>CM060935.1:61252160-71252160 GCA_030765085.1 Allium cepa
TGGAAGTTAGCACCGATGATGGGATCAAATTACCCGAGTCAGCTGAAAATTTAAAGGATGGCAATGAAGATACTCAAAATTCAAATATCAAAAGCAAAAGGTATCTTGAATTTGATTTAAATGAAGCACCAGCTTGTGCCTCAACAGAGTTACAAACACCATCACCCTATACAGGTCTATCAATGAATGGATCTCATCTTTCTATCGTGGAGTCAAACACATACTATTCTCCACTGATATTCCCTGGAAATCAAACCATCATGAATTCATCAGACAATAGTCAAACCAACTCAAATAACACTGCTCCACTAATGAGTCTGAATCAGGCCGTTAATAATGTTGGTAACAGTTCTTATTCGGCCAATGAACCCCTTTCTGCATCGAATTTGCTCAAAATCATGCAGAATTCTTCCAACTCTTTAATGCAAAAAGATTATGTATGGTCACACAATAATCAGTGTTATGAACATCTTGGAATCAGAAATGGTCAGGGGGTGAACATATGTAAGCCTCTTCCAAGAATCGGCATTCTGGGCCCTCAATTGCAGAAGGAAATTACAAACAAATTCATAAATTTTGTACCAACTCTTGGTTATGGTGCAACAAATTTCAATAGAAGTGGATTCTCTTTCAATGAACTGAATACTACTAGCAAGAGTATTATAGGTGATAATGCAATGAATGCCAAAACGGCTAAAAGTTACGATTATTCAAGAGTTCAACCCCCTACCATGAGTAGAGAAGGAGCTTTTCAGCCACTTAAAAGCACTTGTAAAATGGAAGAATGTCTGGTTAATAGAAACCCTGCTGAAGACTGTGATTATGTGTCTCAGTTTCCAGATAGCAATGTACTAATAAACAATCCTCCGATGTGCCAGCGTGGGCAAAATGGGAAGAGAACCAGAAAAGTCAGGCAAATTAAAACCGTATTAAATGGGTAAACTGTTCTTCATTTATTGGTAATCATTTGTTAAAATTTTGTCATTTGTCTTAATCTTTCTTGTTTGGTTATTGTTTTACAGGTGATCTATTATCTTCCTCAAGAAGAGGAGTGCAATAAAACTATAGTCATGTTATATAGTGGCTATATTGTGATGTAATTTATAATAAAACGATCCCTATAATTAATGTCTCGTTGGGGGCTGAGGCTGATCCCCATTATACAGATAATACTAGCGAGTGTCTGCTTTGAGTGCTGCATATATAGTTTGTATTTGTGTAATGTTTGTTAAGAGACTGCAAACAATGTAATATTAAATAAAATTTAAAGGGGATTTTAGCTATATTTTTTCCTTCTGCTTTTAGTATTTTGTACTTTTTTTTGTTCCTATTCAACCACTTATTTGTTTCACAAGACCACCGAGTTGGCCTTAAGTTTGAGGAAAATCTATTGACTGTTGGTTCTCCTTTCAATCTGAATTTTCTTTTGCTGGATAATCAGGTTTGTTTACGAATAACAAAATGTCAAGACACTTAGTGTAAATGCCTACCAAGTCAAATTGCAGTGAAATATTAAGGTGGAATCTAAGCCAATAATGCAAATACAAAGATGCAAACCTAAAACATCTAAAATAGATGTTATTAAACTAATAAGAAGTTGCATAGCGGTTCAACTTAACTTCACATCAAAGATGTTAGTGCACTTGTTATCATAGTTTATTCGTGTCATGCTGTATTTTCTTTGTTAATTTGGTAGTCATTTGACCAGTGAAAGTGATCCCATTTCCCATTTTGTTTATTGAAAATGTTCAACATTTTTCCCTCACTTTTTCCATTACAATAATACTATATATGATTAGATGCTTCGACTTTGATACAAGATGTCACAGATTAGAAATTTGTTTAGTGTGATTTGAACCGATGAACAGTACTACTGTACGTGCTACCATCTAACTATCCAATTTTTTATTATTTTTAAGTACAATGTACTGTAACTAGTTTAATTTAGTTCATTCAAGGTAAATAGATAGTACTAGTTGAATATAAAATATGAATATGTAAATAAATAGTTAGTTTAGATAGTAATATATATTTAATAAAGCATTTTAGATTCTTAAAAAAGGAAGGATGCTGAAATAGATTCCTTCATCAATTTGTTGGGATAACTGTTCTTAGTAAACAGGCTGACATAACTGACTACCCATCATAACCAAGCTGTACATCATGTGATCAATAACAAACAATTGTTGGTTCCACATCAAAGTTAAATATTGTTACATGTGCTCCACACATTGCAATATGAGTCTCACCCTTAATGAACTGGAATTCTACCATACACATACTTTCTTTTTAGTGCAAAATGTTCAAAAGACTTTTATGTGCATTATTAAAAGCACTTTAATTTCTTTCTCTGTCATCATAACCAAAAATAACGTTAATTTTTCTATTATACTTATCAAATACGGGAATAAAACTATATGAAATACAAACCATATAAAAATAGAATGAAGATAAAATTAAGAATGGCATTATATTACCTGCAAAATGATTGAAATCATTTGTCATACTCAGAAAATAATCAATGATTGAAATGTTCACAGAAACCCAACTTTATAATTAAGTTTACATAATTTTAAAAAACCTTTAGCTTCTATAGTTTAGAAAGAAGAAAATTTTATTTAAATAATCTGATAGTTGAATGTAGGGATGCCCTTAGGACCACAATGTAGATCGAATGTGAATTCTTTTTTGTTCTTAATGAAATGTATACGTACCATTTTCAGAATGATATGTCATATAATTTAATGCTTTAGCGCTAAACTTATCTTCTACTTCTGTAACACTACTGTTTTTAGTGCGCATTAGTGTTGACAGTTTAATTATTATAATGATTAAATAACAGTAATGACGAGGGATGAATAAGAAGTGCCTAATTTAATTATCTTGCAAATGATACGACAAAGGTTAATAACAATGTTCTGAAAAATAAACTATTAAAGAGGAATTAATATTAAAGAGGGACCAATAAATTGTGTATTTATTAATCTAAAGAAGGACCTGGGTGAATAAGCTTAAGGTCGAGACCCGACTCATGGGCAAGGTCCATCAGGCATCGACCTACGGCAACCGCTTGCACATGAGCCACACCCCACACAATATGCACCATTCGAAAAAAAAATCTGGAAACACAATATAGCCTTGATCTCGTCGTCTCGGTCTGCCAATCACCGACAATCAGGCAACAATGCTGCCGCTTCTCTTTCTTGTCCACTTGGAACCCTACCCATGACCACGACCATGAGCTAGTTAGCTAAAGCCTGAAGAAAGGACAAAGCTCTGATCCTCTTGTTTCTGAACTTTCACCACTGGAATACTGGATGTCAGACTCTCACCACTGTCTTTGTCTATTGGTTCATATGAAAAATAAATTGGAAATATTGTTTTCCAATATAAATAACAACATAGAACATGAACTTAAATTTATGAATTAATATGAGTGTATTATTATTGACATTCAAAAAAAAAAAAAAAAAAAAACTTCTAGCTTACATAACTAACGGCCATTATATAAAATATGGCTACATGCTTCCTAATACCTTACATTATTGTTTTTAAGCGGCAGACACCTAAAGTACGTTTAGATTGTAACAGCTTGGAATTTTATCGTTTTGATTTGTGAATATTTAATTTATTTTAAATATTTGATTAATGGTTTTAACAATTAAAATAACCCTCTTTTAATTAATAACTAATATTAAAAAATTCATTTTTGAATTTATATTAAATAGGTAGTTCGATGTAAAACAGAAGATGTGACCGAAACCCGTTTTCGAATTTTCTATTTTTTATCGCACAACAAGTTGTAGAAAATTGTTGAGCTTTTATATACATCTTTTAAAACAGCATTTTTATGATTAGGAAACACATTATTTTGAAATGAATAAAAATACAAACATAAGGATTAATAAAAATGTAAAATATATATTCAAATTTAAAAAGAAAAGGTTGATTTGAAATGGTGAGATTCCCTAAGTATGATAATGAGCAAAGGTACAAGAGCCACTCTAATGTCTAACATGTTCTGTAAGGGCGGGCACTTGGGTGGTTTCTCAAATAATGTAAGAGTTGAATTTTTGATTTAAGGGTACTTTTATTTTTATATTTATTTATTTAACCTTATGTATGCATATACATACATACATATGCATGCATGTATGTACATACACACACTCTTATCCTTTTTATTACATTCATCTTCTTAACTCCTTACTTTTTTACATCTTCTTTCTTTTTATATAAATTTTGTAAAAACCATATCTTTTAGTTTAAAAAATCTTACTACACTCAAGATCAAGAGTTGAAGCATTTCGAAAATTCATAGGTGAGAATCATTAAACTCTTATTCACATATTTTTATAAAGCAAAAGAATGACTGTGAGATCACCAATCTTGGTTTATTTGATTTTATTATATGTGCGATTATATTGTGAAATTTTAGCTACAGCTTGGTTGATCTTTTCAAAACAACTCTCATGTTTAAGTAAATGGTTTAAAAATCACATTTTGTTTGGAAATGGAAAGCATGCTTACAGGAAAGTTAATAGGAATCATCTCCTCTTCTCTTTACCCTTCTGTTAGTTACATATATATAACAACCATCTCCATCCTAGATTTCTAAAATCATTTTCTCCAAAACCGTAGGAAATTAGCTAACACGACCAACTGTAATGTCGATCGTTATAGTCCCTGTTTATTTTTAAAAATAGTACTAGGGTTTTTAATCTAGTATGTTGAGAGAAATCTGAAAATTACAATAAGTGGTCATACTACGACAGTTTTTTGACAAGCACAATTTGATGAACGGATTATATAATCATGTTCGTAATTGAAAATCAAGATTTTGGAGCCGTTTGCATGATTTTACGAAGCGCAGTCATGGCTTGGGGATAAGATAAACCGTTTCCAGTCTTTGGCCAAATTCTGGCGACGTGAAGTTTTGGGGCGAGCCGAGGTGACTGGAAGGAAGCTTGGGTCGAAGGAAGGCTATGGAAGTAGGCGGTGGTGGTCCAGTGGACCATGGTGGCGGCGACGACTCATTTCAGGGTTTAAGGCAGTTTTATTTGGGTTCGACTTTGGCGAGATCGCGGTGGCTTCTCATTTGGAGGTGCGTGGGAAGTAGGTGGACCTACTGGAGGTGGTGGCATGTGTCCAGGCAGAGGGGATCGGTGGGGCGAGCTCAGTTTTGGTGGCGTTTGGGGTGCCTGGACGCGTCGTTTTGGGTACGTGGTCGGATTTCGTTGCGAGAGATCTAGGACGATGGCGATGGGCTGATGGGGCTATGCTCGAGCAGGCGGTCGTGGGGGCGAGGTCAATGAGGCGATCGGTGGTGCTCGAGCACGTGCACGTATGCGCACTGGTTTCTTGCTCCAGGTTTTTGGTTGGGTGAGTTGAATTTTAGGCATGCTGATTTGGGAATGTTAGGGAGGGAAGAAAGCTTTGTATTTGGAAAGTAGGTTAAAGGGCTGTTGGGCTTGCATTTGGAGTTAGGTAAACTCTATTAGTTAATGTAATTTATATTTAATTAGTTAGTTAAGTTTTAAAACTTTTAAAAATTAATAAAACAATAAGCATCATTGTTCCAGCTGTTAAGTGATTCATCTTTGGACAATTGTTAAGTGATTCGGCTTTGGTGCGAGAGGTCATAATTTTGAAACTTGCGTAGCGTGATTTGAACGTATATTGACATGTGTTTTGTGTTCTGTTATCCTAGTGACATGTTGTATCTAAGTACCATTTCAATTTTTTTTTAAAAATCTCCCATGTGAGGTCCGTTTAACATGGGGTCTTCGACTCTAGACTCGTATTGATGGGTACAATACTTTAATAAAGATGATTGATAATTATAGTGAAGTATAATTTGATGCTTAATTAATAGTGACAGAATCAATTAGTAGTTAAATGATTATATTAAGCATTGACATTCTGATAGTAGAATAAAACATCGTTCTGCTATATTTTAATTTAATATAATAGTTTGGACATCTGTTTACCAGAATAAATCTCTATTAATCTCCTATTAAAGTGATTTAAACATTTAAATTTTATGACAGTTAATTTATATAGGATAAATGACACATTGACAATGGATGGTTAATTGTGGATTAAATTTACATACAAGTTGCTTATGTAAATATTAGATATGCGACTTGAAAATAAGGTTGAATTAAGTGGTAACTTGATTAGGTACCATTGTGATCACTAAGCCACTTTCTGTATTTGTAAGGTTATGGATTTATATTAACTTCAATTTTATAATAATTTGAGGTTAATTGTTTATTAAAGTATAAATGATGTTTAGGTTAATTAATTGTTTTGTAAATGATGTTTTAAACTAAGTTATTTAATTATATTATTAATACTGTTTAAAGTTATTTAGTTTAATTTTTAATTTTAATTAAAGTTATTTTCTTTTATTATTAGGGTTGGTTTAAGTTAATCAATTAATTTAATTATGGTTTAAATTAACCGACTGATTTAATAAATGAGGTTAAGTTAATTTTTATGTTATTAATAGCGTTTTAAAGTTAATTTATTATTTTATTGATGATGTTTAAAGGTAATTAATTTATTTAATAGAGGAAGTTTATAAATGATAAATTGGTTTAAAAAAGAATTTTATTTGATAAAAAAGATTTATTTAAAGGAGAATTACGAATGATATTTTGTAAATGAGATATATAAACGATATTTTGTAAAAGAGTTTTATAGGAGATATTTTGCAAGAGAGATTTATAAATGGAATTTATAAATAAAAGAATGAATTTATAAGCGATAATAACGAAGATTTGTGTTAATTATATAAGATATGTAAAAATGAGTTAAATGATTTTTATAAAGGATTTTTTTGAAGAATTATTATAAGGGAGTTGTATGAATAGAAAAGAGTTTTATAAATATTAAGAGATTTATAAAATAAGTTTTTTTTAAATATGTTTGGAGGTTTATAAAAGGATTTGAAGTATGAAATGAGCTTTCAAAAAAGGAATTTTATACAAGAAACAAAATTTGATTTGGTAATTAATCCTTCTTAATTATGGTGGTACGAAAACATTCTTTCCATACTTAACACCGAAGAATGGTGGTTTGGTTTATAGTAAAAAATATTTGAAAAAATATTTTGGAAAAATATATTTTTTGGTCCATTTCAAAATGATTTTGGAAAAGAGGAAATCTCTCTCAAGTTTTTTTTATATACTATACCGTTGAGATAAGTATATGGGTATTTTCTAAGTAGTGAAAGTATAATATTGTGATAACATACTTACACCTCTGAGATGAGTATGTAAATGTTTTCCAAGTGTTAAAAAGAGTATAACGTATTTGAGAATATATCTTTTGTGAAGATATTTTGAATCAAATATTTGGAAAGAGATTTCAATAATTTAAAGATTTATTTATAAAGGCATAGTGGATTCCCTATGGTATTAACTATTAAATCAATATTTGATTTTTTGTTTATTTGATAGTTAAATAACCAACTATCAAATCTGGACCAAAATATAACTATAGAAATATTAGGAGAAACACGGGAGTTATATGGCATAGTCATCTTCAATGATGATGTACTGTACGTATAAATCTCGTTTTGTTCACCTAACACAAATGACAAGAAAATCCATCCACCTAACACAAATGGCATAGTCATCTTCAATGATGATGTACTGTACTTATATATAATCCATATTCGGGTTCAATTTATTCTAATGCATACACGAAGAAAAGGGAGATAAAGAGAATAGATACTTGCATGAAATCCACAACGTCGAAAAAGATGTAAATAATAGTAAATAAACTTGAATACTGTAAACTATACATCAATAAAAAAAACTATGCTTAACAGAAATAAACAAAAATTACTGAAAAGAATAGCTGAAAGGAAACAGACTGAAAATAATTCTAAAAACTGTAAATAAACTACTACAAAGGCTATTCCGAAAATTGTAGTAAAACTACAACTATTGGAAATCCTATTATTTTAAATTATTTTAAGAAATCTTAAAATAATTACAATCACTCACCTTCGGTCCTAAGTTTTTCCTTTGGTCTTCACGGATCCACTTGGAGTTGTAAAATAATTTAATTATAACGATTTTCTCCTTTGGAAAAATTATTCCATTTAGGGTCCTTCCTAGAAAGGTGAACATAATTGGAGAAAAGCTAGAATGAGAAATTTTTTAGGTTTAGGGTCTATTTATAGGTGTAGAAGTGGATCTTGAACCGTTGGATTTGGAGATTGAATAGGATGCAACCACGTTATAAGCTAAATATGGGCTATCGAATGCAGAAACGGAGGGACCAGATCGGTTTAAACGATGTAAAACACGTCGGCTAAGGGCTCTGGAATGTTCGAACAAATGAAAGTTCGTTTGTTCGAAATTAGTAGAGGAGGGTCGACAGAGTGGTCGACCGCCTTGGTGCCCAGGTCGACCCGCCTATATATATATATATACACATATATATATATATATATGTTCGTTTCTTTGATTATTTCGTTATTTGCTCAAATTAACTCGGATTCTGACGTTTTATTTATGGTAATTGACTGGAAAATTACCATGGATAGAATAGTACAACTCCCCTAGCTCAATTCCGACAATTTCATAAAGCTATTTTATTATTTAGTTAATTAACGAATTAACTGTTACGGGTTAAATTTCGGGTTGTTACAATGAGTCTCGGTGATGATCTGAATAATCTTCCAAGTGACGATCAGTTGTTTGCTTAGGCGAATGTTGCAGTGCACTTGGTCAATTATTCTCCTTATCATTGTACAATTGAAACAAGTTCAAATCTGAACGAACACGAAGTATATACAAAATTGTTTCACAAAGTGGATTTTGGGATGGAAAATGTATTTTTAAGTTAACTAGTTCGAGTGGCCCAAAAATGATAAAAATGAGAAAGAGATGCATTCGAATGGTAAGCACTTCTCTTGAATATTATCATTTTGATAAGATACTGTTTGGTAGTACCCAATTTGTAACAATCCAGTATTTTGTGATTATTTCTATTTGTTTTTTTAATTATTTAAATTGAAACCCTTGATTTAAAAACTTTATTATATTTATTAAAATGGATAAATTTTGTTATTTTAAATATAAATTTTGATTTTTGTGCGAATTATAATTTCAAACCTGAATAAATTGCATATTTTCCAAAAAAGAGGATTTTTGATCAATCTGGTCAAAGTTTGACTTTTAAATTTAAAATTTAAATATTTGAATTTTTGAATTTTATCTTTTATTATGAAAATAGATTAAATTTTAAGAATACTGCTTTTCGTTTCGTTGAAGTCTGATTAATATTGTGAAAGTTATATTTTTTACAATATTGTGTGTAAATTGATTTATTTAACAATATTTTTTATTTTAAATTATATGAATAATATTTTTATTAATCATATCTTGCTCTAATTTTTATATATGTGTGCAATATATTTTTGTTTGTCATATCTTGCTCTAATTTTTATATATGTGTGTAATATGACATGTTATATATATATTTTTTATTTTTAAAATATTTTTAGAGTGTAGTTGTTATTTTTCCAAAACTTGTTATATTTTATTTTCAAATTTCAATACGAGTTTACATATATTAAATTATATTTTATATTTTTCTAAAATTTATTTATTCATTTCATTTTTACTTTATCTGGTATTCATTTTATTTTTATTTACTTGGTTTTTTAATTTTGTTTTATTCGAATAAAGACAAAGAGAAATATCAAAATACTTTGACCTTTAAACCATTGACCTTACATTTTCCACCATTTCACTTTGGGATGTCTTTTCCCTAACCATTAGCCGTGATTTTTTTTAGCATTTCACGTGAACGTCTTTCCCACTTCACCTTTTCATGCCAAGCTTCGGATCTGAGAAAAATTACAAGGTAATGTCATCCTCTTTTCTATTCTTTTTCACCTTCTTTTCATTGATTTTCCTTTGTAAATTGCCTTGGAATCTTCATGCATTTGCTTGGCCATACTCCTCCACCACCTCCACCGTCCAGCACCACCACTATCCATGGCCACTCCACAATCCTTTCCCTCTGACTTGACCAGGCCGTGAGCCCCCTTGAAGCTATCATCGCCAAATGTTGTAAAATTTTCTTGAATATGCCATAGCCGAACTCCAAAAATCACCCACCCTTCAATTTTCAATCTTAGCACCTTCTTCGCCGCTACCAACAGTCCCTCCACCACCTCTGGACGACACTCCAGACCCCAGCCGACCTTCACCTTGTAGAGGCCGAGCCCAATGGTCGTTTGGCTGAGCCATATGGTTGCATAAAAGCCACTAAATTGCCTTAAACCCTTTGTATTCCTTTTTGTTGCAACTTCCATCTCTTTTACTACTTGTAGCCATGCATGCATGCATATTCAAACCCTATGACACAACTTTGGCTGAGCACACCTGACCCTTGGCCGAGCACATGAAGGTGGAGGCAATGGTCAAGTCATTCCTTTCATTCTTGTCTTTAATTCAATTTTTTTAAAGTATATATGTGTTGAAATCATATGTATATTTGGTTTGAAATCATATTTATACTTGTCTTGTTTTATGGGTTGTGTACAAGATCTAGCTTGGTTCTCTTCCCACTCAAGTCAAAAGTCGTGTTATCGTGCTTTCGGAATTCGTTTGTGTGCTTTGTTCTCCTATCTCCAGCTTGAAACAAGTGAGTATTTCTCACAAGGCATTCTGTACTTATATAATTAGTAAACTGATAACATGTGAATCTGTAGACCATATTGTCAAGTTATACCTGCTTATGCTATGATCATATGATGTTCACCCTATTTATACACCTGTCATATCATCTGTTATTGTTATATGATATTATTCTGTTTATTTATATCAGTTTATCACACTGCAAATTCCCTGTAGAATAGAATCACTATGGGTTGAAATGATACATACCCGAACGAACTTTAGAATAGAGAAAAATCATTATAGGCTGAAATGATAGGCCTGAATGATTTTTATTTATTTGCATTTTACTTGGGTTTGCGGGTTTGAAATGATAGAACCCGGATTTTTCCTTTGTAAATTACGGATTGAAATGATATATTATCCTTATCATTTGACTTAGATTAGAAAATTATATACAGACCCGTGATTAATATATATTTTTCCAATTTTTTTTAAATATTATAAAATGTAAATATTATGATTTAAATATAAATTTAAAAATGATTTTTATAAAATATTAGTGATTTTCTATAAGTTAAATATGTGAAATAAATAAATGGTAAAGTAGGATTTGAAATATAAGTTAATTTTGGAATTTATGATTTTGTTTATAAATGAAGTTTAAGTTAAGTACGAAAATATGATAATTTGATTTAAATTTAAATTTAAAAATGATTTTATAAAGTGTTATTGATTTTCTGTAAAACTAAAAATAATTAAATAAATAAATGTTTAAAATTGAAATTTGAAATATAACTTAACTTAGAAAATGTGAAATGTGTTTTAAAAATAAAAGTTAAGAAAATAAAATGGAATTTAAATTTAATTTATGAAATGGTAAACTTAATTAAAATGTAAAGTAAATGAAATGTTATAAAATTGTACATTTATGTTTATAAGTGAATTATAACAAAAGATTTGATAATTATTTGTGAAAAATTCTCGTTATAAAATCATAAATTAAAGGGTACTTAAATGATTATTTTTAAAGTGAAGAAAAATATTAAATTTTATAAGTTATAATGATTTAAATTAAAATTTTAATGGTTTATGAAATTGTATTGAAAATTTGAAATTTAATTTAACAGCATTTCAGAAATGATATCATTTCTGAAGTAAAGGATATTACAGCATTTCTAAGTGCTGTAATTGATACAAATGAACTAAAAGGCAAAAATGAACTAAGGATATCACAACACTTTGTAAGTGCTGTAGTTGCAAAATTTAACTAAAGCTTTTATTTAAAACTTGAACTATTACAGCATTTCTGTAAATGCTATGTTCGTTAAATTGAATTGTTTTCAAATGTAACTTTCCGTAGCATTTTCTAAATACTGCGAAAGTTGAATTTCACCGTTTTAATAAATTTAAGTGAATAAACGAATTCTGAAGGGATAAATTTTGGGAATTTAATATTTGATTATTAAATATAATAATTTCATATTTTTAAAGGTTTAATTGGAATATTTGACTTGAAATATAAACTATTTTGAAATGTGATTTGGAATGGTATTTAAATAAAAAGTGAATAAGGTTTTGGAAGGGTATGATATTTTGATATTTTTAAATAAAATTGAAATGATATTGAACTTTGAAATGATATTTGATTACGAAGTATAAAATACCATTTTGGAATTTTAACCATATAATTTATGGTTTAAAGGATCCTTAGAGGATTGGCGATCCCAAGCATCCTTTAAGTTATTGTGCATTACTATTACAGTTCACTTGAGTTGGTTTACATTATATAAGTATGTATGTCCTGACTCGAGTGTTTTGTGCTTTACTTTACCCTCGGGTCAGCCTGAGTAGTTACAGCTTAGCTTTAGATTTCTTTTCTGGAACTAGGAATCGCTGGAGATTCTGCTTGTCTAGTTATCTATTCCCTTTCAGTTTCAGTTGTTCTATTTCAGCTCTGGTATTTATAAACTTCTATGTATTTGAGATTTCTATTGTATATGTTTTTCAAACTGATATTATGTATTTTGTTTTGAGATTTTGTTATAGTAGCTTCATGAACTACTATGGTATTTTAATTTCCACTGCGAGTTGTTCTGATATTTCAATGTCTATGATTATGTGATTATTTTCATTTGCTCCAAATTTATTTACACTGCGGTATTTTGAGCAATTCAAGTACGACATGTGTGTATGCCATTGCACTTGGAGGGTGCAACATGATAGGGGGTTCTCGCTTCCTGGTTTGGTAGCTGAAAATACCGGGTTGTTACATTTGGTATCGAAGCTTTGGTTTTATGCAAACTATAGCCTACAGAGCAAAAACTCATTAGAGATAAGGTAGAAATACCCTAGAATGAGTGAAATCTATCTCAAAATCATTTCTTTGTAAGAGAACGTATTTTCGAAGTATAAAATGATTTTCAAAGTATTTTCAAAGATTATATTAGTATAAATTTTTTCTTATTTTGAATTTCTAAATTTCATTCCTTCGATATCCACCTTGTTAGAAATCCCTTGGTTAGGATTCTTATCGATTAGGATTCCTTGACCTTTGGAACGCTCCCACTTATTATGAAATCCAGTCTTGTCCTCCCTATTTTATCGTTTTGATTTTGGAGCATTCCATAACTCCACTTTGAATGACCTCTCTAAAGATTGGTGATTCCGCCAATCTTTGAATGATTTGTAAAGGGGTGAAACTCCTTTACAATTGGCATTGATTCACCGGAGATTTCTATATCCTCGATTTACGATGCTATTTATCTCCTGCTCTATCTGGATTTTATCTCTGACGATTGAATGTCGATTTGCCTTAGATATCTGTAGTGGTTATATTCCTGAAGTCACGGTTGACCAGTTAAGGTTGCCCGCGATTTATATATGCTTATCATCTCCTATTGGGTAATTAAATTATCTCATCTTCGTTCGAGCTTATCTTCGAATCAGAATTCTATTTGATTATAGTTCCTCTAAATTTGAACCTCTGTTTGTTTTGAAATCCATCCTTGAAAAAAAAATCCCTTGAAATGTGTGTTTGATTGTATTTTGAATTTGTGCATGCATCGAAATTATTATTTTGATAAGGATGACCCTATTTTTTATATAAAAGTAAAATGTTTTCGATAAAGATTTTATATCTTTTAAAAATGAAAATTTGAAGCTTTGAAAGGATCTGAAATTTTGAAAATTTTATAAGAAATTTGATTTATATAAAAATGATTTATAACTGAAGGGTTCTGAATTTGAATTTCGAGGAATCGAACCCCGGTGTTTTGAAATCGGTTTTAAGATTTTGGAAATAATAATAATAATAATATGATTTAAAGATATTTTTTGAATATGAAATGTTTCAAATGTATTCGAATGAATTCCAATGATTTCGAAGAGATTTCAAAGAAGTTTCAAGAAAATGAAAGTCCAAAACCCACTTATGTCGCTGGAAAATGATTTCGGTGATGAATGCATGCATCATCGACATTGGTTTTTGAGTATCTAAGTGGGGGAGAGGCCACTCTAGCAGCTTTTCTACGCAAGTGATTTTGTGAAACCAATTTTGATTTCAGATTTTGAAGTATGGTTTGATATTCGAAAGATAGATGTATATATATTTGAAATGATTTAAAGTAACCCGGTGTTCCGTCCTCGAGATTTAGATTTGTTTTAATATAACCTTATCTATTGGAATTGATTTACTGATTTATTGGTGATTTCCAACTTTTGGATTTTAAATATGATTTCTTTGACTATTTTTAATGTTCGAGCACTTCCAAATTAAGGTTTAATTTTCAAAGCTAAGTAACCCTGGAAAAATATAAATCATTCGATTAGGTAAATGAGTTGAAACTGTTTTGTTAAGTAAACGAATAAGACTATTTTGAATTATACTGATATGGAATTTAGTTTTGGAATGTTTTGAATAAAATTTAGTTTTAAATAGTTTGAAAAGGTAAATTAATCTTTTGAATAGAAATAAATAGTTTAAAGGTTTTAAAGGGATAGCTATAACTTGGAAACCATTTTGGGTATAATTGATTTTGAGAAAGATATTTGGTTTCGAAAATAGATTGGAATTTAAAACCCAGTATTTATATGATGATTTTTGGAAATGAATTTGTTTGACGGAAATTATGTTGATTTGGAAATTTGGGTTATTTTCTAAACCTATTATTTTTGGAAACTTTGAAACTGAATATATATAATTTGAAAGAAATGATTTGGCAAAATCATATATGATTTTGAAATTGAAACGTTAGTGAAAGGAATTGAAATTGAGAACCTTATTTTATTAAATACTTGATTTGGGAGTTATCGAACTTATATAAAGTTGATTTGTATAAGTATGAAGTTGATTTGGAAACTATTGATTTGGTAAGGTACTTAATTTGAAAAGAGAAATCTTATATAATCGAAGTCTATATAAGTATGATTTGATATACTATTGATTTGGAAAGTATTTGATTTGAAATGGAATTTATATAAGATGGACTTTATATAAGTATTATATTTGAAAGTGATTTTGAAGGTACTATATGATACATATTTTTGAAGTAAAGATAAGGAAAGTGCCTTCTGCTAGATATCCACTTTGTGGCAACACTGTGGATTCATTTTATCGATATTATTCTCTGATTTGGATTTTTCAGATATGATACTCGACTGTCCATCGAATTCCATGGCGATCTCCATGGTCTTATGATCATGACTGCATAACATAATTCGCCTGGTTGAGATGGCCTGGAGGTACGGATGTTTTCTGGGGGATCCAGGCGTAACCATTGTGCATCCTGCGATCTATGTGGGTCGTATTAGTAACGAAATCCGCTGGCTGAGATAGCTTAAGGGTACGGATGTTTCCTGGGGGATCTAGGCGCAACCATTGTGTATCTACGTTCTACTAGTCATCATGGCGTAATTCGCAGGCTAAGATAGCTTACATGTACGGATGTTTCCTGGGGGATCCAGGCGTAATCATTGTGTATCTGCGATCCATTGTTAGAAAAATGTTTGGTTTAGTTGATTGGTTTGGATTGTACTTTCTATATCTGTTTTTAAAAAATAAGGTTTTCTAGTATTTTCATTGGGTGTTAAAACAAGTATTCTAAGTACCTGGAGAATTCTACTTTTGCGCCTGATCAACGCATGGCCAGAGTCTACAGGAATGAAAGTAAACTTGTTAAGACATCGAGTTATAAAAGTATTTTGATAAAGTATTATATAAAAGGATATTTTGATCATTTATTTTACCTTCCTAAATAATTTAAAAATGTTTTAAATATTGTTTACTTTGAACTATCAAATTTGAATCAAATGACTATTCATCATATTATAAAATGTTAAAATGTTATAAATATAAATTTTTAAATTGAAATTTATATAGTTTTAAAATATGGTTCATCCTTTTCTTTCAACCTATTCTCCCTTCTAGTTATTTCTACCTTTTTCCTCTTCGAGGGTCCTTTTCGCATTATGGAAAGAGTTGGTACTTTAACTATCATTTGGATTTGCCCGAGAAGCTTTCTGGAGTGCATGATGTATTCCATGTCTCACATCTTCTCTGGTATCTTCATGACCCATCTCTTTTTGTTCAGCCTTCTGCTCTTGATAGTTTGGATATTTCGTCTAATCTGACCGTCGAGAGTAAGCCACTTCATATTGTCAGCAGAGGTACGAAGCAGCTAGAAAGAAAATCTGTTAGTCTGATCAAAGTACTCATTGTACTGATGATTGGGATTGTATCTGGGAAACGGAGGAGAGCATTCATGCTTCGAATCCGTAATTGTTTTTCTAGGTACTATTTGTTTTGTCTGTCTTGCTTTTTCTTATTTTTCCTTGTTCGTTCTTTTCGAGGACGAAAAGATTTGAGTGGGGGAGAGTGTAACAATCCAGTATTTTATGATTATTTCTATTTGTTTATTTTAATTATTTAAATTGAAACTCCTGATTTAAAAACTTTATTATATTTATTAAAATGGATAAATTTTGTTATTTTAAATATAAATTTTGATTTTTGTGTGAATTATAATTTCAAACCTGAATAAATTGAATATTTTCCAAAAAAGTGGATTTTTGGGCAATCTGGTCAAACTTTGACTTTTAAATTTAAAACTTAAATATTTTAAATTTTATCTTTAATTATGAAAATAGATTAAATTTTAAGAATACAGCCTTTTGTTTCGTTGAAATCTGATTAAAATTGTGGAAGTTATGCTTTTTACAATATTGTGTGCAAATTGATTTATTTAACAATATTGTTTATTTTAAATTATATAAATAATATTTTTATTTTCTCATATCTTGCTCTAATTTTTATATATGTGTGTAATATGACATGTTATATATATATATATATATATATATTATTTTTAAAACATTTTTAGAGTGTAGTCGTTATTTTTCCAAAACTTGTTATATTTTATTTTCAATTTTCAACACTAGTTTACATATATTAAATTATATTTTATATTTTTCTAAAATTTATTTATTCATTTCATTTTTACTTTATCTGGTATTCATTTTATTTTTATTTACTTGGTTTTTTTTATTTTGTTTTATTTGAATAAAGAAAAAGAGAAATATCAAAAGACTTTGACCTTTAAACCTTTGACCTTCCATTTTGCACCTTTTCACTTTGGGCTGTCTTTTCCCTAACCATTAGCCGTGATTTTTTTAGTATTTCATGTGAACATCTTACCCACTTCACCTTTTCACGCCAAGCTTCAGATCTGAGAAAAATTTCAAGATAATGTCATCCTCTTTTCTATTCTTTTTCACCTTCTTTTCATTGATTTTCCTTTGTAAATTGCCTTGGAATCTTCATGCATTTGCTTGGGCATACTCCTCCACCACCTCCACCATCCAGCACCACCACTGTCCATGTCTGCTCCACCATCCTTTCACTCTGACTTGACCAGGCCGTGAGCCCGCTTGAAGTTATCATCACCAAATGTTGCAAAATTTCCTTGAATATGCCATAGCCGAACTCCAAAAATCACCCACCCTTCATTTTTCCACCTTAGCACCTCCTTGGCCGCCACCACCAGTCCCTCCAACACCTTTGGTCGACACTCTAGACCCCTCCTGACCTTCACCTTGTAGGGGACGAGCCCAATGGTCCTTTGGCTGAGCCACATGGTTGCACAAAAGCCACTAAATTGCCTTAAACCCTTTGTATTCCTTTTTGTTGCAACTTCCATCTCTTTTACTACTTGTAGCCATGCATGCATGCATATCCTGACCCTATGACACAACTTTGGCTGAGCACACCTGACCCTAGGCTGAGCACATGAAGGTGGAGGCAATGATCAAATCATTCCTTTCATTGTTATCTTTAAATTCAATTTGTTTTAAAGTATATTTGTGTTGAAATCATATGTATATTTGGTTTGAAATCATATTTATACTTGTCTTGTTTTATGGGTTGTGTTCAAGATCTAGCTTGGTTCTCTTCCCACTCAAGTCAAAAGTCGTGTTATCGTGCTTTTAGAATTCGTTTGTGTGCATTGTTCTGCTATCTCCAGCTTGAAACAAGTGAGTATTTCTCACAAGGCATTCTGTACTTATATAATTAGTAAACTGATAGCATGTGAATCTGTAGACTATATTATTATGTTATACCTGCCTATGCTACAATCATATGATGTTCACCCTATTTATACACCTGTCATATCATTTGTTACTATTATATGATGTTATTCTGTTTATTTATGTCCGTTTATCACACTGCAAGTTCCCTGTAGAATAGAATCACTATGGGTTGAAATGATATATACCCGAACGGACTTTAGAATAGGGAAAGATCGTTATGGGCTGAAATGATAGGCCTGAACGATTTTTATTTATTTTCATTTCCTTGGGATACGGGTTTGAAATGATAGAACCTGGATTTTTCCTTTGTAAATTACGGATTGAAATGATATATTATCCATATCATTTGACTTAGGTTAGAAAATTATATACAGACCCGTGATTAATATATGTTTTATACCTTTTTTAAATGTTATAAAATGTAAATATTATGATATTTTGATTTAAATATAAATTTAAAAATTATTTTTATAAAATTTTAGTGATTTTCTATAAGTTAAATAAGTGAAATAAATAAATGGTAAAGTAGGATTTGAAATATAAGTTAATTTTGGAATTTATGATTTTGTTTATAAACGAAGTTTAGGTTAAGTAAGAAAATATGATAATATTATTTAAATTTAAATTTAAAAAATGATTTTACAAAGTGTTGTTGATTTTCTATAAAATTAAAAATAGTTAAATAAATAAATGTTTAAAATTGAAATTTGAAATATAACTTAACTTAGAAAATGTGAAATGTGTTTTAAAAATAAAAGTTAAGAAAATAAAATGGAATTTAAATTTAATTTATGAAATGGTAAACTTAATTAAAATGTAAAGTAAATGAAATGTTATAAAATTGTACATTTATGTTTATAAGTGAATTATAACAAAAGATTTGATAATTATTTGTGAAAATTTCACTTTATAAAATCATAAATTAAAGGGTACCTAAATGATTGTTTTTAAAGTAAAGAAAAATATTAAATTTTATAATTTACAATGTTTTAAATTAAAATTTTGATGGTTTATGAAATTTTATTGAAAATTTGAAATTTAATTTAACAGCATTTCAGAAATGATATCATTTCTAAAGTAAAGGATATTACAGCGTTTCTAAGTGCTGTAATTGATACAAATGAACTAAAAGGCAAAAATAAACTAAGGATATTACGGCACTTTGTAAGTGCTGTAATTGCAGAATTTAACTAAAGCTTTTATTTGGAACTTGAAATATTACAGCATTTCTGTAAATGCTATCTTTGTTAAATTGAATTGTTTTCAAATGTAACTTTCCGTAGTATTTTTCTAAATGTTGTGAAAGTTGAATTTCACTATTTTAATAAATTTAAGTGAATAAATGAATTCTGAAGGGCTAAATTTTGGGAATTTAATATTTGATTGTTAAATATAATAATTTCATTTTTTAAAGGTTTAACTGGAATATTTGACTTGAAATATAAACTATTTTGAAATGTGATTTGAAATGGTATTTAAATAAAAAAAATGAATAAGGTTTTGGAAGGATATGATATTTTGAAATGAATTTGAAATGATATTGAATTTTGGAATGATATTTGATTACGAAGTATAAAATACCATTTTGGAATTTTAACCACGGGATGTATATAATTTATGGTTTAATGGATCCTTAGAGGATGGGCTATCCCAAGCATCCTTTAAGTCATTGTGCATTACTATTACAGTTCACTTGATTTGGTTTAAATTATATAAGTATGTATGTCCTGACTCGAGTGTTTTGTGTTTTCATTACGCTCGGGTCTGCCTGAGTATTTACAGCTTAGCTTTGGATTTCTTTTCTGGAGCTAGGAATCGCTGGAGATTCTGCTTGTCTAGTTATCTATTCCCTTTCAGTTTCAGTTGTTCTATTTCAGCTCTGGTATTATAAACTTCTATGTATTTGAGATTTCTATTGTATATGTTTTTCAAACTGATATTATGTATTTTGTTTTGAGATTTTGTTATAGTAGCTTCATTAACTACTATGGTTTTTTAATTGCCGCTGCGAGTTATTCTGTTATTTCCGTGTCCATGATTCTATGATTGTTTTCATTTGCTCCAAATTTATTTACAATGCGGTATTTTGAGCAAATCAAGTCTGACATGTGTGTCTGCCATTGCACTTGGAGGGTGCAGCATGATAGAGGGTTCTCGCTTCCTGGTTTGGTAGCTGAAAATATCTGGTTGTTACACAATTCCTTAATATAATTTTTGTGTTACTCGAATGTATAATTTCTACGGTTAAAATATATAGTATCATTTCAAAAAAGGGGTTTTGAAATAAAAACCGGGTATTTGGAGTTACAGTTCACCTAATGGAAATAAATTCAAAAATAAATGGGTTTGAATCAGATAATAGTATATACTCCCATGATATAGTTGGGTATTTTACCAGTTTCAAAATCTAATTGGTGATTATTGAAAATGTTTTCATATATAATTTTGGGAAGTAACTCGGTTAAGTTTTTGTATTAACTGGTTTTCTTCTTGATTTGTTTGAGATGAAATTTTAGGGTCGAAATTCTTTTAAGCACGGAGAATGTAACGACCCGGAATCTTATCGTTTGGTATGTGAATGTTTAATTTATTTTAACTATTCGGTTAATGGTTTTAATAATTAAAATAATCCTCTTTTAATTAACAAATAATATTAGAAAATTAATTTTTGAATTTTATTTACTAAATAGGTACTTCGATGAAAAACAGAAGATGTGACCAAAATACGTTTTTGATTTTCGACTTTTTAACAAACAACAATTTATAGAAAATTGTTGAACATTTGTGTACATCTTTAAAACAACATTTTTATGATTAGGAAACGCATTATTTTGAAATGAAATAAAATATAAACATATGGATTAATAAAAATGTAAAATCTGTATTCAAATTTCGAAAGAAAAGATTGATTTGAAATGGTGAGATTCCCTAAGTATGATAATGAGCAAAGGTACAAGAGCCCTTATAATGTCCAACATGTTTTGTAATGGTGGGCACTTGGGCGGTTTGTCAAATGATGTAAGAGCTGAATTTTTGATTTAAGTGTATCTTCATTTTTATATTTATTTATTTAACCTTATATATATATGTATGTATGTATGTATGCATGCATGCATGCATATATGTAGTACACTCTTATCCTTCTTATTCTATTCATCTTCTTAACTCCTTTCTTTTTATATAAATTTTGTAAAAACCATATCTTTTAGTTCAAAAATTCTTACTACACTCAAGATCAAAAGTTGAAGCATTTTAAAAATTCATAGATGAGAATCACTAACTCTTATTTACATACTTATATATAAATTAAAAGAATGATTATGAGATCACCATTCTTGGTTTGTTTGATTTTATTATATATGTGATTATATTATGAATTTTTAGCTATAGCTTGGCTGATCCTTTTAAAACAACTGTCATGTTTAATTAAATGGTTTAAAAATCACATTTTGTTTGGAAATGGAAAACATGCTTACTGGAAAGCTAACAGAAATTATCTCCTCTTCTCTTTACCCTTCTGTTAGTTACATATATATGGTAACCATCTCCATCCTAGATTTCAAAAATCATTTTCTCCAAAACCGTATGAAAGTAGCTAACGCGACCAACTGCAAAGTTGATTGTTATAGTCCCTGGTTATTTTTAAAAATAGTCGTAGGGGTTTTCGTCGAGTATGTTGAGAGAAATCTGTAAATTACAATAAGTGGTCATACGACGACATTTTTTCGATGAGTACAATTTGACGAATGGATTGTATAATCATGTTCGTATTGGGAAATCATGATTTTTTGCAGCCATTTGCATGATTTAACGGAGTGTGGTCATGGCATGGGGATAAGATAAACTACTCTTGTGTTTGGCCAAATTCCGACGACGTTGAGGTTTTTGAGTGAGCCGAGGTGACTAGAAGGATGCTTGGGTCGAGGGTTGGCTATGGAAGCGGGTGGTGGTAGTCCGATGGACCATGGTGGCGGCGACAACTCATTTTAGGGTTTTAGGCAGTATTGTTTGGGTTCAACTTTAGCGAGGTCGTGGTGGCAAGGTGGAGCATGGAATGGGTGCGGTCCTCATCTGGACGTGCATGGAAAGTAGGCGGAGCTACTAGAGGTGGTGGCGTGCATGTAGGCGAAGGGATCGGTGGGGCGAGCTTAGATTTCATCGCGTTTGGGTTTCCTGGACGATTCATTTTGGGTACATGGTCAGATTTCGTTTCGAGAGACCTGGGATGGGGGCAATGGCTGATGGGGTCGTGCTCGAGTAAGCGGTTGTAGGGGCAAGGTTGGCCTGGCGATTGGTGGCCAGTGGCGATCATGAACGTGCACACATGCATGTGTGTGCACTGGTTTCCTGCCCTACGTTTTTGTTTGGGTGATATGAATTTTGGGCATGTTGATTTGGGAATGTCTGGGAGGGAAGGAAGCTTTGTATTTGGAAAGTATTAGTGGGCTGTTGGGATTACATTTAGGGTTTGGTAAACTCTATTAGTTAATTTAAGTTATATTTAATTAGTTAGTTATGTTTTGCAACTTTAAAATTTAATTAATACCCTATACGAGGTCCGTTTAATACGCGGTCTTTGACACTAGACTCTATTTACGAGTACAAAACTTTAATAAAAGGTGATTGATAATCCTAATGAAGTATAATGATAACTAATTAATAGTGACAAAATCAATTACACAGTTAAATGATTATATTTAGCATTGACATTCCGATTGTAGAATAAAACACTGTTCTACTATATATAAATTTAATAGATTATTTTGAAAATCTATTTAGCAGAATAAATCCCCATTCTTCTATTAAATTAATTGGAAACTTGAAAGTCAAATTGAATTAAGTGGTATCTTGATTTGGTACCATTATGATCGCTATGCCTCTTCTCGTATTTGTAAGATTTTGGATTTAAATTAACTTCAATTTCATAACATTTTATAGTTAAGTGTTTGTTAAGTTATAAATGATTTTAATTTATTTTACAAATGATGTTTAGGTTGATTAATTGTTTTGTTAATGATGTTTTAAACTAAGTTATTTAATTATATTATAATGTTGTTTAAAGTTATTTAGTTAAATTTTTAATGTTATTTAAAGTTATTATATTCTATTATTAGGGTTAGTTTAAGTTAATCAACTAAATTAATTATGGTTTAAGTCAATTAATTGATTTAACAAAATGAGGGTTAGATTAATTACTTATTTTATTAATAGTATTTTATGTTAACTTATTATTTTATTAATGTTTAAAGGTAATTAATTTATTTAACAAAGGAAGTTTATAAATGATAAATTTGTTTAAAAAAGGGATTTATGTAATAAAAAGGATTTACTTAAAGAAGATTTACAAATGATATTTTGTAAAGAAGATTTATCAACGATATTTTGTAAACGAGTTTTATAGGGGATATTTTGCAAGAGAGATTTATAAATTGAACTTGTAAATAAAAGATTGAATTTATAAGTGATAATAACAATGATTTGTGTTAATTATATAAGATGTATGAAAATGAATTAAAGGAATTTTTAAAGGAGTTGTATAAATAGAAAGGAGTGTTATAAATAGTAAGAGATTTATAAAAGAAGTTTGATAAATAATTTTGGAGGTTTATAATGGATTTGAAGTATGAAATGAGCTTATAAAAAAAGGAATTTTATACAAGAAATGAAATTGATTTTGGTAATTAATCCTTCTTAATCATTGTGGTATGGAAACATTCTTTCCCTACTTAATACCGAAGGATAGTGGTTTGGTTTATAGTAAGAAATACTTTAAATAATATTTGTTTTGGCCCATTAAAAATGATTTTGGAAAAATGGAAATCTCCCTCAAGTTTGTTAATATACTTATATCGTTGAGATAAGTATATGGGTATTTCCTAAGTAGTGAAAGTATAATGTTGTGATAATATACTTATACCGGTGAGATAAGTATATAAATGTTTTCCAAGTGTTGAAAAGGTATAAGGAGTTTGAGAATATATCTTTTGTGAAGGTATTTTGAATCAAATATTTGGAAAGAGATTTCAATAATTGAAAGATTTATTTATAGAGGCTTAGTGGATTCCATATGGACTTAAATCAATGTTTGATTTTTTGTTTATTTGATAGCTAAATAACTGACTATCAAATCTAGATCAAAATATAACTCTAGAAATATCTAGGAGAAACAGAGGAGCTATATGGCACAGTCACCTTTAATGTTACTATACTGTGCATATAAATCTCATTTTGTTCTTCTAGAGAAAATGATATGGAAATCAGTTGTAACATCCCGTATCTGGAGGCCAAAAGCTAAGCGCTACAGATTCTGCAGTCATCTATAGTATTAACTTTTGGTGACAAAATACGATAATGATAATGCCATCCATAATATTAGAAGCACTTTTATATGAATAAAATCACAAATTTCAAAAAAAAAACAATATTTTACTGAGCACATTTCAAAACAAATTCATATCCAAGTTACATAATCCCATATCATTTACCAGGTAAAGATTAATTATGATCATTACAAAAATACGCCAAGAGCAACATATGACGACGCCCCCTTGGTTGATCAAAGCAATATAGTCATATCAGACTTAATACATAGTGGAAATAAACAAAAAAAACTATAACTCCTAATTAGCTATCCGTTAGCCACCTGCTCGTCTCCGGAAGCTTTATTCGCTAAAATTTGTAAACCTGAAAACCTTAACCCTTAGTGTACTCAAATCAATTTTGAGCACCCGAGAGTTTAGGGGAAAACAAAAACTTTGAGTCAGACATAAAGCCTGGTGTGAATAATTCTGTTACATCTCAGTTTGCTGATATTGAGTGGACCACACTACTAAGCGGAATGGGTTTCCCCTCACTAATATCCTTTTCAAAACATTTATTTTGCAATCCTTTCCAGCAACCAAACTGATTAATCAAACTGATTATATCAAAATAGCAATATCTTTTTTGCTAGTAAATGGACTATCTGTCTGTAAAACAGGTAATATGTGAACTATCTGTCCACAACATAATAGCAAAATCTGTTATGCAACAAATGGACTATCTTTCCATAAAACTGGACTGACTGCAAGCAGACTGGACTAACTGTCCGGATCAATATGGAGTAACTATCCAAATAATTTTCTTAAGGTTAACTACCCTTCATCTTTTTCCTTGAAACCCTTTTCAAAATGATTTAACCTTTTAAATCATACTTATACAAGGAAAATATATTCTTAGCTTTACTCTAAGCTATTTTGCCATGATATTTATACTTTACTCAAAATAATTTTGATGAGATTTAATAAGGATTAACTATCCTTCCAAAACAAGTTAAAACCCTTTTTAAACTCGAAAATAGTTAGGCTATATTACCTATTAATACATTCGAATTTTTTTTAAAAACCTTTAAATAACCCTTTTGAAACTCTAGTCGGCAACCCCTTCGAAACCATTGAAAGCGACCCTTTCGAAACCATTAAAAGCCTTTCGAAAACATTTAGAGAAAAACCTTTCCTTTCTTTCCTCTGAAATCTTCAAAACATTAGACATTCTCCTTTAAAACCTTTTAAATATTGCCTTTCGAAAACATAGGAAAATCCCTTCCTTTAAACCCTTTCGAAACCTTAGGGAACCACCCCTCTTGAAACCATTCATTAAAACCTTTGGAAACAGTCAAAACTTAATCCTTTCGAAAGCACTTTGGGTTCAATTTAAAATATGTGGAAACCTTTCAAAACCATTCAAAATTTCACCCCTTTGAGACTTTTGAAAATCGTCTCGGTCGAAACCAATTTGGACTCTGCCTTGAAGTAGAGCAAAAACATCAGAAACCCACTAAAGTCGAAAGCATCTGTTTTGAAACCCTTTAGAACTGTCTCTTTCGAAACCATTTGGTTTTTACTTCAATTATATAGAAAAAGAGTCTTAAAAATATTTAAATCGAAAGCATCTGCTTTGAAACTATTTCCTAAGTAAAGAAGTGATGGTGTCGAAACCATCCCTTTCGAAAGCATTGGAGAAGTGGCTGAAATTTTACAAAACAAAATAACCCATTCGGAACCATCTAGATCGAAAGGCAGGAAGCGGTAGCTAAAGTCTTCGACTCAGTCGAAAGCAATCATTTAAAAAAAAAGTGCAACCCAGTTGAAACCATTCCTTTTAAAACCATTTGACCTAGTTGAAAGTTAACCAAGCCGGAGCATCTTAGTCGAAAGCAAGAAGGTGCATTTTTTATTCAAAAGCAAAGCACCGCCTCAACCCCTTCGGAACACATGGTTTTGACTCCATACCTTCCACCTACATCCAATTCACTATGTACCAGTTCCCTGATACCATGTGCATTGGTTTCGACTATGTCGGAAGCGAAGATGAGGAGGCAGAACCTGGTGCCGATGGTGTCGAAATAGTGAAAAACATGTAGCAAATAGTTCTTTTTGCCTAACCTGCTTTACGTGTCTAATTTTGATTGGTTTCCTATTTCTTTACCAATAAAAAGTACTGTAATTTTCAAAAGTGCCGCCGACTTTCTAAGGTTAACAAATTTAAATTATTTTGCAAAAAGCCCCTTCTTCTTCCTTAATTATATAAAACATTTAAGTCCCATACCTTAAATAATGTTATATAACCATGAAAACGCTTAGGAATATTCCACAAAAATTCTAGAAAATCGCTTTTAAAATGTTATCCAACATATAAAAATTTCAGTCCCAATTCTTTTTATTATTTAACCAAAAATAATTATTAACCCAAATTAACATTTTCTTTGCTTGAAAATTCATATAAATTCCACGAATATTCAAAAAAAATTGAAAATTGAAAATCATCTCTAAAATATTATTTATGATCTTTATAAAAATTCACAAGGCGTTTTGATGTCATTTTATAAGGTTTTCACCTTAAAACATATCATAAAATTAATATGAACGTACATAAATCATCAATATGTATATATAATCATTCCATCATTGAAAAACATGGCAAATCATTGCAAAATATTCCGAATTCATCTTAAAACCAAAAACTCAATAAAAAATGAGATGTAAACATTATTCACCTTAGCTTTAGAGATTAAAGAGATTGAGATGTGAGTGGATTTGATTTGAATTAGCTTCTTCCTTAGCTTTTCACCATCTTCTTCCTCTTTCTCTTGTTAATGGTGGCTGGCCTTAGTTTATTTTTATTGATAAAATGAAATGGACGTGTAAGGGTACACGGCCAGAGGATTTAGGGTATAAGAATGACCTATTCCCTATTTTAACCCTCCTCTATTTCAATTTAAACTCTTCCTTTAATTCATTGTTAAATGGCATGGCTACCCTTGATTAAATCAAATTTCAATCCCATAATCAACACATTATTATTTTTATTTAATTTAGTTAATTAAATATCCTAAATAATATTACCAAAAATCTGGGGTGTTGCAGACTCCCTTCCTCAAAGAATTTCGTCCTTGAAATTACCATAAGGCACACAATAAATCAAACAAATAAGTAAAACAAAACATCGAATAAGTCAGGATAAGTATCTCTAATCCTGCTTTCAATCTCCCAAGTACGGTCCCTGTCATTGTCGCTCAACTTGACTTTGACTAATTCGACCCTCTTGGTTCTATGCCTCTTCTCATCTCTCACAATAATACGAATAGGCTTCCTCACTATGGTCAAATCCGGTTCTACCGCTAAATCATCTAGCACAGTCGGTGCAATAGTAGTCTCCGGGTCTCAATTACACTTTCTAAGATGAGAAACATGAAAAACATCATGGACTCAACTCTATATGCGAGTTTCTCGATCCTTTCAACAATAGAGAAAGGTCAAATGAATCTCAATGCTAACTTTCCTGATTTTCCAAATCTAATCACACCCTTTATCGGTGACACTTTGACGACAACTTGATCGCCAATTAAGAATTCTAAATATTTTTGTCTCTTATCTGCATAACTCTTCTGCCTAGACTAAGCCTCCTTCATTCTAGCCCAAATGACCTCAATCTTTCCTACAGCTTCACTGACCAAATCTGGACGAAGAACCAACCTATCCCCGGTCTCCAACCAATACATGAGAGATTTGCATGGCCTTCCATACAAAGAATAAAACGGTGCCATCCCCATAATAGTCTGATAACTGTTGTTATACAAAAACATGACAAAATGTAGATGTTCTTCCCACGAGCCCCCGAAATCTTGAACACAAGCTCTTAACAAATCTTCCAATGTTTTGTTAACACTCTTCATTTGCCCATCTGTCTGTGGATGGTAAGCGGTACTCATCTTGAGTTTGGTTCCCAAAACTTCCTGTAGACTCTTTCAGAACTCGCTAGTGAATAAGGAATCTCTATCACTAACTATGCTACTAGGAATTCCATGCAGTCTAACCACATTTTTCATAAACAACTTTGCTAATACAGGTGCCATCCTGGTTGACTTAACTGGAACAAAATGAGCACTCTTGGTCAACCAGTCCACTATAGCCCATGTACTATCATTTCCTCTGTTCGACCTTAGCAACCTGTCAATAAAATCCATGGATATAAAATCCCACTTCAATATCAGAATATCTAATGGCCGATGCAATCCACTAGGCTTTCGGTCTTCGGCCTTTGCCTGTTGGCAAATCAAGCACTGCTTTACATATAAACCAATATCCCGCTTCATACCTTTCCATAAGAAACTTCTCTTCATATCCTGATACATCTTAGTACCTCCCGGATGAATAGAGAACTTCGAATGATGGCATTCCTATGAGATATCTTTCCTTATGTTTTCTACACTCAGAGAACATAATCTTCTTTTATTTCTCAACCTCCCATTCTAGTCAAGACTGAAATCTTTCAA
This sequence comes from Allium cepa, assembly GCA_030765085.1. NCBI lineage: Eukaryota > Viridiplantae > Streptophyta > Magnoliopsida > Asparagales > Amaryllidaceae > Allium > Allium cepa. The sequence continues at coordinate 61,281,207 of CM060935.1, forward strand.
ATCATCGCTCTCGGTCCCATCTCTTAACTTCCTGATCCGTTCAGCTAATACCGGATCTTCTATCTATTTAGAAGCAATCCTTTCGATCATCACTGGTCGAACTTCCAAAGAAGAATATACAACTGTATCCCCATTAGACCTAGCCTCGGATCTCCACTGCATCTTTGCAATCTGCTAATGCTTTTAAATCTTTCCACTCAACAAGCATTGCCAGAACTGCATTCTAATGTACTCTGCCAAGTGCATCTGCGACCTTGTTGCCTTTCCCCAGTCTGTATGCAATCCCAAATTCATAAGCAACAATTAAATCTAACCACCTCTACTATCTCATGTTCAATCCTTATGAGAGAACAAATACTTCAGAGACTTATAATCTGTATATAACTCAAACCTCTCTCCCAAAAGGTAATGTCTCCACACCTTCAAAGCAAAAATAGCTGCAGCCAATTCTAAATCATGCGTCGAATATCTAGCCTTCGTGGTTTAAGCTGTCTAGAAGCATAGACAATCACTTTAACTCTTTGCATCAACACAACTCCTAATCCTATTCCACACGCATTGGTATAAACCACCAAATCCTGATTCGCTTCCAGAATAATCAAAACCTGTGCATTGGTCAATAAGTGTTTCAAAATTTGGAATGCTTTCTCACACTTATCGGTCCACACAAACTTCACATCCTTTCTTTTGAGCTTGGCAATCTATGTTGCTATCCGCGAAAAATCCTTAATGATTCTCCATAATAACCAGCCAACCCAAGGAAACTCTTTATCTCCATCACTGTCCCAGGTCTATTCCAACTAATTACCTCTTCAATCTTAGTTGGATCTACTGATAACCCTTCCTCTAAGATTACATGTCAAGAAACTTCGCTTCTTTCTTCCAGAATTGACACTTCGAAAACTTCGCCTTCAGCTGATGCTACCTCAGCGTCTCAAGCACCACTCTAAGATGAACTTCATGCTCTCTTTCATACTATAGAGTAAATCAAGATATCATCTATGAAAACCATTACGAACCCATCCAAGTGCTCTTGGGAAACTCAGTTCATTAAATCCACAAAGAAAGCTGGCACATTAGTCAGCCTGAATGGCATAACTAATCATTCATATGACCCATATCTGGTCCTAAATGCCGTCAAAGGTATACTATCCTCTGCTACTCTGAGCTGATGGAAACCTGTCACTAAATCCAACTGCGAGAATACCTTGGCGCCACTCGGTCGAACAAATCGTCAATCCTTGGCAATGGATATCGATTCTTTGTCGTCCTCTAATTCAATTTACATAATCGATACATAGCCTTAATGATCCGTCCGACTTCTTAGCAAACACTACAGTTGCTCCCTTAGGCGAACTACTCAGCCTGATAAAACTCTTGCCTTCCAATTCCACCAAATGCACCTTCAACTTCATCATCTCTGTAGGAGCCATCCTGCTCGGCAGCCTACTCATTGGTTCTGCTCCCATAACCAAATCTATCTAAAACTCAATGGCTCGTTTCGGTGGCAATCCAACTATAGGTTCAAAAACATCTAGGAATTCTCTAACCATGAAAACTCAACTCAACTCATCATCCAATTCCATAGCACCCGACAAAGCATTTACTTCACCGCTAGAACCTTCTACGGTATAAACTATCCGATCACCAAAATCAGGGTGTCAAAGCGATATTTTCCTATCCTAGCATTGTACTCACTTAACCAACCCCAGAATAATCCTTAACCCTACAAAATCAAACACATTCAAACTGTAAACAAGAGTATGACCTAACAGGTCAAACTCTGATTGGTCACATCTCAACCCTAGAGTTGCATACCTTCTTATTGGATTCACAACCCATAAGGAAGTAACTAAATATGCGTGTTGTAGGTTAAGATTTTATATCAAACATCTAGATATAAAAAAATGCGATGCACCAGTATCGAATAGAATGCTAATAGACATACCATAGATCAGAAGTACCTCCCAAAACTGCCTTTCCTTTTTCCTGAGCTGTTGGCTTAGAATCAGCGAGATCCAATGCATACACCTTTCCCTTCCCTTTTTTTTGATAAAATGAAATGGACGTGTAGGGGTACATGACAAAAGGATTTAGGGTATAAGAATGACCACTTTTCTATTTTACCCCTCCTCTATTTCAATTTAAATTCTTCCTTTAATTCATTGTTAAATGACACGGCTTCCCTTGATTAAATCAAATCTCAATCCCCTAATCAACACATTATTTTTTATTATTTAATTTAGCTAATTAAATATCCTGAATAATGTTATCAAAAATATAGGGTGTTTAATCTGTCCACTTTAATGGCTAGGAGGTGATCTCCACTCCTATGTATTGTCTGATTATTTCTAGAAGAATTAGGGTTGATTTTATCAGAAAACTATCAAATGTTGGTTCGAAGAGACACGGGTCGAATAAATATGAATTATCTGAAAACCACTTCGAACCAACTAAAGCATCATAATGAAGACATCTCGAAGATGCTGGAATCAAAGACGAAGCTCTTTAAAGTGTAAGTGCTGCTTACTACTAATCCTCAGAGTGATTTCAAAATGGATGTAGTAGAAGTAGTGCCTTTAGTTTGTTTATATCCGAATAACATGTATGGACAAATGCTGGCATTGCATTGTACCTGGAGGGCAGTGTTAGCATTTCAAGTGGGATTTGCTAAGAGTGGAAAAAGGTAATTATGATCTCACAAGCCTCACAACTTGGTAATGAATAAAATAAAGGATATGCGACATAGCTATGTGGTTCGCTACCATTAGGAGTAGTCATTCCTCGATCTAGAATCGATATTTATGGATTTGGTATGCGCATGGAAGTGGGACCATGGTTGGTGCACATTGTTTTAGAGCATTCATCTCGAGGAATGATGTGATCCAGCTTATCATGTTCGAGAGGCAGCCGGCTCTGTATTGGCAGGGGATCCATGTGTGGCCCTTGGTACATTTTTAGAGGTGTACTGTGGCAGATGGTACCTTGTAGCCTTATCATTGATGAAAATCCTATCTCTAGTACGTGCCTTTATGGACTTACTTGAGCCCAACTATGTTGAAATGTGAGATACAAACATTTCAGCTATTTTATATATTTATTTTCCCCTCTAGACATTATTATAATATTACTGGATTTTATAATAAAATGGTTTGATTATCATAAGGTAAAACCCATCTGTGTTTATATGCGGTGTGGTTTATTGGTTTACTTTATTTTTGAAAGGTTTAATAATTGTAAAAATCCATTTGATTGTGCTTCTCACGCAGGATCTACCTGACTAATATGGATGTTATTTTTCTTATAATGCTTCGGTGAGCCTGAGCATATTTTATAGATCTAGCTAGACAGTTTGAAGCTTCAGGAGACGAGCTGGATCCTCTAAGGCATATTTTCGTATTTTATCTTCTGATGTTTATTCTTTTTGTATTTATCGGAAATTGTAAGCATATGTTGTTATAACTGCCCAGGGTCTAATGATAAGATAGTTATACTCTGATTAATGTATGTATATAAAAGTTTTCTTTTTGTAAGGTTCATTAATATATGATAGATTACTCGTTATGTTGTGAGATTCTGTTCTGTCAATTTCTTTTGTTTTACCCCAAAGATCCATCTTTCTGGCACTTGGATGTTCGACATGTGAATCTTGTGTATGTATTATTGTCATCTTCTAAGGAACGAGAAGGCGGATTTTTACAATAAATCCTTTCTTGCATATAATGATAATTGTATTCTCAATCTTATTGTTATTATTATCCTCTATCTAATAAAAAATGTTTGGGAAAAAGATAAGAACATAAAGGAGCATAAATACTATACAATAAAATATCATAATGCTATAACTTTTACTGATATTTTCAATGACAACATCATCAAACTTTATTTCCTATAAATTTTTGTTACCAATAGGATTATTAATTCATCCTAGAATAATAAACAAACCCTAAAAACAAATTTAAAATTACATATAGTGGAAAAATATAGGTTGACAAATAAAAAGTAAATTCACCTCTTTCTCTTCATAAATTTTATGATCACTCGCTATATCTTCACTTGACCTCATGTTTTTAGTTTTTTGATCCAGTGTTTGCAAATTGTGTTTTATATGAAGCATAAAAATGCACATTTTATCTGAGAGAGATGAAGAGGCTTTAGTTGTTTAGGGTTTAATAGAAAATAGAATTTAATAGGATTAACATATGAACGAAAAAGTTTATGCATTAAAAATTTAAAGGTAGCCACAAGCATTTTTCTGGGTGCCAATAGTAGCACACTAATATGATAACAAAATTGTTCTGAGTGTAGCACTTGGATGGAACTACTTTAATTTGTTTTCATGTAATCATTTGGCTCAATATAAATCATAAAATTTGTATTTCGTTGTTATAAAATTAAATCGATGACCAGAGGAAAATTTTCCTAAAATTGATGTTGTTAACCTAGAGAATCAATATATCCTTTATTAACCTTTAAAAATAAGGAAAGAGTTAGGTGACACTCGAGGAGGTCCTTATGATTAATTTTGCAAATATGAATTTTGTTAGTGCTTAACCACAATTGATCGATTACAATTAACATAATCAATCATGGAATTCCCAATCAAGTTTTTTACAAGGTTCTTGAGTTACAATTGAAATTCTAAGAGTAGAAGATTTCAAGAAAGACCCACTTCGGTACGTGCATATTTATAGTAAAGTTGTATTTTTGGATACTTGACGTATGTCGGTAGCGATTTTAGACTATCATGATTCTTCAACTGCCTAATGAAATGGCATAACATAGATGTGACAATAGCATTCTTGAGATGGACTCTTGTACCATTTTGACTCTTCTCATTTTTCGTCGACCCTGGCATAAATTGTGAAAGTTAAAGGGGTATGCCCTAAGGGTTGTTGTATAATATGTATAATATGTTATATAACCTAACTTTGAAGCAATCTCATTCGAAATAGAGTATGCTTTCGATGTTTGTTTTCTATTATATAAAATATTATATTGCAATATAGTAAATGATCATATAATATAAATAGAAAATTCTTAAATAAAGCATTATACGATCATAGTTACAAATATTATAACCATAAGCATAGAATCGTAAGTTGGAAGTACTTTGTTTTAAATATTCTTGGTTAAAATGTTTCACGAAAAAAAATCAATACATTTGTAAAGACCATATTACGGAATACTCTCCAAATGTTGGGCAATGAATTATTCATGGCTTTTGGGGGCACCAAGAGGTTACATACATGTAATTATCGGATGACTGTAGAATGACCCAACTGAGAGTTTCTTATTGGTTAATAATAACTAAAGTCAAATAGGAACCTTAGTTTGACAATGTTGTCAAATTCTTTTGACTTGAGAATACTATAGACTTTGACATAAATACTCTGCTTTGATTTTAACTAAATCATTGCGCGTCGATCATCGAACGACTATATTTGGGTCTGAGTTGAATCATAAGAAGTTAAACGCCATTAAGTAAAGCATTCAACTCCTTAGTTATGGGAGGCTAGTATCACTGTCAACCGTGCTCAACTCAAAGTCAAAAGTCTCAAGCTGGGGCATATTGATTAATAATAACTGTGCTATTGAACTAAGGACTTTGGAGATGCACTAAATAGTCGTATACGTATATTATTAGAGCATGACCATGACTAAAATCTAGATATCAGAAGTGATATAGTGGTAATAAATAGAGCATGTGTATAATATATCGTTGTTTGAAGGTGCTATTTAGATCGATCTAAAATATGATATTATCTAAAATATCTATAAGCGATGAATTCAGCCAAACCATCCCTTCATCAGCTATGGTGACAATATGGATGTATGAATTTTTAAATATTAATCTCTAATTGAATTCATACTTGTGAGTCGCACAACCGAATTCGTGTAGTCTTTGAAATATCACTCAATTTAATCAGTTTATGATATGTCATAAATTAATTAAATATCAAATTTACCAATTATGTGTAGTTTTAGTAGCCGGAGTTCTATTAGTAATTTTGGTAGATCTTGGAAATTTCCTAATTGTTTAGGCGTATGTTAAGCACTAGACATGCATATATTAATATACGATGTTAATATATGTTAACTAAGTTTAAATATTGTTTGCGCCAAAAATGGTCACAAACCCCAAGTATTGTGAAAGCACCAAACAACGAATATAAATCAACAAAATTCAAGCACAAGTCTCAGATCCAAGCAAGCAACAAGCAGCAATACAAAGATAACAATTAGAAACACAAGATTTATAGTGGTTCAGCTATCTCAGGCCTACGTCCACTTCAAAGTTTTAACTTTTATTGATGTTCTTTGCTGGTTACAAATGATTGCCCTAGTTACAATGATTGAATTTCGGCTATAACAGTGATGGAAGGAAGTAGAATCGAATCCGGCAGAGTCTGGACGTTGAATGACCAAAAAGATCCCTTTTTCGTAGGCTTCAGGGGGCTATTTATAGGCGTAGGAGGCTGAGATCATGCTGAAACTTCGAGAGACTTCTTCTGGCATGTGAGTGGGCCCACGCGACCGGTCCCACCAAGTTTCGACTCGATCTATGATCGATACGAATTGATTTCTTATCCATCAAGAAATGATCCAGTCGAGCTAAAACTTGGCAGGAACATTCTTTACCTTCTGCGTAAGCTCCTGTGAAAATTTCGTTGCATTTGGTTCTGTGGTTTAGGAGATACGATCGATACAAGATTGTGATTTTCGTGTGTCCCCGAGTTCGAAACCATGATTTCGTATCCATCCTTTTCGAATCGATCCGAAGCAGATGTGAAGCAGGTGCACATGGTGATGCGGAGTGACATGGAGCGAGATTCTCGGATCGCTCCACCTTTTATGCCGAGTTGAAAGAGTATTATTCGCATCCATCATCGGAGTCGAGTTCGTGTTGACTCCTTCGTACCGTTTGCATCGATAGTAACGACGCCATTCACATCGATTATTTATAAGCGTTCGCACCGTCCGATCGTTGTGAAGTCCGATCGATACGAACAGATAGTGCATGGATGCAAACAAAGCCCTCACCATCGATACAAGTTGTGCTACTGATGGACCGATACGAAATGGGGTCCCCCGAGATCAATACGAATAACATGACTCCAGATGGATACGAACCAATCGTCAAGTATGATCGATTCGAAGCACGATACGAATAGTTCCACACTGATCGATACGAACTCGATGGATTCGAACTAGGTGTGGAGATTCTTGATCGGTTCGAACAGAGCTGAGGTGAGGCCTATCTGATCGCTTTTGAAACCGATCGATTCGAAGACGATCGATTCGAAGCCGATCGATTCGAAGCCGATCGATTCGAAATGACTAACTCCTAATGGATTCGAACAGGACAAAACCTGATGGATACGAATTCGATTTTTTGATGGATACGAACAACATATTTACATAACTTGCATCGATCATATTTCGTTCATATGAGTTTCAAGTAACCTGAAATTTGAACCGTTGGCTTCTACAACTTTGCTTGTCATAACTGTCAACTGTGACCCGATCTGGACTCGAAGAAAATTCATCGATATCCATGGTTATCCTGCAATGCATAGTTGATATTCATGACTAATTATTATTGATTTTCAGTTAATTTTGGGTATCTCAGCTTTGCCCAAAGGTGGGATAACACTTTGCCCCCCAAAACATGCCTTTTGGTAAAAGGTGTGTTTTGATCAGTCTCAAATCGAATGCAGTGAGTTTATGTTTTATTCAAAGCTTATAGCACTTTCAATCAGGTTTGCGGCTGTTCGAAGCCAAATCGTTATCAATCTTTTCCAGTGGAAGTTAAGAACGAATTTCTAAAGTCTCTCCGGACTATCGATGGTCATTCCGGACCCTTGCCAAGCCCATTCTAGGCTTAGCGATTGAATAGAAAGATCCCATTGCACTCTGGCGTCGCTCTCTATTCCTTGCACTCCGGCTCCAGTTAGGGCGTATAGTGATGTCTTGGTTGTTCTAAACCGATCATAGCCTCTCCGGGATCTTACTGGATCCCATCCTGTCACTCTCCGGTTAAGGGGAAGCAGCGTTAAGTGAGTCGATCCTGTTGCTCTTCGGCGAAGCAACTCACTTCTTGCACTCCGGTTCAGTGTACCTGAACATTAAGCGATGTCTTGGCCTAGATCGTAGGCCGATCATAGCCTCTCTGGGCTCTCATCGAATCCCGATCCAATCACTCTCCGGTGAATGGGAAACAACGTTAAGTGAGTCGATCCTGTCGCTCTCTGGCGAAGCAACTCACTTCTTGCACTCCAGACCTCGCCTCTCCGGGTAGGGTCATAAAGTGATCATTTTTGTATTGGTATTCAATATTCATCCTTTAACTCTCCGGTCAAAGGTTTATTTTAAGAAATTCTAATTTATTTATTAAATTTAGGTCCTAGATGTTCAATCTCAAACATCAGGAAAAAGCTAAACATTGTCTCTCCGGGCATATTGGTCTATCTCCATCTCAGAGCATGCCTAGGGATCTCTCCGGTTCCCGTACATGAGTAAGTGGAGTAGCCGTTTATTCTGAAAACAAATCTAATGAAATTATTTGATCGAAGTCCAAATCGTGGACTTGGCCCCTGCTATCTTTAATCAGTTGATGACGAGCCGTGATCTCGATCCGGGATCGTTTCTGTTAGGTGGAGGCGGTAGTTGTTCAGGCCTTACCGCCGCTGTCCGTTCTCTGACATATTTTGGCAATCTACCACTCCTGGCATGTTCTTCCACCTCATCCTTTAGGTGGCGGCATTCATCTGTAGTGTGCCCATCCAGCTCATGGAATAGGCAGTATTTTCCAGTTTTGCGCTCCCGCTCAGTGGAATCTCTCCTGGGTGGTTTTCGATAGGGGAGTTGCCCCCGAGTTTTAGTGTAAATCCTTTCTAGACTTGCCGTCAGATCCGTGTACTGTCTGAATCTAGGCACTCGGAATTCTTCCATTTATCAGGACCATCACGTCCATCGCCCTGCTTTCTCTTTCCTTTGTCCGCTCCGGACTGTTCCCTGGCGGTTCCTTTGCCCTGCACAGCATTTATTTCTCTCCTTTCGGCTCGTGACTCTTCCAGCCGAATGAATCTTTCAGCTTCATGATAAAATTCTCCAAGATCTTATGGGGGATCTCTTGCCAAAGAATCTTTGAATTCGGTGCCTTCCCCGACTCCTGCTACCGCCGCCATCAAAATCATCGATGGATCCGGGCTATCTACAGAAGCCACCGTTGCATTGAACCGCAGTAAGGAATCTTTTATGGACTCTCCGGTCCTTTGCTTGATTGAAGCTAGAGTCATCGCACTCTTGGGTCGCGTCACGTGGACCCTAAATTGCCTCATGAAGAAATCTACAAGCTCGCCCCATGTCCCGATTGATCCAGTCTCCAGCTATCTGAACCAAAGCGCAGCTAAATCTGACAAGTATAAAGGGAAGCATCGAGCCGTCACTTCCTCGGATGCCCCCAGCACTTCCATATGCCTGATGTATCTGGTAATATGTATCGTTGGGTCTGACCTCCCGTCATAAGGATCCAGCGTGGGCAGTTTAAACTTTGGAGGATTCCTTGCATTCCTAATATTCAGAGTGAACGGACTCCGGCTGACTTCTTGTAATCCTCCACTTGACAATCCTCCTCTCATAATTCGTCGCACTAGACCAATCATTCTTTCATCTCCATCCGAGGGTTGCCCCCTTGTCATGTTTCTATCCTGCCCACCAAGTCTTGAAGGAACTCCGGTACATACTCTTCATGTGGCTCAGTAACAGTAGCATTGACTCCAGCCTGCCGAGCTTCATCTACGGGTCTTCCAGTGTCTGATCCTGAGGGTCTGCCCCCAAGTCCTTGTTGATTCCCTTCAGGTCCTGCACTACGGTCTTGAACCTGACCTTCATTGGCCTCCGCAATCCTGGCTCCTTGTCCTGCACTTGCAGCTATTGTAGTTGGCCCAAGGTTCTGCACGTTCGCTGCTCTTATCTGCTCAAGAAAATTCTGCATCATCTCTTGGTGAGTCTTCATCATGCTTTCGCGTATCGAATTGGCCATAGCCTCCATCTCATCTCTAGTGATGTACATCGAAGCCTGTCCTACTCTAGCTCTAGAGGATGCTTCTTGGCTTCCTCCTTGTTGGCTCCGATTAGCACTTTGTCTCGTTTGTCGAGTCATCGTCTCTAAGTCGGGATTCTTCAAGCTCTTAAATCTAAACTCTGAATCTGGTGTAGCGGGTGCTAGTCTCTCTCAATGAAAGCACCAAAGTGTTTGCGCCAAAAATGGTCACAAACCCCAAGTATTGTGAAAGCACCAAACAACGAATATAAATCAACAAAATTCAAGCACAAGTCTCAGATCCAAGCAAGCAACAAGCAGCAATACAAAGATAACAATTAGAAACACAAGATTTATAGTGGTTCGGCTATCTCCGGCCTACGTCCACTTCAAAGTTTTAACTTTTATTGATGTTCTTTGTTGGTTACAAATGATTGCCCCAGTTACAATGATTGAATTTCGGCTATAACAGTGATGGAAGGAAGTAGAATCGTATCCGGCAGAGTCTGGACGTTGAATGCCCAAAAAGATCTCTTTTTCGTAGGCTTCAGGGGGCTATTTATAGGCGTAGGAGGCTGAGATCATGCTGAAACTTCGAGAGACTTCTTCTGGCACGTGAGTGGGCCCACGCGACCGGTCCCACCAAGTTTCGACTCGATCTATGATCGATACGAATTGATTTCGTATCTATCAAGAAATGATCCAATCGAACTGAAACTTGGCAGGAACATTCTTTACCTTGTGCGTAAGCTCCTATGAAAATTTCGTTGCATTTGGATCTGTGGTTTGGGAGATACGATCGATACAAGATTGTGATTTTCGTGTGTCCCCGAGTTCGAAACCATGATTTCGTATCCATCCTTTTCGAATCGATCCGAAGCAGGTGTGAAGCAGGTGCGCATGGTGACACGGAGTGACGAGGAGTGAGATTCTCGGATCGCTCCACCTTTTATGCCGAGTTGAAAGTGTATTATTCGCATCTATCATCGGAGTCGAGTTCGTGTTGACTCCTTCGTACCGTTGGCATCGATAGTAACGGCGCCATTCGCATCGATTGTTTATAAGCGTTCGCATCGTCCGACTGTTGTGAAATCTGATCGATACGAACAGTCAGTGCATGGATGCGAACAAAACCCTCACCATCGATACGAGTTGTGCTACTGATGGACCGATACGAAACGTGGTCCCCCGAGATCGATATGAATAACATGACTCCAGATGGATACGAACCAATCATCAAGTATGATCGATTCGAAGCACGATGGATACGAATAGTTCCACACTGATCGATACAAACTCGATGGATTTGAACTAGGTGCGGAGATTCTTGATCGGTTCGAACAGAGCTGAGGTGAGGCCTATCTGATCGCTTCAAAACTGATCGATTCGAAGACGATCGATTCAAAGTCGATCGATTCGAAGTCGATCGATTCGAAATGACTAACTCCTGATGGATTCGAACAGGAAAAAACCTGATGGATACGAATTCGATCGTTTGATGGATATGAACAGCATATTTACATAACTTGTATCGATCATATTTCGTTCATATGAATTCCGAGTAACCTGAAATTTGAACCGCTGGCTTCTACAGCTTTGCTTGTCATGTCCTGTCAAATGTGGCCTGATCTGGACTCGGCGAAAATTCATCGATATCCATGGTTATCCTGCAATGCATAGTTGATATTCATGACTAATTATTATTGATTTTCAGTCAATTTTGGGTATCTCAGCTTTGCCAAAAGGTAGGATAACAAATATGTGAACATAAAGAAAAGAAATAGAGGGGGCAACCACTTTGTAGAGGTGAAAGGTTTCTTTTCCATTTAATTTTATGAGTCATTAGTGGTGGATAACTCTGCTAATAATTCTTCCATAAATAGCATCTCAAACTCCATATCCTTTCTTGACGAAAAAATATCATGTTGCTTGGCTATTCAGAATTGGGATGTTCACTTTTTCACTCACAACTAGGATGTTATTAAATCTGAATTTTGCTTGGGTATTCAGAATTTTTTCTATAAATTCAAGTTGCTTGGGTAGGTTAATTCCATTAACCTCATCCTTATTCCCAACGTTAACCCTCCAACCACTGTGTCATCATTTAGACCAATATCGTGTTGCAATGTAAGGTACAAATGCATAGCCAAGATCATTGCAACAAGGCTATAGTTCATTATGCCTGAGCTTGTATCTATGAATCAAGCTGCTTTCCTTCAAAATAGAAACATTATTGATAACGAAATGTTAACTCATGCACTTCTAAGGGGGTATGGTAGGACTAATTCTGCTCCAAGTGCCATGATGAAGCTCGATCTAACAAAGGCATACGATAGTGTTTATTGGACAACAATTGTTACAGTTATGGAATTGATGGGATTCCCTAAACCATTCGTTGCCTGGATATACATGTGTGTCTCTACTCTGTCTTACTCTCTCAAATACAATGGCAAGGTGTCGAGGTACTTCAAAAGCAAACAAGGTATATGACAAGGTGATCCCTTATCTTCTTACCTATTCATTTTGGTCATGGAAATTCTGACAAGCATGCTAAATGCCAGATACTGTAATAAAGAAATCAAGTATCATCCTAGGTGTAATAGACTAAGCTTAACTCTCTTCTATTTGCTGACGACATCTTGATATTCACAAAACCAGACAATGAATCCATTGCTGCTATAAAGTAGACCCTTGCCACCTTTTACTCCCTCACTGGGCTTAAGCTTAACCCTTCGAAATCATTTATCTTGTTACCTAGCATACCTCCTTCTATGTATGTTGAATTGACTGCTTTCTTCGGCTTCCAACCAATGCAAAGTGATATTAACTATCTGGGCCTCCCTTTATGCTCTTCTAGGGTAACTAAAGCCAACTGCCTACCCTCTACAACGGAATAACTAGTGTTATGGACAATTAGGCCAACATATTCCTCACTCAAGCATGGAGAGTGGTGCTGATTAAATCAATGAGTTTCTCTATTATGGTATACTGGGCAAGGAATTTTATTCTTCCTAAAAATCTTCTAAATTTGGTCAAAAGTGCTATGTTGAGATTCATTTGGACAGTTAGCATTCACAACAAAAAACCCATCCCTTGCTCCTTTGCCTCTGCTGAAAAACCTCTTGATAAAGATGGATTAGGTATTCTAAATATTGTTAGATGGAACAAAGCAGCAATCAGTCATCATTTCAATGCTTTGCTGACCAATAAGAGGAGCCTTTGGGTGTAGTGGACTGTGATACACAACATAAGGAAGAAATGTTCTTGGACTATGGATGATCCCCAAGGTTGCAGTTGGATATGAAGAAAGATTCTGGCACCAAGGAATACCTTTTTGCCTTTTCTAAGGTTTTCACTATCTAGTTATAGTACAGAATAGTTCTGGAATGATCCTTAGATGTCTGATGGTTTGATCCTGGCAGTTATGTTATCTCAACAACAAAAACATCAGTCTGGTATTAATATGAGTGCTAAAGCAATTGACTACACAATAGAAAGCAAGCTGAACCTCCCATTTACTAGTAATCATAATTTAAGATAGTTCTGGGTTGGTATGAGTAACTTCTACAACTCATACCCTGATTCTGATGAGCTTCTCTAGGTTGGGAAGCCTTATTCAGTAAAGCATGTTTATCACTTATTATCCAAAACTCAAAGCATGTCAAAGTACACATGGCACAAGATCATTTGGAATCCTTAGTCAACAAACTCTGATAGCCTAATGCTGTGGAAAGTCTTAAATAATGCCCTGATGACTAAGGATAAAATGCTTGGGGTTCACAATGTTATCTGATCATTTATGCGTGTTTTGTAACCTTGAAACTGAAAGTGTTCATCATTTGTTTTTTGAATGTTCAACCTTGGCCAAGATGGGAAGGATGCATTGCTCTTTGCAGTCTACAATAGAATGGGACTTGATTCTAAAGTCAACTAGAAGGCGAGATAAAGATGGTGAACTGCTGTGCTTCTATCTTCAGAAATATATTCACCTTGTCTAGAAAGAGAGAAACAATATTTGTTTTAACAACGTAGTTAGTACCACGGCGTAGCTGTGGAATGTACTCAAGCAAAACATTTTGAATGGCCTTCAGGCTAGAAACTCTGGCTTGAGCATTCTTTTGGGAGATTGGTAGCAGGTTGTGGTGTTTCTTGGTGCTTTAGGTATTGCTTGGGTTTATCCCTGTGTATACTTCAAGTTCTTATTGATGGCTATAAGCGCAATTGCTTGACTTTGAGTAGCATGGGTTTTCCTTCGAGTCATGCTCATGGTCTACACTAAGTATCACGCCTCTTGTTGTTTCCTTCTTTTATATCCTAATTTTTTTTCCACTTTCCTTGTGCATCTTTGTTCTCTGCTGCTCGAACTATGTTTCGAGTAGTTTTTTCTCCTTTGCAATAATATCTGGTAGTGGACCGGTCAACCTCGCTAGCTTTGCTAAAATAAAAAAACCTCTAGCCTCCACCCCATCAATGATCACCCCTTATTGTTCCCCTTTTGTCCATTCTAGAAATCTACAAGCCCCTTTGTCTCGATGGTGATAAATCTTTGATCCTTGCAAGATCAAGAAGATGAATTTATGTAACACACCATAAAATTAACAGAATATTAAATAAGAGAAATTAATATATTAATAATTAGGCTAAAAAATATTACAAATGTTAGAATTTGATCTTGAAACTTGCACCATTGTGTTCATGGTGGTATCTGAGAAATTTTCATATATAAAGCTTGGTGACCAGAGTTCAAATGGAAAAGTTATCGATGTTTTGAGATCTCAGATCGAAAAAAGTTTAACAGTGAAATAAGGAAATTTAAAACATAAATTTAACATTAAAGTAAAAATTATAGTAAACATAACCTTAATCATTAATAATAGTTGGATTTAGATAATGTAGCATATTTGTGGTCTTGAATAACTCCCGATCGACCGCCTATTTATGGCCGGTCAACCCGTCCTGCTGTGTCGACTAGGGTTTCCCTAAGCCTCGAGTGACCTGAATTTAAAATAAATAAAAGATTCTCGATCGGACGATTCTAACGTATTTAAGCACCTAAATAAGAGACTAGCCCCCTTATTCCTTCCGCATAAATCTAAAAGCTAGTACTCTTCCTTCAACTAAAATTTCTTCAACTCAAAATCAATAATATTTAAGAAAACATATTTAAGGATTAGGGATTAGGAGAAGAGTTTAGAGCAACAACCCAAGGAAAAGGTAGTAAATTTTGTATATACATATAAATCTCTTCCTTAATTCTATGATCTCGAATCTAATATGTATAAGTAAATAAATTATAAAATAATTAGAAGAAAATTTAGAGTAAGGGATAAGATTAGCACTTGGGGAAAATTCAAGGAGATTCTTTGCAAATCATCCGTGAGTGGAAATTTCACTTTTCCCATAGTAATAAGCTGTGTAGTTTATTTAGGATTTTCATCTTGCCTTGGAGTATTTTGTATACAAAAATTATCAACCCAAAACCCCAAAATCTCCCCACAATTTGTGAACTTTGAATTGTTTGGAATCTTGTTTATTTTATTTTAATATATAATAGGATTGGATTATTAGTGTTTATGATATGAATGTTTTTTTATTCCATCTTGGTTTCACTCTTTCACTTTGTTGTTGAAATGACAAGGAATAACAATAAGTACTTAGAAATAAGTGTGCAAAGTATGGAAAAAGAGGTCTTATCCTCTTATCTGTAGTTTGCACCGTCTAATTCAACAACCAAAATAAGTATAACTTCCTTGTCATTTCAATGCCATATTTTCAAATTATAAGGTAGAACATAAAGGATTTGTATTGCAAATTTTCTCTTGGAAAAGGAGGCATGGTCCTAATTTATATATTAACATAAAATAAATTATATGCTTGAATTTCATCTTTAAATAAATATATATACACATAGACACATATATGCATATGTACAAGTGTGATTATGTAATTAAATTATTGTCGATATTGGATCTAATATGATTGTGCAATTGGTTTAGGACTTGTATAAGAATCTTAGTGATTAATATGAAAACAACGTAATTCCTCAAATACATAATAGACGAAAAATAATACTAGGCATAAATCAATTAGGCATAATTTAATGTTAGGCTATATATATATATATATATGTGTGTGTGTGTGCGTGTGCGTGTGTGTGTATTACCTTAAACTTTAAAATCTACAATTACAACTATAAACCTATAATGTATATAATAATTAAGAAATGGAAGCTAATAATAAACAATTAATCCAATGAAAATGATTTAATGATAATTATGGAAATTAATCTATAAATCAAGGCGGAATAATGAGTTTCCCTTATAAGGCCTTAAAGGCGTAAATACAGGTGAGGTATGTGTGTGTACACAGACACATACGTACATGTATGTTAGCATAGATCGTGTTTAATGTTTAAAAGCATAAATTATGGCTAAGTCTTAGGGATGCGAGCTCAGTTGAAAGCACACAGAAGTCTGCCTAGCTAATCTGGCTACCAGCAGTGTGACTTTGGAATTGATATCGGACATCACCTATAATATATAATCATGGTGGATGCAAAGTTAGCCCCAATTTGTAGGGTAGGTCTGCCCAACTAATCTAGGTATCAGCATTTATAAATAGTCGGACTAATTTGAGACGTCATAGTTTGACTAGAGGTCATAAGAACAGTTTAATCCCAGGAAGGACCTGCTTCGGGTTGATGTATTAAATGTCTATGTTACATTCTACCTCTTCCTATTATGAAATATTAAATGGTTGGGATTATCGTTTAGGGACATTAATAAGAATCTCTTGGGAGAGGTCCGCTTCGGGGATGAAGTCTTAAATGATTGGAGTGTCTATATGTTCCTTATTTAAAGAATTATTAAGTGATCTAGAAGAGATTTTCTATGATAAGAATTGGTGTGTATTTGAAGGAATTCGCATTCGGTTTAGGTATTAAATGGCCCGAGGGGTCTACCTACTCCTAATAAAGAGGTCAGTAAGAAACCTAAGCACTCTCTCTTTCACCGTCAAGATATTTTTATGATTGGATGGGAGATGGGTTGTTTAGAACCTAACATACTCCATAGTTGTGCTACACTCGATTCTATAATCATGAAGATGGATTTTTAGGGTTATACTCTATAGTTGAAGGTATGCTTAGAAAGGCATAATAAGTACGCAAGACATAATACTTATGTGAAGGTTTACTACTCATGTATTATTACCATAAACATGAGATTTTCATTCACCATACATAGTTGTTCCGACTCTCTCTATCATCATTACATAAAAATAATGTTATTTTTTCTATTATACTTATCATATACAAGACTAAAAAAATATGAAATACAAACTACCTAAAAAGAATGGAAATAAAAATAAGAATGGCATTATATACACTTTATAAAATAAACTTACATGGAAGCTCTCAATACTGTTATACTAGCGACATCAATTTTGCTCTTTAAGATTATTAGGCCCGTAAAATTATTGGAATCATTTGTTATACTCAATAAATAATCTGTGATTGAAACGTTCAAAGAGACCCAATGTTTTAATTAAGTTAACATAATTTAGAAAATCCTTACCTTGTATGGTTTAGTGATAATCAAATTGCCTAATGACGAAATATAGAAGTGGTATTAGAAAGAAGAAAATTATATTTAAATAATCTGATAGTTGGAATGTGGGGATTCCCTTAGCACCATAATGTAGATCAAATGTAATTTTTTTATTCTTAGTGAAATATATACATACGTTTTTTTAACGACATATCACACAATTTAGTGCTTCAAACTTGTAGTGCTAAACTTTTGTTCTGCTTGTGTAACACTCCTATTTTTTTGCACATTATTATCGATAGTTTAATAATTATAATGATTAAATAATAATAGTAATAATGAGGTGGAATGAAATAAGAAGTGTCTAATTTAATTATTTTTCAAATGATATGGCAAAGGTTAATAACAATATTTTGGAAAATAAACTATGAAAGAAGAATTAATAATAAAGAGGAATGAATAAATTGTGTCTTAATTAATTCAAAGAAGGATTTAAGGTGAATAAGCGTAGGATCGAGACCCGACTCATGGGGAAGGTCCATCATGCATCAACCTAGGGCAACCCCTTGCACATAAGCAACATCCAACGCAATATGCAGTATTCATAAAAAAATCCTAGAGACATAATATTCTTGACGTTGGAGCCACGATCTCGTCGTCTTGATCTACCAATCAGAACCAGAAGTCATGTCGTCATGCCCTAACAACTAGACAACATCGTCGTCACTTCTATATCTTATTCCTAAAGTCTTAAGTCCAACCACTTGCAAGTTGCAACCCTACCCATGACCAAGGTTTTCAAAACAAGATTCAAATTGTAAATCGTTAATTTTAAACTTTAAATTGAAATGGAATTTAAATCATAATTCGTAGATTCAGTTGAACCATATTTTAACGTTTGTACTTTGTACACACTTTAAAACTTATTTCAATGTTAGAGCTCATACATTTAAACATAAAACTCAATTTCCATTTCATTACAATCTTATTTTATTTGCCAGTTGTCTTCCATTACATGTTATGTCTACTAGTTTATGCCAATTGTCTTCCATTACATGTTATGTCTACTATTTCAACTTGGTCGTCTTGACTTCATGTACGCATACGATACATCATATCTATTCGATGCATACATCATTTTTTTTTGAAAATCGCTTAATGATATCATAATTGGGCTATGCAGCCCAAAGCAAATAATACATCTGCAATATTTAATATAATGTAGCATCTCAGCAGACAACTCGACACAACTAGCAAGACAAACAACACTTTCCTAATTTAACCACAATCCGCCATATTTATTCGACGTATACAATACGCCGTAAGTATAATAAGAAATATATGATACAACACGCCGTATCTATTCGACGTATACAATAACTACCTACGTATATATATAGGTGTATATATAAGTACCACAATCCCCATTCAACCAAGATACTATCCCTGCTAGTATCCATAACTCCACACCTTGTCAGGATCCATGTCAGTGGCGTATCATGCCATTTCCACCATGCATATCAAGGAACCCCCATAGTGTCTAATAACGGCGTTACAACTATTTAGCTGCATTCTATTCGTTTGGAATATGTCCATTAAGGGTTACCTAGCATTGCCTCCTAACAACAAACAAACTAACAAACAACAGTGAGGCGGTGCATGTCCTAAACTTTGTTT
Organism: Allium cepa; assembly: GCA_030765085.1. Lineage (NCBI taxonomy): Eukaryota > Viridiplantae > Streptophyta > Magnoliopsida > Asparagales > Amaryllidaceae > Allium > Allium cepa. Next base: position 61,300,479 of record CM060935.1, read on the forward strand.
ACACTAGTAGAAGGTGTAGCCTATTTAGGCACAACCTTCGTCTTTCCACTGGCCACTCCGTGACCGATGATGACCTCGACCTATTGTGTACTGCTCATACTTCTCACCTATATGGTACCAACCTTACTGATATAGCTCCGAGCTTACACTCACTATCCTATTTAGATTGCCAAATGCAATCATGGAAATTCCCACTTGGATGCTTAAGACGTACCCCCTAAAAGGTTGAACCAGACTCTACTGGGCCCTTTGGCACTTTGACTCAGGCAAACTGTAACAACCCGCTTTTTCGACCCTTAGATTCAATGCCTGAACCGACGTTTACACTCGAGAACCAAAGTAGTCAAGTCATTGGGTGTAGATAAGATATATATATATATATATATATATATATATATATATATATATATATATATCTGTGTGTGTGTGCGTGTGTGCAGTAACTTTCTAATATTAGATACAATTCCAACTATTTCTAAACACTTTCAGAGTCTCAAAGCGAAAATGAATCAAATATAATATATCAATAACATAGTTACATTTACCATATACAATTGGAGTGTTATATATATATATATATTGAAAAAATATAGATACAATCTAAACCTCCACACACAAGGTAAAATCCAGGTACAATGCTTATAATACATCATGAACACTATGTATAGATAAATCTCCATCATTGATACCTCATTGTCCAACTCCATTAACCTAGATATATATGTAATGGAAGTAGGAATGGGTTAGACATAAGTCTGGTGAGTGAACTGTACTCCAATCTAAGTATGATACCAAGTTAATATTATAACATGATATAAGTATATCATTCAGCCACCATACGTTCAATCGTCCACCATACCTAACCATCACCCTGGTCTGCTCTCATGCCCTCTAGGAAGCCTATTGTATGTCATCATGCAATCATGATAGGACACACCTTCCTTAGGCCTACAGGGAGCTTATTGTCCTCGTGCTACCTAAGGGACTCATGCCCTGGACCAGCCTTGTGCCCTACAGGGCCACTTAACATCCAATCACATCCACCTAGACATCTACATGTGTCACAGGTCTGTACCCGCATTCATTTACATAATCTAATGCGTCTATCCTACATACCAAACTTGTTTGTATTCACATTCACCATCGAATCTAAATCTCATGTCAAAGCCATATATACCCCTTTTTATATACTTGCCACATCACAACCAAGCTATGCAACATTCATTTTTTTCATATTATCATCGTATCATATATTTCATTCGATCCGTATCGCTTATATTAAAGTTGGGTCATTTGGCCAAGGTTCATGTTTCCATTTTAAAACGTGCACCGGTGCACCGATCATGGTTCACCGGTCGACCGATGTACGTATTTCCTATGTCTCCCTAGGTTTGGGAAATTTGTAGTTTTCGCTACTGTTTCAACTCTAGCCACTGCCAATTCATCTAAGGTATCGTAGAACATCCCTAGATCTTATTTTTAGGTTTCCTAGTCTGAATACATTAATTGTTTCATGAATTCAAGTATTTCTTTAGATTTCCAAAATTTTACTTAAACTTGGTTTTTAATACTTTTAATCAAGCCAAATCCCTCCCAACTGTGATTAATTCAAAATAAAGTGTACGTATATGAATTACTACCCTACTTATAGTCTATAGATCATATTGTAACATTAAAATTGCATTATATGAGGATTCAAGGGTAGACCACTCACAAAAAGCAATTCTAGTCAATTATCTTGTTGTCCGGGATTAATTGTCCATCTAAGTTCGAGCTTTTTTCTCCAATTCATTGCTGGATTGTAGTCCCGTCTGATAGCTTCGTATTGCTTCTTCTTTCATTTGATTTGGTTGAGATTCGAGTGAGAAATAGGGATTTGATTACAGGTGATTATTTTTTGAAATGGAGAAGAAGAAGAGAAAAATAGAATGTTTGCTGAAATGAGAAAGAATAGGGTATGTATATTCAGTTAGGATTTAAGGAGGGAAACTTCCAACCGTCCATTTAAATTCAAACTCAAATTCAACCCGGGTGGTGCCCATTCGACCTGATCTCCTTTTTTCCATAATTTTCTCATATGGACTCCAATTGAAACAAACGAAAATACCGTGCAGCTCAAAAAAACAAGACGATCATGCTAGTTTCGTCGTTAAATTCCATTGTTTGTAAAATTACATTTTCCCCCTCCATATAATTTATTTATTTAATTAATCCAATTTTTTTTCATGTTTTAGTAATTTAATTATTTTACTAAAATTATACACTGTTTTTTGGAGTATTACATTCTCCTCCTTATAAGCATTTCATCCTCGAAATTCCCTAAGAATGAAGAAAATAACATAATTTTTATTCGTTAACATTCGTGAATCAAGTATAACATCCAAACTAAAGCAACAAAATAGTACAACATGATGTGAGCATATACAAGTTAGTATGCCATGAACTTGCAAATTTATAATCTTAAGTGCATAAATGCAACTAATGCACCCTATATGAATGCTATAAATTGACATACAAGGCATGATGTAGAACATCATAGTATATAATGGACATATATTTCTACATGCATGCAAATAAATCATATGCATATAAATTTAATCATAAATCATCCAATCCTTATCCTAGAATAATCTAATAAGAAATCAAATCAATGTCGAGAAATGCACCAGTAAAGTGTTGCGGATGTGTAGCCTTCATATTCTCCTCAGGCTCCCATTATCTCTAACGGGTCATTTTTTCACTAAGTTCTAACCAATTTCACTGTTTTATTTCTATGTCTTTTCACCCTAAGTTCCACATTGTGGGCTGGACCATGAGACCAATTCGGCTCAGACTCCAACTCCACTTCCTCCAATGAGTAGGCACAATTCTGGTCATCGTGTCATGTACATATTTTTGCAAACGTGACACGTGAAATACATTGTGGACTCCTGCCATCTTTTCAAGTAACTCTTCTCTATATGCTAATCTTCCTATCCTTTCCAATACTGGAAATGGGCCCACAAGTCTAGGTGATAACTTTTTTGAATTTCCAAATCTTACTACCTTTTTAGCGAAGAAACTTTAACAAACACTAAATCTCCCACTTCAAATTCCAAATCCTTTCTCCATTTATCGACATATGATTTTTGTCGGCCTTGTGCGGTTTTCTTCCTCTTTCTTATAAGCTCTACCTTCTCTGCTGTATCTCTAACCATTTCTAGACCTAAAATAATCTTATCTATAGATTCCCACCAACACGAAGGTGGCTTCTTATAAAACCTTCATACAATGCCATGCCTATACTTGCTTGATAGCTATTATCATATGCAAATTCCATCAAAGGTAGATGATTCTCCCATCATCCTCTAAAATCTAGTATAAAGGCTCTTAGTAAATATCCCATCATTGTTTATTCTTTCCATCTATCCATCAGTCTGTGGGTGACATACTATGGTCAAATTCAATTTCGTTCCCAGTACTTATAGACACCTCCATAATTCGCTTGTAAAAAGTGTATCTCGATCACTTACTATACTAGCTGGAATCTTGTGTAATCGAACTACCACCTTGATGTATTAAGTCGCCAATGGTGTTGCTGCTCTCGTGCTCTTCACTGGATTAAAATATGCACTCTTTGTAAGACAATCTACTATCACCCATATAATCTCGTTTCCCTTTCTACTTCGAGGTGATCCATCTACAAAATCCATAGATTTACACTCCCACTTCCACTGTGGTACATCTACTGGAAGTAGTAGTCCACTTGGCTTCTTTTGTTCCACCTTCATCCTTTGACAAGTCATACACATCATCATATATTCTGCAACATGCTTCTTCATTCCTGGCAAATAAAATATCCTCTTTACGTCCAGATAGATCTTGTCTCCTCTAGGATGGATAGTCGTTATTGAGTTATGACACTCACCTAAGACTTCCTCTATCAATTAGTTAACATGCGATACACACAATCTTCCATCTTTCCTTAAATAACCCTTCTTATCCTTAGGGTAACGGTCTAAATTTCTTGATCTTTCTCCTCATTTTAACTTCTCCTTAAAATCAACCAATAAAGCATCTTGCCTCTAACTCACCCTTGTATGATCCATCAGTGTGGATCTAACCTCTGTTGCTGCTAACAATCCAGGTGCGTATTACGATCTAGATCTGGAATCAAATTTTGATATAAACTCCAAACTTCTCTATTCCAACCACATAGCATTCACTTCGGCATGTCTTCTACTCAAAACATCTACAACTACATTTCCATTTCTTGAAGTGTAAAAAATCCTAAAATCATGAGATGATAATAATTCGATCTATCTACGTTGCTTTAGGTTCAAATCTTTATGAGAAAATAAGTATTTGAGAGATTTATGGTCTGCAAATAACTCAAATCTCTCGCCTAGTAGATAATGTCTCCCCAACTTCAAAGAAAATACAATGGTAGCCAATTTTAGGCCACGTGTCAGATAATTCCTCCCAGGGTTCTTTAACTGTCTACTCGCCTACGCTACTACTTTAACTTCTTGCATAAGTACAACACCAAGACCAGTACCGCATGCATTCGTATATACGATGAAAGGTTTGGTACCATCTGGAATAATCAAAACTAGAGCACTCGTCAATAATTTTTTTAATATAGTAATGCCACTTCACATTCTGCATCCCAAGTGTAAATTAGGTTCTTCTTCGTCAAATAGGTCAGAGGTTGTTACCCGGTACCATGGCCTGGCCATGTAAGGTTGATCATGAGGTCCAAATTCGACTATCGATAGGAAGGATGATCACGAGGCAATATCCGCATGACCATAATGTGATGTTTTAATAGTCATATCCAGCCCAGGCTAATTGAAATCGAAAAACGGATAGCACCGAGTGTCAAAGTCTTAGAATTTAGTTTGTTTGGATTGGGAACCAAAGTGGATGGCTAGGAAAATTCAGTGAAATCGTTCTTGTCGGTGTACTGGTGTTTGGGTCCGCAGAACTCACGATATCTTATGGGTCGGTCTAATGATGGCTCAGGTTGGCATAGCAAATGGAATGTGGCTGGGTCGGCATAGAGTATAAAGACCATCGAGTCAGCATAGTGTGTGGCATCCATCGGATCATCATAGTGTATAGAGTTATTTGGGATCCGTGTTCCAAGATGGATCGGCATACTTGAAGGGTTCGGTAAAGTATGTGATGAGATGACATGTTGAGAATAGTCGGAATACTGTAGTAAGGTCGGCATAGCATGGTGTTATGGCTCAGGTCGGTATGATTGACATAGCATGTTGGGCCAAGCCTTTCTTATGGTAGGCCCAAATGGTCAGGCTGATGGCTTCCTTCATCTATAAATACAAGGGCAGGGGCCCATTCTTGGGGTTCCTTTTTCGATGACTAAGGGAAAACTCTAGCATTTTTGTAATCAATTTCATTTTTTCTAATTCGTACTCAAGTTGTTTCTTGTTAATTGCAATTGTAATCAATTGAGTGATAAAGCAATAAAGAAAGCACTCAGAGTGGACGTAGGCAATCAACCCCGAACCACTATAAATCTTGTTGTGTTTTACTTTCTGCTAACTTTTCTTGAATATTTAGTGTCACTCCTCATTTTTCATTTAATTTCTTCATTTAATTCGCTACTCAAATCTAATCTCGGGTGTTTGTGACCTTTGGTTGCAAACATTTTGGTGCTTTCACCGGGAAACTGATTCTCCGGCTATTAGGTTCACCTTTGTTGCTACTGGATTGAGGAAATCTTCCTAAGGAGATCCAGGTTCACTTTGAGAAGCTTACAGATACTATTCAGATTATTCTAGATCTAAGAAAAGGAATTTAAGATAGTAAGGCGCACCAGATCAACTTCCCATAATGTTGATACCAACGAAACTTGCTAGCGTTCAAGAAGGGCGTCTAAGCAACCAGCCTGCTAATATGAATGTGGAGCTTGCTGCAGCCCAGAACTCCGACGATTCTGTTACTAGAGCTGAATGTTATTACTTGATGAGGGAGCTGATGGAGAGCCATAAGCAGCTAAATGAGCGAATCCAAGCTAATGCCAACTTGATGAACCAGATTGCTCAACATTAACACCAAAGCACCGATGGAGGTCTCTCGTAGTACTCGGCGTCAGATAGCTCAACCTCATCGGAAGAGCACCATAGGAGAAGGTGCCATAGAATTGAAACAACATGAGCTGGAGTGATGGAGCAACATGGGGCAGACCACCATGGGCAACAAAATCGGGTCAGTGCCAAACCCTCCCTAGGGGTCGGTACCGATGCCTCAACCTATGAGGATGGCTCCTCAACTGCACCTAGGGAGTCTTGCTCACCCTAGAACCAGGAACTAAGGCACTGGAGCACACTTGAATTCGATCAATTACCTCCATAGGATGATAATGAAGTGAATCCTCAGGACACGCATCTGGAGGACAATAGGCCAAGAAGGCATCAGATGTCCCGAGTACACTAGCCAGAACATTTCCACAGGATGGAGCCTGACCTGGCACCTCCTATCCAGACTCCAGATTTATCTGCAATGGTCAGGAAGTTGTTGAGGGGAAAACTAGGGCTTGACTAACGATGATTGGGGAGTTTCAAGGAGTCGTACTCTGTTCACCTACAAAATTTTACAGGCTGAATATCCCAAGAGGTTTAACATGATACAATGCCTGCTTACGAAGGGAAGACTGACCCCGACAGCACGTCATAAGGTGCGAATGGTTAATGGACTCGGCTTGTAAGGACCCGCAAATACGTACTCCTTGAATAGACACTAATATCCATTGATTAACTCAAGATGAACGGAAATACGAATTCTTAGGGTTTAAAAAGAAGAAAAAGATAGAAGAAGAGAGAAAAAGATAGAACAGAATAGAAAGAAAACAACAGAACAATATCAGAATCTCACAATCGAAGCGGAACAACATATAATAGATAATGAATAATCTTTAAACAAAGAACTATATCAGTTATTACATTACATCACATTACATTATATTATCAGAGTTTACAACAACAAACAACAACAAACAGCGGAAAAGAAATACTATATACTAGTGAGTACGCCATGCCATCCAGCTTGCCTCCAGCAATTCCTAAATTCCAGAATATCCTGATAACCTAACTCTTGACTGTCGTGTGGAAATTGGTGGGAACCCAGAGTTTAGGAAGGAAAACAATAAACTCCGAGTCAGTCATGTGACTGGTGTGAGAACTAAAACAGTTTATTTTTTTTATTTTTTTTACAAACAGAAATATTTTAAAATAGATTCGCAATGTTTTTGAAAATGTAACTACCATAAGACCTCCCACCACACACACAATGCAAACGCAGACTTGGAGGAGATTTCTTCTTATGTTAGTCAAAGATGCTTACTACGCAAAATCAAATCATTTTTGATATTATTATCAGTTCATAGTGTAGAAAAAATTTCGAAAGTAGAATATAAATCTTAGCCAGCATAGGTACCATTATATTATGCCTACTATAGCTATCATATTAGATGGCAGGTTCTACAACTAAAACCGTACAAGGCTCGTATTGTTTCTTTGGATTTCGAACAAATGGTCAGGTCAAGGAACTTCCCATTGCCACATGGAAACGCCTCTGGAATGACGTCCCGAGAACCTAACCGGATCTCTGCCAACACAAGGCCGGGTTACCCCTAACTGGGTAACTACTGACACGAATATGCCATCCCCTGATCGTAACCGATCTATATCCGAGGATCCTCGATTTCCAACAACCACAAAGTAATAAGTTTGCAGCAACAACATAGGTTAAATATCTGGGCTCCATACCATGATACCATCTCTATCCAGAAGGAATGACATACACTAAAGGGGCGCTACCCCCTAATAACCTTGCCGCATCCTTCCTGTTTTGACCATTTCCGGGGTGTGAGGTCCGATGCAGTCTCGTCCACAAAGCTACGCTTTATACAAAAGCTGTGCTTTGATCATCAAATGCTCAACAGCACTTCGTATGCCACATTACCAATTTGGGAATGTATCACTAGTAACCATCAACTACATAACCTCTAAGGGTGTTAAGCCAAGAGAATAAATTCTCCGCCACCAGCGGAAATATATTTGACAGAAACCGGTTTTACATCTCAAATTGTAACGTCAGACACACATCCATACAAGTCCGTTCCGGGATCGAACGGAACCGAAGGCACTTACAAAGAAGTCCTTGCAATCCGGATATTCACTAATCACGTCCGGACTTCCCATCACATATGGAATCTCTATACCGGGGCCATTCGGTGCAGAGACATTCTGTAATGATCCTGAATTTTTGAACAATTTAAATTGAAAATATTTAATTAATTTTAAATATTTGAATGATAATTTAAATTGAATTCCCAATATAACTGTGAATTTGGCGATTAAATATTAAAATTTAATCTATACAAAGTTGAATAAAAATTTAAATTTGAGCTTCAAAACGTTTATATATTTACTAAAGAAAATATCTACAAAACAAATTGAATTTGAAATGAAAAAACATAATAATAATAATAAAAAATTAAATAATATGAATATTGTATAAAGCAAAGAAATAAACTTAAGCATACAAAAGTAATAATAATAATAATAAAAAATTTGGTTAAGAGGTTGTGGGCTTTAAATTTAATCTCGGCCCATAGTGTTTCTTTGTTTTGATGCCGTTCCCTTTTTATTGCAATTCGACCCGTCCCCCTTTGTTTATTCATTCGAAACCCTAAATAAATCATACGAAAAAAAAAGAGTAAAAATGGCGGCTTCGTTCTTCTCGTTCGTTCCGCTTTGCAAAATTAGGGCTTGCGATCCAATTTGGGGCTTCGATTTTTCTTCGATTGTGCTCATTCCCACCTCGGCTGTTTCGATTAGAGACAAGGTGAGTTTTTTTCTCACGATTAATTTTTATTCAAGTTTTTTAGATTTGTTTGAATTGGGTGTTTGGTTGCATGCTATGATTTGGGGGTTATTTGTTATCATTTGCTCTGATAATTTAATCTAAACTGATATGAGCAGATAAGTCTCTGCATGTTTGTTTGTTGGGTGTTATTTGCTATCATTTGCTCGATTGCTTGGATTTAAACTGATGAGAATAGATGCTTTTAAATTTATAAGAACAGATGCTTTTAAACTGATAAGAACAGATGCTATTTGTAATTTGTTTTTAAATTGATAAGAACAGATGCTATATCAAAAACTTTGCTTGTTTGTTGTTGCTGCACGTGATGGATCTTTGAATCTGGTTAAGGAAAATGTAGTAAAGAAAATGAATATTTGTGAGTAAACTTCTTAACTTGGTTATTTAGGTGGAAGTTCGAGTTAATATCGAAGTATGCTTTGATAAATGTATGTTCAATTGTGATTTTTGGTTGCATGGTTGTTTTAACTGGATTTTTGATTTGAAATACACTGCACACTTGTGTGTATGCTTAAAGATAAGCTCAATCCAGTTTGTAGCCTTCAAACTAAAGAAAAAAAATATAGGTTAAAATTTTGTTAAGTTAAAAAGAAACTTTTGTTTACTGGAAATAAGAAATCAACAGCTAGAAAAAAATAGGTGGGCAAACTCTGACTTGTTTTAACTAAACTTTGGTTGCATGACTAGAAGCTCGATGATAAATATGTTTGTATGTTGTTGAACTAAGTATATTTGTTTGAAATCTACTTGCATGTGAATGAAATATCCAAATATATCTCTGTTTTGAAAATGTGCAGAGTACAAATTAGAGAAAGAAAACCCATTTTCTTTTGATTTGATTTTTGTTAGACTTTGATTCTTTAACAAAATATGTTGGTTAATGTTTAAACCAAAATTTGAAAATATCTTTAAGTTTAAAAAAAAAAACATTTCTGGAAATTTTAAAATATAGAGGAACAATGATTTTTTATTTTTATTTTCTAAAAGCAGTTTGATTAGTGACTGTCTTAAATCCATGAGTTGATCTGTGAATTGTTATTGATGTTGCATGAAAACTGTTCAGTCTTTATGTAATTGAATTGGTATGAATATATGTGTGGAAGTGTGTCAGTATGTATATTTTGTTCTCTGTTGTTTCACAGGCAATGTTTGCTTTCAGAAATTCAATTCTCTAAAACAAATGAACATTAATGCTAATTATTTACAGACCTGCTTCTGTTTAGGTTTGAATCTTAGTTTGAGATTTTTATGTAAACAATTTGTGTTGTTTAGCATAAATTTAAGTTTGTAAAATTTTAATTTTGATAAATAAAACCTGTTACTTCTGGAAATCCATAATAACAGACAATATTTTCAAAAGTAAGATTATCAAACATTATTAAAAAGATTAGTAGATAAATGTTGTTGCATATGAACTTCTGTGATGAAGAGTGTTGCATGTGTATCTTAGCATAACCTCTGTATTTTGGTACCTGGTTGAAGCATGCATGTTTGATAGCCTGGTTATACCCTGTTTACAGTTCAGGATTTAAAGTGTTATCAAAAAGAAAGAAAAAAATGAACATGCAAATTTCATTCCATCTTCAAAGGGGATCTCTGCATTTTTAATATGAGCAAACACACTGAACCCATTCATATGTTTTGATATTTGAGTTGATGCTTGGAATGTACGTGTTTAGTTGATAACTATGTCAGTATGTTTGCATGGATGTTTTAGCATAAATATGACTTGAATTGATATTTAAATTGTGGATATCCCTGTACATATCAGTAGCCTATACATTTCAAACATAAAGCAAATCTGCATCATTTTTTTTCTTTCTGTAATCTGGAAAATTGGTTCTGCAAACAAACTTCATTCTCAAGGCAACTCAGGATCTTAGAATTCAAAGTATTAAAAGCATTTCAGTTTTATTTAAAGAGTTCAAAGTTTCAAAGGGGCAACTGCAGTTTTAAAAGTTTCAAAAGAAAGTTTCCCTTTTTAATTTGCTTAACTTTCCTATTTTCAAAGATACTCATCTGAATTTTTTAACTTCGGCCATCACTGTTTTCATTCTTCATTTCACTTGAACATTGCATTTGACTTTGTCTGCATTTTTTTTTTATCATTTGACTTTCACTGAGTTTGTTGTGTATACTTGTGGCTGGTCATTGAAACTGCACTCGCACTTCTGGTTTTTCATTCTTGTTGGTCTGCATTTTTGGCTACCTGAATTTCAATTTAGCATTGCATGATGTCTGGTTGTTTGTTCATGTGATTCCCTGTATTACTGCACTGACTCATGTATTTAACTCTTGATATCACTGCTGTATACATGCATTCCTGTAGTATGGTCGTTGATCATCTTGTAGTCTTCATTTGTGTTGTTCCTTGTACTTGTAGTTGTATCACTTTGAATTGCATTTATGTCCACTGCCCTTGTGTTGCTCACCATGTTGCATACATGTTTTTATGCTTTGTGACATTCATGCAGCTGTTGGTCTGACTTGAACCATTTTGGTGCACTGTCCAGTTCATGATGTTACACTCCCTGTAGTTGTTTGCATGCTCTATTTTTGTGCTTCCAATTTCAGGTTGATATTTGATATTCTGTTTTTGCGCTCTCTGATTTATATATGGATTTATGTTTCATTCCTTCTCCCCTGTTTACGCGATTAACACGTAGAAATAGTTGATGATATGAGATCAATCAATACATGCTAAAACAATTTTCTCATAGCCTTAATTTGCTTATGATTTAATATAGCAAGGGTTAGTTTTAGATTAAAAAGGATAAATAACATTGTTGTTAAATTGTAATTTGATAATAATATGCTTTTGTGTAAACAAGCTTCATAATGTCAACCCCTGACCTCTGCATTATTAGATGGTTCAGTCATTATCCAAATGCCTAGTTCCGAGCTTGGTAAAAATTATGTAGATGACGGTTTTTGATAGTAAATAGGATGTGTATTACATCATTTGTAGTACAACATGAAATCCTGAAATAAAAAAAAGTCCTGTTAACTTGTGCACTGTTTTGAGTTTCACTGTCATACTTCCATGTATTCAGTTGAGTTGATTGTTGCATTTGTTTGCGTTTGACATTGTCGAACTCAGTGTTGTAACTGGATTTGTGTTCTGGTTCATGTATCACTTGTATACATTTGCCACCATCTTGATTGCTGCTGTGTTGTGTAGTAGCTGTGGTCTCTGTTGTTGTAGCATGCATTGCAGTCTTCTTCTGTCAACATTCTGATGCATATAACTTGACCTTGTACCTGTAGTTGTGTTCATATACACTGCTGCATATCACTGTTCATGCTGTTGCTTCTTTTTGCTTATTTTAGTTTGCTTGGTGGCATTTTGTGGTCTGCACTGAGCACTTGAACTTGTATTTGGTTTCCATTGTCTAGTTGAGTTCTCTGCACCTTGTATGCTATTGCATTGGTGCATTGGGTTTGTCTCAGCCTTGAACCTTTGTAGTTGTAGTTGTATTTCATGAACACTACTGCCTCGAACTTCTGTTGGACACTTGATTCAGTAGTTTGTTTTCATTTGGCTTGAGTGTTGTCTCTGACCTGAGGGCTTGTTTTCCATTGTCCACACATGTTCATGCTTTATGGCTGTTACCATTTTATTTAGTTCATTGCAAATTTAATTACTTGAATAAAGATTAATCCCGACTCGAGTGTTTTTGTGTTTTTCAATAAACGCTCGGGTCAGACCGAGTATTTTTACAGCTTGGAGATTTTCTCGCAGCGAAGTTAGAGAGAGAGGGGAAAGCACTTCACTAAAGCTTTTCAGAAATTTTTCTTGTACTTAATAAAAATTATTCCGCTGTATTAAATGTAATTCATTGTATAAATCTGATATTTGTATATAAAAGAAAGGTTCATTTATAAAATATATTATTGTTTCTGTGATTCTGTGACTGATTCTGTTTAAATGTTATAAACTAAATAACAATCCGTCATTTGAACGTTTCTAGTTGGTTTAATTACCGACTAGAGGCGGTCAGAGCGGCGGGTCGTTACACATTCGACGGTAATCCTTCCGTTTTCAAAAATATCCGGTCTTCAACACCGGTCTTCAAATGCAATTTATAACGACGTATCACATATTCGGAATGGGTTATACGACCCCAAGGTCCTTTTCCGGCTAACCCGAATAGTGAGCGCTTATTCAAAAATAAGTGTGGCATTCAAATTCAAGCAAATCACAACAAATACCCATTCAAAGGTAATTATTGATAGTCGGTTATTGAACTATCAATGGATATGCACAACATCACCAGATTCCAAATAATTTTCCAAATTATTTATTTTCCAAAAATATCTTTACAAGATATATAATTTCAATACTTCAAAAGTAAATCAATATTTCTTTTTAAACAAAATCCCCTTTCTTTTATAAATTCCATAGTGAATTTATATTTCAAAATATCTACTGATATACGGTTTTCAATAGATTTCAAATATTCAATTTCAATTTATCGTTACAAAGATAAATTCTCAAAAACGTTTCATTTCATATTGGAAAAGCATTTCCATACTTATTAATAATAAGTAGTTCACAAATATATTTATTTTCAACACTTGGAAAATATTCAATATACTTAAATCACAATTTAGTATATATTTTATTCTTTAAGGAAAGTGTTCTTTTAAACACATTTATTTGAGTCAAAACGATTGTTGCATAAAACATCGTTACGACAACTCAAAATCATTAGTATAGGGATTCGAAGTTAAGATAGATATATAAATCCCAATACTGTATAAAACATTTCCTTTCGGAAATCATTTACTATAACAACAGTGTTATAGTCCACCATTTCCTTCTATTTCTCAAAAACGTCTATTTCAACAATGAATGTTGAAATCTATGGTTTCGAACCTTAACACATTTAAAACATCGTTAAATCGTTTTAATTCTATTTAAAATATCACATCCAAAACAATTTCTTTAACATATTATTCACTATCCAAAAACATGAATATACTTCGTTAACCAATTTCATCATTTCTATACATTTATTTTAAAGGATTATTCACTGTCTAAAACGTGAATATAACTCCATTAATAAGCTATAACAATTTACTTATCAAAATAAGTCGTTTGCGGATTTATAAAACAATGTTTATAAATTCCATTTCTATTTATTTTATAACAACTTCCTTTTATAAATCTCCTTTATTAACCTATTCAATTTATAACTCAATTATATGCCAAAAGTCCATATTATAAGTTAAATACTTATAATTTATTTATTTACAAGATCGTTCTTTTTAAGACTTCCCAAATTATAAATCTTATAACTTACAAGATTCATCTATTCTTTTAATAACTTTACATTTTTTTTAAATCTTACTACTTATAAATTCCATTTATAACTTCACTATTTATAATTCTATAAATTTCATTCATTTATGAAATTCATTTACACTTCATTCTAACACTTATAAAAACTCGATTTATAATTCCAATATTTTAATTTATAAATATCAATTTTATAAATCTTTTATATAAATCAATTTATATTATTATTTTAAAACGTCTTTAAACTCCTTTATAATTTCATCATTTTGATTTATAAAATAATCAAATTTTATAAATCCTATATTTAAACTTTTTACAACAAATTCAAAAATCTCAATTTAAACTATTTAATAAAATCATTTACCCCATATTTTCAAAAATCAACTTTTAACTATATTTCTCAAAAATCATAATTTTTATAACATTAAAATTATAACGTTTATTTATTTAAAATGAATCAATTCCAAAAATATTTTATAAAACGTATACTTTCAAAAATCACTTTAAAATTCTTTTGAAATTCCAAAACCGTTATTTTAATATTTTTAAAACTCCAAAAATGGATCCGATGATGCAACACACCAAATAGTCAATCAATGACATCCAAACATCATATATTGATATGATAATCAATCAAATATCACAATTTATGAAATAAATTAAATACCGGTGAGGAATCCAGTTGGATCCCTCCAACCTGTTTTCCTGCATCCAAAGATGTTAGCACAATACCAATTCCTTTTCAAACGAAATATCGCGGTATATAGGATTTAAAATATTATCCGCCGTTATACGGCGCAATAGGGTCTAATCCGCTATATAATGCGGGAAATCAACTCCAAGTACATAAATAATACCAATTTCACTGTACTGTGAAATATTCGCGGTATATGTTTTTAATAAATAACCTCCGCTTACTAACGGCGTATAATGTCTATTTTAACAATCAATAGATAACAATCATCATTCAAACATACAATCAAGAATTTTAAATCTAACTATTTAAAATTAAAATCGAAACCGATTCGATTGAGTGAGAAGTTCTCACCTTACTTTCAATTTAATTTTCGCGTTTTATTTCGAATAAAATTAAACGCGCGTTTAATTTTACCCGAAATTCCCACTAGCTCCAAACGACACCAATCCAATTCTATAGCGTAGTGTTCGTCCATAAGAACCCAACGCAATTCGCGTCGTCGAAATCCGACCTCGTATGAACAAATTATGATGTCACAAAGTTTATACAAATTAAAACGTAAATTAATTTAACATTTTTTTTTATTATAATCAACCTAATCTCGGCCGCACATTTTCCAAAAGAAATCACAGCCGCTTGCACGTTCTTCCCCATCGCGTATGCTCTAGTTGAACAAAAACCCAAGCCGCCGTATTAGGGTTTGATGCCGCGACCACCACAACGATCTAGAACCCATCACTCCACCACCATTCGAAGCGCCACAGCGAACTCCATCTTCGGCATGAACCATGTCGAGCTCGGCTCCATGATGGTCGAGATAACCGAACCCAAACGCGCGCGCTTTGAACCCCTATTGCCGTCGACTCGTTGCTCAGTTCGCGATCATAACCGTTGGATTTATCGAGCTCGAGGAGATCTACAATCTTCTAGTCGAAGCCTTTGGCTAGATGTCGATGGATCATGAGGTTTTTTGGGGAAGAAGATCGTAATTTTCTGGCCATTAAAAATAATATGGCGGCTAGGGTTTGAGGTTGAGAGGGTTTGCAAATGTGAATAATATGGTGCTTTTCTAGAAAATTTCTCGAATTACTATTCATCCAAAAATTTCTGCACTCCAAATCTCGTGCGGTGACTGGCGTTTCTAGGGTTTCTCCGCGTTCCGAACACAATGGAATGTGTTTCGGAGGCTAATTCGATCATCTGTGCGAGTTACGGCAATAAACAATCAAATTCAAATTAAATCGATTAAACGAATTTTCTATGCGTTTTGGCTTGCTTCGGACAAAAGGTAAATCCGATTGACACGAAATTCAAAACCATACAATAATATCACATTACAGATCCGATGAAACTGGTTTCGTCGAAATCCGAGACTGTTTGAAAAATAGATATTTTAACTCGCCAAATTAATATTAAAACAATTTCGATGCGTTTCGAGCTGCCACGGTCAAACGAAAACTCCGATTGCTATGAAAATTGAAATCCGATAATAAAAAACGATTAAGGATCCAACGGAACTAGTTTCGTCCAATTCTGAGACTGTTTGAAAAATGGCTAATTTCACTAGTCGATTAAATATTAAAATATTCAATTTTCACAAATTAACTTTTAATTCGATTTTAAAAGTTCTATAACCTTATTATAACTTCAATATGATAAAATAAAATTTTACAAATCATTTTCAATCATATTTAACCCAAATTTGAATTATTTCTGGATTTTCACATATTAAATTATCGATTTAATTATCCAATTAAATCCAATTATTCGAAATAAAATTTATTCGACTTATAAATTTCACTTATTATTATTTAAAATTAATTAAATATACAAATTTTAATTAACAAAAATTCTGGGTCGTTACAAACTTCCCCCCTTAAAAGAATTTCGTCCTCGAAATTACAAAGTAAGAAAAGTTACAAAATTTATTAATTTTCCCAAAACCATAGTTAAACTTCTTACAATATCTTTACTAAGTTTTCAAATCATACTTAGTTATCTTTTAAAAAACAACTACTATTGTTTAACTTTCAACTCCAAATCAAAATTATAGTTTTCAAAATTTTCCAATTTTTCTCAAAATTTTTCTAACGCCTTAAATTTTCGGAAAAATTCGCCAGAGTCTCCTTTGCGCGGCTTGATCCGAAAAAAAATGATAGTATATATATCACAAATATACATCTCATCAAGTGATGAGGCATCCCGCAGGGAAAAAAGTGTAAAAGTACGATATTTAATCCGAGATATGTACCTTATATATTATTAGCGAACATATACGGCTAATATAGCGCGAAAGCGAGCTCCAAATGCGAAGCAAACGCGATCCGCACCTACTAAACACTCAACAAACAGATGAGAAACATGTATATAGACAATAGTATCGATATACAACATATAGCAACATAATAACTATATATGCCAACATAGCAAATGCAGTAAAAGCAATATATTCAACCATCAACCAACTATCATCCAACTAGCATTCAACTAACATCCATAACCAATAAATATTCATTCATATTCTCATTCATATTCAATGAAATGGGTTTTCAATTTAATCACATTTGATTCATTAACAGTGGATGTTTTTACTAACATTCATTTTCAATTAGTTTATATTCACTAATTCATATTCAAGTTGGTTCACTTCCAAATCAAATTCAATTCTATTTAAGATTCACTTAACTTCCAATTGGATTTCAATTACTTTAGCTTTCAATTTCATTAACTCCATTTCATTAATACTTAATGAATTATATACAATCAACTAACTATCATATAACAACCAATGTATATTAATTACAACCAAATTCCTTTGCTTATATTACATTCATTTTGGTTTAACGCCTTTACTTTCAATTGGTTTAATTAAATTGATTTTCATTCAATTATTCAACTTCCAATAACATTAGATTTTAATGAATTAACACTTACATTCATTATTTCAGACCAATTATTTTACATTCGATTGATTAACATTCAATCCATTATTAATTTAATTGCTAATTCATTTCACAAATAAAGTTGAATTTCATTTATATAACTCAAGTTCATATCCATCACTTCTCTTGATTAATTTACTTCGATACCAAAATCAACTTCATTTAACATCACTTAAGTTATATTCCATTTAAACATTATTTGGTTTTACTTAACTTAAATTCCCACTTATAAATCCAATTCAGATTCCCAATTCTGAAGTAAATTTTTATTTAACCTTTAATTCATTTTTATTTACAACTCATATTCATAAATATATTCATATAGTTTCACTTCTTATATATATAAGTTTATTTCACAATTGTAAATGACATTAATTATAATTCAATTCTTATAATTCATTTGCTTATATAATTATTCTTTTATTTAGATTATTCAAACAACTTTTAATTTACTTATATATATATATTCTTACATTTTCAACAACCAAACAAGCAATTTATATACACTTTAATAATTCTGAAAAATTATTCCTTTATATATAAAATATACTCAAGGTAAAATTATTTCATTTACCCAATTTAAAATAATATCTTGTCGAATTATTTTGTACAAGTGTTTAGAGATCCCTATCAACAACGTTGATTACTCGTATTAACCAGAATCCATATACCACTCAACAAATCAATCATCACAATATAAAAAAATTTATATTCACTAACAAATACGCTCTTATAGCTATTATTACACTCAACTCATTCTAGAGTACTACTGACTCTATCTCTAATGAGTAATACCCAACAGAGCCATGGTTGTCGCTTAACCATATGCTCTGATACCAGATGTAAGGACCCGCAAATCCGTACTCCTTGAATAGACACTAATCTCCACTGATTAACTCAAGATGAACGGAAATACGAATTCTTAGGGTTTAAAAAGAAGAAAAAGATAGAAGAAGAGAGAAAAAGATAGAACAGAACAGAAAGAAAACAACGGAACAATATCAGAATCTCACAATCGCAGCGGAACAACATATAATAGATAATCAATAATCTTTAAACAAAGAACTATATCAGTTATTACATTACATCACATTACATTATATTATCAGAGTTTACAACAGTAAACAACAACAAACAGCGGAAAAGAAATACTATATACTAGTGAGTACGCCATGCCATCCAGCTTGCCTCCAGCAATTCCTGAATTCCAGAATATCCTGATAACCTAACTCTTGACTGCCCGTGTGGAAATTGGTGGGAACCCAGAGTTTAGGAAGAAAAACAATAAACTCCGAGTCAGTCATGTGACTGGTGTGAGAACTAAAACAGTTTACTTTTTATTTTTTATTTTTTTTACAAACAGAAATATTTTAAAATAGATTCGCAATGTTTTTGAAAATGTAACTACCATAAGACCTCCCACCACACACACAATGCAAACGCAGACTTGGAGGAGATTTCTTCTTATGTTAGTCAAAGATGCTTACTACGCAAAATCAAATCATTTTTGATATTATTATTAGTGCATAGTGTAGAAAACATTTCGAAAGTAGAATATAAATCTTAGCCAGCATAGGTACCATTATATTATGCCTACCATAGCTACCATATTAGATGGCAGGTTCTACAACTAAAACCGTACAAGGCTCGTATTGTTTCTTTGGATTTCCGACAAATGGTCAGGCCAAGGAACTTCCCATTGCCACATGGAAACGCCTCTGGAATGACGTCCTGAGAACCTAACCGGATCTCTTCCAACACAAGGCCGGGTTACCCCTAACTGGGTAACTACTGGCACGACTATGCCATCCCCCGATCGTAACCGATCTATATCCGAGGATTCTCGATTTCCAACAACCACAAAGTAATAAGTTTGCAGCAGCAACATAGGTTAAATATCTGGGCTACATACCATGATACCACCTCTATCCAGAAGGAATGACATACACTAAAGGGGCGCTAACCCCTAATAACCTTGCCGCATCCTTCCTGTTTTGACCATTTCCGGGGTGTGAGGTCCGACGCAGTCTCGTCCACAAAGCTACGCTTTATACAAAAGCTGTGCTTTGATCATCAAATGCTCAACAGCACTTCGTATGCCACATTACCAATTTGGGAATGTATCACTAGTAACCATCAACTACATAACCTCTAAGGGTGTTAAGCTAAGAGAATAAATTCTCCGCCACCAACGGAAATATATTTGACAGAAACCAGTTTTACATCTCAAATTGTAACGTCAGACACACATCCATACAAGTCCGTTCCGGGATCGAACGGAACCGAAGGCACTTACAAAGAAGTCCTTGCAATCCGGATATTCACTAATCACGTCCGGACATCCCATCACATATGGAATCTCTATACCGGGGCCATTCGGTGCAGAGACATTCGACAGTAATCCTTCCGTTTTCAAAAATATCCGGTCTTCAACACCGGTCTTCAAATGCAATCTATAACGACGTATCACATATTCAGAATGGGTTATACGACCCCAAGGTCCTTTCCCGGCTAACCCGAATAGTGAGCGCTTATTCAAAAATAAGTGTGACATTCAAATTCAGGCAAATCACAACAAATACCCATTCAAAGGTAATTATTGATAGTCGGTTATTGAACTATCAATGGATATGCACAACATCACCAGATTCCAAATAATTTTCCAAATTATTTATTTTCCAAAAATATCTTTACAATATATATAATTTCAATACTTCAAAAGTAAATCAATATTTCTTTTTAAACAAAATCCCCTTTCTTTTATAAATTCTATAGTGAATTTATATTTTAAAATATCTACTGATATACAGTTTTCAATAGATTTCAAATATTCAATTTCAATTTATCTTTACAAAGATAAATTCTCAAAAACGTTTCATTTCATATTGGAAAAGCATTTCCATACTTATTAATAATAAGTAGTTCACAAATCTATTTATTTTCAACACTTGAAAAATATTCAATATACTTAAATCACAATTTAGTATATATTTTATTCTTTAAGGAAAGTGTTCTTTTAAACACATTTATTTGAGTCAAAACGATTGTTGCGTAAAACATCGTTACAACAACTCAAAATCATTAGTATAGGGATTCGAAGTTAAGATAGATATATAAATCCCAATACTGTATAAAACATTTCCTTTCGGAAATCATTTACTATAACAACAGTGTTATAGTCCACCATTTCCTTCTATTTCTCAAAAACGTCTATTTCAACCATGAATGTTGAAATCTATGGTTTCGAAACTTAACACATTTAAAACATCGTTAAATCGTTTTAATTCTATTTAAAATATCACATCCAAAACAATTTCTTTAAAATATTATTCACTATCCAAAAACGTGAATATACTTCGTTAACCAATTTCATCATTTCTATACATTTATTTTAAAGGATTATTCACTGTCTAAAACGTGAATATAACTCCATTAATAAGCTATAACAATTTACTTATCAAAATAAGTCGTTTGCGGATTTATAAAACAATGTTCATAAATTCCATTTCTATTTATTTTATAACAACTTCCTTTTATAAATCTCCTTTATTAACCTATTCAATTTATAACTCAATTATATGCCAAAAGTCCATATTATAAGTTAAATACTTATAGTTTATTTGTTTACAAGATCGTTCTTTTTAAGACTTCCCAAATTATAAATCTTATAACTTATAAGATTCATTTATTTACCCAAATCTATTCTTTTAATAAATTTACAATTTTTTTTTTAAATCTTACTTCTTATAAATTCCATTTATAACTTCACTATTTATAATTCTATAAATTTCATTCATTTATGAAATTCATTTACACTTCATTCTAACACTTATAAAAACTTGATTTATAATTCCAATATTTTAATTTATAAATATCAATTTTATAAATCTTTTATATAAATCAATTTATATTATTATTTTAAAACGTCTTTAAACTCCTTTATAATTTCATCATTTTGATTTATAAAATAATGAAATTTTATAAATCCTGTATTTAAACTTTTTACAATAAATTCAAAAATCTCAATTTAAACTATTTAATAAAATCATTTACTCCATATTTTCAAAAATCAACTTTTAACTATATTTCTTGAAAATCATAATTTTTATAACATTAAAATTATAACGTTTATTTATTTAAAATGAATCAATTCCAAAAATATTTTATAAAACGTATACTTTCAAAAATCACTTTAAAATCCTTTTAAAATTCCAAAATCATCATTTTAATGTTTTTAAAACTCCAAAAATGGATCCGATGATGCAACACACCAAATAGTCAATCAATGACATCCAAACATCATATATCGATATGATAATCAATCAAATATCACAATATCTGAAATAAATTAAATACCGGTGAGGAATCCAGTTGGATCCCTCCAATCTATTTTCCTGCATCCAAAGAGGTTAGCACAATACCAATTCCGTTTCAAACGAAATATCGCGGTATATAGGATTTAAAATATTATCCGCTATTATATGGCGCAATAGGGTCTCATCCGCTATACAATGCGGGAAATCAACTCCAAGTACATAAATAATACCAGTTTCACTGTACTGTGAAATATTCGCGGTATACGTTTTTAATAAATAACCTCCGCTTACTAACGGTGTATAATGTCTATTTTAACAATCAATAGGTAACAATCATCATTCAAACATACAATCAAGAATTTTAAATCTAACTATTTAAAATTAAAATCGAAACCGATTCGATTGAGTGAGAAGTTCTCACCTTGCTTTCAATTCAATTTTCGCGTTTTATTTCGAATAAAATTAAACGCGCGTTTAATTTTACCCAAAATTCTCACTAGCTCCAAACGACTCCAATCCATATCCATAGCGTTGTGTTCGTCCATACGAACCCAACGCAATTCGTTTCGTCGAAATCCGACCTCGTATGAACAAATTATGATGTCACAAAGTTTATACAAATTAAAACGTAAATTAATTTAACATTTTTTTTATTATAATCAACCTAATCTCGGCCGCACATTTTCCAAAAGAAATCACAGCCGCTTGCACGTTCTTCCCCATCGTGTATGCTCCAGTTGAACAAAAACCCAAGCCGCCGTATTAGGGTTTGATGCCGCGAACACCACAACAATCTAGAACCCATCACTCCACCACCATTCGAAGCGACACGGCGAACTCCATCTTCGGCATGAACCATGTCGAGCTCGGCTCCATGATGGTCGAGATAACCGAACCCAAATGCGCGTGCTTTGAACCCCTATTGTCGTCGACTCGTTGCTCAGTTCGCGATCATAACCGTTGGATTTATCGAGCTCGAGGAAATCTACAATCTTCTAGTCGAAGCCTTTGGCTAGATGTCGATGGATCATGAGGTTTTTTGGGGAAGAAGATCGTAATTTTCTGGCCATTAAAAATAATATGGCGGCTAGGGTTTGAGGTTGAGAGGGTTTGCAAATGTGAATAATATGGTGCTTTTATAGAAAATTTCTCGAATTACTATTCATCCAAAAAATTTCGAACTCCAAATCTCACGCGGTGACTGGAGTTTCTAGGGTTTACCCCACGTTCCGAACACAATGGAACGTGCTTTGAAGGCTAATTCGATCATCTGTGCGAGTTACGGCAATAAACGATCAAATTCAAATTAAATCGATTAAACGGATTTTCTATGCGTTTTGGCTTGCCCCGGACATACGGTAAATCCGATTGACACGAAATTTAAAACCATACAATAATATCACATTACGGATCCGATGAAACTAGTTTCGTCGAAATCCGAGACTGTTTGAAAAATAGCTATTTTAACTCGTCAAATTAATATTAAAACAATTTCGATGCGTTTCGAGCTTCCACGGTCAGACGAAAACTCTGATTGCTATGAAAATTGAAATCCGATAATAACAAACTATTACGGATCCAATGGAACTAGTTTCGTCCAATTCTGAGACTGTTCGAAAAATGGCTAATTTCACTAGTCGATTAAATATTAAAATATTCAATTTTCACAAATTAACTTTTAATTCTATTTTAAAAGTTCTATAACCTTATTATAACTTCAATATGATAAAATAAAATTTTACAAATCATTTTCAATCATATTTAACCCAAATTTCAATTATTTCTGTATTTTCACGTAATAAATTATCGATTTAATTATCCAATTAAATCCAATTATTCGAAATAAAATTTATTCGACTTATAAATTTCACTTATTAATATTTATAATTAATTAAATATACAAATTTTAATTAACACAAATTCTGGGTCGTTACACGGCTAGAGTGAATGATGCAACTAAATGCAGATGCTTCCCTATAACTCTATTTGGAATTGCTACAATATGGTTCACAAGGTTACCCCCATGATCAATCTCGAGATTTAACGAGCTAGCTACAAGATTCGTGGAGCAGTTCTGGATTCACGCTACTAGCCTTAAAGATGTGATGTCGCTATCCAATGTAATCCAGGCTCCGGGGGAATCACTGAAGAATTACTTGCATAGGTTTAATGTTGCTGCTACTGAGGTTAGTAATCTGAATGACCATGCCATAATTATGGCAGTGACAAGGGGGTTGACCCCGAATCTGAATTCGGTGATTGGAAAGCTGGAAAACCGTTGACCACGCTAGAGCGTTTCTACTCAAAGGAAAACCGATTCATGAGAAAGGAGGAGAGGTTGCCTAGAACGAGCAATGCTATAGGACCAAGCAGGGAAGCAGTATAAAGCAACATTGTAGTAAAGTAATCTGGCGAGAGCTATGGAAAGGTTCAGGTCAACGTTCAAAACAAGCCAGGTCAACAGAAAAGGGGCAGAGAAGGAAATTCTGATCTCATAGGGAGCCTGAAAAGTGAAAGCCATGAATTCCTAGTTATAACGACTATACACCTCTGATGCATCTCTAGAGAATATATATTTGTCGACCTACAACACTTTCCAATATAGGAAGCCGTTTCGAAAGAATCGATCGAGGAACAAAAGCAGACCGAAAAGTAATGTCAGTTTCATGAATGCTACGGGCACAATACTGACGAATGTAGGCATCTTCATGATGTCATTGAGAAACTGATTCGCTAGAAAAAGTTGCAACAGTTTGTCAAGAATCCGCAAGATGGCGGACAAGGAACATCTGATCCCAATCGAGGACAAGCTCCATGCCGGCCCGAGGAACCTGGTCAGACTGGTGGGAGGCTCGTAATAAACATAATAGTTGGTGGAACGCATCTTGTGGATAGAATTTGGCAGGAAATGGAGCGTTATGGTAGTTCAATGAAACATGTGGACTTCGAATGTTGCTCGAATATGGAGGATGGAACTTTAGCTAAGAAACAGCGTACAATGATGGATGATATAGTGTTCAAAAGCAGAGATGTTGATTGAGTGGAGGACCCTACTATTGATTTAATGGTTATCTCTGCCATGATTGGCCCCTCTCCGGTGAGAAGAATTCTTATTGATTGTAGCAGTTCCGTGAACATCATCTTTAAGAAAGCTTATGATCAAATAAGGATGGAGGCTAAGGATTTAATACCGTCTAAAGCTCGTATACACGGTTTCAATGGTGTGGCCATTGAGGTGATAGGTTATGTTGAATTATCGGTTAAGTTGGGAGAAGGTGAATGTAGGAGGGTGCGGATCTTACTGTTCATTGTCCTGGATGTTGATTCACTGTACAATGTCTTTCTGGGCCGTCCGGCCCTGGCTGAATTTCGGGTAGCCCTTGCCCTATGGTGTCTGATGTTGAAATTCCCGACTGATAATGGAGTGGGTGTTGTTTATGGTGATCAGGCAACTGGATGTACATGTTATGTGGCTGAGTTAAGAGAGGCTCAGGAGAAAGAGAAGAGAAAGGGTATGGACAAGTTTGTCTGCATCCAGGCCACGGAAGATTGACAAATAGCTCTTAAGCCTTGTCTTGGGCACCATAGTTAGTTCTATAAAGATATAGATCCAAGGGATGATGAGGAGGAACCCATGGAGGCCAAGGCAGCACTGGCTAAACTGATGGTTGATACCTCAGTCAGCCGTGACGACCCATCGTGGGTGTTAAAGATTGGATCACAACTTAGCCCTTCGATGAAGAGAGAACTTACTGATTTCCTTCAAGCGAATTTGGATGCATTCACTTGGACTCATTCAGACATGTGCGGGATCTTGCCTACTATCTCAATCCACGCATCGAATATTGATCCGAAGTATGTCCCTGCTAATAAGAAGAGACGAGGTATGGATCCGATGAGATCAATGGCTCTTAAAGAGGAGGTGGATACACCTAAAGCCAATGGGTTTATTCGTGATGCCCTCTTTCCAGAATGGATATCTAACCCAGTGATGGTGAAGAGGGCAAATGGGAAGTGGAGAACGTGTATTCACTATTCAGACCTGAACAAGGCGCACCCTAAGGACATTTTTTCCTTACCTAGAATTGATCAACTAGTTGATTCGACTGTAGGACATGAATTATTGTCATTATGGTTGCGTAGTCGGGGTACAACCAGATCCTGATGTACATCCCAGGTCAGGAGCATACCAGTTTTGTCATGGATGTTGGACTATATTGTTATGTAGTAATGCCGTTCAAATTAAAGAACGTAGGAGCCAACTATTAGCATTTGGTTAATCGCAAGTTTAAAGATCAGATTGGAAGGACAATGGAAGTTTATGTGGATGACATGCTTGTGAAGTCACGACAATTAAACGATCACATTTGAGACTTATCAGAGATGTTTAATATCCTCCATTTTTATAACATGAAAATCAACCCTTTGAAGTGCTCATTCGGTGTTGCCTTAGGGAAGTTCCTGGGCTTTTTTGTCAATGTGCAAGGAATCAAAGTGAATCTAGAGAAGATTCAAGCCATTCAGGATATACAAGCACCTAGAACTATTAAGCATGGTAGAGCCTGAACGGGAAGGTCGCTATGCTGAGTCATTTCATTTCTAGGGCGATCGATAAATGCATTCCTTTCTTCAATTTGATAAGGAAGGGGATGAGGAATTTTGAGTGGACACATGACTGTGAAGGCGCGTTCTAAGCTTTAGTGAGTCATTTGGAGAGACCCCCTATTTTGTCAAAGCCAGTAGATCACGAGGAGTTGTAAATTTACTTAGTAATATCGCCGCATGCCATAAGTGCCGCATTGATTAGTGAGGATAACCAAATCTAGAGACCGGTGTACTATATCAGTAAACAGTTGATGGTGGCAGAAAGAAACTACCCGAATATAGAGAAACTGACATATTGCTTGGTTATCGCGTCGTGAAAACTTCGCCCGTATTTCCAGGCACATCCAATCAATGTCTACACCAATCAACATTTATGAGAGGTCTTACAACGACATAAGACGTCCGAGAGGCTGCTAAATTAGAACATCGATCTCAATCAGTTCGACATCACATATCTATCCCGAAGGGCTATCCAGGGACAAGCACTGGCCGACTTCATCGTGGAGTTTACCATGTAGGATGGGCCCTTGGAGAGCAGTGTAATCCCTTCTATACGATGGAAGCTATATACTGATGGAGCATCCAATGATCATTATTTTGGAGCATGTGTCACACTTGTAACCCCCGAGAACCGGTCAATTTTCTATGCCCTGAAGCATGATTTACTTACTATGAACAACGAAGCCAAGTGTAAGGCATTAATTGCTAGACTTAAGCTTGCTAGAGAACTTGGGGTGGAATCTATAGAAATCTTTTGCGACTCGTAGTTGGTGGTGTCCTACGTTAGATGGGACTACCAGACAAAGGGACAACGACTTGCCCTATATCTAACCTGAGTTCGGGAGTTGTTGGCGGATATGGAGTGCTATGACATTTCGCATATCCCGCATGAGAAAAATGAGGAAGCTGACTCATTGGCAAAGTTCGCAAGCATTGGCGATGCACAACAGATGGGCTTGGTACCGCTCGAGACCCTACGTACCCCAAGTATAAATGCGATGGAAGTTGATCTTGTATTGGAAACGGAGCTCGAGAAGGAGCATTGGATGTTCCCATATAAAGAGTTCTTGCTGCATGGAGTCTTGCCTGAGAAAAGGAACGAAAAGCGACAAATCCTTCGTAAAGCCTCACGGTATATTATACAAGACGGGATTATGTATCGAAAAGGATTCTCTGTTCCTTTTCTCAAGTGTATCGCCCATGATGAGATAAAATAGGTCTTGAAAGAAGTCTATGAAGGAGAGTGTAGCTACCGTACTGGGGGAAGATGTTAGCTAAAAAGGTACTTTGTTATGGGTACCACTGGCCGACCGTGAACCGGGATGCCGCAGATCATGTGAGACGATGTGACAAATGCCAGATATATGCAAAGGTCCCAAAAGCGCTGCCGATAGAAATCACGCAAATGATTAGTACGTAGCTGTTTGTGGTTTGTGGAATTGATATCGTTGGCTCTTCGCCGATTTCTACGGGTGATGCGAGATATGCGATTGTCGCCGTTGACTATTTCATTAAATGGTCGAAGCAAAGCTGTTAGCTATGATCTCAACTAAGAAGGTCATTAACTTTGTTGTTCAGAACATTGTATTCCATTTCGATCTTTCGTGAACTATCGTAACCGATAACGGTACTTAATTTGATAGTGTTGAGTTCAAGGAGTTTTGTTGGAGGTATCGTATTGAGAAAAGGTTTGCAACGGTCGCTCACCCTAAGGAGGATGGACAGGTTGAAGCTGTAAACAAGATTATAAGGCCCATCTTGAAAAAGTGTTTGGAGAAGGCTAAATGCAAGTGGGTGGAAGAACTTCCTACGGCGCTCTGGGCCTACAGTACCACTCATAAGTCTGCGACTGGCTACACCCCATTCGCCCTGGCTTACGGAGCCGAAGTAGTTATTCCTGTAGAACTCGAAAGTCCCTTCTCATCGGGTAACATACTACGATTCCAGAACAAACCAAAATCTCTTATTAGAGTCGTTGGACATTATTGATGAAAAGCGTGAGGAAATCGATTTGAGAGCGGCTACTCATCGACACCAAGTCGCCTGGTACTATAATACTAAAGTCCGACCGAGAACTTTCAAAGTGGGCGACCTTGTCCTGAAACGAATCTTTCCAGTCCCATCGCACATGAACCAGACATAGGAAGGGACATACGCCATTGAATAGAGGCTTGGAGAAGGAACTTTTAAGCTAGCGACTATTGATGGCGTAATGCTTCCAAGGGCATGGAATAACTAGCATTTACAACGCTATATCACCTAGAATATTTCTTTCACATTCTAGTAGAATTTGTTTTCAATATCTGCTTCGGTATTTGATTTTTTGATGTGTAATAAGGCAAGTTATTCTGTCCTTACTTTTGTGATGAATACAATCTTGAAGCTCCCTTTGCGTAAATTACTGTTATTGCATGTTATGTTAAATATGTGCTGAAACTGATTGATATCGACGTATACAATGCATGAACAGATGTGTAATGAAAAAAAATCTCTTAGTCCCTAGATGGCGGATTATAGCACTTTGGGTCCCCAGAGCACGGACTAGAGTATAAACGACTTGAAAAAACCTCTAAATCCTCAGAGTGCGGATTAGAGTACTTGGAGTCCCAGAGCATGGACTAGAGTATGAACGACTTTAAAAAATCTCTATGTCTCCAGAGTGCGGATTAGAGTACTTTGAGTCCCTGGAGCATGGACTAGAGTATAAACGACTTGAAAAAATCTCTAAGTCCTAGAGTATGGACTAGGGTACTCTAAGCTCTCGGAGCACGGACTAGAGTATAAAAGACTTGAAAAATCTCTACGTCTCTGGAGTGTGGATTAGAGTACTCTGAGTGCCCGGAGCATGGACTAGAGTATAAACGACTTGAAAAAAATCTCTAAGTTCTCAAAGTGCGAATTAGAGTACTCTGAGTCCCCGAAGCGTGAACTAGAATATAAATGACTTGAAAAAATCTCTAAGTGCTCAGAGTGAGGATTAGAGTACTCTAAGTCCCCAGAGCATGAACTAGAGTATAAACGACTTGAAAAATTCTCTAAGTCCTTAGAGTGAGGATTAGGGTACTCTGAGTCCCCGCATCGCGGACTAGAGTACAAATGATTTGAAAAAAAATCTCAAAGTCCCTGTAGTGTGGATTAGAGTACTTTGAGTTCTCAGAGTGCGAACTAGAGTATAAACGACTTGAAAAAAATCTCTAAGCCCTCGAAGTGTGTACTAGAGTACTATGAGTCCCCAAAGCGTGGACTGGAGTATAAACAAATTGAAAAAATCTCTATGTCCCCAGAGTGCGGATTAGAGTACGTTGAGTCTACGTAGCATGGACTGGACTATAAACAACATAAAAAACTTCTAAGTCCATGAAGCGGACTAAAAATTCCTAAGTATTAAAGTTGACGGATAAATAAGAGAACTGTCAACCTTCCACTATCCCACAAAATCCGGTCTGAGATCGACGGGAGATGCTCAAACTATTAGCGGCGGAGTGTGACCGTTGGTTATGATTCTGGCTTGGTATCATTTGTGACTTTAGATGAAGCCTACAGAGGAGCTCTGAGATTAAGATAATGAATTATCAATGAAATTTGGAAAAATTATCCCAAGCACTTGGAATGGGAGAAGTTACTCTTTGGAATAATAATTCACTCGACGATTGACTAAGAAACAAAATTTTATCTACAACCCTGGAAATTCTTTACAAACCATTCGAGAGGCCGGGATCCATGCCCGTACATGTGCTATTAAAAAGGAAAATAGTGCAAGTCTAACTTATTAGACTAAGCATAATAGTACAAGACCCCGACTGTTTCTTTGACTTCCTCTCCATCTTTGGATTTTTGGGGTCAAAACAGTTGAGCATCTTTTTTGAGACCCTTTACCGCCTTGAGTAGAAATACTTGGGGAAGGAGGAGGAACCACAATAGGAGTGGACTCGCCATAAAGGATGAATTGTAAAGGCCTATGGACAGGATCATCAACCGCCACCTACTTGGGTTCACCCTTAACTTCCAGCTTTAATTTCTCCTCTTTTTCAAATCGCTCTTTCAGACTGAACTCAGCAGTGTGCTCAGAATCACCCGTAACTATAACATCATCATGCTCCTCTGTAGGTGATTGGTCTTCAAGTTTCTCCTCATCAAGTACTGCAATCATCTGAGCATCGGGCCCTGGGATATCTGCGACAGCCGGAGCCTTAGTAACTTGTCCTTCTTGCTTCGTGGCAACATCACTCCTAGGAGTTGACTCAGGTTTAGGATGACATACAGAGTTTCATAAAAAGAAAATATTAGACTATAACTGTTATTTATTGAGAACAACAACTTTTATATTAAAAAGGGCTTGATGTGGTACTAGCATCTGGTTGACTCTCGGTAGTTATCAAAGTACTCCCTTCGATGACAGGAGACAACATATGTTGGCCAAGTCCGGGTTTATCTGGATCATAAGCGATGTGCTCCTCCACGAGATGAGAAGGTGACGTTCCAGCAAACTGTGTATGAGGAGGAGGACCCTTGGGTATGGTTTTGAGAGACCCTGCAACATCTTCTTTCTCTGGGACAGGTGCAGGGGTCTTGCCAAATTAGAGTTTAGCAGCAACTAAGTCATATCGCTAGAGCACTTCCTGCACAAGTGCCCCCTCATCAAGCTCTGCCACTCCCAACTCCTCTTTCTTGATCCTTGTGACGATCTCCCAAGCTTCGATAAGCGACTCAAGATAGCCCTCGCCTAGAAAAATCAAGTCGTGGTGAATAAGCACTTATGCATTGAACTCGACAATGAGTGGATCAAATAAGCACTTGATTTCCTCCCTATTGGACTCAGTCACTGCCTCAATTCGGGAGTCGACTTCCACAAGCACCGCTTTCTTACCCACTTTGCTAGCAACTTCTTTTAAGGCTTTCATTTGTGAGAATTGCATGTCGAGTTTCGCTTTCAGGTTTCTTGTTTCGACAATCTCCTCACAATACCTTTGTGACTACTCTTGCACCTCGACTTTCTCCTCCCTCTCCTTGGAAAACAGTTTTTCTAACTCCTCCATGCGGTAGGCTACAATGTCTTTTCCCTTTTTAAAGAGTCCTTTTTCGAAGCCAAGGTGCCATTGCGGTGGAGTGCATCATCCAATTCTTTATAAGAAGCCTCTAGGCGCTTGACCGCCTTAGCCGTCTCCTTTGCCTTATTCTCCTCGTCGAGTCCAACTTTGAATGCGAGCAACTTAGTATCTTGGTGCCTGATGATGTCCTTATCGTGGATGGCCTCCGGATTAAGGCGATCAATCCCATGTTGATGTTCAATAGAAACCTCGGAGACTTTATTCGACTAAATGAATAAACGCTTCAGGTTGTACACACACATCATTCACGCACGCCAGTGAGCTTTCTTTGGTAGTTCCAGGGATAGTATGTATAGAAGGGAGGAATTTGAGCCCATCAAAACAAATCTTTAGAATGGTAGATTTAAGCTCAGCTTATTCCTCCACCGTAGTCGGATCGTGGGTAGGAACCAGGGGAATTTGTTCACATGTGACCAGCGTTTGTTTACGATGCTTACGAGACTGTCTGGTGCTTGATGATCCGGAATGTTGTTCACGAGGAGCACCATATTGGAAGCCTTGGTGCATGAACTTATCACCACTGCGTGTAGGAGGGTTAGTTTAGGGCTTCCTTCTGGATGATGAAGATGATTCTCGGGAATGACTTTTTCTCGCCCTTCGTCTCTGTCTCGGTGTCTTCTGGACTCAGAATCCCGACTCAAACGATGGAAGATGGAAGAGCCACGAAGGCGATCGAAGTCATGCGAATAAGATATTGCACCTATAAAAGAACTAAGCAAGAACATATTAGTAGTGGCTATGTTAAGAGTTAAGTGCAAGTGAATGGTGGGGTGCAAGTTCTTGTGTGTGTCCTAGTGTATCCCTCCGACGGACCGGTAATGTTCGCTTTACTCATAAGAGTTCCTTCTCCTAAGTTGGAAGGCTAGTTGCCTTCCCTGCTTCTTGCGAGAGAGTTAAGCCCTTCAATGCTAAGGGTGGTAAAGTATAACTCAACAAACATCTGGAATGGAGATGTCAGAAAGTCCCTTCAACGTACTCTCCATTTGTTGAGAAGACGAACCCTTTTCGCTAGGAGTTTTAATGAATTTTGGGGTCTCCCCGATTTTATTTTTCTTAATCCTATATGCTAGACTTTTCCCCTTTTTCGAGGGAGGTTGTGATTGCTTATGTGCGACGCATTGGCTGCTGGCACTTGTCCAAGGATTGCATCTTCGTTTTTTGGCCCTGTGTCTTCTGTTTCCTTTATCTCCCCATCTTTAGTGCCTTCTTGGGTTCCCTCAAAAGGGGCACCATGGGGTCGTTTAGTTCTCCCCTTTTATCGGCGACAACCCCCAAGGTCGCTCTACTTCCCGAAAGGCCAATTTCATGGTCATCTTCAAATAACTTGAATAACGATAGCAGTTCGTCAGTGACGAGGAGTTTGATCTCCCTATCGTCCACTGGAATAGCACAAATAGCCTTGGAATATCTAACGCCTTCGGGCCGAGAGTGAAAACTTAAAAAAGTTGAAAGAATTCGTATAATTAATGAAGAAGATGTAGTTTGAATTCTTAAACAAAGGTCAAAGGAGGGAATAGTACTTACTCCTTCCAACCACCTTCTCGCGAAGCCGGGGAACATTGTATGTAGAACCATTCTTGTTTGAACAAGGAGAGTTTGTTCCATGCATCAGTTTTTTTCCGTGCGCCCATTATGACTTGACATTTGGGCATGGGCTCGGGGAAGACGTACGAAGGACTGTCGGTTTGTCTTTTGAAATTATAAATGTACCAGATGTCCTTGGGAGTTTGCGGACGAAATAGGACATTCATGAAGAGAAGGAAAGTGCCGTGGATAGAAGTGCAGTTGTTGGGGTGCAACTGAGTGGGAGCAATTCCCATATACTTCAGCACTTCATGAATACAAGAGTTTAATGGTGGCACATATCTGGCCCAGCACATGAATTTATTGCATGCGGTATATCTAGCTGGGGGGAAATGAGGCCTATCTTGCCTCAATGAAACAAAGACATCTTCGAAAGGAATCCCGTGGACAGAGCATAATCGAAGAAGAGCACATTCACCGATTTTTGAAGCCTGTGAGTTAGCTGGATTATTCAAGACGATGGAATCTTCCATAGCATCGGGAGCCGGGCCTATAAATTCTATAGAAAGAGTCGGGATATTGGAGAAAAGGTCTGCTTGAGGGTCAGGAGTCTCTACTTCTTCTCTTTGCTGGCTTGGTACAGGCTTGTTAGACAAAGTAGTGGAGCTTGATTTTATATTCGATCTAGGAGACATCGTGGGTGAACGCTTTGTAAAACTCTCTATTTGTGTCAGCTATACTCAATAGACGATCAGTATTAGAAATAATAACATGTCACCCCGTCCTGTGTGTGAACTAGTGTAATGGAATGTGAGATGAATGCGAATAGTTTAAAATAGAAAAGCAAAAGCAAAATGCCAAAGCTTAAAGGTTTTTCCAGAGAGACCGTCATTGCTGACTTGCTCGGACAACATAAAAGGCGATCGGTGACAAAAGCTTCAGGGTTGGATGTTGACATTTAGGATTATAAAGTCTGTTGTTCACATATATTAGGCCAATTATATACTTAACTTGTGTTGAGTGGATTGGGAATTTGTTAGTTCAGGTTTAAGTCCATTGATCCGTATACGTTGGTGTTGTTGTCAGTCACTTTATGATTAGGCAAGGCAGTATGCAGTCGTATGCTTGAATAACTCGACTTAAAGTAGTTTTAATTTGTCAACACCGATTCCAACCATCTATGTCGATCCCTACGTTTTATCCCATGACCGATCCCTGGACTTAGGCTCATATAAGAATACCGAACCCTATCCACTACTGAATACCGAGCCCTTTTCTTTTTACCTCAATACCAACACCTTTCCCTCCAACCTTTATACAATTCCCTTCTTATCTAAAATATACCAAGCCCTATAACCAAAGTAAAATATCGACCCCTTTTCTCTCTAATTCCTATGCCTAAAAAAAGAGAATATCAACTCCTTGTTTAAAACAACATACACCGATCCCTTTTCTTCATTCTAACTTACACTGATTCCTAATCTTACTGACCCCATCTCCTACGTTTCCTTCACCAAACCCCCTCCAACCAGTGCTAGCTCGTCCGAATCCATCTCTTTCCTCTTCATTTTCTTTTTATATCTCTTATTCCTCCATCCTCTTCACCTCACGCAGGCATCCTCATGGAACCCATCCATCTGTGCGCCTAAAATGGCATTGGAACTCAACCGAACTCAATGACAATGACCTAACAAAACAAGTTAAGGGCGGATCCATAACTATATGTATTCAGATTGGATGGAAAATATCCGGATTTTTAGATCGAAAGACAACGAGGAGCGACTATGGGGAATAGCTTGGATTTGTGCTTATTTTTGAGATTGGAAATTGGAGAGGTTGGATTTGTAAGAAGGAGGGGTTTCATGGTGATGAGAGGTTCGATTAAAGGAAGCTTGAGGATGCAAGAAGAAAATAAGACTTAGAAAAATAGAAGTAAAGGAGAAAAGAGAAGAAGATTTGGGATTTTATATGGGAGTGCCATTGGGAATACGAACCAGTCTTAATCGAGAGACCCAGTCATAGTATTGGAAAGGGTCGGACTTGAGATATGCCAACCCCTATCTATGAAGATCCTTTGAGGGGTCAGCGTGACAGTTTCCAACCCTCTCACTAAAAAATGAAAATGATGATGAGATTTTTAAAAAATAAAAAAAAAAAAATATGAAGTGATGGCGATATACGATAAGCAATGAAATAAGAGGATAAATATGCATGAGATAAGAAGGGGAAGAGTAGGCAACAACAAATGTTTGGAGAATCAAAATGGCAACCGAAATCATAAGGGCTAGGATACAACAAAAATATAAGTATTATCATGCATGAGAGAAGTTAGTCAATTCGACTTTTAAAGGTTAAGTTAGAAAGAAGCCTAGAAACTCCATACAACCAAATCTATGAATTTGATGGAACAAGACATCGGACCCATTTCATTGAATTGTGATGAGAGAACAATAATCAACCAGTTACTTGGATAGTCCTATTTTCGGGAACCTGGTTTTTCCGATTCAAAGCACGTCATGTTATTCACAAGACGTACTTTGAGGGGCAAGTGTTACCCGGTACCATGGCCCGACTACGTAAGGTTGATCATGAGGTCCAAATTCGACCATTGGTGAGAAGGATGGCCACGAGGCAATATCCGCATGACTATATGTGATGTTTGAATAGCCATATCCAACCCAGGCTAAATGGAATCGACAAATGGATAGCACTGAATGTTGAAGTCGTATTATTTAGTTTATTCGGATTAGGAACCAAAGTGGATGGTTAGAAAAATTCAGTGAAATCGTTCAGGTTGGTATAATGATGGCTTGGGTCAGCATAGCAAATGGAATGTGGCTGGTCGGCATAGAGTATAAAGACTATCGGGATGGCGTAGTGTGTGGCATCCATCAGATCGACATAGTGTGTAACATCCATTGGATCGACATAATGTATAGAGTTGTTTGGTGTCGGTGTTCCAAGATGGGTTGGCATACTCGAAGGGTTCGGTAAAGTATGTCATGAGATGAGATGTTAAGAACGGTCGGCATAGCATGGTTTTATGGCTCAGGTCGGTATGATTGACATAGTATGTTGGGCCAAGCCTTTCTTATGGTGGGCCCAAATGGTCAGGTTGATGGCTGCCTTCATCTATAAATACAAGGGCAGGGGGCTATTCTCGGGGATCTTTTTTCGGTAACTAAGGGAAAAATCTGCCATTTTTGTAATCAATTTTCTTTGTTATAACTCATACTCAAGTTGTTTCTTGTGAATTGCAATTGTAATCAATAGAATGATAAAGCAATAAAGAAAGCATTCAGAGTGGATGTAGGCAATCAACGTCGAACCACTATAAATCTTGCTGTGTTTTACTTTCTGCTATCTTTCCTTGAATATTAGTGTTACTCCTCATTTTTCATTTAATTTCTTCATTTAATTCACTACTCAAATCTAGTCTCGGGTGTTTGTAACCAATTTGGTTGCAAACAGAGATGTTGATACATTGCATAGTCTTTAATGAATTTATGATAAAATTAAGCCAAACCTTGGGAACTACAGGCCTTTGATGCATTCTTTGACACCTTCCTACCCTTGTGTGCAGCTACCTTTCCTGGGTCTACTACTAACCCACAAGTTGATACTATTTGACCAAGAAAATGAACTTCATTACTCCAAAAGTTACAGTTAGAAAATTTGGCATTCAACTACTTCCTTCTCAAATCGTCCATCGCTTCTTTCAGATGAATTTCATGCTCCTCTTTGCTTCTAGAATAAATAATCCACAAAGACCACCACAAATTTGTTCAATTGCTCTTGGAATACTCTACTCATCAAATCCACAAAATAAGCTGAAGCATTATTCAATCCAAACAGCATGACAAGCCGCTCGAACAATCCATTAGGTGTATGAAATGCAGCCTTCATGATACTATCTACAGCCAACCTAGTCGTCAAATCAAGCTATGAGAAAATCTTTGCCCCAACTTGCTAATCGAAGAGGTCGTCAATATGAGGTAAGGGAAATCGATTATTCCTTATATGCTTATTTAATTCTCAATAATCAACGCATAACCTTAAATTGCCGTTTACCTTCGTAGCAAAAAAGACAGGCGCTCCCTATTCCGAGATACTTCTCCATTTGAATCCTATCCATAACAATTCCAAAACTTGCTTATCCAACTCCTGCCTTTACTTCGGAGCCATATGCCTAAGGGGCATCACAATTGGTTTGCGTGTTTCTCAAGTTCAATACGAAATTTAATTTCTCTTCGGGGAGGAAGACTAGAAACTACTTTGAATACATCAGTACAATCTTTTGCTACGGGTATACTAGACAGCTCTTCTTGTGATAGGCTAAGTGAATACAATATGGTTCCATAACAGAAATATCAGACTCACAACACAATTTAAATCAATTCCATCATCCTTCCCTAATCGAATCATCCTCTTATCACAATCCAACATTACCCCATAGAGAGACATGCAATCCATTCCTAGTATCAATTCATACCTTGAAAAGCGTAGTACATATGCATCATAAATGAAATCTATACCATGAATGACCCACTTAAGATTATGACACAACATCGACAAATGGGTCGATCCCCCAATAGGATTAGACATCATAACAGATTTGTGTGCGATATTAGTTTTTAGAGTTAAGATAGCAACTAATGCACTAGCTATGAGTAAGTGAGATGCACCAGTATCAACAAAGTACGAACAGGAAAATCTAATAAAATCAACACACCTTCCATCACAATATGCTTTCCCTTCTCCAAAGCTGACTACGGGCCCTTACTTGAAGTTGGAACGACATCTAGAGCATATGCCTTCACAAACCTACCTTTGCCCTTTGGGACTAGGCAATCCTTTTTCGTGCGTCGGATTTGATCATAATTATAACGCTTCAAATTTTTGTACAATGGAGCTTCCTCACAATCTTAAGCTAAGTGTCCCACTTGATTGCAATTATAACATCAACCGCCTTTTGAATCTTTCGAGAGATTTGTCCTATAGTTCTTCGCAAGGTATCCCACCCCTAGACATTTGTGACAATTTTTCTTACCCTGTCCTCCTTATTATCCAAGTCCTTTACATTTATTCTATTGAGATGATCCTACTACCTTTACCAATTCATGATTCACTCCCTTTTCCATTGAGTTTAACAAAGCCGCTTCTACTACTCCTTCAAATGTAGCCCCATACAGTATTTGGTTTAATGCAAGTTCTTTCAAAGGCGAATTCAAACCCTTAACAAATTTCAGAGCTTTCTTCCCTGTCCACTAATTCAAACCCAAACCTCGCCAATTTATTAAACTGATTAACATATTCCCAACTATCATTTCACCTTTCTTCAGATAAATAAACTTCTATAGCAACATATCCCTTCCAGCTCCCGAAAAGAACTTCATTTCAAACCTAGTCTTAAAAATCCTCTAAGTAAAAGTATTCTCATCTGTTTATGCTGTCGCCACTTCCCAACAATATGGTGCCTTTCCCTTCAAATGCCAAGTAGCCAATTATCTCTTTGTAGCATCCTCAAGTCCTAATAGGATGAAAATCTTTTCATAATCATTCAGCCATGCCCAAGTCACCAAGTATGATTCTGTTTCTTCAAAACACTTTCCACCAATGCTAGAGAAATCCATACATACCTTAGGAAAATCCACAGTTTATGGTGCTAGAGCTGGAATTACACCTTGGTTAGTGGTGTTTGTAGCTGCGGGTTCGGTTGGAGTAGCATTAGCCTAGTTCACTAGTTGGACATAGCTTCAGAACCATATTGGGATAGTAACCCTAGGAACATCCAGTACATCTGCTCGGGTGCTACACCAGCCCTAGCTTCTGCCCCATCGGTATTGGCCATGTTGGTCTCCATTCCATTTTCGAATGAATTACTCATTTCAACTATCTGTAAAAATGGGATTCATTAGCGACTTCCCTATAGATAGTAAACAAAACTAGAAGAATAAATGGGTGTGTGCAAATGTACTTTCGGACATACATACATACATACATACATACATACATACATACATACATACATACATACATACATACATATATATATATATATATATATTAGAAAAATACAACTATGCTTTATTAATACATTCCTAACCCTATAACCTATGCTTTGATACCAAAAGTAATAGCCCACTTTTTCGACCCTTGGATTCAACGTTCGAACCGACATTCACACCCGAGGACCGAGAAAGACAAGTCGTTGGGTTGAGATAATATATATGTATACACACACATATATATAGTTACAATGACTGGTAGATATCGGATACAATTCTTACTATTTCTAGACACTTTCAGTGTCTCACAGCGGAAATGAATCAAATATAATATATCGATAACATGGTCACATCACCATATACAACTGATGTGTTATATATATATATGTGTGTGTGTGTGTGTGTGTGTGTCTGAAAAAATATAGATATAATCGAAAACCCAACACATGCTCAAAAACAGGTACAAGACTTATATACATCATGAACACTATGTACAGATAAATCTCCATTATTAATACCGTGTCATCATCCAACCCCATTAACCTGGATATATATAAAAATGAAAGTAGGAGGGGTCAGACATAAATATGGTGAGTGAACTATACTCTAGTTTAAGCATGACACAAAATTAATATTATAACATGGTATGAGTCTATCGTTTAGCCACCATACATTCAATCATCTATCTTACCTAACAGTCATCATTATCTAACCTCATCGTATCATATTCATAAAGACTCACACCCTTGTCCGATCTCATGCCCTGAAGAGAGCCCATTGTCACGCAGACGTAATAGGACGCACCTTCCATAGGCCTATAAAGAGCTTATCGTCCTCATGCTACCTGGGGGAATCATACACTAGAATGACCTCGTTCCCTACAGGGTCACTTAACATCCACTCACATCCGCTTGGACATCAATCTACGTCAGAGGTTCGTACTCGTATTCGCTTACATACTCTGGGCGTCTATCCTACATCCTAGACCTGTTCCTATTCACGTTCACCATCGAATCTAAATCTCATCTCAAAGCCATATGCACCCATATTCATATACTCACTACATCACAACCAAGCTATTAAGCATTAATTTATTTCGTATTGTCATCATATATTTCATTCGTTCTATATCATTTATATCAAGTAGAACCGTTTGGCCAAGGTTCAGGTTGTTAGTTTAAAACATGCATCGGTCGTGATCTACCGACTGATCGGTGTATGTTTTCTTATGTCTTCTTGGGTTTGGGAAATTTACAGTTTTCGCCACTATTTTAGCTTCGGCCACCACCTCTTTTTCTGGGGTTATCGCAGAACATCCCTGGATCCTAGATATAGATTCCGCAGTCCAAATACATCAATTGTTTCGCAAACTCAAGTATTATACTTTAGATTTCTAGAATTTTACTTAAAACTAATTTTTAGTACTTTCAATCAACTCAAATCCCCCCGAACAATGATTGATTCAAAATTAATTTATGTACATGATTACTACTCTACTTATAGCCTATAGATCATATTATAACATTAAAATTGCATTAAACAAGGATTCTAACATAGATCATTCACAGATAGCCAATTCCAGTCAATAATCTTTTTTTATGGGTTTGATGCTCCGTCTATCTTCCAGATTTCATCTCCAATTCATTACTGGATTGCAGTCCCGTCTGATAGCTTCATGTTGCTTCTTGTTTCATTCAATTTAGTTAAGAACCGAGTGAGAAATAGGGACTTGATTACAAGTGGTTATTTTCGAAAATGGAGAAGAAGAAGAGAAATACATAATGTATTTGGAAATGAGAAAGAAAGGAGTACGTATATTAAGTTAGGATTTTAGGATGGAAACCTCCAACCATAAATTTGAATTCAAATTCAAACTCAATCCGGTTGGCACCCGTTCGACCCGATCATCTATTTGTCCATAATTCTCTTATACATACTCCAATTGAAACAAACGAAAATACCACGCTCCTCACAAAAATGAGACGGTCACAATAGCGCTAGTTTTGGCGTTAAATTCCATTGTTTTGTAAATTACCATTTTTCCTCACCATATAGTTTTTTATTTAGTTTATCCAATATTTTTCATATTTCCGTAATTTAATTATTTTACTAAAATTATACACTATTTTTTCGGAGCATTACACGTACGATCCAAATTTGTACATTCCCTTCTATTATACGTGACCACATAATCCTTAGGGTCCTATAGTTGACTATGTCCCACATCAATATAATGTATATACAATGCAAGTAGCCCTTTCAGTGCCCAGACTTCTATTGTGTAACACTACTGACCTCACATTCCAACCTATTTTAATGACTAAGTCATTTTTAATTAATCCTAGTTATTGAGTAGATTCAATTGTTCACACTTTCCATAAATACGTAATTGAAATTATATATATGTATGTATGTATATGTATACGTACATACACTACGCCTCTAATGTTCAATCGTTAATATTCGGTTATTTTTACATGACTTACTTTATGTTTTATTAACATCATGTAATGTCATTTACTGCTACTTCTAATTTTAATAGGTTAAACAATCTTTTACTGCTTAACTTCCAATTAACACTATTGAATACAACTTACCATCCCTTTTCAACTATTAACCACCTTTCTTTGATTATTATATCCTCTTAATTCCCTATTGCTTTATTTATCTTTCTTCTCTTATTGTTTATTTTCTAACTTATCTTAAATCGCATATATTAAGTTCACAATTAAGTTATTGTTATTACTAGAACTTACATTACTTTGGTTTATAGTTAGTGATTTCTGCATTTTAATGCATTAGAATCACATCTTCCCAAAGGGAAACGTCAACACTGTAATTTTCCATAAATTATTTAAAGAGGACTTGTTTTATGTTTGGAATTGTAAGGAATTATCATCTCTATTATTGTTGAAATAGATGGTACAAAATACGGTAAAAATCCCTATTTTCTACTTCTCTTTCTTTTAGACATGTTCTTTGTTATTTCAAATAGTACACTATTATATATAATTATAAAACTGGATAATTTATTGAAATTTATAATGCAACACACTTCATTCCAATGAATTAAAATACTACGTAAATCACAACTGAAATTATAATAACATCCTATATATATTTACTAACATTTATCATTCAACCTGTAACCTTGAATTATTATACAATATTACAAATTTATGGATTACTTTCACCCCTACTTTTGAGATTCAAATATATGAAATATTACATCAAATTTAACAATTCACAAAATATGTAGGCATAGTTCTCAAATTCCTTATGTATATATAAGTCTATAAGTCCAAAATTAATTTAGGCATACAAGGAATAGATTTACAATGATATAAATCCAATATTATATAAAATATTTTCCCACTCACCTTTATGCTTTCAAATCACCAAATCTAAATCTTGTTATTCCAGTTCAACTCCATTTTCTTCCTATCAAAATATGTACCACAAGAATATACACATTTATTAGAAATTTAGATTCGAGAAGAGATTTGAATTTAACGTAGATTTAGATTTACAATTTACCTTGACTTTGACGATTCGTTTCAACCCTATTATTTCTTTCTATTATCCTTTGTTATTCTCCACTTATATATACATCATACATATATATATACACATATATATTAGTTTTTATAGATTTTAGAATTTGTGGAGAAAGGAAAATGGCAGAGCTTTGCTGTTGCTATAGAAAATATAAAAAGAACGGTGAGGGTTAGGCCAATATTTATAGGGGTTCAAAACAATGCCAACCGTTCATCCTAGGTTCAATTCAAAGCTGCTAGCATATAGCGGTTGACAGCTTTGATGCCGCTGGTCAATAGCAAGCGGTCGATCGTTCCCAATGTGGGGCAACCGGTTGCCTATTTTTGTTATATGTTAGTTCGTTTCCTTTTTCACTCATTTCTTACGTTTTAAACTGATCCAATTTAACATTAATACTGCAACCGTTATTGTTAAATAATTACATATTTTCTTAATTACTTGTATATAATTATTTATGATTTGAAATATTTAAACGTTAATAACCTTTTCGTTTGAACACTGATCGTAAAACTTTATATTTGAAAATTGATCCAAAAATCTCCACGAACACGACAGTGCAAGTTTCGTAGCCAAATTCTGCCATTTTCTAAAATTTTATTTTAAGATTTAATGATTATCTATTAATTTTTTGACTAATTATCATTCAATTTGTGGGGTGCTACATTCTCCTCTCTTAAAAGAATTATGTTCTCGAAATTCCTTAAGGACAGAATTATGTAACATAACTCATAAACATTCTAGGCTGTCCAACAAATTAGTGTGCAGTTAATTTTACAACCAATCGTGTACAAGTGCACGATGCAGCACGATGCATATGATATGTATGTTGAATAATACTAAATCAACACCTCATATATGAATGCATTCTTTAAAACAATTTTGAAAATATAGTGCAAAAAACCTAAATATATATATTGGTAGTTCTATATGTATGCAAATTTTGAGAATCAAAATCTTTTTCTTTGCATATAATTTTTTTCACAATTCTACGAATAGAAGTATAGTTCAACCAATTTTGCATCCAATCCCTATCATCCAAAATCCTAGCATACAGTATCTACCATCCAAAAATTTTGAAAATCCGATTTTCTAAGCCTATATTCTTATGTTATAAAATAGGTTTAGATGGAGAATTACATATTTAAGTCCATATCCTGTGTACCTTTTCCATTGTACCTTGGAACGTCCTATTTTGGCATCAATTCTTTTTTCAACTTTTCAAGTATAGTCCACTTAAGGAAATTTACTTTTAAATCTTAAAATTTAAAATGGAGTTATTTTAAAACAAGTTTTGTCCACCAATCGAAAAAGTATGGAAAATGAAATCCCAAATCTAAAATAGCTTTTTTCCTCATCACTAA
This sequence comes from Allium cepa, assembly GCA_030765085.1. Lineage (NCBI taxonomy): Eukaryota > Viridiplantae > Streptophyta > Magnoliopsida > Asparagales > Amaryllidaceae > Allium > Allium cepa. The sequence goes on from CM060935.1 coordinate 61,344,792, forward strand.
CTATATTTTATTTACTATCACTTCTTCTGCATAGTAAAATTCATATTTGCTAACCTTTCTCTATACTAAGCATGTGGCATTTCAAAAATAAAAATTATCTCCTTTTCATTTTAAATCGTTTTCAATTAAATTTTAGAAATACTTGATAAAATTTAAAAATTGAAATTCATTTTATAAATAAACTTTCGAACAAAAGTTTTCGAAATTATACGTTTCTTTACAAAACAAATTTAGCCACATTCTACGCAGTCGAGATTTATTTAATGGGTTAACATCCAAAATTAACTCTTTTCCACTACACAATAACTTTTCAAACTCCTTAATCTCTTTCTTTTATTTTGTCACATCAATCAGCACAAAAGTTCATTTATAAATTTTAGCTTTTAAGACGTACGAATAATGATCTATGGTCTCGCAACAACCTTTCTCTGTCCTTCGCTCACTAAAATTTATCTTTCGAATTTTACTACGTTTTGGGACTTAACTTTAATTTTTTAGTAGCTAATTAAATAAATTTTCTAATTTATTTTATAAACTTTCACCCTTTTCTCATTTTATTTTCTTTTGCATTAGTTAAGTGTCTTTTATGTGATCTCCTTATTTATTTTGTTTCCCTATATATAGTGGTCAATCACAGAATCAACACAGTAACAAAAAGGAACTTTTCTCATAAAATATCATATGAATTTTTATAAAAACATAGACAATTAATGTTTACAACCCAACTAACTAAAAGAAAACAATTGCCAGAAGCTGCCCTTCAACTAACATTAATGATGTGTGGCCCTACTATTTCTTACTTAATAAAAATGGACATTTTTACCATGTCATCCCACCACAACCAACATATCTTAACTAAATCCTTTTGGCTTATAATAAATAAGGTCATCCATTACTTCGATTATTACAGCCGAATATATTTCTATTTGTTTTTAACCCTAACCTCTTGATAGTATTCTCAAGTCTCAGTATATTCTTTCATTGTTTTTTGTTTTTATTCTTTCATGTGAGTATACTCTAGTATTCACTGAAATTTACATTGATATCATTCCCCATTTCCTTATGGGATTTTCTTATGGTCTTCACATATGTTTACTGAAACATTCCTAGGCTCATGCCGATATTCTTTTATATCCATTGGGGATTCATTATTTCTATTCTACGGGCATTCATTGCTATTATACTCATAGCCTTAACTTATACCCCATCTTACCTAGACAATTATTCATATCTACTCTATATTAAATTTTTAGTTTGGTTTTACATTTATAAAATTATTAAACTTCATAGCTATGAAATTCTAAACCCATAACTTTTATCCTAGAAAATATAAACTTCGAAACTATTTAAACTTATATTTTAGAACCTATGAAGAAAATTTATTTATTAAATTCCAAAAGTCCTTGTTAGTAATTTAATTTAAAAGGGTCATTTCCTTTAAAGTATTTTTACAACAACGATTTTACTTCTCTAAAAGTTGGGTATTAAACCCAAATCATTTATTAAGTTTTTTATTTAAAAAGCTCAATTTTTATTCCAAACCATATTTCAAAAATGCATCGTTAAAGTATCTCTAAAACATTCTTTATTACTATTACTAAAAACTGGATTAGACAAGGACAACTTTCATTCTAATATTTTTTTTCAAATACTTATGCTATTTCCACTTTCTACCTTAGCGGAGATTCTAATAGCATATAAAGGGGACTTTCGAAAGATATGTGCAAGAAATGCGCATAATTTTTGGAAAATATACATTTTCATTTGTTTTGGCTTTAATTTCCTATATAGTTTCTAACTAGATTACTAACATTATTTTGACGTTAGTTCCTAACGTTGTTTCTATTTAAATTTGCTTTGCCTAAATTTCTCTTACTTAAGTGGATTATCCTTATATATAGCTCTTTTTATGTATAAATCTATTTCATTTATTTTTCGCCATATTTTCCTTATATAGGAATATTCTTCTTATGTTTACTAGCAGGTGTTCTTACTCTTCCATTCTCTTTACCCAATTTAAAACCAGTACCGCTTCCTACTATCCACCCCATTAAAAGAATTTAAAACTTCAAATTTACCAAATCATAAAAGAATCGCTGAGCAATACATATGCTATATTCTTTACTTATTTTAAAGGAAATATCTTTATTAAAACCATTTTTACTAAAAATTTATTTTCTCTAAATAGTCTAAAATTTAACCTGGAAATTCTAATATAAAATGGTATTTTAATTTTTGGAAAAAAATAATATTTATTTACTCTTTAAAAATAGGGTTTTACTCTTATAAATAAATCCTTTGAAAATCATTTCAAATATTATTTTTTTCAAACCTTTTATTAGATTATTCATATGACGTTGGACTCAAAGTGGATTTTAATTGTCCCTTCTTTTAGACTTTTCTTCTCTTCTACATACTTCCTGACTTATCTTCTCCCAGAATATTAAAAATCCAGTTATCATTTTGGAGTGATTTCTACACATGTTCATTCAAGAACTTATTTAATTCTTATTGGGGATATCTACAACATATAGATTCTCACTTTCCACTTGTTCTGATTTGATGTACATCATCAACCGTCAATCCTACAAGGACCTACAACCGTAGAGCAGTCCGTGCTCTACAAGGAATTCAAGTACTATCCAGCTTTAGGGACTCTTCCATGTGTCGCATTCGTGCTCTTTTTAAGTCAACGCCTTCTAATGCGATATGTTTCCCATGGGGTAATCAGAAGAAGTGTATATCTTCAACTTTATCAATTGTTCCAACTCATAGTCACATTATCCATCTTTTAAGAATATGGTTGCAACCACTTCTATGGTCGGAATTTATAAAAATTGGTGTATAATATATATAATTACTGTAAAAATACAAATACGTTCACTCAGTGTATCCTAATGTTTAGGATCAACTAACTTTGCTCTGATACCAAGTGTAACAACCTGCACTGTAGTGGGCTTGAATTTTCACTAATTATTAAACCCAAATCCATCAAAGTGCGGAGCGTTGGTGGTTGTATCATGTAAATAACAAAAGCATATCAGAGCACTATCGATATAAACTCATAGTGGAATTGTAAAGTACAATAAACATATATTAACTGACCAAGGCTACTACCTTTGATATGTAATGCACTTGTCAGTGTCGGGCATGCATGTCCTTCTACCATTCTCGCCTTGTACCGATACATTTCCCTTTGAGTCTATCCTGTAGCTTGTAATGAGAAGTGGGTCAAAACAACGTTTTGGTGACTGGTAAATTACATGCTTTATACATAACACTAGTTTATGCCGATTGTCTTCCATTACATATTATGACTACTATTTCAACTTAGAAGTCATGACTTCATGTATGTGTATGAAACGCCCTACTTATTTGAGGTATATAATAACTACATACGTATATATAGGTGTGTATATAATTACCACAGTCCCCATTTGGACCAAGATAATTTCCCCGCTAGTATCTTTAACTCTACGCCTCATCAGGATCCATCAACAACGCGGTATCATGTCCTCATCAACATGCATACCAAGGAACTCCCATAATGCCTAATTACATCATTACAACTATTTAGCCATATTTTACTCATTAGAAAGACCTCCATTAAGGGTTATCTAGCATTGCCTCCTAACAACAAACTAACTAACTAACAACTGCAAGGCAATGTATGTCATAAACGTGATTAACACTAGTAGGAGTTTGTGATATCCCAGAATTTTAGGCAATATTTATTTAAAATCTTTGTTAATAAGCTTTTAAATTGGTTTAATAATCTTCTTCTATAAATATTTAATTGGTGAATTTCATCTTTTAATGCTAATAAAATGTTTTCTATTTATAATGTTTATATATTTGTATATATTGTAAATAGAAAGGCTTCAGTTTGAATTTAACAAATAAAAACATGTTTTTCAAATTCTAAAATATATATTTTGGTAATTTGGAATTTATGATTAAATTTAATATAAAACTTTTCAAAGGTTATTTAAATAGTTAACCATAAAGTTTCAAATTACTTAAGGCAAATGTTTAATTGTTTAAAATATTTCTTAGCTTAAGTTTAAATTTAAATAAGATTAACAAAAAGGTTTGTTTTACATTTTTTAAATATTGCTTGATAAATATGATTTGTAAATATATATAAAAGTTTAAAATACAATTCACAAACATATAAAACATATGATACATTAATTAATTTAGTAATAGAAGTAATTTATAAATAATGAGATAATTTCCTTTATAAATTATTTAAAATTGACAAAATTTTTATTTTCAAACAATAATAATGTGTTGTTTTTATATATAGATATAAACAGATTTTAAAGAAAAAAAATTGTTATTTTCAAATTGAATGTGTTGTTATATGTTTGCGCCAAAATTGGTCACAAATACACGATAATTGATAATTCACAATCACAGATTTCAGATAAATAAAAAGTATGAAGATCACTCAGAAAATTCATAGAAAAACAGTAAACAACATAGAATTTATAGTGGTTCGGTGATCTGGCCTACGTCCACTTTGAAGTTTATGACTTTATTGATTCACTTGACGGCTTCAATCTATTATAGTAGATTACAGTAGATTATAGCTCTGAAGTTTGAATACAACAGTGATGGTAAGATGTAGAATTGAATCCGGCAGAGTCTGGACGTCAAATAGCAAAAGGCTCTCTTTTCCATAGGCTTCATGGGGCTATTTATAGGTGTAGGAGGCTGATATCGTGCTCAAACTTCAGAAGACTTCTTCTGGCACATGAGTGGGCCCACGCGATCAGCCTCACCAAGTTTCGACTCGAGCTGTGATCGATACGAATCAATTAGAAAATGATCCAATCGAGCTGAAACTTGGCAGGAATGTTCTTTGGCTTATACGTAACCTCCTGTGAAAATTTCGTTGCATTTGGACATGTGGTTTGTGAGATATGATCGATGCAAAATTACGATTTTCGGAATGCTGTCCAGTTCGAATCCATGGTCTCGAATCGATGCTCTTCGAATCCATGGCGCGCACTCCTCGCAACGATCCGCCTTTTGCTCCGAGTTGACCGTGTCGCATCCATGAATTTCTCCTCGTTTGTATCGAAGACCGTTGCCAATTCGTATTAATGGAAGTGGGTTTGTTCGTATCGATAGTTCTGTTCGCATCCACTAGACCGACCCTTGTTCGTACCGATGGGTGGATACGAACAAAAGAGGTCTTGATGGGTTCGAATAGGAGCATGATGGATACGAAAGCAGGAACTTTAAAGGATTCGAAGGAAGCCCTCCAGAATGGGTACGAACTAGTCCTCTGTGTTGGATACGAACCACTAATCCCCGATGGATATGAAGTTGGCATGGGTCGATCGATACGAAATGTACCGCCTGCTGATGGATGCGAAGATGACCGATGTGAAACGATGGATGCGACATGGATGGATTCGAAACATGGTTCCTCGGTGGATACGAAAATGTGGATTTTTACTTCAACTTGCATCGATCATAACTTGAGCATACGAACTCGAATTGACTTGAAATTTGGAATGCTGGCTTTTATAGCTTTGCTTATCATGTCTGGTCAATTGTGACCCGATCCGGACTCGCACAAAATTCATCGATATCCATAGCGAGGCAGTGTATAACCGATCTTCATGACGAACTGTCTTTGGTTTTCCATCAATCTTTTGGTATCACGGCCTTGCCAAAAGGCGGGATAACACTTGTCCCCCAAAACATGCCTTGCGATAGGAAGGTGTGTTTTGTAATGTCGTACACTGGATGTTCATATCCTGTAGATGACCTGCAAAGAACTTGATAGTTTCATACGACCTCGAATGGCGATCGTTCGGGATTGTACGCCATTTGAGGTGAAACGTGACCGTTCGCGGTCGAATGCCGTTCGCGGTAAATGGTGGAGCAGGACCATTCGTGGTCGGATGCCGCTTCAAACGAAGGGAGGCTACTTAAGGTTGGACGTCGTTATAGACGATTTGCGATCGTTCACGATCGGGCATCGTTCTTGACGAATTGTGACCGTTCGAGGTCAGGTGCCGCACGAGACGAAATGTGATCGTTCATGATCGGATGTCACACAAGGTAGAATGTGATCGTTCGCAATCGGATGCCGCACGAGGCAGAATGTGATCGTTCGCGATCAAATATCATATTGGGTGAATTGTGACCGTTCGTGGTCGGGCGTCGTTCTTGACGAATTGTGACCATTCGCGGTCGGGTGCCGCACGAGGCAGAGTGTGATGTTTGTGATCAAATGCCACATGAGGCTAAATGTGATCGTTCGCGATCGAATGTTGAAGGGGACTTGGCATCACTAGAGTCAGATATCACATTCAGGTGAATTTCTGAATTAGCGACTTTGGCGGTTCATCGCCATACAAGGTGTGTTTGTGGACCGTTCGCGATCCAACGGATATACAAGTAACTTCTTTTACAGAATTGCAAATATCAAATTAACGCTCATATGAATTCTCTAACTGAAATGTCCAAACAAACCAAATCCAAATGTTCAAATCAAAACTAAACAGAAGCAAGACAAGGATGGCAAAGTGCAAATTCTTACTACGATACGGTCAATAGTCATTCAGAGCATGCCTGTGGATCATTCGCGATCCCGTACATGTGTAAATGGTTTAACCGCGTTAGTGAGAATTTTATAACTTGTTCATCGTTATTTAAATCAATTGATAACCATCTGGTGTCCCAGTTTAGGGTCACCCCTAGCTGATGTAGACGGTGGTCGTTCTGGCTCCACCGTTGGAGCTCGCCTCCTCACATACTGAAGTAGCCTACCGTTCTTGATATGCCCTTCCACCTCATCCTTCAGATGTCTACAGTCGTTTGTGTTATGACCGTTCAGTTCGTGGAATAAGCAATATTTGTCTGATATCCTCTCGTCAACAGTTGGGTCCCTTCGCATTGGTCTGCGATAGGGAACTTGCTCTTTGGTATCCTGATAGATTCGCTCCAAACTTTCATTCAGCTTTGAATAAGTGGTGAATCGCGGTTCCCTCCACGGCCGCTTTGACCTGTCATCATTATCCTTAGCCTTTCGTTTCCCATTACCAATCTCTGCTCCTTTTCCAGATGGGTTTCCACCCTTGACAGCATAAACATCGATTCCCTCTTCTCTTTCTGCACTAGCATCCTCCAATCGTAAAAACTTTTCGGCCTCATGATAGAATTCTCCCAGATCCATAGGTGGATCTTTAGTTAACGAAATTTTGAACGCTGTGCCATTAGCTATTCCAGATACATCCGCCATCATTACCGTGGATGGAACTGGTCGATCCACCGATGCTGCAGCCGCATTGAATCGTGTCAGAAAACTCCTCAAAGACTCCCCATCTTTCTGCTTTAAAGTTGCCAAACTCATCACATTCTTGGGTCTTGCAATGTGAACCCTAAATTGCCTCATGAACTTCTCGGTTAAATCAGCCCACGTTCCTATGGAGTTGCTCTCCAGCTACCTAAACCATAGTGCTGCGATATCCATCAGATATAATGGAAAGCACCAGGCCATGACTTCTTGTGATGCCCCCGGCACTTCAATGTGCCTCATATACTTTGTTAGATGGACCGCGGGGTCCGTCCTCCCATCGTACATCTCCATTGATGATAATTTGAATTCTGGTGGGTTCCTAGCCATCCTAATCACAGGAGAAAAGGGACTCCTGTTCACATCTTCAAGATCTCTATTTACTAATCCACCCCTCTTTGCTCACCTGACCATCTCTGCCAATCTATCATTGTCTCTAAGATGTAGTCCTCGTTCGTTGCCTTCGATCTGCCCCCCTAGTCCATGAGAGCTTTCAGGAATCTGCCCCCCTGGATGAGCGTTCATCGCTCTACCACCATCAGGTTGCTTGGATGCCCCTGTCTCTCTCCCTAGAATTGGATTAACATGCTCTAAGTGTGTGCCCCTAGTCCCGGTGCTATGCCGGATGGTCCTGCTCTATTCTGAACTCCATCTGCTCCTCGATTCTGCGCTTCAAGTTGCCCAGTCTGTTGAAACAAATTCTGGATCATCTCTTCTTGCCTTCTCATCATTGTCTCCATCTCATCCCTGGTGATGAAGACTGAAGCTTGGTTCGCTCCTGAGGAAGCCTCTTGACTCCCTTCGTGTTGACTTCTCTCTGGTCTCTGCCTTCTGCTAGATTGCCTTGTCATGACTCTTTGGATCTGAATCTCTAAACTTTCAAATTCAACCGACAGAACTCCTGAATTAGCCTTCTCAATGAAAACACCAAAATGTTTGCGCCAAAATTGGTCACAGACACCCGATAGTTGATAATTCACAATCACAGATTTCAGATAAATAACAAGTATGAAGATCACTTAGAAAATTCAAAGAAAAGCAGTAAACAACACAGAATTTATAATGGTTCGACAATCTGGCCTACGTCCACTTTGAAGTTTATGACTTTATCGATTCACTTGATGACTTCAATCTATTACAGCAGATTACAGTAGATTATAGCTCTGAAGTTTGAATACAACGGTGATGGTAAGATGTAGAATTGAATCCGGCAGAGTCTGGACGTCCAATAGCAAAAAGCTCCCTTTTCCATAGGGTTCAGGGGGCTATTTATAGGTGTAGGAGGCTGATATCGCGCTCAAACTTCGGGAGTCTTCTTCTGGCACGTGAGTGGGCCCACACGACTGGCCTCACCAAGTTTCGACTCGATCTGTGATCGATACGAATCAATTTGGTATTGATCAAAAAACTATCCAATCGAGCTGAAACTTGGCAGGAATGTTCTTTGGCTTGTATGTAAGCTCCTGTGAAAATTTCGTTGCATTTGGACCTGTGGTTTGTGAGATATGATCGATGCAAGATTATGATTTTTGGAATGTTGTCCAGTTCGAATCCATGGTCTCGAATCGATGCTCTTCGGATCGATGGAGCACGTGACAACGTGACGACGTAGCGCGCACTCCTCGCAACGATCCGCCTTTTGCTCCGAGTTGACCGTGTCGCATCCATGAACTTCTCCTCGTTTGTATCGAAGACCGTTGCCAATTCGTATTGATGGAAGTGGGTTTGTTCGTATCGATAGTTCTGTTCGCATCCACTAGACCGACCCTTGTTCGTACCGATGGGTGGATACGAACAAAAGAGGTCTCGATGGGTTCGAATAGGAGCATGATGGATAAGAAAGCAGGAACTTTGAAGGATTCGAAGGAAGCCCTCCAGAATGGGTACGAACTAGTCCTCTGTGTTGGATACGAACCAGTATTCCCCGGTGGATACGAAGTTGGCATGGGTCGATCGATACGAAATGTACCGCCTGTTGATGGATGCGAAGATGACCGATGAGAAACGATGGATGCGACATGGATGGATTCAAACCATGGTTCCTCGATGGATACGAAAATGTGGATTTTTTACTTCATCTTGCATCGATCATAACTTGAACATACGAACTCGAATTGACTTGAAATTTGGAATGCTGGCTTTTATAGCTTTGCTTGTCATGTCTGGTCAATTATGGCCCGATCCGGACTCGCACAAAATTCATCGATATTCATAGCGAGGCAGTGTATAACCGATCTTCGGGACGAACTGTCTTTGGTTTTCCATCAATCTTTTGGTATCACGGCCTTGCCGAAAGATGGGATAACATTATATATGTATATATATATAAGTTGATTTTAAATTGGATTTTTAAATTTAATTTGAATTTGAATATGGAATTAAATTTGAAATTCAAAAGATAGATATTTTATAATATTTTGGATTTAAAGATATATGTATAAGATTTTATTTGTATATAATTTGTTTTATAATATTTTCTTTATAGAAGTTTTTATATATATATATATATTTAGATAAGTATTTATTAATTAGTAAATTAAGTATTAAAGCTTTATATTAACATTTAAAATAAATAAAAATTACTTAATGACAAGTGTAAATATATAAAAGCTTGATTTTAACATGTGTAGTTCATAAACAATAGTAAATGACAAATGGTAAGTTTTAAACAAGTGTCACTTTTAATTTTTCTTTTATTTTAATAACACAATTTAGCCTTTATAAAAACATGCTTCTTCTCTTCGTTTATTTTTCTATCCTCTTCAACTCAAAAGCTAAGAAACTCAAAGCCTGCAACAAATTCTCAAAACAAATTTGTAATCAATACTTCTCAAACTAGAGGCTAATCAAATTCAATAGCTTGTAAATCATTTTCAAACTTAATAAAACCAAAAGCCTATGCATTTCTTCAAACTGAGATTTAATCAAAAGCAAGCTCAAGAAAATCAAAGCAGTTTCATCTCTGTTTCAAATTTTAGTAATCTATACAACAAGTTTCCAGATCATAACATCCAGTTTTCAAAAATCAAAGAAGAATTTTTCAACGTTAAAGTTTTCAAAGTTCAAAGCTATTTCAAAAAGGCTCTGTTCTTTTTTACTGGTGAGTAATATTTTTTTTAAAAAGCTTAAGTAGATTTTGGTTGCATGTGAACTACTGGAAATAAAGTATGTTTTGTGTGTGTGTGTATATAAGTGAATTTTCTATATATATATATATATGAATGTATAGATGTGTGCATGCCTGTTATATCTGTGAATTTTCTGTTCTTAGTTTCAAAGCTCAAGATTTTAATCAAAATTCATTTTCTCCTAAACTAATCTTTGTTAGGACTTAGGTTTTAAACAAAATCTGTTTATTTAATCGTAGATTAAGATTTAAAATTATATTTAAGTGAATTAAATTTGAAATTTCTTTGGAAAACCAAGTAGAACAGTGCAAATTTGAGTTATGTTAAAAATTCTAATATCTTAATTCATTGATTCAGGCATATAATCTGAATCCTTATCTAAAAACATGATTTTTAAATGCGAAATCACAATTTTTAGTTTTGGGTTGAGCGAGCAGTTTGAGTTTGATCAGAATATGAGTTTTGGGTGGTTTCTGACGATCAAGGTGATCAGGTAGGTCGGGGACTTCACTGGAGGTTGAGGGATGATCGGTGAGCTCGGCAAAAAAGGCAGAAGGGTGTATAAGTCACTGAGGTGGCGGAAGTGGGTCAGATTTGTTTTAAACCCTAGTTTCTGGTCAAGTTCAGAAAAGTAGTCATCTCGGTGCCTCTGGTGAATCGAGTTCCACCAGACTTTGGGAAATGGTAGTGGGGGAGTTGGCGAAGGCATGGCTGGAAGCTCAGGTGCTCCGGTGGTCGGAGGAGTGAGTCCGAGGGTTTTTCCAGGTTATGGTTGTGTTCCAGGTTTGTGCTGGGTTGTTCGAATTTGATTTTGAGTTAGAATCGAAGTTATGGTGGTCGTAATATGGTGTAAGGATGATCGTCGATAGGCTAGAGGAGTCGTGGATGGTCGAAGGAGACTGGATCGCCGGAGCATGTGCACGGCCGTGATGTTGGTGTCAGTAGTTTTGGGTTGTGGAATTCTCGAAGGAAGGCTCGGGTTAGTGGGGTTTTGACTCAAGCGAGTACTCGGGTAAATGTGAGTGAAATTGTTTCTAGATTTAAACTTTAAAACTTAAACAAAATTTTGAAAAGAAAAAAAAAGAAGTGGATTTCTCAGGTCATGGCTCGAGTAGCCATCGGATAGAACCCGAAGCATATTTTAAACATTTTTTTATAAAAGTTTAAAAAAAAGCAAGGTTTTGAATTTAAATAAATTTAGTTTATAAATTCTTCCTATATCATTCTTTTATATAAAATAAGTGTTTCTTTAACATTTGATTTAGAGGTTTGTAAATTGTTTTAAATTTTATTAAGTTAAATTTATAAATTATTTTAAATCTTAAATTAGAAATGAAATGTAAAAGTAAATTTAAAAGTGTAATAAATTAAATACACATGTTAATGATAATTAAGTCATTAATAAAGGAAATGATTTATCTTAAAGATAATTAAGGTTTTAATGATTAATGATTAATTAAGTTAATAAAGTAATTTAAGTATAATTAATTAACTTAATTAATTATTGATTTAAGGATTAATTAAATTAATAAGGTAATAAAGGAATAATTAACTAGTTTGATTAATTAATGTTTAAGCATAAATTAATAGATAATTAAGGATTATAAACTAATTAATTAAAGGTTAATTAATCTGAAATTAAGAATGATTAATTTAAGAAATTAGAGATTAATTAAATGGTAATTAAGAATTAAATAAATCTGTAATTAATAATGGTTAATTAAAGAAAAACTACTTAGGGAAGTAATTAAAGAATGGTTAATGAGTATAATTAAATTAATGATCATTAACTAGGGATTATGAAATGACTAATTAATGTGATTAATTTAAAATTAATTAGTTAGATTCACTTGATGATTGGTTAAGTATAATTACTTAATTTGATTTATAAAGTGTAATTACTTAGTAAAGTAATTAATGGATAATTACTAGATGTAATTAATTGAAGGATAATTAATTAATGGAAGTAATTTGGGTTTAATTATTATGTGTAATTAATAAGAAGGATAATTACACAGTGGAAGTAATTATGGATTAATTACTTAGCGTAATTAATTAAAGAATTAATTAATAAAATTTATTTAGAAGTTAATTAAGTAATGTAATTAATTAAAGGTAGTTAATTATTGAATGTGATTAATCGAGGTTGATTTATGAATATGATTAATTAAAGATTAATCATTAAATAAAATTAAGTAGAAGAATGATTAATTAAAGAAGTAATTAAGGGATCATTTATTAATGTAATTAATGAAGTAAGTAAAGGTTGATTATTGTGATTCATCAAAGGATAATTAATCAATATAAGTGATTATAGATTAATTAATTAATGTAAATAATTAAGGAATAATGTAATTAATTATAGTTAATTAATTAATGAAAGCAATTGAAGGTTAATTACTGTAAATGGTCAGGGATAATTAATTTGTGAAATTAATTAAAGGCTGATTACTTAATGTAATTGAAGAATAATTAATCAAGGATGATTAGTTAAGATGGATAATTAAAGGATGATTAATAAATTAGTTTGTAATTAATTAATGGTTAAGTAAGCAGGATTTATAATAATGAAAGTGATTAATTTATTTTATTTTAAATTAATTAGTGATGGTGTGACTAATTATCTTTGCTTATGGATGGCTGAATGATATTGAATGCCTTGGATTGTTTGATATCTCTGATATGAGATATGTGTTGATTTGTGATATGAGATGCTTTGGTTGAATTGTGATGATATGGATTATCAATTTATGATAATATGAATTATCTATCTGTGTGAATGTAGATAATAAATTGAATTGTTTTAACTTAAAACAACGTGACCATATAAGACGACGTTTTGGATTTCGGTGAGACCGGGATCAGATTTTGGAAATCCGAAAACCACATCGATCCAAATTAAAGATAGGTCGTGAATCTCAAGTGAAGATGAAGACTCGAAGTGTAAGAACTATGTATCATTAAAACTCTTAGGGTGATTCCAATACGTGTTTAACGGAGATAGTACGTTCAGATTCAAGATGAAGATTCAGAATGCAAGGGCTATTGTCGTTAATTCTAAGGGTGATTCCAAAATGAGTGTAACAAGATAGTGCCTTCAGTTTCGTTCGAACCCGGAACGTACTTGTGTGGATTGAATGCTTTCAGAACATCGTCATTGGAGGACGATGAGCGTTCTAAGTGATGTGTTCTCATAAGGTAATCTTAGCCTCAAGCCTCATCAACTGGGAATGGCTAAAACAGTGGAGGCGCAGCAAGCCTAAGTGGGTCGCGCCCAAGTAGGACGAGATTTTCCCTGTCTAGAGGTTCCTTTTTATTCGGCTGTGTGGCCAGATGGTTGCAAACAACTGCGGGGTTGTCTTGTTCGGGACTATCTACTAAGGGATGGTTCCGGCCTTGTGTTGCAGGGGATTTAGAGTGGATCCTCGGTACGCTGATCTAGACTAGGTACTATGATGTGCGGTACCCTAGTAGCCCTGCCATTGATGGAAACCCATTTTCCTTACGTGTCTTTATGGTTTTTATTGTATAACCCACTTTCTGGCTAGTATGCTGGAATTTAATCATGTAACAATTTCATCTATTTTCTATGTACTTGAAAACCCTAGACACTATTATAATATAACTGGATTTCCTATCAAATGTTTTGGTTATCGTAAGGTAAAAACTTTTCCGTGTTTATGTGCGGGTAGTCTTACGAGATACCTCTTATTTTCAAAGGTTTTCAAAGTTAAGCAACTTTAACCTGTTACTCACACCAGACCCATGTCTTACCCGGATTTTATTTTTGTTTTCTCAAACTCTTGGTCACTCAAATTTTTACGAGTATCCAAGGGATTCAGGTTAGCATTGACGAACTCTAGAGAAGAAATGGAGCAGGTGGCTTCAGCGTTTGTAGATATATAGTGTTTCCACTGTGTTGGTATCTCTATGTTGTATTTTGAAATGTATGATAGACAGGTTTTATAACTGTGTAGTTTGTGATGTATAAGTTGTATAACTCTGATGTATATGATACTATGTAATATCTTATGTGATTAATATATTTATTTGTTTCGCTGTGAGATTCTGATGTTGTTTAGTTCTTTCTTTTCTATCTTTTCCCTTTTCTATCCCTTTCTTTCTTAATAATGATGCGTCTTTCTGTGGAATGAAAGGCAGGTCATTTCAGCTGGTATCAGACCACTAGGTTGAGCGAACACCTAGGCTTTAGAGTGATTTCTTTCTTGAGAGAGCGTACTTGCAATTTTAATATATATATATATATATATATATATATATACACCTGTTTGTTGGGTTGCCTGCTCGGGTTTTCTAATATGAGCTCTAGAGGTAAGAAGGGTAGTGGTGTGTGTAGCACGACTACCAATGGAAGAAGTCTGAGTGATTGAGGTTGGAAGAGTATCTACCGAGGCCGTAGACCCAATACTGCCTCGAGTGAACTTTGCAACATGGTGTTAGGATTTCACCAATCTCTGAAGGAAACTTTTCAAAGGTTCAGAGTCCATCATTGTGGTGCAAGTTGGATGAGTAAGAGTTTGGATCTGTCGGTTAAGCAGAAGCGAGCGATGGTATCTTGGCAACTTCAGGAAAAAAGCAGCTGTGTAATGAGACGCAGTGACTATGGATGTTTTCGAAGATGTTTCTTTGGAGAAAGTTTAAGGAAGTGTGTCTGCATCTGCGATGAGACTAAGGTCAGCAGGGTGTTTGTGTTTGGCTTGAGGCCTGAGTTTCTTGAGGAGAAGTCTGCCCATCTCAAGGCTCTGTGTGGGATTGGATGATATGGCTTTGAGGCTCGAAGGGCTTTGGATAGGAAGTCTTTGGCATTTGTGTCAGTAGTGAAGCTCAGAAGTGTTCTGTGTGCCGACAAGAAGGTCATCTGGCTAAGTAGTAATCTAGAGGTGGAGTTCAGGAGCAGCAAAGTGGATCCATTTCTTCGATGAATTGGCTAGATAAGCATAAGCTGTTCTAATTGGTAAAGAGAGAACATTATCTTTGGAAATTAGGATGGGTTATTCGCAAAAGTGACTTGCGATAGTTAAGTGTTCTCTTGGGTAATCTTCTGCTTGGGATCGAGGCATCTCTAGGGAATATAGGAGTTATCGGATTTGTCAAAGAATTTTCCAGATGTCTTCATTAAAGTCAAGGTTTGCCATAGCATCTGGAGATTGAGTTTTTCGAACCAACTAGGATTCCAGGAGTGATACCGGTGGTTTAGCTAAGTAGAAGGATGACTCCTAGAGAGAGGGTTTGGTGAAGCAGCTCAGGATTTCATGGAACTTCTGAGTTTTCTCTTTATGGATCTGTTGAACCGTGTCTTCTGGGATGTACTGGACAAATCTGTGCTTGCGTTCACCATTAGCATTCTTATCTACTCCAGATCAGAGTTGCATAGTGGAATCGAGGTAGCAGCTATTCTAAAGTGGAAGCAACCCTATACTCCTTGGAAGTTTGCAGTTTTCTTGGATTAGAGGACTTCTACAGGAAGTTTTTCAGGATTTGAAGGTGAGATTGGTGAGTGCACCTATTTTGTCTGGATAGGAGAAGTAAGTTTGAAGTCTACTGATGATTGTGAAATAGAGTTTGTGTTTTTGATTTCGGTAGATCTTGAGGGGATCATTTTGTTGGGTTGTTTTTGGTCCAGTTTGTTTCGAGAAACATCAACGAAGATTGAACTGATCAGGAAGGGTGAAGGCAGCCCAGGATCGTTAGAAGAGTTTTGTGGATAAGAGATGGAGGAATTTGGAATTTGAAGTTGGAGACTTTGTTTTTGGTTAAAGTTTTCTCTGGTCATAGGGGAAATTAGATTTGGTAAAACAGGGAAGCTAGCTCCAAGATATATTGGATCTTTCGGTGTTCTTGTAAGGATAAGCGTTTTGGCTTACAGGATTGAATTGGCAGTTTGGAAGACTGGGATTCAATGTATTTCACATATCTCTGAGGGAGTACGTGTATGATCCATCACTAGTTATGGAACCAACAGTTCAGGAGGTTTTGGTAGCTGAGTCGGACTTGACCATTGTCAGATTTCCTGTTCAGTTTTGTAGATCTAGATGAGTAGGAGCTCAGAAGCTTAGTGGTGTAGATTGTTTGGATTCAGTAGAGCGAGTATCCCAGTGTTATACCTGGGAAACTCTAGATAGTGTTAGGAAGGTCTATCTTGATTTCTGTCGGGATGATTAGATTTGTTTGATTGGGTGAATTGGTTGTTAGCATATGGTTGATAATATATGCTTGTGGTTTAAAATTAAAATCTTTAATGGGTTATTAATTATCCTTCCTTTTAAATTTCGGGGATGAAATTCTATTAAGGGGGTGGAATGTGATATCCCGGAATTTTGGGCAATATTTATTGAATAATCTTTGTTAATAAGCATTTAAATTGGTTTAATAATCTTCTTTTATAAATATTTAATTAGTGAATTTCATCCTTTAAAGCTAATAAAATGCTTTCTATTTATAATGTATATATATTTGTATATTTTATAAATGAAAAGGCTTTGGTTTGAATTTAACAAATAAAAACATGTTTTTCAAATTCTAAAATATATACTGTAGTAATTCGGAAGTTATGATTAAATTTAATATAAAAAATTTCAAAGGTTGGTTAAATAGTTAACCATATAGATTCAAATTACTTAAGGTAAACGTTTAATTGTTTAAAATATTTTTTAGCTTAAGTTTAAATTTAAATAAGATTAACAAAAAGGTTTGTTTATATTTTTTAAATATTTCTTGATAAATATGATTTGTAAATATATATAAAAGTTTAAAATACAATTCACAAACATATAAAACATATGATACATTAATTTATTTAGTAATATAAGTAATTTACAAATAATGAGATAATTTCCTTTATAAATTATTTAAAATTGACAAAATTGTTATTTTCAAACAATAATAATAATGTGTCATTTTTAAATATAGATATAAACAAATTTTAAAGAAAATAGAATTGTTATTTTCAAATTGAATTATTTTCAAATTGAATGTGTTGTTATATATGTATATATATAAGTTGATTTTAAATTGGATTTTTAAATTTAATTTGAATTTGAATTTGGAATTAAATTTGAAATTCAAAAGATAGATATTTTAAAATATTTTGGATTTAAAAATATATGTATAAGATTTTATTTGTATATAATTTTTTTATAATATTTTCTTTAAAGAAGTTTATGTATGTGTATATATATATATATATAAGTATTTATTAATTAGTAAATTAAGTATAAAAGCTTGATTTTAACATGTGTAAGTTCATAAACAATAGTAAATGACAAATGGTAAGTTTTAAACAATTATCACTTTTAATTTTAATTTTTCTTTTATCTTAATAAATCACAATTTAGCCTTTATAAAAACATGCTTCTTCTCTTCATTTTGTTTTCTATCCTCTTTAACTCAAAAGCTAAGAAACTCAAAGCCTGTAAAAAATTCTCAAAACAAATCTGTAATCAATACTTCTCAAACCAGAGGCTAATCAAATTCAATAGCCTGAAAATCATTTTCAAACTCAATAAAACCAAAAGCCTGTACATTACTTAAAACTGAGATTTAATCAAAAGCAATCTCAAGAAAATCAAAGCAGTTTAATCTTGTTTTCAAATTTTAGTCATCTCTATAACAAGTTTCCAGATCATAACAACCAGTTTTCAAAATCAAAGAAGCATTTTTCAACATTCAAGTTTTCAAAGTTCAAAGCTATTTCAAAAACGCTCTGTTCATTTTTACTGGTGAGTAACATTTTTTTATTTAAAAAGCTTAAGTATATGTAAATCTGGTTGCATGTGAATTACTGAAAATAAAGTATGTTTTGTGTATATATATATATATATATATAAGTGAATTTTTTGTATATATATGAATGTATAGATGTGTGCATGCCTGTTGTATCTATGACTTTCCTGTTCTTAGTTTCAAAGCTCAAGATTTTAATCAAAATTCATTTTCTCCTAAACTAATCTTTGTTAGGACTTAGGTTTTGAACAAAATCTATTTGTTTAATCATAGATTAAGATTTAAAATTATATTTAAGTGAATTAAATTTGAAATTTCTCTGGAAAACCAAGTAGAACAATGCAAATTTGAGTTATGTTAAAAATTCAAACATCTTAGTTTATTAATTCAGGCATATAATCCGAATCCTTATATAAAACATGATTTTTAAAAGTGAAATCACAATTTTTAGTTTTGGGTTGAGCGAGCAGTTCGAGTTTGATCAGAATATGAGTTTTGGGTGGTTTCTAATGATCAATGTGATCAGGGAGGTCGGGGAATTCACTAGAGGTAGAGGGATGATCAGTGAGCTCGGAAAAAATGGCAGAAGGGTGTATAAGTCACTAAGGTGGCGGAGGTGGGTCAAATTTCTTTTAAACCATAGTCTTTGGTCAAGGTCGGAAAAGTAAGTCATCTCGGCGCCTCAGGTGGATCGAGTTCCACCAGACTTTGGGAAATGGTAGCAGGGGAGTTGGCGAAGGCGTGGCTGGAGGCTCAGGTTCTTCGGTTGTCGGAGGAGTGAGTTCGCGGGTTTTTCCAGGTTATGGTTGTGTTCCAGGTTTGTGCTGGGTTGTTCGAATTTGATCTTGAGTTTGAATCAAAGTTATGATGGTCGGAATCTGGTGTAAGGATGATCATCGACAGGCTAGAGGAGTCGTGGATGGTCGGAGGGGGATGGATCACCGGTGCATGTGCACGGCAGTGATGTTGGTGTCAGTAGTTTTGGGTTGTGGCATTCTCGAAGGAAGGCTCAGGTTAGTGGGGTTTTGACTCGAGTGAGTACTCGGGTAGAAGTGAGTGAAATTGTTTCCAGATTTAAACTTTAAAACTTAAACAAAATTTTGAAAAGAAAAAAAAGAAGTGGATTTCTCGGGTCAGGGCTCGAGTAGCCATCGGGTTGAACCCGAAGCATATTTTAAACAATTCTTAAAAAAAGTTTTTAAATAAGCAAGGTTTTGAATTTAAATAAATTTAGTTTAAAAACTCATCCTATATAGTTCTTTTATATAAAATAAGTGTTTCTTTAACATTTGATTTAGAGGTTTGTAAACTGTTTTAAATTTTGTTAAGTTAAACTTGTAAATCGTTTTAAATCTTAAATTAGAAATGAAATGTAAAAGCAAATTTAAAAGTGTAATGTTTTAAATACACATGTTAATGATAATTAAGTCATTAATAAAGGAAATGATTTATCTTAAAGATAATTAAAGTTTAATGATTAATGATTAATTAAGTTAATAAAGTAATCTAAGTATAATTAATTAACTTAATTAATTAATGATTTAAGAATTAATTAAATTAATAAGGTTATTAAGGAATAATTAATTAGTTTCATTAATTAATGATTAAGCATTAATTAATAGATAATTAAGGATTATAAACTAATTAATTAAGGTTAATTAATTTGAAATTAAGAAATATTAATTTATGCAATTAGAGATTAATTAACTGGTAATTAAGAATTAAATAAATTTGTAATTAATAATGGTTAATTAAAGCATAACTACTTTAGGAAGTAATTAAAGAATGGCTAATGAGTATAATTAAATTAAAGATCATTAACTAGGGATTACGAAATGATTAATTAATGTGATTAATTTAAAATAATTAATTAGATTAATTAATTATGGATAATCACTTGATGATTGGTTAAGTATAATTACTTAATGTGATTTATAGAGTGCAATTACTTAGTGAAGTAATTAATGGGTAATTACTAGATGTAATTAATTGAAGGATAATAAATTAATGGAAGTTATTTGGGTTTAATTACTTTGTGTAATTAATAAGAAGGATAATTACTTAGTGGAAGTAATTATGGATTAATTACTTAGCATAATGAATTAAAGAATTAATTAATAAAATTTATTTAGATGTTAATTAAGTAATGTAATTAATTAAGGGTAATTAATTACTTAATGTGATTAATCGATGTTGATTAATGAATATGATTAATTAAAGATTAATC
Source organism: Allium cepa (assembly GCA_030765085.1). NCBI lineage: Eukaryota > Viridiplantae > Streptophyta > Magnoliopsida > Asparagales > Amaryllidaceae > Allium > Allium cepa. The sequence goes on from CM060935.1 coordinate 61,365,208, forward strand.
ATTAAATAATATTAAGTAGAAGAATAATTAATTAAACAAGTAATTAAGGGATCATTTATTAATGTAATTAATGAAGTAAGTAAAGGTTGATTAATGTGATTAATTAAAGGATAATAAATCAATATAAGTGATTATAGATTAATTAATTAATGTAATTAATTAAGGATTAATGTAGTTAATTATAGTTAATTAACTAATGAAAGTAATTGAAGGTTAATTACTGTAAATGGTCAAGGATAATTAATTTGTGTAATTAATTAAAGGCTAATTACTTAATGTAATTGAAGAATAATTAATCAAGGATGATTAGTTAAGATGGATAATTAAAGGATGATTAATTAATTGGCTTGTAATTAATTAATGGTTAAGTAAGCTGGATTTATAATGATGTATGTAATTAATTTAATTTATTTTAAATTAATTAGTGATGGTGTGACTAATTACTTTTTCTTATGGATGGCTAAGTGATATTGAATGCCTTGGATTGTTTGATATCTCTAATATGAGATATGTGCTGATTTGTGATATGAGATGCTTTGGTTGAATTGTGATTATATGGATTATCTATTTGCGATAATGTGAATTATCTATCTGTGTGAATATAGATAATAAATTGAATTGATTTAACTTAAAACAACTTGACCTTAAAAGCCGGCGTTTTGGATTTTGGTGAGACCGGGTTCGGATTTCCTAATTTTGATATCCGAAAACCACATCGATCCAAATTAACGATAGGTCGTGAATCTCAAGTGAAGATGAAGACTCGAAGTGTAAGAACTATGTATCGTTAAAACTATGAGGGTGATTCCAATACGAGTTTAACGGAGATAGTACTTTCTGATTCGAGATGAAGATTCAGAATGCAAGGGCTATTGTCGTTAAATCTGAGGGTGATTCCAAAATGAGTGTAATGAGATAGTGCCTTCGGTTTCGTTCGAACCCGGAACGAACTTGTATGGATTGAATGCTTTCAGAACATCATCATTGGAGGATGATGAGCATTCTAAGTTATGTGTTCTGATAAGGTAATCGTAGCCTCAAGCCTCATCAACTGGGAATGGCTAAAACAGGGGAGGTGAAGCAAGGCTAAGTGGGTCGCGCCTAATTAGGACGAGATATTCCCCAGTCTTGAGGTTCCTTTTTATTCGGTTGTGTGGGCAGTTGGTTGCAAACAACTGTGTGGTTGTCTTGTTCGGGACTATCCAGTAAGGGATGGTTCCGGCCTTGTGTTGTAGGGGATTTAGAGTGGATCCTCGGTACGCTGATCTAGACAGGTACTGTTACGGGCGGTACCCCAGTAGCCTGCCATTGATGAAAACCCATTTTCTCTACGTGCCTTTACGGTTTTGATTGTATAACCTACTTTGTGGCTAGTATGCTGAAATTTAATCATGTAACAATTTCAGCTATTTTCTATTTACTTGAAATCCCTAGACACTATTATAATATAACTGGATTTCCTATCAAATGTTTTGGTTATCGTAAGATAAAAACTTTTCCGTGTTTATGTGCGGGAAGTCTTACGAGATACCTTTTGTTTTCAAAGGTTTTCAAAGTTAGGCAACTTTAACCTGCTACTCACACCAGACCTATGTCTGACCCGGAGTTTATTTTTGTCTTCTTAAACTCTTGGGTACTCAAATTTTTACGAGTAGCCAAGGGATTCAAGTTAGCTTTAACGAACTCTGGAGGAGAAATGGAGTAGGAGGCTTCAGCGCTTGTAGATATATAGTGTTTCCGCTGTGTTGGTATCTCTGTGTTGTATTTTGAAATGTATGATAGACAGGTTTTATAACCGTCTTGTTTGTGATGTATAAGTTGTATAACTCTGATGTATATGATACTATGTAATATCTTATGTGATTAATAAATTTTATTCGTTCCGCCGTGAGATTCTGATGTTGTTTTGTTCTTTCTTTTCTATCTTTTCTCTTTTCTATCCCTTTATTTTTTAATAATGATGTGTCTTTCTATGGAATGAAAGGCGGGTCGTTAAAGAGTTGTAGCCAATTTATGCGTAACCCTCTTCTTTCCATCGACTGCTCTAGGACCAATGAGAATCTCGACCCATGTGTACAACTCCTACTCCTCACCTATATGGTATTAACCTTGATGACATAACATCGAGCCCACGCTCACATACCATTTAGATTGCCTAATGCAATCAAGCAAATGCCTACTTAGCTACTTAACACATACCCCCTAAAAGGTTGAAGCAGATTCCACTTGATGCTTTGACACTTCGATCGAGGCCAACCATCCTGCTATTTTATATTCTCTGCTCTTATACGAAAATGTATAATCCCACATGTCCTACATTTGAACATGTCTAACATTAATATAATGTATATAAAACTGTTGGTTGCCCCTTTGGGTGGGTAAACTTCTGTTGTGTAACACTACTGACCTCGTATTCCAACCTATATTAAGGACCAAGTCATTTCAATTAATCTAAATTATCGACTGATTTAATAATTCACACCGGCATAAATATGTACTCGAGGCTATATATACATATTGAAAATGGGTAAAATTTTGTTGTTGATATGGTTTGGCTCAACGGCCTATACATAGAGGCAGCTCGCTAAACAAAGGAAAAACAACATACGAAATAATTGCGCCTAAAGAATAGGAAAGCATGTCAAAAAGTAATTATTCGAACTACTTTTACACGGTATTCCAACTTTTCAGTTCAAACCCGCTTTCCTTTTCAATCCAGACGCTTCTCTCCCTTTTCTTCTACAAACAAAAAGATAACCATGGAGGCTGATTCTCAAAGGGACCCCATGCTTCCAACACTTGCAGTTCCACTGCAACATCACTGCTATAGTTCTTCTTCTTCATCCGCTCGTAAATAATTTTAATCTTTGCTTCAATTAGTCTGTAAATCTGATCAATTTCTCTTTTTTGTTATGAAATTCTCTCCGAGTCTGGTCTTGCCACATGTGATTTGCCACAGCTGAGAGTCTTATATGTTTTTTCTTGCTTCATCAGGCTCGAACCTCCACAGTCACAACTTAAGTAATTAGCTCTTCCTCTAGGCAATACACACACTACGCCTCTGATGTTAAACTGTTAATATTCTGTTATTTTTTCATAACTTACTTCTTGTGTCATTAACACTATTTAATGTCAATCTACCGCTTACTTTTAATTTTAATAGATTGAATACCTTTTACTGCTAAACTTCGGCTTAACACTACTTAATATACTTTAGTGTCCCTTGTCAACTATTAGCCGCCTTTCTTTGATTATTATATCCCCCTAATTCCCTAATAATTATTTATCTTTCTTTCCTTATATTTTATTTTCTAACTTATCTTAAATTACATACATTAGGTTTGCAATTGAATCATTGTTATTATCACTACTTATATTACTTTGGTTTATACTTAGGGATTTCTACATTTTCGTGCATTAGAATTATGTTTTCCCAAAAGGGAAGTTAACATTATATTTATTCATAAATTATCTAAAGAGGACTTGTGTTACGTTTGGAACTATAAGAAATTATATTTTTTGCTATTATTGAAATAGACGATACAAAACACGTAAACATCCCTATTTCGTACATCCTTTTCTTTTAAGCATGTTCGTTGTTATTTCAAGCAATACACTTTTACATATTGTAACACCCCATATTTTTAGTAACATTATTTAGGATATTTAATTAATTAAATTAAATTAGATAATGTGTTGATTAGGGGATTAAGATTTAATTTTTATTGAACGGTAGCCATGGTATTTAACCAGTGAATTAAAATAAGAGTTAAAATGAAATAGAGGAGGGGTAAAATAGGAAAAAGGCCATTCTTATACCCTAAACCCTTGGTCATGTATACCGTACATGTTCATTTTCATTTGTCAAATTTTTTAAACTTGTGGCCGACCACCATTAACAGGAGAAAGAGGAAGAAGATTAAGAAAAGCTAAGGAAGAAGCTAAATCAAATCAAATCCATTCAAATTTCAAGCTCCTTAATCTCTAAAGCTAAGGTGAATAATGATTACATCTCAAATCTTATTATTTTTGGTGTTAAGTTGAATCTAAACTTATTTGCAATTATTTGCCATGTTTTTGAATGATGGAATGATTTTATATACTTGTTGATGATTTATGGTTGTTCGTATAGATTTTATGACATGTTTTGATATGTAAACCCTATTAAATGACATCCATATGCCTTATGAATTATAATATATATATCAAAAATGATATTTTAAAGATGGGTTTCAATTTTCAGAATTTTCAAAATTTGTGTAGATTTTATATGAATTTTCTAGTGAAGAAAATGTTATTTTGGATTAAAAATTATATATGGTTAAATAACTAATGATTTGGGTTTGAAATTTATATATGTTGGAAAACATATTAAAAGTGAATCTTTGGCATTTTTGTAGAATTTTACTAAGTGTTTTAATGAATTATTTAAGGTACATGACTTAAATGTTTTATATGTTTATGAAAGGAGAATGGGCTTTTCGTAAATAATTTCAAATTGTTAATTTTGGAAAGTTGGCAGCACTTTTAGGAAAGAGAAACTTGCAATCAATCACAATTTGACAAACAAGGTAGGTTAGGACAAAGAAATAGTTTAAAAAGGACTAATCTACATGGCTTTTACTATTTCGATGCTTTTGGCACCAGGCTTTATCCTCCTTACCTTCGCCTCCGGCTCTACAAAACCAATGCACATGGTATCAGTTAACTGGTACGTAGTGAAATGGATACAGGCGGAAGGTATAAGGTCAAAACTAGGGGTTCCGAAGGGGTTGAAGCACTAGTTTGCTTTTACATGAAAATGTGCTTGCTTGCTTTCGATTAATTGGCTTTTGACTTAGTTAGCTTTCGACCAGATCAAATGAATTTAAAGAAACGGTTTTGATTGGGTTGCACTTTTGTTTTAAATATCTGCTTTCAACCAAGTCGAAACATTTTGGTTGTCGCTTTCTTCCTTTCGACCCAGATGGTTTCGAAGGGGTTATTTTATTTTCTAAAATTTGGCCACTTATCCAAAGCGTTCGAAGGGATGGTTTCGACACCATCACTTCTTTACATAGGAATGAATTTGAAATGAATGCTTTAGACTTTAATGGGTTTCTGATTTTTTTGCTCTACTTGAAAGCATAATCCAACTGGTTTCGACGGAAACAATTTTCAAAGGTTTCGAAGGAGTAAATTTTTGAATGGTTTCGAAAGGTTTCCATATGTTTTAAAATTAAACCCAATTGCTTTTTAAAGGTTTGTGTTTATAAATGTTTGATGCTTTCAAAAGATCTTAAAGAAGGGTTTCAAAGGGGTGGTTCCCCAATGGTTTCGAAGGAGTCGAAAGGGAAGATTTTCTGATTGTTTCGAAAGGATTGAGACGAAAGGCTTTTCCATTTTTTTTTCGAAAGGCATGGTATAGAGGTTTTTAAAGAATGATGTCTAATATTTTAAAGATTTCGAAGGGATGGTTTCCCAATGGTTTCGAAAGGAAGATTTTGAATGGTTTAAAAAGGAAGGATTTGGCCTTTCGACCTAGATTAATAAAGGGTTTTACTTGGTTTCGAAAAGATTGCTTTCAAAGGTTTCAACGGGTGGTTTGAAGTTTTAATCAAAGGTTTCGAACATATTGCTAGGCATCATAGCCTAAGTTTTTTAAGTTAAAAAGGGTTTTAACTTGTTTTGAGGGGATAGGTAATCCTCATTAAAATTCATCAACATTGTTTTGAGTAAAGTATATATAACATGGCAAAATAGCTTAGAATAAAGTAAGAATACATTTTCCTTTTATAAGTATGATTAAAATGTTATATCATTTTGAAAAGGTTTTCGTGGAAAAAGATGAAGGGTAGTTAACCTTAAGAAAATAATTCGGACAGTTAGTCATGTTTGTGGCCATTCAGCCCAGTTTTCGGACAGATAGTCCATTTATTACTTATGGACAAATAGTTCATTAGTTACATAATTATAGCTTAATAGACATAACTATTATTATTATTATTACTATAATCAATTTGATTAACTAGTTTGGTTGCAGGAAAAGATTTGCAAAATACAGGTTTTAAAGAGGATATTAGTGAGGGGAGACCCGTTTCGCTAAGCGGCGTGGTCTCACTGAATACCGGTAAACCGAGATGTAACATTATTATTCACATTAGGCTTTATGTCTGACTCGATGTTTTTATTTCTCCTTAAACTCTCGGGTACTCAAAATTTGGTTTCAGTAGGCTGAGGGTTGAGGTTTTAATTTTGACAAATAAAGCTTTCAGAGACAAGCATGTGGCTGCCGGATAGCTAATTAGGAGTTGTGGTTTGTTCTGTTTATTTCTGCCGTTTATATGAAGTCGTAAATGACTATGTTACTTTGATCAACCAAGGGGGCATCGTCATATGTCGCTCTTGACGTATTTTTGTAATGATTATAATTGATCTTTACCTAGGAAACGTTATGGGATTATGTAACTTGGATATGAATTATTGTTTTGAAATGTAATCAGTAAAATGTTTTTTTTTTTGAAATATGTGATTTTGTTCATTTTTAAGTGCTTCTGATATTATGGATACCATTAGCATATCCGTATTTTGTCACCAAAAGTTAATATTGTAGATGACTGCAGCATCTTTAGCACTTTGCTTTTGGCCTCCAGATACGAGATGTTACACACATCATTATAAACTGCATAATTTATAGAAATTTACATTGCAACACACTTTGTTCCAATTAATTAAAATACTACTTAAATCCCAATCCAACTATAATAACTTCCAATTTATATTTACTAACATATACCATTCAACCAAAAAATCTGGAATTATTGTACAATATTATAAATTTTTGGGGACTACTTTCACCTTTATTTTTAAGATTCAAGTATATGTAATATTTAATAAAATTCAACATTTCAGAGTATGTAGGAATGATTCTCAAATTCATTGTATGTATATACTTAAGCCTACAACTGCAAAATTACTTTAGACAAGCAAGGAACAGACTTACGAAGATATAAATCCAATATTATATAAAAATATATAATTCCCCACTCACCTTTAAGTTTCCAAATCATTAGTATTTGACTCCATTTTCTTCCTATCAAAATACATACCGCAAGCATTTACATATTTATTAGAAATTTAGATCCCAGAAGAGATTTGAATTTAATTTAGAATCATAATTACCTTGGCTTTGGCGATTCGATTCAACCCTATTCTTCTTCTCTTTTATCCTCTTCTATTCTTCACTTATATATATATTGTAGTTCATATACATTTTATAATTTATGGAGGAAAAAAAAATGGCAAGCTTCGCCATCGCTTCAGAAAATATAAGAAGAATAGTGAGTGGTTAGGCCCGTATTTATAAAGGTTGTAATCAACACCAGCCGTTAGATTATATTTCATTAAATTTGGACCAATTCAGCTTGGGTTCAATTCACAACCGCCAGCATATAAGCGGTCGACCACTTTGATGCCATCGGTCGATTGATCCGATATGGGTTAACTAGTAGCCTCCTTTTGTTGTGTATTAATTCGTTTCCTTTTTCACGTTATTTCTCATGTTTTAAACCGATCAAATTTAAATAAGTACTTCTAAGATGTTAAGTGACCGTTTATGTTTATTAATGATAATTAATAACATTTGTTTCCTTAATTAGGTGTATATATATATATAATTATTTTCGGTTCGAAATATCCAAACGTCAATAACTTTTTCATTTGAACTCCGATCGTAAATTTTCATTTATGAAAATTGTTCAGAAAATCACTGCAAACAAAATATTAGGAGTTTCGTAGCCAAATTTTTTCTTTTTCAAAATTCTATTTTTGAGCTTTAGTTATTATTTATTACTTTTCTTTGATTAATTATTATTCAATTTATGGGGTGCTACATTTTCCTCCTTAAGAAAATTTCATCCCTAAAATTACTCAAGGACTGAATTATGAAACATAGCTTGCAATCATTCTAAGCTATCCAACATATTAATGTGTAATCAATTTTATAGCCAATCGTGTACAAGTGCATGGTAAATCATAATACATATGATATGCTGAATAATACTAAATTGGGGCCTCCTATACGAATGCATTCTTTAAAAAAATTTAAAATAGGTGCAAACAATCTAAATATATACCGACAGTTCTATATTTATGCAAATTTTGAAAAGCAAAAACTTTTGTCTTTGCACATAAATTTTTCCATACTTCTATGAATAGAAGTACATTTCAACTAATTTTGCATCCAATTCATACCATACAAAATCTTAACAGATAATTTCTAACATCCAAAATTTTTGAAAATTAGATTTTCTAAACCTATATCTTTATATCAGAAGAAAGGTTTAGATGGAAAATTCCATATTTCCATCCTTCTCTTGTGTGTCCTTTCTTTTGCACCTCGAAACATTCTCTTTTTCCTCCAATTCTGTTTCCAACCTTTCCAAGTACATTCCACATGAGGAATTTACTTTTGAATTTTGAAACTAGTTCTGTTCACCTATCAACATGGTATGGAAAAATAAATTCCAAAGCTAAAACAGCTTTATCCTAAACGAACTAGTAGATCATGTATAGCTAATGAAACAAGTGTGTGTGTGTGTGTGTATTAGTTTATACTATGAAAAAATAAAGCAATAAGTAAATGTACACACCGAGATTTATACTAGTTCAAAGCACCTCTCCTACATCCAGTCCCTAAGCATCTCTTAGGTATTTCCTTAGTAAATCCCATGCTTGACCCAGAGGAATAAGTTGACAACTTAATTAATCGGAGCACCTATCAGATTTATTCTTTCCTATGACAAATACAATTGTTGCTTGACAATCTTGTGTTCGCCTAACATTGATTTTGACTTGATAGTACAATGGTTTCGATAATCTTCTTGATGATACGAAGTGAGTGCACAGTTATTATTAGAACAATAGAAAATCAAATAATAAAGTTGAAAGTACAAATGCTTAGAATAGCACAAGGGAATAGAATAAACAGAAATCAAAGAAGAAAGTTGAAAATCTATGAATGAGATGTTATGCTATTTATAAATATCAAAGAGAGGCAATCAAGAGATGTCAATCTTCAAAAAACCTTTTCAGAATTAAAAAAACTGATCAAAAAAGTTGCAACTCTTGAAGATGACTTTTCAGAAAATATGCGGTTACAACAACTCAGTCTACTGAGCGAATACGCCGGTCTACTGAGTATGAGCCTTTAAATTCTCATGACAAAAAATATGAATAATAAAAAATTGGTTAACACAGTTTTAGTCGACTGAAATTGAGATCAGTCGACCGAAACTAATTTCAGTCGAATGATCTCAGTAATTTTAGTTTCTATAATTACTTTGACATTTGTCGAATTCAAATTCTTATGACATCTTGACATCTGTGTTTGAGGGTTTTTTTGTGTGTGTGTATGAACGATCAAGGAGATTTTACAATTCAATCTATGACCATATACATACTATTGATCTTAATGATGCATAGTTTTGACTTCTTTGACTTGTAGATGATTCTTCTTGCTTTTTGCCTTATATTTCGTCTTCTTGAACGAAAACCAGTTATCATGATATAGTAAATATGTGCAGTATATAGTTTTCATCATTAAAACAGAGATCTAATATTCTAACAATCTCCCCCTTTGATGATGACAACTATCAAAGTTTAAGTTTAAAAATATTGATTTTTCTCCCCCTAAATTCATGCTCCCCTATCTATTTGACTCTTCCCCTTTGGCACCAACAAAAAGAAGTAAATACAATTAATACTTACTGAAAAACATACATCATGAATTGGTTACATACATAACATCATATAGATGTTTTCACATACATAAAGTCGCATAACATCACAAATAAATTACATACCAACATCACATAAATAACACAAAACGAAATGATAGTTTTTGAACGATAGCACAACTGAATCATAAGGAAATATGATAGACTTATCGAAGAAGAGTTGAGAAATCCTAATATTCAAGCTCAGATGATGATGAGCTTGAGCATGAAGAAAAAAATTTCCAAATTTTTCCTAGCAAATTCCCAAAAGTTTTTTTGACGTTTCATCATTTTTTGTTATTGGTTGAAAATAATTTCATGGTTGCATAAAATCGCTATTGCGGCATTGATGGTTCTGGAATGTTGAACCAAAGAAACTTCATTTTTGCTATTCGCAGACCAATTAACTTCTTCGATAAATCCATGACTTATTTGACCACGTGTTTGTTCTTGAAAGGTTTGAGCTTGTGGTGGTTGGGAAGATGATTGACCCAAGGTATTTTTTTTACCAAATTTGATAAGTGAACATTATATGAGGGAAGGGGTTCCATACTAGATGGTAAATTCGTAAGCGAAATAAACTTTTGGTCCATATTTTTTGGTGAGAGGTAATCTTGTAAAATGCCCACATTAATTCCAAAATGAATAATATCTCCGTGAGATAGGAGCCAAAAAACATTGTATTGGAAGAACGGGAGCTAAAGCTTTTTATTTCATCATGAATAATCTTTGACCAATTTAGTTGAGTGTTAGAATAAATGGCATAAAGAGCTTTGTAGTTGTAGTCTTACATTTTTTCATAGGTCCTGTATGAGGAAAAACTGTATGAAGAAGCACTTTATTAATAATTCAAGCTTGAGGTCGTAAATTCACCGAAGTATTCTCCGCGTTTTCAACACAGAATTTGTAGCTAATTGAATGATAGGAGAAACCACGATGGAATACATTATCTAAAGAAGATCTATGGCCATTACACTCTAAAATAGCTAATGGATCTTGATAATTGAGTACTATATTAACTCCTAATATTCTACTCCATAAAATTCCCTTTTCGGTTTCATTTGGAGGTATATAAAAATCTCTAGAAAGATTTGCATAGAACAATTTAACTAAGAATGGGTAAATTTTTACTTCGATTTCTTTTCCTTAATCAAAGAAAGGAATCCATATTTTCCTGCTAAATCTTCTATGGTAAAGCTGCAGAATCTTCCATCCTATAGAATGTCTCTTGGAAAATTCATTTGTCATTCAATTCGTTGAAGAATTGAAGATTTTTAGCACTACCATTAATCCACTCTAAGATTTGAGCATTGGAAGCAAATTCGAGATGAGCTAGAGTGGATGAAGAGGAAGCCGAGGCTTTGCCTTTGCTCGGTTTAGGATGAGTAGCAGGGATTTTCTTTCTTAGAGGCATTAAAAAGAGTTTTGGGTAAAGGTTTTTAAAGAGACAAAGTGATTTGGTGAAAAGGAACGATGAAAAAACTGTAGTTATGCTGTCAATTTTGTGAATTTCCGTCGATTGAGATAGTAATTCAGTCGACTAAAAACACCTATTTAATAAACAAAGAGTTTGTGGTCATTTTCGTGCAGGTTTAGTCGACTGAGACAGACCCAATCGACTGAAACCATGCCTTTTTTTGAGGCAGATAGTATCATATAAATTTGATACAGGTTCAGTCGACTGGTAATCTGGTTCAATCGACTGAACTTGTATAAAGTTGTTTTCTGGTGCTTTTTAAAGATATTCTTCATAGGTATTTTGAAAACAAACTTAAATTAATATTACATATGATATACTTTATTGTTTACATCCAATTTTCGATATACATAGCTTGTTTTTATTTATTATGTGTGTGTATATATATATATATATATATATATATTATGTATATATATATATATAAATGTTGCCATAACTTATTGATTATCTTTCGAATCATCAAACTTGTTAACCGAAAAACAATCCTAAGAATTTGGTTCCACCTTGGTATCTTCAATTAATGGTCGAAGTAGAGACCATGTGTTATACTTAACTGGAGTTTTATTCCAATTTGACGTGGATGGTCCTGCTTCCTAGGAATTTTTTGGTGGAGTGTGGTCGATAACAATTGAAGACTCGGTAATACATGGATTACATTAATGTATGCTGTTTTTGGTTGGGGAATAACCGCAGATAGCAAGTATGCATCTTTTCGAAAAATTCAGCTGTGCACCTTGACATCTTTGTTTGTAGTACATCTCCTTTTGGACATTCATTATCTTTTATTGATAGTGATGCATTTCATCTATTTCAGTGTGAGTGTCTAGCTCCAAAACTTTACTTGTCATCTTTCCCTTGGGCCAAAATCCAGTGTGATTAGTGGGAGAAGGAGTAATATGAATAGATGGTGATTTTCTAGAATTAGGAGTTGAAACGTTAGGAGATGGATATTCACCATAAGAAGAAGGAGAGCTAAAATCGAAAGACGAATGAGTGGAATCATAATTGTCCGACATCATTCAATTGATAGTATAATATTTAACTTATGTTCCTATTTTTCTTATTACAGAGACTCTTTATATATAAGGCTTTTACTATTTATAAGAGTTCTAATTTCTGGTTCACATTCTTCCTTCAGTTAAATTTAGTAAACAATTGTGTTCCTTACAAAATTTAGTTATTTTTAAAGCATAATTGATGTCCAATGGTTTTCATTCTCTAATTTCTGATGTTGGTTCAAAGTGACGTTATGTGAAAAATACTTTACATATCAAAATCTTTAAGTGAGCATTATAACAACCCAAAATTTAAATATAATAATTAATTGATAAATAAACGAAAAGATAAAATAACTTTGTGAAATTATCAGAATTGAACCAGGGGAGTTACACCATTGTGTCCGTGGTAATTTTTTGGTCGATTTTCGCATATAGAACATCAGAATCCGAGATAAATGAACAAGTTACAAATTAATCAAGAAATAAAAAAAAGCATATGGGCTAGGTCGACCTCTAGGTCGATCTAACCATCACCTTGGTCGACCGACCGGTCAACTTAGGTGGGGGAGCAGTCGACTCACCCTTTTTTGTGAACGTACGAAGGAGTACTTCGTTCCAGTAAAAAGCTAGCACATCAATTTCGTTGTTTTCTCTCATCTGGTCCCTCTGTGCTTCCATCTCATGGCTCCTATTCAACCTATGATGTGGTCGTACCATATTCAATCTCCAAATCCAACGGTCTGAGATCCACTTCTACCTCTATAAGTAAGACCTTAGGTCTAACATTTTTTCTCATTCTAGTTTTTCTCAAATTGGGTTCACCTTTTCAGAAAGGATCCTAAAAGGAATTTTTTTTCTTTCCTGCAGACAGAAAACTCCTGATGGTTTTCTGACTTATATTGATTTCTTTTACTGTAAATTCCTTATATTGAAATAATTATCTCATATAAAAACCTGAAACTATTTTTAAAAATCATGTTATCTATATACATACATTTTTCATTTAAAGATTCTAACCTTAAAAGGGTTCAAGGAAGGGATCTTTGAATTTTTTTGTTTATACAGGTTGAAACCTGCAACATAAGAACAGAGGCAAATTATGCCTATTCTCCAAACATGCACAAGTATATGTATACATATTCATATACATGCAACAAATTAACAACTTTTCATCAAACATTAATCACATATCAGGTCCTGAATCAAATCAAGAGGTAAGATTGCTCGCATAGAGTTGCAGCAGAGAATAGAGAACAGGAACTTGCTTTGAATCTGGAAAATGATTTGGACTTTGTTGTTTAAATCTGAGATTTGGGTTGATCTACTTCTTTGAGTTTTTTTTGATTACTTGTATTAATCTGCCTTTGTATCCGAACTTTGATTTGCCCACTTAATTTAAAATGCTTTGCTTTATCCCCGGCCTAGTTTCTTTTGATTTAGTTCTATCTTCCAGGTTGAAGACTTTACATTTGAACTTGATTTTCCTGCTACTTGTTGTTTAATTGATTAATCCTTGCTCTAATACTGTTTAGCAACTTCAAATTAATTTTTTTTAAAGAAATTTACTTGCCTTAATTTGTTTGAGAGAATCTGCACTATCTCTGGCCAAAAAACTGAAGCACTGTCCTTTTTTTTTTTCATAAATCTGCAGTTTTTGTATTTGTGTTAAAACTTGATTTTAAAATTACAAATTCATTAAACTTTAAAGTTAAAAACTTACCTGAAAGAAGGAAACATAAGCTACAGCTTGATGAAGAAAGAGATTTGTAGATTTCATTTACTTTGAATTCAAGAAAATGCTTTAGCTTTTTCTCTGATTTTTTTTTTCTGTTTTTCTTTTCCTTTGGGTATTGAGATTTGTGATACTCAATCTTTTGTTACTGTTTTGATCAGATTTGCTGAGAGGTTATATGATTTGAATATGGGGAGATAAAAAGTTTCTATAATTTTAAATTTCATTATTTTATTCAATTAGATATATTGGATGCCATTGTAAAAAGATAATCATGAGTTCTCAATGTATATAAATTCCTTTTAAACAAATAATTATCTATATATGTATTATTTTAAACTTTTATTTCTTGTTTTATATACATTCTGTTTATTATTTATACTTATACCAATTTAAAGAAAGAAATGATATTAAAAAAATTATGCTTTTAATAAATAAACACATATATAATAGTATTTAGTTTTAAACAATAGTTTTGAAAATCATTTATATCTAATCCAAAATATAACTTTCAAAATAAATATTACATATGTCTCTTAAAATTAGAAAACAATTATCATTAACTTTTTATTAATCTCAAGCCTTTTAATTTTCTATTTTATTTTTAATACATTTTATTTTGAAATTCAATATTTGTTTATAAAATATTTATTCTTATATTTTAAATCAAATTTCTATTTATTCTTATTTTGAAATTCAATATTTGTTTATAAAATACTTTTTATTAATCGAATGGCCAGAGCAAACAATTTGACAAATTCATATATATTTGGACGAACGAAAATCCAGGAACTCGAACGCATATAAAACCCTAATCATCATCGGCAATCAAATCATCGAGTTCGAACAAGAAAAACCAGAAAAGAAAAAGGAAACAACACATACCAGAAAATCATAAACAACGAACTCGATCAAGTAGCTGCGAACGAGCGACAGTTGTATATCAGAGAAGCAACTGAAGCAAGCTACAAGGAGTCGGCCGATCAACCGTGCATCAAAAGCCCTAATTTGATCAAAGACTCAAGCCCTAAATTTTGCGAGAGGAGTCGCCATTTATTTTCACCAGCCGAAGAATAAACAAATGAAGAAGATAAAAAGCAACGGGTTGAAAAGTGAATAGGGACCGGCCCTGTTAATTATAAAAGGCTTTTATTATAATTGTTTAAAAAAGGGGTTTTGTTTTTATTTAGGGTTTAAATTAAATAGGGTTGTTTATTTTAATTACTGTTTAAATTGTTTTCTTTTTGAGTCAAAGAATTTGTAAATCACCACCTAGGGATTAGGTAGTGTCAGATTGTCTATTTAGAATTAGTTCAGTGAGCAGGGAGTGCGAGTTTGCAAAGCTCGATAGGCGGGAGCAGTGTTTGCGAGTGAGCGAAACTCTATAGGCGGGAGCAGGGTGTGCGAGTCTAGTAGAGTGTTTGTGAGCGGGAGCAAAAGGGTCTGCGAGTCTAGTAGAGTTGTTGTAAGCGTGATACTGTTTAATTCTAATAGAAATCTGTGAATGCAGCAGTAGGCAGGGGTTGCCGAAGCTGGGTAAATTTTGTGTGTGATTTACTTTTCAGCATATTTATTTCTGTGTTTAAATCGAGAAAATTTGCTATAACCCTATTCACCCCCCCTCTAGGGTTAATCTAGATCCTACAAGTGGTATCGGAGCCCGGTATATATTTTTTTTAACTCTAGAGTCATGAGTCTACAAAATAATGCTTTTTCTGAGGGACAATCTATTGCTAGGCCACCCATGTTTAACGGGAACGATTATGCTTATTGGAAAGTTAGGATGAGTATTTATCTTAGTTCCGTTGATTATGATGTTTGGGATATTATTGAAACTGGCTATAAACCTCCCACTATAATCGTTGGTGGTACTGAGATTCCTAAACCTAAGGATAGGTGGGATGCAAACGATAAGAAATTGAAAACGACAAATGCTAAAGCCATGAATGCTTTGATATGTGCTCTTGATAAAAATGAATTTAATAGAATTTCTCATTGTACAACAGCACAGGAAATATGGCATACTTTGGAGGTGACACACGAAGGAACTTCTCAAGTCAAGGAGTCTCGGCTAGCCCTATTTAGCAATGAATACGAAAACTTTGTGATGGACAAAGACGAGAGCATAAAGGATATGTTTGGACGCTTTTCAACCTTGGTATACAATGCTAGAGCGCTTGGGAAGGTATTCACTGAGGTAGAGCTTGTGCGGAAGATACTACGAGTTTTACCAATGAACTTTGAGGCAAAAGTCACAGCAATCCAAGAATCAAAAGATCTGAGCAAACTAAGCATGGAGGAGTTGATCGGCAACTTGATGACATATGAGCTTGAGTTAAAAGCAAAGGAAGAACGCAACAACTCCGAACCAAAGAAAAAGACGATTGCCTTAAAAAGTAAAGAAGAAAGCGATGAAGAAGATCCAATTGAAGAGCTTGCAATGGCTGTCAATAATCTTAGAAGATGGTCTAGATTCAAGCCACGCAAGAAGAAAACAAAGGGCAATAGGTCAAAAGATTCCGAAAATTCCGATAATGAACTGACATGTTATAACTGCAACAAGCCTGGCCACATCAAACCAAAATGCCCACTTCTCAAAAACAACAAAGAAAAGAAAAAGGCGAAGAAGGTATTTGCAGCGACTTGGGATGATGAAGAAGGAGAGGAAGCTTCAGATAGCAGCCCAGAGGAGGCTAACTTGTGTTGCATGGCAAAATCAGAATCAGAAGCAACCTCCGACGAATCTAGTGAGGCAGGTGAGTTTTCTTATAAAGAACTTG
This sequence comes from Allium cepa, assembly GCA_030765085.1. Taxonomy (NCBI): domain Eukaryota; kingdom Viridiplantae; phylum Streptophyta; class Magnoliopsida; order Asparagales; family Amaryllidaceae; genus Allium; species Allium cepa. The sequence goes on from CM060935.1 coordinate 61,381,953, forward strand.
TTTTTATGTGTTCTGATCTTACTAAGGTAGTGGATACTCTTGAATCTAAAATTAAAAAACTGAAATCTGATAGGAGAGAATTTGCTTGTGAAAATTTTAGGTTAAAAACTGAACTTGAAAATATTAAAAACCTAGAATGTAAAAAATGTAAGATTTTAGATTCAGAATTATCAAAACTGAGGAATAACTTTGAAAGTCTTGAAAATGAAAACTTGAATCTTAAGGAAACCATCGACACTAGGAGAAAGGATTTTATTAATCGATGCACCTCACTTGTTACTGAAAACTCAACATTAAAAACCAAAGTCCAAAACCTTGAGAAATCCTTGAACAACTTTGCAAGAGGCGAAAAATCTTTCAAAATGTTATTTGGAAATCAAATTTTTGCTAACAATAGAAAAGGACTAGGCTTTGGGAAATCACAAAACAATGATAATGCAAAAAGTAAAAGTGTTTTTGCTCGATCTGAAATAATTGGAAATCATGTTGAAAATCGTAGTCATAGAAACACAAAATTTAATCAAGTCAATTCAATGTGCACTTTTTGTAGAGAATTTGGACATAATCGAAATAATTGTTGGTATAGACCCAAACACGTGAAAACTATACCAATATGGGTTCCAAAAGGCACAAATATAAAATCTTTGAAAGTCAAACAAATTTGGGTGTCAAAAGGAACATATATAAACAGTTTTGAGTCTCCAAAAACATATTTTTCATATTCTGCCACTAACAACAATGGACCTATAAAAACAAATAGGTCACACAAATCTTTTATCGTGTAGGTGAGGTGGCAGGCTAAGGAACAACAACAGTGTTCTCTGGATTTCGGCTGTTCCAGAAACACAACGGGGGAGAAAACAAAGTTCCTTAGCCTAGTATAAAGGTGACAGAATCACAATGGGCAATCACGAAAAATTATCGTAAAGGTAAAACAGGTAATTGTTTTTAAATGTGATTATCTGCACCATACTCTAAATTAAAATCAGCCAATATTGAGATGAACAAAAGATGATGATTTTGATGCTATGATTTTTTTTTAAAAAAAAATATATTGACTAACCATCTTTAAAGAGAATTACTTGGAGTAATTATGATGGTTGACTGATTCAGACTTAATTGATATGATTTATGGCATTAATTTGTGCTTAATTGATGACCAATCAGATTTTCAATTTTGAACTAATTTATATAAATTTGTTTGGTCAAATGCTGGTTACTCATGCTACACGTAGATATATTGGTTCTGACATTTTGATCACTGTTTGTAAATTTGCACGATTTCAAATTCATGAGAAAAAGGATTTTTAAGAAATTGTTTTTGAAATAATTATGATGTTGATTGACTGTTGATTACTCATGAAAATAATTGTTTATCTTCTGGTTTCTGAAATTTACATCATGATATTTGTTTAAGTGTTAACATGGCTTAAATTCAAAATTCAAAAGAATGATGTTTTGAAATTTTTGGTGCACATCTCATGGTTTGATTCAACAAGTGAATATTGAGTGAAATTTAAATTCAGATGCGGATTACACTGGTAATATAGTTGATAGAAAAATTATTAGTGTAACGTGATTAATTTGTGAAACATTCATTTGCTGCATCGTTTTTAAAGAAAAAGTCTGCATATTTTTCACTTGAAATAATTTTCAAATAGCAGAAAATTTTCTTATAAAACTCCCCTCAAGAAATCATGTTTGATCATATTTACAGCTTAATTATTTTTGAAAAATTGATTTTATAATTTTTAATTTGATTTTAAATGACAAATTTGACTAATCTGACTCCCTTTGATTATCGAAAAGATAAATAGTGATTGAAAAAGAGATGAGTGTTGATATTTATCATATATTATAACTCGAGAAAGTATAATTAAAAAATTTCTTTAGAATTTCATAACAAGAGTTATAAAAACTTTTTGTTGGATAATAATTCCATGACCATTTCTATTTCTATCATCTTTCTATCGAACATCACTCATCAAGATCATATTTAATATGTAAATTTGTGGTAGTTTACAAAGGAAATCATTTGTTCTTCAATATCTTTAAATCGGTGAAGGAAATTATTTGTGCTTCAATTTCTTATATTCAGCAATTAAAAATAAATATCCAAAGTATTCACTCTCATTTAAAAGTCCTCACGGTCATGCATGGGTGAATTACTTGGATTTTTGATTATGTGCTTTCATGCTCATTTAAAAGTCCTCACGGTTATGCATGTATGGAATGCATATTAAAAATAATTAATTTAATAGACAAGTTGATTCTAATCCCATTTAAAAGTCCTCACGGTCATGCGTGGTTAGAAGATACTTGATTTCATTTTTTAAATTAAATAGGAATACTACTAATCTCATTTAAAAGTCCTAACGGTTATGCATGGTTAGTAGATATTCAAATTTCCAGAAATAAATATACCACAAATAGACATATCTATATGAATTTTTGATGATTCTATCTCCATCACTTCTGAAAGTGGAATATGCGCTTGACAAGGGTAATTATGATTTTTGTTTGAGTTTTATTGAAATTTGATATTTATATTTAATTGAGTTAAATGTTTGATTCATGTCTATCACTTCATCCCTATTTTTATAACACTGTTATTCTTTTGCTGATAACAAAAGGGGGAGAGAAAAGTTAAGATTTTGTCAAATAGAATCAAGCAAAGGTCAAATAACTTTCAATTTGCATATAGGCTCATTTACATATTTTTATATGCATATATGTAGGGGGGGTATCACATAAAAAGGAAGCATTCAAATAGGGGGAGCAAATGAAATTATCAAATACATTTAATATATTCAAAATCTTAAATATATGTTTGTTATCATCAAAAGGGGGAGATTGTTGAATATGCGCTTTGCGCTATATGATTTTTGTTTGATGATAATAAACATATATACATTCATATAAATGTATTTGGTAATGTACTATTTTATTTTTTCATAGTTTAAATAAATATTTGTTGAATAAAATTAAATTTCACAGAATTTGAAATTTAATTTCAAACAAAACAAGTTAAACAGATTTTGAATTCAAACAGAAATTTTATTCAAACAAATATTTTGTATAGTATGTATTTGGTTAGATAAATATCTGTTGAATAAAATAAATTACACAGAATTTGAATTTGAATTCAAACAGAACATGTTACACAGTTTTTGAATTCAAACGAATATTTTATTCAAACGAATATTTATTACAAACTTGAATAGTACAAATTCATGCTCTCACTATACATATACATTTCTGATTACATCACGATTACATCACAAATATTTTTACATTGATAACCTCACTACATATCACTCACACTCGTATTGTGTCTTCAACTGCATTCCGGTTTGAATCCAGCATCTGAGCAATCTGCAAAAATATAAACTAACGCAGTAAAATTGAAAATAAAATATTTTTGCGATATAAAATAAAACGTGAATTTTGAAAATGATATTTGCCTCAGTTATTTGGGTTGTTCGTCATCATTTAAATTTGAATTCATCATACACGAACAACTTGTGACATACACAGTATATTACTGTATATGCCACAAGGCCGTGCACGCCGATATATACACTTGATTGATTTACAGGGACAGGCAAGCATAGGTCAAACCCAAATGAAAAACCGAGTTCAAATGACGTGCAATATATTCAAAATCACGACACGAGCATAAGGTCAAACCCGAGTTTTTAAAACTGGGTTCAACACAAGGCAGCCATGAAGTATGCAAAGAGCTCGAGCACATTCATATGTACAAATGCAAAGAACAGTGGTGATACAATGCAACATCTATGACAGCAATGTAACTGAACAAGTACATAAATACAGCTACAATGGCCAGACCAACCAGAAAAGGTGCAATCCAAATATGCAGTGCATACAAGTAACCCAAGTAATACAAGAACAGTGCATAGAACAATGTGCACAGATACAAGTTCAAGTGCTCAGTGCAGACCACAAAATGCCACAGCAAATACATCATGAAAGACCAGAGTAGTTCAGTCAAGCAAGTGCACAACAATCAACACAGTGAAGTATACCAGTGATACATCAGTGAATTCAACATGACAGTGTACAACGCCAACATAATGCAACTATGTTCAAACATGACAGAAACATGATCAAAGCTATAAGTGATGCAGCATCAAGTAAACAGTGCCAAATGAAGCACAGCTGCAAACAACATGACAGTGAAAACTCGAGTCACAGTGCCATGCTACAGATTATAAAATGAAATTCATAAATGCAACAACCAAATGAAGTCAGCAGTCAACAGTGATAATGGTCAAGAACTATACAAATGAATGAAGCATGCAAGCTCAAGACATCAAGTGATACAAGGTCAGGGGAGCAACATGAATGCAACAAAGACCAAGCTGCAGCATCAAGATAAGAAGATCAAAGTGAACCAGATCAATAGCAGCTCAGTTATACAAGCTAACCAAGTTTATATGCAATGCAAAGACCACAGCTACAACAAATGTACATATATGGACAGTGAAAACAGAAGTGCACAGCAACAGTAAGGAAATGGACAAATGCAACTGAACCAACTACACAAATATGCTACGCAGTAAAGTCAATCAGAGGCATCAACAAAGACAATGCTTGACACCGAGCATGTACAAAATGATGCATGATGAATCAGACCATACAATATGAAACAGAGGCAACAAGACTATATGCAAGCAAAGTCTCTACATGGATGCAGTGATACAAGTCAGAGCAACAATATCAAAGCAATGGTGATGGGCCGAGAGGACCAGTGATATAAGTAAAGATGAGTGCAGATTCGAAGTCGAAAGCAACACCATGTACAACAATGCACTGGAACACATGATGCATATGTCGAGTTCAATGCAACATAGCATCAGGCATCACTATGATACAACTTACAAACCCAAATGACAACTCAATAAATTTTGCAGTGATACAAAACAAGTTCAACAGGCAACAAGCAAAAGTTCACAGAGAAGTCGAAATCATGAAAAGTGGCACGGCAATTTTTGAGAAGAACCAACAGAAATCGCCATGTCAATGTTGAACAAGTCAAAGTAAAAATACCAAGAAATCAACATGAAATATACGAATATGACAAAGTCAAATTAAAGCCGTGCTCATCACAATTTTTAAAGCCGTGTCAATCAAGCAATCGAGTATTTACACAATTGATTTAGTCAAGGAAAAATCACGAGCATCCAAGTGTAATCGAATGGCCAGAGCAAACAATTTGACAAATTCATATATATTTGGACGAACGAAAATCCAGGAACTCGAACGCATATAAAACCCTAATCATCATCGGCAATCAAATCATCGAGTTCGAACAAGAAAAACCAGAAAAGAAAAAGGAAACAGCACATACCAGAAAATCATAAACAACGAACTCGATCAAGTAGCTGCGAACGAGCGACAGTTGAATATCAGAGAAGCAACCGAAGCAAGCTACAAGGAGTCGGCCGATCAACCGTGCATCAAAAGCCCTAATTTGATCAAAGACTCAAGCCCTAAATTTTGCGAGAGGAGCCGCCATTTATTTTCACCAGCCGAAGAATAAACAAATGAAGAAGATAAAAAGCAACGGGTTGAAAAGTGAATAGGGACCGGCCCTATTAATTATAAAAGGCTTTTATTATAATTGTTTAAAAAAGGGGTTTTGTTTTTATTTAGGGTTTAAATTAAATAGGGTTGTTTATTTTAATTACTGTTTAAATTGTTTTCTTTTTGAGTCAAAGAATTTGTAAATCACCACCTAGGGATTAGGTAGTGTCAGATTGTCTATTTAGAATTAGTTCAGTGAGTAGGGAGTGCGAGTTTGCAAAGCTCGATAGGCAGGAGCAGTGTTTGCGAGTGAGCGAAACTCTATAGGCGGGAGCAGGGTGTGCGAGTCTAGTAGAGTGTTTGTGAGCGGGAGCAAAAGGGTCTGCGAGTCTAGTAGAGTTGTTGTAAGCGTGATACTGTTTAATTCTAATAGAAATCTGTGAATGCAGCAGTAGGCAGGGGTTGCCGAAGCTGGGTAAATTTTGTGTGTGATTTACTTTTCAGCATATTTATTTCTGCAGTTTATTTCTGTGTTTAAATCGAGAAAAATTGCTATAACCCTATTCACCCCCCCCCCCTCTAGGGTTAATCTAGATCCTACACCTACTTTCCATATTTAGTTTTTAATAGGTTCTTTCCTTTATTACCCTTTGGGAGGGTAGAACTTAGGATTTAACCTATGGATGGTAGGATTTGATGTAAACATGTTATTAGAACATGTTATGAATGATGGATGCAAGTGTTTGCTAGTGGATGCTACGGACGCATATACTTACACTAGGCACTATTATATTTTAGGGATCGGCCTAACTTGGACACTAGAGCATATGCATATGGATGTGTGCACATTTACATTTTATTTATTTATTTTCATGGTTGCTATAAATGGATGTTTATCACTTGGTTATTGCATTTGGATGATGACTGAAGCACACATATAGAACTATCAGTTACCATTAGGAATTTGTTCATTCATTTGCATACATAGTATGAACATGATTGCATAAAAGGAGGTCAACTGAATCAGTGGACCGCCTAATCATTTGCATTAGTTAGGGACATTAATACTACACTAATTGCATAATTATAATAAATCACATTAGAAAAACTTAAGGACAATGGATGGATGTTTGATGGTTGAGGAGTTGGTTGTAGATATTGGATGAAAACATTTAGTTCATTCTTTTATCCTTAGAGATTTTAGGGACGAAATCCCTTAAGGAGGGGAGAATGTAACAACCCAAAATTTAAACTATAATAATTAATTAATGAATAAATGAATAGATAAAATAAATTTGTGAAATTATTAGAATTGATCCATGGGAATTGCACTAATGTATCCATGGTAATTTTCTGGTCGATTTTCATATATAAAACGTCAGAATCCGAGCTAATATGAATAAGTTACGAATTAATCAAGAAATTGATATATATATATATATATATATATATATATATATATATATATATATATATATATATATATGCCAGGTCGACCTAACCATCACCTGGATTGATCGGCCGGTCGACCTAGGAGGGGAAGTAGTCAATCTATAGGTCGACCTGAAGGTTGAACCGCCCATTTTTGTGAACGAACGAGGGAGTTCTTCGTTCTAGTAAAAAGCTAGCACGTCAATTTCGTTGTTTTCTCTCATGTAGTCCCTCCGTGCTTGCATGTCACGGCTCCTATTCAGCCTATGACGTAGTCGCACCATATTCAATCTCCAAATCCAACGGTAACCGATCCACTTCTACACCTATAAATGAGACCATAGATATAACACTTTTTCTCATTCTAGATTTTCTCTAATTGGGTTCCCTTTTTCAGAAAGGACCCTAGAAGGCATAATTTTCCAAGGAGAGAATCTTTTTAAATAAAATATTTTAATGCCCTCAAGTGGATCCGGAAAGACCAAAAGGGAAGAGCTTAGGACCACAGGTGAGTGATTATAATTATTTTAGATTTCTTTTTGTAATTTAAAATAATAGGATTTCCAATAGTTGTAGTTTTCACTATGATTTTTGGAATAACCTTTTTAGTAATTTAGTTACAATTTTTAGAATTATTTTTACTCTATTTCTTTTAGCAATTTTTTTAGTTAATTTTAGTTTAATCCTGTTAAATATAGCTTTTCCATTTATTTACAGTATTTTAATTTATTTACTGTTATTTATGCGTTATTTACATCTTTTTCCTACGCTTTGGATTTTCTTCTATTTTCAGTTTTCTTCTATTTCTCCTTCTTCTTCGCGTATGGAGTAGAATATATTAAACGTGAATATGGATTAAAATTATAAGAATGCTGAAATAACGAAAGATAAGATGTAAATTGTAAAGACTGTAATCAAAATGGAACTAAGACTGAAATTGAGCCTAATTATGCTATTAATGTTAGAACTGGACTAATTAAAGATAATTGGCCTAGTTATAACTTAGAATTATAACTAAAAAAGAGTATAAGTTGAAAAGAGCTTATTTTTGTACACTTAGACTTTTGGGTTAAGTAAATAAGCTAAATTAGAACGTAGGTTGTAATAAGAAAAAGAACAAAACGAAGCTTATTTTAAGATTTAGGATAAATTAATAAGCACAGATTGCAAGAACAAAAGTAAAGGCTTACTGATATATGTTAATAAGCAAGGATTAAACTAGGACCTATACCAAATAGCATTCCCCTATTATTTCTATGGACATAGTGTTTTACATAATCCTAAAGTGAGACGAGGGGTACACTAATGTTAATAATGCTAGTAATTGGTCAATAAGTAGAAGTCCAAATCATGGGGATTTAGGCAAGGGGTGCAACTAGCTACTGTTTGGATGATGGGCCAGTTTCAACAGCATTTCCCCTATTTTCTACGGACACGGTGATCTCACATTAGCCTGAAGTGGGATGAGGGGCACGCTTATGCTGGAGCTTGAGGTTATAAGAAGACCCAATAGGTGGAACAATAGGTAACATGAGCATGGTGGCGGTTGTGCGTGCGACTTCCATTCGGGTGCTCAGTAATCATTATGAGTTCCAAGCGCTTAGTATATGTGCCTTTTGTAGGCACCATTGCCTTCCGTGTAGTGAGCGATATAATATCTAGTCCACAGTAGACACTTTGCTTGTCATTCGTAGACACCATTTCTGTGTAGGGAGCTATATAGTGTTTAGTCCGCAATAAGGTCTTTGGAGTAGCAGGCCGATCAAAGGGTAGAATTAGGATTTCAACTAATTATAGGATTAGAAATTCAGCTTAATCAATGCAGCTATCAAAGACAAGTGCAAACAATCAAAGTTAATCAATTATGTCGATCTAGTTAATTCGTATTTAATTCCAGCTTATTCCTTCTCTCTATTTCCTTTGTTTCCTTTTATATACTAGAACCGTCGTAAAGTCTATTACTTTTACTTTGATTAAAAATTCTAGTAATTACTATCATTCACCAAATTTTAGCCTGACCCACTTCTCCATTTTCCCTTTTCCCCCATAAGCAATTAAGAAAGAGGATAGTAGGATGCAGTTGCTTGGAAGTTTCTTTGAAGGAGATTCCACTATGTACCTCCACTTCTTTTATTTCATCTTTTTTGTTCTTTATTTGTACTGGCACATGTTGGGAGACTCTGATTTTTGAGACTATGGTTTTCTTTTATTTCATAAGAAATTTATGTATGGTATTTTGATACATGATGTATTTGGTATTTGGCAACTTATTTGGTTTTTAAAGCAATTATGAAGTTCTGTTATAAATAAATTATTATTTAAATTATTTTTGCTATTTTTACCTATTTCTGTCTTGTGTATCTTAGTCTCTGCTAGTTTTAGTTTATACCTACAATGCACCACGCCTTCTAGTGTGTCCTTTTGGGTATACTAAGGGGTGCAGGGTGTTACAAGCATATTTCGAGATTACGACGAAGGTTTGAAAATGTAGTTTCATAAAGGGGTTTAGTAAATATATCTGCTATTTGTTTGTCTGAAGTAACAAATTCTAATGATATTTTCTCCTTTTCAACATTATCACGCAAGAAATGATGTTTGATGTCAATGTGTTTAGTTGTTGAGTGATTAATGGGTTTTTTTATAAATTAATTGCACTAGTTTTATCACAAAAGATAGATGATTTGTGAAGAAATATTCCAAAATCCTGTAATGTTTTGTTGCATATATAAAACCTGAGTGCAAGCTAGTGCTATATATATATATATATATATATATTCTGCTTCAGATGTCTACAATGAAACACAATTTTATTTCTTACTAATCCATGAGACCAAAACTTGACTTATAAAGTGACAAGTTCCACTTTTACTTTTTCGATCTGATCTACAACCAACGAAATCGACATCACTATTTGATACAGTTCGAATGTATAGTCTTTTGGATAAAAAAGTCCATAATCTTTGGTATTTGATAAATATAATAAAAAAAATTTAACTACATAAGTTTGTTTCATTAGGATTAGCTTGTAAATGGGCATATAAGCAAACACTTAATAAAATGTCGGTTCTACTGTCAGTTAAATATAATAAAGATCATATCATACTTCTATATAATTTTTGTTCGACATCTTTACCATTTTTGTCTTTGTCTAAGTGAGTACTAGTACTCATGGGAGTACCTTTACCACTAGCATTATCCATTCGAAAACGTCTAATTAAATCAATACAATATTTTTATTGATAGATAAAAATTCCATTTTTTAATTGTTTAATTTGTAATCCTAAAAGGTAATTTAAATCTACCATATGTGACATTTCAAATTCATTTTTCATAATTTTAGAAAATTCATCACATAAGTTTTTATTAGTTGATCCGAAGATAATACCATCTACATATATTTGTACCACTAAAATATTATTTTCATTTGTTTTTATAAATAACGTAGAATCAACTTTGCCAATTTGGAAACCATATTCTAAAAGATATGATTTTAATCTATCATACCAAGCACCGGGAGCTCATTTAAGACCATAAAGTGCTTTTCGTAATTTAAATACGTGATTTAGAAAATTTTCATGTACAAACAATGGTGGTTATTTAATGTAGACATTTTTTTAATGTATCCATTTAAAAATGCGCTTTAACATCCATTTGATATAATTTGAAGTTATGATGGAAAGGAAATGCTAAGAGAATTCTTATAACTTCAAGACGTGCTACAGGTGCGAAGCTCTCTTCATAATCAATTCCTTCCTCCTAAGAATATCCTTGAGCTACAAATCTTGCTTTATTTCGGACAATATCACCATCTTTGTCCATCTTATTTTTAAAAATCCATTTAGTTCCAATAACAGATGGATCATTGGGTCATGGAACAAGTTCCCGTACATTAATATGTTTAAATTGATTTAGTTCTTCCTGCATTGCTATAATCCAATAATCATTTGTAGATGCTTCTTTAACATTTTTTGGTTCAAAGTTTGAACAAGGTTATATGTCCCATTTGATTTAATTGATTATGCATTGAAACTTTGGTATTAATGTCTCCTATAGTATTATCCATTGGATGATCTTTTAATATTCTAGAGGGAGATTTTAATTCAGCATTATCAGGATTGATTGATTCTATTTTTCCATTTTGAATATTTAATTGATTTATGCTTTCATCATCTTCTTCAATAGTGTTAAAAAAATTATCAAACTATATATGTAATGTTTCTTCAATTTTGTTAGATTTTATATTAAAATTATATATGCTTTACTTTGATTTGAGTATCCTACGAAAATTCCTTCGTCGGCTTTCGGACCAAATTTTCCTAAAGGATCACTAGTGTTTAAAATAAAAAATTTGGATCCGAAAATTTTAAAATAAGATACTTTCGGTTTTCTTTTAAAAATGAGTTCGTAAGGAGTATTTTTGGTTAAAGGCCTTAGAGAGACACGATTTAGAACATAGCATGCAGTAGCTACAGCTTCTGCCTAAATTTTTTGAGGTAAGTTACTACTACAAAGAAGAGTTCTTGCACATTCTTGGAGAGTTCAATTATTTCTTTCTATAACACCATTTTGTTGCGGTATTATAGGAAATGAAAACTTATGACTTATCCCCTTTTTATTATAGAATTTTTGAAATGATTCATTTTCAAATTCTCCACCATGATCACTTCTAATTGTTTTGATTTTAAATCTTTTAGATTTTGAATACGTTTTGAAAAGATTTTGAATGTTTCAAAAGTGTCACTTTTATGCTTTAAAAAGAAGGTCCATGTATATCGTGAAAAATCATCAACTATAACAAAAATGTATTTATTATGATTAATTGATCTAATTTTCATTGGTTCAAAGAGATCTAAATGTAAAAGTTTTAAAGGTTGTTTTGTGGGAATCTGTTGTTAGAACTAAATGAGAATTTTTTAAGTTCCTCTTTTTGACATGCAACGCATAGATTATTGATTTAAAATTTATTTTAGTTAAACCACAAACTAAATTATTTTTGGCTAATTTGTGAATGTTTTTAAAATTAACATGACAAAAACGTTAATGCCAAATCCATGGATCAAAAATATTTGCTATTAAGCAAACATCCTTATCATGTCTTATTTTCATATTTAAAATATAAATGTTATGTTTTCTTATTCCTTCAAAGATTAAATTTTTATTTTTATCAAAGATATTGCATTTTCCTGTTTCAAAAGTTATAGAAAATCCTTTATCACATAATTGACTAATAGTAAAAATATTATGTTTTAAATTTTTAAGTAGATAAACATTTGAAATAAGAGAAGGATCAGATATACCAGCAGAAGCAATATCACCTTGTCCAATAACATAACCTTTGGAATTATCTCCAAAAGTGACGGTTCCACCATCTTTGCAAGAGATATTTATTAGCATATCAGCATTTCAAGTCATATGCTTGGAGCATCTACTGTCAACAAGCCATTTCTCCTATTTGTGTCGGGATACCTGCAAAGATAAAGGTAATTTAACGGTACCAACTTCCTTCATTAGGATCCTAGGGGTTAAACTGAAGGTAACCATACCCAGGAGGGTTTGGTAGAACCTTTGAATCTAATTTTTCTATTATAATGAACATCATTCAAAAATCTATCTATATGTTTTTGTCTAATCAAGTTATTATTTGTTTTTGAAATCCATAACCGAATAGTCGTTTTATTAAAATTTAATTTGCTATTCACCAGTTTATGAAATTTAGAATAAAGTGTAGCATATTTGTGTTGAAATTTTGGTTTCTCTGATTCTATAAGTCCTAAACCATTTTTATTGCTAGGAGGTTTTGAAATACTAACTAAATAAGATAGATTCCTTTGTCCTTGGTTAAATTTTTAAATGTTTGTAGATAGATCATTTACTTTCTTTTTTAATGACTGTTTATCTTCGTTTAACGTTTTTATTTGATTTTCCAAATTATTGACGGTTTTTCTTAATTTTACGTTATCATTCGATAGTGTTTCAATTTACTTTTCTAAAGCATCCACATTTTAAATTTCTCTAAAAGATTTAAAAATATTTAGTAATTTTAGAATTTCTTCTTCTAATATAAATTTCTCATCTTTTAGCATTTCATTTTCCAGTTCTAGTCTAGTCATTTTTCCAAAACATTCTTTATGAGATTTCTACGCTTTCTACATTTATTATCTAGTTCCGATGCTATTTCTATGACATCGTCAAAAGATAAATCTGAAAGTACTTCTTCTTTAGTTGCCATGAAGCAAATATTGGCTTGTTCTTCATCACTACCACTGTTACTATCACTATCACCTGAGGAATCATCCCATGTTACCTGAAATGCACACTTCTTGTTCGAGAATTTCTCATATTTGTTTTTCTTGTTGATGCTTTTATTATCTTTGATTAATTTTGGACAATCCTTTTTCATGTGACCTAATCGATTGCACCCATAGCATTTAAATAACGAAGGATCGTTGGAGTTGCTTGGTTTTGCTTTTGTACAATTTAATTGAACTTTTTGGACTTGTTGTAGTTTCTAGCAAGAAAAACTGCATCTTCTTCATCCAAGTCCTCGTCGTCATTATTTACCTAAAAAGCAATGCTTCGTTTTTCTTGGGTTAGATCTTTTCTAGCTTGCAAATTTGCTTCATATGACATCAAATTTCTAATTAACCCTTCTACTTTGAGTGTAGAGAGGTCATTGGCTTCTTCTATGGCTAATACTTTTCTTTCCCATTCATCGATTAATACATTTAGAATACGTGCCACTAATTCAAAATCAGTAAATAAAACTCCCAATGCCATGCAATCATGTTGTACAGTTTGGAATCTAGAGTACATTTCTATGATGCTTTCATTAGATTTCATTTTAACGAGTGAAATTGAATTGTTAATAAACTTATCTTAGTTTGCTTTACTTTGCTGGTTCCTTCATATGTGACTTAAAGCATGTTCCATATATCATAAGCCATTTTGCACATCATAATTTTAGAAAAATTTGTTCTTATCTAATGCACAATATAAAACATTCGTAGCTTTGGAATTATTTGAAGCAACATTTTTCTGAGCATCTGTCCATGTACTAATTTCAATAGTAGGAGCTACATATTGAGATTGAGTATATAGCCAAATGTCAAGTCCACTTGATTCCATAAAGACTTTCGTACGTGTAGCCCAATACATATAATTAGAACCTGTAAAAAATGGTGGACATACAGTCGATTGTCTTTCATGAAATGTGTTATGACTCACATTGGCTATAGTATTCAAAATTGTTTTATGATTTTGAATAGACTTTGCTCCGGTACCAATTAAAAGAACTAGTAGATCGTGTATGGCTAATTAAACAAGTATATATATTAGTTTATACTATGAAATAATAAAGCAGTAACTAAATGTACACACCAATATTTATACTGGTTCGGAGCACCACTCCTACGTCTAGTCCCTAAGCACCTCTTAGGTATTTTCTTAGTAAATCCCTCGCTTGATCCGGGGGAATAGGTTTACAACTTAACCAATTTGAGCACCTCTCAGATTTATTCTTTCCTTCGACAAATACAATTCTTTCTTGACAATCTTGTATTCGTCTAACACTGATTTTGACTTGATTGTACAATGGTTCCTATAATTTCCTTGATGATTCAAAGTGAGTGCACAGTGATTATTGGAACGATAGTAATTGAAATAATAGAGTTGAAAGTACAAATGCTTAGAGCAGCATAAGAGAATAGAATCAATAGAAATCAGAGTAGAAAGTTAAAAATCTAAGTACGAGATGTTGTGCTATTTATAAATATTGAAGAGAGGCAATCAAGAGTTGTCAACCTTCAAGAAACCCTTTCAGAATTAAAACACTAGTCAAAAAAGTTGCAATTCTTGAAGATGACATTTCAGAAAATATGGCAATTACAACAAATCAGTCCACTGAGCGAATACGTTAGTCTACTGAGTATGAGCGTTTAAATTTTCACGCCAAAAAATTTGAATTATAAAAAATTGGTTAACACAGTTTCAGTCGACTGAAATTGGGCTCAGTCGATCGAAACCAATTTCAGCCGACCGAACTGTGCAATTTTAGTTTGTATAATTACTTTGACATTTTTCCAATTCAAATCTTTATGATATCTTTACATCTGTGTTTGAGTGTGTTTTTGTGTGTGTATATAAACTACAAGGAGATTTTACAATTCAATCTGAGACACATACTATTGATCTTGAAGCTCCCTAGTTTTGACTTCTTTGACTTGTTGATGATTCTTCTTGCTTTTTGCCTTGCATTCTGTCTTCTTGAATGAAAACCTGTTATCATGACATAATATATACGTTCAATGCATTGTTATCATCATTAAAATAGAGATCTAATGTTCTAACAATCTCCCCCTTTTTGATGATGACAACTATCAAAGTTTAAATTTAAAAATATTGATTTTGCTCCCCCCAAATTAATGCTCCCCCTATTATTTGATTCTCTCCCTTTGGCATCAACAAAAAAGTAAACACAATGAATACTCACTAACCAACATACATCACAAATTGGTTACATACATAACATCATATTGAAGTTTTCACATACATAAAGTCGCATAGCATCACAAATTAAGTTACATACCAACATCACATAAACAACACAAAACAAAATGATAGTTTTTGAACGATAACACAACTGAATCATAAGGAAATATGATAGACTTATCGAAGAAAAGTTGAGACATCCTCAGAATCAGGCTCAAATGATGATGAGTTTGAGCACGAAGAAACTTTTTCCAAATTTTTCTTAGCAAAATCCTAAAAGTTTTTTGACGTTTCATCATTTTTTGTTGTTGTTTGAAAAGAATTTCATGGTTGCAAAAAATAGCTATTGCGGCATTGATGATTCTAGAAGGTTGAACCAAAGAAACTTTATTTTCACTATCCGTAGACCAAATAACTTCTTTGACAATTCCATGACTTGTTTGACCACGCGTTTGTTCTTGAGAGGTTTGACTTGAGGTGGTTGGGAAGATGATTGATCCAAGATATTTTTTACCAAATTTGATAAGTAAACATTATATGAGGGAAGTAGTTCCATACTAGAGTGTAATTTCATAAGAAAAATAGGCTTTTGGTCCATAACATTTGGTGAGATGTAATATTGTAAAATGTCCACATTAATTCCGAAATGAATAAATGAGATAGGAGCCAAAAAAACATTATTTTGCGAGAACATAACTAAAGCCTTTTATTTTATCATGAATAATCTTTGCTCAATTTAGTTGAGTGTTAGAATAAATGGCATAAAGAGCTTTGTAGTTGTAGTCGTACATTTTTTCATAGCTCCTTGTGCGAGGAAAAACAGTATGAAGAGGCATTTTATTAAAAATTCGAGCTTGAGGTCGTAAGCCAAAGTACTTTCCATGTTTTCAGTATGGAATTTGTAGCTAACTGAATGATATGCAAAATCACGATGGAAGACGTTATTTAAAGAAGAACTATGACCTTTAGCTCTAAAATACCTCATAGATCTTGATAATTGAGTATTATATCAACTCCTAGTACTCTACTCCATAAAATTCCCTCTCTAATTTCATTTGGAGGTGTATAAAAATCTCTAAAAAGATTTGCATAAAACAATTTAACTAAGAATGGGTAAATTTTCACCTTATTTTTCTTTTTATCAATCTAGGAAAGGAATCCATATTTTCCTGCTAATCTTCTATGCCAGAAGCAGCAAAATCTTCCATCTTGTAGATTGTCTCTTGGAAAATTCATTTGTCATTTAATTCGTTGAAGACCCAAAGATTTTTAGCACTTCCATTAAGCCACTCTAAGATTTGAGCATCGGAAGCAAATTCGGGATGAGCCGGAGTTTATGAAGAGGAAGCCGTAGCTTTTTCTTTGCTTGGTTTAGGACGAGTGGCAGGGATTTTCTTTCTTGGAGCCATTAAAAAGAGGTTTGGGTTAGGGTTTTTAAAGAGTTAAACAGATCACGATGAAAAAGGTAGTTATGCTGTCAAGTTTGTGAACTTCAATCGACTGAGATAGTAATTCAGTCGACTAAAAACACCTATTTAATAAACAGAAAGTTAATGGTCATTTACGTGTAGGTTCAGTCGACTGAGACAGATCCCAGCCAACTGAAACCAGGTCTTTTTGAGACAGATAATATCTTATAAATTTTATATCGGTTCCATTGAGTGATAATCAGGTTCAGTCGACTAAACCTGTGTAAAGTTGTTTTCTGGTGCTTCCTAAAGATATTCTTCATAGGTATTTTTGAAAACAAACTTAAATTAATATTACATATGATATACTTTATTATTTACATCCAATTTTCGATATACATAACTTGTTTTTATTATATATATATATATCGATATAACTTATTGATTATCTTTTGAATCATCAAACTTGTTATCTGAAAAACGATCCCAAGAATTTGGTTTCACCTTAGTATCTTCAATTAATGGTCAAAGTAGAGACCATGTGTTATACTTAACTGGAGTTTTGTTCGAATTTGACGTGGATGGTCCAGCTTCTCAAGAATATTTTGGTGGAGTGTTGTCGATAATAATCGAAGACTCGGTAATACGTGGACTATGTTGACGTATGCTGTTTTTAGTCGGTGAATGACCACCGATAGTAAGTATGCATCTTTCCAAAAAATTCAAATGTGCACCTTGACGTCTTTGTTCGTAGTACATCTCCTTTTGGACATTCATTATCTCTTGTTGGTAGTGATATATTTCATCTATTTTAGTATGAGTGTCTAGCTCCAAAACTCTTTTTTTTCTTCTTTCCCTTGGGCGAGAATCCTGTGTGATTAGTTGAAGAAGGAGTAATATGAATAGATGGTGAATTATAAAAAAATCGGTTAACACAGTTTCAGTCGACTGAACTGTGTAAGTTCAGTTTATATAATTACTTTAACGTTTGTCGAATTCAAATCTTAATGATATCTCGACATTTGTGTTTGAGTGTGTTTTTTTATGTATATATGAACTATCATGGATATTTTACAATTCAATCTAAGACCATATACATACTATTGATCTTGAAGCTCCATAGTTTTGGCTTCTTTGACTTGTAGATGATATATTCTATTTACTGTCACCTCTGCTGCATAGCAAAATTTATATTTGCTAACCCGTCTAATTTGTCTTCTACTAAGCATATGTTATTTGAAAGATCAAAAATTACCTCTTTTTTTTAAAATCTTTTTGAATTAAATTTTAGAAATAGTTGAGAAAATTTTAAAATAGACTCATTTTTGAAAATAAAAATTTTGAACAAAAGTTTTTCAAAATTATATATCTTAACTTTTCTAAACAAATTTAGCCAAATTCTATGCAGTCGGAATTTAGTCTATGGGTTAACATCCACGATTAACTCTTTTCTAGCGCACGGTAAATTTTTAAACATCTAAAACTTTTTCTTTATTTTTGAACATCAATCAACATACAGGTTCATTTATAAATTTCATATTTGAGGCATAAAGATAGTGACCCTTGGCCTTGCCAACAACCTTTCCCTGTCCTTTGTTCATTAAAATTTACCTTCTAAAATTTTACTACTTTTCAGTGCTTAACTGTAATTTTTTTGTAGCTAACTAAATAAATTTAATATTTATTTTATAAACCTCTAGTCTTTTACCATTTTCTTTTCATTTACATTGGTTAAATGTCCTTTATGAGATTTCCTTCTTTATTTTGTTTTTGTATATATAGCAGTCAATCCATAAGATCAACACAGTAATAAAATGGAGGTTTTCTCACAAAATAACGTATTCATTTTTATACAAATAGAGACAACTATGCTTACAACCTAACTAAATTGAAAGAAATAATTGTCGGAAGTTGCCTTTCAACATCAACTGACATTAATGATATTGTGGCCTTATTGCTTCTTATTTAATAAAAATGAACATTTTTACCATGCTATCCAACCATAACCTACATCTCTTAACTTACCTTTTTGACCTCTAATAAATAAGGTTCATCCATTGCTTTAGTTATTACAGCTAAATATATTAATATCTTCTTTAAATCCAAACCTCTTGATAGTATTCTCGACTCTCGGCATATGCTTTCTTTATTTTTTTTGTTTTTTCCTTTCATTCTGGTACACCCTAAAACTCGCGGAAATGTACTTTGATAATATTCTCCATTTCCTTATGGGTTCTTCTTATGGTCTTCGCACATGTTTAATGAAACATTCCTAGGCTCATACCAATATTCATCGCTATTTTACTCATAACCTTAACTGTTACCCTATCATACCTAGGCAATCATCTATATCCACTACATATTAAAATTTATTTTGGTTTTCACCTTTAAAAAATTATTAAACTTCACAGCCATGAAGCGCCTAACCCATAACTTATGACTTGAAAAACGTAAATTAAAAAACTTTTTAAATTACATTTTAGGACTTATAAAGCATGTTTATTTATTTAGTTCCAAAAGTATTGTTACTAATATAATTTAAAAATGTCCTTTCCCTTAAATTCTTTTCACCATTCTAAAACTAGAGCAGACAATGGCAACTTCCGTATTATCATTTTTCGTAATACTCATGCTACTTCAACTTCCAACCTTAGTGGAGATTCCAATAGCATATTAGGGGACTTTCAAAAGATAAGTACAATCAGTGCGCGTAATTTTTGGAAAATACCCATTTTCCTATGTTTTTTCCTTTAATTTCCTATATAGTTTCTAATTAGATTATTAATATAATTTTAATGTCAATTTCTAACGTTGTTTCTATTTAAATTTCCTCAACCTAAATTTCTCTTATTTAAGTGGATTATCCTTATATATAGCTCTTTTTATGTATAAACCTATTTTAGATGTATTTCTCCTTATTTTCCTTATATGAGAATATTCTTCTTATCTTTGCTATCGGGTTTTCTTACCCTTCCATTCTCTTTACCCCATTTAAAACTACTACGACTTCCTATTGTCCATCATAATAAAAGAATTTTAAAGTTTGAATTTGCTAAATCATAAAAAAAATCGCTGAGCTATACATATGCTATCTTCTTTATTTATTTCAAAGGAATTATATTTACTATACCCTTTATACTAAAAATTTATTTTTCTTTAAACATTTTGAAATTTTAACTAGAAATTCTAATATAAAATGATATTTAAATTCATGGAAAACTTTAACATTTTTTTACTCTTCAAAAATATAGTTTCACCTTTTTAAATAAATCCTTTGAAAACCGTTTCAATTTTTTTTTTAAACCTTCTATTAAATTCTTTCATACAGGGTCAGAGGGGATTTAGTTGTCCCTTCTTTTGGACTTTTCTTCTCTTATACTTACTTTTTGACTAATCTTCTTCCAGAATATTAAAAATCTAGTTATCATCTTTAAGTGATTTCTACACACCTTCTTTCGGGAACTTATTTAATTCTTCTTCCGAATATCTACAACATATAGATTCTCACTTTCCATTTATCTGAATTTGATGTACATCATCAATCAACAATCCTGCGGGGATCTACAATCATAGGGTAATTTGTGCTCTATAAGGGAGTCAAGTACTATCCAACTTCAAGGACTCTTCAATATGTCGCATCCATGCTTTTCTTAAGTCAACGCCTTCCAATACGACCTATTTTCCATGGGGTAATTGGGGTAAGTGTATGTCTTCAACATCATCTATTGTTCCAACTCATAGTCACATTATCCATATTTTTAGAATATGGTTGCAATTACTTCTATAGTCAAAATATATAGACTTTGGCATATAATATACATAATTATAGTAAAAATACAAATACATACACCCTACATGTCCTAATTTTTAGGATCGACTACCCTCGCTCTAATACTAAGTGCAATAACCCACAGCTTAGTGGGCACGAATTTTCGCTAAATCGAAAATCCAAATCCACTAAAGTATGGGTCATTGGTGTTAGTATCCTATAAATAACAAAAGCATATCAGAGCACTATCAACATAAACTCACGGCAGAATAGTAAAGTATAATAAACATATAATTACCGACCAAATTAGTATCCGTAACACTGTTATGTCTGCTATTTCAACTTAGCCATCTTGACTTCACGTACACATATGATAGCCCTACCTATTCGAGGCATACAATAACTATGTATGTAAAATATAGGTGTGTGTATATATATAAATACCACAGTCCATCTTTGGACTAGGATACTTTTCCCATTGGTATCCGTAATGATACACCTCATCATTATCCATCATCAACGTAGTATCACGTTCTCATCTCCATGCAAAACAGGAAACTCCTTTAGTGTAGTGCCTAATAACGACATTACAACTATTTGGTCGCATTTTATTCATTTGAAAGAGCTCTATTAAAGGTTATCCAGCCTTGCCTCCTAACAACAAATAAACTAACAAATAACTATGAGACAGTGCATGTCCTAAATGTGATCTACACGAGTAGGAGGTATAGCCCATTTAGGCGTCACCCTCGTCTTTCCACTGACTGCTCCGGGACCGATGAAGATCTCAATCTATGTGTACAGCTCCTACTCCTCACATGTATGGTACCAACCTTGCTAACGTATAGCCGAGCCTACGCTCACTGTCCCATTTAGATTGCCTAATGCAATCATGGAAATGCCCACTAGGTCACTTAACACATACCACTTAAAAGGTTAAAGCAAATTCTACTTGGCCCTTTGGCAGTTCAACCAGGGTGAACAATCCTACTTTGGTATATTCGCTTCACGTATACGTGAATGTATACTCCCATGGGTCCTATAATTGGATATGTACCACATTAGTATAATTTATATAAAACTGGTTGTAGCCCCTTGCGGTCTGTAAATTTTAGCTGTATAACACTAGTGACCTCGCATTCCAACCCACATTAATGAATAAGTTATTTTTATTTAATCTAAGTTATCGACTAGATTCAATAATTCACACCTGCCATAAATACATACTTGAGGCAATATATACATAGACACATGTATGTATATATGTGTATGTATTTATATATGTATATATACTATGCCTCCAATGTTCAACTGTTAATATTCAATTTTTTTACATAACTTACTTCATGTTTCATTAATGTCACTTAATGTCATTTATCGCTTACTTCTAATTTTGATAGATTAAATATCTTTCACTGCTTATCTTCCATTTAACACTATTAAATATAGCTTATTGTCCCTATTTTGTACATCCCTATTTTGTACATCTCTTTATTTTAGGCATGTTCTTTGTTACGTACAACAATACAATTTTGTAAATAATTATAAATCTGGATAATTTATAGAAATTTACATTGTAACACACTTCTATTCCAATGAATTAAAATCATTCTTAAATATCAATCCAGATTATATTAACTTCCAATCTATATTTACTAAAATGTATCATTTAACCAACAAATCTGGAATTATTATACAATATTATAAATTTAGGGACTACTTTACTATTACTTTCCATATTTAAGTATATGCAATACTTAATCAAATTTAACAATTCACAGAATATGTATGCACAGTTCTTAAATTCATTATATGTATATGTTTAAGCTTAAAAATCCAAAATTACTTCAAGCATGCAAGGAATAGATTTACAACGATATCAATCCAATATTATATAAAAATATATAAATTTCAACTCACCTTTAAGCTTTCAAATCTCCATATCCAAATCCTATTATTCCTATTTGACTCTCATTTATTCCTACTAAAATATATATTGCAAGCATATACAAATTAACTAGAAATTTTGATCCGAGAAAAGATTTGAATTTATTAGATTTGGATTTATAATTTACTTTGGCTTTGGCGATTTGATTCGACCCTATTCTTCTTCTCTATTATCTTCTGCTATTCTCTGCTTATATATATATATATATATTACTGTTTATATAGATTTTAGAACTTATGGAGAAAGGAAAATGGCAAAGCTTCGTCGTTGCTTCAGAAAATATGAGAAAAATAGTGAGGGGTTAGGCCTGTATTTATAAGGGTTTGAATCAATGTCAATCATTAGATTATATTTTATTAGATCCACGTCATTCGGCCTAGGTTCAATTCACACCCACAGCATAAACGCGGTCAACCGCGTTGATACCACCGGTCGATTGGTCCAAATGAGGGATTGATCGATTGCTTATTTTTATTATGTGTTAATTAATTTCCTTTTTTCACATCATTTCTTACGTTTAAAACCAATCAAATTTAACACTAATAGTACTTAGACTTAAGTAACTGTTAACATTAGTTAATTACATTTGTCTTCTTCACTACATATATATAAATTGGTCAGAAAATCACCACGAATACAATGATGCATGTTTCGTAGCCAAGTTTTTTCATTTTCAAAAATTCTAATTTTGAGCTTTGATGATTATTTATTAATTTTCTTTGACTAATTATCATTCAATTTATGAGGTGTTACCTTGTCTATTGATTCATATGAATAAAAAATTAGAGATATATTTTTCCCGATATGAACAGCGTAATTGAACATGAAGTTATAATTTATGAATTAATATGAATAACAAATATTTTTTGAAAGTAGAAGTTGGGTGGAACTATTTCAATTTGTTCTCATGTAATCAGGTGGGTCAGTATAAATCATAAAATTACAAAAAAATTGAATTTCTTTGTTACAAAATTGAATCGATAACAAGAGGAAAAAATTCATAAAATTAATGTTGTTAAATCAGAAATTTAGCCTAACCATTATAATTAAGGAAACAAGCTAGAAGGAACTCATACACATGGGGTCCTTATGCTTAGATTTTCAATATGAATTTTGTTTATCCTTAAGCATAATTAATCGATTGCAATTTGACTTAATTAGTCATGGAATTCCTAATCAAGCTTTTCGCAAGATTCTTGAGTAATAAATGAAATTCTAAAAGAAGGAGATTTCGAGAAAAGAGTCACTCTTATGTGGGGATACATGCTTATGTGTAGTAATTTTACACCCTTGGATACTTGACATATGACTACAATGGTTTTGGATGGTCATGATTCGTCAACTGGCTGATGACTTAGCATATCACAAATGTAACAATGGAATTCTTAAGATGGACTCTCGTGCCAGTTTAAATCTTCTCATTTTTTATCAGTCTGGCCTAAATTGTGAAAGTTATGGTATTCCCTATGGGCAATTATATAATTTGTTACATATTCTAACTTTGAAATCAATCTAGTACAAAATAAACTTTGCTTTTAGTGATTGTTTTCTATTATATAAATGTAATATTGTGGTATGAATAAATGATTGAATGACCTTTTAATATATAAATGTAAAATTCTTAAATAAAGTATTATATGAATATAGTTACTAATGTTCTAACCATGAGCATAGAATCGTAAGTCAGAAATGCTTTGTTTTAAATATTCATAGTCAAGATGTTTTAAGAAAAGGATGTCGATACTTCAATTGGGACTAGAGTACGTAATACTTTGCAAAATGTTGGGTATTGAATTATTCATAGCTGTTGGGGGGCGCAAAGAGGTTACACACGTTTTATTATTGGAAGACTACGAAGTGACTCAACCGAGAGTTTCCTATTGGTTGATAATAAATAAGGTCAAATAGGAACCTTAATGTGATGATGCTACACAGTTCTTTCGACTAGAGAATATTGTAATACTTTGACATGAACACTTCACTTTGATATAGTTAAATCATGGCATGACTATCATTGAACAACTATAATCAGGTTTAGGTTGAAGTGTAAAAAGTGAAACATTATTCAATAAAGAAATCGTCTCCTCTGTTATGAGAGGTTAGTATCATAGTCAACCATGGTCAACTCAAAGCCAAAAGCCTATATTGGTGCACATTATTTAATAATAAATGTTGCTATTGAACGGTGGACTTTGGAGATGTACTAAATAGTTGTACACGGATAATGTTGAAGTTTTGACTATGACTAAACTCCAGATATCAGAAATGATATAGTGGTGACAAAAAGAACGTGGGTATAATGTGTTGTTGCTTAAAGGTGTTGCTTAAATCAATATAAAATATGATATTACCAAAAAGATCTGTAAGCGATGAACTTAGCCAAACTGTTCCACCATCAGTTAAGGTGACAAGTGGACATTAATATTTGAATTGTTAATATTGATTGCTGATTGAATTCACACTTGTGAGTCATACAACAAAATCTTTGTAAGCACCAAAATATCAGCTGATTTAATTAGTCTATAATACGTTATAAATTATTTGACTTAGTTAATATATAAGGTACACTAATTATGAGTATTTTTAATACTTAGAGTTCCATTAGTAATTTTGGTAGCTCTTGAAAATTTTTGGAAGCCTTTATTAATTATTTAGGAATGTGTGTAAGTGATATACATGCATATATTAATATACAATATTAATACATGTTAAAGTGGTTTACATATGCAAACAAATAACAAATAAAGGAGAGAAATAGAGGGGTTGGCTATACCATGAAGGTGAAGTGGTCTCTTTTCCATTGAATTTTAAGTGTCATTAGTGGTAGATACCTCTCCTAATAACTCTCCCATAAATTACATCTCAAACTCCTTTTTCTTATTGGATGAAAAATAAAAAACTCTTTCCTCTACCCAATCAATTGCTGCCCTATATTATTTCCCATTTATCCATTCTAGAAATCTAAAAGCCTCTCTCTTTTAACGTTGATAGATATTTGACCCTTGTAGGATCAAGAAGGTGGAATCGGATTCTTATGAGACATACATTGATCAAGGTACGACAAGCGGTAGGATCTCAAAATTGGTAAACATCGTATTTACTTGATTTCATGATGCATACACCTAGTATATGTGATAGATTTAGGGGTATGCTCTAGGAAAAATTATGTAGTTGTTACATATATCTAACTCGATTACCGATCTTGTTCGAAATAAAAGGTATTCTCTTTTTATTATGCACTTGATATAATGTGCTATATTAATTAATTTATTCAATTAAAAGTATATTTGATAGAAAATCCACAATGGTATGTTTTGTGATAGTAGTTACAGTGAGTTGTAATCATGAGTGATTTATCACTATAAAATAAACACATCATTTTAAATATTCCAAGTCAAGATGTACATCCATTGGGACTAAAGTTTATAACACTTTCCAAATGTTGGACAATGTTTTACTCATAGCTGTTGGGGCACCAAGGGGTCACGTACTGATAGTTATTCTATGGAATGATTCATTCGAAAGTTTTCTATGGGTAAATATAACTTAAGTCAAAATAAATATTGATATGACAATATTGCACAATTCCCCCGACTTGAGAATACTGTCGAGCTACAATGTGGAAAGCCAGCTTTGATTATATTAAATCATAGCATGACGTCCATCGAACAACTTTAGTTGGGGTCGAATGAAAGCATTGGAAGTGAGACACTGTTCAAGAGAGAATTTGTCTCCTCGGTTATATGGAGTTAGTATTACAGTTAACTAAAGTTAACTTAAAGTCAAAGTATCTGACCAAAGCAGTTCAATAAATAATATTTTTTATTATTGAACCAAGGAATTTTTTTTTGAAACTATAGAGTTGAATATAGACAATACTGGAATTTTGATCATTACCAAATTCTATAGGTGCTAATGTGATATAATTTTGACGAAGAGAATTGGTGCAAATAATTGTCACTGCCGAGCAACACTTAACAAAGTAAAATTGGATTTTACCAAAACTAAGTAACCAGTAAATTAGGTTATAATGTCATAACTCTTGCCAAGTGATGCATGAATGTTAATATTTGAATTGTTTAATATTAAACGGTAGCCGAATTTACACATAAGAGCCATACAATCAAAACATTGAATATTCCTTTTACCACCCGATTTATTAATTTGTATTGTTATAAATTAATTAAATTAATTAATATTTATGAAATATTAATTGTAAAATTTTATTTGATGTAGATTGAACAGTATTAAATAGTGTGTTCATAACAGTTATAAATATATCGATCCATATAGCATATCGATGGGCATTTAAATTGGATTTAAATATGACGAATATTATTTCAGCTTGAAATGGATTTAAGGCACATATGGGGCTTGCTAATTTTGGACATGGTAGAAGCAAGGATGGCCAACCATAATGATAACTATGGTTGGTTGGAATTTGAATTAAAGGGGAGGAGAATTGGTGTGAGACAAAGAAGGATCTATATCCTTGTTTTCTCCTCAGGGTCTCATTATTTAATTATCTCTAACCTACACTTTTCCATGAGTTTTTGGGAGCCTCCATACCATCCTCTCACTGGCTGAAATAATCCTTTCCCTCTGCTCAAATTTTCAAGCATCTTAGACACAAAATCAAATCAAATACAATCGTCCATGGTAATTCTTGGCATTGGTTCATCATTTCAAGGTGCAAATTCTACTAGATTTTGGTAAAATGTACATCTCTTATGTATTAAGATATATAAATGCTTATTTAATTATTAAATAATATGACGGTTAGTTAGAAATTATCACGAATCAATATATGTTAGTGCTATTGTCATTTGACAATAATGTATATAGTGTATAATAATTTTTCAATATTTTTATATATAAAGCTTACAGCATAGTTTAATACAAAAGGTTTTTTCATACATAATAATGTTATAAATGATCATTTAACAAATTGTTTTTAAACTCAAAGACAATATATAAAATATATGTTTATCATTTTATTAATTTATGAATATAATTTCAAGTTCAGGGAATTAAAAAAATAAATTATCTTAAAACCAAATATTATATATCTCGACTACTAATAAAGAAAATTCGTTGAATTAATTTACTTGGTGTCTTTTTGAAATTCCGAAAATGCCCTTGCTTTCTGTTTACGATAATATAAATAGCCCGTGTGTGAACCACGGGCCAACTCTAGTATATTTTATTTAAACATTGTTGTTTCTAAATATAGATAAGTATATGTATGAAATTTTAAAATAAATACATGAAAAATATTTTATAAAGCATATACTTGTTTATATTGTTTTCGAAAATATAAAAAAATTATTTGTTATTGATTTCCATATGAAAATCAATAGCTAAAAAATGAATTTTTTAACTAAAATAGTTTTAAAATCGATTTTTTTCTTTTTATGACCATGTATGCTAAAGTGTGTGTTTATATATATATATATATATATATATATATATATATATATATATATATATATATTTAATAATTAATTTACATTGTACGCAATTTGGCAAAGCCAACGGGGTTAAATGGCCCTTACCATATATTTATATTAATAGGAGAGCCTTATAGTATAAATGGGTTACAAGGATATACAAGATTGAAAGGCAGAAAAGAAAAAACAGAACAACATATAAATGAAAAGAAATACACGGCAAACAAAGCTAGGACCACCTAACCAAACTAACTGCATCAAAGGGATATAAGGACATAGAGATTGTACCGTGTATTTCTTTACAATTTTCGAAATAAATCCGCATACGATTCCTTTTATTTTTATTGAAAATTCATTGATTACTTTCTTTCCATATTTCTCTGACCATTATTTTGAGAACTATTAAAAGCTCATAAGAGATGATTACTTCCACCTAGTTGCATTATAAATATTCATCCATTCTATTTTACTATCCCTGACCAATGATGCATATCCACCTCTTGTCTTTATTCTATTCCATATGAAGTGAGTAGAGGAGCATCTGAATACAAGTGATGTATGTCCTCAACTGCAAAGGAGCAGAATATACATGTGGTAGTGACAGATAACCCTTTTGTAGCTAAATTTGCCAATGTGTGCAATGCATTTTTGAGTACCTTCCAGAGAAAAAAATTTAAATTTTCATCAGCATACAAATTCCATGTTCTTTTTATACCAAGAGAAGTTGATCAGATACGAATCTCCCGCAATCATAGAGTACACATTATGAGTTGAGCGGTCTTTAAATTCATCTGTCCATATATAGGTTTCATGTTGATTAAAGATACAGGGTTTATCATTGAATTAGTGCCGCAAAACAGTAATAGTGCTATTACTGGAGTGAGGGAGAGATCTTGCCGTTGCTTATATATCTAGTAGCTCTTGAATTTAATGAAATTCCACTTTGATTTCTATCTTTACATGATAGCACATTTTTTTGTATTATCCCTTTATTTATCCAAGGAGTTGACCATAATTTAGCTTTACTATCAATGGAGAGGAGAAGCTTTGTATGAGGAAACAAAGTACCTCGAATTTTCATCATTGTTTTCCATACCCAGCTATGTGCCTATTTAGAAGCAGCTTGCCATATATCATCGTTTTTAAGTTGTATTTGATACACCATTCAACCTATAGCGTATTGGATCTGGTTGCAAGATTCTGAAAGTGCTTGGACAAGGAAGCTATATTCCAATTCTACAACTTTTTAATGCCTAACCCTCCCTTACATTTAGGGAGTTCCATTTTTCTGAAAGCTATAGGAGACAGTTTTTTTGTATGAATAAATCCAGACCATAAGAATTTTATCATTACCGATCTTACCATTTCAATTAGTTTAGAAAGTAGAAGAAATGTTCTACTCCCATACACTATCATTGAGATAATATCTGCATTGATTATTACGAGCCTGTCAGGTTGGGATATGAAACGATTTTCCCATCTAGCGAACACTACAGTTATTTTTTCATATGAAGGGACACATTGAGAGATAGAAATTCTCTAATTTTCTAGAGGAATCCCTAAGTAAGACATATCTGATTCAAGAGGAAGCATATCTGTGATATTCAAGCATTCAGAGATCTGATGAAGGGGCAAACTAGCTATTAAAGTGTGTGATTTCTAAGAGTTTGTTTAGTGACTAGAGAAATTGCTGAAAGAGGACAATGTTTTCATTATGGACAGGAGAAGCTAAGTTGTTGGTTTGGTGAATATTAACAAGTCATCTGCAAAGGCTAAAGATGTCACCATAGGCATTCTACATTTAGGATGCAGCTCAAAAATTTCATTTCCACCCTCTTCTCAAGAGCTAATATTAATGTTTCCATGATTATAATGAACAAGTAAGCTGGTATGGGGTTACCTTACCTCAAACTATTATTGCCTTTGAAATAACCAACTGTATGAGCATTGAGTACAAGTGGACATCTAACAGTTGAGATACATTGATATATCCAATGTTTGAAAAATTGCAGGGAAGTTTATACTATTTAGAATGCTCATCAAGGCTGACCAGTTAACAGTATCAAAAGCCTTTTTAATGTCTATTTTTAGCATTGCTTTAGGAGAAATATTAGGAGAGGAGTACCTATTTAATAATCCATATGTTAGGAGGACATTATCAAGGATGCTTCTATTGGGGAGGTAGGAAGCTTGATTGGAAGATATCATGGTTTGAAGGACATTTTTGAGTCTAGAGGCTAAGATCTGAGATATGGACTTATATATGACATTGCAACATGCAATTGGATTGAACTGGGATACAGTAGTTAGATTAGCTATCTTAGGAACTAGGGCAAGGTTGGTTGAATTTATTGAGCTAAGAATTTTGCTTTTATTGAAAAAATTATGGACAGATTTAAGCACATCAGAAGAAATTGTAGACTATAAATGAGTGTAGAAAGTTATGGTGAAACCATCAGGACTTGGAGAAGCTGATTTCCTCATTGTGAAGATGGAGTTCTTTATTTCATCATCAGTGATAGGAAAGGTTAGAGCAGGTTGCATTTTTGTGGTAAGATTAGCTATTGGTAGGTTGTTTAGGAATAAGCAGTCTAAGGAAGAGGGGAGACCACCCAGTAAAGAGGTGAAATAGTTTAGGAAAGCAGCATCAACCGGAGGAGGAGATGCATAAGAAACAAGTTGCATATCATTGATCTGATGAATAAAGGACTTTGCTTGTATGGTTTTTAAGGAGGCGTAGAAGAGTTTTGAGTTCCTATCTCCAAGTATTGCCATGTTTTTTTTATATTTTTGCATGGACATTTTTGCTTAAGTGTTCAATGCCAATTCAAGTTGAGAGATGAGATCTTTTCTTTCTGATTCAAGTTTGGATCTATGCCTGAGTGTAGAATCAGCTGCTGTACTTGTTCAAGTTTAGTGGATATGTCAGTTGATAGTTTGTTACCTTCACCATATATTCTTCGAGACCATAATCTTAATGCTGCTTTTATATTCTTCAATTTCTTTTGCAAGTTGAGCATTGTGTTTCCAAAAGTTGACATTTTCCAAGCATCTTTTACTACCAACAATAGACTGATATTTTGAGTCCATTCATCATAAAATTTAAAATAACATGTTTGTATATGGCAGCTGAACCAAATAAGAATATTAAATGGCAATGATCAGAGAGAAGAGGCATGTGGATATGAATCTAAACGGAAGGCCATATAGGAAGAGATTTGAAGTTCATAAAATCATGGTCAATCTTAGTGAGGGTGTAGGGGCCATGGTGGCTTTCGTTGTTCCATGTAAAAGGTGAGGTAGAGGAAGGTATTTCAGTCAAAGAAGCATTATGTATGGTATTATGTAAAGAAGAGAGGTCATTAATAGACAATGGATTTCCACCACTTTTTTGCAAGGAAAGATATGAGCAATTAAAATCTCTAGTCATAATCCATGGATGGGAGGTTTGAATGAAGTGTGGAATGTAGTAATGCATATTTTTCACAATAAGAGGAGAATTATTTGCATATATAAACATGAAATACACTGAAGTAGATGATGGCAAGTGAATAGCATGGAAGTGGATGAACTGACTATTAGTTAGGATAGGAGATAAGGAGAATATAGAGGGATCATTCAATATAAGTAACCTACCATATGGAGCATAGGAATGATTGGTTATGAATTTCCATCTTGATTTTATATATTTAGTTGCTCTTAATGAGAGAGAAGGATTTAGTTTTGATTCAGAGACTGAGATTAGGGAAAGGTGATGATCATGGATTAGAGACTTTATTTGGTCCAATTTTGCATATTTGTGGGTACCCCTAATATTCCATGCTGCTATGTTGCTTAACATTGATTAATCTTTATGAGCTTTTTGCTCAAGCTTCTATTTCTTCTAATAGAAGAAGATAGGGTGTTATCAGGGTAAGTTTTCAAAGATGAGTCTGATTCATATTTTGAATCAAATGGAGAAAGGGTAGATGGTGTATGTGGAGGTATGTTTTTCTTATCGACCATAGTCTTTTTATTCTTTTTTTCCTTAGTAGCTCCAATCAAGAAAGTTGGCTTCTTTTTATTTGAATTATGTTTCTTTTTTGTATTATTTGGAGAGGAAGACTTGATTGTTAGAGGGTTAGATGTTTTGTCAAAGGAAGATTCAATCAAAGCAGAAGTTGGTTGATTAGGCGAGGATACAATTGGACAAGTCGTAGGAGAAAAGATGCAGTTGGTACCAATATTCATCTTATCATATAGAGGGTATAAGAGGAGGGTTGAATTTTGTGATACCATGTGTATATGTGCACGTTCAGTTGGAGAGTATAAAGCAGAATTGTGATGTGTAGGGGTTGGCAATAATTGAGGCGTGTTTGAAGAGGAAGAAGCTAAATGTGAATTTGGTTGAATAGATGCTACTATAGGAGTATGATATGATTGGTTTGAGGAAAGAAATTTGAGGGACAGGCATACCTGGTCTGGTGCACTAGTTTTGTTAAGAGGGTGTGCACTGGTTGTATCAGGCAGTTTCCTCTTTTTAACTTTTAATGGCAGCTGAAATCAACTTTCCCGCCCTGTCCCCTCTCAACCCGTCCTCTCTTCTCTCCACGATATACATATTTATATGTATGAATTATGTGTGTGTGTGAGAAGTTTTTATAGATAATATTTTAATATGTAAATTTAAATATATAAATAGATTTCAAAATATATATAAACATTGTATAAATATTTATAATAATTTAATATATTAAATTTGAATTTTGTAGTTACTCGATTTTATTAAGTCTATCTAAATCTACATATAAAATTGAATTTAAATTTGAATTTAACTTTGTAATTTTTTATATTATCATTTATAATTATTTTTATTTATAAAGTGTGCATATATATATTTATATATAAATGAATAAATAGTACAATCACTTGCATTGTATATATACAAATATCTTATTTTACAATGTATATATTTATATATACATATATGCTAAACAACGCATATGGATATAGAGAGACTAACATGTCTGTTGCAGCGTAAATCATAATACTTGCACATGAACATGTCAAAAACATATACACTATTTATTTGAACGTGCAATACACACTTATATATATATGATACACATACATATATTATGTAGCACAAAACATGGAATAAATAAAACCTTATTTATAAAATAAATAAAATATTTATTTTATTTAAAAAAATGTAGATAAGAGCTAAATAAATTTACAATTCATATGTCCAATAAAGATCCAAATGGATTTTTTTTTTTGAAATTACCCATTTATCCCGCTGGATGCTAACCCAGTTCCAATAATATAACGATAACTAATGTTTATAATCTTTTTGTATGATTATTAAAATTAATAATTGATTAATTACATTTCGTGTACATGAGTTGAATTATTATAAAATTAAACTCTAATGAAGATTTATCATATTATTGATAGTTTATTCTGCATATCATATAAACATTGCATTCAACTTTTCTTCACTAGAATTTAATGCTTATTACTTTAATAGTAGAGTTTTTACGTATAAATTAGATTTTGTACTTATATGTAGGTTATGACTTTGGGATGTTGAGTAAAATTATTTTGGATTTTAAGATTTGCATACATAAATAAGAGTTCGAACTTATATATAAATAATGATTTGGAATGTTAAATAAAATTATTTTAGATTTTACAATTTTTATGCTTAAATAGAAAATAAAATTATCATTTATTAATTTCATACACAGAAATAAAATAAAAGATATTTTGGGTTTTATTAATTATATATACATAATAATTTAGAAATTACTTCTAAAGTGGAATATATATTTATGTATCATTATTGATTAAAGTTAAACCTTTATTAATTATTCATATAGGTCGATGACAAATAATTGGATGTGAAGAGTATTAGAATTATCATACCAAATTTGACGTTTGAATCACTTAATTATTTATCATGTTTATATGTATGTATGCATATATTAGTTGCAAATCCTAGAAATTATATGTATATATATAATTCACATATGCTTTGAATTTATTGTTATGTCATTATGTTGTAATGTATATGTATATCACACTTGTTAACTTATCATGCTATATATATTAATGTAGTTTTTCATAAACCAAAAATGAAACACAAAATACCATATATTTGAGAAATAAAAACACATTAAATTAGATGAACGAATCGTTATAACTAGTAATTGTAAAAGTTTCAGATATGGAATATGAAAGGTTTAAATTTGTGTACGTACAACATAACAACATTAAAATAGAAATAAAACACTAATTTAAAGCTTAGACCGGATGTGGAGGCTAACTACTTACTCACGTAGTCCCATTAAGAGCCACTTAGGGAAATTTTTATGACATTTACCTTATTTCATCTATTGTCAAATGGATCTAACTCAATAATGGTATCAGAGCCAAATTGGTTTATTTGAATAAATCAGTCAACATTTAGGATAACTACTAGTTCTTGCCGTCTAATGGGTATCTAAGGCATGGAGTTGGAGCAACCAGTGCCTCCCTTCTATAGCTTCAAACCTGGCCTGATGGATAGTGGAATTTTTCAAGGTTGGCCCAAGTGTAAGGTTAAAATTGGTTTTGGGCCTTGGGATGATTTAAATAATGTATTTTAAGACTATAAAATATTTTAAATTTAATAAATTTAAAATATGAAACTTCTTGAATTTAAAAGGGCTTTAAATCTTAATTTTAATGTCTGTTGTAAAGGTTACAATAAACATGTATAATATGTATGTATAGAATTTTAAAATCATTCAAATTTTAAATGTGTGTTGTGACAACCCTGGTTTTGGAGATTACCCATGAATATTAAATTATAAGGGATGTTGTATTTAATATTGAGAACTAAAATAAATTGGAAATTACATATTGTTTATTTGCAATAAATAATGAATTTTGGAATTAACATGGTGAAAATAGAGTTTCGAACTTTATTTTATTTTGTTTGGGATAATAATGAATGGAAAATGGGTTTTATTTAGTGAAAATGCAATAATTTGAATAATTATTGTCAATTACTTCTTTTAATAAATTTTAAAGGAATTATTTTATTTTTAAAGATTTTTATTTAAATAAAAATGTATAATTGGTTAAAAAATGTATTTTGGTTATAAATTTGATTTTGAGAGGTTGATTATATTTTTCTATTCAAGAAGATAATTTTTGGGGTCAAAAATGCGAATTTATGCATTTGGTTGTGTAATTGGTGTATCTACAAAAAAAAGGGTGTATAATAATAAAAATGTTTTAAAACTAAAATTTAACTTTTTTATGATTGAAAATATTTTTATTTAGTATGTAGGTAAGTTTATATATTTTATTGTATAAAAATCAGAAGAAAATACATTGTTTTCTTTGTGTATAAGTGTGTATATTTGTTAAGTATGTTTAATTTAACTTAGGCTTGTTGATTAACTCTTTTATTTGGGTCCAAAGCCCACCTAGCCTAAACCTGTAATTGTGAAAAAAGGAGAATTGTTTACTTGTACATTCAATTTATCTCATCTCCTTCTTCTAACCATAGAATAGAAAATAAGAAAACAACCCACCTTTTTCTCAATTTCAAGTTTGTTTTCAAACCTCAATTCTTTTAATTCAAGCTAAGATTTTATCAATCTAATACAAAATTAAAAGGCAATCTCATTCCAAAACATTGTTATTTTATCAAAATCTAAAATTTGAGAAGAGTTGTCTATTAATTATTTTCTTTCTTGTTGCATGTGTCTACCTTGAGTTCTAATAGGTTAAGAGAAGCCCCTTTTTCCCAAAAGCAAGCAACTTTCCTCCAATTCTTCAAGTCTGCTCTCTAAATGGAAAAGGTGAGTTAATGAACTAAAACTTTTAGTTAAAATAAGACTCTAATGCAAAGATCTGGGTGAAAAATAGTTTACTATGAACCAATTTTGCTAACTTTTGTTTACAGTTTTTATCTTGTTTCTGTTGCTTCTTTGAATGATGATATCTTCTTGCTCTCTTAATGAATCACTGCCAGATCATTTTTGGATCATAGTTTTTTTGTTGCACTATTTTCATGCAAAATTTCATAGCATAATTCCTTCATTTGCCGTGTCAAATTTGTACTAGAAAATCATGTCGGTGCTGCAAATTCATACTAGGCAAAATCCGTAGCCTAGGTCGACAGGCATGTCGACCTAGGGGTCGACCTTAATACCATCTAGGCCGATCGTATGTTCGACCTAGAGGGTGGTATGGTCGATTGTGAGGTCGATCTGCATGTTGACCATGTGAGGCTTTTTGCCGTTGCCTTTTCCTTTGTGTTATGCTATTTTTTGATTCTTGTTCTATTGTTTTGCTCTCTATTTCACTTGATTTTGACGATGATTTTGTGTTGTTTAAAAGCAATGATGCCTACCAATAGGCTAGCTAAATTTTGAGGATTTGAAATTCAAATTTGAATTGAATCCGAATTGAATTTGAGTTATCGGTTTCGAGGTATTTTCTTTGTTTTTCGTTGTTTTCTAGCATGGTTTTCTCCAAATGATTTTGAAATAATTTTTAAAATAAATTGGCATTTTAAATAATTATTATATAATATTTTCAAATTATTTTTAAGTTATAAAATTTATTTATTTTCTATAATAAAGGAATTTCAAATATTGGTTTCAATAATCTTTTTCGAAAAATTGTTTTAAAAGCTAGTATTCTCTAATAAATTATTTTAATTATAAAATACACATTTTTGCACTATTTGAATGTATGAGAAAGAGAATTAAATGATTTAGTAAAACACGTAGTATGAGACATGTGCGTTTACTATTTCGGTTAATTCTGGACTTGTACGATCGAAGCTATTATAGGTTATTTGTAACGACCCAGAATTTCTATCAATTAAAATTTGAATATTTATTTGATTTTAAATATTAATAAGTAAAATTTGTAAGTCGAATAATTTTTATTTCGAATTTCTAGATTTAATTGGATAATTAAATCGATAATTTAATGTTTGAAATTGCGTAAATAATTGGAAATTGGGTTTAATGTGATCAAAAATGATTTATAAAGTTATATTAAATCATATTGGAGTTAGAACGATGTTTGTGAACTTTTCAAATTGAATTAAAAGTTAATTTGTGAAAATTGAATATTTTAATATTTAATTGACTAGTGAAAATAGTCATTTTTCAAACAGTCTCAGATTTCGACGAAATAAGTTTCATCGGATCCGTAATGTTATATTATTGTAAGGTTTCAAATTTCATGTCAATCGGATTTACCGTTTGTCCGGGGCAAGCTAAAACGTATAGAAAATTCGTTTAATTGATTTAATTTAAATTTGATCGTGTATTGCCGTAACTCGCACAGATGATCGAATTAACCTTCGAACCTATTCCATTATGTCCGGAACGCGGGGTAAACCTTAGAAATGTCAGTCACCGCACGAGATTTGGAGTTCGGAAAATTTCGGATGAATAGTAACTCGTGAACTTTCTATAAAAGGACCCCTAACTTCACAAATTTCACAAAACCCTAACTACAAACCCTAGCCGCCGTTTCTATTATCTTCAATGGCCAGAAACTTCCTAACTTCTTCCTCGATTATCTCTCGATCCAGGCCCTTTTAGCTTACGACTCCTAAATGAAAGTGGAAGAGCTTCGCGAGCTTTATGATGTGAATGGCTATGATTGAATTTCGAACCTTGGATCGATGGGAATTTCGCCATGAAGGCCGCGACTTCGAGCACGCATTTCGAGATTGAGGCGTAGCCAAGCTTGGCCGCAACCTGGGCGTTGGTGAGGGGGAGTGAGGCGCGCAAAATGATGAAGCTTGATCGAGTTCTAGATCGTTGTGGTGGTCGCGGTTCGAAGCCCTAGTGGTGGCTTGATGGGTTCATCTACACGTAAATGGCCTGGTGATGGAACGAACGCGTGAAGAGGGGAAGATAGCGTGCGTGCGGCCTGGATTGCCTGAAACAAAATCCAACGGCCTTGATTTGTTTAAGGTTAAAAATAAAGAAAAAATTGTAAAATTATTATATTAAAATTTGTATAATGTTTAAAATGCGATATCTTGTTCATACGAGGTCGGAATTGCGTGAAACCAGTTGCGTTGGCTTCGTATTGTCGAGCACTACGCAATGGAGCTGGATTGGAGTTAATTGGAGCTAATTAAAATTTCGGGTAAAATTAAACGCACGTTTAATTTTATTCGAAATAAAACACTACAACTGTTATCGGAAACTCAAGGTGAGAACTTCTCACTCAATCGAATTGTTTTGATTTAAATTTTAAATAATTAGATTTAAAATTGCTTGATTATGTGACTGGATGATAAATTGTTATCTATTGTGTTAAATAGACATTATACGTTGTATATTAAGCGGAGGTTATTTATTAAAAACACATACCGCAGTAATTCCAACTTGTATGGAATTGGTATTTTATATATACTTGGAGTTGATTTCCCGCATTATATAGCGGATGAGACCCTATTGCGCCGCATAATAGCGGATAGTATTTTATAAATTCCATATACCGTGATATTTCGTCTTGAAGCGAAATTGGTATTGTGCTAACATCTTTGGATGCAGGGAACAGGTTGGAGGGATCCAACTGGATTCCTCAAATGATTGAATTGGTTTCAATATTGTGTGTTGATCTATTTATAATCTGCGCGATTATCTGATTGAAATGGTTAAAGGCTTAATTTTAGCTGAATATATTTTGGTACCGTTGGATGCCGAAAATAAATAAAATTTGATTTTTGAAAATTTAAGTTGAGAATTCATAATAAAATTTAATTTTGGAATTGATTCATTTTAAATAAATAAATGTTGTAATTTTTATGTTATAAAAATTATGATTTTTGTAAAATATAACCAAAATGTGATTTTTGAAATAAGTAGTTAATTTATTTATAAAATGGTTTAAATTGGGATTTTTGAATTATTATAAATGATTTATATAAATATTTATAAAATTGATATTTGTAAATTAAAATATTGGAATTATAAAACAAGTTTTTATAAGTGTTAAAATGGAATATAAATGGATTTTATAAGTGAATGAAATCTATATATTTATAAGTTGTGAAGTTATAAAATGAATGGATTTTTGGTAAAATAAAATATTTATAAGTAATTAACTTATGAATTGGATTTTTGCGTGTAAATGGAATATGGATAGAATTTGTTAATAAAGTGATTTTATAAGTTGAAGTTGTTATAAAATATAAATCGAATTTATAAACGTTGTTTATAAATTCGAAATCGACTCATTTTAATAAGTTTAATTATTATAACTTATTAAAGGAAATATATCTACGATTTTGAACAGTGAATAATCCTTTAAATAAAATATGTAGAAATTGTATTTAGTTAATGAAGTATATTCACGATTTTGGACGGTGAATAATATATTAAAGAAATATGTTGGAGAAGTGATATTTTAAATAGAATTAAAACGATTCAAAAACGTTTTAAAATGTGTTAAGTATCGAAATCATAGATTTCAACATTTATTGTTGAAATAGACGTTTTCGAGGAGTAGAAGGAAATGGTGGACTATAACACTGTTGTTATAGTAAATGATTTCCGAAAAGAAATGTTTTATATAGTATTGTGATTTATATATCTATCTTAATTTCCAATCCCTATACTAATGATTTTGGGTTGTCGTAACGATGTTTTACGCAACATTCGTTTTGACCCAAATAAATGTGTTTAAAAGAATGTTTTCCTTATAGAATAAAATATATACTTATTTTGGATTTAAGTATATTGAATATTTTTCAAGTGTTGAAAATAAATAGATTTGTGAATTACTTATTATTAAATAAGTATGGAAACGTTTTCCCAATATGAAGTGAATGTTTTGAGATTCTATCTTTTAAAGATAAATTGAAAATGAATATTAGGAATCGATTTAAAAATCGTATATTCAAAGATATTTTGGGAATGTAAATTCAATATGGAATTTATGAAAGAAAGGGAAATTTGTTTAAAAATAAACATCGATTTATTTTTGAAGTGTGGAAATTAATTTACGGATTTGGAGCGTAAATTTAAATAAATCGGTAAGGATTTATTTAATTGGTTTAAATGAACCATTTTGAAATGGATGTTGTAAAGGTGAAAATTGTTTTCAAATGGTTAAAGTGTGGAAATTGTATCTTATAAAGATATTTTTGAAAATAAATAATTTGGGAAATTATTTGAGATCGGGTGATGTTGTAAATATTGATTGATAGTTAAATAACCGACTATCAATATTGACCTTTAAATAGGTATTTATTTGTGAATTGGTTGAAATTGAATGCTATAATTATTTTTAAATTATTGCGCTCGTTATTCGGATTACCCATTTCGAATAGTGGTACGACGTAATGGATAGCATTGAAGACCGGTGGTGAAGACCGGGTATTTGTGAAAACGATAGGATGACCTATCGATTGTCTCTGCACCGTTAGCTACGGTATGGAGATTTCCTTTGTGATGGGAAATTCGATCGGGATTGTGAATACCCGGATTGCAAGGGATTCTTTTGAAGTGCCTTCGGTTCTGTTCAAACCCGGAACAGACTTGTATGGTTACATGTCTGACATTACATTTTGAGATATAAAACAGATTTCTTTCAAATACATTTCCGTTGGTGGCAGCGAACTTATTCTCTTAGCTTAACACCCTTCTCTGAAACGTACGAGTTCAGAGGTTATGTAGTTGAAGGTTATCAGCGATATATTCCCAATTTGGTAATGTGGCATGCTGAGTGTTGCTGTGTGATGATTATTTATTGATCATTTATTAATCAAAGCGTGGCTTTGTGAAAAAGCGTAGCTTTGTGGACGAGACTTCGTCAGACCTCACTCCCCGGAAATGGTCAAAACAGGAATATGCGGCAAGGTTATGAGGGTCGCGCCCTTTAGGGTATGTCATTTCCTTCTGGAAAGGGTGGTATCATGGTATGGAGCCCATATACTTACTCATGTTGACACACTATATTTATTACTGTGTGATGTTGGTTATCGAGCGCTCGGATAAAGGTCCAAAGAGACCAGGGGATGGCATATTCGTGTAGTAGTTACCTAGTGACAAAGGTAACTCGGCCTTGTGTTGGCAGAGAGCTGGTTAAGTTCTCGGGACGTCCCGCCAGAGGCGATCCCATTGACAGTAGGAAGTTCCTTAGTCCGACCATTTGTTGGAAATCCAAACAAAACAATACGAGACTTGTACGGTTTTAGTTGTAGAACCTGCCATTCACTTATGGTGGCGCCCCACTGTTTGGATGGTAGCTATAGTAGGCATAGTTCGGAATGTCTATGCTGGCTAAGATTTATATCTTTACTTTTGAAATGCTTTTATCACTATGCACTAATAATAATATCAAAAAATGATTTTTTTTGCGTAGTAAGCATCTTTGACTATCATAAGGAGAAATCTCCTCCAATTCTGCGTTTGCATTGTGTGTGTGCGGGGAGGCCTTATGGTAGTTTCATTTTCCAAAAGCATTGCAGATATTTTTCACTTCCCTTACTGTTGTTGTTTCAAAAGATAAATAACTGTTTTAACTTCTCACACCAGTCCCATGACTGACCTGGAGTTTATTGTTCTCTTCCTAAACTCTTGGTGCCCACCAATTTCCACACGGGCAGTCTAGACTCAGGTTATCAGGTCATTCTGGAATTCAGGAGTTGCTGTAGAGATCTGGAGGCAGGCTGGATGGCATGGCGTATTAACTAGTATATGTAGTATTTCTTTTCCGCTGTTGGTTGTTGTAAACTCTGATAATGTAATGTAAAGTGATGTAATGTAATAACTGATGTATTTCTTTGTTTAAAGATATTCATTTATCTATTATATATTGTTCCGCTGCGACTGTGAGATTCTGATATTGTTTCTGTTCTGTTTCCTTATTTCTTCTATCTTTTTCTTCTACCACTTCTTTTTAACCCTCGTGGTTCGGTTTTCCGGCATTCGATTGCTCAGCAGTTGATACAGTGGACGTATTGATGTCGATTTTCGGAAGTTGAAGAATCGGTTCATGACATTGTGGTATCAGAGCATTTGGTTAAGTGACAACCTTGGCTCTGTTGGGTATTACTCATTAGAGATAGAGTCAGTAGTACTTTAGAATGAGTTTGAGTGTAATAATAGTTATGAGCGCGTATTTGTTAGTGAAAATAAAATTATTTTATGTTGTGATGATTGGTTTGTTGAGTGGTATATGGATTCTGGTCGGTATAGTCTGTACAACTCTATCGATAGGGATCTCTAAACACTGTACAGAACAATTCGACACGATATCGTTTTAAATTGGGTAAATGAAATAATTTTACCTCGATTATATTTTTATATAAAGGAAATAATTTTTCAGAAATTATTAAAGTATATATAAATTGATTGTTTGATTGTTGAAAATGTAAGAGAATATATAAGTGAATCAAAGTTGTTTGAATAAGTTAAATAAAAACAACAGTTGTAAAAGAATGAATTGTATGAGCAAATGAATTATAAGTTTGGAATTATAATTAAAATGATTTACAATTGTAAAATAATCTTATATATAAATAATGAAATTATATGAGAAATTTTTTTAAAATGTGATTTATAAATAATGAAAAGAAAAATTTTGAAAGAATATTTAGCACTGATTTACTATTGTTACTGGGAAACAATAAGGACAATGACTGCAGCATCATCAGTATCATTTTCGAGTTTTTGTGTGATGGATTTGCTACCGTAGTGAATTAAATTGAATTTGGTTGTGATAAACAAATTTGAAATTGAAAATTCAAGTTGAAATTGATAAAGATATGTAAAACGAGTTTTGAACTTATATTATGAGATAAAAAATTTAGGTTTGGTTAAAGTTAAAGAATTTGAGTTGGCATAACAAAACATATGATTTGGAATTTAAGTAAAGGGAGTTAAATAAATTAAACCAGATTTTGATAAGCAAAACGAGATATGAATTTGAATAAGTGATGAATTTGACTTAAGTAAAAATTAAATAGAATTTACTTTAGAATTGGAATCTGAATTGGATTTGTAAGTAGAAATTTAAGTTAAGCTAAACAAATGATGAATTGAAATGGAATATAGCTTAAGTAATATTGAATAAAGTTGATTTTGGTATCGAAGTAAAATAATGATGTGAATTATATGGATGCGAACTTGAGTTATATAAAAGGAGATTCAACTTTATTTGTGAACTGAATTAGCAATTGAATTAATGAATGAATTGAAGGTAAATCAATTGAATGTAAATAAATCGATATGAAACAATGGGCATAGGTGTTAATTCATTAAAGTTAATAAATTGAATAAATTGAATGTAAGCCAATATAATATTAAACCAAATCGGAATTAAAAGTGTTGGACCAAATTGAATGTAAATTAAATAGTTTGGTTGTGTTGTATATACATTGGTTGCTATTTGATGTTAGTTGATTGTGTAAACTTCATTAAGTGTTAATGAAATTGAATTAATGAATTGAAAGCTAAAGTAATTGGAATCCAAATTGAAAGTGATGTAAAATTTAATAGAATTGAATTTGATTTGGAAGTGAACTAAAATGAATGTAAATTAGTAAATGTATACTAATTGGAAATGAATAAATGAATATTTGTAAAGTCCAATGTTAACAAATCAAATGTGATTAAATGAAAAACCAATTCATTGAATAATAATGAGAAGTGAATGTATATTGATTTGATATGGATTTGTTGGAGCATAGTTGTTTGGTAGTTGCATTTATTGTTTTTGTTGCATTTGCTATGTTGGCATATGTAGTTGTTGTAGTGATATATGTTATATATTGATATTACTTCCATATATGCATGTTTCTCATTTGTTTGATTGAGTGTATAGTAGGTGCGGATGGCTTATGCTTCGCATTTGAAGCTCGCTTTCGCGCTATATTAGTCGTATACGCTCGCTAACAATAAATAAGGTACATATCTCGGATTACATATCTTACTTTTATAGTTTTTTCCCTGTGGGATGCCTCATCACTTGATGAGATGTATATTTGTGATATATATACTATCATTTTTTTTTCGGATCGAGCCGCGCAAAGGAGACTCTGGCGAATTTTTCCGAAATTTTAAGGCGTTAGAATATTTTTGAGAAAATTGGAAAATTTTGAAAACTATAACTAAGTATGATTTGAAAACTTAGTAAATATTTTGTATGAAGTTTAACTATGAATTTTGGGAAACTTAAACACTTAAGAGATTTGTGAATCAAATTGAACGGTTTGTTTTGAAAAGTTAATGGATTTCAAAACTCTTTCTTACTTGGCAATTTCGAGGACGAAATTCTTTTAGGGGGGAAGTTTGTAACGACGCAGAATTTCTATCAATTAAAGTTTGAATATTTATTTGATTTTAAATATTAACAAGTAAAATT
This sequence comes from Allium cepa, assembly GCA_030765085.1. Classification (NCBI taxonomy): domain Eukaryota; kingdom Viridiplantae; phylum Streptophyta; class Magnoliopsida; order Asparagales; family Amaryllidaceae; genus Allium; species Allium cepa. Next base: position 61,426,380 of record CM060935.1, read on the forward strand.
TGTAAGTCGAATAATTTTTATTTCTAATATCTGTATTTAATTGGATAATTAAATCGATAATTAAATGTTTGAAATTGCGTAAATAATTGGAAATTGGGTTTAATGTGATCAAAAATGATTTATAAAGTTATATTAAATCATATTGGAGTTAGAACGATGTTTGTGAACTTTTAAAATTGAATTAAAGTTAATTTGTGAAAATTGAATATTTTAATATTTAATTGACTAGTGAAAATAGTCATTTTTCAAACAGTCTCGGATTTCGAAGAAACCAGTTTCATCGGATCCGTAATGTTATATTATTGTAAGTTTTCAAATTTCGTGTCAATCGGATTTACCGTTTGTCCGGGGAAGCTAAAACGCATAGAAAATTCGTTTAATCGATTCAATTTAAATTTGATCGTGTATTGCCGTAACTCGCACAGATGATCGAATTAGCCTCCGAAACCTATTCCATTGTGTCCGGAACGTGGGGTAAACCTTAGAAACGCCAGTAACCGCGTGAGATTTGGAGTTCGAAAAATTTCGGATGAATAGTAATTCGTGAACTTTCTATATAAGGACCCTTAACTTCACAAATTTCACAAAAGCCTAACTACAAACCCTAGCCACCGTTTCTATTATCTTCAATGGCCAGAAACTTCCTAACTTCTTCCTCGATTATCTCTCGATCCAAACCCTTTTAGCTTACGATTCCTAAATGAAAGTTGAAGAGCTTCGCGAGCTTTACGATGTGAACGGCTATGATTGAATTTCGCCATAAAGGCCGCGACTTCAAGCACGCATTTCGAGATTGAGGCATAGCCGAGCTTGGTCGCAACCTGGGCGTTGGTGAGGGGGAGTGAGGTGCGCAAAATGATGAAGCTTGATCGAGTTCTAGATCGTTGTGGTGGTCGCGGTTCGAAACCCTAGTGGTGGCTTGATGGTTTCATCTTCACGTAAATGGCCTGGTGATGGAACGAACGCGTGAAAAGGGGGAGATAGCGTGCGTGCGGCCTGGATTGCCTGAAACGAAATCCAACGGCCTTGATTTTTTTAAGGTTAAAAATAAAGAAAAAATTGTAAAATTATTATATTAAAATTTGTATAATGTTTAAAATGCGATATCTTGTTCATACGAGGTCGGAATTGCGCGAATCCAGTTGCGTTGGCTTCTTATTGTCGAGCACTATGCAATGGAGCTGGATTGGAGTTAATTGGAGCAAGTTAAAATTCCGGGTAAAATTAAACGCACGTTTAATTTTATTCGAAATAAAACGCTAGAACTGTTATTGGAAACTCAAGGTGAGAACTTCTCACTCAATCGAATTGTTTCGATTTAAATTTTAAATAGTTAGATTTAAAATTGCTTGATTGTGTGATTGGGTGATAAATTGTTATCTATTGTGTTAAATAGACATTATACGCCGTATAGTAAGCGGAGGTTATTTATTAAAAACATATACCGCGATAATTCCAACTCGTATGGAATTGGTATTTTATATGTACTTGGAGTTGATTTCCCGCATTATATAGCGGATGAGACCTATTGCGCCGCATAATAGCGGATAGTATTTTATAAATCCCATATACCGCTATATTTCGTCTTGAAGCGAAATTGGTATTGTGCTAACATCTTTGGATGCAGGGAACAGGTTGGAGGGATCCAACTGGATTCCTCAAATGATTGAATTGGTTTCAATATTGTGTGTTGATCTATTCATAATCTACGCGATTATCTTTGTGATTGAAATGGTTAAAGGCTAAATTTTAGCCGAATATATTTTGGTACCGTTGGATGCCGAAAATAAATAAAATTTGATTTTTGAAAATTTAAGTTGAGAATTCATAATAAAATTTAATTTTGGAATTGATTCATTTTAAATAAATAAACGTTGTAATTTTTATGTTATAAAAGTTATGATTTTTATAAAATATAACCGAAATGTGATTTTTGAAATATGTAGTTAATTTATTTATAAAATGGTTTAAATTGGGAATTTTGAATTATTATAAATGATTTATATAAATATATATAAAATTGATATTTATAAATTAAAATATTGGAATTATAAAACAAGTTTTTATAAGTGTTAAAATGGAATATAAATGGATTTTATAAGTGAACGAAATCTATATATTTATAAGTTGTGAAGTTATAAAATGAATGGATTTTTGGTAAAATAAAATATTTATAAGTAATTAACTTATGAATTGGATTTTTGCGTGTAAGTGGAATATGGATAGAATTTGTTAATAAAGTGATTTTATAAGTTGAAGTTGTTATAAAATATAAATCAAATTTATAAACGTTGTTTATAAATTCGAAATCGACTCATTTTAATAAGTTTAATTATTATAACTTATTAAAGGAAATATATCTACAATTTTGAACAGTGAATAATCCTTTAAATAAAATATGTAGAAATTGAATTTGGTTAATTAAGCATATTCACGATTTTGGACGGTGAATAATATATTAAAGAAATATGTTGGAAAAGTGATATTTAAATAGAATTAAAACGATTCAAAAACGTTATAAAATGTGTTAAGTATCGAAATCATAGATTTCAACATTTATTGTTGAAATAGACGTTTTCGAGGAATAGAAGGAAATGGTGGACTATAACACTGTTGTTATAGTAAATGATTTCCGAAAGGAAATGTTTTATATAGTATTGTGATTTATATATCTATCTTAATTTCCAATCCCTATACTAATGATTTTGGGTTGTAGTAATGATGTTTTACGCAACATTCGTTTTGACCCAAATAAATGTGTTTAAGAGAATGTTTTCCTTATAGAATAAAATATATACTTAATTTGGATTTAAGTATATTGAATATTTTCCAAGTGTTGAAAATAAATAGATTTGTGAATTACTTATTATTAAATAAGTATGGAAACGTTTTTCCAATATGAAGTGAATGTTTTGAGATTTTATCTTTTAAAGATAAATTGAAAATGAATATTAGGAATCGATTTAAAAATCATATTTTCATAGATATTTTGGGAATGTAAATTCAATATGGAATTTATAAAAGAAAGGGAAATTTGTTTAAAAATAAACATCGATTTATTTTTGAAGTGTGGAAATTAATTTACGAATTTGGAGCGTAAATTTAAATAAATCGGTAAGGATTTATTTAATTGGTTTAAATGAACCATTTTGAAATGGATGTTGTAAAGGTGAAAATTGTTTTCAAATGGTTAAAGTGTGGAAATTATATCTTATAAAGATATTTTTGAAAATAGATAATTTGGGAAATTATTTGAGATCGGGTGATGTTGTAAATATTGATTGATAGTTAAATAACCGACTATCAATATTGACCTTTAAATAGGTATTTGTTTGTGAATTGGTTGTAATTGAATGCTACACTTATTTTTAAATTATTGCGCTCGTTATTCAGATTACCCATTCCGAATAGAGATACGACGTAATGTATAGCATTGAAGACCGGTGGTGAATACCGGGTATTTGTGAAAACGATAGGATGACCTATCGATTGTCTTTGCACTGTTAGCTACGGTATGGAGATTTCCTTTGTGATGGGAAATTCGATCGGGATTGTGAATACCCGGATTGCAAGGGCTTCTTTTGAAGTGCCTTCGGTTCTGTTCGAACCCGGAACAGACTTGTATGGTTACATGTCTGACATTACATTTTGAGATATAAAACAGATTTCTTTCAAATACATTTCCGTTGGTGGCAGAGAACTTATTCTCTTAGCTTAACACCCTTCTCTGAAACGTACGAGTTCAGAGGTTACGTAGTTGAAGGTATATATAAGTTGATTGTTGAAAATGTAAGAGAATATATAAGTGAATCAAAGTTGTTTGAATAAGTTAAATAAAAACAACAGTTGTAAAAGAATGAATTGTATGAGCAAATGAATTATAAGTATGGAATCATAATTAAAATGATTTACAATTGTAAAATAATCTTATATATAAATAGTGAAATTATATGAGAAATTTTTTAAAATGTGACTTATAAATAATGAAAAGGAATATTTTGAAAGAATATTTAGCACTGATTTCACTATTGTTACTGGGAAATAATAAGGATGATGACTGCTGCATCATCAGCATCATTTTCGAGTTTCTGTGTGATGGATTTGCTACCATAGTGAATTAAATTGAATTTGGTTGTGATAAACAAATTTGAAATTGAAAATTCAAGTTCAAATTGACCCGTGTATTTTATTCTCGGCTCAAATTGAGTTTGTTTCAGGTTAAGCATTTACCTTTGAACTTAGATTTGCCTAAAGCTTCCACTTGGATTTCTTTTTATCACTATTTTTTATTATAGTCTTTTAGAGTTGTATCTCGAGATGTATATTAATTGACTTGTGTATATAGAGTGGTCATCATACCACTTTGATGTATCATTTGTATTATATTGAGATGTATCATTGTATATGTGTATATGTATACCTATTTGCTGTTTTGTGATGTAATGTTCATTTAGTTATTGTATTTTGTCCTGATAGATCCGTTAGTCACCTATAGTTTGGTATTCAATATTTATTGGATATGTCGATCTACTCGAGTTAGGAAAAAAATAGTACACCATTTATCGACGTATTCAATAGATATTTAAGACGAGGCTATAGATGATCGCTCCTAACCAGCCCTATTCTCCGCATTAGCAGACAGTATTACCCAGTAATACTCTTTGTCAATGTGGGTCTCGAGGTGGGGCGTCACATGTATTGTAAATATTATAATATACGAATTTCTAATATTGTTTCATGAATTTTGTATTTTATATTTTAATTGTAATTTTAATTCTTTATTTGATTTTGAATTTAAAATTTTTAAATTCAAATTAAATTTTAATTAAAATAAAAATATTATTAAACTATTAATTAATTAAAACATATATATATATATATATATAACTATAAACGTTATAGTTATATCATATTGCTTAAATGTGTTTAAGAAAATAATTTGAAATGTTTAAATTTAAAATGAAACTTAATTAGTCTGTTAATTAAAATGATAACTAAAGATTAATTGATATTTTTTAATTAATAAGATGCATTTATTATGTAAGCTAATCACAATATAAAAGGTTGTGAATAAATTGGACTCATATGAATATGTGTATTATCAATATTATTATGATTAAACATATATATATATATATATATATATATATATATTATAAAATTTATATTATATGCATGATCTTAAATGTTATAATTGAACTTATTAATTCAAAATTTCTTTAAATTAATAATTTAAGATTTTTTGAAACCTTAGAATTAATCGATTAATTGAATTGTTAATTGAGTATTTAAAATACATATAAACTTATAGATAAAATGTAAGTGTTAGTTGAAATCATGAAAGTTATAAGTAAACTAATATTATATGTATATACATAAGTAATACGTAATGGATGAAACAAGTCCAACTTAGTTTTCTTGAGTAAGTACATACATATGGTACATATACCATGATATCAGATGATTTAAACACTTGTAACATGTTAGTATTTTACAAAATAACTTATTCCTCAAATCATCAGAACTCCTAATTATTAAAGATTATGAATCGTAATAACGTTGCCCTCTGTCATTTATATATTAGACAAATGAGCTTCATACATACTTGTAACAACCCTGTATTTTGTGATTATTTTAATTGTATATTTTAATTATTTTAATTTGAATTTCTGATTTAAAAACTTTATCATATTTATTAAAATGAATAAATTTTGTTATTTTAAATATAAATTTTGATTTTCATATGAATTATAATTTCAAATATGAATAAATAGAATATTTTCCAGAAATGTGAATTTTAGTCAATATGGTCAAACTTTGACTTTTAAATTTAAATATTTGAATTTTTTAATTTTATATTTTATTATGAAAATAAATTTAATTTCAAATATACTGCTTTTCGTTTCATTGAAATCCGATTAATATTGTGAAAGTTATGCTTTTTAAACTATTGTATGTAAATTAATTTATTTAACAAAATAGTATATTTTAATTTATATGAATAATATTTTCGTCTGATATATCACATTCTAATTTGTATATATATATGTAGCATGACATGTTATGTATATATTATATTTTTAGAACATTTTCAAAGTGTAATAGAAAATTTTCCAATACTAGTTATATTTTTGTTTACAATTTTAATACTAGTTTTAATTTAATAAACTATTTTATTATACTTTTCTATTTAAAAATTATTTATTTATTTTATCTACTTTATTTTATTGTCATTTTTATTTTATTTAATTGATTTTTCTTTTGGTTTATTTGAATAAATGAAATTGGAAATACTAAGAGACAAAGGCCTTTTAACTTATGACTTTTCATTAACTTGTCTCTTCACATTTTGGGCCGACCTTTCCTAGGCAACAGCCGTGAGGTCTATTTTGTAATTCATGTAAAAAACTTATTTCTCATATCACTCCTCATGCCTATTTTCATATCAGAGAAAAGGTAATAGTTTCTTCTCTTTTTTTCTACTTTTCTATTCACTTTCCTATTTAATTTTCATTTGTTTTTGCTTGAATCTTCATGTACTTTGTTTGGCCTACACACCTCACCACCTCCTCCGACCACCACATCACCTTCTTCCCCTCGCCATACATGGCCTGAACATCCCCTCCTTTGACCATGATTGGCCGTGGCCACCCAATGGAGCAATCACCACTAAAAGTTGCAAAAACACCTTGAAAACCATGCATAACCGAGCTAGTTTCACATCCCCTTCATTTTATAGCTTCGGCCACCCCCTTAGCCACCACCACCAGCTTTTACACCACTACTAGCTTTCACTCCATCCACCACCAGGTCTGTGCATGCCATGGCCGAACCCATTCATGCATGGCCGAGCCTTAAAGTTGCACCAAAACCACACTTTGCTTTGTACTTGACCTTCTTTATGTTGTAACTCAAAAACCCTTCACATTTCCTTATAGCCGTGCCAACATAAGTCCAAACCAGATCCGTTTCAACCCAAAACACCTTCATGGATGAGCCAAAATTGCATTATGGCCGAGCAAAAGTGATTTGGAGTCAAGCAAAATCAATTGAAAGCTTGGTGACGTGTTTTGTAGACTATATTTCCATTTTGTTCCAATAAATTTAGTATTGTTTTTATATTTATATCTTGCTTTATTTTTTCGTCAAATACAAGATTAACACTTGGCTCTCCACTCCACTTAAATCAAAGTGTAGTAGAAAATTTTCCAATACTAGTTATATTTTTGTTTACAATTTTAATACTAGTTTTAAATTAATAAACTATTTTCTTATATTTTTCTATTTTTCCTAAAAATTATTTATTTATTTTATTTCTACTTTATTTTTTTATCATTTTTATTTTATTTGATTGATTTTTCTTTTGGTTTATTTGAATAAATGAAATTGGAAATACTAAGAGACAAAGGCCTTTTAACTTATGACTTTTCATTGACTTGTCTCTTCACATTTTGGGCCGACCTTTCCTAAGCAATAACCGTGAGTTCTATTCTATAATTCACTTATAAAACTTTTTTCTCATTTCACTCCTCATGCCTATTTTCAGATCTGAGAAAAGGTAATGGCTTCTTCTCTTTTTTTTCTACTTTTCTATTCACTTTCCTATTTAATTTTCATTTGTTTTTGCTTGAATCTTCATGTACTTTGTTCATCCTACATACCTCACCACCTCCTCTGACCACCACATCACCTTTTTCCCCTCACCATACACGGCCTGAACATCCCCTCCTTTGACCATGTTTGGCCGTGGCCACCCAATGGAGCAATCACCACTAAAAGTTGCAAAAACACCTTTAAAACCATGCATAACCGAGCTAGTTTCACATCCCCTTCATTTTATAGCTTCGGCCACCCCCTTAGCCACCGCCACCAGCTTATACACCACCACTAGCTTTCGCTCCAGCCACCACCAGGTTTGTTCATGCCATGGCCGAACCCATTCATGCATGGCCGAGCCTTAAAGTTGCATCAAAACCACACTTTTGCTTTGTACCTGACCTTCTTCATGTTGTAACTCAAAAACCCTTCACATTTCCTAGTAGCTGTGCCTACATACGTCCAAACGAAATCCATTTCAACCCAAAACACCTTGATGGCCAAACCAAAATTGCATTGTGGCCGAGCAAAAGTGATTTCGAGTCAAGCAAAATCAATTGAAAGCTTGGTGATGTGTTTTGTAGACTATATTTCCATTTTGTTCCAATAAATTTAGTATTGTTTTTATATTTATATCTTGCTTTATTTTGTCATCAAATACAAGATTAACACTTGGCTCTCCACTCCACTCAAATCAAAGCCGTGCTATTGTGCTTTCTGGATTTTTGTCCGTGTGTTTGAATTGCTTGCTCCAGCTTGAAATGTGAGTCTTCATTCATGACATCTTTACTTATATAAATTGTGAAGTGACACCAAGTGAATGTGTAGAATTGCTATATCATGTTATACCTGCCTGTGATATGAATCATGTGATGTTAACCTTATTTATAAACCTGTCATACATCTGTTACTGCTATATATCACTATGCTGTTTATTTATTTCTGTTTATCAAACTGCAAGTTCCCTGTAGAATAGAATCACTATGGGTTGAAATGATACATACCCAAACGGACTTTAGAATGAGGAAAAATCGTTATGGGCTGAAATGATAGGCCTGTGCGATTTTTATTGTATTTTATTTTACTTGAGATTGCAGGTTTGAAATGATAGAACCCAGATTTTTCTTTGTAAATTACGGATTGAAATGATATATATCCGTATCGCTTGACCTAGGTTAGAAAATATTATACAGACCCGTGGTTGTTATATATATGTTTTTCTGGAATTTTAAAGTATTTTAAAATTTAAATTTATGATATTTTGATTTAATTTGGATTTAAAATGATTTTGATAAGTATTAAAGATTTTTCTATAAGTTAAATGTGTGAAATAAATGAATGTTAAGTTGAAATTTGAAATATAAATTAATTTTGAAATTTGTGATTTTGTTTAAAGTGGAGTTTAAGTTAAGTAAATAAAATATGATGATTTCATTTAAATTTGAATTTAAAATGACTTAATAAAGTGTTATTGATTTTTCTATGAATTAAATTGGTTAAATAAATGAATGTTTAAAAGTGTAATTTGAAATATAACTTAACTTGGAAATGTGAAATTTGATTTGAAAATAAAAGTTAAGTTAAGAAAATAAAATGAAAATTAAGTTTATATTTTGAAATAGTAATTAAAACTTAATTATTAAGTTAATTTTTAAAATGCAGAGAATGGAAAATTTATATGCTTGAATTTAATAACTGAATTATTTAAAAATTTGATTTTATGTATAAATTTACTTTATAAAAATCATAAATTAAAGGGTATTTTAAATGACCATTTTAAAGTGGAAAAATATGAAATTTTATAAGTTGAAATGGTTTGAATTGGAATTTTATTATTGCTGAAATTGTATTGAAAAGCAGGAATTGAATTAACAAGATTCAGAAATGCTATCATTTCTGTAGTAAAGTTAAAATCTGTTGTAAAGGATATTACAGCACTTTGTAAGTGCTGTAGTTGATGCAAGTGTACTAAAAGGCTAAAATTACTTAAGGGCTATTGTAGCACTTGGTAAGTGCTGTAGTTGTAGAACTAAAACTTGAATCTGAAACTAATTAAAGAGCTATTATAGCACTTGTTAAGTGCTGCAGTTGGCTGAAATAAGATTTTTGAACTAAAACTGAACTTTTACAGCAGTTTTTAAATGCTGTCTTTCCTGAATTGAATTGTTTTCAAATGTAACTTACCGTAACATTTTCTAAGTGCTGCGAAAGCTGAAATTTCACTGTTTTAATGTATTTAAGTGAATAAATGAGTTCAGAAAAGGCTAAAATTTTTGGGAATTTAATATTTGATTTGAAAGTATAATGACTCCACCTTTTTATGGTTTAAATGAATGATTTTAATTCAAAATTATAAATCTATTTGGAAATTTAACCATGGGTACACTTCCCTGTATGCCTTGTGATTTTGGATGTACACCTTAAATGTGAGAGTGTGACTAGTGGTGAGCGATTGCTGCAGCTCTGCACTGCCCTAGCCACATTAGCACTGTTATTTGCATAGTTTACTTTAATATAGACATTTCTATGATAGTGTTTATTACTGTTTAATTTATGGTTTAACGGATCTTTGAAGGATGGGCGATCCCAAGCATCCTTCAAGTTATTGTGCATTACTACTACAGTTCACTTGAGTTGGTTTACATTGTATAAGTATGTATGTCCTGACTCGAGTGTTATGTATTTTACTTTATGCTCGGGTCAGCCTGAGTATTCACAGCTTTGGATTTGTGACGACCGCCCATTACTCCCGCACGGAAATAAGGGAATGGTGCGCTGAAAGTGTGCCAGGCAGCCATGGACGATAGTCAAGGGTAGAATAAACATCGCAGACTCTATCGTAAAACTCACAGCGCATGGATAAAATACAATAGAGAAATATAATATAGTGAAGCTCCCATAGAACAGAATATCATCATCTAATCATAATGGCTTTATACATGGTCTGAATCATGAATACAAGAAGCCTCACTACATAGCACTCAGAGTAATCAACAATCAGCGGAATATCCAGTACATAGAATATGAAAATAATATGTAAAGCCTCCTGCTCGTCTTCGTCATCATCAGCGTGAGCCACTAAGATCAGCACCTGCCACCTATCACCTAGTCTGCCCATCCCAAACATGGATGAACAGCCCAAGGTAATAAGAGGAGACATAAAACCTTGAGTCAGACAAAGTCTTAGTGAGCAGTAAATCAACTATCAAACATACCAAAAGAGCATAAGTGATAAAAGGAATAGGAACCAAACCATCCCACTCCACCTCGTTCTACAGTGATAGCCCCCAGACACACATTAAGGAGAAGCAAGCATAGCATGGCAGACAATTAAAGTAAAGCAATAATCATTCGAGTCAAGGTCGATGTTTTCCAAATACAAACCCCCAAGGCCTAAACCAAGATCAGATAAGCACTCGAAAAACACCGCTCTTGAGACCGAATGATGATACAACCAAACGTCCAAACATCCATGACTCTGGCTATCACTGTTATCATTGCCTTGATTTCACCGTTAGTTGAATGACCACCTATCAAGGGCTAATGGTAACCCCGGTTCTAGACATAACCCCACACGTCGTCGCAGCCCGTGCCTAGGAATCTTCGCAACTACCCAGAGTACTAGCACGTCGTCGCAGCCCGTGCTTGGAACGTCGTCGCAGCCCGTTCCAACGTACTCTTGCTTTGAGCATGCTAGAACCTTCAACAACGATGAGATCTCAGCCTCCTAGTCATCCTCCTTGACGACTATTTCCATACTAGCTCAAGCGCCTCTCGAGCTAACCATTATCAACCAACTCGCATCGCATCATCGAGTTATCAACATGCTTGGGATGATCCCGTCTGGATTAAACCAAGGCTATCTCACATCATGCTTCGCTTTATCGCATCATAGCAAAGTCTCATCTCAACATCATGGCTTGCCTCATCGCATCATGGAAAAGTCCCATCTCAACATCATCTAATCCATACATATGAGCTTCAACATCCGCTTCATATGCCACAAGCAGCTTTCACCATTCAAGAGCCTTTCCACTTAGCTTTTGAATCATCCTCAACCATCTTGTTCCAAATCAACCACTAGCTAACTTGAAACAATTAAATCAATCATACATCCAAACAATCAAGCATTCAAACAAGATCTAATAAGCAATATTAACTATAGTGGCAATTTCGTAAATAAATGAGCATAAGTCTAACATACATGAATCATGGGTTTCTATCATAGATCTAACAAATATAAATCATGGGTTTTGTTTCTACAACTTGATAAATGAACTTGCATAAGTAAACATCTTCATAGTAATGGATCTACACTTGGATCTAAAGAAATATGCATAAAATCACTATCTACAACACTTCAACAAACCACCAATCCAATATACTCCTTTGGGTCCGCGTGAGAGATAACCACCACTCACCGAATCACCCAAACACCTCAAAAACTAATCACTTCAGATCTGGACAGCAAGGATTCAAGCTTGATTCGTCGAAATCCCGCTTGAAACGATGAAATCTAACTTCGTTGGATGAAGATCTTCAACTTTGGCTCTTGGATCTTCAATCTCGATCTTCGATCTTGGATGGATGTTAGAACTAGATTGGAATGGAGAAAAGAAGATGAAGAAATGTTGTAGTCGAGCTCTCAAAATGGCAGCACTTCGTCGCTTCAAAATTCGGTGCCAAAAAGTGAGGAAATGGCCGTGTATTTATAGGCAGTTTTTAGGTCGCTCGGTTTTAGGTCGCTCACTATTAGGTCATCCACGACCTAAAACATCACGACCTAACAACCTAGCCACTTCCCCACCTAACTGGTGTACTCACGCGACCTAACGATCCATGCGACCGATCGACCTAACTGGGTTAAGCAACCCCACGATCTATCACTCGCGCGACCTATCATCCCTGCGACCTAGCAAACACAACATTCTAACTTAGGTCGTTTACGACCTAACCAATCGTAACTAGCCTCCTTAGGTCGCTACCCTTCTTAGGTCGCTACACTTGACCTAACTCTACGCAACACTCTGCTTTAGGTCGCTCACTACTAGGTCGTTGGGACCCCTAACCCGATAGCTCTTAGGTCGTTAACTACCTTCAACCCGTTAACTCGCCTAACTGCTAGGTCGCTAACCCTAAGTCACTCATTTCTATAGGTCGGATATCTACCTTAGGTCATTCCCATCCTATAGGTCGCTAATCCTATAAGTCGCCCACACTCTTAGGTCGTTAACTCTATAGGTCGCTCCACCCGACCTATCTTTCACACGACATAACTTTTACACGACCTAACTCCTAGGTCGTTCTACCTCACTAAATCGCTCACGAGCTAACTCCGGACGACTTAAGCTTTGGACGACATAAACAATACCAACAACCTAATAATTCTACGATATCATCGACACGTAAAATACGGGTCGTTACATTCTCTCCCCCTTAGGAATTTCGCCCCCGAAATTCCAAACAAACAAGAGCAACCAAAACTATTCTGCATGCCTACCATCCATAGCAATCAACAAACCATGCATCCAAATTCTAGCCTAGCATGCAGAATTCTAAGATTAGAACAAGTTACAAATTCATGAGATGTCACGACACCTTAGGGCCATACCTCGAAGAGTTCAGGATGAGCTGCCTTCATCCTCTCTTCCTCCTCCCATGTACAGTCGTTAACATCATCACTCCATTGTATCTTGAGCAACGTAATCGTCTTCCTCCTAAGCTGTTTCGTGTCGGTTTCAACAACACGAAGCGGCTTACGAGGTCTCGAAACAACTGGATCAACTTCTAAATCTTCATAGCTATCAGCAGAAACCACCGTATTCGAGTCATGCACATACTTCCGTGGATAAGATACATGAAAAACATTGTGCACACCCGCCATCTTTTCCGGTAACTCCAATCTATAAGCGAGCTTTCCAATTCGCTCGATAATCGGGAATGGTCCAACAAATCTCGGAGTTAACTTTCCTTTCTTTCCAAATCGAATAACATTCTTCAATGGAGAAATCTTCACAAAAACCATATCACCCACGTCGAATTCCAAATCCTTACGACGATTATCGGCATAACTTTTCTGACGATCTTGGGCTGCCTTCATTCGTTGCCGAATGATTTCTATACAATCCGAAGTCTGTCGAATCATCTCTGGCCCAAGTATCAGCTTTTCTCCAGTTTCCAACCAACATGTCGGAGAATTACACGGTCTTCCATACAATGCCTCATATGGTGCCATACCAATACTCGACTGATAACTGTTATTATACGCAAATTCCACTAAATGAAGATGATCTTCCCATGATCCTCCGAAATCCAAGACACACGCTCTCAAGAGATCTTCCAAAACTCGGTTGACTCTCTCAGTCTGACCATCTGTTTGGGGATGATAAGCTGTACTCAAACACAACTCGGTTCCCAAAAATTCCTGAAAGCTCTTCTAAAATCCACTAGTGAACAATGGATCTCGATCGCTCACTATACTCTTCGGAATACCATGGAATCGAACTATCCACTTAACATACAATACAACCAACTTCGATGCAGTCCTAGTCGATCGAACAGGAATGAATCTTGCACTCTTGGTGAAACGATCTACGATGACCCAAATCCCTTCATTTCCCGCCTTGGTTCTAGGTAGGCCATCGATAAAATCCATCGACACTTGCTCCCACTTCCATGTAGGAACCTCTAATGGCTGAAGTAATCCACTGGGCTTCTTCTTCTCAGCTTTCACCAACTGGCAGTTCATACATTTGGAAATAAAATTTCCAACATCCTTCTTCATACCTTCCCAGTAGTAGGTTCTCTTCATGTCCCGATACATCTTATTTCCACCTGGATGAATCGTCAACTTCGAGTGATGACTTTCCCTCAGAACTTCATCTCTTAATTCATCGATATCGGGAACAACTAGTCGTCCTTGCTTACGAAGCCAACCCTCTCGATCGACTTCGAATCTTTTATCCTTCTCTGGGTCCAATCCAGATTCCAAATCACGGATAATCTTGATAAGCTTATCGTCTCGTTTTTGGCTCTCGCCAATTCTTTCCACAAGAGTAGGCCTTATCGATAAGTTTGCCAACATCTCAGGTTCCAATTCACATCTAGGCCTGAAATCAAATCCAGCTAAATACTCGAGACTCTTCCATTCCGAAAACATGGCTCCCAATCCTGCATGTCTTCGACTCAACGCATCAGCTACAGCGTTACCCTTTCCCGGAGTATAAGCTATACCAAAATCATATGATGCTAAAAACTCCAACCATCGTTGCTGCCGAAGATTCAAATCCTTTTGGGAGAAAAGATACTTCAATGACTTGTGATCTGTAAACAACTCGAATCGAACTCCCAATAGATAGTGTCTCCACATCTTCAGAGCAAAAACAATCGCCGCTAATTCCAAATCATGAGTCGGATAATTCCTCTCGTGTGGCTTCAGTTGTCGACTTGCATATGCAACAACTCTATCCTTCTGCATCAGCACTGCCCCAAGTCCAGTACCACATGCATCGGTGTAAACCACCATCTCATCATTCCCACTTGGAACAACCAAAACAGGAGCACTCGTCAGTCGCTCTTTCAGGATTCCAAAGGCTTGCTCACACTTAGCATCCCAACTGAATACCTGATTCTTCTTCGTCAATCCTGTTAGCGGTGCAGCTATCTTGGAAAAGTCCTTGATAAACCGACGATAATATCCTGCTAATCCAAGAAAACTTCTCACATCAGATGCATTCTTAGGTCTAACCCAATCCTGGATCGCTGCCACCTTAGCGGGATCAACCGCTATTCCATTTCCAGAAATAACATGGCCTAAGAATCTCACTTCACTCTTCCAGAAGTGACACTTCGAAAACTTAGCCTTCAGCTGATGTTTCCGTAAGATTTCCAAAACAGTACGCAAGTGCGTCTTGTGCTCTTCCTCAGTTCTGGAGTAAATCAGAATATCATCCATGAACACAAGTACAAACTTGTTCAACTGATCTCTGAACACTCTATTCATAAGATCCACAAAATATGCTGGTGCGTTAGTCAATCCAAATGGCATTACCAGCCACTCCTAAAAACCGGATGGTGTCCTAAAAGCAGTCTTCGGCACACTATCCTTAGCCACTCTCAACTGGTGAAATCCCGTTGCCAAATCCATCTGAGAGAACACCTTAGCCTCGTGAAGCTGATCAAACAAGTCATCTATTCTCGGCAATGGATACTTGTTCTTCTTAGTCACCTTATTCAGCTCACGATAATCAACACACAACCTCAACGATCCATCCGCTTTGGTTGCGAACACCACTGGTGCACCCCATTCGGACACACTACGCCGAATGAATCCTTTCCGCAAAAGGTCATCAACCTGCACCTTCAACTCTTGTTGCTCCCTAGGCGCCATCCGCCTAAGAGGCATTACAACAGGTCTGGCTCCCTCAACTAGATCGATACGAAACTCGATCTCCCTATGCGGCGGTAATCCTTTGACTTCGTCAAAGACATCCTCAAATCCATTCACAATAGGCACCGATGACAGTCCATCCCGTGGAACAACCAGCGAATACATGAAGCTCATGAAGACGCCTTCCTCATGCTTACATCGTATCACAACCTTTCGCTCTTCCACACTCCCGACTGTCACCTCTAGCCTCTCACAATCAATCCTTGCCGCATACTTCCTAAGCCAGTCCATACCCAAAATAATTCCGAACCCCGCAAAGTTCAGAACAAAACAATCACAAACAAAAGAGCAATCATGACTCATCACAACTAGACCACGGCATATCATACACAAACATGACGAACCCCCAACTGGATTAGTCACAACCAATGGCTTATCAACAATATCCGGTTTCAAACCTAACCGGCCTACAAGATCATCACAAACAAAAGAATGCGACGCTCCAGTATCAAACAACACTCTAACTGGAACATCACAAATGGAAAGAGTACCTTGAACCACCACACTCTTCCCTTTCTCTTCAGCAGTAAGAGCTTTTGAAAACGACGGCACAGCTCCCAAAGCATAAGCTTGCACAATCTGCCTGTCCTTCCTCGGTTCTGGACAATCTTTCCTGAAATGCCCTGGTTTGTCACAGTTGTGGCATTTCGCCGGCGCTTTTGGATTCCTACAATCCTTGGAGAGATGGCCCTTCTGCTGGCAATTATAGCAAGTCATTTCACCCTTCGGCTTCTTCTGGCCATCCTTACCCTTCTGTTGTTGTTGCTTCCTCTTCTTGTTTCCACCCTCTTGTGGCTTAAACCCTTCCTTGGTTGCAGCAACAACAGAACTCTCCCTAGGAAACAAACTCTCATGCCTGAGAGCTTTCTCCACAAGCTTCTCAAACGGATCGTCTAGATGATCCACCAACTGTCTTCCAAGATAAGCATCCAAACCGGTCACAAACTTCTCATTCTTCTGATAGGGAGAATCAATATACGATCTGGCATACTTGGACAAAGCCTCAAATTCAGAAACATACTCAAGAACCGATCTTCCACCTTGCTTGAGCTCAACAAACTTCTTGAACAAAACAGACTTTTGAGCCGTAGAGATGAACTTGGCTTCAAATCTAGCTTGGAACTGCACCCAAGTAATTTCTTCCTCCGGAGTATCAATGGTGATAGAATTCCACCAATCCGAAGCTCTCCCTTGAAGTTGCCTTGATGCGAGCTTCCTCTTAGTTGCATCCTCAATTCCCAAGTCACCAAAAATCCTTCTACAAGCATCTATCCATCTTTGGACTTCAATGGTTGACTCTGTCCCCAAGAAAACCTTTCCTCCAAGAGCAGTATAATCCTTGCACAACTTAGCAAAATCCACTGGCTTTGGAGCTTGAACTTGAATTCCAACATCTACCGCTGACCCTGGAGTTGGTATCCTTCTCATGATCGAAGTCATCATAGCTTCAAACATAGCTCCATAATTAGCAACTCCTTCAGCGGCACGGCCTTCCCTTGCAGCTGGTCTCCCTCTTCGACTCATCCTTAATATCTACAAAAAGGAATGATTAGAACACCTTTGAGAAACAACTGCACAAGGAGTTCAAATCCTTCTAAGCTACTATATATATATATATATATAGTAATCATCCATCAAAATACAATTACGTCTCTCTTACGTAGTTACGTCAGCGAGCGTTGGCTAAAATCGATTAACCAAAGCTCTGATACCAAATGTGACGACCGCCCATGACTCCCGCATGGAAACAAGGGAATGGTGCGCTGAAAGTGTGCCAGGCAGCCATGGACGATAGTCAAGGGTAGAATAAACATCGCAGACTCTATCGTAAAACTCACAGCGCATGGATAAAATACAATAGAGAAATATAATATAGTGAAGCTCCCATAGAACAGAATATCATCATCTAATCATAATGGCTTTATACATGGTCTGAATCATGAATACAAGAAGCCTCACTACATAGCACTCAGAGTAATCAACAATCAGCGGAATATCCAGTACATAGAATATGAAAATAATATGTAAAGCCTCCTGCTCGTCTTCGTCATCATCAGCGTGAGCCACTAAGATCAGCACCTGCCACCTGTCACCTAGTCTGCCCATCCCAAACATGGATGAACAGTCCAAGGTAATAAGAGGAGACATAAACCTTGAGTCAGACAAAGTCTTAGTGAGCAGTAAATCAACTATCAAACATACCAAAAGAGCATAAGGGATAAAAGGAATAGGAACCAAACCATCCCACTCCACCTCGTTCTACAGTGATAGCCTCCAGACACACATTAAGGAGAAGCAAGCATAGCGTGGCAGACAATTAAAGTAAAGCAATAATCATTCGAGTCAAGGTCGATGTTTTCCAAATACAAACCCCCAAGGCCTAAACCAAGATCAGATAAGCACTCGGAAAACACCGCTCTTGAGACCGAATGATGATACAACCAAACGTCCAAACATCCATGACTCTGGCTATCACTGTTATCATTGCCTTGATTTCACCGTTAGTTGAATGACCACCTATCAAGGGCTAATGGTAACCCCGATTCTAGACATAACTCCGCACGTCGTCGCAGCTCGTGCCTAGGAATCTTCGCAACTACCCAGAGTACTAGCACGTCGTCGCAGCCCGTGCTTGGAATGTCGTCGCAGCCCGTTCCAACGTACTCTTGCTTTGAGCATGCTAGAACCTTCAACAATGATGAGATCTCAGCCTCCTAGTCATCCACCTTGACGACTATTTCCATACTAGCTCAAGCGCCTCTCGAGCTAACCATTATCAACCAACTCGCATCGCATCATCGAGTTATCAACATGCTTGGGATGATCCCGTCTGGATTAAACCAAGGCTATCTCACATCATGCTTCGCTTTATCGCATCATAGCAAAGTCTCATCTCAACATCATGGCTTGCCTCATCGCATCATGGCAAAGTCCCATCTCAACATCATCTAATCCATACATATGAGCTTCAACATCCGCTTCATATGCCACAAGCAGCTTTCACCATTCAAGAGCCTTTCCACTTAGCTTTTGAATCATCCTCAACCATCTTGTTCCAAATCAACCACTAGCTAACTTGAAACAATTAAATCAATCATACATCCAAACAATCAAGCATTCAAACAAGATCTAATAAGCAATATTAACTATAGTGGCAATTTCGTAAATAAATGAGCATAAGTCTAACATACATGAATCATGGGTTTCTATCATAGATCTAACAAATATAAATCATGGGTTTTGTTTCTACAACTTGATAAATGAACTTGCATAAGTAAACATCTTCATAAGTAATGGATCTACACTTGGATCTAAAGAAATATGCATAAAATCACTATCTACAACACTTCAACAAACCACCAATCCAATATACTCCTTTGGGTCCGCGTGAGAGATAACCACCACTCACCGAATCACCCAAACACCTCAAAAACTAATCACTTCAGATCTGGACAGCAAGGATTCAAGCTTGATTCGTCGAAATCCCGCTCGAAACGATGAAATCTAACTTCGTTGGATGAAGATCTTCAACTTTGGCTCTTGGATCTTCAATCTCGATCTTCGATCTTGGATGGATGTTAGAACTAGATTGGAATGGAGAAAAGAAGATGAAGAAATGTTGTAGTCGAGCTCTCAAAATGGCAGCACTTCGTCGCTTCAAAATTCGGTGCCAAAAAGTGAGGAAATGGCCGTGTATTTATAGGCAGTTTTTAGGTCGCTCGGTTTTAGGTCGCTCACTATTAGGTCATCCACGACCTAAAACATCACGACCTAACAACCTAGCCACTTCCCCGACCTAACTGGTGTACTCACGCGACCTAACGATCCATGCGACCGATCGACCTAACTGGGTTAAGCAACCCCACGATCTATCACACGCGCGACCTATCATCCCTGCGACCTAACAAACACAGCATTCTAACTTAGGTCGTTTACGACCTAACCAATCGTAACTAGCCTCCTTAGGTCGCTACCCTTCTTAGGTCGCTACACTTGACCTAACTCTACGCAACACTCTGCTTTAGGTCGCTCACTACTAGGTCGTTGGGACCCCTAACCCGATAGCTCTTAGGTCGTTAACTACCTTCAACCCGTTAACTCGCCTAACTGCTAGGTCGCTAACCCTAAGTCACTCATTTCTATAGGTCGGATATCTACCTTAGGTCGTTCCCATCCTATAGGTCGCTAATCCTATAAGTCGCCCACACTCTTAGGTCGTTAACTCTATAGGTCGCTCCACCCGACCTATCTTTCACACGACATAACTTTTACACGACCTAACTCCTAGGTCGTTCTACCTCACTAAATCGCTCACGAGCTAACTCCGGACGACTTAAGCTTTGGACGACATAAACAATACCAACGACCTAATAATTCTACAATATCATCGACACGTAAAATACGGGTCGTTACAGGATTTCTCTTTCTGGAGCTAGGAATCGCTGGATATTCTGATTATCTAATTATCTATCCATTTATGTTTCAGTTCATCTATTTCAGTTCTTGTATTTGTGGACTTCTATGTATTTGGGATTTCTATTATGTTTGATTTCAGACTGATATTATGTATTTTGTTTTGAGACTTTGTTATAGTAGCTTCATGAACTACTATGGTATTTTTATTTCCGCTGCGAGTTATTCTGATATTTCTGTGTCTGTGATTCTATGAATGATTTTATTTGCATCAAATTTTATTACAATGCGGTATTTTGAGCAATTCAAGTCCGACATGTGCGGATGCGAATGGCTGAAAATATCGGGTCATTTCAATACTGGTTTTTTAACGAACGCAAGCCAACAGTATTACGTGTTGTACTATTTACTATATCACTAGACGAGTAAGATAAATGTTTGTATTTGTTGAATAACCTCAATGTATGAGCATCAATAATTAAGCTGTCATGAAATGATAGGCCAGAGTGACCAATCTCTCTTTAATTCTTGAGCAAACTCAAGGTCAAAATTGATATTAGAACAAAGACCACGGTTAGGAGTTATAAGATATGACGGACAACGCATTATTCACCACTTATAGGGATATGCCTTGTGGAGAAAACTCAAGGTCGGATCACCATGACAAGTGGGTCCCAACACCTAATAGAGAATTCAAAAGTTTTTTTTTGTTTTCCTCAAGGCTTTAAGGAATATAAAACTTGATGGGACATTACTAGATAATTCAATTAGATCGCATTTAAGTAATCTAACAAGTATAAGAAATCATGTAATATTGTAATGTCCACTAATTTGCACAAAATAATCAATAAAATATTTATTGATTGATGTATACATAGTGAACTAAAATTAAAGATTGTAAAATAAATGTATTCACCTAAAAATAGTTCTTTTGAATGTAGTTACTTCAAAGCCCATGATAACAAGCCAAGTGTACAATCATTTATATTTTCCAATATAGGTCCATTTAAGGTTTAACTTGCCTAATAATGTTTACTGTCCAAATGAGTATGAATCTATAGATAAAATGAGTGTATGGATATGTGATCCGTACTTGATTACATACAAGGTTGTATGTTGAACAATTTAATTTTGTACAATACAAATTTCAAATAATTATTATTTGAACAGGGCAAATAAAACTCAATACAAGAATGTATACTTAATATGATTAAGCGTATTGTACTTGTTGGAAATAGTTCCAAACCAAGAACTAAAGATAGGCCCGATTAACTGAAATGTCAGTTTGGTCTAACTGACTTCTGTGCTCTTATTTAGTGGGTGTGTGACTATAGTTGATATCTTGGAGTATCTTAATGTGTCACCTCAAATGATTTTGGGCTCGAGCAACCATTATGTTTAGGACAAAACAACAAAGATATCACAGTGTAAAATACCAAAATTAAATCCATTAACTTCATTTTCACTATTGAAATGTTTGAGATACCAACTTATGTATATTGATAGATTCTGTATTTGGAAGTAAAATTAAAAACGTGCAAAAGAACTAGAAACAATTTGATCAGATTAAATAAGGTGAGTATATTAGATATAGAGTTCTAATAAATACCTAAAATAATATATATGTAACAACCTGCAATTTCGTTAACTACATATTTAAATGATTAATTTAAATATTTAATTGTTAATTAAAGAAAAACTTATTATACTCATTTTAAGAGATGGACGAATCAGGACTCGAGTCACCTGCCGTTGAGACTAGAATTCCGTCACGAAAAAATGAGTACAAGCTAGCCTAGTTTGGAGTCGATATACTTTAGTAGTGAATAGTGTTTTGTTTGGATAAAATGAAATTTTGGGCTAAAGCCCATTAGCTAGCTTATAAGTTGGCTAACTCCTTTTTCACTTTTCATTTCAATCTAACATTTTCTTTTTGTCTCCTAATTACTTTCCTAATCTCCCTCTAAGCTCTAAACCAAGATACATAAATCCAAGCCTAAATAAAATCATATGAATCCCAGAAAAATCATTACAATTCTTCTCTACTTATTCCTTACAAAACCATTAATGTTTTGGCTTGAAATTATGTTTGAAGCTCCATTTCAAATTTCAAGAGAACAAAAGTATGAGTTTGGTGATTAGATCTTGATTTGGTAAAGAAGAACATGAGTAAGATGATTATCTTACCTTATTTACTTGTTATACTCCATTAATTTGTTTATATATGGTTATGAAGTATTATGGAGAGGGTTAGAGATTGCTATGCTATGATTTAAGTTTTAATTCATATTATACACATAGTTATATCATCTCATTATTAATTAGAAACCATTAATTATTAATTAAAGAAAAGTTAGTAAGCTTTGAAATTTATTTAGGATTAACAAAATGATTTTATGAGATATTATGGATTGATTTGAGACTAATTAGGTGATATAGTGATGCATATGTCATTAGTAAGCAATAATTAAGCCATTTGAATGAGCTTTAGAAAATTTAGTAAACTAATTAAGTGAATGTTGAGCTCAACACTTATTATTAAAGTGATTAGAGGCTTAATGAAGCTTCATTAGTGTTAATAAATATTGTTTAAAAGAAGGAATAATTTTTAAATAAATTGAATATTTTATAAATGAAGTTGGTAAGTTAATTAAGTGAGTTTTAAGCTCTACACTTATTATTAAAGTGATTAAAAGCTTAACGAAGTTTTATTAATATTTATAAATATTGTTAAATTAGAGAAATAATTTTATAAGTGAATGAGATATTTTATAAAATAGCATGAGATTTTATATAATAATATAAAAGAGATATTTTATAAAATAGTAAGGATTTTATAAAATAGAGGTATTTAATAAAATAGTATAAGATTCTATAAACTGGTATAAAAGAGATATTTTATTAAATAAAACGAGATTTTATAAAATAGTATAAATGGGATACTTTATAAAAGGATGAGATTTTATAAAATAGTATAAAAGAGATATTTCATAAAAATATGAGACTTGTAAAATAGTATAAAGGAATTATTTTACAAAATGGTTATAGGGTTTTATAAAATAATTGTGAGGTGAATGCATAAATTTAAGTAAGAAATGAAGTGTTATAAATGATTGAAATGACTAATAAGCTAGTATTGTATTTTATAAAATAATGGAATGATTTTATAGTATAGTGGAAAACGGGATTGGAATTTCATTGAAATGTGTTGGTAAATAAAAATAAGATTTTATTTAAGTAATAACTGAAATACTTATTTAAATATACGCGTATGTATATGTATATGGATAGGTATACGTATACGTGTATTTGAAGTATATAATAATCAATACAATTTACATATTGTAATTAGAATTGTTGAATGGTTTGGATTATTGATAATGGGCGCATATTTACGTGAATAGTTATTTATGTGTATAGAAATATCTAAATGTGTAAATAAACACTATGCAAGCATCTCACGTAACCCTAGCGACTCTCATGTGCGTTAAGTTGCGTGAGAGGATACCTGACAGAGTAATCGATCTGGTGAAGCCCGAAATGTGATTTATGTAGTGGAAGTGTGTTTATATATGTAAGTGTATACAAAAGTGCACAAATGAGTGTATTGGCAATGCATAGACATAACATAAGGCAAGAAGGCCAATTGAGTTCGTTTTGGCGGTTAGAGGAGGTCGAGTCGTTAGAATCATCCTACGGAACTCTATGCATAAAAAGAGTGGATCTTATATCAAAATCGATTTTCGAAGACATAAGGAAACGCTTTCAAAATATAAACCAACAGACTCCGGAAGATATCTGATGTTGTGGAAGTAGGTTAGAGGAGCTAGGTGACTCATTAGATGAAGTGATGGAGAAAACAGAGCCAGAGCCGGCGGTCGGTATGGCGCAGGAGTTACTTGCCCAGGCTTACTGCCTGGTGTAGAATATCATCTGTGCACTAATGGTATACCACTACTGCATTGCTAGGGTGCAGGGATGGACAGTATGCCCAAGTAAGGTGCAAGATGGTGGGGACATTCTCTGCCATTTCAGACACGACTTAGTGTGAAGGTTCGGCGTGACTTTGGGAAGTCTTGGGCTACTTAAAAGAGTGGAATGCAAGGTGTAGCTAGAGATTCAGATGCTAATATAAGAAATGTTTACTTGATGAATAATGATCTGACGTGGGATTGGTAGCCTGGTCACGTCCAATGTTTATGTACGATTGAACGGAGTAAGTCTATACCTCTTGGTTTCGACCTTAGAGTGGATATGTTTTGACGAATGATATTGGTCTTATATTAGTGACCATAACCAGTACTAGTCTTATATTAATGACCATACATTGTATTGATCTTATATTAGTGATCATGTATCGTATTTGCCTTATATTAGTGGCCATACATATTAGCAGTCTTAAATTAGTGATTGTATGTCGTACGGTCTTATATTAGTGATCGTATATCATATTGATCTTATAATAGTGAACATACATCGTCTTGAGCTTATATTTGTGATCATACGTCATTTTGACCTTATATTATCAGCCATACATATTATTTCTCTAATAGTATTGGCCACACGTTTAGATAAACGATGACGAGGCATCGCTCTTTGTTCGTGACATGTGGATATGATTACGTGATGTTATATTTGATGTATATGTATACCTATATGGCATTAGTGCACTTTTGTAGCTCCGATAGCGTATTATATGGGACACCATGTTGTCATCATTTCGTAGAGGTATAACATGAGTTTAGTCACGTTGGATGTGGCCTGGATTATATGGTACAATTTGGTACTAACTCTGTTTACTTTGGACCCTCGAAGGGAATTATTGGATCACGTTAGTTGTCCATAACGGACTTTACCCATCAGTAGTGATGAGTATTAGTTTGTATTCTTTGTTTGTCATTTATTGTTATGTTGTGTGTAGTATATCAATTGGTTGATAGTATTTTTTTGTGATAGACTAATGTTATGATATATATTACCTCTGCATTTGTATATTGGGTAACCTTTATCATAGTATACTATTACATATCAGTCATATTATATTAGTTGTGTTGACTCGTTGATTATAGGAGAAGACCAGGTTATAGTATGTTCCCTACTTTGAGATGGGTTTACTTTACTTGTTAATAGGTAGTTTAGATTATCCCAGTGCTAAGTTTGTGGAGAGGACCGGTTATGCTTTAGTAGTTTCCTGTTTATTTGTATATCGATTTTATATATGTATTTGTGATAGTTCCCCTCACATCATGTCCAACTCGCATTTTGTTTTTGCCTGTTTATCTCATGACAACTCTCGGGTTATCGATTGAGTAGTTTGGGGGCTAAGTGCTTTTGGGGATACGTTTTAAGGATCTCTAGAGCACTTTAGAGCCGAAGGGAATATTTTGGGTATGTATACTAGATATTGTAATGGTACATGAAAGACAGTTTATTCATATATAAGACTTGTTGTATTAGATATTCCATTTTGACTTTCTGTATTGATATTTATTTATCAGTTACTTCCGCTAATGGAGTCTCTTATATATTTTTCATTTTATTCTATTCATGTATATTCGATATATTATATGTTATAGTTCTACTGTGAGATTCCATTTATATGCCTTGGTATTATGTTTTGTTTTAATTTTACCCTGACAAACTGCCTTTTATGGTATTCAGAATTCAGACATTGTCATTCAATGTTCATATTGGGATACTACAAAGGATGGGTTGTTACATTTGGTATCAGAGCCTAGCTTCAACACTCAGGACCAAGTAGGAAGTTTTATTTAAATGAACTTGGTTGAAGGAGATACGTGGAGACAACACACTTGTATCTACCATATAATATTGCATTCACCACTTATCTTCTGAACTTTAATTTATTTATATCGCTGGTTGCTAGGGCAACTTTGTTTAGACTATTAGGTTGAGCATGCAAGATACAAAAGCAACTGCTGATAGGCCATTTGAGAAGTCTGAATGGTTCAAAGGCTATTTGGATACCGCACAAGATGTGTCACCACCCACAGACATTCCAACAACTATGGTAGTTGTTGAAGGTGGTCGTAACGACCCAAAATTCGACCACTTTAAAATATACTATTTAAACTAATTTTCAATATAAAATAGGTAAGGTTATGTGATTCAAATAATATTAGATAGCATTGGAAAGAGAAGTATATACAAAAATAGTAACATTTACCTATATCGACAAAAGTGACAAAATGCTGATTTTAGAAAAGTATGCTTCAATGGTAAAATAAATTATTTTAATTTATTTATAAGTTTTAATATTTTTAAATAATATTATACAAATTTATTTTTAAATTGTTTTACATAATAAACAGCTTAGCTAAAACATCAAAATGTGACCGTAAAACATTTTGTCGAAAATCAACGTTTTGTCGATTAAAAGTTGTCGCAACGTTGTCGCACCTTTATTTTCTTATATACGAACATATATTCAAATAGTTTAAGTATTAATTAATTCACTAATTAAGTTTACTTTTACTAAACATACTTAGAAAATTCTAGAATGTAATTAACAAAAAGTAAGCACAAACAGACAAAAATGCCATTTCAAAGCTAAAAGTAAACATCAAATCAAAGAAACATAATTATTATATTCCTTAATTAATAATTAAGTGAAAATGACATAAAGTAATGATTTGAAATGTGATGATAAGTATTGAAAAAATAAGGTTTCTTAAAAAGTAAGTAAAGGATGTTTTGGTCATTTTACATAATAATATTTTATTTCAAATTTTTTTCTATAAATACCATCCCACTTCTTCATGTTATTTTACACCGCTTCTTCATTTTTCAAGCTTTTCTTCCACTCTTTAATGGATTCTTCTTTTCTCTTTCCTTACTAACTTTTCTTAAAATCATATCAAATCAACTCCAAACTTTGCTAAAGTCCTTATATCTTCATCAAGACTTGGTCTATCATCTAAAAAGTGAAGAAATGATGGAGGAAGAGGTGGAATAGAAGGAGGGAGAAACAAGTTAGAAAGGTCCGGTGCAAGAAAAATAGAAAGAAGTGCCGCCCGTTTCATTCCAAGGAAGTAGGAGAAAGTTTGAAGTACTGCGGAAGCTCTGCCGAATTTTCCAAAGTCTGTTGAAGTTGAGAAAAAGTGTTGGATGATATGAATGTTGGTACAAAGTGAATAATTTGGTTAAAGGTGAGTACTCAAATATTAGTTTTATTTTGATAAAACTTAAGTTGATAATACACATGTTAAATTACAAATTAATATGTTGAATATTAGTTGATATTGGATGATAACTTGGTTGATATTATGGTTAATTATACGGTTGTGAAATAGTTGATAACTTGGTTTGATAAATAATAAGAGAAATGATTAGTAACTAATAAAATTAAATGTGGAAATTAAATCCATAATAATATGTGTATGGAGTGATTTAGCCTTAAATGATTTTAAAAAGATTAAAAATGATATTCAACAATACAATATTATAATATGAAATGAAATATGAGTTTGAAATGATAAAAATATTGTTTTAAATAAGTTAAATTAGTTTAAACATGGTTTAAAAAAATTAGGAGTGTTTCGGATAAGTTTCGAAGCAATTCACAAAATTGGTCAAAATCGAGCTCGTCGTGTAGCGGCAGTTCGTAAATGTTGACCCGTAACTTCAAATTAACGTAGAGAATGATTTATAAGACGGATTTCATCGAAATAAAAATTATTTGATCCACAATTATAATAGTTCCCCAACGAAGAAAGAAAATCAAGATTTCATTAAGTTGATTTTAAAACTGTCCAAAATAATTTTCTAAAAACACCACGGTTTTACAGTTCGGAATCCAGAAAAGGATTTCTTTTAAAATGATATTTTTTAAATGTTTTAAAAAATAAATAAATTCTAAAAAAAATTGAAATGTTTTAGAAAGGGATTTAAGTTGAAAATTTGAATTTCTAAATGATATAAAAGTCGTTTTGAACAATATAGCTTTTGAAACACAATTTGCAACACTTTTCGCAACTCTTTTCTCATCAGTTTTAAATAACTTTTGAAATGCATTTTTAAACTTAATGATTCTTTTTGAAATATTTTCTGAATTATTTTAAAAGAATAATTAAGTAATTTAAAGATGATTTGGAAGTTTTAATAAGAGTTTAAATAAATAGTTACGAGAAATTGTTTGTAACACTTAAGTAAAAAGTGAAGAAGATTGAATATAATAACAAACTGAGTATGCAGAAACAAATAGTACATTTGTCCCGCCCGTGAGATCTAGGAGGATAATAAAAGATGTTTAACTAAGGTTAGGGATGGAGCAACCAGTGCCCTGAACTTACCTAGCCTATGTCTTCTCTTTTTAGACGAGGGGTGGAACATATTGAAAGGAAAGCCCGGATGCTCGTTTTTCCAAGATAAAAGAAAAGAAACAAATTCTTTGAATGTTAATTAACCATATAACATCTTTTTTGTTCAATGATTGGTAAGAAGGAACTGGAATCAGATTTGGGTAATTCCTATCCGGAAATCCATTCAAACTAATTTTCGAAATAAAACATATTGAAAACAAAGATCATTGAAGACAAAGATCTTCATGATATATGAATGCTTGCCATTGGTCCCTGAAGGCGAAACTTACCATATCTAAGGTGGCAGTATTACTCTGTTATGAAAATCTTCGATTTGCAAGAATATGATTGGAAGTTAAGAAAGAAATCTTTTATTAAGATTTAATAAATGATTTGGGAATATTTTCCCTAAGTAAAGTTATAGCTTGAATATAAGAAATCTTTGATTAAGGTATAATGAAAGATTAGGAAAAGTTGTTCTAAATAAAAGATAAAATGATTTGGAATTATTCCAGGATTTAAGAATGTTTTAAATAAATCAAATGATTTAATAAATGAGGCTTAATGATTCCATATACTCTTGAAAAGAAAATAGAATAAATTGAAAAGAATATAGATATTTGATTTAAATAAAAGATGAAGTAATTGATAGATGTTTGACATCCACATTTGAACTTAACATCTTTAAAAGCGATGATTGGCTTCGAAGGAACCGAGGTCAGATTTGGGTGATTTATATCAAAAAACCACTTCGAACCAATGTATATGTTTGAAAGTGAAGACATGTTGACGATGATGATGATTGAGGACCGAGGATCTTCATAGCGTGAGGATTACTTGTTGACATGCTTTGGGTCGCTCCCATTATAGAGTTATTTATAGTAGTGGTCTGCTTGTTGTGGAGATTTTTTTGGATTTCAAGGACTATTCGCTATTAGTGGTAGTAGGAGAATGCCTTCGATTTAATTCAGTCTCAGAACAAACTTATATGGATGAATATCTGACATTGCATTTCTGAGACACAACGTTTGACTTTTACAAATGTGCATCTAATTGGTGGTAGAGAAGGCAACTTCTCTTAGCTTAACTCCCTTCTCTGAAACATACGAGTTTAGAGGTTGTATGCTTGTTGGAGTCGAATAGTGATCAAAGGAATGAAAGTGTGGCATTCAAAGTGGAACCTGTTATGATCAAAGCGTGATTTTGTTTGAAAAGCGTGGCTTTGAATAAATTGACATAGCCTCACTAGCCTCACATCCTGGAAGATGATATAGGATACTATGTGGTCGGACAGACAAAATTCGAAATAAGTGAGCATGTTTGGTGGTGCCCAATACATTGAGCCCTTTGGGGGATACGTCTCTCAAGGCGTTTATTGCCGCATTTTGATAAAGTGGTTAGCTTGAGAAAAGCAGGAAACTACTGGTTACCAGTGGTAGTATAGCAAGTACAGTTCCAAGTGACTAGTTTGAGAAAAGGGATTAAGGCGTCGTAGGAACTATGTTTGTTATGCATGGATTAGAGAAAAACCCACCAGTTCCCTATCATGTTGGTAAACCAATTTCAACGTGGCTTTACGGTTTTGATTGTATTCTCAAAATATCCATAATGACTTGCAAACATTTCAGCTACCCCTTTTTGGTATTATATACTCCGTTTGGGATATTCCGTTGACCTAGTCTGGATGTACTCCCATAGACTTAGTCTGGATATTGATAGCTTATTTGAATAAGTTTATTTGAAAAGTGTTTTAAAAGAATGTCATTAAAAATAATATCAAGTGTATTTTGATATAAAAGTGTTTTGGTTATCATAAGGTAAAAACTCGTCCGTGTTTATGTGTGGGCATGGTCTTATAAAATACCCTTCTTTTCAAAGGTTTTGATAACATTGTCATGACCCACACATTTGAAATTTTGAGTATCTCACGCTGGTTTATCATGCCTGATCTGAGTAATTTGAATACTAGGGTCAGATCCGAGTAGTTTTAAGTTGAGTTGAAGATGGTTGGAGTTTCCAAGGAGAGCCGGAGTTCTTCATCGTCGTATGGACGTTTTCTATTACCCGCTACATCTATTGCATTTGTTTTGTTGTCTTCAGCATTTGTATGGATAGAAGTTTATAATTATCCAGGCTGAATCTAGGTTAGACTCTGATATTGTATTTTAAAACTTTCCTTTATAAAGATTATTATTGAAATAATATATGTTACTCCATTCGTGTGAGATTCTGTTCTGTCTTTATTTTCTTTCTACCCTTAATGATCCGCTTATTCATGCAATTTGAGTTGGACATGTATGGTTTATTGTCGATTCAATGGGTTCGGAAAAACTGTCCATTACAGTGGTGTAGCGACTAAGAGGACTGCAATTCGGACTTGATGCATGGGCGTTCGAGTTAAATGGGGTTGATCAATGAAATGTAACTTGGATTTGTGACCTGGTAGGATTTAGCAGATGCCCAGTACTGAGCAAAGACCAAGTGGATGACTTAAATGCATTTTGCATAGAGTCTTTCATGTTAGAAGTTGTTTGTACTTGTATTAGTAAACTTTTGGTAGTAGGGTTGATCCCACGTATTGAAAAATATTTTCCAAGGATTAGTCCATCCACGTACTAGTTCCTAATCTTTGTTCGAAAGTAGGGTTTCTAGATGGTTTGAACCAGTTTGGCGAGGGGTTTTCATTTAATTCCTAAAGGCGAACACATGGGTTGGATTCTTGAGGCGGTTGAGAGATTTTTGAAGCGCGACTCTAGTCATGCAAGGAAATTTAAGTCGTTAGATAAAGGAACCAGATCAAAGTGTGCATGAGAGGAGTCGGGTGGCCATCCCTAGTTTAACAAAGAAATCATGCGAGAAAATAAAGGATTGGATTGGGCATCATAAATTATTTTGGATGATCTTTATTTGTTGTAAAATTATTTGTAGTGTAGTATAGTTAGGATAGCTTGCGATAGTTCAAGGAAGGACTTCTCGACTAGTTTTGTGACGATTTGGATAATCTTCTTAGTGGCGGTATGATGCTTTCTTAAGCGAGCATCATAGTACACTTACGATATTATCCTTATTAACATTATGCGATTGAGGTGAGTTTCAACTCGAGCGCGCCCAAGCATTTGTAGATTGTTATTTATTGATGATTTAATAGCTAAGTTTTTTCCTTTGGAGAATGAGTTCTCTTTAGAAAGAAAGGAAAGTTGAGACTTGGATTGCTAGGTTTATTCGAGGGTTTGAAGATTAGTGATCCAACATATCATGTAAATTTTCCTTTTCGTAGTGGGAGGTGTAATAGAATTTCGTACACTGCATTCATGAAAGGGTTTACACCACTCAGGCATTTTTTTTCATCTGGATGTCAAACAGACTCATGGGAGTTTATGGTTTGACATTCACATTTTGACCACTGTTGGTTGCAGGGTGTGCCGGTATAGACTCATTTTATGTCATTTGGATTGTTACTTGTTGATTGCTTGTTATTGTTTGTTGTTGCTTGTGTTGTATTTTATTGTTTGATTATTGCTTGTTGATTGTTTGTCATTGTTTGTAGTTTCTTGTGTTGTTTGTTATCGTTTGATCATTGCTTATTGATTATTTGTTGTTGCTTGTTGATTGATTTTTTATTGATGTTTGTTGTTGATTGATCGTTGATTAACTGTTGTTGTAATGACATGCATTTTAACGATTACATATTTAAATAATTGATTTAAATATTTAATCATAATTAAATGAACATCCAAAAATGTGATTTTTTGCAAATGGCTGATTCAAGATCGAGACCACTTCCATTGAGTTCATATTGGCGTTGCAAATTAAAATGAGTATATATATTGCTATTTTTTAAGATCGGACGATCCAATGGCCGAAACGATTTCAAAATGCACGAAATTAACATCCTAAGGTGTAGTCTCAGATGGCGAGGAGATTTATAATGTTGGATCCAAAAAAATGAGGTTATGTACGTAGACGAGTTTCGTGAGTATCGAACGCATCCAATGATCATGCAGACTTGAAACATAGGACTGTTTATTTGAGAGAATAAATAAATGGACAAAACAATAACATAAATATCCCCACAATCCAATCTCTCCCTCCAATTTCCATTTTCCATTTACTATTTATTCCTATAAGTGACAATCTATAGCCATTCCTCATCTTGATATATAAAAATCATAATCTCCATATCTACTCCATTAAAAATCATGAAACAAAATCCAACAAGCTCGTATCGATGAGGACATCGATTACATATGCTTGATCTAAGGTGCGGTGCCGTTTTGTCGAGATCGATCGATCCACGGCCGATTAAGGTTTGAGATCACCAGAGATTTAGGCAACAAGAGGTGGATCAGAGATTGCCGTTGTGATTCTTGTACAAGGGGCACCCACCCTTGAAATTTGTGCATGTCCAGTCAAGTACATCAGAACACGTCCATAGGCCTGGCGATCGCATGGATTTAGGTCGTGAGCACGAATCATTGATCGAGTTGCCTAACTTTAGGTCTAGGGCGGAGAGATGGAATAGTGGAGCGCGTTGCAACTACCGGTTTGTCAAATTGTTGTGTAATTATAGGGAAACCAGAATATATGCACATGGTTTTCGAGTTATTATACATATGTGCATAGCCTGGGAGAGGTTTGGAGAAGATGGGCTAGGATAAGTAAGGCAATTAGTTAATTAATTAGTTAACTAATTATCCTAGTAATTTCGAATCATATTGGATCCATATCTTTTACATACATGGTCCATTTCGAATTCGGTTTCTTATGTTGTGCTCATGATGGAGAGAACAATGCTTTGGCACTAGTTTAGATAGATATTATGGAATTGAGTGATATTGTTTCTCACTATACTATGATTGGTTGTATTGTATTAGATTGACGTTCGGGAATGATTTTTGGTTTTGAAATGTGATTTTCTTATATTTATATGCCTACTAGATTTTTATAAAAGAAAATAAAAGTATTTTAAAATGATTTATATATAGAATATCACATATTTTCCATCGACGTGCCATTGTTATCGTTGATATGGATGTATTATACATGTTGATGCATGCTGTTTTGGATGTATGTATGGTGGTTGGATGCATGGTTGTTTGAATGGTTGTTTTGGTCGAAAACACTTACTAGAGGTGATCGGATGTTAGGGGAATATCTTGTACATTAGGGTTTCACACATGATATATCAAATCAAATTTAAAATATATATGTCATAATATATCAAATCAAATTTAAAATCTTCAATATATATTATAAATCAAGTCATGTTTAGAAATTCAAATCAATTTTTTTTAAAACAAACCGTAGCAAAGCCATAGAATAGTCTCTCCACTTTGAAACTCGAAAATGAATGTCGATGATGCGGCCGCCATCACCGAAATTATTTTCCAGCGACAAAATAGGAGAGCTCTAATTTAATCATTTAAAATTCTTTGAAACCATTTCTATTCGAAAATATTTTTAATAATATACATTTTAAACTTTAAAACCATAGTTCGAAATTATCGAAAATTAAATTCTCAAATTCTAATTTTAATTCACTTCAAATTCCAAATCAAATTATAACTAAGTTTTATACATTCATTTATTTGTTAATTCTGGCAACAAATTCATTACCAATTTAATTTCAGAAAATTTATACTTATATATAATATAATCATACAAAATTATTTTATTTACCAAATTTGAAAACAATATTGTGTCAGTTTGCTCTGTTCAAGTGTTTTGGAAATCCTATCGATAGCGTTGATCAGACGAATCGATCGAAAATCCAAATCAACATCAACAACTCAAACAACACAATATATAGATATATAAAACATATTAAATATTAATTTACAAATACACTTCCTCGCTTGACGATGCAGGAATGGATTTCAAAATAAGTATAGAGATTCAAATTAGATGGAAATCAAATCAAAGAGAATTTTGATTCGATAATAAGTTCGAAACAGAAAATAAGATAATTCAATTAACAGAATCGGGAGATGGATAAGCTTATTTAATTCACGGGCAGCCTTAACCGGGTTGACCGTAACATTAAGAATAAGATCGATGTTGAATTCCGAGGTAAATCAACATTCGATCTCAAAAGATAGAATTCAGGTATAGCAGGAGATAGATAGCATCGTAAACCGAGTATACAGAAATCTCCGGTAAATCAATGCTATTATGAAGGAATTTCACCCTTTTACAAATCGTTCGAAGTTTGGTGAGACCGCCGATTTATTATAAAGATCATTCGAAGTGGAGTTATGGGATCCTCCAGAATTCAGACGAATTCGAATAGTGTGGGACAAAAATGAACTTCGGAACCGAGGGAACGTTCCAAAATTCAAAGGAACTGAGTCAAAAGGGAGAGATTGAAACTCGAGTGGGAGTGATTCTGTAAATATATTTACCATATATACTAAGTTTTGCCTAGAGCTACCAAAAGCTCTGATACCAACTGTAACGACCCGCTATTTTGAATTATTCGCATCCGCACATATCGGACTTGAATAATTCAAAATACCGAATTGTTAATTTAAATTTGGCAAAATCTCAGATTTATAGTAAATAAATAATCATAGAATCACAGACACAGAGTAATAATATGCAGCGGAAGTAAAAGAGACAGTAGTTCATGAAGCTATTATATAAATATATAAGATACATCCGAGTTTACATAAGTTACAACAGAAGTCTCGAATACAACAGTCAAATATAAGAATCAGAATACATCACTGGAATCATCGAATATCTGAAAGCGGGATAGATAGCTGGATCTCCAGGCGAAGCTCCAACTCCAAGGTGAGTCTCAAAAGCTGAACCACTTAGTCTGACCCGAGCGTAAAGCAAAACACAAAACACTCGAGTCAGGATTAATATTCTCATATCAATAAATCCAACTCAAGTGAAAAAGCAATCGAAATACGAGTAACTCAAAGGATGTTGGAATCACCATCCTCTAAGGATCCGTTAAACTATCTACTATGTAGTAGTGTACGCTAAATAGATAATGTCTATCAGTAATATAAAATATCAAAATAGTGTTAAGGCGTTACCATTATCCCTCTTAACACATTTTATATAAGCATCATAGTCTATACAGCACTGTAAACTCCACCGTAAACTAGTGGGATATCAGGGAGTACTACATAGGTATAACACAAAACAAATTCGTAGTGGTCGCGTATATAGGGATACAAGTATGACAAGGCACATGAGGCAATATCCAAGGTAGTGAAACTACCGTTTGCCTGATCCGGATTGGTGAAAACGCATCGCCGCAGCGATCGCAACACCGCGAAACAACACTCCTGAAAAGTACGAGGGTGCACCAATCAATCACAAGTAATGAGCAGTAGTTACGAAGAAGTGTGTTCGCTCGAGGTGGCTAACCCCATTTGGCCCGGCACGGCTCCTGATTTTAGTCATTTCCAGTTTGACACAAGTGTCAAGGCTATCCATTTTCGTTTTCCTTCTTCAGTCATCACGTACATCATTGCAACCACTTCATTCTGGATCATCACTCCGCGTATAGTTATTAAAGTGATTTTCGGTTTAGATAGAGAGTATATCCATAACCGATTCCGGTTTCTTTAATAACTTCCGTAATTATTACACCGATTGGTCATTTAGTAAATTTCAAACCAAATCAAATTCAATTTCAATTCGTAAATCAACATTTCATTTGTCTTGCTAAATCAATTTCCAAAGTTTTACGTTTCAAAACTTCCAAATTACCATTTCAAAATCTTATAATTCGATTTCAATTTTTATTTAAACAATTCAAATATTGATTCAAGTTCATACATAAATTTTATTTCAAAATCATTTAAAATGGTTAAATTTTTATTCAAATCAATTTAAATTCATTTATCGATTTCATTCAACATTCGCTAAGTAAATTTATCCTTCAAAACAACTTCTATTTAAATTCCAATTCATTTAAATCAATTACTTAAGTTCAATTTCATTATATCAAACATCAAATTGAATTAAATTGAATTCGTCAAATCAATCCTTTAAATTTCAAGTCTTATATTTATTACAATAAATCACATTTTATTTCTTGTTAAAGAAATTCAGTTTCACTTATTTAGTTACTAAGTTACAAATTTCGAAACTCAATTAATCAAGAAACTAAGTTTCACATATTCAAAAGTTCAATTTCACTTATTAACTTACTTAAATAATTTTCCAAACTTTAATAAATAAAGAAACTCAATTTCCTTTATTAACGAAGTTCAAATCCACTTAATCAAAAGTTCAATTTTTCTTATCAAAGAATTCAATTTTTAATCAATTATCAAATAATTAAATCTTATTCAATTATTAAATAATTTCAAACATAATTATTAAATAATTTCAAAACTTAATAATTACAACTTGATTATAAATTCAACT
Source organism: Allium cepa (assembly GCA_030765085.1). Classification (NCBI taxonomy): domain Eukaryota; kingdom Viridiplantae; phylum Streptophyta; class Magnoliopsida; order Asparagales; family Amaryllidaceae; genus Allium; species Allium cepa. The sequence goes on from CM060935.1 coordinate 61,463,550, forward strand.
TAATTATTAAATCATTTCCACTTAATTATGAATTCAAACTTAATTATCAAATCATTTCAACTTAGTTATAAATTCAACTTAATAATTTCAAACTTAATTATAATTCCAAACGTAATTATAATTTCAAATTTTATTATTAAATGATTTCAAACTTAATAATTTCAAAACTCAATTATTACTAACTCCAGATTAAGTATTAATAATTCCAAATTTAATTATTAAATAATTAAATTTCAAACAACGTTCTTTCTTCAATTACTATGTTAATATTTGCTTCATATTTCAATCTTTACATTTTCCTTTCAAAATTCAAATTCCAATTTCATTTCAAACTTATTCTTTATTCAAATAAAATCATTATTTTATTTTTAAATCAAATTATTGACCAATCGGATTTATTAAATTCTCTATCCTAAGTCAAGTTCATTTTGGGTATTTATCATTTCAACCCGATTCCAACTCCAATTCAAAAAAATCAAACATAACAAAGGGAACTTGCAGTATGATAACTGGGATGGTGTCAAAGTAAATAAACAAGCAATAGCATCCATTCATAACAATTCAACAATATTGAAATAATCCTGAAATAATCGTATTAATTTACATTGTTATTTATGCAAATATATATAATTATTCCTAGAATCTACATTATCATTTCATGTAGATTAAAGATTATTACATTTATTATTCTATGCAATTCTACACTTTTCATCAATTATACAATTTCCTACTTCATCAATTAATACATCATAAATTCGAATGGTTCAAAGGTAATTAACTATTTCTACGTGTCAATTCATTTAAACATTTAAAGGGTCATATTATACCAATGTCATTAAATCAAATTTGTCACATATATCAAATCCAACTATCCTACGTCAAATTCAATTGCATAATATTTATCACTTTATACATTACAATTTAACATCCAATATAAACAACAAACAATCAATCAATTATCAACCAAACTGGATTATTATTTCATACATAACAGATAAGGGTGTCAGATGTCAAAGGTGAACTGATAACAGTGCAATAAATAACATCAGTATATTTCAATTGTCGTTTCAATTGAAATCAAATTTAATAAATAAAAGAATATTAATCGTGAGTGATTGCTCACCTTCGGGGCTTGAGACGAACGATAATATGATGAATTACGATTCCAAGCACGAATTCCAAAACAAAGCTAGATGGGTACGAATTTGACCGGTAGAGCTGATAACAGAAATAGACGAAATCAAATCAGAATTCGATCGATGGATATAATTGGTATAAGGGAACTTACATGCAATTGTATTTATATATAAATCATATTTTAAATTCAAACAAAAATTAAATAAAATATATATATGGTTTCAAAACGGAATATAACATATACTTATAACCAATAAAACTTATAATATATTATATGATAGTACAAAGTATAAAATTATACCTTTCCTTTTTTTTAGAACAGTATAAATCTATGACCTGAATATGAAACACCACAACTTTCGAAAACAAGATAACATATATAACTAGTACAGTAACCAATATATATAACATAGACTAATAAGGGAATAAAATGAAACACGTGTACACCTTATATTGAATTGCACATTCAAAACAACAACAACAACAACAACAACAACAACAACAACAACAACAACAACAACAACAACAAAAAACACAAGAACAGGTTACCAAATAAAACAAGCAACTATCCAAAGCCTCTGTACAAGCTTACTAGACTGTAAGTCATTTTAACTAACGTAACATATAGGCTAACTATTAAATAAAATTTACTTACATAAACCTTTTACATATATACGTACAACTACCAAATTTTATATTGTATACACATTAAGAGAGACGCAACATATTATATAAACATAAACTTGCAATAGAGGTTACCAAGTCCTTTTCTTTTCAAAATAGGTAAAGATTACGTATATAAAGTAAACACAGAGAAAGAAAATTATAGTTTATAACTAAAAATTTATGTTGGCAATCTTAAAAATCTGATATAATATATAATTTATATAAATTTATGTGTATAAAACTGGCATAATATATATTATAAAATTAAAAGATTAACATATAAATAAAATGTGAAAATATCCATCTTACTGTTTACCATCACAAGTCAACAACACAGCAAAGAAAAAAAAACACATATAATAGTTGGCTAATTTAGATAACATACGTAACCTTATATTATTATTTTGAAATCCATATTACTACAAAATTTCTCTTACTGCTTTGAATAACACAATATATAATATAACTAACAGTATACACAATATATTAAATCCATACTTAAATAAGATTAACAAGGTATTCTATCTCTTACGCAACAGACAAATTCCAAAACCATATACATAACCCCACAATTATATTCTAGTACAACTTATATATATGTAGCTTCAGCCATCATATTTATAAGCTGTGAACAAATACTTACACTAGTACCAGACTTCACAATAGTAAAGTAGTACTAATAACAAACTATTAAATATTGCATATAAAACAGAATACAAAACAGCAAATAATATCTAACAGCCTAGACTTAATAACATTTGTGTTTACCTAACAGGTGAGGCTCATGCATAGTCCAAGGAAAGACGAGGAGGCACGCATGAGGTAGAGATGGAGAGCGGAGGAAAGGACGGCCGATGTCGGGTGAGGCCGAGGTTGCGGCGGCATCGCATCAGGAAGGTGGATGAGGAAGAGAGGGAAGGTTGGACGAGCGGTTTCTCTGGCCGAGGCTGTTCATGCGGAGGCGATGCAGGTGGTGGCGTGAGAGCGGGCGGAGGGAGTGAAGTGTAGCGGCGGAGCAGCTCTCGACCGAGCTTGGTCGAGGATGGCTGGCGATGGCTCGGCATGAAGTGGAAGGCCGGTTGATGTGGGGTGGAGATGCAGTGCATGGCAAGGTGGGGAGGGGAAGAACGAGCGGGGAAGGAGAGGGCGCTGAGAAGGAGGCGAAGATTTTATATATTTTTTTTGTTTTTTTTCGCATCTGTAAGGTAAAGAGAGAAGTGATAGAAATTTGAGCAGAAATGAAAATATATGAACAGTTATTAAAAGGAAAGGAAAAATTTGATGAGGAGAGGAAATGAAAAGGCTAATACACGTAGAAGCAATGTAAAATAAAATAATCTTTTTAAGTGCCAGCACAAATTTAGATGTAAAAGTGAAGTCACCAAACGTCAAAATTTAAGTTCCGAGAATTTTAAAAAGTTGTTGATTAACTTAAAGGATGTGAAAAGCCGTATAAAACCAATAGACTTAAATAACGAATTGCTACGGATAACCATTTACTGATTTCACGACGTATCGATGTTCGCAAAATAGAAATGAATATACCGTAGAGATCGGCACGACGAGACGATCAAAATGGCATACGGATATCAGTGATACGATCGAATTATAAAAATTCGAATTTTTATACTAGCGGAAAATGCATGAAAAACACAGAAAAATAAGATCGACGAAGCTAAAGATGTCCGAATTTGAAAAAACGAAAAATGACGTCTTGCTCAAAATATGGTTTAGAATTTTTCTATGTAAAAATATTTAGGTTTTGAAAAAGTTTTATTTTCAACTATTCTTAACTGATTAAAGTGAAATAAATTTACGCACGAAAATAAACATCATATTTTTCGGATGAAAATTTACCAGTTGCTATGTTTAATTAGACGTATTTCAAATATAAAATTTATATTTCAAAATTTTATCGTTTAAAATTTCACAAAATTTTAATTAAATATGTTACTAAAACCGTTAAAACTTACGGGTCTTTACATTTAAATATTTAATCATAATTAAATGAACATCCAAAAATGCGATTTTTTGCAAACGGCTGATTCAAGATCGAGACCACTTCCATTGAGTTCATATTGGCGTTGCCAATTAAAATGAGTATATATATTGCTATTTTTTAAGATCGGACGATCCAATGGCCGAAACGATTTCGAAATGCACGAAATTAACATCCTAAGGTGTAGTCTCAGATGGCGAGGAGATTTATAATGTTGGATCCAAAAAAATAAGGTGATGTACGTAGACGAGTTTCGTGAGTATCGAACGCATTGAATGATCATGCAGACTTGAAACATAGGACTATTTATTTGAGAGAATAAATAAATGGACAAAACAATAACATAAATATCCCCACAATCCAATCTCTCCCTCCAATTTCCATTTTCCATTTACTATTTATTCCTATAAGTGACAATCTATAGCCATTCCTCATCTTGATATATAAAAATCATAATCTCCATATCTACTACATTAAAAATCATGAAACATAATCCAACAAGCTCGTATCGATGAGGACATCGATTACATATGCTTGATCTAAGGTGCGGTGACGTTTTGTCGAGATCGGTCGATCCACGGCTGATTAAGGTTTGAGATCACCAGAGATTTAGGCAACAAGAGGTGGATCGGAGATTGCCGTTGTGATTCTTGTACAAGGGGCACCCACCCTTGAAATTTGTGCATGTCCAGTCAAGTACATTAGAACACGTCCATAGGCCTGGCGATCGCATGGATTTAGGTCGTGAGCACGAATCATTGATCGAGTTGCCTAACTTTAGGTCTAGGGCGGAGAGATGGAGTAGCGTAGCACGTTGCAACTACCGGTTTGTCAAATTGTTGTGTAATTATAGGGAAACCGGAATATATGCACATGGTTTTCGAGTTATTATACATATGTGCATAGCCTGGGAGAGGTTTGGAGAAGATGGGCTAGGATAAGTAAGGCAATTAGTTAATTAATTAGTTAACTAATTATCCTAGTAATTTCGAATCATATTGGATCCATATCTTTTACATACATGGTCCATTTCGAATTCGGTTTCTTATGTTGCGCTCATGATGGAGAGAACAATGCTTTGGCACTAGTTTGGATAGATATTATGGAGTTGAGTGATATTGTCTCTCACTATACTATGATTGGTTGTATTGTATTAGATTGACGTTCGGGAATGATTTTTGGTTTTGAAATGTGATTTTCTTATATTTATATGCCTACTAGATTTTTATAAAAGAAAATAAAAGTATTTTAAAATGATTCATATATAGAATATCACATATTTTCCATCGACGTGCCATTGTTATCGTTGATATGGATGTATTATACATGTTGATGCATGCTGTTTTGGATGTATGTATGGTGGTTGGATGCATGGTTGTTTGAATGGTTGTTTTGGTAGAAAACACTTACTAGCGGTGATCGGATGTTAGGGGAATATCTTGTACATTAGGGTTTCACACATGCGAAGACTTAACAAGAGGGATAAGTTATAAAGGAGGGTTAGGATACATGCCAATGGATGTGAGGTAAAAGACGCGGCTTTGAACTTCAGGATGGATGTCGGATGTCTTCATCTGGTTTGTACTTATCCGTTTTGGTTAAGTACAAGACAATGGTTGTTGTTATTGACCACTGTAGAGCGGTTAATGTCTATCACTATTATTGATTAGCTATTTGGCTGATCTTTGGCTTGGACGTTGAGGAGATTTCATGGTGCGCGATTTGATGATTTATTCATGCAACCGACTTAGAGTTTTGATGTTATTTCTCTAAGGCAAGCGATTTCAATAGTGAGGTGCTGATCTGGTGCTCAGACATGAGAGTGGTACTTCGGTTTATGACTGGATGGTGCATGTAGTAGGTTTCGAGGTAGATGCTTTAGAACTCTGTAGATCGTGGTGGAAGTGGTTGCTTGTTCGCGTCATAGGGGATGGTGATGTACAACATGATGGAAAGTCTCGTATCTTCGGTTTGTGGCTCATGGGGGTAGCAGTTACTAAAGATTAGTTACTTTATATCTTTATTTGTGGCTCTTGGGGGTAGAAGGTGCCAATGAGGCTCATTTTGGGAGTCATAGAGTGAAGGAACGTGGTGGGTTCCTGATAGTGGAAATTGTTTTGAGCAAGTAGGACTTGGATGGATGTGTATGTGCTAAGGGATCATTGATGAATCGGAGTGTTTTCTATTGTACTTGAAGAAGGATGTTGTGTAGTGGGGACGCTCATGGATTAGTAGCGAGGATCCGTATATCCTAGACCCTTTGGGACTAGTGTCTAGCTTTGGGTTGCGAGACACGTATCCAATTTTGGGCTGCAAGATATGAGAGTGCAGCGTAGAGCCGGGATTTCCACTTGTCCTTGGTAGAAAGGAGGTCATAGAAGTTATCATATATCTAGAGCACACTGGATGACAGTTAGTATTGTTTAATGGATGCTATGTTTGTTATGGTTGCTTCACTAGCCACCTATCACGCTAGGGATGTCACACAAGGTAGGTATTGTGCATAAGGATACCTAGATACCACGGACGGTTTACTTAGTATGGAGTAGGTATTTTGGATGGAGATGCCTAGGAACGCGAAAGTTGATTGAGTATGGAATACCCCTTTATGATTTTTTAGAGTAGCATATTCTCGATGTTATGTTCTAACTGTTTGGTTGTAGAGGCAGGTCAGGTATGATTCTTATACCCTCTGTTCTGTACACTATATCGACTTTTATAGTATTTTGAGATTGTTTATCGCTTACACAAGATTATTATCTGACTTGAGGTTTTATGCTTTGCTTCTTATTATCGTCGGTACTCTTAAATGAGTAGAATAGAGAGCGGTGTGGACGACTTATGGAGTTCTGCAGATGGATTAGCAGGAGATGACATTTACTTATACTTATATTTGAGTTGTTATTGTATATTCCATTGTGTGACACTGTCGAGCCTTGACAGTGTTTGACTTACTATTATAAGAGATAGTTTATGAGTTAAGTTTATGTATCAGTTCTATAAACTCATTTACTTTTTGTATAACTCTACGGATCCTATACTCTGATGATTAGTTAACATTGTTATTACTGTCTCGATGGTTTTATATCTATATTGGCTATTATATTTCGTCAGATGCGATGTGAGATATGCATAGGTGCTGTGATTATTTGGTGTTTCCTTTTTCTTCTTTTCTATTCTCTTCTCTTCTATTTCCTCTCATTTGCTTCTTTTCTTTCCATTGACAATCGTTCTGCATCGTAGGTTAAGGGCGGTGATTATTGATTTCAGAGCGTAGGTTATATGATTAACCTGAGTGTATACCGCAATCTTGTAGAGATAGGGTAGGAGTTGTCGCCTTAGACTAGATCTAGAGTGTATGTATATATGAGAGAGTTTGTATGTATTATATATTTTGTTTCTTAAAACAATACAGTAGTATATACAATATACATAGTCGTATTGCACACACGAGCATCACTGATGTAGTTTTCAAAATAGGAGACCGATCATCCTTATTGTAGAGTAGGAATGACTCGGCATATGAGAAATACATCTACTGATTTCATCTTCAGAGTTGAGGATTGGTTGAGATTGGGGAACCCTGATTGACAAAATATTTCACAGAGATGGTGCGAATCATTTTCTAGGATGCCTAAGCTGCTCTAAATGGTCATGGTGCTCAGTTGCAAACGGGTAGGGTCAACTATAATGAGCTGTATAAAGACTACAAGAGTCTACAGGGTAGATCGTTCCTTAGTACAGAGTCGGCTATGGAAAGGCAAGATTGGATGGTTACTTACGGGAGAATTTTCGATGACTTTGAGTTAGACAATGCCATGAGGTAGAAGTTGACCTCTAAATAACTTCATGGATAAACAATGAACTAGTGGAGTGTCTCTATAGATTCGATTCCCGAGGGTCGATTTGACTAGGATTCATTCATAGTTCACTTCGAAGAAGATTTATTTTTGAAGTCGATGTTGGTTAGAGAGTTCGTCGATTTGAAGTAGGTGATATGTCTGTGTCGGAGTATGCAGACGAATATGATGTGCTATCGAAGTATAATCTATTTCCCATTGATACCCCACACAGAAAGTATGAAGAGTTTTACATTAGGTTGAGTGATCATCTTAGGAAGTGATTGATTAGTCATATTGACGAGAGCTTCGAGACGATGATCGAGAAGGCTGTATGATGTGAGAGCCTGAACCTATGCAGAAGGGTTGTCCTGAACCAGTTGAATATGGATAAACTGGGGAAGCATATGTATTGATTTCCGTTCTGATTTCGTCGAATGCTACATCGACGAAAGAGAAGGGAAATGGCATTACCATTTGAGATATGCTTTACACTTATGGTGTTTCCATACGTGTTTTATTTGACATCGAGGTTTCATATCCCTTCATATCTAAATTTGATGGAGATATTGGGATTGAGACTCGAAATGGTTAACCGACCCTTCGATTGTGACTGCCCGGGTTAGGGGCTCTGCCAGCCTATATGTGGTTTGTTGAGACTTTGTCTTATTTAGTCAAGGATATTTGTTTGTTTTCTATTGGTTGTTTTGGGTTTTGATTGGATTCAGTATGATAGTTTGGGAATGGACTAGCTAAAGGGGGTATGAAATAATAGTGGACGGTGAGAGGCCATTGGTGATGATTGGGGTTATGAAAGAGCGAGCATTTGTAATTAGCTACCTACAAAGGATAGGGTTATGGTTGGCTCTGTATATTTGCTCAATATTCCACATGATGAGTTGTCATCTATGCTTGTAGCTAGAGTGTCCAGACATATTCGATGAGGTGACCAGATTACCACCATACGGGGATTGAGTTCTATTTCGATCTAGTTAGAGGTGCTAGACCAGTAGTTATGCCTTTAAGGAATATGATTCCTAAAGAGAAAAGGGAACTAAAGGTGCAAGCGGATGATCCATTGAGATGATGGTTCATTTGTAAGAGCATATTTGGATAGGATGCACCTATAGTGTCCACCACAAGGGCTGGTAGCTCTTTGGGCTTTTTTGTTAATTGTCATGAGCTGAATGGATGATGAATAGGTAACCATTCCTGTTTGTTGATGGCTTTTTCAATCAGCTCTATAAAACGAGGACGTTCTCTTAGTTGGACTTGGGAGAGGTTTTCACTAACTAAGAGTATTAGAGAGAGTGTCCAATGATAGCATTTCATACGCTAATTTGATTTTTGATTTGTTGGTTATACCTTTTGGGCTAACTAATGTGTTAGCATGCCTTGTCGATTTCGTGGACCATGTTTCGAGAGTTCACTTGAGTGAGTTGCGCTTATGCTCATGGATGATATTTTCGTCAACTCATGTATGCAAGAATGGCTCAAGCCACGATTGATGGTTGTATGATAGGTGTTGAGAAGACACTTATTGATGACGAGATTTTAGAGTATCACTTCTAAAGGAGGGAAGTGAGATGTTTGGGTCACGTTGTTTCAGAGTAGGACATCACTGTAGATCTTGTAGTTATGGTAGTCCAGAATCTGAATAGACCCAAGGTACCGACATCGTTAACCTACTTAATGGAAGAGGATCAGACTTTTATTTGAGATGAGAGGTATAGACACACGTTAGTGAGTCTGGCCGAGGGGTTGACGAGTGCACTGATGTTACTCATTCCAAGTAGGAATGAGGAGACGAGAGTACACATGCATATTTGGGTGCGGTATTGATAATAAAAGGTAAGTTGTAACATCCCCTATTCTAAGGGCCAAAATTAACCGCTATGGATGTTTTTGTCATCCATAGTTATTAATTCTCAATGACAAAATGCGGTTATATTAACCATATCAATAATTAGAAGCACATGAATATAACAAAAATTCAAAAATAATTTAAAAACAAAATTTTACATTTCATTTCACAAATTACATTTCATATTCATTACATAATTCCATTCATAAACCCATATTCAAAGAAAATATGACTGCAAAAAATACTCTAAAAGTGACATATGAAGATGCCATCTTGGTTGATTAGAGTCAAACACTTAGAAATTATGCAACTTTGTTGTTACATCAAAATAAACAAAACCAGAAAGCGAAAATAGCTAAAGCTCCTAATAGTTAGATTGCCTACTGCACGTCTTCGAAAGCTTATTCATCTTACTGGATGACCTAAATTCCTTAATCTTGACCTACTCAGATGAGTACTCAAGAGTTTGAAGGGAAAAAAGGACTTCGGGTCATACAATAGTTGGTGTGAATAATAATCTACCATCTCGAACCAAATAGATATCCAATGGGACAACGCGTTGAACAGAATGGGTTTTCCCCTCATTGGTATCTTAACCAAAACATAACAACCATATACTGAGCTCCTACAACCACAATGGCTAAAACATAGAAGATAACATTTATAATCATTCAAAAATATTTGATTACACATCCCAATTCATTAGATTACCTATATTAATTTCAAATGACTACCCATCACAATTTAAACTGACCAACCGTCTTATAATTATGTGGACTACCCATCTCACATTTAAACATTTCTAGAATTATATGGACCATCCATCTCACATGTAATTATTACTTGGATTACCCATCTCCTACCACATTGACTACCCATTACATATGGTTCATTTATCCAAAATTACATGGACTATCCATCACGTATATTTCATTTAACTTAGTATGATGTGGACTATCCATCATACATATCCCATCTAACTTAATATGATGTGGAATATCCATCACATATCTTATAGTTTTCCTAGGATGACTATAAACCCTTTATTATCCTCATAGAGACTATCCATCTCCAAGACTATCCATTTCACATCTCATAATTTTCCTAGGATAACTATGAACCCATCATTTAATTCATTTTTACCCACATATTTCAGTCTTAATCCATGTTTCCCACATGATTCTGTTCTTATTCATGTTATCTACATGATTAACCTATATCTATTTGTGTTCACAATAAGATTATCCCTCCTTAAAGTTATAATATTTAAAAGTGACATACATTGGTAGCCCCAATTTATCTATGTCGAACTCATTAAATTATACTTTAGTATCCCAAGGTTTTAAAAAATCAAAATCATAAGTCATATAGCTTACCGCCAATAAATAGTTGAAAATAGATCAATGTTACGATTCATCCACATTAGTGTCCCCAATGATGGCGTCGAAGCTCACAATTTAAAATGGCATTGGTATCCCCAATGCCCACGTTGAAGTAGAAGCATACAACTCTTCGCCTTTAATAAAATAAAACATAACACACGCGTTATTAAATAAACGTCGACCTCTATCCAAGGTTGATGAAAAAACATAGATTCCCTTTAAGTATATAAAACTCTTTGTCGAAAATGATGTTGTCAACCTTCATAAACTTTAGGCTATACACCCATTAAAATGAAATTTTAACTTTTATAAGTTAAATGGCTATCTACCGAAGTTATAGGGTCGTCGACCCTCTAGAACTTAGGCCACTTTGCACCTTAAAAAACTGTTTTAGTTAACATAAAAGCAAGCCTCTTCGACATACAAAAGATGAAGTGTGACGTCGTGGATAGGAGGCATCGACTCTAAAACATAAGTCACCGACCTTGGCGCATATCGCCTAAGACCCTTGACATTGCTATAAAACTTTCATACTTGAACCACTTTGGCTACTATGCTACTTTTTATATAGAGTCGAAGACATAATAGAGGCATCATTGCCTTGATTTGGAAAAAAACAGAGACGACCCGCCTCTCTCTCCCCCAAAAAGACGCATCACTTGAAGAAAGAAAGGGATAGAGAAAAGAAAAGATAGAGAAGAAAGAAAGAAGCAACATCAAAATTTCAACAACGGAACGAATAAATTATATTATTCACATAGATATTACATAGTATCATATACATCAGAGTTACACAGCTTATACAATACATACTAGACAGTTATAAACACATGTCTAATTATACAACTCAATATACAATACAGATAACGACTCAGAGACCAACATAGCGGAACCATCTATATATATATATACAAACGCTGGAGCCTCATGCTCCATTGCTACTCCATAATTCGCCAAAGCTAACCTGAATCTCTTGGCTACTCGTAAAAATTTAAATACCCAAGAGTTTAAGAAAACAGAAGATTAACTCCGGGTCAGACATGGGTCTAGTGTGAGTAAACGGTTGAAGTTGCTTAACTTTGAAAAACCTTTTGAAAGAAAAGGTATCACGTAAGACTCCCACACATAAACATGGGTAAGTTTTTAACTTACACTAACCAAAACATTTGATATGAAATCCAGTGATATTATAATAGGGTCTAGGGTTTTTAAATAAATAGAAAATAACCGAAATTGTTACATTCATTAAATTCCTGATACTAGCCACAAAAGTGGGTAATACAATCAAAACCGTAAGGGCACGTAGGAAGAATGTGTTTCCATCAATGGAAGGGCTACCGGGGTACCGCCCGTCACAGTACGGGGCCTAGGTCACCGTACCGAGGATTACTCTCAATCCCCTGCAATATAAAGTCGGAACCATTCCATACTGAACAGTTCCGAACAAGACAACCCCGCGGTTGTAGCTAGCAAGCTCCCATACAGCCGAATAAAAGGGGACTCTAGACAGGGGTAAATCTCGTCCTACTTGGGTATGACCCACTTAGCCTTGCTGCACCTCCCCTGTTTTAGCCATTCCCGGTTGATGAGGATTGAGGCTACGATTACCTTTATAGAACACATCTATCTTAGAATGCTCATCATCCACCTGACGATGTTCTGAAAGCATTCAATCCATACAAGTTCATTCCAGGTTCGAACGAAACCGAAGGCATTATCTTGTTACACTCATTTTGGAATCACCCTCAGAGTTAACGACAATAACCCTTGCACTCTGAATCTTCATCTTCACTTGAGATTCACGACCTAACGTTAATTTGGATCGATGTGGTTTTCAGGTATCCAAATCTGGAAACCCAATCCCGGTCTCATCCAAATCCAAAACACCATCTTTTAGGTCCAAGTTGTTTTAAAGTTAAAACAATTCAATTCAAATCATTATCTACATTCACACAGATAGATAATTCTTATGTATACAGATAGATAATTCTCATGTATACAGATAGATAATTCACATTATCACGATCCAACCAAATCATCTCATATCACATATCACACATATCTCATCAGCAATATCAAACAATCAAGGCATTCAATATCAATCAGCCATCCATAAGCAATGATTTATAAATCACACCATCTATAATTATTTTAAAATGATTTAAATTAATTACTTTATCTCTAATTAATTTAAAATAAATTAAATTAATTACTTTCATCACAATAAATCTTGCTTACTTAACCATTAATTAAACCAATTAATTAATCATCATCTTAATTAATCACCCTTGATTAATTATCTCTTAATTACATTAAGCAATTAACCATTAATTAATTATACAAATTAATTATCCACAAACCATCAAGTAATTAACCTTAATTACTTCATTAACTATAATTAATTACCTTAATCCTTAATTAATTTCAATTAATTAATTACCTTACAATCACTTATTATTGATTAATTAATCTTAATTAATCAATTCTTAATTACTCTCGTTAATTACATTAATTAATGATCTTTAATTAATTACTTCCATTAATCAACTTTAAATTAGTCATAAATAGTAATTACCATCCTGTAATTACTTACCTTAATTAATTAACTCCTTAATTAATTATATAAATCCTTTGATTAATTACACTAAGAAATTAATCTTTAATTACTTCTACTAAGTAATTATCCTTTAATTACTTTCCATTAAATAATTCCCTTTAATTAATTACATCCCAGTAATTATACATTAATCACTTACCCTAAGTAATTACACAATTTAATATCATTAAGTACCCATACTTAATCAATCATCAAGATTATCTATAATTAATCAATTAATTAATCACATTAATTTGATTAATTACAACTGGGTAATTCATTCCTTAATTACGCTTTTAATAAATTAATTATCCTTTAATTATAGATTAATTATTCTTTAATTATTAATTAATAAACCTTAATTATCAATTAATAAAACTTAATAACCAATTAATTAATCCTAATTAATAAATTAATCAATCCTTAATTACAATTAATTAACCCCAAATAATAGTTAATTAATTCTTAATTAATTTTTAATTATAGATTAGTTATCTCTTAATTATTAATTAATAAAACCTAATTATTAATTAATAAAGCTTAATTACAAATTAAGTACCTTTTTAATTACCTATTAATTAACTTTAATTACATAATTAATTAATCTTTAATCATTAACTAATAATCTCTAATTATCTAATTAATAATTCTTAATTATAAATTAATTAACCCCTAATTAATTAACTTATAACCCTTAATTATTAATTTTAAATAAATTAATTAAATTAATTAATTACTCTTAATTAATTCCTTAATTAATTCTTAATCATTATTAATTAAATTAATTAATCATATCTAATTTCCTTTAATTAACTTAATTAATATCAAGATATTAAAAACTTTAATTAACCTTAAGATAAAACATTATTTATCATTAAAACATTTATCTTAATAATTAACCTTACTTAATTAAATCAATAATTAAGTTTTAAATAATTGTTAACTTGATAATTTAAAGTTATCAAAACATAACTTCTTAAATTTGCTTAAACATTTATCAAATATAGTTTTAAAAACTAGTTTTCAAATTTGAATTTAAAAACTTATTTTATACATACCTTTAAAAATTCCATTTCTTTATTTAAATTTAAAATCACTTTAAATTTACTTAACAAGATTTAAATTTAACAAACTTCAACTTCTTAATCAAAATGTTTAAGAAAAAATATATTTTTAGAAAGAATAGAATTCAAAAACAAGATTTATTTCAAAAGTTTAAAACTTCTTTATTTAAATTTAAGACTTGTTTTATAAATCTTTTAAAACTTTTAAAAAAAATTCCTTTAATCAACTGCTTCAATTTGAACCTGAGAATCACTCCAGCTATTCCAAGTTTCATCTCTTTTTTCTTTAATTTTCAAAAGTTTAGTTTAAATTTAAAAATTTAAAAACCTATAACACAAAAATTGTTAACAGATTTTAAGATTGAAATCTGTAAGCTGAACCCCTAATCCACTCGAGTTTTCCCTCGAGTCTCTACCCAATACCCCTGACTCATGCTTCGAGTCAAAACCCCCAACCCAAAACACAGCAACCACTGACACAAACCTTCCACTGTGCACATTCACCATCGCCGGGGTCACTTTTCACCTCCGATGAACCCTCCAGCATATCGAACATCAAGGCAACAACCATTCCCGATTGCCAAAACACCTTCACCAGCCTCGAATCAAAATCGAGCTACCCAGGAGGCCTGGAACCCAAAACAGCCTCCAACAAAACCTCTTCGTCCACACTGCTCTGACCACCAGAGGTCGAGAGACTCTGACCACATCCTGCCGACACACCATGCCATCATTCCCTTGAGTATCAGGCAACTCGCATTACTAGTGATGATGCGACGACTCCAAAACCCAACCTAGTCAAAAACTTGGGTTAAAAACTTGCTTCGACCACTGCCGACGCCTCTGCAACTTATCCACTCTCTAAATATTTTTGTCTGGACCACCAGACCTCATTCCATCTCCAATGATGATCTCGAACACCCTAGACCTTGTGACCAACAGAAATCACCCAAAAACCAAATTCTAGACATCACCAAAATCCACATTCATTATTTCATTAAAAATTGTGATTTTGATTTTGAAAATCCAAACTTTTAACATGGATTCAAGTTATAATCTTGAAACAACAAATTATGATGTTTGATTTTAACATGTTTAACGGATTTTTATTGGATTTCTAAATTTACAAACAACTTTTCAACTGATCTTACATAATTTATTTATAACTTAATTCTTTGTTTTAAACAAACATAAATTCTTTGAGAACTATAACCTAACAGAGAATTTAATGAGTAGATAAGAATTTTCATCTCAGATTTAAGCTTTGTAACTTCAAAACAGAGATGAACAGATATATTATACATGCTTAAATTTTCCACACATTCATATATATATATATATATATATGTATGTATGTATATGTATATATGCATATATGCACAGAGATTAGTTATAAATGCATAAACAAGCATTAATCATTTCAGAAATCTAACAAGCAACAAATAGTTATTACTTAAGATTTATAAATAGATGTTTACTCACCTTTGAATGAAATGCAGAGTATTTGAAAACTGGGTTGAAACTGAAGCTTGTATTGCTTTCTGTAAACTTTGATTACTTTAAACATGAAATGCTTTGATTTTCTGGAAAACTTTGAATGCTTGAAACTTGAAAAGCTTTGGATTTGCAGAGATGATCTTTAAGACTTTTATTACTGATTTCTTGCTTGAATATAGATTTGCTGCAGGTTTTATGCTTGCTGATTTGAAATTGTTACAGGCTTTTTTTGAAAAATGCTTTTCTGGTTGCATTTTGAACTTTGCTTGAAAATTTTATCACAGGCTTGAGTTTGAAAATGGGTTGCAGGCTTCAGATTTAAAAGGGATTACAGGGATTTTAATTTTGGTTTGAGGAATGCTTTTACAGGGTTTTGATCTAGCATTTTTGGTTTTGACATTAGTTTACAGGTTTGAGGAGTTTAGATTTGAATGTTGTTTGAATTGAGAAATGTATTACAGGGTTATGTTTGAGGATTTTCTGGTTTTCATTTATTTTAAAGGAGATAAATTACAGGTTGAAACATTTGATTTTCGAACTGAGATAGAAAAAAAGAAATGAAAGGAAAGATAGAACTTTATATAAGTTAATTTCAGATTTTATTAAAATTAAAAGAAAACTCAAATAAATGTGACACTTGTCTATTACTTTGATTAATATGTTAGCACATGTACTTAAGAGGTTTATAACTTTAACACTTGTAATAACTTATTTTTATATTTTTTATAAATGATTTTAAAACTTTTAAATATGATTTCCTAATTAATAAATAACTTTCTAAATTAATAAATGCTTTTCAAATTTTAAATAAATAAAACTTTTAAAAGAAAATAAAATAAAAACCAATCATATTTCAAATAAAATCATACATAGTATATCTAATCCATTTTAATGTAAATATTAAACCTTTTGTATTTATTTACTATTAAATAAATTTATTTTTTCAAATTTCTATAAATAAATTTCTTTTAAAGAAAATAATTTAAACAATCTTATTTTTAAATAAAAATCTTATCCATATATTTTAATTCCAAACAATATTATTATTTTAATTTAAAGATATATATTCCTTTAAATTCAATTTTTAAATTCAAATTCAATTTAAAATCCAAATTAAAAATCAATTCAAATAAATATATATATTAATTTTAAATAAACACATCATTAATAGTAAATAATCATCCAATTTAAAGTCAATTTAAATACACATATATACACATTTAAAAAACACTTATTAAATTTGAAAATTTAATAAGTCTATTTAAAATCTATTTATAAAATAACATAAATTAAATAATTATTCTTATTTAAAATCAATATATAATCATAATTTAAAATATCACATTATTAGTTAATTGGTTATTTATATTTGAAAATAACAATTTTATCAATTTTAAACAACTTAATTAAGAGATTATCACATTTTAAATTCCTTGAAATTCCGGGATATCACATTCCTCCCCCCTTAAAAGAATTTCATCCTCGGAATTTAAAACAAAAGATAATCCAAAGTTTTTATTTTATTTCAACCAATTCATGCATACATGTCAAATGTTTGCGCCAAAATTGGTCACAAACCCCGAATACCGTGAAAGCACCAGTGTATGAATACAAATCAATAATATTCAAAAACAAATCTCGGATCTCAGCAAATATCAAACAGCAATCCAAAAGTAAAGAACAGAGACACAAGTTTTATAGTGGTTCGGCTATCTCCGGCCTACGTCCACTCCAAAGTTTTTTATCCTTTTATTGTTTATCCTTGATGATTACAGATGATTACAGCAGTTACAAAGTCCAAAACTCGAAATAAATAGAAGTAATGATGATATGGAGTGATTCTGGCAGCGTCCGGGCGTGCTTTCTCTCTCCAAATTCTCCGACCCCTTTTCTGAATGACCAGGGGCTCTATTTATAGGTGTAGGAGGCTGATATTTCTCCTAAAAATCCGGTAGACTGCTTCTAGCACGTGAGGGGGCCCACACGGCCGAAACCTGGAGATCCGGCCCACTTTGGGATCGATTCGAAGTAAGGTTCGAATCGATCAAGAAACCATCCAATTGAGCTGAAATTTGGTGTGAATATTCTTCAACATGTATGTAAGCTCCTGTAAAAATTTCATTGCATTTGGACCAACGGTCTGGAAGATATGATGGATTCGAGATCAAGGCTTCGTGCGCTCTGCCTGGTTCGAACCCATGCTTCGAATCCACCTCCTTCGAATCCATTGCTTCGAATCCCTCTTCTTAGAACCCATTGCTTCGAATCCCTCTTCTTCGAGTCCATTGCTTCGAATCCACAAAGCCGACTCCCAACGTATCCTTCCTGAACACTTTCCTTGCATTGACTCACAAACGATTGGTACGAACCACTCAGCTAGAATCCAAACACTTCCCTTTCGTATCGATCCAATACTGATCGATACGAAGAACATCTGCGCATCCATTCCGTCATATTACATCGAGGCGAAGTACATCGATTCGTACTAAACTCCATACGCCTTTCTATTTAAATCCAGCCATCGAGCCAAGATCCATCGACCTTTCCCACCTGATCGATACGAACGCGGAGGTCGTATCCATATTGATTGATACGAATGCTATCTATTCGAAGCCATTCCAACCTAATCGATACGAAGGGAATCGATTCAAAGAACCTCCATATTTCCTTTTGATCGATACGAAGTAACCGAGTCTCGTCCATGCCAATCGATATGAAGTGTATCGATTCGAGGTCCTTCACCCTGTTTTGCCTTCGGCCGATACGAACACTATCGAGTCGAACCAACACCTAATGCGAACCTCTCAGAGCCAAATCCATACCAATCGATACGAAGTGTATCGATTCGAACCATCCCTGTGCCTTGCCCTCGATCGATGCGAACCTGATGGGTTCGAATCCGATGGATTCGAACCGAGCACCACCTTGACCCCCTCGATGGATTCGAACAGCATACCTCTCCTACCCTGAATCGATCATAACTCCTCCATACGAACTCCGATTAGCCTGAGTCCTAGCATAGTCCATACTCAACGAACTGAAAATAACGGTTGATAATACAGGGCCTAAGTCCTAGGCCGAATCTTGGTCACTCCGGATCCTTGCCAAGCATAGTCCATACTTGACGACCTGAATGAGCCAATTTACCACGTTCGGGCAAAGTGACTCACCCCTTGCCAGGCATAATCCATACCCGACGATCGTTTATCAAAAACCAGATACTAATTCAAATCAAAATCCAATCCAGAATCCAAATCCCAAAAATCCAAATCAATACCAAAGAATCAGAAATCCAAACCAGCATCCAAAACCGAAAACAATCAACCAAAGGAAAATTCAAACCAAAAAACAAGCAAAACCAGGAGTTCAATCCAAACTCCAAAACCAAATCCAGAAAGAAAAGCAGTGTCCAATCAAAAAGCAAAAGATAAATTTCACAAACCACAACATCGCAGTTTATCATCATTCAGAGCATGCCTAGGGGCTATTTCCGTCCCCGTACATGTGCAAATGACTAGATTGCTTGCCAGTAGTTCGCTACTTATTTCATATTATCCTGATTAGTGGATGATCAATCGACCATCATCCCTGGGCCTCACATCATCACGGTGTGAGGTAGTCGGTGGTTGCTCCAGCTCCACCGTTGCATTCCGGGTTCCGACATATTGCCGTAAGTGTCCATTCCTTACATGCTCCTCGATTATATCCTTTAAGTGCCTGCAGCTATTGGTATCATGTCCATCTAAATCATGGAAGAGGCAGTGCCTTCCTGATGTCCTCTCCCGTTCTTATGGTTCTCTCCTAGCCGGCTTCCGGTAGGGAAGGCGATTCCGAGTATCCAGGTATATCCGCTCCAGCGTCTCGTTCAATTTTGTTTATGTGGAAAACTTTGGATCCTTCCATCGCTTCCTAGCATTTCCAGAATCATCATCCAACTTCCTTTTCCCTTTGTCTTTATCCAAACCTTTGCTGGATGGTCCTACATCCTGAGTTGCATAAACCCTTTTCACCTTAAAATCCGTACTCGCATCCTCCTGCCGAAGGAACCTTTCTGCCTCGTGAAAGAATTCGTCGAGATCCTGCGGGGGATCTCGTATCAGAGATACCTTGAAATCCGAGTCCTCTCTGACTCCTGATACTGCTGCCATTAAAACCATCGATGGATCAGGCCGATCCACCGAAGTGACTGCCGCACTAAATCGAGTCAGAAAAGCTCTAAGCGATTCATCCATCCTTTGCTTCACCGATGTCAATGTCATCACATTCTTCGGCCTCTTGACGTTGACCCGAAACTGTCCCAAAAACTTTTCCACCAATTCTCTCCAAGTCCTGATAGATCCTTCTCCCAGCTACCTAAACCACATTGCGGCTAAGTCCGTCAGATACAAAGGAAAGCATCGGGCCATCACTTCCTCCGATGCTCCCAGTACCTCCATGTGTCCGGTGTACCTCATCAAGTGATCAGTTGGGTCTGACTTACCATCATATACCTCCACGTTAGGCAGCTTAAACTTAGGTGGATTCTGAGCCATCCTTATTTCCAGAGCAAACGGACTCCTATTCATTCCTTCCAAGTTCCCGTTGGTCAAACCACCTCGCACAGTTATTCTGATGATTTCTACTGATCCGGTATTGTCTGTTGAGGGTTGCCCCCCATGCCCCCGAGGGAACTCTGGTACATATTCGTCATGTGGTTCACTAGCAGCAACGTTAGCTCTAGCTTGTTGAACTCCTTCCAGAGGTCCTCCTGTGTTGGATCCCATGGGCCTGCCCCCAAGCCCTTGTTGATTGCCTTCTGGCTCCGTATCTCGTCCTCCATTGGGTTCTACGACCCTAGTCCCCTGTCCTGCATCCACAGCGGCTGTAGCTATTCCTAAGCATCCCTGTAGCTCTCATTTGCTCGAAGAAAGTCTACATCATTTCCTGTTGTCTCTTCAACAATCTCTCCTGCAAAGAATTCGTCATAGCTTCCATTTCATCCCGAGTTATGTAGATTGAAGCCTGTCCTTCCGCAGCTCCGGAGGATGCTTGTTGACTTCCTTCCTGTTGGCTTCGCTCATCCATTTGCCTTCTACTGTTTTGCCTAGTCATTGTCTTCAAATCGAAACTCCTCAAACTTCTTCAAATCCAAACTTCAAATCCGATGTAGCGGGTGCTAGTCCTTCTCGGTGAAAGCACCAAAGTGTTTGCGCCAAAATTGGTCACAAACCCCGAATACCGTGAAAGCACCAGTGTAGGAATACAAATCAATAATATTCAAACACAAATCTCGGATCTCAGCAAATATCAAACAGCAATCCAAAAGTAAAGAACAGAGACACAAGTTTTATAGTGGTTCGGCTATCTCCGGCCTACGTCCACCCCAAAGTTTTTTATCCTTTTATTATTTATCCTTGATGATTACAGATGATTACAGCAGTTACAAAGTCCAAAACTCGAAATAAATAGCAGTAATGATGATATGGAGTGATTCTGGCAGCGTCCGGGCGTGCTTTCTCTCTCCAAATTCTCCGACCCCTTTTCTGAATGACCAGGGGCTCTATTTATAGGTGTAGGAGGCTGATATTTCTCCTAAAAATCCGGTAGACCGCTTCTAGCACGTGAGGGGGCCCACACGGCCGAAACCTGGAGATTCGGTCCCACTTTGGGATCGATTTGAAGTAAGGTTCGAATCGATCAAGAAACCATCCAATTGAGCTGAAATTTGGTGTGAATATTCTTCAACATGTATGTAAGCTCCTGTAAAAATTTCATTGCATTTGGACCAACGGTCGGGAAGATATGATGGATTCGAGATCAAGGCTTCGTGCGCTCTGCCTGGTTCGAACCCATGCTTCGAATCCACCTCCTCCGAATCCATTGCTTCGAATCCCTCTTCTTAGAACCCATTGCTTCGAATCCCTCTTCTTCGAGTCCATTGCTTCGAATCCACAAAGTCGACTCCCAATGTATCCTTCCTGAACACTTTCCTAGCATTGACTCACAAACGATTGGTACGAACCACTCAGCTAGAATCCAAACACTTCCCTTTCGTATCGATCCAATACTGATCGATACGAAGAACATCCGCGCATCCATTCCGTCATATTACATCGAGGTGAAGTACATCGATTCGTAGTAAACTCCATATGCCTTCTATTTAAATCCAGCCATCGAGCCAAGATCCATCGACCTTTCCCACCTGATCGATACGAACGCGGAGGTCGTATCCATATTGATTGATACGAATGCTATCTATTCGAAGCCATTCCAACCTAATCGATACGAAGGGAATCGATTTGAAGAACCTCCATATTTCCTTTTGATCGATACGAAGTAACCGAGTCTCGTCCATGCCAATCGATATGAAGTGTATCGATTCGAGGTCCTTCACCCTGTTTTGCCTTCGGCCGATACGAACACTATCGAGTCGAACCAACACCTAATGCGAACCTCTCAGAGCCAAATCCATACCAATCGATACGAAGTGTATCGATTCGAACCATCCCTGTGCCTTGCCCTCGATCGATGCGAACCTGATGTGTTCGAATCCGATGGATTCGAACCGAGCACCACCTTGACCCCCTCGATGGATTCGAACAACATACCTCTCCTACCCTGAATCGATCATAACTCCTCCATACGAACTCCGATTAGCCTGAAATTTGAAACATAGCCTTTCCCAGTCCTTATCATCATTTCCAATTAATTTCATCCCGATCGGAGTTCAACCAAATTTTGACGATATCAATCGTAGCCTCGATTCCAACCGATCTCCAATCCTGATATCCATAATTCTTTGCCAATTTGTTCATATTCCAGTTTTGACCAAAAATGGGATAACACTCTGCCCCCCAAAACATGCCTTGTGATAACAAGGCGTGTTTTGAATAGTTCCGAATCCAATATCCGAAGTCCATAGCCATATTGCCAGAGTATATCATCCTTGATTGCTCCGAGTCGACGTCCAATTCCAAATCCAATAACCAAAGCCTTAGCCACTTCCACATCCATTCGAACTCGACAACCGAGTCCAAATCCATCCTTGTCCAATAGCCAATAACCGAATCCAAGACCTCTCCGGGTCGATATCCAAATCCGTAACCTCTCTGGGCTCTTGCCAAGCGCAATCCATACTTGATGACTGTGGTCCAGTGTCCCTGGACGTTGAGCTAACCTCTCCGGGTTCTTGCCAGGCGTAATCCACACTTGGCGACCTTGGTCCAGTGTCCCTGGACGCTGTGCGAAGCCATGGCTTAAGTCCTAAGCCGAATCCTAGTCTCTCCAGACCCTTGTTGAGCATAGTCCATACTCAACGAACTGAAAATAACGGTTGATAATACAGGGCCTAAGTCCTAGGCCGAATCTTGGTCACTCCGGATCCTTGCCAAGCATAGTCCATACTTGACGACCTGAATGAGCCAATTTACCACGTTCGGGCAAAGTGACTCACCCCTTGCCAGGCATAATCCATACCCGACGATCGTTTATCAAAAACCAGATACTAATTCAAATCAAAATCCAATCCAGAATCCAAATCCCAAAAATCCAAATCAATACCAAAGAATCAGAAATCCAAACCAGCATCCAAAACCGAAAACAATCAACCAAAGGAAAATTCAAACCAAAAAACAAGCAAAACCAGGAGTTCAATCCAAACTCCAAAACCAAATCCAGAAAGAAAAGCAGTGTCCAATCAAAAAGCAAAAGATAAATTTCGCAAACCACAACATCGCAGTTTATCATCATTCAGAGCATGCCTAGGGGCTATTTCCGTCCCCGTACATGTGCAAATGACTAGATTGCTTGCCAGTAGTTCGCTACTTATTTCATATTATCCTGATTAGTGGATGATCAATCGACCATCATCCCTGGGCCTCACATCATCACGGTGTGAGGTAGTCGGTGGTTGCTCCAGCTCCACCGTTGCATTCCGAGTTCCGACATATTGCCGTAAGTGTCCATTCCTTACATGCTCCTCGATTATATCCTTTAAGTGCCTGCAGCTGTTGGTATCATGTCCATCTAAATCATGGAAGAGGCAGTGCCTTCTTGATGTCCTCTCCCGTTCTTATGGTTTTCTCCTAGCCGGCTTCCGGTAGGGAAGGCGATTCCGAGTATCCAGGTATATCCGCTCCAGCGTCTCGTTCAATCCTGTGTATGTGGAAAACTTTGGATCCTTCCATCGCTTCCTAGCATTTCCAGAATCATCATCCAACTTCCTTTTCCCTTTGTCTTTATCCAAACCTTTGTTGGATGGTCCTACATCCTCAGTTGCATAAACCCTTTTCACCTTTAAATCCGTACTCGCATCCTCCTGCCGAAGGAACCTTTCTGCCTCGTGAAAGAATTCGTCGAGATCCTGCGGGGGATCTCGTATCAGAGATACCTTGAAATTCGAGTCCTCCCTGACTCCTGATACTGCTGCCATTAAAACCATCGATGGATCAGGCCGATCCACCGAAGCGACTGCCGCACTAAATCGAGTCAGAAAAGCTCTAAGCGATTCATCCATCCTTTGCTTCACCGATGTCAATGTCATCACATTCTTCGGCCTCTTGACGTGGACCCGAAACTGTCCCAAAAACTTTTCCACCAATTCTCTCCAAGTTCTGATAGATCCTTCTCCCAGCTGCCTAAACCACATTGCGGCTATGTCCGTCGGATACAAAGGGAAGCATCGGGCCATCACTTCCTCCGATGCTCCTAGTACCTCCATGTGTCCGGTGTACCTCATCAAGTGATCAGTTGGGTCTGCCTTACCATCATATACCTCCACGTTAGGTAGCTTAAACTTAGGTGGATTCTGAGCCATCCTTATTTCCAGAATAAACGGACTCCTATTCACTCCTTCCAAGTTCCCGTTGGTCAAACCACCTCGCACAGTTATTCTGATGATTTCTACTAATCCGGTATTGTCTGTTGGTGGTTGCCCCTCATGCCCCCGAGGGAACTCTGGTACATATTCGTCATGTGGTTCACTAGCAGCAACGTTAGCTCTAGCTTGTTGAACTCCTTCCAGAGGTCCTCCTGTGTTGGATCCCATGGGCCTTCCCCTAAGCCCTTGTTGATTGCCTTCTGGCTCCGTATCTCGTCCTCCATTGGGTTCCACGACCCTAGTCCCCTGTCCTGCATCCACAGCGGCTATAGCTATTCCTAAGTTCTGCATCCCTGTAGCTCTCATTTGCTCGAAGAAAGTCTACATCATTTCCTGTTGGCTCTTCAACAATCTCTCCTGCAAAGAATTCGTCATAGCTTCCATTTCATCCCGAGTTACGTAGATTGAAGCCTGTCCTTCCCAGCTCCGGAGGATGCTTGTTGACTTCCTTCCTGTTGGCTTTGCTCAGCCATTTGCCTTCTACTGTTTTGCCTAGTCATTGTCTTCAAATCGAAACTCCTCAAACTTCTTCAAATCCAAACTTCAAATCCGATGTAGCGGGTGCTAGTCCTTCTCGGCGAAAGCACCAAAGTGTTTGCGCCAAAATTGGTCACAAACCCCGAATACCGTGAAAGCACCAGTGTATGAATACAAATCAATAATATTCAAACACAAATCTCGGATCTCAGCAAATATCAAACAGCAATCCAAAAGTAAAGAACAGAGACACAAGTTTTATAGTGGTTCGGCTATCTCCGGCCTACGTCCACTCCAAAGTTTTTTATCCTTTCATTGTTTATCCTTGATGATTACAGATGATTACAGCAGTTACAAAGTCCAAAACTCGAAATAAATAGTAGTAATGATGATATGGAGTGATTCTGGCAGCGTCCGGGCGTGCTTTCTCTCTCCAAATTCTCCGACCCCTTTTCTGAATGACCAGGGGCTCTATTTATAGGTGTAGGAGGCTGATATTTCTCCTAAAAATCCGGTAGACCGCTTCTAGCACGTGAGGGGGCCCACACGGCCGAAACCTGGAGATCCGGGCCCACTTTGGGATCGATTCGAAGTAAGGTTCGAATCGATCAAGAAACCATCCAATTGAGCTGAAATTTGGTGTGAATATTCTTCAACATGTATGTAAGCTCCTGTAAAAATTTCATTGCATTTGGACCAATGGTCTGGAAGATATGATGGATTCGAGATCAAGGCTTCGTGCGCTCTGCCTGGTTCGAACCCATGCTTCGAATCCACCTCCTCCGAATCCATTGCTTCGAATCCCTCTTCTTAGAACCCATTGCTTCGAATCCCTCTTCTTCGAGTCCATTGCTTCGAATCCACAAAGCCGACTCCCAACGTATCCTTCCTGAACACTTTCCTTGCATTGACTCACAAACGATTGGTACGAACCACTCAGTTAGAATCCAAACACTTCCCTTTCGTATCGATCCAATACTGATCGATACGAAGAACATCCGCGCATCCATTCCGTCATATTACATCGAGGCAAAGTACATCGATTCGTAGTAAACTCCATACGCCTTTCTATTTAAATCCAGCCATCGAGCCAATATCCATCGACCTTTCCCACCTGATTGATACGAACACGGAGGTCGTATCCATATTGATTGATACGAAAGCTATCTATTCGAAGCCATTCCGACCTAATCGATACGAAGGGAATCGATTCGAAGAACCTCCATATTTCCTTTTGATCGATACGAAGTAACCGAGTCTCGTCCATGCCAATCGATATGAAGTGTATCGATTCGAGGTCCTTCACCCTGTTTTGCCTTCGGCCGATACGAACACTATCGAGTCGAACCAACACCTAATGGGAACCTCTCAGAGCCAAATCCATACCAATCGATACGAAGTGTATCGATTCGAACCATCCCTATGCCTTGCCCTCGATCAATGCAAACCTGATGGGTTCGAATCCGATGGATTCGAACCGAGTACCACCTTGACCCCCTCGATGGATTCGAACAGCATACCTCTCCTACCCTGAATCGATCATAACTCCTCCATACGAACTCTGATTAGCCCGAAATTTGAAACATAGCCTTTCCCAGTCCTTATCATCATTTCTAATTAATTTCGTCCCGATCGGAGTTCAACCAAATTTTGACGATATCGATCGTAGCCTCGATTCCAACCGATCTCCAATCCTGATATCCATAATTCTTTGCCAATTTGTTGATATTCCAGTTTTGACCAAAAATGGGATAACACTCTGCCCCCCAAAACATGCCTTGTGATAACAAGGCGTGTTTTGAATAGTTTCGAATCCAATATCCGAAGTCCATAGCCATATTGCCAGAGTATATCATCCTTGATTGCTCCGAGTCGACGTCCAATTCCAGATCCAATAACCAAACCTTAGCCACTTCCACATCCATTCGAACTCGACAACCGAGTCCTAATCCATCCTTGTCCAATAGCTAATAACCGAATCCAAGGCCTCTCCGGGTCGATTTCCAAATCTGTAACCTCTCCGGGCTCTTGCCAAGCGCAATCCATACTTGATGACTGTGGTCCAGTGTCCCTGGACGTTCAGCTAACCTCTCCGGGTTCTTGCCAGGCGTAATCCACACTTGGCGACCTAGTTCCAGTGTCCCTGGACGCTGTGCGAAGCCATGGCTTAAGTCCTAAGCCGAATCCTGGTCTCTCCAGACCCTTGTTGAGCATAGTCCATACCCAACGAACTGAAAATAACGGTTGATAATACAGGGCCTAAGTCCTAGGCCGAATCTTGGTCACTCCGGACCCTTGCCAAGCATAGTCCATACTTGACGACCTGAATGAGCCAATTTACCACGTTCGGGCAAAGTGACTCACCCCTTGCCAGGCATAATCCATACCCGACGACCGTTTATCAAAAACCAGATAATAATTCAAATCAAAATCCAATCCAGAATCCAAATCCAAAAAATCCAAATCAATACCAAAGAATCAGAAATACAAACCAGCATCCAAAACCGAAAACAATCAACCAAAGGAAAATTCAAACCAAAAAACAAGCAAAACCAGGAGTTCAATCCAAACTCCAAAACCAAATCCAGAAAGAAAAGCAGTGTCCAATCAAAAAGCAAAAGATAAATTTCACAAACCACAACATCGCAGTTTATCATCATTCAGAGCATGTCTAGGGGCTATTTCCGTCCCCGTACATGTGTAAATGACTAGATTGCTTGCCAGTAGTTCGCTACTTATTTCATATTATCCTGATTAGTGGATGATCAATCGACCATCATCCCTGGGCCTCACATCATCACGGTGTGAGGTAGTCGGTGGTTGCTCCAGCTCCACCGTTGCATTCCGAGTTCCGACATATTGCCGTAAGTGTCCATTCCATACATGCTCCTCGATTATATCCTTTAAGTTCCTGCAGCTGTTGGTATCATGTCCATCTAAATCATGGAAGAGGCAGTGCCTTCCTGATGTCCTCTCCCGTTCTTATGGTTCTCTCCTAGCCGGCTTCCGGTAGGGAAGGCGATTCCGAGTATCCAGGTATATCCGCTCCATCTTCTCGTTCAATCCTGTGTATGTGGAAAACTTTGGATCCTTCCATCGCTTCCTAGCATTTCCAGAATCATCATCCAACTTCCTTTTCCCTTTGTCTTTATCCAAACCTTTGCTGGATGGTCCTACATCCTGAGTTGCATAAACCCTTTTCACCTTTAAATCCGTACTCACATCCTCCTGCCGAAGGAACCTTTCTGCCTCGTGAAAGAATTCGTCGAGATCCTGCGGGGGATCTCGTATCAGAGATACCTTGAAATCTGAGTCCTCCCTGACTCCTGATACTGCTGCCATTAAAACCATCGATGGATCAGGCCGATCCACCGAAGCGACTGCCGCACTAAATCGAGTCAGAAAAGCTCTAAGCGATTCATCCATCCTTTGCTTCACCGATGTCAATGTCATCACATTCTTCGGCCTCTTGACGTGGACCCGAAACTGTCCCAAAAACTTTTCCACCAATTCTCTCCAAGTCCTGATAGATCCTTCTCCCAGCTGCCTAAACGACATTGCGGCTAAGTCCGTCAGATACAAAGGGAAGCATCGGGCCATCACTTCCTCCGATGCTCCCAGTACCTCCATGTGTCCGGTGTACCTCATCAAGTGATCAGTTGGGTCTGCCTTACCATCATATACCTCCACGTTAGGTAGCTTAAACTTAGGTGGATTCTGAGCCATCCTTATTTCCCGAGCAAACAGACTCCTATTCACTCCTTCCAAGTTCCCGTTGGTCAAACCACCTCGCACAGTTATTCTGATGATTTCTACTAATCCGGTATTGTCTGTTGGGGGTTGCCCCCCATGCCCCCGAGGGAACTCTGGTACATATTCGTCATGTGGTTCACTATAAGCAACGTTAGCTCTAGCTTGTTGAACTCCTTCCAGAGGTCCTCCTGTGTTGGATCCCATGGGCCTGCCCCCAAGCCCTTGTTGATTGCCTTCTGGCTCCGTATCTCGTCCTCCATTGGGTTCCACGACCCTAGTCCCCTGTCCTGCATCCACAGCGGCTGTAGCTATTCCTAAGTTCTGCATCCCTGTAGCTCTCATTTGCTCGAAGAAAGTCTACATCATTTCCTGTTGGCTCTTCAACAATCTCTCCTGCAAAGAGTTCGTCATAGCTTCCATTTCATCCCGAGTTATGTAGATTGGAGCCTTTCCTTCCCAGCTCCGGAGGATGCTTGTTGACTTCCTTCCTGTTGGCTTCGCTCGGCCATTTGCCTTCTACTGTTTTGCCTAGTCATTGTCTTCAAATCGAAACTCCTAAAACTTCTTCAAATCCAAACTTCAAATCCGATGTAGCGGGTGCTAGTCCTTCTCGGGGAAAGCACCAAAGTGTTTGCGCCAAAATTGGTCACAAACTCCGAATACCGTGAAAGCACCAGTGTATGAATACAAATCAATAATATTCAAACACAAATCTCGGATCTCAGCAAATATCAAACAGCAATCCAAAAGTAAAGAACAGAGACACAAGTTTTATAGTGGTTCGGCTATCTCCGGCCTACGTCCACCCCAAAGTTTTTTATCCTTTCATTGTTTATCCTTGATGATTACAGATGATTACAGTAGTTACAAAGTCCAAAACTCGAAATAAATAGCAGTAATGATGATATGGAGTGATTCTGGCAGCGTCTGGGCGTGCTTTCTCTCTCCAAATTCTCCGACCCCTTTTCTGAATGACCAGGGGCTCTATTTATAGGTGTAGGAGGCTGATATTTCTCCTAAAAATCCGGTAGACCACTTCTAGCACATGAGGGGGCCCACACGGCCGAAACCTGGAGATCCGGGCCCACTTTGGGATCGATTCGAAGTAAGGTTCGAATCGATCAAGAAACCATCCAATTGTGCTGAAATTTGGTGTGAATATTCTTCAACATGTATGTAAGCTCCTGTAAAAATTTCATTGCATTTGGACCAACGGTCTGGAAGATATGATGGATTCGAGATCAAGGCTTCGTGCGCTCTGCCTGGTTCGAACCCATGCTTCGAATCCACCTCCTCCGAATCCATTGCTTCGAATCCCTCTTCTTAGAACCCATTGCTTCGAATCCCTCTTCTTCGAGTCCATTGCTTCGAATCCACAAAGCCGACTCCCAACGTATCCTTCCTGAACACTTTCCTTGCATTGACTCAAAAACGATTGGTACGAACCACTCAGCTAGAATCCAAACACTTCCCTTTCGTATCGATCCAATACTGATCGATACGAAGAACATCCACGCATCCATTCCGTCATATTACATCGAGGCGAAGTACATCGATTCGTAGTAAACTCCATACGCCTTTCTTTTTAAATCCAGCCATCGAGCCAAGATCCATCGACCTTTCCCACCTGATCGATACGAACGCGGAGGTCGTATCCATATTGATTGATACAAATGCTATCTATTCGAAGCCATTCCAACCTAATCGATACGAAGGGAATCGATTCGAAGAACCTCCATATTTCCTTTTGATCGATACGAAGTAGTCGAGTCTCGTCCATGCCAATCGATATGAAGTGTATCGATTCGAGGTCCTTCACCCTGTTTTGCCTTCGGCCGATACGAACACTATCGAGTCGAACCAACACCAAATACGAACCTCTCAGAGCCAAATCCATACCAATCGATACGAAGTGTATCGATTCGAACCATCCCTGTGCCTTGCCCTCGATCGATGCGAACCTAATGGGTTCGAATTCGATGGATTCGAACCGAGCACCACCTTGACCCCCTCGATGGATTCGAACAGCATACCTCTCCTACCCTGAATCGATCATAACTCCTCCATACGAACTCCGATTAGCCTGAAATTTGAAACATAGCCTTTCCCAGTCCTTATCATCATTTCCAATTAATTTTGTCCCGATCGAAGTTCAACCAAATTTTGACGATATCGATCGTAGCCTCGATTCCAACCGATCTCCAATCCTGATATCCATAATTCTTTGCCAATTTGTTGATATTCCAGTTTTGACCAAAAATGGGATAACACTCTTCCCCCCAAAACATGCCTTGTGATAACAAGGCGTGTTTTGAATAGTTCCGAATCCAATATCCGAAGTCCATAGCCATATTGCCAGAGTATATCATCCTTGATTGCTCCGAGTCGACGTCCAATTCCAGATCCAATAACCAAAGCCTTAGCCACATCCACATCCATTCGAACTCGACAACCGAGTCCAAATCCATCCTTGTCCAATAGCCAATAACCGAATCCAAGACCTCTCCGGGTCGATATCCAAATCCGTAACCTCTCCGGGCTCTTGCCAAGCGCAATCCATACTTGATGACTGTGGTCCAGTGTCCCTCGACGTTGAGCTAACCTCTCCGGGTTCTTGCCAGGCGTAATCCACACTTGGAGACCTCGGTCCAGTGTCCCTGGACGCTGTGCGAAGCCATGGCTTAAGTCCTAAGCCGAATCCTGGTTTCTCCAAACCCTTGTTGAGCATAGTCCATACTCAACGAACTGAAAATAACGGTTGATAATACAGGGCCTAAGTCCTAGGCCGAATCTTGGTCACTCCGGACCCTTGCCAAGCATAGTCCATACTTGACAACCTGAATGAGCCAATTTACCACGTTCGGGCAAAGTGACTCACCCCTTGCCAGGCATAATCCATACCCGACGACCGTTTATCAAAAACCAGATAATAATTCAAATCAAAATCCAATCCAGAATCCAAATCCCAAAAATCCAAATCAATACCAAAGAATCAGAAATCCAAACCAGCATCCAAAACCGAAAACAATCAACCAAAGGAAAATTCAAACCAAAAAACAAGCAAAACCAGGAGTTCAATCCAAACTCCAAAACCAAATCCAGAAAGAAAAGCAGTGTCCAATCAAAAAGCAAAATATAAATTTCACAAACCACAACATCGTAGTTTATCATCATTCAGAGCATGCCTAGGGGCTATTTCCGTCCCCGTACATGTGTAAATGACTAGATTGCTTGCCAGTAGTTCGCTACTTATTTCATATTATCCTGATTAGTGGATGATCAATCGACCATCATCCCTGGGCCTCACATCATCACGGTGTGAGGTAGTCGGTGGTTGCTCCAGCTCCACCGTTGCATTCCGAGTTCCGACATATTGCCGTAAGTGTCCATTCCTTACATGCTCCTCGATTATATCCTTTAAGTGCCTGCAGCTTTTGGTATCATGTCCATCTAAATCATGGAAGAGGCAGTGCCTTCCTGATGTCCTCTCCCGTTCTTATGGTTCTCTCCTAGCCGGCTTCCGGTAGGGAAGGCGATTCCGAGTATCCAGGTATATCCGCTCCAGCGTCTCGTTCAATCCTGTGTATGTGGAAAACTTTGGATCCTTCCATCGCTTCCTAGCATTTCCAGTATCATCATCCAACTTCCTTTTCCCTTTATCTTTATCCAAACCTTTGCTGGATGGTCCTACATCCTGAGTTGCATAAACCCTTTTCACCTTTAAATCCGTACTCGCATCCTCCTGCCGAAGGAACCTTTCTGCCTCGTGAAAGAATTCGTCGAGATCCTGCGGGGGATCTCGTATCAAAGATACCTTGAAATCCGAGTCCTCCCTGACTCCTGATACTGCTGCCATTAAAACCATCGATGGATCAGGCCGATCCACCGAAGCGACTGCCGCACTAAATCGAGTCAGAAAAGCTCTAAGCGATTCATCCATCCTTTGCTTCACCGATGTCAACGTCATCACATTCTTCGGCCTCTTGACGTGGACCCCAAATTGTCCCAAAAACTTTTCCACCAATTCTCTCCAAGTCCTGATAGATCCTTCTCCCAGCTGCCTAAACGACATTGCGGCTAAGTCCGTCAGATACAAAGGGAAGCATCGGGCCATCACTTCCTCCGATGCTCCCAGTACCTCCATGTGTCCGGTGTACCTCATCAAGCGATCAGTTGGGTCTGCCTTACCATCATATACCTCCACGTTAGGTAGCTTAAACTTAGGTGGATTCTGAGCCATCCTTATTTCCTGAGCAAACAGACTCCTATTCACTCCTTCCAAGTTCTCGTTGGTCAAACCACCTCGCACAGTTATTCTGATGATTTCTACTAATCCGGTATTGTCTGTTGGGGGTTGCCCCCCATGCCCCCGACGGAACTCTGGTACATATTCGTCATGTGGTTCACTAGCAGCAATGTTAGTTTTAGCTTGTTGAACTCCTTCCAGAGGTCCTCCTGTGTCGGATCCCATGGGCTTACCCCCAAGCCCTTGTTGATTGCCTTCTGGCTCCGTATCTCGTCCTCCATTGGGTTCCACGACCGTAGTCCCCTGTCCTGCATCCACAGCGGCTGTAGCTATTCCTAAGTTCTGCATCCCTGTATCTCTCATTTGCTCGAAGAAAGTCTACATCATTTCCTGTAGGCTCTTCAACAATCTCTCCTGCAAAGAATTCGTCATAGCTTCCATTTCATCCCGAGTTATGTAGATTGAAGCCTGTCCTTCCCCAGCTCCGGAGGATGCTTGTTGACTTCCTTCCTGTTGGCTTCGCTCAGCCATTTGCCTTCTACTGTTTTGCCTAGTCATTGTCTTCAAATCGAAACTCCTCAAACTTCTTTAAATCTAAACTTCAAATCCGATGTAGCGGGTGCTAGTCCTTCTCGGCGAAAGCACCAAAGTGTTTGCGCCAAAATTGGTCACAAACCCTGAATACCGTGAAAGCACCAGTGTATGAATACAAATCAATAATATTCAAACACAAATCTCGGATCTCAGCAAATATCAAACAGCAATCCAAAAGTAAAGAACAGAGACACAAGTTTTATAGTGGTTCGGCTATCTCCGACCTACGTCCACTCCAAAGTTTTTTATCCTTTTATTGTTTATCCTTGATGATTACAGATGATTACAGCAGTTACAAAGTCCAAAACTCGAAATAAATAGCAGTAATGATGATATGGAGTGATTCTGGCAGCGTCCGGGCGTGCTTTCTCTCTCCAAATTCTCCGACCCCTTTTCTGAATGACCAGGGGCTCTATTTATAGGTGTAGGAGGCTGATATTTCTCCTAAAAATCCGGTAGACCGCTTCTAGCACGTGAGGGGGCCCATACGGCCGAAACCTGGAGATCCGGGCCCACTTTGGGATCGATTCGAAGTAAGGTTTGAATCGATCAAGAAACCATCCAATTGAGCTGAAATTTGGTGTGAATATTCTTTAACATGTATGTAAGCTCCTGTAAAAATTTCATTGCATTTGGACCAACGGTCTGGAAGATATGATGGATTCGAGATCAAGGCTTCGTGCGCTCTGCCTGGTTCGAACCCATGCTTCGAATCCACCTCCTCCGAATCCATTGCTTCGAATCCCTCTTCTTAGAACCCATTGCTTCGAATCCCTCTTCTTCGAGTCCATTGCTTCGAATCCACAAAGCCGAGTCCCAACGTATCCTTCCTGAACACTTTCCTTGCATTGACTCACAAACGATTGGTACGAACCACTCAGCTAGAATCCAAACACTTCCCTTTCGTATCGATCCAATACTGATCGATACGAAGAACATCCACGCATCCATTCCGTCATATTACATCGAGGCGAAGTACATCGATTCGTAGTAAACTCCATACGCCTTTTTATTTAAATCCAGCCATCGAGCCAAGATCCATCGACCTTTCCCACCTGATCGATACGAACGCGGAGGTCGTATCCATATTGATTGATACGAATGCTATCTATTCGAAGCCATTCCAACCTAATCGATACGAAGGGAATCGATTCGAAGAACCTCCATATTTCCTTTTGATCGATACGAAGTAACCGAGTCTCGTCCATGCCAATCGATATGAAGTGTGTCGATTCGAGGTCCTTCACCCTGTTTTTCCTTCGACCGATACGAACACTATCGAGTCGAACCAACACCTAATGCGAACCTCTCAGAGCCGAATCCATACCAATCGATACGAAGTGTATCGATTCGAACCATCCCTGTGCCTTGCCCTCGATCGATGCGAACCTGATGGGTTCGAATCCGATGGATTCGAACCGAGCACCACCTTGACCCCCTCAATGAATTCGAACAGCATACCTCTCCTACCCTGAATCGATCATAACTCCTCCATACGAACTCCGATTAGCCTGAAATTTGAAACATAACCTTTCCCAATCCTTATCATCATTTCCAATTAATTTCATCCCGATCGGAATTCAACCAAATTTTGACGATATCGATCGTAGCCTCGATTCCAACTGATCTCCAATCCTGATATCCATAATTCCTTGCCAATTTGTTGATATTCCAGTTTTGACCAAAAATGGGATAACATCAACCATACACAAACAACCTAACAAACAATTCATCCAAACAATACTAGCTATCTGGACGCAAATCCAGATAAGCTTCCTAAAATTATCCGAGTTTCCCAGGTACAGATACTGGAATACTCGCTCTACTAAATCCAAACTAGCTACACTACTAAGCTATTGAGCTTCTACTCATCTAGATATACAATCTATAAAAGATGTCTCACCATAAACAAGACCGACTCAACTACCAAATCCTCCTGAACTACTGGATCCACAACCAGAGATGGATCAGACACATACTCCCTCAGAGATATGTGAAATACCTTGAATCCCAGTTTTCCAAACTTGCAATTCAACCCTGAAAACCAAAACACCTATCCTTACAAAAACTCAGAAAGATCCAATATACTACGGAGCTAAACTCACAATCTTGCCCAATCTTATTGCTCCCTTGACTAGAGAAAAACTCAATAAAAACAAAGTCTCCAACTTCGGATTCCAAATTTCTCCGTCTCTTAACTTCTAAACTCTTCTGACGATCCTGGGCTGCCTGCATCCTTCCTGATCAGCTCAACCTTCGTTGACGCCTCTAGAAACAAACCAGACCAAAAATATCTCAACAAGATGATCTTCTCAAGATCTACCCAAATCAAATACACAAACTCTATTCCACAATCATCAGAAGGCTTCAACTTACTTCTCCTATCTGGAAAAGACAAAACAGAAGCACTCACAATCCTGTAGAAACCCTCTAATCTAAATACTGCAACTTCCGGTTGCTTCTACTCTCGAACAGCTGCCATCTTGCTTCCACTACATAACTCTGATCTGGAGCAGATGAGAATGCCGTCGATGAACACGAGCACAGACTAGACAGCACATCCCAGAAATAAGGTTCAACAGATCCATAAAGAGAAAACTCAGAAATTACATGAAATACTGAGCCGCTTCACCAAATCCTTTCTCTAAGAGACATCCTTCTACCTAGCTGAACTACTGGTATCACTTCATGAACTAAGTCGATAGGGAACTCAATCTCGAATGTAGACAAACTTCTAACTTCCCTGAAGACATCCGGGAAAATCTGTGACTGCTTCTATAACTCAAGAGAGCACTCGAACTATCGCAAATCACGTTTGCGATCCTATCCAATCCAATATCCACAGATATTGTTTCTCTCTATAAATCAGAACAGCTTATCCTCGACCAATCCATTGAAGAAACTGGTCCACTCTGCTGCTTCTGAACTCCACCTCTAGGATATTTCAAAGCCAAAAGATCTTCCTGCTGGCACATAAAACACTTAAGAGCTGCACCGCTGACACAGATACCAAAGACTTCTTATCCAAAGCTCCTTGATCCTCAAAACCAGATCAACCAATCCCACGCAGAGCCTTGAGATGGGCAGACATCTCCTCAAGAAACTCGAGCCCAAACCAAACACAAACTCAGTCTCATCACTGATGCGGACACACTTCCTCAAACTTGTTCCAAAGACAACATCTTCGGAAACATCCATAGTCACTGCGTCTCACCATGCAGCTGCTCCTTCTTGAAGTTGCCAAGATACCACTACTTGCTTCTGCTCAACCGAACAGATCTAAACTCTCAAAAATCCGCTCACACGAGCGCGATCAAACTTATACTTCAATGATGGTCTTCGAACCTTAACAGGTTTCCTTCAGAGATTGGTGAAATCCTTACACTATACTGCAAAGCTTATTCGAGACGGTATTGGGTCTACAGTTTCGACAGATACACTTCCAA
Organism: Allium cepa; assembly: GCA_030765085.1. Classification (NCBI taxonomy): domain Eukaryota; kingdom Viridiplantae; phylum Streptophyta; class Magnoliopsida; order Asparagales; family Amaryllidaceae; genus Allium; species Allium cepa. The sequence continues at coordinate 61,500,967 of CM060935.1, forward strand.
CCTCAAACATTCAAACTCCAACCATTGGTAGTCGTGTTACACACACCACTACCCTATCTACCTTTATAACTCAAATTGGAAAAACCCGAACAAGTAATCCAACAAATAGGTAGAAACGTATGTGTGTGTGTATATATATATATATATTATAAGTACGCTCTCTCAAGAAAGACAACACTCCAGAGCCTAGGTATTCACTCGACCTATCGCTCTGATACCAAATGAGATGACCTGCCTCTCTCTCTCTCCAGAAAGACGCATCATCTTGAAGAAAGAAAGGGATAGAGAAGAGAAAAGATAGAGAAGAAAGAAAGAAACAACATCAGAATCTCAACAGCGGAACGAATAAATTATATTATTCACATAGATATTACATAGTATCGTATACATCAGAGTTACACAGCTTATACAACACATACTAGACAATTATAAACACCTGTCTAGTTATACAACTCAATATACAATATAGACAACGACTCTGAGACCAACACAGCGGAACCATCTATATATATATATATATATATACACACAAACGCTAAAACCTCCTACTCCATTGCTTCTCTAGAATTCGTCAAAGCTAACCTGAATCACTTGGCTACTCGTAAAAATTTGAGTACCCATGAGTTTAAGAAAACAGAAGATAAACTCCAGGTCAGACATGGGTCTGGTGTGAGTACACAGTTAAAGTTTCTTAACTTTGAAAAACCTTTTGAAATAAAAGGTATCACGTAAGACTCCCCACACATAAACATGGGTAAGTTTTTACCTTACGCTAACTAAAACATTTGATAGGAAATCAAGTGATATTATAATAGAGTGTAGGGTTTTCAAATAAATATAAAATAGCCGAAATTGTTACATTCATTAAATTCCAGCTATTAGCTACAAAAGTGGGTGGTACAATCAAAACCGTAAAGGCACGTAGGAAGAATGGGTTTCCATCAATGGTAGGGCTACTGGGGTATTGCCCGCCACAGTACGGGGCCTAGATCACCGTACCGAGGATTACTCCCAATCCCCTGTAATACAAAGCCGGAACCAATCCTTACTGAACAGTTCCGAATAAGACAACCCTGCGGTTGTAGCTAGCAACCTCCCACACAGCCGAATAAAAAGGGACTCTAGACAAGGGGAAATCTCATCCTACTTGGGCATGACCCATTTAGCCTTGTTGCACCTCCCCTGTTTTAGCCATTCCCGGTTGATGAGGTTTGAGGCTACGATTACCTTTATAGAACACATCTATCTTAGAATGCTCATCCTCCACCTGACGATATTCTGAAAGCATTCAATCCATACAAGTTCGTTTCAGGTTCGCACGAAACCGAAGGCTTTATCTCGTTACACTCATATTGGAATCACCCACAGAGTTAACGAAAATAACCCTTGCACTCTGAATTTTCATCTTCACTTGAGATTCAGGACCTACCATTAATTTGGATCGATGTGGTTTACGGATATCCATATCTAGAAACCCGATCCCAGTCTCATCAAAATCCAAAATGCCATCTTTTAGGTCCAAGTTGTTTTAAAGTTAAAACAATTCAATTCAAATCATTATCTATATTCACACAGATAGATAATTCTCATGTATACAGATAGATAATTCACATTATCACAATCCAACCAAATCATCTTATATCACATATCACACATATCTCATCAGCGATATCAAGCAATCAAGGCATTCAATATCAATCAGCCATCCATAAGCAATGATTTATAAATCAAACCATCTATAATTACTTTAAAATGAATTAAATTAATTTCTTCATCTCTAATTAATTTAAAATAAATTAAATTAATTACTTTCATCACAATAAATCTTACTTACTTAACCATTAATTAAACCAATTAATTAATCGTCATCTTAATTAATCACCCTTGATTAGTTATCTCTTAATTACATTAAGTAACTAACCCTTAATTAATTATATAAATTAATTATCTACAAACCATTAAGTAATTAACCTTAATTACTTCATTAACTATAATTAATTACATTAATCCTCAATTAATTTCAATTACTTAATTACCATACAATCACTAATTATTGATTAATTAATCTTAATTAATCAATCCTTAATTACTCTCATTAATTACATTAATTAATGATCCTTAATTAATTACTTCCATTAATCAACTACAAATTAGTCATAAATAGTAATTACCATCCTATAATTACTTACCTTAATTGATTAACTCCTTAGTTAATTATATAAATCCTTTGATTAATTACACTAAGAAATTAATCTTTAATTACTTCTACTAAGTAATTATCCTTTAGTTACTTTCCATTAAGTAATTCCCGTTAATTAATTACATCCCAGTAATTATACATTAATTACTTACCCTAAGTAATTACACAATTTAATCTCATTAAGTACCCATACTTAATTAATCATCAAGATTATCTATAATTAGTTAACCAATTAATTAATCACATTCATTCGATTAATTACAATTGGGTAATTGATTCCTTAATTACCCTTTTAATAAATTAATTATCCTTTAATTATAGATTAATTATCTTTAATTATTAATTAATAAACCTTAATTATCAATTAATAAAACTTAATAACCAATTAATTAATCCTAATTAATTAATTAATCAATCCTTAATTATAATTAATTAACCCTAAATAACAGTTAATTAATTCTTAATTAATTTTTAATTATAGAGTAATTATCTCTTAATTATTAGTTAATAAAACCTAATTATTAATTAATAAAACTTAATTACAAATTAAGTACCTTTTTAATTACCTATTAATTAACTTTAATTACATAATTAATTAATATTTAATCATTAATTAATAATCTCTAATTATCTAATTAATAATTCTTAATTATAAATTAATTAACCTCTAATTAATTAACTTATAACCCTTAATTATTAATTTTAAACAAATTAATTAAATCAATTAATTACTCTTAATTAATTCTTAATCATTATTAATTAAATTAATTAATCATATCTAATTTCCTTTAATTAACTTAATTAATATCAATATATTAAAAAATTTAATTAACCTTAAGATAAAAAATTATTTTAATTAATGACTTAATTATCATTAAAACATTTATCTTAATAATTAACCTTACTTAATTAAATCAATAATTAAGTTTTAAAATGATTATTAACTTGATAATTTAAAGTTATCATTACATAACTTCTTAAATTTACTTAAACATTTATCAAATATAGTTTTAAAAACTAGTTTTCAAATTTGAATATAAAAACTTGTTTTATATAAACCGTTAAAAATTCCATTTCTTAACTTAAATTTAAAATCATTTTAAATTTACTTAACAAGATCTAAATTTAACAAACTTCAACTTCTTAATCAAAATGTTTAAGAAAACATTATTTTTAGAAAGAATAGAATTCAAAAACAAGATTTATTTCAAAAGTTTAAAACTTTTTTATTTAAATTTAAGACTTGTTTTATAAAACTTTAAAAACTTTAAAAAAATTCTTTTAATCGACTTCTTCAATTTGAACCTGAGAATCACTCAAGCTATTCCAAGTTTCATCTCTTTTTTCTTTAATTTTCAAAAGTTTAGTTTAAATTTAAAAATTTAAAAACCTGTAACATAAAAAATGTTAACAGATTTTAAGTTTGAAATATGCAGGCTAAACCCCAAATCCACTCGAGTTTTCACTCGAATCTCTACCCAATACCCCTGATTCTTGCTTCGAGTCAAAACCCCCAACCCAAAACACAACCACTGGCACAAACCCTCCACTGTGCACATGCACCATCGTCGAAGTCTCTTTTCACCTCCGATGAACCCTCCTGCATTACGAACATCAAGGCAGCAACCAATCCCGATCGCCAAAATACCATCACCAGCCTCGAATCAAAATCGAGCTACCCAGAAGGCTTGGAACCCAAAATAGCCTCCAACAAAACCTCTTCGTCCACACTGCTTCGATCACCAGAGGTCGAGAGACTCTGACCACATCCTGCCGACACTCCATGCCATTATTCCCCTAGTATTAGGCAACTCGCAACACCAGTGATGATGCGAAGACTCCAAAACCCAACCTAGTCAAAAACTAAGGTTAAAAACTTGCCTCGACCACCGCCGACGCCTATGCAACTTATCCACCCTCCAATATATGTTTGCCTGGACCACCGGACCTCGCTCCATCTCCAATGATGATCTCGAACACCCCAGACCTTGTGGCCAACAGAAATCACCCAAAAAACAAATTCCAGACATCACCAAAATCCACATTCATTACTTCATTAAAAATTGTGAATTTTATTAAAAAAATCCTATCTTTTAACATGGATTCAAGTTATAATCTTGAAACAACAAATTATGATGTTTGATTTTTAAATGTTTAATGGATTTCTATTGGATTTCTAAATTTACAGATAACTTTTCAACTGATCTTACATAATTTATTTTTAACTTAATTCTTTGTTTTAAACAAACATAAATTGTTTGAGAACTATAACCTAATAAAGATTTTAATGAGAAGACATGAATTTTGATCTCAGATTTAAGCTCTGTAACTTCAAAACAGAGATGAATAGATATATTATACATGCACAAATTTTCCACACATTCATATATATATATATATATATATATATATATATATGCACAGAGATTAGTTATAAATACATAAACAAGCATTAATCATTTCAGAAATCTAACAAGCAACAAACAGTTATTACTTAAGATTTATAAATAGATGTTTACTCACCTTTGAATGAAATGCAGAGTATTTGAAAACTGTGTTGAAACTGAAGCCTGTATTGCTTTCTGTAAACTTTGATTACTTTAAACATGAAATGCTTTGATTTTCTGGAAAACTTTGAATGCTTGAAACTTGAAAAGCTTTGGATTTGCAGAGACGATCTTTAAGACTTTTATTACTGATTTCTTGCTTGAATATAGATTTGATGCAAGTTTCATGCTTGCTGATTTGAAATTGTTACAGGCTTTTTTTGAAAAATGCTTTTCAGGTTGCATTTTGAACTTTGCTTGAAAATTTTATCACAGGCTTGAGTTCGAAAATGGGTTGCAGACTTTAGATTTGAAAAGGGATTACAGGGTTTTAAATTTTGGTTTGAGGAATGCTTTTACAGGGTTTTGTTCTTGCATTTCTAGTTTTGACATTAGTTTGCAGGTTTGAGGAGTTCAGATTTGAAAGTTGTTTGAATTGAGAAATGTATTACAGGGTTTTGTTTGAGGATTTTCTGGTTTTCATTTGTTTTGAAGGAGATGAATTACAGGTTGAAACATCAGATTTTTGAACTGAGGTAGAAAAAAAGAAATGAAAGGAAAGATAGAAGTTTATATAGGTTAATTTCAGATTTTATTAAAATTAAAAGAAAACTCAAATAAATGTGACACTTGTTTATTATTTTTAACACATGTACTTAAGAGGTTTATAACTTTAACACTTGTAATAACTTATTTTTATGTTATTTATAAATGATTTTAACAGCTTTTAAATATGATTTCCGAATTAATAAATACCTTTCTAAATTAATAAATGCTTTTCAAATTTTAAATAAATAAAACTTTTAAAAGAAAATAAAATAAAAACCAATCATATTTTAAATAAAATCATATATAGTATATCTAATCCATTTAATGTAAATATTAGACCTTTTGTATTTATTTACTATTAAATAAATATATTTTTTCACATTTCTATAAGTATATTTCTGTTAAAGAAAATAATATAAACAATCTTATTTTTAAATAAAATCTTATCCATATATTTTAAAATCCAAACTATATTATTATTATTTTAATTTTAAGATATATATTCCTTTAAATTCAATTTTTAAATTCAAATTCAAAGTCAATTTAAAATTCAAATTAAAAATCAATTTAAATAAATATAGATATTAATTTTAAACAAACACATTATTAATTGTAAATAATCATCCAATTTAAAATCAATTTAAATACACATATATACATGTTTAAACAACACTTATTAAATTTGAAAATAATAAGTCTATTTAAAATCTATTCATAAAATAACATAAATTAAATAATTATTTTTATTTAAAATCAATCTGTTATCATAATTTAAAACATCACATTATTAATTAATTCATTATTTATATTTGAAAATAACAATTTTATCAATTTAAAACAATTTGATTAAGAGATTATCACATTTTAAATTCCTTGAAATTCCGGGATAACACAAAAACGAAGATATGCGACATCATTTAAACAACGGTGATGACATGTGACGTCATCAACGTTTGCACTAAAGCTTTTAAACGTTTAAATGAATCACGACGACACAATGCCGCAAATTATTTATTGCCACAGCTATCCACTTTAACGCCGAAGGAATCACTCCATAAATACTTAAGTAGTTATCATGTGCTTTCTCCTTCGTCGACGTTATGGTGGCATGGCATTGTTGTAATTTTTCTAAAAATTGTTTTATTACTGCTTTAAGCAAAAACTTTTCACCAAACCTTATTCCTTGTCCAATTTCTATTGGATAAGACAATTACTTTACAAATCCTTTTCAGAAATACTGCCACATTCAGATTTTATAGTCCCAAATACACTTTAAATTAATTAATTAGTAAGCCTATATTAGTTGGCTTTATTTTCTTTTCTTTCATGTTGTTCTCTCTGTATCCCTTTGCATTTCAACAAACTGGCTAGGGTCTAGTCAACCCCGCTGGTTATACCAAAAATAAAAAATTAATACCCTTAATTAGTATTCATTTAAAGGCTTATCTAGCATAATAATTTCATAGTAAATCGAAATCAGTTTCATAGAAATTCCAATAACCGTTATTCTATTCAAACAACGATTAAACCCATTTAAACAATTTCATGGAAATTCCAATAACCATTATTCTATTCAAACAATGATTAAACAATCATATCTTAGCAAAACAAACACCAATCATTAGGGTATTATCCCTAACCAAATTTAGAAGTAAAACTAAGATGGTTTCATTATTATTCATTTCCATTTGATAATGGAGTTGAGATTTGAATGTTGATTAGGTGTCCTCGGCTTTTCCTGTTTCCTTCAATCACTTGATTTCGTTCTCTCTAGGTTATGGCCGGTCTTCCCCTTCTATTTGATTGTTTTTAGTTTATGAAAGGTGATATAACATGAAGGGGAGAGGGTTCAAAAGAAAAGGACAAATCTATTTCCTAAATTTCCCCTCTCATATATTCTGTTTATTTTTTAATTTATAATAAAAATCTTATCAATATATTTAGTTAAGGCCCGATCTTAATGTTTATTAGATCTCAATTCATTTATCTCACTACACATAACATTATTCTATTTAATCTATCAATTAAATCTCTGGAATAATGTTAAAAATTAGGGGCGTTGCATAAGCTCGTCACATGTTAGTTGACAATTGAAACCGCATGAGAGGAAGTATCCGACTCTTGATTTGTAGTTGACGTTGATAGAGTTTGCTTTGGGGATTTAGAGGCATTATCTATTAGGAGAGAGATTCAGTTGTCCAGTGATTCCACATCACTGGAATATCTCTTCTCCGAGAAGGATCTTGACCTTTGCCGATAGCGATGGTTAAAGTTCTTAGCCTACTATGGATTTGTCATTTCCTATACGTTCTTATGGGAAATGTAGTTGTTGATGCTTTAAGTGAAAGACATACCAGCTTAGGAGCAATATTCCTAGAGTGGACATCGCTCGAGCTTATCACTGGTTATGACTTCATAACTCGATGGGCTAGGGCCAAAGGTGATGGCTAGTTTGACCATAAGGCCTACTTTGATTTGGCAGATTGGTACTGGTAAGAGGCCTTAGGCTAGACTAGTGGAGATAGTGGCTAAATTAAAAGAACGAGTAGTATCTGTAGAGGTGATGTAGTGTGAACCCGGCTGAGATATTTGGTTCCCTAGGAATGAGAGATTATTTTTTCTCGAGTTGTGCTGTAACCACCCGTACCTTAATGACCCTTAATTTCAAAAAAAAAAAACCATGTCCATCAAAGCATAGATCAGTAAATTTGGTACCTGCAAATAAGCATGAGCATTATCAAAGATTGATAGAAGTCTAAACTCACAACAGAAACAATAATAGGATAAGAATATTGACTATGACTACTACCTTAGAATTAATCGTATTTCTTGGATAGCAGATTATCGCATCAGCATCGAGCATGAGAGAAAAGAAGGCTTCTACAACAACTAAACGTATCTAGCTCTAGTGACCTATTCCTCTAAATCTATCATGTGGGTTATAACGATGAGGAGGTCAGAGCAACGTTCTGGTGACTAGAAAATCTATAAACTGTCCATAACATAAATTTATATAGATTGGTTTCCATTTAATTGTTATGCCTATTATGGTTATCAATTCTAATCTTACCTTGCATTACACACATAATTACTTACCTACCATTCTTAAGGTACGAAATACTGATAAACCTTATCACCACTCAATACCTCCAAATCCACTTGATAATTTTAAATATAAAGCGCCTTCTACGATCGCCATATACTGCTTTTAAAAGAGAAATAAATAGACTTTACCATTTAAGACCTCAATCAATGTAGACTGCATCGTTTAGAATCTATTACCAAGGTAGACTTCTAGCGTCTTCATTATTGGTCTATTGGTCCTAATTACAATGACCTTTGACCATTGTATTTGGCCTTATAATTTATAGTAGCCATAACTCTAATGCACCTACGTTATTAAAGTCTTAGCAATATGAAAGACTGTACTCCAACCACTTCATACCTCATTAATAAGGACTAGGCAGGCCGCTGACCATTTAATACTTATTTATAAGTAGGCCTTTTCCATTTAATACCTAACCCCAAGGCGGACTCCTCACTGGTACTATCTAGCTAACATTTATTGGAAATCTCATTAGGTTTATTAGTACTTCTTTTATAGGAGAGAGGAGAACCCTATATCAACCACTTAGTACCTCAAACCTGAAGCAAACCCTTCTCAAGATATCCGCCATCACTCTTTATAAATATAGAATCACATTAGGCTACTTCTTTTGGTTGGGAGACCGGCCCAAATTTAGCCACATAATACCTCAACACTGAAGTAAACCATTTTAGAGATATCCCTCACTGCTTCCTATTTCTATATTTGGACCATTTAATACTTTTCAATTAAGAAAGCAAGTCCAATCTCTCACAAAAGTCTCAGGTCCATGGATTAATGATATATCACATAAGTAGTAAGTGAAACCAACTGTTGGTAGCCTCTAAGTGAAGGGCAGCCTTCAGTCAAGTGACTCTAGTGACTTCGCATCGCTAACCTACTAAGTCCAATTAACCATCCTAAGTCTTTCCTTATACTATCTTAGGTTAACATTGCACTTGGCTTACCAATTCCCTTTTTATTTAAGGCAATAAGACTTACCTTAAAAACTTATCAACCCATAAATCCCCTTTTAGTACTCATAAATGTCAATTTGTCCATAAAATCCTAATGGACATTTCCTAAGACATTTATGTATTATTACTAATTTCAAATTAGTAACCTTTTTATATTAGTTCCATTTGTCTCTATTAATTGTAACCCTTAATTTAATACTATTTATTATTTCTCATTAATTGCCCATTAATTTAGGGTATAATCTGTCATTTCCTATTAATTAGTTAATAGAAATTCCAACTTTATTTCCCATTAATATGAATTACTACCTTTTCCAATTCTAACAGTTCGCTTCCTAAATATAATAATAACCAACGAACGTTACGCATAAATAACATATGAATAAACACCATTCTTCTTTATTAATGCAATAAATACATGTAAACTGTCTAATAAAACCACCTATTCATAACCAAATATATTCTAATCATAAATATCTAACTAGAATATGCTTTTCCATATTTAATTTACTGGAATTAAATTCCTCAGAAAGATTTTTCCACTATGATTTACATAAATTGGTTTTGCACAAAAAGGAAAGATTGACTCCATTTGAAATTATAAGGAATAGAAAATTTCTTATTCTTTGTTAAATCAAACATCGCCCTTTTGAATGAAAAGTGGAAAAAAGGAAAACAAATTTATAAAAATCGAACAGATGTCCTTTCAACAAATTAAAGTATGAAAATCTATGACATAGCACAAATTGTGCAATCATCCAAAAATCCTATTTTACAACCAAGTATAGATTTGGAATAAAAATATACAACATTCAAATTCTAAGATCTTTGGGACTGATTTCCAGATCTAGATGTAAATATATTTCCAATTAGATCTAAAAGAGAATATGTAGGCATTAGTTTTCTACACCAATTTAAGCCTATAATTCAAAAATAAAATTGATTTAGGCATAAAAATCAAACATATGCCAACGTAATTGATTTAAAATTATAAAAAATATATATATAATTTTTCACTTATTTTTAAAAGTGATCCAAATCTCCAGATCTAAAGTAGAACATTATTGAATTGACTAACTTTCTATTAGATTAGAAAATAGCCAAAAAATTGTAATAAAATAACCATATGCACATGGCGTACAATTTTAGTACTTGATGAGTACGGATCGATCCCTAAAGAATTGAATTGATTTAAAATTTTACTCAATCAAATTAACCAAGATTTTGAAGTTGTTTAAGCTAAAAATGTGAAAAAACTAACAAAAGAAAGTGAATAAAAATATGAGAGTAGAAGGATGATCACATAAATCAATACAATGGAATTATGATATCTCTTTTTGGTCATTAGTGAGTTTAGTTGATGTGTTTATCATAAGTATGACATATTTGTGCTATTAATTAGCCTAACATAAACCATCAAACTTTAACACACCCACTAAACCACTTGTTAACTCTCATGAAAATGACAACGAAGTTGAAAATATAATATATTCTAAGCATGATCTATTTACTATTGATTAGTAATATAGACCATCAAATTTTAATCCTCAAATCAACTTAATTACCAACATCATATGTGGATGAAGAGGTAATTTGTGTTTATGTTTGTTTAAGCATAGCATATTTGGTGTCAACAACACAGGCTATCAAATTCAAAGCATAGCATATTTGGTATCAACAACATAGACCATCAAATTAGCAAAAGTTGAATCTACATGATTAAGAGGGCTTTATTACCCCTAAATTGAAGTGGTTTAGCTTCTTATATTTGTTATCATTTCAACAAATGCAGATTGCAACATAGGGATAAACAAGAGGAAAATGCAAGCAAAGTAAGAAGAGAGATAATTAAAGTAAAATAAAAGCTAATTTACTTGCATGAATTAAAAACTACACTGATTGCATAAAGTAAGAACAATAATTAAAAGAGCATGAAATTAAATTGCATTCAAAAATTACATAAGACAAAAAGACTAAGAAGCCATGAAAGAAGAAAGAGAGTTTATATTTACAATTTGTTCCTATAACTAAACTAACTAAAAGGGAGGCTAAGAGATCATAACATAAAACATAAGGGGTATTTATACATGATTTGAAACCCTAATCATATTTTAGGGGACTACCCAAATTGCCCTTGAGAAAGTGTGACCACCAAAGTATCATTAACATGAGTTAATCCTCTATTAAGTGTGCATGTAACTTTAATATCCACTGACATGTGCATTAGCTCCTAATTGAAGATCATGATAAGTAGGTAGGTGGGATCCACCATGTTGCATGAGTTAATATATTTCTCCATTCTTTTTTCCCTTCTCTTGTGCATGCATATTTTTATGAAGCCCCTTTATATTTTGAATCCAAATTCCTACAAAACAACATAAAAATATCCAAGTAAATTTTCTCAAATTAAATCAAACATAAAAATGACCTTTTTCCCTATATGAAGATGAATAAATGATGATTTGAAAATAATTTAAATTTGGGTTTAAATATGTTAAAATACACTATATTCTCATTTATTTAAATAAATTAGATTAAATATGGAAGTAAAAATATGCACATTTGCATGCACATCAAATACCCCCACACTTATCTTTTTATTCATCCTCGAATAAACTAAAACTAAGATAAATCCATTTTCATAGGAAGTGCGATTGCATTGATCGTATGCAACAAGCCGTTAAACCTCTAGGTGACCCTAGTAGGATGAGTGTTGTCTCGTGAGGGTTTTCAATGGATACTAGCCATAAATCCAAATGCAAAGTGAAAAATTCGTAAATGCAAGATTTATTTACAAAGAGATGAATGCAAGTTTTTGAAAATATTTACAAATATAGAATTTATTTTTAAATTAACACGAATAAGTTAAATATAAGTTCTGGTCATTATCAATAAATTTTATTCCTTTTACTTGTTAAAATTTTCAACAAAAATTAAGTTATCATAATAATTAGACTCTAGTTTGGCTAGCTGTTTCGGTTGATAACATAGTGCAAATATGAATTGGATCATTAGTTGATTATCAAAGTTTTGTAAAGTGGTATATTCATTTCTTTTGAACAATAAGTCAAACCAACTAAGTGAAAATAGTGCTTGGATTTCAATTGTATACTGTCTCTTTATTTGTAAATTTATTAACAATATTTACGTATGCCTAACTCAAAAAACCGAGGCCAGATATACCACCCATGCACTGACTTTCGGTCTTACATGAGGGGAATATGGAGCATGGCGAGTGTACACACAAGTATGTACACCTATCGACTGTAGGCGCTGTTAATGAAAGAATTTATATATATACACACACCTAATTCATATAAACTGATGCTAGATATACCGATCATGCACTACCTTTCAGACTTACGTGAGAGCATGGCGAGTGTACACACTTGCCTATGAACACATGACTTTAGGTGTTTCTTATTTTTATAAAAACCATTTTTTATCTTTTATATATATACATATATTTTTTTGTTTTTGTTTTTGCTTTTTTGTTTTCTTGAGAGAGAGTTTCGTAAAATCATCTTAGCACCATTTAAATTAGAAGAACAAAAATGTTATAGCATTTACTTTAAATTAACCACTCTTTTAAACAAAGATTTCAATTAGGATATACTTCGTAATTATCACCTATGAACCTTCCTATATACTAGTTAAACCATCGTTACTTATAACCAAACTTTATTTTTATTTTGTTGAGATAAATAAAATTTCAAAATTTCAATTTAATAACCAAAAACATATATTTATCCTATAGTATTTCTTCAAAAATAAATCAAGATGGTAAAAAGAATTTTTTTTATTTTTGGTATTTATTTTTTTGAGTTTTGGAAAAAAATGCAAAAAATTAACCATGAAAAATTGAAAATGAAGACGAGACTGCCTCCACACTTGATTTTGACTGTGTCCCCACAGTCAACCCAAGTGAAAGGAGAAAAAAATTATGACCTATATTTACATGAAAATGAATGGTTATTATTTACACGACATGAGAAAATATACTGTTAAAGAGTAAATGAAACGGTCTTTCAAAGACCAATTCATTTGTCTCGTGAAATACAAGAGACATAGCTTAAGCATAGAAAACCATACCATAAAAGATTTCGGAGTTGAATGTTGATTTGGAAAAACAAATGTCGTTTTATTAAAAATCGCATATGTTGTTTTGTTTTTGGTGATTTTTGGGATAGATAGAAAAATTGGTTGAAGTTCAACTTTTTCACCAAATTTAAATTTAAACTTGTAACAACCCGCATATTTAACGATTATATATTTAAATGTTTTATTTAAATATAGCGTCGTTAGTCGGATTTTAGGTCCGAAATGTTACTTTCTGCAAATGGCCGAATTGGGACTCGAAACTACCTCCATTGGTTCCAAAATGGCGTTTGCGATCTTTTTGAGTATAATCTTTGATATGTTTGGAGTTTGTGAAATTTTGACCCTTTTTCTATTGGGTTTTGGGTTTGGGTTCAGCCTACTAACTATCTAATTAACCCTAACTCAACCCTCTTCTCTCATTCACTTATTCCATTTCTTAAAACTTAAGCTTAAAAACTAAAAATGGTGGAAGGGAAAGAGAAATAGAAATTGCAAGCCCTAAATCCATTTGCGAACTCCAAATTCTTGCTCCAAAGTCAAAGAGAATCCATTGGTAAGTTCTTCTTCATCTTCTCCAACTCTTCTCCTCTTCAATTTCAGAAAATTTCCTAAACCTAAATTGGGAAATATGTGTTTTATTCTTAGATTGAAGCTTGTTGAGTTGAAGTAGTGTTTGGTTGGTCTTCTCCTTGTTATTGAGCTCCATCTTCTTGTTTTTGGGTTAAAGGTGAGTTTTGAACTCACATCTACTTCTCTTTATTTCATTGATGTTGGGTATGAATTCCTAGCACTTGTTTATATGCACTTGCTTTTAGTTTGGATTGAATTGGTGAATATCCGAATTTTTGTGTTTGGGTTCAATTCTTTGAAATCCTAACTTTGATGTTTTGATCATGTTCTTGGTGATGAATCGAAGTGCTTATAGGGCCGGGTAGCCGCATGGCGTAAATCCCTAGCGTCCGTGCTCGTCCGATTGAAGGTTGGGAGAGTTTGCACTTCATTGGTAATAAGTAGGAAATGTAGGAAATTGGGTCCAGTCGACTGGATCCTCTGTTCAGTCGACTGAGCTGAAGCCCGAAATTTTTCTGGACAATTTTCAGTCGACTGACCTGCTCCTGTTTTCCTGTTTTTCCTATTTATGCTTATTTTGATTGGTTTTCCGAATGTTATCGATTCATGTTGGTTCTTAGTGGTTGTTATTGCCTCTTTGACTTTGATAACTTATTTTTGACTTCATCCACGGGTTTTTATAAAATAATCCTTCTAATCATATTAAAAGCTCGTTTCTCCAATTTATAAATTCTATTTAAACACACGCACAATTTTGCACTTCGAGCGAAGTGGAAGGGTGATTAAATGGTTGCGAAAAACACGGACCATGAATCTGTGCGTTTATCTTTCCGATTAATCTCCGACCTATTTAATTGATCGTTTTGACCTTTGGGTTTGGTTTACCGATGATATGAGGTGAACTTTGTACTACTTTGAGTGTGAAATTAACTAACAGATAGTAAACCGTTTAGTGCGAACGAGTGGTTATGGGACTCGCGTTACCACTTTTCGGATTCTTTTTTGAGAGTTATGACACATTTCGCCAGTTAGTGGTGTCCAGTACTGAGCCTCCGGACCTTCACCACTACGGTTTGTTGCCTTCGGGTATTTTGCCTTCGGGTTTGTACCTTCGGGTTTGTGCCTTCGGGTTTGTTGCCCTTTAGTATCGCTTCCGATGTTGGTTGTTATGAGCTGCATGGGTGGTATTGGGTTGCCCTTTAGTATCGCTTCTGATGTTGGTCGTTATGAGCCGCATGGGTGATATTGGGTTTGGAGTCTTCGGGCTCATGGATCCTTGTTTATACAGTACTGAGCTCGAGCAATTTTCTGATGTTTCATTCATATGTATATTCCCTTGGTATCGCCCTTCGATGTTGGTCATTATGAGCCGCATGATGCGTAGCGTTTACCTTGCGGAACTTGTATACCTTATTGGTATTTGTTATTGCCTTTTTGGCTTGCTTTGGGATATTCGTATCCTTTGTTTCTATATGTTGCCGATGATATGAGGCTTGTTCTATATGATTCATCTTTCGTTAGATGATTGTGTTATCTCTTTTAGAAATATCTTTTATGCTTTGTAACCTTGCAGGTTTATTGTTGTTCAGTTTATCTAACTGATTTGTTTAGCTAGACTGACCCGTGTATTTTATACTCGGGTCAGACCGAGTTGTTTCAGGTTAGGTTCTTTTGGATTATCCTATTTTGCTTCCGCATGGACTATTCAGCTTGTTCCTTTTTGTTATAGCTTTTTGTGTAGTCCTATTTTGTTGTAACTCTGATATGTATTCTTTTGACTCGTCTATATATACAGTGGATTGATATACCACTTGACATGTATTGTTTTGTAAACTCTGTTATGTATCTGTATATATGTATATGATGATCTTCTGTTCTGTTATGTATATTACATTTGAGTTGTTATATTCTGTTCTGATAGATCCTCCAACCACCTATGGTTTTGTTTTAAGTATTCATTGGATATGTCGATCTGTTTGGTATGACTATTGTCGATATATTCAATAGATAGTTAGAGCAAGACTATAGATGGTCGCTCCTAACCAGCCTTATTCTCCGTGTTAGTTGACGGCATTACCCTGTAGTGTCCTTGGCTAGCGTGGGTATAGAGGTGGGGCGTCACGGCGTGGTATCAGAGCCGAGTTCAGAACAAAGTATGACAAACACAGAATAGAGCACATATTACAGTACATCAAAGTATACAAGTGATACAAACCTTTGAATCATCGTGTCTCTTTATTCCATCAAGGTTAGATAGAATTTGGGGAATACGTCTAGGAATGCATTTTATTCCGTAGTATTCCGTAATGAAGTATCTACCTTGTGAATAATCTTGTTCTTATCTTACTTTCAGCGTATGGCTGGAAGAGGCAGGGGACGACGTTCGGATGCTGTGCAATCCAGTGGCTCACATCCGGATGGCGTTTATATGTCTGCTGATCAGTTTTTGGAGTTTTTTAGGAGCACTCAGCCTCTAGTTCTTCCTCGAGTGTCTCCACCTCGCAAGTCTGCCTTTGCACGTCAGTGCAGTGATTTTTCTCATCTTGGAGGAAAGCCGTTTAAGGGCTCCGAGTCTGTTCTTGAAGTCCAAGCTTGGCTTCGCACGTGCGAGCGTATTTTCTCTCGCATGGATCTTTCTGACCATGATAGAGTTCTTATAACTTCTAGCTTATTACAAGAGCGTGCTCTTGATTGGTATGAGCTTCTTGTAGCCGAAATTGATGAGTCTACTCTTTCTTGGACTCGGTTTCGGGGACGATTTGAACTCAAGTTCGTTCCTGAATCTGAAAAAGTTTTATTGACCCGTCGCTTTCTTGAGTTGAAGCAAGGGAAATCTTCTGTTTCTGAGTATGTTGCATCATTCGAGGCTTTATCTCAGTATGGTCTTGAATTCATCAGCACTTCTTATAAGAAGAATATGAAGTTTGTCTCTGGTCTTAAGAAATATCTTAAGAAGTCCTTGTTGCTCCAACTTAAAATTTCTTTTGAGGAGTTGGTTGATTCGGCACTTCATCTCGAGACCGTCGAGAAGGAGTGTGATAGTGATGTTGATGTTGAGGTTTCCAAGAACCCCAACAAGAGGCCGTTTCCAATTAAGAAGTCTAGGTCTTTTCCTTCTAAGAAGAAGAAGACTGGTGGTCCTATTCTCAGCCTCAGTCTTCCGGAACACCTTTCGTTCGAAAGTGTTTTAATTGTGGTTCTTCGGATCATATTATTCGAGCTTGTCCTAAGCCTCTCTTCTGCCGTTATTGCAAGAAGGAAGGTTATCATGTTTCAGCTTACCCTGCTGTTCCGGCTGGTGCTAAGTCTAGCAATCTTTATGCTACCAAGGCTTCTAAAGGTCCTTCTCAGCCCAAAGGTATATCTCCATCTATTTTGGAAGGTTCTATTTTATTTTATGACCATAGTATTCGAGTACTTTTCGATACGGGTGCTTCACATTCTTTCGTATCGAAGAAGCTCGTTGATAATTTATCTTTGGATGTTTCTTGTATGGATACTTCTTTAAGGATTGCGAATCCTATTGGAGGATCCGCGACCCTTAGTATGCTTTGTGATGATGTTGAGATTGTTTTGTGTGGCTTTTCTTTTCGTGCGAATCTGCACATTATTTCTTGTCTGGGATTTGATATGATTTTGGGAATGGACTGGCTAGTGAGATATGATGCCAGGATTATTTGTTCGGAGAGAATTTTGTATCTTCGACATCCGGATTCGCCTACTCAGTTATCTCTTGTTCTTCGGGATGTGGATAATTCCGAAATGGCTTTATATTCGCTTGACTCGCGAGATGATGATGATATATCTCGTATTCCTATTGCTTGTGACTTTTCTGATGTTTTCGAACCTGTTTCGGGTTTGCCACCCAAATGGGCAATTGAGTTCCGCATTGATTTCATTCCAGGCGCGCAGCCAGTTAGTCGTCCTCCCAGGAGGATGTCTACAAAGGAAAATGAGGAACTCAAGAAGCAGCTTTTAGAGATTGAGTCCAAGCAGTTGATTCAGTCCAGTTTTTCTCCGTGGGGATCCGCGGTCGTCTTCGTGAAGAAGTCCGATGGAACTCTTAGGCTTTGCATTGACTATCGCAAGCTTAACGAGTTAACCATCAGAAATAGGTATCCATTGCCTAGGATCAATGATATGTTTGATCTATTGAGTGGTGCTAAGGTCTTTTCTCAGCTCGACCTTGCCACAGGTTTTCATCAATTACGAGTCGTGGAAGATAGCATTCCTCTTACAGCTTTCTGCACTCGTTATGGTTCTTTTGAGTGGCTCGTTATGCCGTTCGGTTTGACGAATGCTCCTGCTTTCTTTGTTGATCTCATGAATCGGGTATTCCGGGAATGTCTCGATAAGTTTGTGCTTGTGTTCATTGATGATATCCTTATTTATTCTAAGTCTGAAGCTGAGCATGCTAATCACTTGAGAATTGTCTTGAGTACCCTCCGTCATCATCAGCTTAGAGCCAAATTCTCCAAGTGCCATCTTTGGGAGAATAGGTTTAAGTTCTTAGGCCATGTTGTATCTTCCGATGGCATTTCTGTCGATTCTTCAAAGATCGAAGCCATCCAGAATTGGAAGAGGCCAGAGAATGTACATGAGATTCGTAGTTTCCTTGGATTGGCGGGTTATTACTGTCGGTTCATTAAGGACTTTTCCCGTGTTGTGCTTCCTCTTACTTGCCTTACTCGGAAAGGCATTCGTTTTATTTGGTCTGACAAGTGTGAAGCTTCCTTTCTGTCATTAAAGGAACTTCTCAATAATGCTCCTATTCTTGTGGTTCCCGAGGGGAATCATGATCTTGTTGTTTACACCGATGCTTGTGGTAGTGGTCTCGGTGCTGTACTTATGCAGAAGGATCGGGTAGTTGCTTATGCTTCTAGGCAACTGCGTCCGAATGAAGTTCGCTATGCCACTCATGATCTTGAGCGTGCCGCCATTGTCTTTGCCTTGAAGATTTGGCGACATTATTTATTGGGCGAGCGCTTCATTCTCTATACCGATCATAAATCTTTGAAGTATTTGTTCACTCAGAAGGAACTCGATATGAGATAACAGCGTTGGCTCGAGTTTCTTGCTTCCTATGACTTTGATATCCAGTATACCCTTGGTAAGGGTAATCGTGTTGCAGATGCACTTAGTCGCAAACATTCGACTGTTAATTCTATGATGCTTGCCGAATGGAATATTCTTGAGACTCTATCTTTTTGTGAAATTCGGGATCGAGGTTCATCTTCTGATTCTCCTATTCTATTACTTAGTTTGGGAGCTCGACCTATTTTGTTGGATCGTATTGCCGATGCCCAACGGCGTGATCCTGATTTGTTGCATTTTATTCAGCTTTGTGAGTCTGGATCTTGTGATGAGGCGTTGCAAGATTTTAGCATTGATTCTCATGGGTGTCTTCGTAAGAAGAACCGTCTTTTTGTGCCTTCTGATCTTGCACTTAAGCATGACATTCGTGATGACTGTCACCATTCTAAGTATACCATTCATCCCGGTAGTAGCAAGATGTATTCCGATATGCGCCGTCTTTATTATTGGGAAGGCATGAGGCGCGATGTGGCGAGTTATGTGAGCAATTGCATAACTTGTCAGCGTTCTAAGGCCGAGCATCATCGTCCTTCGGGTCTTCTTCAGCCCCTTGAGATTCCATTGTGGAAATGGGATCAGATTTCTATGGATTTCATTGACGGCCTACCTCGTTCGAGATCAGGTCATTCTAGTATTTGGGTTATTGTTGATCGCCTCACTAAGTCTGCTCATTTTGTCCTTATTAAGTCTAATAGGACTGCTTCACATTTGGCTAAATTATATGTCAAGGAAATCATGAGATTTCACGGTGTTCCTAGTTCTATTGTGGGTGATCGTGACCCTTTATTCACGAGTCATTTTTGGAAGAGTCTTCAGCAAGCTTTGGGAACGAAGCTTAATTTTTCTACAGCTTATCATCCGTAGTCTGACAGACAGACTGAATGGGTGAATCGTATCTTGGAAGATCTTCGCCGTATTTGTATTTTTGATTTTGGTGGTAGTTGGGAGGATCACCTACCTCTTGTAGAGTTCTCCTACAACAATAGTTTTCAGTCTAGTTTCGGTATGGCTCCTTTCGAAGCCTTATATGGAAGGCCATGTCGATCACCTTCTTGTTGGTTGGAATCTGGGGAGAAGCTTATTCTTGGTCCATATTTTGTTCGTGATTCTTCCGAGAAGATTGATCTTATTCGATTGAGAATGAAAGAGGCACAGAGTCGCCAGAAATCCTACGCGGATAGCCGTTGGAAACCTCTCGAGTTATCGATTGGTGATCTTGTTTTTATTCGTGTTTCTCCTTTTAAAGGGGTTATGCGTTTCAGTACGACTGGAAAATTGGCTCCTCGCTTTATAGGACCATTTTCTATTACTGAACGTATTGGCCCTGTGGCTTATAGAGTTTCACTTCTAGCTCATTTATCTGGCATTCATGACGTGTTTCACGTCTCGCAACTTCGGAAGTGTCTTCGGGAGTCGGATTCTGTTATTGCTTCTCCTGATTTGCAAGAGCTTGAGGTCTCACCGGACTTATCTATTGTACAGCAACCTATTCGCGTGCTTGACACGGAGGTGCGACACCTTCGGAATAAGGACGTGCTGCTCGTTAAAGTTCAATGGTCCGCTAATCCCACTGATTGTACTTGGGAAACCAGAGAGTTTGTCGAGCGATCTTATCCAGGTTTTCTTTCTTCGCTTTGAAACGGTGAGTATGTCTTTTCATCTCGAGCTTATTTCCTTTTCTTTTGAATGTTTTATGTATGTAGTGTTACAAATATTGTCTCTAGGAATTGCGAGGACGCAATTTTGTAAGGAGGGGAGATCTGTAACAACCCGCATATTTAACGATTATATATTTAAATATAGCGTCGTTAGTCGGATTTTAGGTCCGAAATGATACTTTCTGCAAATGGCCGAATTGGGACTCGAAACTACCTCCATTGGTTCCAACATGGCGTTTGCGATCTTTTTGAGTATAATCTTTGATATGTTTGGAGTTTGTGAAATTTTGACCCTTTTTCTATTGGGTTTTGGGTTTGGGTTCAGCCCACTAACTATCTAATTAACCCTAACTCAACCCTCTCCTCTCATTCACTTATTCCATTTCTTAAAACTTAAGCTTAAAAACAGAAAATGGTGGAAGGGAAAGAGAAATAGAAATTGCAAGCCCTAAATCCATTTGCAAACTCCAAATTCTTACTCCAAAATCAAAGAGAATCCATTGGTAAGTTCTTCTTCATCTTCTCCAACTCTTCTCCTCTTCAAATTCAGAAAATTTCCTAAACCTAAATTGGGAAATATGTGTTTTATTCTTAGATTGAAGCTTGTTGAGTTGAAGTAGTGTTTGGTTGGTCTTCTCCTTGTTATTGAGCTCCATCTTCTTGTTTTTGGGTTAAAGGTGAGTTTTGAACTCACATCTACTTCTCTTTATTTCATTGATGTTGGGTATGAATTCCTAGCACTTGTTCATATGCACTTGCTTTTAGTTTGGATTGAATTGGTGAATATCCGAATTTTTAGTGTTTGGGTTCAATTCTTTGAAATCCTAACTTTGATGTTTTGATCATGTTCTTGGTGATGAATCGAAGTGCTTATAGGGCCGGGTAGCCGCATGGCGTAAATCCCTAGCGTCCGTGCTCGTCCGATTGAAGGTTGGGAGAGTTTGCACTTCATTGGTAATAAATAGGAAATGCAGGAAATTGGGTTCAGTCGACTGGATCCTCTGTTTAGTCGACTGAGCTGAAGCCCGAAATTTTTCTGGACAATTTTCAGTCGACTGAACAGGGATTTCAGTCGACTGACCTGCTCCTGTTTTCCTATTTTGCCTATTTATGCTTATTTTGATTGGTTTTTGAATGTGATCGATTCATGTTGGTTCTTAGTGGTTGTTATTGCCTCTTTGACTTTGATAACTTATTTTTGACTTCATCCACGGGTTTTTATAAAATAATCCTTCTAATCATATTAAAAGCTCGTTTCTCCAATTAATAAATTCTATTTAAACACACGTACAATTTCGCACTTCGAGCGAAGTGGAAGGGTGATTAAATGGTTGGGCAAAACACGGACCATGAATCTGTGCGTTTATCTTTCTGATTAATCCCCGACCTATTCAATTGATCGTTTTGACCTTCGGGTTTGGTTTACCGATGATATGAGGTGAACTTTGTACTGCTTTGAGTGTGAAATTAACTAACGGATAGTAAACCGTTTAGTGCGAACGAGTGGTTATGGGACTTGCGTTACCACTTTTCGGATTCCTTTTTGAGAGTTATGACACATTCCGCCAGTTAGTGGTGTCCAGTACTGGGCCTCCGGACCTTCACCACTACGGTTTGATGCCTTCGGGTATGTTGCCTTCGGGTTTGTACCTTCGGGTTTGTGCCTTCGGGTTTGTTGCCCTTTAGTATCGCTTCCGATGTTGGTCGTTATGAGCCGCATGGGTGATATTGGGTTGCCCTTTAGTATCGCTTCCGATGTTGGTCGTTATGAGCCGCATGGGTGATATTGGGTTTGGAGCCTTCGGGCTCATGAATCCTTGTTTATACAGTACTGAGCTCGAGCAATTTTCTGATGTTTCATTCATATGTATATTCCCTTGGTATCGCCCTTCGGTGTTGGTCATTATGAGCCGTATGATGCATAGCGTTTACCTTGCGGAACTTGTATACCTTATTGGTATTTGTTATTGCCTTTTTGGCTTGCTTTGGGATATTCGTATCCTTTGTTTCTATATGTTGCCGATGATATGAGGCTTGTTCTATATGATTCATCTTTCGTTAGATGATTGTGTTATCTCTTTTAGAGATATCTTTTATGCTTTGTAACCTTGCAGGTTTATTGTTGTTCAGTTTATCTAACTGATTTGTTTAGCTAGACTGACCCGTGTATTTTATACTCGGGTCAGACCGAGTTGTTTCAGGTTAGGTTCTTTTGGATTATCCTATTTTGCTTCCGCATGGACTATTCAGCTTGTTCCTTTTTGTTATAGCTTTTTGTGTAGTCCTATTTTGTTGTAACTCTGATATGTATTCTTTTGACTCGTCTCTATATACAGTGGATTGATATACCACTTGACATGTATTGTTTTGTAAACTCTATTATGTATCTGTATATATGTATATGATGATCTTCTGTTCTGTGATGTATATTACATTTGAGTTGTTATATTCTGTTCTGATAGATCCTCCAACCACCTATGGTTTTGTTTTAAGTATTCATTGGATATGTCGATCTGTTTGGTATGACTATTGTCGATATATTCAATAGATAGTTAGAGCAAGGCTATAGATGGTCGCTCCTAACCATCCTTATTCTCTGTGTTAGTTGACGGCATTACCTTGTAGTGTCCTTGGCTAGCGTGGGTATAGAGGTGGGGCGTCACAAAACTCATCATTGAAAAATTCTTCAAAATTATTGATTTTAAAATCAAAATGGTGATTTAAATCTACCACTTCAGAACTCAACTTCGAAAAGTCCAAAAAATTATGTTCGTTAAATTTGTCTTCCTTTGTTGAATTATTCACAACTCCATAGCATATATCATGTTCAAAATCCAAAGTTTTATTCAGTTTTTCAAAATCAAAAAAAGGAACATCGAATTTTAAATTTGGTTTCATACTCTCAAAAGAATAGAAATCCGGCTCAATTACCACATTTTCAACAACTTCATTAAGATTGTCATTTTTAATTTCAAAAATTGTCATTTGAAAATCGTCAATTTTCGTAAAAGGTGGATTATTATTTGACTCGTCACACATTGGGATTTGATTTTGTTTCTCACATTTTTTGTACATGTTTCAAACAACAAATCTTTGTGAATCATGTGAATTTCTTCCATTTTCTCAAAAAAAAATCAAAATTATAATTATTAGTTTGAGAATTTTCAATTTCAAATTGTTGAGAGCAAAAAATTTCATCATCATTGAAACAACTCTCGTCGCCAAAATCATTTAAAAAGTGGTTCACATTATCATTTTGACTTTAAAATTAATTTTGGAGTTCGAAGTTGTATTGGCATGAGTTATAATCAAAATCATTTGAATTTTGAAGTGAATTAAAATTTTGATTATTTTGAAATCCTTAGCTTGAGTTATTGCACAAATATGAATTATACAAATCATTTACCCTTTGATCGTTTTGTGTAGAGATTTCAAGTAAAGGACCAAGAGTTGAGGGTTCATCATCAATTTTGGAAAATTTACGGTGCAAAATTCGAATTGTTTGTACAATAGTAGTCATTATAATATCAATAAGAATTTGGTGTGAAATAATATGTATTATATTAATTTTCACAACTATTGTAAAATTTTGGCGAGTAAGAAAATTTAGACATTTTCAAGAATGTTTTTTTTAATTTTGATAAAAAAGGAAAGATATTTCTCAAGGAGAATTTAATTTTCAAAAGGAAGATTGATTTTTGTTTTGTTTTTTTGATTTTCATAAAAGAATTCATTTTTGTTTTTGTTATTTTTTGTTTTTGAAAAGATTTTTTATTTTTGTTTTTCTAAAAAAAAAGTAACTTAAATTTTATTTTTTGGATTTTTAATTTTGATTGAAATTTTTTAAAGAAAAGGATTTAAAAACTAAGTTAAGGAAAATTCACTATCTTTTTAATTTTGGATTTTGAATTTTTTTTAAATATGCTTGAACTAATGCAACTAAATGAATGCAAGGACTTAATTATAAATTTTTTGTCCTAAGTAGCTCATAACCCAAAATTGTATAATCACACTTTGTCTTAATCCAAAATAATATTTCTTAGCTAGGTAACGGGCAGGAGATAACGGTGCACCACGAATCACCGTAGCAATGCAATTGAAGGTTTAAGTACCTTTAGAGAAACAATCAGTATAATATTTACGAATCACCGTAATATTTATAACTGATTATAGCTCTGTCGTAGCCTAGATGCTAAGAATATAAATTGTTGAATGAAGATAATTTGTCAAGATATAATTAAGTCCTAGGTGAGCTCGCGACACCCTTAAGTCCGATGTCTAACCTTTATTATTAGTCAAAATTCTAAGACGAAATGCAATTTGTGGGCTAAGAAAAGAGTGGTGAAATCCCCCACCTTATGTGGATTTGGTTGTTGCTCTTAAAAAGAAAAGTAAGATGAGATGAATGCAAAATATAAATTAAACGTGTATTAACAATGCAACTACGAACGAATATTTTTTTGAAATTTTTTGTTTGTTTTTATAAATGCAAGCAACTAATTATACAACTAAAATAAACTGGAGATTAGAACACGATACTAGAGTGTGCAGAATTATTAACAATTTAATTTTTTTTAAAAAGAGATTTTTAGCGCAATTAGCAAGCAAAGCAAAAAAATTATTTTTGGCAAGCGGTTATTCCTTTAGAATTTCTGCTTTTACAACCTAGAAAAGTGTTTATCACGATTTATATTTATTTAGATATATCAAGGAAGAAAACAAAGGCAAACACAATTTTTTTATTTTTGAAAATGTATTTTTTTGTACATTTTTTTATATCAAGAGAAGGAACTTAAAACAAATGAAAAATAAAACAAATTAAACTAAAACTATTTTTTTGAAAACAACTTATTTTGTATTTTTTTTTAAAAAGGCAAAATGAAACTTTAGGCAATCTAACTCAAGCCAGTTTTTTTACAAAATAAGATGAAAAACAAAAATGAAAAAAACAATTTAAACAAAATTAATTTGCAAAATAATCAAAATAAAAAAAACTAAACCCACCTGGCCCAAACACTTCCTCGTTTGTTTTTATTTTATTTTATATAAACACCCTTAACACAGCCTCTGTTCATAACACAGAACACAAATTATAAATCAAGCAACTCACTGTTTCTATAGAAAAAATTCAAGATTTGATTCCCCAAATTGATTTTGGTTTTCGGTTTTGAGATTTGCCCCAATTAATTTTTTTTTCAAGATTTGCCAAATTATAAAATGTTCGCGGTTGTGAGGTTGAGGGGGTTCTATCACGGTTTTGAGGAGATTGAGGCAGTGAGGTTTTGGTTCGTGATAGGAGGAGGTTATTCTTTAGGACGGGGAAGATGCTGGTTTTCTGAGTAGGGAGGCGACGGTTTCAGGGAAGATGATGAAGCTATTGGGTAAAGTTGCAGTGGTACAGGGAGATTGCTTGGTCAGTGGCAAAGGAGGTTTTTGGTTGAAGTGTTGAATGATGAGGCTGGGGTGGTTGTGCAGATTGCAATGCAGACAGTATGGTTGAGGTAGGAGATGCAGTGTTGTGGAGATTTGAGCAGCAGTTGGTCAGAGGAATGCAATGTGTTGTAGATGTGGAAGTATTGGCAGAAGTGAAGTGTGACAGAAGGATGATGTTAATGTTAAACTGGTGGTTGTGATGTTGCACCGTGTTAATGAAGGATGGTCAAGTTGAAGTGGTAACGCAGCAATGGGTGATGGAGGAAGGTAGCAAGGTCTGGTGCACTGTGGTCAGGTATGTAGTGAATGAGATGATGTGTTTGCTTATAGTATGTTGAGATGAGGTATGGGGCTATTGTGCATGGGATGAAGAAATATAGGACTGTTGATATTTGTTGTAGTGGTGGTAGTTATGTAAATGGATGGTAGGTGAAAGATGGTATGTATTTAAGATGGTGAAGTAGTGGATGAACTGGTGAAGTTGTACAGTGGAATGGGATAGCAGTGGTTTCACTGCAGTTTGGTTGTTGATGACGTATAGAGTTGAAGAAGTTGTAGTGGTCAGAAGTAGTTTGTGATGTCATATGTGATAGCAGGCGGTATATGCTGATACGGTGGCTATTGTGTGATATGGTGGTGATATAGTTTGTGATTGCAGATGTAGTTTGTGATGTGTGGAGGTGGCTGTTGTGTGATAGAAAGGAAGTATGGTGACAGGCTTGTGTTGGCAGCAAGGAAGTAGACACTAGACAGTGGTATGGAGTGTGATGGTGTTGTGGTTATGATGGATATTTAAGGATGAGGAAGGATGATATGGCTTGTGCAGGTTTGATATAGGGATGTGCTGAAGCTGGAAGTGGGATGAGGAAGTGTTAATGTATGCTGGATGAAGTTAAGCAGTAGTGCAGTTGCAAGAGGGGCTATCGAGCAGTGAAGTTGTTGCAGAGAAGTTAATGTGAAGTTTAAAGCAGTAGTGTATGCGGGTTGTTTGTTGCTACTTACAGAAGTGTATTGTGGATGAATTGATGTTATGTTGATAGGAGTTTATGAAATGGTGTTATGAAAAAGTGGTTTTGTGGTTTATAGATAAGTGGTTTGGTGGGTATGAATGCTGTGACACTGTGCAGAGATGTGCAAAGTTTGTTTATCACCGTGTGGGTATTTGAATGGCTCTGTTGGTATCACTGTGCAGGGTGAATGAAGTTTGAAGCAATTGTGACAAAGGTTGTTTTGTTGGTGGTTGACAGTGGAGTGATGGCTGAAGTATAGTAGGTAGAGGCAGTGGTAAAAGGCAGTGGTAAGGCAAAGTAGAGGGGAGAAAGGAGTTGCACAGAGCAACAAATGCACAGGGAGCAGTGCAGTGCATTTTTTGTACACTGTTTTAAATTGTAAATGCAAATGAAAGCACAATATTTTGTAAATTCAAATGTAAATGATCAAAACAGAAAATGCAAATAGTAATTTTCTTGTTTTTGAAAATTGTATGTGTGTGTATGAGTGCAAATGCAAATGAAACTAGAAAATAAGCACACAAACACAACGCAAACAAAAATCACACAAACACACACCAATTTTTTTAAATGCAAATTAACATGCAAAAATCAAACAACAATAATACGAACAATAGAAAATAAAATCAAATTACTTCCCCGGCAACGACGTCAAAAACCTATTGAATCGACTAACTTTCTATCAGACTAGAAAATAGCTGAAAAATTGTAATAAAATAAGTGCAAGCGCACGACGTACAATTTTAGTACGTGACGAGTACAGGTCGATCCATAGAAAATTGAATTGATTTAAAATTTGACTCAATCAAATTAACCAAGAGTTTGAAGTTGTTTAAACCAAAAAAAGTGAATAAAAATATGAGAGTAGAAAGCAATTTAGAGGCAAATCTCTTCTCATGATCACGTAAATCAACACAATGAAATTATGATCTTTCTTTTTGGTTAGTGAATTTTGTTGATGTGTTTATCATAAGTATAGCCTGTTTGTACTATTAATTAGTCCAATATAAACCATCAAACTTTAACACACCCACTAATCCACTTGTTAACTCTTTTGAAAATGACAATGAAGTTGAAAATAAAACATATTTTAAGCATGATCTATTTACTATTGATTATTAATATAGACCATCAAATTTTGATTCTCAAATCCACTTCATTACCAACATCATATGTAGATGAAGAGGTAATTTATGTTTATTTCTGTTTAAGCATAACCTATTTGGTGTCAAGAACATATGATTTAAAATTCGAAGCTGAACAACCAAATTTAACCACATCAAACATTTCCATTAAGCACAAATGGAGATCAAAAATTTGCAAATATTAAATATACATGATTAAGAGAGCTTCATTACCCATAAATTAAGAGTTTTAGCTTTTCATATATTTTTATCAGTTAAACAAATGTAGATTGCAACATAGACGTAAACAGGAGGAAAATGCAAGCAGAGTAAGAAGGATTTTAAAATAAAAGCTAATCTACTTGCATGAAATAAAAGCTACGCTTATTGCATAAAGTAAGAACAATAATTAGAAGAGCATGAAATTAAATTGCATTAAAAAAAATTTCATAAGAGAAAAAGGCTATGGAACCATGAAAGAAAGAAAAAGAATTCATATTTACAGTTTGTGCCTACAACTAAACCAACTAAAGAGGAGGCTAAAAGCTCATAACATGAAACATAAGGTGTATTTATACACGATTTGAAACCCTAATCATATTTTAGGGGACTACCCAAATTTCCCTTGAGGAAGTGTGGCAACCAAGTTACCATTAACATGAATTAATCCTCCATTAAGTGTGTATTTTACTTTAATGTCCACTAACATGTGCGTTAGTTACTAATTGAAGATCGTGGTAAGTGGATAGGTTGGGTCCTCCATGTTGCATTTGTTGATTTGTTTATTCATTCCTTTGTTTCCTTCTCTTGTGCATGCATATTTTTGTGAAGCCTCTTCATATTTTGAATCCAAATTCCTATAAAACAACATAAAAATATCCAAGTAAATTTTCTCAAATTAAATCATACACAAAAATAATCATTTTGACCCTGTATGAAGATGAATGAATGATGATTTGAAAATAATTTAGATTTGGGTTTAAACATGTTAAAATACCCTATATGCTTATTTATTTAATTAAATTAGATTATGGAGGTAAAAAAATCACATTTATGTGCATATCAAAAGCTAAGTTCATCTACAAATCTTTATTAGTCCTAGAAATATATATAAAAAGGGTGTATGTATACATTAGAATTACAAATCTGAGAAGAGATTTGGGATTGGGAGAGAAAATAGACATAAATTTATAAATTACCTCAAATACATGTATATTTGATTTTCTTCTCTTCTCCTTTTCATTTATTTCTATTCTTCTTCGATTTGTATGAATATAAATACAACTATCTTATTTTATAATTTGGAATGTAAGTGTAGAAGAAAAATTGGCAGAGCTTCATTGCTTTATTCAGAATCATATGAGAAAAAAAGGAAGGGTTAGGCCTAAATTTATAGGCGTTAGAATCAATCAGTATCGTACGATTTAAAATCCAGACCGTATACGGCCGAGGGTTACTGGAGCCAGCACATAGAGGCAGGCCGACTGTCCCTCTCGACAGGTTATACATGACGGTCAACCTATGGGCCAAGATAATTTTCTTATTTTAATTATTTTTGTTCCGGATTCGTTTTTCGTCCGTAACTTCTTCATTTGGACTCTGATCGACAAACTCCAAACATGAAAGTTTCTTATAATTTAGCCACAAATGCAATGCTGTAAGTTTCATGGTCAAATTCCATCGTCTGCAGAAATTCCATTTTGGAGCCTAATTAACTTACGAACTAACTAATTAAATAATCAACGCAAAATTATGGGGTATTACATTCTTCCACCTTAAAAAGAATTTCATCCTCGAAATTTCACCAATGAGTAAATCATGGTTTTGGCTTATAATTATAGAAAATTACACAATCAATAAATGTACAACCAATTTTGCAACCAAACATGCACAACTGCATAGTATATTACTGTGTCACCCCATAGAAAATACATATGCAGAATAATTCTAAATCAGATCCTCCTATATGAATACATTTCTTTGAAAATATTTTTGAAAAGTATGATGCAGATAACCTATATGTATACTGGTAGTTTTATATGTATGCAGTTTTTGAAAAATCATTTCAACCAAAACCACCATACTCCTACGAATAGAAGTATTAAGCAACAAATTTTGCATCCAATTCCTACTATCCAAAAATCTAATGCATTGAAAAATTACTTTCTAAACTTTACTCCTATGCCGGTAAAAAGAATTTATGTGGAGAATTTGACATTGTTAACCCTCTGTAATCTTCCTATTCCTATAGTATAGTGGAAATTTCCTCGCTGTCACTGATTTAGTCCAAATTTTCCATGCACAAAATGCATAATAATGCTTATTTTTAAGCTCTAAAACAGAATTGAGTCTAAAAATAGACTCACACGCATCGTCGATAAAGTACAAAAATAGAAATTCTAAGGTTAAAACAGTTTTTCCCTTATTATCACTTGCGTTCTACTGTATCACGACCTTAATGCACTGCTAAATTCGCAAATTCAAACTATATTTGTCTTCTCTATGCATAATATGTAGCCTTCAAGATCAAAGATTTCACAAAAATCTTTCTTACTTTTTAAATTTGCATACATTAGAATAATAAAATCCCAAAATATTTAAATGCACATTTTCTATTGATTTCAAATATTTTGGACAAAAACCCTAAAAAAATTTAAGAGCCAAAAATAACTAAAACCCAATACTTCTTTTTTCAAGAGAAAATCTTTTCAACATAGCTTAAAATTTTGATAAATTAAGCCACAATTAAGCGTAGTCGAAATTCGATTCTGCACTAAATGCATGAGCCAATTTTTAAATTCTACAACTAATCTTTACCTTAAAACATGACATTTTTATAAAAATGTCATCACGTCCAATTATCCAAAAAATTAGCTTTTAAGGAACATGAATAATGACCTGTGATACTATACAGCTCAAACCCATTTTTCGTTAAAAATTTCCATTTACTTCAAATTTCCCTTCTTATATTACATTTGCTGTTGGTTAAGTGTCTTTTATGAGATTCTCATATTTACAATGTTTCTATCATATGCAT
Organism: Allium cepa; assembly: GCA_030765085.1. Taxonomy (NCBI): domain Eukaryota; kingdom Viridiplantae; phylum Streptophyta; class Magnoliopsida; order Asparagales; family Amaryllidaceae; genus Allium; species Allium cepa. The sequence goes on from CM060935.1 coordinate 61,532,351, forward strand.
AAATATGAGCAATTTACATAACTAGAAACAATAACACAGTAAATAAATAGGAATATTCTCATAACGTCGTGCATGCATTTTCAAGAGACAACCAACAGTTTTACAACCCAAACAGACCTAAAGAAAAAGAACAATTGCTGAAAATAAAAAGATACAACAATCCTAAATAAAACATCGCCCATGAACTATAAGAAGGTTCTGCTCCACGGCTGGAGCTCGAGTCATTATCGCGACTGCAGAATGATCTTAGCTTGGCAGCTATGTATCCAATCTCGCACCTCTGGCCCTACTGCTCCGCCCTAACCTCTTATAGCTTTGTCTGAACCCGATAGACAGCAACAAGCTCAGCTATCCCTCGAAACCCTGCGCTACCCCATGATGTTGGTGGTGCTGCTGCAAATGTTGCTCTGGTGCTGGTATAGGTGGCATAATTGGCGATAAAGTGATATTCATTCTCTTAATAGTGCTCCGATTGATGGAAAGGGAGATCTTCCTCACCACTGGCTCTCCGCTCAAATTTACCTCGTAATGACTAAAAACTCAAGTAAGTAAGGGGCAAAATGAAAAGTTAGTCCTTGGGGTACCAACTCCCTGATCGACCATATGAAGCATCAAAACATGAGCCTAATTAACAGTTAAGTCGCCAATTATAGCATAGGCGACTCTCGGCATGGAGGTATAGATTTGGTCAAGGCTTCCCATCATCGAAATGATGTCGTGTTAAATGATGCGCGCGATGAGTCGGGTAACCGGTCGTAAATTTTTTGGTCCTCCAATCACCGACACATCCAGAAAAGATCCGCTATAGAATATCAAGTTCAGTCATCTCTGTATCATCCAAATCTATGCCTATTGTAGATATCTCCAAAATCGCAATGAGATCATCATATGTTATCTCGATCCAAGCTCCCTTCACCTCAGACTTAATATAGCTATTACCGTCATCAAAATTCTACGCCATCTTTGCATCAAAAAGATGGACAGAATAAGGGTAATATTCCTGCTTAGAGGTCTCGAAGCGGAGGATCGTGTAAGTCATGCCGTGATGAAAAGCTCTTCAAGCCTAAGAGTGCCAAAATCTCCAAATTTCACTAGTCGTCCATGGAGAAACTCAAAGTTTGTCGTTCTGAGATAAGTGGCGATCTTCCACTCGCTTCGATCAAGCAAAGCGACTTCTTATCGATTGAGGTCAAGACGATGAGAGGAAGAGCTTCTGGGCGGAGTAGTGCCATGGGCTAAGAGGTGGTTGAAAAGGGGAGAAAGGGTTTAGATCCGTCGTGGTGGTGGTGGGGTGAGATATGACGCACAAGAATTTTGGCGGCGATTGGTGATGGAATGGAGGGGGGAGGCTTTGATTTGATGGAGGAAGGGGGAGGTGGAAATTGGGTTCGGTTGAAATGGAGAGGAGGAAGAGAATGGGGGGGGGGGTTGTGGCGGCTCCTATTTTGGACATGGCTTATAGTCGCGTTCCAGGTTTAGGTTTGGCCTGAATCTGCCTAGCGGTCGATCGCCATTATGTCAACCAGTTGACCGCTACGGTCGATTGCTATCCCAGATTTGTGCGCGACTGGAACGTGGAACCAATAGGGCCGAGTTAAACTAATTAATTAATATTATCTTCAGCTTAACTCATCCAAAAAATTTCTACCTTCCATACTTATGTACTACCATACCGTGTAGACCCCTCATCGGCAAGATTGCAACAACCTCAAAAAAATTGCTGCAATCAACAACACTTTCAATATCTCGGAAACATTCCAACTGCTATTTCCTGCCTACTTTGCACAGTAATATTTCTTCCAATAGCCGGCGGGTACAACAAGACTTCAAAATACATACCCCAATTAATTGAATGGTATTCCTATTTTGTCTGTACCCTAAAGAGAGAAAATTTTAAAAACTTTAAAAATATGAAAATTATTGGGCTAAATATTCACTCCTTCAAACTCGTTTGCCAAACCGAAAAACTATTATCTTACCAAAATAAAATCAACCTTTGTTGGTGTGTATATATAAGGGTTTCAAAACTCACTCCTTTATAAACCAAAATTTCTTAACACGACCAACTTAGTAGTATACTTGCTTCGTTGAAAATTAAAATTTCAAAACATCCCAGAATAAATCCTTTGGAAAAGAAATACTTTGAAAAACCCTTTTTCCAAAATTTAAGGCATATCTAAAATACACTTTATAAAAACTCACACACAGGTTTAAAACTATGGAATTGACATTAATTCTCTGAATAAATATCTGATTTGCCATTAAAGTGGTGATTCGATAGACAATCTTTTGGTAAAACTAGTTTCCGGATGTTTGCGACATACATACTCCAATTTCTTGCTCATTTGGAATAAATGGGTGTCTTCGACTAGAACTTATCATCAAAATCCAAAATCACAAGGTAGCTATATCCAACCAACAAGTCGAAAACCTTAGTCTCCTGGATTCAGTCATACGTCCTTAGAATACTGACTATGAGTACTACCTTGGAATTAATGATATTCATTGGATAACAGATTGTCACATTAGCATTGAGCATGAGAGAAAAGAATGCTTCTCTAACAACTAAACACGTCCAGCTCCAGTGACCCGTTCCTTTAACTCTATCCTATGGGTTGTAATGAGGAAAGAACCAGAACAATGTTCTGGTGACTGAAAAATCTACAAATTTCCATAACATAAATTTATACCAATTGGTTGCCCTTTGATTTTTATGTCTATTAAGGGTAGCAATTCTAATCTAACCTTGCATTGCACACACGATTACTTACCTACTCATTCCTAATGTACAAAATACCGATGATGCATTATCAACCACCCAATACTTCCAAGTCCATTAGCCACTTGATAGTTCTAAATTTGAAGTGTGCTTCTACTATCGCCACGTAATACTTTTAAAAGAGAAATAGGTGGACTTTGCCATTTGTAGAATATAACGGTTTATGTTTTTGGTTTAATGATAATAAACACACACACACACACACATATATATTTATATATTCGTTAAATGTGTTTGTTATAGTACTATTGCAATTTTACAGAATTAAATAAATATTTATAGAATAAAAAATTGATTCAGAGTTTATTTAAACAAATATTTTATTCAAACAAATATTTTATTTCAATTTTAAATAGTACACATTATTTGCTTCCACTATATTTACAATTTTCAATTACAATACAATATATCACTGTACAAATATTCATACTCTCATATACACAATTTCTCTACATCTCCTTTGCTCTCACTCACTCACACTTGATTTTGATTTTGATTTTGATTTGCTTGCTCCAACTTATTCCCAGTCATCCACTATCCCTGTCAAATAAACAACATAGTTAAAAGAAACAAACCTAATTTGAAAAAATAAAATTATAATTGTGATTTAATATTGCCTCAGTTATTTGGCTTGTTTGTTACCATATTTTAGACAAAGACCAAAAATAAATGTATATGAGCTGCATATGACATGCATAGTGTATCACTGTATACATGCCATAGGGCCGTGCACTTTTACAAAATCCATTCGATCTTGTATCAATATATTGCAGGGACAAATACACAAGGTCAAGACCAAGCAAGCTCGGGACCAACACAAGTGCATCAAGTAGTGTACATAGCTGCAACCATGTTTCGAACTCAACTCAAGTGCAGTTATTAGAAGCAGCAAAAGAAAGCATACTAATATACATATATACATACATGTATATACACATATATGTGCATGGTGAATAGAAAAGAAATTCAGAGCTTCAAATGAACCATTATGTACTGCAACATCTCAGGCCAATAGCAGCGTATACAAGTGCACATTAAAATGAGCATGCGTCATCACATAATGGATATACATGGGAATAAGTGGGTCATTTCAGTTCAAACCAAGCGTACAAGTGCACATGAAAAACCAGCAAAGGCAGCAAGCAACAAAGGCATGGTCAGGCAATAGAGTAGTAGTATAGCAAGGGTACAGTGAACATAATTAACTCGGATAATGACAATAAGGCAACATAACAAAAAACTCACAGTACATATATGAGTAAAGGAAAGGTCAACATAATAACTAGTAAGGAGAACAAGTGCATTTCAATAAGAGAACACCAGATTCTCGACGTCATCGAACAAACAACCAGTTTCAAGTTTCACCATCACAACAAAGTAGTCATATAAACATGTCAAAGTCGTATCAACTAAAGAAAAAAGCATTCGTGCAACAACAGTTTTTGATCATATCATGGTTAATCTTAGAAAATCAATGAATATATATATATATATATATATATATATATATATCAATGAATAAGTCAGACATGTATATGGACCACAACCAAAGTTGGGTTTGTCAAAACAGTATGAACAAGTTCAAAATGGTGTAGTGCAAGTCGGAATCAATATTCAACCAATAAAAAAATAATATGCGAATATATATCATAACTTGAACTCATCAGAAAGCGTCAAACTACTCAACCAGAAATCAATAGTCAAAGTTTATATTCTCAAAGCAAAAGCATAAATGAAAGTACAGGAAATGAACTCCTACATAAACACTCAATTCATCATTTGAAGAATTAAGTCGAGTCACAAGCAAAATAACCTAAATTAGAAAATTAGAAATCATACCAAAGCCACAATCAAAGAACTACTCGACTCATTGAAGAAACCATGTGAAATTAAGGCAAGATGATCAATTGATGAAGCAAACCAGGGAGAAACCATCACTTCAATCGATCAATTAGAATTAGCGCTTTATAATCATAAGGAAACCCTGATTTTTGAAGAACGAAGAAAAGTTGATTGGTCAAAGAAACAAAGTGCACTGGAAAAATAAATAAGGATACACTACATTTTCTAATTAATTTAGGCCGCCTTTTATTTGGGCTAAAGTTTATATTGTATTAGGGCTTCTAATTTCATTTTAAATGTAATTTTATTTTTAAATTATTAAACTCTAGTGTTAACTGGGTTATGAGCTACAGATCGTAGTTTGAGAATTTGCAAATCTGTGGTAGAGTAGTGGTAGGGTTTTCAACGTAGCATTGGAACAAATAGGTAAGCGATGGTCGCAAGCTTACAAGGTCTATAAGCGGTTGTTTGTTTAATTCTTATTAGAAACCCTAGGGGCAACAATAGGTGGGTTTCGCCAAAGCTGGGTAAATTTGCATGTCATTTTCATTTTTGCATTTATTTGTTATTATATATGGTGTAATTTTTATTTATCTATGAATTTTTTTATATAAACCCTTTTCACCTCCTTCTAGGTTTAATTTGATCCTACATCATTTAAGACCTCAATCGAGGTAGACTCTATCATTTAAGACTTATTCCCTAGATGGACTACTAGCGTCGTCATTAATTTTCTATTGGTCCTAACTACAAAGACCTTTGACCACTGTATATGGCCTTATAATTTATTATAGCCATACCATTAGCACATCTATAGTTATTAAAGTCTTAGCAATGTGAGAGACTATACCCAAGCCACTTAGTACCTCATTGATAAGGACCAGGCAAGCCTCTGACCATTTATCACCTACTTATAGGTAGGCTTTTGCCATTTAATACCTAACCCCTAAGCGGACTCCTCATTGGTACTATCTAGATGACATTGCTTAGAAATCTTATTAGGCTACATAGTACTTCTTTTATAGGAGAGAGGCGAACCCTAGATCAGCCACATTTAACCTCAAACCCGAAGTAAACCTATCCCGAGATATCCATCATCGCTCTTAATTATAAATATGGAATAATTAGGTTACTTCTTTCAGTTGGGAGGCAGGCCCTAAGATAGCCACTTAATACCCCAACACTATAATAAACCTTTTCAATGATATCCCACAATGCTTCATAATTATAGATTTGGACCATTTAATACTTTTCAATTAAGAAAGTAGGTCCAACCTCTCGTGCCATCATAGGTCCCAAGATTAGTGATATGTCACATCAGTAAGTGTATCCGACCGCTGGTAGCCTCAAAGTGAAGGGTAGTCATCCGTCGAGTGACTCTACTGACCTTGCATCGCTTTTTAATTAATTAATAGGAATTCCTAATTTATTTTATGGATTACTACCTTTTCTAATTCTAACTATTCACTTTCATAAATATAATAATAACTAATGAACATTACGCGCAAAAAACACATGAACAAACCTTAAGAATAATATAAGTTAAAATTTATATTCCAGACGCAACATTTTACAATTTAGCAAAAATTATCCTAGTATTACCAAAAGCTTTGACTAGTTTCTCAAAACCAGATCAACTTAGTTTTTGAACACAAAAAGAAGATAACAACCAATATTTCATGGAAAATTTGCAAAAATACTAGGAAGAAAAATTCATGATGAATATTATAAATATTCTAAAAAATAAAATAGATATTACAGAAAACCAAAAACATGAAATCATAAATATTTTCAAACAAACATATACTACAGATCTAATAAATGTATTTGATTTTGAAACAAATTTTATACAAATTTTTAACAACTTTAATATATTTATAGAACCCGGAAATATTATCATAAAATAGATGTTTGCTTGAGAATTCCATAAAGAATGGAATAATTATTTAAAAACAAAAAATGAAATAAATTATAAAGTAACGAAAGTAAATGATTGGGAAACCAGAATGAATAATTTTCCTAAAATAGAAAATATAGAATCATTACAAAACTTTTTAGAAAGAAAGTTTATGACAAAAATTCTTTTAATACTAAAACATACAGAATTAGATAATAATCAACAGTACAACATAGCCCAAAATTTTAAAGAAAATTATACAAAGAAATTTATAAATTTGACAAATGATCCTAATTTAGATAAAAGAAAAATAATGACCAATCTAAAAAACACATTTTATATGATAGAAAGTAACATAGAAACCCAAATTACTTATAGAATGATAGACTTAGTATGTCATGAATACTACGAAATATTAAAACAAGTAAATGAAGAAACCAATGTATGGCTAGACAAAATATTGACATATGATGATGATTTAAATATATATAATGAATATTATTGAGGGATATTACAGAATATTGGATATAAAATTAGAAGACTCTGAAAATCAAAGATTCTGGTTCCTAATTCCAAATTCAACAATCCACTTACTGCACCATTGGGTTAATTTAAACCTATAAGCTGCCAGTAAGGTAATAAATGACTAAAAAATATCATGACTATGCATCAATACTAATAGAAATATTAGTAAACACAGTAAATCTCATATCAGATTTTTCTTGTGGAACAAATATGTACATATATTTAGAATAGATAATAATTGCTAAAAGGAAATAATTAGTGCTATATAGACCCCCACTCTTTTTTGGTGTGTATATATATATATGCAATTGGAGAATCATAGAGGATGATTGAGAAGAAGAATATGGTCATATTAAATCACCAATACCAAGGTAATTTGTAAATCTAGATGTAATATGTAAATCAAAAACAAATCTCTTTTATAATCTATAATTTTGATAAATATGTGTATGCTTGCCATGTGTATATCCAAATAAGGAGAAAAAGGAGTCAAACTACAATAATAGAGATTAGATCTAGAGATTTGGAAAGCTAAAAGGGTGAATGAGAAATTATATATTTTTGTATAATATTAGATTTGTATTGTTGTAAGTCTATTTCTATATGCCTAAAAATGTAAGTTGGAGTTGTAGGCCAAAATTCTATACATGTAAATAATCTATCAACTCTGCCTACATATTCTGTGATTAATAACTTAATTTTAATATTGCATGTATGAGAATCTAAAAAGTAGTAGGTAGTAGTAATCCTTGAAATTGGTAAATTATGAGTAGTTACCAATTTGTAGAATTAAATGTCTTATGCAAGTAAAATGTAAATAAGAGTTATCATAATTAATTATGAGGATTTAAGTAGTATTTTAATTCCTTGGAATGTAATGTGTTGCAATGTGATTTCCATGTGTTATCAAGTTTAAATTCATAAGTAAAAGTGTATCATTTGAAATAACAAAAAATATGCCTAAAAGAACGTGATGTAGAAAATAGGGATATTTTACTATATTTTGTACTATCTAATTCAAAAACTACAAAATATAATTCCTTGTAATTCTAAACATAACAAAAATTCCCTTTTTGATAAGATATAGAGATTTATAGTGTTAACCTTTCCTTTTGAGAGAGATATAGTTTCAATGCATTAAAATGCAGAAATCCCTAATTAAAGAATTGAAGTGTGATAATAATAATAAGGGTTAAATTTTAAAAAACCAAGATATAAGTATTTGCAATAGAGACTATATGGAAACTAAATAATAACAACGATGAAAATGTAGGAAAGTGGTAACTTAAAAATTAGAAGTGTATGAAAAGTTTAGTAAATAAGGGAGGGTAGTAAATGTTAAAATGGAATATAGACACACATACACAAGTACAATAAAAAGGAAATGGAAATAAATGGGAAAAGCTATTTAGATCTTTCAAAAGAAAATGGTAAATGACTTAAAATTATATAAGATGTAAATGCATAAAGAAGTAAAGTAATGTTATTAATAGCGAATAGTGGAGGCGTAAGAATTAAACAAGTAAGAATGACCGTATATATATAAAACCTCAGGTATACGTTTATGATGGGTGTGAATTATTAAACCTAGTAAATAACTTAAGTGGATAAGAATGACATAGTCATTAGAACGGGTTGGAATGCGAGGTAAGTAGTGTTACACAACAGAATTTTACCCACCATAAAGGTCTACCAGTTGTTGTGTATACATTATACCAATGTGGGACATATCCAACTACAGGACCCGTGGAATTATATACGCTTGCACATAGTGAAGGGATACCTCATTAGAGTCGCTTCAATCTTTCTAGTATGGGTATTGCCTTGATTGCATTAGGCAATCTAAACGGGACGATGAGCAAGAATCGATGCTACGATAATGTGTTTGGTACCATATTAGAGAGCACTGGCTGTACATAAGTTAAGAACATCATCGGTCCTGAGCGATCACCGAAAAGAAGAGGGTTACAACTAAATGGGCTACACCTCCTATTAGTGCAGGTCATATTTAGGCCTTGCACGACCATAGTTGTTTGTTATTTTGTTTGTTAAGGGCAAGGCTAGTTAACCCTTGAAGTCTTTCAAAACGAGTAGGGTAATCAGGAGTTGAGTCCTCCATTGTCCACGGGGCCGAGTCCATAATAAGAAGCAGACAAGTAAGTAAATCCCCAATGAGAGATATAATACAGCTAAACTATACTAACGCCATTATTAGGCACCGTGGTATTTTCTTCGTATGCACGACGACGAGGATGTGATATTGCATTGATGATGGATCCTGATGAGGTGCTGGGGTACGGATACTAGAAGGGACAATATTTTAGTCCAAAGGAAGACTATGGTACTCTGTATATACATATACATGTGTATGTGTGTGTGTATTTATGGTCAACTTTGGGTAGATAGGGTGTATTGTGCGCGTACGTGGAGTTGAGATGACTAAGTAAAATAGAAGGACATAACATGTGATGGAAGGAAATCGGCTTAAACTAGTGTTTTATGTAAAATATACCAGTCACCAAAACGTTGTTCTGACCCACTCCTCATTACAACCCACACGATAGCTATAGAATGATAGGTACTGGTGTAAGGCAGAAACATTTGAAGAACACGTTTCCTTATGCATGCTCGATACCGACGAGGACATTTAATATCAGAAATGTCAACTTTGGTCAGTAACTATATGTGTTATTATGTTTTACTATTCCTCAGTGAGTTTATATCAATAGTGGCATTTATTTCTTTGTAGGATACCAAACTAACAACGGTGGACTTGGATTTTCGATTTAGAGGAAATTCGGACCCACTGTGGTGCAGGTTGTTACATCTAGTATTGGAGCTTAGGTTAGTCGATTTTGAAAAAATAGAAAATGATGAGTGAGCATATTTGTATTTTTACCTATAAATATAAATATAATATACGCCGAATCCTATAAATTTCAACTATAGAGTAGTTGCAACCGTACACTGAAAGATGGATATGTCGATTTTGAGTCATAATAATGGATGATGTTGAAAATATGCACCTATCCTAATTACCCCATGCGTGATAGGTCGTATGGAAGTGCATTGGTTTAAGAAGAGCATGAGTACAACATATGAAAGGTCCCTGAAGATGGATAGTACATGACTCTCTAGTTGGGTCCTAAATAGCCCAATGGTGGTAGATCCCCATATGATCACCGATTGATGATGTACAGTAGGTCCAAATAAGAGGAAGGTAAGTGTCCATATATTCCAGATATCCGACAGCAATTGAGTTACTGAAAGAAGGTAGAAGTAGTCACTCCAAGATAGTTGTCGGATTTTTAATAATTTGTAACGACCCATAAATTTTAACAGTTTTAAATAACACAATTAACTAATTTTTTTGATGAAAATAAATAATAAGATTTTAGCAATGAAAATTTGATATTTTCTATGCATCTATTTAAACATAGCAGATGACATATTTTCATTGCAACTTATGAAAGTTGATTCTGTCATGTAATTTTTAATTTCAATTTAAATCAGTTAAAATTGATGGTAATAAAATGTTTCCAAAATCTGAATATCTTTACATGATAAAAATGTAAATCATTTTCTGATTGAGACGTTGTATTTCGCTTCGCCTAATTTGTACTGCTCTATCTCGGTTTATCTTATTTTCGACGAATTAGCAGTAGTTTGGCAGCGAATATCGACTTTTGATAGGATGATCGTATCACTAATATTTGTGTACCATTCTGTTCGTCTCGTCATGCTGATCTCTGCAGTATATTCATTTGTGCATTTTGACGTCCAGTACGTGGCAAAATTCAGCTAAACGATTAGCCGTATCGATATCCATTCTGATCTTTTGGGTTTCTTGTGACCTTTCATTTATCTACCGTTGAAAACAAATAGGCATCGGCTATTAGAAATCCAACTTTTGGCTTTTGCTATTCCTAACATTCAATATATCTGCCTCTTTCTTCTTTCGTTTCTTGCTTCTGAGGAAGAAAAAATATATAAAGCAGAGCAGATATATATAAGCTTGTTTATCTTCTTCTGAAACTTTCATCAGTGCCAAGATCCCTTGCTCACCGCATCAACCCAACCACCGTATAGCCTCCTCTTCATGTTTATATATATATGGTTTCCATTTATTTTCTTTTAGACCCTTTCGTATTCATAAGAAGCTGGGTGCTCGTCTTTTTTTTCTTTTCTTTCCTTCCCTAAGGCCGAACGCGGCCATCACCACAACTCTCATACACGCGCAGATGACCAACCACACTTCCTCGTCACTCCACAAGACACGCTACATGAACCATAGCACCAGAACTTAAACAGCCTATGCTGAACCAACCCAGCAGCCTTCCTCTCCCGATTCCCCTTCGACCAACTAAACAGCAGCCCATCTCTCCACCACCATCGTCTTAATCTACGTCCGCCTTCATCACTTCCCATGGCATCGACCACAACCCCTCACCATGCTGCCCGCGCAGTAGTCATGCCAAAATCCACAGAAAACCCCACCTGAGCAGCAGCAATGACCGACCCTACTGACCACCCTGCTCCTCCTTTTGCTGAAACTGCTTGCGCCCACTCCCCTCCACGAGTATGCAGTAACCTTCTCCGACACCCCTTCATCCGCCAAATGCCACCCCTCTGCCAGCCATACCCGATAACCACATCTCGACCCAGACTGCCACCATCCAAACCTACAGCCACTTACCGACCATCCATCAACCCACGGACTCCATTTCCCCTGCCGATCTCTATTCTTTCCAGATCGTGCTTTGCTTCGAAAGATATATAAAATATGATAAGTTTCATGTATATTGTTTTCTAGAAGCACTTCATGTCTCCTTTTCCCTTAGTCTTGATATCGTGAACCACGAAGGACTTGATAAACAACATCATTTAATTATAGGTCAGGTTTATCGCCCTCTACATTCATTGAATATGATATTAGTTTGATGCTTGATAATGGGATTCATAATATGTAAGTTCAACCTACATTTCCTGTGTTTAACATCTATCTGGACGGTAGCAACCTTCAGAACATTGAATTATTTATATGGCACAGAGTGAGTTATAATATTGTGTGTGTGTATAACAAAAGTGTTATATAATACGTTTAAATTTATAGTAATATTTTGAAGTAGATTTTATAACGTATATAGATAGTCTGTCTAAATATTTTTTTGAAGAATTTTGAAAAAAAATATGCGTTTAAAAAATATATATATATATATATATATATATTGATTTTAAATTATATATAGATTTTAGAAAAAAATATAGGAATTTTGATTTTATTATATAAGTTTTTAATAAATAAATACCGATTTTCAAAATATGATATGAAGATTTTACTTTTTAAATATGTGTTTTCAATTGAATATTGATTTGTAGAAAATTATATGATATATATTTTGTTTCAGTTTATATCAAGACAGTTTTGGTTTCTTCTTCCATCGATTCCAAGCTACCAGCTCTGCTTTGTTCATCGAATTCATGTCCATTATGTTATGCTTTGAAACGTGTGCTTGGATTTGTAGCTTGTTGTGTGACTAATTGCTCTAGCCTCGAAAGGTGCAAAATCACTCACGATTAACATTCTTATATTTAGTAAATTTAATTCATATGAAATGACGATTGAAATATGTTATTAAATTTGAATTGTTAAGTTATTTAATTGCTAAATATGATATGCCACCATATGCTATTGTTTACCCATGACATATGTCGACATATATTAAATTTAAATTTGTTACCGATGATGTGATATCCCAGAATTTTTGGCAATATCAATTTAATAATCTGTGTTAAAATTAAATAGATTTGATAATATTGTTAATAATAAATTTGAATTGATTTAATAATCTTCTTTAATAAATATTTAAATAGGTGATTTTATCTTTTAAAAGCTAATTAAATTGTTTTCTATTTTAAATGTATATATATATATATATATATATATATATTTGTATATATTGTAAATAGACAAGCTTTTTTTTAAATTTAATAAATAAAGGCATGTTTTCTAATTCTAATATTTTTGGTAATTTGAAAATTTGATTTAATTTAATATTAAGCTATTAAATAAATAACCATATGGCTTTAAAATACTCAAGATAAAGGTTTAATTTGTTTAAAATGATTTTAGCTTAAGTTTAAATTTAAACAAAAAGGTTGTTTTGTTCTTTTTAAATATAGCTTGATAAAATAAGTGATTTATTAATAAATAGATAATTTCTTTTATAAATTATTTTAATTTAATAATGAGTTATATTTAAACAATATTAATAATGTAATGTCTTTACAAATGGATTTTAAATATAAATAGAAATTGTTATTTTAAATTTATTTATATATATGTGTGTGTATTTTGAAAGAAAACTATGATTTGAAAATTTAAAATAAAGTCTTTCAAAAATGTTTAAAATAAAATAAATCTTATAAATATTTAAACATAAGCATAAATCAAATGTATGGTTATAAACATAAGTATAAATACATAAACATAAGAAACTATGATATTAACATAAGTATAAGAATAAATAATAAGTAAATTAAGCGTTTGATAGTTTAAGTTTAAAAATAAAAGAGAGATAAAAATAAGCATTTATGTTAGGAATAGAACTTAATATTTAAGTTAAAAATTTATAACAATAACTAAAACAAAAGTATATATTTGTACATAAGTTAAAATTTATAACATTGGCTAGAACAACTTTATATTATGTACCTAAAGAATGAAAGCAAACCAGGAAAAGTAATATATGTATGTAACCTGTAAGTAGTTATGCAAGGCAAGAACAAGTAAAAGAAAATATCTATGTACATACACAAAAATGGATAAGCATGAAACATAAAGGACATTGCATTTAATGCTAGCACAACTTTTGGTCAACTCGAAATGTTTAAAAATCAATTCAGCCTCCACAAATCTTGCCTGGTAAGATAGAAAAAAAAGAAAATCTTTGATCAAAGAAAAGCTTATACCCAGTAAACACCTACCCCCTATACAAACTCTTTTCTATATATATATATCTTCTTATTTCTATTCGTTTATCACGATTTAGCAAACCAGAGAAAAAAATAACATCACCCTGTACAAACCCAAATACAAACTTAAGTAATATTTGCAACTCAACAAGCAAGATGATTTAAAGGAAGATCAAAGCAAAACATTTCCCAGTTTTAAAAGTTCAAAGCTGTTTTCAAACAAAAGTGCTCTGTCATCTTCTCAAAACGGTGAGTAACTTTTAAAATTTTAAAAAATATTTTGGTTGCATGCTTGTATGGCTGAAATAAATATGTATTATATGTATTTATAAGTGACATATGATATAGTGTGCATGCTATTTAATATATGTGCTCTGTTCTGTTTTATTTACCCAGGCTAACAAAAAATTTCATTTAAATCCTTATCACTTGATCTGGTTTTTGTTAGGGTGCAAATTACAAACCAATGTTGTTTGATTTATCATAGACTAAGGTTTAAAATTTTGATTAAGTTAAAAATAGCCTGAGTGTCTCTGAAATATCAAAAACAACAGTGCATGTCAATATATATGAAAAACCAAACTGTGTAATTTATAATTCATTATTATAAATTGAATACATCAACAAAAATATGAATTTTAAAACAAGAATCATAGTTTTTAGTTTGGAATTGAAGGTGCAGTTCTGGGTTAAACAAAATAGGGGGAATTTTGGTTTTCTGGTGATCCAAAGGTTTGGAGGCATCGGGGTTCTTCCTGATGATGGAGGGGTGATCAGAGATACTAGGAAAAATGGTTGATAGTGATGTAATTCACTAAGGAAGTTGCAGCAGTGGGATTTCTTCTGGAACCCTAGTTTTTGCTGTGTTTAATTAATCGATCACCATGGCTTGTATAGTTGATCGAGTGTTTCGGGTGATGGTAGCTTGGTCGTGGCCGGAGTTGTATGAAATCTGGTGGTCGAAGCTGCGAGAACGAGGCGATGACAGGTTTGAGGTGGTGATTGCTCTTGTGTTTTCAGGTTTTGGGTTTTGACTCGAATTCGATTTCGAGTCGATTTGGAAGCGATCTGATGATCGAGTTGGTGTTTGGAGATGTTAGTAGATGAGGGATGATCATCGTTGATGATCGGAATCATCCACGGCCTCCGTGCATGTGCACGGTGGACATTTGTGGGTTTTGATGTTTTTGGCTTAGGCTGCGAAGAGTTACTCGAGTTATTGAAGGTTTGGCTCGAGTTTATATGGATTTGACTCGAGGCAATTTTTGTATGGCTCGAGTAAAATGTGCGTTTCAGGTTTTATAAAGAAAACCTATTCTGTTTTCAAATTTTAAAAATGAATTCAAAATTTATAAAGCATGGATATAAAATAAGTTTTAAAATCAAAGTTTTTAAATGGATTCAAGTTGAATTTGAATCTTAGCTGGAAATAAATAAAGTTTTTAAATTCAAATTGGTTAAATAAACTTAAAGTGGTTAAGTGTTTAAAATTGTTTTTAAAGGAATTTGAATTTGAATTGGAGTTTAAAATGAAAAGAAATGATTTAACCAAAGGTTAAATCAAAGAGGTAAATTTGATTCAAATCTAAATTTGAATCTTAGTTTTGAAATAAATTTAAGTTTATAAATTAAATGTTTTAACAATTTTGAATGTTAAAATAAAATTTAAATGTTTTGAATTTAAAAAGGAATTTGGTAAACTCTAAAAAATTCCTTTTATAAGAGAAAGTGTTCTTTATCATGTAAATTTAAAGGTTATTAAATTGGTTTTACCTTGTTGAAGATAAATTGGTTTTCATTTTAAAACTTGAATTTAAAATGAAATTTGAAATTAAATTTGGAAATGAATGTTTCCAAATATAGTTATGAATGATTTTATCTTAAAGTAAATTTATAATTTAATGATTTGTAATTTCATTTAATTATTAAGGTAATTAAATGGATAAATAATTTATTTAATAAATTAATGAAATGGATAATTGCTTAAAGTAATTAAGGGTTTTAAATTTAAAGTTTAAGATTAATTATTCCTACAATAATTAGTTTGTAATTTAAGAATCATTAATTAAATAAGATTTGAAATTTTAAATAATGATTAGTAATTAATTAATCAAGTAATTAAGGATTAATTAAGTTACAATTAACACTTAATTAATTAAATAATATTGGATTAATTAATGAGTTATTAAAGATAAAATCAAATTTGTAATTAATAATGATTAATCTTAGTTAATTTCTTTAGAAAAATAATTAAAGAATTGTTAATAGTTAATGAAGGTCATTAACTAGGATTATTTAATAATGAATTAATGTGATTAATTTTAAATAATTAATTAGATTAATTAATTTAATATAATTAATTGTGAAATGTTAGTATAATTACTTAATGGAAGTAATTAAGGAATTAATTACTTATTGTAAATATGAATTGTTTAAGTTGATTAATTAAGTTTAATTAATTTAAATAACCATTTGATGATGTGATAAGTATAATTACTTAGGGAAGTAATTAATGATAATTACTGGATGTAATTAATTGAGGATGATTAATGATGAAAGTAATTTGAGTTTAATTACTTTGTATAATTAATCAAGGGATTAATTAGAGATAATTAATTAAGGAGTAATTTATTTATTTGATGAAGTAATTAAGGGTAGTTAATTACCGAATGAGGTTAATCAAGGGTGATTAACAATTTGGTTTAATTGAAGATTAATTACTTAATGTAATTAATTTAAATAGAAAATGTAATTAGAGATCATTAATTATTATAGTTAATGATGTAATTTAGAATGGATTTATTAGGAAATAATTAATAAATGAAGGGATTTATTAATGTAATTAATTAAGAAGTAATGTAATTAACGTTAGCAATTTAAAGGTTAATTTCTATATTTGGTTAAAGATAATTAATTTGTGAAAATAATTAAAGGATAATTACTTGAATGTAATTAAAAGACAATTAATCAAGGATGATTAATTAAAATGAATAATTGGATGATGATAAATTAATTGATTGATAATTAATTAATAGTGATATAAGCAAGTTTAATAATGGTGAAGTAATTAATTTAATTTACTTTAAATTAATTAGATATGCAAGTAATTAATTTAATTCATTTTAAATTAATTATATACGGTGTGATTACTAATCATTGCTTATGTATGGATGGATGATATTGTTTACCTTGAATGGTTTGAGATCTCAGATATGAGATAAATGATGCAGTGTGAAATAGATGCTTTGATTAAAATATGATGATAATATGGATTATCTGTTTGTGATGATAATATGGATTATCTGTTTATGATGATAATGTTGATTATCTATTGTGATATTGTGGATTATCTATTTGTGTGTATATAGATAATATTGGATTGAATTGTTTTAAACTTTAAAACAACTTGGCCTTAAAAGATACATTTTGGATTTCGATGAGACCGGGATCGGGTTTTCATATTTGGACATTCGAAAACCACATCGATCCAAATTAACGATAGATCGTGAATCTGAAGTGAAGATGAAGATTCAGAGTGCAAGGGTTATGGTCGTTAACTCTGAGTATAACTCCAAAACTATGCAGTTAATGCGCTCGGCAGATTCGAAGCGGTAGAGGTGCAAAAAGTCATAGCGGGGATACAGCGAGGATATAGCGGGATATAGCGATGGCTCTAAAATAGCATATAAAACTCGTGCTTAATGTTTTTACAAATATATAAATGGTAATTAAATAAAAAATTATCATTCGATTGAATTATAATTAATACATAAATAATTTTAAACAAAAAACATGTGCGAATATATTTTAAATAAACTAAAACTGTTATATAACATAATTGAATTTAGTAGAATATTAGAGTATTTTCATTTCTGAAAATATATTAAAAATTAAATCAAATAAATTAGTTTCATAATTTTTATAATGTATAGATGCAATTTTTTAATTCATTTTGTTAATGAAGATATAGCGGAAATAGCAAAATATAGTGGGAATAACGGGATATTGTGGAAATAGCGGGGATTAAAGCGGAAAGGCAATATTTTGGGGCTATATGGAAAAATCGTAGCGGTAGAAATCCGTTATGAGATATAGTGGGGTTATAGCGGGGCATTAACTACACAGCTCCAAAATGAGTGTAACGAGATAATGCCTTTGGTTTCGTTCAAACCCTGAACAAACTTGTATGGATTGAATGCTTTCAGAACATCGTCAGGTGGACGATGAGCATTCTAAGAGATATGTTCTATAAAGGTAATCGCAGCCTCAAGCCTCATCAACCGGGAATGGCTAAAACATGGGATGTGCAGCAAGGTTTGGTGGGCAGCACCCAAGCAGGACGAGATATACCCCTGTCTAGATGTCCCTTTTTATTTCAGCTGTGTGGCCGGTTGCTAGCTACAACCGCGGGGTTATCTTGTTCTGGATTGTTCAGTAAGGAATGGTTTCGGCCTTATGTTGTAGGGGATGGGAGTGATCCTCGGTACGGTGATCTAGTCCCCGTACTGTGACGGGCGGTACCCCAGTAGCCCTGCCATTGTATGTAATCCAATCTCCAATAAGAGCCGTACGTTTTGATTATGCCCAACTATGTTGGAATGTGAGATGTAAGCATTTCAGCTATTTCTATATTTTACTTGAAAACCCTAGACACTATTATAATATCACTGGATTTTCTATAAAATTGTTTTGGTTAGCGTAAGGTAAAAACTTACTCGTGCTTATGTGTGGGAAGTCATACGTGATACCTTTTGTTTTCAAAGGTTTTTAAAGTTAAGCAACTTTAACCTGTTACTCACACCAGACCCATGTCTGACCCGGAGTTTATTTCTGTTTTTCCTAAACTCTTGGGTACTCAAATTTTTACAAGTAGCTAAGGGATTCAGGTTGTCTTGACGAATTCTGAAGGAGGTATGGAGCACGAGGCTTCAACATTGTAGATATATAGTTTTCCGCTGTGTCTCTGTGTTATTTTCTCTGAGTTGTATTGAGATGTAATAACTAGACAGGTGTTTATAACTGTCTTGTATGTGATGTATTATCTGTGTAACTCTGATGAATATTGTATATTATGTAATACTTATGTGATTAATATAATTTATTCGTTCCGCTGTTGAGATTCTGATATTGTTTCTTCTTTCTTCTCTATCTTTTCTCTTTTCTATCCCTTTCTTTCTTCAAGATGATACGTCTTTCTGTGGATAGAAAGTCGGGTCGTCACAGATGATATATGTCTGTTGCTAATATGTTATATTGTTATCATATTTGTTCTCACTTTGCAAGTTCCCTGTTGTTTAGAAATTCCTTATGGGTTGAAATGATACATACCCGAACGATCTGATAACTTAAGGCAAAATCGTTATGGGTTGAAATGATAAACCCAAGCAATTTTCATTGATTTTGAAATCTCGGGATTTCGGATTGAAATGATATATTCATAAATATTTAATCTGCAGATTGAAATGATAAATATCTGTATCACTTGGCCATAGGATAGATAATTATATACGGACACCATTGGTCTGTATTATGCAAATGATTTCCAAAGTTTGAAAGGAAATATATGGGCTTTAATGAATATTGATTTTTTAAATATAATATATAAATGAAATTTTATATATGTATAAAATTTAGTTTTTTTTCAAATAATATTTTTGGAAAATTTAATTTATAAATTAGTTTTGAAAAATATAAATTTTAAGATTTTACCTCTAATTTTATTGTTTTAAAAATATATAAAATAATATTTAGTATGAAATAAATTTAATAATAAGATTTAATTTAATAAAATTTAATTTAATTAGTATATAATATGTTTAAGCATTTATTTAAATTTATAATAATAATTTAAAAATAATTTTTTTATAACTTAAATAATAGAGGTCGAGATGATAAATTAATGTTGATTTGGAATTTAAATTGGTTAATAATTGAATTTAAATAAGAATTTATTTAAACTCATTTATTTTGAGATTTTGAAAGGTATGATTTATAACTTGATTTGATAAAAAGTGATTAAATGAATATTCTCAACTTTAAATAAAACTAAGAGTGAATATTTAATATTGATTCAAATTTATAAATTGAGATTTTATTTAATTGTTATTAAAATGATTAGGCGAGTATTTTCCAATTTATATAAAAATTAAAGTTAAATGTTGGAATATATATGAAACCTATATTGTAGATGTTTGAATATTTAAACTTTGAATCTTATTGGAATTGAAGTGATAACTCAAACCGAGATTTGAAATCGATAAAAATTGAAATGGTTTATTGAGAATTTGAATTGAATCTTTAATCTTTTAAATTGGAATTGTCGAACTGGGTTGATTAAAACTGAATTTGGAATTTAAGTTGATTTGAATCGATTTATGAAATTGGAGGAAACTAATTTTATTATATAAAGTATTTTTAATATATATAAACTATTTTTAATATATGAACTACTTTAATCTATAACCTAATTTTTAATATAAACTATTTTTAACTTATAACTATTTAATAATATATACAAAACTATTTCAATTGTTTAAATTATGTATGTTGGAACTGTTATGATTTAGAGTTAATGGATTTAAACACTAATATTTTGATATGATGGTTTGTTTTTGAAAAGAATATGATAGTTTGATATGAATTATAAACTGTCTGAAATATAATTGACCACAGTGTGAAATATGCGTTTGGTTGTTAAAGAGACTGGGATCGAATATTTTCATACTCTCTGCCAATACCGAAAACCACTTTAACAACTGTGTACGTGGAGGAGATTCCAGAACGAAGTTGAATGGTATGGCGATGATTATGTATGAGGTATTTACGTAGCCCCGACTCCCACGAGTTAGCTTAGATGTGCCTAAAACAGGAGCCATGACGGGCCAAGTGAGGTCATTCCTCCGACCGGACATATTTTGTCGATACCATTCTATTACTTTGTGATTTGATTGGGTGCACCTTTGATTTGGAAGTGTGTCTCGAGGTGGGCGGTAGTAGCTGCTATGCGTTACCACCAGTCCGGATCCGCAAACGGTATATCTACCCTAGGATTGCCTCGCGTGCCGTGTTCACACGCCCTATCGCGCCTTCTATGAGTTTATTGTGTACCGTACCTATGGCATGTCCACAGGGTAAACCACCGGTTTGGTGGAGCTTATGGCATTATATAGACTACATGAATATATAAAATGTGTTAATGGGGATATAGGTAACGCCTTAACGCTATTTTAATAGTTTACTTTACTATAGACATTATTTATGTAGCGTATATTACTACATAGTAGATAGCTCCACGTATCCTTTGAGGATGGAAATTCCAAACATCCTTTAAGTTATTTTGTATTTCAATTAACATGTCACTTGAGTTGGATTTACTTATATAAGAATGTTAATCCTGACTCGAATGTTTTGTGTTTTGCTTTATGCTCGGGTCAGACTGACTGTCACGGCATTTGAGGCCCACCTTTGGAGTTTGGAGCTTCACTTGGAGATCCATCCATATCTACTTAGGTTTCGGTTATTCAGTGTCTCCAGTTGTTTGTATTCAGATTTTGTCATTTGGCTATGTATTGAGACTTCTATGTATGCGAGATTTCTTTTGTATTTTGTTTTAACTCTAATGTTTATATAGTAGCTTCACGAACTACCATTTATCTATTCCGCTTGTGACGACCCGGTATTTTCAACCATTCGCATCCACACATGTCGGACTTGAATAGTTCAAAATACCGCGTTGTAAATAAAATTTGGCAAATCTTAGAGTATACAGTAAATACATATTCACAGAATCACAGACACAGAAATCAGAATACTCGCAGTGGAATTAAAATAACTTAGTGGTTCATGAAGCCACTATCAATAGTCTCAAAATAAGAAATTTTTACATAGTCTTTAAAACCAAATATAGTTTGAATCAACCACAGAAAAATCCCAATATCAATTGTCTCAATTACAAAAGCTAAAATAAGAACTGAACAGAAACTTGACAGCAGCTTGAAAAGGGAGATGATCTGCAGAAGCTCTAGCTCCAGGATGAAGTCCGAACTGAAACTCAGGCTGACCCGAGCGTAAGAAATAAACACAAACACTCGAGTCAGTACATACATACTTATACAGTGTAAGCTAATTCAAGTGAGCTGTAATAGAGTGCAATTAACTTAAAGGATGCTTGGGACCGCCCATCCTCTAAGGATCCGTTAAACTATTTACTATGTAGTAATACTTCACTATTATAATAGTGTCTATATTAAAGTAAACTTACTTTTAAATAGCGTTAAGGGGTTACCCATATAGCCCTTAACACGTAATAGTCCCAGTAGTCCATCCAATATCATAGTCCCTCCTGATCGGGAAGCTACCAGAGGATACCACACGGGCTACGGGAGAAAACCAAACTCGTACAAGTCGCGCTAGGGTAGGTGACACGGCACAACTAGGCAATGCCAGGGTAGATATACTGTTGGGCGTGTTTCCACCCATGAGTCTCCATCCTTCGTCAAACCAAGCCCATCGAGCAAAACAACACCTCCTTGCCGAACCAAAGGCCATCCGGTCAAGCTCCATCCGGTCGCAGGCCTCACCGGACCAACACATATACACTCCCCCACCGAACCACCCATCACCGGTCCAAGCTTCATGCCGAACCAACACCTCTAAACCCACTACCGAATGAACCTCCAAACCACCTACCACCGGTCCACTCCATCACCGGTCCAAGTCCCATGCCGAATGAAGCCTCGCCGAACCAACCTTCCCCTAAACCATACCGAACCACATCTCCACTTCAATACCGAACCTCCTCTCCACTCCCATGCCGAACCAACTTCCATCATCTCCACCGGTCCAGAAGCCAATGCCGAACCAACATCTTTCCACTTCCCTGCCGAGCCAACCATCTTCCCACCCTCTACCGAATAAACCTCCGGATCAACTACTCCAAGCACGGCCGAACCAAACTTCGCCGAACCAGAACGCTGCCAGGCCAGATTGCTTCAGTCCAGGCCCACCAACAGCTATATACATCCAAGACCCCTGCCCCCAACCTCACTCTATAAATAGAGGGGCAGGGGTACAACAATGGCAGACAAGTTTGAGAGCTCAAGCACGGAAGGAACTTTCAAACAACTTTCATATACTTGTATACAAAGCTTTGTACTTGTAATCTGAAAGAAAAGGGAGAATAACATATGAAGTGGACGTAGGCACGTTCTGGCCGAACCACTATAAATCTGCGTGTCTTTTTACAATTTAGCCCTTGTTTTTTTACTTATTTGCATAACTCACCCAAATTACTAAGAACAACATAAAATCAACTAAATCATACGACTTTGAGGTGTTTGTCCATTTTTTGTGCAAACATATACCAATTACGCTTTCGGACCGGTGGTAATGCGTAGCTGCTACTACTGCCCACCTCGAACAACACTCCCAAATCAAAGGTGCGCACCAAACAATCACAAAGTAATAGAATGGCATACGAAGAAGTGCATCCGATCAAAGGTGCTACCTCATTAGTCCGTCGATCGCTCCTGTTTTAGCCACCCTATGCCAACTCACGATAGTCGGGTCCACGTATTTACCTCAAAGAAAACGTCACCACCATCCTACTTCATTCTGAAATCTCCACCGCGTACACGGTTGTCAAAGTGGTTTTCGGTATTGATAGAGAGTATGCCCATATCCGATCCCGGTCTCTTTAACAACCAACGTTATTACTACCCGTGGTTATAAAAATCCAAAATAGTTTTATATTCCAATCAAAATATTACCCTTTAAAACTATTTAAAAGTGCAGTTATTATTCTTACAAAACCTAATATAAAATCCCAAAGGTTTAGCCTTAGTTCATTTGTATCAATTACAACACTTGCAAAATGCGGAAATATCCTTTACAACAGATTCGAGTAAATTAAATTTTAGATTCAATATACTTTCAGCAAAATTTTAAACCTTTATTTAAACAAATTTGACCTATAAAATCATAATTTCCACCTTTAAATAGTCATTTAATTTACTCAAAAATTTATGATTTTTATAAAGTAAATTTTGCAAATATATATCTAACTTTTTTATACTTTACTTAAAAAAAATCAAGTGCAAAATTTTCTATGAATTTTCTTAACAATTAAGTTTAATTACCGTTTCAAAAGTAAAATAAATTTCCAAGTAATTTCTTTACTTACCTTTATTTTAAAACCAACCTCCCATTTCTAAATCAAGTTATATTTCAACTTCCATATTTTTCACAAATTTACCTATTTAATTCATAGAACTTAACCTTTATTAATTTGCTTTATATTCAAGTTATACCAAATCTTCAAATTTTATTCTTAACTTAAATTCCATTTATCTTACAAATCAAAATTTACAAGATAAATTTATACTTTAGATTTTTTAACATTTATTTATTTACATATTCAACTTGTATAATATCACTATACTTATAAAAACATTTTTAATCCCATTTTTAAACCAAATATTATAACATTCTAATTTAAAAATATTTAATATTTCCAGAAAATATATATATATATATATATATATATATATATATATATATAACCACGGGTCTGTATAATAATTTCTAACCTAGGTCAAGTGATATGGATAATATATCATTTCAATCCGTAATTTACAAAAAAAATCCGGGTTCTATCATTTCAAACCCGCAATCTCAAGTTAAATAATAAATAAATAAATAAATATCGTTCAGGCCTATCATTTCAGCCCGTAACAATTCTATTCTACAGGGAACTTACAGTGTGATAAACAGTAAATAAATAAATAAAAATCAGCATACATATAACAGTAGTTAATATAACTGATGATGTGTAAATGTGATAATAGGGTTTTTAACATCATAAATTTATATCACAGGCAAGCAAAATATAAAATATAACTATTTTACAATTACACTTGTTATTAATTTACTGATTTATAAGTATGTTTGTCGGGTGAGTATACTCACTTTTACGAAGCTGAAGATTTTGATTCAAAACTATGGTAACCACACCAGAACAGCGTACAGAAGGCACGATCAATTATTGGAAGATGAGCCAATCCGATTCAGATCTTGACACAAAATAAAACGAATAACTAATTACGCGAATTTAAAACGATCCAAGCAAATTTTAAATAATCAAAAACTGGAGCGAGATTAAATAAGAGGGAGATTGGCACAATACGCTCGACCACTTCACCACCCGACTTGACCCATGTATACGAGTCTTGGTCTATTTATATGCACTCATTCATGCAAACCAGGGAAAATTGAAGATATAGGTTGCGTTCAAAAATACAAAGGTGGTCGGCTATAACTCTAAGTGGCGCAGGCATTAAGCTTTATATATATATATATATATATATATATATATATATATATATATTAGAAAGAAAAGTGGTGAAAACTTTGGTTCAAAGTTTAGACAAACTCATCACTCGGCTATGCATGGGCACGTAAGGGGAAAGTTGGGTGCATGCATATATTTGTTTTTCCCTTTTTTTTCAAAAGGTATATGTGCAGTGATAAATCTCAAAGTGGTGCAACCCAATTTTTTCTTAAAGCATGAGCTCATGCAACATGGCCAATTGGTGCATCAAGGGGAGGGTTGCACTGATGGTGGAGGAGAGGTGGATGTAGGCGGGCGTGCAACGGTGGTGAGTGTCTGAGCGTTTGTGTAGAAGTGAAGAAACAATGCATGGAGGAAAAAATATATATATATATAAAAGAAAATAGATATAGCGGCCATACCTGATGTGGATGCTTATGCACGAAGAAGATGAAGGCCAAATGTTGAGATTGCAAAAGAAAGTTATTTGGTGCGAGGCTTTATACTGAGGTTGCGTTGATAAATAAAAGGAAACGACAACTTTTGAAACGGTAAGGAAAGATCGTGCGTGGTTTTGTATTAATTTGTGAAATGCAGGTTGCAAAAATAGGAAAACACGAATTAAAGCGTGCGTAATTTAAGGCAAGCAAGGATTCGAAATTTAGAACCTTAAAGGAAATAAATGATTTCTTTCATTATCAAAGGGGTGCGTGGGTTTATATTAAAACAAAAGAAATTTGCGTTGATTAAAGGAAGAAATGGCAAGCAATCTTTTGCTTTTAAACGGAAATGGAAATTTGGAAAAAATTTATGCGAACGTGTAAAAATAAAAAAACTATGCGTTAAATTGAGGTGAAAGAAATAGGCAAGAAATAAATTTATATCAATTATATGTTTGCACAAAAAATGGACAAACACCTCAAAGTCGTATGATTTAGTTGATTTTATGCCGTTCTTAGTAATTTGGGTGAGTTATGCAAATAAGTAAAAAACAGGGGCTAAATTGTAAAAAGACACGCAGATTTATAGTGGTTCGGCCAGAACGTGCCTACGTCCACTTCATATGTTATTCTCCCTTTTCTTTCAGATTACAAGTACAAAGCTTTGTATACAAGTATATGAAAGTTGTTTGAAAGTTCCTTCCGTGCTTGAGCTCTCAAACTTGTCTGCCATTGTTGTACCCCTGCCCCTCTATTTATAGAGTGAGGTTGGGGGCAGGGGTCTTGGATGTATATAGCTGTTGGTGGGCCTGGACTGAAGCAATCTGGCCTGGCAGCGTTCTGGTTCGACGAAGTTTGGTTCTGCCGTGCTTGGAGTGGTTGATCCGGAGGTTTATTCGGTAGAGGGTGGGAAGATGGTTGGCTCGGCAGGGAAGTGGAAAGATGTTGGTTCGGCATTGGCTTCTGGACCGGTGGAGATGATGGAAGTTGGTTCGGCATGGGAGTGGAGAGGAGGTTCGGTATTGAAGTGAAGATGTGGTTTGGTATGGTTTGGGGGAAGGTTGGTTCGGCGAGGCTTCATTCGGCATGGGACTTGGACCGGTGATGGAGTGGACCGATGGTAGGTGGTTTGGAGGTTCATTCGGTAGTGGGTTTAGAGGTGTTGGTTCGGCATGAAGCTTGGACCGGTGATGGGTGGTTCGGTGGGGGAGTGTATATGTGTTGGTCCGGTGAGGCCTGCGACCGGATGGAGCTTGACCGGATGGCCTTTGGTTCGGCAAGGAGGTGTTGTTTTGCTCGATGGGCTTGGTTCGACGAAGGATGGAGACTCATGGGAGGAAACACGCCCAACATTTTCCCCCCAAAGTGGCGCACGTGCTTGCATGTGTCGCGCTTTGTTTTCTTGCTGTTGGGATGGCTTTATTCGGTTCCAAGTGCTGAATCATCCGGTCCGGTTATCCTATGCTCGCCTATAAGTAGGGGTATCATACTACTATTATCCCTTTACCGTTTGATATAGCCGAATCACTTGAGTGCCGAATCAAACTCGTTTACTTGAAACAGCCGAATCAACCAAGTACTGCGTCGATCCTAACTGCCTCTCCAGGTGAGGTTGCTTCTGTCGAATGAACTTGTGCTTGTATTGCCGAATGAGATTTGGAGTTTGAATGCCGAATGGGCTCTAGGTTGGGCCTTGCTGAATGAACTCGGGGATTCCGAGTGTTGAATGAACTCCTTACCGGATGGACTTTTATATTTGCTTTACCGAATGACACCAGGAGTTCGGGCGAAATTTCAGACTATGATACTTGCATGTTTATACCTTCCGTTTTACTGATGTACTTTTGCTTTTGTGTTTGTAGAAATGTCTCACAAAGTGGAAACCCGATCAGATAAACGGAAGTCTAAGGGCGAAGGAGAGTCCTCCTCCATGCCCCCAGCCCAACCAAGACCGGCGCAACATGGACCTGCCCCGAGGTCGTTAGTGGATGGGTATGGTCCTCAGGAACTTCTGAATTCCCCGCCCGACTATTTTCCTAGCTTCCTAAAGGAGGAGCAACTTGATGTTATATCTCGTTCCTTCGGGATAGATAGAGCGCTTATGCGGTTGCCGGGGGCTGGAGTTATGCCATATGATAGAGCGTCCATGAGTCTCTCTTCTCCTTCTTCTCCATTCTCTCTCTGGTTCCTGAACATTCCTTACGAAAGTCTACATGCTCTTCATTTGATGATGAGGCCACCGAGGAATTCCCAGCTCTCTGCATTTCTTCTTCAAAAGAGTTAGACCTATGTTTAATTCTTTTGCTGCTTGCGATATTGGCAAGTAAAAGTACTTCGATACTAGTTCAAATGTTAAGGCTGTTTTTTCCTTGTTCATCGTTAATTTCTTCTTATTTCATTTTTTTGCCTTTCGATTCTTCCTTCTGATCATCATTAGATATCCCGTAGCTCAACTTGGACTTCTCTATCTCATAACTCAAGTCGTTGAAGATGATATTGAACTCTTCAGAAAGGGTCAGAGAAGCTAAACGAGGATCTGAAGGATGGTTTAGGGGAATGGCATTGATTATTTCATCCAAATCTGGTACTTCATTGTTCAAACCACTGAATGATCCTTTACTGAAATCTAGTTGAGCATCATCAAATCCACTGGGCAGACCATCAATATCGTTCCAAAGATTATGATCACATAAGTAGTGCAATTGGTTATTCATGACCGCATAAGGACTGATCATGTAATTTCGTATATGGTGTTGAAATGTGTAGTCAATGCAAAGAAGATTGAAGCTGGTAATGAATGTGCATTTCAACTTGAGTGTTCTGAGTTCAAGCCTTGCCTCCCCTTCTTTTCTTTTTAAGTTTTCATAACTTGATCGTTTACTGTTTGTTTAATGAATTCCTCTTCTGAAATGGACAGGTGGGACTTCCGATCAACATGCTGGGAGCTCCGACCCTGCGGCTAAGTAGGCTTGGAGAGTTGGTAGGATGAGGGCGAAGCGTGGACGCAGCTGGTTCCTTGTCCGGATTCGGCCACCTTTTGATTTCTTTTTGTTGCTGTTTATGTTAGTCCAAAACATTGATGTGACTGTAATAATATTGTTTGTGATGAATGACTTTATGTAATTTCATAACATAAGCTGATTCCTTTATGTTGGAATGTTATCGCTATTTTGTTGTGCTGTGTAAGTGATGTAACTATGCATGTTACTAGTGGCTTGACTGTGCCTGATGCCAAGTTTTTTGCTTAAAGTATAATTTTCTCATTTTGCAACGTAAATGTGATGTCTGAATATGAACTGCAGCTATGCATTAATGTATAAAAGTAGAAGGTACCGCCCTTCATGTTTCGGCTGTGGACGGCAACTTTGTGCGCCCTGTAAGACTAAGCATGGAATGCTGTTGAGTGTCTTGTCATCCGATTGTAAGTTTCTGTTCCCATTAGCGAGCGTTCCCTATTTCATGTCCTGTACTTTCAAGCACCGTTACGGAGAATAGGAGAAAAGTTTTAAATGAAATGGAAATATAGGAAAAGTAAAACTTCCAGTCATGGAAGGCCGTCGATGTGCTTAAGTTCGTGGCAAACGGGTTTTGTAGTCACTTTCCCTAACTGTGGGTCTTGGAGACATTTGTCACCCATCTTACGCCTCTGCGGGGAGTTTTCTTTTTTACCACAGCCGTACTTAAGACACATCGGAGCCGATCGCGCACAGTAACTACCCGGGCCATTATGGCCCGTAATCGCGGGTATTATTCGATTTACTGTGGCCAGCTAGCGTGGGGGCTGATCGTCAACTGTGAACTGCCCCTGGCTGGCCACACCTTATGTTGGGGCTTATGGTCGGTTCACAGTTGCCGGCGAGCCGAATCGCTGTAATGAGCTGCCATGGCATAATCGGCCTTCTCGGTGGCTTATACTCGGCTTATTACAATCGGCTTTAAGGGCCGAGGCAAACAATGAGTTAACTCGCGGTAGAGAGATACCGGAGCAAAGTGTCTCATTGGCGAGGGCATAGGATCGTAGCGTACCTGTTAGATTTTGTCTAGGTGGAGTTGTGTTGCGAAGCTCTGAATTGAAATGTCATCTGCAAAGGATTTTGTTCAACAGCAAAGGATAAAGCTTAACAAGTAGCCAAGATATAAAGGAACCAGTTAACAAGAGCCAAGTTTTTTTTAAAGTGGTTCGGCACGAAAATGCCTACGTCCACTAATTCTCTTTGTTAATTCACTTCATATAGGCAGTACAAGTTAAGAAAAGTATCCACGGAGGTGTCGGATGTTCCATGCCCTCTGGAACACCTCTCCGTCCACTGTTGAAAAAATATAAGCTCCGTTGTGGAGATCTTTATGAATTACTTATGTTCCGTCCCAGATTGGATCCAGCGCTCCTAGGCGCGGAAAGATTCGCTTGAGGACAAGATCTCCTTCTTGTAAGCTGCGATGTTTGACTTTGGAGTTGTATAGTGCTGCCACTTTTTGTCTGTGAGCTGCTGCTTTGAGTGATGCATCATTTCTTCTCTCCTTAATTAGATCCAAAGACATGTGGAGGAGTTCTTCGTTTTCTTCGGGGTTGTAGTGGATCCTACGATGGGAAGGTACAATAGTTTCAACTGGGAGCATGGCTTCTGATCCGTATGCCAAAGAGAACGGAGTATGCCCTGTTGATGTTCTGAAAGAAGTGCGGTAGGCCCATAGTGCTGTAGGAAGTTCGTCCACCCAAGCGCCTTTTGACTTTTCAAGCTTCTTCTTGATTAGAGTCTTGAGAATCTTGTTGACAGCTTCGACTTGTCCATTTGCCTGGGGATAAGCTACGGATGAGAAGCCCTTATGAATTCCGTGCTCTTGGCACCAGTCGGCAAATTCCTCGCTGTCAAATTGAAGCCCGTTGTCTGATATGATTCTGAGTGGAACCCCGTACCTGCACAGAACGTTTTTGATCAAGAAGTTGATAACTTTAGTTGAAGATATTTTATTCAGAGGCTCCGCTTCCACCCATTTGGTGAAATAGTCAACTGCCACTATAGCATGTCTGGCCCCACCTCGGCCCATCGGCAGTTCGCCAATTAAGTCAATTCCCCATATTGCGAAGGGCCAAGGGCTGGTCATCTGAGTAATTTCATTGGTTGGTAGTCGAGGAATCTTAGCAAATTTTTGACATCTGTCGCATCTTCTGACGAAGTCTAAGGCATCCTTGTTTAAAGTGGGCCAGAAATACCCATATCGGAGTATCTTTTTTGCTAGGGTCTGCCCTCCGGTGTGGTCTCCACAACTTCCCTGATGGATATTGGATAGAATTTCCTTGGCTTCTCTTCCAGTAACGCACCTCAATAAGGGGTTAGAGAAGCCGCGCCGATAGAAGATGCCTTCTTGCATTGTGTAGCGGGAAGCTTTCCTTAGAATTTTCTTAATTTCATTTCGCCCATCGGGTAGGGTGCCGTTTTGTAAGTATTCTCGGATAGGGGTCATCCATGTTTCTTCTTCGGTTGCAGCTATCAGATTTACTTGCTCGAAACTTGGTGCCAGCTGTTTTGAGATGGTTAATGCTCCGAAAATAGTGATGTTCTTCATGCTAGCTTGTTTTGCTAGTTCGTCGGCCTCTTGATTCTCTTCTCGGGGAATGTGTTTGATTAAATAGTGATCTAATTGATTAAGCAGTAGCCTGGTCTTCTTTAGATACGCTGTGAGTCGTTCTCCTCAAGTCTGGAATTCTCCCAGTATTTGATTTACAATAAGTTGAGAATCACTATGGAGACATAAAGAACTGACTCCAATTTCCAGTGCAAGTTCTAATCCGACTATCACTGCTTCGTATTCTGCGTCATTGTTGGTGGCAGCGAATTCCAATCTTAGGGCGTAGTGCAGCTTCTTTCCCCTGGGGGTGATTATCACAACACCTGCCCCCGAGCCTTGTTCGTTCGACGCTCCATCTACGAAGAGATTCCACTTGATATCTTCTGCTATTTCAGATTGGTCCTTACCTTCGCTAGTAGTGAATTCGGCAATGAAATCAGCTATGGCTTGCCCCTTGATAGCGGTGCGAGGATGGTAAGTGATATCATATTGACTTAGTTCGATGCACCACTTAAGTAATCGCCCAGAAGTGTCGGGGCGATGGAGCACTTGCCTTAGCGGTTGATCGGTTAAAACTCTGATGGAATGAGACTGGAAATAGTGTCGCAGTTTCTGCGACATGATAAGCAAACAGTATGCTAGCTTTTCAAGTTTAGGGTGTCTGACTTCTGCCCCTGTGAATCTCTTGCTTACAAAGTATACGGGTCGCTGCGCGCGGTTGTCTTCTCTCACCAAAGCGGCGCTCAAAGCGTGGGATGATACAGCAAGGTATAGGTATAGTTCCTCGCCTTCATTTAGAGTTGAAAGTACCGGTGGTCTCTGGAGGTGTCCGATTAAGTTAAGGAAGGCTGTCGAGCATTCGTCAGTCCATTCGAACTTTCCTTTGTCTTTCTTTAGAGCTTCGAAGAAAGGGATGCATTTGTCGGTTGCTTTAGAGATGAACCTACTCAGGGCGGCCACTTTTCCATTTAGGCTTTGCATCTCTCTTCGAGTAGATGGTGTCTTGATATCTTGTAAAGCTCGGACTTGTTCGGGGTTTGCTTCAATCCCCCGGCATGAACGATGAATCCCAAGAACTTTCCCGATGATACTCCGAAGGAGCACTTTAGAGGGTTCAGCTTTATTCCATATTGGCGAAGTACTTGAAACATCTCGTCCAGGTGGTTTATGTGGTCGTTGGCTTTCCTCGATTTTACCAGCATGTCATCCACATAAACTTCCATAGTTCGTCCTATCAGTTCTGCAAACATCTTGTTGATGAGGCGTTGATAAGTAGCTCCGGCGTTTTTAAGTCCAAATGGCATTACCTTGTAGCAGTACAATCCTCGGTCAGTGATGAAGCTAGTGTGGTCTTGATCGGGGGCGTGCATAGGGATCTGGTTATATCCTGAGTATGCGTCCATAAAGGATAAAAGTTCGTGTCCGATAGTGCTGTCCACGAGTTGGTCGATTCGGGGGAGTGGGAAGCAGTCTTTCGGGCAAGCGTCATTTAAGTTGGAGAAATCGATGGATGTTCGCCATTTCCCATTATCTTTCTTTACCAGTACCGGATTGGTGATCCATTCCTGGTAGATGGCTTCACGTATGAAGTCATTGGCAAGTAAGTTCTTTACTTCTTCCTCGAGGGCTGCTGATCGTTCTGCCCCCATACTTCTCTTCTTTTGCTTTACCGGTACCTTGGTAGGATCGATGTTTAGTGCGTGGCATGCTATGTCCGGGGAGATTCCAGTCATATCAGCGTGCGTCCATGCAAATACATCCATGTTGTGGCGAAGAAAATCAATGAGTTGATTCTTTAATTCTCTTTTTAACTGAGATCCGACTCTCAGCAGTTTACTTGGGTCGCGTTTGTCTACAGATACGAATTCCATAGCCTCTGCAGGCTCGGCGGTGGCCTCCTCCTCTTTGTCCCTGGGGTCTAATTCATTGAAAGGATCACTGGTATACCGAAGAGGAGGGGCTTTCTTTAGTTGCTATGCTTCCAAGCTTTTCATGCAGAGAACAGTCTCTGCATTTTTCCCTTTATCTCTCCTACGATTATTGCGAAGTTCGGTTACATAGCAGTCCCGAGCGGCGTCTTGATCCCCTTCTACTTCTCCCACTCCATTATTCATTGGGAACTTCATCTTCAGGCACCATGGGGCAAGGACAATTTGGAAGTCGGACAAGGCTGGTCTTCCTAAAAAGGCATTGTAGGCCGAGTGGTTGTCTATTATCACGAATGTTTGTTTCCGAACGGTGGAGCGGGGATGACTTCCCAATTCAACAAAGAGATCCAATTGTCCGAGGGGCATCTTTGCTTCTCCAATGAAACCGTGTAGCGGTTTGTTGCAGGGAGACATGTCCTTCATTGGCAGCTTCATTTTGTCGAAAGCATGCTTGAATAGAATATTCACTGAGCTTCCAGTGTCTACTAGGATTCGAAAAACTTCAGCTGGGCCGAACCAGGCAGAGATGACCATAGGATCCATATGAGGGTATTGCCTTCCTTCTAGGTCGCGCCCACTGAATGTGATGTCATTATTTTCCTTCCGCTTAGGGTGGCGTTCTTCCATAACAGAATTGACGCAGTCTCCCTCGCTTATGAGCGAGTTTCCATATCTTTCCATTTCTGCCCAGCTTTTGTCGGCGATGTGTGGCCCCCCAGATATTGTATGAACCACTATCTTCTCTCGGCTGGAACCGCTGGTGTTGCGGTTTCCTCCGCCTGTTTCTGGGTGGAGCTGCCCTGGGTTTTCCTTGGCGGGAGCTGGAGTCCTGTCCTGGCCCTTTACATAGCGTTCCAGCCTCTTTCTCCTGATGTGTTCTTCAATTAGGTCTCGGAGATGGCGGCATTCATTGGTATCGTGCCCATGAGACTCATGGAAACGACAGAATTTTCCGGACTGGATTGCGCGATCTGACTCTTTCTTGTACGGGGGGCGCTTGTATGTAAGTTCATCCTGGGTGGCCAGGAAGATGTTCTCGACTGTTTCATTCAAGGGAGTGTAAGCGTCAAATCTCGGTCCTGGTCGGTACAAGCGCTTTTCTCCCTTCTTGCCCCCTGCATTGTCTCTGGAGTCGTTTCTTCGAACGTCCTTCGCTGCGGCGGGGGCGTTTCCATGAGCCGTCTTAGCCTGTGGTCCTGTCTGCCTTTCAGTGGCAGCCTCTTCGAGTCTCATGTACTTTACAGCTTCATGGAAGAAATCGGGCAAGGTAGCTGGTTTTTCTTTAGTTAGTCTTCTAGCAAAATTGGTATCCGGATGCACACCACTACAGAGGGCCATCAGGACAAGTTTCTCATCGGCATCTTGAACTGCTGCCGCTGCGGCATTGAACCGGGTTAGGTATTGCTGCAGCGTCTCTCCGGGTTTCTGTTTGACAGTAGATAGGGAGTAAGCATCCTTGGGTTGTTCCACATGAATGCGGAACTGGCTGATAAACTTCTCCTTCAACATTTTCCATGAACTGATGGATCCTTGGGGTAGATGGCAGAACCAGGAGGTAGTTAGATCTGCTAAAAATAGTGGAAAGCATTTGCATAATACTCCTTCCGTTGCCCCGCTCATGAGCATATGTTGTGTGTATCTTTGCAGGTGTACAACGGGGTCAGAGGTTCCCTTGTATGGTTCCATTGTCGGCATTTTCCACTCTCGGAGGGTGATGGCAATTTCAATATCGCGGGTAAAGGGCTGGTTACCCTAGCACCTATCCCACGATCTCTTTGGTCCCGTTGGACGCATTCTTTGAACAATCGTGCCATCCTCTCATCAGAATATGGGGCAGATAAGAAAGAGCTTGGTTCTTCCCTGCGGGATCGATCTCGTCCAGATGACCTGTAGGGATGGTATAGTCTATCACTTCTGACGTTATCCAGTGGCTGTCTTTGGCTGCTCGGATGCATGCTAGGACCAGCTACAGTTGGCCCCTGCCTTGATCTTCCCCTGTGGGGTTCTGTTTCGAGCATTTCCATGGGGTCAACTTCGGGCTGGGTTCTAGCTCGGCTCCGTTCAGCGGGGTTTCTATGATTAGGTGGCATGACTGGCTCAGCTACATCCGACCCTCGCCTGGTGCCTCCCCCATTGGGTTCGGTTCCAAGCGCTTCCTCGAGTCGGAGTTCAGGCTGAGTCCGTGCGCGGCCCCTATCATTGTTGTTCATGTTGATAGCTTCTTCGAAGAGGGAAGACCTTTGTTGTCTCCGAGATCGTCCAGATTGAGACTCACCCCATGATTCAGTGTTGCGGTTGGATTCTTCGGCATCCCTCAAGCGTGACATGAGTTGGTTCACCAAAGCTTCTTGTTGGGATGCGAAGCGGTTAGTCACTTCAACCACAACTCTGTCTAGGTCTGCCCTGGTGATTGCTGCCGGTTGTTCCGCGGAAGGGGCTGTCGGAATTGCCTGATCTACATTTGGCACTTCTGTCGTAGTGGGTTGGTTCTCTTGATCTGGATCCACTGGATCTGGAGTGCTGCTGGTTGCAACGTTCTTTCCCTTGTTGGCATCTTTTCTCGGCCTGGAAGTCATGTTTCCTAGGCAATGAAGGGTGCTATTGGGAAAGAAGGTTGAATGAGGGAAGCTGAAGCTTCGAGTTCCAAGCTCTCAATGAAAGCACCAAAAATGTTTGCACAAAAAATGGACAAACACCTCAAAGTCGTATGATTTAGTTGATTTTATATTGTTCTTAGTAATTTGGGTGAGTTATGCAAATAAGTAAAAAACAGGGGCTAAATTGTAAAAAGACACGCAGATTTATAGTGGTTCGGCCAGAACGTGCCTACGTCCACTTCATATGTTATTCTCCCTTTTCTTTCAGATTACAAGTACAAAGCTTTATATACAAGTATATGAAAGTTGTTTGAAAGTTCCTTCCGTGCTTGAGCTCTCAAACTTGTCTGCCATTGTTGTACCCCTGCCCCTCTATTTATAGAGTGAGGTTGGGGGCAGGGGTCTTGGATGTATATAGCTGTTGGTGGGCCTAGACTGAAGCAATCTGGCCTGGCAGCGTTCTGGTTCGGCGAAGTTTGGTTCGGCCGTGCTTGGAGTGGTTGATCCGGAGGTTTATTCGGTAGAGGGTGGGAAGATGGTTGGCTCGGCAGGGAAGTGGAAAGATGTTGGTTCGGCATTGGCTTCTGGACCGGTGGAGATGATGGAAGTTGGTTCGGCATGGGAGTGGAGAGGAGGTTCGGTTTTGAAGCGGAGATGTGGTTCGGTATGGTTTGGGGGAAGGTTGGTTCGGCGAGGCTTCATTCGGCATGGGACTTGGACCGGTGATGGAGTGGACCGATGGTAGGTGGTTTGGAGGTTCATTCGGTAGTGGGTTTAGAGGTGTTGGTTCGGCATGAAGCTTGGATCGGTGATGGGTGGTTCGGTGGGGGAGTGTATATGTGTTGGTCCGGTGAGGCCTGCGACCGGATGGAGCTTGACCGGATGGCCTTTGGTTCAGCAAGGAGGTGTTGTTTTGCTCGATGGGCTTGGTTCGACGAAGGATGGAGACTCATGGGTGGAAACACGCCCAACATTATACATGGGAGGCAAGGAAAATTTGGAAACGTATAATTACAATGAGTATTGATTTTTATTACCAGTGTAGATTGCGTGAATTAAGAGAATGAAACGACAAGCAATATTTTTGCATTGATACGTGATGTTTGATGTTATCATGGAGGATGCGTTGATATGCGTGGGTTACGTAACAAGTGATAAAATGGCAAGAAAAATCTTGGCAAACATTTTGTACACGTTTAAAATTTATTAGGGAGCAAATGCGTTGATTAAAATGCAAGAAATATTTATAAAATGGGAAGGTAAAGATAAAGGAGGCAATCAGATTGGAACCAAATATTGCGTACATGACTAAGTATTTACACGAAAACTTGCATTGATTTAGAGAGGCAACGGCCAGCAGAAATTGAATTTTGAATGATTGAATTTTTGATAAGTAATAACTGATTTTGGAACGGCTCTGTTTCAAAGATTTTATACCAAATTTAAAACAATTGAAGATGATGGAAAGTGTAACGTTTACACGTGAATTCGGGGTACTATAACGGCTATAATTTATTTATTTATTATTTAAGGTAAGAGTTTTAAGAACGCGTACTTTAGACGCAATAATTTAATCAAACGTACTCCCACATTTAATAATAAAAGTAACACATTTAAATTTACACGTTTTTATTTATTTGCTACTTATATTAGTAAAATATACGTTTAAAGAGTATTTTATCAAATACGTACTATTTATACCACCAAATTAATAAAAACGGGTATAACTGTACAAATTAAAATGTGCCTTTTATAAAGCTTATTTATCCATTATCTATATTATTCAATCTAAAATTTTATTTATTAATCATTAACTAAGAAACGAATGTGTGTACGTATAAAGTTTAATTCGTTTACAAAATATTAATTTTTGATTTAAAGGTGTATAACCAATTTTTAAAAGGACAAAAGTGGAAATAAAATGTTGTTACAAATATATTTAGCTAAATTAAAAGATGTGGAAAAATTTCTACCACACTAATTATATTAATGCACTTTCTAGGATTCGAACTCAACTCCTTCCTCCACTTAGGAGATGCCTTAACCACTCAGCTACAACTTCTTTTTGAAAATGGTTTAAAATAAATCTTTGAGAAACAAAATAAAGTGATAATGAGAATAAAATAAGTTCTTAAGAAAAATATGAAATAAATAAAGAATTTCTTAAATTAATTGAAGTTGAAAATTAGAAATTGTAAAC
Source organism: Allium cepa (assembly GCA_030765085.1). Classification (NCBI taxonomy): domain Eukaryota; kingdom Viridiplantae; phylum Streptophyta; class Magnoliopsida; order Asparagales; family Amaryllidaceae; genus Allium; species Allium cepa. The sequence goes on from CM060935.1 coordinate 61,570,428, forward strand.
AAAATACAACTGACACTGAAAAATGTCAATTACACTTTTAAAAACGTTTTAAAACCAAAATATATACAAAACAAGTTATTTTACCTCTGAAAACATAAATTAGAACATTACATGACTAAATAAAATATTATATATAAAATTTAAAGTAAACAATTTTGTTAAATACAGCAAATTACACACAATAGTAAAAAAGGCATAACTTTCACATTATAAATCAGATTTCAACGAAACGAAAAGTGGTATTCTTAAAATTTTGTTTACTTTAAAAATAAAAGATAAAATTCAAAAAAATTTAAACTTTTAAATTTTTAAATTTAAAAGTCAAAGTTTGACCATATTGACAAAATTCATATTTTTGGAAAATATTCTATTAATTCATGTGTGGAATTCTAATCCACACCAAAATTTATATTTTAAAAAAACAAATTATCTAAATTAAATATATAAATCATTTATTAAAATTTTTGGGTTGGTACATAGATGGTTTGGATGGCAAGCAAAGTGAGAGTAAATGCTAAGAAACAGAAAAGGCATAAGTTAAGGAGAAAGAAACGTATATATGTTTTATTCTTAAATGCAAATGAAAATAAGGAGTTTTGAAACGAGAATTAAATCTTCTTGTACATGATTTGCAAGAGAAATACACGGCTAGGAAAAAAGTTTGTATGGCTAAAGCAAGAAATAAAGAGGCCATGTAGAAAAAAGCAAGAAATCAAGCAATGACCTGATGGATTTAATTAATTTCTTTCCTTTGAATTAACAGTTATTCTTAATTATATTGAATTTGTTAAATGTGTTCATTTATTATGATTGAATCCTCAAATAAATTCATTCAGATAAGTTTCATTCTTTTATATTACCTTATGAATGAAATATGCATTTCCACTTTAACATTCCTTCCTAATTTTATTACAAAGTTTATTTTTCTTCATATTAAATTATTAAAATTTTATCAATTTAACAATTTTAATTATTAAAAATTTATGGGTCATTACACCGCTGCTTATTGTTACATTACTCTGTGTTTGTGATTTTACGATTGATTTATTTACTGTATATGCAGAGTTTTGCCAAATATAAATTAATAATCTGTTGTTTTGAGCAATTCATGTCTGACATGAGTGGATGATTGTTGATTTGAATAGTTCGAAATGCCGGGTTGTTACAAGTGGTATCAGAGCTATGGTTTAGATAAAACTTAGCATATGGAGTAAAAACTCATTAGGGTTAGGATAGTAATACCTTAGAATGAGTAAAGTCAATTATGGAATCCTCTTCGTTCGAGCTTGAAATTTCTTCGTTAGGATTCCCTTTGATTAGGATTTCCTTTGAATTTTGGAACTATTCCCTTAGTTCTGAAATCCTTTCGCATCTTTTCCTGTTCGTGTTCTTCTTAATATTGGAGCATCCCATAGCTCTATCACTGTTGATATCTATAATAAATTTGAGCATCTTGCCACCTCAATTGGCAACTTCATCTTTGTGTGTGTCCAATGTTATCGGTGGTCCCGCCAACCTTTGTATGATTTGGAAAGGGGTGAAGCTCCTTTACAACAGATGTCGATTCACTGGAGATTTATATCTCCTCGGTCTAGATGATGTTATTTCTTGCATATCCTGAATCGTTCCTCTAGTTGACGACCAGGGTAATTCTCTTGTAATCGAATGTCGATTGCCTTAGAATTTTGCAGGCAATCTCATCTTTCCACTTGATTCTCAACCGAGTAATCTTGACTCCACCCTGATAGTCAGGGATTATCTTGATTTTTTGGTGAAATCGCATCTCTCATTTAAGCGGGAAATTTGAAGTCTGCGTTAATTTTATTCCTGGAGCTCGAACTGTTGTCCTTCCTCCCGGACGAATGGTCTTTATGAATGGTTAGTCATGCCTTTGGATTAACCAACGCTCTTGTCTTCTTTGTTGATCTCATGAATCGTGTTTTCCATGATGTTCTCAACCTGTTTGCAAATGATACTCTTGTTTTCTAAGTCTCATTTGACCCGGTCAAGGTCGCCGCGGTTAATATAAGTCTATCCATCTTCCCTCTTTGTAAATGGATTATCTTATCTTACTTTCGAACCTATCTATTTAGTAAGAATCCTATTTGATTAGGGTTTTCCCTTAAAATTGAATCTCCATATCTGTGTTCTAAACCTATTTTGAATCATCCTGTGTGGGGGTGTTTGTAATTAATATTAGTTGTTTTATATTTTGTTGTTTGAGTTGTTAAGGTTAATTTGGGGGTCTGATCTGTTTATTTGGCCAACACTATTGATAGGAATTCCAAAACACTTAAATAGAGTAAATTAACACAATATTGTTTTCAAATTTAGTAAATAAAATAATTTTATGTATGATTATATGTTATATATATAAGTGTATTTTTCTAAAACTAAATTGAATTGTTTGTTAGAAATGATAATACTAGATTATCATTTATTGTTTTTTCAACATTCTTTAACAGCTAACTATTGTTTATGCTATAAAGAGTTGAAATTTTATAAACATGATTTATAAATCTAATTTGCAAATGAAATGAATTTAAATATAGAATTTGAGGATTAAATTTTTAGTACTTTTCAAAATTTGATTTTTCAAAGTTGTGAGAATATATGTATATATATATATATGTGTGTGTGTATATATAGTATTTATGAATGAAAAAAGAGAGTAAGTCGGTACTCTTCTCTTTGTCGTTGGAAAATAATTTCGGTGATGACTACAGCATCATCGACATTCATTTTCGAATCTCGAAGTGGGGAGACCATTTAGTAGCTTTGGTCACTTTTGTTTTGGAAACTAGATTTGATTTGAATTTCTGAGTATGATTTGGTTTACAAAATATTTATATATGTATATTTATTTTGAAATGGTGGAAGTGAAACCGGAAATTCGATTCTTAAAGTCTGTGTTAGGTAATGGTTTTCAATTATTGAAATGAAGAAAAAAATTCTGAATAATTGGATTCTCTAAAATGAGAAACGAAATTGAAACAACTTGGAACAGTTGAACTAGGATAATTTACTTGTATGATACTCATTTACATTCTATAACATATATAACTTACTTACAAATATTCAAAAATTAATAATAAATGTGAATGTGTAATTGAAGGTCATACAAGAGAAATTTAAATAATAAAAAAATGTTCAAACTAAATTTTTCTTGGTAGAAATGTTGTAAATAAAAAGGTAAATTTCTATATTGTTCAATTATATTCTGAAACATTAACTTACTTGAGAAAAAAAGAGTTTGAATGTAATTGAATAGTATACAACATAAAATATAAGTAATAAGATTAAAAATGAAGACTTAAGAATGGTTGAAATTGAATTTTAGTGGAACTAACTTTAGGGTAGTCAAATGGATTAAAATAAATGAGTTAATAAATAAATTTTGTTTTGAAAGAAAATTTTGTTACAAATGTTAATAAATTGATAACAAAACAATTAAATGTAAATACATGGAATTGGAATCAATAGAAATTTGAATACAATGAATATTTATTTATTAAATAAAATGGATTGAAACCAAATTTGTTGAATATTAGTCAATTTTAAAACTAATGAAATTTATATGGTTTTAAATTAATTATTGTATCTAATACTGTGTATTTCAAATCTATTTTCCTTTCTGTTGTTTCTACTCTCCTTCTCGTTCCTTTTCGGGGACGAAAAGTTTTGAGTGGGGGAGAGTGTAACGACCCATAAATTTAACGGTTTTAAATAACGTAATTAACTTATTTTTTTGATGAAAATAAATAATATGATTCTAGAAATGAAAATTTGATAATTGGTATGCGTCTATTTAAACATAGCAGATGTCAGATTTTCATCAGAAATTATGAAAGTTAATTCTGTCGTGTAATTTTCAATTCCAGTTTAAATCAGTTAAAATTGATGGAATAAAATGTTCCCAAAATCTGAATATCTTTACATGACAAAAATGTAAATCATTTTTTGAGTGAGACGTTGTCTTTCGTTTCGCCTAATTTGGACTGCTCTAGCTACTTTATCTTATTTTTGGCGAATTAGCAGTAGTTTGGTAGCGAATATCGACTTTTAGGATGATCATATCACTGATATCTATGTACCTTTCTATTTATCTCATCGTACTGATCTCGGTAGTATATTCATTTGTGCATTTGACGTTCGGTATGGGGCAAAATTCAGCTAAACGGTTAGTCGTATTGGTATTCGTTCTGATCCTTTGGGTTTCTTGTGACCTTTCATTTATCTACACGTTGAAAACAGACAGGCGTCAGCTATTAGATATCTAACTTTTGGCTTTTTCTATTCCTAACATTCAATATATCTGCCTCTTTCTCCTTTTGTTTCTTGCTTCTGAGAAAGAAAAAATATATAAAGCAGAGCAGATATATATATAATCTTGTTTATCTTCTTTGAAACCTGCTTGATTCATCAGTGCCGAGATCCCTTGCTCACAGCATTAACCCAACCACCATATAGCCTCTTCTTCCAGATATATATATATATATATATATATATATATATATATGGTTTCCATTTATTTGCTTTGAGACCTGTTCGTATTCATGAGAAGCTGGTGCTTGTCTTTTTTTTCTTTCTTTCCCTAAGGCCGAACACGGCCATCACCATAACTCTCTTATGCACGCAGATGACCGACCACCCATTCTCGTCACTCCTCCACAAGACGCGCAGCACGAACCCTAGCATCACAATTCGGACAACCCATGCCGAACCTTTCCAGCAGCATTCCTCTCCTGATTCTCCTCCGACCAACTAGACAACATCCATTCTCTCCATCGCCATCGTCTCAATCCATGTCCACCTTCCATCAGTTCCCGCGGCATCGACCACAACCCCTCACCATGCTGCCTACGCAGCAGCCACACAAAACTCCACAGCAAACCTCACGTGAGCAGCCATGACCAACCCCACTGACCACCCTACTACTCCTTTTGCCGAAACTGCTTGCGCCCACTCCCCTCCACGAGCATGAAGTAACCTTCTCTGACACCCCTTCATCCGCCAATTGCCGCCCCTCTGCCAGCTGTACCCGACAACTACACCTCGACCCAGATTGCCACCGTCCAGCCCCACAGCCACTTACCAACGATCCATCAACCCACAGACTCCATTTCCCCTGCCAATCCTCTCTTCTTTCCAGACTGTGCTTTGCTTGGAAAGATAATATAAAATATGATAAGTTTCATATATATTGTTTTCTGGAAGCAATGCACGTCTCCTTTTACCCTAGTCTTGATATCGTGAACCATGAAGGAACTGATAAACAACATCATTTAAGTAGAGGTCAAGTTTGTCGACCTCTGTATTTATTGAATATGTATTAGTTCGATGCTTGATAACGGGAATCATAATATGTAGGTTGGAGCTACATTTCCTGTGTTTAACATCTACCTGGATGGTAGCAACCTTCAGAACATTGAATTATTTATATGGAAAAGTGAGTTATAATATTGTAAAGATAAATATAGTAAAAGTGTTATATAATACGTTTAAATTTATAGTAATATTTTAAAGTGATTTTATAATGTATATAGATAGTATGTCTAAATATTTCTTTGAAGAACTTTGAAAAAAATACGTGTTTAAAATATATATATATATATATATATATATATTGATTTTAAATTATATATAGATTTTAGAAAAAATATATAGGTATTTTGATTTTAATATTTGTGTTTTTAATAAATAAATACCGATTTACAAAATATAATATGAAGATTTTACTTTTTAAATATGTGTTTTCAATTGAATATCGATTTGTAGAAAATAATATGATATATATTTTGTTTAAGTTTATATCAAGACAGTTTTGATTTCTTCTTCCATCGATTCCAAGCTACCGGCTCTTCTTTGTTCATCGAATTCATGTCCATTGTGCTGTGCTTTGAAACGTGTGCTTGGATTCATAGCTTGTTTTGTGTCTAATTGCTCTAGCTTCGAAAGGTGAGGAATCACTCACGATTTACATTCTTATATTCAGTAAATTTAATTCACATGAAATGACGATTGAAATATGCTGTTAAATTTGAATTGTTAATTTATTTAATTGTTAAATATGATATGCCACTATCTGCTATTGTTTACCTATGACATAATACATCATCACCTGTGGTATATATTATATTTAAATTTGTTACTGATGATATATGTCTATTGCTGATATGTTATATTTTTATCATATTTGCTCTCTTTTTGCAAGTTCCCTGTAGGTTTAGAAATTCCCTATGGGTTGAAATGATACATACCCGAACGATCTAACAGATTAAGGGAAAATCGTTATGGGTTGAAATGATAAACCCAAGCAATGTTCATTTATTTTGAAATCTTAGGATTTCGGATTGAAATGATATATACCGTAAATATTTAATTTGCGGATTAAAATGATAAATATCTGTATCACTTGACCATAGGATATAAAATTATATACGACACTGTTGGTCTATATTATGAAAATGATTTCTAGAGTTTGAAAGGAAATACGTGGGCTTGAATGAATATTGATTTTTAAAATATAATATATAAATGTTATTTTATATATGTATAAAATTTAATTTTTTTCAAATAATATGTTTGGAAATTTTAATTTATAAGTTAGTTTTGGAAAATATAAATTTTAAGATTTTAACTACAATTTTATTATTTCAAAAATATGTAAAATAAGATTTAATTTAATTAGTATATAATATGTTTAAGCATTTATTTAAATTTATAATAATAATTTAAAAATAATTTTTTTATAACTTAAATAATAGAGGCCGGGATGACAAATTGATGTTGACTAGGAATTTAAATTAGTTAATAATCGAATTTAAATAAGAATTTATTTGAACTCATTGATTTTGAGATTTTGAAAGGTATGATTTGCAACTTGATTTGATAAAAAGTGATTAAATGAATATTCTCAACTTTAAATAAAACTAAGACTGAATATTTAATGTTGATTCAAATTTATAAGTTGAGATTTTATTTAATTGTTATAAAGATGATTAAGTGAATATTTTCCAATTTAAATAAAAATTGAAGTTAAATGTTGAAATATAAATGAAACCTATACTTAGATGTTTGAATATTTAAACTTTGAATCTTCTTGGAATTGAAGTGATAATTCAAACCGAGATCTGAAATCGATAAAACTTGAAATGGTTAATTGAGAATTTGAATTTAATCTTTAACCTTTTAAATTGAAATTGTTGAACTGGGATTGATTTAAATAGAGTTTGAAATTTAAGTTGATTTGAACCGATTTGTGAAATTGGAGGAAACTAATTTTATTATATAAAGTATTTTTAATATATATAAACTATTTTTAATATATGAACTATTTTAATCTATAACCTAATTTTTAATGTAAACTATTTTTAGTTTATAACTATTTAAAAATATATATATATATATATATATAATATTTTCAATGTTTAAATTATGTAAGTTGGAACTGTAATGATTTAAAGTTAATAGACTTAAACACTAATATTTTGATATGATGGTTTGTTTTTGAAAAGTATATGATAGTTTGATATCAAGTATAAACTGTTTGAAATATAATTGACCGCGTTGTGAAATAAGCGTTTGGTTGTTAAAGAGATCGGGATTGGATATTGTCATACTCCCTGCCAATATCGAAAACTATTTTAACAACTGTGTACATGGAGGAGATTGCAGAATGAAGTAGGATTGTTTGGTGACGATTCTGTATGAGGTATTTACGTAGCCCTGACTCTCGTGAGTCAGCTTAGATGTGACTAAAATAGGAGCCATGCCAGGCCAAGTGAGGTCATTCCTCTGCTCGGACACATTTCTTCGATACCATTCGATTACTTTGTCATTTGATTGGGTGCACCTTTGATTTGGGAGTGTGTCTCGAGGTGGACGGTAGCAGCTGCTATGCGTTACCACCTGTCCGGATCCGCAAACGGTATATCTACCCTGACATTGCTTTGCATGCCATATTCACATGCTTTATCGTGCCTTCTACGAGTCTGTTGTGCCGTACCTATGGGGTGTCCTCTAAGTAAAAAACCGGTTTGGTGGAGGTTAGGCATTGTATAGGCTACGGGGATATATAAAATGTGTTAAGGGGGATATGGGTAATGCCATAACGCTATTTTAATAGTTTACTTTACGATAGACATTATTCATGTAGCATATATTACTACATATTAGATAGTTCCACAGATCCTTAGAGGATGGAAATCCCAAACATCCTTTAAGTTATTTTGTATTTTAGTTGACATATCACTTGAGTTGAATTTACTTGTATAAGAATGTTAATCCTGACTCGAGCGTTTCGTGTTTTGCTTTATTCTTAAACTGAGTGTCACATCATTTGAGGCCCACCTTTGGAGTTTGGAGCTTCACTTGAAGATCCATCTATATTTATTTAGGTTTTGATTATTCAGTGTCTCAAGTTGTCTATATTCAGATTTTATCATTGGACTGTGTATTGAGACTTCTATGTATGCAAGATTTCTATTGTATTTTATTTTAACTCTGATGTTTATATAGTAGCTTTTTATCTATTCCACTGCTTATTGTTATAGTACTCTGTGTCTGTGATTCTGCGATTGATTTATTTACTTTATATGCAAATTTTTGCCAAATATTAATTAACAATCTGTTATTTTGAGCAACTCAAGTATGACATGAGTGGATGATTGTCGATTTAAACGGTTCGAAATGTCAGGTTGTTACATAATTGGAAGAAGACAAGTCAACAAGTTAGAAAAAAAAGTTCTAAAGAAGGAACAAATTAAAATCAACTCTTACTCTGGCTCAACAGAAAATAGTTTTAAAAGTTTTAAAAAATATATAAATAATTTATTGGAAAAAGGTAAGTAAATATTGGATTTTAAGAAAAAATATTTAAATAATAATAAGAGTCAAAATTTTCCATAAATGGTTTTACAAACACTATCCATTTGAAAAAAAATTATAAAGAGTAAATTTAGCCTGTTAGTTTCTCTATGAAGAAAGAAAATCTTAAAATTGAGAAATTATTTTGGGCGGACAATAGGAAGTGGTACTAGTTTTAAGTAGGGTAACTAATGATGGGATAGGAAATTTAAAACCCGATGGCAGAATATAAGAACAAGGAGGCAGGCGGATGCACTGTAATAGCTAGACCGGAGTTCCACAGAGTAGCCAGAGCAAAGGTGGAGAAGATGGAAACAGAACGGAGTAGTTTGGCCCGAAATGAGTCCAAGTTCAATCTGGCCCAAAATAACAACAAACGGTCCACCTGGGGTTCCTCATGGTCGACCATCGAACTCTAGGGTCGACCATAGCTATTTGTTAAGCGATATATTGGGTTTCAAGTCGAGCCGATTCGTCCCACCCCTAACCTCATTTCCTCTCAAAGTGATTCCAATACCCTTCCCCTTCTTCCAAGTTGACACCACCACTGCCTAGCCACTAAGAAATTGATATTGATCCACCGAAAGTTCCAAGGCAGCACGTAAGACCTCTACCACATCAAATACAACCAATTCCAAAAGCCCCAAATTCACCTCCAATGAAAATTTTATGGCTCCTCCTCGTGGCACCGTCGCTTCCCAAGAGCCAAGGCTGACCCCCAACAGAGATTACGTGGTGCCAGAACAATGAGAATTTTGTCGAGAGTTATGGGAAATCTGTCTATTTCAAGCTTCTATAAGGATGACCATTGATTTTTAAGGACTTTGGCATATGGTTTAAAGGACCTCTTCACTGCCACTGGATTGTTGTAGATTCTACACTGTGACATGTTTGAGCTAGTGTTCTATCCAAGGTGCATGCGTCTATTAGACGCTAACTCGATATCTACATTCGACGAGAATGAAGCTAGCTTTACATCCGAAGTGAAGTGGATGGAGATCAGGATAATGGATGTGCAGATAGGGATCCTATACATCTCTACAGTAGCAGTGGATTTAGAGGATATTGAGATTATGGATTTTGCCATACATGATCAGATCTTTCTGTAGGGGACATGTATCTAGCATTCAGGGAATTTGCAGGCCTAAGCCCTTATGGTCTTTTGCATCATCCAACATAACATCATCCTTAAAACTAGGAGTTATGACCAGAATTATCTCCTTGTTCAGTAGGCCACCTACTCCATTATAGGTGGTATCAAGGTAAATTGGGCTAGGGCAATTATGGCCTATTTTACGAGTATAGTAGTCGGGACCCAAAGGAGCTCTCTCCCCTACTATCATCTTTTCACTTCCGTCTTTAAGTAGTTTGGGGTTGAACCTCCGAGGTGACCCGATGTACAACGATGTACCCCAACTATTGGATAAATCCTCTCTTAATAGGATGAAGATCGAGGAGCCACCTGTAGGTTTTTGAGCGCATCAGGAGGCAGGGCCAGCACATATGGAGTGGGACTCTTGGCCCGGCTAATAAGCTATTTTGTATCAGCAACAGGCCCTAGACTATGGAGAGATGTAAGAGCCCAGCTTCAGATCGAGGTAAAGCTTCGGGTGGTGCGATAGTGGCAGCGGGAGATGCAGGTAGAGCAACAACGCCAAGGGCATGAGTCAAGATGCATAGACTCCATGATCCAGTCAATTTGGTGTGGCCATGGCTCTATCTCTCATAGAGGATCATCTCCTAGCTCGTAGGTGGTAGTAGTAGTAGTTAGTTGCTAGTAGTAGTTGTACTTCCTTCAGTAGTTGTTTTTACTTTATGTTGGGTTGTAAGCATTATTTGTCTCTATTGTATAAAACGCGTACGATATTAGTGGAAATGTTCCATTTTATTTGTTTTCTATGTAGACTGCAATATTATTTGGAAAACAATAAGATAAGGAAATCTCAGGAAAGACACTTAACTAATGCAAAAGAAAATGAAAAATAGTAAAAGACTGGAAGTATAAGATAAATTTAAAACATATATTAAAGTAGCTATTAAAATAAAGGAAATAAAATTTAGGTACCAAAATGTAGAGAATTTTTTGGGAGCAAATTTGGGCAAGCAATGGATAGGGAAAAGTTGTTGCCAAGCCATGGGTCCAGGTCCCTATACCTTAAAAGCCAAAGTTTATAAATAAACTTATATGATGATTGTTATTATAAATACAAGAAAAGTTTTTGAAAAATTGAAATTTACCGCGTGGTTAGATAGAGTCTGCTATGGACATTAAACTATTGATTAAACCACGATTTCATGTGGTGTGAGCATAATTTGTTTTGAAACAACATATATATACATGCTTTTGAAAATTTTTGTTCAAAATTCTTGGTTTTTGGAAAATAAAATACCTTTATGAAAAGTTCTTAAAAAATTGATGAAAATTTTAAAGTTCTATTTTTTTACAGATATATTAAAAAGTTATATAAAAAGATATTTGAGCAGAAAAAGAAGGAATTTTCAAAGTGCCACATGATTAGAATTGGGGAATAGTAGACATGTTAGCTAGTATGGATTTTACCATAAAGTGGAAGTGATAGCAAAATAAAATAAGGTTAGAGATAAAGGAAAAAGCTATTTAGCTATGGAGTCAGTTTCTTCAAACCTTATCGGTAGGTGAGCTAAATTGGTTCTGAAATATTTTTGCTTTAAAATTTTAAAGATTTAAAAAAATTACTTATACAGACCATACTTGGAAAAGTTAGAAAAAGAATTAGAGACAAAACGAGGTTCAAGGGTACATAAGAGAATGATGGAAATATGAAATTTTCCATCTAACCTTTTTTTTGGCATGAGAATATAGGTTTAGGAAACTGGATTTTTCTAAAATTTGGATGTTAACAATGTTGTGCTAGGATTTTTGGTGTTAGGGACTGGTTGCAAAATTTGTTGAACTATAAATCTATTCATAAAAGTGTGCGAAAATTAGGGTGCAAAACAAAAATTTTGATTTTCAAAATTTGTATATATATAGAACTACCAATATATATAGGTTGTTTACATCATATTTTCAAAATTGTTTTAAAAGAAGCATTCATATTGGAGACACCGATTTAGAATTGCTTAGCATGCCTATCATACACGTTGTGATAAACCATGCACTTGTATACAATTGGTTGCAAAACAATCTACACACTAAATGGTTGGTTAGTTTAGAAAGGTTATGCAATTAAGTTATGTGATTTTGTCCTAAAGGAATTTCGGAGATGAAAATATTTTGGGGAAGAATGTAACACCCCATAATTTTAAAGATAATAAATAAATAAATAATAATGTTGAAAAACAAATTTTTTATAAACATCAAAATTTGCCTAAGGAACTTGCACCATTGTGCTCGTTGCGATTTTCTAATCAATTTTCATATATAAAGCTTTTCGATCGGAGTTCAAATGAAAAAGTTATTAATGTTTGAAGTATTTAAATCAGAAATAATTATATATGTAATTAAGGTAATAAAAATAATTAACCAACGTTAGTTACCATTAGTTAAAGTTAACGGATAATTAACGTTACTTAAACATTAAGAAAAATGTAAATGGAAGGAAATCTTATCGGTCGATTAAACAAGGAATAAAATAAAATAAAATAAAATAAAGACGGTAATTAATCATAGCAAAAACCACACGACTGGTCGACCCTAAGTACATGCTAGTCGACCAATAGCGGTCAACCATCGGGCAATGAAGGTCGACTGGTGCTGTTGTGAAATCGACAATAAGACGTAGCCAAATAGCCCAGATTCAATATACCTTAATACAATGACCTTCATTTATTTGAACCCTTATAAATACAGATTTAACCCTTCACTGCAGATTTAACCATTCACTTCTAAACTCATATTTTCTGAGTAATGCAGGAATTCTACCATTTTTTCTTCTCCACGAAATTCTAAATTTCCTAAAAACGGTTATTGTCTATACGTATATACAATTGGAGAATTATAAAGGATGATTGAGAAGAAGAATAGGGTCAAATCAAAACGCCAAAGCTTAGACTAATTATAAATCCGGATCTAATATGTAAATCAAATTCAAATCTCTTTTCTAATCTAGATTTCTAACAAATATATGTACGCTTAAGGTGTATACATACAAATAGGAAGAAAAAGGAATTCAAATTAGAATAACAGGAATTTGATTTGGAGATATGGAAAGCTAAAATGGTTAGTGGGAAATTATATATTCTTATATAATATTAGATTTATATCGTTTTAAGTCTATTTCTGTATGCCTAAAAATGTAAATTGGAGTTGTAGGCTAAAATTGTATAGTGTAATGAATTTATAAACCTTGCCAACATATTATGCGATTGATAACTTAATTTTAATGTTAGTGTATGAGAATCTGGAAAATATTGGGTAGTAGTAGTCCCTGAAATTGATAAATTATGTAGTAGTTCTAGATTTGTAAAATTAAATGTCTTATGCAAGTAAAATATAAATTAGAGTTATCACTATAAATTATGGGGATTTAAGTAATATTTAATTCATTGGAATGTAATGTGTTGCAATGTAAATTTCTAGAGGTTATAAAGTTCAAATTCATAAATAAAAGTGTATTGTTTGAAATAACAAGAATATGTCTAAAAGAAAGAGATGTACAAAATAGAATATTTTATCGTATTTTGTACTGCCTATTTCAACAACCACAAAAAATAATTTCTTGTAATTCCAAACGTAACAGAAACTCCCTTTTTGGATAAGATATAGAAATTTACGGTGTTAACCTTTCCATTTAAGGGAGATGTAGTTCCAATACATTAAAATGCATAAATCTCTAAATATGAATTAATAATTGAAGTGTGATAATAATAAGGGTTAAATTGTAAAAAAATCAAGATATAAATAAATTCAATAAAAACAAGATGGAAATTATATAATAATAACGATGAAAAGGTATGCAAGTAGTAACTTAAAAATAAAAAGAGTATGGAAATTTTATTAAACAAGGAAGGGTAGTAAATGTTAAAAAGAAATAGAAAATAAGGTACAGTAAAAAGGAAATGGAAATAAATGGGAAAAGATATTTAGATCTTTTAAAAGAAAACAGTTAATGACCTCAAATTAAGTAAGATGTAAACGCATAAAGAAGTAAAGTAATGTTATTAATAGTTAACAGTGGAGGCGTAATAATTAAACAAATAAGAATGAATATAGACACACACACACACGCATACATATACGTGGCCTCAAGTACGCGTTTATGATGGGTGTGAATTATTAAAGTTAGTAAATAACTTAAGTGGATAAGAATGACATTGTCATTAGAATGGGTTGGAACGCGAGTTCAGTAGGGTTACACAGCAAAAGTCTGCCCACCACAATGGGCTACTAGCAATTGTGTATACATTATACTAATGTGGAATATATCCAATTGTAGGACCCATAGAAATATATACGTTTGCGCACAGTTGAAGGGATACCGCGTTAGGGTCTGCTTCAATCTTTTTAGTAGGAGTATTGCCTTGATTGCATTAGGCAATCTAATGGGACGGTGAGCAAGAATCGGGACCATGCTAGTTATTGGTACCATATTATGGAGTAGGAGCAGTATATCAGTCGAGAACACCATCGGTCTTAAGCGGTCAACCGAAGATACGAAGGTAACACCTAAACAGGCTGCAATTCCTATTAGTGTAGGTCATGTTTAGGTCATGTACTCCACAGCTATTTGCTAGTTTGTTTCTTAGGGCAAGGCTAGTTAACCCTTAAAGGCCTTCCAACATGAGTTGTGTAGTCTGAGAAGTTGATCCCCCATAGTCCGTGGAGCTGAGTCCATAATAAGAAGTTGAATAGTAAGTAAATCCCCAAGGTGAGATAAAATACGGTTAATCCACTATAACATCATTGTTAGGCACTATGGGATTTTCTTGGCATGCACGACAACAAGGACGTGATACTGCGTTGATGATGGATCATGACAAGGTGTTATTGCGGATACTAGTGGAGATATTATATGGTCCAAAGGGGGACAATGTTAATATATATTTATATATGTATATATGTATTTATGGTATACAACAGATATCTAGGGAGTATCGTACGCGTACGTGGAGTCAAGACGACTAAGTAAAATAAAAGGACATAACTTGTGGTGGAATGCAATCGGCATACACTAGTGTTATGTGTAAAATGAATAAATTACCAGTTATTAGAACGTTGTTCTGACCTCCCTCCTCATTACAACCCACCGGATAGCTTTAAGGGGTAGGTACTGGTGCAAGGCGGGAATAGTTGAATGACAGGTTTCCTTATGCAGGCTTGACACTAACAGGTTTTATTATACTTTACTGTTTCTCTATTAGTTTATATTGATAGTGCTCTAATATGCATTTATTTATTTTTAGGATACCGAATCAATGATCCGCCCTTTGGTGGAACTGGGTTTTCAATTTAGTGAAAATTCAGGCACACTGGGGTGTAAGTTTTTACGATTAGTTACCACTAGCACCGTGGGCTTATTAGTCAAACCATAAGTTCATGACTAGGAATACTCCATTCAATTTGGCCTACGAAGCTGAGGTCATGATTCTGATTGAACTGGAAGTCCCTTCTCATTGAAGAATGTATTATGGTCCCAAGATGAATGAGGAACTCTTTCTTGAGTCTCTTGACTTGGTTGATGAAAAACAAGAAGAGGCTGAATTAAGAGTAGTTGCTCACCAAAAAAGAGTGCCAAGACATTTTAATGCCAAGGTCAGAAACCGTACCTTTGAAGTAGGAAACCTTATTTTGAAATGGGTTCTTCCTAGTACAGGGAAACTTAGTCCAATTTGGAAAGGTACACCGCGATTGAACAAAAGCTTGGAGACCAAAATTTTAAGCAATCGACTATTGATGGGACCCCGATTTCACGGATATGGAATAGCGAGCATCTTTAGTATGATTTCACTTGGATTTATTTATTTTTTCAAATAAAACACCCTGGTTGGCGGGATGAGATGTAACAAGGCTGAATTTGCTATTCTTTTTTAATAAATGAAGTTGGCTTTTGGAACCAATGAAACTGTATTCTTAAAAGTTTGACTTTGTGTCATGTGATAGGTAGCAGAATTAGGCATTCTGTCTTTTGAAAAAACAGATGTAGATTTACTACAAGGTAGGTATCGATGAACTCCTATGATCCATGATTGGGTCGAAGGAATATAATTATACTAGGGTTGATGGAAGACTGTCCTTGTACATCTATTTTTTAACCGGTGCCTAGAGATTGGTCAGGTCAAGATTGATACTCTAGATAGTCATATGAAGTACCATATCTTAGATGTAGGAATTAGTTTGTAATTGTATCGTTCACGAGTACGACCATGCTTACATCTTGGCGGGACATGCTATGCCAAAGATAAGCAAAGATGGTCAATGAACGTTTTGATCAACACCTAGAGATAAGCAAGGTGGAAGATGGATGCTTAGATATAGGCATTCAAAACCTCGATTCCCAAGATAGAAGTTGGTGTATAATTGAATCTTTTGCAAGTATAACCATGTTTACTGCCCGATGTGATATGTTCGGCTGCTGATAAAGGAGGTTGATTGGCGAGATGTATTTTATCATCACCTAGAGATAGGTAAAGTCAAGGATGGATGTCCAAAAGTAGACGTCCAAGATTTTATTTCCCAAAGACAGGAAAGAGTGGCAAGTTAATAGTTTCGTAAATATAACCTTGTTTACGGTCAAATGGACTATGCCCGGCCAAAGATAAACAAGATTGGCCATAGAATTAGCCAAAGTTATATAGCTTTATTTATGGTTAAGCAAGATACACTCAGTTGAAGATAAGCAGAGTAACCTAAAGAACTATAATTTTATTTAGCCAAATAATAAGTATATTGGCGACGGTATACAAAACCGAGTAATGAAATAATATCGAGCAATTGCATAAATTTATTTATATGTATAGAGTTACAGTAAACAATAACATTGCACAAACACATGCATGTATAATGTAAATGTAATTGAATTATAGATGATTATATTATATATGTAGGCCGGTATATATAGGCAAATAAAATGAAAGAAATGGTAATGTGATGCGAAAAACATTGAACAAAAAACGTTCTTTTCTATGCATATCTTTGTACAGAAGTTGTGGGGGTCATTCCTGCACAAAGACAGCCTATACACATGAAATGCCAGAAAAGAACAAAATGCCATAAAAGCAAAAAGAAAATGTTTTTAAGGGTTGTAGCAATTATCTACTTCCCTCTTCCATGCTTACCGCCCCTTTTGGTTTACTTGGCGGGTCCCTTCCTGGTAGTAGCCTTTGTCCCATCCTCCTCTTTTTCTTTCTCAGTGAAACTATCTTCTGAGGAAGCTTCCTCCTTGGTCATCCAATGGCGAGGGTCTTTGGACTTTTCAAAGGCACGGTCGATTGTTTTTGAGGTGCTAGCATTACGACCATAGGGTGACCTAATTTTTAAAGAGGGAATCCTTCCAACATAACTTTGATTTCATCAAAATCGAGCTTTAACCTATCTGTCATTGAAATTGAGTCAGGGTCCTTCGCGCTGCATATTGTTACCACCTCATCAATAGATGCATCAACGTCTTCTAGCCCTTTCAATGCCCCTATCTTTGAGTCTATATCAGAGCTAGAGCTAGAAGGAGGAATTGGAGGAGTGAACATTGTGGTAACGAATGTGGACGTAGTTGTGACAACGTTTGGGCCTGAAGCATGAATATCTGGTGGTGGATGGGGTGGTAATGGATGACATATAACTCGATAGAAAGAGAGGTCTAGATTAATAACGTCTTCCATTGAGAACTGAAGTTTCTTAAAGACTGGAGAGACTAGAGATATACCTTAGTCTGCTGGAGTTTCCTTCGTTGAGGACTTAACGACTTCTCCCTCATCAAGATTAGGTTGGATTGGTTGATGTAACAACCCACACCCCAATGGGCCAGAATTTCGAAAAATCGAAAACCCAATTCCTCCAAAGTACAGATCGTTGGTTTGGTATTCTGCATAAAAACAAATGCATATCAAAGAACTATCAATATAAACTTACAACATAATAGTAAGTTATAATAAAACATATAGTTACTGACTAAGATTGACACTTCCAATGTCTAGTGTCCTTCTCAATGTCGAGCATACATAAGGCAATCTATCCTTCCACTGTTCCCATGTTGCACTAGTACCTGTCCTTCTAAAGCTATCCTATGGGTTGTAATGAGGAGGGCGTCAGAACAACGTTACCAGGGTTGTAATGAGGAGGGCGTCAGAACAACGTTCTGGTAACCGGTAAATTACACACATTATACATAACACTAGTTTATATTGATTTCCTTCCATCATATGTTATGTCTTTTATTTTACTTAGTCGCGACGACTCCATGTACATGTACGATATACCCCATCTGCATGAAGTCGACCATAACTACATACGTATATATATATATAAGTATCACAGTCCCTTATTCGACCAAGATACTATCCTCGCTAGTATCTACAACCCACAACTCGTTAGGATCCATTATAAACGCAGTATCACATTCTCGTCATCCTGCATACCAAAGGACTCCCATAGTGCCTAATAACGGCATCACAATAGTTTAGCCGTATTCTATCTCGCTTTGGGGATTTATTTACTTGTTTGCTTCTTATTATGGACTCAGCTGCATAGACTATGGAGGACTCAGTTCCTTGGACTACCTTACTCATTTTGAAATACCTCGCTTATGGGTTATCTAGCCTTGCCTCATAACAATCAAACTAGAAAGCAACTATGATGGTGCATGATCTAAATGTAGCCTGCACTTGTAGGAGGTGAAGCCCATTTAGTTGTAACCCTCGTCTATACACTGACCGCTAAGGACTGATGATGTTCTCAACGTATGTATAATTCATACCCCCTAATATGGTACCAAACACATTGACATAGCGCCGAACCTTCTCACTGTCCCATTTAGATTGCCTAATGCAATCATGGCAATACCCCTACTAAAATGATTGAAGCAGAACTTACTATGGTATCCCTTCACCTATACACAAGTGTATATAATTTTACAAGTCATGTAGTTGGATTTGTCCCACATTAGTATAATATGTACACAACTGCTAGTAGCCCCTTGCAGTGGGCAGACTTCTGTTGTATAACACTACTGACCTCGCATTCCCACTCATTCTAATGACTATGTTATTCCTCGCACCCATCATAATCGCATACTTGAGGCTACATATGTACATATACATGCTAATATTTTCATTCAAACTTGTTAGGTTATTGCGCCTCCAATGTTCAATTGTCAGTAACATTTCTTTACTTTTTAATATGTTAAATTCTTATCAATTTGAGGTTATTTACCTCTTTCTTTTAAAAGATTTAAATATCATTTTCACTTACTTCCATTTATTTCTTATTAAGCATTTTTTTTATTCCTTTTTAACATTTACTACCCACCCTTAATTATTGAACTATGCATACTCTTTTTATTTTTAAATTACTAACCACCTACCTTTTAAGCGTTATTATTTAATTTCTCCTTGCTTATATTCATCTTATTACTTGCTTACTCTGTTATCATTTATAATTTGGTTTCCATTTTGTCTCTATTGCATGTATTTATATATTTTAATTTTACAATTTAACTGTTATTATTATCATACTTATGAATTTCTACATTTCAATGCATTGGAATCACATATTCCTCAAATGGAAAGGTTCACACTGTAAATCTACGTATCTTATCGGAAAAGAGAATTTGTGTAACATTTGCAATTTCAAGGAATCATATTTTGTAGCTATTGAAAAGAAAATACAAAATACGGTAGACTATCCTTATTTCATGCTACTCTTTTTTTAGGCATAATCCTTGTCATGTCAAACGATACACTTTAATTTGAAAAACTGGACTTGATAATCTATAGAACTTTACATTGCAACACCATACATTCTAGTGAATTAAAATACTACTTAAACCCCTATAATTTATTGTGATAACTCTAATTTACATTTTACTGGCGTAAGACTTTTAAATCTACAAATTGGGAACTACTACATAATTTATCAATTTCAAAGACTACCACTACCCAATACTCTCTAGATTCTCATACATGCAACATTAAAATTTAGTTATTCATCACAGAATATGTAGGCAGGATTTATAAATTCATTATGCGTATACAATTATAGCCTACAACCCCAAGTTTTCATTTAGTTGTACATGATTAAAATGATATAAATTCAATATTATATAAAAATATTTAATTTCTCACTCACCTTTTGGCTTTTCAAACCTCTAGATCTAATCCATGTTATTCCAATTTGACTCCCTTTCGTGCCTATTTGGATATATACACCATAGGCATACACATACTTATCAGAAATCTAGATTGGAAAAGAAATTAGATTTAATTTACATTTTAGATCCGAATTTATAATTTACCTTAGCTTTAGCGGTTTGATTCGACCCTATTCTTATACTCAATCATCCTCTGTTATTCTCCATTTGTATGTATATATATAAACTATAACTATTTTAAGAATTAAGAATTTTTTTGAGAAGAGAATATAACAGAGCTCCGACATCGCTTAGAGAATATGAGTAGAAAAGTGAGAGTTTAGGTCTATATTTATAGCAGTTTGAATCAACACCAGCTATTCGATTATATTATATTAAATCCAGGTCATTCGCCCACGTAAAATTCTCCAATTAATATCTCGATAATTCAACCATCGTCCCCTACCGATTGACTGTTAGCTGTCAACCAACGCAATCTAGGGGTCGACCGATCGGCCTTTGTTATGTTACTTAATTGTGTGTTGTTTGATCTGTTTATTTAATTCCTTTACTAGCCAGATCGACGTAATTTCATCCCGATGTTATCTTCCTCAACGTTTAAGTAACAGTTATTTTCAGTTAACTCTAACTGATGGTATTTGACATCAGTTAACTGTTTTTGTTTCATTAGTTATATATATATAATAATTTCCGACTTAAAATATATGAACGTTGATAACCCTTTCATTTGAAATCTAATCGGAAAACATTATATGAAAGTTGATCAGAAAATTACCACGGACCCAACGCTGCAAGTTTCTTAGCCAAATTTTGACATTTGTAAAAGTTATATTTTTTGACCTTATTATTTGTTAATTGACTTATTTTAATTAATATTCATCAAATTATTTTGTGTTAAATTCTCTATCTTAATAGCATTTCATCTCCAAAAGTCCTCAAGGATAGAATCACATAACATAACACACAACCATTTTAAACTATTCAACCAATTACTGTACAACCAATTTTGCAACCATTTATGTACAAGTGTATGGTGTATCATAACATATATGATATGCATACTGACCGATTCTAAATCAGCACCTCCTATATGAATGTGTTTTTTAAAACAATTTTGAAAATATGATGCAAGCAACCTATGTATATACTACAGTTCTACATGTATGCAAATTTTGAAAATCTTTTTTCGCGTCCAAATTTTCTCACACTTCTATGAATATAAGTATAGTTCAACTAATTTTACATCCAATCCCTACCATTGAAAAATCTAGCAAACCACCGCTAACAACCAAGTTTTGAAAATCTAGTTTTGCAAACTAATATTCTTATGTCGAAAAATGATCTAGATGAAAATTTCTATATTTCCATCCATCTCTTGTATACCCTTCTTCCACTATACCTTAGAACGTCCTCTTTTTCCCCATTCTATTCCAACCTTACCAAGTACAGTCCACATTAGTAAGTTTTATTTTAAATCTTTAATTTTTTTTAAGCAGGGTTATTTTGAAACAAGTTTGGTTTTCCAATCGACAAGGTATGGAAAAAGAATTTCATAATAAAACAACTTTTTCCTCTATCACTAACTACCTTTTATTTTACTGTCACTTCTGCTTCACATTAAAATTCATACTTGCAAACTCGTCAACTTTTCCCTATGGAATTTCAAGAACTTTTCACTGTTGCACAGTAAAACAGCAGGTGGCATTTCAAAAACTAGAATTTTTTTCTCTTTTCTGTTCAAAACCTTTTTAAATTAAACTTTGAAACCCTTGGAAAAATTCTAAAAAATTTAAAATTTCATTGCCATTTTCCAAAACTCTTAATAAAATTATTTTATATCTCAAATTATGAATTTTGAACAAAACTTCCAAAAGTATATTATTTTTTAAAAGAATTTATTCCACGCCTACGCAGTCGAGATTCAGTCAATAGTTTAACACCATAATGGACACTATCCTCCCACAGAGTAAAATTTTAATTTCCAAAAGAATATATTCTTTTACCTTAAACAACCATCACACATGTTTATTTATAAATTTCAGCTTCTAAGGAACAAGGACATTAAACCGTGGCTTCACAATAAACTTTGTCTGTCCTTCGCTCGCTAAATTTTATCTTCCTAAAACTTAAGGCTTTTGGGACTTTACTTTACTTTTCTTTTAGTAGCTAATTTAATAAATTCCTTAATTTATTCTATAAACTTCTAGCCTTTTATTTACTTAGCATTAGTTAAGTGCTTATATGAGATTTCCTTACTCACACGGTTTTTCAATTTATATAGCTGTTGACCTAGAAAATCAATTTTCAAAAGGAACGTTTCTCATGATGTCCTATGCATTTTACAGAAACAACTAATGCTTACAACTAAAACCCTAAAGAAATAATTACTGAAAGCTGCTCTTCAACATCAACTGACATTTATGATGTTGTGGCCTTATTACTTAAATCCAATGGACTTTCCTAACAAGTCATTTTACTATAACCCACATATCTTAATCCACATTTCTGGCTTTTAGTAAATAAGGTCCACTCATTACTTCCATTACCAAACCCAAATATTGAATAAAGTGTGCATCCCCACACTGTAGTGGGTAAAAAATACAAACTATGCACGTTTTAAATAACTCATTAGCAACTTTGCTAGGCGAAATAACTTTTCCACCCTCTATCTTGTCGTCCTTAACCTTTGAGTCTACTAACATCCTCTATGTGTGTTTACCATCTTATTACCATTTGTTGCCACTTTCTCTTAACCTAATCTCTTGATAGTATTCTTAAAATTTTGATATTTACATTCTTTATTCTTAACCTTTCTTGTGAGCTTGTTCTAGAACTAGTAGGAGCGTACTTTGATACCATTCGTCATTCCTTTGTGGGTTTATCTTATGGCCTGCACATATACTAATAAAACATTCCTAGGTTCTCACCAACATTCCTTGCATCCTACGAGGATTCTTTATTGCTACTCTATGAGAAGTCATTGTTATCTTCTTCATAGTATTAACTTTTACCTCGTCTTACCCAGACAGCCATCCCTATCTACTCTATATTAAAATTTTGGTTTGGTTTTCGCCACTTTGTTTTTTTAGAAATCGAAATTTCAAAATACTTGAAGTACTTAATCCCAAAATTTTATCTTTAAAAGTACAAACTTAGAAACTTTTTATTAAATCCAAAAATAACTCAATGTCTTAAGTTTTAAAATTACAACTTAATTTTAAAAAGTTCTTTTCCTTTTTCTTCAAATCAACTTCTTCTTTTAAAGCCCATTTTCAATAACAAAGGCTTTACTTCTTAAATTGGGATTTTTAACTCAAACTATTTATCTAATTTTTTACTGAAATTATATAATTTTTATTTTCAAATTGGGCCTTAGGTTGAGGTTCACAATCTGCAATTTTCATTATGAAAGGTCGAACACCGTTCCTCGACGGTCGACTGCTACCGGTCGACCGTTGGGGTCCAAGGTCGACCATTCACGAATAAAATTTAGGATTTTTGCTATTTTAATTATTGATTTTTATTTATTGTTTAATAAATAGCAGTTATTGGTGAACCCTAATTACTAAATGAATGGTCTAATTATCAATTTGTAGTTTAATTTATGGTTTTTTTATTTAGGGTTTGCAGATTCAAGTGTAAAAGGGGGTGTATACATCAATATCAAAATAACAGTTTACTATAATTCTTATTCCAAGATTATAGAATTCTCATTTGCGTTTTACATACTCAATTTGGGTTTCTACCATCCTAAATCAATTAGAATAGTCTAAATCTAACTGTAATAATCATTTTTATCAAAGTTGTTCTTGCTCACCTCAAGCCTAAGCTCTTCCTATTGCTCTTGCTTGAGAATCGCCCTCTTTTCGTTAGCTCTACTTGCTCGGCCTTGATTCCAATGCTTGTTTTCTTCTAGGTTGTTTTTATTTGATTTTTATGAAATTTTTAGAGTAAGGAAAGAGAGAAAATTTTGGCAGAGTTTAGTTATTGTGTTTTGTTAAGTGAGTTTTAGTGTTAGATTAGACTGGTATTTACAAGGGTTGGGTTTAGTTTAGGCCGTTAGATCTAGGTTGGAGAATCTCCAGTCTAATCACGTATGCACATCAGTTCCTTCAAAGCCAGGTATCAATCCTTACTGTTCGAACATGTCACGGGAAAATCATTATACATGATTTTACTCGATTAACGATCGATGGCTACCCATCCTAGGTTGACCGCTTTTGGTCGACCTTCAACCACCATGGGTCAACCCGCTCTTGGTAAAATTTGTGAATTTTTTAAATTTCTTATTCTATTTTCAATTCTTCTAATGCCCATATCTTCTCTATATTAATTCCAATTTTGAAGTGTTATGTATGAAAATCATCTGGAAATCTCTATGGACGCAATGATGCAAATATCATAGCTAAATTCGGACGTCTGTGAATTCTTTTATTAGTCCTTATTTTATTTTAATTTAATTTTCTTATTAAATTTCTCATTAAATTTCTGGGGTGTTACATTCTCCCCCTTAAAAGGATTTCGTCCTTGAAATCTAAAAGGATAGAAAAATGTAACTTACACACATCAACCAATAGCTAAAACCATCTACTCATCCATCATCCACGAGCAATCATCATCCTTGGAAATTTTCTAATGAAACTTGTACATATATATAAAATGTAAAATGCATGTGAACCTATTCTATTGCAAAAGAGTAGGTCGTCTTTGATTTAGTCGACCATCTGCCATGCAAATGCTTATGCCATGTATCCAAATGTATGCAACATCCTAAATAAATATACTTGCAATTCTATGTATGTGCATAACCATACAACTCGTATGCAACATCCATATGCATAACATCCACTGGCACAACAAAAATGAAGAGATAACATGCTATCATGTGTGAGTGTGTGTTCATACCTAGAACATATACTATCCTAACATGTAGAAAAGAATTACTCAAACAATAGTTCAAATACATCCAGTAGCATCATCATCGATGAAATGTCCTATCGACATGTTTACAACTATTCCTACCATCCAGTGGTCTTTTTAGGCATACCACCTAAGTCCTACAAGAAGTCTATATTTATAAGAATTAAACTGGAAATGTACCAACAAGAGTTGTGGTGGGTAGCGTAGATCTTCTCCTCGGGCTCCCATGTACTCTCCACTAGGTCGTCTCCTCATTGGACTTTAACAAGTCTGATCTCCATGTTGTGGAGTCACTTCATCCATGCTCCAGTTTACGAGTAGGTGCACAATGAACAAGTGACTCTCGCTATACCTCCACCTCCTCTAGCTGACTCGACTCGACCATGGTAGTTGTATCATGTAAGCACTTCGCAAGTGTGAAAAATGGAAAACATCATGTACCCCAAATAACTTCTTTGGAAGATCTACTCTATATGCCAACTTCTCTACTTTAGCAACTATAGGTAAAGGTGCTACAAATCTCAGTGCTAGCTTCCCCGATCTACCAAACCTCATAACACGCCTAAGGAATGAGATCTTCATAAATACCATGCCTCATCCATGAACTCTAACTCCATACGTCTCCTATCAACATATGATTATTTTTTTCTTATCCTGAGCATTCTCCATTCTTCTATTGATCAAATTCACCTTCTTTAATGTTTCCCTTATCATTTCCGACCGAAGAATAATCCTATCCATCGTATCCCACCAACATGATGATGAACTACAAGGTCTACCATATAATTCCTCGAATGGTGTCATCCCAATACTCACCTCATAACTGTTATTGTAGGTAAACCCCACTAATAGAAAGTGGTCCTCCCAATTACCGCCCAAGTCAATAATGCACATCCATAGAAAATCCTTCGAAACCCAATTTACTCACTCCGTATGTCCATCAATCTGCAGATGATATGCGATACTCAAAACTCAACTTAGTCCCCAATGCCTCCAGTAGACTCCTTTAGCTTGCTAGTGAAAAGCGGATCTCAGTCGTGAACTATACTCATAGGACCTCTCTTAAGTATAGAGCCGCCAATGATGTCGTCGTCCTCGTACTCCTCACTGATATAAAATGAGTGCACTTGGTCAACGTATCAACTATGACCCAATGCTTTCATTCCCCCTTCTACTCCTTGTAAACCATTAATAAAGTTCATGAAAATAATCTTTTACTTCCACTGAGGAATACCTAATGGCTAAAACAATCCTCCTATCTTCTTCTTCTCCGCTTTTACCCTTTGGAAAGTCATACTAGCTACATACTATGCTACTTGATTCTTCATACCGAGCCAATAGAAAACTCTCTTCATGTCGTGATACATCTTGTCACCACCGAGATGAATGGTCATCCTAGAACGGTAAGACTCAGCTAGTACCTCATTTACCAAATCCATAATACATGGAACACAAAGCTCATAATCCCTTTTAACCATCCTCTCAAGTCAATGACATAACATCTTAAATGACTCAATAACTCTCTTTTACTAGTCCCCTCAAAAATGCCTACTAACTCCTCGTCCTCCTTTTGCCTAGATCTAATATGCTCCATCAATGTAGGATGAACATATAAAGCTGCTAGTAATCCTAGGGTAATATCTGATGATGGTAAGAAATCAAAGGTAGAGATGTACTTCAAATGTCTCCACTCCAAAAATAAGGGACCTAGCACTGCACGTTGTCGACTCAAAGCATCAAGCACTATGTTACCCTTGCCCAGAGTATAAGAGATATCGAAGTCATACAATGCCAAAAACTCCATCCCCTTTGCTGCCTCAAACTCAAGTCCTTTTGGGAGAACAAACACTTAAGGACTTGTGAACCATATATTGCTCACTTCTCCACTAAAAGGTAATGCCTCCATGACTTGAGGCCAAAAACAATGGCCACCAACTCAAGATCATGGGTAGAGTAGTTTATCTCATGGATCATCAGCCGCCGACTTGCATAACTCATCACCCTTTCTTCTTGCATCAAGAGTGTGCCTAACCCCATACCGTAGGTGTCGGTATAAACTATAAATGACTTCGTCCCATCCCGTAGGATCAAAACCGATGCACTAGTCCATGCCTCCTTCAACTTGATAAAAGCTTCTTCACACTTAGAATCCCATGAGAAGACTAAATTCTTCTTGGTAAGATAGGTAAGTGGGGTAGAGATCTATAAGAAGTCCTTTATGAACTTCTGATAGTAACCCACAAAACAAAGGAAACTTCTCAATTCCATGGCATTCTTCGGCATATACCAATCCTGAACTGATGCCACCTTACTAGGATCAACTACTAAGCCACTTTTTGAGATGGTGTATCCTAAAAAGCGCACTTCCATTCTCCAAAAGTGGCACTTTGAAAACTTTTCCTTTAGCTTATGCACACAGAGTGTACTAAGTAACTCATCCAAATCCAGCGAGTGCTCCTCCTCCAAATGCAACACGTGCTCCTCCATAAGGACCATGACGAACTTATTAAGAAACCCTTTGAAAACAAAGCTCATCAAATCAACAAAGTAGGCGGATGCATTGGCTAGTCCAAAGGGCATGACTGACCACTCATATAATCCGTCACGTGTATGGAATATCATCTTCTGAATACTGTCCTTGGCTACATACAACTAATGGAACCCAGTAGCCAAATCTAACTGAGGAATACTCTACCCTAACTAACTGATCAAAGAGATCGTCTATGCGGGGCAAAGAAAAATGATTCTTCTTTGTCAGTTTATTTAGCTCCCTTTAATCGACGTAGAATCTAAGAGAACCATCTTCCTTAGTAGCAAATGCCACTGGCGCTCTCCATTAATAAATGCTCCTTCTAATAAAACCCTTCTCCAACAACTCATTAATTAACTTGCTTGTTTAACTCACATCTTTATTTCAAAGCCATATGGCTTAGTGGTAAGGCAAATGGGCTAGCATTCTCAATAAGATAAACCTAAACTTGATCTCTTTGTAAGGTGAAAGATCGGTAACCTCAGCAAAGATATCTTGGAAATCTGTAATTGCAGGCATTGAACTAAGTTCATTATGTGATTGGTCCAATGAATATAAGTGCTTAGCATAACCAATCCTCTGGGGTCGCAATAAACCTTCAGCTACAGCCATTACATGTGCTCAACCTAACTACCTTCTTGTCACAGTCTATAAGAGCCCCTACATAGTCATCCAATCCATCCCTAATATCAATCCATACCCAAAAAATCCCAATACAAAGGCATCACAATCAAACTCGACCCCTAAAATAAACAACTTCAAACCCCCACATACCATAGACAATAAGCCGATCCTCCTAACGGGTTTGACACAACGATAGGGTCCATGACTATACTAGTGTGTAAACGTAAGTCATCAACAACTCTACTAGAAATGAAAGAATGTGAAGCCCCAGTGTAAAACAAAGTGCGAATAGATAAACCAGGAAGAGTCAACACACCTTTAATCACCACTTTCTTACCTTTTTCCACCATTGGCTATGCACTTGAGCTAAGGACTACCTCTAGTGCATAAGCCAGAACCACCAGAGTAGGAACTCTCAGTGGTACTATGCTGGCTCGATTCACATGCCCAAATCGATCGAAGTTATAACACTTCTTCTTTGAGAGATCCACCCTGCATTCCTTAATAGAGTGCCCTGGTTTGCCACACTTATTACACCGTAAATTCTTCTTCTGAATGTTTCCATCCCCAAATCTTCCTTCTTCTTATTCTTCTACTGCACTTTCTCTCCACTTTTCTGAGCCTCCTTTTTCACTTCCTTTAGGGAGACGGTAATGAGTAAAGCCATCTCCAGTAACCCTTCATAAGTAGAACCTATCGAATTGTGACTCATAGCTAAATCTTGGAGAGGAATGCGACAACCTAAAATTTCGGACCAGTCAAAATGGCTAGAAACTCGTCCGTTCCAAAACTACCAAGTTAACATATCATAATCTGATAAATATATAACCTAACTAAATGTATACCATACAATTTTAATAATATAATATTTCAAAGTAATCTTTTATTCTATAGGGCGTGCATCAATACATATCAAACTAAAATACTACTAATCTACCGCTGCACCGCTCTAATGTGAGAGACAACAATAGTCATTCCTACAAACTCAATAAATATGTCAATGCGGAATAAAATGGTAAGCAAGAAAGAAACTTCAACACTCTATAAATAGTAAATAATAAATAGGAAAAGGATATATTATTATTGGGATTGTATCACTACCACTTATAACTACCAACGTACCCTAATCTAATTATGCACCCAATTAGATACAGGATCATGCCAACATAGTTCTCATATTCACAAATATGACTATAGGAGCTACGATGCACAAAAAAATATGCAATTCCCAAGCTACTCACTGAGGCATAATCTTCACATTTAGATTTCTAAAATCTAATTAACTTTTATTATTTTCAAAATATAATCGTTTTTGAAAATAAATTCTTTGAACCAAAATCCCAGTTTCACTTCAAATCCTTTTAAAATAATAATATATATCCTCTTGTATCAAATCATACTTTTCTTCAGGATATCTGTATCAAATACTCTGTATAATAATAACAATGGTGTATTTTCATACATTTATTTGGAAATCCCAAAATACTCTAATATAAACGCATATCAAAATATATGCAACTAGAATGGGAGGTTTCTCCCAATAACAATGCAAATGGGTCCCAGCCTCTCTAAAATAAATAAACAAAGTATATCCCTCTATATAAAGAGTAGATTAAACTAAGGTTTACCAAAACCCTTCGCCCACTTTTTAGTTACAGGTTACCCAAATCATCGATACAATACCAAATCAATTTTTTTTCACGAAGTGAGAAATCATTTGCACTAATAATCACAAATACATTCAAACATAGTATTGTCTATTTCCCCAAAATCTTTGGAAAGCTATTTTAAAACCACCGGGTTTTAAGTTCTCAAAATTTATAAATAACATTTTTATAAATATTTTTATATATAAATCACTTTTATATGAAATCACTTCTTAAACATTTATTTTTCCAAAAATTTCTATTAGAGGAAAACATTTCATAACATTTTTTGAAAACCAACTCTTAAAACAATTCATTAAATTGAAGTGAACCAATATTTTCGCTAAACACATTTCAGTCAAATTGTGAAATAAATCACAAGATGTTTGCCTATAAATGTTTTCTACCTAACCCATAACAAATAGAAAAGGGTAATGGCTTAAAAACTGGTTGAGTGTAAATCACACAATTAATCAACAACAATTATTAAATAGCAAACATGTCTATTTATTCCATAATAATTAATCAACGTATTAATTAACTTCAAAACAATCGATTTACTTTGCAAGCACAGAACGAGAATTTATTCTACTTAGTAAATGTCCAAAATTTCCTATTTAGTTTATAATAACAGAATGAGGATTTGTTTTGCTAATTAAATGTTACTAATGAAATATAATTATTTAACTATGTAAGTTGGAATTAATTTTAATCACTATTAATTTATAAATATTTTATACTTCATCAAATGTGTCAAATAATTATACTAATGTATTCTTTCGTTAATACAAATCTAACGTTGAAGACCTGGGTGAAACAGACTTTATATACGGGAGTTAAACCCTTTAAAAGTTTGCACTTTTTAATTACTAAATCAAAACAAATAAATACTTAACTAAACCTCACCCACCAACTTCATGCAAAATCCCATCAAGCCCAATCTTATTTCACAAGCCTGCACTCTCTTCGCGTACGCATGCAACAAATATTCTAGTTCTTCTTTCATTTGCATATGCAAAAGAGCATATTAAAGAGTACCTGTCTACGGTTTCCTTTGAAATTTATAGTACCCGTCTTTCTTTTTTTGTTCATGCACATCCTTTTTATTTTCCTTTTGTTTTCACATGCTCCAGTTCCATTCCTTTATATTCATGGGCCTTCTACTCCTCATGCAAACACCCACCCACCGCCCAAGGCCAACGCCCCAAAATGCAACCAACATCTCCACATGCAAGCACCTTTTCCTCTTCCTTTCTCTTCCATGCGTATGTAACGATGTGTGTACATATTTTGTTTCATGTGTCTGCGTCTTTCATTTGAGAAAGGAAATGGAATGTAAATTGTTGTGTGTTGCTTTCTTGCATGTGTTCTCCCCCTCTTATATGCAAATGTGTACATATATATAGATAATACTCCTTCTAGGCTAAGTGATGAAAAGCAACTGTAAGGATAGCAATAATGGAGAATGTGTGGCAAGGTATGGGAGAAAATAAAGTGTGTGCATGGAAAAAGGTACGCTGCTGTGTAAAATTGAATTTTCAGAGATATCTGATTCATGCGTTCATATATATATGAAAATATATCTCCAGTAATCAAAATCAATTGCACGTAGAACAAAAGATATGGTGCACATGCTTGAGTATGTATATATATTTATGTGTTTAGAAAATGTGTCAGTTTTTGCTCTTTTATAGAAAAACAAAACTGTAACGACCCGTAAATTTCAATGATTAAAATTGGTGAATTTAATAAGATTTTGTAATAAAATTTAGAAAGAAATAAAAACTTTATAATTTATAATGAAGAAAACGTTAAAAAAGAAATGTAGCAATGGTAATTAAAATTAATTATTGACAATTGAAGTGAAATCCCAATAAAGAAATGGTATTAATTGTTGCACTTGGGTATAATATTTAAAATAAGTAAATAAAAGTAAGTATTTAATTAACCAATGCAACAGTATATTGATTAATAGTAACTGAATGTAAATTAAGACAATAATGTTAATGCAAGGTAAACAATACTAATTAAGGTTAAAATAAATGAATGGAAGGGAATTCCAATTAATGAAAATAAATTTAAATGTTATAATAAAACGTAACAATGTCAATTAAAGTTGATAATTTACGATTTCAATGAAATTCCAATTTTCTAAAATAATTTAGATGTCATACTTGACTATGAATTGAATATAAGGAAACAAGAGTATATATTGAACAAGTTGATGAATTAGTATAAAAAATAATGATAGGTGGATAAGAACAGTGTTATGTAATCAATTTTGTTATTTAATATTGGAAGGAATAAAAATTGGTAATCCGTTAATGAATTTATAACGGGTATGAAATGTAAGAATGTTGATGTAAGCTAATAATTAATTAATTCAATGCAATCCCAAATTGATTGAAACAATTGCAGGGTTATAATGGATTATAAATAGTAATACTTGGTAATAAATTTAATACAAGAAAAAAAGGTAAATATTGAATTAAACAATGAATTAATAATAATAAATAGTAATTGAATAAAATCAACGTTCTGTAGTAATTGTTTGGAAATGATAACTTATATAAATATGATTAAGGGTTAGTGGCTATAATTATTATAAAGTAATCATTTATTTAGTCCATTAAACCAAGTTTGTAATCAATTGCAATGAATCTCAATTCAAGGTTATATTTGTATAAATTAAGGAAATAATTGGAAATAATGCAAATTCTATTTATAATATGACAATTGGTTGATTTAAAGAATAGAAAGCAAGATTTATTAATTTAATTGAAGTGTAAAATTCAATAATTGAATTAATTGCAAATAAATGAAATCAAACATTTAATTATTACATTAATAGAAATTTAGATGAAATCTGAGAATATTAAGGTAATAGATTTTGAATCCAATGTTAATTTCATTCGTTTGATAATAATGAAATGAATAATAGAATGAAAAGTAAATTAAATAGAATTATTGGAAATTAAATTTATAATTTTGAATTAAATGAAATTGAGGTTAATACTGAAATTGATAAATTAATTAACTCTAAATTGACATTTAAATTTGTTTAAATCATTGTAAATGATTGAGAAATCAAAAACGATGAAATTTGTCAATTAAAGAATTGAAATTAAAAATTTGATTTAATTACTTAATTAATTAATTTAATTAATTAATGTAAAAATACCCATTTTGTCCATTGACTTGGATTTCGACGAAACTAGTTTCATCGGATCCATAATGGTGATTTATTGTAGGATTTCAAGTTTCAAATCAATCGGACTTGTCGTTTGATCGTATGGGCTTGAAACGCCTTGAAATCAATTTAATTGAAATCAATTGAAATCAATTTGAAATAAATTGATTTTAGCATAACTTCTTCATATGATGGAATTTGGACTTGAAACCTATTCCATCGCGTTTAAAATATTTAAAAACATCTATTTTGATATATGGATTGCCCCCATTTCGTTCCGGAGGCAGAACGGGCTTTTCGGGCCACTTTATCGTTCAACGCGTATATCCAATCAATCCGGTCCATTCTATTTTAACTTTGCCTATATATACCCTGTTATAAACCCTAAATTCATTTCTTATTCCTTATTTTTGTACGTTCTATTAGCTCCTCTTTCCAATGGCTGCAAACCCTAATTCCCAAATACAAATCCAAATCAAATCCAAAGCTAAAAATTCAATCTCCTCAAACCATAGCAAATTTTACATGGATTCGAAGCTCTCGAAGAGCGTAATCTTCTGGTGTGGTTTGTTTTTCAAATCGATACACCATTTGCCCAGAATTTTCCAATCAACTCTTGGGCGTTCATCACGCTTCGATTAACGTCGTCGGATCATCAAATAAATTGTACCGTTGTGTGGAGATGGACGAGTGGGTCGCATCAGTGTAGTTCGCTCTGTCGATCAACGGTTGGATCGCACACAAAAATTCATTTAGGTCAACGTTTTTTGGCGGCGGATGTCGAAATTGGGTGTCGATCGACGCGCCACATAGGTCGCGCAGTGGTGGCGAGGCTCGGAGGTACGCAGGGGAGTCTCGAACGGCGGCGAGCGGCAGGGAAGCGCATGCGTTCGTGCGACGGCCTAGGGTTTTGCTGAGATTTTTTTTCTTGCGTGTGCGAGTTCGGCCTGGTGCTGAGAGATGATGACGTGGCCGAGAAATAGGTAGCTTATTTTATTTTATTCAAAATCCTATTTTAAATGTTCTAATACGTATAACTTTCGCATACGATATCCGATTTATGTGCAGTTTCTTTTGTTAGGATCGTTTTCAAATTTCGGTCATTTTGACGTTTGTTTGGACGGATTCTGAGATCGTTTGAATTTTGGGTTTAAATTGGATTTAAATTCAATTTAAATTCAAAAGGTGTGTGTTTTAACCCACTCACAACTTCTAAAATTTCTTATGTTCGTTAAATTTAATTTATGTTGTGATTATGAATTTATTTATGACTGTTTTGTATATTTTTAATCATCATCTCAGTTAATTGCATTTATTTAAATTAAATCGTTATTTAATTTATTATTGAATATAATTGCCAGTTAATTACCTGTTATATATTATCAGTTATATATTGATATTGATTGATTGTTTTGGATGATGATTGTGATGGATGTATGATTTATGATGGATGAATGGATGTTTTATTTATATCATCATAATCTGCAAGTTCTTTAACGATTTGTTATTTTTGATTCGGGATTGTTGTTTGAAATGATATACAACTGTATTTTTGTTTTAAATTGCAGATTGAAATGATAAATATACGTATCACCTGACCATAGGGTAGAAAATTATATACAGACACCGTGGTATATATATATATATAAATAATTTGAAGTTGATTTCTATAGTTTTGTAAAGAAATATATGGTTTTATGAGATAATTGATTTGGATATTTCATAAATGGTATTTTATACATATAGTTAAATTCTTGGTTTTAAGCTATGTATAAAATTGGTTAAAAGTATAAAATAAGTGTAAGAATAAAGTTTGATTTATTAAAATATAATATGGATAAGTAATTACTTAAATTATAATTTAATATAGAGTTTATATTGATTTTATAAATCCAGGTTGAGATGATAGTTTGAAATTGATTTGAGATTTTATTTAATTAAGAGTTATATTTAACAAGAATCCATTTAGAACTTATTGAAATTGAGATTTTAAAAGAATATGTTTTATGACTTAATTCGGGTTTAAGGTGATTTAAGTGAATAAATTGAGGAATATTCAGTTATTGAATTTGAAGTTTTATTTAAAGGATATTGGATTTAGTAAGCAAATATTTCAAAACTAAATAATAGTAAAAGTGAAATTGGTATATATATGAATTATAAAATTTCGTTTTGAAATATTGAATATTTAAGCTCTGAAATATATTAAATTTAAAATTTAGAAATTCGGGATGTTTTGGAATTGATTTGTGAAATTTAAGAAGCTAGTTTGTTTTATAAATATTTTAATATTTAATCCATGTAAGGGGGAAGTTATGTTTCAAAGTATTAATTTCAAAGTATTACATTTTGGAAGAGTTATAGTTTTATGGTTTCGAAATTTTATAACTTTGAAAAAGCTATGATTTTGGGAAAAGGATATATTTGAAATAAAAATGATATTATATTGATTTGGGTTTTATAAATGATATCATATTGATTTGGTTTTTAAAACGAAAATGATATCGTATTTATATGGTTTTGAAATGAATATTTTATTCTGGTTTTGAAGTACAATTATTTTAAAATGACCATGGTGTTATAAAAACGTTTGGTTGTTAAAGAGACCGAGATCGGAAGTTGTCATACTCTCTGCCAACTCCGAAAACCACTTTAACAACCGTGTACGTGGTGGAGATTCCAGAATGAAGTAGGATGGGGGCGGCGTTTCCTTTGAGGTAAATACGTGGACTTGACTCTCGTGAGTTGGCATAAGGTGGCTAAAACAGGAGCGATTGACGGGCAAAGAAGGTAGCACCTTTTATCGGACACATCCCTTCGATATTATACTCTGACTTTAGATTGATTCGGTGGCCACTTTTGATTTTTGATTTGGAGGTGTGGCTCGAGGTGGGCGGTAGTAGCTGCTACGCGTTACCACCGGCTCGGAAGCGTAATTGGTATATCTACCCTAGCATTGCCTAGTTGTGCCATGTCACCCACCCTAGCGCGCCTTATACGATTTTGTTTTGCACCATACCTATGGAGTGCCCTCTGACGACGCCCAGTGCGGGGTAGATTACGGTAGTGCATAGACTATGGGAATATAAAAGTGTGTTATGGGCTATATGGGTAACCTCTTAGCGTTATTTTCAGTATATTATACTTTACTTTAGACATTATTATAATAGCGTATTTTACTACATAGTAAATAGTTTAACGGATCCTTAGGAGATGTGAATCCCGAGTGTTTAAACGCAAGAAATAGTAGTTTAATGCAAGAAATAGTAGTTCATGAAGCAACTATATATATCAGAATTAAACAAGATACAACAGAAGTCTCGAATACAATAATCAAGTACAAAATCAAAATATATCTTTGGAGTGAACTGAATAACTACAAGCTGAATAGATAGATGAATCTCCAAGCGAAGCTCCAACTCCAAAGGTGAGTCTCGAATGCTGTGACACTCAGTCTGACCCAAGCATAAAGCAAAACACAAAACACTCGAGTCAGGATTAACATTCTTATGTCAATAAATCCAACTCAAGTGAAATATCAACTGAAATACAAGTAACTTAAAAGATGTTTGGGTAATCATCCTCTAAGGATCCGTGTAACTATCTACTAAGGAGTAATATACGCTATTATAATATGTCTAAAGTAAAGTAAAAGTATTAAAATAGCGTTAAGGCGTTACCCATATCCCCTTTAACACATTTTTATATATTTCCATAGTCTATACAGTACCCTAACACCCCCCTTAAACTGAAGGGCTACCATAGGACACTCCATATGTATGGTACAAAACAAACTTGTAGAAGGCGCGATAGGGCATGCGACAAGGCACTTGAGGCAATGCGAGGGTAGATTGTATGAATATGTGCTTATATGTTTTTGTTTGATGAAAATAAACATATATATATTCATTTAAATGTATTTGGTAATGTACTATCTTGTTTTTCATAGATTAAATAAATATTTGTTGAATAAAATAAATTACACAGAATTTGAATTCAAACAGAAATTTTATTCAAACAAATATTTATTACAATCTTGAATAATACAAATTCAAGCTCTCACTATACATATACATTATTGATTACATCACAATTATTTTTACATTGATAACCTCACTACATATCACTCACACTCGTATTTTGTCTTCAACTGCATTCCAGTTTGAATCCAGCATCTGAGCAATCTGCAAAAATATTCACTAACGCAGTAAAATTGAAAAACAAATATTTTTGCAATATAAAATAAAATATGATTTTTGAAAATATGATTTGCCTCAGTTATTTGGGTTGTTCGTCATCATTCACATTTGAATTCATTATACACGAACAGTGTGACATGCACAGTGTATCACTGTACATGCCACAAGGCCGTGCACATCGATATACACTTGATAATGCTACAGGGACAGGCGAGCACAAGGTCAAACCCGAGTTTTTGAAACTGGATTCAACACAGGGCAGTTCACAAGTCAAAAACAAAGCATCAAAACAGTCGAAGTCATGAAGCAATCAACATGAATATCACAAGTGTCACAGCAAAAATGAAGACTGCAAGCTCAAGTGATAAAACATGTGTCCAGACAACAACACAATGAACAAGTGTAGCGTCTGTGTCAAAGCATAGCAAATGTCAACATGAAGTGTATGCAATTCGAAGTGAGATTATAGCAAAATGACAGTACAAACAAGTGCACCCTGGAAATACAAGCACATGCACATAAAACCAAACAGTCAAGTTCAAGACATATCAATGAAAATGAGTCAGGAAGCAAGTCAGTGACAGGCACAACAAAGGGTCAAGATTGCCACCAACAACGAACTCAATGCAACACAGTAGCAAGCTACAAGTGATGCAGAATCAAGGTGAACAAACAGTGGAACATGAATACAAGATGGTCAGACCAAACAAAAACATAGTGGCAACATCAAAATACAAGCCAGAAGCTCAAGTACACCAGGTACACAAGTGTGCCAGATAAAGAAAGGATGGAAGCAGTGATACAAGGTAAAATGGCAACAAACATGAAGTGAATCAAGTCAGTAGCAAGCTTCAAACACCCACATATATGAAGTACACAAGTACAAGATCAACACAGCAATATGTTCAAACATGAAACAAGACACAGTGCAGAGCAGTGTGCAACTCGAGCTTCAGAAAGATCAAAGACGGTAAACAATGTGCACCAGTCCAGGCTACAACATGAAGAATGCAGTAACAAGTTCTGCTGCTCAAATATACCAAATGCAAGACCACAAATATAACAACTCAACAACAGCCAGTGCCAACATGAAAATAAGACAATTGAAACAACAATCTCGGCAAACAACAATCCCAACAGCAATGCAATCATGACGTATGTAATTCGAACTAACATGACATGCAAGACCAAAGTGCAACATACTTCAATAATCAAGTTCAGGTCAGACCAACAACTACAATGATACAAAGCAAGTTCGACAAGCAAACAACAAGTTCATGTTTGAAACCACTCGAGTGCAACAGAGAAGCTATGGTACTATGCAAATACACAGCAGTGTCAAGTGATACAGAAGATGGACGAGGTTCAACATTGCAGAGATGGCCGAAGTCAGAATTCAAAAATCAAATTCGCATCTTTGAAAAAGTCAGCAATGAAAAAGGGAAAGTTTTTGCCTTTTTATTCAAGAAAAATCGTACGCGTGAAAATCAAAGCGGTGAGCATCAAGACAGAAAGTAAATCAGGAAAGCCGTGCGCATTAAGGAATGAAATTTTTTGGAAAGTATCAAACTGATACGAATGAAATCAAGTGATTCGAATTCATATAAATACTGAACCAAAAAACTCATCATCGGCATCGAGTAAAAAAGCAAGCAATTTAAACGAGCAACGAAGAGAAATTACATACCGAATCTATCAAACTCGATCAAAGGAGCAGCTGCTAAACAAAGCGCAAGTAGAATCGATCATCAGAGAACGAGCAAGAGAAAAGCAACCAGAATCGATCATCAGAAAAGCCGCAACACAAATCAGAGGAATCGAATATTGAAAAGCACCAATTTGGATCGCAAGCCCTAATTTCAGAACGAACGAAACAACAGAGAGCCGCGAGCAAACCAGAGAATTGAATTGAAAAAGCCCCAAATTTCACAGAAGAACGAAGCCCTAAATCCAGATCGAACAACATAGGGCCGCCATTCTTCTTCATAAACAAAAGACGTGGATCGGGTGAAAGAAATTAAAAGGGTCGGCCTTCTTTATTATAAAGGGCATTTGTTTTTTACTTAGGGTTTTAATTAAAGGGGGGTTTTTAATTTTTAATTTGAGCAAAAATTATGCATTCAAGTTTGTATTTTAATTTTTGCTCCTGCTTTTATTTTTGAAGTTGTTTTTTCTTTTTGAGTCAAAGAATTTGTAAATCACCACCTAGGTTGTAGGTAGTGTCAGATTGTCTAGTTAGAATTAGTTCAGTGAGCAGGGTGTGCGAGTTTGCAAAACTCTATAGGCGGGAGCAGAGTTTGCGAGTAAACGAAACTCTATAGGCGGAGCAGGGTGTGCGAGTCTAGTAGAGTGTTTGTGAGCGGGAGCAAAGGTTTGCGAATCTAGTAGAGTGTTTGTAAGCGGGATACTGTTTAATTCTAATAGAAATCTGGGAATGCAGCAGTAGGCAGGGGTTGCCGAAGCTGGGTAAATTTTGTGTGTGATTTACTTTTCAGCATATTTATTTCTGCAGTTTGTTTTTACGTTTAAATCGAGAAAATTTGCTATAACCCTATTCACCCACCCCCTCTAGGGTTAATCTAGATCCTACAAGTGGTATCAGAGCGAGGTTTTTATTTAACTCTAGAGTCATGAATCCACCAAATAATGCTTTTTCTGAGGGGCAATCTATTGCTAGACCACCCATGTTTAATGGAAACGACTATGCTTATTGGAAAGTTAGGATGGGTATTTATCTTAGTTCTGTTGATTATGATGTTTGGGATATTATTGAAACTGGCTATAAATCCCCCATTATAACCGTTGGTGATACTAAGATTCCTAAACCTAAGGATAGATGGGATGCTAACGATAAGAGATTAAAAACTACAAATGCTAAAGCCATGAATGCTTTGATATGTGCTCTTGATAAGAATGAATTTAATAGAATTTCTCATTGTAAAACCGCACAGGAAATTTGGCATACCTTGGAGGCGACACATGAAGGAACTTCTCAAGTCAAGGAGTCTCGTCTAGCCCTGTTCAGCAATGAATACGAGAACTTTGTGATGGACAAAGGCGAGAGCATAAAGGACATGTTTGGACGCTTTTCAACTTTGGTGTACAACGCTAGAGCGCTTGGGAAGGTATTCACCGAGGTAGAGCTTGTGAGGAAGGTGCTACGAATCTTACCGATGAGCTTTGAGGCAAAAGTCACGGCAATCCAAGAATCGAAAGATTTGAGTAAACTAAGCATGTAGGAGTTGATTGGCAACTTGATGACATATGAGCTTGAGCTAAAAGCAAAAGAAGAACGCAACAACTCCGAACCAAAGAAGAAGACGATTGCCTTAAAGAGCAAACAAGAGAGCGATGAAGAAGAAGAAGATCCAATTGAAGAGCTTGCAATGGCTGTCAATAATCTTAGAAAATCGTCAAGATTCAAGTCACGCAAGAAGAAAGCAAAGGGTAATAGGTCAAAAGATTCTGACAATTCCGATAATGAATTGACGTGTTATAACTACAACAAGCCTGGCCACTTCAAACAAGAATGCCCACTTCTCAAATACAACAAAGGAAAGAAAAAGAAGAAGAAGGCTTTTGCAGCGACTTGGGATGATGAAGAAGGAGAGGAAGTTTCGGATAACAGCTCAGAGGAGGCTAACTTGTGTCTTATGGCAAAATCAGATTCCGAAGCGAGCACGGAGGAATCTAGTGAGGGAGGTGACTATTCCTATAGAGACCTTGTTTTTATGTGTTCTGATCTTACTAAAGTAGTTGATGATCTGGAATCTAAAATTGAAAAACTGAAATCTGATAGGAGAGAACTTGCTCGTGAAAATTTTAGGTTAGAAACTGAAATTGAAAATATTCAAAACCTAGAATGTAAAAAATGTAAAATTTTAGATTCAGAATTATCAAGACTTAAGAATAGCTTTGAGAAACTTGAAAAAGAAAACTTGAGTGTTAAGGAAACCATTGGACATCGTGTTGAAAATTGTAGTCATAGGAACAAGAACACAAAATTTATACAAGTTTGGGTTCCTAAGAATTCTACAAACAAATTTCATGTCTATTGGAACAAGAATGAAAGGACTAAACAAATTTGGTGCCAAAGGGAACAATTATAAATAGTTTTGGGTCTCCACAAAATTGTTTTTCAAAATATTCTGCCACTAACAATCATGGACCTATAAAAACAATTAGGTCACAAAAATCTTTCATCGTGTAGGTATGGTGGCAGGCTAAGGAACAACAACGATGTTCTCTAGATTTTGGCTGTTCCAGAAACACAACGGGTAACAAAGCAAAGTTCCTTAGCCCAGTACAAAGGTGACAAAATCACAATGGGCAATCACGAGAAATTATCGTAAAGGTAAGACAGGTAAAGGTATATTTATTTGATCGATAAATTAAATGTGATAATCTGCACCATATTCTGAATGAAATCAGCCAATATTGAGATGTTGTAGAGATGATTTTTTGATTCTGACTTGTTCGACATAGTTGGCCAATTACATTTATGCCAAAATCACTATTCTTCGAATTACTTCATACATATTTGTTTGGATTAAACATTGTGTTTGTTGGATACATTTGGTTATAATTCGGCTAACTCTATATTCTCAGTTTCTGATTGTTTACATGGCTTCAATTCAAATTCAAAGAATGTCGTTTAAATTGTTGTTAAAATTGAGCTTGAAATTTTTGATGCACACTTCATGGTCTGGTTTATCAATTTGAGTTAGTGATATTTTGGATTGAAAAGAGAAACTCTGAAGCAGATCATACTGGTAATCTAGTTGATAGAAAAACTACTAGTGGAACGTGATTAATTTTTTTTGAAACATTCATTTGCTGCATCGTTTCTCAAAGAAAATATCTGCATATTTTTCCTTGAAATAATAGTAGAAATTTTTCTCATATAACCCCTTCAAGAAAATAACTGTTTGACCATATTTTCAGATTAGTCATTTTATTTGATTTTAAATGACAAATTTTGACTAATCCGACTCCCTACTAATTATCAAAAAGATAAATAGTGATTGAAAAGGTGATAAGTGTTGATATTTAACATACATTACTCAAGAAAGTATATTTGAAAATTTTCTTTAGGAATTAAAACAAGAATTATAAAACTTTTTGTTGGGTAAAGATTCCATGACCATTTCTATATCTATCATTATCTCTATCGACCATGGTTTATCAAATATTCAATATAGTTTGTCGATATGCGGTACTATATTCAGGGATTGTTTGTTTTTCATTTCACATTTTTTTGTAAAAATAAATAAATATCCAAAGTATTCACTCTCATTTAAAAGTCCTCACGGTTATGCATGGGTGAATTACTTGGATTTTTGATTATGTGCTTCCATGCTCATTTAAAAGTCATTACGGTTATGCATGTATGGAACGCATATCAAAATTAATTGATTAAATAGACAAGTTGATTCTAATCCCATTTAAAAGTCCCCACGGTCATGCGTGGTTAGAAGATACTTGATTTCATTTTAAAAAAAAATTAAATTGGAATACTACTAATCTCATTTAAAAGTCCTAACGGTTATGCATGATTAGTAGATATTCAAATTCCTGATATAAATGTACCACAAGAAGATTCAACTGTATGATTTTATATAAACATCATATCCAACATTTCTAAAAGTGGAATATGCGCCTAACAAGGGTAGTTATGGTTTTTGTTTGATTCTTATTGAAGTTTAATATTTATATTCAATTTGAGTTTAATGTTGGATTAATATCGATCACTTTATCTTTATTTTTCTCTCACACTATTATTCTTTTGCTGATAACAAAAGGGGGAGAGAAAAGTTAAGATTTTGTCAAATAGAATCAAGCAAAGGTCAAATAATTTTCCATTTGCATCTAGGCTCATTTGAATATATTTCTATTTGTATGCATATATGTAGGGGGAGCATCATGTAGAGAGGAAGCATTTAAATAGGGGGAGCAATTAGAGTATATAATTAGTCAAATACATTTACCTCGGTCAAAATCTTAAATATATGTTTGTTATCATCAAAAGGGGGAGATTGTATGAATATGCGCATATATGTTTTTGTTTGATGAAAATAAACATATATATATTCATTTAAATGTATTTGGTAATGTACTATCTTGTTTTTCATAGATTAAATAAATATTTGTTGAATAAAATAAATTACACAGAATTTTAATTCAAACAGATATTTTATTCAAACGAATATTATTACAATCTTGAATAATACAAATTCAAGCTCTCACTATACATATACATTATTGATTACATCACAATTATTTTTACATTGATAACCTCACTACATATCACTCACACTCGTATTTTGTCTTCAACTGCATTCCAGTTTGAATCCAGCATCTGAGCAATCTGCAAAAATATTCACTAACGCAGTAAAATTGAAAAAGAAATATTTTGCAATATAAAATAAAATATGATTTTTGAAAATATGATTTGCCTCAGTTATTTGGGTTGTTCGTCATCATTCACATTTGAATTCATTATACACGAACAATGTGAGATGCATAGTGTATCACTGTACATGCCACAAGGCCATGCACATCGATATACACTTGATAATGCTACAGGGACAGGAGAGCACAAGGTCAAACCCGAGTTTTTGAAACTGGATTCAACACAGGGCAGTTCACAAGTCAAAAACAGAGCATCAAAACAGTCGAAGTCATGAAGCAATCAACATGAATATCACAAGTGTCACAGCAAAAATGAAGACTGCAAGCTCAAGTGATAAAACATGTGTCCAGACAACAACACAATGAACAAGCGTAGCATCTGTGTCAAAGCATAGCAAATGTCAACATGAAGTGTATGCAATTCGAAGTGAGATTACAGCAAAATGACAATACAAACAAGTGCACCCTGGAAATACAAGCACATGCACATGAAACCAAACAGTCAAGTTCAAGACATATCAATGGAAATGAGACAGGAAGCAAGTCAGTGACAGGCACAACAAAGGGTCAAGATTGCCACCAACAACGAACTCAATGCAACACAGTAGCAAGCTACAAGTGATGCAGAATCAAGATGAACAAACA
Organism: Allium cepa; assembly: GCA_030765085.1. Lineage (NCBI taxonomy): Eukaryota > Viridiplantae > Streptophyta > Magnoliopsida > Asparagales > Amaryllidaceae > Allium > Allium cepa. The sequence goes on from CM060935.1 coordinate 61,614,743, forward strand.
GTGGCACATGAATACAAGATGGTCAGACCAAACAAAAACACAGTGGCAACATCAAAATACAGGCCAGAAGCTCAAGTACACCAGGTACACAAGTGTGCCAGAGAAATAAAGGATGGAAGCAGTGATACAAGGTAAACTGGCAACAAACATGAAGCGAATCAAGTCAGTAGCAAGCTTCAAACACCCACATATATGAAGTACACAAGTACAAGATCAACACAGCAATATGTTCAAACATGAAACAAGACACAGTGCAGAGCAGTGTGCAACTCGAGCTTTAGAAAGATCAAAGACAGCAAACAATGTGCACCAGTCCAGGCTACAACATGAAGAATGCAATAACAAGTTCTGCTGCTCAAATATACCAAATGCAAGACCACAAATATAACAACTCAACAACAGCCAGTGCCAACATGAACAGAAGACAATTGAAACAACAATCTCGGCAAACAACAATCCCAACAGCAATACAATCATGAAGTATGTAATTCGAACTAACATGACATGCAAGACCAAAGTGCAACATACTTCAATAATCAAGTTCAGGTCAGACCAACCACTACAATGATACAAAGCAAGTTCGACAAGAAAACTACAAGTTCATGTTTGAAACCACTCAACAGAGAAGCTATGGTACTATGCAAATACACAGCAGTATCAAGTGATGCAGAAGATGGACGAGGTTCAACATTGCAGAGATGGCCGAAGTCAGAATTCAAAAATCAAATTCGCATCTTTGAAAAATTCAGCAATGAAAAAGGGAAAGTTTTTCCTTTTTATTCAATAAAAATCATACGCGTGAAAATCAAAGCCGTGAGCATCAAGACAGAAAGTAAATCAAGAAAGCCGTGCGCATCAAGGAATGAATTTTTTTGGAAAGTATCGAACTGATACGAATGAAATCAAGTGATTCGAATTCATATAAAAACTGAACTAAAAAACTCATCAACGACATCGAGTAAAAAAGCAAGCAATTTAAACGAGCAACGAAGAGAAATTACATACCGAATCTATCAAACTCGATCAAAGGAGCAGCTGCTAAACAAAGCGCAAGTAGAATCAACCATCAGAGAACGAGCAAGAGAAAAGCAACCAGAATCGATCATCAGAAAAGCCGCAACACAAATCAGAGGAATCGAATATTGAAAAGCCCCAATTTGGATCGCAAGCCCTAATTTCAGAACGAACGAAACAACAGAGAGCCGCGAGCAAACCAGAGAATTGAATTGAAAAAGCCCCAAATTTCACAGAAGAACGAAGCCCTAAATCCAGATCGAACAACATAGGGCCGCCATTCTTCTTCACAAACAAAAGACGTGGATCGGGTGAAAGAAATTAAAAGGGTCGGCCTTCTTTATTATAAAGGGCATTTGTTTTTTACTTAGGATTTTAATTAAAGGGGGGTTTTTAATTTTTAATTTGAGCAAAAATTATGCATTCAAGTTTATTTTAATTTTTGCTCCTGCTTTTATTTTTGAAGTTGTTTTTTCTTTTTGAGTCAAAGAATTTGTAAATCACCACCTAGGTTGTAGGTAGTGTCAGATTGTCTAGTTAGAATTAGTTCAGTGAGCAGGGTGTGCGAGTTTGCAAAACTCTATAGGCGGGAGCAGAGTTTGCAAGTAAACGAAACTCTATAGGCGGAGCAGGGTGTGCGAGTCTAGTAGAGTGTTTGTGAGCGGGAGCAAAGGTTTGCGAGTCTAGTAGAGTGATTGTAAGCGGGATACTGTTTAATTCTAATAGAAATATGGGAATGCAGCAGTAGGCAGCGGTTGCCGAAGCTGGGTAAATTTTGTGTGTGATTTACTTTTCAGCATATTTATTTCTGCAGTTTGTTTTTACGTTTAAATCGAGAAAATTTGCTATAACCCTATTCACCCCCTCTCTAGGTTTAATCTAGATCCTACATAGATATGCCGTTTGTGGATCCGGACTGGTGGTAACGCATAGCAGCTACTACCGTCCACCTCCTGACACATTCCCAAATCAAAGGCTGCACCCAACCACATCACAAAAGCAATAGAATGAGAGCGAAGAAATGTGTCCGATAGGAGGAATGACCTCACTTGGCCCGACAAGGCTTCTGTTTTAGCCGCATCAAGCCAATTCACGGGAGTCAGGGCTACGTAAATACCATATAGAATCGCCACCAAACCATCCGACTTCATTGTGGAATCTTTACCATGTACACAGTTGTTAAAGTGGTTTTCGGTATTGGCAGAGAGTATGACAATATCCGATCCCAGTCTCTTTAACAACCAAACGTTATTATAACACCGTAGTCATTTCAAAATAGTTTATACTTCAAAACAAAAATATCATTTCCATTTCACAACCATATCAATAAGGTATCATTTTCACTTTAAAAATATCCATTTCCAAAATCATAGTACTTTCAAAGTTATAAGACTTCGAAACCAAAACACTTGAAATCATAACACTTTGAAATCATAACCCTTTGAAATCATAACACTTTAGAAAAATATAACACTTTCCTTTAAACAGTTTAGATATTAATAATAGTACATAAAATAAAATAGTTTATAAAATAAAATAGTTTACTTAAAATAGTTGTAACAACCCTATATTTTCTGATTATTTTAATTGAATATTTTAATTATTTTAAATTGAATTCCTGATTTAAAAACTTTATTTTATTTATTAAAATGGATTACTTTTTTTATTTTAAAAATAAATTTTGATTTTGATGTAAATTAGAATTTCAAACCTGAATAAATAGAATATTTTTCCCGAAAATGTGAATTTTGGTCAATATGGTCAAACTTTGACTTTTAAATTTAAATTTTAAATATTTGAATTTTTTAATTTTATCTTTAATTATGAAAATAAATTAAATTTCAAGAATTCTACTTTTCGTTTCATTGAAATCTGATTTATATTGTGAAAGTTAACCATTTTACAATATTGTGTGTAAATTGTTTTATTTAACAAAATTGTTAATTTATTTTATATAAATAATATTTTTATTTGTCATATCATGTTCTAAATTTGAATATATGTGTAATATGACATTTTATGTATTTACTTTATTTTTAAAACATTTTTTAAGTGTTGTTATAATTTTCCAATGTTCATTGTATTTCGTTTACAATTTTTAAATGTTAGTTTCAATATATTAGCTATTTTGTTAATTATTTTCTATTTTCCTCAAATTATATTTTTATATTCTTTTTCACTTTATTTTTTTCAGCTTTTACTTTTATTTTCTGAATTGTATTTATTTTATTTTTAATTTAAAAGACTTAGAAGTACAAAGAGGCAAAACCTTTCATTTTCTAGTGACCTTTCATTTGCTTGCCTCTTCCTTTTCCCGGTGACCTTCCACTTTCCCTTAGCTTCAGTCGTGCATTTCTATGTGATATTCATGTGAAAAAATTCCCACCTCATCTCCATTCACGGCTATTTCCATTTGGGAGAAAAAAAAGAGCAATGGCTTCCATTCTTCCTTCTTTTTTCCCTTTTTCCTTGATTTTTTTTGCCTTGATCTTCTCTTGTTTGCTCGGCCATATCCCCTCATCTCCTCCACCGACCACCACCACAATTTCCTTCCCCACATCCTCCATGGCCTGACCTCTTCCTCCTCTAACCAGGTAGTGTCATGACCATCTCATGAACATAACTCCATAAAATTGTGTGCAAAACCCCTCCAAAACAATGCTAGCCAAGCCTATACTCCACCTACCTTTCACATATTGCCTTGGCCGCCTCCTATTGCTCCACCACCACCATGATACCACCTCTGGCCACCCACCTACCCACTGTCCAGACCTGAACTATGCAAGGGCCGAGCTCACTTGCTCTTTGGCTGAGCCAAAATGTTGACCAAACTCCACTACTTAGCCTTGTTCTATTGTATACTTCATGTTAGAACTCCTACCATCATCTCCACTTGTAGCCGCACCTATATGATGCCATAACCCGAGCTTTAGCACCTTCATAGCCAAGCATATGAACCCTATGGCCAAGAAATTGGATTGATTAAAGAATGGACTAATCATTCTTGTCTTTGTTGCTTTGTATTTCCATTTATTTCAATGCTGTTTTGGTCAAATATTCATGTATATATTGTGTGTTGTTTTGGTTGTTCACAAGATCATACCTTGGCTCTCTCCAATCATTTGAATCCATAGTCGTGCTGTGTCATTCCATATCATGTATTTTTGGAATTCATTTGTGTAGTTTGACTTGCTAACTCCAGCTTGAAAAGGTGAGTTTTTCTCACTCCGACATATTTACTTATGAAATCGTAAATTGATGACAAGTGTTTAGTAATTAAAATGTATATGAAAGTTAACGATGATTATATGATATGTTATTTCATGTTATTACCATGTTAAAACTGATAATTATCACCTGACATCTGATATATGACATTATATTGAGACATTGACATGTTAGTTTACATTGTTTATACTGTTTATTTATTTATGATCACACTATAAGTTTCCTGTTAGAATAGAATCACTATGGGTTGAAATGATACATACCCGACCAGACATTAGAATAGGGAAAAATCATTATGGGCTGAAATGATAGGCCTGAGCGATTTTTATTTATTTTTATTTACTTGGGATTGCGGGTTTGAAATGATAGAACCCGGGTTTTCTTTTTAAATTGCGGATTGACATGATATATATCTGTATCACTTGACCTAGGTCAGAAAATTATATACAAACCCCGTGGTATATTTTAAAATGATTTTTATTAAAATATGTATTTTTAAAAGTATGAATTTGATTTAAAAATATATATTTTATGGTTTTAAGAAATTTAAATACTAAGTTTTGAATTTGTGAATTTAAGTATGTAAATTTGAAGTAATGTGATTTTTGACTTTAAATTTTATTTTAAAAATGTAAGTCAATAATGGAAATTAAATTAAGTTTTGAAATGATATTTGAAGAAAAATGTTAAAATTTGTTGAAATTTATAAGTTAAGAAACAGTGAAATTTTGACTTAACGAATGAAAGTGAGTTTTAATTGGATGTTTAATTATTAAAATTTTGTTGTGATAAATCATATGTTAAGTTGATTTAAGTGTGAAATTTTGAAGTATAGAAATATGGTTTAAAAATTTAAAATAGAAATTTTTTGAAGTTAAATGTTTCTGAAGTTATAATAAAATCTAGCATTTTATTAATAGCATTTCAAAAATGATGTAGTTTTATGACAGCACTTTAAAATGCTATTGTTTTGAATCTAGCTATGTTTGAAGTAACTAAATATCTATTACGACATTTTATATATGTCGTTGTTCCTAAACTAAACTATTTTGGAAATTTTAAGCTACGATAGCACTTTATAAATGCTGTCGTTGCTATATTTTGACAATGTTTGAAATATTATAGTTTTTAACAGTATTTGAGTTATATTTTAAAGTGTTAAATGATTTAACTTTTGGAATAGATTATTTGTGAAATTTAAGAAGTTTTGAATATAATTTAATATTTAAATTTAATTTTAAGGAATTTACATTGAATTTGAATTTAAATAAGGTTTACTTGGTTATGTGTTAAATTGAATGAAATCAAATGAGATAAATGAATTTTTGAATGGAATTTTGAAATGTATTTTTGTAATGATATTTGAGATAATATATGAATGACATATTTGATTTTTAAATGATATTTAAATTTGAATATTTGAAATTGAATTCAAATAATGATTTGATAATGATGTTTTGAAGGATATGATATTTTAATGATTTCGAAATGGTTTTTAATGATATAACCTTTATTTTGATAAAGAATGTGAATTTGGAATGATATTTGATTTTGATAAATGAATATTTGAAGTTTATATTTGTATGAAAATATATTTAGTTTAATTGTAATTTAAGTTTATTTAAACAATATTGGATTTATGAAATGAATATTTCAAAACTAAATAATAATGAAATTAGATTTGAGATATGAATTTATGAAATTATAAAGTTTAGTTTTGAAATGTGGGGTATTAAAGTTTGGAAATATATTAAAATTGGATGGTTTATTTTGTAGATCAAATCTATATTTGAAATTTATAAGATTTGAAAAGTTTTTTTGGAAAACTGAATTGAGTTGAAACTATTGGTTTGAATTGAATTAAATTGGTAATTTGAAAATTGAGTTTAATTGAATAAATTTGAAAATTTTAGATGTATGATTTCGAAATGTTATGATTTTCAAAGTGTAATGATTTCAAGTATTTTGGTTTCGAAAGATTTATAACTTTGAAGTATTATGATTTTTGAAAGGTGAATATATGTTTGAAATGGAAATGATATCGTATTGACTTGGACATAGTTTTGGAATAAAAATGGTTTTGGTTTCGAAGTATAAACTATTTTGATTTGAATATAGTTTTGATGTAAAAAAGGTTTTGGTTTCAAAGTATAAACTATTTTGATTTTATTATAGTTTTGAAGTAAAAATGATTTTTGTTTCGAAGTACAAACTATTTTGATTTGAATATAGTTTTGAAGTAAAAATGGTTTTGGTTTCGTAGTATAAACTATCTTGAAAGGAATATAGTTTTGAAATGAAATGATTTGATTTTTTGTAGTATAAGCTATTTTGAAATGACCACGGCGCTATAATAACGTTTAGTTGTTAAAGAGACCGGGATCGGAAGTTGTCATACTCTCTGCCAACTCCGAAAACCACTTTAAAAACTGTGTACGCGGTGGAGAATCCAGAATGAAGTAGGTTGGTGGCGACGTTCTTGAGGTACATTACATGGACTCGACTCCCGTGAGTTGGCTTATGGTGGCTAAAACAGGAGCGATCTCGGGCCAAAAAGGGTAGCTCCTCTGGTCGGACACACTTCTTCGATAATATACTCTTACTTGTGGTTGATTAGATGGCCATCCTCCGATTTTGATTGGGAGTGTGTTTCGGGGTGGGCGTAGTGGTTGCTACGTTACCACCAGCCCATGTGCGTAATTGGTATATCTACCCTGGCATTGCCTTGTGTGCCGTGTCACCTACCATACCGAGCCTTTACTACGAGTTTTTTTCTCCTATTACCCATGTGGTATTGTGACGACCCGACTTTCCACTCCCAGAAAATCGCATCGCCAATTAAGAAAGAAAGGGATAGGAAAGAGAAAAGAAAGAAGAGAAAGAAGAAACAATACAAGAATCTCAACAGCGGAACGAATAAATTATATTAGAAACATAAGTATAACATAGTATACATCAAATATCAGAGTTACACAGACATATACAACACATACTAGACAGTTATAAACACCTGTCTAGTTATTACAACTCAATACAACAACTCAGAGAACACACAGCGGAATACTATATATATCTACACGCAGAAGCCTCCTACTCCATTTGCTCCTCCACAATTCGTCAAAGCTAACCTGAATCCTAACCTGAATTCCCTTGGCTACTCGTAAAAATTTGAGTACCCAAGAGTTAAAGAAAACATAAAAAACTCCGGGTCAGACATGGGTCTGGTGTGAGTAACATGTTAAAGTTGCTTAATTTTCAAAACCTTTTGAAAGAAAGGTATCACGTAAGACTTCCTACACATAAACATGGAAAAGTTTTTACCTTACGCTAACCAAAACATTTGATAGGAAATCTGATGATATTATAATAGGGTCTAGGGTTTTCAAGTAAATAAGAAATAGCCGAAATTGTTACATTCATTAAATTCCAGCTACTAGCCACAAAAGTGGGTAATACAATCAAAACCGTTGGCACTTATTGGATTCTGGATTCCATACAATGGCAGGGCTACTGGGGTACCGTCCGTCACAGTACGTGGCCTAGATCACCGTACCGAGGATTACTCCCAATCCCCTGCAACACAAAGCCGGACCCGTTCCTTACTGAACAGTTCCGAATAAGACAACCCCGACGGTTGTCATGATCAACCGTCCACACAGCCGAAATATAAAGGGACCTCTAGACATGGGTAAATCTTACTCTCCAGTGGGTGCGACCCACGAAGCCTTGCTGCACCTCCCATGTTTTAGCCATTCCCGGTTGATGAGGCTTGAGGCTACGATTACCTTTTATAGGACACGTCACTTAGAATGCTCATCGTCCATCTGACGATGTTCTGAAAGCATTCAATCCATACAAGTTCGTTCCGGGTTCGAACGAAACCGAAGGCATTATCTCGTTACACTAATTTTGGAATCACCCTCAGAGTTAACGACAATAACCCTTGCACTCTGAATCACCATCTCGAATCTATAAGCACTATTCCGTCAAACTCATTACGGAATCACCCACAGAGTTATAATGACGTATAGCCCTTACACCTTGAGTCTTCACTCGCTCCACTTGGATTAACGACCTAACGTTTAATTGGATTCGATGTGGTTTTCGGATGTCCAAATATGGAAACCCGATCCCGGTCTCATCGAAATCCAAAGCGTGTCTTTTAGGTCCAAGTTGTTTTAAGTTTAAAACAATTCAATTCATTATCTAAATATACACAGATAGATAATTCACAACACAACAGATAATCAACCTTATCATTATCAACAGATAATTCATATCAAAATCAGATAATCCATATTATCATCCAAAAGCAACCAATGCATCCATATCACATACACTACTCATCTCATAATTGAGATTACAAACCATACCAAGCAACCAATACCATTCATCAAACATAAGCAATGATCTAATGATCACACTATTTATAATTAATTTAAAATGAATTAAATTAATTACTCAATCTCTAATTAATTTAAAATGAATTAAATTAATTACTTCATCATTAAAATTCTGCTTAACTTATCCATCCATTGATTTCAAATCAATTTATAAATCACCATCTCAATATTTCAATTAATATTGATTAACTATCTCTAATTACAATAAGTAATTAACTTATAAGTTAATCACACAAGTTAATTACTTAAACCCTTTGCAAACAATTAACTTGTAATTACTAAATTAATTGATTAACTAAAATTAATTACATTAATTATTTTTCATTATTAATTATACCTTAATTAATCAATTCCAAATTACATCATTAACTAATTAATTAATGATTCTAATTACATTTAATAAATTCTAAATATAAATTAATTACCTAAGTAATTAATCTGAAATTAATCCACATATATATTAATCACCCATGATTAATAACCATTCAGTAATTAACTACTTTAATTACTCATCCCATAATTAATTATTCTTAATTAATTATCTAAATTAATCCCCTTGATTAATTTCAAAATAAATTAAAATCCAATTTACTTCTATATCAAGTATCTTTAATTACATCCTGTAAGTATTAATTAATTACTTCCTTAAGTAATTACAAATTCATAAATTACATAAAGTAATTACCAAACAATCAACAAATGTTTAAATTAATTTAACTTAATTAATCTAAACTAATCACATTCATTAAATTAATTACACTAAGTAATTAATCCATTAATTCCTTTCATTAAGTAATTAAAACTTAAACAATTGATGATTATTAATTAATTAATCTAATTAATTATCAAAAATTAATCACATTAATTAATTGTTAAATAATCTTAAGTTAATGACTTCATTAACATTTCTTAATTACTTAATTAAGAATTAACTTAAATTAATCATTATTAATTATTAATTAATTAATATTTAATTATCATTTAATTAATCTCTAATTATTAATTAATTAAGTGTTAATTAAAATCTTAATTATCTTTAATCACTTGATTAAATAAATCTGAATCATAAATTAAAATTTATTAATCATCCTTAATTATAGATTAATTAACCTTAATTAATTAATCTCAAATCTAATTAATTAACTTAAAAAAATCATTAATTACTTAATTAAACATCCACATAATTAATTAATTAAATAATTAATTGTTCGTCTTATTCCCTTAATAATTAAATGAATCCAATCATTTAATTTTATTTATCCTTTAGATAAACATTTCTTATTTAATTATACATTTAAAAACAAAATGTTTTTAAATTTACTTTAAATTCTATTTAACTTCATTTTAAACTTAAGACTCAAATTTATCTTAAATAAGATTTTTAAAACAATTCAAAACTTTTTATCATATATGTTAAAAGAAACATCTACCTATTAATAAGTTAAAACAATTTAAATTACAAATTCAATTTAAATTCAAATCAATTTAAAATTACTTTAAAATTTCAAAATTGAAATATAACTTCCAAACTCATTTTAGTTTTAACTCTTTAAAACTCTTCCTACAATCTACTCCCTCAATTCAAATGAAAATCATTTAATCATTCAAAAGCAATTTAAATTTAAACCTTTATTTTAAAAATCTGAAGTTTAAATTTTAAATCCCAGATTTAAAAACTCAGTTTTGAATTCACTTTGAATTTCTAATTTAAAATTTTAACCTTCCAATTCAAATGCAAAACACATATGCATTTACACTTGTGAGTTTGAAATCAAATTTAAATTTAAAAACATAAATGAATTCAAATCTCAGACAATCTAATTTGAATTCATATCCAAATTTCAGATTTAAAAACTCAGAATAAATTTCCACCTGAAATTTTAAACTTTACCTTTACATTTAAAGCAGAAAACAGTTTCTATTTTTATTTAAAAACCAAACATTGAAATTTTTTGAATTTTAAATTATTTCATAAAACAGAATTCAAACTTATTTGAATTCATATTTAAATTCAGTTTAAAATCCTAAGTTAAAATTTTAGTTTGCATTTATTTCAAATTTTATAAAACTGGAAACAGGTTTCCTGTTCCCTTTTTTTTAAACCAAACTTGAATTTCTTAATTCAAATTATTTCAAAATCAGAATTCAAACTATTTGAATTCATCTTTAGAATCAGGTTTAAATCCTAAGTTCAATTTCCAGATTAAATTTAAAACTTGACTTTTAAAATTCTTAAAACAGAACAGGTTCTGTTTTGTTAAAACCTGAAACATAAATACACTCAAACCCCCCCTATTTGACTTCGAGTCGATACCCTACTTACTTCGAGTTTCCCTTCAATAATCCCGAGACCATCCCGAGACTAAAACCTGCAACTAAAAAAAAACACCACAAACCTGCACAACTCTTCCTGTGCACCACTTAACCCATCTCAGGCCACCTCTGACCATCATCTCTGGCCATCCCCCAACGACCACAATCCCCACATCACTCCTCAACACTCCAAAATACAGAATTCAACTTGAATTTAAATTCAAATTTTAAAACCCAAAAACCTGGAACAACATTTCCTTCCACTGCCTAACCTGTCAACATCCAATTTCTCCTCTTCCCGACCATCATCAAGTTCCATACTTCGGTGACAACTCCATCAACCCATCATCTATCAATACCCAAAATATCTTTGCACTCGATTCATTGGTGAAGCTGCAGTTGAACAAAATCAGTGACCCATATAAACTAGGGTTCATACTGCAAATCCCAAATTACAACCCCAATAATGACAAGTAACCCAAATTCCTAATTTTCCCATAATCCCTGATAGATACACTCTCTTCATAAGCAATTTCAACCAAATCCATTGCAGGATTCAACAGAACTTGACCAAAATGAAAAATGCAGTTAATTTGAAACTGCACTTTATTTATAGCACTATAAATTTTAATTTTTGATTTAAAATTCTTGAATTCACTTAATGATTTTATTAATAAACCTGAAACATTAAATTATTGAGTTTGAATTTTACTCTATGTTATTTTGCTCTGTATAACTTGATTTTTCAGGTTACAGACAATTCTAACTAATTTATATAAAATTTAGACTTATGCTATTCTAAAACAAACGTGATTTATCAAAGTTAAGTCCTAACAACAAAAAAAACAAGTCAAAGAAAAGAACTCAAAGATCAAACATGAGTTTGGAAATTTGAAGCACAGACATGAAACTTTCATCATCAAGTATACAGGCATATATCGCAGGTATAAAATTCATAGCCATTTCATATAAGTTCATATCAAATTTTTTTTTTAAAAAAAACATAAACAACTTTACCTATTTAATAAATTTATAAGTGAGTTACTCACCTGTATTTTCCAAAATGCAGAGCACTGTCCAGATTTTTAGCATGCAGTAGCTTGAATGCCTTTTAAACTTGAATGTTGCTTTTTAAAACATGCAGGCTTGTATTTTGCATTTGAGGAGCTACAGGCTTGTTTGTAATGCAAATGCAACTTGTATTTGTAGTTTCAGATCCAGATTGTCTTGAAAACATGAATGCAGACCTTCATGCTTAAAATTGAAATGCAGGCTTCAACTTGATGTAATTTGCATGTTCCAGAGTTTTGAAAAAAGAATTAAATGCAGGCCTTTGCTTGCTTTCATGGTTGCAGATTTGTATTTTGAGTTTGAGGAGTTACAGGGAATGATTTGCAGGTTTGGATGAAATTCAAAACAAAAAGCAGTGAATTTCCAGGTGCATGCAGATTTTGAAATGCAGATTAATACTTGAATTTAAGGAGGATGGGTTTGATTTTGAAGAGGAGTGGAATAATGCAAATATACTTGAGTTTGAAGTATTGCAGATTTGATTTTTATGAAATTGGTGTATGCAGATTTTTGATTATGGAAATGAAAAATGAAATTTGGTCTTTCTTTTGATTAAGGAATGTAAAAAAATTAAATATGAATGAAGAAGCAAGTTTATATAAAGGTAATTTTCAGATTTAATGAATTAAAAGAAAAATCAAAATAAGATTTACACTTGTACAAATGTTAGACACTTGTAAATTTACACACATAAATATTTAACACATGTTTAACTATGCTTTGATAAACTTACACATGTCTTTGTACATGTTTTGTTATCTTAATTAATTGTTAAAGAAAAATTAAGCTTAATGAATGTTTAAACTTAGTTAACTAGTTCTTATTCTTAGTTATGTATATATTTAATTTCTAAAGAATAAGCAAAGTATTAAAATAAACAAAACAACATACAAATTAATCTTTTGAAAAAGAAACTTTTAAACAATTAAAATAAATTTACACAAGAGTTTGTAACTTAATGAATACATGTTTCATAAATTAAATTGTATTTTGAATGTACAAATCACATTTTATAAATCATTATTTTAAAAAGAATAACACAACATTTTTGTAACTTATTTTAATATTCAAACTTGAATAAAATAAATGAATTTTAAACTAATTAAAGCATTTATCTCATATTTAAAATCATATAGTATTTTATTAAATATTTTTGAAAAGTTTAAATTAAAAACAAATCAAAATTTTCATTTTTAAAACATTAAAATTATGCTATACTGATTTAATTAAGAATAACTTATCTATTTAGAATATATAAGTACATATACCTTATTAATTAGAAAATAAATTCATTAGCTTATTAAAAATAAATTCACAAATTAAATATTTAAATAAAGAAGATTATAGAATCAAATCCAATTTATTAACAAAAATTATCAATTCAATATAAATTTAAACACAGATTATCAAATTTATATTGTCCAAAATTCCGGGATATTACAGGTATCCTCTGGTAGTCTCTCGATCTGGAGATATCATGATATTGGATGGACTACTGGGATTATTGTGTGTGAAGGGTGATATGGGTAAGCCAGAACGCTATTTTAATGTAAGTTTATTTTACTGTAGACATTATTATAATAGCACATTATTACTACATAGTAAATAGTTTAACGGATCCTTAAAGGATTTGCGTTCCCAAGCATCCTTTAAGTTACTGGTGCATTTTGTTACTGTTCACTTGAGTTGATTTACAGTTCATAAGTATTTATGTCTTGACTCGAGTGTTTTGTGTTTTGCTTCATGCTCGAGTCAGATTGAGTGATTCAGCATTCAAGACTCACCTTCGGAGTTGGAGCTTTTCTTGAAGATCCAGCCATATATTCTGCTTTCAGTATTTAGTGATTTCAGTGATTTATTCTGATTTGTACCTGATGTATCTTGTTACTCTTCTGCTGTATTTTGTTTAACTCTGATGTATCTTATTTTTATATAGTAGCTTCATGAACTACTATCCCTTTTACTTCCGCTGCATTATTATTTACTCTATGTCTGTGATCTCTGACTATTTATTTACTATATATTCTGAGATTTGCCAAATTTTATTTACAACGCGGTATTTTGAGCAATTCAAGTCCGACATGTGCGGATGCGAATGGTTGAAAATATTGGGTTGTTACATTTGGTATCAGAGCTTTGGTAGCTCTAGGCAAAAATCAGTATATAGGGTAAATGTATTTACAGAATCACTTTCATTCGAGTTAAATCTCTTCCTTTTTGACTCGATCCCTTTGAATTTTGGAACGTTCTCTGCGGTTTCAAAATCCATTCGTGTCCCTCACTATTTATCTTCTTTTGATTCTGGAGTATCCCATAACTCCACTTCGAAAGATCTTTATAATGAGTCGGCGGTCTCGCCAATCTCAAATTATTTGTAAAGGGGTGAAACTCCTTTACAATAGCATCGATTCACCAAGGATTTTATATCCTCGGTTTAGATGCTAGTATCTCTTTTTATCCCAAACCCTATCTCTTGAGACCGAATGTTGATTTTTCCCTAGAAAATCCACATCGATCTTATTCTTTAAGTCACGGTTGACCCAGTTAAGGTTGCCCGCGATTTATACAAGCTCATCCATCTTCATATTCTGTTGTTTAATCATCTTATCTTTGTTTCCAACTTATCTTCAATCATTCTTGAAGTGTATTTGTAAACTAATATTTAAAGGGTTTTATACATTGTGTTGTTTGAGTTGTTGATGTTGATTTGGGTTTCTTATCGATTCGTTTGATCAACGCTATCGATAAGATTTCCAAAACACTTGAACAGAGCAAACTGACACAATAAGGTTTTTTTTTCAACTTTAGTAATGACATAAATTTTGTAATTATATTATAAATCTTTTTCTGGATTTTATTGAATTGGTTGTTATGAAATAATATTTGATTTTATATATCATTATCTCTTGTTTCATACATAAATGATTGAACTATAAACATGGCAATAAATTTATTTGGAAATTTAAAACGAATTTAAAACAAGAATTTGAGAATTTAATTTCTGGTGGTTCCAAACCTTGTATTTAAAGTTTTAAAAGGATATGCTATTTAAAGTATTTTCGAATAGAAATTTGTTTCCAAAAAATTTTAAATTTAAATTGAGTGCTCTTCTCTTTGTCGCTGAAAATAATTTCGGTGATGACTACAGCATCATCGACATTCATTTTCGAATTTTGAAGTGAAGAGACCGTTGTGTAGTCAGGCTACAGTTTTGTTTTGGGAAATTTAATTGATTTGAATTTCTAAAATAAGACAGGATTTATAACATATGCTGATATATGATTTAAATTTGAACGGATATATATATATATATATATATATATATAGTATATGTGCATTTATTTATCTCTAAATAGTTTGGAATTTATTGGAAATTTAATTCCTAAATTTTATCTTAAAAGATAATTTCAAGTACAATTTCAAGATTTGGATGAATATTCAAGCTTGAAATGATTGAATTAGAGGTTTTATTTGTATAATACACAATTTCATTCCAATATAACTTAACTTAATTTTCAGAAGTTGAATATGTAATTGGAAAATATAAAATATAAAAAGGATTTTTTTTAAAATAAAATTTGAGTGGTTATAATAAATATTATACACTTAAATTTTCGTTATAAAAAGATTAACAGAGGTAAATAAAACAAAGGTAATGGAAAAATTTACAATATAAAATAATGTTAAAGGAACTAAGAATAAATTTAAGGCAGTTATAATAAGTGTGAATATATATTAACATAGGTGATAAAATATATTGAGAGAAATAAATTTAAAATTTTAATTAGGAATAAGGAAGAGTTAAATTTATTAAGTACATTTTGAGTATAATAAAGGATTTTTTTTCAAATCCATGATTTTTTAAGATTTTTAATTTAAGATAATTTGATGATAAGATAATGAAATTTGAGATAGTTAAGATTCATTTAACTTATGTAAAATTAATTTTCAATTCAAGTTGAAATTTTCATGGTTTCAAATTTATTATCTTAATTTGTTTTTCTCAAACTATCTTTGGTTGTCCTTATTTCCCTTATCTTGCTACAGAATGGAGAGGCTATTGCTTATGTCAGTCTGTTTAGAAATCTTTCTATCATCGTGGATAATCTTTGGTACTCATCTTTGAATCTGAGCGATGCTTGCCATCCACAGATCATCGATCAAGCGGAAAGGGTGAATCAGAATTTAGAGGATCTTTTTTCGTGCTTGTGTGCTTTATTCCATCTCCACTTTGTTAAACTTACCTATAACAATAGTTCTGAGGTATAATTTAGACCTTCTTGTCATCTTGTCTTAATCCTATTTCATTCTATCTTTTTCTGTGCTTTGCCGTACCTCATTCCTTTTCGGGGACGAAAAGTTTTGAGTGGGGAGAGTGTAACAACCTAGTATTTCTGATTATTTTAATTGTATATTTTAATTATTTTAAATTTAATTCTTGATTTAAAAACATTATTTTATTTATTAAAATGGATAACTTTTTTTATTTTAAAAATAAATTTTGATTTTGATGTAAATTAGAATTCCAAACCTGAATAAATAGAATATTTTCCAGAAAAAGTGAATTTTGGTCAATATGGTCAAACTTTGACTTTTAAATTTAAATTTTAAATATTTGAATTTTTTAATTTTATCTTTCATTATGAAAATAAATTAAATTTCAAGAATACTACTGTTGGTTTCGTTGAAATCCGATTTATATTGTGAAAGTTATGCTTTTTACAATATTGTGTGCAAATTGTTTTATTTAACAAATTGTTTATTTTAATTTATATAAATAATATTTTTATTTGTCATATCTTGTTCTAGATATGAGTATATGTGTAATATGACATGTTATGTATTTATTTTATTTTTAAAACATTTTTTTAAGTGTTGTTATAATTTTCCAATGTTCATTGTATTTTGTTTACAATTTTTAAACGCTAGTTTCAATATATTAGCTATTTTGTTAATTATTTTCTATTTTTCCTTAAATTATATTTTTATATTCTTTTTTACTTTAGTTTTTTCATCTTTTACTTTTATTTTTTGAATTTTATTTAGTTTATTTTTAATTTAAAATAATTAGAAATACAAAGGGGCAAAACCGTTCATTTTCTAGGGACCTTTCATTTGCTTGCCTCTTCCTTTTCCCGTTGACCTTCCACTTTCCCTTAGCCTCAGCCGTGCATTTCTATGTGATATTCACGTGAAAAACTTCCCACCTCATCTCCATTCACGGCTATTTCCATTTGAGAGAAAAAAAAAGAGCAATGGCTTCCATTCTTCCTTCTTTTTTCCCCTTTTCCCTTGATTTTTTAGCCTTGATCTTCTCTTGTTTGCTCGGCCATATCCCCTCATCTCCTCTACCGACCACCACCACCACTTCCTTCCCCACATCCTCCACGGCCTGATCTCTTCCTCCTCTAACCAGCAAGTGCCGTGACCATCCCATGAACATAACTCCACAAAAATGTGTGCAAAACCCCTCCAAAACAATGCTAGCCTAGCCTATACTCCACCTACCTTTCACATATTGCCTTGGCCGCCTCCTATTGCTCCACCACCACCATGATACCACCTCTGGCCACCCACCTACCCACTGTCCAGACCTGAACTATGCAATGGCCGAGCCCACTTGCCCTTTGGCCGAGCCAAAATGTTGACCAAACTCCACTACTTAGCCTTGTTCTATTGTGTACTTCATGTTATAACTCCTACCATCATCTTCACTTGTAGCCACACCTATATGATTCCATAACTCGAGCTTTAGCACATTCATAGCCGAGCATATGAACCCTATGGCCAAGCAATTGGAGTGATTAAAGCAAGGTCTAATCATTCTTGTCTTTGTTGCTTTGTATTTCCATTTATTTCAATGCTGTTTTGGTTAAAAATTCATGTATATATTGTCTGTTATTTTGGTTGTTTACAAGATCATACCTTGGCTCCAATCATTTGAACCCATAGTCGTGCTGTGTCATGCCATATCGTGTTTTTTTGGAATTAATTTGTGTAGTTTGACTTGCTAACTTCAGCTTGAAAAGGTGAGTTTTTCTCACTCCCACATATTTACTTATGAAATCATAAATTGATGACAAGTGTTTAGTAATTAAAATGTTTATGTAAGTTAATGATGATTATATGATATGTTATTTCATGTTATTACTATGTTAAAACTGATAATTATCACCAGACATCTGATATATGATATTATATTGTGACATTGACATGTTAGTTTACATTATTTATACTGTTTATTTATTTATGATCACACTGCAAGTTCCCTGTTAGAATAGAATCACTATGGGTTGAAATAATACATACCCGAACGGATATTAGAATAGGAAAAAAATTTTATGGGATGAAATGATAGGCCTGAGCGATTTTTATTTATTTTTATTTACTTGGGATTGCGGGTTTGAAATGATAGAACCCGGGTTTTCTTTTTAAATTACGGATTGAAATGATATATATATGTATCACTTGACCTAGGTTAGAAAATTATATACAGACCCCGTGGTATATTTTTAAATGATTTTTATTAAAATATGTATTTTTAAAAGTATGAATTTGATTTAAAAATATATATTTTATGGTTTTAAGAAAGTTAAATACTAAGTTTTGAATTTGTGAATTTAAGTATGTAAATTTGAGGTAAATGTGATTTTTGACTTCAAATATTATTTTAAAAATGTCAGTAAATAATGGAAATTAAATTTAAAGTTTTGAAATGATATTTGAAGAAAAATGTTAAGTTTTGTTGAAATTTATAAGTTAAGAAACAGTGAAATTTTGACTTAACGAATGAAAGTGAGTTTTAATTGGATATTTAATTATAAATTTTTTGTTGTGATAAATCGTATGTTAAGTTGATTTAAGTGTGAAATTTTAAAGTCCAGAAATATGATTTAAAAATTTAAAATAGAAATTTTTTGAAGTTTAATATTTCTGGAGTTATAATAAAATCTGGAATTTTATTAATAGCATTTCTAAAATGCTGTAGTTTTATGACAGCACTTTGAAATGCTGTTGTTTTGAATTTAGCTATGTTTGAAGTAACTAAATATCTATTACGGCATTTTATAAATGCCGTTGTTCCTAAACTAAACTAATTTTGGAAATTTTAAGCTACGATAGCACTTTATAAATGCTGTTGTTGCCATATTTTGACAATGTTTGAAATATTATATATTTTAACACTATTTGCGTTATATTTCAAAGTGTTAAATGATTTAACTTTTGGAATTGATTATTTGTGAAATTTAAGAAGTTTTGAATATAATTTAATATGTAAATTTGAATTTTAAGGAATTTACATTGAATTTGAATTTAAATAAGGTTTACTTGGTTATGTGTTAAATTGAATGAAATCAAATGAGATAAATGAATTTTTGAATGGAATTTTGAAATGTATTTTTGTAATGATATTTGAAATAATATATGAATGACATATTTGATTTTTAAATGATATTTAAATTTGAATATTTGAAATTGAATTCAAATAATGATTTGATAATGAGGTTTTGAAGGATATGATATTTTAATGATTTCGAAATGGTTTTTAATGATATAATCTTTATTTTGATAAAGAATGTGAATTTGGAATGATATTTGATTTTGATAAATGAATATTTGAAGTTTATATTTGTATGAAAATATATTTTGTTTAATTGTAATTTAAGTTTATTTAAACAATATTGGATTTATGAAATGAATATTTCAAAACTAAATAATAATGAAATTAGATTTGAGATATGAATTTATGAAATTATAAAGTTTAGTTTTGAAATGTGGGGTATTAAAGTTTGGAAATATATTAAAATTGGATGGTTTATTTTTAGATCAAATCTATATTTGAAATTTATAACATTTGAAAAGTTTTGTTGGAAAACTTAATTGAATTGAAACTAATGGTTTGAATTGAATTAAATTAGAAATTTGAAAATTGAGTTTAATTGAATAAATTTGAAAATTTTAAATGTTATGATTTTCAAAGTGTAATGATTTCAAGTATTTTGGTTTCGAAAGAGTTATAACTTTGAAGTATTATGATTTTTGAAAGGTGAATATATTTTGAAATGGAAATGATATCGTATTAACTTGGACATAGTTTTGGAATAAAAATGGTTTTGGTTTCGAAGTATAACTATTTTGATTTGAATATAGTTTTTAAGTAAAAATGGTTTTGGTTTCGAAGCATAAAATATTTTGATTTGAATATAGTTTTTAAGTAAAAATGGTTTTGGTTTCGAATTATAAACTATCTTGAAATAAATATAGTTTTGAAATGAAATGATTTGAGTTTTTCAAGTATAAACTATTTAGAAATGACCACGGCTCTATAATAACGTTTGTTTGTTAAAGAGACCGCGATCGGAAGTTGTCATGCTCTCCGCCAACTCCGAAAACCACTTTAACAACTGTGTACGCGGCGGAGATTCCATAATGAAGTACAAAATCAGAATATATCTCCGAAGTCAACTAAATAACTGCAAGCTGAATAGATAGATGGATCTCCAAGCGAAGCTTTAACTCCAAAGGCGAGTCTCAAATGCTGCGACACTCAGTTTGACCGGAGCGTAAAGCAAAACACAAAACACTCGAGTCAGGATTAACATTCTTGTATCAATAAATCCAACTCAAGTGAAATATCAACTGAAATACAAGTAACATAAAGGATGTTTGGGATAGCCCTCCTCTAACGATCCGTAGAATTATCTACTATGTAGTAATATACGCTATTATAATATGTCTGAAGTAAAGTAAAAGTATTAAAATAGCGTTAAGGTGTTACCTGTGACGCCCCACCTCTATACCCACGCTAGCCAAGAACACTACGGTGTAGTGCTGTCAACTAGCGCGGAGAATAAGGCTGTTGAGGAGCGACCATCCATGTAATTTCTTATCACACGGTGGCTATAAAATGATCTTCGGAAACAAATATAGAAGTAAGCATAACATGCGAATCAATCACAGATATCCATATCACAAAGGCGGAAAGAGATATGAATATATATCACATAAAAGTGTACATCAGAGTAGTGGTCTAAAAAGATCCACGATAATACAAAAGAATAGCAACGCTTGCTATACAAAAGAATACAACTATGAGTCTATATCTCAAGTGTAAACAACAAAAGCTGCTAATCTAAACAAGTAGCCAAAAGTCTGAGTAGTGAATCACTGGGGGAGGAGTCAAGCAGTAGCACCTGTAACATCTCGGTCTGACCCGAGTATTATTTATAAGAAAATAATAAACGGATCAGTCTAGCTATAAATATCAGATGACATGATATAAAATAAAAGATATGGCATAAACATAAAATATCCATACTGACATACTACTATAAGTATGCAAATAATGATCAACAGGAGATCAACCGATAAGAGATAAATCAATATCACAAGAATCTTCTCAAAGATCCAAAGAGGGCATCATACCCTAAACTTGTACTCATGACAAGTCAAAGAGATAAATTCCAGAAATCAACACAAGAAATCCAGAAATCATAAAAAGGGAAAGAGGCCTATCACATGATGGTCCGAAGACCAAGGGGAGCTACCCCGCATGTGTGAATGGAATCACACAGATTGAGGTCAAGACTAACCAAAAAGCAGAAAGGTATGTGTGAATGGAATCACACAAGTGGTGTCTAGTCTAACCTTGCAATGAAAGAGACATCGCGCAATTGCTAGTCTAATTCATAAAGCGATCATCAAGATCAACGAGAAGTGTCAATTACACTAAGCTAGTAAATATAGAAGTTTAGCTTCATGTCCCATAACCACTTGCTTAACTTAAATATTTACGAACAAACTGTAAATCTTCACTAATAAAATTGTCACAAGAGGTTCAATCGAACAAGTCCAAGAATTAACCGACGAAGTGAACGCAAGCGTTTCATACCACTTGTTTTACTAAGTCGTTTAATTAGATTTCTCATCCGAGTGAGGTAAAGGCTTGTATATACTAATAGATTGGAAAACGGTTTAAAGAAAGAGCTTTGTTATTAAAAATAGAGTTGAAATTGTTTGTTAAAAGAGTTTTGATATTTACTACTAGTATTGAAACCTTTATATTTTAAAGTGACAAAACACAGAAGCAATTGTAGAAACAATCAGTCACAAAAATCGCATACGGAGATGTGAATAAAATCCAAGGAAATCAGCTCAATGTTTTTCAGATAAGATCCCCTACGAAGGGGGGGTCCAGGGAGGGTGGCAACCCCCCAAGGTGGGGGTGCGGGGGCAACGCCACCGCTTACGGGGTTCGACCTGCCCGGTCAGGTCGCGGGGGTCCAGGGGGCAGCGCCCCGACCAAAATGGTACGACCTAGTGAAGACAAGATGAGGTCTAACGACCTAAGGGGAATAGGGTCGAGCGACCTAACAATAGAACAGGTCAAGCGACCTAACGTTTCAAGGCCGAGCGACCTAATTAAACTCGCGACTTAATGGTGTGAAAGGCGTGCGACCTAACATGTTACGACCTAAGGGGGGTGCGCGACCTAAGAAGGTTCGCGGGCTAGGGATGAGCGACCTAACAAGGTTCACGACCTAACGGAGACGAGGTCATGCGACCTAAAGTGGTTCGCGACCTAAAGGTGTTCGCGACCTAATAGGGTTCGCGACCTAAAGGTGCACGACCTAAGGTCTTTCGACCTAGGGGTATATAGGTAACACGACCTAAAGGTGTCGCGACCTAAGGGGCCAAGCGACCTAGTGGGTCATACGACCTAAAGGAAATAGGGTCCAACGACCTAAGGAAAACAAGGTCCAACGACCTAAAGGGATGGGAGTCATGCGACCTAAAGGAGTATGCGACCTAAATGAAGGCGGAACAACTCAGGGTCTAACGACCTAGGGGGGGCGACCTAAGGTCTAACGAACTAAGACCGAGGAGACGTTTCCAACAGAGGGAACGACTTAACGACCTAAGCCTAACGACCTACGACCTAAGGTCCCACGACCTAATGAGGCAGGCAAGGCCGAACGACCTATACACGAACGACCTAAAGTCCAACGACCTACGACCTAAATCCGAGGCGACCTAAATCCAAGGCGAACGAAATATGCAGGCCTTGACTTTTCCACACGCGCGAGCTAATGATTCCGAGCGACCTATACCTGGGCAGAGCGACCTAAGCTCAGGAAGTTCACCAAACAACTAAAAATTGGAGTTTTTCGCCAATCCAATCCAAACCAAATGCAAATATACATGCTAAAGTGATGGGGAATCATTCCCAACAGTCCAATATAGTTATAGACTAGAATTGTGAGATAAAAATCTCACCTTTGCTCCAAAACCCAATGAAAATGAAGAACAAAGCTTGAAGGCAAATGGAGAAGCAACCACAAGCTTGAATCTGATGTCTTCTTCTTGAATTTGGAGTTGAATGTTGGAGTTGCAATAAAACAAAGACTTTGGAGTTTTAATTTCTCATTCCATTCACCATTTTTGTTGAAGCTTTAGTGTTAGGAAATGAAATGAAGCAATGAAGAAGAAGGGGGGTGGAACTTGGGCCTAATGGGCTAAAAGTCCAAACCAAAGGCTCGAGTGAAAAAGTGGTGAAATTCCACTAACCCCAAACATATCAATGTTTATACTTAGAAGATTGCAAACGACGTTTCGAACTCAATGGAAGTGGTCTCGAGTCCTAATTTGACCGTTTGCAAAAAGTAGCTTCGGACCAAAATTCGATTAACGATAAAATATTTAAATAAAATATTTAAATATAAAAATCGATAAATATGCGGGTTGTTACATTACCCATATCCCCCTTAACACATTTTTATATATTCCCATAGTCTATACAGTACCGTAACAACCCCCTTCCCTCCCCCCTCCCCCGTGAACTGGAGGGCTATCAAATGGAACTCCATAGGTATGGTACAAAACAAACTTGTATAAGGCGTGATAGGGCATGCAATAAGGCACTCGAGGCAATGCCAGGGTAGATATACCGTTTGTGGATCCAGACTGGTGGTAACACATAGCAGCTACTACCGCCTACCTCGTGACATACTCCCAAATCAAAGGTTGCACCCAATCACATCATAAAAGCAATAGAATGGTATCGAAAAATGTGTCCGATAGGAGGAATGACCTCACTTGGCCCGGCATGGCTCCTGTTTTAGCCGCATCAAGCTGACTCAGGTGAGTCGGGGCTACGTAAATACCATATAGAATCGCCACCAAACCATCCTACTTCATTCTGGAATCTCCACCACGTACATAGTTGTTAAAGTGGTTTTCGGTATTGGCAGAGAGTATGACAATTGTGACAACCCAGAATTTTTGGATATTTGAAATCGTAATATTTAATTGATTTTAAATATTCAAAAGTTAATTTTCAACTTGAATTTCAAATATCACTATTTATTTGACAAATAAACTATTGAATTAAACAATTGGAAATCAGGTAAAATATGAATTCTGGGATTTCGAATCTGGTAAAAGTAATTTGAAGGTTTACCAAATTTATATTGATATTACTGGAAATAATAGAACTTTCAAAATTGAATTTAAAACTGTTTTTTCAGTTTTGAAAATATATCATTTAAATTGATATTTAAAAATAGCCTTCCGAGGCACAGACTCGGAATTCGACGAAACCTGTTCCATTGAATCTATAATAGCATATTATTATCGGATTTCAATTTTCGTAATATTTGGAGTTATCGTGAGGTCATACGATATATAAACGCGCTGAAATCTATATCGATAATTTAGTATAATAATTGAGTCCAAAAAGCTATCTTCTCCATACGATCGAATTAGGACTCGAAACCTTTTCCATTGCGCTCAGAATAAGGGTTTAACATTATAAACGCCTAACGGCACGTCTCGATAGGATATCGAGAGTTTAGGCTTCGTTTTCAAGACGATTTAAATTTGAATTTAAATTTAAATATAAATAGTATAATTTCATTGAAGCACTATTGCAAATCTAAGCAGACACGCAAAGGAATTCATTGCACGTGTCCTTTCTGGTTTACACACGTTTTCGTTTAAAAAAAAGATGTAACAACCCGCATATTTAACGATTTTATATTTAAGTATTTTATTTAAATATAGCGTCGTTAGTCGGATTTTTGGTCCGAAATGTTACTTTTTGCAAATGGCCGAATTGGAACTTGAAACCATTTCCATTGATTCCAAAATGGCGTTTGCAATCTTTTTGAGTATAAACTTTAATATGTTTGGAGTTTGTGAAATTTTGACTCTTTTTCTACTTGGGCTTGAGTTTGGGTTCAACCCCAATCTCCTCTTAACCCCCCTAGCTCATTAACTCTTCATCCATTCACCCTCATTTCATTCCTTCAACTTAAGAAAACTGAAAATGGTGGAAGGGAAAGGGAAATAGAAATTGCAAGCCCTAGTTTCTTCTTGTAAACTTGATTCTTGCTCCAAATATCAAAGAGAAGCTATTGGTAAGCCTCCTCTTCATCTTCTCTATCTCTTTCTCTCTTCAATCTTAGAAATTTCTAAACCTAAACTTAGGAAATACTTGTTTTGATATTAGATTGAAGCTAGTAGAGTTGAAGTGGAGAGTGGTTGGTTGTTTTCTTTGCTATTGAGCTTCTCTATTCTTGTTTTGAATTAAAAGGTGAGTTTTGAACTCACATCTACTTCTCTTGATTTCATTAATGTTGGGTATGGATTCCAAACACTTGTTCATATGCTTTTGCTTTTGATTTGGGTTGATTCGGTGAAGTTGCCAAATTATGATTTTTGAAGCCAAATCTATGTAAAACCTTATATGGTTGATGTTTATGTTGTTCGGAGTGTTTGGGTGTGTCGTTAAGGTTGGGTAGTCGTTTGACGTAAGCCCATAATCAACACGCATCCGATTGCTTTCGATTTGTTTGGCCATAAATGGTCTAGGTTCAGGAAATGCCTGACCATCAGGTTTCAAACGTCTGAAACCCTATTTTCAGACGTTTGAATATTGTTCTGGGGAAGATTCTTATCCCCATATTCAGACGTCTGAATTTATATTCCAGACGTCTGAAAGCGCTAATATTCAACCAGAAGGGAAATATGCAAAATATTGCCTATTTCAGACGTCTGAAAATTGGGTTCAGACGTCTGAATTCTCTTTTGAAAAAGAGATTAATTTCCAGATTCAGACGTCTGAACCACTTCTTTCAGATGTCTGAACCACTTCTTTCAGACGTCTGAACCTGCTGTTTTTGCCAAATTGCCTTATTCGTTTAGTTTTCCAAATTTGACGATGCATGTTGATTCCAATTAGTTGTTTATGCATATTTGACCTTGATGATTCATTTTTGAATTCATTCACGGGTTTTTATAAATGATTTCTTCAAAATCATATTAAAAGTTCGCTTCTCCGATTTATAAATTCTATTTAAAACACACGCACAATTTCGCACTTCGAGCGGATTGGAAGGGTGATTAAATGGTTGGGCAAAACACGGACCATGAATCTGTGCGTTTATCCTTCCGATTAATCCCCGGCCTATTCATTTGATCGTTTTAACCTTCGGGTTTGGTTTACCGATGATATGCGGTGAACTTTGTACTGCTTTGAGTGTGAAATTAACTAACGGATAGTAAACCGTTTAGTGCGAACGAGTGGTTATGGGACTCACGTTACCACTTTTCGGATTCCTTTTTGAGAGTTATGACACATTCTGCCAGTTAGTGGTGTCCAGTACTGGGTCTTCGACCTTCACCGCTACGTTTTGTTGCCTTTGGGATAGTGTCTTCGGACTGTCTCCTTCAGGTTTGTTGCCTTCGGGTATGTTGCCTTCGGGTATGTGCCTTCGGGTTTGTTGCCCTATAGTATTGCTTCCGATGTTGGTCGTTATGAGCCGCATGGGTGATATTGGGTTTGGAGTCTTCGGGCTCATTGATCCTTGTTCATACAGTACTGAGCTCGAGCAATTTTATGATGTTTCATTGATATGTATATTCCCTAGGTATCGCCCTTCAGTGTTGGTCTTTTTGAGCCGCATGATATGTAGCGATTACCTCGTGGAACTTGTATACCTTATTGGTATTTGTTATTTGCCTTTATGGATTGATTTGGGATATTCCTATCCTTTGTTTCTATGAGTTGTCTATCATATGAGGCTTGTTTTGTTATCATATGATTCATCTTTTGTTAGATGATTGTGTTATCTCCTTTAGAGATATTTGTTATACCTTGTAACCTTGTAGGTTTATTGTTGTTCAGTTTATCTAACTGATTTGTTTAGCTAGACTGACCCGTGTATTTATACTCGGGTCAGACCGAGATGTTTCAGGTTAGGTGCTTTTGGACTTAGCCTATTTTGCTTCCGCATGGACTATTCAGCTTGTTCCTTTTTGTTAAAGCTTTTTGTGTAGTCCTTTTATTGTAACTCTGATATATGTATTCTTTTGGTTCGTCTGTATATTGTGGTTTGCTATACCACTTGACGTGTATTAGTTTGTATACTCTGTTATGTATCTGTATATGTGTATATGATGATCTACTGTTCTGTGATGTATATTACATTTGAGTTGTTATATTCTGTTTTGATAGATCCTCCAACCACCAATGGTTTTGTTTTAAGTATTCATTGGGTATGTCGACTTGCTTGGTATGTCGACTTGCTTGGTATGTCTATTGTCGATGTATTCAATAGATAGTTAGAGCAAGGCTATAGATGGTCGCTCGCAACCAGCCTTATTCTCCGTGTTAGTTGACGGCATTACCCTGTAGTGTCCTTGGCTAGCGTGGGTACAAAGGTAGGGCATCACAAAAGAACTCCAGCCAGTTAATTTTTTTTAGCGGTTCAAAATCCCCCTCTTCAAAATCGAAATCTTTAATCAACGGAAAAGAACAATGGCCGAGCTAAAATTTTTAATTCATTCTTCATCAAATCCTTTTTCCCTTCGTTCGAAAGCAATCAAAATAAAAGGAGGCGAGCCTCCGTTCTCCTCTGGATTCGAAATCTCGAATTCAAATCGCGAGGCTCGGTTCTATTCGTAGAGCAGAATTTTAGGCTACCATTCGATGCGGCTGTGGTTGAGTAGGTGTGCGCTTGCGTACACGCTCGCGCAAGGGGCTGAGACGTTAGTGGTGTTGGCTTAGCGATTTGGGAATGGCATCGTTCGATGTGAGGCCGAGGGCACGACCATAGGAAGGGCGCTAGAAGGCGACTCGAATGCGTGAGTGGTGGTGCTAGCACTACATGCAGGCGAAAGGGACGAGAAGCGTGGTCACCCGCGCTTGTGGAGTTCGATGGCATGGGGTCGTCGTCGCTCCATTCACATGCGTGCAACTGCTTCGTGATGGCGGCAGATGCTAGATCGAGCAGTGGGGTATTCCTTTTAATTTTTACAAATTAATTTTGATTTAATAAATTATATACAATACATTTATTTACTGTTGAGATTTAAAATATATACAGAGTGATTTAATTTTAAAGGCATAGTAAGGTTCGTAATTTTTTTTTCAATCTATAGGTTTATCCATATATATATGTATATATTGGAATGGTTTGGGGAAAATATAAATAGAAATTTTAAAATAGTTGATAGTTTATATAAAGTATGATTTTGGAAGCTATATAGGTTTTTATAAATATATTTGTAGTTTCAAAAGAAAAATATAATAAACATAGATATGTACATTTCAGAATTACTAGATTTATCTTAAAATAATGAGATAAAGTGATTTATGTGTTTAATTAACTTATTAAATTATTTTAGTTGCTAAAAGATTATTTATCGAAGGGGCATAATTAGGAGTTAAATTATTAATTTAAAATTAAATATTTGGTTAATTAAATTTAGTAAATAGTAATTGATCATTAAATTAGTTCAAAATATTAATAAAACATCTAATGTTTATACAAGGCCCGAAATCATGAAAACCAGTCGAGATTGAAGTTGATGGCAAACAAAGGTCAATGGTGGGTTAATCTCACTCATTTGGATCACCATAAATTTAAATAGTTAAAAATCTAAATTATAGGTTGATCGCTTGAATTGATGATTTATTATATATCTGGATGTGATATTATATAGTAGTATATCTATTGGAGTGATTGATTTCCCGCATTAGCGGATGAGACCCTATGCGCCCCGCATAATAGCGGATGACCCTTTATACCGTGATATTCCACCTTGAAGTGGGATTGGTATTTTAAATCATTGTGCTAACATCTATGGATGTAGGAAAACAGGTTGGTGGGTTCCAATTGGATTCCTCAAATCTTAAATTTATTTTATATTCGGTAATGTAATTTATGTGATAATCAGTGATGGATTATATTGATTATATTGAGAATTGAAATTATTGAATGATATGGCTTGGTTGAATATATATTGGTATTTGAGGAAAATATACGAAGTTTGGATTTTTAAAGGAAATAAAAAGTGAAATTTTAAGTAAAATAATTATAGTAAATTCAAATAAGTTAGGAATGAATTTAGGAAAGGGATAAAGGTTTGATTTTTAAATCCTATATAATAAATTCAAGGAGAAAAAATAAGGATTTTAAATAAATGGGAAAAAGGATTTTATTTAAAATAAGGACTTAAGCAATATTGTTTTGTAAAGTACAAAGAAATATATTTTTAAAATTTAAGATTTGAAATGAGTGGGAAAATAAAAGGAGAATTTAAAATAAAATACGAATTGGTATTTTCGATTTAAATAAGAATTTAAATCATAAATAAGGTGTGAATATGGGATAAATGGGTTTTGAGATAACTTTGGATAAGTAAAGGAATTAATTTTAAGATGGAGTTGGTTTTGGAAATCGATTTGAAAACCGACTAAGTGTTGACACTATGAATAAAGAAGAATGAGATTGAGAATTTATGAACAAAGTTTATAAATAAAGTGTATTATTTATCAGAGGATAATTTGAAAGTATAAATTCAGGATGGGAATTTATAAGAAAAGGGTGATATGTTTAAAATAAATAGTAGTTTATTTTCAAAGGTGTGGAAAGGAAAGTGAATTTCCCTGAAAAGCCGATCATGTTTTCAAAGAAAGATTTCCAAGAATAAGCTAGTGGTTTTAAACTGGTTTTAAAAGAATGCTTTAGAGAAATTTTATTATTTTAAATTGTTTTAGAATTTTAAAGTAAATATTTATTTAAATTAATTATAGTAGTAATTATTTTAAAGTTTTAACTAGTATTAAATTTTAAAAGATAATTATTTAATTTTTATACTGTATAGAATAATTTTTATTTTAAATTTGTTTTAGCTTATGTTTTACATGAGAGATTATTATAAGATTTCATAAGTAGTATTTTAAATAAAGTGTTTTTAAGTAGTTTTATTTTTAAATGTTTTAAAGTGTATATATACATATATATATATATATATATTTGGGTAAAGTGATTTAAATTATTTTAAAATCTAAGTATTAAGACTTTTTCATTTTCAGTGGGAAGAAAATAATTGGGTAGAAATTTATTCCGCGAGAGAAAATGTGATTCGAAACTTTTTTCAAATGGTTGAAATGTAGAAAAGTATCTTGCGAAGATATATTGAATTAAATAATTTAGGAAATTATTAAGGCCTGATGGTTGTTTGTGAATGTTATATGATAGTTAAATAACCGACTATCAATATTGGCCAATGTGCTAATCGTTTCGAAGAGACCGGGATCGGGATTAATTTCCCGAAAACAACTTCGATCCGGTTTGAACGTTTTCGTGAAGAAGACAAGAGCTTGGAGTCGAAGATGGAGCAGTGAAGTGCAAGGGCTAATCGCTACTAATCTTGAGAGTAATTCCAAAATGGATGTAGTAGAAGTAGTTCCTTCGGTTCCGTTCGGACCCGTAATGGACTTGTATGGATGAATGCTTTCAGAACATCGTCAGGAGGACGATGAGAATTCTAAGTGAATGTGTGCCAAAAAGGTAACGCTTAACCTCGAGCCTTATCAACCGGGAATGGCTAAAACAGGGAAGGTGCATGCAAGGCTAAGTGGCTAGCAACCAATTAGGGTAAGGTCATCCCTGTCTAGATGTCCCTTTTTTTCAGCAGTGTGGGCGGTTGTTGGTCCCAATCGTGGGGTGATCTTATTCGGACTGTCCAGTAACGGGTAGCTCCGGTCTTGTGTTGCAGGGGATCGGGGTGGATCCTCGGTGTGGTGATCTTGACCATGTACTGTGACGGACGGTACCCCAGTAGCCCTGCCATTGATGGAAATTCATTCTCCCTACATGCCTTTATGGTTTTGATTGTAGAACCTAGTATTGCTAGAATTTAATAATGTTAACAATTTCGGCTGTTTGAATAAGTATTTGTATATAGACTCTACTATAATATCAGATGATTTTATAAAAAATTGTTTTGATTATCGTAAGGTAAAAATCCGACATGTTTATTTATGACATGATCTTACATGATACCTGAAACTTTAACAATCCAATTGAGTGTGTTTTCCCACTCTGGTTTTCCAGACTGACTCGGGTGTGTTATTTAACTATATTGCTCGGGTCGGATCGGATCGAGTATTGTAGATATAGGAAAGGATGCTGTGGAACTCAAGAGATGAGTTGGATGGTGAAACGTACCACACGTATTATGTATTATCCACTGTGTTTGGTTTGCTGCATAATTAGTTTCTATATGGACAAGTTATCATAACTGTCCAGTGTTGTGTTGTTGTTTGATGTTGTACTCTGATGATGTAATATATAAAACAGTTGTAGTTCTTTTGTATAAAAACCTATTGTTATCTATTATATGTTATTCCGCTGCGTTTGTAAGATTCTGATGTTGTTTGTATTTCTTCTTATACCTCCTTCTTCTTTAACCCTAATGGTTCGGTTTTCCGGCATTCGATTGTTCGGCATTTGATACAGTGGACGTATTGATGTCGATTTTCGGGCGTCGAAAAATCGGGTCGTTACATTTGGATCAGAGCTGAAGGTTAAGCGAGAACCTTTGCTCTGGTGGGGATTACTCATTTAAAATAGAGTCCGTAGTACTCTAGAATAAGTTTGAGAGTATTAATAGCTATGAGCACGTATTTGTTAGTGAATATAATTTTTTTTATTGTGTTGACTTATCGGTTGAGTGTTTATGGATTCTGGTCGATGTATGGGACGCCATGTCATCGATAGGAGTTTCTGAACTCTTAAACAAGATAAACTAGGGTAAATGAAATAGTTTTACCCAAATTATTTTTGTATATAAAAGAAATAATTTTCCGTAAATTATTATAGTCATATATGGTTGCTAGGTTATTAGGAAGTGATAATGTTAAATTATTATCATTGTTATATAGAAATTTAAAATAGGAATTGAAATCACAACCAATGGTTACGGAAATAAATTTAGTAACAGAATGAGATTTGTAAATTTAAATTATAAATGTGATTTATAATTGAAATGAGATAAAATTTCAGAGTAATGTTTGAATATAGATTGGAAGGATTTGAGATTTGGAATTTTGGGAAAAAGTTTAAATTCCTTGAGATTTAAAATAATTTTCAAAGGTTTTGGAAAAAAATAGTGATATTATTTCAGAAATATTTTTGAATTGGATTTGAAATATGGTGAGATTTGGAATTCAAAAATATTTGGAAAATGTTTTAAAGCACTGAACTCTTTTTGGTCACTGGAAAATAACTTCGGTGATGACTGCAGCATCATCGATGTTCATTTTCGAGTTTCCAAGAGAGGAATTGCTACCTAAATGTTTTAAATTGGAGTGTTTGCCAAACTGAGTTTAGTTTTGAAATTCAAAGAAATAAGTTGATATACCAAAGGATTTTTGAATATGGTTGATTTCAAAGGTGATTTTGAAATGTTGAGGAATTTCTTAAACTTCGGAAGTTAATTAAAAATGTTTATGGAATAATAAATGTGTTTGAAAAACCTACAAAATTTGAAATTGGTTAGAATAGAAATTTTTTAACTTGAAGGATAATTAAATTAAAATAAGTGTGAAAACGAAATAAGTTAGAATAGTAAGTCAATTAAACGAAGTAAATTAGAAGAAGTTAGCAAATGGAATTTAAATAAGTGGAAAACTTATAGAAGCTTGAAATTTGAATTGAATTGGAATGTAATTAAATCTAGTAAATAAAGTGGAATTAAAGAATTAGTTGAAGTGGACTAAAAATAATAAAAGTTTGGAAATAAGAAAATTGTTTAAGATTTAAAATAAATTAGTTAGTGGACTAATTAACGAAATGGTAGATTAAATATGGTTTGAGATGAACAGAATTCAATATAATAATAATAATAATAATAATAATAATAATAATAATGTAAGGTAAATTGAATTCAAATGGAATTGAATCTTAAGTTAAAGGAAAAGGATATAAAAGCTTAAGAGGTGAAGTGAAAATTAATATAAGGAAAGTTGTATAAAATATTTATATTGAACTTAAGAAGAAATGGTGAAATTCTTAAGAAAAATTGGAAATAAACTAAGTTAGTTAATGAATGAAGGTTTAATAAAGGTGTGTAAAAGGATAATTGTGAA
The DNA here is from genome assembly GCA_030765085.1 of Allium cepa. Classification (NCBI taxonomy): domain Eukaryota; kingdom Viridiplantae; phylum Streptophyta; class Magnoliopsida; order Asparagales; family Amaryllidaceae; genus Allium; species Allium cepa. The sequence goes on from CM060935.1 coordinate 61,648,214, forward strand.
TAATTGAATGGAAATTAAAATAAGTGTGAATAAAAATAAATTGATATAACTAATAATCAATTGAGGTAAAATGCATAGGATGTACGTATATTATTTTATTCACATAACGATTTGTGTAACGACCCAGAATTTTTAATAATTAAAATTTGAATATTTAATTAATTTTAAATATTAATAAGTGAATTTTTAGGTCAAATAAATTTTTATTTGAATTATTGGATAATTAAATCGACAATTTAATACGTTAAATTATGAAAATAATTGAAAATTGAGTTAAAAATGATTGTAAATAATTTGGAAAATTTTATTTAATCATACTGGAGTTATAGAAATATTTTAGAACTTTTAAAATCGAATTAAAAGTTAATTTGTGAAAATTGAATATTTTAATATTTAATAATCGACTGTAAAATAGTCAATTTTTGAACAGTCTCAGAATTGAACGAAACCAGTTTCATTGGATCCGTAATAGTTAGTTATTACCGGATTTCAATTTTCGTGTCAATCGGAGCTATCGTTTGATCGTGGCAGCTCGAAACGCATCGAATCGTTTTTAATTTAAATTTGGCGAGTCAAAATAGCCATTTTTCAAAAAGTCTCGGCTTTCGACGAAACCAGTTTCATCGGATCCGTAATGTGATATTATTGTAAGGTTTCAAATTTCGTGTCAATTGGATTTACGGTTTGTCCGGTACAAATTAAAATGCCTAGAAATCGATTTAAATCGGTTTAATTTAAATTGAGCGTTTATAGCCATAACTCGCACATACTTCCGAATTAGCTTACGAAACCTGTTCCATTGTGTCCGGAACGCGGGGTAAACCTTAGAAACGCTGGTTACGGCACGTAAATCGGAGTTCGGAATTTCCGGGATGAATAGTGTCGCTCGTTCCTTATAAATAGACCACCATCTTCATAAATTTGCTAAAATAAGAAACCCTAACCCTAATCAAAATGCCTAGCCGCCAGTTACATAATGAATGGCCAGAATTTTCTCAACTTCCACCTCGTTTTTTTCTTCATCCATCAATCGATTCGCGAAATCATCAACATGAAAGTTGGAGAGGGGAGTGAGAGCTACAAGTTGAACGGCTATGATCTAAAATGGAGCATCGTAGTGGGAGATAGGGGGGCCGACAGGGGGGGGGGCTGCGCACGCATTTCCACGCAACCTAGGAGGCCGAGCTTGGGGTGTTTGGGGCCGAACATAGGTGGAGTTAGGGGCTACAACATGCAACTCTCTGATCGAGTTATCGTTGAGTAATTTGCTCGCGATTTGTAAACCTAAATGGGAGCATGATGGGTTAGTTTGTGCGTATCTTTACCTGTAGCCGTGCGTGATGAAGACGTGATGAGGAAGAGAGAGTGCACGGCCAGGATTTGGGGGGTTCAAGATCCTATGGCTCTAGATGGATGAAGGTTTAAAATTTATTAGATTGAGTTGTAATTGTTATATAAAAAAAATCGTGTAACTTCAAAAATGTATATCTTTTTCATACGAGGTCGAAAAAATGCAAACTCAGTTGCGTTGGAATCGTATGGACGAGCACTACGCGATGGAGTTGGTTTGGAGTCGTTTGGAGTTAGTGAGAATTTTGGGTAAAATTAAACGCGCGTTTAATTTTATTCGAAATAAATCGCTAAAACGGAAATTAAAATCAAGGTGAGAACTTCTCACTCAATCGAATAGGTTTCGATTTTATTTTAAATAGTTAGATTTAAAATATTTGAATGCATGTATGAATGATGACTGTTATTTATTGTTTGTTAAAATAGACATTATACGCCGTTAGTAAGCGGATGTTATTTAATAAAAACATATACCACGAATATTTCATAAACAGTGAAATTGGTATTATATATAATATCAATATATATATATTGGCATATGTATATATTGCAGTTGTTGATTTCCCGCATTTTTTGTTTAGCGGATGAGACCCTATTACGCCGTTATTAAGCGGATAATATTTAATAAGAACATATACCGCGATAATTTCGTACTGGAGCGAAATTGGTATTGTGCTAATGTTTTTGGATGCAGGAAACAGGTTGGAGGGATCCAACTGGATTCCTCAACAGTATTTATTTGATTTCAGATATTTTGATATTTGATGGATTATCATATTGATATATGATATCGTTGTTGTCGTGATTGACTATTTGGTATGTAGCATCATTGGACCCAGATTTTGGGATTTTAAAATGATTTTAAAGTGATTTTTGAGAATATACTATATTTTTGGAATTGATCCATTTTAAATAAATAAACGTTATAATAGTTAAAGTTATAAAAATTATGATTTTGTGAAATATAGTTAAAAGTTGATTTTTGAGAAATATGAACTAATGATTTTATAAAATAATTTAGATTGGATTTTTGAATATATGATAAAAGTTTAAATATAGAATTTATAAAATTTGATTATTTTATAAATCGAAATGATGAAATTATAAAGGAATTTAAAGACGTTTTAGAATAATAATATAAACTGATTTATATTAAGAGATTTATAAATGGATATTTATAAATTGAAGTATAGACATTATAAAACGAGTTTTTATAAGTGTTTGAATGTAGTGAAAATGAATTTCATAAATGAATGAAATTTATAGAATTATAAACTGTGAAGTTATAAATGAAATTTATAAATAGTAAGATTTATAAATTTGTGAAGTTAATTGAAGAATAGATTTGGTTAAATAAATGAATCTTATAAGTTATAAGATTTATAATTATGAAGTTTAAAGAACGATTTTATAAAATAATCGTTTTATAAGGATTTAACTTATAATATGAACTTTTAGTTTATAATTGAGATATGAAATCAAATAGGTTAATAAAGGAATTTATAAAAAAGAAGTTTTTATAAATAAATAGAAACGGAATTTATAAACGTTGTTTTATAAATTCGCAAACGACTTATTTTGATAAGTTAATTGTTATAACTTAGAAATAGAGTTATATTCACGTTTTTAGACAGTGAATAATCCTTTAAATTAAAATGAATAAAAGGATGGAATTTGTTAAAGAAGTATATTCACGTTTTTGAATAGTGAATGATATGTTAAAGAAATTGTTTTGAATGAGATGTTTAAATTGAATTAAAACGATCTAACGATGTTTTAAAATGTGTTGAGATTCGAAACCATAGATTTCAACATTGATTGTTGAAATAGACGTTTTCGAGAAATAAAAGGAAATGGTAGACTATAACACTGTTGTTATAGTAAATGATTTCCGAAAGGAAATGTTTTGTATAGTATTGGGATTTATATATCTATTTAATTTCGAATCCCTATACTAGTGATTTTGGGTTGTCGTAACGATGTTTTACGCAACATTCGTTTTGGCCCAAATAAATATGTTAAGAGAATGATTTCCTTAATAGAATGAAATATATACTTAATTCGATTTAAGTATATTGAATATTTTCTAAGTGTTGAAAATAAAAAGATTTGTGAATTACTTATTTTTAATAAGTATGGAAATGTTTTCCAATATGAAGTGAATAATTAGAATTTATCTTTTTCTGAAGATAAATTGAAATGAATTATTGAAATCGCATATGCATGGATATCTTGAAATATAAATTCATTATGGAATTTATATGTGAAAGTGAAACTTGTTAAAAATAAATATTGATTTATTTTTGAAGTGTTGAAATTATATATCTAGTAAAGATATTTTGGAAAATAAATAATTTGGAAAATTATTTGGAATCTGGTGATGTGTGCATATCCAGTGATAGTTCAATAACCGACTATCAGTATTTCCCTTTGAATGGGTATTTGATGTGAATTGATTGAATTTGAATGCACACTTATTTTTGAATAAGCGCTCACTATTCGGGTTAACCGGGAAAGGACCATGGGGTCGTATAACCCACTCCGAATATGTGATACGTCGTTGTGAATCGCATTTGAAGATCGGTGTTGAAGACCGGTATTTGCGAGAGTGATAGGATGAACTATCGATTGACTCTGCACCGAGTAGCTACGGTATTGAGTTCTCCATATGTGATGGTGAATCCGATCAGGATTGTAAATATCCGGATTGCAAGGACTTCTTTGTAAGTGCCTTCGGTTCTGTTCGAGCCCGGAACAGACTTGTAAGGATTGTATGCCTGACATTACAAGTTGAGATATAAAGCCGATTTCTTTCAAATATATTTCTGTTGGTGGCGGAGAATTTATTCTTTGCTTAACACCCTTCTTTGAGACGTACGAGCTCAAAGGTTATATAGTTGAAATTATCAGCGATATATTCCCAGTTTGGTAATGTGACATGCCGAGTGATGCTGAAATGATCATTGTGTTGATTATTTGTGATAGGATCGTTTATTTGATCGTCTATCCTTGTGATCATTGTGTTGATCATTTGTTGACCCAAAGCATGGCTTTTGTATAAAGTATGTTTTTGTGGACGTGACTTCGTCGAGCCTCACACCCCGTGAATGGTCAAAACAGGAAAGAAGCAGCAAGGTTATGAGGGGTAGCACCCTTTAGGATGTGTCCATTTCCTTCTGGAAAAGGGTGGTATCATGGTATGGAGCCCAGATACTTACTCATGTTGAAAACACTTTGTTATGATTGTGTGAATTGATTACGAGCGCTCGGTGATAAAGGTCCCAAAGGACCGGGGGATGGCATATTCGGTCAGTTGTTACTCAGTTAGGAGTAACCCGGCCTTGTGTTGGTAGAGATCCGGTTTGGTTCTCGGGGATGTCCATCCAGAGGCATTCTCATGTGGCAATGGGAAGTTCCTTGGCCTGATCATTCGTTGGAAATCCAAAGAAACAATACGTGACTTGTACGGTTTTAGTTGTATAACCTGCTACGGAATGTGGCGGTAACCTGCTATTGAACATAGTTAGCTATAGTAGGCATACGATAATGGTCGTATGTTGGCTAAGATTTATATCTTTATTTTCGAAATGATTTTCCTCTACACTATGCACTAGTAATAATATCAAATGTTATTTTAAATGCGTATCAAGCATCTTTGACTATCATAAGGAGAAATCTCCTCCGATTCTGCGTTTGCATGTGTGTGTGTGCGGGAGGCCTTATGGTAGTCTCATTTTTAAAAGCATTGCGAATTGAAATAAAAATATCTCTCTATTGATTTTAAAGATAAATAAACTGTTTTGAGTTCTCACACCAGTCACATGACTGACTCGGAGTTTATTGTTTTCCTTCCTAAACTCTGGGTGCCCACCAATTTCCACACGGGCAGTTAAGAGTTAGGTTTATCAGGATATTCTGGATATTCTGGAGTTGCTAGAGGCAAGCTGGATGGCATGGCGTATTACTAGTTTATATAGTATTTCTTTTTCCGCTGCACTGTTGTTGTTGTATGTTGTTGTACACTCTGATGATATGATGTAATGAAATGTGATGTAATGTAATAACTGATATAGTTCTTTGTTTAAAGATTATTCATTTATTATTATATGTTGTTCCGCTGCGAATTGTGAGATTCTGTTGTTGTTCTTTTTGTTTTCTTTCTGTCCCGTTCTATTTAAAAAAAAATCTTCTATCTTCTATTTTCAAATTTTCTTTTTCTCTATTTTTCTCTATCTTCTTATCTCTTCTCTTTCTCTCTTTTTCTTTTCTTAAATTCTTTTTAAAACCCATAACATCTCGGTTTTCGGCCTTTGATTTCTCGGCAGTCGATAAAGTGAGTATCGATGTCGGATTTTCGAAAGACGAAAAATCCGTTGACGTTACAATTTGATCTAGATTCGAGCATAGAATTTTGGGGTAGTTATACTAATCCAAGTTGGGATTTGTCACTCGATTTTCGACGGCGAACCCTAATATGGATTTTGATGGATTTCGGGAATTCTCTATCATAGTATATTGCTATGCAAGGAGAATAACGGTTTCTGATCAAGAAACCAGATCCGAGTCTGCACTAGGAAGTCGATGGACGATACTAATTCGGAAGTGAAATTGTGTGACCGAGTGAGCGATTGAATTTGGTATTGCGTACGGATGATATATGTGCATCATATGGACTTAAATGAAATAGATATTAAAACTTTTGAAAGAATGTATAAAATGATTTGAATGTTGTTATTGGACATTATTGCTAAGTAAGGATATACAGATGTTTAAAAGAAAAAAGGAAATTGGTGTTTTGAATTCGGAAGATAAATTGAATTGCTCGACAAAAAGGTATGTATTTAAATTTCTGTATGAAAATTGATGGTTTTCTGATCTAACCACTTGGTTGTTTTCTTTTGAAATCTTGGGGCCCGTAGAGGCATTTTGTAATTGTACCGATCTAGCCACGCAAAGGAGACGCTAGCGAAATTTTTCGAAAATTTAGAGGGTTAGAAATTTTTTGAGATAATTTTGAAAATTTAAATTTTGGTTTTAAATTTAAATTTGAATTGTTGAGTAAATAATATTGGTTGGAACCTATGGTTAAGTTTGGGAAGTTAGTAAGAGTGTTTGTGTGTCTTTGATAAAAAGATTGTTGTGGGAAGATGTGTGAATACTGTTTGGATTTAGGAAAATGATAAATAGGTTATGGACCATTCTTCTTAACTAGTAATTTCGAGGATGAAATTCTTTTAAGGGGGGAGGAATGTGACAACTCATAATTTTTGGATATTTGAAATTGGAATATTTAATTGATTTTAAATATTCAAAAGTTAATTTTCAACTTGAATTTCAAATATCACTATTTATTTGAAAAATAAACTATCGAATTAAACAACTGAAAATTAGGTAAAATATGAATTCTGGGATTTCGAGTCTGTTAAAAGTAATTTGAAAGTTTATCAAATTTATATTGATAATACTGGAAATAATAGAACTTTTAAAATTGAATTTTAAACTGTTTTTTCAGTTTTGAAAATATATTGTTTAAATAGATATTTAAAAATAGCCTTCCGAGGCACAACCTTGAAATTCGACGAAACCTATTCCATTGGAACCGTAATAGTATATTATTATCGGATTTCAATTTTCTTAGTGTTTGGAATTATCGTGAGATCATACGATATATAAACGCCTTGAAATCTAAATAATTTAGTACAATAACCGAGTCCAAAAAGCTATCTTATCCATACGATCGAATTAGAACTCAAAACCTTTTCCATTGTGTTCGGAATAGGGGTTTAAGATTATAAACGCCTAGCGGCACGCCTCGATAGAAAATCGAGATTTTAGGCTTCGTTTTTAAGACGATTTAAATTTTAATTTAAATATAAATAGTATAATTTCATTGAAACATTATTGCAAGTCTAAGCAGACACGTAAAGGAATTCATTGCACGTGTCCTTCCTGGTTTATATGAGTCTTCGTTTAGAAAAAAAGAGAACTCGAGTCAGTTATTTTTTTTAAGCTGTTTGAAACCCCTCTCTTTAAAATCGAAATCTTTAATCAACGGAAAAGAACAATGGCCGAACTAAAAATTTTCATTCACTCTTCCTCAAATCCTTTTTCCCTTCGTTCGAAAGCAATCAAAATAAAGGGAGGCGAGCCTCCGTTCTCCTCTACATTCGAAATCTAGAATTCAAATCGCGAGGCTCGGTTCTATTCGTAGAGGCATATTTTTGGGCTAGCATTCGATGCGGCTGTGGTTGAGTAGGTGTGCGCTGGCGTACGCGCTCACGCAAAGGGCCGAGACGGTAGGTGGTGTTGGCTTAGCAGTTTGGGAATGGCGTCATTCGATGTGAGGCCGAGGGCATGACCAGAGGAAGGGCGTTGGAAGGCGACTCGAATGTGTAACGACCGTAAAATTCGATGATTTTAAATGAGTTAATTCAATAGGATTTCTAATTTAATTTAGAAAGAAATAAAGGTCTTAAAATTTATATTGAAGCGAATGTATAAATTAGATGAAGCAATTGTAATTAAATGTTAACAATTTAATATTTATATGGCAATAAATTAAAATAATGTAAATTGGCATACTTGGTTATAAGTTTAATATAAAAAACCAATAGAAATGTTGAATTTGTGAAATATTAATAAAAATATTAACTAATATAATAATGAATAGTGAAATTTGTTACATTTGGTTTAAAATAGAAAAGGAGTAAATAAAAGTAATTGTTGAATAAACCAATGCAATAATTGTAGATAAGTAATTATAATGTGTGTTATTGATAATGAACATACTTAAATGGTAATAAATTTAAATATAAGAAAACAAAGGCATATAGTGAATTATTTAATGAATTCAAGAAATAAAAACCAATGTCCTGTAGGTAATTATAATATTGTTTGGAAGTGAAAACGTACAAGTATGAAACCAAGTAAGTAAATTAATTAAGAATATAAATAGTAATTAATGAACATATTTGGCAAATATAACTAAATAGTATGAAATGAAGCATGCATTAAGGAAATGTAATACAAGTCAATGTTAATTTCACCCATAAATGTTAATTTATTGAATAGCAAGGTTTTAAATCAAGATTTATTAATTTATTTGAAATTTAAAATTCAATAAGTGGAATTTAATATTAAGTTATTACGTTAATGGAATGTTGGATGAAATTTGTGGATAGGAATGCAATAACTACGAACCAATGAAAATTCATCCAATTGATAATAGGATGAGAACGGTGTATGTAATCAATCTCAACACTTGTCCATTAGTGATAACTTATAAGTGTAATTTAACGTTAATGGAGTCTAATAAGTTAAAATGGGTAATCAATTGCAACTAATTTAATTAAAAGTTATATTAGTATAAATTTGGGTAGTAATGGGTAATAATGTATTGCTAATGGTGTATGAATGAATTGATGATTTAATTTAAAGGAAATAATGTTAAAGTTATTCATATTGGACATTTGTTGAATTATAAGGAATGAAAATAAAGTTTATTTATATATTGGAATTCAATTTATGAAAATAGGATAAATTGCAATTCAATGAAAAGTAAACACTTAGAAGAGTGTATAAATGGAAATTTAGATAAAATTTAAGAATAAATGTTATGCAATTTGAAATAAAGATAATTTGGGAAAATGTTAATTTATCAGGATATATAGCAATGGAAATGGTACCTAAGACGAAATTATGATAATTAATTGAATTAAAAGAATGGGAGGCAGGATTTATTTATTTATTTGAATTTACAGTTAAATAATTGGATTTTTATTGCAAATAAGCAGAATTAAATATTTAATATTACACTAATTGAAATGAAGATAAAATTTGAATATATTAATGAAATGAAATATGAGACAAGGGTTAACTGTGTTATAGAGTAATAATAGACTCAATTAAAGGGTGGAATTGAATCTAATCAGTTTAATTGGAACTTATAAAAATTGATTGGATTCAATTTATAATAAAAGGATTAATTACAATAAAATGAATTAAATATATAAAATGGGAATTTAGATGATAGTGAGAATAATTATGTAATAGTTTTGAATCCAAGGTTTAATCCATCTATTTAACAGGAATGAATGGAATAATAATTTATTTATTTAATTAAATGAAATTTTAGGGAATTTATTTATAATTTGAAAATTTAATGAAATTGGGGTCAATATTGAAATTTATAAATTTATCAACTCTAATTTGACAGTTGAATTTGTTTTAAATCATTGTAAATGATTGGAAAATTTAAAACGATAAGAATTGGTAATTATCGAATTTAAATTGAAATTTTGATTAAATTGACTAAATTTTTATTTATTTAATTAATATAAAAATAGCCAATTTGGCCACTGACTCGGATATCGACGAAACCAGTTTCATCGGATTCGTATTGGTGAATTATTGAAGGATTTCAAGTTTCGTAGCGATCGGGCTTGTCGTTTGATCGTATGGACTCGAAACGCCTTGAAATCAATTTGGAAAATATTGATTTTTGCATAACTTCTTCATACGATGCAATTTGAACCTGAAACCTTTTCCATTGCGTTTAAAATATTTAAAAACATCTATTATGATATATGGGTTGACCCAATTTCATTCCGGAGTCGAAACGAGCTTTTTGGGCCACTTTGTCGTTAGCGCGTATATTCAACCTGATCCATCTATTCTATTTCAATTTGCCTATAAATAATCGGTTATAAACCCTAGCAGCCTCCATTCCTCATTTCTATACATAAAGAAACTTCTGTGCTCCTCTTCCTCAATGGCTGTAAACCCTAATTCATCCAATTCAAATTTCAATTCAAAAAACAACTTCAAAAATTCAAACTCCTCAGAAAAATTTGAAATAATTATATATCGAAGATTTCATCGATACGAATCTACGTGTAACTTCTGTTTTGCAATTGGTGTTCGAGTCAACCGGAAATCGAGGTCAAACTTGGTAAAATTCGAAACCCTAGGGTCGATTTGGGGCTTCCTGATTTGGTTATCCATAGCCGAAATTGTCGTGTGGTTTTGGTGCAGATTGTCATGGGGAGTTGTTTGATGGTGACTAGAGGTGGTATCGTGCGATGTGACACCTGGAATCAGCCAACTAGGGTTTGGCAAATCCTATTGGAGGCGGCGGCGGCGGCTACACCGGGAGGAGGCCGCACCTTGGTGGCGCGTGGAGGGGAGTTTGGCGAGGTGGCGTGGAGCGGTGCGTATCGGCGGTCAATGCGAAGGCTAGGTGGGTTCTATAATGCGTGTGAGGAGTCGGGTTCTGGGAGAGGATGCTGATGTAGGTGACGTGGCACTTTTGTGTTGTTTTTTTTTGTTAAATTTAATTTTGAAATTCAAAGGTTCTAATCCATATAACTTTCGCGTACGGAGTCAGATTCACGCGCGGTTTTCTCCGCTAGGTTCGTATTGGAATTCCGGACACTATGGCACTGGTTTGGACGAATTCTGAGACTGTCAAATTTTTGAGTTTAAATTAGATTTGAATTCAATTTAAATTCAAAAGGTGAGTGTTTTAACCCACTCACAACTTCTAAGATTTATTATGTTTGTTAAATTCATTTATGATATGATTTGAAAATTTATTTATAGCTGTTTGGCGTATGTTTCATCATTATCTCAGTTAATTTGCATTTATTTAACTAACTTGTTGTTTAATTCATTATTGCATATAAACTGCCAGTTAAATCTTATTTAAATTTATTTATATTGCATAATAAACTGCCAGTAAATGCCTGTTATTTATTACCTGTTATATATTGATGTATTGTTTGAATTGGATGATGATTGTGATAAATGGATGTACGATTTTATGATGGATGAATGGATGTTTATTTATATCATCATAAATTGCAAGTTGTTATGCATTTTATTGCATTCGGGATTGCGGTTTGAAATGATATATAACCGTAAAAATTTTATTTTTGAATTGCGGATTGAAATGATAAATATCTGTATCACTTGACCATAGGATAGAAAATTTTATACAGACACCGCGGTATATATATATATAAAAAAATATTTTAAAGTTATTTCTATGGTTTTGTAAAGATATATATGGTTTATGGGATATCGATTTTAGAAATCAAAGTTGAGAAGATAGTTTTGAAATTGATTTGATATTTTATTTAATTAAGATCTTATTGAAATTTAGATTTAAAAAGAACATGGTGTTATAACTAAATTCGGGTTTAAGATGATTTAAGTGAATATATCTAGTCTAAATAAATTGAGGAATATTCAATTATTGAATTTGAAAGTTTTATTTAAAGGATTCTGGATTTATTAAGTAAGTATTTCAAAACTAAATAATAGTAAAGTGAATTTGGCATATATATATGAATTAAAAATTTAGTTTTGAAATGGTGAAATATTTAAAACTTTGAAATATATGGAAATTTAAATGGTTTACTTGGGAATTCAAATATGTATTTGGAATTGATTTGAGAAATTAAAAAGATAATTTACTTTATAAAGTAATTTATTATTAAACCATTTAAGTATTGAAAATTTGTTTCGAAGCTTTGGGTTTAAGGTATATATATTTGAAAGTACTATGATTTTTGAAAAAGATACATTTGAAATAAAAATGATATCATATTGATTTGGGTTTTAAAATAGAAGTGATATCGTAAGTATATGGTTTTGAAATGGATATTTTATTCTAGTTTTAAAGTATAAACTATTTTGAAGAGACCGCGGTGTTATAATAACATTGGTTGTTAAAGAGACGGGGATCGGAAATTGTCATACTCTCTGCCAACTCCGAAAACCACTTTAATAACCGTGTACGCGGTGGAGATTCTAGAATGAAGTAGGATGGTGGCGGCGTTTCCTTTGAGGTAAATACGTGGACCCAACTCCCGTGATTTGGCATAAGGTGGCTAAAACAGGAGCGATCGACGGGTTAAGAAGGTAGCACCTTTTATCGGACACATCCCTTCGCTATTCTACTCTGACTTTGGATTTTTCAGTGGCCAATTTTGATTTTTGATTTTGGAGGTATTGTTCGAGGTGGGCGGTAGTAGCTGCTACGCGTTACCTCCGACCCGGAAGCGTAATTGGTATATATATCCTGACATTGCCTAGTTGTGCCGTGTCACCTACCCTAGCGGGCCTTATATGATTTTGTTTTGTACCATACCTATGGAGTGCCCTCTGACGACGCTCAATACGGGGGAGATTATTGTACTGTATAGACTATGGGAATATATTTTGTGTTAAGGGCTATATGGGTAACCCCATAATGATATTTCAAAGTAAGTTTATTTTACAATTAGACACTATTATAATAGCGAAATATACTACATAGTAAATAGTTTAACGGATCCTTAGGAGATGTAAATCCCGAGTATCTCTTGAGTTACTACACTCATATTTATTTCTGTGATTTAACTCACATAAGATATTTTAGTTCTGACTCGAGTGTTTTGCCTTTTCAATTCGCTCGGGTCAGTCCGAGCATTTCAGGATCGAAGGCTTTATCTCCGGAGGACGAAGATGAAGATTTCAGTATTATTATTAATATATATTATATTGTTCCACTACACTATTATATTCCGCTGCATTATTGATATTCTATGGTATGTATAACTATGATATATATTGTAAGTATAATTAAATATTTTAAAAAACAGCTTCATGAACTGTATATTTGATTATTATATTTTATCCTTCCGCTGTGAGATTCTGTTTGTTTTATTTCTTCCTTGTTTTTCTTATTTACCCCATAACAATCCGTCCTTCCGTATGGTTTGAATTGGCACGTGTGTCGATTTAAAGCGTGCGAAAAGGCGGGATGTTACATCTGGTATCAGAGCTTTGGTTTAGCGATAAACCTTAGCTTTGTGGGGTCTGACTCTTTACTAATAGGGTAATAATACCCTATGGGAGTCGCTGAGCGTATATATACGAGAGAGCGTATTTCTTAGTGTTATAAAAAGGTTTTAATATTGTGTTAATCTGTTCCTTTTTGTATTTATAATTTCTGGTTGGTGCATGGGACGCTGTGACATCAATAGGGATTTCTAAACACTTAATAGGATAGACCGACATAATATTTGTTTTTAATATAGGTGAATGAAATAATTTTGCCTATTATATTTTCTATATATAAAGTAAATTTTTATAAAGATTTTATTTGGTTGCAATATATTGGTTGTTAGGTAATGAAATTTATAAATAACAGTGAAATAAGATTGAAGATAAAATAAATAAAATTGGAAATTTTAGAACTTAAGTTCCGGGTTTTTGAAAATTTCTTTCAAATGATTTTGGAATATAATAATAATATTTTAGAAGTATTTTCTGATATAAATATTTCAATATAATTTGAAAGAAATGTTTTAAAATAAATTTGGAAAAGAAATAAGTTCTGTACTCCCCTCTCTGTTGCTAGAAAATAATTTCGGTGACGAGTGCACGCATCGTCGACATTCATTTTCGAGTTTCGAAGTGGGAAGGCCACTGTAATAGTTTTACTACAGATTTATTGTGATAAACAAAAGTGAATTTTTATTTTTTTTAAAATCTACTTGGATATATAAATTGTAAGTTTATATTTATCTATTATTTTAAAATGAATTGAAATTTAACCCGGTAATTAATTCTTAAGTTTTCGATTTATTAATAGTTTCCGTTACTGTGGTGAAATGGAATGTAACCGATTAATAATTGGAGTCTTTAATTAAAATAAGGAATTTAATGCTAGGTTGAATGAAATTAAAGGTAATTTGAAATTGTAACCTATAAGACAAAGAATATTATTATTGAACATTTAGTTAATTTAAAGAAATGAGAAAACTTGTATAACTTTCAATTACATTCTTTAAAGGCATATATATAACTTACCAAAAGATATAAAAGTTGAAATTGTTAATAAGAAAATGTAATAGATATTATACAGGTAATTAACTTGAGGTAATGAAAGTAATTAATGGAATTCTTTAATAAATAAAATTGATGTTGTAGTGTTATAAACTTAAGTTATAATTGAAATTTTACTATAAGTAAATATAATTAAAGGTAAGTATTACAAATAGATGATTATAAACTTAAGTAAATAAAATGGAAATGCTAAGAAATTGAATGGGACATGAATACTATTGATAAATGAATGTAAATAAATGAGGTCATGCAATAATAAATGAATGAATAATTATAATGCAATAAAAGGAACTGGCATGACCTGAGTTAATGGAAATGAATAATTGCAAGTAATAAGTGAAAATAAATGAAATAAACACTGAATGAGTAAATAAAATTAAATGTTTGTTAGAAATAAAAATAAATTAAAAAGATAAATCATTGTATAAATAAAAAGGAAATCAAACAACAAATGTATGAAATGAAATTAATAAGAATGAAATGGAAATTTTGTTTAAATGGTTGTTTGTTTTGGTTTATGATTGTAGGGGCATAGATACTTTAAATTTGTTTGGAGGTATAAATAATCTATTTAGTTTCACCTAAGACTGTTGAGTGAAGGGTACACTTAGTAGTTATTTTTCATTCTGTAAAATTTAAAGTTTTGAACCCAAACACCTGCTTGTTTGTTTGATATGAATGATTGATTTGTGTTAATTCTATGTGATGGTTGTATGCCTGGTTGCAAGTGATTGATGTGTGGGTAACCCCTTAACGCTATTTAAAAGTAAGTTTATTTTACAATTAGACACTATTATAATAGCGAAATATACTACATAGTAAATAGTTTAACGGATCCTTAGGAGATGTAAATCCGGAGCATCTCTTGAGTTACTGCACTCATATTTATTTCTGTGATTTAACTCACATAAGATATTTTAGTTCTGACTCGAGTGTTTTATCTTTTCAATTCGCTCGGGTCAGTCCGAGCATTTCAGGATCGAAGGCTTTATCTCTGGAGGACGAAGACGAAGATTTCAGTATTATTATTAATATATATTATATTGTTCCACTACACTATTGTATTCCGCTGCATTATTGATATTCTATGGTTTGTATAACTCTGATATATATTGTAAGTATAATTAAATATTTTGAAAAACAGCTTCATGAACTGTATATTTGATTATTATATTTTATCCTTCCGCTGTGAGATTCTGTTTTTTTTTATTTCTTTCTTGTTTTTCTTATATACCCCATAACAATCCACTTTTCCGTATGGTTTGAATTGGCACGTATGTCGATTTAAAGTGTACGAAAAGGCGGGATGTTACAGAATGCATGAGTGGTGGAGCTAGCACTATGTGTAGGAGAGAGGGACGAGAAGCACGGTCGCGTGCGCTCGTGGAGTTCGATGGCATGGGGTCGTCGTCGCTCCAGTCACATGCGTGCAACTGCTTCGCGATGGCGGCAGATGCTCGATCGAGCAGTGGGGTAATCCTTTTAATTTTTACAAATTAATTTTGATTTAATAAATTATATATAATACATTAATTTACTGTTGAGATTTAAAATATATACCGATTGATTTAATTTTAAAGGCACTATAAGATTCGTAAACAATTTTTTTTTTCCAATATAAAGGTTTATCCACATATATATGTATATATAGGAAAGCTTTGGGGAAATATAAATAGAAATTTTAAAATGGTTAATAGTTTATATAAAGTATGATTTTGGAAGCTATATAGGATTTTATAAATATATTTGTAGTTTCAGAAGAAAAATATAATAAACATGGATATGTACATTTCAAAATTACTAGATTTATCTTAAAATAATGGGATATAGCGATTTATGTGTTTAATTAACTTACTAAATTACTTTAGTTGCTAAAATATTGTTTATCATATGGGCATAATTAAGAGTTAAATTATTAATTTAAAACTAAATAATTGGTTAATTAAATGTAGTAAATAGTAATTGATCATTTGATTAGTTCAAAATATCAATAAAACATCTAATGTTTATACAAGGTCTGAAATCATGAAAACCAAGTCGATATTGAAGTGGATGGCAAACAAAGGTCAAAAGTGAGTTAATCTCACTCATTTGGATCACCGTAAATATAAATAGTTCAAAATTTAAATTATAGGTTGATCGCTTGAATTGATGATTTATTATATGTCTAGATGTGATATTATATAGTAGTATATACATATTGGACTGATTGATCACCCGCATTATATAGCGGATGAGACCCTATGCCTCCCGCATAATAGCGATTGACCCTTTATACCGCGATATTCCACCTCGAAGTGGGATTGGTATTTTAAATTGTTGTGCTAACATCTGTGGATGCAGGAAAACAGGTTGGAGGGATCCAACTGGATTCCTCAAATGTTAAATTTATTTTATTCAGTAATGTGATTTATGTGGTAAACTGTGATGGATTATATTGATTATATTGAGAATTGAAAGTACTGAATTCTATGGCTTGGTTGAATATATATTGGTATTTGAGGAAAATGAAATATATATGAAGTTTGGATTTTTAAAGGAAATAAAAAGGGAAATTTTTAAATAAAATAATTATAGTAAATTCAAATAAGTTAAAGGAATGAATTTGGAAAAGGGATAAAGGTTTGATTTTTAAATCCTGTATAATAAATTCAAGGAGAAAAAAAATAAGGATTTTAATAAATGGGAAAAAGGATTTTATTTAAAATAAGGACTTAAGCAATATTGTTTTATAAAGTACAAAGAAATATATTGTTAAAATTTAAGATTTGAAATGACTTGGGAAAATAAAAGGAGAATTTAAAATAAAATATGAAATTGGTAGTTCCGATTTAAATAAGAATTTAAATCATAAATAAGTTGTGAATATGGGATGAATGGGTTTTGAGATAAATTTGGGTAAGTAAAGAATTTTTTTTTAAAATGGAGCTGGTTTTGGAAATTGATTTGAAAACCGACTAAGTGTTGGAACTGTGAATAAAGGAGAATGGGATTGTGTTTTATAAGCAGAGTTTATAAATAAAGTGCAATATTTACCAGAGGATAATTTGGAAGTACAAATTCAGGATTGGAATTTATAAGGAAAGGGTGATTTGTTAAAAATAAATAGTGGTTTATTTTTTAAGGTATGGAAAGGAAAGTGAATTTCCCTGAAAAGCCGAGCATATTTTCAAAGAAAGATTTCCAAGTATAAGCTAGAGGTTTTAAAGTGGTTTTAAAAGAATGTTTTAGAGAAAATTTATTATTTTAAATTGTTTTAGAATTTTAAAGTAAATATTTATTTAAATTATTATAGTAGTAATTATTTTAAAGGTTTAAATAGTACTAAGTTTTAAAAGATAATTATTTAATATTTATACCTTATAGAATAACTTTTATAGCTTAATTTTTTTTTTGAAAGAGGGTTCAAGATTTTCTATTAAGAACAAAAAAGTATTTACAAAAGCCCGAAGGCAAGTTCACAACATCTCAAACTAAGATCAACGGAAAAAGAAAACAGGCTTCTCATCAATACTGCCGACATACACATAAAACGCTGTATAAAATAAACTAAATATCAGAACATTCGAGAGCCTTAGAGCCTTTAATGTGTATCATCACTTCCTTCAGTTCATTTAATCAACCCGAAGAGCAAACAGAGAAAGCTCTTTAATGGAGGTATTGAATGCCGCGATTCTGTTCATAATCAACTCTAATTCACCATTATAGCTACTACTGCTACGAGAGGACGACAATAAAGTCTAGATCTAGAGTACATGCTGCTCTTTCAGAAGAGAATCTTGAATCCGCTCATGGTAAGAAGTTCGATAGCTAAAGTTTATGTCTTTTAAGCTTTGTAGGACTTATTCTCTTCTGTAGGAGTATGGATCTGAAATATTACCTTTCAGATCTGTCTTAATAATCAAACCTTGGTGATGATAGATTAGTAAAGGCCATAGATCCAGAAAACAGTTGTTGTCTTTTCTTGTAGAGCGAATTGAAGCTCAACCAGATAAGTTCAACCAGGAAGATTAAATCTTTCGTCTTTGTATACTTCACCACTGAGATTTTTCTCTAACTTATTTCATAGGATCGAAGACAAGTACAGCATAGTCTGCCTAAAGCTTTAAACTCAACCAGATAAGTCTCTGTTAACCTCAATCAGATTAGTCTCTGTTACCCTTAATGTGCTATATGAAGCTAATCATATTTTGTGAATATAGTTTAATCCGGGAGGGCAGAGGATGGTATCAGACTTCAAGGCTAACCAAGGAAAGACTATCCGCAACTAAACAAACTAGTTCAATATGTATAGTTAATTGTTTAATTAAAATGTAAATTAAGAGAGAGGAGGAGAGGTCAGTGTAATTAATACAGGTAGACGAAAAGCTAAACCAGGATAAGAGGACGAAAGAGTGGAATCAGGAGGACTAAACATACGATAATGAAGTTCCCCAATTCAGCGTTGGGACGTATATCCCCATTTTCTTATTATGTTCTCATCCATGCCAGTGTGTTTTTGAAATGCTTGGATTTGGTCATTCTGATGCTCATTGTATGATGTATTCTGGTACAAATCTGTGAACTGTCTGAATATCTGTTTTGAAAAATTCTATCATTCCTTTCTTTCCAAATGTGCCACACAGTAATTGATAGGGATAGTTGAAACAAGTCTGAACTGAGATTTTTTGCACTTGAGCAAGAGACAATTTTCTGTAAATCTTCTTTTAAGGAGAAGGAAAGCTCACTTTTTGGTGATTTAAAAAAAAAATTACAACTCCATCGCCAAATTTTTTCTGTATAAGTGCATTGAAAAAATAAGTGTTCTATAGTTTCAATGTAATTATTACACAATACACAATAGGGATCCACAACAATTTGCTTCTGTAGTAATCTGTCTTTTGTTAATAAATAGTCATTAATGGTTTTATAAAGGCACACCGCCATTTTAGGAATGTGGATCTTGTTCCAGACCATTGACGACCAAAATTTGTTTTCAAAACTGGTTCGTATCGAATTCCAAACATTTTTAAACTGGTATGAACCATTCTTCGTACACTTCGAAGACCAAAAGTCCCTTTCCCTATCTTTATGAATTTTGATGCCTTCTATTTTTGCATGTATGTGGAATAAAAAGCTGTATGAGTCCCATTTCCAATCTCCTTTCTGTATAATTCTACTAAGAAGTAGATTTTCCGTACCAGTTCTAAAAGCAGTGTCTCTACCTATACGTTCCATGATAGAACTACCATTCAACCATGGGTCGTACCATAAAGAAGTAGTTTTACCATCTGCTATATTGAGTGATAGGCATTTCAAAGCAACTTGTCTATTTTTTAAGATAAATTTCCAAACTCCTGAGTCGTCCGAACGCTGATAAATATCCCAAAAACTTTTATGACCAATGTATTTCGAATGCATAAGTTCCGCCAAAATTCCTTCTACGTTTATAATTTTCCAAATCAATTTAGTACATAACGCTCGATTCATCTCTTCTAAATTTTTCAGCCCCATTCCTCCTTCTTCTTTTTGTCTGCACAGGATATCCCAAGGAATTTTACTGCTACGACTTTTCCAAAGAAAATTAAGAATCAAATGTTTAATTTTTTTGAATAGTAGAAACTGGGAGACAAAAGCATTGCATCCAGAATTGTATTATAGGGTAAATGGTAGGTTTGATAAGTTCAAGTCTCCCAGCTAGGCTAAGCATTTTGTTTTCCCATTCTCCAATTCTTAACTTGATCTTTTCTAACAACATCGAACAATCTTTATCCCTCAGGTTGACACTAGACAATGGCATTCCCAAATATTTTACTGGAAGATCCGATTGCTGAATATTGAGAATATTGCTAATCTCTGTACAATGTTTTACCCCTTTCCCAAAGAAAACATTGGATTTTTCACAGCTGAGTTCAAGGCCTGAAACTCTTCCCATGGTTTGAAAAACATCCTTGATCGCGCTTGCAGATTGAGTATTAGCTTTAGTAAAGATTATAATGTCATCTGCGTAAATAAGATGTGTCATCTTATTATCATATTCTGTAATGGGGGAGATTTGACCTTCTCTAACTTTCTCATCCATTAATAATGTAAAATATTCCATTACAACCGTAAACAGGATGGGAGAAATTGGGTCGCCTTGTCTAAGGCCGTTTGAACTCTTGAAGTAACCATGCGGTACTCCATTTAATATGATTGAAAACGTAGGAGTCGATATAATATTGTTAATGATATTCACCGATTTACCTGGGAAACCCATGCTAATCAACATGTGTGTGACGAAAGCTCGATTAATCGAATCATAAGCTTTCTTTAGATCAACTTTGATACACATGTATTTATTATCCTTTCTGCCCAGGCCTCTAATAATTTCATGAGCGAACAAAATTCCGTCCCCTATAGATCTTCCTTTTATAAAAGCCGTTTGATTCGGGGACGTTAACTTATTCATGAAAGGAACCAGTCTGTTACAAAGAATTTTAGTGAAAATCTTATACAAAGTATTACAACATGCTATGGGTCTAAAATCTTGAATACTAGTGGAATGGATTTTTTTAGGAATTAAGTGCAAGAAAGTATGATTCCATTCTCTGATTATCAAACCCTTCTGGAAAGTATCATTCAATGCTTCGAGGATAAGGTCTTTCGAAAGATTCCAGCGTGTTTTAAAAAACTTAGCGTTGAAACCGTCTGGACCTGGGGAAGCCGTGTCTTTAATGTCCCACAATGCAATCTTAATTTCTTCCAAAGATATATCATCGTTCAAAAAATTAGCACCATATTCAGTGATAACCGTTTTACATACAACTTCTGGGAAAATATCACCTAAGGGACGGTTAAAAATTTGTGTATAAAAATTAATAGCCGATTCAACAAATTTATCCTTTGCCTCCACTTTGCCGTCTACCAGAATGTTAGTCAAACATTTTCTACTTCTTCTGCTAGACATTTTAGCATAAAAGAAAGAAGAAGCCTCATCACCCATCCTCAACCAATCGCATTTAGCCTTTTGTTTGGTATCCTGATACTCCTTTTTGAGTGCTAAGTCTAGTTTAATTTTGGCTTCTTGGAATTCCAGGACTAAATTTTGATTATTAGATGTTTCCAGAAGTTTTTGGATCCTGGAACAGTTCTCTCTCTGGACTTGAACCTCTTGTTTGGTATTCCTTATTTTATTACTCCAAATCTTGAGCTCTCTCTTAATATTCTTGAGAATATTAAAGAGTCGAAATAATGGTCTGTCTTTTGGATTAGAAATCCATTTTCCCTCAATGAGAGGGAAGTATTGATCACATAGCGGCCAATGATTCATAAATCTAAAAGGTCTATTCTTGACTCTAAGTTTGGAAAATAGAGAGACGATGACTGAATTATGATCACTCGCCGAAGGAGATAAATATATGGCCGTTAAGTCTGGAAATAAGTTGATCCATTCTACGTTAGCAAAGACTCTGTCTATTTTAGAAAATATGTTGCGACTAGGACCTAACCACCAAGAAAATTCGTATCCTTTAATATCAATTTCTTCGAGACCTGTATAATTTGACATATCATCTAATTCAAACAGATTTTCAAAAGCCACTGGATTACCTCCCTTTCTTTCAGAGGGACTTCGAATACAATTAAAGTCTCCTAGAGCTAACCATGGTCGAAAAATATTAATAGCATCTTCTCGTAAATTCTCCCATAGTTTCATCCTCAGATTAATAAAATTATGAGCATATATAAAGGATACATTACATTTGAATTTCATATTGTTGATTAGCTCAATAGTGATATGTTGGTCGCTCATACTAATGAAGTTAAAATCCCAGATATTTCTGTCGATGAGAATGATTATTCTGCACTTATAATAACAAGAAACATTGCTTATAATCTGCCACCCATTATCTATAATTTTTTCTAGATTCAAGATGTCCGAAAACAACATCTTGTTTTCTAGAATACCAAAACAACTTATGTTATGCTTATCAATTATATTTCTCACTTCTTTCATTCTGTTAGGGTTATGGAAACCCCTAACATTCCAACAAGCGAACGTTATTATGGTTTGTTATTCCGAGTCCTCTGTGACCTTCTACTAGAGGACTTCTCTATATCTTTTTCCGAAATGCCTAGCATCTGAACCCACTTGGGGTTTTTGCGAACAAGCTTGTCCTTAAGCTCGTTCTCAAATTCTTTGTCCTGAGACTCTGGGGTAACCTGATTCTCCTGAGGAGATTCAACATTATCGTATGCGTATTGTTCCTTATCCACTTCTATCAATCCTGTATCCTGATCCAGAATTTCCAGTACCTGCATATTATTGCATTGATCAGTGCCTCTCTTATAATTAACATTATTAATAATACAATCTTCAATACAATTGTCAGTAGTAAGTAAAGTGTTAGAAAATGTAGTATTATTCAGTAAAGGCAAAGGTCGTTGAAGAATTATAATTTGATTCGAGGGAGATTGTGGGGGAGTTGAGTTCAGTTCCCTGTCCTCCAAAGGGTTGGACAATTCTCTGTTACTTCTATCGCACTCTATCCTGGCCGTAGAGATTAGATCTGTATTGCTCGTTGTCTCTTTCTCCTTTGTAATTGATGCTATAAGAATTCCATCCTCTCCATTTGAGACCTCCTCCTCGTTATGTCTGGTGATATCATCAGGTAGGCAAATATTGTCCACCAGCTCCATGTTAAGTGATGCATTGAGACCTTCATCATGTACTTGATTAACCTGTTCGTTTGGATTTACCTTGCCTCCTACCACCGTTACTTCTTCTGAATTTCCTACAGTACCTGATTCTACAATGTTTTCTTCAATGGGATCAGTTACTTGATTCTTTTTTGGAAGCCATGACTTGGTCATTGGGCATTCTTCAGCTATATGACCAAAACACACACACTTGTCACAAATGGGAGGAGGGTTCTCATATTCCACTTCCTGAGTGAAACTCCTCCCATCACTATCCATACCTACAATTCTGTTAGGCATGCCATAAGTTGCATTAACTTCGATCAGAACTCTAGCATAAGCTAATCTGGATTTGTTTTTTGTTGCCTCGTCCATCTTTATCGGGATTCCTATAGTGCTTGTTAGCGCACTGATAGCTTTGTTACCCCACAGTTTAAAACTGAGACCAGGAAGTCTCACCCACATAGGCAGAGATGTTAGAAGATCTCTGTCTGTTTTCATTTCTGGTGATAAGCGCTTCATGATAATCAGGTTCATGTCCATGAACCATGGACCTGATTTCAAAATCTTGTTGCAATCTTCCTCCGAACCACATCTCACCACAAAGAATCCGTTATTTCGAGAATGAACGGAAAACGGTTTTTGTGTAGACCATACTCTGTTGGCATAACCTTCAAAAGTTTTAAGCCATGGTTTATATCCAACAACATACAATAAAATACATAAATCCCATCCACCCTCTGCTTCTTTGATTGCATCAGCTGAAAGAGATCCTATCCTTTTGCCATCTACTATGGTAGGTTCAATAATTTCAAGATCAAGGTTACCTATATCTCCAACCGCACCTACTTTCACTGCCTCACTGTAAGAGAATTTTTTAGCATTCTCTGAGACAGTGAACTTAATTTTCGGATGGCCTCTTGGTAGCGAGGCAGACTGCTTTGTATATTTTTGAGATTTTGTAGTTGACTGACCTACAGCCGCCTGTACCTTGCTCCTCGCTTTTCGATCTGTTGTAGATCCGTTATTGTTCGGTCTAAGCCCTCCCAAATTGAGTCTAGTGTCGGGAGCAGAAGGAGCTGGTAATTTACCCCTCTTCCTTCTCACCTCCTCCCAGCCTTCATCATCGCGTAATCCCATGATTCCCGTTTCGGAGGAGAAAGAATTGAAGACAGAGATCAGAATAATCAAGACGAAAAGAAGAATCGAAAATAGAAAGGAGAAGAGGGAAAACCCTAATCTCCAGGTCTGGATCTGGCAGCCATGGTAGATAAGATATGTAGGTTAGAATTTACATGAGAGATTATTATAAGATTTCATAACTAGTATTTTAAATAGTGTTTTAAGTAGTTTTATTTTTAAATGTTTTAAAGTATATATATTTCTGGGTAAAATGATTTGAATTATTTTAAAATCTAAGTATTAAGACTTGGTGATTTTCAGTGGGAAGAAAACAATTGGGTGATTTGAAACTTTTTTTCAAAGGGTTGAAATGTAGAATAATATCTTGCGAAGATATTTTGAATTAAATAATTTGGGAAATTATTAAGGCCTGATGGTTGTTTGTGAATGTTATATGATAGCTAAATAACCGACTATCAATATTGGCCAATGCGCTAATCGTTTCGAAGAGACCGAGATCAGGATTAATTTCCCGAAAACGACTTCGGTCCTGTTTGAACGTTTTCGTGAAGAAGATAAGTGTTTGGAGTCGACGATGGAGTAGTGAAGTGCAAGGGCTAATCGCTAATAATCCTGAGTGTGATTCCAGAATGGATGTAGTAGGAGTAGTGTCTTTGGTTCCGTTCGGATCCGGAATGCACTTGTATAGATGAATGCTTTCAGAACATCGTCGGGAGGACGATCAGCATTCTAAGTGAATGTGTGCTAAAAGGGTGACGCTTAACCTCTAGCCTCATCAACCAGGAATGGGTAAAACAGGGGAGGTGCATGCAAGGCTAAGTGGCTAGCAACCAATTAGGGTAAGGTCATCCCTATCTAGATGTCCCTTTTTTGGGCCGTGTAGGCGGTTACTGATCCCAACCGGCGGGTGATCTTATTCGGACTATCCAGCAAGGGGTAGCTCCAGTCTTGTGTTGTTGGGGATCAGGGTGGATCCTCGGTATGGTGATCTAGACCACGTACTGTGACGGACGGTACCCCAATAGCCCTGCCATTGATGGAAATCCATTCTTCCTACGTGCCTTTACGATTTTGATTGTAGAACCTAGTACTGTTGGAATTTAACAATGCTAACAATTTCGGCTATTTGAGTAAGTATTTGTATATAGACACTACTAAAATATCAAAGGATTTTATAAAATAATTGTTTTGGTTATCATAAGGTAAAACCCGGCATGTTTATTTGTGGCATGGTCTTACGAGATACCTTTGATTTCAAAAGGATTTTGAAACTTTAACAATCCAATTGAGTTTGTTTTCTCACTCTGGTTTTCCAGACTGACTCGGGTATTATTTAACTATAATGCTCGGGTCAGACCAAGTATTATAGATACAAGAAAGAATGCTGTGGAACTCAGGAGATGAGCTGGATGGCGAGATGTATCACACATATTATGTGTTATCCACAGTGTTTGTTTGCTGCATAATCAGTTTCTATGTAGACAAGTTATCACAAAGTGTCCAGTGTTGTGTTATTGTTTGATGTTGTACTCTGATGATGTAATATACAAAACAGTTACAGTTCTTTTGTATAAAAATTTGTTGTTATCTACTATATGTTATTTCGCTGCGTTTGTAAGATTTTAATGTTGTTTCTAGTTCTTCTTCTTCTACCTCCTTCTTCTTTGATCCTAATGGTTCGGTTTTTCGGCATTCGATTGTCGGCATTTTAAACAGTGGACGTATTGATGTCGATTTTCAAGCGTTGAAAAATTGGGTCGTTACAACAATATTCGATCCCTGTCTCTTTAACTACCTGAAGTTATTATAACACCATGGTTATTTCAAAATATTTTATACTTCAAAACATAAATATCATTTCCATTTCACAACCATATCAATACGGTATCATTTTCACTTCAAAAATATCCATTTCCAAAATCATAGTACTTTCAAAGTTATAACACTTCGAAACCAAAACACTTGAAATTATAACACTTTGGAAATCATAACCCTTTGGAATCATAACACTTTAAACGCTTTCCTTTAAATAGTTTACATATTAATAATAGTATATAAAATAAAATAGTTTATAAAATAAAATAGTTTATTTAAAATAGTTTATTTAAAATAGTTATAATTAAAATAGTTTATAATAAAATAATTGGTATATTAAAATAGTTTATATTAAAAATATATAAATAGTTTTAAATATAATTCAAAATAATATATATAATAAAATAGTTTTCTCAAATTTAACAAATCGATTCAAATCTGCTCGAATTCCAAAAATTCAAATTTAATTCAATCACAATTCATCAATTTCAATTCAATTCAGTTTTCTCAATAAACCATTTCAAATACAGATTTGAACCCATTTCAATTTCAATATATTTCAAAGCTTTAAATATTCAACATTTCAAAACTAAATTTGATAATTTCATATATAGCTTAATTTAATTTCATTATTATTTAGTTTTGAAATATTCACTTAATAAATCCAAATCATTTAAATAAACCTTAATTTCCAAATCACTAAATTTTCATTTAAACTTGAAATATTCATTAAATTGCCTTAAACCAAAATCAAGTTATAAAATCATATCTTTAAATCTCAAATTCAATAAGTTTCAAATCGATTTAATTAAATAAAATTCTTAATTAAATACAATTTCAAATAATTTTAAATTTCATCTTCCTAAGCTTAACTTATAAAATCATTATAAAAATCTATTTTAAAATGAAACTTTAAATAAATACGTAAACATATTATATATTAATAAAATCAAACTTTTTTAAATTAAAGCTTATCATTAAATCTACTTTATATTAAAACTTATTTATATATAAAATATTTTAAATATTAAATAAAACCATATATATATATTTCCTTTCAAAACCATAGAAATCATTCTCTGAATATTTATAAATAGACCAACGGTGTCTGTATATAATTTTCTATCCTATGGTCAAGTGATACGGATATTTATCATTTCAACCCGCAATCTCAAATTCAATTCAAATGAAAATCGCTTGGGTTTATCATTTCAACACATAACGATTTTCTCCTATTCTACAGATCGTTCGGTTATGTATCATTTCAACCCATGAATTATATACTAACAGAGAACTTGCAGAGTGATAACAGATATGATAATAATATAACTGGCATATATCATCAATATACATAACAGATAATGGTGTCAGATGTCACAAGTGAATAGATACAGATAAAATATATATATAGCAATGTAAATAACTAATAACAGCATATTTCAATTTCCGTTCCAATTGAAATCAAATTCAATTAATACAAGAACGTTAATCATGAGTGATTGCTCCTTTTCAAGGTTAGAGAGATTCAACAATGAGACGAATTACGAATCCAAGCATGGATTTCAATGCAAAGCAAGATTTGCACGAATTTGATGACAAAACCGATAACAAGAATCGATGAAAACAAATCGAATTAATTTTGATATAAACTGAAAATACATACATTACTATGATATTATATATATAATTTCAATATTTTAGCTTAAGAAAAATACTAAAAATAAATTTAATTCAAAATTATTATATTAAAACTCAAATATTGCAATCAAAGTATATATAAATCATATCTTAGATCAATACCAGAAATCATTATTTTAAAATAAACAAACAAATAAATAAAACCCGTAATTTAAAACCCATAACACGTACTATATTCGAGACAATGATACATGCAGGCCTATAACTATCATAAATTGCACAGCATAACAGCCTTTACATATATTTATACTTATATACACAATTTTAAAAGTCACGGTATAAACAGTATGCATATATTGTAAACTTGTATATACAAAATAGCTTATAGATACAACATGAAATAACTACTCATATATATATGTGTGTGTATACCAAACTTATATATATACATGGAATTCCAAAATTAACAACAACTAACATTCATATAAACTGTATAGGTAAATATAAACCGACATATAGCAAGCAATTGTTTTAAAACTGTATTTATATTTTCCCAAATACTACATAGATACGTATAAATTCATACACAGTTATATAACTAACCTATATAAAACTTGTTCATATAACACTCTTACATGATATACACACACACACACTAACATATCCAACTAACAAAATATATAACTCAAAATTTTGTAAAATGTATATAAGCTACCCTGAGACTAAGCAGATACATGTATATCAATATATACCCTATGAACAGAACGCATAATCAAGCTTTGAAGGTATGGTATTATACAACTACAAATCATATATATATATATATATATATATATATATATAACTATTGGAATGTTAATAAGTAGAATATAATACAAATGATCTATAATATAAAAGTTTTACATGCATCATTCATATATTCTTTTATTTTTAGTTTGAAAACCAAAACTCACGTATCCATACTTGTGTATATAAAAACTACTATAGTTTGATATAACCATATATATACACACACAACCCAAAATTGTTTCAAAATAGCATATATATATATATATATACTTAAAATCAACACTAATAACAAATATAATATATATAACATATATATATATACAGAACAAAAGCAGATCCTACCTTAAATATAAGCTTCTCTATAACAGAGCAATGAAAAGAATTATATATATAACACCGTAACATTATAAATATAGCAAACCATCAATATATATATATATATATATAATATATTCGTATATCACTAAATATAATAAATATATACTAACCTCTTTACATAAAGAACAAATATAATAGATAGAAGGGGACTCACGGTAAGGCTGTGCACGAAACAGCATTTGATGGTGGTGATGGTCGTGGCTAGTGAGGAGTGGAGGAAGAAAGGCAGCCCGGTGGAGGGTACAGGCGGCGAAGGCTGACGTGGAGGGGCTAGAGGTGATTTTTATCCGCATAGGCGGAGAGTGTGGTGAAGGTGGGGCTCAAATGAAGTTCGGTGAAAAGATGCTTGTATTTGGGCGTCTGGTGGTGGAAGGGATCACTTGGCTACTTCGATCAAGGGCTAGGTTCGAACTGGAAAGGGGAGGGTTGGCCACGGTGGAGAGGCAAGCTTCGGCTTTGGCTGGTGGAAAGAGATTAGAGGGAAAGAGACTGGCAAGCATAAGGGAAGAGAGGGAAGAACAGAAAAAAAAATAGAAAGGAGGAGAGCCATTGGGGAAAACAGAGCAAAAGAAAGAAATGAGCGTACCTTGGATTTTGAGATGACGAGAAAAAAGTGAAAAAGGCATGAATATAAATAGAATGAATGGCAATGGTCACTAAGATTTGGCTGAAGAACTAAAGCAATTTATTTTATTGTTTGGACTGCAAGTTTCAATTTTGAAACCGAAGGAAAAGTCAAAAAGTCACGATTTATAGTACTGTTGCAACGAGCCATTTTATCCCTTCCGTCGCGTACCGGACCTCAAAATACAGAAATAAATATATTATAGAGATCAGCATGGCGAGACGAACAGAATGGTACACAGATTTCAATGATACGATCATTCAACCAAAAGTCGATATTTGGTATCCAAAAAGCTATAAATTCGTTGAAAATAAGATAAACGAAGCTAGAGATGTCCAAATTTGGGAAAACGATATATGACGTCTCACCCAGAAGATGATTTAAAAATTTACTACATAAAAATATTTAGGTTTCGAAAATATTTTATTATCATCAAATAATAACTGATTTGAATTTAAATAAATTTACGCAATAAAATAAACTTCCATATTATCCGATGAAAATTTACTGCTTGCTATGTTTATATAAACGTATTCCAAATATGAAATTTTTGTTTCCAAATTTTATTATTTAAAATTTCATAAAATTTCAGTTAGTTACATTATCAAAACCAATGCGAGGTCAGTAAGGTGACAAAACAAAGTCTGCCCTTCACTCAGAGCTTACCAACAGTTGTGTGCACTTATTACTGATGTAGGACAAAACCCATCACAGGATCCATGAGAAACGATCATATAAACCATAGGATCTGCTTAGGGGTTAGAGGTATTAAGTGGTTGTTTGAGGATATGCCTGTTTCCTAATTAAAAAGTATCAAATGGTTTGAATTATCGGTTAGGGGTTTGAGGTATTAAGTGAATACTCTAGGGTCCCTATCTTTTCCTATAAAGAAGTATTAAGTGTCCTAGTGAGATTCCAAGCAATGTCAGTTGGACAATACTAGTGAGGAGTCCGCCTTAGGGTTAGGTATTAAATGACAAGGGTCTGCCTGGGATATAGATTTGAATGGTCCCTGTCCAGTCCTTATTAATGAGGTATAAGTGGTTTGGATATTGTCTCTCACATGAGTAAGACTTATTAATGATAAATGCACTAGTAGTATGGCTATTATATATATTAAGGCCATAAATAGTGGTCAAATGTCTCTATAACTAGGACTAATAAACCAACAATGACGATGTTAGGAGCATGCTTCATATTTAGAAGTATTAAGTGGCTGATAGACTAACGTCGGTATTTTACACCTTGGGAAAGGTAGGTAGTTGAATTGTGCTAGGTAGGAATATCGCGTGTGCAATATTATGTTAATTTGGTTAACCTTAGAATGATGGACTTAACAATCAAATGAAAAGCAATCGGTATGAATTTATGTTAGGAACACTGTATAGATTTTCCAATCACCAGAATGTTGTTCTATCTTCCTACTCATTACAACCCACTTGATAGAGTTAGAGGAACAGGTCACCAGAGCTGGATTTGATTGTTCGTTGGAGAACTCTTCTTTTCTCTCATGCTCGGTGCTGATGTGGCTATCTGATATCCAAGGAATACCATTAATTCCAAGGTAGTAGACATAGTCAGTATTTATATCTTATTATTGTTTCTTCTATGAGTTTATATTTTTATCAATCTCTGATAATTCTCATGCTTATTTACATGCACCAAATCCAACAATCTGTGCTTTGATGGACTTGAGTTTTGATTTTCAACAAAATTTAGGCTCATTAAAGTGCAGGTGTTACAATTGGTATAGAGCATAGGTTAGTCAATCAGAGGAATTAGGATAAATTAAGAGAACATATTCTTACTTTCCTATCTATTATTATATTTTTATGCCAGACTCTAAGAATCCAAACTATATAAGAAGTTTTTGTTCCACTTCGAAGGAATAAGTAAAGCAACCATGGATTGAAAATATCTTAGAGTTAAGAATTTCATGCCGATTCCGAATTCCCCCATGGTGTGTTGGCGATGCGTAAGGCGCTGCTGGAGAAGAGCATGAGTACAACATATGGCAAAATCCCAAAGATTGGATATAAGATCTCCCATTTTGAGGCCTGAAACTAACTATTACAGCTATAGTCATCCATAGTTATTAATTTCCAATGACAAAATGTGGATACGTTTATCTTATTAATATTCAGAGGCACATGAATATGAAAAAAATTCGAACATAATTCAAAAATGGTTTTTCTATTCTATATCTAAATATGATTTCATATTCATTACATAAACCCATTAGTAATTCAATGTTAAGAGAAATATAATTATTACAAAATACTCCAAGTGCGATATATGAAGATGCCCCCTTGGTTAGTCAGACTTACATATTCGACAATTATATAAATTGCCATTACATCCATATAGACAAACTTAAACAACACAGCAGATTAAAATAGAACTCCTACATAGCTAGATTGCCTCCTACATATCTGTGAAAGCTTATTCATCCTACTCGGAAACCTGAAAAACTATTAACCTCAGCCTATTCAAATTAATTTTGAGCACTTGAGAGTTTAAGGAAAAACACAAACTTCGAGTTAGACAAAAAGTCTGTGTGAATAATAACCTACCATTTCGAACCAATAGATACCTAGTGAGACCATGCCGTTGAGAGTAACGGGTTTTCCCCTCACTAATATTTTTACCATGACATATTAACCATATACTATATCCTTACATCCATAATGGTTAAAACACAACAATAACATATTGATTTATAATCATGCAATGTACATTGGATTCCCCATTCCAAGTACTTAATTTATTTCTCAGAATACATAGTTTTCCTAGGTCACTATAAACCTAATAGTTTCCATAGGACAACTATTAACTTATCTCCAATTACGGTTAGGAGGTGTCGGGATGGTCTTTCCTACTTCAGTTCAATCAGATGTACAAAAGTTTCTAAATATGGTTAGGAGAAATATCCAATACTCCAGATACATTTAGGAGTCTATGACTATGCTCCAAATATGATTAGGATGCTTCCATCATTAAGGATCTCCAAATGTAGTTAGGAGTTTTCCATCATATGTAAGCATATAAAGCTACGATTTTCTTCCTGTGCGTAACCATCCTTTCATCAGACTAAGCCATACGCACTGGAATTGCGAACCTTTACCAACCGAGGGACAACGGTTGAAGCATAAGGCGCGGCCCTACATTAATCTCACATTCCACTGATTATCTAGTTTTACGATATCTTTTGATTAGTCCAAGGCATCCTAATATACTCTTGATCTCCCCGATCACATGGACGCAATTCTACTCATTTAGGAGTTAGTCTGACCATACCCATTATTAGGACAACTAGCTGGTTACTGTGCCTTTAGTGCCTCCAAAATGTGGTTATTGGTCAATAGTGATGTGAGTCTGAAAATAAAAATTACGCATAATAGTCGATCAAATAAACATAAGAAAATATAACATCCATCATTCAATAAGTTCGATTAGTAAGCTTTTTATGTTCATAATAACTTAATCGTAAGTAATATTCTCCTTGAAAATTTTAGCTCAAAATTTAGGCTAATTCATCATTTAATTATTTGAAACCATTTTCGTAATGATGTCTGATTATTCCCATTGATTCATATTAAAAACAAGGAAATTTATAGCTCTTTATATTACCAAAGTCTCATGCCATTTCATATTACCATGGATGTATATGGTGCGGGTATAAGGACTTCATCCCTCATCCTTATAAGGTGTATCGCCAAAATAAGTACGGATAGGTTTATCTTTTGAAAACAAGGGCATTAAAAAATTTGTTGACCTCCATCAGGATTGAACCAAAAACTTAAAATATTTATTTATTATTTGGCCAACTATCAAAGATATAGAGTCATCAACCCTCTAAAACACAGGCCTCTTAGCCCCTTGTAAAACAATTTTAGTTGACATAAAAACAAGCCTTTTGGCCTTAAAAGATGAAGTACGACGTTGTGGACATGAGGCATTGAATCTAAAACATAAGGTCGCCAACCTTGATCCATGTCGACCCTAAGACCCTAGACGTCATAATAGAACCTTTAAATTTTACTCATTTCGGCTACTATGCCACTTATTATCTTTATAAGGTCGAAGTAATTGAAAGCGGCATCATTGCCATAGTCTTGAAAATAATCAAAGTGATTAAGTGTGGCATCACTGAAAACAACGATGAAAACATGCGACTTCGTCGAAGTTAATATTTAGCTTTTTAAATTTTTATTTGGATTATGAAGTCTATTATGTTCGATAATATATTGTCGATAAGGTCAACTTCGCCCTACTAGGAAACATTATATAGCTTCCGAATTAACTACCTTATGCTTTCTTTCACTTTGAATTTGGCACTCATGGACACGATGCTTCTATAGACGAAGAGAAGATATAGGTGGTATGACATTACTGTAATTTTCAAAAAAACTAATTTATTCTATTATAAGCAAATACTTTTCAACAAAATCATTATTCTTGTTAAGTTTCCATTGGAGAATGTAAAACTTCAACATTTTCTTTTTTAGAAAACTACCACATACAACTTCAAAGATCTAAAATATTTATCAACTTTAATTAGTTAATAGCCTTTATAAATTAATAATTTAATTACTTTTTCAACATACTAAATTCATAATAATTCAAAACTTGCCTTTTTGGACGTTTTAAGCAGACACACATGTCAGACTCAAACCATTCAAAAAGGCGGATTGTTATGAGGTAAATAAGAAAAAAAGGAAGAAATAAAATAAATACAGAATCTCGCAGTGTAATGATAAAATATAATAATCAAATAACAATTCATGAAGCTTTTTTGTAATGACCCGTAAATTTTAATGGTTTTTATAACATGATTAACTGAAATTTTATGAAATTTTAAATAATTGAATTTGAAAATGAAAATTTGATATTTGGAATACGTCTATTAAACATAGCAAATAATAAATTTTCAACTAATAATATGCAAGTTTATTTTCTTATGTAATTTTATTTCAATTTAAATCAATTATTATTTGATGCTAATAAAATATTTTTCAAACTTGAGTATTTTTATATAATAAATTTGTAAATCATCTTCTGATTGAGACATAATATTTTGTTTCGCCAAATTTGGACTGTTATTGCTCCGTTTTTCTTATCTTCGGCATTTTAGCAGCATTTTCGGTACCAAATATCGTCATTTGATAGGGTATTCGTACCACTGATATCTGTATACCGTTTTGATCGTCTCGACATGCTGATCTTCGTAGTATACTCATTTGTATATTTCGCGGTCTGATGCGCCGTAAAATCAATAAAACATTTTCCGTATCGGTATCCATGTTTGTGCCTTTTGGTTTCTCTTTGTCAATTTATCTACCTACCTGTGGAACATAAATAGCCACTAGCCATTAATATTCTTGAATTCAACATATGACTTTTGCAATTCCACATGTTCAAAATAATGTTGTTCGTATTCATCACTTTTCCACTTGCTCTATTCATTCTAATTTTTTTTATAACATATGAGCTATCATATATTTTGTTCTCACTCCTCGCCTATCTTCCTCCACCATTTCAAACGCCAGTTGCTCACGCCACCTTTTCCCTTGCCATCTTCATTTCTTTACGTGTTGCCTACAGCATATGTGTTGCCTAGAAGGATAACTTCCTTCACCTAGCATGGCTGACACGTGAAGCGTCCTTGCTTCTCTCTTCCCCACCACAACTACATGTGGTCAATCACCCTGTTGCACCCCACGCTGGCTTCCACCAGTGGCCGCACCACTCTCCTTGTTACCGCATCCGCCTATCCCTAAAGCCGTAGCTAACACCAACCATCGAGGCCAAACCTTCTACCTCTACCACTTTGGCCTCTATCTACTTCTCTGCCTACCTTTCATGCTTTAAGGAATTTGCTTCTTTATGTAAGTTTGCTCACATTTTTAAACTATCTGCTATATAAAAATCTAACTGAGTTTGTATATATATAATAATTGAAAAAGGAAAGTATAGGTAGAGGTTTGAGTGCATATACGCTAGCTGTGCTTACTTTATATATACATAAGTTATATATAGGTATATATATTTGTTTGATATATACATGTTT
Organism: Allium cepa; assembly: GCA_030765085.1. Lineage (NCBI taxonomy): Eukaryota > Viridiplantae > Streptophyta > Magnoliopsida > Asparagales > Amaryllidaceae > Allium > Allium cepa. The sequence continues at coordinate 61,683,574 of CM060935.1, forward strand.
TAAGTTGTTTTGTATACTAGTTTTATGTGTATGCTCTTGAAAGCATTCGTGCATGTGACAATTGCTGATTTGCTCTAATATATATATATATATATATATATATATATGTATATATATGTATATATATGTAATTACAATATATAATTTATGTACAAAGGTGTATCAAAGAATCTGATTTTCCCAAGCTCCTTATTTACATGTTACATATTCTATATAAGTTGTATGTTAGTATGCATTCAGTTGATTTTTTTTCTATGTATACTAACATGCATATGTATATTCTATTGGATATTTAAAGTATTTTTTTAAGACAAAAACTTACATTAATATTTTAAATAGATTTGAAACTATCTGTTAGTTATAATATATATGGTTGCCGTTTTTAACATATCAAATCTGCATGTATATATTGTTATTGTATATAATCTACATATGTATGAGCAGCTGTCTGTTTTGTTTATATAAATGTCTGCGCATATACGTTAGTATACATGATTATATATTAGTCTATTTATATTTGGGTATACAGTATATGCAAGTTTACAATAGTTATATGTTATATATGTCATATGTACAAATTTGTTTATTATATAAATTAGATCTATTGAGTTTCAACATATGTTATAATGAATTAAGTTATATTGACTTTTATAGATATTGATTATGAAATATAGTATGTAAGTTATAAATATGTTTATATATTAGTCTATATATCTATTTGTTTATGTAAGTATATGTAAGTATGGGTTTTAACTATATATATATATATATCTTTGATTCTTAATACTTGAGTTTTAAGAACAATGATTATGAAATTTCATATTATTTTAATATTTGTATTAAATTAAAACATTGAAATATATATATATACATACATATATATATATTATAATGTGTATATTTTCAGTTTATATCAAAACTCATCGATTTGTTTTCATCGATTCATGTTATCAGCTTTGTTCGTCGAATTCGTGCTTGGATTCGTAACTCGTTTCATTTGTCGAATCTCTCTAGTCTCGAAAGGTGAGAAATCACTCACGATTAACATTCTTATATTTACTAAATTGGTTTCACTTGAAACAACAATTGAAATATGTTGTTTCTAGTTATATACTTGCCATATATGATATGCTATTATCGACAATCATTCACCTATGACATCTGACACCATGATTAGATATTTATTGTTAATGATTATGTATGCCTGTTGTTGATATATTATATTATTATCATATATGTTCTTACTCTGCAAGTTCCTTGTTGGTTTAGAATTTCCTATGGGTTGAAATGGTACATAACCGAACGATCTTGTAGAATAGGAGAAAATCGTTATGGGTTGAAATGATAAACCCAAGCGATTTTAATTGAATTGAATTTGGGATTCCGGGTTGAAAAGATATATAACCGTAGATAATCAAATTACGGATTGAAATGATAAGTATCCGTATCACTTGACCATAGGATAGAAAATTATATACAGACACCCTTGGTCTGTCTATATATATATATATATATATATATATTGAAAATGATTTTCAAGGTTTTGAAAGGGAAATATATGGTTTTAATTAATATTTATTTTTAAATATTATATATAAATAAATGTTATTTTTATAAAGGTTTAAATTTTATATTTTTAAAATGATATGTTTAGAAATTTTAAATTTAAGTTAGTTTTGAAAATATAATTTTTAAGATTTTACTTATAATTTTACTATTTTAATATATATAAATAAGTTTTAATATAAAATAAATTAAATAATAAGCTTTAATTTTATAAAATTTCATTAATTAGTATATATTATGTTTGTATATCTGTTTAACTTTATATTTCAAAATAGATTTTTATAATATTGTTTATAAATTAAGGTTGGAAAGATAAATAGAAATTGATTGGAAATTTATTTGTTTAAGAATTATACTTAAATAAAATTGATTTGAAACTAATTAAATTTGAAAATTTGAAGATATGATTTTATAACTTGATTTTGGTTTATGGCTATTAAATTAATATTTTGAAATTTAAAATAAATTCAAATGGGATATTTAGTTTATTTGTAATTTAAGGTTTTATTTAAATGATATTGGATTGACTAAGTGAATATTTCAATATTAAAGAAATATGAAGTTAAATTTGAAATATAAATGAATTTATCAAATTGAGTTATTATAAAGGTTTAAATATTTTAAACTTTGAAATCTATTGAAATCGAAATGGTTTATTTTTGTAGTTCGAATCTATATTTAAAATCAATATAAAATGGTTTATTAAACTTTGAATTTAATTGAAATGGGATTTTGATTTTAATGGGATTTGATTTAAATGGGATTTTGGAATTTGAGTTGATTTGAATTGATTTTGTGAACTTTGAAGAAACTATTTTTATTATATAAAGCATTTTAATATATATAAAAACATTTTATTTTATAAGTTATTTTAATATATAAACTATTTTTAATACAAACTATTTTTAATATAAACTATTTTAATATACTAATTATTTTTATATAAACTATTTTAACATTTAATTATTTTTAACATATAAACTATTTTATTATATAAACTATTTTATTATGTAAACTATTTTAATATCTAAACCGTTTAAGTGGGAAGTATTTTGATTTCAAAGTGTTATGATTTACAAAATGTTACGGTTTCTAGGTTTTATAATTCCGAAAGAGTTATAATTTTGGAAAGTGTTATGTTTTTTGGGAATGAATATTTTATTTAAAGCGAGTAATGATCTCGAATTGATATGGTTTTGAAATAGATATGATATTTTGAAATGAACACATTGTTATAATAATGTTTGGTTGTTAAAGATACCAGGATCGGTTATTGTCATACTCTCTGCCAATACCAAAAACCACTTTAACAACCGTGTACGCGGTGAAGATTCCAGAATGAAGTAGGATGGTTGGTAACGATTCTATTTGAGGTATATACATGGACCTAACTCCCGTGAGTTAGCGTAAGGTGGCTAAAACAGGAGCAATTGTCGGGCCAAGTGAGGTAGCTCCTCCGATCGGATACACTTCTTCGATACAATTTTATTACTTTGTGATTGATTGGGTGCACCTTCGGATTTTTGGGAGTGTTTATCGAGTTGGGAGGTAGCTGCGGCTATGCGTTACCAACTGCCCGGAAGTGTAATTGGTATATCTACCCTGAAAGTGCCTAGTTGTGCCGTGTCACCTCCCATATCGATCCCACTACGAGTTTGTTTTGTACCATACTTATGGAGTGCCCTCTGACGACTTCCAGTTTACGGAGGAGATTACGATACTATATAGACTATGGGAATATATAAAATAGGTTAAGGAGGATATGGGCAATGCCTTACCGCTATTTTAATAGTTTATCTTACTATAGACATATTATAATAGCGTATTGTACTACATAGTAGATAGTTCCACGGATCCTTAGAGGATGGGTATCCCAACATCCTTTGAGTTTCTTTTATTTCAGTTGACATTTCACTTGAGTTTGATTTATTGATATAAGGATGTCAACCCTGACTCGAATGTTTTGTGTTTTGATTTATGCTCGGGTCAAACTGAGTGTCACAGCATTTGAGACTCGCCTTTGGAGTTGGAGCTTCGCTTGGAGATCCATCTATATCTATTCAGCTTTTAGTCTTCAGTTGACTCCCGTGATATATTTAGAATTTTGTTATTTGACTATTATATCGATACATCTATGTATTCAAGATTTCTATTGTAACTTCTTTTAACTCTGTTATATATAGTAGCTTCATGAACTACTATTCATTTGTTTCCGCTGCTTATTGTTATATTACTCTGTGTCTGTGATTCTGTGATTGATTTATTTACTATATATGCTGAGTTTTGCCAAATATAAATTAAAAACCTGATATTTTGAGCAATTCAAGTCTAACATGTGTAGATGCGAATGACATGAAATAGCGGGATGTTACATGTGGTATCAAAGCTCTGGTTTTAGGAAAAACTTAGCATATAAAGTAAATTTAATTACAGAATCACCTTCATTCGAGCTTGAATTCCTTCCTCTTTGATTCGGTGTCTTTTGAATTTTGAAACTTACACATTCGTTCTGAAATCCATTCTCATCTCTCCCTATTCATGTTTTCTTGATTCTGGTGCATCCCATAGCTCCACTGAATGATTTGTAAAGGGATGAAACTCCTTTACAATAAGCATTGATTCACCGAAGATTTCTATGTCCTCAGTTTAGATGCTGCTATCTCTTACTATGCCCGAATTCAATCTCTTATGATCAGATGTCGATTTGCCTCAGATCTGCATCGATCTTATTCTTGAAGTCACGGTTGACCCGAGTAAGGCCGCCCACGATTTATATAAGTCTATCCATCTTTTCTCTTTTGATATTTAATCATCATATCTCCCTTTCGAGCCTATTTTTTAGTTAGAATTCTCTTTGATTAGGGTTCCTCTAATTTGAATCTCTATCCTTATTCTAGAATTTATTCTGGAATCATCGAGTGATGGAGTGCGTTTGTAATTAAAACTGAAATATTGTATTGTGTGTTGTTTGTGTTGTTAAGTTTGAATTTGGGGTTTCGATGGATTTGTCTGATCAATGCTAACGATAGGAATTCCAAAACACTTCAACAGAGCAAACTGATACAATATTGTTTTCAAATTTGGTAAATGAAATAAGTTTTGTATGATTAATTATATATATGAATTAAATAGTTAAATGAATTGATTGTTAGAAATGAAAATATTTGATTTTCATTTATTATTTTGTAAACCATTGACTATTGCCATGTTATAAATAAATGAAAATATAAAACATGGTTTATAAATTTATTTGGAATTGAAATAACTTTAAATTAAGGATTTAAGAATTTAATTTCCGGTATTTCAGAAAATTTGGTTTTAAATTTTAGAGTATATTATTTAAAGTATTTTCGAATAGAAATCGATTCCAAAGAATATTAAAGTTTTAAATCAGTACTCTCCTCATTTATTGCTGGAAAACAATTTCGGTGATGACTATAGCATCATCGACATTCATTTTTGAGTTTCAGAGTGGAGCAACCACTTCGTAGCTTTGCTACACTTTTGTTTTAGAAAAGAATTTGATTTGAATTTCTTAAGAATGACTTGATGTATAATAAATATTTTTTTTCTCTCTAGATAGTTTAAAGTGAATCGGAAATTTAACTCTTAAATTTTATGTTAAGGGATGTTTTCAATTATTAAAATGAAGCCATATTTTTGAATAAATATTTAAACTTGAATAATTGAATTGGGGAGAGAAATAATTAATTTGTTAAATATGATTATAATAAATGTTTAAATACTTAATTTATGATTGTAGAAAATACTAATTGAGATAAATTGAATAATAAGATAATAAATAAATATGAATTTAGGGATACTTGAGATTAAATTATAAGTGAAATTGCCTTGCCAAAATTATAAGTGAAATTAACTTAAGTAAAATCAAATGGATTAAATAGATGAGATAAATAAAATAAAAAAATTTCTAAAATAAACCTTTTTATAACAAACATTAATAAATTGAAATTATATCAACTGAATGAAATTACCTTGAATTGAAATCAATTAGTTGAATACTAACCAATTTAAAATTTTATTGAAATTTATATGGTTTTAAATTAATTATTTTATTTATATATCAAACCTATTTTCTTTCTGGTTATTTCTATTCTCTTACCTCGTTCCTTTTCGAGGACGAAAAGTTTTGAGTGGGGGAGAGTGTAACGACCCGTAAATTTTAACGGGTTTTATAACGTTATTAACTGAATTTTTGTGAAATTTTGAATAAGTGAGTTTGGAAATGGAAATTTGATATTTGGAATGCGTCAATTTAAACATAGAAAATAATAAATTTTCATCAGATAACATGCAAGTTTATTTTATTATGTAATTTTGTTTCAATTTAAATCAATTAATATTTGATGATAATAAAATATTTTTCAAACCTGAATATTTTTATATAATAAATTTGTAAATCATCTTCTAAGTGAGACGTCATATTCGTTTCGCCAAATTTTAACTATTATTGCTCCATTTTTCTTATTTTAGGCATTTTAGCAGCATTTTCGGTACCCAATATCGACTTTTGATAGGATAATCGTACTACTAATATCTGTATACCGTTTTGATCGTCTCGATGTGTTGATCTTCGCAGTATACTCATTTGTATATTTCGGGGTCTGGTACGCCGTGAAAACTATAAAACGTTTTCCGTATTGATATCCATATTTGTGTGTTTTGGTTTCTCTTTGTCCATTTATCTACCTACCTGTGGAACACAAATAGCCACTAGCCATTAATATTCTTGAATTCAACAGATAAATTTTGCAATTCCACTCGTTCAAAATAATGTTGTCTGTATTCATCACTTTTCTACATGCTCTATTCATTCTGAATTTTTTTCTCATAACATATGAGCTATCATATATTTTGTTCTCACTCCTCGCCTATCTTCCTCCACCATTTCAAACGCCAGTTGCTCACGCCACCCGAAGCTACCTTTTTCTTTGCCATCTTCATTTTCTTTACGTGTTTCCTGGAGCATATGTGTTGCCTGGAAGGCTAACTTCCTTCACCCTGCATGACCGACACGTGTAGCTTCCTTGCTTCTCTCTTCCCCACCACAACTACATGCGACCAATCAACCTACTACACCCCACGTCGGCCTCCACCAGTGGCCACACCACTCTCTTTGTAACCGCATCCGCCTTTCCCTGAAGCCGTAGATACCACCAACCATCAAGGTCGAACCTTCCACCTCTACCACTTTGGCCTCTATCTACTTCTCTGCCTACCTTTCATTCTTTGAGGAATTTTCTTCTTTATGTAAGTTTGCCGACATTTTTAAACTATCTGCTATATAAAAATCTAACTGAGTTTGTATGTATAAAATAATTGATAAAGGAAAGTATATATAGAGGTTTGAGTGTGTATATGCTAGTTGTGCTTACTTTATATATACATACGTTATATATAGGTATATATTCGTTTGATATATACATTTTTTAAGTTGTTTTGTATATTAGTTTTATGTGTATGCTCCTGGAAGCATTATTCATGTGATGCTTGCTGATTTGTTTTAATATATATATATATATATATATATATATATATATATATATATATATAATTACAATACATAATTTATGTACAAAGATGTATCAAAGAATCTGATTTTCCCAAGCTTCTTATCTACATGTTATATATTCTATATAAGCTGTATGTTAGTATGCATTGAGTTGATTTTTTTTCTATATATACTAACCTGCATATGTATATTCTATTGGATATTTAAATTATTTTTTAAGACATAAACATACATTAATATTTTAAACAGATTTAAAACTATCTGTTGGTTGTAATTTATATGGTTGTTGTTTTTAACATATCAAGTCTGCATGTATATATTGTTATTGTATATAGTCTGCATATGTTTGAGAAGTTTTCTGTTTTGCTTATATAAATGTCAGAACAGATATGTTAGTATACATGATTATATATCGATCTATTTATATGTGGGTATATAGTATATGCAAGTTTATAATAGTTACATGTTATATATGTTATATGTACCAATTTTTTTGTTATATAGATTAAATCTGTTGAGTTCCAATATATGTTATAATGAATTAAGCTATATTAACTTTTATAGTTATTGATTATAAAATATAATAAGTATGTAAGTTATACATATGTTTATATAGTAGTCTATATATCTATTTGTTTATGTAAGTATATGTAAGTATGGGTTATATATATATATATATATATATCTTTGATTCTTAATACTTGAGTTTTAAGAATAATGATTTTGAAATTTCATATTATTTTAATATTTGTCTTAAATTAAATTATTGATATATATATATATATATATATATATATATATATATATATTGTAATAATGATGTATATATTTTCTGCTTATATCAAAACTGATTGATTTGTATTCATCGATTCATGTTATCAGCTCTGTTCGTCGAATTTGTGTCAATCTTGCTTTGCTTTGGAAGTCGTGCTTAGATTCGTAGCTCATTCCATTTATCGAATCTCTCTAGCCTCGAAAGGTGACCAATCACTCACGGTTAACATTCTTACATTTATTAAATTTGATTTCACTTGAAACGACAATTGAAATATGTTGTTGCTAGTTATATAATTGCCATATATGATATGATATTATCCGTAATTATTCACCTGTGATATCTAACACCATGATCTGATCTTTATTGTTACTGATGATATATGCATGTTGTTGATATATTACATTATTATCGTATCCGTTTTCACTCTGCAAGTTCCCTGTTAGTTTAGAATTCCTTATGGGTTGAAATGGTACATACTCAACGATCTTGTAGAATAGGAGAAAATCGTTATGGGTTGAAATGATAAACCCAAGAGATTTTCATTGAATTGAATTTGAGATTACGGGTTGAAAAGATATGTACCCATAGATAATTAAATTGTGGATTGAAATGATAAATATCCGTATCACTTGACCATATGATAGAAAATTAATACAGACACCGTTGGTATATATATATATTTTGAAGACGATTTTCAAGGTATTGAAAGGAAAATATACGATTTTAATAAATATTTATTTTTAAATATTATATATAAATAAATGTTATTTTAATAAAGGTTTAAATTTAAGATTTTTAAAATTTTATGTTTGGAAATTTTAAATTTATAAGTTAGTTTTGAAAATACAATTTTTCAGATTTTAATTATAATTTACTATTTTAATATATATATATATATATATATGTATATATATATATAAGTTTAATATAAAATAAATTTAATGATAAGCTTTAATTTAATAAAATTTCATTTAATTAGTATATATTATGTTTGTGTATCTATTTGAATTTATATTTTAAAATTGATTTTTATAACAATTTTTATAAATTAAGGTTGGAAAGATAAATAGAAATTGATTTGAAATTTCATTTGTTTAAGAATTATACGTAAATAAAATTGATTTGAAACTTATTGAATTTGACATTTTGAAGATATGAATTTATAACTTGATTTTTGTTTATGGTGATTAAATGTGTATTTTAAAATCAAAAATAAATTCAAATGGGATATTTAGTTTATTTGTAATTTAAGGTTTTATTTAAATGATATTGGATTGACTAAGTGAATATTTCAATATTAAATAAATACGAAGTTAAATTTGAAATATAAATGAATTTATCAGATTGAGTTATTGTGAAGGCTTAAATATTTTAAACTTTGAAATCTATTGAAATCGAAATGGTTTATTTTTGTAGTTCAAATCTATATTTGAAATCGATATAAAATGGTTTATTGAGATTTGAATTGAATTGAAATGGGATTTTGATTTCAATAGGATTTGATTTAAATGGGATTTTTGAATTTGAATTGATTTTGTGAACTTTGAGGAAACTATTTTTATTATATAAAGCATTTTAATATATATAAAAATATTTTATTGTATAAGTTATTTTAATATATAAACTATTTTTAATATAAACTATTTTAATATACTAATTCTTTTAACATATAATTATTTCTAACATATAAACTATTTTACATATAATTATTTTTAACATATAATATTATATAAACTATTTTATTATATATACTAATTTAATATCTGAACCGTTTAAGTGGAAGTATTTTGATTTCAAAGTGTTATGATTTACAAAGTGTTATGGTTTCTGGGTTTTATAATTTCGAAAGAATTATAATTTCGAAAAGTATTATGTTTTTTAGGGATTAATATTTAATTTAAAGCGAGTAATGATCTTGAATTGTTTTGAAATAGATATGATATTCTGAAATGACCACGGTGTTATAATAACGTTAGGTTGTGAAAGAGACCGGGATCGGTTATTATCATACTCTCTGCCAATACCGAAAAACACTTTAACAACCGTGTACGCGGTGGAGATTTCAGAATGTATTAGGACGGGTGGTGACAACTCTATTTATGGTATATATTGGACCTAACTCCCGTGAGTTAGCTTAAGGTGGCGAAAACAGGAGCAATTGATGAGCCAAGTGAGGTAGCTTCTCGGATCGGACACACTTCTTCCATAAAATTCTATTACTTTGTGATTGATTGGGTGCATCCTCTATTTTTTTAGAGTATGGATCGAGTTGGGCGGTAGCTGCGGATATGCGTTACCAACAGCCCGAAAGTGTAATTGGTATATCTCCCCTGGCATTGCCTAGTTGTGTCGTGTCACCTACCATATCGAGCCCATTACATGTTTGTTTTGTACCATACCTATGGAGTGCCCTCTGACGACTTCCAGTTAATGAAGGAGATTATGGTACTATGTAGACTATTGGAATTTATAAAATGTGTTAAGGGGGATATGGGTAACGCCTTAATGCTATTTTAATAGTTTATCTTACTATAGACATATTATAATAGTGTATTGTACTATATAGTTAATAGTTCCACAAATCCTTAGAGGATGGGTATCCCAACATTCTTTGAGTTACTTGTATTTCAGTTGATATTTCACTTGAGTTGGATTAAATGATATAAGGATGTTAATCCTGACTCGAGTGTTTCGCGTTTTGCATTTTGCTCGGGTCAGACTGAGTGTCACAGCATTTGAGACTCACTTTTGGAGTTAGAGCTTCGCTTGGAGAACAATCTATATCTATTCAGCTTTTAGTATTCGGTTGACCCTAGCGATATATTCAGATTTTTGTTATATGACTATTGTATTAAGACTTCTATGTATTCGAGACTTCTGTTGTATCTTGTTTTAACTCTGTAGTATATAGTAGCTTCATGAACTACTAATCATTTATTTCCATTGCTTATTGTTATATTACTCTATGTCTGTGATTCTGTGATTGCTTTATTTACTGTATATGCTGAGTTTTGCGAAATACAAATTAACAACCTGATATTTTGAGCAATTCAAGTCCGACATGTGTGGATGCGAATGGCACAAAATATTGGGATGTTATAGTTTACAAATAGCATTTGATTATAGTTATACAATACAAAATAAGAGTTACAGAAACAGGAAGAATAAATAATAAATGCAGCGGAATAACATGACGTAGTGGAATAAATACATTAAATAATAGTACAAATCTTCATCTTCGTCTTCGTCCTCTAGAAATACGGTCTTCAACCCTGTAATGCTCACGCTGATCTAAGAAAATTGAAAAGACAAAACACTCGAGTTAGAACTAAAAGATCTTATGTAAGTTAAATCAACGGTAAAATACGGGTGTAACGGCGTCAGAGATGTTTACGGGGTTTGACATCTCCTATCCAGTGTCTAACGTGGGTGCATTAACTTAAGAGATGTTCGGGATTCCCATATCCTAAGTATCCGTTAAACTATCTACTGTGCAGTACAATACACTATTATAATATGTCTACAGTAAAGTATTAAAATAGCGTTAAGGCGTTACCATATCCCCTTAACACATTTTATATATTCTCATAGTCTATACAGTACCGTAAGCTCCTACGTGAGGTTTAATCAGAGGGCACTCCATAGATATGGTACAAAACAAACTCGTAGAAGGCACTCTAGGGCATGTGAACACGGCATTCGAAGCAGTGTCAGGGTAGATTTACCAATTGCAGAACCGGGCTGGTGATAACGCATAACAGCTAATACTGCCCACCTCGGAACTCACTCGTATAATAAAAAATCAAGGGGTGGCCACCAAATCATCACAAATATCATAATACGTTATCGAAGAAGCATGTCCGATCGGAGGAATTACCTCACTTGGCCCAGGTATAGCTCCTATTTTAGTCACATCTAAGCTGACTCACGGGAGTCAGGGTCATGTCATACCTTATACAGAAATCGTTTGCCAAACCATCCTTCTTCATTTCTGGAATCTCCACCACGTACACAGTTGTTAAAGTGATTTTCGATATTGGCAGAGAGTGTGACAATATCCGATCCTGGTCTCTTTAACAACCAAATGCTTAGTTTACACCGGATGGTTCTTTTACATTTCAAAGGTCAATTCACAATTTATATCAAAATGTCATACTAAGTTTCAAATAATATCCGTTTGGAAATCATATTCACTTCAAAAATCATGTCCACTTCCAAATCATATTTACTTTCAAATCATATTCACTTTTGAAGTTCACATCCACTTTGAAATTATCGATAAGTTCTGTAAATTAATTCTTCATTTCAAAATCATCTTATTCGCTCAAATATGTCATTTCACAAAAGGGTATCAATTCCAAATTCCAACTTAGGTTGTGTCATCATCAAGGATTTAGATATATATACTTCAACTTTACACTACACAGTCTTAGATTTTAGAAAATAGTTTAGGTAATTTTAAAATAGTTTATATAGTTTTAAAAATAGTTTAAATAGATTTAAAATTGTTTAAATAGTAATAGTTTAAATCTGATCTAATTAGATTTCTAAAATGATTTAATAGATTAAATATAGATTTAATTTATATTTAAAACGATTTAAATAGATTAAATATATATTAAATAGATTTCTATTATATTAAGTAGATTTAAGTAGATTTAAATAGATTTATTAATTTTAAAATAAATTAAATAGATTTAAATTATATTAAATAGATTTAAACTAGATCAAAAAATTTAATTTGTTTAAAATTGGTAAAATAGATTAAATTGGATTAAATAGGTTATATTAGATTAATATAAATTAAAATAGTTTAAATTGATTAAAATAGTTAATTTAACGAAAAAAGGTTAAATTAGTTTAAAAATGGATTTCAAAGTTATATCTAAACATTTCAATAACTCAATTTTGGATAGATTCATTTATTTTTGCCACTTTAACTTTGGAATTCCAATTTAATTCCTTTGAACAACTCATTAAATCAATTCCAATTTTAGCCTTTATGTTTGGATTATCGAAAAGAATTCGGTTTACATAAATCAAATTTCTATTTCGAAATATCAGTTAACTGAATTCAAAATTTGAAGATTTCAAAAACCATTTAATTTAACCAATCCGGTGTCCGTATATAATTTTCTACCCTAGGATCAAGTGCTACGGATATTTATCATTTCAATCCGCAATTTAAAATTTTACGGTTATATAACATTTCAAACCACAATCCCAAACTAAAAAATCCATAAAATTGCTCGAGTCTATCATTTCCACCCATAATGATTTTTCCTTAATCTGTAGATCGTTTGGGTATGTGTCATTTCAACCCATAGAGAACTTGCAATATTAGAAGAATATAAAATACAACATATATCACAATCATCATCCAAATAAATCAATAAAAATCAATTGATAACTGATAGTCAATGTCGGTATTAAATTGATAATTTAAAATTCAATATTAAATTAATGATTGTTAAATGCAATAGAAGTCAAATTTAGCTAGAATGACAATTTAAATATACCAAACATCGATCAATAAATTTCTAATCACATCATAAATATAAACTAACTAACATAAGAAATTTTAGAAGGTGTGAGTGGGTTAAAACGCTCACCTTCGATTTTAAATCGAATAAAAATCCAATTTAGGGCCCAAATTCAAACAGTCTTAGAATTTGACCAAGGCAGCGTCAAAATTTCCAGAATTTCAATACGATCCCAACTGAACAAACCGCGTGTAAATCGGACCTCGTATGTACAAGTTACAAGGGTTAGAACGATTTGAAATCTAAATTTAATATATAAAAAATCACCTCCACAACGCCACGTCGCCACGAATCTTCTTCCCCTAGCAAACCCTAGACGTAAAATACATGGCTTCGACCCACTCAACGTACCTTTGACCATGTTTTCCCAAAGCCTTCGGTCACCATCGGGTCGCCGACCACCGCCGTTACACTCGCCTCGCCGCCCCCCTTAGAACCGCTTTGGTCCGATCACCGCAAATGCCACCGGCTGCCGCACCCCTTCAAACCCTAATCGACTTACTCGCCTTGATCTCACTGTTAGCAGACCAAATGAATGCCAATTATACGATCCCCATGCTACTCACCACAAAACCGTACCAGCGAATCGTAGATCGGGTGACTTTCATCACAACGCGATGAATGGCCAAGAGAAATTCATCCAATTCAGGCCACATAGAAACCTAGATCGAAACAAAAATTAAAAATCTAAATTGCGCTCATCGGGAGCTTCGAAACGGTATATAATTTGATACGGTCTGGAGGAGTTTGATTTTGGAGTTGAATTTGAAATTGAATTTGCAATTTAGGAATTAGGGTTTTCTCAGTTTGCCGTTGGAAAGAGGAGATGAGGAAAAATCGTACGTACAGACAATAGAAAACAAAAAGGTAGCCAGAGTTTATAACGAGCTATTTATAGGCAAGGCTGAAGATAGAAAGAATGGACCATATCGATTTGGATTGAACGATAAACGACCTGAAAAGCCGTTTCGCTCCCGAAATGAAAATGAGTCATTCCATATATCAAAATAGATGTTTTCAATATTTTTAAACTTAATGGAATAGGTTTCAAGTCCTAATTCCATAGTATGAAGAAGTTAGCTTAAAATTAGCTTATTTCAAGTTGATTTTAATTAAATTGATTTTTAGGCATTTCGAGCTCGTACGATCAAACGACAAGTCCGATCGTTACGAAACTTGAAATCGTACAATAATTCACCGTTACGGATCCGATGAAACCGGTTTCGTCGAAATCTGAGTCAGTGGGCAAAACAGCTATTTTCACATTAATTAAATAGATTAATATTAAATTAGTTATATCACGTTTTGAATTCAAATTTAATAATTTACAATTTCTATCATTTTAGATTATTTAGCACTTTATAATCTTTTAAAAAAAATTATATCAGTTCAATATTCAATATTGCACAAATTACAGTATTTAGTTTCAATTTCAAATAATCAGTAATTCTAAATTTAAATTTCAATAAATCCATTGGTTTAATTGTCAAATCTTGTTATTCAATCAATTATCATCTTATGGGTATAATTAACATTGGCTTATATCTCGGTACGTTAATGTTCCCCAATTTCATCTTAATTTCTATCACCATAATATTTAATTTCATTTAGTTGTAATAGGTTTCTAATTAAATTTAATAGACCAAATAAATAGGTAACATACAATAATTGTTACCATTTAATTTTACTCACTTATTCATTATTTACAAATAAATGTTACAATTTCTTACCTAACACTGATTTTATTCAATTACAATTTGTTATATACTAGTTCATTGATTTATACAACATTTACATTTATTTACTTATTTTTAAATTATAAACAAGTAAAACATTTGAATTATTT
The DNA here is from genome assembly GCA_030765085.1 of Allium cepa. NCBI lineage: Eukaryota > Viridiplantae > Streptophyta > Magnoliopsida > Asparagales > Amaryllidaceae > Allium > Allium cepa. Next base: position 61,698,840 of record CM060935.1, read on the forward strand.
CAATTGATTGGACTATCGTCAAAATATTTTATAATTAACTTAAATATACGTTATTACATTTCACTCTAGTTATTATCTTAACTCACATCAATGTAGCATTTATTTACATTTATTTGTAACTGATTAATTAAATTGGTAACAAATAACAATTGTCACCATTTCTACATTTAATAACATTTGTAAGTTTATTATTTGCCACCAATTGTTACAACAACTTACACAACTCTACTATTATCAATTAAAATAAATTACACCTTATTACATAATTTACACCTCTTACATTATCAATATCCCTTTAAATCCAATGATCAATTTATACACATCATTAATACAATAAATTTTCCATCTATAACTAATTATAACCTTCTAATTATTTTAATTAATTAGAATTACATTCAAAGCAATTGTGAATTAACTTAATTAATACTGTTACCTTTTAATCCAATTACATTCTTATTATTAAATCACAAATTTTAGTTTCTTCCAATATTAAATTACAAAATCTTATTAATTTAATTTTTAATTATCGAAAATTACGGGTCATTACAAAAATATCTTAGGAAAAACCCCCTAAAATTCTAAAAATTCGAAACACTGTATTCTTCATCATTAAAAAATTTCAGGGCCAAACTCCACATTTAATTATTTTAAATAATTAAAACTCAAAAATAACTCAATTTCCTTCTTAGAAAATTCGTAAAATATTCTCTTAAATTTGACAAATTTTAAAATTAAAAATCCATCTTCAAAATAATGTTTTACTTGACATATTCAAGAATAAAATCACTTGGAGATCAAAATCTTATGTTTTACCCTTAGAACCCATTAAATGATTACATAAAATTCCAATAAATTATTATTCTATCCAAACAATGATAAGATCGACATGGCATATCATAATAACATAAACGAACCAAAAAATCATAGGATTCAAAATCAAACAAGCAAAGTGAGATGGTTTTATTATTATTCACCTTAGATTTAAATGTTGAAATTTAGACTTGATATGGCTTAGCTTCCATAAACTTTTTCCTCTTGAATCCACTTGATTTCGTGCTTCTACTTCCTTAGATTATGGTTGGCCTTGACTTCCTTTTCTTTAGATTGTTTTGTAAACATGTAAAATGAAAATGAAATGAAGGGGGAGAGGGTTTAAGGAAAGGGATATGTCTATTCCCTAATTGCTCTTCTCATATATTCTTTTATATGTTTAGCTTTTAGAAAAATCTTTCTTAGTTAATTAATATGACACGACCTTATTAAGTTTCAAATCTCATTATCCTTAACTCTTTACATTATTTTATTTAATTTTTCCAATTAAATGTCATGAATAATGTTTAACTAAAATAGGGATGTTATAGGCTCCTCTCCTTAAAAAATTTCATCCTCGAAATTCAGTAAGGACGACATAGCAAGCATATCAAACATGCAAAATCTATCATTACTAATGCTACTTTACTCTATCAACTTCTCGCTCTATATAAAATTACCAAATATACCATCATAACAGCTCGGGATAAGTATCTCTGATCATGTCATCTATCTCCCATGTACAGTCTTTCTCATTGTCACTCTACTATACTTTCACCGCTGACTATCTTGTTCCTTAACTTCTTCTTATCCCTTGTTACAACCTGAATTGGTTGTCTCACAAAAGTTATATCCGGTTCTATTACTAAATCTTCTAATGCTGTCGGAGCAACAGTAGTCTTTGGACTATGTACACACTTTCTACGATGAGAAACATGAAACACATGTAGACTCCTTCCAAACTACTTGGTAACTCTACTCTATACGTAAGCTTTCCGATCATTTCTACAATAAGGAACAATCCAACATATCTTGGTGCTAACTTTCCTGTCTTTCGAATCACACCACACCTCCATCGCTAATACTTTGATATAAACCTTTTCACCAACCGGGAACTCTAGATCTTTATGCCTCTTATCTACGTAACACTTTTGCCTAGACAGAGCCTCCTTTATCCTACCCTGAATTAACTCAAACTTCTCTGTTGCTTCTCTTACCAGATCTGGGCCTAGAACTAATCTGTCTCTGGTCTTTAACCAACACACTGGTGACTTACATGGCCTTTCATACAAGGCTTCAAAAGACGCTATTCCTATACTAGTCTAATAACTATTATTATGGGAAAACTCAACCAAGTACAAATGGTCTTCCCATGACTTGCCAAAATCTAGTGCATAAGCTCTCAATATGTCTTCTAGTACCTTATTGACTCTCTCTGTCTTCCCATCTATCTATAGGTGATAAGTTGTACTCATCTTAAGTTAGCTACCTAAAACTTCCTGTAGACTCTTTCAGAGTTCACTAGTAAATATGGCATCACTGTCACTGACTATATTATTAGGAATCCCATGCAGCCCGATGTGCACGTAAATGTGCATATTTTTACCACCATATTTATTCTATATAAATTAAATAAATGATCATATTAGGTATTTTAACTTGTTTTAACCAAAATTCATATTAATTCCAAATTTTCACATATTCATCTTCATATAAGGGCAAAATGGCCATTTGTGCGCGTATATTCATTTGAGAGAATTTAATTGGAAATTTCTATAATATTTTGTAGGAATTTAGCTTCTTATATTAGTGGGTTCATGAAGAAACATGCATGCACAAAATGGATATAAAGGAATGAAGATGGAAATAATTCAAAGTGAAGATCATGGAGGACCCCACCTACCCACCTACTTTAATATACAAATTAAAGGCTAATGCACATGCTTATGGAGTTAATGGTTTCATGTACACTTAATAAGGGATTAAGACATGTTAATGATTACTTGGCCTCCGCACTTCCTTAGGGGCATTTTGGGCATTCCCCAAAATATGCATTAGGGTTTCTAACTTGTATAAATACCCCTTATGTTTCATGTAGCCATCTTCCTCTTAGTTAGTTAGTTTTAGTTTAGAAAATAAATCAAAGCTCTCTTTCTTTCCATGGCTACTTAGCCATTTTATTTCATGTAATTTTCTTTTCTTTTATGCAATGTTAATTCTCTTTTATTTACATGCTTCTTCTCTTCTTATGTAATAGTGTAGATTTACCTTTATGCAATTAGATGAGTTGTCTTTTCCATTAGCTTTCATTTTCCTTTCTTTTTGCTTTCATGTTGCTTTCTACATTTGTTGATTTGATAACAAATATGAGAGCTTAATCCCTACAATTTAGGGGTAATGAAGCTCTCTAGTATGTGGATGCAACATTTTGATGTTTATACTCTCTTTTTGTGCTTTAATGGAAACACTTGAAGTGGTTTAATGATGTTGTTTAGCTTTGAATTTGATAGTCTATGTTGTTCATAACAAATAGACTATGCTTAAACAAACATAACACAAATTGCCTCTTCATCTAAATATGATTATGGCAAAGAAGTGAATGTTGAAATTGAAATTTGATAGCCTATATTTCTAAACAATAGTTAACAGGCTATGCTTAAAATAGATTTTTCTTTCAACTTTGTTGTCATATTTTATGAGATTTAAAAGTGTATTAGTGGTTGTGTTATAGTTTGATGGTTTATATTGAGCTAATTAATAGCACAAATATACCATACTTATGATAAGCACATCAAATAATTCACTAATGACAAGAAAAGAGAGATCATAACTTCATTTTGTTGATTTATGTGATCTAGAGAGTGGAAATTGCCTCTAAATTGTCTTAACACTCTCATATTTTTATCATTTTCTTTTGCTAGCTTTTGTTAGTTTCTTACATTTCTAACTATTCACTCTCGACTTCGGTATAATTTGATTGAATAGAATTTTAAAATCATCAATTCCCTGTGGATCGACCCGTATTCGCCACATGCTACATTCGTACACCGTGCGCTTGCGGTTATTTTTATTTCAAAATTCGTTCGACGGTTTTCTAAACCGATAGAATTTCCGTCGACGAACAAGTTTTTGGCGCCGTTGCCGGGGAACTTGTTTTGATTTTGATTTTCTACTCTTCGAATTATTTTTGTGTGTTTGTTTGCATTTAAAAAAAAATTGTTGTGTTGTTTGATTTTGTTTGTTGTTGTATTCAAGTGTGTTGTTCATTTAGCATTAGCATTTCTAGTTTATAAAAAAAACATACACAATTTCATTCAAAAAGAAAAAAATCTTTTATTCCAGTCCTTTTTACATTTTTTTTCTTACATTGCTTTTACAATTTTTAGTTTAAAAAAAAAAGAATATGTTACATTGCATTTCTGTTCACTGTTTCTGGCCTTCCTGTTCTATACCCCTCTGTCAACTGAGCAACATCATCAATCCCTCCTATCAAATGCACTGCTCTGTCCACTGTCGTCACTACAGTCCCCCCTTCCCCACTTCCCACATCCGGCCCCTTCGCTACACCATTCCCATACCCTCTGCAACCTACCATCACTGCCCAAACCAGTCCTTCCTACAGCAGCTTCAACACTGCCTTCAACAAACAACTACACCCAAATACAACATCAATACATACCACCAGTTCCATCTACTGCCATTCATCACTACACCACCTACTGCAAACATCATAGCCATCAACCACCACTTTATACAAATTGTGCTCTGCCACAATCAACATTCACATCAACATTCATATTCAAATCCATTCTCAATTCTCTACTTTCTACCACACATTCATCACTTCTCTGATATCCACCACAACCAAACATCTCTGTTACACTTCCCTGTTACTTCGACTCACATACAAACTCCTCCCCCCTCTGCAACATACAACCTTTCTTACTGCTACTGTCACTCCTCATCCACCCCATCAAACAAACGACAGGCAAGCAGCCACCCCATCAAAAACTTCCTGAACCAAAACATCGTGCCCATACATCGACTGCAGTAGTTCCACCACCACAACCTTCCTCAAGCATTTCACTTCAGCACATCATTACCTCTACAAAACCCACGACACCCCTTCTCCTGTTACTTCACCTCATCGCCATCATCAAAACAAACCCACTACCATCATTTCTGCTCTCTGTTCCTCCCCATAACTACTTATTGCTCCTCCCCCTTGCAAATTGCTTACAACAATCAAACTGTTCCCCCCTTACATGCCATCAAAGCACTTCCACTAACACAACTAATCCATTCATCTCTGCCCCTATACACCACAGCATACCCGAACTTCCAGACAAAACCACAAAGCAGTTGCAACCATCTCAGTGCAGTTTCACTTCATTCAACATCCAATTGCATTGCTGTGACCAAATACCACTACATTCCATCCTCAACCAAAAACACTTCATCACAGCCTCATTTCATACATCTTCTACCAGACCACCGTAACACCATAACTCATTCAACCCATCAGTCATCACTGCCTTATTACAATCCCACTATTGCAACTCCATCACCACAGTCTTCACCCAACACGGTCACAAACTGCTCCGAGCAACAGTGACTTCCAACATTGCAATCACCACCATTGAACTGCTCTAACATAAGCCATTACACCCCTCTGCCTTCTACCTCAAAATTGCCAACAATCCACGTCAACTATCATCCTCTACATCCAAACCTACCTCATTACTCCACTTCGATACCACTTCCAAACACCTCGACTTGCCATTGCCGTTGCTTATCAGCCATCGACAACGCTTCAGCAACCACAAAAATCGAATTCAAATCGTGAACCACTCAATTTCCAACTGCCAACCGCTCCTTCTTCCGCTTCTACTAACAGTACAAACTGAAACGCCCAATTACCCAATTCCCCAAAACGAGGCCAATACGAAGCAACCTGCAAATCACTACCCAAATTACCTTCACCACCACGCCATCGCAACTGAACAGCTGCAAATCCTCCCCCAAACCCAAGAACTCCACCGAAAATCCAATTGCTACCCACCACTTCCCTCACCAAATTACGACTCCTCGGCCAACTTCGACAACCCAAAGCCAAACCATCACCGTAGCTTCAACCCGATAAGCAACCAATCGCTGAACAAACCAATAATCCTAAATCGCAGTGCCAGAATCGAATAGTGCACTATTTTGTTGGAGTTTCGATTGAGTTTCAGCTGAAGAATAGAACTTTCAGCTGTGAATTTTAATTTTGTGTAGTTACTGGAGTTTAATCGAGTTATCTTTGAAGTCTATAAGGAAGTCATTTCGGGTTTGATAATAGTTGCGGGCTTTTGGGCCGGAATTCATTTGTATTTTTTAGTTTGATTAAGTTTTTACCTTGTTTGTTTAAGTTTTCTTCAATAAAAAAAAGAATCCTTTGTTTTTGAATTGTTTAGAGTTTTTTGAGTACTCATTTTCGTTTATAATAAAAAGGGAAGTTTCAATTTATTTTAATTTTTTTGTTTTGCTTTGGTTTTATTCTTAAAAAAAACGAAAACAATTTTTTTTTTAAGTAAAACCCTACTTTTAAGTTTCCTTTCAAAAAAAAAAGTTGTATATATCTTGCTTATTTCAGGTTACCAAAGCAGAATTACAAAAAGAGCAGAAGTGCTTGTTAAATAAATTGTTTGATTTGAAGTGCTTGCCGAAAAAAAAATAACTGCTTGCTTGCTTATAAAATTTTATGTTTTAGTTGTCTTGCATTGTTGTTTGCTTGCATTTTAAGAAAAAAAATTTAACAAAAAAATTCAAAATCAAAAGCAAAAACAAAATTTCATTCTAGTTGCATTGTTAATACACGTTTTATTTCAGCTTTGCATTTCATCCTAGAATTTTATTAAATAATAACTCACTTAATTGTATATTGACAGTTGTCTTCTTTGAACAATTTAATTTCTTGGTGTCTAGGCTACGACAGAGTAATAACCATTTATAAATATTACGGTGATTTGTAAATATTATAGTGGTTGTTCCTCTGAAGGTACTTAAACATTCGGCTGCATTGCTATGGTGATTCGTGGTGCACCGATAACCCCTGCCCGTTACCTGGCTGAGAAATATTTTTGTTGATTTAAGATAGTGTGTGACTATACAATTTTGTGTTAACTTAGGATAAATCATTTGTAATTAACCCTTGCATTCATTTAGTTGCATTAGTTCATGCATATTTAAAAAAAAATCAAAATCCAAAACTAAAAAAATTGTAAATATTCCTTTTTCTTTGAAATTTTTAAATCCTTTTCTTTGAAATTTCAAAAAAAAAATCCAAAAAAATTTAGAAAAACCAAAATTCAACAAAAAAAATTGAAAAATAAAAACAAAACAAAAATCGATTTTCCTTTTTAAAAATAAATTTTCTTTGCAAATATTTTCCGTTTAAAAAAAAAACCAAAAAAAAATTCTTGAAAATGTCCGAGTTTCCTTTTCCTCACTCACTTGAATTTAATTGTGAAAATCAATATAATCCATATGAGTTCACTCCAAATTCGTATGGATATTTTAACAACAACTTTTGTTTAGACAATTCGAATTTTGAACCACAAAATTTCCAAAGTAATGGTCAACCCTCAACTCTTGAAAATTGCATTTCGTCATTACTTGAACTCTCTACGCAACAAAATCAAAGTACAAATGAGTTGTGCAACTCATATTTGTGCTATAACTCGAATCAAGGTTTTCAAAATAATCAAAATTTGAATTCTCTTCAAAATTCAAACGATTTCGAGTATAACCCATGCCAACTCAATTTTTAACTCCAAAATGAATTTCAAAATCGAAACGAAAATGTGATCCACTTTTCAAATAATTTTAGCAATGGGAATAATCTTGACTACGATACGAGTGAAATTTTTTGTTCTAAACGAATCCAAATCGAAAATTATCAAGTTAATAATTACAAATTGGATTTTGTTGAACAAACGAACGAAATCTACGATGATCACACGGATTTGTTGTTTGAATCTTATATGAAACAACGTGAAAAGCAAAATCAAATTCCAATGTGTGATGAGTCAAGTGAGAATCCATCTTTTACCCAAATCGATGATTTTAAAATAACAACTTTTGAAATTGAAAACGAAAATCTTAATGAAGTTGTTGAAAACATGGTAATTGACTTGGATTTCAATTCTTTTAAGGATGTGGAAACAAATTTGAAATTCGATCTTCCTTTTCTTGATTTCGAAAATTTGAATACAGCTACTTTGATTTTTGAACTTGAGATACGCAATGAAGTTGTTGATAATCCAACAAAGGAAGACGGATTTAACGAACACAATTTCTTTGGACTTTTTGAAGATGGGTTGTTAGATTTCAAAGGGGACGATTCACATCACCATTTTGAAATCAATAATTTTGAAGAATTTTCCAATGATAAACTTGAATTTCAATTTGGTGAAAATAAATGTGAATTTCAATCAATCGTTATATCTACCCCAAAAATCATCGAAAATAAAACAACTCGTAAGATTTTTAATAAAACGACATTCGTTTTTCCATAGCCACATTCGACTTCAAAATCTTTTACGGTTTGGTTTTTCAAGCCTAAGCTTTGTCTCGTATACTTGACGAGACAAATGAATCGGTCTTTGGAAGACCGTTTCATTTACTTTTTGGCAATATACTTTCTGATGTCGTGTAAATACATTTCATTTTCATGTAAATAATAATAAACGTTCCTTTTGACTTGGGTTGACTGTGGGGACACAGTCAAAATCAAGTGAGGGGGGAGACTCATCTTCTTCTTGATTTTTCAGGATTCATTTTTCATTTTTCTTCCAAAAACTCAAAAAAAAATTCCAAAAACAAAAGAAGAATATATTTTTTAGCGTTTTTGATTTATTTTTAAAGAAACACTATAGGATAAATATATGGTTTTGGTTTATTAAATTGAAATTATTGAAAATTTATTTGTCTTAACAAAAATAAAATTGAAGTTTGATTATAAATAACAATGGTTTAACTAGTATATAGGAAGATTCATACGTGTTAATTATGAAATACATCCTAATTGAAAATCTTTATTTTAAAAGTGGTGAATTTAAAGTAAAGGATGTAACTTTTTTTTGTCTTCTAAGTTAAATGGTGCTAAGATGATTTTGCAAAACTCTCTCTCTCTTAAAAAAATAATAATAATAATAACAAAGTATTCACTCTCATTTAAAAGTCCTCACGGTTATGCATGGGTGAATTACTTAGAATCTTTGATTATGTGCTTTCATACTCATTTAAAAGTCCTCACGGTTATGCATGTATGGAACACATGTAAAAAAAAGAATAGACTTAATAATAACCACCTACGGTCGATAGGTGTATGCCCGAAAGTGTGTGCACTCTCCATGCTCTGTACTCCCCTCACATAAGCCCGAAAGGAAGTGCATGGGTGGTATATCTGGCCTCAGTTTACCTGAGCTAGGTGTGTAATTTTTCTTGCAAATAATGAGAGAGCAAGCAATTGAAATCCTAGCACTATTTTTACTTAGTTGATTTGATTTGTTATTGAAAAGAAATAAAAATACCACTTTGATAAACTTTGATAATCAAATAAGAATCCTTTTCATAATTACATTTTGTTATCAACCAAAATAACAAGTTAAACTATAGTCTATTTGTTATGTTAACTTTGTTTTTATTGAAAATTTTGACGAGTAAATGACTAAAAAATTTCAAGATGATAACCAAAACCTATATTTAACTTATTTGTGTCGATTTAAAAGTAAATCCTTCATTGTAAATATTTTCATCCTGCATGTGGATTTTGTGGGTAGTATCCGCTGAAAACCCTCACGAGACAACACTCGTCCTACTGGGGACATCCAGAGGTTTAACGGCTTGTTGCATACGCTCAATGCAATCGTGCTCCCTACGAAAACGGATTTATCTAAGTTTTTCTTTATTCGATGACGAATAAAAAGATAAGTGTGGGGGTATTTGATGTGCACGTAAATGTGCATATTTTTACCACCATATTTATTCTATTTAAATTAAATAAATGATCATATTGGGTATTTTAACTTGTTTTAACCAAAATTCATATTAATTTCAAATTTTCACATATTCATCTTCATATAAGGGCAAAATGGCCATTTGTGCGCGTATATTCATTTGAGAGAATTTAATTGGAAATTTCTATAATATTTTATAGGAATTTAGCTTCTCATATTAGTGGGTTCATGAAGAAACATGCATGCACAAAATGGATATAAAGGAATGAAGATGGAAATAATTCAAAGTGAAGATCATGGAGGACCCCACCCACCAACCTACTTTAATGTACAAATTAAAGGCTAATGCACATGCTTATGGAGTTAATGGTTTCATGTACACTTAATAGAGGATTAAGACATGTTAATGATTACTTGGCCTCCACACTTCCTAAGGGGCATTTTGGGCATTCCCCAAAATATGCATTAGGGTTTCTAACTTGTATAAATACCCCTTATGTTTTATGTAGCCATCTTCCTCTTAGTTAGTTAGTTTTAGTTTAGAAAATAAATCAAAGCTCTCTTTCTTTCCATGGCTACTTAGCCATTTTATTTCATGTAATTTTATTTTCTTTTATGCAATGTTAGTTCTCTTTTATTTACATGCTTCTTCTCTTCTTATGTAATAGTGTAGATTTACCTTTATGCAATTAGATTAGTTGTCTTTTCCATTAGCTTTCATTTTCCTTTCTTTTTGCTTTCATGTTGCTTTCTACATTTGTTGATTTGATAACAAATATGAGAGCTTAATCCCTACAATTTAGGGGTAATGAAGCTCTCTAGTATGTGGATGCAACATTTTGATGTTTATACTCTCTTTTTGTGCTTTAATGGAAACACTTGAAGTGGTTTAATGATGTTGTTTAGCTTTGAATTTGATAGTCTATGTTGTTCATAACAAATAGACTATGCTTAAACAAACATAACACAAATTGCCTCTTCATCTAAATATGATTATGGCAAAGAAGTGAATGTTGAAATTGAAATTTGATAGCCTATATTTCTAAATAATAGTTAATAGGCTATGCATAAAATAAGTTTTTCTTTCAACTTTGTTGTAATATTTTATGAGATTTAAAAGTGTATTAGTGGTTGTGTTATAGTTTGATGGTTTATATTGAGCTAATTAATAGCACAAATATACCAACTTATGATAAGCACATCAAATAATTCACTAATGACAAGAAAAGAGAGATCATAACTTCATTTTGTTGATTTATGTGATCTAGAGAGTGGAAATTGCCTCTAAATTGTCTTAACACTCTCATATTTTTATCATTTTCTTTTGCTAGTTTTTGTTAGTTTCTTACATTTCTAACTATTCACTCTCGACTTCGGTATAATTTGATTGAATAGAATTTTAAAATCATCAATTCCCTGTGGATCGACCCGTATTCGCCACGTGCTACATTCGTACACCATGCGCTTGCGGTTATTTTTATTTCAAAATTCGTTCGACGGTTTTCTAAACCGATAGAATTTCCGTCGACGAACACAGCCAAACAATGTTTTTCATAAATATCATAGCCAAAACAGGTGCCATCCTTGTTGACTTAACGGGAATGAAATGGGCACTCATGGTCAGTCTGTCCACCATGACACATATACTTTCATTTCCTCTACTTGACCTCAGCAACCAGTCAATGAAATCCATGGATAATGAATCCCATTTCCAAACCGGTATGTCTAAAGGCTGAAGCAAACCACTCAGCTTTTGATGTTCGGCTTTCACTTGCTGGCAATTCACACATTGCCTTACCCATAAGCTGACATATCTTTTCATACCTTCGTAGAAGAAACTCCTCTTCATATCCTGATTCATCTTTCTTCCTCCAGGATGAGTTGTAAACTTTAATCGATGACACTCCCTAAGAACATCCCTCCTTAGGTTTCCAATATTCGAAACACATCATCATCCCTTCTTCCTTAACCATCTTTTCTGGTCAAGACTAAAATCTTTTAGATTATTGATCATGGTTTCTCTTTCCATCCTTCTAATCATCTCAGCTAATGATGGATCATCTCTCTACTTAAAAGCAATTCTTTCAATCTATACTAGTCGAACTTCCAAGCAAGATAATATGGCGGTACTCTGGCTAGAACTAGTAGTCGACCTTAACTACACACTACAAGTAGTCAATGCCTCTTGATCCTTTCATTCTGCCAACAAAGCTAACATCACATTCTGATGTTTCTACCAAGGCCATCCATAACTTATTTCATTTCTCCAATGTATGCTCAATACCAAAATCATAAGCTGCTAAAACCCCCAGCCACCTTTACTATTTGATATTCAACTTTTTTGAGAGAATAAATATTTGAAGACTTATAAAATCTGTGTACAATTCAAATCTTTCTCCCAAAAGAAAGTGTCTTCACACTTTCAGTGCAAAAATCACCGCTGCTAACTTCAAGTCATGAGTCGGATATCTAACTTCATGTGGTCTGAGCTGTTGAGAAGCATAGGCAATCACTTTACCCTTTTGCATCAATAAAGCACCTAAACCTATTCCACATGCATCCATGTACATCACTAGATCTTGATTCCTACCTGGAACAAATAACATAGGCACATTGGTCAATAAATGCTTTAACTTATGGAATGATTCCTCACATTGTTGGACCAAATGAACTTCACATCCTTTTTGGCTAGCTTAGTCATGGGCATAGATATTCATGAGAAATCCTTAATGAATCTCTGTTAATACCCATCCAGTCCAAGAAAACTTCTTATCTTGGCCACCGCCTTGGGCCTCTTCCAACTGTTAACAGCTTTGATCTTAGCTAGATCGACTAAGAGCCAATTTTCGAAAACTACATGACCAAGAAACTTCACATCTTTCTTCCAAAAATGACACTTTGGAAACTTCACTTTAAGTTGATGTTGGCTCAACATCTCAAGCACTATTCTAAGATGAATCTCATGATCTTTTCCATCATTCGAATATATCAAAATGTCATCTATGAATACAATTACGAACCTATCCAAGTGCTCTCGGAAAATGTGGTTTATTAAGTCTACGAGGAAAGCTGGCGCATTAGCTAACCCGAATGGCATGACTAACCACTCGTTCAAAGCATACCTCATCCGAAACGACGTCAAAGGAATATTTTCCGCCACCATCCTTAATTGTTGGAACCCTGTCGCCAAATCCAACTGGAAAAATACTTTGGCTCCACTCAACTGATCAAATAAATGTCGATTCACGGCCAGGATACCTAATCTTTATCGCCTTCCCATTCTATTTTTGATAATCAATACATAATCTCAATGGCCCATCTGACTTCTTTACGAATACTAGGGCTGCTCTCCAAGGCGAACTGCTTGGTCTAATAAACTCTTTCCTTCTAAGTCCACTAGCTTCACCTTTAATTCCTTTATTTTGGTAGGCATCATCTTGCTAGGTGGTCTACTCATGGGTTTAACTCTAGGTACAAGATCTATACGAAACTCAATAGCTCATTTCATGGTAGTCCTACAACCGGCTCAAGCACATATGCAAATTCTCTCACAACCAAAACCCAATTTGTCTCATCTTCTACCTCTATGGCACCCAATAAAGTACAGACATCCAAACTTGAATCCTCCATTGAGTATATGATTTGATCACGGCTATCTAGGTGTATTAATGATATTTCCCTATCTTAGCAAAATATCCTAGCATTATATCCATTTAACCAATCCATACCCAATATGATCTCGTAGCCCACAAAATCAAATATATACAAAATTTAGCCAAACTTATAACCTAATAAATCATGTTCTAAATGGTCACATCTTATTTCTAGAGTTGCAAACCCTCTTATTGGATTTGCAACCCTTAAGGAAGTAACAAGGTATGATGGTTCTACCTTGAACTTATTTACCAAAGCTAAGATATAAAAGGATGTGATGCTCCTGTATCAAACAATACTCTAACTAGTATGCTATAAATCAAAAGCGTACCTTCCATCACATACTTTCCTTTCTCAATAGCGGTTGGTTTAGGGAATGATGGTTCCAAAGCAAATACCTTCCCTTTATCAACCCGGACTAGTGTTGGACACTCATTCTTGAAATGCCCAACCTGGTTGCATTTGTATCATGTCACATTCTTCTTTCCCACAACCTTCTTCTCGAGGCTTTCTTCCTATTCCTAGAGCGACACTTGTTAGCATAGTGCCCCTTTTTATTATAGTTATAGAAAACTACCTTAGAATTCTTCGTTTTGGCAGCTCCGCCATTCTGAGCCCTTTTCTTCTTAAAGAATTTCCTTTTATCATTCTGTGGACTAGGAGTCCCCATTGATTTATCCTTTCCAAAGGTAATAAGCATTTATTCATTTCTGATTGCCATTTTCACCACTTCATTACATGGATCCATGATATGTGACATGGTCGCCCTAGCAATCTCCGGCTTCAAACCCTGGATAAACTTCTCATTCCTTTTAATGACAACATCTATGATGGCATACCCATAACTAGATAGCTCATCAAACATAGTAGCATAATCTATCACCATCATATCGCCTTATTTTAGTTCACCAGACTTCCTAAATAAGGCTAACTTGGCCATTTCAAATAAAAATTTCTTCTTGATTTTCCTTTGAAAATCTACCCAAGTTAATTCCTGCTCTGTTACTCCTACGGTCACCCTGTTCCACCAGAACAAAGAAACTCCTTGCAACTGTCTAGAAGCTAATCTCCTTTCCTGCTTGTCATTCAAGCCCAAATCAGCCAAAATCCTTTCACAATACAATAGCCAGTTCTCCACTTCTATCGCATCTTCAGTCCCCAGAAAAGAATTCCCACCAAGACTGATATAATCTCGGCTCAGCTTAGCATAGTTATTGCCAACTAGCGCTACGGGATTAACTCCTCCCCCCGTAGCTGCATTTCCTTCCACTACTCCTGTAGCTGCTCTAGTTTGTATCATATTAACGAATAACTAATACATAATCCCCATATCTACTGGTGGGATTCCAACACCTACATTAGCATTTGCTTTGGTTAGCATTTGCATGTCGACCTTAGTTCCTTCTGTTATTGGGTCGAGCATTTCCATTGGTTGTGGTGCTTCCTCAACCTAGATTCACTCTTTCGATTCATGCGTCCTTATATTTCTTTCTCGTAAATCTGCATACGAGCCTTAATAAGATACATGAAAATGGTCTAAGAGAGGGAGAGAATATATATTAATATATAGCAAACACAAGTACATTATTATAACGTTTCCTATAACCTTGATCTTATTGTCTGATTCATTCAGCTTATGCTTCAAAAACATTTTAGCCTTTTTATGTTCTTTCATAAACCTATTCTCTAATACCGACTTGTAACATCACCCTTGTTAGGCCTGAAACTATCTGTTATAGGTGCTGTAGTCATCCATAGTTATTAATTTCCCGATGATAAAATGCGACTACGTTAATCTTATCAGTATCAAGAGGCACATGAATATGACAAAAATTCAAACACAATTCAGAAATAACTTTTCCATTCCATTTCAAAATATGATTTCATATTCATTATATAAACCCATTCATATTTCCACGTTCAGAGATAATATAATTATTACAAAATACTTGAACAGCGACATATGAAGATGCCCCCTTAGTTGATCAAAGTCACATATTTGGCAATTATATAACTTGCCATTACATCCACATTGATAAATATAAACAACACAGCGGATTAAAATATAACTACTACATAGCTAGATTGCCTCCTACATGTCTCCGGAAGTTTATTTGTCCTATTAGGAAACCTAAAAAAACTTTACTCTCAACCCACTCAAATTAATTTTAAGCACTCGAGAGTTTAAAGGAAAAAACATAAACTTGGAGTCAAACAAAAATTCTTGTGTGAATAATAACCTAACATCTCAAACCAATAGATATCTAGTGAGACCATGCCACTGAAAGGTATGGGTTTTCCCCTCATTAGTATCTTTACCAAAACATAGTAACTATGTACATTACCCCTGCATCCATAATGGTTAAAACACAATAATAACATAATGATGCATAATCATGCAATGCAAATTGGATTACCCATCCCAAGTACTTAATTTATCGATCTCAATACATAGTTTTCCTAGGGTCGCTATGAACCTAATAGTTTTCATAGGAAAATTGTTAACCTATCTCTAATTACGGTTATGAGGTATAGGGACAGTCTATCCTACTTCAGTTCAACCAGATGTACAAAAGTCTTCAAAAAAGGTTTGGAGAAATATGAAAAATTCCAGATACAGTTAGGAGACTATAACTGTGCTCCGGATACGGTTATGAGGCTTCCATCATTAGGGATATCCAAATGCATTTAGAAGTTTCCCTTTATCTTATGCGAGCATATATAGCTATGAGTTCCTTCCTGTCTGTAACCATCCTTTCATCTCACCAAGCCCTATGCACTGAAATCGCGAACCTTTACCAATTGGGGCTAACAGTTGAAGTATAGGGTGTGATCCTACACTAGTCCCACATTCTACTTATTATTTGGTTTTGTGGTACCTTTTGATTAGTCCAAGGAATCCTAATATACTCTTGATCTCCCTATCTTTTGGATGTAATTCTACTCACTTAGGAGTTAGTCTGACCGTACCCACTATTAGGAAAATCTAGCTGGTTACTATGGCCTTAATGCCCCCCAAAATGCACTTATAGGTCAATAATGATGTGAGTATGACAATAACAATTATGCATAATAACCGATCAAATAAACACAATAACATATGACATCCATCGTTTAATAAGTTCGATTAATAAACTTTTTATATTCACAATTACTTAATTATAAGTAATATTTTCCTTGGAAATTTTAGACTAAAACATGGGCTAATTCATCATTTAATTTTTTGAAACATTTTTCATAATGATTTAACATTATTCCCCTTAATTTCATATTTAACCTAAAGAAGTATATAGCTCGATATATTACCAAAATCTCATGCCATTTCATATTACCATGGATTTTTACGATAAGGGTATGAGGACTTCGCCCCTTATCCTTATAGGGCGTATTGCCAAAATAAGTAAGGATAGGTTTATCTTTTGAAACTAATCGACATTAAAACTTTTGTCGACCTCTATCAGGGCCAAAGACTAAAAAATTAAAACCTTTATAAATCAAATGGCCAACTGCCGAAGATATAGGGTTATCGACCCTCTAAAACATAGGCATGTTTATTCCTTTTAAAAAAAATATTTAACAAAACAACAAGCCTCTTTGGTCTTAAAAGATGAAGTGCGACATCGTGGACATGAGGCATCGACTCTAAAACAATTAATCTTCGACCTTGATGCACATCGACCCCAAGACCCTCGATGTCATAATAAAACCTTTAAATTTGACCCAATTCAGCTACTATGCCGCTTATTATCTTCATAAGGTCGAAGTCATGTGAAGCGGCATCACTGCCATAGTCTTGAAAACAATCAAAGTGATTGAGTGCAACATCATTGAAAACAGTAATGAAGACATGCGATGTCGTCGATGTTAACATTTATCTCTTCAAATGTTTATACAGATTACGAAGTTCCATTGTCTTCGATACTATATTGTTGAGGAGGTCAACTAGGCGTACTTGAAAACATTACATAGCTACTGAAGTGACTACCATATGCTTTCTTCCACTCTACCTTCAACACTCATGGACACGGCGTGTTAACATGCCTTTTGGCAGGGCTGGATTTAACCCAATGGATTTTGAAAGCATCAAGATAGGATCCCCGAAGAGGTGATTATTTGGATTGGAGATCCGTTATATTTAAAGCTATGTAGGATAGTCAGATGGATTCGGATAGATGACACACAAAAAATGGCTAAGTATGGAACTAACGCACCTTTCGGGGATCGGTATCTATCCTTGGTTTTTGTCTCGAACTGGTTGAGATCGATATGAAACGACAAGGAAGGCCACATGATGCTATAATTCAAACTTCAAGTCATTTAGAGCCTTTTTTCTCAAGCTACTGGAAAATTACTTCACCACTAAAAAGGATCGATATAGGAGGGATTGGATATGCGGGATCGATATAGGATGGATCGGTATAAAAAGGTTCAACCAGACTAAATTTTGCAACGATGAGTGGTCAATAACTTAAAATTTACACAAGCTATCAACGTGAAACTTGGATTACAACTTACTACAACATGTGGAACACCCCTTAGTGATCTCGTTACAATTGAAGGAAGTTGGAGGGATCAGCATAACTCCCTTTGGAGGGGTAGGCAGAAATCAAAATTCAAGCAACACTACTTCACAAAAAATGCGATATCTCACAAACCGTGCGTCCGAATTAGATGAAGTTAGCAAAACAAGTAGCTAACATCATGGAGCACCCCTCAAATGGAATGCATCCCATTTGAACATAGTAGTAAAGATCGAAACCGATCCTATTACGGGTCCCGATGAGTTTAGAAATTTTTGGGTAGCCTCCTCTTGGTCTCCCAAACCTTCTACCGAAATTTCAATTCGACCCATGCATGTCTTCCCTTATGCAGTCATGGGCATCAGAAAGGGAGCTTCTAGATCTTCATTTTTGCTTCCTTTTATCTTCAACCCATTCTACACTTTGCCATTTTTATTCTTGGATTTCAGGTTATAACTATAAACAAACTACAGTATAATAAAAAGGATTATTTTGGAGTGAACGTAGGCTTGAGTTAGCCAAACCACTGTAAATCTTGTTTCTTTTTACTTGCTTTCATTTTTAATTTGTCTGTTCTTCATATTATATTATCTACATTAGGTACTATCTTAGATCTGTGGCTGGATATTGATGCTTTCATGCAACTGGGTATTAGTGGCCAATTTTGATGCCAATATTTTGGTGCATTCACTGAGAAGGCTAGCCCCCGAAGATTTGAAGTTTAGACTTAAAATCAATTAGATAGCTTGGATTTGGAGCAATAGTGAGACAATCAAAAAGGAGAGTGCTACCGAAAAGGAGCCATCATGAAGGGAGCCAGGGGGCTTCCTCAGAAGCTGGAGCTAATCAAACTCTATTTACATCACCAAAGATGAGAGAGAGAGAGAGACGTTGTTGAACACTATGCGGGAGAGGATGCTAAAGAGATAGAAGGAGATGATGTGGAATTTACTCCGATGGATAAGAACTGCTAGAGCTATGGATAATGGAGTTAGAGCAGCAGGAGTTGCAAAAATTAGAACCGGAACCACAGAAATGGAGCAAGCGAACTAGAGAATGGGTCAAAGTAACCGAGGGCTGTTTCTGGCCAATAGATAGGGATTATCCCCGATCCTTCCAGGGGGTCGGTCCTAATCCCCAAAGGCTTGGGGGAATGCCTCCGGGTCTAGACGATCGTGCTATTGGAGGACCCACGGTTAATTCGGTGTGGTTTGAAGTCAATCTAAATGCTGATACTCGTCTGGAAGGGGATAATCTGGGATCATCTCTCGAACTTGGGGAGCAGGATGGAAATGATGATTGGAGACCACTTATGGATGCTGGAATAGCTGGAAATTGGAATCCAGGACTTAGAGCGGAAACTAGCTATCATGATATGGATTAGAGCAACCGGTGGCAAACCCCGACCAAGGAAAATGGATTGACTATTGTCCCCATGGAACTGGGAGCATGGATTGGGATGGCTTTTTATGGAAATGGATAGCAGTGTTGGAACAGGAGCAACCATCATCCACCATAAATTAGAGCGAACCTAGCTTAAGGGCTCGGGTCGTCATCTCTTGATCGGGATGGCATGAACTAAATAACTAATAATCAACTCTACAGTAAAATGGCTAAATCACTTATACATGTAAGGGATCGAGGACGATCTCTAGACATGCTCTGAGAAGGCAATAAATAACCATAATCAATGAATCTCAAAACACTTGGATCCACAGTAATGCGATGAGCAAAACAGGTTGTTGGGTATGGATTATGCCTAGTAAGGGATAGGTTTCTTTGCCTGAATGCAATGGATCGACCTACTCAGGTTGTCGAGTATGGATTATGTTCAACAAAGATCTGGAAAGATCAAGGTCGTTAAGTATGGACTATACCTGTCAAGGAGTAGGTCGCTTCTCCCGAGCGTGATCGATCGACCTACTCAAGTCGTCAGGTATGGACTATGCCTGGAAAGGAGTAAGTCGCTTCGTCCGAACTTGATGGATCGACCTACTCAGGCCGTTGCATATGGAATATGCTCGGCAAGGACCAGAGAGGTCACAAATTTGGATATGGATTTAGCTATTGGATACAGATTCAGATGTGGACTCAGTTATTGGATATGGATGGACATGGATTCGACCTAGAAATGGATTGAATTTTGGATTAGATATCGGCATTCTGGATTCTAGATTTTGGATTTTGGATTTATAACTATTCAAAACACATCTTCCTACCGCAAGATATGTTTTGGGGAGCAAAGTGTTAAACTGCCATTTGGTAAGGCTGGATTTAACCCAATGGATTTTGAAATCATCAAGATAGGACGTCCAAAGAGGTGATTATTTGGATTGGAGGTTAGTAATATTTAAAGCTATGCATGATAGATGGATCGATTCAGATGGATGGAACTCAAAAAATGGCTAAGTATGTTACTAATACTTTATCCCTGGTTTTTGTCTCGAACAGGTTGTGATCGATATGGTGTGACAAGAAAGGCCCCATGAGGCTACATCTCAAATCTTAAGTCATTTGGAGTCCGTATGCTCAAGTTATTGGCAAATTACTTCACCTAAAAAATGAGATCGACATAAAAGGATCGGTATAGGAGGGATTGGTCTAGAAGGGATCGGTATATGAGGGAAAGATATAGGAGGGATCGGTATAAAATTGATCAGCTAAACTCAATTTTGCAGTGATGATCGGTAATAACTCTAAATCTACACATGTTATCAACATGAAATTTAGAGTACAAGCTTACGACAACATGTAAAACACCCCCTAGGGATCTCATTCCAATCGGAGGAAGCTGGAGGGATCGACATAATGCCCTTTGGAGAGATCAGTAGAAATCAAAATTCAAGCAACACTACTTCACAGAAAATGCGATATCTTACAAACCGTACGTCGGAATTAGACGAAATTTGGAAAGTAAGTAGCCAACATTGTAGCAGACACCTCAAAAGGATTGTAGCCTATTTGCACACAATAATAGGGATTGGTACCGATTCCTATTGTGGGCCATGATGGAACCGAAATTTTTTGGATGGCCTCGTCTTGGTCTCCTGAACCATCTACCGAAATTCCAATCCGACCCATGCACGTCTTCACCTATAAATACAACAGGCATGGCGTTAGAAAATGGACTCCTAGATCTTTTTTTTACTTCTTTTTATCTTCAACCTAGGCTACACTCTGCCAATTTTATTCTTGAATTTTGGGTTGTAACTGTAAACAAACTACATTATAATAAAAAGTATTATTCTAGAGTGGACGTAGGCCGGAGTTAGCTGAACCACTATAAATCTTGCCTCTTTTTACTTGCTTTCAATTTTAATTTTTTTGTTCTTCATATTATATTATCTAATTTAGATACTATCTGAGATCTATGATTGCATATTGGTGCTTTCATACAAATGGGTGTTAGTGGCCAATTTTACCACAAATACGGCACTTCTATAGGCACGGAGAGGATACAGGCTGCATAGCATTACCGTAAGTATCAAGAAAACTAATTTATATCTATTGAAAGCAATTACTTTCCACGAAATCATTGTTCTTGTTTAGTTTCTATTGGAGAAGGCAAAACTTTAGCATTTTCATTTTCGGAAAACTACCACATGAAACTTTCAAGATTCAAAATATTTATCAACTTTAATTAATGAATAACCTTAGTTAATTAATAATTTAAATTCCAACATATTAAATTCATAATAACTCGAAATCTCTTAGCAAAAATCCCCAAAAATTCTAGATATTTTAAAATACTATATTCCTCATCATGTAAATATTTCAGGGCCAAACTCCATATTTAACTATTTTAAATAATTAAAACTCAAAAATAACTCAATTTCCTTCTTAGGAAATTCGTAAAATATTTTATTAAATTTGAAAAATTATAAAATTAAAAACTCATCTCCAAAGTAACATTTTAGTTGACATATTCAAAAATCAAGTCATTTGGAGATCAAAATCATAGTCTTCACCCTTGAAACCCATTTAACAAGTCCAAATAATTCCAAAAAAATATTATTCTATCCAAACAATGATAAGATCAGCATGGCATATCATATTAACATAAACGAATAAAATACCCATAGGGTTTGAAATCACACAACCAAAAGCTAGATAGTTTCATTATTATTAACCTTAGATTTAGATGTTGGAGTTGAGATTTAATTTGGCATAGCTTCTCTAAACTTATTGCTTCCAAATCCTCTTGATTTCGTGCTTCTACTTCATTAGGTTATGGCCGGCCTTGACTTCCTTTTCTTTAGATTGTTTTGTGTATGTGTAAAATGGAAATGAAACGAGGAGGGAGAGGGTTTAAGGTGAGGGATAGGTCTATTCCCTAAATTGCCCTTCTCATATATTATTTTATTTGTTTAACTTTTAAAATAATCTTAATTAATTAATATGGCATGGCCTTATTAAGTTTCAAATCTCATTCTCCTTAAATCTTTACACTATTCTATTTAATTTGTCTAATTAATATCCTGAATAATGTTTAACTAAAATAGGGATGTTACACTGGAGGGTGTTAGACTTGATGGTTAAGATACTAGCTGCCTTGTGACTTTTGAATCTTCATGAAGCCTTGCAGTCGAAGATACATAATTATTACAAATAAGAGGGAAATATAATTCTTTATGTCGCAAACATTTGGAAACCAGTTTTGGTAAGGGAATGTATAACAACCTCCTTTATATGGAAAATCGGATTTTATTTGAAGAATTAAGGTCAATTCCTCAGTCCAAACCCATGAGAGAATTTTTGATAAGGTATATTTTGAAAATGCCTCAGATTTTGAATGTTATCCCGCTTTTTGGCAAAGCCGTGATACCAAAAGATCGGTCGAAAACAAAAAACAGTTCATCTCAAAGATTGGTTGTACTTTGCTTCACCATAGATATCGATGAATTTTGTCCGAGCCCGGATCAGGCTACAGTTGATAAGACATGACAACCAAAGCCATGAAAGCCAGTGTTCCAAATTTCAGGTTAATCGGAGTTCGTATGAACGAGATATGATCAATGCAAGTTAGCCAAAGGATGACGTTCGTATCCATCAAAATGTGGAGGAGATGTCCATTTCGAATCCATCAGGATCCATGTATTTCGAATCGATCACATTCGAGTCGATCAGCAGTGATATCGATCACCTCGAATCGATCGGTTTCGAATCGATCAGATGGACATCCACTCAGCACGTTCGTATCCATTGAGTCCGAGCAGTTCGAATCCATCATTCGTATCCATCAGCATACCCTACTTCGAATTGATCGGTCTCGTGCCCAAGCACTGCTTCGTATCGATCGTCCTCACATCCATCAAGAGTGACAGATCATTATTTCGTATCCATGGAATCTGCCCTGTTTGTATCCACTCGGTCCGTCTCGATCCCCTTCATATCGATCCATGATTCGAATCCATCGATGCAAACTGGGTCGTGGCACATGATGCGAACAAGGCGAAATTCATGGATACGAAGAGGTCAACTCGGAGAAAAAGTAGGATCGATACGAGGAGTGCGCACCACGTCACCACAGAACCAAGTGCACCCATCGATTCAAACGCATGGATTCGAAGTGATTGAGTCGAAGTAAACAGCCAACCGAAACATATCAACTCGTATCGATCATATCTCCCAAACCACGAGGCCAAATGCAATGAAATTTTCAGGAGCTTAAGAACAAGCTAAAGCATGTTCCTGCCAAGTTTGAGCTCGATTGGACTAATTCTTGATGGATACGAAATCAATTCGTATCGATCACATATCGAGCCAAAACTTGGTGGGGTCGGTCGCGTGGGCCCACTCACGTGCCAGAAAAAGTCTCCGAAGTTTGAGCGAGATATGGGCCTCCCACGCCTATAAATAGCACCCTGAAGCCTAAAGAAAGGGGATCTTCTTTGGCCATTCAACGTCCAGACTCTGCCAGATTCGATTCTACTCTTCATCATCGCTGTTGTAATCAGATTTCAGAGCATTTATCAATTGTAATCCACTGTAATTGATTGAAATCATCAAGTGAATCAATAAATACATAAGCTTCAGAGTGGACGTAGGCAAGATCGTCGAACCACTATAAATCATGTGTTTGTAATTGTTGTTTGTGAATTATTGTGATTGTTATTGCTTAGATCTGAGTTTTATATTGATTGTTGTTGATTTGTATTCATAAACGGGTGCTTTCGCGATATCGGGTGTTTGTGACCAATTTTGGCGTAAACATTTTGGTGCTTTCACTGAGAAAAACTGATTTAGGAGAAGTTGAATTTGAAGGCTTAAGAATTCAGGTCTAAAAGCTATGACAAGACAAACGAGTAAGAAACAAAGGCCAAAGAGAAGTGAACACTAAGGAAGTCAAGTGGCTTCTTCAGGAGCGAATCAAGCATCGATCTTCATCACTAGGGATGAGATGGAGATAATGATGAAGAAACAGGAGGAATTGATCCAGAGTTTATTTCAACAGATAGGGCAACTTGGAGCACAGAACAGAGAAGCTGATGGAATTCAGAACGGAGCAGGACCATCCGGAGTAGCACCTGGATTACGAGGCACGCGCATGGAGAATGTTGATCCAATCTCAGAGAGAGAGAGAGAGAGAGGAGCATCTGCGACCTGGGAGTAGCAGAGGAGTGGATGCTCAGTCAAGTGGGCAGATCCCAGAATCCCCTCGTGAACTCGGGGGGCAGGTCGAAAGTGATGAACGGAGATTACATCTCGGAGACAATGACAGGTTGGCGGAGATGGTCAGGCGGGCCATGAGAGGCGGATTAGTAAACAAAGATTTAGAGGATGTTAATAGGAGCCCTTTTACCACAGCAATCAGGCGAGCAAGGAACCCACCAGATTTTAAGCTACCATCGTTAGATATATATAATGGAAGGACAGACCCTACAGTTCATCTGACCAAATATATGAGGCACATGGAGGTGCTGGGGGCATTAGAGGAAGTTATGGCCCAGTGCTTTCCATTGTACTTGGTAGATATTGCGGCGTTATGGTTTAGACAGCTGGAGAGCGGCTCCATAGGAACATGGGAAGATTTAACTGAGAGATTCATGAGGCAATTCAGGGTTCACATTGCGAGACCCAAGAATGTGATGACTTTGGCAACTCTAAAACAGAAGGCTGGAGAGACTTTGAGGAGTTTTCTGACGCGATTCAATGCGGCAGCAGCTTCGGTGGATCGACCAGATCCATCTATGGTTATGATGGCGGCTGTGTCTGGAATAGCTGACGGAACAGAATTCAAAAATTTGTTAACTAAGGATCCACCTGTGGATCTAAGAGAATTCTATCACGAGGCGGAAAAGTTTTTACGATTGGAGGATGCGAACGCCGAAAGAGAGGAAGGAGAGGGAATTGATGTTTTCACAATCAAAGGCGGGAATACACTTGGAAAGGGTGCGGAGACTAGTAAAGGTAAAAGAAAGACTGAGAACGATGGTGACAAGTCAAAGCGGCCGATGGGAGTCGCGATTCACCACTTACTCTGAGCTGAATGAGAGTTTGGAGCGAATCTATCAGGATACCAAAGAGCAGGTTCCGTATCGTAGACCGATGCGAAGGGATCCAACTTCTGACGAAAGAAAATCAGATAAGTTTTGTGTATTTCATGAATTTAACGGTCATAACACTAATGATTGTAGGCATCTGAAGGACGAGGTGGAAGGGCATATCAGGAACGGTATGCTCCTTCAGTATGTGAGGAGGCGAACTCCAGCAGTGGAGCCAGTGGGACCACCGTCTACATCAGCTAGAGGCGACCCTGAATCGGGGCATCGTTTGATTATCCATTAATCAATTAAAATAACGATGAAAAAGTTGTAAACCTCTCACTAACACGGTTAAATCATTTACACATGTGAGCGATTGCGCACGATCCATAGGCATGCTCTGAATGACTACCAACCGCATCATAGTGAGGGTTTACGCTTTGGCATCTTCATCTTGCTTTTTTGCTTTTATTTTGATTTGAACATTTAAACTCTATTTGTTAGGGCACTTCTGTTGTGAGATTCGTGTAATTATTGCTTTGATATTTACAATTCTATGAAAGAGTTTATTTGCGTGCCCGTTGGATCGCGAACGGTCCACGAGCAACTTCTGTATGGCGATGAACCGCCAAAGTCTTTGATTCAGAAACTCCCCCAAACATGAACTCTGGCATCGATAATACAAAGTCCCCCCCGGGCACACATAATTTGTCTCGAACGACACACGATCGCGAACGATCACAATTTGGCTCGAACAGCACACGATCGCGAACGGTCACAACTTGCCTCGAACGGCACTCCGGCCGCGAACGGTCACGATTCACTTATTATGTCTGACCTCGAACGGCCACAATCAGCCTTGAACGGCGCTCGATCGCGAACGATCGATATCCGCCGCGAACGGCATACAACTGTGAACAGTCCCATCTCATCATTCGCCGCGAACGGCATCGACCGCGAACGGTCCCATTCCATCCTTCGCCGCGAACGGCATCGACCGCGAACGGTCCCGATTCATCTCAAATGACACACGATCCCGAACGATCGTCATCTAAGGTCATATGAAACTATCAAGTTCTTTACAGGTTGTTGACAAGGTATGAACATCCAGCTCATGGCATTACAAAACACACCTTCCTATCGCAAGGCATGTTTTGGGGGGAAAATGTTATCCCGCTTTTTGGCAAAGCCATGATACCAAAAGATCGGTCGAAAACCAAAGATAGTTCATCTCAAAGATTGGTTGTACTTTGCTTCACCATGGATATTGATGAATTTTGTCCGAGCCCGGATCAGGCTATAATTGATAAGACATGACAACTAAAGCCATGAAAGCCAGTGTTCCAAATTTCAGGTTAATCGGAGTTCGTATGAATGAGATATGATTGATGCAAGTTAGCCAAAGGATGATGTTCGTATCCATCAAAATGTGGAGGAGATGTCCATTTTGAATCCATCAGGATCCATGTATTTCGAATCGATCACATTCAAGTCGATCAGAAGTGATATCGATCACCTCGAATCGATCGGTTTCGAATCGATCAGATGGACATCCACTCAGCACGTTCGTATCCATTGAGTCCGAGCAGTTCGAATCCATCATTCGTATCCATCGGCATACCCTACTTCGAATTGATCAGTCTCGTGCCCAAGCACTGCTTCGTATCGATCGTCCTCACATCCATCAAGAGTGAAAGATCATTATTTCGTAACCATGGAATCTGCCCTATTCGTATCCACTCGGTCCGTCTCGATCCCCTTCGTATCGATTCATGATTCGAATCCATCGATGCAAACTGGGTCGTGGCACATGATGCGAATAAGGCGAAATTTGTGGATACGAAGAGGTCAACTCGGAGCAAAAGTAGGATCGATACGAGGAGTGCGCAACACGTCACTACAGAACCACGTGCACCCATCGATTCGAACGCATGGATTCGAAGTGATTGAGTCGAAGTAAACAGCCAACCGAAACATATCAACTCGTATCGATCATATCTCCCAAACCACGAGGCCAAATGCAATGAAATTTTCAGGGGAGCTTAAGAACAAGCTAAAGCATGTTCTTGCCAAGTTTGAGCTCGATTGGACTAATTCTTGATGGATACGAAATCAATTCGTATCGATCACAGATCGAGCCGAAACTTGGTGGGGTCGGTCGCGTGGGCCCATTCACGAGCCAGAAAAAGTCTCCCGAAGTTTGAGTGAGATCTGGACCTCCCACGCCTATAAATAGCACCCTGAAGCCTATAGAAAGGGGATCTTCTTTGGTCATTCAACGTCCAGACTCTGCCGGATTCGATTCTACTCTTCATCATCGCTGTTGTAATTAGATTTCAGAGCATTTATCAACTGTAATCCGCTGTAATTGATTGAAATCATCAAGTGAATCAATAAAGACATAAGCTTCAGAGTGGACGTAGGCAAGATCGTCGAACCACTATAAATCCTGTGTTTTTAATTGTTGTTTGTGAATTATTGTGATTGTTATTGCTTAGATCTAAGTTTTATATTGATTGTTGCTGATTTGTGTTCATAAACGGGTGCTTTCGCGATATCGGGTGTTTGTGACCAATTTTTGCGTAAACATTGAAAATGCCTTATATTTGGATACAACAGAAAATGCTGCCTAAAGAACAACTTAGGATAATACTTCCTAATACTACCCTACATCTTCCCATTGCACTAAGAAAACCCTTCCCGAACCACTTTCCCCTTAGCTGCAACTGAAGTGGACGGTGCTGAAATGATAACAAAGAGACTAGAATGCTCCCCTTTCTTAAGCATAAGAATTTTTTTGGCGAAATGCCCCTCTTGTTGGAAATAAAAACAACTCCTTGGTGTAATCTACACCACAAGCTTTGGTACCTTAACATAGCTTCAACCGCTTGCCCTTCCTTACCCGACCTACATTCCTGAACAAAGTGATCATATTCCCCACACTTGAAGCAACCATATTGGGGCACATTTGTCTTGAGCTTGCACTTCTGATTCCCAACTGGAGCAGTAGTAGTAGGCGGTTGTGGAGCTAAATCTTCAATCCATAGAGCATTGCATATCATCCTCCCCTTGAATACAACTCATCACGTCTTTATATAACTTGTCATACAAGCCTAGCCAAATATTAACCTCGATGAAAGACTCGGTTACACAGAACTTTGTTTTACTTAAAATCTCAAAGTCACAAAATAGCGAAGCAAAGTTCATTGTGGTTTGATCTTGCACCCCTTCCTTAACCATATACTGCTTAGTTTTAAAAATTCCATTATTCATAATTTTTGCAACCTAAATTTATACCAAATATCTTTAGAATACTTCTAAAAATAAGGTTAATCCAAATCAAAGGTTAATAAGAAATAATTATCATGAGAGAATTCCTAAGAAAAGATTATTCTAAAAAGAAGAGATACCAAAGGGAGGTATTTCCTAGGAAAGGTTACTAGAGAAGGGATATCTTGAAGATATAGCTACATAAAAATTTTTTGAAAACCATTCCTTCGTTATAAAATATATTCCTTGGTAAAAAAATTCATTTACTATTTTAAAACAATATCGTGTCAGTTTACCTTGTTAAGCGTTCGGACACCCTTATCGATACTGTAGCATCTCACATTTCGACCAGAATTCATAAACCAACAAATCAACACAATATAAAACATTTTTGTAATCAATAACAAATATGCGCTCTTATATAATACACTCAAACTCATTCTAGGGTGTCACTTACCCTATCTTTAATGAGTTTACCCACAAAAACCAAAGTTCTCGCTTAACCTTGCGCTTTGATAACAAATGTAATAACCTGCCTTTTCGATCCTCAGAAGTCGACACTAGTACATCTACGGTATTGATGTGTCGAACAACCAAGTGTCAAAAAGATAGATGGTTAGGTGAAAGAAGAAGAAAAACGACAATAAGAAACTAAACAACATAGAATCTCACATCGCAACGAATAATCTATAATATAACAATGATCATTACAAAAGAATTTTTTTATATACATCAATCAGAGTACTAGCCTATCATCTACCTAGACAGTTATAACAACCTATCCTTACAATTGCTGATAACTACAATAAGAACAAAAAGCGGAAAATAATAGAAAATATAGAAGAAACATCTTGGGCATCCAGATTGACTCCTGAGCTCCAAAGCACCCAAAGTTAATCCGAAAATATGCTTAGTCTAACCAAAGCATTATAGAAAAACAACGCCAGGGTTAGTCTGGTAAAACCAACGTGAGAAAATCAAATCACAAGGAATTTATTTATAACTTATAAAACACTTTAAAATTAAAGGTATCTAGTCAAACCACCTCGCATATAAACATAGATGGTTTTTCACTTTACGATAACCAAAACATTTTCTATAGAAAATCCAGTGATATTATAATAATGTCAAGAGTTTTTAAATAAATTATGAATATATTTGAAATTATTACATTAATTAAATTACAGCATAAAAGGTATAAAACTAAAATCATAAAGGCACATATTAGAGAATGGGTTCCAACAATGACAAGGCTACTATGGTAACGCCTATCACAGTATGCCTTTGGAAAAATGTATCGAGGTCAACAAGAAAGTCTGTACCCCTGCTCACAGAACCGGCCTACCATTTCTTGGATAGTACCGAATATATCAACACTTTGGTTGTTGCAACCTTTACCGAGAGCTCTAACCAAATCCATAAAATGAATGCATATCTAGAAAGGTGATGATACACCCTAATGGAAGCGACCTACTTAGCCCCGCTACGTATCCCCCGTTTCAGTCATTCCTGGCTGATGAGGCTAAAGGCTACGTTTTACCTTTCATATAGCAAACCCACTTAGAATGCTACACTACCCCTCAGGAAGCAATGCAGTGCCAGCATTCGTCCGTACAAATTATTCAGGATATAAACAATCTGAAGGTACTACTTCTACCACATCCATTCTGTAATCACTCTCAAGATTAGCAACAAATAACCCTTGCACTTCAAAAGCTCCATCTTCGATCCTATCATCTACAAGATGTCTTCAATACGACGCTTGAGTTGGTTCGAAGTAGTTTTTGGATAATTCATATTTATCCAATCCTGGTCTCTTCGAACCAATATTCGACAGTTTCCAGTAAACTCAACTCTGGTTCTTTCGAAAATAAATAAAGAAGATAAGAGCAGGGATCACCCCTAATCGTTTAAGCGGATAGATCTCCTTATCATTTGTCCTAGAAGAATATAATGAGATTTATACGCACATTAAAGCATCATCGAATACGACTATGCATATAACTTATGTATTTCTCCTAGATATTTCCAGAGTTACGTTTTGGTCTAGATTTTGATAGTCATTTATTTAACTATCAAATACACAATCATACAATAATCCAGAGATTTAATTTTTCCATAGAAACACTGAGACTCATTTAAATAAATCTTTTGTTTATTAAATCTCTTTCAGAATATTTATTAGATGTTCATATACTCATCCCACTAGCATAAGCATCTTCATAAAACATTGTGAAAGATTTCTCATTTCAAAATCATATTAAAAGGATCAAACAAATGTTATTTAAATTTTAGATAAGAATGACCCCACATGTTATTCCATTGGTGTTAAGCATTGAACAAAAGTTGTATACCACCATAATTAAAAATGTCAGTTTAGAGAAATCCAAATCTCAATTCTTTTATAAATTTCTTAAATAAATCATTTCTAACAAATCATTTCCATTTATAAAGCTCTTTTACAAATATCCAAAAATCATTTATAAAATCTTATTTTATAAATATTCAAAATCATTTATAAAACTCTTTTAGAAACCTCCATTTATATTTCCCTTTTCTAAAAAAAATATCATTTATAAATATCACTTGTAAATCTCCTTTAAACATGTGATGGCCTGGACTTTTTAGGCAAATATTAATGTGATAGTCTTCTTATATAATTATTTAAATCGTAAACCTATTCTTTTCAAAACAAATAAATGGTGCTTCCTATATATATATATATATATATGTATATATATATATGTATATATATATATATGTATATATATATATATGTATATATATATATTGTAAATAAAACTAGGATTTGAAATTCAATATGTATATCTCAAAAATAAATTGGATTTAAAAACTCTATATTTTAAAACTAGTATATACATATATATGATTATTTATTGGTGTATAATTATGTTTTATATCATTTTCTTTAAAGTTATATAAATATAAATAAAAGGAAATGTATAAATAAAAATAGAAAATATAATATAAAAACATATAAAACATAAATGCATGCAATTAACATTTGTAAGCTAAGTACAACATGCAAATTACAAGTGTCATATTTAGTTGTTTTCTACATTTTAAAAAATAATAAATAAAAACGATTACATTCCTATATATACATTTCTACTTCTACTCTTTCATTTTCTTCTATCTTTCATTTTTCAAAAAAAAACCTGAGAACCCAAACCAGAGAAAAAAAATAAAACAACTAAAAACAACCTCTTGCAAATTTCAAAACTGAAGCAAGCTAAAATCATCTTAGCATATATTCAAATTTCAACTTAATCAAGTTACAGATCAAAACCAAGTTTCCAATTTTCAGAATTAAAGCATTTGCAGATTTCAAAGGCTTCTTTGTTCAAAATATACAGTGAGTAAACATATTTTTTTACCAGATCTGTTTTATAACCTAATGCATGTGATAAATCCTTGTAGTTGTGTTGTGAAATGTTTGCATGAATGTATGAATATGCTTTCATGTATGTCAGTTTATAGTTGATGTGTATATATTTGTATGCATGTCTGTGTTTGGATAAAATAGCCTCTGTTCTTGTTTTACAGATACAAAACCTATTCAAAATTCAAATTCTCTTCCCCTAATCTTTTATAGGCTATGTTGTATAAAGGAATTATGTTTGAATTAACTAAATATTTATTTTAAAAATATATTTAAGTATAATTAGAAGGTAGGTTTTACATGAAGGAATAAGAACAGTGAAAATCAAATTAAGTTGGAAAATTAGTTCTTTAAATTTTGGTTTTTGTTTACATTACCTGATTCGTGTTATAAAACTATGCTTTTAAAAGTGAAATCAAGATTTTATAAGTTGTATTTAGGTAGAATTTTGGGGTTGAATAGAATAGAGAGTTTGCTCAATTTCTGGTGATCGGAGTGAGGGGGAGTGTCGGAGTCGTTCATGAAGCATGCTCGAGGGTCAGGGGTCTTGGCAAAAAAATAGTGACTGGGTTTATCGATCACCGTGGTGGCGGATCGGAGTTGAAGTAGGACTTTAGACCCTGACTTGGTAAAAACCTAGTTAGTTGACGAGGATGCACCAGATTCGGTCAGAGAAAGGGGATAGGAGCATGGGTCAACGACGAAGCTCTGGACACGGTGGCAAGGGTTCTGATGACCGGAGGTGGCAACACGAGGAGGTTCATGGGTGATGTGTTCTATTCCAATAGGTACTCATGTGGATCGTTTTGATTTCATGGTCGTTTTGAAGAGCTAGTGGTCGGAATAGAGGGAGGAGGTCGAAGTTGACTTGCCGGCGATGGCAACAATAATCGGAGCGATGGCGTTCGTCTGTGCATATGCACGATTGGCCAGTTGTGTCAGTGTGTTTGGGTTGCTGTAGAATTAGGAAGAAGGATAGTCTCGAGAGAGAGCTCAAGGAAAAGAAGGGTTCGCTTCAGGTTTGTAAGCGAGAGTTTTAACCAGTGTAATAGTTTTTACATTTAAAACAAACAAGTTTTAAAAAAAGGAAAGAAGAAGGAAAGGGTCGGGAAAGATGGAGTTTGGCTCGAGTGATGGATCGGGATATTTTTGGGCCTGGACCGAGTGTTTTTAGGAAGGGAATTGTTTTTTACCAAGTTTTTAAAAGTTAAAATAAAATAGTTTTAAACAATTTCTTAACCGATTCTTTTAAATGATAAATGTTTTATTTAAGTTTTGGGTTAGTTAAAGGTTATAAATAAATTATTTTAAATTAATTAATTTTAAGGTATTTGTTATATGTCCTTTATTTTAAATTAAATCTTAAGTTTATTTAAATAAAATTAAATAGAGTAATTAACTGGTTAATTAAGAAAGGTGAAATGTTTTTAATTATTAATTAACTTAAAGGTCTTAAGTTAATTCATATGTTAATGGTAAATTAATTCCAAAGGTTTATCAAATAAAAATTAAATGATAATGATTAAGGTAAATGGTTTAATTTTTCATTAATTAAGGTCTTAAGCAATTATAGATGGTAATTAATTAATTCCAATAATTAATTAAAATAATAATAAATGGTTGTAATTAATTAATGTTAATTAAGCAGGATTATAAGTAATTAATTCATAAATAATTAATTTATTTTGTGTTAATTAAATTAATTATAAATTGTGCGATTAATTAATCTTGCCTATGGATGATTAATTATATTGAATGTTTGGATTGATTAATATCTCTAGCCTACTAATCTATGATGTTCTGTGATATGAAATGCTTTGGATTGAGCTATTGATAAATGTGAGTTATTTATCTGTGATGAATTGCTATGTGAATATAATATTCTGAATTGGATTAAATTGTTTTACTTAAACAACTTGGCTTTAAAAGAAACATTTGGATTTCGATGAGACCAGGATCGGATATCAAATTTGTTATCCGATAACCAAATCCATCCAAATTAAGCGATAGGTCATGAAATCTCAAGTGAAGATCGAGAATGAAGATTCAAAATGCAAGGGCTATTTGTCGTTAACTCTGAGGGTGATTCCAAAACGAGTGTAACAGAAATAGTGCCTTCGATTTCGTTTAAACCTGGAACGGACTTGTATGGATGAATGCTATCAGATCATCGTCAATAGAGGACGACGAGCATTCTAAGATATGTATTCTAAAAAGATAATCGCAGCCTCAAGCCTCATCAACCGGGAATGGTTAAAACAGGAGAGGTGCAGCAAGGCTAAGTGGGTAGCACCCAAGTAGGATAAGATTTTCCCTGTCTATAGGTCCCTTTTATTCGGCTGTGTGGGCGGTTATTGGCCACAACCGCGGGGTTGTCTTATTCGAACTATCCAGTAAGGGGTAGCTCCGGTCTTGTGTTGTAGGAGATCAAGGTGGATCCTCGGTACTCTAATCTAGACCAGATACTGTGACGGACGATACCTCAGTAGCCCTGCCATTGTATGGAATCCAATCTCCAATAAGTGACCTCGGACTTGATTGTATACCTATTATGCTGGATTTTAATGAATGTAACAATTTCAGCTATGTGAATAATTTGTTTGAAAACCCTAGACACTATTATAATATAATTGGATTTCCTATCAAATGTTTGGTTATCGTTTGGGAAAAACTTGTCCGTGTATATTTGCGGAGAGTCTTACGAGATACCTTTGATTTCGAAATGATCTTTCAAGTTAAACAACTTAACCGTTTACTCACACCAAACCCATGTCTGACCCGGAGTTTATTTTCTATTTTTCTTAAACTCTTGGGTACTCAAATTTTTATGAGTAGCCAAGTGATCAGGTTGGGTTGACGTATTTAGGAAAGGACTTGGAGTAGGAGACTTGGCGTGTATATATATATGTATATATATATATATATATTCCGCTGTGTTGGTATCATCTGTTTTGCATTTGGGTTGTAATATATGGACAGGCCTTCACGACTATCTAATGTAATGTTGTAACTGAATGACTCTGTTGTATAATGAATACTATGTAATATCTATGTGATGTAATATATTTTTTCCGTTCCGCTGTGATATTCTGATATTGTTTAGTTCTTTCTACCTATTTTCTTTTCTACCTATTTCTTTCTAATCTACGATACGTCTTTCTATTGAAAGAAAGGCGGGTCGTCACAGTTGGTATCAGAGTGCTAGGTTGAGATAATACCTAGGATTTTGGGTTAATCATCTTGAGATAGCGTATTTGTAATTTTATATATCTATATAAATCTATCCGATTGTTGAGTTACCTGTCTAGGTTGCCAACGTTAGTTCCAGAGGAAGAAGAAGCAGAGGTGTGAGCAGCACGAAGACCACGAAAGGAAGAGGTCTGAATGCTGAAGGAGGAAGGGTAACTGATGAGGCTGTAAACCCAATACCGCCTCGAGTAAGCTTTACAGCATTGTGTAAGGACTTTACCAATCTCGAAGGAAAGCCTTTTAAGGGGACAAATTCCATCATTGAAGTTCAAGCCTAGTTGTGCTCGTGTGAGCGGATTTTCAAGAGTTTGGATCTGTCAAATGAGCAGAAGCGAGTAATGGCATCATGGCAACTTCAAGGAGGAGCGGCTGCATGGTGGGATGCAGTTACCTTAAATATTTCAGAGGATGATATCTCTTGGAGCAAGTTTAAGGAAGTGTCTGAAGAACAGTTTATGCCTACCGCAAAGAAGAGTCGTCTGCAAAGGAATTTTCTGGATTTTAAGCATGGAAGTTTGTCTATATCCGAGTATGAAACCAAATTCAACGAATTGTCCCGCCATGGACCTGGTCTTATTGATACACCCCTTAAGAAGAACGAGATGTTTGTGCTTGGAATAAGGCCCGAGTTTCATGAGAAGATGACTGCACATCTCAAAGGATCATTCATGGAATCGGTAGATATGGCGTTGAGGTATGAAGAGCTTGTGGAAAAGAAACCCTTGGCAACTATGGCAGCACCGAGTGGGAATTCTACCAATACAAACAAAAGGAAATTCAACACGAACTGAAAGAAGCAGGGTAAAGGGAAACCAGGAGGCAGCAACGCAGCTCGGAAGTGTTATGTGTGCCAGTAGGAAGGTCATTTGGCTAAGTAGTGTCCTAGAGGTGGAGCTCAGAAGCAGCGTCAGAGTGGACCTATTTCCGCAATGGTTCAGAAGTCTTTGTGTTTCGACCGTCAACAGCTAGGCATATGGTGAAAGCTTTCCCACTTCTCCAAAGAGCTTAACAGACCAAAGTGTTTGCTATTCAAGGCAGACCGTCAACTTCTTCGGATGGGAAAGGCAATGGAGTTATTGAAGGTACTTTGCTTTTAGATGGCATTTATTTTAGAATTTTGTTTGATTCTGATGCTTCCCTTAGTTTTATTTCTTTGGAATCGGTAGAGAAATTTCATCTTACCCCTCGTATTTTGGACCTCCCTATTTTTGTATCCAATCCTATAAGGGGAGTGACTAAGTTAGATATGATTTGTAGAGGTCTAATAATTTCTTATCTATCCTATAGTTTCTCGTGCGACCCATTTGTATTGGATTTTAAAGGATTTGACCTTATTTTGAGAATGGATTGGTTAGGCAAGCATAAGGCTGTTTTGATTTGTGAAGTGAGAACCGTGTCATTAGAAACCGAACTGGGAAGGATTGCAAAAGTGACCTGCGATAGTTCAGGAGTTCACATGAGTAGTCTTTTGCATGGAATTAAGGCATCTCAAGAAGGAGTAAGATCCATCGAAGTTGTCAGAGATTTTCCAGACGTCTTCGAAGAAGTCAAAGGTTTTCCCCTGCGTCGGGAGATTGAGTTCCGTATCGACTTAGTTCCAGGAGCGATACCGGTGGTTCAATAAAGTAGAAGAATGGTTCCTAGAGAGAGAGGAACTGGTGAAGCAGACTTAGGATTTCTTGGAGAGAGGATTGATCAGGCCTAGTCGTTCTAGTTTGGGTTCTGCTGTAGTTTTTGTGACCAAATCAGATGGGTCTTTAAGATTTTGTGTAGATTATCGAGAATTGAACAATGTGACTATTAGGAATAAGTACTCCTTGCCTCGTATTGACGATCTTTTCGATCAACTTCATGGAGCTTCTGTTTTCTCTCAATTGGATCTAGCTTCGGGTTTTCACCAGCTAAGAGTATCTGAAGACAGTATACCTTTGACTGCGTTCAGAGGACCCAACTGTTTTTATGAGAAGCTGGTTATGCCTTTTGTCCTAACCAATGCTCCAGCTTATTTTTTAAATCTGATGAACCGTGTTTTCCAGGACGTGTTGAACAAGTTTGCGCTCGTGTTCATCAATGACATTCTCATCTACTCCAAATCTGAGGAGGAGCATAAGCGTTATTTGGAGATAGTATTAGAGACATTAAGGAGGCGTGTCCTGAAAGCTAAGTTTTTGAAGTGCCATTTCTGGAAGTCGAAAGTAAGATTTTTAGGACATATCGTATCTGGAGAAGGTATTTCTATGGATCCGGCGAAGGTAGCAGCTATTCAAGAGTGGAAGCAACCGCAGACTCCTACGGAAGCTCGCAGTTTTCTTAGTTTGGCAGGTTACTATAGGAAATTTATCCGAGACTACTCTAAGATTTCTTCCCACTTGACCAAACTGACTAGGAAGGGAGCGAAGTTTAAATGGACTCCTAAGTGTGAAGAAGAATTTCTACATTTGAAGGCAAGGTTGACTAGTGCACCTGTTCTGGCTATTCCAGATGGTAGGAGTAAGTTCAAAGTCTACAACGATGCTTGTGGAGTAGGGCTTGGTGCTGTGCTGACGCAGAATGGAAGAGTGATTGCATAAGCGAGTAGGCAGTTGAAGCCGCATGAGAAAAACTGCGCTATGCATGATTTGGAATTGTTGGCTATCGTCTTTGCTCTGAAAATTTGGAGGCATTATCAGTTTGGTGAAAAGTTCGAGCTTTTCACCGA
The DNA here is from genome assembly GCA_030765085.1 of Allium cepa. Lineage (NCBI taxonomy): Eukaryota > Viridiplantae > Streptophyta > Magnoliopsida > Asparagales > Amaryllidaceae > Allium > Allium cepa. Next base: position 61,736,930 of record CM060935.1, read on the forward strand.
TCATAAACCTTAAAAGTAACTTTTCTCCTAGAAAGATCTGAATTTGAGGCAGCAGAGATGGGTGGAATTTTTGGCATCATATAATCTGGATATTCTCCATACTGCGGGGAATGCAAATGTAGTGGTAGATGCTTTGAGTAGAAATGCAGTTTTGGCTGTTCTGGAGGTTATCCCGTCTCTACTAGAAAGGATTGCGAGAAAGCAAGGAAAGGATAGAAATTTGAGAGCAATCATTAGGAAAGTTAAGAATGAACAGTGCACCAGTTTCAAGATCGATGACCAGGGAACTTTGAGGATCAACGGGAGAATTCGTGTTTCGAATATCAAGGATCTGAGGCAAGACGTTTTGTCAGAAAGTCATCGCTCCAAGTTAAGCATCCATCCAGGGATCTCGAAGATGTATAAGGACACGAAGAGAGTTTTCTGGTGGAAAGGGATGAAGAAGGATATTGCTACCTTCGTAAATGGATGTGCGATCTATCAACAAGTGAAGGGTGATCAGCAAAAGTCTGCGGGATTGTTGCAGCCTCTGGAAGTCCCAAAATGGAAATTGATATCAATGGATATCGTCGATAGGTTGCCAAGGATCAGAAAAGGAATTGAGGGAGTGTGGGTAATCGTCGACCATCTGACCAAGAGCACCCACTTTATCCCAGTTAAGGCAACTAGAACTGGAGCATCTTTAGTGGAGATTTTCTTGAAAGAGATCATCAGGTTGCGCGGAGTTCCCATCAGCATAGTGAGTGACCGTGACCCAATTTTTACTAGAAAATTTTGGGAAGCTCTGCAGACAGCTCTTGGAACAAGGTTGAGTTTAAGTATAGCTTATCATCCACAGGCCGAAGGACAAACAGAAAGGCTGAATCGTATTCTTGAAGAAATGTTGAGAGCTTGTATTTTGGATTTCGACGGATCTTGGGAAGGACCATCTGCACTTGGTAGAATTCTCGTACAATAATAGTTATTTGGCAAGTATAAAGATGGCACCCTATGAAGCTTTGTACGGGAGACCTTCTAGATCACCGTTTTGTCTGGTAGAATCCGGAGATTGTCTTGTTCTTGGTCTAGATTTGATTCTAGAGGCATCCGCGAAGGTAAAGCTAATCAAGAAGAGAATGAAGGCAGCCCAGGATGGTCAATAGAGCTATGCGGACAAGAGACGAAGGCAATTGGAATTCGAAGTCGGAGATATGGTATTTTTCAAAGTTTCCCTGATAAAAGGAGCGATCAGATTTGGTAAGATGGGAAAGCTTGCCCCGAGATATATTGGGCCATTTTGTGTTCTCGAGAGAATTGGTGCTTTGGCCTATAGGATTGAATTGCCAGACCGGATGGCTGGGATTTACAATGTATTTCATGTATCTGTTCTGACGAAGTATGTGTACGACCCATCACTGGTTGTAGAACCGACAGTGCAGGAAGATTTAAAGGTTGAACCGAACTTAATTGTGGTCAGGCATCCAGTTCAGATAGTTGATCGAGATGAGAGGCAGCTCAAGAACAAGGTGGTGAAGCTGGTCAAGATTCAGTGGAGCGGGGATCCCAAATATTGTACCAGGGAAACTCTTGATAGCATTAGGAAAGCCTATCCGGATTTGTGTCAGGATAGTTAAGAATGTTTGTTTAAATGAATTATTTGCTTGGTTATTAGTATATGGCTAATATGTATGCTTGGATTGTTTGAATATAAGAGCTTTTGTTTATCTTTTTCTTTAAATTTCGGGGACGAAATTATTTTAAGGGGGGAGGAATGTGATGACCCGGAATTTTTAGGAAAATATTAATGTGATAATTTTCTTATATAATTATTTAAATTGCAAACCTATTCTTTTCCAAACAAATAAATAGTGCTCTCCAATTTCTACTGTTTATATATATATATGTAGATTTTAAATAAAACTAGGATTTGAAATTCAATATGTATATCTTAAAACTAAATTGGATTTAAAAACTCTATATTTTAAAACTAGTATATATATATATATATGATTATTTATTATCGTATAATTAAGTTTTATATCATTTTATTTAAAGTTAAATAAATATGAATAAAAGGAAATGTATAAATAAAAATAGAAAATATAATATAAAAACATATAAAACATAAATGCATGAAATTTAACATTTGTAAGCTAAGTACAACATGCAAATTACAAGTGTCATTAATTGTTTTCTTCATTTTTAAAAATAATAAATAAAAAGGATTACATTCCTATATATATACATTTCTACTCCTGCTCTTTCATTTTCTTCTATCTTTCATTTTTCAAAACAAAACCTGAGAAGCCAGACCAGAGAAAAAAAAGTATAAAACAACTAAAAATAACCTCTTGCAAATTTCAAAACTGAAGCAAGCTAAAATCATCTCAGCATAGATTCAAATTTCAACTTAATCAAAGTGCAGATCAAAACCAAGTTTCCAGTTCAAAATCAAAGCATTTTCTGATTTCAAAGGCTTCTCTATTCAAAATATACAATGAGTAAACATATTTTTACTAGATCTGTTTTATAACCTGATGCATGTGATAAATCCTTGTAGTTGCGTTGTGAAATTTTTGCATGAATGTATGAATATGCTTGCATGTATATCAGTTTATAGCTGATGTGTATATATTTGTATGCATGTCTGTGTTTGGATATAATGGCCTTTGTTCTTGATTTACAGATACAAAACCTATTCAAATTTCAAATTCTCTTCCCCTAATCTTTTGTAGGCTATGTTGTATAAAGGAATTATGCTTGAATTAACTAAATATTTGTTTTAAAAAAATATTTAACTATAATTAGAAGGTAGGTTTTACTGGAAGGAAGAAGAACAGTAAAAATCAAATTAAGTTGGAAAATAAGTTGTTCAAATCTAGGTTTTTGTTTACATCACCTGATTCGTATTATAAAAATATGATTTTTAAAAGTAAAATCTTATTTTGAAAGTTGTATTTGGGTAGAATTTTGGGGTTGAACAGAACCGAGAGTTTGCTCGATTTCTGGTGATCGGAGCGAGGTGAGTATCAGAGTCGTTAACGAAGCATGCTCGAGGATCAGGGATCTTAGCAAAAATGGTGACTAGGTTTATCGATCACCATGGTGGCGTATCGGCGTTGAAGTAGGGTTTTAGACCCTGACTTGGTCGACGTGGCTTTCGAGGCTAGTTCGTTGACGAGGATGCATCGGACTCGATCGAAGCAAGGGGGATAGGAGCGTGGGTCAACGGCGAAGCTCTAGACGTGGTGGCCTGGGTTCTGATGACCGAAGGTTGCAACAAGAGGAAGTTCTTGGGTGATCTATTCTGTTCCAATAGGTACTCATGTGACTTATTTCGATTTGTGGTTGTTTTGAAGAGCTGGTGGTCGGAATCAAAGGAGGAGGTCGAAGTCGACTTGCCGGCGATGGCAACGGTGATCGGAGCGATGGCGTTCGCCAGTGCAAGTGCACGAGTGGCTAGTTATGTCAGTGTGTTTGGGTTGCTATAGAATTAGAAAGAAGGATAGTCTCGAGAGAGAGCTCGAGGAAAAGAAGAGTTGGCTTTGGGTGTGTACGTGAGAGTTTTAGCCAGTGTAGCAGTTTTTAAATTTAAAACAAACAAGTTTTTTACAAAAAAAAAAGGAAAGTAGAAGGAAAGGGTCGGGAAAGATGGAGCTTGGCTCAAGTGATGGATCGGTGATTTTTTGGGCCTGGCCCGTTTGTTTTTAGGAAGGGAATTGTTTTTTTACCAAGTTTTTAAAAGTTAAAATAAAACAGTTTTAAACAATTTCTTAACTAATTCTTTTAAATAATAAATGTTTTATTTAAGTTTTGGGTTAGTTAAAGGTTATAAATAAATTATTTTAAATTAATTAAGTTGAAGGTATTTGTTATATGTCCTTTATTTCAAATTAATTCGTAAGTTTATTTAAATAAAATTAAATAGAGTAATTAAGTGGTTAAATAAAGAAGGTGGATTTTTTTTAATTATTAATTAACTTAAAGGTAGTCTCCCTCTTTTGCTCTCTTAGATAGATTTTTCGTTTGTGATGATATTGTGGACAAATTTCCTATCTGTAGAGTGTCAGGTTTACCTTACACCCTTTCAGATCATTGTCCCATTATTCTTTCTTGTGATAGTCATAGTTTTTTGAATTATGTTTTTAAATTTGAAAAGATGTGGTTTTTAGAATCGGGTTTTTCTAGTTTAGTCATCAATAAATGGTCCTCTATGAGTTTTTTTAGCCTCAAATATCGTGACAATTCAGCCAAAGCTTTTGTGCTTAAACTTAGACATCTCAGGTTTTTTCTTAAAAACTGGAATAAAAATGTTTTTGGTAACATAAAAATTAAAAAAGATAATATTCTTAATGAATTACTCAGACTTAATAAGATTGAAGAATCTAGACATTTAAATATAGGCGAGAGAAACGTCCTTAATAACTTAAAAGATGAACTTTATTCTATTCTTGAGAAAGAGGAAGTCATGTGGAAACGGAGATCTAATTTTCAATGGATTAATGAAGGTGACAATAATACTAAATTCTTTCACAATTTAGCTAATAGTAGAAAACGTTGTAATACAATTAACTCCATTTTAGTTAATAATGTGGAATTAGTTGATCAACGTGATCTTAACAATGCTTTTACTGATTATTACAAAGATATTTTTGGTAACAAAATCAAGCATAGGTTAGTGTTAGATGAAATGATCTTTACCCACCCACCTCTAACATTAATCTGTCTGATTTAGATGCTCCTTTTTCTGAAGAGGAAATTCGAAAAGCCATTTTTGATTTACCAGGAGACAAATCTCCGGGCCCGGATGGTTTTCCTATTTTCTTTTATCAATCTTTTTGGGAGGTTTTAAAACTAGACTTAATTTGTATGTTTAATGAATTTTATAATGGCAATCTCCAATTAGGTCGATTTAATTTTGCTAATGTTATTTTATTACATAAAAAAGTTGGTGCTAATACTTTAAAAGATTTTAGGCCCGTCTCTTTGATTAATTGCTCTGTTAAAATTGTTTCTAAAGTTTTAGCTAATAGACTTAGTTTAAAAATGAATGATCACATCGACTATTCGCAATCAGCTTTTATTAAAGGTAGGAATATTACGGATGGTGTAGCTGTTGTTCAAGAATATATTAATTTTTGTTGTAAAAATAATATAACCTGTGCTATTTTAAAATTAGATTTTGCCAAAGCTTTTGACTCGGTTGATTGGGATTTTCTTATAGAGATTTTCCTTGCCAGAGGCTTTAGTAATAGATGGATTAATTGGATTATTAACTTGCTTAAAACGGGTAACTCTAGTATTATGGTTAATGGTGTTTTAGGTAATAAGATTCAATCTAAGAGAGGATTAAGGCAAGGGGATCCTTTATCGCCCCTTCTGTTCAATTTAGCGGCCGATGTCTTTTCTAAGATTATTAAGAATGCGGTTAGCAATAACCTTTTGGGTACTATTGGTAATGGTATTTCTAATTTTGGTCTTTCGGTCCTTCAATTTGCTGATGATACTTTGCTTTTTTCCTCTCATCTTCCTAGCCACATTATCGCTCTTAAGTTTATTCTTTATAGTTTTGAACTTTTATCAGGTTTAAAAATTAACTTTGACAAAAGTTCAGTTTTAATTTTAAATGATTTTGATAATGTAAAAAATTTAGTTTCTAATACTTTAAATTGTAAAACTATGAGTTTTCCATTTGATTATCTTGGTTTTGTAATTAGACCTTCGAAACTTAAACACGATGATTGGCTTATTATTATTGATAAGATTAAAAAAAGGATTTCTAATTGGAATGTGAGATTTCTATCTAGAGCTGGTAGATTGGTTTTGATTAATTCTGTCTTATCGGCACTTCCTATCTATTGGATGTCTATGCACCTTTTTCCTGATTGGGTGATAGATAAAATAGACAAAATTAGAAGAGATTTTCTTTGGAGTGGTGATAACCCTAATAATAGCATTAAATGTTTAGTTAATTGGGATACTGTCTGTAAACCTAAAAAAGAGGGTGGTTTAGGTGTCATTAATTTACATAATATGAACCTGTCTCTTCTTGGTAAATGGTTATGGAAATTCAGGGATACTAGTGATAATGCAATTTGGAAGGAGATTATATCTAAATATTATTACAATGGTAGTTATAATCTCTATCAAATTTGTTCTTCAAATTTTCGTAATCTATCTTGTTTTTGGAAATCTATCTTAAAATGTAGTGATATCTTTAATTTAGGTATTAATATTATTGTTCATTCTGGTAATAATACTTCTTTTTGGCATGATAGTTGGATTTCCTCTACTCCTCTTAAGAATGATTTTAAAGATTTATATGATATTTGTAATTTTAAATTTGCATTAATTTCTGATGTTTTCAACCCTGATAGTGACCCTCCTTGGATTTTCAATTTTAATGGTATTTTAGTTGGCCCTACCCTTAGACATCTTTTCTTGCTTTATGCTAAACTTGATCATTATAACATTGACAATGATAATGACTTTATTAGTTGGGAGTGGGATAAGAGTAAAAAATATTCTTCTAATTCCTTTTACAAATTTATCAACTTTTCGGGGGTTTCTGTCAATTGTTTTAAATTTATTTGGAAATCAAATGCTCCTCCTAAATCAAAGATTCATATGTGGCTCATCATTCATGGTAAGTTAAATACTATTGAATTTTTAAAAAGGAAAAATATTAGTATCAATAATAAATGTTTCTTTTGTAACTCTTTTTCTGAAGATATTAATCATATCTATTTTGAATGCATTGATACTCATTTTATACTTATTAAGATCTTTAATATTTTTGAGTTTCATATTAACACTAGAGTTTCAGATTGTTTTTTCTATTGGAACTCTTTTAGATTTATGTTCTATAAAGATTCTAGATATTTGCTTGACACTTTATTCACTATTTCTTGTTGGTACATTTGGTTTGAAAGAAATCAAAGAATTTTTAATAATAAATATCAGCATAATAATAATTTGATTTTTTTAATTTCAAACTTCTGCTTAAAGTGGATTTCTAATCCTAAATATAAGTTAGCCAAAAATAATTGCTTTAAGGATTATCTTAATAAGGTTAGAAATAATATTAACATTTTCAATCTTAACTTCAATCATTTTGTTTCTAATAATTATTTTATTAATCACTACTCTGATTTTAATGATGTTCAATTGATTAACCATAATTCTCTTTCTATTTTAAGTTCGTAAATTTGTTTCGTGTTTTGTTTTTTCTTCTTTTCTTGTTTTTGTTTCCAGGTTTTCCTTGCTTTAGTTCTCTCATTGGTTTTATTCTCACATATATGTATATAAATTCTATTTATATACATATATGTGTTTCATTCTAACTTGTTTTCTTAGTTTTGTTCCAGGTTTGGTTTAGGTTGGTTGCTGGTTTTTCTCTTTTCTGGTTTGCAGGATTGTTCTCAGCTTTTCAGGTTTTCTGGTTAGCTCTTCACAGGGATTCGGACTGCATCTATCCTTCCTCTTCGGTTACTTCAGATCTTCAGTGTGGAGCTCTTCATTTTGGTCCTTATATTGGAGTTCTTCTATTTGGACTTTCTTTCATGAGAGGCTGGTTTTTTAGATACCTCTAACACCCTGGTATTGGGCGGTGGCCTTGCCGGAGCTTGATACCAGGGTGTAATGGGCGGTGGCTTTGCCGGAGCTCATTTGAGGGGTATCATCTTCTTTATTTTTCTTGTTTTTTGTCTTTTTTCTTAGTCTTGCCACCTGTCAGGCATGTTGGCAGCTCCATCTTTTTGTTATATATATAGTATTCCATGTGTGCTCTCCTCTCTTGTTAGAGGATCACACATTTTCCTCAAAAAAAAATTAACTTAAAGGTCATAAGTTAATTCATATGTTAATGATAAATTAATTCCAAAGGTTTATTAAATAAAACTTAAATGATAATGATTAAGATAAATGGTTTAACTTTTAATTAATTAAGGTCTTAAGTAATTATAGATGATAATTAATTAATTCCAATAATTAGTTAAAATAATAATAAATGGTTGTGATTAATTAATGTTAATAAAGCAAGATTATAAGTAATTAATTCATAAATAATTAATTTATTTTATGTTAATTAAATTAATTATAATTATGTGATTAATTAGTCTTGTTTGTGGATGATTAATTATATTGAATGTTTGGATTGATCAATATCTCTAGCCTGTTAACCTATGATGTTCTATAATGTAGAATGCTCTGGATTGTGCCGTTGATAAATGTGAGTTATTTATCTATGATGAATTGCTGTGTAAATATCATATTTCGAATTGAATTAAATTGTTTTACTTAAACAACTTGGCCTTAAAAGAAACGTTTGGATTTCGATGAGACCGGGATCGGATGTCAAATTTGTTATCCAAAAACCACATCAATCCAAATTAAGCGATAGGTCGTGAAATCTCAAGTGAAGATCGAGAATGAAGATTCAGAATGCAATGGCTATTTATCGTTATCACTGAGGGTGATTCCAAAACGAGTGTAACGGAGATAGTGCCTTTGGTTTCGTTCGAACCCGGAACGAACTTGTACGGATGAGTGCTATCAGACCATCGTCAATGGAGGACGATGAGCATTCCAAGATATGTTTTCTAAAAAGATAATCATAGCCTCAACCCTCATCAACTAGGAATGGCTAAAACAGAGGAGGTGCAGCAAGGCTAAGTGGGTAGCACCCAAGTATGATAAGATTTTCCCCTATCTAGTGGTCCCTTTTATTCGGCTGTGTGGGTGGTTTTCGGCCACAACTGTGGGGTTGTCTTATTCGGACAATCTAGTAAGGGGTAGCTCCGGTTTTATGTTGTAGGGGATCAGGGTGGATCCTCGATACTCTGATCTAGACCAGGTACTATGATGGGTGGTACCCCAGTAGCCCTTCCATTGTATGGAATCCATTCTCCAATAAGTGACCTCGGACTTGATTGTATACCTATTATGCTGTAATTTAATGAATGTAACAATTTCAGCTATGTGAATAATTTATTTGAAAACCCTAGACACTGTTATAATGTAATTGGATTTCCTATCAAATGTTTTGGTTATCGTAAGGGAAAAACTTGTCCATGTTTATTTGCGGAGAGTCTTATGAGATACATTTGATTTCAAAATGATTTTTCGAGTTAAACAACTTAACCGTTTAGTCACACCAGACCCATTTCTGACCCGGAGTTTATTTTCTGTTTTTCTTAAACTCTTGGGTACTCAAATTTTTTTTAGTAGCCAAGTGATCAGGTTGACTTGACGTATTTTGGAAAGGACTTGGAGCAAGAGACTTGGCGTATCTATATATATCTATTCCGCTGTGTTGATATCATCTGTTTTGCATTTTGGGTTTTAATGTATGGACAGGCCTTCACGACTATCTAATGTAATGCTGCAACTGAACGACTCTGTTGTATGATGAATACTACGTAATATCTATGTGATATAATATATTTTTTCCGTTCCGCTAGGAGATACTGATATTGTTTAGTTCTTTCTTTCTATCTATTTTCTTTTCTACCTATTTCTTTCTAATCTACGATACGTCTTTCTATGGAAAGAAAGGCGGGTCGTCACAAAATAAATCCTTTATAAAATGTTGTTTACAAAGTATCATTTGAACATAACTTTATTTAAATAATTGAACAAATTACACAAATTATTTAAAACTCTTATCCTTAAATTGATATAGAATTAAAGTCAATTTGAAAACCATATCATTACAAATTTAAAAGCAGGCTTAGTAACCACAATGGTACCTAATCAAGTTACATTTTAATTTCAATTTCACATTCAAGTCACAAAACAAACAATACATATGCGACAGATAAAATAAAATCCATAACCCAAAATCAAGTAATAACATGTCAATATAAATAAATTGGCAGACACATGTCCAAAATAACCTAATAGCAGGAGGATGGTTTGTCTTGCTAAATGGATGTCCAAACAACTATTAAGCATACTTATAGCAGAACAGGGGTTTATTCTGCTAAAATATGTCCAAATAATCTACTTAATTATGGTATAGCAGAAACATGATTTGTTGTGCTAATAAATGTCGAAGTCTAGTATAACCTATTCATGGTTGTTTGACTACTTAATGGCACAGACAAGAGATCCCTTGGATTAAAATCAGTTTAATTATAAAGGAGAGTTGGCTACAATAATTGATTGAGTTTAAAATTAAGCCTTTATTAAATAATATTAAATTATTTATTTAATTATCGATTAAATCTTAATTAACTCTGATTTAAAACTTAATTAAACCTAATTGATCCCTAATTAAAATCTTAGTTAAATCCAATTAGATTAATTGGATTTAATCCAGCCTAATTAGTAATTAATTATTAATTAATCCTAATTAAATAATTAATTTATTAAATAATTAAACTTAATTATCAAAATTATTTCTTAATTGCTTTTATCTTAATTAATCATTGATTAAACTTCCTCAGTTAATTAACTTAAATTAGTTAACTTTAATCCATAATTGAACCCTAATTAACTAGCCTAATTATAATTAATTAATAATTATTTGAATTAAATAACTTCCTCATGCTTATTTGCAGGTACCAAATCCACCGTTCCATGCTTTGATGGATTTGATCATCAATTCTTGTCGAAATTTAGGCTCATCAAATAACGACTTGTTACACCGAACCTATGGGATTAGTCGTCTTCAATCTGTTAATGTTAAGAATTTCATTAGTAACTTAAATAGATAGCATAAATACGATTAAGAGATAAGAGATAACATAGGCACGAATAGAAATTAGCGTAGGCACGAATAAGGGAGATTTTGATATACGAAGAAGTTGAAAAGCTTCTTGAAAATAATTCTTTATTTATACTTATATATATTTTTAAAAGTCCATTTTGATATATTTTGGAGACCAATTTGAAAATCCCTTTCGAAAACCATTTTTTTCAATAAGATTTCAAGTATGTTCTCTTAATACGATCATAATCTCTAAGGAACTTTGAACCTAATGTCTAACACCAATTGTCACAACCCGCACCTCTTGACACGCACCAATATAAAGCTCAATGTGGTTATCGGCCACGCATGATGTCGATAAATGCGGATCGTCGGGTTTTAACCTTTAACATTTCAGAGACTAAGATAAGCAGATATAATCAAAGATACACAAAACTTTCAGATTTTGCAGCAGAAGGAATAAATTATATATAACATAGTAAAATGCCCATCTTAAAATATATCTAAATCATAGTCTCAGAAAAATCATTACGTGGTCCAATACAAAGTACATAAAAAAAAATATCAAAGTCCAATACAAGGAAATAAAATGTACCGATATGAAAGAATAATATATGGAGAGTAAATATGATAACGTCCTCAAAGATAAGCACAACTCTCCAAGATCAAGAATGGGCCAATCACCTGCTGCCTTGTGCAATTGTGGTTGGGAAAAATGGAAAAAGAATGGGTCAGACAAAGGTCTGGTGAATGAGTACAAGTTTAACATGTGATGATCAATAACATTTAAACTATTCTAAGTGACAAAGGGTATGTTACAAGTGTCAGTGAACTTCTAAGTTCCAATACCTAAGGGTTCTTATCTAACACAAAAGGGTCGAACTACAAATCGAACCTCACATAATGACCGACCAATGTCGCTAGATTCATCTATAAGTGTAACGACCTGTTATTTCGAACCCAAGTCAACAATCATCCACTCATGTCAGATTTGAATTGCTCAAAATAACAGATTGTTAATTTATATTTGGAAAAACTTCACATGTACGGTAAATAAATCAATCACAGAATCACAGAAACAGAGTATTACAATATAAGCCGCAGAAAAGATAAATAGTAGTTCATGAAGTTATTATATAAACATCAAGTTTACAGTAAAATACAACAGATATCAAGAATACAGAATCTCATTTAATAAAGAAACAAATGAAAAGCCTGAACAAAAAATGGAATAAACTGAAGTAACAGGAAAGCTGAATAGACAAAGACAGATCTTCAAGCAAAACTCTAATCTCCAAAGGTGAGCCTCAAATGCTGTGACACTCAGTCTGACCCGAGCATAAAGCAAAACACAAAACACTCGTTTCAGGATTAACATCAGTAAATTTAACTCAAGTGAAATGTCAACTAAAATACAAATAACTTAAAGGATGTTTGGGATACCCATCCTCTAAGGATCCGTGGAACTATCTACTATATAGTAAGATTCGCTATTATAATAATATCTATAGTAAAGTAAACTATTAAAATATGTTAAGGCATTACCCATATCCCCCATAACATATTTTATATATTCCCATTGTCTATACAGTACCATAAGTCCTCCGTAAACTGAAGGGCTATCAGAAGGCACTCTATATGTATGGTACAAACGAAACTCGTAGAAGGCACGATAAGGCATGTGACAAGGCACGCAAGGCAATGCTAGGGTAGATATATCATTTGCGGATCTAGACTAGTGGTAACGCATAGCAGCTACTACCGCTCACCTCGAGATGCACTCTCAAATCAAAGGTGCACCCATTCAAATCACAAAGTAATAGAATTATCGAAGAAATGTGTCCGATCGGAGGAATACCTCACTTGGTCTGGCATGGCTCCTATTTTAGCCACATCAAAATGACTCACGGGAGTCAGGTCTGTGCTAAAACCTCATATATAATTGTCGCCAAACCTTTCTACTGCGTTCTGGAATCTCCACCACGTACACAGTTGTTAAAGTGGTTTTAAGGTATTGGCAGAGGGTATGATAATATCCGAACCTGGTCACTTTAACAACCAAACACTTATTTCGCACTGTGGTCATTTCATTTCAAATAGTTCATACTTGATATCAAAATATTATATTCATTTCAAAACCATATTAATTCGATATGATTATTCACTTTAAATAATATTCATTTCCAGAATAGTAACACTTCCAAAATTATTACACTTTCGAAATCACAACACTTTTGAGATCATAACACTTTTGAAATCATAACAGTTTTGAAATCATAACATTTTTGAAATCATAACAGTTCCAATTTAAGCAGTTTAGATATTGAAAATAGTATATATAAAATAGTTTATATATTAAAATAATTATAGATTAAAAATAGTTTATATTTATTTAAAGATATTATACTAATATAGTTTCCCAATTAGAATTGTTTCATCCAATTCCATAAATCGATTCAAATGAACTTAAATTTCAAAATTCATTTTAAATCAATCCCTATTCAACACTTTCAATTTAAAAGGTTAAAGGTTCAATTCAAATTCTCAATTAACCATTTCAATTTTTACCGATTTCAAATCCAGGTTTGAACTATCATTTGAATTCTAATAAGAATCAAAGTTTAAATATTCAAACATTTTCAATATAAGTCTCATTTATATTTCAACATTTAACTTTAATTTTATTCAAACTGGAAAATATTCACTTAATCATTTTAATAATAATTAAACAAAATCTCCAATCAAACCTTTAAATCAAACTAAATATTCAATTTTTAAATTATTTAAATTGGAAAATATTCATTTAGTCACCTTTTATCAAAATCAAGTTATAAAATCCTATCTTTAAAATCACAAATTCACTAAGTTTCAATTCTTATTTTTTTTATAAAATTCTTTTATGAATAATTAAAAAATAATGTATACCTTAATTTAATTAATTTTATTAAATTAAATCTTATTATATATATATATATCTAAAACAATAAAGTTATAAGAAAAATCTAAAAATTTATATTTTCAAAACTAACTTATAAATTTAAGATTTCCAAAACATAAAATTTTAGAATCAAAATTTTACAAATATATTAAATAAATTTCTTATATTATAATTTAAAAATCAATATTTAATAAAATCCATATATTTCCTTTCAAACTTTAGCAATCTTTTTTTTTCAAAATAGACCAACAGTGTCCGTATATAATTATCTATCCTATGATCAGGTGATACAGATATTTATCATTTGAATCCATAATAATTTAATATTTACCGGTGTATATCATTTCGACCCACAAATCCCAACATTTCAAAATCAATGAAAATCACTTAGGTTTGTCATTTCAACCTATAACGAATTTCCCCTAATCTTTTATATCGTTCGAGTATGTATCATTTCAACCCATAGGGAATTCTGAACTAACAGGGAACTTGTAGAGTGAGAACAAAATATGATAATCATATAACATATCAACAACATGCATGTATCATCAATAAAAAATTTAATCATAGTATAAATAACAGGTTATGGTGTCATATGTCATATGTAAACAATTGCAGATAGTGGCATATCATATTTAAGGATTAACTAACTTAAGAACTTGAATTTAGCAGTATATTTCAATTGTCATTTCATGCGAATTAAATCTAAATATAAGAATGTTAATCGCGAGTGATTGCTCTTCTTTCGAGGCTAAAGAACAGCGGGAAATGAACACGACAAGCTACAAATTAAATCATGAACTAGACAATCGACCAATCCATTGACTAATTTCAAAGCAAAGCAAGGTGAATATGGATTAGACGAACAAAGATGATAGTAAAGAATAGATGAAAACAAATTAAAAATCAGTTTGATACAAACTGAATCAAAATGTTTATTCTATTATTTTTCTAAAAAATCGATATTAAACTAAAATATATTTAAATATCATATCTATTATTTTTTTAATTTATTCAAAACATATACTTCCTCAAAATTCCAAATGAATATTTAAACATAATATAAAATAAAACGGTTACAACAACTATTTCCAAATATTAACATGAATAACCTTCCGTCCAATACTAAATATAAACTACAATTTCTATAATATATATATATATATATGTAATCGATTGTATTTAAAATGTCAAGTGTAAATTATAATATGTATATATATATGTAATATATATGCAAACATATAAGAAAACTCCAATATATGTTTGGATAGATAATAAAAAATATGTATACAATATATAAATACAATACTAATTTTATAATATAATATACTGTGACATACATATACAGTGAACACATGTCATACTTCTTTTAAATCAAATATACCATGACATAATATATATTATAACTACTTCCGAATAAACTATATGATATATATACATATATATGTAACATTTATGTAAATATAAACCTAATAATAAAAGAAAATCAATCACCAGTACCCAAATACATTCATGAATTCAGAGCGTGCAAGGGCTGCTAGGGTGTCGGGCTCGACAGTTTGGTTGAATTTGTGAGCTGCTGGTAGGCGAAGAGATGCGGCTGATGTCAGGTGATGGGATGGAGGTGCTATGGCAAGCGGTCAAGGTGGTGATGGGCGTTGCGTGTGTAATAGAGTGGGGAAAGCGGGTTTCAGGTTTGGTGAGATGGTGGGTCTACTGCAAGGTGGAGGGGACAGCGACCAGTCGGAGGTGTGAGGATCTGATGCGTGCTTCGGAGGGAAGGAATGAGCGGGTGAACGGATCAGAGGTAGTGGTGGGTTCGTTGGAGTTTTGTGTGGCGTTGGCTTCACTGCAGTGGGTTGCTCAAGAAAAAGCAAAAGAGGACGAGGGTGAGAGGCAATGGAGAATGCACAGGCTCCAATATATAAACTTATATATGTTTATATATATATATATTTTGAAGGAGGTGGCGTTGTCATTGGGCTGCCGAGGAGGAGTGGCATGTGGCTGAGC
The DNA here is from genome assembly GCA_030765085.1 of Allium cepa. Classification (NCBI taxonomy): domain Eukaryota; kingdom Viridiplantae; phylum Streptophyta; class Magnoliopsida; order Asparagales; family Amaryllidaceae; genus Allium; species Allium cepa. The sequence goes on from CM060935.1 coordinate 61,752,571, forward strand.
GCGCGGAGGCAAAAGGTGGTGTGGATCCAACGGGAGGGGTGAACGGCGGATGAGATGGAGAGGCGTAGGGGAAGTTGCTTGTTGGCACGACCAAACAAAAGAAGGAGGAAGGGTTCGGTGATAATCATTTTAGATCTACGTGAAAGCTTTGTATTATATATATTTATATAATATAAATTTTTTCTTTGAAAAGCAAATTGAGAGAGAAGTGAAAGGAGGTGGGGATTGAAAGGACGATCCGGAGAATAATATATTGCAACTAAGGGAGTAACAAAAGGTTAAAAGCTGAACATAATAATTACTGATGACTGTTTCTTTACACAGTGGATAGTGGAAGGATATAGGAAATTCAAAAGGTTCAAAATGGATACCATTACGACAAATAGTTTTGTCGATTTCGATGCGTACCGAACATCGAAATGGCCAAATGAATATACTATGGAGATCAGTGCCACAAGACGAATAGAATGGTATATAAAGATACGTTCATCCTATCAAAAGTCGATATTTCGCTGCCAAACTGCTACAAATTCGTCTAAATTAACATAAACAGGGCTATAGAATTCAAATTTTGTGAAAAAAAATAGGACTCTCATGCAGAAGAAGATAAACATTTTTATTATATAAAAATATTCAGATTTCGAAAATAATTATATTTTAAACAATTTAACTGATTTAAATTTAAATAAAATAACACAACTCCATATTATCCGATGAAAATCTGACACTTGCTATGTTTAAACAGATGCATTCCAAGTATCCAATTTTTGTTGCAAAATTTTATTGTTTAATTTTTCACAATTATTTTTAGTTAATTGCGTTATCAAAACTGTTAAAAGTACCAGGTGTTTACACTCTCCTCCACTCAAAACTTTTCGTCCTCGAAAAGGAAAGGGATAGGAAAATAGAAACAACAGAAAGAAAAGATAGATTCGAAATGCATAATACTGGATACAACAGTTTTAAACCGTATATATTTTATTTATTTTCAAATTGATTAAAATTTAAAAAATTTGAGTTCAATTCATTTTTGTTCAAGCAATAACTATTCATTGTATTCATATTTTGTTAATTATAATTCAATGTATTTAATCCAATAGATTTGATTTCAATTTATTAACATTTGTCACAAAATTTCTTTCAAAACAAAATTTAAACTTTTATTTAACTTATTCATTTAATCTATTCGACTTTACTTAGGTTAATTCCACCTATAATCAATTTCCACTACCCGTAAGTTCACATTTGTTTATTGAAATGGCATTTTCTTTAAACGCATCATGTAGCATAGATAAGTATATAAACATTCATTATAATCACTTAAATTTTATTTGTAAATTCCCTTAACAAAATTTCATTTTCAACATCTTATTTGTTACATTTATATTATATACAATTCAATTACATTCAAACCCTTTCCCGGTAAGTTTTATTGATGTTGAGTGTAATTAAGAACTATACAAATTTCTCTTTTATTCACAACATCCCTATTTAATTTAAACATTTTTATTACTTAAATTTCTCTTTTGTATAACCTTCAATTTCATATTCACACGTCAATTTTTAACTTTTAGAATATTTTAGATAAGTTATATTTTTTTTAAATGCATTTGAGTATTATACAAATGAATTTTATCATATTCCAAATGTTTCAAGTTATTTCAAATTTCATTTCTCGATTTAAACACCCTAATTATTCAAAACTTTACTTCGTTTTAATAATTGAAAATCATTACTTAAAACAAAATTTAAGAGTTAAATTTCTGGTTTCACTTCAAATTATTTTGAAATAATTATATACATACAAATATATTTTGTACATCGAATCATACTCAAGAAATTCAAATCAAATCCATTTTCCAAAACAAAAGTGTAGAAAAGCTGGTATGAGGTCTTTCCACTTTGAGATTTAAAAATGAATGTCGATGATGCTGCAGTCATCAGCCAAATAATTTTTTAGTGACAATAGAGGAGAGTGCTGAATTATTTCTTTAAAACTTCTTTAAAAACAATTTCCGTTCGAAAATACTTCCAAATAATATGTCCTCAAAACTTTGAAAACCCGAATTTGAAAAGCACCAGAAATTTAATTCCCAAGTCCTTAATTTAAATTCATTTTATTTCAAAATAGATTTACAAACTATATTTTAAAATTTCATCTCCTTATAATACATAACAATAGTTAATGGTTTATTAATGTTGACAAACAATAAATGATAATCTAGTATTAACATTTCTAACAACCAATCCATTTAACGATTCAATTTCAGAAAAGCTACATATATATAATATAATCATATATATAATTATTTCATTTTCAAAAACAATATTGTGTCAGTTTGCTTTGTTCAAGTGTTTTGGAATTCCTATTGATAGCGTTGGCCAGACGAGTCGATTGAAACCGCAAATCAACATTAACAACTCGAGCAACACAATATAAAATATTTTTATATAATTTAAAAATACACTCCTTCACATGATGATTCAAAATGTATTTTAAACGAGGATAAAAATTCAAATTTAGAAGGACTATAACCAAAGAGAATTCTAACAACAGAGATAGCTCGAAAGGATAATAAAATAATTAAATTTCAGAAGAGAAATGATTGATAGACTTATACTAATCGCGGGCACCCTTAACCATGTCAACCGAGATTTAGAAAATACGAAAACGTCATCAACGAAAACCAGGTCAAACTGGTTGAGGACATCGTGGAAAAATGCGATTCATAAGATCAATGAAGAATGTAGGAGCATTGATTAATCCAAATGGATGACTAACCATTTAAAGAAACCATTCATTGGAAGGAAGGACAACAGGTCAAACTATAGGAATAAGATCGAAGTAGAATTCAAATTTCAAGCTTAAGGAAAGGAGAAGTGACTTCACCAAAACATTAGGATAATTCCTGATATCGAGTGGAGTCGAGATCACTAGGCTGGGCATCAAGCAAAAAGATAAATCTGCCTATATAAACTTAAGGCAATCGATATTCAATTTCTAGAGAATTACCCTGTTTGTCTACAAAAGAAATGATTCGGGCTTTCATGAAATAATAGCATAAAAAACCGAGGACGTAGAAATCTCCAGTGAATTGACGCCTGTTGTAAAGAAGTTTCACCCCTTTACAAATCATACAAAGTTTGGCGGAACTGCTGATGGGATTTGCTACACAAAAGGATGAAGTTGACCGTTGAAGTTGAAGCTATGGGATGCTCCAGTATCAAAAGAATACGAGTAGGAAAAGTCAAGAATGGATTTCAGAACAGCGAGGAATGTTCCAAATTTGGAAAGAATTCCTAATCTAGGAGGATCCTAACTAAGAATTTCAAGCTCGTATGAATATGATTCTATAATTAAATTTTATTCCATATGCTAAGTTTTGCCTAAACTAGAGCTCTGATACCATTTGTAACGACCTGGTGTTTCAAACCATTCAAATCGACAATCATCCGCTCATGTCAGACTTGAATTGCTCAAAATAACAGATTGTTAATTTATATTTGGCAAAACTTAGCATATACGGCAAATAAATCAATCACAGAATCACAGACACTGAGTATTACAACAATAAGCAGCGGAAAAAGAGATAAATAGTAGTTCATGAAGTTACTATATAAACATCAGAGTTTACAGTAAAGTACAAAAATTATATCGAATACGGAATAGTATCAAATACAGAAACAAATGAGAAGTCTGAACAAAACAACTGGAATAAACTGAAGTAACAGGAAAGCTGAATAGGTAAAGACAGATCTTCAAGAAAAACTCCAATCTCCAAAGGTGAGTCTCAAATGTTGTGACACTCAGTCTGGCCTGAGCATAAAGCAAAACACAAAACACTCGAGTTAGGATTAACATTCTTATATCAGTAAATTTAACTCAAGTGAAATGTCAACTGAAATACAAATAACTTAAAGGATGTTTGGGATACCCATCCTCTGAAGATCTATGGAACTATCTACTATGTAGTCATAATCGCTATTATGATAATGTCCATAGCGAAGTAAACTATTAAAATAACGTTACGGCGTTACCCATATCCTCCTTAACACATTTTATATTTTCTCATAGTCTATACACTACCGTAATTCCTCTGTAAACTGGAGGGCTATCAGAGGACACTCCATAGGTATGGTACAAACCAAACTTGTAGAAGGCACGATAAGACATGTGACAAGGCACGTGAGGCAATGCCAGAGTAAATATACCGTTTGCGGATCCAAACTGGTGGTAACGCATAGCAGCTACTACCACCCACCTCGAGACACTCTCCCAAATCAAAGGTACACACAATCAAATCACAAAGTAATAGAATGGTATCGAAGAAATGTGTCCGATCGGAGGAATGACCTCACTTGGCCCGGCATGGCTCCTGTTTTAGCCAAATCAAGCTGACTCACGGGAGTCAGGGCTGCGCTAAAACCTCATATAGAATCGTTGCTAAACCTTCCTACTTCGTTCTGGAATCTCCACCACGTACACAGTTGTTAAAGTGGTTTTCGGCATTGGCAGAGAGTATGACAATATCCAAGCCCGGTCACTTTAACAACCAAACGCTTATTTCACACTATGGTCATTTCATTTCAAATAGTTCATACTTTATATCAAAATATTATATTCATTTCAAAACCTTATCGATTCGTCATCATTATTCACTTTAAATAATATTCATTTCCAAAATCATAACACTTCCAAAATTATAACACTTTCGAAATCATAACACTTTCGAGATCTTAACACTTTCGAGATCATAACAGTTTTGAAATCATAATGCTTTTGAAATCATAACAGTTCCAACTTAAACAGTTTAGATATTTAAAATAGTATATATATTAAAAGAGTTATAAATTAAAATAGTTTATATGTTAAAATAGTTGTAGATTAAAAATAGTTTATATTTATTTAAAGAGATTATACTAAAATAGTTTCCCAATTAGAATTGTTTCATCCAATTCGACAAATTGGTTCAAATCAACTTAAATTCTAAAATTCAATTTATATCAATCCCCGTTCAACTCTTTTAATTTAAAAGGTTAAAGGTTCAATTCAAATTCTCAATAAACCATTTCAATTTTGATCGTTTTCAAATCCAGGTTTGAACTATCATTTATATTCCAATAAGATTCAAAGTTTAAATATTCAAAGATTTTCAATATAAGTTTCATTTATATTTCAACATTTAACTTTAATTAAAATTTGAAAATATTCACTTAATCATTTTAATAAAAATTAAATAAAATCTCCAATAACACCTTTAAATCAAACTAAATATTCAATTTTTAAATTATATAAATTTTAAAATATTCATTTCATCACCTTTTATAGAAATCCAGTTATAAAATCATATCTTTAAAATATCAAATTCAATAAGTTTCAGTTCTTATTTTTTTTATAGAATTCTTTTATGAATACATCAAAAATAATGTATACCTTGATTAAATTAAGTTTTATTAAATTAAAACTTATTATATTTATATTTTTAAAATAATAAAGTTATAAGAAAAATCTTAAAATTTATATTTTCAAAACTAACTTATAAATTTAAGATTTCCAAAACATAAAATTTTAGAATCTTAATTTTACTTATATATTAAAATAAATTCTTTATATTACAATTTAAAAATTAATATTTAATAAAATCCATATATTTCCTTTCAAACTTTGGCAATCATTTATTTTTCAAAATAGACCAACGATGTCCGTATATAATTTTCTATCTTATGGTAAAGTGATACAGATATTTATCATTTCAAATCTGCAATAATTTAATATTTACGGGTATATATCATTTCAACCCGCAAATCCTAACATTTTAAAATCAATGAAAATCGCTTGTGCTTATCATTTCAACCCATAACGATTTTCTCCTGATCTATAATATCATCCGGGTATGTATCATTTCAACCCATAGGGAATTCTAAACTAACAGGGAACTTGTAGAGTGAGAACAAATATGATAATCATATAACATATCAACAACAGGCATATATCATCAATAAAAAATTTAATCATATTATAAATAACAGGTTATGGTGTCATTTTTCATATATACACAATTGCAGATAATGGCATATCATATTTAAGAATTAACTAACGTAACAATTTAAATTTGGCAGTATATTTAAATCGTCATTTCATGTGAACTAAATCTAAATATAAGATAGTTAATCGTGAGTGATTGCTCACCTTTCGAGGCTAGAGAACAGTAGAAAATGAACATGACAAGCTATAAATTGAATCACAAACTAGACAATTGACCAATCCAATGACAAATTTCAAAGCAAAGCAAGGTGAATACAGATTAGAAAAACAAAGCTGATAGTAAAGAATCGATAAAAAAAAATTAGTGATATAAACTGAAACGTAATGTTTATTCTATTATTTTTCTTGAAAACCAATATTAAATTAAAATATATTTAAATATCATATGTATTATATTTTAATTTATTCAAAACATATACTTCCTCAAAATTCCAAATGAATATTTAAACATAATATAAAATAAAACTATTACAACAACTATTTCCAAATATTAACAGGAATACCCTTTCGTCCAATACTAAATATCTATTATAATTTCTATAATTTATATATATATATATATATGTAGTCGATTGTATTTAATATGTCAAGTGTCAATTATAATATATATATATATATATATATATATGTAATATATATGCAAACATATAAGAAAACTAAAATATATGCTTGGATAGAGAATAAAAAATATGTCTACAATATATATACAATACTACTTTTATAATATAATATATTGTGACATACATATACAGTGAACACATATCATACTTCTTTTAAAATCAAATATACCGTGACATAACATATACTATAACTACTTCCAAATCAACTATATGATATACATAGGTAACATATATGTAAATATAAACCTAATATATAAAGGAAAATCAAGCTTCAGTGCCTAGATACATTCACAAGTTTAGAGCGTGCAAGGGCTGCTAGGGTGTCGGGCTCGGCAGTTTTGTTGAATTCATGAGCTACTGGTCGGCGAAGAGGTGCGGCTGAGGTCAGGAAATGGGATGGAGGTGCTATGGCAAGCGGTATGGGTGGAGAAGGGCGTTGCGTGTGTGATGGAGTGGGGAATGCGGTTTTCGGGTTCGGTGAGATGGTGGGTCTGCTCCAAGGTGGAGGGGACAACGGCCAGTGGGAGGTGTGAGGATCTGATGCGTGCTTCGGAGGGAGGGAACGAGTGGGTGAACGGATTGGAGGTAGGTGGTGGGTTTGTTGGAGTTTTGTGTGGCGCTGGCTTCACTACAGTGGGTTGCTTAGGAAAAAGCAAAAGAGCACGAGGGTGAGAGGCAAAGGAGAATGCACAGGCTCCCATATTTAAACTTATAAATATATATGTATATATATATATATATATATATATATATATTGAAGGTGGTGGCGTTGTTAGTGGTCTACCGAGGAGGAGTGGCACCTGGCTGAGCGCGAGGAGGCAAAAGGCGATGTGGATCTGACAAGGGCAGTGAACGGCGGATGAGAGGGAGAGGCGGACGGGAAGTTGCTTGCTGGCACGACCTAACAAAAGAAGGAGGAAGGGTTCGGTGATAATCATTTCAGATTTGGGTGAAAGCTTCGTATTATATATATTTATATAATATTTTTTTTTCTTTGAAAAGCAAATTGAGAGAGAAGTGAAAAGAGGTGGGGATTGAAAGGACGATCCGGAGAATAATATATTGCAACTAGGGGAATAGAAAAAGATTAAAAGCTGAAAATAATAATTGCTGATGACTGTTTGTTTACACAGTGGATAGTGGAAGGATATAGGAAATTCAAAAGGCTCAAAATGGATACCGTTGTGACAAATGGTTTTGTCGATTTCGATGCGTATCGAATGCCGACATGCACAAATGAATATGTTATGGATATTAGCATGATGAGACGAAGAGAATGGTACACAGATATCAGTGATATGATCATCCTTTCAAAAATCGATATTTCGTTGCCAAACTACTGCAAATTCATCCAAATTAAGATAAACGGGCTGTAGAAGTCCAAATTTTGTGAAACGAAATATGATCTCACTCAGAAGAAAATAAACAATTTTATTATATAAAAATATTCATATTTTGAAAGCAATTTTATTTTCAACAATTTAACTAATTTAAATTTAAACAAATTTACACAACAATGTAAACTTCCATATTCTTCGATGAAAATCTGACACTACTGTTTAAATAGACGCATTCCAAATATCCAATTTTCGTTGCAAAATTTTGTTGTTTAATTTTTCATGAATTTTTTTAGTTAGTTAAGTTATTAAAACTGTTAAAAGTACTGGGTCGTTACAATATGAAAATACCGCCCATAGGCAACTGTGGTAATTGATCTCCCATAAGCACCTATACCATCCCTACGCTTGGAAAGGGAGAACCTTGAAATGCAAACTCAATGTATGACTCATCGTATGCATCTATGTCCATCTCTCGATCGTAGTGCTTAATGCCTCTTGTTGTACTGCTTCGATGTCCACCTATACCACATCACGTCAGATCCGTGCATACAAAAACTCCCGTTAGCACCTGGTTTCTTTCTATTCTATAGCCTCTTATCGTGCTACACCAAGCTTGACGGTCCATATAATAGCCCCTGTTAACACGAGGCTCACTTAGTTGGTATCTCCATCAGTATTGTGTGTCCGTTGTGGAACTCCCCTTGAGTGTCTGTGGAATACATCATCCTAGTCGACTCCTAACTCTCAATTTCTGAAATACATCAGCCTAGTTGACTCTCGATTTTCAGTTGGAATTTAATTATTACCCAATATCGCGCTGACCTATGGTCCTCCGATAGGGAATAAACTTCTCTATTGTTCCTAGCACGTGTACTTACCCCAAATAGGCTCAAACAAATAATTTACATTTATTTAAATTTTTTACTGAAATTATATATCTTTTATTTTTAACTTGGGTCTTAGGCAGAGGTTCACAATCTTTATTTTTCATTATGAAAGGTCGACCGTTGGGAATCCAAGGTCTGTCGTTCATAAACAAATTTTACAGTTTCTGCAATTTTAATTATCGATTATTGTTTGTTGTTTAATCATTACTAGTTATTGGCGAACCCTAATTACTAAATAAACAGTCTAAATATAAATTTGTAGTTCAATTTAGGGTTTGTTGGTTTAGGGCTTGCAGATTCAAGTGTAAAAAGGGGTGTATGCATCAATATCTAATTAACAGTATACTGTAATTCTTCTAAGATTTCCAATTAGGGTTTCACATATTCAATTTGGTTTCTACCATCATATATCAATTAGAATAGTCTAAATCTAACTGCAATAATCATCTTATCAAAGTTTTTCCCACACGCCTCAAGCCTAAGCTCTTCCTAATGTTCTTGCTTGAGAATCGCCCCTTTATTCATCATCCCTGCTTGCTCTCCCTTGATTCCAATGCTTGTTTTCTTATAGGTTATTTTTTTATGATTTAAAAAAAATTACATTGAGGAAAAGGAGATTTGGGCAGAGTTTCGTTACCTTGTCTGTTAAGAGTGTTCAGGGGTCAGATTAGGCTAGTACTTATAGGGGTTGGGGTTAGTTTAGGTCGTTAGATCTAGTTTAGAGAATCTCCAATCTGATCAAGTATGCACATCGGTTCCTCCATAGCCAAGTATCAAACCTAGCCATTCGAATATGTTACGGGAAACTCTGTACGCTTGATTTTACTTGACTAACGGTCGACCGTTACCCATCCTAGGTCGACCACTACCGGTCGACCTTCGACCACCGTGGATCGACTGGCTCCAATGAAAATTTGTGAAGTTTTTATTTTTTTTAATTTCTTATTTTAATTAAGAATTCTCCTAATGTTCATAACTTCTCATATTAATTTTGATTTCGCAGTATCACATATGAAAATCGTCCAAAAAATCACTACGAAAGCAATGGCGAAGTTTCATAGCCAAATTCAAACATCTATGAAAATTTTCTTGTTCGTCCTTGTTTTATTTTAATTTAATTTTGTTATTAACTTTCCCGTTAAATTTTCGAGGTATTACAAAAAGTCATTTAATTCTACATATGTGGAACTATAACATAATTTTATAAGTTTCAGGGACTACTGATATCCAATACTAAATTCAAGGACTACTACTCAACTTTTTCTAGATTCACATACGTGCTATATTTAACACTACAATTCTAAGATCTACATTTAGGCATACTTGTAACATATCTACTATGATATAAATCCAATAGCATACATAAAATATATACTCTCCCTCTTATGTTCTCTTGAGATTTCATTAGCATACCATCTATATATACTTCTATGTTTTGTCCAATTTGTTCTTTAGACATTCTACTTACCAACCTTTGATATGTAGCCCCTTCATTCTTCATCCCGAAAGCCATAACTTTGTAATAGTAAATTCCCAAGTCTGTTATAAATCTCATGTGCTCTCCATATAGTTTGAACATGCGAATTTGATTATAACGCGAGTATGCAACCATAAAAGATAACAGCTAATGTCCGCTTGTGGCATCAACCAACTGGTATATTCAGGACAAAGGATAAAAATTCCTTAGGGCATGATTTGTTTAGATCGATGTAATCGACACACATTCTCCATTTTTCATTGGACTTTTTAACTAACATGGGATTGGCTAGCCATTTAGGGTAAAACACTTCCTTGGCAAACCCATTCTCAAGTAATCTTTTAGCTTCTTCTTTCATCACATTAGCACAAACTTTATCAAATTGCCTTTTCTTTTACTGAACGGGGACAATATTTGGATCTATATTTAGAGTGTGGATCATGACTGTTGGGTATATTCCAACCACGTTCGAGTGGGTCAAGGCAAACACGTCTGTATTTGACTGGGGCAATTGGATGATTTCTCCTCTGAGCTTGTTGCCCAACTCTTTTTTGATCTTTACCATTTTTGTTGGGTCAATTTAATCTAAGGTTGCCTCTTCTTGGTCTTCGACAGACATTATTCTTTCTTGCTCATTTCTACAAACAAATTCAGCAATGGTCTCTACACTATCTATTTCGTTGTCCACTTAGTTTACCCCCTTTTATTTACATTTCCTCTTGGAAAAGTTGAATCTTCTTAGTACATTCTTGGGTATTTAAGTTATTCTCGTCTTCTTGTTTGTCTTGAATTATAAGTTCGAATGACTATCATCTAAGGGCTTCACAATTTAAGTTTTGCTTAATTCACTTTTCTTTGAATCACTATAGGAAACGTTGTCTCTTTTGAATTGCTCCAGCGTAGCAAAATACAGTTCTCGCGAGATAAATTGCTCCAACTTATTATTCCCCAGCCATTCTTAATTAAAAAGTTCACCATTAGATATTTTGGTGAAACAAACACATCCACTTCATCTAGGGATTTTCTTCCAATGAAAACGTTATAGTAGGAAGGTTGGTCCATCATTACGAATAGGATTTCAAAAGTCCTAGAATGTGAATGAATTCTTATATGCACCAGGAGCTTAAACTGCCCTATTGGAGTAGATCCTTTATTATCGAACTCAAAGATTAGCTCAAAGCTTGGTTCCAAATTCTCCTCTAGAATACCTATTTGATGGAAAATGTGCTTGAAGATGACGTTTACTACGCTCCCAATATACACTAAGATCTTTGTTACCATAGAGAGCTCAATTTGTGAAGTTGTCATCAACGAATCATAATATGGGTGACTGACTCCCCTCTGGTCTCATGGGGTTATTGTTAAGTTGGGCATTTAAAGTTGATATTTATGATGTTTGAATGGTGGCTCCTCTTGAATAGAATAGACTCCATCTCTCGCCTCCCTTATATATTCGCTCTTGGCCCGTATGCAGCTTCCAACGGGATCGGAGGAATGAAGTCTGCTTGAGAATCATTCTCTATGAAATTTGCAGTATTGCTTGTGGGCTTCTGATTGTTCTCTTCAGGATTGGAGGGTTTTGATTCTCCTTGACAAATTCCTTCAAAGACCTAGATCTAAATATACTCTAGATTATTCCGATCAAAACACTGCATTTGTTGGTTTTATGTCCGTTTGCCTTATGGTAACTACAATAATATCCCCTTCTTTGGTTATGGATTCTTCCTTGCCTTATAGGATCTAGGGAAGTTTCCTCCATCCTTAGCCATGGTAAAAGTATAAGAAATGGGTTATTCAAAGCCACATAGTTGGATTTAGGGATTTCCTGCCATCTTCCTCTTTTATTTTCATCCCTTCTTGCCATTTTACTGTGGTGCTTATAATCAAAGTTTTGTCCTTCTTTCTTTGGCTGAGATTTCTTCTTAGGATGGTACATTTCATCTATACAGATAAACTTATCAGCCTAAAAATGAAAATCTTGTAAATCTCTACACCCGTGGATGTAGACTTCCTTCCAAAAGAGGGTTAGTTAGATTAACCTAGAGCATACTTCCATCAGGTTTATCTATCAGTCATGTTTTTCGCCTTTTCTACCTCAACGTTGAACCTCTTTAGATATTAATTGAGCAGCTCTCTTAATCTCTACTTGACATTTTCCAGTACACTAGAGTCAATGGTAGGATCTTCGCATATGTAGAATTATGTTGAGAACTCGGAAGAAAACTATTCCTAAGGGTAAATAGTTTTCCCTCCATGGTGCTTGTACCACGTGCCAGCTGCTCCACAAAAAGTTGTAGGAAAGTGTCTGCAACATACCACTCCAGAAGCATTGTGCAAATCCATTTGGCTCCCAGCTACCAAAAGATGGTCATCAGGATCAATGTTTCTGTTGCACTTCAAAGATGGGATTCTGATGTGCTATGGAACTTTAACGGACACTATCTCCTCTATAAGCGGAGCCTCATGGAAATTGTTATTAACCCTTAAGTCTAGGGACTTTTTCCCTTCAAGATCAAGCATGTCTTTCTCCATTATATTAGCTCTATCCCTCAAGCAGGCTTCATCATCAAGTTAATCCCCTCTATAAGGCTTGTTTTCATTGTGCGAGATTGAGTTATCTAATCGTTTGATGGACCTTTTTACTAGTTTTTCCTAGTTTTCTCTTCGGTGGTCTGCTTTAATTTTATTATCTGCTTGTTACTTTGGAGAATATATTGTCGTTTCCTCCTCTTGGATTCCTATTTTTATTAGTGGCCCCATGATGCTTTTGCCCTTTGCCTTGCTTTTGATGATTGAGGTATCCGAATTTCTTCTTGGAGATTCAACTTCCACTCCTCCTTTAGTAACCTTTGCTATTTTAAAGTACTTTTGAGAAAATTTCTTTAAAAGCTTCTGCATTGTTGCAAGTTGTCGTGGTAATCTTAGAATTTAGCTTTGCTATTTGTTGGCTTTCTCGATACTAAAGGTTGTCCAACTTTCGCATTCTCTAAAATGAAGGTTAGAGTGACATTTTCATCCAAGATCACTTGTTGCATTATTTCTTCATTCGAAATATTGGCTTTCTTCGATCTCACCATTCTCCTACAACGAATCTTTACATAATTGTTTCTAAGTAAGGAAATAATAAGTCGAAGGTTCAAACCCTCGTTCTAGCGCCAAAATGTTAAACTAATGGTTCAACATCTGAGACGTTGCATAAGATAGTATTATCCAAAATGGTCCTAATAATACTCATGAGCTTCAATATCATTATGAGGCTATTCAAATGTTAATGTCATATGTTCAAGAGTATAATAGGAAAGTCGCATAATTTTGCAATAGTCCATAATTTATGCAATGGGCAAAATAGGCAATTTACGTACAACACAATCATTTTTTCATATGCCGATGGGCATAATAGTCGATATGCAAAGTAAACTTTAATTTAGGCCAGGGCTTAGATAGCCTTATTCAAATGGTCAATATGCAAGTCCAAATTCAAGTCCTAGTCCAATGATAAGCTATATGCAAGTCCATTTCCTTAATAATGGTCAACGGTACATATATCAAAGTCATTATATTATACAAAGTTTATTTTCCAAGTACTTATGTGCAAAAAATTACAATTGTACCAAGAAATCCCCAACTTAATTTAGGTTTATAACTTTGTAATTTGAGAAGGAAACAAATACTTCTCTCTTAAGCAGCATATGGGATCTATTTATAGAGGTTATGGTAGGCGACACGGTAGCCACTTATCCATCCAGCTAGATTTTCGACATCACCTATGCACTGTTGATATTCGATATCTCACATTCATGATGACATTCGACCTCTCCCCTGCATTGATGACATTCGACATTCCCTTTTGTATTATTTATATTCAGTACCTTCTTATATTTCCATATTTCGACATTCTCTTATATGGCTAATATTCAATATCTTGCCAACATTCGACATCTTTTCCTTTTGTAGAAACTCGGTATCGTTATCTACTTAGAGAAACTTTATCACAATTAATGTTGTAAAGATTCGACATCCTTTCTTCATAAGTGAATGCTTGACATTCTTTATCACTTAGAGATGCTTTACAATAGTTAACGTTGTAAAGGCTCGATGATAGTTATTATATCCAAAGCTTGTTTTTCAAAGAGATTTTCCATCCTCTTCTTGTAGTTAGATGCTCGATACTATTTAACAGCCTGTATCCTTTATAAATTTGACATCTTTTGGTTATTTGACGTTTGATACCCCTTTTGAATATAGGATTAACATCTTCATGCTTGGTGCACTCATTACTTATATGTCTACATGTTACTCATTTAGAGACTTAATATCGTCTTATAATGTTAGATGCTCGGTATCCCCTTTTTGTTACATGCTTGGGAACATTCCTTATAGTAGTGGCTGGATACCCTTTTGCGGTTATATAAGCTCGCTATCACTAATTGTCTAGAGGCTCGTTACGTCCAAAATTATATGCTTAACATGTCTGATCACTTTACAAACTTGCTACCTTCATTGCTTTAAAAGCTTGAGATGACTTTTATTTATAAATTAAGCAATTTATGTATAAGTTCGATACCACTATCATGTTCATAGGCTCGATCCTTTTTTTATACACCACCTTTAGAGCTTCGGTATTAATGATTTTTAAAGATTAAACAACTTCGATATTATGTTTGTATGGGCTTTATGTTGCATGTAATACTTGAATATAAAGTTTTGTACTCCATATGATTGGCCCACTTAATAGCATAAAAATGTCTATCCTTGTCTTGATAGCTTGCTGAATGAAAGTACACTAATTTAATAGTTGGAAGTTGCTACATATATATTTAACATCCTTATGCATTATAGACTCGATATGTCTTCTTTCGAGGTTCGGTATATCATTGATTTGGGATCTTGATATATCACCATGAACTTTTTGGCTTGTCATATCAACACGCATTTATAAGCTCGATATCTATCTTTGAATGCTTACATATCCTTTTATTGATTTAGTTGCTTATCATTCCTTTGGTAATTCTTTTGATATAGTTAGCCAGAAAATACGTGGATAACATTTGCGTCCCTCTCTGTATATAAAAAAGCTTTTTACACTTTAGTGTAAAACCGAGTATCTTCTTATCTTTCCAATTTTCTATGAGATTATTTCATTCATCTATTTCCCCTGAAAAACATAAAGCAAATGATGATGCTTTCATTTCTTACTTTATATTAAATTTTGGACAAACTCTTTCGAATTTGGTAAATACATGGATTAATTTGTCTTTTTTTATATAAAGGAGCCTTTTACAATTCAATATATAGGCATGTTTAACTAAGGAGACCAAAAATCTCCTTGATAAGAAGAGTATAAGTTCACTAGGTAAGAAAAATAGAAATCCTTCTAAAAAGAATCCCATAGGTTCGTTTGATAAGAAGTCCAAAAACTCATTTGACAAGTAAATCAGAAACTCATATATTTAGATATTCTGAAGTCCGTCTAGCAGGAAATTCATAAATTCATTTAATAAGAAGGCCAGAAATCCTTCATAACTTAATTAGAATATAAGACCAGAAATCACTCTAGAAATAATACCACAATTTCATTTGAATTGAAGACTAGAAATCCATCTAGTAATAATACCATAATTACATTTGAATCGAGGACCGAAAATCCATCTGGCAATAATATCATAACTTCATTTAAATCGACGAAGAGAAATCCATCTGGTAATAATTTCATTTTAATGGAAGACGGAAAGTCCATCTAGTAATTTTGCATCTCAACTAATAGGAAATTGGAAATTTGAGCAATAATGGAGAATCACGTTATTTACTAGAGTATTTCAGACCAAGAGATTTTCAACTTCTTAAATGTACATATTTAAGTAGTGGATAGTTCTTGTCCCGTCCCTTGAAGGTTGCCTTGTTCTTAGCTTAATGTCAAATTGGCCATGCTTAATTACTCTTCCTTTTAGGAGATTGCCTTTGTAAATACTTAAGATTAAGTCACACTTTTTTGACTAATTTCCTTTACTCCTTTTTACCATTTAGGTAATGATTTAAGCTTTGACTAGTCTCTTTCGCCCCTTATTACCTTATAAGCGATGATTTAGGCTTTGATTGAGCCCCTTACTACCATCTTAGGTAGTGATTTAGGCTTTGAACTTTTTCTCCCTTTACTACCATCTTAGGTAGTGATTTAGGCTGGTCGATGCTTTTGATTTGCCATTTTAGGCAGAACCAAAGTCCTACTGACGCAGCGGATAACAACTTTGATCACGAGATGATACTTCGTGTCAAATAAATCAATAAAACGATGATGGAATGATACAATGATGAATCGATGGATTGAAAACACCCAAGATAAATGCCCAAATCCGTTGATCTCGTGAGATACCGAATTCTAGCTATCTTTAACACGTTGATCGCGCACGATACCATGTTAGAAGATCTACGATTCTTCGACGTTGATCTTGCGCACGAGATTCCGTGAACCGGCTTCAAAATCGTTGATTCGAGCGCACTCGAATAACCGAAAATGGAGAAAGGAGATAACACTCAACTTCCAATTTTAAAGAGGCACAAAGCACTCAAACAAAAGTTTATTCAAAATCAACCACCTTTACAAATGACGCAACATCCCTATTTATAGGGTTACAACACACACATACTCGGCTTAACAGTAATTACAACATACACGGCCGACCTAACAGCTTGCCGACCTACGGCCTAAACACCTTACGGCTTACGACCTAAGACACACGAGTTAACAATACAACGTAAAGAAAATACAACATAAGTTACAACACAACAACATACGGGTTAACATCCCGCGACTTACAATTTACAACATCCAAGCGACTTAAGAAAATATACATCTTCAGAGCTTGCGACATATGCATTCTGGGCGACTTAGCGAGATAAGACTTGCGACCTAACATCCATGCGGCCTAAGAGATCCTCCAAGAATGACTTAAAAGAAACACGACCTAAGGAATTCTTCAGAACGACCTAGGAGTAAGCGATCTAAGGAAATGCCAACAACTTAAGAATGACACGGCATTATTCCTTGAATCGTTATCTTATTAGGTCGGTAACTTCAGGCTTGAGTGACTTAATATTGGAGCGACCTAAGGCACGCGGCCTTTCACATTGCACTGCAACACTTAACACGTTAGGTCGTAAGTCGTTAAGTCGTTCGCGACTTAAGGCAATCGAGCTAACATCCTACGCTGCATCATCCTCCCCTGGTTGAAAAGAATTCGACCCCGAATTCACACTTTCCTCTTCTTCGACACGCTCATTCCCGTGATATGGAATTAAATGTTTGACGTTGAAAATGTCGGAGGTGTGGATATGATCCGGCAGTCCCAACTGATAAGCATTATCATTGATCTTCCTCAAAATTTCTACTGGACCAATCTTTTAAGCTTTCAATTTGTTGAAGTTCCGACCAGAAAACAATCTTTCGTTAATACTGCGTAAACAAAATCACCCTCTTTGAAGTCCACACTCCTACGCTTCTTATCCGCAAGTTGCTTATACTTCTCATTTGACTTAAGCAATCATTCATGAACAATCCTTTGACACTCCTGCAACTCATTCACAAAATCACAAGCTCGTTTAACAACCCCTTTCTGACGTGGAACTATCGACAAATCCAACGGTCCTTTCGGAATTGCTGAATAGACTACTTGAAATGGACTGAATCCAGTACTTCGATTAACAGCATGATTATGTGCGAATTCTGCCTGACACAACTTCACATCCCAGCTCTTTAAATTATCCTTCACAAGACATCTCAACAAGTTTCCCAAAGATCTGTTCACCACTTCCGTTTGCCCATCCGTTTGTGGATGATAGGCGCTACTAAAATTCATCTTAGTTCCAACCATATTCCACAGACTCAACCAAAAATGACTTAGAAATCGAGTATCCCGGTCAGAAACAATGGTCTCAGGTAGCCCATGCAGTCAATAAACTTCTTTAAAGAACAATTGAGCAACACGGACTGCATCGGCAGTCTTTTTACAAGCTATGAAATGTGCCATCTTCGAAAATCTATCCACCACAACATATATAGAATCATTCCCTCGTTGAGTTCTTGGAAAACCCAAAACAAAGTCCATGCTAATATCAACCCATGGTCTAGTAGGCACAGGCAATGGCATATACAATCCTGCATTCGTAGCTATCCCTTTGGAAACTTGACATATGTGACATCTCTGTACAAATCTTTCAACTTCTTTCCTCATGGAAGGCTAAAAATATGATTGAGAAATCAACTGCAAGGTACGATCTCTTCCCACATGACCTTCTTCATGCAGTTCCTTCACAATCTTCATTCGCAAACTGCACTCTAGTATACACAACCGATTTCCTTTGAATAGAATGCCATCTATCAACACATACTCATCTGTCTTCCCTTTCTCGACTTCTTCTATAATCTTAGCAAAGCAAGGATCCTCGGCAAACAATTCTAGAAGTACATCAAACCCCATCACTTCAACTCTCATCGTAGTCAAAAATTGATTTCTTCCACTCAATGCGTCTACCACCCGGTTTGTAACTCCCGACTTATGCTTTACAACAAATGTAAACGGTTGCAAGTATGCGATCCATGAAGCATGCCTGGATGCAATCTTATCCTGTCCCTGCAAATGCGTCAACGCTTCATGATCAGTATACAATACAAACTCTTTATAAAACAAGTAGTGTCTCCAATGCTTTATGGCCTGGACAATAGCATATAACTCCAAGTCATAGGTGATATATCTTGTCTTGGCTCCAGAAAGTTTCTCGCTAAAATAAGCAATTGGACGACCCTTTTGACTTAACACTCCTCCAATTCTAGCTTTAGATGCATCAGTATGTAACTCAAACAGCAACTGAAAATCTGGGTATTTAAGAATCGGTGTCGTAGTCAAAAGTGTCTTGATCTGTTGGAAAGCAGAATCAGCCTCTTCAGTCCACACAAACTGCTTTCCTTTCATACAATCTATCACTGGTGCCATCACGCTACTGAAATATGGAATAAACCTTCGGTAGAATGATGCTAACCCATGGAAACTTCTCACTTCAGTTACAGTCCTGGGTTGTGGCCAATCCTTGATTGCTTCGACTTTACCTTGATCCACCTGGATTCCTTCCTTGGACAACACATGCCCCAAAAACAAAACACTGTGTGTCATGAACATGCACTTCTTTGTTGCCGCGTAAAATTGCTCCTGACGAAGTATCAACATTTCCCGCAAGTGTTGTAGATGTTCTTCTGTGCTTCCACTGTATATCAATATATACTCAAAGTATACCACCACGAACTTTCCAATAAATGGTCGAAAGATCTGATTCATCACTCGCATAAAAGTACTAGGTGCATTCGAAAGACCAAATGGCATGACCAGCCACTCATACAACCCTTCCCGTGTCTTGAATGTGGTCTTCCATTCATCCTTTGGTCGAATTCGAATCTGATGATATCCACTCTTCAGATCAATCTTTGAAAAGATAGCAGCTCCACTGAGCTGATCTAACAAGTCATCCAATCTTGGCATCGGAAATCTGTATCTCACTGTAATCTTGTTTAGTGCTCGACTATCTGTACACATTCTCCAAGTTCCATCCTTCTTTGGCACTAACAAAGCTGGTACTGCACAAGGACTTAAACTTTCTTGTACGCGCCCTTGTTCAAGTAACTCCTCCGCTTGCCTTCTCAACTCTTCGTGCTCCGTTGGACTCATTCTATAGTGTGGTCTATGTGGTAACACAGCTCCCAGAACAAGATCAATCTGGTGTTGTATGTCTCTCAATGGTGGTAACTCGTTTGGTAATTCATCAGGAAATACATCTTCAAATTCCTTCAACACTGGCTTAACTTCTTCAGGAACTTCAACCGTTTCACTACTTTCACGTCCAATAAATAGAAATACTTCAGGCTCATTTTCTACTTCTTTAACAAACTCCTTCAAAGATAACAGAGTCTTTAGTTCTTCGATTTCCTCCAACTTGCTTTCACCTTGTTGTCGCTGTTGAGGAACTAAAGTGATTCTAGTGCCATTGAACATGAAACTGTAGCAGTTAGTTCTGCCATCGTGTTGCACGGCTCTATCGAATTGCCACGGTCTCCCCAACAACAAATGACATACGTCCATATCTACCACATCACACCAAATTTCATCCTTATACTTCTTTCCGATGGAAAAAGTTACACGAGCTCTTCGACTAACTTTCACCTTCCCACCTTTCCTCAACCAAGCTAATTTATAGGGTTTGGGATGCTTCTCTGTTTTTGGCGCCAACTTCTTTACAGGTTCTGTAGAGATGATATTATCACAACTTCCCGCATCGATAACAAACATACAAACTCTTCCCAAGATAGTGCACGTCGACTGAAAAATGTTACTCCTCAACCAACTAGTCTCCTCTTCCTGCTTTGGCGTCAAGAAAGATCTCCTCGTCATTAAAGAATATCCCTCGTCTCTCGCCAATAATTCTTCTCCCTCCTCAACTTGTGGTGAATTGGAACATTCTATTTCTACATCCTCATTCTCAACCTCAGCAGCCATCGCTCGCTTCTTAGGCTTCGGGCATTCATTGCTCTTATGACCAATCTCCTGACAGTTATAACACTTGAAATTGTTGTTGACCTTGGTCTTAGAAACTTCATTGACAATCGGTTTACTAACAGCCTTGGAAACATTAGTATTTCTACTAGCCCCTTTCACCTGATTGATTGAACTTGTAAACGCACCACCTCCTCTTCTACCTTGATTCTCCCAAACTAGAGCCTTCTGGTGTGCTTCAGCAACGGATCTTGGATCAAACATATTCACCATATCCTGAATTTGCATTCTCAATCCTCCAACAAATCCAGCTGTCAACTGTTCCTCCGTCTCCATGATATCATTTCTAGCAATCAGTTGATAGAACTCATCTGCATAATCATTTACCGACTTTGTCCCTTGTCTCAAATTCTTTAAGCGCTGATACATAAGAGACTGATAATTATAAGGCAAGAAAGTAGCCTTCATCAACTTCTTCATCTTTTCCCATGAAACAATCTTCGACTTCCTCATTCTCTCCCGTGTAAGTTTAGTTTGTTGCCACCATGCCATAGCTCTTCCCCTCAATCGAGTAGCAACCAACTTAACTCTACGATGCTCGGGTATTTCCTTGAAGTCAAAAATTTCCTCAACATTTGATAAACAATCCAGAAACTCTTCCGCTATCATTCCCCCTTTGAATTCTGGAATCTCTGTTTTCATCCCCGACTCCCATCGACGATCATCTTCTACATCCCGATATTGATTTCGTACTTGGTCTCGATAATGGATACTACCTCTATCACCATCTTCATCATAATTAAATGTACTTCGATATCGATCTCGACCATCAACATCTCTACGATCACGCATATCTCTTCTACTATGTCTTTCAGCATCACGATATGGCTCGTCTCCAAACTCACATGGAGTTCTTCTCTCTTCATTTCTGTACTCATGGTATTCTCGTCTCATTGAAACTGATGATTCTCTTCTTTTTCGACAAGATTGTGGTGACACCCTCCTCGCTTCCGAAACTGATGGCGAAACTTTATTTCCTCCATGGTTCGAGACTGGTGACCTTCTTCTTTGACTTTGATTCATGTCATTCATCAATTTCTCTAACTTTCCAATACCTTCATCAAACTTTTCATTGATACGTTGTTCCATTTGCTCAGCTTCTTGTCTTCTATACACATCTTCAACATTTTGAAATCGATTAGCACGTCTCGGAGGCATTGTCGAATCTTCAACAAATCCAAACACACACTTCAACTAGCATAACTTTAACTCAAATATGAACTTGACTTCTCTCGGCCTGCACTTAGCTTGGCTCGGCGCTTAAACTCCAACACTTCGTCTTTACTCCCAATAGGCTCGGCTTAGCTATGATTGGCTAAGTCTAGCTCTAATACCAATTGACGTAGCGGATAACAACTTTGATCACGAGATGATACTTCGTGTCAAATAAATTGATAAAACGATGATGGAACGATACAACGATGAATCGATGGATTGAAAATACACAAGATAAATGCCCAAATCCGTTGATCTCGCGAGATATCGGATTCTAGCTATCTTTAACATGTTGATCGCGCACGATACCGTGTTAAAAGATCTACTATTCTTCGACGTTGATCTCGCGCACGAGATTCCGTGAACCGGCTTCAAAATCGTTGATTCGAGCGCACTCGAATAACCGAAAATGTAGAAAGGAGATAACACTCAGCTTCCAATTTTAAAGAGGCACAAAGCACTCAAACAAAAGTTTATTCAAAATCAACCACCTTTACAAATGACGCAACATCCCTATTTATAGGGTTACAACACACACATACTCGGCTTAACAATAATTACAACATACACGGCCGACCTAACAGCTTGCCGACCTACGGCCTAAACACCTCATGGCTTACGACCTAAGACACACGAGTTAACAATACAACGTAAAGAAAATACAACACAAGTTACAACACAACAACATATGGGTTAACATCCCACGACTTACAATTTACAACATCCACGCGACTTAAGAAAATATACATCTTCAGAGCTTGCGACATATGCATTCTAGGCGACTTAACGAGATAAGACTTGCGACCTAACATCCATGCGGCCTAAGAGATCCTCCAGGAACGACTTAAAAGAAACACGACCTAAGGAATTCTTTAGAACGACCTAGGAGTAAGCGACCTAAGGAAATGCCAACGACTTAAGAATGACACGGCATTATTCCTTGAATCGTTATCTTATTAGGTCGGTAACTTCAGGCTTGAGCGACTTAATATTGGAGCGACCTAAGACACGCGGCCTTTCACATTGCACTGCAACACTTAACACGTTAGGTCGTAAGTCGTTAAGTCGTTCGCGACTTAAGGCAATCGAGCTAACATCCTGTGCTGCATCACCTACCGATCCTCTCTTTAGAAGGCACTTCGGTCAGACTTTATAAGTAGAACCGAAGGCTGGTTTGTGCTTTGGTTAGGCCATCTTAGGTGGTGCCAAAGGCTTACTCCATCCTCATTCCGGGGGTGGCTATGGCAAGGCTATATAGGTGGGACCGAAGGCTTATAGTCCTTCGATCAGACCATCTTAGGCGGGACTAAAGGCTTACCCTCACCTCCCTCTAGGAGGTGCTTTGACCAAGCCCTTGTGGCGGGATCAAAGGATTTTCTTTTCCCTTTGCTACCTTATAGGTAATGATGGCTTTTCCTTATTGTTCCTTTCCTTCATTCGATTATCAACTTTGTAGATATAATTGTCTTAATCTCTTAATTTATCATGTTCTCAAATATTCGATAGTATATGTTCTTGCTATTACAATGCCATCAGGTCCGCATAGCCATTAAGTCCTTGGCGGGATTACTTTGTGGATAATGAAGGGTCCTTTCTAGTTTGGTCCAAGTGATCTATCCGTTGGATTTTGGTATTTGCCATGACCTTTTGGAGTACCAAGTCTCCGTTTTGAAATGATCTTTCCTTAATCTTAGAATTATAGTATTTTGATATCCTTCACTAATATTCGACCATTTGCATGGCCGCTTCCTCCTTTAGTTTATTAATCAGGTCCAAGGATTCCTTTCTTAGCTCTTGAGTAGGGTTAAAAGCATATGCGATTCTCCGATGAGATGGTATCTCAATTTCAATTGGAAGCATTGCCTCATATCCATATGTCAAAGGGAATGGAGTATGTGATGTTGTTTTTTCTGTAGAAGTTCGGTTCGCCCAAAGCATGAGTGGTAATTCTTTTACCCACTTTCCCTCTACTTTATCCAGTCAGATCTTAAGGATAGTCTTAATAGTTTTGTTGGCAGCTTCAACGGCTCCATTTAGCCTTAGGATGAGCTGCAGATGAAAAACTTTTGATTATTCCATTCTTATTAGAGAATCCGATGAACTCCACATTTTCAAATTGAGTTCCATTATCGGATATTATCTTATATGGTATTCCAAATTGGATGACTATGGTTATAATCAAAAAATTTAGCACTTTCCCCTAAGTTATGATGCTAGTGGCTCTGCTTCTACCCATTTGGTAAAGTAATCAATGGCTACTACCGCATACTTAGCCCCACATTTGGATATAGGTAACAATCCAATTAAGTTGATTCCCCATACATTGAAGGGATACAGACTTAAGATTCAAGTTAATTCACTTGGCGTGATATCTGGAATTATTGAAAATCTTTAACATTTCTGGTATCTTTTTACATAATTCATCACATCATTGGTCATATAGGGTCAAACAAAAGCTAGTCTCATGACCTTTTTATCTAATTTTTGGTCATTTGAGTGGTCTGCAAAAAATCGTTCATGAGCTTCTCTCAGCAACTCCGTGCCATTTTCTGAAGTAACACATCTCAAGTATGGGAGCTTCCCCCCAACACAATAAAAGTAGATGGATGGTGTCTAATCCCTCTAGCTTCTTCTATCTTTTTGGTAGCTGTCCTTCTATCAAGTATTTAACAATAAGCCTCATCCAATTGCTCTCATGCTAGTTGCTCATTTCTGTGTGAATGGTTCCATCCTGGATGACATCACTTTCACCTCCTATTCCTTATCCTTTTTCTACTTGCATGAAAGCTTAGGATCTAGTCAATACCATTGCCTTGTTTTTTAGTTTGGGGGTTTTTTCTTCAATACTGGGACTTTGTTGGAAGCCTACCGGTATAGTTCGAGTCTCCAGTGCTCCTCGTGAATTAGCTAAACTGGCCAAAGAATTATGTTGGTAATTTTTCGCTTAGGTATTTGGTGTATTGAAAAATATTCGAATTGAAGTAGCATCTTTAGTATTTTTTTTAAGGAGCAAAGTGTTTTGAAAAACTTTGAAAATAAACTATTTCAAGGATTAAATTGAGACAAGATTTTGAAAAAAAATGGCATCTGGAATCAATTCGATCTGCTTCAATTATCTTCCTTCGAGATTTCAATCTTATCCATGGTTCAATGCAAATTATTATTTTATCCAGCAACTACCTTTATCGTTCTAACGCCTCTATCATTAAGGAATTTCATCCTTCGTCTTAACCCGATCCAAGACCGATTCATAAAATATCTAGGAGTATCGGAAGAAACCCCAAATCATTGTGTTTCAGATGTAGTGGTGGTAAACATAGAACTCAGGATTACAGAGATCCAATTTGATGCTTTAGGTGTGGATTGTTTGGGCATAAGAGGAACTCTTGCTTGTTGAAGAATGATCATAATACTCCTTCATTTTCAGATCCTTCGATTTTGAAAAATATAGTGTTTTCTTCTTTCTAAAGTTTTTGGTGTGCTTGCATTTGAAGAGAGAAGGAGAAAGGCATATATTTGTTCAATAAATTGCTTTCGCATTTTGATGCCCTGAAGTCTGTTGTGTTGTCTGGTCATAAAGAAGTCATTGATTTAGAAGAACAATTCAGTCTATCCATCATCGCCAAAATCACTGAATTCCAAGGAGCACGTGTTTCATTTCTGTCTGGAATTCTTCTGAGAAATATAATTATGGACAGTTATACCAGAGAGAAGATAGAGGGATTGAAGTTATTTAATGAAATTCTCAATTGTTTCAATGTTATTAATTCCGCTGTCAATATTGATTCTGAAATTCTTACTTCTTCTTGTTTTTTAACTGAAATGAATTACATAAGTAAATCTGAGGTTTCTGATAGAGATGATAAGGTGTTTGGTAAAGAAGTTTCTGATCTGGTTAGTTGCGATTCTCGAATTTTTTCGAGTGATAGTCTCTTGTTCCTTGATTTGGTAAATAGTGTGTCAATGGTGAATAATTCTTCTAAGAGTATGTTTTTCAGACTGTATGTTGTTTGATCCTTTAGTGTTGAATATGGAAATGGTTAGATAATCTTCTTATTCGAGTGTCGAGATGAAAGAGAATTCAACCGTTATATATATAAGAACTAGTGTCATAGAGAGTAATGATTTCGCAATTATCAAGAATCATTCCAAGATCAAAAATCAGTCAAAATATCATTTTAAAATATTCTTGTCTTATAGTTTTGAGGGTTTGTCTTTTGTTGAGGTTGAAGATGATGTTGATGATGTTATGTTAGCTAGGAGACTGGGAAGTGGAGGTTTTGAGATGAAGGACAGTTCAGTTTTTGTTTTGGATAATGAAGAGTTGGGGCTTGATACTGTTAATGTTGCCGGGGATAAAGAGAAAGTTGATAATGGTTTGGTAAATTGTCATAAAGGCAGTGTAGTTAAGGAGGTGGTTACACAGGAATATGATCATTATGCTAAGGTTCAAAGGTTAGTTAATGAAGCTTGTGTTAATTTCTTGAGTAGCAGTGGAGTGATTTGCTTATGCTTTAGAAATCAAGGGTCAACTTATATATGTATAAAATGAGGGTATTGCGTATCGTGTCATTGGATATGCGCGATTTTACTTGTCCGCTGTTTAGTAGTGCGGGTTCTATGATAAAGAAGAGGTGGGAGGTGTGGGGGGGGGGGGGGGGGCACGGGGGTGGTTGGGGAGGGCTTTTTTGATTGTAAATAAGGATGTCATGCTGGTGAGCAAGGGAGATAATCTTGGTGTGAGTTGGGAGGAAAGTCTAGTTGTGTTGGTTTGGATAAGGTTATGTATATTCCTGACGTGCATAATGTCATTTTCGTAGGATCTTTTGACTGAGATAGTATGGTTATTTCGAGGGTGGATATGGATGTGGCTGATATGATTAATATTGGGCTTGAGAATGGGATTGTAATAGGTTGGGTGTGCATGATTATGATGTTGTTAAAGAAGGTGTTGGTGAGATTCATTTGGGTTCTGTTATCACTATAGGAAATCTGACCATTACCCACCAATATTTATGGGTAGGTAAAGATAACCTTTATCCACCAATATTTAGTGGTAAGATTTATTGGTCGGTAAATATTGCCAATATTATAACATTTTGTAAGGGTGATTGTCCTCAAATTCAGGCGATTTCTTTCTAGATCTCATTACTTGGTCTCTTTCTAATTCACATCATGTTAGGTAATTTACCTTTAGTACTTATTCTAAGGACAACATCTTGATTAGGTTGTAGGGTATCTAACTGTAGATGGTTGCATTATAGTATGTATATGCTTCTAATGTGAATTTTTTTTTCCCCTTTCCCACCAATTTTTTAATTTCATATTTTTCAGAATTGGAATAATGAATGAATCACATAGCAGAATTGGATTAATGACTCAATGGATCACACAAGTCAATTAAATGTAAGTTCTTTATTTATGAATTTTGTTTAGTTGTATGGGCTTCAATCACAAAATCATTATCAAGCTTGCTTTTATTATTTCTCATAATTTTGGTCGGTAATTATGGTCATTGGTTAGTTGATCCAATATTTCATACCTCTAATCTATTATTATATCTTTTTTTTACGAAGTCCTTTCTGATGTCACATTTAGGTTTAATTATCAAATTTACTAGCTCCATGAAGACTTTCAGGTTATGCACATAAATGATATATTGGTATTTGTAAAACCAATAAATATTACTTTTATACCAATATTTTTTTTTCTATCGAAGGATATGCAATTATTGTCTCTATATTTTTCTACAATTATCTATAGTTTTCGCAGATTGATCCCAGTGCAGTTTCAAATTCTTTCCCCTTTTAAAATATGAGATTTTTGAAGAAGTTTCGATGTCCATATGAGATTATTTGGGATTAACTTATGGTTTTTGTCCCATTTTATTTCTAAATTTGTAATAACTGATTATGGCAAGACATGTAGTAGATTGATTTTGAAATATTTTTATTTACTGCTAAAATTAGAAAATAGAAGCAATTTGAATTTGTACATCTCTTACTTCTATAATTAGAAGTAATTCATTGTTCGTTTTACAAAATTAATTATTTATAATTCACAGTCTTTTCAACTCATTCTAACTACAAAAAATTTGTACACAAAATTAAAGAATTGATGTTGAAATTTAGGTAAATAAGGCAACTTTAATTGCAACTTAGAATTCGTTTTTCTTTGTCATAGTATATTGATTAGATTGATCTAAAGTAGTTGTATTGATACGTACATGAACAGATCTAATATATGCTTAGCTATGATAATTTTCATATATGTATGTCTCAAATATATATATTACCATTTTTTGATTAAACGTCTTTGAAATTAAGAATAGTGCAACATCGATGTTTATGATTTTTGCTAAATAGACTCAATTTTATGTTATTTCCCAGTCTGTATCATTTTCCAAATAGGTCTGTGCTTTAATTGATATCGTTTTTCCTTAAATTTCACCGACCTATTTTTATAAGTGTTATAAATACTATATATGGTTTTTTATTTCTTGGAATGTTTGGGAATATTATATGGCTTTTTAAGTTTCGATATGTTAAGCATTTCGGATCAATTTTCTATGTTTATACCATTTAACCTCTAAATTATTCCCTGGTGGGACCCACGTCATAGTTGCGTTTCAAAATGTTTTCATTTACTCCTAAAACCCATTATTGTAGAAGTAAATCAAAAGATTTTCTTACTGCTTTATAATTATATCATTTAGTTTGCCTTACATATTAATTTTTCTATAATTATCTCATTGATTATTCATTCTATTATATAAATTATTTTTAATTTATAGGCTGTTTAGCACATCTTTTGCCTAAAAAGGTCCACCAAGGGAAATTATTTTATCTAACAATAAGGCTGTAATTTTAATTAAAATGGTAAAATTTAAGTGCCCTTACATTATTATTACCATTAATATTTAGTTGTGTGGTTTTTTGATCCAATAGATTTAGCAATGTTGTAGTATAATGGTAGATTCAATATATGCATAGCTATAATAGTTTCCATCTACCATAAATGCCTATAGAAGAATAATTTTTAGTTGATTATCATACCTATAATAAATTTATGGGCATGACTTAATTGATAAAGTTATGCAATTTATTTGGTTTTCATTTAAATATATATCAATACCCAGTTAAAATAGTATTTTAAATGAGATTTTGTTACAAGAATTTCACCAAACCTATTATTATTGATTTTGTTAGGTGCTTTCCGTTTTCAAATTTTAGTCCACTACTAATCGATGATTCAAAGCGTTAAAATGCTATTTTTTGACATACTTTTTACTCAAATATGTGATGCTGCTTCGTAAGTCACTTTCATATAGGTTAGTCTCTTTCTTTTCTAATCTCAATATAAATTTGTATAAAAGTATGCATATGCTTATATCTACTGTTTTCCAACATGCTTATATCATCTAATCGGGGTATAAAATCTTTCACATGTCTCACACTTTTTCCTAAATAAGGAAACAATATTTTTTCACTAGTATACTGCATATTGCATATTGCTTCTAATTAAGGTTTTGTTGATATTACAGAAATATCCAACCAATGCATATGATCTGAATCTTAATGGAGACAAAATTAAAGATGGAAAAATGCATAAGGAACTTATTAAGATAAGTTTTTTTTTCTATTATTTCAGGGAAATCAAATATGAATCAAGTAAAAATAAGCTATACATTCAATTTTAAGACCTAACATTCTTGCAATCGTTGTACAATTGACCATCGATCGATGTCCTTACTAGTCTTTTGAGTGGAAGACACATTAGAGAGAAGATAGAACCTACAGTACAAAGTCAGGTTACATACAGTCAATTCATTATATTATAGACCGATATTTCATAAAACTGAAATTGATATTTACATCATATATATGTTCGTTATAGACGAACGCAGTGGACTCCCCAGTAATCAAATTCATCAGTATATTTGATATAGAAGACACAAAAGGCATGTCATAAGATATAATTGATAAAATTAGAACAATTGAAATAACAATGGAGAATAGTTCTTATGCATTAGAATCAATATGTTGCTCAGTTTGCCTTCAGGTATGACCTCTATTTGAAAATATTTTCTTGATATGTTAAGCCTACTTACTAATTGACGATTAACGAAGTATTCAATTTTTTTTGCATGATTTTGAAATCGAAGAAAGCACGGGGAGTCTACCAAAGTAAACATGTTTTTCACGTGCAGTGTATCGATAGCTTGCTCATCAGGCATGCTTCATGGCCATTATGTAGGAGAGACGTCTAATTTTTTCAAGTTATTTTCTGTAAATTATATATACGTGGGCATTAGTTGTTTGTACATATATAAATGTGAATTTTATTTAAACTACATATGCATTTGATTGAATATCACAATGACTACAACTGCTTTGATTTGGTTATTTGGGTTGTTTAATATACTAGTTTTGTAGATAATGATAGTGTATGTTTTTTCTAGTTTATTTCTAATATAGAACATTTATAAATAACTAATATTATCTTTTATCTACATATAACTATTAAATTTGACCAAAATATGAATTATTAAACAGACCAATAAAATGATGCTACATGGGCTAATAAAATAAAGCCACACGGTCCAATAATATTGTGCAATGTAGACTAATAAAATGATGCCACATGGAAAATAAGATAATGCCACATGGAAAATAAGATAATTCCACATAGACTAATCAAATTATGCCACGAGTATGCAACTGTGGCAACCATGTCAGTAGCCATGTAGGATGACACATCATCAAACACATCAGTCGATGAGTAATCATTTGATTCACAACTTAGTAGGGTCCACAGATTCTTTTACCTACCAATATTAATAAATGTAGGTAAAAACTCTTTTCCCACTAACTTTTACCTACTAGTGTCTACCAATTCAATATTGGTAGCTAAACATATTGCCCACCATTAGGCTAGTTTTACCTACACTTACAATTGGTAGGTAAAAACTGCATTTTCTTGTAGTGTATGCATGATAAGGAGACATTCATGGGTTCGAATATCATGGGTTATGGTGGACCGGTGAAGCCTTTTGATGGTGCGACTGGTAAAAGAATAATAGGTGTCCCGAGGTACATAACAAGGAGCATGAGGAGGTTGCAGCTCCAGTAGGGTTATTGCATGGAGTTGGTATGAGATTGAGTGGTGTGGCTACTAGTGAGACTATTTTGATGGCATAAAGTAACATTGCACCTTTCTCAAGTTCAACGAGATCGATGAGGAGGAGCACTGGACTTCATAGTGCGGTCACTAGAGTTTCTGGTGATCCTAACTTAGGTACGGATTTACTTTTAGGTAATATGTATACCTCATGTGCTTTAAGCAATTTATCTACTAGTGATATCCTATATTTAGCTAGGACTTAAGGTTATATTTTTGATGATATTCAAATAGATTTTGAGTATATTAAGAGTGTAGAATTAGAGTGGGTTAGATCATTTGGACTATGAGGTAAATTATATGGAACGTTACGGGTTTACATGATTTAGGAAAATGTACTAAAGTTAGGATATTTTTAAAGATAATAAGATTGATATTGTTTTATTACAAGTAAAAAAAATAAAATACCCTGAGCATAGATTTTATAGGTATTTAGGGGGGTTTTAAATTAGTCAATGGGTTTATTTACCTACTAGGGCAACTCTATGGATTAATGGTTGGTTATAAAGAAAATTGTGCTAAACTTTTACAATTTATCATTAAATTTTACTTGATACATTAAAAATTTTCTAATCTTACCCATGGCTCTTCTTTAAATATTACTAATGTCTACGGACCGAATTCTAAAGTTAATTATAGAGTCCTTTGGAGTGAGTATTAAGAGTACTTGACCTAGGTCCTTGGGTGATGGGTGGGTACTTCAATGTTACGAGATTTTTAGGTGAAAAATGCCTGGTGAAGGTGATTTTTCTACAATAGAAGAATTCAGTCAGTTCATTAATAGTAATTTAATCAAATTGCAGTTAAATAATAGACGTCAAATAAAAGAGTGGACCGTTCGATGGCCCTTTTAGATATGTTTTTTATT
Source organism: Allium cepa (assembly GCA_030765085.1). Classification (NCBI taxonomy): domain Eukaryota; kingdom Viridiplantae; phylum Streptophyta; class Magnoliopsida; order Asparagales; family Amaryllidaceae; genus Allium; species Allium cepa. The sequence continues at coordinate 61,784,799 of CM060935.1, forward strand.
AGCGATGAAATAGAAGATAAATACCCCGTTTGTAAAGTGATTGGACTTTTGAGTATTTACTCTGATATTGTCCAATTATTTTGTCTTGTAATAACCAGATTAATAGAAATAAAAATTTTACATTTGAAAAAAATATGGTTACTAGAGAATAAGTTCTCAGATTTAATTGCAAATATATGGTTATTATTGGGTAAATTTAATTATAAATTTTCTGAAATTGTAGCTAAAATTTTGTATGTAAAATTCGAGAACTAAGAAATTTTCCAAAAAAAAATTGGAATAAACATGTTTTTGGTAATATTCGAATTAAGAAAGAAATATTACTAAATGAGATTTTAAAGTTTAATAAAATAGAAGAAACTAGAAACTTAAATATTTCAGAAAAAATGTACTTCCAAATTTAAAAGATGAATTACATGAAATTTTAACACAAGAAGAAGTAATATGGAAGCAAAGATATAGGATGCAATAGATGGATGATGGTGGTATGAATGCTAAATTTTTCATAAAGTAGCTAATGACAAAAAATGCGAGAATACTATTAAATCTACATTAATCAATAATGTTGAGATTTTTGATCAAAATGGTTTAAATGAAGCATTTAATAATTATTATAAAGGAATATTTGGATCTAATAATATACATAGTATTAGAGCTAAATGGGACGATTTATATCCAAATGATGCAAAATTGATTTAGAAGGGTTAGGTGTTCCTTTTACCAAAATGAAAATTTTGAAGGCTATAAAAGTTTTGCCAAATGATAAATAACCTGGTTCGGATGGATTTCCTATAATATTTTATGAAATTTTTTGGCACGTTCTAAAATATGGTTTAATTAACATGTTTATTGAATTTTATAATGGTTCATTGCAATTGGTAAGGTTTAATTTTGCTAATGTTATACCTTTACATAAGAAAGTAGGTGCAAATGAGTTAAAAGACTTCAGACTATTTCACTATTAAATTATTTTGTCAAAATCATTTGACAGGTTTTTGCTAATAGACTGAATACAAAAATGAATGATTTAATTGATTAAAACACCCCCACGCCCTTAGTATACCTAAAATAGACACACTAAGAAATGTGGTGAGTTATAGGTATAGTTAAAGCATCATAGAGACTATGTTTCACAAGACGAATAAATAAAAACAGCGAAAACATTTAGATAATAATTTGTCATTCAAAAACTTCATCTCAAAATAAGTCATAAAAACATATCCTCTCTAAAAAATTCAAAATATCTAATATCCCATGAAAATACATCTCAGTCTCACAAATTCAAAGTGAAAAAGTAACAATAATAATCAAAATCCCTCTCACAAGTACCAATCCATCATAAACCAAATGAAAAGGATGAAAAGCAGACGAATACGTCTAAAATGGTAAAACTCCGGGAATGAATCTCCAAGCAACCCGAATCAACTCAACTTTGCTGGCATATTGAGGAAAAAGGGAAAATAGAGGAGTGAGTTAGACAATAAGTCTAGTGAGTGAAAGTAACTACTAGCATTTCTAAGCAAGATAATGATAATATATCTTCCAGCATGAAAGGAAAATACAAAAAAGATAAAACTAGGGTAAAATATTGTTTCCGATTCTGTTTGACTATTTGCTTTGATTGTTCGATTGTTTGCACTTGTCTTAAACTGCTTTGATTAGGGTGAAACCCTAATCCTATTTTAATTACACTGAAATCCTAATTCTACCGATTGATCAGGCTTCTATCTCTGTTGGGCCACTGCCAGCTGATCCAATCCTATTGGTCCCACAGCAAAAGACACCTATTTAGCGCTTGGAATGCAATAGCGAATTATTCACCCTAATCGATGCTGCACACTCGGTCATCGTCGGTACTCACTAACTTTCGCCCCTATTTTAACCTCTTATTTACCCTAATCAGCATAAGCATGCCCATCCTCACGTAATATGTTGTAAGATCATCAGTCCTAGTCGTGAAAGTTAATGCTGCCTAGCATCACCTAAATGTTGTGAGGCCATCGGTCCAAGACCTAAAAGGGAATGCTGCCGTTACTGGTCCTAACAAACAAATTCTAGTTTGCGCCCCTTTCCCAAATCACCATATTTGAGTCTCTATCTATTGGCCACTTATTTACCCTAATTAGCATAAGCGTGTCGCAGCCTCGCTTAACTATTGTGGGACCATCAGTTCTTGACTGAAAAGGAATGATGTTGGTACGGTCCCTGCTTCTATATTTGCTTATTAACTTAGTGTAAGTTTTAAAATAAGCCACTTCTGTTATTTCTACTATATTTGCTTATTTTTAATCTAAGTTTTAAATTAACCCTTTTCTGTTCTTTCTGCTTAATTATAACCTATGTTATGATTGTTACTCTTCTATTCTATCTTTTTAGTTATAACCACTAGTTATAAACATGCTTGCAAATGTCTCAAATTTGCCAATTTCAGTCTATCTTCTTTTATTACAGTTCTTTCTTATTTGACATCTAATTTTTGTAAATGCAATGTTTATTTCTATTTAATCCATATTAGCGAATTCTTTTCTTTCTAAGATTCTATATTTTATTCACGTAAAAAGGAATAAAAAGAAACTAACATTTACAGGCTAAATTTTAACATAAAACAGATGTAAATAAAGAAAAATAACTATAAATAATTGTAATAACTGAATAAAATAGCTAAATAAACATATCTGAATAAAATACACTGCAAAGAGCTTTAAAAACTACTGCAAAAAAACTTATATAAAAAACTATCTCAAAATTATAGAAAAACTACAACTATTGAGAACCCTATTATTTTAAATTACTTAAAAATCTAAAATAATAACAAAACACTCATCTTTGGTCCTTTGCTCTATTCCTTGGCCTCCCCGGATCCACTTCTCGGGTGTAGAATATTTTTATCAAAAAGATCTTCTCTCTAGAAATTTTTTCTATTTAGGGTCTAGCCTCGAGCAATGAACCCAATTGGGAGGAAATCTGAATGAGGAAAATAGCTAGGCCTAGGGTCTTATTTATAGTGTAACTTAGGGATTTCAGACCGCTGGATTTGAAGATTAAATCTAGTGCAACCATGTCATAGGCTCTCTAGGGACCATCGGACCGGAGCGCGAATGTAGGATTTGAAGAAAATTGCAAAATACGTTTATCAGTACGCATCTGGACGATTCTACGTCCAGAACAAAAGGTGGGTCGACCTAAATACAATGGGGGTCAACCTTAAGGTCGATCAAACCCATGTATGGGTCGACCTATAGGCCGACCTGACCAATATATGGGTCGACCTAGGCCTTGTAATTTTTTTTCTGTTTTGTTTATTAAATTCTGAATTATCGTTTCTCTCATATCTTCTCTATGCTGACTCGGATTTTGACAAATTATATATGGAAATTGATCAGAAAATCACCACGGACACAATGTGCAACCCCCTAGCTTGATTTCGACAATTTCACAAACTTATATTACTATTTAATTAAATCATTAATTAATTATTATAGCTTAACTTTTGGGTTGTTATGTTCTCTCCTCCTTAAGGGATTTCATCCTCGAAACCTGTAAGGACAAAAGAATGAAGTAATATTTACATCCAAGTTTTAAAACCATATGTTCAACCACCATCCATTACATCCATTGTCCTTAAGTTTTCTAATGCAATTTATGTTATATAACATAGTGTCTTGTCAATGTCCCTGACTAATGAAAAAGATTAGGCGGTTTACTGATTCAATCGACGTCCTTTTACGCGAGCATGCCTGTGCCATGTATCCAAATGAATGCAAATTCCCCAATGACAACCGATAGTTCTATATGCATGCTACAATCATCATCCAAATGCAACAATCATATGATAATCATCCACTTATAACAACCATGGAAATTAAATAAAATGTAAATGCACATACATCCATATGCATATGTTTTAGTGACTAGTTAGGCCGATCCTTAAAAGATAATAGTGCCTAGTGTATATATATGCGTCCATTAGCATCCACTAGCAAAAACTTGCAACCACTAGCGTCCAATGTTGGGCGAATTTTCACCCAGAAGACCTCAAGACCAAGAAGCCACAATTTCACCCGGGCTCGCAACCTCCACTTCGTTCAATAGCCAAGAAGCTCAATACTAACCTAGAAGTCCATCCAATATTCTCCATGAAGAAGCTCGTTCGGCCCAAGCCTCCATTCGGCCCCTTCATTCGGCAAGCCCAGCCTATAGTCCATTCGGCCCCTTCATTCGGCAAGCCCAGCCTATAACCTCATTCGGCATAAGTTCCTGCCGAGCCAGATGATGCCGGACCAGCCTCTCCAATACACTACAGAGCCAGATGATGCCGGACCAAACACCACCGGTCCAAGCAGCCAACACCGAACCAACTCCTAAGGCCATCACCGAATCAAACGAGCACCGAACCACCTCATTGCCACCGGTCCACACATACCACCGGTCCATACCTACCACCGAATGGAGCTCCGCCGAACCAGATGATTGCCAGTCCAGATTGCTTCAGCCCGGGCCCACCAGCAGTTATATACTTCCAAGACCCCTGCCCCCTACCTCACTCTATAAATAGAGGGGCAGGGGTACAACAATGGCAGAAAAATTTGAGAGCTCAAGCAAGGAAGGAACTTTCAAACTACTTTCATACACTTGTATACAACGCATTGTACTTGTAACCTGAAAGAAAGAAGATAATAACATATAAAGTGGACGTAGGCACATTCTGGCCGAACCACTATAAATCTGTGTGTCTTTTACATTTCAGCCCCTACTTTTCTCATATTTACATACTCATCTAAAATCATTGAAAATTACATATAATCAACTAAATAATACGACTTGGAGGTGTTTGTCCATTTTTTGTGCAAACATTTTTGGTGCTTTCACTGAGAGCTGAACTCAAACTTCATCTTCTCCCACTCAACCTTTTTCCTAACGACATCACTCGTTGCTTAGAAATCATGCCTTCCAAACAGAGAAGGGATGTTAACAAAGGAAAGAACATCGCAACTAGCAGCCTTCCAGATCCAGCAATCACAGATCAGCCCACTTCAACAGCAGTACCAGATGAAAATCAGGAAAATCCAACTGGTCCCGCGACGGAACAACCAATCACTAGGGCAGATCTGGACAGGGTTGTGGCTGAAGTAACTAACCGCTTCACATCCCAACAAGAAACTTTGGTGGACCAACTCATGACACGCTTAAGGGACGCTGAAGAGTCCAACCGCAACACTGAATCATGGGGTGAATCCCAATCCGGAGGATCCCGGAGGCAACAAAGGTCTTCACTCTTCGAACAAGCTATCAACAGGAAAAACGATGATAGGGGCCGCGCCCGGACTCAGCCCGAATTCCGACTCGAGGAAGCCCTTGGAACCGAACCTAGCGGGGGAGGCACCAGGCGAGGGTCGGATGTAGCTGAGCCAGTCATGCCACCTAATCATAGAAACCCCGCTGAACGGAGCCGAGCTAGAACCCAGCCCGAAGTTGACCCCATGGATGTGCTCGAAACAGAACCCCACAGGGGAAGATCAAGGCAGGGGGCAACTGTAGCTGGTCCTAGCGTGCATCCAAGCAGCCAAAGACAACCACTGGATAATGCTAGAGGTGATAGACTGTACCATCCCTACAGGTCATCTGGGCGAGATAGATCCCGCAGGGAAGAACCGAGCTCATTTTTGTCCGCTCCAAGTTCTGACGAGCGGATGGCACGATTATTCAGAGAATGTGTCCAACGGGAGCAAAGGGACCGGGGAATAGGCGCTAGGGTCACCAGTCCCTTTACCCGAAATATCGAAACTGCCATCACTCCCCGGGAATGGAAAATGCCAACCATGGAACCTTACAAAGGAACTTCCGACCCCATCATACACCTGCAGAGATACACCCAGCATATGCTCATGAGTGGAGCAACAGAAGGAGTATTATGTAAATGCTTTCCGCTATTCCTATCAGATCTAGCTACCTCCTGGTTCTGCCATCTACCCCAAGGATCCATCAGCTCATGGGAGATGTTAAAAGAAAGGTTTATTAGCCAGTTCCGCATCCATGTGGAACAGCCCAAGGATGCTTATTCTCTATCCAATGTCAAACAGAAATCCGGAGAGACGCTGCAACAATATCTAACACGGTTCAACGCCGCAGCGGCAGCAGTTCAAGATGCCGATGAAAAACTCACTCTGATGGCCCTCTGTAGTGGTGTACATCCAGACACCAAGTTTGCCAGAAGATTAACTAAGGAAAAACCAGCTACCTTGCCTGATTTCTTCCATGAAGCTGGAAAGTATATGAGACTTGAAGACGCTGCTACTGAGAGGCAGTCAGGGCAACAAGGCAAGATAGTTCAGGACAAGGTTCCCACTGCAGCTAAGGACGTTCGAAGAAATGAATCTAGAGACAATGCTGGGGGCAGAAAGGTTGAGAAGCGCCAATATCGACCAGGGCCAAGATTTGACTCCTACACTCCTTTGAATGAAACAATCGAAAACATCTACCTAGCCACTCAGGGCGAACTCGGATACAAGCGCCCCCCGCACAAGAAAGAATCAGATAACGCACTCAAGTCCGGAAAGTTCTGCCGCTTCCACGAATCCCACGGACATGACACCAATGAATGCCACCATCTTCGGGACTTGATCGAAGAACACATTAGAAGAAGAAGACTGGAACGTTATGTGAAAAGTCAGAACAGGACTCCAACTCCTGCCAATGAGAACTCAAAGCAACCCCTCCCAGAAGTAGGCGGAGGGAGTCGCAACAATCACAACACCAGTGGCTCTAGTCAAGAGAAGATAGTAGTCCTTACCATCTCAGGAGGACCACACATTGCCGACAGAAGTTGGGCAGAGATGGAAAGGTACGGCAAGTCGCTTAGAAATGCCGAAGGATATGTTAACTCCATTACGGAGGAACGCCACCCGAAACGAAAAGAAAACGACGACATCATATTCAGTAGGCGTGATTTGGAAGGAAGACAGTACCCACATATGGATCCCATGGTCATCTCTGCCTGGTTCGGTCCAGCTAAAGTTTTTCGGATTCTAATAGACACGGGAAGCTCCGTAAATATCTTGTTCAAACATGCTTTCGACAAAATGAAGTTATCAATGAAGGATGTGTCTCCCTGCGACAAACCACTGCACGGTTTCACTGGAGATGCAAAAGTGCCCCTCGGGCAACTTGACCTCTTCGTCGAAATAGGAAGTCATCCCCGCTCCGTGGTGCGAAAACAAACGTTCGTACTAATAGAGAACCACTCGGCTTACAACGCCTTCTTGGGGAGACCAGCCTTGTCTGACTTCCAAATTGTCTTAGCCCCCTGGTGCCTGAAGATGAAATTTCCAACGGACAACGGAATAGGAGAAGTAGAAGGAGATCAAGACGCTGCCCGAGACTGCTATGTGACTGAGCTTCGCAACAACCGCAGAAAGAATAAAGGAAAAGATGCAGAGACTACTCTCTGCATGAAAAGCTTGGAGGCATAGCAACTAAAGAAAGCCCCTCCTCTTCGATACACAAGCGATCCCTTCAATGAACTAGACCCCAGAGATAAAGAGGAGGAGGCTACCGCCGAGCCTGCAGAGGCCATGGAATTCGTATCTGTAGATAAGCACGATTCAAGTAAACTATTAAAAATCGGATCTCAGCTGAAAACGGAATTGAAGGATCAACTCATTGACTTCCTCCGCCACAACTTAGATGTATTTGCGTGGACCCATGCCGATATGACAGGAATCTCTCCAGACATAGCGTGCCACATGTTGAACATCGATCCCACCAAGGTACCAGTAAAGCAGAAAAAGAGAAGCATGGGGGCGGAGCGATCAGCAGCCCTTGATGAGGAAGTAAAGAATCTACTTGCTAATGGCTTCATACGGGAAGCCATCTACCCGGAATGGATCGCTAACCCAGTGCTAGTAAAAAAGGCCAGTGGAAAGTGGCGAACATGTATTGACTTCTCCAATCTGAATGACGCTTGCCCAAAAGATTGCTTCCCACTTCCCCGAATTGACCAACTCGTAGACAGCACGGCTGGGCACGAACTCCTATCTTTTATGGATGCATACTCCGGATATAACCAGATCCCCATGCACGCTCCCGATCAGGACCACACTAGCTTCATCACCGACCGCGGATTATATTGTTACAAAGTCATGCCTTTTGGACTCAAAAATGCTGGAGCTACCTATCAACGCCTCGTCAACAAAATGTTCGCAGAATTAATAGGGCGAACTATGGAGGTATATGTGGATGACATGTTGGTAAAGTCCAGGAAAGCCAACGACCATGTAAGCCATCTGGACGATATGTTTCAGGTACTTCGCCGATATGGAATGAAGCTGAATCCTCTAAAGTGCTCCTTCGGAGTGTCATCGGGAAAATTCTTAGGATTCATCGTCCACGCCAGAGGAATCGAAGCAAACCCTGAACAAATCCGGGCTTTAAAAGAAATAAGGATACCTTCCACTCGAAAAGAAGTGCAAAGCCTAAACGGAAAGGTGGCCGCCCTAAGCAGATTCATTTCCAAGGCAACTGACAAATGTGTCCCCTTCTTCGAAGCTCTCAAGAAAGACAAAGGGAAGTTCGAGTGGACCGATGAATGCTTAAGAGCCTTCCTCAACCTAATCGAACACCTTCAGAGACCACCAGTACTCTCAACTCCAAATGAAGGTGAAGTGTTATACCTATACCTCGCTGTATCATCTCACGCTCTAAGCGCCGCCTTGGTAAGAGAAGAAGACCGCACACAACGCCCGGTTTACTTTGTAAGTAAGAGATTTACAGGGGCAGAGGCCAGATATCCTAAACTTGAGAAATTAGCATATTGTTTATTGATCGCGTCACGAAAACTGCGACACTACTTCCAGTCTCACTCCATCAGGGTTCTAACCGATCAACCACTAAGACAGGTGCTCCATCGTCCTGACACTTCTGGGCGACTCCTCAAATGGTGCATCGAACTAAGTCAGTATGATATCACCTACCATCCTCGTACCGCTATCAAAGGACAAGCCATGGCTGATTTCATTGCCGAATTCACTATCAACGAAGGCAAGGAACAATCCGAAGTAGCAAAAAACATCAAGTGGAACCTCTTTGTAGACGGAGCATCAAACGAACAAGGCTCGGGGGCAGGTATTGTGATCATCACCCCCAGGGGAAGAAAGTTGTACTATGCATTAAGATTGGAGTTCACGGCCACTAACAACGATGCTGAATATGAAGCAGTAATAGCGGGATTGGAACTGGCCCTAGAAATTGGGATCAATTCCTTATGTATTCATAGTGATTCTCAGCTTATCGTAAACCAGGTACTAGGAGAATTCCAGACTCGAGGAGAACGGCTCACAGCATACCTAAAGAAAACCAGACTGCTGCTCGAGCGATTGGACCATTATCTAATCAAACACATTCCTCGAGAAGAAAACCAAGAGGCAGATGAACTTGCAAAGCAAGCTAGTATGAAGGACAGCACCATTCCCGGAGCACTAGTAATCTCAAGGCAGCTAGCCCCGAGTTTCGAACAAGCGAATCTGATAACTGCAATCGAAGAAGGAACCTGGATGACTCCTATCCGGAAATATTTGCAAGATGGCATACTACCCGACAGGCGTGACGAAGCCAAGAAGATCTTGAGGAAAGTTCCCCACTACACAATGCAAGAAGGCATCCTCTACCGGCGTGGCTTCTCTAGCCCCCTATTAAGATGCGTCGCCGGAAGGGAAGCCAAGGAGATATTAACAAACATCCATCAGGGAGGATGCGGAGATCACACTGGAGGACAGACTTTGGCAAGAAAGATACTCCGATATGGATATTACTGGCCCACACTAAACAAAGATGCCCTAGACTTCGTTAAGAAATGCGACAGATGTCAGAAGTTCGCCAAGATCCCTCGACTACCCACAAACGAAATTACTCAAATGACCAGCCCTTGGCCCTTTGCCGTATGGGGAATTGACTTAATTGGCGAACTGCCAACGGGCCGAGGCGGAGCCAAATATGCTATAGTGGCAGTCGATTATTTCACCAAATGGGTGGAAGCGGAACCTTTAAATAAAATATCTTCAGCAAAAGTTATTAACTTCTTGATCAAAAACATTCTGTGCAGGTATGGAGTCCCCCTCAAGATCGTATCAGACAACGGACTCCAATTTGACAGCGAAGAATTTGCCGACTGGTGCCAAGAGCATGGAATTCATAAAAGCTTCTCATCAGTAGCTTACCCTCAGGCAAACGGACAAGTTGAAGCTGTCAACAAAATTCTCAAAACCCTAATCAAGAAGAAACTTGAAAAGTCAAAAGGCGCTTGGGTGGACGAACTTCCTACGGCACTATGGGCATACCGCACATCTTTCAGAACATCAACGGGACATACTCCTTTCTCTTTGGCATATGGATCGGAGGCAATGCTCCCAGTTGAGACTATTGTGCCTTCCCACCGTAGGATCCACTACAACCCAGAAGAAAACGAAGAACTCCTCCTCATGTCTTTGGATCTGATTGAGGAAAGGAGAAACGATGCAGCACTCAAAGCAGCAGCTCACAAACAAAAAGTGGCAGCACTATACAATTCCAAAGTCAAGCATCGCAGCTTACAAGAAGGAGATCTTGTCCTCAGGCGAATCTTTCCGCACCCCGGGGCACTGGACCCCATCTGGGACGGACCATATGTAATTCACAAAGATCTCCACAACGGAGCTTACATTTTGTCAACAGTGGACGGAGAGGTGTTCCAGAGGGCATGGAACATCCGACACCTCCGTCGATACTTTTCTTAACTTGTACTGCCCATATGAAGTGAATTAACAAAGAGAATCAGTGGACGTAGGCATTTTCGTGCCGAACCACTTTAAAAAATCTTGTCTCTTTTTAACTTGTTCCTTTATGTCTTGGCTACTTGTTAAGCGTTATCCCTTTCTGTTGAACAAAATTCTATGGCATCTCCACTCAAGACGCACCGCGGCCTCATCTGGACTAGGCCTAACAGGTACGCTACGATTCTATGCACTCGCCAATGAGACTCTTTTGCCCCGGCATCCCTCTGCTGCGGGTTAACTCATTGCGCGCCTGCCCTCAAAGCCAACTGTAATGAGCCGATTATAAGTCATCATAAAGGCCGACTATAGCCGATGGCAGCTCATTACGGCGTTCGGCTCGTCGGTAACTGTGAACCTACTTTAAGCCCCAACATAAGGTGTGGCCAGCCAGGGGTAGTTCACGGCCAACGGCACCCACGCTAGCCGGCCACGGTAAATCGAATAATACCCACGATTACGGGCCATAATGGTTCGGGTAGTTACCGTGCGCGATCTCGGCTCCGATGTGTCTTAAGTGCGGCTGTGGTAAAAAAGAAAACTCCCCGCGGAGGCGTAAGATGGGTGACAAATGTCTCCAAGACCCACAGCTAGGGAAAGTGACTACAAAACCCGTTTGCCACGAACTTAAGCACATCGACGGCCTTCCGTGACTGGAAGTTTTACTTTTACTATATTTCCATTTCATTTAAATATTTTTCTCCTATCCTGTATAACAAACTCTAAAGTACAGGAAACCAAATAGGAAGCATTCACTCATGAGGCTCTAAGCCTGCGTGCTGGGTAGCAGGGCGCTCTGCTATACCCGTGAACAGTTACACAAGACACTCAAAGCTACCGCCTGCGAATAAAACATAAAGGGCGGTACTCTCTTCTCTTGTACATAAATGCGTAACTATAACTTATTCATACACTGACATTGCAAAACGTGAAATTATATTTCAAGCAAAAACTTAACATCAAACACAAGTGGAATCACAGGCATATACATAATTATACTTCTCACACAGCACATAAAGATAGCAACAACATTTAAACATGACAAAATCAGCTTATATTATAAGATCACACGAAGTTATTCTTTGCAAATAATTTTATTACAGTTGCATATCAAGGACTAACATGAACAGTGATAAAAAAGAAACAAAAAGATGGCAGATGCATCCACACTCCATCACCAACTCCCCCAGCCTACTTAGCCGCAGGATCGGAGCCCCCAGCATGTGGATCTGAAGTCCCACCTGTCCAGATCAGAAGAGGAATTCATTAAACGAACGATCAAGTTATGAAAACACGAAAAGAAAAGAAAGGGAAAAGAATAACTCACCAGCATCCGCCGCTTGATCCTCATCATCCAACTGCACGCCCGCTTCCTCTGCAGCGAGTAGCCGCATCCCCTCCTTCACCGCCGCTTGCTCCTCCTTTGAGAACTGAGCAGTAACCGCACTCAAATTGAAAGCCTCTCCGCCTTCCTTACCCGCATTCACCCTGGCCTCCTCTAAAGCCTGGAGATACACCTTGGCCATGACCCGAGGGTAATCGTCCATCCAAGACAAGCCGCCCTCCTTCCAAGTGTGGAAGTACATATCCTGCAACATCTCATCCATCATCCCCTCGTTTTCCTCAAACTCCCTCACCCGGGCCTCGGAAGCTTGCAACTTGGTGATGGCGACGTCCCTCTCTGATTGGTATCTCAAGCAGTCAGCCTGGAGCGACCTCCTCATTTCCTCTTCCTTCAACTTGAGGGACCTCCTCATCTCCTCCATCTCCTCCTTCAACTCGGCCTGAGCCATCTCCGCAGCCTCGAGCCTCCCTGACAACTCCTCTACCCGCTCGAGATCCGCATTTCGAACCTCATCCACCGTTGCGATAGCTATGTTAATCCGTTCCCTGCAAGCGACCTCCATCTTCCGTAATTCCGCCCTACTGGCCTTCTCCATGGTCTCTTTCAGACGCTTGGAGGCTTCCTCATGCTGGGAAATCTGGATGGCTTGGTCGGCGAGTTGCTTGGCCTGATCGGCAACCTTTAACCTCAACCGAATGTTAGCACTCCCGATCTCTTCCCCGGCCTTGACCAACTTAGCATGATGCTCCATTAACTTCTTGGTCTCTGCGGCCACCCGGTCGATATTAGCCTTGGCCTCATCCCCCATGGTGACTACCCGTGTAGTAAGTAAATCAAGATCTAAGGATTTGGCCTCGTCCAGCACTCTTACCATGGGGTTGCGGGGAAGTAGGTGCTCGCCCGTGGTCTCATCGAATGAAATGTCCCGAAAACTTGGGTCTAAATCAGGATGGCCGGCAAAAGGGTCACGAGGCACGGGGCGAGGCACATCGGGACGCCTTATATGAATGACAGTAGAACTCTTGGAAGGAGGAGGAGGGGGGCAGGGCTCCGTGCTCTCCTCCGTAGTATCACGAGGAGGCTGAGTAGGGGGAGACAGAGTAGGAAGCTGCGAAGCAGAAGAAGACTCAAATAAGGAACGGCTCCGCTTCCTTTTCTGAATGCCCTCTTCGATGACCCCAAGAAGAGGGCGGTACTTGACTACGTCCCCAGTGCGATCAGTAGAAGGTTTCGCGGAAGCTCTCCTCGACTTAAATTGTTCAAGGCGGTATCGAACATCCGACGTTTTACCCGCCTGGCCTGCCCCTGGAATAAAGAACAAGTGTTACGAACATACAATAATCCGCAATTCAAAAAATGTGCTAAGTTAAAAAGAAAGAAAAGTGAGGAGACACATCTGTTATACAAACCCGGCGGAGGAGTGGGATACTGCAATAAGTCCTGGATCTCATTCCAGGACGGAAGTGAACCGTAAAAAATTTCTAAGTCCTTATCGAAAATAGAATCGGCAGAAGACAAAAGTTCACCTTGCATCGCCGGAATCACCCTAGCTGAGGAACCCTTAGAGGATGGGTCAGTGCCAGCCACAGCTTTGCCGGTTTCCTTTGCCTTCTCCGTTCCCTTCTCCGTTTCCGACTCTCCCTCCGACTCCCCGAAGGCCCGACGGAGAGCCTCATCCAGTTCGAGGTCTTGTTCAGAGGTTAGAGCAGCAACACCACTACCACCTTGACCTTCGCCATCTCCTCCACCCTCCGACCCTTCTCCAACTTCGCCTCCTTCCTCCTCTTCTACACCTTCCTCCTCCGGGACAATCGGGCAAGTACTTGGAGAAGGGCCATCGGACTTCCTCAGTTTCTTCCCCCCGACCACGGGACGCTCTGCGAAAGGCTCCCTCTTACCGCTCTTTACCTTATCCCCCTCCTTAGCTTTAGCAGCCTTCTCCTCAGCCGTGTCTCTTTGCTTAACCACGGACTGGTGCGGTAAGATCAAATTATACTCCAAGAGGGTTGCGTTCCTGATCAAGAAGGAGGCCGACCGGTCCCGTGCCGGAATAGCCTTTAGTTCAGCAGCCATTCGCACCAAGGAATCATCCTCCACAACTGCAATACCACCTGTCGCTAGCCAGAAATAGAAGCATGTCAGAAAAAACACTACAGTCAAAACATGGAAAATATAAATGAAATCCATCTTACAGCCAGAAGTGAAAAGGCGGAAAGAAACAGCATCGTCCTTGATGAAGAACCACTCTTTCTTGAACATGGTAAACTTGGAATATAAGTCCAGAACTGGTTTGAAGGGTACGGCCGCCTCCAGACTAATATACGGAGACCCCTTCTTATAGCCTCTCAGGTTGTACAAGTATCGGATCTCCCGGTTAGAAGGAGGACGCCCGTACCTCCTCTGGAAGATGACAAAGAGGCTCACCAGGATAGCATATGAGTTAGGCTGAAGCTGGAAGGGAGCCACCTTCAAATATGTGGTGAAGCTTACTATCCAAGCGTTGATAGGGGGGATAGCGCCGCACATGCAATGGTATCTGCTAAAAGCGAAGTAGCCCTCGGGAGGATTATATGGCATCACTCCATCTCCCGGCAGCAGCATAAGAGCCCTATCTATCCCGAAGGAACGGGATATGACGTCAAGTTGCTCCTCCTTTAGGGAGCTAGGAAAGCAATCCGGGGGAGAGACCAAAAGTTCCTGTGGACCATATCCGTCCACTAGAGACCTCGGAATAGGTCGGTGTTGCCCGGATCCTGGTTGGACTGGGGGCAAGGAAGAAGAAGGCTCTCCTGTGCCTCTAGACTTCTTTCTATCCGATCGTGTTTCCGCTTTGCGAGACATTTTCTGCAACACAAGGAAAGCATGG
This sequence comes from Allium cepa, assembly GCA_030765085.1. NCBI lineage: Eukaryota > Viridiplantae > Streptophyta > Magnoliopsida > Asparagales > Amaryllidaceae > Allium > Allium cepa. The sequence continues at coordinate 61,799,812 of CM060935.1, forward strand.
CATTAGAACAGGGAACATAGAAAAGTAAACAAACAAGTGCGTGCAAGTGTGGGGTTTCATTCGCAAACTAAAGTTTCCAAGTTCATTCAGTTTCCAAGTTCATTCGGTTTCCAAGTTCATTCGGTTTCCAAGTTCATTCGGTTTCCAAGTACATTCGGTTTCCAAGTTCATTCGGTTTCCATCACATTCGGTCATCATGTTCATTCGGTGGTGCTATATCGAGTGCATTCGGTGCACAAGGCATTCGGCCCCAAGGCCGTAGTCCCATTCGGTGAAGCGAAGACATACGTGTGTATTCGGTAATAAGTATATACCTGGTTCGGTATAAGGTTGGTTCGGCAAACACCTGGTTCGGCAATGAAGTGGTTCGGCGCTTGTTGATTCGGTAAAGAAAAACTAAGGGGGTGTAGCCCCTATATATAGACGGTGACAATACCACCGGACCAAACGATTCGGCCTAACGGACCAATCCCCAGCCGAATGAAACCTTCAACCTCTCTACACCGGACCAACCAAGCACCGAATAAAAGTATCCCTCCTACCACATGCCAAATGAAACCCTCCATACCGGATCAACCCTTAACCGAATGAAAACCACACCTACCTCGGATCAAACGAAAACATATACCTACTCAACGCCAAATGGAGCTGTATCTACCAGCAGAAACTAAAAACTAGTGGCGTGCAAAGCGCCTCCCTCAGATAAGTACCAAACTCCAGAACTAACAAACAAAATAAGATTATGATAGCGATGAATAAGTCGTAAAATCCTCACCGACGTGGATTAAATCGTTTACACGTGTACGCGACCTCGAATGGTCCATAGGCACGCTCTGAATGGTTATTAACCCTACCATCGTGGGAATTTACACTTTGACACGCATTTTTAAGCCCATCGGTCATATGGATATTTGATAATTATGAAATGGCTAAGCTACTTACACATGTACGGGGTTGCGAACGATCCCTAGGCATGCTCTGAGCTGGCAATAAACCATCTTCACAAACATAAACCGGGCATCGACGATGCCGAGCCCCTTCGGGGCTCACTCTCTCGTCCTGAACGGCACAGTTCACTTCATCTCGAATATTTCGATCATGAACGGCCGTTATTCGAAATCATACTAAAACTGTAAATTCCTTTGCAGGACATTAACAGAATACGAACGTCCAATCGCTGGCGTTACAAAGCCAATCTTCCTGCCACAAGAAAAACAAAGCGCGACACATGCAAGCACGTGCCCCACTTTGGGGGGCAAATGTTGGGCGAATTTTCACCCAGAAGACCTCAAGACCAAGAAGCCACAATTTCACCCGGGCTCGCAACCTCCACTTCGTTCAATAGCCAAGAAGCTCAATACTAACCTAGAAGTCCATCCAATATTCTCCATGAAGAAGCTCGTTCGGCCCAAGCCTCCATTCGGCCCCTTCATTCGGCAAGCCCAGCCTATAGTCCATTCGGCCCCTTCATTCGGCAAGCCCAGCCTATAACCTCATTCGGCATAAGTTCCTGCCGAGCCAGATGATGCCGGACCAGCCTCTCCAATACACTACAGAGCCAGATGATGCCGGACCAAACACCACCGGTCCAAGCAGCCAACACCGAACCAACTCCTAAGGCCATCACCGAATCAAACGAGCACCGAACCACCTCATTGCCACCGGTCCACACATACCACCGGTCCATACCTACCACCGAATGGAGCTCCGCCGAACCAGATGATTGCCAGTCCAGATTGCTTCAGCCCGGGCCCACCAGCAGTTATATACTTCCAAGACCCCTGCCCCCTACCTCACTCTATAAATAGAGGGGCAGGGGTACAACAATGGCAGAAAAATTTGAGAGCTCAAGCAAGGAAGGAACTTTCAAACTACTTTCATACACTTGTATACAACGCATTGTACTTGTAACCTGAAAGAAAGAAGATAATAACATATAAAGTGGACGTAGGCACATTCTGGCCGAACCACTATAAATCTGTGTGTCTTTTACATTTCAGCCCCTACTTTTCTCATATTTACATACTCATCTAAAATCATTGAAAATTACATATAATCAACTAAATAATACGACTTGGAGGTGTTTGTCCATTTTTTGTGCAAACATCCAACATACGTAACATGTTCTAGTAATATGTTTACATTTAGTCCTACCAACCATAGGTTAAATCCTAAGATCTACCCTCTCAAAGGATACTAAAGGAAAGAACCAATTTAAAACTAAATATCGAAATAGAAAATTCAAGATGTACCATAAAAAAGATGTGGATAAAAGGTACGTATTTTCTCCTCAGTCTCCCATGTAGCATCCTCAATGCTGTCTCCCCACTGCACCTTAACCAAAGGTACTTCCTTATTCCTAAGCATCTTGGTATCAAGACCAACGATCTTTGCAGGAATGCGACGAACTAATTTTTCTTTCCACTTCAATTTCCACGGGTTAGCTAGGTTCCACTACCTCTGCTGAATCATGTATGCACTTTCTCAAATACGAAACATGAAAAACGTCATGAACTCTCATGATCCTCTCTGATAGCTTTATCCAATATGCCACCTTGCCCACCCTTTCCACAATAGGGAATGGTCCTACGAATTTCGGAGCAAGTTTCCCACTTGATTGAAACCTCACTACCTTTCTTAGTGAAGACACCTTAATAAAAACCAAATCTCCTATCTCAAACTCAATATCCCTTCTCCTCTTATCTACATAATATTTCCGTCCATCTTGGGCCGTCTTCATTCTCCTTATAATCAAATCAATCTTTTCTTACGTCTCTCTAATCATGTCGGAACCAAGTAGCAATCTCTCTGTAGACTCCAACCAGCACGAAGGCGGCTTGCAAGGTCTTCCATAAAGAGCTTCAAAAGGTGCCATCCCAATGGTAGCATGAAAATAATTATTATATGTGAACTCCACTAAATAAAAATGCTCCTTCCAAGCTCCTCCAAAATCTAGAACTCTATTAACTCTCTCCGTTTGGTCATCCGTTTGAGGGTGATAGGCTATACTCAATATAAGTTGCGTCCCTAAAGCTTCTTGCAAGCTTCTCCAAAACTCGCTAGTAAAGATAGTATCTCTATCGCTCACTATGCTAAAAGGAACTCCATGAAGTCGGACTGTCTCACGAACATATAAAGATGCCAAATAAGGTGTTGTCCTCTTACTCTTGACCGGAATGAAGTGGGCGTCTTTGTCATACGATCTACAATCACCCAAATACTAGTATTCCCCTTCCTAGATCGGGGTAAACCATCTATGACGTCCATCGAAATACTATCCCACTTCCATTTGGGTACATCCAATGGTTGAAGCAATCCACCAAGCTTATGCTGCTTCGCCTTAACTCTTTGGCATACAAGACACTTAGCTACAAACTTTGCCACATCCTTCTTCATGATGCTCCAATAAAACACTCCCTTCACGTCCCTATGCATCATATCACCACCCGGGTGAATAGTCATTCGAGAATGGTGTGCTTCTTCTAGAACTGCTCTCATCAAATCACCAGTGCGTGGGACATAAAGTCTTACATCTCTTCTCAACTACCTTTTACTATCGATGGAATAGCATTGGAGATGTCTAGAGGTCTCTCCTCTGTTAATCCTATCTGAAATATCCGTAAGCTCTGAATCCTCTCGCTGCCTTGAGCCAATCTGATCTATGAGGGTAACCTCAAGTGCTGCCAATAATCCAGGGGTAATGTCCGTGGAGGGCTTAAAATCAAAGGTGGAAATAAACTCTATATTTTTCCACTCCACGAATATTGGACTAAGGGTTGCTCTCTTCCTACTTAACGCATCTGCAAACAAGGTTTCCTTTACCAGCAGTGTAAGCTATCTCAAAGTCATATGATGCTAGAAAATCTATCCAATGCTGCTGCCTCAAGTTTAAATCCCTCTGTGAGAATAGGTAATTCAATGATTTATGGTCAATGAAGAGCTCAAATCTCTCTCCTTGCAAGTAATGTCTCTAAGACTTGAGCGTGAAAACAATAGCAGCTAACCCCAAATCATAGGTGTGGTAGTTCTTCTCATGATTTCTCAACTGTCTACTTCCATAACATACTACACTCCTTTCTTACATCAATACTGCTCCAAGACCCGTCCTACATGCATTAGTGTATACTGTAAAAGGCTTAACTCCATCAAGTAAAACCAATACCGTGTACTAGTAAGGGCCCTCTTCAGCATCGTGAAGGAATCCTCACAACCTACGTCCCACATGAATGTTGCATTCTTCTTAGTGAGGCGAGTAAGCGATGCTGAAGTCTTAGCAAAATCTCTGATAAACTTCCTATAATAGCCAGCCAAACATAGGAAGCTTCTAACTTCGAAAGCATTCTTAGGAGCCTTCCAATCTTGTACAACTACTATCTTAGCGGGATCCACAGCTATACCCTCTTTTGAGACTACATGCCCCAAGAAATGCACCTCCTCACACCAAAAGTGACACTTCGAGAATTTTGTTTTCAACTATTAAACATGAAGTGTACAAAAAAAAATTCTGAAGATAAATAGCATGCTCTTCGATACTCTTGGAAAACACCAAAATTTCGTCCACAAAGACTACAATGAAATTATTTAGGCATCTCGAAAAACCCTGCTCATTAGATCTATAAAATAAGCTGGGGCATTGGTCAGCCCAAACGACATAACTGACCACTCAAGTAATCCATTAGGTGTCCTAAATGCTATCTTATCGATGCTATCGTCGTAACCCTAAGCTGATGAAACCCGGTAGCTAAGTCAAGCTGAGAAAATACCGAAAAGCCTACCAATTGTTCGAAAACATCGTCTATCCTAGGAAGTGGGTAACGGTTCATCTTTGTGAGCTTATTCAACTCTATATAGTCTACACAAAGTCAAAAAAACCATCCGCCTTTGTAGCGAAGACGTCTTGCGCTCCCTACTCAAATACTCTCCTTATGATAAAGCCTTTCTTCAATATCTCACTAATCTGCTTACTTAACTCCTTCATCTCCCTAAGAGCCATATGTCTCATGGGCATTGCCACTGGCTTAATATTATCATTCAGATAGATCCTCATGTCAATCTATCTCTTAGGGGGTAGTCCCATAACCTCCTGAAAAACGTCTGAAAATTCTCTAACGACTGGAATAAAATATAACTCTTCTAGCGATAAATCAAGAGAATAAAGGAAGATCAACATGACTGGCCCTTGTGTGTCACGAGAAACTTCGGGATCCCTTTCGCTACATGTCTCTAGTCCGATGACTCTCCTCTCGCAGTCTAATATCACATCATAAGTGGATAACCAGTCCATCCCCAAAATCATCCCCATATCCCGAAATTCCTAGTACATTGGAGTCATAATCAAACTCTAAGCCAAGTATAAAAAATTTCTAACCCCTACAAATCATTGATAAATGTGTCGATCCTTCTATGAGGTTTGAAACAACTATAGGGTCTACTACTAGAGAAATATCTAAGTGCAAACAAACAACCAAGGAACTAGAAATGAAAGAATGAGATACTCTAGAGTCAAAAAGAGTCCAAATAGGAAAATCCGAAATAGAGATCAAACCTTCTAAAGAGACTTTCCTACCTCGGTCCGGTCCACTGGAAGGTGCTGCATCCAAAGCCTGTACTTGTGCTATAGATGCGCCTACTCTCTTCCCTGTCTTCCGAGGACAAGTTTTGCTAAAGTGACCAGGCTGCCTACAGTTATAACACCTCCCCTTCATCGTTAACTTCTTACAGTCCTTTGTGAAATGACCAAGCAATCCACAACTATGACATTTCTCGCCTTTCTTGATCTGTCCCTTTCGAGGTCCTCCTTCTTTCTTCTTATCCTTATCCCTCTTATTCTTCCACCACTGCTTCTTAGAGTTTTCTGATTTAGGAACCTCCGTAACCTCTTCTTCCTTAGAAATATTTGACATGAGAGTCATTTCCACAAGTGACTCATATGTCACTCCCATAGGTACGTGTGTCAATTCCAATCCTTGGAGGGGCTGGTTCAAACCCTTAGCATGTTTGTTGGCCTTCTTATGAGTGGTATTAACAAGCTCCATCCCGAACCTCAACAACTCATTAAATTGATCTATATCTCTTTCACCGAAAGACTCTCTTGCTTTAGACTAATGAACTTCTATAACTGCATGCTTTCCTCAGCTTGCGATAAGAACTTTTTGTCAAACCTTTCCCGAAATCCAAACCAAAAAATGTCTCTACCCTTCATCCCTATAATCTCCCACTAGTAAGAAGCTTCTCCCTTCAGTTGCCAAGATGCAAGCTGAGCTCTCTAGTGGTCCTCCAATCCTAACATCCTTAATATCCGCTCCCTATTCCTCAACCAAGCTCGTGACTCCACGAAATCCTCCATGCCAGAAAATGTCTTGCCTCCTGGACTAGTGAAGTCCTTGCATAGAAAAATTGGATGTTGTAGGTGGATTAATGGGATATCCACCTGTTGGTGCTGCATTGAGGGCTTTCCCTTGCACTTCTGTGTCGTAGCTTAAAGGCATCTACGAAACGAGCCAGAAACTAAGACACCCTCTGGAAGATTTAAAGCGTCCGTGATTTTATGCAAAGAAAAGAGAATTTAGGCTCTAAAGAATCAAAAGAAGGTTGAACTGGACTTTGAGGGGACTTTTATAAAAACTCTCTCATACTTAAAAACCATTTCTACAATAAGAGTTTCTTTCTAGAAAAACATTTTTTGTTTGAAGGTATGTTAATTTCGAAAAATACTTTACTTTTAAAACAAGTTTTTAGAAATCATGTAACATTAGGCTCTGGTATCAAGTGAAACACCCCACACCCCTTAGTATACCCAAAAAGGGCACATTAAGAAATATGGCACGTTATAGGTACAACTAAAGCATCACAAAGACTAAGATTCACAAGACAAATAAATAAAGACAGCGGAAACATTTAGATAATAATTTACCATTCAAAAATTTCATCTCAAAATGAGTCACAAAAACATATTCTGTCTTAGAAACTCAAAATATCTCAAGATTCATGTCAGTCTCATAAAATCAAAGTGCAAAAGTAACAATAATAATCATAATCCTTCTCATAAATAACAATCCATCATAAACCAAATGAAAAGGATGAAAAGCTAAAGAATATGTCTGAAATGAGAAAACTTCGGGAATGAATCTCCAAGCAACTTGAATCAACTCAACTCTGTTGGCCTATTGGGGGAAAAAGGGAAAATAGAGGAGTGGGTCAGGCAATAAGTCTGGTGAGTGTAAGTAACAACTAGCATTTCTAAGCAAGATAAAGATAATAGACTAAGAAATAGTTCTAGCTTGAAAGGAAAATACAAAAAAGATAAAACGGAGGTAAAATTCTTTTTTGATTTTGTTTGACTGTTTGCTTTGATTATTTGCACTTGTCTTAAACTGTTATGATTAGGCTGAAAACATAATCCTATTTTAATTAGGCTGTAATTCTAATTCTACCCATTTATCGCCCTTCTATCTCTGTTGTGCCACTATGAACTGATCCAATCATGTTGGTCCCACATCAAAACTATTTAGTGCTTGGAACGTAGTAGCAAACTATTTACCCTAATCGATGCCGCATGCTCGGTCATCGCCGGTACACACTATCTGTCGCCCCCTATTTTAACCTCTTATTTACCCTAATCAGCATAAGTGTGCCTAGCCTAACCTAATTTGTTGTGAGATCATCAGACTTGTCCTGAAAAAGAATGCTTCCTAGCCTCACCTAAGTGTTGTGAGACCATCAGTCCTTAACCTGAAAGGGAATGTTGCCGGTACTAGTCCTAATAAACAAATTCTAGTTTACGCCCCTGTCCAAATCACCAGATTTCAGCTTCTATCTATTTGCCACTTATTTACCCTAATTAGCTTAAGTATGTCCCAGCCTCACCTAACTATTGTGAGACCATCAGCTCCTGACTGAAAGGGAATGTTATTGGTACGGGCCCTGCTTCTATGTTTTCTTATTAACTTGGTGTAAGTTTTAAAATAAGCCTCTTCTATTATTTCTATTATATTTGCTTATTAGCTTAATCTAAGTTTTAAAATAAGCCTTTTCTGTTCTTTTTGCTTAATTATAATGTATGTTATAACTATTGCTCTTCTATTCTATCTTTTTCGTTATAACCACTAGTTATAAATATGCTTGCAAATGTCTCAATTTTCCTATTTTAGTCTATCTTCTTTTTATTACAGTTCTTTCTTATTTACATATAATTTCTGTAAATTTAGTGTTTATTTCTATTTAATCCATATTAGCGAAGTCTGTTCTTTTTAATATTGTATATTTTATTCATGTAAAAAGGAATAAAAAGAAACTAACATTTACAGGATAAATTTTAACGTAAAATAAATGTAAATAAATACAAATAACTGTAAATAACTGAATAAAATAGCTGAATAAAAATAGCTGAATAAAATAGACTAAAAAGGGCTTTAAAAACTAACTGCAAATAATTTGTATAAAAAATTTCTCAAAATTGCAAAAAAAACTTCAATTTTTGAGAACCCTATTATTTTAAATTGCTTAAAAATATAAAATAATTACAAAACACTCACTTGTTGTACTTAGCTCTATTCCCTGGCCTTCCCAGATCCGCTTCTAGAGTGTAGAATATTTTTATCAAAAAGATCTTCTCCCTAGAATTTTTTTTATTTAGGGTCTAATCTCAGGAAATGAGCCCAATTGGGAGAAAATTCGATGAGAAACATAGCTAGGCCTAGAGTCTTATTTATAGTGTGACTTAGAGATCTCAAACTGTTGGATTTGAATTAAATCTGATGCAACCACGTCATAGGCTCACTAAGAACAGTCGGATGGGAGCATGAATGCAGGATTTGGAGAAAATTGCAAAATATGTTTAACGGTACACACTTGGACGATTCTACGTCCAGAACAAAAGGCGGGTCGACCTAAATACAATAGGCATCGACCTAACCCATTATGGGTTGACCTATAGGTCGACCTATCTCATATATGGGTCAACCTAGGCCTTATAATTAAATTCCGAATTCTTGTTTCTCTCGTATCTTCTCCATATGACTCGGATTTCGATAAGTTATATATGAAAATTGATCAAAAATCATCACGGACACAATGGTGCAACCCCCGTAGCTTGATTATGACAATTTCACAAACTTATTTTACTTTTAATTAATTACTGCAGCTTAAATTTTGGGTTGTTACATTGATATTATCCAAACCCCGGTTATTAAGGATAGAAATATTACATATGGAGTAGTGGTAGTTTAAGAATTTACCAACCCTTGTTGTAAAAATAACATTACATATGCACTTTTAAAACTTGATTTTGTAAAAGTTTTTGATTCAATTGATTGAGATTTTCTTAAAGAGCCATTATTAGCCAGGGGCTTTAGTACGCGGTGAGTGGGTTGGATTATATCTCTATTGAAATTTGGAAATTCAAATATCATGGTTAATAGTATATTAGGTAATAAAATTCAATCAAAATGAGGACTCAGGCAAGGGGATCCATTATCACCTTTTTTATTTCATTTAATCGCTGTTGTTTTTGCTAAAACTATAAAGTCAGCCACCATAAATAGGATTTTATACAATAAGGGTAATGAAATCACAAATAACGACATTTCTATTCTTCAGTTTGCATATAATATCATGTTATTTTCTTCTCATTTACTAAGATATATTATAGCATTTAAATTTATAGTACATATTTTTGAAATGCTCTCAGGTCTAAAAATAAATTTCGATAAAAGTTTTGTGTTAGTATTGAATGATAAAGATGAGGTAGAAACTCAAGTCGCTACTATATAAATTGTAAAATTATGAAATTTTCCATAGAATATCTAGGTTTCTCAGGAAGATGAACTAAGCTTGAACATGGCGACTGGTTATTATAATAGATAAAATTAACTTAGTGGAATGGTCTATTTTTATCTAGGGCAGGTAGGGTAGTTCATATTAACTTTGTTTTATCTACATTACATATATATTGGATGTCTTTTTATCGTTTTTTAGATTGCTTAATATATAAAATAAATAAAATTAGAAGAGATTTCTTATGGGGCGGTGTTAATTCAAATAATAATTCAAAATGTTTAGTTAATTAGGAGATGGTATGTAAATCCTAAAATGAGGACTACGTATAATAAACTTGTATAATTTTACACATCCTTATTAGATAAATGGTTACGGAAATTTACCAATAATAATAAAATTTAATTGGGAAAGAGATAATATCGAATCACTGGTATAATGGTACATTTAATTTACATTTTCTTTCTTCTAATAATTTAAAAACACCTCTCATTTCTTAAAATCTATAATAAAAAATTATGATATTTATAAATTAGCAATCAATAATGCGGTACATTTGGGGAATAATACCTCTTTTTGGCATGATAATTGGATTTATTTAATTCCTTTGAAGATAGAATTTAATGAACTTTATGAAATTTTCTATTTTAAGAATGTATTAATATTATAAGTATATAAACCAAATCTTGATTTTCCTTAGGAATTAAGTTTTAATCGTATATAGCCGGCAATACTGTAGAATATTTTTCATTATTGTACGCTAAATTAGAACTTTACAATATCGATAATAAGAAAGATATTAAAATTTGATGTTTGGATAAAAGTAAGAAATATTCATCTCATTCTTTTTTGTAAATTCATAAAATTTTCAAGTATTAAATTGAAAATCTTTAAATATATGTGGAAAATTAGTGTTCCACCTAAAGCAAAATTGCACATGTGGCTAATTTTACATGGTAAGTTAAATACTACAGAACTTTTAAAAAGAAAAATATATTTAATGATAACAAATGTTATTTTTGTAATAATAAATTGGAAAATGCCATACATTTAAATTTTGAATGTAATATAACTAGATATATATTACTAAAAATACTATTATTTTTGATTTGAATTTAAACTATAGAGATACTAATCGTGAATTATATTGGAATAATCTTATATTTTTTATAAGAATCACAATAATTTTTTTACTTGGTACTATTTACATAATAATACGTTGGTATATTTGGTTTGAAAGAAACCAACGTATATTTAAAAATATTAGTATAGAGTTGGATAATTTAATATATGCAATTACTCTATTTAGTTTTGATTGGATTTCAAATCCTAGTTATATTAAATAAAAATTTGAGTTTTAAAGAGTTTCTTAGAAAAACAAATGCTTGCATTGACTTTTTTTTAAAGAATAATATAATTTTAAAGAATAGAAATAATAATAATAATAATAAAGAGTTATTTTTAGTTTGTTCGGATAATATTAATACATTATCTTATGATTCTTCGATTTTATTGAGTCAATGGTAATGGATGGTATTTTTATACTCATATATGGGTATACTCGTATAGCAATATACATAATTATTACATTCATTTGTTTGTAGAGTGTATACATGTATGGGTGTAGAAAATTTTGAAATCTAGGGTTTCCTTTCTGCCATGGGGGGAAATCAATTCCCTCATTAAATTTCCTCTAAACTCTATAATTCTTCCTCTCTAACCAGACCACCTGAGCTTTCTTACATCAGAAAGCCATCATGGGTGGTCTAATCTAAGCAACAAAAAAGGAGAGAGACTAAGAAAGCTCATGAGTTGCTACCAACACTCAATAAAGTCAATATAAAAGGCAAAGTTGGTCAGAAAACCACCACCCAGCAAATAAAAAAATGGTGACATGGTGTCACAACTGAGAAAACCGGTAGTCATCTTACTGAACATGGAGCAAGACCAAAAAACTTAGGCAGATATAATTGCAGATCAATCGTAAGAACCAATTGATGATGAATGCAATCTAGAGCATATAACACCAATCAAGATCAATAACAAGAAGTATGGTCTGGTTAAAGAAGAGGCATGTAAAAGAGCAACCGAATCATTGAATAATTCTGTTCTTGTTTATGTAGTGGGTACCAAACCATACTACTTGTATTTTAAATCATATTTTCAAAGAGTTTGGAATCCAATTGGTGAATTTGAAATTTCACTAAAGAGAACGAGTTCTTTCTAGTGAAATTTAAAGAATCTCAAGATTGTAATTCAGTTTTGAAAAATGGACCATATTTCTACAATGGAAAACTCATCATAATGAGAAGATGGTTTGATTCGTTGAAGATAGATAGAGATCCGCTAACTAAAATGCGGATATGGGTAAGATTACCCTGTGTTAATCTAAATCTATGAGACATGGTGGCATTTAGCATTATGGAGAATATCATAGGAAAACACATTAAAATGGATGCAGCCACAACAATGAAGACGAGATTGAATTATGCTCGCTTCTTCTTGAAGTGTCTGCAAATGATGAACTTTCTAATGAGATCTATCTTTCTTTGTATAATAGGAAAAAATTTACTCAAAAAGTTGAATATGAATGGGTTCCACCGAAGTGTAACGTATGCAAATGTTTCAGCCACACCAGAGAACAGTGCAGTCCAAAACAAGCATGGTACCCAAACGCAATAATCAAGAAAATCAAGAAATAGAGACTTTAAATTCTGATGCAAGAAACTCCTCAATAACACAAGAACAGAGTGTATCATTTTGTAACGACCCGTAAATTTTAACGATTTTTATGACGTAATTAACTAAATTTTTCTTGAAAATAAAACAATCAAATTTGATAATAAAAATTTGATATTTGGTGTATGTTTATTTAAAGATAGCAAATGGTAAATTTTCACTGGTAAATATGAATGTTAGTTCTGTTGTGTAATTTTCAATTTCAATTTAAATTAAATAAAAATTAATGAAAATAAAATATTTTCGAAACCTGAATGTTTTACATAATAAAAATGTTTATTATTTTCTAAATGAGACGCTATATTTCGTTTTGCCAAATTTGGGCTGCTCTAGTCCCATTTATCTTATTTTCAACGAATTAGCAGCATTTTCGGCAACGAAATATCGACTTTTGATAGCATGGTCATATCGCTGATACCTACGTACCATTTTGTTCGTCATGTCGTGCTGATCTTCATAGTATATTCAGTTGTACATTTTGGTGTCCTGTATGTGAATAAATATACGTAACGGTTCGTTATATCAGTATCCGTTTTGAAACTTTTGGTTTCTCAATGTCCATTAATATACCCATCGTGTAAATACAATAGCCATCTACTTTTAATTTTCTTTGAAATCAACCCATGACCTTCACCATTCTCATTGGTTGATATTTATTTTGCTGGTTAATTTGTATTGGTGGTTCGTTCTCTACATCTTCTCTCTCTTCTTTTCAATTCCGTTCTTTTGAAAATTTACACACATTTAACTAAGCTTTTGAATCTCCAGCCTATACATTTTCGTACTATTCATTTAATTATATTATGCTTCATCAACCTCTCTTTTCATTTTGTTTTTCATTCGAGAATAAATTATATAATAAATATGTAAGCATATATTTAATCTGAGAGCTGCTCCACCATTTTTCCTTCTTTTGCTTGTGAAACCGAATCCCATGCTTCATCCATTACCGCCAGATCCGATTTGCTTCCCTTCCCCTCCGGCCTCGTCTTTCCCGACCCGTCTCCGATCCGCTCCGCCACTATTTCCCTCCACCGACCACGTCATCAACCGAATTGCCTCTCTAGCTCCACAAACCCAAGCATCGCCTCCCTTCATTGATTCGCCACGTTCATATATTCCCACTTTTCCTTGGCCATGAACAGCCACATCCCTCACTCATGCAGCCCACGCTCGACCATCCTTCATCGCCTCCAATCTCTGACCTGCCACGCCTACCTCCCTCATTGCTAGCCTACACAGTCACCTTCCACCACAAGCAGCCGACCACACCTCACCAAGACCCGATCCGCATTCAAATCGGCAGCTACCGGCCCACCACTTCACCCGCCGCAACTTCCTCACCAACATCGCCTCGCCACCCAAAACGCAGCAGCACCCTCAACCCACGCACTGCCTAGCCGTATGCAGCAGTACACCCTTCTTTTGCCTACTCAACACGGTCAAGCTTTTGAAAATTTTTTTGCTTGTCCACTTTCATTTGAAACGCCAAACTTGTTTCCCTTCCATGCAAGCACACCTGTTGCCGAGCTCAAGCCTTGCACGTCTATGAACTCATGGATGTATTTGTGGTATATCGATGCTTGATTTTTTTTATATTAGGTTTATATTTACATATATGTTACTTATATATATTATAGTTGATATTGGGTATATATATTATAGTTGATATTGGGTATTTAAAAATGGTTGGGTCTTAAGCAATGATTATAATGATATTATTAAAGATTGTTTTACTAATTCATATAATGGTTCTTATCAATTCCAGTTCAGCATGTTTCTTAAAAGTACAAAAAATAAAATCAAAAACTTGAATAAGGCAAACATTAGTAAGAATGACTGTTTAAATAAATTAAGGGAGGAAGGGAAATTTTTGCAAAAGCTTGCTGATGATAACCCTAACAATACTGATATTATTGATAAATTCTTTTCTAATCAAGCTAAGATTTCTCAAGAACTTTATATAAACACTGTCAATTATAAGCAAAAAGCTAAAGTAGACTGGCTTACAATGGGAGATGAGTGCACCAAATTTTTTCATGCTAAAATGAGCTGCAGGAAGCATATCAACAATATAGGTAAAATTATTGACAGTAATGGTGAGTGCATAAATGACTTTGAAAAGATTGTCAATGAAGCCATTAATTACTATTCTCAGTTATATTTTTCTGACTCAAATGAAACTAATTTTCCTAATATTGTGTGTAAGAATGTGTTAAATGATAATGCTGCTGACATCTTATTAGCTTCTGTTAATATAGATGAAATCAAAGCAATTATTTTTAATGCTGAAGATAACAAAAGTCCTGGTCCAGATGGTTTCAATGCAAAAAATTTCAAAACTCATTGGGAAAATATCAAAGATCACATTTCTAAAGTAGTTAATGAATTTATGAATGAAGGTAAATTGCTTAAAAGTTTAAATCATACTTTCATTACCTTAATTCCAAAAAACAAAAATCCAACTTTTATTGAAGATTACAGACCAATATCTTGTTGCAATTTTGTTTATAAAATCATTGCTTCCATTTTAAGTAATAGAATAAAACTGCTTCTCCCCTTTTTAGTTTCTAAAAATCAGTGTGCTTATATACCTGGCAGACTAATATATGAAAATTATTTGCTAGCATGTGAAATGGTCGGGAATTTCAATAATAAAAAAGGGGACAAAATGTGTCTTAAATTTGATCTCCAAAAAGCATATGACAAAGTTAACAGAAAATTTATTATCCATATCATGAAATGCATGAATTTTCCTGCTAAATTTTGTAGGTTAATTTTTGAATGCATTAATACACCTACCTTCTCTATATTATTTCAAGGTAAACCTGAGGGTTTCATCAAGAGTAACAGAGGTATTTGACAGGGAGACCCTCTTTCTCCCTATCTTTTTACCTTAGCTATGGAATATTTTTCTGTTCTTATAGATATTGAAACTATCAAAAACAATATTTCTCCAATTAATAGAGTACAACCATCTACTACTCACCTGATTTATGATGATGATCTTATGTTGTTCTCTAAAGCTAACAAAGATAGTACAGAGGCTATTAGTAAGGTTTTTGAGAATATGTACAAATATACCGGTCTTAAAATTAATGAATTTAAAACAAAGGCATATTTCAGCAAATATTGCAGGTACAAAAAAGGGGTTCTGGATGTTCTTAAAGTAAGTGAAGGTAATCTTCCTATTAAATATTTAGGCCTTCCTTTGTCTACTAATCAAATCAAAGATAGTGATTGTTCCTATCTGATTGAGAAAATTCAAAACAAAATGGAAACTTGGTCATGCAAGCTTCTATCTATTGCTGGTAGAATTGAGTTAATTAAGACTATTGTTTATGCCATTATTCCATACTGGTTTCAAGCACACCACATCCCTATTGCTACAATTAAAAAAATTGAAAGCAGATGTGCTGAATTTCTTTGGAGAGGAAAATACCATAAAATCAGTTGGGACAAAGTATGCAAACCCAAAAATGAAGGTGGGCTTGGTATCAGAAATCTTAATGATCTTAGTTTAACTTGTCAATTAAAACTTTTTTGGAGATTTATAAGTGGTGATTAATTATGGAAAAAATGGATGACTTGCAAATATCTTAAAAATGAAAACTTCTGAACCACTTTACCAAAAAATAACCAATCCAATGCTTGGAATCAAATTTTAATATGCAGGGTTTTAGGTAAATCTTTAATACAAAGAAAATTTAAAGCTGGGCATGAAACTAGTCTTTGGTTTGACCCTTGGTTTCAAAATGACTCTTTTACAAATAAGGTTGGTTGGGATAATCTTGCTATATGCGGTGAAGCTAATGCTAGTGTAAATATCATTATTAAAAATAATCACTGGCAACCCCAGCTTCATCCAATCACTAATCCTCATAAAAATTCTATTATTAATATCCCCTTAAATCATGATGCTGAAAGTGATTACTGGGAATGGTTAGCTAACAGTAATGGTAAGTTTTCTTTCGAAAAAAATTGGGAGCATATCAGAAACAAACATCCTACTGTAGACTGGTACAATTGCATATGGAACAGGGTGAATAATCCAAAGATGGCTATCTGCACATACTTTGCTACTAAAAATAGATTGCCAACTTTGGATTTAATCAATAAGTGGGGTAGAAATAATTCTTCACTCTGTTCCTTATGCAATTTATTGAATGAAACAGTGACACATTTATTCTTTGAATGCAGCTACAGTTACTATATATGGAGTCAAATCAAATCTAAGCTGGGGATGAACAATTCAAACAGCATGGATCTTAATCAAATTATTACTGATTTCAACAATCATTTCAGAAGTAAATCCCTTGAAAGTGACTTTGTGCATGTTCTTTTAACTACTGCAGTTTATCATTTATGGAAAGAGAGAAACAACCGTACTCACAACAAAACAAAGCTGTCCAAAGAGCAAAGATGGACTATAATTGAAAATGATAGCAAAATCATTCTCCAGAAATATAAGAAAAAGATCAGATACCAGACCAGATTTGAGTTCCTTGCGGAATATTGGAGCAAAGAGGCTGGCAGTAAGCATATTGAGTAGTATCTACTCAATCCGAAGACTTATCAAACCAATTCTAGTATTCATCAGCGAATCAATCAAGTCAACTACGAGCCTCCAACCAACAATTACTCTGAAGAAGGCGAAGGCAGCTACAAATCTATAGATCTGGGTTGCGTTAACACCAAACATGTAGATCTTAGCCACGCAAGGCACAACTTAGCCTCGAAAAATCATATTAGCTCAAATAATGCTGATAGCAGCATGAGAAGCAAATTCAACCAGAGTCTTTCATACTGGGAGATAGGCGAGAGTAGTGAGAAGACGAGATAGAACTATAGTCTTTTCGCCTCTTCTCGTCGCCATGATTTTTTATTTTGTTTTGCTTGCGAGATTGTGTCGGCAACCCTAAGTTGCCTAGGGTTATAAGTTGAAGTTGTGATCTCGGGTTTTGATACCCGCTTTGTTATGGGCCGGGCCCTTAAACTCATTCAAAAAAAAATCAATGTAGAAAATATTTTATAGTATATATTTAAAATTTTGTTAATATTTGGAAGTAGTTTTTGTAATAGCTTTAAAACATATTACGTTTTAATATCCACTGGGGAATCTTTTGAAAGGAGAAATAATATTTATAGTTTTCGGCAAATTTGAGTTAGCTTGTGCCTCTTTTATTGTATTGTGGAAAAATATGTATGGTTGAGATAATTCAGGCTGTTTTTTTAGTTGTTTAAAACTACTAACCTGATGGCTCTTGAATACATATTTTTGATCTTGGTTAAAACGTTTCAATATGTTTATTTATCTAGAATTAGGATCTTATTTTGTGACAGATTTCGGTAATATATATAGACACACACGCATATTATGTTTGTATATTGATCTGGGATTTTGAAAAGAAATATAAAGTGTAAATTTATATATGCCAATTTACATATGTTAGTTTATATAAGTTATATAATATGTTATGTATTTATTAAGAATTCATGATTTATATATATAGGTTTATAAACTATATTACTTGCTTTATATAAAAGTTTTAGATGAATGGCAGTTTTGTAAAGCTTCAGGTTTATATAGATTAATGTAAATACATTTTATATTGACTTTTATATGTTTATAAAGATTTATCTTTGATATTGATTTTTTATTATATATATATATTTTCCGTTTATATCAAGCTGATTTGGTTTGTGCTCATCGATTCCTATTTATCAGCTTTGTACATCAAATTCGTGTTCAGCTTACTTCGCTTTGAGATTTTTTGTTTGGATTGGTCAGTTGTCTAGATCGGGATTCAATTTGTAGCTTATCGAGTTGTCAAATTTTCTCTAGCTTAGAAAGGTGAGCAATCACTCACGATTAACATTCTGATATTTAATAAATTTAATTCACATTGAAATGACAATTGGAATATGCTATTAAATTTGAACTGCTAATTATTTAATTACTATATATGATATGCCATTATCTATAACTGTTCACCTATGAAAGTCGATACCATCACCTGTTGTTTATATATTATAATTAAATTTGTTATTGGTGATATATGTCTGTTGTTGATATGTTATATTATTATTATATTTGTTCTCACTCTGCAAGTTTCCTATTAGTTTAAAATTCCCTATGGGTTGAAATGATACATACCCGAACGATATTATAGATCTAGGGAAAATCGTTATGGGTTGAAATGATAAACTCAAGCGATTTTTCTTGATTTTGAATTTTGGGATTACGGATGGAAATGATATATACATGTAGATATTTAAATTGTAGATTAAAATGATAAATATCTGTATCACTTGACCATAGGATAGAAAATTATATACGGCGTTGTTGGTCTATATTTTGAAAATGATTTCCAAAGTTTTGAAATGAAATATATGGGTTTTAATAAATATTGATTTTTAAAATAAAATATGCATAAATGTTATTTTTGTATATGTCTAAATTTTAGATTTTTAAAATTATATGTTTTTAATTTTTTTAATTTTTAATTTAGTTTTAAAAATATAAGTTTTAAGATTTGACTTATAATTTTACTATTCTAAAATATATAAAAATAGATTAAATATAAAATAATTTTAATAATAAGATTTAATTTAATAAAATTAAATTAAAGTAGTATATAATATGTTTAGATATTTATTTAAAATTATATTTTAAAATTTTATTTTATAATAACTTTAAATAAATAGAGGTTGGAAAATATAAAATTGACTTGAATTTTAATTGGAGAATAATTGAATTTAAAAAAGAATTTATTTGAACTCGTTAATTTTGAGATTTGAAAGATATGATTTATAACTTCAAATAAAATTGAGACTGAATATTTAATATTGATTCAAATTTATAAATTAAGATTTTATTTAATTGTTATTAAAATTATTAAGTAAATGTTTCCAATTTGAATAAAATTAAAATTGAATGTTGAATATAAACGAAGTCTATGTTGTAAACGTTTGAATATATAAACTTTGAATCTTATTGGACTTGAAATGATAGTTCAAACCTGTATTTGACAGTGATAAAAATTGAAATGGTTTATTGAGAATTTGAATTGAATCTTCACCTTTTAGAATTGGAAGTGTTATGATTTCAAAAGTGTTATAATTTTGAAAGTATTACCATTCTGAATATGAATATCTTTTTAAAGTGAATAATGATATTGAAATTGATATAGTTTTGAAATGAATAAGATATTTTAAACTATTTGAAATGAAATGACCATGGTGTGAAATAAGTGTTTGGTTGTTAAAGAGACCGGGATCAGACATTGTCATACTCTCTGCTAATACCGAAAACCACAACTGTGTATGTGGTGGAGTTTCCAGAATGAAGTAGGATGGTTTGACGACGATTTTATATGGTATTTACGTAGCCTTGACTCTCGTGAGTTTGCTTGATGCGGCTACAACAGGAGCTATACCGGGCCAAGTGGAGTCATTCTCCTGATCGGGCACATTTCTTCGATACCATTCTATTGCTTTTGTGATTTGATTTGGGTGCACCTTTGATTTGGGAGTGTGTCACATGGTGGGCGGTAGTAGCTGTTGTGCGTTTCCACCAATCTGGGAGTGCAAATGGTATATCTACCCTACCATTGACTCGCGTGCCTTTTCACATGCCTTATCGTTCCTTCTACGAGTTTATTTGTACCATACCCATGGTGTACCCTATGATAGCCCTCCAGTTTACGAAGGAATTACGGTACTGTATAGACTATGAGAATATATAAAAATGGGTTAAGGGGGATATGGGTAATGCCTTAACGCTATTTTGATTGTTTACTTTACTGCAGACATATTATAATAGCGTATATTACTAATAGTAGATAGTTCCACGGATCCTTAGAGGATGGAAATCCCAAACATCCTTTAAGTTACTTGTATTTCAGTTGATATTTCACTTGAGTTGAATTTACTATAAGAATATTAATCCTGACTTGAATGTTTTGTATTTTGCTTTATGCTCGGATCAGACTGAATGTCACAACATTTGAGACTCACCTTTGGAGCTTGGAGTTTTGTTTGAAGATATATCTCTATCTATTCAGATTCTCAGTTTGTTCCAGTTGTTTATTCAGACTTATCACCGACTTTTGTATTGACACTCATATGTATTTGACATCTCTGTTGTATTTTGTTTCAAATTCTACTATTTTATATAGTAGATTCATGAACTACTATTTATCTATTCCGCTGCTTATTGTTATATTACTCTGTCTCAGCGATTCTGTGATTGATATATTTACTGTATATGCTAAGTTTTTCCAATTATAAATTAACAATCTATTGTTTTGAGCAATTCAAGTCCGACATGTGTGGATGCGAATGGTTCAAAAGGCAGGACCGTTACACATTTGGTAAAGATGATCGATTTAACCAAGTGGGTATCACTTTCGATCAAAGAAAGAATGATACTGTGCTCTCTAATCAAGATGATCAGATCATTGTAGAGGAAGTTCTTCATAATGTTAAAGAAAGCATCTCAAAGGGAAAAATACAGAGTAGTACAGAGGTGGGTGAAAAGAATATAAAGGTCTTAGAGTATGTAACCCCACCAGTTACAGAGCCTTATTTAATTACAGACAGTTCTTTTACAAATAATAATGAAGATCATCAGCAATTTGAAATTCTGGATTTGGATAGAATCACTAAAACTGCCCCTCCACCAAAGCAGGCTGCAATAACCAAGGAACCTGACTCAGCTATGCCACGCACTGCTAGCCAATTTGATATTTCTATAATTAAAATTTCAGAAGTTGCAAGCTTTGTTAAAACTGAAACATAGATGGTGGATGTTGTTGATCAGTTTGATATCTCTAAACTGCACATCCCAAAAATAAAGGCAACTGCTAAGATTAAGGGTAATAAAGTGAAGAAAGGTTTTAAACAGAATCCCTAAAAACCTAGATTGGGATGAAATGTCAACTAGGCTTAAAGCTAAAAGTGTTGAAAATAAAAGGAGAGGCATAGGCACTGCAGTGTAAGGTACTATCTAGTTCTCAATTTTTATATACCATATTAGTGTCTATATTTGCCTGGAATGTCAGGGGAATGAACTCTCCTGCTAAACAGATTAAAATTTTACATATGTTATGTGTTTACGAGCCTTTTATTATAGCAGTTATAGAAAATAAACTGAATGTTGAGAATTATGAAAAAAATTATTTGAAATTTTCTAGAAATTGGAGGTCTATTAATAATAATGATTGTGGCTGTAGTGGTAGAATCATAATTATATGGGATTCCAATATCTGGAATAACTCAAATACTAATAAAGATAAGCAGTATATGGACTGCCAATTTAAAAATATAGGAGGTTTTTCTCTGCAAATTACTAGCATTTATGGCAATAATCCTAAAAGTGAAAGAAATGCTATGTGGTGTAAACTGAATGCTTTGAATTTAATTTATAATTTTCCTTGGATTATTTTAGGTGATTTCAATATTGTCTTTCAAGTCTCTGAAAAATATGGTGGTAATAAAATTTCTCAAAGTAAGTTAGATATGTTAAATAAATTTTTGTTAGAAACAGGTCTTTTAAAACCTAATATTAGTGAGAACAAATTTACTTGAAAATTTGGTTTGGATAAAAATATTCTTTGTAAATTGGACAAAATTTTAATTAATAAAGAATTTTCAAACATTTTTCCTAATTTTTTATGTTCCACTCTTGAACAAAACTCTAGTGATCATACTCTTCTTATCACACTTTCAAAATATGGATTTTGGTAATAAAATTTCCCCTTTTAGATTTAAAAATGGTTGGGCTTTAGAAGAGGATTATAAATCTTTGATGGAAAACTGCCTTAATTTTTCTTGTTCTGGTTTTAAACAATTCGTGTTTAGTATGTTATAGGAAAAATGCTAAAAATAATCTCAAAACTTGGAATAAAAATAATTTTATGAATAATACCAAATTGGTTTTTTTAAGAAAGGAAGGGAAAGTTCGACAATATCTTGCAGATAATAATCCAAAGGATATAAATGTTATTAATGGTTTTTTCTCTAATCAAAAAAAACTTTCTACCGAACTTTATAAAAGTACATTTAATGCTAGATGAAAAGCTAAAGTAGATTGGCTTACTCTAGCTGATGATTATACCAAATTTTTTCATGCTAAAATGGGTAGCAGAAAGCATTTAAATAATATATGCAACATTGTAGATAATGCTGGGAATCTATCTAATGCTTAACATAGTTGTCAAAGAAGCTGTTGAGTTTTATGAAAAGTTATATTTTTCTGACATCAATGAAAAGAATTTTCCTCAAATTATTTGTAAAAATATATTGAATGATAATGCATCTGAAATTTTACTTGCTTCCGTCACTTTTGAAGAGATAAAATGTATTATTTTTAACGCAGGTGATAATAAAAGTCCTAGTCTAAATGGGTTTAATGCAAAATTCTATAAAAACCATTAGGATAATATTAAGGGGGTTTTCGATGTCATTAATGAATTTATGGAAAAAGGAAGATTCTTAGAAGTATATTATAACTTTAATTCCCAAAAATAAAAGTCCTACTTGTATTGGTGACCATATACCCATTTCTTGCTATAATTTAATTTATAAAATTATTGCAACCGTGTTAAGTGATAGGATTAATTTTCTTGCCTTTCATCATTTTTGAAAATCAGATTGCTTTTGTGCCTGGTAGAGTAATATATGAGAATTCTCTGTTAGCACATGAGATGGTCAGAAAATTTAATACAAAAATGGCGATAATGTTTGTTTTAAGATAGACGTGCAAAAAACATATGAAAAAGCGAATAGATATTTCATTTATCATATTATGAGATGTATGGGTTTTCCTAATAAATTTTGTGATTTGATTCTATAACATATCAATACCCCTACTTTCTTTATTCTTATCCAAAGTAAATCAGAAGGTTTTATAAAAAGCAATAAAGGTATTAGACAAGGTGGTCTTTTATCACCTTATCTATTCACCATGGTCATGGAATATTTTTCTATATTAATGGAAATTGAAGCAATTAAGGGTAATATTAATCCTATTAATAGAGTTCAACCTTGCATAAACCATCTTGTTTATGCTGATGATGGTTTTTGTTAAAGCAAACAAAGTTAACGTAGACACCATTATGGGAATTTTTGACAATCTGAATAAATATGCTAGGTTGCAACTTAATATAGGCAAAAGTAAAGCATATTTCAGTAAACATAGTATATTTAAAAAAGACTTTTTAAATGTTTTAAAAATTGCTAAAGGTAATCATCCTATTAAATATTTGGGGTTGCCTTATCCGTAAATCAAATTAAAGATTCAAACTGTTCAATGCTTGTTGAAAAAATCCAAGAGAGAATGGAAATATGGTCATGCAAACTACTTCCTATTGCATGAAGATTAGAATTAATAAAAACTGTTGTATATGCTATCATTCTATACTGGTTTCAAACTTATCAGTTTCTTGCAGCATCCATCAAAAAAAATAGAAAGTAGATGTGATGATTTTATATGGAAGGGTAAATATCACAAAATCAGTTGGGATAAAGTCTGCAGACCAAAAATGAAAAGCGCTTTGGATTAGAAATTTGAATGATTTCAGTTTTACTTGTCATTTAAAATTATTTTGGAGATTTATTAGTACCGATTCTATGTAGGCTAGGTGGATGAGGGTTGAATACCTTAAGAATGGTAATTTCTTGAATATGTTGCCAAATAGCAATTAGTCTAATGCATGGAAGCAAATTTTAAACTACAGAAATATTGGCAAATCTTTATTAGAAAGAAAATTTAAGCTAGGTGGGGAAACTAGCTTATGGTTTGACCCTTGGTTTAATAATGATCCTTTTATTAATAAAGTTGGGTGGAATAATTTTGTCATATGTGAAGGTTCCAATGAAACAGAGTCTGTTATAATAAAAAACAACCAATGGCAACCTCAATTGCATTCAATCACTAACCCACACAAGCATGAAATATGAAAAATTCATCTTGATTTTAGTGCAGATAGTGATTACTAGAAATGGAAAGCTAGCAATAAAGAGAAGTTCTCCTTTGAAAATACATGGGATGCTATCAGAAATAAAGCACCCAAAGTTGATTGGTATCAATGCATATGGAACAAAGTGAATAGCCCTAAGATGGCTTTCTTTGTTTTTTTTGCTCTGAATAACAGACTGCCAACTTGGGATAAAATTAATAAATGGAAAAATAAAACTCACTTTGTTCCCTATGCAATTTAGTTAATGAAAGTGCTAATCACTTATTTTTCAAATGCGTTATTCCTACTTTATTTGGAATCGCTTACAAGCTAAACTAGAAATTCTAAACAATGGTCAGATGGATATAAAGCAAGCAATTCATCTTATCAATAGTAAATTTAAGACCGAATCCATTGAAAGAAACCTAGCTCAAATATTAATTACTGCAATTTGTTATATTTGGAGAGAAAAATTTTCGTACGCATAATAAATCGAGTACGAGTAAAGAGTAGAAGTGGTTATTCAGCGAGTCTGACAGCAAGATTCTTTTCAAAAATCAAAGAAAGAAGTGAAAGATCAAACCAAGTTTGCTTATTTAGATGATGATTGGACATCCGAAGCTGGCAGCAAACATTTGGAGCAATATCTAACCCATCCGAAGAGATTCCAGACGAGTCAACATGATTTCGAAGCCAATAATCACATTCGTGCTTATAATCAAGCTTACGATGTTGTCCAGGAGGAAGAACTAGCAGATTCGAGTCACTTGGACACCAGATCTGCTAATTCTCCCCTTTCTAACTCTTATTAGAGAAATATCTACTCCATCAAGGAGACTAAGGGGATGAGGGGTAGTTTTAACAAGTTGCTTGTCGTATTGGGAGAGAGTTGAGAGCAGTGTTATGGAAGAAGTAGGTAGCAGTTGGCTTAGTTTGAGCTGATATTTTTATCTTTTTAAGATAGAAAGGACGCGAATGTTGTATTTATCGACGTGTAACCGTAATTATGGTTAAATCCTGAGCGAGTTGGAGTATGGTGTTTTTACCTGATTAGTTTTGTATATGGGCTGGGACCATTTACCTTTATTCAGAAGAAAAAAATATAGGGGTGTGTGCAGTATACTAATGTGTGTATAAACTCATATTTGGGAATGAGTTGCTATGGCACAGTGAGATACTATATTTCAGTGGATGACGAAGTGTATCTATTTGTATATATATTTGCGTCTATGTGATAATATATTTCTCATGAGTATTCGTAATTATAAGAAAGCAATAAATTTACATTTAATCATGTGAGCAAATATCCGTGTGTTTATAATGGATTCAAATCATGGTGATTCAAAATATGGGGAATACTATTTTGGCTCATAAGGTGATTTTAGTTCTGTTTTTCAAAACTAGTATGTATTTTCTCTTCATTTCTAATAAACTTTCTTGAACTGGTCCAAAATATTTTTTGGATCTTTGAGAAATTAAGAAATCTTGATAATCCCTTTTGATTGTTGTGTACTATTGTCCTTTTTCACAATTGCATCTATTTCAAATTGTACACATCTCTTTACATATGTACTACATACTCTATATGTATGGTAAACTTTTGATTTCACATGTAAATATCATCAAAGTTGTAGCCTTTTAGATTTACAATAAGACACTAGTATGTTCTAAGAAAGAGAGAGTAGCTTCATCTAAGAACATTAGTGAATTAATGACACTGATTCGAAGAAAAAGAGAGAATTCATTTGTTAGATTTTGGTCCTAATTGCTGCGATTGCTCTATATTTTGGGTCTCACTAGTTAATTGGTCTTATTGGCTCCTGTCTCACAATGAAAAGTGAATTTAAGGACCAATTTAATACCCAATATTATACATTTTAAAGCACTCATCAATTAGTTGCTAAAAGATGAGGTTGATGGGCAAATATTTGTATAGATAGCCTATCTCTCTTCTACATTCAACAGTTATATGATCTTCAATTTTGTGTATGGTTCGCTTTTCAATTAGCGTAGCAGTTAACAAAATTTTATTTCGTTGGTTGTCTAGATATAATATGTAAGAACATTTTCTCAGGGAATAAGTGTTTTTGGTTTAAGCTTAAGGTTATATATATTAAAATTGCAATATCAATTAAGGGCGTACATTCAGCAGCTTCGAAAATTTTATTTTTGATGGAAAATGATGTGAATTTGTGCATAATACAAGTTTGTATTGTTTATATTTTGATTGTTACTTTTAACCATACATATATTTCTTAGTTCACCCTATTTTATTTTTTGCAACTTCTCTTGCTACTTTAACATCTTTGACTGTATATTTGTGCATAGTACATGCATATTTTAAAAAAATTGAAATTAGATAAAATAATCCCTTATAAATTCACACTTGATTCTCTACCCCACCTTTCCTTGCATGATATCATTTCGGTTGAAACCATATTTGAAGAAATGGAAGAGAATTTTTCATTGTATACATATATATAGATAGATACATATATACATATATAAAACAAATATATATATATACACATACATATATATACATACATATGTATGTATATAGATACATATATATATACATATGTATGTGTATATATATATATGTATGTATGCATGTGTGTGTGTGTATATATACGTATGTATGTATTGATCTCACATATTTTGTCTAAATTTTTAGTAGATACGGGTATAGTCACTGGATTTGATGGACTCTGCTGACATGAGGATTTGAGCATTTATCTCTTTTACTTGTGTTGTATATTCTATTAGGACCTTAGTTGAATATTTTTAGGTGGGCTTTTTATTTTCTTTTATTTGTAGAGCGGATTTTTCTACTTGTCAGGCTTGTTGGTACCTCTGTTTTAAGTGTAG
Source organism: Allium cepa (assembly GCA_030765085.1). Lineage (NCBI taxonomy): Eukaryota > Viridiplantae > Streptophyta > Magnoliopsida > Asparagales > Amaryllidaceae > Allium > Allium cepa. The sequence goes on from CM060935.1 coordinate 61,827,159, forward strand.
AATAAAAGTACATGAGTGCTCTACTCTTTGTGAGGGTCACTCATTTGTCTCAAAAAAAACCTTTAGTACATTTTTGGCATAAATGATCAATTTGGCATCTTCGTTTGATTAGTATGGTTCAGCTGGTTAACTATAATTTAGAATTGTTGAAAATTTCTATTCCTAGGGTCTTCAACTAAAGGGCTAAGATAAATCCTGCCACCATCGATTCATCTCAGCTACATTATTGGTGACGGAAAGCCTAATTTCATTGCATAATGCAGTTAGTTCCATCAGGGGTAATGGTTATGTATCCTACGCCAGCATCTTGCTCATTTGAGCCCCCATCAACAAATAATTGGCATTTAGGTTTTAAATCCTTCTTATTTCTAATTTTTCTTGAATGAACCATGTACGTTCATTGACAAAATCGGCTAAGGTTTCCCTTTAATCGCCACTCGGGGTTGGAATTCAATATCATATTGGCTAAGCATTATTACCTACTATATTAGTCTTTTTTTTGCCTCAGGTTTACTGAAAACTTGTAAGTGGAAAATTGGTTAAGACCTTGATTGAGTGTGCTTGAAAGTAGGCCCTTAACTTTTGAGCATTGAGAATTAAAGAGTATACCAGATTATCTATAACTGGATATCTAACCTCCGCGTCTTTAAGCCTATTACTAGTTTAATATACCAGAAGTTGAGTTTTATTCTCCTTTCTTATAAAAACTGAACTTACTAATGTTCAGAAACCACAGTGTAGAGATATATATTATCTCTTCTATAGGGATTAATAAGACAGAGGTTTTTCAAGATGGTCCTTTAATTCCTTGAAGGCCCTTGGCACTCCTCTTCCCATTCAAAGTTCTTTTTTTTCTGATCACATCAAAGGAAGGGATGCACTTTTCAGTGGCTTTAGAGATAAACTTGTTCAGAGCCACCACTCTTCCATTTAGGCTCATCAAATCTTTACTCGTTTTCGGTTCTGCCATATCCTTAATGGCTTTGATTTGATCAGGATTGGCCTCGATTCCCCAAACATTGATATTGTATCCCAGAAACTTCCCAGATCATAACCGAAAGGAGCACGTTTACGGATTTAGTTTCATTTTGTACTTTTTAAGTTTTTCAAACATTTCTTCGAGATCTTTCTAGTGATTAGATTCCTCTTGAGATTTCACTATCATATCATCTATATATACTTTTATGTTTCATCCAATTTGTTCTTTGAACATTCTTTTTACTAACCTTAGATATGTATCCCCTACATTCTTTAACATGAAAGGCATAACATTGTAGTAGCAAAGTCCTTAATATGTTATAAAACTCATGTGTTGTTTTTCTGGTTTGAACATTGGAATTTGATTATGACCCAAGTATGTACCCATAAAAGATAACAGCTATGTCTGCTTGTAGCATCAACTGATTAGTCTATTGGAGAAAAGGATAATATTCCTTGGGGCACGCTTCATTTAGATCGGTGTAATCGACGCACTCTCCCCATTTTCCATTGGACTTTTTAACTAATATGGGATTGGCTAGCCACTTGGGATAAAACACTTCCCTGATAAACCCATTCTCAAGTACTCTTTTAATTTCTTCTTTCAATGCATTAGCGTGAACTTTATGAAATTGCATTTCCTTTTGTTGAACGAAGATAATATTTGGATCTGTATTTAGAGCATGCCTAACCATTGGGTTTATTCCTACAATTCTAGTGGGTCTAGGAAAACACATCCTTGCTTGACTAGAGAAATTGGATAAGTTCTCCTCTAAGCTTGTTGCCCAACTCTTTTTCGATCTTTACCATTTTTGTTGGGTCAAGTGAATCTAAGATTACCTCTTTTAGGTCTTTGGGAGACTTTATTCTTTCTTGCTCATTTCTCATTATGGGGTGATGGACTCCCCTCAGCTCTTGTGGGGTTATTGTTAAGTTGGGCATTTGAAGCTGATATTTATGATGTTTGAACAGTGGCTCCTCCTGAATAGAAAGTACTCCATCTCTAGGCTCCTCATATATCTTCTCTTGTCCCCTTTGCTGCTTCTAGCAACATAGGGACCTCCACGGATTATATCTATGCGGTTAATCGAAGGAATGAATTCTGGTTGAGAGTCGTTCTATATGGAATTTGCAGTATTTCTTGGGGGCCGCTGACTGATCTCTTCAGGATTGAAGGGTTTTTGAATCTTTGTAAAAAATTCCTTCAAAGACCTATATCTAATCATAATATGGATTATTCCGACCAAAACACAGCATTCGTCAGTTTTATATCCGTTCGCCTGGTAGTAAGCGCAATAATATTCCCTTTCTTTGATTATGGATTATTCCATGCCTTATAGGATGTAAGGAAGTTCCCTCCATCCTTAGCAATGGAATAAATATAGGAAATGGGTTTATTCAAAGCCATATAGTTAGATTTTTGGATTTCCACCTATCTTCATCTTTTATTTTCATCCCATCTCGACGTTTTACTGTAGTGGTCATAGCCGGATTTTCTTCCTTTCTTTTGCTAAGATTTCTTCTAAGCGTGATACATTTCATCCACACAGATAAACGTATCAGGCTGGAAATGAAAACCTTGTAAATTCCGACATCCATGGATGTAGAGTTCCATCCATAAAGGGGCTAGTTCGATTAACCTAGAATACGCTACCATCGGCTTTTCTCTATCAGTCACGTTTTCCGCCTTTAGTGCCTCGGCGTTGAATCACTTCAAGTATTCATCAACCAGCTCTTCTGGTCTTTGCTTGACATTTTCCACTAAACCAGAGGCAATAGTAGGATCTTTGTATATGCAAAATTGTGCTGAGGGCTCATAAGAAAACTGTTCCCAAGAGTAAATATTTTTATCTCTGTAGTGCTTGTACCACTTGGCAGCTACTCCATGAAAAGTTGTGAGAAAGATTCCGCAACATACCGCTCTAGAAGCATTGTACAAATCCATTTGTCTCTCAAAAGGCAAAAGATGGTCATGAGGATCAGTATTTTCGTTATACATCAATGATGGGATTTAGATGTGCGATGAAATTTTATGGACATTGTCTCCTCCAAACGGAGCCTCATGGAAATTGTTATTAACTCTTCGATCAAGATTCTTTTTCCCTTTAAGATAAAGCATGTCTTTCACCATTTTGTTAGCTATATCCCTCAAAGAAGGCTTCATCATCAAGGTAATCCCTCTATAAGGCTTGTATTCTTTGTGCGAGATTGAGTTATCTGATCATTTAATAAACCTTTCGACTAGCTTTTCTTGGTTTTCACTTCGACGATCCACTTTAATTTTATTATCTGCTTGCGACTGTGGAGAATATAATGCCAGTTCCTCCTCTTGGATTTCTCTTCTTCTTGGTGGGCCTATGATGCTTTTGCCCTTTTCCTTGCTTTTGGGTATTGTGGTATCCAAATTTCTTCTTAGAAATCCTACTTCCTCTCCTCCTTTAGTAAGCTTTGCTGTTTTAAAAGACTTTTGAGAGAGAACTTTCTCTGAAAGCTCCTGCTTTTGTTGCAAGCTATCGTGTTAAATCTTGGATTTTATCTTCGCTATTTTTTGGATTTCTTGGTACTAAAGGCCGTCTAACTTTCATTTTCTCTAGATTGTAGCATCGAGTGACATTTTCTTCGAGTTCACTTATTGCATTATTGGCTTTCTTAGCTCTTATCATTTTCCTATAATTTTTTTTACATAATTAGTTTCTAAGTAAGGAAATAATGGGTCAGAGGCTCAAGACCTTCTTCTAGAATTAAAATGTTAAACCAAAAAATGGTTCAACATCCGAGATGTTGCATAAGATAGTATTATCCGAAATGGTCCCAATAATGGCCATGAGCTTCAATATTATAACGAGGCTATTCAAAAGTTCATGTTATATGTTCAAGGGTAAAATAAGCAAGTCATATAATTACGCGATAGTCCCTAACTTGTGTAATGGACTAAATAAGCAATTCACGTATAGTACAGTCCTTTGTTCATATGCCGATGAGCATAATAGTCGATATGCAAAGTGAACTTTAATTTGGGCAAGGGCTTAGATGGCCTTGTTCAAATGGTTAATATGCATGTCCAAATTCAAGTCTAAGTCCAAAGATAAGCTATATGCAAGTCTATTTCCTCAATAATAGTCGAAGATACATATATCAAAGGCTTTACGCTATGCAAAGTCCAAGTCCTTATCTACATAAAGTTACAATTGTACCAAGAAATTCCCAACTCGATTCAGGATTTACCACTTCATAATTTGAAAAGTAAGGAAAGAATGATTCGCCCCCTCTTAAGTAGTGTAGGGGTCTACTTATAGAGGTTGTTGCAAGCAGCATGGTTGCTACATGTCCACCCAGCTAGATATTCGAAATCTCCTGTACGTTGTTGATATTTGACATATCCTATGAATTGATGACATTCGACATCTCCAATGCATTGATGACATTCGACATCTCCCCTGCATTGATGACATTTGACATCTCCCTACATTGAAGACATTCGACATCCCCTTTTGCATTATTGTTATTCGGCACCTTCTTACATTGTCCATTTTCGACTTCCTCCTGTACAGCTAATAGTCGACATCTTGCCAACATTCAACATACTTCCTTATGTGGAAACTTGGTATCATTATACTTTACCACAATTAATGTTGTAAAGACCTGACATCTAGTCTTCATGAGTGAATGCTTGACATGCTTTATCGCTTGGAGATGCTTTACAACAATTAACGTTGTAAAGACTCGATGATAGTTATTATATCCAAGCTTGTTTTCCTCAGGAGATTTTCCATCCTCCTGCTGTAGTTAGATACTCGATACTCTTTAATGGGGTATTATCCTTTAGAAATTTTACATCTCTTGGTTATTCGATGTTCGGTACCCCTTTTGAATATAGGCTTAACATCTTCATTCTTAGCACACTCATTACTTATATGTCTGACATGCTTACTAATTTAGAGACTCAATATCTTCTTATATGTTAGATGCTTGGTATCACCTTTTTGTTACATGTTTGGATAACATTCCTTGTTATAGTGGCTCGACACTCTTCTGCCGTTGTAGAAGCTCGCTAACACTAACTATCTAGTCCTCGTTATGTCCAAAATTATATGCTTGACATGTCTGATCACTTTACAAATTTGCCACCTTCATTGCTTTACAAGCTTGAGATGTCTTCTACTCATAAATTCGGCAACTTATGTATAAGTTAGATATCACTTTCATGGTCAAAGGCTCAAATACACCACCTTTAGAGCTTCAGTATTAATGATTTTTAAAGATTCGACAACTTTGATATTATGTTTGCATGGGCTTTATATTACATTTAGTACTTAGATTTAGAGCTTCGTACATCGTATTCTTGGCACACTGATATCAATATATGTTTACCCTTATCTTGATAGCTTGCATAAAATTAAACATCCAACGTCTCCACAATTTTTACCAAGCATATCCAATCAACATCAAACATCCAACATCTAACCTCTTATCAACGTATATCAAACATAACAAAACACATAATACTCATCATCTCCAAGTGCATATATACGCTGTCCAAACACAAACACAAAATAATGTACCTATCAAGACTCATCCTCGCCTTCGGAAGCCCCCGACGACGAACAGAATGTCCTATGCTGCTGCACATACTTCGCCAAGCCCTATTTCAGCTGTGTCATCCCCACAGCATGAAGGCAGACTTGCTCCTATAGCTGTGCAACCATGGCTCTCAGCTCTGCAATCTATGCGTTGTCTTGAGCTTTTTCGTTTGCTTTCTACATGATCCTAGCCTGCAAATACAAATAAGTAGTTATAGAACGTACGTGCATTATGTATAATTTATGCAAAATTTACAAGATAGATTATTTTTCTAAATTACCGCTTGGTTCCAAAGCCAAAATGCCTACATCGCGATGTTAGTTCCATGATTGAGTCAAAAATAACATCCTCCACATCACGCATCAACTCTTTTCATCCTATTTTCCTGCAGCATCTGTGTTCATGTCTTCTTGAAATTTCTCCTACAATGAAAAATAAAGTACAATTGAAATTTACACAACAATATTTTAATTCTTTATAACTACTTTCTTAAATTGATCAATATTAATAATTTAAAATTAAAAATATGCTTACATAGGAAGCGGTTGCTTTAACATCGTCCTTCCATGCATACGTAAGGTTGCCAGCTTCATTTGTCTGCTTGATGGCATGAGTATGAGCAAATACATCCATATATGAGATAGGACCTCCACGTGCTCTTTCTTGAAATAGTTAGTATATATGTATTACTCTGTAATAATTGTATAAGAATAACTTAGAACTTAAAATACACAAATATTACAACTGTTTATAATTGCAATTAAGAAACTTACTAGATCCTCACGATGATGTTGAAATGACTTGGAACCATAGCGATGTGTGATTGGGTTCTTGTTTCTGTTTGTGGAGTTCCTCTCTGACTCCTCCTGCAAATTTAAATTGTACATTATATTTTATAGCTATAAAACAAATTTAAGTGATATATGATAGACTTACATTAAATTCATTGCTGTTCCAGCAAGCAACACAAGCATCCCACACGCTAGCGCTCATCCAGCTAGGCTTCTTCCCCGATTTCCTAAGGCCAGACATTGTGTCCTGATAATTGTTGGCAATTTTTGAACTCAAGTAGCGCTCGCAAAGGGGAATATCAGTTTCCAACAAGTCTATCGCCCCCTGCACATTGATAAAATATAAGTTATACATTTATACTCAATCAGCAAATTATAAAGTGGTAATATATAATGATATATAAATTTACACTCATAGGGAAGTCTTGCCATATATTTTTCCTAACGACGTCTGGGATCTTACTCCATCTAGAACAACATGCAGTCATCCTGCTCATGTAAGCCTGCTTTGATATACTAAGAACAATCGCTGATGGCTCCAGCTCAAATCCCCTGTGTTAAATACGACATGGACCTTTAATAAATCATGACTAATATATCATACAGAAACTATTTTTAATGCTAAAATTAATACTTATGGCCCATCCACTTTAGGCTGTAAAGTCACTATGGTACACGGTGCCTGCACCGCTGCCGTCACCTCCAGCGGCGGTCCCTCTCTAAGAAGAAGAGGGGGAACCTGAATGGAAAGAACCACGACGTCGGAAAAAGACATAATACCTATTACAAGATAATTAATCTATCCTATCATTGTTAATGATAAAAATGTAACATAAATAATCCATAAACTACCTTCTATTAAAATGTATTTTATTAATCAATTTCGTCATTTTCTGATTCAAACTCGGTCTCGTACTCTATATTGTTTTCCTTTTCCTCAAATGCTTCGACTAATACATTTGATTCATCATTTAGAGGTCTAAAATAGATTTGATCATCGGTTATTTTTGTTCCACCATTTTTCTCGATGTCTGCTTAATAGGCATCTTTGTCTGGAATATTCTTTCTATCAAACGTAAATTTTGCCATTGTTTTGAAAACTACCGATCAATTTGCTTTATCTCGTTTTGGAGATGTATAAAGAGTGTAATAAACTAGTAGGGCTTATTTGGAAAGTATAAACGGATCATACTTATGATAAAGCGAGGTATGCTTTATTTCAATAAGATTATAATTTGAGTATGTGTTGATTCCAGAACTTGAAACATTGCTGAACTAGTTGCATCTAAACAAAAGACTTCCTCCGTAGGTCTTGTGAAATATGTCAATTGCAAAACCTGAGTTATACACCATAAAAATTCTTTATATGTTCATTTGGATCATCAACACCTTTAACAAATACACGGGTATTGTTTGTTAATTATTCAGCACCATATTCTTTGATGTCCAATTTATAACCATTGACGAAGTATATTAGATTTGTCTTGACTTTTCTTTTTAGTCCCATCGCTAGATTTTTCAATCCTTCATTGACCACATAATTTACCGAATCATAAACGTAGTTTGAAAACCAACTAGCGAAATCTGTACTAATATCGTCGTTTGGATGTTGTGATTCATAAACACTGCAAATATAGATAATACGTTGCATTATAATTAATTTACACGTGCATTATTAAAATAAATATATCCAAACTTGTTATTTAATATTACCTAACAAATGGTGCAACTTCGGCACTGTTAAGAAGAATATATGTGTGTGCTACATGGTAATCTCTATCGTCTAACCATACGTCCACACATTTTCCAACAGGACGACCATACTCTCTAAAAATAAATAACATTACTTCAGAAGAATCTTGTTCCATGCCTCCATCATTACGCATAGCATTTTCAAATGACAAGTTCACATGATCATTGAAATAATGGGAGAAAAAGAACACGAAGCTTCTTTTTCGATATATGATTTGCAAAATCAATCCTTCGACTCATGCTTTTCTTCTCACTTTTTTCTTTATATGATTTAAGAACCTATTAAAAATTATTTCAAATTAAAATTTAATTATATATATGTAATTAAAATTAATATTTAACATGCTCAATATTAATACCTCTCAAATGGATACATCCATCCATATTGCATAGGACCTCGAAGGCGTGCTTTATATGGAAGATAAATAGGTAAATGCTTCATTACATTAAAGTAACCTGAAGGAAATAATTTTTTCAGTTTGCAGAGCAATATAAGGATTTCTTCCTTAAGTTTACGTAGACGATCAAATTTTAACGTAGTGGAACAAAGCTCTTTCTAAAACAAACTAAGTTCCATTGCGACCTTCCAAACTTTTACGGCAACAGTTCTTTAAAAGCGACAGGTAACAATTTTTCATTATTACATAACAATCATGATTTTTCATCCCACTCAGTTTACCGTTCTTATAGTCGACACATCTACAAATATTAGAAGAAATCCCATCAGAAAATCTTAATCCCTCCATCTATTTTAACCATACTTTAACTTGATTATTGTCTAGCTCATAGCATGCTTTGAGTTTTTAGTATCATTTGGCTTAATATGAAGCTCCAAACGATTACATATATCTTGTATATCATGTCTTGATTTTAAATCGTCCTTAGTGTTGCCCTTAACGTTCAAAACTTCTTTAAACACATTATCAAACATGTTTTTCTCATTGTACATCACGTCAATATTATGACGAATTAGGAGATTTTTTCAATAAGGCAACTCCTAAATTATACTTTGTTTGCGCCAATTATGAATCTTTGATTTATCTTGAATTTCATTTTGTTCTCCGGTTTCATATATCTTTGGTAATCCTTTACATTATCACACACACACACACACACACACACACACACACACACACACACACACACACATATATATATATATATTTGCTTGACCAAATCGTTGATAGCCGCAAAGTCTCTAGATGTAAAGTTTTTTCTTATCTTTTCTAAAAGGATGATTAATATGTAGAAAACATCGATGACAATTAAACCATGAAATTTTCTTTCCATGTGGTAAAGAAAATGCTTGTGTTTCTTCCGTATAATAAGGGCAAGCTAGACGACCGGCTGTACTCCATCCCGAAAGCATTGCATATGCAGAAAAATTGCTAATAGCCCACAACAAAGAAGTGAACATACGAAAAAATTTCTTTTTTTGAAATATCGTTTGTTTCAACTCCTTCATACCACAATGTTTTCAACTATTCAATTAACAATTGTAAACAAACATGAATTCTTTGTGTCGGATCATCAGGGCAAGGGACGACGATTGTGAGAAACATATATGGAGTTTTCATACACATCCATGGAGGTAAATTGTAAGGTGTAAGAATTATAGGCTAAGATGAATATTTAGAACCAAATTAAGAAAATGGTGAAAATCCATCCGTACATAAACCAAGTCTAACATTACGGCTTTCCGCTGCGAAAGCAGGATATTTCTTATCAAAATACTTCCATGCTACTTCATCAGTTGTGCGTGTTAATGTACATTCTTCCTGTGTTCTCACACTATGTCATCTCATATGATGCGCTATAACAGAAGATGCATATAATCTTTGAAGTCTAGGAGTGACAGGTAAGTTATGCATATGCTTGTATGAAACTTCCTTTCCCTTCTTTTTTCTTGGTTTGTATCTTTTCTGGATACATATTCTACAATTTCTTAGATTGATTTCATATTTTCAAAAGAACATGCAACCAATTAAAAATGTATCTATTTTCGATATGAAAATCAAAAGGCAGACATAATTTTTTTATTTCATAATGATTTTCGTACATTAAATTATAGGATGACATATGTCATTTAGCAACTTGTACAATAGCTGTAGATCCGGCTTCTATGAAGTTGTATTTTGATTTCATCGTAATGTATTGTGCAGTTACTAATAATTGAGTGTTTCTTGTACAGCCATCCCAAAGGGTTTCTTAGCAGCTTCCAATAAATTATGGATTTTTTTGCTTCAACATTTAGTTCTTCTTCGACATTAACATTGTCATTATCAACTTCAACACTACGGAACATTAATCGTGCTGCATCTTCAAGCATATCTTTTATGAGATTTATCGTAATAATTTCATTACTAACCTCCTCCTTTGACTGTACATGATTAGATGCTATAATTTCTCCATGACGATCTTACACCAAATAATTTGGCACGAAACCATATTGCCGCAAATGAACTCAAACCATATTTGGCATCAAATGCTTTAACAATTTGCATCTACTACATGAACAACAAATTTCTTCCTTGTTTTATTATTACTTAGAGCGAATTCAATAAACATGTGTACACCATTATGAAAATGTTCACTTGTCGAGTCTCTCATTTTTCTTCGTTGTTGATACATCCAGCTCCGATCAATAAAATGACCATTTTTCCTACTTTAAACATATGACAGAAATTAAAAAAGTATTAATCATTTTATAAATTGATATTTTATTTTTCAATTCAATCGTACAGTTTGATTTTTTATATATTATATAGTATTTTTTTTTCATTTCTTACTTTTCAATTCATCTATACATTTTATTGTTTCTTTAACCATAATTCATTTTAATTATCTGTTATACGTTTTACGGATTGACATTATGAATACAATATTAAATTTTTAGGTTATTGTTTTTTTTTACTTTGATGGTCGATCATCCTACTTTCCATTACAAATACGGTACTAATTACGTTTCTTAAGTCATTTAAACGAGTCAAAAGAATTTCTCAGCACTTCCTCCATGTTCTCTGTATCGTAAATAAATGCATATACACAAAAAACAAAAAAAGTGCCGTCGAAACTTTGCAAACCTTTTAAAATGAAATAATTTGCAAAATGTAATTACTTTGTTGTGTTTGTAACTTATCCAATACTGGGACAAATCCATCAAATATTGTATTAGATGAATATAGACGTCCATTCTGTGGCAAAAACGAATATATATACAACGATTATACATAATACTTGTCAGACGGGGCCAAAAACTCTTTAAATGATTTATTAAAAGTAAAGCACTAATTATCATGTTCGACATTTTATAAAACACATACACTAAATCATGCACATCTATCCTAATTAACCCAAGCTAGCTCTAGTACGCATATGCACTAATTAATCAACGTATGTACGCTAACATACACTAAACAAATTAATGTTTTCGACATTTAGATGATAATAACTGTAATATGCATTCAATGAGGTATAGTAAACAATCAGCGGGGCATTATAAACAACTAGAATAACAAATTAGTCCTAATTTAATAAATCAAAATTAACTAGGGTTTATGAATAAAATCTGATTCGAGATTGATAAAGGACCTAGGATTGGAGATTGTTAAAGGACCTAGGCTTGTCGAGTGTGGAGAATAATAAAGTTTGAGAAGATTGGGGAGGCGGGGTGGCTAGCTGATGAAGGGGAGGAGGTGATGGAATTAGGGATCTGGTGGATTTGAGGGTGGGGGAAGTGATAATGAATCAGGTCTCGGCTTGCTGCCTGTATACACCCTTTTTTCTCACGGCTTTCGATGGCCACCGACAGTAAATTTACGTTAGTTTTCGATTGTTTACCATGTCTACTACATTTTATTACGCAAAACCTACGAAGATCGTTAGCCGTTGTTAGCAGTTGAAAATATCCATCGACGACCGTCAAAAGCCTCCATGGCTATTTACTGTTGTCAAGTAGTAGTTATGTAATTGAAATGTAATGAATTTGCAAATGAATAATTAATTTTTTTTTCAATTTATAATTTTTTTGCTTCAATGATAAAACAACTGATATCATTTGCTCACTAGAAAATAATATTAAGGATGACCGCAACATTATTAGTATATGTTTTCGAGTCTTTAAATGAGGTATGTTACAAATCTTCATCAGAAGAATATGATGAATGTATTTTCCTTCATTTAAGAATTAATGGATTTATGTGAATGTTGTGCATTTAAAAAGCAACAGCAAGAAGCATTTCGAAAAAAGAAGGCACAGAGACCTAAAGCGCCATTAGAGTTTGTTCAAGCCAATGTTGTGGCCCTAAAAACTTCGTTGCTTGGAGGACGATTACGCATTCATTGATTACATTCCTTAGAAGATGGGGGCATGTTTTGTGAAATAAGGTGAACGGTGTTGTAATTTTCGGCAACCCTCGCATCTTCCGCTATGCACGCACTTTAGTTCAGTGTAGATGAAGCAAGATCACTAAACAAAGCTCTTTTGGTGCCAACGTCATGATTGGATATCCATATATCCGCCTAGAGCACATATATTTTCATGGAAATATTTATTTGTAAGAAAAGGAATCCCTTATTGTTACAAGCTATCAATCCCATATATATGCTGATCTCTTTTAGAATATCTTGCGATGGGGACTAATCATAAACCAATCTACACACCCACTCTAATATAATGCGAGCCATACCTAACAGATCTCCATCTTGACGAACATTTTTTCAATTCAACTTGAAGTTATACAGAGTCCTCAAACACTTGGATAATGTCACTAACACCTCCAGCAGTTTAGATTAGGTCGCTACCACCTCCAGCAGTTGGGCCAAGCTGTTTCACAAAGAGTTCTCTTTCACACGGTTGGGGTAGACCACGTTCTAACTTATAACTCAGCCTTAATGAGAATCCCGAGCTCAAACCACATATATTGGAGCATACTTAGGTCAATGCTGCATCATATTGGTCTCATCGAACCATCGGCTCTAATACCATGTTGTAATTTTCGGCACCCCCTCGCATCTTCCGCCATGCGCGCACTTTAATTCAGCGTAGATGAAGCAAGATCACCGAACGAATCTCTTTTGGTGCCAGCGTCATGATTGGATATCTCTACATCCGCCTAGAGAACATATATTTTCATGGCAATATTTATTTGTAATAAAAGGAATCTTTTTTTGATACAAGTTAACAATCACATATATATGCTGATCTCTTTTAGAATATCTTGCGATGTGTGACTAATCATAATGTAATCTACACACCCACTCTAATATAATGTGAGCCACACCTAACAAACGGCTGACAAGTCCCTAAAATTGGAAGATAATGGAAGAAAAGTCACTTTCGAAAAAGTTATGAAAATTTGGTCCCTATTTTTAGTTTTTGACTAATTTATGTTACTTTTGCCTCTGATTCAATGCTGGACTGATTTTCTAGAAGGAGACAATTTGGTAAAAAAATAACAAAACAGACACCTAATTTACATTGATTTATTAATAGGGATTTTTTGTGCATAGGCTTTGAAAATAAGGACCTTTGGTCCTAAAAAAAGTACAAAAGCTTAGCAGCCATGACTGCCTTTACAAATCTATTGAATAATCCAATTTACATCCTTGATCAGCTAGAGGGGTCTTATAATTCCTATCCACCAAACTCTCCTCCACCTTTGCCGATTCCAGTGCCGGCGCCATCACCACTTCTTGATAAATCAACCTCTGCCATTGATGAAGAAGGCTTTCAAACTGTGCACGAAAGAAAATCGAAACTGTTGAATAAAGGTGCTGTCAATGCAGTGATCTCTCATCAGAATTCCCTGAAGTAAGTGAATCAATCAAGACAGCATTCCAGAATTGTAAATCAGGGATCATATCCGAGAATCAATGTGAATGAAAGAATTCCATCAAGAATTACTGCAAGAAACAACCAGAAAGAGATGTATGCAGAAAATCACTTCAGAAATTCAAGAAATTACTCAAGAAACCCTCAATTTAAGGAGAATTCAACATCTCAAATAAACATTAACCAGAGTAAGCCTTCTTCATGGGCAGAGTTGATCAAGAAAGGAGGTTCAAACACTGAATTTGACCTCATATATTCTGCTCCTCTCTCCATCAATGAAAAGAAGATAGTGGTGGTGAGTGCGGAGGCTAGAAAAAGGGCAGAGAGTAAATGGAACTTCTCAGTTGTTGCCTATATCTTTGGCAATAGACCCGCTTATCATCATTACAAGGCTGTAATTGTCAAATCCTGCAAACCCACGGGTAATTTCGACATCTTTACTCGAAATAATGGTTTCCTTTTAATCAGATTTTCCAATCCTTCTGATTGTGATAATGCAATTAATAGGGGGCCATTTTTTATAAACGGAAAGTTGATTATTATGAAAAAATGGAGCAGTAAAATCAATCTTGACAGGGATCTATTATCCTCTATGCCTATTTGGATCAAACTGCCTGAGTTAAATCTTAGACTGTGGGATAGTGAGATTCTAATTGCAATTGCTAGTATAGTTGGCACTCCCCTAAAATTGGATGAACATACTGCAAAAAAAACTAGGCTTTCTTTTGCTAGAATTCTTGTGGAAATAAAAGCAGATTCTGATTTGCCAAATGAGGCTACAATTTCATTGCATGATGGTGAAAATTTGATTCAAAATATTGAATATGAATGGATTCCCCCTAGATGTAAATCTTGTTTATGTTTTGGCCATTCTCTGGAAAATTGTGATTCAAAAATGGTTTGGAAAGAAAAACAAAGTATGCAAGGAAAAGCTTCTGTTATCACCAACATATTTCCAAAACATATTAATGATATTGTTAACACAGCAACTCCTCTTTTCAACAAGGAAAGTAACCCTCATCAACAAGAAGACAATGTTGGTCAGATTGTCATTTTTGAGGATTCATTGTAAATTAGACAGAATTTTAATTAACCAAAAATTTACAAAAACTTTTAAGGATTTCAAATGTCTTACTCTCCCCCAAGCCACTAGTGATCATACTCCTATTCAAATTTACCTTAATTGCAACAATAATATTACTAAAAAGAATTTCCCTTTCAGGTTTGTGAATGGCTAGGTTTATGAGAATAATTATAGAGAAACTGTTAAAAATTGTCTTTCTATGAATATAGTGGGCACTGCCCAGTTCAAATTTAGTAAACTGCTTCAAATCACCAAAAGCAAATTAAAGATCTGGAACAAAAATAGAGCCAATAAAGACATTAAATCTCTAAGGGAAGAATGTGAATTTAGGCAGAATGCTTTGGATAATGATTGCTCAGAAAAAGATAATATCAACAAATTTTTCACTGCCCAAAATAATCTAGCCAAATCTCTACATGCGCTTTCTATAAATCTTAGACAGAAAGCTAAAATTGACTGGTTGAATCATAGGGATGAAGCCAGTAAATTCTTTTATGCTAAGATGTCTAATAGAAAATATAGAAATGATATTGGGAAAATCATTGATATTAATGGTAATACTATAAATAATATGTCTTATATAGAGGATAAAGCTATCAATTATTTCATTTCTCTTTATAACTATAATTTCTCATCTAATGATTTTCCAAATATTGAGCCCAAATACAAATTAAATGAAAACAGCAAAGAAATTCTTTTAGCCCCAATTAGAATTGAGGATATTAAAAATATCATTTTTAACTCAAATAATGATAAAAGTCCAGGCCCTGATGGCTTTGGGGCTAAAGTTTATAAAACTCACTGGGTTGAGATTAAAGATCTTTTATTTGACTTAATTTTTGAATTTTTTAGGACTGGGAAACTTTTAAAAAATCTTAATCATACTTTCATTACATTAATTTCAAAAATTCCCATTCCTAATAGCTTAGAAGATTATAGGCCTATATCCTGCTGTAACTTTGTTTACAAAATAATTTCCAGTATTCTTAGCAGCAGGATAAAAGTATTTTTAAAGCATTTAATTTCTGAAAACCAGAGTGCATTTATTCCTGGTAGGCTCATTGTTGAAAACACTTTGTTAGCACATGAATTAATTAGGAACTTCAACCATAATAACAAAAATCATATGTGTGTTAAAATTGATTTACATAAAGCTTTTGACAAAATTAATAGACAATTTATTATACACATTATGAAACAAATGGGATTTGTAAAGAATTTTATGCTCTTATCTCTGAGTGTATTAGCCAAGTGTCTTTTTCTATTTTGGTTAATGGCTCTCCTAATGGGTTTATTCATAGCAACAGAGGTATTAGACAAGGAGACCCATTGTCTCCTTACTATTGCTATGGAGTATTTCACAATTCTTATGGAGATAGAACTAATAAAAGGAAATATAAAACCCATTAACAGAACCAAACCATGCATTACTCATTTACTTTATGCTGATGATTTACTTATTTTCTTAAATGCAGACACACAAAGTGAAAAATCTATAGCTAACATCTTTGCCAAATTAGAAGTTCATGCTGGTCTAAAAGTTAATGACTTCGAAAGCAAAATCTATTTTAGCAAAAGCTGTGCTAATAAATTGGACATTTTAAACATCTTAAAATTTAAAGAGAGTAATCTTTCAGTCAAGTATCTGGGACTACCTCTTAGTGATAATCAAGTCAATGATCAAGACTGCACAAGATTATTGGATATAATTCAGGCTAGATTTGAAGGGTGGGCTAGTAAACTTCTGTCAACTGCAGACAGAATTGAACATACTCACACTATCATCATTGGAAGCATTATGTACTGGGTTCAAGCACAGAACATTCCAGCAAAAGCTATTCATAAAATTGAAAAAATTTGTGCAAATTTCATTTGGAATGGAAAACATCATAAAATTGCCTGGGACAAAATTTGTAAATCAAAGAAAGCTGGTGGCTTAGGCATAAGGAATATCAAAGATTTAAGGGAAGTATGCAATCTCAAATTATTTTGGAGATTTGTTAATGGCAATTCTCTGTGGGCAAAATGGATGAAAGCAAAGTATCTCAAAAATAAGAATTTTTGGACAACAGGTATTGAAAATCACCATTCTTTTGTTTGGAAGAACATTCTTAAATGCAGGGATACTGGAATTAAACTTCTGGAAAGAAAATTTAAAAATGGCGATCAAACTGATCTATGGTTTGACCCGTGGATTTTTGAAAAATCTTTAATTAGCCTTGTGGGGTGGAATAATTTATTTACATTTGGTGAAGTCTCTGGAAAATTTAATATCATCATCCAAAATGGTAGGTGGAATGCCATGGCACATCCAGCTACATTTATTTTTAAAAATGCCATTCAAAATATTTCTATTGACCCAAACCTACATAAAGATAAATGGAAATGGAAATTATCTTCAAAAGGTACTTTCTCTTTTAAAAAAACATTGGAGTTTTTAAAAGGCTATGAAACAGAGGTCGATTGGCACAATGTTATATGGAGTAAAGCTAACTGTCCAAAAATGTCTCACTGTGCTTATTTTGCTATTATTAATAGACTTTCCACCAGAGACAGATGTCTGAAGTGGAATAAAAAAGGGGAAACAAAATGACTTCTTTGTAAAAATGAGACAGAGAGTATTGATCATCTGTTCTTTGATTGCATTTATTCAAAGCATATTTGGTTCATTGTCAAAACTAATCTCAAAATCAATCAAAACCAAGTCGTTCAAAACATCAGAGAAAGCATCAGTTATATCCAACATAATTTCAAAGAAAAATCCAAGGAATTCAAAAAAGCTAGCATCATGCTCACAGCATCCATTTTCCATATCTGGAAAGAAAGAAATCAAAGGCTACACTCTCAAAAGAAAACGGAAAGCATTCAATTTTGAAAAAAATTTGAATTGGACAGTCAAATCATTCTCAATAAGCATAGAAATCACAGAAATCAAAGAGCTCAATCAGAGAATTCAAACTGGAAAATGGATAAATATGAAGAGTATCTAGAATCTTTCTTACAATATGGGAAAACCATTAATGATTTTTCCAACATTGGTTTGCTCCATCACAAAGATAGCAGTAGGATGAAAAAGCCCATGAATGACATTGCATCCACTCGAGATCCTCTCAATACTGGAAGGGGTGGCTTTCACCAACACAATAGGAATTTCTCCTATAACACAAAGGGAATTTATCTTAATACTAATACATTTTGTAATAAAGTTAATGAATATTCGAATTCTTATACTTGTTATCAAATACCTGATAGGGGCAAAAGCTACCGCGCGTCCAATATTGGAGATTCGGCAGATATCAATCTACATATGGACAAATATCGCCAACTGATTATTAATAATCAGATTGTTGATGATAACTACTATCGAAGTAACATCAACAGTCAAATTTATCACTTATCTGAATGAGAGATAGGGGATAGCAGCTCCAACAATTGCTACGTTCAAGAGGAGCCGACCCCTTACAACCTCAATAGTTGTTTCAACAACAAAAAAAGGTCGTCTTTTTCCGAATGCGAAGTTCCTCGAATTTATCAAGACAAGAATCAGAGCTATACGAAGTATTCCGCCCAAAGTCATTCCGCCGACAGCAGTCATTCCGCCGTCCAAAGTCATCTACCATGGTGATAATATTATTAATTCTACAACCTTTGCTATAGATCCTCCAGATCTGCAAGCTGAAGATGCTCTAAACAGCAAAGCAAGCTATTACAAAGAAGATGATGCAAAATCTGCTCATACGAGGCAAATTCTTAAGCTCGCAAATCAGCGCCGCAAAGGCAAGAGGGAATGGAAGCCCCCATGAGTTTCTTCTCTCATTCTTTTTAGTCTCGAATGACTTTTATCCAGAAGAAGAAGTTTCCGCCATTATTTTTTTCTTCTTGTTGTTTTGTTGTGTGGAGGCGCGGTTGTGTTTTGTGTCTTGTGGTGTTGTAGTTGGGTATTTTTACCCGTAACACTTTATTTGGGCCGGGCCCTTTTTACTAAGTTAAAAAAAAAAAAAAAAAAAAAAGGACCATTGGTCCAAAACCCCGATAAGATGCCAAAGTTCTCTTTGTCATCAAGAAATTCAACGTGTCATTGAGAGTCAAAGCAGATAGTTTATTGAAATGTTAAGAAGTGACATGATTGACGAGCATAACCCAAAAAAATTTGATAAATTTTATGAAGATATTGGCTTGGATGGGAAAGTAATGGGCTGATAACTCCACAACCAGAGAGACTTAGAGAAAAGAAGAATACTTATGATATAGATGTCAAAGCTTCATGAGAAAGGGAAGCCTTTGTCTGTCTGGACCGAAGCAGCATCCATGCTGGATTATTGTTGAATAGATGTAAAAAAAAAAAAAAAAAAAAAAAAAAAAAAAAAAAAAAACAAAGAAAGAAAGAAACATCCTTAAGCTGCAACTTAAGCTTGGAATCGTAAGAAGCTATATTTTAAGCCACTTGAGAATTTTCGGATGTATTTCCTTTGTTCATTTTCCAAAACAATCAAGACATAAGCTTGATAAGATAAGTAAGAAATATATATGTTGGGTTATAGCCCAAAATCAAAGACCTGCAAGTTATTAAATTTGAATAAGAAAATGTTGGTTATGAGTAAGGAGATCCTCTTTAATGAAAAGGCTCCGTGAAAGAAAAGAAAAGAAAAGTTCAATTCGTTTCTCTCGATGAAGTAGAAAATGACCAAGAAGATAAAAGATGATGATCAGGAAGAGCCGCTTCGAATATCTCCATGAACAACCCACAGTCTCAGTGAAAGTTCATGATTAAGCTCAAGTTTATCTTCATTGGGTTCACTATCGAGGAAGATGTAATTAATGCCTTAATGATTTCTATGGCTTTTGGCATTTTTGTATCACTAAACCAGTAAACCTTGAAGAACCCATTAAAGATGATGCATGGAAGAATCCTACAAAAGAGGTTTAAGTAATTTAAACTTTAAAGAAGACTGCTGAGTTAGTTGAGAACTGAAATATGAAGAAGTGGTTTGTGTCAGGTGCGTCTACAGAAAAATATCCATCCAGATGGATCTTACAAGACGTGTTTACGAAATCACTTCCAAAGATAAGTTTTATATTTCAAAGACTTGATGAATAGTGTAAAGTGAATTGAGGAGTACGGAAAATATTTTATTGTTATTAAGAAGTCGGAGATTCATCAGCACAATAATAAAAAGCATTAAGAGTCGACAGTTTCAAAATCACGTATAACCCGTGTTTTCATGATCATATGCTCATTCGATCCATCCTCGAATAACCCTGAAGTTTGGACCATCACGGTAGAGAACTCAATCGGACATCATTCATTCATGAACTTGGATCAGACCTTTAAAGCAACGGTCCAACCGTCAATTTTACCTGGTTAAAACACGGTTTTTTTGTTTTTTCCTACTTTCTCATCGTGTAATTCTCTCTCATTTTCATCTTTTGCATTGCTTTGAAGAAAATAAATAAATATATATATTTCAAAAATCATAATCGTTCCAAAATCTGAACCACTAACTTCATCACTTTGTTCTTCACTGCTGCAAACTCTTCTAATACCACTGTAAGATTCATCAAGTTTGTTTTCATTAAACTTCTAACGTTGTGCACTACTCTACTATATACAGAGCTGTAGTTGTGCACTGCAACAACACACAACTTCGGTCGCAGACCTTAAAGACCATCTACAGCTTGTGTAGGTAGCATCATTATTTCAATATTTTTGTTTATAGTTTGTAGTTAAATATACAAATTTTTCGAAAAAATAAATCACGGTTTCGAACGTTCGATCGGTTGAACCATCAAAATCTTAAACCTTCAATCATCAGGGTTTGAGGCACCGCACGATCATGAAAACTGTGCATATAACACATCATTGTTAACCATTAGTTCCAATGCTAATGATCATACATAAATACGCTTATTATAAAGTTAATTCCGACCCGATGAGTCTCAGTTCTAGCCACGTTGGGCCTTGTCGGGTCCAAACTATGTATTTTAAAATTTAGACCCGACCCAATCCGAACTTCAGTTCAGTTCGGGTCGGATCGGTTCTGATCCGATTGGATAATAAAACTAAAAATGCATATATTTAAATTTTTTTTGATCAGGTCTTTCGGGTCGAGTCTGTTTGGATCGGGTTTGATCGAGTCATTATTGCGGTTTGCATCACCTAGACCGACCCATGACCCATCGTGTTTGATTTGAATTTAGGTTTTTCGGATCGTTTTGATTTTGAGGTTCGAGGTTCTTATTGTCAACCTTAATTGGACTGATCAATCAAAGTAAGAGAGCGAATTAGTATGATGCACAATTGAGTGTTTCTAGGACCTCAATTCATATGTCCCCATTTCTTCTGTTTTTCTGAACTAAATTCATCTCAACCATCCATTTTTGCATTATAGAATTACTTTATCAGTATGAAATCCATTCAACAATTAAATCATGTGATGTATGGTTGAAGTTCTATTGGATACAAACAGTAGTAATCGGAACAGAGGAATTGAGATTGAGCTTGACCTAGTTCATCTTATGTTTCACTCTTTATTGTTTTTTCTCCATCTTACGTCATTATTATTATCAACCATTATTTTGTCATATCTAGTGGTTGAAATGATGGAACTATAAAAATATAAAAGTACTACGGTTTCCATCTATACATACCTGCTTTCCTCTTATACATGCATGCATCTATATTATAAATTCTCTAAACGGAAAAAAAAAAACTATTTCTTCGTAAAAATATTTGCAACGCTTTATGATAGAGTGTGCATATTTAAGGTGACTGTGCTTCAATACAGTCGAAGTCCGACACTAACGATTTGTTCTCTCTATAAATGAGGACCCACCAATTTGAATTGACATACTAGTTATTGGAATAAGTGAAGTAAAGTCGATTATCATATCACTAAATCCTTCTTAATTTTTTGACATTTCGTTTACATGATATTTCTTAGCTTCATATGTAATTAGTGTAACTTGAAAAAGAAATGACATATTTGATATTTTGATATTTTGAGCGCACCTACGTGGGTTATTCGTTTTTTCAATGTTATTATTTTTATGCAAACGCCAACTTTCAGCGATCTTCCTAGCTCTAGCATGAAACTAGAAAGTAAGAGCATAACTAACAACGGTTTATTCAGTTGCTAAACACCAACGGAGCAAACATCTATGGCTTGTTTACTTTCGGTGGTTAGTTTGAACTGATCTCGTGACTAATGAACTAAATAGGGGCTGGTAAGTACAACGACAAAGATTTTTTTTTCACCTAAGCACCCTAGAAGTAATAAGTCACCTGTGTAAGGGCGTTCGCTCAGCTATATGTGCCGCTAAAGTCTATTGTTACATAGACCCCCTTGTGTTTAGTGTTATTTTGTCATTCAAGGCGCTCCGGCCTCAAGCTTTACATGGCGCTTAAGCACTCCGTCGCACGGCAGCTCATGTTATCTAGACTTTTAGGACACACGTAGGTCATCAGGACTCTTCCTTCCTAGTTTGAGTGGTTTGAGCATTTAATCATGTTTATGCATCGCGCGAAATCATTTTAAGTTGCCATTTTATCCACTGCGCCCACAATTACAAACAAATGTATCAGATTAGATTATATAATCATATCATGAAATACGTACTTCTGAAGCAAAGAGCAAAGCTGACCTTAGTCATTGCCCACATGCTTTTGTGTTCATTATATATAGACACACATATACAATTATCTAAAGAGTAGTTTATAAGCGCATAGCATCAGGAGCAATCAACCGCATTTTTTTTTAAATCTATATAGATAGAAGGATGACGGCTAATGATGTTATATCACCATTATTAAACTTTAACTAATTAACAACTTAAGTAACATCCATCAAAATCCACCATAGAATGCTGGCGCCCAATAATCAGAGCCGTTTTCGATTCCTACGTGCATTGTGAATGATACTGGAACTAGACACAATCCTCTACTCCTCAAGTCTTTCTTTGGTTTATCCTGTGCAGTTAAATCCTATATATATACAAAACATAAGAGTGCATTAGTTTCATAGATTATACAAAAACTGAAATAAAAGAGTTTATGCATCTCAAATCTTCAAAATAAACTCTATATCCGTCTCTCGAAGTATAAATACTGATATATAAATACTGATATAACTCTAAACTACTGCACAACGGAACATAAGCGAGCTTCAA
Source organism: Allium cepa (assembly GCA_030765085.1). NCBI lineage: Eukaryota > Viridiplantae > Streptophyta > Magnoliopsida > Asparagales > Amaryllidaceae > Allium > Allium cepa. Next base: position 61,850,344 of record CM060935.1, read on the forward strand.
AGTATAAATATATGAAAGCATGGCCTTCTGTTTGTACTCCATACAGCTATTTCCAGAACTCATACATAATTTGTAAGTTGAATATATATTGATCAGCTGACTGGTTTATAGTTAAAGAATACTGACACTTCAATTGTTTAAGTTTATATTGTACTTAAAATGAATTTAAGCTAGTTATTATTTAATTGAATGTTGTTACCTGTGCAGATGGTCCAGTCGTCTTCTTTATGTTATTGTCATTCAGTAGCTGTTTTAAAGCATAATTAACATGTAGCAGTTAGAAAGAGAATATTTAAATAGACAAGTAAAAACCGGTTGTGAAGTACACTAAACCACAAAAAAAATTCGGTTTTAGTGTATTTAAAAACGTTTTTTTCTCCTATTAATCTTCGATCTAATGGAATTAGCATGCATAATTACCTGGCCTGGGCCTTCAGGAAATTTACAGCTTTTCTCTCCTTGTACCTGAAAATTGTGATTATCCTTTCTTAAAGTAGAACTTGGTAAGTTAACAACAGTTGATTACCTGTTTATCCATGTTTATTTGATTCTTAAAAGATTCTGTGAATATATTTTTCCGAAAGAGAGTTTGCAGGATATAAAAATGTGATCAAAAATAAAAATTTAGAATTTGATATTCTTTTCATAGTGTAAATTAAGACTTCTGACTTGTGTTTTTGGATGTAAAGTTTGTAAAAACAATCAGAAATACAATTTGGAACTAAATGCCTTCTTGAAAATATAAATGCTTTGTTGAAGTTATGCATGTAATCAATGTCGCTTAGAAGAAACAAAAGTTTGACATGTTTAATTTTTGATAATTTTGCATGTATATATAAGTAGACATGTATCATTTTGTTGAATTTTCTACATTATGAAATGACAAATATTTAACAATATAATTGTCTTTATTGCTATTATACGAAGGTTATAAATATGAATGTACACACGAGAAACTGTCAGGGGGGTCCGCAATGGAAAAAAAAGTTGCAAGATGAAAAAATTCTTGCACCAAAGAGCAGGTAAATTCCAAAGGGCAGGTAAATTTGTTTCATGCGCATCATGGATGTTAAAAGCAGGTCAGTTAATGAATTGTTTGGATATCTCCATCCTCACCGGAAATTATTCTCAGATATAAGTATCTGCATCAGTGAATACGGATGAATATCAAATATTTGTTTTATCCACCGTCGATTGATAAATTTACAAATATAAATAAAAAATTTGCTTTACTATAATTAAATTTTAGCCTCATTTATTGTAGAAGTGCAAAAATTGAACACATATAATGATATGAGCATTTTTGAATAATAAAATTACGACAAATGGATATAATATAAACTATTAGTTTATTAAAACAATAAATATATGATTATACTAAAACACACATAACATAAACTATAATATTAACAAAAACAAAATGGATAATTTTCGGATGTGAATGCTTTTATATCAGCATCTGTATCTATTTCTTTGGACATCGTGTATTTATTCTATATTCAAGTGCGGACGGATTTTAGATTTTTCGGATATTCATTAACATGCTTAGCTAAAAAAATCCAAAGAAGCATGGACAATTTAAAGAAACTATTTGGAGTTTATGCTAAAATTATATCTATGGAACAATAAATTTTATGGTGTGAATATGACAATCTATCAGTGAAAGACATAGAAAATATTCAAAAAAAAAACTTTTTATTGAGCTATTATCATTGTAAATCAAGTTTAAAGATGTAAAGATACCACCGAAGAATAAAAAGTTGTTGAAAACATAATGTAGAGTCTATCAACAAACTTTGACCATATAGTTGTTATAGAGGAGTCTAGATGAAATCACGAGATCACTATAAGCCCATGAATGAAGAGTTAAAAGATTCTTAAATCGGAGTTTAGAGTTCATGCCAATATTGGTAGTTGCAAGGATCCACTGCCTCAATGCAAAGATGTGTTAGGGGTAAATAATGTGATAAGAAACAAAATTTCTGAACATATAGTAAGAACAATAAGATATTTTTCTAGGGAATAATTTTCAAAATTCACATAAATATTAGTGTGTTTGTGAAACAAACAATGATGCATGGACAGGACAAAGGTAGCCTGTACCCATAACTTTTGTATACCAAAATTTCGTCAGAGGACTCACCGATTTCATAAGAGGACAAGACCTATATGGCAAGAGTGTCATATGCAAGTATGGTTGGTAGCTTAATGTAAACCATATACAAGGCCTGATGTTGCAAATGCGGTCAGGGTGGTTAGTCACTTTATGGAGTACCCGTTTAATCGCATTGGGAAGCAATGAAAGTTATTTTAAGTTATCTTTGAGAGAGTTCGAGTCATGGTCTTGTATTTGATGGTAGTGTTGGTATAGATTGCAAGTCGTTGATTCGGACTATGCCGGTGATAAAGATCGGAGAAAGTCAACTTTTGGGTATGTATTTACTTTTGGTGGCACGGTTTTTGGCTAGAGGTCAAGATTGAAAACCATGGTTACTTTATCTATCACGGTGGCAGAGTTAGTTACAACAGTTGAAGCGGTATAAGAGGCACTTTACTGTGAGGTTGATGTTGACTAAAGTATCGTGCATGATAGTATTGATGTGCATTGTGATAGGTGAAGTGTTTTCCATTTGGCGAAAAAATTGGCATTTAACTCTCAGATGAATCACACCAAAATTAGAGAGTCATTTCTAGTTGTTAATGATGAGGATAAGTTTTTTATATTCTGGAAAGTACACACAAAAGATAACACAAAAAATTATTTTGACAAAAGTATCGGCACTTGGAAACTTTGAACATTGCTTGTACTTAGTTCGCTTTATGGAGTGCTAAGTTCACTTGGTGGCACGAATTGGGGAGTTGTCTGTTGAAGAGTAAATGTCAGACTGTTTGTCTTTTTGTGAGATGGTCATTGAATGAACGGGAAGACTAATGTGATGGCATGATGTAGCTTGGTGTATCAAGTTGAGATGGAGATATGGATATTAAATCGAGGTGGAGTGTTGAATTTTGGTGATTATATATATATATATATATATATATATATATATATATGTATATATGTATATATATATGCAAATGTAGGGGATTGAATGAGCTCTCTAATGGTCTGAATGGTTCGCAATTTGGAGCTCGTATGCAAAAGATATCGCAGTTCGAAGGAAAAGGAGTTGTTACAAGTTCAGAGAACGACAAACGTACGGGAAAAATTAAGCTATAGTAAATCATTCGATCGATAGGCCTCGAATATTCAACTAATTGAGGGGATAAACTTGTTATTCATTGCGAGAAGAAACTGTATATTTTTATGCACTTTTAGTATACTATCTCAAGGCATCAGTCAACTGTTTCCACCAAACAGTCGACTATTTAGATGATGCTGAAATTTTGTTTGATTGCATCGTTCGATTGCTCCCCCAGGGCAGTCAATTGATCAGCTAATGCAAGGAGTTCTTTTCGATGGATATAAAGCGATGTTTTTAGGGAAAATATCATGAATTCCAGTTGTAATTCTCTTACACTATAAAAGGGAAGATAAAAGAGATTTAAGGGATTGATTGGAGATAGAGTTCTATGTTATTGCTCTAGGGTTTCCATCATTATAATTTGTTCATCTCTTATCTCTACAAAATCGTTCTATCAAGGAAAATCATTGTAACAATCTCACTCTCTTTGGTATTAATAAATGCTCTCCCTATAGTGGATGTACTAAAATGACATTACCAGATACACTATAAATCTCGATGTTATTTATTAATTGCAATTTTTCTTACTGTTCTCTATATTATTGTAATGGTTGGTCATGTTAGATTAAGATATTTCTTTATTGATTATTTCACATCATTTTCGCCTATCCATTTAGGGCTTTCACTATCTTTGGTATTCATTTGTGTTTGGATATAGGCTTAATTATTTATTGATAATTTCTATAGGTTCTCCTACACTATAGGGCTTGTGAAAGTTCGACGTCATGTATGAAAAGGAAAAATATAGCTATATTAGTATATTAATAATGACTAGGTTAGATCACTCAGTGATTGCAAAAGAACATTTGGTTATGTCCTAAAAATTAATTTCACGAAATTTGAAAAAGTTTAGGCTGTATATTTTATGGTCGATGTTGCTCGTAAGGTCGTTTGGCTTAGAATTTTTTAAAAGGATGTCCATCGGAAACAAAACACCTCCAAGAATGATATTTTATGAAAATATAATAACAATCACAATAGTAAAAATCTAGCCTTTCATGAAAGAACAAAGCATATAGGGATTCTTCAACACTTTGTCAAATATGGATTATTGTAACTAGTGATTTTTGATTTTATTGTTAAATAAAAATAATCAATCTTAGTATACCAAGTCCAGTATTTAATTGAATGAGAGATCTGTAAGGAATTATGATTCCATGGCTTAGAACACAAACCAAGGAGAACGTTGTCAGGCTAGTGGAGGGAAGGTATTATTATTCCATATGTAAAGAAAAAACAATTCAACTATAATTCATACATAAAAAAGAACAACCAATAGATAGTTTCGCAAAAATCACTTGTGTTGACAAAATCCAAAAACTCAAAGAAGGAAATCTAAGTAAAAATTAAAATGAAGTATTATTTGGTTCTCGGGAATATAAGTGCTTTGATTGAATTACCCATGTAATGAATATTTATTAAAAGATAAATAAGAGGACATATGTTGCTCCTTTGAATCTTGCATGTAATGAATATTTACAAAAGGAACATAAGTGAACAATGCCATTTCGTAGAATTTTACATGTCAATGGAAGAGAAAATATCCAACCATATAAATAGTTTTTTAATATCCCTACATGAAGGCTATAACTAAGGGTGCACATAATTCACTTCGTAATCAGTCCACCGTCAAAGTTTTCAATTTTTGTAAGAAAAGGTAATATATCATTTTTATGCATTTCGCAATGGAAAATTATAGTATTATTTTAGTTTGAGAAGTAATTTTTGCATAAAAATTCAATAGTTTTATTCTTTCTTTAACTTTGCATCTCATAAGTAAACAAGGACTCGTGGATGGTTATGTTACTCGAATTAGATATATAGTGACTCACATCATGAAAAACTTGTGCTAAGTTTAGCCTTGTACTACCCACTAAAATATCATATGGAACATCCACTATAAATTCTTTATCCATATTCTATATAGGAGAAAAATTGCAGATATCGTAAATTGAGAATAAAAATAGAGTAATAATCATTTTCAACTCTTTATTGCATATCGATTTAGATCCATTCTTACATATATGTATTTTGATAGAACCTTACACTCTCCATTGTCATTCTCTAAATATCTCTATTTCAATAATTTTCTTTTCTTTCTCTAAATTATTCATGTCAAATTCATTACTTTATTTCCTCAATCTGGCCATACTGCTTGCTAAGAGACGTATCATAAATGCAGAGTAAAATTTGATGCCCTCGTCACATCTTTAGAGATACACACCAACCTCGATGGATTTGAGAGAATCGATTATAGCCTAATATTATCATTTTTCATGTACCATTTCCATTAGAACAAGTTTGGTTTATTTAAGTAATTATTTGGCTTAATGATATAATTTGCTTACTTTTACTTTTGAACCTTGTCCCTGATGTATATAAATTTCTTATGTAGATCATCAAACAAGAACATCGAATTCATATCAATTTGGTTCAACTCCATGTCATAAGATGCCAAAAAAACTATAACGCCCACTCATTGTTTATCTAAAAACAAATGAAAATAAAATGTAGTGGATTGTTCACCCTCTTACATGGATATATGTTTCTTGTTCACACATCCCTTAAATCAGGAATCAAAACCTAGATTAATATCTTTAACTTCGATGATCAGTTTACAACTAAATGCTTACTTTCTAGTAGAAATAAACACCAAATTCTAAGTATGCTTTTTTACACGATGTTTCTATATGCTCTACCTTAGATATCTCCAACTCGAGTAGCCAAATGAAGTGCCCGTCTATACAAAATCTCTTGATTTCTCTTCAGTAAAAGAGAAAACATCAACGACACATAAAATATGTTTCAACATTGCCAAGCCCCATTAAGTCTTTCATCGAAATTAGCTCCATTTTTATTTTGAAGTAATCTAAAATGATAAACAACGTAACTTAGGTTAAGGGATTTGAACTCATGTTATCAACTATTGCATCATTGGTATTGTTATCTTCTACGTACTATGATTTAGTTTGCATATGGTGCTTACCTTTTGTTCTATAATTATTACCACTTGAAGAAGGCTCTAACTTCTTCATAGCTTTCTCATCAAATGTAACATTCTTTCCAATAATAATATTCCTGGTAATAGGATACAACACATCATCCCATATTCACTTTTTTCTCTTAACCAAATAAATACATTGTCTACCATTGTATTAAACCAACCATTATTTTCATACATATAAGTTGGACCACAAATCACCTGGATAAAACGAATGTTATGTAAGATTTTCCATTCCACACTTCCTTGCTCATATTCAAGATGGTAATAGGATTGTGGTTAACAATAAAAACTTATGTAGACATCATTTCAATCAAAAGTTCATTATATAACTATATCGTTAACCTATAGCACCTGGATCTTCTCCACAAAATTATTTTCATCCTTTCCAAAATTCTATTCCATTTTGGCTTGTCCAAAGTAGTTTATGATTACTGATAAACTTGAATGCAGATATGTTATTCAACCCATATGAACTTTTTTTTACCGACATTAATAGAAATGAGATCCTTTAATACCTTACTTGACTACTTTCCACCAATCTCATTGAATTATAAATATTTCTAAAAGAAGCATCCTTTTTAAATTCATAATGAAAAGATATGTTATCTGAGAAATTTTCGACCGATGAAAGGAATGTATTTTCCCACACCACAAGATGAAAAATGCATGGACACATAAAAACATTTTATTTATAATCAAGTATGACATCATGGTTATATATCATATAGAGAAATGCCCATTATTCTTATTAAGAACATAATCATTTTCACTGATAATCAATTTTGAAATACCGACATCATCAATTAGTATGCTTCTTCATCTCCTCAATTCTCCCCAACTAATGTCGCACATCCTAAAATGCAACAGTTATGTAGAATCATATTTAATAAAATCCATTGTTCTCCCAAACTCACCATGATAGTCAAACTTGAGGATTATCTTCCAAGTTCCATTAAAACCAATGAACCATTCTTACATTTAATTTCTCATCGATATGTTATTTATTATATAAAATTTATTTTTCAATTTTTAAATAAATGTTAAATGAGTATTACGATGTCTGAGTAAAGGTAGTAGGATAGAAATAAAAACACTAATTTTATTTTTATAAGGTCAAAGCAATTATAGAGTAACTCAATTAGAATCCTGATAAATTAAAAAGTTAATCTAAAAAATATGAAATTAGATTTTCGAATATAGATATTTATAGATACTGACTCAATTGAATCTCTAACAACTCTAACATAAAACTATGATAAAACCAATTTAGGATAACAATCAAAATCCAACTCATACATATAGCATATTCGATCACTGTGATAATCCTAACAACATCAATAAATGTCTTAATTCTCATTGTAGCGGTCACCACCAATCTTTAAAATGCGCCATTACCCAAAAGAATTATGCCTTCATCGTACTCATTGTGCATATCGAGGAACTACCCATTTCCAATATCTTTTAGTAAGAAGCTCATAAATTGATAAACAACAACACGCTTTTAATCTTTAATACACTCGTTTAAATTATGTTTTTACTCTCACCATAAGGACCAACACTAATAGTTAGTGTATTAGATATTTTATCCTATATACTCTTATTAGAGTGCCCATTCTTCAGTTTATTCATTCTTGTAAGTAAAATAACCATGGTTTATGGATTCGTAGATATAGATATCAAATTACAATTTCAATCCATCATGTTTCTTGGCACTTGCACATAAACCTTCTGCATCATAAGCATTTGCATTATTGATCACTTATGCTTAACATCTAATTATGTAAGATAACCTTCAAATCTTGTAGACTGATTGCCTTCCAAGCATAAACCATTGAACTCACAAAACCATATGCACTTTTGGCAGTGAGCATAAAATAATCACTGCCTTTGACTCAACCTATGTGTTAATATCTGCTATCTTTAGAGTCAAATTGAGCATATTACGAATGCTAAAATGCTCCGACAGTGCAGCATTCAGTTTCATCCTGAAAGCAAAACTTTTTTGGATGATTATCATATGTCAAGAACTTAACATGCATGCCTTCTAAAGTGCACATCATAACTCCTAAGTTTTCTTAGTATGAGAAAATTTCTAAACACCTCATTTGTAAGAGATTATTGAATTGATTTGAAATCCACATCTTTCATATGCCCCAATTCCCCTATCGTTTGATTCCTTTGTATATCATTCTTTGAAAATAATTTCAAGTCTTCCTATTTTTACTACTACTTTCATCTTTCTAGTAATGAAATGACAAGTTCCGTTAGATAATATCACCTATTAATGTTATTATGCATTATTGCATCCCTAATACAATCAATCCCTAAATATTTGGCATCAACTCTAAATCTTCTTACTATATATCGCTAAATATGTCCTATCTCATTGGATTGGAATCACTAGCAATACAAAGGATTAAAGAAATAATTAAATGAAAGTAAAGTAGAGTCAACTAAATTTTTGTTAGGATTGATCAAATTAATCCACACCCTACAACTAAGCAAATTTTGACTCTTCTTAGTTATGAGAGAAAACAAGAAAATTACTTAATATTATAAAAAAAATTACTCGTTTCCTTGATAAAATCTTTAATGGAAAATTCATTGATTTTTTATTTGTCTAATCTATGTGGATTGTAATAATGAATATTCCTTGTTCATTTATGAAGATTACAGATCAATATATGCTCATGACTATGAGCCCTAAACTTGGACCCACAATAAATCAACTTTTCTAACTGTTCCCATTTCCTAATCTATGTGGATTGTAATAATGAATATTCCTTGTTCATTTATGAAGATTACAGATCAATATATGCTCATGACTATGAGCCCTAAACTTGGACCCATAATAAATCAACTTTTCTAACTGTTCCCATTTCTTGCACATGAGAATAGTGCATAGGTTATGATTGATATATAGGATTAATGTCGACATGTATCATTTTTTTACTCATAACTAGAGACATTAGATATGCCGACCTGCCTTCCACAAATGTCAGCATATCCCTAATTGTTAAAAATAACGCTACTATTTGGTTTTTAGACTTCTCTATGTCTAGGAAAGGTTTGAAAATGTCTAATTATCTTAATCAAGAAATGACTAAGAATATTTGGAAATATTATTAACTCTTTTTATAATTTCTATTATGATAATAAAATATACACAGAGGTTGTTTCTTCCATTCACATCATCTGATCCATAAATCAATGAAATAAAATGGAAGATGATTGCTATTATGGGCTAAAAAAAGTAAGAGAGAAAGTAACATTTAGGAGCTATTAAATTAAGAGAATAAATATAGTACAATGTTGTTATAAAAATATATTTCTTTCGTAAGTTAACCTATCTTTTTTTCTGGTTTCAGAGAAAAGGCAAAAGAAGCATTATAATACATTTGATTATAATGGTTGGCGATAAATTATAACATTAAATTCTCAAGGTACCCATATTGCATATTGGAAAAACGATGCACATTCTTCAGTTTAATAATAATCATGTGTGGTTGTAGATGTTTGCTATATTCCAGGTATAAATAAATTTAGTTGTTTCTCAAATAAATTCAACAAGAAACCATGTAGTTTCCAAACTAATATACATTAAGGTTTTTTCATTTAAAGAATCACGAAGGACCCAGCTATTGAAGAAATGAGGCTGAATTACAAAGATGTGATGTCCATAGTATCTGTATATGCAGATAAGACTCATAAAAAATAAACTGCAAATACATGACATATTTTGCATTGGCATGTAATATAAGAATCCAAAACTATGATGGATAGTACAATGCTTACAGGTTTACCAATTATAATTACATGTGGCTATTATACGCATGTACTATGAGTTTGGTGATTCACATCAAGTAGCATATAAGCCACCAGAATTCAATCCTAATGAATAGTTTGAAATCATCAATTCATATATGTTTGATCTAGTAAGTGAAACCTCAATAGGATAGTAATATACATGCTCGATTTTGTTATAATTTGTGAATACACGTGTGGTTTACTTGCTTAAAGAAAAATCAAGTATTTCCCTAAGTTTAAAGAGTTTCAATATAATGTAAATGGAGAGGTTTCAAGTCAGATAAAATGTTTACAAATAGAAAATTGGAAAAGAGTTTACTTCAATAGAATTTTTAGCATATCTTGAGAATTGAATTAATCTCCAACAAATTTGTCTTGACAGCCATATGCCAAATGGACCAACATATAGAAGAAAAAATCAAAATATATTACATTCTAAAAATGTTCGAAGAATATTTTTAGCCCAACGTATGCAAATCGAAACATACTTTATTAACTGACTGGCATAACATAAGCTTAGATTTGTGTTAAAACTTCAAATAGGAAAAATAAAGAAAAATGTAAAACCACTTTTGAGTATTTGGTTGTGTGTGATAAGTCTTCTTTCTGGATCCTATGGTTAGGTGTGGCTTGCATTAGTGAGTACGTAGATTGGACTTGATAAAGTTTCATATCGTAATAAATATGAGAGGAAATGCAGTATATATGTGAGATGGTATCATGTAACATAGAGAATTCCTTTTGTTACAATCAATTTTTTCAAGACCACTTATATATCCATTAGGAGATGGCGTAGAGATCTTTAGTTAGATGCTGACTTGAACGCATTATTAAATGGTCTCTGCTCACACTTAATGAAGTACACAAACATAAGGGGCATGTTAGGGTAATAAAACTTAAAATGGTATCAGAGTCAATGGTTCGAGGGATCAATAGATGATGTGATAGTATAAAGCAAGACTCCTTGAGGCTTGAGCAGAGAATGATTCATCAAGGTGGAGACTTGGTTAAACAGCCCGACCCACTACTGGAAGAGGACTAATTGGATTTGCAACCTTACTCTACTACATTGAGGACATGGTATCTCAAAAACAACTTGAGTGGAAGTACTCGCCTAAAGCTTAAGATTTGGTAAAGTAGATAACCACGAAAAAGAAGACTTGCTTGAAAACAATATGGCTCAATTATAGAAATTCTTTAGTATGTTCCACGAAAGCTTGAGGAAAAGCTCGCCTAGATGGAGATTGTTGGGTGCAAGTCGCATTAATAAGTGTGAACACTAGACTTGACAATGTTCCATGTCGTAAGAAATATGATATATATGTGTGTGCATGTGTATATGTGTGTGTGTGTATGTATTTGATTTGTAGTACGTAACGTGAGAAATTGCGTACATGGGGGACACATTGGAGTGTCAAAAGTTAACACATATTTGCAGTAAGTTTGATACAAAGGAAATTTACTACATATTTGTAACATATAATGCTAAAAGTGGATGGAGGCGTTGTAGTCCTACAATAAGTTGGTGCCATAATTCAATAAATATGGCCTTTGATGAACATCTTCATGATATTCCCCATAAGAAGTTGTCATGTCATCTTAAAAGGAGTTGGAAGAAAAAAAATCATGAGAAGATTAAAAATAAAGAGCAAGATAAAAAGGCAATAACTTGATGAAGCCATGGAAGATATTTCAAAGTTAGCTGAAGCAATAAATTCGTAATGGAGTGCCATATGTAAACAAATATCAAAAGAAGACAGGCCCAATTGTGATACCCATAATTTTGATAACTAAAGTAAATAAGGGTTTGGTAATTTCAACTCTAAGAGAAAAATGATTATTAAATATTCTGATAATGAGAGTGGCGCTATTATGTAGAGTGAATTTTTCTAATCGATTTCGACTATAAACTTGTTTGAATAGAGTTAGGATATATCAGATATAAGCATTTTAAAAATATGGGCTTTAACAAATTTTATTGGGCTTTATCCCCTAGTTGAACAGTTGTTTAAAATTTTTATAAATAAGCGACAATTTGAAAATTTGAATTCACTTGATCTGTGTGTTCTTTTCACATCTTCTACCTTCTCTCTAGAACCCACTTCTCATAGAAAATCAAAATCAACTTATCCCTAAAAATATTCAATTAAATTTAATAAAGTTTATATCAGAACGACGATCGTGCAGAGTAATAGTTATGATACTTATCATGTTGGAGACCGCGAAGATTTTTGATATACTTATTCTTAAAAGTGGAGAAATCGAGAAGAACATGGTGTGATTTGGCACACCGATCATTCATTTGTGATTGGAACTCCTCTATTTCAGCATTTGGAGACGAGGTCATTAGTTTGGTTTTGGGTCGGTGCGTTAAGGTGGGTCGGCCAGGATGGTATGGATCGTCATGTTGAGTGGATCAGGTTCGGCATGTTGGAGCATCACTCTAGGTTGGCCTTCGTACTAGCTTCGGATCAGCATACTGATGGAATGGGGTCGGCTTCATGGGAATAAAGAGGTTCAGCATGCTTCAGTTCGACCACGTACTTTCCTCGGGTCGGCTGTTGTCAGCTCCAGGTCGGCATTTGGAGAGGATGGAACTGCTTCGAGTCAAGGAGTAGGCAAACTCGGATCGGCATTTTAGCAACTTGGGGTCGGTCATAAGTTTAAGCTCGGTGATGGTCTTAGTGGGCCCGTATCACTTGGGACCCCAGTAACCAGGATTTTTCCTATAAATACAGCTGGCGAGGCTTTAGAAAAAAAAGGATCTTCATTCTATTTCTCTTCTACTTCCTCACTAAGGCTACTCTGCCATTATTGCCTTAAAAACTTTGTATTTTAATTGTAATTGATTCTCATATCAATAAAGTGGAAATTTCTGGAGTGGACGTAGGCCAGAGTTAGCCGAACCACTATAAATCTTCTGCTTTTACCGCTTTCATTTCAATTTTGATTGTTCTTCATATTTATACTCTCTACATACACTCTATCTGTGATCGTTATTTGGTGCTTTCATATGGACTTGGGTGTTAATGACCAATTTTGGCGCTAACATTTTGGTGCTTTCACTGAGAATTGAACTCAGGAATTCAAAAGCTTGGATTTCGGATTTAAAGGCCTAGGAAATTGGATTCTGGAGACTATGACAAAGCAATCAACCAGGAGGCAAAGGACAGAGAGGAGTCAACAAGAGGGAAGTCAGGAGGCTTCTTCCAGAGCTAATCAAGCCTCAATCTATATCACTAGGGACGAGATGCAGCTTATGATGGATTCTATGCATGAGCAGTTGAAGGAAAGGCAAGAGGAAATGACTCAGACACTTTTCAGACAATTTGGACAAGCAGGAACTGCATGAGCTCAGATCCGTGGAGTTGGATCAGAAGGACTCAACAGACAAGGAGATGGAGTGGTTCAACAGAGGCAGCCCCCAATCAGCAAACAACTATCAATTTGGATGGACCTAGACTCGGGGGCACACCACCAGGTAATGTTGGACCAATCCATGGAGAGATACTAGATGACGCTGCGCAGCCCAACACCAATAGGAATATAGTAGTACGTGACGAGGAGTATGTGCCAGAATTCCCTCGAGGACTTGGAGGGCAGTTAGGAAATATGGATGGGGGTAACCCTTAGCAGGTAAAAAAATGGATTGGCTGACATCATCAAGCGAACTATTCGTGGAGGTCTTACAAACAGGGATTTGGAGGGAGTAAACAAAAGTCTGTTTACCCATAACATCAAGATAGCTAGGAATCCATCTGATTTCAAGCTACCCACTCTAGAAGTGTACAACGGTAAGACTAATCACACTGGCCATTTGATGAGGTACACGAGGCATATGGAAGTGCTGGGGGCATCAGAGGAGGTTATGGCTCGGTATTTTCCACTGTACTTGACCGATATAGCTGCTGTGTGGTTCAGACAGCTGGAAGATGAATCTATTACGACATGGACAAAACTGGTGGATAGGTTCTTGAAGCAATTTTGAGTTCACATTAAAAGGCCAAAGAATGTGATGACATTGACGTTAGTCAAGCAGAGAATAGATGAATCACTCGGGACTTTCTTAACTCGATTTAGTGCAGCTGTTGCTTCGGTGGATCGGTCGGATCCATCAGTGGTTCTGATGGCTGCAGTATCGGGAGTCAGGGATAATTCCGATTTTAAGGTATCACTGATACGATATCCACCAATGGATCTCGAAGAATTCTTTCACGAAGCTGAGAGATTTCTTCGACAAGAGGATGTATGTTTGGATATGAAGTCAAAGGAAGTAAACACGATTAAGGATGGAGGACCACCCGATGAAAACTCGGGTAAAGACAAAGATAAAGGAAAAAGGAAGCGCTTCCATTTATATAGGATTGAATGCAAAATTGGAGCGGATATACTTAGATACTCGGGATCGCCTTACTTATCGAAGGCTGGAAAGGAGGGAACCTAGAAAATACGAAAGGGCATCAGGAAGACACTGTCTCTTTCATGACCTGGACGGGTATGATACTAACAGCTGTCGACATCTAAAAGATATAATCGAAGAGCATGTAAGGAATGGTCAGTTGTAGCAATGTGTCGAAACTCAGAATGCAGCTGTGGAACAGAAGCAGGCACCGCCTATCTTGAATAACGAGGCGCAAGGCCCAGGAATGGTGGTCGGTTGGTCATCAACTAATCATGATGGTTTGGAATAAGTAACAAACTCTAGGCAGATGGCTAAGTCACTTACTCATGTACGGGGACGGAGACAGCCCCTAGGCATGCTTTGAGATGATGATAATCCATGACACTCTGGTTTATGAAACCTTTTTTTTTCTTTTTAGCTTGGACACTTTTTTTTTCGCTTTGGTTTTGGAGTTTGGTTTGAACTCCCGATTTTATTGGATTTTTGGTTTGGATTTTGGTTTGGATTCTTGATTTTTGATTTGGATTTTCATTAGGATTTTCGATATGGATTTCTACCTTTTTAGTTGGGTTTGGACTTCAGATTGGATTTTCCTCTAGATTTGGGCTAAAAGGTCGTCAAGCATGGACTATGCTCGGCAAGGGTCCGGAGAGACTAGGATTCGGCCTAGGACTTAGGCCTGATATTATCTATCACTTGTTATTTCAATTTATCGAGCATGGACTATGGTCGGCAAGGGTTTAGAGAGACCAGGATTCGGTCTAGGATTTAGTCCCCCTATTATCTATCGATTGCTTTTACATGTCGTCGAGTATGGACTATGCTCGGCAAGGGTCCGGAGCGACCGAGATTCGGCTTAGGACTTAAGCCCAGGCATTACTTGAAGTTCAAGACACTGAACTAGGATCACCCTTAAGCAAGGCATTGCTTGACACAGGCCGTCGAGTGTGGATTGCACTTGACAAGAACCCGAAGAGGTCATGGATTCGGATATCGGCCACGAATAGTTAAGAATTTTGATATTGGCCCAGAGAGGTACTGGATTGGATTATTGGTTATCGGATATGGATGGATTAGAACTCGGTTGTCAATTTCAAATGGATATGAAATTGGCTAAGGATTAGGTTACTGGATTCGAAATCAGATATTGACTCGGAGCAGTCATGGATTTGGATAAGGATATGGCTATGGCACTCGGATATGATGGCTTGGTATTGGATTAGATTGTGGATCGAATGGTATGGCTATGAATGGAATATGAATTTCGGATATTGGATTTGAGGATGTTCAAAACACACCTTCTAATAGCAAAGCATGTTCTGAGGGGCAAATGATAACCCACCTTTTGGCGAGGCCGTAAGCAGATGGATTTAACTAAGTCGACTTCTCAGTTATCGAGGATGGAATGTGATAGGTTTGAGTCGAAGGGATGGATAGGTAATGCATCACGTTTGGAAGGTGGTTCGGCTATGTTAGTGCGAATTGGCCAAATGTGGTTCGACCAGGAGAGGTCATTCGGTTTGAGAGGCATGGTTTGGTCAGGAAGGGTCATTCAGTCAAGGAGGCTTGGTTTGGTCAGGAAGGACCGTTTGGTCTACGAGGCACAAGTCGGTCGGTAGTGGTGTTTCGGTTTGGATGGGATTGGCTCTGGAGGGATCAAGTCATGTGGTTCGGTCATATTGGGGTGGCCCGGTGTTGGAGTGTGGATATGGTCCGGCTTGGCATTTTGTGGGATGGCCTCAGGAAGGTTGTTCCAAGTGGATCAACCACGGTGGTTCAGCTGAGGTTGGTCAAGGTTGCTCAGCATGTGTGGATCGGCTAGACATGGTTAGCTAAGGTAGGTTGCATAGATCAACCAGCATGTGCAGTTGGGCATCTCGTTCTGGGTTTGGTAAGCATTTGGAGATAGGGTTACTAGTTTGGTTTTGGGTCGGTGTGTTAAGGTGGGCCGACCAGGATGAGGTGGATCGTCATGTTGAGTGGATTAGGTTCGGCATGTTGGAGCATCGCTATGGGTCGAACTTCGTACTAGCTTCGGATCAGCATACTGATGGAATGAGGTCCGCTTGATGGGAATAAGGTGGTTCGACATGCTTCAGTTCGACCATATACTTTCCCCAGGTCAGCTGCTTGTAAGCTCCAGGTCGGCATTTAGAAAGGATGGCATTGCTTCGAGTCAGGGAGTAGGAAAACTCAAGTCGGCATATTAGCAACTTGGGGTCCGTTGTAAGTTTAGGCTCAGTCATGGTCTTTGTGGGCCCGTATCACTTGGGAACCCATAAACCAAGATTTTGTCGAGAAATACAACGGGCAGGGCTTCAGAAAAAAGGGATCTTCATTCCATTTCCCTTCTACTTCCTCACTAAGGGTACTCTGCCATTATTTTTTTAAAAACTCTGGATTGTAACTATAATTGATTCTCATCTCAATAAAAAGGAAATTTCTAGAGCAGACGTAAGCCGGAGTCAGCCGAACCACTATAAATCTTCTGTTTTTACTACTTTCATTTCAATTTTGATTGTTCTTCATATTTATACTCTCTACATACAATCTACCTGTGATCTATGATCGTTATTTGGTGTTTTCATCTGGACTTGGATGTTAGTGATCAATTTTGGCGCTAACAGATACTAAACTCGTAGTTAATATGGAAATAAGATCATAACAAAATAGAGAATAAATAAAAAATAAAGGTAAAGAAGAAAGAAAGATTGAAAAAAAGTATGCTCATGGGGCTCACCACCAACTACCATAGTAAGTTGGTAGTGGACTATTGGGTCTGCTTGAACCTAGACCCAACATGGCTGAGTCAAACATGAATCGTTATTCTAATCAGATTTTTGTGCGATGTTTTTGGACTACTTTTGAAGCAGTTGTGTAGTAAGACTTTGACGTGTCAAGGCATATATAAATGGTTGTATGTATAGACTCTGTGATAATCGATGCATAGTTTGTATGCCATGTTTTGTTGATGTTATATGTATAGATGCATTGTTTTATTGCCACTATTGATCACCGTGGTGGCACGATTGCTTACCAGAGATGAGGATCGTATAGATGTATAAAAAGGGTTCATAGGAAGTATGGTCTTTGGGATCACACTTGTGACTAAGCCATAGGTTAAACGTAGTAGGGGTTAGGTGTGTCGGTGTATGCAGGTTGGACTATGTCACTTTTCATGCGATGTTTATCGTTGGGTGTGGCGGTGTACATAGTGAGACCGTGTCATTGTGCATGGAATGTTGGTTTTTTAGGTATGGCGATATACGTAGGTTAGACAGTGTTACTATCCATACGATGATTGTGTCGAGTCATGACTTTAATCGAACTGCCAACCAAATATAGTCTCTTTTGTTGCATGGGATACATGTTAAGGTATGGGTGTTAGATATATCATATACATATATGATATTATATGAGTATAGTTGTAGCATATACATAATATATCATTTTCACTCACTTAGACCATTGTATATTTGGTCTCTCTTCATATTTCTTTTCGTATATCATTTTTAGGTTGGTGGAAGTATGGACCTACTAGATAAGTGATGTTTGAAGGTTCAGATGATGAAGGCATTGCTTATATGACATATATATATATATATATATATATATATATATATTGTATATAAATAATCATATGACATTATAGTGTGATAGTTTGGATTGGATTGGTTGCACACATAACTATGTAGTTGCATTGCTTTGGATATAAATATATTTTATGTTATATGTTGTTTACTTTACCGTGAGTTCACAAAGATTAGTCAAAATCTATTTTGTTTCTTGTGATCATAACCTAATGATCAGTAGAGTTTGCCTTCTATGGTTTGAACGTCGATCAAGCGTTAAATCATAGGGTCGAAAATGGAGGGTTGTTACATTTTGTATGTGTCTAAAATTTTCATTAAATTACAGATTGGGGGCATATTGAAAGTGTAGACTTAGGGGTATGCCCTAGGGGCAATTATGTAATTTATTACGTATATTTAATTTGATAACCAATCTTGTTCGAAATAAAAAGTGTTTGCTTTCTATTACATACTTGATATAATGTATTATAATAATTATTTAATTTATTAAAAGTATATTTAATAGAAAATTCATAAATGGTATATTTTGCGATAATAGTTACAAAGTGTTGTAATTGTGCATAATTTATCACAATGAAAATAAATATACCATTTTAAATATTCCTATTCAAGATGTATTGAGACTGGATATCTGTTGAGATTAGAGTTTGTAACGCTCTTGAAATGTTGGCTAGTGTATTACTCATGCTTGCTAAGGGCACCAAGATGTTACATATTGACAGTTAATGAAAAAATATGGAATAACTCACTTTGGTTAATATAACTAAGGTCAAACAAAAAATATCGATGCGACCAATTTACACAGTTCACTCGACTTGATAATACTGTTAATCTTCAATATAAAAGCTCCAGCTTTAATTACAGTCAAATCATGGCAGGACGTGCATCGAGTGTTATAGTTCGGTCGAGTGAAAGTATTGGAAGTGAAACACTATTCAAAAGAGGATTTGTCTCATCAGATATATGTTGCTAGTATCATAGTCAACTGAAGTCAAATTAAAATCAAAGTCTCTGGCCAGAGCATTTGGGTTAATAATAACTGTTATTATTTAACCAAGGACTTTATGTTTGGATTATAAAGTTGTATGTGGACAATGTTTGAATTTTGACCATTACCGAATTCCATAATTCCAAACTGATAAAGTTTTGACGAAGAGAATTGGTGTAAATAATAGCCACAACCGCGTAATGTCTAACAAAGTAAAATTGGATTTTACTAAAACTAAGTAGGCGATAAAATTAACCAAAATGTCACACCGCCTTCTAAGTAACGTCTGAACACTAATATTCGAATATTTCGATATTAATCGCTGACCAAAATTACACCTAATGAGTCACACAACAGAAAACGATGTATTCTTCTTTGACCGGATGATTTAATTAATTTATAATTGTAATAAATTAATTAAATTAAATAATATTTGTGAAATAATATTTATAAATTTGATTTTGATTTGATAAATGAGTATTAATTATGTTTATAAAAGTTATAAATATATTATTCGGTATACAATATCGATAATCGTTTTAAATTATATTTAAAACGCAAAATTATTCATTCGAGCCCAAATGGCTTTAAGGCCAATCATGTAGGCTGATCGGCTGCAACATGGGATACAGGCAACTCAAAATTTGGGTTAGAGGGCATGATAATGGAAGACTCGGATTAAAGGAGATAAAGTAAAAGATAAGATCCTAAATTCTCTCATTTCCATCTTCTATTTAAGCATTTTCTCTATTTGATGATGTATTTTTTTGGAGCCTTCACTTCTTGTCATTACTGGATGAAAACCTCCCTCTAGTCTCTCAATTTAAATAAGCCAAGTCAAATCAATTAAATGGTTATTCGATAGCCGATGGTTGACGGTTCAAGAACTAGTACTCTTTTGGATCGAAAATCGTGTGTATGAGCTTACATCATTGTTGAAAGGTATGCTTAAGGGCTTTGGCTGTAAGGTATGTCTTTATTTAACCATAAATACATTAATGTAAATTTATAATGCTTATGTGTGTGTGTGTGTTTGGGTGTGTGTGTATTATTGCTAGTTAGATGACAATTCCAATATGTAGATTTACTATCATAATATAGATTGGTTATATGTATATATATATATATATATATATATGTTTATAAATATATTTTTTATGATAATTCATCCTTATATAGTACAGGTTAGAATTAAAAAAAACACGTTTTTGATTATTTAAATGATTTAATACATAATATTCACATATATCTATATAGTTTATAATTTAAATACTATGCTATACATATGTCAAAAATATGAAATAAAATTTTGTATATGATATTCACTAAGTATATTATTTTCGAAAGGAAGAATATTTATTTTATTTTTATATATTAGTTTTAAATAATATTTAAATCAATTTATGATATAAATAATTAAATAAATTCATATGTATATTATAAAATATATTTTAAATTTTGTAAAATTATATTAATAAATACTGAACTCACGAAAAAAATAAAAAAACATTTTTTATTCTCTTAAAATTTTAAAATAAAATCGAAAATATAAAAATTAGATTTTTTTAATTGTTTTAAATTATAAAACTTATATGTTAAGTATTAAAATTTTAAAACTTCATCCAAAATTTGCAGAAAGTTTAAAATTAAAATTTAGATTCAAATAAAATATTTTTCCTCATTTTAAAATAATTATTTTTGGTTACATATATATATTCGAAATAACAAAATAAAAAACCTGATTTACGCACAGGACCAGATCAATAAATATATTTAAATACAAATTGTTTTCTAATTTTATTTATCTTAATATATAAATATATTTATTATTATACATTAACATGTTCATTTATATATATGTATATATGTGTGTGAGTGAAATAATATTTTGTATAAATACCATTTTTGACTTTATAGCAAATATATATATACACATATTCTAAATGATATAAATATATTTATATAGCCATTAATATATATAAATTTTGTCAATATATATATATATATATTCATATATAAATATTTATATGTTTATACAAAATTATATATATATATATATATATATATATATATATTGAAATATTTTATTCTAAAGGCAAAAGCGTATGTATATATACATACGTTTGGACGATGCATTTACATATTGAATGAGCTAACGTTTACATTGCGATGTGAATCGCAGCATCTTTATACGGACATGTTATACCTTGCACGGATTAATAAGTTACACATGCACACACTTATATATGTGTATGTGATACACATATGCATTTAACATAACATAAAATCAAATAATATAATACCATTTTATAAATTTAAATAAGATAAAAGATTTTATTTAAATAAAATTTAGAAATGTTCTAAATAAGTTAGACTTCATAGGCCCAATAAAGATCCAATAAGAGACTTTCGTTTTGAAATTTATCTAACTTACACTACGAGCTGGTCCAGTTCCAATAGAAAGAACATACTCACATATAATATATAAACCGAGTACATATGTATACCTCAGTTCCAGTTGTGTCAACTATCTATTGTGAAGTCGCTAACGATTCTCATTTACAGATAACCAAGAATGAGTAACAATGCAAGACTCTACTTAGTCAAAAAAATATTTGATAGATGTTCCGGTGTATAGACATGGGTAAGCAACCTATTATATTTAACTATCATGAAATATGACATCACTAATGCAGGTGAAGTAGTTGTCGATTCAAGCAATGTTCGTGGAAGCCTCATTTTGAAACATTACAAAGTATGCTAAAAATTGCTATGCACTATATATATCATTAGAAAGGAAAAGTTTGTCTAGTGTTTGGACAATGTGATGTTGATTATATTAGGGATCATGATACACGATGATCGACTATTATATATGTATCTAGTTTTGGTTTGGTAATAATTTCATGATGTGGCAAAAAAACAATCTACAAAATGATAATTTTGTATATGGGGCAGAGTATAGAGGCCAACTATAGTTTCAACAAAAGAACTTTCAAAACTGGTACAACTTATGGAAGATCTTCATCAACCAAGTGATTATTGGGTTAAATTACACAGAGATAATCAACTACGAATTCAATTAGCTCAAAAACTTGTAGTTCATGCAAGAACAAATCATAAAGAGGTTAGAAGAAGGTATACAAGGTGTTAATATAAAGTGGTAAAATACCCAAGATGGCGTAATGGAAATAGCCACAAAAAGAGTCCACGGTGCCAAGTTTGAGAATTCTATATTTGAGAAGGGTATAACTAATAGAACGGTAATAAAAGAAGAGTTTTTGAAGGGGGGTACATGAATCAGAATTTCCAGAGTTTTCTATAACTTATCTTTATATTTGTTTTTCTATGCAGTTCTTGGTACAGATCCAAGAATACTTTTGTATGTCTAATCTTAATATCTAGACATCACAAGACTAAAAATATTTATTAATATTTTAGAAAGTTTTCTTTAGTCTCACATAGGTAGTGTGATTGGTTTTGTGAAAAGTCGGCTTACGTTGACAAGGTCGAAGTTTTGCTCTACACTGGTTATATTATCCATGTGATTTGCTCAAACCTTCCGGTGGAGAAGAATCCTATATTATTAAAGAAATGGAAGAGAAGGGTGGGAAAAATGATATTTTTTTATTACTTTAACACAACTTGCTTACACAAATTGCGTTACATAGATTCACACAACAAATGATCTCGTATTTTAGTTCAAATCTTCTATCCCTTTTGTTCGTCCTCATATGTCACACACATGTCGTTCATTTATTTTTCATCATCATTATTCATGTGATATGGTGGGTCCCACAAAATTATTATTTTATTGTGATGAGCGATCGTGATTTCTTGTGGTACATGGGAATAAGTAACATGAAGATAGATGAATTGAACTCCTCGTATTTATAGTAACCACACACACCATTATCAAAGGATATGACTCTTTGTATATATCTTTTCTTTTATTAAACAACACTCTTATATCCTATTTCGAAATGGAACCGACTCTTCATATATATACTTAATTAATAATGAAAATGAGTTTCTACAATGAACCCGTTAACAGATCAATAAACAAGGTTTAGTTTTTAACATGTAGTATGTGTCCGAAACCAACAATTATAAAGCATTTTATACGAATGCGAGTGATAAAAGGACAAAATTTTAAATTAGGCTCGAGAAAATAACTTATTTCAATTTTAGGTCTCGTTCAAAACTTATTACAAAAATAGATCTCATTTTATTTTATACAGCATTTTATATCTGCGCATTCCAAAAATGCGAAAGTACAAAAAAGAAATTCTTTAAAAATAACACTGGCTCATTCCAAAAATGCGCAGGCACATCGTTGTAAAAAACAACGCTTGCGCATTCCAAAAACGCTCAAGCATGATTTTTTTTAAATAATACTTGTGCATTCCAAATTTACACAAGTACAAATTTTTTTTTTTTTTTAAGAAATACACTTGCACAATCCATATTTGTACAAAACTAAGCATATTTTTGTAATAAGTTCTCGACGAGGCCTAAAGTTGAAATAAATTATTTTTTGTGGCCAAGTCTGAAAGTTTGTCGGTGATAAAACTCATATAAGTGTGTTTCTAACACAGAAAAGAGGTGTTTGGGGGTAATAAATCTAAAAATACAATTATAACTGTAATATCTAGTTGTACTAAAATTATTTATATTCACACATTTCCATTTCTTTCTCCTTACTTATCCCATTTTAAGTTGTACTTCTACGATAATTATCATTCTATCTTCATTGGACCGCCTTGGAATCTTCTTTCATATATTAGTGCGGTTTAGTTTTAAGAAACCTAATATTAAACAGATATTACTGTGTGAAATTTACTGTACGTTTAGGAGATACAAACATTAAAAAAATTCTTTCTTGGGACATGTAACTGGTATATATTTATTTGAATTCGAAAATTTTGTCCTTACACCTAATAGAATGAGCATATAATCAATAGGCATGTTGCCAGAGGCCCATAACTGATAAATAACACAACCAGGAGGGAATATAGACTTTTTTCTTTTTTCTTATTGTGGATTATTCATTGTGTTTCTTGAGAAATATCATTAGGAAATTAGTGTGTAGAGTGTGTGTTACCTTTTACTTCAAAATTCATTCTAACATGCAAACACAAGTGTATGTATTATATACATGTGCGCTTTGGTCATCTGTGTTTGTTTTTCAGTGCCTGTGCATATTTTGAGAAAAAGATATGAATATTCTCACTTACCTGCTGCTTTACCATGTTGTTTGTATCAGCTGCTAAGTACGGTGAACTCAGAGCCTGTAGAGCAGTCAGAAGTATGAATATTCCACCACAATTAAACACATGATAATACAAGGCAACAATAACTAAAAGATATTGCAAAAAACAATATATTCTGTACGACACTGTTTATGAGCATGTAGCAGCTTTTTCTGCGTGCTAGCTTTCCATGCTCTTTACTACACACTTTTCAATTACTTAAAGCAGTAGAAGTAAAAATAGTAATCAGAGAAAGAGAGAGAGTGAGTTTAATTTTAACCTCGATTTGATTCTGAAGAAATTTGATATACCCAATGGCCTCTAGCAGCACAGATGCAGTGTCTGTCTGCAAATAAATAGCTAATAATTCAAACAATTTTTGAATAATCCTCTCTTAAGAGCAATTGTACTAAAAGCTTATTCTCGTTTCTTAGTAAAATTAAAACTTTGTTTCTTAATTATTAGCAGGATTTTATTTTAAATTAGGCATCATCATTTTGAGATAAAACTAATAATTTTGAAATGCATCAGTATCAGAAGTAGTACATGCCACTAGAAGATTGCAAAGGTATTTAATAATAAGGGAATTAGATGAAAACCTTTCCAAATGGAGATGCTAGTTGATGGAGAGTAGTAATTCTTTCTCCTAGTTTCTCCTTTCTCACCTTCAATATCAAGAAAACAAAATTTCTTGTTCCATTTAGTTACACTAAAAATACACACACACACGTATATAGACAAAATATAAGTAGCTTGGTTTATTGGGTATACTGATTGTCACCTTAGGTGTAGATTGCACTTGTGGAGCTTGAACCCTAGCCTTCTTATATGGTGAATCTGTTGATGTGCTATTGCACTTAAATTTTGATAGAAAGAAGAAAAAGATCAAGAAAAATTAGAAGCATTTTACATTAACTAGTTCATCATAAAATCATCAATATTTCACTGAAACAATTATATTGATGTAATCAAAATGCATAGTAAACAACATTTTTGCTTACATCTTGAGACACATTCCGAATTCTCGTTTCAGGTTTAGAGTTGGTAAAGTCTAGCATGTTGCTATTAAAACTTCTTGTGACACATGGTCTCGGAGAGGAATTCGGTATAATTTGGCTCCATAAACACTTGGGTGCTTGAATATCTTCAATAGTTTGCTGATATGAATATGGGTTAATCTGGAATTCCCCTTTCACTGATGGGTATATAACTTGATCTTCCCAGTTCTCCATCTTTTTTGTTTGGTAAGATGTTAAATTTTGTTTATCTTCTTCACCTAAGTCACTCCTGCCAAATCAAATAAATGAAATTTTAGGAAGATGTATCGGTATAAGCTGCAATCCAGAAACTATATATGTTAGTCTTGCATTAAAGATCCCAAAATTTAGTTGAAGTATATATGCATGGAATTGCTCAAGTAAATATTAGTCTGTATAAACAGAAACTAAGTAATTAAAGGGAGAAAGTTGCATGCACATCAACAATTGTTTCCAGGACTCCTGAGGAAATTCTCGACTCTCATCCCAATTTTGAGTCATGGACTGAAAATTAGAAGTTTGAAGTGCCAAAGAAGAAGAGGAAGATGAAGAAGAATTAGAATTAGAAGATAAAGGGAGTAGAGTATGAGTTGTTCTCATATTGTGTAATAAGCTCCACAAACTACTCTGATCAAAAGCAGCTCCTCCTCTATTCATTTAATTTCCTTCTTTATTGCTTTCTCCAAAGTCAATCAATCAGTGAAAGGGAATGCTTCTTTTCTACCTTCTTTGGATGAGCTTTTTTTAATAATTATAAAGTTAGAAAGAAGAGGTTCTGTTTAATTAGAGCATCCTTTTCTTTGCGTTTACTTCTTTTTGACACCTCCTTTCTTTATATTTTTGTTCCTTTGCTTTTGCTTTATAAAAGTTGTTTGTGAAAGGTGATTTGATCAGTTTTATCTCAACCTGGAATTTATTTGTTCTATTTTCATTTTGGAATGATTATTCTAGCTAGGGTTAGGGTTAAGTTCTTACAGTACATAGTGAATAACAAAGCTTTCAGTGGATTAGAAACTGACAAGGTATATATAGCCACTCGCAGTGATAACTAGAATTATGTGGTAATTTGTCCAAGTGAACTGAGTAGTAGGACCAGGCTAATTGATAACAATGATCATTGTAATCTAATCTTCATATAAGTAAACATTTCCTCATAGAACTTCACATTGAAACTTTATGGTTGTAGAATAATAATTTAAAGTAATGAAATGACATGATTTATTTATCAACTGGATCAGATAGCAGTATATTGAGTTACAAAGCACAACGACGTCATTGTGCTTATTATACCGGGATGGTGCATTGTTCAAAACATGTTGCGGTATAAATACTTCTTCCCGATGGGGAATAAAGTCTTATTAGAGTATGCATGGAACCGTGATAGGTGCCATAAGTTTGTTAAAATAAAGGGTGTCCGATCCTCAAGGCTTACGCAAATGGTTAGCCTTTAGCCATTTGTGGTATGAGAATTGATATGGATCATAAAATTTTCCAAAGTTAGAGGTGGAGCAAAATATGCTATAATAACGGTTGGTTACTTCACCGAAAGGGTTGAAGTTGGGCATACGACAACAAAAAAGTGATCAGTTTTATGGTGAAGAAATATACATATAGAGTTCTAAACAAGATAATAACCGACAATGGGATGTGGTTTGTGAGTTCTCATTTTACTAATTTTGACCCTATACATAATTAAATAAAGCATTTTGTCGATGGTTCATCTAGAAAAGAATGGACGAGTAGAAGCTATCACTAGAAGAAAGGCTAATTGTAGCAGCAGAAGCGGGCGACGACTGTCGATGGCACGTCGTATATGTGGCGAATTACCACATAATCAAAAATGAACTTGCATCGACTCGGAAGGCAAGAGGGAGAAAGCAGCCATTCGACGCGTCAGGAGGATCGGGATATGCTACCCGTCCTACCCACTCACCCTACGGGGGGCAGTCAATCTTTTTTGCCGTTGGGACGGACGTGATCCGGGGCCGTCCGGCCCTCCGAAATCGCGCGGCACGTCAAAATTTCAACACGGCCGCTGCGCTCAAAGCACCCCCAATTCGGAAAGCAAGAGGGGGAAGCAGCCGTTCGACGTATCAGGGGGATCGGGATTTGCCACCCCCACCCACCCCCCGCCCCCACAGCTGATCGTTTTTGTAGTTAGGCCGGACGTGATCCAAGGCCGTCCGGTCCTCCCAAATCGCATGGCTCCCCGGAATTTCAGCATAACTCGCCGTGCGCCTCCAATTCGGAAGGCAAGAGGGGGAAAGCAGCCGTTAGACGCATCAGGAGGATCGTGATTTGCCGCCTGTCCCACACACCTGTCACATGGGGGCAACATATCATTTTCGCAGTTGGGCCGGACGCGATTTGTTCGACGGCTGCTCGATGGTCTTGTTAACCATAAAATTCACATAAGAACAAAGACATGAAAGCAGATAAAGCTGCACTGAAATTTCAGATATGGGTTTCGAAAAAGGTCATGAAAGAACGTTTAGAAAGCTTTCGAATGAGTCGCAGGCACCAGGTGCTCTTACAAGTGATAAACAGTGTGTGAAAGCTTTCGAGACAAAGGAAAAAGAAAAGCAAGATTACCCTTCCGCCACTTTCGACCTTGCGATACAGATGAATTCATGTATGTAGAAAAAGCAAGGATGGCCTTAGAACCCCTTTCGAAGGCAATGAACATTAACCTTTCATATACGCTCCAGACCTTTCGGAACTAAAGGTTTTGCCTTCAAGTAAATAGCTCCAAACAAACCTTTCAAAAGCATAGCCAAGCCTTTCGAACCAGCTAAAGCCAATAACATCAGGAGAAGGTTCCGCATCAATCCACATGAATCCATTCGAAAGCTACCTACTACATCGAAACCATTGATACTTCAATGTTGCGCAGCCCTTATGGACAATCTATCGACAGATTCAAAGGCTCCTATCTTTACTTCTAATGACAACAAGGCAACACGAAGAGAAAAGCACATTTGAGGCACTTTTGACAACGTCGAAAGCAGTCCTGAAGAAAGCAGGAAAAGGAAGTGTTAAACACTTAACAAAGACGAAAGGTTGCTTAAAGATCCTTTCGAGTGGGTCGAAAGGCCTGGAATAAGAAGAAGAAAAACACAAGGATAAGTTAAAGGACTCGAAAGGGAAACCTTTCGAGTATATCGAAGACAGACAAGGCCTTTCGACCAGGTCGAAAGGAATAAGGTGGAATGTAAAAGGGCCTTTCGACTAGGTTGAAAGCACAAGCGCGGACGGAACCCACCAGCATTTATAATTAAGACCCAAGAGGTCCGATTTTGTGGACCAGATTTTTGGAATCCTAAGCTCATTTCCTTTCTTCTACTTCTTTGTAACTACAAACATCTTTGTAAACCCTAATCAATTTGGGTAAAAGCTCTCATAATTGTAACTCATTTTGGATAATAATAATGAAAAGCGGCGTTGATTCAACAAGGATTACGATTATGACGAAGATCATTATGATCATTAGTTAGACTAATGATCCATTGCACATGATTCTATCTTATTCTCTTAACTTCTTTTTGTCTATGCAGTTTGTTAAGATTGACTTAGATGTTGACATGCGAAACACATCACCATCGAAACCAACATCAAGTAATGGAAAATAAAGATGGTGATGAGGTTTCGACATAAATGAGTTCATAGAACTTAGGAATATCAAGGCCGATCTTACATAGAGTAAATTGAATAAAGCTTAGGAAATTGCAACTAGATCAGATTCGAAAGGATGGAGCTCTTTTCGACCTAGTCGAAAGGGGTGTTCCAAAAGGAATCCAGCTTGTAATTGGCAAGCAAACATGTAAAAAGGAATTCGATCGAAAGGGGTCTATTCTTCACTATATCTACGACCCTTTCGAAGGGTTTCCTCAAAAAAAGGGATGAAACCAATGAGGTCGAAAGCAGCCATTTTTCTTTAATAAGACAAGTATACCTTCCGACATAGTCGAAATGGCAAGAGTGAACCTTTCGTTGTGATCGAAGGGAATGAGAGGTCGAAATGAATAGTTGTTTTCTACTTATTGAAAAGACGGTTACGAGTTGAATGCTTCTTCTTTCGCCTGCATTTCAAATATAACTATGGAAACTGTTTCGACTTGGTCAATCAGGTCAAAAGATAGGTTTTGAAAGAAGCAATCTCTTTGACATCTTTATCTTATATGACTTCATTTGCCATTCGCATATCTTTAGGGATGTTAACAAGTTTTCTAATTAATATTTTTGGCGTTAGAAGGAGAGCTTGAACCTCCAATCTTGTGGTTATCTTATAAAATAATTATGGATCATTTAACTTGATGTAGGAAAATGAAATCTAAACGACTCAGCAGACTGGATGAAGAGGTTATCCACACAATAACTCTTGAGGAGAACATATCACCAAACTTTAAATTGGATGGGATTGTTCATAGGCAGCCTTTGTTGTCAGCTCAGTAGGATGAAAATATCACTAAGATTAAACACTTGTAGCAGCTGCTGCAAGAAATGCAAGAGCTCCTTAAAGTGGCGTTGTCTCAAAAATCTTCAAAGACGGCGAAACTAACACAGAGGGATGAGGTAGTCTCCCCAAGAAGGAACTTGAATGCTTATTCCAATGAAAACTAAAGCAAGATAGATCTAACATCCTCGAAGAAGAAGGAACGCCTTCAATTTAAAGCTAATCATCAAGGGAGGGTGCTTGATTAATCACTTGAACAATCTGGTAGCTCTACGTCAAAAGAATAGTTTCCAAAACAGAAAAACTATTTTGATGTTGAAGCATATCTGAAGGATGCTTCAGATAAAGAAATCAAGGATGCAATGAACACAAAGGGGAAGAGGACCATGGATGAAAATGCCAATGATAACGAGCAAGTGCCATCCTTTACAGATGAGATTATGGCAACAAACAACCCATCTTATATGAAGATTCCAACAATGAAGTACTATGGAATCACCTACCTAGATGATCATTTAATGGCTATCGATAGACAAATGGATTTATAGTACGCATCAAGAGCTATCAAAAGTAGATTATTCACTGTCACTCTCCAAGGAGCTGCGGCCAAATGGTACACATAGTATTAAGAGAAACCCATCTATTCATTAAAGCGGTTCTCCTACGAATTCTCCGTCCAGTTATGCATATGTAAAGATCCCACCATTGATTATACAGTCTTGGCCAACATAAAGCAAAGGCAAGGGGAATCTTTGGGAGACTATCCCAAGAGATTCAACGTTGAAGCACTGAAAGTAAAGGATATGAATGACCATGACAAGCTTATCGTGGTACATTCTGGTTTAATAGAAAACACCCCATTCTGGAAGCAACTCTTCGTTAATGGGTGTAAAGATTTACAAGATTTTCACTTCCAGGTTGACAAGTTCATTCGGATGGATGAGCTGTACTATGCCAAAAGAAAAGAAATTCCTAAGAAGGAAGGAGGAAGATTTGGTCTAGACCGAGGACATAAAAGAACGAAATGGGAAGAGCCAATTGCTAACGCAGTCGCTTTGAACAAGCCACTGTCTTACGTGTATGGTGTGGAAAAGGAAAGGGTCAATTTCTCGACTTCTTTCAAGGATCAGAACAACCCAAAACAAAGAGAGGGAGGTGACTACTGCGGATATCATAAAGCAAACAGTTACAAGACTGATAAATCTAGAGTTTTAGCCAGAGTCATCTAGAAATTGATCCGCGAAGGCCATTTGAAAGAATTTTTCAAGATAAGAAGAAAACTCAACGGACAGGCAATGGTGCACAAAAATCATGGCAACGCCGTTAATATACTGGAGGATGAGGACCCTTTGAGCTTAAGCCCATCGATAAACAGAAGTGACATAATTCATAGTGAGCTACATTCGATAGGGAACAATAAGGGAGCTCGAAATAGATATATCAAGGAGGATAAGGAAGGTGTCCTCTTTGTCCAAGAAGAGTCACCATTAAAGAATCCACGGCTCAGTATCCAAATTTCGATTCTTATTGTCATCCCTCAAGAGCTGAAAAAGGGTGTTCACCATCCACATAACGGTCCACTCATAATCACGGCTCAAATCAGATTGTCCATCCTCTCCAAAATTCTTATGGACATAGGCAGTGCAGTCAACGTTATCCTTAAGTATGTCTTTGATCAAATGAATATCCTCAAGGATAAACTGGAACCCAGCATGGAACCCATCTTCATATTCAATAACAAAGGGTCCACCCCGATGGGGAAAGTGAAGCTGCTTGTGCAAATGGTGGTGCCACCATTTTGTAGAACTTTCAAACTATCATTGTGATTATCAACCAACCATCTTACTGCAATCCCTTCTTTGGCAGGCTGACGTTCGATGAATTAGATGCATTTGTCTCGTTAAAGTTTCTCATGGTAAAATTCTTGTCAAAGAGGGGCCGGGGCATGGTCCGAGGAGAGAAGTTCAGTTCTCGAGAGATGTATTTTGCTACCATATATCAATATAAGAGGGAGTATTCTGCTTACGTTGATTCTTCCATAGTTTTTTAGCCTTCGGATGATGGATTCTTACATCCAACATTCAAAGAAAAAAATTAAAATTAATAAGTCTAACGGGCGCATGTATGAAAGATACATTCCTCGTGGAGGCAAAAGGAAGAGATTCAATGCTAATTCTGTTGAGGAAAGTCCAATCGTCATTGAATTTGATTGCCGAGGGGAGGCTGAAAGGATAGAACCTAGTACTACTAAAATGGTCAAAGTCAGAAAGGAATTGGATAGTGATTTGGGGAAAGATTTAATCCAATTTCTAAAGGTCAATAAGGACATATTTGCATGGGCACAATCTAATACGGTGGGGATTGATCCGACAGTCATATGTCATGTGCTTAACATCAATCCAAAGGCAAGCCCCGTCAGACAGAAGAGGAGATAATTAGATAGATTATAGTCTGATGCATTGAAGTAAGAAGTTGAGAGACTCCTCGAAAATGGGTTTACTCGAGAAATATACTACCCAAAATGGCCAGCAAACCCAGTCTTAGTGAAGAAATCAAACGGACAATGGAGAATTTGCATTAATTATACGTACTTGAATAAGGCATGTCCTAGTGTTTCCCACTACCATGAATTAATCAATTAGTAGATGCAACTAGTGGGCACAAATTATTTTATCTCATGGATGCATATTCCGGATACAATCAAATACCCATATTCAAGCCGGATGAAGAACACACTAGCTTCAAAACTGAATGGGGAATTTACTGCTACAAAGAAATGCCTTTTGGGATAAAGAACGCAGGGGCTACTTATCAATGGCCGGTCAACATAATGTTTAAAGAATAAATTGGCCGAAATATGGAGGTTTATGTGGATGACATGTTAGTGAAATCTGGCAAGGCTAAGAGTCATCTTGAGGATTAGGAAGAGATGTTCAGAATATTATGAAAATATCAAATGAAATTGAACCATAGAAGTGCTCTTTCGGAGTCCATTAGGGAAAGTTTTATGCTACCTTGTAAGTGCCCAAGGAATTGAATTAGTCCCAACCAAATTCAAGCCATTATGGACATGGCCGAACCCAAAACTAGCAAAGAGGTAATGAGTTTGAATGGAAGGGTAGGTGCCCTAAACAGTTTCCTTTCCAAAGCTACCGATAAATGTATTCCCTTCTTCGATGTAATCAAGAAAAAGAAGAGCTATGAATGGAGAGAAGATTGTAAAAAAGCTTTAAAGGGATTAAAAAGCCATTTGGAAAAACCATCGATACTTTTTACTCCTGAGAATGGAGAGATTTTATACTTATACATGGCGGTTTCAAAGCACACAGTCGGCGTAGTATTGATTAGAGAAGGAAGTGGAGCTGAAATTTGATATTATGTAAGTAGATGATTGAAGGATGCTGAAATTCGATATCCAGTGATAGAAAAACTAGCTTACTGCTTGATTCTCAAGACACGAAAAGTTAGAGCATATTTTCAAGCACATCCGATCAAGGTGTGTTGACCAATTTCCCCTTAAGCAAATTTTCAGTATGTCGAAAACTCTAGAAAGTCGGTAATATAGGGAATCGTACTCAGCTAATATGATACCAAATTTCAACGCGAGCCACGATCAAAGGGCAATGGAAGATTTCATTAATGAATGCACTAACTTCATAAAAGATCAGTTGAAGAAGGGATCAGAAGCCTATGTGGCAGCTGTTCGTTGGTGGTGCGTCAAATGAACATGGGGCCGGTGCATGATATGTGATAATAAGACCAGACGGACATCGTTTACATTATGATATAAAATTAGGGTTCCCCACGACGAACGACGTGGTTGAAAATGAATCAATGGTAACGGGGTTAACTTTAACATTGGAGCTCAAAACCCCACGGATTCAGATCTTTAGTAACTCACAGCTAATGGTGAATTAAGTGAAGCAGACATATTAAACAAAGGACACGAAGCTATCTTTATATGTGAAGAAGATACTAAAAATGCTTGCTTTGTTTGAAGACTTTTCCATTCATCAAGTTCCAAGAGCGGAAAACTCACAAGCAGATTCACTAGCCAAACTAGCCAGCTCAAGGGGAGCCTCAGAAACACAGATTGTTCCAATAGGATATCAAGAAATTTTGAATATTGAAGAGGAAACATCCGAACAATGAAAGGAATTATTAGTTCTGACAAGGTCCCATGCTATGCAACAAAAGAAAATGGAAACTGAAATTGATAGAGAAATATCAAATGAGATGGTTGGCCAATCGAGAACAAGTGACTCGTACGATAACATTTGGATGTTAATCATTGAATACCTTATTAAAGGAATACTCCCCTCTGACAAGGGTGGAGTAATGAAAATTAGGCAAAAAGCTTCGACTTTTACAATAATGGATGGGATCCTTTATAAGAAGGGGTATGTGCTTCCCTCTTTAAGATGCGTAAGTTCGGATGATGGAGTAAAATTGATGGTAGAATCACATGAAGGATTCAATGGGGATCACTCGAACGGAACAAAATTGGCATGTCCTCATATGGTAAGTAAGCCATCGAATATGTTAGAAGATGTGAGAAATGCCAAAAATACTCGAAAATTCTTAGATTACCTCGGAGTCAGTTAACTTTAATTGCAAGTCTATGGCCCTTTGACGTATGGGGAATATATTTAATCGGCCCATTACCAGTTTTTGTAAGGGAGCGAAGTACGCTATAGTTTCTATAGATTACTTTACAAAATGGGTAGAAGTGGAACCACTTCCTAATATTACTTCTAGGAAAGTACTAAGATTCGTCATTAAAAATATCATAACCAAATATAGAATTCTCCAAAAGATAATTTTCGACAACAGGACACAATTTTAGAGTGAAGAATTCAACTATTTTTTCACAAAAATGGAATCATCAAGAGCTTTTCCTATGTCGTTCATCCAAAAGCAAATGGGGTAGTTGAGGTTGTAAATGAAACCATAAAGAAAATTCTGAAATAGCGACTAAACAAAGCTTAAGGAAACTGAGTGGAAGAACTACCACTTATGTTATGGGCTTATTGAACATCTACTAAAACGGCGACGGGACATACTCCCTACTTTTTGACATATGGGTGTGAGGCAATGTTACCAATCGAAATTCGAATACTCTTAAACCGAAGAATCGCCTATGCATTTGATTTAAATGAGGAACTAAAAAGAGAATCCCTGGATTTTATACATGAGCTGAGAGATGAAGCAGCAATCAGAATAGCAGAGTATCAAAGAAGAATTTCAAAGTATTATAATTCAAAAGTAAGAACATGATCTTTTCAAGTAGACCTGGTACTTCGAAGAGTAATGGAAAATATAAGAAATCCCGCTGACGGACCCTTGGGTCCAAATTGGGAAGGACCCTTATTCTTTTTAAAGTAATTCCCCTAGGAAATTATAAGTTATGCCGACCAGATGGCAATATGGTTCCCATAACATGGAACGTAGAACATATGAGACCATATTTTCCAAAGATGAATAAATAAAGCATCTCTTTCTTCAAAAGAACAATCTACATGGTTGGGAGTGAAATGCTCCTCTTATTTGGATACTACCTAAGATGGTAGAGAGAAACTATCCACGTCGAGTTGGCTAAGGCATAACGACTCTTGGAGGGAGGGAGGGGTAAGCCTTTAAACGTGCTATGCTATGGCCAGGATAAAGCACTGGACGAGTCCTTGACCGCGCCTTTGGTCAGGTCAAGGCACCTCTTGGAGGGATGATGGAGTAAGCCTTTATCTGCACTACGCTATCGCTAGGATAAAGCCCGAACAAGCCTTTGTCGCGCCATGATATGGCCAAGACAGGGCGCCTCCTAGAGGGAGGTCAAAGTAAGCTTTTATCCTCGCCATGCTATGGCCAAGATAAGGCACCCGACAAGCCCTTAGCTACACCTCTAGTCAGGTCAAGGAACCTCCTAGAGGGAGGATGGTATAAGCCTTTATTCGTGCCATGCTATGGAAAGGATAAAGCATCGAACAAGCCCTTGTCCGCGCCACACCATGGCTATGATAGGGCACCTCTTGGAGGGAGGTCGGAGTAAGCATTTATCCACAACATGCCGTGGCCAGGTTGAAGCACCGGACAAGCCCTTGGTCGCGCCTCTTGTCAGGTCAAAGCACCACCTAGAGGGAGGTTGGGTAAGTCCTTGGTTTCATCCTCTAAGAATGAGCAAACATTGAGTACCAGACAACAATGGACTATGATGTCCAATCCCAAGAAGAGGCTCATCAAACAATGGACTAAGATGTCCAAGCCCGAGAAATGACATATCTATAGTGAACTAAGATGTCCAAACCTGAGAAATGACATATCTTCGAAGGGCTAAGATGTCCAAGCCTAGAAAATGACATATCTCCAACGGACTAAGATGTCCTAACCCAAGAAGTGGCGCATCAGGTTATGGACTAGGACGTCTAAGCTTGAGAAGCAGCCGAACATATTACCACTATATATAAGGCCTAAAGGGTTTATGTATGTCAAAGTAGAACTCCGGCTATTAATACCTGAATCGGGGTTTCAGGTATCTCATTTCTAAATTTCGTGTATTAATACCCGAATCTGGGTTTCGGATTTTTATCAATCACTTATGGTCTTTATTATGCCCAAATTTGGGTTTCAGAGTTATTAATTAACTTCACTTTAATACACTAATCTGGGTTTGAGATTTCAATTATAAAATTAAATACCATGGATTTTTGGTTATCCAATATATGCCTTAATCTGGGCCGAGGATTTCTATTATAAAGATAATTACTATGTGTTTCTGATTATCCCATGTATGCCCAAATCTGGGCTAAAAATTCCTATTAGGAGGATATTTATTGATAATTTCTGATTATCCGATGTGCATCCTGATCTGGGCGCGGAATTTTTAATATGAAGATAATTACTACGAATTTTTGATTATCCACCATAAATACCTGAATCTGGGTTTGAAAATCCTATTAGAGGACTATTTCTCTTGCTATTTAAAACCAGAATCTGGGTCTAGACATCTCACAATTAACTTCTAAACTTTACTAGCTAATATCATAATTGGAGTTAGGTTTCATAACCTCCTGATGCCTACCAAATCCAGAACCTATGGTTTAAAGTAGTAAAGTTGAGGTTGCAACAGGTGTCAAAATCATCAATTAGAAAATGTGAGCCGCAAATCAGGCTTATTGGTTTACAACTCTAAACGATTCTCACCAATATCTAGATACAAACTCCGGGATCATTTTTAACACTTGAGAAAATTTCTTAATACATATTAAGATCGATGGGCTACAAGGGCTTATTGTTAGATAATGGCTTATAGTGCCTATTTACAGCCATTGGTTGTTTCTCACAAGAAATTCATAGACTACAATTATTATGTGTGCATGAATAATTATCAATTACAGATCTCATATCCTTTATTAAATCAAGAGTATGATCAACTAATCATCTAAATTTAGAAGCACTACTGTGCTAACTTATCATGAAGCATATGAATATGTATGTGATAATAAGTTAGCAATAAAAAATGTCACTTGCCTTGATTTTCGCAAGAAAAAAAGTTATTAGGAGAAAGAATGTTCTGAAATTTTTTGTCCCAAGGAACAAAATCTTCTTTCATACTGGAGAGGGGAGCAAAATTTTAACCATAAAATCAACATAAGAACAAAGACCTGAAAGAAGATAAAGCTCCACCGAAATTACAGATATGGGTTTCGACAAAGGTCAAAAAGAACGTTTCGAAAGTGTTTAGAAAGCTTTCGAAGGAGTCGTAGGCACCAGGCGCTCTTACAAGTGATAAATAGTGTGGAAGCTTTCGAGACAGAGGAAAAATAAAAGCAAGATTACCCTTCTGCCACTTTCAACCTTTTGATGCAGATGAATTCGCATATGTAGAAAAAGCAAGGATGGCCACGAAACCCCTTTCAAAGGCAATGAACATTAACCTTTCACATGCACACCAGACCTTTCAGAACTAAATGTTTCGCCTTCATATAAATTGCTCCAAACAACACTTTTGAAAGCATAGCCAAGCCTTTCGAACCAGTCAAAGCCAATAACATTAGGAGAAGGTTCCACATCAATCCACAGGAACGCATTTGGAAGCTACCTACTGCATCAAAACCATTGATACTTCAATGTCTTTGAAACCCTTATGGGCAACCTATCGGCAGAGTCGAAGGCTCCTATCTTTACTTGTAATGAAAACAAGGCAACACAAAAAGAAAAGTGCATTTGAGGCCCTTTTGATGACGTCGAAAGCAGTCCTGGAGAAAGCAGGAAAAGGAAGTGTTAAAGACTTAACAAAGATGAAAGGTTGCTTAAAGATCCTTTCGAGTAGGTCGAAAAGTCTAGAATAAGAAGACGAAAAGCGCAAGGATAAGTTAAAAGACTTGAAAGGGAAACCTTTCAACTGTATCGAAGACAGGAAAGGCCTTTCGACCATGTCGAAAGGAATGAGGCGGAATGTAAAAGGGCCTTTCGACTAAGTCGAAAGCACAGGCGCAAAAGGGGCCGGACCTGCATCTATAAATAAGACCCAAGGGGTTAGATTTTGTGGACTGGATTTTTGGAATCCTAAGCTCATTTCTTTTCTTCTACTTCTTTATAACTACAGAAACTTTTGCCAACCCTAAATCAATTTGGAGAAAAGCTGTCAAATAATTGTAACTCATTTTGTATCAATAATAATGGAAAGAGATGTGGATTCAACAAGGATTACGATTATGAGGAAGATTATCATGATAATTAGCTAGACTAATGATCCATTGCACATGATTGTATCTTATTCTCTTAACTTCTTTTTGTCTATGAAATTCATTAAGATTGACTTGGACATAGACATGTGAAACACATCACCATCGAAACCAATATTAAGTAATGGAAAATAAAGATGGTGATGATGTTTAACATAAATGAGTTCATAGACCTTAGAATATCTAGGACGATCTTACACAGAGTAAATCGAATAAAGCTTAGGCAACTGCATCTAGATCACATTCGAAAGGATGGAGCTCCGTGCGACCTGGTCGAAAGGGGTGTTCCAATAGGAATCCAGCTTGTAACGACCCGTAAAATTTTAATGATTTTAATAATATATTTAACTGGAAATTTTGTGAATTTTAAATAATAATATTTTGAATTAAAAATTTAATATTAGGAATACGTCTTTTTTAATATAGCAACTGGTAAATTTTCATCAGATAATATGGAAGTTTATATTCTAGTCTAATTTTATTCCAATTTATATCGGTTAATATTTGATGATAATAAAATGTTTTCCAAACCTAAATATTTTTCTATAGAAAATTTGTAAACCATCTTCTAAGTAAGACGTTATATTTTGGTTCACCAAATTTTGACTGTTGTTGCTCCGTTTATCTTATTTCTGGCAAATTATCAACGTTTTCAATACCGATTATCGACTTTTGATAGGATAATCATACCACTTATATCGATATACCGTTTTGATCGTCTCGTCGTGTTGATCTCCGTAGTATATTCATCTCTGTAAATCGGTGTTCGGTACGAGGTGGAAAACGAAAAACGTTTTACCGTACCAGTTTTTGTATTTGGGTTTTGGATTTCCAATGCCTTTTCATCTAATAGCCATTTACATTTATATATCCTATATACTCGTGCTTGATATTTTGTTTTCTACTGGTTCCAATGTTATATTGATGGTTCTTTTCATTTCTTTCTGACCTTTCATTTTTTTATGGTACTATTCAATTATTCATTCAAATAGCAAATGTATACAACCTATAGCTTTTACATTTGCTTTTTCCAATGAAACTTTGATATGCTCACCCCTCTCCCACACATGCCTTCCGCATTCACCACTACTTTGACACCATCGGTGGTCACTTCATCAACCTCTGCTTGCATTGAGACCCATCGTGCCTCCACCCTATTCTTCTTCCTCTCCTCCCTACATCCCAAGTGATACCCTCGCCATCAAACCCTCGTGCTAACACCAGCAGACCGCTTCCTTCATCCCACCGCCCATTCCCACACCGTGAGCACCTCCTTTTCATAGCGAAACAACTCCGGCCGAGCTCCGTTCCACCCCATCGCCTCAACAACCATGCCGCCCTGTTACCTCGGATTTTCCACCTGTACTTTCGAAACTGTGCATCACTGCCTCACCGACCGTAGCCTCTAGTCCACCTCCGACCTGTCCTTTTTCTCGCTAAGCTCGGTCAAGCCGTCACCGTTTCTCCTCTCTGTTTATATGGTATGTGTTGTTGTTATATAGTATGGTTCTATATGTTAGTATGGGTTAATACATATGTTTTATATATATAGTTATATGTTACTATATGTGTTAATATATATGTTAAGTGATGTCAGATAGCATATGAGTTTATAAGCTTTGTTTGTAGTTTCTTTTATACTTAGTATGCATAAATGTATATATTTCTCTGTAAAATCTTAGTACAGCAACTGTCGTAGGTAAACAATAGTGCATATATTATTATAGGTTGCTGTATATAGGTGTTTGATATATATATATATATATATATATATATATTATAGGGAAGTATGTACTTACAACCATATATATATATATATATGTTTATCGAGTTATATCCATGGTTATAGCATACATTTTATAAATTATGTGATATATATTATGTTATATGTTTGAACCTTA
Organism: Allium cepa; assembly: GCA_030765085.1. Lineage (NCBI taxonomy): Eukaryota > Viridiplantae > Streptophyta > Magnoliopsida > Asparagales > Amaryllidaceae > Allium > Allium cepa. The sequence goes on from CM060935.1 coordinate 61,890,767, forward strand.
CTTATATTTGTACGTATTATAAAGTTATATTATACTATGTATGAACTATGCTTCAAGATGTTACAGTATAAGTTATATTATATATGATTTTAACTGTTATATATACATATTATATATTTTGTATAGAGTTTTAGACTATAATATATATATGTTTCATTGTATAAAAGTCTTCATAATAACCCACATACATGTTTTTCTCTATATCTACATATTTAGCCTGTATGTATTTAGATGAGTTCGGTTATGTATAAGTATATAAGTTTTATGTTGTATATATTATGATGGTTTTATAAAAATGATAGTTATGAGATATGCGCGCCTGCTATAACATGTGTTATTGTTTATATATGTTATTAGTTTTGTATATAATATTTATACCTCTGTGTATTAGTTTATGGATGTTACTATGATATATAAGAGTATATATATGCTATAGTATATATGAGAATTATAGTAATTATATGTGTTCAAGTTTAATCTATGGTTTAAGTACTATTTTAAAAATATAATATATATATATATATATATATATATATATATGGGTATTTTAATTTGGAAATGAATATAGATTCTTAAATATGAGATTATATATAGTTCTTTTATAATCTTTTGTTTATATATATAAGTTCATATAAATTATATATATAACTTGGTTGTTTGTATATATAACTTATGTAAGTTTATATACACGATTTTATATTAGTATATGTATATATGTACATATGAGTTTGGTTTTCATGTATAACGAAATGATTTTCATTTTAATATGTGTTTTATTTTAAACAACGATTTTTGGAAATATATATATGGATTTAGTCTAATATGTGTTTAAATTAATATTGATTTGAAAATAAATATAATATATATATATATTCTTTTCTATCAAACTGATTATCTTGTTCTCATCTATTCTTATCTATTAGCTTTATCGTCAATTCGTGCCAATCTAGCTTTTCTCTTGGATTTCGTGCTTGATTTCATAACCCATTTCATTTTATTTTCTCTAACCTCGAAAGGTGAGAAATCACTCACGAATAATGTTTTTATATTTATTAAATTTGATTTCAATTGAAACAACAATTGAAATATGCTGCTGTTAGTTATTTACATTGTTATATATATGTTGTCATCTTTATCCGTTCACCCGTGACATCTGACGCCACCATATGTTATTTATATTGATGATATATGCCTTTTTTTATTATTATCATATCTGTTATCACTCTGCAAGTTCAATGTTAGTACAGAATCACTATGGATTGAAATGATACATACCCGAACGGACTTTAGAATAGGAGAAAATCGTTATGGGTTGAAATGATAAACCCAAGCGATTTTCATTTGAATTGAATTTGGGATTGCAGGTTGAAATGATATATACCCGTATATATTTAATTTACGGGTTGAAATGATAAATTTTTGTATCACTTGACCATAGGATAGAAAATTATATACAGACACCATGGTCTCTCTATATATATATATATAAATATTTTGAAATGATTTCTATGGTTTTGGAAAGAAATATATGGTTTAATAAATATTAATTTTTTATAGTATATAAATTTTATTTTATATATAGTTAAATTCTTAAAATTTAAGCCATGTATAAATTTGTTTAATGCAAAACAAGTTTAATAATAAAGTTTAATTTTTATTAAAATATAATAAACTTGAGTATTTAATTGAATTTTATTTAATATAGAGTTTACAATGTTTTTTATAAATTAAGGTTGAGAAGATGGATTTGAAATTGTATTTAATTAAGAATTATATTTAATTAAAAATCAGTTTGGAACTTATTGAACTTGAGATTTTAAAGGATATGATTTTATAACTTGATGTTGGTTTAAAGTGATTAATAAATATTTCAAATTTGAGTTTTAATGATAGTGTTAGCACCAAAATTGGTCACTAACACCCTTGAGTAGAGTTGTGTAGAGATATTAATGAAGAAAGTAAAGTTAAATAGAGAACGGTACGCAGATTTAAATGCAGAAAATACGAACACTAGATTTATAGTGGTTCGGCGTAATTGCCTACGTCCACTTTGATGTTAATCTTTATTGCTTTTCTCGATAATCGATTACAGATACAACCCGTATACCAATTATATTGAATATAATGGCAAAGCAAAAAAGATAAGTCTTGAATGAGTCTTGAATGTGGCAGAGTCTTCTCGGTGTTCTCGAAAAAAGGTCCCTTTCACTGTGCCCCTGCCTCTCTATTTATAGGCGAAGATGGGTTGGACTTCCCTGGTGGGCCAGGTAGCCAAGTAGCTTGGCCCAAAAAGAGTGATCTCTGTGTGCCGATCCATAGATGCCGAATGAGAAAATGCCGAACAAGGCATGAATGCCGAACGACATCCTCATGCCGAACGAAGTGATGCTGAACGATATCTTCATGCCGATCGAAGTTATGCCGAACGATATCTTCATGCCGATCGAAGTGATGCCAAACACTCTGAATGCCGAACGAAGTATTTGTGCCAAAAGACACTGGAAGCTGACCCAGTGTGTTGTACCGAACGACTCTGGAAGCCGAACGATCCCGAATGTCGAACAGGATTTATGCCGAACGACACTAGAAGCCGACCCAGTGTGTTGTGCCGAACGACTCTGGATGCCGATCGATCTTGAATGCCAAACGAGATTTATGCCGAACGAAGTGATGTGCGGAACAAGGTTTGGATGCCGAGCAGTATGGAATGCTGAATGGCTCTGCCATGCCGAGCGTCCATAGATGTCGAACGATATACAATACCGAACGGCTCTTAATGCCGAACGCTTTTGCATGCCGACCATCCCATAGATGTAGACCAAACTTGAGTGCTGAACGAATCGTTTGTGCCGAAAAAATCTGGAAGCCGAGCGCTTTCTAATGCCGAACTCTCCTAAATGCCGAGAGTTTCCGAATGCCGAGCGTTCTCTAATGCCGAACGATCTGGATGTCGAACGAGTCATAAAGGCCGAAAAGTATGCAAATGCCGAGTACTTAGTTGCCTAGTCAAACCTTCAGGTAACACTTGTCCCTCAAAGTGCATCACGTGGTCAAACGTGATGTGCTTTGAACCATGAGTCCACTGTGCTTTGCTTCAAGTTGTGGCTTAGTTTCCTCGATGGTGACTTCCCTTGATTACTAGTTGAGGCGATGTGTGTCGAACGTCATGCAAATGCCAAACGGTACAGCCGAAGCCGAACGTTCCACATATGCCGAACGAATTTAAAAGCCGATGCCGAACGAGGTCGTCTTGACCGGTTCTAACGGTTATTGTCCCTTCGACTTCCCCTCTTCTCCTATAAAGGTCGGCATTTTCCTTCTTCTTTTCTTTTCACTTTTTACCTTCGTTATTTTCCAAGAACTCTCGACTTACCTCCCTTGAATTTCGTTCACTTCTTTCGATCTTCCTTTCCTACCTGGAATCCATCACGCCTTTCCAAATTTAAGTTCTAACAACCTTCAATCCTAAACTCACAGATCCCCAAGCTCCCTCCGTACTCTTTGGTAAGAACCTTTCGATCACTCTCTCAAATTAGGAGACATTAGATATTACTCGAACTTGTGAATTTTTCATAGGTCGTAGAAAGTAGGGGCCGTGTGAATAAGGGTGATGAATTGAGGCTCGGACGCGTTTTAGGCTTGGAACTTAGTATGCTCTTAGGTGATTTCGAGGTGGATGGATCGGAGAAAAGAAAGGTGGATGATGCATTATAGTGGCTCGGCATGATCTTTCGATGTCGAGCTGTCCTATGGTAGCCTGAGAATGGAGTTAGAGATCAGGCCTGTTGGTGTAGATTTATACGGCCATGGTTCGGCATGACCTTCCCATGCCGAACGAAATTGGAGTGGAAAAATTGAAAGGAAGCGGTGAATGGACAGGATGCTGACCGATATTTTGGCCGAACAGCGCTTAGGCCGAACGGCATGAATGCCGATCGATACTTAGGCCAACTAATATTTTGGCCGAACGATACTTAGGACGATCAATATTTTGGCCGAATGATACTTAGGCGGACAATATTTTGGCCGAGCGACACTTAGGCCGGACACCTATTCACTTTGCCTAATCATATGACAAAAACAAGGACAAGGACCCGAGCAAACTAGCATATCGAACTAATCCGGACTGATAACTTCCTAGTTTCAGTAATCACAAGTCTGAACTCAAATCGACAAAAACGGATAATTACCTTTAACATACAGCGCCAATGTCTGAGCCCGAAATTGAAAACATCATAGGGCAGGCTTTTGGAGACAGTCAGCAATGACGGTCTTTGAAGGCGACAATTCAAAGCTCAATTTTATACCATCAACTCTGTGACTTTCATTTCTCAGCACTTATATTTGAATCGTCACACTAGTTCACACACCACATGGGGGGAATACTTGTGTTGTTAAGTCTAATATCGATTGTTTTTCAAGTATAGTTAAAACAGGTGCTCTACTAGATTCAATTTCTATCAAAGATGTCTAGGAAATCTAGCTCCGCCACGATCTCAGATGGACCTGGGCCGTCTTCTAAACAAGGAGTCGCAGATACTTCAAACCCGTCGACTTCCCCTGCTCATAACTTAGCTCCCGACGCCCTGGAGGCATCAATTTTCTTGGACAACCCAGTCGATTCATAGGCGTCGAAGATTAATGAAAGTGCACTCCGTCAGATATGCTCTATCTACAAAATCCCCTTCGACGACGTATTATTTCCATCGAGGCACGATCGTCCACACTTGCCCCCAGTTGGATATGCAGCTTGTAATAAGTTTATGTGCTGGGTCGGCAGCGTTCCACCGTTCAACTCATTTCTTCGGGACGTGCTGCAATACATCGACATTGCCCCGTCACAACTGCACACGAACGGTCACACCTTCATCTATGGTAAGTACATCCTCTTCATGAATGTCCTCTCTAGGCCTCCAACCCCGGGTGACATCAGATATATATATATGATCAAGAAGTGGAGAGATAGCCCCTCTTTCATGTTTCTTAAGCCGCACCACAAATGCCAGATCTTGATTGGGGCATGTAGCAAGTTTTCCCTGTACAAAAAGGAATGGTTTTATGTGCATTGCCCTTCTGGTTTCGCGAGGAGATGGGTGGAAGGAAGTAAGTCTTTTCTCTGGATTGATATTCATACCTGGTCAAAGTCGTGCCTTTTCTAACTCTTTTTTCTATCTTTTCAGATATCAATCCCCGTCCTGACGGCCGTGAATATTCTGAAGCCGTCGAAGCTATTAGAGCCCTTCCTGTCGAAGAATGGGACATCTGAACTCTCATTTTGAATGAGTCACTTACAACGATTAGACTATTGGCAGAAGGCCGTCGAATAAGCCTTCCTCAGGGCATTACCATACCCAAGCCCGCCTCTGGAAAAGGAAAAAAAAAAGCCGAGTCTTCAGTACGTAACGCTCCTGGCGCAATAGAAGAAGGATAAATCAAGGAAACTGAAAAAACCGAAGCACAAGATGAGAACGTTGGTCCTACTCAGGACCCGATAATCGAAGTTCACGACATCGAAACGTCATCATCCCCTTCGAAGAGGAAAAAGAGACTGACGTGTAAGATAAGGAGGGAAAAAGTTGGCGCAACCTCTAAAGTTACTCTAATTCCAACAGAGAAAGAGGCTTCCCCATAACGTTTATAAAGTTCTTTAAAGGGCCTCTCGAACCTCTCCATACCTGACGATCTACTTAATTATGATTTTGATGACCCAGAGGCACTTAAACTTCACTCGCCCATCAGAGGCGATGCAGGCGTTCAATTCCAAACTCAGGGAGAAAAACTCCCATTAGTAAAGAAACTGGTCCGTCGGAGGGAAACACTAGGACACATGCACTCCGCCTTGCACTTAAATTTCAGTCATCACACTAATCTTTGCTAATTCGTTGTTATTTAAATTCTGTGTAGGTGACATGGGGCATACACATGGAATTGATCGTCTCCGCGGGTCGTCTATCTTCCATCATTCTGGACGGGACTTAGGTTTCGAAAAGTCGGGATAGAGACGGTGATGACGATAGGGATTATCATTCCCGGGGTTCATCATCTCGGAAGTAAACATATTATCAGCCCAAATACCACCAACATCCCTCTTCTCACTCGAGGTAAAGCAAAGATAAGCACGACCATAAGGGGTCGCAATCCGATGTTCCTCGTGATCAACACTCCGATTCCTCCTCCACCCGACAGTCCCGGGATCCTCACAGGAGAGCTAAACTTTCGAAGCCGTCTCCTCTTGTTCCTGCAATAGATCCATCAGTATCGTAGAGACTGGCCGAGCTTAAAGTTAAATTCCTAAAAATCTTCTTTGATGGTCTGAAGTTTCTCCTAGCGATCCATCATATTCCTAGAGATGTCAAGCAGAGCGCTATCGCCTGCACCAATGATGTCTATGTTCAGCATGATGCGTTCGTTCATCTTGTTGAGAAAGTGTCAGAAGTCACCATAGAATGCCAACATGAGATTGATCGCCTGAAGCTTGAGGCTATTCATAACAAAGACATTATCAAAGCTAAGGACGAAGAGATTGCGTCTTACAAGCCTCAACTTGAAGTCGCCCAGCAGAGCGCCAAAGATACCGCCGAAGCCATAACTCATTTGAAATCATCTCACAAAAAAGAAATTGATGAGGCGGTACAATGCTGTGGGGTTTTAGCTTTGGAGAAAGACTCGGTACAAAAAGAGAGGGATTCATTCCGCCTCCGAGTCAAAGAACTTGAGGAGCCACTCTATAAAGAGCAAGAAGAGATGATTGCTGCCTAAGAAGAGTCGCAACAGTATTGCGACGAGATTGTTGCAACGCGACTCCTAAAGGCGAAACTTGAGGGCGAGCATTCAAAAGTTGAGGCGCTGAAAGATGAAGCCCATGAAGAGGGAAAAAAGATAGCATCTGCGAAGATCGACTCTGTCTTGAGGCGGCCAAGGAAGAAAGTAGGGAAGAGGTCAAAAGCATGTCCGACCCACTTATTGCTGAATTCAATGCCCGCGTTCTCATGCACCGGGACTTAACTTTTCTGGGCGAAGGCTATCTCGAATCTTTGGCCGAGGCGTGGGAGACCTTAATTGAAATCAAGAAAGCCGAACACAATATCGAGGAGGTTGATGAAGGGGCTTTGATAAAAGAATTCCTTAAGGGAAACGGGCCTTCTGACCTGTCAGCAGCTAAAGCCCTTTATTGCAAAGGCTCACCCTCAACGAAAGGGAAAGAAGTTATCGCCGGTCCATCCGAGATCGAGTCTCCAGCTCGTGTGCCTATCCAGCTGGCCGGTCGGCCGATACTCAATCCTTTTGAACAGCACATTGGCTATGACCCAGAGGACCCCGGCCTTGGCGTTCACGTTTTGTCCCCTATTCCAGAGGGTGAGACCCCTTGACGGGTGAGAGCCAGCCGCAACCTGGTAGGAAACTCTTTCGCTTTAACATTCCAAGAGTTTTCGTTTTTCATCAGAAGCTATAGCATTCTAATACTTGCTTTTCGTGATTTTGTGTAGGACGTTCCGATCTTGAGCCCACTCCGAGGAGCGATGTCGCCAAGGAGGTGAGGGAAAAAACGAGTGAAGCCACTCACACAGGAGAGGCTCTCGGTCCAGATGCTCAGGTGATCGGAGCGCTTGATGAGGACAAATATGAGACTTCCTCTCCCATCGATGGGATTCATGAAGTTGAAATTACAGGCGTCTCTGAGCACATATCTGAACTGAGCATGAAGGAGCAACTTGAGAAAGAGAAGGAAAAGACGGTTAAGATCCACGTCGAAGCTCAAGCTGTGGATCTGGACGATCCTTTGAACAAGCCGTTGAAGGTCATCCTCCCAGGTAGGTCCAAACCCATGGATGTTCCTCGTACTTCTTCAGCTGTCACTCCCCCGTCAAAGAAAGCTATCAATGGTAAACGTACCGGGGAGGAGTCATCGGGCAAAAAGTCGAAGAAGTCAAAGAAGTAGTCTTCACTCTCGTTCAACAAGAGCTAGTTTAGATTAGTAATTTTTTTTCGTAGTTCATGTAAATAAAATTATTTGTGATGAATAAAACTTAGTTCTTTTCCCTCTCAAAGGACTATTGTTGTTTGGTTTTTTGTATAACCGTGGTCAAAATCCGAGCTACTGCGAGTTACGTGAACTTCTCGATTCATCTTCAAACAAGTTGACAACTTTCTTGGTATTTGCACATTCTTTTATCCCACGTTCTGGGGACTTAAATTATTTTCCAATCCGTACGCCACGGGCTCGATGACTTCAAGTCATTTATAGCCAATCCGCCCTCAGGGGACTTGGACATTTAAATCGTTTATACTCTGGTCCGCAATCTGGCGACTCAGAGTACTCCAGTCCACACTCTGGGGACTTGGAGATTTTTAGTCGTTTATACTCTGGTCCGCACTCCGGGGACTCAGGGTACTCCAGTCTGCACTTCGGGGACTTGGAGATTTTTAGTCGTTTATACTCGAGTCTGCACTCTGGGGACTTAGGGTATTCCAGTCCGCACTCCTGGGACTTGGAGATTTTGAGTCGTTTATACTCGAGTATGCACTCTGGGGACCTAGGGTACTCTAGTCCGCACTTCGGGACTTGGAGATTTTGAGTCATTTATACTCGAGTCCGCACTTTGCGGACTTAGAGTGCTCCAGTACGCACTACGGGGACTTGGAGATTTTGAGTCGTTTATACTCGAGTCCGCACTCTGGGGACTTAGAGTACTCCAGCCCACACTCCTGGGACTAAGAGATTTTGAGTCGTTTATAGTCGAGTCCACACTCTAGAGACTTAGAGTACTCCAGTCCGCACTCTGGGGACTTGGGGATTTTGAGTCGTATATACTCGAGTCCGCACTCTGGGGACTTAGAGTACTCCAGTTCCCACTCCGGGGACTTGGAGATTTCGGGTCGTTTAAACACGAGTCCACACTCTGGGGACTTAGAGTACTCCAGTCCGCACTCCGGGGACTTGGAGATTTTGAGTCGTTTATAATCGAGTCCACACTCTAGGGACTTAGAGTACTCCAGTCCGCACTCCGAAGACTTAGAGATTTTGAGTCGTTTATACTCGAATCCGTAATTTGGGGACCTAGAGCACTCCAGTCCGCACTCTGGGGACTTGGAGATTTTGAGTATTTTATACTTGAGTCCGCACTATAGGGACTTAGAGTACTCCAGTCCACACTCCGGGGGCTTGGAGATTTGAGTCGTTTATACTCGAGTCCGCACTCTGGGGACTTAGAGTACTCCAGTCCGCACTATGGAGACTTGGAGATTTTGAGTCGTTTATACTCGAGTCCACACTTTGGGGACTTGGAGTACTCCAGTCCGCACTCCGGGGACTTGGAGATTTTAAGTCGTTTATACTCGAGTCCACACTCTAGGGACTTAGAGTACTCCAGTCTGCACTCCGGGGACTTGGATATTTTGAGTCGTTTATAATCGAGTCCGCACTCTGGGGACCTAGAGCACTCCAGTCCGCACTCTGGGGACTTGGAGATTTTTAGTCCTTTATACTCTGGTCCGCACTCCGGGGACTCAGGGTACTCCAGTCCGCACTTCGGGGACTTGGAGATTTTTAGTCTTTTATACTCGAGTCTGCACTCTGGGGACTTAGGGTAGTCCAGTCCGCACTCCTGGGACTTGGAGATTTTGAGTCGTTTATACTCGAGTATGCACTCTGGGGACCTAGGGTACTCCAGTCCGCACTTCGGGACTTGGAGATTTTGAGTCGTTTATACTCGAGTCCACACTCTGGGGACTTAGAGTACTCCAGTCCGCACTCCGAGGACTTGGAGATTTTGAGTCGTTATACCCGTTCATACGTTAGACAGAGTAATGTATCTCTTAGTCATTTTCTACAGCGTTATCTTACATAGGAACATCGACAATTCATGGGAAAAAGAAATGGCTTCAAGCCTTTATAAATGCAAATAAGCTAAATTGTCTTTTTACATGCCGTAAACTAAGAATAAAAACTTGCTGGAAATAAATGCAACTAAAATATGATAGAAATGAACTAAGTGTAATAATGCCGCAAATGTTCACCATTCCATGCTCGGGGGAGCGTCACACCATCGACGGTCGCTAGCTTGAAAGTTTCTTCTCCAAGCTTCCGTTCAATGACGTATGGACCTTCCCATACGGGTCTCATGTATGATGGAACTGGGAAAATTCGTTCCAAACCGAGATCAACCGCGCCAAAGATTCTCGGTCGGACTTTTTCATTATAATATCGAGCAACTCGATGTCTATACGCGGCCGCTCTTGAATTAGCTTCTTTGCGTTTTTCATCAATGAAGTCCAACGATTCCAGCAAGAGATCTTGATTTGACTCAGGGTCATAATAAGTTACCCGATGTGATGGGACTTCGAGTTCCACGGGTATGACAGCTTCCATGCCATATGCTAATGCGAATGGAGTGTGGCCAGTCGCGGACTTGTGGGTGGTTCTGTAAGCCCAAAGTGCTGTCGGAAGCTCATCCACCCACTTGCCTCTAGCCTTTTCCAAACGTTTTTTCAATATGGATTTGATTATCTTGTTTACGGCCTCCACTTGTCCATTAGCTTTCAGATGAGCAACTGCTACAAACTTTTTCTCAATACCATATTTTTGGCAAAATTCGCTGAACTCTTTGCTTTCAAACTGAGTTCCATTGTCTGTAATGATGGTTTGTGGCAGGCCAAAGCGGCATATGATATTTCTTACAACGAAATTAATGACTTTTTTGGTGGTGATAGTGGCCAAAGGCTCTGCTTGTGCCCACTTAGTAAAGTAATCGACCGCAACAATCGCGTATTTTCCACCACCTTTGGATAGGGGTAAGGAACCGACTATATCGGTCCCCCACATTGCAGATGGGCAAGGACTAACCATTTGTGTGAGTTCTGTCGGCGGAGCTCTTGGGATTTTCGTATACTTCGGGCATTTGTCACATCTTCTTATGTAGTCTGCGGCATCCCGATTTACAATTGGCCAATAATATCCATAGCGGAGGATTTTCTTTGCTAACGTCTGCCCCCCGGTATGGTCGCCACAATCACCTTCATGGACTTCCGTCAGGACTCGTTTTATCTCATCATGGGAAATGCACCGGAGCAATGGGGTCGAGAATCCCCTCCGATACATTATTCCATCCTGCTTTACATAACGAGAAGTATTACAAATGACTTTTCGTCTTTAGCTCCTTCTTTCGGGCACGGCCCCATGTAACAAGTACTGCTTGAATGGGGTCATCCATGACTCCTTCTCGATTTCTATTTCTAACATGAAATCTTTCTCTATTATATTTATACTCGGAACATGTAAGGATTCAACGGGAAACAATCCCATCTGCTGCGCATCGCCAGTGCTTGCAAATTTTTCCAATCAATCAGCTGCTCTGTTTTGTTCACGCGGAACATGTGAAATATCATAATACTCGAGGTTCGCTAGCAGCTCTTGAACTTGGGCCAAATACGGGGCAAGTCTCTGCCCCCTTGCTTGGTAGTCTCCATACACTTGATACACCACCAATTGCGAGTCGCCAAAGATTTCAACCGATCTTATTCCCGGTTCTTTGACGAATCTTAAGCCATCAATCAATGCTTCATACTCGGCTTCGTTATCCGTTGCTATGAATTCAAGCTTCAAAGCGTAGCAAACTGATCGGTTTTCAGGAGTTACAAGTACTATGCCAACCCTTGAACAACGGTCGTTAGATGCCCCATCGGTGTACATCTTCCATCGGACGAGAGGTATGACATTGCGGCCGTTTGATTCGTCTGTCATGGTGAATTCAGCGATGAAATCCGCTAGCGCTTGTCTCTGTATGGCCTTTCACGGCAGGTAAGTAATATCGAACTGACTCAGTTCGATATCCCATTTTAACATTCTTCCAGAAGTTTCCGGTCGTTGGAGTATCTGACACAAGGGTTGATCAGTGTAAACACTGATTAGGTGTGCCAGAAAATATAGGCAAGATTGCGTGATGCAATCACCAAGCAATAGGCTAATTTCTCGATCTTGGGATAGTTTCTTTCTTCTCCCATCAAACGTTTACTAACATAATAAACTGGCTTTTGAACTCGGTCCCCTTCACGAACCAGAGCCGTACTGATAGCATGCTGGGATACTTCCAAGTATACATACAACATTTCATGGTCGATCGGTTTTGATAGCACCGGAGGGCTTTCTAAATGCCTTACCAGAGCTCGGAATGCTTCCTCACAGTCGAATGTCCACTCAAAATTTCTCTTTCCTTTCTTTGTCACGTCGAAGAAAGGAATACACTTGTCTGTAGCTTTGGATATGAATTGACTCAGCACAGCCACTTTTCCGTTCAAGCTTTGCACCTGCTTTATGGTTATGGGCACTTGTATATCTCGGATAGCTTGAATTTTCTCCAGGTTAGCTTCGATTCCCCCATGCATTCACAATGAAATCCAGAAACTTTCTCGACGCTATGCCAAATGGACACTTCAAAGTATTGATATTCATTCCGTAATGCCTGAGTATATCAAACATCTCCGCTAAATCTCGGATGTGGTCGCTTGACTGCCGTGACTTCACGATCATGTCATCCACACAAACTTCCATCATTCTACCAATCAGGTCCTTAAACATTCGATTCACCGGACGCTGATAGGTCGCTCTCGCGTTTTTCAATCCAAAGGGCATTACTACATAGAAATATAGCCCCATATTTGTGATAGAACTGGTGTGCTCTTAGTCTGGAATGTGCATCGAGATCTGGTTGTATCCTGAGTACGCATCCATAAATGATAATAATTCGTGTCCGGCTGTAGAGTCAACGAGCTGGTTGATTCTAGGTAAAGGGAAATTATCTTTCGGGCATGCTTTATTCAGATCGGTGTAATCAATACAATTTCTCCACTTTCCATTCGCCATTTTCACTAGCACTGGATTAGATACCCACTCAGCGTAGAGGGCGTCGCGGACGAATCCATTGGCTTTGAGTTTGTCCACCTCCTCTTTGAGAGCCGTGGACCTCTCCGGGTCTATACCTCTCCTTTTCTGACTTACGGGAACGTGTTTCGGGTCTATGTTCAACTTATGACTCGCAATTGTTGGAGAAATCCCGCACATATCAGAGTGTGTCCAAGCGAAAACATCCAGATTTGCCTGGAGGAAGTCAGTAAGATCCTCGACCACTGAAGGGTCGAGTTGTGATCCAACCATAAGAACTCGTGATGGGTCATCTCGGCTGACTAGGATGTCGATCGTCAGCTCAACCGGTGTTGCATTCGTTTCACTGGGTTCCCCATCATCATCTCTCGGGTCTATGTCTCTAAGGATCCGAGAATGCTGCCCGAGCTAGGGCTCGGGCACTACTTGTCAATCATCAGTCTTTAGGATGCGGATGGAGCTGTCGGCAACCTTTCCCTTCTCTCTCCGCTAAGCTTCTCTCAGTTCCGCCATATAACACGCACGACCGGTCGCCTGATCGCCATGTACAACACCAACTCGTGTGTCTTTCAGAAATTTTAATATCAAACACCATGGGGCCAAAGCAGCCCTAAATTCTGCTAAGGCTTGGCAACCCAAAAAGACATTGTATAGAGATTCAATGTCCATTACTATGAACGGTAGGACTCGCACTCTCCTACGCTCACCTTCCCCCAGTTCAACTGGTAGCTCTATATACCCCATCACGTCGGTTGCAGTGCCGTTAAAGTCGTGGATACAGGCTTTGCATGGTTTCAAATCTTTCGTTTCCATCTTGATTTGGTCATAAGCCTTCTTGAAGATGATGTTGACAGAGCTTCCACAATCAATCAAGATTCTTTTCACGTAAACTGGCCCGATTGTTACAGATATAACCATCGGGTCAATAGTGGGAGCCTCCGCCTTGTCCACGTCTCGAGTCCTAAACACTATATCGTCAGTCATCATGCGTTGTTGTTTTGCGGAGGTTCCATCTTCCACATTCAAACAACATTCATAGTCCGCATGCCTCAAGGAGGTAGCATATCGTTCCATCTCCTGCCAATTCTTGCCTGCAGGATGAGGTCCTCCGACAATAGTGTTTATGATCAATCTACCCCTAGACCGAGCAGGTTGTTCTAGTTGGCGTGGAGCCGACCCGTGTCTGGGGTCTGACGTTCCTTGCCTTCAATCTTGTGGATTTTTGACAAACTCCTGCAGTTTTTTCCTGTTTGATCAACTTTTCCATGGCGTCATGGAGGTGTCTAAACTCCTCAGTATTGTGCCCATGGGTCTCATGGAAGCGATAGTACTTCCTTGTCCGTTTCTGTTCTTCAACGGACTCCTTTGGGCGTGGCTTTCGATTTCAAAGGTGTTACAGGTAGATAGATAAATGTTTTCAAGAGAAGTATTCAGCGGGGTGTATTCATTGTAGGTCGGAATCCTTGGCTTCCATTTCCCTGCTTCTCTTTTCTTTTCGGGATTTCCACCTCCGGATCCTTGGGACTGCCCAGGCTTGTTCTGGACGTTGACTTGAACTTTTCCCGAACTATCGCCGGACTGCTTTACTGCGATGTTACTTTTCACATTCTCCTGAACAAGCCCTGGTGCCTTATCTCATCTCGTCCATCGAGCCTCCTCCCTTTGTATGAACTGATGAGCTTTGGAATAGAATCGTTCCAATGTAGCTGGGGGCTTTCCCGCCAACCTATCTCCAAACTCTGAGTCTGGATCTACACCTCGCATTACCGCCATCAAAATTGCATGGTCGTTAGGATTGCTAACTTCAGTGGCGGAAACATGAAACCTCTGTAAGTATGCTTTCAAAGACTCTCTCGGAGCCTAGATTACGCTTGATAATGACATTATGTCCTTTGGACGGGTAGCATGTATCCTGAATTGTTCAACAAATTTCATCGCTAACTCGTCGAAGCTGGATATAGATCGTGGAGGAAGCTGAGTAAACCACATAGTGGCGATTCTGGATAGAGTGATTGGGAAACACCTACACTTAGTCGCGTCATTTGCCCTTGCCGAATCCATCATCCATTCGTACCTCATCACGTGTTGCCTAGGGTCAGTCTTTCCTTCGTAGGCTGGGATAGTCGGCATATTGAATTTCTTAGGGTACTCAGCCTGTAGGATAACATCCGTGAAGGGAGTATGACTCCTGGACACTCCCCAATCTTCGTTGGTCAGGCCTTGGTTCTTTCTCATCAACTGCCTGACCATGGCTAATAAATCTGGAGTTTGTAAGGAAGGTGGGAGGTTGGGTTCGGCTCCACAGGACCGTGCGAGTTGATGTCCCGCCTGTTGACGGTCGGTCAAACGTACTGTAACGACCCGAAATTTCCGATCCCGAAAATTCCAAATTGGTAGGAAAACGAAGAAAGAGAAAGAATAAGAAGAAGATCAGAAACATCAACATCTCATATTCGCAGCGGATAAAATGTAATAATAAATAATAACAGTTTATAAAGAATACTGTATCTGTCAAAATACCTTTATAATACTTCAGAGTTACACATATATACAGACACTCCATACGTTCTTGCCATCCAACTCGCCTCTTGAGCTCCAGAACGTCCTTACTTGAAAATCTGTAATACTCGGTCTGACCCAAGCATTACACCAAAGTAACACCCGGGTCAGGCTGGAAAACAGCGTGAGTAAACCCATCTAACATGGAATACAAAGCGTACAACTTATATAAAACCCGGGGTAACTCATATCAATTCACAAATCCACAATTTGTTATAGAACATCACTTATTTCACCATCACTTTTCTAATTACCAAAATTTATATTAAATAGTCCAATTCACTTAAATCATTTCATTCCATCCTATAGATTTCACATATCAATCTATAAAAATTTGAAGTGGTTTCGGCTATTTTCTAATACCCGACCCCGATCTCTTCGAGTCTCATTCAAGGCATCCAAATACCATTCAATCATTCATAAGCAAAGCTTAATCACATACAAATTTAATTTAATTAATCCTGATCGAATTACTAACCTCAATCACTTAGATTTCTTCATTTAACATTAATTAATTTCAAATCAATTAATCAATCATCCATTCATTATTCATCTTAATTAATCACCCTGGATTAATTATCCTTCAATTACATTCAAATAATTAACTTTAATTAATTTCACAATATTAATTATTCTTAACCAAAATCAATAAGTAATCTTAATTACTTCATAAATTAATTAACTATATTAATTACATTAATCCTTAATTATTTATATTAATTAATTTCTTCATAAGTCACTTATTATTAATAAATTCTTCTTAATTAATCAACCTTTACTTACCTCATTAATTATATAAATTAATGATTTCGAATTATATTTTAGTTTATCCTAATCTAATTTAATTACATTAAATAATTAATCATTAATTAAAGCACAAATATTAATTGCTCTCGATTTATCTCATCCTATCAAAATCTACCTTTTTATTTATTTTATTAAATAAATTAATTACTCATTTTATAAAGAAGTTTAAAGTAATTTAAAACTAAATTCATTTTTTAAATTCAATCAATGTAAAAATGCACTTTAATATTCGAGCCGTAAGAATAATTTAAATTTTAAAACTTATTTGTTTAAAAACCCAGATTCACTCTTGAATTCCAGATTTAACTCTGATTCAAAACTTGTTTTAAATCTCTACTTTACAATTTAACTTCAGTTTTTAAATATCACTTACATTTCTTTCCAATCCATTCTTATTTTTAATCTATAATTATTTCACTTTCAAAATTCACCCTTATATTTCTTTCAGAAATCAAATTTTATATATTTCGACAACTGAGGGTACCGAAATATTCAAGCAAACCACAGCATTCAATATTCCAATTACCAATAATATCCATAACAGAATATCAATCACACCAATATATACTATATATTACTATATAATATAGCACATCAATTCAATTCAACCATTCAACCAATCATTTAAATTTAACCATTTAAAATTAAATAAAAATCCAAAAGAGTGAGATTAACTCACCTTTTCCCCTTAAATTTGCAAATTCACTTCATTCTCGATTTGATTCCATGATTATTGACCTTGTATAAATATTTATATGATTTTGTTAATATTCGAACAAATCGAATAATTCATCACATTTTACAAATTTCTTAACTAATTATTTAGTTTAAACTGATTTTCTTATAATAAATAATCTTATTAGCTAAAATAATTTAAATAAGTTTATAAAAATTTAACACCATCCTACATCATTTTTAAAATTCGATCAATAGATGAAAATAGGGGTGTGTGTGTGTGTGTATTTTTCCTTGAAACTATTTATACCAAAAATAACCTATACATATATATATTAGACTTTTAATAAAATAAATTCCTTTCTAAACCTATATACATGTACTAAATAAAATAAAATAAAATAAACAGAATTGTTTTAAAATTTCTTTACTGTAAAATAAAATCTCACACATATATATTTATACATTTATTTAAATTAAATAAATTTAAATGCAGATACCTCGCTGCCTTGCCTCAATAGTGACCCCATCGAGCTTCCTCTGCTCGTCAACCAGAGCTTACGACGAACCCACACCACGACTTCGACAAAAATTCCAAGCCCTAACTTCCCATCGCGAGCATCGACTCGACCATAAGCTCCTCCAGCGACCCCTCACCAGAATGGCATGACAAAGACTTCGACAAGCACGCGACTACCCCCATAAATCGAAACCCATGATGCGACCTCGAAGACGAAATGCTCGCGAATTCCAAACCAAACAGTGCCTCGATCGCCATATGCTACCGCCGTAGACGCGACCCCCCAGTATCACATGCCCTTGCGCGACTCGCCCTAGATCGCCGCCTCCTTCACTCGACTCGATTCGATTCGTTCGCGTCCTTTATTTTTTTATTATATTGCGAACAAAATAGATCTCGTTCGAATTTGAAGAGAAGGGAAAGGAGAGGAATTATTCGAACGAAAAGGGATTTTCAATTTCATTAGTTCGGCCATAATATTTCCTTTGCGAATTCGATTTCGATTTTGGGGATAAAGGAGAGGGACACGATTTTTAAGCAGAGAGAGAGAGGCGTGTTTGGGAAGGAAGGGACGGCGTATTGAAGAAGGTTAATGTTGTTATTTGATTTTGCTTTTATATAATATTCTTTTTTTTCAAAATATCTCAAATTATATACTGTAAAAAAATTGAACTCACATTTAGGCGTGCCGCTAGGCGATTATAAGGTTTTACTCGCACTCCGAACAAAATATATTGTGTTTCGAAGGCTAATTCGATCATATGCGCAAGTTACGGAAATAAACGACCAACTTTAAATTAAATCGATTAAAATAGTTTCTGCGCGTTTTGAGCTGCCAGGGTCAAACGACAACTCTGATTGCTACGAAAATTGAAATCCGATAATAACTAACTATTACGGATCCAAGGGAACTAGTTTCGTTGAATTCCGAGACTGTGCCTCGGAAGGCTATTTTTAAATTCAATTTAAACGATAAAATTTCAAAACTTAACAAAGCACTTCCAAATTCAATTTTAACACTTCTACTTTCTTCAGTACTATCAATATAAATTTTACAAGCCTTCAAACTATTTTTAACAGTCTTAAAACTCCACATTCAACATTTTACCCAATTTCAAATTATATAATTCAATAATTTAATTATCAAGTAAATAGTGATATTTGGAATTCAAGCTAAAATTAACCTTTCAAATATTTACGGTCAATTAAATATTCCAATTTAAATTGTTAGAAATTCCGGATCGTCACATTCCTCCCCCTTAAAAGAATTCCGTCCCCAAAATTACTAGTTAGGAAGAATGGTCCAATACCCATTTACTTTTCCACAAAACCAAACGATTCCAAACAATTCTCAAAACAATCTTTTTATTTAAGATACACCGAATCCTTTTTATAGCTTTCCAAATTTATCCATAAGTCTCAATAATATCATTTTCTTAACAATTCAAATTTGAATTTAAAACCAAATTTGAATTTTCAAAATTTTCTCAAAAATTTTCTAACTCCCTAAATTTTCGAAAAATTTCGCCCACTTCTCCTTTGCGTGGCTAGCTCGATACATATACAAAATGCCTCTACGGGCTCCCAAATTCCAAAAGAAGACAAAACGCCAAGTGCCTAGATCAAAAACCCAATCAAATTTCATTTAGAAATTTTTAAACACATACCTTTGCCGAGCAATTCAAATTTATCTTCTGAAATCAAAACCAATTTTCCTTTCCCTTTATAATACCTACATATCTTACTTAGCAATAATATCCAATCGTAACTTTTCAAATCATTTTATACATTTCCTCCATAGGTTTCATATCTACTTCTATTCAAATTAGTTTTCCTATATCCATACGAATTCAATTTGTCTTAAATTCTGAATATTGAATTTTATCTTCCATTTATAACCGATTCATATCATTATCTTAAATTAGTTTCATTCACTAATTTATTTCAATTTCCAATTTGAAATCGTTTTGCTATTAACCAAATTTTTCCCAAAAATTTTCTAACTCCCAAAATTTTCGAAATTTTTCGGCAGAGTCTCCTTTTTATGGGGGAGCTTTTGTAATTTGACAAGAGATAAATATATATATACATCGACCCACACGGTCGAAAAAACAAAAACAGTTCATATTTCCTATTTTTATTGCGTAGGCGTACCTTTATTTAGCATTTTAAGCAAGCGCTTTATTTATTTTAGCAATTAGCGCAACCAAATCCAGCCAAACGGCCTTCAGGTACCTGTACTTACTCAATTTAAATATGTGAGTGCCATATATAGAAAATTTATTAGCATTTCACTTACTTTCAAGAGCTAAACACATGCATTTCATAAGCAATAAGCAACAAACGCTTTCCATAAGCGATTTACATAAATTTAAAGCTAATTCAATTGCTTTCAACCAATTCATATGCCATTTCATTAAATTTTAATGGTTTTCAACTTAATTTCTTACATTCAATTCATTTTTAATAAAAACAACCTCATATTCACTTCAATTAATCCTAAAACCAATTTATTCAATCTTTATCAACTCATAAAATTTTAATTACCTTTGTTTACGTCAAACGACAACTATATTTATGTAAATTTGGTGATATTCACTTAATAGAGTATCCATTCTAGTTTATAACTACTTCAAATTAATTTTAACTCATTCTGTATTTAATTCCATTTCATTTCTAATTTATTCACCAACCATACATTTGCATTTCATTTCATCTCCGCATTGGTTTCATTTTAAAACTATTTCATTGAGCTTGACAACATTCAATGCTTATATTAATATCTTTTTTTTCCCAAATAAATTAACCCAAACTTTTATTTAATGGTCTTCCATTCTTACTCAAAACCAAGCTTTTATTGACTTAAGTAATTTTACTTCAAATTAATACGTCTCATAACTTAAGTTCATTCTGATAACCCAATTCCAATTAAAACTTTAATTTAATTTTTATTCAGTCAGACTTCATCCAACCAATTATTTAATTCAATTAACCCATTTATTTGCCCCGTTTTAAATTTTTAATCCACCTACTTAATTCATTTTCGAATTTATTTTATTTATACAAATCCATTCTCAATTTATTTCTACTCACCTGGGTTTTGTTAGCAATTCAAATCGTTTCTATTATAATTCAATTCCATTTTGTTTTTACAATATCTCCACTTATTTTCATTCATCATCAAATCCAAGTCGAATTATATTTATAATTCGAGTTCATTTCCAAACTCCATTATTAACTTACAATCTATTTATTTAACCGAGTTAATTTTATTAATATATTCTGTCAAATGATTTATTTAGTTGATTAGCTTACTTCCAACTTTTATTACAAAAATCACTTCATTAAATTTTCCTGAGTTCAATTTTATTTTATAATTCCAGTTTGGATTTTCTTTCATCTTCAAGATTTTAACGCTTTTATTTTAAAATTTTAGAAATGCCTTTAAATTCAGATAATACTATTAAAATAGCTTTTTATAAAATACTTCTTATAACTCGATGTCTCAACCAGTCCATCCTTGTTCTCATAGAAATTCAGTCATACGTTGATTACGTGTAGGACTGAAAATCTATAAGTAATTGGTAAACCCATTTTCAACACCTAGTGAAAATACTTGTGAAAATAATTTTATTGAAAATATAGAAAACAGTTTTTGAAAATAGAGGAAATATCTTTGGTGAGAATGCTCTGGAAATCATCACCCCATCCATGGTCGTAGTTACATCCTGGGTTACGTTGCCATCGCAGCAAAAGTCCATGTAACTGTAGGCACTCTGTGCCTCTCAATTACGCCATAGAACCCACAACAGATCGCAGTTACATTCCAGGTAATGTTGTCATCGCAGCAAAAGTCCATGTAACTGTAGGCATCAGCACCCTCGATTTTCGCTATCGAAATGAAACTTCTCCACTCCTATATTGGTCGCAGTCTACCGATGTAAAATCAAACGTAGACTTTCGGCTCTTAACGGCACACACGACTTTCGCTATGTTACCATAGGTCGTAGTCTACCGATATAAAATCAAACGCAGACTGTTGGCTCTCAGCAGCACACATGACTTTTGCTATGGTCTGCAGTAGATCGCAGTGACATCGAGTTACACTGTCGTCACAGCATAACCCAAATGCCTCTATAGGCATCAGCTCCCCTCGACATTCGCTACACATTACTCATAATCCTTAGGAACTAGTTTTGTCCGGACTCCTCACAGGATCAACTTTAGAACCCCTCCTTAGGGTTCAAGGCAGCACCACCCGGTGGCACTCCTGAGAAGCTCATTTCAAGAGAGCGCCTTTATCCCCAGAGCCATCATCAAAACACTTTATACTATAGACATATGGTATTTTTCAAATCATACACATAGTATGAATCCCATATAAATCTCCTTTTCTCAAAATTGATTATCCCAAAATCGATAATTCTTAAACTAGGCTTTCCAAATTCCAATATTGATTTTACCCAAAAAATCAAAGCCTTTCCAAATCAAAAGGTACCCAAAACCTTTTTTCAAAATCCTCAGAAGATCCTTTATATATATATATATGTATATATATATAAATTTTGGATCATTTCAAACTTGTATAAAATTCCTTTTATACTTCAAACACTTTCAAAATCCTTTTCTTCCGGCAATAGATTCAACAAAGGGAGATCTATCTTATATATAACAAAGATATATAACTTTGTTTATTCAAAACCAAATATTCCAATTTGATTACTCTTTTCAATATCGATTTCATTCAAATCTGTACGATGTACACATATCATCCGTACGCTATACCAATCTGATTGCTCGCTCGATCACACAATTTCACTTCCGAACTAGTATCGTCCTTCCGACTTCCTAGTGAGGACTCAGATCTGGTTTCTTGATTAGAAAACGTCATTCTCCTTGCATAGCCATATTTATGATAGAGAATATCCTGAACCAATCAACAATCCATATCCAGGTTCATCGCCAAAAATCGAATGAAAAATCCCAACTCGGATTGATATAACTATCTCGAAATTCTGTGCTCGAATCTGGATCAAATCACTATGCCAATATAATAATATACATACATTCTACGTATTTATTTTCATTGATTATTAGCCAAAACAATTTCCTTAATCCCCATTTGGATTATCACTTCAATTCTTATCTCAGTTAGGTATTTAATCAATAACAATTCAAACACTGACCAGTTTACTTTTAGAAAATAGCTTGAAAATTTTAAAAATAGATAAGTAGTTGAAAAATAATCATTAGTTTGTAAAATAGATGTAAAATAGTTAACTAGTTGTAAATAGTTGGAAAATAGTTATAGAAATTTGCATAATTGCAAAACAGTTGTAAAATGGTAATTCATTTGTAAAATAGTTGAAAAATAGTAATTAGTTTATAAAACAGTTGAAGAATTGTTAAATAGTTCTCAAAATAATTGTAAAACAAATATAAAATAATTTGGCTTTAAAGAAAAAAAGTTGCATATATTAAATAGCTTGGAAAAATAGGTTTATATCAAAACAATTTATATTGAAAATGGTCAAGAGTCAAATCTGTTCACTTCCCCATCAATTCAATTTAAATTTCCATCTCCATTTCCATTTAAATTTGACTCAATTCCAATTTAAATAACCTTCAATTTCCATTGAAATTGATTTAACCCAAATTCAAGTTGAATCAATCCTGATTCCTTTCCCAATTTAAATCAACTTCCATTTGATTTTAAACCTATTCAACTTTAATTATAATTTCAAATTATTCCAATTAATTTGGACTAATATCAATTGAACCCACTTCAATTTCAATTATTTCAATTCAATCCAATTCAAATTTTACATTTAAATTTTTAAACTTATCCATCATCAATCACAAATCCAATTAATTTAAATCAAATTTAATTTTGAACTAATTCAATTTCAAATTTAAACCATCCCGAATTATATAAATTCGAGTTAAAATTTTAAATGTGGACTTAATCCTTTGAATCGAATCAACTTATCTCTTTAAACCATTTAATTCTGAATCCATTTTAAACCTATCTTCATTTAAATTTTAGTTTGGTTGTATTTCTATTACCACTTAATTTAATTCCAATTCAAGATTTCAATTTGGTTGTATTATATTACTTCTTAATTTAATTCCAATAATTTAACAACCAACCGCCTTAATATTTATTAGAAGGAAATATTGCTTTATATATCAAAATATATTCTTATATAAAATCATTAAAACTTTTATATAAGAAATAACAAGTACGCTCTCATGTATATATACACACTCAACTCATCCTAGAGTACTACGGACTCTATTTAAGGAGTAATTCCCACCAGAGCCAAGGTTCTCGCTTAACCTTTCAGCTCTGATACCAACAGTAATGACCCGAAATTTCCGATCCCGAAATTTCCAGATAGTTAGGAAAAAGAAGAAAGAGATAGAAGAAGAAGAAGATCAGAAACACAACATCTCACATTCGCAGCGGATAAAATATTATAATAAATAATAATAGTTTACAAAGAATATTGTATCTGTCAAAATACCTTTATAGTACATCAGAGTTACACATATATACAGACACTAAATATATACAATTATCATGTCTCAGATATGCAACAATACAATACAGCGGAAACACTCCATACGTTCTTGCCATCCAACTTGCCTCCTGAGCTCCAGAACGTCCTTACTTGAAAATCTGTAATACTCAGTCTGACCGGAGCATTACATCAAAGTAACACCTGGGTCAGGCTGGAAATCAACGTGAGTAAACCCATCTAACATGGAATACAAAGCGTACAACTTATATAAAACCCGGGGTAACTCATGTCAATTCACAAATCCACAATTTGTTATAGACATCACTTATTTCACCGTCAATTTTCTAATTACCAAAATTTAGATTAAATAGTCCAATTCACTTAAATCATTTCATTCCAACCTATAGATTTCACATATCAATCTATGAAAATTCGAAGTGGTTTCGGGTATTTTCTAATACCCGACCATGATCTCTTCGAGTCTCATTCAAGGCATCCAAATACCATTCAATCATTCATAAGCAAAGCTTAATCACATAAAAATTTAATTTAATTAATCCTAATTGAATTACTAACCTCAATCACTTAGATTTCTTTATTTAATATTAATCAATTTCAAATCAATTAATCAATCATCCATTCATTATTCATCTTAATTAATCACCCTGGATTAATTATCCTTCAATTGCATTCAAATAATTAACTTTAATTAATTTCACAATATTAATTATTCTTAACCAAAATCAATAAGTAATCTTAATTACTTCATAAATTAATTAACTATATTAATTACATTAATCCTTAATTACTTATATTAATTAATTTCTCATAAGTCACTTATTATTGATTAATTATTCTTAATTAATCAACCTTTACTTACCTCATTAATTATATAAATTAATGATTTCCAATTATATTTTAATTTATCCTAATCTAGTTTAATTACATTAAATAATTAATCCTTAATTAAACCACAAATATTAATCACTCTCGATTTATCTCATCCTATCATAATCTACCTTTTTATTTATTCTATTAAATAAATTAATTACTCATTTTATAAAGAAGTTTAAAGTAATTTAAAACTAAATTCATTTTTTAAATTCAATCAATATAAAAATGCACTTTAACATTCAAGTTGTAAAAATAATTTAATTTTTAAAACTTATTTGTTTAAAAACCCAGATTCACTCTTGAATTCCAAATTTAACTCTGATTCAAAACTTGTTTTAAATCTCAACCTTACAATTTAACTTCAGTTTTTAAATATCACTTACATTTATTTCCAATCCATTCTTATTTTTAATCTATAATTATTTCACTTTCAAAATTCACCATTATATTTCTTTCAAAAATCCAATTTTATATATTTCGATAACTCAAGGTACCGAAATATTTAAGCAAACCACAGCATTCAATATTCCAATTACCAATAATATCCATCACAGAATATCAATCACTCCAATATATACTATATATTACTATATAATATAACACATCAATTCAATTCAACCATTCAACCAATCATCTAAATTTAACCATTTAAATTTAAATAAAAATCCAGAAGAGTGAGATTAACTCACCTTTGCCCCTTAAATTTGCAAATCCACTTCATTCTCGATTTGATTCCATGATTATTGACCTTGTATAAATATTTATATGATTTTGTTAATATTCGAACAAATCGAATAATTCATCACACTTTACAAATTTCTTAACTAATTATTTAGTTTAAACTGATTTTCTTATAATAAATAATCTTATTAGCTAAAATAATTTAAATAAGTTTATAAAAATTTAACACCATCCTACATCATTTTTAAAATTTGATCAATAGATGAAAATAGGTATATTTATATATATTTTATTTATTTTTTATTTTTTTCCTTGAAACAATTTATACCAAAAATAACCTATACATATATATATTAAAATTTTAATAAAATAAATTCCTTTCCGAACCTATATAAATGTACTAAATAAAATAAAATAAAATAAACAGAATTGTTTTAAAATTTCTTTACTGTAAAATAAAATCTCACATATATGTATATTTATTCATTTATTTAAATTAAATAAATTTAAATGCAGATACCTCGCTGCCTTACCTCAACAGTAACCCCATCGAGCTTCCTCTGCTCGTCAACCAGAGCTTGCGACGAACCCATACCACGACTTCGAGAAAAATTCCAAGTCCTAGCTTCCCATCGCGAGCATCGACTCGAGCATAAGCTCCTCCATCGACCCCTCACCAAAACGGCGTGACAAAGACTTCAACAAGCACACGACTACCCCCAGAAATTGAAACCCATGACGCGACCTCGAAGACGAACTGCTCGTGAATCCCAAACCAAACAGCGCGTCAATCGCCACATGCTACCGCCGTAGACGCGACCTCCCAGTATCGCATGCCCTTGCACGACTCGCCCTAGATCGCTGCCCCCTTCACGCGACTCAATTCGATTCATTCGCGTCCCCCCCTTTTTTTTATTATATTGCGAACGAAATTGATCTCGTTCGAATTTGAAGCGAAGGGAAATGAGAGGAATTATTCGAACGAAAATGGATTTTCAATTTCATTAGTTCGGCCATAATATTTCCTTTGCGAATTCGATTTCAATTTTGGAGATAAAGGAGAGGGACACGATTTTTAAGCAGAGAGAGAGGCGTGTTTGGGAAGGAAGGAACGGCGTATTGAAGAAGGTTAATGTTTTTATTTGATTTTGCTTTTATATAATATTATTTTTTTCGAAATATCTCAAATTATATACTGTAAAAAATACAAACTCGCATTTAGGCGTGCCGCTAAGCGATTATAAGGTTTTACCCACACTCCGAACAAAATGGAACGTGTTTCGGAGGCAAATTCGATCATATGCGCAAGTTACGGAAATAAACGACCAACTTTAAATTAAATCGATTAAAATAGTTTCTATGCGTTTTGAGCTATCAGGGTCAAATGACAACTTCGATTCCTACGAAAATTGAAATCCGATAATAACTTACTATTATGGATCCAATGAAAATGATTTCGTTGAATTTCGAGACTGTGCCTCGGAAGGCTATTTTTAAATTCAATTTAAATGATAAATAACAAAGCACTTCCAAATTCAATTTTAACACTTCTACTTTTTTCAGTACTATCAATATAAATTTTACAGGCCTTCAAATTAATTTTAATAGTCTTAGAACTCCACATTCAACATTTTACCCAATTTCAAATTATATAATTCAATAATTTAATTATCAAGTAAATAGTGATATTTGGAATTCAAGTTAAAATTAACCTTTCAAATATTTACAATCAATTAAATATTCCAATTTAAATTGTTAGAAATTCCGGATCGTCACACGTACGTCCTGAAGGCCAGCTTGATTTGGGTCTTGATGAGCTGGGCGTTCGGTCTCTTCACATGCCTGATCCCTAGCGGATCAATCAGTGGCACCTGCCTGTGTAGCGTCTGTCTTGCGGCATCTACGCTTAGGAGATTCATCAGCCGAGGTCGAACTATCGGATGAAGAATAAGGAGCGGGACTACTTTCAGCATTCTGATGCTGTTGTTGGGCAAGCTGAGTCGTGAGATTAGTATTGGCTTGGATCTACTCAACAAGTTACCTTCTACTCTTCCTGAGTTCTCTTATCAAGTCGTTGAACTCTGTTTGGGAAACGACCTCCACTTGGTTCTGGGTGGAGGTTCCTGCGCCTTGAATTGCTGGTTGGTTGCTAGGTCCTATCTGTTGTACACTAGCAGTTTCATTGACATTTGCGTTGTGAGAGGTCGATCTAGTCGTGGTCTTCCCATTATAGAGTTGTGGGTTGTAACTCTGAGTAGAATCAACAGATGTCTTGTGAATGATTTGGATCTCCTTCGGGGGTATTTTTCAATCCAGTAACTACAAAGTAGATCCTATCATCCTGAGAATTCGATTCTCAGTGAAAGCACCAAAATGTTACCACCAAAATTGGTCACTAACACCCTTGAGTAGAGTTGTGTAGAGAGATTAATGAAGAAAGTAAAGTTAAACAGAAAATAGTATGTAGACTTAAATTCAGAAAATACGAACACCAGATTTATAGTGGTTTGACGTAATTGCCTACGTCCACTTTGAGATTAATCTTTATTGCTTTTCGCAGTAATCGATTACAGATACAATCCGTACACCAATTATATTGAATACAATTGCTAAGCAAAAAAGATAAGTCTTAAATGAGTCTTGAATGCGGCAGAGTCTCCCTGGTGTTCTTGAAAAATGGTCCCTTTCATTGTGCCCCTGCCTCTCTATTTATAGGCGAAGATGGGTTGGACTTCCCTGGTGGGCCAGGTAGCTAAGTAGCTTGGCCCAAAAAGAGTGATCTCTGTGTGCCGATCCATAGATGCCGAACGACAAAATGCCGAATAAGGCATGAATGTCGAACGACATCCTCATGCCGAATGAAGTGATGCCGAACGATATCTTCATGCCGATCGAAGTGATGCCGAATGATATCTTCATGCCGATCGAAGAACAATTTGAATGCCGAACGAAGTATTTGTGCCGAAGGACACAGGAAGCCGACCTAGTGTGTTGTGCCGACGACTCTGTAAGCTGAACGATCCCGAATGCATTACGAGATTTATGCCGAACGACACTGGAAGCCGACTCAGTGTGTTGTACCGAACGACTCTGGATGCCGATCGATCTCGAATGCCGAACGAGATTTATGCCGAACGAAGTGATATGCCTGACAAGGTTTGGATGCCGAGCAGTATGGAATGTCGTATGGCTCTGCCATGCCGAACGTCCATAGATGTCGAACGATATACAATACCGAACGGCTCTCAATGCCGAACGCTCTTGCATGCCGACCGTCCCATAGATGCCGACCGAACTTGAGTGCCGAACGAATCGTTTGTGTCGGAAAACTCTGGAAGCCGAGCGCTTTCTAATGTCAAATGCTCTTAAATGCCGAGCGTTTTCGAATGCCAAGCGTTCTCTAATGCTGAACGATCTGGATGCCGAACGACTCATAAATGCCGAACAGTATGTAAATGCCGAGTACTTAGTTTCCTAGTCAAACCTTCAGGTAACAGATAGTGAATTATTTAAGTACATATTTCAAAACTAAATATAGTAAATTGAATTAAGATATATATAAATTTATCACATTTAGTTTGAAATTATAGAATATTTAAAGCTTTGAAATATATATTTTGAAATGGTTTATTTATGGTTTAAATCTGTATTTTAAATCGATATAATTTTGAATGGTTTATTTAGAAGTTAATTTGGAATTAATTATTTGAGATCTGATTAAATTTGAATTTTGAAATTCGAGTTAATTTGGAATTTAATTTGTGAAATGTGAGGGAAATAATTTTATTATATATACTATTTAAATATTTAAATCGGTTAAGTGGGAAGTATTGTGATTTCAAAGTATTATGTTCGAAAGTGTTTATTTCAAGTGTTTAGTTTCGAAAAGTGTTATAACTTTGAAAAATTCTATGATTTTGGAAAATATATATTTGAAATGGAAATGATATCATATTTGATTTTGAAATGGAAAAGGATATCATATTTATATTGGTTTTGAAATGGCAACAATATTTTGGTTTTGAAGTATAAACTATTTTGAAATGACCACGATGTTGTAATAACGTTTGGTTGTTAAAGAGATCGGGATCGAAAGCTGTCATACTCTCTGCCAACTCCGAAAACCACTTTAACAACCGTGTACACCGTGGAGATTCTAGAATGAAGTAGGATGGTGGCTACGTCCGATATGAAGTGTATACGTGGACCCGACTCGCGTGAGTTGACATAAGGTGGCTAAAACAGAAGCAATCGACGGGCTAATGAGGTAGCTCCTCTTATCGGACACTCTTCTTTGATAACATTCTATTACTTTGTGCTTGATTGGGCGCACCTTTGATTTTTTGGGAGTGTGGCTTGAGGTGGGCGGTAATGGCTGCTATGCGTTACCACCAGTCCGGAAGTGCAATTGGTATATCTACCCTGGCATTGCCTCGTTGTGCCGTGTCACCTACCCTAGCGCGTCTTATGCGAGTTGTTTTGTTCCATACCTATGGAGTACCCTCTGCTGACACCCGGTACAGGAGAGATTACGGTACTGTATAGACTATGGGAATATATAAAATGTGTTAAGGTGGAAAATGTAAAGCCTTAACACTATTTTCAAATATATTATACTTTACTTTGGACATTATTATAATAGCGTATATTACTACATAGTAGATAGTTTAACAGATCCTTAGAGGATGGTTATCCCAACATCCTTTAAGTTACTTGTATTTCAGTTGTTATTTCACTTGGTTGGATTTATTGATATAAGAATGTTAATCGGGACTCGAGTGTTTTGTGTTTTGCTTTATGCTCAGGTCAGACTGAGTGGTACAACTTTCGAGACTCACCTTTAGAGTTGGAGCTTCATTTGGAGATCCATCTACATCCTTTTAATTTGTTGTTATTCAGTCGATTTCAGTGATGTATTCTGATCTTGTATTTGACTATTGTATGTGAGACCCCTGTTGCATCTGATTTAACTCTGATATGTATATAGTAGCTTTATGACTACCATTCTCTTGTTTTCGCTGCATATTGTATATTACTCTATGTCTGTGATTCTGTGATTTATTTATTTATTGTATATGCTGAGTTTTGCTAAATATAAATTAAAAATATGGTATTTTGAACAATTCAAATCTGGCATGCGTGATGCGAATGGTTGAAAACATCAGGATGTTACATTTGGTATTAGAGCTTTGGTTTTAGGAAAACTTCAACATATAGGGTAAATTTAATTACGGAATCGCTTTTGTTCGAGCTTGAATTCCTTCTTCTTTGACTCGGTTTCCTTGAATGTTGGAACGTTCTCTTCGGTTCCAAAATCCATTCTTGTCTCCCTCTATTTGTGTTCTCTGATTCTGGACTATCCTATAACTCCACTTCAAACAATCTCTATAATAAATCGGGGCGTCTCGCCAAACTTCGAATGATTTGTAAAGGGGTGAAACTCCTTTACACTAGGCATTGATTTACCGGAGATTTCTGTATCCTCGGTTCACGATGCTATCTACCTCCTGTTATGCTTGAATTCTATCTTTTGTGATCGAATGTCGACCTCGGAATTATGCATCGATCTTATTCTTAAAGTCAAGGTTGACCCGGTTAAGGTTGCTCGCGATTTATATAAGTCTATCCACCCTTCTATCTTGTAGTTGATTACTTATCTCCCTTCCGAGCCAATCTCATCTGGTTAGAAATTCTATTTGATTAGGGTTTCCGTAAATTTGAATCTCTATCCTTGCTTTGAAAATCCATTCCTGTATCCTCGAGCGAGGAAGTGTATTTGTAAATTAATATTTATATTATTTTATATGTTATGTTGTTTGAGTTGTTTATGTTGATTTGTGTTTTCGATCGATTCATCTGATCAACACCGTCGATAGGATTTCCCAAAACACTTGAACAGAGCAGGCCGACACAATATGATTTTCAAATTTTGAAAATGAAATAAATTTTTGTACGATTATATTATATATATAAGTATAAGTTTTCTAAAATTAAATAGTTAATGCATGGGTTGTTGAAAATAATAATATTTGATTTTCATTTATTATTTTATAAACCGTTGACTATTTCAACATCCAGATTTGAAATTTTAATTGTATTTAAATTTATAGTTTGAGAATTTAATTTCTGATGATTTCAGACTATGGTTTAAATGTTTTAAAATGCCTATTATTTGGAGTATTTCGAATAGAAATTATTTCCAAATAATTTTATATGTTTAAATTAGTGCTCTCCTGTTTTCTCGTTGGAAAATAATTTCGGTGATGACCGTAGCATCATCAACATTCATTTTCGAGTTTTGAAGTGGGGAGACCAATTCGTAGCTTAGCTACACTTTTGTTTTGTAAATTAAATTGATTTGAAATTTTAAAATATGACTTGATTTATATATATATATATATATGATTTTTTTTAAATTTGATTTGATGTATTTGTGTGTGTGTGTGTGTATGTGTGTGTTTAAATGTTTATCTCTACATTGTTTGAAGTTAATTGGAAATTTAATTCTTAAATTTTATGTTAAGGATGATTTCAGTTATAAAATGAAGCCAAAATTTTTGAATGAATATTTAAACTTGAATAACTGAATTAGAAATCTATATTTGTAAAATACTCAATTGGTTTCCAATATAACTTACCTAAATCGTTCAGAGTTGAATATGTAATTGAATAATTTACAATGTAAAATATGTTAAAAGAATTTATAAATAAATGTTTAAACACTTAATTTATAATTTATAGAAATGTTAATTTAGATAAAATTGAATAATAGGATAATGAATAAATGAGATAAACAATATTTGTTTTGAAAGAAACCTTTTTGTATCAAATATTAATAAATTGAAATAGAAATCAACTTATTGAAATACCTTAAATTTAAAATCAATTGTTGAATAAATTAAGTTAAACTGAAATTTATATGGTTTTAAATTAATTGTTTATTTGTTTTACAAATCTATTTTTCTTTCTGGTTGTTTTTATTCTCCTGCCTCCTTCCTTTTCGAGGACGAAAAGTTTTGAGTGGGGGAGAGCGTAACGACCCGTAAAATTTTAATGGTTTTAATAATATATTTAGCTGGAAATTTTTTGAAATTTAAATAATAATATTTTGAATTAAAAATTTAATATTAGAAATACGTCTGTTTTAACATAGCAACTCGTAAATTTTCATCATATAATATGGAAGTTTAATTTTATTCCAATGTATATTAGTTAATATTTGATGATAATAAAATGTTTTCCAAACCTAAATATTTTTCTATAGAAAATTTGTTAACCATCTTCTAAATGAGACGTTATATTTCTGTTCATCAAATTTTGACTATTGTTGCTCCGTTTATCTTATTCCTGGCAAATTATCAACATTTTCGGTACCAATTATTGACTTTTGATAGGATAATCGTACCACTGATATCGGTATACCGTTTTGATCATCTCGTCGTGCTGAACTCCGTAGTAAATTCATCTTTGTAATTCGGTGTTCGATACGAGGTGGAAAACAACAAATGGTTTACCGTACCGGTTTTTATATTTGGGCTTTTGGGTTTCCAATGCCTTATCATCTAACAGCCGTTTGCATTTATATCTCCTACATACTCGTGCTTGACCTTTTGCTTTCCACTGGTTCCAATGTTATATTGATGGTTCTTTTCATTTCTTTCTGACCATTCATTTTTTATGGTACTATTCAACTATTCATTCAAATAGCAAATGTATACAACCTGTAGCTTTTACATTTGCTTTTTCCAATGAAACTTTGCTGTGCTCACGCCTCTCCCACGCATGCCTTCCGCATTCACCACTCCTCTGACACCATCGGCTATCACTTCATCAACCTCTGCTCGTGCCGAGACCCATCGTGCCTCCACCTTATTCTTCTTCCACTCCTTCCCACGTCCCAACTGATACGCTCACCATCAAACCCTTGCGCTAACACCAGCAGACCGCTTCCTTCATCCCACCACCCTTTCCCACACCGTGAGCGCCTCCTCTTCGTAGCCAAAAAACTTCGGCCAAGCTCTGTTCCACCGTACCGCCTCAACAGCCATGCCGCCCTGTTAACTCCGCTCTTCCGCTATACTTCCGAAACCGTGCGTCACTGCTTCACTGGCCATAGGCTCTAGTCCACCTCCGACCTGTCTTTTTTCTTGCCAAGCTCGATCAAGCCATTACTGTTTCTCCTCTCTGTTTATATGGTATGTATTGTTATTACATAATATGGTTTTATATGTTAGTATGGGTTAATAGTTAATACATTTGTTATATATATATAGTTATATGTTACTATATTTGTTAATATATATGTTAAGTGATGTCAGATGGTATATGAGTTTATAAGCTTTGTTTGTAGTTTCTTTTATACTAAGTATGTATAAATGTACATATTTTCTCTGTAAAATCTTAGTACAGCAACTGCCGTATGTAAACAATAGTGTATATATTATGGGTTGATGTATATTGGTGTTTGATATATATATTATATTATATATAAGGAAGTGTATACTTACAACCGTATATATATGTTTACCGAGTTATATCCATGGTTATAGCATATATTTTATAAATTATGTGATATATATTGTGTTATGCGTTTGAACCTTACTTATATTTGTACGTGTATTATAAAGTTATATTATAGTATGTATGAATTATGCTTCAAGATGTTACAACATAAGTTATATTATATATGATTTTAACTTTTATATATATATATATATATATATTATATATTATGTATAGAGTTTTAAACTATAATATATGTATGTTTCATTGTATAAAAATCTTCATAATAACATGCATACATGTTTTTCTATATATCTACATATTTAGCCTGCATGTATATAGGTGAGTTCGGTTATGTATAAGTATATAAGTTCTATGTTGCATATACTATAATGGTTTTATAAAAATGTTAGTTATGAGATATGCGTACCTGCTCTGTTATAACGTGTGTTATTGTTTACATATGTTATTAGTTGCATATATAATATGTATATCTCTATGTATTAGTTTATGGATGTTACTGTGATATATAAGAGTATATATATGCTATAGTATATATGAGAATTATAGAACTTATATATGTTCAAGTTTAATTTTTTGGTTTGAGTACTATTTGAATATATATATATATATATATGGATATTTTAATTTGGAAATGAATATAGATTCTTAAATATAAGTTTGTATAAGTTGTTTATAATCTTTTGTTTATATATATAAGTCCATATAAATTATATATATAACTTGGTTGTTTGTATATATAACTTATGTAAGTTTATATACATGATTTTATATTAGTATATTTATATGTACAATTGAGTTTGGTTTTCGTGTATAACAAAAAGATTTTTATTTTAATATATGTTTTAATTTAAACAAGGATTTTTAGAAATATATATATATATATATATATGGATTTAGTCTAATATGTGTTTAAGTTAACTTTGATTTGAAAATAAATAATATATATAAATATTTTTTCTATTTCTATCAAACTGATTATCTTGTTCTCATCTATGCTTATCTATTAGCTTTGTCGTCAATTCATGCCAATCTAGCTTTGCTCAGGGATTTCGTGCTTGATTTCGTACCCTATTTCATTTTATTTTCTATAACCTCGAAAGGTGAGAAATCACTCATGATTAATGTTCTTATATTTATTAAATTTGATTTCAATTGAAACGACAATTGGAATATGCTGCTTTTATTTATTTACATTGTTGTATATATGCTGTCATCTTTATCTGTTCACCTGTGACATCTGACGCCACTATATGTTATTTATATTGATGATATATGCCTGTTTTATTATTATAATATCTATTATCACTCTGCAAGTTTCCTGTTAGTATAGAATCACTATGGGTTGAAATGATACATACCCGAACAGACTTTAGAATATGAGAAAATCATTATGGGTTGAATTATAAACCCAAGCAATTTTCATTTGAATTGATTTTGGGATTACGGGTTGAAATGTTATATACCTGTATATATTTAAATTACGGATTGAAATGATAAATATCTGTATCACTTGACCATAGGATAGAAAATTATATATAGGCACCATGGTCTATATATATAAATATTTTAAAATGATTTCTATGGTTTTGGAAAGAAATATATGGTTTAATAAATATTTATTTTTGATATTATATAAATATTATTTTATATATTGTGAAATTCTTAAAATTTAAGCTATGTATAAATTTGTTTAATATAAAATAATTTTAATAATAAAATTTGATTTTTATTAAAATATAATATGGTTAAGTATTTATTTAAAATTTATTTTAATATAGATCTTATAATGATTTTTATAAATTAAGGTTGAGAAGATGGATTTTAAATTGATTTTAAATTGTATTTAATTAAGAATTATATTTAATTAAAAATCGGTCTGGAACTTATTGAATTTGAGTTTTTAAAAGATATGATTTTACAACTTGAAGTTGGTTTAAAGTGATTAATAAATATTTCAAGTTTGAGTTTTAATGATATTGAATTATTTAAGTAAATATTCAAAAACAAAATATAGTAAATTGAATTAAGATATACATAAAATTATCACATTTAGTTTGAAATTATAGAATATTTAAATCTTTGAAATATATATTTTGAAAGGTTTATTTGTGGTTCAAATCTGTATTTGAAATTAATATAATTTTGAATTGTTTATTTAGAAGTTAATTTAGAATTAATAATTTGAGATCTGATCAAATTTGAATTTTGAAATTCGAGTTGATTTGGAATTTAATTTGTGAAATTTGAGGGAAACAATTTTATTATATATACTATTTAAATATTTAAATCAGTTAAGTAGGAAGTATTGTGATTTCAAAGTATTATGTTCGAAAGTGTTCTAATTTCAAGTGTTTAGTTTCGAAAAGTGTTATAACTTTGAAAAATGCTATGAATTTGGAAAATATATATTTGAAATGGAAAAGATATCATATTTGATTTTGAAATGGAAAAGGATATCGTATTTATATGGGTTTTGAAATGGCAATGATATTTTGGTTTTGAAGTATAAACTATTTTAAAATGATCACGGTGTTATAATAATGTCTGGTTGTTAAAGAGACCGGGATAGGAAGTTGTCATACACTCTGCCAACTCCGAAACCACTTTAACAACCATATACGTGGTGGAGATTCCAAAATAAAGTAGGATGGTGGCGACGTACGATATGAGGTATATATGTGGACCTACCTCCTGTGAATTGGCATAATGTGGCTAAAATAGGAGCAATCGATGGGCTAATGAGGTAGCTCTTCTTATCGGACACACTTCTTCGATACCATTCTATTACTTTGTGATTGATTGGCTGCACCTTTGATTTTTGGGAGTGTGGCTCGAGGCGAGCGGTTGTGGCTGCTATGCGTTACCACCGGTCCGGAAGTGCAATTGTATATCTACCCTGGCATTGCCTCGTTGTGCCATGTCATCTACCCTAGTGTGCTTATACGAGTTTATTTTGTACCATACCTATGGAGTGCCCACTGACGATGCCCAGTATGGTGGAGATTACGGTACTGTATAGACTATGGGAATATATAAAATGTGTTAAGGTGGAAAATGTAAAGCCTTAACGCTATTTCAAATATATTATACTTTACTTTAGACAATATTATAATAGCGTATATTACTACATAGTAGATAGTTTAACGGATCCTTAAAGGATGGTTATCCTAACATCCTTTAAGTTACTTGTATTTCAGTTGTTATTTCACTTGAGTTGGATTTATTGATATAAGAATGTTAATCCTAACTCGAGTGTTTTGTGTTCTGCTTTACGCTCGGGTCAGACCGAGTGGTACAGATTTTGAGACTTGCCTTTGGAGTTGGAGCTTCGTTTGGAGATACATCTACATCCTTTCAGCTTGCAGTTATTTAGTCGATTTCAGTGATGTATTCTGATCTTGTACTTGACTATTATATACGAGACTCCTGTTGTATCTGATTTAACTCTGATATGTATATAGTAGCTTCATGAACTACTATTCTCTTGTTTCTGCTGCATATTGTATATTACTCTATGTCTGTGATTCTGTGATTTATTTATTTACTGTATATGCTGCGTTTTTCCAAATAGAAATTAACAATATGGTATTTTGAACAATTCAAATCCACAATGCGTGGATTCGAATGGTTGAAAATATCAGGATGTTACACAGCTTGTAATTGGCGAGCAAACATGTAAAAAGGAAGTTGATCGAAAGAGGTCTATCCTCCACTACATCTGCAACCCTTTCGAAGGGGTTCCTCAACAAAAGGGACAAAACCAATGAGGTCAAAAGCAGCTATTTCGCTTTAATAAGACAAGCATACCTTCCGACATGGTTGAAAGGGCAAGAATGAACCTTTCATCATGATCGAAAGGAATGAATGGATGAAACGAATAGCTATTTTCTACTTATTCAAAAGAAGGGTTGCTAGTTGAATGCTTCTTCTTTCGCCTACATTCCAAATTTAACTATCGAAACTGTTTTGACTGGGTCAACTTGGTCGAAAGGTGGGTTTCGAAAGAAGCAATCTCTTTGATATCTTGACCTTTTATGTCCTCATTTACCATTCACATAGCTTTGGGGATTTTGACAAGTTTTCTTGTTAACAGGTCATTATGCGACATTTTTACTTATATTAAGGTTATATTATGAAAATACTTGCTTATGTGTGATATGTATGAGATTATACGATGATTGTAGTTGTGAAATTGGGTTTATATATGTTATAGATGAGGTAGATAGATATCTAAATATATATGTGCAGTTGGATGGCCTAAATAGCAACTGTTTTGCAAAATAGAACTTCTAGTCTTGTGTCTGCTTAGATCGGCCAATTCATGGGGTTATGTTGATTTGAGTCAGCTAGTGATGACCAATTTGCGTAGGTATGCGTTGATTTGCGTCGTCCAGTGACAAATCATTGAATCATCTGTTCTTTTTACATGTCCAATTTACCATCTCTAACTAATGCTAAAGTAGCAAAGACGCTGACGCTGAAGTGGACGCTAAATCTAGCTGTGTCGACTTGATGAGTATTGGATTTTATCGTCTCTTTGCAATAGCTTGGGATGGCTTTTTGCCAACGCTAAAGACAATGTTTCTTAATGTGTATGAATAAGGTTATTAAATTCATTATCAAGAAGAGGTTGCAAAAGGAAAAAGGAAACTGGATTGACGAGCCACTAGTTTTTAGGTGTAATTATCAAATACAAGACTAAAATTTTATGAGTTATTATTATATTCACATTCAAGCTTGAGTTAAATTGGATAAACAGATAATTTATGTGATTTACCACTTGTTAGCTCGATTTATTTAGTATACTGGCTTCGGTCTTTTTAGTTTAATTATTCTGGGATAAGAATTTCACAGTACAAGAGGAAAAGGGTTTTTCAACAGTAAAAGTATGTCGTTATGGTGTAGCTAAATTGATAGTGATGCTATTATGATTCCACTTTTGCTAATGAAATATAGGTCATAGCAAAAAAATTCGCAACGCCTTAACGGTGCCACTCTTTAGAAAACTAATGAAGCCAAAGCTATAAAAGTGATTAGCGATGCCTTTGTTAAGTAAAATTTTAGTGATGCCACCATTACGACTTAATTTTTTCTGAATTCTACATCAACCCTCTTACGCCAAAATGACACCAAACTAGTCATGCATTATCAACGTCATTTCAACAACACCGTAGTGACACCTATTTAGTAACGATTTAGTGGTGCCTGTTTTTACGATGCCATGGTAATGCTATGTTAAATGTGCAAGTAAAAAACTTCAACAATATCATAAGGATACCATAGCGACATAGATCTGAAATGTAAATTTACATCATATTGCTGCATTTTCCTCCATTCGCCACAATCACAACAGAATATTATATGAAGTCAAACTAACTGTGCCAAACATGCATTATTACAAATATATATATATATATATATATATCATGTCTGGTAGTTATATATTAACACAGAAAATTAACAAAAAAACACAGATACCATAAGGAAGTAATAATAAACACTCAAATCATATATCGAAAATAATGCCATTGTTTATATATGCATAATTAGGCAAGTCCAATAAACAACTATCATATAGTATCGATCCAACATCATATCCAAACCCTACATATACATATCCAAGCCCAACTTTGATAATATACTTTTCCAAGCCCGACAATTTCCAAGTGCAATAAATAAAAAGTGTATCATCATATTTATAGGAAAACAAATGTAAAATAACTCATGCATAGGGCTATGACAAAAAAGGTCTAGTCTCATCTTCTCCCCACTATTTCTACCCTTACAAAAACTCTCTTGCAAAACTCATCTCCTCCTATAGCTCTTGTGCTTTGCCCCTTAGATTTTTATTTGTGCTCTCCAAATATCATACCCCCACCATAACTTTTTCGGTATCAACGGATACTTAAGACCTTCCACTACATGTATTATCATTATATAACCACATTGAATTACAATATCATGATGTTTGAAAGTAGTTTGTAAACAAACCATAAGAGAATATATGTCAAAAATTTAAGCTTATGATACACACACATATACATACACACATAGAGCTAGGTTTAATAGCCCCCATTATTTAGAACCATTTATAGCCCTCTAACATTAGACACAAATTTATATTCAAATATTTGGTACATATGATAGGAGAGAGAAAGAAAAAATATTTGAGTAGAAAATTATGGCTGACATCAAGGGACTACAAAATAATGCTAAATAAAAGGAGTCGTTGATCTTAGCTCATATTATATATATATATTTATATTTCAAAAAGAATATATATATAAATATATATATATATCTGTGTCTATGTGTATGCGCGCATGCGTGTGTGTGTTATAGTTATTGTTTACCATTACATTAACATGAACTTTTACTCATAATTCAACTTCTCAAGTGATGATACAAATATATTTTTGTTTAATTAATGGCATCGTTGTAAATTAGAGACATGAACCATGAAACTGGACTTCGATAGATAGGTTCAACGATGCTAGGAGCCGTATCAATTAAATCAATTAATACGGAAGGCACTCCAGTCGAACAATGGAGCGTGACAGTGAAATCGACATGAGATTAGAAGTTGGAGTTACTACAACATTTTGGTTCGGTGGTCCATATTTGGTGGTAGGCCTGCTTAAGGTTTAGGGAGGGTTGGTTTGGGTATTACTTCAGATCGACACATAGGAACCCATGTAGAAAATGTTTTCTGGTGGTGCTATGTTCGAGGATTAAGCAAGTTTCATGGTCCGGTGCCCGCTTCGGGTCATGCTCAGTGGTTTGGTGGAGCTACTTCAGTCGGCACCAAAATAAGATCTGTGATTCAAGGTTTTGGGAAATGCTTTAGGGTAGAAGTATGGCGGTTTTAGGTTTTCTAGGTAATGCTTCGGTTCGGCTTCGTTAAAAACCAACCATGAATGGAAGTTGAGAAATTTTTTACATGGCAAGGCGATGCTTTGGGGATTTCATCATGGCGTGTTCCAAGGATCTTGGGGGTGATGTAGAGTAAACTAGGCAACTCCAAACGAATCAGTATGGCCTTGGATTTCAAAGATGATGATGACTTCAGAACTTTAGCGCGATCGCTCTATGACATACTAGGGGTGTCTAGAGGTGTTCCGAAGACGCGACTTAACGATATCAGTCATATTGGTGATCCACAAAGATAATTTCAATGATTAAGGTTTATGAGTAGAATTTGCAATTTTGTTCTACCGTAGAGATAGCTAGGATGGAATAATGATTATGTTCCATTATAGAGATACGTGCAAAGGGATTGTTGGTAACTCAGAGGTTTCTAATGTGCATGTAAAGAAGCGGTATATGGGTAGCACCAACTTGGATTTACAATCGTGTCCAGATCTTGCAATAGTATATTACCATGGGCTTTTGCAATTGTGAGGCTGGTTTCTAGACCTACAAAGTGGCATGGATTCAAGCACCAATAAAGTTAGGATTTTGATTGGGTCTTTGGTTTGCAATTGTGCCACACGAATTATCCTATATCCAGTGCACAATAATGATAGTGAGGATTGTTTGATGGATGCTATGTTGGCCATGGTTGTTTATCACTCTGGGCATTACAAGATATTGGTATTTTCGACCGCATACCTAGAAGATATTGTACTTCGGTTGTAGTACACTTATATGGAAATGATATTAGATTAGCATATATCGACTATTATGTGCTAACTCTTTGGATGTAGGGATAGGTCAAGTATGGTCTTTATACCCTATGCCACTACTTACTATATATGATTTTTATAGCATTTTTGAGATGATGTATCGCTCATACAAGACCATTGTCTGATCCAAGATTTTGTGGTTTGCTTCTTATTATCTCAGGTAGTATTAAAGGAGTAGATTAAGGATAACAGGTTTGGATAGCGCATGGAGATGTAAGGAGCATAAGCAAAAGGCTACGCTTTCATATTTCTATAGTTTGGAGCTTACTATCACTTATATTCCACTGTGCAGTACTGTTGTTACGACCCATTTTTCCGTACCAATTTAAACTGACTTCAAACCACACTTGTCAGTCAAATTGCATAGGAAGACGGATAGCGAAAGAAGAAAGAAGGTAAAATTAGAAAGAAGGTAAAAATAGAAAGAAGATAGAAGAAAAGAGAACAATAAGAATCTCACAACGTGTCGAATAAACTATAATATAAATAGATCTTTACATGAAACCAAAACTGTTGCTTAATAACATATACAGACTTTAAAGCAGAGTTATAACCATTCCATTCAGACAGTTTATAACAATCATGCCCTTACAACTAGTTGACCACATAACCAAATACAGACTGAATATAAGCATCTACGTCAAAATGTCTCCTGATTCCAGCTCCTCTCTTGAAGCTTCCATTCTTCCAGCTAAACCTGGAAATATGCTCGGTCTGACCCAAGCATATAGGAAAAACACCAAGCCTGGGTCAGTCTGGTAAACCAGCGTGAGAAACACATTCAACTTGATTATTAAAGTTTAAAAATTCTTTTGAAATCAAAGGTATCTCGTAAGAGCACACTACAAATAAACATGCCGGGTTTTTACCTTACGATAACCAAAACATTTCTTATAAAATCCCCTGATATTAAAATAGTGTCCATATACAAATACTTATTCAAATAGCTGAAATTGTTACATTATTAAATTCCAGCATACTAGCCACAAAGTGGGTTCTACAATCAATACCGTAAAAGGCACGTAGGAGAATGGATTTCCAACGAATGACTAGGCACTGGGGTACCACCTATCACAGTACCTGGTCTAGATCAGCATACCAAGGATCCCTCCTTGCCTCTGCAACACAAGATCGGACTAACCCTTACTGGATAGCCCGAGTAAGATCACCCTGCGGTTGGGATCAGCAACCGTCCACACAGCCAAAATAAAAAGGGACGTCTAGACAGGTATGACCTTACCCTACATCGTTGCTACCCACTTAGGCTTGCTGCATATCCCCTAATTTTTAGTCATTCCTGGTTGATGAGGCTCGAGGCTAAGCGTTACCTTTGTAACATATCACTTAGAATGCTAACCATCCACTTGATGATGTTCTGAAAGCATTCATCCATACAAATCCGTTCCAGCTTCAAACGGAACCAAAAGCACTACTCCTACTACATTCATTTTGGAATCACCCTCAGGATTAGTAGCAAGTAGCCCTTGCACTTCACTACTCCATCTTCGACTCCAAGCTCTTGTCTTCATCATGAAAATGTACTTGTAACATCCCAAAATTTATCATTTTAACATTGGTAATATCTTTAAACTTTTGGAATTTAATTTGAAAATAAATTGAAAAGTCTCAAACAAATAAAATCAGTGATAATTTGTATGAATAAAATTCCAATTACTTTTGAGTTTAAAATTTGAAATGATAAATGTTTTAAAAGTCATTTGAATTTAAATTATATATATAATGCATATATGAGTAGATTTGAGTGTATATGTTGAATTTGAATTTAAATTGTACAAGTATATGTATGAGTACATAAATAGACATAAATGGATTTTTATTTAAGTTGAATTGGGATTTGAATTTAAATTTAAAATAAATGTTTTAGAAAAATAATTGGCAATTGAAATCATAAAGGTGTAATTTATATAATGTAAAGATTGGTTAAAACATTCTTCTTTTAACATTATATATATACAAATGAATAAGGGGTATAATTATTAATAAAGTGAATTTGATACAAAATTTATTTAAATTTCTTTATCTTTGTGAAAAATACAAGTGTTAAACATGCATGAGGGAGATGGTGTAAAAAATTAACAAGTGTAGAGATCTCATGATTGGTTTTAACAAGTGGCATTCAATTTAGTTGATTGAAGAAATAATAAAATTTAAAATCATAAAAACTCTTCAGCTTCCCTTCTTCAATTATTTACCCTCTCAAATTTCTGAAAGAAAAGTAAAAAGGTTTTGAGCATTTCAAACTTCAACACCAAAGGAAGCAGTAAGTAAAGAAAACTGCAACTTCCTCTTGAATTCAAAAATCTAAAATCTGAGAATCATCTCCAACAAAAAGCAGTAGTTTTAAATTCCATATCTTTGGTAAGTTTTAAACTTTATAGTTAAGTGAATTAGTAATTTTGAAATCAAGTTTAAGATCAAAGTTTTAATCTGTAGCTCAGTGAAACTAATGCTCCATTTTTCTCAAAGAAGCACAACCGAATTCTTTGAAATAGATTAATGCAAGTGAACTTTTCTTTTAAATTTTTTAATTTGAATTTTTTAATCAGTATTAAAGCAATAATTAACCAATTGAATTAATCAGTTGCAGGAAAAAAAATCAGGTTTCAAAGATTAAGTTAGTTCTGGATTTCAA
Source organism: Allium cepa (assembly GCA_030765085.1). Taxonomy (NCBI): domain Eukaryota; kingdom Viridiplantae; phylum Streptophyta; class Magnoliopsida; order Asparagales; family Amaryllidaceae; genus Allium; species Allium cepa. Next base: position 61,935,168 of record CM060935.1, read on the forward strand.
GTAGCAGACAAAATCTTTCTCTGTTGTATAAGAAATTCAAACTGTAAGTAAGCTTGGCTCTTTGTTTGTTATTGATGAATTAAATAAAAAAATACAATAGAGATTAAGCAAAGATTTATATTTACAAGTTGCAGATTTAAACTTCAAGATCAAAGTTGGAAAAAAATTATCCAGGCTTTCATCTCAAATTTTAAAAACTATCAGAAGCTTCTATTCTCAGGCAACAAGTGAGTGAACTTCTGTTTAATCCAATTTCTTGTTGTGGTATGCATGCCTGAATGATGTTGAAAACCTTAGCATGTGAAAAAATTTGTGTGCATGTGTGTTTTTGCCTGGAAATGTTTATATTTAGGGTTTTTATCCCTGTTCTTTTTAGCCTCTGGTTTACAGAGTAAACCCATGCCAAACTCAAAGCCCCTCTCTCTGTTTTCTTCTGGAACTGAATTGTAAACAAAACAAGTGTTTGTTTTAAACATGCATTATGTTTTAATAACAAATCAGAGCAAGGAAATATAGTTCTTTTTCTGGAAATTGTGAAAACACAGCCACCATTCAAATTAGGCAAGAATTCAAATATCATAAGTTTTAATTTCAGTAACGCTATCTGAATGACCATTGAAAATAATGATTTTAGAAAGCTAAATCTAAATTTTTCATAAAGTTTTGACCGAGAAATTGTAGTTGATTAGAAAAGTGAGATTTTGTCAAATTCTGATGATATACGATTTATGGGCCTCGAGATCGTCGTCGCAGCTAGCTTGAGGGTTTGAAATCCTCAGAAAAATGCAAGTTGAATTTATAAATCTTTATATTATTGGATCGAGATCAAATTAGGGTTGAAAACCCATAACTGCTCGTAATTGGAAATGAAGGAGTTGCACGCCGTTGGGTGACCGGACTTTCTGACATCGATGCCAATCGCGGCGTCTAGCATTGGCGAAGCTTCGATCGAGTTTTTATGGCCTCTGATGGCCAGAGGTGGAGGGACGAGACCATTTTCTGGTGATGGTTTTTGATAAATTATGGGTCGTGGAGCTCGATTTCGATAGTGGTGATGGTTTGCACTTTGGGGCGGCTCGATGGGTCGAGAAGTTAGTCGTCGACCTGACGACGGTCGTTGCTTCGACCAGTGACGACCAGGACAGTGTGCTGCGTGCGCACGGTTTCATTGTATCAGTAGTTTTTTTTGGAGGGGATGACTCTTGACTCGAAGTACTGCTCGGGAGTATAGGGAGATGACTCGAAGCTATGGTCATGTCGTTTTGGCGTTGCACCGGGTCGTTTTCAAAATTAAACAAATTTTAGCGAAAAAAATTTATATGGGTCGATTCGTAGGAAACTTGAAGCAGGGAGCATTTTCACTCGGGGATGACTCGAGACAGCCTCGGGTTGGCCGCTGAAACAGCAAATTCCAGTTTTAAAATTTTGAAAACATAAATTCGAATGATTTCCTAAATTCATTCTTTATAAATGGTGATAGTTTGTTAATGGAATGCGAAGTAAATGGTATTGAAATAATTATTTGAAATTAATGAAGTTCAAAGATGTTTTAAACTTATATTTTTAAAGTAAAGTTGTTTTAAATCTAACTTAATAAAACAATTAAGAAGTAAATCAAGTATTCAAATTGTCAACTTACAAACAAATTTATTTATAATGATTATAAAATGATTAAACAATTAATGATTTATGAAAACTGCGTAATTGATAACTAATTAATCAAAGAATAACTAATTAATAAAATTAATTAAGATTTAATTAATTAACAATTAAGAATTAATAAATTAAGGCAATTAATTAAAGAATAATTAATTAATAAAGTTAATTAAAATTTAATTAGTTCATATCTAATAATAATAAATCATTGATTTAAAATAATTAATAAAAATAATTATGTGGTTAATTCACTTGAACCACGTTCACCTCAATTGAAGATGATTGACCATTATCAATGTTGTGTACTGGATTGATATTTCTGTTGTGATTGTGATACTGTGTGATGTAAATTGCTTTGTGCTGAACTATGATTCGTGGTTTGTTTCTGTATGTATGTGAAAACCCTTTTGCCCGTAAAACGACATTTAAACTTCGATGCGACAGGGAGTCGGATTTCAGTTAGTTATCCGAAACCCACATCGAACCCTGAATATTAATCTTTGTGATTGATACATCCACGTGTTTTAAAATTGAGCGCTCATTATTCGGATTAGCCGAGAGGTGACCTTTGTGTCATATAACCCATTCCTAATAGTGATACGACGAAATTACTAGCATTTGAAGACGGTAATGAAGACCGGGTGTCTTCAAAAACGATAGGATAACCTATCGAATGTCTCTGCACTAAGTTGCTCTGGTATAGATATCTCCACATATGATGGGGTGTCCGATCGGGATTGTGGATACCCGGATTTGCAAGAGCTTCTTCCTTTATTGGACGAAGTACCTTCGGTTCTGTTCGAACCCGAAACAGACTTGTATGGTTGTGTGTCTGACACTACACCTTGAGATATAAAGCAGATTTCTTTCAAATACATATCTGTTGGTGGCAGAGAATTTATTCTCTTATCTTAACACCCTTCTTTGAGACGTACGAGTTCAAAGGTTATGTAGTTGAAGGTTATCGGTGATATACTCCCAATTTGGTAGTGTGGCATGCTAAGTGCTGCTGTGTGTTGATGATCATTTTTTGATCATTTGTGATCAAAGTAGGGCTTTTGTGTAAAGCGTAGCTTTGTGGACGAGGCCTCATCGGACCTCACACCTCAGAAATTGTCAAAACAGGAAAGTTGCGGCAAGGTTATGAGGGTCGCACCCTTTAGGGTATGTCATTCCCTTTTGGAAAAAGGTGGTATCATGTTATGGAACTTAACCTATGTGGTTTTTGCAATCTCATTTACTGTGTGATTGTTGCTTTGTGATTGAGGGCCCTCGGATAAAGGTAGCAAACGACCGGGGGGTGGCATACTCGAGTAGCAGTTACCTAGTTACAGAGGTAACCCGACCTTGTGTTGGCAGGGAGCCGGGTAGGTTCTCGGGACGTCCCTCCAGAGGCGTATCCATGTGGCAGTAAGAAGTTCCTTAGCCTGAACATTTGTTGGAAATCTAATTCCCAATACGAACCTAGTACGGTTTTAGTTGTATAACCTGCCATTTACTTATGGTGGTCACCACTGTTTAGATGGTAGATATAGTAGGCATAGTACGGAATGTCTATGCTGGATAAGATTAATATTATACTTTAGAAATGGCTTTCTACACTATGCACTAGTAATAATATCAAAGAATTTTTCCCGTAATATTTGACTATCATAAAAATAAATCTCCTCCAATTCTGCGATTGCATTGTGTGTTTGGCGGGAGGTATTATGGTAGTTTCATTTTCCAAAAGCATACCGGATTTTCTTTTATAAATCTTGTTCTATTTAAAAGCAACTGTTTTTGTTTACTCATACCAGTCCCATGACTGACCCGGAGTTTATTGTTTCCTTTCTAAACTCTGGATGCCCATAATTTTCACACGGGCAGCCTAGTAGCAGGTTTCCGTGTTTTGGTGCTAGCTGTATTTTGAAGTCTTTTGGTTTGGAGGCTATCGGTTTTTGGAGGCTTTTTCTTGGAGATATTTTTGAAAGCCTTTGGATCTCAAGGCGCTTAGTTTTGGAAGTTCTCTATCGCTTCATTTTCTTTGAAGACTTTTTGGCATATGATCACTTGTTGTTCTATTGTGATGTTCTATTTGAAGCATTAATATATGTATAAAGATACTCTAATGTTGTAATGGATATTATGATGATGTTGTATGTGCGATGTAATGCATGATGTTCATTTTTTTCCACTGTTTTGTATTCATATAATGTTGTTATAAGCTTCATCCGACTGGAGTTCGATGTTTGAATCTTGGCAGTCGAATACAAGTGAGGTATTTGATGTCAATTTTCGAACATTGGATTTCTTGTCATGACATGTGGTATCAGAGCTAAAGGTTGAGTAAGAACTTTATCTACGGAATATAACACATTAGATGGCTCATTAGAGATAGGGCGAAGTATACCCTGGAATGAGTATAACCCGGGGCCGAAAACCCCAAAATTTTCTTAGTCTATTTCCTTTAACTGCTGATATTCCTTAAGATACCTCGTTCGAATATCAAAATCAATTTTCTTACTAATTACAGATAGTAAGGATGAGAGGACGAAGAGGAAGAGCTGAGGGGCGAGGAAATGCCACAACACCTAGCCAAGTTCCCCCAATAGCAGAAGCAGCTTTATCTACTCAGCATCAGCCGAATCTGGCTGATTTATATAAGAGTTTCTCAAGGCTTGGTGGTAAGTCGTTCACCGGCAAGGAGTCGATTGTTGAGGCCCAAGCATGGATCAGATCATGTGAAAGAATCTTTAAAGGGCTAAAGCTACATGACGATCAGATGCAACCCATAGCTTCTTGGCAACTTCAATAAGAAGCCTTAGCATGGTGGGAGACAGTCACTGTAGATAAGCTAGAAGATGAGTTTACTTGGGAGAGATTTAAATAAGTATTTGAGAAGCGCTATATGCCATCAGCAGGGATTTCTCGAATGTACCAGGAATTCATGGACTTAAAGCAAGGGAGTTTGTCATTCGAGGAGTATCTAAACAAATTCAATGAATTGTCTCGTTTCGGTCCAGAATTGGTGAACACGCCTTTAAAGAAGAATGAAAGGTTCATTCGTGGGATGAATAAGAAGTTCCACAAAAGGATGACTGGCCACGTCAAAGAATCCATTTCAGATCTGATTGATATAGGGTACAGATATGCTACACTTGATATGCAAGAAGCCCCGGTGGAGAAAGGAAATTCGAGCAATCAAAATTGGAAGAAGAGGAGATTTGGAGGCAAGAAGCCATGGCAGGGTAAGGAGAAAAAGAAGAGCAATCAGGGAAGCTCGGTAGGGAATGTCACTTGCTTCAATTTTCTAGAAAAAGGCCACTACTCTGCAAGAAGCCAAAGAGAGATCAATCCATACAAGCGAAGCCTAGGAAATGTTATTATTGTAAGAAATTGGGACACGAAGTTAAAGACTGCCCAACCATGAAGCAAGCTCAGACAACCAAGGTGTACACAGTCAAAAACAAACCTACATCTTCCAAAGCAGAAAAGGGGAAAGGAGTTCTGGAAGGTAATCTCACTATTTACGATAGCATTGTTAGAGTTTTATTTGACACGGGCGCTGCACATAGTTTTATCTCTCAGCAAGCTATAAATGAATTGAATCTTAAACCTGATTTTGTTATGAGCCTATATGTGTAAGGAATCCAGTTGGAGGCCCCGCGAACCTTTGTCTTCGATGTAGAGACGTTCCTATCTCATATTCTTGTTACCAATTCCCTATCGGTCTCTTTGTCCTTGATTTTAACGAGTTTGAAGTCTTACTTGGAATGGATTGGCTAACAAAATACGAAGCCAAATTGGATTGCAATAATCGATTGATTTCGATTAAAACCAAATTTGGAGATTCCATTGAGATTTCTTGTGAGGGCCCTAGACCTAAAAGAGATGGGCTGATGTATAACTTGGGTTATCCCGAACTGGAGTCTATACCCATTGTTAGAGATTTTCTAGACGTATTTGAAGAAGTGAAATCCTTACCTCCACATCGAGAAATAGAATTCAGAATTGACCTAGTACCCAATGCTCGTCATGTCGTTCACGCAAGTCGCAGAATGACACCCGGGGAAAGGGTTGAATTAGTCAAGCAAACCAATGATTTACTAGATAAAGGGTTAATTCGACCTAGTGTTTCTGAATGGGGTTCAGCCGTCGTGTTTGTTGCTAAATCGGACGGATATTTGAGATTGTGTGTGGATTACCGCGATCTCAATAAGTTGACTCTTAAGAATAAATTTCCTCTACCTAGAATTGATGATCTGTTTGATCAATTGCACGACGCTCGTTTCTTTTCGAAGATAGATCTAGCCCTGGGGTTCCATCAATTACGAATCGCCGAAGATTGTGTTCGTTTGACTGCTTTCAGGGGTCCTAATATGTTCTACGAATGGTTAGTCATGCCTTTCGGGCTAACCAATGCTCCATCATACTTCGTAGATCTTATGACCCATGTGTTTCGGGAAGTATTGAATAAATTTGTGCTCGTGTTTATTGACGATATTTTGGTCTATTCCAAGACCGAAGAGGAGCATGCCAAGCATCTTAGAATCGTTTTAGAGATATTAAGGTGCAATGTTCTATTCGCAAAATTTTCCAAATGCCATTTTTGGGTCAAAGAAGTGAAATTTCTCGACCATATTGTTAATAAAGAAGGGATTTCTATTGATCCTAACAAAATTTCTGCTATTCTTGATTGGAGAAAACCCACTACACCAAAAAAAGTTTTAAGCTTTTTGGTTTAGCAGGTTATTATCGAAAGTTTGTTTGGGACATTTCTAAGATAGCTAGTCCGTTGACTAAGCTAATAATGAAGAGTGCAAGATTCAATTGGACTCCAAAATGTGACGAAACTTTTCAGGAGTTGAAAAAGAGATTAACCACTACTCCTGTTCTCACTATTATTAACGGGAACCAAGGTTTATCTGTTTATACCGATGCGTGTAGTTAGGGGTGTCAATGGGTCGGGTCGGGTCGGGTTTGGGTCGGGTCAAGTCGGGTTCGGGTTGATTTTAAATGGGTCGGGTCAACCCGTTTATTAAACGGGTCATAAAAACTCAACCCGAACCCGACCCGTTTATAAACGGGTTGACCCGACCCGACCCGTGTAACCCGTTTATAAACGGGTCGGGTCGGGTCGGGTCGTAAATGGGTCGGGTCAACCCGTATAAGGTGTAAACGGGTCGTAAACGGGTCGGGTCAACCCGTATAAGGTGTAAACGGATCGTAAACGGGTCGTAAACGGGTCGGAACGGGTCGTAAACGGGTCGGGTCAACCCGTATAACCCGTATAAGTATAAACGGGTTGTTAACGGGTCAATTTCGGGTTAGCGGGTCAACCCGAAACCGACCCGTTTATAAACGGGTCAAATTCGGGTTGACCCGAAAATGACCCGCCAACTTATCGGGTCGGGTTAACCTGCTAATTTCCGTGCGGGTTTCGGGTCGTGTTTCGGGTCGTGTAGGAAATTGACAGCCCTACGTGTAGTGATGGTTTGGATGCGCTATTAATGCAGAATGGGAAGGTAATTGCCTACGCGAGTTGACAATTACGTCCACATGGAAGAAATTACTCAACCCATGATTTGGAGCTCTTAGTTGTTATCTTCGCTTTGAAAATATGGCGACATTATCTTCTGGGTAAGAATCTTTTCAGCTTTCTTAACAATTTACAAATTTAATTTAACTTAACAAATATACTTATTGAACTCTCTTTCTTTAGGTTAAAAATTCAAATTATTCACCGACCACAAATCTTTGAAATACCTCTTCACCCAGAAAGATTTAAATCTGCGACAACAACGTTGGTTCACTATGCCATAGATGGCCTTCTGTAACATTTTTGCAAGGTGTTGCCAGGTAAAATGTTGCGATAGCTATACAATTTTGGTCCTACCGCAACATTGAATTTTTGGTGTTGCCTTAGCCATAAAAATGTGTTGCTCTAGCTAAACAAGTGTACTTGATGCGACATTTTTTATATTGCTGCTATAGTAGTCCTTTGCATATCTTTTGCACCGATCCACGCCTATCTACCAAGGCAAATCCTACGTTGGAGAACATGACACCTCATCAATCCGAACACCACTCCTTGATCTTTTAGAGCCGCGAAGAAAAAAAGTCCCTGCAAAGAACATTTTATTTTCATTCTTCTCTGTCTTCTTACAAAGGTTCAAGCGAACATTCTTAATTTGGGGTTCAGCGATTTCGGTTCGATTAGGGCTTCGATTTGGGGGTTCAAGCTTTGTTTAGCGATTTCGCTTCGATTTGGGGGTTCAAGCATTGTTCACATCACTTTAGGGCTTCAATTTCGATTTTGAGGTATAACACTCTCTCCCATCACTTTAGGGTTTCGATTTAAACTACTTATATAATTCGGCCTGAATTAATAATTCGACTTGTCTAGGTTTCCTCTTGTTGGACACACACACAAATTTTATCTTTTTATGTTAAAATACTCATATTCATAATTGTAGTGATGGACAGCGAAAACATTTGGATAGAACTTCGAAAGTTTAGTGAAGGATATATTAGCGGGATAAGAGCCTTTATACAAAACAGTTTTTCTAAATTGGCCGTAGGTGATGAAATGACGTGCCCATGCAAGAATTGTAAAAATAGCAAGTGGCGTCGTCCAGATATAATTTATGATCATCTTATCTGCAATGGTCCATCTCCATTGTATGTGAAATGGATTTGTGAGGTTTCTCACCCAAATTTTGGAAGGAGTGATGAAGATATAGACTGTGATGCTGGTGATTTTAGAGATAATCTAGGTGAAATGTTGCACCGTACTCGTGGAAATATGAAGAACTGTGAAGATGAGAATTCTGATGCCCCAAATGCCGATGCTAAAAGATTTTATCGCCTTGTCGAAGATGGAAAGCAGCCATTGTATCCTGGCTATTCAAAATTTTCGAGATTAAGTTTTATCATCAGGCTTTATTCTTTAAAACATATACATGGAATTACAGAGTCTACAGTTGGGTATATACTAGAGTTGATGAGAGAGGCTTTTCCACAGGCCCACATACCTTTATCTTTTAGAGCCGCGAAGAAAGTCATTAAAGATATAGGTCTTGATTACAAAAAAATACACGCATGCCCAAACGATTGCATGCTCTATTAGGAAGATTATGAAGATAAAGATGTCAGTAACTATTGTGGTATTTCGAGGTGGGAGAGGAAAAGAAAGGCACCCGTGACAATGATCCAGAGAAGTTGATTCACAAAGTCCCGGCAAAAGTAATGTGTTATTTTCCGCTAAAACCAAGGCTGCAAAGGCTGTTTATATGCAAGGAGTATTCACAACTTATGAGATGGCATTCCATGGGCCGAAAAAAGGACGGAAAACTTAGACATCCAGTTGATAGCGAGACTTGGAAGGCGATGGATGCTATGTATCCTGATTTTTCATTAGAAAATAGAAATATCAGATTGGGTGTAGCCTCTGATGGATTCAATCCTTTTCGTACAATGAGTACAACTTACAGTACACGGCCAATTGTATTAGTTAACTACAACCTTCCACCTTGGTTGTGCATGAAGCCCGAAAATCTAATTCTTTCAACACTCATCTCCGGTCCAGAGTCTCCAAAGAATAAAATTGATGTATATATGCAGCCTCTAATTGAAGAGTTGAAAGAATTATGGGATCTAGGGATAGAAACTTATGATGCCTTTACTGATCAAAAATTCATGTTACGTGCAAGTGTATTGTGGACCATTAGCGATTTTCCGGGGTATGCAATGTTATTCGGTTGGAGCACAAAAGGTAAATTGGGTTGTCCTGTATGCCATTATGAGACTTCTTCAATGTACTTGAAACATAGTAAAAAAATGTGCTACATGAATCATACAAAATTTCTGCATCCGAAACACAAGTGGAGGTTTGATAAGAGGATGTTCAATGGTGAAGTTGAAATAGGACAGATTCCGGGAAATTTATCAGGAACAGACATTGAAGAACTGTTGCGTGACTTTGAAAATAATTTTGGGAAGAAAAAGGATTCCCCTTTCAAAAGGAAGTCAATATTTTTCAATCTACCGTATTGGAGCAACAATTTATTGCGACATAACCTTGATGTTATGCATATAGAGGAAAACATATGCGACAACATACTCGGTACTTTGCTAAATATTAGTGGCAAGTCAAAAGACCATTTGAATGCTCGTTTTGATTTATAGTAAATGGGCATCAGGAAGGTCCTGCATCCCGTTTTATCAAATGACGGCGAACACTTTGAGATTAGGGCTGCCATATTTGACATGACGAATAAAGAAAAAGAAATATTTTTCTCAGTACTGGAGAATGTTAAATTGCCATACGGTTGTGCAGCCAATATCAGTCGGTATGTTCACACGAAGGAAAGGAAAATCTCAGGGTACAAGACCCATGATGCTTATTTTCTACTTCACTACTTGTTGCAATTTGCTGTGAAAAAGACACTGAAGCCTAAGGTTGCATTGCCTTTGATAAGATTTGGTGCATTCTTAAGAGGTCTTTGGGGCAAAGTAATTGATTTGGAAGATGTGAAGAGGCAACAACAAGAAATTGTCGAAATTATTTGCCAATTTGAGGTAATATTTCCACCGGCTTTCTTTGACATAATGGTTCACTTAACGGTTCACTTGTGCAAGGATGTTGAATACGGTGGACCTGTGCACGTTCGATGTATGTTTTCGATTGAGCGTTATCTAGCTAAACTCAAATATTATGTGCACAACAGATCTAAACCGGAGGGTTCCATCGTCGAAGGTTACTTGGCAGAAGAATGCTTGACATTCTTCTCAAGATTCTTAAGCGGTGGTGTTGAAAGTTGTCCACAGAATATGGAATATGCTATTAGTACAAGAAGAAATAAAGACGGAAAAGCTATTCATCTAAAAGAATCTGAGTGGATGGCATGTCATCAGTACATTCTATTCAATTGTGGTAACAAGGAAATAGATAATTTAAAAGAGTAAGTTTTTATGTTCTAATTTTATTCTAGCAAGTACTAAAGAATTAGAATATTTCTTTATTGATATTAATACCATCATAATTACTATTGGGAACATCGAGCTTTAATTGATGGTCATGCAATATCGAGAAGATATAATAGAGAGAGAGCACATACTGAAGAATTCTGGAAATGGCTGAAGGATGAGGTTGGGAAAAAAGAGGACATTCCGAAAGAGCTAGAAGTGCTTGCAATGGGCCCTAATCGGAAAGCTAGGAAATTTAGTGGATATGTTATTAATGGATACAGATTCCATACAAAATATAGAGATGCTAAGTGTAAAACACATAATAGTGTATTCTTGACTGCCTTGACCACTAGCTTTGCAAGTTCCAAAGATCAAAATCCATTGGTTGGTAATGTTAGTTACTACGGAGCAATTGAAGAAATACTAGAAATTGATTATTGGGGAGAAATTTCAGTGGTTTTATTTAAGTCTTGCTGGTACCAAGAAGAGAAAGATTTGTATGGGATGACTCGAGTTAATTTTAATAGATTGTGCCAGAAATCTGATCCGTATGTTATGGCTTCACAAGTACAACAAGTATTTTATGTACAAGATCCAACTGATACAGCGCTTTATAATGTTGTCAAGAAATTGCCGAGGGACTGGTGTGAAGTCGAAAATGAAAATGGAAATGAAGATGATCCAGTTTTACATGATATTCAATGTGGTAATGGAATAGGAAATCAAGTTAGTGATGTTAGGTGGTATAGAGATGAAGTCCCGGCAACACAAATCCTCATTCTGCCTAGCATAGAGGAAACTTTTTCTTGATTTCTATGTAGCAATATCAAGTGACTTCTATTTATGTATTGGTTCTTAATTAAGGGACGACTTCTGTATCTGTTGATTTTCATAATTAATTTACTACTTTTTAATTACTTGACTGCTTGTAAGTTATTCTGATTTTATGTGTTTCCTTGTTGTTTCTAGTGCTTTATATACCTGCATACACATATGTACTTAATATACCTACCCATTTTATTATTTCATATCTTGCTTCCAATGTAAACTCACCATTCTGTATCCATTTTGTATAGGATGGGGGAACTCATGCAGCTCACATTTCATCACAAGGGTGCATTTCAGAAGGCACAATATGTTGGTGGAACCGATACTGTGGTAAAGAGGGTTGATCCTGACTACTTCTCGTACACAGTGCTCATGGAGTTTGTGAAGGATGACCTTCAATAACCTAAATAGGAGGAATTTATATGAGAAATGGTGAGAAGGGTGGGTGGAATTTAGCGACGAATGATGTGGACCTCTCTGAATTAGTCAAAGGAGTTAACAGTGGTGGCAACTTGGATTTTTATATCGACAACGTTGTCGATACTGCAATTGAGCCACTGAAGCAAATGCAGCCGCATGTAATCATGCGGCCAAGGCAAAATCTGGTTACAGGTATATATAAACGGATAGTTAATAGCATTTACAAATTTTGATATTTTGATATAGCAAAAAAAAATTATTGTGATATTTTGATTATAACATTTAAAGATTATGATTATAATATCATTGTATTGTTGCAGCTACAAAACCAGTGAAACGACAGTACGTGACGGCTCATCAACTACAACATAACCAAAAAAACAAGAAGTTAGCTGAAGTCAACAGTCCTCGAAAGTCAGCACGACTGAATAGCAATGCAACTGTGAATCTAAAGTTAGGTGAGGTGAACAGTCCTCGGCAGCCGACACGGCTGAATAATCTAGAACCTAACGATGCAACCATGAATCTAAAGTTAGCTGAGGTGAAAAGTACTCAAAAGTCGGCACGGCTGAATAATCCAGAACCCAGCAATGCAACCGAGAATCTAAAGTTAGCTGAGGTGAGGAGTCCTCGAAAGTCGACACGGCTGAATAATCCAGAACCCAACAATGCAACCGTGAATCTAAAGTTAGCTGATCAGGTAAATCCTCAGAAGATGACACAGAAAAAAAACCAAAAATCAGCGATTCAACAGTGAATCTGAACTCATCAAGTGTTAAGAGGAAGTTGGAATCACATTTACCAACATCGGAAGAAGAAGATATGGATGAAAATGGCATGCATGTTTGAAGAATTCTTATTATGATGATCTTATTGTAATTTGAATATTTTGTACCACTCTTGCAGCGTACTTACTATGATGTTCCTATTTATTATATACTTGAAGGATGTTCATCTACCACCTCCACCAGCTCCAAATGAGTATTCTACACCTCCACTATCTCTAAAGATTATGAAGTACAGAGGGCTGCTAAGTTGATGATGAACCTAAAAGATTATGAAGTACATAGAGCTGTTAATGTGATGAGGAACAACAAAGTTCTTGCTTCTCTAGGTGTGCCTACAATTTCAGCTGAACTGAGAAATGCAAACCAAAAAATAGATAAAGGAAAAGAAAAGATGCAAGAGGATGTGGATAGTGATCAAGAATATAATCCGGACCATGAGGAGCATAATGAAGATGATACTTCACAAAGTCCAAGAAAGGTGTGTGATAGCTACATACCTTATTTTTTCTGCTTATGAAGATAATAACTATAAAATCCAATCTTATTTCCTACTTATGTATACAATTTAGAGAACTAAAAAAGTTGAGAAGCCCAAGCCTGTTAGTGGACCACAAACTCGTTCAGCTAGTGGTATCGCAAAGGAAAAGGAAAAGTTGAGAAGCCCAAGCCCAAGCCCAAGCCTGGTAGTAAGTTCAACTGAGAAGGATGTTGAAGGAAAAGGAACAATGGCTGATTACTTGGCTCTGCGGGAACGACAAAAGAAAAATGCTGCAAAAGCTAGTGCAAGTGGTATGGCAAATAAGTAGGTTGCGAAGAATGTCTTGCCAGGCATTGAAAATAAGGAAGTTGAAGCAGGTACTAAATTGATGTGATAATAATATTTGATATTACAGTAGGATTAATATTTAAGTCCCAAATTTACATTATGATTTATGTTATTATTTGACAGGACTTTTCATTTTAATTAAAGGTGAAGTTCCTAAAAGACTCAGAGGTCACACAAAGATGTTTAATGTTCATACAAGGGCGAATGACAAAAGAGTTGTAATTATGATGAACCAGTGGTTCCAACCTATTTCAGATGATGACAAAGTAATATCTGAACTGAGCAACTTTTTAGGAACATTGAAAAGGTCTGTGCCACTTACGTATAAATCTTGGTCGGATGTTCCTGAAATGTTGAAGAAATCTCTATGGGATTATGTTAAGGTAATCTATTATTAACTATAATGTTGCTCAATTTTACTTTAATAAGTAATATTGATCTATTAATTATAATGTAGCTGAATTTTGATTTATTTATTCTTTTTTATATTTGATTTATATTTAAGCAACGGTATATTATTCCGGATGAATGTGAAAACTAGGTGTTGAAGTCTATTCGTGACTATTGGAGGGGGTACAAGAGTCGCATAAAAACAGCTCATTATAAAGCTTATAAGACTGATGAGGAGAGGCTAGATAACAAGCCGGACAACATCCTAGTGGAGGATTTTAAAGTGCTCTTGAGGTATTGGGCAGATGATGAGATTCAGGTATACGTACATATTATTTATTTCGCAAGATAAACGAGTTCCTTTTTTTGTGAGATAAACGAGTACTTTGTTTTTTGTGTATTTTTTAGCAAAAAGCCCTGAAAATTTCTGATAGTCGTAAGTCGTATCAAGACACACACACCGCTGGTCCAAAGTCGTTCGCCCAGCTTCGTCATAAGATGGTATGTGATACTTTATATTTTTGACCGAAGAGAGTGTATGCTAAACTATCTATTGAACTTGTATCAGGAAACACCATCTGATGCAGCACTTTTTCTTAAAAGTCGTAAGAGAACAGATGGACGTGAGTACGTGTCTAATCCTCAAGTAATGAATTACAAACTTGTAAGTAATAATTCTGTTTTGTAATAATTTTGTTCTGTTTTGCACATGCTGCACATTGTTCATGTCTTGCTCATGTGCGTGTATGCTCATGTCCTTGAAACTATCCTTGAAACACTTGTTGAACCTGAGTTTTGCAAACGTACTAATGACATAGATGTTTGCTTTGGAAATTGTAATTGAGTATATTGTGAGATTAAGAATTTTGATCCCTCGGCCATTTTTTTCCTTTTCTAGTCGAATGAAGAGGACTTGCTTTTGCGTTTGGCTAGAAATGACAAAAAAACTGGAAACGAAGAAATGAATTTGGTGAAAGGGATTACTGACTTGGTTTATACAAAAATATATGTCTATAGTAATACACATATGTGCATAAATAAAATGAATGGTCGTTTGAAGCCTCAGAATCCAGGTGACGAAGCCATAGCTGGCTGTCGACGGAATTGTTTTCCAGTTTTTACTAGTATATATGTTACAAATTGTTTTCTAATTACATGCACATAAACAAATTGTTTTCCAAAATGTGGCTTTCTCTGCATACACAATCCATATGTAAGCATTTGCTGCATTCTCTGCATTTACTGTAGGGTAATTTTGATGTGGCTTTATTTTGTAGGAATTAGTTCAAAAGGCAATGGCCGGTGGAGAAGGAGGAAATACTGTTGAAATAGTAATTTCGAATGGAAAATCATATGGTCGTCCTTTGCTTATAGGGAGGCGTGCGAAGTGTGCAAAACAATCAACCGAGGCTCTAGCAAATGCTTACGTACATGACTTAAGGCAAAGGCTTGTCGAAGAAATGGAAGCACAGCTAGAATCCAAGGTAAATCAGAAGATACAAGAGAATTTGGCTAGGGTGCTTAAGAAATTAGGTGATGACAACTCGGAGATGAACATCAATGAAGAGGATCTAACTTCCACAATTATGTCCAGTGAGACTGATAATCTGACTGGAGGCACCAGTTCTTAAGTCTCGTTTATGAATTGTTATGTGTACCGGATATTTTGGGGTAGCTTTGTAGTATATTGGGTAACTGGATATTTTGGGGTAACTGACATGAATTGTGATGTGTACTGCTGTATGAATTGTTATTTGTACCGTGTATTATGATGTGTATTATACAAGTGTTTTATGTGATATTGTACTGTGTATTATACAAGTGTTCTATGTGATATTGTATTGTTCTATGTGCTCTTAGTGTCTCTTCAGTATAGTGTTGCAGTAGCTTCAGAATAGTGTTGCAGTAGCTTCAGAATAGTGTTGTAGTAGCTTCATAATAGTGTTGCCACCGGGTTATAAATGTTGCTTAAAATAATGTTGCAATAGTCATTCAAGGTGTTGCCATAGGGATGGACCCAGTTGGGTTGTGGGCCCCACAACTTCAGAATGTTAATATCTATAGCAACATTTTTGGAATGTTGCTACAGATACCTATGGGTGTTGCCATAGACCCAAATAGGGTTCTATTGCGACAATATTACTTATGTTGCCTTAGATAGTCAAAATGTTGCCTTTGAGGTCTAAAGCAATGGCAAAAATTGCATCACCCTAAAAGGGTTGCCATAGACCTATGGCAACATTTTTCGGGCCTGAGCCAACATTTGTTTTGTGTTGCAGAAGGCCATTTATGGCGTAGTGGTTGGAATTTCTGACATCTTATGACCTAGACATTCTATATACGTCCGAAAAGGCCAATGTAGTTGCTGACGCCTTGAGTAGAAAGCATACTATTCTTGCTCATCTTATTATCGCTCCTACTCTTCCTAAGAGGATCGCGAATAAGCAGAATGAAGACGAGTTTCTTCGGGGAATTTATAAAAGAATATATGCCAAGGAGAAGACACTAGTTTTGAGATGGATAGTAGAGGAGTTATAAGATTAAAATGTAGAATATGTGTCCCAGACATCCCTAATCTGAAACGCGGAGTTTTAGAAGAATGTCACAAATCTAAACTTTGCATCCATCCAGGAGTCAATAAAATGTAACGTGATATCAAAAGAACTTTCTGGTGGAAGACGATGAAAAGAGACATATCTATATATATGAGTCGCTATGCTACTTGCCAACAAATCAAAAGCGATCAAAAGAAAATGGCGGGTTTACTTCAGCCTTTAGAGGTACCCAAGTGGAAATGGGACCAAGTATCGATGGATTTCATCGACGAGTTGCCTCTTACTCGGAAAGGAAATGAAGCAATCTGGGTCATTGTGGACCATTTGACTAAGACAGCCCACTTCTTGCCAGTAAAATCTACCCGCCCGGCAGCAAGTTTAGCCGAGTTATATGTGAAAGAAATTATCCGTCTCCACGGTATTCCTAGCAGCAAATCTGATATTCACTAGTAGATTTTGGGAGGCATTTCAAAACGCATTGGGAACAAAACTGAATTTCAGCACTGCTTATCACCCAAAGTCTGATGGCGGACTAAGAGGATTAACCGAATCTTTGAAGACCTATTACGTGCTTGTATACTTGATTTTGGTGGTTCTTGCGAGGACCATTTACATCTGGTCGAGTTCTCATATAACAATAGCTATCAGGCTAGCATAGAGATGGCTCCGTTTGAAGCTTTATATGGTCGCCCGTGTCAATCGCTTGCACGCTGGATCGCGGCAGGTGATAGACTCGTCCTTGGATCAGATATGATTAAAGAAGCCATAGAGAAAGTTGATTTTATACGGAAGAAATTAAGGACGGCTCAAAGTCGTCAAAAGAGTTATTATGATCACAGAAGAAGGGATTTGGAATTCCAGATTGAAGACTCTGTCTTTCTTAAAGTATCCCCAATGCGAGGTGTATTAATGTTTGGGAAGATCGGTAAGCTGGCACCATGGTATATTGGTCCTTTTCCTATTCTGGAGAGGATCGGTTCTTTAGCCTATCTGAGCGCAGTTGCCTAGCTGGTTATCTGGCGTGCATGATGTGTTCTACGTTTCTAACCTTCGGAAGTATATGCACGATCCAAATAGTGTTATTGAAGAAGCTGCTCAACAGGATCTCGAAATCACTCCCAATTTAACAGTTAAAAGAGAACCAATAAAGATTGTGGATCGTGAAGAAAAGCAATTGAGAAACAAAGTTGTGAAACGAGTTAAAGTTCAGTGGAGTGGCGATCCAAAGGATTGCCCTTGGGAACCGAAGATAATATGCAGAAATCATATCCCAATTGTAGAGTGGATATCTCGACTTAAACTGGTAAGCCATTCCTTTACTCTTTCTGAAGTCGTATATTCTCTGTTTGTTTTGCCCTCTCTTTCAAATTTCGACGACGAAATTTTCTTAAGGGGGATATCTGTTACATCCCAAAATTTATCATTTTAAAATTGGTAATATCTTTAAATTTATGGAATTTAATTTGAAAATAAATTGAAAAGTCTCAAAAAAATAAAATAAGTGATAATTTGTATGAATAAAATTCCAATTTATTCTGAGTTTAAAATTTTGAAATAATAAATGTTCTAAAATTCATTTGAATTTAAATTTTATATATATAATGCATATATGAGTAGATTTGAGTGCATATGTTGAATTTGAATTTAAATTGTACAAGTATATGTATGAGTGTATAAATAGACATAAATGGATTTTTATTCAAGTTGAATTGGGTTTTGAATTTAAATTTATAATAAATGTTTTAGAAAGATAATTGGAAATTGAAATCGTAAAGGTGTAATTTATATAATGTAAAGATTGGTTAAAACATTCTTCTTTTAACATTGTATATATACAAATGAATAAGGGGTATAATTATTAATAAAGTGAATTTGATACAAAATTTACTTAAATTTCTTTAACTTTGTGAAAAATAAAAGTGTTAAACATGCATGAGGGAGATGGTGTAAAAAATTAACAAGTGTAGAGATCTCGTGATTGATTTTAACAAGTGGCATTCAATTTAGTTGATTGAAGAAAATCATAAAATTTAAAATCATAAAAAATCTTCAGCTTCCCTTTTTCAATTATTTAGCCTCCCAAATTTCTGAAAGAAAAGTAAAAAGGTTTTGAGCATTTCAAACTTCAACACCAAAGGAAACAGTAAGAAAAAAATTGCAACTTCCTCTTGAACTCAAAAATCTGAAATCTGAGAATCATCTCCAACACAAAGAAATAGTTTTAAATTCCATATCTTTGGTAAATTTTAAACTTTATAGTTAAGTGAATTAGTAATTTCCAAATCAAGTTTAACATCAAATTTTTAATCTGCAGCTCAGTGAAACCAATGCTCCATTTTTCTCAAAGAAACAGAGCTGGATTCTCTGAAATAATTTAAGGAAAGTGAACTTTTCTTTTAAAAATTTTAATTTAAATTCGATAAACAGTAAAAAAAGCAAGAATTAACCAATTGAATTAATCATTTGTAGGAAAAAAAATCAAGTTTCAAAGATTAAGTAAGTTCTGGATTTCAAGTAGCAGACAAAATCTTTCTCTGTTGTATAAGAAATTCAAACTGTAAGTAAGCTTGGATCTTTATTTGTTGTTGATGAATTAAATAAACAAATACAACAGAGATTAAGCAAAGATTTATATTTACAAGTTGCATATTAAACTTCAAGATCAAAGTAGGAAAAAATTTATCTAATCTTTCATCTCAAATTTTAAAAACTGTCAAAAGCTTCTGTTCTCAGGCAACAAGTGAGTGAACTTCTGTTTAATCCAATTTATTATTGTCGTATGCATGTCTGAATGATGTTTAAAACCTTAACATGTGAACAAATTTGTGTGCATGTGTGTTTTTTCCTAGAAATGTTTATATTCAAGTTTTTTATCCTTGTTGTTCTTAGCCTCTGGTTTACAGAGTAAACCCATGCCAAACTCAAACCCCCCTCTCTCTGTTTTCTTCTGGAATTGAATGGTAAACAAAACAAGTGTTTTTTTAAACATGCATTATGTTTTAATAACAAATCAGAGCAAGGGAATATAGTTCTTTTCCTGGAAATTGTGAAAACACAGCCACCATCCAAATTAGGCAAGAATTCGAATATCACAAGTTTAATTTTCAGTTATGCTATCCGAATGACCATTGAAAATAATGATTTTAGAAAGTTAAATCTAATTTTTTCATAAAGTTTTGACTGAGAAATTGTAGTTGATCAGAAAAGTTAGATTTTGTCAAATTTTGATGATATACGTACTTATGGGCCTCGAGATGGTCGTCGCAGCTAGTTTGAGAGTTTGAAATCCTCAGAAAAATGCAAGTTGAATTATCAATCTTTATATTATTGGATCGAGATCAAATTAGGGTTGAAAACCCATATGTGCTCGTAATTGGAAATGAAGGAGCCGCACAGCCGTTGGGTAACCGGACTATCTGACACCGATGCCAATCTCGGCATCTAGCGTTGGCAAGCTTCGGTCGAGTTTTTATGGCCTCTGATGGCTAGAGGTGGAGGGACGAGACCATTTTCTGGTGATGGTTTCCGATAAAGTATGGGTCGTGGAGCTCAATTTCGATCGTGGCGATGGTTTGCACTTTGGGACGGCTCGATGGGTCGAGAAATTAGTTGTCGACCTGACAACGATAGTAGCTTCGACCAGTGACGACCAGGACAGTGTGCAACGTGCACACGGTTTCTTTGTATCAGTAGTTCGTTTTTTGGAGGGGATGACTCTTGACTCAAAGTACTACTCGGGGGTATAGGGAGATGACTCGAAGCTATGGTCGTGTCTTTTTGGCGTTGCACCGGGTCGTTTTCAAACTTAAACAAATTTTAACGGAAAAAATTTATACGGGTCGATTTATGGGAAACTCAAAGCAGGGAGCATTTTCACTCGGGGATGACTCGAGACGGCCTGGGGTTGGCCATTAAAACAGCAAATTCTAGTTTTAAAATTTTGAAAACATAAGTTTAAATGATTTCCTGAATTCATTCTTTATAAATGATGATAGTTTGTTTATGGACTGTGAAGTAAATGGTATTGAAATAATTATTTGAAATTAATGAAGTTCAAAGATGTTTCAAACTTATATATTTAAAGTAAAGTTGTTTTAAATCTAACTTAATAAACTAATTAAGAAGTAAATCAAATATTCAAATTGTTAATAAAAACAAATTTATTTATAATGATTAAATAATGATTAAACAATTTATGATTTGTGATTACTACGTAATTGATAATTAATTAATTAAAGAATATTTAATTAATAAAAGTAATTAAGATTTAATTAATTAACAATTAAGAATTAATAAATTAAAGCAATTAATTAAAGAATAATTAATAAAGTTAATTAAAATTTAATTAATTCATAGTTAAGAATAATTAACCATTGATTTAAAATAATTAATAAAAATAATTATGTGGTTAATTCACTTAAATCACATTCACCTTAATTGAAGATGATTGACCATTATCAAATGTTGTGTACTGGATTGATATTTCTGTTGCGATTGTGATACTGTGTGATGTAAATTGCTTTGTGCTAAACTGTGATTCATGATTTGTTTCTGTATGTATGTGAAAACCCTTTTGCCAGTAAAACAACATTTAAACTTTGATGCGATAGGGAGTCGGATTTCAGTTAGTTATCCGAAAACCACATCGAACTCTGAATATGAATCTTTGTGATTGATATATCCACGTATTTTAAAATTGAGCGCTCACTATTCGAATTAGCCAGGAGAGGGCCTTTGTGTCACATAACTCATTCCGAATAGTGATACGATGAAATTAATAGCATATGAAGACGGTGATGAAGACCAGGTGTCTTTGGAAACGATAGGATAACCTATCGAATGTATCTACACTAAGTTGCTCCGGTATAGAGATCTCCACATGTGATGTGCAGTCCGATCGGGTTTGTGGATACCCGGGTTTGCAAGGGCTTCTTCCTTTATTGGACGAAGTGTCTTCGGTTCTGTTCGAACCCAGAACATACTTGTATGGTTGTATGTCTGACACTACACCTTGAGATATAAAGCAGATTTCTTTCAAATACATATCTGTTGGTGGCGGAGAATTTATTCTCTTAGCTTAACACCCTTCTCTGAGACGTACGAGCTCAGAGGTTATGTAGTTGAAGGTTATCAGTGATATACTCCCAATTTGGTAGTGTGGCATGCTAAGTGTTGCTGTGTGTTGATGATCATTTGTGATCAAAGCATGGCTTTTGTGTAAAGCGTAGCTTTGTGGACGAGACCTTATCGGACCTCACACCCCGAAAATGGTCGAAACAAGAAAGTTGTGGTAAGGTTATGAGGGTCGCACCCTTTAGGGTATGTCATTCCCTTCTGGAAAAAGGTGGTATCATGGTATGGAACCCAGATACTTAACCTATGTGGTTGCTACAATCACATTTACAGTGTGGTTGTTGCTTTGTGATTGAGGGCCATCGGATAAAGGTCGCAAACAACCCGAGGGTGGCATACTCGAGTAGTAGTTACCTAGTTACAGAGGTAACCCGACCTTGTGTTGGCAGAAAGCCGGGTAGGTTCTCGAGACATCCCTCGAAAGGCGTACCCATGTAGCAGTAGGAAGTTCCTTAGCCTGACCATTTGTTGGAAATCCAATTCCTAATACGAACCCAGTACGGTTTTAGTTGTATACCCTGCTATTTACTTATGGTGCTCACCACTGTTTAGATGGTAGCTATAGTAGGCATAGTACTGAATGTCTATGCTGGCTAAGATTAATATTATACTTTAGAAATGGTTTTCTACACTATGCACTAGTAATAATATCAAAGATTTTTTCCCGTATCAAGCATATTTGACTATCATAAGAAGAAATCTCCTCCAATTCTACGATTGCATTGTGTGTATGGTGGGAGGTCTCATGGTAGTTTCATTTTCCAAAAGCATACCAAATTTCCTTTTATACATCTTGTTTTATTTAAAAGCAACTATTTTTGTTTAATTATACCAGTCCCATGACTGACCCAGAGTTTATTGTTTCCTTTCTAAACTCTGGGTGCCCATAATTTTCAACGGGCAGCCTAGTAGCAGGTTTCCGTGTTTTGGTGCTAGCTATATTTTGAAGTCTTTTGGTTTGGAGGCTATCAGTTTTTGGAGGTTTTTACCTTGGAGATATTTTTGAAAGCTTTTGGACCTCAAGATGCTTAGTTTGGAAGTTCCATGTCGCTTCATTTTCTATGAAGATACTTTTTGGCATATGATCACTTGTTGTTCTATTGTGATGTTCTATTTGAAGTTGTGACATATGTATAAAGATACTTTGATACTGTAATGGATATTATGATGATGTTGTATCTGTGATGTAATGCATGATATTCATTTTTTTTCCACTGTTTTCTATTCATCTAATGTTGTTATAAGACCATCCGACTGGAGTTCGATGTTTGAATCTTCGGCAGTCGAATACAAGTGAGGTATTTGATGTCAATTTTTGAACATTGGATTTTGGGTCATGAAAGTACTCGTTGGATCGAAATGGTTTTCGAATTTCAAATTCGATCCTGGTCTCTTCGAAACAACGTTCGCTATTTCCAGTAAACTCAACCATATAATTCTTGAGTCTGCTCTAGATATTTACAAAGTTAGGTTTTTTGTCCAAATTTGATAGACAGTTGTTTAACTATCAAAATGATCAATCAATTCAACCAAGTAATTTTCCGTTGAAACCATTAAGCCTTGTTCACATTTACAATCCAAACGGATTAAAATTTACTAAGAAACCTTATTTCATTTGATATATATATATATATATATATATATATATATATATATATATTTAAAACTATTCCTTTCCAAATCATACTTATGAAATTTCTAAATAGTATTTTTCAAGTTTATTAAATAAAATACTCTTTATAAAAGTTACTGCAATATATTATTTAAAACAACACTTATATTTAATAGATTATATTGAAGAAAATATACTTAAATGCTAATTTAATAAAAAATTAACCTTTAAAGAATCATTAGAAAATAGTTTAATATATGGAATTAGTTTAAATAATATCTACTTATAAAAATTATACCTTTATAAGATTCCCCAAAAAAAAACTGCTTTTGATATTTCCAAAATATTAATCAATTCTTTTAAAACATTTCTAAAACCAATATTTATTTTTTTTAAAATCAAAACTAGTTTCAAAATCAATCCAAACAGAATAAGGCTTTTCAGTCTCAACCGTACTTATTAATTTTTCAATTCACAGTCCGCCCAGATATTCTAAGTCAATCAGCTTCCATAGATCGATTCACATTATATACTCAAATACAATTAATAGACAAATAACAGATATATGCATGAATAAGAGATCAGAGATTATTATTGCTAGTAACAATTACACAGATAATATCAGATAGATGACTTATACTATCCACAGAAATTAAATTAACTATCCAGCGGAATGGTGTCTGTTTCCGCTGACCAGATTGTCAACCAGTTTGAATAATCTACAAAACACATATATTCAGTTTGGAAACATCTTAACGGATAGGCCGTATAAAATTATACAACGACATTCATTACCAAAAGTTTGTTAAATTCAATCTGAACAAGCTCATAAGATTTTACTTATTTAATTTCACAATGGATCGTATGACGGCGTACCATCAGTCGATACGAACCATCTTCTTAATTACACATTGTTATATGTGAAATTAAATAATTATTATAAATAAAATATCACTTAAGAAATTGAATTAATTTCAAAGTATAAACATTTGTTTTCCCTTAATTATCTCAATTATACTTTACTTTATTCAAAAACTCAAGGATTAATAATAAATAATTTTAAAAAGCTTGTCCACTTAATGATGAAATAACTTATTTAAATAACTTAAATAAAAACTCAAATCAAATCAAGCTTGTTTCCTAAATTTTCTTTGTCTTTATAAAAGTTAAAATAAATATTTAGTATTAAAGAAAAATTGGTTTCAACATATTTATTTTAAATCATCATCCTTGTTATAAATTTTTGGAAAGTAAATTGATTATGATTTTGTTTTTACTTTATGATCAAATCTTTTCATTAACAAAATCTCGCTTAAATTAAAATAAACACATCGGCCCGAAGCCCACAACCCAAAATTTAACAACCCACGCCTTTTAAAACACCTAAACAAACACATCCAAAATGGACCGAAGCCCAATCACGAAACACCGGAACAAACCCGAAGACCCAAAATAACGAAACACGGAAAACCTCCAACCATCTTCCTCATCACCTCTCTGCTAACAGGAACCCTCCCCAAATCCACACGAAAACAGTCACCCTCGATCGATTCCAGAAAAACAAAATCAGCTTCGATCGTAGATCGAACCATCTCTTCGATAAGCTCGAGACCACGCCGATCACACACACCCAAACCACGCGAAAACTACTCTACTCGGATCACCTATGCACGGTGATGAACATGCATGTGTACACCCACTTTACTGACTATCTCGTCGAAATGCCACCATCGGCCAGTCTCTCGACTTCTCCTGATCCAAAATACCACGAAGCCGATGCTCCATGACCCTCCGATCGTAGAATCGATCCTCAAATGAACCATCGAACAAACCCGAAACCCAACTACGACAAACTGCTCTCACCTCCGACCACTATCTCGCACGCCACCTATCTCAGATGAAAGCCCACTCCAGCAGCTACCTTCGAGCCAGACCTCACGCACTCCGGCTGCTCCAACATCACTCAGATTACTTGGTTTCGCTGACCACCGAAACCATTCCCAAAACCCTAAAGCTCACTCGATCAACCAAACCCAAATCCAATAATCCACCACGGTCAATACTTTACTGATGTCCACCAACCCTTCCCAGACCTGGCCACTCCACCCCACGACATCGAGATCGCCTGAAATCTATTTTTGAACGTAAAACCTCATTTACTGATTTCACAAGATATACAACACTAAAAAATATAATTTTTCCACTAAAATTCATATTTCCACCAAAGAATCAAGTCTGCATGTATGAATCATTAGATTAAAAACATTAATTTTTCACTAAAATATGCCATTTACTGTAAAAAATTATACATCATAAACTACACAGTAAAATTTGATCCCAAACTATTTTTAAATAAGACTATACTAGAAATTAGACATATTCCTAGTTTACAACATCATCAGATATGCACTAGATTAAGGGATATAGCTTTTTGAAGAGGGAATGGATATTGTGTTCACTGTCACAGGCACGCATTTCATTTTCAAATTTGAAACTAAATGTTTCTCACCTTCAACATTTTCTTCCACCTGCTTTTAAAAGTTGAAGTTGAAGTTTTTTGATTGAAGAGTTGAAATATTTAAAACTGAATCCAAATTTTGCTTTCAGGTAGCTTGATTCTTTATACAGAGAGTGTTTTCTTTGAGCTTCCAACAAGTTACAGAGTATTGCTTCTTCTCTTCTTTTTATTTTAATTCCAGTTTTTAATTAATGCTTGTTTACAGTTTTTAGACAGAGGATGTTTAAGTTACAGGCATTTAGATTCTCAAACCACAACTCAGATGCAAATGCTTGTATATATACACAAACTTGATATCAAAATAAAATGGACAGAAATGACTATTTGATGGCTGAAATGATGTTAGCTTTGTTAAGAGGAATTTGAAGAGAAAATTAAAATGATTATGTTTAATTTGATCAGGAAGTTTATGCCAGATGTTAATGTTCACTGATTAAAGATTTATCACTATTAACCCATAGTTTATACTTTGTCAAAACTTGTTTTGCTACTTGTTTTCTACTATCCTGCTTTTATTAACAGCAAATGATTTTGTCTTATTATTATATTTATAATATAAACCATACAATATTAAAGGTATATGTAATTATATTTGAGAAATTAGGTAGCCCAAATTGATCTTTGACAAAGCTACTGTTACACTTACACATTTTAAAGAAAAATACTTGAGAAACTAGATAGCTACAATAATACTTCTTGGTTAATTTGTTTTATATAACTACATATGTATTTTAAACAAAATGAAATAACATTCCCAATGTACATATGTTATTTTAAAACAAGGATTACAGAGTGGCATTAAACTATTTTTAAGTCTTTGTGTATATATGTAACCACATATACAATTTTTAATGATAATATAAAATATATTATTTCCAAATAAATCAAGTCATTTGTTATCTATGTACATGTGTAGCTTCTCTTATTAATATTTATGTGATTGCACATCATTTTATTCATGACATTTTCTATCTATTAAATATTATAAATTTCCAATTTAACTTATCATTACATATATACAACTTTTCTAACTCAATGTTTATATATATTATTATTTTAGAAGTTTTCAGCTTAAACTCTTTTTATTTTATATAAACCACATTGTTTATATTCAAAAACCAAAAATATACTTTTACTTTATTATTTATTTAGTGCCTTAAATTTCTATCCAAATTTTATATACCAATTTTATTCTCCTTATATGTAAAATATATGTATATGATTTTTCAATAAATTTAATTTTCCATTATATTTCACCTTTAGAATAAAATATACATATTTATCTTTAAAACAAAACACATATATTCAATCTAAAACAATATATACATATTTTACTTTTAAAACAAAATATATTTATAAGAAATTGCATTTAAATCAAATCTGTAGTTTAACATAGATTTGAAAATTAAAGTTACACTGGTTTTGAAAAATTGTATACAATCATTAATTATTGATAAGGAATATTGTATACTAAAATACAATATTATTGAATATTGTAAATTAATATTCATAACTCGGGATGTCAAAAATCCCGAGTCATTACATTTGTGGAGCTATGTCAGTATTTGTATTTTGAGAGATGATTATAATGTTTATTTTGGAGACTTGGGATATATAAACTCTTTTATTTTTGTTTTTGTATAATCTGTGAACCTGATGCACTTTGATGTTCTTATTTATGGTTTAACAGATTATATTATTATCTTGCTTTTTTACATCTATTTGATTATTATATTTGTCTATGCGTTGTAAGTGTTCTACAGATTCTGTGTTTGGATTTTTATTACATTACACCCTTAGCTACCATTCTGCATGCACACTATACAGGTATATTTGTTACCGATGGTGTAGGGGGTGGTCACACTAATACATTAATTCCATAATATTATATACCAAGTAGAAAAAAGTACTATCGGTTAATATTATATGAACGTGATTGATTGGCTCATAAATAAATCACAAGGCAAAGCTCTATTAGTCTAGAAAATTGACTTCTTAATTAATTATTTCAAACAAAGTTCGTAAAGAAAGTGCAGGAATCAAATAAAATCAAATGGTTTAGATAAGAAAAGTGCCTGAGGTTATAACCAAGTGCATGCCTAGTAGATTTGTCTTTAGATCTCCTTTATGTGTAGACATACCAAGGTATGTTTCTAAACTTTATTTTAATAAAAAATAAATAAACAATAACTAGAGATCATCCCTTTATGCCTTCGAGGGGTAAAAGGGGCAAATTTCAAAAAAAAAATCTTTTCTAACTCATTGTGCACTTGATCTTTTATGATACTGTCATGAATAATGTTGTTAACATTAAATCATATTTAGTGTTTGCTATTAAGAGATAAGGAGATTTAATATTTAATAATTCATTTAGTTTAATTTAAATTTTACATTATTAAATTATAGTTTAAGTTTATGTCTAGTTGATTTATCATGGTGTTGAATTGATTTAAATTACTTGCAGTTATATTACCATTATATTAACATTATTTATTTAATTAGTAATCTTATTATTAGTTAATAATAGTATTTAACAAAATGATACCATTATTAATTTAGATATTTATTTTACAAATATAAAGTTTAATATTATATATATATAATATTATAATTAGTTTAAAATTCAACTATCATATCTTTGAATGGATAAACAATATTACAATACTCAAATTTTGGGTTAATGATGTTATTACAAAATTATTTTAAACATAAAATAATTCACTCATGTAATATTATGATTCAATATGTGTGTAACATAAAGTTCAATAACGTCAATAATTAGAATGATGATATAAATCAAAATGTACGTTGCGTGCAAAAAGGAGTTTATATGTGAAAATTATGCATGCTGAAAGTTTTAGGGTTATAACTTAATTTTTAAAGTTTTAAGGAGTTTGATGATAATTTTCCATCCATCTTCTTCTAGGCAAAACCCTAGTGACCTGAAAAGAAATCCTATTCGATTGTTCACCACAAGTAGAAGTTATTGAACTCGCCATCGATGCAACCATTGGAATCAGCTTGATGTGTGGAATCTCTTAATGTCCTCGAATTCGATCGCAGCATAACCATAGAAAAACCCTAGAATGCTGATCCTATCATTGCACATTACCAGACCACCATCTCCATCTTTGAACATCTTCTATGCCATGTTGACCAAGTTGTAGCTCTATTTGCTACATCGATGTTGATCGTAAATAATTGCGTACCTGGTAAGGTGATACGGATGCATACGCATGCAAGAGAATGAATGGAAAATACCCCCTACATTTTTCTTTAATTGGAATATGAATGAACTCGATTTGACCTTAAAAATATACATGAAACATGGCTGTAAATTAAATTTGAAATAATATCTACGCTATAATGACCTGGAATTTTCGATCCCGAAAATTCTAGATAGGTAGGAAAAGAAGGAAAGAGATAAAAGAAGAAAAAGAAAAGAAACACAGAATCTCACATTCACACCAGATCAAAATATAATATCAAATAATATCATTTATACAAAGAAAGCTATATCAGTAAATTTACATTAATACTTTAGAGTTACAACACTTACACAGACACACTGGACAGATATAATCAACCTGTCCAAGACAAAACTACAATACACACACACACACAGATATATATATATATATATATATATATCACAATGGAAACACTCATATGATCAGGCCATCCAGCTCGCCTCCTGAGCTCTAGAACGTCCTTACCTAAAAATCTGTAATACTCGGTCAGACCCGAGAATTACATCAAAGTAACACCCGGCTCAGGCTGGAAACCAACGAGAGTAAACTCATCTAACATGAAGTTCCAATGCATAGAACTTATTTGAAACCCGGGGTAACTCGTGTCAATTTACAAATTTACAATTTGTTATAGACATCACTTATGTCACACATCAATTCCTAAGTACCAAAACTTAGATAAAATGGTCCAGTTCACCTAAATTATTCCATTCTAACCTTTTTATTTCACATATCAATCTATAAAGAATCGAAGTGGTTTCGGGTATTTACTAATACCCGACCCCGGTCTTTTCGAATTCAATACCATCTTAACCCATGTTATTCAAGTGAATTACAATCCAACTTTAAATACAAGATGTCACTTTTTACACAGCAATTCAACATCGATAAATAACCACATTATCATTGTCCGTCCAAACATATCATATCACAAAACATTTCATATCAGAGATATCAATCAATTCAAGGCATTTAATAATCATTTAATCATTCATAAGCAAGATGGATCATTTCCAAAATTAATTTAATTTATCTCTAATTAAACTAATTACTAATCTTTTAATCACTTAGATTACCTTTACTTAATCATTAATTAATTTCAAACCAATTAATTAATCATCCTTTAATTATCCATCTTAATTAATCATCTTGATTAATTATCTTCAATTACATAAAGTAAGTATCCTTTAATTAATTACACAAATTAATTATCCTTAATCATTTGCAGTAATTAATCTTTAATTACTGTCATTAATTTCATTAATTAATTACATTAATTAATTAATTACGTTAATTAATTACATTAATTAATGATCCTTAATTAATTACATCCAGTAATCAGCCTTAATCAATCATAAACAGTAATTAACCATCCTGTAATTACTTACCTTAATTAATTAACTCCTTAATTAATTATATTAATCCTTTAATTACTTACACCAAGTAATTAATCCTTAATTACTTCTCCTAAGTAATTAACCTTTAATGACTTCCCATTAAATAATTTTCCTTATATTAATTACATTCAGTAATTTATCCATCAATTTCTTCACTAAGTAATTACACTTATCAATCTCATTAAGTAATTATACTTAATCAATTACCAAGTGGCTATCTTTAATTAATTAACAAATTAATTTATCACATTCATCTCATTAGTTACAACTAGGTAATTCATCCATTAATTACCCTATAAACCAGTTAATTAGTCTTTAATTACAGATTAATTATTCCTTAGATATTAATTAATAAAACTTAATTATAAATTAAACACTTTTAATTACAAGTTAACTAATCTCTAATTACTAATTAATCAACCTTAATTTTTTAATTAATTAATCTTTAATCATTAATTTATAATCTCTAATTATCTAATTGATAATTCTTAATTACAAATTAATTAACCTCTAATTAGTTAACTTTATAAACCTTAATTATTAATTCTTAATAATTTAATTATATCAATTAATTATTCTTAATTAATACCTTTATTAATCATTATTAATTAAATTAATTAAACTTAAATTTTTCTTAATTAACTTAATTAATCTCAACTTAAAAAATTCTTAACTAACCTTAAGATAAAATATTATCTTTATTAATGTTTTAATTATCATTAAAACATTTTATTTAGTAATTAACTTTACTTAATTAAATCATTAATTAAGTTTTAAAATAAAATAATCATTAATAACTTATCTCTAATTATTAATTAACAATCCTTAATTACAAGTTAATAAATCACTTGAAATCTTTAACTGTTAATTAATAAATCCTTAATCATTAACTAATTTAATTAATTAATTACTCTTTAGTTATCTCATGAATTATCAAACTTTAATTAAGTTTTTAAGATAAAAACATTTCCTTTATTAACTACGTAATTACATTTCAAATTAAGTTCGAAAATAACTTAAGGATTTAACTCAATACATTTAAGTTAAACAAATCATACAACTTAATTTATTCAAACCATTTATTATACAAAGAAATGAATTTTTCAAGAAATAGATTTAACTTGATTATTTAAAATTAAAAAAACTTACCTTTATTTAAATTTAAAAAAAACTGGTTTAAACATTTAAATATGTACTTGAATCAAAACTGAGTACTTATTCTTCTTTTCATTTTATAAAAGAGTTTGGTTTAAATTATAAACTGTTTAAAAACTTAACAGTTACGCTCAAATCTTGCATACGTCCCAAGGATAAACTCGAGCTAAATCGCTGCTACCTCGAGATTTTCTTCGAGAAAACCAACGAACCCAAACCCACTGACATCCCTGACATCTGTGTACCCTGAAACATCCACGTGAACTTTCAACCAAAGCCCGTACTACCCACACATCGACGATCGTTCCAGCAACCCATCACGATCATCAAATCACAACCACAAGCCAAGAATCCAAATCGAGCTATCCAGTTGAAACTGGAAACCAAGCCATTGCCAAAAAATGCCTCGCCCTAACGATTCTGACCATCGGAGGTTGAGCAACCTCGTCTACACCTTGCCGAACTTCTACGCCACCATTTCCCAGAGTTTCGTGCCACTCGATGCACCCTAGTTGACGCAGTCTTCCAAATTCCGACCACAACCCAATTTAGGGTTTAAAACATAATCATTCAATCCCAAACACCACGGTGGATTAACTACCTTCCAGATATTTTTGTCGAACACTCCTACACCCTGACCTCCTCCAGTCGAAGCCCCGACCACCAGATACGCTCCGGCTACCAGAAAATCCCAAAAGTCCTAATTCTGGTCATCAATGAACTGCAGCCTCATTACAATACTAAATATTATGATTTTTGTTTCATAAATATTATCTTCCAGAGATGATTCAAGACGTGTACTTGAATCAATAAAATTCAACATTTGACTTTACATGTTTTAAAAGATTTCTACTGTATTTTTCCCAAATGCAAGCATATTTCAAACTTACATACTTGCTCGTATTTTTAGTACCTAGATTATGCTAATACTAAAATATTTTGTTTTCAATCCAAGTCCTAACAGTGATTTAATAAAAAGATATGTAATTTTGATTGTATTATAGACTCTGTAATTGGAAACAAAGATGCAACAACATACACAATTCAACACTAACATACATATAGTGTTCATACATACATATACACACACACACACACACACACACACATATATATATATATATACACACACACATATATATACAAATGCAATGAGAATTCATCTCTGAAATCATATGAAATCAAATTTTAAATCCACTTCAGCTTTTGAAATAAAATGTTTACTCATAGTATATTGATAAACAGAGCCGATATATGTTGTTAACAGACATGCATACAATATTATTATACATAATACATGCCTTCATCCCTAAACAAACAGGCAAACAACTACTCTTTATATTTTCAAGGATTATTTCATGCATTCACACATATAGGCAGATCAAACTTAAAGATAAAGGTTACTCACAGTTTATTTTAAAACAGAGGATAGTTGTTCTTGGTCTGCTACTTGAGTATGAACTAAATCTTGATTCTGATATGGAACCAGATGTTGATTTGGACTTGAATTTGTTTGCTTAAGCTCCGATTAAAAAGTTGAATCTTGCTTTGTTTATTTGAGTTGCAATTGAAACCGATTTCCAGTTTAAAAATGTTAATCTAAGCCCTCAACTCATATATTTTTATCTTATTTATTTTATTTCAGGTTAAAAAGAAGATGATGCCTGGTTTTAAAGTTGTTAACAAGCTTTGTTTCTTAGATTTTGAAGAAAATGAAGATAGGTAAAAGATATGAAGAGAAAAGATATAAGTTTATGTAGGTTTAATTAGGATTGGTTAAAAGTAAAAGAAAAATAAAAATAAAGTAATGACACTTGTCTTTTACAATACTTAATTCCTTTACACTTGTTATCAAAGAGAATTATAAGCTAACTTTGTAATTATGCATGAATTTATTAATAATTTAATTTTTTTTAAATGGTTATAGAGCTTTTATATTAAATTTTACTAATTAATAAATACATTTCTTATTTATATAAATAAAAACCCTTTTAGAGAAAATAAATTATATTCTAAATAAAATCATATATAAATATATTTTCAAATCCAAAATAGATTTCAAATATATATCTATGGTTTGGATTTCCAATTCAAATTCAAATTCAATTTAAAATTCCGTTTTAAAATTAACTCATATATATATATATATATATTCATCTAAACAAACACAAATTTAATTTGTTTGAAAATAATATGTTTTCCCATTCTAAATAATTATATTAGGAGATTATCAAATAATTATTTATCCAGATATAAAAATTCAGTTTCTATTATTTATATCGAGATATCCTTTATTATCAGAATTCTTATTTGTTCAATCTATAAACCAGATAATTATCCAACTATCAGATGCTCAAAAATTCGGCTTATCACATTCCTTCCCCTTAGAATCTTTTCGTCCTCGTAAAGGAACGAAGCTAGAATTTATAAAAATGCTTAATATCGGAAAAATTAATCTTTGATCTTTATTAAAACACTTTAAAATCTATGTAATATTATCAAAATAGTTTTATAAAAATACTTTTATAACTCGATATTTTCACAAGTCCATCTTCGTTCTCACGGAAATTCCGTCATACGTCGATCAGGCGTAAGACTAAAAATCTATAAGTACTTAGCAGACCCGATTTCATCACCCAGTGAAAATACTTGAAAAATAATTTTATTGAAAATATAGAAAGAATTTTGAAAATAGGGTAAACATCTTTGGTAAGAATGCTCTGGTAATTGTCACCCCCATCCATGGTCGCAGTTAACCCGATGGTTACGTTGTCGTCCCGGCAAAATCCGTAGATAACAGTAGGCCTACGCGCCCCTCGATTACGCCATGGAACCCGCTACAGATTGCAGTTACATCCAGGGTTATGTTGCCATCGCAGTAAAAGTCCATGTAACTGTAGGAATTTGCGCCCTCAAATTTCGCTACCAAAAGAATGAAACTTCTCCACTCCAACATAGGTCGCAGACTACATCAGTCAAGTCCCAATGCAGCGTTAGGCTCTCACGACCTCTCGACTTTCGCTATGTCACCATAGGTCGCAGTCTACCGATGCAAAAATCAAACGTAGACTGTTGGCTCTCAGCAGCACACACTACTTCCGCTATGGTCTGTAGTAGATCACAGTGACATCAAGTTACATTGTCGTCACAGCATAACCCAAATGCCTCTGTAGGCATCAGCACCCTCGACTGTCGCTACCCAATAATCCTCAGGAACTAGTTTGTCCGTACTTCTCACAAGATCAACTTTAGAACCTCGCCCACTTTGAGGCTAAAGGCAGTACCAACCTATGGTACTTCTGAGAAGTTCATTTCAAGGGAGCGCCTTTTTCTCCAGAGCCATTTTCAAAACACTTTATACTATACACATATAGTATCTTCCAAATCATACACCTAGTATGAATCTCATATAAATCTCCTTTTCTCAAAATCTATTATCCCAAAATCGATAATTCTCAAACTAGGCTTTCCAAATTTCCAAAATTGAATTTTCTCCAAAAATAAAAAGCCTTTCCAAATCCATAGTTCCAAAAACCTTTCCTCAAAATCATTCTCATAATATCCTTTATATATATAGATATATATAACTTCAAAAATCTTTGGATCACTTCTGTGCTCGAATCTGGATCAAATCACTATGCGAATAGAATAATATGCGTACATCCTACGTATCTATCTTCATTGATTATTAGCCAAATAAATTTACTTTTCTATTCACATTTATTTTGACTCTTATTCATTTATTCACAATTGCCTCAATTCCCATTTGGATTATCACCTCAAATCTTTCCTCAAATGGATATTTAATCATAAACAATTTGAACTCTGATCAGCTTAAATTTAGAAAATAGCTTGAAAAATTAAGAACAGATAAGTAGTTGAACATAATTATTAGTTTGTAAAGTAGCTGTAAAATAGTTAAGTAATTATAAGATAATTGGAAAATAGTTAAATAGTTAAATAATATTTAAGTAATTGCAAAATAGTTGTAAAATTGTAATTAGTTTATAAAACAGTTGTAAAATAGTAAAATAGTTCCAAAAATAATTGTAAAATAAGTATAAAATAATTTAGTTTTAAAAAGAAAGGTTGTATAGTAAGTAGCTTGGAAAAATAGATTTATATTAAAAAAATTATTTTGAAAATAGTCCAGAGTCAAACTGTTCAATTCCCAATCTCCATCCCCATCAATTCAATTTAAATTTCCACTTTCATTTAAGTTGACTCAATTCCAATTTAAATAACTTCAATTTCCATCAAAATTGATTTAATCTCAATTCAAGTTGAATTAACCTCAATTCTTTCCAAATTTAAATCAAATTCCATTTTTAACTTATTTCAAAGTTCAAATAATAATTCAAATCCTTTTTAAACAACTAGATTTTTGAAATTCAATTTACCATCAAATTTCAATTTTGAAACCAAACCATTGAAGTTTTATCTTAAACATTGAAATTTTAAGTCCGAAATGATTCCGTTTTATCTTAATAATGGATATATTACCACACCCCACTTCTTCATTCATTTAAACAAATCCAATTTCAGCTTAAAGATTATTAATAACAACATGATGGTATTATTCAAATTATTTTAAAACATCCATCCATTTCCAATTTTCAGATCTCAAACCATTTTTTGGATCACACAAACTCCCAATTCAAATCAACAATTTAACTTCCCAAATTAAATCTTGATTTCATCTTGAAATTTCCAAATCAGGTTGATCATTCAAACTTATTTAACTTTTTCTATGTTAAATTCACTTCAATTTAATCCCGTTAACCTTACTCAAATTTGAATTCCCACTTCAAATTTTAAATTTCAGATTAATAATCTTCCATCTTAAGTTTAAAAACTTGTTTCACTTTGGGTTTTACATCACACTTCAGGGAAAATCAAAACTCATCACTTTAGAGTTTACCTCAAATCAGTTCTAATATTATATATATCCTACATACATACATATTTGTTTCCTTTACACACCATGTTACTTTAAATTCAAAAAGAATTTTCAAACAGCCCTTGTTTGCAACAAGTCCCTTTCATTCAAATAATACTTATTTATTATTTCTTTTAGTACTTTGAAACAAATTCCAAACTTTCTGGGCTTAGATTTAAAACTTCACAATTTAGATTATCTTTAATTCCAATTTATAAGTCATACTTCCTTAAATGTTTTACTTCCTTAAAACATTTCATTATTAAATACAGCAACCATTTATGATAATAACCAAGATTATCATATCTGGAAACCAATTCATTATCATCATATTCTGAAATTCTTTTCCAAATTCAAGATTTTAATTTCAGTTTGAATCCATTTCAAACTTATCTTTATTTAATTTCAATTTGGTTGTATTTCTATTACCACTTAATTTAATTCCAATTTAACAACCAATTACCTTAATATTTATTAGAAACAAATATTGCTTTATATAGCATAATATATTATATAAAATCATTTAAAATCTTTATATAAGAAAATAAAAAGTACGCTCTGTAACAACCAGTATATTTGTACCATATAAATTGACGATATTCCATACTTGTCAACTTAAATAATACAAAATACTAATTAATGGAGTGTGTGTGTGTCTATATATATATATATATATATATATATATATATAAATGAGAATCATCACAGAATCACAGAAATATAACATCACAGAATAGTGCAGCGGAAATATAACATAGCCATAAGAGTAGTTCATGAAGCTACCCATAAATACAACAATGTCTCAAATAAAAGAAATAGAACAACATAGAAATCCAATAGTCCAAATAGAAAGAACAATACTGATAAGATAAGATAGTGATAGTCTTCGGTCTTCAGCTCCAAGTAGAACAGCAATAGCAATCCTCAGTCTGATCCAAGCATAAGCATAAACAAACACTCGAATCAGGACATATATTCTTATGCAGATAATATGGTTCAAATTCAAGTAACAATAACTCAAAGATGAATGGAATAACATCTTTCAGGATCCGTTAACCTATTTATACATAGTAATGTACGATAAATAGATAATGTCTAACAGTAAAGTAAAATATCAAAATAGTATTAAGGCCTTACCATTGTCCCCCTTAACACATTTCATATAGCATTATAGACTATACAGCATTGTAAACTCCACCGTAAACTAGTGGGATATCAGGGAGTACTCCATAGGTATAATACAAAACAAAATCGTAGTGGTCGTATGTATGAGCATACAAGTATGACAAGGCACATGATGCAATACCCAAGGTAGTGAAACTACCGTTTGCCTGATCCGGACTGGTGAGAACGCATCACCGCAACGATGGCAACACCGCGAAACAACACTCCAAATTCAAGGGTGCGTACCAATCAACAACAAAGTAATGAGTAGTTTACGAAGAAATGTGTTTGCTCAAGGTAGCTAACCCCATTTGGCCCGGCACAGCTCATGTTCTAGCCATTTTCAATTTGACACAAGTGTCAAGGCTATCTATTATCGTTCTCTTTCTTCAGTCATCACGTACGTCATTCCAACCACTTCATTCTGGATCACACTCCGCATATAGTTATTAAAATGGTTTTCGGTTTAGACAGTGAGTATGTCCCTAACCGATTCCGGTTCCTTTAATAACTTTCGTAATTAATTTACCGATTGGTCGTTTAGTATATTTCATAACCAATTCAATTTCAATTTCAATTAGAATTCGTAATTCAACATTTTTTTTTTCTTTCCAAAACAATTTCCAGAATTTACGTTTCATAACTTCCTAATTTCATCTCAGAATTCTATAATTCAATTTCAAAAGTTAAATTTAAACAATTCAAATATACATTTAAATTTGTATATAAGTTCCATTCCATAATCATTTAAACTTAATTTAACATTCAAATCGATTTAAACTCATTTATCGATTTCATTCGATATTCATTTAATTAATTTATCATTTAAACAATTTCCATTAAATTTCTAATTCATTAAATTTACTTCTTAAGTTCAACTTCATTATCAAAGCTTACAAATTAATTTAAATTAAATTTGTAAATCCAATTCTTTAAATTTCAAGTCTTTCATTTGTTTCGATAAAACACATTTTTATTTCTTGTTAAAGAAATTCAATTTCATTCATTTATTACCTTCGTTACACTTCAAACTCAGTTAATAAAGGGATTCAATTCCACTTATTCAAGAAATTCAATTTCACTTAATAAGACAATTCAATTCGATTTAATTTTTAAATAATTCAATCCCATTAACTTATCGAAAAATTTCAAATCTAAATCATCACTAATTCCAAACATAATTATTAATAATTTTGAACTTAATTATTAATAATTTCAAAACTTAATTGTTAATAATTTCAAAACTTAATTATTAATAATTTCAAACTTAATTATTAATAATTTCAAAACTTAGTTATTAATAATTTCAAAATTAATTATTAATAATTTCAAACTTTAATTATTAATAATTTCAAAACTTAATTGTTGCTAATTTCAAAACTTAATTATTCATCAATTAAATTTTTAACAATGTTCTTTTGTCAATTACAACGTTAATATTTGGTTAAATTTCTAATATTCACATTTCCTTTCATTAAAATTTGAATTCAAATTTTATTTCAAAACTTTATTATTCTTCTAATAAAATCTTTATTTTATTTCAATCAAAACATTGACCAATTGGGTTTAATTTATTTTGCTATCCTAGTCAAGTTATTTGGGTATTTATCATTTCAACCCGATTTCATTTCAATTCAAAAATCATAACATAGCAAAGGGAATGTGATGTCCTGGAAATTTAGGCAATATTTATTTAATAATTTCCATTAATAATTATTTTAAAATGTGAAATATTGATTTAATAATCTAATTTAAACAAAAAATTTCTTTTGAAAACTAATAATTATTTAGTTTGTCAAATGATATTCTTTTGAAAATTTATAATAATGATAATTTAATTTGGGATTTTATTCTTTTCAAAAGTTAAAAATATTTAAATGATAAAATTATCTTTCCAAGTTGATTTAAAGAATATTTTATTTATAATGTATATATGAGTATACATCGTAAATAGAGAATTTGATTTTAACTTAAATTTAAATTATAACGACCCAGAATTTTATTTAATTAAAATTTGAATATTTAATTAATTTTAAATATTAATAAGTGAATTTATAAGTCAAATAAATTTTTATTTGAATTATTGGATTTAATTGAAGAATTAAATCGATAATTTAATACGTCAAATTATGGAAATAATGAAAATCGAGTTGAATATGATTGAAAATGATCTGTAAAATTTTATTTTATCATATGGAAGTTAGAATGATATTTTAGAACTTTTAAAATCGAATTAGAAGTTAATTTGTGAAAATTGAATATTTTAATATTAAAATCGACTAGTGAAAATAGCAAATTTTTGAACAGTCTCAGAATTGAACGAAACCAGTTCCATTGGATCCGTAATAGTTAGTTATTACCGGATTTCAATTTTCGTAGCAATCAGAGTTATCGTTTGATCGTGGCAGCTCGAAACGCATCGAATTATTTTTAATATTAATTTGGCGAGTTAAAATAGCCATTTTTCAAAAAGTCTCGGATTTCGACGAAACCAGTTTCATCGGATCCGTAATGTGATATTATTGTAAGGTTTCAAATTTCGTGTCAATTGGATTTACGGTTTGTCCGGTACAAATTAAAACGCCTAGAAATCGATTTAAATCGGTTTAATTTAAATTGAACGTTTACTGCCATAACTCGCACAGATGTCCGAATTAGCTTCCGAAACCTGTTCCATTGTGTCCGGAACGCGGGGTAAACCCTAGAAACGCTGGTTACGGCGCGTGAATCGGAGTTTGGAATTTCCGGATTGAATAGTGTTTCGTCGGTTCCTTATAAATAGCCCTTCACTCTAAAAAAAATAAAAAGAAACCAAAACCCTAGCCGCCACCTCCCTGATAAACGGCCAGAAATGCTCAACGTTCTTCCTCGATTATCTCTCAATCCATTTACTTTCAAGCTTCGTGATCAACTACAAAGTGGTAGAGCACGACGAGATCTACGTTTTCAACGGTGGAGATCGCATTTGGAGCTACAGATCTTCGTCAAAGCACTCGCGTTCATGGCCGACTGCGCACGCAACACGAGGAGGAGGAGGGGGCCGTGCTCCATGCTATCTTGGCCGAGTGTCATTCTTGCCATGCTCTTCGCGATGGAACTCTCTAATCGAAATATCGTTGAGTGATGGTGGCGAAAAATCCAACCCTAGTATTTGATAAATGGGTTCGTGTGCGTGTGTGCGACCTGATGATGTTGCGTGGGTTTGGGAAGATGAAGGGTGCGGTGGTGATTGCATGATGAAGGATCCTAAGGCCAAGATTGATTTAGGTTTATAAAAAGTAAATTATATGTTGTAAATGTTTATATAAAAAAATCGTGTAACTTCAAATATTTGTAACTTTTTCATACGAGGTCGAAAACGCACGAAACCAGTTGCGTTGGAATCGTATGGACGAGCACTACGCGATGAAATTGGATTGGAGTCATTTGGAGTTAGTGAGAATTTCGGGTAAAATTAAACGTCCGTTTAATTTTATTCGAAATAAATCGCTAAAACGGAAATAAAATCAAGGTGAGAACTTCTCACTCAATCGAATCAGTTTCGATTTTATTTTAAATAGTTAGATTTAAAATATTTGAATGCATGTTTAAATGATGATTGTTATTAATTGATTGTTAAAATAGACATTATACGCCGTTAGTAAGCGGATGTTATTTATTAAAAACATATACCGCGAATATTTCATAAACAGTGAAATTGGTATTATATATAATAGCAATATATATATATATTGGCATATGTATATATTGGAGTTATTGATTTCCCGCATTTTTTGTTTAGCGGATGAGACCCTATTGCGCCGTTATTAAGCGGATAATATTATTAAATCCCATATACCGCGATAATTTCGTACTGGAGCGAAATTGGTATTGTGCTAATGTTTGTGGATGCAGGAAAACAGGTTGGAGGGATCCAACTGGATTCCTCAACAGTATTTATTTGATTATGGATATTTTGATATTCGTTGATTATCATATACGATATATGATATCGTTGTTGTCGTGATTGACTATTTGGTGTGTAGCATCATTGGACCAAATTTGGAATTTTAAAATGATTTTTAAAGTGATTTTTGAAAATATACTATATGTTTGGAATTTGATCTATTTTAAATAAATAAACGTTATAATTTTTAAAGTTATAAAAATTATGATTTTTGAGAAAAATAGTTAAAAACTGATTTTTGAGAATATGATGCTAATGATTTTATAAAATAGTTTAAATTGGATTTTTGAATTATTATAAAAAGTCAAAATATAGGATTTATAAAATTTGATTATTTTATAAATCAAAATGGTGAAATTATAAAGGAATTTGAAGACGTTTTAAAGAATAATATAAATTGATTTATATTAAGAGATTTATAAATGGATATTTATAAATTGGAATATTGACATTATAAAACGAGTTTTTATAAGTGTTTGAATGAAGTGAAAATGAATTTTGTAAATGCATGGAATTTATAAAATTAAAAATGGTGAAGTTATAAATGAAATTTATAAATAGTAAGATTTATAAATTTGTGAAGTTATTTGAAGAATAGATTTGGTTAAATAAATGAATCTTATAAGTTATAAGATTTATGATTTGGAAAGTCTTTAAAAGAACGATTTTGTAAAATAATCGTTTTATAAGCATTTAACTTATAATATGAACCTTTTGTTTATAATTGAGTTATAAATCGAATAGATTAATAAAGGAATTTTTAAAAGGAAGTTGTTATAAGATAAATAGAAAAGGGATTTATAAACGTTGTTTTATAAATTCGCAAATGACTTATTTTGATAAGTAAATTGTTGAAACCTATTAATGGAGTTATATTCACATTTTTAACTGTGAATAATCCTTTGAAATAAAATGAATAAAAGGATGAAATTGATTAACGTAGTATATTCACGTTTTTAAATAGTGAATAATATGTTAAAGAAAATGTTTAGATTTGGTGTTTTAAATTGAATTAAAACGATCTAACGATGTTTTAAAATGTGTTGAGATTCGAAACCATAGATTTCAACCTTTATTGTTGAAATAGATGTTTTCGAGAAATAGAAGGAAATAATGGACTATAACACTGTTGTTGTAGTAAATGATTTCCGAAAGGAAATGTTTTGTATAGTATTGGGATTTATATATCTATTTTAATTTCGAATCCCTATACTAGTGATTTTGGGTTGTCGTAACGATGTTTTACGTAACATTCGTTTTGGCCCAAATAAATATGTTTAAGAGAATGATTTCCTTAAAGAATGAAATATATACTTAATCTCGATTTAAGTATATTGAATATTTTCTATGTGTTGAAAATAAATAAAATTTGTGAATTACTTATGAATAAGTAAGTATGGAAATGTTTTCCCATATAAAGTGAATGTGTTGAGAATTTATCTTTTTGAAGATAAATTGAAATGAATAATTGAAATCGTATATGCATGGATATTTTGGAATATAAATTCACTATGGAATTTATAAAAGGAAAGGAGAATTTGTTTAAAAAAATAAATATTGATTTATTTTTGAAGTGTGAAAATAATATATCTTGTAAAGATATTTTGGAAAATAAATAATTGGAAAATTATTTGGAAACTGGTGATGTGTGCATATCCATTTGATAGTTCAATAACCGACTATCAATATTTCCCTTTGAATGGGTAATTGATGTGATTTGTTTGAATTTGAATGCCACGCTTATTTTTGAATAAGCGCTCACTATTCGGGTTAACCGGGAAAGGACCATGGGGTCGTATAACCCATTCCGAATATGTGATACGTCGTTGTGAATTGCATTGAAGATCGGTGTTGAAGACCGAGTATTTGCGAAAGCGATAGGATGACCTATCGATTGTCTCTGCACTGGGTAGCTCCTGGTATAGAGATTCCTTAAGTGATGGGAAATTCGATTGGGATTGTGAATACCCGGATTGCAAGGGCTTCGTAAGAAGTGCCTTCGGTTTTGTTCGAGCCGGAACAGACTTGTATGGATTGTATGTCTGACATTACAAATTGAGATATAAAGCAGATTTCTTTCAAATATATTTCTGTTGGTGGCGGAGAATTTATTCTTTTAGCTTAACACCCTTCTCTGAGACGTACGAGCTCAGAGGTTATGTAGTTGAATGTTATCAGCGATATATTCCCAATTTGGTAATGTGACATGCTGAGTGTTGCTGTGAAATGATCATTGTGTTGATTATTTGTGATAGGATCGTTTATTTGATCGTCTATCCTGGTGATCATTTCTATGATCATTTGTTGACCCAAAGCATGGCTTTTGTATAAAGTATGTTTTTGTGGACGTGACTTCGTCGAGCCTCACACCCCGTGAATGGTCAAAACAGGAAAGATGCGGCAAGGTTATGAGGGGTAGCGCCCTTTAGGATGTGTGCATTTCCTTCTGGAAAAGGGTGGTATCATGGTATGGAGCCCAGATACTTACTCATGTTGAAAACACTTTGTTATAATTGTGTGAATTGATTACGAGCGCTCGGTGAAAGGTCCCAAAGGACCGGGGGATGGCATATTCGGTCAGTTGTTACTCAGTTAGGGGTAACCCGGCCTTGTGTTGTTAGAGATCCGGTTTGGTTCTCGGGGATGTCCATCCAGAGGCATTCTCATGTGGCAATGGGAAGTTCCTTGGCCTGATCATT
Source organism: Allium cepa (assembly GCA_030765085.1). Lineage (NCBI taxonomy): Eukaryota > Viridiplantae > Streptophyta > Magnoliopsida > Asparagales > Amaryllidaceae > Allium > Allium cepa. Next base: position 61,979,397 of record CM060935.1, read on the forward strand.
CGTTGGAAATCCAAAGAAACAATACGAGACTTGTACGGTTTTAGTTGTATAATCTGCTATGGAATGTGGCGGTAACCTGCTATTGAACATAGTTAGCTATAGTAGGCATAGTTCGAAATGTCTATGTTGGCTAAGATTTATATTCTACTTTCGAAATAAATTTTTCCTACACTATGCACTAGTAATAATATCAAATGTTCTTTTTAATACGTATCAAGCATCTTTGACTATCATAAGGAGAAATCTCCTCCGATTCTGCGTTTGCATTGTGTGTGTGTGCGGGAGGCCTTATGGTAGTCTCATTTTTAAAAGCATTGCGAATTGACTTTAAAAATATTCTTCTATTTTGATTTTAAAGATAAATAAACTGTTTTGAGTTCTCACACCAGTCACATGACTGACTCGGAGTTTATTGTTTTCCTTCCTAAACTCTGGGTGCCCACCAATTTCCACACGGGCAGTCAAGAGTTAAGGTTTATCAGGATATTCTGGATATTCTGGAGTTGCTGGAGGCAAGATGGATGGCATGGCGTATTACTAGTATATAGTATTTCTTTTTCCGCTGCACTATTTGTTGTTGTATGTTGTTGTACACTCTGATGATGATGTAATGTAATGTATAAAATGTAATAACTGAAATAGTTCTTTGTTTAAAGATTATTCATTTATTATTATATGTTGTTCCCCTGCGAATTGTGAGATTCTGTTATTGTTCTGTTATTTCTTTCAGTTCTATTTTCTATCTTTTCTCTCTATTTTTCTATCTTTTTCTCTTCTCTTTTCTTAAATTCTTTTTCTAAAACCCATAACTATTCGGTTTTTCGGCAACGAAAAAATCGAAAACGTTACATAAATTTAATAAGAATATTTTCAAATTTATAGTATATATGTGTATAACTTGTAAATTGGCTAATTTGATTTAAAATAGTATTGAAAACTTTTCATAAGTTTGTTTAAAAATCTTTCTTATATCTTCAAAGTAATTAAAGTTAATATTTGTTTTGATTAAAAATATAATTGTTTAAATTGTATTTTATAATAAAAGTTTATTTTGTTTTAGTTTAAAAATTGTTTTCTTTTGAAATAAACTTAGTTTATTTACATTAAAGTATAGTATTTTGGTTGGAAAACTTTGGAATAAAAGTGAATTCAACATTCTTTTTCTTTTTAAAATTTTCTCTTTTGAAAATTTAGTTTTAAAAATATATTATTTTAAGATATTCAAATAAATATTAATGTGTGTAATTTATAAAGAAATTTATATGTAAACATGTAAAGCTAAATGAAATAAAACATTTAAAAACATGTTAAATGTAAATAAGAAATTGTTTAAGAAGAAATTTAAAAACATTTATAAATTAGGAAATTTATTTTTATATTAAGGAGAACATGTGTTAGGCATTCAAATTATAAAGAAGACACTTGTAATTACTCTACATTATTATGTAACAAGTGGCATGCTAATTTATTTTTGAAATTTATTATTTTAGATAAGAAAATTTAACAATGCATTATTGTTTAAAACATTTTTCTTCAATTGAATCTGAAAATCAAATTTTAGAAAAGAATTTCAAAACCAAGTACACCCAAAAATCTGCAAAACCAATTTAATCAAAAATCTGCAAATTTGAAAATCTGTATGAATCAACTTCAACCCTTACTCAAGCAAGGAAGAATGGGGTCAACATGCAGTTTTTAATTCAACAATCAAAATGCAGTTTAACGATCAACATCAACTAGAAAATGCAGTTTTAATAATCTACATCAACAAGTAAAAGCAACTTCAACTTGCTGATGCAAACACAGAATCACCAAGCAAATACAGTTTTTAAATCTACTTCAACAAGCAGATCAACTAGCAAAAACTGTTCCAGGAAATTCAATTTGCAGTTTCAGGAAATTGTGATTGCATCTCAAATGTTCTTTGCCTCTTCTATGATAGGTGAGTAAATTTCTTTATTTTAAAAACAGTTTCTTCTTTCTAAATCAATGCTAAAGAAAATACTAGAACTAAAGATCAAATGCAAACTGTTTTTTTTTAAAAGAGTTAAAACTGATTATAGTTAAAACTGCAGTACCTTTATTTTCTTTTAAGGAGAATAACTTCAAAAAAAAATTAAAAGGAACTATAATTTATCTGTTGCATGTGGACTGATAGAATTGAGCATGTTTGTTAGATTTGTATTGAGATGTTGTTATGTGTGTATATGTATATATGTGATGCTATTGCCAAGAATCTATCTGCATACCTGTTTTGTTTTAAAACTAAAATTTTAAATAGGAAAAAAAAACCTAATACCCCTTGAATTGACTCTCAGTTAGGATCTGTTATGTAAATGAAATTGTTAGTTTAATATAGATTTATGTTTACAAATTATAATCAAGAGAATATAAAAACAGTTGCCTCTGAAAAACAAAAACAACAGTTATTGCTTCCAAAAGCAAATATCAAACATCTTAAATTTATTGAAACAAGTTTATAACTTGAATGCATGTTTGAAAACATGAATTTTAAAACAAAAATCACATTTTTAAATTCATTGGGGAGTGAGCATTACTGAGTTGAACCAAATTGGGGTTTTTGGGTCTATCTGATCATCTAGTGGATTTTGGAAGTTGTTATTCTTCCTGGAGATGGAGTACTGATTGGAGAGTAAGGAAAAAAATTTAGGAGGTTGGTAAGTTGGCTGTGACGACCGTGGTTGGCGATTTCAGGTTTCAAGCCCTAGTTTGTAGTGGTCGAAATTTTTGTAGCTTCTTGATTGCTATGATGCACCGAGTGTTGCCATACTTAGGGGATGGGAAGAGGGGTCGTAGATGGAGCTATGGCCGGAGTCGCAGTGTTTCAGATGGTCAGAATGGGTCGTCGCGAGTGGTTGACAGGTTGGGAACGTTTTGCAGTGGTGATGTTCCAGGTTGTTTGATCCACTGGATTTTGATTTCGTACCGTGGTGGGTTAGTTGATGGTCGTAATCCAGTAAGGGGTTGGTCGTCGTCTTGGAGAAGTTGACTAGAGTGGCTGGAGTTCGCCAGAGTGCCGATGCATATGCACTGTGCACATAAGTTCAGAAGAACTATGTTGGGTCTGTGCAGAGTTTTGTGTCTCGAAGTTTTCTCGGGTATTCTTGTTTATGTCTCGAAGCGAATAGGTGTTTTACTCGAAGTTGTTATGGGGAGGTCCCGGGTTAGTATTCTATTTCAGGTTTATTAGACCTGACTGTGTTGTTGTTTTTAAAAATTTGAATGAAATTCAAATTTAAGGCAGGGATTTAAACTAGGGTTTTAAAATACAAAGTTTAAATTTGAATTCAATGAACTTTTAAATCATAAGTTTTAAAAATGAAAATATTTAAATTTAAGCAAGATTTAAATTAAGTTTAAAATCAAGTTAAATCATGGTCTCAAGATTTCTATGAATCCAGATTTGAATTTAAAACAGTTTTGTAACTTTTTAAAAAGTTGAACAAATTCAAATGTTTTAAAGTAAATTTAAAAAAAAGTTTGTTTTCAAATAAATGTTTTAACTTGGAAGACTTCTTTCTTAATATTGGAATTAAAGATATGAAGTGTTTAACTTTAATTTGAAAAGTTAAATAATCAATTTATTTTAAAAACTTGTTTTCTTTAATAAAATCAAGTCATTTGGTTTTAAACTTTTCTTATATAAATGTCTTATATAAGTAATGAAGGTTCTTTACTTTTATTTTAAGAATAAATTTATTTAAAATTTGGATAATGTTTAAATGGTTAAACATTTTGAAATCTTTAAATTTTAAAATGGAATTTGAATTAAATATAAAAATGTATTGTTTCAAATACATTTGAATATTAATAAAGTTATTAATAAGGTGAATGAATTATCTTAGAAATATCTAAGATAATAAAAGAATTTAATTAAGGAATGTCTTAATTTATTGACTTTAATTAATGTTTTAGATTAATTTAATTAGAGATGATTAAGGATTAATCAAAGATAATTTTTCTTAAGTAAGTAATTAAAGAAATGTTGTTAATTAATAAAGATAATTATCTAAGGATAATTAAGTAATTAATTAATAAGATTACTTTTGATAATTAATCAGATTAATTAATTTAAGATAATCAATTGTAATTTGTTAAATATAATTACTTGTTAAAAGTAATTAAGAAATTAATTACTTATGGTAATTAATTTTGACAATATGATTTGTTTAAGTTAATTAATTTATTTTAATTAATTTAAGAAAATCATTTGATGATTTAAGAGAGTAATTAATGGAACATTATTACTTAGAGAAGTAATAAATGATAATTACTGAAATGTAATTAGTGAAAGGTGATTTTTAATTACGTAATTTGGGTAATTACTTTTGTAATTAATCAGGGGATTAATTAATGAAGATAATTAATTATGGAATAATTAATTTGTTAATGAGTAATTAAGGGTAGTTAATTACTGGATTAATATTAATCAAGGATGATTAATAATTGTATTTTAATTTTAGATTAATTACTAAATGTAATTAATTTTAAATAAAGTTATTAATTTAAATTAGAGGTCATTAATTAATGATGTGATTAAGGATTGTTTAATTAAGTAATAATTAATTAATTAAGTGATTAATTAATGTAATTTAATTAAGGATAAATGTAATTAATTATAATTAATTAATAAATGATGTAATTAAATGTTAATTACTTATGATTAAGGTTAATTAATTTTGTGAAATTAATTAAAAAGTAATTACTTATTGTAATTATTGAATGATTAATCAAAGGCGTTTGATCAAGTTGAATACTTAGTGAATGATTAATTAACTAGGTTAATTAATTAATGGATATATAAGCAGGATTTATAGATGTGGTGATTAATTTAATTTATTTTAAATTAATTAGACATAGTGGTAATTAATTTAATTCATTTTAAATTAATTATAGATGGTAAATCATTGCTTATGGATGATAATGATATTCCTTTGAATGGTTGTGATCTCAGTAATGAGATGAGTAGTATCTATATGATATGGATGCTTAGTTAAAGTATGATAATATGGATTATCTGTTTGTGATGATTATCTGGTTGTTATGATTATCTATTGCGATGGTGATACAGATTATCTGTTTATGATAAATGTGATTATTTATTGTGATATGTGGATTATCATTCTATGTGTAATAGATAATGATGAATTGAATTAATTATTCAAACTAAATTCACTTGGACATTAAGATGGAGTTTGGATTTCGATGAGACCGGGATCAGGTTTCCAAATTTGGAATTCCGAAAACCACATCAATCCAAATTAAACGTTAGGTCGTGAATCTTAGTGAAGAGTGAAGACTCGAGGTGTAAGAACTATTCGTCAGTATAACTCTGAGGGTGATTCCGTGATGAGTTTGACAGAATAGTACTTTCAGGTTCGAGATGGTGATTCAGAGTGTAAGGATTATCGTCCTTAACTCTGAGGGTGATTCCAAAATGAGTGTAACGAGATAATGCCTTCGGTTTCGTTCGAACCCGGAACGAACTTGTATGGATTGAATGCTTTCAGAACATCGTCAGGTGGATGATGAGCATTCTAAGATTGATGTGTCCTATAAAGGTAATCGTAGCCTCAAGCCTCATCAACCGAGAATGGCTAAAACAGGGGAGGTGCAACAACGCTAAGTGTGTCATGCCCAAGTAGGACGAGATTTACCCCTGTCTAGAGGTCCCTTTTATTTCGGTTGTGTGGCAGTTGGCGGCGGCCAATCTACGGGGTGGTCTTGTTCGGGACTGTCCAGTAAGGAATGGTTTCGGCTTTGTGTTGCAGGGGAGCGAGCATACTCCTCGGCACGGTGATCTAGGTCACGTACTGTGACGGGCGGTACCCCAGTAGCCTTGCCATTGATGGAAACCCATTCTTCCTACGAGACCCTACGGTTTTGTTTGTATTACCCACTTTTGTGGCTAGTAGCTGGAATTTAATCATGTAACAATTTCGGCTATTTCTTATTTACTTGAAAACCCAAGACAATATCATAATATCACCGGATTTCCTATCAAATGTTTTGGTTAGCGTAAGGTAAAAACTTTTCCATGTTTATGTGTGGGAAGTCTTACGTGATACCTTTTGTTTTCAAAGGATTTTCTAAAGTTAAACAACTTTAAACCCGTTTACTCACACCAGACCCATGTCTGACCCGAGTGTTTATTTTCTGTTTTATTAAACTCTTGGGTACTCATATTATGTATGAGTAGTCAAGTGATTCAGGATTGCTTTGACGAGTTCTGGAGGAGATATGGAGCAGGAGGCTTCAGTGTGTAGATATATATAGTGGTTCCGCTGTGTTTGAGTTGTATTTGTTTTCTCTGATGTACTTGAATTGTAATTGCTAGACAGGTGTTTATAACTGTCTAGTTTGTGTTGTATTAGTTGTATGACTCTGATTTATATGATACTGTGTAATGTTTTATGTGATATAATATAATTTATTCGTTCCGTTGTGAGATTCTGATGTTGTTCCTTTCTTTATTTCCTATCTTTTCTCTTTTCTATCCCTTTCTTTCTTCCAAATGATGCGTCCTTCTATGGAATGAAAGGCGGGTCGTTCCATTATGGTATCAGAGCACTAGGTTGAGCGAATACCTAGGCTCTGGAGTGGTGTCCTTCTTGAGAGAGCGTATTTGTAATTTTGAATATATATATATATATATATATATATATATATATATATATTTCTACCTATTTGATTGGGTTACCTGTTCGGGTTTTCCAATATAAGTTCTAGAGGTAGATAGGGTAGTGGTGTGTGTAACACAACTACCAATGGTGGGAGTTCGAATGTTTGAGGTTGGAAGTGATTTTCTAGGGCAGTATTGGGCATCTTGAGTAGTTTTGCAGTTTGGAGTGAAGGATTTCATCGATGTCTGAAGGACATATTTTCAAGGTTCGGAGTTTGTCTTTGGAATGTAAGCTTGGCTGCACTCGTGCAAGTGGATTTTTCTTGAGCCTGGATCAGTTGGGAGTTTTGAAGCCTGCAATGGAATCTTGGAAAACCTTAGGAAGGAATTTTGTCTGTATTTGAGTTTGAGACTCAGTTTGGCAGAGTGTTTTGCCCTTGATTTGAGCTTGAGTTTCCTGAGAGATATCTGTCTTCTGAAGGCTCTATTGTGGAAGTGGCTGATGTAGCTGGGTTGTTCGATGAGCTTTTGAATAAGAATGTCTTTGGCAGCAGCAGTGGAGTGGCCTGTTTCTTCGATGGTTCAGAAATCTCTGTGATTCTTTTGTCAGTAGACCAGGTAGATGGTGAAGCTTGTCCATTTCTTCTGGAAGCTCAGCTGGGTGTGATGTTTGTGGTTGAAGGTTGACCACTAGTTTCTTCTTTTGATTAGAAGGCTTTAGCTGTTCTGAGTGGTGAATGAGAACGATTTCTTGGAATCTGAACTGAGTAAAATCACAAAAATGACTTGCGATGGTTCGGAAGTTCTCTGAGTAATCTTTTTTGGATTGAAGCATCTCTAGAGGATGTTTGAGTTATCGAAGTGGTTTGGTATTTTCCGAATATCTTCGAAGGAGTCAAGATTTGCATCCGTATCGAGAGATTGAGTTCAGTTTCGACTTGGTTCTTGGAGCTTTATCGGTGGTTCAGCTTAGTAGATGGGTTCTTTGAGAGAGAGAGAGATCTGTTTAAGCTGGCAGGATTGATCGGACCTATTTTTCTGGTTGAATTTTCGCTGTGGTGTTTGTGACGGAATCAGATAGATCACTGAGATTTTATGGAATTTGATGAACAATGTTCCGGGATTAATTGATCAAGTTTATGCTTGTGTTCATCAACAGCATTCTCAAATCAGAGTTATGCAGCGAAAGCATAGTGGTAGCTATTCCAGAATAGAAGCAACACCCGATTCATTGGGAATTTGAGTTTTATCTTGGATCAGAGGATTTCTACATGAAATTTATTTTGGATCTGGAGGCTTGGTTGTCTTATGCATCGGTTCTGTTTTCCGAATAGGAGTAGTATGTTTGGAGTCTTCTGATGTTTGTGTAGTAGAGTTTGTGTGGTGGATTTTGATTAATCTAGAAGGTTGAAGGCAGCCCAGGATCGATATAAGAGATTTGTGGATAAGGGTATTGGATCTTTCTGTTTTCTCTTAAGGGATAAGTGTTTGGTCTACAAGATTGAATTTCCAGTTTGGATGGCTGGAATTTGTTTTGTTTTTCACGTATCTCTGAGGGAGTACGTGTATGGTCTATCACTGGTTTTAGAATCAGTAGTTCTGGGAGATTTGGAAGTTCATCAGGACTTGTCTATGGTCCATTATCCTGTTTAGATTTGTAGATCTAGATATATAGGAGCTCTAGATCTGAGTGGTGTAGCTAGTTTAGATTCTGTAGGGCGAGTGTCCCGGTATTTATACCTGGGAAACTCTAAGGAATCCTATCCAGAATTTTGTCTGGATAATTAGAATTTGTTTGTTTGAATTGGTTGCTATGGTTGCTAGTATTTGGTTGATAGCAAATGTTTGCTATTTTAAATTTAAAATCTGTATGAGATTGTTAAATTACCTTTGCTTTTAAATTTCGGAGACGAAATTGTTTTAAGGGGGAGGAATGCGATGTCCCAGAAATTTAGGCAATATTTATTTAATAATTTCCATTAATAATTATTTTAAAATGTGAAATATTGATTTAATAATCTAATTTAAACAAAAATTTTCTTTTGAAAACTAATAATTATTTAGTTTGTCAAATGATATTCTTTTGAAAATTTATATTAACGATAATTTAATTTGGGATTTTATTCTTTTCAAAAGTTAAAAATATTTAAATGATAAAATTATCTTTCTAAGCTGATTTAAAGAATATTTTATTTATAATGTATATATGAGTATACATTGTAAATAGAGAATTTGATTTAAGTTTAAATTTAAATTTAATAAGAATATTTTCAAATTTATAATATATATGTGTGTATAACTTGTAAATTGGCTAATTTGATTTAAAATAGTATTGAAAACTTTTCATAAGTTTGTTTAAAAATCATTATTATATCTACAAAGTAATTAAAGTTAATATTTGTTTTGATTAAAAATATAATAGTTTAAATTGTATTTTATAATAAAAGTTTATTTAGTTTTATTTTAAAAATTGTTTTCTTTTGAAATAAACTTAGTTTATTTACATTAGAGTATAGTATTTCGGTTGGAATTTTTTTGAATAAAAGTGAATTCAACATTCTTTTTCTTTTTAAAATTTTCTCTTTTGAAAATTTAGTTTTAAAAAATATATTATTTTAAGATATTCAAATAAATATTAATGTGTGTAATTTATAAAGAAATTTATATGTAAACATGTAAGGCTGAATGAAATAAAACATTTAAAAAACATGTTAAATGTAAATAAGAAATTGTTTAAGAAGAAATTTAAAAACATTTATAAATTAGGAAATTTATTTTTATATTAAGGAGAACATGTGTTAGGCATTCAAATTATAAATAAGACACTTGTAATGACTCTACATTATTATGTAACAAGTGGCATTCTGATTTATTTTTGAAATTTATTATTTTAGATAAGAAAATTTAACAATGCATTATTGTTCAAAACATTTTTCTTCAATTGAATCTGAAAATCAAATTTTAGAAAAGAATTTCAAAACCAAGTACACCCAAAAATCTGCAAAACCAATTTAATCAAAAATCTGCAAATTTGAAAATCTGTATGAATCAACTTCAACTCTTACTCAAGCAAGGAAGAATGGGGTCAGCATGCAGTTTTTAATTCAACAATCAAAATGCAGTTTAAAGATCAACATCAACTAGAAAATGCAGTTTTAATAATATACATCAATAAGTAAAAGCAACTTCAACTAGCTGATGCAAACCCAGAATGACCAAGCAAATACAGTTTTTAAATCTATTTCAACAAGCAGATTCAACTAGCAAAAACTGTTCCAGGAAATTCAATTTGCAGTTTCAGGAAATTGTGATTGCATCTCAATTGTTCTCTGCCTCTTCTATGATAGGTGAGTAAATTTATTTATTTTAAAATTAGCTTCTTCTTTCTAAATCAATGCTAAAGAAAATACTAGAACTAAAGATCAAATGCAAACTATTTTTTTTATAAAAAAGAATCAAAGCTGATTATAGTTAAAACTGCAGTACCTTTATTTTCTTTTAAGGAGAATAACTTCAAAAAATATATAAAAGGAACTATAATTTATCTGTTACAAGGTAACTGATAGAATTGAGCATGTTTGTTAGATTTGTATTGAGATGTTGTTCTGTGTGTATATGTATATATGTGATGCTATTGCCAGGAATCTATCTGCATACCTGTTTTGTTTTAAAATTATAAAATTTTAAATAGGAAAAAAAAACCAATACCCCTTGAATTGTTTCTCAGTTAGGATCTGTTATGTAAATGAAGTTGTTAGTTTAATATAGATTTATGTTTACAAATTATAATCAAGAGAAAATAAAAACTGTTGCCTCTGAAAAATAAAAACAACAGTTATTGTTTTCAAAAGAAAATATCAAACATCTTAAATTTATTGAAACAAGTTTATAACTTGAATGCATGTTTGAAAACATGAATTTTAAAACAAAAATCACATTTTTAAATTCCCTGGGGAGTGAGCATTACTGAGTTGAACCAAATTATGGTTTTTGGGTCTATCTGATCATCTAGTGGATTTTGGAAGTTGTTGTTCTTCCTAGAGATGGAGTACTGACTGGAGAGTAAGGGAAATTTTTTAGGCGGTTGGTCAGTTGGCTGTGACGACCGTAGTTGCGATTTCAGGTTTCAAGCCCTAGTTTGTAGTGGTCGAAATTTTTGTAGCTTCTTGATTTCTATGATGCACTGATTGTTGCCATACTTAGGGGATGGGAAGAGGGGTCGTAGATGGAGCTATGGCCAGAGTCGAAGTGTTTCATATGGTCAGAATGGGTCGTCGCGAGCGGTTGATAGGTTGGGAATGTTTTGCGGTGGTGATGTTCCAGGTTGTTTGATCCACTGGATTTTGATTTCGTACTGCAGTGGGTTAGCTGATGGTCGTAATCTGGTGAGGGGTTGGTCGACGTCTTGGAGAAGTTGACTAGAGTGGCTGGAGTTCGCGAAAGTGACGGTGCATATGCATCGTGCACATAAGTTCAGACGAACTATGTTGGGTCTGAGCAGAGTTTCGTGTCTCAAAGTTTTCTCGGGTATTCTTGTTTCTGTCTCGAAGAGAATAGGTGTTTTACTCGAAGTTATTATGGGGAGGTCTCGGGTTAGTATTCTGTTTCAGGTTTATTAAACCTGACTGTGTTGTTGTTTTTAAAAATTTGAATGAAATTCAAATTTAAGGCAGGGATTTAAACTAGGGTTTTAAAATAAAAAGTTTAAATTTGAATTCAATGAACTTTTAAATCATAAGTTTTAAAAATGAAAATATTTAAATTTAAGCAAGATTTAAATTAAGTTTAAATCAAGTTAAATCATGGTCTCAAGATTTCTATGAATCCAGATTTGAATTTAAAACAGTTTTGTAACTTTTTAAAAAGTTGAACAAATTCAAATGTTTTAAAGTATATTTTAAAAAAGTTTGTTTTCAAATAAATGTTTAAACTTAGAAGACTTCTTTTCTTAATATTGGAATTAAAGATATGAAGTGTTTAACTTTAATTTGAAAAGTTAAATAATCAATTTATTTTAAAAACTTGTTTTCTTTAATAAAATCAAGTAATTTGGTTTTAAACTTTTCTTATATAAATGTCTTATATAAGTAATGAAGGTTCTTTACTTTTATTTTAAGAATAAATTTATTTAAAATTTGGATAATGTTTAAATGGTTAAACATTTTGAAATCTTTAAATTTTAAAATGGAATTTGAATTAAATATAAAAATGTATTGTTTCAAATACATTTGAATGTTAATAAAGTTATTAATAAGGTGAATGAATTATCTTAGAAATATTTAAGATAATAAAAGAATTTAATTAAGGAATGTCTTAATTTATTGATTTTAATTAATGTTTTAGATTAATTTAATTAGAGATGATTAAGGACTAATCTAAGATAATTTTTCTTAAGTAAGTAATTAAAGAAATGTTGTTAATTAATAAAGATAATTATCTAAGGATAATTAAGTAATTAATTAATGAGATTACTTTTGATAATTAATTAGATTAATTAATTTAAGATAATCAAATTGTAATTTGTTAAGTATAATTACTTGATAAAAGTAATTAAGAAATTAATTGCTTATGGTAATTAATTTTGATAATGCGATTTGTTTAAGTAAATCAATTTATTTTATTTTATTTAAGAAAATCATTTGATGATTTAATGAGAGTAATTAATGGAACATTATTACTTAGAGAAGTAATAAATGATAATTACTGAAATGTAATTAGTGAAAGATGATTTTTAATTAAGTAATTTGGGTAATTACTTTTGTAATTAATCAGGGGATTAATTAATGAAGATAATTAATTATGGAATAATTAATTTGTTAATGAGTAATTAAGGGTAGTTAATTACTGGATTAATATTAATCAAGGATGATTAATAATTGTATTTTAATTTTAGATTAATTACTAAATGTAATTAATTTTAAATAAAGTTATTAATTTAAATTAGAGGTCATTAATTAATGATGTGATTAAGGATTGTTTAATTAAGTAATAATTAATTAAGTGATTAATTAATGTAAGTAATTAAGGATAAATGTAATTAATTATAATTAATAAATAAATGAAGTAATTAAATGTTAATTACTTATGATTAAGGTTAATTAATTTTGTGAAATTAATTAAGAACTAATTACTTATTGTAATTAGTGAATGATTAATCAAAGGCGTTTAATCAAGTTGAATACTTAGTGAACGATTAATTAACTAGGTTAACTAATTAATGGATATATAAGTAGGATTTATAGATGTGGTGATTAATTTAATTTATTTTAAATTAATTAGAGATAGTGGTAATTAATTTAATTCATTTTAAATTAATTATAGATGGTAAACCATTGCTTATGGATGATATTGATATTTCTTTGAATGGTTGTGATCTCAGTAATGAGATGAGTAGTATCTACATGATATGGATGCTTAGTTAAAGTTAGATAATATGGATTATCTGTTTTTGATGATTATTTGGTTGTGATGATTATCTGTTGCGATGATGATACAAATTATCTGTTTATGATAAATGTGATTATCTATTGTGATATGTGGATTATTTATCTGTGTGTAATAGATAATGATGAATTGAATTAATTATTCAAACTAAATTCACTTGGACATTAAGATGGCGTTTGGATTTCGATGAGACTGGGATCGGGTTTCCAAGTTTGGAATTCCGAAACCACATCGATCCAAATTAAACGTTAGGTTGTGAATCTTAGTGAAGAGTGAAGACTCGAGGTGTAAGAACTATTCGTCATCATAACTATGAGGGTGATTCCGTGATGAGTTTGACAGAATAGTACTTTCAGGTTCAAGATGGTGATTCAGAGTGCAAGGGTTATCGTCATTAACTCCGAGGGTGATTCTAAAATGAGTGTAACGAGATAATGCCTTTGGTTTCGTTTGAACCCGGGATGAACTTGTATGGATTGAATGCTTTCAGAACATCGTCAGGTGGACGATGAGCATTCTAAGATTGATGTGTCCTATAAAGATAATCGTAGCCTCAAGCCTCATCAACCGGGAATGGCTAAAACAGGGGAGGTGCAGCAAGGCTAAGTGGGTCATGCCCAAGTAGGATGAGAATTTACCCCTGTCTAGAGGTCCCTTTTATTTCGTTTGTGTGGTAGTTGGCGACGGCCAATCTGCAGGGTGGTCTTGTTTGGCACTGTCCAGTAAGGGATGGTTCCGGCTTTGTGTTGCAGGGGAGCGGGCGTACTCGGTACGGTGATCTTGGCCATGCATTATGACAGGCGGTAACCCAGTAGCCCTGCCATTGATGGAAACCCATTCTTCCTACGAGACCCTACGGTTTTGATTGTATTACCCACTTTTGTGGCTAGTAGCTGGAATTTAATCATGTAACAATTTCGGTTATTTCTTATTTACTTGAAAACCCTAGACACTATCATAATATCACCGGATTTCCTATCAAATGTTTTGGTTAGCGTAAGGTAAAAACTTTTCCATGTTTATGTGTGGAAAGTCTTACGTGATACCTTTTGTTTTCAAAGGATTTTCTAAAGTTAAACAACTTTAAACCCGTTTACTCACACCAGACCCATGTCTGACCCGAGTGTTTATTTTCTGTTTTATTGAACTCTTGGGTACTCATATTATGTATGAGTAGTCAAGTGATTTAGGATTGCTTTGACGAGTTCTAGAGGAGATATGGAGCAGGAGGCTTCAGTTTGTAGATATATATAGTGGTTCCGCTGTGTTTGAGTTGTATTTGTTTTCTCTGATGTACTTGAATTGTAATTGCTAGACAGGTGTTTATAACTGTCTAGTTTGTGTTGTATTAGCAGTATGACCCTGATGTATATGATACTATGTAATGTTTTATGTGATATAATATAATTTATTCGTTCCGCTGTGAGATTCTGATGTTGTTCCTTTCTTTCTTTACTATCTTTACTCTTTTCTATCCCTTTCTTTCTTCTTAATGATGCGTCTTTCTATGGAATGAAAGGCGGGTCGTTACAGGGAACTTGCAGTGTGATAACTGGGATGATGTCAAAGTAAATAAACAAGCAATAACATCCATACATAACAATTCAACAATTTATTTAAATAATCCTGAAATAACCGTATTAATTTACATTTGTTATTTATGCAAATTAATATATTTATTTCTAGAATCTACATTATTATTTCATGTGGATTAAAGATTATTTCATTACGGTTTTCACTTGTCGTTCAGTTTCAATTTAAAATTTTAATACTACAACAATTAATCCAATATACGTTCCAAGGTTCAAGGTGTAATTTATCAAATTCTACGCATCAATTAACTTAACAAATAAAAGGGGTCATATTTCTTATCAATATTCATTATATAAAGGGGTCAAGTTTAACAAATCAAAATTTGATATATATAATCCATTTTTTTGACTATCCTATATCAACTTCAACTTGCATATTATTCATCACTTAACAATAACAATTAACATCCAATTTAACATCACATAGCAATCATTCATCATTCAAGCTTGTATAAGAATATATTCATGAAAGTTAATTAACCTTTCGTGGATAAGGAGATTGATGACGAAGCACAAAGAAGCACAAATGAAGTCGGTACAACGCGGACAAATAGAACACGATAACGAAGGAAAGAACGAAAGCTAAGAGATTGATGCTGCTGCGAAAGAAACTCAATCGGTTGCTGCAACAACAGAGAAAAAGAAAACAGTTACTATTTTGGCAACCAAATAGATATATACTTACTCTTCTGCAATATCTAACACTATTCGCTATCACAGCTTCTTCTTTTTTAAATGCAGCACATGCACGTGAACTCCCTGTGCACACATCACACGCAACACTATTTTCCTCTTTTGCTTCATATATTTCACGCACCACTTTCATGCATACATAGTTCCACTACAATTTTTTTCTATGCATGACAGTTCCAACTTCCTTCTTTCTCCCATTCCCCCTCTCCTTCCACTGCTCCTTCCACCGCATGCCCACATTCCATAACAGTACAACTTCATCTACCTCTACTTCAGCAAACTATACACCATCACGCAACATATTTTTTTATTCTTTCTTTTTCTTTACAGAACCCAACATGCTGCAACTCTACTTCCCACACAAACAACAAATTTGTTTCTTCATAATAAAAAGCTTTAGAACCCATTTCAATCAACAAGTACGCGTTTATATGCACAAATCTCGTGCACACCTCATGCGTGCACAGGGCTGGGTGTAGCCGGGGTTCGGGAGGGGCATGCGAGGTGGTGAACACGTGGCCGAGGGGGTGGTACATGCGACGTCAGGTGATGGTTTCGGTAGTCGAGCGAAGTCAATGGGTGCGGGTGGTCGAGTTTAGGTGGAGGGTGGCTCGATGTTGAGAGGAGGTGGGCGAAGTGGGAAGAAGGGGAGTGATGTGAGGCTCGGTTGATTGGGAGGTGATTCGCGTTTTGGTGGAGGGTGGCAAGGGAGGGCGAAGGAAATGGGGCATGCACGGTGGAGGGGAGTTGCGTGCTTTCATTCGGCCTAACTTATTTCATTTTTTTTTTATATTTTAGAGTGAGGTATGGAAAGAAAATAAGAAGAAGAAGATGAGGAGAGGAATACCTGTTGAAGTTTTGAACGAAAGTGAAACAGTGAACAGTGAAATGAACAGTTGCTTCTTTTAAAGTTTCAAAATTCATATTC
This sequence comes from Allium cepa, assembly GCA_030765085.1. Classification (NCBI taxonomy): domain Eukaryota; kingdom Viridiplantae; phylum Streptophyta; class Magnoliopsida; order Asparagales; family Amaryllidaceae; genus Allium; species Allium cepa. The sequence goes on from CM060935.1 coordinate 61,995,697, forward strand.
ATAAATTTTATTATCGAATCGAAGCATCGCAACCCTTTTTGATGCTAGCTCCCATCTCCCAACTGACTATTAATTACCAGTTGATTTATATTTTCAACTTTCTAGTAGACACGACTAAAATTTGGGCTGACATTCATTTAACCGGTCCGTCCGGACCGATCAAATTAACGCTACAATTTAAACGTAACAGGCGATGACAGTTTTTTGCGAAATGAATTACATAATCTTGATCATAATAATTTTTACAACATAACTGTGTAAAAAAATTGGGATTTGAAAGATAAATTTTACGCAGCTTTATATGAACTGATATACAGTAAAACTCGAACGAAATTTACTGTAATATTTTACGACGAAACTTTTTCTATACTCATATCTAACTGGACGCGTCTTATAAATAAAGTTTGGACGTAAATTGAGATCATTTTATAAATTTCAAAAAAAATTATATTGAAACGATGGATTTAAAAATTTAAACTGGGTCGGAAATCCAAGGTCGTTACAATCTCCCCCACTCAAAACTTTTCATCCTTGAAAAGGAACGAGACGAGTGAAGTAGGAATGAAGTAAGCATAAAAGTCAAGATAGTTTTTTAAGAAATTTGAATTATACCTGGAATTAGTAATTCGGGGTTTGAATCCCCAATACTATCCTCAGTTTCCCGTGTACAATCTCGCTCATCTGCACTCCACTATACTTTGACGAGATTTACCGTCTTCTTTCTGAGTTGCTTTGTCTCACGGTCGACTATCCGAAGTGGCTTACGCTCAATAGTCAAATCAGGCACAATAACTATCTCTTCCAACTGAGCGGTGAGAATGGTAATAGATGAATCGTGCACAACTTTGCGAAGATGTGAGGCGTGAAACACATTGTGCACACCGGTGAACTTCTCTGGTAATGCAACTCTATAGGCCAATGTTCCGACTCTTTTCGAAATCTCAAATGGACCAACAGATCTGGGAGCTAGCTTCCCTTTCCTTCCAAATCGAACAGTATTCTTCAAAGGCGACACTTTCAGAAATACTTTGTCTCCTACACTGAATCTGAGTTCTCTTCTCCTTCTGTCAGCGTAGCTCTTCTGTCTATCCTTTGTCGTCTTTATCTTCTTCCTGATTTCTTCGACTTTTTCAGAAGCTTCCATAATTATTTCTGGACCAAGCAACAATCGATCTTCAGACTCAATCCAACAAGCTGGCGATTTGCACGGCCGTCCATATAAGGCTTCAAACGGTGCCATACCAATGCTTGACTGGTTTATAAAGATGATTAATTCAAATCCAAATATACTTATTTAAATTTGAAATTAAATTTCTTTACCTGGTAACTATTATTATCAGTGAATTCAACCAAATGAAGATGGTCCTCCTAGGATCCACCAAAGTCGATAATACAAGCTCGGAGAAGGTCTTTCAAAATCTGATTCACCCTCTCAGTTTGGCCATCTGTCTCAGGGTGATAGGCTGTGCTCAGATTCAGTTTGAGCCTAAAGTATCCTGAAATGCTTTACAGAATTTACTGGTGAAAATAGGATCTCGATCGCATACAATACTAGATGGTACACCATGAAGTTTAACAACTTCTCTCATGTATATCTCGGCCAAACCCGAAGCTGTATGAGTGGACTTGACTAGAATAAAGTGGGCGGATTTCGTCAATCTATCGACAATCACCCAAATGCTTTCGTTACCCTTTCTAGTCCTTGGCAGTCCATCAATAAAGTCCATAGAAATCTGCTCCCACTTCCATCCTGGAATCTCTAATGGTTGAGGTAATCCTGTTGTCTTTCTGTGGTAAGCTTTAACTTGTTGGCAAGTTATGCATCTGCTAACATATGTAGAAATATCACACTTCATCCCACTCCACCAATATAACTTCTTCATATTCTGGTAATTTTTAGTAACACCGGGATGAAATGAAAGCGAAGACTGATGGTTTTCTCTCAACACTTCCTGATTTAGACCATCAACATTAGGAACACAAATTCGATTATCAATTCTCAAGACTCCATTACTATCAACATGCGCACCCAATTTATTGTTAGCATTTCCAACCCTGGCGAGAACTATTTCTTTGATGCGATAAAGCAAAGTGTCCTCGTATTGCTTGGCTATAATACAATCCATAAGAGCTAGGGAGACAACGAGCTGCAATAACATCCCTTCAACCAGATTACAACATGCCACTGCTTGGTTTCTGCTTAAAGCATCAGCTACGGCGTTTGCTTTTCCTGGAGTGTAATTAATATCAAGATCATATGCAGCTGAAAATTCGAGCCATCGGACTTGTCTCTGATTCAAATCCTTTTGCGAGAAAATATATCTCAATGACTTGTGGTCAGTGAATAACTCGAATTTGGTTCCCAATAGATAGTGCCTCCATAGCTTAAGTGCAAATACAACCGCAAGAAGTTCTAACTCGTGAGTTGCATAATTTGCCTCATGGGTCTTTAGCTGACGACCCGCATAGGCAATGACCTTTCCTTTCTGCGTCAAAACTGCTCCTAATCCATCACGGCAGACATCAGTATAGACGGTCAATCCTTCACTACCGTCAATAACTGTAAGAACTGGGGCAGATGTCAATTTTCGCTTCATCGCATTGAAAGCTTCTTCGCACTTTTCACTCCAAATGAATTTCACATTCTTTCTGGTCGGTGCGGTATGTGGGGCAGCAATACGAGCAAAGTTTTCGATGAATCTGCGATAATAGCCGACCAAACCCAAGAAACTGCGGATATCTGTAGGACTTTTGGGAGTCTCCCAATCCTGAAAATTTCAAGGATTCGAATGTATATATTGATAAGTTGTTTAAATAGGATTGACAAGTAAGAATAGAACTTACATTGATTACGGCGATCTTAGCTGGATCGACTGAAATCCCATTCTCCGAAACAATATGGCCAAGAAAACGAACTTCATCTCTCCAAAAGTGGCATTTCGAAAACTTGGCTTTAAGCTGATGTCTGCGAAGAGTTTCAAGAACCAAAGCCAAATGTGACCTATGCTCTTTCTCATCTTTAGAGAAGACGAGAATATCGTCGATGAAAACAAGAACGAACTTGTTAAGAACATCCCGGAAAACTCTATTCATCAAGTCGATGAAATAAGAAGGGGCATTAGTGAGACCGAACGACATAACTAGCCATTCATAGAATCCATTTTCAGTGCGGAATGCTGTTTTAGGAATGCTATCCTCAGCGATTCTGAGTTTGTGAAATCCGGTAGCCAAATCAAGTTGGGGGAAAACTTTAGCTCCATGAAGCTGGCCGAATAGGTCGTTGATGCGGGCCGTCGGGTACCTGTTCTTGTGTGTGAACTTGTTTAGCTCCTTATAGTCCACACACATTCTGAGAGAACCATCATATTTTGTGACAAATACAACTGCCGCTCCCCATTCTGAATGACTGCGCCGAATCAAGCTTTTAGAAAATAAATCTTCGATTTGAACATTCAACTCAGCCTTTTCTTTAGGGGCCATTCTCCTGGGAGAGAGAACTACTGGTCGTGCACTAGGAATAAGGTTAATGTGGAATTCGATTTCCCACGGAGGTGGTAGAGAATTGACTTCTCCAAACACATCAGAAAAGAATTGAACAACTGGAGTGATGCTAAGTTCACTTGGATGAGAGTCAAGAGAGAATATAAAACTCCCAGCACATTCTTGAGGCGATTTGCCTTTAATAACTAGAGGTAAGCTCTTGTCGTCAATAAGAGAGACAGTTCGAGCTTTGCATGAGATAACGGCTTCGAACTTTCGCAACCAATCAATACCTAATAGGATGTCGAATGCCTCGAATCCAAGTACAAAGAAATCCCAAGTAAAACGATGCGTGCCATACATAAGTAGGACATATTTGCAAACCCTTTTGAGGTTAGCGGGCCCTGTAATAGGGTAAGATACACATAAGAAGGTAGACGCAAGAATAGGTTCCAATCCAAGTTTGTTACATAAATCAATAGATATGAAACAATGTGTTGCTCCGGTGTCAAATAGAACTCTAACAGGTGAAGAATGCAACATAAAAGTACTCTGTAAAGTACCTTGATTATCTGGAACTTCTGGGGCAGGTGTGGAAATAGCAAAATCTCCAGATGGGGTACCTCTCTTCTGAGTTGGGCAGTCTTTCTTAAAGTGTCCTGGCTGTAAGCAAATGTGACAGACATCTCTCTTGGCCATCCGATCCGATGGCGGAATATTTGCACCCTTTGGGGATGGGCAACTACTGGCATAGTGACCTTTCTGGTTGCAGTTAAAGAGGGTTATAGATGAGATGTCTATGGGCTTCTTCTGAGAATAGCCAAGCCCGGATTTCTTCTGCCAGTTCTTCTTCTGTTGCTCAAAATTTGGCTTCCTCTTCCCAGTCTGACTAGGGGATGGCTGAGTAGCTGGAGCCTTAGTTACTGATGTTCCCTTTGGCTTTCCCTCATATCGAAGAGAAAAATCCATCAACTCAGTGAGAGTTCCATGGACATGAGCGGTGAGGAGCTCGTAATACTCAGGGCGTGCGCCATGTATGAACTTCTCATTCTTAAGCAGAGGTGTGTCGATCAAACCGGGTCCTAAATTGGATAGTTCATTGAATTTCCTTTCATACTCAGTGAAGGTCATGTTGCCTTGCTTGAGATCCATAAAAGACCGATAGAGTTGGGCCTTCCCAGCAGCTGGCATCCACTGAGCCATAAAGGAATCCCTATTTTCAAGTGATATGAAAACGAGTCAAAATTTGACGAGCTAAAAGGAATTTTATTTAAATGAAATTTTAGATAGATTACTACCTAAACTGGGCCCAAGCGATGGTTTCCTCATCAGTACAAGAAGTGACTGACTCCCACCAATCTTGTGCAGCATCTTGAAGCTACCAAGCGGCCAACTTACGCTTCTGAGCGTCTGTGATCTCCAAGCCAGTAAAGATCCTCTACAAACGCTTTAGCCATTGCTGTGCTTCGATGATACTCTCGAAGGCAGTGAATTTGACTCCGCCAAGCTGAGTGTATTCCTTGCTAAGAGTGGAGAATTCGACTGCGGGAGATGGGGCACGTGGTTCGGGAGCGTTTCCCCTACCCCTGCCTCTAGCATTTCTTCTGGTAGCCATCCTGGAATACCAAAGTGATTTAGAATCAAAGATAGAGATTTATGGAACTTAAAGAAATTCAAAACAAATGAATTCAATAAGAAGAATGGAATCAAAAGATATGGATTCTGAAATGGTTCTCCTCATTCTAGGGTATGGTTACCCTATGTCCAATGAGCTTTAAAACTCCTCAGGCTAAGGTTATCGGGAACCAAAGCTCTGATACCAACTGTAACAACCAGTATATTTGTACCATTTAAATTGACGATATTCCATACTTGTCAACTTAAATAATACAAAACACTAATCATTAATGGAGTGTGTGTGAGTGTGTGTATAAATGAGAATCATCACAGAATCACAAAAATATAACATCACAGAATAGTGCAGCGGAAATACAACATAGTCATAAGAGTAGTTCATGAAGCTACCCATAAATACAACAATGTCTCAAATAAAAGAAATAGAACAACATAGAAGTCCAATAGTCCAAATAGAAAGAACTATACTGATAAGATAAGATAAGATAAGATAGTGATAGTCTTCGGTCTTCAGCTCCAAGTAGAATAGCAACAACAATCCTCAGTCTGATCCAAGCATAAGCATAAACAAACACACGAATCAGGACATATATTCTTATACAGATAATATGGTTCAAATTCAAATAACAATAACTCAAAGATGAATGGAATAACATCTTTCAGGATCAGTTAAACTATTAATACATAGTAATATACGATAAATAGATAATGTCTAATAGTAAAGTAAAATATCAAAATAGTATTAAGGCGTTACCACTGTCCCCCTTAACACATTTCATATAGCATTATAGACTATACAGCACTGTAAACTCCACCGTAAACTAGTGGGATATCAGGGAGTACTTCATAGGTATAATACAAAACAAAATCGTAGTGGTCGTGTGTATGGGAATACAAGTATGACAAGGCACATGAGGCAATACCCAAGGTAGTGAAACTACCGTTTGCCTGATCCGGACTGGTGAGAACGCATCGCCGCAACGATCGCAACACCGCGAAACAACACTCCAAATTCAAGGGTGTGCACCAATCAATAACAAACTAATGAGTAGTTTATGAAGAAGTGTGTTTGCTCGAGGTAGCTAACCCCATTTGGCCCGGCGCAGCTCCTGTTCTAGTCATTTCCAATTTAACACAAGTGTCAAGGCTATCCATTATCGTTCTCTTTCTTCAGTCCCTACGTACGTCATTCCAACCACTTCATTCTGGATCACACTCCGCGTATAGTTATTAAAGTGGTTTTCAGTTTAGACAGTGAGTATGTCCCTAATGGATTCCGGTTCCTTTAATAACTTTCGTAATTAATTTAACGATTGGTCGTTTAATATATTTCAAAACCAATTCAATTTCAATTTCAATTTCAATTAGAATTCGTAATTCAACATTTTATTTGTCTTTCCAAAACAATTTCCATAATTTACGTTTCATAACTTCCCAATTTCATCTCAGAATTCTATAATTCAATTTCAAAAGTTAAATTTAAACAATTCAAATATACACTTAAATTTGTATATAAGTTCCATTCCATAATCATTTAAACTTAATTTAACGTTCAAATCGATTTAAACTCATTTATCGATTTCATTCGATATTCATTTAATTAATTTATCATTTAAACAATTTCCATTAAATTTCTAATTCATTAAATTTACTACTTAAGTTCAACTTCATTATCAAAGCTTACAAATTAATTTAAATTAAACTTGTAAATCCAATTCTTTAAATTTCAAGTCTTTCATTTGTTTCGATAAAACGCATTTTTATTTCTTGTTAAAGAAATTCAATTTCATTCATTTATTACCTTCATTACACTTCAAACTCTATTAATAAAGGGTTCAGTTCCACTTATTCAAGAAATTCAATTTCACTTAATAAGACAATTCAATTCAATTTAATTTTTAAATAATTCAATCCCATTAACTTATCGAATAATTTCAAATCTAAATCATCACTAACTCCAAACCTAATTATTAATAATTTTAAACTTAATTATTAATAATTTCAAAACTTAATTATTAATAATTCAAAACTTAATTATTAATAATTTCAATACTTAATTATTAATAATTTCAAACTTAATTATTAATAATTTCAAATCTTAATTATTAATAATTTCAAAACTTAATTGTTACTAATTTCAAAACTTAATTATTCATCAATTAAATTTTTAACAATGTTCTTTTGTCAATTACAACGTTAATATTTGGTTAAATTTCTAATATTCACATTTCCTTTCATTCAAATTTAAATTCAAATTTTATTTCAAAACTTTATTATTCTTCAAATAAAATCTTTATTTTATTTAAATCAAAACATTGACCAATCGGGTTTAATTTATTTTGCTATCCTAGGTCAAGTTATTTGGGTATTTATCATTTCAACCCGATTCCATTTCAATTCAAAAATCATAACATAGTAAAGGGAACTTACAGTGTGATAACTGAGATGGTGTCAAAGTAAATAAACAAGCAATAGCATCCATACATAACAATTCAACAATTTATTTAAATAATCCCGAAATAACCGTATTAATTTACATTTGTTATTTATGCAAATTAATATAATTATTTCTAGAATCTACACTATCATTTCATGTAGATTAAAGATTATTATATTACGGTTTTCACTTGTCGTTCAATTTCAATTTAAAATTTTAATACCACAACAATTAATCCAATATACGTTCCAAGGTTCAAAGTGTAATTTATCAAATTCTACGTGTCAATTAACTTAACAAATAAAAAGGGTCATATATCTAGTCAATATTCATTATATAAAGGGGTCAAGTTTAAAAAATCAAAATTCGACATATATAATCCATTTTTTGACTATCCTATATCAACTTCAACTTGCATATTATTCATCACTTAACAATAACAATTGACATCCAATTTAACATCACATAGCAATCATTCATCAATCAAGCTTGTATAAGAATATAGTCGTGAAAATTAATTCATCTTTCGTGGATAAGGAGATTGACGGCGAAGCACAAAGAAGCACAAATGAAGTCGGTACAACGCAGACAAACAGAACACGATAACGAAGGAAAGAACGAAGGCTGAGAGATTGATGCTGCTGCGAATGAAACTCAGTTGGTTGTTGCAACAACAGAGAAAAGGAAAACGGTTACTATTTTGGCAACCAAATAGATATATACTTACTCTTCTGCAATATCTAACACTATTCGCTATCACAACTTCTTTTCTTTATTTAAATGCAGCACATGCACGTGAACTCCCTGTGCACACATCACAGGCAACACTATTTTCCTCTTTTGCTTCATATATTTCACGCACCACGTTCATGCATACATAGTTCCACTTCAAATTTTCTTTTTTTTCTATGCATAACAGTTCCAACTTCCTTCTTTCTCCCATTCCCCATCTCCTTCCACTGCTCCTTCCACTGCATGCCCACATTCCATAACAGTACAACTTCATCTACCTCTACTTCAGCAAACTATACACCATCACGCAACATATTTTTTTTTTCTTTTTTTTTTCTTTACAGAACCCAACATGCTGCAACTCTACTTCCCACACAAACAAAAAATTTGCTTCTACGTAATACAAAGCTTCAGAACCCATTTCAGTCAACAAGGACGCGTTTATATGTACAAATCTCATGCACACCTCACGCGTGCACAGGCCTGGGTGTAGCCGGGGTTCGGGAGGGGCGTGCGAGGTGGTAAACACGTGGCCGAGGGGGTGGTACAGGCGACGTCAGGTGATGGTTTGGGTAGCCGGGTGAAGTCAATGGGTGCGGGTGGTCGGGTTTAGGTGGAGGGTGGCTCGGTGTTGAGAGGAGGTGGGCGAAGTGGGAAGAAGGGGAGTGATGTGAGGCTCGGTTGATTGGGAGGTGGTTCGCGTTTTGGTGGAGCGTGGCAAGGGAGGGCGAAGGAAATGGGGTGGCACACGGTGGAGGGGAGTTGCGTGCTTTCGTTCGGCCTAACTTGTTTCATTTTTTTTTATATTTCAGAGTGAGGTATGGAAAGAAAATAAGAAGAAGAAGATGAGGAGAGGAATACCTGTTGAAGTTTTGAACGAAAGTGAAACAGTGAATAGTGAAATGAATAGTTGCTTCTTTTAAAGTTTCAAAATTCATATTCATAAATTTTATTATCGAATCGAAGCATCACAACCCTTTTCGATGCTAGCTCCCATCTCCCATCTCCCAACTGACTATTAATTACCAGTTGATTTATGTTTTCAACTTTCTAGTAGACACGGCTAAAATTTGGGCTGACATTCGTTTAACCGGTCCGTCCGGACCGATCAAATTAACGCTACAATTTAAACATAACAGGCGATGACAGTTTTTGGCGAAACGAATTACATAATCTTGATCAGGATAATTTTTACAACATAACTGTGTAAAAATATTTGGATTTGATAGATAAATTTTACGCAGGTTTATATGAACTGATATACAGTAAAATGCGAACGAAATTTACTGCAATATTTTATGACGATACTTTTTCTATACTCATATCTAACTGGACGCGTCTTATAAATAAAGTTTGGACGTAAATTGAGATCGTTTTATAAATTTCAAAAAAAATTATATTGAAACGATGGATTTAAAAATTTAAACTGGGCCGGAAATCCATGGTCGTTACACGCTCTCATAAATATATATACACTCAACTCATCCTAGGGATCAATGACCCTACCCTTAATGAGTAATCCCACCAGAGTCAAGGTTCTCGCTTAACCTTTGCTCTGATACCAAATGTAACGACCTAGAATTTTCGATCCCGAAAATTCCAGATTGTTAGGAAAAGAAGGAAAGAGATAGAAGAAGAAACAGAAAAGAAACACTGAATCTCACATTCGCAGCGGATCAAAATATAATATCAAATAATATCATTTATACAAAGAAAGCTGTATCGGTAAATTTACATTAATACTTCAGAGTTACAACACTTGCACAGACGCACTGGACAGATTTAATCAACCTATCCCAGACAAAACTACAATATATATATATATACATATACATATATATATATATATATATATATATATATATATATATATATATATATCGCAGCGGAAACACTCCATATGATCTGGCCATCCAGCTCGCCTCCTGAGCTCCAGAATGTCCTTACTTGAAAATCTGTAACACTCAGTCTGACCCGAGCATTACATCAAAGTAACACCCGGGTCAGGTTGGAAACTAGCGTGAGTAAACTCATCTAACATGAAATTCCAATGCATAGAACTTATTTTAAACCCGGGGTAACTCGTGTTAGTACAAATTCACAATTTGTTATAGACATCACTTATTTCACACATCAATTCCTGAGTACCAAAATTAGATTAAATGGTCCAATTCACTTAAATCATTCCATTCCAGCCTATTGATTCCACATATCAATCTATAAAGAATCAAAGTGGTTTCGGGTATTTACTAATACCCGACCCCAGTCTCTTCGAATTCAATAACATCTTAACCCATATTATTCAAGTGAATTACAATCCAACTTTAAATACAAGATGTCACTTTTTACACAGTAATTCATCATAGATAGATAGCCACATTATCATTGTCCATCCAAACATATCAAATCACAAAACATTTCATATCAGAGATATCAATCAATTCAAGGCATTTAATCATCATTTAATCATTCATAAGCAAGATGGATCATTTCCAAAATTAATTTAATTTATCTCTAATTAAATTAATTACTAATCTTTTAATCACTTTGTAACGACCTGTAAATTTTAATAACTAAAATTGGTTAATTTTATTGGATCTTTGTAATTAAATTTAGAAAGAAATATTTTTTTTGTAATTTATAATGAAATGAATGCTTAAAAGAAGTGCAGCAATGGTAATTTAAAAGTTAATTATTGACTAATAGTGTTAATTGTTGCACTTGGGTATAAAATATAAAATAAGCAAATAAAAGTAAGCATTTAATTAACAATGCAATAATATATTGATTTAAAGTAACTGAATGTAAATTAAGGTAGTAATGTTAATGGCAGTTAATAAATAACTAATTTAATGAATACCAATTAATTGAAACAAATGTAAGGTTATAATTGATTGAAATTATGTAATTGTTGTAACTTGGGTCTGTAAATGATAAATTTATAAATGTAGTTAAAAGTAAACGCTGACGACAATTATGTGTTGCCCGTTTTGTTAGTCTATTAATTGAAATTAGAAATCAAATTTTATTAAATATAAACAAAAGTTACATGAATGTGAGAAGTAATACGATGTTTGGAAGTTGTTAAATTAGAATATATTAAGAAATAGAAATTGAATATGGAATCTATTGCAATAAATCTAAATGTTATGTTTCGTTATAAATAGAACGTAAGTGAATGAAATTAATAGGATGAGAATAAATGACAACATTAATTGTAAGTAATAAAAGCTTATTAATGTAAGAAAACAAAGACAAACATTAAAAGTTATAAATTCTATAATAAAAAAATAAAATGGGCATGGTATAAAGATTTGGCCTAAGAAAATGGTAATGTTTTGTGTGTAAAGAGTGAAGTCAATATTATGTAGGCAACTATGGTAGCTAGTTGGAAATAATAAACCTTAGTGTATTGTAAAGTTAATGGTAACGTCTGTTATAACAAATTAGTTTACTAAATCAAAATAGGAAATCAATCAACTTATTTGGGACAAATTAATTGATATTCATTTGTAATAAATGGGTTTACTGTTAGAAATTGAAATTAGATACTACAGTAAACGGGAATTTAGATGAAATTGGAGATAATGTCAATTCCATTTATAATATGACAATTGGTTGACTTAAAGATGGAAACTAAGATTTACTAATTTATTCAATAATTTAAATTATTGCAAATAAATGAAATTTAACATTTAATTATTACGTTAATAGAAATTTAGATGAATTCTGAGAATATTAAGGTTATAGAGTTTGAATTTAATGTTAATTTCATCTGTTGGATAATGATGAAATGAATAATAGAATGAAAAGTAAATTCAGTGGGATTATTGAGAATTTTAATTTTAATTTGTGAATATATTGAATTGAAATTTAACGCTGAAATTTATGAATGAATCAACGTTAAATTGACATTTAAATTTATTTAAATCATTGTAAATGATTAATAAATTAAAAGTGTTGGAATTGGTCAATTATAGAATTGAAATAAAAATTTGATTTAATTACTTAATTATTAATTTATTTAATTAATGTAAAATAGCCATTTTGGCCACTGACTCGAATTTCGATGAAATCAGTTTCATCAGATCCGCAAATGGTGAATTGTTGTAGAATTTCAAGTTTCGTAACGATCGGACTGGTCGTTTGTTCGTACGGACTCGAAACGCCTTGAATCAATGAAATTGAAATCAATTGAAATCAATTTAAAAAATATTGATTTTAGCACAACTTCTTCATACGAGGGAATTTGGACTTGAAACTTGTTCCATCGCGTTTAAAATATTTAAAAATATCTATTTTGCTATATGGGTTGACCCAATTTTGTCCCGGAGTCAGAACGGGCTTTTCGGGCCACTTTATTGTTGAACCCATATATCCAATCGTGTCCATCTATTCTATTTCAACCCTACCTATAAATACCCTGTTATAAACCCTAGCCTACCTCTATTTCTCATTTGTTTGTGAGTACAATTTGCCTTCACTTCCTCATCTCAATGGCGGACAATTTCAAATCCAATTGCAATTCAAAAATCAAATTGAAATTTCAAACTCAAAAAAAATCAGAAAAATTATATATCGAAGCTCTTGATGAGCGTAATTCAAGGGTGCAATTCATTTCTCGAAATGGACCACCATTTGTCCGAAATTTGCAAATCAATTTTGTCCATCCATATGAATTTCTGACGATTCAACGATGGATCATCATTTTTGCGACGATCGAAAGGCGTAGGGTTGTAGGGCTCGACGAGCAGCGCTCATCTATATGGTTCGTTCACGCTATGGGTAGCCGTATTCGCCGCAGTTGATTGTTGAAAGGAGTGGCGGCGTGCAGTGCTAGGGATCGCCGGAGGTGACGCATTCGTGGTATTCAGGGTGGCTTGGCTCGAGCTTCGCGTTGGAGAGCTCCGATCTGGTCGATGATGGGTGTAGGCGGCGCGACATCGATGCTCTGGGTGGCGGCTCAGTTTGAACAAACGGGACGAGCTTGGTTCGTGTGTTGTGATTAGGGTTTCGAACGATTGCATAGGCTACTGACGTGTAGGTGATTAAAGTTTTTTTTTTTTTATTTCTAATTTAAACACTATATGTTCTAATACCAATTACTTTCACATACGAGATCCGTTCCACGCGCGATTTTCTCCGCTAGGTTTGTATTGGAATTCCGGACATTTTAGCGCTAGTTTGGACGGATTCTGAGACTTTGGATTTGAATTCAATTTAAATTCAAAAGGTGAGTGTTTTAAACCACTCACAACTTCTAAAATTTCTTATGTTCCTTAAATTTAAATTTTGTTATGACTATGCATTTATTTATGACTATTTCGTATATTTTTAATCATCGTCTTAGTTAATTGCATTTATTTAAGGTAAATCATTATTGATTTTATTATTGAATATAACTGCCAGTTAATTACTTGTTATATATTATCAGTTATATAGTGATATTGATTGATTGTTATGGATGATGATTGTTATGGATGTATGATTTTATGATGGATGAATGGATGTTTTATTTATATCATCATAAATTGCAAGTTGTTATGTATCTTTATTTAATTAGGGATTGCGGTTTGAAATGATATATAATCGTATTTTTATTTTAAATTACGGATTGAAATAATAAATATCCGTATCACTTGACCATAGAAGAGAAAATTATATATACAGACACCGTGGTCTATATATTAAAATATTTTAAAAGGATTTCTATGGTTTTGCAAAGAAATATATTGTTTTGTGAGATATTGATTCGGATATTGTATAAATGTTATTTTATATATAGTTAAATTCTTTGTTTTAAGCTATGTATAAAATTGGGTTTAAGTATAAAAGAAGTTTAATAATAAAGTTTGATTTTTGTTAAGATATAATATGGTTAAAGTATTTATTTAAATTATATTGTATATAGAGTTTATATTGACTTAAATACAATTAAGGTGGGAAGATAAATATGAAATTGATTTGAATCAAATTATTTAAGAATTTTACTCAAATAAAATTTGATTTGAAATTGAGATAAATTTGAGATTATATGAAATTGAATTTATTTGAGAATTATACTCAAAGGGGGTTGATGTGAAATTTATTAAATTGGGATTTTTAAAATTTATATTTATTATAACTTGATTTTGGGGTTTAGGTGAATTAAATGATTATTTCAAGTTAATGAATTGAAAGCAATATTTATGTATTTGTAATTTGAGCCTTATTTAAATAATAAGGAGTTTATTGTGTAAAATATTTCAAAACCAAATAAATGAAAATTTAATTGTTGAATCGAAATTATCAAATTTAGTTTCAAATTTTGGAATATTTAAAGCCTTGAAATATATCGAAATTGAAATGTTTCGAAGTTATGAATTTCAAAGTATTATGTTTTAAATGTGTTAAAATTTCAAATGTTTGGTTTTGAAGTGTATAATTTGGAAGTGCTATGATTTTAGAAAAGGGATATATTTGAAATAAAATGACATTATATTGTTTTGAAATAAAAAGTATATCATATTGATTTAGTTTTAAAATGGAAATGATATCGTATTTATATGGTTTTGAAATGGATATTATATTCTGATTTTAAAGGTATAAACTATTTTGAAAAGACCGCAGTGTTATAATAACGTTTGGTTGTTGAAGAAACCGGGATCGGAATTTGTCATACTCTCTGCCAACTCCGAAAACTACTTTAACAACTGTGTACGCGGTGGAGATTCCAGAATGAAGTAGGATGGCGGTGGCATTTCCTTTGAGGTAAATACGTGGACCCAACTCCCGTGAGTTGGCATAAGGTGGCTAAAACAGGAGCAATCGACGGGCTAATGAGGTAGCACATTTGATCGGACACATCCCTTCGATATTATACTTTGACTTTTGGATTTATTCAGTGGCCACTTTTGATTTCTTTGATTTGGGGTGTGGCTCGAGGTGGGCGGTAGCTGCGGCTCTGCGTTATCACCGGCCCGAAAGCGTAATTGGTACTGCTATTGCCTAGTTGTGTCATGTCACCTACCCTAGCGTGCCTTCTACGAGTTTCTATTTGTGTCGTACCTATGGAGTATCCTCTGGTAGCCTCCCGATCATGAGGTATTACGGTACTGTATAGACTTTTGGCATTATTTGTGTTAAGGGCTATATGGGTAAACCCTTAACGCTATTTTAAAGTAAGTTTATTTTACTATTAGACATTATTATAATAGCGAAATATTACTACATAGTAAATAGTTTAACGGATCCTTAGGAGATGTAAATCCCGAGCATCTCTTGAGTTGCTGCACATACGTTGACGCTGGATAGGAGATGTCAAATCCCGTAATCATCTCTGACGCTGTTCCACTTATATTATTTACTGTTGATTTAACTTACATAAGATCTTTTAGTTCTGACTCGAGTGTTTTGTCTTTTCAATTCGCTCGGGTCAGCTTGAGCATTTCAGGCTTTGAAGCCTTTACCTCTAGAGGACAAAGACGAAGATTTATTATTATATATTACAGTATTCCACTACTTTCACATATTTTCGCTGCATTATTATTGATTATTCTTTGGTATGTGTAACTCTGATATTGTATTTTATAAGTAAAGAAAATCAAATGTTTTTGTAAAATAGCTTCATGAACTGTTTATTTGATTATTATATTTTATCGTTCCTCTGCAAGATTCTATTTTGTTTTTTTCCTTCTCTACTTTTTCTTATTTACCCCATAACAATCCACCCTTCTGTATGCTTTAAGTCTGACATATGTGGTTTATCGTCGATTTAAAGCGTGTGGAAAGGCGGGACGTTACACACTTAGATTACCTTTACTTAATCATTAATTAATTTCAAATCAATTAATTAATCATCCTTTAGTTATCCATCTTAATTAATCATTATTGATCAATTACATAAAGTAATTATCCTTTAATTATTACATAAATTAATTATCCTTAACCATTTACAGTAATTAATCTTTAATTACTCTCATTAATTTCATTAATTAATAATTAATGATCCTTAATTAATTACTTCAATTAATCAGCCTTAATCAATCATAAACAGTAATTAACCATCCTGTAATCACTTACCTTAATTAATTAACTCCTTAATTAATTATATTAATCCTTTAATTAATTACACCAAGTAATTAATCCTTAATTACTTCTCCCAAATAATTAACCTTTAATTACTTCCCATTAAGTAATTTTCCTTATATTAATTACATCTAGTAATTTATCCATCAATTTATTCACTAAGTAATTACACTTATCAATCTCATTAAGTAATTATACTTAATCAATTACCAATTGACTATCTTTAATTAATTAATAAATTAATTAATCACATTCATCTCATTAGTCACAACTGGGTAATTCATCCCTTAATTACCCTATAAACCAATTAATTAATATTTAATTACAGATTAATTATTCCTTAGATATTAATTAATAATACTTAATTATAAATTAAGTATTTTTATTTAAAAATTAATTAATCTCTAATTACTAATTAATCAACCTTAATTACTTAATTAATTAATCTTTAATCATTAATTTATAATCTCTAATTATCAAATTAATAATTCTTAATTACAAATTAATTAATCTCTAATTAATTAACTTTATAACCATTAATTATTAATTCTTAATAATTTAATTATATCAATTAATTATTCTCAATTAATTCCTTAATTAATCATTATTAATTAAAATAATTAAACTTAAGTTTTTCTTAATTAACTTAATTAATCTCAACTTAAAAAAATCTTAATTAACCTTAAGATAAAATATTATATTTATTAATGTTTTAATTATCATTAAAACATTTTATTTAGTAATTAACTTAATTAAATCATTAATTAAGTTTTAAAATAAAATTATCATTAATTACTTATCTCTAATTATTAATTAACAATCCTTAATTACAAGTTAATAAATCACTTGAAACACTTAAATGTTAATTAATAAATCCTTAAGCATTAACTAATTTAATTAACTAATTACTCTTTAATTATCTCATGAATTATCAAACTTTAATTAAGTTTTTAGATAAAAACATTTCCTTTATTAATTACCTAATTACTTTTAAAGTAAGTTTGGAAATAACTTAAGGATTTAATTTAATACATTTAAGTTAAACAAATCATACAACTTAATTTATTCATACCATTTGTTATACAAAGAAATGATTTTTTCAAGAAAAAAATTTAACTTGATTATTTAAAATTAAAAAAAAACTTACCTTTATTTAAATTAAAAAAAAATGGTTTAAACATTTACTTTGGGTTTAACACATATGAATTTGAATCAAAACTGAGTACTTCTTCTTCTTTTCTTTTTATAAAAGAGTTTGGTTTAAATTATAAACTGTTCAAAAACTTAACAGTTACACTCAAATCTCACGTACGTCCCAAGGATAAACTCGAGCCAAATCGCTGCTACCCCGAGATTTTCTTCGAGAAAACCAACAATCCAAACCCCATTGACATCCCTGACATCTATGCACCCTGCACCATCCACGGTGAACTTTCGACCACCGCCCGTACAACCCACACATCGACGATCGTTCCAGCAAACCATCACGATCATCAAATCACAACCACAAGCCACGATTCCAAATTGAGCTATCCAGTTGAAACTGGAAACCAAGCCATTGCTAGAAAATGCCTTGCCCAAACGATTATGACCATCGAAGGTTGAGCAACCTCATCCATACCTTGCCGAACTTCTACGCCACCATTTCCCAGAGTTTCGTGCCACTCGATGCACCCTAGATGACGCCGTCCTCCAAATTCCGACCATAACCCAATTTAGGGTTTAAAATATAATCGTTCAATCCCCAACACCACGGTGGATTAACCACCTTCCAGACATTTTTTCCGAAAATTCCTACACCCCGACCTTCTCCAGTCGAAGCCCCGGCCACCAGATATGCTCCGGCTACCAGAAAATCCCAAAAACCCTAATTCTGGTCATCAATGAACTGCAACCTCATTACAATACTAAAAATTATGATTTTTGTTTTAAAAATCTTATCTTCCAGAAATGAGTCAAGAGGGACTTGAATCAATAAAATTCTACATTTGATTTTACATGTTTGAAAAATATTCTACTGTATTTTTCCCAAATGCAAGCATATTTCAAACTTACGTGATTGTTCATATTTTTAGTACCTAGGTTATGCTAACACTAAACTATTTTGTTTGCAATCCAAGTCCTAACAGTGATTTAATAAAAAGATATGTAATTTTGATTGTATTGTAGATCTATGACCTAGAAACAAAGATGCAACAACATACACAATTCAACACTAACATACATACAGTGTTCATACATATATGTTCACATGTAATGTGAATTCATCTCTGAAATCATATGAAATCAAATTTTAAATCCACTTCATCTTTTGAAATAAAATGTTTACTCACAGTATATTGATAAACAGAGCTGATATATGTTGTTAACAGACATGCATACAATATTATTATACATATCATCCCTAAACAAACAGGCAAACAACTACTCATCATATTTTTGAGGATTATTTTATGCATTCACACATATAGGCAGATCAAACTTAAAGATAAAGGTTACTCACAGTTTATTTATAAACAGAGGACAGTTGCTCTTGGTTTGCTACTTGAATATGAACCGAATCGTAATTCTGATCTGGAACCAGATGTTGATTTGGACTTGAATTTGTTTGCTTAAGCTTAGATTAAAAAGTTGAATCTTCCTTTGATTGTTTGAGTTGCAACTGAAACCGATCTCCAGTTTAAAAATGTTGATCTAATCCCTCAACTCATATATTTTTATCTTATTTATTTTATTTTAGGTTAAGAAAAAGATGATGCCTGGTTTTGTAGTTGTTAACAGGCTTTGTTTCTTAGTTTTTGAAGTAAATAATGATAGGAAAAAGATATGAAGAGAAAAGATATAAGTTTATATAGGTTTAATTAGGATTTTTTAAAAATAAAAGAAAAAGAAAAATAAAGTAATGGCACTTGTCTTTTACAACACTTAATTCCTTTACACTTGTTATCAAAGAGAAAGCTAACTCATGTAATTATGCATGAATTTATTAATAATTAATTTTTTTTTAAATGGTCATAAAGATTTTATATTAAATTTTACTAATTAATAAATACATTTCTTATTTATATAAATAAAAACCCTTTTAAAGAAAGTAAATTATATTCTAAGTAAAATCATATAAAAATATATTTTCAAATCTAAAATATATTTCAGTTATATATCTATCTTTTGAATTACCAATTCAAATTCAAATTCAATTTAAAATCCAATTTTAAAATCAACTTATACACACACACACACACACACACACACACACACACATACGTCTAAACAAACACAAATTTAATTTGTTTGAAAATAATAAGTTTTCCAATTCTAAATAATTATATTATGAGGTTATGAAATAATTATTTATCCATATATAAAAAATCAGTTCCTATTATTTATATTCAGATATCCTTTATTATCAGAATTCTTATCTGTTCAATCTATAAACAAGATAATTATCCAAATATCATATGCTCAAAAATCCAGGTATCACATGCACCTTAAAGCATTGGCTTTTCCTTGAAGAGAATATTTCTGTAAATTAATGATGGATTTGCAAAGTTCACATTTAAGATGTTTATTTTTTACGAAGAGAAAATGAATATTTGTACCTTTGAGTAGGATGAGACATCTTGGTATATTTATAGCAGCACTAATGAGCTATGTACAATATCTTAGCCCAAATCTTCTAGTCAAGGTATGACCCATTATAAGTGAGATCTTGTCTTACTTAATAAATCAAATCAGTTTTAACTAATTCATTCCCACATATAATTTGCATGCTTTATTTTTAAAAATTTGACTGCTATAATATATATAAATATATTATTTTTTATACTTAAATTATTATTTTAACCCCAAAAATAAATATATAGATAAATAACAAGTATACATTTTATTAACTAATTTTTTCCCTTTAATAATTATTAAATAATAATAATAATAATAAATCAATTAATATAACTATCATATTAATTGCTCCATAATAATAACTTATGGTATTTATAAATCATATCAACAAGTTAGGTTTAGTCAAAAACTAAGAGTTGTTGTTGTGTGACTCTCATGTATGAACTCGAATCTTAGTAGTACTAGAATAATTTAAATATTAAATCATGTACGAACTTAACCATTGTTGTGTACATACTTACAGATCATCTAGGTGAAATCCCATTTGTTTAATATTTTAATGAGTTATCTTAAGCAACGATGTATATGCACATTTTCACTACCTCACTGTTATACCACTTAGATATCTAAAGCTTGGCCAATGGTCAAAACCCTATTAATATCTATATTTGATTATGAAGTCCAACATTAAAGTCCATGGTCTGGTCCAATAAAAATTATTGGTTAACTAATTAGCTTTGCCATTGACTTTGACTTTATGTTGACTACTAATTAAGGTGATACTATCCTTCTGTTCAAAGGAGACGAATCCTCTTTTGAATAATATTTCACATCAAGTGCTTCAACTATACCCAATTATAACCTTAATATGACCATGCTGTTGTGATCATAATCAAAGTATATTTTCAGCACTTAAGATTCACAGTATTTTTAATCCAAAAGACAACTGCTCATGGTCACATGAGATCTTATATTTGATTTTAAACCATAGAGGACTTGTTCTATAATTGTTCAACTACATGTATGTAACCCCTTAGTGCCTTCGATGATCATGAGTAATTCACTGCCCATCAAATGGAGAAGTACATTAGTCTCACTAGATATATCGATATCCCATTCTTGATACATCTTGATTAGAAACATTTAAAGACATGTAATTATTTTATTCCATTCAATAATCATGATTACAAAGACATTCATAGCTTCAATTGATTAAGTACTTTTCCTTAGGATTTTCAACTTGCATATTCATATAGCAGTATTTATATACCAATACAATAATATATAATAGAAAATAGAACTAAACTTTCGAATAAGATTCATTATAAGAGTTAAGTTACATAATCAAATTACATAGTTGCCCCTAGGGCATAGTCTTAACTCTATCCATCTCCCACTTGCACTCGAGGAAATTATAGTGACTTATAACCATACTCAATCAGTTTCCCAATACCAAACTAAGAATGGTGGATTTGTAATATTATTATTTCGTATCAACTTTTTGATTATATTTCGCTATCTATTATTCAGTATTTGACCCAAGCAAATTTTTGATGGAATTGGACTACGAAGTAATGAAGAAATCAATCAGAAGCTTGGGAAAGATTAAATATGAAGTGCTAAATAAAAATAATGGAGTTTTGAACAACTCCATGGATAGGTCGGTATCGATCCATAAAAAAGTGGTGAGAGCTTTAATTTTACCCCACTGTGGATCTACGTGCTATTCTAAGGAAAAAAGCAAAATGTGGGTGATGGATCGGTATTGATCCATCAAAATTATAAATTTCCCGTTAAAAACAAAGGATGATGACTTAAGCAAATTTAGGGGAAAAGTGAAGAATTTAGTCAAAAGCATGGATC
The DNA here is from genome assembly GCA_030765085.1 of Allium cepa. NCBI lineage: Eukaryota > Viridiplantae > Streptophyta > Magnoliopsida > Asparagales > Amaryllidaceae > Allium > Allium cepa. The sequence continues at coordinate 62,017,529 of CM060935.1, forward strand.
GATACCGATCCATTAAATCTAATAATTTTTCATGTCTTTACTTATTCTTTCTCCTAACTTTTCGAATCCGACTATTTGTGTGATTCAAAACTAGATCTAGTGATACTAAGCATCGATTCGTCTATAAGTAGTAAACTTCATCACTTGAAAAAAGACCTTTTGACGTTAGGAATCAAAGATTAGGAATGGGTTTCTGGTTGCTACTATGTTTTGAATACAGTATCCAACTAGATCCAAAGGGAATAGCTTCTTGAAAGGCTTCAAGTAAGAAAACTATTAAAGATGAACCAGATGATTTTGATCATAGAGAGAATAAATAGAATTAAGAAGTAAATTCGGCTTAACCAAAGGTTGTGATAAAGCAAGAGGAGGATAGGATAATGCATATTTAGACAAATGTCTCATCTAGCCATTATTGAGGAAATAAAGAAATAATTGGATTGAATGCAGCAGCCTCATCAAGGAGAAGGACCATGCCCAAAGCATCATGATGATAGGGAAGATTCTACATTTAAATCAAACAAGGAAAGTTCTATAGATCGAGATAGAGTCGAAAGGAAAAAGTTCGAGATGGGGGTGCAGAAATATCAAGGAAACAAAAAACAAATTTATCTGTCACCATAGCTCACCATTAGGTCGGACTAACCCATCATCAATCGGTAATGGTCCATTAAGTGGGCATTAATACTGAATGTTGATTTCGGGGATGGTGATGTTGAGGATGGACAATGTAACGACCTAGAATTTCGAATAATTCGTATTTAAATATTTGAATTATTTAAATATTTATATCTTGGTTAAATGTGATTAAATTATATTTATAACCTTGTTAAACCCCTTTTAATTAATAACTAAAAATGGTAAACTTTTTTTTATAAATGTTTATAAATATAAATAGTTCGAAGAAATATCAATAATGTGATTGAAAATCATTATATCGTAAACAGCTTTTTGCTAGATAGAAGTTGTTCGGACTTGTTGTGCTTTCCTAATATATTACTGTATAATTACTTAGAAACTAAAATTATTTTACACTAACAGTAATTAGTAGGGTAGGGTAATGCAAGCAACGATGCCATATAAGAAATTTATGGAGAGTGGTATATTGGGAAGCCGTAAGGGTGAAGTAATGATGTGTAAATAGAAGCACGGGGAGCATCCTTTATGGCTGCCCATGAAGGTTTGGGAGGTGGTATTTACCTCTTAAACAAGTCCAAAAATACTCTTCATAGGTTCATAAAGTTAAGTTGCTAATTTATTTAACATAGAAAACAATAATGTCTTCATCTCCTTCCTCTTCCCTTTAACATTTTCATATCATATCAAATGAAGTCCAAACCTTCCCAAACTCAAGCAAGGAGCCTAAGAAAAATAGCAATAAGGAAAAGCAAGTCAAAAGTGGAAGAAAGGAGGCACAATGGCGCTCAATTCATGGCTGTGGGCAATAAAGTGGAGGTGGAAATGTGCAAAACTAAGGCAAAGGTTGGAATTTTCGGTTGTTTTGTGATGCTTGAAAGATTTCTTGTGTTATTAAAGGCTTATGCTTGTGTTAGCTTGGTTAAAGGGTGAGTTTACTCACAGTTTGATTGTATATGTTATGATATATTCGTTGTGCATAAATATAAAGTTTACTAATAAAGTTATAGCTTTGGGCCATACTTGCTTTTGAAAGCAAGTGTTAGATATATACTGTATATCATCGGTTCTATTACCCTCTACAACATGTAACGTGGCTTTGAATTTATGTTTACATTTTTGGTTTGGCTTTGTGTTATGTCAAAGTGTGTTTGAAGTGAGAATAGTCGCTTACAAGTACACATCACAAATCCCTTGTATTTAACTTGTTCAAAATGGTCATATGTTAGGAGATTGTGAAAGTATATGTTTTGGTTGTTGTAACGACCCGATTTTTTGATGCCCTAAAAACCGAACCATTAGGGTAAAAGAAGAAGGAGGTAGAAGAAAAGAAAAGAAATAACAACATCAGAATCTTACAGCGCAGTGGAATAAAATATAATAGATGATAACAGAACTTTACACAAAAGCATATCTGTTTATACATTATATCATCAGAGTACACATAACACACAACTGGACAGTAATCATAACATGTCCTCACAAAACTGAATGCACAGCTAGTCAACATAGCAGAATATTTAAAACAAGTACGGAAGTATGTCTCGCCATCCAGAACGTTTCCTGAGCCTCACAACATTCTTTCCTATATTCTATAATACTCGGTCTGACCCGAGCATTATAGTGAAATAACACTCAAGTCAGTCTAGAATACCAGCATGAGAAAATCACACTCAATTTGATTATTAAAGTTTCAAAATCCTTTGAAAACAAAAGCATCTCGTAAGACCACGCCACAAATAAACATGTCGGGTTTTTACCTTACAATAGCCAAAAAAGTTTTTATCAAATCCGTCTGAAATTATAATAGTGTCTATAGAAAGTAAAATAGAATATAGCTGAAATGCTTACATCTCACGTTTCAGCAATAATTGGGCACAATAAAACCGTAAAGGCGCGTAGGGAGAATGGATTTTCAACTAATGACCAGGCACTGGGGTACCACCTGTCGCGGTACCTGGTCTAGATCAGCGTATCGAGGATTACTTCCAATCCCCTGCAACACAAGATCGGGACTACCCCTTACTGGATAATCCCGGGTAAGATCACTCCACGGTTGGGATCAGCAACCGCACCACTAAGCCGAATAAAAGGGACCCTAGACAAGGATGACCTCACCATAATGGGTGCTACCCACTTAGCCTTGCTACGTATCCCCTGATTTTCAGTCATTCCCGGTTGATGAGGCTTGAGGCTAAGCGTTACCTTTTAGAACACATCTCTCAGAATGCTCATCGTCCACCTGACGATGTTCTGAAAGCATTCATCCATACAAGTCCGTCCCGGGTTCTAACGGAACCGAAGGCTACTACATCCAATTTGGAATCATCCTTAGGATGAGTATCGACTAGCCCTTGCACTTCAATGCTCCACCTTCGAATCCAAACTCTTGTTTCCACACGAAAACGTTCAAACCGGATCGAAGTGGTTTTCAGGAAATAAATCCCGATCCCGGTCTCTTAGAAACGATCAGCGCATTGGCCAATATTGATAGTCGGTTATTTAACTATTCAATAACATTGAAAAACAACCACCAAACGTAAATAATTTCACCAAATTATTTATTAATCTCAAAATACCTTCACAAGATATATTTCCATTTTTCAACCTTTTGAAAACAGTTTTCAAACCATCTTCCTCTCACGGAATACATTCCCCAAATATTTTCTACTTCCACTGAAATCACCAAGTTCAAACACTTCAGATTTTAAAATAATCTAAAATGCTATATTACAAAATATCCTTTAAGATATTTAAGTTAGAAACTACTTTAATACTTAGCCGAAAACATATACTTTAAGAATATTTAAAAAAAGCTTCTTAATAAAATATAAAACTAAATTTTTATTTTTTTTCTTAAAACAAATATCAAGACACTTTTAAATAATTACTACAATAATAGATTTGAAAAGTACTTACTTTAGAATTTAAACATTTAGAAATAATAAAATTTCTAAAACATGCCTTTTTTTAAACGACATTAAAGCTTTTAACTTAGTTAAAAAAAATTACTTTGAAAACGTACTTGGCCATCCAGGGAAATATACTTCTCTTCACATCCTTTAAAAATAAATCACTTTTTATTTTTAAACAAATTTTCCCATTCCTTTAATAAATTCCCGTCGTGAAATTTATACTTTCAAATATTCACTGATATATTACTTCACCTTTATAAACCCAGTTTACAAATTCCAAAGTCTCACTTCTCTTTTTAAAATCCCGGTTTAAAACATTTAATCAATCTTCAAATTGATTTCCAAATCACTCCCATTTTGAAATAAATTCCTTTTCTTACTCAATTTTATTCCAAAATCCATAGACTTCAGATTTTATTTCTTAATTATGATTTAAAAAAATTTTAACTGAAAATACCAATTCCAGATTTTCCCCAAATTCCTCCTTTATCTTTTCCAATCATTCTTAAATTTATTCAAATTCTTTATAATTATCTCACTTACAAATTCTCTTCCTTTATTTTCTTCCTAAAAATCCAATTTATATATTTTTTGGTAATCATTATACCCAAATACATTCAATCAAATCATAACATCCAATACTCCACTTATCAATAAAATTCATCACAGTATATCAAATAATCATATCACAGAATATTTAAACAAATCTAAATATTTTGAGTAATCCAGTTAGATCCCTCCAACCTGTTTCCCTGCATCCACAGATGTTAGCACAATACAATAATACCAATTCCACTTCGAGGTGGAATATCACGGTATACGAGTTTTTATAATATCATCCGCTATTATGTGGCATATAATGTATATTTAATTTTAAATAATAACAATCATCATCCAAACAAAGCAACCAATAATTTAAATTTAACTATTTAAATTTTAAAAACTAATCCAGATGAGTGAGATTAACTCACTTTTATTTTTGTTGTCTACAAACATTTAGGATCATGTCTGAATTCGAATGACATTCGAATCCAGCGTAAAATTCAACAAGCTTCAACTATTGCCAACAAAATTCCATAACGTAGAACGTGTTGGTATGGTCGCAACTCGTCGCATAAATTGGACCTCGAATACGAAATTAAGCTATAAATTTCAGGGCTCCCTCATTTATTATCTATTAAATCAATTTCAAAATGGATCCTTACCAATACAAGTGGGCTGCAGCCACACACAATCCAGATCCACACTTCTAATGCCAGCAAATTAACTTCCCACCCTGATATGCAAAGAACATATCAAATATGGGTATTTTTGCAATACCTTAAAAATGGATAGTCAATCGCATCTTCCCAAGATCCAGGCTATCAGGCGAGCACACTAACCCCCCTTCCTAACAGCACCGTCTCGACCATCAACCCCAGCATCTCAACCACCGAAGCTCGCCTTTCATCCTCTACCCATGCATGGCTCGGCGAAGCTCTTCCCCTTACTGTCAAGCAAACAAATCTGTGGTCACAAAAATGACCCAAATCCCATAGCTTCCTCCACTATCACCGTACTGGCTTACACTCTCCATGCTCCTCCTCTGCCTCACTTCCCCTTAAGTATGAGTACATCCAGACACACGACAATGAGATGCGAATAGGTTTGAGGTGGCGAAAATCTGAGTGGATGAGTTTCCGACGAGCGCAGCATCTTAGAAGGAACAGCTTTTGCTCATCTATATGCGGAGGCGAAACGGTGACGATGAAGGGAGGAAGGTGGTGCTGAAGTCTACAAAAAAGTGAGGAGAGGGAGATGAATTAAAATTCGTCTGTAAGAGGATGTGAGGTAGGAAGTAGAAGTATTTTACAAGGAGAAAGAGGAGGGGAACAGTTTTTTATGCGTGCATTCTCTTTTTTTGTCCTTCCCTGGCTTTGAATTGATGCGCGTTAAAAAAAAGAATGAAAGTGGACAGGATGTGAGGCTTACGTGCTGGAATGGTGCACATTGATTGAAAAGAAAGCAAAAGGTTCCGATTTGGAAATAATGTCAATCAATGTGTATATATATATATATATATATATATATATATATATATATATATTTAAAAAATTTAAATCGTCTCGAATTACAACTCAAAATCTCGACCTCCTATCGAGACGTGCCACCAGACGTTCATAATGTTATACCCCTATTTCGAACGCAATGGAAAAGGTTTCGAGTTCTAATTCAATCGTATGGAGAAGATAGCTTTTGGACTCAGTACTTAAATTGAAATTTCGATATAAATTTCAGCGTGTTTTCCTACCATACGATCACATGACAATTCCAAACGCTACGAAATTTTAAATTCGACAATAATACAATATTACGGATCCAATGGAATAGGTTTCGTCGAATTTCGAGACTGTGCCTCGGAAGGCTATTTTTAAATATCGATTTAAACGATAAAATTTCAAAACCAAACAAATCTACTTTTAAAAGTTCTATCCCCTTCAGTATTATCAATATGAATTTTCTAAGCCTTTAAAATATTTTTAACAAGCTTAAAACTTCAGATTCAACCATTTACCAAATTTCCAATTATTTAATTAAACAATTAAATCACTCAATAAATAGTGGCATTTGAAATTCATGTTAGAAATCAATATTCAAACATTTAAAATCAATTAAATATCTCAATTTCAAATATCCAAAATCCCGGGTCGTCACATTCCTCCCCCTTAAAAGAATTTCATCTCCGAAATTACTAGTTAGGAAGAATGGTCCATAACCCATTAACTATTTCCTCAACCCAAATAGTTTTTAACAACTTGCCAACACAATCTGTTATTAAAGAAATACCTTTACTCTTACTAAATTTCCATACCCATTTATCAATTCTAAATAATATTATCTTCCCAAACATTTAATTTAAAATTTAAAATTTAAAACCAAGTTTAAATTATCAAAATTTTCTCAAAATTTTTCTAACTTCCTAAATTTTCGAAAAATTTCACCAGCATCTCCTTTTCGTGGGCTAGCTCGGAACAACTACAAAATGCCTCTATAGGCTCCCATATTCCAAAAGAAACAAAAAGCCAAGTGGCTAGATCAAAAACCCAATCAAAATTCATACAGAGATTTAAGCACATACCTTTTTGTCGAGCAATTCAAATTTATCTTATGAAATCAAAACCAATTTTCCTTTTCCTTTATAATACCTGTATATCCTACATAGCAATAATATCCAATCACAACATTCAAAAATCATTTTATTGACTCCTTTACAAAATTTCAATATTTATTCATCCAAGCCCGTACGATGTACATACATCATCCGTACGCAATATTAAATTCGATCGCTCGCTTGATCACACAATTTCATTTCCGAACTAGTATCGTCCACCCGACTTTCTAGTGCGGACTCAGATCTGGTTTCTTGATCAGAAACCATCATTCTCCTTGAATAGTCATAACTATTATAGAGAATTTTCAGATTCAATCAAAATCCATATCCAGGGTTCGCCATTGAAAATCGAATGAAAAATCCTAATACGGATCGATATAACAATCTCGAAATTCTATTCTCGAATCTGGATCAAATTGCTATGCGAATAAAATAATATACGCACATCCTACGTATTTATAGCCATTGATTATTAACTATATCAATTCTCCTTTATTCACATTATTTGATTTCTATCTACTTTTCCACAATTATCCCATTTCACCAACTGAGTTAATCTCCTTTCCAAAATTACTTAGTATATTTCCAAAATCAACCTTACTTAAGAATTTCACCATTCATTTCTTAAGTTCAATATAAGCATTATATACCCTTTATTATTTTTAGTCCACTTAGAACTAATTCTTCATCTTTACTTTACTTATACAATTTAAATTGGATTTCAATATTCAGTTTCAGTCCTATCTGCATACCAATTTTAAATTTAATTCCAACATTGAATTTCACTTCCATTTACTTACAAATTAAATTAATTTGTTCATTCACAAATTTATACCATCTTAATAAATTTTATTTCGATGTCCATTTACTTACCCTAGTCTACTTAGACCTTTCCTCAATTGACTTTTATTTAAAGTTAATTCTGCTACATTCCAATTTTATTTCTATTCACTTGGATTTTATTTACAACTCATCACTATTTCAATCCAACTTCAGTACTAACTCGCAATTCATCCCTCATTTAATCAATTCAAAATTCCATTAACACCCACTTAACCAATTTATTCAAATTAGTTCATTTCCCACTTTTAATTCAATATTTGATTTTTACCTTCCAAAAATCACTTCACTTAATTTCTTAAGTTCGACCTATTTTATAATTCAAGTTTTGGATTTTTATTCATTTCCCAAAATACAAACAATTTTATTTTGGCTTATTTATTCAACTTCTAAGTTTTATAAGTCGCAACTTATTTATATCCATACTTTCATCCATTACCATCATCCCGTTCACATTTTACTTTTTAACTCGGGATTATACATTTAATTTAGCCAAGTATATATTTTTATTCAATGGGTTTTCAATTCTTTTATAAGCCCTCGTAATCTATTTACTCCAATTCAATCTTATTTAACTTAACTCCAGTTAAATCTAACCTCATACTATTCTTTTGACTTCACACCATTCATTTTATTAAGTAAGAACTTAGTTTCATTTAATGTATCCACCACATGATACAATTCCATCTTAATGATATTTCAATCTTTAATTCGAATCTAATCACAATATCATTAGACTTAGCTCGAGTTCATTTAATTCGACTTACTCTTCTAACTTATTAACTTTTTACAAGTTAATTGCATTCCAAGAAATTTTCAAACTTTAAAATTTTCCAAATCTTTTTATAATCCATAAACATTTTTAGTTAAACCTCTAGAACTTAAGCCATTACTTAGACACTCAAAACATTTACCAATTCCAGAGTCTTCAATAATCACTTAAGTATTTCAAAAATCACTTGAAATCAATTATATCAAAAATTCTTTGGTAAATTCATTACCTCTTTGAATTTCCAAACCAAACCCAGTTTTTGCAAACATCTCCCATTTAAAACATACAAGCAGTAATTCCTCCTATGGAAACTCGAAAATGAACATTGATGATGCTGCAGTCATCACCGAAGTTATTTTCTAGCGACAGAAAAGAGTTTAGTGCTTTTATCCTTCCAAAACATTTCAAATATTTTTAGATTCCAAATCTCACCAGATTTCATACCCAATTCAAAATTATTTTCCAAATAATATCACCATTATTTATCCAAAACCTTTGAAAACCATTTTCAAACCTAAAGGAATTTAATCTTTTCCCAAAATTCCAAATTCGAAATCCACCCAATCATTCAAACATTACTCTGGAATTTTCTTCTCAATTTATTTTCAAATATCTCTCTGGAATTTTTATTCATCTTCAATTATAGATCATTTATAATTCACATTTACAAATCTCATTTGTATATGAATTTATTCTTAATCTTTGGTTATAATTTTAATTCTTCATTCAATTTTTACTTAACAACGATAATAATTTAATATTATCATTTTCTAACAACCAAGCATCCATATAAATATAATAATTTACGGAAAATTATTTCCTTTATATACAAAAATAATTTAGGTAAAATTATTTCAATTACCCTATTTAAAACAACACTGTGTCGGTTTATCTTGTTTAAGAGTTTAGAAATTCCTATCGATAACATGGCGTCCTACATATCAACCAGAATCCATAAACACTCAATCGATAAGTCAACACAATATAAAAGCAACTTTTATATTCACTAACAAATACATGCTCATATTTATTAATACACTCAAACTCATTCTAGAGTACTACGGACTCTATTTCAATGAGTAAACCCGACCAGAGCCAAGGTTCTCGCTTAACCTTTAGCTCTGATACAAAATGCAATGACACGATTTTTCGATGCCCGAAAAACCGAACCATTACGGTAAAAGAAGGAGTTAGAAGAAAAGAAAACAAAATAACAAAATCAGAATCTTACCAACGCAGCGGAATAAAATATAACAGATGATAACAGATCTTTACACAAAAGCATATCAATTTATACATTACAACATCAGAGTACACACAACACACAACACACAACTGGACAGTAATCTTAACATATCCTCACAAAACTGAATACACAGCTATTCAACACAGCGGAATATTTAAAAGAAGTACGGAAGTACGTATCGCCATCCATCTCGTCTCCTGAGCTTCACAGCATTCTTTCTTGTATTCTATAATACTCGGTCTGACTCGAGCATTATAGTGAAATAACACCCGAGTCAGTCTGGAATACGAGTGTGAGAAAATCACACACAATTTGATTATTAAAGTGTCAAAATCCTTTGAAAACAAAAGCATCTCGTAAGACCATGCCACAAATAAAATGTCGAGTTTTGACCTTACGATAGCCAAAACACTTTTTATCAAATCCATATGACATTATAATAGTGTCTATAGAAAGTAAAATAGAATCTAGCTGAAATGCTTGCATCTCACATTTTAGAAATAGTTGGGCATAATCAAAACCGTAAAGGCGCGTAGGGATAATGGATTTCCAACTAATGACTAGGCACTAGGGTACCGCCTGTCACAGTATCTAGTCTAGATCAGCGTACCGAGGATTACATCCAATCCCCTGCAACATAAGACCGGGACTACCCCTTGCTGGATAACCCCGAGTAAGATCACCCCACGGTTGGGATCAGCAACTGCACCACAAAGCCGAATAAAAGGGACATCTAGACAGGGATGACCTCACCCTAATGGGTGCTATCCACTTAGCCTTGCTGCATATCCCCTGATTTTCAGTCGTTCCCAGTTGATGAGGCTTGAGGCTAAGCGTTACCTTTTAGAACACATCTCTTAGAATGCTCATCGCCCACTTGACGATATTCTGAAAGCATTCATCCATACAAGTCCGTTTCGGGTTTGAACGGAACCGAAGGCACTACTCCTACTACATCCATTTTGGAATCGTCCTCAGGATTAGTAGCGACTAGCCCTTGCACTTCACTGCTCCACCTTCGAATCCAAACTCTTGTTTCCACACGAAAATGTTCAAACCGGATCGAAGTGGTTTTCAGGAAATAAATCCCGATCTCGGTCTCTTCGAAACGATCAGCGCATTAGCCAATATTGATAGTCGTTCATTTAACTATCAAATAACATTCACAAACGACCATCAAACATAAATAATTTCACCAAATTATTTATTAATCTCAAAATATCTTCACAAGATATATTTCCTCTTTTCAACCCTTTGAAAACAGTTTTCAAACCATCTTCCTCTCACGGAATACATTCCCCAAATATTTTCTATTTCAACTGAAATCACCAAGTACAAACACTTTAGATTTTAAAATAATCTAAAACACTATATTATAAAATATCTTTAAGACATTTAAGTTAAAAACTACTTTAATACTTAGCCGAAAACATATACTTTAAGAATATTTAAAATAAGCTTCTTAAAAAAATATAAAAATAAATTATTATTATTTTCTTAAAAAAAAATACCAAGTCACCTTTGAATAATTACTACAATAATAGATTGGAAAAATACTTACTTTAGAATTTAAACATTTAGAAATAATAAATTTTCTAAAACATGCCTTTTTTTTAAACAACATTAAAGCTTTTAACTTAGTTAAAAAAAATTACTTTGAAAACATACTTGGCTATCCAGGGAAATATACTTCTCTTCACATTCGTTAAAAATAAGTCACTATTTATTTTTAAACAAAATTTTCCATTCCTTTAATAAATTCCCATCGTGAAATTTATATTTCCAAATATCTACAGATATATTACTTCACCTTTATAAACCCAGTTTATAAATTCCAAAGTCTCACTTCTCTTTTAAAAATCTCGGTTTTAAACATTTAATCAGTCTTCAAATTGATTTCCAAATTACTCCCAATTTGAAATAAATTCCTTTTCTTACTCAATTTTATTTCAAAACCCATAAACTTCAAATTTTATTTCTTAATTATGATTTAAAACCTTTTTAACTGAAAATACCAATTCTAGATTTTCCCTAAATTCCTTCTTTATATTTTCCCATCATTCTTAAATTTATTCAAATTCTCTTTAATTATTTCACTTACAAATTCCCTTCCTTTATTTTCTTCCCAAAAATCCAATTTATATATTTTTGGTAACTCATTATACCCAAATATATTCAATCAAACCATAACATCCAATACTCCAATTATCAATAAAACTCATCACAGTATATCAAATAATCATATCATAGAATATTTAGAAAATCTAAATATTTTAAGGAATCCAGTTGGATCCCTCCAACCTGTTTCCCTACATACACAGATGTTAGCACAATACAATAATACCAATTCCACTTCGAGGTGGAATATCGCGGCATATGGGTTTTTATAATATCATCTACTATTATGCAGCGTATAAGGTCTATTTAATTTTAAATAATAACAATCATCATCCAAACAAAGCAACCAATACTTTTAATTTAACTATTTAAGATTTAAATACTAATCCAGATGAGTGAGATTAACTCACCTTTATCTTTGTTGTCGACAAACATTTCAGATCTTGTCTAAATTCGGACGACATTCGAATCCAGCGGAAAATTCAACAAGCTTCAACTATTGCCAACAAAATTCCATAACATAGAACATGCTGGTATGGTCGCAACTCGTCGCATAAATTGGACCTCGAATATGAAATTAAGCTATAAATTTCAACGCTCCCTCGTTTATTACTTATTAAACCAATTTCAAAATGGATTCTAACCAATGCAAATGGGTTGCGACCACACACAATCCAGATCCACACTTCTAATGCCAGCAAATTAACTTCCCACCCTGATATGCATAGAACATATCAAATTTGGGTATTTTTACAATACCTTAAAAATGGATAGTCAATCGCATCTTCCCAAGCTCCAGGCTATCACGCAAGCACACTAACCCCCTTCCTAACAGCATTGTCTCGGCCATCAACCCCAACATCTCAACCACCGAAGATCGCCTTCCATCCTCTACCCATGCATGGTTAGGCGAAGCTCTTCCCCTTACTGTCAAGCAAGCAAATCTGTGGTCACAAAAATGACCCAAATCCCATAGCTTCCTCCACTATCACCGTACCGGCCTACACTCTCCATGCTCCTCCTCTGCCTCACGTCCCCTGAAGTATGAGTACATCCAGACACACGACAATGAGATGCGAACAGGTTTGAGGTGGCGAAAATCTTAGTGGACGAGTTTCCGACGTGTGCAACAGCTTAGAAGGAACAGATGTTGCCGATCTATATGCGGAGGCGAAATGGTGACGATGAAGGGAGGAAGGTGGTGCCGAAGTCTACAAAAAAGTAAGGAGAGAGAGACGATTTAAAATTCGACTGTAAGAGGAAGTGAGGTAGGAAGGGGAAGTATTTTACAAGGAAAAAGAGGAGGGGAATAGTTTTTTAAGCATGCGTACTCTTTTTTTTCTCCTTCCCTGGCTTTGAATTGATGCGCGTTAAAAAACGAATGGAAGGGGACAGGATGTGAGGCTTACATGCTGGAATGGTGAACATTGATTGAAAAGAAAGCAAAAAGTTCTGATTTGAAAATAATGTCAATCAACGTAAATTTATGTATATATTTAAAAATTTAAATCGTCTCAAGTTACAACTCAAAATCTCAACCTCCTATCGAGACGTGCCGCTAGACGTTCATAATGTTATACCCCTATTTCAAACGCAATGGAAAAGGTTTCGAGTTCTAATTAAATCGTATGAAGAAGATTTCTTTTGGACTCAGTATTTATATTGAAATTTCGATATAGATTTCAGCGCGTTAACCTATCATACGATCACACGACAACTCCAAACGCTATGAAATTTGATAGTCAACAATAATACAATATTACGAATCCAATGGAATAGGTTTCTTCGATTTCCGAGACTACGCCGCGGAAGGCTTTTTTTAAATATCGGATTAAATGATTAAATTTCAAAACCAACAAACCACTTTTAAATTTACTTTTAAAAGTTCTATCCCCTTCAGTATTATCAATATGAATTTTCTAAGCCTTTAAAATATTTTAACAAGCTTAAAATTTCAGATTCAACCATTTACCCAATTTCCAATTATTTAATTAAACAATTAAATCACTCAATAAATAGTGGCATTTTAAATTCATGTTAGAAATCAACATTTAAAATTTTAAAATCAATTAAATATCCCAATTTGAAATGTCCAAAATCCTGGGTCATCACAGTTGTTTTCTACCCTTATATGATAGTATGTGATAGCAAGGAACTAGTTTCAAAATTAATAGAAATGATAGAGTAAAGTTTGAAAAGTTAGAAGCAAAATATTCGCTATGGATGCATTACGTAAATGCCTTGCGTTCGACGGTTTGTACTAATATTTTATGGAGACATCCTTATGAGTTTCTTGGCAAGGTTATGATTTCCTATAAGTATATCACTAGCTGTAAAAAAATTGGACTTAAATCACTTAATAGCATATTGAAAATGGATCGAACATTGAAGGGTTTAAAAGTGGTTTTATGGCATAAACAGGAATCTGCAACACTTTGGACACTATCTCGGTGTTTTAGAACTTTTGACAGCAATTCTGTAAATGCTATTATTTTCTATTTGAATTTTTAAATGGTTTAAAATGACATTCAAACTGAAACATATTCTGGGAGTTTCTAAAATTTAGACTGCATTTCTGTAATGTTGTAGTATGTTGTTGAGACGTTAAAATGGTTAAAAATGTTATTTAAATAAAGTATTTTTGTATAATCTTTTTATGAGTGTTCATAAACATTAATTAGAATATCTTAAAAGTGGTTTTAGGTCTAAATATATTTTTAATAATTATTTATGAATTTTTAAAGTAAAGGGCTTTTAATATAAAACATGCTTTTTTATTGATATTTATTAAACTCTAAATTTTTATGTATAATAATATTTAATATAGATATTTAAAACCTATTTATATAAGTTTAGAAAAGAAGTATTTTATAAAAGGATAAGTGGTTTTTTTATAACCTTAAGTTACAATGAATGTTTTTGAGAAGTTTATTAAAGTACATTTCCTTATTCAATAAGTGTAGATATAATTAGATCTTTAAAAAGAATGTTTTTAAAGATAATATTAAGTATAAAATGGTTTTGGGCTTATACTAACAATGTTTTAATAACATTTATTTTTACCCATTCGAATATACTTTTAAAATTGTGAAATCTTGTCAAGAAACTTGCGAATATTCTTATACCTTGGAGATAAGAATATGATTACATTTTGAGAATGTAAAGAGTAGAAAAAAATAGTGAAATAGTAGAAAATACGTATATATCTTTTGTAAAGGTATTTCAAAAATATATGTATGTATACATATTACATACATACATACAAGTATTTACAAAGAAGTTCCAATAAATAAAAGAATTAATTAAATAAAAATGGGATTAGAAGTCGCATATGTGAATTAATCATGCTTTGTTTGTTTACTTGTTTATGAAAAGTATTTAATCCTATACTTCGCACTGAAAGATGACAAAGTAGACTTATCCTATCTATGAGAGCTAAGATTAATGTTCCAATGGGTCTTAGAAGCAATATTGCTCCAACCTACTGGCTTCACTCTTGACCGAGAGATAACATAAATTAAGAAGGTCAGAAATGTGATAAGTATACGTGATTTGGTTTCCATATGCGATCGATTATATTTTGTACTACGTAGTCGATTAGTTGGATTTGTAATTAACCAAATTAACTTAGGATGTATATATAAGCATCACATATTAATATAGTTTGAGATCCCCCAGGGAGGACACACTCATATGAATCGTCTCTCACTTTAAGAACATTTACATATGAGATCCCCTAGGGAGGTGTCCTTTATATGGTTCGTTTACTTCTTAAAGAACCAGAATTAAGTTAACAAAAAATTCATCGATTTATTTTTGAAGAGTTCGGGATTAGATAAGTGTATTACTCATTGAAAACCACTTCAAAATTGATGTACGAGTTCTATAGTTTGGAAGCAGTTATGGAGTGAAATGTTATAGAGTTGAACTGTCTATCCTAGGATTAAGTCCAAGGGATGGGTTAACACTAACATTTCGAATGACGCTATGGAGGGAACTGCCTACCTCGAGGTTGATTCCAAAAGAGAGGACAGAGTTTAAGTTCATCGGATGACTTATGTCGGAATCCACAAAGAGATTCGTGAAGAGTTTGAGATGCTAGAATCCATGCGAGGATGGAGATCTGTTCGAGTGAAGAAGACATTGTATTTTGAGATGCTGATTCACCATGGCAATGACAGAAGGCAGCGTAGGATGCATAACAGTGGGTTTAGCTGACTTGAAGGGGTATTTCAACACTATATCTAGAGATGCTCATCGATGTTGCTAGTGGGAGTTGATGATATTCGGCATCACATGTGTGGGAATAGGCCAGTTGTGTTTACCTTATGATACATTTTATCTAGAAATATATGATGCTCTAAAGGCAGTTTCTGATCCTTGTCATAGGGGCCGACCTCGTTGTATGGTGATCTTCATGGAAATCCATATGCAAACGTACCTTAGCAGTTTTAGTTGTACTTCTAATACTGTTGTGTTGTGAGATGCAAGTAGGAGATATTTTTTGATTTATATTCTACACCCTAGACATTATCTATTATATCGCCATATGTACATATTAGGCAGTTTGGTTCTTTTGGGGGAAAAACTTGTTACGGTGATTTGAACTGTCTCAAAATTTACTGTTATATAGTGGCTATATATTCTTGAGTTTCTCATACCACCCTTAATTTCTTGAGTTCTCTTTCGAGTAGTTTGGGAAAGAAAGGTTCTCATTAATATTGTTTGGAGCTTCAAGAGATGAGCCGGATGCTTCCATTTTTCTATTATAGTATTCTTATTTCCAACGCACCACTATTGTATTTATCAGTATTTGTAAGGACAGGCTATTATAACTGTCTAGGCTGATGACAGTACTTAGGATTGTAATTCTTAAATACTATGTATCTTAGAGTGACAGTTTGTAATGTCTTTTTTATATTATACGTTATCGTTCCGCTATGAGATTCTGATGCTGTGTTCTTTCTTCCTTGTTCATTTTGTTTTATTTACCCCAAAAATTTGTCTTTTCGGCACTTAAGTGCTCGATATGTGAATATTGTGGATGTATTAGTGTCGACATTTGGGGATCGAAAATGCAAGTCGTTGTAGAAAAGGTATGGATCCTTAGGTTTGAGTTGCTGGTAGAGATACTAAAGGAAACACTCAGAGGGAACGCGGTTCACATCAAA
Source organism: Allium cepa (assembly GCA_030765085.1). Lineage (NCBI taxonomy): Eukaryota > Viridiplantae > Streptophyta > Magnoliopsida > Asparagales > Amaryllidaceae > Allium > Allium cepa. The sequence continues at coordinate 62,034,378 of CM060935.1, forward strand.
ATCATCAAAGAACGAATGGACTCCCCAAAGGCATGGGGACCGAAGCATATTTGTGCTAGCTGTGAAAATTTTTCTAAGTTGAAAACATGGTGATGCACGACATGGCACCATTCAAGGAAAAATGAGGGCAATAACAAATTGATAAATAAAATAATTATTTTATTAGAATCAACAGCAGGATCATAGCTTGGAGATCACTGCTAGCAAGAATCCTTTTGCTGAAGAAAGTAGAGTGGCCTGGTACCTAGTATGTTCATCATGTCAAAGAGCCTGGATATAATGGGCTGACTGACCTGATGCAAACCTTAATAAAATATGATTGATATATGGATGGTGCTAGAGCTAATGATGATGATGATGTCAAATGTAGGTATTTTCCTTTCTTCCTAGATGGATTAGCTATAATGTGGTTTTGTAGGGTGGAACCTAGGTCCATATCCTCCTATGAAGAACTGGTGACTAGATTTTCAAATTAGTTTCAAGTTCGCTCAGTTTAACCTGAATATGTTATGTCCTTAGCCTATCTGCATCGATAGTCCAATAAGACCCTGAGAAGCTTTCGTAAATGTTTCAATGCCAAAATGATAGTGGTAAAGAACCCAAGAGACGATATTGTTTTAATTGAGCTTATAATTGGTGTGAATAAAAAAATGGAGTTAGGAACTGGTTGAAAATGAAGAAATTAACCACATTGAAAGATTTTTACCAGAAGGCTAGCCAATTTCTACTCTTGGAAGAGGCAAATTTGGAAGAAGAGATAGGCGTTGGCAATCAAGTTGGACCAAGCAACATCTTGAAAAGCACATAGTTGTCAACCAAGAAGGTGGTGATAGTAATGGTAATTTAGGAAATAGTAACAATGGGTGGAAGAATATTTATGCTAAAGCTTAAAGGTAAGAACCAAGGAAATGTTTAGATTCAAGTATGATGAGGATTATACATAGTTGATTGACTCGGTTGAGAACATCTATCTTGTGACACAAGGTTTTGTGAGATATAAGAAGCATGCCATGAGGTAGGCAACTGATGAAGAGAAGTGCTCTAGGAAATAGTGTCATTACCCTAAGACACATGGACAATACATTAATGAGTGCAGACACCTCAAGGATATGATAAAGGGGTTGATAAGAAAGAAGCCACTACAACCATATGTTAGGAACTAGTAGGACGTTGGGCAAGGAAATAGTTAAATTATGAGGCAGCTGCCTCGAGGTAATAGAGAAGAAACAAGTGGTGAAGGTCCAAGGTCACCGATTGGTGATAAGTACAGTATTTAGAGGTCTATATCCTTGGGAAAAAATTTGAATGAGTAAAATATTGGTAATAAATATAGTATATTTATCTAACATTTTCTGGTGATTTCACCGGGAATCAAATATCGAGAATGGATTTGCGGTTCCTGCTAGAATTTGAATACAATGTCAAACGAGATCCAAACGGAATTACTCCTAGAAAGGCTTCAAGTAAGAAAATGATTGAAGTAGAACCGCCTGGTTTAGATCACGAAGAAGTAACTTCAACTCAACCAGAAGTTGTGATGAAGCAAGAGCTGGATAGTATAATAGCTTCTATAGACAAATGTCTCAAAAAGCCATCTTTGAGGAAATAAAGAAAATATTTTCTTCAACGCACGACCTCGTCAAGAAAAAGGATAACTTCCAAAACGTCACGATGATTTGGAGGATTCTTCTTTTGTATCAAGTGAGGAAAATTCTATAGATCAAGATAGATATGAGAAGGAAAAAGCTCGAGATGGAGGTGCAAGAGCATCAAGTAAACAAAAAAAGCAATTGTAGCTCTCACCACGACTCGCTGATGGGTCGGACCAACCCATGACCCATCATGGATAGGTACTGATCCATTAACTAGGCATCATGTGTGAAGGTTATTCCAAGGATGGTCATGTGGAGGACGGACAAGGTGTTGGTTCTCGGGATGGAGTTGCTAGTGCAGATATTGAAGGAAACACATATAGAGGATGCAGTTCACGATGAAATTGCCGAAGAACAAAGCGAATGGACTCCCTAGAGATATAGGGACTTAGGAATCGTCATGCCAGCTATGACTATTTGTTAAGCCAAACATATGATGATGCATGCCATGGCCATCATTCAAGGCGAAATGAGGGCAACAACGATTTAATAAGCAAAACAATCCAAAGGTTGCTTTATCAAAATCAGCAGCTGGATCAAAGTTGGGAGATCATTGCTAGCAAAAATCTTTTTAATAAGGAAATTGAAAAAACTTGACATTGTAGGAAGTTCTTCATGCCAATGATGCCTAGCTATATTGGGTTGATTAACCTGATGCAAAACTTAATAAAATATGACCGACGTATGGATGGTGCCATAGCTGATGATGATGAAGTCAAATATAGGTATTTTCCTCTCTTCTTGGATGGATTGGCTATAACGTAGTTTTGTAGGCTAGAACCTAGGTCCAAATCATCCAACATAGAATTGGTAAATAAATTTTTGAATTCATCTCAAGTTCACATGATTTAACCTGAAGATGCAATGTCCTTGGCTAATTTGCATCGATGGTCCAATGAGACCTTTAATAGATTTTTGAAATGTTCAATGCTAAAGTGATAGTGGTAAAGGACCCAATAGATGACATTATGTTAATGGAACATATAGTTGGTGGGAACAAAGGAAACAACTAAGGAAGTGGTTGAAGATGAAGAAATTAACCACATTGAAGGATTCTTACAAGAAGGCTAAATGATTTCTATGCTTGGAAGAAGCAGATTTGGAGGAAGAGATGTGCGTTGGCGGTCAGGTTGGACCGAGCAGCATCTTGAAATGTAATTTTTAAGTCAACCATGATAGTGGTAGTGGTTTTGGTAACCCTAGAAATGGTAATAATGGGCGGAAGAATAATTACACTGGAGCTAAAAACCAAGAACCAAGGTAGCATTTTATATTCAACCGTGATGGGAAGTATACAGAGTAGACTGACTTTGTCAATAATATCTACTTGCGATGCAAGGTATGGTGAGATATAAGTAGCTTGCCCCGAGGAAGGAAACTAACAAAAAGAAGTGCTTTGGAAAATACTTTCCTTACCTTGAGACACATGGACACTACACTAATGTGTATAGGCATCTTAAGGGTGTGATAGAGGACCTGATAAGTAAGAAGCAACTACAACAGTTTGTTTGGAACTTATTGGATGGCATGCAAGGAAACGTTCAAAATCCAAGGAAGCTCCTTGAGGTAACAGAGAAGGGAAAATTGGTGAAGGTCCAAGGTCACCGAGGCGCAACTTGGTGATAAATACACTATTCGGAGGTCCACTTCCCTCTGAAAAAAGATGGAATGAAATAGAATGATATAAGAGCTTGTTTAGGCATTCTCCTTGGGAAATATGTTAGGTGATAGAGGAAGGAGCTCTTACTAAACAACTGCGAAGGATTGTCAACAACATCATCTTCGACGATAGAGATGTAGATGGTGTCGAGGCTCTGACACCCGAGCTAGTGGTGATAATGGCCATGATTGACCCTACAAGAGTTCAGCGAGTGTTAGTAGACAACGGCAACTCGATAAACATCCTTTTCTTCTTTTCAAATAGATGTTTGATAAAATGTAGCCCTCAATGAAAAGGATCTATTGCCTTGTAAATATTAACTTAAGGGATTTAGCGCCTAAGCGATAGCTTATAATAGGTGGATTGAATTCCCTGTCCAACTTGGAGATGATCCAGGTAAGGTAATACGGGTTCAAAACTTTAATGTGGTGGATAAATTCTCTGCCTAGATCACATTCTTGGGACGTTTAACCTTAGTTGATTTTCAAGTTGCACTTGCTCTATAATGCTTGATGATAAAATTTCCTATGGATAATGGAGCGAGTGCAATTCAAGGTGACCAAAGCAAAGGTTGAATGTTATGTTGCAAATCTGGGTTGATGCAAGGAAAAGGGAAGAATTTAGTGAAGGCTCTCTATATCAAAAAGAAAGATATATAGTAATTACCGTATAATCTCCAACTTGGGTCTGCTAGCGACTGATATAAAGATATAGACACATAGAAAGAGTAGGCTGAGGCAAGGGCAGGGATGGTGGAGCTGTTAGATGAAATCTAAGTGGATGAATATAATCTGATAAAGATTGTCCAAATTGGATCTCAACTAAGCTTGAGGACGAAAATGGATACGGTTGGGTTTCTATGAGCAAACAAGGATGTATTCATGTGAAATCATCCTAATATGTACGGAATTTCGCCCGTAGTTGCGTGTCATGCACTAATTGTCAACTTAACCTTTCCCCTTGTGAAATCGAATGTTGCAGCATTGGACCGTAGAGATTTGGTGCAATGAAAAAGAAGATGGATGAGTTATTAGCTAACGATTTTACCCAAGATGCACTTTACCCAGAATGGGTAGCGAATATCATGATCGGTAGGAAGGCCATTAAAAAGTGGTGGACATACATTGACATGAACTACTATCCTTTGTGGTTAGGAAGAACCGCTTTCCGCTTCTATGGATTGACCAACTTGTGGATGGAACAACGAGACATGAACAACTATCATTCGTGGATTTATATTTCAACTATAATCAGATTGCGATGCAAGTCTCCGATTGAGAACAGTCTTTATCTTGGACTTGGGATTGTATATTTATAAAGATACACCATTCAGTTTGAAAAACACTGAAGCTACTTAACAATGTCTGGGCAACAAAATGTTTGATAAGCAAATTGGATGGACTATGGAAATCTATGCGGAAGATATATTAGTGAATTTATGAAAATCATTGGACCATATAGGTAACCTCTTGGAAATGTTTGATGTTCTTCAAAAGTATTGAATGAAGTTTAATATGCTAAAGTATTCTTTTGATGTTGCATCTGATAAGTTTTTAGGGTTCGTTATAAACCTAAGGGTTAGTGAAGCTGACCCGGATCAGATTGAAGCTTTAAAAAAAATCACTTCCTCATGGATGAGGAGGGAAATGCGGAGCTTGAAAGGTAAAGTTCTCACTTTGGGTAGGTTCATCTAAAAGGTGACTGACAAATACATACCATTCTTTGACGTCCTCAGGAAGGAAACAATGAAGTTTTAATGAACAAATGAACGTGAAGCGGCTTTCAGAATCTATTGGAACATCCAAAGGAACCACTGATCCCATCGAAGCCTTTGGAAGGAGATGTAACACCTCATGAAATCAACCCTAATTAAATAAGCAAATTAAGAGAAATTCAATTAAATAGGGTAAGGATAAAAATGGAAATTTTGTAAAATTTGGAATTTGACCACGAAAATTGTGTCGTTGCTTTTGTGGTGAAATTTCGATCAGTTTTCACATATAATATGCTGAAAATGGAGCTTAAACAAAAAAGTTATCGGCGTTTGAAGTTTTCAGATTTAAATTAATTTAGTTCGAATTTAAATCAAATAAAATAATTAATTCCTTAATTCGATATTTCGAAATTAATTGTGATTAAAGTTGGGGGCTAAGTGAACGTTAAATTTAAGGATTAATTTTAAGTGTAATTAGGGAATTAAATAAACAACGGCTTAAATAATTTAATATTCTTCCTAAAATAGGAGAAGAGGTCGACCCCCTAACCTCATGAAGTCGACCCCTAGAGTTGACCGCTTGGAAGGAAAAGGTCGATCGCTTTCTCTATGGTGGCTGGGGTTTGGGTGCTTAGTGCACTCCAGATTTTTCGGTTTTCAACCTATTTCCATCATACGGTTCTGGTGCGTTTCAACCACTATAAATAAGAGCCTAGACCTCTCACTTTTGTTCACAAATATTTTGCGAATATCAGCAAAGCTCTGTCAGTTTATCTCTTCTTAGATTCAGAAAACTCCATTAGAGTTTTAGGTAAGAAATCCTAATCTATCTTTTGTTTATTATTTAATTTCTAAACCTATTCTCCTCCAACCTTTATGAATCTAATATATATATATATATATATATATATAAATGAAATATATATATATCAGATTATAATACACATACACACACAAATCTCTTTTTGTATATATCAAAAAGAAAAGATCTAAAGGAAATTATAATGGGCATTGCAAATCCAAAGAGAAGCAAAGATATCGACCAACTTGGGTGGAAACTTTAGTATTTTATTTTTTTCATTGATTAGTATAATGTATGGATTTGAATATGCCTTATGATTTTGGAATTGTGAAAACAAGATAGATAAAATCTTCCAAAATTCTTTTTTATTTCAAAATGTCAATTATAAATGGAGATTTCAGTTATCTATGTTAATGTGATGGAATTTTTGTTGTTTCTTCAATTTCTGATAATTTCATAGTTTATTCCACTTCTCCTCCTTCTTTGGTTCAAATTATGAGTTTTCAATAATTAAATAAGGGTTAAGAGTAGGAATTCTATTCGTAGTTTACGCCACTTATTCCATACAAATTCCTGTGTTTATCTCTTTGAAAAAACGAGTTTATTAGAATATGAAATTAAAATTGTAATTCCTATTTTTTAGGATATTCCATTTTATTGATGTAATAAATTAGCTTTCTATTTCTATTTACAAGCCTATTTATTGCAGTTTTGGTAATGGATATTTCATCCTTATTATGAATATTAAAATCCATTTTTATGGATATTGAAATCTTGGAAATTTGAAGAAGAAGGACTTATGTTAGGGTTATGGTTGAAAGAATTGACATTTAATGCTAGTTCAGGGCATATGAACCGCACACTTAGAATTTATTATGCACGAATATATATTATTTTCATTAGCGCGATAAACATATAAATATGGAGTATAATTGTGTAGTTAATTGGGTAGTAATTGTCATCAAATCCTCCTTAAGAAAGTAATTGATGTTTTAAGACATAATAAGGAAGATTCCTTATAAGGCCTTAATTATGAAACAGTGAGATGAGTACTATATGTGGGGTGTATTTAAATTATGGCTAAGTCATAGGGATGCAAGGTCAGTAGAGTTGCACGACAGAAGTATGCCCTTCACTTTCAGTCTACCAGCAGTTGTGTACACTTCCTACTGATGTGAGATAACGTTTGCGATAAATATTTTTAATGGCACGAGGTTATTTTCAAATTCTGTAGTGTAAATCTAGCCATTTGATTTGGCTACCAATTCCGACGAATAATCGGACTAATCCGAGTTGTCATTATGAGTATGTGCCATAATAAGAAGGGCCTACTTTGGGGTCTTGAGGTATTAAGTGGTTGTTTGAGGGCCCGCCTCTTTTCCTTAAATGAAGTATTAAATAGCCAAGAGGCTAGTTATTAGGAATGTTAGGTAGTATCTCAATAGGGGTTCGCTTCGGGATAAGGTATTAAGTGACTGATTGAGGATCTGCTTTTCCATAAAGAAGTATTAAGTGGTTCGAGAGATTCCATATGATGTTAGCTAGATAGTTACCATTGAAGAGTCCTCCTTAGGAATAGGTATTAAATGAAGGGTCTACCTAAAGTGAGGTCTTAAATGGCCAGAGTCTTCTTATTTTTCAATAAAAGATATAAGTGGCTTGGGTACTGTCTCTCGCATTGTTAGATATTTATGACGTGGGATTTGGCTTATGGGATTTAGAAACCTGCTTTGGGAATGGAAGGTATTAAGTGGTTTATTTCGGACCCGCTCCCTTTTCTTATAGGAAGTATTAAGTGGTTTTATGTACGTAGGCATATCCTTATTTTGAAATATACTGTCCAAGTACTAAAATGGTAAGACTCAAGGTTTTTACACACTAGATACTTGTCGTTCTAACTCCCTCCTTATTACAACACAGGTTAGAGAAGGATTTGATGAAGCATGAAGATGGAGAGAGTGAAACTTGTGGTAGTTACTATTTATCTTTTTGTATTATTTTCTATTGTACCTATGAAATGTAATCTTGAACAAAATGTTGTAACAGATGTTGTTATGTATTGTGACGTTTGAAATGATTTGAAATAAATGGGTATTATAATTGTTACTATAATTTATTCCTTCTGCTATGAGTTCTAAAAGAATAGATAGATAGCTCCATATAGTTTTCCTTTTTACCAACCATCAGCCAGCTTTGGAATGGGCCTAAGTTTCTATGGGCCTTTTCTGGGTCAGAATGTATGTCTTTTTTGGGAAGGGTTGTAATAGGGGAGGACTTATACATCTACTTAGCAGTGTTGATTCTTGCATTGAGTGTGGCATTTTTACACGAGGAGTGGAAAATACAAAAGCCGGTATACTATATCAACAAGTGGTCCACTTGAGCAAAAAACAATATTTACAGCTGGTGGCATACTACTTGTTCTAGCATCGACAAATCTGAGATAGTATTTTCTGGCTCATCAATAAAATTGTAGACCTATCAACATCTTAAGCGAGTATTACTTCACCCAAAAACTTCAGATGCTCATTGAAATAAACATCAAGATGATTAGTATGAAATCACTTAATATCCCAGGAAGGCAATTCAAGATCAAGTATTGGTAGATTTCATTACCGATTTCACCATCTGGGATGAAGAGAAGGAAGAGGAATTGATTGAGCATTACCGGTGGAAATTATATGTTGACCTAGCAAACAACGACCATGATTCAGGAGCGGGAGTACTTTTGACCACTCTAAACGGTTTATGCAACAACCCAGTGTTGAGAAGCAATTAATTAATTGGATTTTAAATAATAAGATTGAATATTTGAGATTTAATAAGTATACATAGGAATTTGGGATGTTTTGAAAGTATACAAATTTATGTGGAAATTTTAAAGTGATGAACTATTTTGGTATTAAATATTTTGAAATAATACCGATATTTTAAACTTGAAATGAATTTCACATAAATTAAAAACTTAATTAGTAATTCATAAAATTGAGTGGTAGCAAGTAAAAGGAATTTTATAATTTACTGTGGTATGCAAGGGTTTTATTTAATTAGTTGGGGTTGGTAAATAATTTTACTACAACGAACTAAATTATTGTAATTAGAGTTAATTAATTAAATATATAGCAAATTATGGAAAGTTATTTTATATAATATATGTGTGTGTGTATCTGTATGTGTTTAGTTGTTTAAAAATATGATGATGGAAAATATGATATTTAAGTGAAGTTTAAAGTTAATATTGGATCAAGTATGAATTGTTTATATAATAAGGCATATAGAGCTAAAGAAGGAAAGTGAAGTCCGTAAGTGTTTTTGAGCCCAAAACCCTAATTTCAAAGGCCAGACCTTTATATAATCAGAGTCTTTACACTAATCAAAAAAAAAATTCTCGTACCTAATTTTATTACCCTGTAGCTCATTTTCACTCTTCAGTCAAGGATTAAAACCCTAAATTCATCCTATAAGAATCAAGATAAAATAAACTAAAATCCTATAAATTCCCAAATTTATATATATGCTTCTTAATACAAAACAACATCAATAGGAGTGGAGTAGTTGAAGTTTTGATCATCATTGTTTTGGATTTTGCAATTACTGTGAGTGAAGAGGAGAAGAAAGAGTGTACATAGAATTATCTACTACTACTGTTAGGTCAGTGATTCTTCAGCATTCACGTATTTATGCTTAAAATAAATGTGCGACATTGATTACAATGCTTGATTGTGTGATCAATTTTTGATGATACTTGTCATTTTATTTTGTAGACTAAATTCGCCCATTCACTATCACGTTTCCACTTTAATATAATTCAATCTTGTGATGTCTATGTGTATGGATAACAATTGATGCTTGAATGTGTGCATGAAGTAGGGAACTGAATGGGTGAAGAAATCTTTGAGAAACGACGATAAAATGAAGGAACATTCTCGAGCTTAAGCTCCAAATATGCAGGGCGGTTGAACCCCTAAAACCTTAATAATCGATCGGTCAAGTTAGGGCAGTCGACCGATCCCCTAAGCTTGGAGATAAAGCTCTAACCAGTTTTACTCATTTAAATATACATTGTAACAACCCAAAACTTAACCTGTAACAATTAAGTTGTTAATTAATTGAATAATAAGATAACTTTGTGAAATTATCAGAATCAAGCAATGGAGGTTCACTACTACAAAACAGACCATTTGCATCGGTTGTTTACCCCCATTTTGCATCAGTTCAACATCTGATGCATATGAAACCGATGAAACAGGCTTAACAGTTTTGCATCAGTTCTAAAACTGATGCAAAATGGTCCTTTTTGCATCACTTGTTACTAACAATTGATACAAAATACGGTTGGTTGCTTAGACACAGCTCTCATGTTGCATCGGTTATAATGAAAACCAATGCAACAAAGGCTTCTTTGTTGCATCAGTTTTTTATAACAACCGGTGCAAACTAATCCCTCTATTGCATCAGCTATTTATACCTGATGCAAAAAAACCATTCCCAGAAATCATTATTACAGCACTCAAATAGACAATATATATATTATTGATTATAACAAATAATTATTGCATGCAATATTTTGCAATCATTATCCCTCTATTAGCATCTTTTTTTTGACTTTGCTCCAGAATAATGATAACCTGACTCTAGGCTGCCCGTGTGTAAAATTGTGGGCACCTAGAGTTTAGAAAGGGAACAATAAACTCCAGGTCAGTCGTGGGACTGGTGTGAGATCTTAAAAACAGTTATTCTTTTTTACAAAAGAAAATAAAGGAATTTAAAAGAAATCTGCAATGCTTTTTGAAAAATGAAACTACCATAAGGCCTCCCGCCACACACACAATGCAAACGCAGAATTAGAGGAGATTTCTCCTTATGATAGTCAAACATGGTTAATACGCAAAATCTTTTTAATATTATCATTACTGCATAGCGCAGAAAACATTTTGAAAGTATAATATTAATCTTAGCCAGCATAGGCATTTTGCACTTATGCCTACTATAGCTACCATGTTCAATAGCAGGTTACCGCCACATTCCATGGCAGGTTATACAACTAAAACCATACAGGACGCGCATTGTTTCATTGGATTTCCAACAAATGGTCTGGCTAAGGAACTTCCTACTGCCACATGGGTACGCCTCTGGAGGGACGCCCCGAGAACCTAACCGGATCTCTGCCAACACAAGGCCGGGTTACCTCTGCAAAAATAGGTAACTACTGACACGAGTATGTCGTCCCCCAGTTGTAAACAACCTTTATCCAACGATCCTCAACAAAAACAATCACAAAGTAATATATATTTGCGATATCCACATAAGTTAAGTATCTGGGCTCCATACCATGATACCACTTCTATCCATAAGGAAATGCACATACCCTAAAGAGTGCTAACCCCTATAACCTTACGGCATTCTTCCTATTTCGACCATTCCGGGGTGTGAGGCTCAACGAAGTCTCGTCCACAAAGCTACGCTTTTCACAAAAGACATGCTTCGATCAACAACTGATCAGTAGCACTTCGTATGCCACATTACCAAATTGAGAATGTATAACTAGTAACCATCAACTACATAACCTTTGAGCTCGTACGTCTCAGAGAAGGGTGTTAAGCTAAGAGAATAAATTCTCCGCCACCAACAGAAATGTATTTGATAGAATTCAGCTTTACATCTCAAAGGCTAACGTCGGACACGCATCCATACAAGTCCGTTCCGGGTTCAAACAGAGCCGAAGGCACTTCCAAAGAAGCCCTTGCAATCCGGATATTCACTAATCACATCCGGAATCCCCATCACAAAGGGTGATAAAATCTCTATGCCGGAGCAACCCGGTGCAGAGGCATTCGATAGGTAATCCTTTCGCTTTCGAAAATACCCGATCTTCAACACCACCTTCAAATGCAATCTCATTTCGTCGTATTGTTATTCGGAATGGGTTTTATGACACAAGGTCCTCTCCTGGCTAATCCGAATAACGAGCGCTTATTTTTAAAAATAAGTGTTACATTCAGATTTAAACAAATCACAACAAATTCCACTTTGATCTTTTAAATAAAAGATCCATCACAATCACAAAGGTTCGATGTGGGTTTCGAATATCCATTTGGAATCCGACTCCAAGTCGCATCGAAGTTCAAATGCCATTTAAAAAGGCCAATATTGATAGTCGGTTATTTAACTATCAATTATCGTTCACAACAATCACTAGATTTCAAATAATTTTCCTCCAATTATTATTATTTTCAAAATATCTTTGCAAGATAAAATTTAACTTTTCAACACTTTGAAAACAAATACAAATCAAATTTTCACACTTCAATCCTTTGAAATTAATTTTTAAATCAATTTTTCCTTACGCGGAAACATTTCCAATATTTATTCATTTCCACTAAAAATCTGCCAAGTTCAAATATTTTAAAATAATATAAAATATTTATTCAAATTGTACTTGGAAACATTTAAAATAAACTATTTTAGAATATTTGCTTAAATATTAGTTATGAAAAATATTATACTAATATCTCATATAAAAATTCAATTCCAAGACTAGTTTTAAAATAAAATTAGTAGATAGGATACAACTATTTAAATGTCCAATTTCTAAAACAAATATCAATTTAAAACTTTAAATAATCACTTCTATAATAGTTTAAAATATATTTTTACTTTAAAGATTTTCAAAAAACTTAAGTAAATAATTTTTCTTCCAAAACATTCTTTCCTCAAAACCATCTTTACAACTTCAATTTATATTTATACACTATATTGAAATCATTCTCGGCTTTCAGGGAAAGTACACATTCCATTCTAAAATGGTTCATTTAAATCAATTAATAAATCTTTCTGGGTTTATTTTAAATTTACGTCCCAAATCTGTAAATTCCTTTCCAACTTTTAAAATAAAACAATATTTATTTTTAAAACAAATTTCTCTTTCTTCTATAAAATTCCCATTATGGATTTAAATTTTAAATATCCATTAATTTACAATATTCAAATCGATTCCCAAGTACTCACATTCAACACCAAATCAAATTTCAAATTAATTTCTAAATTATTTCTATTACTAAGTTCAATTCCGAATTTATTTCTAAATTTATTTCAATCGACAAATCAATTTTCATATCAATTTCCCAAAGGTTTATTTTTAATACCAAATTAATTTCGAATCGATTTCCCAATTTATTTCCAAAACACCAAACCAAATTTCCAAATTAATTCCTAAGATTTATTCTAACTCCAAATTAATTCCCAAATCGATTTCTAAAATTAATCGCAACTCCAAATTAAATTCCAAATTAAATTCCAAATTAAATTTCTAAATTTATTTCGTTTTGAAATAAATTCCTTTATTAAAATATTTTCCTATATTTTTTTGGAATTAATTAGATCGGATTATAAAAATCAACTTTAATACTTTAATTGTAACGGTCTAGGCTTTTCTACTTTAATTTCTAAAAATCCAATTTCATATTTCTGGTATCCTAGGATACCAAAAATATATTCGGCTAAACTTTAGCCTTCAATGGTTTCAATCACAAATAGTCACACACAGATTTTAAATAATCAACACAAAATTTTGAAAACAAATCAAAATGTTTTGAGGAATTCAGTTGGATCCCTCCAACCTGTTTCCTGCATCCATAAACGTTAGCACAACAATTAAATACCAATTCCACTTCGAGGTGGAATATCGCGGTATATGGGATTTATAAAATATCACCCGCTACTATGTGGTGCATAGGGTCTCATCCGTGATATAATGCGGGAAATCAACAACTCCAAATACATATATAATACAATTCCACTTCGAGGTGGAATATCGCGGTATATGGGATTAATATATTATCATCCGCTATTATGCGACGCATAGGGTCTAAACTAATATAACTAATAATAAATTAATCAACCATGCACACAATCAACAATTTTAAATTTAACTATTTAAAATTTAAATCAGAAAATTTGATTGAGTGAGAAGATCTCACCTTTGCTTACGCATGCAACCATTTTCCATTCCAGTTTATTTTTCACGATCCTTAAACCTTGTAACAAACATTATAAGGTTTTATTAATATTCGAATAAATTAAACAATTAAATTCCATTTGATAATTTAGTTAAACCATGATTTTATTTAAACCAATACTTTTAATTTTAAACAAATTCCTTTTAAAATTCCCTTTTAAAACCTGTTAGTATCTAAAATAATTTTAGATAAGTTAGTTAAACATTTTTTCCACCAAACCTATTATTTTAAAATAAACTTGTAAATTTAAAGTACATGTGTATATATTAACTGTAATAAATTATTTTTCGACTTATCTATATATACATTCACTATAATGAACCTCTTTGCAAAATGTATATATACATAAAAAAAATCAAACTTTATTCCTATTTTTTTCTGTTTTACCTGTATACTAAATCATTGTAAATTCAAAAAATGAGATATATGTTTTTTTCTAAATCGAACGAGACTAAAACAAGTGATTACCTCACAGCCGAACTCGATGCTATCACGACTTAGTTAACTGCTGCATACATCGAGCACCGCCTGCTCCTCATCGTCAGATCGTGGACGATCACCTATTTCGCCCAACATTGACGATGTCGCTAGATTCGAACGCGAACATCCCAGCAATTCTCAACAAACCCACTTCGAGTCGAACAAGCCTTCCTCCGACCTGCTCGCAAAACCCACCATCGCGTGTTGCCAACACCGCCGCTTCGACCTCCTACTCGCGATGCTCGAGATCGGCAATTCCCAAACCTCGTACTCACGAAGCCTTAGTCGATTCGAACGCGATTTCAGATCGCGTGATACCCTCCCCCCTTCGATTCCGATTGAATATGATTTTTGTTCGGCTTTGGTTTTTATTTTCTTGAACGAATATGTGAATTTAAATCGAAAAGAAGGCGGCATTTTTTTCTTTCTCTTTGAATTTCTGTTCGAAAAAAAGATGCGGTGTTGTTTATTTTCTCATTTTATTTTAATATGCTTGGCCCTAAAAAAACAAAGGACACGCGCGTTTTTTTTTGAAGAGGAAAGTAAACACGTGTTCGCAAAGGCATATACGTGTTGAGAAGCAAAATAAGGGCTTACACAATTATTATTTAAATTTAAATTTCAAATTCAAATTTAAACTGCTTTGATAAACGCTAAACAAAAATTTGACTTCCAATCGAAGCATGTCTCCAGGCGTTTATAATGTTATATGCCAATTTCGAACACAATGAAAAAGGTTCCGGGTCCAAATTCTATCGTATGGAGAAGATAGATTTTTGGATCAGTTAAAACATTGAATATTAAATTTAAATTTTAGCGCGTTTTCTTACCATACGATCACACGACAACTCTGAATGCTACGAAAATTGAAATCCGATAATAATACAATATTATGGATCCAATAGAACTGGTTTCGTTGAATTCCGAGACAGTGCCTCGGAAGACTATTTTTAAATATCGATTTAAATGATACATTTTCAAAATTGAACAAATCAGTTTCAAATTCAACTCCGAAGCTTCTATTATCTTCAGTATCATCAATATAAATTTTCAAAGTCTTGAAAATATTTTTAAACAGCTTAAAACTGAAGATTCAAATTTTTACCAAAATTTCTATAATTAAATTCAATAATTAAATTTTCAGATTCATTCTGATATCTGAAATTCAAGTCAGACTATCTTTGAAACATTTAAAATCATTTAAGTATTTCAATTTCGAATGCTCAAAATTTCTGGGTCGTCACAGTCCTTGGTAATTTTCTGGTCAATTTCCGTATATAGAACGTTAGAAACCGAGCTAATATGAATAAGTTATAAAGTAAACAAAATAAGTAGAAAAAAGAATATATATATATATATATATATATATATGCAGGTCGACCTGGGTACCAAGGTGGTCGCCCCCCGGTCGACCTGCCTCTACTAATTTCGAACGAACAAACTTTCTTTCATTCGACCGTTCCAGAGCCCTTAGCCGGAGTGTTTTATATCGTTTGAACCAATCTGGTCCCTCTGTTTTTGCATCTGACGGTCTCTACTCAGCCTATGACATGGTTGCATCATATTCAATCTTCCAATCCAATGGTCCAAGATTCAATTCCACAACTATAAGTAGACCTCTAGACCTTTTCTCATTCTAGGTTTTCTCCAATTGGGTTTACCTTTCTAGGAAGGACCCTAAATGGAATAATTTTTTCCAAGGGAAAAGATCGTTATAAATTAAATTATTTTACAACTCCAAGTGGGTCTGGGAAGACCGAAGAGAAAGCTTAGGTCCGAAGGTGAGTGATTATAATTATTTTAAGATATCTTTAAGTAATTTACAATAATAGGATTTCCAATAGTTGTAGTTTGACTACGATTTTTGGAATAGCCTTTTCAGTAGTTTATTTACAATTTCTTTAGAATTATTTTCACTCTATTTCCTTTCAGTTATTCTTTTCAGTAATTTTAGTTTATTTTTATTAATTATAGCCTTTTCGTTTATTTATAGTTTATTTACAATATTTTAGTTTATTTACTGTTACTTTTACGTTATTTACATCTTCTTTCTATGCTTTGGAATTTCTTCTATTTCAATTTTCTTTTATTCCTCCTTTTTCTTCGCGTATAGATTAAAGTAGTATTAACGCGAGTATGGATTAAATTGCAAGAAAACTGAAATAATGGAACATAAGATATAAATTTGATAGAATGTAATATTAATAGAATTGGACTAAAATTACGCCTAAATATGACGTTAATTGGACTGAATTAAAAAGATTGGCCTAGTTATAACCTAAAATTGTAACTTAAAAGAGTAAAAGGTAAAAGAAACTTATTTTCACACTTTAACATTGGGGTAAGTAATGAGCATGATTATAACGTAGGTTCTAATAAGAAAAAGAATGGAATAAGACTTATTTTAAGACTTAGGATAAATTAATAAGCAAAGATAGTAAAGATAATAGTAAAGGCTTATTTAAATAATTTATCTAAGTTAATAAGAAAAGAAGAAAATAGGACATATACCTAATGGCATTCCCTATTAGACAAAACGGTGATCTCACATTAGCCTGAAGTGAGATGAGGGCACGCTTATGTTAAAAAGGGTAGTAATTGGTCAATTAGAAGTCCAAATCATGGGGGATTTGGACAAGGGTGCAACTAGATATTGTTTGAATGAAGGGTCGGTACTAATAGCATTTCCCCTATAGATTCTATGAGCACATAGTGATCCCACATTAGCCTGAAGTGGGTGAGGGGCATGCTTATGCTGGATGTTGAGGTAATAAGAAGAATCAATAGGTGGAGCAAAAGGTAACATGGGCATGGTGGTAGTTACGCATGCGACTTCCATTCGGATGCTCAGTAATAGCTATGAGTTCCAAGCGCTTAGTATGAGTGTCTTTCGTGGACATCATTGCCTTATGTGTAGGGATCTATATATATTATCTTGGCCATAGTAACATTTTATGTAGAGAGTTATATAGCGGTCGGTCCATAGAAAGTTACCATAGAGTAGAAAGCCGATCAAAAAGGGTGGAAATAGGGTTACATCCTAGTTACAGGATTAGGAATTCAGCCTAATCAAAGCAGAAATCAAAGAAAGTGTAAGCAATCAAAAGCTAACCTATCTTATAAATTGAGCAATATTTAATCTTACTTATTTCCAATTTATCTCTTTCCTATTTCCTGTATTATCCTTATTCATTCTAGAACTGTTGTGGAGTCTATTACTTTGTCTTTCTTAAAGACTCTAGCAATTACTATAATTCAGTAGGTTGCTGCGGCTTGGAGATCTCTTGGAGAAGATTTCTTATATGTACTTCTTTTATTTCAGTTTTAGTTCCTATGTTGTACTGGCGCAATAATGAGGAATAATTTTACTCTTATTTTATGGAGACTATGTTTTTTGATTAAAGACATATATGGGTAGTTTGACATTTGCCGATAAACTTTTTAAGTTTGGTTTTGAACAAAATGTTATAATTGTTTCCGCTGTGTTATTATTATTTATTTATTTTTCTTGTGAATCTTAGTCTCTGCTAGTTTTAATTATACCTAGAATGCACCACATCTTTTAGTGTGTCCTTTCGGGTATACTAAGGGTTGTGGGGTGTTTCACTTAGTATCAGAGCCTAAGATTACAAGATTCCAAAAGTAAAGTATTTTCTTCAAAATAACTTGTTTTAAAGGTATTTTTCAAAAAAGAATTTTTAGAAATGATTTTTAAGTATAAAAGAGTTTTTAAAAAAATTCCCTCATAAGTCCGGTTCAATTTCCCTTTGACACTCTTCCCTAAACTACCTTTTTCTTTTCATATAATGGTCGATTCCCCGAACCTTCCTGAGGGCATTCCTATCCCAGCCTGGTTTCGTAGGTACTTACAAGCTACGACTCTAGAAATGCACAGGCCTATGCCCAGTCCTACACCAACGGGTGGGAATCCCATCAACCCACCTGTCGTCTCAATTTCTCTAAGCTTTGTAAAGATTTTGCGAGTTTAGGCGGGAAGACTTTTTCTGGCAAGGAGACTTTTGTGAAGGAGAGAGCATGGCTTAGGGACTCGAGAGAATTTTTAGTCTTTTGGGATTAGATGGACAACAGCGAGTTCAGCTGGCCGCTTGGCAACTGAAGGATGAGGCTTTTTATTGGTGGGAGGTGATCGATTTGGAGGGGAGGAATATTACACAGGATAGATTCAGGGAGCGATTCGATAGGAAGTTTCTATCTCAAGCAGAAGAGAGCATTCAGTTGGAGAGGTTTATCGATTTAAAGCAAAGGAGTTTGTCTGTTAAGGAATACATTAATTAATTCAATGAGTTGTCACGGTTTGGTATGGATTTGGTGAACACACAACATAAGGAAGCTATGAAGTTTACAAAGGGACTGAATCAACCCTTCAGGGATTAATGCTGACTCATGTACCGATGGAAGCTACTTATGAGCCTTTGGTTGAGATGACGCTTTTGTCAGATACAGTTAAGGAGGGAGATTCTAAAGAGGAGGTTAAATCTAAAGGTCCAAATAAGAAGTGGTTTAAAAGAATAAGAAGTAGAAGAAGGGTGATGGTCCTTAAAAGCAGATTAAGAAAGGAATAAAGTGGTAGGGTTGTGGGAAGGCTGGATACATGGTCAAGGATTGCTGGAAGGAGAAGATGAAGGGTAAGTGCTATAATTGCGAGCAGCCCGATCATATGAGTAGGAGTTTCCCCCAAGGAGCGAGTGCATCAATTGTGCAGATTCAGGCATTAGACACAACATCTTCTAGTAGCATTTCAGATAGAGGTAGGAAGTCACAGTTGAAGGTTTGATTTCTATATCTGATTTTTCTCATTCGAACTTTATTTGATTCTGTAGCATCACAATCTTTTTTCTCTGGCTCTCTAGTAGATTGTTTGCACTTGGACCTATCATTAGGAGTAGACCCCATTATTGTTTCAAACCCCATAGGAGGATTGGCACACTTATCTACGGTTTGTAGGGGTTTGAAAATCTTTATCCTAGGCATAGAGTTTGACTGCGACGCCTATGTTTCGAGATTCTTGAGGTATGGGATGATCTTAGGGATGGATTGGCTATCCACACAGAGCTATCTTAGACCGCAAGAGGAGAGTCTTTAGACTTGAGACTTGCAATGGTAAGACTCTAGAGGTATCTTGTGACCCACAAGGGTCAGTCATGTTGAGTTTTCTCTATTCCCTCGATTCATCGTCATCGGAGTTGCACTCGGTTCCTGTCGTCAGATATTTTGTAGACATCTTTGAGGAGGTTAGAGGACTGCCCTCTAAGAGAAAGATTGACTTTAGAATTTATTTGATCGAGAATGCTAAGCCAATTGCGTTACATGTGAGGCACATGGCACCTAGCGAGAGGAAAGAATTGAGCAAGCAGATTCGTGATCTTTTGGACTAGGGATTCATAAGAAGGAGCATATCAGAGTAGGGAGCGCCAGTTGTCTTCGCCACTAAGACAGATGGTTATCTCCAACTTTGCGTGGACCATAAGGAATTAAATACGCTCACCAAGAAGAACCGATATCCACTTCCTAGGATTGATGATCTCTTTGTTCAGTTGGTACGTCCTTTGGTTTTCTCTCAGCTTGATTTAGCCATAGGATTCCATCAGTTTAGAGTCATTGATGACAGTATAGATAAGACTGCTGTAATGACCAATAATTTTCGATAATTAACAGTAGTTAATTTAATAAGGTTTTGTGAACTAAAGTTGGATAAAAAATAAAAATTTATGATTTAATAATGAAAATATAACTAGAATGAAATGTAATAGTATTAATTTAAGGTAAATGATAACTATTTTGATGTAATTCTAATAATTAAATAATTAAAAGGTTATAATTGGTTGTAGATTGTAAATTTGTTATAATAATGTGTGTATTCATTGATAATTGGATTAAAAGAGTAACTGATAATTTGTATGTTGATTAATTAATGAAATAATGTGTAATAAATTGTAATTGGATAGAATTAGTATTGTGTAAGCTAATATAACATTTGTGTGCAGATAACAAACATACAAATGTGATTAAATATAGAAATGGTGAAATTGTTATCTGTTACCAATTTATTTAATCAATTGCAATTAAATGTAATTTAATGTTACTTTAATATGAGTAAAGACGATAACTGTAAAAGTTGTATGATGTTGGGCGTGTTCTCACCCAGAAGACCGGACCAAGGACTACCGGTCCACATCCATGCTACCGAGCCAAAGCTAGGAAGGCATTACCGAACCAACCACCTCCAACCATTCACTACCGAACCAAAATCCCAATACACCCACCACCGAATCAACTACCACCGGACCAGGCACTACCGAACCAACCCCTTTCTCCATTCACCACCGGATCAACCTCTACCGCTCCAACCATTACCGGACCACTCACAACCGGACGAACGTCAACAGGCCAGATCGCTTCAGCCCAGGCCCACCAACAGCTATATACATCCAAGACCCCTGCCCCCAACCTCACTCTATAAATAGAGGGGAGGGCGTACAACAATGGCAGACAAGTTTGAGAGCTCAAGCACGGATAGAACTTTCAAAGAACTTTCAGTTACTTGTAATCAAAGCTTTGTACTTGTAACCTGAATAGAAAAGGAGAATAACATATAAAGTGGACGTAGGCACATTCTGGCCGAACCACTATAAATCTATGTGTCTTTTACAGTTTAGTCCATCTATTTTATATATTTGCATAAATCACCTAAATCACTAAGAACAACGTATAATCAACTAAATCATACGACTTGGAGGTGTTTGCCCATTTTTTGTGCAAACATTTTTTGTGCTTTCGCTGAGAACAGGAGCTCGAAGCTTCAGCTTCTCCCACTTAACCCTTTTTCTATCAGCATCGTTCATTGCTTGGAAAACATGCCTCCCGGACGGAAGAAAGATGCTAACAAAGGAAAGAACATTGCAACTAGTAGTATCCCAGATCCAGTAATCAGAGATCAAGACAATCGTACAGTTCCAACAGCAAATGAAAATCAGGCAAGTTTGACAGCCCCTGCTACGGAACAACCAATTACAAGGACGGATCTAGACAAGGTTGTGGCTGAAGTAACTAACCGCTTCGCATCTCAACAAGAAGCCTTGGTGGACCAACTCATGTCACGCTTAAGGGATGCTGAAGAATCCAACCGCAACACTGAATCATGGGGTGAGTCCCCGTCTGGAGGATGGGGGAGACGACAAAGGTCTTTCTTCTTTGAAGGGGCTAACAACAGAAACAGCAATGGTAGGAGCTGAGCCCGGACTCAGCCCTAATTCCGACCCGAGGAAACACTTGGAACCGGACCCAACAGGGGAGGTACCAGGCAGGGGTCGGATGTAGCTGAGCCTGTCATGCTACCTAACCATGGAAACACCAATAGACGGGGCCGCGCTGGAGTCCAGCCCGAAGTTGGACCCGAGGAAGTGCTGAGAACAGAACCCAACAGGGGAAGATCAAGGCAAGGGCCAACTGTGGCTGACCCCAACGTGCCCTCGGAAGACCAGAGGAGCCATTGGAGAATGTTAGGAGTGACAGACGATACCATCCCTACAGGTCATCTGGACGGAATCAATCCCGCAGGGAAGAACCAAACTCATTTCTATCCGCTCCAAGTTCTGATGAAAGGATGGCGAGATTGTTCAGAGAATGCGTCTAATGGGACCAAAGGCATCGAGGGATAGGCGCTAGGGTAACCAGCCCCTTCATCCGCAATATCGAAACTGCCATCACCCCCCGAGAATGGAAAATGCCAACAATGGAATCTTACAAGGGAACCTCTGACCCCGTCGTACACTTACAGAAATACACCCAGCATATGCTCATGAGCGGAGCAACAGAGGAGTGTTGTGTAAATGCTTCCCATTATTCTTGGCAGATCTAGCTACCTCCTGGTTCTACCATCTACCCCAAGGGTCCATCAGCTCATGGGAAATGTTGAAAGAAAAGTTCATCAGCCAGTTCCGCATTCATGTGGAACAACCCAAGGACGCTTATTCCTTATCTAATATCAAACAGAAACCCGGAGAGACGGTGCAACAATATCTAACCCGATTAAATGCCGCAGCGGCTGCAGTCCAAGATGCCGACGAGAAACTTATCCTAATGGCCCTCTGCAGTGGTGTACATCCGGATACTAAATTGTCTAGGAGATTAACGAAAGAAAAGCCAGCTACCTTACCCGATTTCTTCCACGAAGCCGGGAAATATATGAGACTTGAAGACGCTGCCATTGAAAGGCAGACAGGGCAACAAACCAAGGCAGCTCATGGCAAAACATTCGCAGTAGCAAAGGACGTTCGAAGAAATGACTCTAGAGATAGTGCTGGGGGCAAGAAAGGGAAAAAACGCTTATATAGGCCAGGACCTAGATTTGACTCTTACACTCCTCTAAATGAAACAATTGAAAACATCTTCTTGGCCACCCAGGATGAAGTTAGATATAAGCGCCCCCACACAAAAAGGAATCAGATAATACAATTAAGTCTGGAAAGTTCTGCCGATTCCACGAATCTCATGGGCATGACACCAATGAATGCCATCATCTCCGGGACTTGATTGAAGAACACATCAGAAGGAAGAGACTAGAGCGCTATGTGAAAGGTCAGAAGGGGACTTCAACTCCTGCCAATGAGAATGCAGGGCTGCCTCTCCCGGAAGTAGGCGGAGGAAATCGCAACACCAGCGGCCCATATACTTTGTAAGAAAGAGATTTACAGGGGCAGAAGCCAGATACCCTAAACTTGAAAAGCTAGCATACTGTTTGCTAATCACGTCACGGAAGCTGCGACACTATTTCCAATCTCATTTCATTAGAGTTTTAACCGATCAACCGCTAAGGCAGGTACTCCATCGCCACGACACTTCTGGGCGACTACTTAAATGGTGCATTGAACTGAGTCAATATGATATCACCTACCACCCTCGTACCGCCATCAAGGGACAAGCCATGACCGATTTCATTGCTGAATTCACTACCAACGAAGGTAAAGATCGACCTGAAATAACAAAAGATATCAAATGGAATCTCTTTGTAGATGGAGCATCAAACGAACAAGGCTCGGGGGCAGGTATTGTGATAATCACCCCCAGGGGAAGGAAGCTACACTATGCCCTAAAATTGGAATTCGCTGCCACCAACAACGATGCAGAATATGAAGCAGTGATAGCCGGATTAGAACTTGCCCTAGAGTTTGGAGTTGGTTCTTTATGTCTCCATAGTGATTCTCAACTTATTGTAAATCAAATACTGGAAGAATTCCAGACTCGAGGAGAACGACTCACAGCATATCTAAAGAAGACAAAGCTGCTGCTTGATCAATTGGATCACTATTTAATCAAACACATTCCTCGAGAGGAGAACCAAGAGGCCGACGAACTGGCAAAGCAAGCTAGCATGAAGAACAACACCGTTTCTGAAACAGTAGCCATCTCAAAACAACTAGCCCCAAGTTTCGAACAAGAGGATCTGATAGTTACAATCGAAGAAGAAACTTGGATGACTCCTATCCGGAAATACCTACATACCCAACGAGCGTAACGAAGTCAGGAAAATCTTGAGGAGTGCTTCCCGCTACACGATACAAGAAGGCATCCTCTATTGGCGCGGCTTCTCTAAGCCCTTATTAAGATGTGTCGCCGGAAGGGAAGCCAAGGAAATCCTATCCCACATCCATCGAGGAAGTTATGGAGACCACACTGCAGGGCAAACTCTGGCAAAGAAGATACTCCGATATGGATATTTCTGGCCCACCTTAAACAAAGACGCCTTGGACTTCGTCAAAAAATGGGACAAATGTCAGAAATTTGCTAAAATCCCTCGACTACCAACCAATGAGATTACTCAGATGGCCAGTCCTTGGCCCTTTGCGGTATGGGGAATTGACCTGATTGGCAAACTGCCGATGGGCCGAGGCGGAGCCAAATATGCTATAGTGACAGTCGACTATTTCACCAAATGGGTGGAAGCGGAACCTTTAAATAAAATATCTTCGGCAAAAGTTACTAACTTCTTGATCAAAAATATTTTATGCAGGTACGGGGTTCCACTCAAAATCATATCGGACAATGGACTTCAATTTGACAGCGAGGAATTCACCGATTGGTGTCGAGAGCACGGAGTTCACAAAAGCTTCTCATCTGTAGCTTATCCCCAGGCAAACGGACAAGTCAAAGCTGTCAACAAAATTCTCAAAACTCTAATCAAGAAGAAACTTGAAAAGTCAAAAGGCGCTTGGGTGGATGAACTTCCTACGGCACTTTGGGCCTACCGCACATCTTACAGAACATCAATAGGACATACTCCTTTCCCTTTGGCATACGGATCGGAGGCCATGCTCCCAGTTGAAACTGTAGTGCCCTCCCACCGTAGGATCCACTACAACCCAGAAGAGAATGAAGAACTCCTGCACACGTCTTTAGACCTAATAGAAGAAAGAAGAAATGATGCAGCACTTAAAGCGGCGGCTCACAAGCAAAAGGTGGCAACACGATACAACTCCAAAGCCAAGCACCGCAGCTTATGAGAAGGTGACCTTGTTCTCAAACGGATCTTCCCGCGCCCCGGAGCGCTAGATCCTATCTGGGACGGACCCTATGTAATTCATAAAGATCTCCACAACGGAGCTTATATTTTGTCAACAGTGGACGGAGAGGTGTTCCAGAGGGCATGGAACATCCAACACCTTCGTCGATACTTTTCTTAACTTGTACTGCCCATATGAAGTGAAATAACAAAGAGAATCAGTGGACGTAGGCATTTTCGTGCCGAACCACTTTTATAAATCTTGTCTCTTTTTAACTTGTTTCTTTATATCTTCGCTGCTTGTTAAGCTTTATCCTTTTCTGTTGAACAAAATCCTGTAAAACGGAATTTCCATTCTGGACACTTCACGGCACAACCTCACCTGGACAAGACCTAACAGGTACTATACGAATCTATGCCCTCGTCAATGAGACACTTTTGCTCCAGCATCCCTCTGCTGCGGGTTAACTCATTGCTCGCGACGGCCCTCAAAGCCAACTGCAATGAGCCGATCATAAGCCACCGAGAAGGCCGACTATAGCCAAGGCAGCTCATTACGGTGTTCGGCTCGCCGACACTGTGAACTGATTATAACCCCCAACATAAGGTGTGGCCAGCCAGGGGCAGTTCATAGTTGACGATCGGCACCCACGCTAGCCGACCATGGTAAATCGAATAATACCCATGATTACGGGCCATAATGGCTCGGGTAGTTACTGTGCGCGATCTCGGCTCCGATGTGTCTTAAGTACGGCTGTGGTAAAAAAGAAAACTCCCCGCGGAGACGTAACATGGGTGACGAATGTCTTCAAGACCCACAGCTAGGGAAAGTGACTACAAAACCCGTTTGCCACGAACTTAAGCACATCGAAGGCCTTCCGTGATTAGAAGTTTTACTATTTCTTATATTTCCATTTTATTTATAAAAACTTTCCTCCTATCCTCTATAACGATCACTAAAGTACAGGACACAAAAATGGGAGACACTCGCTAGTGGAAATGAGAACTCACAAGTGGATAACATGTCACTCAGCTGCATTCCATCCTCAGTCACACAAGACATTCAAAGCTACCGTCTACAACTAAAACATGAAGGGCGGTACTTCCTTTTCTTGTACATAAACATGTAGCTATAGCCTATTCACACATCACACTAACATTGCGAGACATGAAATTACATTTCAAGCAAGAGCTTAGCATCAAACACGATTAAAGCACATGCATATACACAGCTATATTTCTTATGCAACACATCAAAATAACGATAGCATTCAAATATGACAGAATCAGCTTATGTTATGAAATTACATGTTAAAAATAAAGTCGTTCGTTGCAATGACATAATTACAGCCTGAAAGTGCATTAATGTTTTGGACTAGTATATTCAGGAATGACAACTAAACCAAAAAAAGTAGTCAGCTGCAGCAGGGCTCCGCCTCTATCCTGCTAGCCCTCCGGGACCTACTTGACCGCTGGATCAGAGCTCCCAGCATGCTGGCCAGAGTCCCCACCTGTCCGATTCAGGAGAAGAATCTATTAGACAAACGATAGGCGATCAAGTTAAGAAAAGATTAAAAGGGAAGACTTACCAGCGTCTGCTCCCTGATCATCATCCTCCAACTGCACACCCACTTCATCGGCGGTAAGCAGCCGCATGCCCTCCTTCACCGCCACCTTCTCCTCCTTGGTGAACTGAGCGGTAACCACATCCATTCTGAAGGCCACACCACCCTCTTTATCCACACCAGCCTTGGCCTCCTCCAAAGCCCGAAGATATATCCTGGCCATGACCCGGGGGTAATCGTCCATCTAGGATAGGTTGCCCTGCTTCCAAGTACGAAAATACATATCCTGCAGCATATCATCCATCATCCCCTCATTCTCCTCAAACTCCCTCATACGGGCCTCAGAAACCGACAACTTTGCAACGGCATCATCCCTCTCCAATCGGTATCTCGAGCAGTCAGCTTGAAGGGATCTCCTCATCGCCTCCATCTCCTCCTTTAGCTTGGCCTGAGCAAGCTCTGCGGCATCGAGCCTTCCAGATAACTCCTCTACCTGCTCGAGATCCGCTCTCCGAACCTCATCCACCGTTGCGATGGCCGTGTCAATTCGTTTCTTGCAAGCGGCCTCCATCTTTCGCAATTCTGCCTTGCTAGCCTCTTCCATGGTTTTCCTTAGTCGTTTGGAGGACGCCTCATGCTGAGAGATCTGAATGGCCTGATCGGCAAGCTGTTTGGCCTGATCGGAAACCATTAGCCGCAACCGAATGTTAGCACTTCCGATTTCCTCTCCAGCCTTGACCAGTCGGGCGTGATGCCCCATCAACTTCTTGGTCTCCTCAGCCACCCGATCGATGTTTGCCTTGGCCTTATCCCCCATAGTCACAATCCGAGTGGTCAACAAGTCGAGATCCAGAGACTTAGCCTCATCAAGCACCCTTACCATAGGATTGCGGGGTAGAAGGTGCTCACCGGTGACCTCATCGAAGGAAATATCATGAGAACTCGGGTCCAGATCTGGATGACCCGCAAATGGGTTATGAGCCAAGCCGGGGCGATCAACATGAGTAACGATAGGGTTCTCTAATGGATGCAGAGATGGTATGGACTCAGTATCCTCCCCCATGATGTCATGAATAGGCTGGGTTGGGGGCTGATGTCCAAGTGAAGGTTCGAACATGGAACGCCTCCTCTTTCACTTTTGAATATCCTCTTCAATGACTCCGAGAAGAGGACGGTAGCCGACTATGCCCCCGGAACGGTCAATCGAGGGCTTCGGTTTAGCAGAAGCTTTGAGGAGTTTGAATTGCTCGAGGCGGTGCCGAATGTCTGATGTCTTGACCGCCTTACCCATTCCTGAAATAAAAACCAAGTTCCACAAGCATGTATGAGACCACAATCCAAGAAACATGTGAAGTTAATAGAATAGTCAAGAATTCACCTTGAACCGCCGGAGTAGCCCTAGCTGAAATACTCTCAGAAGATGGACCGGCACCAGTCCCGGCCTTATCAGATTTCTTCGGTTTCTCCACCAAAGCCGACCCTTCCTCCAACCCCTCAAAGGCTTGGCGGAAAGCATCATCCGTCCACTCTTGAACCTCACCCGCTTGCCCAAAGGTCAAGGCACCAACGCCACTACCATCCTGTCCTTCGCCACCGTTACCACCATCACCTTCTCCATCGCCTCCGCTCTCCTCCTCGCCTCTTTCCTCCTCTCCACTTTCCTCCTCCGGAACATCTAGGTATGTGCTGGGAGAGGGTCCATCAAATTTCTTGAGCTTCTTCCCCCCGACGACTGGAGGTATCGAGAAGGGTCTCCTCTTGTTACTCTTTGTCGTGACCCCTCCTTTAGCTTTGGAAGCTCTTTCCTCGGCCGTATCCCTCTGCTTGACCACAGACTGATGTGGTAGAATCAAGTTGTGTCCCAGGAGAGTGGCATTCCTGATTAGGTAAGAAGCCGACCTATCCCTTCCCGAAATAGCCTCTATCTCCACGGCCATTTGAACTAGGTGATCATTCTCCACGATCGCAAAGCCACCTATAGCTAGCAAGAAATAAAAGCACATAAGAAGAAGCATCTCGGTCAGAACGGAAATTATAAATAAGCTTCAACTTACAGCCAGAGGTGAAGCGGTAGATCGAAACGGTGTCATCCTGGACGAAGAACCATTCCTTCTTAAACATGGTGAACTTTGAATACAAGTCCAAGACCGGCTTGAATGACACGGCCGATTCCAGGCTGATGTATGGAGACCCCTTCTTGTAATCTCTCAAGTTATATAGATGTCGGATCTCCCGGTTAGAAGGGGGCGCCCGTACTTTCTCTGGAAAATCACGAATAGGCACACCAACATAGCGTAGGAGTTGGGTTGGAGCTGGAAGGGGGCCACCTTCAAATAAGTGACGAAGCTAACTATCCAAGCATTGATTGAAGAATGGCCCCACACATGCAGTGGTACCTACTATAAACGAAGTATCCTTCAGGGGGATTATATGGCATGACCCCTTCCCTGGCAACAGCATGCGTGCTCTATCAATCCCGAAAGAACGGGATATAACGTCAAGTTGCTCCTCTTTGAGGGAGCTAGGAAAGCAGTCAGGAGGAGAGTTCAAGAGCTCCTGAGGGCCATATCCATCCACTAGTGATCTCGGGGTGGGTCCCTGTCGCCCCGGTCCTGGCTGGGCTAGGGGCACAACAGGGGACTCTCTTCTGTCTGTAGATTTCCTCTTCTCTGAACGAGTTTCTACTTTATGAGACATTTATCTGCAACACAAGGAAGCACGTTGTTAGAAATAGAGATATAAAAAGCAAGTGCGTACAGTCTAGAATTTCATTCATAAATCGAAATGTAAAAAGCTAAAGGTTCATTGAGCACTCGAAATCCCCAAGTTCGTTTGGGAAGTCGAAGTCATCAAGTTCATTCGGTACTTAAGGTCTCCGAGCTCATTCAGTAGATCAAAATTTTCATGTTCATTCGGTACTTAAGGTCCCTGAGTCCATTCAATAGTTCAAAGCAAAAAAAACCCATTCGGCAGAAGATGGTATCACCTGAATTGGCAAAGATGAGGGTTTGATTCGGCTAACCCATTTGAATCGGCAAAGATGAGGGTTTGATTCGGCTAACCCGTTTGAATCGGCAAGGATAGGAGTTTGATCCAGCTAACACGTTTGATTCGGCTGATAGGGAATGATGGAAGCATGAACACATACTTATAGGCAAAAATCAGCAACCGGACCAGTTGGTTCGGCACTAGAGACCGGATGGGGGGTGTCCCGGATGAATAACTTAAAACAAAGCACGCCATATACAAGCATATGCCCTACTTTGGGGGGCAAATGTTGGGCGTGTTCTCACCCAGAAGACTGGACCAAGGACTACCGGTCCACATCCATGCTACCGAGCCAAAGCTAGGAAGGCATTACCGAACCAACCACCTCCAACCATTCACTACCGAACCAAAATCCCAATACACCCACCACCGAATCAACTACCACTGGACCAGGAACTACCGAACCAACCCCTTTCTCCATTCACCACCGGATCAACCTCTACCGTTCCAACCACTATCGGACCACTCACAACAGGACCAACGTCAACAGGCCAGATCGCTTCAGCCCAGGCCCACCAACAGCTATATACATCCAAGACCCCTGCCCCCAGCCTCACTCTATAAATAGAGGGGCAGGGGTACAACAATGGCAGACAAGTTTGAGAGCTCAAGCACGGATGGAACTTTCAAACAACTTTCAGTTACTTATAATCAAAGCTTTGTACTTGTAACCTGAATAGAAAAGGAGAATAACATATAAAGTGGACGTAGGCACATTCTGGCCGAACCATTATAAATCTGTGTGTCTTTTACAGTTTAGTCCATCTATTTTATATATTTGCATAAATCACCCAAATCACTAAGAACAACGTATAATCAACTAAATCATACGACTTGGAGGTGTTTGCCCATTTTTTATGCAAACATATGAGGTAAGACGATAACTGTAAAAGTTGTATGAGTTAAGACGATAACTGCAAAAGTTGAATGTAATAAAATGTACAGAAATTTCAATTATATTCATAAGGCAATAATTGATTTAAATAAAAGATTGAAACCAAGGTGATTTATTGGGATTTAAAGTTTTAGTAAATTGACAAAATTCAATGCAATTGAAATATTACAACCAACATAGGAATTAAGATGAAAGTTGAGAATATTAATGTAATAAGGTATAAACAATGTTAATTATGTCTATAGAGTAATAATTAATTGAATAAAAGATTGAAATTAAATATAAAACAACTTATTGAAATTAAATTATAATTCATTGGATTTAATTATAATTTGAATTAAACATTGTAATTAGAGTAATATTTAACATTGAATTGATATGTACATTTTTTTAAATTATTATAAATGTCCAAGTAATCAAAAATGATAAAATCTGTTAATTATAAGAATTGAAATTAAAAAGTGGTTTGTCCAATTTAATAATAATTTATTTATTGTACGTGAAAATAGCAATTTTGGCCACTAACTCGGATTTCGATAAAACTAGTCTCATTGGATCCGCAGCAGTGAATTATTGTAAGGTTTCAAGTTTCGTAGCGGTCATGCTTGCATTTGATCATAAAGACTAGAAATGCGTAGAAATCAATTTAACTAAACTCAATTGAAATCAATTTGAAATAAGCTGATTTTAAAGCTAACTTCTTCATACGATGGAATTAGGACTTAAAACCTGCTCCATTGAATTTAAAAATATCAAAAACATCCATTTTGATATATGGTATGATCCACTTTCATTTCGGAAGTGAAACAGGCTTTTCGAGTCGTATTTGTTGTTTCAAATCAATTCGGGTATTATTCATTTCTTATCGGGCTTCATTAGTATATTTTGTTCTATTCTAACCTCCGCAGCCTTTCTATTTTTTATTCCTATACGTAGAGTTCTATCTAACTGTTCCTTCTCTCTTTCTCGAATGGCAGAAACCCAATTTACATTCAAACCCTGAATTTCAATCTCGAAATCAATTTCAAAATCAAACTCCTCCAAATCATATCAAATTATATATTGTTTTGAAGCTCTCGACGAGCATAATACAGATCTGCAATTCGTTTTTGCATTCAAACCACATTTATAAAGAAATCGTAGATGAACCTCGATCGTCCATTGCTAGGGTTTCGATCCAACGGTGGATCTTCATCCTTAGGATGATCGGAAGGTGGCGTTTGGAAGAGGGGACGCAGCGGAGTTCATCCATATGGTTGCTTGGGTCCGAAAGTCGCCAGGATCCCGAGAAATAGGTTGGAAACACCATCGACGATGATGGCGTTGGATGCGTCGTACGTGGTGCACGTGACAACCAAAGAGGCGGCTCGAGGTGAGGGTGGTCATGGGGTGGTCTGATGTGCTCATAGGTTAGTGGGGTGACGGCGATTTCAGGATGATAGGCGGCTGAACTAGGTTATGCAATTTGTTGGCCTATTCTTGAGCGCGTGGAAGAAACGTATAGGTGACGTGTTTTTTTGCTTTTATTTAACTAATTTTTATATTTTTAAAATTCAAGCGTTCTAACGTCAATAATTTTTGCTTATGAGCTCCAATTCAAGCACATTTTTTGCTATTGCGATCGTATCAAAATTCTAGACATTTTGAAATTAGTTTGGATGAAATCTGAGATGTTGAAATTTGGACCTTTATTTGGATTTTTTAAATCGATTTGCAATCAAAGACGAGTGTTTTGACCCACTCACAACTAGTAGATTTTCTTATGTTAGTTAAGTTAAATTTATAATGTGATTAGAAATAAATTGATCAATGTTTGGTATGTTAAAATTGTCATTATAGTTAAATTTGACTTTTATTGCATTTAATCATCGTTTAATTTAATATTAAATTAAATTGTAATTTAATACCTGTTTATGATAATCGGTTGTATATTGATGTTTATTTGTTGATTTGGATGTTGATTGTGATGGATGTTTGATTGTAGGTATTGGATGTTTGGATGTTGTATTTTTATATTGTTATAACACTGCAAGTTCCCTATAGGTTGAAATGATACATACCCAAATGTTCTATAGATTAGGGAAAAATCATTATGGGTTGAAATAATGGAATCAAGCGATTTTATGGATTTTTATTTAATTTGGGATTGCGGTTTGAAATGATATATAACCGTAAAATTTTAAATTTCGAATTGAATTTATAAATATTCGTATCGCTTGACCATAGGGTAAAAAATTATATACAGACACCGGATTGGTTAAATTAAACGAATTTGATTCTTTAAATTTTGAATTCAATTAACTGACATTTTGAAATAGGAACTGATTTATATAAACCGAATTATTTTCGATAATCCAAGCATTAATGCTGAAATTTGAATATGAATTTTTTCAAAGGATTTAAATTGGATTTTCAAAGTCGAAGTTCGGAATTAAGTTATTGATATGTTTGAATATAACTTTGAAATCTAATTTAAAATATTTTAATAAAATTAACAATTTTAATCAATTTATACAATTTTAATCTACTATAACCTATTTAATCCAATTTAATTTATTTTACCTATTTAAACTAATTAAATTTATTTAATCTATTTTAAATCTATTTAATATATTTTAGATTTATTTAATATATTTTAGATTTATTTAATCTATTTTAAATTTATTTAATCTATTTAAATTCTATTTAAGATAATTTAAAATCTATTTAATCTATTTTAAAGCTATTTAAATCCTTTTAAAATCTAATTAAATCAAATTTAAATCTATTTAAACTATTTTACTATTTTAAAACTATTTTAATCCATATTAAATTATTTTCAAACTATTAAAACTATTTATGACCGTCTAAACTATTTTCAAAAATTTCAGACTCTGTAATGTTGAAGCATTTATATTTAAATCCTTGATGATGATACAACCTAAGTTGGAATTTGGAATTGATAACTTTTTGAGAACGAACATATTTGAGTAAATAGATGATTTTGGAACGAAGATTTAATTAACCTATCTTATCGATAAATTCAGAAGTGAATGTGATTTTGAAAGTGAATATAGTTTGGAAGTGAATGTGATTTTGAAAGCGAATATAATTTTGAAAGCGAATATGATTTCGAAAGTGAAATGGCTAGAAATCGAATACGATATTTTGATATTAATTATGAAATAGTTTTGGAACTGTAAAAAAATCATCCTGTGTGAAATAAGCATTAGGTTGTTGAAGAGACTGGGATCAAATATTGTCATACTCTTTACCAATACCGAAAACCACTTTCACAACTGCGTATGTCGTGGAGATTCCAGAAATGAAGTAGGATGGTTTGACGAACGCTTCTGTATGAGGTATTTAAGTGATGATGACTTCTGTGAGTCAGCTTAAATGTGACTAAAACAGGAGCTATACCGGGACAAGTGAGGTCGCACCTCCGATCAGGCACATTTCTTCGATACCATACTATTACTTTGTGATTGATTTGGTGGCCACCCCTTGATTTTGATTATGGGAGTGTGTCCGAGGTGGGCGGTAGTAGCTGCTATGCGTTACCACCATTCCGGGAGTGAAATTGGTATATCTACCCTGTCATTGCCTCGAGTGTCGTGTTCACATGCCGTATCGCGCGTTCTACGAATTTGTTTTGTATCATACCTATGGGGTGCCTTCCAGTATACCTCACAGAGGAGCTTACGTTACTGTAGAGAACATGGGAATATATAAATATGTTAAAGGGGATATGGGTAATGCCTTAATGCTATTTTAATACTTTACCTTACTGTAGATGCTATTATAATAGCGTATTGTACTATGTATATAGATAGTTTAATAGATCCTGAGGAGATGGGAATCCTGAACATTTCTTATGTTATTGCACTCACGTTGGCACTGAATAGGAGATGTCAAACCCCGTAAACATCTCCGAAGCCGTCACACTCATATTTATTTACTGTTGATTTATCTTACATAAGATCTTTTAGTTCTTACTCGAATGTTTTGTCTTTTAAATTCACTTAGGTCGGTCTGAGCTTTTTAGTTTATCGAAGATCGCTTTTTGGAGGATGAAGACGAATATTTTGTACTATTATCTTTTATTATATTTATTCCATTGCATCATGTTGTTCCATTGCATTTACTTATTATTTATTCTTGTTGTATGTAACTCTGATCTATATTATAAAAGTATAATTAATGTATTTGTAAACAGCTTCATGAACTGTTTATTTGACTATTATATTTTGTCATTCCGTTGCGAGATTCTGTATTTGTTTTCTTTCTTTCTCTGCTTTTTCATATTTACCCTATAATAATCTTCCCTTTTGAATCGTTTGAGTCTGACCTATGTGGTTTATCGTCGATTTAAATCATCCAAATAGGAAGGTCGTTACAGTTGGTATCAAAGCTTAGGTTTAGCGATGGCTTTAGCTTTGTGGGGTCTGACTCTTTAGAAATAGTGTAGTAATACCCTAGAATGAGTCACTAAGTATGTATATATGAGAAAGCGTATTTGCTAGTGTTATAAAAGGGTTTTTGTATTTTGTTAATTTATTTCGTTCTATATTTATAAATTCTGATCAGTGCATAGGACGCTATGACATCGTTAGGGATTTCTAAACACTTAGTAAGACAGACCGACACAATATTGTTTTGAAATATAGGTAAATGAAATAATTTTTCCTATTATATATTTTTTATATAAAATTATAAATTTTATTTATATAGCTGGACGTAATATGTTGTTTGTTAGGTAAGAATTTTATGAATATTGATTGGACAATAGGATTTACAAATAAAGTAAATATAAATTGGAAGTTTAGAACTAAAGTTTCAGGATTTTTGAAATTTCTTTCAAAAGATTTTGGAAAATAATATTAGTATTATTTGAGAGTATTTTGCGATATAAATATTTCAGTATGATTTGAAAGGGATGTTTTAAAGAATTTTGGAAGGAAATAAGTCATGTACTTCCCTCTCTATTGTTGAAAAATAATCTCGATGATGGGTGTATGCATCATTGACGTTCATTTTCGAGTTTCAAGGTGGGAAGACCATTGTAGTAGTTTACTACACAGTTTTTTGATAAATGAATCTTATTTTTAATTTTCAAATATGATTTGATATATATAAAGGATATGATTATATATATATATATATATATATATTATTTTAAATGATTTGAAAATGGAACCCGTTATTTAGGTCTCAAGTTTTCTGTAAATTGTAAATTTCATTTATTATAATTAAATGAAATCTTGACTATTTTAATTATTGGAAACTTTTAATATGTGTAATTAGAAACTAGATGCTAAGTGATTGATGGAATTATAAGAAGTTGAAAATTTGTAAACTGTAAATAAAAAGGAAGTGGAAAATAAGAAATTGTAATTATGGAACATTTTATTAACTAAATAACTAAGACAAACTTGTATAATATTCTATTGCCGTCTAAAAGACATATATATATATATATATATATATATATATATATATATATATATAACTTACCAAAATATTAAAAGTTGAGATGTTAAGTAAGGATATGTAATAGAATATTGTACAAGTAAACTTTAGTAAATGAAAGGGCTCAATGGAATTTCTTCTACAAATAAGAATTTTGATATTATAAATTGTTATAAACCAAAGTTAATAGTTGGAAATGCTACTAGTTAAATGTAATAGAAGTGAATAATGTAAGAAAAATGATTATAAGCTTTAAGTTAACATTTAAGCTATCGATAATCAGATTTAATAGAAAAGGCGAATACTGTAAGTAAATAATTACAGACTTAAATTAATATCGAAGCCATTTATATTTAAAATAAGTATTATATTAACGGAATGATTATGACTTAGAAAACATTGAATGATATAAAAATGGATTTAATATTCAATAATCCTATGTATGGAAGAATAAATGTGAAAAGAAATAATCTATTAATAGTGAATTAAATTATAAAGAAACTTACTTGATAGTGGATAATCTAATAATTGAAATATAAATAACTTATATAAGCAAATGAATGTGAAGTAAGGAAAAAAATGGTATTGTATAAATGAATGGAAAATGAATTTTGTAAGGGATAAATGTAAAGAAATTAAACAAGCATTACATGAACAAATGAAAATGAATTATGTGTGAGAGAAAAAAGAGTAATAAGAATAAAACATAAATAGTATTTGAAATTATTGGTTGTGGGCTTATGGATTGGTTAGGAAAGGATACTTCTATTTTGTATGGAGATGTATAAATAATCTATAAAGTTTTATCAACGATTGTTGAGTGTATGCTTTACTTCATAGTTTATTCATCATTTTATACGAGTAGAAGTTCTGAACCTCAACAAACCATTTAATCTGCTTGCTATGGATGGATGATTAATTTCTTGGTTGGATTTAATGTTTGTACTGTTATTGCAAATGATTACTGTTAGGTTGTGATGTTTTATTTGTTATTATTTGAAAACAACTTATATATTTCTCTTTTATATAATTATTAACTTCTTTGGGTTATATAAGTGTAATATAGGTTATAGAAGCAATTGCTACTGCTTTTGGTTTCATAAAATAAGCGTTATTTGCCTGACAAATAGGTACGTTCACGAATTACTTTTTTCTAGCGATATTATGTTGTTTTTTCCAGTGGTTTGGGATATATTATTTTGAAATATATGGTATATATTGTTATTATTGATATTATTATTTCTTTCAGACCTCTCCGTACAAAGGAGACTCTGTCGAAATTTTCCGTAAATTTTGGACTTAGAAAATTATGTGAAATGTTTTCCAAACTTTATTTACTTGAATATAAAGGATTTAATTGTTATAAATTAATAAATTTTATTTAAATTATTTAATTAGTAAATTAATTGTTTATAAGTTTAATATTTTGAATAAGATATATTGATTAATTAATTCCTTCTTTTCCCTTCTTTTCCTTTTTTGAGGATGAAAAGTTTTGAGTGGCGGAGAGTGTGTCGACCTGTAATTTTTAATAATTAAAAGTTATTAATTTAATAAGGTTTTGTAATTTAATGTTGGAAAAAAATAAAAATTTGTGATTAAATAAGGAAAATATAACTAAAATGAAGTGTAATAGTATTAATTTAAGGTAATTGATAATTATTTTGATGTAATTTCAATAACTAAAATTATTAAAAAGTTATAATTGGTTATAGATTGTAAATTTATTGTAATAATGTGTGTATTCATTGATAATTGGATTAAAAGAGTAATTGATAATTTAAATGCTGATTAATTAATGAAATAATATGTAATAAAATGTAATTGGATAGAATTAGTATTGTGTAAGCTGATATAAAATTTATGTGTAGATAACAAACATACAAATGTGATTAAATATAAAAATGGTGACAATTGTTATTTGTTACCAATTTATTTAATCAATTGCAATTAAAACTTTAATATGAGTTAAGACGATAACTGTAAAAGTTAAATGCAATAAAATGTATAGAAATTTCAGTTATATTCATAAGGAAATAGTTGATGTATATAAAAGATCAAAACCAAGGTAAGTTAATTTACTAGGACTTAAAGTTTTCATAAAATTGACAAAAATTCAATGCAATTGAAATATTACAACAATATGGAATTAGGATGAAAGTGGAGAATATTAACGTAATAAGATATAAACAAATGTTAACTATGTCTATAAAGTAATAATTGATTGAATAAAAGACTGAAATCAAATTTAAAATAATTTATTGAAATTAAATTATAATTCATTGGATGTAATTACAATTGGAATTGAAGACTGTAATTAGTGTAATATTTAACACCGAATTAATATATATATTTTTTTAAATTATTATAAATATCTAAGTAATCAAAAATAATAAAATATGTTAATTATAAGAATTGAAATTAAAAAGTGATTTATCCAATTTAATAATAATTTATTTAAAGAACGTGAAAATAGCTATTTTGACCACTGACTCGGATTTTGATGAAACCACTTTCATCGGATCCACAACGGTGAATTATTGTAAGGTTTCAAGTTTCGCAGCGATCTGGCTGTCGTTTGTTCGTACGGACTCGAAACGCTTAGAAATCAATTTAATTAAATTCAATTGAAATCAATTTGAAATAAGCTAATTTTGAAGTTAACTTCTTTATACAATAGAATTGTGACTTGAAAGCTATTTCATTGAATTTAGAAATATCCAAAAAAATCTATTTTGATATATGGAATGACCCATTTTCGTTTTGGAAATGAAACGGACTTTTCAGGTCGTATTTATCGTTTCGAATCAATTCGGTTATTATGCATTTCTTACTGGGCTCCGTTGGTGTATATTGTTCTGTTCTAATCCTAGCAGCCTTTCTATTTCTTATTCCAATACATTTAGTTCTATCTAACTGTTCATTCTCTCTTTCTCAAATGGTAGAATCCTAATTTACATTCAAACCCTAAATTTCAATCTTCAAACAATTTCAAAAACAAACTCTTCCAAACTATATCAAATTGTATATTATTTCAAAGCTCTCAACGAGCATAACCCAGATCTGCAATTTTTTTTGCATTCAAACCACCGTTTGGCCATAAATCGAAGGTGAACCTCGGTCGTCCATTGCTAGGGTTTCGATCCAACAGTGGATCTTCATCCTAGGACGATCGGAAGGTGGTGTTTGGAAGAAAGGATTCAACGGAGTTCATCCATATGGTTGCTTGGGTTCGAAAGTCGCTAGGATCGCCAAAATAAGCTGGAAACACCTTCGGCGAAATTGGCCTTGGAGGCGTCGTACGTGGTGCACATGACTACCAGAGAAGCGGCTCGAGGTGAGGGCGGTCGTGGGGTGGTCTGATGTAGTCGTAGGTTAGTGGGGTGACAACAATTTCAAGATGATAGGTTGTGGCC
The DNA here is from genome assembly GCA_030765085.1 of Allium cepa. Taxonomy (NCBI): domain Eukaryota; kingdom Viridiplantae; phylum Streptophyta; class Magnoliopsida; order Asparagales; family Amaryllidaceae; genus Allium; species Allium cepa. Next base: position 62,073,598 of record CM060935.1, read on the forward strand.
GAACTAGGTTACACGATCTGTTGGTTCAGTTCTTGAGCGCGTGCAAGAAACGTATAGGTGACGTGTTTTTTCTTTCATTTAACTAATTTTTATATTTTTAAAATTCAAGCGTTCTAACATCAATAACCTTTTCTTACGAGCTCTGATTCACGCACGGTTTTTGCCGTTGCAATCATAGCGAAATTCCGGACATTTTATAACTAGTTTGGACGAAATCTGAGACTGTTGAAATTTGGGCCTTTTTTATTTTTAAATCGATTTGAAATCAAAGCTGAGTGTTTTGACCCACTCGCAAATACTAAATTTTCTTCTGTTCGTTTACCTATATTTATGATGTGATTAGAAATAAATTGATTGATGTTTGGTATGTTAAAATTGTCATTATAGTCAAATTTGACTTTTATTGCATTTAATCATCATTTAATTTAATATTGAATTTAGTTGTCAATTTAATACCTGGTAATGATAATCGGTTATCTATTGATGCTTATTTGTTGATTTGGATGATGATTGTGATAGATGTTTGATTGTTGATATTGGATGACTATATGTTGTATTTTTATACTGTTATAACACTGCAAGTTCCCTATGGGTTGAAATGATACATACCCAAATGATCTATAGATGAGGGAAAAATTATTATGGGTTGAAATGATAGGCACGAGCGATATTATGGATTTTTATTTAGTTTGGGATTGCGGTTTGAAGTGATGTATAATTGTAAAATTTTAAATTATGGATTTAAATGATAAATATCCGTATCACTTGACCATAGGGTAGAAAATTATATACGGACACCAGATTGGTTAAATTAAATGATCTTTGATTCTTTAAATTTTGAATTCAATTAAGTGGCATTTTGAAATAGGAATTGATTTACATAAACTGAATTATTTTTTATAATCCAAGCATTAATGCTGAAATTTGAATTGATTCAATGAATTGTTCAAAGGATTTAAATTGTAGTTTCAAAGTCGAAGCGTCATATATAAATGAATTTATCGAAATTGAGTTATTAAAATGTTTGGATATAACTTTAAAATCTATTTTAAACTATTTTAATCAAATTAACTATTTTAATCAATTTAAACTATTTTAATTTACTTTGATCTACTATAACCTATTTAATCCAATTTAATCTATTTTACCTATTTTGAACTAATTAAATTTATTTAATCTATTTTAAATCTATTTAATATAGTTTAAATCTATTTAATCTATTTAAAATTTATTTAATCTATTTTAAATTTATTTAATTGATTTAAAATTCTATTTAAGATAATTTAAAATTTATTTAATCTATTATAAATCTATTTAAATCCTTTTAAAATCTAATTAAATCAAATTTAAATCTATTTAAACTATTTTACTATTTTAAAACTATTATAATGTATTTTAAATTATTTTCAAACTATTAAAACAATTTATGACTACCAAAATTCTTTTCTAAAATTTCAGACTTTGTAAAGTTGAAGTATTTATATTTAAATCCTTGATGATGATACAACCTAAGTTGGAATTTAGAACTGATACCTTTTTGTGAATGGGAATATTTGAGTAAATATGATGATTTTGGAACGAGGATTTAATTAACCTATCTTATCGATAAATTCAAAAGTGAATGTGATTTTGAAAGTGAATATGATTTTGAAAGTGAATACAGTTTGGAAATGAATTTGATTTTGAAAGCGAATATAGTTTTGAAAGTGGGCATGATTTCGAAAGATATATGGTTTGAAATCGAATATGATAGTTTGATATTAATTATGAAATGGTTTTGGAAATGTAAAAGAACCATCCGGTGTGAAATATGCATTGGGTTAATAAAGAGACCGGGATCAGATATTGTCATACTCTCTGCCAATATCGAAAACCACTTTAACAACTGTGTACGTCGTGGAGATTCCAGAAATGAAGTAGGATGGTTTGGTAAACGATTCTGCATGAGGTATTTACGTGAGCCTGACTTCCGTGAGTCAGCTTAGATGTGACTAAAAACAGGAGCTATACTGGGCCAAATGGAGTCGCACCTCTGCTCGGGCACATTTCTTCAATGCATACTATTACTTTGCGATTGATTTGGTGGCCGCTCCTCGATTTTGATTATGGGAGCGTGTCTTAGGTGGGCGATAGTAGATTCTACACATTACCACCAGTCCGGGAGTGCATTTGGTATATATATCCTGGCATTTGCTCGAGTGCTGTGTTCACATGCCGTATTGTGCATTCTACGAGTTTTTTTTTTACCATTCCTATGGGGTGCCCTCAGGGTAAACCTCATGGAGGAGCTTACGGTACTGTATAGACTATGAGGATATATAAACGTTTTAAGAGGGACATGGGTAATGCGTTAACGCTATTTTAATATTTTACCTTACTATAGACACTATTATAATAGCATATTGTACTATGTATGTAGATGGTTTAATGCATCCTTAGGAGATGGAAATCTCAAACATCTCTTAAGTTATTGCACTCACGTCGACACTGGATAGGAGATGTCAAACCCGTAAACATCTCCGAAGCCGTTGTACTCATATTTATTTACTGTTGATTTAGCTTACATAAGATCTTTTAGTTCTGACTCAAGTGTTTTGTCTATTCAATTCGCTCGGGTCGGTCTGAGTTTTTTAGTTTGTTGACAACTACTTTTTGGAGGATGAAGACGAAGATTTTGTACTACTATCTTTTATTATATTTATTCCATTGCATCATGTTATTTCGCTGCATTTACTTATTATTTATTCTTGTTGTATGTAACTCAGATCTGTATTATAAAAGTATAATCAATGTATTTGTAAACAACTTCATGAACTGTTTATTTGACTATTATATGTTGTCATTCCGCTGCGAATTCTGTACTTTTTTTCTTTTTTTCTCTGCTTTTTCTTATTTACCCCATTACAGTCTGCCCTTTTGAATGGTTTGAGTCTAACGTGTGTAGTTTATCGTCGATTTAAATCGTCCAAAAAGACAGATCATTACAACTGCATTTAAGACACCAGACGGGTTCTTCGAGTGGTTGGTTATGCCTTTTGGGCTAACCAATGCTCCAACCTATTTCATTGATTTGATGAGCCACGTCATTAGGAATGTCCCAAATAAGTTTGTGGTGGTATTCATGGTTGATATCTTGGTATTTTCCAAGAATATGGAGGAGCATGCTGTCCATTTGGAAGAAATTCTTCGCACACTTTGTAGTCATCATTTAAGAGCTAAGTTTTCGAAGTGTCATTTTTGGAGAGAGGAAGTTCGTTTCTTGGGGCACGTGGTCTCGAAGGAAGGTTTGGATGTTGACCCCACTAGGTTTATTGTAGTACAAGATGGGAAAGCCCCCAAGAATGTTACTGAGGTTAGGAGCTTCCTGGGATTGGCTGGCTACTATAGGAAGCTCGTTAGAGACTTTGTCAGGATTTCAGCATCACTCACGCGCCTTACTAAGAAGAATAAAGCTTTTGTATGAGATGTGGATTGTGAGGATTCCGTCATGAGGTTTAAGAGAGCCCTTACTAGTGCACAAGTATTAGTTTTACCCGATGGTGCTAAGCCTTTCACTATATAAACTGATGCATGCAGAACGGGTCTAGGAGAGGTGTTGATGCAAGAAGGGAGGGTAATGTGTTGTGGTAGTAGGCACTTGAGGACACATGGGAAGAACTGCCCTACTCAAGATTTAGAGTTGGCTCCCATAGTTTTTGCACTCAAGTCTTGGAGGCACTATTTGCTTGGAGAGAGATTTGAGCTTTTTACCGACCATAAGTCTTTAAAGTACTTATTCTCACAAAAGGATTTGAACTTGAGGCAACAAAGGTGGATGTAGTTTTTAGCCTCGTATGATTTTGAGATAGATTATACCCCTGGAAATGGTAATGTGGTTGCAGACGCATTAAGTAGGAAGAAAGCGAACAATAGTCCTTTGTTCGTAGAGTGGAAGGGCCTTGAGTTTATTTCTACTTTTGATTTTAAGCCTTCTACGGACATTACTCTTAGATTATTAGCGACATTAGAGGTGAGGCCTATCTTTATGGATCAGATTGGCTCAAGGCAGCGGGAGGATTCGGAGCTCATGGACATTATGGATAGGATTAGCCTAGGAGAGGTCTCAAGACATCTCTAACACTATTCCGTTGGTGGCAGAGGGTGGCTTAGGAGAGATGGGAGGCTTTGTGTTCCATGCGCCAGTGACTTGAGAGCAGTTTTGAAGAGGAGCACCATTCCCACATGACTATTCATCCAGGTGGTGACAAAATGTATCAGGATATGAAGAGGGTGCACTATTGGGGTGATATGAAGAAGGACGTGGCATAATTCATAGCTAAGTGTCTCTTATGCCAAAGGGTAAAAGCAGAGAAGCAGAAGCCCGGTGGATTACTTCAGCCCTTAGACGTGCCAAAGTGTAAGTGAGACGGTATTTCTGTGGATTTCATTGATGGTTTACCCCATTCTAGGAAAGGTATCACTAGCACTTGGGTGATTGTTGATGGATTGACCAAGAGTGCTTAGCTCATCCCAGTTAAGAGTAAGGTACGGCTTCATATCTGGCATCCTTATATATTCGAGAGATAGTTGATATGCACGTAAATGTGCATATTTTTACCACCATATTTAATCTATTTAAATTAAATAAATGTTCATATTGGGTATTTTAACTTGTTTAAACCAAAAATTAAAATTATTTCAAATCGTCACATATTCAACTTCGCCCAAGGGCAAAAAAAGTCATTTTTGTGCATATATTAATTTTCTAAAATTTTATTGAAAATTTCCATGTTGTTTTGTAGTAATTTAAATTCATATACAAGTGGCTTCATGAAGATATGCATGCATAATAGGAAACAAAGCAAATGAAGATGGAAATAATTCAAACTCATGAACATGGAGGACCCCATCTGCCCACTTACCTTGCTTTTCAATTAGGAGCTAACGCACATGCTAAAATTCCATTAAAGCTTCATGTACATTTAAGTGGGGATCAAGACATGCTAATGATTACTTGGGCTACACTACCTCAAGGGTATTTTGGTCATTCCCCAAAAAATTGAATTAAGGTTTCTAACGTGCATAAATACCCCATATCTTCATGTAACCCTCTTCCTCTTAGTTAGTTTTTTGCTTAGGAATAAAAGGAAGCTTCTCTTTTCTTTTCATGGTTACTTAGCCATTTCTTCTTCTACATAATTCTTTATTTATGCAATTTCAATACATTTTCTTCTCTTTTCTTGTTTATTTCCCTTCATGCCAGTAGTGTAGTTTCATTTATTCATGCAAGTAGATTAGTTGATGTGAACATAAATGTACATATTTTTACCAGCATATTTAATCTATTTAAATTAAATAAATGATCATATTGGGTATTTTAACTTGTTTAAACCAAAAATTCAAATTATTTCAAATCGTCACATATTCATCTTCATCCAAGGGCAAAATGGTCATTTTTGTGCATATATTAATTTTCTAAATTTAATTGAAAATTTCTATGTTGTTTTGTAGGAATTTGAATTCAAATATAAGTGGCTTAATGAAGATATGCATGCACAAAAGGAAACAAAGCAAATGAGAATGAAAATAATTTAAACTCATGAACACGGAGAACCCCGCCTTCCCATTTACCTTGATTTTCAATTAGGAGCTAATGCACATGCTAAAAGGCCATTAAAGCTTCATGTATATTTAAGTAGGGGGTTAAGACATGCTAATGATTACTTTGTGGCCACACTATCTCAAGGTCTTTTTGGGCATTCCCCAAAAATATGAATTAGGATTTCATGCATGTATAAAAACCCTTATGTTTCATGTAATCTCTTCTTTAGTCTCTCTTAGGCCTCTTCTCTTTAGTATAGTTTAGATCAAATAAAAGAAAGCTCTCTTTCTCTTTTCCATGACTACTTAGCCACTTTTATTTTCATGTAACTTTTTTTTATATGCAATGTTAATTAGTGTTCTCTGTTCTTTTACATGCTTCTTTTAAATTATTGTTAATAGTTTGTTTATTTTCATGCAAGTAGACTAGATTTTATTTTATGCAAGTAGATTAGTTTTGCGTTTCATCTTGCTCTCTTTTTCCTCTTGTTTTATTTCATGTTGCAAGCTATAAGTGTTGATATGATAACACAAATGAGAGGCTAATCCTTTCAATTTAGGGGCAATGAAGCCTCTAATCATGTAACTTCAACGTATTTTGGTTAATATAGCTCTCTTTTTGTGCTTAAATGAATGTTGATGTGATTTATGGTTTTATGATGAATTTGATAGTCTATATTGTTTATAACAAATAGGCTATACTTGAACAATCACAGACAAAAATTGTCTCTTCATCTACATATGATTATGGCAAAGAAGTGAATGTTTAAATCAAAATTTGATGGCATATATTTATAAACAATAGTTATAGTCCATGCTTAAAATAGATTTTCATTTTTAACTTTATTGTCATTTTCATGAGAATTAAAAGTGGTTTAAAGATTGTGTTATAGTTTGATGGCTTATGTTGAGCTAATTAATAGCACAAATGAGCCATACTTATGATAAACACATCAACTAAACTTACTAATGACAAAAAAAAGAGATTATAATTTCATATTTTGTTGAACTATATGATTTATAGAGTGAAATTATCTCTAAATTGTCGTTTTTGTCATAATTTTCATTAACTTTCGCAGTTGTTAATTTTTGCAATTTTTAGTAGTTAGTTTAAACAACTCAAATCTTGGTTAATTTGATTGAATTGAAAATTTCAAAATCTAAACAATTTCCTACGAATCTATCCGTATTCACATACGTGCCACAATCGTACACTGTACGCTTGAGGTATATATTTAATTCAAAATTTATCGGTGGTTTTCTAACTCGTTAGAAAATTTGCCATTAAATAAGTTTTTGGCGCCATTGCCGGGGAGCTGTCTTTAATTTTAATTTTAATTTTCTATTCTTCGAATTATTTGTCGTTTGATTTTTGCGTGTTTTATTTTGTGTATGTTTGCATTTTATAAAAAGAAAATATAGTTGTGTGTTGTGTATGATTTGTGTGATTGTGTGCATTTCTTGTTTTCTAGTTCCATTTTGCAATTCTCCTTAAAAAAAATACACACAATTTCATTGCTAATTTCTTTTTCCATTTCACTTTGCAAAACATTTAAAACTTTTAATTTACAATAGCTTTCCAATACAAATTTTCAACAAGAATTTTGCAAACTGTTGCCTCTGCCTCCACAAATAACCACCATGCACCTCTACATTTTTCTTGACCAAACTTCCACCATTCTCTGCTTCATTCAACATCTCATTCTCCACAACACTTTAGTTCATTACTTTCAACCAACCACTTGCCATATCCACTCAACAACCAGCCCAAACCAAATCCTGACCAACAACCATAGCCTTGCTTGCCATTACTATCCCCCTCCACTCCACTCAGTCAACATAATTCATAATAGCCATTAACATATCCACTTTTTGACGCAGCGTAGGAAGCGAATTCGATGATGTAAATCGAATCCGTCCAGGATCTCATACGATTAGCAAAAATAATCGGTGAATCGATGATAAATCGATGGATTTAAGAATACCCAAATGCCCAAATCCGTTGATCACGAAGATACCGGATTCTAGCAATCTTCGACACGTTGATCGCGCACGATACCGTGAAAGAAGATCTACAATTCTTCGAATGTTGATCAAGCGCACTTGATTCCGTGAATTGGCTTCAACAATCGTTGATTCGAGCGCACTCGAATGCCGACGGTGGAGATAGGAGATAACACTCAACTACCAATTTTAATGGAGGCACAAAGCACAAACCAAATTTTACTCAAAATTCAACAACCTTTACAAATGACTCAACTCGCCTATTTATAGGCTTACAACTCTCCCTAGGTCGTTACGCGACCTACGACTTAACCCAGGTCGTTCATGACCTAAAAACAACACGACACAAGCATTACAGTATACGACATAACATATTTACATCACACGACTCAGCACATACGAGCTACGACCCAAAATATTTCAAGTACAACTGTTCGCGACCTAAAATATTCAATTACAACTGTTCGCGACCTAATCTCAGCGAAGTACCCACGACCTTGCATTTGTTTGCGACCTATAGTGGAGCGATTCAAGCTGGAGGAGCGGCCCATGTATTCGTATCTTGATCGTGACCTAGGGTTTCACGACTTAGGCTGGTAGCACGACCTTCTTCTTTGCGATCTTCTTGCATGCGACTTACAGAATTGAGGAAGGAGTTAGGTCGCGTAGCGACGTACGATGGTTCGGTGAAGGGTTCGAGACCTAGGGAAGGTCGGCCTTTGATTTGCGACATATGGTAGGTCACTCGCGACCTAAAGATGAAGAGCGATCTTCTTCTTCGACATATGGTGGCGCGATTCAAGGTAAGCGCTGCATCATGCTCCCCTGGTTGAAAAGAATTCGTCCTCGAATTCACGTTCTCCTCTTCAAGCATCTCCCCATAATATAGAATTAAGTGTTTGACATTGAAAACATCAGAAGTATGAACATTATCCGGCAATCTCAACTGATACACATTTTCATTGATCTTCTTCAAGATTTCCACTGGACCAATTTTTCGAGCTTTCAACTTGTTGTAAGTTCCAACTGGAAAACGATCTTTCGTCAAAACGGCGTAAACCAAATCACCTTCTCTGAAGTTCACACTCCTTCGCTTCTTATCTGCCAACTGTTTATACTTCTCATTTGATGCAAGCAATCGTTCATGAACAGCTTTGTGACATTCTTGCAAATCATTCACCAAATCACTAGCTCGTTCAACAACCCCTTTCTGAAATGGAGCTATTGATAAATTCAATGGTCCTTTTGGAATTGTTGAATAAACAACCTGAAATGGACTGAAACCCGTACTACGGTTGATAGCATGATTATGAGAAAACTCCACTTGACATAACTTCACATCCCAACTCTTCAGATTATCCTTCACAAGACACCGCAATAAATTTCCCAGTGATCTGTTCACAACCTCAATTTGTCCATCTGTCTGCGGATGATAAGCGCTACTAAATTTCAACTTTGTTCCCACCATCTTCCACAAACTTAGCCAAAAATGACTCAGAAATCTGGTATCCCTGTCCGAAACAATAGACTCTGGCAAACCATGAAGTCGATAGATCTCTTTGAAATATAACTGAGCGACATTAACAGCATCTGCAGTCTTCTTACAAGCAATAAAATGTGCCATTTTGGAAAATCGGTCAACCACCACATAAATAGAATCGTTGCCACGTTGCGTTCTCGGCAATCCCATCACAAAGTCCATACTAACGTCTACCCATGGTTTTGTCGGAACAGGTAAAGGCATATACAATCCCGCATTTGTAGTTGTCCCTTTCGAAACTTGACAAACATGACATCTACACACAAATCTCTCAACCTCTTTTCTCATTGATGGTCAAAAATAAGAATCTGCAATCAACTGCATAGTACGATCCCGGCCCATATGTCCTTCCTCATGCAACTCTTTGATAATCTTCATTCTCAAGCTGCAATCTGGTACGCATAACCGATTTCCCTTGAATAAGAATCCATCAACCATCACAAACTTTCCCGTACTCCCATTTTGACTTTCTTAACAATCTTCGTAAAGAAAGGATCTTCTTCAAACAACTCTGGCAATAGTTCAAACCCTGTCACTTCAACCTTCATCGTTGTCAGCAAATGATTCCTCCTGCTCAAGGCATTAGCTACACGATTCGTCACCCCTGATTTGTGTTTTACAACAAAAGTAAATTGCTGTAGATACGCGACCCATGAAGTGTGCCTAGCTGAAATTTTGTCCTGCCCTTGCAAATGCTTCAAAGCTTCATGATCCGTATAAGGAACAAACTCCTTCTGAAACAAATAATGTCTCCAGTGTTTCACAGCTTGAATAATCACGTAAAACTCCACATCATAAGTGTTATATCTCAATTTGGCTCCAGACAATTTCTCACTGAAATAAGCAACTGGTCTTCCATTCTGACTCAATACTCCACCAATCCCAACCTTCGAAGCATCAGTGTGTAACTCGAACAATATCTGAAAATCCAGCAATACTAGAATTGGTGCTGTCGTCAACAGTGTCTTGATCTTCTCAAAAGCAACCCCTGCTTCCTCTGACCACTCAAACTTCTTTCCTTTCATGCAATCGGTTACAGGTGCCATCACACTGCTAAAATGTGGAATGAATCTTCGATAAAAAGATACCAACCCATGAAAACTCCTTACTTCAGTAATTGTCTTGGGTTGTGGCCAACTCCTGACAGCTTCCACTTTGCTTTCATTCACTTGAATACATTCCTTCGACAGAACATATCTCAGAAACAAAATACTGTGCGTCATGAACACGCACTTCTTTGTAGCAGCATAAAATTGCTCTTGTCATAGAATCAACAGCACTTCTCGCAAATGCTGGATATGTTCTTCCATACTCCCACGATAAATCAAAATATCATCAAAATAAACTACTACGAACTTCCCAATAAATTGTCTGAAAATCTGGCCCATCACTCTCATGAAAGTACTAGGAGCATTTGACAAGCCAAACAGCATAACCAGCCATTCGTATAGAACCTCCCTAGTTTTAAAAGCAGTCTTCCACTCATCACCCAGTCTAATACGAATCTGATGGTATCCACTCTTCAAGTCAATCTTTGAGAACACAACAGCTCCACTCAACTGATCAATCAAATCGTCGAACCTCGGCATAGGAAACCTGTATCTCACAGTGATCTTGTTTAGAGCCCGACTGTCCGTACACATCCGCCAAGTCCCATCCTTCTTCGGCACCAATAAGGTCGGAACTGCACAAGGACTCAAGCTCTCCTGAACACGCCCCTGTTCTAACAACTCCTCCACCTGCCTTCTTAGTTCCTCATGCTCCTTAGGACTCATCCTGTAATGTGGCCTATGTGGTAACACGGCTCCTGGTACAAGATCAATTTGATGTTGTATGTCTCTCAATGGTGGTAATTCTTTGGGCAATTCTTCTGGGAATACATCTTCAAATTCCTTTGGTACTGGTTTGACTTCCTCTGGAACTACAACAGAGTCAGTGGCTTCACGTCCAATCAACAAAAACACCTCTGGACTCTCCTCTACTTCTCCAACAAACTCCTTCAAAGTCAACAAAGCCTTCAACTCCTCAATCTCTTCTGACTTGCTCTCTACTTGTTGTCTCTTCTTCGGAACTAAAATAATCTTAACACCTTCAAACATAAAGCTGTAGCTGTTGGTTCGACCATCATGTTGCACTGCTCGGTCATACTGCCATGGTCTTCCCAAAAGCAAGTGACAAACATCCATCTCCACCACATCACACCAGATCTCATCTTTATACTTCTTTCCAATAGAAAATGGAACATGAACTCGCCTATCCACCCTCACCTCTCCTCCTTTTCTCAACCACGCTAACTTGTAAAGATTTGGATGCTTCTCCGTCTTCAACTTCAACTTTCTCACAGCTTCGGTAGAAATGATATTGTCACAACTTCCGCATCAATCACAAATTTACACACTTTTCCTAGTATAGTGCATGTCGATTGAAAGATATTACTCCTCAACCAACTAGCATCTTCTTCCTGTTTCGGTGTCAAACATGATCTCCTCAACATTAGATTACATCCTTCATCTCCCGACGCGATATCCTGTTCATCCTCTTCAACTGGACTAGAATGACCTTCATCAACATCCTAATCTTCAATCTCATCAATCATTGCCCGCTTCTTCGGCTTTAGACATTCATTGCTCTTGTGGCCAAACTCTTGATAATTAAAGCACTTGATACTATTGTTGACCTTGGTCTTTGCTACCTCATCGACAACCGGTTTAGTAACAGCCTTGAAAACGTTAGCATTGCTACTAGCTCCCTTCACTTGATTGTTGGAATTTGTAAACACACCACCTCCTCGTCTTCCCTGCTTCTCCCAAGCCAACGCTTTCTGGTGCGCTTCTGTAACAGATCTGGGATCAAACATGTTCACCATGTCCTGAATCTGCATTCTCAACCCTCCAACAAATCTAGCGGTCAACTGTTCCTCTGTCTCCATAACATCATTTCTAGCAATGAGTTGGTAAAATTCATCTGCATAATCATTAACTAACTTTGTCCCCTGCCTCAGATTTTGCAAACGTTGGTACATTAGAGATTGATAATTGTAAGGTAAGAAAGTAGCTTTCATTAACTTCTTCATCTTCTTCCATGAAACAATCTTTGACTTCTCCATTCTCTCTCGTGTAAGTTTAGTCTGCTGCCACCATGCCATAGCTCTCCCTCTCAATCTCGTAGCAACCAACTTAACTCTGCGATTCTCGGGAACTTCTTTGAAGTCAAAAATTTCCTCAACATTTGAAACCCAATCCAAAAATTCCTCCGCAACCATACCACCCTTGAATTCCGGAATTTCCATTTTCATTCCCGATTCTCATCTACGACCATCTTCATATTCTCTAGCTCGACTCCACACTTGACCTCGATCTCGGTAATGAACACTTCCTCTATCACCATCAAACTCCTCATCAAAATCTGACGCATATCGTTGTCGATCATGACCACCAACATCTCTACCACCACCATTTCTTCGTTCGACATTCCTCTGATCACGATAATCCACATCTCTCCAATTTCGTTCATCAACATTCCTATCACGATCGTCAACATTCCTACGATCATGATCTCCTCTTCTCTCCCGATCTGACTGTGGTGAAACTCTGTTTCCCCTATGACTCGATTCAGGTGAAACCCTTCTTCTACTTTGATTCATTTCAAGCATCATTCTCTCTAATCGACCAATCCCTTCATTCAACTTCTCATTGAAAATCTCGTTGATTCGTTGCTCCATTTCATCGGCCTCTTCTCTTCCATACAAAGCATTAATATTGCGATGACGTTGAGCTCGTCTCGGTGGCATGATTGAACTCAAACAAATTCAAAAAAATTCAAACACTTTCTGAACTTTGACCCAAAATAATATGGATCGAAACTCCCAACTTGTTGCAACTTCACGATGAACACGATGAACACCAAACTTCTCAACAATTGCAAATCCGATCTCCAAACTTCAAATGACGCAAACTCCTTGCAATCTAGCTTTGATACCAAACTGACGCAGCGTAGGAAGCGAATTCGATGATGTAAATCGAATCCGTTCAGGATCACACACGATTAGCGGAAATAATCGGTGAATCGATGATAAATCGATGGATTTAAGAATACCCAAATGCCCAAATCCGTTGATCACGAAGATACCGGATTCTAGCAATCTTCGACACGTAGATCGCGCACGATACCGTGAAAGATCTACAATTCTTCGAACGTTGATCAAGCGCACTTGATTCCGTGAATTGGCTTCAATAATCGTTGATTCGAGCGCACTCGAATGCCGACGATGGAGATAGGAGATAACTCTCACTACCAATTTTAATGGAGGCACAAAGCACAAACCAAATTTTATTCAAAATTCAACAACCTTTACAAATGACTCAACTCGCCTATTTATAGGCTTACAACTCTCCCTAGGTCGTTACGCGACCTACGACTTAACCCAGGTCGTTCACGACCTAAAAACAACACAACACAAGCATTACAGTATACGACATAACATATTTACATCACACGACTCAGCACGTACGAGCTACGACCCAAAATATTTCAAGTACAACTGTTCGCGACCTAAAATATTCAGTTACAACTGTTCGCGACCTAATCTCAGCGAAGTACCTACGACCTTGCATTTGTTCGCGACCTATAGTGGAGCGATTCAAGCTAGAGGAGCGGCCCATGTATTCGTATCTTGATCGCGACCTAGGGTTTCACGACTTAGGCTGGTAGCGCGACCTTCTTCTTCGCAACCTTCTTGCACGCGACTTACAAAATTGAGGAAGGAGTTAGGTCGCGTAGCGACGTACGATGGTTCGGTGAAGGGTTCGCGACCTAGGGAAGGTCGGCCTTTGATTTGCGACATACGGTAGGTCGCTCGCGACCTAAAGATGAAGAGCGATCTTCTTCTTCGACATATGGTGGCGCGATTCAAGGTAAGCGCTGCATCACTTTTCATCTCCACGTTCACTCAAACTCGAACATACAACTGCATTGCACTGCAGTTTTCTCATCCACTGACCACTTCATACCAAATACCTTCAACCTTGCTTCACCTCATCAAATCGCCCCTCTTTTCCATTCCCTGAACCACCAAACAACCTCCAACAAACAGTGAACTGCAGCAACAACCAATTCCATCATCTCTGTGAAAACATCACCCTTGACCACCACAAACCCACCTAACAACAGCTACCACCGCCTTTAACCACTTCCAGTCAACCATACCATGGCCTTGCTCCCCTGTACATCACTACTTCAGCCACCATTTCACACAACAGCAGCTGCACTACTTGTTTCAAACACACAAATACATCTGCTTCGACAAATACCACAAACCACCTGCTTCGACAGTGTCAACATCACAACAGACAACAAATTCTGTGCACATTTCTGTTCTACATCTCACTGCCATTAACCAATTACTGTTGCTCCACAAACAACTACAACATGGCCTGATCACAATACTATCACATACAAGCTTCAACGACCTTTCTCTATATCATCCATCAAACAATGCATCCCCATTTCTGTCTTCATCTAGAAACTGCAATTAGTTCACCTGCTTGAGCACTGCCACACCCCCACAACACTCCATATTCATTTTCCAAACCTCTGACTTGCCATTCCAAATCCATTTTCAATAGAAACAATCACACTGCACTTCATAATTTCCAAAAAGAAAAATCATCAAACTGCACTAGATAATCTCTGTCAACTCCTCTTCTTCATTGCAACCTGCTACCCTCTGTACGAACTCGACATCTTCCCACTGTGACAACCTTGAACTCGAAATCACTGATACTGCCTGATAAGTGAGACTACCACCGCAACTTCCATCACTCGCAACCAAAACCGCTTCGACATCGACTCCAACTACAATTCGAACAACCGAATCGCCTCGCCCAAACCAACAGTCGACACCACGAGACTCCCCAAATTCAATTTGACCTGAAAACTCTATCGCCTGAACATAAAACTTCCTTGCGACATAGGATACAGACTTGGAGAATTTTTAAACTGAAATTCGGTTCTTGGCTTTGGGAATTCTTCAATTTTTCTATTGAACGAGAAGTTGACACTTGATTAATATTAGAATCGGGTTATAAGATTTTTGGGTAGCAGACTAGTATTGGGACGGGTTATAAACCATTTTCTTTGATTTTTAATTGTTTTTGGTTTTTTATTCTCTTTTCATAAAAAGAAATTTTTGCTTTCTTCTAGTTTTGTTTTCGTATATCATGTCTAAAAAACATTCAGTATAAAAAATATAATAACAAGTTTCAATTTGTTGTGTTTTCATTTAGATTTGTTTTGTTAAATATATATATATATATATATATATATATATATATATATATATATATATATATATATATATTGTTTTTATTTTTATTTCAGGTTGTCAAAGCAGAATGACAGAAGGAGTAAAGTGCTTGCTAAAATAAATTGGTTGATTTGCCGAGCTTGCCAAAAATATAACTGCTTGCTTATTTATACTTTTCTTTTATTTGTCTTGCATTGTATATATCTATTGTTTTTGTTTGTGTTGCATTGTTGTTTACTTGCATTTGAAAAATAAATTCAAGAAAACCAAAAACAAAAACAAATTTCATTTGTATTTGCATTGTTAATTCACATTTAATTTTTGCTTTGCATTTCATCTTAGAATTTTGATTAATAATAACAATTAGACAACTATAACACTTAATTGTATATTAACAATTTGTCTTCTTTGAACACTTTAATTTCTTGGTGTCTAGGCTATGGCAGAGCAATAATCAATTATTAATATTACGGCGATTCATAAATATTATACTGAATTGTTTCTCTAAAGGTACTTAAACCTTCGGCTGCATTGCTATGCTGATTCGTGATGCACCGATAAACCCTACCCGTTACCTGACTGAGAACTATCTTGTTGAATTAAGACAATGTGTGATTATACAATTTTAGGTTAACTTAGGATAAATCATTTGTAATTAACCACTGCATTCATTTAGTTGCATTAGTTCATGCATATTTAAAAAAAAAACAAAAAATCCAAAATCCAAAACTAAAAAAATTGTAAATATTTCTTAACTTAGTTTTTTTCCTTTGAAAATTTTCAAATCAAAATTCCAAAAATCCAAAAAAAAAATTACTTAGTTTTTTTTAGAAAATCAATATATATATATATAATCTTTTCAAAAAAAATTGAAAAAAAAACAAAAATCAATTTTTCATTTTGAAAAATAAATTCTATCTGTAAATATTTTTCCTTTATAAAAAAAAACCAAAACATTCTTGAAAATGTCCTAGTTTCCCCACACACTTGAATTTTACAATAGTTGTGAAAATCAATATAATCCATATGATTTCACTCCAAATTTGTATGGATATTTTAATGACAACTATTCTTTAAACAATTCGAATTTTGAACAACAAAATTTTCAAAACGATGACCAACCCTCGAATTTAGAAAATAACATTTCATCTCTACTTGAAATCTCCACATAACAAAATCAAATGATAAATGGTTTGTGTAATTCTTATTTGTGCGATAACTCAAGTCAAAATTTTCAAAATAATCAAAATTTGAACTCACTTCAAAATTCAAGTGACTTCGAGTACAACCCATGCCACTTCAATTTTGAACTCCAAAATGAATTTCAAACTCAAAATGAAAATAGAAACAACTTTTCTAATGAATTTGGCAATGGGAATAATCTTAACCATGTTACAATTGAAAACTTTTGTTCTCAACAATTTCAAACTAAAAATCCTCATGCTAATAACTATAAATTGGATTTTATTGAACAAATAAATGAAATTTATGATGATCACGCGGATTTGTTGATTGAAACATACAAAAAATTACATGAACAATAAAACCAAATCCCAACGCGTGACGAGTCAAAAGATAATCCATCTTTTACCCAAATCGACGATTTCCAAATAACAACTCTTAGAATTGAAAACGAAAATCTTGACGAAGTTGTTGAAAATTTGGTAATTGACTTGGATTTCAATTCTTTTGAGGGTGAGAAACTCGATTTATGATTCGATGTTCCTTTTTCCGACTTTGAAATTTTGAATACAACAACTTTGGATTTTGAACTTGACACATGTAATAAAGCTGTTGATAATTCAATAAAGGAAGACGAATTCAATAACCAAGATTTTTTTGGACTTTTTAAAAATGAGTTGTTAAATTCTGTAGGGGATGATTTAAAACACCATTTTGATTCTGAAATCGATAATTTCAAAAAATTTGTCAATGATGAATTTGAATTTCAATTTGGTGATAATAAACTTGAATTTCAATCAATTATTCTATCAACCCCGAAAATCATCGAAAATAAAACAACTCGTACGATTTCCAAATCCACATTCAACTTTGAAATCTTTTATGGTTTGGTTTTTTGAGCTCAAGCTATGTCTTGCATACTTGACGAGACAAATGAATCGATCTTTGGAAGACCATTTCATTTACTTTTTGAGGATATACTTTTTAATCTCGTGTAAATACCGCTCATTTTCATGTAAACGTTGGTCAGCATTTTATGTTTTTTTTATTCTTCTACTTCCACTTGGTTGACTATGGGGACACAGTCAAAATCAAGTATGTGGGGAGTCTCATCTTCATTTTTAATTTTTCATGGTTTATTTTTACATTTTCTTTCCAAAACTTTAAAAAAAACAAAAGAAAAGAAAAAAAATCTCAAATTTTTTTTAAGCATTTTTGATATATTTTTAAAGAAACACTAGGATAAATATATGGTTTTGGTTTATTAAATTGAAATTTTTGAAAATTTATTTGTCTTAACAAAAATAAAAATAAAGTTTGATTACAAATAACGATGATTTAACTAGTATATTGGAAGGCTCATACTGTTAATTATGAAATATTTCCTAATTGAAAATCATTGTTTTAAAAAGTGGTAAATTCAAATAAAAGGAATAACATTGTTTTTCTTCTAAGTTAAATGGTGCTACGCTGATTTTGCAAAACTCTCTTTTCAAAAAAAAAATGTATGTATGTAAATATTTTCTATTAACACCTACGGTCGACAGGTATACACACTTGTGTGTACACTCGCCATGCTCTGTACCTTTCTCACATAAGCCCAAAAGGCAGTGTATGATCGATATACCTGGCCTCAGTTTATCTAAGCTAGGTGTATGTATATAAAAAATTCTTTTTAATAACGCCTACAGTCAATAAGTGTTCACACTTGTGTGTTCACTCACCATGCTATGTATTTCCCTCACATAATTCCGCGAGGCAATGCATGGGTAATATATCTAGCCTTAGTTTTCCGAGTTAGGCATATGTAAATATTATAAATATAAAAAGAAAATTCAAAAATAAATAGAGAGAGTAAGCAAATGAAATCCAAGCACTATTATAACTTATTTGATTTGTTATTGAAATGAAATGGAAGTACCACTTTGATAAATTTTGATAATCTATTAAGGATCTATTTCATATTTATACTTTGTTATCAACTGAAACAATGAGTTAAATCATAGTCTATTTGTTATGATAACTTGATTTTTGTTGAAAATTTTAACGAGTAAATGACTTAAATTGTCAAGATAATGACCAAAACTTATATTTGACTTATTTATGTCAATTTAAATGTAAATCATTAATTGTAAATATTTTCAGAAAACTTGCATTCATCCAATCGTAAATAAGCCTTGCATTTTGAAAATATTTTCATCCTGCATTTGCATTTTATGGGTAGTATCCGCTGAAAACCCTCACAAAAACGGATTTATCTTAGTTTTTGTTTATTTTACTGTCTTACTGGGGACATCTAGAGGTTTAATGGCTTGTTGCATATGCTCAATGCAACCCTGCTTCCTACGAAATTGGATTTATCTTAGTTTTTGTTTATTCGAGGACGAATAAAAAGATAAATGTAGGGGTATTTGATGTGCACGTAAATATGCATATTTTTGCCACCATATTCAATCTATTTAAATTAAATAAATGAACATATTGGTATTTTAACTTGTTTAAACCCAAAATTCAAATTATTTCAAATCGTCACATATTCATCTTCATCCAAGGGCAAAATGGTAATTTTTGTGCATATATTATTTTCTAAAATTTAATTGAAAATTTCAATGTTGTTTTGTAGGAATTTAAATTCGAATACAAGTGGCTTCATGAAGATATGCATGCACAAAAGGAAACAAAGAAAATGAAGATGAAAATAATTCAAACTCATGGACATGGAGGACTTCACCTATCCACTTACCTTGATTTTCAATTAAGAGCTAATGCACGTGCTAAAAGGCCATTAAAGTTTCATGTACATTTAAGTGGGGGATTAAGACATGCTAATGATTACTTGGTGGCCATACTACCTTAAGGGCCATTTGGGCATTCTCCAAAAATATGAATTAGAGTTTTATACATGTACAAATTTCCTTATATTTCATGTAATCTCCTCTTCCTTAGTCTCTCTTAGGACTTCTTCTCTTTAGTTTAGTTTAGATCAAATGAAAGAAAGCTCTCTCTCCCTTTTCCATGGCTACTTAGCCATTTTTATTTTCATGTAACTTCCTTTTTTTATATGCAATGTTAATTAGCGCTCTTTTTTCTTTTACATGCTTCTTTTACTTTCTTGTTAGTAGTTAGTTTATTTTCATGTAAGTAGAGTAGCTTTTATTTTATGAAAGTAGATTAGTTTTGCTTTTCATCTTTCTCTCTTTTTCCTCTTGTTATTTTTCATGTTGCAAGCAACAAGCGTTGATATGATAACACAAACGAGAGGCTAATCCCTTTAATTTAGGGGTAATGAATCCTTTCATCATGTAGCTTCAACATATTTTGATAATTATAGCTCTCTTTTTGTGCTTAAATGAATGTTAATATGATTTATTGTTTTATGATGAATTTGATAATCCATGTTGTTTATAACAAATAGGCTATGCTTAAACAACCACAAACAAAAATTGCCTTTTCATCTATATATGACTATGGCAAATAAGTGAATGTTT
Source organism: Allium cepa (assembly GCA_030765085.1). Taxonomy (NCBI): domain Eukaryota; kingdom Viridiplantae; phylum Streptophyta; class Magnoliopsida; order Asparagales; family Amaryllidaceae; genus Allium; species Allium cepa. The sequence goes on from CM060935.1 coordinate 62,093,696, forward strand.
AAATCAAAATTTGATGGCCTATATTTCTAAACAACAGCTAATAGGCCATGCTTAGAATAGATTTTCATTTTCAACTTTGTTGTCATTTTCATGAGAATTAAAAGTGGTTTAAAGGTTGTGTTATAGTTTGATGGCTTATGTTGAGCTAATTAATAGCATAAATGAGCCATACTTATGATAAGCACGCCAATTAAACTTACTAATGACTAGAAAAGAGAGATTATAATTTCTTATTCTATTGAACTATATGATTTAGAGAGTGAAATTATTTCTAAATTGTCATTTATTCTCTTAGTTTTCATTAACTTTTGTAGTTGTTAATTTTTGCATTTTTTAGTAGTTAGTTTAAACAACTGAAATCTTGGTTAATTTGATTGAATTGAAAATTTTAAAATCTAAACAATTCCCTGCGGATCGACCCCGTACTCGCGTACGTGCTACAATCGTACAACGTGCGCTTGCGTTATAAATTTAATTCAAAATTTATCGACGGTTTTCTAACTTGATAGAAAATTTGCCGTTAAACATTAATTTTATTTCTTTACTTCTCTTTTCCATTTTCTTTCATTTTCCTTTCTTTTTTTAGTTTAATGTTGCATGCTACTTGTGTTGATATGATAACACAAATAAGAGGCTAATTCCTTCAATTTAGGGATAATGAAGCTCTCTTGAATCATGTAGATGCAACATAATTTCTCATTTATGTCTCTTTTGTACTTAATGGAAAGATAGATGTTTATGTGATTTTATGTTTGATATTGAGTTTGATAGCTTATGTCGTTCAAAACAAATAGGCTATGCTTAGTCATATTAATCACTAACTACCTCTTCATCTACATATGATCATGGTAATGGAAGTGGATTTAGAATCAAATTCTAAGGTTCTGTCTTTCTAATTCAATAGTTAATAAGTCATACTTAAAATAGATTCTACTTTTAATTTCATGTCATTTTCATTAAAGTTAGTAAGTAGGTTAGAGGATGCAATAAAGTTTGATGCTTTAAGTGTGTTAATCAATAACACAATTAAGTCATGCTTATGATAAATGAATCAACTAAACTCGCAAATGACCAAAAAGAGATCATAATTTCATTATGTTGATTTATGTGATCATGAGAGAGGATTTGCCTCTAAATTACTCTTTATTCTCATATTTTTATTCTCCTTAGATTTAGCTTATTTTTACTCTCTTTTTGTTAGTTAATAATCCATTGACTTTGGTTTAATTTGATTGAATAGAATTTTAAAATCTTAAAAATTCCCCGTGGATCGACCCGTACTCGCATATGTGCTACAATCGTACACTGTGCGCTTACGGTATAAATTTTATTATTAATTTTTCGACGATTTTCTAATTCGATAGAAATTTCATCGTTAAACAATAGTCCTTCTGCATGGAGTTCCTTCTAGCATTGTTGGTGATAGATATCCCATTTTCACTAGTGAGTTTTGGAGAAGCTTACAAGAGGTGCTAGGGACGCAACTTAGGTTGAGTACGACCTATCACCCCAGATTGATGGCCAAAAAGAGAGGGTTAATAAGGTGCTTGAGGATTTTCTATGGATGTACATTTTGGACTTTAGAGGTACTTGGGAGGAGCATCTTCCATTAGTTGAGTTCGCGTACAATAATAGTTTCCAAACAAGTATAAGAATAGCACCATTTGAGGCTTTATATGGGAGACCTTGCAAGTCCCCATCATGTTGGGCAGAGTCTATGGAGATGTTATTGCTTGAAACCGATATGGTTAGGGAGACCTCTGAGAAGGTGGATTTAATTCGAAAAAGGATGAAGATGGCTCAAGATAGACAGAAATCGTATGCAGACAAGCGAATAAGAGACTTAGAGTTTAAAGTTGGAGGCTTAGTTTTTATCAAAGTGTCCCCGCTTAGGAAGGTGGTAAGATTTGGACAAATGGGAAGTTAGCCCCTAGATTTGTTGAACCATTTCCTATCATAGAAAGAGTTGGGAAGATGGCTTACCAAATAAGGCTACCTGATAGGCTCGCAGGAGTGCACGATGTTTTCCATGTTTCATACTTGCGAAAGTGCTTGCATGACTCGGCGGAGGTTGTGGAGCCAGTCAGTTGGAAGAGGTGGTGGTAGAAAGGGAAGCTTCTGTTCGATGCATCTCTGTGAAGACTGTTGAAAGAGACGAAGCAACTAAGGAATAAGGAAGTTCCATTGGTGAAGGTGCAATTGGGGGATGACCTTACAGACGCTACTCGGGAAGCAAAAGAGAAGATTCATACTTCCTATCCTCATCTTTTTGAGAGTAAATTCTAGAATTCCTTCCCCTATTTTCCATCTTTAGATTTGAATAAGTTCTTTCCTTTATTACCCTTTGTAAGGGTAGAGCTTAGGATTTAACCTATGGATGGTAGGTTTTGATGTAAACATGTTAATAGAACATGTTATGAATGATGTATGCTAGTGGTTGCAAGTGTTTGCTATAGATGTATATAGGTAGACTATGCACTATTATTCCTTAGAGATCGGCCTAACTAGGACACTAGAGCATATGCATATGGATATATGCACATTTTTATTATATTTCCATGATGGCTATAAATAAATGTTTATCACTTGATTGTTGCATTCGGGTGTTGTTTGTAGAATGCATATAAAACTATCAGTTATCATTAGGAAAATTTTGCATTCATTTGGATACATGGCACAGACATGATTGCATAAAAGGAGGTCAACAGAATTTGTAGACTGCCTAATCTTATGCATTAGTCAGAAACATTTACACTGCACTAATTGCATAAGTATCATAAATTGCATTAGAAAAGCTAAAGGAAAATGAATGAATGGTTGATGATTGAGTAGTTGGTTATAGAATTAGATGAAAACATTCAGTATATTCTTTTTGTGAGAAATGCGGATTAGGATCTTAAGGCTGGAATAATACTAGAAGGGGGGGTGAATAGTGTTTCATGGATTTTCTAAATCTTTTTGAAACTTATGTAATTTAATCATCAACAAATGCAATTCATAGACACAAATATAATCATAGAATCAGACACAGATGCAAATACTAAATAAAAGCAGTAAAGGAAAGAACACGTCGGGATTTTATACTGGTTCGGAGTTAGCCTACATCTAGTCCCGTACAATCGTATGGATTTCTTATCAAAATAATCTCCCATATTACACCCTCGGTTTCAAGGCTACGAGGTACACCCTCATGTATTCGAGTCCAGGGGCAAACTCTCTTGATTTAACCAGGCTACAAGATCAAGTGATTGATTTCTTGGTCTACAATCACACCCAATTGATTTCAAGGCTCAACCGCACCTTTTACTTAACAGTTTGATTTACAAAAGATTTTATAACTCTAAATAGCACTGAGATCTTATGGATAGAGTGACAGAGAATCAAACAAGAGATAATCAAGTTTGATTCACTTGGTATTTTTTGGTAGAGTATAGTTTAGGATTCTTTAGAATAAACATGGAAAACGAGGAGGAAAGAAAATAAAATGAAATCTAGTAAAAAATTCGTCAGAACTTACTGGTATTTAAAGAAGAGCAACATCTATATCTATTCGTGAAAGGATACGACGAATAGACACTTCTTTTGAAAATTGAAATTTGAAAATAATGGAACCATGTCGACATGGGGGGTTGAGAATGTCGACATGCTCAAGGAAAAATTAATGTTTTGATTTTCTTATTAAAATTGGTTTCTATAATTTGTCAAAAATTTCTAAACTTTGTAAATATATTTGAATATAGTTTAAATATATAAAAGATTTTAGAAAGTAATTTTTAATATATACAATCTTAATCTATAAAGTGATTTAAAATCTGAGTATACAAATAATTTAAAGCTAAATATTTAAAACAAGAAATGGTTTAAAAACAAGGACAATTTTGAAATCAAAATATTAAAAATGATAAAAATAGTTTTGAGGCTAACCATGAGATATGTCTTTTTGAAAAGAAAGCTATGAAAACATTTTTTAAAAACAAGAGATATATATTTTTGAAAAGCATTTTTATAAAATTAGTGGATATCAAAATAGGACCACTATATGTTCCACTAGATATTTTCATGGGTTCCATCCCACTAGGGTTCCATCCCTTTAATAGGCTCAAAGTGGATTCCATTCCACGAGTTAATTTCGAATAAAGATGTAAGTGCTTTCAAAAAGTTTTAACATAATTCTAGACTCAATACTTATCTTGTACTATTGAAATCTTGAGCTCTTGGTATCATGATACTCATGAGTCTTTAATCTTGATATCTTCAGTCTTGAATCTCTATACTGTACAATTTTCATTCTTGGTACCTGCATTTTTATTGTAGGATCTAGATTAACCCTAGAGGGGGGGGTGAATAGGGTTATAGCAAATTTTCTCGATTTAAACACAGAAATAAACTGCAGAAATAAATATACTGAAAAGTAAATCACACACAATATTTACCCAGCTTCGGCAACCCCTGCCTACTGCTGCATTCACAGATTTCTATTAGAATTAAACAGTATCACGCTTACAACAACTCTACTAGACTCGCAGACTCTTTTGCTCCCGCTCACAAACACTCTACTAGACTCGCACACCCTGCTCCCGCCTATAGAGTTTCGCTCACTCGCAAACACTGCTCCCGCCTATAGAGCTTTGCAAACTCGCACACCCTGCTCACTGAACTAATTCAAAATAGACAATCTGACACTACCTAACCTAGGTGGTGATTTACTAACTTTTTGGTTCGTAAAATAAAAAACAGTAAATTAAAAAACAATAACCCTAAAACAATATTAATAAAGCCTATAGAAACAAAACCCCTTCTATAAAATTTAAAAGCTAAACCCCCTTTTTAATAATTAAGCCGGCCCACTATTCTTTCAACCCGTTCCCTTCTTTTTCTTGTGAGAAATGTCGGCCTCTCTTTGTTGAATTAGGGCTTCGGCTCTTTCTCGAATTAGGGCTTCGTTCTGATGCTCGATTCTCTGATTTGATGGCTTGCGTCGCTTGTTCTCTGATATTCGATTGTGATTAACTTTGAAATTGTGAATTGTTCGGCTTGCTCGTTGATCGAATTCCTTTCTTGCTCGGTATGTAATGCTTTTGCTTTTACTGATTTTGTGCTTTCTGGAATTCGATACATTGATTGCCGATGATGATTGAGTTATATATGCGTTTAATTTCCTGAATCTTCGATCGTATATATTTATTTGAATTTGTCAATTTTGTGCTTCGGCCATTCGATTATACTTGGATGCTCGTGATTTTTCCTTGACCAATTCATTCGTGTAAATCCTCGATTGCTTGATTGACACGGCTTTAAAATTAATTTCGTGATTTTCTCTGGTTGACTTCGAGTTGGATTTTGTGATGATCACCGGCTTTGACTTGGTTATATTCCTTCATTGCCAAGGCAATCTCGGCACTGTTTTGATTTCGTGACTCATGGCTCTGCATTACTTCGGCCATGATCTTTGACGTTGAACACTGATAATTTATTTTTGACTTTGGCTTGAATCTGTTCATCTGCACTTGTGTATATTTGGCTTCACTGTGAATTTTGGTCTTCATGATAATGTATTGCTCTTGTCATGATTGTTGTGGCACTGAACTTTTGATCATGTTGCCTTCGTGTTGTTGTTTGCTTTATGTACCCTACTGCTTTGAACTTCTGGTTGGTTTGGCCTGGACTTCACTTGACTACAGCTCCATGTATACTTGGTGCTTGATTTGGGTTCATACTTGTTCACGTGTACATCTGACCCTTCCATATGTTCTCTGATAATGTTAAACCTCACTGTTGCATTCCATTTGTGTTTGCTGTGTTGCAGTTTGATTGTGTTGTTTAGTATGTTCATTTGAGTCAGTGAAGTTGTTTCATTTCCATGATTTGCATTTTGATGTTGCAGTGCTTCATCATTTGAACTACTCTCTGACTTGTAGTGTTCATTTGTTATGCTTTGGTCATGGCTGATCTGTTGTTCAGATTGCATTATCTTATAGTCATTCTGGCCTTGAACCAGTTGTATCTTGTTTATGTGCATATTGCTGAGGCTTGTGGTATTTGCTGTCCACTTTCCATGATTTCAACTTCACTGTGAACTTTTGCTTGTTGCCTGTCGAACTTGTTTTGTATCACTGCAAAACTTGTTGTTCATGTATGAGTTGATATATTTGTGTATGTCTCATTTTGATCCACTTTGTCATTGCATATCTATATATGCTTGACCTCTGTTGCATGCTTGCTGTATTCATTGTAGTGTATGTTGTACTTTGATCTAGTTGTGTAGTTTGCCACTGTTTGTTCTGACTTGAGCTTGTACCACAGCAAACTGCATGATGGTCTTGTGACTTGTATACTGCAGTTTGCGTGCTTCATTGACATCTGATTCACTTGCACCTGTATTTTGTCATAATTGATGGTTCAGTGGTGTTTTCTGAAACTTGCAGTAGTCATTGCAGTATTTGCCATTGTTTGATAAAGTTTGATAATTCGTTAGCATGCTACTGATTTGTCTTTGTTGCCTCTTGCATGTAGTTGGTTGTAACTGTGCACCTGCCCTGTGTTGAACCCAGTTTTGCAGCTCGGGTTTGACCTTGCGCTTGTGTCGTGATTTTAAATATATTGCACGTGCGTTGAACCCGGCTTTGCATTTGGGTTTGACCTGTGCTCACCTGTCCCTGTAGCATTATCAAGTGTATATATCGGTGTGCACAGCCTTGTGGCATATACAGTGATACACTGTGTATGTCACAAGTTGTTCGTGTATGATGAATTCAAATTTAAATGATGACGAACAACCCAAATAACTGAGGCAAGTATTATTTTCAAAAACCATATTTTATTTTTGAATTGCAAAAATATTTCTTTTTCAATTTTACTGCGTTAGTTTATATTTTTGCAGATTGCTCAGATGCTGGATTCAAACCGGAATGCAGTTGAAGACAAAAATACGAGTGTGAGTGATATGTAGTGAGGTTATCAATGTAAATGTGATGTGATTGTAATCAAAAATGTATATGTATAGTGAGAGCATGAATTTGTACTATTCAAGTTTGTAATAAATATTCGTTTGAATAAAATATTCGTTTGAATTCAAAAAACTGTGTAACTTGTTCTGTTTGAATTCAAATTCAAATTCCGTGTAATTTATTTTATTCAACAGATATTTATCTAACCAAATACATACTATACAAAATATTTGTTTGAATAAAATTTCTGTTTGAATTCAAAATCTGTTTAACTTGTTTTGTTTGAATTCAAATTCAAATTCTGTGAAATTTAATTTTATTCAACAAATATTTATTTAAACTATGAAAAATAAAATAGTACATTACCAAATACATTTATATGAATGTATATATGTTTATTATCATCAAACAAAAATCATATAGCGCAAAGCGCATATTCAACAATCTCCCCCTTTTGATGATAACAAACATATATTTAAGATTTTGAATATATTAAATGTATTTGATAATTTCATTTGCTCCCCCTATTTGAATGCTTCCTTTATATGTGATACTCCCCCTACATATATGGCTCCCCCTACATATATGCATACAAACTAAAAATATGTAAATGAGCCTATATGCAAATTGAAAGTTATTTGACCTTTGCTTGATTCTATTTGACAAAATCTTAACTTTTCTCTCCCCCTTTTGTTATCAGCAAAAGAATAACAGTGTTATAAAAATAGGGATGAAGTGATAGACATGAATCAAACATTTAACTCAATTAAATATAAATATCAAATTTCAATAAAACTCAAACAAAAATCATAATTACCCTTGTCAAACGCATATTCCACTTTCAGAAGTGATGGAGATAGAATCATCAAAAAATCATATAGATATGTCTATTTGTGGTATATTTATTTCTGGAAATTTGAATATCTACTAACCATGCATAACCGTTAGGACTTTTAAATGAGATTAGTAGTATTCCAATTTAATTTTAAAAAATGAAATCAAGTATCTTCTAACCACGCATGACCGTGAGGACTTTTAAATGGGATTAGAATCAACTTGTCTATTAAATCAATTATTTTTAATATGCGTTCCATACATGCATAACCGTGAGGACTTTTAAATGAGCATGGAAGCACATAATCAAAAATCCAAGTAATTCACCCATGCATGACCGTGAGGACTTTTAAATGAGAGTGAATACTTTGGATATTTATTTTTAATTGCTGAATATAAGAAATTGAAGCACAAATAATTTCCTTCACCGATTTAAAGATATTGAAGAACAAATGATTTCCTTTGTAAACTACCACAAATTTACATATTAAATATGATTTTGATGAGTGATGTTCGATAGAAAGATGATAGAAATAGAAATGGTCATGGAATTATTATCCAACAAAAAGTTTTTATAACTCTTGTTATGAAATTCTAAAGAAATTTTTAATTATACTTTCTCGAGTTATAATATATGATAAATATCAACACTTATCTCTTTTTCAATCACTATTTATCTTTTCGATAATCAAAGGGAGTCAGATTAGTCAAACTTGTCATTTAAAATCAAATTAAAAATTATAAAATCAATTTTTCAAAAATAATTAAGCTGTAAATATGGTCAAACATGATTTCTTGAGGGAAGTTTTATAAGAAAATTTTCTGCTATTTGAAAATTATTTCAAGTGAAAAATATGCAGATATTTTCTTTAAAAAAAAACGATGCAGCAAATAAATGTTTCACAAATTAATCACGTTACACTAATAATTTTTCTATCAACTATATTACCAGTGTAATCCGCATCTGAATTTAAATTTCACTCAATATTCACTTGTTGAATCAAACCATGAGATGTGCACCAAAAATTTCAAAAACATCATTCTTTTGAATTTTGAATTTAAGCCGTGTTAACACTCAAAATAAATATCATGATGATAAATTCAGAAACCAGAGGATAAACAATTATTTTCATGAGTAATCAACAGTCAATCAACATCATAATTATTTCAAAAACAATTTCTTAAAATCCTTTTTCTCATGAATTTGAAATCGTGCAAATTTACAAGCAGTGATCAAAATGTCAGAACCAATATATCTACGTGTAGCATGAGTAACCAGCATTTGACTGAACAAATTTACAATCTGGTTGGTCATCAATTAAGCACAAATTAATGTCATAAATAAGAACAAGTCAAAAAAAATCATATCAATTAAGTCCAAATCAGTCAACCATCATAATTACTCCAAGTAATTCTATTTAAAGATGGTTAGTCATTATTTTTTTTTTAAAAAAAAAAATCATAGCATCAAAATCATCATCTTTTGTTCATCTCAATATTGGCTGATTTTAATTTAGAGTATGGTGCAGATAATCACATTTAAAAAAAAACAATTACCTGTTTTACCTTTACGATAATTTTTCGTGATTGCCCATTGTGATTCTGTCACCTTTATACTAGGCTAAGGAACTTTGTTTTGTCGCCCGTTGTGCTTCTGGAACAGCCGAACTCCAGAGAACACTGTTGTTGTTCCTTAGCCTGCCTCCACACCTACACGATAAAAGATTTATGTGACCTATTTGTTTTTATAGGTCCATTGTTGTTAGTGGCAGAATATGAAAAATCTGTTTTTGGAGACTCAAAACTATTTATACATGTTCCTTTTGGCACCCAAATTTGTTTGACTTTCAAAGATTTTATATTTGTGCCTTTTGGAACCCAAATTGGTATAGTTTTCACGTGTTTGGGTTTATACCAACAATTATTTCGATTATGTCCAAATTCTCTACAGAACGTGCTCATTAAATTGACTTGATTAAATTTTGTGTTCATATGACTATGATTTTCAACATGATTTCCAATTATTTCAGATCGAGCAGCACTTTTACCTTTATCATCATCTTGTGATTTTCCAAAACCTAGTCCTTTTCTATTGTTAGCAAAAATTTGATTTCCCAATAGCATGTTGAAAGATTTTTCACCTCTTGAAAAGTTATTCAAAGATTTTTCAAGATTTTGGACTTTGGTTTTTAATGTTGTATTTTCAGCGACAAGTGAGGTGCATCGATTTATAAAGTCCTTTTTTCTAGCGTCAATGTTTTCTTTAAGACTCAAGTTTTCTTTTTCAAGATTCTCAGAGTTATTCCTAATTTTTGATAGTTCCGAATCTAAAATTTTACATTGGTTACATTCTAGGTTTTGAATATTTTCAAGTTCAGTTTTTAACCTAAAATTTTCACGAGCAAATTCTCTCCTATCAGATTTCAGTTTTTCAATTTTAGATTCAAGAGTATCCACTACCTTAGTAAGATCAGAACACATAAAAACAAGTTCTTTATAAGAAAACTCACCTGCCTCACTAAATTCGTCGGAGGTTGCTTCTGATTCTGATTTTGCCATGCAACACAAGTTAGCCTCCTCTGGGCTGCTATCCGAAGCTTCCTCTCCTTCTTCATCATCCCAAGTCGCTGCAAATACCTTCTTCGCCTTTTTCTTTTCTTTGTTGTTTTTGAGAAGTGGGCATTTTGGTTTGATGTGGCCAGGCTTGTTGCAGTTATAACATATCAGTTCATTATCGGAATTTTCGGAATCTTTTGACCTATTGCCCTTGGTTTTCTTCTTGCGTGGCTTGAATCTAGACCATCTTCTAAGATTATTGACAGCCATTGCAAGCTCTTCAATTGGATCTTCTTCATCGCTTTCTTCTTTACTTTTTAAGGCAATCGTCTTCTTCTTTGGTTCGGAGTTGTTGCGTTCTTCCTTTGCTTTTAACTCAAGCTCATATGTCATCAAGTTGCCAATCAACTCCTCCATGCTTAGTTTGCTCAGATCTTTCGATTCTTGGATTGCTGTGACTTTTGCCTCAAAGTTCATTGGTAAAACTCGTAGTATCTTCCGCACAAGCTCTACCTCAGTGAATACCTTCCCAAGCGCTCTAGCATTGTATACCAAGGTTGAAAAGCGTCCAAACATATCCTTTATGCTCTCGTCTTTGTCTATTACAAAGTTTTCGTATTCATTGCTGAATAGGGCTAGCCGAGACTCCTTGACTTGAGAAGTTCCTTCGTGTGTCACCCCCAAAGTATGCCATATTTCCTGTGCTGTTGTACAATGAGAAATTCTATTAAATTCATTTTTATCAAGAGCACATATCAAAGCATTCATAGCTTTAGCATTTGTCGTTTTCAATTTCTTATCGTTTGCATCCCATCTATCCTTAGGTTTAGGAATCTCAGTACCACCAACGATTATAGTGGGAGGTTTATAGCCAGTTTCAATAATATCCCAAACATCATAATCAACGGAACTAAGATAAATACTCATCCTAACTTTCCAATAAACATAATCGTTCCCGTTAAACATGGGTGGCCTAGCAATAGACTGCCCCTCAGAAAAAGCATTATTTTGTAGACTCATGACTCTAGAGTTAAAAAATATATACCGTGCTCTGATACCACTTGTAGGATCTAGATTAACCCTAGAGGGGGGGTGAATAGGGTTATAGCAAATTTTCTCGATTTAAACACAGAAATAAACTGCAGAAATAAATATACTGAAAAGTAAATCACACACAATATTTACCCAGCTTCGGCAACCCCTGCCTACTGCTGCATTCACAGATTTCTATTAGAATTAAACAGTATCACGCTTACAACAACTCTACTAGACTCGCAGACTCTTTTGCTCCCGCTCACAAACACTCTACTAGACTCGCACACCCTGCTCCCGCCTATAGAGTTTCGCTCACTCGCAAACACTGCTCCCGCCTATAGAGCTTTGCAAACTCGCACACCCTGCTCACTGAACTAATTCAAAATAGACAATCTGACACTACCTAACCTAGGTGGTGATTTACTAACTTTTTGGTTCGTAAAATAAAAAACAGTAAATTAAAAAACAATAACCCTAAAACAATATTAATAAAGCCTATAGAAACAAAACCCCTTCTATAAAATTTAAAAGCTAAACCCCCTTTTTAATAATTAAGCCGGCCCACTATTCTTTCAACCCGTTCCCTTCTTTTTCTTGTGAGAAATGTCGGCCTCTCTTTGTTGAATTAGGGCTTCGGCTCTTTCTCGAATTAGGGCTTCGTTCTGATGCTCGATTCTCTGATTTGATGGCTTGCGTCGCTTGTTCTCTGATATTCGATTGTGATTAACTTTGAAATTGTGAATTGTTCGGCTTGCTCGTTGATCGAATTCCTTTCTTGCTCGGTATGTAATGCTTTTGCTTTTACTGATTTTGTGCTTTCTGGAATTCGATACATTGATTGCCGATGATGATTGGGTTATATATGCGTTTAATTTCCTGAATCTTCGATCGTATATATTTATTTGAATTTGTCAATTTTGTGCTTCGGCCATTCGATTATACTTGGATGCTCGTGATTTTTCCTTGACCAATTCATTCGTGTAAATCCTCGATTGCTTGATTGACACGGCTTTAAAATTAATTTCGTGATTTTCTCTGGTTGACTTCGAGTTGGATTTTGTGATGATCACCGGCTTTGACTTGGTTATATTCCTTCATTGCCAAGGCAATCTCGGCACTGTTTTGATTTCGTGACTCATGGCTCTGCATTACTTCGGCCATGATCTTTGACGTTGAACACTGATAATTTATTTTTGACTTTGGCTTGAATCTGTTCATCTGCACTTGTGTATATTTGGCTTCACTGTGAATTTTGGTCTTCATGATAATGTATTGCTCTTGTCATGATTGTTGTGGCACTGAACTTTTGATCATGTTGCCTTCGTGTTGTTGTTTGCTTTATGTACCCTACTGCTTTGAACTTCTGGTTGGTTTGGCCTGGACTTCACTTGACTACAGCTCCATGTATACTTGGTGCTTGATTTGGGTTCATACTTGTTCATGTGTACATCTGACCCTTCCATATGTTCTCTGATAATGTTGAACCTCACTGTTGCATTCCATTTGTGTTTGCTGTGTTGCAGTTTGATTGTGTTGTTTAGTATGTTCATTTGAGTCAGTGAAGTTGTTTCATTTCCATGATTTGCATTTTGATGTTGCAGTGCTTCATCATTTGAACTACTCTCTGACTTGTAGTGTTCATTTGTTATGCTTTGGTCATGGCTGATCTGTTGTTCAGATTGCATTATCTTATAGTCATTCTGGCCTTGAACCAGTTGTATCTTGTTTATGTGCATATTGCTGAGGCTTGTGGTATTTGCTGTCCACTTTCCATGATTTCAACTTCACTGTGAACTTTTGCTTGTTGCCTGTCGAACTTGTTTTGTATCACTGCAAAACTTGTTGTTCATGTATGAGTTGATATATTTGTGTATGTCTCATTTTGATCCACTTTGTCATTGCATATCTATATATGCTTGACCTCTGTTGCATGCTTGCTGTATTCATTGTAGTGTATGTTGTACTTTGATCTAGTTGTGTAGTTTGCCACTGTTTGTTCTGACTTGAGCTTGTACCACAGCAAACTGCATGATGGTCTTGTGACTTGTATACTGCAGTTTGCGTGCTTCATTGACATCTGATTCACTTGCACCTGTATTTTGTCATAATTGATGGTTCAGTGGTGTTTTCTGAAACTTGCAGTAGTCATTGCAGTATTTGCCATTGTTTGATAAAGTTTGATAATTCGTTAGCATGCTACTGATTTGTCTTTGTTGCCTCTTGCATGTAGTTGGTTGTAACTGTGCACCTGCCCTGTGTTGAACCCAGTTTTGCAGCTCGGGTTTGACCTTGCGCTTGTGTCGTGATTTTAAATATATTGCACGTGCGTTGAACCCGGCTTTGCATTTGGGTTTGACCTGTGCTCACCTGTCCCTGTAGCATTATCAAGTGTATATATCGGTGTGCACGGCCTTGTGGCATATACAGTGATACACTGTGTATGTCACAAGTTGTTCGTGTATGATGAATTCAAATTTAAATGATGACGAACAACCCAAATAACTGAGGCAAATATTATTTTCAAAAACCATATTTTATTTTTGAATTGCAAAAATATTTCTTTTTCAATTTTACTGCGTTAGTTTATATTTTTGCAGATTGCTCAGATGCTGGATTCAAACCGGAATGCAGTTGAAGACAAAAATACGAGTGTGAGTGATATGTAGTGAGGTTATCAATGTAAATATGATGTGATTGTAATCAAAAATGTATATGTATAGTGAGAGCATGAATTTGTACTATTCAAGTTTGTAATAAATATTCGTTTGAATAAAATATTCGTTTGAATTCAAAAAACTGTGTAACTTGTTCTGTTTGAATTCAAATTCAAATTCCGTGTAATTTATTTTATTCAACAGATATTTATCTAACCAAATACATACTATACAAAATATTTGTTTGAATAAAATTTCTGTTTGAATTCAAAATCTGTTTAACTTGTTTTGTTTGAATTCAAATTCAAATTCTGTGAAATTTAATTTTATTCAACAAATATTTATTTAAACTATGAAAAATAAAATAGTACATTACCAAATACATTTATATGAATGTATATATGTTTATTATCATCAAACAAAAATCATATAGCGCAAAGCGCATATTCAACATTTATATCCTGCATATACATATATATCTAAACTCTAATGCTAGTATTTATATTTTATAACAAGTCCTAAGGTTGTTGTAATGAAAACCATCATCTCAAGGACTAACAATCTCCCCCTTCTTTATGATAAAAACCTATGTTTATAAAATATACTTCTCCTTCACAATAACTCCCCCTAAAACTAATAATTTCCCTTTAATTTAAGCCTAACTACTCTATTTTATATTTCTCCTCAACTTATCCTAAACTAATATAACTCCCCCCTTAGTCTTATATTGGAGTACCTGTGACAAATTATGACTGATATATATATATATATATATATATATATATATATAATAACACGACTTAATAATAAAGACATGAAAAATATGAAAGTTTAAACCCAATAAATATATACTATGTTACATATAATGTTATACAATCCATTCAAACCAAATCAATTCTAATCAAATCAAATCAAATCGCACAATTCAAAAACAAGCAATTCAAACCATAAGGAGATCAAATATTTCTAGGAACTTCAACCCATCCTTCGTCTCTAAAGATAGGATCCTTTTTAATAACTTTCCAATCTTCATTATTTTGAATCAAAGTTCCCATAGGATTTGTATTGAGATCATCTTTGTTGAGGGCAGAAATCATCCAACGGAGGGCATCGAAATGCTTCTCTTGTTCTTTCATCATCTGCATTTGACTTAGTTCTAAGTGCCTTTGATTGCGGAGAATAAAAGTAAGTATATTCTTGAATGAATTAAGAGTTTCTTCAAGATTATTACTTAGAGTTTGAGAAGACAAAGTCATTTTTGATAAGTAGGGAAGAAATGCAAATAGAGATAAGTAGAAATAAAACATTACAGATTTCTGGAAGAAATAGGTGTTTAAATAGGCAGAAATTCGTTTAAAATGAATAGACATAAGTTAGTTATTTTAATTTTAAAATTTTTAAAATAACCAAATCCAACAGTTATATGTCGACATAAGGGGGTAGAGGCATGTCGATATGGGTAGGCTAATTTATGTGTCTTATTTATTTTGTGAATAAGTATGTACATATATAAACTTATATACTATACTAACACTTATTCCAGAGACATGATAAGGTAGAAAAACATAAGATAGATGATTCTTACAAATAGATGAGACGATACATAAGATACTACATAATATGATAAAAAAGAACAAAACAAGCTCACACAAAACAAACTAATACATCACAACCTAGTTCTTAGAATGTGCTAGAGGATGAGGATGATGATGATAAGCCAAGTTTCTAACCAACTTTAGCAATGAATTTGTTCATATTTGTGGACATTTTATCCAATTTCTTACTAACGGATCTTTTGAAAATTCGTTGATTTTCCACTATAATCTTTTAATTTTTGAAGAGAGTTTTTTTGGAAGGATTGTTAGTATTAGTAAGATATTTAATACTTTCCAAGGAGATTTCTTCATTATCTTCTTCAATTTCCATTTCCTCCCCTTCTTCTTCTTCTTCTTCTTCATCTTCTTCCTCCATATCTTCATGTGCGAATCTTTCATCCTTTTCGGCAAGAGATTCATATTATTCAAATATGAAAGGAATTTTATGAGAGAAATGTTGGCATGATTAAACACTTTTTTTGAAACAAAATTTTCCCTTTTGTAGTCAATGCCAAAATAATTAAACATCCAAGTGAGACAGATTTCATGATACAAGGTATTCTTACCCGTTTCCAAATTCTTATGATGAAGTTCATCCATACGCCCAATAAATGTCATAACGACCAAAGATAGCAAAAAGAGCTTTACAAACTTTTAAAGTCGGGTTATTGAAATTTCCCGACTGGGAGTGATAGTATGTTGCAAAAGAAGATAGACAATACGTGCTTTCGGACGAAAGTTACGATTTTTAAATTCAAAATTTTCATCTTCTTCAAAAATGTGATAAAATATCTCACGATCATGTTCATCAATATTAAAAGTAGAAAGATCTATCCCTGAATTCTTGCAATTGAGAGTGTTGCCCAAAATTTCATAATTTAAAACAATTTTAGTGCCTTTTACACTACTTCAAATTTCATCTTTATTTCCCACATAAAAACCGCGATACAAATTCGCATAAAACATTTTAACAAGATTTGGGTAATAAACAAAATCATTTTGAGAATTGTCAAAAAGACTAAGGATATGATTCTCTTCGAGAAGAGTATTGATTTCATATGTAGAGAAATCGCTAAAGATAGAAAACTTTGCCGCATGTACTTTTCCGAAATTAGCATAGCGTATATAAGCCTTGATTGCTTCTGGATCATTATAGAGATACTCTTTAATGGTTTTATCATTGTGGATGGAGTGCGTGAAGAAGCCATTTTTGAAGAGAGTAGAAAGTTTGAAAGAGTGAAAGAGGGTTTGAATTTTAAAATGAATGTGAAAAGATATGATAAGATAATGGAAATATAGATATTCATTAGACATGTTCTCTGGTCAAGAGTTATCTTTCCAGAACATTGGGTTTGGTGAAAAGGTGGAGGAAAATTCAAATATTTGAATTCGAATTCGAATTTCAAATTTTTGACAGAGATGTCGACATCATGGGTAGGGCCATGTCGACATGGGTCAGAGAATTCATGTGACTTTTACTTTAATATCTATATACATATATTATTTTTAATGTCTATATATTTTCTGGAGTAATATTAAATATTATAATACTCTTTTAATAAAAATATATTATAATATTAAAAATAAAAATAAAAATAAAAATAAACCTAATAATAAAATTTTAAAACTCAAGCAGCACATAATTTCAAAAACAATCAAATAATCAAACAATTTTAAGCAAATAATTTCACCCATTATATTGTAAACGTGTAACTTTTTCTAGGTTCATATCTCCAAGATCATCTGAATCATGAATAGCCGTAAAACACATATTTAAATTTTCCTTCTTCTGATCATCATTGCTGGAGGATGAGTCTGAGTCTGAATTGTCTAGTGTAGTGATATACGCTCTTTTCCTTTTTTTGTATAACCATTGCTTGTAGGAAACTTTTTCTTATCAAGATGTAGACAGTCTCTTTTGAGATGGCCTGGTTCGTCACGCTTGAAACATTTGACGTATTTGGTACTTCATTATGATTTCCAGAATCCCTATGATCATTCTTTTTGAAGTTGTTCATCTTTCTGTATTTTAGAAACTTCCGAAAATTCTTTGTCATGAAAGCTATTTCTTTATCATCATCACTTTCCGAGTCTGATCCATCTATTAATGCATTGAACGCAATTGACTTCTTTCGAATGCCGTACTATCTCTTCTCCCTTGCATTTGTACCTCGAATGACATTAGATTTCCAATCAATTCTTTAATCTTTAAAGTACCGATATAATTGCTTCTTCGATTGTAAGTGTTTTCTGATCTCATTCCGCAGTAAGTGAATTTAGAATTTTTTGACTTGATCTTCTTCGGAAAAACTTTTTTCTAATGATATTAGAGAATGCAAAATGCAACGACCCAGAATTTCAGTCATTTTAAATTCGTATATTATAAGCTGAATACCTTATATTTCGAATAACTGGATTTAATTGGATAATTAAATCGATAATTTAACATTTGAAATTGCGTAAATAGTTAGAATTTGGATTAAAAATGAATAAAAATAATTTATAATGTTGAATTAAATTCTATTTGAATTAGAATGATGATATAGAACTTTTAAAATTGAATTAAAAGTCAAGTTGTAGAAATTGAATATTTTAATATTTAATGGAAGAGTGAAAATAGCCATTTTTCAAACAGCCTCTGATTTCGACGAAACTAGTTTCATTGTATCCGTAATGTTATATTATTGTTATATTTTAAATTTCATATCAATCAGATTTATGGTTTGTCCGGGTTAAGCTAAAACGCGTAGAAATTCGTTTAAGCGAATTTTAAATTTAAATAGTCGATTCGAAAACCTATCTTCCAAATACGATCAAAATTGGCTCCCGATATATATTCCATTGCGTTCGAAATGGGGGTAAAATATTATAAACGCCAGTCGGCATGCTTCGTTTGGAGTTCGGAGAAAATTTGGGTGAATAGTGTCGCGTAATTTTCTATATAAGGCCATCTTTTTCACCAATTTTCATCAAACCCTAAACCTTCTAGGGATAGCCGCCACCTTCAAACTAATGGCCAGATTTTCGTGTGCTTCCTCCCTCGATCTCATCCAATCCATCCACTTTTATCAGAAACCATCAACTACAAAACTCTAGAGCGCGACGAGACAAATAACTTCAACGGTGGAGATCGTCTTTGACGAAGCCAATCGCCTGCTACTACAGGCCCGCGTTCATCACGCGTTTAAAGGGGTTTATCTCGATTTTTGTGTAGCCGAGCTTCACCTTGTTCATGGTGTAGATGGAGTCGAGTACGGGCTACAAAATGGTGGTCTTCGATCGTCTTCAAGATTCGTATATGGAGTGCGTTAATTAGAGCAAAGTGGAGGCCGAGTGGGTTCTTTCGTTCGTGAAAACCTGATGAGGGAAGAAGCATTCGCGAAGGGCCTGATGGATGCAGCAAAATTTTGTGGCCCAGTGTCATTTTTGGTTTAAATAATAAAAAAAGAAATTGTAAATTGATTTATATTAAATCGTATAAACTTTAAAACTGCGTAACTTTGTCATACGAGGTCGAAAACTGACGAAACAACTTGCGTTGGATTCGTATGGACGAACACCACGTGATGGAGTAGGAATTTGGGTTGATTGGAGCTAGTGTGAATTTTGGGTAAAATCAAACAGTCATGTAATTTTATTCGGAATAAACACTAAAACCGCTATTGCAAGCAATGTGAGCACAACTCACTCTTTCTGACTCATTGATATTTTTATATAAGTGACAATAAATATTATTTATGATGATTTATGATTGTTTGGATATATGATATATTGATTGGTATTTGGATATGTACCTTCCTAGTCGAGAAGATAACCCTATACGTTCACGTGTATGAGCGGATGACCCTTTGTACGCTCGTCTGCCTTGAAGCGGACATTGTACACATATTCTAATACGTATATTTGTTGGAGGTGACAGGTTGGAGGAATCCAACTAGATTCCTCAACAGTATTGATTTATATATAGATATTGTTATATATATTCTGTTGTCATATGGCATACGATGTATTGGATGCCGTGATTGTCGTATTTAGTGCTGTTGCAGCATTGGGACTATATTTTGGAATTTAAAAATGTTAAAGTGATGATATCCAAATTTAAGCAGATTTTAAAGTGATTTTGGAAATAAACGTTTTACTGATTTTTGAATTGTAAAGGAATTGAATTTATAAATAAATATTATAATTTTTATGTTGTAAAAATTATGATTTTTGTGAAATAACACTTAAGTATGGTTTTTGGAGTTATATAAGTTTTAATAATGATTTGTAAATTATTAAAAGAATAAGTTTATTTAAATGGAGATTTTTGAATTATTATAACTGGTATGTATATAAGATTTATAAAATGGATATTTTATAAATCAAAATGATGGGATTATAAAGGAATTTTATAAGTGTTTAAAAATGAAATTATAAACGGATTTTATAAGTGAATAAAATTTTATAAGTTGAAGCTTTTATAAAAATTTAAACGGAATTTATAAACATTGTTTTATAAATTCGAAATCAACTATATTTTGATAAGAAAATATAGAAGTTTATTAAAGGAACTATTCCTACGATTTTGGACAGTGGGTAATCCTTTAATTTAAATGTGCAATAGTAATAAATGATTTGGTAAAAAGAACTATATCCACGATTTTAGATAGTGGATAATCTTTTAATAAATGTGTAGAAGCTTTAATTTGGTAAACGATTTATATTCACGATTTCGAAAGTGGTTGATATTTTAATAAAATGGATGTTTTTGGAAGTGATATTTTAAATAGAATAAAATGGTTTAAGGATGTTTTAAAATGTGTTAAGGATCGAAACCATAAATTTCAACATTCATTATTGAAATAGACATTTTCGAAAAGTATAAGGAAATGATAGACTATAACACTGTTGTTATAGTAAATGTTTTTCGAAAGGAAATGTTTTTGTATATTATTGGGATTTATATATCTATCTTATTTTCGAATCTCTATACTAGTGATTTTCGGTTGTCGTAACGATGTTTTACGCAACATTCGTTTTGACCCAAAATAAAGATGTTTAAAAGAATCTTTTCCTTAAAGAATAAAATATATACTTGATCATGATTTAAGTATATGGAATATTTTCCAAGTATTGAAAATAAATCGATTTGTGAATTACTTATTATTAATTAAGTATATGGAAATGTTTTTCAATATAGGAAGTTGAAATGGTTTGAGATTATATCTTTTTAAAGATAATTTGAAGTGAATATTTGGCAAGCAATTTAATTAATAAAAGATTAATTAAACGGGCCTAGTGATTGTTATGGTGTTGAATATTTGTTTGTTCGCTTTGATAGTTAAATAACCGACCATCAAACTTGGCCACATTTTAGTTCCTCGACTTGATGTGGGAATTATTTAGTCGTACACTTTGTACGTAGTCTTCTGTTTAGCTTGATTATCGTTTGTGTTGAGGATGTTGATTCGTGTAGTGTGGAGTATTACTCCAATCTATCGAGCTTCCTTCTTGGCCGGAAGGATAGCATGTTGAAAGTTGGAGACGTGATAAGTCTATGAGACTTAGTTGCTGTGTGAGGTTGATAAACGCTTTTGCGTGGTTGGTGCGAAGAGACCGGGATCAGATTTATCTGAAAACCACTTCGGACCAACGCATATGCGACGATTATGTAGGTTTCTTGTGATGATATTGATATTTTGGATTTTCATAGTGAGGGACTGCTTGTTGATCGTTTGGGGTTAAAATCCCAATATACATCCAGCAGCAGTGGTCTTTTTATTATGAAAATATCCAATGCAAGGACTATTCGCTACTAATCCTAGGGATTTTCCAACATGATGTGGTAGGAAAGTACCTTCGGTTTGTCCTGTTCCTTGACAACTTGTATGAATGTTTGTCTGACATTGCATTTCTATAGATTACGTACATTGGTTTTTTTCAAACGTACATCAGTGGTAGCAGAGAAGGCAACTTCTCTTAGCTTAACACCCTCCTTGAGCCGTATGAGCTTAAGGGTTTTATTTTTGTGGAAGGCAATTAGTAGTCAACGGAAATGGCTATGTGGTATTCTAAGTGATGTGATTGTTCTTTGTGAAAGGTAATCGTTACCTCTAGCCTCATCAACCAGAAATGACCAAAATAGGGTCAGATGTAGCAAGGCTAAGTGGGTCATTCCCAAGTAGGATATGATTATCCTCTTCTAGATATTTCTTTACATGCTATGATGTCGTGTATCTGATTATGTGGTTTGTATGCTTAGAGGGCCCTCGATAAAGGTCGGTAACGATCGGTGGATGATATATTCGATACCATATAGTTATAGAGGTGGGACGGTCTTATGTTGGTAGAGAAACTTTGTGATGATTTCTCGGTACATTCTTCTAGAGATGTACTGTCGGAAGGTAGTCCCTTCACCTGGTCATTTGTATGGAAATCCAAACTCCACTACGTGTTTTCCATTTTGATTGTATTACCCAGTTGAGCTATATGATGGAATTTAATCAATGTAACAATTTTGGCTATGATTAATATTATTTGTATATAGTACACACTACTATAATATAAGAGGATTTGATATGATACGTTTTAGTTATCGTAAGGTAAAAACATGTCCGTGTTTATGTATGGACTTGTCTTACGAGATACTTTTTTTTGAAAACTAAGGAAAAGTTTAGTAATTTAATAAATCCAGTTGAGTGTGTTTCTCACGCTGGTTTGTCAGACTGATCCAGGTGTTCTTCCCTTTCAATGCTTGGGTCAGACCGAGAATATTTACAGGTTCAGATTTGGTGCTTTTAGAGCTTCAGCAGATGAACTGGAGATATTCATTTTCGTATACACTACTTGTTTTGATTATCCGCTGTGTTTAGTTGTTGTTTTATATTATCAGCAATTGTGAGGACAGGTAACTGTTTAGGCTGATAACTATTGAATGATTGTTGAACTCTGATTGATGTGTATATATACAGTTCCTGTTTTGTAAATATCATTGATATGATATTATATATTTTCCGCTGCGATGTGAGATTCTGTATTGTTCTGTTGTGTTCTATCTTCTCTCTTTCTTCTCTTTTCTTCTTCTCTCTTCTTTTCTTTCTCTTAACTTCAGTCAGTTTGTGCTTTTTGGGTCGGACATGTGTGGATCATTGCCGATTCAAAGGGTACGGATTTGTGGGTCGTCACATTTGGTATCAAAGCTTAGATTTCATATATTCCTAAGCTTTGATGTGTACTCAATATAGATAGGGACAGTGGCACCCTAGATTGAGTTGAGTGTATTATATATATGAGCATGTATTTGTTAGTGAATATAAAATATTTTATATTGTGTTTACTTATCCTTTGAGCTATTTGTGAGTTCTGGTCGGTATGTGGGACGCCATGTTATCGATAGGGATTTCTAAACACTTAAACGAGGCAAGTCGACATATTATTATTTTAAATTGGGTAAGTGAAATAATTTTATCTCGATTATATTATGTATATAAAGTAATAACAATAATTTTTTAGAAATTATTAAATTATATATATGTTGAATTGTTTGGTTGTTGAAAATGTAAATATATATATAAACTAATAAAAGATGTTTGAATAATCTAAATAAAAACAACAATTGTAAAAGAATGAAATTGTATAAGCAAATGAATTATAAAGTATGGAATTATAATTAATATGATTTGCAATTGTGAAATAATCTTATATATAAGAAATTAAACAACATGAGTATATTTGTAAATGTGAATTGAAAATAGAAAATGGATTTAAGCTAAGAAGTTGAAAATTGAATCCTATTTCTTTTGAAAATTGTTTTTTAAAATTAAAGAGATTATATTATTATAAATCTTAATAAGATAAAAGTATTTGGAATGATCTTATGTAAGTAAAGTGAAGAGTAAATTTATAAAAGGTTTATAAATGTGATTTATAAATATAAAAGAATTTTTTTGAAAAATATAAAGCATTGAATTAACTACTGTTGCTGGGAAATAATAAGGGTGATGACTGCAGCATCATCAGTATCATTTTCAAGTTTCCGTGTGATGGATTTGCTACCAATAGTAAATTGAAAATTGAAGTTTTGTTATGATAAACAAATTTGATTTAAAATCCAAGTTGTAATTGATAAATATAAGTAAAATAAGTTTTGGACTTATAATATATGAGATAATAAAATTTTAGCTTTGGTAAAGTTGAAAGAAATTTGAGTTATAAGTGAATTATATCATTTGAAATTTAACTAAAGTAAAGTTAAATAAATTGGATTTTAATTGGATTTGATAAGTTATTGAAATGGAAATTAAACTTAAAAGATAAGTGATTATTTAATATGAATTTGGAAGTTTAAAAAAAAATAAGTTGTATAACTTATAAAATGAGATAAGGTAGGTAAAACCGATTGTTAAAATGGTTAAATAATTTTGTTAAGTAAAAAAAAATCTAAATTTGAAAAGCAGAATGAAATTTGACTTAAGTAAAAGTTAAATAAAATAGAATTTGAAGTAAATTAGCAGTGAACTTATGTTGTATAGTGAAAGTGAATGTAAAATGAAATTGAAATGAAATATAACTTAAGTGATGTTCAATGAAGTTGATTTGGTATCGAAGTAAGTTAATAAAGTAAAGTGATGAATATGAACTGGAGTTATATAAAGAAATCCAACTTTATTTGCAGATTGAATTAACAGTTGAAATAATGAAATATGAATTGAATATTAATCATTGAATGTAAATGAATTGATATGAAATAGTAGATGTAAGTGTTAATTCATTAAAAAGCTAATGAAGTTGAGAATTGAATAATTGAACGAAAGTCAATTGAATGTTAAACAAATTTGAAATTAAAAGTGTTAAACCAAATTGAATGTAAACAAAGTAAAGTGAATTAATTTGGTTATCATTGGATATGCATTGATTGTTAGATGGATGCTAGTTGATTGAATAAAAATTCATATGGAATTGAATCAATGAAATTGAAAGCTAAACAATTGATTTGATTTGAATTGAAAGTGAACAAACTTGAATGTGATTAGTGAATGTAAACTAATTGAATACGAATAAATAAATATTAGTAAAATCCAATGTTAATGAATCAAATGTGAATAAATTGAAAATCAATTCGATGAATATTAATAAGAAGTAAATTTATATTGATTTGGTTATGGATTGGTTGGATAGTTGTTGGATGATAGTTGTTTGATGGTTGAATTTGTTGCCTTTTATTGCATTGCTATATTGGCATATATAGTTGTTGTAGTGGTATATGTTGTATATTGATATTACTTTCATATATACATGTTTCTCATTTGTTGTTGAGTGTTTAGTAGGTGTGGATGGCGCTCGCTTCGCATTTGGAGCTCGCTTTCACGCTATATTAGCCGTATATGCTGGCTAATAATATATAAGGTACATATCTCGGATTACATATCGTATTTTTACACTTTTTTTCCTTGCGGGATGCCTCATAATTGAGATGAGATGTATATTTGTGATATATATATTGCTATTTTTTCCGGATCGAACCGCGCAAAGGAGACGCTGGCGAATTTGTTTGAAAATTTAAGGCGTCAGAAAATTTTTGGGAAAATTGAAAAAATATTTTGATAACTAAAATTTTGATTTTAAGTTAAAAGTTGAACGGTATAGTTGGTTTTGAAAAGATAACTATATATGGATTCGAAAACTTAGAAAAGTTTTTATAAGAATTTTAACTAAGGATTTTGGAAAAGTTGAAATATTTAAATAGATTTGATATCTACTTCGAACGAACTGTTTTGAAAAGTTAATGGATTTTTGTGACCTTTTCTTACTTGGTAATTTCGAGGACGAAATTCTTTTAAGTATGGAAGAATGCAACGACCCAGGATTTCAGTCATTTGAAATTCGTATATTTAATTGATTTTCAATATGCAAAAGTTAATCTTATAAGCTGAATAACTTATATTTCGAATATCTGGATTTAATTGGATAATTAAATCGATAATTTAATATTTGAAATTGCGTAAATAATTAGAATTTGGATTTGAAATGAATAAAAATGATTTATAAAGTTGAATTAAATTCTATTTGAATTAGAATGATGATAGAGAACTTTTTAAATCGAATTAAAAATCAAGTTGTAGAAATTGAATATTTTAATATTTAATTGACGAGTGAAAAAAGCCATTTTCAAATAGTCTCAGATTTGACGAAACCAGTTTCATTGGATCCGTAATGTTATATTATTGTAATATTTCAAATTTCGTGTCAATCGGATTTACGGTTTGTCCGGAGCAAGCTAAAATGCGTAGAAATTCGCTTAAGTGAATTTTAAATTTAAATAGTCGATTCGAAAATCCATCTTCCAAATACGATCAAATTGGCTCCCGATATATATTCCATTGCGCTCGCAATGGGGGTAAAACATTGTAAACGTCAGGCGGCATGCTTCGTTTGGAGTTTGGAGAAAATTCGGGTAAATAGTGTCGCGTAATTTTCTATATAATGCCATCTTTTTCACCAATTTTCATCAAACCCTAAACCTTCTAGGGCTAGCCGCCACCTTCAAACTAATGGCCAGAATTTCGTGTGCTTCCTCCCTCGATCTCTTCCAATCCATCCACTTTTATCAGAAACCATCAACTACAAAACTCTAGAGCGCGATGAGACGAATAACTTCAACGGTGGAGATCGTCTTTGACGAAGCCAATCGCCTGCTACAGGCCTGCGTTCATCACGCGTTTAAGGGTGTTTATCTCAATTTTTGTGCAGCCGAGCTTCACCTTGTTCGTGGTGGAGATGGAGTCGAGTACGGGCTACAAGATGGTGGTCTTCGATCGTCTTCAAGATTTGTATATGGGGTGCGTTAATTAGGGCAAAGTGGATGCCGAGTGGGTTCTTTCTTTCATGAAAACCTGATGGGGGAAGAAGCATTCGCGAACAGCCTGATAAATGCAGCAAAATCGTCTGGCCCAGATTCATTTGAGGTTTAAATAATAAAAAAAAGAAATTGTAAATTGATTTATATTAAATCGTATAAACTTTAAAACTTCGTAACTTTGTCATACGAGGTTGAAAACTGACGAAACGACTTGCATTGGGTTCGTATATACGAACACTACGTGATGGAGCTGGAATTTGGGTTGATTGGAGCTAGTGTGAATTTTGGGTAAAATTAAACGGTCATTTAAGTTTATTCGGAATAAAACACTGAAACCGCTATTGCAAGCAATGTGAGTACAACTCACTCTTTCTAACTCACTGATATTTTTATATAAGTGAGAATAAATTTTTATTTTTTTGGAACTAGGGAAACCTGTTCAATCACTGCCAACCAGCGATTCCTGAACAGTAAACCTAGGGAATATCCGGAAGGCCCGCCACAACCAACTATTCCGGGCAGCCAGACCTTTCGGTTGGCTTGGGGCAGGAGGCGCGAAAATGAACCGGATACCTCCCAAGTGAAAAGTCGTTTCTCCTCCCACACAAGGTGGGACTCGAACCCCAAACTTTCCACTTGGGAGCCGCATCATCCCACCACCGCACCAAGCCCGCGGAGAGAATAAATATTATTTATGATGATTGATGATTGTTTGGATGATATATGATATATTGATTGGTATTTGGATATATACCTTCCTAGTGGAGCAGACGACCCTATACGTTCCCGTGTATGAGCGGATAACCCTTTGTACGCGCGTCTGCCTTGAAGCGGACATTATACACATATTCTAATATGTATATTTGTTACAGGTGACAGGTTGGAGGGATCCAACTGGATTCCTCACCAGTATTGATTTATATACAGATATTGTTATATATATTCTGTTATCATATGGTATATGATGTTTTGGATGCCGTGATTGTTATAGTTTGTGCTGCTGCACCATTGGGCCTATATTTTGGAATTTAAAAATGTTAAAGGGATGATTTCCAAATTTAAAAGGATTTTAAAGTGATTTTGGAAATAAACATTTTATTGATTTTTGAATTGTAAAGGAATTGAATTTATTTTTGAATAAATAAATATCATAATTTTTATGTTGTAAAAATTATGATTTTTGTGAAATAACACTTAAGTATGGTTTTTGGAGTTATATAAGTTTTAATAATAATTTGTAAATTATTAAAAGAATAAGTTTATTTAAATGGAGATTTTTGAATTATTATAACTGGTATGTATATAAGATTTATAAAATGGATATTTTATAAATTAATATGATGGGTTATAAAGGAATTTTGTAAATGTTTAAAAATGAAGTTATAAACGGATTTAATAAGTGAATAAGATTTTATAAGTTGAAGCTTTTATAAAAATTTAAATGGAATTTATAAACGTTGTTTTATAAATTCGAAATCAACTATATTTTGATAAGAATATACAGAAGTTTATTAAAGGAACTATACTCATGATTTTGGATAGTGGGTAATCCTTTAATTTAAATGTGCAATAGTAATAAATGATTTGGTAAAAAGAACTATATTCATGATTTTGGACAGTGGATAATCTTTTAATAAATGTGTAGAAGCTTTAATTTGGTTAACGATTTATATTCACGATTTTGGAAGTGGATAATATTTTAAATTAAATAAAATGGATATTTTTGTAAGTGATATTTTAAATAGAATAAAATGGTTTAAAGATGTTTTAAAATGTGTTAAGGATCAAAACCATAGATTTCAACATTCATTGTTGAAATAGGCGTTTTTGAAAAGTATAAGGAAATGATAGACTATAACATTGTTATTATAGTAAATGATTTTTGAAAGGAAATGTTTTTATATAGTATTGGGATTTATATATCTATCTTATTTTCGAATCCCTATACTAGTGATTTTGGATTGTCATAACGATGTTTTACGCAACATTCGTTTTGACCTAAAATAAAGATGTTTAAAAGAATCTTTTCCTTAAAGAATAAAATATATACTTAATCGTGATTTAAGTATATAGAATATTTTCCAAGTATTGAAAATAAATTGATTTGTGAATTACTTATTATTAAATAAGTATATGGAAATGTTTTCCAATATAGGAAGCTGAAATGGTTTGAGATTATATCTTTTTAAAGATAATTTGAAGTGAATATATGGCAAGCAATTTAATTAATAAAAGACTAATTAAAAGGGTCTAGTGATTGTTATGGTGCTGAATTTTTGTTTGTTTGCTTTGTAGTTAAATAACCGACTATCAAACTTGGCCAAATTTTAGTTCCTCGACTTGACGTGGGAACTATTTAGTCGTACACTTAGTATGTAGCCTTCTATGTAAGCTTGATTATCGTTTGTGTTGAGGATGTTGATTCATGTAGTGCGGAGTATTACTCCAATCTATCGATCTTCCTTCTTGGCCCAAAGGATAGCAGGTTGAAAGTTGGAGACGTGATAAGTCTATGAGACTTAGTTGCTGTGTGAGGTTGAGAAACGCTTTTGCGTCGTTGGTGCGAAGAGACCAGGATCAGATTTATCTGAAAACCACTTCGGACCAACATATATGCGACGATTGTGCAGGTTGCTTGTGATGATATTAATATTTTGGATTTTCATAGTAGGGGACCGCTTGTTGGTCATTGAGGGTTAAATCCCAATATACATCCAGTAGTAGCGGTCTATTTATTATGAAATATCCAATGCAAGGACTATTCGCTACTAATCCTAGGGATTTCACGAAGGATGTGGTAGGAAAGTACCTGCGTTTTGTCCTGTTCCTAGACAACTTATATGAATGTTTGTCTGACATTGCATTTCTATAGATTACGTACATTGGTTTTTACAAACATACATCAGTGGTGGCGGAGAAGGCAACTTCTCTTAGCTTAACACCCTCCTTGAGACGTATGAGCTTAAGGGTTTTATTTTTGTGGAAGGCAATTTGTAGTCAACGGAAATGGCTGTTTGGCATTCTAAGTGATGTGATTGTGCTTTGTGAAAGGTAATCGTTACCTCTAGCTCATCAACCGGAAATGACCAAAAAAGGGTTAGATGCAGCAAGGCTAAGTGGGTCATTCCCAAGTAGGATATGATCATCCTCTTCTAGGTATATCTTTACACGCTATGACGTCATGTATCTGATTATGTGGTTTGTATGCTTAGAGGGACCTCGGCAAAGATCGGTAACGACCGGAGGATGACATATTCGGCACCATCTAGTTATAGAGGTGAGTCGGTCTTGTGTTGGTAGAGAAACTTTGTGATGGTTTCTCAGTACATTCTTCTAGAGATGTAATGCCGAAAGGTAGTCCCTTCACGTGGTCATTTGTATGGAAATCCAACTCCACTACGTGTTTGCCATTTTGATTGTATTACCCAATTGGGCTATGTGCTGGAATTTAATCAATGTAATAATTTCGGCTATGATTAATATTATTTGTATATAGTAGACACTACTATAATATAAGGGGATTTGATATGATATGTTTTAGTTATCGTAAGGTAAAAACATGTCCGTGTTTATGTGCGGACTTGTCTTACGAGATACTTTTGTTTTGAAAACTAAGGAAAAGTTTGGTAATTTAATAAATTTAGTTGTGTGTGTTTCTCACGTTGGTTTACCAGACTGATCCGGGCGTTCTTCCCTTTCAATGCTCAGTTCAGACCGAGTATATTTACAGGTCTAGATTTGGTGCTTTTGGAGCTTCAGCAGGAGAGCTAGAGATCTTCATTTTCATATACATGTACTTATTTTGATTATCCACTGTGTTTAGTTGTTGTTTTATATTATCAACAATTATGAGGACAGGTAACTGTTCAGACTGATAACTATTGAATTATTGTTGAACTCTGATTTATGTGTATATATACAGTTTCTGTTTTGTAAAGATCATTGATATGATATTATATATTTTCCGCTGTGATGTGAGATTCTGCATTGTTCTGTTTTGTTCTATCTTCTCTCTTTCTTCTCTTCTCTTCTTCCCTCTTCTTTTCTTTTGCTTGACTTTCCGTCAGTTTGTGCTTTTGGGTCGGATATGTGTGGATTATTGTCAATTCAAAGGGTTCGGATTTGCGGGTCGTCACACAAAATATCCTGAAATCTGCTATACATATCTAAAATGGACTCATTAGAATTCATTTTGAATAATTGAAACCGATTTGTGAGTATAGATATTTTGGTCCGTTTGACTTTGCTTGTTCCTTCATGAGTAACTTGTAAAGTTTTCCAGATATCATATGTAGACTTATAAACAGATACTCTATGGAATTCATTCCTATCAAGTGAACAAAATAAAATATTCATGGCTTTAGAATTATTTTGTGCAATAGTCGTTTGCTCAGCAGTCCACTGCGCAAAACTAGTTGTGGATTCAGAATATTGACTTTGTGTGATATTCTAAGTGTCTAATCCTATTGACTGTAAATATATTTTCATTCTACGTGCCCAATATGCATAGTTATTACCATTAAAAACTGGTGGTCTGGCAGTAGACTGACTCTCTACGAATGAACTAGTAATAGTGTTAACAGAACAAGTTTTGGTAGCCATTTTTAAAACTTTTCAAAATTTAGATTATAAAAACTTTGAGAACCAAATCTCTAATACCAAATGTGAGAAATGCAGATTACGGATCTTAAGGTTGGAATAACTATAGGAAGGGTGAATACTGTTTTAGGGATTTTCTAAATATTTTTGAAACTTATGTAATTTAATCACCAACAATTGCAATTCACAGACATAGATATAATTACAGAATCAGACACAGATGCAAATACTAAATAAAAAGACTAAAGGAAAGAACATACCAGGATTTTATACTGGTTCGGAGTTACCCTACATCTAGTCCTATACAATCGTATGAATTTCTTATCAAAATAATCTCCCAGATTACACCCTCGGTTTCAAGGCTACGAGGTACACCCTCATGTATTCGAGTCCAGGAAAAACTCTCTTGATTTAACCAGGTTACAAGATCACCTAATAGATTTTCGGGGATACAATCACACCCGATTGATTTCGAGGCTCAACTTCACCTTTTACTTTACAGTTTGACTTACAAAAGATTCTATAACTCTAAATAGCACTGAGATCTTATGGAGAGAGTGGTAGAGAATCAAACAAGAGATAATCAAGTTTGATTCACTTGGTATTTCGGCAGAGTACAGTTTAGGATTGTTTAGAATAAATATGGAAGATGAAGAGGAGAGAAAATAAAATGAAATCGAGTAAAAAATTCATTAGAACTTACTAGTATTTATAGTGGAGCAACAGCTATATCTATTCGTGAAAGGATAAGACGAATAGACACATCTTTTGAAAATTGAAATTTGAAGATAACCGACACCATGTCGACATGGGGGGTTGAAAGATGTCGACATGCTCAAGGCAAAATTGATGTTTATATTTTCTTATTAAAATTAGTTTCTATGATTTGTCAAAACAATTTGTAAACTTTATAAATATATTTGTATATAGTTTAAACATATAAAAGAGTTTAGAAGGTAATTTTTAATATATATAATCTTAATCTATAAAGTGATTTAAAAACTGAGTATATAAATATTTTAAAGATAAATATTTAAAACAAGAGATGGTTTAAAAAAAGGACAATTTTGAAATCAAAATATTAAAAATGATATAAATAGTTTTGAGGCTAAAATATTTAAAAGCAAGAGAGACGTCTTTTCGAAAAGAAAGTTTTGAAAACATTTTTTAAAACTAGAGATATATAATTTTGAAAACCATTTTTATAAAATTAGTGGATATCAAAATAGGACCACTATATGTTCCACTAGATATTATCGTTGGTTCCATCCCACTAGGGTTTTATCCCTTTAACAGGCACGAAGTGGATTCCATTCCACGAATAAATTTCGAATAAAGATGTAAGTGCTTTCAAGAAGTTTTAACATAATTCTAGACTCAATACTTATCTTGTACTTCTGAAATCTTGAACTCTTGAAATTTTGACACTCATGAGTTTTCAATCTTGATATCTTCAATCTTGAATCTCTATACTGTACAGTCTTCATTCTCGGTACCTGCATGTTTATATCCTGCATATATATATATATATAAACTATAATGTTAGTATTTATATTTTATAACAAGTCCTAAGGTTGTTGTCATCAAAACCATCATCTCAAGGACTAGCACTTTTACCCTTAGAGATTTCGGGGATGAAATCCCTTAAGGAGGGGGGAATGTAACAACCCAGAACTTAACCCGTAACAATTAAATTGTTAGTTAATTGAATAATAATATAACTTTGTGAAATTATTAGAATCAAGCCACGGAAGTTGCACCATTGTGTCCATGGTAATTTTATGGTCAATTTCCATATATAGAATGTTTGAAACCGAGCTAATATGACCAAGTTATAAAATAAACAAAATAAGTAGAAAAAGTGTATGTATGTATATAGGCAGGTCGATCGGCCGGTCGACCCGCCTCTACTAATTTCGAACGAAAGAACTTTCATTCGTTCGAACATTCCAGAGCCCTTAGCCGATGTGTTTTGCATCGTTTGAACCGATCTAGTCCCTCCATTTCTACATTTGATGGCCCCTATTCAATCTATGACGTGATTGCATCATATTCAATCTTCAAATCCAACGGTAAGAGATCCACTTCCACATCTATAAATAGACCATGAGACCTAACACTTATTTACATTCTAGGTTTTCTCCAATTGGGTTCTCCTTTCTAGTAAGGACCCTAAATGAAATAATTTTTCCAAAGGAGAAGATCATTATAAACCAAATTATTTTAAAAATCCAAGTGGATCCAGGAAGACCTAAGAGAAAGCTTAGGACCGGAGGTGAGTGATTGTAATTATTTTAAGATTTCCTTAAGTAGTTTAAAATAATAGGGTTTCCAATGGTTGTAGTTTGACTACGATTTTTGGAATAACAATTTCAGTAGTTTATTTATAGTTTTATTAGAATTATTTTCAGTCTATTTCCTTTCAGCTATTCTTTTCAGTAATTTTAGCTTATTTCTGTTAATTATAGCTTTTCCATTTTCTTACAGTTTATTTACAGTATTTTAGTTTACTTCCTATTATTTTTACGTTATTTACATCTTCTTTCTATGCTTTGAAATTTCTTCTATTTTCAGTTTTCATTTATTCCTCCTTTGCTTCGCACATGGATTAAAGTAGGATTAATGCAAGTATGGATTAAATTGTAAGAAAACTGAAATAATGGAACATAAGAAGTAAATTTCATAGACAGTAATATAAATGGAATTATACTGAAATTACGCCTAAATATGACGTTAATTGGACTGAATTAAAAAGATTGGCCTTGTTATAATCCAAAATTGTAAAAAAAGAAAGTAAAAGATGAAAGAAGCTTATTTTCACACTTTGAACTTAGGGTAAGTAATAAGCATGATTATAATATAGGTTATAATAAGAAAAAGAACGGAACGAGGCTTATTTGAAGACGTAGGATAAATTAATAAGCAAATATAGTAAAGATAATAATAAAGGCTTATTTAAATAATTTATCTACTTTAATAAGCAAAGAAGAAAGTAAGACCTATACCTAATAGCATTCTCCGTTAGACAAAACGGCGGTGTCACATTTGCCAGAAGCAAGATGAGAGCACGCTTATGCTAAAAAGGGTTGTAATTAGTCAATTAGAAGTCCAAATCACCGGGATTTGGACAAGGGGCTCAACTGGATATTGTTTTGATGAAGGGCCAGTACCAACAACATTTCACCTGTAGATTCTATGGACATATCGTATCTCACATTAGCCTGAAGTGGGATGAGAGGAACACTTATGCTGAATGTTGAGGTAATAAGAAGACCTAATATGTAATGACTCGGTATTTCGAACCGTTCAAATCGAAAATCATCCAT
Source organism: Allium cepa (assembly GCA_030765085.1). Taxonomy (NCBI): domain Eukaryota; kingdom Viridiplantae; phylum Streptophyta; class Magnoliopsida; order Asparagales; family Amaryllidaceae; genus Allium; species Allium cepa. Next base: position 62,128,082 of record CM060935.1, read on the forward strand.
ACATTCCATACATGAATTGCTCAATACAACGGATTGTTAATTTATATTTGACAAAACTTAGCATATACAATAAATAAGTCAATCACAAAATTACAGACATAGAGTATTACAACAAGAAGCTACGGAATAGATAAATAGTTGTTCATGAAGCTACTATATAAACCTCAAAATTTGAAACAAAATACAAAAGAATCTCAAATACAAATGGATCTCCAATACATAAGCAAATGATAAGTCTAAACATAAATGACTGGAATAAACTAAAATAACTGAAAGCTATAGATAGTTCTTCAAACAAGTCTCAAATATCCAAATGTGAGTCTCAAATGCAGTGAGACTCAGTCTGACTCGAGCATAAAGCAAAACACAAAATACTCGAGTAAGGATTAACATTCTTATATCAGTATAGGTAGAACTTCATAAATCCTTTATACTCATTATTTTATGCAACCAACCCATGTTTCATCTAATATTTTAACTCAAGCGAAATGTCAACCAAGGTACAAGTAACTTGAAGGATGTTTGGGATACCCATCCTTTAAGGATCCACGAAACTATCTGCTATGTAGTAATATACGCTATTATAATATGTTTATCAGTAAAGTAAAGTATTAAAATAGCATTAAGGCGTTACCCATATCCCCCTTAAAACATTTTATATAATGCTGCAGTCTATAGAGTACTGTAAACTCCACCCAAGGGTGGGCTATCAGAGAGCACTCCACAGGTAAAACACAAACCAAACTCGTAGAAGGTGCGATAAGGTATGTGTCAAGGCACGCAAGGCAATTCCAGGGTAGAAATACCGTTTGCACTCCCGGACTGGTGGTAACGCATATCAGCTACTACCGCCCACCTTGAGACACAACCCAAATCAAAGGTGCACCCAATCAAATCACAAAGTAATGGAATGGTATCAAAGAAATGTGCCCGATAAGGGGATTGATCCCACTTGGCCCAGTATAGCTTCTGTTTTAGCTACATCAAGTTGATTCATGGGAGTCAGGGCTGTGCTAAAACCTCATATAGAATCGTCGCCAAACCATCGTACTTTGTTCTGGAATCTTGACTACGTACACATTTGTTAAAGTGGTTTTCGATATTGGCAGAGTGTATGCCAATATCTGATCCCGGTCTCTTTTACAACCAAACGCTTATTTCACATCGTGGTCATTTCATTTCAAATAGTTCATACTTCATATCAAAATATCATATTCATTTCAAAACCATATCAATCCGATATCATTATTCACTATAAATAATATTCATTTTCCAAAATCGTAACACTTCCAAAATTATAACACTTTCGAAATCATAACACTTTCGAAATCATAACACTTTTGCAATCATACATTTTTGAAATCATAACACTTCCGTAAACATAACAGTTCCAACTTAAACACTTTTGATATTGAAATTTGTATATATATTAAAATAGTTATAAATTAAAAATAGTTTATATATATTAAAATACTTTATATAAGAAAATTAGTTTCTCCAATTTCGCAAATTAATTCAAATCAACTTGAATTCCAAATTCAATTTAAATCAATTCCAGTTTAACCATTTCAATTTAAAGGCCAAAGATTCAATTCAAATTCTCATTAAACTGTTTCAATTTATATCGATTTCAAATCCAGGTTTGAACTATCACTTCAATTCCAATAAGATTCAGAGTATAAATAGTCAAACATTTACAATATAAGTTTTACTTATATTTCAACATTTTATTTTAATTTTATTCGAATAGGAAAATATTCGTTTAATCCTTCTAATAACAATTAAACAAAACTCAATTTATAAATTTAAATCAATATTAAATATTCAGTCTAAATTTATTTAATGTTGAAAATGTTCATTTAATCACTTTTTATCAAATCAAGTTATAAAATCATATCGTTCAAAATCTCAAAATCAATAACTTCGATTAAATTCTTATTTAAATCCGATTATTAACCAATTTAAATTCAAAGTCAATATTAGTTTATCTTCCCGACCTTTATTACATTAAGTTATTAAAATTTATTTTTAAAAATACTAATATAAATTTAAAAAAATGCTTAAGCATATTATATAATAAATAAATTAAATTTTATTTAATTAAATTTTATTATTTAATTTATTTTATATTAAATCTTACTTTTATATATATTTTAAAACAATAAAATTATAAGAAAAATCTTAAAATTTATATTTTCCAAAACTAACTTATAAATTAAAATTTCCAAAACATATTATTTTGAAGAATCAAATTTTTGTATAAAAATAGCATTATATATTTCACTTTAAAATCATGATTCATTAAAACCCATATATTTCCTTTCAAACTTTGAAAATCATTTTCAAAATATACCAACGATGTCCATATATAATTTTCTATCGCATGGTCAAGTGATACAGATACATATCATTTCAATCCGCAATAATTTAATATTTACGGCTGTATATCATTTCAACTCGCAATCTCAAAATTTCAAAATCAATGAAATCGCTTGGGTTTATCACTTCAACCCATAACGATTTTTTCTCAATCTATAATATCGTTTGGGTATATACCATTTCAACCCATTGGGATTTCTAAACTAACAGGGAACTTGCAGAGTGAGCACAATTATTATAACAATATAACATATCAACAACAAGCATATATCATCAATAAAAAAATTTAAATATTATATATACAACAGTTATAGTGTCATCTGTCATAGGTAAACAATTTCAGATAATGGCATATCATACTTAACAATTAGAAAACTTAACAATTCAAATTTAACAGCATATTTCAATCATCATTTCATGTGAATTAAATTTACTAAATATAAGAATGTTAATCGCGAGTGATTGCTCACCTGTTTGGGGCTTAGAGAAATTAACCAGGACAAGATGCGACGATCCACAGATACGGACATGAACTAGTGCACATAGACACGCGACAAGTAAAATACGGCTGCGACAAGCTAGATAACATAAATTTGTATTCGATGGAAACTATATATATAGGCACTCTTTTCCTCTTTTTAAAACAAATTTGAATTAAAATACATATTTAGATATCTTTATATACATATGTTTTAGACTCAATATCCAAAATAAATCTTTATAAATATAATTTAAAATCAATATGAAAAAAAACATAAAATATATACATATTATCTCAATTCAATATTCAGCTTAAACACATATATAAAATAAAATATTTATATCTAAAATTTAAAATCAATACTTAATTTAAACACATAGATTTCAAAATCAAATATATATATATATATATAATATGATATACATATTTTATTGCTTATTTTTTTTCTAAAATAGGACCTGTTGCTAACAAATACATACAACGTACATATCTTTAGAAATTTCAAAATATACATGTATACTTTTGAATATCACATACATATAAAGTTATCACGAAATCTATAGAAAAATGGCAACAACTAGAGTGTATATATATGTACACACACAAACAGATCATGAAATCTATTATTTTATTTATATAAAATAAAATAAGAGGCACATCTGTTGTTGCGGTGTCGAAGTGGCGAGCAACAACATGATTTGAGGCGAGCGATGTGATGGCAGTAGGCAGACGACGATGCTGTGTCGGACGTGGCTGCTACTAGGTGGTTCAAAAGGACAAGATAGCGGGAAAGAGGTGGGCTTAAAGGCTGAAAATGGTCGGTCGGGCTGTGTTCGTGGCCATGCATGGCGAGGTAATGGAGGAACTCTCGGTGCGGGTTAGGTGAATGGCGGAGGCGAGAAGGTTGGTGGAGGAGTTTGGGAAGGCCAACGTTGGAGGCTAAGTGATGGAGATGGGTGGCAGTGCATTGGAAGGCTGGTGATGGTGAGAGAGAGGGACGTGAGCGAGGGTTGATGGGTGGAGATGGCGGGATGGTTGTGCTTGGTCGTGACGGCGTATCAGCGGGCAAGAGTCATGTAGAATGGAAACATGGCCGTCTGAACTGGCCCGGTGGGTTTTGCTGTGTGTAGGAGATAAGACCGGTCGTGGCTGTCTGGTAAGAGCAAAGCAAGCTAGGAAAATTTACGGCAATTTGGATCAAGGACCGGAGGATTGGCTGCTGTGTTTATTAGTGACACGGGGCAGTGGGAGATAAATGAAGATGCAGGAAAAGAAAATAAACCCAGTTTATAATATTTATATTTTCAACTGAACAGAGAATCAACAGAGAAGAGGTGAGAATGAAAATGAACGAACTCGAGAAAATTGCAAATATATTTTGAACATGTAGAATAGTAAACGTTAGGAATAAATTCTGGGAATTTGAAAAACGGTAACCATTTGTTTTCAGCCGCTTAATAATCAAATGGTCACAGAATATCAAAAGCTCCAAAATGGATACCAATATGGCTAACTATTTCATATATTTCACCATGTATGGACATCGAAATGCACAAATGAATATACTTCAGAGATGGACATGATGAGATGAATAGAATGATACACAAATATGAGCGATACGGCTATCATATCTAAAGTCGATATTCGCTGCTGAAATGCTATTAAAACACCGGAAATAAGATAAACGGAGCTGAAGTAGTCCAAATTTGGCAAAACGAAATATGAATTCTTCCTCAGAAAATGGTTTACATTTTTATTATATAAAAATATTCAGGTTTGAAAAATATTTTATTACCATCGAATTTTTACGGATTTAAATTGAAATTGAAAATTACACAACTGGGATAACATCCATATTTTCCAACGAAAATTTGTCATTTTCTATGTTTTAATAGACGCTTCTCAAATATCAAATTTTCATTGCAAAATTTTATAGTTTTAAATTTCACAAAATTTCAGTTAATTACGTTATAAAATCGTTAAAATTTACAAGTCATTACACTCTCCCCCACTCAAAACTTTTCGTCCCTGAAAAGGAACGAGATAGGAGAATAGAAGCAAACAAATAGATAAGATAGGTTACAATACAAAATAAACCAATTAACTCAAAACCATATAAATTTCTCTAGTTTTTAAATTGATTTATATTCAACTTATTTGGTTTAAATCCATTTTATTCAATCAATAAATATTCAATATATTCACATTTGATTGATTTCAATTCAATATATTTTCATTCAATTGAGTTGTTTTAAATTTATTAACATTTATTACAAAATTTTCACAACAAAATTTGTCTTATTTAACTCATTTATTAAATCTATTTGATCAATTATAATTAATTCCACCTTGACATTCAACTTCAACTATTCTTAAGTTCATATTTATTTATTTAGATAACATTTCACTTATATTATTCAATTTATTTCACTGATATATCTTGCAATATAGGTTAAGTGTACAACATTAATTATAATCACCTAAATTTTATTAATAAATTACCTAACAAAATTCATTTGGACATCTTATTTATTATTGTATATTATTCAATTACATTCAAAACTCTTTCAGGTAAGTTTTATTAAGGTTTCTTAATATAATTGAACACTACATAAATTTTCCTTTTATTTACACATTTTTATTGAGCAAGATTTCAGTTTCAACAATTCATTACTTAAGTTTTCTCTTTTATAACCTTAAATTATATATATATATATTCACCCTAACCTTTTAACTTTTTGAATATTTTAGGTAAGTTGTACCTTAGAATGCAATTGATTATTATACAAATAAATTTTATACCATTTCAACTATTTTAAGTTGCTTAAATTCTATTTTTCATTTTCGACTATCCAATTATTTAGTAATTTTTCTTCATTTTAATAATTGAAAACCATCACTTTACACGGAATTTAAGGATAAATTTCCAGTTTCACTTTAAACAGTTTTGAAATAAATATATACATATATATTATATAAATCAAATTATATTCAAGAAATTCAAATCAAACCCATTTTCCAAAACAATAGAGTAGCAAAGCTACTAAGTGGTCTCTCCACTTTGAGACTCGAAAATGAATGTCGATGATGCGGCAGTCATCATCAAAATTATTTTCCAGCGATAAATGAAGAGAGTACAGACTTAATTCTTTTAAAATTATTCTTTTGAAACAATTACCATTCGAAAATACTTTTAAAAATATATTCCAAAACTTTAAAAACCAAATTATTGATAATACGAGAAATTGAATTCAAATTCCTAATTTACATTCATTTCATTTCCAAATCAATTTATAAACCATGTTTTATAATTTCATTTATTTATATCATGTTGCAATAGTCAATGGTTTACAAAACAATAAATGATAATCAAATATTATCACTTCTAACTGCCTATTTATTTAACTATTTAATTTTATAAAATTATTCCATTATATATATATATAATATAATCATACACAAAATTATTTCATGTACAAATTTTGAAAACAATATTATGTCAGTTTGCTCTGTTCAAGTGTTTTGGAATTCCTACTGATAGCGTCGGCCAGACGAATCGATCGAAACCCAAAATCAAACTTAACAACTCAAACAACACAATATAAAACATTTTTTTATATTAATTACAAATACACTCCCTCGTTTGATGTTTCTTTCTCTTGTTTAAGATCAGTTATGAATGGAGAATATCGTTATCTTATTCTATTCTTTATAGGTAAATAAGTTGGGAAAAAGTTGTCAATAATAGATTACCCAAAGAAATAGGTAAAAGGAATTTCCATCCAAAATTTAAAAGTTGGTCCATTCTCAGTCTAGGTAAAGTCCATCTTGTTGTGATAGGAATGAACAAAAATAAATAAGCTTTAGCTAATGTAATAAATATACCAATTGTTATTCCAAGTCCTGTCATTTTATTTAATCCGAAAAATTCAGGAATAGATAAGACTGGATTATAGAACAAGAACAGAGATTCAAATTCAGGGAGACCCTAATCAAAGAAAATTCTAATAAAAAAGATAAATTCGAAGGGAAGATAAAATAATTAAATTACAAAAGAGGTGAGATAAATAGATTTATATTAATGGCGGCGACCTTAACTGGGTCAACCGAGACATAGAAAAGATGAAAATATTATCAATGGAAACAAGGACAACTTGTTGAGAACATCGTGGGATACACGATTCATGAGATCGATGAAGAAGGCATGAGCATTGCTTAATGCAAAGGGGATGACTAACCACTAATAGAAACCATTCGTTCGGAAGGAAGGACAATAGGTCAAGCTCCAGGAATAAGATTGATGTGGAATTCAATTTCCCGCTTAGGAGGGAGAGAAGTGTCTTCACCAAACTTTAGGATAATCACTCACCAATGGGGAGGTCAAGATCGCTAGGCTGAGAGTCGAGCGAAAGATAAACTTCCTGCATAATCCTGAGGCATTCGACATATGATAAGAAGAGGATTACCCTGGTCGTCTACTAGAGCAATGGTTTAGGTTTTGCAAGAAATAATAGCATCTAAACCGAGGATGTAGAAATCTTCGGTTAATCGACGCTCATTGTATAGGAGTTTCACCCCTTCACAAATCATACTAAGGTTGGTGGGGCCGCCGATGAGGTTAATCTCATAGAGGTCAAAAGAAATAGAGCTATGTGGTACTCCGGTATTAAGAAGAACACGAACAAGACAAAGATGGACCTTAAAAAAAATGGGAAAGTTTCGAAAATTAAAAGGAAACCTGAGTCAAAGTGGAAGAAACTCAAACTCGAACAAAGGTGATTCTATAATTAAATTTACTCAACATGCTAAGTTTTGCCTAAACTAGAGCTCTGATACCACATGTAACGCGCCGATATTACAAATCGTTCAAATCGGCAATCATTCATACATGTCAGACTTGAATTGCTCAAAACAACGGAATGTTAATTTATATTTGGCAAATCTTAGCATATATAGTAAATAAATCAATCACAAAATCGCGGACATAGAGTATTACAACAATAAGTAGCGGAATAGATAAATAGTAGTTCATGAAGCTACTATATAAACCTTAGAGTCTGAAACAAAATACAACAGAATCTCAAATACAAATGGATCTCCAATAAATAAGCAACCGACGAGTCTGTTCATAAATGACTGAAATAAACTGAAATAACTGAAAGCTGTATGGATAGATCTACAAACAAGGCTCAAATCTCCAAAGGTGAGTCTCAAATGCTGCAACACTCAGAAAAACATCAAACATTCGATTCAGGTTTAACATTTCTATATCAATAAATTTAACTCAAGTGAAATGTCAACTGAAATACAAGTAACTTGAAGGATGTTTGGTATACTCATCCTCAAAGGATCCATGGAACTATCTACTATATAGTAATATACACTATTATATTATGTCTATCAGTAAAGTAAAGTATTAAAATAGCGTTAAGGCATTGCCCATTTCCCCCTTAATAAATTTTATATAATGCCATAGTCTATATAGTACTATAAACTCCACCCGCAGGTGGGCTATCAGGGAGCACTTCATAAGTACGACACAAACCAAACTCGTAGAAGGCGCGATAAGGCATTTGATAAGGCACGCAAGGCAATGCCAGGGTAGAAATACAGTTTGCACTCCCAGACTGGTGGTAATGCATAGCAGCTACTACCGCCCATCTCGAGACACTCCCAAATCAATGGTCCACCCAATCAAATCATAAAGTAATAGAATGGTATCGAAGAAATGTGCCCGATTGGGGGAATGAACCCACTTGGCCCGATATAGCTCCTGTTTTAGCCACATCAAGCCGACTCACAAGAGTCAGGGCTGCGCTAAAACCTCATATTGAATCGTTGCAAAACCATCCTACTCTGGAATCTCCACCACATACACAGTTGTTAAAGTATTTTACGCTATTGATAGAGAGTATGACAATATCTAATTCCAGTCTCTTTAACAACCAAATGCTTATTTCACACCGTGGTCATTTCATTTCAAATAGTTCATACTTCACATAAAAATATCATATTCATTTCAAAACCATATCAATTCGATATCATTATTCACTTTAAATAATATTCATTTTCCAAAATCGTAACACTTTCAAAATTATAACACTTTCGAAATCGTACCACTTTCGAAATCATAACACTTCCGCAATCATAACAGTTCCAACTTAAACATTTTAGATATTGAAATTAGTATATATATTAAAATAGTTATAAATTAAAATAGTTTATATATATTAAAATACTTTATGTAATAAAATTAGTTTCCTCCAATTTCGCAAACCGATTCAAATCAACTTAAATTCCAAAATTCAATTTAAATCAATTCCAGTTTAACCATTTCAATTTCAAGGTCAAAGATTCAATTAAAATTCTCATTAAACTTTTCAATTTATATCGATTTCAAATCCAGGTTTGGACTACCACTTTAATTCCAATAAGATTCATAATTTAAATAGTCAAACATCTACAATATAAGTTTTACTTATATTTCAACATTTTACTTTAATTTTATTCAAGTGGGAAAATATTCACTTAATCCTTCTAATAAAAATCAAATAAAATCTCAATTTATAAATTTAAATAAATTTTTAATATTTGGTCTAAATTTATTTAAAGTCGAAAATATTCATTTAATCACATTTTATCAAATCAAGTCATAAAATCATATCTTTCAAAATCTCAAAATCAATAAGTTCAATTAAATTCGATTATTAACCAATTTAAATTCCAAATCAACGTTAATTTATCTTCCTTACCTTTATTACATTAAGTTATTAAAATTTATTTTTAAAATAACAATATAAATTTAAATAAATACTTAAACATATTATATAATAATTAAATTAATTTTTTGTTAAATTAAATCTTATTATTTAATTTATTTTATATTAAATCTTATTTTTATATATATTTTAAAACAATAAAATTAGAAGAAAAATCTTAAAATTTATATTTTCCAAAACTAACTTATAAATTAAAATTTCCAAAACATATTATTTTGAAAAATCCAATTTTTTATATAAAAATAGCATTTATATATTTCACTTTAAAATCAACATTCATTAAACCCATATATTTCCTTTCAAACTTTGGAAATCAATTTCAAAATATTGACCAACGGTGTCCGTATATAATTTTATATCCTATGGTCAAGTGATATAGATATTTATCATTTCAATCTACAATAATTTAATATTTACGGGTGTATATCATTTCAACCCGCAATCTCAAAATTTCAAAATCAATGAAAATCTCTTGGGTTTATCATTTCAACCCATAATGATTTTCCCTTAATCTATAATATCATTCGGGTATGTATCATTTCAACCCATAGGGATTTCTAAACTAACAGGGAACTTGCAAAGTGGGCACAACTATGATAATAGTATAACATATCAATAACAGGCATATATCATCAGTAACAAATTTAAATATTATATATACAATAGTTATAGTGTCATATGTCATAGGTAAACAATTCAGATAATGGCATATCATATTTAACAATTAGATAACTTAACAATACAAATTTAATAGCATATTCCAATCGTCATTTCATGTGAATTAAATTTATTAAATATAATAATGTTAATCGTGAGCGATTGCTCACCTTTTCGGGGCTTAGAGGAATTGACCAGGACAAGATGCGACGATCCACGGATACAGACATGAATTAGTGCACACGGATACGCGACAAGCAAAAGATGGCTGCGACAAGCTAGATAACATGAATTTGAATTCGATGTAAACAAAATATTATATATATATATATATGCACTCTTTTCCTCTTTTAAAACAAATTTTAATTAAAATACAAATTTAGATATCTTTATATACATATGTCTTGGACTTAATATCCAAATTAAATCTTTATAAATATAATTTAAAATCAATACTTAATTTAAACCTATAGATTTCAAAATCAAACACACACACACACACACACACACACACACACACACATATATATATATAATATGACATTCGTATTTTACTACTTATTTTTTTTCTAAAATAGGACCTGCTACTAACAAAATGTATACAACATACGTATCTTCCAAAATTTTCAAATATTTATGTATGGTTTTAAATATCACATACATGTAAAGTTATCACAAAATCTATAGAAAAATGGCAACAAATAGTGTATATATACACAAAAAAATCACGAAATCTATTATTTTATTTATACAAAAGCAAAGAAGAGGCATATCTGTTGTTGCAGGGTCGAGGTAGCGAGCAATAACAGCATTTTAGGAGGGCGCGATGATGGCAGTATGTGACGACCCACAAATCCGTACCCTTTGAATCGACAATAATCCACACGTGTCCGACGCAAAAAGCACAGACTGATGAAAAGTCAAGAGAAAGAAAAGAACAGAGAAGAAAAGAAGAGAAGAAAGAGAGAAGATAGAACCAAACAGAATAATACAGAATCTCACATCGCAGCGGAAAATATATAGTATCATATCAATGATATATACAAAACAGAAACTGTATATACGTACATCAATCAGAGTTCAACAATCAATCAATAGTTATCAGCGTAAACAGTTATAATAACATGTCCTCCCAATTGCCGATAATATACAACAACAAACAAAACACAACGGATAATACAAACAAGTACGTGTATATGAAAATGAAGATCTCCAGCTCTTCTGCTGAAGCTCCAAAAGCACCAATCTAACCTGTAAATATACTCGGTCTGACCCGAGCATTAAAAGGGAAGAACGCCCGGATCAGTCTGGTAAACCAACTTGAGAAACACACTCAACTGAATTTATTAAATCACCAAACTTTTCCTTAGTTTTCAAAATAAAAGTATCTCGTAAGACAAGTCAACACATAAACATGGACATGCTTTTACCTTACGATAACTAAAACATATCATATCAATTCCTCTTAAATTATAGTAGTGTCTACTATATACAAATAATATTAATCATAGCCGAAATTATTATATTGATTAAATTCTAGCATATAGCCCGATTGGTTAATACAATCAAAACGGAAAACACGTAGTGGAGTTTGAATTTCCATACAAATGACTAGGTGAAGGGACTACCTTCCGACAGTACATCTCTAGAAAAATGTACCGAGTACCATCGCTAAGGAACCTCTACCAACACAGGACCGATCCACCTCTATAACTAGATGGTACCGAATATATCATCCTACGGTCATTACCGACCTTTAACCAAGGGCCCTCTAGCATACAAGCCACAATAATCAGATACACGACGTCATAGCGTGTAAAGATATATCTAGAATAGGATGATCGTATCCTACTTGGGAATGACCCACTTAGCCCTGCTGCATCTAACCCTGTTTTGGTTATTTCCGGTTGATGAGGCATGATGAGGTAATGATTACCTTTCACAAAGCACAATCACATCACTTAGAATTCCACACGGCCATTTCCGTTGCCTACTAATTGCCTTCCTCAAAAATACAACCCTTAAGTTCATACGTCTCAAGGAGGGTGTTAAGCTAAGAGAAGTTTCCTTCTCCGCCACCACTGATATACGTTTGTAAAAACTAATGTACATAATCTATAGAAATGCAATGTCATACAAACATCCATACAAGTTGTATAGGAACAAGACAACCCGAAGGCACTTTCCTACCACATCCTGTCGGGAAATCCCTCGGATTAGTAATGGATAGTCCTCGCAATGGATATTTCATAATGAAGAGACCACTGCTACTGGATGTATATTGGAATTTTAACCTCAAACGATCAACAAGCAGTCCCCCACTATGAAACTCCAGAATATCAATATCATCACAAGCAACCTGCACAATCGTCGCATATACATTGGTCTGAAGTGGTTTTCAGATAAATCCGATCCTGTCTCTTTGCACCAACAACGCAAAAGTGTTTCTCAACATCACATAGCAACTAAGTCTCATAGCATTATCACGTCTCCAACTTTAAACTTGTTATCCTTCGGGCCAAGAAGGAAGCTCGTTAGATTGGAGTAATACTCCACACTATAAGAATCAGCATCCTCAACATAAATGATAATCAAGCCTACACAGAGGACTGTGTACTAAGTGTACGACTAAATAGTTCCCACATCAAGTTGAGGAAATAAAATTTTGCCAAGTCTGATAGTCAGTTATTTAACTATCAAAGCAAACAAACCAATATTCAGCACCACATACAATCACTAGGCCCTTTTAATTAATATTTTATTAATTAAATCATTTTCCAAATATTCACTTCAAATTATCTTTAAAAAGATATATTCTCAAACTCATTTCACTTCTATATTGGAAAACATTTCCAAATACTTATTTAATAATAAGTAATTCACAAATCTCTTTACTTTCAACACTTAGAAAATATTCCATATACTTAAAACATGATTAAGTATATATTTTATTCTTTTAGGAAAACAGTTTTATCAAACACATTTATTTGGGTTAAAACGAGTGTTGTGTAAAACATCATTACGACAACCCAAAATCAATAGTATAGGGATTCGAAAATAAGATAGATATATAAATTCCAATACTGTACAAAACTTTTCCTTTTGAAAATCATTTACTATAACAACAATGTTATAGTCCATCATTTCCTTCTCAAAAACGTCTATTTCAACAACGAATGTTGAAATCTATGTATTCGATATTTGATACATTTAAAACATCTTCAAATCGTTTAACTCCATTTAAAATATCGCTTCCCAAACATTTCTCTAATATATTATTCACTGTCCAAAATCGTGAATATAAATCATTTACCAAATCCAACATTTCTATACCTTTATTAAAGAATTATCCACTGTCCAAAATCGTGGATATAATTGCATTACCAAATTAAAGCTTCTATATTTATTTTATCAAACTAAAATTCTTTCGGATTTATAAAACAATGTTTATAAATTCTATTTATAATATATAAAAACTTCAATTTATAAATCTTCTTTATTAACCAATTCCATTTATCTCATTTACTTATATGCCAAAACCAAATTATGAGTTAATTACTTATAATTCTCTTATTTATAAAATTCATTCATTTATAACTTCACAAAAATGTAAATCTTATTATTTATAAAATCCAATTATAACTCCATTTTAACATTCCCAAAACTCCTTTATAATTCCTTCATTCCGATTTATAAAAATTCAATTTTATAAATCTTATATATAAAACCATTTATAATAATTCAAAAATCTCAATTTAAACTATTTACGAAATAGTTAACTCTATATTCCAAAAATCACATTTAAATATATATTTCACAAAAATCATAATTTTTATAACATAAATATTATAACGTTTATTTATTTAAAATGAATCAATTCCAAAATTCAATAAAACGTATACTTTCAAAAATCACTTTAAAATCCTTTTAAATTTGAAAATCATCACTTTAACATTTTAAATTATCAAAAATAGGCCCAATGCTGCAACAGCACCAAATACATCAATCACGGCATCCAAAACATCATATATCATATGATAACAGAATATATATCAATATCTGTAAATAAATCAATACGGGTGAGGAATCTGGTTGGTCCCATCAACCTGTCACCTACAACAAATATACATATTAGAATATGTGTACACTGTCCGCTTCAAGGCAGACGAGCGTACAAAGGGCCATCCGCTCATACACGGGAATGTATTGGGTCATTTGCTCCACTAGAAAAGTATATATCCAAATACCAATCAATATATCATATAATATCCAAACAATCATCAATCATCATATAATAAAATATTTCTCACTTATATAAAAATATCAGTGAGTCAGAAAGAGTGAGTTGTACTCACATTGTCTCCAATAGCAGTTGTAGCATTTTATTCCGAATAAAATTAAATGAGCGTTTAATTTACCCAAAATTCACACTAGCTCCAATCAACTCCAAACTAGCTCCATCGTGTAGTGCTCATTAATACGGTTCCAACACAATTCGTTTCGTGCGAAACAGACCTCGTATGAAAAAGTATGCGGTTTTAAAGATCGTACGAATTAATATAAATCAATTTACTACTTTATTTTTATTTTTAAACCTTGCTTTTTTATCTGGGCCGTTGATTTCTTTACATCAACATCAGGCTGCACGTTTGTTTCATCTTCCCCTTCGCGTTCAAAAACGCATGCACAAAACCCATGCCGTCGATCTACTTTCGATTGTCGCCACCACTATAAACGTCGAGGCAAGGATCAGGGACTGCCACTCGATAGCTCGACGCGAGCACCATCACCCGCGACGACGAAGACGACAAGCTCGACTGTAGCATCCCCTCAAAAATCGTGCTTGAACGCAACAACTTCATTTGCAATTTGCATCAATTGGCTTTGTTTCAGACAATCATCACCGTTGATATCCTAGCTCTCGTCGTGCTCTTTAATTTTGTAGTTGGAGGATTGTTGAAATATTTCACGGATTGGAAGAGTTCGAGGAGGGAAGCACATGAATTCTGGTCATTAGTTTGAAGGTGGCGGCTAGTCCTAGAAGGTTTGGGGTTTGATGAAAATTGGGTGAAAAAGATGGCCTTATATAGAAATTTACGCGACACTATTCACCCAAATTTTTTTAGAACTCGAACGAAGCATGCCGCCTGGCGTTATGATGTTTTACCCCTATTCCGAACGCAATGGAATATATATCAGGAGCCAATTCGATCGTATTTGAAGATAGGTTTTCGAATCGACTATTTAAATTTAAAATTCACTTAAACCGATTTCTACGCGTTTTAGCTTGCCCCGGACAAACTGTAAATCCAATTGACACAAAATTTGAAATCACGGATCCAATGAAACTTGTTTCATCGAAATCCGAGACTGTTTGAAAAATGGCTATTTTTACTCGCCAGTTAAATATTAAAATATTCAATTTCTACAAATTAACTTTTAATTCAATTTTAAAAGTTCTCTAACATCATTTAAATTCAACTAGAATTTATTACAACTTTATAAATCATTTTTATTCACATTAAATCCAATTTTCAATTATTTACGCAATTTCAAATATTAAATTAACAATTTAATTATCCAATTAAATCTAGATATTCGAAATATAATCTATTGAGCTTATAAAATTTACTTGTGCATATTTAAAATCAATTAAATATACGAATTTCAAATGACTGAAATTCTAGGTCGTTACATTCTCCCCTACTTAAAAGAATTTCGTCCCCGAAATTACCAAGTAAGAAAAAGTCACTAAATCTATTAACTTTTCAAAACAATTCGTTCAAATTAGATTACCAAATCTCTTAAGTGTTTAACTTTTTCGAAATCCTTTAGTTAAACTTCTTATAAAAACTTTACTAAGTTTCCAAATCCATTCATAGTTATCATTTTCAAAAACAACTGTACCATTCAACCTTTAACTCAAAATCAAAATTTTAGTTACCAAAAATATTTTCCAATTTTCTCAAAAAAATTTCTAACGCTTTAAATTTTCAGAAAAATTCGCCATAGCCTCCTTTGCGCGGTTCGATCCGAAAAAAATAACAATATATATATCACAATTATACATCTCATCATCGAGGATGAGGCATCCCGAAGGAAAAAAAGTGTAAAAGTACGATATGTAATCCGAGATATGTACCTTATATGTTATTAGCGAGCATATACGGCTAACATAGCATGAAAGCGAGCTCCAAATGTGAAGCAAGCGCTATCTGCACCTAATAAACACTCAACAAACAAATGAGAAACATGTATCTACGAAAGTAATATCAATATACCACATATACCAACAACAATATATGCCAATATAGCAAATACAACAAAAGGCAACAAATCCAACCATCAAACAACTATCATCCAACTAACATCCAACAAACCATATATATCCAACAAATCCATAACCAAATAAATATTCATTCATATTCAATTAGTGTACATTCACTAATTTACATTCAAGTTGGTTCACTTCCAAATCAAATTCAATTCTATTTAAGATTCACTTATCTTCCAATTTGATTTTAATTACTTTAGCTTTCAATTTCATTAATTCAATTCCATATGAATTTTCTATACAGTCAACTAACAACCATCTAACAATAAATGCATTAGCAAATTAATTTAATTCGCTTACATTCAATTTGGTTCAACACTTTTAATTTCAAATGGTTTAACATTAAATTTAGATTGAATTCTAGTATTCACTATAATCACATTTTTATACAACACTTTCATTATTATTATTAATTCACAACTTCTTAACTTAGTTTTTATACAATTCTTAACAACATCATTTCTAATGTTGATTCATTTTACAATTAAAGTTGAATTTCTTTATATAACTCAAGTTCACATTCATCACTTCATTTTATTAATTCACTTTATTAATTTACTTCGATACCCAAAATCAACTTCATTAAACATCACTTAATTTATGTTTCATTTCATTCTTACTTGCATTTACTTTCACTTATACAACTTAAGTTCACTTTAATTCAATTGAAATTCTATCTTATTTAACTTTACTTAAGTCAAATTCATATCACCATTCAAATTCAGATTTTGTTTTGCTTAAAATTTTTGTTAACCACTTAAGTTTGATTTCGTTTCAATTTATTTAACCTTCCTTTTGTTAAATTTCAAATCATACATTTTATTATGCTACTCAAATTTTATTTCAACTTTACCAAGTTAAATTTTATACTTCATATTATAAATCCATAACTCATTTCACTTACATTTATCAATTTTAACTTTGATTTTAAATAAAATTTGTTTATCATAACAAAAATTCAATTTTCAATTTACTTTAGTAGCAAATCCATCACACAGAAACTCGAAAATGATACTGATGATGCTGCAGTCATCACCCTTATTATTTCCTCGCAACAATAGTAAATTCATTGCTTTATAGTCTTTTAAAATATATTTTCTTTTATTCTTTATAAATCACATTTATAAATCTTCTTACTTATATAATTTCACTATTTCACTTCACTTATATAAGATCCGTTCCAAATTCTTTTATCTTATTTAGATTTATAATAGTATAACATCTTTAACTTTGAAAAACAACTTTCAAAATAAACGGGATTCAAATTTCACAAATAATTAGTCTAAATCCATTTTTATTTATAACTCATGTTTATAAATACGTTCATATAGTTTCCCTTCTTATAAATAAGATTATTTCACAATTGTAAATCATATTAATTATAATTCCATTCTTATAATTCATTTGCTTATATAATTTATTCTTTTACAATTGTTGTTTTTATTTAGATTATTCAAACATCTTTATTAACTTATATATAATTACATTTTCAAACAACCAAACAATTTATTTATATACACTTTCATAATTCTTGAAAAATTATTCCTTATATATAAAATATGATCGAGGTAAAATTATTTAATTTACCCAATTTAAAACAATACTATGTCGACTTGCCTCGTTTAAGTGTTTGAAAATCCTTATCGATAATATGGCGTCCCACATACCGACCAGAATTCATAAACAGCTCAACGGATAAGCAAACATAATATAAAATATTTTATATTCACTAACAAATACGCGCTCATATAGATAATACACTCAAACTCAATCTAGGGTGCTACTGTCCCTATCTATACTGAGTACACATCAAAGCTTAGAAATATACAAAATCTAAGCTTTGATACCACGTGTGACGGGACACAACCAGTGGGTAATATCCACCGTAACTCACACTAAAACCTCATGCTTTGCTTTTACGGCCAACCTATCGACTACAACCAACCCTTTCACTCTAGGGACATGTAAGAGCAAGAGTCATCCGTTCGCTACCCAACAAGAAGCGAGAACCCTCTATTAGGCTGAACATAATCAAGCAAAACCAATGTACATAATCTATAGAAATGCAATGTCAGACAAACATCCATACAAGTTGTCCAGGAACAGGACAACCCGAAGGCACTTTCCTACCACATCCTGTCGGAAAATCCCTAGGATTAGTAATGAATAATCCTCGCAATGGATATTTCATAATGAAGAGACCACTTCTACTGGATGTATATTGAGATTTTAACCCTAAACGATCAATAAGCAGTCCCCCACTATGAAACTCTGGAATATCAATATCATCATAAGCAACCTGCACAATCGTCGCATATACGTTGGTCCAAAGTGGTTTTCAGATAATTATGATCTCTGTCTCTTTGCACCAACAACGCAAAAGCGTTTCTCAACCTCACATAGCAACTAAGTATCATAGACTTATCATGTCTCCAACTTTCAACTTGCTATCCTTCGGGCCAAGAAGGAAGCTCGATAGATTGGAGTAATACTCCACACTATACGAATCAACATCCTCAACACAAATGATAATCAAGCCTACATAGAAGGCTACGTACTAAGTGCATGACTAAATAGTTCCCACATCAAGTTGTGGAACTAAAATTTTGCCAAGTCTTATAGTCGTTTATTTAACTATCAAAGAAAACAAACAAATATTCAGCACCATATACAATCACTAGGCCCTTTTAATTAATCTTTTATTAATTAAATCATTTGCCAAATATTCACTTCAAATTATCTGTAAAAAGATATATTCTCAAACCCATTTCACTTCTATATTGGAAAACATTTCCAAATACTTATTTAATAATAAGTAATTCACAAGTCTCTTTATTTTCAACACTTAGAAAATATTCCATATACTTAAAACACTATTAAGTATATATTTTACTCTTTAAGGAAAACGTTCTTATTAAACACATTTATTTGGGTTAAAATGAATGTTGCGTAAAACATCATTACGACAACCCAAAATCAATAGTATAGGGATTCGAAAATAAGATAGGTATATAAATCCCAATACTATACAAAAACATTTCCTTTCGAAAATCATTTACTATAATAACAACAGTGTTATAGTCCATCATTTCCTTCTCGAAAACGTCTATTTTAACAATGAATGTTGAAATCTATGTATTCGATATTTGATACATTTTAAAACAACTTCAAATCGTTTAACTCCATTTAAAATATCACTTCCTAAACATTTCTTTAATATATTATTCACCGTCCAAAATCATGAATATAAATTGTTTACCAAATCCAACATTTCTACACCTTTGTTAAAGAATTATCCACTGTCCAAAATAGTGCATATAGTTGCTTTACCAAATTAAAGCTTATTTATTTATTTTATCAAATTCGAATGCTTTCGGATTTATAAAATAATGTTTATAAATTCTGTTTATAATATATAAAAGCTTCAATTTATAAATCTACTTTATTAACCAATTCCATTTATCTCATTTATTTATATGCCAAAACCAAATTATAAGTTAATTACTTATAATTCTCTTATTTATAAAATTCATTCATTTATAACTTCACAAAAATATAAATCTTATTTATTTATAAAATCTAATTATAACTCCATTTTAACATTCCCAAAACTCCTTTATAATTCCTTCATTCCGATTTATAAAAATTCAATTTTATAAATCTTATATATAAAACCATTTATAATAATTCAATAATCCCAATTTAAACTATTTACAAAATAGTTAACTCTATATTCCAAAAATCACATTTAAATATATATATTTCACAAAAATCATAATTTTTATAACATAAGTATTATAACATTTATTTATTTAAAACGAATCAATTCCAAAATTCAATAAAACGCATACTTTCAAAAATCACTTTAAAATCCTTTTAAATTTGAAAATCATCACTTTAACATTTTAAATTATCAAAAATAGGCCCAATGCTGCAACAGCACCAAATACATCAATCACGGCATCCAAAACATCATATATCATATGACAACAGAATTTATATCAATATCTGTAAATAAATCAATACAGGTGAGGAATCTAGTTGGTCCCTTCAACCTGTCACCTACAACAAATATACATATTAGAATATGTGTACACTGTCCGCTTCAAGGCAGACGAGCGTACAAAGGCCCATCCGCTCATACACGGGAACGTATAGGGTCATTTGCTCCACTAGGAAAGTATATATCCAAATACCAATCAATATATCATATAACATCCAAACAATCATCAATCATCATATAATAACTTATTTCTCACTTATACAAAGATATCAGTGAGTCAGAAAGAGTGAGTTGTACTCACATTGTCTCCAATAGCAGTTGTAGTGTTTTATTCCGAATAAAATTAAACGAGCGTTTAGTTTTATCCAAAATTTACACTAGCTCCATCAATTCCAAACCAGTTTCATCGCGTAGTGCTCGTCAATACGGTTCCAACGCAATTCGTTTCGTGCGAAACGGAGCTCGTACGAAAAAAATTATGCAGTTTTAAAGGTCGTACGAATTAATATAAATCAATTTACTATTTTATTTTTATTTTTAAACCTTGCTTTTTTATCTTGGCCGTTGATTTCTTTGCATCAACATCAGGCCACACGTTTGTTTCATCTTCCCCTTCTCGTTCAAAAACGCACGCACAAAACCCATGCCGCCGATCTACTTTCGTTTGTCGCCACCACTACAAACGTCAAGGCAAGGATCAAGGACCGCCACTCGATAGCTCGACGCGAGCACCATCACCAGCGACGACGACGAAAAGCTCGGCTGTAGCATCCCCTCAAAAATCATGCTTGAACGCAACAACTTCATTTGCGATTTGCCATCAATCGGCTTTGTTTCAGACAATCATCACCGTTGATATCCTAGCTCTCGTCGTGCTCTTTAGTTTTGTAGTTGGAGGATTGTTGAAATATTTCACAGATTGGAAGAGACCGAGGAGGGAAGCACATGAAATTCTGGCCGTTAGTTTGAAGGTGGCGGCTAGCCCAAGAAGGTTTAGGGTTTGATGAAAATTGGGTGAAAATATGGCCTTATATAGAAATTTACGCGACACTATTTACCCGAATTTTTTCCGAACTCGAAACGAAACGTCCTGCCTGGCGTTTATAATGTTTTACCCCTATTCCGAATGCAATGGAATATATATCGGGAGCTAATTCAACCGTATTTGAAAGATAGATTTTCAAATCGACTATTTAAATTTAAAATTCACTTAAACCGATTTCTACGCGTTTTAGCTTGCCCCGGACAAACCGTAAATTCAATTGATACGAAATTTGAAATCTTACAATAATTTAACATTACGAATCCAATGAAACTAGTTTCGTCGAATTCCGAGACTGTTTGAAAAATGGCTATTTTTCACTCGTCAATTATATATTAAAATATTCAATTTCTACAAATTAACTTTTAATTCAATTTTAAAAGTTCTCTAACATCATTTAATTCAACTAGAATTTATTACAACTTTATAAATCATTTTTATTCACATTAAATCTAATTTCCAATTATTTACGCAATTTCAAATATTAAATTAACAATTTAATTATCCAATTAAATTTAGATATCCAATTATTTACTTGTGCATATTTAAAATCAATTAAATATACGAATTTCAAATGACTGAAATTTTGGATCGTTACACAGTAGGAGGCTGATGAGGCCGTGTCAGACTTGGCTGCTGCTAGATGGTTCAAAAGGACAAGACAATGGGAAAGAGGTGGGCCTGAAGGCTGGAGATGCTCGGTTGGGCTATGTTCGTGGCCATGCATGGCAAGGTGATGGAGGAAGGCTTTGTGTGGTTCATGTGAATAGTGGAGGCAAGAGGGTTGGTGGAGGAGTTTGGGAAGGCCGAGGTTGGAGGCTGAGTATGAGATAGGCGGCAGTGCATTAGGTGGGTGGTAATGGTGAGAAAGATGGACGTAAGCGATGGTTGATGGGTGGAGATGGCAGGCTGGTTGTGCTTGTCCGTGAAGGCGAATCGGCAGGCAAGGGTCATGTAGAATGGAAACGTGGCTGTTTGAAGTGGCTTGGTGGGTATTGCTACGTGGAGAGGAGTTGTGGTGCAAGGTGGAGACGAGGCCGGTCGTGGCTGTCTGGTCAGAGAAAAGTGAGCTAGGGAAGTTGGCAGCAATTTGGAGCAAGGACCGGAGGATTGGCTGCTGTGTTTGTCAGTGACACGAGGCGGTGGGAGATAAATGAAGATGTAGGAAAAGCAAATATACAAACCCCGTTTATAATATTTATATATTTCAATTGGACAAAGAATCAACAGAGAAGTGGAGAGAACGAAAATGAACGAACCCAAGATAATTGCAAATTAGTTTGAACGGGTAGAATGGTAAAAGTTAGGAATAAATTCTGGGAATTTGAAAAGCAGCGACCATTTGTTTTCAGCCGCTTGACAATTGAATGGTCACAGAATATCAAAAGCTCCAAAATGGATACCGATACGGCTAACCGCTTCCCAGATTTCACCGTGTACCGAACAACGAAATGCATAAATGAATATACATAGAGATCTGCTCGATGAGACGAACAGAATGGTACACGGATATGAGCGATACGAGTATCATATCAAAAGTCGAAATTCGCTACTGAAAATGCTGTTAAAACACCGAAAATAATATAAATGGAGCTATAGTAGTCCAAATTTGGTGAAACGAAATATGACGTATTACTAAGTAAATGGTTTACATTTTAATTATATAAAAATATTCAGGTTTGAAAAATATTTTATTACCATCGAATTTTAAAGATTTAAATTGAAATTGAAAATTATACAACAGAGCTAACATCCATATTTTCTAATGAAAATTTTCCATTCGCTATGTTTTAATAGACGCATCTCAAATATCAAATTTTCATTGCAAAATTTAGTTGTTTTAAATTTCATAAAATTTCAGCTAATTATGTTATAAAATAGTTAAAATTTACGGGTTTTACATAGTGGGTGGAGCCAAAGGTAGCATGGGCATGGTGGCAGTTACGAGTGCGACTTCCATTCTGGTGCTCAGTAATAGCTATGAATTCCATGTTCTTAGTATGAGTGTCTTTCGTAGACATCATTGCCTTCTTTTTAGGGAGCTATATATGTCGTCTTGGCCATAGTAACATTTTGTGTAGAGAGTAATATAGTGGCTGGTCCATAGAAAGATACTATAGAGTAGCAGGCCAATCAAAATTGGTAGAATTAGGGTTACATACTAATTAAAGGATTAGGAATTCAACGTAATCAAAGCCAAAATCAAAGACAGGTGCAAGCAATCAAAAGTTAACCTATCTTATAAATTGGGCAATATTTAATCGTACTTATTTCCATTTTATCTCTTTCCTATTTCCTTTATTGTCCTTATTCATGCTAGAACTGTCAGAACCCGATTCTTCGACTCCTGAATCGGATGCCGGAAAACCGAACACTGAGGGTTTAAGAAAAAGAAAGAGACAGAAGAAGGTAGAAGAAGAGAGAAAAGATAGAAAGTAACAGAAAGAAAACAACGGAACAACATCAGAATCTCACAATTCGCAGCGGAACAACATATAATAGATAAATGAATAATCTTTAAACAAAGAACTATATCAGTTATTACATTACATCACATTACATTTCATTACATCAGAGTGTACAACATCAAACAACAACAAACAGCGGAAAAGAAATACTAGATACTAGTAATACGCCATGCCATCCAACTTGCCTCCAGCAACTCTTGAATTCCAAATATCCTGATAAATCTAACTCTTGACTGCCCGTGTGGAATTTGGGGGGCACCCAGAGTTTAGGAAGTAAAACAATAAACTCCGAGTCAGTCATGTGACTGGTGTGAGAACTCAAAAACAGTTTATTTATCTTTAAAATCAAAATAGAGGAATATTTTTAAAATCAATTCGCAATGCTTTTAAGAATGAGACTACCATAAGACCTCCCGCCACAAACACAATGCAAACGCAGACTTGGAGGAGATTTCTTCTTATGTTAGCCAAAGATGCTTGATACGCATTAAAAGAAACATTTGATATTATTACTAGTGCATAGTGTAGAAAACATTTCAAAAGTAGAATATAAATCTTAATCAGCATAGGTACCATTATATTATGCTTACTATAGCTACCATATTAGATGGCAGGTCCTACAACTAAAACCGTACAAGTCTCGTATTGTTTCTTTGGATTTCCAACGAATGGTCAGGCCAAGGAACTTCTCATTGCCACATGAGAACGCCTTTGGAAGGACGTCCCCGAGAACCTAACCGGATCTCTGCCAACACAAGGCCGGGTTACCTTTCAAACTAGGTAACAACTGACACGAGTATGCCATCCCCCGGTCCTTTGGGACCTTTAACCGAGCGCTCGTAATCAACATCACACCATAATAATAAGTGTTTCAACATGAGTAAGCATCTGGGCTCCATACCATGATACCACCCTTTTCCAGAAGGAAATGCATATACCCTAAAGGGAGCTACCCCTCATAACCTTGCTGCATCTTTCCTGTTTTGACCATTCCGGGGTATGAGGCTCGACGAAGTCTCGTCCACAAAAACACGCTTGATACAAAAGCTGTGCTTTGGGTCAACAAATGATCATAGAAATGATCACCAAGATAGACGATCAAACAAATGATCCTATCACAAATGATCAACACAATGATCATTTCACAGCAACACTCAGCATGTCACATTACCAAATTGGGAATATATTGCTAATAACCATCAACTATATAACCTCTGAGCTCGTACGTCTCAGAGAAGGGTGTTAAGCTAAGAGAATAAATTCTCCGCCACCAACAGAAATATATTTGAAAGAAATCGGCTTTATTTCTCAATTTGTAATGTCAGACATACAATCTATACAAGTCTGTTCCGGGATCGAACAGAACCGAAGGCACTTACAACGAAGTCCTTGCAATCCGGATAATCTCTAATCACGTCCGGTTTTCCCATCACATATGGAGACCTCTATACCGGGGATCAGCCAGTGCAGAGACAATCAACAAGAAACCCTTTCATTTTCGAAGATATCCGGTCTTCAACACCGGTCTTCAAATGCAATTCATTAAGACGTATCACATATTCAGAATGGGTTATACGACCCCAAGGTCCTTTCCCGGTTAACCCGAATAGTGAGCGCTTATTTTAAAAAAATAAGTGTGGAATTCAAATTTAAGCAAATCACAACAAATACCTATTCAAAGGTAAATATTGATAGTTGGTTATTGAACTATCAATAGATATGCACAACATCACCAGATTCCAAATAATTTTCCAAATTATTTATTTTCCAAAAATATCTTTACAAGATATATATTTCAATACTTCAAAAATAAATCAATATTTATTTTTAAACCCATTTTCCAATTTCATTTATAAATTCCATATTGAATTTATATTTCCAAAAATATTCATGAATATACGATTTCCATTCGATTTCTAATATTCATTTTCAATTTATCTTCAAAAAGATAAATTCAAAATATTCACTTAATATTGGAAAACATTTCCATACTTATTTATTTCTAAGTAATTCACAAGTCCTTTTATTTTCTACACTTGGAAATATTCAATATACTTAAATCGAAATTAAGTATATATTTCATTCTTTAAGGAAATCATTCTCTTAAATATATTTATTTGGGCCAAAACGAATGTTGTGTAAAACATCGTTACGACAACCCAAAATCACTAGTATAGGGATTCGAAATTTAAAATAGATATATAAATCCCAATACTATACAAAACATTTCCTTTCGGAAATCATTTACTATAACAACAGTGTTATAATCTACCATTTCCTTTTATTTTTCGAAAACATCTATTTCAACAATGAATGTTGAAATCTATGGTTTTGATAGTTAATACATTTTAAAACATCCTTAGATCGTTTTAATTCTATTTAAAACATCACATCCAAAACATTTCTTTAACATATTATTCACTATTCAAAAACGTGAATATACTTGTTAACAAATTTCATCATTTCTATTCCTTTTATTTTAAAGGATTATTGACTGTCTAAAACGTGAATACAACTCCATAAATAAATTATAACAATTTACTTATCAAAATAAGCCATTTGCGGATTTATAAAATAATGTTTATAAATTCCATTTCTATTTATTTTATAACACTTCCTCTTATAAATTTCCTTGATTAACTTATTCGATTTATAATTCAATTATATACCGAAAGTCCATATTATAAGTTAAATGCTTATAATTTATTTATTTACAAAATTGTTCTTTTAACTTCCTAAATTATAAATCTTATAACTTATAAGATTCATTTATTTATCCAAAATCTATTCTTTTAAATAACTTTACAAATTTTATAAACCTACTGTTTATAAAATTCCATTTATAACTTCACCGTTATAATCCTATAGATTTCATTCATTTATGAAATTCATTCACAATTCATTCTAACACTTATAAAAGCTCGTTTTATAATTCAAGATATTCTAAATTTATAAATATCAATTTATAAATCTTTTATATGGATCAATTTATATTATTCTTTTAAAACGTCTTTCCACTCCTTTATAATTTCATCATTTGATTTATAAAATAATCAAATTTCATAAATCCTATTTTTAAACTTTTTATAATAAATTCAGAAATCCTACTTTTAAACTATTTTATAAAATCATTAATCTCATATTTTTTTCAAAAATCAACTTTTAACTATATTTCTCAAAAATCATAATTTTTATAATATTAAAATTATAACGTTTATTTATTTATGATGAATCAATTCCAAAAATATTTTATAAACGTATACTTTCAAAAATCACTTTAGAAATCCCTTAAAATCAAAATCGTTGTCTTTAAACTTCAAAATTGGATTCGATGATGCAACACATCAAATAGTCAATCACGACTTTCAAACATCATATATCGATATGATAAACAATCAAATATCACAATATCTGAATCAAATAAATATTTGTGAGGAATCCAGTTGGATCCCTCCAACCTGTTTCCCTGCATCCACAGACATTAGCACAATACCAATTCCACTTCGAGGTGGAATATCGTGGTATATGGGATTTATAAAATATTATCCGCTTAATAGGCGGCGCAATAGGGTCTCATCCGCTATACAATGCGGGAAATCAATCAACTGCAATATATACATATGCCAATATATATATATATAATGCTATATATATAGATATATCCTACTATATCTAATATCACAGCCAAATAACAATCAATAAATAACTGCAAATCCAACTTATAAATTTTTGAGTGAGAAGTTCTCACCTTAGCTTTTATTTTGCAATCCATTTCCCATCTTGACTCGATTTCTTGATTTATACCTTGTATAAATATTTACACAATTTATTAATATTCGAAAAAATCGAATAAATAAATTTTGATTTGATAATTTCGATTCATCGGTGATTTCATTTTAATAGTTAAATTAACTGATGGTTTTATTTAAACCAATTTCTTCTTTAATAAATTTATTTAAACTAATTTTCCTTTTAAAATAATTCTAACTAGAGATTTCTAATTGAACTAAATTTCTTTTAAATAAATTTATTTAACTAAACCTTTTAATTTCAAACTAACTTTCCTTTTAATCTAAACTAAAATCTCATTTTCATAAATATTTCAAACATTTTGCTTATATAAATTTCTTCAATATTTTAAAATTCCTTTGTTTAATAATTATTTTAACTAAAAATTTAAATTTGAAATAAAATTTACTTTAGGAAATTATTTTCAAAATAAACTAGTAAATTTATAATGTATTCATTCATTTATTTTTTTATTTATTTTTACTAATTATCTTATTTTATATTAATATCTTTAAATCAATTTCTTTTAAATAAATCATTTTTCCTAACAAATTTTCCTCTTATAAATTTTCCTGTTTAAATGTACTTACTGTTTTTAACCAAAATATGTATGTGGGTGTTTATATTCAGTAATTTAAAAACAAAGCTATTTTATACCTATTTAAATTATTTACACATAATCTACATATATATATATATATATATATATATATATATATATTTGATAATTATAATAATACCTCACTGGAAGAAATATGCGAACCCAGACCATCGCCAATCGTCGAGCTCGCCGCGCGCCTCCAAGTTTTCGAGCGCCTCCAGATCGCACTGCCCCATGCTCGAAACTTCACTGCCACATTCGACCTTCCACCACAACTGCTGCTCGACATCTCCATCATATTCGAACTCGGGTTCGAATCCCCTAGTCGCCGCCGCACCTCGTCACTCACGAGGCTGCTTCGCCCCTCCTCGAAATCGCGCTCGTCCCCACGCCGCCGCCGCTCGAACGCGAGCGACCCCCACTTGATTTCCCCCTTCGTTTGCGACTTCGAGCTCGAACGAATTGATTTGGGGAAGAAGCGGTCCGCCATTTATTTCGATTGAGAGAGAAAGAGGATTTAGGGATTTGATTAAATTTTGAACGAGAGGGGGGGAGGGCTTCGGCCATTAAATTTTTATTTTTCGTTTTCTTTGATTTTAAAAAAAACTGGAGAGGGAGAGGGTTACTTAAAATTGGAAGAAGTATGCTCGGCCATGCGTTGCACGATCTCTCCCGTGATCCTTGGCGTGATACTAGGCATATTTGTAGGGAAGATAACGTGTACATGTTGACTAATTAAAAATTTTAAATTTAAATTTAAATTGAATTCGATTCAATTTCAATGCGTTTACGTGTCGTGTGCTCACATAACAACTTGGAAAAATACGAAATTTGAAATCCGAGAATAATTCAATATTACGGACCCAATGGAACTGGTTTCGTCGAATTCCGAGACTGTGCCACAGACGACTATTTTTAAATATCGATTCAAACAATATAATTTCAAAACTGAACAATTCACTTTCAAATCCTATTCTGAAGCTACTAAAATCTTCAGTATTATCAATATGAATTTTATTAGCCTTTGAAATATTTTTAATCGGCTTAAAATTGAAGATTCAAATTTTTATTCAACTTTCAATAGATTAAATTCTATAATTTAATCGTCAAATTCATTCTGATAATTTGAAATTCAAGTCAAACTATCATTCAAATATTTAAAATAAATTAAATATTTTCAAATTAAATTGTTCAAAGTTCTGGGTCGTTACAAGAACTATTGTAATGTCAATTGCTCTATCTTGCTTAAAGACTCTAGTAATTACTATAATTCACCAGACTTTTAGTCTGACCCACTCCTCTAGTTTCCCCTTCCTCCTCCTTAAGAAATAAAGGAGGAAGTCAGTAGGTTGCTACAGCTTGGAGTTCTCTTGGTGGAGATTTCTTATATGTACTTCTTTATTCCAGTTTTAGTTCTTTTGTGGTACTAGCACTATAATGAGGGATAATTATACTCTTATTTTATGGAGACTATGATTTTTGATTAAAGACATATATGGCTAGTTTGACATTTGATGATGAATTTTTATGATGTTTGGTTTTGAATAAAATGTTATAATTGTTTTAGCTGTATTACTGTTATTTAATATTTTTCTTGTGCATCTTAGTCTCTACTAATTTTAGTTATACCTACAACGCGCCACTTCTTTTAGCGCATCCTTTCGGGTATACTAAGGGGTATGGGGTGTTTCATACATACATACATACATACATACATACATACATACATACATATATTAAAAGTTAATTTAAAATTTATATTTTAAGAGTAAAATTTTGATGTATATTAAAGTGGGAATTATTTTAAAGAAAACGTTTAATTCAAATTGAATTTTAGTTATATTATTAAAGATATCAATTTATTAAAAAAGTTTCATTTTTGGCCTTAAATAATTATTTAAAAATCCTATTTAATTTTAGAGAAATATAAAATGGTTTCCAAATAACATTTTATGATTTTTAAAGTAAATTACATGATTTTTTAGTATAAGAAAGAATTTTTGGAAAATATAATTTATGGGAATAAAACAAAAGAAAAATGTTTTAGAATTTATAAATTCATTTGAAATCAAATTTCAGATGTAATTAACTATGTGGTGAATTTTATAAATAATTTGTGATTATAGAAGGTGATTTCTACGAAATTTCAGTAGAGGATTGAGAATGATAAATGTATTATATGACTAAAACTCCTCATTTTCTGTTTAAAAGAAAAAATGAAAAATTATATTTTCGTTATATATATATATATATATATAATAAAAGTTTGGAATATATATAATAAAATCTCTTTTGTACATAAGTTGTGTGCTTTGTGTGTTTCTATTTCCGTGTGACAAGAATGCTGAACAAACGAAGTTATAATACTGATTTGTATGAGATTTTTAGTAATATTTCTTCAGAGATTCTTTGGACTTGTCATATAAAATATTATTGTGTAAAATTCTATATGGTGATAAATAGATTAGTAATGAAATTTGGTATAGACATTCAATGATATTATTCTGATCATTCCTTTGACTCATGGTATAGAATATTATGGTGGGGTGAGCGTGATTTATGAACATTGAATAAACGAGTGAGTATCACCAGGTCGTATGGGATGCCTATGTTGATATTTTTTTGGTTATTCTTTGTAAGTAGATTATACTCATATAGGGAAAAGCGATATGTGTATATGAGGTGATGCTTGCTGTGGTGAGTAAGGCCGTATGCCTATGGCTGTGTGCCAATATGGATATTATATGGATGTCTATTACTGACTGAACTCCTATTACATGTGCAAGAGCGAACCAGGTTTGGCTAGTATCCATCCTAATGGCCTAACTGCGGGGTTGGGCCATGGACCCATGACACATTATGAGTTTTGTATACCATCATGATGTTATTGCCCTAGTGTTACGTAGACCACCAGTCTATTACCAAGGCACTTGTAAGGTCATGACCAATGCTTAACATTAACTAATACCCGATGGATGTTAAGTTTGATTACCACTGAGGTAACTAAAGATTGTCGGAGTAGTGTTAGGCAGGAACATGTCTGGTCTACTAGAGTAGGCAAGTGCCTACCAATCTCTCATTTGGTACTATGATGTGTGGTAGATAGACATTGTAACGATTGGTGTTTTATATATTGGAGGATCGTAAAATATTTTTTATTTTATTTGTATGGGATCATATGATTTTATAATTTTGGAACATGACTCTTACATTTAACACGCCTATGATTTTTTTCGAATTTCAATGTGATCATTTTAACATAGAAATCTTTTTTCAACTATAACTTTTGTTAGGAGTCGAATTAGGATCTCAAACAAGTTCCATTGCTTCAGGATAATGGTTTTTCATTTCGTAGGGTGGTCATATTAGAAAAATAAACTTCAGGACATGAAGTTTTGCATATTTTAGGTTTTGAAATCTACTGGCCAAAATTAGTATGTAATTAATTAAGACCATAATTAAGCCTGTTAGTTTACCTGAGATTAGTATAAATAAGGGGCTGTAGAAATTAAATAAAACTTTTTCCACTTTCCAAATCAGATTTAAAAACCCATTAACCTTAATTTCATCCAAAATACACAAATTATTCTAATATCTTCTCTAAATCATTAGTTATAAAGACTATCATCAAATAGAAGTTAGAGACATCATTTTGGCTGATTTACGTTGATTTCTTTTTCCTTCTACATTGGATCTAGAGTGAATTGGTTGATTTTGGTAATTAGTGAGTAGTTTATGCCTTCTCACTATCGTTGCATGTTTATATGGTAGAATTATAGGTTTAGACATGGGTTTTGACCTCTAAACTTTAATAACATGTTGACAATTTGTGACCTAAATTGATGAATTCTAATATGATATTTATTAGTTGCTTTGAAATTCATCGTATTCATATGTTCATGGGTTGCTTAGATTTGGATTAGAATTTGCTTGATTGCTGTAATTATATATAGTGTTGTGTAATTAGATGTATATGCATTTTATTCTATGATTGTATGTTGAGCTTTGGTGTTGTTTGCTAGTTTTTTTTACATGTTTAGGAAGATAGGTTGGTGAATTTGACGAATCGAAGGCGAAGTTGGTCGAAATTGGAAGAAACTTGGAGGAGAGGCTATGGAATATGGAGGGAACCAGTAGCTCAAATCATAAGTCCAAATTGGTTTATGGCACCACTCGGTACCGCGTCATTTTTGTTGCTCAATTGGCATGGAGACTTTGGGATTTCTACGTGTTAGCCAATGGAGATGGACTAAGGCAAGTTTGGGAGGACTGGCTAAGTGTTAGGAGTTATGCCAGGTTGTTTCTAGAACTTGGAGTTGAAAGCTTTTGATTGGTGGCCGAACTTTTTTGATGAATAGGTCAAGGTCCAAAGCACTTGAGAAGGAAGTACTAGAGGTAGAGTAATTTACTTAGCCAAAATTGGCTAAGTAAATGGCTCGGTGCCGAGTCATTTAACTCGGTACTGAATTGTTTTGTTAAAAATTATTAGGTTACGCTTATACAAGGAGGCAGCAGGGTACTTTGTAGATCACGCTGCAGGTGTTGTCTGTAACAGCATGATAAAAGCTTTGGATATTCGGTTTGTAACTTGTAAAGGGAGTAGGTATCGAAGATGGTGGCTCGATAAAGGAGAGAGCCGTGAATGGGAAACGTGGATGGTTCAGAATAATTGGATAAGGCACAGGAAGGGCTCGGATCTGAATGGAGCAAATGAGGGATCAGATGCATGTGCTAAGGAATTGTTGATACTCAGAGTGTTTTCTATTATACTCAGAGCAGGGGTATTAAATGTGGGGATACCCATGGATCCATGAAGTGGATCTGAATACCTTAGACCAGTGGCTTTGGTTCTAGCGCCTAGCTTTGGGCTATGAGAAACATACCACACTTTGGGCTGCATGATACAAGAGTACGTTGAAAACCAAATTTCTATTAGTCCCTGGTAGTAAGGAGACCATAGGAGTTATCATATATTCAGAGCATATAGAGTGATTGCGATAGTGTGGATTGCTTGATGGATGCTATGGTTGCTATAGTTTCTTTATAGGCTATCACTTAGAGTGAACATTGGGAGTATGTATCGGGGATAGGAATACCTGAAGAGCTGATATCCTTGTTTTGAGTATAGCACATTTATGTTATTGTAGAGCAGCAACTTATAGTGTTTTGTGCTAACTGTTTGGTTGCAGGAACATGTCAGGTATGGTTCGTATACTATTGTTCCTTACCATATTTACCTATATCATATTTTGAGATTCATTTACCGCTCATACTAGACGGTTGTCAGACCTAAGTTTTATTCTTTTGTTTTATTATCTTGGGTGCTCTTATACGAGTAGACTAGATAACAAGTCTGAGTGATGCTGTAGCCGTGCGGAGGATGAGCATGATGGAGTTATCTCGTATTATATACCTGTAGCACAGCTAATTTTTGATAACATTATTCGGAAGATTTAATTAGATAAATTAAATAGAATAATGTAAATATTAAGTGATAAGGGGTTGAGATTTGAATAAATAAAATTAAAGTCGTGCTTAATTAAATAATTAAATAGGCTTATGAATGGGTTATAAGTTAGTTAATTTACATAAGGGTATATTGGGAATTTGCCGCACTTAACCCTTACCCTTATATATTCTCATTCCCATTATTTCATTTCCCATTCACATCATTTTGAAAACAAGAACACAAACATAAGAAGTGGAGGCGGCCATAATCAAAAGACAAGAGAAATCAAAGAAAGCTAAGGATTAAAGCTAGGGGAATAAATATCAATCCAATCTCCTTATCTTAATCAAGGTGAATAATAATAATTCCATCTCTATTTTATTTTACAATCACATGTTTTTGGATTTAAGGGTAAATTCATTTTATGATGATTCGGATGATGATATGCTTGAATTATAATTTGTTTGATTTAAATAAGAATATTTAAATAAGATTTATGCGGTTTTAGGGCAAAACAGATTTATATTGATATTTAAATGCCATGGAAATTTTTTTACGTTGTGTGAAACACGATTTTGGAGTTGGGTTTTAATTTTGATAATTTTCCAATCTATGGAAAGATTACTATGAATTTTCAAAGAAAAATATAGTTAATTGGGTTTATAAATTTATTTCGAAAAATATATTAAACATTTTGGTTTGAAATTTTGATATGTTAGATAACATTATTAAAGTGAACTTATGGAATTTTTGAGGATTTTTCCTGAGTGATTTGCTATGCAAATTAAATTATTTTAGAAGAGGGACTTCTTTGCAATATTGGTTTTGCTTAATGGAACAGCTTATTTGTTAGCTTAGCCATGGTTTAGATCTGAAATTAGCAGCAATTATTTCAGTAAAGAATTTGAAATGTTAAGGCAACCAATCTTGTGTATACATGTGGCAGGTTAGTTAGAAACTGTTTACTTTAATTAGTATTATTAAATCAGATTTACCGAGAAAAGTTGGTTCCGCCTTGTTTAGAAGTACCTTTTGACTTATAGCATCTGCCTTCAATCAAGTTGAAACTTACTAAGCTGTAACCAATACACAAAGTATCACTTAGATAGTACGTAGTGGATTGGAGAAAGGTGGAAGGCTAGGTGTCGAAAGCATTTCTTCCGATGGGGTCGATGCCATTTTGTTTATTTTAAAAGTGAAGCGCTACCTTTTTATTAAAGCCTTCGAAGGAGTCGAAGCATATGTTTTCAAAAGAGGTTTTCTAAAGGCTTTCCAAGGGGTTACCATCAACTTATGTTTTAAAGAGTAAGCTTTTTAATGGGTTTCCTTACTTGTAAAATAATGCTATCGAAAGTGGGGATTTTGACCAGGTCGAAACCCTATGGCCACTCTTTAGCCTTTTAAGTGTCTTGAAGTCAAAGCTTTAGAAGGGTAGTTTTGCTTTAAAAATGTTTTAAGTACTTCATAAATGCTTTCGAAAGGGTCTAAGGGTTTCGAAGGCAATGGCTTCGAAAGGAGGTTTCGATGCTATCCTTAAGTGTTTTGTTTAAATGGTTTGAAGCTTTGGAAAGGGATGGTGTCGACGCCATCAAGTTTTCCCCGATACTTTTATATGATAAAGAATGGTTTCGAAAAAGATACATTGATTTGGATTCTTTTTGATCCAAATGATATTTTTGTATAAACCCAATGGTTTTGAAAGGAGGACTTTTAATGGTTTCGAAAGTGGGACTTTCAATGGTTTCGGAAGGGATACTTCCAAAGGTTTTTAAAGGGGTACTTTCAATTGTTTCAAAGCTATGCTACTAAGTGTAATTAAGTAATACTTTAACACGTTTGAAACATTTCAAAAGAGATGTTTTAAAATGTTTCGAAAGGCAGAGGCTTAATGTTTTGAAAAGAGATTTATATGCTTTCGAAGTCGTTTATCCAGTGAATTCGAAAGTTAGGTTTTGAAGGTTTCGACAACCTTAGTTTTCAAAGCAAATAACCCAATCTCAGTTTTGAAAGAAAACCGTTGCATAAATATATAAAGTATTTCAAAAAGGAATTTTTAAAAAGTTTTCCTTGATTAAAATGTTAAAGGGATTAACTAAGTTATTATGTATGCTTCTGCATACACACACACACACACACACACACACACACACTGTAATGGACCCACAACTGTATTTTGGGGAAGGGTGGAATAACTAGTTAGGTTGAACTAGAATATAAATTAAGTTAACTCCTGAATGAGTAGAATTGCATCCACGAGGTCAGGAAGACCAGAATATAGGATGCTAAAATAATAAAGAAAGATATTGGCAGGGGGCAATAAGTTCTCAGTAAGCCCATGAAAATTGTGTTAAGGAAAAGATATTAGCAGGGGCCAATAGGTTAATAGTTAGCCCATGAAAACTATGTACAAATGAAGATGTCAGAAAGGCAGGTTCATAGTAAGCCCATGAAAACTATGTATAAAGGAAGATTTTAGAAAGATAGGTTAATACTAAGCCCATGAAAACTATGATTTTGATACTGGTAAGGGCCAATAGGTTTGTAGTTACCCCTTGAAAACTATATCCGGTTAAGACATTAATAGATGTCATTAAGTTCCTAGTTAGCCCATGAAAACTGGGATAAGAAGAGAGGATATTGGAGTCACCAATAGATTCCTAGTCAACCTACGAAAATCAGGATAAGAGTGAAGATATTTGAGTAACCATTAGGTTCATAGTTATCCCATGAAACCTATGTAATTGGACAGCGAGTCCTTATACATTTTACTAGTTATTAGTTAGCCCATGAAAACTATAAGGTTAGTAGTAATCCTAAAAACTATAATTGAGACAGATATTCAAAATGAACGGGATGGGTAATCTAGAGTTGATTCATTTATTTTGCATATCATCATGTCATATTGTTTTGAATTGTTTTAACCATTGTGGATGCAGGAGCACAATATATGGTTTCAAAAGGTTTTACGATACTAATGAGGGGAAAACCCATTCCACTAAGTGGCGTGGTTTCACTAGATATCTAAATGATTTGAGATGGTAGATTATTATTCATACCAGGCTTTATGTATGACTCGAAATTTATGTTTTTCCTTTAAACTCTCTGGTACTCAATTGATTTTGAGTAGTTTGAGGGTTGAGGTTTTCAGGTAACTCATTAGACGAATAAAAGTTCCACGGACATGCAGGAGGCATGATAGATAGCTAGAGTTCTCTTTTATTTGATTCTGCTGTGTTGTTTGTAATAGCAAGGTTATTAAATTGCATGTATGTACTCTAATCATCCAAGGAGGCATCTTTATATGTCGCTCTTGGCGTATGTTGCAATAAGTATATTTTCTCTTAACGTGATTGACGATTGTGGGATTATTTAATTAATTGGAAATGTTTTTAAATGGAATGTGGTCTTGTTTGATGTTTTTAATTTTTTTTCATATTCATGTGTTTCTATGTATCGATGAATCTAACATCGCCATATTTGGTCGTCGAGGACTAATAATTAGGGATGACTATAACATCCATAGTCGTTCGTTTTGGGCCTCCAAGTAGGGGGATGTTATAAGTTGGTATCAGAGCATAGGTTTATGAAACTTAAAAGGAAAGCTAAAATCTAAAAGCTTTTTTTAAGCATAATCCAATAAATCAGAAATATGATTAGGGTTTGGGATAACACTATAGTGACTTACTTATATTTGATATATATATATATATATATATATAAGTGTGTATGTATGTATGTATATATAAGTACATATTCCCCTCTCTCTTAGACCACTCTTCTGTATCTTACTAAGGCACGTATGTAGATTTACAACAAAGAAGGTATGGAAGAAGGTAATGCGAGAGGAAATCTTAGTGGAGGAAGCACCACAACTAATGGAAATGCTTGAACTAACACCAGGAGAAACCAAGATCGACATGCTAATGCTAACCAAATTGCTGATGCCAATATGGGTGCTGGAAATCCACCAGTAGATACGAGGACGATGTATCAGTTCTTCGTCAATATGATGTAAGTAGGAGTTGCTGGAAATGTTGGAGGAGCTAATCCTATGCCCCTATTTAGGAGTAACAACACTAAGTTGAGCTGAGGCTATACCAGTCTAGGTGGGAAAGCATTTATAGGAACAGATGATGCCATAAAAATTGAGAGTTGGTTGTTGCATTGTGAGCGTATCTTTGCTGATCTGGGATTGGATGATGAGCAGAAGTGAAGGTCGGCCTCTAGACGGTTGCAGGGGTCAACACTTCATTAGTGGAATAGTGTTACTGCCAGAGTTTCAGAGGAAGAATTGACATGGGCTAAATTCAGAAGGAGATTTGAACAGAGGTTTCTATCTGAAGTTGCCAAGTCAGTGTTGATGAGGAAGTTTATGGATCTAGTTTGGGGAGAGATGTCGGTTATTTAGTATGCCACTAGGTTTGATGAGCTGTCTGGATAGGGGTATGTTATTGTTGACACTGACATTAAAAGGAACGAAAGGTTCATTAGGGGTTTGAGACCTGAGCTTGCTAGGGCAACCATGTCACATATCTGTGATCCTTGTAATGTGGTTGTGGAGATGGCAATTCGCCATGAGGAAATGGTTGTTGTTTGTGCTAGAGAGAAGCCAGATGAAACCTAGGGTTCTCAGGGGAAGAAGAGAAAGTTCTTCAAGAAGAAGGGAGCCTAGAAGGGAGATGCTACCAAGAAGGAAAAGGCTGAATTAGTTTGCTACAAGTGTGACAAGAAAGGTAATTATGCAAATGAGTGTCGTTTAGGAAAGGGAAAGAAGGCTGCAGATAAGAAGAATGTGAAGTGCTTTAACTGTGATCAAGTTGTGCATTATAATAACCAATGTCTAGAGCTAGTCAGGATGGATAAGGGAAAGGTCTTTGCTGTTGGATCATTAGCTAAGCCAACTGCAACTGATAAAGAAAAGACTGTGATGGAAGATACATTTTTGATTCAGAGTATACCAGTTAGAATACTATTTGATACATGTGCATAACATTTATTTATATCTCAGTGTTTGGTTGATAGATTATGCTTGGAACCCACATACCTTGTTACTTCCTTAAGGGTTGTGAAACCAATAGCAGGGTATGCGACTCTGGGGATGAGATGTGACTAGCTAGAACTTGATTTATTAGGTCATAATTTTGCATGCATTTTGTATGTTTTCGATTTCCTAGATTTCAAAATCATTTTGGGTTTGGATTGGTTGAGGAGGTATGAGGCCAAGATATTTTGCTAGGATGGAGAGATATCACCAGGACATCCTAATAGTCATAACCGAATTATTTTCTTAGTGGAGAATTCCGACCGAAGTGGTTTTTCTTTGTTAAGTGCAATGGAAGTGGGAGAAGGGTTAAGTCAGGTTCGAGTTGCAAAAGAGTTTAAAGATGTTTTTGAGCTAGTCATAAGACTACCACTGAAATGAGCTGGTGATTTCCGGATAGACCTTGTGCTTGGAGCTGAACCTGTAAGTAGACCACTAGCAAGATGACACCGATTGAGATGAAGGAATTGAAGGCGCGGATAGTGGATTTAGAAGGAATAAATTTTATTAGACCAGGCCGTTCGCCTTGGGGAGCGGCCGCGGTTTCCATGAAGAAACCAGATGGGTCGTTGAGGATATGCATCGAATATCATAAGTTGAACGAAAGGAGAATAACGAGTAAGTATCCTTTGCCTATAATTGATGATCTATTTGATCATTTGAGTGGAGCCAGAGTGTTTTCCTAGTTGGACTTGGCGATGGGTTTTCGTCAGTTAAGAGTGGCAGAGGATAGCATTCTTTTGATAGCATTTCAGACTAGATATGGTTGGTACGAATGGTTAGTAATGCCATTTAGTTTAACGAATGCACCTTCTTTTTTGTGGATTTTATGAACCGAGTCTTCCGAGAGTATTTGGATAGATTCGTGTTGGTGTTTATAGATGACATTTGGATATAATCTATGGATGAGAGAGAGCATGAAGATCATCTTAGAGTTATGCTTGAAACAGAGGCAGAATCAGCTAAAGGCAAAGTTTTCCAAGTGTAATTTTTGGAAGAAAGAGATTAAGTTAATTGGTCATGTGGTTTCAGAGAAGAACTTGTCAGTCGATCTAGATAAGATCGAAGCTGTTAATAATTATAAGAGACTAGTGACGATGACTGAGATTAGAAGTTTTCTTGGACTTGCTGGCTATTACCGAAGATTCATCAAGGGTTTCTCGTGAATAGCAGAGCTTTTGACTGAGCTTACCAGGAAGAAGGCGAAATTTGTATGGTCCGACAAATGCGAGGAGCATTCCTTAGGTTAAAGCATTTGTCGACAAATGCACCAGTGTTAGTAGTTCCAAACAAAAACGAAGGGTTGGTGGTGCATATTTGTAACGACCCGCAAATCCATACCCCTTGAGTTAATACTACTCTACAACAAACAACTCAAGTTGTACAGAAATACGAACCATTTGGGTTTAAAGAAGTAGAGGTAGAAGAAGAAAAATAGAAAACATTAACAGAATCTATCCATCGCAGCGGAATAAAATATAATAGATAATAAATGACCTTTACTCAAAATCAAATATCTCTGTTTATATATTACATCATCAGAGTACATCAATCACAGCTCAACAACAATATCATACAAATGGATACACAACAACTCAACGCAGCAGAAATATATATATAAACAAGTACGAGAGTACGTATCGTCATCCAGCTCGTCTCCGGAGCTCCATGGCATCACATCCTGTATCCTATAATAGTCGGTCTCACCCGAGCATTACAGTTAAATAACACCCGAGTCAGTCTGGAATACCAGCGTGAGAAAATCACACCCAATTGATTATTAAAGTTCAAAAATCCTTTGAAAAACAAAAGCATCTCGTAAGACCACGCCACAAATAAACATGTCGGGTTTTTACCTTACGATAGCTAAAACGATTTTTATAGAAATCCTCTGATATTATAATAGGGTCTATATACAAATACTTATAAAATAGCCGAAATTGTTACATGATTAAATTCCAGCTACTAGCCACAGAGTGGGTAATACAACCAAAACTCGTATAAGGCTCGTAGGGAGAATGAATTTCCAACTAATGACTAGGCACTGGGGTACCACCTGTCACAGTAGGGGCCTAGATCACCGTACCGAGGAGTACGCCCGCTTCCCTGTATCACAAGCCCGGGACTACCCCTTACTGGATAATCCCGAGTGAGATCACCCCGCGGTTGGGATCAGCAACCGCCCACTAAGCCAAAATAAAAAGGGACATCTAGACTGGAATGACCTCACCCTGCTTGGGTGCTACCCACCTAGCCTTGCTGCATAACCCCTGATTTTCAGTCATTCCCATTTGATGAGGCTTGAGGCTAAGCGTTACCTTTTAGAACATATCCCTTAGAATGCCCATCGTCCACCAGACGATGTTTCGCAAGCATTCATCCATACAAGTCCGTCTCGGGTTCGAACGGAACCGAAGGCACTATTCCTACTACATCCATTTTGGAAATATCCTCAGGATTAGCAGCGATTAGCCCTTGCACTTCACTGCTCCATCTTCGAATCCAAAAATCGCTTTTCACGAAAACGTACAAACCGAATCGAAGTGGTTTTCGAGAAATAAATCTCGATCCCGGTCTCTTCGAAACGATCAACGCATTTGTCCAATATTGATAGTCGGTTGTTTAACTATCAATTAATATTCATAAACATCCATCAACAATAAATAATTTCCAAAATTATTTATTAACCTCAAATTATCTTCACAAAATATATTTTCACTTTTCAAATTCCTTTGAAAACAGTTTTCAAAACTATCTGCCTTTCTCAGAATAAATTCCAAGTATTTCTATTTCCACTGGAATCACAAAGCACAAAACTAGGTTTTTCTAAATTAATTTAAATCACTTTACTTTTAAAAATATACTTTAAAACATTCAAGTTAAAATTACTTTAATAATTTGTTGAAAATACATACTATATGAATATTTGAATAAGGTTACTTAATAAAATATAAAACTAGATTTCTACTTTTAAAACAAAATACTAAGTTACTTCTTAATAATTACTGCTAGAATAGATTAAAGAAAATACTTACTTTAGACTTTAAATAATAGAAATAATAACTTTTACAAAACTTGCTTTCCTTAAAAACAACTTTAAAACATTTAATTTATATTTGCAATTTTACCTTTTAAAAACATGTACTTGGCCATCTAGAGAAAATTCCAACTTCAATCACTTAAATCAATTTCCCCAAAATTGATTTCCAATTTATTTTATTTGAAATAAGTTTCTTTAATTACTCAATTCATTTCAAAAATTCATTAGTTACGGACTTATTATTATTTTTATTATTTTCCGTTTGATTTTAAATCCTTTAACTGAAATATACAAATTCCAAGTTTTTTTTCCAATTTCTTCTTTATTCCTTCAATAATTTAAATATTAAATATTAAATAAATGTTTTGTTCTATTAAGTAATGTCATTGAACTTTCAAACTTCATTAACTTTCTGTTTATTCAAAAATTCCTTTCCATATACAGAATTTTATTTATTAGAATTTAAAACTACTATTATCCTTATCCAATTTATTCTTAATTTATTTATTCTATAATTATTTCACTTACAAATTCTCTTTATTTTATTTCCAAATTCTAATTCTATATATCTTGATAACTTAGTGCGCCGGAAAATATTCAGGTAAACCATAACATCCAATATTCAAATTATCAACAATATTCATCACGGAATATAAAATAATCACAACAGAGGATATTAAATAATTTAATTAAATATTGAGGGATCCAGTTGGATCCCTGCAACCTGTTTTTCCTACATCCACAGACGTTAGCACAATATAATATGCCAATTTCAAATTATACCATACTATCACACATCAAACAATTCAAACATTCAAACAATTATTTAAATTTCATCATTTAAATTTAAATTAAACTGAGTGAGATTAACTCACCTTTGGCCTAAGATTGCCATTCACCTCAAACTCGTCTTGTTTCCACGATTTTTAACCTTGTACAAACCAATTTTCGATTTATTAATATTCGAAATATAAATCAAACTCTTAATTACCATTCAATTTAATTTTGAACTAATTTTCCTTTATTAAATCTTTTAGTAACAAAAATGGTTTAGATAGGTCAATTTACAAAAGTTAATTCCTATAATACGTTATTATAAAATGAATCAGTGAAATTTTATTTATTTTACTTATGAACTATATATTAATGAAATACCTTATATAGATTTCAAAGAAAATCTAATTAATTAGTTTGCAACACATTTTTTTATATTATTATTAAAATTGTACCTTTAAAATTCTATTCCCATATATACATATACCCATTACTGTTTACATATATATACAGAACCTTATTGTTTTAAACTCTTCTTTTTTTCTCTCTATTTAAACGTTTCCTTTTTATAGTATACATATACACATATATATATTTATTAATTTAAAAACAGAATCAATATTTCCTTACAGCAAATATTTTTCGTAAAATAAACATCTGGTTCTTAAAACCCCTTTATTTTTTTTATATTTTTTTATATTTTGATAATGAATAAGATTAAATAAAAATCAAATCGTACCTCCTGCAGAAGAAACCCCTCCATCAGGACGAGCTAATGCGACCTCACTGCCGCCAAGCATGCTCCCAAAACCTCACGAATCCACGCCTTAACCACCCTACTATCAACGGCAATCACCAACCACCAACCTTAAACCGCAGTCGAGCCTTCCAATCCCTAAGCCCCATCCTTGCCAGGCTAACCCGCGACCCCATGCAATACACTTGCTCGTCAATCGTGCCGCCATCACCCAGTGACGCTGCGTTCTCCCCCAAATCGAAGTCGACCAGGCACGAGAAGATCGAGACCACCATCGCGATGCCAACGCTGTCGCTCGCAATTCGAAAGCCCCCCTTTCAATCATGAATCGATCACGAGAATCCCCCCTTCCAATTTGAGCTGCTACGATTTCCCCCTTTTTATTTCAATCGGTTCGAATTAGATTCAAATAAGAGGGAGGACTCAGTCTCCATTTCCCTTCTAAAATGAGTTGATTGCGAAAAGGAAGTAGCTGATTTAAGCTCGAACGAGATTTTTTTTCTCTACAAAATGAACGAATTTAGCAG
Source organism: Allium cepa (assembly GCA_030765085.1). Classification (NCBI taxonomy): domain Eukaryota; kingdom Viridiplantae; phylum Streptophyta; class Magnoliopsida; order Asparagales; family Amaryllidaceae; genus Allium; species Allium cepa. Next base: position 62,172,203 of record CM060935.1, read on the forward strand.
ATCCCTTGGAGGCTCGAGATAGATAACAATGCAACTGCGTGTTGAGGAAGATAAGGCTTTTAAATTAAAATTTATTTATTTTATGTCAAATACGAAACTTCTCATTTGCAAGAGAACGATAGACGTGATCTATGCGTGCTCAAATAGGCTAGGTCATATACAAGTTGCAAAAGACAGACTTTGACCAGTCAACTATTATATATATTTAAATTTAAACCGTCTCGAAATCGTAGCTTGAAATCCTTACATCCTATCGGGGCGTGTCGCTAGGCGTTTAGAATATTATACCCCTATTCTGAATGCAATGGAAAAGGTCTCGAGTCCTAATTCGATCGTATGGAGAAGATAGCTTTTTGGACTCAGTTATAATATTTAATTTTTCGATACAGATTTCAGCGCGTTTATATGTCGTACTCTCACACAACAACTCCAAAAGCTACGAAATTTGAAATCCGATAATAATTCAATATTACGGGCTCAATGGAACTGGTTTCGTCGAATTCCAAGACTGTGCCTCGGAAGGCTATTTTTAAATTCAATTTATACTATAAAATTTTAAAACTGCACAAACCACTGTAAATTTCAATTTTACAACTTCTATTATCCTCAGGACTATCAATATAAATTTTTCAAGCCTTCAAATTTTTTTTAACCGGCTTAAAACTCCAGATTCATTATTTTACCCAATTTCTAATTATTAAATTCTTTATCAAATAAATAGCGATATTTGTAATTCAAGTTAAGATTGCTCTATTGGATATTTAAAATCAATTAAATATTCCGATTTTAAATGCTCGAAAATTTCGGGTCGTCACATTCTCTCCCCTTAAAAGAATTTCGTCTCCGAAATTACTAGTTAGGAAAAATGGTCCAATACCCGTTTATTTTTTTCCAAAACCAAACAATTCACCATCTTACCAACGATCTTTTATATAGAAGACTCATTATCTTTCTTACTAGCTTCCCAAACTTTTTCTTAGTTTCCAAGTAACTTTACTTATTCAACTATCCAAATTCTAAGTTTTAAACGCAATTTTAATTTTCAAAAATTTTCTCAAAATTTTTCTAACTCCTTAAATTTTCGAAAAATTTCGCCGGCGTCTCCTTTGCGCGGCTAGCTCGGTACAACTACAAAATGGCTCTACGGTCTCCCAAATCCAAAAAGAAAACAAAAAGCCAAGTGGCTCGATCCAAATCCCAATCAAATTTCACACCAAATTTAAATACATACCTTTTTGTCGAGCATTTCAAATTTATCTTCTTGAAATCAAAAACCAATTCTCTTTTCCCTTTATATTACCTGCATATCCTGCTTAGCACTAATATCCATTCACAACATTCCAAAACATTTTATCGACTTTCTCACAAAATGCCAATATCTATTCATTCCAATATTGACTTAAATTATATTAGTAGTATCAATTTTCATTTAAGAATTCACCATTCCCTCTTAAGTTTAATATAAGCATTTTATATGCTTCTTATATTTATTTTCATCTTACCACTTCAGTTTATATTTATTTCCATTCAATTTTTTTTATTTGAATCCAATTTATCTTTAACTCTGAATATTTAAATTTTATTTGTCATTTATTACTAATTCATGTCATTACTTTAAATTGGTTTCATTTACTAACTTATTTTAGTTTTCAATTTGAATTTGTTTGTCGTTAACAAAATTTTCTAACTCCCAAAATTTCTGAAATTTTTTGGCAGAGTCCCCTTTGTACGGTTGAGCTTTTGCAATTTGACAAAAGATATAAATATATATACATCGACCTACCCGGTCGGAAAAAACCAAAAACAGTTCATATTTCCTATTTTTATTGCGTAGGCGTACCTTATTTAGCATTTAAAAGCAAGCGGCTTATTTATTTAGCAGTTAGCGCAACCAAATCCAGCCACACGGCTTCCAGGTACCTGTACTTACTCAATTTAAACATGTAAGTGCCAAATATATGAAGTTTAACAATATTTCATTTATTTACACTAGTTAAACACATGAATTCTAAAAGAAATTCACACTAAACCTTTTTCCGTAAGCAACTTATACAATTTTCCTACCAATTCAACCGTTTCAATTAATTTATAACCATTTTCATTCAATTTGTATGATTTTCAATCCATTCGTATACAACTTCATCAATTTGAATGATTTAAAACTCAATTGCTTACAATTAATTTATTTTTAAGCAAACTAAACTCATATTTAATTAAATTGCTCTTAAAATCAATTTATTTTACTCCTATCAATTCGTAGAATTTCAATTACTCCTATTTACATCCAATGACAATTTATTCTACGCAATTTGACAAGATCTATGTGAATAAATAAGTACTTATGTTTTATAACCAATTTAAATTGATATCAATTCAATATATACTTAATTCTATTCCATTTTTAAATTTATTCACAATCCATATATTCTCATTTCCATTGCATTTGAAATTTGAATACACTCACTTGCATTTCATTTTATTAACCGAACCAGTTCATTCAAAACCCATTAACAACCTAGGTTCATCTTCATTGCCAATTAAATTCCCCTTCCGTTTGTTTATTCAATATAATTAATTTATCCACTCAACCCATTATGAATTTTCATTTCCTTAAATATTATTTACAACCCACCAAATTCTATTTCGATTTAAATTTATTTTCACTTGATTTAAATCCAACCCAATATCATTACACTTAGTTTAAGTTGAATTAAATTCATCTCTCCTTCATCTATTAGCTTAAGTCAATTTACTTTAATTTAATACTTAAGCTCATTCAATTGACTACAAGGCCATTTCTAATTTATTTCCTCTTATTTGGATTTTACTTGCAATTTATACCATCACCCTTTTAATCCAATTTATTTTATTGGATACATTTCCGATTATATTTAATTTATTAACATTTCAAGTTAAATTTTTATTTATAGCTCATGTTCTAAACCCAATATCCATTTTCAATTTACCATCCAATTTCATTACTCACAATTCAACTTCATTCTCAATTACCTTTACTCCCTCAACAATTTAAGTCGAATTTACTTTATAACTTGAGTTTATTTCCAAACTTCATCATAAAATCACAATTCAATTTCATTAACTAATTGGTTATCTAATTAGTTCTTCCCCTGGTTAAAATTCAACACTTGATTTTTAATTCTGAATATCACTTCATTTAATCTCCTTAGTTCAATCTATTTAATAATTCAAGTTTGGATTTTCTTTTCATTTTCCAATTCATCAAAAATATTTATTTTGGGTTTTCTATCCCACTTTTCAATTTTATAAGTCACAACTTATTACTTTATACAATCACATTCATTCTAGGCTTGAATGTATTCATCTTTTATTTTTAATTCGAGTTTTACACTTATTTATAATCTAAGCATATTTTATTCTATGGATTTTTAATTCTGATTCTTTTATACGTTATTCTAATTTATTTACTTCAATCCAATCCCTAACCAATTTATTTTCCATTTATTCAGGTAAGAATCTAATTCCATTCATTAATTCAATTGAATTCTCATCCCGATTCAATTTTACTTTAACTTAGATTTATTTAACTCAATTCAATTCCAACTTATTTCGAAAACAACTGAATATTATTTCCAGCTTATCCAATTAATGTCAATTCAGTCACATTTTTATTTCCCATCCAAGTTAATTTCATTTTTAACCTTTCACTTTAAATTTAAATTCCAACATTTAAAGCTTATATTTCCTTTCTGATTTAAAAATCATCTCAATTTATAAGCTTACAACTATCTCATCAGGATTTTTAAACACCCGGCTTTGGTTTCAAATTATTTTGAATTCTCCAACATCTCAAATCATACTTCTCAAATTTTAAACCAATCTTGGTTTTATTCCCAACAAATTTCCTTTAAGATTTTCAAAAACAACTAGCTTTTCTGAACAAATCAGTTTTTTGGCAGCAATCCATCACTTAGAAATTCAAAAAAGAATACTGATGATGTGGTTGTCATCATCAGAATTATTTTCCAATAATCCAAGTGATTTCAATGCTATATCACATTCAAAACACATTTTCTTTCAGAAATACCTCCAAAACGATAATGCAATTCTTTATCTTCAAAATACTTCCAAATCTCCGGGGTTTTAAAGTTTCAAATTCTATTTTAAATTCAAATTTTAACTACAATTCATTTGCACAGCTTATTCTCATACAAATTCTCATTTGATTATATTTCAATTTATAAATTACATTTATAATCCATATTTTATGAGTTTCTTTTTTTTATAATGAATTTATTCCTTTAAACTTTGGTTATATTTTCAAGTTCTAGTTAAATTTTCCATACAATAAGGATAATAATTCAAATACCATTATTTCTAACATCCAAGCAACCATATATTAGCTAAATAGTTTTCAAAAACTTTTCTTTATATCAAAATATGTTTTTGGGTAAAATTATTTCATTTACCCACATTTAAAACAATACCGTGTCGATTATTCTATTCAAATGTTTAGAAACCCCTTCGATACAGTTGCGCAGACTGTGCCGACGAAGGTTCATATGCCACTAAATAAACCAATCAACACAATATTAAAACAATTTATATTCATTAACAAATACGCGCTCATATTTATTAATACGCTCAAACTCATTATAGAGTACTACAGACTATATTTTAAATGAGTAATTCCCACCAAAGCCAAGGTTATCACCAACCTAAGCTCTGATACCAACTGTAACGACCCGCAAATCTGTACCCCTTGAGTTAACACTATTCTACAACAAACAACTCAAGTTGTACAGAAATACGAACCATTTGGGTTTAAAGAAGAAGAGGTAGAAGAAGAAAATTAGAAAATATTAACAGAATCTATCCATCGCAGCGGAATAAAATATAATAGATAATAAATGATCTTTACTCAAAATCAAATATCTCTGTTTATATATTACATCATCAGAGTACATCAATCACAGCTCAACAACAATATCATACAAATGGATACACAACAACTCAACACAGCGGAAATATATATATAAACAAGTACGAGAGTACGTATCGTCATCCAGCTCGTCTCCTGAGCTCCACAGCATCACATCCTGTATCCTATAATACTCGTTCTGACCCAAGCATTACAGTTAAATAACACTCGAGTAAGTCTGGAATACCAGCGTGAGAAAATCACACCCAATTGATTATTAAAGTTCAAAATCCTTTCAAAAACAAAAGCATCTCGTAAGACCACGCCACAAATAAACATGTCGGGTTTTTACCTTACGATAGCTAAAACGATTTTTATAGAAATCCTCTGATATTATAATAGGGTCTATATACAAATACTTATAAAATAGCCGAAATTGTTACATGATTAAATTCCAGCTACTAGCCACAGAGTGGGTAATACAAACAAAACTCGTACAAGGCTCGTAGGGAGAATGGATTTCCAACTAATGACTAGGCACTGTGGTACCACCTGTCACAGTACGGGGCCTAGACCACCGTACCGAGGAGTACGCCCGCTCCCCTGCATCATAAAGCCGGGACTACCCCTTACTGGATAATCCCGAGTGAGATCACCCCGCGGTTGGGATCAGCAACCACCCACTAAGCCGAAATAAAAAGGGACATCTAGACTGGAATGACCTCACCCTGCTTGGGTGCTACCCACCTAGCCTCGCTGCATAACCCCTGATTTTCAGTCATTCCCATTTGATAAGGCTTTAGGCTAAGCGTTACCTTTTAGAACATATCCCATAGAATGCCCATCGTCCACCTGACGATGTTTCGCAAGCATTCATCCATACAAGTCCGTCCCGGGTTCGAACGGAACCGAAGGCACTATTCCTACTACATCCATTTTGGAAATATCCTCAGGATTAGCAGCGATTAGCCCTTGCACTTCACTGCTCCATCTTCGAATCCAAAAATCGTTTCTAATGAAAACGTACGAACCGGATCGAAGTGGTTTTCGAGAAATAAATCTCGATCCCGCTCTCTTCGAAACGATCAACGCATTTGTCCAATATTGATAGTCGGTTATTTAACTATCAATTAATATTCATAAACATCCATCAACAATAAATAATTTCCCAAATTATTTATTAACCTCAAATTATCTTCACAAAATATATTTTCACTTTTCAAATTCCTTTGAAAACAGTTTTCAAAACCATCTGCCTTTCTCAGAATAAATTCCAAGTATTTCTATTTCCACTGGAATCACAAAGCACAAAACTAGGTTTTTCTAAATTAATTTAAATCACTTTACTTTTAAAAATATACTTAAAACATTCAAGTTAAAATTACTTTAATAATTTGTTGAAAATACATACTATATGAATATTTGAAATAAGGTTACTTAATAAAATATAAAACTAGATTTCTACTTTTAAAACAAAATACTAAGTTACTTCTTAATAATTACTGCTAGAATAGATTAAAGAAAATACTTACTTTAGACTTTAAATAATAGAAATAATAACTTTTACAAAACTTGCTTTCCTTAAAAACAACTTTAAAACATTTAATTTATATTTGCAATTTTACCTTTTAAAAACATGTACTTGGCCATCCAGAGAAAATTCCAACTTCAATCACTTAAATCAATTTCCCCAAAATTGATTTCCAATTTATTTTATTTGAAATAAGTTTCTTTAATTACTCAATTCATTTCAAAAATTCATTAGTTACGGACTTATTATTATTTTTATTATTTTCCGTTTGATTTTAAATCCTTTAACTGAAATATACAAATTCCAGGTTTTTTTCCCAATTTCTTCTATATTCCTTCAATAATTTAATTATTAAATATTAAATAAATGTTTTGTTGTATTAAATAATATCATTGAAGTTTCAAATTTCATTAACTTTCTGTTTATTCAAAAATTCCTTTCCATATACAGAATTTTAGTAATTAGCATTTAAAACTACTATTATCCTTATCCAATTTATTCTTAATTTATTTAAAATTTTCTATAATTATTTCACTTACAAATTCTCTTCATTTTATTTCCAAATTCTAATTCTATATATCGTGATAACTTAGTGCGCCGGAAATATTCAAGTAAACCATAACATCCAATATTCCAATTATCAACAATATTCATCACAGAATATAAAATAATCACAACAGAGGGTATTAAATAATTTAAATAAATGTTGAGGGATCCAGTTGGATCCCTCCAACCTATTTTTCCTGCATCCACAGACGTTAGCACAATATAATATGCCAATTTCAAATTGTACCATACTATTGCACATCAAACAATTCAAACATTCAAACAATTATTTAAATTTCATCATTTAAATTTAAATTAAACTGAGTGAGATTAACTCACCTTTGGCCTAAGATTGCCATTCACCTCAAACTCGTCTTGTTTCCACGATATTTAACCTTGTACAAACCAATTTTCGATTTATTAATATTCGAAATATAAATCAAACTCTTAATTACCATTCAATTTAATTTTGAACTAATTTTCCTTTATTAAATCTTTTAGTAACAAAAATGGTTTAGATAGGTCAATTTACAAAAGTTAATTCCTATAATACGTTATTATAAAATGAATCAGTGAAATTTTATTTATTTTACTTATGAACTATATATTAATGAAATACCTTATATAGATTTCAAAGAAAATCTAATTAATTAGTTTGCAACACGTTTTTTTTTATATTATTATTAAAATTGTACCTTCAAAATTCTATTCCCATATATATATACCCATTACTGTTTACAGATATATACAGAACCTTATTGTTTTAAACTCTTCTTTTTTCTCTCTCTATTTAAACATTTCCTTTTTACAGTATACATATACACATATATATATTTATTAATTTAAAAACAGAATCAATATTTCCTTACAGTAAATATTTTTCGTAAAATAAACATCTGGTTCTTAAAACCCACTTTTTTTTATATTTCGATAATGAATAAGATTAAATAAAAATCGAATCGTACCTCCTGCAGAAGAAACTCCTCCATCAGGACGAGTTAACGCGACCTCACTGCCGCCAAGCATGCTCCCAAAACCTCGCGAATCCACGCCCTAACCACCCTACTATCAACGGCAATCACCAACCACCAACCTTAAACCACAGTCGAGCCTTCCTATCCCTAAGCCCAATCCTTGCCAGGCCAACCCGCGACCCCACGTAATACACTTGCTCGTCAATCGTGCCGCCATCACCCAGTGACGCTGCGTTCTCCCTTAAATCGAAGTCGACCAGGCGCGAGATGATCGAGACCACCATCGCGATGCCAACGCTTTTGCTCGCAATTCGAAACCCCCCTTTCAATCACGAATTGATCGCGAGAATCCCCCTTCCAATTTGAGCTGCTATGATTTCCCCCTTTTTATTTCAATCGGTTCGAATTAGATTCAAATAAGAGGGAGGATTCAGTCTCCATTTCCCTTCTAAAATGAGTTGATTGCGAAAAGGAAGTAGCTGATTTAAGCTCGAACGAGATTTTTTCTCTCACTACAAAACGAAAGAATTCAGCAGATCCCTCGGCGGTTCGAGATAGATAACAACGCAACTGCGTGTTAAGAAAGATAAGGCTTTTAAACTAAAATTTATTTATTTTATGTCAAAGACAAAACTTCTCGTTTGCAAGAGAACGATAGACGTGATCTATGCGTGATCAAATAGGCAAGGTCATATACAAGTTGCAAAAGACAGACTTTGACCAGTCAACTATTATATATATTTAAATTTAAACCGTCTCGAAATCGTAGCTTGAAATCCTTACATCCTATTGGGGCGTGTCGCTAGGCGTTTATAATATTATACCCCTATTCCGAATGCAATGGAAAAGGTCTCGAGTCCTAATTCGATCGTATGGAGAAGATAGCTTTGTGGACTCAGTTATAATATTTAATTTTTCGATACAGATTTCAGCGCGTTTATATGTCGTACGCTCACACAACAACTCCAAAAGCTATGAAATTTGAAATCTGATAATAATTCAATATTACGGGCTCAATGGAACTGGTTTCGTCGAATTCCGAGACTATGCCTCGGAAGGCTATTTTTAAATTCAATTTAAACTATAAATTTTTTAAAACTGCACAAACCACTGTAAATTTCAATTTTACAACTTCTATTATCCTCAGGACTATCAATATAAATTTTTCAAGCCTTCAAATTATTTTTAACCTGCTTAAAACTCCAGATTGAACATTTTACCCAATTTCTAATTATTAAATTCTATTATTTAATTATCAAATAAATAGCGATATTTGTAATTCAAGTTAAGATTACTCTATTGAATATTTAAAATCAATTAAATATTCCGATTTTAAATGCTCGAAAATTTCGGGTCGTCACAATATTGATGCATGCAGAATTGGATTGGGAGCAGTATTGATGTAGAAGGGTAAAGTTATTGCCTGCGCATCTAGACAACTTAGATCGCATGAAGTGGGATATCCTACTCGTGATTTGGAATTGGCTACGGTGATCTTCGCATTGAAGATTTGGAGGCATTATCTCTTAGGAGAGAGATTTGAGCTACACACAGATCAAAGGTCTTTAAGATACTTATTCTCTCAGAAGGAGTTGAATATGAGACAGCAGAGGCGGCTGGAGTTTTTGGTTGCTTATGATTTTGGTATAGAGTATACACCAGGAAAAGGTAACGAAGTAGAGGATGCTCTTATTAGGTTGTGCTATGACTGCGACAAGCTTGGGCATTTGAAGAAGAATTGTATGGATTTGTTGAAGGATAAGAAGGTTGTGAAAGCATATGCTTTGGATGCTGTTTTGACTTCGTTGAGCGCTCCATCAGCGAAGGAGAAGGTAAAGGGAGTCATTATTCAACATATCATTTCCATTAAAGATGTTTCTGTAACAACCCGCACTACGCCATAAATGGCCTTCCGCAACACAAAAAAAATGTTGGGTCGGGCCCAAAAAATGTTGTCATAGGTCTATGGCAACACTTTTGGGGTGATGCAATTTTTGCCGTTGCCTTAGACCTCAAAGGCAACATTTTGACTATCTAAGGCAACATAAGTAATAATGTTGCAATAGAACCCTATTTGGGTCTATAGCAACATCCATAGGTGTCTGTAGCAACATTCCAAAATGTTGCTATAGATATTAACTTTCTGAATTTGTTGGGCCCATAATGTAGAGCATATTTGATTTTTTTAATAGAAATAAATATTTATTTAATAAAATACTATTGCATAGAATTTGATATTCAAACAGTAATTTATTTAAATAAATATTTTATTTCAACATTTGAAATAGTACAAATTCCCGACTCCACTATTTTACAATTCAATGATATATAGCACTGATATTCACATATACAGATATTCCTCGCTACATTACTCAGTTCACTCATTACATATGCAGTTTCAAGTTATACAGACACCGACACTGACGAATATAGACATGCACTAACCCGTTCAGCAATGCTGTGAGGATCAGTTGCCTGGCCACGTCTTGCACGGACACGTGGTTTTGCAGAACCATTAGAAGCAATAGTATTATTAGCTTGAGCTGAATCATCCACTTGATGCTGTAGAATATTTTCTTCAATAGATCGTGGCAACTTCAACGTGAAAAAAAACATCAATAAGATGAGGAAAATTAGTCACAATCAAATGTGGACTAGGATATGATAGCCTAAAACCACAGCCATGTCACAAAGAAAACAAAATTTGATGGTTTCGAGCTACAAACCTGTTGGTAAGCATGAAATACAGGCGAATTATTCAAAGCAGATTCTGGCCCCATGGAAAAAGATGGTATTTGAAAGTGTTTCATCCCATTTTGCTCCTATAACTTTACGTTAGGTTGATAAGCACAGAATTTCGCCCAAAAATAAAATAATAACAATAATAATAAAAGACCAAATGATAGAGAAGCATGACAAACCTGATTATGAAGATGCAAAGTACCATTCACTACCCACTCTCTCTGTCTAAACTATCCCTGTTTCAAGACATACCATTGCACTGCATAACTCCAGCAACTTCATCAAAATGTTGCCTGCACTATGAATCCCTCAATTCATCCAAACTGAACCAGTGCCAAATCACAAGACCAAACTCCATCGTACTCCATCAGACTAATACTACCACTGTCAAACAAAAGTTCAGTGCACATACAAAACTACTAGCCTCACTACAAACATCTCCTCATCTTGCATCTACCATACATACTTACAACATCTCAAAATAGTGCATCACCACTACACACTAGAACCACCCTCCAAACCAACCTTGGCCTTCTACTGACAACAATACATACAACCAGTGCCTACAAACTACCTAACTGCCCATCACCCATCACATTCTTTCCCACCTAAACAGTATACCACTACCCAAACATACAGACATCACGACGTCATAGCAACACCACAACCCCAATGCACACAACCGAGCAACCTTGCCTCATCACCAAACACTGTCACCTCAACAAACTCCCCTCTCAACAACATCATCCCCCAAACAAGAAAAATCCCTGGTTCAGTCACAACTTGTTCGAAAAAAATAACAACAAGTTCACGAACACAAATCGCTTACATCATTGTGCCATCCAAGCATCACCAGAGAATCACCATTCCAAAACTATCACGTACATAACCAAATACAACACTACTACACACATTTCAGTTCAAATACTCACCTGCATTTCTGCCACCATACACCTCTCTGCTCTATCAACCTCGAACCACCACCTACCCGCATTGCTCGGACCACCACTTCTTTTTAGAAAAAAACGGAAATCCGACAATACAATTACAACCCCCTTTCAACAAGCTTGACCACACTTTCTAAAACCACTCCAACTTACTTGTGCTTCACTCATTCTTACTTGTGCATACCTACTTGTGCATCACCCTGACCTTCGGACCTACTTGCGCGTCAACATACTGCATCAAACACTCCACTGTCAAGCACCACCAAACCATCCAAACCAATAGTTCAACAAACATCCACTGACCAGTCCCTCAATTCACCGCCTTCAATTCACTACGGCCGTATACCACAACCTTCAATTCAACAAGCTGTAGTCATCACTCTGGCTATCCCCCAGTATTCCAAACTCGCCTGCAATCGGCTGCACCATCACAATCAAACCCACTGCCTCGACTTCGTTGCTACTCTGAACCACTTGCCCGAAACTCCAATCGAACTTCGACTCCACCAGAAACCCGAAATCCACATCGAACACAATCACCAAATCGGCAACTACACCTCATCCATCATTTCCTCGATAATCCACTTACTACTTCCGTGCTACAATCGTGCAAAACTAGCAATCATGTATCCGCAATTTTTTTTTAAAGTCGGCGGAATAAAAATTATGGATTGGAAAATTGGGGGAGAGAAACGAAAGCGGGTGAGTGAAAAGTAAAGCGGGAAATGGAAATTGGTAAGGTGTGGATCAATGGTATGAATCGACGGTTTAGATTTTGTTTCAAATGGTGGTGTGGATCGCTGAGGTGTAAATTTTTATTTTTATTTTTTTAATTAGAATATATCTATGGCAACACTATATAAAAATGTTGCATCGTGTTACACTTGTTAGCTAGAGTAACACATTTTTATGGCTAAGGTAACACCAAAAATACAACGTTGCAGTAGGACCAAAATTTTATAGCTGTGGCAACATTTTAGCTAGCAACACCTTGCAAATATGTTGCAGAAGGTCATCTATGGCGTAGTGCCGAGTTCTAATGGGTCCGGATTTTTCATAAAAATGCTAAAATACAATCCTACCGAAGCACGATTTGGGTTCTGGTATCCTACAAATAGGGAAAGATAAATATATCAGAGCTTACATAAATATCTCAGAGCGGAATTGACTAAAATATAGTAGTAAGTAAATACTCACCAAGATAGTAACACTTTTTAAACAAGTATCTCAAAGATCGGAAAGTCTTTATCATCTACCTAACCCGTGGGATGTTATGAGGAAGGGGTTAGAACTAAAGTTCTGGTGAATGGACAAACATACACTTCTAAGCTTCATTCTACATATTCCGTTTTACTTCCATTTTCTGTTATATTAGGTTTACTGAGCTTATAATACTCTCACCTCTATGCGTGAATCACATCCTTCTGCTTCTTAGTAGATTAAAACTTAATAACTAATATATATATATATATATATATATATACATGCCCAAAGACCGTATCGATCCTAGGTACTACTCATAGTACCTTCCGGATCCTCCTCAAAAGGACTCCATCATCTTGCTCCTACAGCGTTCTATAACTACTTCTATAAAGGATAACTTTATGAGGCCTACAATACAGATGTTCCATCGTCTACTATGAAAATATATAACTGCATCCACACTGGCTTATACTAATGCTCGGACTTCCACCATGTACAACCCAGTGCGTACCTTAAGGACTATATGTAATCGTTCTGTCTACTCCCTGAATCCCGCCAACAAGATCTACCTTGTACCGAACTCAGTCAGGGATTTTCTGTATCTGTAAAGGTCCGCTTCATTAGGCCTACAATACATATATTCTACTTGGTCTGTCCCTTTTCTCATCGTGGCTATGGCCCCACGTAGCCCCCCCTTAACTAATCGAAAGATCTCTAAAAAGCTAAGTGGTTGTACCCTACTACAAACAATCTAAACATCCAAATTTCTATGCCCCACATCCAATGTCTCGATAATGAAATAATCATTGGCATGTTAGTTTAACTCTAGTCTTTCCCAAACTTGCTCTGATTCATGATGGCTTAATCTCTGCATGCAACTATCCTTTTGGGTCCTGCCCACTAAAACCTACTCATAACTAGGAGTATGGTGTCATATGAATATCCTACTCCATCATCACCCTTTTGACTTCCTACAAAGGTCCACTTCGTTAGGCCTACAATGCAAAATCAGTCAAGGAATGCTCTCTTGATGGGACACCTACACACCTACCACTAGGGGTGCAACTTCATTAGGCCTACCCTAGATGGCCATCTTAGAGTATCCTCATGTCCCATTGAATTCTCATACTTCCTTCTACCCCAAACTAACTAAGTTGGATGTTCTCTTTTTGTACTAAAAATCTGCGATGAGCTGCTTTGTTAGGCTCTTTATCCAGATTCTCCTTTAGGCTGCTCCATACTCACTTTACCATTTTATTAGACCCTACGTCTAATCTTTTACTTTGTGTTTTGTCTACTTTTCTTATTCTGTTGGCTACTTATTTACCCTAATCAGCAAGCCTAGCCCAACCTATGTGTGAGACCATCAGTCGTAGACCTGAAAGGGCATGTTGTCGGTACATACCACTTCTATTGTTTTGCTATTTAAACTAATCCAAGAACTAAGTTTAATAAAATAAGCCTCTTCTATCTCTTTCTTTTAATTGTAACCTAGTCACAATTATACTTGCAATTGTCGCTTCTATATTCTTTTCTTTCTTTTATAACTTACATGTTATAAATGTAATTGCATGTGTCTCTTTTCTATTCTAGTCCGTCTTTTTTTATTACAAATACTATATTCTTTTTAGTTCTCTTATATTATATGACACCCTCCCTAAGGAACTTTCCCACTTCCTATAACATATGGATACCAATCTTCTCTAAAACATTAGCTTATTGTACACTATAAATAGACAATAACATAAGGCTCAACATCCTTGGGTTATTCCAAACCCAATTGCAAACGATGCACAAATATACTTCTAAAAACATTCCATATGTTAAAATCAATAATTGGGGACTATTTGGATTTTAGTACATAATATGTTTATATTTTATTCAAAAATATAAATACATTCACTCAGATTTCCTAATTTACATAAGAAATACTACCCTCGCTCTGATACCAAATGTAACAACCCGAGTTTCAGATTTTTTTGCAAAAATGCTAAAATCCAAGCCCATTGAAGCCCGAGTTAGGTATCGGGTATCTTACAAATAGGCAAAGATAAATATATCAGAGCATAAATAATTATCTCACAGTGGTACTATACAAAATATAATAGTAAGTAAATACTCACCAAGATAATAACACTTTTTAAAAAAGTGTCTCAAAGCTAGAAAGTCTCTTCCATCTACCTAACCTGTGGGATATTATTAGGAGGGGGTCAGAACTAAAGTTCCGATGAATGGACAAACTATACACTTCTAAGTTTAATTCAACATATACCGTTTTATTTCCATTTTCTATTATATTAGGTTTACTAGGTTTATAATACTCCCGCCTCTATGCGTGAGTCACATCCATCTACTCCCTAGTAGATTAAAACTAATAACTAATATATACATAGCTACATGCCCAAAGATCGCATCGGTCCTATGTACTACTCATAGTACCTTCCGTATCTCCTCGAAAAGGAGTCCATCATCTTGATCCTAGAGCGTTCTGTAACTACATTTGTAAACGACAGCTTCGTATGGCCTACAATACAGATGTTTTGTCGTCTACTATGAAAACATAAAGCTTCATCCGCACTAGCTTATACTAGTGCTAGGACATCCACAATATACCATCCAGTGCGTACCTTGAGGACTATATGTAACTGTTATGTCTACTCCTTGAATCATGCCAACAAGGTCTACCTTGTATGAAACTCAATCCGCGATTTCTATATCTGTAAAGGTTAACTTAGTTTGGCTTACAATAAGATATTCTATACGGTCTGTCTCTTTTCTCATCGTAACTATGGCCCCATTTAGCCCCCCTCAACTAATCGAAAGACCTCTCAAGTGCTAAGCGGCTATGCCCTATTGCAAGCAATCTAAACATCCAATTGGCTGTGACCCACATCCAGTGTCTCGATAGTGAAAGAATCATTGATTTGTTGGTTTAACTCCAATCTTTCCCTAACTAGCTCTGATTGATGATGGCGTGATCTCCGCATCCAACTATCCTTTTAGGTCCTTCCTACTAAAACCTACTCGTAACTAGGAGTGTGTTGTCATATGAATATCCTACTCCATCATCAATTTTTTGACTGCCTACAAAGGTCCACTTCGTTAGGCTAGCAATGTAAAAGCAGCCAAGGCATACTCTCTTGAAGGAACACCTACAGACCTACCTCCAGGGGTGAAGCTTCATTAGACCTACCCAAGAGGGCCATCCAAGAGTATCCTCACGTCCCGTTGAAGTCATGTACTTCCTTCTAGCTAGAACTAACTAAGTTGAACGTGCTCCTTTTGTACTAAAAATCTACGATGAACTGCTTCGTTAGGCTCTTTATCAGATTCTCTTTCAGGCTGCTCCAAACGTATAATAAAATTTTATTAGACCATACGTCTAATCTTTTACTATACATTTAGTTTAATTTTCTTATTTTGTTGGCTACTTATTTACTCTAATCAGCAAGCCCAGCTCCACTTGTATAGGAGACCAATTGTCCTAGACCTGAAAGGGAATGTTGCCGGTACATGCCACTTCTATTATTTTTCTTATTAACTTAATCCAAGATCTAAGTTTGATAAATTAAGCCTCTTCTATTTCTTTCTTTTAATTATAACCTATGTGTTACAATTATACTTGCAATTCTCACTTCTATATTCTTTTCTTTCTTGTATAACTTACATGTTATAAATGTAATTGCAAGTGTCTTTTTTGTATTCCAGACTGTCTTCTTTTATTATGATTACTTTATTTTTTTAGTTCTCTTATATTATATGACAGTCTTAGTATGGGACTACGTCCAACTGTCAAAGATTACTTATCATAATAATTTCTTTACTTTTTATTCTAATATCTGTGCAGTAAATGCAGATCTAGTCACATATTCTGTTTATTTTTTAGTCTTGTCAAATAATTAACTTGATTATTTCCTCTTCTTTAATTTCTTTAACGCTTCACGTTATTTTTTTATTCTAGGAAGTAGTTCTATTCTATTTGGTTGGTTACAAAAACTGTGCTAAAAATCCATTTCCATATTATAATATTAAATAATGCTATAAATAGTGACTTGTAACGACAAGATATTTCTTTATTGTTTCTTTAATTATTGGGTAATGCAAAATACAGTAATGTCTCTATTTTGCACTAATTCCATTTTTCTCGCTTTTATTCTCGTAGTTACGTTTATCGTTATTCTTACAATATTAGACTATGAAAATTTATTACCTTTTCAAAACCAACCAACTAATCTATCACTAACTTCCAAATCAAGCTATTATATTTTTTTCCTTATTAATTCATTTCTCCCATTTTAACATAATTTACTGTAAATTTCTCACTTTTAGGCTTATGCCTTTCTCTATAACTTTTAAGCCTAATATTACTTATATTTAACTAGATTCCTTTCTTTTTTCAGATAAATAACATTTAAATATAAATACACTTCTTTTATAAAATTTACAGTTTCAACATAAAAAATTAGTAGAACTAGTTACTGAAATAAATTTTGAATTAAATATTTAATGGGAATCTAACAACATTATATATCATAAACATAAAAGAGATGTAATTTAAATCCACTCACTTATCATCCTTAGCTTTGCTCCATGGCTTTCTTGGATCCCCTTCTAAGGCGTCTAATATTTCTATTAAGAAGATCTTCTCTCTAGAAATATTTTCTATTTAGGGTTCAGCCTCAGTCAATGAAACCAATTGATAGAAAATCTGATTTTGAGAAAATTGCTAGGTCTAGGGTTTTATTTATAGAGAGTTTAGGGATCTCTTAACATTAGATTTTTGGATTGAATCTGGTGCAACCACGTCACAGGCTTGCTGCGAATCGTTGGATCCAGAAAACAACGCTTCAGATCGCACGAAATCGAGTTATAAACTTTGGCATGTCCCTTGACAATTTTACATCAGGGGAAAACACAGGTCGACCTATAGGTCAACCTATGTGCTTTGGGGGTCGACCTTAGGTTTGACCTTTGTGCTTTGCAGGTCGACCTATGGGTCGACCCATAGGTCATATTATTATTATTATTATTATTATTATTATTATTATTATTATTATTATTATTATTATTATTATTATTATTCGTTTTTTGATTTCTTGTTCTTCTTGTAACTTCTTCTTATTAACTCGAATTTCAACAATTTATATATAGAAATTAACTAGAAAATCACCACGATCCCAATGGTATAAGTTTCAAGGCTATATTCTGACAATTCCAAAAATGCTTATTTTTACTATTATTCGTTATCGATTATTTAATTCCCTAAAAATGTAGGGTGTTACTGTTTCCATCCATGTTTTGTCTGATATCGGGGCTTAACATTCACTCATATATAGTGATGACCCGAGATAATAGACCGATCCCTAATTATGATGAACCCAATTGGAGGCTCTACTATCCTTTGTATGGTTTGTTGTAGCCTAGTGTTATCGAGTCATAGATGCTCTTTTGTTTGTGATTGCTTTGTCTTGAATATTGTTAGGTTTGGGATTATCTTGGAAATGGACTGGCTTAAGAAGTATGCAGCGATAGTGGATTGGGATAACCTATGGTGACAATTGAGGATGTGGAAGGGTGAACGATAGTGATGGGCTACCTACCAGAGGATGGAGTGATGGTTAGCTTTCTGTATTCGCTTGAAGTTCCATAGGATGGGTTATCATATATGCCTCTAAAGAGTATCTGGATGAATTTGAAGAAGTGACTGGATTACTGCTGCATAGAGTGATTGAGTTTCGGATAGACTTAGTGAAGGCATCTAGACCTATAGTTACGGCTTTGAGGTTTATGGCACCTAGAAAGTAGAAGGAATTAGAGGTGCAAGTGAATGACCTATTAAAAAGAGGGTTCATCCAATGGAGTATATCCAAGTGGAATGCACCAGTAGTATTGGCGACCAAGGTGGATGGCTCTTTGAAGTTGCGTATGGATTATCATGAGTTGAATAAAGTAACGAAAAAACAAGTATCCACTTTCATGCATTGATGACTAGTTTGATTAGCTTCACGATGCAAGGGTGTTCTCTCAGAAGGATTTGGTAATGGGATTTCACCAGGCAACGGTAGAAAATGGAGTGTGCCTATTGCTGCATTTTGTACACCATCGGGTTTTTATGAGTGGTTGGTAATGTAATTCAGGTTGTCTAATGCTCCAGCATACTTTGTGAATCTCATGAATCGATTTTCAAAGACCAACTAAACATCGTACCTGTTTTCATGGATGATATTCTGATCTATTCCAAAACTAAAGAGGAGCACAAGATGCACTTGAGGACGGGCTAGATGTATTGAGAAAGCACAAGTTGAGAGCGAAGTTCTCTAAGTGTCAATTCCGGAGAAACGAAGTGAGATTCTTGGGTCACGTCATTTTTGGACAGGGTATAACGGTGGATCTTGCAATGGTGGTAGCGGTCCAAGAATGGAACCAGCCCAAGAATGCTATGGATGTGAGAAGTTTTCTAGGATTGAAGAGATATTATAGGCGCTTCATAAAGGACTTCACAAAGGTGGCAACACCGTTGACCAATTTGGCGAAGAAGAATCAGACTTTTGTTTAGAATGCAAAATGTGAGCATGTGTTTGTGAGTCTAAAACAAAGGTTGAGGAGTGCATTGGTATTGAATATTCCAAGTGGAAAGGAGGAGTTAGCAGTATATACACACGCTTGTGGTACTGGATTAGGTGCGGAGTTGATGGAGAAAGGAATAGTTGTTGCCTTTGTTAGCTAGCAGCCAAAGCTGCACGAGAGAAATTATCTAACTCATGATTGGAATTGGTGGCGACTTTTTTTGATTTGAAAATGTTGAGGCATTATCAGTTAGGAGAAAGGTTTAAGCTATTTACGGACCACAAATCCTTGAAGTACCTTTTCTCTCAGAAGGATCTCAACCTTCGTCAGCAATGATAGTTAGATTTCTTAGCCTTATATGATTTTAGCATTTTCTATACACCGAGAAAATGCAATGTGGTCACCGATGCATTAAGTTGAAGACATACTAGTTTAGGAGCAATGCTATTAGAATGGAACAGATTAAGTGCATTGCTGGATATGATTTCAAGCCTCATTGCGATCTAGAATCGGAAATGTTTGCAAGTTTGTCTATCAAATCTACTTTTGTTGTAAGATCGGTGCTAGTTAGAAACGTGATGCTAGGCTAGTAGAGACATAGCTAAGATAGTAGAAGGAGTAGAATCTGAAGATATTAAGAAATGCAAACTCGACCGAGATTGTTGGCTTCATAAGGATGGGAGATTGTTTATTCTCCGTAATGATGGATTGCGAGATCGTGAGTGCCACCATTCTAGGTTGAAGACACTTCCTAGAGGTAATAAGATGTATTGAAATATGAAGCAAACCTATTATTGGGATGGTATGAAAAAGGATATTGTGACATTCATTTTGTAATGTATGAACTTCCAATTGTTGAAGGCAAAGAAAAAGAAATCCAGTGGATTGTTGCAACCACTAGAAGTTCCTGAGTGGAAATCAAAGAAATATCATTGGATATTATTGATGGATTACTAAGGACTCAAGTAGGGTTTGATAGCGTTTGGGTCGTGGTTGATCAATTGACTAAGAGCTTTAGATTTATACCCGTCAAGTTAAGTTAAATGACATCCAAACTGGCGGAGATGTATGTAAAGTGGATAGTATGATTTCTCGGTGTACCATGGAGCATTGTGAGTGATTGAGACTGGTTATTCACTAATATATCTTGGAAGAGCTTAAAAGAGGCGTTAAGGACTAAACTGCACCTTAGCAAAGCTTCTCACCTACAAACAGATGGCCAATTGAAAGAGTAAGTCGTATTTGGGAAGATCTCTTGCAAGCATCCATTATAGATTCTGGAGGATCATGGGATGACTATCTATGTCTGGTAGAGTTTGCAAACAATAATAGTTATTAGTGGAGTATTGGTATGGCTCCCTATAACGCATTATATGGCTGACCATGTAACTCTTCTTCATGTTAGTGGGAAGCGAGCGGGAAAATGATATTTGGGCCAAATACGATTAGAGAAACTGTACAAAAGAATGTATCTCGATTCGGTAATAAGGGGAAGTTGACAGTAAGGTTCGTAGATTCTTTTTCGATAGTGGAGAGGATTGGGAAGTTAGTCGTCTTACGTCAAAAGATAGCAGGCATGCATAATGTCTTTCATGTCTCCTATCTATGGAAATTTGTGCACGACTCGAAAGTGACGATTACACCAGATCAACTTGAAGATGTGGAGGTAGAACCAAAAGTTTCAAAATCACATAGACTGGTTCATATTATTAGACACAATGCGAAACGACTTAGGAGAAAGTCAGTGAAGATAGTGAAGGTACAATAGAGTGGAAGTGATGATGATTGTATGTGGTAAATTGAGGAGAGCATGAGGACTATGTGTCCAGAGCTCTTTGAATTGTAAGATCCAATGTTTATCGTAACTACTTTCATAATTGTATATTGCATTTGATAGGTTAGTATTCTGCATACAAAGGTAGGATCACCTATTTTATTAATTGCATGAGTGTTTGTTTGATATGGATGATGGTTGCATATGCTTGTTAGGCATGCACAGCAACTATGGTTGCTTATTTCTTGATTGTTTAGGGATTTCGGGGGCGATAAAAGGGGAAAAGGAGAATTTAATGACCTGCATTTTATGTATCGAACGATTGTAAAATATTTTTTATTTTATCCATAAAGGTTTATGTGATTCTATATATTGGGAATATGAGTCTAGGGACATTTTACACACCTATGATTTTTCTCGAATTTTTAGTGATCATTTTTACCTTGGAAATCCTGTTTGGGCCATAAATTTCTTTTTGGATTTGAATTATGGTCCTAAACCTGTTCCATTGATTCAGAATGATGGTTTCCCACTCCGTACAATGGTTATAATAGAAGAACAAATTTACAATTAGGTATTTATGCTTTTTTTACGTTTTGACATCTACTGGCCAGATTAATGTGTAATTAATTAAGCCCATAAGTAAGCCCATTAGTCTAATACGAGATTAGTATAAATAGGGGATGTAAGTGTCAAAATAAAACTTTTCCCTTTTTTCTAAATTATATCTAAACCCTCGTTAACCTTGATTTCATGCAAAAAACACAAATTACTCTCTAATCTTTGCCAAATCACTAATTAGAGAGAAGACCATCAAATAGAAGTTAGAGATCATCGTTTTAGTAGATTTGCATTGATTTCTGCCATTGTCAAAATTGGATCTAGTGGGAATTGGTTGATTTTGGTAATTGATGAGTGGTTTATGCCTTCTCACTTTCCTTTACATGTTTATATGGTAGAACTATAGGTTTAAACATGGTTTTTGACCATAAAATCCTTTTCTAAACTTTAATAACATGTTAACATATGTTTATGACCTAAGTTAATGAATTCTATTATGATATTTAGTATTTTTTTGAATTTCACCTTATTCATATTCATATGTTCATTGATTGCTTAGATTTCGATTAGAATTTATTTGATCGCTATAATTCATGTATTGTTCTATAATTAGACGTATGTGCATTTTATTCTATGATTGTAGTCATGCTTTGATGTTGTTTGCTTGTGTTTCAGATGTACGATAGATTGGTTAATTTGGCAAATCGAAGGCGAAGTTAGTCGAAATTGGACGAGACTTAAAGGAGAGGCTCTAGAGTACGGAGGGAACAAGTAGCCCAAATTGCATGTCCAAATTGCTTAAGGGCATAACTCAGTACCGAGTCATTTAACTAGTACTGAGTCATTTCTATTGCTCTGTTAGGTTGGTAACTTTATTTATCTTTAGGTGTTGGCTAGTGGAGATGGTCCAAGGTAAGTTTTAGAGGATTGGCTAAGTGTTGGGAATTATGCCAAGTTGTTTCTAAAACTTGGAGTTGAAAGCGTTAGATTGGGGCCCAAGTATTTTTTATGAATGGGTTAGGATCCAAAGCACTTGAGAAGGAAATACTAGAAACAGAGTAAGTTACTCACCAAAAATTGGCTAAGTAAATAACTCGGTACCGAGTTGTTTTGTTGAATGTTATGGGTCAAACTCGTATAACGAGGAAGCAAAGGAATTTGTAGATTATGCTGGGGGTGTTGGCTCATTTGCTTATCGATTGGATGACGATGTAACAACATGATAGAAGCTTTGGATCTTTAAATTGTGACTCGTGAAGGGAGTAGGTACCAAAGTTGGTGGCTCTATAAAAGAGGGAGCCATGAATAGGGTACATGGAGGGTTCTAAATAATGGAAATATGCAACGACCCATCATTTTGCTATTTCGAAAATGAGATATTTCATTTTTTTTAAATTTAAAAGGGTTCAAAACTTAAATAAACAAGTTATATATAATAGATAATAATAGAGATTTTTTTTTTCTATAGTTGATAATTTAAAAAGTATAAATTTGGATTTTAGAACAAATCAACAAAAGTTAAGTTTTGTTAAAAATAAATAAATGCTTAAATAAATAGGTTTAAATATTTATTTAAAAAGATAAATCTTATTGAAAACATTTAATAAAGTTAATAAAAGTAAAATACTTATAAGTATGTAATAATCATTTTACAAAAATAACCAAATTTTGTCGCATTTTGTCAGCTTTACATACACCGTAAAATTAGAGATTTTGATATTATTTAAAGGGTGAATTAATTTAAAGGACAAAAATACGTATAATTTAGCCTTAAGGACATGAACTCAATATTTTAACCATAAGAACAAACATTCTCCTAAACATTATTCAAAAGGACAAACATTCTTTCAAAATTATTCATAAGGACAAACATTCTTCCAAAACTACTACCAAACTAAAAACTGATACCTAAAAACTGCTACCGATAACTACAAGTTGATACCTGAAAAATGCTAACGATAACTAAAAACTAATACCTAATGAAAGTTTTCCTTCATTCTAAAATACTGAAGGTCTGTCCTTGAGGCTAAAATAATGAAAAAATTTGTCCTTTACAACAATTTCCTGTTATTTAAATATGATTTTAAAATATAGAGAGACATGTTTTAATTTATTTAAAGAATTAAAATTTCATTTTTAAATTTGGTTTACATAAAAAAATAGTTTAACTAAAACGTCAAAATGCGACCGTAAAACATTTTGTCGAAAATCAACATTTTGTCGATTAAAAGTTGTCGCAGCATTGTCGCACCTTTATTTTCTTATATAGAAACATATATTCAAACAATATAAGTATTAATTAATTCACTTAAGTTTTCTTTTACTAGACATACTTAGAAAATTCAAGAATATAATTAACAAAAAGTAAGCATAGAAAGACAAAAAAGTAGAAAAGTCAAAAAGTAATACATCAAATCAAAGAAACGTAATTATTACTTTCTTTACTTAATATCTAAGTAAAAATGACATAAAGTAATGATTTGAAATGTGATGTTAAGTGTTGAAAAAATGGTTACTTAAGAAGTAAGTAAGGTTATTTTGGTAATTTGGTAAAGCGACATTTTGGTAACTTACCACTTCATTTTTTTCTATAAATACCAACCACTTTCTCACTTTTTTCACATTATTTCTACCTTCTTCTTCCTCCTCCTTGAAGCTCTCTTTAATGGCTTCCCCTTCTCTTGTTTCCTTACTATCTTTTTCAAAATCATATCAAATCAACTCCAAACACAATAAAACTTTGCCAAAGACCTTAGAATACCATTAAAACATTGTTTACAATCTACGAAGTGAAGAAATGATGGAGGAAGGAGTGGAATAGGAGGAGGACGAACCATTTGGAAGGAAAGATCAAGTCATGAAGCTCCGGAGCAAGAATAAGAGAAGGAAGTGCAGCCAATTTCATTCCATGGAGCTAGGAGAAAATTCAAGGTGCTACAGAAACTCCGTCGAATTTTTCGAAGGTAGTTGAAGTTGAAAACAATAGTGAAGCATTGGGAAAAATGAATGTTGGTAGGAAATTAAATCATTTGGTAAAAGGTGAGTTCTCAAATATTAGTTTTATTTTAGTAAAACTTAAGTTGATAATACACATGTTAAATTGGAAATTAATATGTTCAATATTGGTTGATATTGGATGATAACTTGGTTGATATAATGGTTGATTATATGTTTGTGATATGGTTGATAACTTGTTTGATAAATGATAAGTGAAATGGTTAGTGAGCATAGCTAAATAAATGAAATTAAATCCATATAAATGTGTGTATGGAAATTATTTAGCCTCTAAATGATTTCAAAATATCTTAAAAGATAGAAGTGATATTATAATAATGTAATATTACAATATGAAATGAAATGAAAAATGAGTTGAAAAGATGAAAATATTGTTTTAAATAAGATAGTGTTTCAGACAAGTTCCGAAGCAATTCACAAAATTGGTCAAAATAGAGCTCGCTGCGTAGAGGTAGTTCATAAATTTTGACCCGTAACTTCAAATTAACATAGAGAATGATCTGTAAGTCGGATTTCTTCGAAGTAAAAAACTTTTTGGTCAACAATGATAATAGTTTTCCAACGAAGAAAGAAAATCAAGATTTCATCTAGTAGATTTTGAAATATATCCAAAATAATTTTCTAAAACATCGGCGTTTTGCAGTTCGGAATCTAGAAAATGATTTCTTTTAAAAATGATGTTTTTAAATGATTAAAAATACAAATAAATTTGATAAATCTGTTAAAATGGTTTAAAAGAGATTTAGAATGGAAAATATGAATTTTCAAATATTAAAAAGTTGTTTAAATCAAATAAGCTTAAATAGCACTTTCCGTAGCACTTTTATGCTGCGAACTCTATAAACGTAACAATTCTTTTCTTAATATTTTGTGAATGATTTTAAAGGAATAATTAAGTAATTTAAAGATGATTTGAAAGTTTTAATAATAGTTTGAATGAATGATTAAGAAGAGTTGTTTATACAACTTAAGTAAGAAGTGAAGAATATTGAATATAATAACAAACTGAGTATGCAGAAACGACTAGTACATTTGTCCCGCCTGTGAGATCGGGAAAGATAAAAACAAGGTGTTTAACTAAGGTTAGGGATGGAGCAACCTGTAACGACCCGGAATTTTGGACAATATAAATTTAATAATCTGGATTTAAATTTATATTGAATTGATAAATTTTGTTAATAAATTTGATTTGATTTCAATAATCTTCTTTATTTAATTATTTAATTTGTGAAATTATTTTTAAAGAGTTAATAAATTGTTTTCTATTTAATAATGTATATGTATTTGTATATATTTTAAATAGACAAGTTGTTTTAGTTAAATTAGTATAGCATCTTTTTAATATGTTCTAAAAATAGAAATGGTGATTTATTATTAATTTGAGCTTTTCAAAAATATTTAATTAAATATTATATGTTTTTAAATATGAGATAAATGTTTTTAATTAGTTTAAATTTCATTTTTAATTCAAGTTGTATATTAAAATTATGTTACAAGCTCTTTTATAAATTTGTTTTAAAAGTTTCTTTTCAAAATGAATAACTTGTATATCATTCTATTTATAATAATAATGCTTTGCTTTTTCCTTAGAGAATTATTTAATACATAATTATGTATAAGATTTAATTAACAATGTTTAATACTTATTTAACTCTAATTAAACATTAATTTAATTCTCAAAGACAAGTGTATGTGTATTAAAGCTTAAAGCTAACAAGTGTTCATTTTAAAAGACAAGTGTCAAATTTATTTTCTTTTTCTTTATTTCATTTTCTGAAAATACATTCTTGTTAACTTGCTTTTCATTCATATCATTTTGCTATTCATTCATATTCATTCATTTTCTCATTCCTTAAAAAAAGAAAGAAAACCAAACTTCATCCTCAACCATAATCAGAAGTCTGCACACATTTGCATTCAAACAAAGATTGTAAGCTTCTGAAACAAAGAAACCTGCATTTCTTTGGATCTGCAACCATATTCAAACCTGCAAACTCCTCTTTCCAAAATTCAAGCCTGCATTTCTTTGCATATGAAAACAAATCTGCATTTATGAAATCTTCATCAATTTGAAGCTCTGCAATTTCAAGCAAGTCTGCATATAACTTCTACAAAATCTGCAAATTCAATCAAAGACCTGCATGCATCAATTATTAATCAAGTTAAAGCTCTGTATTACAATCTGGATTCCTTTGCATCTACAACCTGTATTAGAATCTGGAAGCAAATTCAGGCCTACATGCATCATTTAAAAGCAAGACAAAGGGACTGCATTTCATCTTTTCAAATCTGGAATGGAACCTGTATAGTTGATTGTGCTCTGCATTCTGCATAATTAGGTGAGTAACACTTAATTTAAAATAAATTTAGTAGGATTGCATTGTTTGTTATCTGCTGAGTTAAGTTTTGTACATGTTTTTTTTTTACTGTCTGGTAAATAGGAATGCAATGCATGTTTGATTCCAAAGTTCAAATTGCTATAGCTTAAGTTCAAATTTGATAAACAGTTTTCCTTCTTGATCTGGATGTTATCATAGATTAGCATTTGAGTGGAAGTTGGTTATTTCATGATAACATAAAAATTTAATGTCTTTTATAAGTTGTTTAGTGTCTGTGTTGTTTGAAACATAAAACACAAACTAAATTCTGTTAAAATTGGGAAATATGGGTATCATGAATTAATGTTCAGATTTACTAATAGAATCATTAAATGAATGCAAGATTTTAAATCAAAAATTAAAATTTACAGTGTTAAAATAAAATGCAGTTTTTTTTTTTTTTTTTAAAATTTACTGTATTTTACTTTTGATCAAGATCAGTGATCCTTGCATTTGAACTAGTTGAATTGGTTTGCTGGAAGTAGTCATCTAGCATAGATTATAGGAACATTATTGAATTTGTTTGCAATCCAAATTTGAGAGTGAAATTTGGGAATTTCTGTCAAGAACCCTAGTTACTGTGTTTAAAATGTTTTGGGTGCTGTGGCTTCAAGGGTGCATCGAGTTCTATGATTTTGTGGGTATTGATGGATGGTGTAGTGATGAAGCTACCACCGGAGTCTGGATGTTGATGGTGGTCGAGAGGTGGAGAGATTGGTGATGTCAGGTTTGAAGGGTGGGGGTTTGGTCTGTTGTGCAGGGGGTTGGTGTTTCAGGGTTGCAGGGAAATGTGACTCGGGTGGGTCTCGGGAAATATGGGAGAAAACTCGAAGCATGAAAGCTTCTGACTCGAAGCAAAGATCAGGGTGACTCGAGTACTTTTGGTTTCAGGTTTTATTCACAGAACTGTTCTGTTCTGTTCTGTTTTAAGAAAATTTTTAAAAAAAGTAAAGTATAATATAAATCTGGAAATTTAAACTTAGAATCTAACTTGAGTCTGAAATTGAATTCAAAAAGTTTGAATTATTTTTCTGTAATAATTTAAATGCAGAATTTTAAATTGGATTTTAAAAAAAAAATATAAAGAACAGGAAAACTGTTGCAGGTTTAAAAATTTAAAAGTAGTAAATAAGTTTTAAAAGTTAGGCTAAAGTTTGAACTGAGTTAAGACCTGAATTTAAGTATGAATTCAAATAGTTTGAATTCTGTTTCTTTGAAATAATTTAAATTCAAAAATTTCAAAAGTTTGTTTTTTAAATTAAACAGAGAACAGTTTTCTGTTTTTATATGTAAAGATAAATTTAAATTTGCAGGTGAAGGTTTTAAAACTGGGTGTAAGTTTGAAAATTTAAATATGAATTCAAATTTGATTTATCTGGTATTTGAAATCATTGATGGTTTTTAAATTTAAATTTGATTTTCAAACTCTTTGTGGAAATGCATATGTGATTTGCATTTGGAATGGAGGGTTAAATATTTAATTTAAGAATTCAAAATGAATTCAATCTGAGTTTTTAAATCTGGATTTAAAATTTAGACTTCAGTTTTTAAATAAAGATTTAAATTTAAA
Source organism: Allium cepa (assembly GCA_030765085.1). NCBI lineage: Eukaryota > Viridiplantae > Streptophyta > Magnoliopsida > Asparagales > Amaryllidaceae > Allium > Allium cepa. The sequence continues at coordinate 62,200,911 of CM060935.1, forward strand.
TTTCTTTCAAATGATTTACATTTGAATTGGAGTTGTAAATTATAGAAAGAGTTTTAAAGATTTAAAACTAAAATGAGTTTAGAAGTTATATTTCAAATTTGAAATTTTAAAGTAATTTTTAAATTGATTTGAATTTGATTTGAATTGAAAATTTAAACCCTTTTCAACTTATTAATTGATTATATGTTTCTTGTAAACATATAAGATTAAGTTGTAATGTTTTAAAATCTTATTTTAAATAAATTTGAGTCTTTAAGTTTAAAAGAAATGTTAAATTGGAATTTAATGTAAATTTAAAAACATTTTGTTTTTAAATGCTTAATTAAATAAGAAATATTTATCTAAAAGATAAATAAATGTTTAATGATTGGATTCATTAATTATGAAGGTAATTAAGATGAATATTAATTATTTAATTAATTAATAATGGGGATGTTTAATTAAATAGTTAATGATTTTTAATTTGATTTGAGATTGATTAATTAAGTTTAATTAATCTATAATTAAGGATAGTTAATTAAATTTTAATTTATGATTAAGATTTATTTAATCAAGTGATTAATGATAATTTAGATTTTAATTAACACTTAGTTAATTAATAATTAGAGATTAATTAAATGGTAATTAAATATTAATTACTTAATAATTAATGATGATTAGTATAAGTTAATTCTTAATTAAGTAATTAAGAAATGTTAATGAAGTCATTAACAATTAATTAATGTGATTAATTTTTGGTAATTAATTAGATTAATTAATTAATAATCAATTGTTTAAGTTTTAATTACTTATGAAAGTAATTAGTGAATTATTACTTAATGTAATTAATTAAGGTTAATGTGATTTGTTTAGATTAATTAATTAAGTTTAATTGATTTAAACATTTATGGATTGTTGACAATTCCTTTATGTAATTTATAAATTTGTAATTACTTAAGGAAGTAATTAATTTATAATTACAGGATGTAATTAAAGATATTTTGATTTAGAAGTAATTTGGATTTAAATTACTTTGAAATTAATCAAGGGGATTGATTTAGATAATTAATTAAGAATAATTAATTATTGAGTTGAGTAATTAATGTAGTTAATTACAGATTGATTATTAATCAAGGGTGATTAATATATATGTAGGGATTGGTTTTAGATTAATTACTAATGTAATTAATTAAGTAATTAACTTGTGTAATCAACTTATAAGCTAATTACTTATTGTAATTAGAGATAGTTAATCAGTAATGATTAATTGAATGATTATTTATAAATTGATTTGTAATCAATGGATGGTTAAGTTAAGTAGAATTAATGATGAAGAAATTAATTTAATTCATTTTAAATTAATTTGAGATTGAGTAATTAATTTAATTCATTTTAAATTAATTATAAGTGGTGTGATCATTAGATCAATTACTTATGTTTGATGATTTGTATTGGTTGTTTGGTATGGATTTGTAATCTCAGTTGTGAGATGGATAGTGTATGTGATATGGATGCATTGGTTGCTTCTGGATGATAATTTAGATTATCTGATTTGGTATGAATTATCTGTTGATAATGATAATGTTGATTATCTGTTGTGATGTGAATTATCTATCTGTGTATATTTAGATAATGATTGAAAATGTTTTAAACTTAAAACAACTTGGCCTTAATAAGACACGCTTTGGTTTTCGATGAGACCGGGATCGGAATTCCATATTTGGATATCCGAAAACCACATCGATTCCAAATAACGTTAGGTCGTTAATCCAAGGGGAGCGAGTGAAGACTCGAGGTGTAAGGGCTATACGTCAGTATAACTCTGTGGGTGATTCCGTAATGAGTTTGACGGAATAGATCTTATAGATTCGAGATGGTGAATCAGAGTGCAAGGGTTATTGTCGTTAACTCTGAGGGTGATTCCAAAATGAGTGTAACGAGATAATGCCTTCGGTTTCGTTCGAACCCGGAACGAACTTGTATGGATTGAATGCTTTCAGAACATCGTCAGGTGGACGATGAGCATTCTAAGTGATATGTCCTATAAAGGTAATCGTAACCTCAAGCCTCATCAACCGGGAATGGCTAAAACAGGGGAGGTGCAGCAAAGCTTCGTGGGTAGCCCCCACTTGAGAGTAAGATTTACCCCTGTCTAGAGGTCCCTTTATATTTCGGCTGTGTGGGACGGTTGATCATGACAACCGTCGGGGTTGTCTTATTTGGAACTGTTCAGTAAGGAACGGGTCCGGCTTTGTATTGCAGGGGAGTTAGGGTGGCTCCTCGGTACGGTGATCTAGGCCACGTACTGTGACGGGCGTTACCCCAGTAGCCCTGCCATTGATGGAATCCAAAATCCAATAAGTGCCGTACGTATTAGTTGTGCCCAACTATGTTGGAATGTGAGATGTAAGCATTTCAGCTATTTCTGTATTTTATTTGAAAACCCTAGACACTATTATAATATCACCGGATTTCCTATCAAATGTTTTGGTTAGCGTAAGGTAAAAACTTTTCCATGTTTATGTGTGGGAAGTCTTACGTGATACCTTTTCTTTCAAAGGTTTTTAAAAGTTAAGCAACTTTAACCTGTTACTCACACCAGACCCATGTCTGACCCGGAGTTATTTCTGTTTTTCTTTAACTCTTGGGTACTCAAATTTTTATGAGTAGTCAAGGGAATTCAGGTTAGGATTCAGGATTGGCTTTGACGATTTGTGGAGGAGCATATGGAGCAGGAGGCTTCCGCGTATAGTTATTTAGTTCCGCTGTGTTTGGTATCTCTGAGTCTTGTGTTTGATTTGAGTTGTAATAACTAGACAGGTATTTATAACTGTCTAGTATGTGTTGTATATGTCTGTGTAACTCTGATATTTGATGTATACTATGTAATACTTTGTTATTAATATAATTTATTCGTTTCCGCTGTTGAGATTCTTGTGTTGTTTCTTTCTTCTCTTCTTTCTTTTCTTCTTCTATCCCTTTCTTTCTTAATTCATGACGCGATTTTCTGGGAGTGAAAGTCGGGCCGTGACAGCTTGGTATCAGAGCTGTAGGTTGAGTGAATACCTAGGCTCTGAAGTGTGTTTTTCTTTAGGGAGCGTTAGGTTGAGTGAATACCTAGGCTCTGTAATGGTGTCTATCTTGAGAGAGCGTATTTGTAATTTTATATGTATATATATATATTTGGTTCTACCTATTTGTTGGATTACCTGTTCAGGTTTTTCCAATATAAGTTATAAAGGTAGATGAGGTAGAAGTGTGTGTAACACGACTACCATTGGTTGTTGTTTGATGGATGAGGTTGGAAGTGTATTTGTCGAGACTGTAGACCTAATACTGTCTCGAGTGAGTTTTGTTTGGTTTAAGGACTTCATCGATCTCTGAAGGTAACCTGTAAAGGTTCGGAGTTCATCTTTGAAGTGCAGAGTTGAGTTTTGATCTGTCGGTTGAGCAGAAGCAAGTGAGTGATGGTATTTTGATATCTCAGGAATTAGTAGCTGCGTGATGAGATGCAGTGATTATGGATGTTTCCGAAGATGTTTTCTTTGGAACAAGAATAAGAAGTGAGTCAGCACGGTGATGTGGCTGAGTTTAGCAGAGTATTCTGAGTTGATAAGGAGTCTTCTGGCTGGGTAGTTTTTCTGAAGTGGAGTTCAGAAGCAGCAGAGTGGATCTTTTCTCTAGTAAGTTGGTTAAGTCAGCATAAGCTGTTCTGTTTGGTTAAGAGAGGGCAGTTTTCTTTGGATTTAGGCTGAGTTGATCGCAAAAGTGACTTGCGATAGTATGTTCTCTTGTGTTTGTTGGAGATTGTCTGGATGTCTTCTGGAAATCAGAGTTTGTCTGCATCTGGAGATCGAGTTTTCCTACCAGGATTGGAGCTGGTGGTTCAGTTAGTAGATAGATGGTTCCTTGAGATAGAAGTTGGTGAAGTAACTCAGGTTTGGAAGGAACATCTGAGTTTTTCTTTATGATCTGTGGAACCATATTTCTGTGCTGGGTTGTCTGGTCTGTGCTTGTGCTCTTCTTTAGCATTTTCTTCTGTTTCGGATCAGAGTTGGCAGCGGAAGCAGTTGGGGGTGTTTCTGTTTTCTTTTCCGGATAAGGAGAAATTTGTTCTTTCTTCTGTTGTTGAGAAGCAGGGTTTGTGTTCTTGGTTTTTGGGTGATCTTGAAGAGATCATTGGATTGTTTTGCTTCGGTCTGTTTCTTTTGGAATCAGCAAGAGTTGAGCTGATCGGGATGGATGTTGGTAGCTCAGGATTGTCTGAAGAATTTTTGTGGATAAGAGACAGAGAATTTGGATTCTGGAATTAGAGATTTGATTTTGGTTAAGTTTTCTCTGATCCAAGGAGTTATAAGTTTGGGAAGCTAGCTCCGAAGTGTTTTGGTTTCTTCTGTGTTGGGTTAGATCAGTGTTTGGTTTTCAAGAGTTGAATTGTCAGTTTGGATAACTGGGATTCAGGGTGTTTCACGTATCTCTGAGGGAGTTCGTGTTTGATATTTCTGGTTGTAGAACCAGCAGTTTAGGATGGTTTGTTTGTTGTGTCAGACTCGTTTGTAGTCTGATATTCTGTATAGAATTGTTGCTAGGAGCTCTATAGCATAGTAGTATTGATTGATTGTATTCTATAGAACGAGTATCCCGATATATATATATACCGGGGAAACTCGTGAAGATTTTATCCAAAATTCTTTTGGATAATTAGATTTGTTTTGATTGTGTGAATTGATTGCTTTGGTTGTTGGCATATGATTAACATATGCCGTGTTTTAAAATAAAATCTGTAAATAGATTATTAAATTGCCTTTGTTTTAAATTTCGGGGACGAAATTCTTTTAAGGGGGAAGGATTGTAACGACCCGGAATTTTGGACAATATAAATTTAATAATCTGGATTTAAATTTATATTGAATTGATAAATTTTGTTAATAAATTTGATTTGATTTCAATAATCTTCTTTATTTAATTATTTAATTTGTGAAATTATTTTTAAAGAGTTAATAAATTGTTTTCTATTTAATAATGTATATGTATTTGTATATATTTTAAATAGACAAGTTGTTTTAGTTAAATTAGTATAGCATCTTTTTAATATGTTCTAAAAATAGAAATGGTGATTTATTATTAATTTGAGCTTTTCAAAAATATTTAATTAAATATTATATGTTTTTAAATATGAGATAAATGTTTTTAATTAGTTTAAATTTCATTTTTAATTCAAGTTGTATATTAAAATTATGTTACAAGCTCTTTTATAAATTTGTTTTAAAAGTTTCTTTTCAAAATGAATAACTTGTATATCATTCTATTTATAATAATAATGCTTTGCTTTTTCCTTAGAGAATTATTTAATACATAATTATGTATAAGATTTAATTAACAATGTTTAATACTTATTTAACTCTAATTAAACATTAATTTAATTCTCAAAGACAAGTGTATGTGTATTAAAGCTTAAAGCTAACAAGTGTTCATTTTAAAAGACAAGTGTCAAATTTATTTTCTTTTTCTTTATTTCATTTTCTGAAAATACATTCTTGTTAACTTGCTTTTCATTCATATCATTTTGCTATTCATTCATATTCATTCATTTTCTCATTCCTTAAAAAAAGAAAGAAAACCAAACTTCATCCTCAACCATAATCAGAAGTCTGCACACATTTGCATTCAAACAAAGATTGTAAGCTTCTGAAACAAAGAAACCTGCATTTCTTTGGATCTGCAACCATATTCAAACCTGCAAACTCCTCTTTCCAAAATTCAAGCCTGCATTTCTTTGCATATGAAAACAAATCTGCATTTATGAAATCTTCATCAATTTGAAGCTCTGCAATTTCAAGCAAGTCTGCATATAACTTCTACAAAATCTGCAAATTCAATCAAAGACCTGCATGCATCAATTATTAATCAAGTTAAAGCTCTGTATTACAATCTGGATTCCTTTGCATCTACAACCTGTATTAGAATCTGGAAGCAAATTCAGGCCTACATGCATCATTTAAAAGCAAGACAAAGGGACTGCATTTCATCTTTTCAAATCTGGAATGGAACCTGTATAGTTGATTGTGCTCTGCATTCTGCATAATTAGGTGAGTAACACTTAATTTAAAATAAATTTAGTAGGATTGCATTGTTTGTTATCTGCTGAGTTAAGTTTTGTACATGTTTTTTTTTTACTGTCTGGTAAATAGGAATGCAATGCATGTTTGATTCCAAAGTTCAAATTGCTATAGCTTAAGTTCAAATTTGATAAACAGTTTTCCTTCTTGATCTGGATGTTATCATAGATTAGCATTTGAGTGGAAGTTGGTTATTTCATGATAACATAAAAATTTAATGTCTTTTATAAGTTGTTTAGTGTCTGTGTTGTTTGAAACATAAAACACAAACTAAATTCTGTTAAAATTGGGAAATATGGGTATCATGAATTAATGTTCAGATTTACTAATAGAATCATTAAATGAATGCAAGATTTTAAATCAAAAATTAAAATTTACAGTGTTAAAATAAAATGCAGTTTTTTTTTTTTTTAAAAATTTACTGTATTTTACTTTTGATCAAGATCAGTGATCCTTGCATTTGAACTAGTTGAATTGGTTTGCTGGAAGTAGTCATCTAGCATAGATTATAGGAACATTATTGAATTTGTTTGCAATCCAAATTTGAGAGTGAAATTTGGGAATTTCTGTCAAGAACCCTAGTTACTGTGTTTAAAATGTTTTGGGTGCTGTGGCTTCAAGGGTGCATCGAGTTCTATGATTTTGTGGGTATTGATGGATGGTGTAGTGATGAAGCTACCACCGGAGTCTGGATGTTGATGGTGGTCGAGAGGTGGAGAGATTGGTGATGTCAGGTTTGAAGGGTGGGGGTTTGGTCTGTTGTGCAGGGGGTTGGTGTTTCAGGGTTGCAGGGAAATGTGACTCGGGTGGGTCTCGGGAAATATGGGAGAAAACTCGAAGCATGAAAGCTTCTGACTCGAAGCAAAGATCAGGGTGACTCGAGTACTTTTGGTTTCAGGTTTTATTCACAGAACTGTTCTGTTCTGTTCTGTTTTAAGAAAATTTTTAAAAAAAGTAAAGTATAATATAAATCTGGAAATTTAAACTTAGAATCTAACTTGAGTCTGAAATTGAATTCAAAAAGTTTGAATTATTTTTCTGTAATAATTTAAATGCAGAATTTTAAATTGGATTTTAAAAAAAAAAATATAAAGAACAGGAAAACTGTTGCAGGTTTAAAAATTTAAAAGTAGTAAATAAGTTTTAAAAGTTAGGCTAAAGTTTGAACTGAGTTAAGACCTGAATTTAAGTATGAATTCAAATAGTTTGAATTCTGTTTCTTTGAAATAATTTAAATTCAAAAATTTCAAAAGTTTGTTTTTTAAATTAAACAGAGAACAGTTTTCTGTTTTTATATGTAAAGATAAATTTAAATTTGCAGGTGAAGGTTTTAAAACTGGGTGTAAGTTTGAAAATTTAAATATGAATTCAAATTTGATTTATCTGGTATTTGAAATCATTGATGGTTTTTAAATTTAAATTTGATTTTCAAACTCTTTGTGGAAATGCATATGTGATTTGCATTTGGAATGGAGGGTTAAATATTTAATTTAAGAATTCAAAATGAATTCAATCTGAGTTTTTAAATCTGGATTTAAAATTTAGACTTCAGTTTTTAAATAAAGATTTAAATTTAAATTTCTTTCAAATGATTTACATTTGAATTGGAGTTGTAAATTATAGAAAGAGTTTTAAAGATTTAAAACTAAAATGAGTTTAGAAGTTATATTTCAAATTTGAAATTTTAAAGTAATTTTTAAATTGATTTGAATTTGATTTGAATTGAAAATTTAAACCCTTTTCAACTTATTAATTGATTATATGTTTCTTGTAAACATATAAGATTAAGTTGTAATGTTTTAAAATCTTATTTTAAATAAATTTGAGTCTTTAAGTTTAAAAGAAATGTTAAATTGGAATTTAATGTAAATTTAAAAACATTTTGTTTTTAAATGCTTAATTAAATAAGAAATATTTATCTAAAAGATAAATAAATGTTTAATGATTGGATTCATTAATTATGAAGGTAATTAAGATGAATATTAATTATTTAATTAATTAATAATGGGGATGTTTAATTAAATAGTTAATGATTTTTAATTTGATTTGAGATTGATTAATTAAGTTTAATTAATCTATAATTAAGGATAGTTAATTAAATTTTAATTTATGATTAAGATTTATTTAATCAAGTGATTAATGATAATTTAGATTTTAATTAACACTTAGTTAATTAATAATTAGAGATTAATTAAATGGTAATTAAATATTAATTACTTAATAATTAATGATGATTAGTATAAGTTAATTCTTAATTAAGTAATTAAGAAATGTTAATGAAGTCATTAACAATTAATTAATGTGATTAATTTTTGGTAATTAATTAGATTAATTAATTAATAATCAATTGTTTAAGTTTTAATTACTTATGAAAGTAATTAGTGAATTATTACTTAATGTAATTAATTAAGGTTAATGTGATTTGTTTAGATTAATTAATTAAGTTTAATTGATTTAAACATTTATGGATTGTTGACAATTCCTTTATGTAATTTATAAATTTGTAATTACTTAAGGAAGTAATTAATTTATAATTACAGGATGTAATTAAAGATATTTTGATTTAGAAGTAATTTGGATTTAAATTACTTTGAAATTAATCAAGGGGATTGATTTAGATAATTAATTAAGAATAATTAATTATTGAGTTGAGTAATTAATGTAGTTAATTACAGATTGATTATTAATCAAGGGTGATTAATATATATGTAGGGATTGGTTTTAGATTAATTACTAATGTAATTAATTAAGTAATTAACTTGTGTAATCAACTTATAAGCTAATTACTTATTGTAATTAGAGATAGTTAATCAGTAATGATTAATTGAATGATTATTTATAAATTGATTTGTAATCAATGGATGGTTAAGTTAAGTAGAATTAATGATGAAGAAATTAATTTAATTCATTTTAAATTAATTTGAGATTGAGTAATTAATTTAATTCATTTTAAATTAATTATAAGTGGTGTGATCATTAGATCAATTACTTATGTTTGATGATTTGTATTGGTTGTTTGGTATGGATTTGTAATCTCAGTTGTGAGATGGATAGTGTATGTGATATGGATGCATTGGTTGCTTCTGGATGATAATTTAGATTATCTGATTTGGTATGAATTATCTGTTGATAATGATAATGTTGATTATCTGTTGTGATGTGAATTATCTATCTGTGTATATTTAGATAATGATTGAAAATGTTTTAAACTTAAAACAACTTGGCCTTAATAAGACACGCTTTGGTTTTCGATGAGACCGGGATCGGAATTCCATATTTGGATATCCGAAAACCACATCGATTCCAAATAACGTTAGGTCGTTAATCCAAGGGGAGCGAGTGAAGACTCGAGGTGTAAGGGCTATACGTCAGTATAACTCTGTGGGTGATTCCGTAATGAGTTTGACGGAATAGATCTTATAGATTCGAGATGGTGAATCAGAGTGCAAGGGTTATTGTCGTTAACTCTGAGGGTGATTCCAAAATGAGTGTAACGAGATAATGCCTTCGGTTTCGTTCGAACCCGGAACGAACTTGTATGGATTGAATGCTTTCAGAACATCGTCAGGTGGACGATGAGCATTCTAAGTGATATGTCCTATAAAGGTAATCGTAACCTCAAGCCTCATCAACCGGGAATGGCTAAAACAGGGGAGGTGCAGCAAAGCTTCGTGGGTAGCCCCCACTTGAGAGTAAGATTTACCCCTGTCTAGAGGTCCCTTTATATTTCGGCTGTGTGGGACGGTTGATCATGACAACCGTCGGGGTTGTCTTATTTGGAACTGTTCAGTAAGGAACGGGTCCGGCTTTGTATTGCAGGGGAGTTAGGGTGGCTCCTCGGTACGGTGATCTAGGCCACGTACTGTGACGGGCGGTACCCCAGTAGCCCTGCCATTGATGGAATCCAAAATCCAATAAGTGCCGTACGTATTAGTTGTGCCCAACTATGTTGGAATGTGAGATGTAAGCATTTCAGCTATTTCTGTATTTTATTTGAAAACCCTAGACACTATTATAATATCACCGGATTTCCTATCAAATGTTTTGGTTAGCGTAAGGTAAAAACTTTTCCATGTTTATGTGTGGGAAGTCTTACGTGATACCTTTTCTTTCAAAGGTTTTTAAAAGTTAAGCAACTTTAACCTGTTACTCACACCAGACCCATGTCTGACCCGGAGTTATTTCTGTTTTTCTTTAACTCTTGGGTACTCAAATTTTTATGAGTAGTCAAGGGAATTCAGGTTAGGATTCAGGATTGGCTTTGACGATTTGTGGAGGAGCATATGGAGCAGGAGGCTTCCGCGTATAGTTATTTAGTTCCGCTGTGTTTGGTATCTCTGAGTCTTGTGTTTGATTTGAGTTGTAATAACTAGACAGGTATTTATAACTGTCTAGTATGTGTTGTATATGTCTGTGTAACTCTGATATTTGATGTATACTATGTAATACTTTGTTATTAATATAATTTATTCGTTTCCGCTGTTGAGATTCTTGTGTTGTTTCTTTCTTCTCTTCTTTCTTTTCTTCTTCTATCCCTTTCTTTCTTAATTCATGACGCGATTTTCTGGGAGTGAAAGTCGGGCCGTGACACAACCATTGCCCTGAACTTACCTGGCCTATGTTTTCTCTTTTTAGGCAAGGGATGGAACAGATCGAAAGGAAAGCCCGGATGCTCTAAAAGATCATATTTAAGTTTTTCCAAGATAAAAGAAAAAACAGATTCTTTGAATGTTATTTAACCATTTAACATCTTTTTATTGATGATTAGGACGAAGGAACAGGGATTGTCATGACCTTCCCTTGTTGACTCTCGAAAATCGACACAAAATATGCCATAGAATGATATGCCGATGATCAAGTGCCGGAAAGACAGATAGTTTAGGGAAAAGAAAGAAAATCGAAGAAAGAAGGAACTAAACAATAACAGAATCTCACAATCGCAACGGAACAAAATATGATAGATAATAAATGATCTTTACAAAAAAAAATCTGTTTATACATTACATCATCAGTGTATACATAACACACAACTGGACAATAATCATAACATGTCATCACAATCTAAATACACAGCGGAATATTTAACACAATTACGGAAGTACGTATCGCCATCCAGCTCGTCTCCTGAGCTCCACAACATCATTTCCTGTAATATATAATACTCGGTCTGACCCGAGCATTATAATAAAATAACACCCAAGTCATTCAGGAATACCAGCGTGATAGAAATACACCCAAATTGATTATTAAATTTTCAAAATCCTTTGAAATCAAAAGCATCTCGTAAGATCACGCCACAAATAAACATGTCGGGTTTTTACCTTACGATAGCCAAAACATTTCTTATCAAAGTCCTCTGATATTATAATAGTATCTATATACAAATACTTATTAAAATAGCTGAAATTGTTACATGATTAAATTCCAGTATACTAGCCACAAAGTGGGTTCTACAAACAAAAATCGTAAAAGACGCGTAGGAAGAATGGATTTCCAACTAATGACTAGGCACTAGGGTACCACCTGTCACAGTACGTATCCTAGTTCACCATACCGAGGATTACTCCCCATTCCCTGCAACAAAAGAGGGACTACCCCTTACTGGATAATCTCAAGTAAGATCACCACACAGTTGGGATCAGCAACTGCACCACTAAGCCAAAATAAAAAGGGACATCTAAAAAGGGATGACCTCACCCTAATGGACGCTACCCACGTAGCCTTGCTACATATCCCCTGATTTTCAGTCATTCTCGATTGATGAGGCTTGAGGCTACGCGTTACCTTTTAGAACGTTTCACTTAGAATGCTCATCGTCCACCTGACGATGTTCCGAAAGCATTCATCCATACAACTCCGTCTCGGGTTCGAACGGAACCGAAGGCACTACTCCTACTACATCCATTTTGAAATCATCCTCAGGATTAGTAGCGACTAGCCCTTGCACTTCACCGCTCCATCTTCGACTCCGAACTCGTTTTTCCTACGAAAACATACGAACCGGATCGAAGTGGTTATTGAGAAATAAATCCCGATCCCGGTCTCTTCGAAACGATCAACACATTGGCCAATATTGATAATCGATGATTTAACTATCAATTAACATTCACAAACATCCATCAAACAATAAGTAATTACCTAAATTATTTATTCGCAGGATATATTTCCATTTTCAACGCTTTGAAACTAGTTCCAACCCATCTTCGTTTTACGGAATAAATTTTCCAAACATTTTCTGTTTCCACTGAAAATAACTAAGTCCAAATACTTTAGATTTTAAAATAATTTAATCACTTTATTCTAAATTATAATTTAAATCGTTTAAATTTGACTACTTAAACACTTTATCCAAAATATGTACCTAAAAAATATTTTTAATAAAACCTCTTTACAAATATAAAACTAATTTTTTTTTAAAACAAAAGTTAAGCCAAGCTAAGTTCAAAATAAGAGCTACGAAATTCTATACAAGTTTCAAATAAAACTTTAACCCAACTATCTTTAAAATCAATCCATTTTATAAAATATAAATATAAATAATATTCTTTAAAACATAATACAATTACCCTTTAAAATAATTATTACTACAGCTAATTTAGTACATATTTACCTTTAAACTTTTTACAATTTAAATAAGAATTTTCTTAAAAACATTCTTTTTAAAATCAAATTTAAAACTTATAACTTTTAATTAAAAATCTACTTTAAAACGTACTTGGCTTTTCAGGAAAATACACTTCCATTTCAAAATAGACCAAAGAATCCTTTTATGAATCCTGCTTGATTTATCTCAATTCGAATTTACGTTTAAATCCCGTAAATTTCTTCCAATACTTTAAAAATAAACACCTTTTTATTTTTAACACATTTCCCATTTCCTGGAAATCACTCTATAAAATATAGGGGAGATTCTAGGTGATTTAAACCAAATTACTTTTTAAAATAAGATTATTAATCAATTATTTATATTAAAATTCCCTTTTTGGAAATTTAATACTATTTTACCTTTAAAATAATTGAGCACTACAAGTTCTTTAAGTAAATATTTACTTTGTACTTGAAATAATTAAAAGTAACATTTTCTCCAAATATCCTAAACACATTTTAAACCGCTAGTTTATATTTCGGAAGCTTTCTTTGGAATCATACTTAATTTCCGGGGAAAACATTTTCCATCTTTAGAAATAATCCATCTTTATTTTTAAAACAATTTATACCTTCTTATAAAATTTCCCACCGAAAATCTATCTTTCAAAATTTATCCACCGATAAATATACCAATTTATTTATAAACCCAATTTATAAATTTCCGTTTCTTGTTTCCATTCCAATCACAGTTTCAAAACATTTCAAATTCCAAACCAATTTACTGAATTTAATTTCCTTAAATTCATTCCTTAAAAATTCCTTTTCATTACCCTTTATCCCAATTTATTTTATTTATATTTTAAAATACCAAATTATATTTATCCATCCATAACACAGCATAACAAAATTCCAAACCAAATTATCACATGATATCAATGAGATATTCCACAGATTATGAATATAATTTATATTTGTGAGGAATCCAGTTGGATCCCTCCAACCCGTTTCCCTGCATCTACAGATGCTAGCACAACAAATAAAATATCGATCAAATCTGATAATAATTATCACATTCATCTAATCAACCAATCAATCATTTGAATATTTGTTATTTAAATTAAATGGTATCCAGATGTGAGTGAGATTAACTCACCTTGAATTTCTTCGAGCGTTCCCAATTTTTTTTAAATCAAAACGAACAGAGTTTGATTTAACCTAAATTTTTATTTTCTCAAAACGATCCTAGATCTACACCACAGTGGGCTGCTCATTGCTGCGATTCCGACGCTTCTTGTTTTGTTGGAATCTGACCACGCATGCAAAAGATAGGCAGGTTTAAAAGTTTGTAATATAATTAATATAAAAAAATTCTTTTTTTTTAATTACAAACCCTACGGGTAAAAACTCAGCCGACCCATAACGCTATTCTCCTTCGCGCGTCCAGAAAGCTTGAACCCAACATCGCTGTCGAACCATCAACAATCGCGATCACCACGACGATCGATAGCACGATCAGGAACCACCTCCGCCTCCGCCTACACATATCATACTTACGCCAGAAATCGCGCGACACTCGGTGCAGTCGTCATTGAGAGAATCATATTCGAACGGCCGACCTTCGAGGTCGAAGATTCGTCAATCCATCATGCTAAACACGATCTTGACCGTTGAATAGGTAGATCCAACTGTCCTCTCCACTATTCTAGTTGAAAGTTTTCAAAAATATCGATTAGATCTGGAGGAATTTGAGGGACAAAAAGGGACAATTTAGGCCATCAAAATGTTTTGGTGGCGGCTTGAAGAATGAAATTAGGGTTGTCGGCTGCAAACAAATATATATGAATTTATATACTAATTTAATAATATTTTATTATAAATTCTCACCAATTTACAAGATTTTCGAACGAACTCCGAATCAAACATGCCGCCAGGCCATTATAAGGTTTTACCTGTATTTCGAACACAATGGAACGTATTTCGAAGGCTAATTTGATCATATGTGAAAGATAGCTTTTGAATCGAGTTTAAATATTAAATTATCGATTTTAATTTCAACGCGTTTCTCACCCGTACGAGCAAACGGTAAATCCAAACGCTACGAAATTTGAAATCGGATAATAATACATTATTATGGATCCAATGGAACTAGTTTCATCGAATTCAAGGACTGAGCCCCGGAAGGCTATTTTAACTCGTCGAATAATTCGAGCGATTTTCAAAATTGTCGAAATCACTTAAAATTTCACTTTTAAAACTTTATTAATTTAATTATAAATCATATAAAATTATTGATCACCTAATAAATCATTCCGTTTCAATTTAAATCAAAATCTGATAATTTACATTATTAAAATATTAAATTTCATTATTAAAATATAAAATTCCAAATTTGACTTATCGACTTTTGATTCCATCCAAAAGTCCAATATTAAAATTCAAATCAAACTATATTTAAAATAATCTTAGAAACCAATTTCATATCTATTTACATCCATATTCAAAAATTATCCTAATCCCAAATATTTAATTATTATTATTCAAATCCAATTGAATTGCCATATTTGAAATTTTACTAATCTTATTAATTTGACCAAAATCTTCTTATTCAAAATCAAATTATAATTCACATTCAACATTTAAAAAGAATTAAATGTTCAAAATCTAACGACCAAAATTTCGGGTCGTTACATTTCTCCCCCTTATAAAAATTTTGTCCCCAAAATTTGCTAAGGTAGGAAAATGCTACTAAACTCATTTACTTATCTATACTTACTTAGTTTCAAACTTACATTCACCTCACCCAAAACTTTTAGCTCAATTCCAAAACCATTTGCTTTTATTTCTAACTCAAAAGCTTGATTTCAATATCACTTCAAAAATAACTTTCCTAGTTAACCCAAAATTTTCAAAATTCTCAAAAATTTTCTAACTCCCAAAATTTTTGACAGCGTCTCCTTTGTACGGAGAGCGTTTCACAATATCACAATAGATAGAAATATATATATGTCGACCCACATGGTCGGAAAACAAAATATACCACAATATATATATATATATATATATCATTTTTCAAATTTTATTGCTTAGGCGTACCTTTGATTAGCATTTTTTTAAGCAAGCGGCTAATGTATTATGCATTTACGCACTCCAACTCTATCGATTGCCTTCCGTACCTCTACTTACTCAAACATACATATAAGTTTTCAACAATATAAGATTTTTAACAACCTTCCATACATTTATCTTAGCTAAACACAACAATTACATAGTCCAACAACAAATTTCATAATCCTACAAGTACTATCTTTATAGAAATCACAAGTTTTCAACACCATTTAATTTTCCTAACAAATCTAAACTTCATTTTATCCCACTTGAATGATTAACAATCAAGTTTACTTTTTACAATTCATATTTACTACAACCAATTCATTTCCTCTTCAATATGATTAACCTATGCTTTACTTACATCAATTTACTTCAATTCAATTCCAAATTGATTCACAATCAAATTTTTATTTTAAATTTGATATACTTGCATTTCTTTTATGATTCACTTGCATTTATACACAAATCCACTTTGTTAGATTTCACTTAGTCCAATTGATTCAAAAACCAGCTTAATTTGCTTCTTTAAATCAATTCAATTCCGTTTACAACAAACAACCAATTTCCATGCAAATTTTAAAGTTATCAATGCAAGCAACCATCACTTAAGCTTATAACCATTTAAAATTAATTCCATCTCAATCTATATCAATTTTATTTCATTCGAAATTATTAAGAACCTAAACAATTTTTACTTCATCACAATTATTAAATCAAATCCCTTTTCTCATTTCAAGTTCATCATCCAACTTAAGTTTATATTAATATCATTTCATTCTGGATTATTTACAACTCATACATTCTTATTTCACGTTGATAAGAAATTAAAATTCTTTCATTTGCATTAAAATTTTATTATCTAACCAAATTTCATGACCCCTAACAAAGCTCGACCACAATCATTTTTCAATTTTCTTAAGTTATTTCAATAACAAAATGACTCAATTTCTTCTCACCTTAATCTTATTTCCATTTTAATTCGATTCTTATTCAATCAAATTCCAATCCATTACAAATTTTAATTCAATTTGCTTACTTACTCAATCCATTTTAAATTTATCCACCTTCTCAATTCATTTCTGAATTTATTAATAACATAACCATTCCAATTATTCTAAACCAGAACTGGGTTTTATTTTGCTTTTTAAATTTTTAACAAGCTACCAAAATTTTATTCATTCTAATACAATTTCCATTTATTTTAGCTTACACTAAATTCATCCTCAAACAATTCCTTTGGATTTAGTTGAGTGAGCATTTACTTCATCCAATATCATTTCAACTAAATTAAGTTTTCTTTCAATTCAATTCTTTTCCGATTCTAAATTCAAGTTCAACCAAATTTTATTTAGCCAATTTAAATTCATACCATTTCCTTTACTATTTTAAATAAGAATTTAACTCTATTCAAGATTATTTATAACACAACTGAGTTTTGATTTTAATTCAATTCAAATTCAACTAAATTCTATTTCTCTATATATAAGTTCAAACTTATTTACTAACCAAAGTCCATTCACATTTTATTTTTCTTCATCTTATTCCAATTTATATGTTATTTAGGATCATGTTTTGAATTTCCCATAAAATACCCATCGTTTTATTTTGATTTTACAACTTTCATTTCCTATTCTTAAGTTCACCAACTTATTTATTTAAAAGCTTATATTGCTCATTTGAGTGATTTTCACCTTATAATCACAATTCCAAATTATATACATACATACACATATATATATATATCACTTAATAGCTTAAGGGTATAAAATTTTAATACACAATTATAATCATTGTACATTTCAATTTTATATTCAATTTAATTCAATTTCAATTTCAATTTTATTTTACATTTAACTTATCCTGAGTTAAATGCAAATATATTCTATTCACTTCCATTTACAAAAGTTAAATTTTAATTCTAGGATTAAAATTATCATTTCCTTCTTATTAATATCAACTTCACTTTATAAGTTCGATAGTTGATTTACCTTAACTTTTCACATTATTTAAATAGAGTTCCCAGAATTCAATTACCCGGTTTTATTTCGAAACCATTTTGAAATCATAAATAACACATACCCACTTGGTATATCAAATCAAATCTCCGAATTCCGAAACACTTGGTTTTACCAAAACAAATATCCCTTTTGAAATTTCTAAAACCACTGGTATACCAAACAAGTCCAACCAAATATCGTAACCAATCACCACGGAAGCAATCCACCACTTTGGAAACTCGAAAATGAATTCTGATGATATGGCCATCATTATCAGGATTATTTCCCAGCGACTGAAGTGAGTTCTAGTATAAATATTGTATAATAATCTTAAATTTTATATTGTATAAATATTTTTCTTCCATATATATATACATATGAAGTTGAAAATTTTGAAATTAAAAGGTGTATAAAAATCTTTATTAAAAATGAAAGAAAATTAAGAAAATGGAGTTTAATAATTTATATCATATGTTTAAATGTTAAGTTTGGAAATTTTAAGATATGATATTTATAATTGGATTTTTCCTAAAATAAATTGAAATGAATATTCTAGTATAATTCGAATTGGGAAAAATATATATATTTTATTTCTAGAAATTGAAGTCTTATTATTTATGGATTTTATATGAATATTCAAGACTAATTAATAGAACAATTGATTTGTTGAAAGAATAAAATCCAACTTTAGTTTGAAATATTGATACTCAAAATGGATATATGTATATATAAATAAATTGAAGTGGTTTTGGAACTTGAGAGAGATAATATAACTTTTGGTTTAGACTTTAATAAAGAAATGTATTTGTATAGTCATGAGAACTATTTTCTTTACAAAATAACATTTAAGTTAAACCATTTAATTCATATACCGTTGAATGTCCAAAGCATTCAAGTTTTTAGAAGTTATGGTTTTAAATTATGATTTTCAAAATATTATGCTTTGAAAATATTTGATTTTCAGACGTTATGAAGTTAAAGCATTATGATTTTGGAAAAGAATTATATTTGGGATAAGTGATAAAATATGGTTTTGGGTTTTGAAATGATATCGTATTCATGGTTATGAAATGGAATGTTTATTCTGATTTTTTAAAGTATAACCTATTTTTAAATGACCGCGGTGTTATAATAACGATGGGTTGGCAAAGAGACCGGGATCGGATATGGACATACTCTCTGTCGATACCGAAAACCACTTTGACTAACCGTGTACGCGGTGGAGATTCCAGAATGAATTAGGTGGTGGCGACGTTTCCTGTAAGGTAAATACGTGGACCCGACTCCCGTGAGTTGGCATAAGGTGGCTAAAACAGGAGCGATTCTCAGGCCAATGAGGTCATTCCTCTGATCGGACCCTCCTCTTCGATATTATACTTTGATTTTGGATTGATTCAGTGGCCACTTCTATATTTTGATTTTGGGGAGTTAGTCCGAGGTGGGCGGTAACTGTGGCTACGCGTTTCCACCAGCCTGGATAGCAATTGGTATATCTACCCTGGCATTGCCTAGTTGTGCCGTGTCACCTACCATACCGAGCCTTTATTACGAGTTTCTATTTGTGTCGTGCCTATGGAGTATCCTCTGGTAGCTTCCCGATCAGGAGGTATTACGGTACTGTATAGACTATTGGCATTATTTGTGTTAAGGGCTATATGGGTAACCCCTTAACGCTATTAAAAAGTAAGTTTATTTTATAAATAGACATTATTATAATAGCGCAATATACTACATAGTAAATAGTTTAACGGATCCTTAGGAGATGTAAATCCCGAACATCTCTTGAGTTACTGTACTCATATTTATTTCTGTTAATTTAACTCACATAAGATCTTTTAGTTCTGACTCGAGTGTTTTTGTCTTTTCAAATTCGCTCGGGTCAGTCCGAGCATTTCAGGATCGAAGACTTTAGCTTTAGAGGACGAAGACGAAGGATTCGTATTATTATTATCTATTTTATTACACCACACTCATACTGTTCCGCTGCATTGATTGTATTGGTATGTGTAACTCTGATATTTATTGTATAAAGCAAATCAAGTGTTTGTAAACTGTTTTGAACGGTATATTTATTATTATATTTTATCCTTCCGCTGTGAGATTCTGTTTTGTTTTATTTCTTCTCTGTTTTTCTTATTTACCCCATAACAATCCGCCCTTCCGTATGGTTTGAACTGGCACGTGTGTCGGTTTAAAGTGTGCGAAAAGGCGGGATGTTACAGTTGGTATCAGAGCTTTGGTTTAGCGATAAACTTTGGCTTTGTGGGGTTTGACTCTTTGTTAATAGGGTAGTAATACCCTATGGGAGTCGCTGAGTGTATGTATATGAGAGAGCGTATTTGTTAGTGTTAATAAAGATTTTGATATTGTGTTAATCTGTTCCGCTTTGTATTTATAAATTCTGGTTGATGCATGGGACGCTATGACATCAATAGGGATTTCTAAACACTTAATAGGACAGACCGACATAATATTTGTTTTTAATATAGGTGAATGAAATAATTTTGCCTATTATATTTTCTATATATAAAAATATTTTTATAAAGATATATATATATATATATTTGGTTGCTATAGATTGGGTGTTAGGAAATAAAAATATTTATAATAATTGAAGCTAAGTTGAAATTATAATAAATCAAATTGGAGATTTTAGAACTTAAGTCCGGGATTTTTTGAAATCTGTTTTCAAAGGATTTATGAAGTATAATGATTTGGCTTGTAAATATTTTCTTATATAAATATTTAGTATAATTCGAAAGAATTGGTTTAAAGAGGATTATGAAGAAAATAAGTTTGTACTTTCCTCTCTGTCGTTGGAAAATAATTTCGGTGATGACGGCCGCATCATCGACTTTCATTTTCGAGTTTCGAAGGGAAAGACCACTGTAGTAAATTCTACTGCAGATTTGTTTTGAAATTATTTAAAATTTTAATTGTTTAAAGGTAATTAGAGATATAAAAGTTGTAAGAAATTAATTATCTATTATTTTAAAGTAATTTTGAGGTTTGACCCGGTATTTAATTCTTAAATTTCCATTAATTAATTGTTTTAAATTATTTTAGTGAAATAAAAGGTAAGTAATTAATTGAAACCTCTAATGTAGGTAAGAGAATTAATGAAAAGTTATAAAGAGAAATTTGAAATTGGTAACCTACGAAATAAGGAATAATTATTATTGAAGCATTTAATTAACCATAGGTAAATAGAAACTTGTATAAATTTCAAGTATATTCTTTAAAACATATATAACTTACCAAATATTAAAAGTTGAAATGTTTAATAAGAAGTGGAATTTGTACAAGTAGAAATTGGAAATAATGAAAGAATTTATTGGTATAAACTTAAGCAAAATTTATAAAACGAATATATATTTATTGAACCATTAATTAATAAAAAGGAATTGAGAAGAAACTTGTGAATTTTCACTTACATTCTTAAAACATACATAACTTACCATATAATAAAAGTTGCAATGTTAGTAAGAAAATGTAAGGGAAAATCTTACAAGTGAAGTTTGAGATAATTAAGGTATTCAATAAATTTGCTGTTATTAATGAGAATTAATTGTATAAACTTAAGTTAAATTGGAAAGTTTACTATATAAGGAAAGGTAAGTAGTATAAATAGATGATGTAAACTTTAGTCAGTAAATTGGAATACAAATATGATAAATTTTGTAATAAATGGAAAATGAAAATTGTAAGAAATAAAGAAATCCCTCCATAAATGAAAGAAAGAAAATCAAACTAGTGAAGCATGGAATAAATAAAAATGAAAATAAAAGAGAAACTGTTATATGAATGAAAGGATCAAACAGCTAATGTATGAAATGAAAATTTATAATGAGTTGGTTGATTTGTTGATTTGAATTGGTATTGTTTGATTATGGTTGGTCGGGTAAGGAAATTTGAAGTATTGGATGAATAAATAATCTATTTTGTTCCATCTAAGACTGTTGAGTAAATGATGCACTTGATAGTTATTTTTCATTCCGTACAATTTCAGATTTTGAACCCGAACAACTATTGTTTGTTTGATTGAATGATTGTTTGTTTTGTTGTGTGTGTTGTCTGTTAAAATTGATAGTTAGTGTATTGATTGGATATTAATGATTGAATCCACTTAAATATTTCACTTCAAAATAAATATTTAACCTTTTAGATTATATAAGTGAATACAGGTGATGGAAGCAACTGCTACTGCTTTTGGTTCCAAAATAATAAGCGTATATTGCCCGACAAATAGGTACATTTTCGGATTTCGTTTTGAAGCGCTATTTTATAATTTCCCGTGTTGGGATATAATATTTTGATAATATTTGTAATATATTTGTTATATTTTAATATTATATTTTCCCCAGAATCTCTCTGTACAAAGGAGACTCTGCCAAAATTTTCCGTAAATTTTGGACTTAGAAATTTTGTGAAAATGTTTTCCAACTTTAATAATTTAAGTATAAAGGCTATAATGACTATAATACGGGCATAGCTCATTTAAGGTAATTAATTTAGTAAATTATTGATTATAAGTAAATATTTGAAATAGATGTACTGTTTTAATTCTTCCTTCTCCCTTCTTTTTCCTTTTCGGGGACGAAAAGTTTTGAGTGGGGGAGAGTTTAACGACCCGTTAAATTCAGTGATATTAAATGAGTCAATTTGATATGTTTTCTAATCTAATTTAAATTGAAATAGAAGTCTTAGGATTTTTAATGGAGTAAATGTAGGGGTTAGCTAGTAACTGTAATTAAAGGTAAATAATTTAAAATGTTTATATGACATAGGTAGAATAACGAAAATTTGTGTTTGTGGTTATAAGTCATAATTAGTTGATTAAAATGGTATTAATGAAATAATAACTGAATTGAATTGCAATATATAAACATCAGAAAAATTTAATTGGTGGATTAAATTTGTTAAAGTTCATAAGTTTTGTAATTTAGTTTAGTAGAACTTTAAATTATAAACGAAGATTGAAATAAACGATAAATTTAATTATGTCAATGGTGACTCAAGACCTAGGTTATAGGAATTGGAACATAATCCAATTTGAATTAAGTAGAAGAAGGATTTGGTTAATATGTAAGTTATTGTTCAAGGTATTGAATAAAAACTTGGAATCCAATCATAATTTAATGATAATAACGTTAGTATTAGAGAATAAAAATATTTCAATGCAGTACCCGAATGAACGGAATAAAATGAATATATATTGAATGGAAATGAAATGTAAATTGGCACATTTGGTTGAAAGTTAATTTTAAGAAACATATAAATGTTGAATTTGTGAATATTAATATAAATATTAACTTGAATGGAATTCATTAATACAAAGATGTAATAAGTGTAGATAGTAAAAATTTAAGGGCTGTAGTGGATAAAAAATCTAGTAGTAACATAAAATTTATTTATATGGAAAAAGAGTATAGATTTGAACAAATTTATGAAAATTTGATAAGAATAGTGGTTGTAATTAGTTTGGTTATTTAATATTTGGAAGATAGAGATTTGTAAATCCGTTAATAAATTTATAATGGGAAGGAATGGTAAGAATGTAAAAATTATAAGCATTTGATTCAATTAAGGGAATTAAATTATAATAAATGGTCATTTAATAAATTCAACGTTCTGTGAGAAATCATAATAGTTGTGTAAAATGTGTACAAACTACAACTTGGAAATTTATTGGATTTATAACGGTTTTGGTATTACATTTATGAGTTTAAAAGTTATTCCATTTTGTAAAGTAATAAAAGCTTATTTAGGTGACTAGAATTTAGCGTAACGACTATTGTGTGTTACCTATTCTTGTTGCTTGTTAATTTAAATTTTGGGAATCAAATTCAATTTATCCGCCAAATTTACCGCAGTTAAAGTGAAATGAATTGGTGAATGAGTAATGTTAAATACAAATAAGATGTAACCAAGAAAAATCCCATTTATAATAATTTATGTAGAATAAAGTAAAGAAACCAGGAAATGAAAATGTGAAAATGTGGATGCAATGAGATCTTAAGTAATAATAACTTTGTTAGGTAAGTGATAACGGATTTTTTTTTTTGCATAACCAAATAAAGATCCAAATTTATTTGGAAATTAATTGCAATCAATTGAATTTATTGCAATTAAATGGATTTAATATTTAATAGTTATGTAATTATTATTTTTGAAAGAAATTGGAGTTATTTGTAATAAGTATGAACCTAATGTTAATTTTTCTTATAGGATTGACAATTGATATGGAATGAAAAGAAGAAAATTTGGGTCAGTAAAATTTGGAATTTATGCATAATAAAATGGATTCTAACGTTAAATACTACGCTATTGAGGTTTAAATTAGACTTAAAGAATAATGATGTGAATCAGGAACTAATGTTTATGGCATCTTTATTTTAGGTGAAAGTTGAGAATATAAAGATTAAAAATCTAAAGTATGGATTTTGAGAATATAATTTTATAATTCTTAAATATAGGAAAGTGTAGAAATTTACACTGCAAATTGATATACTTATAATTTTAATTTACATCCAAGCTTGTTAAATCACTTGAAATTGATTAAATTATATAAGTAATAAAATTTGGACAATTTTAGAATATAATATAAAATTTGGATTTTTGTAATTTATTTTAATTTAATTATTGAATATTAAAAATAGCCATTTTGGCCACGGACTCGGATTTCGACGAAACCAGTTTCATCGGATCCGTATCGGTGAATTATTGTAGGGTTTCAAGTTTCGTATCGATCGGACCTGTCATTTGATCGTACGGACGCGAAACGCCTTGAAATCAGTTTAATTAAAATCAATTTGAAATCAATTTGGAAATTTTGTTTTCAGCATAACTTCTTCATACGATCGAATTTGGACGTGAAACTTCTTCCATCGCGTTCAGAATATTTTAAATTACCTATTTGGATATATAGATTTACGAAATTTCGTTCCGGAGTCATAGCGGGCTTTTTTGGGCCATAGTTTGCTATGCACGTTCATTCTACGGTCTATCTACCCTATTTCAAACCCCTCTATATAAACCCAGCTATTCAGCCCTAGCCTCCGCCTAATTTCATTTATCTGCGCGTATTTTCTTCAAGCTTCTCTTCTTCTTCAATGGGGGCTAACCCTAGATCCAGTCTGTTCAAAAACAAAATGAAAATTCAAAATCTCCAGAAAAATTCCACAAAAATATATGTCGATCTTCTCGAAACACGTAATCCCATGGTGAAATTCGTTTTTCAGTTGGAGTTACCGTTTATCCAGAATAAATTCAAACAGTTCGTGGTCGTTCATCAGCGTCGCATCAAAGTTCGCCTGATCGAAATTCTGTTTCTGGGTATTGTAGAGTGGACCGAGGGGACCGCATCTATGTGGTTTGGTTGTCGTTTTGATGGTCGGATTGCTTGCTACAATTCGATTAGGGTTATACAGGGGCGGCGGCCATGTAGGAGTTTGGGCGACCGGAGATCACTGGTAGGGGCGTCTCGGCATGAGGAGCACGATGGTGGTGGCGGCGCGGCGTATGGAGGCCGGTGGTGGAAGCAATCAGCGGTAAAAGTTGGTCAAAGGGGGGGCGCGTGTTCTGTGAATTCGCGTGCGTATAAACCTGGGCGCGCGTTGAAGATGATGACGTGGAATGTTGTGTATGTAAATGTGTACCATTCTTTGCTATTTTAAAATTTAAATTCAAGTGCAAATTTCGACATAACTCTCGCATACGATCTTCGATTCACGTGAGATTTTTTTTATCAGGATCTTAATTAAATTCCGGACCTGATGACGCTGGTTTGGATGAATTCTGAGACGGTCAAATTTTTGGGTTTAAATCGAATTTAAATTTGATTTAAATTCAAAAGGTGAGTGTTTTAACCCACTCACAACTACTAGAAGCTTTTATGTTTGTTAAATTAATTTTAGAAATGAGTAGAAATTTATTTATGAGTAATTGGCATGTTTATTTTATTCATATCTGTTGGATTGCATTTATTAAATTTAACTGTTAATTTAATTAATTTATTGCGTATAAATTTACAGTTAAAATTTATTTTTTTGTATATGAACTGCTAGTTAACAGTTATATAATTTATTACTGAATATAGACTGTAGATTAATAGCTGTTAAATTTAATTTGAATAAAATTGCCAGTATTACCTGTTATGTAGTACCAAAAATAATATTGTTATTGATTGATATTGATTGATGATTGCGATTTGGATGATGGATGATGTTGATGAATGGATGTTTATTGTATATCATTAAGTTGCAAATTATCATGCATATTTCATTTCATTCGGAATTGTGGTTTGAAATGATATACAACCGCAAAATTTTATATCTTTTAAATTGCGGATTGAAATGATAAATATCTGTATCACTTGACCATAGGATAGAAAATTATATACAGGCACCGCGGTCTATATATAACTATTTTAATGTGATTTCTATGGTTTGGATGGAATACGGGTTATAATAATCTTAAATTTTATATTGTATAAATATTTTTCTTCCATATATATATACATATGAAGTTGAAAATTTTGAAATTAAAAGGTGTATAAAAATCTTTATTAAAAATGAAAGAAAATTAAGAAAATGGAGTTTAATAATTTATATCATATGTTTAAATGTTAAGTTTGGAAATTTTAAGATATGATATTTATAATTGGATTTTTCCTAAAATAAATTGAAATGAATATTCTAGTATAATTCGAATTGGGAAAAATATATATATTTTATTTCTAGAAATTGAAGTCTTATTATTTATGGATTTTATATGAATATTCAAGACTAATTAATAGAACGATTGATTTGTTGAAAGAATAAAATCCAACTTTAGTTTGAAATATTGATACTCAAAATGGATATATGTATATATAAATAAATTGAAGTGGTTTTGGAACTTGAGAGAGATAATATAACTTTTGGTTTAGACTTTAATAAAGAAATGTATTTGTATAGTCATGAGAACTATTTTCTTTACAAAATAACATTTAAGTTAAACCATTTAATTCATATACCGTTGAATGTCCAAAGCATTCAAGTTTTTAGAAGTTATGGTTTTAAATTATGATTTTCAAAATATTATGCTTTGAAAATATTTGATTTTCAGACGTTATGAAGTTAAAGCATTATGATTTTGGAAAAGAATTATATTTGGGATAAGTGATAAAATATGGTTTTGGGTTTTGAAATGATATCGTATTCATGGTTATGAAATGGAATGTTTATTCTGATTTTTTAAAGTATAACCTATTTTTAAATGACCGCGGTGTTATAATAACGATGGGTTGGCAAAGAGACCGGGATCGGATATGGACATACTCTCTGTCGATACCGAAAACCACTTTGACTAACCGTGTACGCGGTGGAGATTCCAGAATGAATTAGGTGGTGGCGACGTTTCCTGTAAGGTAAATACGTGGACCCGACTCCCGTGAGTTGGCATAAGGTGGCTAAAACAGGAGCGATTCTCAGGCCAATGAGGTCATTCCTCTGATCGGACCCTCCTCTTCGATATTATACTTTGATTTTGGATTGATTCAGTGGCCACTTCTATATTTTGATTTTGGGGAGTTAGTCCGAGGTGGGCGGTAACTGTGGCTACGCGTTTCCACCAGCCTGGATAGCAATTGGTATATCTACCCTGGCATTGCCTAGTTGTGCCGTGTCACCTACCATACCGAGCCTTTATTACGAGTTTCTATTTGTGTCGTGCCTATGGAGTATCCTCTGGTAGCTTCCCGATCAGGAGGTATTACGGTACTGTATAGACTATTGGCATTATTTGTGTTAAGGGCTATATGGGTAACCCCTTAACGCTATTAAAAAGTAAGTTTATTTTATAAATAGACATTATTATAATAGCGCAATATACTACATAGTAAATAGTTTAACGGATCCTTAGGAGATGTAAATCCCGAACATCTCTTGAGTTACTGTACTCATATTTATTTCTGTTAATTTAACTCACATAAGATCTTTTAGTTCTGACTCGAGTGTTTTTGTCTTTTCAAATTCGCTCGGGTCAGTCCGAGCATTTCAGGATCGAAGACTTTAGCTTTAGAGGACGAAGACGAAGGATTCGTATTATTATTATCTATTTTATTACACCACACTCATACTGTTCCGCTGCATTGATTGTATTGGTATGTGTAACTCTGATATTTATTGTATAAAGCAAATCAAGTGTTTGTAAACTGTTTTGAACGGTATATTTATTATTATATTTTATCCTTCCGCTGTGAGATTCTGTTTTGTTTTATTTCTTCTCTGTTTTTCTTATTTACCCCATAACAATCCGCCCTTCCGTATGGTTTGAACTGGCACGTGTGTCGGTTTAAAGTGTGCGAAAAGGCGGGATGTTACAGTTGGTATCAGAGCTTTGGTTTAGCGATAAACTTTGGCTTTGTGGGGTTTGACTCTTTGTTAATAGGGTAGTAATACCCTATGGGAGTCGCTGAGTGTATATATATGAGAGAGCGTATTTGTTAGTGTTAATAAAGATTTTGATATTGTGTTAATCTGTTCCGCTTTGTATTTATAAATTCTGGTTGATGCATGGGACGCTATGACATCAATAGGGATTTCTAAACACTTAATAGGACAGACCGACATAATATTTGTTTTTAATATAGGTGAATGAAATAATTTTGCCTATTATATTTTCTATATATAAAAATATTTTTATAAAGATATATATATATATATATATATATATTTGGTTGCTATAGATTGGGTGTTAGGAAATAAAAATATTTATAATAATTGAAGCTAAGTTGAAATTATAATAAATCAAATTGGAGATTTTAGAACTTAAGTCCGGGATTTTTTGAAATCTGTTTTCAAAGGATTTATGAAGTATAATGATTTGGCTTGTAAATATTTTCTTATATAAATATTTAGTATAATTCGAAAGAATTGGTTTAAAGAGGATTATGAAGAAAATAAGTTTGTACTTTCCTCTCTGTCGTTGGAAAATAATTTCGGTGATGACGGCCGCATCATCGACTTTCATTTTCGAGTTTCGAAGGGAAAGACCACTGTAGTAAATTCTACTGCAGATTTGTTTTGAAATTATTTAAAATTTTAATTGTTTAAAGGTAATTAGAGATATAAAAGTTGTAAGAAATTAATTATCTATTATTTTAAAGTAATTTTGAGGTTTGACCCGGTATTTAATTCTTAAATTTCCATTAATTAATTGTTTTAAATTATTTTAGTGAAATAAAAGGTAAGTAATTAATTGAAACCTCTAATGTAGGTAAGAGAATTAATGAAAAGTTATAAAGAGAAATTTGAAATTGGTAACCTACGAAATAAGGAATAATTATTATTGAAGCATTTAATTAACCATAGGTAAATAGAAACTTGTATAAATTTCAAGTATATTCTTTAAAACATATATAACTTACCAAATATTAAAAGTTGAAATGTTTAATAAGAAGTGGAATTTGTACAAGTAGAAATTGGAAATAATGAAAGAATTTATTGGTATAAACTTAAGCAAAATTTATAAAACGAATATATATTTATTGAACCATTAATTAATAAAAAGGAATTGAGAAGAAACTTGTGAATTTTCACTTACATTCTTAAAACATACATAACTTACCATATAATAAAAGTTGCAATGTTAGTAAGAAAATGTAAGGGAAAATCTTACAAGTGAAGTTTGAGATAATTAAGGTATTCAATAAATTTGCTGTTATTAATGAGAATTAATTGTATAAACTTAAGTTAAATTGGAAAGTTTACTATATAAGGAAAGGTAAGTAGTATAAATAGATGATGTAAACTTTAGTCAGTAAATTGGAATACAAATATGATAAATTTTGTAATAAATGGAAAATGAAAATTGTAAGAAATAAAGAAATCCCTCCATAAATGAAAGAAAGAAAATCAAACTAGTGAAGCATGGAATAAATAAAAATGAAAATAAAAGAGAAACTGTTATATGAATGAAAGGATCAAACAGCTAATGTATGAAATGAAAATTTATAATGAGTTGGTTGATTTGTTGATTTGAATTGGTATTGTTTGATTATGGTTGGTCGGGTAAGGAAATTTGAAGTATTGGATGAATAAATAATCTATTTTGTTCCATCTAAGACTGTTGAGTAAATGATGCACTTGATAGTTATTTTTCATTCCGTACAATTTCAGATTTTGAACCCGAACAACTATTGTTTGTTTGATTGAATGATTGTTTGTTTTGTTGTGTGTGTTGTCTGTTAAAATTGATAGTTAGTGTATTGATTGGATATTAATGATTGAATCCACTTAAATATTTCACTTCAAAATAAATATTTAACCTTTTAGATTATATAAGTGAATACAGGTGATGGAAGCAACTGCTACTGCTTTTGGTTCCAAAATAATAAGCGTATATTGCCCGACAAATAGGTACATTTTCGGATTTCGTTTTGAAGCGCTATTTTATAATTTCCCGTGTTGGGATATAATATTTTGATAATATTTGTAATATATTTGTTATATTTTAATATTATATTTTCCCCAGAATCTCTCTGTACAAAGGAGACTCTGCCAAAATTTTCCGTAAATTTTGGACTTAGAAATTTTGTGAAAATGTTTTCCAACTTTAATAATTTAAGTATAAAGGCTATAATGACTATAATACGGGCATAGCTCATTTAAGGTAATTAATTTAGTAAATTATTGATTATAAGTAAATATTTGAAATAGATGTACTGTTTTAATTCTTCCTTCTCCCTTCTTTTTCCTTTTCGGGGACGAAAAGTTTTGAGTGGGGGAGAGTTTAACGACCCGTTAAATTCAGTGATATTAAATGAGTCAATTTGATATGTTTTCTAATCTAATTTAAATTGAAATAGAAGTCTTAGGATTTTTAATGGAGTAAATGTAGGGGTTAGCTAGTAACTGTAATTAAAGGTAAATAATTTAAAATGTTTATATGACATAGGTAGAATAACGAAAATTTGTGTTTGTGGTTATAAGTCATAATTAGTTGATTAAAATGGTATTAATGAAATAATAACTGAATTGAATTGCAATATATAAACATCAGAAAAATTTAATTGGTGGATTAAATTTGTTAAAGTTCATAAGTTTTGTAATTTAGTTTAGTAGAACTTTAAATTATAAACGAAGATTGAAATAAACGATAAATTTAATTATGTCAATGGTGACTCAAGACCTAGGTTATAGGAATTGGAACATAATCCAATTTGAATTAAGTAGAAGAAGGATTTGGTTAATATGTAAGTTATTGTTCAAGGTATTGAATAAAAACTTGGAATCCAATCATAATTTAATGATAATAACGTTAGTATTAGAGAATAAAAATATTTCAATGCAGTACCCGAATGAACGGAATAAAATGAATATATATTGAATGGAAATGAAATGTAAATTGGCACATTTGGTTGAAAGTTAATTTTAAGAAACATATAAATGTTGAATTTGTGAATATTAATATAAATATTAACTTGAATGGAATTCATTAATACAAAGATGTAATAAGTGTAGATAGTAAAAATTTAAGGGCTGTAGTGGATAAAAAATCTAGTAGTAACATAAAATTTATTTATGTGGAAAAAGAGTATAGATTTGAACAAATTTATGAAAATTTGATAAGAACAGTGGTTGTAATTAGTTTGGTTATTTAATATTTGGAAGATAGAGATTTGTAAATCCGTTAATAAATTTATAATGGGAAGGAATGGTAAGAATGTAAAAATTATAAGCATTTGATTCAATTAAGGGAATTAAATTATAATAAATGGTCATTTAATAAATTCAACGTTCTGTGAGAAATCATAATAGTTGTGTAAAATGTGTACAAACTACAACTTGGAAATTTATTGGATTTATAACGGTTTTGGTATTACATTTATGAGTTTAAAAGTTATTCCATTTTGTAAAGTAATAAAAGCTTATTTAGGTGACTAGAATTTAGCGTAACGACTATTGTGTGTTACCTATTCTTGTTGCTTGTTAATTTAAATTTTGGGAATCAAATTCAATTTATCCGCCAAATTTACCGCAGTTAAAGTGAAATGAATTGGTGAATGAGTAATGTTAAATACAAATAAGATGTAACCAAGAAAAATCCCATTTATAATAATTTATGTAGAATAAAGTAAAGAAACGAGGAAATGAAAATGTGAAAATGTGGATGCAATGAGATCTTAAGTAATAATAACTTTGTTAGGTAAGTGATAACGGA
The DNA here is from genome assembly GCA_030765085.1 of Allium cepa. NCBI lineage: Eukaryota > Viridiplantae > Streptophyta > Magnoliopsida > Asparagales > Amaryllidaceae > Allium > Allium cepa. The sequence continues at coordinate 62,232,907 of CM060935.1, forward strand.
TTTTTTTTTTGTATAACCAAATAAAGATCCAAATTTATTTGGAAATTAATTGCAATCAATTGAATTTATTGCAATTAAATGGATTTAATATTTAATAGTTATGTAATTATTTTTTTTGAAAGAAATTGGAGTTATTTGTAATAAGTATGAACCTAATGTTAATTTTTCTTATAGGATTGACAATTGATATGGAATGAAAAGAAGAAAATTTGGGTCAGTAAAATTTGGAATTTATGCATAATAAAATGGATTCTAACGTTAAATACTACGCTATTGAGGTTTAAATTAGACTTAAAGAATAATGATGTGAATCAGGAACTAATGTTTATGGCATCTTTATTTTAGGTGAAAGTTGAGAATATAAAGATTAAAAATCTAAAGTATGGGTTTTGAGAATATAATTTTATAATTCTCAAATATAGGAAAGTGTAGAAATTTACACTGCAAATTGATATACTTATAATTTTAATTCACATCCAAGCTTGTTAAATCATTTGAAATTGATTAAATTATATAAGTAATAAAATTTGGACAACTTTAGAATATAATATAAAATTTGGATTTTTGTAATTTATTTTAATTTAATTATTGAATATTAAAAATAGCCATTTTGGCCACGGACTCGGATTTCGACGAAACCAGTTTCATCGGATCCGTATCGGTGAATTATTGTAGGGTTTCAAGTTTCATATCGATCGGACCTGTCATTTGATCGTACGGACGCGAAACGCCTTGAAATCAGTTTAATTAAAATCAATTTGAAATCAATTTGGAAATTTTGTTTTCAGCATAACTTCTTCATACGATCGAATTTGGACGTGAAACTTCTTCCATCGCGTTCAGAATATTTTAAATTACCTATTTGGATATATAGATTTACGAAATTTCGTTCCGGAGTCATAGCGGGCTTTTTTGGGCCATAGTTTGCTACGCACGTTCATTCTACGGTCTATCTACCCTATTTCAAACCCCTCTATATAAACCCAGCTATTCAGCCCTAGCCTCCGCCTAATTTCATTTATCTGCGCGTATTTTCTTCAAGCTTCTCTTCTTCTTCAATGGGGGCTAACCCTAGATCCAGTCTGTTCAAAAACAAAATGAAAATTCAAAATCTCCAGAAAAATTCCACAAAAATATATGTCGATCTTCTCGAAACACGTAATCCCATGGTGAAATTCATTTTTCAGTTGGAGTTACCGTTTATCCAGAATAAATTCAAACGGTTCGTGGCCGTTCATCAGCGTCGCATCAAAGTTCGCCTGATCGAAATTCTGTTTCTGGGTATTGTAGAGTGGACCGAGGGGACCGCATCTATGTGGTTTGGTTGTCGTTTTGATGGTCGGATTGCTTGCTACAATTCGATTAGGGTTATACAGGTGCAGCGGCCATGTAGGAGTTTGGGCGACCGGAGATCACTGGTAGGGGCGTCTCGGCATGAGGAGCACGATGGTGGTGGCGGCGCGGCGTATGGAGGCCGGTGGTGGAAGCAATCAGCGGTCAAAGTTGGTCAAAGGGGGGGCGCGTGTTCTGTGAATTCGCGTGCGTATAAACCTGGGCGCGCGTTGAAGATGATGACGTGGAATGTTTTGTATGTAAATGTGTACCATTCTTTGCTATTTTAAAATTTAAATTCAAGTGCAAATTTCGACATAACTCTCGCATACGATCTCTGATTCACGTGAGATTTTTTTTATCAGGATCGTAATTAAATTCCGGACCTGATGACGCTGGTTTGGATGAATTCTGAGACGGTCAAATTTTTGGGTTTAAATCGAATTTAAATTCGATTTAAATTCAAAAGGTGAGTGTTTTACCCACTCACAACTACTAGAAGCTTTTATGTTTGTTAAATTAATTTTAGAAATGAGTAGAAATTTATTTATGAGTAATTGGCATGTTTATTTTATTCATATCTGTTGAATTGCATTTATTAAATTTAACTGTTAATTTAATTAATTTATTGCGTATAAATTTACAGTTAAAATTTATTTGTTTGTATATGAACTGCTAGTTAACAGTTATATAATTTATTACTGAATATAGACTATAGATTAATAGCTGTTAAATTTAATTTGAATAAAATTGCCAGTATTACCTGTTATGTAGTACCAAAAATAATATTGTTATTGATTGATATTGATTGATGATTGCGATTTGGATGATGGATGATGTTGATGAATGGATGTTTATTGTATATCATTAAGTTGCAAATTATCATGCATATTTCATTTCATTCGGGATTGTGGTTTGAAATGATATACAACCGCAAAATTTTATATCTTTTAAATTACGGATTGAAATGATAAATATCTGTATCACTTGACCATAGGATAGAAAATTATATACAGGCACCGCGGTCTATATATAACTATTTTAATGTGATTTCTATGGTTTGGATGGAATATGGGTTATAATAATCTTAAATTTTATATTGTATAAATATTTTTCTTCCATATATATATACATATGAAGTTGAAAATTTTGAAATTAAAAGGTGTATAAAAATCTTTATTAAAAATGGAAGAAAATTAAGAAAATGGAGTTTAATAATTTATATCATATGTTTAAATGTTAAGTTAGGAAATTTTAAGATATGATATTTATAATTGGATTTTTCCTAGAATAAATTGAAATGAATATTCTAGTATAATTCGAATTGGGAAAAATATATATATTTTATTTCTAGAAATTGAAGTCTTATTATTTATGGATTTTATATGAATATTCAAGACTAATTAATAGAACAATTGATTTGTTGAAAGAATAAAATCCAACTTTAGTTTGAAATATTGATACTCAAAATGGATATACGTATATATAAATAAATTGAAGTGGTTTTGGAACTTGAGAGAGATAATATAAATTTTGGTTTAGACTTTAATAAAGAAATGTATTTGTATAGCCATGAGAACTATTTTCTTTACAAAATAACATTTAAGTTAAACCATTTAATTCATATACCGTTGAATGTCCAAACCATTCAAGTTTTTAGAAGTTATGGTTTTAAATTATGATTTTCAAAATATTATGCTTTGAAAATATTTGATTTTCAGACGTTATGAAGTTAAAGCATTATGATTTTGGAAAAGAATTATATTTGGGATAAGTGATAAAATATGATTTTGGGTTTTGAAATGATATCGTATTCATGGTTATGAAATGGAATGTTTATTCTGATTTTTTAAAGTATAACCTATTTTTAAATGACCGCGGTGTTATAATAACGATGGGTTGGCAAAGAGACCGGGATCGGATATGGACATACTCTCTGTCGATACCGAAAACCACTTTGACTAACCGTGTACGCGGTGGAGATTCCAGAATGAATTAGGTGGTGGCGACGTTTCCTGTAAGGTAAATACGTGGACCCGACTCCCGTGAGTTGGCATAAGGTGGCTAAAACAGGAGCAATTCTCAGGCCAATGAGGTCATTCCTCTGATCGAACCCTCCTCTTCGATATTATACTTTGATTTTGGATTGATTCAGTGGCCACTTCTATATTTTGATTTTGGGGAGTTAGTCCGAGGTGGGCGGTAACTGCGGCTACGCGTTTCCACCAGCCTGGATAGCAATTGGTATATCTACCCTGGCATTGCCTAGTTGTGCCGTGTCACCTACCATACCGAGCCTTTACTACGAGTTTCTGTTTGTGTCGTACCTATGGAGTATCCTCTGGTAGCTTCCCGATCAGGAGGTATTACGGTACTGTATAGACTATTGGCATTATTTGTGTTAAGGGCTATATGGGTAACCCCTTAACGCTATTAAAAAGTAAGTTTATTTTATAAATAGACATTATTATAATTGCGCAATATACTACATAGTAAATAGTTTAACGGATCCTTAGGAGATGTAAATCCCGAACATCTCTTGAGTTACTGTACTCATATTTATTTCGGTTAATTTAACTCACATAAGATCTTTTAGTTATGACTCGAGTGTTTTTGTCTTTTCAAATTCGCTCGGGTCAGTCCGAGCGTTTCAGGATCGAAGACTTTAGCTTTGGAGGACGAAGACGAAGGATTCGTATTATTATTATCTATTTTATTACACCACACTCATACTGTTCCGCTGCATTGATTGTATTGGTATGTGTAACTCTGATATTTATTGTATAAAGCAAATCAAGTGTTTGTAAACTGTTTTGAACGGTATATTTATTATTATATTTTATCCTTCCGCTGTGAGATTCTGTATTGTTTTATTTCTTCTCTGTTTTTCTTATTTACCCCATAACAATCCGCCCTTCCGTATGGTTTGAACTGGCACGTGTGTCGGTTTAAAGTGTGCGAAAAGGTGGGATGTTACAAAATTCATTTAAAACACTTTTCAAAATTTTCAGGATTTAAATTCTGGTTTAAATCAAATTTTAGTTATACTTCTTTTGAATAAATCATACTTAGATAATTCTATTTGGTTATAAACCATTTCAAACTTTAGACTCTTATATTTGATTATAATATTAACAACTAAACATCCAAATCCTTTTATATCAAAATATAATTTTGAGTAAAATTATTTCATTTACCCCCTTTAAAATAGTACTATGTCGATTTATCTTGTTTAAGAGTTTAGAAACCCCTATCGATACGGTTGTACTTTCCATACTGACCAGAATTCATAAACACTCAACCGATAAGTCAACACGGTATAAAAAAATTTATATTCACTAACAAGTATGCGCTCATAGCAATTAATACACTCAACTCATTATAGAGTACTATTGAATCCGTTTAATGAGTAATTTCCCTGCCAGAGCCAATGTTATCGCCAACCTAAGCTCTAATACCACTGTCAGGACCCGCCCTTCTCGACCCTCGAAAATCGACACAAAATACGCCACAGAATGATATGCCGATGATCAAGTGCCGGAAAAGACAGATAGTTTAGGAAAAAGAAAGAAAATAGAAGAAAGAAGGAACTAAACAATAACAAAATCTCACAATCGCAGCGGAACAAAATATAATAGATAATAAATGATCTTTACACAAGAACAAATTTGATTATACATTACATCATCAGACTATACATAACACACAACTGGACAGTAATCATAACACGTCCTCACAATCTGAATACACAGCGGAATGTTTAACACAAATACAGAAGTACGTATCACCATCCAGCTCGTCTCTTGAGCTCCACAACATCATTTCCTGTAATCTATAATACTCGGTCTGACCTGAGCATTATAATAAAATAACACCCAAGTCAGTCTGTGATACCAGCGTGAGAGAATTACACCCAAATTTGTTATTAAAGTTTTAAAATACTTTGAAATCAAAAGCATCTCGTAAGACCGCGCCACAAATAAACATGTCGGGTTTTTACCTTACGATAGCCAAAACATTTCTTATCAAAGTCCTCTGATATTATAATAGTATCTATATATAAATACTTATTAAAATAGCTGAAATTGTTGCATGATTAAATTCCAGCATACTAGCCACAAAGTGGGTTCTACAAACAAAAATCGTAAAAGGCGCGTAGGGAGAATGGATTTCCAACTAATGATTAGGCACTGAGGTACCACCTGTCACATACGTGGCCTAGATCACTGTACCGAGGATTACTCCCGATCCCCTGTAACACAAGACCGAGACTACCCCTTACTGGATAATCCCGAGTAAGATCACCCCACGGTTGGGATCAGCAACCGCACCACTAAGCCGAAATAAAAAGGGACATCGCGACAGGGATGACCTCACCCTAATGGGCACTACCCACTTAGCCTTGCTGCATATCCCCTGATTTTCAGTCATTCTCGGTTGATGAGGCTAGAGGCTAAGCGTTACCTTTTAGAACGTTTCACTTAGAATGCCCATCGTCCACCTGACGATTTTCTAAAAGCATTCACCCATACAAGTCCGTCTTGGGTTCGAACGGAACCGAAGGCACTACTGCTACTGCATCCACTTTGGAATAATCCTCAGAATTTGTAGCGACTAGCCCTTGCACTTCACTGCTCCATCTTCAACTCCGAACTCGTTTTTCCCATGAAAAAGTACAAACATGATCGAATTGGTTTTCGAGAAATAAATCCCGATCCCGGTCTCTTCGAAACGATCAATGCATTGGCTAATATTGATAGTCGATGATTTAACTATCAATTAACATTCACAAACATCTATCAAACAATAAATAATTACCCAAATTATTTATTCGCAAGATATATTTCCATTTTCAACCCTTTGAAACTAGTTCCAACCCATCTTCCTTTTACGGAATAAATTTCCCAAATATTTTCTGTTTCCACTGAAAATAACCAAGTCCAAATACTTTAGATTTTAAAATAATTTAAATCACTTTATTCTAAATTATACTTTAAACCGTTTAAATTTGACTTCTTAAACACTTTATGCAAAAAATATACCTAAAAAATATTTTTAATAAAACCTCTTTATAAATATAAAACAATTTTTTTTTAAAATAAAAGTTAAGCCAAGCTAAGTTCAAAATAAGAGGTACGAAATTCTATACAAGTTTCTAATAAAACTTTAACCCAACAATCTTTAAAATCAATCCATTTTATAAAATATAAATATTAATAATATTCTTTTAAAACATAATACGATTACCCTTTAAAATAATTATTACTATAACTAATTTAGTACATATTTACCTTTAAACTTTTACAACTTAAATAAGAATTTTCTTAAAAACATTCTTTTTAAAATCAAATTTAAAACTTTTAACTTTTACTTAAAAATCTACTTTAAAACGTACTTGACTTTTAAGGAAAATACACTTCCATTTCAAAATAAACCAAAGAATCCTTTTATGAATCCTGCTTGATTTATCTCAATTCGAATTTACGTTTAAATCCCGTAAATTTCTTCCAATACTTTAAAAATAAACACCTTTTAATTTTTAACACATTTCCCATTTCCTGGAAATCACTCTATAAAATATAGGGGAGATTCTAGGCGATTTGAACCAAATTACTTTTTAAAATAAAATTATTAAATCAATTATTTATATTAAAATTCCCTTTTTGGAAATTTAATACTATTTTACCTTTAAAATAATTAGGTACTACAAACTCTTTAAATAAATATTTACTTTGTACTTGAAATAATTAAAAGTAATATTTTCTCCAAATATCCTAAACACATTTTAAACCGCTAATTTATATTTCGAAAGCTTTCTTTGGAATCATACTTAATTTCCAAGGAAAACACTTTCCATCTTTAGAAATAATCAATCTTTATTTTTAAAACTATTTATACCTTCTTATAAAATTTCCCACCGAAAATCTATCTTTCAAAATTTATCCACTGATAAATATACCAATTTATTTATAAACCCAATTTATAAATTTCCGTTTCTCGTTTCCATTCCAATCACAGTTCCAAAACATTTCAAATTCCAAACCAATTTACTGAATTTAATTTCCTTAAATTCATTCCTTAAAAATTCCTTTCCATTACCCTTTAATCCCAATTTATTTTATTTATATTTTAAAATACCAAATTATATATTTATCCATCCATAACACAGCATAACAAAATTCCAAACCAAATTATCACAGGATATCAATGAGATATACCACAGATTATGAATATAATTTATATTTGTGAGGAATCTAGTTGGATCCCTCCAGCCTGTTTTCCTGCATCCACAGATGTTAGCACAACAAATAAAATATCGATCAAATCTGATAATAATTATCACATTCATCTAATCAACCAATCAATCATTTGATTATTTGCTATTTAAATTAAATGGTACCCAGATGTGAGTGAGATTAACTCACCTTGAATTTCGTCGAGCGTTCCCAATTTTTTTAAATTAAATCGAATAGAGTTCGATTTAACCTATTATTTTATTTGCTCAAAACAATCCTCGATCTGCACCATAGTGGACTGCTCATCACTGCGATTCCCACGCTTCTTGTTTCATCGGAATCTGGCCACGCATACAAAAGATAGGCAGGTTTAAAAGTTTGTAATATAATTAATATAAAAAAATTCTTTTTTTTAATTACAAACCCTACAGGTAAAACTCGGCCGACCCACAATGCTATTCTCCTTCGCACATCCAGAAAGCTTGAACCCAACATCGCTGTCGAACCATCAACATTCGCGATCACCACAACGATCGATAGCACGATCAGGAACCACCTCCGCCTCCGCCTACCCATATCATACTTATGCCAGAAATCACGCGACACTAGATGCAGTCGTCGTCGAGAGAATCGTATTCGAACGGCCGGCCTTCAAGGTCAAAGATTCGTCATCCATCATGCTAAACACGAACTTGACCGTTGAATAGGTAGATCCAACTATCCTCTCCACTTTTCGAGTTGAAAGTTTTCAAAAATATCGATTTGGAGGAGATTGACGGACAAAAAGGGACAATTTCGGCCATCGAAATGTTTTGGTGGCGGCTTGAAGAATGAAATTAGGGTTTTCGGTTGCAAACAAATATATATGAATTTATATACTAATTTAATAATATTTTATTATAAATTCTCACCAATTTACAAGATTTTCAAACGAACTCCGAATTAGACATGTCGCCAGGCAATTATAAGGTTTTACCCGTATTTCGAACACAATGGAATGTATTTCGGAGGCTAATTTGATCATGTGTGAAAGATAGCTTTTGAATCGAGTTTAAATATCAAATTATCGATTTTAATTTCAACGCGTATCTCACCCGTACGAGCAAACGGTAAATCCAAACGCTACGAAATTTGAAATCTGATAATAATACATTATTATGGATCCAATGGAACTGGTTTCGTCGAATTCCGAGACTGGGCCCCGGAAGGCTATTTTAACTCGTCGATTAATTCGACTGATTTTAAAAATCGTCGAAATCACTTAAAATTTCACTTCTAAAACTTTACTAATTTAATTATAAATCATATAGAATCTATAATCACGTAAGAAATCATTCGGATTCAATTTAAATCAAAATCTGATTATTTACATTATTAATATATTAAATTTCATTATTAAAATAATATAAAATTCCTAATTTGAATTATCGACTTTTGATTCCATCCAAAAGTCTAATATTAAAATTCAAATCAAACTAGATTTAAAATAATATTAGAAACCACTTTCATATCTATTTACATCCAGATTCACAAATTATCCTAATCCCAAATATTTAATTATTATTATTCAAATCCAATTGAATTGCCATATTTGAAATTTTACTAATCTTATTAATTTAACCAAAATATTCTTATTCAAAATCAAATTATAATTCACATTCAACATTTAAAATGAATTAAATGTTTAAAATCTAACGACCAAAATTTCGGGTCGTTACAGGGATCGTATTAGGGTAATTCCTATCCGAAGAACCAGGACTGGATTTTGGGCGATTCCTATCCGAAAACCCCTTCAAGCTAATTTTCGAAATAAAGCATACCGAAGACAAAGACCATTGAAGACAATGATATTCATGATGTAGGATTACTTGCCACTAGCCCCTTGAGGTGAAATTTACCATATTTAAAGTGGCAGTAGTACTTTGTTATGAAAATCTTCGATTTGCAAGAATATGATTTGAAGTGAAGAAAGAAATCGTTGATTAAGATTTAATGAATGATTTGGGAATATTTTCCCTATATTTAAAGTTATTACTTGAATATAAGAAATCTTTGATTAAGATTTAATGAATGGTTTGGAAATGTTTTCCTAAGTAAAAGATAAAATGATTAGGAATTATACTAGGATTTAAGAAAGGTTTAAATAGACCAAATGATTTGATAAATGAGGCTTAATTATTCCATATACTCTTAAAAAGAAAATGAAATAACTTAAAAGGAATATATCTTAGAAAGATATTTGATTTAAATAAAATATGAAGTAATTGATTGATGATTGATATCCACATATGAACTTAACATCTTTTAAGCAATGATTGGCTTCGAAGGAACTGGAGTCAGATTTGGGCGATTCCTATCCGAAAACCACTTTGAACCAATATATACGTTCGAAAGTGAAGGCATGTTGAAGATGGTGATTTTTGAAGACCATGGATCTTCATAGCGTGAGGACTGCTTATTGAATATGCTCTGGGTAGCTCCTATTATAAAGTTATCCATAGTGGTGGCCTTCTCGCTGTGAAGATTTTTCGGATTACATGGACTACTTGCTACTAGTGGTAGTAGGAGAGTGCCACCGATTTCGTTCAGTCCCAGAATGAATTTGTATGGATGAACGCCCGACATTGCATTTCTAAGACACAACGTTTGACTTTTACAAATGTAAATCTGCCTGGTGGTGGAGAAGGAAACTTCTCTTAGCTTAACACCTTTCTCTGAGACATATGCGCTCGGAGGGTGTATGCTTGTGGGAGTCAAATAGCGATCAAAGAAATGGCAATGTGGCACTCAAAATGGAATCTGTTATGATTAAAGCATGGTTTTGTATGAAAAGCGTGGCTTTGAAAAACTGAGCGTAGCCTCACCAGCTTCACACCCCGGTTAAGATAGGATTCTATATGGTCAGATGTATGCTCGCATTTCGGATAGTAGTAATTTGGGTTATCAGATGTTCTAAGCCCTAGGTACCAGATACGTCGTGTCACGATCTGTAATTCGGCGTTCGAGAGTCGACATCAATACCTCGCTTCTATTCGAATGCCGCAGATTCAAACGTCGAACTCCAGTTCGGATGGAGATTATAACAAATTAAGTATAACAACACAGCGGAAGAAAAAATAAATATCATTGATACACAATATTCGATACAATATCTGATACAACAAGATACAACAGATCCAAAAAAATATTAGAGCAGAATATAACAGCGGAATATGACACAGCGGAAAGAAATCTCCAATTTGATCTCCAAGAGAGAAAGAAAGAATCCAAAGCTGCAACTCTAATGCCAAATCTCAAAAAAGACTTCAATCCAGAAGCTCGAACCACCATCATCATTGCAATGTAGCAAACTAGGCAACTGACGAACCAAATGCAATTGCCAAATCCAAAGAATCCAAAGATATCAATCTACATCTACTATATGACTATCTGAAAAATCTAACTCTAGATTGCCCGTGTGTAAAATTGTGGGCACCAAGAGTTTGGAAAGGGAACAATAAACTTCAGGTCATTCATGGGACTGCTGTGAGCAAAAAAAATAGTTTATCTTTAACAAAAGAAAAATAAAAGAATTTTAAAAAAATCCGCTTTGCTTTTTGGAAAATGAAACTACCATAAGGCCTCCCGCCGCACACACAATGCAAACGCTCAATTGGAGAAGATTTCTCCTTATGATAGTCAAACATGATTGATACGCAAAACGCTTTTGATGTTATTTTTAGTGCATAGTGCAGAAATTTTTTTGAAAGTATAATATTAATCTTAGTCAACGTAGGCATTTCATACTATGTCTGCTATAGCTACCAACTAAACAGTTGGTCGCCACCATAAATAAATGGTAGGCTATAAAACTAAAACCGTACAAGGCGCGTATTGGATGATTGGATTTCCAACAATGGTCAGGCAAAGGAACTTCCTACATCGAATGGAACGCCTCTGGAGGGATGCCCCCGAGAACCTAACCGGATCTCTGCCAACACAAGGCCGGGTTACCTCTGCAACTAGGTAACTACTGACACGAGCATGCCATCCCCCGGTCGTTACCGACCTTCATCCGAGGTACCTTTACACCAACAACCACAATGCAATAAGTTTGCAGCAACCACATAGGTTAAATATCTAGGCTCCATACTATGATACCACCTTTTATCCAGAAGGAAATGAACATACCCTCAGGGGAAGCTATCCCCAAATAACCTTGATGCAACGATTACTGTTTCGACCATTACCGGGTTGTGAGATTCGATGAAGTTTCGTCCACAAAGCTATGCTTTTTGCAGAAGCCATGCTTTAATCAACAAATGATCAGCAGCACTTTGTATGCCACATTACCAAATTGGAAATGTATCTCTAGTAACCATCAGCTACATAACCTCTGAGCTCTTACGTATCAGAGAAGGGTGTTAAGCTAGGAGAATAAATTCTCCTCCACCAAACATAAATGTATTTGGTAGAAATCAGCTTTATATCTCAAAGTGTAATGTCAGATACACATCCATACAAGTCTGTTCCGGATTCGAACAGAACCGAAGGCATTTCAAAGAAGCTCTTGCAATCTGGGTATTCACAATCCCGATCGAACTCCCCATCACATATGGAGATCTCAATACCGGCGCGACTCAGTACAGAGACATTCGATGGGTAATCCTTTCGTTGTCGAAAATACCTGGTCTTCACCACCGGTCTTCAAATGTTATCCATATTATCGTATCATTATTCGAAATGGGTTTTATGACACAAAGTCCTCTCTCGGCTAAACCGAATAGTGAGCGCTTAATTTAAAAAGCATATGGATATTGGTATCTTAGTTAAGTCACAACCAAAAACCCAAAAACCTTTTTTCAAATGGTTTAAACAAATTACCATTTTCAAATCATTAAACAAAAAGATTTACTTCACAAAGTTCACCAATCTTTCGCAAAGATTTATTAATAGTTTACAAAACAATTTATAATTCAAATCTTTTATACAAAAGATACACCTTTAAGATCCTCTTTAGTTTGGAGACAAAGTTCACCAATCTTTACCAAAGATTCATTCATACCTTTTCATAACAATTTCCATTTCAAATCTTTTATACAAAAGGTACATCTTTAAGATTCTTTTCAATTCGAAAACAAATTTTGCCAATCTTTCACAAAGATTCATTCATAGCTTTCAAAACAATTCCATTTCAAATTTGAAACTCTTTCAACAAAAACTGGAAATCCTTTCCTTATTTGAAAGCCATTATCATTTGATAACAAAGAGTTTTCGTTTCGGAAAAATCCGATCGAATATGCACAAGTTATATTCTTTAAAGTATAAAACTTGGGTTAAATTTAAATTCCCAAAATAATACCTTTAAAATAATTTAAAGATGGTTTAAAATCCATATATATATATATATATATATTATATAACTTGTATAAACCTTTCAAACCAAAATTCCAAAACAGTTTCAAAACTTAAACAAGATATATTTTATTCAAACTAAATTTCAATTTCAAACTTCCTTTTCAAAAGCTTTTCATATTCAAACCAATTTCATTTCCAAAACCATTTGGATTCAAAATTCAACTTTTAAAACCATTTCATAATATTAAATTCAAATATCTATGACTTAACCGATTTCCTCGTTAAATCCACATTTGTGTGCATATGTTGTAGTCCAGGGGTTTTACACAATAGTGCAACATCATCAATGTGCAACATCATCAATCATCACAATCTAAACACAGCAATATCGATAAGCGGTATAATCCTATAATGCTTATCTTCATTCACAGATTCACAAATAAATAACATAAACTCAGCACAGATAAATAGATTACATTCATGACAACTCAATCAGAATAATTCATATCACAAAGTATCACACATCAGAGATATCAAACAATTCAAACATTCAATAAATTCCATACATACATAAGTAAGATCAATAGATCATCTGATTAATCTTAGTTAATTAATATTAATTAATTACAAACCATTTGAATTAATTATCCTTTAATCATTTATTAATTGACCTTTAATAATAAATTAATTAACCTTTAATTATTAATTAATCAATCTTTAATAATCCAATAATTAACCTTTAATTATTTAATTAAAGAATTATTCTTTAATTAATTAATTACATTAATAAATTAACCCTTGATTAATAAATCATCCCTTCATCACTTTCATTAATTAATTATCCTTTACTTAATTATTCTTTAATCACTTGATTAATCAACCCTTAACCAATAAATAATTATTAAGTAATCATTAATAACCCTAATTAATAAATACTTTAATAAATTACATTAATTATTCACTAATTTAATCACAATAATTAGCCTTAAATTAATTACACAAAGTAATTAGCTTTCAAATCAATCTCACAAAGTAATTATTCATCAATTATCTAAAAAAACATTAAATCTTTAAACCATTAATCTTTGAAACAAAATTATTATTAATCAATAAATTAACTTAAGACTTTAAAGTCAAATAACAATTTAAAACATCATTCTCCTTTAAATTAATTTCTTAATTAAGCTTAAGCTTAATTAACTTTAAAATAATTTACTTTATCCTAATTCCGAAACTAACTTAAAACATTTATTATTCTACAAGAATAAATCAGAAAAGATTTAAAACTTGATTTACTTAAAATTTGAATAATTTTTTTTTATTTTTAAATTTCAAAATTGTTAAAATCTGAACCAAAGACCAACTCGAATGTTAACCTGAGCCAAATCACGTTTACTCGAGTATGTCCCTGAGTACAAAATTTTTCTTTTTAAACTTTGTTTTAAATAAAACTTGATTTGTTTTTTTAAAGTTAAAAATAATTTTTATATAAAACTACAGACCCGAACCTTTTCTTATTTTACCCAAAACCTACTTCGAGCTATCCCATATTTTTTCTTTCCCCGAGTAAATTCGCGAAACCTTCGAGTTTGAAACCGAGATACTCTTCGTCTTCCCCAACCATTCCATCAACCCAGATACATACAAATGCACGTACATGTGCACAGGAACTTCGATCGCCTCCGATCACTACCTCGATCTTCATCATGTCGCCGACACCCCTATTGACCAGCACGACCATCCATCACCATCGATTTCATCAGAAATTGAAAACAAACATATCGACTACACCTAGAATAGTATAGTTTATCCAAATCGCTTCGCCTCGACAAACCCAGTTGCCAGAAACCTCGCCGCCGCTACCAGAGGTGCTTCGATAACCCACGCGAGGACTCCCTCCGGTGCGATTGATTCCAGATCACCCACGACAGAGAATTTGATTCGAAAGCATAGACTAACCCGACTACTATACAAACCCTAAATCAAAACTGCCTGATCTCCACGGTGAACTAGAATTCAAACGAACATTTTTCTGATAATCACCTATCCACCAGCCTCCTTCACTATCAATCGCGACATCCCATTCGTTGTCGTTCGTCGGATATTGACGAAAACATGTTTTCTGTTCAACTCGAAAAATCTCGGCCATCCCAATCTTAAAAATTATGATTTCTTTTTCTAAATTCATCATTTGCAAGCACTAATCAGATTATGTAATCAAAGTGTGAGATTAAGTCATTTGATTTTCTGACCAACATTAATTATTACCGTGATATCAATATTTAGAATCAATTGCTTGAAATTATTTTTACAATTGGTATTATACTATTATGATCAACTTTTATTTAACAATCATCACTTAAATCTATTTATAATCTGAGTTACGAACTTTTTTCTTATGAAGAATGCTTGTCTGAAGAGCAACAGAGAGGGGTAATGCATATACTCGGACATGCATACTTATCTCTTTATATATATACAGATATACATCACATTTTCTTTTATACAAATACATCATTATCACAGGCATAAAAATGAAGCATGTCAGTTTTTAAAAATAAGGTTTGCTCACTTGGAATTGAAGACAGAAAACTGGAATTTTATTTTGTACTTGAACTTTGAATTTGCTATTTTGATTTGCTTCAGTTTTGAATGCTTTAAACTTTTCTTTTGATCTAAGACTTGTTGCTTGAATTAAATCTCCATTGATCTCAGGTTTTAAATCTTGATGTGGTTTTGATTTTTGTATTTCCAAGTTAAAAACTATGAATAGATTTTGATTTTGAACTGCTTTGTTTGATTTTCCAAGCTTGATCTCCTTTATACTTGTTTGATTTTAGGTTGATGATTTTGTTTTAAGTTTCAGATTTGTTTCAGTCTTAAGAAAATTTTAAACTGAGAATGAATATTGAGAAACCTGGTTATTTCTTTCTTATGCATGTTTATAAATTCAATTTCAAAAGAAGAGAAATGATTTTGCTTGCCACTTGTCTATATTATCTACACTTGTAAATGCAATTTCTCTTAATCCTACACTTGTTAACATTTTTTAAATTATGTTTTGAACCTTTTCTTTAATTTATTTATAGATTATGTTTAAACCCTTGCGTTAATAAATTTACACTTTATATCTTAACATATGTAAATGTTTTACATTTTAAATTCATAAATATACAAACTGCATTTATTTATTTAAAAAAATGTTTTTTTAAATATTTTTATCAAATCTAATAAATATTTATATATATAAGTCTTTAAAATATAAAATTGAACTTTTCAAATAGCTTTTGAAAATTTCTATATTAAATTAAAAACATAATTTTCAAACTACATACACATATATACATATATAAATTAAAACTTAGAAAACAACTTTTAAAATATAGAGTATTAAATTCAATTTATTCATAATATATTTATTATTGAATTTCAAACAAAAATCAAACAAATATCTTATTTTATTTGGAAAGTTCAAAATTTTGTATTAATTACCAAATTAAAGTTAACTCAAAACCGGGATCGTTACAGATTCCCCCTTTATGAATTCATCCTCAAAATTTGCTAGACAGGGAGACAACAAAGAACAGAATGTTTTACCAGATTAAACTAAATATCTATTCTGCATTTGGCTTACCAAATCAGAGTGTCATCAATAATTATGAGAAAGAACTCATTCCATATCTCACAAGATACTCGGGTAACCAGATCTACGAAATATGCAGGGGCATTGGTTAGTCCGAAGGAATAACTAACCACTCGTAGAACATATCGAGACCCTAAAGAACAACAATGGATACTCAATCCAGGTCGGAATTTCCCAAAGCATACATCAACTTGTCCATTTTTGGACTTTGATCCTCATAAGAAATTACAACAAAATTTCAAGTTTGGTTTTGACCGAAATCGTTCCATCGTTACAATCCAATTTAACTTTATATTTGTTAATCAATTATTTCAATTTAGATTCAAAATTTATTAAAGTTAAAACGGAAAGCTGAGGGAAACGGATGATTAGAATACGAGATAGGAAACTTATCTACACGATTCGCAGGGCCACCACCATACCGATGCTTCTCCCTCGAGCTGCCACGAAGCCATCAAATAATTTGAAATTGGATCAAAGGAGACTGAGAAAAGTTATTTCCTTGTTGTTGTAGGGCATCGACCATTTGTAGTGGTACTCTCCCGTCCCCTATCTCGTTCTCTTCTTGCATTCACACTCACTATCAGTGAATAGTAAGAGAATTTACTGAGGCTTACGGATGAATATCTTAGGGATATATTCATTCTAGGGTAATTGTAACCCTATCTCTAATGAGTAACCTAATGTGTTATACTCCTGAGCTAAAGTTCTTACTCAACCTTCAACTTTGACACCACTTGTCATGACCTGAAATCCGACGTTCGAGAATCGACATCCATACCTCGCTTGTATTCGAATGTCGTGGATTCAAACATCGAACTCCAGTTCGGATGGAGCTTATAACTCATTAAGTATAATAACACAGCGGAAGAAAAGAATAAATATCATTGATACACAATATTCGATACAATATCTGATACAATAAGATACAACAGATCCAAAAAAATATCAGAGCAGAATATAATAGCGGAATATGAAACAGCGGAAAGAAATCTCCAACTTGATCTCTAAGAGAGAAAGAAAGAATCCAAAATTGCAAATCTAATGCCAAAGCTCAAAAAAGACTTCAATCCAAAAGCTCGAACCACCATCATCGTTGCAATGTAGCAAACTGGGCAATTGATGAACCAAATGCAATTGCAAAATCCAAAGACTCCAAAGATATCAGATCAACATCTACTATCTAACTATCTGAAAAATCTAACTCTAGACTGCCCGTGTGGAAAATTGTGGGCACCCAGAGTTTAGAAAGGGAACAATAAACTCCAGGTCAGTCATGCGACTGGTGTGAGCAAACGAAAATAGTTTATCTTTAACAAAAGCAAAACAAAAGAATTTAATAAAAATCCGCAATGCTTTTTGGAAAATGAAACTACCATAAGGCCTCCCGCCGCACACACAATGCAAATGAACAATTGGAGGAGATTTCTCCTTATGATAGTCAAACATGCTTGATACGCGAAAAAACTTTTGATATTATTATTGGTGCATAGTGTAGAAAAACTTTCGAAAGTATAATATTAATCTTAGCCAGCATAGACATTTTGTACTATGCCTACTATAACAGCCATCTAAACAGTGGGTCACCACCAAAAGTAAATGACAGGTTATACAACTAAAACCATACAAGGCGCATATTGGATGATTGGATTTCCAACAATGGTCAGGCAAAAGAACTTCCTACACTAAATGGAAGGCCGCTGGAGGAATGCCCCCGAGAACCTAACCGGATCTCTGCCAACACAAGGCCGGGTTACCTCTGTAACTAGGTAACTACTTACACGAGCATGCCATCCCCCAGTCATTACCGACCTTTATTTGAGGTACCTCTACACCAACAACCACAAAGCAATAAATTTGCAGCAACCACATAGGTTAAATATCTGGGCTCGATACCATGATACCACCTTTCATCCAGAAGGAAATGAACATACCCTCAGGGGGCGCTACCCCAAAATAACCTTGCTGCAATGATTCCTGTTTCGACCATTACCAGGTTGTAAGGTTTGACGAAGTCTCGTCCACAAAGCTACGCTTTTCACAAAAGCCATGCTTTGATTAATAAATGATCAGCAACACTTCGTATGCCACATTACCAAATTAGGTGTATCACTAGTAACCATCAACTACATAACCTCTGAGCTTGTACATCTCAGAGAAGAGTGTTAAGCTAAGAGAACAAATTCTCCGCCACCAAACAAAAATGTATTTGATAGAAATCAGCTTTACATCTCAAAGTGTAATGTCAGACACACGTCCATACATGTCTGTTCTGGGTTCGAACAGAACCGACAGCACTTCAAAGAATCCCTTGCAATCCGGGTATTCACAATCCCGATCGGACTCCCCATCACATACAGACATCTCTATACCGACGCGACTCAGTGCGAAGACATTCGACGGGTAATCCTTTCGTTCTCGAAAATACTCGATCTTCACCACTGGTCTTCAAATGCTATCCATATCGCCGTATCATTATTCAGAATGGGTTTTATGACACAAAGTCCTCTCCCGGCTAAACCGAATAGTAAGTGCTTAATTTAAAAAGCATCTGGGTATTGGGATCTTAATTAAGTCACAAAAACCCAAAAAACTTTCTTTAAATGGTCTAAACAAATTACATTTCCAAATATTTAAACAAAAAGATTCACTTCACAAAGTTCACCAATCTTTCACAAAGATTTATTCGTAGTTTCCAAAACTATTTATAATTCAAATCTTTTATACAAAGATACACCTTTAAGATCCTCTTTATTTTGGAAACAAAGTTCACCAATCTTTAGCAATGATTCATTCATCCCTTTTCATAACAATTTCCATTTCAAATCTTTTATAGAAAAGGTACATCTTTAAGATCCTTTTCAATTTGAAAACAAAGTTTGCCAATCTTTCACAAAGATTCATTCATAGCTTTCAAAACAATTCTATTTCAATTTTGAAACCCTTTCAAAAAAATGGAAATCTTTTCTTTATTTGAAAGCCAGTATCATTTGAAAATAAAGAGTTTTCGCTTCGGAAAAATCCGATCAAATATGCACAAGTTATATTCTTTAAAATATAAAACTTGGGTTAAATTTAAATTCCCAAAATAATACCTTTAGAATACTTTAAAGATGGCTTAAAATCCATATGTTTACTATATAACTTGTATAAACCTTTCAAATCAAATTTCCAAAACAATTTCAAAACTTAAACAAGATATATTTTATTCAAACTAAATTTCAATTTCAAACTTCCTTTTCAAAAGCTTTTCATATTCAAACCAATTTCATTTTCAAAACCATTTGGATTCAAAATTCAACTTTTAAAACCATTTCATAATATTAAATTCAAATATCTGTGACTTAACCGATTTCCTCGTGAAATCCATATTTGTGTGTGTATGGTGTGGTCGAGGGGTTTTACACAATAGTGCAACATCATCAATTGCAACATCTTCAATTATCACAATCCAAACACAACAATATCGATAAGAGGTATAATCCTATAATGCTTATCTTCATTCACAGATTCACAGATGAATAATATAAATTCATCACAGATAAATATTTTACATTCATCACGGCTCAATCAGAATAATTCATTTCACAAAGTATCACACAATAGGGATATCAAACAATTCAAACATTTAATAAAATCCAAACATCCATAAGTAAGATCAATAGATCATCTGATTAATTTAAATCAGATTAATTACTTATGAAAAAATCACTAATCCTAGTTAATTAATATTAATAATTACAAATCATTTGAATTAATTATCCTTTAATCATTTATTAATTAACCTTTAATAATAAATTAATTAACCTTTAATTATTAATTAAATAATCTTTACTCATTAAATAATTAACCTTTAATTATTTAATTATTGTTTAATTAATTATCCTCAATTAATTACATTAATTAATTAACCTTAATTAATAAATCATCCCTTCATCACTTTCATTAATTACTTATCCTTTAATTAATTATTCTTTAATCACTTGATTAATCAACCTTTAATCAATAATTAATTACTCTTAATTATTTTCAGTAAGTAATTATTAATAACCCTTAATTAATAAAAACTTTAATAAATTACATTAATTATTCACTAATTTAATCACAATAATTAATTAGCCTTAAATTAATTACACAAATAATTATCTTTCAAATCAATCACACAAAGTAATTATTCATCAGTTATCTATAAAAAAACATTAAATCTTTAAACCTTTAATCCTTGAAACAAAATTATTATTAATCCATAAATTAACTTAAGACTTTAAAGTCAAATAACAATTTAAAACATCATCCTCCTTTAAATTAATTTCTTAATTAAGCTTAAACTTAATTAACTTTAAAATAATTTACTTTATCCTAATTCCAAAACTAAATTAAAACATTTATTATTCTACAAGAATAAATCAGAAAAGGTTTAAAACTTGATTTAATTAAATTTTGAATAAAAACTTGTTTTATTTTTAAATTTTTAAATTGTTAAAATCTGAACCCAAGACCATCTCGAGTGTTAACCCGAGCCAAATCCCGTTTTACTCGAGTATGTCCCCGAGTACAACAATTTTCTTTTTATACTTTGTTTTAAATAAAACCTAATTTGTTTTTTTAAAGTTAAAAACTATTTTTATATAAAAACTATAGACCCGAGCCTTTTCTTATTTTACCCACCCTACTTCGAGCTATCCCATATTTTTTTCTTTCGTCGAGAAAATCCGCGAAACCTTCGAGTTCAAACCCGAGATACTCTTCGTCTTCCCCAACCATTCCATCAACCTAAATACATACAAATGCATGTACACGTGCACAGGAACTTCGATCGCCTCCGATCACTACCTCGATCTTCATCATGTCACCGACAGCCCCATTGACCAGCATGACCATCCATCACAATCGATTTCATCAGAAATCGAAAACAAACATATCGACTATACCTGGAACAGTATAGTTTATCCCAAATCGCTTCGCCTCGCCAAACCCAATCGCTAGAAACCTCGCGTCCACCACCAGAGGTGCTTCGATAACCCACACGACGACTCTCCCCGGTGCGATCAATTCTAGATCACCCATGACAGAGAATTTGATTCGAAAGCATTGACTAACCCGACTACTATAAAAACCCTAAATCAACACTGCCTGATCTACACGGTGAACTAAAATTCAAACTGTAACGACCCAGAATTTCTGTTAATTAAAATTTGTATATTTAATTGAATTTGAATATTAATAAGTGGAATTTATAAGTCGAATAAATTTTGTTTCGAATAATTGGATTTAATTGGATAATTAAATCGATAATTCCATTGTTGAAATTACAGAAATAATTGAAAATTGGGTTAAATATGATTGAAAATGATTTGTAAAATTTTATTTAATCGTATTGGAGTTAGAACGATATTTTAGAACTTTTAAAATTGAATTAGAAGTTAAATTGTGAAAATTGAATATTTTAATATTTAATTGATGAGTTAAAATAGCCATTTTTCAAACAGTCTCGGATTTCGACGAAACTAGTTTCATCAGATTCGTAATGTGATATTATTCTAAGGTTTCAAATTTCGTGTCAATCGGATTTACCGTTTGTCCGGGACAAGCCAAAACGCATAGAAAATTCGTTTAATCGGTTTAATTTAAATTTGATCGTTTATTGCCATAACTCGCACAGATGATCGAATTAGCCTCCGAAACATGTTCCATTTTGTTCGGAACGCGGGGTAAACCCTAGAAATGTCAGCCGATACGCTTCGTTTGGAATTCGGAAATTTTGAGATGAATAGTGTTCGTCGTTTTTTGCTATAAAAGCACCCCATCTTTCATTTTTGCAAAAAAATAAAAACCTAACCCTAAAACTAAAGCCAGCTGCCACCATTAAAATCAATGGCCGAAACTCTACTACCTTCCCCCTCGTTTATCTCTAAATCCATCGACCATTATCAAAAACTTTCTAAAGCAAACCTGTAGAGCATCGCGTAAGCTATAAATCCAACGGTGGATTTGAGTAATCATCATCGTTTGAAGTCGAGTTGGGGCCGCGTTTAGTTTCCGTTCTCCCTCGTCTCGCGTGCAATGGGGGTGGCCGAGTTCAAGGCGGTTGTATGCGTGGGTAGCCCTCGTCGTGGGTGTTCGAAAGGAGGTGGCTGATCGTCTTCAAAGTCGACAAGGAGGTGGCGATAATTGGTGAGAGAATGGCGGCTTGGGTTTATGTTCGGTCGCATGTTACCTGTAGGGGAGAACAAGAGTGGGATGGCCACGATCTATGCTTGAGAAATCAACGACTTGGATTGCATTAGGTTTTGAAAATTTAGATTTAATTGTAAATTAATGTATATAAAAATTTGTATAAACTTTTAAATGGTGTAACTTCTTCATACGAGGTCGAAAACGCACGAAATGACTTGCGTTGCGTTCGTATTGTCGAGCACTACGCTATGGAATAGGATTGGAGTCGTTTGGAGTTAGCGAAAATTTCGAGTAAAATTAAACGTCCGTTTAATTTTATTCGAAATAAAACGCTGCAAATTGCTATCGGAAATTCAAGGTGAGAACTTCTCACTCAATCAAAATAGTTCGATGTTAATTTTAATAGTTAGATTTAAAATTGCTTGATTGTATGATTGAATGATAAATTATTATCTATTGACTATTAAAATAGACAATAACGCCGTTAGTAAGCGGAGGTTATTTATTAAAAACATATACCGCGAATATTTCACCATATAGTGAAATTGGTATTATTTATGTACTTGGAGTTGATTTCCCGCATTATATAGCGGATGAGACCCTATTGCGCTGTCTATTAAGCGGATAATATTTTATAAATCTTATATACCGCGATATTCCGCTTTGAACGGAATTGGTATTGTGATAATGTTTGTGGATGCAGGGAAACAGGTTGGAGGGATCCAACTGGATTCCTCACCAGTGTTTATTTGTTTACTGATATTGTGATGTTTGTTGATTATCATATCGATATATGATATTTGGATGTCGTGATTGACTATTTGGTGCTGTTGCATCATCGGATCTATTTTTAAAGTTTAAAAATAACGATTTTGATTTTAAAAGGATTTTTAAAATGATTTTTCAAAGTATACGTTTTATTAAATTTTTGAATTGATTCATTTTAAATAATTAAAATGTTATAATTTTTTATGTTATAAAAATTAAGATTTTTGTGAAATATAACAAAAACGTGATTTTTAAAATAAATAGATTTATAAAATAGTTAAAATTTGGATTTTTGAATTATTATAAAGGATGTATATAAAAGATTTTTAACATTGATATTTATAATAAATATATATATATATATATATATATAAAATATTGGAATTATAAAACGAGTTATTAAGTGTTAAAATGAAGTATAAAATGGATTTCATTAAGAATTATAGATTCATAAATTGTGAAGATTATAAAATGAATAGATGTTGTAAAATAAAAGATTTATAAGAAATTAACTTATAAACTGTATTTTGGGCATTTAAATGGGATATTAATAGAAATTGTTAATATAGGAGATTTTATAAGTTGAAGTTGTTATAAAATATAAATGAATCTTATAAGTAATAGAAGTTTTAAAAAGAACGATTTTGTAAATAAATGAATTATAAGTATTTAACTTATAATATGGACTTTTGGTATATATTTGAGATATATAAATTGAATTGGATTAATAAAGGAGACTTATAAATCGAAGTTTATAAATAGAAATGGAATTTATAGACATTGTTTCGAAATCAATGGAATTTGATAAATTGAATATAGAAATTTATTAAAAGAAGTATATTCACGATTTGGACAGCGAATATATTTTTAAAGAAAATGGACATGTTTTTGGGGAAGTGGTATTATAAAATGAAGTTAATTGTTTTAAAGATGTTTAAAATTGTATTGACTATCAAACTATAGATTTCAACATTCATTGTTGAAATAGACGTTTTCGAGAAATAGAAGGAAAGGGTAGACTATAACACTGTTGTTATAGTAGATGATTTCCGAAAGGAAAAGTTTTATATAGTATTGGGATTTATATATCTATCTTAATTTCAAATCCCTATACTAGTGATTTTGGGTCGTCGTAACGATGTTTTACGCAACATTCGTTTTGACTCAAATAAATGTGTTTAAGCGCACGTTTTCTTTAAAGAATGAAATATATACTTAATTTCGATTTAAGTATATTGAATATTTTCCAAGTGTTGAAAATAAATGGATTTGTAAATTACTTATTATTAAATTAGTATGGAAATGTTTTCCAATATGAAGTGAATATTTTGGGATTTTATCTTTTAAAGATAAACTGAAAATGAATATTAGAAATCGATTTGAAAATCGTAGATTCATAGATATTTTGGATGTGTAAATTCACTATGGAATTTATAAAAGAAAGGGGAATTTGTTTAAAAATAAACGTTGATTTATTTTTGAAGTGTGGGAATAAATTTACAGATTTAGAACGTAAATATAAAGTAAATCGGTAAGGATTTATTTAAATTGGTTTAAATGAACCATTTTGAAATGAAAGTATATCCCGTGTAGGGAAACGATTTGAAATTTGTTTTCAAAAGTGGTAAAGGTGAAAAGTAATTTGAAAATTTGTTTTCAAATGTTGAAGTGTGGAAAATATATATCTTGTAAAGATATTTTTGGAAAATAAATAATTTGGGAAATTATTTGGAATCTGGTGATGTGAGCATGCGTATTGATTGTTAAATAACCGACTATCAATATTTACCTTTAAATAGGTATTTGTTGTGATTTGCTTGAATTTGAATGCCACACTTATTTTCAAAATAAGCGCTCACTATTCGGGTTAGCCGGGAAAGGACCTGGGGTCGTATAATCCATTCCGAATATGTGATACGTCGTTATGGATTGCATTTGATGACCGGTGTTGAAGGCCGAATATTTGTGAAAACGGAAAGATTACCGTCGAATGTTTCTGCATCGGCCGATAGAGAAATTTATTACCCTTTGTGATGGGAAGTCCGGTCGTGATTAGTGAATATCCGGATTGCAAGGACTTCTTTGGAAGTGCCTTCGGTTCCGTTCGATCCCGGAACGGACTTGTATGGATGTGTGTCTGACGTTACAATTTGAGATGTAAAGCTGGTTTCTATCAAATATATTTCCGTTGGTGGCGGAGAATTTATTCTCTTAGCTTAAACCCTAGAGGTTATGTAGTTGATGGTTACTAGTGATACATTCCCAAATTGGTAATGTGGCATACAAAGTGCTGTAGAGCATTTGATGATCAAAGCACCGCTTTTGTATAAAGCGTGGCTTTGTGGACGAGACTTCGTCGGACCTCACACCCCGAAAATGGTCAAAACAGGAAGGATGCGGCAAGGTTATTAGGGGGTAGCGCCCCTTTAGTGTGTGTCATTCCTTCTGGATAGAGGTGGTGTCATGGTATGGAGCCCAGATACTTAACCTATGTTGTTGCTGTAAATTTATTGCTTTGTGGTTGTTAGAAATCGAGGATCCTCGGATATAGATCGGTTACGATCAGGGAATGACATATTCGTGTCAGTAGTTACCCAGTTAGGGGTAACCCGGCCTTGTGTTGGCAGAGATCCGGTTAGGTTCTCGGGTCGTCTTTCCGGAGGCGTACCCATGTGGCAATGGGAAGTTCCTTGGCCTGACCATTTGTTGGAAATCCAAAGAAACAATACGATCTTGTACGGTTTTAGTTGTAAAACCTATCATTCACTTATGGTGGTCACCACTGTTTGGATGGTAGCTATAGTAGGCATAAGTGTGGAATGCTTATGCTGGTTAAGATTTATATCTTTACTTTCGAAATGTTTTCTACACTATGCACTAGTAATAATATCAAACGTTTCATTTTAATGCGTATCAAGCATCTTTGACTATCATAAGGAGAAATCTCCTCCGATTCTGCGTTTGCATTGTGTGTGTGTGCGGGAGGCCTTATGGTAGTCTCATTTTCTAAAAAGCATTGCGAATCTATTTTAAAATTATCCTGTTGTTTGTTTTAAAGATAAACTGTTTTAGTTCTCACACCACTCACATGACCGACCTGGAGTTTATTGTTTTCCTTCCTAAACTCTGGGTGCCCACCAATTTCCACACGGGCAGTCAAGAGTCAGGTTTATCAGGATATTCTGGAATTCAGGAATTGCTGGAGACAAGCTGGATGGCATGGGTATTACTAGTATATGTTGTATTTCTTTTCCGCTGTTTGATGTTGTATACTCTGATGATGTAATGTAATGTGATGTAATGTAATAACTGATATAGTTCTTTTATTTAAAGATTATTCATTTATTTATTATATGTTGTTCCGCTGCGATTGTGAGATTCCGATATTGTTTTCTTGTTTTCTCTCTTCTTCTACCTTTTTCTTCTTCTTTAACCATAACGGTACGGTTTTCCGGCATTCGATTACTCGGCAGTTGATACAGTGGACGTATTGATGTCGGTTTTCGAGAGTCGAAAAGTCGAAAACGTTACACAAACGAACATTTTTTTGATAATCACCTATGCACCAGCCTCCTTCACTATCAATCGTGACATCCCATTCATCGCCGTTCGTCAGATATTGACGAAAACATGTTTCTGTTCAAATCGAAAAATCTCGTCCATCCCAATCTTAAAAATTATGATTTCTTTTTCTAAATTCATCATTTGCAAACACTAATCAGATTATGGAATCAAAACTTGAGATTAAGTCATTTGATTTTCTGACCAACATTGATTATTACCGTGATATCTATTTTTAGAATCAATTGCTTGAAGTTATTTTTAAAACTGGTATTATACTGTTATGATCAACTTTTATTTAACAATCATCACCTACTTTTATTTATAATCTGAGATATGAATTTTTTTTCTTATGAAGAATGCTTGCCTGAAGAACAACAGAGAGGGGTAATGCATATACCAGACATGCATACTTATCTCTTTATACACACACACACACACACACACACACACACACACAGATACACATCACATTTTCTTTTGTACAAACACATCATCATCACAAGCATAAAAAATGAAGCATATCAGGTTTTAGAAATAAGGTTTGCTCGCCTAGAATTGAAGACAGAAAACTGGAATTTTATTTTGTACTTGAACTTTGAATTTACTATTTTGATTTGCTTCAGTTTTGAATGCTTTAAACTTTGCTTTTGATCTGAGACTTGTTGTTTGAATTAAATCTCCATTGATCTCAGGTTTTAAATCTTGATCTTGTTTCGATTTTTGTATTTCAAGGTTGAAGACTATGAACAGATTTTGATTTTGAACCGCTTTGTTTGATTTTCTAGGCTTGATCTCCTTTATACTTGTTTGATTTTAGGTTGATGATTTTGTTTTAAGTTTCAGATTTGTTTCAGTCTTGAGAAAAGTTTAAACTGAGAATGAATATTGGGAAACTTGGTTATTTCTTTCTTATGCATGTTTATAAATTCAATTTCAAAAGAAGAGAAATGATTTAGCTTGCCACTTGTCTATATTATCCACACTTGTAAATGCAATTTCTCTTAATCCTACACTTATTAACATTTTTTAAATTTATGTTTTGAACCTTTTCTTTAATTTATTTATAGATTATGCTTAAACCCTTGTGTTAACAAATTTACACTTTATATCTTAATATATGTAAATGTTTTACATTTCAAATTCATAAATATACAAACTATATTTATTTATTTCAAAAGAAAATGTTTGTAAAATCTTTTTATCAAATCTAATAATATTTATATATATATAAGCCTTTAAAATATAAAATTTAACTTTTCAAATAGCTTTTGAAAATTTCTTTATTAAATTCAAAACATAATTTTCAAACTACATACACACATATACATATATAAATTAAAATTTAGAAAATAACTTTTGAAATATAGAGTATTAAATTAAATTTATTCATAATATTATTGAATTTCAATCCAAAATCAAACAAATATCTTATTTTATTTGGAAAATTCAAATTTATTCACAATTAGATCCAAATTTTATATTAATTACCAAATTAAAGTTAACTCAAAACCGGGATCGTTACACTGGGCCTCATGGCAGAGATGCATGAAGTTCGAGTCTTTAGAAGTTATTCGCAGATTGTATCCACTTTTACCCATTTATGTTGTTGTATAATGGCATCTGAGCCTTGGGTGTGCATACAAATTGATCTTTCCACTAGTTCCTTATCATGTTGGAAATCTAATCCCAATACGAGATTTACGGTTTTGATTGTATTCCCAAAATAGCTGTAATGACTTGCGAACATTTCAGCTACCCCCTTTGCTATCATATATTCCGTTTGTATATTCCGTTGACCTAGTCCTGATATATTCCCTTAGATTTAGTCCGAGTATTGATACCTTATTTGAATAAGTTTATTTGAAAGTGTCTTCAAAAGAATGTCATTAAAAATAATACCAAGTGTATTTTGGTATAAGAAGTGTTTTGGTTATCATGAGGTAAAAACCTGTCCGTGTTTATGTGTGACCGTGGTCTTATGAGATACCCTTCTTTTCAAAGGTTTGATAATATAGTCTTTTTAAATTTCAAGTATCTCTCATTGGTTTATCAAGCCTAATCCAGGTATTTTTTAATACTTGGGTCAGATCCGAGTAGTTTCAAGTTTAGTTGAAGACGGTTGGAGTTTCCAGAGGGGAGCTAGAGATCTTCATCATCGTATGGGCATATTCTATTAACCGCTACATCTATTGCATTTGTTTTGCTGTTTGTAAGAATTTGTAAGGGAAGGTTTTATAACCGTCCAGGCTGAATCTAGGTTAGACTCTGATATTGTATTTAAAAATTTCTGCTGTAAAGATTATTATTGAAATAAAATATGTTATTCCATTCGTGTGAGATTCTGTTCTATCTTTATTTTCTTTCTACCCTTGATGATCCACTTATTCGTGAAATTTGAGTTGGACATGTGCGGTTTATTGTCGATTCAAATGGTATGGAAAAACGGGCTATTACAAAATAGGATTGAACAAAGGAAGGGCTTGGGTTCAAATGGAGCAAAAGAGGGCTCGAATGTATGTGTTAAGTAATCGTTGATACTCGAAGTGTTTTTTGTTGTACTCGAAGCAGGGTATTATAAGTAGGGACCCCTACGGATCAATGGATTGGATCCGAATAACCTAGACTAGTAGTTTTTGATCAAGCATCTAGCTTTGGGCTACGAGGCATGTATCGAGCTACGGGCTGCGTGATATGAGAGTGCACTGAAAACTGGGATTTCCATTAGTCCCTGGCAGTAAGTAGGCCATACGAGTTATCATATATTCAGAGCATATGGCATGATAGTGATAGCGGGGACTACTTAATGGATGTTATGGTTGCTTTTGTTTCTTTAGTCGCTTTCTAGGCTATCATTTAGAGATACCATTGAGAGTAGGTATTGGAGATAAGTGGAAATACGATATCCTTATTTTGAGTATAGTGCTTTTATGTTATTGTACAGTATCATATTATGATGTATGTTCTAACACTGTGGTTGCAGAGACAGGTCACGTATGACTCGTGTACCTCTATTCCTTATTATATTTGCCTTCATAATATTTTAAGATTCATTTACCGCTCACACAAGACTGTTGTCTAATCTAAGGTTTTATGCTTTTGTTCTTATTATATTGGGTACTTTTAAATGAATAGACTGAATAATAGGTCTAGGTGATGCAGTAGCTGTGCAAAGGACGAGCTGGATGGATCTATCTCGTAATATATACCTATATGGATTTCTATGCTTATTCCACTATGCGGCACTGGGAAGACTTATCAGCGGCTTCTTATTTTCTTGTTATGAGGTTGTTGAGTTTGATCTTGTTGTACAAACTAAACTGCTTTTGATATATAACTCTATAGATCTACTACTTTGATTATTTGTTCACATATTTATTGCTATCTCTCAGGTTATATTTATGATATTATATTTTATACATGCACTGTGAGATATTCGCCATGTTATATGTTATATTTGTTTCATCTTTAACCTTGATGGTCGCCCTATATTGATCAGGCATGGCTACAATGCACTATTTTGATATTATTGGTGCGGATGGTATAAGGCGATCATCATATATATATATATATATATATATATATATATATATAATTTATATACCTTAGTTGAGATGAGGAGTGTGCTTATACCTAAGACTGTGTGTCTAGTATGGTCAATCTCCGTATTTTATGTATGAAAGTGGCCTATTCATTACCACCAGGTGGCCAATTCTATACATAGTTGTTGATATGTGTTGCTATTGAATGATTAAGTGTATAGATTCCTTAGTTATCATATGAAATATGTTGTTTTAATGGGTGGTGATTTTCTATTCCTTAGGACCTGCCATATGCTAATCCATTAGTGATCACCTTTGTGTGTGTGTGTGTATATAGACACACACATATACATACATACATATACATATATATATATATACACACACATATATGTATATATATATATCCTATGAACTAGTTGTGTGCACATCTATCATATGTTACATGTTGTGTGACTATATATTATTTTTCATGAGCTCATTTGTATATAATTTCTGATGTGTATGATTAAAGGTAAGATAAGATGTGTGCTCATCTATCTTATATTCTATTTATTATTTCACCAAGTTTTTCATATGCCGGTTTTGATTATATATTGATATCCATATTCTAGACATAGTCCGTCCCGTGTGTTATTTTAAAACACTTGGGTCAGTCTGAGACATTTCACGTTCATGGACGAATTGACTAGCTCATGGTTTTGGGCATAGTGGAGGACAATTATATATTATAGCATTGAGTATCATTTTGTACATTTGTAATTGCATGTACACTGATGTTGTTGTAATGTATGCACTGGACATATACTTGTATTTATTTAATAGAAAGTGGGGTATTTGACTCTTTTATATGCACCCACTTGGACTTATATTTTTTCTATTATATATTTATCGCTGCATTTGACGACTCAACGTTCTCTATTATTTATTATATATTGTGTATTTTTCTGCTTCAGAATCGCATGTATTTATTTCTTTGCGTCGATAGTGGATACGTAAAAATGAGAAGTACATGATTTTGAAGTACATACCAGTGTTAGACCAAGGGAATATTCATGTGTGTCAGCCTATATCGCCTCACTATCCATATTATCAGACAGTATCTATGACGACCCAGAATTTTGAACACTAGAAATTGAAATGTTTAAGCGATTTTTAAATGTTAGAAAGATAGTCTGTCTTGAATTTCAGATATCAGAGTGAATTTGGCAATTAAATTATTGAAATTTATTTATTGAAGTTGGATAAAAATTTGAATCTTCAGTTTTAAACTGAATAAAAATATTTTGAAGGCTTAGAAAATTTATATTGACAATACCGAAGATAATGAAAGCTTCAGAATGAGATTGGAAAATGAACAAATCATTTTCAGATAATGGAAGCTTCGAAGTTGTCGTTTGGCTGTAAGATAAGCAAACGCGCTGAAAAATATATCGAAAATTAATTTAATAACCGGTTCAAAAGGCTATCTTCTCCATACGATGGAATTAGGACTCGAAACTTTTTCCATTGTGTTCAGAATAAGGGTATAACATTATAAATGCCTAGCGGCACACCTCGATAGGAGGTCGAAATTTTAAGTTGCATTTATCGAGACGATTTGAATTTAAAAAATTAATATATATATATATATATATATATATATATATGTATATATAAATTATTTTCATACGTCTGATCAGCCAAAATTTTAGTCAAACTATATCTTATCCTATTCTCGTGCCTTCTTATCCCTTCTGTAATACGCTAACCAATTACCTTTAAACCACGTTATTCCTTTTTCTCCTCCATCAGAGCAAATTGAATGGTCAAGCTTCTCCTTAATAAAAAATCGCAAGTGCCAGTTCAAACAGGCTATCTCTCTTCGTTCAGATCGAATAATGGCGGCCTTCCTCCCTAATTCAAAATCGTGAAAAAATCAAAATCGAGAAAGAAAAACTTCGGCCTTGCTTATTTTTCCCCTTTTCATTTCATCGTTCGAAGCCATTGTTCTATTCCTTCCTCTCACTCCTCTGAAAAATGAGTCCATGTTTGCTATAAAAAAAGAAAGAAAACCGCGGCCGTTCAAATCGATTCATTCGAGGAATCTAATCGAGGGGAGCACATGGTGATTCGTTGAGGCAAAAAGTTCGGTCGCGATCGAAATTTCTCGACGACAGTTTGACACTGGGTAGCTCGATCGAGCAAAGGGGTTTTCATGTTCAGACGCTCGCGTGTGGGCGTCGCTCGCTTGAAGGGGGAGGCACGACGTAGATGAGGTCGGCTTCATCTCCGGTAAATGGCGGAGATAGTGCAGTCGAAGTGAGAGGCTAAGGTTTCAAGCAGTGTTCATCGCGATCTGGTGGAGGCACATGAAGCTAGGGCAGGGCATGGTGGCGCGACAGCAGGGTGGCGAATCAGGCCGTGGGTTTGGGTTTGTCTGCGGACAGTGAAGGTATATGCAATTTATCAAATCAATTTAAATTTGGAAAAAATGAATTTAAATATTTACAAAAAACATTAAAGGGAAATTTAGTAAAAAAAGGAAAATCGTTAGTTAAAATTAAAATTTATTAAAAAGAAAATAATTAGTTTAAATTAAATTATAATATGCTATAGAATGTTTGTTTACTTCAAATGTTAATAAATTGTATAATTGCTTATACAAGGTCAAAATTTGAAAGAAAACAAGCCGGGACGGAAAATGGATTGCATGCGTATTAAAGGTGAGGTCTTCTCACTCAAATTATAATAACTGAAAATTTCAGTTATCGATTGATCGTTGAATTGTGATAGTTAAATTTAAATTTTTTTATTGTGTGCTTGAATGATAAATTATTATCAGTTATATAGACCCTATACGCCGCATAATAGCGGATAATATTATATTTAAACCCATATACCATGATATTCCACCTCGAAGTGGAATTGGTATTATATATGTATTTGAAGTTGTTGATTTCCCGCATTATATAGCGGATGAGACTCTATGTGCCGCATAATAGCGAATGCCATTTTATAAATCCCATATACCGCGACATTCCACCTCGAAGTGGAATGAGTATTTAATTGTTGTGCTAACATCTGTGGATGCAGGAAAAACAGGTTGGAGGGATCCAACTGGATTCCTCAAATAATTGAATTTGTTTCAATATTGTATGTTGATTATTTAAAATCTATGTGTGATTATATTGTGATTGAAATCGTTGAAGGTTAAAATTTAGCCGAATAATATTTTTGGCATCATAGGATACCAGAAATAAATAAAAATTGGATTTTTAAATTTAAGTGGAAAATCTATAGTAGAATCCTCTTGAATAAAATTCCAAAATATGGGAAAAAGTTTAATAAATGGATTTGAAGTAATAATATTCAAAAGGTGAAGAATTTATTTTTAAAAATATGATTTTTAAATAATTTAGAAAAGATAAAGGAATTTATTTTAAAAATAAATTCATAAATTGATTTGGTGTTAAAAGAATAAATCTTTGGAAAATCAATATAAAATCGATTTGGTGTTTGAATGAAAAACGATTTGGTGTTGAAATAAATTTAGAAATCAATTTGGAATTTGATTTGGTGTCTAAAATAAAATTTTAAATCAATTTGAAAATTGATTTGGTGTTTGGAAATGATTTTTGAAATCAATTTGAAAGTCGTATATCAGTGGATATTTAGGAATTTGAATTCACGATGGAAATTTCATAAAGGAAAGGGAATTTTGATTTAAAAATAAATGTTGGTTTATTTTTAAAGGTGTGAAAAGAAATTTTCAGATTTGGAATGTAAATTAAAATAAATCGAGAAGATTTATTAATTGATAAATGGAAAGAGAATTTTCCCTGAAAAGCCAAGTATGTTTGTAAAATAGCTTTTGAAATATAAATTAAAAGTTCTAGGGTTGGTTTTAAAAGAATATTTTAGAGAAATTAGTTTCTTAAGTTATTTTGTAAGTCTTTAAAGTAATGAATTATTTAATTAATTATGGATGTAATGATTTAAAAATTTAATTGATATTGGTTTTAGAAATTGAATATTTAAATAGTCATATCCTATATATTAATTAAAAAATTAGTTTGGACTTGAATATTTTTATGAGACATTTTTATAACATTTTCAAAACTAATATTTAAGCAAGTATTTCAAAATAGTTTTATTTTACATATCTCTAATTATATTTTGGATAAGCATTTTAAAATATTTTAACATATTTGAACTCGGCAGATTTTCAGTGGAAAACGAATAAATATTTGAAAATGTTTCCGCATAAGGAAATCATGATTTGAAATTGGTTTTCAAAGGTTGAAAGGTGGAAATTGATTTGAAATTTGTTTTCAAATGGTTGGAGCGTTAAAATTATATCTTGTGAAGAAATATTGAAAAAAATAATAATTGTGGAAAAAATTATTTAAATCCTAGCGATTTTATGAATGTTGATTGATAGTTAAATAACCGACTATCAATATTAGCCTTTAAATGCCATTTGAATTTCGATGTGACGGGGTCGGATTCCAAACGGTTATCCGAAAACCACATCGAAACTTTATGATTGTGATAGATCTTTTATTTAAAAGATCAAAGTGGAAATTGTTGTGATTTGTTTGAAATCTGAATGAACATTTATTTTTAAAAATAAGCGCTCGTTATTCGTATTAGCCGGGAGAGGACTTTGTGTCATAATACCCATTCCGAATAACGATACGACGAAATGGGATTGCATTTGAAGATGGTGTTGAAGACCAGATATTTTCGAAACGAAAGGATTACTTGTCGAACGTCTCTGCACCGGATTGCTCCGGTATAGAGATTTTATCACTCTTTGTGATGGGGATTTCGGACGTGATTAGTGAATATCCGGATTGCAAGGGCTTCTTTGGAAGTGCCTTCGGTTCCGTTCGATCCTGGGACGGATTTGTATGGATGTATGTCTGACATTACTCTTTGAGATGTAAAGATGGTTTCTATCAAAAACATTTCTGTTTGTGGCGGAGAATTTATTCTCTTAGCTTAACACCCTTCTCTGAGACGTACGAACTCAGAGATTATGTAGTTGATGGTTACTAGTCATATATTCCCAAACTGGTAATGTCTCATACGAAGTGCTGCTGATCATTTGTTGATCAAAGCATGACTTTGTGAAAAGTGTAGCTTTGTAGACGAGACTACGTCGGACCTCACACCCCAAAAATGGTCGAAACAGGAAAGATGGGGCAAGGTTATGAGGGTCGCGCCCTTTAGAGTATGTCATTTCCTTCTGCAAATGGGTAGTATCATGGTATGGAGCCCAGATATTTAACGCATGT
Organism: Allium cepa; assembly: GCA_030765085.1. Lineage (NCBI taxonomy): Eukaryota > Viridiplantae > Streptophyta > Magnoliopsida > Asparagales > Amaryllidaceae > Allium > Allium cepa. Next base: position 62,268,785 of record CM060935.1, read on the forward strand.
GGTTGCTGCAAATCTATTACACTTTGTGGTTGTTACTTTGTGGTTGAGGATCCTCGGATAAAGGTCGCAAACGACCGGGGATGGCATACTCGAGTAGTAGTTACCTAGTTACAGAGGTGACCCGGCCTTGTGTTGGCAGAGATCCGGGTAGGTTCTCAGGACGTCCCTCCAAAGGCGTACCCATGTGGCAGTAGGAAGTTCCTTAGCCTGACCATTTGTGGGAAATCCAAAGAAATAATACGCGCCCTGTACGGTTTTAGTTGTATAACCTGCCATGGAATGTGGCGGTAACCTGCTATTGAACATGGTAGCTATAGTAGGCATACAATAATGGTTGTATACTGGCTAAGATTAATATTATACTTTTGAAATGTTTTCTGCACTATGCACTAATAATAATATCGAAAGGATTTTGCACATTAAGCATGTTTGACTATCAAAGAAGAAATTTCCTCCAATTCTGTGTTTGCATTATGTATGTGGCGGGAGGCCTTATGGTAGTTTTATTTTCCAAAAAGCATAGCGGATTTCTTTTATTTTCTTTGTGAAAATAACTTTTTTTAAGATCTCACACCAGTCCCATGACTGACCTTGCTTATCTTTGTGAAATGTGATGGGGGGTTCTCACTTTTTGTTTGGTGGCGAGCAGGAGACTCTTACCCCTACACGTCCTCTTTAAGGGGTTGGTTAGCCGTAAGGCGTGACAGTCGAAAGGCAGGTCGTAGAAGCAATGGCAGGGTACCGGTGTATGCCACGACGGGGCTGGGATGGTTGAAAAGCCTACCAGTCGAGATTGGCCGCTGTCGATGGTTGAAAAGCCTAGACCGTTACAACGTGGTATCAGAGCATTTGGTTAAGCGACAACCTTGGCTCTGTTGGGTATTACTCATTAAAGATAGAGTCAGTAGTACTCTAGAATGAGTTTGAGTGTAATAATAGATATGAGCGCGTATTTGTTAGTGAATATAAAAATTGTTTTATGTTGTGATAATTGGTTTGTTGAGTGGTATATGGATTCTGGTCGGTATAGTATGTACAACTCTATCGATAGGAATCTCTAAACACTCGTACAGAATAATTCGACATGATATTGTTTTAAAATAGGGTGAATGGAATAATTTTACCCAAAACTATTTTCGTAGATAAAGGAAATGATTTCCATAAACTATTATAGTATATATATGGTTGCTTGGTTGTTAGGAAGTGATAATATTAATTTATTATCATTGAAATTGAATAAGAAATTGAAATCATAATCAAAAGTTAAGAAATAAATTCACATACAATTGGAATTTGAGAATATAAATTGTAAATGTAATTTGTAATTTGAAATGGAATTCCAGAGAAATGATTTGAAAAGAATTTGAAAATTTTGGAGATTTGGAAAGTTTAAATCCCTTTAGGTTTGAAAATAATTTTCAAAGGTTTTGGAAAAGTGTTTTAAAGGGATGAAAGCTCTAAACTCTTTTCGGTCGCTGGAGAATAATATCGATGATGATTGCGACACCATCGGTGTTTATTTTCGAGTTTTCAAAAGAGGAATTGCTGCCAAATTGTTTTAAATGGAAATTGTTTGGGAAATTTGGGTTTGGTTTTGAAATTCAAAGGGATAATTTGAATTGATTTCAAAAAATGATTTTTTAATTGTTGAAAAGACTCTGGAATCTTATAAAAAAACAGTTACGGAATAAAATCTATAAAGGTGGAAATTAAAATTGTGAATGAATGAATAAATTTACAATTACAATTAAATGAAAGTGAAATTGAATGTTGAAATTCATTTCAAATTTGTAAGCAAATAGAACTGGAGTTGGAATTGAATTTGATTTGTAAAGCAAAGTATTAGAATAAAATTAGTAAGTGAACTTAATTGAATAAATGACCAAATTGGTTTGAAATGAATTGAATTCAATATTTATAAATGACAGATAAATTAAATTCATATGGAATTTGAAATCTGGTTTAAATATAAGTGGTTGTAAACCAAATGGTGAATTGAAATTGAATTATATTTGGGGATGAACAAAAGAATTAAACTGGAATTGGAACTGAATATTGAAAACCAATTTTAATTGTGTGAAATAAAATGAAGTTGTAAAATTAGTTTGAAGTGAACTAAAGATAATAAAGGTGAAATAAAGAAATGGTTTGAGATAAAATGAATTGGAATTTGTAATAGATTAGTAAATGAAACTAATTTAAAATAGTGAGATGAATCAGTTGTGAATGAAAGATAGTTGATAAAATTTAATATTTAGAAGTTAAATTGAATCCAAATAGAATTGGAAGTGTAAATCAAATTCAAATGAAATAAAAAAATGCAAGATTGAATGAAAATGGACATATAACTTCAATAATGAAGTAAAGATGGTATAAGAAGTAAGTATTCAAACTTTTGTAATGAGATATGCAAAATGTTATATGAATGTTGTAATTGAGTATTATGGCTAGTAGAATATACATGTATGTTACAGGAAAAAGGAAAGTTAGAATTGGGATTTTGAAGATAATTTAAATTTCTCGACAAAAAGGTATGTATTTAAATTTCAGTATGAAATTTGATGATTTTCTTGTCTAGCCACTTGGCCTTTTGTTTTCTTTTTGAATTTGGGGGCCCGTGGTGCCATTTTGTTGTCGTATCAAGCTAGCCGTGGAAAGGAGAGGCTGGCGAAATTTTTCGAAAATTTAGGGATTTAGAAAAATTTTGAGAAAATTTGAAATTTAAATTTGAATTATTGAGAAAACAATGTTGTTTGGAACCTATGATTGATTTTTGGAAAGTTAGTTGAAGCGATAGTGGGTTATTAATAAGGAAAAAATTGTATTGGCAAGTGGATAAAACCGTTTGGTTTTGGGAAAATAGTTAACGGGTTAAAGATCATTCTTCTTAATTAGTAATTTTGGGACGAAATTCCTTGAAGGGGAGAAAGATGTGACGACCCAGAATTTTGAACACTAGAAATTGAAATGTTTAAGTGATTTTTAAATGTTTGAAAGATAGTCTGAATTGAATTTCCGATATCAGAATGAATTTGGCAATTAAATTATTGAAATTAATTTATTAAAGTCGGATAAAAATTTGAATCTTCAGTTTTAAACTGAATAAAAATATTTTGGAGGCTTAGAAAATTTATATTGACAATACTGAAGATAATGGAAGCTTCAGAATGAGATTTGAAAATGATTTGTTCAGTTTTGAATTTATATCATTTAAATCGATATTTAAAAGTAGCCTTCGGAGGCACAGTCTCGAAATTCGAAGAAACCAGTTCTATTGTATCCGTAATATTGGATTTCAATTTTCGTAGTATTCGGAGGTGTCGTTTGGCAGTACGATAAGCAAACGCGCTGAAAATTATATCGAAATTTAATTTAATAACTAGTTCAAAAAGCTATCTTCTCCATACAATCGAATTAGGACTTGAAACATTTTCCATTGTGTTCAGAATAGGGATATAACATTACAAATGCCTAGCGACACACCCCGATAGGAGGTCGAAATTTTAAGTTGCATTTATCGAGACGATATGAATTTAAAAAATTAAAATATATATATATTATTTGCATATGTCTGATCAGCCGAAATTTTTAGTCAAACTATATCTTATCCTATTCTCGTGCCTTCTTATCCCTTCTGTAATACACTAACCAATTACCTTTAAATCACGTTATTCCTTTTTCTCCTCCATCAGAGCAAATTGAATGGCCAAACTTCTCCTTTATAACAGGCTACCTCTCTTCGTTCAGATCGAATAACGACGGCCTTCCTCCCTGATTCAAAATCACGAAAAAATCAAAATCGAGAAAGAAAAACTTCGGCCTTGCTCATTTTCCCCTTTTCATTTTATCGTTCGAAGCCATTGTTCTATTCCTTCCTCTCTCCTCTGACAAACGAGTCCGTGTTCGCTATAAAAAAAAAGAAAGAAAACCACAGCCGTTCAAATTGATTCATTCGAGGAATCTAATCGAGGGGAGTGCATGGTGATTCGTTGAGGCAAACAGTTGGGTCGCGTTCGAAATTTCTCGATGACAGTTCGACTCGATCGAGCTAGGGGGTTTTCATGTTTAGACGCTCGCATGTGGGCGGCGCTCGCTGGAAGGGGAGGCACGGCGTAGACGAGGTCGGCTTCGTGAATGGTAAATGGCGGCGACAATGCAGTCGAAGTGAGAGGCTAGGGTTTCAAGCAGTGTTCATCGCGATCTGTGGAGGCACGTGAAGCTAGGGCAGGGCACGGTGGCGCGACAGTAGGGTCGCGAACAGGCCGTGGGTTTGGTTTTGTCTTCGTACAGTGAAGGTATATGCAATTTATCAATTCAATTTAAATTTGAAAAAAATGAATTTAAATATGTACAGAAAACATTAAAGGGAAATCTAATAAAAAAAGGAAAATCATTAGTTAAAATTAAAATTTATTAAAAAGAAAATAATTAGTTTAAATTAAATTATAAAATGTTATAGAATGTTTGTGTACTTCAAATGTTAATAAATTGTATAATTGCTTATACAAGGTCAAAATTTGAAAGAAAACAAGCCGGGATGGAAAATGGATTACATTCGTATTAAAGGTGACAACTTCTCACTCAAATTGTAATAATTGAAAATTTCCATTATCGATTGTTTATTGAATCGTGATAGTTAAATTTAAAATTTTTGATTATGTGCTTGAACGATAAATTATTATCAGTTATATAGACCCTATGCACCGCATAATAGTAGATGATATTATATTTAAACCCATATACCACGATATTCTACCTCGAAGTGGAATTGGTATTATATATGTATTTGGAGTTGTTGATTTCCACATTATATAGCGGATGAGACCCTATGCGCAGCATAATAGCGAATGATATTTTATAAATCCCATATACCACGATATTCCACCTCGAAGTGGAATGAGTATTTAATTGTTTTGCTAACATCTGTGATGCAGGGAAAATAGGTTGGAGGGATCCAACTGGATTCCTCAAATAATTGAATTTGTTCAACATTGTATGTTGATTATTTAAAATCTGTGTGTGAGTATATTGTGATTTAAATCGTTGAAGGTTAAAATTTAGCCGAATAATATTTTTGGTATCATAGGATACCAGGAATAAATAAAAATTGGATTTTTAAATTTAAGTAGAAAATCTATATGGGAATCCTATTGAATAAAATTCCAAAATATGGAAAAAAGTTTAATAAATGGATTTCAAGTAATAATATTCAAAAGGTGAAGAATTTATTTTAAAAAATATGGTTTTTAAATAATTTAGAAAAGATAAAGGAATTTATTTTAAAAATAAATTCGTAAATTGATTTGGTGTTAAAAGAATAAATCTTTGGGAAATCGATATGAAAATTGATTTGGTGTTTGAATGAAATTTGATTTGGTGTTGAAATAAATTTAGAAATCAATTTGGAATTTGATTTTGTGTCTAAAATAAAATTTGAAATCAATTCGAAAATTGATTTGGTGTTTGGAAATGATTTTTGAAATCAACTTGGAAATCGTATATCAGTAGATATTTAGGAATTAGAATTCACGATGGAAATTTCATAAAGGAAAGGGAATTTTGATTTAAAAATAAATGTTGGTTTATTTTTAAAGGTGTGAAAAGAAATTTACAGATTTGGAATGTAAATTAAAATAAATCGAGAAGATTTATTAATTGATAAATGGAAAGAGAATTTTCCCTGAAAATCCAAGTATGTTTGTAAAATAGCTTTTGAAATATAAATTAAAAGTTCTATGGTTGGTTTTAAAAGAATATTTTGGAGAAATTAGTTTCTTAAGTTATTTTGTAAATCTTTAATGTAATGATTTATTTAATTAATTATGGAAGTAATGATTTAAAAATTTAATTGATATTGGTTTTAGAAAATGAATATTTAAATAGTCATATCCTATATATTAATTTTATTTAAAAAAATTAGTTTGGACTTGAATATTTTTATGAGACATTAGTATAATATTTTCATAACTAATATTTAAGAAAGTATTTCAAAATAGTTTTATTTTAAATATCTCTAAGTATATTTCGGATAAGCATTTTAAATTATTTTAAAATATTGAACTCGGTAGATTTTCAGTGGAAAACGAATAAATATTTGGAAATGTTTTCGCATAAAGAAAACATGATTTGAAATTGGTTTTCAAAGGATTGAAAGGTGGAAATTGATTTGAAATTTGTTTTCAAATGGTTGGAGCATTAAAATTATATCTTTCGAAGATATATTGAAAATAATAATAATTGAGGAAAAAATTATTTAAATCCTAGCGATTGTTGTGAATGTTGATTGATAGTTAAATAACTGACTATCAATATTGGCCTTTAAATGTCATTTGAATTTCGATGCGACCGGGGGTCGGATTCCAAACGGTTATCCGAAAACCACGTCGAAACTTTGTGATTGTGATAGATCTTTTATTTAAAAGATCAAAGTGGAAATTGTTGTGATTTGTTTGAAATCTGAATGAACACTTATTTTCAAAAATAAGCGCTCGTTATTCGGATTAGCTGGGAGAGGACTTTGTATCATAAAACCCATTCCGAATTACGATACGACGAAATGGGATTGCATTTGAAGATGGTGTTGAAGACCGGGACTTTTCGAAACGAAAGGATTACATGTCGAATGTCTCTGCACTGGGTTGCTCTTGTATAGAGATTTTATCACTCTTTGTGATGGGGATTTCGGACCTGATTAGTGAATATCCGGATTGTAAGGGCTTCTTTGGAAGTGCCTTGGGTTCCGTTCGATCCCGGGACGGACTTCTATGGATGTGTGTCTGACATTACACTTTGAGATGTAAAGCTGGTTTCTATCAAATACATTTCTATTGGTGGCGGAGAATTTATTCTCTTAGCTTAACACCCTTCTCTGATACGTACGAACTCAGAGGTTATGTAGTTGATGGTTACTAGTGATATATTCCCAAACTGGTAATGTGTCATACGTAATGCTGCTGATCGTTTATTGATCAAAACATGACTTTGTGAACAGTGTGGTTTTATGGACGAGACTTCGTCGATCCTCACTCCCCGGAAATGGTCGAAACAGGATAGATGCGACAAGACTATGAGGGTCGCGCCCTTTAAGGAATGTCATTTCCTTCTGGAAAGGGTTAGTATCATGGTATGGAGCCCAAATATTTAACCCATGTGGTTGCTGCAAATCTATTACACTTTGTGGTTGTTGCTTTGTGGTTTAGGATCCTCAGATAAAGGTCGCAAACGACCGGGAGATGGCATACTCGAGTAGTAGTTACCTAGTTACAGAGGTAATCCGGCCTTGTGTTGGCAGAGATCTGGGTAGGTTCTTGGGACGTTCCTCCAGAGGCGTACCCGTGTGGCAGTAGGAAGTTCCTTAGCCTGATCATTTGTTGGAAATCCAAATAAACAATACGCGCCCTGTACGGTTTTAGTTGTCTAACCTGCCATGGAATGTGGCAGTAACCTGCTATTGAACATGGTAGCTATAGTAGGCATACAATAATGGTTGTATGCGGGCTAAGATTAATATTATACTTTCGAAATTTTTTCTGCACCATGCACTAATAATAATATCGAAAGGATTTTGCGTATTAAGCATGTTTGACTATCGTAAGGAGAAATCTCCTCCAATTCTGCTTTTGCATTGTGTGTGTGGCGGGAGGCCTTATGGTAGTTTCATTTTCCAAAAAGCATAGCGGATTTCTTTTATTTTCTTTGTGAAAATAACTGTTTTTATGTTCTTACACCAGTCCCATGACCGACCTGGAGTTTATTGTTCCCTTTCTAAACTCTGAGTGCCCAAAATTTTCCACACGGGCAGCCTAGAGTCAGGTTATCATTGTTCTGGAGTGAAGTCGAAAAAGAGATGCTGTGGAGATCAGGATCTAGCTGGATGGCGAAGCGTATCACTAGTATATGTTATATTCTTTTCCGCTGTTTGTTGTTGTAATACTCTGATAATGTGATGTAATGTAATATAATAACTGATATAGTTCTTTGTTTTAAAGATATTCATTTATCTATTATATTTGTTCCGCTGCGATATGTGAGATTCTGTTATTGTTTCTGTTTTCTTCTTCTACCTTCTTCTTCTTAAACCCAAACGGTTTGATTTTCCGGCATTCGACTGTTCGACATTTGATACAGTGGACGTATCGACGTCGACATTCGGGCGTCGAAAAATCGGGTCATTATAGTATCACCTAGTAATACTCTTTGGAAATATGGGAATAGAGGTAGGGTTTTTAAGTCGAAGGTTAGTCAAGCGTTGAAGCTTGAGTTCCATATTAAAAATAATGAGGTAGAGTATAAGGCAATGATAGCAGTACTCAAGATAGCGAAGGAGTTGGAACATTGCATATCTATAATGACTCCCAATTAAGGATTTCCAAGTCAAAAAAAAATCTAAGGCAATTGTTGCATGACTTATCCTTTGATTGTCAAAAATGTTGAAAATACCGTATGACATCGAGCACCACATGATAAAGCACATCTCTAGAGTGGAGAATACGAATGCCATTTCATTAGCAAACTGGTCAGCTTTGCCGATTTGTAACAATTAGGGATCGTACCAGCAGAGGAATTTAAATCTATGAGCACAGACGAAATGGACATTGAGTAAATCTTAGAGGTCGAGGAGGAGTCATGGATTACTCCATTCAATAATTATTTTCTAAAGGGAAGTATCCTGAAGAATAAAAAGGAGAAGTGGAATTTCTTGAGTAAGTTATGAAAGGAGTGTTGTACAGGGAAGTATTCTCCATCCCACTCTGTTAATGCTAAAAGTTGGCACAAACGCCCTAAAGATTTATGGAAGAGAAATAAATGAATAAATTAAAATAAAATAAGAAAGAATAGCACACATTAACTTATAATGGTTCGGTAAGTCACTAGCTTACATCAATTTGAGCCTTGTCAATGATTCTACAAAGTTTTCACAAAGGCGATCTTATGGATTAATAGCTTAATTAATGATAGTTACGATGACAGTACAAAAATTTAGAATGCAAAAATAGGATGTCAAAATAGTGCCTATCACCCTCTGTTTATAGGCGAAGATCAACTGTTTTATCTCTACCACATTATTCCCACATCCTAAAGAAGGTGCTCTGAAAAGATGATAGCTAAATTAGCAATCTTTATGGATCAGTACCATACCAAAGCTTATAGATCGGTAGCAATCCATGTTGATCGTTAGTTGATCTATATTTTCTCCTTTAAGAATGATGGATGGCTCGTATCATTCTTGGGAAGTTGACTATCTTTATATGAGCACGAATTTGGATGAGATTCTTGGTTTGGTGACTAATTGAAGGTATCTAGTTTAGTTGTTATAAACTGGAACTTATCAACTCATGGATTGTTGGCGAATCATCCTATATTGCATGCTTTGACAATAACCATATTAGTTCCATACAGCATGAGGTAAGTGTGAACTTTGAGCAACATCCATGGATCAGTACATACCATAGTGATTGCTTGGTACCGATCCAACACTTTGTCTTGAGTGTTGGCTTTTTGGCTTTAACCTTTGGAGCACTTTAGCATGTAGGATATCTTCGAGGGTGATTGGTAGATTCATGGTTAAGTCTAAACACTTTTATTAGAATGTGAATTCAGATATTATCATCTTGGACTTCTGCTTTGCTAATTTTTATTTGATTGATCCGGCTCATTTAAATATGGTTCGATCATAGAGCTGGATAACATTTGCCCCTCAATGTGTATCTTGTGTTAACAAAATATGCTTTGGATCAACATAAACTATTGGCTTCATGTTATCTGTCTCAAATTCTATTATGAATAGGTACTTTCTATTCCATGTACCGATTCACAAAGCAACATGTCTTCTATTGATCATCATTTCTTTATGAACATTCTTTGACTTGAAACTCTTGGATAGTATAAAAACTGAAGTGGTGTTTTTAAGTTTCCCACTCTGGTTTTGGGAAGTTCTCAATGATCTTTTCTTTGAATTGTTCAGGTAGGATTCTGTCGTTCGAAACTTCATTTTGTTTCCACAATACACTACTCAACTCCATCTACATTTTTCATTATTATTATTGTTGTTGTTGTTGTTGTTATTTATTTGAATATTTTTTATATCATGGATCAGTACTGATCTGAAGGCCATGGTCCGGTACCTTATACTTAGGCATTTTAACACATATTTTGTTAGGTCGGCTATATATAAATGTGAACCAACACTTAGCTTCTATTCATTTGTCTTTATATTTTTTTTTTTAAGATAATTGAACAAAGATCCTCCATTGTCAAACTTTCCTCAGCCCTGTCGTTGACTTTGAATCGCCACCTTGCACTATTGTCGCCACTTACCTTTGTCATCAATGCCGCTAAGTCCACCCCTTTCAGATCCTAATCATAAGAAACAAATCATGCACTTGACTTGAACTTTGTAACTAAACAAACCTCGAATTCAAGACCTTTTGAATTGATATAGGTAGGTGACAACATGGCTTCGCTTGAATTGCTGGTAATCGACCATTGATCATCTTTGGTCATGCCGTGGAACCTTATTTTGATCCTCTTTGGATCGGTGACAATCTGGGAGATAGGAAACGTTTTCAAAATTTTTGATAAAGCATAGCGGGCCTAGCAAATTTAAAGAAAACTCGAAGCACGCTCATGAATTTCCACGTAACGGCTCGAATTTTAACTCAAGTATTATTTTGTGAAAATATCCCTAGATCAGCTTCGAGTCAAAATCGAGCTTGGCTCGAGTTTTCAATTGAAAAATGAATTTCTCAAGTAATTTTAAATAAAAATTAGAAAAGTCAACGGGAAAGCTAAATGGGTTTTTAGGGCAATCTTTTTGAATGGTAGTTGCTAACTGTGATATATCGGCATAGTTTCTGATAGCAGTCGCGTAAAATGCTCCCCGGTATTCAAACATACTATTTTATAGTCTTATGTAATTTATATTATCTTTCATTAAATAATGATATTAGCTATATTCCTTGGACATCAGACACATGCAATACATAGTTTTAATAGCACACTATTGCTCCCCGTCGATGTATGAGATCTGATTGAGTAAAACACATTGGTATCCGTTGGGTCTTATACTCGGCTATAAAAGGTTTTCTTTTCGACATGAGGATTAAAGTCTTTATCATTCCTGGTATCCTTTATGAGTGAAGTTTTTAATAGTTATGGATCATAGACACTACTCGCATCTCCCTGCAATAGCAGCAGGTCCATCGTAGTCAAATTTGTAGCCTCGGACACCGAATCTAGTTCGACTATGGTGCATATGATAAAGTCCACTTTTACGCCCTCTCAATCTCTGCCAACTAGTTATCAAACAGGACTACTTTTAAAGATAGTTCCATTTGAGTTGGCCAAAGAATGTATTGTATGAGTTGCTCCCAATATTGATGTAGGAAATGCCATTATTTTGACAGATCCCTTGTAACAGCCCTAGATTTTCATATATTTTAATATTTGGCTTTATTTTATTTTAACCTTATTTTATTTCAAACATTTCATTTTTTAAAATATAAGTGATGATTATTATGTGAATTATAATTTCAAACCGGTATAAATTGGATATTTTACTAAAAGATGAATTTCTGTTCAAACTGGTCAAATCTTGACTTTTAAAATTCAAATTTAAATATTTAAATTCTTAAATTTTATCTTTTATTATGAAAATAGATTTAATAACTTGAATACTGCTTTTCATTTCGTTGAAAACGGATTTAAATTGTAAAAGTTATGTACATTTCAATTTTGGGTATAATTTGTTTTATTTTGCAATTTTGTCTATTTTAAATTTTTTTAAATAATATTTTCTTTGCTATATTTTATTTTAAAATGTGTTAATATGTTATTTTATATATATTTTGTCTTTTAATATTTTTTAAAGTGATAACAATATTTTTCAAAATTTACTGTATTTATTTCCTATTTTTTAAGGGCTGTTTTCTATTTTTCAGCTATTTTCTTCATTTAAATTATATTTAATTAAAATTTATATATTTATTTTGTGAATGAATTTTTATTTTATGTTCTTATCTCTATTTATAAATATTTTCATGTACATAAAATTTTTCCAAAGTCATTGCATTTATTTTCAAATTTTCTAAACTAGTTTTCATTTTCTGTGCAATTTTCCTAATTTAATCATATATAATTAATATTTATTTATTTATATATTTTATATTTGTGATATTTTCGTATTTTAACTGAATTTATATATATATTTTTTTTGTTTAAAATTATAAAAAGAAATAAGAAAAAATTGAAAGGTTTTGTGACTTTTTATTTCTTAAGGCTCTTTGTATTCTCACCTTTTCAACTCCAAACTTTACTTTTCATTCAATTGGCCGCCTTAACTCATTTCTCCAGCCGACTCCTCTATCATTTCACGTGATTTTTCTTTCTTAAACTCTGAAAAAAAGTATGGCCTCTCCTATTTGAAAAGCTTGGTAAAAATTTTCTTCTTTTTTATGCAACTTCTACTTGTTTTCTTATGATTTTGCACTTGTTTTCTCACCTTCTATGCTCAGCTCCTCCTTCCTCCTCCACCTTGGCCTCTTCCACCACCACCACATCTGTTCATCACCTCCTCTAGCCCAGGCCCAAGCCATGGCCGAGCCCCTTGATGAAGAAGACCCACCTAAAAATGAACAAAACTCCACCTAATTGTTCATAGCCTAGCCTAACTTGTTCCACCACCTCTCTCCATCACTTTGGACGACCATACACCACCACCACCAGCAAATTCCTGACCTGAGCCCACTTCCACATCATCCTCCAGCCCACTACAGACCTGGCCGTTCTCTCCTTGGCCTTGGCCGAGCCCTCTAGTGCATAGGAATCCATGATATTTGCCTTGTAGTGTTAGTTCATGCTCATATATCTTTGCTCCATCATTTTGCCATGCTAGGCCGACCTTTAAGACCCCAAACCAGATCCAAACCATGCCTTTAGCTGTGCCATTTCAGATCTAGAGTTGAAGCATAGGTGGTAGAAAGCAAGTGCAAACACTTCGGTGATGTTTTGTGTATTCATTTCTAGCTTTGTTTAATTGAATTTGGGTTGAAAACTTATGTTATATTTATTGTTTTGTCTCATGTATCCAAGGAGAATTAATCTTTGGCTCTTCCACTCATCTTTGTGTCGTGTTATCGTGCTTGTTTGGATCTCATTCGTGCATTCGTTGTTGTGTCTGTAGCTCAAAACGGTGAGTAAATTTCACCAGACTAATATGTACTTATATAGTGATAAACTGACATCACCTAAATCTGTAAATGCATATCATCCTGTTATAACTGCTATATCATATTCATATGATGTTCACACCTATATTTACACCTGTTATACCATATGTTACTGTTATTTCATGCTATTCTGTTATTTTCATCAGTTTATCACACTGCAAGTTCCCTGTAGACTAGAATCACTATGGGTTGAAATGATACATACCCGAATGGACTTTAGAATAGGAGAAAATCATTATGGGCTGAAATGATAGGCCTGAATGATTTTCAATTATTTTCTTTTACTTGGGATTGCGGGTTTGAAATGATCAAACCCGGTTTTTCTTTGTAAATTACGGGTTGAAATGATATATTACCTGTATCACTTTACCTAGGCTAGAAAATGAAATACAGACCCGTTGTTAAAATATGTTTTTCTAAATTTTTTTAATTATTTTAGAAATGTAAATATTATAATATTTTGATTTAAATTTGATTAAAAATGATTTTTGTAAAGCATTATTGATTTTCTGAAAATTTATAAGTGAAATAAATAAATGGTAAAGTTAGAAAATCTGAAATGTAAGTTAATTTGAAAATTAGAACTTGGTGATAAATGGAATTTAAATTAAATATGAAAATATGATAAATTTATGATATTTTGAATTAAATGAATTTAAAATGATTTTATAATATATTAATGATTTTTGAATAAAGTTAAAATGTGGAATGAATGAATATATAGGTTGAAATTTGGAAATATAACTAAAATTGGAAATTTGTGAATTTGGCTTAAAAGTGAATTTTAAGTTAAGTAAGTAAAAATGAAATTAAGTTATATTTGAAAATTTCAAACTTAAATGTTAAGTTATATTTAATTTAATGAATTTAAAATTTAATGTTGGAATTTAATAAGTGAATTATTATTAAATATTGATTTTTGAATGGAGATTTAACTTTATAAAATCATGAATATAAGTGTATTTGAATGACTGTTTTAAAAGTGAAATTATATGATTTTATAAGCTAAAAATGATTTAAATAAAAATATAATTGTTTTTGAAATTATATTGAATACTTGAAGTTAATTAACTGCATTTCTGAAATGCTATTAATTCTAATGTAAATGATAATACGACATTTGTAAATGCTGTAGTTGATAATAATGAACCAAATGGCTAAGTTTAATTAAAGGTTATTATAGCATTTTTGTAAATGCTATAATTGTTGAATTTAACTAAGTTTATTTGAAACTAATGTAACCCTATTACAGCATTTTTAAATGCTATCTTTTGTTAAATTGAAGTGTTTTGAATGTAACTTTCCGTAGCAATTTCTAAATGCTGCGAAAGTTGAATTTTCATCTGTTTTAATAAATTAAGTGAATAAATGAATTTTGAAAGACTGAAATTTTGGAAATTTAATAATTTAATTATTAAATATAATAACTTCATTTTATGATTTAAAATGAAGTAATTTATTTCAAAATATAAACTATTTTGAAATGTGTTTTGTAATGGTATTTAAATTAAATAAAAATGAATGTAGTTTGGAAGATATTATATTTTTGATATTTTGAAATGGATTTTGAATGATATTGAATTTTGAAATGATATTTGATTTTGAAGTATAAAATACCATTTTGAAATTTTAACCACGGGATGTATTTAATTTATAGTTTAACTGATTCTTAAAGGATGGGCGATCCCAAGCATCCTTTAAGTTATTGTGCATTTCTACTACAGTTCACTTGAGTTGGTTTACATTATATAAGTATATATTGTCCTGACTCGAGTGTTTTGTGTTTTACTTTACGCTCGGGTTAGTCTGAGTATTTACAGCTTAGCTTTTGATTTCTTTCTGGAGCTAGGAATTGCTGGAAATTCTGCTTGTCTAGTTATATATCCCTTCAATTTCAGTTGTTCTATTTCAGCTTTGATATTGATAAACTGCTATGTAATTGAGATTTCTATTGTATATGTTTTTCAGACTGATATTATGTATTATGTTTTGAGAGTTTGTTGTAGTAGCTTCATGAACTACTATGGTATTTTAATTTCCGCTGCGAGTTATTCTGATATTTCTTTGTCTGTGATTCTGTGATTGTATTTCATTTGCTCCAAATTTATTTACAACGCGGTATTTTGAGCAATTCAAGTCCGACCCGTGTGTCTGCCATTGCACTTGGAGGGTGCAACATGATAGGGGGTTCTCGCTTCCTGGTTTGGTAGCGAACGGTTGACTCTTACTCCTACATGTCCCCACGGGGGTTGGTGGTGCAGTCGAGAGGCTGGCCGTAAAGGAAGAACACAGGTACGAATGTATGCTACGGTGGGTGTTACCCCACTGGCGCGGCCCGTTACAGTTGGTATCATAGCTTTGGTTTTTAGGCAAACCTTAGCCTGCGGAGCAAAAACTCATTAGAGATAGGGTAGAAATATCCTAGAATGGGTGAAATCAATCACAGAATCCTTTCTTTGTGAGAGAACGAATTTTTGAAATATAAAATGATTTCCATATGATTTTTAAAGGATTTTAAAAGATTATTTTGGTATAAAAATTTTCTTATTTTGGAATCAAGATTTTCTATACTTCATCTCTTCGGTATCCACCTTGTTAGCGATCTCTCGGTTAAGATTCTTATTGATTAAGATTCCTTGAACTGTGGAGCGCTCCCACTTGTTCTGAAATCCAGTCTTGTCTTCCCTAATTTACCCTTTTGATTTTGGCATTCCGTAACCCCACTTTGGAATGACCTCTCTACAGAGCGGTGATTCCGTAAATCTTTGAATGATTTATAAAGGGGTGAAATTCCTTTATAATTGGCATTGATTCACCGGAGATTTCTGTATCCTCGGATGTCGATGCTAGCTATCTCCTCCTCTATTTGGAAATTAAATTATCTCATCTTCATTTGAGTTTATCTTCGAACTAGAATTCTATTTGATTAGAGTTCCTCTAATTTTGAATCTTTGAAATCCTTCCTTGAATCATCCTTTGGAAATTTGTGTTTAGTTGTATTTTGAAATTGTGCATACATCGAAATTATTAAGGATGGCCGTATTTTTATATATAAAAGTGAAATGTTTTCGATAAGGATTATATACCTTTCAAAAATGAAATTTTGAAATTTCGAAAGAATTTGAAATTTTGAAAATTTTATAAGAACTTGATTTATACAAAAATGATTTATAACTGAAGGGTTTTGAATTTGAATTTCGAGGAATCGAATTCCGGTGTTTTGAAATCGGTTTTAAGATTTTGAAAAATATATAATAATAATATGATTTAAAGATATATATATATATATATATATATATTTCAAGTAAGAAATGTTTCAAATGTATTCGAATGAATTTCAATGATTTCGAAGGAATTTCAAAGAAGTTTTTCAAAGTTAATTGAAGTCCAGAACTCACTTATGTCGCTGGAAAATAATTTCGGTGATGAATGCATGCATCATCGACATTGATTTTCGAGTTTCTGAGTGAGAGAGAGGCCACTCTAGTAGCTTTGCTATGCGAGTGATTTTGTGAAACCAATTTTGATTTCAGATTTTGAAGTCTGGTTTGATATTCGAAAGATATATCCGTATATATATATATATTTGAAAAGTTTTGAAGTAAGCCGGTGTTCAGTTCTCAAGTTTCAGATTTTGAAACCTAACTTTTGAAATTGATTTACTAATTTGTTGTTGACTTCCAACTCTTGGATTGAAAATATGACTTCTTCGACTATTTTAAGATTCGAGCACTTCTAAATCAAGGTTAATTTTTCAAAGCTAAATTTTTTTGAAAGGTATAAGGTATTTGATAAAGAATATAATTTTAGTTTGTATGTTTCAAGTATGAAATAATATGGTTTTTTATAAGTTGAAACTATTTTGTTAAGTAAATAAATAAGACTATTTTGAATTATACTAATATGAAATTTAGTTTTGAAATGTTTTGGATAAAAATTAGTCTTCAAATGTTTGAGAAAATTTTGGTTTAAATGTTTTAACTTAGTAACATCTTTATAAAACTATTTATTTAACAAGTTGGAATAGATACATAAGTTGTACGTATGTTGTTTTATTCGCATAATTAATTTGATCCAAGTTTGAGTACACAAGTTCGAGGTGAATTACACCATTTCGTGTTAGGATTTTTCATTTGATTCTTGATGGCGAACATTTGATATGGATTTTGGGCTTGATTCTAGAATTCTCTATCATATTATATGGCTATGCAAGGAGACTGATGGCTTCTAGTCGAGAAACCATATCGAAGTCCGCATTAGGGAAGTCGAACGGACAATACTAGTTCGAAAGCGAACTTGTGTGGTCGAGCGAGCGATCGAAGGTAATGTTGCAAAATGATGACATATGTACATCTTATATCCTAATATCATTGGTATACTTGATGCTGAAATTGAAAGTTGTTGGGTTGGATATCTTTGTAATTTAACAGGAATTTTTCTTTTATGAAAAACTACTATCAAATTTAAAACCATTTTTCAAAACCATTTTTCTTTTATTCTTCTTAAACTAACTGTTTTATTCTATTTTTCATACAAACTATTTATATACAAAACTATTCTTAATTAAAAATCTATTAGTAAGCAAAGATGTTCAATCC
The DNA here is from genome assembly GCA_030765085.1 of Allium cepa. Classification (NCBI taxonomy): domain Eukaryota; kingdom Viridiplantae; phylum Streptophyta; class Magnoliopsida; order Asparagales; family Amaryllidaceae; genus Allium; species Allium cepa. The sequence continues at coordinate 62,286,609 of CM060935.1, forward strand.
CATATGGCTTTTCATGCAGCGAAATTCATTTATTTTTGAAAATTTTGATCCTTATATAAGATAAATTTTATGTAAGTATAAAATGATTTTGAAAACCATTGATTTTGATAAATCAATAATTGAAGCTTATATTAATATGAAAGGATATTTGGTTTACCTGTAATTTGAGTTTATTTAAAAATAATGGATTTATGAAATAAATATTTCAACGCTAAGTAATAATGAAGTAAAATTTGATATATATGAAATTATGAAATTTAGTTTTGAAATATGGTATATTTAAGCCTTGAAACATATTTAAGATTTAATAGTTTATTTTGTAAATTAAATCTATATTTGAAATTGATAATATTTGAAATGTTTTCGTTGCAAAACTAAACTGAAACTGATGGTTTGAATGGAATTAAATATTGGAAATTTTAGATTTTGGTTTAATTGAATAAATTTGTGAAATGTAAAGAACTAAAGGAATGTTTTATGATTTCAAATGTATGATTTCAAAATGTTATGATTTTCAAAGTGAAATGATTTCAAGTATTTGGTTTCGAAAGATTTATAACTTTGAAAGTATTATGATTTTTGAAGTGAATACATGTTTGAAATGGAAATGAATTTATTTGACCTAAATTTTGTTGATTTGGAAATTTGGATTATTTTCTAAATCTATTGTTTAAGAAACTTTGAAACTAAATTTATGTAATTTGGAAGAAATGATTTGGTGAAATCATATATGATTTTGAAGCTGAAATACTATTGAAATGAATAAAAATTGAGAACCTTTTTTTAAAAAAAATACTTTGATTTAGGAGTTATCGAACTTATATAAAATTGATTTGTATAAGTATGCAGTAGATTTGAAAATATTGATTTGAAAACTGTTGATTTGAAAAGGTACCCAATTTTGAAAAGTGAAATCTTATATAATCGAAATCTATATAAGTGTGATTTGATACACTATTGTTTTGAAAAGTATTTGATTTGAAATGAAATCTTATATAAAATGAACTTTATATAAGTATGATATTTGGAAGTGATTTTGAATGGTACTATATGATACATATTTTCGAAGTAAAGATATGGAAAGTGCCTTCTGCTTGATATCCGCTTTGTGGCCACACTGTGGATTCATTCTATCGATATTATTCTCTCTCTTTGATTTGGGTTTTCCGGATATGATACTCGAGTGTCCATCGAATTCCATGGCTATCTCCATGGTCTTATGATCGCGACTGCATAGCGCAACTGCCTGGCTGAGCTGGCCTAAGGGTACGGATTGTTTCCTGGGGGATCCAGGCGTAACCATTATGTATCCTGCACTCTATGTAGGTCGCATTAGTAGCGTAAATGCCTGGCTGAGCTGGCCTGGGGGTACGGATTGTTTCCTGGGGGATCCAGGCGTAACCACTGCGTATCCTGCATTCTACTCGTCATCATGGCGTAACTCGCAGGGCTGAGAAAGCTTACGGATATGGATTGTTTCCTGGGGGATCCAGGCGTAACCATTGTGTATCTGCGATCCATGGTTAGACAACTGTTTCGGTTTGGTTGATTTGTTTGGATTGTACTTTCCATATCTGTTTTTAAAAGTGTTTTCATTATTTTCACTGGGTGTTGAAACAAGTCTACTAAGTACTTGGAGAATTCTAGCTTTGCGCCTGATCAACGCATAGCCAGAGTCTGCAGGAACGAAAGTAAACTTGTTAAGACATCGAGTTATAAAAGTATTTGATAAAAGTATCTTGATAAAGTACTGTACAAAGAATATTTTGATCAGTTATTTTCCCTTCTAAAAATTTAAAATGTTTAAATATTGTTTACCTTGAACCATCAGATTTGAATCAAATGACTATTCATCATATTATAAAATGTTTTAAATGGTATAAAATTTTAATTGAAATGTATAATGCTTTAATCAATGGTTCATCCTTGTCTTTCAACCTGCTTTCCCTCCTAGCTACTTTTTCCCTACCTTCTTTCAGGATGTCTTCCATCCAATTGTTCTTTCTTGTTGTTTCTCCGATTCCTTCCTTTTCGAGGACGAAAAGATTTGAGTGGGGGAGAGTGTAACAGCCCTAGATTTTCATATATTTTAATATTTGGCTTTATTTGAAATTATTTTAAACTTATTTTATTTCAAACATTTCATTTTTTTAAATATAAGTGTTGATTATTATGTGAATTATAATTTCAAACCGGTATAAATTGGATATTTTACTAAAAGATGAATTTCTGTTCAAACTGGTCAAATCTTGACTTTTAAATTTCAAATTTAAATATTTAAATTCTTAAATTTTATCTTTTATTATGAAAATAGATTTAATAACTTGAATATTGCTTTTCGTTTCGTTGAAAATGGATTTAAATGGTAAAAGTTATGTACATTTCAATTTTGGGTATAATTTGTTTTATTTTGCAATTTTGTCTATTTTAAATTTTTTAAATAATATTTTCTTTGCTATATTTTATTTTGGTATGTGTTAATATGTTATTTTATATATATTTTGTCTTTCAATATTTTTTAAAGTGATAACAATTTTTTTTCAAAATTTACTGTATTTAACTGTTTTCTATTTTTCTGCTATTTTCTTCATTTAAATTATATTTAATTAAAATTTATATATTTATTTTGTGAATGAATTTTTATTTTATGTTCTTATCTTTATTTATAAATATTTTTCATGTACATAAAAATTTTCCAAAGTCATTGCATTTATTTTCAAATTTTCTAAACTAGTTTTCATTTTCTGTGCTATTTTCCTAATTTAATCATATATAATTAATATTTATTTATTTATATATTATTTTTATTTGTGATATTTTCGTATTTTAACTGAATTTATATATATATTTCAGTTGTTTAAAATTATAAAAAGAAATAAGAAAAATTTGAAAGGTTTTGTGACTTTTTATTTCTTAAGGCTCTTTGTATTCTCACCTTTTCAACTACAACCATTACTTTTCATTCAATTGGCTGCCTTAACTCATTTCTCCAACCGACTCCTCTATCATTTCACATGATTTTTCTTTCTCAAACTCTGAAAAAAAGTACGGCCTCTCCTATGTGAAAAGCTTGGTAAAAAATTTCTTCTTTTCTATGCAACTTCTACTTGTTTTCTTATGATTTTGCACTTGTTTTCTCACCTTCTATGCTCAGCTCCTCCTTCCTCCTCCAACTTGGCCTCTTCCACCACCACCACATTTGTTCATCACCTCCTCTAGCCCAGGCCCAAGCCATGGCCGTGCCCCTTGATGAAGAAGACCCACCTAAAAATGAACAAAACTCCACCTAATTGTTCATAGCCTAGCCTAACTTGTTCCACCACCTCTCTCCATCATTTTGGACGACCATACACCACCAACACCAGCAAATTCCTGACCTGAGCCCACTGCCACATCATCCTCCAGCCCACTACAGACCTGGCCGTTCTCTCCTTGGCCTTGGCCGAGCCCTCTAGTGCATAGGAATCCATGATATTTGCCTTGTAGTGTTAGTTCATGCTCATATATCTTTGCTCCATCATTTTGCCATGCTAGGCCGACCTTTAAGAACCCAAACCAGATCCAAACCATGCCTTTAGCCGTGCCATTTCAGATCTGGAGTTGAAGCATAGGTGGTAGAAAGCAAGTGCAAACACTTCGGTGATGTTTTGTGTATTCATTTCTAGCTTTGTTTAATTGAATTTGGGTTGAAAACTTATGTTATATTTATTGTTTTGTCTCATGTATCCAAGGAGAATTAATCTTTGGCTCTTCCACTCATCTTTGGGTCGTGTTATCGTGCTTGTTTGGATCTCATTCGTGCATTCGTTGTTGTGTCTGCAGCTCAAAACGGTGAGTTAATCTCACCAGACTAATATGTACTTATATAGTGATAAACTGACATCACCTGAATCTGTAAATGCATATCATCCTGTTATAGCTGCTATATCATATTCATATGATGTTCACACATATATTTACACCTGTTATACCATATGTTACTGTTATTTCATGCTATTCTGTTATTTTCATCAGTTTATCACACTGCAAGTTCCCTGTAGACTAGAATCACTATGGGTTGAAATGATACATATCCGAACGGACTTTAGAATAGGAGAAAATCATTATGGGCTGAAATGATAGGCCTGAATGATTTTCAATTATTTTCTTTTACTTGGGATTGCGGGTTTGAAATGATCAAACCCGGTTTTTCTTTGTAAATTACGGGTTGAAATGATATATTACCTGTATCACTTTACCTAGGCTAGAAAATGAAATACAGACCCGTTGTTAAAATATGTTTTTCTAAAATTTTTAAATTATTTTAGAAATGTAAATATTATAATATTTTGATTTAAATTTGATTAAAAATGATTTTTGTAAAGCATTATTGATTGTCTGAAAATTTATAAGTGAAATAAATAAATGGTAAAGTTAGAAAATCTGAAATGTTAGTTATTTTGAAAATTAGAATTTGGTGATAAATGGAATTTAAATTAAATATGAAAATATGATAAATTTATGATATTTTGAATTAAATGAATTTAAAATGATTTTATAATATATTAATGATTTTTGAATAAAGTTAAAATGTGGAATGAATGAATATTTAGGTTGAAATTTGGAAATATAACTAAAATTGGAAATTTGTGAATTTGGCTTAAAAGTGAATTTTAAGTTAAGTAAATAAAAATGAAATTAAGTTATATTTGAAAATTTTAAACTTAAATGTTAACTTATATTTAATTTAATGAATTTAAAATTTAATGTTGGAATTTAATAAGTGAATTATTATTAAATTTTGATTTTTGAATAGAGATTTAACTTTATAAAATCATGAATATAAGGGTATTTGAATGACTGTTTTAAAAGTGAAATTATATGATTTTATAAGCTAAAAATGATTTAAATAAAAATATAATTGTTTTTGAAATTATATTGAATACTTGAAGTTAATTAACTGCATTTCTGAAATGCTATTAATTCTAGTGTAAATGATAATACAGCATTTGTAAATGCTGTAGTTGATAATAATGAACCAAATGGCTAAGTTTAATTAAAGGTTATTATAGCATTTTTGTAAATGCTATAATTGTTGAATTTAATTAAGTTTATTTGAAACTAATGTAACCCTATTACAGCATTTTTAAATGCTATCTTTTGTTAAATTGAACTGTTTTGAATGTAACTTTCCGTAGCAATTTCTAAATGCTGCGAAAGTTGAATTTTCATCCGTTTTAATAAATTAAGTGAATAAATGAATTTTGAAAAACTGAAATTTTGGAAATTTAATAATTTAATTATTAAATATAATAACTTCATTTTATGATTTAAAATGAAGTAATTTATTTCAAAATATAAACTATTTTGAAATGTGTTTTGTAATGGTATTTAAATTAAATAAAAACGAATGTAGTTTGGAAGATATTATATTTTTGATATTTTGAAATGGATTTTGAATGATATTGAATTTTGAAATGATATTTGATTTTGAAGTATAAAATACCATTTTGAAATTTTAACCACGGGATGTATTTAATTTATTGTTTAACTGATTCTTAAAGGATGGGCGATCCCAAGCATCCTTTAAGTTATTGTGCATTTCTACTACAGTTCACTTGAGTTGGTTTACATTATATAAGTATATATTGTCCTGACTCGAGTGTTTTGTGTTTTACTTTACGCTCGGGTCAGCCTGAGTATTTACAGCTTAGCTTTTGATTTCTTTCTGGAGCTAGGAATTGCTGGAGATTTTGCTTTTCTAGTTATCTATCCCTTCAGTTTCAGTTGTTCTATTTCAGCTTTGGTATTGATAAACTGCTATGTAATTGAGATTTCTATTGTATATGTTTTTCAGACTGATATTATGTATTATGTTTTGAGAGTTTGTTATAGTAGCTTCATGAACTACTATGGTATTTTAATTTCCGCTGCGAGTTATTCTGATATTTCTGTGTCTGTGATTCTGTGATTGTATTTCATTTGCTCCAAATTTATTTACAACGCAGTATTTTGAGCAATTCAAGTCCGACATGTGCAGATGCGAATGGCTGAAAATATCGGGTTGTTACATCCCTTATATTCTTTGGCTTCTAAAGTAGATAAGGCATCGTTTAAACGGATATGTGAGAGATATGGGAACCTCTTTGGAGATGTTTTGGTTCCCAAAAGTTGTCAACTGACACTCCTTCCGCCCAAGCGGCATACAGCCTGTAAGCGATATATGTATATGACTGGGTATGTTCCACCATTCAATCATTTTATTTATAGATATCTACAATTCATGAAGCTTGCCCCAATGCAATTGCATCCAAATAGCAATGCTTTCTTAGACAATATGTATGTGATATTCGTTTGACATTTAAACCGGGTGCCCACCGCTGATGAAATCCATTATTTATATAGCTTCAAGCTTCGAAGGGGGTCATATTTGCTCACTTTCTTGTAACTTTCTAGGGGCCGTCGAATAATGTTAGGACTTTTTAATAAACCAGCTATTTTAAAGCGAGTTCTTCTTTATGCATAGTCATCCTGGTTTTTCACAGAAATGGTTATCTAGAGGTAATTCTTATGCTCATTCTTTTTACTAATACAGTTATCATAGCTTCGATTGTTAAATTCATTGTTTTTGGCATTGGTAGATGATTCGATAAGACCTAGTAATACAGCCTAAGCAATCACCCTTACGGCTCTTCAATAGGTTCTAATTGAAGAGAGAGATATCAAATTCCTTTCATCGATGAGAACTTGTATATTTATAATCTTTTGAAGGCAAACCATAGCGTAAGCTACATGCTTGGGGTTCAAGAGAATGTTCATCCTCTACCGAAATCCAAAGTTTAAGTAAATGTTGGCGAGGGTCAAGAAGTGACTCCTATACCAGATCATGTTGTTGATTTAGGACTGGAGGCAGTGGTGGAGAAAAAGAAAAGCACGCTGACAAAAAAAAGAGCGATATATAAGGCAATGAGGAAGTTGATTTTGGCTGTGAGTCCTCCAGTAACAAAATCACTTCTTTTCAAAATCTTCAAACAATTTCAAATACAAATTCTTGATCGAAAGAAAATCGATTTATAATTTTTTTGTTCTTTCCTCAAAATTCATTTTTTGTTTTAAAATAAAAGTTGCAAATCTCTCATTTCATTACAAGGAATTCTATAAATTAAGCTTCACTAAATTTTGAAATCCTTAAAATTCCTTTTAAAAGCAACTTTTTACATTTTATAATTCTTCTTGGATAATTTGAAATAATAATATTAAATAACTTTTATAATTCAAGATTTCCTGTGAAAGATGCAAATCCTAAATATCATTTTGAAAAATCATTAAATAAACTTTCTAATTAACAATAAATGAATAAAAATGTAAATATTCAATAATTCGTTTATTTTGATAAAGTCTTAGATTTCATTCTTTCCAAATAATTTCTATCAGAGAATCCCCAAAAGCATTTCCCTTAAATATTTTCTATCGCAAATAATATTTCTAATTCTAAAAATATCAGTGCAAAACCATAATTTATTTCCAAAAATATTCCATTTCTTTCAAAACCTTCCATTTCAATTTATTCATCCCATTTCGATCAATTATTGATGTGATCTGATCACAACAACGGTCAATCAAACATATGCAAATCAATTTCATCAAATTCAGTCCGTACCAATAAAGAACTCATCAGCAAATACTCAATAAATTCTAATAAAAATAGGATCCAGATCATAATGGGGAATTATCAAAACATAACTCAACCAAACAATGCCAATAAACCCAATGTACTATCGATACCATAGCAAAATCAAGAAGTTTCAATCAAGCACAAAATGCAAAGAAATAGCAATAGTCATGAGTAAAAGAATTTACTCACCAGCACTAGATCACGACTGTGCTAGCACCTCGTCGCCTGCCTCCACACGCGTCAACCATAAATCACTGCTATCTCCAGGCTGCGGCTTAAATCACATCGTAATGTGCTTGCACCTTTATCCATTCATCGCGATGCCATATCATTTGCCGATCGCCTCCCTCCTCCTTTGTGACATCGACGATGTCATGGCTTCCCTTTCGCCTTCGTGCATGATAGCAATTTTTCTTCTTCTTCTTTTTTAATTTGTTGCGTTCTTTATATTTTGGGAAATAGGGCAAAGTCTAGAATTGAAAGGGTACGAATTTGGGCTTTTATAAATTAGGAAAGTGAAGTTTCTAGAGAAAAGGAGAAAGGAATGAATCAAAAGGGCTTGGGCATAAGTTATAATTAGGTAATTTAGTTTCTTTTCTTTTAATAACCACCTTTTATTTTTAAATAAATTTCGATTTGATTTATGTTACTTTACACTTCAGTATATTGAATATATTATGTTAACTGCCCAATTTCATTCAATTCGATGTCCCCTTATTAATTTTCCATTATCTTAATCATAACAATTATTTATACTTTTAAAATATTTTGTATTCAATTTAAAATATTTATTTAATTCAATATTTTATTTGAAAATAATTAATTAATTAAATTCAATTTATTAAAACAAAATCTATTATTATATAGACTTCAGATAAATAAGAATTTATTTTAAAAATAGTAATTGTAAAAAAATGAATTCGAATATATAACTTTAATATTTTTTTTAATTAAATTTATTTAACTTACTATGTAAAAAGCAGGTTTGTTACGTACCTTAGCCAACTATCTGCCTTAATAACGAAAATATTATGCGCTCCACATTTTGAGGTACTCCTTTAAATAAAGCCTTTTTGCAAAAAATATGAAACTTGCATGTCCAACTCCCACTAGAGCCATATGCCTAAGAGGCATTACTACCGATCCTGCATCTTCCTTGAGATTAACTTGAAATTCAATTTCTCTTCAGGGAAGGAGACTGGAAATTTCTTTGAATACATGTAGATAAACCTTTACTACGGGTATACATGATAGCCCTTTCTATGATAGACCGAGTGAATACAAATATGTCTCGATAACATAAATATCGGGCTCACAACATGGAATCAAATCAAGTTCATCGCCTTTCAACAATCGAACCATCCTCCTATCACAATCCTACACTATCCCATAGTGAGACATCTAATCCACTCTCAAAATTAACCTATACCCCGAAAAGTGTACTACAAATGTGCTATAAGGGAGCTCTACAACACAAATAACCGACTTTATATTACGACATAGCATCGATAAATGGGTCGATCCCTCGATGTTATTCAACCTCGGAATAGATTCCTACAAGATGTCAGGTAGTTCTAAGCTACCGGCTAGTGCACTTGCTATGAATGAATGAGATGCACCCGTATCAAAAAAAAGTACGAATAAGAGAATCGGATAAAATCAACATACCTTCCATCATAGTTGTGTTCCCTTTCTCTTGAACTGATGATGGTGTTTTACTAGAGGTTGGAACAACATACAAAGCATATCCCTTCTCTATCTTCCCTTCACTCTTCAAAGCTGATCAATCCATGTTTATATGTCAAAACTGATCACAATTATGGCACTTTACATTCCACTGAGCTGGGGTCGCTTTATAATTCTTTGCTATATAACTAATGGGTTAAAGTTATAGCACCTACCCTTTGAAAGATTTGTCCTACAGATCTTTTACATGTGCCCCACCTTTTGACATCTATTACAACTAATTGCCTGCTTTTTGCCTTGCCTTCCTTATGGTCCACTTCGTTTGCGCTTTACCTATTGCTAGCCCCTCACTTCCTTAACCAAATTCCATTTAGAGAATTCAATAGTGTCATATCTACCAATCTTTTAAACGTATCTGATTCGACGCAAGCTCCTCCAGAGGTGAATTCGAACCCTTTGCAATGTTCAATGCCTTCTTCTCTAGGGTATGCATTAACTCAAAATAGAATCTGAGTAACTCATTGAACTAACTTACATACTCTCCTACTATAATTTCTCCTTACTTAAGATGAATAAAATTTTCCAAAATAGATCTCTCTCAGTAGTGAAAAGAAACTTCGTCTCCAACATTGTCTTGAACACCCTCCAAGTAATAGTATTCTCATCTACTTTTGTCGTTACCACATCCCGCCAACATGCTACCTCACCTTGCAAATACCAAGTAACTAGCTATCTCTTAGTAACATCACCAAGTTCTAATGGGTTGAAAATCTTCTCACAATTATTAAGCCATGCTCGAGCCACCGGGTATGGTTTCATCCCACTGAAAGGCTTCCCACCAATGCTGGAGAAATCCTTACATAGCCCAGGAAGGTCAATAGTCAGTGGTGCTGGGGTTGGAATCACACCTTGATTAGTAGTGGTAATGGTAGCTGTGGGTTCGGTGGGGTAAGCATTAGCTTGGCTCGTGCCTGAATATAACGTTTGAACCATGGTGGAATATTAACTCTGGGAAAATTAAGTACATCAACTCGAGTGCTACTCCCTGCCTTGGTTTCTACCTAACTAGAATTGGCTATTTTAGTCTCCATTCTGGTTTCGACTAAATTATTCATACTCGGAATTTTTTAAAAGTGGGATTCACTAAGAACTTCCAAATAGATGGTAACATAACCAAAACAATAATTGGCGTGTTCATATGTACTTGATTCTTATATATAAAATATATCTAATAGGAAATACAAATAGTCTCTCTCAATACATTACTATTTTCTATCCTAGTTTCTAACCTACGCTCTGATACTAAATGTAACAGCCTGCCTTTTTCAGCACCGAGTCCAATGCTCGAACCAACGTTTGAGTGAGATAAAATAAATAACTGGTACAGATAGATAGAGTACTGACTATCTACTTTCAAAATTTAACAGCATATGGTAGTAAAATATAATACATCAATAATAACCATAGTCACATTACAATAACATGTCTACAACGTTAAATACAAATGTCTAAATAATACGGACACAACCCAATCCATACAAAGTTAAATCCAAGTCAATAACACTTATTTACATCAACTATATAGTGTATACAAATGACTCCCTGTCTCTGATACTATCTCATCTCCAAATTCCATCAACCTAGATATATATAAATGGGAAAAATAGATGTTGGCTAGACAAATTTCTGTTGAGTGAGCCATACTTTACTTTATGTATACTATAAAAATAACACTATAGCATGAAATGGGTCTATAGCTCGGTCACCTCACGTTATACCAATTACGTCACGCCTAACAGTCATACACATCTAATTGTGTTACACTATATCTATGTGCACTCACTTCCCTGGACTCACCTCGTGCGTTATAGGGTCACCTATTATCCACCGTTATGTCAATCGTATATTGGACTCATGCCTTGGACTAGCCTCATGGTCTGTAGGGTTGCTTGTTGTCTGCACAATAACTATGTAGATTCATACCCTAAACTAGCCTAATTCCCTACATGTCACTTTACATCCACCTCCACACTTCGATGTGACCATTTCTTGAAACTATCTCATCGAGATTAAGTTGTCAATCCATATTCAACCAAAATTCAATGAAATCAATTGGTCCTCTTTCACATATTAAAGCTCGTAATTTATAGAGGTACAAGCCAACCATAAAAAATCTCGGATTGAGGCTCAAAGTGGACACGAAGAAAAAGTGAGAAAGAAGGATTTGAGGTTACACCTGGGTGGGCTTGGAGTCAACTTTGAGCAATAGGAAATCACGCCCAAGTTGCCATTTGAAATCGGCCATGGAAAAAAGGTGGAGAAGAAACTTGGAGTCGGATGTGAACCGGTCACTGTGGAAAAACTTCAACAATGATGGAACAATGATGATAAGATGGAAGAAATGTTAGCATCGCCAGGGTTGAAATCCACTAAGGCTTGAGATCGAAATATGATGGTAGAAACTATAAGTTGGTTAGTGTCGAGTAATTAAGGTAGCTTAGATTGTCACATCGCTAGATTTAAAGCTTTAGTGGTTGAATTGGTGGCAACGATGATAGCATAAACAAAGGTGTTGGGGTGGCAAAAAAATCACGATATCAAAGTAACAAGGACGTTGAAGAACGAAGATAAGGTATTGAAAATTTTCCTAAATTTTAAGTATTTATATTTCACCTAGGGATCATGTCGATACTGGCATGATTTGCACCCCATATTTTTTTTAAAAATGGAGAAAAGAGAATTGCAAAAAAATGGAAGAAAGGGGAAATCTAGGATACGATGTAGCTTATAAAGAATCAAAAGCTCCCACGTTTAGTGACCATTTGAAGCAATGAACGGGAACTCTTAGAATAAAGGTGGTGCTTCATGATGACTATTAGTCGATTGATAATTCTTCTGTAGTTAACATCTAATCGTTTTTCTTGGTCTAAAAAATACTTCATTTTCACAAAAGTATATTTTTAGGGTCAAATATTATCCAATATTTGAACCAAGCTACTTCTGATGAACTTTGGTTTCAAAATGATAAAGGAATGGATCAAGGGGCTTAAAAGATGCAAGGAATGATAAAAACAAGAAGTATAAGAAGTTGGAATGATTAATCATGTTGGTACCAAGATGACTTTTAGTGTGTCGTCCACTTTTGAGTGGTCAGTGAAAATCCGTGTACTTGGTAGAGGTAGATAGGATTCATATAAGAAATATCAGGTCGATACCGATATGATTTGTTGGAGCAAATTTTACAACGAAGTTTTGAAACTTGAAGACTTGGACAAATATAAGGAAAACTCGAATATATGAGCTGAAAATCTTATTAGTGCTGACATGATCATGTTGGTACCAACATTATTTGAGTTATTGGTTTTACTCGTTCTTCTTATCTGATAGGGTGGATCAAATCTCTTACCTGGTTTACTGCAATCTTTTGACTTTTGGGAGAAGGATTTGCCTTTAAATATCCATCCTAGATCAACGAAAGAAGGATCTTTATCCTCTTTAGCTCTATTTTTCCATGAAGTGCTCTTAAACTCGATTTTACTTAGCCTTCTTGATCTGAAACATTGTAACTGGATTGTACATGCTCAAAGTTTTTTGAAATAAAATCAAAGTGGACGTAAGCTGTGATTTGAGGCTGGTCTACTATAAAATTCCATATGTTCAAGTTTTACATTTTTCTTTTAGATCTATTATGTCTTTATTTGAGCTAGTGATAACTTTTGTATACATCCAAATAATTCCAAACAACATCTATAACATTAGATAAATTAATAATTAACATTTCTTAAATATTAATCAATTTAATTAATTTGTAACACTTTACAAACTAGTTAGATTGTTGGTTTTTGAGGAACTCACAAATGTAGTAGTAATTTGGCTCGGTGATGTGAATTCGTTTAGCGATTAATATCGAACAATTCAAATAATAATGCTCAGAAGAAGTGGTATGACCGTTTGGCCAAATTCGTCTTTAACGGATCTTTTAGGTAAAATAATATTTTGTTTATCTTAACTGATATCAATAGTGTGGTAACCTACCATCCAAAACATCCCGATCCATGTCAAAAATTGGTGCTAGCATCGGGGATGCCATTGACAACGGATTGTTTTGAGGTAATATATATAACATATTAAAAAGCAATCTACAATAGTATGCCTTTTGAAACTCACAGTGAAAGAAATAAAGTATAATAATCAAAAGTATAATCCTAGAAAAATAAAATAAACAGTAAGTAGCCTTTCGTTACAAAATATCTCTAAGTACCAAAAAATAAATACATTTAATGTTTAGGAAAATATCAAACAAATAAATAGTATTCAACAAACAGATAAATAAATGAACGTCTTTATCGTACTATCACTTCTTTGAAATCATCACTAGTCTCTCTACCTACTTATCGAAGTAAACAAAAGGAACAAAGGAATACATGAGGAATTAGACAGACGTCTCGTGAGTAATATGCACCATATAAGTTTACAGTATTAATAAGCTATTAAAACATCACTTATGCTCATAAACCATATCATAACCCATGTCGCACGCAGCGAACAAGTTAGCTAAACATAATATAAACTATAGTGACTTCATATGCTAGGTCTTCCTAAAATCTACCTTATGTCTAATCATATGCACATGATTGAGTCCGAATTCCCAACTCGCATGCTAAAAATGTTTGCAACTGCTACCGAGGAACTATATATCTTAGCCCATTATTATCAAATCATAAGAGACTCACTATCGAGGAACCATGTCTAGGCCCACTATCGCCAAATAATAAGCGACTTGATATTAAGGAATAAATGTCCCATCCAACCTATGTAGTTAATGCTTCGCTAAAGCCCCATAAAATCCCAGCTATAGCGCATAGCACTCTTCGGTCACTACACTATTTCAATTTAGCGTTACTAAACAATTGATCCGATTTAAGCATCGCTACTTTCCACATCACCCACTAAAATAAGGCTTTTTAGCATCTGCTTTATCAACATTAATATACAAAGGTTGATTTGACTACTTCTCTTTTAAACTAAATTAACAAAGTGAATATGATAACCATTGCATACATAATAATTGATCAAGAAAACCCAAAGCATAAACATCCATAATTAAAGTCCTTGTAATCATTTTCTTATTGATGTATCGTTTATAACCTTAACCAATAATTTAAACAAGGAAATCATCTCTTTGTATTTTCAAAGTCTAATGCCATTTGCAAAACCTTTTTTATATTTCCATGTACATGATTGAAAATGATATAAGGTTTGTCACTTTTGAAACATTTTAATTTAATCAACATCGACATCATCTCATGTTGATTTCACTACTTAAGGGTCCCTACCTTTATTTAAAAGCCTTTAAAACAAAAACACGCGGCATTATGCGCCTCGTCGACAATGATGACGTCTAGCTCCAAAAACTTAGGATATCTAACTATTTTCTCATTGATATCGACATCATGACTTTGGCAATAAGGCCTCTTTATTTTGGCTTTAAAACAATGAATATAGCTTATGCTGACACTATTGTTTAGCGGCAACAAGGTCTCTTCACACCTATATAATAGCGGCAACACGATTTATGTCAACGTCGTTGAAAATTGATAAGCACGCTAACACTTCTCCCCTATATTTCAGAACATGCGGAAGCGCGATGAGAACATACACGACATAGATGTGCAAAGTGACCTCATAGACACAATGAAACTGCCGCCTTTAACTGACATTGACAAGGTTGAAAACTGTTACGCGCTATCGAAATAGTGCCAAATGTTTTCATCTCATTGACGTCGAAGGCATTGTTAAGCGCGATGACATCATAATAGGGAGTGGCATCATCGTAATTATCACTAAAACTGATTTTTTACTAAATAAGGTGTGCTCTCTCACCAAATCTTTTCTATTTGTCAAAACATGATTGGTTGCTACAATTCTATTCAGTAGTGCTATTGCACTTCATTTGCTAAAATCAAGAATACATGTTTAAAATATTAATTAACATTATTAACTAATTGAAAAATTACAAACTAGTTTATCTCATTAATTCCATATCTCATGGAAAATGATTAGGAAAACCCCAAAAAATTCATGTAAATTTCAAAAAAAAAGATTGCTTCATCATATAAAAATTTCAGCTCGAAAATCAATATTTAATTATGTGATTAAATTTAAAACATGAATTTACCCATTTTCCTTCGTATAAAAATTCATAATATATTCTCCATGTGTCGAAAAATTATGAAAATTAAAACTCATCTCCAAATAAGGTTTTACACAACCTATTCAAAATTCCTAATATTTGGAAATCATTCACTACGCTTTACCCTCAAAACCGAATTACTCTACTTTGTAAAATTCTTATAACTTTATCACTTGAATCAAAACATGGTAAACATCAATCATTGCATATCTCCACAACCACCCATTCGGTTTTAATCCTAAACTGAGTTAAATCAATCAATACAAAACAAAATGAGATGGTATAGATTATTATTCACCTTGGTTTGATAATGGACTAAGATTTGAATATTGCTTAATCTTTCTAGCTTTCCTCCTTGAATTCGTGATTTAGGTTGTGATTAATGGTCGGCATTGCTTGAGCTCTTTGATTATTTTTATTTATGAAAACATGAACATAATAGAATAAGGGTTTAAGGGTTATAAGACTATATATTCCTATTTGTAACAGCTCGATATTTTCAATCATTTGCATCCACACACGTTGGACTTGAATTGCTCAAAATATCATATTGTTATTTTGTATTTGGCAGAACTTAGTATATACAGTAAATAAATCAATTACAGAATCACAGACACAGAGTAATATAATAATAATGCAACAGAATAGATAATAGTAGTTCATGAAGACACTATATAAACATCAGAGTTAGTAATAAAATATAGCAGAATATATCATATAAGCTGAAGTCTCGAATACAAACAGATGACCTCTCTGAACAAATCAACTGGAAAGCTGAAGGATGAATCTATAGTTAAATCTCCAAAAGAAGCTCCAAACTCTAAAGGTGAGTCTCAAATGTTGTATCACTCAGTCTGACCTATGCGTAAAGAAAAACACAAAACACTCGAGTCAGGATTAACATTCTTGTATCAAAAAATCCAACTCAATTGAAGTATCAATTGAAACACATGTAACTTAAACGATGTTTGGAATGACCATCCTCTAAGGATCTGCGGAACTATCTACAATATAAAAATATACACTATAACACCATGACCATTTCAAAATAATTCATACTTCAAAACCAAAATATCATTTCCTTTCCAAATATATATATATATATATATATATATATATTCAAACTATAGCACTTTCAAAACTAAACTGATCATATATATATATATATATATATATATATTATTTTAACTTCATTATTATTTACTTTTGTAGTATTCACTTGATAAACCCATTATCATTTAAATAACCTTAAATTACATTCAACTAACAATTTATTTAAAATTTGAAATATTCATTAAATTACTTAAATCAAAAATCAAGGTTTAGGATCATATCTTAAATTTCAAATTCAATAAGTTTCGAATCGATTTTATTTAAATATAATATTTAAATATAATTTTGAATCAATTTCAAATCCATCTTCTCAACCTTAGTTTATCAAAATCATTGTAGACCCTGTATTAAAATACAATTAAATACTTATTAACCATATTATTTATAAATTTAAATCAAACTTTATTAAATTAAAGCTTATTATTAAATATACTTTATATTAAAACTTATTTATATATAAAACATTTAAATATTAAATAAAATCATATATCTTTCAAACCATAGAAATCATTTCCAATATATTTATATATAGACCAACGGTGCCCGTATAAATTTTTTATATCCTATGGTAAAGTTATACGGATATTTATCATCCAATCCGTAATTTAAATATATACGGGTATATATCATTTTAACTCACAATCCCAAATTCAATTCAAATGAAAATCGCTTGGGTCTATCTTTCAACCTATAATGGTTTTCTCTTATTCTACAGATCGTTCGGGTATGTATCATTTCAACCCATAATGAATTCTATACTAACAGGGAACTTGCAGATTGATAACAGATATATGATGATGATGATGGTGATGATGATGATGATGATATGCATGTATCATCAATAACAATATAATATAAACCATAAGATATTGTGTCATATCCCACAGATGAATAGTTACGGATAATAGTATATAAACAATATAAATAAGTATAGCAGCATATTTCAATTGTCGTTTCAATTGAAATAAAATTTAATATGTAAGGACCCGTAAAATTTCGATAATTAAATTTGTTAATTTAATGAATCTTGTTATTTAATATTGGAAGAAATAAAAAGTTGTAAGGTAATAATGTTAATGAAAGTTAATAAATAACTAATTTAGTGCAAACCCAATTAATTGAAACAATTGCAAAGTCATAGTTGATTGTAAATAGTAAATTGGGAAATAAAATTCAAAGTTCTATTGATTGATGAAATAATACATAATAAGCTGCAATTTGATAAATTCAATGTTAGTGTAAATTAAGGAAATAATTGGAAATAATGTTAATTCTATTTATAATATGACAATTGGTTGATATAAAGAATGGAAATCAAGATTTATTAGTTTATTTGAAATTCAAAATTCAATAATTGGATTAATTGCAAATAAATGAAATTTAATATTTAATTATTACGTTAATAGAGATTAAGATGAAATTTAGAATATTAATGTAATAAACCATGAACCAACATTAATTTTTATCTATTTAATGAAAATGAATTGAATAAAAGAATGAAAAGTAAATTAAATGGAATTATTGGAAATTAAATTTATAATTTCTGAATTTAATAAAAATGAAATTTAATGCTGAAATTGATGAATGAATCAACATTAAAGTGTCATCTAAATTTGTGTTAAATTATGGTAAATGTCCAAGTAATATAAAATGAGGGAAATTGTGATTTATTAAATTTGAATTGAAATTTGATTTAATTAATTTAATATTAATATATTTAATTACATGGAAAATAGCCATTTTGGCAACTGGTTTAGATTTCGACGAAACAAGTTTCATCGGATCCGTAACGGTGAATTATAATAGGATTTCAAGTTTTGTAGCGATTGGACTTGTCGTTTGATCGTACGGGCTTCAAACGCCTAGAAATCGATTAAATTGAAATCAATTGAAATCAATTTGGAATAACTTGATTTTAGCATAACTTCTTCATATGATGGTTTGGACGTGAAACTAGTTCCAGTGCACTTAAAATATTTTAAAACATCTATTTTGATATATGGGTTGACCCAATTTCGTTCCGGAGTCAGAGTTAGAAGGGACTTTTCGGGCTATTTATCGTTCAACGGTCCAAACCAATCGTATCCGTTCCTCTGTTTCTCAGCCCTACGTGTAATTCTATATGAGTGGATCGTGTAGTGTATATATGTGCAAGCATAGGTGAACTAACTATATAATGTATCTAATATAAACTTGATGGATGGAAATAATCACACCAGGATTTTATACTGGTTCAGACCTCCCGTCCTACGTCCAGTCCCGAAGCTCCTCTTCGGAATTCAAATATCAAACACCCTCACTTCACCCGGAGGAATAGGCTCGGTTACAAAAGCTTGTCCTTGTCAAGTGTGTGTTCTATAACACAAACATTGACTGTTGAGTACAAATGATTCCAATCTATATATATATATAATATTGATTGAAGAGTTTTGAGTATATGGAAAACTAAAATACAGGTATTAGATTGCTAGAAATCAAGTATTAATCAGAGTATAGGAGTAAAGAGTATAAGTGAGTAAGGTGAGATCTTCTCTTGAATTCCTGATGCTATTTATAGTGGTAGAGAGGTCCTTTGTGTAGTTGCATCTGTTAATAAGTGCTCTAAGGTCGTTTATAATGGTAATGAAGAGTTGCAGCGAAGAGGAGCAAACGTGTCTTTTCAATTGTGACAGTTGTGCATTGAATATACATATCTGAGTTCAAAATTAGATGTTTGGAAAATGTTTCAAGATGTCCGGCTCTCATAGTTTTTATATGGTTGCTTTTCAAACGTCTGAGTATATTAACCAGACGTTTGATTCTATCTGATTTGCGAACCAGAGGAATCAATCAGACGTCTGGCTAGTGCACTCAGACATATGGATTTGTGCATGTTTCTTTTCCTGTGCCTGTGTCATTCCTCTTTCGATTCTATCGACTTGTAGCCTCTTGATACTTCTTTTGAGTCTTGTTCTTGTCTCTTTGGTGATGTTTACTTTAACAATTACATGTCAATATAGATATGTATGCATACTTGATTTCCATTGTATAGTTTTTATCATCGAAACCATAGAATTGATTTCCTAACAATCTCCCCCTTTTTGATGATGACAACTATTCAATGTACTTATATATAGATTATAAATCTCCCTCTGAATATGTGCTTATTTTTAATGTTTTATGATTATACTTATATTTCTCCCCCTTTGGCATTATCAAAAAGAATTATTAAATTGAAACCAATCATCAAGCAAAAAGAAAATTTCATTAATAACTTGAAGTTTGATTACAGACATAGATTTGTAAAAAAATTGATATTCCAAAAACATAAAATCTATGATTCCCAAAATCTATGATTCCTTTGTAGAAGCTTTATTTTGGTCATCTTCCTTTGGTTCTTCTTTTTCAGAAGCGCTAGCCTTTGTAGAAGGTGTCAAAGCTTGCTTGAGAGGAACATCCTCAGATATTTTGGAATGTTTTGCGGGGGAGAAGGTACTGGGGTTGGCCAAACTTCTGAAGGTGGTGTTGGACCGCGAACCCATTGTAGTACTTCTCTAAGAACCGACAAGATAGTCGAAAGAGATTCTTCAACTGTGGCTAGGCATGTAGCAAACGATGTTTCGAAGTTGTCAATTCGCTTAGCTAAAAGTTTTTGATTTTTGGATAGAATATGTTGGTTTCGAAGGGTGAGATCTCGAACATTTTCATTTGGATTGGTATCCATTCGAGTCTCCATATTTCATCTTGTCCCGGATAATCAAATGGTGCGGGAGGAGGTGGAGTTGCTTCTCGATGTTGTTCCTCCTCCTGGGTTGGTTCAATGTGTGGTTGACGAGGAGGCTCAACTCGTCTAGATTGGCGATTGTGCGACCTATCTTCAAAGGACACGAATTCTGGGGGGATTTCAGGTAGGTGCATCAAAGAGAAGAATTTGGTGGAAGCATATTTAGGCGAGATTTCTTCGAAGGTTGATAGGTAGGATGGAATGTTATGTACACAAAGAAGTCTCATAATATAAGTTGGGTAAATAATTGATGGCCGTGATCGAGTCCAAAAATGCTTGAGCTCGTCGAAGAAGAATTTAGCCCAATTTACCCTTGTTCCACTAAATAGAGCATATAGGGCTTTGTGCTCTAATTTGGTGATTTGCTCGTGACTTCCCATTCGAGGAACAATTGTATTAATTATCATTCGAGTCAGGAGTCGAGCTTTTAGACGTAGACATTTGGAGGAAAATTTTGGCATTTCGTCCTCCCAAATTTGATGAGTAATACTGTTTCGTGGCTTGAAACGCATATCGAGAATGTTGTATAAATCTTCCCCTGTGTCAGAGCATCCTAGGGTTCGACCTATTATGCCCGGAGTTAATCTAATCGTGTTCCCAAACATGCGAGACCAGAGCCAGTTATCCTCATTTTCAGTGCTCCACACCGAAGTACTGTCTAAGTTCGCATAGAATAGAAATATGACTAATTGGTCTATTTGGATATCATTAGAAGTGAAAGAAATTAGGGTTTCCAACCCGGCATTTCCACATAGTTCATCCAAATCATACATAGGAAATTTAAGGAGATTGCAGAATGGACGTATGTGGAGTTTTTTCTTTTGGACGTCTTCATACCTTTTGATGGAATGCGGCGCTTTATTCATCCACATATAGATCTGTTCATCGGAGCACACCTAAGGATTTGAAGATGAGGTCGGTTGGTCTTGTTTTCGTTTTGACATTTTTGGATTCTTAGTGCGAGGAGGCATTATGATTTGATTTGCTTAAAGATGATGTTTTGGAAAGAAAATCGTGTCTGAGACAATCGTAGGTTTTAACAATTTTGAGATAAAAGAAAAAAATGACGTTATCTGGGCGAGTTTAAATGGTCGATTGGGAATCAGACATCTGGTTTGGAAATCAAACGTCTGGTTTGCCCTAAATTGAGTACAACAAATAAAATTAGACATCTGATTGTTGGTTTAGACGTTTGGTTTGATCGAATTTGTAAAAATGGAGAGGCAGAGAGTTTTATCAGACGTTTGGGTATAAAATCAGACGTCTGCTTTGGTTTATTTTGGAAAAACTTCGTGGCAGAGAACTAAAGCAGACGTCTGGATCTTATTTCAGACGTCAAAAATTCTCTGATTTTTATTTGGAGAAGACAGAGTAAAATTTCAAACGTCTGGGGGGTATATTAGACGTCTGACATATGCACAATGCTTAAATTTTAGATGTATATCATTATGTCAGACGTTTGAAGGCCATAGTCATACGCATGAAATAAGCAGTGTGGCTAAAAATAGCCTAAAATTTGATGGTTTTGCTTATTTCTCGAATGTTTTATAGCAAATAATTTTATTGTTGTGAAATAAAAGAACAATAATCATAGATACATACAATAACAAATATAATTTATTTAGAAGGCGATGAAGTTTTGCGATCTCCTGACTTGTCATCCGTCCATGGTTTAAGTGGAGACCATATATTTCCACGTTCATGGGTTCTCGGGGAGCCAGAATATCATCTTGGTGAAGGGTCCGAAGAAGAACGATATGAAGACGAGGGATCCAAAGAACTACAAGGTTTTGTTAGCGGTCATGGATATCTTTCTTCCGTGACGAACAAAACTTCATCGCTACTTGCTCCAAAAAGCTTAGCCGATGTGCTGTATCTATTTGTTCGAAATATAGTTCTTGTTGAAGATCTATCTATTGTTTCTGATAATGATGAACTTCGTCAATTTTCTCCTTTGTGTTAGGAGAGACAAATAGATATCTTTTGGTCTTCTTGTTATCGAGAGTAAAACCCGTATGATACGAAGACCACCTATACGTTGGCTCCTGCTTTGGTGTAGGTGTAGGAAACCGTTGTGGCGTGTTAGCCGAGCTGTCCGTCGTTGGTGTTGAGATGGATATATAAGAGTCCCCAGAAGACATGGCTATATTTTGTTTCTTTAAGGAAGATATGAATTGTGTGTATATAGTTTTGTATACCTCTTTATATATAAGTTGAAATAATTATTTATAGATAAACTAACTGTCTAAAAAATTAAAGGTTCGAAAATTATTAAGTATAATTTGTGGTAATAAACAACTAATCATAGCCTTAAAGTGAAACATTGATTAATTTTAAGGAAGAAGATCTTGAAATGAGCAAATAACTAAATTTTGTCGGAGTTTAATAAAAGTTTGTTCATTTTGTGGTTTCGTAAAGATGTCTGCTACTTGATTTTCGGTATTTTCGCATTCTAATGAAATAGTTCCTTTTTCAACATTGTCTCGTAAAAAATGATGACATATGTCTATATGCTTAGTTCGTGAGTGATTAACATGGTTTTTTGATAAATTTATAGCACTCGTGTTATCACAATATATTGGAGATTTGTTGATAATTTTGCCGAAATCCGTTAGCATTTATTGCATGTATATCACTTGTGCACATGCTAGAGCTGTGAAGATGTATTCGGCTTCACAAGTAGATAAAGAAACACAATTTTGCTTTTTGCTAAACCATGAAACTAAAGATTGTCCGATAAAACGACAAGTTCCACTAGTACCCTTACGATCTATTCTACATCCACCGAAATTCGCATCGCTATATGAGACTAGTTCAAACGATGATTCTTTAGGGTAAAACAAACCATAATCTCTAGTACTAGATAGATAACGTAAAATATGCTTAACAACTCTTAGATGAGATTCTTTTGGTTTTGCTTGAAATCGAGTACATAGACATACACTCATCATAATATCGGATCGACTAGCCGTTAAATAAAGTAAAGAACCAATCATGCTCCGATATAATTTTTCATCAAAATCTTTTTTGTTGTCGTCTTTTTCTAAGTGAACAATGGTACTCATTAGTGTTGGTTTGCTTGAAGTTTTATCCATTTCAAAATGACTTAATTGATCGTTACAATATTTTTCTTGATGAATAAAAATTCCATTTTTAAGTTGTTTTATTTGTAAACCTAAGAAGAAATTTAATTCTCCTATGTGTGACATTTCAAATTCATTTTTCATAATATTTGAAAATTGATTACATAGATTTTCGTTGGTTGAACCAAAAATGATATCATCAACATAAATTTGCACAACTAAAATATCATCATTTTCTCTTTTAATAAACAAAGTTGTATCTATTTTGCCTATTTGAAAACCAGTTGTTATTAAGTGATTTTTAAGACGTTCGTACCATGCACGAGGGGCTTGCTTTAATCTATATAGTGCTTTGTGTAATTTAAAAACATGATCTGGATATTTTTCGTGAGCAAATAGTGGAGGTTGTTCTACATATACATTTTCTTTGATAAACCGTTTAAGAAAGCACTTTTGACATCCATTTGAAATAATTTAAAATTGTTACGAGTTGCAAAGGCGAGTAATGTACAAATGGCTTCAAATCCAGCTACTGGGCAAAGGTTTTGTCATAATCGATACATTCTTCTTGATTATAGCCTTGAGAAACTAAACGTGCTTTATTTCTAACAATATTTCCGTTTGCGTCTGCTTTGTTTTTAAACACCCATTTTGTTTCTATAACCGATTGATCTTCAGGTCTTGGTACTAATTCCCAAACATTTTTACACTCAAATTTGTAACGACCCGTTAAATTTGATGATATTAAATGAGTTAATTTAATATGATTTCTAATCTAATTTAGAATGAAATAAAAGTCTTAAGATTTTATTTGAGTAAATGTAGGAATTAGATATAGTAACTGTAATTTAAGGTTAACAATTTTAAATGTTTATATGGCAATAGATTGAAATAACGTAAATTGGCGTTTGTGGTTACAAGTTATAAATTGTTGATTAAATTGGTTTGTGAAATTAATACTGGAAGATATAAAGCGCAAATAGTATTAATGAAATAATAACTGAATTGAATTGCAACTATATAAATGAAAGTAAATTTTATTTAGTGGATGTCAACATTGAATAAATTTATTTAAAATAAAAAGATTTAAATGCATGTTGGATAGAATATATGATTGATGGATTAAGTGGTAAGTAATTAGAATTTAATTCTATAAAATTTGGAAATCAATATATGTAAATAATTTTGTAGGAATAAGTTAATTTACAATTTATTTGTGCATACTCGATTTAATTGAAGTAACAGAAAGGACAAGATCTTGATTTGCCTAGGTATGTATATATTGATAAACTATAACTAAGTAGGAAGTTTTGTAGTAAATAGGAAATAAGATGACAAAGGCAACCAGTAAATTAATAAATGAATTCATAATAATAAGTAGTAATTAATGCATAAATATATTTGGCATTTGGGATAATTACAAAGTTTTACCCATTCATCTAATTTGCTTAATTGAATCTAAATCTATGGCAACATTGTAGTTATTGATGTTGTAAGTCAATTTGAATATAAAAGGGTAACATTTTTTTTTAGTTAACCATTTATTTAGTATATTAAGTTAAGAATGGAAATCGATTGAAAAAAATCTAAATTTATTATTTGTGGTGTGTTAATGTGTTCTAGTTAATAAAAGGGAATTTATAGGAAATGAAACATGCACTAATGAAATGTATTATAATTCAAATATTATTTATACCCATAAAATGTCTATTTACTGAATAGAAAGATTTTAATTCAATAAACGAAGTTATTGAGGTTCAAATGTATAATTTATAACATTTAATGTAGACTTAATCACAATTAATTGATTTAAATTGTGCAGTTATCGTAGATTTGTTTTGTAATTGAAGTAGTTAATTCTATAAGATGAAGTTAATGCTAATTCTATTTATAATTGGACCATTTATTGATATAGATTTTAGAAAGCAGGATTTATAAATGTAATTTGAATATCAAATTCAACAATTGCATTTATTGCACAGTAAAATGGAATTTAATGGTTGAATAGTACGTTATTGAAATTTAAAATGGACTTTGAGGAAAATAATGTGAAATCATGAACCAATGTTAGTGGCATCCTTATTTTGGATAAAAGTTAAGAATATATAAGTTGAAAACCTAATAATGGGTTTTGAGAATTTAATTTATAATTTCTAAATATAAGGAAGTGGAGAAATTAACACTGAAATCGATAGACTTATCAACTTTTTATTCACATTGTTAAATCATTGAAATTGATTAAGGAATATATAAGCGGTAAAAATTTGGTAAATTTTAGAATTTAGATATAAAATTGGATTTTTATAATTTATTTTAATTTATTTAATGAATATAAAAATTAGCCATTTTGGCCACGGACTCGGATTTCGACGAAACCAGTTTCATCGGATCAGTATCGGTGAATTATTGTAGGGTTTCAAGTTTCGTATCGATCGGACCTGTCGTTTGATCGTACGGACGCGAAACGCCTTGAAATCGATTTAATTAAAATCAATTTGGAAATTTTGTTTTCAGCATAACTTCTTCATACAATCAAATTTGGACGTGAAACTTTTTCCATCGCGTTTATAATATTTTAAAATACCTATTTCGATATATGGGTTTAATAAATTTCGTTTCGGGGTAGAACGGGCATTTTGGGCCATAGTTTGTTCCGTACGTTCATCTATCTGGTCTATCAAATCCAATCCAACCCTACTTATAAATAGACGATTATAAACCCTAGCCTCCATCTTCTATCATTTGTATGTACGTTCATTTTCTTCATCTCTTTCTCTTCCCCAATGGTTGCAAAACCTAGATCTATCTACAGTTCAAAATCAAAAGAAAATTCAAACTCTCCAGAAAAATTCCAAATTAATATATGTCGATGTCCTCGAGATGTGTATTCTGGTGGTGCAATTCGTTCTTTGATTCGAATCATAGTTTGACCTGTAATTGCAAATCAAGCTCGGCCGTTCGTTTTGATTTTTGGTGATTTCAACGGTGGATCTTCCACGATTCGTCGATCGGGAAGCATAGGCGCGTAGAGGAGGCCAGAGGCTTTGAATCCATATGGCTACATCATCATTTAGTCGAACGGAGTTGCCATATCTTTCACGGTTTCTGACCGGTTCATGGTTCCAGTGGGACCCACTGGAGGGCGGCGCAACAGCCGAGACGGAGGCCGAGGGGGCGCCTGGCCAGGGCGGTTCTGGAGGCGTCATCAGATCGTGGCGAAGTCAAGGAGGGGAGGCGTGATTTTTGGGTTTGTTTCGGCGGCTAGGGTTTCTCCCTGATGATGTTGTTCGAACGCGTGAACTGGAGGGTGCATTCCTGTAGCTGAAGCAAGCGATGACGTGGCCTAGTTTTAGTTGTGGCAAGTTTTGTTTTGTTTTTATTTTATTTCGTTTTCAAATTCAAATTTTGCTATAACTTTCTCATACAAAATCCGATTCACGCGAAATTTCTTTTGTTAGGATCATAATAAAATTCCGAATCCGTTGACGCTGGTTTGGACAGATTCGGAGACCGTCAAAATTTTGAGTTTAAATTGAATTTAATTTCGATTTAAATTCAAAAGGTGAGTGTTTTAACCCACTCACAACTTCTAAAAAGTTTTTATGTTTGTTAAATTTATTTTAGATATGAGTAGAAATTTATTTATGACTGTTGGCATGTTCTATTCAGCATATCTATTAAATCGCATTTATTAAATTAACTGTTAATTTCTTTTATGTATTGCATATAAATTGGCAGTTAGAATTTATTTATGTGCATATAAACTGCTAGTTAAACAGTTATAAATTTAATTGAATATGAAATGTTAATTAATAACTGCCAATTATTTCATGTTATATTGTATATGCCATATATTGATGTTTGTTTAAACTGATGATGTTTGAGATAATTTGGTTGATGATTGATGATGGATGAATGGATGTTTTGTTTCATATCATTAAACTGCAAGTTATCATGCATTTTTCATTTCATTCGGGATTGTGGTTTGAAATGATATACAACCGTAAAATTTTATACCTTTTAAATTGCGGATTGAAATGATAAATATCCGTATCACTTGACCATAGGATAGAAAATTTTATACAGGCACCGTGGTCTATATATAAAATATTTTAAAGTGATTTCTATGGTTTGGATGATACGGTTTATAATAAGTTAATTTTGATATTTTCTTATATATATATACATATGAAGTTAGAAATTTTGAATTTAAGCTGTGTATAAATCTCTTAAATAAAAATGGAAAAATTGAGGAAATGGAGTTTGATGATTTATATTATATGTTAAATGTTTAAGTTGGAAATTTTAAGATATGATATTTATAACTAGATTTTTCCAAGATAAATTTAAAATGAATATTCTAGTATAATTAAATTGAAGAGAATATTTAATTGCTAAAAAAATTGGAGTTTTATTTATGGATTTATGTGAATATTCAAGACTAAATAATAGAGCATTTAATTTGTTGAAAGAATAAATTCCAACTTTAGTTTGAAATATTATTACTCCAAATGGATATATATATATATATATATATATATATATATATAAATATATAGAAATTGCAGTGGTTTGGAACTTGAAAGTGATATTTAAATTTTGGTTCAGACTTTAAATAAAGAAACATATTTGTAAAACTATGGAAATTATTTTCTTTACAAAGTAACCTTAAAGTTAAACCATTTATTTTATATACCGTTGAATATCCAAACCATTCAAGTTTTAGAAGTTATGGTTTTTAAAAAGTATGAATTCAGAAATATTATGTTTGAAAGTATAATTCAAATGTTTGGTTTCCAGATATTATAAATTTTAAAGCAGTATGATTTTGGAAAAGATTATATTTGAGATAAAGTGATATCATATTGTTTGGGTTTTTAAAATGATATCGTATTTATAGTTTTGAAAAAGAAATTTTTATTCTGGTTTTAAGGTATAAACTATTTTTAAAATGACCGTGGTGTTATAATAACGATGGGTTAGCAAAGAGACTGGGATCGGATATGGACATACTCTCTGTCGATACCGAAAACCACTTTGACTAACCGTGTACGCAGTGGAGATTCCAGAATGAAGTAGGTTGGTGGCGATGATTCCTTTAAGGTAAATACGTGGACCCAACTCCCATGAGTTGGCATAAGGTGGCTAAAACAGGAGCGATTGACGGGTTAATAAGGTAGCACCTTTGATCGGACACATCCCTTCGATATTATACTTTGACTTTTGGATTGATTCAGTGGCCACTTTTGATTTCTTTGATTTGGGGGTGTGGCTCGAGGTGGGCGGTAGCCGCGGCTATGCGTTACCACCGACCCGGAAGCGTAGTTGGTATATCTACCCTGGCATTGCCTAGTTGTGCCGTGTCACCTACCCTATCGCGCCTTATACGATTTTGGTTTTGTACCATACCTATGGAGTTCCCTCTGACGACGCCCAGTACGGGGGAGATTACGGTACTGTATAGACTATGGGAATATATTTTGTGTTAAGGGCTATATGGGTAACCCCTTAACGCTATTTAAAAGTAAGTTTATTTTAAAAATAGACACTATTATAATAGCGCAATATACTACATAGTAAATAGTTTAACGGATCCTTAGGAGATGTAAATCCCGAGCATCTCTTGAGTTACTGCACTCATATTTATTTCTATTAATTTAACTCACATAAGATCTTTTAGTTCTGACTCGAGTGTTTTGTCTTTTCAATTCGCTCGGGTCAGTCCGAGCGTTTCACGATTTGAAGTTTTAGCTCTGGTGGACGAAGACGAAGATTTGTTGTACTATTATCTACTATTATTCCACTACACTATTTAATTCCGCTGCATTGTTATTGGTAAGTGTAACTCTGATATGTATTATATAAATAAAATCAATGTTTTTGTAAACAGCTTTCTAAACTGTGTATTTGATTATTATATTTTATCCTTCCGCTGTGAGATTCTGTTTTGTTTTATTTCTTTCCTATTTTTCTTATTTACCCCCTAAAAATCCGCCATTCCGTATGGTTTGAATTGGCACATTTGTCGATTTGAAGCGTGCGAAAAGGCGGGATGTTACATCTGGTATCAGAGCTTTGGTTTAGCGATAAACCTTAGCTTTGTGGGGTTTGACTCTTGTTAATAGGGTAGTAATACCCTATGGGTGTCGCTGAGAGTATATTTATGAGAGAGCGTATTTGTTAGTGTTATAAAAGGGTTTTAATATTGTGTTAATCTGTTCCGTTTTGTATTTATAAATTCTGGTTGGTGCATGGGACGCTGTGACATCAATAGGGATTTCTAAACACTTAATAGGACAGACCGACATAATATTTGTTTTATATAGGTGAATGAAATAATTTTGCCTATTATATTTTCTATATATAAAATATTTTTTTTTCTCAAATGATGTCTATATTTGGCTGCAATAGATTGGTTGTTAGGTAATAAAGTGTATAATTAATAATAGAAATAAGATTGAAAAATAAAATCAATGAAATTTGGAAATTTAGGACTTAAGATCCGGGGTTTTGAAATTTCTTTCGAATAAATTTTGGCATATAATAATATGGTTTATAAGTATTTTCTTATATAAATATTTCAATATAATTCGGAAGATTTGTTTAAAGGAGATTTTAGAGAAAAGGGGTTTTGTACTTTCCTCTCTGTCGCTGGAAAATAATTTCGGTGATGACGGCCGCATCATAGACTTTCATTTTCGAGTTTCGAGGGGGAAAGGCCACTATAGTAGTTTTACTACCGATTCTTTTCTGAAAAAAATATTTATATATATTTTGAATTGTTTTAAATATAAATTGAGATATAAGTTGTAAGAATATATTTATCTGTTATTTTAAAATAATTTGAAATTTAACCCGGTATCTAAATTCTTAAATTTCTGTGAATAAATTGTTTCAATTATTGTAGTGAAATGAAAGGTTAATAATTAATAATCGGAACCTTTAATTAAAGTAAAAATTTAATAACAGGGAGATAAGTAATGTATATAACTGATTGTAAACCTTAGTAAATGATTTAATGAAATTCTTTATTTATAAGAATTGATGTTATAAGGTTATAAATTTAAGTGTAATTAAAATGTTACTATAATTAAAAATAATAGAATAAAAGGAATTGAAGGTAATTTGAAATATGTAACTTATAAAACAAAGATATAATTATTGAACCATTAGTTAATTAAAAGAATTGTGAAATTTTTTGCATAACTTTCAATTACATCCTTAAATAACACACACACACACACATATATATATATAT
The DNA here is from genome assembly GCA_030765085.1 of Allium cepa. NCBI lineage: Eukaryota > Viridiplantae > Streptophyta > Magnoliopsida > Asparagales > Amaryllidaceae > Allium > Allium cepa. The sequence continues at coordinate 62,317,359 of CM060935.1, forward strand.
ATATATATATAACTTACCAAATATTAAAAGTTGAAATGTTTAATAAGAGATTGTAATAGAATATTATACAAGTAGAAATTTGAAATAGTAAAAGTATTCAATGAATTGCTATTATAAATAAGAATTAAGTAGTATAAACTTAAGTTATAATTGAAATTTTACTAAAATTAAAGGTAAGTATTATTAATAGGTGATTTTAAGCTTAAGTAAATAAAAAGAAATTCTTTAAATAAATAAGGATTGATGTGTAGGGCTATTAACTTAAGTATGATAGAAAGTAGGTAATATAAATAAATGACTGCAAACCCTAAGTAATAAATTAATAAAATCCTTTATTTATAAGAATGGAGGTTATAAGGTTAAGAATTTAAGTGTAATTAAAAGGGGTTACTGTAATTAAATATAATAGAATGTAAGCATTTAATAAATGATTGAAATTGAGAAGTGCATTAAATTTAATACAAATAAAAGAAACTTACATAACCTGAATAAATAAAAATGAATAACCGTAAGTAATAAGTAAAAATAAAGAAAACAACCACTGATGAGTAAATAAAATTAAAAGTTGTTAGAAATAAGTGTAGATTATAAAAAGATAATTTATGTGGTATATGAATGAAAATAAATGAAAATAAAAGATAAACTGTTATATGAATGAAAAGATCAAACAGCTAATGTATGAAATAAAAATTTATAATGAGTTAATTTGATTTGTTGGTTTGAATTGTTATTGTTTGATTTAGGGTTGGTTGGGTAAGGAAATTTGAAGTTGTTGGATGAATAAATAATCTATTTTGTCCATCTAAAACTGTTGAGTAAATGATGCACTTGATAGTTATTTTTCATTCCGTACCATTTCAAGTTTTGAACCCGAACAACTATTTGTTTGTTTTGTTGTGTATGCGGTTTGTTGAAATTGATGGTCGTTGTATTCTTTGTTGTTAGTGATTGTAACCACTTAAATATTTCACTTGTGATAAATTGTTAAACCTTTGGATTATAAGTAAAATGCAGGTTATGGAAGCAACTGCTACTACTTTTGGTTCCATAATAATAAGCGTAAATTGCCCAACAAATAGGTACGCTTCGGATTACGGTTTATAGCGCTATTTTGTATATTTTTTCCCGGGTTGGGATATAATAAGTTTGAATATTATATATGATATTTGTTATGTTAAATAATTTATTTTTCTCCCGAGCCTCTCCGTACAAAGGAGACTCTGCCAAAATTTTCCGAAAATTTTGGACTTAGAATTATGTTGAAAATGTTTCCAAACTCTAATTATTTAAGTATAAAAGGATATAATGATTATAAAACGGGTATATTTCATTTAAGGAAATTAATTTAGTAAATTATTGTTTATAAGTTAATATTTGAAATAAGATGTACTATTTTAAATTCTTCCTTCTCCCTTCTTTTTCCTTTTCAGGGACGAAAAGTTTTGAGTGGGGGAGAGTGTAACGACCCGTTAAATTTGATGATATTAAATGAGTTAATTTAATATGATTTCTAATCTAATTTAGAATGAAATAAAAGTCTTAAGATTTTATTTGAGTAAATGTAGGAATTAGATATAGTAACTGTAATTTAAGGTTAACAATTTTAAATGTTTATATGGCAATAGATTGAAATAACGTAAATTGGCGTTTGTGGTTATAAGTTATAAATTGTTGATTAAATTGGTTTGTGAAATTAATACCGGAAGATATAAAGCGCAAATAGTATTAATGAAATAATAACTGAATTGAATTGCAACTATATAAATGAAAGTAAATTTTATTTAGTGGATGTCAACATTGAATAAATTTATTTAAAATAAAAAGATTTAAATGCATGTTGGATAGAATATATGATTGATGGATTAAGTGGTAAGTAATTAGAATTTAATTCTATAAAATTTGGAACTGAATATATGTAAATAATTTTGTAGGAATAAGTTAATTTACAATTTATTTGTGCATACCCGATTTAATTGAAGTAACAGAAAGGACAAGATCTTGATTTGCCTAGGTATGTATATATTGATAAACTATAACTAAGTAGGAAGTTTGGTAGTAAATAGGAAATAAGATGACAAAGGCAACCAGTAAATTAATAAATGAATTCATAATAATAAGTAGTAATTAATGCATAAATATATTTGGCATTTGGGATAATTACAAAGTTTTACCCATTCATCTAATTTACTTAATTGAATCTAAATCTATGGCAACATTGTAGTTATTGATGTTGTAAGTCAATTTGAATATAAAAGGGTAACATTTTTTTTTAGTTAACCATTTATTTAGTATATTAAGTTAAGAATGGAAATCGATTGAAAAAAATCTAAATTTATTATTTGTGGTGTGTTAATGTGTTCTAGTTAATAAAAGGGAATTTATAGGAAATGAAACATGCACTAATGAAATGTATTATAATTCAAATGTTATTTATACCCATAAAATGTCGATTTACTGAATAGAAAGATTTTAATTCAATAAACGAATTTATTGAGGTTCAAATGTATAATTTATAACATTTAATGTAGACTTAATCACAATTAATTGATTTAAATTGTGCAGTTATCGTAGATTTGTTTTGTAATTGAAGTAGTTAATTCTATAAGATGAAGTTAATGCTAATTCTATTTATAATTGGACCATTTGTTGATATAGATTTTAGAAAGCAGGATTTATAAATTTAATTTGAGTATCAAATTCAACAATTGCATTTATTGCATAGTAAAATGGAATTTAATGGTTGAATAGTACGTTATTGAAATTTAAAATGGACTTTGAGGAAAATAATGTGAAATCATGAACCAATGTTAGTGGCATCCTTATTTTGGATAAAAGTTGAGAATATATAAGTTGAAAACCTAATAATGGGTTTTGAGAATTTAATTTATAATTTCTAAATATAAGGAAGTGGAGAAATTAACACTGAAATCGATAGACTTATCAACTTTTTATTCATATCTAAACTTGTTAAATCATTGAAATTGATTAAGGAATATATAAGCGGTAAAAATTTGGTCAATTTTAGAATTTAGATATAAAATTGGATTTTTATAATTTATTTTAATTTATTTAATGAATATAAAAATTAGCCATTTTGGCCACGGACTCGGATTTCGACGAAACCAGTTTCATCGGATCCGTATCGGTGAATTATTGTAGGGTTTCAAGTTTCGTATCGATCGGACCTGTCGTTTGATCGTAGGACGCGAAACGACTTGAAATCGATTTAATTAAAATCAATTTGAAATCAATTTGGAAATTTTGTTTTCAGCATAACTTCTTCATACAATCAAATTTGGACGTGAAACTCTTTCCATCGCGTTCAGAATATTTTAAAATACCTATTTGGATATATGGGTTTAATAAATTTCATTCCGGGGTAGAACGGGCTTTTTGGGCCATAGTTTGTTCCGTACGTTCATCTATCTGGTCTATCTACTCCAATCCAACCCTACTTATAAATAGACGATTATAAACCCTAGCCTCCATCTTCTATCATTTGTTTGTACGTTCATTTTCTTCATCTCTTTCACTTCCTCAATGGTTGCAAAACCTAGATCTATCTACAGTACAAAATCAAATGAAAATTCAAACTCTCCAGAAAAATTCCAAATTAATATATGTCGATGTCCTCGAGATGTGTAATCTGGTGGTGCAATTTGTTCTTTGATTCGAATCATAGTTTGACCTGTAATTGCAAATCAAGCTCGGCCGTTCGTTTTGATTTTTGGTGATTTCAACGGTGGATCTTCCACGATTCGTCGATCGGGAAGCATAGGCGCGTAGAGGAGGCCAGAGGCTTTGAATCCATACGGCTACATCATCTTTTAGTTGACCGGAGTCGCCATATCTTTCACGGTTTCTGACCGGTTCATGGTTCCAGTGGGACCTACTGGAGGGCGGCGCAACAGCCGAGACGGAGGCCGAGGGGGCGCCTGGCTAGGGCGGTTCTGGAGGCGTCATCAGATCGTGGCGAAGTCAAGGAGGGGAGGCGCGATTTTTGGGTTTGTTTCGGCGGCTAGGGTTTCTCCCTGATGATGTTGTTCGAACGCGTGAACTGGAGGGTGCGTTCCTGTAGCTGAAGCAAGCGATGACGTGGCCTAGTTTTAGTTGTGGCAAGTTTTGTTTTGTTTTTATTTTATTTCGTTTTCAAATACAAATTTTGCTATAACTTTCTCATACGACATCCGATTCACCCGAAATTTCTTTTGTTAGGATCATAATAAAATTCCGGATCCATTGACGCAGGTTTGGACAGATTCGGAGACCGTCAAAATTTTGAATTTAAATTGAATTTAAATTCGATTTAAATTCAAAAGGTGAATGTTTTAACCCACTCACAACTTCTAAAAAGTTTTTATGTTTGTTAAATTTATTTTAGATATGAGTAGAAATTTATTTATGACTATTGGCATGTTTTATTCAGCATATCTATTAAATCACATTTATTAAATTAACTGTTAATTTCTTTTATGTATTGCATATAAATTGGCAGTTAGAATTTATTTATGTGCATATAAACTGCTAGTTAAACAGTTATAAATTTAATTGAATATGAAATGTTAATTAATAACTGCCAATTATTTCCTGTTATATTGTATATGCCATATATTGATGTTTGTTTAAACTGATGATGTTTGAGATAATTTGGTTGATGATTGATGATGGATGAATGGATGTTTTGTTTCATATCATTAAACTGCAAGTTATCATGCATTTTCCATTTCATTCGGGATTGTGGTTTGAAATGATATACAACCGCAAAATTTTATATCTTTTAAATTGCGGATTGAAATGATAAATATCCGTATCACTTGACCATAGGATAGAAAATTTTATACAGGCACCATGGTCTATATATAAAATATTTTAAAGTGATTTCTATGGTTTGGATGATACGGTTTATAATAAGTTAATTTTGATATTTTCTTCTATATATATACATATGAAGTTAGAAATTTTGAATTTAAGCTGTGTATAAATCTCTTAAATAAAAATGGAAAAATTGAGGAAATGGAGTTTGATGATTTATATTATATGTTAAATGTTTAAGTTGGAAATTTTAAGATATGATATTTATAACTAGATTTTTCCAAGATAAATTTAAAATGAATATTCTAGTATAATTAAATTGAAGAAAATATTTAATTGCTAAAAAAATTGGAGTTTTATTTATGGATTTATGTGAATATTCAAGACTAAATAATAGAGCATTTAATTTGTTGAAAGAATAAATTCCAACTTTAGTTTGAAATATTATTACTCCAAATGGATATATATATATATATATATATATATATATATATAGAAATTGAAGTGGTTTGGAACTTGAAAGAGATATTTAAATTTTGGTTCAGACTTTAAATAAAGAAACATATTTGTAAAACTATGGAAATTATTTTCTTTACAAAGTAACCTTAAAGTTAAACCATTTATTTTATATACCGTTGAATATCCAAACCATTCAAGTTTTAGAAGTTATGGTTTTTAAAAAGTATGAATTCAGAAATATTATGTTTGAATGTATAATTCAAATGTTTAGTTTCCAGATATTATAAATTTTAAAGCAGTATGATTTTGAAAAAGGATTATATTTGAGATAAAGTGATATCATATTGTTTGGGTTTTTAAAATGATATCGTATTTATAGTTTTGAAATAGAAAATTTTATTCTGGTTTTAAGGTATAAACTATTTTTAAAATGACCGCGGTGTTATAATAACGATGGGTTGGCAAAGAGACCGGGATCGGATATGAACATACTCTCTGTCGATACCGAAAACCACTTTGACTAACCGTGTACGCGGTGGAGATTCCAGAATGAAGTAGGTTGGTGGCGACGATTCCTGTAAGGTAAATACGTGGACCCAACTCCCGTGAGTTGGCATAAGGTGGCTAAAACAGGAGCGATTGACGGGTTAATAAGGTAGCACCTTTGATCGGATACATCCCTTCGATATTATACTTTGACTTTTGGATTGATTCAGTGGCCACTTTTGATTTCTTTGATTTGGGGGTGTGGTTCGAGGTGGGCGGTAGCTGCGGCTATGCGTTACCACTGACCCGGAAGCGTAATTGGTATATCTACCCTGGCATTGCCTAGTTGTGCCGTGTCACCTACCCTATCGCGCCTTATACAATTTTGGTTTTGTACCATACCTATGGAGTGCCCTCTGACGACGCCCAGTACGGGGGAGATTACGGTACTGTATAGACTATGGGAATATATTTTGTGTTAAGGGCTATATGGGTAACCCCTTAACGCTATTTAAAAGTAAGTTTATTTTAAAAATAGACACTATTATAATAGCGCAATATACTACATAGTAAATAGTTTAACGAATCCTTAGGAGATGTAAATCCCGAGCATCTCTTGAGTTACTGCACTCATATTTATTTCTATTAATTTAACTCACATAAGATCTTTTAGTTCTGACTCGAGTGTTTTGTCTTTTCAATTCGCTCGGGTCAGTCCGAGCGTTTCAGGATTTGAAGTTTTAGCTCTGGTGGACGAAGACGAAGATTTGTTGTACTATTATCTACTATTATTCCACTGCACTATTTAATTCCGTTGCATTGTTATTGGTAAGTGTAACTCTGATATGTATTATATAAATAAAATCAATGTTTTTGTAAACAGCTTTCTAAACTGTGTATTTGATTATTATATTTTATCCTTCCGCTGTGAGATTCTGTTTTGTTTTATTTCTTTCCTATTTTTCTTATTTACCCCCTAAAAATCCGCCATTCCGTATGGTTTGAATTGGCACGTGTGTCGATTTGAAGCGTGCGAAAAGGCGGGATGTTACAAAATTGATTTAATTCTTCTTGCATAGCAATTATCCAAACATTATCAATTGAAGCTTCTTTATAATTTTTTGGTTCAAAATTTGGTACAAATGCTATATGGCTTATCTGAATAGGTTGATTTCTAGTTACTCTAGAATTGAGATCTCCAATAATATTATCTTTTAGACGACTCTTAAGAATTCTAGGGGATGATACCAAAGTGTTATTTTGAACATTTGTTTCATTATTAATAGAATTTGTTGAATTTGTTAGTGGAATAATTTCTTCTTCATCATTAGTATGATGATTGAAAATATTTTCGTCAAACGAAACACGTAAACTTTCTTCAATAGTATTATTTCTTTTATTAAAAATTTGATATGCTTTACTACAATCCGAATATCCAACCAAGATACCTTCATCGGCCTTCGGGTCAAATTTACCTAAGTTATCTTTTGTATTTAATATAAAGCATTTTGAACCGAAAGTTTTAAAGAATGATACTTTAGGTTTTTTACCAAAAAATATTTCAAAACAAGTTTGTTTAGTCACAGGACATATTGTTACTCGATTCAATACATAACAAGCTGTGGCAATAGATTCAGCCCAAAAGTGTTTCGGTAGACCAGTACTATTTAGTAATGTTCGTGCACATTCTTGCAGTATACGATTTTTTCTTTCTACAACACTATTCTGTTGAGGTGTGCGAGGAAAAGAGAAATTATGAGTTATTCCTTTCTTATTACAAAAATTAGTAAGAAGATCGTTTTCAAATTCTCCTCCGTGGTCACTTTGAATATTTTTAATTTTAAATCCATTTGTGTTTTAATTCTTTTAGCAAATATCTTAAACATACCAAAAGTATCACTTTTATGTTTTAAAAACAAAGTCCATGTGTATCTTGAAAAATCATCAACTATTACAAAGACATATTTGTTATGATTTATAGATCATATTTGTGTTGGACCAAATAAATCTAAATGTAATAATTCTAATGGTTGTTTCGTAGAAATATTATTTTTAGATTTAAAAGAGCTTTTCTTGAGTTTTCCAATTTGACAATCGTCGCATAAATTTTCTATTTGTAATTTATTTTAGGTAAACCTCTTACTAGTTCATATTTTGCCAATTTATTAATATTTTTAAAATTGATATGACAGAATCGTTTATGCCATAGCCATGGATCATCATGTTTGGCGGTTAAACATAAATTCGAATTTTTATTTATATTCATGTTTAATACATAAATATTTTTGTTTCTAACACCTTCAAAAATAAGTTGTTTGTTATTATCTAAAATATTACATCTATCTTTTTCAAAATTTATGTAACGCCCCACCCCGAGACCCACCTTAGTAAAGAGAATTAACGAGTAATTCCGTCTACTAAAGCGGAGAATAGGGCTGGTTAAGGGCGACCATCTATAACTTTGTCTTAAACATCTACTGAATACGTCGATAAATGCAATATGATTTTTCCTTTCTATCTCAATGGATCGACATACACAGTAAATGCATAATCCAAAACTATAGGTGGCTAATGGATCTATCAGAACAAAATACAATAACTATATGTAAAGCACATCACAGAACAGTAATAAACATCATATATATACATATACACTGATACATGTTTAGTACAATACAATATGAATACAATAAAGGTGGTATTCGACCACACAATATACATCGAATCAAATATAAATACATCAGAGTCAAGCGGAAAGAAATATAAACTAAACAAAAGTTCTAGGCTGATATCCAAGCAGATGCATCAAGGCAAAGTCTCATAACTGGTAGCTAACCTGAAACAACTCGGTCTGACCCGAGTACAAAGTACACGGGTCAGTCTAGCTAAAATAATCAGTTCATGAGGATAGATGACAATATGAAGCATAAGATATAAAGTGATAATTCTTTTTGAATGAGAAGAGGCAACAGAAAGAATACAACTCATGACTTAAGTGAAATAATGTCACTTAAGTATACAATGACCTCAAAAGAGGTAAGTTCAATAATAATACTCAAATAATATAAACATTCGCCTCATATCATCAGCGACATCACAAAATGTCTACATGGTTTCCATGAACAATGTCTCCTCAAAAGGTGAAACATTAATATAAAATCTCGCCAAAAAGGAAAACATAAGATATTCTCAAGTAGGATGATCCAAAACTCAAATATAAAAGAATCTCCAAACTCAATTATACCTCGTCTCATCGGTATAAATGTATATAAATCTCAATCTCAACTCGCCAAAATGGAAAAACACAGAATATCCTATAAAATCCTGAAATTATCTAAACTCATAACTCAAGGAACTCGATAAGAGTTCAAAACATCCTAATTGAAATCACCATATATATAATATCTCATATATCACTAGGCTATCAATGTAATAAAACATCCTAAAAAGGTGAAATCACAATAAAACAGAAAACTCTGAAAATCCGGATTGGCCAAATCCCAATTATAATGTCGCAACAATGCTGCATGTGCTAAACTCAGATGGCCGAAGCCTTAGACAAGGTCGCTAACACCTCCCAAAGCAGTTCGTCATCATGACAAGGTCGCTGACACCTCTTCAAGCCATTTTGTCAGCCCTAACAAGGTCGCTAACACCTCCCAAAGCAGTTCGTCCTCATGACAAGGTCGCTGGCACCTCTTCAAGCGGTTTTGTCAGCCCTAACAAGGTCGCTAACACCTTCCAAAGCAGTTCGTCCTCATGACAAGGTCGCTGACACCTCTTCAAGCAGTTTCGTTAGGTAAACATCGTGAATGTGTCACAAACTCACGGATAGGAACCCGAAAAGTGTTAACGTGTGTCCCATACCACACATTCGCACTTAGCGGTTTACTAGCCATTAGTCGATGCCACACTAGAAACAACATAAAACTCAGAAAATCATATCTTGCCTCGTCTCATTGGCAAGTGATAAAAAGAAATCATACTCGTCTCATCTCATCTACAAGTATTAAATGGCATCGTAACTTGTCTCATCTCCTCGACAAGTGAAAACATCATGATGGTTCATCATAAACCATAAACCTCAAAATATGAAATCATAAACTCGAGGCTTGCCCTATATCATTGGCAAGTAAATAAAACATCATGAATTAAACATCATGATGGTTCTCATCGACCATACTCCTACATAGGAGATCTCAAACCATAATACTTGCCAAATATTGACCATCTTAAATAATTCCAATAAATATGAATTATAAAACTCAAAATGCGTCATAAACTGGCAAAACATCTCAGAATCAATAATCTCAAATAGCTTCGATCGTACAAGTCCGAAATTAACCGAAATAGTAAACGCACATGTCCCATACCACGTGTTTTACTAAATCGTTTAATTCTCTTTCTCATATGTTCGAATAGTAAAAAAGTGTGTATTATATATATAGAATAATTATAAATTTTTGTAAAACATTTAATTTGATTGCTTTTCCATTTTGAAAATCATTTCGAAAACGGTTTAGAAAACACGTGCACAGAAACAACAAAAATCGATGAAAATTCAATAAAATTAACATACGATAAAACCCAAATGAAACCGTCAATTCATAGTGTGAATCAATGTTAATGTCGGCTTTTATATTAGTAGGAGTTAGCCTTTTAGAACCATCTCTAAAAAAAAACTCGAATCATCGAATTTAAAAACAATTCAACGGAAAATGGTCAAACATTGCAAAAGAACTCAGGCATGCGGATTGTATTGCCAGTTTGCACCTTTTAAACTCAAAATTTGAGAAAACATAAAACATATAAGTTGATGATAATTGTCATAGCTTAAAGTCAGAAAAAGAATCAACTAATTCGGACATTCCAGTCAAAAGTTATGGCAATTCTAATTCTCAGGTATAAAATTATAAAACTGAGAACAATATGCATAACAACAGGACTGCGGCTTAAAGAGCCATTTTGACCCTGTAGAATCAAGAATTTGTTAAATCATAAAACATGAAAGTTGAAGAGCATTGAAAAAGCTAAATTACACAAAAAGAATCACCCAATTTAGACAACCGAGCCAAAAGTTATGACAATTTTAATTCTCAGGTCTAAAATTGCAAAACTGTGAACAATTAACATAACAACAGAGCTGCGGCTTAAAGAGCCCATTCGACCTTGTATATCAAAGAATTTGATAAATCATAAAACATGAAAGTTGTAGAGAATTGTCGTAGCTAGAAGCCAAAAAAAGAATCGCCTTATTTGGACTTATGAGTCAAAAGATATGCTTAAAACAATTTTCAGGTCTGGATTCATTGTCACTGTCTTTTGCTCTCGGGACAGCGACAAAGAAGTGCATTTTGGACCGAATTAAACTCAATAATTCATAAAACTCAAAACATGAAACTTTTAGCTAAAATCCTAAGCTTTCCAGAACATCCAAAATCATCAAATTTGGATAAGAAACGAGAGAGATAAGGTTAAATTAGTTTCAGGTTCAACTCTGGAATTTTTTTTTTTCCAGCAAACAACAAAGAAGACAATATGTAATTAACATTCAAGCTTATTTACGTTAGAAGTGTGAGATAATACTCACCTTAGGATTTGTTGGCAGCAAATTAAATGATTTTTCTTGCAAAGAAAAGAGCTTTGACCTAGAAAATGGCTTCAATAACCTAAAAATGAAGCTTTACAAACATGCAACACAAGATATAGAGTAAATTAGAAACCTACTTCTCAAATCAGGAATTTAATGAAATTATAAGGTTTAGATATTGATTACCTATTGAAAGAGCTTTAATTTAATAATTTTCAGCAAAAGATTGATTTAATTTGGAAATTGAAGCTTGGATTCTTAAAAGAGGGATGGTTTCTCTTTTGATTTTCTGCCTTTGAGGAAGAAGAAGGTGAGGTAGGAAAAAAAAAAAGAACGTACAGACAATTTGTTTTCTCATTTCCTACTTTCAGATTTAGGCTAAGTGGGCTTGGACCCAACATTTAAAAGAAAAAATCAAATGGCCTAAGTTTTGATTCATGTACATAAACAACTATGCTTAAGTTACACTATTTTACAAAACAAATTACATTTCCCTCAAGTTTTTAAACCAAAAAAAATATGTGAACTTACATACATATTAAATAAAATGTTTACATCATAATTAAAATGATAATTTTAGTTTTTAAAACATTTTTATTAATAAAAACCTTTATTTTACAAAAATACATAATTTCCACAAATAAATGCACAAAACCTTATTTTTAACTTCCAAAATTACACAAAAATATTTTTCTTGCTTAGAAAAATATAACTAACCATTCTAAACTCAAATTTATAATTAAAGCTCATTCTTACAACAATTTCCACCTTTTTATTTAAATAAACAGCCTTTAAAAATCAAATACTTCTTTTAAAAATTATTAAAAGAAGTAATTGCCAATAATTAATACAATTATTGCATTTTCTCTAAATAAAAACTATTTTCCATTTATTATAAACCCAAACAAATAAAATAAAGTTTCAAACTTTATTTTCTTATTTTAATTTCCAAAATTCATTGTTTATTCCAAATAAACAATTTAAAATCTTCAATTTTATTTTAATTTACAATATTAAATTATAACTACCGTTATAATTTAGTATTAATAGGTAACCTCAAAAAAACAGGGTTGTTACAGACTTTCCCCCTTAACAAAATTGCGTCCACGCAATTTCTAGAGAAAGAGCCGTAAACAACACAAAAATACAATCGACAAAGGATAAAAGACAAGCTCGAAACTCAAACCATTCATACTCTCAACATAGAATGGTAGAGAGAAACAAGGAAAAACTCACTTGGTTAGTCCAATGGTTCATCAAATGCTAATATAATGATTGGCAAACCATCGAATTTTTCAAGTATCTCGAATGAATTTCGAAGATATCCCGTCTTGAATCAAAACTCAATAAGATGCTCAACAATTAATCAATAGAAAATGATTGATTTCCAAAAACACTCTACGAATAGAGTCGGGATCAAATTCACTTAAACCCGAACCCAAAGCAATAAAGAAGATCATCAATATGATTTTCTGCATAAATATATGGAAAGTACATTCACACAATAGGGTAGACACAATAGACAAGATAGATAAATTACAAGATGGCTTCTTACAAGGCCACCAAACTCGAATGATCGCGAAAAATGCACGTCGTTGATAATAGCTCAAAGATAGAATATACTCAAGAATAAGGATATAAGCTCGAATTATCTTTTAATCCAAGATATTTAGAATTTTAAATCTCAATTTTCAACATTTGAAAATTTCTCAAACTCCTTACTGAATTACCTAGTAAGTAATTTAAAACTCAAAATTAAAATTCAAATTTCTTCTCTTACTTCAAAATTAATTTCCAAAGAATTTTGTAAATCCATAATAAATCCCTCAAAATAAATTAAGGGTTTAAATTCTCTTATTATACTCTTCCCTTAAAACATCCAATGTATATAATATATATTCTAAAATCTCAAAATATACTTTTAATAAAGCATAGCTCAAAAATAATCTCATTTATATTCTCATCTTTATAATTTCAAAATAAATATATAAATAAATGGCATTGCTTCGCGACTGAAACTCTAATAAATAGATATGTCCGTTGGCTGCAGAGTCAATCAAATGATCAAAACTGCCTCGCCACTCTAATACTCGTCTCTAAATCAATGGCTGCAATTACCATTCAAAAATAAATTTAATATTTAATCTCAAATATTATTTCCAAAATCTCAATTTTTAAAACACAAACCATCGTGTCTGATTGCCTCATCATAGCATTTAGGAGATTCCTATCGATAACGTTGATCAGGCGTATCGACCAGAACTCTTAACTACTCGATGGACAACCCAACATTCTCAAATTATTTCTATAAAAAAAATACTCTTGTAAATATATTCTCAAAATATTTCTTGAATTTTTTTTTTTTTTTAACATCTCAAAGCTTAAATTTCTCTTTAAAACTCATATTTATATAGCTTCAAAACTCAGACCAAAGAACATTAAGAGAATGCATCGAGATATTCCCTGACTACTCGATTTTCAAAATCAACAGAAGGAGATAGAGTGTTTGTCAATCTTACGATGTCACGAGCCACTCCCAAAAATCATCAAGATACAGGTTAAGCAAGATATTCTTCTCAAAGGAGAAGAAGCACACAATCCATGAATCACTACTTCAGTCGGAGTAATGCTAAAGGATAACATTGATTGAGTATATGAAAAGAACACTCAAACGAAATTGAATGATAAACTCAATCAAACTCGAACAATCTAGAAACTCACCTCATTCCTTAGTGGATGTCCTCGTGGAAGGAAAGCCGAAGGCTAAAAGCTAGGAATAAGGTTAATTCAACACTCGATTGCCCGACTGGATATCAAACCCAAACGGACTCAACAAAACTCAAAAAAGTCGCCTTGGCTGAAATTCGAGATATGTCATCATCATCTCGATACTCAAGAGTGAATTCAAAAACTTCGGAATCATCATTAACATTCCAGAGTGACGGAAATAATAAACCAATCAAAATAGGAAACCTAAATATAAAATAGGATCCTATAGAACAAAGGATTGGACTTAATATCAAATAAGTCAATCCTTCTCAAATCAAATGCATCTCAAGATTGTGAGTAACAAATGAATACTCACAAAAGCATCATCAAATATAAATCTTAGAATGCTCAAAACAAGTCAATCGTTGTGGATCCCCTCAATACGATTCACAACTCTCAAAGGAAAACAACAAGAATACTCTAAGGAATCAATCAGCTTCATCGATACGAACTCACTCGCATCGACAAAAATAAGAATAGAATAATCCTAAATAAGATCATTCATAAGATAAGATAACATCAAACTCAATTATGGAATACTACGGAATACAATATATATTCCTAGACATATTCCATCTCAACATAACCCAATACTCGAAAAATAATCAAAGCACGATTCGAAAACAAGCTCGAATAAAGGACAATGATTCACTCGTATTGTACCTCGACGTATCGTGATATACGTACTGTTCTATGTTTATTCTACTTTGTTCTGACCACAGCTCTGATACCAAGCTGTAACGCCCCACCCCGAGACCCACCTTAGTAAAGAGAATTAACGAGTAATTCCGTCTACTAAAGCGGAGAATAGGGCTGGTTAAGGGCGACCATCTATAACTTTGTCTTAAACATCTACTGAATACGTCGATAAATGCAATATGATTTTTCCTTTCTATCTCAATGGATCGACATACACAGTAAATGCATAATCCAAAACTATAGGTGGCTAATGGATCTATCAGAACAAAATACAATAACTATATGTAAAGCACATCACAGAACAGTAATAAACATCATATATATACATATACACTGATACATGTTTAGTACAATACAATATGAATACAATAAAGGTGGTATTCGACCACACAATATACATCGAATCAAATATAAATACATCAGAGTCAAGCGGAAAGAAATATAAACTAAACAAAAGTTCTAGGCTGATATCCAAGCAGATGCATCAAGGCAAAGTCTCATAACTGGTAGCTAACCTGAAACAACTCGGTCTGACCCGAGTACAAAGTACACGGGTCAGTCTAGCTAAAATAATCAGTTCATGAGGATAGATGACAATATGAAGCATAAGATATAAAGTGATAATTCTTTTTGAATGAGAAGAGGCAACAGAAAGAATACAACTCATGACTTAAGTGAAATAATGTCACTTAAGTATACAATGACCTCAAAAGAGGTAAGTTCAATAATAATACTCAAATAATATAAACATTCGCCTCATATCATCAGCGACATCACAAAATGTCTACATGGTTTCCATGAACAATGTCTCCTCAAAAGGTGAAACATTAATATAAAATCTCGCCAAAAAGGAAAACATAAGATATTCTCAAGTAGGATGATCCAAAACTCAAATATAAAAGAATCTCCAAACTCAATTATACCTCGTCTCATCGGTATAAATGTATATAAATCTCAATCTCAACTCGCCAAAATGGAAAAACACAGAATATCCTATAAAATCCTGAAATTATCTAAACTCATAACTCAAGGAACTCGATAAGAGTTCAAAACATCCTAATTGAAATCACCATATATATAATATCTCATATATCACTAGGCTATCAATGTAATAAAACATCCTAAAAAGGTGAAATCACAATAAAACAGAAAACTCTGAAAATCCGGATTGGCCAAATCCCAATTATAATGTCGCAACAATGCTGCATGTGCTAAACTCAGATGGCCGAAGCCTTAGACAAGGTCGCTAACACCTCCCAAAGCAGTTCGTCATCATGACAAGGTCGCTGACACCTCTTCAAGCCATTTTGTCAGCCCTAACAAGGTCGCTAACACCTCCCAAAGCAGTTCGTCCTCATGACAAGGTCGCTGGCACCTCTTCAAGCGGTTTTGTCAGCCCTAACAAGGTCGCTAACACCTTCCAAAGCAGTTCGTCCTCATGACAAGGTCGCTGACACCTCTTCAAGCAGTTTCGTTAGGTAAACATCGTGAATGTGTCACAAACTCACGGATAGGAACCCGAAAAGTGTTAACGTGTGTCCCATACCACACATTCGCACTTAGCGGTTTACTAGCCATTAGTCGATGCCACACTAGAAACAACATAAAACTCAGAAAATCATATCTTGCCTCGTCTCATTGGCAAGTGATAAAAAGAAATCATACTCGTCTCATCTCATCTACAAGTATTAAATGGCATCGTAACTTGTCTCATCTCCTCGACAAGTGAAAACATCATGATGGTTCATCATAAACCATAAACCTCAAAATATGAAATCATAAACTCGAGGCTTGCCCTATATCATTGGCAAGTAAATAAAACATCATGAATTAAACATCATGATGGTTCTCATCGACCATACTCCTACATAGGAGATCTCAAACCATAATACTTGCCAAATATTGACCATCTTAAATAATTCCAATAAATATGAATTATAAAACTCAAAATGCGTCATAAACTGGCAAAACATCTCAGAATCAATAATCTCAAATAGCTTCGATCGTACAAGTCCGAAATTAACCGAAATAGTAAACGCACATGTCCCATACCACGTGTTTTACTAAATCGTTTAATTCTCTTTCTCATATGTTCGAATAGTAAAAAAGTGTGTATTATATATATAGAATAATTATAAATTTTTGTAAAACATTTAATTTGATTGCTTTTCCATTTTGAAAATCATTTCGAAAACGGTTTAGAAAACACGTGCACAGAAACAACAAAAATCGATGAAAATTCAATAAAATTAACATACGATAAAACCCAAATGAAACCGTCAATTCATAGTGTGAATCAATGTTAATGTCGGCTTTTATATTAGTAGGAGTTAGCCTTTTAGAACCATCTCTAAAAAAAAACTCGAATCATCGAATTTAAAAACAATTCAACGGAAAATGGTCAAACATTGCAAAAGAACTCAGGCATGCGGATTGTATTGCCAGTTTGCACCTTTTAAACTCAAAATTTGAGAAAACATAAAACATATAAGTTGATGATAATTGTCATAGCTTAAAGTCAGAAAAAGAATCAACTAATTCGGACATTCCAGTCAAAAGTTATGGCAATTCTAATTCTCAGGTATAAAATTATAAAACTGAGAACAATATGCATAACAACAGGACTGCGGCTTAAAGAGCCATTTTGACCCTGTAGAATCAAGAATTTGTTAAATCATAAAACATGAAAGTTGAAGAGCATTGAAAAAGCTAAATTACACAAAAAGAATCACCCAATTTAGACAACCGAGCCAAAAGTTATGACAATTTTAATTCTCAGGTCTAAAATTGCAAAACTGTGAACAATTAACATAACAACAGAGCTGCGGCTTAAAGAGCCCATTCGACCTTGTATATCAAAGAATTTGATAAATCATAAAACATGAAAGTTGTAGAGAATTGTCGTAGCTAGAAGCCAAAAAAAGAATCGCCTTATTTGGACTTATGAGTCAAAAGATATGCTTAAAACAATTTTCAGGTCTGGATTCATTGTCACTGTCTTTTGCTCTCGGGACAGCGACAAAGAAGTGCATTTTGGACCGAATTAAACTCAATAATTCATAAAACTCAAAACATGAAACTTTTAGCTAAAATCCTAAGCTTTCCAGAACATCCAAAATCATCAAATTTGGATAAGAAACGAGAGAGATAAGGTTAAATTAGTTTCAGGTTCAACTCTGGAATTTTTTTTTTTCCAGCAAACAACAAAGAAGACAATATGTAATTAACATTCAAGCTTATTTACGTTAGAAGTGTGAGATAATACTCACCTTAGGATTTGTTGGCAGCAAATTAAATGATTTTTCTTGCAAAGAAAAGAGCTTTGACCTAGAAAATGGCTTCAATAACCTAAAAATGAAGCTTTACAAACATGCAACACAAGATATAGAGTAAATTAGAAACCTACTTCTCAAATCAGGAATTTAATGAAATTATAAGGTTTAGATATTGATTACCTATTGAAAGAGCTTTAATTTAATAATTTTCAGCAAAAGATTGATTTAACTTGGAAATTGAAGCTTGGATTCTTAAAAGAGGGATGGTTTCTCTTTTGATTTTCTGCCTTTGAGGAAGAAGAAGGTGAGGTAGGAAAAAAAAAAAGAACGTACAGACAATTTGTTTTCTCATTTCCTACTTTCAGATTTAGGCTAAGTGGGCTTGGACCCAACATTTAAAAGAAAAAATCAAATGGCCTAAGTTTTGATTCATGTACATAAACAACTATGCTTAAGTTACACTATTTTACAAAACAAATTACATTTCCCTCAAGTTTTTAAACCAAAAAAAATATGTGAACTTACATACATATTAAATAAAATGTTTACATCATAATTAAAATGATAATTTTAGTTTTTAAAACATTTTTATTAATAAAAACCTTTATTTTACAAAAATACATAATTTCCACAAATAAATGCACAAAACCTTATTTTTAACTTCCAAAATTACACAAAAATATTTTTCTTGCTTAGAAAAATATAACTAACCATTCTAAACTCAAATTTATAATTAAAGCTCATTCTTACAACAATTTCCACCTTTTTATTTAAATAAACAGCCTTTAAAAATCAAATACTTCTTTTAAAAATTATTAAAAGAAGTAATTGCCAATAATTAATACAATTATTGCATTTTCTCTAAATAAAAACTATTTTCCATTTATTATAAACCCAAACAAATAAAATAAAGTTTCAAACTTTATTTTCTTATTTTAATTTCCAAAATTCATTGTTTATTCCAAATAAACAATTTAAAATCTTCAATTTTATTTTAATTTACAATATTAAATTATAACTACCGTTATAATTTAGTATTAATAGGTAACCTCAAAAAAACAGGGTTGTTACAATTTATTTAAAAACCTTTATCATATAATTGACTAATATTTAGTAAGTTGTGTTTTAGATTTTCTACTAATAAAACATTTGTAATAATAGGAGAATTAGATATACCAGAGTTGATGACTTCTCCAATGCCTACGACATATCCTTTTGAATTATCTCCAAAGGTTACTGCTCCACCATCGATGAATGTTATATTTGATAACATTTTTGAATTTCCGGTCATATGCTTGGAGCATCCGCTATCTAGTATCCATTTCTCCTTATTTTTTATTTTGGGTACCTGCAAAATAAAAGATGTTTTAATTGGTATCCATATATTTTGTTAGGGTCCTAATTGTTAGAAGAAGGTAACCATACCCAAGATGGTTTGGTAAATATAATTTTTTTATTATAGACTACATTCTCTAAGAAATTATTAATATGCTTTTGTCTAATCAAATTATTATTTGTCTTAGGAATTCAAATTTTCATATTTTTCGTATTCATTTTAGACTTAGGTAAACTTTTAGTTTTTATATAACTAATATTTTTAGCATCATTTCCTTTTTGTTTAGAAGGATTTTTAAATCCTATTCCATTTCTATTGCCTAATGGTTTTGAAGTTGTGATAAGATTTTCCAAATCTTGTTTTCCTTTATTAAATTTTGACACATTATTTGTAATTTTATCTAATTTTTCTTTTAATTCAATATTTTCAACTTTCAATATTTCAATAATGTTTTTTAAGTCAACATTTTCTTTTAAAAATTATCCTTCACTATTTTAGTGTTTCCAAAATCAATAGTAATAGCCTCACTTTCTATCAAATTATTTTTGATTTTATCTTGAGATAATTCAAGTTCTTCTTCTAGGATAATTTTTTCATCTTTTAACATTCCTACTTCTATTTCTAGTCTATTTATTTTGATTATATATTCTTTGTTAAATTTTTCAATTTGTCTAAATTTATCATCTAATTCCATGCTAAGTTCTAATAATTCATCATAGCTAAGTTCAGGACATACCTCATCAGTTTGTGCCATAAAACACACATTAGCTTGTTCTCCGTCACTATCGCTATCACTTTCAGATGATGAAGAGTCTGAGTCATCCTAGGTTACTTTGAAAGCTTTCTTCTTTTCGAATTTTTCAAATTTGTTCTTCTTTTTATCATTGTTGAGTTTTGGACAATCCTTCTTCATATGTCCGTATTGATCACATTCATAACACTTGATTTGAGATATGTTTGTTGTGTTGGACTTCCCTTCTTTTTGGAATTTGGTCATCTTTCTAAATTTCTTGAATCTATTATAATTCTTGGCAATGAAGATTATCTCTTCTTCAACTAAGTTAGAGTCATCATTCTTTGTTGCTGGGAATGCTATGTCCTTTTTCTTCGAATTCAGTTCTTTTCGTGCCTGCAAATTAGCTTCATAGGACATTAAATTTCCTATCAACGCTTCAACTTTGAGAATAGAGAGATCATTAGCTTCTTCAATAGCTAAAACCTTACTTTCCCAATCCGATGTTAAAGAGTTGAATATTCGAGAAACTAAATCAAAATCAGTAAACTTAACTCCTAATGCCATAAGATCATGTTGGATAGTTTGAAATCTAGAATACATGTCAACAATAGTTTCATTTTGTTTCATTTTGAATGACGAAAATTGGTTTTGTAAAATTGAAATCATAGTTTGTTTGACCTTTGTTGTACCTTCTTGTGTAATTTGTAAGGTACGCCAAATGTCAAATGCAGTTATGCATAACAAGACACGTGAAAATTCATTTTTTTTCTAGAGAGAAAAACAAAACATTCATAGCTTTAGAATTATTTGATGCTAAGGTCTTTTATGCATCGGTCTATGTGTTCATAGCAGTAGTAGATGCTTCATATTTATCTTGTGCGGCTGACCAAATTTCTAGACCATTTGCTTACATAAAAATTCACATATGTGTTGACCAATATGCATAGTTAGATCCATTAAATAGCGGTGGTCGTGCTGTGGATTTTCATTCTTGAAAAATACTTGCCATATTAAAGTGATTCAAAACGTGTTACTGTTCTTTGATCAAACTTGGCTCCGATACCAATTGTAATTCTATATGAGTGGATCGTGTAATGTGTGTGTGTGTGTGTGTGTATATGCAAGTATAGGTGAACTAACTATATAATATACCTAATATAAACTTGATAGATGAAAATAATCACACCAGGATTTTATACTAGTTCGGACCTCCTGTCCTACGTCCAGTCCCGAAGCTCCTCTTAGGAATTCAACTATCAAACACCCTCACTTCTCTCGGAAGAATAGGCTTGGTTACAAAAGCTTGTTCTTGTCAAGTGTGTGTTCTATAACACGAATATTGACTGTTGAGTACAAATGCTTCCACTTTACATATATATATATAATATTGATTGAAGAGTTTTGAGCATATGGAAGACTAAAATACAGGTATTAGATTGCGAGAAATCAAGCATTAATCAGAGTATAAGAGTAAAGAGAATAAGTGTGCAAGGTATTTCATTTGTGCATGTTGCTTTTCCTGTGCCTATGTCATTCCTCTTCCGATTCTATCGACTTGTAGCCACTTGATACTTCTTTTAAGTCTTTTTCTTATCTATTTGGTGATGTTTACTTTAACAATTACCTGTAAACATAGATATATATGCATACTTGAGTTCCATCGTATAATTATTATCATCGAAACCATAGAATTGATTTCCTAACACTACCTATATATACCCGACTATAAACCCTAGCAGTCTTTCTATTTCTCATTTCTGTAAGTATAGAAACTTCTGTTGCTTCTCTTCCTCAATGGTTGAAACCCTAAAACTCCTCAGTCCAATTTCAAAATTCAAATCAAAAATTCAAACTCCTCAAAAAAATTCGGAAAAATTATATATCGAAGACCTCAACAATGTGGACTTGCGTTGATTGTCTGTTCCTGTAATCAATGCTCGAATCAATCTGAAAGCCCGGTCAAAGCTTGCAATTCGCTAACCCTAACGTAAAATTGGGGTTTTCTGATTTGGTCGCTAGTTGGTGAAATTGCTTTGGGGGTTTTGGGAAGATCGTCCTATGCAGTCGTTTAAAGGTGGTCGGAGGTGGTGTAGTGACCCAAGGCGGCTGGTTTTGTCAATTTAGGGTTCGACAAACCCTAATTTGGGTGGCGGTGGCCTGCAGTTAGAGGCAATCAGAGGGGGACGGGCATGTAGGTGGCGATGTTGCGAGGCGAGCGGTGGTTGTGCCATGGGCCGTAGCGGCGTATAAGCGGTGTAACGACCTAGAATTTTCGATCCCGAAAACTCCAGATAGTTAGGAAAAGAAGAAAAGAGATAGAAGAAGAAACAGAAATGAAACACAAAATCTCACATTTGCAATGGATCAAAGTATAATATCAAATAAAATAACAGTTATACAAAAAAAACTATATTAGTTGATTTACATTAATACATCAAAGTTACAACATTTCACAATCACTGGATAGTTCAAATAACTCGTTCCAAATAAATAACAATATACAACAGCAGAAACACTCCATACGTTCCTGCCATCTAGCTCGCCCCCTGAGCTCCAGAACATCCTTACCTGAAAATCTATAATACTTGGTGACCCATGCATTACATCAAAGTAACACCCGGGTTAGGCTGGAAACCAGCGTGAGTAAACCCATATAATATGAAATACCAATCTATGACATATGTGAATGTCAGGGTAACTCATACCCTTTACGAGTTCTCATAGTCAACATTTATCTCACAACAGTTTTCGGTAAAATATCCCTATTGCACAATTCATTCCATTCCAGCCTGTTTAATATCATATATTCAATTTATAAAGAATTTTGTAGGTTAGAAATCGAAGTGGTTTCGGGTATTTTCTGATACCGGACTCCGGTCTCTCCAAATCTCATGTCATATTAACCCAAGTTATTCAAATGTAATGCAATTCAACATTAAATATAGGATGTCACTTTTTATCACAGCAATTTATCATTGATGGATAACCACATTTATTACTAACCACTCAAACATATCATATCACAAAACATTTCATATCAGAGATGTCAACCAAATCAAGGCATTGAGTATCATTCAATCATTCATAAGCAAGATTGATCACTCCCAAAAATAATTTAATTTATCTCTAATTAAATTAATTACTAATCTTTAATCACTTGGGTTAACTTTACTTAACATTAATTAATTACAAATCAATTAATCATTCATCTTTTAATTATCCATTTTAATTAATCATCCTTGATTAATTATCCTTTAATTACAACAAGTAATTAATTTTTAATTAATTACACAAATTAATTAGCCTTCACTCATCACATTAAATAATCCCTTACTTATTCTTATAAGGTAATTAACAATGATTTATTACATTCATCCTTAACAAATTACTCAAATTAATTATCCTAATTCTAGTTGTTTAAGTGGATACAAATCAATTTTCACATGTAGGTTCTCATATTCTCATAGCAAATCAATTACCAATAGAAAACTCACGATATCACAGTTTAACCCATCATAACATACCACATATTACAAA
Source organism: Allium cepa (assembly GCA_030765085.1). Classification (NCBI taxonomy): domain Eukaryota; kingdom Viridiplantae; phylum Streptophyta; class Magnoliopsida; order Asparagales; family Amaryllidaceae; genus Allium; species Allium cepa. The sequence continues at coordinate 62,341,058 of CM060935.1, forward strand.
TTATCGGACAGTTATTAGTCAAGTCGTCCAATACAACTCATCCATTCACAAGTAAGATTTATGGGTTGAATAACTAATTTAATAATCTTTTTACCTCTAAATATTAATTACTCAACATTAGTTAATTACAAGCCATTAAATAACTCAACCTTTAACTATCCATCTTAATTAACCTTTCTAAATTAATTATTCCCTAATTTCATTAAGTAATTGGCCATATATTAATTATCCTTAACCATTCACATTAATTAACCTTTAACTACTATCATTAATCAATTAACTATGATTAATTACATTAATTATTTGCATAAATTAATTAATCTTTAACCAACCATATTCATTAATTATCTTTATTCAATCACATTCAATAATTAATTGAACTTTAATATATTTCACTAAGTAATCAAAGACTCTTCAATTAATCACACTAATTGACAATGCTTTAATTAAATTAGTTATTATTTAATTACTTAAGTTAATTAATCGATCTTCAATGAAGGAATTATTAGTTAACTAATCATTCTTTAATTAGTTACTTTTAAGTAATTATTCTAATTCAAAACCATTCAAACACCTTAAATTTCAAATCTTTGTCAAAAGAAAAAAACAATTTATTTATTTTTGTATGAACTTCGAAACTTAAAACAAAGCTTCCTTTTAGAATCAAAATCTGGTTATTCGAACATAACAAAAATCTGGATCATCATCGTCACAAAAAGTAAAAAAAAAACGCTTCCATCCAATTTAGAAACCCGGGTTTTAATTCAAAATTCCCGAGCAAATCTTCGAGATGAACCACACAATGCTTTCTTCCAGTCATACCAAAATTTCTTCGAGACTTTCCCCAGGAAACTCTTCTTCCCAAACCAACTTCGTTTCAAGATACAACAACCTATTGCATGCACGTGCACAGTTCGACTGAGTCGCTTCGATCATCCACGCCGCCCTCAACAAGTCATCATTGACCTCGCCGACCAACCCAAATATCCAAAACCACGAGATCATTTGAAAAACGAAAACGAACCCCTGGACTCTAAATTGGAATGTCATAGTTCATCAAAATTTGCCACGCCTAGCTAATCCCGGCCACTAGAAAACGTGTCCATCCTTCCAAAGCAACCCCTCGACACCACTCACCGATTCAACTACCACCAGTGGGTTCCGATCCACTCACATCAATGCATTAGCTCGTCAAACCTAGCCGATGAAACTGCTGCTCAAACCCTAGTTGAACGACATCCCATCGCCATGATTAACTAAACATGCTCCCACTATTTTTCCCTGAATCGCCTAACCTCCATCTTCCTCCAGCGTGAACCCCGACCATTCCATCCTCGCCGATCGTCGGAATTTGGCGAAAACTCAAAATCGATCAACTCAATCATTACCAAATTTACGAACCTAGAAATCATGAAATTTCTTTCAAAAATCATTTTATAGTAAAACGAATCTAATCAAATGATCAGAATTTAGAATTAAGTTACTTGAATTTTCCAGTTTTATAAGTTTTCTCTATAATTTCAAAAATTTTGAATTATTTACCAAACATTTTTACTAAAGATTATTTTTTAAAATAACTCTATACTGTTATAAACATTTTCTCTTCAAGATTCATGACTTGAATTTGTTTAAACAAGAATATATAGTTTTTCTTGACTTTAAAGACCTGTAAACCAAGAACAGATGACCGTATACCTGTTCACAGACAAAAATATTTAGCCATTGCATATTTAGATGTATATACAAACCTATTTACACTCATTCAAACATGTTTCATTATTTTGCATCAAAACAAAACATAATATCAAGTTATAAAAGCAAATTCAAGGCTAAAATAAAAGTTTGCTCACATTTTTCTTAAGAACAGAGGTTGCATGCATTCACTCAAATGTGTATATAGTATTTCCATCCATATATGCCAGATTGACACATTTATACATTCAGGCAAACAATTTAACAACTTCATTACTAAAGTTCATAAAAGCATAAACAGACTCAACTTAAAGGGAGTAGTTTACTCATAGTGTATGCTGAGCAGAGGAAACCAAGTTTGGAAATTTGCGACTGCACTTGATTTGAATTGATTGATGTACTGAGATTTGAAATTCTTGAGTTTAATCCTTGAATTTTCCCTTTGCTAGTTTAGATGAAATAGTTGTTTAGTTGGAATTGTTGTTTGATTATCTTCTTGGGTTTTGTTTCCAAAAAAAAGAAAGTATTGAGGAAAGGAAATGTTTAACCTGTACTCAATTTCTCTTTCCTTTTAAAAAAAAAATCATACATTTAAAAATCAGTTCTTGCCACTTGTTATTTTTAAGTCATATTGAACTTACAAATGTTTAAATATAAGATTACCAAGCTCACAAATGTTTATATGCATGTTTAACATTTTTATAAAATATTATATCTTATTTCTATTTAGTGATTGTATATATATTAACTAATTTATGTATTATGTTTCAAACCTTTCTTTCTATATACAAAAAGTGAAAAAAAATTCAAGGCTTACAAATTTCAATTCCTTAAAATATATTTTCTTATGCTATATAAATTTTGGGTTTTATACATATTTTTATATTTTACTAATTTATATTTCTCTCATGTATACTTTAAAGAAATATATTAAACCTTTATTTATTCCGATTTAAATTTTAAACATAAGTTATTTATACTTTAATTAATAACTATACACAAATACTAGTTGTAGGGTTTTAAATCTATTCATTTTTAAGATATATATAGAATTCCAAATCATAGTTTTATTTACAACTATATATGTTCATTCATGAACAATAGTAATTAATAAGTATGTCTAATTTATTTGAAAATATAAGTTTTCTTTTGAAAATTTAAATTATATAAGATGATTATTAAATAAATACTTATATCCAGATATATATATAACTATCAAAAAAAAAATTATTCAATCTATAAACCAGATAATTATCCAATTATTAGATGTTTAAAAATCCGGGTTATCACATTCCTTCCCCCTTTGAATCTTTTCGTCCTCGAAAAGGAATGAAACCATAATTTATTAAAATACTATCTATCAGTTAAATTACTTTTGAAACTATAAACTCCCTTTTATTTAAGAATTTTAAAACACTTTTAAAATCATCATAGTATTACAAAAATAGTTTTGTAAAAATACTTTTATAACTCGATGTCTCAACCAGTCCATCCTTGTTCTCATAGAAATTCGTTCATATGTTGATCAAGCGTAGGACTGAAGATTTATAAGTACTTAGCAGACCCGTTTTCAACACCCAGTGGAAATACTTGGAAAATATTTTGTTGAAAACATGGAAAACCTTTTTGAACATAGAGGTGACGTCTTTGGCGAGAATGCTCTGGAAATCATCACCCTCATCCATGGTCGTAGTTACATCCTGGGTTGCGTTGCCATCACAGCAAAAGTCCATGTAACTGTAGGCATCAGCACCCTCGATTTTCGTTGCCAAATGAAACTTCACCACTCTCACATAGGTCGCTGACTACATCAGTCAAATCCCAATGCAGTCTTAGGCTCTCACGGCCTCTCGACTTTCGCTATGTCACCATAGGTTGCAGTCTACCAATGTTAAATCAAACGTAGACTATTGGCTCTCAGCAGCACACACGACTTTCGCTATGGTCTATAGTAGATCGCAGTGACATCGAGTTACACTGTTGTTATTGCATAACCCAAATGTCTCTTTAGGCATCAGCGCCCTTGACTTTCGCTACACTACACAAAATGTGACGACCCGCCTTTCTCAACTCCAGAAAGACGTTTCATCATTAAGAAAGAAAGGGATAGAAATAGAAAAGAATAGAAAGAAAGAACAACAACATCAGAATCTCACAGCGGAATGGAACAAAATATAATACATCACATATCTATTACATAGTTATACATACATCAGAGTCATACAATATCACATAACAGGACTGTTATATACATACATGTCCATACATACATCCAAAATACAGCATCACTAACTACACAGCGGAATTACATATATAGATACATACGTCGGTCTTCTCTCCAAAATAGCTCCTCCAGAAAAGCAACACTTCTACATACCTATCACTTGGCTACTCATAAAAATTTGAGTACCCAAGAGTTTATGAAAACACAAAATATAAACTCCGGGTCAGACATGGGTCTGGTATGAGTAAACAGGTTAAAATTTGCTTAACCTTGAAAATCATTTGAAAATAAAGGTATCACGTAAGACTCCCCACAAATAAATACGGGTAAGTTTTTACCTTACGCTAACCAAAACATTTTATAGGAAATTCTGTGATATTATAATAGTGTCTAGGGTTTTCAAGTAAATAGAAAATAGCCGAAATTGTTACATGATTAAATTCCAGCTACTAGCCACGAAAGTGGGTAATACAAATCAAAACCGTAGGGTCTCGTAGGGTAAATGGATTTCCAACAATGGCAGGGCTACTGGGGTACCGCCCGTCACAGTACGGGGCCTAGATCACCGTACCGAGGATTACTCCCTTCATCCCCTGCAACACAAGGCCGGAACCATTCCTTACTGAACAGTCCCGAACAAGATAACCCCGCAGTTGTGGCCAACAACTACCCACTAAGCCGAAATAAAAAGGGACATCTAGACAGGGGAAAATCTTGTCCTGCTTGGGCATGACCCACCTAACCTTGCTGCATCTCCCCTGTTTTAGCCATTCCCGGTTGATGAGGCTTGAGGCTACGATTACCTTTATTGAACATATCTTAGAATGCTCATCGTCCGCCTGACGATGTGTTGTAAGCATTCAATCCATACAAGTTCGTTCCGGGTTCGAACGAAGCCGAAGGCATTATCTCGTTACACTCATTTTGGAATCACCCTCAGAGTTAACGACGATAATTCTTGCATTCTGAAAACACCATTTCGATCACCATTTGATAAGTTACGACCTATCGTTTAATTTGGATCGATGTGGTTTTCGGGGAATCAAATTTGATTCTTCCGATCCCGGTCTCATCGGATCCAAACGCCATTTTAAGGGCCAAGTTGTCTAGTTAACTTAACAGTTCAATTAAATATCAGTATTCACAGAACAGATATAACAGATAAACCATATACAGTTATTACAGACATATCCAGAATATATCATAACATATCACAGAATAATCTTCAACATATATCAAAGTTAATCAAGCAGAATCATCGATGCATACCAAACAAATCTGGATTTACTTTACTTAATTATTTGCTCAAGAATAAACTATTTTATTCTGTTTAATTAATTACTGATTAATTAGTTTATTAATAATCAATTAATTAATTAATAAATCATTAATTAGTAACCATCTCATCTTTAATTAATTATTTAAACTAATTAACTTTTTTTTTCATTAACTATTACTCAGTTACTCAATTAATCAGTTTATTCTTAATTATCAATTAATAATAACTTACTTATTAAAATGAATTAATTATTTAATTATCAAAAATTACTTAAATCATCGATTTAATAACATAAGTTCCGATTAAACACGTAAGTTAATTTTCATTAATTAACTTCCAATAATAAGTTAACGTTATTAAGATTTCAAATTTCTTTAACATATAATTTATTTTAAATTAACAACGTTACAGTTACCAATTTAGGCATTGTCAAACTATAAATTAATTAATATCAATCTAACTAATTAATCACTAACCTTGTTATAAAAGGCCAAACTAAAACTTATACTGTAACGTGAATTCAGGGACAATTCCCCTTTTCACTCGTGACTGTCACGAGTTCCTTCCCTCCTTTTCCCGTGTCTTTCTCGTGTGTCCCTCTCTCTCTCACTCTCCCTTCTTCTTCCAGTTTATACTCTCATTCATTTTTTTTTTATCTAATTAAACATTTGTTAAGAGCCAACTGCAGACACACCCACACGCGAGCAAACCCGAAGACACGATCGATACAACCTTCGAATTTCCCGAGTTTACGCACGCGACAAATCACAATACATGTCAGGCACCTCTTCGCCACCGTGCACGTGCACGGTGGTGCGCCTGGCCATCGGCACCTCGCTGCAACCCCCACAAACCACAAATCACCATCTCGTATGAATTCGAAAACCCAAATTTCAATTACAAGCCGAAACAAAAATTAAGGCCTGCAGTTCGAACACAGCAAACAAACCCCCCACGCGCAAATCAATCATGCGGCCGCCTCACACCACCGTAGATGATGAAACTCCATCAGTACGTCGCTCACACCCCTCTCCATCTCCTCCTGAAGTCGCGTGTCACTCGGTTGACTCAAGATGCCACAATCGCTAATTTACAGAGCATAGAAAAAATGTGAGCTAAAACCCTATTTGAGATTCAAACTCAAAATACTTACATTAGAAAAATAATTTACTATTTTTCTAGTGTTAACACTTCTTTAATCTTGCTTCATGCCAGATTTCATGAATTAAAATTAACTCTATTACCCACAATTCACAAAAACCCATTTTTATTTGATTTCGTAACTGCTCTTCATACCTTTGCATAAAAATCATAAATTTTATGTTAAAAATCATAATTTCTGGTATGGAATCTAAATATGTTATTGAAATTTCGAATTTAAACATTTGAGTTTTTCACTTTGATTTCTTGTTTGCCTGTAGAATGAAAAACAGTATTTACATCATACTGTCTAAACTTCCATCATGTTTACAGGGTTTGTTTTTAAACAAAACAAACTTGAATTTTCACAATGTACAATTCAAATGATTTTATGAATAAGTGTTATAGGTTTCATGGTTTCATTTTTATCAGATTTTAAAAATTTCAGTAGAACACTTCATATGTTTCCAGTTAACAGAAGTTCTCAAGTTGAATAGCTCAACAGGTATCAAGGCACAAGTCATTGCAAGATGATATACAAAGTTTAAATAAAAAACAAAATAAGTTTACTCACCTGATCTAATTTGAACAGCAGATGTGTTGAAGAAGATACTGTAAATGAAGCTTTCCTTAAACCCTTCTTTGTTTCTTTTCTCTGTTTTTCTTTCTCTTGTTTGTTTTTTTCAGTTTTTGTTCTTTTTAGTTTTAAGTTTTGTTGCGTGTTAATGGATAAATTTGAAAGTTATTGGTGATATGTATATATAGATGCTTGAACAAAATAGATTGCAACTGGACAGGTTGTATCTAGGCAAATAATATTTGTATTGTCATGTTTCCTTCTCATTGGTTAAGTAATATCCTGCAGAAGCAATTTATTACAAGAATTTCGGCTGCAGGCATTTATTCATACGAGATATTGTGTCAATTAATGTTCATGCACTTAATTATGATAACATGTATTTAATGTTTTGTTGAAAACTCTTATGTGTTGTACAAAGATATTTATTAATTTGCTTTGTCTTACTTAAGAAGCTTGTTTATGAATCTAAGTGTGTTATTTTATTTTATTTTATTTTTATTTTCTGGACAAGGCATTTGATTGTTGCACAAAGGAATGTTATAGCTTATGCATAAAGATATATATTTCATAATTCGGCTAAACATATTTTGTATTCCTGGTTACAGTTTATAAATGTTTATGTTTAATATTGCTATGTTTATTGTTAAATATTCAAGATTTCATCAAATTTAAACATTGTCAAGCTTATATTTACTTTAAATTTAGATTAAATATTCATTAAAATATGCTGTAAAAATTCCGGGTCGTTACACAAAATACTCAGGAACTTCAGTTTGTTCGGACTTCCTTACAGGAATAACTTTAGAACTCCCCTTAGGGTTCAAGGTTGTACCACCTTGTGGCACTCCTGAGAAGTTCATTTCAAGGGAGCGCCTTTTTCCCTAGAGCCAATCTCAAAACACTTATAGTATCTTTCAAACTATACCCTTTATGATTTTCATCAAAATCTCCTTTGCACAAAATCGATTCCCAAAATCGATAATTCTCAAACTAGGCTTTCCAAATTTCCAAAAATTGATTTTTCCCAAAAATCAAAAGCCTTTTCCAAAACCATAGGTTCCAAAACCTTTTTCCAAAATCATTCTCATATAATCCCTTAAATATATACATAGATATATATAATCTTGAAAAATCTTTGGATCACTTCATACTTGTATAAATTCCCTTTTATACTTCAAATACTTTCAGAAACCCTTTTCTTCTGGCAATAGATTCAACAAGGGGAGATTTATCTTATATAACAAGACATATAACTTTTTTTATTCCAAAATAAATATTAAATTTTAAATTACTCATTAATATTATTTTTTCTTTTCACTAAGTGAACGTTTTAATCATAGAAATTTCAAATTTCCATTTTACTTCATCATATATTTCAAAAAAATATACCTTTCATTTCAAAAACATTTTACAGATCTTATCCATAAATTTTCAAATATCAATTTCATTCAAACCCGTATGATGTACACATATCATATGTACACATATAAATCTGATCGCTCACTCGATCACACAATTTCACTTCTGAACTAGTATCGTCCACCCGACTTCCTCGTGCGGGCTCTGATCTGGTTTCTTGATCAGAAACTGTCATTCTCCTTGCATAGTCATACTATGATAGAGAATATCCAGAATCAATCAAAAATCCATATCCAGGTTCGCCGTCGAAAATCGAGTGAAAAATCCCAACTCGGATCGATGTACCATCTCGAAATTCCGTGCTCGAATCTGTATCAAATCACTATGCGAATAGAATGACATACATACATTCTACGTAATAATCTTCATTGATTTATTAATCAAATCAATTCTCTTTCTATTCACATTCACTTAAATTTTCATTCACTTATTCATATTTGCTCAATCTCATTTGGATTATCACCTCAATTCTTATTTCAATTTGGGTATTTAATCATAAACAGTTTGAACTTCGTCCAGGTTAAATTTAGAAAATAGTTTGAAAAGTTTAAAATAGATAAATAGTCGAAGAACAATTATTAGTTTGTAAAATAGCTGTAAAATAGTTAAGTAATTGCAAAATAGTTGGAAAATAGTCAAATAGTTATAGAAATTTTAAGTAGTTGCAAAATAGTTGTAAAATAGTAAATAGTTATAAAGTAGTTGAAAAAGAGTAATTAGTTTATAAAACAGTTGCAAAATAGTTAAGTAATTCCAAAAGTAGTTATAAAATAAGTATAAGATAGTTTTGGGTTTAATAAGAAAAGTTGTATATATAGTAAATAGCTTGGAAAAATAGGTTTATATTACAACAATTATTTTGAAAATAGTCCAGAGCCAAACTGTTCAATTCCCAATCTCCATTTTCATCAATTCAACTTAAATTTCTACTTTCGTTTAAATTGACTCAATTTGAATAACTTTAATTTCTATTGAACTTGATTTAATCCTAATTCAAGTTGAATTAAACTCAATTTCTTTCCAAATTCAAATCAAATTCTATTTGATTTTGAAACTTTTCAACTTTAATTTCTCTTCAAATTAATTCCAAATTATTCAATCAGTTTAGACTAATTTCAAATTGAATCCAATTCAATTTCTATTTGAATTAATACCAATTCCAAGTCTCCACTTTTTAAATCATCTTGAATTATATAAATTCAACTTCAATTTTAAATGTTGATTTAATTTCTTAAATCAAATTAACCTTTATTTTTAAATCAACAATCAAAATCTTTAAACAATTATTTTCTGAGTCCAACTTCCAAAATTCCATTTTTAAATTATCATTACTTAATTTATTTCAATTTCAAATGAGAATCCAAAAATCAATCTAATCTTCGGATTTTAATTTATTATCCATTTTTAAATTCAAAACCAATTCTCAATTTCATAAATTATTTATAACCATAGAATGATATCAGGATAAATAAGCATCTAAATTTATCCAAACACCAATTTACAGCATCCATTTTCATTTTCCAAATCTCAAAACCATTTTGAGATCACTCATAACTCCCATTAAAAATCAACCATTTAACTTCCCAAGTTAAATTTTAATTTCATTTTGAAATTTCCAATTCAGGTTGCTTATTCCAAACTTATTTAACTTCATCTCAAGTTAAATTCAATTAAGTCATGTTAACCTTACACAAATTTGAATTCCTACTTCAAATTTAAAATTATAAACTCCTTATCAATATTCTTTCCCACTTATAAGTTCAAAACTTATATCACTTTGGGTTTTTACATCACACTTAAGGGAAAATCAAAACCATCACTTTAGAGTTTATTTCAAATTATCTTTGATATTATGTATATCCACACATATGTACATATTTACTTCCTTCACACACTAAGTTTCCTTAATTTTTAAACCACCATTGGTTTCAAATTCAAAACAAATTCCTTCAAAATTTTCCAAACATTTTTTTTAAATCAGATCACATTCAAAATAGTCTAAATAATATCGTTTCCTTTAACACTTTGAAAACAATTTCAAATGTTCCTAGACTTAATATTCAAAACTTTACAATTTAAAACCCACTTTAATTTATAAGTTATACTTATCTAAAAGTTTTTCTTCCCTAAAATTTTTCATTTTGCTTTATCAATGTGTACTAGAAAACAACATCCCATTATTTGAACACAATCATCATTCCATATTCTGGTTTGAAACCAATTCTAGTCTACCTTATTTTTATAGTTCATTTTATTTAATTCCCATTTTGATATACATATACACATATATATCACTTAATCTTGTTCAATTTCTATACCCAACAACCAATTATTGCTTTATATAAATAAAATATAAGCTTTTATAAAAATCATTCATTAAACAATTTTTAAAACCTTTATATAAGAAAATAACAAATACGCTCTCATATATATATATATATATACATACTTAACTCATTCTAGGGTACCACTGACCCTATCCTTAATGAGTAAACCCACCAATGCCAAGGTTTTTGCTAAACCTTCGGCTCTGATACCTAATGTAACGACCCAGAATTTTCGATCCCGAAAACTCCAGATAGTTAGGAAAAGAAGAAAAGAGATAGAAGAAGAAACAAAAATGAAACACAGAATCTCACATTCACAGCGGATCAAAATATAATATCAAATAAAATAACAGTTATACAAAAGAAAACTGTATCAGTTGATTTACATTAATACATCAGAGTTACAACTTTCACAATCACTGGACAGTTAAAATAACTCATTCCATATAAATAAAAATATACAACAACGAAAACACTCCATACGTTCCTGCCATCCAGCTCGCCCCCTGAGCTCCAGAACGTCCTTACCAGAAAATCTGTAATACTCTGTCTGACCCGAGCATTACATCAACGTAACACCCGGGTCAGGATGGAAAAAAGCGTGAGTAAACTCATATAATATGAAATACCAATCTATGACATATGTGAATATCAGGGTAACTCGTACCCTTTACGAGTTCTCATAGTCAACATTTATCTCACAACAGTTTCCGGTAAAATATCCATATTACACAATTCATTCCATTCCAGCCTGTATAATATCACATATTAATTTATAAAGAATTTTGTAGGTTACAAATCGAAGTGGTTCTGGGTATTTTTTGATACCCAACTCCGGTCTCTTCGAATCCCATGTCATATTAACCCAAGTTATTCAAATGAAATACAATTCAAACATTAAATATAAGATGTCACTTTTTATCACAGCAATTCATTATTGATGGATAACCACATTTATTACTGACCACTCAAACATATCATATCACAAAACATTTCATATCAGAGATATCAACCAATTCAAAGCATTGAACATCATTCAATCATTCATAAGCAAGATTGATCACTCCTAAAATTAATTTAATTTATCTCTAATTAAATTAATTATTAATCTTTAATCACTTTGGTTACCTTTACTTAACATTAATTAATTACAAATCAATTAATCATTCATCTTTTAATTATCCATTTTAATTAATCATCCTTGATTAATTATCATTTAATTACAATAAGTAATTAATTCTTAATTAATTACACAAATTAATTAGCCTTCACTCATCACATTAAATAATCCCTTAATTACTCTTATAAAGTAATTAACAATGATTTATTACATTCATCCTTAATTAATTACTCAAATCAATTATCCTAATTCTAGATGTTTAAGTGGATACAAATCCATTTTCACATGCAGGTTCTCATATTCTCATAGCAAATCAATTACAATAGAAAACTCACCATATCACAGCTTGACCCATCATAGCATGCCACAATATTACAAATTATCGGACAGATATTAGTCAAATCGTCCAATACAACTCATCCATTCATAATAAGATTTATGGGTTGAACAATTAATTTAATAATTTTTTTACCTCTAAATCTTACTTACTCAACATTAGTTAATTACAAACCATTAAATAACTCAACCTTTAATAATGCATCTTAATTAATCTTTGTAAATTAATTATTCCTTAATTTCATTAAGTAATTGGCCATAGAATAATTATCATTAACCATTCACATTAAGTATCCTTTAAGTACTCTCATTAACTAATTAACTATAATTAATTACGTTAATTATTTGCATAAATTAATTAATCTTTAGTCAACCATATTCATTAATTATCTTTATTCAATCACATTCAATAATTAATTAAACTTTAATAAATTATACTAAGTAATCAAAGACTCTTTAATTAATCACACTGATTGACGATCCTTTAATTAAATTAATTATCATTTAATTACTTAAGTTAATTAATTGATCTTTAATGAAGGAATTATTAATTAACTAATCATTCTTTGATTAATTACTTTTAAGTATTTATCGTAATTCAAAACCATTCAAACACCTTAAATTTCAAACCTTTATCAAAAGAATTTTTTTTATATGAACTTTGAAACTTGGAACAAAGCTTCCTTTTAAAATCAAAATCTGGTTATTCAAACATAATAAAAATCTGGATCATCATCGTCACAAAAAGTAAAAAAAAAAACAGCTTCCATCCAATCTATAAACCCGAGTTTTAATTCGAAACTCCCGAGCTAATCTTCGAGATAAACCACAAAATCCTTTCTTCGAGTCATACCAAAATTTCCTTGAGACATTCCCCTGGAAACTCTTCTTCCCAAACCAACTTCGTTTCCAGATACAACAACCTATCGCGTGCGCATGCACAATTCGACTGAGTCGCTTCGATCATCCACGTCGCCCTCAACAAGTCATCATTGACCTCGCTGACCAACCCAAATATCTAGAACCATGAGATCATTTGAAAAATGAAAACGAACCCCTGGACTCTAAACTGGAACGACATAGTTCACCAAAATTTGCCTCGCCTAGCTAATCCCGGCCACGAGAAAACGTGTCCATCCTTCTAAAGCAACCCCTCGACACCACTCATCGATTCAGCTACCACTGGTGTGTTCGATCCACTCACATCAATGCATTAGCACCTCAAACCTAGCCGATGAAACTGCTGCTCCAACCCTAGTTCAACGCCATCCTATCGCCATGATCAACTAAACATGCTCCCACTATTTTTTCCTGAATCGCCAAACCTCCATCTTCCTCCAACGTGAGCCCGGGCCATCCCTTCCTCACCGATCGCCGGAATTTGGCGAAAACTCAAAATTCGATCAACTCAATCATTCTCAATAGTTATGAACCTAAAAATCGCGAAATTTCTTTTGAAAATCAATTTATAGTAGAACGAATCTGATCAAATGATCAAAATTTAGAATTAAGTTACTTGAATTGTCTTGTTTTTTATATTTTCTCTGTAATTTCAAAATTTTCGAATTATTTAACAAATATTTTTACTAAAGATTATTTATAAAAATAACTCTATGTTGTTATAAACATTTTCTCTTCAAGAATCATGACTTGAATTTGTTTAAACAAGAAGATAAAGATTTTTCTTGACTTTAAAGACCTGTAAACCAAGAATAAATGACCGTATAGCTGTTCATAGGCAAAAATATTCAGCCTTTGCATATTTAGATGTATATACAAACCTATTTACACTCATTCAAACATCTTTCATTACTTTGCATCAAAACAAAACATAATATCAAGTTATAAAAGCAAATTCAAGGCTAAAATAAAAGTTTGCTCACATTTTTCTTAAGAATAGAGGTTGCATGCATTCACTCAAATGTGTATATAGTATTTCCGTCTATATATGCCAGATTGACACATTTATACATTCAGGCAAACAATTTCACAACTTCATTACTAAAATTCATCGCATTCATCAAAGCAATAATAGACTCAACTTAAAGGGAGTAGTTTACTCACAGTATATGCTGAGAAGAGGAAACCAGGTTTGGAAATTTGCAACTGCACTTGATTTGAATTGATTGATGTTCTGAGATTTGAAATTCTTGAGTTTAATCCTTGAATTTTCCCTTTGCTAACTTAGTTGAAATAGTTGTTTAGTTGGAATTGCTGTTTGATTATCTTCTTGGGTTTTGTTTCCAAAAAGATGTATCGAGGAAAGGGAATGTTTAATCTATACTCAGTTTCTCTTTTCCTTTAAAAAAATTCCTATATTTAAAAATCAATGCTTTCCACTTGTTATTTTTAAGTCATATTGAACTTACAAATGTTTAAATATAAGATTACCAAGCTCACAAATGTTCATATGCATCTTTAACATTTTTATAAAATATTATATCTTATTTCTATTTAGTGATTGTATATATATCTACTAATTTATGTATTATGTTTCAAATCTTTCTTTCCATATATACAAAGTGCAAAAATTTTCAAGGATTACAAATGTCAATTCCTCAAAATATATTTTCTTATGCTATATACATTTTGGGTTTTATACTTATATTTTTATATTTACTAATTTATATTTCCCTCATGTATACTTTAAATAAATATATTAAAACCTTTATTTATTCCTATTTAAATTAAAAACTTAAGTTATTTATACTTTATTAATAACTATATATAAATACTAGTTGTAGAGTTTTTAAATCAATTCATTTTTAAGATATATATAGAATTCCAAATCATATTTTTATTTACAACTATATATATATATATATTCATGAACAATAGTAATTAATAAGTATGTCTAATTTATTTGAAAATATAAGTTTCCTTTTGCAAATTTAAATTATATAAGAAGATTATTAAATGAATACTTATATCCATATATATATATATATATCAATTTTTTTTATTCAATCTATAAACCAGATAATTATCCAGTTATCAGATGTTCAAAAATCCGGGTTATCACAGGCGGAGTTGTGGTCGGTCAAAGGCGGAGCTGCTCTGGTTTCGTTGGTTCGAACGAAGGGGGAGACGCTGTTTTGCCTGGTGACGTGGCCGCTTCTGTTTGGGTGACCCTTTTATTTATTTATTTATATTTCATTTCTATTCAAAGGTTCTAATTTGCATAACTTTTGCGTACGAGGTCCAATTCACGCACGGTCTCTTGCGTTTGGATCGTATTAAAATTTCGGGTATTTTGATGCTAGTTTAAATAGATTCAAAGGTTGTTCAAAGTTTGTGTTTAAATTGGATTTAAATTAAATTTAAATTCAAAAGGTGAGTGTTTTAAACCACTCACAACTTCTAAAATTTCTTAGGTGTGTGAAATTAGTTTCTGATGTGTTTAGAAATTTATTTATGACTGTTTGGCATATTTTTAATCATCATCCCAGTTAAATTGAATTTATTTAATTAAATTGTTATTAAGTTTATTATTGCATATAAACTTCCAGTTAAATTGTTATTTAATTTATTTTTGAATATAAACTGCCAGTGAATACATGTTATTTATTATATGTTCTACATTAATGTTGTTGACTGGATTGGATAATGATTGTGATAAATGGTGGATGGTTGATATTGGATGAATGGATGTTGTATTTTATATTGTTATAAACTACAAGTTGTTATGGATTTTATTTCATTCGGGATTGCTGTTTGAAATGATATATAACTGTATTTATAATTTAAATTACGGATTGAAATGATAAATATCCATATCACTTAACCATATGATAGAAAATTATATACAAACACCGCGGCCTATATATGAAAATATTTCGAAATGGTTTTGTAAAGGAATATACGGGTTATATAAATATTGATTTTAGATGTTATATAAATGTTATTTTATTATTGATTTTTAGTTATGTATAAATTTTTTTTTGAAACATAAAATAAGTTAAATAATAAAGTTTGATTGCTTTTATATAATATGGTTAAGCATCTGTTCAAATTTTAATGTATGTATAGTTTATAATGACTTAAATAAAATTAAGGTTGGAGGATAAATTTGAAATTGATTTGGATTAAAGTATTTAAGAATTATACTCAAATAAAATTGATTCAAAATTTAAATAAAATTGAGATTTTAAAGGTTATGAATTTTTTATAACTTGATTTGGTTTAGAGTGATTTAAATGAATATCGAGTTGATTTGAATGAATATATCAAGTTAATTGAATTGAAAGAATATCCAGTTATTTGAATTTTAAAGGTTTTACTTAAATGATAATTGATTTATTAAGTAAACATTTCAAATCTAAATAATAGTAATTGAATTTAATAGATATGGAATTATCAAAGAATTAGTTTTGAAATGGTGGAATATTTAAAGCTTTGAAATATATGGAAATTGAAATGGTCATTTGGGGGTTCACATCTGTATTTGGAATTGATTTGTGAAATTGAAGAAGTTATTTTATTATATAAAGTAATTTAATATTTATGCCTTTTAAGTGGTGTAGTTATGTTTCATAGTTATGATTTTCAAAGTATTATAATTTGTAAGTGTTATACTTTAAGTATTTGATTTCAAAGTGTTATAACTTTGGAAGTGCTATGATTTTGGGAAATAGATATGTTTGAAATAAAAATGATATTACATTGATTTGGGTTTTTATAAAAATGATATCCTATTGATTTGGTTTTTGAAATGGAAATGATGTCGTATTTGTATGGTTTTGAAATGGATATTATATTCTGATTTTGAAGTATAAATTATTTTGAAATGACCGCAGTGTTATAATAGCGTTTGGTCATTAAACAGACCGGGATCAGAAGTTGTCATACTCTCTACCAACTCCGAAAACCACTTTAACAACCGTGTACGTGGTGGAGATTCTAGAATGAAGTAGGATGGTGGCGGCGTTCCTTTGAGGTATATACGTGGACCCGACTCTCGTGAGTTGGCATAAGGTGGCTAAAACAGGAGCGATTCCGGCCAGTGAGGTAGCTCCTCTTATCGGAAACACTCCTTCGATACCATTCCATTATATTCTGATTTTGAGATTTATTCGGTGGCCACTTTTGATCTTTGATTTTGGGGGTGTGGCTCAAGGTGGGCGGTAGCTACGCGCTATGCGTCACCATCAGTCCAGATAGTAATTGGTATATCTACCCTAGCATTGTCTTATGTGTCGTGTCACCTACCCTAGCGCGCTTCGTACGAGTTTGGTTTTCTCCCGTAGCCCGTGGAGTATTTATGGTAGTCTCCCGATCTGGAGATATGCTGATACTGGATGGACTATTGGGACTATTACGTGTTAAGGTGGAAAATGTAAAGCCTTAATGCTATTTAAAAGTAAGTTTATTTTTCTATAGACATTATTATAATAGGGAAATATTACTACATAGTAAAGATTTTAACGGATCCTTAGGAGATGTGAATCTCGAGCATCTTTTAAGTTACTACACTCATGTTTAACACTGGATAGGAGATGTCAAATACCGTGAACATCTCTGACGCCATTCCACTCATTTTTATTTCCGTTGAATTAACTCACATAAGATCTTTTAGTTCTGACTCGAGTGTTTTGTCTTTTCAATTCACTCGGGTCAATCTGAACATTACAGGATTTGAAGACTTTATTTTGGAGGATGAAGACGAAGATATTATTACTATTATCTATTATATTATTCACTGCATCATGTACTCTACTGCATTTTATTATTCTCCGGTATGTGTACCTCTGATATGTATTGTATAAGTAATATCAAATGTTTTGTAAACGGCTTCATGAACTATTTATTTGATTATTATATTTTATCGTTCCGCTGCAAGATTCTATTTGTTTTTTCTTTCTCTACTTTTCTTATTTACCCCATAACAATCCTCCCTTCTATATGGTTAGAGACGGCATGTGTGTCTGCTTAAGCGTACAAAAAGACGGCACGTGTGTCTGCTTAAGCGTACAAAAAGACGGATGTTACATCTGGTATCGAAGCTTTAGTTTAGCGATAAACCTTAGCTTTGTGGGGTCTGACGCTTTACTAATAGGGCAGTAATACCCTATGTTGAGTCGCTGAGTGTATATATGAGAGAGCATATTTGTTAGTGTTATAAAATGTTTTGATATTGTGTTAATTGGTTTCATTTTGTATTTATAAATTTTGGTTGGTGCATGAGACGCTATGACATCAATAGGGATTTCTAAACACTTAATAGGACAGACCGACACAATATTGGTTTTGAAATATAGGTGAATGAAATAATTTTTTTATAAAGGTTATATTTGGTTGTAATAAATTGGTTGTTAGATAGTGAAATTTATAAATATTGGTTGAAAATAAACTGAAAGTGAAATAAATGAGGATGAAAATTGGAAATTTAGGACCTAAGTTCCGGGATTTTGGAAACTTTCTTTCGAATAATTTCGGAATATAATAAGAATATTATTTAGAAGTATTTTGTGACAAATATTTCAATATAATTTGAAAGAACCGTTTTAAAGAAAATTTGGAAAGAAATAAGTATGCACTTCCCCCTTTGTTATTGGAAAATATTTTCGGTGATGAGTGCATGCATCATCGACATTCATTTTCGAGTTTCAAAGTAGGAAGGCCACTGTAGTAGTTTTACTGCAGATTTATTTTGATAAACAAATATGAATTTCAAATTGTTTTAAATGTAACTGGATATAAATTGTAAGTGTATACATCCATCTATTACTTTAAAATGATTTGAAATTTCACCTGGTATTTAGTTCTTAAGTTTCCGTTAATTAATAGTTTCAATTAGTGTAGTGAAATGGAATTTAACTAATAATTGAAACTCCTAAATGAAATAAGAGATTTAATGCTAAGTTATAAATGGGATTAAATGAAATTTGAAATTTGTAACCCATAAAACAAAGGATATTATTATTTAGCATTAAGTTTATTAAAAGAAATAAGACGAACTTGTATAATTTTCAATTTCGTTCTTAAAAAGCACATATAACTTACCAAAAGATGTAAAAGTTGAAATGTCTGATAAGAAAATGAAATGGAAAATTTACAAGTAAGACTTATGTAATAGAAAGGTTCAATGAATTACTTTTATAAATAAGAATTTGTTGTTATAATGGTTATAAACTTAAGTTATGATTGAAATGCTACTAATTTAATGTAATAGAAATGTAAGTATTATAAATAAATAATAATAAACTTAAGGAAATGGTGGAAGCTATTTATAAATAAAATAAGTAGAAAAGATGAGTACTGTAAATATATGATTATCGACTTAAGTTAATGTATTGATATGCTAAGTAATTGGATCACACATGAATAACATAAATAAATGAATAAATGAAATTAAGTAATAAACGAATGAATGGAAATTGAAAATTTGCAAGAAATAAATGTAAAAAAAAAGATAAATCATTGTATGAATGAAAAGGAAACCAAAAAAATATATTATGAAATGAAATTATTAAGATTGAGCTTGATCTATTGTTTGGTTTATGGTTGTTTGGGCAAGGATACTTTAAAGTTGTTTGGATGTATGAATAATCTATTTAGTTTTCATCTAAGACTGTTGAGTAAAAGGTGCACTTAGTAGTTTATTTTCCATTTTGTACAATTTAAAGTTTTAAACCCGAACAACTATTTGTTTTATTTGCTATGGATATATGGATGGTTGATTTTATTGACTTCATATGATTGTTGTATGTTGTGATTGCAAATGATTGTTGTTTATTATTGATTTGTTGTTGGCGGTTGAAACAACTATTAATATTTCATTTTATATAATTATTAACTTCCTTGGATTATATAAGTGAAATACAGGTTATGGAAGCAATTGCTACTGCTTTCGGTTTCATAAAATAAACGTAAATTGCCCGACAAATAGGTACAATTTCGGATTATGATTTATTGTGTTATTATATTGTTTTCCCGTGTTGGGATATATATTATTTTGGAAAATATATGTTGTATATTGTTATATTTGATATTATATTTTCTCCCGAGTCTCTGCGTACAAAGGAGACTGCCGAAATTTTCCGTAAATTTTGGACGAAGAAATTTTCTGAAAATGTTTTCCAAACTTTATTAATTTGAGTAAAAAAGATTTAACGGTTGTAAAATTGGTATATTTTATTTGAAATAATTAATTTTGTAAATTTATTGGTTTATAAAGTTAATATTTTTGAATAAAATGTATTGTTTATCTAGTTCTTTCTTTTCCCTCCTTTTTCCTTTCGGGAACGAAAAGTTTTGAGTGGGGGAGAGTGTAACGACCCGTAAAATTTCGATAATTAAATTTGTTAATTTAATGAATCTTATTATTTAATATTGGAAGGAATAAAAAGTTGTAAGGTAATAATGTTAATGCAAGTTAATAAATAACTAATTTAGTGCAAACCCAGTAAATTGAAACAATTGCAAAGTCATAGTTGATTGTAAATAGTAAATTGGGAAATAAAATTCGAAGTTATATTAATTGACGAAATAATACGTAATAAGTTGTAATTTGATAAAATCAATGTTAGTGTAAATTAAGGAAATAATTGAAAATAATGTTAATTCTATTTATAATATGATAATTGGTTGATATAAAGAATGGAAATCAAGATTTATTAATTTATTTGAAATTTAAAATTCAATAATTGGATTAATTGCAAATACATGAAATTTAATATTTAATTATTACATTAATAGAGATTAAGATGAAATTTGAGAATATTAATGTAATAAACCATGAACCAACGTTGATTTTATCTATTTGATGAAAATGAATTGAATAATGGAATGAAAAGTAAATTAAATGGAATTATTGGAAATTAAATTTATAATTTCTATATTTAATACAAATGAAATTTAACGCTGAAATTGATGAATGAATCAACATTAAAGTGACATCTAAATTTTTGTTAAATTATGGTAAATGTCCAAGTAATATAAAATGAAAGAAATTGTGATTTATTAAATTTGAATTGAAATTTGATTTAATTAATTTAATATTAATTTATTTAATTACCTGGAAAATAGCCATTTTGGCAACTGACTTGGATTTTAACGAAACCAGTTTCATCGGATCCGTAACGGTGAATAATTAAAGGATTTCAAGTTTCGTAGAGATCGGACTTGCCGTTCGATCGTACGGGCTTCAAACGCCTAGAGATCGATTAAATTAAAATCAATTGAAATCAATTTGAAATAACTTGATTTTAGCATAACTTCTTCATACAATGAAATTTGGACATGAAACCAGTTCCATTGCATTCAAAATATTTTAAAATATTTTGATATATGGTTTGACCCAAGTGCATTCCGGAGTCAGAACGTGCTTTTCGGGCCATGTATCGTTCAACGGTCCAAACCAATCGTATCCGTTCCTCTATTTCTCAACCCTACCTATATATAACCGACTATAAACCCTAGCAATCTTTCTATTTCTCATTTCTGTATGTACAGAAACTTCTATTGCTTCTCTTCCTCAATGGCCGAAACCCTAAAACTCATCAGTCCATTTTTAATTTCAAAATTCAAGTCAAAAATTGAAACTCCTCAAAAAATTCGAAAAAATTATATATCGAAGACCTCAACAATGTGGACCTACGTCGATTGTCTGTTTCTATAATCGATGCTCAAATCAATCTGAAAGCTTGGTCAAAGCTTGCAAATCGCGAACCCTAACGTCAAATTAGGGTTTTCTAATTTGGTCTCTGGTTGGTGAAATTGCTTTGGGGGTTTTGGGAAGATCATCATATGCAGTCGTTTGAAGGTGGTCGAAGGTTGTGTAGTGGCCCAAGGTAGCTGGTTTTGGCCATTTAGGGTTCGACAAACCCTAATTTGGGTGGCGGCGGCGTGCAACTAGAAGTGATCAGAGGGGGACGGCCGTGTAGGTTGCGATGTTGCGAGGCGAACGGTGGTTATGTTGTGGGCCGTAGCGGCATATAGGCAGAGTTATGGCCGGTCAAAGGTGGAGCTGCTCTGGTTTTGTGGGTTCTAACAAAGGGGGAGACACTGTTTTTCCTGGTGACGTGGCCGCTTCTGTTTGGTGACCCTTTATATTTATTTATTTTTATTTCATTTCCATTCAAAGGTTCTAATTTGCATAACTTTTGCGTATGAGGTCCAATTCACTCACGGTCTCTTGCATTCGGATCGTATTAAAATTCCAGGCATTTTGACGCTTGTTTGAATGGATTCAAAGACTGTTCAAATTTTGAGTTTAAATTGGATTTAAATTCAATTTAAATTCAAAAGGTGTGTGTTTTAACCTACTCACAACTTCTAAAATTTCTTAGGTGTGTTAAATTAATTTCTGATGTGTTTAGAAATTTATTTATCACTGTTTGGCATATTTTTAATCATCATCCTAGTTAAACTGAATTTATTTAATTAAATTGTTATTAAGCTTATCATTGCATATAAACTGCCAGTTAAATTGTTATTTAATTTATTATTGAATATAAATTGCAAGTGAATACCTATTATTTATTATCTGTTCTACATTGATGTTGTTGACTGGATTGGATAATGATTGTGATAAATGGTTGATGGTTGATATTGGATGAATGGATGTTCTATTTTATATTGTTATAAACCGCAAGTTGTTACGGATTTTATTTCATTCGAGATTGCGGTTTGAAATGATATATATAACCGTATTTATAATTTAAATTACGGATTGAAATGATAAATATTCATATCACTTGACCATAGGATAGAAATTATATACAGACACCACGACCTATATATAAAAATATTTCGAAATGGTTTTGTAAAGGAATGTACGGGTTATATAAATATTGATTTTAGATGTTATAAAAATGTTGTTTTATTATTGATTTTTAGTTATGCATAAATTTTTTTTGAAATATAAAATAAGTTAAATAATAAAGTTTGATTGCTTTTATATAATATGTTATGTATCTGTTCAAATTTTATTGTATATAGAGTGTATAATGACTTAAATAAAATTAAGGTTGGAGGATATATATGAAATTTATTTGGACTAAAGAATTTAAGAATTATACTCGAATAAAATTGATTCGAAATTTAAATAAAATTGAGATTTTAAAGGGTATGATTTTTTTATAACTTGACTTTTTTTAGAGTGATTTAAATGAACATCGAGTTGATTGAAATGAATATATCAAGTTAATTAAATTGAAAGAATATCCAGTTACTTGAAGTTTAAAGGTTTTACTTAAATGATATTTGATTTATTAAGTAAACATTTTAAATCTAAGTAATAGTAATTGAATTTGATAGATATGGAATTATCAAAGAATTAGTTTTGAAATGGTGGAATATTTAAAGCTTTGAAATATATGGAAATTGAAATGGTTATTTAGGGGTTCACATCTGTATTTGGAATTGATTTGTGAAACTTAAGAAGTTATTTTATTATATAAAGTAATTCAATATTTAAGCCATTTAAGGGGTGTAGTTATGTTTCACAGTTATGAGTTTCGAAGTATTATAATTTGAAAGTGTTATACTTTAAGTATTTGATTTCGAAGTGTTATAACTTTGGAAGTGCTATGATTTTGGAAAATAGATATGTTTGAAATAAAATTGATATTACATTGATTTGAGATTTTATAAAAATGATATCCTATTAATTTGGTTTTTGAAATGGAAATTATATTGTATTTATATGGTTTGAAATGGATATTATATTCTGATTTTGAAGTATAAATTATTTTGAAATGACCGCGGTGTTATAATAGCGTTTGGTTGTTAAAGAGACAGGGATCGGAAGTTGTCATACTCTCTGCCAACTCCGAAAACCACTTTAACAACCGTGTACGCGGTGGAGATTCCAAAATGAAGTACGATGGTGGCACCGTTCCTTTGAGTATATACGTGGACCCGACTCCCGTGAGTTAGCATAAGTTGGCTAAAACAGAAGCGATTCCAGGCTAGTGAGGTAGCTCCTCTTATCGACACACCCCTTCGAAACCATTCCATTATATTCTGATTTTGAGATTTATTTGGTGGACACTTTTAATTTTTGATTTTGGGGGTGTGGTTCGAAGTGGGCGGTAGCGGCGAGCTAGCGTCACCACTAGTTCAGATGGTAATTGCTATATCTACCCTCGCATTGCCTTGTGTGCCGTATCACCTACCCTAGCACGTCTTGTACGAGTGTGGTTTTCTTCCATAGCCCGTGGAGTATTTAGAGTAGTCTCCCGATCTGGAGATACGTTGATACTGGATGGACTATTGGGACTATTACGTGTTAAGGTGGATAATGTAAAGCGTTAATGCTATTTAAAAGTAAGTTTATTTTACTATAGACATTATTATAATAGGGAAATATTACTACATAGTAAATAGTTTAACTGATCCTTAGGAGATGTGAATCCCGAGCATCTCTTAAGTTACTGCACTCACGTTTTACACTTGATAGGATATGTCAAATCCCATAAACATCTCCAACGCCGTTCCACTCATATTTATTTCCGTTGAATTAACTCACATAAGATCTTTTAGTTCTGACTCGAGTGTTTTGTCTTTTCAATTCACTCGGGTTAGTCTAAGCATTACAGGATTTGAAGACTTTACTTTGGAGGACGAAGATGAAGATATTATTACTATTATCTATTATATTATTCATTGCATCATGTACTCCGCTGCATTTTATTATTCATCTGGTATGCATAACTCTGATATGTATAGTATAAGTAAAATATGTTTTGTAAACAGCTTCATGAACTGTTTATTTGATTATTATATTTTATCGTTCCGCTGCGAGATTCTATTTTATTTTTTATTTCTCTGCTTTTCTTATTTACCCCATAATAATTTGCTCTTCTGTATGGTTAGAGAAGGCATGTGTGTCTTCTTAAGCGTACAAAAAGGCGGATGTTACATAATAAATATAAGAAAGTTAATCGTGAGTGATTGCTCACCTTTCAGGGCTAGAGAGATAAAAGATGACGCTGAGTTGAGTTAAGAATCCAAGAACGAATCTAAACAATCGATCAAATTCGATCAACAATCTTAAAGCGAAGTAAGCTAGAAGCAGATTTGATGTGCAAAGATGATAGATAGGAATCGATGAGAAAAATCAAAACAATTAAGATATACAAAAAATGTATATATATATATATATATATTATTTTATAAAAATCAAGGTTTAACTTAAGACAAATATTAAAATAGAATATATAAAATCATTTCTTAAGACATACATTTTAAAGGCGATATATACATATTATATTTAAACTCAGCATTTAAAATTCATATAATACATCTAATATCCCTTTATATATTTACTTTTTAAAATCAATAAAATTAAACATACTTTCATAATTATATCGTATATACATATACATCCTGACGTCAGTATTATTATCAACACGCATGTCAATATTTTACGAATAAGTTTCAAAACTAAATACATTTCCATATATATATTTGCAAGCTTCAGATGTACGAAAGTTGTTTCAAGTATAACTTTGTATATAGGATTCACACAACACAATATAATAACCACATAACCAATATACCCGTATATAAATATTTTACTAGAAAATTATAAAAATCCGAGTCTAATCTATAACTACTGTTAAACATACATAGACATATTTTATAACTCATACAGAGTAGAAAAAATAAAACTTCATACTATATAGGTTATAAACTGAAAACTCTATGTATTTTTAAAAGAAACAGACACTACTATATAGAACCAGCAAATAAAATATACAATTGTATTAAAATAACAGTAGATATATACATAGCTTCTATTTTAGTTATATAGGTAGAATCTAAAGCCATATAAACTGAAGTAAAACATTTGTACATTCGAAACTGACCATATATATACAATCATGTCAACCCCTACACTGTCCTATACTATATATAATATATTTATAAATGCTTACCCAGGTTATATAAAATACTAATGCAACCTATATATAACAGATAACCACAAATCTATGTATAGATATTCATTATATTTAAAATAACAGAAAAACCAATGTAAACTTTATAAAATATATAGATACTACTAAAATAGATTATATATAAAAAAAACCCGTCTGTATAATAGTAATGTAGTACATATATATATAAACTTGAAATTCTACTTACATATATACTTTAAACAATAGGTCAGTAACTTACAATATAAAGATTATAATAATATTGTTTTTAAGTATAGAATATATAAAACTAATATGCAATACACATACCATAATATATAAACAACTGTCACACACAACTCAGGGAAGGAGACTTGGGCCTTGGTGGTGTACGGGTGCTGGAGGGCGGATCCGAGGTAATGAGAAGGTTCGGCACTAGGTGGAGGCCGAGGTGAGTACCTGCTTGGATGGGAAAAATGGATGGGTTAGTTCCTCTCGGCCTCGGTTTGGCTGCGCTGATGCTTGGCCGCGTGGTGGTGATGAGGCTATAAGGTAGGCCTGTGTTGGATTCATTGGTGAAGGAGATGTGGAGTAGGTGGATTCGACGGCCGACGGTGAAGAAAGTGGAGAAATTGATCCGGGAGAGAATGAAGAATAAGCTATTGGAAAAATGGTTGGCAGGCAAATGAAAGAGAGGAGAGATAGAAGAGGAAGGGGCCGGTTGAAAACATGGAGGAGGGAAGGGAAAAGAGAGAGGGGTCAGGCCGCTTCTTGGCTGAGGTGTGCTCGGCTCACAATTGTTTCAAAAATTTATTATTATTTTTTCGGCACTTGTTTCGGCAATGGGATTAGGGATGTGAAAAAGAAGATGGGGGGAGGAAGACAGTTGCAGATGAATAGTTCTAAAAATGGATGGTTTATTTTGATATATTTCTTTTTTTTGTTGAAAAAGAAACTGGAGCAAGCAATAGTGAACCAATGGGATAAAATAGTCAGCAAAATAAATTTGGGAACCGTGAAAGCCGCACGAGAAATTATTAACTAATAAAGAAAATGACCGTTGATTTTTCAACGGTTGATATTTGAAAGGTCACGGAACATTCTGGAACTCAAAATGCGGACCGATACAACATACCGTTCAATCACTTTGTCACGCTTCGGACCTTAAAAATACAGAAATAAATATACCACGGAGATCAGCACGATGAGACGGTCAAAATGGTATACAGATATTGGTGGTACCATCATCCAACCAAAAGTCGATAATCGGTACCGATATAGTTTCCATTCCGTACGGAAAAATCCAAACGGAGCTAGAGACGCCCGAATTTCGCGAAACGAATTTGGCAGTCTGATTCAGAGTGTTCAAAATAAATTTTCTCATGTTGACATCTTTAGATTTCGAAAACTTTTAAATTCAACTGTTATTAACAAATTTAAACTGAATTTCTAGCGACCGATAGAACATCTATATTATTCGACGAAAATTTTCCATTTGCTATGTCTAGATGGACGCATAGCAAATATCAAATTTCCGTCATAAAATTCTATTATTTGTTTTAATGGTAGATTCCAGTTTGTTATATTCAAAAGAAATTCACCTTTATTTAATTCCAAAATAAACTATATTTCAAATTACACAAGAAAATAAATTTTCATGTTATCTGATGAAAATCTACTAGTTTCTATGTTTAAGTGGACGTGTCCAAATACTAAATTTTTAAATTTCAAATTTTTTACGATTTAAAATTTCTCAAAATTCAATTAAATACGTTATAAAATTATTATTAAAATTTATATATTTAGTTTTAAAAATCAATGAAATTAAACATACTTTTATAATTATATCGTATATACATGTACATCTTGACGTCAGTATTATTATCAACATGCATATCAATATTTTATGAATAAGTTTCAAACTAAATACATTTGCATATATATAATTGCAAGCTTCAGATGTATGAAAGTTGTTTCAAGTACAACTTTGTATATAGGATTCACACAACACAATATAATAACCGTATAACCAATATAACCCGTATATAAATACTTTACTGGAAAATTATAAAAATCGAAGTCTAATCTATAGCTACTGTTAAACATACATAGACATTCTTTATAACTCATGCAGAGTAGAAAAAATAAAACTTTATACTATATATGTTATAAGCTGAAAATTCTATGTATTTTTAAAAGAAACAGACACTATTATAGAGAACCAGCAAACTGAATATACAATTGTATTAAATAAAAGTAAACATATACATAGCTTCTATTTTAATTATATAGGTAGAATCTGAAGCCATATAAACTGAAGTAAAACATTTATACATTCGAAACTGACCATATATATACAATCATGTCAACCCTTACACTGTCCTATACTATATATATATATATAATATATTTATAAATGCTTACCCAGGGTATATAAAATACTAATGCTACCTATATAACAGATAACCACAAATCTATATATAGATATTCACTATATTTAAAACAACAGAAAAACCAATGTAAACTTTATAAAATATATAGATACTACTAAAACAAATTATATATAAAATAAACCCATCTATATAATACTAACAGCAGTACATATATAGATATGTATATGTATATAAACTTGAAATTCTATTTACGTATATACTTCAAACAACAGGTCAGCAACTTATAATATAAAGAATATAATAATATTATTTTTAAGTATAGAATAT
The DNA here is from genome assembly GCA_030765085.1 of Allium cepa. Taxonomy (NCBI): domain Eukaryota; kingdom Viridiplantae; phylum Streptophyta; class Magnoliopsida; order Asparagales; family Amaryllidaceae; genus Allium; species Allium cepa. The sequence goes on from CM060935.1 coordinate 62,369,757, forward strand.
ATAAAACTAACAGCAATACACATACCATAATATATAAACAACTGTCACACACAACTTAGGGAAGAAGAAGGCTCGGGCCATGGTGGTTTACTGGTGCTGGAGGGCTGATCCGAGGTAATGAGAAGGTTCGGCACTAGGTGGAGGCGTGGTGGGTGCCTTCTTAGATGGGAAAACTGGATGGGTTAGTTGCTTTCGGCCTCAGGTTGGCTGCGCCGATGCTTGGCCGCGTGGTGGTGATGAGGCTATAAGGTGGGGCTGTGTTGGATTCATTGGTGAAGGGGATATGGAGTAGGTGGATTCGACGGCCGATGGTAAAGGAGGTGGAGAAATAGATCTGGGAAAGAAAGAAGAATAAGCTACTGGAAAAATGGTTTGTAGGCAAATGAAAGAGAGGAGAGATGGAAGAAGGAAGGGGTCGGTTGAAAACATGGAGGAGGGAATGGAAAAGAGAGAGAGGTCAGGCCACTTCTTGGTTGAGGTCTGCTCGGCTAACAATTGTTTCAAAAAAAATTATTTTATTTCGGCACTTGTTCGGCAATGGGATCAGGCATGGGAAAAAGAAGATGGGGGAGGAAGACAATTGCAGATGAATATTTCTAAAAGATGGATGGTTTATTTTTATATACTCCTTTTTTTTGTTGAAACGTAAGAATGACTGGAGCAAGCAACAGTGAACCGATGGGATAAAATAGATAGCAAAATAAATTTAGGAACCGTGAAAGCCGCACGAGAATTTATGAAATAATAAAGCAAATGGCCGTTGATTTTTCAACGGCTGATATTTGAAAGGTCACGGAACATTCAGGAACTCAAAATGCGTACCGATGCAGCGAACTGTTCAATCACTTCGGCGTGCTTCGGATCGCGAAAATACAGAAATAAATATACCGTAGAGATCAGCACGACTACACGATCAAAATGGTATACAAATATTGGTGGTACGATCATCCAATCAAAAGTCGATAATCGATATCGATATTCATTGCCATTCCATATGGAAAAATCCAAACTGAGATAGAGACGTTCGAATTTCGCAGTCTGATTCAAAGTGTTCAAAATAAATTTTCTCTTGTTGACATCTTTAGGTTTCGGAAAATTTTAAATTCAACCTTTACTAACTGATTTAAATTAAATTTCTAGCGACCAATAGAACATCTATATTATTCGACGAAAATTTGCCATTTGCTATGTATAGATGGACGCATAGAAAATATCAAATTTCCGTCATAAAATTCTATTGTTTGTTTAAATGGTAGATTTCAGTTTATTATATTCAAAAGAAATTCACCTTTATTTAATTCCAAAATAAACTATATTTCAAATTACACAAGAAAATAAATTTTCATATTATCTGATGAAAATTTACTAGTTGCTATGTTTAAGTGGACGTATTCCAAATACTAAATTTTTAATCAAATTTTTAAAATTTAAAATTTCTCAATATTCAATTAAATAAGTTATAAAATTATTATTAAAATTTACGTGTCGTTACACTATTTTAACCTTTCCTTATTCAAATATGTGTTTAAGTTATAAAACAAGCTTTAAGATTTATTTCATTAAGGCACGACCTTACTTATTTTCAAATCTCAATTCCTTTGACACTCTAATCATCACATTATTCTATTTAATTTACCTAACTAAATCTCCTGAATAATGTTAATTTAAAATTAGGGTGTTATAGGCTCTCCTCCTTAAAGAATTTCTTCCTTGAAATTCAGTAAGGACTAAATACTAAGCGTACCAACCATGCAAGCATCCGTAACATTTCCTAATATCAATACTAGACTATATGACTAAGAAACTCTATATATATATCAAATATAAAACATACCCTCATAACAGATCAAGATAAGTATCTCTAATCCCATCCTCTGTCTTTCAAGTATAGTCTTTCTCGTTGTCGCACCACTAAACTTTCACCTACTTGACTGTCCTGTATCTTAATCTCTTCTCATCTCTCGCTACAACTCGAACTAATTGCCTACCAAAAGTCAGATTCAATTCTATTACTATCTCTTAATGCAGTCGGAGTGATAGTACTTTTTGGATCATGCACTTACGAAGATGAGAAATATGAAATGCATTATGGAATCCTGCAAAACTTCTTGGTAACTCTACTCGGTACGTGAGCTTTTCGATCTTCTCTATAATTGGGAACCGTCCAACATATCTCGGTGCTAACTTTCATGTCTTATCGAATCTCACCACACCCTTCATCGGTGATACATTGATGAAAACCTTATCTATAATCAAGAACTCTAGATCCTTACGCCTTCTGTCCACGTAACTTTTCTATCCGCACTGAGCTTCTCTCACCCTAACACAAATTAACTCAATTTTCTCAGTTTCTTCTCTTACCAGATATGGACGTAAGACTAACTTGTCTCTGATTTCCAACGAACATGTTCATCAATTTCAAGACCATCCATACAAAGCATCAAAAGATACCATTCTTGTACTTGTCTGATAACTATTATTATAGGAAAAATCAACCGAGGGTAGGCTGTGACACCCCACCTCTATACCCACGCTAGCCAAGGACACTACGGGGTAATGCCGTCAACTAGCGCAGAGAATAAGGCTGTTGAGGAGCGACCATCCGTGTAATTGCTTTGGGCAAGTACCGATATGCCAGATAAAAATATAACTTGCATTTCAAGAGGGAATCCGACATACCGATGCAAACTCAAAGCTACTACACAGTGGCTATAATTCTTCAGAAACAAATATAGAAATAAGCATAACATAAATCAGTCACAGAAGTTCATATCTCAAAGGCGGAAACATATATGAATATTACACATGAAAGTGTATCTCAGAGTAGTGGTCAAACAAGATCCATAATATCACAAAAGAATAATTACAAGTGCTACACAAAAGAATAAGTATACATCAGGGAGTCCATATCTCAAATGTATACAACAAAAAACTACTAATCTAAAGTAGTTAGCCAAAAGTCAGATGATGGTCCGATAAGGAGTCAAGCAGAAGCACCTGTAAAATCTCAGTCTGACCCGAGTATTATTTAAGAAGAAAATAATAAACGGATCAGTCTAGCTATAATTATCAGATAAAATGAGATATAAGAAGAGATATAATAATAAAACGTATGATAACCAAAAATGTCATACTACAACAAGTATACATTAGAAAATCCACAAATACAATATCTCAAGAATCTCATAGCACTAAAAAGAATGTCATATTCTTTATTTGATTCACCAAGCCACAAAAAAATGACATACATATCAATGCCAATTGTAAAAGTTGGTGAAACATAAATTCCAGAAATCAATAACTAAAAATCCAGATATTATAAGAAAAGGATGGCTAATCCCAAATGGGACGCTATTCCATAGACCGAACATCGACGCACCTAAATAGATACGCCCCATGCACAGTCAGACATCGATGCACCTAGAAAGATACACCCCATGCAAAGTTGAACATCGACGCACCTAGATAGATACGCCCCATGCATCAACGAACATCGACGCACCTAGATAGATACGCCCCATGCACAAACGAACATCGACGCACCTAGAAAGATATGCCCCATGTAGTGTCTAACATCGATGCACCTCGAAAGATACACCCTATGTAAAGTCGAACATCCTAGATAGATACGCCCCATGCATAGACGAACATCGACGCACCTAGAAAGATACGTCCCATGCCCCGACTAATTGAGCCGATTGCTCCATGACGTAAACGAACACCGACGCACCTAAATAGGTACGACCCATGCGTAAGCAAACATCGACGCACCTAAATAGGTACGACCCATTCAAGAAATGAGGCGAAGCTCAATAAAACGAGGAACGGTCCTCCACGTGGACAAAGAGACATCGCACATTGCTAGTCTAAACCATAAATTGATCATCATCGATCATCAAGAAGTGTCAACTACACTAAGCTAGTAAATAGATGAGTTTAGCTTCATGTCCCATAACCATTTGCTTAACTTAAGTATTTACGAACAAATTGTAAATCTCCACTAGAAAATTTGTCGCAAGATATTCAATCGAACAAGTCCAAGAATTAACCAACGAAGTAAACGGAAGCGTTTCATACCACTTGTTTTACTAAGTTGTTTAAATAGATTTCTCATACGAGTGAGGTAAAGGTTTGTATATACTATAGATTGGAAAACGGTTTTATAAACGAGCTTTGTATTAAAAATAGAGTTTGAAATCATCTTTGTAAAAGAGTTCGATTATTTACTACTAGTATAGAAACCTTTGTATTTTTAAAGTGACAAATCACAAAAATGATTGTAGAAACAATCAATCACTAAAATTTACATTTGAAGACGTGAATAAAATCCAAAGAAATCGATTCTGAATCCATAAAAATGTATGTTCACATAAATCCCGAAGAAAATATCATCAAAGTGGATAATAAATGATAACAACAAGTGGGAATAAATACGAATCAAATTAAATTTGGAAACCCAACAAAAATAGACAAAAATAGACATAATAGGCAAATAGGAGCAGGTCAGTCGACTGAACACAGTCCCGGAAAACCCGCGGGATGCAGGTCAGTCGACTGAACTCAGAGAGTTAGTCGATTGACTGCAGGAAACAGAGCCCCCAAGCCTATGCAGACAGCCTTTGAAATTCTTATTAGCTACAGCTAGTCGACTGACTGCAAAGGTCAGTCGAATGACTGGTTCTTAGGCCGTTTTCTAGCCTATATAATTGATGTGCAATCTCATCGAATACGCGACCGAATATGCAATGGCGCTAGGGATTTATGCCAATTGGCAACCCGGCCCTATAGGCTCTTCAATGCATCACCAAAAACATGTTCAAACATCCATAAAAGGATTTTCATAGATTTGGCTTTCAAAACACCAAAAGTTGGAATATATACCAAATCAATCCAAACCAAAAGCAAATGCACATGAATAAGTGTTAGAAATTCATACCCAACATTCAAAGATAGTTATAGACATGGATGTGAGATAAAAATCTCACCTTTAACCCAAAAACAAAGAAGAAGGAGCTCAATTTGCAAGGAGAAGACCAACCAATCTTCACTTCAACTCAACAAGCTTAAATCTAAGATCAAAACAAGTATTTCCTAAAGTTAGGTTTAGGAATTTCTGAGATTGAAGAGAGGAAGAGATAGAGAAGATGAAGAGGAGGCTTACCAATAGCTTCTATTTGATTTTGGAGCAAGAACTCAAGTTTGTAAGAAGAAACTAGGGCTTGGAATTTCTAATTCCTCTTCCCTTCCCCCATTTTCAGTTTTAGCTTGAGTTTAAGGAGTGGGGATGAGTGAATGGAGAGGAGAGGGCTGAGTTAGGGTATCAAGTTAGCTAGTGGGCTGAACCCAAATCCAAAACCCAATAGAAAAGTTAGCAAAATTCGACTTACTCCAAACATATCGAAGAATATACTCAAAAAGATCGCAAACGACACTTTGAACTCAATGGAAGTGGTCTTGAGTCCCAATTCGATCGTTTGTAAAAAGAAGCTTTTCGGACTAAATTCCGATGAACGATGAAACATTTAAATAAAATATTTAAATATACAAGCGATAAATATGCGGGTTGTTACAGACTCCCCTCCTTAAAGCAATTGCGTCCTCACAATACTTAAGAAGAAAATAAATAGTAACAACCATAAAAGCATATCAACACAAAAGAAAATTTGAAATAAGAAGTTCACCATAAAGGGCACGAAAGAGTGAATCCGGACGAGTTTGCTCGATGAATTCTCTGGATTCCCAAGAGCAATCCTTAGGATTTGAGAACCATTGAACCTTTACCAAAAAGAATATCTTTATTTCGAAGGCTCTCAACCTCCCAAGCAATGATGCGAGTAAAATGTTGTTCAAAAGTCAAATAGGCGAAACTTCAATTTCTTCAATAACACCGGGCTCAAGAACAAAATTGGAATCCCTAAGGCATTTCCGTAGATAAAAGACGTGGAGAACATCATGAATAGTAGAAAATTTGAGCCGGTGCAACGACGTAGTACATTAAAGGTACACCTGAAAAACAAGAAACTCGAATAATTTGGAACAATGGCGTAGTACAATAACAGTATGCCAAATGAACCAAAGCTAAAATAATTCGGAACACCGACGCAGTACAAACGGTACGTCAAATGAACCGAAAAGCCGGGGACATCGATGTAGTACAATAACGGTACATCCGATGAACCGAACACCATAAAAGAACATCGGGCGCTAGTCCATAAAAGAAATGAGATGAAGCTCAAAAAAGCAAGGTATATTGAAATGTCCGATGAACTTGGTAAAAAGATCATTCCATTCTGATATCATCAAAGAAACAACTACTCGTTGCTTACGACTAAGAGCATTGGCAACACAATTTCCCTTTCCAAAGTATAGAGAATATCAAGATCATTAAATGAATGAACTCGAGCCAACATTAAGTTCCTTATGAGAAAATAAACATTTCAAAGATTTAGGATCAGAGTGGAGAACGAATTTCTCCCCCAAAAATAAATGATGATGCCAAACTCAAATAGTGACAACAATAGCAGCGAGCACTAGATCATGAGTGACATACCTAGTCTCGATCGGCTTAAATTATTTAGAAACAAAAGTGATAGCACGTTCTCTTTTTTGCAAGAGAACGGCACCTAAACCAATACGACTAGTATCGGTATAAACAATAAAGTCTTGGTTCCCTTCGGGAATCACAAGAATAAGAGCATCGGAAAAGAGTTCTTTTAATCTTCATTCCCAAAAAGTTAAAACTTTCAAAATTACAATTATCTTTATGTAATAATCTTTCTAGAAAAAATTACTTTTTTTTACAAGTCAATTTGTTGTGTCAGATTGTCTCATCAAAGCGTTTAGGAAATTCCTATCGATAACGTTGATCAAGCGCATCGACCAGAATCCTTAAAGCAATCAATGGGCAATACAATCACAAAATCATCTTCTATATGATAAAAATATCTCTTAAAAACTTTACGAATATTCTTTGTTCGTTTCAAGAACAAAAATCCAATCATACTTATAAATAAATCTTATGAAAAAAAGATTTGCAAAATTTTAAATTGCAGTTTTCATCCAAAATCAATAAATACAAAAATGGAGTCGTCGAGATATTCGTAGAATACTCGATTCATAAAATTGATGAAATAAGCTGAACAAACTGAATGACATAATAAGTCATTCATAAGAATCATAACGAGTGCAGAATGCGGTAAGTGGGATGCTAACTTTCGCGACTCGTAGCAAACAAAAATCGGTGGCAAGGTCGAACTAAAAAGACCTTAACTCATCTCATAAGATTGCTTAGGAGATAATCCTATGACAAACTCAAAAATACCGGAAAGTTTCACAAACTATTTAGATGAGAGAAATAAAACTTTCCTCATCATGAGGGCTTAAAGAATAAAATCGGTGCCACCAAAAATGGAGTCGAAATCACAAAGAAAAAAAATAGAAATCTGCTTAACAGATAGAAAATGTCGAGGATTAATAGTCCACTCGGGACATAGGATATGACTTCATAATGATTAAGCCAATCCTTTCACACAAATCAATTCCGAAGTCTAAGTAACGCATAACGTGCAAATCAGCTCGGAAAGAAAAATCACATAAAATAATTTTGACATCAAAACAAAACAAATTGGGTGTTGCGGATCAACTAACTGGATTTGCAATTCCCAAAGAGGTCTTCAAGCCCAAAATGTTTAAAGAAAAAGAATCAACAAATTCTTTTGATACAAAATAATGAGACGAACTCATATCAACAAAAACTTGAAAAGGATAATCACAAAACAAATGTAATCAAGGATTGAATGAGAAATACCTTGACCAAAGGAAGTGCCACTAGGGGCTTGCACTACATTGAACTTTCCCTCCTTCCTACTTTGAAGTATGGGACATGCAGTTATATGGTGACCCAAACTTTTGCAATAACGACAAAAGAGAGGTTTCAGACACCTATTAGCATAATGGTCTGTGGAACCACAATTGTAGCATTGTCATCGACTAGAGGTAGGAGTCTTTGCTACCGGAGTTTGTTGCTTCCCTTTCTTCTTGGGAGTGGGGCCTTTGAATTTGATAGGCCTCTTCATGTTATCGTTGAAGTTCGTTTGGGCACCCACACTTCAATGTCACCCTCTTTATCGGCCTCTTGAAGTCAAAGAGAGATATCAATAAGCTGATCAAAAGAAACTTCTAGTTTCATAAGTAATGGCTTTTTAAGATTCTTATTTAAGCCATAGAAAAATATCTGATTTTTCTTCAATGGGTTATTAATGTATTCAACCCCGTATTTAGAAAGAGATTCGAATGATGCGACATGTCTGTCATAGAAGATTCACCTTGAACAAGGTCTATGAAACGCCGGCCTAAAGTTACTTTTTCGGCCTCCGGCACAAACTTTAATTCGAATCGTTCCCGGAATTTCTCCCAAGTAAGATCCGCTTCGATAATCTTCGAAGTTAAGAGCTCATACCAATCTAACGCTCTTTCTTGGAGCATGCTAGAAGCAACTTGGACTCGATGTAGATCAATAAGGTTCATGTGAGAAAAGATGCGATCACGTGATTTGAGCCAAGCTTGAATTTCTATAACACCCTCGGATCCGTTAAATGGCCTTCCACCCAAATCGGTATAGTCTCTGCACAAGCGTGCAAAAGTGGATCTAGGATGAGTAGGCTCTGGGATGGGACCGGCAGCTTGAGCATTCTTCACGAGATTTAAAAGCTGCTGAGCAGACATGAATACTCCATCTTGGGGAGTAGCACTAGATTGTCCTACACTGGGTCGGCTAGACCTAACCATTCTACTTCTTTAAGAAAGAAAGAAAGAAGAGGAAAAGGTTATTCTCAAAGTAAATATCAAGCAATCTTGATAGATAAAACAAGGAATCATAAAGAAAATAGGATGAATCGGTACGAAGAATCGAATTAAATCCTAAAGCACGACTCCTACGAAAGACTTAGGACAATGATCCTTGCTAGATTATTCTACATTGTTCCGAAGTTTGGCTCTGATACCAAACCGTGACGCCCCATCTCTATACCCACACTAGCCAAGGACACTACGAGGTAATGCCATCAACTAGCGTGGAGAATAAGGCTGTTGAGGAGCGACCATCCGTGTAATTGCTTTGGGCGAGTACCGATATGCCAAATAAAAATATAACTTGCATTTCAAGAGGGAATCCGACATACCGATGAAAACTCAAAGCTACTACACAGTGGCTGTAATATCTTCCGAAACAAATATAGAAATAAGCATAACATAAATCAGTCACAGAAGTTCATATCTCAAAGGCGGAAACAGATATGAATATTACACATGAAAGTGTATATTAGAGTAGTGGTCAAATAAGATCCACAATATCACAAAAGAATAGTTACAAGTGCTACACAAAAGAATAAGTATACATCAAGGAGTCCATATCTCAAATGTATACAACAAAAAACTACTAATCTAAAGTAGTTAGCCAAAAGTCAGATGATGGTCCGATAAGGAGTCAGGCAGAAGCACCTGTAAAATCTTAGTTTGACCCGAGTATTATTTAAGAAGAAAATAATAAACGGATCAGTCTAGCTATAATTATCAGATAAAATGAGATATAAGAAGAGATATTGTTTGCATAAAAAATGGGCAAACACCTCCAAGTCGTATGATTTAGTCGATTTTAAGTTGTTCTTAGTGATTTGGGTGATTCATGCAAATATGTAAAAAGCAGGAACTAAACTGTAAAAGATACGCAGATTTATAGTGGTTCGGCCAGAATGTGCCTACGTCCACTTTATATGTTATTCTCCTTCACTCTTCAGATTACAAGTACAAATCTTTGATTACAAGTATATGAAAGTTGTTTGAAAGTTCTGTCCGTGCTTGAGCTCTCAAACTTGTCTGCCATTGTCGTACCCCTGCCCCTCTATTTATAGAGTGAGGCTGGAGGCAGGGGTCTTGGATGTATATAGCTGCTGGTGGGCCTGGCCTGAAGTGATCTGGCCTAGCAACGTTGGTTTGGTAGTAGATGGTTGGACTAGCGTTTTGGTCAGGTGGTAGAGGAGATGGGATTGGTTCAGTGTGGTTGATTCGGTGTTAGCTGGTCCGGTGAGGCCTTGGATCGGTGGAGGTTGATTCGGTGGTGAGTTGGTCCGGTGACGCCTTGGATCGGTGGAGGTTGATTCGGTGGTGAGTTGGTCCGGTGACGCCTTGGATCGGTGGGGGTTGATTCGGTGGTGAGTTGGTCCGGTGGTGGTTGGAGCGGTAGTTGGTTCGGCTATGTAGGGGAAGTGAGTTGGACCGGTCGAAACACACCCAACACTTGCCCCCCAAAGTAGGGCATGTGCATGCATATGGCATGCTTTGTTTTAGGTCATTCATCCTGGACACTCTCATCCGGTCTCGAATGCCGAACCAATTGGTCCGGTCGTTGATATTTGCCTATAAGTAGGGGCCTTATACTTTCGCTATTCCCTACCAAGTGAGATAGCCAAACCAGATTTTCCTGCCGAATCAATCATATTGCCGAATTACGTTTGACTACCAATCAGGTGATTGCCGAATGACTTTCGTGTCTCGAACTACCGAATGGGTTTGAGTGCCGAATGAATCTCACGTTGGAAATGTCGAATGAACCTTATGCCTTTTATGTTTTAACTTATAAATGAAATTCTAGACTCCATGCACTTGCTTGTTTACTTCCCTCATTCTAACGACGTACTTTTTTGTGTTTGCAGATAAATGTCTCATAAAGTGGAAACTCGATCAGATAAGAAGAAATCCAAGGATAGAGAAGAGTCCTCTACAGTGCCCCCATCTCAGTCAGGACCGGGACATCATGGACCCACCCCGAGATCACTAGTAGATGGGTACGGCCCTCAGGAGCTCCTGAACTCGCCACCTAACTGCTTTCCTAACTCCCTTAAAGAGGAGCATCTTGATGTTATATCTCGTTCTTTCGGGATTGACAGAGCACATATGGTGCTGCCAGGGAATGGAGTTATGCCGTATGACCCTCCTGAAGGATATTTTGCTTATAGAAGGTACCATTGTATGTGTGGGGCCATTCCCCCGATCAATGCTTGGATAGTCAGCTTCATCACCTACTTGAAGGTGGCCCCTTTCCAGCTTCAGCCCAACTCTTACGCTATCTTGGTGAGTCTATTCATCATTTTCCAGAGAAAATACGGGTGTCCCCCTTCTAACCGGGAGATCCGATATTTGTACAATTTAAGAGGTTACAAGAAGGGGTCTCCATGTATCATCTTGGAATAGGCCGTGTCCTTCAAGCCGGTCCTGGACTTATATTCGAAGTTCAGCATGTTCAAGAAAGAATGGTTTTTCGTCAAGGATGACTCTGTTTCTATCCGTCGCTTCACCTCCGGCTATAAGTTGAAGCTTATTTATAATTTCCGTTCTGACTGCAGTGCTTCTTCTTATGTGCTTTTATTTCTTGCTAGCGACAGGTGGCTTTGCGATCGTGGAGAACGATCGCCTGGTTCAGATGGCAGCGGAGATAGAAGCCATTTCGGGAAGGGAGAGGTCAGCGTCTTACCTGAGCAGGAATGCTTCTCTTCTGCAGCACAACTTGGTTCTACCACGTCAGTCTGTGGTCAAGCAGAGAGACACAGCTGAGGACAGGGCTGTCAAAGCTAAAGGAGGGGCTACGGCGAAGAGCAGCAAGAGGAAACCCTTCTCGATACATCCAGTGCCAGGGGGAAGAAGCTCAAGAGATCTGATGGACCCTCCCCCAGCACATGTCCAGATGTTCCGGAGGAGGAAGATGTGGAGGAGGAAAGAGGCGAGGAGGAGAGCGGAGGTGACGGAGAAGGTGATGGTGATGATGGTGGCGAAGGACATAGCGGTGATGGCGCTGGGGCTTTGTCCTCTGGGCAAGCAGGGGAGATCCAAGAGTGGACAGATGATGCTTTCCGCCAGGCATTTGAGGGGTTGGAGGAAGGATCGGCCTTGGTCAAGGAGCCAAAGAAAACTGATAAGGCCGGGATTGGTGCCGATTCATCTTTCAAGAGCATTTCAGCTAGGGCAACTCCGGCGATTCAAAGTGAATTTTTGACTCCTTTTTACTCTTTTTAACTTCACATGTTTCTTGGATTATAGTCCCATGCATGCTTGTAACACTTGGTTTTTATTCCAGGAACGGGTAAGGTGGCCAAGACATTAGACATTCGACACCGTCTTGAACAATTCAAACTCCTCAAAGCTTCCGCTAAACCAAAGCCCCCGACCAACCGTTCCGGAGACGTAGTCGGCTACCGTCCTCTTCTCGGAGTTATTGAAGAGGATATTCAAAAGAAAAAGAGGAGTCGCTCCTTATTCGAACCTTCACCTGGTCCTCAGCCCCCAACCCAGCCTCTTCATGATATCACGGAGGAGGATACTGAGTTCATACCCTCTCCACATCCGTCTGAAAATCCTACCGTTACTTAGATTGATCGTCCCAGCTGGCTCGTAATCCATTTGCGGGTCATCCAGATCTGGATTCGGGTTCTCATGATATTTCCTTTGACGAGCTACTAGTGAGCACCTTCTCCCTCGCAATCCTATGGTAAGGGTGCTTGATGAGGCCAAGTCCTTGGACCTTGATTTGCTTACTACTCGGATTGTAACTATGGGGGATGAAGCTAAGGAAAACATCGACCGGGTTGCTGAGGAGACCAGGAAGTTGATGGGGCATCATGCCCAACTGGTCAAGGTCGGGGAGGAAATTGGGAGTGCTAACATAAGATCGCGGTTAGTGGTTTCCGACCAGGCCAAGCAACTCGTCGATCAGGCCATCCAGATCTATTAGCACGAGGCTGCCTCCAGACGACTAAAGAAAACCAAGGAAGAGGCTAGCAGAGCCGAGCTGTGGAAAATAGAGGCCACCTGCAAGGAACAGATCGATATAGCTATTGCAACGGTGAATGAGGTTCGAAAAGCGGATCTCGAGCAGGTAGAGGAGTTATCTGGGAAGCTTGAAGCCGCAGAGCTTGCTCAAGCCAAGCTGAAGGAGGAGATGGAGGCGATGAGGAAATCCCTTCAGGCTGACCGCTTGTGATACCGATCGGAGAGGGATGCTGCCGTTGCAAAGCTGTTGGCTTCTGAGGTCCGAATGAGGGAGTTTTAGGAGAATGAGGGGATGATGGATGAGATGCTACAGGACATGTATTTCCGTACATGGAAGCAGGGCAACTTATCCTGGATGGATGATTATCCCCGGATCATGGCCAGGATTTATCTCTGGGCTCTGGAGGAGGCCAAGGCTGATGCAGATAAGGAGGGTGGTGTGGCTTTCAGGATGGATTTAGTCACGGCCCAGTTTACCGAGAAGGAGAAAGTGGCGGTGAAGGAAGGTATGCGGCTGCTCGCCGTTGAGGAGGTAGGTGTGCAGTTGGGGGATGATGATCAAGGAACAGATGCTGGTAAGTCTTCCCTTTTAGCCTTTTCATAACTTGGTTGCTTATTGTTTATTTAATGGATTCTTCTCCTGAATTGGACAGGCGGGACCTCTGAAGCGCCAACTACCTCTGGTCAACATGCTGGAAGTTTTGATCCTGAGGTTAAGTAGACCTCGGAGGGTCAGCAGGATAGAGGCGAAACCCCGATGCAGCCGGCTCCTTGGCTTGATCTGGACATTTTTTGGTTTACTTGACATTGTTGTCTATGTTAGTCTTAAACATTAATGTAATTTTCAGGCTGTAATTATGTAACGAACAACTTGATTTTTGGCATGTAACTTTTAACTTGGATTGATTTTGCTATATTTGAATGTTTTTGTTATTTTGATGTGTTGCATAAGAAATACAGCTGTGCACATGTATGTGATTCAATCGTGTTTGATGCTAAGTTCTTGCTTAAAATATAATTTCATATCTTGCAATGTTTGTGTGATGTGCGAATAAATTATAGCAGTGTATTTATATACAAGAGGAAAAGGTACCGCCCCTCATGTCTTAGTTGTAGATGGTAGCTTTGAGTGTCTTGTGTAGCTGAGTATGGAATGCAGTTGAGTGTCATGTCATTCAGTTGTGAGTTCCTATTTCCATTGGCGAGCGTCTCCTATTTTGTGTCCTGTACTTTAGGGATTGTTATAGAGGATAGGAGGAAAAGTTTTCAAACAAAATAGAAATATAAGAAATAGTAAAACTTCCAATCACGGAAGGCCTTCGATGTGCTCAAGTTCGTGGCAAACGTGTTTTGTAGTTACTTTCCCTAGCAGTGGGTCTTGGAGACATTTGTCACCCATCTTACGCCTCTGCGAGGAGTTTTCTTTTTTACCACAGCCGTACTTAAGACACATCGGAGTCGAGATCGCGCACGGTAACTACCCGAGCCATTATGGCCCGTAATCATGGGTATTATTCGATTTACCGTGGCCGGCTAGCGCGGGTGCCGATTGTCAACTGTGAACTGCCCCTGGCTGGCCACACCTTATGTTGGGGCTTATAATCGGTTTACGGTTGCCGACGAGCCGAACGCCGTAATGAGCTGCCTAGGCTATGGTTGGCCTTTCTCGACGGCTTATAATCGGCTCATTACAGTTGGCTTTAAGGGACGTCGCGAGCAATGAGTTAACCAGCAGCAGAGGGATGCTGAAGCAAATGTGTCTCATTGGCGAGGGCATAGATTCGTATAGTACCTGTTAGGTCTTGTCCAGGTGAGGTTGCGCCGTGAAGTGTCTAGAATGGAAATGCCATTACACAGGATTTTGTTCGACATAAAAGGATAAAGCTTAACAAGCAGCCAAGATATAAAGGAACAAGTTAAAAAGAGACAAGATTTTTAAAGTGGTTCGGCACGTGCCTACGTCCACCGATTCTCTTTGTTAATTAACTTCATATGGGCAATACAAGTTAAGAAAAGTATCGACGAAGGTGTTGGATGTTCCATGCCCTCTGGAACACCTCTCCGTCCACTGTTGACTAAATATAAGCTCTGTTGTGGAGATCTTTATGAATTACATATGGTCCGTCCCAGATTGGATCTAGTACTCTGGGGTGCGGGAAGATTCGCTTGAGGACAAGATCTCCTTCTTGTAAGCTGCGATGTTTGACTTTGGAGTTGTATCGTGCTACCACTTTTTGCTTGTGAGCTGCCGCTTTAAGTGCTACATCATTTCTTCTCTCTTCAATTAGGTCCAATGACATGTGGAGGATTTCTTCATATTCTTCTGGGTTATAGTGGATCCTACGGTGGGAAGGCACTACAGTTTCAACTGGGAGCATGGCCTCCGATCCGTATGCCAAAGAGAAAGGAGTATGCCCTGTTGATGTCTTGAAAGATGTGCGGTAGGCCCAAAGTGCCGTAGGAAGTTCGTCCACCCAAGCGCCTTTTGACTTTTCAAGCTTCTTCTTGATTAAAGTTTTAAGAATTTTGTTGACAGCTTCGACTTGTCCATTTGCCTGAGGATAAGCCACAGATGAGAAGCTTTTGTGAATTCCATGCTCTTGGCACCAATCGGTGAACTCCTCGCTGTCAAACTGAAGTCCATTGTCCGATATGATTTTGAGTGGAACCCCGTACCTACATAGGACATTTTTGATCAAGAAGTTAATAACTTTTGCCGAAGATATTTTATTTAGAGGTTTCGCTTCCACCCATTTGGTGAAATAGTTGACTGCCACTATAGCATATTTGCCTCCGCCTCGGCCCATCGGCAGTTCGCCAATCAAGTCAATTCCTCATAATGCAAAGGGCCAAGGGCTGGTCATTTGAGTAATCTCATTTGTTGGTAGTCGAGGAATCTTAGCAAATTTCTGACATATGTCACATCATTTGACGAAGTCTAAGGCGTCTTTGTTTAAAGTGGGCTAGTAATATCCATATCGGAGTGTCTTCTTGGCCAGAGTCTGCCCACCAGTGTGATCTCCGCAGCTCCCTTGATGGATGTTGGATAAGATTTTCTTGGCTTCCCTTCCAGTAACACACCTTAATAAGGGGTTAGAGAAGCCGCGTCTATAGAGGATGCCTTCTTGTATTGTGTAGAGAGAAGCTCTCCTCAAGATTTTCCTGGCTTCGTTACGCTCGTTGGGTAGTGTGCCATCTTGTAAGTATTTCCGGATAGGAGTCATCCAAGTTTCTTCTTCGATTGCAGCTATCAGATCCTCTTGTTCGAAACTTGGGGCTAGTTGTTATGAGATGGCTACTGTTTCGGAAATGGTGTTGTTCTTCATGCTAGCTTGTTTTGCCAATTCGTCGGCCTCTCGGTTCTCCTCTCGAGGAATGTGTTTGATTAAATAGTGGTCCAACTGATCGAGTAGCAGCTTGGTTTTCTTTAGATATGCTGTGAGTCGTTCCCATCGAGTCTGAAACTCTCCTAGTACTTGGTTTACGATAAGTTGAGAATCACTATGAAGACATAAAGAACCGACTCCAATTTCTAAGGCAAGTTCTAATCCTGCTATTACTGCTTCATATTCTGCATCGTTGCTGGTGGCAGCGAATTCCAACCTTAGGGTATAGTGCAGCATCCTTCCCCTGGGGGTGATTATCACAATACCTGCCCCCGAGCCTTGTTCGTTTTATGCTCCATCTACAAAGAGATTCCACTTGATATCTTCTTCTATTTCATATTGCTCCTTACCTTCGTTGGTAGTGAATTCGGCAATGAAATCGGCCATGGCTTGTCCCTTGATGGCGGTGCGAGGATGGTAAGTGATATCACATTGACTCAGTTCAATGCACCATTTAAGTAATCGGCCAGAAGTGTCGGGGCGATGGAGTATCTGCCTTAGCGGTTGATCGGTTAAAACTCTTATGGAATGAGATTGGAAATAGTGTCGCAGTTTCCGTGACGTGATTAGCAAACAGTATGCTAGCTTCTCAAGTTTATGGTATCTGGCTTCTGCCCCCGTAAATCTCTTGCTTACAAAATATACGGGCCGCTGCGCGCGGTTGTCTTCTCTCACCAAAGCGGCGCTTAGAGCATGGGACGATACAGCAAGGTATAGGTATAGTTCTTCTCCTTCATTTGGAGTTGAGAGTACTGGTGGTCTCTGGAGGTGTTCGATTAGGTTAAGGAAGGCTGTTGAGCATTCGTCAGTCCATTCGAACTTTCCTTTGTCTTTCTTTAGGGCTTCGAAGAAAGGGATGCATTTGTCGGTTGCTTTAGAGATGAATCTGCTTAGGGCGGCCACCTTCCTATTTAGGCTTTGCATCTCTCTTCGAGTGGATGGTATCTTGATATCTTGCAAAGCCCGGACTTGTTCGGGGTTTGCTTCAATCCCCCTGGCATGGACGACGAATCCCAAGAACTTTCCCGACGATACTCCGAAAAAGCACTTTAGAGGATTTAGCTTCATTCCATATTGGCGAAGTACTTGAAACATCTCGTCCAGGTGGCTTACATGATCGTTGGCTTTCCTCGATTTTACCAGCATGTCATCCACATAAACTTCCATAGTTCGTCCTATTAGTTCCACAAACATCTTGTTGACGAGGCGTTGATAGGTAGCTCCGGCGTTTTTAAGTCCAAAAGGCATTACTCTGTAGCAGTACAATCCCCGGTCAGTGATGAAACTAGTGTGGTTTTGATCGGGGGCATGCATAGGAATCTGGTTATATCCTGAGTATGCGTCCATAAAAGATAAGAGTTCATGCCCGGCTGTGCTGTCCACGAGTTGATCAATTCGGGGGAGCGGAAAGCAATCCTTCGGGCAAGTGTCATTTAAGTTGGAGAAGTCAATGCATGTTCGCCACTTCCCATTAGCCTTCTTTACTAGTACCGGGTTAGCGATCCACTCTGGGTAGATGGCTTCTCGTATGAAGTTATTGGCAAGTAGGTTCTTTACTTCTTCCTCGAGGGCTGCTGATCGTTCTGCCCCCATAATTCTCTTTTTCTGCTTTACTGGCACTTTGGTAGGATCGATGTTCAGTACATGGCACGCTACGTCTGTGGAGATTCCAGTCATATCAGCGTGCGTCCATGCAAATAAATCCAAGTTGTGGTGGAGAAAATCAATGATTTGATCCTTCAGTTCTTCTTTTAGTTGAGATCCGGTTTTCAATAGTCTACTTGAGTCATGTTTGCCTACAGATACAAACTCCATAGCCTCTGCAGGCTCGGCGGTGGCCTCCTCCTCTTTGTCCCTGGGGTCTAATTCATTGAAAGGATCACTGGTATATCGAAGAGGAGGGGCTCTCTTTAGTTGCTATGCTTCCAAGCTTTTCATGTAGAGAGTAGTCTCTGCATTTTTCCCTTTATCCCTTCTGCGGTTATTACGAAGTTCAGTTACATAGAAGTCTCGAGCAACGTCTTGATCTTCCTCTACTTCTCCTATTCCATTGTCTGTTGGTAATTTCATCTTCAGACACCACAGGGCCAGGACAATGTGGAAGTCAGACAAGGCTGGTCTTCCCAAAAAGGCGTTGTAGGCCAAGTGGTTTTCTATTAGCACAAATGTTTGTTTCCGCACAACGGAGCGGGGATGACTTCCTATTTCAACAAAGAGGTCTAGTTGTCCGAGGGGCATCTTCGCATCTCTAGTGAAACCATGTAGCGGTTTGTTGCAGGGAGACACATCCTTCATTGACAGCTTCATTTTGTCGAAAGCATTCTTGAATAGAATGTTTACGGAGCTTCCAGTATCTACCAGAATTCGAAAAACTTCGGCTGGGCCGAACCAGGCAGAGATGACCATAGGGTCCATGTGAGGGTACAGCCTTCCTTCTAGGTCTCGCCTACTGAATGTGATGTCATTATCCTCTTTCCGCTTCGGGCGGCGTTCTTCCATGACGGAATTGATGAAGTCTTCATTGTTTCTAAGTGACTTTCCATATCTTTCCATTTCTGCCCAGTTTCTGTCGGCGATGTGTGGTCCTCCCGATATTGTATGGACCACTATCTTCTCTTGACTGGAAGCGCTGGTGTTGTGATTTCTTCTACCTGTCTCTGGGTGGATTTGCCCTGGGTTCTCCTTGGCAGGAGCTAGAGTCCTGACCTGACCCTTTACATAGTGTTCCAATCTCTTCCTTCTGATGTGTTTTTCAATCAGGTCCCGGAGATGACGGCATTCGTTGGTATCATGCCCATGGGATTCATGTAAACGGCAGAACTTTTCAGACTTGATTGCGTGATCTGATTCCTTCTTATACGGGGGAGTTTGTATTTAAGCTCGTCTTGGGTGGCCAGGAAGATGTTTTCGACTATTTCATTCAAAGGAGTGTAAGCGCCAAATCTTGGTCCTGGCCGATATAGGCGTTTTTCTCCCTTCCTGCCCCCAGCATTGTCTCGAGAGTCAATTCTTCCAACGTCCTTTGCTGTAGCGGGTGCATTGCCCTGAGCTGCCTTGGCTTGTTGCCATGTCTGCCTTTCGGTGGCAGCGTCTTCAAGTCTCATATACTTTCCGGCTTCATGGAAATCGGGTAAGGTAGCTGGTTTTTCTTTCGTTAATGTTCTAGCAAACTTGGTATCTGGATGTACGCCACTACAAAGAGCCATTAGGATAAGTTTCTCATCGGCATCTTGGACTACGGTCGCTGCGGCGTTGAATCGGGTTAGATATTATTGCACTGTCTCTCCGGGCTTCTATTTGATACTATATAGGGAATAAGCGTCCTTGGGTTGTTCCACATGAATGCGGAACTGGTTGATGAACTTTTCTTTCAACATTTCCCATGAGTTGATGGATCCTTGGGGTAGATGGCAGAACCAGGAGGTAGCTAGATCTGCCAAGAATAGTGGGAAGCATTTACACAACACTCCCTCTGTTGCTCCGCTCATGAGCATATGCTGTGTGTATCTCTGCAAGTGTACAACGGGGTCAGAGGTTCCCTTGTAAGGTTCCATTGTTGGCATTTTCCATTCCCGGGGGTGATGGCAGTTTTGGTATTACGGGTGAATGGGCTGGTTACCCTAGCGCCTATCACCCGATCCCTTTGGTCCCGTTGGACGCACTCTCTGAACAATCGCGCCATCCTTTCATCAGAACTTGGAGCGGATAGAAATGAGTTTGGTTCTTCTCTGCGGGATTGATTCCGTCCAGATGACCTATAGGGATGGTATCGTATATTACTCCTAACATTTTCCGGTGGCTGTCTTCGGTCTTCTGGGAGCATACTGGGGTCAGCCACAGTTGGCCCTTGCCTCGATCTTCCCCTGCTGGGATCTGTTCTAAGCATTCCCTCGGGTCCAACTTCGGGCTGGACTCCAGCTCGGCCCCATCCATTGGTGTTCCCACGGTTAGGTAGCGTGGCAGGCTCAGCCATATCCGACCCCTGCCTGGTACCTCCCCCGTTGGGTTCGGTTCCAAGTGTTTCCTCGGGTCGGGATTCGGGCTGAGTCTGGGCTTGGCTCCTACCATTGATGTTTCTGTTATTAGCCTCTTCGAAGAAGAAAGATCTTTGTCGCCTCCTAGATCCTCCAGACTGGGACTCACCCCATGATTCGGTGTTGCGGTTGGATTCTTCAGCATCCCTTAAGCGTGACATGAGTTGGTCCACCAAGGCTTCTTGTTGAGATGCGAAGCGGTTAGTTACTTCAGCCACAACCCTGTGCAGATCTTCCCTAGTAATTGGTTGTTCCGTAGCAGGGGCTGTCGGATTTTCCAGATTTCCATTTGCTGTTGGAACATGACGATTCTCTTGATCTTTGATCACTGGATCTGGGATACTGCTAGATGCGATGTTCTTTCCTTTCCTAGCATCTTTCCTCTGCCTGGGAGGCATGTTCTCCAAGCAATGACCGATGCTGTTGGGAAGAAGGTTGAGTGAGAGAAGCTGAAGCTTCTAGCTCGATTTCTCAGTGAAAGCACCAAAAATGTTTGCAAAAAAAATGGGCAAACACCTCCAAGTCGTATGATTTAGTCTATTTTAAGTTGTTCTTAGTGATTTGGGTGATTCATGCAAATATGTAAAAAGCAGGGACTAAACTGTAAAAGATGCGTAGATTTATAGTGGTACGGCCAGAATGTGCCTACGTCCACTTTATATGTTATTCTCCTTCAATCTTCAGATTACGAGTACAAAGCTTTGATTACAAGTATATGAAAGTTGTTTGAAAGTTCTGTCCGTGCTTGAGCTCTCAAACTTGTCTGCCATTGTTGTACCCCTGCCCCTCTATTTATAGAGTGAGGCTGGGGGCAGGGGTCTTGGATGTATATAGCTGCTGGTGGGACTGGGCTGAAGTGATCTGGCCTGGCAACGTTGGTTCGGTAGTAGATGGTTGGACTAGCATTTTGGTCCGGTGGTAGAGGAGATGGGATTGGTTCGATGTGGTTGATTCGGTGTTGGCTGGTCCGGTGAGGCCTTGAATCGGTGGAGGTTGATTCGGTGGTGAGTTTGTCCGGTGAGGCCTTGGATCGGTGGGGGTTGATTCGGTGGTGAGTTGGTCCGGTGGTGGTTGGAGCGGTAGTTGGTTCGGCTATGTAAGGGAAGTGAGTTGGACCGGTCGAAACACACCCAACAGATATAATAATAAAACGTATGATAACCAAAAATGTCATACTACGACAAGTATACATTAGAAAATCCACAAAAGTCATACAATATCTCAAGAATCTCATAGCACTAAAAGGAATGTCATATTCTTTATTTGATTCACCAAGCCACAAAAAAATTACATACATATCAGTGCCAATTGTAAAAGTTGGTAAAACATAAATTCCAGAAATCAATAACTAGAAATCCAGAAATCACAAGAAAAGGATGGTCAATCCCAAACGGGATGCTATTCCATAGACCAAACATCGACGCACCTAAATAGAGACGCCCCATGCACAGTCAAACATCGATGCACCTAGAAAGATACAACCCATGCAAAGTCGAACATCGACGCACCTAAATAGATATGCCTCATGCATCGACGAACATCACCTAGATAGATACGCCCCATGAATAGACGAACATCGACGCACCTAGAAAGATACACCCCACGTAGTGTCTAACATCGATGCACCTAGAAAGGTACACCCCATGTAAAGTCGTACATCGACGCACCTAGATAGATACGCCCCATGTAGTGTCTAACATCGATGCACCTAAAAAGGTACACCCCATGTAAAGTCGAACATCGACGCACCTAGATAGATACGCCCCATGCATAGACGAACGTCGACGCACCTAGAAAGATACGTCCCATTCCCCAACTAATTGAGAAGATTTCTCCACTACGTAAACGAACACCGACGCACCAAAATAGGTACGACCCATGCGTAAGCAGATATCGACGCACCTAAATAGGTACGACCCTCACAAGAAATGAGGCAATGCTCAATAAAACGAGGAACAGTCCTCCACGTGGACAAAGAGACATCGTATATTGCTAGTCTAAACCATAAAATGATCATCATCGATCATCAAGAAGTGTCAACTACACTAAGCTAGTAAATAGATGAGTTTAGCTTAATGTCCCATAACCACTTGCTTAACTTAAGTATTTACGAACAAATTGTAAATCTACAATAGAAAATTTGTCACATGAGATTCAATCGAACAAGTCCAAGAATTAACCGACGAAGTAAACGCAAGCGTTTTATACCACTTGTTTTACTAAGTCATTTAATTAGATTTCTCATACGAGTGAGATAAAGGTTTCTATATACTAATAGATTGGAAAACGGTTTTATAAACTTTCTATTAAACATAGAGTTTGAAATCATCTTTGTAAAAGAGTTTGATTATTTACTACTAGTATAGAAATCTTTGTATTTTTAAAGTGGCAAATCACAAAAATGATTGTAGAAACAATCAATCACTAAAATTTACATTCGAAGACGTGAATAAAATCTAAAGAAATCAATTCCGAATCGATCAAAATGTATGTTAACATAAATCCCGAAGAAAATGTCATCAAAGTGGATAATAAATGATAACAACAAGTGGGAATAAACACGAATCGAATTAAATTTGGAAACCCAACAAAAATAGGCATAATAGGCAAATAGAAGCAGGTCAGTCAACTGGCTCACTGAGTTCAGTCGACTGAACACAGTCCCAGAAAACCCGCGGGATGCAAGTCAGTCGACTGAACTCAGAGAGTCAGTCGACTGACTACAGGAAACAGAGCCCCCAAGCTTCTGTAGACAGCCTTTGAAATGCTTATTAGCTACAGCCAGTCGACTGACTGCAAAGGTCAGTCGACTGACTGGTGCTTAGGCATTTTTCTAGCCTATATAATTGATGTGCAATCTCATCCAATACGCGACCGAATGAGCAAAGACGCTAGGGATTTATGCCAATCGGCAACCCGGCCCTATAGGCTCTTCGATGCATCACCAAAAACATGTTCAAACATCCATAAAAGGATTTTCATAGATTTTGCTTTCGAAACACCAAAAGTTGGAACATATACCAAATCAATCCAAACCAAAAGCAAATGCACATCAATAAGTGTTAGGAATTCATACCCAACATTCAAAGACAGTTATAGACATGGATGTGAGATAAAAATCTCACCTTTAACCCAAAAACAAAGAAGAAGGAGCTCAATTTGCAAGGAGAAGACCAACCAATCCCACTTCAACTCAACAAGCTTCAATCTAAGATCAAAACAAGTATTTCCTAAAGTTAGGTTTAGGAATTTCTGAGATTGAAGGGAGAAAGAGATAGAGAAGATGAAGAGGAGGCTTACCAATAGCTTCTATTTGATTTTGGAGCAAGAATTCAAGTTTGCAAGAAGAAACTAGGACTTGGAATTTCTAATTCCTCTTCCCTTCCTCCATTTTCAGTTTTAGCTTGAGTTTGAGGAGTGGGGATGAGTGAATGGAGAGGAGAGGGCTGAGTTAGGGTATTAAGTTAGTTACTGGGCTGAACCCAAACCCAATAGAAAAAGTAGCAAAATTCGACTTACTTCATACATATCGAAGCATATACTCAAAAAGATTGCAAATGACGCTTTGAACTCAATGGAAGTGGTCTTGAGTCCCAATTTGACCGTTTGCAAAAAGTAGCTTTTCGGACTAAAATCTGATGAACGATGAAATATTTAAATATACAATCAATAAATATGTGGGTTGTTACATAGGTTGTCTTCCCATGATCCATCAAAATCTAGTACGCAAGCTCTCAACAAATCCTCGAGTACCTTATTGACTCTCTCTATCTGCCCATCTATCTAAGGGTGATACGCGGTGCTCATCTTAAGCTTCGTACCTAACACTTTCTATAGACACTTACAGAACTCACGAGTAAGGAATATATCTTTGTCACTGACTATATTATTAGGGATCCCATGCAGTCTAACTATGTTCTTCATAAATAACTTAGCCAAAACGGGTGCCATCCTATTTGACTTAACGAGAATGAAATGAACGCTCTTGATCAATCTGTCCACTATGACTCATATACTCCCATTTTCTCGATTCGACCTTAGCAACATATCAATAATGTCCATGGATATTGACGCCCATTTCCAAACTGGTACATCTAAAGACTGAAGCAACCCACTCGGCTTTTGATATTCGGCTCTTATTTGTTGGTAGTACGAAGATGCTTTACCCATAAGCCAACATCCCTCTTCATACCTTCCTAAAAGAAACTTCTCTTCTTATCTTGATACATCTTGGTTCCTCTAGGATGAATCGTAAACTTCGATCGATGACATTCCCTAAGAACTTCTTTCCTTAGGCTTCCAATATTTGGAACACGCAATCGTCCCTTCTTTCTAAATATCCCTTCAGGTCAAAACTGGTCGAACTTCTAAATAGGATAACATGGCGGTATTCAAACTAAAAATAGTAGTCGACCTTAACTACACACTACAGGTCAATGGCTTGAGGTCCTTCCATTCTGCCAACATAGCTAACACAACATTCTAATGTTTTCACTAAGAGCATCTGCTAGTATATTACCTTTCCCCCGTTTAAACTCTATACCGAAATTATATGCTGCTAAAAACACACCTCTGGTGTTTCATATTCAACTCCTTTTGAAAAAATAAATACCTTAAAGACTTATAATCCGTGTACAACTCAAATCTTTTTCCCAAACGATAATGTCTCCACACTTTAAATGCGAAGGTCATCGCTGCCAACTCTAAATCATGGATCAGCTTACTTCATGTGATCTGAGCTATCGAGAAGTGTAGGCAATTAACTAACCCTTCTACATCAACACAGCTCCTGATCCAGTCTCACATGCACCTACATACACCACTAAACTTTTATTACAATTTGGCACAACTAACATAGGCGCATTTGTGATGACCCAGAATTTTGAACATTTGAAATAGAAAATATTTAATTGATTTTATATATTGAAATTTATTTTAAACTTCAATTCCAAATATAACTATGGATTTGGCAATTAAAATTAATGAATTCAATCATTAATTGTTGGGTTAAATATTGAATCTTGATTTTTAAGCTGATTAAAAATATTTTCAAGGTTTAGAAAATTTATATTGATGATAATAAAGACGAAGGAAGCTTTAGAATTTAATTTGAAAGCAAATTGTTTAGTTTGAGTTTATATCGTTTAAACCGACATTTAAAAATAGCCTTCTGAGGCATCTTGGAATTCGATGAAACTAGTTTCATTGGATCCGTAATATTTAATTATTATGGAATTTCAATTTTGTAGTATTTGGAGTGATCATTTGGTCATACGGTAAACAAACACGCTGAAATTAAATCGAAAATTCAACTTTATAACTGGGTTTAAAAAGCTATCTTCTCCATGCGCCAAATTAGGACTCGAAACCTTTTCCATTGTGTTCGAAATAGGGGTTTAATATTATAAACGCCTAGCAGCACGCCTCGATTGGAGATCGAGATTGTGAGCTACGTTTATCGAGACAATCTAAATTGGAATTTGAATTTGAACATAAATAATATATTTATAACACTGTTACAAACTCAGACACGCTGTGGAAGCTTAAACTTGTGTCTCCTACCTTTCTAAATCACGTAACAGATGTCCCATTTTTTTTATTTAGCAGAGAAAGAAAATATAAGCTTGAATAAAAGCTGGTTCAAAACAATTTTTCTTAAAACAAACAAAAGAAAATCATGGCCGAGCTTAAATAACCTCAGTCTTCTTCAATCCGATTTCCCCAAATCCCTCTCCCTTTCGATTTGAATTTGAATCAAACAAAAGAATGGCCGCCTCCTATTTCATAATAAATCAATTCGAGCCAGTACCAATTGCAGTCAATTCCTAATCGAATCGAAGCTTGCGACAACTCTTGAGGTGCAGGCAATGTTCGCGTACGCGTAAGAGAAGCTCGGCGATTCGTGGGTCTGGAGCCTGGTGCAGTGAGCGGCGAATGAAGTTGAGGTGATGTGATGTTCGACTGGGATGTGATTTTTGGTGATGGTGCAGTTGGTCGCGGTAGGATTTGGGATCGCAATTTGGGATGTGGGATGGTCGTGGGTGTCGATCAATGTGAGCACAGTGAAGTTCGAGTTAGGGCAGGGTTAGCAAGGCTATGGGCACGGCCGGAGTCTGAAGTTTGGCTCGACGATTATTAGAGGATCGGCTAGGTATTTGCAATCTGCTTATTTTATTTTAAAATTTAATCCAGACATATATATATATATCTGTGTGTGTGTGCATATTAAACAGAGAAAGGAATTTTCATTTTTACAAATATTCAGGAAGAAACTAACAGCAAGTTAAACAGTTTTATAATAAAAACGTTGAATTAGCTATACATATATAGGAATTTCAGAAATGTTGAAGTCATTTAAAAATAATGTATTAAGATGATGAATTTGTTCAATTAATTTAATTAATCTTAAGCTACTAAAAGATTTTCTTAAGAGGAAAATAATTAGTTTAATTAAATTATTAAATGCTAATGAGTTGTTTGATTTATTTCGAATATTAATAAATTGTATAATTGATTTACAAGGTCTAATACTGTGTCGATAAAATCGAGGTTGGAAATGGATTGCAAAATAAAGGAGCAAAGGTGAGATCTTCTCACTCAATCGGATACCCGATTTAATTTAAATAGTTAATTTAAATTATTAGTTGTTTGCTTGGATGATGACTGTTATCCATTGTATCGAATTAGACCCTATGCGGCGCACAATAGCGGAAGATATTATATTAAACCCATATACCGCGATATTCCACCTTGAAGTGGAATTGACATTATATATGTATTTGGAGTGATTGATTTTCCGCATTATATAGCGGATGAAACCCTATGCGCCGCATAATAGCGGATGATATTTTATAAATCCCATATACCGCGATATTCTACCTCGAAGTGGAAGGGGTATTTAATTGTTGTGCTAACATCTGTGGATGCAGGGAAACAGGTTGGAGGGATCCAACTGGATTCCTCAAAACATTTGAATTTGTTTCAATATTTTGTGTTGATTGTTTATAATCTGTGTGTGATCATATTTGTGATTGAAATCGTTGAAGGCTATAGTTTAGCCAAATATATTTTTGGTGTTGTAGGATAACAGAAATAAATAAAAAATTGGATTTTTGAAATTTAAGTAGAAAGTTTGTAGTAAAAATTTATTTTTAATTGGATAAATTTAAAAGAAGAAATTTTAAACTGAATAAAGTTTTATTTTTGAATCCTATTGGATAAATTCCAAAATATGGAAAGAAGGCTTAATCAATGGATTTCGGGTAATATTATTCAAAAGTTAAAGAATTTATTTAAAATATGGATTTTAAATAGTTTGGTAGAGATAAAGGAAAATAAATTTTAGAAATCAAATTTGGAATTTAAGTTGGCGTTTGAAAAAATTTCAGAAATCAATTTGAAAATTAATTTGTAGTTTAAAAGTAAACTTTTGGGTAATTGATATGAAAATTGATTTGTTCATTGAAATAAATTTAGAAACCAATTTGGAATTGGATTTGGTAATTGAAATAAATTTGAAAATTGATTTGTTGTTGAAAGTGAATACTTGGGAATCGATTTGAAAATCGTAAACCAGTGGGTATTTAAAAATTTAAATCCAAAATGGGAATTTTATAAACGAAAGGGGAATTTGTTTCAAAAAAATAAATATCGGCTTATTTTTAAAGGCGTGGAAAAATCTGCGGATTTGGAATGTAAATTTAAAATAAATCAAGAAAGGTTTATTAATTGGCGTAGATGAACCATTTTGTAATGGAAAGAGAATTCTTCCTTGGAAAGCCGAGTATATTTTTAAAGTAACTTTTGAAGTAGAAATTAAAAGTTTCTAGAAATTGATTTGAAATAATATTGTTGGAGAAATTAGTTTTGGAAATTGTTAATCTTGAAAGTAAAGTTTTATTTAATTAATTATAGAAGGGATTATTTTAAAGACTTAATTAGTATTTGATTTAGAAAATAGTTGTTTAATACTAATTTTATTTTAAAATTACTTTGGACTCGAATTTTTATATGACACATTAGTATAATATCTTCATAACTAATATTTAAGCAAGTGTTTCAATATAGTTTTATTTTAAATATTTCCAAGTATATTTTGGATAAGCATTTAAAATTATTTTAAAATATTTGAACTCGGTAGATTTTCAGTGGAAATGAATAAATATTTGAAAATATATTCCCCATAAGGAAAAATGGTTTGAAATTTGTTTTCAATTTATTGAAAGGTGAAAAGTGATTTGAAATTTGTTTTCAAATAGTTGAAGTGCTAAAATTTTATCTTGCGAAGATATTTTTGAAAATAAATAACTGGGAAAAATTATTTAAATCTTGGTGATTGTTATGAATGTTGATTGATAGTTAAAAAACCGACTATAAATATTGGCCTTTTAATGGAATTTGAATTTCGATGCGACCGTAGGTTAGATTCCAAATGGATACTCGAAAACCACATCGAACCTTTGTGATTATGATGGATCTTTTGTTTACAAGTTCAAAGTGGAAATTTGTTGTGATTTCTTTGAATCTGAATGTAACATTTATTTTTAAAATAAGCGCTCATTATTCGGATTAGCCAGGAGAGGACCTTGTGTCATAAAACCCATTCTGAATAACGATACAATGAAATGGGATTGCATTTGAAGATGGTGCTGAAAACCGGGTATTTTCAAAAGCAAGAGGATTACCTGTCGAATGTATTTGCAACGGGTTGCTCCGGTATAGAGATTTTATCCCCCTTTGTGATGGGGATTCCGGATGTAATTAGTGAATATCCGGATTGCAAGGGCTTCTTTAAAGTGCCTTCGGTTCTGTTCGATCCCGGAACGGGCTTCTATGGATGTATGTCTGACGTTACACTTTGAGATGTAAAGCTAGTTTCTATCAAATACATTTCTATTGGTGGCGGAGAATTTGTTCTCTTAGCTTAACAGCCTTCTCTGAGACGTACGAGCTCAGAGGTTATGTAGTTGATGGTTACTAGTGATACATTCCCAATTTGGTAATGTGGCATACGAAGTGCTGCTGATTATTTTTTGATCGAAGCATGTCTTTTGTGAAAACCATAGCTTTGTGGACGAGACTTCATCGGACCACACAACCTAGAATGGTCAAAACAGGAAGGATGCAGCAAGGTTATTTGAGGGTAGCGCCCCCTGAGGATATGTCATTTCCTTTTGGAAAAGGGTAGCATCATGGTATGGAGCCCAGATATTTTATCTATGTTGTTGCTGAAAATTTGTTACACTTTGTGGTTTGTTGCTTTGTGGTTGAGGATCCTCCGACAAAGGTCGCAAACGACGGGGGATGGCATGCTCGTGTAGTAGTTGCCTTGTTATAGAGGTAACCCAGCCTTGTGTTGGCAGAGATCCGGTTAGGTTCTCAGGGCGTCCGTCCAGAGGCGTACCCATTCGGCCTAGGAAGTTCCTTAGCCTGACCATTTGTTGGAAATCCAATCACCAATACGCGCCCTTTACGATTGCAATTGTATAACCTGCCATTCTTAAATGGTAGCTACAGCAGACATAATATAATGGTACCTATGCTGGCTAAGATTAATATTATACTTTCGAAAGGTTTTCTACACTAATGATAATATTAAAAAGATTTTGCATATCACGCATGTTTGACTGTCATAAGGAGAAATCTCCCCCAAGTGTGTGATTGCATTGTGTGTGTAGTGGGAGGCCTTATGGTAGTTTCATTTTCCAAAAGCATAGCAGATTTCTTTTCCTTTTCTTTGTGAAAATAACTGTTTTAAAGATATCACACCAGTCCCATGACTGACCTGGAGTTTATTGTTTCCTTTCTAAACTCTGGGTGCCCATGTTTTTCCACACGGGCGGCCTAGAGTCAGGTTATCAGTTATTCAGGAGCGAAGTCAAGAGTTGCTATGGAGATCTGGAGTTCAAGCTGGATAGCGAGACGTACCACTTATACTATGTTGTGTCTATTGCGTTTGGGTTAGTGCAAGTCAAATTTCTTATTTGTATTGTAATAACAGATATGG
The DNA here is from genome assembly GCA_030765085.1 of Allium cepa. Classification (NCBI taxonomy): domain Eukaryota; kingdom Viridiplantae; phylum Streptophyta; class Magnoliopsida; order Asparagales; family Amaryllidaceae; genus Allium; species Allium cepa. The sequence continues at coordinate 62,400,002 of CM060935.1, forward strand.
TTCTTTATTTTAAAGATGTTATCCCACCTTTTGGTCAAGGCTGGAATATCAACAAATTGGCAAGAAAGGATGGATATCAGGATTGGAAACCGATTGGAAACCAGGCTGCAATCGATGTCATTAAAATTCGGCCGGGCTCTGATCAAGACGGAATCGACTAGAATGATTAGCAGGGCTAAGAGAGGCTACATTTCAAATTTCAGGCCAATCGGAGTCCATATGACCGAGATATGACCGATACAAGTTAGGGAAAAGATGTTGTTCGAACCCATCCCAGAGCTTCGTTTGAATCGCTGTTGTTCATCTCCATCTGGCATTGGACTCTTCTCATTGATCCAGAAGCAGCAGCATTGTGTCAATTTAGTTCGTATCCATCGTGATCGGACTGCTTCGTATCGATTGGGGGTGGACTCAGTTCGAATCGACATAGAGGCTTAGTTCGTATCCATGTAGTTTGAGGTTATTCGAATCGATAGCGTACGAGCCCTTGTTCGTATTCATCATACTCAAGCGAGGTCACTTCATGTCGATGGCACCAGCAGCGATCGATACAAAGTACACCAATAACTATCGATGCGAGCAAGGGCTACGACGAATCAATAGTCGATTCGAATAAGGACTGAAGCAAATGGATGCGAATAAATGGTTGGTACAAACAAAGCTTCGGTGTTTGATACAAATAACTCGGTCAACTAGGCACATAAAATGGATCGATCTAGGGATTCCGCAACACGTCATCACATGGGCACGTGCTCTGATCGAATCGAACAGATCGATTCGAACTACATTGCCTGTCGAAAACTACCATCTCGTATCGAACATATCTCCTAAACCATAGGTCCAAATGCTATGAAATTTTTACAGGAACTTACGTACAAGCCAAGGAAGGTTCATGCCAAGTTTCAACTTCATCGGATGAATTCTTGATAGATACGAAGTAGGTTCGTATCGATCATGGATCGAGCCGAAACTTTTCGGGATTGATCGCGTGGGCCCACTCACATGCCAGAAGGAGTCTCCCGAAGTTTGGACGAGATATCAGCTTCCTATGCCTATAAATAGAGCCCCAGAGCCTATAGAAAATGGATTTTTTAGCTATTCGACGTCCAAACTCCTTGACAATTACTATTTTACTCAAATTTCTTCATTGTAATCGTTGTAATCAAATGTAACCACTAAGGAAAATCAATAAAGGATTGTAATTTGAAGTGGACGTAGGCCAGAGATAGTCGAACTACTATAAATCTCATGTTACTGACTGTTATTTCTAAATTGTTATATACTATATTGCTGAGATCTGAGATTTGTGTTTGAATATTGCTGATTTATATCTGTATATTGGTGCTTTCACGATATTCGGGGTTTGTGACAAATTTTGGCGCAAACACTTTGGTGCTTTCACTGGGAATGACTAGCACCCGCTGTACCAGATTTGAAGATTTTATTTGAAGGCTCAAGAGTCCAGATCTAGAGAACAATGACAAGGCAATCGATTAGAAGACAGAGAACGGAAAGAAGTCAACATGAAGGAAGCCAGGAAGCTTCATCAGGAGCCAACCAGACTTCATCTTTCATCACCCGAGATGAAATGGAAATGAAGATGGGAGCGATGCACGAAGGATTTTTGAAAAGGCAGGAGGAGATGATGTAGAACCTCCTCAGACATGTTGGACAAACAGGGACAACCGGAGCTTCAGGAGTTCAGACTCACGAGGGTGGAGCGGAAAGACAAAACAGGCAACCGAATGGAGCAGTTCAACAAAGCAGATCCCCTAATCAACATGCATCTGTTAATCTAGATGAACCCAGGCTTGGGGGCACACTACCAGACATCGATGGACCAGTTCATAGAGAAACTCCAGTTGACACCGCGCGACAGGATGTTGGCAGGAATGAAAGAGTAAGAGATGAAGAGTATGTACCAGAATTCCCTCAGGGACTCGAGAGGCAGCCACTGACGGACAATGCTGGAATGGCCGAAATTATCAGGCGAACCATGCATGAAGGTTTGAATAATAGGGATATAGAAGGAGTAAACAAGAGTCCGTTCGCTCGTGAAATCAGGATAGCTCGGAATCCGCCAGGTTTCAAGATACCTAACGTGGAAGTGTATGATGGCAAGGCCGATCCAACAGATCACTTGATGAGGTATACTAGACATATGGAGGTGCTGGGGGCATCGAAAGAAGTTATGGCCCGATGATTCCCTTTATTTTTGACGGACATAGCTGCTATGTTGTTTAGGTAGCTAGAAGAGGGATCTATCGGGACGTGGACAGAATTGGTGGATAGGTTTCTTAAGCGATTTCGGGTCCACATTAAAAGATCGAAAAATGCGATGACGCTTACGTTAGTAAAGCAAAGGATGGATGAATTGCCGAGAGCTTTCCTAACTCGGTTCAATGCGACGGTTGATTCGGTGGATCGGCCGGATCCATCGATGGTTCTAATGGCAGCAGTTTCTGGAGTCGGAGAGGATTTAGATTTTGAAGTATCTTTGATACGAGACCCACCACTGGATCTTGGGAATTCTTTCACGAAGCAGAAAGATTCCTTCGGCAGGAACATGCATGTATAGACTTAAAGCTAAAAGAGGCGAATGCGACTGAGGGTGGAGGACCATTAAGCGGAGGCATGGGCAGAAATAAAGGAAAGGGGAAAAGGAAGGTTGACGGTGATTCGGAAAAGGCTAAGAAATGATGGAGGGAACCAAAGTTCTCTACCTACACTGTATTGAATGAAACATTGGAGCGAATATACATGGAAACCTGGAATCGCCTTCCCTACCGAAGGCAGGCTAGGAGAGAACCTTCTGAACATAAAAGGGAATCAGGAAGGCACGGTCTCTTCCTTGATTTGGATGGACCTGATACCAACAGCTGCAGGCACTTAAAGGACATAATTGAGGAACATGTGAGGAATGGACAACTAAGACAATATGTTGGGGCTCGGAACGTAGCAGTGGAGCAGGAGCGACCACCATCCACTTCGATTAGTGATAGTGTGAGGCCTAGAGATGATGGTATGGTTATCAATTGACTGGGATGTTATGAAATAAGTAGCAAGCTACTAGCAAACGGAAAAGTCATGTACACATGTACGGGGACGGAGATGGCCCATAGGCATGCTCTGAATGATAATAGACCGCGATGCTATGGTTTGTGAAATATTCTTATTATTTCTGGATTGGATACTCGTGCCTTTGGTTTTGTTTTGGAGTTTGGTTTGAACTCCTGATTACTTCTGTTTTCTGGTTTGGACTTCTGTTTGGATGATTGTTCTCATGTTTGGATACTGGTTTTGATTGGGATGTGTATTTCTGGTTTTCTGATTTGATTTGCGTTTTGGATTGAATTTTGATTGGATTTTCTTCTGATTTTTGCCAAACGGTCGTCGGGTATGGATTATACCTGGCAAGGGGTAAGCTGCTTTGTTTGAACGTGGCAAACTGACTTATTCAGGTCGTTGAGTATGGACTATACTCGACAAGGGTCCGGAGAGACCAGAATTGGGCCTAGGACTTAGGCCCTGTATATAATTTATTATTTCAGGTCGTCGGATATGGACTGTGCTCGACAAGGTCCGGAGAGACCAGAATTCGACCTAGGACCTAGGCCCTTTATTATTATTTATTATTTTAGGTCGCCGGGTATGAACTATGCTCGACAAGGGTCCGGAGAGACCATAATTCGGCCTAGGACTTAGGCCATGTATTATTATTTATTATTTGTGGTCGTCGGGTATGGACTGTGCTCGATAAGGGTCCAGAGAGACCAAAATTCGGCCTAGGACTTAGGCCCTGTATTATTATTTATTATTTTAGGTCATCGGGTATGGACTATGCTCGACAAGGGTCCGGAGTGACCAGGATTCGGCTTAGGACGTAAATCATGGCAATATTCAATGTCCAGGGACACTGGACCACGATAGTCAAGTGTGGATTACAATTGGCAAGAACCCATAGAGATTACGGATTTGGATATTGACCCGAAGAGGTCATGGATTCGGTTACTGGTTATTTTCTAACGGTGGATTAAGACTCCGTTATCGAGTTCGAATGGATATGGAATTGGCTATGGACTTCGGATATCAAATTCAAAATTATTCAAAACACACCTTCTTATCACAAGGCATGTTTTGGGGGGCAAATGTTATCCCACCTTTTGGTCAAGGCTGGAATATCAACAAATTGGCAAGAGAGGATGGATATCAGGATTGGAAACCGATTGGAAACCAAGCTGCAATCGATGTCGTTAAAATTAAGCCAAGCTTCGATCAAGGTAGAATCGATTGGGAATGATGAGCAGGGCCAGCAGAGGCTATGTTCCAAATTTTAGGTCAACCGGAGTCCGCATAACCGAGATATGATCGATACAAGTTAAGGAAAAGAAGTTGTTCGAATCTATCCCAGAGCTTCATTCGAATCGATGTTGTTCGACTCCATCCGTTATTGGACTCTTCTCATTGATCCAGAAGCGGCAACATCGTGTCGATTTAGTTCGTATCCATCGTGATTGGACTGCTTTGTATCGATCGAAGCTGGACACAGTTCGAATCGATCACAGAGGCTTAGTTTGTATCCAAGTGGTTCGAGGTTATTCGAATCGATAGCGTACGAGCCCTTGTTCATATCCATCATACTCAAGTGAGGTCGCTTCGTGTCGATGGCACATGCAGCGATTGATACGAAGTACACCAATAACTATCGATACGAGCAAGGGCTACTGCGAATCAATAGTCGATTCGAATAAGGACTGAAGCAAATGGATGCGAATAAATGGTTGGTACGAACAAAGCTTCAGTGTTTGATAAAAATAACTCGGTCAACTCGGCACATAAAATGGATCGATCCAGGGATTCCGCAACACGTCATCTCATGGGCATGTACTCTGATCGAATCGAACAGATCGATTTGAACCTATCGATTCGAACTACATTGCCTACCAAAACCTCCATCTCGTATCGATCATATCTCCTAAACCATAGGTCCAAATGCCATAAATTTTTTACAGGAGCTTACATACATGCCAATGAAGGTTCATGCCAAGTTCAACTCCATCATATGAATTCTTGATCGATACGAAGTAGGTTCGTATCAATCATGGATCGCGCCGAAACTTTCCGGGATTGATCGTGTGAGCCCACTCACGTACCAGAAGGAGTCTCCCAAAGTTTAGGCGAGATATCAGCTTTCTACGCCTACAAATAGAGACCAAGAGCATATAGAAAAAGGATCTTTTGGCTATTCGACCTCCAAACTCTGCCAGATTATATTCTACACCTGACAATTACTATTGTACTCCAATTTCTTTATTGTAATCGATGTAATCAACTGTAACCACCAAGGAAAATCAATAAAGAATTGTCATTTGAAGTGGACTAGGCCGGAGATAGCCGAACCACTATAAATCTCGTGTTATTGACTGTTATTTCTAAATTTTTACATAATATGTTATTGAGATCTGAGATTTGTATTTGAATATTGCTGATTTATATCTGTATATTGGTGCTTTCACGGTATTCGAGGTTTGTGGCCAATTTTGGCGCAAACAAAAGACATTCATTTATCTATTGTATTTGTTCCGCTACAAAATGTGAGATTCTGCTATTGTTTTTGTTTCCTTCTTCTATCTTCTTCTTCTGAAACCTAAACGGTTCGGTTTTCCGGCATTCGACTATGCGGCATTTGATACAGTGGACGTATCATGTCAACTTTCGAAAGTCGAAAAAATTCGGACCATTACAATTTGGTATCAGAGCATTTGGTTAAGCGACAACCTTGGCACTGGTGGGTGGGTGTTACTCATTAGAAATAGAGTCGGTAGTACTCTAGAATGAGTTGAGTGTAATAATATATATGAGCGCGTACTTGTTATTGAATATGAAAAAATTGTTTTATATTGTGATGATTGGTTTGTTGAGTGGTATATGAATTCTAGTCGGTATAGTCTATACAACTCTATCGATAGGGATCTCTAAACACTCGTAGAGAACAATTCGATACAACATTATTTTAAAATTAGGGTAAATGAAATAATTTTACCCAGACTATTTTTGTATAGAAAAGAAATCATTTTCCGTAAATTATTATAGTATATGGTTGCTTGGTTGTTACGGGAATAGTAATATTAAACTATTATCATTGTTGAATAAAAAATTGAAATGATAAACAAAAGTTTAGAAGTAAAATCCATATAGAAATGAAATTTGAGAATGTAAATTGTAAGTGTGATTTGTAATTTGAAATAGAATTCCAGAGGAATATTTGGAAATGTTTTTGAAAGGATATGGAATTTTGGAAATTAAATCCATTTGATTTGAAAATGGTTTTCAAAGGTTTGGGAAAAATGCTTTGAAGGGATAAAAGCTCTAAACTCTTTTCGGTTGACTGCAGCATCATCGATGTTCATTTTCGAGTTTCTAAGAGAGGAATTGTTGCTAAATTATTTTAAATGAAATTTTTTTGCAAACTGGGTTTGGTTTTGGAAATTCAAAGGTTAATTTGAATTGATTTCAAAAATGATTTTGAAAAGATGGAAAGACTCTGGAATCCTACATAAAGTATTTATAGAATATAATTGAGTTTGACAACTTATAAATTTGAAGTTGTTAGAATAAAATTTAACTTAAAGGAAAGTTAAAATTAAAATAGTTTGGTTTTGGAAATAATTGATTTCAACGGTGATTTTGAAATGTTGAGAAATTGTTTAAAACTCTAGAAGATTTATTAAAAAAATTATGAGTTGATAACTTATATGATTTGAATTTTGATAGAATGAATTTAACTTAAAGAATTGAGTTAATTAAAGTGAATATGGAAACAAAATAAGTTGGAAAAGTAAATTTATTAAATGAAATGAAAATAAGTGACAAAACATAAAGAAATTTAAAATTGTATTTGAATTGTGTTAAATAAGGTGAAGGAGAAAATAAATTCGAGAATGAACAAAAGAATAAACTGGAAATGAAACTAAATATTGAAAACCAATTTGAATTATGTGAAATAAAACGAAGTTGTAAAATTAGTTCGAAGTGAACTAAGGATAATGAAGGTGGAAATGAAAAAAATGATTTGTGATAAAATGAATTGGAATTTGTAATGAATTAGTAAATGAAACTAATTTAAAATATTAATATGAATCAGTTGTGAACGAAAGATAATTGATAAAATTCAATATAAAAAAGGTAAACCGAATCCAAATAGAATTGAAATTGAAAATTGAATTCAAATGAAATTGAAAATGCAAGATTGAATGAAAATGGATATATAACTTCAGTAGTGAAGTAAAAATGGTGTAAGTAAATATTCAAACTTTTGTAATTGAATGTGCAAAATGATTTTTGAATACAGAAATTGGATATGGTTGTTAAATAGCATACAGGTATTATAAAGGAAAAGGAATTGGGATTTGATTTTCGAAGATAAATTTGAAATTTCTCGAAAAGGTATGTATTTAAATTTCAGTATGAAATTTGATGATCTTCTTGACCAGCCGCTTGGCTTTTCATTTTCTTTTTTGAATCTGGGGGCCTGTGGTGCCATTTTGTAGTCGTACCGAGCTAGCCGCGCAAAGGAGACGTTGGCGAATTTTTTCGAAAATTTAGGGAGTTAGAAAATTTTTTGAAATTTTCCTGAAAATTTAAAATTTAAATTTAAACTTAAATTTGAATTGTTAAAGAAATCGAGGTTGTGTGGAAATTATGGAAGACTTGGAAAGTTAGTTGAAATGATGGTCTTTAATGAAAAGATTTGTTGGTAAGTTTATGAAACTATTTGGTTTCGGAAAGATAACGAATGGGTTAAGGATCATTCTTCTTAATTAGTAATTTTGGAACGAAATTCTTTTAAGGGGGGAAGAATGTGATGACCCAGAATTTTGAACATTTGGAATTGAAAATATTTAATTGATTTTAAATATTGGTAGTTATTTTAAACTTGAATTTCAAATATAACTATGGATTTGACAATTAAAATTAATGAATTCAATTATTAATTGTTGGGTAAAATATTGAATCTTGATTTTTAAGCTGATTAAAAATATTTTCAAGGTTTAGAAAATTTATATTGATGATACTGAAGATGATGGAAGCTTCAAAATTTAATTTGAAAGCAAATTGTTCAGTTTTGAATTTATATCATCTAAAACGATATTTAAAAATAGCCTTCCGAGGCATGGTCTCGAAATTCGACGAAACTATTTTCATTTAATCTGTAATATTTAATTATTACCGGATTTCAATTTTTGTAATATTTGGAGTGATCGTTTGGTCATACGGTAGATAAACGCGCTGAAATTAAATCGAAAATTCAATTTTATAACTGTGTTTAAAAAGCTATCTTCTCCATGCGACCAAATTAGGACTCGAAACCTTTTCCATTGTGTTCGAAATAGGGATTTAACATTATAAATGCCTAGCAGCACGCCTCGATTGGAGATCGAGATTGTGAGCTACGTTTACCGAGACAGTTTAAATTGGAATTTAAATTTAAATAATATATTTAGAACACTTTTACAAACTCAAACACGCTGTGGAAACTTAAACACGTGTCTCCTACCATTCTAATTCACGTAATAGATGTCCCATTTTTTTATTTAGCATAGAGAGGAAATATAAGCTTGAATAGAAGCTGACTCAAAACGATTTTTCTTAAAAAAAACAAAAAAAACAAAAGAAAATCATGGCCGAGCTCAAATAACCTCAGTCTTCTTCAATCCGATTTCCCCAAATCCCTCTCCCTTTTGATTTGAATTTGAATCGAATGAAAGAATGGTCGCCTCCTATTTCGTAATAAATCAATTCGAACCAGTACCAATTGCAGTCGATTCCTAATCGAATCGAAGCTCACGACAACTCTTGAGGCGCAGGCAATGTTTCCGTGCGCGTAAGAGAGGCTCGGCGATTCGTGGGTCAGGAGTCTAGTGCGGTGAGGGGTGAATGAAGTTGAGGTGATGTGATGTTCGACTGGGATGTGATGTTTGGTGATGGTGCAGTAGGTCGTGGTAGGATTTGGGATCGCGATTTGGGATGTGGGATGGTCGTGGGTGTCGATCAATGTGAGGTGCAGTGAAGTTCGAGTTAGGGCACGGGTCGCGAGGCTATGGGCACGGCCAGAGTCGTTGGTGAAGCCAGTCATGTTCGCCGATGTCCGAAGTTTGGCTCGACAATTATCAGAGGATCAGCTAGGTATTTGCAGTCTGCTTATTTTATTTCAAAATTTAATCCAGACATATATATATATATATATATATATATATTCATATTAAACAGAGAAAGGAATTTTCGTTTTTATGAATATCAGGAAGAAACTAACAGCAAGGTTAAACAGTTTTATAATAAAAAGGTTGAATTAGCTTTATATATATAGGAATTTCAGAAATGTTGAAGTTATTTTAAAAATAATGTATTAAGATGATGAATTTGTTCAATTAATTTAATTAATCTTAAGCTACTAAAAGATTTTTTTAAGAGGAAAATAGTTAGTTCAATTAAATTATTAAATGCTAAAGAATTGTTCGATTTATTTTGAATATTAATAAATTGTATAATTGATTATACCAGGTCTAATACTGTGAAGATAAAATCGGGATTGGAAATGGATTGCAAAATAAAGGAGCAAAGGTGAGATCTTCTCACTCAATCGGATACCCTATTTAATTTAAATAGTTAATTTAAAGTATTAGTTGTTTGCTTGGATGATGATTGTTATCAGTTGTATTGAATTAGACCATATGCGCCGCATAATAGCGGATGATATTATATTAAACCCATATACTGCGATATTCCACCTTGAAGTGGAATTGGTATTATATATGTATTTGGAGTGATTGATTTCCCGCATTATATAGCGGATGAGACCCTATGTGCTGCATAATTGCGGATGATATTTTATAAATCCCATATACCACGATATTCCACCTCGAAGTGGAATGAGTATTTAATTGTTGTGCTAACATCTGTGGATGCAGGGAAACAGGTTGGAGGGATCCAACTGGATTCCTCAAAACATTTCAATTTGTTTCAATATTGTGTGTTGATTGTTTATAATCTGTGTGTGATCATATTTGTGATTGAAATCGTTGAAGGCTATAGCTTAGCCGAATATATTTTTGGTGTCGTAGGATACCAGAAGCAAATGAAAAATTGGATTTTTGAAATTTAAGTAGAAAGTTTATAGTAAAAATTATTTTTAATTGGATAAATTTAAAAGAAGAAATTTTAAAAAGAATAAAATTTTATTTTTGAATCCTATTGAATAAATTCCAAAATATGGAAAAAAAGGCTTAGTCAATTGATTTTGAGTAATATTATTCAAAGGTTGGAGAATTTATTTAAAATACGGGTTTTAAATAGTTTGGTAGAGATAAAGGAAAATAAGTTTTAGAAATTAAATTTGGAATTTTAGTTAGTGTTTGAAAAGATTTTATAAAAGATTATAGAAGGGATTATCTTAAAGACTTAATTAGAAAATAGTTGTTTAAATATTTATACTCTATCTACTAATTTTATTTTAAAATTAGTTTGGACTCGAATTTTTATATGAGGCATTAGTATAATATTTTCATAACTAATATTTAAGCAAGTGTTTCAAAATAGTTTTATTTTAAATATTTCCGAGTATATTTTGGATAAGCATTTTAAAATATTTTAAAATATTTGAACTTGGCAGAATTTCAGTGGAAATGAATAAATATTTGGAAATACATTCCCCGTAAGGAAAAATGATTTGAAATTTGTTTTCAAAGTATTAATAGGTGAAAAGTGATCTGAAATTTGTTTCCAAATAGTTGAAGTGCTAAAATTTTATCTTGCGAAGATGTTTCGAAAATAAATAATTGGGAAAAATTATTTTAATTTTGGTAATTGTTGTGAATGTTGATTGATAGTTAAATAACTGACTATAAATATTGGCCTTTTAATGGCATTTGAATTTCGATGCGAACGGGGGTCGGATTCCAAATGGATATTCGAAAACCACATCGAACCTTTGTGATTGTAATGGATCTTTTGTTTAAAAGATCAAAGTGGAAATTTTTTGTGATTTGTTTGAATCTGAATGTAACACTTATTTTTAAAATAAGTGCTCATTAGTCGGATTAGCCGGGAGAGGACCTTGTGTCATAAAACTCATTCCGAACAACGATACAACGAAATGGGATTGCATTTGAAGATAGTGTTGAAGACGGGATATTTTCGAAAGCGAAAGGACTACCTATCGAATGTCTCTACACCAGGTTGCTCCAGTATAGAGATTTTATCACCCTTTGTGATGGGGATTCCGGACGTGATTAGTGAATATCCGGATTACAAGGGCTTCTTTGAAGTGCCTTCGGCTCCGTTTGATATCGGAATGGACTTGTATGGATGTACGTCTAACGTTACACTTTGAGATGTAAAGCAGGTTTCTATCAAATACATTTCTATTGGTGGCGGAGAATTTATTCTCTTAGCTTAACACCCTTCTCTGAGACATACGATTTCAGAGGTTATGTAGTTGATGGTTACTAGTGATACTTCCTAATTTCGTAATGTGGCATACGAAGTGCTGCTGATCATTTGTTGATCGAAGCAAGGCTTTTGTGAAAAACGTAGCTTTGTGGACGAGACTTCGTTGGACCTCACAACCGGAATGGTCAAAACAGGAAGGATGCGGCAAGGTTATTTGGGGGTAGCGCCCCTTGAGGGTATGTCATTTTCTTTTGGAAAAGGGTAGTATCATGGTATGGAGCCCAGATATTTTACCTATGTTTTTGCTACAAATTTATTATACTTGTGGTTTGTTGCTTTGTGGTTGAGGATTCTCGGATAAAGGTCACAAACAACCAGGGGATGGCATGCTCGTGTAGTAGTTGCCTTGTTATAGAGGTAACCCGGCCTTGTGTTGGTAGAGATCCGGTTAGGTTCTCGAGGCGTCCCTCCAGAGGTGTACCTATAAGGCCCAGGAAGTTCCTTAGCCTGACCATTTGTTGGAAATCCAATCATCAATACGGGCCCTTTACGATTGCAATTGTATAACCTGCCATTCTTAAATGGTAGCTATAGCAGGCATAATATAATGGTACCTATGCTGGCTAAGATTAATATTATACTTTCGAAAGGTTTTCTGCACTATGAACTAATGATAATATTAAAAAGATTTTGCGTATCAAGCATGTTTGACTATCATAAGGAGAAATTAACCCCAAGTGTGCGATTGCATTGTGTGTGTGCCAGGAGGCCTTATGGTAGTTTCATTTTCCAAAAGCATAGCGGATTTCTTTTCCTTTTCTTTGTGAAAATAACTGTTTTTAAGATCTCACACCAGTCCCATGACTGACCTGGAGTTTATTGTTCCCTTTCTAAACTTTGGGTGCCCATAATTTTCAACACGGGCAGCCTAGAGTCAGGTTATCAGTTATTCGGGAGCGAAGTCAAGAAGTTGCTGTAGAGATATGGAGTTCAAGCTGGATGGCGAGACGTACCACTTATACTATGTTGCGTCCGTTACATTTAGGTTAGTGCAAGTCAAATTTTCTTGTACACAAGTTATTATAACTGCCAGTTTTGTGTTGGTATTGTAAACTTTGATGTTGTACTATAATAACAGATATGGTTCTTTGTATTAAAGATATTCATTTATCTATTATATTTGTTCCGCTGCGAAATGTGAGATTCTGCTATTTTTTCTGTTTTCTTCTTCTATCTTCTTCTTTTGAAACCCTAACGGTTCGATTTTTTGGCATTCGACTGTGCGGCATTTGATATAGTAGATGTATTGATGTCGACTTCCGAAAGTCGAAAAAAATCGGACCGTTACAGCATTGGTCAATAAATTCTTTAACTTAAGTAATGTTTCCTCGCATCTATCGAACCAAACAAACTTAACATCCTTTCTTGTTAACTTAGTAAGGGTTGCTGCTATCCATGAAAAATCCCTGATAAATCTCTAGTAATATCCAGCTAATCGAAGAAAACTTCTTATCTCAGTCACTATCTCATGTCCTTTCTAACTATTAACCACTTAAATCTTAGCTGGATTAACCGATAACCCTTCTCCTACAACTATATGGCCAAGAAACTTTACAGCTTTCTTCTCAAAATGACATTTCAAAAACTTCACTTTTAGTTGATGCAGCCTCAGTTTCTCTAACACTATTCTAAGATGAACCTCGTGATCGCTTTCATCTTTAAAATATATCAAAATGTCGTCTATGAACTCCTATACGAACCTATGCAAAAGCTCCTGGAAAATCCGGTTCATCAATTTTACAAAGTCGCATTCGTTAGCCCGAATGACATTACTAACCGCTCGTACGAATCTTATCTCCTTTGAAAGGCCATCAAAGAAATACTGTCTTTTAGCACCCTTAATTGATGGAATCCTGTAGTCAAATCCAACTAGAAAAACACTATGGCTCCACTCGTTTGGTTAAATAAATCATCGACTCTTCGAAAAGTTTACCTATCCTTAATCATCTTGTCTTTCAACTTACGATAGTCGATACAAAACCTTAACGACCCATTTAGTTTCTTCATGAACACCGACGGTTACTCCTCAAGTCGTACTTCTTGGTCCAACAAAACTATTTTCTTCTAAGTCCACTAGTTGCACCTTTAACTCCTCCATCTCGGTAGGTGTACTCCTGCTAGGTGGTCTACTTACAAATCTGCTCGTGGCACATGATATATTTAAAACTCGATAGCTCATTTTGGGGGTAGTCCTATGACCAGCTCAAAAACATCTTCAAATTCTTTTTCTACCAAAATCGATTCAACACTTCTTCTACTTCCATTGCATTCAGCAAATCAAAAATTCTTAGACTCGAATTCTCGACTAAGTTTACTATTCTATCATACTACTAGGATGTCTCAATGATATTTCCCTATCCAGGCAAAATATCCTAGCATCATATCTATCAAAACAATCCATTCCCAATATGATTTCGAAGCCTATGAAATCAAAGACATAAAATTTCATGCAAATTTATGACTTAACAATTCAAGTTCTAGCTGGTCATATCTCATCCCTAGAGTTGCAAAACCTTATATCGGATTTGTAGCCCTTAAGGAAGTAACAAGGTGTGATGGTTCTAAGCATAATCTGTCTACCAAATATTGAGATATAAACGAATGTGTTGTACGAGTATCAAATATTACCCTGACTAGTATACTGCGAATCAAAAGCATACATTCCATTACAGACTTTCCCTTCTCAGCAGTAGTTGGTATAGAAGATACTGGTTCCAAAGAAAAAATGTTTTCCCTTGTGCGCTCTAACTGGTTCTAGACACTGATTCTTGTAGTGTCCTATCGGGTCATAGTTGAAGCATTTCACTCTTTTCTTATCAGCAACCTTTCTTCCCATTGCCATACCTGCACTCATAAGAAAAATATCCCTTCTTATCACACTTGCAGCAAACCAGTTTTCCCTTTCCTTTCTTGGTAGCTCCTCCTTTCTGAACTCCTTTATTCTTAAAGAACCTTCTCTTCTTACCCCAAGAATCCTAAGTTTCACCCTATTTCTATTTTCTAAAAGTAGAAAGCATCTCTTTATTCCAGATAGCCATCTTCACTACTACATTTGGTGGATCTCGGAGATGTGGCATGGTTACCTTAGGGATTTCTGACCTTAACCCCTGAATATACTTCTCGTTCCTCTTAATGACGGTGTCCAAAGTGTCATATCCATACCTGGACAGCTTTTCAAACTTTGTAGAATATTGTAACACTATCATCTTCCCCTGCTCCAAATCCATAATTTCCCAAGAAAAGCGGACTTAGCTACCTTGGACAAAAGTCTCTCCTTAAATCTCCTTTGGAAATATGCCCGAGTTAACTCTTTCCCTGGACGCCCATGATAACTCCATCCACCAGAACAATGTTGCACCTAGAAATTGTCTCAAAGCCAATCATCTCCTCTGCTCATCGTCCAAACAAAGATCAACAAAAATTCTCTCGCAATGCGAAAGCCAATTTTCCACTTCTACTACATCTTCAGTCCTTGGAAAAGGCTTCCAACACAAACTGGTATAATTTCAACTCAGCTTGGCATAGTTATTACCAACTGGCGCCACGGGATTTTCTCCACCCATATTCATAACATTTCCACCAACTACACCTATAGCTGTTCCAGCTTTCATGAAGTTAACAAAGAACTGATACATCATCCCTACATCTACTGGTGTGTTCCAACACCTATACTGGCATTTTGGTTTTGATTAGCATTTGTTTATTGACCTTTTTTTTTCCTGGTATTGAGTTAATCATTTCCGTTAGTTGTGTTGCTTCCTCTCCTAGATTCACTCTTCCTTTTCCTATTTCCATACCTTTCTTTCTCGTAAATCTACATACGAGCCTCAGTAAAATACATAAGAACAGTCTAAGAGAGAGGAGAATACATACCTATATATAGCAAAATACAAGAATGTTATTATTGCTTATTCCAACTCCAGTCTTATTCTCTGATTCATTGGTTTATGTTTTCAAAAATATTATAGGTTAAATTCCTTTAAGTTTACATAAACCTACGCTCTGATACCAAACTGCAACATCCACATTTGGAGTCCCAAAACTAACTTCTATGAGTGCTACAGTCATCCATAGTTATTAATTCTCGGTGATTGAATGCGGTAATCTTAGATACATTGATAACACAAAAGCACATGAATATGAAAAAAAAAATTGAACACAATTTAAATTTTCTCATTTCATTCCATAACAACATTTTAGAATCATTACATAACCCCATACATAAACCACATTTAGCGGAATTACAATTGTTACAGGATATGCCAAGAGCGACATATGAAGATGCCCCCTTTGTTGATTAGAGCATATATATATATATATATATATATATATATATATATAAGGCAACTAAACAACTTTGCCTTTGCATCCAATTAATATAGTGGCAAACAAAAGATAGGAACTACTAATAGCTAGCTTGCCTCCTACACATCTCTAGAAGCTTATTCATCTAAAGAGAACCTAAAACCCTTACTCTCGATCTACTCAAATGAGCACCCAAGAGTTTAAGGGGAAAGATAAAAGCATTGGGTCTGAAAAAAATCTTGGTGCGAATAATAACCTACCATCTCAGACCAACTAGATATCTAGTGAGACCATGCCTCTAAGCGAAATAGGTTTTCCCCTCACTAGTATCTTAACTATAATACAATAACCATATACTATGCATCTGCATCCACAATGGTTAAAACATAACATAATATGATGATATTCAAAACTACTATATTCCCTGGATTTCCCATCCCAAATTACCGTACTATCTTTCTTAGTTTATAGGTTTACTATTAATCTATTAGTTTTTATGGGCTGGCTAACAACTTATTTCAAGCTTATGGACTGTCCATCAAGTTTACTATTTTCATGGGATCACTAGTAACCTATTTGTATCTACCAATAACACCATCCAATCATTGTTATCATAGGATCACTATGAACTTATTGGATTCTCCAATAACAACTCTTAAATCATAGTTTTCATGGGCTAACTATGAACAAATTGATCTCTATCAACAACATATTCCAAACATAGTTTTCATGAGATCACTAAGAATCTATTGGCCCTGGCCAATAGCATGTCTCATAACGTAGTTTTCATGGGTTAACTAAGAACCTGTCTAACTCAATACTCTTTTGATCAATTTTTGGCATCCTATATTCTTGTCTACCTGACCTCCAAAATGAAAATCTACTCACACAGGGGTTATGTAAATTTATATTCACTATTGGATCAACATAGCTAGTTATCCTGCCGTTAACACCCCAAAAGGCAGTTATAGGTCATAAACAAAGTTTATATGATAACAATATCGTACATAATAATTGATTAGGAAATCCCAAAACATAAATATCTATAATTAAAGTCCTTGTAGTCATTTTCTTAATGATGAATGGTTAATACCTGTAACATCCCCCCTACTTGGAGGCCTAAAACTGACAGCTATGGAAGCTGCAATCATCCATAGTTATTAATCCTCGGCGATCAAATACGGTGATATTAGATAAATTGACACATAAAAACACAAGAATATGGAAAAAATTAAACAGCAACCAAATTCCACATTCCATTTAAAAATATTCCAAATTGATTACATAATCCCAGTTCGCAGACCCCGTTTAGATAACATATAATTATTACAAAACATGATAAGAGAGACATAAAGAAGATGCCTCCTTGGTTGATTAGAGTATATAAATAGGTAAGAAAAAAGGTTTGCCTTTATAAACAAAACACAATGCGGAAACAAAAGAACTTTGATAACAAGCTTGCCACCTACACATCCTCGAAAGCTTTTTACATTTAAAAGAACACCTGGAAACCTTAACTCTCAACCTACCCAAAATCAATTGGGTATCCGAGAGTTTAAGGAGAAAAAAAACTTCGAGTAAATCATAAAGCCTGGTATGAATAATAATTTGCCATCACAAACCATTTAGATTTCTAGTGAGACCACGCCGTTTAGCGGAACGGGCTTTCCCCTCACTATTATCCTAAAACATTTATAAAACCATATATTATGCTCTTGCATCCACAATGGTTAAAACATAGTATTTCAAAAACATTAGGATGATATGAAAAACAAGTTAATCAAACCTAGATTACCCAACCCAATTCATTATGACTATCCTTTTCAATTATAGTCTCTTGGATTACTATTAACCTATTAAATGTTTATGGACCATCTGTCCAATATCATAGTTTTCATGGGATCACTAAGAACCTACTGGTAACTCCAATATCTCATCTCTTATCCTAGTTTTCATGGGTTAACTTGGAAGCCATTGACTAACTGTCAATATCTTAATCCGGATATAGTTTTCATGGGCTAACTACAAACCAACTGGCCCCTGCAAGTATCAAATCATAGGTTCTATGGGCTAACTATGAACCGATTAGCCGCTGCTAGTATCTTTTTTTATACATAGTTTTCACGGACTTACGGCGAACCTATTGGCCCCTGTCAATGTATTTAATTAAGAATTTTGACATTTCTTAAGTTATATTCACTGCTGGGTCAATCTAATTGGTTATATGCCCTTCCCCAAAGTACTGTTATAGGTTAATCACAATATGAATAAGAATATGAAGAAGTAATACTTCTAAAATCTTTAGCTATGCCATGGTATTTCCTTTTTAAAAGTGAGAGTGGGTTTTTGTTCCGAGACTTTAAAACATCACCATCGAAACCTCTGGATGACCTCCTTCGAAAGCATAAGCTTCGTTTCAAAACATAATAAACATACCTTTAGAAGTCCTTGTTAAATATTCAATTTTGAAACCAATGGTACCTTTCGATGGTATCAAAATATTATTTGAAGTATAGCTTCGAAACAAATAAAGTGCCCATTCGAATGCATTGGGTTTACTCTTTAAAAAAGCAGCCTTTGGTTCAAATTGATTATATACGAAAGTACCTCTTTCAAAACCAATTATAAAATTGTTTTGGGGAAAAATTTGATGGTGTCGGAACCATCTAGTCAAAAGAAACCACCTTTTAAATTAATACATCAAAGGACAGAGTCAAAACCCCCTTTCGATTCCTTTGCCTTCAAAAACCCCAACCCATCGAAAGCGTTCAGAGAAAAGGCCTAGTTTAAATTAAAACAAAGGGAACCCTTCGATAGCATATGGCTTCAATACAGTCGAAAAGAGAAAATTTGCAGTCGAGTTTCGACTTGGTCGAAAACAATCCATTCGAAAACTAACACCTTTACATAGTATAGCAACCGTCTTTAAAGGCTATTTATAAAACTCCTTTTCGAAAGTATATGTTTCGACTATGTCGAAAACTTTAAGTAAAACAAGGCTGGAATTTAACTTTAGAAAGAAAACTATGGTTTCGACTCAAAAAGGGTGTCGGCTTAGTCCAAAGCCATTCAAAAACTTGGCAGACGCTTATCTTTTAAAAGTGAACCTTGCTTTCGACCCTGACGAAAGCAATGATTTCAACACCCTACCTTCTGCTACTTGCCAATTCACTTTGTACCAATACCCTTGACACCAGGTGCATTGGCTTCGACTATGAGAGTTTTGGTTTCAACTGAGATGCAGCGAAGGTAAAGCAGTCGAAGGGTTCTTTCGAAAGAGGCAGAATTTCCTTTTTTTGAAAATGCTGATTTATAACTAAATATGGCCATTACTTTATCACTAACCTGCCAGTTGTAACTCCTTGATTGGCTAATTTAAAACTTTTCAAACGCATTACCATAAAGTGACGCCTTTATCAAATATAAATCTTAATAAATTTAAACAGTTAAGCCTTTCCATTTACAAAATCCAATATTTGTAGATTAGTCCTTATCTTGAAATAATTTATTTTCCTTAGTAAATTAATTGGGAAAAATCCCCAATAATCACAAAAATTCAATTTTATCATGCAATCAAACATATTAAAAATTCAGACCCAATTTCTTCCTGAAATACTCGAAACAAATTTTTAAACCCAGTTATATTATATTTTCCTTTAGAAATTCATAACAAATTTTCTATAGCTTGGAAATTCTAAATATCAAAATCCCTCTCAAAAATCATGTATTATCTAACATAAAATTTTTCCATAGCATTCTAAAATTATAAACTCACAGTTTTACCCTAAAACTGTGCTGTTTCATATTTGAATGAATTAAAATAAATCAAACATAATATTGTTCAAGAATATCCTATCCATATCATCATGAAAATGAATTTAATCATAAATCCGAAAACATATGTATAGAATAAAATAGAGATGGTATGAAATCATTATTCACCTTAGATATAAAAGGAACTTGAGATTTTTTGTTGATTAATCCTTCCTAGCCTTGATCTTTAGCTTTATATTATGATCTTCCTCTTTGATAATGGTTGACTCCTTAGGGTTTTCCGTTTATTTTTGTTTTTCAAAAAATGAACGTGAATAGACAAGGTTGAAAAGTGCATAGCTGTGTGAAATAAAATGGCTTTTTACTAATATGCCCATGTGTAAACCAATTACCTTTAAACCAATTTAAAGCCAATTTATTTAATTACTAAGCACTGCCATTTCTAAAATTTATTCAAATCTCAATCCCCTTATCATCATTATTCTATTTAATGTTTTTAATTAAATTTCCCAAATGATGTGATTAAAAATTAGGAATGTTACAATATCCTTGACCCATAGTTTATTCAAGTATATCATCCCTTTGTATTTTCAAAGTTTAATGCAATTTGTAAAACCCTTTTATATTGCCATGTACATGACTGAAAACGATATAAGGTTTATCACTTTTAAAACATTTTAATCGTATCAACATCGACATCATCTCATATCGATGTCGCTACTTAAGGCTCCCTACCTCTATTTAGAAACCATTAAAAAAAGTGTAGCATTATGTACCTCATCGACGATGAAGATGTCGAGCACCTAGAGCATAGGATATCTGTCAATTTTCTTATTTGACGTCGACGCCATCGACTTCAACAATAAGGCCACTTTACTGTGGCTTTAAAGCAATCTGCATAGCTCATTTCGACGCTATTGTTTAGCGGCGACATGGTCTCTTCGCACCTATATATAAGCAGCAACATGAATTATGTCGACGTCATTTAAAATTGATAAGCGTATTGAACCTTCTCCCTTATATTTTAGAACTTGCATAAGCACGAAGAGAACACAAGCGACATAGATGTGCGAAGTGACCTCGTTGAAGCAATGAAATAGCCGCCTTTACTTTATATCTATGAGGTTGAAACTGCTCCGCACTATCGAAATAGTGCCATGTGTTTTCATCTTGTCGACGTCGAAGGCATTGTTAAGCACGATGACATCATAATGGGAAGTGGCATCATCGTAAGTATCACTAAAACTGAATTTTTACAAAATAAGGTGTGCTCTTTTAACCAAATTTTTTTATTTGTCAAAACTTGATTGGTTACTACAATTCTTTTCAGTAGTGCTGCTGCACTTTATTTCCTAAAATCTAGAATACATGTTTAGCATGTTAATTAACATTATTAACTAATTGAACAATTAAAAACTATTCTATCTCATTAATTCCATATCTCATGGAAATTGATTAGGAAAAACCCAAAAAATTCATATAAATTTCAAAACAATGATTTCTTCATCATATAAAAATTTAGCTCGAAAATCAATATTTAATTATCTAATTAAATTTAAAACCCAAATTTACCAATTTTCCTTCATATAAAAATTCATAATATATTCTCCATGCGTCGAAAAAATTATGAAAATTAAAACACATCACCAAAATAATTTTTTACACAACCTATTCGTAAATCCTAATATTTGGAAATCATTTACTAAGGTTTTACCCTCAAAATCGAATTAATCCATTTTGTAAAATTCTTATAACTTTATCACTTGAATCAAAACATGGCAAACATCAACCGTTGCATATCTTCCACATCCATACATTCGGTTTTAGTCCTAAATCGATTTAAATCAATCAATACAAAATAAAATCAGATGGTATAGATCATTATTCATCTTGGTTTGATATGGGATTGAGATCTCAATATTACTTAATCTTCCTAGCTTTCCTCTTTGAATCTCTACTTGAATTCGCTACTTTAGTTGCGATTAAGGGCCGACCTTGCTTAAGCTCTTCGATTGTTTTGATTTATGAAAACATGTTATAAGATCTATCTGTTTCTATTTTACCCTTTCCTTATTCAAATATGTGTTTTAATTATAAAACATAAAACAAGCTTATAGATTTATTTGGTTAAGGGACAACCTTACTTATTTTCAAATCTCAATTTCCTTATCACTCTAATCGTCACATTTTCTATTTAATTTATCAAATTAAATATCCTGAATAATGTTAAATAAAATTAGGGGTGTTGTAACGACCCAGAATTTTTAGTAATTAAAATTTGAATATTTAATTAATTTTAAATATTTATAAGTGAATTTATAAGTCAAATAAATTTTTATTTGAATTATTAGATTTAATTGGATTATTAAATCGATAATTTAATATGTTAAATTATAGAAATAATTGAAAATGGAGTTAAATATGATTGAAAATGATTTGTAAAATTTTATTTTATCATATTGAAGTTAGAATGATATTTTAGAACTTTTAAAATCGAATTAAAAGTTAATTTGTGAAAATTGAATATTTTAATATTTAATTATCGACTGTAAAATAGCCAATTTTTGAACAGTCTCAGAATTGAACGAAACCAGTTTCATTGGATCCGTAATAGTTAGTTATTACCGGATTTCAATTTTCGTGTCAATCGGAGTTATCGTTTGATCGTGGCAGCTCGAAACGCATCGAATTATTTTTAATTTAAATTTGGCGAGTCAAAATAGCCATTTTTCAAAAAGTCTCGGATTTCGACGAAACCAATTTCATCGGATCCGTAATGTGATATTATTGTAAGGTTTCAAATTTCAAGTCAATTGGATTTACCGTTTGTCCGGTACAAATTAAAACGCCTAGAAATCGATTTAAATCGGTTTAATTTAAATTGAACGTTTTCAGCCATAACTCGCACATACTTCCGAATTAGCTTCCGAAACCTGTTCCATTGTGTCCGGAACGCGGGATAAACCCTAGGTACGCTGGTTACGGCGCGTAAATCGGAGTTCGGAATTCCCGGGATGAATAGTGTTTACGCTTGCTTTTCCTATAAATACACCCTCACTCTAAAAAATAAAATAAAATTACACCAAACCCTAATTATAATAGCCAGCCGCCTCTTTTATAATGGAAGGCCAGAAATTTTCGAAATTCAACCCTTAATCTCTTCCAATCCGTGAAGTTTTAGCCAAAGTGTTCAACACGAAGATTGGAGAGCACGAAGAGAGCTTCGATTCCATACGGTGATGATCGGAAATGGAGCGACATGGAGCGAGCAAAGAGGGGCCGTTTGCATCAGATTTCGCACGTTTCCCTAGGCACTAGACATAGCCGAGCTTCACCTAGGGGGGGCCGAGTATGGAGGAGGTCGTGCTCTTCGACGTGGTGGTGGTGTGATGAAGTATCGTCGAGTGATCGTGATGTAAAATGAAACCCTAGTTGATCTATATGGGTTCGGCCTCTATTCTAATTGCCTGGAGATATGCGTGAGCTTTGAGAAGATGAAGGGTACGGTGGAGATGTGGGATGAGGAGATCTAACGGCCCAGAGGAGTGTAGGTTTAAAATTATATAAAAGTTGTAAATTTATTGATTTAAAATACGAGTAAACTTGTAAAAACGATAACTTTTTCATACTAGGTCGAAAAAATGCAAACTCAGTTGCGTTGGAATCGTATGGACGAGCACTACGCGATGGAGTTGGTTTGGAGTCGTTTGGAGTTAGTGAGAATTTCGGGTAAAATTAAACGCGCGTTTAATTTTATTCGAAATAAAAGCTAAAACGGAATTTAAAACCAAGGTGAGAACTTCTCACTCAATCGAATAGGTTTCGATTTTATTTTAAATAGTTAGATTTAAAATATTTGAATGCATGTTTGAATGATGACTGTAAATTTTTGATTGTTAAAATAGACATTATGCGCCGTTAGTAAGCGGATGTTATTTAGTAAAAACATATACCGCGAATATTTCATAAACAGTGAAATTGGTATTATATATAATATCAATATATATATATTGGCATATGTATATATTGCAGTTGTTGATTTTCCGCATTTTTTGTTTAGCGGATGAGACCCTATTGCGCCGTTATTAAGCGGATAATATTTATTAAGAACATATACCGCGATAATTTCGTACTGGAGCGAAATTGGTATTGTGCTAATGTTTTTGGATGCAGGAAAACAGGTTGGAGGGATCCAACTGGATTCCTCAACAGTTTTTATTTTATTTCAGATATTTTGATATTTGATGGATTTTCATATTGATATATGATATCGTTGTTGTTGTGATTGACTATTTGGTGTGTAGCATCATTGGACCCAAATTTTGGGATTTTAAAATGATTTTTAAAGTGATTTTTGAAAATATACTATATTTTTGGAATTGATCCATTATAAATAAATAAACGTTATAATTTTTAAAGTTATAAAAATTATGTTTTTTGTGAAATATAGTTAAAAAGCTGATTTTTAGAAATACGATTAAAAGTCGATTTTTGAGAAATATGAACTAATGATTTTATAAAATAATTTAGATTGGATTTTTGAATATATGATAAAAGTTTAAATATAGGATTTATAAAATTTGATTATTTTATAAATCGAAATGATGAAATTATAAAGGAATTTAAAGACATTTTAGAATAATAATATAAACTGATTTATATTAAGAGATTTATAAATGGATATTTATAAATTGAAATATAGACATTATAAAACGAGTTTTTATAAGTGTTTGAATGATGTGAGAATGAATTTCATAATAGAATGAAATTTATAAGAATTATAAACTGTGAAGTTATAAATGAAATTTATAAATAGTAAGATTTATAAATTTGGTGAAATTATTTGAAGGATAGATTTGGTTAAATAAATGAATCTTATAAGTTATAAGATTTATAATTTGGGAAGTTTAAAAGAACGATTTTATAAATTAATCGTTTTATAAGTATTTAACTTATAATATGAAAGTTTAGTTTATAATTTAGTTATAAACTGGAATATGTTGATAAAGGAATTTATAAAAAGGAAGTTTTTATAAATAAATAGAAATGGAATTTATAAACGTTGTTTTATAAATTCGCAAACGACTTATTTTGATAAGAAAAGTGTTGAAACCTATTAATGAAGTTATATTCACATTTTTGAATAATGAATAATCCTTTGAATTAAAAAGAATAGAAATAATGGAATTTGTGAACGTAGTATATTCATGTTTTGAATAGTGAATAATACGTTAAAGAAAATGTTTTGAATGTGATATTTTAAATAGAATTAAAACGATCTAACGATGTTTTAAAAGGTGTTGAGATTCGAAACCATAGATTTCAACATTCATTGTTGAAATAGATGTTTCGTGAAATAAAAGGAAATGGTGGACTATAACACTGTTGTTATAGTAAATGATTTCCGAAAGGGAATGGTTTGGGTAGTATTGGGATTTATATATCTATTTTAATTTTGAATCCCTATACTAGTGATTTTGGGTTGTCGTAACGATGTTTTACGTAACATTCGTTTTGACCCAAATAAATATGTTAAGTGAATGATTTCCTTAAAGAATGAAATATATACTTAATTTGATTTAAGTATATTGAATATTTTCCAAGGTTGAAAATAAAAAGATTTGTGAATTACTTATGAATAAATAAGTATGGAAATGTTTTCCAATATGAAAAGATAAATTGAAAATGAATAATTGAAATCGGTTATTCATAGATATTTTGGGAATATAAATTCATTATGGAATTTATAAATAATAAGTGAAATTAGTTTGAAAATAAATATTGATTTATTTTTGAAGTGTTGAAATTATATATCTTGTAAAGATATTTTGGAAAATAAATAATTTGGAAAATTATTTGGAATCTGGTGATGTATGCATATCAATTGATAGTTCAATAGCCGACTATCAATATTTCCCTTTGATTGGGTATTTGATATGATTGTTTGAATTTGAATGCACACTTATTTTTGAATAAGCGCTCACTATTCGGGTTAACCGGGAAAGGACCATGGGGTCGTATAACCCATTCCGAATATGTGATACGTCGTTATGAATTGCATTTGAAGATCGGTGTTGAAGACCGGTATTTGCGAGAGCGATAGGATGACCTATCGATTGTCTCTGCACTGGGTCGCACCTGGTATAGAGATTCCATAAGTGATGGGAAATCCGATCAGGATTGTGAATATCCGGATTGCAAGGACTTCTTTGTAAGTGCCTTCGGTTTTGTTCGATCCCGGAACAGACTTGTATGGATTGTATGTCTGACATTACAAGTTGAGATATAAAGCCGATTTCTTTCAAATATATTTCTGTTGGTGGCGGAGAATTTATTCTTTTCTTAACACCCTTCTTTGAAACGTACGAGCTCAAAGGTTATATAGTTGAAGTTATCAGCGATATATTCCCAATTTGGTAATGTGACATGCTGAGTGATGCTGAAATGATCATTGTGTTGATTATTTGTGATAGGATCATTTATTTGATCGTCTATCTTAGTGATCATTGTGTTGATCATTTGTTGACCCAAAACATGGCTTTTGTATAAAGTATGTTTTTGTGGACGTGAATTCGTCGAGCCTCACATCCCGGAAATGGTCAAAACAGGAAAGATGCAGCAAGGTTATGAGGGGTAGCGCCCTTTAGGATATGTGCATTTCCTTCTGGAAAAGGGTGGTATCATGGTATGGAGCCCAGATACTTACTCATGTTGAAACACTTTGTTTTTATGATTGTGTGAATTGATTAGAGAGCTCTCGGATAAAGGTCCCAAAGGACCGGGGGATGGCATATTCGGTCAGTTGTTACTCAGTTAGGAGTAACCCGGCCTTGTGTTGGTAGAGATCCGGTTTGGTTCTCGGGGATGTCCATCCAGAGGCATTCTCATGTGGCAATGGGAAGTTCCTTGGCCTGACCATTTGTTGGAAATCCAATTCCCAATACGAAACTTGTACGGTATTAGTTGTAGAACCTGCTATTCACTTATGGTGGTCACCACTGTTTGGATAGTAGCTATAGTAGGCATACGATAATGGTCGTATGTTGGCTAAGATTTATATTCTACTTTCGAAATGAATTTGTTATACACTATGCACTAATAATAATATCAAATGTTATTTTAAATGCGTATCAAGCATCTTTGACTATCATAAGGAGAAATCTCCTCCGATTCTGCGTTTGCATGTGTGTGTGTGCGGGAGGCCTTATGGTAGTCTCATTTTTAAAAGCATTGCGAATTGAATTTAAAAATATTCCTCTATTTTGATTTTAAAGTTAAATAAACTGTTTTGAGTTCTCACACCAGTCACATGACTGACTCGGAGTTTATTGTTTTCCTTCCTAAACTCTGGGTGCCCACCAATTTCCACACGGGCAGTCAAGAGTTAGGTTTATCAGGATATTCTGGATATTCAGGAGTTGCTGGAGGCAAGCTGGATGGCATGGCGTATTACTAATTTATATAGTAATTCTTTTTCCGCTGCACTGTTTGTTGTTGTATGATGTTGTACACTCTGATGATATGATGTAATGTAATAACTGATATAGTTCTTTGTTTAAAGATTATTCATTTATTATTATATGTTGTTCCGCTGCGAATTGTGAGATTCTGTTGTTGTTCTGTTGTTTCTTCCTTTCTGTCCCGTTCTATTTTTAAAATTCTTCTATCTTCTATTTTCTAATTCTCTGTTTTCTATTCTCTTTTTCTATTTTAAATTTTTCTATTTTCCTTTTCCTCTATTCTCTATCTTTTCTCTCCTCTTCTCTTTCTATCTTTTTAAATTCTTTTTAAACCCCATAACTATTCGGTTTTTCGGCAACGAAAATCTGCAGACGTTACAGGTGTAACAACTCGCTATTGAGGTGCTATATTTTTCATCCCTTTTTATTGCAAAATCGTAAGCTACAGGCTACCGAGGAAAAAATTATCTAGGCCCAATATCTATAAAGTGTAAGTGACCCGCTACTAAGGAACAAAATGTCTCGGCCTATTATCGCCAAAACATAAGCGATTCAATATTGAGGAACTATATATCTCGGTTCACTATCACCACGCATTACAAAAATTGTATGATGAATCTACCAAAACACGGCATTTTCCTAAAGTGTCTCAAAACACGGTAAACAATATACCAAAACTTTCCCCACCTCCCGAGATTATGATGCCGCAAATTTGGCGTGAAACGAAGATCATTGCAAGAATTATAAGCATTTAAAGATTGGGATATTATCATAATTATTTAATTTATAATTCAAATATTATTACATTTGTTTATTTATTCTTTTCTCGCATATTACTACAGGAGCCTAAAAAACCGATCTCACTTCACATCAACCAGCCGCCATCATCTTTGTCCTGCCACCATCGATACAACCATCGAGTAGTCAATCGAACATCATTATCTACCTCTATCATCAAGCTAAGTCAATCCTACTTACTTCAGTCATCTCTACCGCTCCATACTACATCACCACCTCGGATTAGTTATTGGTGAATTACCACCACTGTACTCCGATCTAAGATGATCGAAGCCTACCATGAGCGCCTACTCGATCTCCTCTAAACATCCTCATCCCTCAAAAGTTCTATCATCATATTTTTATCGTTTGGATCGAAAATGTACTGTTAATGTTCATCGAACTTCCAACATGTCTTCTGATTGATCCATGCACCCAATTTACGAATGAACACCATGGGTCATTGAGATCAACAATTTCGATATATAACATGCCTAATTTGGAACATTTTTGTAATTCGCACTTTTTAATTAGGGGGAGATTAACTTTGGCGAATTATAATTAGTAAAATTCACTTTTTTAATCACTTGCATTAGCATACTATATCCTTTCATGTATATATAAAAAGCCACTTTTTATATTTTCAATCACATCGTTTATATTTTAGTTTAAGACCATAAGAAGTGAATTACTATGTCTTATCAATATAAACTCAAATAGGAAGTGTCCTATTCACTAGTTAGTCGCTTTTCTTCTCCGATCAGGTTTGACTCCTCCTTCTTCCTTACTGGCCCGATGTGCTTCCTCCTCGATTTGTCTTGATTTGTTGCCAAATTGCCTTCTTTGCAATATTTTATTATTGCATTTGATTTGATGTTAAGTTGGTTTGATTTTATCTAGGGATTAGAGGAGGAAGATGATGTAGAATAGAGGTAAGGTGTTTAGATTAGAATAAGATTAGAAAATAGAATATGAACTTCTATTTATAGGCATGTAATAACACATAATTAGACTAAATTCCATAAATCAATATATTTTGAAAATACCATTGGGTTTAACTTCTTCCAGCTTTTAGCCTGTTTAACCAAATTCAGTAAGTAATATATGTTTTCTGACTTTAAATGGCATTCCAAGAGCAATGGATTAGGTACTAAAGCCTATTTCTTAATCTTATAAATTTTACTACTTTTTCCTTTGTAGAAAATTACAATTTTATCCTTTCAATTTAGTTATTTAATTATGTAAATTATAGTGTGTTGCATTCTCCCTCCATTAAAAGGATTTGAACCCTAAATTTCAAGAGACAAACAATGTAGCTCGCTTTATGGCCTACAAACAAACAATACAAACACAATTACATCCAACGAACATCCATAATACAATCATAATCACAACCAAGAATGTACAACATATATGAATGATAAAAATAAAATAACATGATATGAGATGAGTGCAAATGAAACTAAATCAACGTCTTATATGGAGCATATGTAGTGATAAAAAATAAAAGTATGCAAACATCCTAATATATGCATGCGCACCCACACAAGCGTGCACATTCACACACACTCACACAAATATGTACGTGTATATATTTGTGTGTGTGTATGTATGTATGTATACACATCCATTTATCCATATGCAACAACCATATCGAAAAGAAAGTTAATGTCCATAAGTAAACACATATATAAAGAAACAGTGATGGGTTATACATGTGTGTGTTCATATTGCATTGTCTTGTATGTATATACATAGCAACCTAGGATAATCCCTATATTTATATATAATCTTCTACACATAATCATCTAACATAAGTTAGAAGACACCTAAATATAGGGATCTATCCTAGGCTGGTATGTATATACATACAAGCCAATATATTATGAACTAAATTGGTATAACTTAAACAAATTAACAGTAGCAACCAAAACACATCATAAGGATATGCATACATCCAATCCCAGTATCCATACATATAGACATACATATGTCAACTTACTAGCTAAAACAACCACGCAAACACATACACAATAAAATTAGCAGACTGAACTACAAACTAACTAAAAGAAAGAACTTACTAGAAGAGAGCTCATGGTAGAAAATTTGATTTCTCTCCTCGAGTTTCCGCTTTCTCACATCCAAACATTTTTCTTGTCGTACTTGGACTAATTTCATTTCTTATTCTTACATCTCACCAAGTTCTAAGTTGTGAACATGTATTTAGAGTATCCTAAACTCCGCCTCTACATTCATCTTATCAAGCTAATTAGGCTCTACCATAACCACTAAATCATCGATGTATGTTGAAACTGAGGTAAACAAAATACGTGTATGCACTTGCAAAATTTTAAAAAGCCCACTCAAACATGCCGACTTCCTTACTCTCTAAAAAATCAGGAAAGGCTTGACAACTAGTGGCACTTTCTTCCCATATAACACTTCTTAATAGCGAGCCCTTCACCTGTACCATATTACCCACTATGAACATTTTATGCATTCATATCCTATTGGTTTACATTCCTTTGTGTATCATCGAGGTGTCTCTAATTATATAATGTCCAAGCATATCTTTTATTTAAATATATACTTCACTACTAACATATCCCCATTGTAAAATACCTTGCAACATGCTCCACCACTTCTTCATCCTCGACCAATAAGTAACTTCTTTGTACCCTTTGAGATACCTCACTAAAGTCCTTCTTTAAGTTTATAAACATGACAACATGATAACAAACGGTATCTCCCCTCTAAGTGGACCAACTTTTAGGATTCTTAGGCCAACCCCATACTTCATCATGGTATAATTTATAGATATCACAAATGGATGATGCCTTATTTTTAGTGAACAAGTATTACTACAACAAACTCATAAATTAAGTTGTGCATATTTCACTTGCTATTCATTTACATCAGCCATTGAAAATAAGTTATGCATAAAAGATCATTATTTCGGTAAATTTACATAATAAGATATTTCTCTCAATCCAAGTGATGGCTAAAAAGAGCTAATCTTACGCTTCATCAATTTTTTTCCAAATTGCCAAATCATGCCTTTCTTTAAAATTGCCTTCGTACCTTAGTATGTCCAAATCATGTCACTTACTTCATATCTTGGAAATATACAACACATGATACTTCAAAATTGACATTAATGCCACATGCTTGTGAAGTCCTCTAAACTAACATACCAAAGTACTTTTATGTACATCATCGTACTCAACACTATTAGTTAATATCGGATAGTATCACTGATATATTGCCAATATATCTCATATCACTCCTTAACTAATATTTTTTATAAAATATCACATAAAATATCATTACCAATATAACGTCTGATATCTGCCGATATATCGCTTCGATATTTAATGTAAAATCCCTGACATTTTTTAAGTATATCGTTCATTACTGTATGCCTTTGAGAAAATAAATTTACAAATAAATATCTCACATTCTCAGTATTTGTTTTTAGTATATGGTGAATGAAAACACGTAGAAATCCCAATGCCATAATTTTTTTAGTTTTGGCCATAATATTTTTAGCCTATTTCATTCGTCTTTTAACAAAGAAAACTCTATTTATTCCTTTAGTTTATTTACTTTATTCCCTATGAAGACTTTACCACTAAAAGCTAGATCGTTTAAGAGCTACTACTCTTTTTAGTTATATTATGGTTCAACCTTTCTACTTGGTAAGTTAGGTTATGAAAATTAATTTCATTACTTATTATCATGCACCAAGAACTAAAACCTTGAAGAGTAGTGCATTTACATATTTGAAAAATCGATAAAGAACAGGTTTGAAATTGTAATCGATGACAAATCAACATCATTTATTCGATAAATTAAGCGAAAATAAAAAAGAAGTAACTATAAATATGGAAAAAATTGCAACTTAATATAGATAATTAGATGACTTAAAAATGAATAAAATGATAAAAATGCATGTTACAAGAATTTCTCGATTTTTATAAGCTTGTTCTATGACTTGTGTTTAATAGAATATCCCAATAAACATATTGTAACCTGTAAACTATATGCAACCACTCTTTTAGTAATTAGGCAATATTGGTCCAAATATCTAAAAACATAACCCCATTAAAACATTATAAAATAGCACAATATGGTTTATAACAAGTTCCACACAGGTCCAATATATTACCGATATTATCCAATATTACCATGATATTTTAAAATATCTCATATGAAACTTGACCGATAAATACCTGATACCGGTATTAACTACTTAGGCTCCAAAAACACATATATAATTACTTGATGGTATCCTCTCTAATATAGAGCCTTACCGGCTCACTTCCAAAGTATAACCAATGATGCAACCCAATATGGAGTAATACTTTGTCGCCCGACTAACTTAAAATATGACACATAATGATCAAATAACATTGCCTACAAAACTCCACTAACTTCATACAGGACCATCGTAAAATAGATCGTTGTCCTGACATAGTGAACACGACCTTAAGCTCCTATCGCATTTAACTACTCATATGTGATATCATGATTGCACCTAATGGCACACACCAAAATGCTAAACCATAACACAAATGGAAGCAATTATCCCTCTTTAGTTACTTTGTACATATCACAACTCAAGGGAAATATACTCAAATATGGCATGGCGAAACAATAACCCAAGGGTATCTACCGCGACATAAAAACCAATATGTGGGTGTAACAAAAGCCAGAAAGACACATGTGTTGTAACACTAACCAATACTTTTATGTAGACACTCTCCAAAACAAGTATAGTTGTCCCCTATCGTTGACTGTCTTATGCAACCATCTTTTATTATTCAATCTTTTTGGCAAAACTTCACATTCTAATGCACTCTCATGCTTTACAACTTCTTAGTAAAGGTGTCCCAACCCTTAACATTAACATATTTCATTTTATTTTATGTCTCTTCTCTATAACTATTATGGTAGCGTATTTTGGCTTATTTTTGTCTTACTTCATTATTTAATAAGTTTTAGCCAAATCTCACCTATCAAATCATCATTAGCTAAGCTCCTATCAAATAAACCATATTTTAGCTAGGATGACACAAAAGGGTATTTCCCCTTATTATTTTGGAAAACACCAAGATACTCTAACCTTCTAGCTTGAACGTCGATTGAAAAGGCCACCAAATTCTATGCTAGAATCCTTCACCCAAACCATCCAATACTTAAAACCGTGATGTTCAATACCAGGAAGTCCTTAGCACACTGCCATATTGATTACTCTAGCTAGTTCACTATAACTAATTCAAAATCTATAGGCTGTGTAATTTTTTTCTAACTCGAATAATTTTTTTTAATTTAAGTGAAAACCAAAATGACATTTTCATTTTAGTTTAGAATCCAAAATAATTAAGTTCTAACTTTAATTTTTACAAAACTACCAAACTTCTATACCTATAAAGTTCTCTACAAATTTTGTTAAGTGTTTAAAAAAATAACACATTTTTTTAAAAAAAATTTGGATTCTACTTAAATAAATTTCCAAGAAGTTGTACTTTAGACATTTCGTTGTTAAATCATTTCTAGAAATCATAATCCAATTTAATTTTAGTGTAAACATTTCATATTTATTTTGTAAGCCTCCTTACAAAACAATAAAATAAGTTTCAATTTCAAAAGCTAATTTTTTTAAACAATTTTTTAAAAATATCATTACCTAAATTTATTTAACTTCCAACGCTCAATTCTTCGTAGTTTAACTAATTCAATATAATTACTAAAATATAATTAAATTTGGAATAACTTCGGTTATTTAATGAAAACTGGTACTGCATCACGCACGCGAGCCCGCACACATACGTATATTGTTTAATCATTAGCCAATTTCTAAAACCTTTAAACAATACATTATATATATGATTAAAAAATTTGGAAATTCATTTCTAGCTACAAACCATATTCACATCCATATTTATGCTCCTTTCAACAGCTTATATTCAAAATCCTTCAATTTCCATTCAAAATTACATAAATTAATTTTTTTTTTACATGTTTTAAGATAAAAATTGAGTAATTTTTCAGTTTGGATTCCATCCAAAATGGTTTAAATTTGACATAGAAAAGTAAACATGCAAAACGAATCATTTTAAATTTCACCTTTATAAATTAGAAATTTTCACAAAATTGTAAAAATAAGTAATATATTAAAAAATTCCAAAGTGTGAAAAAAATATTTATAAAATAAAAGGTATTCAAAAGATGTGCTTTTACTTCTCAATTTATTTTAAAAAGGTTTCTTTATCGAAAGAAAAGTGCAAACGGAGTATAAGGGCCACAACATGCCTTACACTCCAAAATAAGAGCTTTAAAATATTTGTGGAAAATTACTTCTTATAAATATTTCCTTATTTTTTAAAACATAAAATAAAGGGTAATTAATAAATTATACAAACTCCAACTTCAATATTTTTCACTAAAATCTCCAATATTGTTTTATAAAAAGTGGACCAACACCTTAGCTTAGAGTTGAAAGCATCTGCTCTGTATTCATAGAGTAATATAACAGATCACAGAAATAGGAAAAAGCAATAAGGGAAAAAGACAGAAGATTTTTATAGTGGTTCGGCTGTTAAGTAAGCCTACTTCCACTTTATATCTTTATTATGAGCTGATAGCTATTACAGAAGTTGTTCGATTACAAGGCCTTAGCCAATTCAATGCTGAACTGGATCTCTAGAGCTAGAACCTATAGGAGAATCGCGGTGTATCCCTTCACAAATCACTGTGTGGAAGATGAGAGATGAAGGAGGATCCTGGCAGAGCTTCCACCGTTAGTCACCAGCCCTCTTTATGTTGTAGAGGGCAAGCTATTTATAGAGGTTGGAGGGCTGCTAGGCTAGACTTATCATTTTCAGGTCTCAGGTAAGAAGCAGGCGACCTAAGGAGTTCAACAGTCGAAAATCATTTACCTTCATGGGTCGTTGGCGACCCATGGGCCATGAGTCACTCACAACCCATAGACTTAGTCAATTTTTGGCTGCTGAATTCCTTCTTCTTCCATCTTATCACATTGTTCGTTCGTTCGTGATCTTCATGGAGTACATTGGTGTTTTTGTTTCCATCATAGAGGTTGATTCTGGACTCTAACACTGGAGATGTCTTCTTAAGTACATGTCGTCGTAGTCACATGCAGATGGCAAGTTATTAGCTGTTATACTTAGGCCCTTGTTGATTCATAAGGCAGCTGGTTTCTTGGCTTTGTTGAACCACGTTGTCATTCCAATCGTGTAGCTCGATCCTCATTGAGCTCTAGTTGTAACATTTACGATTAGCTCTTGAACCACCCTGCGGTCCTTGCTTACTGCTGGTATCTGCTGGTTTAAAAACTCAAATAACGTTTGCCCCCAAAGTATGTCTTCATTGTAAACAAGGTGTGCTTCTGAAGTTATCGTTTGCCATATCCATTCTCCAACCTTTAAGCGGTTGTATCAGAGCTCTATGAATAAAATAGCCTGACGTCATTGATTATTTTCCTTTAGTTCTAGTTATTGCTACTAGCTTCAAATTGTCGTGTTTTCGTTTGTAGTCTTCTAGCGTGTCTTAGAATGACTGGCAGTTGCAATTGATTGATTCTGAAGTGACATGGTGGAAGGAGAAACTGAATATATTCGAATTGCCCATCCTCATTTATTATTATCGTCGTCATTATTATTATTATTATTATTTTCGATGGGTCGCTAGCGACCCATGTGAGATGGGTCACTGGCAACCTATCTCATTTGAAAAAATTTCTTGGGTCAGCTCCAAGTTGGATCGCCTGCGACTATGATAAGTCGGGTTGCTCAGGACCCAAACACTTAGAAAATTTTCACTTATTTTCTACTATTTATAATCGGGCTTCCTATCTTCCCTCATTTGATCCATCCTCCTGATATTTCTCTCTAGGGATTCACTTTCCTAATCCTGCCTGCCGACCAGATCTGGATCTTCCTTCCATCATCTCGCCTGAATGCCACCTCCTGCTACTACCAATCCATGAATTCCAGACCTAGCTGACCCACTCCGCTCGGGTTCAAGGTGTAACCAATCTGTTGCCTCGCCATACACGAACAAACCCTCCACTAGCTCTCCCACGACCTAATTCATAGCTTGCCAAGTCCAATCTGTAAATTCCTTTGCTCCATTAAGCTGATTGTGAGGTAGGTTGGTTAATTACTGTGTTTGCGTTATGATTTAATGAGTAAGCCATTTTTTGACATTGATCATGAGAAGTTCTAGTTAATTGCAGTTTAAAGGAGGAAGATAGTAAACTGGGTCATGAGTTGTCTCCCAGAATGACATTTAGGTTTTGGTCCAATGCTTGACATATTTTGCTATCTTCTTCCTTTGGACCCAAATTGACTTATGCCGAGTTCCACAAACACCACCATACAACACATCATCGGTTGATTAAGAGGATATGGGCTTATCATGCTTGATTGTTCTACACTCAGTGTTCCTATAATGAGAAGAGCCTTCGGTGTCGTTTCGGACAACGGGCCCATCATCGATCATCGATCGATAGCGGGTAAGTGTACAATAGGTAAACAAGGAAAACAGAAAATGAACTGACACGGGAAGTTCTTCTTTCTTTTCTGCTGCAAGTGAACTATCTACATGGGATAGAGTGTTTGTAGTGCATTGAGCACTGAGTTCATCCCATATAGAAAGCATACTACACTTCCCTCAGTTCGTATTTGGAGTCCGACGTGTCGAACATCAGTTAAAGTTCACCCAGGATTCAAGTATGATAGGGGAAACTCATGAAATTAGGATAGATTTACCTGACTTTTTCGAACATGATTTTTGCCATATAGAATGAAGCAGCCATCTATGTGCCACAAGCCAAGTGGGCAAAGTCCTGCACTCTTTGAGGCTGAGTCGTCATCTACTTCACAAGCTAAGTTTGATCAACTGGTTCCGGTTGGGCCAATCGTGGATCGAACGCCATCCAACTTCTGAGTCTTACCCAATCTGCTTGAAAAAGCCCAATCTATGATATCCATCAAGGTCCTCCACAACATTTATTTATAGCATAGGATCCCTGAAAGAGGATATGCGCCTTTCGAAGAAGGATGAGTATGCTCACATGCCTCCCTCTGGATTTATGGCATGTCATCGGTTAATGTGCTTAAATGGAGCCGGGCCCCTATTCAACAATTTTCTTCGTGAAACGTTGTCGAACATAGGGATAGATCTATTCCAACTTCACCCGAACGGTTATGCCATTATCAGGTGCCTACACATTCTTTTTATGCAGAAATTTCATCATGCTTCGAGTTTTGATGAGATGCGATACTTTTTAGCTTTCAAGGGAAGAGACGATTACACCTCCCTAATCATAATTGAGGCCCAACGAAACCGAAGATAATACAACACGTACAAAGCTACTTATCTCAATTCAATACAAAATACTTCTTCGTTAGGTGCCTTGGGAGATTTAATCATCGCTGGACAATAGGGGTAGGTCTCCTTATATTTCGTTCGTCGAGCTTTGAAGTGCTGTGATAGAGTTTCTAATCGATTGCACCTTTTTCAATTATCCTAAGGTCGAGCAGAGACATGGCTCTTGATGAAAATTTTCAAGCCCTTAAAG
Organism: Allium cepa; assembly: GCA_030765085.1. Classification (NCBI taxonomy): domain Eukaryota; kingdom Viridiplantae; phylum Streptophyta; class Magnoliopsida; order Asparagales; family Amaryllidaceae; genus Allium; species Allium cepa. Next base: position 62,437,433 of record CM060935.1, read on the forward strand.
CTATCGATTTTGAGGAATGAAGCGCAAGGGTTTTACTTACTGACAAGAACCTATGTGAATTCGGATTGTTAGATCTAGGGAGATCAGTCGCACAAGTCGAAGCTCCCTCCCCCGGCCGAGCTAGGATTCAAACAAGGCCTTGTTCCTCTTCACAAGAGCCTAAGAAAGGTCATGATATAGGCGACCCCTCTAAAAGTTCGCTCAACGAGTCCCATGAAGAAGGGATCACGGCTGGTTTTAGCGATTCTACTAAAATGTCTCTGATTCAGGAGAGGCCTGTGCAGAGAGAGGAAAGTCGTGATAGACTCGGAGAAGGAGGAAGGAGAATTCGAAAGCGACAGTGATGAATCCACAGTTAGTGATTAATACTCGTCAGAGTCAGAAGGAGAGGATTCAGAATCATGTGATGAGACACTAGGGATGAGTCCTATCCTTTTGAACTCACGCACTTCTGATGTTAAGGGTAAGATAGGGCCCTAGAGGCCCGCAAGCATCAAGATTCTCCCGGTAAGGCTGCCGGGGTAGAATTTGGGGACATGAGCGATGTACTTGTTGATTTTGATGCCCTCATGAAAGACGAATTCAATTTTGATGTGATGCCAACCTGTTCTACGGTATTGTGCCATCTATCAGTCTGATTCTACCCGTGACAACTAAAGTCGACCATATTCCCCAACCTACAATGATTCGCTTCGGTTTGTGACGACGTCTTAGCCGCATTTTCTGAATACACGAAACAACACATTACAATCACTCTTATATTCATTTTCAATTCTCCGGTATGTTCACTTAATTATTTCCTTGTTTCTAAAGTTCTGAAGGTTTCATTTTAGGTATGATGAGAGGCATGCTCTTTACGATGACTTCGGGGATTACACTAACACACAATGATGAATGAGGCATTCCTACAGTCACCATCAAGCCTGGGAGTCGAAAGAAGAGTATATGCAGAGAAAAAAACTCAAAGAAGAGACCTATTATTAGAAGGAGAAGGATAAATATCTCAAACACGGAGGTGGTTACAAGAGAAAATGGTCTCACGATGACCGAGAAGAGTCCTCGAAGAAGTCTAAGCTTGATCATCACTCTTATTCTTCCAAACTTGTTTCTAAACATGCTTCAACGAGACAAGATATTGCCACTTCTTCTGTCCAATTCTTCCTTTAACATTTGTTTCATTTTCTTCGGCTGTTGCCACTGTCCCTATCGCTTCTCATCCCCGTCGGAGGCCAGACTACACCCCCCCTGCATGCCCACCTAAGCTGGAGGCATCTCTCCCGGGTTGGTTTCTAATGGGTGTAAGGTTTGACAAGGATATTCATCCCATTTAAAGGAACATTTACATGCCGCGCCTTCAAGGCATTCAAGCTAATTTGGAGCAGGTTGAGAAGTGGGAGAGGCTCTGTAGACAACTAGCTGATACTAATAGGAAAACTATCAGGAGATCCTCTCCTTCACAGCCGAAAAAGATGATTTTGAAAAGGCACTAACTGAGCTGGATGCCAGCATTAAACAACTGGAGGAGGAAAAATAGACAGTGCTTTAGGATAGTACGAGGACTGCCAACCTGATGCAGGAGATGAAGTATGCGCACAAGAGAGCTGAAATCATCTGGAGAGACGAAATCAAAAAAATGCATGCGAAAGAAGCCAAGCTGAAGGAAGACGTGGTCGTTTGTGATACTATTATCGAAACCCTAAAGAAGGTAATTGTCGATCACAATCTGGTTGTAGATAGGTAGACAAAACGTCTTTGATCATGCCAAGAAGATTGAGGAGCTGTAGGGGATGATCGTTGGACTACAAGGCTAGGTCACACAACTTAACGCCGACAAAACTGCAATTGAGATGGAGAAGGCTACGGTGACAGCAAATTATCTTGAACTACAACATACTTTCGACTGAAAAATGGAGAAGTTAGACTCGATGACCCTAAATTTCTATGTCAACTATATATTGCATCAGGGGAGTCTTTCTTATCTTGGCGCGAAGTTTCAGTGTACTCTTGCCTTGTTTGGGAGGAAATCCTATTTCATTCCGCCGAGAATGGTGATGCATATACTGACCATGAGTTTCAGGACGCCTATCTTTATGAGGAATCAAAGAGGGCATTGCTTGAAGGCCAATAAATTCTCTGAGCGGAATAGGAGATGGAAACCGCCGACGCGGCTCTGACGGTTACCGCAGATGTGCCTGCCAAGCCTTCAATTTCCAATGCAAGTGGACCTTCTGGGCAGATTCGTGAACAACTGACAAGTTCGTGACTTGATATTGCTCCACCTATGGCAGGGATTTCCAAAGGTAATGAAGGAGACGAGTTTGAAGTTGTTGTTCGCGACCCTGCTTCCTGTGCAGATAACGATCACTCCTTTCTCGAAATTGGGGGAGTTCATCTAATGCAACAGAAGCAAGAGCAGCTTAATGCTTTTATCTTTGATCTTATAGTTCTGTCTACTCTTCTTGTCGACGCATCAGTCACCTCGGCACTTAAGCGCACGATTATTTTCGTAACGACCCAAAATTTTCGACCTCAAGATTTTGACATTAATACGTTCAACTGAAGAAGTGTCGAGCAATCGAACGCTAGAAACCCCATATTGTTAGGGAAAAGAAGAAGAAGGTAGAAGAAGAACAAAAAACTACAGCATCTCACATTCGCAATTGATAAAATATAATATCAAATAATAGAATTTATACCGAGAAAATTGTAATTGTCAAATTACATTTAATATATCAGAGTACAACCATTTATACATAAACTGGACAGTTATAACAACTTGTCCCAGACTATAATAAAATCAAACTCAAATACACAGCGGTAAACTCCATACGTTCCAGCCATCCAGCCCGCCTCCTAAGCTCCAGAATGTCCAAACCTGAAAATCTGTAATACTCGGTTTGAACCGAGCATTACAACAAGGTAACACCGGAGTCAGGCTGGAAACCAGCGTGAGTAAACCTATATAATTTGAAATACTAAGGTATAATTTTTTTTTTTAAATCGTGGAGTAACTCATTTATTACAACGTGTTCTTAACTTGTTATACTTATTTCATAAGTCAATATCTAAGTACCATTACTAAATTTAAATGCCATAATACTTGATTTATTTCATTCCAGCCCGATTGATTCTAAAACCAAATTCAAATCCATAAAGAACTTTTGTAGATTACTAATCGAAGTGGTTTTGGGTACTTGTTGATACCCGACCCTAGTCTCTTCGAATCCATTACATTTTTTTTATCCAAGTTGTTTAAGTTTTGAACCATTTAATTCAATCCAAAACATTGAATTCATACAGCATTTATCACAGATAAATAATACACATTTATCACAGCTATAGCCAAGGCATATCACATTACAGAATATCACAGATTATCATACTATAAATATCAATTTGGACATTTCATACAATCAATCATCTATAAGCAAGTTCTATTAATCCCATCTTTATAACTAATTTAATTAACTCAAATTAAATTAATTACTTTTGAATTAATTTCTAACCTGATTAATCAATCATTAATTAATTACAACCATTTGAATTAATTAATCATTCTTTAATTATTTCTATAAATCAATTAATTAAATTTTAATTACCGACTAATTATCCTTTAATTATTAATTTATTAACCTTAAATAATAATTAATTAATCCTCATTATTATTTAACAAATCCTTAATTATGAATTAATAAATCCTTAATTACAAATTAATTAATTTTTATTTACTTAGTTAATTAATCTTAAATTAATTTAATTAATTTAATCTTAAATTAATTAATTAATTTAATCTCTAATTACTACTTAATTAATTTATAACCCTTAGTTATTAATTAATTATCCTTAATCATAAATTAATTAATTTCTCTGTAATTACTTTATTAATTTAATTTACCATTTATCACCAAAAACCTTAATTAACTTTAAGATAAACCATTATCTTTATTTATTTCTTAATTATCATTAACATGTAAATTTAAAACATTTTATCTTTAAATTAACACCTAATTAAACCCTTTAATTTAAGTAAAAATTAACTTAAGAAATTAAACTAAATTAATTTAAGTAAAATAAATCATATAACTTCTTAAATCAATTATTTAAAAACATTTATTCTATAAAGAATTAGATTTAAGAAATATCTTAAACTAGATTCATTTGAAATTTTTAAAACTTGCATTTATTAAAACTTTTAAAAACTATTATAACCTTACTTCGGGTTCAACCCTACTCTTAATCGAGTCACGCCCGAGTAATCACCATTCCCTCTTCTTCTTTTTTTTCTAAAAACTTTTTTTAAAATTTTGAACTGTTATAAGTTGTAAAACCCTCGCGTAGACAATTTCTTCCTTTCCCAAGGCTAACCCCGAGACTTCTCTTTACCATCTCAAAGCAAAGCTCTGATATACAGAGACACCACATGCATGTGCATGACTGATCGCCGACGATCTGGCCACCTATACCACCATTGAAAAGTCATCATCGACCTACCCTTCCGATCCCGACCACTTAAACTAAGAATCTGGCTCGAAATCGAAATCGAGCCCAACTCATCGAACCTGGAACGAAACAGGCTGCCAAGAAAATGCCCCGACTCGCCAATTCTGATCATCGAAGTCCTCGACACCACGTCCACAACCTCGTCGATGAGCCATGCTTCCATTCCCCCAACTCCAGTCATGTCCGATACTCCCTTGACAACGTAAAAGCCTCGACTTCAACGTCGACCCAAATGGGTTGTTAAACACTAAAACTCCTTCGACTCACCACCATGGTGGCTTAAAAATCCAGTGACTATTTTTACCGAAATATCCTACCTCCAAGCTAGCTTCAGCCATGAACTCGAGGCCCCAAACCTCATTGATCATCAGAAAATGCACAAAACCCAATTTCCGTTCAACATGCAATTTCTCTTGAAATACAAGCTTAAAAATCACGATTCTTTTTCTAGAAATCATAGATTTTGAAAGCATAATAGATTATATTCATGAATCAACCAATTATTTAAATCGAGATTACGATATAATTTAAGTTTCACTGTACTTCTATCTTTTGATTAAAACTAGCTTCAAATTCTTTTTCAAAAAAAATTAAAATCTATATCTTGTTATTACTAACAGGTTCTGTTTATAAATCAAATCCTAAAGAGAATTAAGGGAACTACAATTTGAAATTGAACATATTTTAAACCTGTAGAAATAAGAAAAGAGCAAACATTATTGTTCTAGACATGCATACAAACATCCACATACATATATACATGCATTCATATTTAAACCATCATGCAAAAACTAATCACACTTAACTTTAAGTAATTTCTGGATGTATCATAATTTACCATATTTAAACTCTCTTTTTTCTTATTTTTTTTAAAGTTTGTTTACTCACCTGTTTTTAGAGGATAGAGAACAGAGTTTATTCCTGGAATCTTGATTCCGAAGTTAAAAGTTGATTTGAATCTACTATGTTTGAGTTGAAATATGAATCCACTTGGCCTTAGCTTGCTTAAGCTCAGATTGGAAAGGAGCTTGAAGAAATTGAAGTTGTTGTTGTTTGATATATATATATATATATATATATATATATATATATATATATATATTTCTGGTTTGTTATCTCAAGTTTGGTTTGAAAAAAGAACAGATCAAAGAAAAATGAGAAAGGAGTGGAGATGATTATATAGCCTATTTTATCTTTTATTTACTATTATAAAAACAAAAAGAAATAATGACACTTGTTAAATTGTATACACTTGTAAATTGCATGTAACAATAGGTTTACATTTGTAATTTGCATGAACTAAATTGTTTTTACATGTTTATATATATTTATATTATAATTTCAATTTATTTTTATTTTTATTTTTGTTAATGTATTATGTGTTTATATTTAAACTTTATCTCCTATTTATCTGTATATAATTTAAAAGAAAAATGATATAAACCTAATTATATGGTAATAATAATCATATATACATATTATTCTTAAATCCAATTTATTTCCAAGATGTTTACAATTGAATTTCAAATCCAAATTTTATTTAAAAAACTACTTTTATAAATATACACCACAAATACTTGTTTCATTTGCTTGAAAAAGAATAATTAAAGATCATTTTAAATAATTTATAAAAGAAGATTACCCCAATATTATTTCCCAAAAATCTGGGTTATCACATTCCTCCCCTTTAAATCTTTTCGTCCTCGAAAAGGAACGAAACCAGAATTTATTCAATACTTATTATCGAATAAATTACTCTATGAACATTTTAACTAAAGACTCTTTTTACTTAAATTTTTTTCTAAAACACTTTAAAATCTAAATAATATTACCAAAATAGTTTTTACAAAAATACTTTTATAACTCGATGTTTCCACAAGTCCATCCTCGTTCTTACAAAAATTTGGTCATACTTTGATCAAGCATAGGACTGAAAATCTTTAAGTACTTGGAAAACCCGTTTTCAACACCCAGTGAAAATACTTGGGAAAACATTTTGTTGAAAATATAGAATTTTTTTTTTGAAAATAGAGGTAACATCTTTGGTGAGAATGCTTTGGAAATCATCACCCCGTCCATGGTCGTAGTTAACCCGATGGTTACGTTGCCATCCCAGCAAAATCCATAGATAACTCTAGGCACTCTACGCCCCTCAATTACGCCATGGAACCCTCCACAGATCGCAGCTACATCCAGGGTTACGTCGCCATAACGGCAAAAATCCATGTAACTATAGGCATCAGCGCCCTCGAATTTCGCTACCAAATGAAACTTCACCACTCCTAAATAGATCGCAGACTACATCAGTCGAGTCCCAATGTAGCCGTAGGCTTTCACGGCCTCACGACATCCACTATGTCTTCATAGATCAAAGTCTACCGTGTTACGTTGCCATCACGGCAAAATCAAACGTAGACCGTTGGCTCTGACGTCCACACGACTTCCGCTATGGTCCGCAATAGATTGCAGTGACATCGAGTTACAATGTCATCGCAGCATAACCCAAATGTCTCTGCAGGCATCAGCGCCCTCGACTTTCGCTACCCACACACATAATCCTTAGGAACTTCAGTTTGTCCGGACTTTCTCCCAGGATCAAATTTAGAGCCTCCCCCTTAGGGCTCAAGGCAGAACCACCCCGTGGATCTCCTATAAAGTTCATTCCAATGGAAGCGCCTTTTTCCCCAGAGACAAACTCAAAACATTTTATACTATAAATTTATAGTATCTTTCAAATCATACTCTTTATGATTCGCATAAATCTCCTTTACTCAAAATCGATATTTCAAATCGATAGTTCCAAACTTGGCTTTTCATATTTTCAAAATTGATTTTTCCCAAAAATCAAAAGCCTTTCCAAAATCTATAGGATCCAAAACATTTTCCAAAATAATTTTCATAAAATCATTTATATATCTATATAGATATGCATATATATATATATAACTTATCCTTTCCAACTTGAAAATAATCTTTGGATCACTTATATAGATTCCCTTTTTATACTTTAAATATTTATCAAAAACCTTTTCTTCTGGTTTTAAATCCAAAATAAAGGAGTTTATCATATATAACAAATATATATATACACACAACTTTACTATGCCAAATCAACATTCAAAATTGATTTTCTTTTATAATGTTACTTACCATATCACTTACTTTTCATAAAGTGAATTTCAGAAGATATCCAACTTCCACCTTTATTCATATATATGTTTCTCCAAATATATTTCCCTTTCCAGAAATCATTTTCATTTCTTTCAAAATTTCAGTCTTCATTTAAGCACGTACGATGTACATATACCATCCGTACGTAATATCAAATCTGATCGCTCACTCGATCACACAATTTCACTTCTGAACTAGTATCGTCCACCCAACTTCGTAGTGCGGACTCAGATCTGGTTTCTTGATCAGAAACCGTCGTTCTCCTTGCATAGCCAAACTATGATAAAGAATTTCCAGAATCAATCAAAAATCCATATCCAGGGTTCGTCGTCGAAAGTCGAGTGAAAAATTCCAATTCTTATCGATATACTATCTTGAAATTCTGTGCTCGGATCTAGATCAAATCATTCTACGAATAGAATAATATATGTATACTCTACGTATTTATCTTCATTGATTATTAACTAAATCAATTCTCTTTCTTTTCTCCTTCATCTTAATTCTATTCACCTATTCACAATTGCTTCCATTTCCATTTGGGTTATCATTCCAATTATAAAAAGTTTGCACTCCAATCAGCTTGAATTTAGAAAATAGCTTGAAAAAGTTTAAAATAGTTAAGTGGTTGAAAAATAGATATTAGTTGCAAAATAGCTGAAAAATAGTTAAGTAATCATAAAATAGTTGTAAAATAAATAAATAGTCATAGAATAGTTAGATAGTTGCAAAATAGTTATAAAATAGTAATTAGTTATAAGTAGTTGTAAAATAATGATTAGTTTATAAAACATATGTAAAATAGTAATTAGTTTCAAAATAGTTGCAAAATAAATATAAGATAGTTTGTGTTTTAAAAAGAAAGGTTGTATAGTAAATAGCTAGGAAAATAGATTTAAAACAGTTTATATTAAAACAATTTATCTGAAAATAATTTTCAGAGTCAAACTGGTCCAATTTCCGAATCTCCCATTCCAATCAATTTCCAATTTCCACTTAAATTGATTCAATACCAATTCAATTTGAAAACTTATTTAACCTCAATCTCACTTCTAATTAATTTAAATCAAATTAAATTTGAGTTAATTTAAATTTCAATCTCAATTTTTAAACCATCTCGAATTATATGAATTCGATTTAAATTTTCAAAATGTTAATTTAATTACTTAAATATAATTAACTTTTATCTTTAATTTAACAACCAAGGTTTTTAACAATTTAATTCTGAGCCCAAATTCCAAATATTCATTACAAATTACCTTCACTTAACTTATTTCAAAGTTCAAATTAGAGTTCAAAACCTTTTAAATGATTTAATATTCAGAATCCACTTTATTACCAAATTTTAACTTCTAATTTAGAAACCAATTCTTAAAAATTTCAGTTTGCAAGTTCATTTTTAACATTTAAATCTTTAAGTTCAAAATGATTTCATTTCCATATGTTCAATCTTTATTTCTATTTTATTTCAGTAATGGATGCATATTACCTCAATCCATTTCTTACTTCATTTAAAATAATCCAATTCTCAGTTTGATAGATTATTAATAACAACAGGATGATATCAGAATAAGTCACAATAAATAAACATCCAAATTATTTAAAACATTCATCAATAGCATCCAATTCCAATTTTCAGATCTCAAACCCATTTGAGATCAGACATACTCCCTTCAATTCAACCAATTCAACTTCCTAAGTTAAATCTCAATTTCATTTTGAAATTTCTAATTCAGGTTGTTCATTCTAAACTCATTTAACTTCTCCTAAGTTAAATTCAATATATTTAATCCAGTCAACTTTACCCAATTTGAATTCCCATTTCAAATTTTAAACTTCATATTAATAATCTTCCTATTTAAGTTTAAAAACTTATTTCACTTTGGTTTTTCACATCACATTCCAAGGAAAAATTCAAAAATCAACACTTAGTGTTTACTTCCATTCAGCTTTAATCCTATGTATATCCCACATGTATACATATTCATTTCTTGTGCACCCCAAGACATATTTTAAATTTTTAAACCATACTTGGTTTTTAGTTCAAAACATATTTCTTTTAAATTTTAAAACAATTCTTGTTTTAATATAAGATTCCCATATTTAAAATATTATTTATTATATCTTTTAACAATTTTAAACAATTTTAAATTTATCAGGACTTAAAACTTCACAATTCTAATTATCTTCAATCCCAATTTATAAGTCATACTTATCTAAATTATTACTTCCTTAAAACATTTCATTCTTCTTAACCATTAACGAACATTCCATTATCAAGATACAACAAACATTTTAGGCTAATAACCAAAGTTATCATAACTAGAAACCAATTCACACTATACATATATTATCTCATAATTTATTGGATTATAAAATCAGGGTAACTTAATTCAGCATTTTGAAAACATTCTTACAAATTTCAGGATTTTATTCTCTGGTTTGAACCCATTTCTAGCTTATCTTATTGTATACTTCATATTATCCAATTCTTATTTGGTTGTATTTCTATTACCACTTAATTATTATTATTACATTCAATTCCAATAATCAACAACCAATTACTTTAATAGTTAGAAAACTATCGCCATATATATATATCAAAATATAAGCTTATAAAAAAATCATTCATTTTTAAAATCATTTTTAAAAAAATGTTTGTATAAGGAAATAACAAGTATGCCCTCATATATATACACACACACATACACACACACACACACACACTCAACTCATTCTAGGGTATTATTGACCTTATCCTTAATGAGTAAACCCACAAAAGCGAAGGTTCTCGCTTAACCTTCTACTCTGATACCAAAATGTAACGATCCGAAATTTTCGACCTCAAGAATTCGACACTAATACGTTCAACTGTAGAAGTGCCGAACAATCGAACGTTGGAAATCCCAGATTGTTAGGGAAAAGAAGAAGAAGGTAGAAGAGAATAGAAAACAACTACATATCACATTCACAGCAGATAAAATATAATATCAAATAATAGCATTTATGCCATGAAAGTTGTAATTGTCAGATTACATTCAATATATCAGAGTACAATCATTTATACATAAAACTGGACAGTTATAACAACTTGTCCCGACAACAATCAAATCAAACTCAAATACACGGTGGTAAACTCCATACGTTCCTGCCCTTCAACTTGCCTCCTGATCTCCAGAACGTCCTTACCTGAAAATCTGTAATACTCGATCTGACCCGAGCATTATAACAAAGTAACACCTGGGTCAGGCTGGAAACCAGCGCGAGTAAACCAATAAAATTTGAAACTAAGGTATAAAATTTATTTAAAATCCTGGAGTAACTCATTCATTACAACGAGTTCTTAACTTGATATATTTATTTCATAAGTCAATATCTAAATACCATTACTAGGTTTAAATGCCATAATACTTGATTTATTTCATTCCAGCCCGATTGATTCTAAAACTAAATTCAAACCCATAAAGAACTTTTGTAGATTAGTAATCGAAGTGGTTTCCGGTATTTGTTGATACGCGACCCTTGTCTCTTCGAATCCAATACCATTTTTTTATCCAAGATGTTTATGTTTTAAACCATTTAATTCAATCCAAAACATTGAACTCCACAGCATTTATCACAGATAAATAACACACATTTATCGCAGCTATAGCCAAGGCATATCACATCACAAAATATCATAGATTATCATACTATAAATATCGATCCAGACATTTCATATAATCAATCATCTATAAGCAAGTTCTATTAATCCTATGCTTGTAATTAATTTAATTAACTCAAATTAAATTAATTACTTATGAATTAATTTCTAACGTGCTTTATCAATCATTAGTTAATTACAACCATTTGAATTAATTAATCATTCTTTAATTATTTTTATAAATCAATTAATTAATTTTTAACAATTGACTAATTATCCTTTAATTATAAATTTATTAACCTTAATCAATACTTAATTAATCCTAATTATTAATTAACAAATCCTTAATTATAAATTAACAAATCCTTAATTACAAATTAGTTAATGTCTAATTACTTAGTTAATTAATCTCTAATTAATTAATTAATTTAATCTTAAATTAATTAATTAATTTAATCTCTAATTACTAATTAATTAATCTCTAATTAATTAATTAATTAATTTATAACCCTTAATTATTAAATAATTAATCCTTAATCATAAATTAATTAATTTCTTAAATTACTTCATTAATTTAGTTTATCGTTTATTACCAAAAACATTAATTAACTTTAAGATAAACCATTATCTTTATTTATTGCTTAATTATCATTAACATATAAATTTAAAACATTTTATCTTTTAATTAACACTTAATTAAACCCTTTAATTTAAGTTTAAAATAACTTAAGAAATTAAACTAAATTAATTTAAGTAAAATAAATCATTTAACTTCTTAAAACAATTATTTAGAAACATTTATTCTATAAAGAATTAGATTTAAAAATAGATTAAACTAGATTCATTTTAAATTTTTAAAAACTTGCTTTTTTAAAAACTTTTAAAAACTGTTATAACCTTACTTCGGGTTCAACCCGGCTCTTACCCAAGTCACGCCCAAGTAATCACCCTTCCTTCTTCTTTTTTTTTCTAAAAACTTTTGTTTAAATATTAAACTATTATAAGTTGTAAAACCCTTGCGTACAACACGAAAACAGACCCGAGACGATTTATTCCTTTCCCGAGACTAACCCCGAGATTTCTCTTCACCATCTCAAGCAAAGCTCTGATACATAGAGACACCACGTGCACATGCATGACTGGTCGTCGACGATCTGGCCACCTATGCCACCATCGAAAAGTCATCATCGACCAACTCTTCCGATCCCGACCACCCAATCATAGAATCAGGCTCGAAATCGAAATCGAGCTCACTCACCAAACCTGGAATGAAAAAAGGTTGCCAAGAAAGCGCCTCGACTCGCCTATGCTGATCATCGGAGTCCTCGCCACCACGTCCACAGCCTCGCCGATGAGCCATGCTTCCATTCCCCCAACTCCAGTCATGTCCGATACTCCCTTGACAATGCAAAAGCCTCGACTTCAACGTTGACCCAAATGGGTTGTTAAACCCTAAAACTCCTTCGACCCGCCACGACGGTGGCTTAAAAATCCAATGACTATTTTTACCGAAATCGCCTACTTCCAGGCTAGCTTCAGCCATGAACTCGAGGCCCCAAACCTCGCCGATCATCAGAAAATGCATAAAACCCAATTTCCGTTCAACATGCAATTTCTCTTGAAATACAAGCTTAAAAATCATGATTCTTTTTCTAAAAATCATAGATTTTGAAAACACAACAGATTATATCCATGAATCAACCAATTATTTAAATCGAGATTTCGATATAATTTAAGTTTCACGGTACTCCTTTCTTTAGATTAAAACTAGCTTCGAATTGTTTTTGAAAAATATATTAAATCTATATCTTGTTATTACTAACAGGTTTTGTTTATAAATCAAATCCTAAAGAGAATTAAGGGAAGAGCAATTTGAAATGAACATATTTTAAACTCATAGAACTAAGAACAGAGCAAACATTATTGTTCTAGACATGCATACAAACATCCACATACATATATACATGCATTCATATTTAAACCATCATGCAAACAGTAATAACACTTAACTTTAAGTAATTTCTGTATGTATCATAATTCACCAGGTTTAAAATCTTTTTTTTTAAAGTTTGTTTACTCACCTGTTTTTAGAGAATAGAAAACAGAGTTTATTCCTGGAATCTTGATTCTAAAGCTAAAAGTAGATTTGAATCTATTGTGTTTGAGTTGAAATCTGAATTCACATTATCTTAGCTTGCTTAAGCTCAGATTGGAAAGGAGCTTGAAGAAATTGAAGCTGTTGTTCTTTGAGATATATATATATATATATATATATATATATATATATATATTTCTGGCTTGTTATCTCAAGTTTGGTTCGAAAAATAAACAGGTCAAAGAAAAATGAGAAAGGAGTGGAGATGGTTATATAGCCTATTTTATCTTTTATTTATTATTTTAAAAACAAAAAGAAATAATCACACTTGTTAAATTGTATACACTTGTAAATTGCATGTAATAATAGCTTTACATTTGTAATTTTCATGAACTAAATTGTTTTTTTATGTTTATATATATTTATATTATAATTTCAATTTATTTTTATTTTTGTTAATGTCTTATGTGTTTATATTTAAACTTTCTCTCCTACTTATCTATATATAATTTAAAAGAAAATGATATAAAACTAATAATATGCCAATAATAATCATATATACATATTATTTTTAAATCCAATTTATTTCCAAGACGTTTACAATTGAATTTCAAATCCAAATTATATTTAAAATTCTACTTTTATAAATACGCATAACAAATACTTATTTTATTTGCTTGAAAAAGAATAGTTAAAGATCATTTTAAAAATTTATAAAAGAAGATTACCACACTATTATTTCCCAAAAATCCAGGTTATCATAATTTTTACATCTTAAGAAATCGTATCCATTCCTGTTCCTGCTCCAATATTGACACCCAGTTCTTAACCGGGACCAGAGGCTGAAAACATCGAAGCGCTTCATTGCCTGGATGATCCCTTGGCTACTCTTAAAGGTGATATGACTGTCATTGTGGCCAAAGAGCAAGAAACACTGACATAGAAGCCACCAAAGACTTCACATGCCTTGGTTGCCATCAAAAGAGAGAAAGTGGAGACGATCAAGGCCTCGAAGAGTTACCGAAAGCGGAGAAAGCGCGAAGGGTCGGGCAGCTCTACTAGGAAGCACTCCGGAGGAGGAGATTGCTGAAGAAATCCAAGTCGACATTACTAACTGCAATACTTCTCTAGAAAAGAAGTCAAAGTTTCCCACTAGAGGTTGGAAAGGGAGTAGTGGTAAAAATCACTGATTGGTTCACTCAAGGAGGGAATATATTTTGTTGCATGGCTCTTGGGAAACTTGGCTTGTTGGTTGATGCTGCGTAGGTATAGCCCCACATTTTGATTTTGTGTTCATAAAATTACAAACAATGCAACGGTATTTTGACTTGTAACTCTGTCTATCTTTTCATACGTATTTTATATGCACATGTACGTTTCATTTCATACTTTTACTGAAGTGCTTAATCCTGTTCACATTTGAGATAAAACTTAGAGGATTTTCCAATTTTCCTTAGGGAATTAACTCTCGCTCAGGATCTCTGTTCACTGCTAGGATAAAACTTGTGAGTTTATAGTTGTTTGGAGTAACAGGACTCGTGGACTCTTTGTATTCAGGTAATTTTATATTTATGTAGGTATATGCCCCCTAGTTCACAGGGCTGTTCATTCCAAACAAGTTCCAAGTGTCCGAAGTCTCCAAGCAGTGCGAGAAGCTGGAAATTTAAAATTACAAACAAACTAGTGTCTTGAGTTTCTCGACATCGCCTATCTCTGGGTGTCATGAGAAACTTGAATCTATGGCCACACAGCGTTGCCTATCTTCAGGAAATGCGAGAAGCTTGCGTCGAGAGTTCCTTGGCATCTCCTATCTCCGCGCGACGTGAGAAACTTGAATCTGGGGCTACTTGGCATTGCCTATGAATCTTGCGTCGAGAGTTCCTTGGCATTGCCTATTTCCGGGCAATGTGAGAAGTTTTCTTCTAGAGTTCCTCGGCATTGCCCAACTCTGGGCCACACAAGAAACTTGAATCTAGGGCTACTTGGTGTTGCCTATCTCTGGAAAACGCGAGAAGCTTGCGTCGAGAGTTCCTTGGCGTCGCCTATCTTGGGTAATGCGAGAAACTTGAATCTGGGGCTACTTGGTGTTGCCTTTCTCCGGGCAATGCGAGAAGCTTGCGTCGAGAGTTCCTTTGCGTCGCCTATCTTTGGGCGATGCAAGAAGCTTGAATCTAGGGCTACTTGGCGTTGCCTATCTCCAAGCAACGTGAGAAGCCTGCGTCGAGAGTTCCTAT
Source organism: Allium cepa (assembly GCA_030765085.1). Classification (NCBI taxonomy): domain Eukaryota; kingdom Viridiplantae; phylum Streptophyta; class Magnoliopsida; order Asparagales; family Amaryllidaceae; genus Allium; species Allium cepa. The sequence goes on from CM060935.1 coordinate 62,453,073, forward strand.
GCGTCACCTATCTCTAGGCGACGCGACAAACATTAATTTAGAGCTACTCGGTGTTTCTTATCTCTAGGCAACGCGAGAAGCTTGTGTTAAGAGTTCCTCAACGTTGCCTATCTCTGGGAAACACGAGAAACTTGAATTGGGGCTAGTCGGCATTGTCTATATCCGGGCAACGCGTGAAGCTTGCATCTAGAATTCCTCGGCATCGCGCATGTAACACCTCGATATTGTACGAGAAATATAATTAAAAAGAAATTAAAAGCGCATTTGGTATAGTAGTAAAGGCGCATGTTGACTTCCTTAGTGACCAGGGATCAAGTCCCGCTGTCGTCCAAATTCTAGAGCGATGTTTTTTTAGCTGGTTTGTTTCCAGCGAATTTCCTACGTATTTCAACATTGTTTCTGACCATGTGGACAGCTTCCCATTCGCTACAACGATGTAATAGGATGAGATGGCTAAATTTTATTGGTTGAGTGATGTGTATGGGCTAGAATGGATAACCATTAAGTGTATGAAAGAACCAAATTTAATCTAAAATAATCTAATGCGTTATTTTTGCTTAAACAATCTTTAAATAAACCATCTAACCTAAACCTAATCTCCTATTCAACCGTCGCCAAAATTCTACAGTAAAATTGGTGTGTATTATTCTTCCTCCTTTTCTCTCCTAAATTAACAAATCTCTACCAAATTAAATTATCTATATATATTCAAGCAATTTGGAGAATTTAGAAGAATCATAGGGAGAAGATTAAAGCAAAGCTTTTTTCAAATTTATGCAAGCTCAAGTGCTAGGTGAGTGGGAATTAATATGAAACAGAAAAATAAAGTCGTTCAATTTCAGTTCTTTTCGACACGTTAATGTGAATTAATTTCCGTTATTAATGGAGAAGAGATGTAAATTATTGCAACTTCTTCTTTTTCCACTTCTCAAATCTAATTCATGTTTGGTTCAAAATATGGGACATATAAATTGTCTATTCACATTTTATGGCATAAATAAAATTGAAATTTATATAAATTATTGTATATTCTTCATCTTCCACTTCTCAATTCTAATTCATCTTTGGTTGAAATTTGGAAGAAACAAATTGTTATTCACATTTCATGGCATAAATAAGGTTGGTTTAATTAAATCGAATTAGAATTGTTATTCAATTTCTAATGGTAGAACATGTTAGTTGAATAAATTCAGAATGTGTTACTTGAATAAAATTATGGGTTTGAATGATATAATTACATAATTTTGAATATGGTTTTGGAAAAAAATTGGGAAGTCTAATTGGCATAATTGTTTGTTTCATATGTGGCCTAAAAATATAAAAGTAGAATTTTGCGTAATTAAATGGTTTGTGGCTATTGGATAAAAATTTTGTACAGCTTAAATCTTTAAAAGGAGAACGTAAGTTACGGAGGAAAAAATGTAAATTAAATGGACCCTAAAGGCTAGTGTAAAACTGTAAGAAAATGGCATAAAAGTTACAGACGAACTGTAGGATCGATTTCACCCTAGAGGGGGGTGAATAGGGTGATAGTATAAATTATAAAAAAAAATTAATTGCGGAAGCTTATAAAATAATTTCAACACAGATCACAGAATAGTAGCAGCACAGATAAAAGCAGAATAATAAATGCAGAAATAGAACGACACAGAATTTACCCAGCTTCGGCAAAAACCTGCCTACGTGCTGCCCCCAAGGTTTCTACTAGAAATTAGATAGTCACACGCTTACACACGTAAACTCGCGACACCCGCTACTGACTAACCTAACTCTACGCTCAAAACCCTGCCACAACTCAGCCATTGAGTTGCGAATTCTCAAGCTACGCCACGTAGCTTGTCCCCTAGTCACACGACTAGCAAATACAACGGTTTGAAAAAGAGATTTAAATTAAAAACAATTCAAAACTAAAAATAAGATACAGCTCTTAAAAAAAAAACTAAAACCCTTAACAAAACCCTAATTAAAAAGGCCGGCCCCTTTTATTATTTCGACCCGCTTCTTTTTCTATTCGGTCCTTTTGAAAATGGCGGCTTCTTCGTGTTGAGTCACAAGTTTTATGAAAGTTTTGATTTCTGACAAATAAGGCGATCGACAAAACAAGGTCATTAGAGCTACATATGTTACTATAGATTATAGGTTGATTATTTGATGTTGTAATAGTGATAAACTTGTTAAAATCTATCCTCAAATAATCATGCACCTCAATATAATCGATATATATACGTTTTAAAAGCATTGAACATTCATTGTACAAATTAACAGGAACCGGTCGACCGGTTAATAATCGTACGGTCGACCGTTTCTGTGTAAAATGCACAATGAACGTGCACACATGCACATAACGTATATATATTTTAAATTCCTGTCTACTGGTCACTTTTTAACCTGTCGACCGTTTTTGAACAGAAAGCAATTTTTCCAAAAGACACTTCTCTTCTCCAAAGGTTGCATCTCTTAACCTTTCACCAAAGATCATATCTCTTAATAGCAAAGAGTTACAACCATTCTCCAAAGGGTGTACTGCTAGTGACAAATCCGTGTTTTCAAGAGCACAAATTGTCAACAACAATTATATTTGTTCTTTTGTTGAAGTCCTCTGTGTTGTAAGAGGCAAGTGTTGAAGTCCTCTGTGTATTAGAGGCGTGAAATCCCGTTCGGCTGTTCGGGTGTTGTAAACCTGTTCCTCCGGGTGAAGCGAGGAAGTTAATAGTGAAAATCCAGATAGAAGTCTGGGACTGGACGTAGGACGGTGCTCCGAACCAGTATAAAAATCTCTGGTGTGATTTTTCTATTTTTTATTTTACTATGCTATTATCATCTATTTCCGCATTTGTATTATAATCCATATTACACGATCCGTATATACTATATTAGCACATATAATTGTATATACACCGCACTTTCATTTGGTATCAGAGCACGGTCATCATATAACCGTAACACAGTTATTTGATATATTATAGTAATATGGCAAATAACGTAAGTACTAGCACTCAAAACACCACTTACACGGAGGGTCAATCGACACAAAGACCTCCATTTTTCAATGGTCTTAACTATAGTTATTGGGCAACACGTATGTCATTCTTTATGCAATCAAATAACTATGATGCTTGGATTGTCACTCAAAGAGAAATAGTGAATCCAACAACTGATTATTCAGAATGGACTGCAGCTGAGAAAACGGCAGCAGCTGTAAATGCAAGAGCAATAAATATGTTGTTCTGTGCATTAGACCAAAATGAATATAACCGTGTTAGTATCTGCACTACTGCATATCAAATTTGGCAAACACTAAAAATCACTCATGAAGGTACTAACAAAGTTAAACAAGCCAAAATAGCCATGCTGAAAAGTCAATTTCAAAATTTCAAAATGAAACCAAATGAGACAATCAACGACATGTATTCACGGTTTCAAACTATTCACCATGCACTTATTGGCTTAGGACAAAAGTATTCTGATTTCGATGTTGTTTCAACAGTCCTACATTCTCTGACTAGTGAATGGGAAGGAAAAGTATTAGCAATCGAAGAAGCTAATGACCTTTCCGTCATGAAGCCAGATGAATTGATAGGAAATTTAATGTCCTATGAAGCAAATTTGCAGGCTAGAAAAGAACAGAAGGAAGAAATGAAAAATGTAGCATTTCATGTTGAGAAAGATGAAAATGAATCAGATTCTGAAGACGAAGATTTGGCATTCATTGCGAAAGGATTCAAAAAATTCTTAAAATATCGAAAAGCCAGTCGTTACAATAAAAGGAAACCTGGATCAAATAAACCATCTTCATCTGCTATAGAATGTTTCAACTGCCACAAAAAGGGACACATGCAGAAAGATTGTCCAGAACAAAAGAAGAAGTCAGAAAATGACAAATTCAAATATAAAAAGGACAAATCTAAGAAACGAGCTTTCTCAGTAACATGGGATGATTCAGAGTCATCTTCATCAGAAAGTGAAAGTGATTCAGAGAATGAACAAGCTAATGTTTGTTTTATGGCAACAGAAGATGAGGTACAAATTCCTACATTTGATGAATTACTTGATATTAATGCTGAATTGATAGTCAAATATAAAGACATAAAACGTCAATTAAAAGTAGTCAAAGCAGATTTAAGTAGAGCAGAGCTTGAACGAGATATGTTAAAAGATGAGAAGAAAATATTAGAAGAGGAACTTGAAAATATTCAAGAATCATCATCTAATGTTGATTCTCAAATATCTCTTTTGAGTCAAGAAATAGAAACTCAAAAAGAGAAAAATAATGCTCTCACTACTGAAAATCATGAGCTTAAAGCAAAAGTCAAAATTCTAGACCTAGAAAAAGCTAGCTTACAAACAAAGTTTGATGACATTACTCAAAATGTTTCTAACTTTAACAAAGGTCGAGAAAACTTGACAAAAATCATTGAAAGTTCACAATCTATTTCAAACAAACAAGGATTGGGATATAACAAACAAGAAACCAAGAAACATCTTGGAAATAAAAGGAAAAAGAAAGTACAAAAAACTAAAGCTAAGAAAAATCTTAGTTTATTATATTCCAAACCAAAACCAGTTGTGAAATTTCAAAAGAAAAATGTCAAGACTATCAAAATATGGGTTCCTAAAACAAATAATAATTTGATTAGGAACAAATACATTCAGCAATTCATGAATACTATGCATTTTAATAACAATTATATATATAAAGGGGATACCGGACCCAAATGGGTTTGGACTCCTAAGACCTAACTCTTAGGACCCTATAAAAAGTGGGTACCATGGACTTAATTCTATTTTTTGCAGGTCCCACTTAAGAAAAGAGGAAAGTGGATATTGGACAGTGGTTGCTCAAAGCACATGACAGGAGACAAGAGTTTATTAACGAATATTACATATTCAGATGGTGGCTCCGTCACTTTTTGGAGACAATTCAAAAGGCTATATCATCGGCAAAGGCGATGTGAGCAATTGCGGTACATCTAACTTACCTCTTATTACTAATGTCATGCTAGTTAGAAATTTGAAACACAATTTGCTAAGTATTAGTCAGTTATGTGACAAGGGTTTTATTATTTCATTTTCAAATAATAAGTGTAGTATTTTAGATAAAGACCATAATTTGGTTTTCGAAGGTTGTAGAGACAGAAATATATATATTTTGAATATGAACATTAATCATAATTCAGATATGTGTCTTGTGGCTAATGACAATGATCCATGGCTATGGCACAAACGCTTCTGTCATATAAACTTCAGAACTATTGACAAGCTAGCCAAAAACAATCTAGTTAGAGGACTACCCAAAATGAGTTTTAAAGTTAACAACATTTGTGATGCATGTCAATTAGGAAAATTGACCAAATCATCTTTTAAATCCAAGAAAGTCATATCAACATTACAACCACTTGAGTTACTACACATGGATTTATTTGGACCTACTAGAGTTCAATCAATAAATCACAGTCAATATGTGCTTGTAATTGTTGATGATTTCTCTCGTTATACATGGACAATCTTCTTAAAAAATAAAAGTGATACTTTCGATCACTTCAAATTCTTTCGTCAAAAGAATTCAAAAATCAAAAGGGATTAAAGTTAAAAATATAAGAAGTGATCATGGCGGAGAGTTTGAAAATAATGAATTTGAACAATTTTGTACAAAGAAAGGTATATATCATAATTTTTCGTTTCCCAGAACTCCACAACAGAACGGAAAAACCGAACTTTACAAGAATGTGCAAGAACATTATTGAATGGAACCACCTTACCAAAACATTTTTGGGCAGAAGCTGTGGCAACTGCCTGTTATGTTTTAAATCGTGTATCTATAAGACCTCTTACCAAGAATACTCCTTATGAATTATTTAACAAAAGGAAGCCTAAAATCTCATACTTCAAAGTTTTTGGTTCGAAGTGCTTTATTTTAAATACAAAAGACCATCTTGGCAAATTCGATCCAAAGGCCGATGAAGGAATATTTGTCGGTTATTCGGAACGAAGTAAGGCCTATCGGATATTTAATAAACGAACCAAAACTATTGAAGAATCACTTCATGTCTCTTTTGATGAAATCTATCAGCACCCTCACACTATATCAAATGATGACGAATCAATAGTCACTGACAATCAAATCATCACAAATATTGATTCTGACTCGGAAATAGTTATTGAGAATATTCCTCAAATATGTGAGTTACAATCACCACCAAGAATATTAAGAGACCATCCACCTTAAAATATAATCGGTGAAATAACATCACATGTCAGAACAAGGAGTCAACTCAATCAAATGGGTCATGTCGCTTTTCTCTCAAATATCGAACCTAAGAATCCAAAAGAAGCTGCTACAGATGATTACTGGATCATTGCCATGCAGGAAGAACTAAATCAGTTTGAGCGCAATGACGTTTGGGAACTTGTTCCAAGACCAACTGATCAGTCAGTAATTGGTACTAAATGGGTCTATAAAAATAAGGCTGACGAACAAGGCAATATCACCAAAAATAAAGCAAGATTAGTAGCACAAGGATATAATCAGGAAGAAGGTATCGATTATGAAGAAACTTTTGCACCAGTTGCTCGACTAGAAGCTATTAGAATCCTATTATCTTTTGCTTGTCACCATAATTTCAAACTTTATCAGATGGATGTCAAAAGTGCTTTTCTCAATGGTTTTATCAAAGAGAATGTCTATGTCGAACAACCTCCTCTATTCGTACATGAAAAATATCCTGACCATGTGTTCAAACTTAAGAAAGCTCTGTATGGTTTAAAACAAGCACCTCGTGCTTGGTATGAACGACTACGTAGCTATCTTATTAGCTCAGGATTTCAAATAGGCAAAGTCGATCAAACCTTGTTTATTAAACATTCTCGAAAAGATATTCTAGTTATCCAGATATATGTAGACGATATCATCTTTGGTTCAACAAACGATAAACTTTGCAAAGAATTTGCAAATATTATGACCAAAGAATTCGAAATGTCTCATATGGGAGAACTATCTTATTTTCTTGGACTTCAAATAAAACAACTTCCAAACGGCATTTTTATTAATCAAGAAAAATACTGTGAAAACCTTATCAAACGTTTCGGATTAGAAAATACATCTGGTAAACCAACTCCTATGAGTACAACTACACATCTTGACAAAGATGAAAGTGGTAAGAATGTTGACCAGAAATTGTATCGAAGCATGATTGGTTCTCTTCTTTATCTTACAGCTAGTCGTCCAGATATAATAATGAGTGTTTGTTTATGTGCTCGTTTTCAAGCCAATCCAAAGGAATCACATCTACGAGCAGTAAAACGTACAATTCGTTATCTTAATAATACCAAAGATTTCGGTCTTTTTTATCCAAAAGAATGTCCATTTGAATTAGTATCATATAGTGATGCTGATTTCGGTGGCTCACGAACGGATAGAAAAAGTACAAGTGGTACGTGCCATTTTATTGGAAAATCACTTGTCTCTTGGTTTAGTAAGAAACAGAATTGTGTTTCACTATCAACATGTGAATCTGAATATATATCAGCAGCTCTTGCTTGTACTCAAGTACTATATATGCAACAAACACTTCAAGATTTTGATATTCATTTATCAAATTCTATTATATACTGTGATAACACTAGTGCTATAAATCTCTCTAAAAATCCAGTAAATCACTCCAGAACCAAACACATTGATATCCGTCATCATTTCCTTCGAGATAATATTGACAAAGGAAATATATGTCTTGAATATGTTCATACTGACAATCAATTAGCAGACATTTTTACTAAGCCTCTGCTCGAATCTAATTTTATTAGATTACGAAGAGAGCTTGGTTTAATTTCAAGAAAAAATCTTGACTAAGAAATTTCTAAAAGAACATCTTCTTGTTAGTTATTCTTTAGTTATTCTCTTTAGTTATCCTTTAACTACAACTATTGCATAAACTATATTTTTTACATTAAATATAAGCCACTGCTTTATTTAATGGTTAAATTCGCTTTACTTATTTTTTTGTGATCGTTCTTTACTTTCTTAACTTGTAAATTCAGTTTTAAAAAGAAAGCTATTTTTAGACTTACAAAAAAATTTTCTGCTTATATTTTCTTGGTTAAAATTTATCATTAACTCACATCCATAGGTTTATACATAAGAAACTTATATATAAACTTGCAAACATTTTATATTTTGTTCATCTTTTCTTTTTTTTCAAACCATAATATTCTATACAACGTACACTATGGCTCACATTTGTGATAAATGTGCTCAAGAATCATACATTTCTATTACGAGTTCTGAGTCGGAGGAACTTTATTCTCCCACAACTCCAAAACAAAAATCAAGTTGTCATCATCAATGCTCTTGTATGTCTGATAAAACTCCAAATTCAAAACGAGTGAAGCGGACACTATTCTATTCTCCTCGTACCAAAGCTCAAATCGATGAGATACACCACTACCAGAAACATCAGATAGACCTTCAGAGACAACTCCATTACGGGCGAAGTCAACTTTATCACGAGCAACAACGGACGTCGGCACGATTGTCTGTTTTAGAAAAGTTGGCAACATTTTTCTGCGGTTCCAACAAACATGACGTGCATGAACCAATGCCGTCTAGGCCATCAACATCTAAAAGTCCTAACTCATGGGATCGGAACTATGAGAAGAATGAAGGAGCTCAGAAACAATGGAGTCCATGGTCGAAACGTATTGAAGGAAACAACGATAATTCTAATGACGAACTTTCTCATTAGACTTATATATATAGTTATTATATCTTTATCTATCTCTTGTGTAATGACGGTTATATTTTGTATTACATATAAAATATAATATATATAGGTTGATATATGATAAAAACTTGAAATATAAACTTAAACGTCACAACAGACCAAGGCCGGTCGACCGCCCCTGTTATAGCCAGTCGACCGTTTGCTCTCTGGTTGAAAACGGTCGACCGGCCAAAAACAGTAGGTCGACCGGTTGTCGTATTTTCAGTTTTTTATATAAACCTATACGTCATTTTTCCCTCTACCCTCATTCACTCTTTACTCAAACTGTTCTCTTACCCCAAATCACAAACCCTAGTTCCCATTCTTCAATTCCCAAATCACAAATCCTTCAACAATGGCTCCTCCTCAAAAGAAATCAAAGAAAGGAGTAACCTCTGAAACTTCATCTCTTACCATCTCCGTCAAAAAATGGCTTCAAACTCCAATTGCTGTAACAAGATGGAATCAGATGACAAATTACAAGTTTCATCTAGGCTCTTTCATCAAATTTGATGATTTCACGGCTTACGGAGTTCGGAGGTTAGCCAATAATGCCAACATTACTCCACTAATAGATTTTTCTGCAAATAGTGTGGAGATCAATCATTTGATGATCAAATTATTTTACGCCAACATGAATCTTGATGAATATCAACCTGATAATCCAAATGGCGTCATCTGGTCTATGGTCTGTGGGAAGCAAATTTTTCTTACTCATGCTAGAATTGCCTCTATACTTGGTATACCAAATCGAGGCGAAGAGTTTTCATCTAACTTCTGCGAAGTCTTCACTCGAAATAATACTAGTCATCAGTTCATAGAAGACGATAGTGATGGCACTAAGTCTATTGGACTTCGCCCGACAGCCAGGTTACTTCATCGGGTCTTGATGCATTCTCTTTTTCCTAGACTTGGAAATTATGATGCAGTGTACAAAGAAAACTTCAAGGCACTCTATGCTATCTATGGTGAAATCCAAATCAATTGGGTTCACATGCTTTTTGATGAAATTCTCAAGGTAAATAACTCAACCCGGCCTCATTTCTTTTACAATGAATATATCATGAGACTTTTGTTAGCTTGTGGGGTCAATCCTCCTGAATCTGCAACCTCAAAACCAAAATGCATTGATTCCATCACCATCAAGCGAATGAAGCTTCCTCCACCTTATCTTGAGATTATGCCTTTCGAAGAATGGCAACAAAGAGGACCAAGGAAACAACGAGCAACTTCATCTCGTCCTCGTTCCGATGAAGTAAAACTTTTAAAATCAAAGTCATCAACAAAAGAATCACTTGAAACAATCGCTCGTAACCAATTTTTGCTTGAATCACGTCTCAAGCGCATGGACTCTAAAATTGATAAGCGCTTCAATAAGGTCAAGTCATTCTTTGGTATGCTATGGGATGCTATATCATGTTCCACATCCACCTCTGTTCAAGCACAAGACCCAGGAAAACGTCCTGCTGCTCCAGTTTTCACCTGGACATCATCTGACGAGTCTACAGGAATGAGTGGTCATGGACATGGTGAATCATCTAGAGGGCACAATGATGAGGAAGAAGAAGATGATGATGATGAAGATGATGATGATGATGAAGAGGAGATACGATCTGCCTCATCCTAGATTCTATTATGTTTTAGCTCTTTAAAAACATTCATCGACACTTGTACTAAATAGTGTCGTTATTTATGATTTTCATTTGACATTATGTTCTGTAGTAAACTCTGTTATGTTTTTGATGTGTTAATGATTTTTTTTTATGCATATTATATTCATTCTATGCATATCATATTCTAGTATCTGTTACTCCTTTTTGTCGATGACAAAAGGGGAGAAAAGGCTAACAATTGCTTGCAGGAACATACGTTTATAAGAATTCAACAAGAAAGAGATCACGTACTCAGGGGGAGATTCAGATTTGCAGATATATATTGTCATCAATCAAAAAGGGGGAGAATGTTGAGTCACAAGTTTTATGAAAGTTTTGATTTCTGACAAATAAGGCGATCGACAAAACAAGGTCATTAGAGCTACATATGTTACTATAGATTATAGGTTGATTATTTGATATTGTAATAGTGATAAACTTGTTAAAATCTATCCTCAAATAATCATGCACCTCAATATAATCGATATATATACGTTTTAAAAGCATTGAACATTCATTGTACAAATTAACAGGAACCGGTCGACCGGTTAATAATCGTACGGTCGACCGTTTCTGTGTAAAATGCACAATGAACGTGCACACATGCACATAACGTATATATATTTTAAATTCCTGTCTACTGGTCACTTTTTAACCTGTCGACCGTTTTTGAACAGAAAGCAATTTTTCCAAAAGATACTTCTCTTCTCCAAAGGTTGCATCTCTTAACCTTTCACCAAAGATCATATCTCTTAATAGCAAAGAGGTACAACCATTCTTATCTATATAAACTCATCCAATTCGTTGATTAAATAATAACGATTTCATATATTATTTTAATCTAATCTCTGATCTTAATTCTACATTATAAAAGCTCTAAATTATTTATTGAATCTTTGAAACTATTTCATATCCTTTGATTCAATAATATACTTTCCTTAATCTTTTCAAAACATCATATTGCATACTTTGAGGATAAGATTATAGGAAGGGTGTACTGCTAGTGACAAATCCGTGTTTTCAAGAGCACAAATTGTCAACAACAATTATATTTGTTCTTTTGTTGAAGTCCTCTGTGTTGTAAGAGGCAAGTGTTGAAGTCCTCAGTGTATTAGAGGCGTGAAATCCCGTTCGGCTGTTCGGGTGTTGTAAACCTGTTCCTCCGGGTGAAGCGAGGAAGTTAATAGTGAAAATCCAGATAGAAGTCTGGGACTGGACGTAGGACGGTGCTCCGAACCAGTATAAAAATCTCTGGTGTGATTTTTCTATTTTTTATTTTACTATGCTATTATCATCTATTTCCGCATTTGTATTGTAATCCATATTACACGATCCGTATATACTATATTAGCACATATAATTGTATACACACCGCACTTTCACTTCGATCATAATTTAGGGCTTTTGTCCTTCGATCAAAATTAGGGTTTTGGATGCCGTTTGATATTGACGCTCTATTGATCTTGGAGTCGCGCTCGGCTGCTTCTCTTGATTTGTGAAATTAGGGTTCGGCTTCGGTTGCTTCGAGATAATTGAATTCGCCTTGGTATGTTGTTTGTATCTTTTGCTTTCAGATTCGATTGCTTGAATTCGATTGCTTTTTCATTCATGCCAATGATGATACTTGGGTACTCGTATTTATATGAATTCGAATACACTAATTAACTCGATACTTTCCTGAAATTCACTTTCGTGATGCACACGACTTTCCTGATGCGTTCGATACTTACTTGATTCATACGACTTTGTTTTGAGAACTTTCAATCCTTCTTGAATAACAAGTCAGAAACTTTCCTCTTTTTAATTGCTGACTATTTCAAAAAAATACGAATTTTTTTTTTCTTCTGTTTCATGCATTCTGTAACTTGCTTCTCTGCTTGAAGTTGCATCACCATGCATATTTGAAACTCTGTTTTGTTGCATCTCTGTCCATTGGGTATTTGCTGCATTTCCAAACACTTTTTTATGGTTTGGTTCCTTCATGATATTGTTCTTGTATCATTACTGTTGTTGTTGCTGATGTCTTGGATCGGTTTATCATTCGAGTTTGAGACTGTGGCGATTTCACTGTGTACTTGAGAATGCACTGCATTTTTGGTTTACTCCTTTTCTGGTTGGTGTTGCTGTTATGTTGATGACTAGCCTTTGCTAGTTCATTCATGACATGTTGTCCATGTGTGTTCATTTGTGTTTGGCCTTTGTTGTCACTGGTTCATTGTGAAGTAGCTGTCTTCACTGATGCTGCACTTAGTCTTGTCTTTGATGTTCCTCTCATTGCATATGAACTTGGTCTACTTGATGCTGTAGCTTTCAAGTATATGTGCATCACTTGACTTCATTCCACTGCGCATTTCTCTGGTTTCTGTAGTTGTAACTGGTCTTCGTAATTTGCAGTGCCTCTGAGTTATTTCTTGCATCATAGTCTGGTTGATGAATTATATTTGTGAACATTAACTTGGGGCAGATGCTATGTCTTTGTGCATTTCACTATGTTCATTTGCTTCATGTCATACTATGTTGTTTCATTGCTGCACTTGACTTTTGTTACTTGAGCTGCTTTCTTGACTGTACTTGTAAAACTTCATTGTGGCTTGTACATGCTGTATTGTCTGGACTTGACGTTGCCTTGTGTTGAACCCAGTTTCAAAACTTGGGTTTGACCTTGTGCTCGTGTCGTGATTTTGAATATATTTCACGTGAGTTGAACTCGGTTTTTCATTTGGGTTTGACCTATGCTTGCCTGTCCCTGTAAATCAATCAAGTGTATATATCGACGTGCACGGCCTTGTGGCATATACAGTAATATATTGTGTATGTCACAAGTTGTTCGTGTATGATGAATTCAAATTTAAGTGATGACGAACAACCCAAATAACTGAGGCAAATATCATTTTCAAAATTCACGTTTTATTTTATATTGCAAAAATATTTTATTTTCAATTTTACTGCGTTAGTAAATATTTTTGCAGATTTCTCAGATGCTGGATTCAAACTGAAATGCCGGTTAAGAAAAAAAATACGAGTGCGAGTGATATGTAGTGAGGTGAATGTGTAAAATAGTGATGTAATTGAATTTGTATCAAAGTTGTATAGTGAATAGTGAGAGCTTGAATTTGTACTATTCAAAATTGTAATAAATATTTGTTTGAATAAAATATTCGTTTGAATTCAAATTCCGTCTTATTTATTTTATTCAGCAAATATTTATTTAATCCGTGAAAATAAATAGTATATTATGAAATACATTTAAATGAATGTATATATGTTTATTATCATCAAACAACAACCATATAAGCGCATATTCAACAATCTCCCCCTTTTGATGATAACAAACATATACTTAGGATTTTGAAACATATTAAATGTATTTGATAATTTCACCATTTCAATGCTTGCTCCCTCTATTTAAATGTTTCATCTTTACGAAACTCCCCCTTCTTATATGCATATCAGTATAAGATTTAAATGCCAAAATCCAACATTTCTCTCCCCCTTTTGTTATCAGCAAAAGAATAAAAGTGTCATGAAATAGAGATAAGGTGATAGATAGTAATATAACATTAAAGCTCAATCGACTATAACTATGTAATTTAAATAGAAAATCAAACAAAAATCATAACCATTCTTGTTGGGCGCATATTCCATTTTAGAGACGATGGGAATGATGTTATCATAAAATCATATAGTTATGTCGAGTTGTGGTATATGTCTATCAGGAATTTGAATTTCTACTAACCATGCATAACCGTTAGGACTTTTAAATGAGGTTAGTAGTATTTCAAAAAAAATTAATTTAAAAATGAATTCAAGTATCTTCTAACCACGCATGACCATGAGGACTTTTAAATGGGATTAGAATCAACTTGTTTACTTAATAAATTAATTTTGATATGCATTCCATACATGCATAACCGTGAGGACTTTTAAATGAGCATGGAACTACATATCAAATTCCAAGTAATTCACCCATGCATAACCGTGAGGACTTTTAAATGAGAGTGAATACTTTGAATTTTATTTTATTTTATAAACTGAAAAACTAATGATTCCTGATTATGATACCACATATCGACAAACTATATTGGATTTTTGATAAACGATGGTCGATAGAATTATGATAGAATTAGAACTGGTCATGGAATCTTTGCCAAACAAAGAATTTTATAACTCTTGTGTGAATTTCTAAAGAAATTTACTAAGTATACTGTCTTGAGGAAAAATGTATGATTAATAACACCCCTTATCATTTTTCAGTCACTATTTACCTTTTTGATAATTAGGAGGGGGATAGATTTGTTAATTAGGCACTCAAATTTCTAAAACACCTAAACCGAGACGTAGTTTGCAAAAACTGTTTTCTGGAAGGGGTTTTGTAAAGATGTCTGCCAATTGTGAATCAGTTGAAATAAAATTTATGCTGATATTTTCTTTAGAAATATGATCTCGAATAAAATGATGTCTAACATCTATATGTTTTGTTCGTGAGTGATGCACAGGGTTATTTGTGAGATCAATTGCGCTTTTACTATCACACATTAGTGGTACACGTTTAAAATTTAGACCATAGTCTTGCAAAGTCTGTATCATCCATAAGATTTGAGCAGAGCAACCACTTAGAGCAATATACTCTGCTTCTGTGGTGGATAATGCAATACGACTTTGTTTTCTGCTTGACCATGCAACTAATGAATGCCCTAACATAAAACATGCTCCACTAGTACTTTTTATGTCAACTAAATTTCCAGCGTAATCAGCATCTGAAAAACCTTTTAATTCAAAGTTATCGTTTGAAGGATACCAAAGACCAAACCGTGGGGTGTGCAACAAATATCTTATAATTCTTTTAACAGCTTTTAAATGAGATTCTTTTGGGTTAGATTGAAAACGTGCACACAGGCAAACAGAAAACATGATGTCAGGTCTAGAAGCGGTAAGATAAAGAGGTGATCCAATCATACCTCTGTACTGCTTTTGATCAACTGTCTTACCTTTTTCATCCTTGTCAAGTTTAAGTGTTGTATTCATGGGAGTTCTTGCTGGTTTGGCATCTTTCAATCCAAATTTGTTGACCAGTTCCCTAATATACTTTGTTTGAGAAATGAATGTTCCTTTATCGCTTTGTTTGATTTGAAATCCTAAAAAGAATTTTAACTCACCAACCAAGCTCATTTCAAACTTTTCCTGCATGACCTTTTCAAATTTCTCATACAATAACTTGTTAGTAGCACCATAAATGATGTCATCAACATATATTTGAACAATCAAAAGATCATCGTTTTCATGCAACAGAAATAGTGTGGTGTCTACACATCCCTTTTTGAACTCATTTTCAAGAAGATAAGAACTAAGACATTCATACCAGGCTCTAGGGGCTCGTTTTAATCCATATAAAGCCTTTTTCAGTTTATATACATGGTTTGGATATTCATGACTTTCAAAACCTTCTGGTTGTTCAACAAACACATCTTCTTTTAAAATTCCGTTAAGAAAAGCACTCTTAATGTTCATTTGTCTTAGTTTAAATCCTTTGTAGCAAGCAAAAGCTAATAATATTCTAATTGATTCTAGTCTAGCTACAGGTGCAAAAGTTTCATCAAAGTCAACTCCTTCAATTTGATTGTATCCCTTAGCGACTAGTCTAGCTTTATTTCTAATTACATTTCCAGATTCATCATATTTATTTTTAAAAATCCATTTTGTTCCTATAACTGGATAATCCTTAGGTCTAAGTGCTAGACTCCAAACATTATTTCGTTCAAATTGGTTTAGCTCTTCTTGCATGGCCATAAACCAGTTTTCATCGTTAAGGGCTGAATCTATGTTATTTGGTTCTATTTCTGAAATAAATCCACTATATAAGCACAGATCACATAGATTTCTAAAGGAGGAACGAGTCTGTATACCTGCTATAGGGTTTCCAATTACCAATTCTGGAGGATGGTCTGCTTTGTATTTCAGTTTTGCTGGATCTAGATTCCTTTGGACTTCTGGAGTTATGACAGTTTCTCTGATATCATCAGTTTCTTTTGGTTGTTCATGTTCATCTTTTTCTTTCTCCTCTTCAACATTGCTTTTGGATGTTTCCTGATTATCAATGCCTTCATCAAATTTCACATTGATTGATTCCACGATTGTTTTAGTCCTTTTGTTGTAGACTCTGTAAGCTTTGCTTCTCGAAGAGTATCCCATGAAGATGCCCTCATCAGCTTTTGCTTCAAATTTTCCTAATTGATCACCTGTATTGAGAATATAGCAAGTACATCCAAATACTTTAAAGTAAGCAATGTTTGGTTTATTATTGAACCATAGCTCATAAGGAGTTTTGTTGAGAAGCGGTCTAATCATAACTCTATTCATTACATAACATGCTGTATTTACTGCTTCTGCCCAAAAATGTAAAGGTAGTTCATACTCATTTATCATAGATCTAGCCAACTCTTGTAAAATTCGATTCTTTCTCTCAACTGCCCCATTTTGTTGTGGAGTACGTGGAGCAGAGAATTCATGTTTGATTCCATTTTCATTACAAAAAATTTCAAAATCATAATTTTCAAATTCTCCACCATGATCACTTCTTAGTGAAATAATGGAAACTTCTTTTTCATTTTGGACTAGTTTTGTGAAATTCTTGAGATAAGAAAAAGTTTCTGATTTCTTGGCTAAGAAATATACCCATGTATATCTTGAGTAGTCATCAACTATAACAAAACAATATTTTTTACCTCCTAAGCTAGCAATGTCATTAGGTCCGAATAGATCCATATGAACTAGCTCAAGTACTCTAGAAGTGCTTACACTGTTTTTGGCATGAAATGATGATTTTTTAAGTTTTCCTAAAGTGCATGCTTTACAGATGTTTTCTGTTTTAAACTCATGTGAAGGTAACCCTCTTACCAAATTTTTCCTTTTTAATTTGTTTAGCAAATTCATACTAGCATGCCCTAAACGTCGATGCCATAAATCAACTTCTATGTCCTTAGCAACCAAGCATTTCGAAAGGGTGAGATCATCAAAAGATAGAGAATATATATTACCTTTCCTCTTACCTGAAAATAAGATTTCTTTAGATGAATTGTCAACAATTTTGCATAAGTCAGAGTCAAAAATAACATTCATACCTTTATCGCATAGCTGGCTGATTGATATCAAGTTGTGGTGCAGATTTTCAACATACAGTACATCATTCAGGGTAAAAGTATTGTTACCTACTTTACCTTTGCCAACAATTTTACACTTCTCATTGTTACACATTGTGACCCTGCCACCTTTATACGTTTCTAGGCTAAGGAACTTTGATTTATCGCCTGTCATGTGTCTGGAACAGCCAGAATCCAGATACCATTGCTGTTGTTCCTTAGCCTGCCAGCATACCTACACGAGAAAAAAATTTAGTGACCTATTTGTTTTCATAGGTCCAAAATTGTTAGTGCCAAGATATTTTGGAAAATAATCTAGAGAAGACTGAAAACTATTTAAACATGTTCCTTTTGGCACCCAAATTTGTTGTACTTTGAGAGATTTTATATTTGTGCCTTTTGGAACCCAAATCGATACAGTCTTCATATGTTCGGGTTTATACCAATGACTATTTTGATTATGTCCAAATGAATTGACTTGATTAATTTGGTTTCTATCTTTTTGAACTTTGTTATATCCAAGTCCTTGCCTAGACGTATTAAGAGTTTGTTTCCCTAATAGCATATTCAATGATTTTTCTCCTTTTGAGAATTTATCCAACGTTGTTGATAGTTGTAGGACTTGGGTCTTGAGAGATTCATTTTCATTTATCAGTTGTGTGCACCTTTTTATAGAGTCTTCTATTCTTGTGTTTTCAATTTCTTTCAAAAACAGGATTTCTTTTTCAAGCGATTTAATTTTGTTTTCTGAATTTTTAACCTCTTCTTCGAATGTTGGACACTTCTCACACTTAGGGATTCTGCTTTGATAGGTTTTAACTAATTGGTTAAGTTGTTTATTTAAATCAATCAAAGAATCCTTTTGTGATTCAAGTTTGGCATGTTTTTCCTTAAGTCGTTCAAAACAGCCATTTACTTCGTGAAAATATATAAGTAATTCTGAATGAGAAAGTTTTGATACCTCACTTGGCTCATCATCATCACTGTCAGTTACTTCACCATGAAGACATAGATTTGCTCTTTCACTTCCACTTTCGGTGCTATCACTTTCATCTTCATCAATTTCATCCCAAGTAGCCGCAAAACTTTTCTTCTTCAGTTTATTTCCTTGGTTTGGTCGATTTTGAGGACAATTTGGCTTGATATGTCCAGGTTTATTACATTTGTGACAGATGATCTCTTGCTTCTCCGAAATGTCTAGTGCTTTGTTTATTCTGCTTTTGATTTGATGGTTTCTGGTTGGATTTCCATATTTGCGATTCCACTTTTTGAATCTCTTTATTAATAGTGCTAATTCAGCTTCACCATCATCATCGTCATCATCGTCATTTTCAGTTGTTCCTTTGAGAGCAATTGACTTCTTTCGAGTATCGCCTCCTTCTCGCTCTTCCTTGAACTTTAGCTCTAGCTCATAGGCGGTGAGATTTCTAGTGAGCTCTTCCACCTTGATTTGTTTCAAATCCTTTGACTCTTGAATAGCTGTGACTTTTGCTTCAAAGCTTCGAGGAAGAACTTCGAGAATTTTCCGAACTATCTCTAACTCTGTGTACGATTTTCCAAGAGCCTTTGATTTGTATACTATATTGGACAGTCGTCCGTACATCTCTTTGACATTTTCTTCTTTTGCCATTGTGAAATTCTCGTATTCGCTGCTTAACATGGCTAAGCGAGATTCTTTGACTTGAGATGTTCCTTCGTGAGTTACTTCGAGCGTGTGCCATATTTCCTGCGCAGTTAAACAATGAGAGACACGATTAAATTCAAATTGATCCAATGAATAGATAATAGAATTCATAGCTTTAGCATTAGCATTTTGTAATTTATTTTCTAGCTCTGTCCATTGGTCCATCGGTTTATCTATTTCCTGATTGTCTACAATTATAGTTGGTGATCTATAACCTATCTCAATAATGTTCCAAGCGTCAATGGTTTTCAGAAAAAATTTCATTCTATTTTTCCAGTAGGCATATTCACCATTGAACATTGGTGGTCTAACTATGGACTGACCTTCAGCATTATTAAAAGAAGCCATTTTTTCAAATTTTTAAACAGAAACTGATTTTTGAAAAATGAAAAAAATGACTTCTAAACCTTGCTCTGATACCACTTGTAGGATCGATTTCACCCTAGAGGGGGGTGAATAGGGTGATAGTATAAATTATAAAAAAAAATTAATTGCGGAAGCTTATAAAATAATTTCAACACAGATCACAGAATAGTAGCAGCACAGATAAAAGCAGAATAATAAATGCAGAAATAGAACGACACAGAATTTACCCAGCTTCGGCAAAAACCTGCCTACGTGCTGCCCCCAAGTTTTCTACTAGAAATTAGATAGTCACACGCTTACACACGTAAACTCGCGACACCCGCTACTGACTAACCTAACTCTACGCTCAAAACCCTGCCACAACTCAGCCACTGAGTTGCGAATTCTCAAGCTACGCCACGTAGCTTGTCCCCTAGTCACACGACTAGCAAATACAACGGTTTGAAAAAGAGATTTAAATTAAAAACAAATTCAAAACTAAAAATAAGATAAAGCTCTTAAAAAAACTAAAACCCTTAACAAAACCCTAATTAAAAAGGCCGGCCCCTTTTATTATTTCGACCTGCTTCTTTTTCTATTCGGTCCTTTTGAAAATGGCGGCTTCTTCGATCATAATTTAGGGCTTTTGTCCTTCGATCAAAATTAGGGTTTTGGATGCCGTTTGATATTGACGCTCTATTGATCTTGGAGTCGCGCTCGGCTGCTTCTCTTGATTTGTGAAATTAGGGTTCGGCTTCGGTTGCTTCGAGATAATTGAATTCGCCTTGGTATGTTGTTTGTATCTTTTGCTTTCAGATTCGATTGCTTGAATTCGATTGCTTTTTCATTCATGCCAATGATGATACTTGGGTACTCGTATTTATATGAATTCGAATACACTAATTAACTCGATACTTTCCTGAAATTCACTTTCGTGATGCACACGACTTTCCTGATGCGTTCGATACTTACTTGATTCATACGGCTTTGTTTTGAGAACTTTCAATCCTTCTTGAATAACAACTCAGAAACTTTCCTCTTTTTAATTGCTGACTATTTCAAAAAATACGAATTTTTTTTCTTCTTTTTTTTCTGTTTCATGCATTCTGTAACTTGCTTCTCTGCTTGAAGTTGCATCACCATGCATATTTGAAACTCTGTTTTGTTGCATCTCTGTCCATTGGGTATTTGCTGCATTTCCAAACACTTTTTTATGGTCTGGTTCCTTCATGATATTGTTCTTGTATCATTACTGTTGTTGTTGCTGATGTCTTGGTTCGGTCTGTCATTCGAGTTTGAGACTGTGGCGATTTCACTGTGTACTTGAGAATGCACTGCATTTTTGGTTTACTCCTTTTCTGGTTGGTGTTGCTGTTATGTTGATGACTAGCCTTTGCTAGTTCATTCATGACATGTTGTCCATGTGTGTTCATTTGTGTTTGGCCTTTATTGTCACTGGTTCATTGTGAAGTAGCTGTCTTCACTGATGCTGCACTTAGTCTTGTCTTTGATGTTCCTCTCATTGCATATGAACTTGGTCTACTTGATGCTGTAGCTTTCAAGTATATGTGCATCACTTGACTTCATTCCACTGCGCATTTCTCTGGTTTCTGTAGTTGTAACTGGTCTTTGTAATTTGCTGTGCCTCTGAGTTATTTCTTGCATCATAGTCTGGTTGATGAATTATATTTGTGAACATTAACTTGGGGCAGATGCTTTGTCTTTGTGCATTTCACTATGTTCATTTGCTTTATGTCATACTATGTTGTTTCATTGCTGCACTTGACTTTTGTTACTTGAGCTGCTTTCTTGACTGTACTTGTACAACTTCATTGTGGCTTGTACATGCTGTATTGTCTGGACTTGACGTTGCCTTGTGTTGAACCCAGTTTCAAAACTTGGGTTTGACCTTGTGCTCGTGTCGTGATTTTGAATATATTTCACGTGAGTTGAACTCGGTTTTTCATTTGGGTTTGACCTGTGCTTGCCTGTCCCTGTAAATCAATCAAGTGTATATATCGGTGTGCACGACCTTGTGGCATATACAGTAATATATTGTGTATGTCACAAGTTGTTCGTGTATGATGAATTCAAATTTAAGTGATGACGAACAACCCAAATAACTGAGGCAAATATCATTTTCAAAATTCACGTTTTATTCTATATCGCAAAAATATTTTTTTTTCAATTTTACTGCGTTAGTAAATATTTTTGCAGATTTCTCAGATGCTGGATTCAAACTGAAATGCAGTTGAAGAAAAAAATACGAGTGTGAGTGATATGTAGTGAGGTGAATGTGTAAAATAGTGATGTAATTGAATTTGTATCAAAGTTGTATGGTGAATAGTGAGAGCTTGAATTTGTACTATTCAAAATTGTAATAAATATTTGTTTGAATAAAATATTCGTTTGAATTCAAATTCCGTGTTATTTATTTTATTCAGCAAATATTTATTTAATCTGTGAAAATAAATAGTATATTATCAAATACATTTAAATGAATGTATATATGTTTATTATCATCAAACAACAATCATATAAGCGCATATTCAACACGAACCATACGGACTAAATGGATGTGAAATTAAAATATTATTTATTAAGAAAAAGGAAAATAGCGAAATAACCAAATCGGATGTAAAAATGGCCTAAAGTAGATTAATGGAAATAGACAGTATGTAAATTGTAATTGGAAAATTGATTAATCTGGAAGCGATATTGTAGACAGACCTTGCAATGGTCTGGATAGGTATTTCATGCAGTTAAGACCAAAATATAGTTTTGGTTGTACGTACTAAGAGCGGGCAAGTAGGTTTGCAAGGATGTTTGTTAACTTTCATAGGTTGCTAGCATATAGGATAGATAGCATCCATAATCGCAAGCCTCTTTAGGAAGATCGACGCGGACGGAACATGACAAGTGTGCTCCGACGTAGGCTTCTTTAGGCAGATCATTGAAGGATATTTCATAGCCGACCCAGGTGCGGGCGTTCTTTCGGAGGACCGACATTTTGGATAGGGGTAAGTCCACATTGGTGACCATGGAGACTGGAGGATAGGAGTCCAATTTGGCGGAGCCTAAGCGCAACTTCGAGGTCTAGCGAGGTTGTTTGAATTGGCGCTGGTCGGACGTAAGAGGCATTTAATCACAATGCATGGATGAAGAACATGACTTTCATGCGGTAGCACATGGATAGAAAATCATAATGCACTGGTGAAGAGCACGACTTTCATGCTATAGCACGTAGATAGGTAAGGACAGCAGGTTCGATAGGCCAATTGACGTTTATTATTACTACATGGCTGACTTCCCTAGAGTGACCATGGATTTTGGCTTTTTAGGAACTGTATCTAAGAAGGATTCATTGCATTATGTTATTCACCCTCTACGATATCCAAGGAAGACCTAGAATTAAACTATTTTATTCTTTCTGGCTCATTTTATTTCTCATTCACCAAACTTTGTGTCTGACCCATTCCTATTTTTCCTATTGTCCTCAAATCACAGGAGGGTGGGTCTAGGTTGCAGTTCTTTGCAGCTTGGACGGTTATTGGAGCAGTTGTTATCTTCAGCTCTTGTTTCTTTTGTTTCATGTACTTCGTTTCTCTTTTTTGTACTAGACTATATATATGGGGACCCATATTGTGAACTTTGTTATGTTTTATGTTCTGGTGGAGACTACATGGTACTTTTGGTTGGAGAAATAAATTTGGGATAACATTGTTTTTGTTGAAGTTGTTTTGCTTTTAATTTTTAATTGGTGAAAGTTTTCTTCCACTGTAATATTTTAATCATTTTATATTGTTGCCTTAGTCTTTGCGCTATGTTATGGATTTTTATTTCACCCGACCACCCGTGCTTCTAGTCATGTTTGATTTCCGAAGTGCCTAGAGATGTAGGATGTCATAGCCTATCTCTGGGAGATGCGAGAAAGTTTAATCTACAGTTTTTGGCATCGCCCTTTTCTGAGCGATGCGAAGGACATGACCTCGTAGCCCTCCCGATGCGGTCGGAGTGGCATCCTCTTTCAAAGGGCCAGTATCAGATTCCGTTGATCTGGTGGTTTGAGTTGGTTTGCCCCGACCGGATCATCGGGAAATTCTTATGTACACGATTTGAATGGTTCACAAAACAAAATTTATTAAGAAAAGCATGGAAGATTCTTTGCCTAGTTACAATGCCATCGGCATTATTTTAATGGGTTATTTGCTGAAAATATGAAAAATACATAAAATTGCTTTTAAAAGAAATATCGATGGAGCGACTCACTGTTCCAAGCTCTAGGAATTGCGATCCCTTCGATGGTCGTGTGCATGAATATTCCATCTCTAAGTTTTTTATGAATGACGAATGGTCCTTCCTAATTTGGTTCGAAGGCTCCCAGAATCGGGTAAACTCGCTTAAGCATGAGATCGCCAACTTCGAATGATTGATTGTGAAATCTAGAGTTGAAGTAGCATGCAACCCCTTTCTAGTGCACGACGATTCTTAATTCTGCTTCCTCTCTCTTTTCATCGGCCATATCAAGTGGTTCGAGTAGGATTTGTTCGTTTTGCCTTTGGTTGAAATTTAGCCTTCGGTGAGAGGGAACTTCTTGTTTGACAGGAATTATTACCTCTGAACCATATGCCAATGCGAATGTGGTGTGGCCTGTAGCAGCCTTGTGTGTTGTTCTGTAAGCCCGTGGTACGTATGGAAACTCATCAACCTAATTTCCCTTTGCTTTGGCCAATCGCTTCTTGATGGTAGACTTGACGATCTTGTTTATCGCTTCCACTTGCCCGTTTGCCTTCAGATGAGCCACCATGGAAAAGCTTTCCTTGATTCGAAAGCGCTTGTAGAAGCCTTTGAATTCAGCGCTTTCGAACTGTGTTCCATTTTCAGTGATCATTTTCTGTGGTATGCCAAACTTGCAAATGATATTTTTAGTAGCAAAGTTAATAACTTTCTTAGTGGTTATGGTGGCCAGCAGTTCCGCTTCGGCCCATTTTATGAAATAGTCTATGGCCACAATTGCATATTTGGCTCTTCCTTTTGCCATCGAAAGGACGCCATTCAAATCGATTCCCCATATCGCAAACAACCATGGGCTGACCGTTTGTGTTATCTTCGTTGACGGAGTTCTCTTAATCTTGTCGAACTTTTGACAATGACCACACCTTTTGGCACGATCCGTAGCATTTCGGTTCACTATTTGCCAGAAGTACCCATATCGAAGAACTTTCATTACTACTGTCTGCCCCCCACTGTGGTCTCCGCATTCGCCTTCGTGCACTTCTACTAGGATTCGGTGCGCTTCATCTTCGGTTACATACCTGAGAAGAGGGGTCGAGAATCCCCCTCGATAGAGTATGCCATCCTGTAACATGAATTGCGGTGCCATCTTGTGTAATTTCTTTCCCCAATTTGGATCTAATGGAAAATTTCATGCCAGAAGGTAATCCTTTATTGGTGTCATCCACGTGTCTGGTTCCACAATGGTCCCGAGAATCCATTCAACATCCATTTCATTAATGCTTGGATTAGTAAGGGAATCGACTGGGATGACTCTCAACAACTGGGCATCTCTAGAGCTTGCCAATTTGGCCAAAAAGTCTACATTTGTGTTCAGCTCCCGTGGTATGTGGATGATGGTGTAATGGTCGATGTCGCTTAGCAGCTCTTACACTTTGGAGAGATATCGAGCCAGATTCTCGCCACGCACCTGATATTCTCCTTTCACTTGGCATACAACCAGTTGAGTGTCATTATATATATGAACGAACTTTATTTTGAGTTCCATTATGGCATTCAGCTCTGGGATCAGTGCTTCATATTCTCCCTCATTGTTTGTGGCAGGGAGTTCCAGTCGTAGAGTGTAACTAATAGCTCGCCCTTCGAGAGTTTTAAGCACCACCCCTATGCCCAAATAGAAGTTGTTCGATGCTCCATCAATGAAAAGCTTCCATTGTGTGTCTACTTGTGGTTGAACTTCCTCTTCATCGTCCCTTATTGCGAATTCCACGATGAAATCAACCAGTGTCTGCCCTTTGATTGCCTTCCTTGGGTGGTAAGTAATATCGTATTAACTCAATTCTATATTCCACTTAAGTAATCGCTCGGATGTCTCTGGTCGGTATAAAACTTGTTTCAGTGGCTGGTCTGTAAATACTTTGATTGGATGAGACCGCAATTTTCGAGATGCGATCAAATGGGAATATGCCAACTTTTCTAATTTTGGGTAGTTCTTTTCGGCTTTGGTGAATCGTTTGCTAACATTGTACAAGGGTCGTTGGATCCTTGGTTTATTCCGTATGAGAGCTGCGCTCAACGCGGGCGAGGAAATTGCTAAGTAAATGAATAAGTCTTCTCCATCGACTGGTTTTGACAGGACCGAAGGAGTTTCCATGTGTTTCAGTAGTTCCTCGAAGGCTGTTTGACAAGCCTTGCTCCAGCAAAAGTTTTTCTTTCCTTCCTTCAATGCGTCGAAGAATGGTATACACTTGTCTGTAGCTTTTGAGATAAAACGACTTCGTGCTGTGACTTTTCCATTCAAACTCTACAGCTCTCTCTTATTTTTATGGCTTAGACTTCTCGTAATGTCGTTATTTTTTCTAGATTTTCTTTGATGCACTGGGCACTCACTATGAATCCCGAGAATTTCTCGGAAGCCACATCGAAGTGGCACTTAAGTAGGTTAAGCTTCATTCTGTACTTACGGAGTATCTCAAACATCTTAGCAAGATTATCTGGGCAGTTAGCAGCTATTCAGGATTTGACTAACATGTCATCCACATAAGCTTCCATAATTTTCCAAATCTGGCTCTTGAACATTGTATTCACTAGTCTTTGATACATGGCTCCTGCATTCTTCAAACCAAACAACATTACTCTATAGTGATATAATCCTAGGTCAGTGATGAAACTGGTATTTTCTTGATCCATCATGCATTAGGATCTGGTTATAGACCAAGTAAGCATCCATAAATGATAATGATTTGTGTCTCTCTGTTCCTTCCACCAATTGATCAATTCAATGGAGTGGAAAGTTATCCTTCAGGCAAGCTTTATTGAGTTCTAAAAAGTCAATGCAGGTTCACCACTTTCCGTTAAATTGACCATTACTGGATTTGATACCCATCGGGGTAAGTTGCATCCTAGATGAAACCATTGGCCATTAGCTTTTCCACCTCTTCTCTCAGTGCCTTGGATCTTTCAGGGCCCAAACTGTGCCTTTTTTGCTTTACTGTTTGGGGTCAATGTTAAAGGGGTGACATGCATTTTCGGGTGATACTTTGCACATATCGGCATGCATCCAGGAAAATACATCCAAGTTGGTTCAAAGGAATTTGGTTAAGTCTGATCACACCTTATTTCCAAGTTGCAATCTGATTCTCAGGACCCGTGTGGGGTCGTCCATGCTTACTAGGACAGACACCATTAGTTTAGCTAGTGCCTCCTTATCCTCCACTAAGCTCTTCTTCCCTAGGTCCAAAGCCTTATCGAATCGGCTATGGCCCCAAGCCAGGGGTAGGTCTGTAATTGCTATTTAGAGAGTTCCCAAAGGTGGAGGGCTTTCCCCATATTCTTTCCCTTCTCCTTTCTTCTAGATCCACGCAACTTTGCAATGTAACATTCTTGAGCAACGCTTTGGTCTCCGTTTACAATTCCGAACCCATGCTAGGTTAGGAATTTCATCATGAGGCACCACTGAGCTAGTGCTATCTTAAAGTGGGCTAACACAGGCCTTCATAGAAATGCATTGTACGCTAACATCTTGTATATAATTACAAAAGTCTGAATGAGGGTGACTCGTCGTTCTCCCTCTTCCAGTTCTACGAGTAGGTCAATGGTCCCCACAAGCGGTTTGGGTTCCCCGATGATTCCCTTGATCTTCGTTTGGCATGTAGATATAGTTTTCATTCCTATCTTCATCTGCTCGAAAGTGCGCTTGAAAAGTATATTTACCGAGCATCCGCTGTCAATCAATACTCGATGGATAACTGCGGGCTCGGTTCCCACTGTTATTACTATTGGATCATGTTACCCAGTTGTTTGACCCAGTAATGAGTCATTCGGCACAGATGCATCGAACGGCACACCAAACCTCATTCGGCATCTCCCCTCGCTCCGCACAAGGCCACATTCAGCATCTCCCCTCGTTCGGCACAAGGCCTCGTTCGGCATCTCCTGTCGCTCGATGCAAGGCCTCGTTCGGCATCTCCCCTCGCTCGGCACAAGGCCTTGTTCGGCATCTCCCCTCTCTCGGCACATGGCCTCTTTCAGCATCTCCCCTCGCTCGGTACAAGGCCTCGCTCGGCATTCAAGAAATCGTTCGGCATCTCCTCTCATTCGGCACAAGACTCCTTCGGCACAAGCCTCATTCGACCTACACTCTTCGCTCGGCACAGTGCCTCGTTCGACATACAAGTGCCGTTCGACATGCATTCCTCGCTTGGTATATGAATGTCGTTCAACCTGTGTATATGGCTCGGTATACGAGTGTTTGTTTGCATGGAAACCTCGCTTGGAATTCTTTGGTTCGACCAACCTCACTCGGCAATTGCCGTTCAGCATCCCTAGCTCGGTGCACAGAAGCTACTTACCACAGACCGAGATACCTTGTTCCTTGGCCCGTGAGGGAAGTCCAACCCATCTTCGTCTATAAATAGAGGGGCAGGGGCACAGTGAAAGGGATCTTTTTTCGAGAACACTGGGGAGAATTTGCCGCTTTCAAGACACATTCATTTCAGTTAGCATTTGTATTCAAATAGTGGGTGTACGGATTGTATCTGTAATCAATTCTTTATGAAAGCAATAAAGATCGAAACTCAAAGTGGATGTAGGCACTTACATTGAACCACTATAAATCCGATGTTCTTGTTTTTGCAATTAATTTAGCATACAATCCTCTGTTTTAATTTACTTTCTTCATCAATCTCTCCACATAATCTTTCTCATGGGTGCTAGTGACGGATTCTGGTGCTAACATTTTGGTGCTTTCACTGAGAGGTCGAATTCTCAGGCTGCTAGGATCTGCTTTGTTGCTACTGAATTGAATAAATCTCCCGAAGGTGATCCAAGTCATTCATAGGACGTCCGTTGATTCTACTTAGAGTTTCTATCAATAACTCTACTATGGGAAGACCATGTACCAAATCATCCTCTCATAATGTGGACGTCAATGAGACTGCTAGCGCATAACAAATAGGACCTAGCAATCAACAAGCAAGCCTAGGTGCCGGAACCATCGCCCAAAATCAAATGGAAGTTGTCACAAGAGCAGAGTTAAATGAGTTGATGAGAGAATTTATGGAAAGCAGAAGACAACTTAATGAGCAGATTCAAGATAACGCTAACCTCATGACATAGCTTATTCAAAAACAGCATCTGAATGGTGAAGGTAGCCCCGTTCCTTATTCTTCGTCTGATAGCTCGACTTCGTTCGATGAACCTACCAGGCATAAATGCCGCAAAACTGAAACAACACAAGCAGGTGCTGCTGATCAATTAACAAGAGATCACTTATGCCTTGGAAACCACAACCAAGCTGGAACAGAAAACTTAGGATTCAGAGCATGTGTGGAGGTTGGAAGGCCTGCTCACCAAGGCCCTAAAGAAGATGATCCCCAAGTTACATGTTTAGCAGATTGCCGACAGAGGAGACATCAACCCAAACGGTCCCGTAGAACAGATTCCAACCTTCCATTTACCATGCAAACCCCGTACCTATCGACTATAGTCAAACAGCTGATGAGAGAAAATCAAGGCTTGACCAATGAAGATTGGTGGGTATTGTTTGCATCAAAATTGGGCAAACACCCTTCGGAAGTTTTTGAAGAGATAGTAAATGAAGAACTTGAATTGGAAATAGGGACTATCTAACAAAAACTCCAAGTCACAGAAAAGTAAATTGCGCAGAAGACAAGGATTTAGAGTGGTTCGGCCATGCGCCTACGTCCACTATGAAGTTTTATCACTTTATTTCTTAATACTTGAAGATTACAAGTGCTTTTCAGCAACTTACAACAGCAAATGGACTTAAATTCGAAATTGACATCAATTGAGATAGTATGGAGTGATTCTGGCAGCGTTTAGGCTTGTTCTTCTTCTCCAAATTCTCCGACCTCTTCTCTGAATGACCAGGGGCTCTATTTATAGGTGTGGAAGGCCAAAATCCCGCCTAAATCATGGAGAGGCTGCTTGGCACGTGACGGGGGGCCCACAGGCCCGCGTTCCTGAAGTGCGTGCCCAGTTTGGGATCGATTCGAAGTGAACTTCGAATCGATCAAAAAATTGTCCAATTGCGATGAAACTTGGCGTGGACGTTCTTCATCACGTAGACAAACTTCTGTAAAAATTTCATGGGATTTGGATCAGGGGATTGAGAGATATGATCGATTCAAGGTGATGCATTTCGGTACGCTGGCAACTTCGAACCGATCCTATGGGTCGTTCGAACCCATATGTTTCGAATCCATATGGTTCGAACCCATAGGTTCGAATCCATATGGTTCGAATCCATACGGTTCGAAACCATAGGTTCGAATCGAACCTGTTGCATGAGGGGGCAGCGACGCTTCGAATCGATGGCTCTGGATCGATTCGAAGTTGTTTTTAACGTGTAGGGTTCGAAGACAGCATGGACTCGAAGCTTGTGATGGGTTCGAAGCTTGAGGTGGACATGAAGTGGTGATGGATACGAAGTTGATGGATGGATTCGAAGTAGTGATGGATACGAAGTTGGTGGATGGATTCGAAGTAGTGATGGATACGAAGTTGATGGATGGATTCGAAGTGGTGATGGATTCGAAGTAGTGATGGAGTCGAAGCATGAATTGGCTTGATGGATTCAAAGGGAGACGTTGGCTGATGGATTCGAACGTCGCCTCTTCCTATGGGTTCGAATATGATGGGTTCGAAACAGATGGTTTCGAACACGATGGTTTCGAACACGATGGGTTCGAATATGATGGGTTCGAACATGATGGGTTCGAACCGAGCAATGTGTACCTTCTTAACTTGAATCCATCATAACTTGAGCATATGACCTCGGATTGACTTGAAATTTGAAATGTTGGCTTCTATGGTCTTCCTTGTCATGCCTTATTAATTGTGGCCCGATCCGGGCTCGGACAGAATTCATCGATATCCATAGTGAGGTGAAATACGACCAATCTCTGAGGCGAACTATTTTCTGTTTTTGACCAATCTTTTGGTATCACGGCTTTGCCAAAAAGCGGGATAACAGGTATCCAGGAGTCATACTCCATTCATAGAAACTATTCTATAGGCCGAGTACCCGAGGAAGTTCAGCATTCCAACTATTTCGGCCTACAAAGGGAAAACTGATCCCCGACAGCATGTGATGAGATATGAATGGATGATGGATTCAGCTAGAGCAAATAATGCAACTAAGTGTAGGCGCTTCTCAATTACTTTATCCGGAATTGCGACCATGTGGTTCACTCGACTTCCACTACAGTTTATATCTAGCTTCGACGAATTAGCGATAAAATTTGTAGAACAGTTTAGGATACTTGCCACTCGTCCCAAGGACGTGATGTCCCTATCTAGTGTAATCCAGGCTCTAGAGGAGTCGTTGAAGGAGTACTTATAGAGATTTCACGTTGCGACTATTGAAATTAGCAACTCTAATGACCATGCAATTCTGATGGCTGTAATGCGAGGAGTGGATCCGGATTCAGAGTTTGGAGATTGGTTGGCAGGAAAACCTCCGACTGCGCTAGAGCATTTTATTCAAAGGCTCATCAGCTTGTAAGAAGAGAGGAAGCCAGGTGGACAAGGCGAGATAAGACACCAGGGCCTATTCAGGAGACTGTAAAAAGCAACATCGCTGTAAAACAATCCGGTGACAATTCGACAAAGCTTCAGGTCAATGTCCGGAACAAGCCCGGGCAATCTAAATGGTTCGGAGGAGGAAATCTCAGAAAGAAAAGAGAAGTAGGAAAATGGAAGCCAAGGATTCCAACTTACAACGAATATACTCCTCTGAATGCATCTTTGGAGAATACTTACCTGTCAACTTGTAGTACTTTTCAATTCAAAAAGCCACGTCCAAAGGAGTCAACAGAGGAACAAAAGCGGACTAGGAAGTACTGCCGCTTCCACGAGACTTACGGGCACAATATAGAAGAGTGTAGACACCTCCATGATGCCATAGAAAAGCTGATTAGACAGAAAAAGTTGCAGGAGTTTGTCAAGACCCCACAGGAAGGTAGGCAAGGAACATCCGACCCCGGGCGCAGTCCGGCTCCATGCCATCCAGAGGAACCTGCCCGCTAGTCATAAACACTACAGTCAGTGGACCTCATCCTGTAGACAATAATAGGCAGGAAATGGAGCGGTATGATAATTCCTTAAGGCATGTGGATTATGAGTGTTGTTCGAAGGTGGAGGATGGGACCCCCGCTAAACAGCAGCGTATGATGACGGATGATATAGTATTCAGGAGCTGAGATGCTGACCAGGTAGAGGCTCCTACCGTTGACCCTATGGTCATATCCACGACAATTGGGCCAACATTTGTGAAGATAATTTTGATTGATTGTGGAAGTTCTATTGACATTATCTTCAAAAAGGCATATGACCAAATGAAGATGGAGACGAAGGATTCAAAACCATCTAAAGCTTGTATCCATGGCTTTAATGGTGCAGCGACCGATGCAGTGGGGTATGTTGAATTACCAGTTGAACTGGGACAAGGTGAATGTAGGAGGGTGCAAATCCTACCTTTTATAGTTTTGGATGTTGATTCTCTATATAATGTGTTTCTGGATCGACCGGCCCTGGTAGAGTTTAGGGCAGCTTTGGCCTCGTGGTGTATAACTTTGAAATTTCCAACAGGCAAAGGAGTTAGTGTGGTGCATGGCGATCAAGCGACCGGTCGTGCGTGTTATATGGCTGAGCTGAGAGAGACCCATCAGAGAGAGAAAGAAAAGGTTGCAGACAGCTCCGTCCGCATCCGTCCCCATCTGGAACACTAACAATTGACAAGTAGTGCCCGAGCCCTGACTCGGGCAATATTCTCGGGTCTATAGAGACATAGATTTGAGAGATGATGATGAGGAACCCAGGGAAGCAAAAGCAGTTCCGGCTGAACTGACGATTGACATTCCAGTCAACCGAGATGACCCATCGCGAGTACTTATATTTGATCACAACTCGACCTCTCGATGGCCGAGGATCTTACTGATTTCCTCGGAGCGAATCTGGATGTTTTCGCTTGGACACATTCTGATATGTGTGGGATTTCTCCCGCTATTATGAGTCATATGTTGAACATAGACCCGAGATACGTACCAGTAAAGCAGAAAAGGAGAGGCGTGAACCCGGAGAGGTCCACTACTCTCAGAGAGGAGGTAGACAAACTCAAAGTCAGTAGGTTTATCTGCGATGCCTTCTACCCTGAATGAGTGTCTAACCCTGTGCTAGTGAGGAATGCAAATGAGAAATGGAGAACATGCATAGATTACTCTGATTTGAACAAAGCATGCCCCAAGGATAGTTTTCCTTTACCCAGGATTGACCAACCGGTTGACTCAATAGCGGGACACGAGTTACTGTCATTTATGGATGCATACTCAGGACATAATCAAATGTCGACGCACATTCCAGACCAAGAATACACTAGTTTTGTCGCAGATGTCGGAATATATTGCTATGTAGTGATGCCTTTCGGATTAAAAAATACAGGAGCGAATGATCAACTTCTGGTGAATCGAATGTTTAAAGACCAGATACGTAAAATTATGGAAGTCTATATGGATGACATGCTCGTGAAGTCACGGCAGTCAAACGACCACATTCGAGACTTATTGGAGATGTTTGATATACTTAGATATTATGGAATGAAAATCAATCCTTCGAAGTTTTCCTTTGGCATTGCATCAGGGAAGTTTTTGGGTTTCATTGTTAATGCGCGGGGAATTGAAGCTAACCCGAAAAAGATTCAAGCTATTCGGGACATACAAGTGCCCAGAACTATAAAGTAGGTACAAAGCTTGAATGGAAAGGTAGCCACGCTAAGTTGATTCATATCCAAAGCCACAGATAAGTGTATTTGTGTATTCCTTCTTTGATGTAATAAAGAAAGGAAAGAGAAATTTTGAATGGACGCCTGACTGTGAGAATGCATTACGAGCTTTGGCAAGACATTTGGAAAGTCCCCCGGTGCTGTAAATACCTATAGACCATGAAGTATTGTATGTATACTTGGATGTATCCCAGAATGCTATAAGTACGACTTTGGTTCGCGAGGGGGACCGAGTTCAAAATTCGGTTTACTATGTCAGTCAATGTTTAACTGGGGCAGAAACAAATTATCCCAAGATTGGGAAACTAGCCTACTGCTTGGTGATTACATCACGCAAGCTTCGTCCGTACTTTCAGGCACACTCGATCAGTGTTTATACAGATCGGCCCTTACGTCAGGTACTCTAATGACCATAAACTTCTGGAAGGATGTTAAAATAGAATCTCGAGTTGAGTTAGTTCAATAATACCTACCTTCCAAGAATTGCCATACAAGCGCAAGCGCTAGCAGACTTCATCGCTGAATTCACCATGTCAGACGAAACAAACAGCCACGATGTTATTCCCTCCCATTCGATGGAAACTGTACACCGATGAGGTATCTAACGACCGTTGCTTTGGGGCAGGTATATTTCTTGTAACTCTCAAGAACCGATCGATCTGTTATGCTTTGAAGCTCAATTTCCCAGCTACAAATAACGAAGCTGAGTATAAAGCATTGATTGCTGGCTTGAGACTCATCAGGCAAATGGGAGTAAAATCGGTTGAAATCTTTTATGACTCACGATTGTTGGTGTAACAGGTGCAGGGGGACTATCAGGCGAAGGGACAGACTCGCCCTATACCTTTCACGGGTTCAATAGCTATTAGCAGATCTAGAGTATAATGATATGTCGCATGTCCCGCGTGAACAAAACAGAGAAGCTGATTCATTAGCCAAATTTGCAAGTACTGGCGATGCACATCAAATGGGATTGGTTCCCATC
The DNA here is from genome assembly GCA_030765085.1 of Allium cepa. Lineage (NCBI taxonomy): Eukaryota > Viridiplantae > Streptophyta > Magnoliopsida > Asparagales > Amaryllidaceae > Allium > Allium cepa. Next base: position 62,487,666 of record CM060935.1, read on the forward strand.
GAAACCTTACATGCTTCGAGTATAAATGTGATGGAGATAGATTTCATGTAAGAAACAGAAATCAAGAAGGAATCATGGATGACCCCATTTAAGCAATACTTGCTACACGGGGTCTTGCCTGAAAGAAAGAGCGAAAGGCAACAAATCATTCGTAAAGCTTAGTGATATGTAATGTAGGACGGAATAATGTATCGAAAGGGATTCACAGCCCCCTTACTCCAATGCATTGCCCACAATGAGATAAAAAAAAGTCCTGAAGGAAGTCCATGAAGGAGATTGTGGTGACTATACTGAGGGGCAGACGTTGGAAAAGAAGATCCTCCGCTATGGATATTATTGGCCAACTATAAATCGAGATGCTGCAGACTACGTAAGGAGATGTAACAAATGCTAGAAGTATGCAAAAATCCCGAAAGCTCCATCGATGAAACTCGCAAAAATGGTTAGTCCGTGACCGATTGCAATGTAGAGGATCGATGTGATTAGTTCTTTACCCATATCCAAAGGTGGTGCGAAATATGCAATATTTGTGGTCGATTACTTTACCAAGGGCCGGAAGAAGAGCCCTTAGCTACGATCACCACCAAGAAGGTCATTAATTTCGTTGTACGAAACATTATATGCCGTTTAGGCCTCCCACGGACTATCATTATAGACAACGGAACTCAATTCGAAAGTAGGGAGTTCAAATAATTTTGTCTAAAGTACGACATTGAAAAAAGGTTTGCAGCAGTTTCTCATCCAAAAGCCAATGGACAAGTAAAATCCGTGAACAAAATAATCAAGTCCATATTAAAAAACGTTTGGAAAAGGCTAGAGGCAAGTGGGTGGATGAACTTCCAACAGCACTTTGGGCTTACAGAACCACCCATAAGTCCGTGTCTGGCCACACTCCATTCGCATTGGCATATGGCACGGAGGCTGTTATACCTGTGGAACTTGAAGTTCCTTCGCATCGAGTAACTCATTATGACCCTAAGATGAATCAGGATCTTTTACTGGAATCACTGGACTTTGTTAATGAAAAACATGAAGAAGCTGATTTAAGGGCGTCTGCATATAAACACCGAGTCGCTCGATATTATAATGAAAAGGTCCGACCGAGAACCTTTAATGTGCGCGATCTCGTTTTGAAATGAGTTTTCCCGGTCGCATCGCATTTGAATCCCATATGGGAAGGTCCATACGTCATTGAACGGAGGCTAGGAGCTGGAACGTTCAAGCTAGCGACCGTTGATGGCGCGACACTCCTCCGTGCATGGAATAACGAGCATTTGCGGAATTATTATACTTAGTTTATTCCTTTTGTATCTTTGTTGCAATTATTTCCAGTAAGTTTTTATTTCGTTGATTCTTATTTTTCGACATGTAATAAGACAATTTAGTTCGTTTTCATTAATAAAGGCTTGAAGCCATCTTTTCCATGAATTATTGATGTTTCTGTGTATGATAATTCTATGGCAAAAACTAAAGTTACATTATTTTGTCTGACGTATGAACGTGCACGAACACTCAAAATCTCCAAGTCCTCAAAGTGCGGACTAGAGTACTTTGAGTCCCCAGAGTGCGGACTAGAGTATAAACTACTCAAAATCTCCAAGTTCCTAGAGTGTGGATTGGTGTACTCTGAGTCCCTAGAGTGTTTACTAGACTGTAAATGACTCAAAGTCTCCAAGTCCCCGGAGTGCAGAATGGAGTACTCTGAGTCCCCATAGTGTGGACTAGATTATAAACGACTCAAAATCTCCATGTCTCCAAAGTGCGGACTGGAGTACTCTAAGTCTCCAGAGTATGGACTAGAGCATAAACGACTAAAAATCTCCAAGTCTCCAGAGTGCGGATTGGAGTACTCTATGTCCCCAAAGTGTGGACTATAGTATAAACGACTCGAAATCTCCAAGTCCCCAGAGTGCGGAGTGGAGTACCCTGAGTCCCCAGAGTGCAGACTAGAGTATAAACGACCTAAAATATCCAAGTCCCCAGAGTACGAACTGGGGTACTCTGAGTCCCCAGAGCGTGGACTAGAGTGTAAACAACTTAAAATCTCCAAGTCCCCGTAGTGCAGACTGGAGTACTTTGAGTCCCCAGACTGTAGACTAGAGTATGAACGACTCAAAATCTCCAAGTCCTCGGAGTGCGGACTGGAGTACTCTGAGTCCCCAGTGTGTAGACTAGAGTATAAATGACTCAAAATCTCCAAGTCCCCGGAGTGCAGACTAGAGTACTCTGAGTCCCCAGAGTATGGACTAGATTATAAACGACTCAAAGTCTCCATGTCCCCGGAGTGCGGACTGGAGTCCTCTGAGTCCCCAGAGTGTAGACTAGATTATAAATGACTCAAAATCTCCAAGTCCCCGGAATGCAGACTAGAGTACTTTGAGTCCCTAGAGTATGGACTAGATTATAAATGAGTCCAAGTCTCCAAGTCTCCGGAGTGCGGACTGGAGTCCTCTAAGTCCCTAGAGTGTAGACTAAGAATATTCTGAATACCTAAAGCTTGAAACGGAGGATTTATGATTCTCAAAAAATTTCCGAGTCACATAGAGGTGAACTGGAGCTCCGGTAACTCGCCAAATGTCAAGTTATAGTAACAAGTTAGACAATAAGCAGAACAATAGAAGACGTTTAAAGGACAAAGAAACTAAATTTTATTTATCTATTCAAAATGAGCTCCACAACAATCCCTACAAAACTAGGAGTCAAAAGTCTATTTACATTGACCATGAATATAAATAAAAATAATTACATAATATAAGCTAACTCTCGTTGAACAAGAGTGACAACTACTTCTTTGGTTTCTTATCCTTCCTTGTTTTCTCGGATAACTCCTCCCCCGTGCATTTTCGTTTGGACACTTTGCTTGCCAGGGAAGTAACGTCCAAAGAAGGAAGAGGAAGTTCCATTGGTCTGGACCCACCAGGGAGAATGACCTTCAAAGGCCTGTTCAACGAATCGTCTAGCTCCACTACCTGGGGTTCGAACTTGATCTCAACTTTCTTCTTTTTCTCTTCCGCAAGTTTCTCCTTCATGCTCGCTTTCAAAGTGTGTCTGGAGGCATCTGTAACCTCAACTTCATAACTTTCTTCGACGAGTGACGAAGTTTCGGATTTGTCCTCGTTAAGTGCCTCAATCACTTGAGCATCAGGGCCGGGAGTCTCTCCCGCTTGAATAGCCTCATTCATCTTCTCCTTCTCTTCCGTGGCATCATCGCTCCTTGGAGTTAGCTCAGGATTGGCCTATGCAAAATCACAGGAGACAAACATTAGAATACAATAACCTCTCACCGAAAACTACGGCTCTTTGACCTTTAAGAAGGAAAGTTATGTACCGGTTTCTTGCCGACTCTCGACCGTCCGGGGAGTCTCACCCTCTGGAATGGGAGATAAAACATGAATGTCAAGGCCAGGGTCTTTCGGGTCGTGACCAACGTGCAGTTCGAACGGATCAAGTACTGTCCAACTAGTCGATTGAGTAGAGGAGGAATCGGAGGCTCGGTTCCAGACAGACCGGCAATGTCGTTCTTTCCTTTTGAAGAGAAGGAATCTTTACTATAGAGACCTTCGCTGTAGACAAGTCTGAAGGCTCATTCCCCTTGAGAAATTCCTTTACTAAAGCATCCTCATCAATCTCTTAGGTGCCCGACTCAACCTTTCTGATCTTTATCTAAGTTTCCCATGCCTTGGCTAGAGATTCGAGGTAACCCTCGCCTAGAAAAGTTAAGTCCCAATGCATGAGGACACAGGCATTGTATTCCGCTATAAGAGGGTCGAACAAGCACTTGATCTCCTCCCTGCCAACCTCCGTAGCCGCCTCAAGGCCAGAATCAATCTCCATGGATGCTATTCTTTTTCCCTCCTCACGGGCTTCATCCTTCAGCACCTCAACTTTGGAGAGTTCGTCGTCGAGCTTTGTCTTCAGGAGTTGTGTCATCGAGCTTTGTCTTAAGGAGTTGCGCAACAACAATCTCATCGCAATATCATTGCGACTCTTCCTGAGCAGCAGTTTTTTCCTCTTTCTCTTTGAGAAGTAGTTCTTCCAATTCTTTGACTCACTGGGCAAATGCATCCCTCTCCTTCTGAATGGAATCTTTCTCTAAATCTAAAACCCCACAGTGTTGATCCGCTTCGTCAATTTCTTTCTTATGTGCCGCCTCTAGTAGATTAACGGCCTCTACTGTGTCTTTAGCGCTTTTTTGGGTAGCTTCAAGCTAAGACTTGTATGAAGAGAGCTCTTCATCCTAAGCTTTAATGATGTCTTTGTCGTGAATAGCTTCGAGCTTCAAGCGACCGATTTCGTGTTGACGCTCAATAGAGACTTTCGAGTCTTTTTCGGCTAAGTGGAAAAACGCGTAATGTTGAACGTAAACGTCGTTGTTTCAAGCAATGGCGCTTTATTTGACGTGTCCCGGAATGTGATGAATCATCGGGAGAAATTTCAAACCATCGAAGCATATTTTCGAGAATGTGGCCTTGAGCTTATTAAGTCTCTCCGCTACTGACGGATCATGTTTAGGAGAGGGAGGAGTTTGCTTGGACACTACAAATTTTTTGTGGGGTTCTCGGGATTGCCTGGTACTAGATGAACCAGAATGTTGATCTCGGTGGGCCTCATGCTGGGACCCCTTATGCGTGGACTTCTCCTTGCCTTGTTCTAATTGAGAAGGGGGGTCGTGAGAGTAGGAGGACTGGCTGTGTTTTTTTCTTCGATAAGATGATTCTCGGGGCCGGTAGTCTCGATTGCCTATGTCATCTCTGTCCCTACGTTTGTCGAGGCCCAAATCCCGACCAATGATGAAAAATGGATGACCCACGGAAACGATCGAGTAAATGAGTACACCCCATATCACCTGCGTAGAAATTAAATGATGACAAGTTAGCAAAAAATAGAGTGATGGCTAAAATTTAAGTGCAAAGTGAAGTGCACGTGTCCGTGTTTGTCCTAATGTTTCCCTCCGACGGACCAGTTTCTTTATCTTTACTTATAGGATTTTTTTTCTCCTTGGTTATGGGCTTGAGCGCCTGCATCGCTTCTTGCGAGTGAATGAAGCTTAAGGGCTTTCGAATCGTTGAAGCCATAGTTAAGCAAATTTTCGGGAATAGTGAGGTCCGACAAGCCTTTCAAAGAACTCTCTAAGTATTAAGGAGAAGGCTCTCTCTCCACTGGAGTGATTGTGACCTAAGAGGTTCCACCAACTGTCTTCTCCCTCAATTTGTAAGCGAATTTCTTCTTCCCCTTTGAAAGGGGAGGCGTTATTTCAATATTATGAACCTCAACTACAGGATCTCGAGCAGGACTAACATTCTCACCCGATACGTCGAGCACTTTAGCTTCTCTAATCTCCCCCTCCTCAGGTGTGTTAGAGGCATCACGTGCTGAAGGCCCACCTTGCCTTTTGCCTTTGTGCAAGGCTGACCCGGTCATAGTAACACCGTGAAGATGACTTATTCGGCGACCTTCCGCCAGCAGCCCAAACTTCGAAGCGATTCGTTTGAAATAATATATCTAATGTCCCAGTCTCCCATGGGGACAGCTCGGATAGCTTCAAGGGCCTTAGAATATCCAAAGCCCTCGGGACATGGGCTAATACCTGTAAAAATAGAGAGAGGGTTAGAAAGGGTGCACTTTCCACCGAATACAAGTATTAATCCAGAAAAGGAGCTTTCTCCCTTCCAGCCATCTCCTTGCAAAACTAGGGGGACAACGCACATAGAACCCCTCCTGTTCATACTCAGCAAATTTTCTCCACGCTCCAGTCAGGATTTGGCATGTGTTATGCGGCTTAAGGAATATGAAAGATGGGCTGTCTGACACGATAAATATAGCGGATGTCGCCGGGAGTGGGAAGTCTAAGTAAGATGCTCATGAAGAGAATACACATGCCGTAATAAAACACGTGGCTGTTGGGATGTAGCTGCTATGGGGCGATCTCTATATATTATAGCACATCATGCATGAAGGAGTTGAATGGTGGCACGCTACCGACCTTGCACATGAATTTGTTGCAGGCAGTATATCTGGCCGGGGGCAGGTGGGAAGATCTTTCCCGGATGGGACTAGTACATCGTCGAAAGGAATTTCATGTATTGGGCATATGCGACGAAGAGCGCTTTCATTAATTCTCAAAGCTTGAGAGACGACCAGATTGTCTAGAAAGATCGCTGCATCTGAAGCATCAGGAGCTAGGTCAGTAGATGCGACTATGGGACTTAGAATATCTTGTACAGGAGTAGTTGAAGGATTTGAAGTTCTAACTACTTCTTGTTGAGAAGTTAGCTCAGGTTTATCTGAGACTTTGGCAGAACTGGATTTTCTAGACATATCTAATGAGTGTTGGATCTGGTGGAACACTTGTTTAAACTATACTTGAAAAACGATCAACATTAGACATAAAAACAAAAATGCTCCCCCAATGTGATGTGTGAACTAGTGCAATCGTTCGAGTATAGTGCCAAAGAATTAAAAGTCACAAAGATGATGAAATAAAGTTAGGCTTTGAACTATCATCTTCGAAGACCGTCAACGCTGACCACTCTGAAAGCTTGTCGCATGATAGTTTCAGTTTCGAACTCGGCATCGACACTGTATGTGGAAGATTATTGTTTGTTTTAATCGAGTTAAATTCAGGTTTATAGATGTCAAAACAGGGGAGTTATCCATCCGGATTAGTTCGATATGCTAGTTTGCTTAAGTCCTTGTCCCTGTTTGTTGTCATGTGGCTAAACATGGAAAGTAAGTGAATTTGACATAGGTTGTGGTCGAGTGGGAATAATTTTGACTGTTTTTACCTTCTTCAAGCCTCTCAATGCCAAGCGACACTCAACATACTCGAATATCTCAATGTCGAGCGACACTCAACATGCTCGGCTATCTCAGTGCCGAGCGACACTCAACGTACTCGGCTATCAATGTCAAGCAGCCCTCAACACTTGCTGGCCAACCCACTACTCTCGATACCGAACGAAGCCGAGCTAGACCACAAGGCCGCCAGTTCCACTTGGCCAGTTCTCTATTTGCTTACCAATGCATCACTGACTGACCCAAAAACCTATGGTATCCCTATCCTTCCTCCTCTCCATTTCTCCTTACTCAAAATCGATAAAGGTTCCAACCCTAAGGCATGTTCAAACCACGATTGGTCTTCCTCTTCTACATGATTCCTACTGTCCTGGGGTCTGAAGAAAGTTCACAAACCCGAATCTCATGCTAAATTTTCTAATCTGGAAAAAGCATTTGAAAGAGAAGTTATTACCTAAAAGGATGAACGAGGCTTAGGGATCTAATTAAGTTCGAGATTGAAGTTTGCTTAGATTCAACCCGGGGAAGAATTGTAAGGAAGATTTGTTAGATTCAGGGCAAGGAAGGAAGGATGGAGAGTTAGCTGGAGTTTGGAAGAAGGAAAGTTGTGAGTTCCTGAAACGAAGTGAAAGTAAATCAGTGACGGGGAGAAGTGTCAGTTTTTATAGAGAAGGGAAGTTGAACAGGCATCGACCAGCGGAACCGATCAAGATATCTCCTTGGTTCGGCATTCACGCCTCATTCGACATTTAGGCCTCGCTCGGCATTTAGGAGATCGTTCGACATCTCCCCTCATTCAGCACAAGTCTTGTTCGGTACAAGCCTCGTTCGGCCTATACTCTTCACTCATGGTTCAAAGCGTATCATGTTAGTCCACACGATACACTTTGGGGGGCAAGTGTTATCCAGTTTTTTGACCTGGTAATTAGTCATTCAACACAGATGCATCGTTCGGCACACCAAACCTCATTCGGCATCTCCTCTCGCTCGGCACAAGGCCTCGTTTGGCATCTTCCCTCGCTCGGCACAAGGCCTCGTTTGGCATCTCCCCTCGCTCGGCACAAGGCCTCGCCCGGCATTCAGGAGATCGTTCGGCATCTCCCCTTGTTTGGCACATGTCTCGTTCGGCACAAGCCTCATTCGGCCTACACTCTGCGCTCAGCACAGTGCCTCGTTCGGCATACAAGTGCCATTCAGCACACATTCCTCACTCGGCATACGAATGCGGTTCAACCTAGGTTTGTGGCTCGACATACGAGTGTCGTTCGGCATGGAAACCTCGCTCGACATTCTTTGGTTCGACCAACCTCGCTAGGCAATTACCATTCGGCATCCCTGGCTCGGTTCACATAAGCTACTTACCGTAGGCTGAAATACCTTGTTCCTAGGCCTATGAGGGAAGTCCAACCTATCTTCGTCCATAAATAGAGGGGCAGGGGAACAGTGAGAGGGACCTTTTTCGAGAACACTAGGGAGACTCTGTCGCTTTCAAGACTCATTCTTTTCAGTTAGCATTTGTATTCGAGTAGTGGATATACGGATGGTATCTGTAATCAATTCTTTGCGAAAGCAATAAAGATCAAAACTCAAAGTGGACGTAGGCAGTTACACTAAATCAATATAAATCCGGTATTATTGTTTTTGTAGTTAATTAAGCATACAATCCTCTGTTTTAATTTACTTTCTTCATCAATCTCTCTACATAATCTATCTCAAGGATGTTAGTGACCAATTATTGTTCAACAGATCAAGAGTTGGTGCCTCAATTCCTTCGGTATCTCAATCGTGCAATATTATGTCATTGCTCAACACTTTCTGCTGCTTGACCGAAATCTCACCGTCTATTGTCTAACATGCTCCTTTTAGGACATGTTTTTAGCGAACTTGCATACCTTTCCACCTCCCGCCAAATGTTTTTTCTAGGATGCAGTCCACTGTATATAATTCCTATAATAAGCCTTTGGTCGGTTCGTTTCGACCCTAGGTCACTGGTCCCAGCTTGGTTTCCTTGCTCCCTAGGTGGTTGAGGATTATCTCCTTGGTGGGTTTTCATGGTCCCTTTACATATTGTTGGAGCTTGTTGTCTTATATTAATCCTTCGATAAGGTCTTTGAGATGGCGGCAGTCATTTGTGTTATGCCCATGTGTCTCATGGAAGCGAAAGAATTTCTCTGAACGCTTATGCTGTTCTGTTGCCTCATTCTTGAGGGATTTCTTGTACTACTCAGTTTCTTGTATTGTAAGATAAATATTCTCTGGGATGTCATTCATGGGGGTATAATCTCCTGGTCCGAATTCACTAAACCTTTTGTTATGGCCACCGCCGTTCTTCTTATTAGTGTTTTGATTTTCTCTCTTTTGGTTCCCATTCATCCTTATGGCCCCTTGACTATTTCCGGGGCTGCGTATATTTTAGTTAGAAGTCCTGTCAGTTTGTACGGTGTTCGTCGGCTGTGTTTTAGCAGCCATTCTCTCCAGCTCCTGTGCCTCTTCCAACCTCAAATATTTGCTTTCTTTGTGGTTGAAACCTTTCCTGTTGGTGGGCTGCTTCATCTTGATCCATTTCCTAAATTCCACCTCCAGATGAATTGCACGAACTAAGGCCTTAAAAACCATGTCTTCATTAGGATTGCTTACTTCTGTTACTTCCGTGTTGAATCGGTTCATAAATAATCGTAATGACTCGTTGCACCCTTTAACCAGTCCTGATAGAGACATGATGTCCTTCGGTTGGGTGGTATGAAGTCTGAATTGTTTAAGGAATTTTGTTGCAAGTTAGTCAAAAGTAGCGATATATTTCAAAGGAAGTCTGGTAAACCACATGGATGCAACGCCTTCAAGGAAGATGGGAAAACACTTGCAGCGTACAGCTTTTGGAGCATTAGCTCCTTCCACATACCAACTATATGTGTACAAATGGGGTTACAGGTCCTTGGTCCCATCATAGGAAGGGATGTTTGGCATAGTGAACTTGTTGAGGTATCTTTCATTCAAGATTTTTTCGGTTAAAGGAGTTCAAATTAGGGTAGATCCTTATTTGTCATCCTTATGACTCTTGCTCTCGTCTGTTAGTCGCTTGACCATGTCTACTATGTTTGAGTTTGATGTCCGATGGTCCTGGAGGCAGCATTCGGTCACTACACCAAGTGTTTGGTTTAGCAAACCATCATGGCGCGTCCGGTGATGCCTAGGCTCTCTAGTCTTCAGGAGTGCCATTACCATGGGACGCTGTTGGCTTGAGTTTGGTCTAACTGGGGTAGTTTGGACATTTTTAGTATTATCGAATACGTTGTCATCCTCCTCTACCTGTTAACCTTGCCCTCTGCCGTTCGAATCAGAGAAGTTCACAACCACATCTTCTAGTGGGGTTTTAGTTCCATGATTTAAATTTTGATTTGGTTGTCTTGGGTCGAGTGGTGTGTTCTTATTTTCTTCTAAGTTATATCATGTTTTCACCCTTTCCAATGGATGTTTTCCATTTCTCCTTCGTAAACTAAAAATGGAGGAGTTTTCTTGTTCCATGGTAGTAGCTAGTTTAGGACTGATTCTCTGAACGGGGTTTGATTGGAGAGTTATTAGGGCATTGAGCTTCTCCATTAGAGCCTTTTGACTCTCTTCCATTCTTTGGTTGATTTCCTTAGCCATCTTATTCAATTCATCTCTGATTACAACTTCATGCCGACTAAAGGATCCTGGTACTTGATTCCCTAAGCTAGCAGCATTTACTTCAGCCTGTTGGGTGGCAGGCACTTCTGCAGCTACCACTGCCCCTATAGATCTTCCTTAAGAAGTTTCCTTCCGGAGCCATTTAACTTTGTAAGACAGTTGGATCTTCAAGCAGAGAATGGAGACCTAACTTCTAGATCTATGTAATCCAAAGTAGATAACTAGATCTAGGTTCTTGGTTGAAAGTGGAGATCTAACTTTTGGATTTGTGCAATCCAAAGTAAATAGCTAGATCTGGATCCTACGTTGTAGTTCTTAGTGAAAGCACCAAAACGTTGACCCAAAAAGTGGACCAACACCCTGGTTTAGATTTGAAAGCACCATCTCTGTATTCACAGAGCAATTTAACAGATTACAGAAATATGGAAAAGTAATAAGGAAAAAGAGATAGAAGATTTTTATAGTGGTTCGGCTGTTAACTATACCAACGTCCACTTTATATCTTTATTATAAGCTGACAGCTATAGTAGAAGTTGTTTGATTACAAGGACTTGGCTAATTCTACGCTGAACTAGATCTCTAGAGTTAGAACCCACCGGAGAATCATGGTCTATCCCTTCTCAAATCACTGTTTGGAGGAGTAGAGATGAAGGAGGATCCTTGTAGAGATTCCTTCGTCAGTTTTCACCCTCCCTTTATGTTATAGGAGGCAAGCTATTTATAGAGGTTGGAGGCTCCTAGGCTAGGCCCATCATTTTCAGGTCTCGGGTAAGATTCAAGCGACTTAAGGAGTTCAACAGTCGAAAATCATTTACCCCATGGGTCGTTGGCGACCCATGGGCCATGGGCCGTTGGCGACCCATGGGCCATGGGCCGCATGCAACCGAGGAGCCATGGGTCACCGGTGACCCATGGGCTTTGGGTTGTTAGCGAATAGTCGAAAATCATTTACCTCATGGGTTGCATGCGACCGATGAGCCATGTGTCGCTGGCAACCCATGGGCTTTGGGTTGTTGGCGACCCACTTAGTCAATTTTTGGCTGCTGAATTCCTTCTTCCGTCTTATCTCTTAGTTCGTTCGTTCGTGGTCTTCATGGAGTACATCGGCTGCTGTTGTTTCGATCATAGAGGTCAATTCCATACTCCGACACTGGAGATGTCTTCTTAAGTACACGTTGTCTTAGTCACATGTAGATGGCAAGTCACTGGCTGCTTATACTCAAAGCCCTTGTTGACTCACAAAGTAGCTGGTTTCTTGGCTTCGTTGACCCACTTTGTCATTCCAACCATGCAGCTCGATCCCCATTGAGCTCTAGTTGCAACATCTCTGGTTAGCTCTTGAACCACCCTGTGACCCTTGCATACTACGGGTAGCTGCTGGGTCAAAAACTCGGATAACATTATAAATATTTCCTTGTTTTTTAAAACATAAAATAAAGGGTAATCAATAAATTATACAAACTCCAACTTCAATATTTTTCCCACAAATCTCCAATATTGTTTCATAAAATTTAGGAAAAATATTCCAATTCTTTTTAGTACTTTAACTGGATTTTATAATATAACTTACATAAGCCCAACTTGGTTACGTTATCTAATAATGCTTCATGTACCTCTATTACGTGTCATCAACATCACATGCATTTTCTTCGGACTCAAGGGTACCTATCTTCTTCTTTATCATCCTTAGTCCAATAATTTACTCTATTTCTAGTTGGTACAAAGACACCCTATTAGAAATTCTTTACGGAGTAAATTATAAAAAATTTATTAGGTTTATTTTTTAAACTAAAACTGCTTTTATTCTTAGCTTTTTTTAAATTATCTTTGTTTACTTCTATAATGGATAAGCCAACAACTACCTTTATGAGTCAAAACATCTGGTGTGTAACATGTGTGTACATATAAATAATGGCAAGATATAAATATGCTCTCTCGTATGTTCTAATTTAGTAGGAATCGCCTAACCAATGCTTTGAACACGAACGTAACAACCCACTATCCAAAACATCTCGATCCACGTCTACAATTTGAATATGCATCGCGTTGTCGTCGATGCCTGGTCGTTCTGAGGTATTTCGTAAAATGGATAATAGAGCTATCTATAATATTCTACACTTTGTAAAACTCACAACAGAAGAACTAAAATATAATACTCAAAAGTACAATCCCAAAAAAATAAAACAAGCTATAACTATAGTCCACCATTACAGAATATCCCTAAATACCTAAAAGTGAATTGTTACTACAAACCATGATTCTGAAGATATAAAAGCATGTCAACGATAAGGATGTCTAAAAGGAGGAAAGAAAACATACAAGAGGTGATAGCTGATATCAAAAACATGAATACAGGATGTTGGATTCCATTACCCTGAAGATAAAGCAAAGGATTGTACAATAAATGATGATGCATCTTGGGGGCACCTTGAAAGGATCCTGAAAGCTTACAACTAGTGATAATGTCGCATATAATTGATTCCACACTTCATAATTGGAGCAAAAGATGTCGCATCCCATCAAAATAGGTAAAGGAGGATATCATAAACCAACATCACATAGAATCACGCCACAAGTCATCGATGTGAGAAAAAATACCGCATATCAACAATGTCACACCTCATCAATAAAATAAGAGATGTCGGAGGTAGGAAAATAAGAGAATATCAAAATGCGGCAATATAAAGATGTCATAAGTCATCAATACGGCATGAATATCGAAGTTCATCAATATCCATAGAGGATATTGTTTATCATCGGTAAAGCTAGGATTAATGTCATAAAAGATTAATAAGGTGGATGTCGCACATTATCAAAGAAAGAATGGATGTCACGAATCATTAATCAAGCATAATGCCACATATCAACAGCATTATGGGGTATATCGGAAAACAACAATTAGTAAAGGAATGTGTACAAGTAATGTCATGAAGCATCAATCCTCTATAGATATCATAACTTGCCAATATAGCAAAGGATGCCACAAGGATATCAAAAAAAGCATGCACGAATGACATCGAGATAGTTGATGATGCTGAAAGTTAGGCATCTTGAAAGACATATGGTAATTACGTCGCCCATCTCCATCCCATTGATGAACAAGGGGAACCGTCAACATGGTGAGTGATTTTAAATAGCAAGCATTTCGAAGTGCCGAATAGCAAACATGTCGCACCCACTACCACTATAAATAGACCCCCATGGTCATTCAAAAAGAGGCGATTCATTCTTTTCTCTCTCTTGCATTTTTAAGTTTGTAACCCTAAATAAATTTGGGGATTTTAATGCATATGGTAACCGTGTGACCTTTTTGCAAATAATGGCATGTACAATTAAGAATCGCATGACATATCAATGAAGCGTTTTGGGACTTGGCCTTTTATCTCATATTAGATTATATGCATATGACATGATATTGGATAATTTTCATACGAGGGATATGAACCCAACCATCCATTTTGTGATTCAGATCATTATCGTACATACGACAAGTTGATCTTGCATACTTCAAGTGGACTTACATGAGGTTGAAAAAGCCTATCATTAACTCAAAATTCACTTACTTGCATATTTTACGGTTGACAAGAAACCATGTTAACATTTTGGCATTATAAGGAAGGCTTGAACCTCCACTTCCTTGCATATTCCTATAAAAAGAACTATTTTCACCTTGCATACGTAGGATATAAAGGATTTACCCTACCCTGCATAACCTATATTTGACTTTCCTTTTCTTATATATGAAGGACTCTCCCTAACTTGCATATAAAGGACTTCTCGAATCCAACATTTCCCATTGAACTACAATATGGCTATTTCAAAACAAGGGTCTTCTAAACCTTAAGCAAGTAGTCTGATTTATCAAGTCGCTTCCGACCACTGGTTTCATGAGGAACAAATGCTAAGGATATTGGCATTGCAAATTATTGAAGAAAAGAATTAAGTGTCACCTTATAATCCTAATAAATGGAGCACGAACCCTTTCCCTATAGGACCTACTCCAATTTTTGCTTTAGAGAGTTGGAAGAAGGATAGTTATTTCATAGAGATAAGAAGGGCCATACAACGCCAATCAAAGGGGACAATATTTGAAAAAGAAATAATAAATGGTTTCGATAAGTTCGTCCAGAGATGGAAAAGAGTAATATACCATCCTACCACACCAATCAATGCTTAGAAGAGAAGGATCGTGGATGATCCTATTATGCCAATCCAGTGCCAAAGAAAGCTAAACGAGAATAAAAGGAGCTATTTCCTAAGAATTCTTGAATCCATTCTCTCACTACTTCTTATCAACATATCTATTTTCTAACCAAGAGAAAATTGAATTATTGGCCTTCGAAGAAGAAGCTGTCTGAAAATGAAAGGAACCTTGAAGGTGCTTATTGCTAATATCATCGAGTAAATGGACAAACAATCAATATCGAGCTATAAAGAGAACGATTGGAGATGTAAAAAGAAAGGGAAAACTCAATGAGTTTTAAGACAAGTTTAGGAATATCTTCAATAAAATGAAATTCTTGATGGAAAGGATCCATAAAAGAAAACAAAAGGCCAAAATCATTACCTATAAGATAATAATGGGCAAAGAAAGCCTTTGATGCCGCTACAAGGGCATGGTCAAAGCACCTCCTAGAGGGAGGTCAGAGTAAGCTTTTGGTCCATCCTATAAGTATTGGCTAGGGCACTACAAGCTTTCGGTCCTGCTTACATAGCCTAGCCACAGCACCTCCTAGAGGGATGACAGAGTATGACTTTGGTCCTATCTAAGATGGTCTGGCTAGAGCACTATCCAGCCTTTAGTCCCGTACATAAGGCCTGTTTGGAGCGCCTCAAAGACGGATGATGGAGTAAGCCTTTGTTCCCGCCTAAGATAGCCTCACAAAGCACCCAATAAGCCTTCAATCCCATCTATAAGGCCTAGGTGAACAACCTCCTAGAGGGAGGTTGGGTAAGACTTTGGTTCTGCTTAAGATATCTTACCAAACACACCAGACAAAAAACCTAAATCATCACCTAAGAGAGTGATAAGGGGTTCAATCCAAGTTGTGATCATTACGTAAAGATTGTAACAAAGAATTTGGTTAAGGCCTTAATCACTATCTAAAAAGTAGTAAGGGGAAATCTTCGAGAGGGAGATCGAATACAAAAGCAAATCAAACTCAATGCAAAAGAGAGATCGAGGCAGTCTTCTAGAGGAAGATCAATCAAATTCAAAAGCAGATCCAATTTTATCCTAAAAATAAGATCGAAGGCAATCTTCTGGAGGAAGAGCCGCCTTCAAAGGAAGGATCAAAAAGCTACTTATCACAAAGAAGTGAGAATTTTAATGTCAGACGGTGACATCTAAGAAACAATGACTGAGGATTTATTCTTTAAAGTATCGAATCAGCCTTCAATCCACGATGTCTAAAAATGAGAATCTCCGTTAACATTCAAATTATCAAATAATGTGAATCTTCATTAACAGGCAGATGAATTTTCATTATTCCTATAATAATTGGGTTTATTATTAGCATAATTGGTCTTTTGGTCTTTTATTCAAAAGTCTAATGCTAGATTAGTTTTCTAGTCTTCTATTACCACAAGATAAGTTTTCTAGTCTACTATCTAGAAAATTATGATTACAAAACAATTTTTTGGTCTTCTATTCAAGTGATATTATTACCGGATGGATTTTTTGATCTTCCATTCAAATCATAATCTCCCTAGCGGATTTTTGGTCTCTTATTCGGGGTATTATTATAGATTTTCGGTCTACTGTTTTTATTATTATAACCAGAAAACTTTAGGCCTCCTATCCAAATTATTACTGAGTGGATATCTGAGATTCCAAAAAAAGACCTTATTTACATCAAATGATTTCTAGCCTTCAACATAGGCAATTATCAAATGAACTTCCTTGTAATAACCCACATATTTATCAATTTTATATTTAAATATTTTATTTAAATATTTCATCGTTCGTCGGATTTTGTCCGAAAAGCTACTTTTTGCAAACAGTCGAATTGGGACTCAAAACCCCTTCCATTGAGTTCAAAATGACATTTGTGATCTTTTTAAGTATAAACTTTGATATGTTTGGAGATAGTAGAATTTTTCTACTTTTTCACTTAGGGCTTTGGTTTGGGTTTCAGCCCATTATCCTAACATATGAACCCAACTCCACTCCAACTCTTCATTACTTCAATTTTAATTCCTAATACTCAAGCTTTAGCAACAATGGTGGGAGGAATGGGAAATTAAAAATCCAAGCCTTAATCTTTATTGCAAATTCAAGCCTCTAGCTCCAAATTCTAAGAGAAGCCATTAGTAAGCATCTCCTTCTTCTTCTCCAACTCTTTATCCATTCAATTTCAGAAATTCCTAAACCTAACTTTAGGAATGTTCTTCTTTTAAAGCTTAGATTCAAGCTTCTTGAGTTGGGATTGAAGAGTGGTTGATCCTCCTTTGTTTTCAAGCTTCTCAATCTTGTTCTTTTGGGTTTAAAGGTGAGATTTTTATCTCACATCTATGCTTATAATCATCTTCGATTGTTAGGTATGAATTCCAAACACTTATTCTTGTGCAATTGCTTTTGGTTTGGATTGATTTGGTGAATATTCCAATTTTTAGTGTCTAGAGTTCAATTCTTTAAAAATCCTAACTTTGATGTTTTGATCATGTTTTTGGTCATGAATCTAAGAGCTTATATGGCCGGGTAGTCGATGGCGTAAATCCTTAACGCCGTTGCTCGACCGATTGCAATTCAGAAGGGATTGGCATTCATTAGATAGGCATGGGAGTGCTGGCAACAGGGTCCGGCCGACCGAGCTCTGTAGCCGGCCGACCGACCTGCTACCCGATCACTTCGTGCCACTGTTTTAGTAGTGCAGGTTACAGGCTCCGAGCGACCGAGCTCAGGGTCCGGTCGACCGACCTGCTACCCAGGCACTTCCATCTTTGGTTCAGTCAATCGACTCAGGGAGTCCGGTTGACCGACCTGCTCCTATTTGCCAATTTTTCCTATATTGTCTATTTTGTTGAATTTCCAACTTTAATCGATTAGTGTTGTTTCCTTTTTGTTGTTATCTTTTATTATCGACTTTGATGACATTTTCTTTGGAAATTTTTGGAAATATCCATTTAGATGGATTTGAAATTGATTTCTTTGGAATTAATTTACGCCTTCATATGTGAATTTTAGTGATTGATTGTTTCCAATCATTTTTGTGATTTGTCACTTTAAAAATATAAAGGTTTTCTATACTAGTAGTAAATATCAAAACTCTTTCATCAAAACTATTTCAACACTATTTAAATACAAAGCTCGTTTATTAAAACCGTTTTCCAATCTACTAGTATATACAAACCTTTACCTCACTCGTATGAGAAATCTAATTAAACGGCTTAGTAAAATGAGTGGTATGAAACGCTTGTGTTTACTTCGTCGGTTAATTCTTGGACTTATTAGATTGAACCTCTTGTGACAATTTTCTAGTGGAAATCTACAATTTGTTCGTAAATATTTAAGTTAAGCTAGTGGTTATGGGACATGAAGCTAAGCTCGTATATTTACTAGCTTACTGTAATTGACACTTCTTGATGATCGATGATGATCATTTTATGGTTTAGACTAGCAATGTGCGATGTCTCTTTGTCTATGTGGAGGACTGTACTTCATTTTATTGAGCTTCGTCTCATTTCTCGCATGGGTCGTACCTATTTAGGTGCGTCAATGTTTATTTACACATGGGTCGTATCTATTTAGCTGCGTCGTTGTTTGTTTACATCGTGGAGCAATCGGCTCAATAAGTCGGGGCATGGGGTGTATCTTTCTAGGTGCATCGATGTTCGTCTATGCATGGGACGTATCTTTCTAGGTGCGTCGATGTTCGACTTTGCATGGGGTGTATCTTTCTAGGTGTATCGATGTTAGACATTACATGGGGCGTATTTTTCTTGATACGTCGATGTTAATTTATGCGTGGGGCGTATCTTTCTAGGTACGTCGATGCTTATTTATGCATGGGTTGTATCTTTCTAGGTGCATCGATGCTAGACATTTCATGGGGAGTATCTATTTAGGTGCATCGATGTTTGCCTTTGCATGGGTCGTACCTTTCTAGGTGCGACGATGTTTGACTGGTCATAGGGCTTATCTATTTAGGTGCGTCAATGTCCAGTTTATGGAATAGCGTTCTGTTTGGGATTGGCCATCCTTTTCTTGTGATTTCTAGATGTCTAATTGATGATTTCTGGAATTTATGTTTGACCACCTTTTTCAGTTGGCATTGATATGTATGTCATTTATTGTGGCTTGGTGAATTAAATAAAGAATATGACATTTTTTTATGCTATGAGATTCGTGAGATATTTGTATGATTTTCTTTTGTTGATTTTCTAATGTATACTTGTCGAGGTATGACATTTTTGGTTATCATACGTTTTTATTATATCTCTTCTTATACCTCATTTTATCTGATAATTATAGCTAGACTGATCTGTTTATTATTTTCTTCTTAAATAATACTCGGGTCAAACTGAGATTTTACACGTGCTTCTGCTTGACTCCTTATCGGACCATCATCTGATCTTTTGGCTAACTACTCTAGTTTAGTAGTTTTTGTTGTATACTATTGAGATATAGACTCCTTGATGTATACGTATTCTTTTTTCTAGCGCTTGTATCTATTCTCTTTGATATTGTGGTTCTTGTTTGACCACTACTCTGATGTACACTTTCATGTGTTATATTCATATCTATTTCCGCCTTTGTGATATGAATTATCTGTGACTGATTTGTGTTATGTTTATTTCTATATTTGTTTCCGAAGATTTCATATAGCCACTGTGTAGTAGCTTTGAGTTTGTGTCGGTATGTCGGATTTCCTTTCGAGATGAAAAGTTATACTTTTATCTGGCATATCGTTTCTCGCACAAAGCAATTACACGGATGGTTGCTCCTCAATAGACTTATTCTCCGTGCTAGTTGATGGCATTACTCCGTAGTATCCTTGGCTAGCGTGGATATAAAAGTGGGGTGTCACAACTTGGTATCAAAGCCAAACTTCGGAACAATGTACAATAATTTAACAAGGATCATCATCCTAAGTCCTTCTTAGGAGTCGTGCCTTAGGATTTAATTCGAGTCTTCGTACCGATTCATCCTATTTTCTTTATGATTCCTTGTTTTATCTATCAAGATTGGTTGATATTCATTTGGTGAATAACCTTTTTCTTCTTCTTTATTTCTTTCTAAAGGAAGAGAAATGGTTATACCTGGCCGTCCCAGCGCCGGTCAATCTAGTGCTGCTCCCCAGGATGGAGTATTCATGTCTGCTCAGCAGCTTTTAGATCTCGTGAAGAATGCTCAAGCTGCCGGACCCAATCTAGAGCCTACTCATCCTAGATCCTGTTTTGCACGCTTGTCAGGAGGCTTTACCGATTTGGGTGGAAGGCCATTCAAGGGATCCGAGAGTGTTATTGAAATTCAAGCTTGGCTCAAATCATGCGATCGTACCTTTTCTCGCATGAACCTTATTGATCTACATCGAGTCCAAGTGGCTTCTAGCATGCTCCAAGAAAGAGCATTAGATTGGTATGAGCTTTTGGTTTCTGAAATCGTTGAAGCAGATCTTACTTGGGAGCAATTCCGGGGAAGATTCAAATTGAAATTTTTGCTGGAGGCTGAAAAAGTGACTTTGGCCCAGCGTTTTATTGACCTTATTCAAGGTGAATCTTCGGTGATGGATTACGTCGCATCTTTCGAATCTCTCACTAAGTATGGGGTCGAGTATATTAATACCCATTGAAGAAAAATCAGAGATTTGTCTATGGCTTGAATAAGAATCTTAAGAAGCCATTACTCCTGAAACTTGAGGTTTCATTTGATCAGCTTATTGATATCGCTCTTCGTCTTGAAGAGGCCGATAGAGAGAGCAACGTTGAAGTTGTGGTTGCTAAATAGAACTTCAATGACAACATGAAAAGGCCTATCAAATTCAAAGGCCCCACTCCCAACAAGAAAGGGAAGCAACAAACTCCGGTAGCAAAGACTCCTACCTCTAGTCGTGGACAATGCTACAATTGTGGTTCCACGGACCACTATGCAAGGGAGCGTCTGAAACCTCTTTATTATCGCTATTGCAAAAATTCGGGTCACCATTTAGCAACATGTCCCATACTTCAAAGTAGGAAGGAGGGAAAGCTCAATGTAGTGCAAGCTCCTAGCAACTCTTCTCTTGGTCAAGGTACTTTTTATTCAATCCTTGATGACATTGTTTTATTTCATGATCTTCTTATTTGAGTTCTTTTTGATATGGGTTCATCTCATTATTTTTATATCAAAAGAACTCGTTGATTCTTTTTCTTTAAACATTTTGGGCTTGTTGACTCCTTTGACAATGGCGAATCTTGTTGATGGATCCGCAACGCTTAGTTGGTTTCTTGTATTGATGTCGAAATTATTTTATGTGATTTTTTCTTTCCGAGCCGATTTTTACTTATGCTTCGGAATTGACTTTTGAACGGATTGGCTTAATTATTATGAAGCCATATCCTAAGTCCCGAGTTGACTATTCATCCTCGACATTTTTAATCTGTTAAGAAGATTTCTATTTTTCTTTCGTGTGGTTTGAGAATTTTCTGATATTTCTGAGTTTGTCTTAGGATTATCACCTATGAAATCTTTTGTGTGGTGTTAAGGTCCTTTTAGCTCGACCTTGCCACCGGTTTTCATTTGCTACGAGTTGCGGCAGTTAGCATTCCACTTACCGCATTCCGTACTCGTTATGATTCTTATGAATGACTTATTATATCATTCAGATTGCCCATCTTGTTTCATCCATTTTATAAATCGAGTATTCTATGAATATCTCGATAATTCCATTCTTGTATTTATTGATTTTGGATGAAAATAGAAATTTAAAATTTTGCAAATCTTTTTCATAAGATTTATTTATAAGTACAATTGGATTTTGATCTTAAACGAGCAATGAATATTCTCAAAAACTTTTAAGAGATATTTTCATCATAAAGAAGATGATTTTGTGGTGTATTGCCCGTTGAGTGCTTTAAGAGTTCTGGTCGATGCGCTTGATCAACGTTGTCGATAGGAATTTCCTAAACGCTTAGATGAGACAATCAGACACGATATATTGACTTGTAAAATGTAAATTTTTCTAGAAAGATTTTTTACATTGAGATAATTGTAATTTTGAAAGTTTTAGCTTTTTGGAAAAGAAGATTATTTGAAAGAATTCTTTTCCGATACTCTTATTCTTGTGTTTTCCGAAGGGAACCAAGACTTTATCTTTGGTACCAATGCTAATCGTATTAGTTTGGATGCCGCTCTCTTGCAAAAGAGAACGTGTTATCACATATGTTTCTAAATCATTAAAGCCTATCGAGACTAGATATGCCATTCATGATCTAATGCTCGCGGCTGTTGATTTCACTTTTAGAATTTGGCATCATCATTTTTGAATGAGAAATTTGTTCTCTACCACGATCATAAATCTTTGGAATATTTTTTTTTCTCATAAGGAACTTAATGTTGGCTAGAGTTCCTTGCATCTTATAATCTTGATATTCTTTTATTCCCGAAAGGGGAAATCGTGTTGTCAATGCCCTTTGTTGTAAGCAACAAGTGGTTGTTTCTTTGATGATGTCCGAACGGAATTATCTTTTTACCAAGTTCATCGGAAGTTTTGATATACCTCGTTTTATTGAGCTTTATCTCATTCCTTTTATGGACTAGTGTCCGATGTTCTTTTATAGTGTTCGGTTCATGGGATGTATCGTTTTTGTACTACATCGATGTCCCGGCGCTTCAGTTCATTTGACGTATCGTTTGTACTGCGTCGGTGTTCCGAATTATTTGAGCTTTGGTTCATCTGGCGTACCATCATTGTACTACGCCGTTGTTCCAAATTATTCGAGTTTCTAGTTTCTCGGGCGTACTGTTATTATACTATGTTGTTGCACCGGCTCAATTTTCTGTTATTTATGACGTTTTCTCACGTCTTTCTATTATGGAAATGCCTTAGGGATTTCGATTTTTATTCTTGAGCCTAGTGTTATTAAGGAAATTGAAGTTTCACCAGATTTGACTTATGAGCAACATTCCATTCGCATCATTGCTTCGGAGGTTGAGCGCCTTCGGAATAAAGATGTTATTCTTGTGAAAGTTCATTGGTTCTCAGATCCTAAGGATTTCTCTTGGGATTCCTGGGAATTCATCGAGCGATCCCGTTCAGGCTTACCTTTTCATGCTCTTTATGGTGAACTTCCTATTTCAAATTTCTTTTGTGTTGAATATGCTTCCATGGTTGTTACTCTTTATTTTCTTCTTAATTATTGTGAGGACGCAATTTCTTTAAGGAGGGGAGTCTGTAACAACCTGCATATTTATCAATTTTATATTTAAATATTTTATTTAAATATTTCATCGTCCGTCGGATTTTAGTCCGAAAAGCTACTTTTTGCAAACAGTCGAATTGGGACTCGAGACCCCTTCCATTGATTTCAAAATGACGTTTGCGATCGTTTTAAGTATAAACTTTGATATGTTTGGAGATAGTAGAATTTTGCTACTTTTTCACTTAGGGCTTTGGTTTGGGTTTCAGTCCATTAGCCTAACATATGAACCTAACTCCACTCCAACTTTTCATTACTTCAATTTTAATTCCTAATACTCAAGCTTTAGCAACAATGGTGGGAGGAATGGGAAATTAAAACTCCAAGCCCTAATCTTTATTGCAAATTCAAGCCTCTAGCTCCAAGTTCTAAGAGAAGCCATTAGTAAGCATCTCCTTCTTCTTCTCCAACTCTTTCTCCATTCAATTTCAGAAATTCCTAAACCTAACTTTGGGAATGTTCTTCTTTTAAAGCATAGATTCAAGCTTCTTGAGTCGGGATTGAAGAGTGGTTGATCCTCCTTTGTTTTCAAGCTTCTCAATCTTGTGCTTTGGGGTTTAATGGTGAGATTTTTATCTCACATCTATGCTTATAATCATCTCCAATTGTTAGGTATGAATTCCTAACACTTATTCTTGTTCAATTGCTTTTGGTTTGGATTGATTTGGTGAATATTTCAATTTTTAGTGTTTAGAGTTCAATTCTTTAAAAATCCTAACTTTGATGTTTTGATCATGTTTTTGGTGATGAATCTAAGAGCTTATATGGTCGGGTAGTCGATGGCATAAATCCTTAGTGCCGTTGCTCGACCGATTGCAATTTGGAAGGGATTGGCATTCATTAGATAGGCATGGGAGTGCTGGCAACAAGGTCCGGCCGACCGAGCTCTATAGCCGGCCGACCGACCTGCTACCCGAGCACTTCCTGCCTCTGTTTTGGTAGTGCAGGTTACACGCTCCGGTCGACCGAGCTCAGGGTCCGGTCGACCGACCTGCTACCCAGGCACTTCCATCTTTGGTTCAGTCAACCGACTCAGGGAGTTCGTTGACCGACCTGCTCCTATTTGCCTATATTGTCTATTTTGTTGAATTTCCAACTTTAATCGATTCGTGTTGTTTCCCTTTTGTTGTTATCATTTATTATCGACTTTGATGACATTTTCTTTGGTAATTTTCGGAAATATCCGTTTTGATGGATTTGATATCGATTTCTTTGGAATTAGTTCACGCCTTCGTATGTAAATTTTAGTGATTGATTGTTTCTACAATCATTTTTGTGATTTGTCACTTTAAAAATATAAAGGTTTTCTATACTAGTAGTAAATATCAAAACTCTTTCATCAAAACGATTTCAACACTATTTAAATACAAAGCTCGTTTATTAAAACCGTTTTCCAATCTACTAGTATATACAAACCATTACCTCACTCGTATGAGAAATCTAATTAAACGGCTTAGTAAAACGAGTGGTACGAAACGCTTGCGTTTACTTCGTCGGTTAATTCTTGGACTTATTCGATCGAACCTCTTGTGACAATTTTCTAGTGGAGATCTACAATTTGTTCGTAAATATTTAAGTTAAGCTAGTGGTTATGGGACATGAAGCTAAGCTCATATATTTACTAGCTTACTGTAATTGACACTTCTTGATGATCGATGATGATCATTTTATGGTTTAGACTAGCAATGTGCGATGTCTCTTTGTCTATGTGGAGGACCGTATTTCATTTTATTGAGCTTCGTCTCATTTCTCGCATAGGTCGTGCCTATTTAGGTGCGTCAATGTTTATTTACACATAGGTCGTATCTATTTAGGTGCGTCGATGTTTGTTTACTTCTTGGAGCAATCGGCTCAATAAGTCGGGGCATGGGGCTTATCTTTCAAGGTGCATCGATGTTCGTTTATGCATGGGACGTATCTTTCTAGGTTTTTCGATATTCGACTTTGCATGGGGTGTATCTTTCTAGGTGTATCGATGTTAGACATTACATGGGGCATATTTTTCTTGATACGTCGATGTTAATTTATGCATGGAGCGTATCTTTCTAGGTACGTCGATGCTTATTTATGCATGGGGTGTATCTTTCTAGGTGCATCGATGCTAGACATTTCATGGGGCGTATCTATTTAGGTGCTTCGATGTTTGCCTTTGCATGGGTCGTACCTTTCTAGGTGCGACGATGTTTGACTGTGCATGGGGCGCATATATTTTGGTGCGTCGATGTCTAGTTTATGGAATAGCGTTCCGTTTGGGATTGGCCATCCTTTTCTTGTGATTTCTGGATTTCTAATTGATGATTTTTGGAATTTATGTTTCACCACCTTTTTAGTTGGCATTGATATGTATGTCATTTATTGTGGCTTGGTGAATTAAATAAAGAATATGACATTCTTTTTATGCTGTGAGATTAGTGAGATATTTGTATGATTTTCTTTTGTTGAATTTCTAAAGTATACTTGTCGAGGTATGACATTTTTGGTTATCATACGTTTTTATTATATCTCTTCCTATATCTTATTTTATCTGATAATTATAGATAGACTGATCCGTTTATTATTTTCTTCTTAAATAATACTCGGATCAGACTGAGATTTTGCAGGTGCTTCTGCTTGACTCCTTATGGGACCATCATCTGATCTTTTGGCTAACTACTCTAGTTTAGTAGTTTTTGTGGTATACTATTGAGATATAGACTCCTTGATGTATACGTATCCTTTTGTCTTGCACTTGTATCCATTCTTTTTGATATTGTGGATCTTGTTTGACCACTACTCTGATGTACACTTTCATGCGTTATATTCATATCTATTTCCGCCTTTGTGATATGAATTATCTGTGACTGATTTGTGTTATGTTTTTCTATATTTGTTTCCGAATATTTCATATAGCCACTGTGTAGTAGCTTTGAGTTTGTGTCGGTATGTCGGATTTCCTTTCGGGATGAAAAGTTATACTTTTATCTGGCATATCGGTTCTCGCATAAAGCAATTACACGGATGGTCGCTCCTCAACAACCTTATTCTCCGTGCTAGTTGACGGCATTACTCCGTAGTGTCCTTGGCTAGCGTGGATATAGAGGTGGGGCGTCACAGCTGAAAAATACTATATGGAGTCTAAAGCTTGAAACATCAAGCTCCAAAGTTCTAAGTGATGAAACCTAAACAAAGTTATTAAAAGCTTCATTCGTTAAATGCTATATCGAATTCCCCTACAATTTGAGTTTAAGTGTCCCAGTAATGTGAATCTTTATTATTAAATGATTTTCTAAAATGAAGATTCTTCTAAATTTACGATCAATTGAATCACTAATCTTTTTGTCAAAACAAATTTCAAGGACAAGCTCTATATCGAGAAGACAAACTGATTCTCAATCAAAGGATATGCACAGTATAACATCAAAAGAAAAATGTGTATCAAAAACAACTTCACAAATTTAGATCGAAAAATACAAATTTCATCCGAGGTAATGATTATTTGAATACAAATTTGATTACTTTACATATTATATATACAAAATTATAGGTAGCCAAAGGAAGAATCCTCCCAAAGACTCGTTAGCAGTTTTCCCTTAAGTGACAAGCTTTTGAATCTCCTCTTTCAAAATTTCAATAAGTGAAGAAGATTATGAATTTCTGGCAATTCGGCAAGACAAAGATGAAGAAAAAAATATAGGTTAAAAATTTCAATTGATCAAGGATAAATTTGTTTACTATATTTAATTACAGTATAAAAAAATTATAATTAGAAAACTAAGATATTCTTAAGTAGGAAGGCAAGTTGAGGGAGCGGACAGTGTTGATGCACTTTCTCTTTCCCTTTTCCCTCCACTTTAAGAAGGCAAGGGTGATTTTCGGTTGAAGAATCCCTATCTCTAAGCAAAACTAGAGGACCCTCAATATCTTTAAGATAATAGAACATCCATAAAGAAAGAAATGTAGATATCGTATATACCCAACATCGACTGCTCTTCTTAACCTTCTATTCATATATGGACCTAGGAAAGTGTAGTCAATTTCTAAACCAAAAGCAACTATTACTTCAAGTAAATAATCAATAAGAGAATCCAAAAGAGAAGTTTCAAGCGACATTACTCCAATTATCTTCAACTGAGATTCAAGATCTTTAACTTTTTTTTTCAAAATTTTTATAGTAGAATAAAGTTCAACAACACTACAAGTTACCATGTACAAAAGTTCATTAAGCTTTTTTTCTCTCTTTCGAATAATATCGGCATTACCGAAAGAATTAACCTGAGTTTTCAATGCATATTTGAGCATTTCGTTCACTTCTAGAAGAGTTTTGATCATGTTCTTCGATTCCCTGATCAACTGATTAAGAGCATATTTTTCATGCTCTAACCCTTTAACTTGAGTCTGACAATTGTTTGAATATTTTAAAACCCGATCATCCCATTGACCTTTCAAATAATGAAAGCACTCGTGTTTGACCTTTTGGCTCCATTGGTAGATTTGATTCAAGCCTGGTGGTAGGTTTAACTAAGAACGAAATTTTCCTTTAGCAGCAGTAGACTAGGATCTAGTCCTTCTCATAGGAGAAGGAATGGGAGAAATGGATTCGCCTCCACCGGAAATAAGCTCCAAAGACCAATAAGATACTTGACTTATTAACAAATCTACTTCAAGATTTACTAGCCTTTGGTATGGCCAAGCAATCTCTATGTCATCTTTAGTTCCTTAGCTCGTAATATCAAATCGGCTTATGGCATTTAGGCACTCCTTCATCCTTTGAATACCTTTGTTCGTCTTCTTAATTTTCGATTCTGCCTCTAAAGTTGTCTCTTTTACACCACTTATATTGATTTCAGTCTGTGGTACATGTTATACCATTCCCGAGCTTTTAAGTTATCTAGAAACGACCGGGCTAAAGAATCTTGAGAAGAATGTTCCTTCTCGGTATATATAGTCAATTTAGTCTCAATTTGTTTAAATAAAAAGGGGAATCAGGATCGCAAGACACAAGCATCAACTGATTTTTTTATTAAAAATAAGTAAAAAGGAGATTTATTATCACCACGTGGGAAAGTACATTATTTAATACCAATAATATTTACAATTATACAAAGGGCCAAACTACGTTACTCAAATTTACTCGATATAAGCCTTTCTTAGCTAAAATAATGGGCTTCTTAATTGATAATTAGTAGACAAATTTAAATAAATAAAATTTCATACTTGCAAAGTTGGAGCTTGAGTTTTTCCCTTTGTTTGTTGACGGGAAAAAGGGGCATCTTTTGGAGGAATGTCTTATTGCAAAACAACTCGAGAACCTAGAAGATTAAGGAAGCTTGCATGGTGGGCAAATGAGCTAAAGTCACGACCAGCTGATCCATTGTCGCTGTCTTGTGGCCCTCTAGAACTCTTATCATTACTACCACCATCTTCATTATGGTCATTATTACCACCATCATTATCGTCATCGTCATCATCCTTGTTCTCATCATCCTCATTGTTATTCCCGCCTTTGTCCGAGTCTTCACCTCCTACAAGCAGGAGGTCATCAAACTTCGGATCAACAGATTCCTCTATGTGGAATTCATCCTGGATTGATCCCTCAGCTTTTCCCAACATAAGGTTGAAATTCATATTGAATTTACCATCTAGGTTTTGAAAGGGGAAAAAATCCAGATCTGGAGATTTGCCAATAGTATCGCCATATGCTACAAGAAGAGCGTGTTCATATCACTTTTCTGTAATTGAAAGGAGAGCCTGGTCAAGAAAAAAGGAGACTCTATCCTTATCATCTTTTATGATGTTGTTAGCATAGACCAGCATGGCGCCCCTAGATTCGACCTTGTTTTGCAGAGACATCACTTCATTGACCATTTTTGCCTTCTCCTTATTGGTCTTTTAGAGATCTTCTTTTAGGGTTTTCACCCTTTCTTCCTATAGCAGTTTAGATTTGTTTTCCTCATCAAGGGAAGAGGAAAATTTTCCCTTTAAGAAAATTGTGCTATTCTTTTCCACAGTAAGCAAAGAAATTTGCTACTTAAATTCAATAATTTGATTAGAAGGCTCTTGAGAAGCCTGTTGTAGGAAAACCATGTGTTTGTCTGCTTGAAACATATGACAAACAAAAAGTAAATTAGGATATACAAGTTAAAAGTCTAAATTAACCAGACAAAAGAGAAATCATACCAGTAACAGCCGTTGAGAAATGATGTAAAAATGACCTTTCGAGAAGATTGGAGACTATAACAGCATAAGAGAAGCCAAAGGTGGAGACTGGGCAACCAAATGGAGGAGAACCTCAACGCTAATTGTGGGAGTCAGAGTAGGAAACTCTAAAGTAAGGGATTCATTAAGGAGTGGGGTCCAGCCAAGCTCCTCGAATAGGTAGCAGAAACCAGATGGAGAAGTAAGAAATGAGATGTTTAGAAAAAGGGTTTAAGGTATGAACCTCCTCTATGTGTCCTTACGCATCCTGATTTGGAGAGCCTAAATTAATCACGCTAGGACCCTGAGTGATCAAGGAGTATCCATATTCAATTTCCTAGCAACAACATCAGGAGTTTGTTTATCTCCAAGCTTAGGCTTTTTACTTAGGAGAAGAGTTGAAGACTTAACAGAGCGTCGGTGCTCGCTTTCCTTTTTAGTTCATCAACAACCTTAGCGATAGATTCCTTAATAGTAGCATGTTTAGTGCGTTTAGGTGAGGCAGGAACATGATCTCTGGCCTTCTTTTCCTTAGAAGAAATAATAGTGTTGACGATTCTAAATCAAAAGGGAAAGTTTATAAGATAATAATGTAAGAAATTCCATTTAAGTTGTAGTAAAACTTACCGAAGGGTTCACGTTGAATTGATAAGAAAACAGAGAAAGCATTCCGATTACTGACAACCAATGATCATTTCCCTTGAGTATTCCCCTTCATTGTTGGAGGTTCACCAAGTACGTTGTTGTCTAAAATCAGAGAGTATTTACAAAGATTCAATTCCATCAAAAGGTTTAGCGTGTCGCCCATACTCTTGGAATCTTGAGTCAAGGACTTAATGGTATCAGCAGTGGAAGATCTAAGTTGCTTGGGAATAGGATCTAAAGGAAAATTCTTATCATAAGAAAGTGAAAGACAAAATATAGGATATACGAAAAGATATCTTACAAATGAAGAGAAGGTTCTTCGGATCTTAGAGGAGTAACATCTAATATAGAAAAATTGATTGTCCCAATCCTTCATATTCTTAATCGGATGAGTGACTAAGCTTTTTGGGGAAGAGAAATGACGATACCCAGGACTATCCAACTATTCATTTATACTTACAAGATTTTCTAAGGCATGAAGGGTCTTAATTCTTAGAGAAGGAAGTTTAGGCTCCATGACGAGGATTTCTAGATAGCTCAAGTAAGTGTATGAATTAAGGGTTTGCTGGGATGGAGCAATATTTAGATGTTCCAAAAGTTGCAGAAGGAAGTCTAGGAATGGTAAGTGCTCTGAGTGCCATATATAAATATGTGTAAAGGCAAAGAACCCCTCTGGAGGATTGTCTATCCTGCTAGAGGGACTAGCAAACATAACCGATATGGGCGTAATCCCAAATTACCGAAGGATGATGTCCACTTCTCTCTAAGTGGTAATGTAAGATTGGTGGAGATGGCAATTTCCTTTCTTGGTAGAAGGAGATGGCTTAGAACTCTTGCTTGATTTCTTGCTTTCCATTTTTCCTGCCAGGTAATGTTACACAAAGTAAGGAAAGTACAAAATTTAGAGTACTCATAAGTGAAAAATAGGTAATTAAACTTCAAAAAAGATAGTTAACCGATTGAAAATTATCAAAGTCATAGCATTAGGATATTAAAGTTCATAATTAACTATTCCATTTGTGAGAAGCTAATAACTCATTAAGTAGTTCATGAGGAACTTGTGCAATATTTGAGAAATTTATAACCAATTGAGAATATATAAAAAAATTGATAAATTTATGATGATAAGTTTATAATTTGTCAAAGAAAATCTAACTTGACCATCATCTCACATTGAACATTGAATCCATAATTGATGTTGAATTTATGAAATGTTACATTAATAATCATTATTGGAAACTATAACAGGATTACGTAACAAAGACCTAATGTCGAATTGAGAGATGGTCAAGTTAATGAATGATGTCAGAGTTGTTTTATGCTCTCTAACCAATTGTTAAACTCATAAAGATATCAAGCATATAAACAATTTATAAGTGTACTATACGATAATTGCATAACAAGTTAATAATGTCGCAGAAGATTAAAACAAGAATATTGAACAACTAACACTTTAAGTGATGGTCCAAAAAGAGAGAGACAATCCATGATAAGGTTATCAAATCAATATGACAACCCTTTAGAATGCATGTGGAATTCCTTAATGGTTACCACACTTCTGATTGGACACCGATATTATAAGAATCTCGCATGTCAATAAGTTTTGAACTAGTTGTTGAACTAATGGTTAAAGAAAAGATACTTTTCGATGTCAACCATCAAGTTAAATATTTAATTTCATAAAGTAATAACTTCGAAATCAAACGAGATAGTGAATCGTATAGCGTGTTTCGATTCCCCCAAAAATAACCAAGGTCCAGGTTTTTAAATTGATGTTGAAAATCTTTAATAAATTTATTAGGCTCCAAATGATATAATAAGTCAACAATTAATTTCACCTGTAAGCATAAAAAATCTATGATTTAGTTAACAATTCAAAAATCAATAACCAAAGCATAGTTACTAAACCCTAATATCAATTCGAAAGAAAAATGCCCAAATAAAACCTTAATTGTAAGTTGAATTGAAAATTTCTTAATCTACTTTGTAAACTTGATTAATTAAAAAGGAAATTGAACCTTGACTTAAGCTTTGATGTTGAGGGATTGAAGGTTCTTGCGTAAAATTTGAGAATTTTAAAAAATCTAGAGTATTGAGTTGGAGGTAAAATAGAAAATGATGAAGGAGGATTATTTGTAGGAGGAAAGATAAAGCACAAGCACCGTTGATTTAAATTCAAACGAACAGCCAAATCTAAAAGGAATACCAATATGCGGCAAGCGCAATTATCTAGGAATTGACTTGAAAAGTCAATATTTTTTCTACACTAGGGGGCAAATGTAACTAAAAACCATGACTCCAAAGATATTAAAGCCATGTCGACAATAAGGATGTCAAAAAAGAGGATAGAAAACATATAAGAGGAGAAAGATGATATCGAAAGCATGAATACAACATATCGAAGTCCATGATGTCGAAGATAAAGCAAAGGATCATGAAAAATTGATGATGCATCTCGGGGTGCCTTGAAAGATTAAACTTACAGCTAGTGATAATGTCATATACCATCGATTTCGCACTTTGCCATTTCAATAGAAGACGTCGCATTCTATCAAAATTGGAAAAGGAGTATACCGCATACCAACATCGCATAAAAGCATGTCGCAAGTCATCAATGTGAGAAAAAATACCACATGTCACCAATGCCACACTTCATCAATAAAATAAAAGATGTCAGAGGCTGGCAACTAAGTGAATATTGACAAGCGACAATACAAAGATATCGTAAGTCATCAACATGGCATGAATAACAAAGTTCATCGGTAAAGCCAGGATTAATGTCGTAAAAGATTAATAAGGCAGGATGTCGCTCATCCCCAAAATAATAATGGATGTCATGAATCATTAATTAAGCATAATGCCACTTATCAACAGCATTATGGGGGTTATCGAAAAACACCAATTAGTAAAGGAATGTTGTATGAGTAATGCTGTGAATCACCAATCCTTAGTAGATATCGTAACTCACCAATATAGCAAAGGAATCCAGAAGGATATCAAACAAAGCATGGAGCCGAATGACATCGAGATAGCCAACAACGCCAAAAGTCAAACATTCTAAAAGGCACATGGAAGCTATGTCGTCCATCTCCATCCCATTAATGACAAGTGGACGCTGCGTGACGTCAAAGTGATGAGTATTTCCGAATAGCAAGTATTTCGAAGTGCCACGTGGAAGACATGTTGCACTAGGCCACCCCTAGGGTCATTCAAAAAGAGGCGATCTATTCTTTCCCCTCTCTTATATTTTCTGAAGTTTGTAACCAAAAATTAATTTAGGAATTTTAATGCCTATTATAATTATGTGACCTTTTTGCAAATAAGGGAAATTATAATTAACAATCGCAAGACATATTTATAAAGTGATTTGAGACTTGACTTTTATGTCATGCTAGACTTACGTGATATTAAATGATTCTCATACGAGCGATATGAACTTGACTATCCTTATTGTGATTTAAATCGTTGCCTTACATGTGACAAGTTGGTATCGTATATTTCAAGTGGACTTACACAATGTTGACAATGCCTATCATTAACCAAGACTCCACTTAGTTGCATTCTTTGAGGTTAACAAGAAATCTTGCTGACGTGAATAATCTAAATGTTTAGGAAATAGTAAACAGTAGATACTAGTAGATAAATAAATGCACGTCTCTATTGTACCAAGACTTCTCCAAAATCATCACCAGTCCCCTCTACCTACCAATCAAATAAACCAAATGAAGAAGAAATAGAGGGGGTCAGATATACTTCTATAGGTGATACGCATCATATAACTGTATGGTGTTACTGAACTAGTGAAACGATAATTATGATCGAAACCCATACCATAACCTATGTCATGTAGATCCCAACAAGTCAACTAATCACAATATAATACTATTGTCACTTCATATGAAGGTCTCACTAAAATCTATCATATATCTAATCAAATGCACACGATTAAGTCTAAAATCTCACTCGCATACCAAAACGTATGCGACTCACTATTAGCGAACTATATATCTCAACCTATTATTACCAAATTCATATGTGACTCGCTATGGTGGAATAAAATATCTTAGCCCACCATGCCAAATTGCAAGCGACTCGCTATTAAAGAATTATGTGTCTCAGCCCACTATTGCTAAATGGTAAGCGGCGTGCTACCAGGGAACTATATGTCTCATTTCACTATTGCTAAATCATAAGAGCTAATGTCCAGATCCACTCGCCAAATCATAAACGACTTAAGAACTATATGTCTTAGCCCACTATCATCAAATCGTAAAGGACTTACTACTGAGGAACTATATTTCTCAACCTACTATTACCTAATCGTAAACAACTCGCTAATGAGGAACAAAATATCTCAATCTACTATCGTCAAATCAAAAGTGACTTGCTATGAAGGAACCATATGTCTCAGTCAACTATTGCTATGCATTACGAATAATGTATAATGAATCTACCAAAACTAAGCGCTTTTTTGAAGTGTCTTAAAATATGGAAAACAACAAATAAAAACATTCCCCGTCTCACCATGACGTTGACGTCTTAAACCGTGCATGAAATGGATATAACATGCGAGAGTTATAAGCATTTAAAGATAGGTGTATTGATGTTATTATTTAATTTATAATTTAATTATTATTATATATATATATACTTTTTTCTTGCACACTACTATAGGAATCCAAAATACTCGATCTTGCTTTACAATAAGCAGTCACAATCTTTTTCACCACATCGTCGTCGGCGGCTACGGTGACTGATCCATCAATCTAACATCATTAGCCACCCCTACACA
Source organism: Allium cepa (assembly GCA_030765085.1). Classification (NCBI taxonomy): domain Eukaryota; kingdom Viridiplantae; phylum Streptophyta; class Magnoliopsida; order Asparagales; family Amaryllidaceae; genus Allium; species Allium cepa. The sequence goes on from CM060935.1 coordinate 62,522,137, forward strand.
TCAAGCCAAGTCGATCCCACCTACTCCAATAATCTCGGATGCTCTAGACTACACCATCATCTTTCATTATTTATTGAAAAATTTCGGCCATTCCAATCTAAAGTGATCGAAGCCCACCATGAGCACCTACTTGATCTCCTCTACACATCCCCAGTTCTTGACGTCGTGTCATCAATGTTTTATCATTGGATTTAAATAAGCGATTCATGTTTGTAATACCCTATAAATTAAATGGTGGTAATTAAAAGGAATTAATAAATAATTATTGAAGCCCAAAAATATAAATTTCATAACTTTAGAATTTGGCTATGAAACTTACACCATTTTGTTTGTGGAAATTTTTTGATCTTTTTTCATATATAAAGTTATACAATGGTAGCACAAACGGAAAAGTTATCAACATTTGAAGAATTCGAATTAGAAATGATTAAAACTGTATTAAGAAAATAATATTATTAACATTACATTAAAGTAAACATTAAACCAAAACATAATGTTAAAATAACCATCAACCAAATCTAATAAAATAACGTTTAAAAGAAATGAAATAAACGAAAGCTGGTTAGTTAACAAAAACGCTATGATCGGTCGACACCCTAGATTCAACCGGTCAACCACTAATGGTCGATCGGTGAAAGTGGAGCGATCAACCAGTAGACGGCTAGTGGTTGATACTGAACCTAGGACAAACAGCTCGAATTTAATATAATCTAATCTAACGAATAGACTTGATTCGAGCGCCTATAAATATAAAGCAAGCCAATTACTTTTCTTCTTATATATTCTAAAACAAGAGCATAGCTCTGCAATTTTCTCTTCTCCGTAAATTCTTAAAATGGTAGAAACTATAATATATATATATAAGTGGAGGTTAATGGAAAACCAAAGTGAAGAAGAATAGGATCGATTGGTCATCCAAAGAAAAAGGTAAATTATAAATCTAAATCTACGTTTAATTCAAATCTCTTTTCAGGTCTATAATTCTAATAATATGTATATATTTTGACATATATTTTGATAGAATGAAAAGGAATAAATCAGGAATAACGAATTTTGATCTACGGAATTTGAAGCTTCGAGGTGAGTGGAAAATTACAAATTTTTACATTATATTAGATTTATATCATTGTGAATCTATTCCTTTTAAGCCTATATGTAAAATTTGGAATTGTAAGCCTAAATATATATAAGCAATGAAGTTGAGAACCTTGCCTACATATTTTGTAGATTTTTAACTTTGATCAAATGTTGTATATACCTAAATCTGGAACGTAAGGGAGAAAAGTAGTCCCTAAAATTTATGTGTTAATTCATTAATAAGATTTTATGTAAATTCCTAACTTGTTATTTGAATGTTATAAGTTATTAAACACGAGTTGAAGATTATTACAAATTTGATTGGGTTTAAGTTAACATTACAATTCATTAAAACGAAGAATGTTTCTATGCAAATTTTTATAAATTATCCAACTTTACAATTATGTATGAAGGTGTATTGTTTTAAAAAACAAGGAATATGCCAAAAAGAGATAGATGTAAAAAAATATGGATGTTTTTTGTATTTTTATTGTTTATTTTAATAAAAAAGAAAAGGTAATTCATTATAATTCTAAATGCAACACAGATCCTCTTGTGGATAATTTATGGGAAATTACAGTGTTAATATTTCCTTTTGGAATATATATGGTTTTGATGCACATTAAAATATAAAAAACCCCTAATGTAACACCTAAGTATTATATATAGAAATAATAATAATTCTGTTGTCTATTTAATATACGTGTTTTATGGTAAGTTAGGAAGGTTACAGTAAGCAAGAAAGGTAGCTATTAATTTAAAGGAATCAGTGAATTATACTTGATTATAATAGTTGTAAAGGAGAAATAAATTATATCTGATTGTATTAATTAGAAATCAAGAAGTAAAAAGGTATTTAATCTATTAAATTAGAAAGAAGTAGTAAATGACATTTAATGGCATTAATGAAACAAGAAGTAAGTTCATATAAATAAATACTAATAACTGAACTTGGGAGGTGTAATAATTCTTCAACTAAAATTTTATAGCGTCAAGAATATATTAATGACGGGTGTGAAGTATTGGATCAAGCTAAATATTTAAATTAACTATAAATGACGATGTCAATAGTAAGGTTTGGAATGTAAGGTCAGTAACGTTGCACAACAGAAGTCTACCCTTTGAAGGGGGCTACTAACAATTTTGTATAAATTGTACTAATGTGAGACATCTCCAACTGTATGATCCATCGGGATATACTTTCACGTATAGGTGCAGGGAATATACCAAAGGGGGTTCGTCTTGGATTTGAAGTCTTAAATGGCCAATTAGGTTCTACTTCAATTCCAACAAGGGATATTAAGTAACCAGATGGGAATTTCCTTGATTTGCGTTAGATACTCTAAATGGGACGGTGGATGAAATCTTGACACTATATCAGCAAGGTTGGTACTATATATTCAAGGAGTAAGGTTGTATACATATGTCAAGAGCTCCATCCATCGTAGAGCGGTTAGAAAGACTTAGGTTGTGCCTAGAGATGGACTACACCTCCTTCTAGTGTAGGTTCCATACAGGAGGTGCAGCCGCCTCGTAGTTTGTTTATCATTAGGAGGCTAGCTAGATATCACCAAGACGATTCTTTGAGATGAATAAGAATATGGCTAAGTAGTTGTAATGTCGTCATTACGCACTAATGGGAGGTTCCTCAGTGCACGAGGGCAATTCATCCTAGATATTGTTGGATGCCCGGCCTGGTGTAGTGTTACTAATACTAGTGGCTAAGTATGTCATTTTAAATATTCCTATTCAAGATGCATCGAGACTGGATATCGATATATCTGTTGAGACTAGAGTACCAAATATTCTCTAAATGTTGAGTAGCATAATACTCATTACTGTTGGAGACATTAAGGGGTTACGTACGGATAATTCTTGAATAACTATGGAATGACTCATTCGATAGTTTTCTATTGGTTAATATTACTAAGGCCAAATAGAAAATACTGATGTGACCAATTTACACAGTTCTCTCGACTTGAGAATACTATTGATTTTTAGTGTGGAAACCAACTTATATTAAAGTTAAATCGTTTCACCACGCCCGTCAAATGACTATAGTAGGGTCGAGTGGAAGCCTTTGAAGTGAAATACTATTTAAGAGAGGATTCGTCTCCTCAATCACATGAGGTTAGTATCACGGTCAACTGAAGTCAACTCAAAGTCAAAGTCTCTCTAGCCATAGAATTTTAGTTAATAATAACTGTTATTACTTAACAAAGGACTTTGTGTTTGGACTATAAAGTTGAATATGGACGATACTGGAATTTTGACCATTACCAATTCCATAAATCCAAAGTGATATAGTTTATACGAAGAGAATTGATGTAAATAATTTTCACTAATAGGTAACGCTTATAATAAGTAAAATTGGTTTTTGCCAAAGGATGAGTATGGGATAAATTCAGCTAAAATGCCACACCACTAGCTAAGGTGACACGCAAAAGTTAGTATTTGAATTGCTCGATATTAATCGCTAATTGAATTTACCTTTGAGTCATGGAACTGAAATGATGGTTACTTTGTAACAACCACAATATTTAGCTAATTTTTAATTTTTGAAAACTAATAGACTAATTAATAATTAAGAAATATTAATAATGATTTTTTAATTTATGTCATTTGTATTTAGAAAAGTGTGTATAAAAGTTACAAATGTGTGGTAGAATGTTTAAATTCAATTTAAATAAGATAAATACTAAAATGTATTTTGAATAAATTAATTTTTACGAAATATTTATTAATAAAAAAGTTATTGTTTAATTTGCTAGATTTCCATTAGTATTTAATGATGTGTGTATACAAAAGTTTATAAACGCACACATCGATATACGACATCGATGAGAAATGTAAATTAGATTTAGATGGAAATAATACTAGTTTGATTTCGGAAATATTTTGGACCCATATACCCATATGATAGGCGACTATAATGTAGGGAAAGGGTGGAGTTTTCAGAATAGAAATGAAGGGGCAATCTTAATTAAAGGAGAGAAATAAATCATATATTGATTACACATTTATTTCCTCCTTTAGTCAGATTATGTACGTCATTTTTCTTTCTTCCACTCTAGAGAAATTTCAAACCAAAAATTTAACGGTGGAAAAGACTTCCAAACTCCAATATTTAGCAAGCAATAGTAAATAAAAATTGTGTATTGTCTCTTGATTGTTGCGGAACTAGAGAGTGATCGGTCGAATTTAGGAATTGTTTTATCTTTCAAGCTTTTTCTGTAGGTTTAATCTAAAATGTGAACTCCTGTTTTATTTATATGTTATTTCATTATGGTTATATGTTTATATTCTTTACCTTAAATAAGCTTTATTCTTATCATATTAATATGATAAATCATCTTGTTTACATTTTTTGTCATTCATATGTCACCAATGATAATTATTATGGATCTATCCCTATTTTGTTATGTCATTTATGTTATATTTTAATTAGTTCCATTTTTCATTATCATAATTCATAAGTTCTTGTATTATCCAATTATTTCGTATAGAAACTCTTGTTTGAACAACATTTTGAAATAATCGTTTGCATAAAGTTTAGTTTTATATTGTAAAATTAAAATCTGAAGATTCTTTCCTAAGTCATTTTGAAATAATTTGTTTGTTTTTTACATAATATTTTAGGTAGACTTGAAACGCATAAGTTAACAAAAAAGGAAAGTTAGAAATTTGATTGAATTATAATGTTAAAGTACCTAATATATTTTTATTACTTGTTACATTTTCTACAAATCGGAACAAAATACACATATTATTTATTTGAAAATATTTTGGAACATGATTGTAATTTTTTTATGGTTGTTGATTTGGATATAAATCTTTTTATTATTGTACACTTAAGAAAGGGATTTTTTATTATTATTAGTGAACTTTTATGCAAAATGTCACTTGCCCCTTTTAATTATTTTTTTAAGGTAGGACTTTTATTATAACCATATTTTCCAAGTAAACACATATTAATTGCATGTCCATTTGCTTTAAGTTAATAAAATATATAATTGTAACCATTAATTTATTTCCCAAATCTTATCAAATTAGATATTGTTTTAGGCTTTTATTTCATAGTGTATAAACTGGTCGATCTTAATTTGAAATATATTATATATATTTATATACACATATGTATGTGTAAGACTCACACACATAACACAAATGTGTGTGTGTGTGTGTGTGTGTGTATGTATATGTATGTATGTATGTATGTATGTCAAAATTTTGAACATCAAATGCTTATGCTAATTAAGTAGGAAATGTCATTAATTTGTCAATTAACCTAATTAAAGAGAGCGAGAAATGAAGGGTTTCTCTCTCCCCATTTATGGCCCCTTCTTCCGCTAATTAATTATTTGAATTAAGAGAAAGAAATAAAAGGTTTCTTTCTCTAAACTTTTACGTTTTATTTACATATTTTTATGTGCTGCTCATATGTTGTGCTTATCTTTCAAACACATGAATGTATTTGATACATTCATCATATTACATATTTATTTGAAGTAAATTTATAACTCCTTTAAATATGAAATAAAATAAAATATTGATTTAATTTAAAAGAAACATAGAAATGTTATAAATGAATTTAGATTTTATAAGCCCATTAAAGATCCAATAAAGGTAATGTTTTTGAAATTTACTCTTCAACTCAGTTGCGGCCTGGCCCCGCCTGAACAATGGTATCAAAGCCTAATAGCCTATGCGATTTAAATTAGTCATGTTAGGGCTAATAAATTAATCTTGGCCACTAGGTGCGGTGTCCAAAAAGATAATGTCTAGGATTGGAATTAGGTAATCAAGTACCCTATCCTACCTAGTAACTGGCCTGGCTTAAAAGGTGAAGTAAGCCCAAAGGTTGCCTCTAATAGAAAAGACTCAATTTGAATTGGGCATTGGGCTAATTTTTAAAATAGTTTTGAAAATTAAGACAAGAGTTTAAATTTAAAAGTTAAATTTAAAATAAAAACATGTTTATAATAAAAGGTTATAACGTAACATAAATTTTCAGTGTTTGGAAGGGTAATGAAAATTTCAAAATCATTGAAACTATTTAAAATTAATTTCAAATTTTGAAATTTATCAATATGATTGATAAAATAAATAAATTAATTAAATGAGGTAATTAATTAATACTTATACGCATTCATTATATATGTTGATATATATATATATATTGTGTTATTTTAAATTGTTTATGGTAACACAGGTATAAATGTATATATATATATATAAGATAAATTCTCGAAATCAATATAATTAAACTAAAATTATTTAATTAAATAAATTGATTAAAGGTTAATTAATTAAATAAATTAACTAAAGGTTAACTAATTAAATGAATTAACTATTAACTGAGTTTTTAACCAAGCAAAGATCAAAAGAAGTTAGAACATCGAGACGATGATGAAACCACTTCAAACTTGGCAGGCATGCTTAGAGAAGGGAAAGGAGTGATCCTAGAAAGTTTCACCCCATGATTGCTTAAGAAAATCACTCGGCACCGACTTAAACCACTAGGTGCCAACTTATTTTTTCACCCGAAAATAACCCACGTACTTCATATGACCTTTTTGTACTTCTTCAGAATGTGCCCAAGGGTTTCCACGAGATTTTGATGATCTATCATCAAGTTTGAAGAGAGAACAACTCAAATAGCAAAGTAATCCAAGCGGTGTAGGAACTATCACCCAAGTCAACCAAATTACTAAAAAAAGGTACGAAACATATCTACTCGAAGAGAGGAAGGAGATAGAAAAGGGGTGCAGTCATTTCCACTTAAGGAAATGACTTGGTAATGAGTCAAATAACTCGGTACCAACACAATTATTTGACTCGGATGACTTCGAGTCTTCTTGTACAACTCCGAGCCAACATCTGGGCTCTGCTCCAACCGAATTTCTGGCCTAACACGACTGTTTCCTTTATAAATACAAACCATAAAGCAATCAAAATACGATTTGGTTTACTGCGTGGAAGCTCTACCGCTTCTTTATCTTATGTCTCCATACAATAGTCACTAAGACAGCCACTGTAAACATTCTAGGATTCAAAATCTATCCAACCCTTGTACATATGACTTATTCCCTTTTAAACCTCTTGTAATCTCAAGCAAACTACATCAAATCTATAAGGAATAAAGCTATAAAATGGACGTAAGTCATGGATTACTGAACCAATATAAAATCTTGTGTATCTCTACTTTATTTCTGTTATTTTCCTTTTATTCCAACGGTTATGTACTAGATCTAGGTCTCACAGGTTCCTTATAATCTATCATGGGTGTTGATCCACTTTTGGCATCAATATTTTGGTGCTTTCACCAAGAGAACTAAACCAAGGCTTTGATCTAGCTCCCAACTTTGGATTGCATAAGATCTAGAAGTTAGACCAGAAAATTTGCTTGGAGAAATTAAAGATTTGCTGTGCTAATGGCTCGAAGGAAAGGAAAATTTACATCTGGAAAATCTGTAAGAGCAACAGTTGGTGGTGATGAAACAAACACCCACCAAACGTAAGCAAACAATGGAATTCCGCTACCTCGATCTTCTACTCAACAAAGCTTTATTAGATTATCAACGATCTTAACCAAAAATTCATTAATAGGCAGAAAGATCTCATGGATAAGATGTATGCATTGATAACTTTTCTACCGCCAACAACAACAAGAACTAGAAGCAAAACATCTCTGAACAAAAAAATTCATCCATTTCAGGTCTAAAGCGGAGGGATTGAAAGCAAAGATCGAAAGAAGCAACTGCTAGAGTTGTGGGGGACTTTGTTGGAGGAAGTGGGGGATTCTTCCTATAAGGACAAAAGATGGTGTCGATTGGAGATGAACAAAACTTTAGGTTGGACACTCCTCAGAAAGGCGACATTGTGCTCGTTTTAGACTCCGATGACGATATGCAGCTTAATGGTGGAGATTTGGGATTGAATATTGCTGGTTACAAAAAAAACACTAGATCTGGAGCTCAAACAACTGTAGAAAGACCAAAGCACACCTACGGAATGCTTTAGGAGTGGTTCTCCCAAAGAATCGAGAACCTAGGGTTCAGTTAGAAAACCAAGATCATACGCGGAGTCAAACACTTAGGTTAAGCCTTGACAACTAACATGTAGATAACCGTGCCATCGAAGAATATATCACTAACATGGTTAATCAATTGATGAGGAAAGCAGGAGTAGGATAAATAAGGATTGGTGTTCTATGACAAGCCGAAAACCCATTACCACGAACGTCCTAAGAAGAATATCCCGAAGATTCACCATGCTGACTATGCCATCATACAATGGAACAACAGACCCTAAACAACACTTGTTTAAATAAGAATGGCGTACGGATTGAGCTAGAGCTACAAATGTCATCCGTTGTAGGTGTTTCGCTGTCTTCTTAGAAGGAGTCGCTTTGTTTACGAGACTCACACCAAAATCTATTTCCACTTTTGACGAATGAGCAAGAAAGTTTTTATATCAGTTTAGACTTCACACTGCATGATCAAAGGAGGTGATGTCTTTATCTGGCTTTTCCTAAGGGCCTAATGAGTCATTGAAAGCCTTCTTGAACTGGTTTAACATTGTGGTTATTGAGGTGAGAAATCCAAAGGAAGACATGGTATTTATGGCTTTGGTCATGGATTTTGGTAACAGGATTAAAATGAAGTAACCAACTACCATGGAAGAGTTTCACCAAAAGGAAAACCAGCATCTAACGCTGGAGAAGCAAGTATGATCAAAGGCAGAACCATTGATGAGCAACTGAAAGAGGTGATTTGAAGTAATGTTGTAGTTAAATAAGATGAAAACAGTTTTGCAGCAGCTGCAGGAATTTCAGCAAAAAATGCAAATTAGAAAAGGAGGAACTAAAATTCCGGTAGGTGTGACGGAAATGGAAAATGTCCGATAAATCGAATCCCCGAAGACTATATACCATTGAATGACAGTTGGGAAAACATCTATCTTGCCACTTAGGGAACTGAGCGATATAATAAACGGCCAATAGCGAGGCGTCCGAGCAACGAAAGCATCGGGAAAGTTTTGTCGCTTCCACAGTCTCATAGGCATAACATGAGTATCTGCACTAGAAAAACTTGATTGAGGAACTAGTAAGGAATGATGGCTCCAGCAATACGTGAAGAAACCACAAAACCATCATGAGGTAGCTGGACCACAAGCACCGAATGCTCAAGGAAATCAGTCCAGACCTAGTGGAGAAGGACCCAGACTAGTGGATCAAAGGTTAGTTATAAATACCATTACTAGAGGACCTCATCTAGTACACATGAGTTAGGGTGAAATGGAAATATGTGCCAATTCTCTAAAGCATTCCCCTAAGGAGAGTTGCTATGCCATTGAAGACAGGGCTCTGGTAAAGCAACAAAGAATGATTACCGATGAGATCATATTCCCAAATCGAGACACTAAATGTAACGACCCAAAATTTTCGAACCCGAAAATTTCAGATAGTTATGAAAAAGAAGAAAGAGATAGAAGAAGAAGAACAGAAACACCAACATCTCACATTCGCAGCGGATAAAATATAATAATAAATAATAACAGTTTACAAAAGCATACTATTCTGTCGATTACATTCCAATGCATCGGAGTTGCACATTTATACAGACACTGAATATACAAAAATACCATGCCTCAGATACACAACAATATTATACAGCAGAAATACTCTATACGCTCTTGCCATCCAGCTCGCCTCCTGAGCTCCAGAACGTACCTACCTGAAAATCTGTAATACTCGGTCTGACCCGAGCATTACACCAAAGTAACACCCGGGTCAGGCTAGAAACCAGCGTGAGTAAACCTAACTAATATAGAATACCAAGCAACAACTTATATAAACCCAGGGTAACTCGTATTAATTTACAAAGTCATAATTTCTTTATAAACATCACTTGTTCCATACATCCATTTTCTAAGGACAAAAATTTAGATTTAAATTATCCAATTCGTTTAAATCACTCCATTCCAGTCTATAGATTTCACATATCAATCTATAAAAATTCGAAGTGGTTTTGGGTACTTTTTAATACCCGGCCCCGGTCTCTTCGAGTCTCATATCATCCTAACTCAAGTTATCCAAATGAAATACACAACATTTCATATCCGAGATATCAACTCATTCAAAGCATCTAATACCATTCAATCATTCATAAGCAAAGCTTAATCACATACAAATCAACTCAATTGATTTTAATTGAATTTCGAACCTCGATCACTTAGATTTCTTCATTAATTAATTCCAAGTCAATTAATTAAACAACCCTTCCTTATTCATCTTAATTAATCACCCTGGATTAATTATCTTTCAGTTACATTCAAGTAACTATCTTTAATTAACTTCACCATGTTAATTATTCTTAACCAATTCAATAAGTAATCTTAATTGCTTCATGAATTAATTAACTATATAAATTACATTAATCCTTAATTATTTATATTAATTAATTTCTCATAAGTCACTATTTATGGATTGATAAATTTTTTAATTTATCAATCTTCAATTACATCATTGATTTACAATTTAATGATTTCTCATTTACAATTTCAATTTATCCTAATCTAATTTAATTACGTTAAATAATTTATCAGTAATTAAATCACAAATATTATCACTCTTGATTTATCTCAACCTATAATTAACTACCTTTTTATTTGCTTCAATAAATAGACTAATTATTCCTTAAGTAACTATCTTAATTATTCTCTTGATTAATTCCACAAAGTAATTATATTTTATTTCATTAAGTAATTATTTATTAAACCACCCAATGATCATTCTAAATTAATTTAAACTTAATTAATTTATCCAAAACATTAATTAATTTAATTAGTTAATTATCCATTTAAATTATCCTGCCTATTTAATGAATCACCAATCATTAAACCCTTATTAACTTTAAAATGAACCATTCTCTTATTTACGATTTAAATTTAAAGCCACTTAAAACCCAAATGATTCGAGTCAAACAACGATTAACTCGAGAACCAATCAAAACCAAAATCACCGGATCATCAGCACACATTTAATCAACTCAATCAATCAACCAATTATTTAAATTCAACCATTTAAATCTAAATATAAAAGATTAAACAGAGTGAGATTTACTCACCTTTGCTTCCTGAATTTGCAATCCATTCCATTCTCGACTTGGTTTATCCACGTTTTGACCTTGTATAAATATTTATACAGGTTATTAATATTCGAAACAAATTGAACTATCAATTTCCATTATATTTGATTAAGTTATAATTTAATTATAACTAATAAAAAAATTTATATTCTTGAAAATACATATTCTTTTTATTTCTAATCTTTATATATGGATAAACTAAAGTAGAGATGTTTATAGTTAATTGCTACATATTTATCTTCAGATCTATATGTATGTATAAAAATTTCTCTGTAAAAAAAAAACAATTTTCTGTTTCCTATAAATATGTATTATGTTTTAATTTATTTTTTCTTTTTACTGTAAATAAATAAAAAGATTTCTCTGTTTTTTTCAGAATACAAATTAAAATTAACAAGTAATAATCTACCTTACTGCCTCGCAATCGGTCTCAACTCGTCCTTCAGATCGTGGCTCAAAACCTCGAGCAGCTTGCTTTGCCTTCGACCACGCGATGCTTCCTATTCGGTCGAATCGCTCTGATGCCAGAATCGCCTCACGACCATTTCCCATGCTGACTTCATCTCGCGACTCCCAATCGCGACGACGTCGCTATCTGCTTTCGACCCCCTTCTATCGATGCGACACTCCTTCACGCGATCGTGCTCGAGCTCGCGCCCCCCGGATCCGAATTCGAACCCCTCCTTGATTCGTTCGCGTCCTCCATTTCCCCTTTTTTTTCAGGTCGTGATTTGCCTAAAGAGAAGGAAGAGGGGCTGGGTTCGATTGTGATTGCAGAATAATTTTTTTCTCTCGAACGAGTACTTATCTATTGATCTATGAATTCAGTCGTCATTCTTTTCTTTTTGATTCCCCCCTTTTATCTTCTGAAGATATTTTTTTGTTTTTGGGTTTTCCAAAGTGCTCGGCTTTAATAAAAAAAAGGAGATAGCTTATTGCGTACGAGTGTTTGTTTTAAAGTTTTTTATTATATTATAAAGCTTCCAAAAGGCCCAGTTAATTGCTAGTAAAATTCCGAACTCCTCTTAAGGAATGCCGCTAGGCGATTATAAGGTTTTACCCACGTTTCGAACACGATGGAATGTGTTTCAGAGGCTAATTCAATCATATGCGCGAGTTACGGAAGTAAACGATCAATTTTAAATTAAACGATTAAAATAGTTTCTATGCATTTTGAGCTGCCAGGGTCAAACGACAACTTCGATTTCTACGAAAATTAAAATCCGATAATAACTAACTATTACGGATCCAATGGAACTAGTTTTGTCAAATTCCGAGACTGGACCTCGGAAGGCTATTTTTAAATATCGATTTAAATGATATATTATCAAAATTGAATAAACCACCTTTAAATTAAATTTCAACCATTCTACTATCTTCAGTATCATCATTATAAATTTTATAAGCCTTCAAATTATTTTAAACAGGCTTAGAGATTTCAGATTCAACAATTTACCCAATTTCAATTATTAAATTCAATATTTAAACTATATAATTCAATGATTTAATTATCAAGTAAATATTTATATCTTGAATTCAAGTTAAAATTAGCTTTTAGATATTTAAAATCAATTAATAAATTTCAATTTAAGTTGTTAGAAATTCTGGGTCGTAACACTAAAGGCATTCAAGCACCAACTTAGACCCAATGGTGATAACGGTTGGGCTCGGACCAACAATTATGCATCGAGTTTTAGTCAATGGTGGGAGTTCGATCAACATTCTATTTTGAAATACGTTTGACCAGATAAATCAGCATGAAGGATGTGACTACCTAACGAATGATGATCCAAGGATTTATAGGTGAACCTAAGCAATTGATTGGGTCGATCGATCTAACCTTAGAACTTGGAAAAGGAGAACGGTGAGTGGTTCTTATCTAAACATTTGTGATCATTGACGAGTATTCCACGTACAATGCTTTCTTAGGCCGACTGACCCACACTAACTTCAGAATTGCTTTAGCTCCACTGTAACTCATAATGAAATTCCCAATCAAGAATGGGATAGGAGTAATATGGCAAGACTAAAGCGCTGCAAGAGAATCCTACGTTGTAGAATTACATGAATCAAAGCATCGTGAAAAAGGGGAAGAATGTTTGGGATGACTCTCTACATTCGTGAACCGCAAGCATAACACCTATAGAACCACCTTTAGCTCGGGAATAATAGTCGCTTCGACATGGCAATGGACCTTAGGTAGAAGAGTTCCTGGAAGTTACGGGCAGCACCGACAGAGTTTACGGTGGTTGTCCCTATCGAGACCCAACTTGGATCTTGAAAATAGGTTTGGAATTGGGAATCAAAATGCTAAACGAATTGCTAAAATTTATTTATGCCAATCTTGATGTGTTCACTTGGATGCATTCCGTTGTATATCGGATATCTCCGGAGATAGCATGTCATGCACTTAATATCCTTCCCAAGTTCACATCAGTGAGGCAGAAGAGGTGCAATCTAGGTCCATTGCAGTCCGCTGCATTAAAGGAGGAAGTAGATAAGCTATTGGCCAAAGGATTCATCCGTGATGCAACATATCCCGAGTGGGCATAAAATCTTGTGTTGGTCTGAAAATAGAATGAAAAGTGGCGAACATGCATCAACTACTTAGATTTGAACAAAGCTTGCCTAAACGATAGCTTTTCATTACATATAATCGGCAAGCTCATTGACGAAACCACAAGGCATGAAATGCTCTCATTTATGGGTTCCTACTCAAGATACATTCAGATTATGGTGCATAAGCCTGATCAGGAAACTACCAGCTTTATCACAGACTTGGGCCTATACTGTTATCGCGTAATGTCATTTTATTGGAAAATGCTAGAGCTACTTACCAGAGATTTGTGAACAGAATGTTCATGGATCAGATCGATCGAACAATGGAAGTGTATATAGATGACATGCTCATGAAGTCATGGGTATATGAAAACCATCTAGACAATTTCTTAGAGATGTTTGAGATCCTCTGAAAGTAAGGAATGAAGATGAATATGCTGAAGTACTCTCTCGAAGTTTCTTATGAAAAATTTCTTGGACTTATTGTGAATGCAAGGGGAATCAAGGCCAATCCAGAATAGATCGCAGCCTTACAGAATGTTACGACCCCCGCAATGAAGGAGTTACAAAGCTTAAATGGAAAGATCGCAGCATTGAGTTGATTCATCTCCAAAGCAACGTATAAGTGTATACCATTCTTTAATGCACCGAAGAAGAGTAAGAACATCAAATGGAATCAAGATTCTCGTACCATTTTTGAGGAGTTGTTGGGACATATGTAGATGCCATCGGTTCTGTCTAAACTAGTGGATAGAGAAGATTCATTTACTTAGCAAAATCTACTCATGTGCTACTTGCAGCGCTTGTGTGTGAGGAAGCTAGGATTTAGCAACCAAGTTACTACATCAGCAAATGTTTCACTGGGGGCGAACGAGAATACCTAAAGTTCAAGAAGTTGGCATACTGCCTACTGATTGCATCAAGGAAGCCGCGACCATATTTCCAAGCTCACCCAATCAAGGTATTATTGGATCAACCCTTGAAACATGAACTCCATTGTCCTAAGAATTTAGGACAACTTCTGAAATCGAACATCAGGTTAAGCCAATATGTGTAACTCGTTCTCGGAGGGAAATTAATGGACATCCGTTGGCTAACTTCATCATTGAATTCATGATTCGGGATGATGAGAAGGAGGACATGTAACACCTCATAACTTAACATTAGTTATTTAATCAATTAGTTGGTTAATTAGTTTAGCTCCAAAAATGGAATTTGTTCCTGGACCATATACGGCTCGAATCAGGAATGGGGCGATCGTGTAGCGGCCGCAATAAACCTGAGCCTTATACAGTCCAAATTAATATATTTAGTTCTAGTTGACTCTAGAGCCATAAATTCAGGCCTAACTCTCCCTTCTGTTCTCATATTTTTGTGAACAAGGCAATGAAGCTCTGCTATTTCTTCTTCTCCGCTTTCTTTCTAAATTATAAAAATACTATATTTATATCTATATTCATATAGATTGGACAAGAATAAAAATATAATAAAAAGGAGAAGAGAAGAGAATCGACTATATGCGCATTTGAGGTAATTTGTATAGTTTATATATATGTATCTATTTTCTCCCAATCCTAAATCTCTTCTCAGACCTATAATTCTAACTTATGTTTATACCCTTGTTTATATATATTTCTTGGATTAAAAAGGATTTGGAGCTGAATTTAAGATTCTATTTTAGATTTGGATTATTTTTAAAAGTTAGTGGATAATTTTATTTATTGTTTATGATTTTAAATCTATCGTGTTGGCATAAGTTTGATTTTCATGCCTAAACCAATTTTATTTATGAATTATAGGCTTAGTGTTGAAAACTATTGCCCGCATGTTCTTATTTTAGATCTAATTTGAAATATGTTTACATCTAGATTTGGAAATCAGTCCCAAAGATTTTAGAATTTGAATGTTGTATATTTTTATTCCAGGTCTGTACTTAGGTGTAAAATAGGGTGTTTGGATTATTGCCTAATTTGTATTATGCTATAGAAATTCCGTAGTTTAATTTCTGGAAAGAACATCCATTTGATTTTATATTTTTTTTTTTACTTTTTCCAGTTTTCATTAAAAAGGGCGACATTTGATTTAACAAGGAGTGACCTTAAATAAAAAGGAAAGAGATGTGTAAAGTATAGGTTTATTCTCCATAGTTTACACTATCTATTCCAATTAAAAAGAAATTATTCATTCCTTGTAATTTCAAACAGAGTAAATCTTTCTAATTTATAGAAATCATAGCGGAAAATCTTCCTAAGGAATCTATTTCCAACAAATTAAATATGGAAAGAATATTATAGTTTAATATTTATGACTAGAATACATTTAGATATGAATAGATAGTTTTATTAGGTAGTTTATACATATTTATTGCGTTAACAAGCAAGAACAGCGTTTATTCGTGTGTTATTTATGCGTATCATTTGTTAGTTATTATTATCTTTAGAAGAGCGAATAAGTAAAATTAGGAAGGGTGGTAATTCCTATTAATGGGAAATAAATTAGGTGTTGTCGATAATTAATAGGAAATAAAATATTGTTACCCCAAATTAATAGGCAATTAATAAGAATTAATGTATAGGATTAGATTGGGGGTTACAATTGGTTAGTAGGAGAATTAAAGACTGTAACTTCAATTAATGGGTAATTAATGAAAATGAATTAGTAGTCACAATTAAAAGGTATAAATGGATTGACGAGACTGATAAAAATGGAATAGATATAAAAAGGTTGCTAATTTTAAATTATTAATCATACATAAATATTCATGAGGATTTTATGGACAAATTGACATTAATGAGCATCAAAAGGGGATTTATGGGTAAATTTGTATTTAAAGTAAATCTTATTGCCTTGAGTAAAAAGGGAATTAGTAAGCTAAGTCAAATGTCAACCTAAGATAGTATAAGTAAAGACTTAGGATGGTTAATTGGACTTAGTAGGCCAGTGATGCGAGATCAGTAGAGTCACTCGATGAAAGACTGTCCTTCACCTTGATTAGCAGTCAGGTGCACTTACTACTGATGTGAGATATCACTAATCATAGGACCCATGATTTCATGAGAGAGAGGACTAGTATTAGAGCAAAGGTATTGAGTGGTTGTTTGAAGGTATGTGTAAGGACCCGTCTTTCACTCCACAGAAAGACGAATCATCATTAAGAAAGAATGGGATAGAGAAGAGAAAAGATAGAAAGAAAGAACTAAACAATATCATAATCTCACAGCGGAATGAAATAAAATATATTAATCACATAAGATATTACAAAGTATCATATACATCAGAGTTACACAGCTTATACAACACAAAATAGACAATTATAAAACCTATCTACCATACAACTCAAGATACAACACAAATATCAACAC
This sequence comes from Allium cepa, assembly GCA_030765085.1. Classification (NCBI taxonomy): domain Eukaryota; kingdom Viridiplantae; phylum Streptophyta; class Magnoliopsida; order Asparagales; family Amaryllidaceae; genus Allium; species Allium cepa. The sequence continues at coordinate 62,539,286 of CM060935.1, forward strand.
AGAGATCAACACAGCGGAACCACTACATATCTACAAACGTTGAAGCCTCCTGCTCCATATCTCCTCCAGAATTCGTCAAAGGTAACCTGAATCCCTTGGCTACTCATAAAAATTAGAGTACCTAAGAGTTTAAGAAAAACAGAAATAAACTACGGGTCAGACATGGGTCTGGTGTAAGTAAACGGGTAAAAGTTGTTTAACTTTGAAAATCTTTTGAAAACAAAAGGTATCACGTAAGACTTTCCACATATAAACATGGGTAAGTTTTTACCTTACGCTAACCAAAACATTTGATACGAAATCCAGTGATATTATTATAGGGTCTAGGGTTTTCAAGTAAAACACAGAAATAGCTGGAATGCTTACATCTCACATTCCAACATAGTTGGGCACAATCAAAACGTACGACACATATTGGAGATTGGATTCCATAAAAAGGCAGGGATACTGGGGTACCGCTTGTCACAATATGTGGCCTAGATCACCGTACCGAGGATCCACCCTAAATCCCCATACAACACAAGGCCGGAACCATCCCTTACTGGATAGTCTCGAATAAGAAAACCCTGTGGTTGTAGCAAGCAACCGCCCACACAACCGAATAAAATGGGAGTCTAGACAGGGTAAATCTTATCCTACTTGGGTGCTACCCACTTAGCCTTACTTCACCTCCCATGTTTTAGCCATTCTCGATTGATGAGGCTTGAGGCTGCGATTGCCTTTATAGAACACATCTATCTGAGAATACTCATCGTCCTCCTGACGATTGTTCTGAAAGCATTCAATCCATACAAGTTCGTTCTGGATTTCAATGAAACCGAAGGCACTATCTCGTTACACTCATTTTGAAATCACTCTAAGAGTTAACGACAATAGCACTTGCACTCTGAATCATCATCTCGAAAATGAAAGTACTATCTCCGTTATACTCGTATTGGAATAACCCTTAAAGTCTTAACGACAATAGTCCTTACACTTCGAGTCTTCACTCCACTTGAGATTTCATGACCTATCGTTTAATTTGGATCGATATGGTTTTCGGATATCCAAATTTGGAAATCTAATCCCGGTCTTACCGAAATCTAAAACGCCGTCTTTTAAGGCCAAGTTGTTTAAGTTAAAACAATTCAATTTATTATCTATATTCACACAGATAGATAATTCACATTATCACAAATAGATAATCCATATCATCACAATTTAACCAAATCATCTCATATCACCATGCAATACACATTCCATATCAGTGATATCACACAATCCAAGGCATCTAATATCATCCAATCATCCATAAGCAAGATTAACTAGTTACACCATGTCTAATTAATTTAAAATTAATTAAATTAATTACTTCCATCAATATCAATCATGATTACTTAACCATTAATTAATCACAAACCAATTAATTAATCATCATCTAAATTAATCATCCTTGATTAATTACCTTTTAATTACATTAAGTAATTAACCCTTAATTAATTACACAAATTAATTATCCTCAACCATTTATAGTAATTAACGCTTAATTACTCTCATTAATTTAATTATCCTCTGATTACTTCCCTTAATTAATTAACTATAATTAATTACATTGATCCTTAATTAATTACATTAATTAATTATATTTTAATTAATTACTTCCATTAATCAACCTTGATTAATCATAAACAGTAATTACCATCCTGTAATTACTTACCTTAATTAATAAACTCCTTAATTAATTATATTAATCCTTTAATTAATTACACAAAGTAATTAACCCTTAATTATTTCTACTAAGTAATTTTTTAATTTGTCGAAATTTATCATCTAATTCCGTGCTAATTTCTAATAATTCATCATAACTAAGTTCGGAATGTACCTCATCAGTTTGTACCATAAAGCACACATTAGCTTGTTCTCCGTCGCTATCGCTGTCACTGTCTGATGATGATGAAGAATCCGAGTCATCCCATGTTACTTTGAAAGCTTTCTTCTTTTTGAATTTTTCAAATTTGTTCTTCTTTTTATCATTATTGAGCTTGGGATAGTCTTTCTTCGTATGTCCAAATTGGTCACATTCATAGCATTTGAATGATGTTTGATTTGTTGAGCTTGATCTTCCTCCATTTTAAAATTTAGTCGTTTTCCTAAACTTCTTGAATTTGTTGTAGTTTTGGGTGATAAATACAATTTCTTCTTTGTCTAAGTCAGAGTCTTCCATTTTTGTTGGGAATGCTATGTTCTTCTTTTTCAAATTTACTTCTTATCGTGCCTACAAATTAGCTTCATAGGACATTAAATTTCCTATCAATTCTTCAACTAAGAGTGCTGAGAGATCATTAGCTTCTTCGATAGCTAATACTTTTCTTTCCCACTCTAGAGTTAAAGAATTGAGTATTCTAGATACTAAATCAAAATTTGTGAATTTGACTCTGCGCGCCATTAAATCCTCTTGAATGTTTTGGAATCTAGAGTACATGTCTATTGTAGATTCGTTTTGTTTCATTTTAAATGATGAAAATTGATTTTGTAAAATTGAAATCTTAGTTTGTTTAACTTTTATTGTGCCTTGGTGTCTAATTGTAAGGTACGTCAAATATCAAATGTAGTGTTACATAACATGACACGTGAAAACTCATTATTATTTAATGAACAAAATAGAACATTCATAGCTTCGGCATTATTAGAGGCTATGGTTTTTTATGCATCTGTCCATGTGTTCATAGCAGTGTCAAGTGCTTCATATTTATTTTAAGTGGCTGACCAAATTTCTAATCCATCAACTTCCATAAAAATTCTCATACGTGTTGACCAATATGCATAGTTAGAACCATTAAAAAGTGGGGGTCGTGTTATGGATTGAACTTCTTGAAAAATACTTGCCATATTATAGTGATTCAAAAACGTGTTACTATATTTTGATCTAATCTTGCTCTGATACCGATTGAAAGTCTACAGGGTGGATCGTGTAGTTTATATGCAAGTATATGTGACAAAATATATGATGCAACTAAAGCAGTAATAATCAAGGTAACTATAGAATAAGCACACAAGGACTTTACACTAGTTCAGATCTCCCATCCTACTTCCAGTCCCGAAGCTCCCCTTTGAAATTCGACTATCAAACATCCTCGCTTCACCCAGAGGAATGGGCTTGATTACAATAAATTATTCTCATCAAATATGTGTTCTATAACATAAATATTGACTAATAAATACAAATGCTTCCAATATATATCTAGAGAGTTTTGAATGTGAAGATCTGAATATATGGAAGAGTAAAATAGAAGTATAGATTACTAGAGATCAAGAATATAACAGAGTATGTAAGTAGAGAGCATAAGTAAGTAAGTTAAGTGTTCTCTTTGATTCTTGATGATATATATAGTTGTAGAGAGGTTCCTTGAGTAGTTGCATCCATTAACAAGTGCTCTACAGTTGCTTCTGTTGATGATAAAGAGTTGCAGCCAAGAGAAGCGAAGTTTCAAATGTGGTAGTTTAATTTTGAATTTAAATTCCGAGTTGAAAATCAGATGTCTGGTATTTGTATCAGACGTCTGACACTGTGTATTTTTTGTATATAGTAGACTTTTAGATGTTTGAGTGCATCTGCCAAACATCTAGTTCTGTCGGTTTTGGTGTCCCAGAGGACTTTTCCTGACATCTGGCTTGTGCACCCAGACGTCTGAAAAGCGTGCATGTCTGTTTTGTGCAACTTTCTTGTTGCTTCCTTGATCCTATCGACATGTAGTCTCTTGTAATGTTCTTTGAGTCTTGTTTTTTTCTTTCCAGTGATGTTGCTCTAGCAAGTAACTATATATAGAAACATGTATGCATATTAGATTTCCATTATATAATTGTTGTCATCGAAACCGTAGATTTGATTTCCTAACAATGTTATACAAACCTCTGTGTGTGTGGCTTGGATGAGAATGAAGTAGCTAGATTTGAGAAGCTGTAAAAGACCCTAATTCAAATCTTGCATTTTGTATACTTCATAGCACTAACTTATGATAAGGAAAGTTTGAGTAGAAGGATTCAGTAGTGACTAGAGTTGTGTAGTGGAAGCTGATAGATAACTTTCCGCTAAAGGAATTTTCTACTTATGCGATAGGTGTGTATATTGTTATGCTAACGTTTGTTTTTTATTTTGGCTTTTTCTAGAATGTGGGAATTGAGTAGGAGTTATCACTCAAAAATTATACACCCACTTGGATCAAGATCAGGCAAAGGTCAAAAGTCGTCTGTTCTTTAATTATGGGCGAAACTACAAGGAGATATGCATATTTGTTTTATAAAAGAAATAGTATATATGTATATATATAACTAAAATATTGGATGAAAAAAATTAATTGAGTACTTTGTTTGGTATTTTGGATGGACGATGTGTGATGAGTTGCGTTATTGTTAATGGTTGAAGACTTGATTATATGCACAAGTTTCAAAAATAAATATTTTCATACAACTAAGCATATGATTTAATAAAATATGAATGTTATTTTACAAAGAAATTGAAAATATTTTAATAGTTTATTTTGGTGTTAATTTATCCATTGAGTGTTTTAAGGATTTTATTCGACAAGGGTACGCATGTATGATAGGGATTCCTAAACATTTAAACAAGGCAAAACTAACACAATATTTTGGAAATAGTATAAGAAATATTTTACTTAGAATTGTGTATTATTTTATAAAGCAATATATTATTTTAGAAAATGAAAATATTATTTTTCTATATTTAAATTTTTTGAACAACATATGCAACCTTTGGGTATTACTGTGAAGTTGAGATCAATGGCGAGACAATGTTGATATAAAATCCTAGGCAATCAACATTGCATACTATTGATGAAAAAATCACTAAAATTTATGGCACGACCACATTGTATTCTAGTATAAATTAATTTATGGACAAATCTATATAAGGATATATTTGTTTAAGTTTGAGTCAAAATAATTTTGTAACAATGTACATGTAACAACCCAAAATTTAAGCTATAATAATTAATTAAAAAATTAATTAAATAATAAAATAAGTTTGTGAAATTGTTAGAATTGAGCCACGGGATTTGCACCGTTGTGTCCATGCTAATTTTCTGGTTAATTTCCCTTTATAATTTGTCAAAATCCGAGTAAATATGAAGAAGATGCGAATGAAAGAAGAATAAAAAAATTAAAAACAACAAATAATAAGGCATGGGGTAGACCCATGCCATAGCCAGGTCGACCCAGGCATGGGTAAAGTCGACCTTAGGGTCGATCCCTGATGGATGAAGGTTGACCAGCCTTTGTTAAGTGACGTAGAAACATCCAGATTAGTTCGAACACGTCATATCTTGATTTTTCTCAAATCCTATGCGTTCGTGCTTCCATTCGACGGTTCCTAGCGAGCCTATGACATGGTTACACCAGATTTAATCTTCAAATACAATGGCTTGAGATCTCGAAACCACATTAAAAATAAGACCTTAGACCAAGCTATTTCTCACATTCAAATTTCCTACCAGTTGGGTGCATTGTCTGAGGCAGAACCCTAAAAAGAAATTCTTTCTTAAGAGAAGATTTTTTAATAAAAATATTCTATGCCCTAAAAGTGGATCCGGGAAGGCTAAGGACCATAGGCAAGTGTTTTGTAAATATTTTAGATTTTAAGTAATTTAAAATAATAGGGTTCTCAATAGTTGTAGTTTTTCTGCAATTTTGAGATATTTTTTATACAAGTTATTTACAGTTAGCTTTTAAAGTTCTTTTCAATCTATTTTATGTAGGTATTTTTATTCAGCTATTTTATTCAATTATTTATAGTTATTTATATTTATTTACATCTGTTTAATGTTAGAATTTAGCCTGTAAATGTTATTTTTAATTTCTTTTTACGCGAATAGAATATTAAAAGAGAATAATTCGCAAATACGGATTAAAATAGAAAAACATTAAATTTACAGAAATTAGATATAAAATAATAAGAACTGTAATAAAATGGAGATAGACTGAAATAGGAAAATTTAAGATATTTGCAAGCATTATTATAACAATTGATTATAAATAAAAGAGAAAATAGAAGAGCAACAGAAGAGGCTTATTTATAACTTAGATCTTGAATTAAGTTAATAAGCAAAAGAATGGTTATATCACATATGTTATAATTAAAAAAGAAAGAAATAACAGAAGAGGCTTATTTTAAAACTTAGATTAAGATAATAAGCAGATATAGCAGAAGTAACAGAATAGGCTTATTTTAAAAACTTACACTAAGTTAATAAGCAAACATAGAAGAAGGGTCTATACCAACAACATTCCCTTTCAGTCAGGAACTGATGATCTCATAATAGTTAGGTAAAGCGGGGATGCGCTAATGCTGATTAGGGTAAGTAAGAGGCCAAATAGATAGAGGCTCAAATCTGGGGATTTGGGCAAGAGGCGCAAACTAGAATTTGTTTGTTAGGACCAGTACCGGTAGCATTCCCATTCAGGTCTAGGTCTGATGGTCTCATAACACTTAGGTGAGGCGGGGCATCATTCCCTTTCAGGTCTAGGTCTGATGGTCTCACAATATATTAAGTGAGGCAGGGCACGCTTATGATGATTAGGGTAAATAAGATGTCACAAGTGGGGATGATTGTTAGCGTGTACCGGTAATGACCGAGCGTGCGACATTGATTAGGGCAAATAATTCGCTACTGCATTCCAAGCGCTAATAAGTTTGTTTTACGGTGGGACCAATAGGAATGAATTAGCTCACAGTGGCACAACAGAGAAAGAAGGTTGATCAACTGGTAAAATTAGGATTTAGCCTAATTAAAATAGGATTAGGATTTCAGCTTAAGTACAGCAATCTAAGACAAGTGCAAACAATCACAATCAAAGCAAACACTATTTTATCCCATTTTTACCTTTTCTGTATTTTCCCTTTATACTGGAATAGTTGTTAAGTATATTATCTTTATCTTGCTTAAAAATCAGTACTTACTTTCGCTCCCCGGACTTATAGTCTGACCCACTCCTCTATTTCTCCCTTTCCACCCGTAGGCCAATAGAATCGAGGATACTAGATTCAGACCGCATGGAGACATATTCTTGGGGTTCTTCATGTATTCTTCTTCTTCTTTTCAGTTTTAATTTGGCTTTTGATGTACTGGTACTTTATGAGAGGGTTGATTTTTATTGTACTCTGATTTTATGAGACTAAGATGTGTTTTTCATAAGATATGTGCATTTGTATTTGAGACATATTCCTTATTTTATGAAGTAATGATAAGTATTTTAAATGTTTCCGCCGTTTTTACTTATTTCTCTTATGAATCTTAGTCTCAGTGATGCTTTAGCTATACCTATAACGCACCACATCCTTTGGTGTGCTCTTTCCGGGTATACTAAGGGTTGTGGGGTGTTTCACTTGGTACCAGAGCCTAAAGTTACATGATTTCTAAAAACTTGTTTTAAAAGTAAAGTATTTTCCAAAGTAACATAACTTCAAACTAAAAGTGTTTTTCGGAAAGAAACTCTTATTATTGTAATGACTTGCCTTTTTGGACGGTTTAAATCGACACACATGCCAACTCAAACCATTCAAAAGTGAAGATTGTTATGGGGTAAAATAAGAAAATGAAGAGAAAGAAGAAAACGAACACGGAATCTCACAACGGAATGACAAAATATAATAATAAAATAAACAGTTCATGAAGCTATTTTATAAATAACATTTTATTACACATTTACAATATAGAATCAGAGTTACATGTATAGAAATAAATAACAATGCAGTGGAACATATATGTTATAAATGTTATACAAAACTTCGTCTTCGTCCCCTGAAGTAAGTTCTTCAACACTGAAATGCTTAGGCGGACCCGAGCGAATTGAAAAGACAAAACACTCGAGTCAGAACTAAAAGATCTTATGTAAGTTAAATCAACAGTAAATAAATATGAATGTAATGGTGTTGTAGATGTTTACAGTATTTGATATTTGCTATCCAGTGCCAAACGTGAGTGCAATGACTTAAGAGTTGTTCGGGATTCCCATCTCTTAAGGAACAGTTAAACTATCTACATACATAGTACCATACGCTATTATAATAGTGTCTACAGTAAAGTAAAGTATTAATATAGCATTAAGGCGTTACTCATATCCCTCTTAATGCATTTTATATATTCCCATAGTCTATACAGTAACGTAAGCTCATCCGTAAGGTTTACCCAAAGGGTACTCCATAGGTATGGTACAAAACAAACTCATAGAAGGCGTGCTCGGGCATGTGAACATGGCACCCAAGGCAATGCTATGGTAGGATTTTACCAATTGCACTCTTGGACTGGTCGTAACGCATAGCAGCTACTACCGCCCACCTCGGCCACACTCCCATAATCAAATCAAAGGTTGGCCACCAATCAATCACAAAGTCATAATATGGTATCGAAGAAATATGCCCGGTAGGAGGAATGACCTCACTTGTCCCGGTATAGCTCATGTTTTAGTCACATCGAAGCCGACCCATGGGAGTCAGAGTCATGTAAATACCTTATACAGAATCGTTCGCCAAACCATCCTACTTCATTTTGAAATCTCCATCATGTACACAGTTGTTAAAGTGGTTTTTGGTATTGGCAGAGAGTATGACAAGATCTGATCCCGGTCACTTTAAAAATGAAATGCTTATTTCACACCAGATGGTTCTTTTACATTTTCAAAACCATTTCTTATTAATATCAAAATATTATATCCAATTCAAACCGTTTCACTTTCGAAATCATATGCACTTTTGAAACTATATTCACTTTCGAAATCATCGATAAGATAGATTAAATAAATCATTATTTCAACATCATCATTTTACTCAAATGTCCTTTCATTAGCAACTATCATTTCCAATCCCAACTTAGGTTATAACATCATTTGACCATATTTGCTTTTAAAACAGGGATTTAAATATGACCACTTCCACTTTACAATTTCGAATTTAGTTAATAGTTTAGATAATTTAAAATAGATTAAAGCAGATTAATATATAAAATGGATTAAAATAGATTAATATAATTAAAAATAGATTAAAATAGGTTAATATAATTTAAAATAGGTTAAATTAGATTAATATAGTTTAAAATAGATTAAAATAGATTAATATAATTTAACATAGACTTAAAATAATAAAATGGTTAATTAGGTTATAATAAATTAAAATATATTAAATAAATTAAAATAAATTAATTTTTTAAATTTGATTTAATATAGTTCAAAATAGCTTAAATTAGTTTAAAAGTTTGAAAATCTTAACAATTATGATTACAAGGTAATATGTTTTAAAATAGTTTATAGTAATTGTAATAAATTTGAAATTAATATTAAATTGAATTATTTCTTTCATTTCAACACATCTGGACCACTTCCAACTTTCAAATTTCAATTTAAGTCCCTTAAACAATTCATTTAAACCAATTCCAATTTCACATTTAAAACGCGGATTTTCAACAATATTTCAATTTATATAAATTAAATTTTATTTCAAAATATCATTATCTAATTCAAAAATTAAGATTCAAAAGCATTTAGTTTAACCAATCCGGTGTCCATATACAATTTCATACCCCATGATTAAGTGATATGGATATTTATTATTTCAATCTGCAAATATTTTATATTTACGGATATATATCATTTCAACCTGCGATCCCTAATTTCAATTCAATGAAAATCGCTTGTGTTGAAACTTCATCTACGACGTTTCATACTTATGATATTTTGACTACAACAACTATATACGTTGATTTTATATACTAACTTGATTTTGCAGGAATATTTACAAGACCTTCATACTATTCATATGTTTTTGTTTTGAGTCTTTGTATAGAGTAAAAATGATGTTAAAATCTCTCCTTTTGGATATATATGACGACACGTGCACATACACACATTTTTGCATTTTCAGGTCAAATTCGGACGTCTGAATAGACCATTTCAGAGTCTGAATCTAGAATTAAAAATAAATTCACAGATAATATTCAGACGTCTGAATTAGTATTTTCAGACTTCTGAATCAGGTCAAAAAAGACCTATTTTCTTTCTGATTTGCACGTGAACGATTTCAGAAGTCTGAACTCTATTTTTCAAACGTCTGAATTCCTATAACGACTATATTTTTTAACAGACATTTCTCTTCCATAAAGAGATACGACTTTAAATCAACAGGTATGACCATATATTTTCATGATAACTATTCACAAACATTTGCATCTTTTTATAATCTATATAAACATGTTAGAATCATCAGTTTGATACACGAAATTGCTCTAACTCTTTCCATTATTAATCTACTTTCATTCTAACACTCTTGTGCATTCATGTTCATACAAAATCATTCATTTACTTCCATACTCTTCACACACACACACACACATCAAAAGGAGAAGATTATAGGAAGGTTGTACTATCAAGAGATTATCAAGAACACACAGTGTCAAATACTCTCTATATAAGTTGAAGTCATGTTCTGCTGTTCAGGCAAGTGAAGTCCTCTTCGGTTGTTGAGGCAACGGAATCCTATTATGTTGTTCAGGTGTTGTAAACCTGTTCCTCCGGGTTAAGTGGGGATTGTTGTTAGTGAATTTCTAGAAGGAGTTTGGGACTGGACGTAGAAGGGGAAGTTCGAACCTGTATAAAAATTCCTGGTGTGCTTGTTTTATTTTATTTACTTTACATTGCAATAGTATCTTAGTTTTTTTGGGGATTAGTTTAGTATAACTCCATATAGCACGATCCACATTGTCTTTTCATTTGGTACCAGAGCAAGGTTTCATATAACCGTTACACAGTCATCAGATATATTGCTAATATGGAAAACAACACCAGCACTAGCACTGTCACTAACACTAGTTTTATTGAAGGCTAATCTACTTCACGACCTCCACTATTCAATGGCATGAATTGCAACTATTGGTCAACACGAATGCGTATTTACATTCAAGCCAATAGTTTTGATGCATGGAATATTACACAAGTAGAATATACTACACCTACTACTAAATATTCTACATGGACAGCTGCACAAAAACAAGATGCTACTGCTAATGCTAAAGCTATGAATATGTTGTTTTGTGCATTAGATAAACATGAATTTAATCGAGTTAGCATATGTAACACTGCATATGAAATATGGAGAAAACTAAAAGTCACTCATTAAGGTACTAACAAGGTTAAACAAAGTAAAACATCTATGCTTAAGAATCAATTTCAAAATTTTAGGATAAAGCAAGATGAATCTATAAATGATATGTACTCCAGATTTCAAGATATTCATCATTCTTTATTAGGACTAGGAGAAATATACTTCGATTTTGATATTGTTTCAAAAATCTTTAACTCTTTAAGGATGAATAGGAAAGAAAAGTCTTAGCTATTGAAGAAGTTAATGATCTTTCTACCATGAAACCAAAAGAGCTAATAGGAAATCTAATGTCCTATGAAGTAAATTTGTAGGCAAAAAGAATTGAAACACAAGACAAAATGGCATTTCATTTAGAAAAAGAATAATTTGATTCGGATGAAGAAGACTTAGCATTTATTGCTAAAAACTTTAAAAAGTTCTTGAAGTATAGAAAAGGAAATCGAAATAATGGAAAAAGAAACTTCGACAACAATTCAAATAAGCCATCTTCATCTATACTAGAATGTTTTAACTGTCAGAAGAAGGGGCACATGCCAAAAGATTGTCTGGAACAAAGGAATGGTAAACAAAATAAATATAGAAAGGATAAATTCAAAAAGAAGTCATTTTTGGTGACATGGGATGACTCAGAGTCTTCGTCTTCTTAAAGTGGTTGTGACAGTGAAAATGAACAAGAAAATGTTTGTTTCATGGCTACGAAAAATGAGGCAAATGATCTTACTTTTGATGACATGATTGAAATTAATTCAGAACATCTTGATACTTCAAAAAGTATCAAAAGGAAATATAAAGAGGCTCTAGAAAATCAAAGAAAAGTAGAATTCGAGAGAGATATGCTTAATGATGAAAAGAAAATATTAGAAGAAGAACTTGGAAAACTTCAAGATACCTTCTCTAATGAAAACTCTCAACTTACTTTATTGAGTCAAGAAATTGGAACTCAAAAAGAAAAGAATGATTCTCTTGTCCCTGAAAATCATGAGCTGAAAATTAGGATCAAAATGATAGAATTAGATAATACTTGCCTCAAAACCAAGTTAGATAATATTACTAGAAATGATTCTAACTTTAACAAAGGTCGAGAAATTCTATCCAAAATTATTGAAAATTCTCAATCCACTTCTAGTAAAAAGGGACTAGGATACCCGAAGAATTCAAAGGCTTCATCTAAAAAGAAAATTAGGAGAAATATTTCTAATCCCACTACTCGTCCAAAAAGGAATACTAACTCAAAAACCATAAAAATATGGGTTCCTAAAACAAACAATAGTTTGATTAGGAATAAATATATAAATTCCTTTTTGGAAATTGTTCATAAAAATAAAAATTATATTTTTATGGGGGATACTGAACCCACTTGGGTTTTGTTTCCTAAGACCTAACTCTTAGGACCCTATCACAAAGTGGGTACCAATGTCATTTTTTTTTGTAGGACCCACTTAAAAAGAGAGGAAAATGGATACTTTGCTCAAAACATATGACTGGAGACAAAAATATGCTATCAAACATTACTTACTCTGATAGAGGCTCTGTCACGTTTGGAGACAATTCCAAAGGGTATGTCATCGGGAAAGGTGACGTCAGCAATGTCGGTACATCTAATTTACTTCTTATTTCCAATGTTTTGCTAGTCAAAAATTTAAAACACAACCTTTAAAGTATCAGTCAGTTATGTGACAAAGGATTCAAAATCTTTTCTGAAGATAAGTGTAGCAATTTTGATAAAAATCAAAATCTCATATTTGAAGGAAATAGAGACAGAAATATCTATATTATGAATATGAAAATCAATCACAATTAAGATATGTGTTTAATAGCTAATGAAAATGATCCTTGGCTATGGCACAAGAGATTCTATCATATCAACTTTAAAACTATAGACAAGCTTTCTAAAAATGATTTAGTCAGAGGTTTAAAAAAAAATGAACTTCAAAGTCAATCATATTTGTGATGCGTGTCAATTTGGAAAATTAACCAAATCATCTTTTAAATCTAAGAAAGTTATTTCTACATTACAAACACTTGAATTACTACACATGGATCTATTTGGGCCAACCCAAGTTCAATCCTTAAACCACAATAGATATGTATTTGTAATAGTAGATGACTTTTCTAGATATACTTGGACCATTTTCATGAAAAATAAAAGTGATATGTTTGAGCATTTTAAAGTTTTTGTCAAACGAATCCAAAATTTAAAAGGTTTAAAAATAAAGAACATAAGAAGTGATCATGGAGGAGAATTTGAAAACGAAGTTTCTGACCATTTCTATAAAAAGAAAGGAATTCTTCATAATTTTTCATTCCTTAGAACTCCATAACAAAATAGAGTTGTAGAACGTAAAAACAGAAATTACAAGAATGTGCAATAAATTTGTTAAAGGGAAGCACTCTTCCAAAAGTATTTTCGGGCAGAAGCCGTTGCAACTGCTTGTTATGTTTTGAATCGTGTGTCTATTCGACCTCTTACAAAAAACACCTCTTATGAACTTTTTACTGGAAGAAAACCAATGATGTCTTATTTCAAAGTTTTTGGTTCGAAAAGTTTTATATTAAATACCAAAGATCAGCTTGGAAAATTCGATGCGAAATCCGACGAAGGAATCTTTCTAGGATATTCAGATCGTAGCGAAGCTTATTGCGTATTTAATAAAAAATCAAATACTATTGAAGAAACTTTACATGTATCTTTCAATGAAATTTTTTAACAAAAACCAAGTATAAAAGATGATGAAGATTTTCCAAATAACATCACAAATACAAATCTTGAAAATGATGAAAACATTATTCACAATGAATTACGATCTCTACCAAAAATATTACGGGATCATCCTGTTCAAAATATTATCGGAGAAATTCATTCAAACGCACGAACTAGAGGTCAACTAAATCAAATAGGCCACGTAGCATTCCTTTCCAATATCGAACCAATGAATCCCAAAGAAGCTTCAACAGACGACTACTAGATCATTGCAATGCAAGAAGAGCTAAATCAGTTTGAATGCAATGAAGTTTGGGAATTAGTTCCTAGACCAAGTGATCAAACTATTATTGGAACGAAATGGGTCTACAAGAACAAAGCAGATGAACAAGGAAACATTACTAGAAATAAAGTAAGATTAGTTGCACAATGATACAATTAAGAAGAATGAATTGACTGCGAAGAAACATTTGCTTTGGTCACAAGACTAGAAGCAATACAGATCTTAATGGCCTATGCATGTTTTCACAATTTCAAACTTTATCAAATGGACGTTAAAGTGCCTTTTTGAATGGTTATATAAAAGAAAATGTGTATGTTGAACAACTTCCCTTATTTATTCACAAGAAATTTCCGGATCATGTTTACAAACTTAAGAAAGCTCTATATGGTCTAAAACAAGTACTACGTGCTTGGTATGATCGACTAAAGACCTATCTAATTTCTTCGGGATTTCAAATTAGGAAAGTTGATCAAACATTTTTCATTAAACATTCGGAAAGGGATATTTTAATAGTTCAAATTTATGTTGATGATATCATTTTGGTTTCTGCCAATGACAAGTTATGTCAGGACTTCTCCGAAATAATGACCAAGGAATTTGAAATGTCTCACATGGAAGAGCTAACATATTTTCTTGGTTTACAAATTAAACAACTTCAAAATGGCATCTTCATTAATCAAGAAAAATATTATGATAATTTAATCAAATAATTTGGAACGGAAAACACTTTGGCCAAACCGACTCCAGTAAGTACAACTACACATCTTGAAAAAGATTAAAGTGGCAAAAGTGTTGACCAAAAATTATATCGAAGTATGATTGGATCATTACTGTATTTAACGGCAAGTCGACCTGACATAATGATGAGTGTTTGTTTGTTTGCTAAATTTCAGGCCAACCCAAAGGAAGCACATTTAAGAGTCGTGAAACGTATATTACGTTATCTCACTAACACCAAGGATTTCGGTCTATTCAATCCAAAAGAATGTTCACTCGAGTTAGTTTCATATAGCGATGCTGATTTCGGTGGATCTCGAACAGATCGAAAAAGCACAAGTAGTACGTGCCAATTTATTGGAAAATCACTAATGTCTTGGTTTAGTAAGAAACAAAACTGCGTTTCTCTCTCTACATGTGAAGCAGAATATATTTCTGCTACTTTAGCTTGTGCCCAAGTAATCTATATGCAACAGACACTTAGAGATTTCAATATAAACTTAACAAATTCAACTATATATTGTGACAATTCTAGTGCTATTAACTTGTCTAAAAATCCTGTCAATCATTCACGAACAAAACATATTGACATTCGTCATCATTTTCTTCATGATAATGTTGAAAAAGGAATAATAAATTTGGATTTTTTTTCTTCTGAAAATTAGTTGGCTGATATTTTTACAAAACCACTTTTAGAAAATGTTTTTATCAAACTTAGAAGAGAGCTTGGTATCGTCTTGCTTAAAAATTTATGAGATCTTCCTTGGGTTATTGATGTCTCTGGTTAACTTACCATATCAATACTCCTATCTCTTAATATCTATAACAAACTCTTTTAGAACCTCTTATTTCTTTTGTTTTAAAATCTGTATATATTATTGTTTCAAACATCTCAGCCACAACTTATTAACTTACATTCTATTTTTATACTTTTTAATATTTTTTATAAACTCATTCCGTTTTTGTTTAACAAAAGCTTTATTTCTATGGATTTCAACATGCTTATTCTCCTTTTCACCATGGCTTCAAACAATAACAACTCTGAAAACTCACCTTCATCATATTCTACATCTTCCTTAGAAACATTGGCTACTCCAACACCACGTGAACCGGCTAGACCTAATCCTTCATAGGAACCATCTGGTCATACTCCAGAAAGGAAGAAATCTCGACGATTTCTTTTCTTCGGTTTTTCATCAACTAAAGAAAAAATAGCCGAGATTCATCATTACCAGAAAAAACAGTTGGATTTGCAAAGGGAAATGTATTATGAACAGAAAGTTGATGCCAAACGACTTAGTTTCATTGAACAAGTGACATTAAAATTCTACGGTACATCTCAAAGAAAGATGTTGTTCAACCTTCAACTTCGAATACATGGGAGCCTAGTCCACAGTGTCCTTCGGTTTCTCCAAACTCTTGGAAATGTCCACCCTATTGGTCTCCATTGCAACCATACATGGAGATAACCAACATTGAACCAGAAGATTGCAAGACTCCAAGTGATTCGAACTAATGCTTTCATTTATTTATATTTGTTTCTGAATGATCATAATTGTATTCTATATATTATTCAAATACTAATAGATTTATTTATTTTAATTTTTTCTATGGTCTGAAATATGTTTTTATACACTTTTCTGACGCCTGAAATGGATATTTCAAACGTTTGAATATTGTAGTAGAAGAAAATTTTCTTCAGATTCAGACGTTTGAATCTCCAAAATCAGATGTCTGAATATAGGCCAAAATGAACTAAATCCTTTCTGACCCGATTTTCTTCAATTCAGACGTTTGAAATGAATATTTTAGACGTTTGAAATCTTTTGGCTATTCAAATTTGAATTTCTTTTTGCATGTTTTCCTATGAAATTACCCTTTTTCAACCCCTACCTTTCTTCTTTCCTCATTTTTATCTTCTTTTTTAGCCTATTCCCCCATTAAAAATCAAAACTTTCTTCCATATAATTCACTAATGGCTCCAAACCGAAAAAGATCAAGGCCATCTACTTCATCAACTACCCCAAACGCCGATCAATGGATATGGAATGAATAAGCAAGACACCATTTCGCACAAATGAGTAGATCTCAGTTCTTTCCAGGTGCTTTTATAAAATTTGAAGAATTTGAGGCTTATCGGATTCAACAAATTGTGAGATCAAATGGGTTAGAATCTCTTGTCTCTTATGCTACTAATAATACCAAAATCAATCATCTTTTGGTTAAGCTATTTTATGCTAATATGAATTTGGACCATCACACTCCTCACAATCGCAACGATTACATTTGGACATTAGTTTGTGGTGTTAAAATTTATCTACCCCTTGCTCAACTTGGTTATATACTTCAATGTCCCTCAACAGGGACTAATTTGGATGAAATTAATGTTTCTTTGAACTTGGATGATAGAGACGAGGTCTATCACCAATTTTCGAATGATGAGACTTACCTCCATTCAACTCCGCCTACAAACTCGTATCCTCCACAGAGCTTTGATTCGCTCCTTTATTCCACGTATAGGAAGTTATGAATTTGTTAACAAAAGAAACTTCCAAGCCCTTTATGTTATCTATTCCGGTCAATCCATCAATTGGGCTCAAGTGATTTTGGAAGAATTCATGGATGTTAATCGTCAAAGGTGCTATAAGACCTTTCATTATGGTGCTTATATAATGAAGATTCTCTAAAACTTTAGCATTTCTTTTCCTGATTCCAAATTCATAGCGATCAAAGAACTTGGATCAAAGACTTTGGGCCTTATGGGTTTGCCAAAACGACTGGGAAGTTTGGCATACATTTCATTTCAATAATGGGTTGCCAACCGTGATTAAAACTAACCCCAACCTCGTCAACATGTTCAACATGTTCAACCTATTGCTCCTCCCTCTGAAGAAGAAGAAGATGATGATATAGTGGTCCTTTCTCCCGACACTAGCTCAAGGAATGCTTTGGTCACTCTCTCCCACAACCAAGCTGAGCTTAAAACCCGATTAGTCAATCTCCAAATGAAAATTGAAAAACGATTTAATTCCATTCGTGGCTTTCTCAAAAAAAAATTGGAACTTATTGGATGCTCCACCTCATCATCTACAGAAGCTTTCAATCCCACTCCTTATCAATGGTCATCAAGCTCGGGGAACAACAATGGTAATGAAGATGAAGATGATGATGATGAATGCTGTGATTCCAGCCCTAGGTTTTAAATTCCTTTTAACTAGCTTGTTTTGAACTCTTTCGTTGTTTATTTTTTTCTATTCGGTCATAAACTCCTCTATTATCTGCTGATATTGTATTATGTTTTGAATACTCTACTCTACTTTGTCATATATTCATAATTTCCTTTTTGCGATGCCAAAGGGGGAGAAGGAGTTGATATATTCTATTTATTCTAACTTGCTTTTTGACAGGGGGAGCTTACAGAAAAGGGAAAAATATGTTGATCGTATTATATTTATATAGTTGTCATCGTCAAAAAAGGGGCAAATGTTGAAACTTCATCTACGACGTTTCATCCTTATGATATTTTGACTATGACAACTATATACGTTTATTTTATATACTAATTTGATTTTGCAGGAATATTTACAAGACCTTCATACTATTCATATGTTTTTGTTTTGAGTCTTTGTCTAGAGTTAAAATGATGTTAAAATCTCTCCTTTTGGATATATATGACGACATGTGCACATACACACATTTTGCATTTTCAGGTCAAATTCAGACGTCTAAATTGACCATTTCAGATGTCTGAATCTGGAATTAAAAATAAATTCACTGATAATATTCAAACATCTGAACTAGTATTTTCAAGCGTCTGAATCAGGTCAAAAAAGACCTATTTTCTTTCTGATTTGCACGTGAACAATTTCAGAAGTCTGAACTCTATTTTTCAAACGTCTGAATTCCTATAACGGCCATATTTTTGAACAGACATTTCTCTTCCATAAAGAGATACGACTTTTAATCGACAGGTATGGCCATATATTTTCATGATAACTATTCACGAACAATTGTACCCTTTTATAATCTATATAAACATGTTAAAATCATCAGTTTGATACACGAAATTGCTCTAACTCTTTGTATTATTAATCTACTTTATTCTAACACTCTTGTGCATTCAAGTTCGTACAAAATCATTCATTTACTTCCATATTCTTCACACACACACACACACACACACATATATATATATCAAAAGGAGAAGATTAAAGGAAGGTTGTACTATCAAGAGACAAATCTGTGTTATCAAGAACACACTGTGTCAAATACTCACTGTATAAGTTGAAGTCCTGTTCTACCGTTCAGGCAAGTAAAGTCCTCTTTGGCTGTTGAGGCATCGAAATCCTGTTCTATTGTTCAGGTGTTGTAAACCTGTTCCTCCGAGTTATGTGAGGATTTTTGTTAGTGAAATTCCAGAAGGAGTCTGGGACTGGACGTAGAATGAGAAGTTCGAACCAGTATAAAAATTCCTGATGTGCTTGTTTTATTTTATTTACTTTACATTGCAATAGTATCTTAGTTTTTTTTAGCATTATTTTGGTATAAATCCATATAGCATGATCCACACTGTCTTTTCAGCTTGGGTTTATCATTTTAATCCGTAACAATTTTTCTCTGTTCTATATGATCATTCAGGTCGGTATCATTTCAATTCATAGGGAACTTGCAGTGTTATAACGATATAAAATGTAACATCCAGTCATCCAGTGTTAAAATCAAACATACATCACAATCATCATCCAACTCAACAAATGAACATCAATAAATAACTGATTACCACTAATAGGTATTAAATTGACAAAAAACGCAATATTAAATTAAACAATGATTTAATGTACTAAAAGTCAAATTTAACTAGAATGGTAATTTAAATATACCAAACAACCAATCAATTCCCAATCACATCATAAATTCAATTTAACTAACATGAGATAATTTAGTACTTGTGAATGGGTTAAAACACTCACTTTTGATTTCTAATCAATTTAAAATCCAAGATTAGCTCAAAAATTTAACAGTCTTAGAAAGCATCCAAACAGTTCCAAAATATTTGAAATTTTGATACGATCACAATGGAGAAAATCGCACGTAAATTCGACCACGTATGCAAAAGTTACAATAATTTAAACGTTAGAAGAAATTTTTTGATTAAAGTGAAAAAATAGAGGAGGCATACTTGAAATCACCAATAGTAAACCCTAGAGGCCATCTCTTGCATAGAGGCACGAACAAACCCTTGTTAAAACGTCTGAGCAAAGCCGCCACCAACAAAATCCATGAACGCTCATCACCATGCTCACCATTGTCAAGATCGGACATCATTAGAGGATTGCTCAACTTCTACCGACCCTACCTGCGAACGCACGATGCCTCCGCTGCCTTGGATGAACAGCCGCTGCCTTGAATAGCCAATCATTGCAATTTTGGTGACCATCTCGATAAACTAGCACCTGATCTGCGACCTTCTCGAATCCCTCTTCCCAATGCCGCCTCCCGATCGTCAAACGTCGACGATCAACCGTTCGTTTGCAAAACCCTAATATGAACGGCTGATGTTCATCCTCGAAATATGGAAAAACAATGATTCAATGGAAAAAACGCATTATAGATTTAGGTTACTCTAGTCGAGAGCTTAGAAACAGAATATAATTTGGTATGGTTTGAGGAGTTTGATTTTGAAATTGGTTTGGAGATTGAATTGTAGCGTTTGGAATTGGAATTTTGCTTCTTCCATTGAAGAAAGGGCAGATAGAGGTTGATGTACATATAGGAATAAGAAATAGAAAGACTGCTAGGGTTAGAACATAACAATTTAGATGAACAAGGCCCGATAAGAATGCAAAGACAATTGAATTGGTACGAATGGCAATTGCGATCCAAAAGGCCCGTTCTGCCTCCGAAACGAAAATGGGTCATCCCATATATCAAAATAGATGTTATCAATAATTTTAAACTCAATGGAAAAGGTTTCATATCCTAATTCCATTGTATGAAGAAGTTAGATTTAAAATCAGTTTATTTCAAATTGATTTCAATAGAATTTAATTAAATTGATATCTATGCACTTCGAGCCCGTACGATCAAAAGACAAGTCCGATCACTACGAAACTTGAAACCTTACAATAATTCACCATTTCAGATCTGATGAAATTGGTTTCGTCGTAATCCGAGACATTGGTCAAAATTGTTATTTTCACGTTAATTAGATAAATTATTATTAAATTGATTAAATCACTTTTTAAGTTTCAAATTTAATAAAGTTGGAAATGGAAAATGACTACTGAAATTGCGTTGTACATCCAAAATAAACCTAAAAAGGCAATAATTTTCATCATTTTTGATTACTTGGACATTTACGATAATTTAAACAAATTTACATATCAATTCAGCGTTAAATATTACATTAATTCCTGTGTGCAATTTAAACTGTAATAAAAATCCAATTAATTATATATTTAATTTTAATAAATTGATTTAATTCGATTTTAATCTTTTTATTTAATCAATTTTCATATTATGAATAAAATTAACATTGGGTTACTTCTTGTTACACTTACTCTACAATGATAATCTTAATTTACAATAACATAATATTTAATTACATTTATTGCAATTTATTTCCACTTAAATTCAACAGATTGATTAATTAGGTAGCATATAACAATGGTCACTTTTTCACAATTAAATCACATTTATGGTTTTATTATTTATAAACAAATGTTATAAATACTTACACAACACTGATTTCATCAAATTATAATTAATTACATATTATTCCACTGATTAATATGACACTTAATTTATTTCTTTACTTGTCATTTATACCAAATTAAATTTTTATGAATTAATTAACCATTGTTACAATTTACCAATTCAAACACATTTTCAAGTTTATTATTAACAAATAAAACAAATAACTTCATATCGATTTTATCTTCTTATTTATAATTCTAACCAAGGTAACTTTACAATTTACTACAATTATTTGAGATTTCATTCAATTAGTCATTTATTATACTAAATTTACATTATAAAACCCTATTTCTTTATTTACAATTTATAACCAATTTTACCATTACAATCATTTCAATTTATTGGACATACATTACAGTAGTTATCAATTATCTTGAATTAACATTTTTAACATTACATTATAGTCATTTCTTATTAATAAACCATAAATTTTAATTTCTTCCAATATTAAATTTAAAAATCTTCTTAAATTCAAAATTTTAATTATCGAGAACTACAGGTTGTTACACTCTCACCCACTCAAAATTTTCATCCTCGAAAAAGGAAAAGAAAGGAATTAGGAATTAATACATCTTATTCAAAAATATTAAATTTATAACAATTAAATTACATAATTAAATAATTTAAATAAAATCTCAATTTATAACCAATTAAACCCTTTTATATCTAAGTTAATAAAAGTTTGAATAAACATTTCACAAAAATTTTCTAAGTCCAAAATTCACAGAAAATTTCAACAGAGTCGCCTTTGTACGAAGAGGTTTGAGAGAAATAATAATATCAATAATAACAATATATATATCATATATTTCAAATTAAAATATCCTAAACCATGTGAAAAACAATATAATACCGCTAAAAAGCCGTAATCCGAGAACGTACCTTACGGGCAAACAAAGCTTATTTATGAAACCAAAAGCAGTTGCAATTGCTTCCATAATCATTATTTCGCTTATAAATCCAAAGAGGTTAATAATTATGTAAAAGAGAAATATTTATTATGTTTCTATTAATCACAACCAAATCAACACAACATAACAGCAAGCACTTGTAAACAAAACCATAAATCGTCACAATGCAAATCATAGAAATCAACCATTCATTCATAGCAACCAAAACAATTGGTTTGTTTGGGTTTAGACACTTTTGATCATATAGAATGATAAATAAATGACTAAGCATACGTCCACTCAACATTCTTAGATAAAAATTAATAGATTATTCATACATCCTAAACAATTTAAAGTATCACCTACCTAGCATCCTATAAGCCAACACAACAATAAATTCAAGTGTTGTTAAGTTTACACTTTTTTTTTCAAATTATTTATTGTTCATCATTTTTCTTCATACAATGATTATCCTCCTAATTTTCATCCATTACTACAAAATTTCATTTTTCGTTTATTCATACAATGCCATTTTCTTTTCACTACTTTACATCCATTGTTTACATAAGTTATTTTCATTCAATTAGTTAAAATAATCAATGGATTCATTATTAGAGTATTGCATAAATTTTATTTCAGTTTACTTCACTTTTATTTATGTTTTATATTGATTTCCTTTTAACATCAACATTCATTTGTGAAGCATTCATACCTAGATTTTTTTTTTCACTTTTGTTCCTCTCATATATAACATTCACCTTTACTATTTCACTTTTACTTTATAAGTAACTTCAATAATTAATTTAAGTTTTTAATCATATCACTCATTATTAACTTAAGTTTATAACCTTCTTATACATCTTAATTCTTTTTATAGAAATAATTCTATCAGAACACTTTCATTAATTAAGTCTTATTTGTATAATATTCTAT
Source organism: Allium cepa (assembly GCA_030765085.1). NCBI lineage: Eukaryota > Viridiplantae > Streptophyta > Magnoliopsida > Asparagales > Amaryllidaceae > Allium > Allium cepa. Next base: position 62,562,709 of record CM060935.1, read on the forward strand.
TACATATTCTTATTAACATTTCAACTTTTAATATTTTGGTATGTTTTATATGTGTGTATATATATATATATGTATATATATGTTTTTAAGAATGCAATTGAAAGTTACACAAGTTTATCTTATTTATTTTAATTAATTAAATGTTTAATTGTTATCATTTCTCATTTTTATATCCTTTTGATTTATAGTTTACAAAATTTCAGTTTCTTATATTTTCATTAATCACTTAGCATTTAGTTTCTAGTTACACATATTAAAACTTTCCAATTACTAAAATACCTAGATTTCATTTCATCGTAATAATTGAAATTTTCAATTTGTAGAAAATATAAGGACTAAATACCGGGTTCCTTAACAATTATTTTAAAATAATATACACACATATATGTAATCGTATCTTATATATATATATATATATATATATATATATATATATATATCAAATCATATTTGGAAATTAAAATTTAGATTTATTTATCAAAACAAATATGTAGTAAACTACTACAACGGTCTTCTCGCTTTGAAACTCAAAAATGAACGTCGATGATGCGTGCACTCATCATTGAAATTTATTTTCCAGCAACAGAGAGGGGAGTACATGACTTATTTCCTTCTAAAATTTATTTAAACATTTCTTTCAAATCATGCGAAATATTTATATCATAAAATACTTCCAAGTAATACAAATATCACATTCCAAAGTCCTTCGAAAGAAATTTTCAAAATCTAGGAACTTAAGTTCTCAAATTCTTAGTTTATATTCATTTTAATTATAACCTCAATTTGCAACCAATATTTATAAATTTCACTTCCTAATAAATGAATATATCATAACCATCTATATCATTTATAAAATTATTCTTTTATATATAAAATATAACACTTGATAAAATTATTTCATTTACCTATATTTCAAAAAACAATATTGTGTCGGTCTGTCCTATTAAGTGTTTTGAAATTCCTATCAATGCCACAACGTCCTATGTACCGACCAGAATTTATAAATTCAAAACAAAAAAAATTAATACAACACAATGTCTTTTGTAACACTAACAAATACGCTCTCTTATATGTACACTCAACAACTCATTCTAGGGTATTACTACCCTATATCTAATGGGTCAGATCCCACAAAGCTAAGGTTATCGCTAAACTGAAGCTCTGATACCAAATGTAATGACCTACCTTTTTGGACGGTTTAAATCAACATATATGCTAACTCAAACCATTCAAAAGTGAAGATTATTAGTGGGTAAAATAAGAAAATGAAGAGAAAGAAAAAAATAAACACAGAATCTCATAGCGATGATAAAATATAGTAATCAAATAAACAGTTCATGAAGCTGCTTTGCAAATAACATTTGATTACACTTTTACAATAGAACCAAAGTTACATACATAGAAATAAATAACAATGCAGTAAAACAACATAATGCAGTGGAATATATACATAATAAATGTTACACAAACTTTCGTCTTCATCCTCCAGAAGTAAGGACTTCAACAATGAAATGCTCAAGCTAACTCGAGCAAATTGAAAAGACAAAATTTTCAAGTCACAATTAAAAGATTTAATGTAAGTTAAATCAACAGTAAATAAATATGAGTGTAACGGCATCAGAGATATTTACGGGGCTTGACATCTCATATCCAGTATCAAATGCGAGTGCAATAACTTAAGAGATATTTGGGATTCCCATCTCTTAAGGATACGTAAACTATCTACATACATAATACCATACGCTATTATAATAGTGTCTAAAGTAAAGTAAACTATTAAAATAGAGTTAAGGTGTTACCCATATCCCCCATAACCCATTTTATATATTCCCACAGTTTATACGGTACCGTAAGCTCCTCCGTGAGGTTTACCCAAAGGGCATTCCATAGATATGGTACAAAAAAAACTTCTAGAAGGCACGCTAGTACATGTGAACACGACACTCAAGGCAGTGCTAGGGTAGGATTCTACCAATTGCACTCCTGGACTAGTGGTAATGCATAGCAGCTACTACCGTCCACCTCAGACACACTCCCATAATCAAATCGAGGGGTGGCCACCAAATCAATCAAAAGTCATAATATGGTACCGAAGAAATGTGCCCGATAGAAAGAATGACCTCACTTGGCCCGCTATAACTCCTTTTTAGTCACATCTAAGCCGACTCACGGGAGTCAGTGTCGCGTAAATACCGTATGTAGAATCATTTACCAAACTATCCTACTTCATTTCTGGAATCTTCACCACGTACATAGTTGTTATAGTGGTTTTCGATGTTGGTAGAGAGTATGACAATATCTGATCTCGGCCTATTTAACAACCAAATGCTTATTTCACATCGGATGGTTCTTTTACATTTTCAAAACCATTTCATATTGCTATCAAAATATCATATCCAATTCGATCCATATCACTTTCGCATCATATAAATTGTTGAAACCGTATTCACTTTCGAAATTATCGATAAGATAGACCAATTAAATCCTTATTTCGACATCATCATTTTACTCAAATGTTATTTCATTGGCAACCATCATTTCAAATCCCAAATTAGGTTACAACATCATTTGACCATATTTGCTTTTAAAACAGAGATTTAAATATAACCACTTCTAGTTTCCAATTTAGAATTTAGTTAATAGTTTAGATAATTTAAAATAGACAAAAACATATTAATATAGCTTAAAATGGATTAAAATATATTAATATAATTAAAATTGATTTAAAATAGATTGATATAATTTAAAACAGGTTAAAATAGATTAATTTATTTTAAAATAGATTAAAATAGATTAATATAAACAAAAATGGATTTAAAATAATTTAAAATGGGTTAATTAGGTTAAAATAGATTAAAATAGATTAAATTATATTAAATATATTAAAATAATTAAATTAGTTTAAATCAATTTAAAACAGTTCAAATAGTTCAAAATAGCTTAAATTAGTGTAATAGTTTGAAAATCTTAATAATTCAAATTAGAAAGTAATATGCTTTAAAACAGTTTATATTAATTATAACAAATTTGAAATTAATATCAAATTGAACTATTTCTTTCATTTGAACACATCTGGACCACGTCCAACTTTCAAATTTCAATTTAAATCCTTTGAACAATTCATTTAAACCAATTCCAATATCACATTTAGCACTTGGATTTTCAACAATATTTCAATTTATATAAATTAAATTTTATTTCAAAATATCAACTAACAGATTCAAAAATTAATATTTAAAATCATTTAATTTAACCAATCTGGTGTCCGCATATAATTCCATACCTTATGTTCAAATGATACGGATATTTATCATTTCAATCCACAAATATCTTATATTTAAAAATATTTATCATTTTAACCCACAATCCCAAATTTCAATTCAATGAAAATTGCTTAGGTTTATCATTTCAACCCATAATGATTTTTCTTTATTCTATATGACCGTTCGGGTATGTATCATTTCAATCCATTGGGAACTTGTAATGTTATAACAATATAAAATATAACATCCAGTCATCCTATATCAAAATCAAACACACATCACAATCATCATCCAAATCAACAAATAAATATTAATAGATAACTGATTATCACTAACAAATATTAAATTGAGAATAAATTCAATATTAAATTGAATGATGATTTAATGCAATAAAAGTCAAATTTAACTAAAATGACAATTTAAATATACCAAACATCAACCGATCAATTCCAAATCACATTATAAATTTAATTTAACCAACATGAGATAATTTAGTAATTGTGAGCAGGTTAAAACACTTACTTTTGATTTCAAATCGATTTAAAATCCAAAATTAACCTAAAAATTTAACAGTTTCAGAAAGCAGCCAAACCAGTTTCGAAATGTTTGGAATTTTGATACAATCACAGTGGAGAAAACCGCGCGTAAATCCTACCTCGTATGCTAAAGTTATGATAATTAGGACATTAGAAAAATTAATTAAAATAAAAAATTAGAGAAGGCATATTTGAAATTACCAACAGTAAACCCAAGCGACCATCTCTCGCGTATAGGCACAAACAAGCCCTCGTTCGAACGTTTGAGCAAAGCCGTCACTAACCAAATCCACGAACGCCTGTCACCATGCTCATCATCGTCAAGATCAGACATCACTAGAGGATTGCTAAACTTCGGGCAACCCTACCTACGAACCAGCGATGCCCCCACTGCCTTGGATAAACAGCCGCTGCCGCCTTAAACAAACAACCATGGTGATTTTAGTGACCATTTCGACGAACTAACACCTGATCTACAACCCGCTTGACCCCCTCTATCCAACGCCACCTACCGATCGTCAAACAATCGATGATCCACCATTGGATCGTCAAAACCCTAATATGAATGGCTAAGATGCATCCTCGATTTCTAGATAAACGATGATTCGATGGCAAAAATGAATTACAGATCTAGGTTACGCTCGTCGAGAGCTTCAAAACTGTGTACAATTTGACATGGTTTGGAGGATTTTGATTTTGAAATTGGTTGGAGTGTTTGGAATTGGAATTCTGTTTCTGCCATTGAAGAAAGGGGCAAACAAAAGTTGATGTATGTATAGGAATAAGAAATAGAAAAATTGCTAGGGTTAGAACAGAACAATTTATATGAACAGGGCCCGATAAGAATATAAACATAATTGAATTAGTACGAATGACAATTGCGATCCAAAAAGCCCCTTCTACCTTCGAAACGAAAATGGGTCATCCTATATATCAAAATAGATGTTTTAGATAATTTTAAACTCAATGGAACAGGTTTTAAGTCCTAATTCCATCATATAAAGAAGTTAGATATAAAATCATCTTATTTCAAATTGATTTCCATATAATTTAATTAAATTTATTTCTCCGCTTTTCGAGCCCTTATGATCAAACGACAAGTCTGATCGCTACGAAACTTGAAGCCCTACAATAATTCACCGTTTTGGATCCAATGAATCTTGTTTCGTTAGAATCCGAGTCAGTGGCCAAAATGGCTATTTTTAAGTTAATTAAATAAATTATTATTAAATTGATAAAATCACTTTTTAAATTTCAAATTTAATAATCAACAATTTTCATCATTTTTGATTACTCGAACATTTACAATAATTTAAACAAATTTACATATCAATTCAGTATTAAATATTACGCTGATTATAGTGTTTAATTTCAATTGTAATAAAAATCTAATTAATTATATATTTAATTGCAATAAATTGATTTAATTCGATTTCAATCTTTTTGTTCAATCAATTGTCATATTATGAATAAAAGTAACATTGGGTTACTTCTTATTACCTTTGTTATACAATTATCATCTTAATTTACATTAAAATAATATTTAATTACATTTATTGCAATTTATTTCCAAGTAAATAATACAGATTGATTAAATAGGTAACATATAACAATAGTCACTTTTTCTCAATTAAATCACATTTATGGTTTTATTATTTACAAACAAATGTTATAAATATTTACACAACACTGATTTCATCCAATTACAATTAATTACATATTATTTCACCGATTAATATAACACTTAATTTATTTCTTTATTTGTCATTTATACCAAATTAAATTAAAATGAATCAATTAACCATTGTTGCAACTTGCCAATTCAAACTCATTTCCAATTTTTATATTAGCAAACGAAACAAATAAATTCATATTAATTTTTTCTTCTTATTAACAATTCCAACCAATGTAACTTTACAATTTACTATATTTATTTGAGATTTCAATCAATTAGTCATTTATTATATTAAATTTACATAACAAAACTCTATTTCTTTATTTACAATCTGTAACCAATTTTACCTTTACAATTATTTCAGTTTATTGGACATACATTATAGTAGCTATCAATTGTATTGAATTAACATTTTTAACATTATATTCTAGTCATTTCTTATTAATAAACCACAAATTTTAATTTCTTCCAATATTAAATTACAAAATCTTATTAAATTAAATATTTTAAATATTGAAAACTATGGGTTGTTACAATTATAGAAATGGTTTTTAAGTATAAGAGAGTTTTTATAAAAGTCCCCTCAAAGTCCAGCTCAACCTTCTTTCGATTCTTTCGAGCCTAAATTCTCTTTTCTTTGCATAGAATGGTAGATACCCTAAATCTTCCAAAGGGTGTCCAAGTCTCTGGCTGGTTTCATAGATACCTTCAAGCTACGACACTATAGGGCAAGGGTAAGCGTCCAATGTTGCACCAGCAGGTGGAGATCACATTAATCCACCTACAGTAACAAATTTTTCTAAGCTACGCAAGGACTTCATTAATCTAGGAGGCAACACGTTTTACGATACAGAGAATTTCATTGAGGCACGAGCTTGGTTGAGGAAAGCATGTAATTAGATAAGTTCATTAGTCTGAAGCAAGAGAGTCTTTCAGTGAAGGAGTATATAAATCAGTTTAATGAGCTATCACGGTTCGGAATGGAGCTTGTAAATACACCGCATAAGAAGGTCATCAAGTTTGCTAAAGGTTTGAATCAGCCCCTTCAAGGGTTGGCATTGACACATGTACCTATAGGAGCGACATATAAGCCACTTATGGAGATGGCGCTCATGTCGGATGTTGTTGAGAAGGAGAAGTTAAGGAGGTTCCTAAATCAGAAATCTCTAAGAAGTAGTGGTGGAAGAATATGAAGGATAAGGGAAAGAAGAAAGGAGAAGGACCTCAAAAGTAGATCAAGAAAGATGACAAATGTCTTAGTTGTGGATTGGTTGGTCATTTCATAAAGGACTGTAAGAAGGACACGTTGAAGGGGAGTGTTACAACTGTGGGTAGCCTGGTCACCATAGTAGAGCTTGTCCTCAAAGGGCATGGGAGAGAGCAGGCGCACCTATAGCGCAAGTACAGGCTTTGGTTGCAGCACCTTCTAGTGGACCGGATCGAGGTACGAAAGTCTCTATGGTTTGATCTCTATTTCGGATTTTCCTATTTGGAGTCTTTTTGACTCTAGGGCATCACATTCTTTCATTTATAGTTCTTGGTTGATTGTTTGCACTTACATATTTCTATAGCTATAAGCCATATAGTTGTTTCAAACTGCATATGAGGATCGGCACATTTATCCATGATTTGTAGGGTCTGAAAATTTTTAAACTAGACGTAGAGTTTGATAATGACGCCTATGTTCTGGGATTTTCGAGATATGGCATGATTTTGGGGATGAATTAGTTTTCCACTTATGGAGCGATATTAGACTCTGAGAGGAGAGTCGTTAGACAAGAGACATGTAGCAGAAGGACTCTCAAGGTTTCTTACGACCCACAAGGGTCGGTCATGTTGAGCTTCGTTTATTCCTTTGATTCATTACAAGAAGAGTTAGATTCCATTCTAGTCGTTAGAGATTTTCCAGACGTTTTTGAAGAGGTTATGGGACTACCCCCTAAGAGAGAGATCGACTTTAACATCTACCTGAATGATAATGCTAAGCCAGTGGAATTACCCATGAGACATATGGCTCCTAGGGAGAGGAAGGAGTTAAGTAAGCAGATTGGTGAGCTATTGGAGAAAGCTTCATCAAAAGGAGCATATCTAAGTGGGGAGCGCCAGTCATCTTTGCTATGAAGGCAGATGGTTCCCTTCGACTTTGTGTAGACTATAGAGAGTTGAATAAACACATAAAGAAGAATCGCTACTCACTTCCTAGGGTAGATGATCTTTTTGATCACTTAGTTAGCTCTTCGGTATTTTCTCAGCTTGATTTAGCCACTGGATTTCATTAGCTTACGGTCGTTAACGATAGCATCGATAAGACAGCATTAGGACACTCGATGGATTCTTTGAGTGCTTGGTTATGTCGTATGGGCTAACCAATGCCCCATCCTATTTTGACGATTTGATGAGCCGTGCTTTTGGAGATGTCCTAAATAAGTTTGTTGTAGTGATTTTGGACGACATTCTAGTATTTTCCAAAAGTATGGAAGAGTGTGTTATTCATCTTGAGGAGGTTCTTCGTACACTTCGAGTTCATCGGTTGAAAGTAAAATTCTCAAAATGTAACTTTTGGCATGAGGAGGTGCGTTTCTTAGGGCATGTAGTCTCAAGAGAGGGTTTAGCTGTGGATCCCACTAAGATAGTAGAAGTACAAGATTGGAAGCCCCCTAAGAATGCTACCGAAGTTAGAAGCTTCCTAGGTTTGGCTGGCTATTATAGGAAGTTTATTAGAGATTTTGCTAAGATTTCAGCATTGCTTACTCGCCTCACTAAGAAGAATACGACATTCGTATGGGACATAGATTGTGGGTATTCCTTCATGATGCTAGGCCTTACTAGTTAACTAGTGTTAGTTTTACCCGACAAAGTTAAGCCTTTTACATTATACACTAATGCGTGTGGGATGGGTCTTGGAGCAATATTGATGCTAGAAGGGAGGGTAGTATGTTATGGAAGTCGATAGTTGAGAACTCATGAGAAAAACCACACAACCCATGATTTGGAGTTAGCTTCTATTGTTTTTGCGCTCAAGTCATGGAGATATTACTTGCTAGGAGATAGGTTCGAGCTTTTCACTGACCATTAACCATTGAAGTACCTATTCTCACAGAAGGATTTAAACTTGAGGCAGCAGCGTTGGATGGATATTTTGGCATCATATGACTTTAAGATAACTTACAACCCTGGTAAAGGGAACATGGTTGCAGATGCGTTAAGCAGGAAGAGAGCAACCCTTAGTCCAATGTTTGTACAGTGGAAAATCCTAGAGTTTATTTCCACCTTTGATTTTAATCCCTCTACGGACATTATGCTTGGATTATTGGCAGCACTTAAGGTCAAGCCTACCCTCATAGATCAGATTGGCTCAAGGCAGCAAGAGGATTCAGAGCTTATGGATATTTTGTATAGTATTAGCAAAGGAAAGGTCTCTAGACACCTCCAAGCTATTCCATTGATAGTAAAGGGTGGCTAAGGAGAGATGGAAGACTTTGCATCCCCCGCACTAGTGATTTGACGAGAGTAGTTCTAGCATAAGTACACCATTCTTGAATGACTATTCATCTATGTGGTTATAAGATGTATAGGGACATGAAGAGAGTGTTTTATTAGAGCGACATAAAGAAGGATGTAGTAGAGTTTATGGCAAAGTGTCTTGTGTGCCAAAGGGTTAAGGCAGAGCAACAGAGGCCTGGAGGATTGTTTCAACCATTGGATATACCCGAATGGAAGTGGGATAGTGTTTCGACGGACTTCATAAATTGTTTATACCAATCTAGGAAGGGGAATACCAGTATTTCGGTAATTGTATATCATTTGACTAAGAGTGCCCACTTTATTCCAGTGAGTAAAAGGAATATACCTTATTTGGCATCCTTATATGTTCATGAGATAGTCCAACTTTATGTAGTTCCCTCTAGCATAGTGAGCGATAGAGACCCTATTTCTACTAGCGATTTCTGGAGAAGCTTGCAAGAGGCTTTAGGTCCATGGCTTAGATTGAGTATGGACTATCACCTTCTGACGGACGGCCAAATAGAGAGAGTTAATAGAGTTCTTGAAGATTTGTTGAGGATATGCATTCTTGATTGTGGAGGAACTTGGGATGAGCATTTTCCTTTAGTGGAGTTCGCATATAATAATAGTTTTCAGGCTAGCATTGGGATGGAACCTTTTGAATCTCTTTAAGGAAGACCTTGCATGTCACATTCGTGTTGGTTGGAGTCTATATAAAGATTTCTACTAGTTCCCGACATGATTAGAGAGAATTCAGAAAAGATTGATTTGATTAGAAGAGGAATGAAGATGGCCCAAGATAGACAGAAATCCTATGCAGATAAGCAGATAAGGGATATTGAATTTGAGGTAGGAGATTTGGTTTTCATTAAGGTGTCTCCACTGAGAAAGTCAGTGAGGTTTGGATCAAGTAGGAAACTTGCTTCCAAAATCGTAGGATCTTTCCCCATTATGGAAAGGGTAGGGAAGATGGCGTATCGGATAGAGCTATCGGAGAGGCTCGTAAGAGTTCATGATGTTTTTCATGTTCCGCACTTAAGAAAGTGCTTGTCGATTCAGCATAATTAATAGAACCTAGCCAACTTAAAAAAGTTAAAGTGAAGAGAGAAGCATCGGTTCGTTGCATTCCTACAAAGTGTAGGATCGATTTCACCCTAGAGGGGGGTGAATAGGGTGGTGGTATAAATTAATAAAAATCAATCGCGGAAACTTATTAATTAATTTCAATTCAGATCACAGAATAGCAGCACAGATATCGCAGAATATAAATAACAGGAAAAAACAGAACAACACAGAATTTACCCAGCTTCGGCAAAAACCTGCCTACGTGCTGCCCCCAAGGTTTCTACTAGAAATTAGATAGGCCCTCGCTTACACACGTAAACTCGCTATACCCGCTATTGACTAATCTAACTCTACGCTCAAAACCCTGCCACAACTCAACTACCGAGTTGCGAATTCTCAAGCTACGCCACGTAGCTTGTCCCCTAGTTACACGACTAGAAAAATAAACGGTTTAAAAAGAAAATACAAAACAAAACAAATTAAATTAAAATAACCCTAATTTTAAATTTAAAGCCCTTATTAATAAAAATGCCGGCCCCTTTTTTTCTTCTAGCCCGTCTCTTTTATTATCTTCCTTTGTTTATTTGGTGATGCCGGCCGTTTCCACTTTGAAGCTAAATTAGGGCTTGTCCCTTCGATCCAATTTATGGCTTTCGAAGCGCCGATAATATATTGATTGATTCGATGAATATTCGCGAGTACTGTTGATCGATTGTGCTCACTTCGGCTGCTTCGTTGTTGTTGATGGAGTTCGACTTCGATTCGGTATGTGATTTTCGTTTATGCTATACTGTTGTGCTTGATTGAACTCCATGAATTTTAAATTGCCGATGATGATTGTATTTAAATAGGAATCGAATTCCTATATTCTCGTTCGTTCTGATGATTTGAATTTGTCAATTATTTTATCTCTGCCGTATGATTATGCTTGAACGATTATGATCTCTCTGACTTTGTCACTTCGTATATATTTTGTGATGCTTGCTTACTTGATGTTCACGGCATCAATTTCAACTCCTTGGTCATCACGTTGTTGATCTTGACTTGGTAAAAAAACACGGCTTTGATACTTTGTGAACTTTCCATTCTTGTTTTGCATGTTTTAACAACTTGCCGCTGTGATGGTTCGACTCTGGTCATTTTGTATTTCACTAGATACTTGTAGTTTAATTGCTTTAATGTCAATTTGGTCGATTTGCTGATTGACTAGGCTTCGGCTTGATGCTGAATAATGTTTGACTTCGACTTGGTTTTTGACTTGTTCCAACTTATCCAATGGCTTCAGCTCCGATCATATTTCTGTTGATTTTCAGTTGCACTGGGTCATTTTGTATCTGCATTTGTTATTTCTGGAGCTCGATTTGCACTTGCTCACTGCTTGATGGTCTTGTGACTCTTGCTATGCCTTTGTGTATTTTACTGTATTCAGTTGGGTTGATTGTCGCATTTGTTTACTTCTTCACTTGTTTATATTTGGGCTGATCATTTGTATACATACATTCTTGTATGTATATATGTGTATGGTCACTTGTGTATTGCCTTTCTGAACTGTGCACATTGTTGCATGGTTCTCTGACCTTGTTGCCTCATAAACTTGGTTTAGAGCTGTGTTGATTTGAATTGTTGCATGGTTCATTGGGCTGCATACATGTTGTAAGTGGTCTGTACTTGTGTACTTCTGTTCACCTGTATCATGTTTTTGGCTTCACTGATGCTGCACATTTTTAGCCTTGGTCTTTGTTGTTGTCGCATGCACGGCCATGCTTGTAGTACTTGAATTGAATGCTACCTGTACTTGTTACTTATATACTGCAGCTTGGTCTTGCCTTGTGCATCTCAACTTGTTCTTGTACTTTGATGGCTGATCATTTTTGCTGTCCACTGCAGTTTTAGTGTTATTGAGCATTGCATTACTTCATTATTCACTGTCCTATGTGATGTTCATTTATTGTTCGAGACCGTTCGCGTATCAGTTGTATTCGTTATCCTCACTTGAGCATTTTGTTGCATTTGTGCATTGCCTTGCTGATTCATTTGTTTACACTCATGTGTTTGGTCTGCATGTTATGGCCTGTCCCTTGTTTGGTTTTTGGTGACATCTTGTTTCATTATCTGTTGTGACATCCATGTTCCTTGTTGAGTCTTTGGTGATGCTTCACCTGTTATGTCTGCAACTTGTAGCTGGACTTGTGCACCTTGTTTCATGTTTAAGACTTGAGTCTTTGTGGTCTGGTTGCATGTTCACTTCAGTCAGTGCTTGTGACATCCATGTTGCAACTGGTTTTGACTTTGAATGCATCTGTGCATATCACTGTTGCATTTCTGGTCTTTGGATCCGTTCATGTTGATTTTTTGAAATTTCACTTGAGTTGAATCCAGTTTCAAAAACTCGGGTTTGACCTTGTGCTTGAGTCGTATTTTTGAATGTTATTGCACGTGAGTTGAACCCGGTTTATCATTTGGGTTTGACCTGTGCTCACCTGTCCCTGTAAATCAATCAAGTGTATATATATATCGGCGTGCACGGCCTTGTGGCATATACAGTAATACACTGTGTATGTCACAAGTTGTTCGTGTATGATGAATTCAAATGATGACGAACAACCCAAATAACTGAGGCAAAAATTATTTTCAAAAACCATATTTTATTTTATATTGCAAAAATATTTCTTTTTCAATTTTACTGCGTTAGTGAATATTTTTGCAGATTTCTCAGATGCTGGATTCAAACTGGAATGCAGTTGAAGATAAAAATACGAGTGTGAGTGATATGTAGTGAGGTGATGATATGTAAAATAGTGATGTAATTGTAATCAAAGTTGTATAGTTATAGTGAGAGCTTGAAATTGTACTATTCAAAGATGTAATAAATATTTTTTTTGAATAAAATATTCGTTTGAATTCAAATTTCGTGTTATTTATTTTATTCAGCAAATATTTATTTAATCTGTGAAAATAAATAGTATATTATCAAATACATTTAAACGAATGTATATATGTTTATTATCATCAAACAAAAATCATATAAGCGCATATTTAACAATCTCCCCCTTTTGATGATAACAAACAGATATTTAAGATTTTGAATATGTTAAATGTATTTGATCATTGATATATCCTAATTGCTCCCCCTATTTAAATGCTTCCTTTCTACACAAAAACTCCCCCTACATATATGCATACAAATAAAAATATGCAAATGAGTCTAGACGCAAATAGAAAATTATTTGACCTTTGCTTGATTTTATTTGACAAAATCTTAACTTTTCTCTCCCCCTTTTGTTATCAGCAAAAGAATAATAGTGTTAGGGAAAATAGAGATAAAGTAATTGATATTAATCCAACATTAAAACTCAATTGAATATAAATATTAAATTTCAATAAAAAATCAAACAAAAATCATAAATATTTTGTTAGGCGCATATTCCACTTTTAGAATGATGGAAATGATGTCATCATATAAAACCATACAGTTGTGTCTATTTGTGGTATATTTATATCAGGAATTTAAATATCTACTAACCATGCATAACCGTTAGGACTTTTAAATGAGATTAGTAGTATTCCAATTTTATTTTAAAAAAAATGAATTCAAGTATCTTCTAACCACGCATAACCGTGAGGACTTTTAAATGGGATTAGAATCAACTTGTTTATTTTACAATCAACTTTTGATATGCGTTCCACACATGCATAACCGCGAGGACTTTTAAATGAGCATGGAAGCACATAACAAATTCCAAGTAATTCACCCATGCATAACCGTGAGGACTTTTAAATGAGAGTGAATACTTTGGTATTTATTTATTATTATTATTAATTAATTTTTTTTATTTTTTTTTAAAAAATGTGAAAATGAAAAACGAACGATTCCTGTTTAAAGTACCACATATCGACAAACTATATAGAATTTTGATGAGTGATGGTCGTTAGAAATATGATAGATATAGAGATGGTCATGGAATTTTTACCAACAAACAGTTTTATAACTCTTGTTTAAATTTCTAAAGAAATTCATTAATTATACCGTCTCGAGTCATAATATTTGATCAACATTAACACTCATCACTTTTTCAATCACTATTTTTCTTTTCGATAAACATTAGGGAGTCAGATTAGTCAAAATAGTCATTTAAAATCAAATTCAAAAATAATTATGAAATTAATTTTTCAAAAATGACTAATCTGAACCTATGGTCAAACATGATTTTCTCCAGGGGTTTTAAAAGAGAATTTTCTGCTATTTGAAAATTATTTGAAATGAAGAATATGCAGATATTTTCTTTGAAAAACGATGCGGTTACTAAATGTCTCAACAAAAATCACGTTTCACTAGTAATTTTTCTATCAACTAGATTACCAGTGTAATCTGCATCTGAATTTCTCTTTCACTCAAAAATTATTATCAATTGAATTTTATAGACCAAAACATGAAGTGTGCACCAAAAATTTCAAACTCAATTTTAACAACAATTTAAATGACATTCTTTTGAAATTGAATTGAAGCCGTGTAAATAATCAGAAAAAACCGTGAATAAGGAGTTAGCTGTATTATAACCAAATGTATTATCCAACAAAACACTATTTTTAATCCAAACCGATATATATGAAGTAATTCAAAAAATCTAGAGATTTTTACAGTGTTTTTTGGCATAAGAATATAATTAGCTAACTATTTTGAATAAGTCAGAATCATCATCTTTTCATCATCTCAATATTGGCTGATTTAATTCAGAATACGGTGCAGATTATCACATTTAATTTATCGTTTAAAACATACCATTACCTGTTTTACCTTTACGATATTTTTCGTTGTTGTCCGTTGTGATTCTGTCACCTTTATACTAGGCTATGGAACTTTGCTTCGTCGTCCGTTGTGTTTCTGGAACAGTCAAAAATCCAGAGTACACTATTGTTGTTCCTTAGCCTGCCACCACACCTACACGGAAAAGGATTTATGTGACTTATTTGTTTTTATAGGTCCATGATTGTTAGTGGCAGAATATTTAGAAAAATAATTTTCTGAAGACCCAAAACTATTTATAATTGTTCCCTTCGGCACCCAAATTTGTTTAACTTTGAGAGATTTTATATTGGTGCCTTTAGGAACCCAAATCGGTATAGTTTTCACATGTTTGGGTCTATACCAACAACTATTGTGATCGTGTCCAAATTTTCTACAAATTGTGCACATTAAATTTTCTCGATGAATCTCGTTTCTAACATTTTTAGAATGACTATATCCAAGTCCTTGTCTAACCGTATTAACAGTTTGCTTTCCTAATAGCATGTTCAACGATTTTTCACTTTTGGAAAATTTATCTAAAGTCGTTGACATATGTTGGACTTGTGTTTTGAGAGATTCATTTTCATTTAACAATTGAGTGCACTTTTTGATAGAATTTTCTCTCCTTGTATTTTCACTTTCTTTTAAAATCAGAATTTCATTTTCAAGTGATTTTATATTGATTTCTGATTTTCTAATTTCTTCTTCGAATGTTGGACACTTATCACACTTAGGGATCCTACTTTGATAGGTTTTAACTAATTGATCAAGTTGTTTATTACATTCTATCAAAGTAACTTTTTGAGATTCAAGTTTGGCGTATTTTTCCCTAAGTCGTTCAAAACACCCGTTTACTTCATGAAAATATATAAGCAACTCAGAATGGGTAAGTTTTGATACCTCACTTGGCTCGTCATCGTCACTGTCAGTTGTATCACCTCGAAGACACAATTCTGCCTTTTCGCTTTCACTGCCAGTGCTTTGATCATTCTCGTCTATTTCATCCCAAGTAGCTGCAAAACTTTTCTTTTTCTGTTTCTTTCCATGGCTGGATTTAATTTGTGGACAATCGGGCTTGATATGGCCGGGTTTGTTGCAATTATAACAAATAAACTTTTGTTCTTCCGAGTAGTCTAGTGCTTTGGCTATTCTGCTTTTTGCTTTTTGAATTCGAGCTGAATTTCCATGTTTTTGATTCCATTTTTTGAATTTCCTTATTAACAGCTCCAATTCTGCTGCTCCATCATCTTCATCGCTATCATCATCACTTTTGGTTGTTCCTTTGAGAGCTATTGATTTCTTTTGAGTGTCACCTCCTTCACGCTCTTCTTTGAATTTCATTTCTAGCTCATAAGTGGTGAGATTTCCGATGAGTTCTTCAACTTTAAGTTGTTTTAAATCTTTCGATTCTTGTATGGCAGTTACTTTTGCTTCAAAGCTTCGTGGAAGGACTCTGAGGATTTTCCAGACTATTTCTAATTCGGTGTATGTTTTTCCGAGAGCTTTTGATTTGTATACGATATTGGAGAGTCGTCCGTACATCTCTTTGACATTTTCTTCCTTCGCCATTTTGAAGTTCTCGTATTCGCTGCTTAGCATTGCAAGGCGAGATTCTTTGACTTGAGATGTTCCTTCGTGAGTCACTTCTAGTATGTGCCATATTTCCTGCGCAGTTAGACAATGTGAGACACGATTAAATTCAAATTGATCCAATGAACAGATAATAGAATTCATAGCTTTGGCATTAGTATTTTGTAATTTATTTTCTAGTTCTGTCCATTGTTCCTTTGGTTTCTCTATTTCCTGATTATCTACAGTTGTAGTTGGTATTCTATAACCTGTCTCAACAATATTCCAAGCGTCAATGGTTTTCAGAAAAATTTGCATTCTATTTTTCCAATAAGCATATTCACCATTGAACATTGGTGGTCTAACTATGGATTGACCTTCTGCAAAAGCATTATTAAAAGAAGCCATTTTAAAAATTCAAATTTTTAAAACAAAAACCGATTTTTTTGAAACACGAATTTTTAAAACAAAAATTGATTTTTGTAAAATCAAATTTTTTAAAAACAAAAACGGCTTTTGTTCCTAGCTCCGATACCACTTGTAGGATCGATTTCACCCTAGAGGGGGAGTGAATAGGGTGATGGTATAAATTAATAAAAATTAATCGCGGAAGCTTATTAATTAATTTCAATTCAGATCACAGAATAGCAGCACAGATATCGCAGAATATAAATAACAGGAAAAAAATAGAACAACACAGAATTTACCCAGCTTCGGCAAAAACCTGCCTACGTGCTGCCCCCAAGGTTTCTACTAGAAATTAGATAGTCCCTCGCTTACACACGTAAACTCGCTATACCCGCTATTGACTAATCTAACTCTATGCTCAAAACCCTGCCACGACTCAACTACCGAGTTGCGAATTCTCAAGCTACGCCACGTAGCTTGTCCCCTTGTCACACGACTAGAAAAATAAACGGTTTAAAAAGAAAATACAAAACAAAACAAATTAAAATAAAATAACCCTAATTTTAAATTTAAAGCCCTTATTAATAAAAATGCCGGCCCCTTTTTTTCTTCTAGCCCGTCTCTTTTATTATCTTCCTTTGTTTATTTGGTGATGCCGGCCGTTTCCACTTTGAAGCTAAATTAGGGCTTGTCCCTTTGATCCAATTTAGGGCTGTCGAAGCGCCGATAATATATTGATTGATTCGATGAATATTCGCGAGTACTGTTGATCGATTGTTGTTCACTTCGGCTGCTTCGTTGTTGTTGATGGAGTTCGACTTCGATTCGGTATGTGATTTTCGTTTATGCTATACTGTTATGCTTGATTGAACTCCATGAATTTTAAATTGCCGATGATGATTGTATTTAAATAGGAATCGAATTCCTATATTCTCGTTCGTTCTGATGATTTGAATTTGTCAATTATTTTATCTCTGTCGTATGATTATGCTTGAACGATTATGATCTCTCTGACTTTGTCACTTCGTATATATTTTGTGATGCTTGCTTACTTGATGTTCACGGCATCAATTTCAACTCCTTGGTCATCACGTTGTTGATCTTGACTTGGTAAAAAAACACGGCTTTGATACTTTGTGAACTTTCCATTCTTGTTTTGCATGTTTTAACAACTTGCCGCTGTGATGGTTCGACTCTGGTCATTTTGTATTTCACTGGATAGTTGTAGTTTAATTGCTTTAATGTCAATTTGGTCGATTTACTGATTGACTAGGCTTCGGCTTGATGCTGAATAATGTTTGACTTCGACTTGGTTTTTGACTTGTTCCAACTTATCCACGGCTTCAGCTCCGATCATATTTCTGTTGATTTTCAGTTGCACTGGGTCATTTTGTATCTGCATTTGTTATTTCTGGAGCTCGATTTGCACTTGCTCACTGCTTGATGGTCTTGTGACTCTTGCTATGCCTTTGTATATTTTACTGTATTCAGTTGGGTTGATTGTTGCATTTGTTTACTTCTGCACTTGTGTATATTTGGGCTGATCATTTGTATACATACATTCTTGTATGTATATATGTGTATGGTCACTTGTGTATTGCCTTTCTGAACTGTGCACATTGTTGCATGGTTCTCTGACCTTGTTGCCTCATAAACTTGGTTTAAAGCTGTGTTGATTTGAATTGTTGCATGGTTCATTGGGCTGCATACATGTTGTAAGTGGTCTGTACTTGTGTACTTCTGTTCACCTGTATCATGTTTTTGGCTTCACTGATGCTGCACATTTTTAGCCTTGGTCTTTGTTGTTGTCGCATGCACGGCCATGCTTGTAGTACTTGAATTGAATGATACATGTACTTGTTACTTATATACTGCAGCTTGGTCTTGCCTTGTGCATCTCAACTTGTTCTTGTACTTTGATGGCTGATCATTTTTGCTGTCCACTGCAGTTTTAGTGTTATTGAGCATTGCATTACTTCATTATTCACTGTCCTATGTGATGTTCATTTATTGTTCGAGACCGTTCGCGTATCAGTTGTATTTGTTATCCTCACTTGAGCATTTTGTTGCATTTGTGCATTGCCTTGCTGATTCATTTGTTTACACTCATGTGTTTGGTCTGCATGTTATGGCATGTCCCTTGTTTGGTTTTTGGTGACATCTTGTTTCATTATCTGTTGTGACATCCATGTTCCTTGTTGAGTCTTTGGTGATGCTTCACCTGTTATGTCTGCAACTTGTAGCTGGACTTGTGCACCTTATTTCATGTTTAAGACTTGAGTCTTTGTGGTCTGGTTGCATGTTCACTTCAGTCAGTGCTTGTGACATCCATGTTGCAACTGGTTTTGACTTTGAATGCATCTGTGCATATCACTATTGCATTTCTGGTCTTTGGATCCGTTCATGTTGATTTTTTGAAATTTCACTTGAGTTGAATCCAGTTTCAAAAACTCGGGTTTGACCTTGTGCTTGAGTCGTATTTTTGAATGTTATTGCACGTGAGTTGAACCCGGTTTATCATTTGGGTTTGACCTGTGCTCACTTGTCCCTGTAAATCAATCAAGTGTATATATATATCGGCGTGCACGGCCTTGTGGCATATACAGTAATACACTGTGTATGTCACAAGTTGTTCGTGTATGATGAATTCAAATGATGACGAACAACCCAAATAACTGAGGCAAAAATTATTTTCAAAAACCATATTTTATTTTATATTGCAAAAATATTTCTTTTTCAATTTTACTGCGTTAGTGAATATTTTTGCAGATTTCTCAGATGCTGGATTCAAACTGGAATGCAGTTGAAGATAAAAATACGAGTGTGAGTGATATGTAGTGAGGTGATGATATGTAAAATAGTGATGTAATTGTAATCAAAGTTGTATAGTTATAGTGAGAGCTTGAAATTGTACTATTCAAAGATGTAATAAATATTTATTTGAATAAAATATTCGTTTGAATTCAAATTTCGTGTTATTTATTTTATTCAGCAAATATTTATTTAATCTGTGAAAATAAATAGTATATTATCAAATACATTTAAACGAATGTATATATGTTTATAATCATCAAACAAAAATCATATAAGCGCATATTTAACACAAAGACCGTTGGACGTGATACCAAGAAGCTTAGGAATAAGGAAGTACCTTTGGTTAAGGTGCAGTGGGGAGACAGCATTGAGGATGCTACGTGGGAGGCTGAGGAGAAAATGCATACCTCTTATCCATTTCTCTTCGGTGGTACGTTTGAATTTCCTATTTCCATCTTTAATTTTGAATAGGTTCTCTCTTTTAGTATCCTTTGGGAGGGTTGACCTTAGGATATAACCTGTGGATGGTAGGACTGAATGTAAACATGTTACTAGAACAATTTATGTACGTTGGACGCTAGTGGATGCCGGTGGATGCTAATGGACATGTATACATACACTAGGCACTATTATCTCTTAGGGATCGGGCTAACTAGGTCACTGAAGCATATGCATATGGATGTGTGCGCATTTGCATTTTTATTTTTATTCCATGGTTTCTATAAATGGATGACTATCATATTATTATTGCATTTGGATTATGATTGTAGCACGCGTATAGAACTATCAGTTTTCATAAGGAAACTTGCATATATTTGCATACATGACAGACATGATTGCATATAAATGAGGTTGACTGAATCAGTAAACTGCTTAATCTTTTGCATTAGTTTGGGATATTGACACTACACTATTCCATATAGCATAAACTTCATTAGAAAACATAAGGACAATGGATGTAATGGATGGTGGTTGAATATTTGGTTGTAGATTTTGGATGAAAATATTTATTTCATTCTTCTATCCTTGTAGATTTCGGGGACAAAATCCTTTAAAGAGGGGAGAATGTAACAACACAAAATTTAAGCTATAATAATTAATTAATGAATTAATTAAATAAGTTGTGAAATTTTCAGAATTGAGCCATGGGAGTTGCACTATTGCATCCGTGGTAATTTTCTAGTCAATTTCCATATATAATTTGTCAAAATCCAAGTTAATATGAAG
Source organism: Allium cepa (assembly GCA_030765085.1). Classification (NCBI taxonomy): domain Eukaryota; kingdom Viridiplantae; phylum Streptophyta; class Magnoliopsida; order Asparagales; family Amaryllidaceae; genus Allium; species Allium cepa. Next base: position 62,583,556 of record CM060935.1, read on the forward strand.
AAGATACGAAAGGAAGAAGAATCAATAAAAAAACAATAATAATAATAAGGCATAGGGTCGACCCATGCCATAGCCATGTTGACCTATAGGACGACCAAGCTCGGGTAAGATCGACCTTAGGGTCGACCCTCAATGTATAAAGGTCGACCCGTCTTTGCTAAATGATGTAGAAACGTCTAGGTTAGTTCGAACACGACATATCTTGATTTGTCTCAAATCCTATGCGTTCATGCTTCCATCTAATGGTTCCTAGCGATCCTATGACACGGTTGCACCAAATTTAATCTTCAAATCCAATGGCATGAGATCCTTAAGCTACACTATAAATAAGACCCTAGCCTATGGGTTCATTGCCTGAGGTTGGACCCTAAAAGAAAGAAAAAATTCTTTGAAGGAGATCTTTTAATAAAAATATTTTACGCCCTAGAAGGGGATCCGAGAAGATCAAGGAATAGGGCTAAGGACCACAGGTGAGTGTTTTGTAAATTATTTTAGATTTTTAAGTAATTTAAAATAATAGGGTTCCCAGTAGTTGTAGTTGCATGCAATTTTGAGACAATTTTTATATAAGTTATTTAATGTTAGTTTTTAAAGTTCTTTTCAGTTTATTTTATTCAACTATTTTTTTTCAGCTATTTTATTCAGTTATTTACAGTTATTCACGGTCATTTATATTTATTTGCATCTGTTTTACGTTAGAATTTAGCCTAAAAGTGTTAGTTTCTTTTTATTCTTTTTTATGCGAATAGAATATCGAAAAGAGAATAATTCGCAAATATGGATTAAATAAAAAAACATTAAATTTATATAAATCAGATGTAAAATAAGAAGAACTGTAATAAAATCGAGATAGACTGAAATAAGCAAATTTCATATATTTGCTAGCGTAATTATAACAAGTGATTATAACTAAAAAGAGAAAATAGAAAAGCAACAGAAGAGGCATATTTTATAACTTAGATCATGGATTAAGTTAATAAGCAAAAGAACAGTTATATCACGTAGGTTATAATTAAAAAAGAAAGAAATAACAGAAGAGGCTTATTTTAAAACTTAGATTAATTTAATAAGCAAATATAGCAAAAATAACAAAAGAGTCTTATTTTAGAAACTTACACCAAGTTAATAAGTAAACATAGAAGAAGGGTCCGTACCAACAGCATTCCCTTTCACTCAGGAACTGATGGTCTCACAGTAATTAGGTGAGGCTGGGACACACTTATGCTGATTAGGGTAAGTAAGAGGCCAAATAGATAGAGGCTCAAATAAGGGGATTTGGGCAAGGGGCGCAAACTAGAATTTGTTTGTTAGGACAAGTACCTACAGCTTTCCCTTTCAGGTCTAGGTCTGATGGTCTCACAACACATAGGTGAGGCTAGGCAACATTCCCTTTCAGGTCTAGGTCTGATGGTCTCATAATAGATTAGGTGAAACTGGGTACGCTTATGCTGATTAGGTTAAATAAGAGGTCACAAGAGGGGATGCAGTTAGCTTGTCCCGGCGATGACCTAGCATGCAACATTGATTAGGGTAAATAATTCGCTACTACATTCCAAGCACTAAACATGTGTCTTTTGTTGTTGGACTAATAGGATTGGATCAGCTCACAGTGCCACAATAGAGATAGAAGGTCAATCGATGGGTAGAATTAGGATTTCAGTCTAATTAAAATAGGATTAGGATTTCAGCCTAACCATAACAATCTAAGACAAGTGCAAACAATCATAATCAAAGCAAACATTATTTCAACCCAATTTTTCATTTTTTGTATTTTCCTTTCATACTAGAAATGTTAATAAGTCTTTTATCTTTATCTTGCACAAAAATACCAGTAGTTACTTTCACTCACCGGACTTATAGTCTGGCCCACTCCTCTTTCCCCCCTTTTCCCCTATAGGCCAGCAAAATCGAGGACGGCAAACTTAGACCGCTTGGAGATATATTCTTGGAGTTCTTCATCTATTCTTCTTCTTTTCAATTTTCATTTCGCTTTTGATATACTGGTACTTTGTGAGAGGGACGATTTTTATTATTTATTGTACTTTGGTTTTATGGGACTGAGATGTGTTTTTCATAAGACATGTGTATTTAGTATTTGAGACATATTTCTTATTCTATGAAGTAGTATTAAGTATTTTAAATGTTTCCACTATTTTTACTTATTTTTCTTGTGAATCTTAGTCCCTGTGATGCTTTAGCTATACCTATAACGCACCATATCCTTTGGTGTGCTCCTTTAGGGTAAACTAAGGGGTGTGGGGTGTTTCAATATATATGTATATATATAATAGATTAATTTTGAGTTGAACATAAATTTGCTAAAGGACAAGAATAAAAAGTAAATGTGTTTCTTCCTTTATCAATAAAGATTTATCAAGATTTGTATGGAAGAATTACGTATTTTAAGAGACATCTTGAAAAAAAATCATGTAAATATGTTTTGAAATCATTTCCAAAAATATATAATTCATTGATAAAAGTTAAAGTTTATTTATTTATAGAATAAAGGATAAGAATATGAAAAAAAAATTAATCGACTTTATGAGTTTAATTTGCTAAGGTAAATTTGAATTTTTGCGAACTCTTAGCTTTTTGGAAAGAAGATTTCAAAATATACAACTTGATTTATTTATTGTATTTGGTACATGCATTATACACATTTGTAATTTTATGGATTGGTGTTTTGGAAATATGCATGAGTTTTAAAAAAATCTACTTTTAGGCAAAAAGGGAAAAAAGAAAAGGAAAGTGTTAGTTGATTTTTGAAAGGTGGAAATTAGGTTGAATAGCTTCTCATTTAGGGTAGTAAGTTTTAATGAAAATGCTTTTGAATAGTTAGTTTTAAGGACAATTTACAGGAAAATGATAATTTCATTTATCTTTTAAAGTTATACAGTAAAATGGTAAATTCATTTTGTCATTATTTCTATATAATTAAAATTGATAAATTCATTTATATTCTTCCTTTAAATTGTCCTTAAAACTAATTTTTTAGAAGTGTTGTCTTTAAAACTTATTAAACCGTACAAAGAAGCCATTTGAGTGAAAATCTCCTTTTGAAAATGTATATATGAGCGAAGAAAGAGATATTTTATATCATAGTATTGATAATATAAGTTAGAAAGTCATTTTTCCAAATATGAAGATGCAATGTAAAAAAAATTTAGTAATGAATTATAACTTAGTTAATATAATTTGGAAATGATGTAACAGATTTGAAGAAAAACTGAAAGAAAAAAGAGGAAGAAGAAAAACGAATAAAGTTTATAGTTTCGTGAAAGAGAGGGGGTCATGAAAAAATAGGTGATGGGTTTTTTTAAAGGCGAGGATTAAAATTTTAAGTTTAAAAGTTTTTAAAAGGGAATTTATATGTTGGAAAAGGTTCTCAAATTGTTGAAAATAATATTTCAAACGTTATTTGATAATTTGAAATGTAAATTTTTTTCATTTTTGAATTTATTCTGAAATATTTAATCCTTGAAGAGATTTAATCCATATATTTTTTGGGTACATAAACATAAAGGGGAATAACAAATGATTTGAATTTGATATTTTGGAATAAAATGTTTCAAAAAAATTATATATAAAAGATTTAGAATTTTTGAGGAACATTTTCGAAGACAAAATGTTTACAACTAAATTATATTATTTTATTTTCAAAAAATACATATATAATAAAATTTTATAGGAAATGAAATATTTATAGGGAAAAAGTGTTGTTCTTTAATAAGAAGTGTTTTTGTGATAAAAACAAAGAAAATTTTGAGTTTTCAGATTTTAAAATTTTTAAGCTGAATAAACTTGAAGACCCAGAAATGAAATGGTTAATTTTTCGATTTTGTTTTCTTCCATCATAACTTTGAGCATTGATGGTATGATTTTATTCTATTAGTTATTCATTCATTAGAAATTTGTTTTCATAAGTAATAGCTTTTAGGATAATCGTTTATTTTTTTGAAATTTGAAGTTAATTATTGTAAAATGTTATTTTGAATAAATGAAGGATTTGGACAATGCATAGAAATTTTTTGAGCTAAAACAATGATTTACCTCAATTACAAATCTCAAATTGTTAATCCGTTTTTGATGATTTTACATTAATTAGAAAGCTAAGTCATCCGAGAGCAATTTTATCTCGAAGTTATGAGGTTAACTAATGTTAAAGCTTGAGTGTAACAAACGAGAATTTTTGACTTTCGAAAATTCAACATCGATACTCATTTTATCGACTGCCGAGAAATCGAAGGCCGGAAACACGAAATGTTATGGGTTTAAGAAAGAAGAAAAGAAAAAGAAAGTGGTAGAAGAGAGAAAATAGAGAGAAAATAAAACAGAGAATAGAACGGAACAGAAATAACAGAACAACATCAGAATCTCACAATTCGCAGCGGAACAACATATAATAATAAATGAATAATCTTTAATCAAAGAACTATATCAGTTATTACATTACATCACATCATATCATCAGAGTGTACAACAACAACAATTTTAAACAGCGGAAAAGAAATACTATATACTAGTAATACGCCATCCAGCTTGCCTCCAGCAACTCCTGAATTCCAGAATATCCTGATAAACCTAACTCTTGACTGCCCGTGTGGAAATTGGTGGGCACCCAGAGTTTAGGAAGGAAAACAATAAACTCCGAATCAGTCATGTGACTGGTGCGAGAACTAAAACAGTTTATTTTTCTTTTTAAAATAAAAATAGAGGAATATTTTAAAAATCAATTTGCAATGCTTTTAAGAATGAGACTACCATAAGGCCTCCCGCACACACACACATGCAAACGCAGAATCGAAGGAAATTTCTCCTTATGATAGTCAAAGATGCTTGATACGCATTAAAAAGAACATTTGATATTATTACTAGTGCATAGTGTAGAGGAAATTCATTTTGAAAATAAAGATATAAATCTTAGCCAGCATAGACATTTCGCACTTATGCCTACTATAGCTACCATGTTCAATAACGGGTTACCGCCATATTCCATGACAGGTAATACAACTAAAACCGTACAAGTCTCGTATTTGAAGAATGGATTTTCCAACAAATGGTCAGGCCAAGGAACTTCCCATTGCCACATGGAAACGCCTCTGGAAGGACGCCCCGAGAACCACCGTTCTCCGCTAAACAAAGCCGGGAATCCCTTTTCCCAAGGAATATTACAAACCCTCAGATATGCCACTCCCGGTCCTTTGGAACCTTTCACCGAGCGCTCGTCACCATCATCACACAATCATAAAGTGTTTTCAACATGAGTAAGTATCTGGGCTCCATACCATGACACTACCTTTTTCCAGAAGGAATGGCTATACCCTAGGGAAGCGATCCCTGAAAACCTTGCCGCACAATTCCTGTTTCGACCATTACCGGTTTGTGAGGCTCGACGAAGTCACGTCCACAAAAACATACTTTATACAAAAGCCATGCTTTGGGTCAACAAATGATCATAGAAATGATCACCAAGATAGACGATCAAATAAATAATCCTATCACAAATAATCAACACAATGATCATTTCACAGCTACACTTAGCATGTCACATTACCAAATTGGGAATATATCGCTGATAACTTCAACTATATAACCTCTGAGCTTGTACGTCTCAGAGAAGGGTGTTAAGCTAAGAGAATAAATTCTCCGCCACCAACAGAAATATATTTGAAAGAAATCGACTTTACATCTCAATTTGTAATGTCAGACACACAATCCATACAAGTCTGTTCCGGGCTCGAACAGAACCGAAGGCACTTACAAAGAAGTCCTTGCAATCCGGATATTCACTAATCACGTTCGGACTTCCCATCACATATGGAGTCTCTATACCGGGGACCAGTCGATGCAAAGACATTCGACCAGAAACCCTTTCGTTTTCGAAAATATCCGGTCTTCAACACCGGTCTTCGAATGCAATTCATAACGACGTATCACATATTCGGAATGGGTTATACGACCACATGGTCCTTTCCCGGTTAACCCGAATAGTGAGCGCTTATTTAAAAAAAATAGGTGTGGCATTCAAATTCAAGCAATTCACAATAAATACCTATTTAAAGATAAATATTGATAGTCGGTTATTGAACTATCAATAGATATGCCAACATCACCAGATCCCAAATAATTTTCCAAATTATTTATTTCCCAAAAATATCTTTATAAGATATACATTCTCCATTCTTTAAAAATAAATCAATATTTATTTTTAAACTCATTTTCCAAATTTCATTTATAAATTCCATATTGAATTTACATTCCAAAATATTTATGAATATACGATTTCCATTCAATTTCTAATATTCATTTTCAATTTATCTTCAAAAAGATAAATTCCAAATATTCGCTTAATATTGGAAAAGCATTTCTATACTTATTAAAAATAAGTAATTCACAGATCTTTTTATTTTCTATACTTAGAAAATATTTAATATACCCTAATCGAAATTAAGTATATATTTCATTCTTTAAGGAAATCATTCACTTAACCATATTTATTTGGGCCAAAACGAATGTTGCATAAAACATCGTTATGACAACCCAAAATCACTAGTATAGGGATTCGAAATTAAAATAGATATATAAATCCCAATACTATACAAAACATTTCCTTTCGGAAATCATTTATTATAACAACAGTGTTATAATCTACCATTTCCTTCTATTTCTCGAAAACGTCTATTTCAACAATGAATGTTGAAATCTATGGTTTCGAATCTCAATACATTTTAAAACATCTTTAGATCGTTTTAATTCCATTTAAAACATCACATCCAAAATAATTTCTTTAACATAATATTCACTATTCAAAAACGTGAATATACCTTGTTAATAAATTTCATCACTTCTATTCATTTTATTTTAAAGAATTATTCACTGTCTAAAACATGAATATAACTCCATAAATAAATTACAACAATTCACTTATCAAAATAAGTCGTTTCGGATTTATAAAACAATGTTTATAAATTCTATTTCTATTTATTTTACAACAACTTCCTTTTATAAATTTCCTTTATAAATCTATTCAATTTTATATCTCAATGATATACTAAAATTTCATATTATAAGTTAAATACTTATAATTTATTGGTTTACAAAATCGTTCCTTTAAACTTCATAAATTTATAAATCTTATAACTTATAAGATTCATTTATTTATCCAAAATCTATTCTTTTAAATAACTTTACTAATTTTATAAACCTACTGTTTATAAAATTCCATTTATAACTTCACCGTTATAATTCTATAATTCCAATTTATGAAATTCATTTACAATTCATTCTAATACTTGTAAAAGCTCGTTTTATAATTCCAATATTTTTAATTTATAAATATCAATTTATAAATCTTTTAATATAAAACAATTTATATTACTATTTTTAAAACGTCTTTAAACTCTTTTATAATTTCATCAATTGATTTATAAAATAATCAAATTCCATAAATTCTATAGATTTCATTCCTTTATGAAATTCATTTACAAATCATTCTATCACTTATAAAAGCTCGTTTTATAATTCAAGACATTCTAAATTTATAAATATCAATTTATAAATCTTTTAATATAAATCAATTTATATTATTACTTTAAACATCTTTAAACTCTTTTATAATCTCATCATTCTGATTTATAAAATAAAAATTTTATAAATCCTATTTTTAAACTTCTTATAATAAATTCAGAAGTCCCAGTTCAAACTATTTTATAAAATCACTAATCCCATATTTTCAAAAATCAACTTTTAACTGTATTTCTCAAAAATCATAATTTTTATAACATTAAAATTATAACCTTTATTTATTTAAGATGAATCAATTCCAAAAATATTTTATAAACGTATATTTCCAAAAATCACTTTAGAAATCAAAATCGTTATTTTTAAACTTCAAAATTGGATCCGATGATGCAACACATCAATAGTCAATCACAACTTTCAAACATCATATATCATCCATGATAACAATCAAATATCATAATATATGAAATCAAATAAATATTTGTGAGGAATCCAGTTGGATCCCTCCAACCTGTTTCCCTGCATCCACAGACATTAGCACAATACCATTCCACTTCGAGGTGGAATATCGCGGTATATGGGATTTTATAAATATTATCCGCTTACTAACGGCGCAATAGGGTCTCATCCGCTAAAAAAATGCGGGAAATCAATCAACTGCAATATATACATATGCCAATATATATATATATTGCTATATATATAATATAATACCAATTCCACTTCGAGGTGGAATATCGCGGTATATGTGTGTAATAAATAACCTCCGCTTACTAACGGCGTATAGGGTCTATTCACATCCAATATATATATCAATCATCATTCAATCATTCAATCAACACAGTCAAGCAAATTTTAAATCTAACTATTTAAAATTTAAATAAATATCAAAATTCCTTTTTAGTGAGAAGTTCTCACCTTTGCTTTTATTAGCAATCCATTTCCAATTTCGGCTTGATTTCTCTTGATTTATACCTAGTATAAATATTTTACACAATTTATTAATACTCGAATCAATCGAATAAATTAAATTTCGTTCTTGATTGTTTAATTAATCAATAGTTTTATTTAAACCAATCTCTTCTTAAATAAATTTATTTTAACAAATTTTCCTTTTAAAATAATTCTAACTAGAAATTTTCAATTAAACCAAATTCCCTTTTTAATTTTAAACAGATTACTCTTAACAAATTTATCTAATAAAATTTAAATTTCAACTAAATTTACTTAAATAAATTTATTTAACTACAATTAAATTTTAAAACTAAATTTTCTTCTTTGTGCTTCCATATTTATATTTTATTTTTCAGTTTGCACCTAAAATAGTTTAATTCACTAATAGTTTCGTTTAACCCAATTTTGTCTTTAATAATTGATTTAACTAAAATTTAAATTTGAAACAAAATTTACTTTAGGAAATTATTTTCAAAATAAACTAGTAAATTTATAATGTATCCATTCATTTATTTTTACTAATTATCTTATTTTATATTAATATCTTTAAATCAATTTGTTCAACTAAAAATTTAAATTTTGAAACTAAATTCCCTTAAAATAAATTATTTTTAACCACTAAAATATTAGATGATTAAATTAATATTCAAAATAAATCGAAAAATCAATTATCATTTAATAAACCTATTTGAAGCTATTTATTTATTTTTCTCAAATACACATATATCTACTTGTGAAAAAAATAATTTGTATAGGTTTAAACTCTATTTACTTATTTATTTATTTATTTATAATCTTTTAGTAAACATTGATTTCCTTTAATAAATCTAATTGTCTAGTTCAAATTAAACTTCAACTAAATTTATTTAAACCAAAATCTCATTTTCATAAATATTTCAAATATTTGCTTATATTTATTAAATTTATTCCTAATTTCAAATAAATAAATAAACTGTTTCAATTTTATTTTTATTTTTTTATTTTTTTATCTTCTGTATACAAATTTAATTTTGAAAAACAAATTTTTTTTTAAAATTACCTCCCTGCTAAATCGAGTAAACCCAGACCACAGATGTTTATCCCCAATCGCCGCGCTGTCGAGTCCCCCTCGTCCCCACTCCATCTCGCGCCGCCGTGAACCCACATCGATCGGTCTTTGCGCGAACGCAGCCTCGCTGTTCGCCACCATCTCCAATCGCATCCCCTGCAAGCTCACCTGTCTTCGAACGTGACATGAACCCTAGCCATCATCGATTTGCATGCGCTTCACCTGCAGATGCTTGGACCGCCTCTGCCTCCACCCAGTTGCTCGAACTCGAGCCTGACGTCGCCGCGAATCACCTCGCGCGCACGCGAGCCCTAGCGCCGCCGCTTGTCGCGTGACTGAGTCGCGAGCAATTCGTTCGCCATTTTTTTTTTACTGAGGTCGTTGGAATGAATTTGAAAGAGGAAGGGGTGTTCGGTTCTATTATTAAAGGAAGGATTGCGTGCTGGGTAGGGAAATGGATCGTGTTTTTGCAGAGGAAATCGCGTGATTTTAGGCGTGGTTCTTGGGGGAAAGTAACGTGTGTGCTGTTAACCATTTATATTTAAATTTCAATTTAAATCGTTGAAAATTTCGACGCGTTTATTCGTCGTGTGATCACATATCAACTCCAAACGCCACGAAATTTGAAATCCGACAATAATTCAATATTACGGACCCAATGGAACTGGTTTCGTCGAATTCCGAGACTGTGCCTCGGACGGCTATTTTTAAATATCGATTCAAACGATTAAATTTCAAAACTGAACAATTCACTTTCAAATTAAATTCTGAAGCTTCTAAAATCTTCAAAATTATCAATATGAATTTTACAAGCCTTTGAAATATTTTTAATTGGCTTAAAATTGAAGATTCAAATTTTTATTCAACTCTCAATAGATTAAATTCTATAATTTAATCGCCAATTTATTCTGATAATTTGAAATTCAATTCAAACCATCATTCAAATATTTAAAATTAATTAAATATTCTCAAATTAAATTATTAAAATTTCTGGGTCGTTACAATCTTCCCTCCTTAAAAGAATTTCGCCCCGAAATTACAAGTTAAGAAGAATGCCCCTATCCCGTCTATTATTTTTCACAATCTAAATAGTTTTATCAACTTTCTAAAACAAATCTTTTCATTAGAGATTCACTATCATTTCAACTAGCTTTCCAATTTCAAATATAGGTTTCAATCAATATTGTTTTCCTAACAATTCAAATTTAAACTCAAATTTCAAACTTTCAAAATTTCTCAAAATTTTTCTAACACCCTAAATTTTCGAAAAATTTCGCCAGCGTCTCCTTTGCGCGGCTAGCTCGGTACGACTACAAAATGGCACCACGGCCCCTCAGAATCAAAAAGAAAAGAGAAAAGCCAAGTGGCTAGAGAAGAAAGTCATCAAATTTCATACTGAAATTGAAATACGTACCTTTTTGTCGAGCAATTCAATTTTATCTTTGAAATCAAAATCTCAATTCCTTTATAATATCTGTATATCCTGTATAACAGTAGCATCCAAATCCAAATACAATATTCAAACCAATTTGTCAATTCTATTGCAAAATTTCGATATATGTTCTTATTAAATTTTACATTTCAATTCATTTGAACTCAATTCACATACCATCTTTATTCAATTTTATTCACATTCCATATTCATATTCATTTGAAATTATTTCACAAATGAATAAATTATCAAGTTAATTTACTTGAATCCAATCCATTTATTTCTTATTTAATTCCATATACTAATGATAACAATTTAATATTATTACTTCCTAACAATCATGTAACCATATACTATAATAATTCATAGAAAATCATTTATTTTCTATACAAAAATAGTTTTGGGCAAAATTATCTTATTTACCCGATTCAAAAACAATTTTATTTTCACTAACAAATACGCGCTCATATCTATTATTACACTCAAACTCATTCTAGAGTACTGCTGACTCTATCTCTAATGAGTAACACCCAACAGAACCATGGTTGTCACTTAACCATAAGCTCCGATACCAAATGTAACAAACGAGAATTTTCGACTTTCGAAAATTCAACATCGATACTCATTTTATCGACTGCCGAGAAATCGAAGGCCGGAAACACGAAATGTTATGGGTTTAAGAAAGAAGAAAAGAAAAAGAAAGTGGTAGAAGAGAGAAAATAGAGAGAAAAGAAAACAGAGAATAGAACGGAACAGAAATAACAGAACAACATCAGAATCTCAAAAGTCGCAGTGGAACAACATATAATAATAAATGAATAATCTTTAATCAAAGAACTATATCAGTTATTACATTACATTACATCATATCATCAGAGTGTACAACAACAACAATTTTAAACAGCGGAAAAGAAATACTATATACTAGTAATACGCCATCCAGCTTGCCTCCAGCAACTCCTGAATTCCAGAATATCCTGATAAACCTAACTCTTGACTGCCCGTGTGGAAATTGGTGGGCACCCAGAGTTTAGGAAGGAAAACAATAAACTCCGAGTCAGTCATGTGACTGGTGCGAGAACTAAAACAGCTTATTTTTCTTTTTAAAATAAAAATAGAGGAATATTTTAAAAATCAATTCGCAATGCTTTTAAGAATGAGACTACCATAAGGCCTCCCGCACACACACATTCAAACGCAGAATCGGAGGAGATTTCTCCTTATGATAGTCAAAGATGCTTGATACGCATTAAAAAGAACATTTGATATTATTACTAGTGCATAGTGTAGAGGAAATTCATTTCGAAAATAAAGATATAAATCTTAGCCAGCATAGACATTTCGCACTTATGCCTACTATAGCTACCATGTTCAATAACGGGTTACCGCCATATTCCATGACAGGTAATACAACTAAAACCGTACAAGTCTCGTATTTGAAGAATGGATTTTCCAACAAATGGTCAGGCCAAGGAACTTCCCATTGCCACATGGAAACGCCTCTGGAAGGACGCCCCGAGAACCACCGTTCTCCGCTAAACAAAGCCGGGAATCCCTTTTCCCAAGGAATATTACAAACCCTCAGATATGCCACTCCCGGTCCTTTGGAACCTTTCACCGAGCGCTCGTCACCATCATCACACAATCATAAAGTGTTTTCAACATGAGTAAGTATCTGGGCTCCATACCATGATACTACCCTTTTCCAGAAGGAATGGCTATACCCTAGGGAAGCGATCCCTGAAAACCTTGCCGCACAATTCCTGTTTCGACCATTACCGGTTTGTGAGGCTCGACGAAGTCACGTCCACAAAAACATACTTTATACAAAAGTCATGCTTTGGGTCAACAAATGATCATAGAAATGATCACCAAGATAGACGATCAAATAAATAATCCTATCACAAATAATCAACACAATGATCATTTCACAGCTACACTTAGCATGTCACATTACCAAATTGGGAATATATCGCTGATAACTTCAACTATATAACCTCTGAGCTCGTACGTCTCAGAGAAGGGTGTTAAGCTAAGAGAATTAATTCTCCGCCACCAACAGAAATATATTTGAAAGAAATCGGCTTTACATCTCAATTTCTAATGTCAGACACACAATCCATACAAGTCTGTTCCGGGCTCGAACAGAACCGAAGGCACTTACAAAGAAGTCCTTGCAATCCGGATATTCACTAATCACGTTCGGACTTCCCATCACATATGGAGTCTCTATACCGGGGACCAGTCGATGCAAAGACATTCGACAAGAAACCCTTTCGTTTTCGAAAATATCCGGTCTTCAACACCGGTCTTCGAATGCAATTCATAACGACGTATCACATATTCGGAATGGGTTATACGACCCCATGGTCCTTTCCCGGTTAACCCGAATAGTGAGCGCTTATTTAAAAAAAATAGGTGTGGCATTCAAATTCAAGCAATTCACAATAAATACCTATTTAAAGGTAAATATTGATAGTCGGTTATTGAACTATCAATAGATATGCCAACATCACCAGATCCCAAATTTTCCAAATTATTTATTTCCCAAAAATATCTTTATAAGATATACATTCTCCATTCTTTAAAAATAAATCAATATTTATTTTTAAACTCATTTTCCAAATTTCATTTATAAATTCCATATTGAATTTACATTCCAAAATATTTATGAATATACGATTTCCATTCAATTTCTAATATTCATTTTCAATTTATCTTCAAAAAGATAAATTCCAAATATTCGCTTAATATTGGAAAAGCATTTCTATACTTATTAAAAATAAGTAATTCACAGATCTTTTTATTTTCTATACTTAGAAAATATTTAATATACCCTAATCGAAATTAAGTATATATTTCATTCTTTAAGGAAATCATTCACTTAACCATATTTATTTGGGCCAAAACGAATGTTGCATAAAACATCGTTATGACAACCCAAAATCACTAGTATAGGGATTCGAAATTAAAATAGATATATAAATCCCAATACTATACAAAACATTTCCTTTCGGAAATCATTTATTATAACAACAGTGTTATAATCTACCATTTCCTTCTATTTCTCGAAAACGTCTATTTCAACAATGAATGTTGAAATCTATGGTTTCGAATCTCAATACATTTTAAAACATCTTTAGATCGTTTTAATTCCATTTAAAACATCACATCCAAAATAATTTCTTTAACATAATATTCACTATTCAAAAACGTGAATATACCTTGTTAATAAATTTCATCACTTCTATTCATTTTATTTTAAAGAATTATTCACTGTCTAAAACATGAATATAACTCCATAAATAAATTACAACAATTCACTTATCAAAATAAGTCGTTTCGGATTTATAAAACAATGTTTATAAATTCTATTTCTATTTATTTTACAACAACTTCCTTTTATAAATTTCCTTTATAAATCTATTCAATTTTATATCTCAATGATATACTAAAATTTCATATTATAAGTTAAATACTTATAATTTATTGGTTTACAAAATCGTTCCTTTAAACTTCATAAATTTATAAATCTTATAACTTATAAGATTCATTTATTTATCCAAAATCTATTCTTTTAAATAACTTTACTAATTTTATAAACCTACTGTTTATAAAATTCCATTTATAACTTCACCGTTATAATTCTATAATTCCAATTTATGAAATTCATTTACAATTCATTCTAATACTTGTAAAAGCTCGTTTTATAATTCCAATATTTTTAATTTATAAATATCAATTTATAAATCTTTTAATATAAAACAATTTATATTACTATTTTCAAAACGTCTTTAAACTCTTTTATAATTTCATCAATTGATTTATAAAATAATCAAATTCCATAAATTCTATAGATTTCATTCCTTTATGAAATTCATTTACAAATCATTCTATCACTTATAAAAGCTCGTTTTATAATTCAAGATATTCTAAATTTATAAATATCAATTTATAAATCTTTTAATATAAATCAATTTACATTATTACTTTAAACATCTTTAAACTCTTTTATAATCTCATCATTCTGATTTATAAAATAAAATTTTTATAAATCCTATTTTTAAACTTCTTATAATAAATTCAGAAGTCCCAGTTCAAACTATTTTATAAAATCACTAATCCCATATTTTCAAAAATCAACTTTTAACTGTATTTCTCAAAAATCATAATTTTTATAACATTAAAATTATAACGTTTATTTATTTAAGATGAATCAATTCCAAAAATATTTTATAAACGTATATTTCCAAAAATCACTTTAGAAATCAAAATCGTTATTTTTAAACTTCAAAATTGGATCCGATGATGCAACACATCAATAGTCAATCACAACTTTCAAACATCATATATCATCCATGATAACAATCAAATATCACAATATATGAAATCAAATAAATATTTGTGAGGAATCCAGTTGGATCCCTCCAACCTGTTTCCCTGCATCCACAGACATTAGCACAATACCATTCCACTTCGAGGTGGAATATCGCGGTATATGGGATTTTATAAATATTATCCGCTTACTAACGGTGCAATAGGGTCTCATCCGCTAAAAAAATGCGGGAAATCAATCAACTGCAATATATACATATGCCAATATATATATATATATATATATTGCTATATATATAATATAATACCAATTCCACTTCGAGGTGGAATATCGCGGTATATGTGTGTAATAAATAACCTCCGCTTACTAACGGCGTATAGGGTCTATTCACATCCAATATATATATCAATCATCATTCAATCATTCAATCAACACAGTCAAGCAAATTTTAAATCTAACTATTTAAAATTTAAATAAATATCAAAATTCCTTTTGAGTGAGAAGTTCTCACCTTTGCTTTTATTAGCAATCCATTTCCAATTTCGGCTTGATTTCTCTTGATTTATACCTAGTATAAATATTTTACACAATTTATTAATACTCGAATCAATCGAATAAATTAAATTTCGTTCTTGATTGTTTAATTAATCAATAGTTTAATTTAAACCAATCTCTTCTTAAATAAATTTATTTTAACAAATTTTCCTTTTAAAATAATTCTAACTAGAAATTTCCAATTGAACCAAATTCCCTTTTTAATTTTAAACAGATTACTCTTAACAAATTTATCTAATAAAATTTAAATTTCAACTAAATTTACTTAAATAAATTTATTTAACTACAATTAAATTTTAAAACTAAATTTTCTTCTTTGTGCTTCCATATTTATATTTTATTTTTCAGTTTGCAACTAAAATAGTTTAATTCACTAATAGTTTCGTTTAACCCAATTTTGTCTTTAATAATTGATTTAACTAAAATTTAAATTTGAAACAAAATTTACTTTAGGAAATTATTTTCAAAATAAACTAGTAAATTTATAATGTATCCATTCATTTATTTTTACTAATTATCTTATTTTATATTAATATCTTTAAATCAATTTGTTCAACTAAAAATTTTAATTTTGAAACTAAATTCCCTTAAAATAAATTATTTTTAACCACTAAAATATTAGACGATTAAATTAATATTCAAAATAAATCGAAAAATCAATTATCATTTAATAAACCTATTTGAAGCTATTTATTTATTTTTCTCAAATACACATATATCTACTTGTGAAAAAATAATTTGTATAGGTTTAAACTCTATTTATTTATTTATTTATTTTTTTATAATCTTTTAGTAAACGTTGATTTCCTTTAATAAATCTAATTGTCTAGTTCAAATTAAACTTCAACTAAATTTATTTAAACCAAAATCTCATTTTCATAAATATTTCAAATATTTGCTTATATTTATTAAATTTATTCCTAATTTCAAATAAATAAATAAACTGTTTCAATTTTATTTTTATTTTTTTATTTTTTTATCTTCTGTATACAAATTTAATTTTGAAAAACAAATTTTTTTTTAAAATTACCTCCCTGCTAAATCGAGTAAACCCAGACCACAGATGTTTATCCCCAATCGCCGCGCTGTCGAGTCCCCCTCGTCCCCACTCCATCTCGCGCCACCGTGAACCCACATCGATCGGTCTTTGCGCGAACGCAGCCTCGCTGTTCGCCACCATCTCCAATCGCATCCCCTGCGAGCTCACCTGTCTTCGAACGTGACATGAACCCTAGCCATCATCGATTTGCGTGCGCTTCACCTGCAGATGCTTGGACCGCCTCTGCCTCCACCCAGTTGCTCGAACTCGAGCCTGACGTCGCCGCGAATCACCTCGCGCGCATGCGAGCCCTAGCGCCGCCGCTTGTCGCGTGACTGAGTCGCGAGCAATTCGTTCGCCATTTTTTTTTTACTGAGGTCGTTGGAATGAATTTGAAAGAGGAAGGGGTGTTCGGTTCTATTATTAAAGGAAGGGATTGCGTGCTGGGTAGGGAAATGGATCGTGTTTTTGCAGAGGAAATCGCGTGATTTTAGGCGTGGTTCTTGGGGGAAAGTAACGTGTGTGCTGTTAACCATTTATATTTAAATTTCAATTTAAATCGTTGAAAATTTCGACGCGTTTATTCGTCGTGTGATCACATATCAACTCCAAACGCCACGAAATTTGAAATCCGGCAATAATTCAATATTACGGACCCAATGGAGCTGGTTTCGTCGAATTCCGAGACTGTGCCTCGGACGGCTATTTTTAAATATCGATTCAAACGATTAAATTTCAAAACTGAACAATTCACTTTCAAATTAAATTCTGAAGCTTCTAAAATCTTCAAAATTATCAATATGAATTTTACAAGCCTTTGAAATATTTTTAATTGGCTTAAAATTGAAGATTCAAATTTTTATTCAACTCTCAATAGATTAAATTCTATAATTTAATCGCCAATTTATTCTGATAATTTGAAATTCAATTCAAACCATCATTCAAATATTTAAAATTAATTAAATATTCTCAAATTAAATTATTAAAATTTCTGGGTCGTTACATTGAGTTAAAAAGAAAACAAACTTCTATCTTGCAAATGAAAAATCCTTCAATACATCGCTAAATCATTCGATCGTAATTTGCAAACGATTTATCTGATTCGACAGTCATGTATTTCTTGGAAAGATGATAAAAATGAATAACTTTTGTTTTAAGAGTTTTTGCAACAGTCCTGATATTTGAGTAAATCTAATAAACTAAATAATGATTTGATTTGGAAAATTTGAATCATTAGTTTGGAATTTGTAGTCTTTTATAAAAGATAATTTGTTTTAGAATAATTAATTCTAAATCATTGTGAAATTTTGAAACATTAGTATTTTCAAAGTGTAAAGAATCATTTAAAAATATTATTGAGAGTTAGTTGATTTTAATAAATTCTAAATTTAGAGAATATTAATGAAATTAGAATTTAGCACTTTATTTAAAGATAATTGGAATTTGAGTTTAGACAGTATAATTATTTAGTTTAAATCTTTTATTTTTAAATAAAAGGAGAATTTGAGATATGTAGACGTCTTAATAAAAAATGTATTCATTGTTAAAATAGTTAAATCTTTTAATTAAAATATGGGTATTGGGCTTAATGTAAATTTCATCCCATTAGTGCAAATAAGGGAGAATTCTTATCTCCTTTGTAATTAAGAAATGAACTATACGTTCATTTTATCTTATGTAGCAAAAAAATAGGTTTCTCAAAGCTAAAAGAAAAACCCTAACCTAGAGAAAAATCTTTAAGGTTAATTCAAAAAAATCCTTATAAAATCGAAGATAAATAGAACAAGTGTTCTAAACCATATCTCTATCTTTTAGATCAATAATAAAATGAGTTTGATCTCGTTTTTGATCAATTTCTTGCTGATTGGCTTTTATTTTTTAGGTAATTTTCATGAAGCAAAGAGTTAACAAGGCTTAATTAAGGATCTAGCAAACTATATGTAGTGTAAATGTGAGTTTAACCTCATAAGACCTATCTCTGGATCAATTTGCATGTGTGGTTGGGTGATTCTATAGTTGATTGCTATTGTTTTATTGAATCGATTTATTGCTGTTAAAATCATTGCATGCTAAAAGTATTAGTTTTTATAAACTAGAAAACTGATATTCTATTTAAAATTATGATGCCATGTTTGAGTTGTAGTTGATGTATTTACACTCTAGAACCCTTGTAATAAATCTAAGACTGAAGTGCTATCATCAGAGTTCGTCATAGAGATGAAATAGCACCAGGATTCGCCATAACCGATGCGACGATGTGCCCCAACGGTAGACCGATAGGCAACGACCAGGTGTTGTTCAGCTCTAGGAAATTGCATTTAGTCCATCTGTTCGTCATCCTGTTTGTTGCTGTGTTGCAATGCTTTGGATGGATGATTATATTATGTTATGGAGGCAATTTCAACTCATATTTGCTAGTAGAATAAATTTATAAAAATAGATTTGGAGATGATTTAGAAGTTGAACTATATGGACCAATTCATGGCTATAATATTGTGATAACCTTGGAATTAGTCGTAGTGAATTCTTTTGTTGTTCTAAGGACTTTGAACCACTTTGATTCAAAGGTTTAGAATATCATAAACTTATATCAATCTATTTTATATAATAGAAAGTTTATTTTAGGTTTACAAATATCAAAATTATTTTCTAAATAATCTGGTTCTTTTTATAAATGATTTTTATAAATAGTTATGTATATATAGTATTGGTATTATAAATAGTCGTGGATTTGGGGGAACATAGTTTTGGATATATAAACCTAATTTATTTATATAACAAATGGTTATTTATATCAAATTGAGTATGGAAAATGAATCAGTGGTTTCAAGAATAGACGAATACTTATATAAGTGGCGTTTGGATATGGTTTGTGAACTTTATATATGTCTATATATTTTTGAAAATTTGGAACAACAACACATATATATAAAAAAGCAATTTGATATATAAACCGGATTATGGTTTATTTTATATAAAGAGAAATATATATAGTTAAATAATAAATGTTTTGGAATATATAGTTTGAAAGTAAATTTATATGTAAAGTATTTTGGAAGACATCTTAAGTACGATATAATAAAATATTTACTTTCAGAAAATCATTTGGAAAATAAAATTTTTTGACAGCCTTAATTTTATAAGGTGGGGAGTTCTAATAATTGACTTAGTGTTACCGATTGATTTAAATTCTCTCGAATAATGCTTCATAAATATAGTATAACTCATTGAGTAGAATGTTCGAGTGGAACTTACAAGCCCATTAGTGAATACTCGAATTTCGCTAGGTAGTATGGATGCCTTAGTTAAATCTTTGTGATTACTATTAGGAAGTGTTTACACTTTAGAGTTGTATTTCCTTTTGGTTTTCGATGGATGGATAGATCCTTAAGGAATATACTTCAGGTTTTCCAGTAGTATCCATAACTAGTGAGATTTACTAGCTTCTAGTAAATTCTTGAATTTCACTAGGCGGTATGGGATGTTTTGGTTAAGCTATTATGATTACTAAAAGTGATAGTATTTGACACTTTAGAGTTTACTATCTTTTGGTGTTCGGTAGGACCGATAGATCCTTTAGAGGTATACTCATGGATTTCTTACAATCATTTATATATAATTACATTTAATAATATAGAATTTTCGAGCCATGGTTGCTATAATTGTATTGATCAGTCGAGATTTGGTTTTCTCGATCCTTGTGATCATGTGAGATTTTGTCTTTCCCCAATCCTTGTGATCGTGCCGAGATTCTGTGTTCTCGATCATTGGTACTATATCAGTATAGGTGATACAATAATTATTTGTTTGCCATGGTATGGAATTGATTTCTTTATGTTAAGAATATCGTAATTTGTTTTATGATTCTATGTTTAGTGGTATTTTTGACCTAAATATATAACCCTACTCCTTGAGATAAATTTTGAGTTAAATTAATTCTTTGACTTGTTATATCTTAGACATTTGGATTTACCTATATGTCATTTATTCTTGTGTTATATCTTGTTCTCATCCCTTTGGATATTAGAGATAGTTGACCCATTTATTTTATAATACTCGGGTCAGGCCGAGACTTTTCAAGTTACAGGACAAGTTGATCATTGGATGGTTGTGCTAGCAAGGAGATAAACACTTTTGACTTTTAGTTTGTCTAGTTTTGGAATTTGTGTATATGTTTATAAGATGTATATTCGAGTTAGAGATTTGTACTAGATGTATATTATGTGAGTCTAGTGTTATATTTTATAGACTCACAATTTGTATATGTATGTGATGCTCATAATTCCGTTGTGATTTGTAATTATTATTTATATGATATAACGTTCTGATTCTGAGAAACTAATGAGTTTATTCTTTTAAATGGAGATTGAACACATCAAATTTTATTCCAGAGATTAAATAAAACAATATATGTCATGTCAGTGTTACTTTAAAGTTATATTCACATTTGGTCGGCCTTAACAAGCTATATTCTCCGCATTATTAGACGACACTATTTATATTTTTCTTTAATAATACGGGTCTATCGGTAGGGTCGTTACAGTTTGGTATCAGAGCTGAATCAGAACATTACAGCATTTAATATCATAGACTGAGACATAATGAGACTTAGAGTCCTATCCCCTAGGGTGTGTGGTAGATAGTTATATAAATTATCTATTTAGGGATAGGAATATAAATTGATTATCAGAATAATCAATCGGGACATATTTTGATTTAAAATTTTAATTGGTTAAGTTGGAATTTGTGATATTAAACTTTTGGAAAGTGATGTCTTAAAATCTTTTAGAATTTGGAAAATTTTGGATTATTAGGAAATAAATTTAAAAGAGATAAGTCGAAGTGAATTAATCTAAAGTGAACAATTTTCTTTTAAAAAAGAATTTGGGAAATTTGAGTAAATAAGTTTAATAGTTAAATGATCTAGGATGATCAGAATTGCGCATTTTAGAAATAGAATTGTTCCGCTATAAGTGACTATTTAGTTTTGGTTAATTGCTTATTAGAAATTGATTGCTTAATCGTGTTGATTTAAATTGAATGCATTCATGCTAGTGATAATAAAAGAAATATAACTAAGGAAAACTTGTGATTATTTTATTGTGTTGACTTGTCCAAAAAATGTCTAAGGATTCCGATTGGTATGTGAGACGCCATGTTATCGGTAGGAGTTCCTAAACATCGAACGAGACATTTTGACATGAGAATAATTAATTTGGAAATTTGAAAAATATCTGATTTTAAAAAATAATTCAAAAATGATATTGTAGCCATCGAATAAATTGTAAGAAGTGGGGAGCCCGGTAAGGCAATATGGATATTATATACCATCAACTTTACAGCCAAGTGACAAAATGAATATGGTTTAATATTATTGTATACAGTGAGATAAGCTAAGGGAAATATTTCAAATTTTTGGATTAGTTTATATTAAATTTAAATGGAAGTTAATTGCAAAATGTTTAAAAGGTAATAATTAAGAAATTGTGAGAATAAAATTTGGAAAGAGTTAGTTGGAGTATTAATCAGAAATTAGGGAGTTGAAGTTAAAAATATTTGTGTGAACTTATTGATATTAATTTTATAAATTAAAATGTAAGTTAGAATATTGTTTTATTCTTACGGTGTTGGTTAACTTTAAAAGAACGAACGTTTGAATATTTATATGTTTTTATATAGGGTTTTCTCTGAATTGAAATTGTGAGGACGCAATTTCTTTAAGGGGGAAGTCTGTAATAACTCAAATTTTTGAGTAAATATAATAAACTAAATAATCATTTAATTTGGAAATTTTAAATCATTGTTTGGAATTCATAGTCTTTTATAAAAGATAATTTGTTCTAGAGTAATTGATTCTAGATCGCTGTGAAATTTAGAGATATTAGTATTTTCAAAGTGTAAATAATCATTTAAAAATATTATTGAGAGTTAGTTGATTTTAATAATTTCTAAATTTAGAGAATATTAAAGAAATTAAAATTTAAGACTTTATTTAAAGATAATTAGAATTCGAGTTTAGGCAAGTGTAATTATATAGTTTGAATCTTTTATGTTTAAATAAAAGGAGAATTTAAGATATGTAGGCATCTTAATAAAAATGTGTTAATTATTAAAATAGTTTAAAAAGTCAATTTTTTTCTTTAAAATATGGGTATTGGGCTTATTGTAAATTTCAACCCACTAGTGCAAATAAAAGAGAATTCTTATCTTCATTGTAATTGGGAATGAACTATACGTTCATTTTATCTTAGGTAGAAAACAAAACAGATTTCTCAAAGCTGAAAGAAAAACCCTAACCTAGAGCCAAGTCTTTAAGATTAATTTAGAAAATCCTTAGAAAATCCAAGATAAATAGCATAAGTGTTCTAAATCATATCTCTACCTTTTAGACCTATAAAAGAATGATTTTAATATTTTTTCGAACAATTTCTTGCTGGTTGGTTTTTGTTTTTGAGTTTTTTGGTAATTTTGCCAATGCTAAGAGTTAGCAAGGCTTAATTGAGGATCTATCAAGCTATTGGTAGTGTAAAGGTGAGTTAAACATCACAAGACCCATCTCTAGATCAATTTTCATGTGTGGTTGGATGATTCTATTATTGATTTCCATTGTTTTATTGAATCAATTTGTTGTTGTTTAAAATCATTGCATGCTGAAAGTATTTGTCAAGGCCCATTTTTTCATAACCTTTAAGTTGACAATAAACCACATATGTCCAACTCAAATTAAACGAAAAGAAGGAACATGAAAGGTAAAAGGAAAAATAAGATAGAATAGAATCTCATACGAATGGAATAATATATAATCTGGAACAATATCTTCATAATGGAAAGCTATTAAAATACATAAATCAGAGTCTAACCTAATTCAGCTTGGACAGTTATAAACATTCGTCCTACAATTGCTGACAAACATCATACAAATATAGAATAATAAAATATGTCTGTACGTAAACGAATATCCCAGCTATCCTTTGGAAAATCCAACTGTCTTCAACTAAACCTAAAACTACTCAGATTTGACCTGAGTATTGAAAATACTCGTATCCAGCTTGATAAACCAGCCTGAGAAAAACTCAATAATAAATGACAGTGTCATATATCAGACTTGAAAGTAAAGTTCTTTGAAAAGAAAGAGTATCTCATAAGACCACGCCCACACATAAGAAGGAATATGTTTTTACCTTATGATAACTAAAACACTTCTATATCAAAACTTTTGATATTATTTCTAATGGCATTCTTTGAAAAACATTTGCACATAAACTTATGAACCTTAGCCGATATTATTACATTGATTAAATTTCAGCATACTAGGTTTACAATCAAGTCCGATGGCACTTATTAGAGAATAGATTTCCATAAAAATGACTATGTGAAGGGACTACCTTCTGATGAGTACACCCCTAGATGGATGTCCCGAGGAACCCTCACAAAGCTCCTCTACAAACACAAGACCGGCCTACCTCAATAACTAGATAGTGCCGATTATGTCATCCCTCTGTCATTACTGAATTTACCCAAGCGCTCATTTTCCATAAACCATATTAATTTACATCTCAAATTTCATAGCGGGAAGAAATATATTTAAAAGGGGATGATCATTTCCTAATTGGGAATGACCCACTTCGCCTTGCCGCATCTAACCATATTTCGGTCATTTTCGATTGATGAGGCTTAAGGTAACAACTACCTTTTCACATATCATATCATCTTTGAATGCCACATTGCCAATTCCTTTTGACTACTAATTGCCTTCAATAAAAATACAACCCTTGAGCTCGTACGTCTCAAGGAGGGTGTTAAGCTAAGAAAAGTTGCCTTCCCCACCACCACAGATGTATGTTTGTAAAAACCAATGTATGTAATCTTAGAAAATGCATGATCAGACATTCATCCATACATGCTCGTTCTGGGGCTAAATGAAACAAGGGTACTTTCCTCGGCCATTACTAGGCGAGAAGCCATTTTGTTTCTGAGGTTTTTCATAACAAAAAGACCATTACTGCAATAAGTAAATCAGTAGTTTATGCCCAATTAATCAACAAGTAGCCCATTGTTATTATTCATCTCAATATCTCCATCTTCAAATAGCTTCATTCTTTCAAACACGTAAATTGGTTCGAAGTGGTTTTTGGACTGGAATCACCCTAATCCGATCCTGGTTCCTTCGAAATCCAATCATCGATAAAAAGTGAATATGAGTATACATGATTTATTAAGCCTTTTTTCACTATAATTCTTTTGGTTAATTACAAATCCATTGTTAATCTTAGAGTAATTCTAAGTTAATTCACTTATTATTTGGGAAAACATATCCTATTTTCTTATCACCAATCCGGAATTTTTAACTTTTAAATGGGTCAGAGACAATGTTATTTAAGACATTGTTTACTGTAAACCTAAATCAATCCTAGAAAACATTATTGAGTAAATAGGACCATAGAAATCATTCTAATTTTACTCAGTATCAATTTCCATATTCAACAGGTGTTGTGAGTGGAATAACGATGAGATCACCTTTTAAATTCCATGAATAGGACTCGTTCCCTCTTCGGAATTTGATACCAAGTATAAGAAGATTATCACTTTGCAATCCAAGTTGTAGTTTACTCATTTTTGAGATTGCTTAAATTTTGGATAATGCTAATCTTCTTTTATTTTAGAAATAACTTAATATAATCTTTTTATAGCATCCGGGCTTTCCTTCCGATATGTTCTACCCTCGCCTAGGAAGAGAAAATATAGGCCAGGTAAGTTTACGGCACTGGTTGCTCCATTCCTAACCATAGTTAAGCACCTTGTTTTATCTTCTCAGATCTCACAGGCGGGACAAATGTACTAGTCATTTCCACATACTCAATTATTAGCTTTAATTTTGGAATTAATTATAAAGACTCCAAATTATCTTTTAAATTCTTAATTTTCCTTTTAAAAACATTCATAATTGATTGTAGGAAAAATCGTTAAGTTCAAACCTTTTTTTAAAAGTCGTAGTAAAGGCGGTAGAAAAGTGCTGCGGAAAACGCTTTATAAGCTTATTTGATTTGGACAAGTTTTTAATATTTGAAAATTAATATTTTCCACTTCAAATATCTTTTAAACTATTTAAATAGATTTATCAAAGTTATTACATATTCTTCCCTAATTAAAAAAATCCATTTAAAAAGATTTCCCGTTATAGTCACCTAATTGCACAACCGCGATTTTTCTAGAAAATTGATTTGGACATAATTCAAAATCTACAAGATAAAATATGGATTTTATTTTTGTATTTCAAAATTATGGTTATAATAGACTGGAGATGTCTTGTTTCGAAGAAATCCGAGCTATACATCACTCTATGCACTCATTTTAACTTTTCGGCGTGAAATCGCGAAATATCGCTACGCGACGCGCCTAGTTTTAACTTGATTCATAATATTTGAAATAAATTCTCTAAATTGAATATAATTACTTGTAAAAACGTTCCCAATCATTTTAAATTGATATTTCCACATTTTAAAGTACAAATTTTCACTATTCTCAATTACAATATTATTATATTCCTATTATTCTAATATTAAAATTTAAAATCCGATTTCAATTCAATTTCAATTCTAACTTCAAATTTAACTTAATTTAAGCATCAACCTTAACCTTAATTTTAATTTTCAAAATCGATTTCAATTTTAATTTTACTATTCATCTCAATTTCAATTTCACTTCAATTTCAAATCCAATTCAAATTTCGATTTCAATTCCAATTTCAATTTCAATTATACTTCAATTCCAATTTAACTTTATTTCCAAAATCCAAACTTGATTTTTTTTTCGCTAACAAAGAGATTTAATAATTCTAACATATAACATATTAACAAAATTGGTCATACTTAACAAAGGAATAACTTAATCAAAATGAGCCTAATCACTTCCAGTATTCATCATTAACATAAAATCCATTCTCATAGCATAGTAATTATCAATAAATGGGTATATTAGCATAACTTTACTGTTCATTCGACATATTCAAACAATTATTCTAACGTCCATATCATCAAATGGTGATTATCTAATATAACAATTAAACCTGATGATCAATATAATTCAAATAGCGATGAGAATTTCTCACCTTTATTTCTACTCCGTCAATCTTTATACGAACTAGAGTGCTTACGTCTTACGAACTGACACATATTCTTCTCTTGCCTTCCTTCCTTTCTTTCTTTTTCTTCTTTTCTTTTAGGAAGCATGAACTTTGAAGAGTTTGAAGGCCATGGAAGAGAGGAAGAATGTGGGGAAAGTGAAGAGAAAGGCAAAAATGAGAAGTGAATTTGTTTGTGAAAGAATGAAAGGTATGCATGCTTAATTATACTTGAGTTTTGGAAGGTTAATGACTTAAATACCCTTGCCTTACTTTTTTCAATTTTGCTTCAGCATGATGTGAATTGCATTAATGGTGGAAAGGATGTTAGGATTTGAGTTATGTACTTATGAAATAATGTTTGCCATATTTTCTTAAACTTTAAAATGTTAAAGTAACTTTTGCTCATTTTCCATACTTGATAAGACTTGAGTATTAATGGTGAGAAGATATGCTAAGTCCTTTTGTGTAATGGTGATGTTTCTTAAGCTTACATAAGCACTCCTTTGTCAAATCATGATTTTACACTTTTCTTTTATGTTTTATTTTATTTACTTTACAAAGAAAGTGATATTTATTTTATATAATATGTAATGTGATATAGTTTGTTATAGTTCGTAACGATGCATTATACATGTTATAAAGTATATACGTTCATACAACATTGCGACGACTTGTTACAATTGAAAACAACGTTGTTATTGAAAAAATTTATAGTCAAAATTTGACCTTTTTGCTAAACTATATATTTAAGTAAACCAAAATTAAAAATTGATTTCATATTATATTAAATGAATTAAAACAAGCTTATCTAGGTTAAAATCTTATATTGTTAGGATTAATATCAAAATATCGAATTTTGAAGTTGCATTGACAAAATGTGACAAATTTTGAATATTTTTGTAAAACGATTATAAATCTATTTTTAAATCTTTTAATATACTTCTATTATCTTTATTAAATGATTTTTATAAGATTTAACTTTTCAAATAAATATTTAAACCTACTTATTTAAGAATTTATTTATTTTTAACAAAACTTAACTTTTGCTGATTTGTTCCAAAATTCAATTTTATCCTTTTCAATTATTAACAATAAGAATAAATAATTTCTCTATTATCATTTATTATATATAAATTATTTATTTAAGTTTTTAAACCCTTTTAAATTTAATATAAACAAAATCCATCATTTTTGAAGTAGCGAAATTACGTGTCGTTACATTTTCCCTTACTTAAAAGCATTTCATCCTCGAAATGAAAGTTAGATAAAGGAATTTATCTCATACTCGTATCCTCAGACATCCTGGCTTATATATACTAATGATAGAAAAGTGCATATGTAAAATGAAGGGCAATACCATAACAACACTAAAACAATTAACACCAGACAAATATATACAGAGATTCCCATACCAACCTGAGTACTTATCACGTACTTATGTTTATGTACACATACATCAAGCCGGACTCCTATCATACCCATCTTTATGCGTACTACACACTTAAGATAATAAATATACAATGATATAATATACTATACATCCAAAATATTAAAACTAATACTACATCAACATAAATAAATACATCCAACATAACTCATCCCCTGAAGTGAGAATGTACCACCTGAGGTCTATATATATATATATATATATATATATATATATATATATATATATATATATATAGACAGACAGACATACATACACTAAAACATAAGTCGAACCCAATATCTTAGTGCCTACTATTAAAGATAACTATCTAATTACTATGTAAACAGACCCAAAACATCATACTATATGTGATATTTGATTCGATATATTATTCGAGTCTACAACTTTACTTACAAACTAATATCGATCCCCCAATTTTCTAGTGCGAACTTTGATTAGGCTTCTTGATCACAAACCCTTTCTTTCCTTGCATAGCTCTCAACTATGATAGAAAACTTGAATACATAATCACAAACCCTCATCAATGTTCGCCGTTAAAAATTGAGTGATAAATCCTTTCTCGGATTAGTGTAAACACTTCGAAGTTCTATACTCAAATCTTAGATCAAATATTTTTTATGTCGAAATGATCTACATATAAATTATGTATTTATTCACATTCATTATTACCTAATATATTTCTTCCAAATTTCTATTAATCCAAGTTTATTTCATTAACATTTACTTTCTACTAAATCCATTAGTACTTAAGCATACAAATATGACTTAAACTTGTATAATATACCATTACTTCCTATGAGTGTATGTATATATCCCGAAATTTCAAACCGTTATTACTTCAGTTAGGGTGTTTAATAAATGTGGAATTCTACTATTATCTCAAATTAATAAGTCATAAAACTTAATCCTTGGTTATATTTACCTAAGGTCTTAATTTAGCTAATATTATTTATCGTATCCATATACTAATAAGACAATTTACTAAGTGTACGTCTTTTTCTTACTAATTCTATGATTACCTACTTAACTTATTTGTAACATCCCGCCCTTTTTACCGCCCCCAGTCGGTAATTAAACCAACTTTAAACGTTCAAAATGACGGATTGTTATTTAGTTTATAGAGTTTAAATAGAATCAGCCACAGAATCATAGAATAATAATATTTCAAAAAAAATGAATCTTTCTATTTTCTTACAAATATCGGAGTTTAAACAATGTATTGAATTTACACAGCGGAATATTTCTTTAAGTACAAAAACACCGAACTAAAGTGAGCGTTTTCCCCTCTCTCTCTAACTTCGCTGCCCGAAAACCTTCAAGCTGTAAAACACTCGGTCTGACCCGAGTATCACATTCAAAAGAAAATAATACACGGGTCAGTCTAATTCAAACTCAGATTTTTAATGCATAGAGGCAATAATAATCAAATAGACGACAGTCACAATAATTCTCGTCTATCCGACCCTTTTAATAAAGAAATCGGATAACGGTAAATATAACACTTAACACTGTTAAACAACAAATCAGCCGAATCAAATCATCAACAAGATAAATGAAAAGATTATCAATGAAGAAAATTTAGAAAACATCAGAATTGCCTAATTGGCAATTAACAACAAAATCTAATTATTTAAACAAATAATTAGAAACTCATAATCTAATTATCAAATAGATAATTAGACAACAACAAAATAATCAAATCAACAATCAAATACAATATCAAAATATTCAATTGACAACACGAAACAATTTCATCAATTGAAATCAATCAATTTAAAATGTTAGATTCTGAATTGGCTGCAGTACACGCATGCGTGCACTGCCTCGCCAATACAGAGATGAAATACACAAAAGATCAATGAAAATTCACAAACGAACACCAGGTCAAACCCAAGAAAAGTCAGGTTCAACCCCAAATGTACTTCAAATGAAATCAAAATGCGAGCACAAGGTCAATCCCGAGCGTTTAGGATGGATTCAACTCAATGTACAAAAACAAATACAAAGCAAATGTCGCAATAAAACTGCAGTTGCAAACAGGTACAAAGACAAGGACAATGCACAGGTCAACAGCACATAAATATATGAATAAGTGATACAACAGTTCAGTGAACTGCAAGTATCGACCAGGTAGCCACAAGTGTAAAGCAATGCCCAACACAAATGAGTGAACCAGATTCAAGTGAGGACTGAATGCAACAACAACTCCAGATCAATGCAAATAAAACTGGGTTACTACATAACACGGCAGCAACTAAAAATAGTGCAATAAGTCAGGAGCAAGTATGTGTACCTAAGGTACAACATGTATGCAACTTTGAGACTGAAAAATGCAAGCACCAGACTCAAGTGTAGTGAACTTAATTATAAACTCAAGCATGAATGAAACTACAATATAGCTTCAATTGGAAACAATATCACCATTGAAACTAAACTCATATACACATTGTACTCAAGGCAACCAGCATATATAAGTGCAGTGAAAGCCAGTGATCAAGCAACATTGCAGCTTCATTCATGTATATATGACTAACATCACAAAGCCACTGTTCAAACTTAAAATTTCAAGTCATGACCAGAGAGGAGCAAGACCGGTGAACTAGACTCCCATGTGCAGGTAAATGAAGATGCAATGAAGTCAAAGCAAGCATATGGCAATGCAGCAAGGCACATCACAATTTTCAGTGAAGTTACAATGAAATCAAGGCATCAAGTATACACAAATTAATGCACCAGTACATTTCAGTGAACTGAAGTGAAGTCACAAGTGTAAAAGTACACCAGACTAAGTGCCATCAAGTAAACAAGACTCAACATGAATGATCAGGTAATAGGCATATAATCCATCAAGTTAGAGCATGCAAGTGAATCATAAACTAAGTGTACCCAAAAATACAACAGTGGGACGCAAGTGCAGACTATACATAAGTCTAAAAATGTCCAAAATGCTAACATGTGAATATGCAGCATGCACATACGAAGTGGTGCACTGCAAATTCAAGCATCAGACTTCATGTCGAACAAGAAAAACACAAGTCAGAAAACAAGCAAGCTTCGAATGTATAAGACAACAGCTCCAGATGGTACACTTTACAAAGGAAAACCAAACACAATGCAACTACATGATGACTGGAAACATAATTCATATATGCAGCCTCGACCAGGTTACACATTGAAGAAAATATGCAAAACAAGTAGCATAAGCAAAGACAAAGAGGAATAATTTGAGTTCACCATGCAACAGCAGTAATAAACCAGAATACCATCGTACGTACAAAACCGAATGCAAAGACAAGTGATGTAACTCAATGCATATCCCAAAAATTTCAACCAGACTATACAATGAACAAGAAGGAATAGGCTAGCATGAATAGTATGGCAAAAGACGAACAAAATCAACATCAAAAAAAATCAAGTGTGCAAAACTTATCAAATGAAGACTCAAATTTCAATTTCACTGTCTCAACATCAGCGTATCATTGACAAAGTGAAACAACAAATATACAGCAATCTCAATCCAAGGTCGAAGCCATTAGAATTCATCGACTACCAAAATCATACAATGGTATGGTACAGTTCAACAATATCACCAACATTTTAAGAAATCAAGTGACCGAAGTCACATGCAAGCACCAGTTTTAAACAAAAACAAAGAATGGAAATGGTCATCAAGTAATAGAGTAACTCGAAAACTAGCATCAAGCAATAATTCGAACAAGCCAAAAATGCAGACGAGTTGTACAACAATTCCAGAATAGGCAAGTTCGAAATATGCCAAAAAGGAAAACATTATCAAGTCAGAGCCGAGTTTGACAGTGTCAAACATCGAAGTGAAAAACCTAAAACACGTGCCACTTCAATTTCATAGAGGACATGATCAAAACAGTGGCCAAGGTAATCAATCAAGTCCAAGTGTAATACTTCCAGAATTCAAAGTTGATATAGAACAAATCAATACCGAAATTGAATAAAAATTAACACCGTGGTGGCCACAGTTCAAATCGATGCCGTGAAAATCAAACAAACAAAATATATGAAATTGACGAAGTCAAAGATCAATCACCAGCATAAAAACGAAATCAAATGGTCAAAATAATCGAACGGCCGAGCAAACAAATTTAAAAATTCAAACAAATGAACGCACATAAAGGAGACCGAACACATGTAATTGAAAACAAGATCTAGAATGAAATTAGATGTGAGTAAATAAAATTACTCACCTTTGATTCGACGAGTTGAAGCAGCGTGTTCGAATAGATGAAGAGCCGAAGCCGTGGCCCTTAAGAGACGAACAATTGACGAAGCTTGAAGTCGCGTCTTCGATTTCTGAAAACCCTAGTTAGGAAAAAAAGGACAAACAAGAGCGAGATGTGAAGCCGCCATTTTTTTCTTTGATTCGAAATTGAAGGAGAGGAATCGAACTGAAGTGAATGAGGGAGGGATTTCATATTTTATGAGAAAGGGGGAAGCGTGATTCCAGGCTGAAACAAAGGAGAGTTGCGTGATTTAAGGACGACAGCAGTATGAGAGGAACAAGGCTACTGTGTCGTGATGGGAAGGGAAGTAGCTGATGTTAACCAATTTCAAATTTAAATTTCAATTGAATTCGATTTAATTTCAATGCGTTTATATGTCGTACGCTCAGACAACAACTCCAAACGCTACGAATTTGAGACCCGATAATAATACAATATTCCGGATCCAATGGAACTGGTTTCGTCGAATTCCGAGACTGTGCCTCGGGAGGATATTTTTTAAAATATCGAATCAAACAATATAATTTCAAAACTGATCAAATCACTTTCAAATTCAATTCTGAAGCTTCCATTATCTCCAGCATTGTCAATATATATTTTACAAACCTTTGAAATATTTTTAATCAGCTTCAAACTGAAGATTCAAATTATTATTCAACTTTCAATAGATTAAATTTTAAAATTTAATTGCCAATTTCATTCTGATAATTTGAAATTCAAGTCAAACCATCATTCAAATATTTAAAATTAATTAAATATTTCCAATCAAATTGTTCAAAATTTTGGGTCGTTACAAACCTTCCCCCCTTAAAAGAATTTCGTCCCGAAATTACAAGTTAGGAAAAATGGTCCTTAACTCGTCTACTATTTTTCACAATCCAAATAGTTTTATCAACTTACTAACCTAAATCTTTTTATTAAAGATCCATTATCATTTCAATTAACTTTCCAACTTCAATTATAAGTTTCAAACAACACTGTTTCCTTCTCAATTCAAATTTAAATTCAAATTCAAATTTTTAACTTTCAAAATTTTCTCAAAATTTTTCTAACACTTTAAATTTTCGAAAAATTTCGCCAGCGTCTCCTTTGCGTGGCTAACTCGGTACGACTACAAAATGCCACATCGGGCCCCCAATTTTGAAAAGAAAAGAAAAAGCCAAGCGGCTAGACAAGAAAATCATCAAATCTCATATTGAAATTGAAATACGTACCTTTTTGTCGAGCAATTTAATTTTTTATTTTCGAATCAAAAATTTTCCAATTCTTTTTATACACCTGTATATCCTGCAAGTAGTAGTATCCAATTCCAACATTCAAATCATTTTGCCAATTCCATTACAAAAATTTTCAATATATGCTTCTTATACACTTTTACTTCCCTATTGAAGTTATATGTTCATTTTCATTCAATTTTACATTTCCAATTTCATTTGAATTCAATTCACAATTTCAATTCTATTTGATTTCAATTTATCTTCCGAATATTGAATTTCATCGATTAACTTGCATTTATTACTGCACTATTTTAAATTAGTTCCAACTACTAATTCATTACAAATTCCAATTCATTTTATTCAAATTTGTTTTCAATTCACTATTTTGGTTTATAACCACTCATATTTAAACTTGAAATCCTTCATGTTAGAGATTTGCATATTACAACTTTTCCAAAGATGTGGACATTCAAGACATTTTAAAGATCTTCTTCCTTAGTTTATTAGGTTGGAATTATGTAATTTTAATTTCGGACTATTGATTTGCTATTTAAAGTTTTGAAAATACTTACTAACTCGAAGTTTAACAAGTCTATCATCATTCTTAAAGACATTAGGCATACACTGGCCAGGCGCAGGACTAAAAATCTCCAAGTACTAAATATACTTGCTTCAACTCCCAGTGAAAGTACTTAAAAATCCTTTTAAAAATGGATATGGAAAGCACGTTCCCCTATGGATCACAGTTACTCGGCGGTTACGCTACTATCCCAGTAGAATCGCTTGTAATCTGTAGATTTCACATCTCTTGAATTTCGCCATGGTTGTTGCCATAGATCGCAGTTCACATGACGGTTACGCCACTATCCCAGTGGAATCGCTTGTAACCATAGGCATCTCGCCCCTCGAATTTTGCTATGGCATCTAGATCGCAGTTTACACGGCGGTTGCGCCACTATCCCAGTGGAATCGCTTGTAACTATAGGCATCACACCCCTCGAATTACGCTAGTATACATCATCATCAATCAACATGATCCCATCATCATGATCCCATCACGAGGGATTCCAATTTAAATGGACACTCCAACTTATGGAAATTCTACGTAGCTACGAATTTCAAATGGACACTCATACCGAGTTCCAACACCTTCACAAATTTTCAATGGAAGGTACTTTTCCATATCCTCAGTTTAGAAAACATAATGTCATATATATAGTACTTCATTTCACATTTCGTACATATCATACCTATGTAAACTACATAAGATTTCCATAACAATTACTTTCCAAACTGATGGTTTTCGAATTTACCGCATTCTCATATATAAGTTCCGAAAACCTCCATATCCCATACCCATAACAAATAGAGGATTCCTGAATTTTCCATCTCGTTACCAATTTAAAATTTTCCTCTAAGTTTATTTGTGAGTTTAAGGTTATCTCAAACCCAATTCATATTCATAATTCAATTTATTATCGACTTCACACTCGATTTGGATTTTACGTTACATTGTCAATTCTCAAAACATAATTGATGTCTACCGATATATAACCTCTGAGCTCGTACGTCTCAGAGAAGGGTGTATATAGCTAAGAGAATAAATTCTCCGCCACCAAAACGATATATATTTAATAGAGATCATTTGCTATGTCATCAATTCACAATGTTAGACATACAATCTAAACCGACCATCTGAAATTCAAAACTCAACTTATATTGTTTTTGGTGTCGAAGTTAAACTCAATTTAACTCAAGATTCAATCTTTTTGAAAAATTTCAAGTTGAACTAATTGTTCAAATTCCCATTTAACGTTTTCAACTTCGACTTAATTCATAGTTTGAATTCCGCATACTTTTCACAATATTAGTTTTAAACCAACTTCAAACTTTCCAATATTAAATTTTCCACTTAACTTAATTCTCTGCACGTTTAAATTCAAATTCATCACTGAATCTATTAAACTATTATGGATCATCATGTTGACAAACTTCAAATTTGAAATCTAAATCCCATTTGAACCTTGCATTTGCTTTCTATTTCCAAAAATAATCAACTAGTT
This sequence comes from Allium cepa, assembly GCA_030765085.1. Classification (NCBI taxonomy): domain Eukaryota; kingdom Viridiplantae; phylum Streptophyta; class Magnoliopsida; order Asparagales; family Amaryllidaceae; genus Allium; species Allium cepa. Next base: position 62,619,550 of record CM060935.1, read on the forward strand.
CTTTAGTAAGCCATTCATCGACTTGGTTCCATTAGATTCATATCTCCACATTAACTAGATGTTTTCGAAGTTTCCTATTAAAATTGGCAATCCCTATTAGCAAAGGTTGGATTATTCAATCATTTCCCCAAGACAAATTTGCAAATTTACATTATCCTGATATATAGGATTATTATTCAACCAAACTTGAGATTCAACTCCGGATTTTATTTCAAACATTTCAAATATACATATATATACATACTTGCGTATCAAACCTTGCTTGAAACATAAAAACAAAAATTATTTAATTTTATTATTTTCAAAATTATTTTGAAAAATTACTTGAATTTTTTTTCCTGTATATACTACTAGTATTGTTCTTCAAAACATTTGAAATCAATTTTTAAAAGAATTCAGAATCAAATTTCCAAGTTATAGTTCAATGATCCCCTTGGCTATAACTAAATTGACATGTCATTTTATTTCCCATTCAAAATATTTGATTTAAGCCAATTCATTAATTCACTTAACTTATATTTTATTTTTCATAAATCTCAACAATTTGATTATGGGTTTTCAAATGATCGGGACTCAAATCTAAGGAGACCTTACCGAAGAGAAACTATCGTAAACCTAAATTTAGAGAGGGGGATTTCTGAAAAGGATTTGAATTTTCAAAATACCTTTTATTTTTCAACAAAAATTTTTTACACTTCTTTAGATTTGAAAAACGCTTTTTTTATAGTGATCCTAGTGACTATTCATATTAAACGTCATAAACTAAGCTTTGTATAAATCAAAGCTCTAATACCACTTTGTAACATCTCGCCCTTTTTACCGCCCCCAGTCGGTAATTAAACCAACTTGAAACGTTAAAAATGACGGACTGTTATTTAGTTTATAGAGTTTAAACAGAATCAGCCACAAAATCACAGAATAATAATATTTCAAAAAAATGGATCTTTCTATTTTCTTATAAATATCATAGTTTATACAATGTATTGAATTTATACAACGGAATATTTCTTTAAGTACAAAAACCCCGAACTAAAGTGAGCGTTTTCCCCCTCTCTCTCTAACTTCGCTGCCTGAAAACCTTCAAGCTGTAAAACACTCGGTCTAACCTGAGTATCACATTCAAAAGAAAAAAATACACGGGTCAGTCTAATTCAAACTCAGATTTTTAATGCATAGAGGCAATAATAATCAAATAGACGACAGTCACAATAATTCTCATCTATCCGACCCTTTTAATAAAGAAATCGGATAACGGTAAATATAACACTTAACAGTATCAAACAACAAATCAGCAGAATCAAATCATCAACAAGATAAATGAAAACATTATCAATGAAGAAAATTTAGAAAACATCATAATTGCCTAATTGGCAATTAACAACAAAATCTAATTATTTAAACAAATAATTAGAAACTCAGAATCTAATTATCAAATAGATAATTAGACAACAACAAAATAATCAAATCAACAATCAAATACAATATCAAAATATTGAATTGACACCACGAAACAATTTCATCAATTGAAATCAATCAATTTAAAATGTCAGATTATGAATTGATTGCAGTACACGCACGCGTGCACTGCCTCGCCAATAAAGAGATGAAATACACAAAAGCTCAATGAAAATTCACAAATGAACACCAGGTCAAACCCAAGAAAAGTCAGCTTCAACCCCAAATGTACTTCAAATGAAATTGAAATGCGGGCACAAGGTCAATCCCAAGCGTTTAGGCTGGATTCAACTCAATGTACAGAAACAAATACAAAGCAAATGTCACAATAAAACTGCAGTTGCAAACAGGTACAAAGACAAGGACAATGCACAGGTCAACAGCACATAAATATATGAATAAGTGATACAACAGTTCAGTGAACTGCAAGTATCGACCAGGTAGCCACAAGTGTAAAGCAATGCCCAACACAAATGAGTGAACCCGATTCAAGTGAGGACAGAATGCAACAACAACTCTAGATCAATGCAAATAAAACTTGGTTACTACATAACACGGCGGCAACTAAAAATAGTGCAATAAGTCAAGAGCAAGTATGTGTACCTAAGGTACAACATGTATGCAACTTTGAGACTGAAAAATGCAAGCACCAGACTCGAGTACAAAAACTACAAACTCAAGTGCAGCGAACTAAATTATAAACTCAAGCATGAATAAAACTACAATATAGCTTCAATTGGAAACAATATCACCATTGAAACTAAACTCATATACACATTGTACTCAAGGCAACCAGCATATATAAGTGCAGTGAAAGCCAGTGATCAAGCAACATTGCAGCTTCATTCATGTATATATGACTAAAATCACAAAGCCACTGTTCAAGCTTAAAATTCCAAGTCATGACCAGAGAGGAGCAAGACCAGTGAACTAGACTCCCATGTGCAGGTAAATGAAGATGCAATGAAGTCAAAGCAAGCATATGGCAATGTAGCAAGGCACGGCACAATTTTCAGTGAAGTCACAATGAAATCAAGGCATCAAGTATACACAAATTAATGCACCAGTACAGTTCAGTGAACTGAAGTGAAGTCACAAGTGTAAAACTACACCAGACTAAGTGCCATCAAGTAAACAATACTCAACATGAATGATCAGGTAATAGGCATATAATCCATCAAGTTAAAGCAAGCAAGTGAATCATAAACCAAGTGTACCAAAAAATACAACAGTGGAATGCAAGTGCAGACTATACATAAGTCTAAAAATGTCCAAAATGCTAACATGTGAATATGCAGCATACACATATGAAGTGGTGCACAGCAAATTCAAGCATCAGACTTCATGTCGAACAAGAAAAACACAAGTCAGAAAACAAGCAAGCTTCGAATGTATAAGACAACAGCTCCAGATGGTACACTTTACAAAGGCAAACCAAACACAATGCAACTACATGATGACTGGAAACATAATTCATATATGCAGCCTCGACCAGGTTACACATTGAAGAAAATATGCAAAACAAGTAGCATAAGCAGAGACAAAGAGGAATAATTCGAGTTCACCATACAACAGCAGTGATAAACCAGAATACCATCGTATGTACAAAACCCAATGCAAAGACCAGTGATGTAACTCAATGCATCTCCCAAAAATTTCGACCAGACTATACAATGAACTAGCAGGAATAGGCTAGCATGAATAGTATGGCAAAAGACGAACAAAATCAACATCAAAAAAAATCAAGTGCGCAACACTTATCAAATGAAGACTCAAATTTCAATTTCACTGTCTCAACATCAACGTATCATTGACAAAGTGAAACAACCAATATACAGCAATCTCAATCCAAGGCCGAAGCCATTAGAATTCATAGACTACCAAAATCATACAATGGTATGGTACAGTTCAACAATATCACTAACATTTTAAGAAATCAAGTGACCGAAGTCACATGCAAGCACCAGTTTTAAACAAAAACAAAGAATGGAAATGGTCATCAAGTAACAGAGCAACTCGAAAACTAGCATCAAGCAATAATTCGAACAAGCCAAAAATGCAGACGAGTTGTACAACAATTCCAGAATAGGCAAGTTCGAAAAATGCCAAAATCGAAAACATTATCAAGTCAGAGCCGAGTTTTACAGTGTCAAACATCGAAGTGAAAAACCTAAAACACGTGCCACTTCAAGTTCATAGAGGACATGATCAAAACAGTGGCCAAGGTAATCAATCAAGTCCGAGTGTAATACTTCCAGAATTCAAATTTGATATAAACAAATCAATACCGAAATTGAATAAAAATTTAACACCGCGGTGGCCACGGTTCAAATCGATGCCGTGAAAATCAAACAAACAAAATATACGAAATTGACGAAGTCAAAGATCAATCACCAGCATCAAAACGAAATCAAATGGCCAAAATAATCGAACGAACAAGCAAACAAATTGACAAATTCAAACAAATGAACACAAATAAAGGAGACCGAACACATATAAACGAAAATAAGATCTAGAATGAAATTAGATGTGAGTAAATAAATTTACTCACCTTTGATTCGACGAGTTGAAGTAGCGTGTTCGAATAGATGAAGAGTCGAAGTCGTGGCCCTTAAGAGACGAACAATTGACGAAGCTTAAAGTCACGTCTTCGATTTCTGAAAACCCTAATTAGGAAAAAAAAAGGACAAACAAGAGCGAGATGTGAAGCCGCCATTTTTTTCTTTGATTCGAAATTGAAGGAGAGGAATCTAAATGAAGTGAATGAGGGAGGGATTTAGTATTTTATGAGAAAGGGGGAAGCGTGATTCCAGGCTGAAACAAAGGAGAGTTGCGTGATTTAAGGATGAAAGAAGTATGAGAGGAACAAGGCTACTGTGTCGTGATGGGAAGGGAAGTAGCTGATGTTGACCAATTTCAAATTTAAATTTTAATTGAATTCGATTTAATTTCAACGCGTTTATATGTCGTACGCTCACACAACAACTCCAAATGCTATGAAATTTGAGATCCGATAATAATACAATATTCCGGATCCAATGGAACTGGTTTCGTCGAATTCCGAGACTGTGCCTCGGGAGGCTATTTTTTAAAATATCGACTCAAACGATATAATTTCAAAACTGATCAAATCACTTTCAAATTCAATTCTGAAGCTTCCATTATCTCCAGCATTGTCAATATATATTTTACAAGCCTTTGAAATATTTTTAATCAGCTTAAAACTGAAGATTCAAATTATTATTCAACTTTCAATAGATTAAATTTTAAAATTTAATTGCCAATTTCATTCTGATAATTTGAAATTCAAGTCAAACCATCATTCAAATATTTAAAATTAATTAAATATTTCCAATTAAATTGTTCAAACTTCTGGGTCGTTACATTATTTTCCTATTCATTTCTAAATAAAACTTCTTAATCTTAAATCCATCAAATACCTTATAGTCAAATTATGAAACTTAATTCACATGGTATTTGTTATTTTAAACATTTTCATCCAACAATTAACCTACTAACCATATTATTCAAAACTTCCCCCATTTTTTTTTTTACTTTTTCTAACTTATCCACTTCCAATTCTTACTTCATTTTGAATTACAAATGTTACATTAAATGTACTAGTAATTTAATGTTTTATTTTAGGATGATATTTCCTATATCTATTATTCCTAAATTTTACATTGATTTTAACCTAATCAAAGTATCTATATTTCAAATTATCTTATCTCCTTTATAAGCTATAGATTTTACCCTTTTATATTATATTTACCCAAAGTCTCAGTTTAGGCTTATCTTTTACTATCTCATTGATAAGAATTTTTCTTAGTGTGCATTTTCTTTTTTACTTTCTCTAACTACAACTTCTAGCTTCAATATTATCATCAAATATATTATAATCAAATCATGAATTTTACTTCACAAGATATTTGTGCTTAGCTTTTAAATCCATCAATTTTAATGATCACTAAATCATTATTTCCGAATAACCAAATGATTAGAGTATATGATTAAAAATCTAAATTCTAGCTTTCAACAAATTGATTCTATATGAAATATCTTATAGTCAAATCATGCAATTCTAATCACAAAATATTCATATTTTAGTTTTACTAAGCTAATTACAAACAATCCTTAACCTAAAAATATCCCCTCTCTATGTTTAAAATATAAACTCAAGGAAAATCATTTAATTTACCAATTTCTTTAAAACGAAACCATTTTTATAAAATTAACAAATAAGAGCTCATATATAATACTCTCAACTCATTCTAGAGTGTCACTTACCCTATCTCTAATGTGTATTTACCCAACAAAGCCTAGGTGTTTACTCAACCTAAGCACTGATACCAAATGTTAAGGGCCGTTTTTCTATACTCTTTAAATTGACAATAAACCACACATGTCCAACTCAAATTGAACGAAAACACGGAACATGGAATGTAGAAAGAAAAATAAGACAGAACATAATCTAACATGAATGGAATAATATAAAATATTGAACAATATCTTTACAGCGGAAAACTTTTAAAATACATATATCAGAGTCTAAACTAATTTAGCTTGGACAGTTATAAACATCATTCCTTACAGTTTTTGACAGACATCAAACAAATATAGAACAATAGAATACGTCTATACGTAGATGAATATCTCTAGCTCTTCTCCAAAAACTCCAACTGTCTTTAACAAAACATGAAACTACTTGGATCTGACCTGAGTATTGAAAATACCTAAATCAGGCTTGATAAACCTGTGTGAGAAAAACTCAATAATAAATGACAGTATCATATATCAGCCTTGGAAATAAAATTCTTTTAAAAGAAAGAGTAACTCATAAGACCACGTCCACATATAAACACGGAGTGTTTTACCTTATGATAACTAAAACGCTTTTATGCAAAACATTTGATATTATTTCTAATGACATTATTTGAAAAACATTTGCAAATAAACTTATTAATCTTAGATGAAATTGTTACATTGATTAAATTCCAGCATACTAGGTTTATAATCAAGTCTGAAGGAACTTATCAAAGAATGGATTTCCATAAAAATGACCAGGTGAAGAGAATACCTTCCGATGGGTACACCTCTAGATGGACGTCCCGAGGAACCATCACCAAGCTCCTATACCAACACAAGACCAGCTTACCTATATAACTAGATAGTATCTAATATCTTATCCCACAATTGATACTAACCTTTAACCGAGCGCTCGTTTTCCATACACCACATTAATTTACATCCCAAATATAGCAGATAGAAATATATCTAGAAGGGTATCATTATATGCTCATTGGGAATGACCCACTTAAACTTGCAGCATCTAACCTTGTTTTGGTCATTTTCGGTTGATGAGGCTTGAGGCAACGATTACCCTTTCACATATTATATCATCTTTGAATGCCACATGGACATTTCTTGTGTAATTGCCTTCCAAAAAAATACAAACCTGAGCTTGTACGTCTCAAGTAGGGTGTTAAGCTAAGAGAAGTTGCCTTCCCCGCCACCACAGATGTATGTTTGTAAAATCCAATGTATGTAATCTCAGAAAATGTACTGCCAGACATTCATCCATATAAGTTCGTTCTGGGACTGAACGAAACTGAAGGTACTTTCCTAGGCCATTACTAAACGAGAAGCCCTTGCGTTTTTGATATTTTTCATAACAAAGAGACCCTATTACAGTAAGTAAATTGGGAGTTTATCCATAATTAATCAACAAGTAGTCCTTCGTTATTATTCGTCTCAATATCCCCTCTTCAAAAAGCTTCATTCTTTCGAACACATAAATTGTTTCAAAGTAGTTTTCAGATAGGAACGACCCAAATCAGACCCCCATTCCTTCGGAATCCAATCATCGATAAAAATTGAATATGAGTATATAGGATTTGTTAAGCCACTTTTCATTATAATTCGTTTGGTTAATTTCAAATCCGTTTTTAACCTTGGAATAATTCTAAGATAATTCACTTATTGCTTGGGAAAGCATTTCCTATTTTCTTATTATCGATCTGGAATTTCTTAACTTTTAAATGTGTCAGAGGCAATGTTATTTAAGACATCATTTATTGTAAACCCTAAATCTGTCTTATAAAACATTATTGAGGAAATAGGATCATAGAAATCATTCTTATTTTACTCAATATCAATTTCCATATTCAACAAGTGTTATGGGCGGAATAACGGTAAGCTCACCTTTTAAATTCCACGAATAGAAGGAGATCCCTCTTCAGAATTTAATACTAAGTATTAGAATATTATCTCTAAGCAATCCAAGTTGTAGTTTATTCATTTTGGAGATTGCTTGAATTTTGGATAATACTAATCTTCTTTTATTTTAGAACAACTTAATATAATCTTTTTATAGCATCCAAGCTTTTCTTTCGATCTGTTCCACCCCTCGCCTAAGAAGAGAAAATATAGGCCAAGTAAGTTCAGGGCACTGGTTTCTTCATTCCTAACCTTAGATAAACACCTTATTTTATCATCCTAGATCTCATAGACGAGACAAATGTACTAGTCGTTTCCGCATACTCAATTATTTGTTTTTATTTTGGAATTGATTATAAAGGTTCAAAATTATCTCTTAAATGCTTAATTTTCTTTTTAAAAACATTCATAATTAATTATAGGAAAAATCGTTAAGTTTAAACCTTTTTTTAAAAGTCGTAGAAACAGTAGTAGAAAAGTGATGCGGAATAAGCTTTATAAGCCTATTTGATTTAAACAACTTTTTAATATTTGAAAATTCATATTTTCCACTTCATATTTCTTCTAAACTATTTAAATAGATTTATCAAATTTATTCCATATTTTTCCCTAACTAAAAACGTCCATTTAAAAGATTTTCCGTGATGGTCACGTAATTGCACAAGCACGATTTTTCTAGAAAATTGGTTTAGACATAATGAAAAATCTACACGATGAAATCTTGATTTTATTCTCTATTTGAAAATTATGATTATAATAGGCCGGCCATTTCTCGTTTCGAAGAAATCCGCGCTTTACTGCACTCTATACACCCATTTGAACTTTTTGGCGCGTAATCGTGAACTGTCGTTACACGACGCGCCTAGTTTTAACTTGATTTACAATGTTTGAAAAAATTCTCTAAATTGAATATATTTACTTATAAAATATTACTGATCATTTTAAGTTGACATTTCCACTTTTAAAGTATAGATTTTCACTATTCCCATATTATAATATTATTATATTTCTATTATTTTAATATTAAATTTTAAAGTCCAATTTTAATTCAATTTCAATTCTAACTTCAAATTAAACTTAATTTAAACTTAAACCTTAATCTTAATTTTAATTTTCAAAATATATTTCGATTTCAGTTTCAATTTTACTATTCATCTCAATTTCAATTTCACTTTCTATTTCAAACCCAATTCAAATTCCGATTTGAATTTCAATTATACTTCAATTCCACTTTGACTTTATTTTAAAAATCCAAATATTATTTTTTTCACTATTCACAAAGAAGCTTAAGAATTCCAACATATACCATACTAAAAAATTGATCATACTTAACAAAGGTATTACTTAATCAAAATGAGCCTAATCACTTCCAATATTCATCATTAATATAACATCCACTGTCATGGCACAGTAATTATCAATAAATGGGTATATTAGCATAACTCTATTATTCATCCAACATATTCAGACAATCATTCAAACATCTATATCATCAAATGATGATTATCTAATATAATAATTAAACTTGGTGATCAATATAATTCAAATAACGATGAGAATTTCTCACCTTTATTTCTACTCTGCCAATCTTTGTACGAACTAGCGTGCTTACGTCTTACGAACTAACGCGTATTCTTCTCTTTCCTTCATTCCTTTCTTTCTTCTTCTTCTTTTCTTTTTTTCAAAAAAAGGAGGCGTGAGCTTTGGAGTGGTTGGAGGCCATGGAAGAGAGGAAGAAGATGGAGAAAGTGAAGAGAAAGGCAAAGAATGAGAAGTGAATTTGTTTGTGAAAGAATGGAAGGTATGCATGCTTATTTATACTTGAGTTTTGGAAGGTAAATGACTTAAATACTGTTGCCTTATTTTTTGACTTTTGCTTAAGCATGATGTGAAGTGCAATAATAGTGAAAGGATGTTAGGATTTGAGTTATGCACTTATGAAATGATGTTTGCCTTATTTTTTTTAACTTTAAAATGTTAAAATAACTTTTTCTCCTTTTCCATACTTAATAAGACTTGAGTGTTAAAGGTGAGAAGTTATGCTAAGTCCTTTTGTGTAATGATGGTGTTTCTTAAGCTTACTTAAGCACTCTTTTGTCAAATCATGCTTTAACACTTTTCTTTTATGTTTTATTTTATTTACTTTACAAAGAAAGTGATACTTGTTTTATATAATATAAATGTAATCTGATATAGTTTGTTATAGGTTGTAAAATTTATTATACATGTTATAAAGTGCATATGTTCATATAACATTGTGACGGATTGTTACAGTTGAAAGCAACGTTGTTATTGATAAATTTTACAATCAAAATTTGACCTTTTTGTTAAACTATATGTTAAGTAAACCAAATTTAAATATTGATTTCCTACTATATTAAATGAATTAAAATAAGTTTATCTAGGTTAAAATCTTATATTATTAGGATTAATATCAAAATATTGAATTTTGAAGTTGCATTGACAAAATGTGACAAATTTTGAATATTTTTGTAAAACGATTATAAACCTATTTTTAAATCCTTTAATATGCTTCTATTATCTTTATTAAGTGATTTTGATAAGATTTAAATTTTAAAATAAATATTTAAATCTATTCATTTAAGCATTTATTTATTTTTAACAAAATTTAACATTTTCTTATTTATTCTAAAATCCAAATTTCATCCCTTTTAATTATTAACTATAAGAATAAATAATTTTTCTATATAACTTATTTATTTAAGTTTTTAAACCCTTTTAAATTTGAAATAAACAACAAAATTACGAGCCGTTACAGGATTAGTTTTTAGAAATTAGAAAATTGATATTCTAGTTAAAATTATGATGCCATGTTTGAGTAATAGTTGATGTATTTACACCCTAGAACCCTTGTAGTCAATCTAAGATTGAAGAGATATCATCAGAGTCTAACCGAAAGGTTTCTTGGAGCTAAAACAGCATAATGATTCGCTGCAACTAATGCACCAATGTGCCACACCGGTGGTCCTATGGGTAACAGCCTAGGGTTGTTTAGCTCCAGGAAATTGCACATAGTCCGTACGTTCGTCGCCTCATTTGTTGTGCTATGTTGCTATGCTTTGGATGGATTATTATAATATGTTATGGAGGCAATTTCAACTTATATTTGCTAAATAAATTTATAAAATAGATTTGAAGATGATATAGAAGTCAAACTATATGGACCAATTCATGGCTATAATCTTGTGATGACTTTTGACTTAGTTGTAGTGAATTCTTTTGTGTTCTATGGGCTTTGAATCACTTTGTTTCAAAGATTTGGAATATTATATACTTATATCCATCTGTTTTATATAATACAAATTTTATTTTATGTTTATGAAAATCAAACGTATCTTCTAAATTAATCTAGTTCTTTTTGTAAATGATTTTAATAAATTGTTATAGATATATATAGTACTGATATTATAAGAACTCACAGATTTTGGGAAACATGGTTTAAGAAACATAAAACTAATTTATTTCAAGATAAAATTGATATTTATATCAGATTGAGTTTGGAAAATGAATCTATGGTTTTAAGAATAGATGAGTACTTACATAAGTGGCTTTTGGAAAATGGTTTGTGAACTTTATATATGTATATACTATTGGAAATTTGGAACAACAATACATATATATAAAAGCAATTTGATATATAGATTGGATTATTGTTTATTTTATTTAAAGTGAAATATATATAATCAAATAATAAATGTTATGGATATTAATGAGAAGTTTGAAAGTAAATTTATACATAAAATATTTTGGAAAACATCTTAAGTATACTATAGTAAAATATTTACTTTCAAAAAATGATTTAGAAAATAAAATGTTTTAACTACCTTAATTCTAAAAGATGAGGAGTATTAATATTCAACTTAGTTCTACCGATTGGTTTAAATGCTCTCAAGTAATGCTCCATTGAATATAATATAACTCATTGAGTAGAATAATATTTGAGTGGAACTTACTAGCCCAATAGTGAATATTCGAATTTCACCGGGTAGTATAGGATGCCTTGGTTAAATCCTTGTGATTGCTATTAGGAAGTATTTGACAATTTAGAGTTGCATTTTCTTTTGGTGTTTGGTGGAACCGATAGATCCTTATACGAATATAGTTCAGGTTTTCTGGTCGTTTCCGTAATGAGTGAGATCTACCAGCTTCTAGTATATATTTGAATTTCACTTGGCGGTATGAGATGTTATGGTTAAGCTCTTGTGATTATTAAATTGATAGTATTTGACACTTTATAGTTTACTATCTTTTGGTGTTCAATGGGACGGATAGATCCTTAAGAGGTTTGCTTATGGATTTCTTTATGATCATTTATATATAACAACATTGAATAATCTAGAGTTTTCGAGTCATGGTTTCCACGATCGTCTTGATCGGTCAAGATTTGGTTTTTCTTGATCCTTGTGATCGTATTGAGATTCTGTATTCCTCGATCCTTTTGATCATGTTGAGATTCTGTATTCCCATGATCCTTGTGGTCATGTCAAGATTCTGTGTTCCTAATCTTTGGTATCAGACCTGTACATGTGATACCTTAATCGTATGTTTCCATGGTATGGAATTGGTTTATTTGTGTAAGGAATATTATAATTTATTCTTTGATTCTGTGTTTAGTTACTATTATGTGTTTGTGACCTAAAAATATAACCTTGTTTCTTGAGATAAATTCCGAGTTAAATTAATTCCGTGACTCGCTAAATTTTAGACATCTGGATTTATCTATATGTCATTTATTCTTGTGCTATGTCTAGTTCTCACCCATTTGTATATTTAGAGATAATCCAACCTGTTTATTGTATAATACTAGGGTCAGGCTAAGACGTTTCAGGTTATAGGATAGGTTGACCTTTGGATGATTATGCTAGCAAGGAGATAAACACTTTTTACTTTTAGTTTATTTCATTTAGTAATTTGTGTATATGTTTATGAGATTTATATTTGAGTAAGAGATTAGTACCAGATGTATATTATTTGAGTCTAGTGTTATATTTTGTAGTGTCACAATTTGTATATGTATATGATCTTTATTATTCCACTATGACTGTTTTGATTTTTAGGAACCAATGAGTTTATTATTTTAAACTGAGACTGAGCACGTAAAAAAAATTCTAGAGATTAAATAAAAAAGTAAGTATGACGTGTCAGTGTTAGTTCAAAGTCATATTCACATTCGGTCGCTCTTACAAGCCGTATTCTCCGCATTATTAAATCACAATATTTACAACGTTCTTTAATAATATGAGAATAGCGGTAGGGTCGTTACAGTTTTGCAAAATTTTGATGTTTTCTACGCTTAAAATGTAGATTTATAAAGTGGGCCTATGGTTGGATTTTCGTTTCAGATTTTTCTACCTATAGAAAAAACTACATAGCTCATGTCATGCTCTAGGTATTTGTAATTCGAAAGTTTTTCTGGAAAGAGAATGCACTATGTAACAGTTCAATCTTTGAAATCATTATTTAAATTTTGTGTTTTGACCCTTGAAATGTGTCGAAATGTAGGCTACACTAGAACACTATATTGCTTCTATGTTAAATGAATGCTTATATCTTTTATATTATAATAAAGTCTATAGTGAGTTAGGAATAGGTGTCGAAGAGGACTATTTTGATTAATTGTGACGTTAGCTCGCTTTTTCTTAAATAATAACAAGGTAGCTTACTTAAAAATGCTAATAAAACGACATGTCTTTACACTTCATCAAAATATATGTGATATTATATGTTTCCAGTGTTTCGAGATGCCCCGTTGTTGGGATGTATATGTAATGTGATTTTACTATGCTGTGATTTTTGGAATGCTCTTCATATAAAGAAAACTCTATTGAAATTTCTCAAAAAATTCGACACTTAAAACATTATCACATAAATTTATTATATGCAAAAAACAAAAAGTCATTGATTAAATCTAATTAAATTTATAGCATACGATAAAATGTGCTAGAGAGCCACATAGAGCATTGAGCAAGTTTAAGCTTGATAGAAGACTGTAAGTACGAAGAAAGTTAAGGATATTGGTTGTGTATGACATCATCCCTACAAGAAATTAAGAGGACGTAATTTTCATAAAGGAGAGGTATGTAACAACCTTGTTTTCTACGTCGTAATAATAAATACATTTAAATAAAATATAAATAAATTTGATTTTTGATAATTTTTATTTTGAAAATAATAATTTTCTTATTTGAAGTCTATTTAATATAAAAATTTATAAATTGAATTTAGTAATAAATTATTTTTGGATAAATATTAAAAAATAAAATGTTTTAATAAATTTAAAATATTATTAAAGTGTAAATAATTTTTATACGATTGAAATAGTTGAAAATAAATTTACTTTACGTTAATACAAAGAATAATTATCTAAAAATAAACAAGCATTGAATTGAAAGAAATTGTGCAATTATCGAAATATATTTGGTTGAATGAAGTGTAAATCAATTTAAATTAGATTCAAATATATTTATAAATAAATAAAAGAGTTATTTAAAGAGAGAAAAATAAATAAAAGAAAATTTGAACTATTCTTTTCCCTAAGGACTAAAGTACAAATATAGGTCCTTAAAATATATAATTCCTAACCATAACATTCCTAACCAATACTTTATTTCTAAATTCTAAAACCTTAATCCCCCAAATAAATGCAGAGAAAGAAAGAAAATAAGAATAAAACACATGAATGCACGTACAGTGGCTGGTAACGTTATGAAGGCCGCAGGTGAAGGAAGGAACACGCTACGATGAAGCGGCTGATGATGCCAAAATTGGCACCATGATGTGGTGGCTAACAATGGCTGAGGTACGCGTTCGTGCTGGAATGAAAACAACTACCAATGACCCAGACTCGATAGGAAGGCGCTATAGATGGCTAAAAATGGCACGTGCACAAATTTTTGGGTGAGCGTATCAAGCGTTGCAGGCCATGACCATGGCAGAGGCAGTGAGGCTAGAAGGAGATGCACGTGAGTGGAGGCATATCATTTTTCTAGTGTTGGAGGTAGTACAAAAATTTGCTAGGATTTCGATAAGATTTTACACTTACGTCTATATCTAAATGTCAATGCATGTTATGAATTTATCCCATTTATTATTTGAATAGCTTGGAATTGATTGATTTTTGGAAAGTTAATTGATTGCATTGATTGAAAGTGTCAATTTGCAAAATAACTCTGTCTAATTGTGATGTAAACTTTATATTTTTGTATTTTGTTGTATGTGCATTGTATGGCCGACCAAAGTTTGACGAAACTCAAAACAAATCATACGAGAAATTTATATGACTGATTGGTCATTGTAATCTTGGAGCAATTTTGCTCTAGGTTAATATATTTGGACTATTTATTTCTTTTACTTGTTTTAAGATTTTTCTTTAAAAGCTTTAGCAATTATTTTCAGGGCTTTAAAATCATATTAAAAGTATTTCAAGAATAATTTAACAAAATTTTACTCTAGCTAATTTTTTGTATTTCAAAAATCTAATTTTAGTTATAAATTTAGTTTTCTTTCGGTCACAAAACCTTTTAAAATCACTACTATGATTGTATTATAAATTTGGAAATGTTTTTAAGGAAAAAATAAAATATGTTATTGTTTTAGAAATTTATTTTAAAAGTTATTTAAATATTTTGAAAGAGTTTCACGCCTTTGGAAAATATAGAACTCTGTCCAAGAAATAATTATAAGGTTTTGTAAATGTTTTGAATAAATAAAAATCAATTTCAATAGTATGAAAATTACAAATAAAGTATAGTACAAAAGAATATACCTCTTTTTAAGTTATTCTGAGGATAAAAGGCTATACAAGTAAATTATAAAGAAATAACTGTTTTGAATACTAAATAAGGATTTAAATGACTTTAGTAAGATTATATATATAGTAGCTATTTTATACAAATATTTTAGTCGCTTAAGTATTTCAATGAAGTGCAATTTATATGGAAAAGCAATATAGATATTTTAAATATCTTTTGAATCTATTCAGTAAATACAAACTTATTTCATAAAAAAATATTAAGATCCTTTTGAATGGTTTTAATAAATAAAACCTCTTCTATGCGATGAGAAGTTTGAATAAACGATTTAGTACCACCGATTGGCTTGAGACTTTTGATAACACTTTATTAGTTATCCCTATGACTCATTGTGTAGAATATACTTTTGGATTGAGTGAAATTTACTAACACTTAGTAAACATTCGAGTAACACTGATTGGTATCGGTCACTCCTATGATATTCGTTTGGTAACTATTTGTAAGCATGTAAAACTTATGGGTCAAGATGCCTAGGGGTCAGTTTACTATGTGTTTACTATTTGTTGTGATTTGAAAGGCTATATTCTTGACCGTGAGGCTAGCTGTCCTCCCTAACGACTCAACTGTGGAGTTCACGCCTATAGTTGTGGCATCATCTATCTTATTGTGTGTTTGACTATCTTGTTGTGTGCTTAACTCTTGTTAGTGTACTAACTATGTGTTCATACAGCACTCAGATGTCATAAGAGCCAACAGTCTGGTATAGAGGGAACATTCGACATCGTGAATCTACTATCCGTCGAGATCGCCATATATCGGTGTGAAAAGGTAGGACATTATTGCCATTAGTATCAAATACCAAAAAGACTATTGGAGTGTTATTGTGTGTTTATTAGTATCCTCGAATTACTGTGTGTTTGTTAGTCTTCCCGGGAATAGAGCAGTGGCATCATTCATCCCCAATAGAGGCAGCTAAGGACATACTGCGTATTCATCCAACCCAAGGTGTGCTAATTGCATATTTATCTTGGTGTGTGCTCATCGTTGATCTTGACTTGTTATGTGCTTGCCATAGGGAGTTACTGTGTATTAATCCATGAACTGACTATGCTCATCCATTATATGGGGACTTACTTTATATTCGGCCATTACATGCATTACATATACATCGCATTCTTATTGTTTATATGATATTTGTGCATAGTCGTGAGCTCACCACTACAGAGACATACAGTGTGTTCGTCCTATCGACTAGCTATAAGTTTATTGCTTATTTATCGCCATGACTCTTTTATGCTATATATTTGCTCTTATTATGCCATTCTGATCTTGTTTGCTTGTTATTTTCTTATATCTTACATATGCTTGTTGATATATTATGTGTTTGACTATATTGTTGGAACTTGGACGGTCGAAAGCAGGTAAATTTCGAAAGAAAAAAAACTTTTGGATCGTTATTGGGCTTATGTAGTCTAAATGTGTATTAGATCCAATCTAATAAAATTTTAAATAAAATCTTATTTTGTTTGAATTGTTAAAATGGAGATCTAAATTTTAAATTGTATGTATTATAATGAATGTATCAAATACATTCATTTGTGTGAAGTGTAAGTGTAATATATAAATAAGGCATATATAGATGAATTAAGAAAAGGAAATCTATTGTTTTCCTCTCTTAACCTATGCAATTAATTAAGAGAAAATTTAGCAATATACATAGAGAGAAACCTTTCATTTCTCTCTCTCTCTATATATAT
This sequence comes from Allium cepa, assembly GCA_030765085.1. Classification (NCBI taxonomy): domain Eukaryota; kingdom Viridiplantae; phylum Streptophyta; class Magnoliopsida; order Asparagales; family Amaryllidaceae; genus Allium; species Allium cepa. Next base: position 62,636,750 of record CM060935.1, read on the forward strand.
ATATATATATATAAACATAATAATTTGATATATTAATTGACATTTATAACTTATTAGTAAATTTACACACGCCTTAGTTGTCCAAGTTTTTAACTAGTGAAATATATGCGTACATCTATAATAATTATGGACACACACATATATAAAAATCTTTCAGTTGTTTTAAATAATTTGAAATCCAAAATTAACATTAATAAAAATGATTTCAATTAAGAAAGGTTTGACTACATTATTACATAAAATCCTCTTACAAATTTGAATTAAATAACACATGTATATGGAATACATGATTATTGCAATTTAATAATTTATATCTAAATAACATAGGTTTGCAAATTTTATATCATATCATATATCTATGTATATATATACACACCCAAATAAGTTCGATTTTATGGTTAATAGTTTAGATTAAACTTGTAATTTAGGAATGAAACTAGAGTTAAGAATTTTCATGATACTTTAAATACAGAAAACCACAAAGAACTAGAATTTTCACTAAATTCCTATTCGTTAATTTTAAATCAGGTTTTTTTTATAAACAATAATCGAAACATTTACTTTCAAAGTGTTTACCATATATATTAAAGATTAATTTCCAAGAATAGGAAATAACTTGATATATAAAATTCATTTGCATTTGTGTATGTAAATGTTATATAATTATATGAAAAAAATATCATTCAAAATTGGTTTTCAATTTCACAAATTTCCTAAACAAAGTAAAAGAAATTTGGACAAATTAGGTATATGTAAATTTGTGATAATTACTTATTGATCTAAATAATATAGAGAATAATAACAAGTTGTCAAAAGTAACATGGGATCCAAAACATATTAATTTATCATGAGCATATATTAAAGGAAGATAGTGAAAAAACATGGATCTGAATCAAAACAATACAATATACATGTTTTAACCAAAATAGACATAAGGGAGGTTTTATTTACATGTGGCAAGATGAATAATTAAAACATGAGGTGAATCATGCAAAGTCTAGTTATATAAATCATATAAACACATCGGTGAATTTAAATCGAAGAATTACCTTTGAGTGTAGCTAATAAATCACACCTTGAATAATGAACCAAAGCTCCTGGATTCAGAAATCATCCTGCAGATTTCGCACGGTTCAACAGGGATAAACCAATTTTACTGAAATAATTTGATTTTTATTTGTTATTGGGATATTTTTAAGCATGAGGGATCTCTAATTTTCCGCCATTGGAGAGGAAGGAGAGGACTAGAAATTTGTGAGAAAGAATGAAAGAAGGTAATTGATACATCTTAAAAGAGACATTTTTACTTCCTTATATTATTCTTCTCCCTTTTTGATAAATTCAAAAATTATTATCTCCCCCTCCCCTTTTGTGGGTGGCCAAACATGGAGGCAACATGGGCCTCAAATGATCCCCCACCCATTCAACATTTATTCCATCTAAATCCAATTTAAACATCTACCGATATCATATATTGATGCACGCATTTATAACTTTTATTTGTGCAATTTATTAAATGCTAATGGTATTCAAACAAATCAAATGAAATTTAATAATTAATATTTTAGAAATATTGATTAATTTACAATGATTATAAATTAATTAAATTATGTGGTTTATTTGGAGTATTCATCATTACGATTGTGCGATTTAAAGTGTAAATTTAGTCGGCGATTAGTATCAAATAATTCATATATTAACATTCACACATCATCTTAGCTAGTAGTGTGATATTATGGCTGAATTTATCGCTTACACATATTTTAGTAATATTTACTTTCACTTATTATAAGCAATACATGGCAGTACTAGTTATTTACGCCAATTCTCTTCATCAAAACTAAACCACATTAGGACATACAGAATTTAGTTTTGGTCAAAATTCCAACATTGCCCACATTCAACTTTGTAAATGCAAACACAAAATCCTTGATTCAATAATAACAGTTATCAATAACCGTACTGCTCTGGCCAAAGACTTTAACATTGAGTTGACCACAGTCAACCGTGGTACTAACCTTATATAACTTAGAAGATGAATTCTCTCTTGAATAGCGTTTCACTTCCAATGCTTTCACTCGATCCAACTATAATGGTTCGATGGATGTTGTGCTATGATTTAACTATAATCAAAGTGGATTTTCCACATTGAAGCTTGACGGCATTATCAAGTCGAGATAATTGTGTAATATTATCATATCGGTATTATTTGTTTGACCTTAGTTATATTAACCAACAGAAAACTATCAGGTGGGTCATTCCATAATTATCTAATAAGTATTAGTATGTAGCCTCTTGATGCCCCTAACATCCATGAGTAATACACAGCCCAACGTTTGGGGAGTGTTACGTACAATACTCTCAACTGATGTATCGATATCAATCTCGATACATCTTGACAATTATATTTAAAATGGTATGTTTATTTTATTGTGACAACACATTTAACCACCATCACAAAAAATATCGTTTATGGATTTCCGTATTAAACATACTTTTAATTAAATAAATAATTAATATAACACATTATATCATGTGTATAATAGAAAGAAAAAATCTTTTATTTTGAATAAGATTGGTTATCGAGTTAGATATATGTAATAAATTATACCCTAACTCTATCTATCTCTCATTTGCACTTGGGTTCAATTATTTAACCTTATTACAACTTCATCGAGCATTTTTCTCAAAAACAATTGGGTCGGTCCCACAGTGAATGGGTATGCTATGTTATTTTAATTATCTACTTCGTTAATCAACTCTCTCTCCGATGCTGATAAATTATTTTTATCAAATGGAACCATTCAAAGTATATTGCTTGACTTCCAGCAAGTTTTAGGCTCTTTGCGAACTATAACGCGACATAATTATCATATAACAATGTCATGAGATTCTCAACATTTGAAATCACCCATAGCTTGGTTATAAATTTGTTTGGTTATATATACTTCATGTATTATAGTAACATTTGGTTGAATTAGTTACTACTTATTGTTTGGAACAATTCCAACTTAAAGCTTCTTAATTAAAGTTTGAACATGAATTTAATATTAACATATTATACTTGATAGCACTTATGAAGTTCGAATCTGAACACTCCTTCATACAGAGTTCGTTGATTTTGTAAACAATACGCTAGTATTTTGTAAATACTCAAGAACACAGTAAACTACCATTCAGTGATCTTAATTTGAATTTGATATTTTTTCATGTATTAAATACTTAAGCAAGATACGATATTGTAGACAATAATATGTATGTATATGATAATTCTTATTGTCAATACATAAAGAATCAATCTTACATGTTTTGCTTTAAATATTTTAATATGGTGTCTTCGCATGGGACATTTCCAACATCCTACACATATTATGAAGGATATAATTTACAAATCCAACATCAAGTATTAAACAACCAGACTATTACTGATTTTAATAAAGTCCATCATTAACAATCTATCTTATGAATTAAACGACAATGGTAGGATTGCTAATATGGTAAGACGGGTGCTTAGAGGGGGAGTATTTGATCAAAATTTAAAGGATATAAATAGAAACCCATTTACACCAAACATCTAATATAAAAGGTATCCAACTGATTTCAACCTGCCAATGTTGGACGTGTATAATGGAAGGACAAATTCAATAGTCAACTTGATGAGGTATATCCAACACATGAGAGGTTGGGTTCTTCAAAGGATGTAACGGGATAGTGTTTCCCATTGTACTTGATAGATTTAGTAGGGATGTTGTTTCGTCAGCTCGAGAATGGGTAATACCATGTAGACGGGATTAGTAGAGAAGTTTATGAACCAGTTCAGAGTTCATATAGAGCGACCAAGGAATGTGCTGATGCTTTCTAATGTAAGGAGGAGGGTCGGTGGGATCTTATGGAGTTACTTAACTAGTTTCAATGCAGCAATTACACTGCAGTGCAAAAACCATACCCGTTAATAGTCCTTATAGCGGTGGTTTTTGTGGTTTCTAGTAAGACTAATTTCAAGATCTCTTTGTAGATCGATCCACCAGTGGATCTTGTGGGTTTCTACTATCAAACTGAACTATATATGCACTAGGAGGACGTTGAAGCTAACAGTGCCGAAGTCAATAACATGGAGGATGAAGGACTATCTAAGGTAGGATATGGGAAGAATAAGGGAAAATGAAAAGTTGATGATGGCTTTGGAGGATCGAAGCGACAGAAGTAGGAACCAGAATTTTCCTCTTATACTGAATTTACATAGAACCCAAAGAGGAACTATCTTGACATGAGGGGGTAGATTCCCTACAAAAAAACTTTCGATGCGCGAACCCATAAATTGGGAGAGAAAATCTGAAAAGTAATGTCTATTTTATAAGCTGGATGGGCATAAAATAAATAGATGTAGGCATCTGCACAACTTGATACAGAAGCAGGTTGGGAATAATCGGCTTCAACAATATGTAAGGAATTTAACCGCATTGGTGCAACATGAGCGACCAGTGGCAAATGTACCCGATTGTAGCCGTGGATCTAAGTCGAGAACGATTATCCCATAATTGCGACATATTGAAATCAGGTTTAATTTTTGCATTTTGATCTAGCTTTGAATGGACTATGATGGATTACCATTGGAGTGCTTACACGTGTACATGATCTCAACAGTCCCAAGGCATTCTTTCGGTTAAGATTCAAGGTAATCCTTGACTATATTAGATTGTTTTTTATTTTTTCTCAATGCATTTGATTTAAATTTTACGAATAAGTGAGAGATGGATATTTGAATCTGGAAATCATTCGAACATGATAATTGATATTGATATTGCTAATGAATGTTATCGGAACGTAGTCATCTCTTAAACATGATATATAAACTGATAGGACTTAGTTCCCTAACCAAAGAGACGGGGAATTAAATTCTAAAGTGCAAGCTCCCTTGCCGGATAGCGAGTGGAAGGAATTGTATAGAATAGCAAGTCCTCATTGGAGAATGAGCGAATGGACATATTCGGATGTATTGGGTCCCTTCGTTGGACAGCGGGCTAGTTGGGCTAAGTCTAGATTATTGATAATGTGATCCAGAGAGATCTAAACTAAACTTAGGATTTGAACGCCCCATGATTTGATAATGATCGCTTAATGGTTAATAAAGGTCATTTTCTCGATTTGATTTGAATTACTTAAAATGAAATGTTAGGCTATACTAGATGATTTATTAGTAACGTTCCAATCGGTTGCAATGAACTCCTATGATTTAGGATGCATGATAGCATAATTTCTAATTTGCAATAGTTAAATCCCAGGAGAATACGGAATGATATTGATACATGATATGTTGAATTCTGAGCGAACATTGAAGAATTATGATATTTGAGTAACACTTAAGCAAGGATTTGGGTCCTTTAGAATGACCTTTGATTTGTAGGTGAATCCAGAAAAACTTGATGATTCATCACGATTGGTCTAGTAGATAACTAGAGAACGCAAATGATAATGGTTTGCCAATCTCGAAGTTTGCTCTTGAGCAAAGCACGTCTTATGTTCACAAGGTGTACTTTGAAAGTACAAATGTTACTGATATATTTTACAACCTCGAAACAAACTCAAATAGATAGAATGGACTACAGATGAAAATGAAATAGATCAAGAACTTATACAGCTACTTGGAATGATGGTATGGAGAACACAAAAGTTTAAGAGGAAATGGAGCAAACAAAAGTGATCTGTATTGAGTTATTTTTTTTCCAGAGGGTCCACACTTCGGCCTTAAAGTTGGAGCTTGTAAAAATATAAAGGAGTTCGTATTTTGGTGAACGATCATTGTGATCGGCACCGACCACAATTACCGACACTATTGGTCATCCCGATTTCTATTGGGGACAACCTGTTCTCAACGCTGGATTTTCAGAATTGGAGATTGAGATGTATAAGCCTAGATATCGAGATTTATGTTGGGATTTGCCTATAAATACCTAGCAACTTTCAATTAGAAAGGGATTTTTGGGACTTTGGAATATTCTTCTCTTCTTAAAAAAGCTTCTAACAAATTCGAGATCCACTAAATTGTGGTCGGATTTTGATTGTAATCGTTGTGTTGAAGAGAAAACTATGAAGAATAAGGATTAAGTGGAGTAACCCAAAAGTATTTGTCGAACCACTATAAAAACCGCGTTTCATTCATTTTCTCTTTATTTTCTTCGCCTTTATATTTGTTTGATTTGGATTTCATCGATTTCGAGGTGTCGTATCATTTTTTGATCCAACAGTGGACTGGAATGTGTAAATTTAAAAAAAAATAAACAGTTCTTGCGGTTAAACCGGTGGAATCGTCAAGACTTTAAACTTTGAATGGTTATGATTTGACCCACGGTCCGGTCAGGATAACTATGCTATTTCAGTAAATTTACATTACATATTGTAATGAGTCCTACTTAACACTTCATCAAAAGCACAAATATATCAATTTATAACATGGATAAACTTAACATGACACTTCCTTAAAAGTGCTAAAATTAAAAATAAATATTACTGAAAAAAATAAATTATATAACATTCATATTTCACATAACAAATATAAGAAACAGAATTTGCTAAATGGTTTGTCCTATATGCACTAAGATAGATAGAAGAAAGAGTGGGAGAAAGAGAGAGTAATTTTTATATCTGAAGTTACGTCCACCCATTTGGATTGTCAGTTATCCGTTTGGAAATGATCGAAGAAAAGCAAACACAGTATCTTGCATAGCCTCACTGCAGTGTCGTTTCTGCTTTTGACGAAGAAGTTAGAGTTTCCTGAATATGATTATATAGTACTTGTCACATTTACCAAGAATCATCTTTGATTGCATCTTTTTCTCTGCTCGTTTACACGCTTGTTCATATACTTTATATCTTTGGTCTCTGTGCCAGTTATTTCCAAGTACAATTTTTTACACATTCAAATTCTTTTACCCAAAAATGTAGTAATAAATTCAGTATCTAAACTAAAACACACACACATACGATATATATATAGGTGTGTGTATGTGTGTGTATATTAGCTGCACATAAAAGATTCTGAAAAACAAAGGAGAAGAAAAAAGAATGGCTTCTCTAGCTACCAGCAAATATACTACATTGTTCTCTTGAACAGTGTAAGAAAGATGAATATATATTTATAAATCTTTGGGTGTTGAATTAAAGAATCTAAAACAGTCTAGGACAATGGGAAATTGCACAAAGATAAAAGGCCAGTGATGGATGATAAAAATATCAATGAATGAAGGAGTGTAACGATTAACAGGTAAAGTAACAAGCACATAGATACAAAAAAATGACTTGCTGCGACACTGGTTGTAGGCTCAGCTGCAGACAAATATGGAGCCCATTAGGGTTTGAGCGTGCGACGCTCTTTTCAAATGTACTATAGTTCTAATCATTATATATGGTTGAATTTTTTGTTTCTTTTTTCTTTTGGCTTTTCATAATTTTGTATTGGTAAAATTTTTGTTTGATTGGAAGAGGGATTCCTTCTCATTGTTTAACTTTGATTGCTTTTATTAGAATTTCTTCACAACCGACCCGACAATTAATAAAAACCAAAAGAAACTATAGCAAATTGCATATGTACATGATCCAACAACCGTACTTTTATGCTTCCAATTAGCGTTTCCAATGGAAAGATTACAAACAAATTGTCTTTACACTGGATTTCACTTGGAAGTTTTAATTATATTTGATTCTAGAAATTTGGTTTTTGTTACAAGAGGTGGAATAAAAACATAAGGCCCCGTTTGGCTTGTCCTTTTTAGTTTTATATTTTCGTCTATACAAAAATGCGTCCGTCGCATGTATTATTGAAAAACAAATAATTTTGAAAAATGAAAATAACATGTAAAATAGAAAATAAGTTTATTTTATTTTTCGTGTTTCGAGAGATAACAAAAGTACGGAGAATAATCCAACTCTTTCGTTCTCCGTTGATCATTGCAATGGCTAAGAATTATAAATTTTTTTCTCTTATTTCTTGGTATTTCTTATTACAAGTTGAAAACACAAAACTCAAAAATACAAAATGAAACCAAACAAAGCCTAAAATTTTAATCCAACCTTAAAGTTTCAAAAATACATATACAAGTGAAAATAATTGGGAGTCCGAATGCTACAAAGAACAAATATTAACATCTACTTTCAAATTTAATTTTTGATATGTAAATAAGATTGGAAGTTCGAAACCCTACTCGACAAAAAAATTACAGTTTTTTTAAATATTTTTCAATTTACTTTTATCAAAATTGTGTACGAATTTTAAATTTTACGATCTTATAAGAATTTTTTATATGCACGTGCATTGCACGTGCCACAAAATCTCGTGTATTTATAAAGTTCGTAGCTTGTTGAAACCATTGGACGAACCAAAGGATGTATACACCATAGATTGGATGAAGCCGAAACTGAAACAAATCTCAAAACTACACTAGAACGGTGTTTCGAAAACAACAATCAACCAATCGATGTATGGGCAGCATCGGCTGGCTCTATGGATGTGATCATTCAATGCTTCCACACATGTTACCGATCGATCGGTCGGTCTAGGGGGCGATCAATCGATTAGACATCTGATAGCCTTCGAATTTATGCATCTATGTTGAATTTTCTTCAATCTTCAAATGCTTGTAACATTCACTTTGTAACTCCATATCACCTTAAGTTTCTTCCATTGTGAAGCTCTCAAACTCATCTTTGACTCTTTATCTAATTTGCATATATTTGAATCACACAATTCAACAATTCACATTGATTCAAAGATTTCTACTTCCTAAACAACCGCCTCTCAAAAAGTTGAGAGTTGTTCTCATGGTGCCTAAGCTCTACTCAAAGAGCTACAAATTTAGGCATCACTATCATGACGGCCTGTATATTTGACACACATATTAATTAATTATCGGTAATAGTTTAATTCGAACTGATGATTAAAGACAAATATGAGAAAAAATTTCTTTTTTAAAATTTTGATATTCCATTGCTATAAGAATATTTGAGAAATGAATAACGATAAACCATATGTTAGGGTTTGAATACGTTTATAGACTCAAAAACCCAAATACCCGCTATAAATATGTGTTTAGTTTATCCCCGGACGACACAAATATTTTATTTTTTCTTAACCCTAAAATTCTCCCTTAGTTACATTTTTAATGGCATTTAATCTTCTTCATGCAAAACACGTCAAAAATTGAATTATGTTAATATCTCTAAAACTTATATATCAAATTGTTTATCTCGACGAGTGGGGGAGTCAATGAAAATTTTGTTTCGATTGGGCATATAGTTTAGCTAGGAACTAGCAAGCGAATCTCTATCATCAATTTTATGGTTTTGTAAGCAGTAGCTAGATGACGATCAGGAGGTACCATTGTATAGTGGTTGATGAATAAATCAATCAAAGTAATTTGATCTTGTTGAAAGCACCTAAATCGAACAGAATATAGCCTCAAAATTAAACTAGGTAAGACAGAGAAAATGAGCTGGTCATGGAGGTAGGCGAGGTCCGGGAGTGGCCGTGGTCATAAGCTTTGTTGAAGCAGTGGTGTCTAGATTGCATGATTTGGGTTGATCATGTTTGTAGTAGTGCTATGGAGAAAAGGTAAAATGTCATTGTAAACCCTATACTTTTTGATATTTACACAACAAACACTTAGACTTCCCACTCGTACGACTTTTACATACAACCTCCTTTTACGGTAGGTTTGTTGCGTTGGGATTGTCGCGAGAATTCCGAACATTTTAGCATATGATTTGCTGGGAGGATTCAAATGTCATAGATGTAACATCCTATATTTTGGAAAGCCATCGTATAAAGAAGATGAATGATGATATAATTTGTTGAGAAATAATTAAGAGAATTAAACCAAAAATTTTAATAAAGCAAATTTTGATGAATAAATATGGGACACTTTAAATATAGGTAATTTAATGGAATGAGAGTAATTATGGTAAAAACTCGACCTTACATGTATAAGATAGTAAATTTGAATATTTGTATTAAGGAAAGTAATAAATACAACCATGCAAGTATAATGTAATGAATTTGAATATACAATGAAGATATTTTCATTTAGGGAAACTAATGAATAAAATTATGTAATGAACTAGACCATACAAATATAAGGTAATGAATTTGAATATGTGAATGGAGAACATTGGCATTTAAGAAAATTAAAGAATATTTGCATATAGGGAAATTAATGAAATTAGGTAATGAATTCGACCATACAAATATAAGGTAATAAATTTGAATACATGATTGGAGAATATTTGCATTTAAGGAAATTAATTAATAATATTAGGTAATAACTCGATCACACATGCATAAGGTAATAAATTCAAATACCTGAATGGAGACTAGTTGCATCTAGGGAAGTCAGTGAATAAGATTAGGTAATAAGCCCAACCATGCATCTATAAGGTAATGAAGTTGAATATTTAACTAGAGAATATTTGTATTTAAGAAAATTAATGCATTAGATTAGGTAACAAATGATTTCACATAAGCCAAAATCATTATTATTTAAGCCCTTAACCTATTCACCTTTTCATCTCACATTCACTTCATTTTCAAAACTAAACAAACATAAACTACCACTGTTGCGAGGAAAAGGGAGAGGAAATCAAAACTAAAAAAATTAAAGCTTTCACCTCTATGAAGAAAAAGAGGATTGTAATCAAGGTCTATAAATCTGGGCAGGTAAAATTATTTCTAATTTACTTTCAAACTTGTTTGTTTTGATATGTACAAGCTAATTTGATTATTGTTAAACATATTTTATTGATTAAAAATGATTTTATATGTGTTTATTGATTTAAATAAAATTTGGTCATGCTTTAGGGTAAAACATTATTTAATCTTCTTCCAATGTCATAAAATTTTAAAATGATATTTTTCAAAAAATATAGATAGGTATTAAATTTCATTTTTTTTTAATAAATCCACAATTAATTATGAATTTTCTGAGTGCGAAATGCCTAATTTCTACAATTAATTAATATTTAAAAATACTAAAATCAAATATTTTTCTTTAAAATTTTTACCAAAGGTAGAAGAAGATGTTTTGGAATTTTGATGACTTTATAAGAATTCTCCCATTAATTTTTGAATTGTAGTGAAGTAGTTGATAAAGTAAATGTTACCTTAATTAATGAAAATTAGTTAAGAAAAATATTAATTAATGGAACTAAATATTAGGATTGGTCAGAGATTAATGTTACAAGATAAAAGTAACTATTGAAAAATGGCATGTGTACTGATTAGGTTAAAAGTTATTGCTTTATTAAGACAAAATATCATTTTTCACTTAATTATATATTTGCCATCTTATCTTATAATAGCAATACTTTGACATGTGGTAGCCCAAGTCTTGACCTTCCTATTGCTTAATTTTCTCACAAGTAGTCAGAAACCAAGTGAAGTCGGTCTGGTCCAATCAAAGTCAGGCCAAGTGATATTCCACCGGCCAACAAAAGCTGACCCAAGCCTATATTGGTCTCTAACCAACCTTTCTACTCAGCAAAGCACAAATTGAGACCTGGTCGTCTCATCCCAAAGCAATGTTCACACTTAGACAAGATCTGGACAAAGTGTCACTCAGTCCCAACGGTTCCTTTACATTGAACTATTTCCAGCAACCACTGAAAGCCAACACAATTCGTTTGGCATCTCATTATGGCCAACATGCCCCTAACAAGAAGCACATCTGGCAAGTGTGGTCCAACATGGCCCATCTTTAAGTATTTCTTAAATACAGCAGCCTCCAACCAGCATCAGACTACCCCTTGGCTGCCTCATGCTTAGTCATTTAACAATCTTCCCTGTATGGTCCTCAACAAGATTCCAATTTTCTTCTGCATTGACGACAATCGGTCGGCTACCTCATCCATGCGGGCACTCAAATGAATGACAAAGTTGTGCATCCATCCATTCAGAGCATCGTAGTTGGATAGCTGAACTGATGTGTCTTACCATCACATTAAATGGGCATTTAATACAAGCCCATGCCTACTATAGGGAGGCAATAAGTACTTTCTCATCCACCGCTCATCTTTTAGCACACTTTACAGCCATGACTATCCATCTCTATAGTCAGATCAATGGTCAAGCATTTTTTCTATCAGTTCTACAATGTGACCCTAACCATCCACCATCTACTTCGGTTATTATAAATAACCTCTACTTTGCAACTTCAAATCGGTTGAGCTCTGGTGGAAGCATTCAAGAATTATGAATACTATGCATAATTCAACTCTCTTATTACCAAATAGGTTCTTAAGATTATGTAGCTTTGTTAGTTGTTAGTCTTAAGTCTCCTTTTTCCCTATTATACTCATTTAATTCCTTGTGGTTGTAAAAGAAATATATAACAAGAAAACTTTATAGTGAACTACTATGTATCTTGTGTTGTTTACCTTTAGTTATGTATTTAAATCCTTATTTTTTCTATTTTTAATCCTACTGATTAGCAACTAACCTTTTCTTTTATGAACGCATATGTATCATTTCGAGGTTGGCTCAAAACTAGTCAATATTTTTGCACTAGAAGGAGGGCTCCCAAAAAGCTCTCCCATTTCCATACCTTTCAACTACGCAAGATCTAATCTGACTTGTTACCATGGACAATCCTCCACTTCCAAAGGTAGCAACTCTAACAATAACCAACCAATTGCAACACTCTTTCCAATGCTACCCGATCCAGTCTTGGCTCTAATGAAGAAATCTGACATGTTGTACTGCTAACAATGTCAAACATGGGTCAACTGGCCCACGAAGTAAATAGTTTGAGGACACAAATGAGTTCTCAAGCCACTATAAACTTTATCCCACCATCTCCTCTAACGACCGACTTGGTCAACCTGCCTACTCACAGGTTAGTACCTCCTACTGATTACGATTTCTTGAACACTATGGAGGCCCAATAGGTGGTGGTGCCAGAAATTCCACTTATGGGCGCCCCACCCATCCTATTAGGAACACCAAGCTTGTGCCTAGCCGAATTGATCTCGCTATGGACATGGCTTTACTTCTGAGGTCAACCAACCATGGTTCTCCTTTAACGGAGGGGCTGCCAACTCCTAATCATCCACGAACTTCTGCATTTTACCATCTCGATGGAGGCCACACTACGGTTAGCGGGGCACGCATGGCTCTCTCGATGCACTCTTAATTTTTTAGGTATATACCCCAAATAGGCAAAGAGGAGAGCGAGCCGTGCAATCCAGATCCCCCTCAGTGCATACAGAGAGATCAATAGCTTGTCTTTGTCGTTCTCCATCTCATTGCCGACTTGTACTCCAGCACGGCGCAGGCCGGGTCCTTAATCTGTGGTTTACTAGAACATCCCGTAACAGACCAATGCCAGCCCAAGGTAAAATATGCACGTCCTACTCTAATATGTAATGACCCGTAAATTTTAGTGGTTTTATTTATTTATTTAATTGAAATTTTGTGGAATTTTTAAACAGTAATATTTTTAAATAAAAATGTAATATTTGTATTACGGCTTATTAAACATAGCAAATGGTAAATTTTCATCTGATTATATTGAAGTTAATTTTATTGTGTAATTCTATATTAATTTAAATCAGTTAAAAGTTGATGATAATAGAATATTTTCCAAATCTGAATATTTTTCACAGTAAAATTCTAAATCATCTCCTAAGTGAGACGTCATATTTCATTTTTCCAAATTATGATTTTATTGCTCCATTTATCTTATTTCTGGCATATTAGCAACACTTTCGGTACCGATATTGACTTTTGACCGGATGGTCATATCATAGATATATGTATATCGTTTTGATCGTCTCCTCGTGTTGATCTCAGTGGTATATTCACTTCTGTGTTTCGGAGTCTGGTACACCTCGAAATCATAAAAAAAACCGATGTTCGTATCGGTTTAGCAGCCAGCCGTCTTGCTTCCCTTTCCTTTCATATTCCAACATTTTTTTACCAATGACCTCTGCAATCAATATTCTAACTTGTGACTGTTATCATTTCTACCCACTATTCGTTTTGATTTCAAAAATATAAATATTATATTTTTGCTCTGTCACTTCGTTTTGTCTATTCTCTTACCTTTCTCTTTTCACTTGCCTACTTCCAGATCCACAATATTAGCATGCTCCTTCATCCGCCTTTTTCAATCTCCGCCCTCTGTTCACACGAATTCGCCCTCTTCCTCTTTCCGTTGAGCACAACCAAGCATGACCATCTAGCTGATTCTCCCTTCCTCTCTTCCCCACCCCACCGTGAGCCACCATCTACGCTCATCTCCATCACAACCTACTCAGATCCCATGTTGCAAGCCAGCCAACTCCATGCCGACGAAACCCGCTCACACTCTCTTACACGCCTCCTCCACCTTCCACCATCAGCCTACGATCTGCCCTTGGTCACGTCCGTCTCTGGCTTGCACCCTCCACCTCTCTCTCTACCGCTAACCTAGTCTTGCCCTGGCCGATCCTCTTCTTTCCTCAACCGGTTATCTTAATATATGTAAGTGCTTTCTATATATACTATTTTATAATAGAATATATATATATATATTGTATGAAACTTAGTTGCAGCTTATATATTGCTTTTATTTGTTATAAATGTTATAAGATCTAGCCTAAAGTTATCATATAATAGTTATAATATGCGTGTATTTTCTAGTCTGTAGGTAATTGTATATTAGCCTACTATAATATATGTGTTGTTAAATGTTCTTAGCAATATATTTTGTTTGTTTATATACTAAGTTGTTTTGATTGTGAGATGTATACATGTCTATACATAAGTCTAGAATTTGTTGTGTATGTAGATGTACTGACTTTAAGTAATATATATAAATTGTGTATTTTTTTATATATGTGTTTAAAATTTACAAAGTTATAAATTTTATTTATAAGTTCAGATAGTTTTATATTACAAAGCTTATTTTAGTCTGGTCGAAAATCTGTTGTTATTTTATTTATGCAAGTAAGATTTTATAAAGTTATATATTTGTTAAACTGCTATATTATAAGGCTATGTTATAGTTCGCTTTATGATTAGTTATGTATAATTTAATTTATATGTTAGCTGTTAGCATGTTTGGTAAATCATTTTAGTATATTAATAACAGTTGAGTCATATAGGTTTGTATTTTACATTATTTATATAATTGTATTGTCATGGTTAAATATACATAAGTTAAGTGAAATTTAGTTTAGGTGAACTGCAAACTGTGTTGTATATTTTACGTATATTAACGTGCGTGTATAGTTGTTTACATCTATACTGTATATATATATGATAGTAAGTTATGGAAGTTGTTTAAATATATTAGTATATGAATTAGTTTTATATGTATTTGGGTTGGTTGGGTTTTTAAGGTACACAGTTATATTTAAAAATGTTATATAGAAGGTGTGTGTATACTTTTCCTTTTGGGAATAGTACAGCAAGTTATTCTTTTGATATAGGCTACACATATATAAAGATAGATGTTACTTTATATTAAAGTTAAATTATTGATTTGAAAATAAATATGTTTGTTTTATTTTAACACGTGTTTAAATTTAGAATATGGTTTTATAAAAATAGTTATATATATATATATATAGTTATATACAAGTTCATTTATACCAATTATCTTCATCGATTTAGTTCTGATTTGTTCCATAAATTCCTGTTCTCAGCTTTGATCATTGAATTCGTGCTGATTATGCCTTGCTTCGATTCGTAATTCAATTTCAATGCCCCTATTAGTGTGCGTGTCCATGTCATCTTCTGTATTCTCTAGCTTCGAAAGTTGAGCTATCACTCACGATTAACGTTCTTTTATTTAGTAAATTTGATTTAAATTGAAACGACAATTGAAATATGCTACTGCTAGTTAGTTACATTATTATATATATGCTATCTGTTCACCAGTGACATCTGACATCATTATCTGTTATTTATATTGATGATATATGCCTGTTATATTATTATATCTGTTATCACTCTGCAAGTTTCCTGTTAGTATAGAATTCACTATGGGTTGAAATGATACATACATGAACGGACTTTAGAATAGGAGAAAATCGTCATGGGTTGAAATGATAAAACCCAAGCGATTTTCATTCTAATTAAATTTGGGATTGTGTGTTGAAATGATAGATACCCGTATATAGTTTAAATTGTGGATTGAAATAATAAATATCCTTATCACTTGACCATACGATAGAAAATTATGTACAGACACCGTTGGTCTATATATATATTTTGGAAATGATTTCTATGGTTTTGGAAAGATATATATAGTTTTATTTGATATTGAAATTATTTATAAATAAGTTTTAAATTAAAGTGGATTAAAAATTTATTTGGAATTGATTTATGAAATTTTGAAATGTATTTGGAACGGTATTTAAAATAATAAATGAATGATATATTTGTATTTTTAAAAGGTATTTAAAATTTGATTATTTGAATCTGAATTCAAATAATGAATTGATAATGAAGTATTGAAAGGATATGATATTTTGATGTTTTGAAATGATTTGGAAAGGATTTGATCTTTATTTTGATAAAGAATGTGAATTTAGAATGATAATTGATTTGATCTATTTGATAAATGAATTTTTGAAGTTATATTAATATGAAAGATATTTAGTTTACTTGTAATTTGGATTTATTTAAATGATATTGAGTTATTAAGAAAATATTTCAAACTAAATATTAGTAAATTGAATTAAGAGATATATGAAATTATAAATTTTAGTTTTGAAATGTGGGGTATTAAAGCTTTGAAATACACTAAAGATTGAATAGTTTATTTTGTGAATCAAATCTGTATTTGAAATTTATAAGATTTGAAATGGTTTTGAATTGAAACTGGCAGATTTTATTGAATTAAATTGGAAATTTGAAAATTTGGGTTGATTTGAAAATTTGTAAAATATTAAGAATTTAAGGAAAGTGCCATGATTTCAAATGTACTATTTCGAAATGTTATGATTTCAAAGTGTAATGATTTCAAGTATTTTGGTTTCGAAAGAGTTATAACTTTGAAAGTATTATGATTTTTTTGAAAGGTGAATATATGTTTTAAATGGAAATGATATCATATTGATTTGATTATAGCTTTGATATAAAAATATTTTTGATTTCGAAGTATAAGCTATTTTGAAAGGAATATTGTTTTGAATGAAAAGATTTGATTTTTGAAGTATAAACTATTTTGAAATGACCACGGCGTTATAATAACGATTGGTTGGCAAAGAGACCGGGATCAGATATGGGCATACTCTCTATCGATACCGAAAACCACTTTGACAACTGTGTGCGCGGTGAAGATACCAGAATGAAGTAGGATGGTGGCGACGTTCTCGAGGTATATTACGTGGACCCGACTCCCGTGAATTGGATTAAGGTGGCTAAAACAGGAGCGATCTCGGGCCAAAAGGGGTAGCTCCTCTAGTCGGACACATTCCTTCGATACTATACTCTTACTTGTGGTTGATTAGATGGCCATCCTCCGATTTTGATTGGGAATGTGTTCCGGGGTGGGCATAGTGGCTGCTACGTTACCGCCATCCCCTGTGCGTCATTGGTATATCTACCCTGGCATTGCCTTGTGTGCCGTGTCACCTACTATACCGAGCCTTTACTACGAGTTTGTTTTTCTCCTGTAGCGCATGGAGTATTTAGGGTAGTCTCCCGATCTGGAGTTATGCTGATACTGGATGGACTATTGGGACTATTATGTGTGAAGGGTGATACGGGTAGCCTGGAACGCTATTTTAAAGTATGTTTATTTTACTATAGACATTATAATAATAACAAAATATTACTACATAGTAAATAGTTTAACGGGTTTTTAGAGGATGGTTATCCCAACATCCTTTGAGTTACTTGTATTTCAGTTGTTATTTCACTTAAGTTGGATTTATTGATATAAGAATGTTAATCCTGACTCGAGTGTTTTGTGTTTTGCTTTACGCTCAGGTTAGACTAAGTGATTCAGCATTCAAGACTCACCTTCGAAGTTGGAGCTTTGTTTGAAGATCCAGCCATCTATTTTGCTTCCAGTATTCAGTGATTTCAGTGATGTATTCTGATTTGTACCTGATGAATCTTGTTATTCTTCTGTTGTATCTTATTTAACTCTGATGTATCTTATTTTTGTATAGTAGCTTCATGAACTACTATCTCTTTTACTTTCGTTGCATTATTGTTTACTCTGTGTCTGTGATCTGTGATTATTTATTTACTGTATATTCTGAGATTTGCCAAACAACACGGTATTTTGAGCAATTCAAGTCTGACGTGTGCGGATGCGAATGGTTGAAAATATCGGGTTGTTACAGTTGGTATTAGAGCTTTGGTAGCTCTAGGCAAAACTCAACATATATGGTAAAATGTATTTACAGAATCACTTTCATTCGAGTTGAATCTCTTCCCTTTTGGCTCGATACCTTTGAATTTTTGGAATGTTTCCTATGGTTCCAAAATCCATTCAGGTCCCTTATTATTCATCTTCTTTTGATTCTGGAGTATCGCATAACTCCACTTCGAATGATCTTTATAGTGAGTCGGCGGTCCCACCAATTTCAAATTGATTAGTAAAGGGGTGAAACTCCTTTACAATAGCATTGATTCGCCAAAGATTTATATATCCTCGGTTTAGATGTTGACATCTCTGGTTATGCCAAATTCTTTCTCTTGAGATCGAATGTGGATTTTCCTCGGAATTCTGCATCGATCTTATTCTTGAAGTCACGTCGACCCGGTTAAGGTTGCCCGCGATTTATATAAACTTATCCATCTCCATGTTTTGTTATTTAATTTTCTTATCTTTGTTTCAAATTTATCTTCGAATCAAAATTATCTTTGATTTGAGTCCATCAAATTTGAATCTTTATCCTTGCTATGAAAATCCATTCCTGTATCGTCGAGTGAGGAAGTTTATTTGTAAATTTTTATTAAATTATTATATATATTGTATTGTTTGAGTTGTTGATATTGATTTGGGTTTTCGATCAATTCATCTGATCAACGCTATCGATAGGATCTCCAAAACACTAGAACAGAGCAAACCGGCACAATATAGTTTCCAAATTTAGTAAAGGAAATAAATTTTTGTATAATTATATTGTATATGTATATAAGTATGATTTTTCTAAATTCTGATAGTTAATTGAATTGGTTGTTAAGAAATAATATTCGACTTGGTATATAGCTTGTAACCATTGGCTTTTGTTTTATATATAAATAATTGAACTATAAAAACATGGTTTATAAATTGATTTGGATTTTTAATGAATTTAAATCAATAAAATAAGAATTTAATTTTCAATGGTTTCAAACTTTGGTTTCAAAGTTTTTAAAAAGTATACTATTTAAGGTATTTTCGAATAGAGATTGTTTTAAAGAGTTTTTAAATGTTTAAACCAGTGCTATTCTCTTTCGTTGCTGGAAAATAATTTCGGTGATGGCGGCCGCATCATCGACATTCATTTTCGTATTTCCAAGTGAAGAGACCAATTCGTAGCTTTGCTGCATTTTTTTGTCTTGGAAAGTAAATTGACTTGAATTTCTCAAAATGACTTGATTTATAATTTAAGTATATGATTATAGATTTGACCTGATATATTGTGTGTGTGTGTGTGTGTGTGTGTGTGTGTGTGTGTGTGTGTGTGTATTTGTTTATTTCTAAACTGTTTGAAGTGAATCGAAAATTTAATTCATAAATTATGTAGAGGCTAATTTCAATTATAAAATGAAATCAAAACTTTGAATAAATATTTAATCTTGAATAATTGGATTGAATTTTTTTTGCTTGTATAATACTCAATTACATTCCAATATAACTTACCTAAATTATTCGAAAGATTGAGTATGTAATTGGATAATATACAATATAAAAGGATTTATGAATAAAATTTGAGTGGTTATAATAAATGTAAATATACTTAATATATGGGATAAGATATATTAAGTGGAATAAATTTAATAATAATTTGGAATAAAGGAAAATTTAATTAAATTTGTTGCATAAATATGACTTTAATAAATAACTATTCAAATTTATGATTTTGAAATTATTAATTAAAGATAATTGGATAATAAGATAATCAATTTAGAAATGGTTAAGATTGATTTAACTTAAGTGAAATCAAATGGATTAAAATCAATTATCGAATACTAATTAATTTAAAGTGAAATTTATATAATTTTAAATAAATTGTTTATTTTGTTTTCTAAATCAATTTTATTTCTGGTTGCTCTATTCTCCTACCTCCTTCCTTTTCGCGGACGAAAAGTTTTGAGTGGGGGAGAGTGTAACGACCCATAAATTTTAGTGGTTTTATTTATTTGATCAATTGAAATTTTGTGTAATTTTTAAAAAATAATATTTTGAAATAAAAACGTAATATTTGTATTACGGCCGATTAAACATAGCAAATGGTAAATTTTCATCTGGTAATATTGAAGTTTATTTTATTGTGTAATTCTACTTTAATTTAAAACAGTTAAAAGTTGATGATAATAAAATATTTTCCAAATCTGAATATTTTTACACAGTAAAATTCTAAATCATCTCCTGAGTGAGACGTCATATTTCGTTTTTCCAAATTATGATTTTATTGCTTCGTTTATCTTATTTCTGGCATATTAGCAACACTTTCGGTACCGGATATTGACTTTTGACCGGATGGTCGTATCACAGATATCTGTATATCATTTTGATCGTCTCGTCGTGCTGATCTCAACGGCATATTCACTTCTGTGTTTTGGAGTCTGGTACACCTCGAAATCAGAAGAAAAAAAAACCGATGTTCGTATCGGTTTACCATTCAGCCTTCGTGCTTCCCTTTCCTTTCATATTCCAACGTCTTTTTACCAATGACCTCTGCAATCAATATTCTAACTTGTGACTGTTATCATTCCTACCCACTATTCATTTTGATTTCAAAAATAAAAATATTATTTATTTTTGCTCTGTCACTTCGTTTTCCCTGTTCTCCTACCTTTCTCTTTTCATTTGCCTACTTCTAGATCCACAATATTATCCTGCTCCTTCATCCGCCTTTTCCAATCTCCGCCCTCCCTTCACACGAACTCGCCCTCTTCCTTTTGAGCACAGCCGAGCACGACCTCCTAGCTGATTCTCCCTTCATCTCTTTCCCACCACACTGTGAGCCACCATCTACGCTCATCTCCATCACAATCTGCTCAGATCCCATGTTGCAAGCCAGCCAACTCCATGCCGATGAAACCCGCTCACACTCTCTCATGCGCCTCCTCCACCTTCCACCATCGACCTACGATCCTCCCTTGGCCACGTCCGTGTCTGGCTTGCACCCTCCGCCTCTCTCTCTGCCGCTAACCTTGTCTTACCCTGGCCGATCCTCTTCTTTCCTCAACCGATTATCTAAGTATATGTAAGTGTTTACTATATATACTATTTTATAAAAGAATTTATATATATATATATATATATGTATGTATGTATGTATGTATATTTTGTATGAAACTTAGTTGCACTATATATATATATTGCTTTTATTTGTTATAAATGTTATAAGATCTAGCCTAAAGTTTCACATAATAGTTATAATATGCGTGTATTTTCTAGTCTGTAGGTAATTGTATATTAGCCTACTATAATATATGTGTTGTTAAACCTTCTCAGCAATATAGTTTGTTTGTTTATAAATTAAGTTGTTTTGATTATGAGATGTATACAGGTTTATACATAAGTCTACAATTTGTTGTGTATGTAGATGTACTGACTTTAAGGAATATATATAAATTGTGTATTTTTTTTATATATGTGTTTAAAATTTACAAAGTTATATATTTTATTTATAAGTTCAGACAGTTTTATATTACAAAGCTTATTTTAGTCTGGTCGAAAATCTGTTGTTATTTTATTTATGCAAGTAAGATTTTATAAAGTTATATATTTGTTAAACTGCTATATTATAAGGCCATGTTATAGAACGCTTTATGATTAGTTATATATAATTTAATTTATATGTTAGCTATTAGCATGTTTGGTAAATCATTTTAGTATATTAATAACAGTTGAGTCATATAGGTTTGTATTTTACATTATTTATGTAATTGTACTGTCATGGTTAAATATATATAAGTTAAGTGAAATTTAGTTTAGGTGAACTGCAAACTGTGTTGTATATTTTATGTATATTAACGTGCGCATATAATTGTTTGCATCTATATTGTATATATATGATAGTAAGTTATGGAAGTTGTTTAAATATATTAGTATATGAATTAGTTTTATATGTATTTGGGTTGGTTGGGTTTTTAAGGTACATAGTTATATTTAAAAATGTTATATAGAAGGTGCGTGTATACTTTGCCTTTTGGGAATAGTACAACAAGTTATTCTTTTGATATAGGCTACACATATATATAGATTGATATTATTTTATATTAAAGTTAAGTTATTGATTTGAAAATAAATATGTATGTTTTATTTTAACATGTGTTTAAATTTAGAATATGGTTTTATAAAAATAGTTATATATATATAGTTATATACAAGTTCATTTATACCAATTATCTTCATCGATTTAGTTCTGATTTGTTCCATAAATTTCCGTTCTCAGCTTTGATCATTGAATTCATGCCGATTTTGCCTTGCTTCGATTCATAATTCAATTTCAGTGCCCGTATCAGTGTGCGTATCCATGTCATCTTCTGTATTCTCTAACCTCGAAAGTTGAGCTATCACGCACGATTAACGTTCTTTTATTTATTAAATTTGATTTAAATTGAAACAACAATTGAAATATGCCGTTGTTAGTTATTTACGTTGTTATATATATGTTCACCTGTGACATCTGACAGCATTATCTGTTATTTATATTGATGATATATGCATGTTATATTATTATATCTGTTATCTCTCTGCAATTTCCCTGTTAGTATAGAATTCACTATGGGTTGAAATTATACATACCCGAACGGACTTTAGAATAGGAGAAAATCGTTATGGGTTGAAATGATAAAACCCAAGCGATTTTCATTTTAATTGAATTTGGGATTGCGGGTTGAAATAATATATAGCCGTATATAGTTTAAAATGCGGATTGAAATGATAACACTTGATCATAGGATAGAAAATTATATACAAACACCGTTAGTCTATATATAAATATTTTGGAAATGATTTATATGGTTTTGGAAAGATATATATAGTTTTATATGATATTGAAATTGTTTAAAAATAAGTTTCAAATTAAAATGGATTAAAAATTTATTTGGAATTGATTTATGAAATTTTGAATGGAATTTTGAAATGTGATTTGGAATGGTATTTAAAATAATAAATAAATGATATATTTGAATTTTTAAAAGGTATTTAAAATTTGAATATTTGAATCTGAATTCAAATAATGAATTGATAGTGAAGTATTGAAAGGATATGATATTTTGATATTTTGAAATGATTTGGAAAGGATTTGATCTTTATTTTGATAAAGTATGTGAATTTAGAATGATAATTGATTTTGATCTATTTGATAAATGAATTTTTGAAGTTATATTAGTATGAATGATATTTAGTTTACTTGAAATTTGGATTTATTTAAATGGTATTGAGTTTATTAAGAAAATATTTCAAACTAAATATTAGTAAATTGAATTAAGAGATATATGAAATTATAAAATTTAGTTTTGAAATGTGGGATATTAAAGTTTTGAAATGTGAGATATTAAAGTTTTGAAATACGCTAAAGATTGAATAGTTTATTTTGTGAATCAAATCTATATTTGAAATTTATAAGACTTGAAATGGTTTTGAATTGCAACTGGCAGATTTAATTGAATTAAATTGGAAATTTGAAAATTTGGGTTGATTTGAAAATTTGTAAAATATTAAGAATTTAAGGAAAGTGCCATGATTTCAAATGTATGATTTCGAAATGTTATGATTTCAAAGTGTAATGATTTCAAGTATTTTGGTTTCGTTATAACTTTGAAAGTATTATGATTTTTTTGAAAGGTGAATATATGTTTGAAATGGAAATGTTATCATATTGATTTGACTGTGGCTTTGATATAAAAATGATTTTGGTTTCGAAGTATAAGCTATTTTGAAAGGAATATAGTTTTGAATGAAAAGATTTGATTTTTGAAGTATAAACTATTTTGAAATGACCACGGCGTTATAATAACGATTGGTTGGAAAAGAGACCGAGATCGGATATGGGCATACTCTCCGTCGATACCAAAAACCACTTTGACAACCGTGTACACGGTGGATATTCCAGAATGAAGTCGGATGGTGGCGACCTTCTCGAGGTATATTACGTGGACCCGACTCCCGCGAGTTGGCTTAAGGTGGCTAAATCAGGAGCGATCTCGGGCCAAAAGGGGTAGCTCCTCTGGTCGGACACATTCCTTCGATACTATACTCTTACTTGTGGTTGATTAAATGGCCATCCTTCGATTTTGATTGGGTGTGTGTTCCGGGGTAGGCGTAGTGGCTGCTACGTTACCGTAAGCCCGTGTGCATAATTGGTATATCTACACTGGCATTGCTTTGTGTGCCGTGTCACATACCATACCGAGCCTTTACTACGAGTTTGTTTTTGTCCCGTAGCCCATGGAGTATTCAGGGTAGTCTCCCGATTTGGAGATATGCTGATACTAGATGGACTACTAGGACTAATATGTGTGAAGGGTGATATGGGTAGCCTGGAATGCTATTTTAAAGTATGTTTATTTTACTATAAACATTACAATAATAACGAAATATTACATAGTAAATAGTTTAACGGATCCTTAGAGGATGGTTATCCCAATATCCTTTGAGCTACTTGTATTTCTGTTGTTATTTCACTTGAGTTGGATTTATTGATATAAGAATGTTAATCCTGACTCGAGTGTTTTGTATTTTGCTTTA
Organism: Allium cepa; assembly: GCA_030765085.1. Classification (NCBI taxonomy): domain Eukaryota; kingdom Viridiplantae; phylum Streptophyta; class Magnoliopsida; order Asparagales; family Amaryllidaceae; genus Allium; species Allium cepa. The sequence continues at coordinate 62,661,649 of CM060935.1, forward strand.
CGCTCGGGTCAGACTGAGTGATTCAGCATTCAAGATTCACCTTCGGAGTTGGAGCTTTGCTTGAAGATCCAGCCATCTATTTTGCTTCCAGTATTCAGTGATTTCAGTGATGTATTCCAATTTGTACCTGATGAATCTTATTATTCTTCTGTTGTATCTTATTTAACTCTGATATATCCTATTTTTGTACCGTAGCTTCATGAACTACTGTCTCTTTTAATTCCACTGCATTATTATTTACTCTGTGTCTGTGATATGTGATTATTTATTTACTGTATATTCTGAGATTTGCCAAACAACGCGGTATTTTGAGCAATTCAAGTCCAACATGTGCGGATGCGAATGGTTGAAAATATCGGGTTGTTACATAATAGCTCAGCAAAATGCATGCCCATAATTTGGGGGCGAACCTTTCTGTAATAAAATCCTGGACAGTTACATCTATCGGTGGTATGCCTTACCACCAATTGACAAGTATGATGGGAGTGCAAACTCATCCGACCACATCACGACATTCAACTCCATCACCTATGCTAGACAGTTCTCCGGCTCCACAAAATGCTTATTCTTTCCCACCACCCTCATAGGATCGACCTCCTGTTGGTTCTTACACCTACGATATGCTAGTATCCACTCCTGGGCCCAACTATGCATAGACTTCAAGACTCATTTCTCCACGTCTCATACCTTTGTCATGTTGGCCAGCAAGCTAGGCAATATCAAACAAGGTCTTTCTGAAATCTTGATGTCTCATGTTAGCGGCTTAATAGAGAACCCACTTGGGCTTGGGGTGCAAACGTGAGTAGCTTAGTCGTAGCCTTATGCTAAGGAGTCGGCTAAAAATCCATGATATGGAGGGAGCTTCAAAAATAGGTAGTTTGTCCCCTTCCGACTTCTATCAATGGGCAAACTGCATTATGAGGGTGGAAAGTCCATATCGTTCATATGGAAGCGCCTAGCCTAATCTGGCCCTCCTAATAAAAATGATTGTCGCAGAAGTGGTATCAAGATGACGTCACAAGGCATCAAGAGGTCGGCCCTCCAAACAATCCTTGGCATCATAATTATTCACGCTTGAACAAGGACATCGCAACCATCTACCTTTCAACTAGGAACCAAGTGCAATATCAAAGGACGACCACCATCAAAGATGAAAAGTAGAAGGAACCTGGCCGCAATGCTAAGTACTACGATTTACATCGAATCAACCGCCATTCAATGATGGACTGTCAAGCGCTCAAGGATGAGACCGAAAGGCTCATACATGAATGAGTACTCTTGAAACTTGTTGGACATCAGGTCAGGCAAAGGACAACCCGTGAAGTAAATCAAAATCTGCTACCTCATCCCAATAATGCTAGGGTTCAAGCCATCACCGAGACCTTGACCATATGCGAGGAACCGCATGTGGCCAGTAGTAGCCGGGAGGTCCAGTCCCAGTATAAAAAAGAAGTGGGAACTACAAAACAAGTTTACTCATTGAAGTCCCAAGCATCTAAGGGGCCCGAATTGGAATCATGAAGGAAGATCAACTTCACATCCTAAGATAAGGAAATAGTTTCCTACCCCCATCGTGCTCTCATTGTCGTTACTCTTATCTTCGCCAATTCCAATATGGATAAGGCCTTCGCAGATGAGGGAAGCTTGGTCAATGTCATGTTCAGGAATGTCTTTGAAGCTCTCAAGCTTCCTTCCTCTAGCCTTAAACCATGTGCCTTGCCTATTTAAGGCTTTGGGGTATGGGCATTATCCCAATGGGCACAACCTCACTCGTAACAATATTCAACCAAGAACCCCTCACTGCAAGGATGTAGGTAAACTTTGTAGCAGTTGATTTCCCATTTGCTTATAACTTATTAATAGGACGATTAGTGCCTACCGAGCTGGATGGCACTATCTCCTGCAATGGACTTATCATGAAGTTCCCCATCCTAGGCGAGGTTGGTGAGATCAAGGGTAACGAGTAAAAAAGGGGTAGAATGTTACAGAACTTCACTTAGGCAAGCAACTAAGGGTGTTCTTATGCTATAACAAGAACATTCCACCATCATTGGTGGGTTTTCAACTGACCTAGAGAGCTGAGTAATGCCTTAGTTCTTTCAAAGACCACCCCAACATCAAGGCATTGGCAGTAGCCCCTACTCACTCATAACTAGCCGACTCATCTGAATGACAAGGGCATCATATCCTCAGGTTGGACTTATCATTACAAATAAGTTCTTCTTCACAAAAAATAACAGGAATATTTTCTTCAATTATCTATTCTTTGTGAACGGATTGCGTATAGCCCGTCTCACCATTATTCCCTTTTAAGTGGGTTGCTTATTGCCTGCCTCACCATCATGCGACTCACTTACACTAGGGTGTCTGGGCTAAGAAAATGTGCATCGGTTCAATTTTGGATCAAAGGTTGACTCACAATAGGCATTGTGCCACCCAGCTTAACCTCACAGCCCCATGTGCTTTAGTCCTAGGCTTCTCTGCCACTCTATGCTCGACCGCTTGCCGCCAAAGAGAACCCCTGATCAAATTTGTGCTATAACTCATGTTGGACAAGCTTCCATTGTACTTCCGTCCTTTACCTGGCCTCATTAGCAGTTGTATGTAGCCTACCTTATTATCATATTGATAGTTAGCATAGTCCAAAAAAATTCTGCAGAATAAATGTAGGAACTATTGGATACTCAAGGTATTCCACTCATCAAGTCACATAGATGATCAAGAAATGCAACGAATTAGTCAAATCAGATTTTATAATAAAAGATCCATTTCATTCAATTTAAAAGAGCACAGGAGCAGAATACCCAACTTGTTAGGCTTACAACGGTAATGTTATCACTTAATTGAGAAGAAGAAAGAGAGTAGAGAAGAAGAAGCTCATCAATGGCTCTTCCAAGGTAGGCCTATCCACACTCTTATCACCGCCCAAAAGGCCCCTGGTTTCGTTGGAGAAGCACTTCAGGTACTTCAACGATCCTAAACTTGTTAAAGAAAACTGAGCATGCTACCAAATCCAACACCCTCTCCATCAAGCTCTGTAAGGGGTTTCGAGAAGCTACCGACCAACCTTGCTAAGGATCAGACTAAGGTTTCGATCATGGTAGAAGAAGTAGAGGCTACAGCCTCTACTCCTTGCAAAGAGGCATAAACAAATCTAAACCAACCTGTGGTCGGGAGTTTCGAAGCCTCAAAGCAAGGTAGTGGCAAAGCTTTACCTGAATCATGAGTCCAAGATCGACATTCGACCACTAAAATGACTTTGGCCAGCAAGTAAGATTATAAGCCAAACGGTAATGCATAGTCCATCCCAAACAGAAGTTTCTAGCCAATGGTTTGAAATGCAATCAACAAGCACTAGTTCAAACATCAAAAGGCTTTATCTTTTCTCAAAATTCCAGCTAAATTTGATAAAAGGCATGTGTGCAAAAGTGTTTGGAAAGAAAATAGATGATGAAGCCAGTGGCATTTTATCAATAAAGAATTGCAATTTCATAAGGAGCGATTTGGTAGGCTCAAGGAAGAAGAAGGGGTATTTCTATACCCATGCTTTAAATCGCATGCATTGAATTTAAAAGACCAAAAGAATACAATTTTTTCAAGAGAGAACAATGTTAAGTCAAGCTATGCAGGAGACTTGACACGTCTTTGCCATGTTCGAAAAAATGAACAGTCGTAGCCAATTGCATAAGGCCCTTTGGAAGTCAAACTAAATGCATTACAGAGCCGTCAATCGATAAAAAAAAAATTATTTTTTTTCAAGCCTGCAACCATAAGCGAGTAAGGACTTCAGCGGTAAAATGATGCTTAGTTTTCTGATAACTAGTTAGCGGGCCAAGTGAAGATAGTTTGGCCATTCAAAGCCGACCCAATTGATCCGTTATCGGCCTACAAAGGCTTACCCAAGCCTATGATGGTCTCAAACCAACCTTTCTACTTAGCAAAGCACCTAGATAAGACATAACCATCTCATCCCAAAAGAACTTTCACACTTAGACAAGATATGGATCATGTCCAACTTAGTTAGAACCAATTCCTCTATGTCAAACTTCTTCCAACGACAGCTGAAAGCTAACATAATTCACCTGGCATCACGTTAATTGACAAATGGCTCTTATCCAAGCCCACCCCAGCATGTAGCACCTCAGGAAAGAGTGGCCCAAGTATGGCCCGTCTTTGAGCATGGCTTTTGTACAACCAACTTTAACCGGCATCAGGCATTCTCCCGGCTTCCTTATGACCCATCATTTAACGGTCTTTCTCAATAAGATTTCAAGCCTCTTCCATGTTACTGATGGTTCTTCAACCAGCTCAGCCATGTGGGCACTAATGTTAACGACAAAGCTGTCCATCATCCATTCGGAGCACCATAGTTGGACGGCTAAACAGATATAGCTAACCATTAGTATTAAATGCACATTTAATGCAAGTCCATGCCTGGTACAAGGAGGTAATAAGTACTTTCTCATCCATTGCCAATCCTTTGGCACACTTTACAATTGTCGATTATCCACCTCTATAATCAGATTAACAGTCAAGCACTTTTCCACTAGCTCTACGCTGCGATCTCCACCGTCCACCATCCATTTTAGTTACGATAAATACTCTATACTTCGCAACTTTAAAAAGGTTGAGCTATGGTTGAAACATTCAAGAATTATGAATACTGTGCATAATTCAGCTCTCTTATTACCATATAAGTCCTTAAAATTACGTAGCTTTGTTAGTCTTAAGTGCCCCCTTTTTCTTATTATTCTCTTGTACTTCCTTGTCGATGTAAGAAAAATATATATTAAGAGATTTTACAGTGGATGTGATATCCCGGAAATTTGGCAATATAAATTTAATAATCTGTGTTAAAAAATGAATTGATTTGATAATTTTTTTAATTTAATAATCTTCTTTTAATAAATATTTAAATTTGTAGATTTTATCTTTTAAAAGCTAATAAATTGTTTTCTATTTATAATATATATTATTGTACATATTGTAAATAGATAAACTTTGGTTTGGAATTTAGTACATCAAGTAATTTTCTAATTCTAATTTATTTTTGGTAAATTGGAAATTTTGATTTAAATTTAACATTTAGCTTTTCAAAGCAATTTAATAAATAATTATATGGTTTATACTTATGATAAATCTTATTTTTTTTAATTTATATTTTTAATTAACTTAAATATGAATTTAAATTAGATTAACATAAAAGCTTAAGTTTTATTTTCTTTTTAAAATATTGCTTGAAATTATATATAAGAATTTAAAATACAATTTACAAATGTTCTTAATATATTGAGTAATAGAAGTAGTTTATAATCTCTTTTATAAATTATTTAATATTGTTTGATTTGTTATTTTCCGATAATAATTATAATACCTAGTTTTTCATGAACATAAATAAATTTTGTAAGAAATAGGATTGGTTATTTTTAAATTTAATAAGAGTTATATATGCATATATATAACTTGGTTTTTAATTTAATTTAAATTTGGGTTTAATGTTTGAAATTTAAAAGAATAGATTCTTAAAATATTTGAATAAGCTTATATTTATATTTGTTTGTTTCATTTCTTTTTAATTATAAATAGGGGGAGAGATTTATATATATACATAAAAAGTAATAAATTTAGATTTAAAAGCTTTTGTAAACAATTTAAATTAAAATAAAGATACTTAAAATACATGTGTGAGTTTCTTAAGACACCTTAATGCCATGTGTTAGTTATAAAATAAACTAAGGTGACAAATGTTAAAATTAAGAAAACAAGTGTCCTATTAATTTTCTTTTTCTTTTATTTTAATGAAATCAAAAAATTTCTTTTATAAACACATCTCCTCTAAAATCATTTTCTTTTCTATTCTTTTTTTCAAAACTTGATTAATCTTCAGCTGTAAAAATCTGCAAACTCCCTCTAACAAAATCAAAGCCAAAGATCTGTAATCAAAATTCTTTTCAAAAAAAAAATCTATTTTCCCCTCAAAATAAATCTGAAACAATGTTTCCTCTAAACCAAAAGCTATCTGAAACCATCTTCAAACTGAAATGCAAGTATTAACCTGAAATTCAACTTGCAACATTAAAAAAAAACCTGCATGCAACTGCAACTTCATCCAAAAGCTTGCATTTTCTTTTATCTGGGAACATGCAATTGAATCAGGGAGCAAACTGTAGTAAAACCAACTAAAGTTTTTAAAAAAAAAAACATACATGCAATTGTAAATCTGGAAGCATGCATCAGGGAAAGTATTTGCAGTAAAATCAATATTAAAGTTTACAAAAAAAAAAATAAGGAAGCAACGCAAAGTTTTGGAAATTGAAACAATCCAGTTTCAAGCATTTTCCGAAATTGGCTCTGCTCATAAAATTCTGGTGAGTAACATTTTTATTTAAGCTAATTCAAGTAAATATTGTCGTTGATTGTTTCCTGAGATATAACATGATTTGTGTGTGGATGAATATGATGAAATGCTTTCAATATATGTATGGGTTTTTATGAATGTCAGCATGTGTTGAAAATGTGGTTTTTAGGCCTGTTCTAGAATTCAGGTTTAAATCCAGATCAAAATCATGATTTCATGATTCAAATCTTTGTTAAGGATTTAGATTTCAAACAAAATACAGTTGAGTAATATAAGTTTAACGTTTAAATTTTATAAAAATAAAAAGAAAAACCTGTAATGTCTCTGAAACACAAATACAACAGAACAATGTCTTTGATACACAAATGCAACTGAACAAAACTTTTGAAAGTAGGAATTTAATTGTCCAGATTATTTGATTTAATATTATCAACTGCTACATTAAATAAAACTTGAATTTTAAAACTAAAATTACAATTTTTAGTTTGTATTTGATTAAGTATTTCTGGGTTAACCAGAAATGGTGTTTTGGGTTGGAACTGTCAACCTAGAAGGTCGGGTGGCCAGGGTTTTCTCTGGTTGATGGAGTGATGATTGTAGATTCAGAGGAAAATGGTAGTAGGTGAATCAAAGCAGTGTGGAGTTGGTGATTTTGAATCAAAGATCATAACCCTAGTTTTCACTATGGATCAGTAAATTGGTCGACGCAAACCCTATGAATGATCGAGTTCACCCAAACTGAGGGGATTGATGGTGGGTTGCTTGTCGAAGGTGATGGTGGAAGGTCATGATCTATGGTGGCCGGAATTTTGAGTTTGAGGCATTTCCAGTTTCAACATTTGCTTCTTGTTTTGAGCTCGAATGCTCATTTTTGATTTTGGGGTTCTGCAGTTTGATTGATGGTCGGGAATGCGTTGGGGGATGGTCGCTGACGTGCGCATGTGGTCGCGAGAGGTTGGAGATTGTTGAAGTGGTGGTGTAGGTGCACGGTGATCATAGGTGTCAGCTATTTTGGGGAAGATGAGTTACTCGAGTTATTTCGGGTTGAATCGTGATTTGCTCGAAGTTGTGGGATGTTGGACTCGAAGTTGAAGTTGTTGTGGGCTCGGGTGAGTTTGTTTGTTACAGGTTTGTGTAAAACCTGTCAGCTTTTAGTTTGACGATTTCAAAATGAAATTGTTAACTCGAGTTTTACTCGTGTTATTTTGGGTTTTTCTCAGGCTAGGTTAGGATTAGGCTCAAGTGGATTATGTGTTGCTCGAGCTAGTTTTGTCAGGTTAGAAAACTTGTTTTGTTTTCAAATTTAAACTGAATTTAAAATATTAAGCAAAGATTTAAAATATGTTTTAAATCTAATTTTAATTTATGGATTCATGTTTAATTTAAATCTTAAGCTGGAAATGAATGAAGTTTTTAAATTCAAATTTGTTTAAAATACTTTAAAGGGTTTAGTGTGTAAAATTGTTTTTAAATAAATTTGAATTTAAAATTGGAAATTGAAATGTAAAGAAATGTTTTAAACAAAATTTAAACTGATTCAAATCTGAATTTGAATCTTTGGTTTAAACTAAATTTAAGTCTTATAAATTTAAGTGTTTACCAATTTGAATGATAAAGAAAAATCTAAATGTTTTGAATGTAAAAAGGAATTTGTTTTAAACTCTTGTAAAATTTCTTTTATAAGAAAAGTATTATTTATCATGTAAATTTAAAGTTTTTAAATTGATTTTTTTTAAAACTTGTTAAAGTTAAATTAGAATTTGATAATTTGTCATGCATTTAATTATTAGGGTAATTAAATGAATAATTAATTTATTTTATAAATTAATGAAATAGATAATTATTTGAAGTAATTAAGGATTTAATCTTAAAAGATTACGATTAATTATTCTTAGATTAATTAACTTGTAATTTAAGATCATTAATTAAATAGGATTTTTATTTTTAATTAATGATTAGTAATTAATTAATCAAGTAATAAAGGATTAATTAAGTTATAGTTAACACTTAATTAATTAAATAATTAGGGGTTAATTAATGGGTTATTAATGATTAATTAATTTGTAATTAATAATGATTAAAATAAGTTAATTATTTCATAAGAAAATAATTAATGAATTGTTAATAGTTGATGAGGTTATTAACTAAGGATTATTTAATAATTAATTAATGTGATTAATTTTAATTATTAATTAGATTAATTAATTTAAAGATAATCGTTTGTGTAAATTGTTAAGTATAATTACTTATGGAAGTAATTAAGGAAGTAATTACTTATTGTAATTAATTGAGTTTAATTTGATTAGATTAAGTTAATTAATTCAGTTTAATTAATTTAAATAATCATTTCATGATTTGTGATGTGTAATTACTTAATGTAATTAACTGAAGAGAAATTACTTAGAAAAGTAATTAATGGGTAATTACTGGATGTAATTAATTGAAGGCGGTTTGTTGACGAAAGTAATTTGAGTATAATTACTTTGTGAATTAATCAAGGGATTAATTAGAGATAATTAATTAAGGAGTAATTAATTTATTTTGGTAAAGTAATTAAGGGTAGTTAATTACTAAATGGAGTTAATCAAGGATGATTAACAATTATGGTTTAAAATTAAAATTAATTACTTAATGTAATTAATATAATTAGGAATCATTAATTATTATAATTAATGATGTAATTAAAAATGGATTTATTGGGAAATAATTAATAAATGAAGGAATTAATTAATGTAATTAATTAAGAAGTAATGTAATTAATTTATAGTTAATTAATTAAGAAAGTGATTAAAGATTAATTACTTTATTGGTCAAGTATAATTAACGTGAGAAATTAATTAGTGGATAATTACTTGATTGTAGTTAAAGGTTAATAATCAGGGATGATTAATTAAAATGAATAATTAATTGATGATTAATTAATTGATTGATAATTAATTTATACTGATATAAGCAAGTTGATATTAATGAACTAATTGATTTAATTTACTTTAAATTAATTAGAAATGATGTGATTAATTTAATTCATTTTAAATTAATTATATTTGGTGTGATTATTAATCATTGCTTATATGGATGGATGATGTTGTTTGCCTTGAATGGGTTGGATCTCAGATATGAGATAAGTAATGTTGAGTGATATGGATACATTGGTTGCATTTTGATGATGATTTGGATTATCTTTTGATAATCATTATATGGATTATCTATTGTGTTGATTACCTATTGTGAATCTATGAATTATCTATCTATGTGTATATAGATAATTGAATTGTTTTAAACCTTTAAACCAACTTGGCCTTAAAAGATACGCTTTGGATTTCGATGAGACCGGGATCGGGTTTCCATATTTGGATATCCGAAAACCACATTGATCAAAATTAATGATAGGTCGTGAATCTCATGTGAAGAGTGAAGACTCGAGGTGTAAGGACTATTCGTCAGTATAACTCTGAGGGTGATTCCGAGATGAATTTGACGGAGTAGTACTTTCAGATTTGAGAAAAAGATTCAGAGTGCAAGGGTTATCGTCGTTAACTATGAGGGTAATTCCAAAATGAGTGTAACGAGATAATGCCTTCGGTTTCGTTCGAACCCGGAACGAACTTTTATGGATTGAATGCTTTCAGAACATCGTCAGGTGGACGATGAGCATTCTAAGAGATATGTTCTCTAAAGGTAATCGTAGCCTCAAGCCTCATCAACCAGGAATGGCTAAAACAGGGGAGGTGCAGCAAGGCTAAGTGGGTCATGCCCAAGTAGGACGGGATTTTCCCCTTTCTAGAGGTCCCTTTTTATTTCGGCTGTGTGGGGGGTTGGAACGTAAGCCAACTGCGGGGTTGTCTTGTTCGGGACTGTCCAGTAAGGGATGGTTCCGTTCTTGTGTTGTAGGAGATTGGGAGTGATCCTCGGTACGTTGATCTAGGCCACATACTGTGACGGGCGGTACCCCAGTAGCCCTGCCATTGATGGAATCCAAAATCCAATAAGTGCCAACGGTTTTGATTGTATTACCCACTTTTGTGGCTAGTAGCTGGAATTTAATAATGTAACAATTTCGGCTATTTCATATTTACTTGAAAACCCTAGACCTATAATATCACTGGATTTCCTACCAAATGTTTTGGTTAGCGTAAGGTAAAAACTTTTCTATGTTTATGTGTGGGAAGTCTTACGTGATAACTTTTCTTTTCAAAGGTTTTTCAAAGTTAAGCAATTTTAACCTGTTACTCACACCAGACCCATGTCTGACCCAGTGTTTATCTTTTGTTTTCTTAAACTCTTGGGTACTCAAATTTTAACGAGTAGCCAAGGGATTCAGGTTAGCTTTTGACGAATTATGGAGGAGCAGTGGAGCAGGAGGCTTCGGCGTTAGATATATAGTTTCTGCTGTGTGTTCTCTGTGTTGGTATCTCTTGTTGTATTGTATTAAGTTGTAATAACTAGAAAGGTGTTTATAACTGTCTAGTATGTGATGATATTCTGTGTAACTCTGATTAGTGTTGTATACTATTTATTTTTATGTTATTAATATAATTTATTCATTCCGCTATTGAGATTCTGATGTTGTTTTTCTTTCTTCTCTTTCTTTTCCCTTTTCTATCCCTTTCTTTCTTCATGATGATGCGACTTTCCGTGGTAAGAAAGTCGGGTCATCACAGGTGGTATCAGAGCGCTAGGTTAAGTGAATACCTAGGCTTTGAAGTGATTTCTTTCTTGGAGAGCGTATTTGTAATTTTAAATATATATATATATATATATATATATATATCTATTCCTACCTATCTGTTGGGTTACCTGTTCGGGTTTTCCAATATAAGTAATAAAGGTAGATAAGGTAGTGGTGTGTGTGTAACACGACAACTACCATTGGTTGGAGTTTGAGTGTTGAGGTTGGAAGTGTATCTGTCGAGAGTGTAGACCTAATAACGTCTCGAGTGAGTTATGCAGAGTGTAGGATTTCATCGATCTCTGAAGGAAACCTTCTAAAGGTTCGGAGTTCATCTTTGAAGTGCAGAGTTGGGTAAGTAGAACTTGGATCTGTCGGCTAGGCAGAAGAAAATAATGGTATCTTGATACCTCAGGAATTAGTAGCTGTGTGATGAGACACAGTGACTATGAATGTCTCCGAAGATTTTTCTTTGGAACAAGTATAGAAAGTATGTCTGCTTTGATGTTGTGGCTGGGTTCAGTAGGATGTTTCTGTCTGGTTTGAGGTACGAGTTTCTCGAAGAGCTTTGGATTAGGAAGTCTTTGGCGTTGGTGTCAGCAATGCAGCTCGAAGTATTCTGTGTGCTAGCAAGAAGGTCTTCTGGTTAGCAGTTTTTCTGGAGGTGAAATTCAGAAGCAGCAGAGTAGATCCATTTCTTTGATGGATTGGCTAGATAAGTGTAAGCGATTTTGATTGGTAAAGAGAGAACAGTTTTCTTTGAATATTGGACTGGCTGATCGCAGAAGAGACTTGCAATAGTTTGAGTGTTCTCTTGAGTTATCTAAGGTTTGTCCGCATCTGGAGGCTGAGTTTTCTTATCAACGGGATTCCAGGAGTGCTATCGGTAGTTTAGTGGAAGGATGACTTCTTGAGCAAACGTTTGGTGAAGCAGCTTAGGATCAGGTGGGGCATCTGAGTTTTCTTTTATGGATCCGTTGAACCATATTTCTGAGATGTGTTGTCCAGTTTGTGCTCGAGTTTTTCTTCTACTCCAGATCAGAGTTGTGCAGCAGAAGCAGTTTGGGAGTGCTTTTGTTTTATCTTTTCCTGATAGGAGAAGTAAGTTAGTCTTCTGATGTTTGTGGAGTAGAGTTGGTATTCTTGGTTTTGGATTGATCTTGAGGAGATCATTCTGTTGGATTGTTTTGGTCCAGTTTGTTTTCTAAAGACATCAGCGAAAGTTGAGCTGATCGGGAGAGATGAAGGTAGCCCAGGATCGTCAGAAGTATTTTGTGGATAAGAGACGAAGAAATTTGGATACCGGAGTCGGAGATTTGATTTTGGGTAAGTTTTCTCGGATCTAAAGAGTTTTAAGATTGAGTAAGACAGGGTAGGTCAGCTCCGAGGTGTTTTGGATCCTTTTTGTGTCCTTATGAGGATTAGTGTTTGATTTTCAAGGTTGAATTGCCAGTTTGGATAACTGGGATTCGTTGTGTTTCATGTATTTCTGAAGGAGTATGTGTATGATTTATCTCTGGTTATGGAACCAGCATTTCAGGAGGATGTGATTGTTGAGTCAGACTTGTCTGTAGTCTGATATCCTGTTTAGTTTTGGTAGATCTAGTCGGATAGAAGCTCTGTAGCTTAGTAGTATAGATTGTTTAAATTTTGTAGAGCGAGTATCCCGGTATATATATCTGGGAAACTCTAGGAAATTCTATCCAGAATTTTGTCTGGATAGTTAGATTTGTTTGTTTGAATGAATTTATGATTGTTAGCATATGTTTAATAATATATGCTTGTGTTTTAAAATTAAATCTTAGGATAGATTATTAAATTACCTTTGCTTTTAAATTTCGGGGACAAAATTCTTTTAAGGGTGGAGGAATGTGATATCCCGGAAATTTGGCAATATAAATTTAGTAATCTGTGTTAAATATTGAATTGATTTGATAATTTTTTTGATTTAATAATCTTCTTTTAATAAATATTTAAATTTGTAGATTTTATCTTTTAAAAGCTAATAAATTGTTTTATGTTTATAATATATATAATTGTATATATTGTAAATAGATAAACATTGGTTTGGAATTTAGTACATGAAGTAATTTTCTAATTCTAATTTATTTTTGGTAAATTGGAAATTTGATTTAAATTTAACATTTAGCTTTTCAAAGCAATTTAATAAATAATTATATGGTTTATACTTATGATAAATATTATTTTTTTAAATTTATATTTTTAATTAACTTAAATATGAATTTATATTAGATTAACATAAAATCTTAAGTTTTATTTTCTTTTTAAAATATTGCTTGAAATTATATATAAGAATTTAAAATACAATTTACAAATGTTCTTAATATATTGAGTAATAGAAGTAGTTTATAATCTCTTTTATAAATTATTTAATATTGTTTAATTTTTTATTTTCAGATAATAATTATAATACTTAGTTTTTCATGAACATAAATAAATTTTGTAAGAAATAGGATTTATTATTTTTAAATTTAATAAGAGTTATATATGCATATATATATAACTTGGTTTTTAATTTAATTTAAATTTGGGTTTAATGTTTGAAATTTAAAAGAATAGATTCTTAAAATATTTGAATAAGCTTATTTTTATATTTGTTTGTTTCATTTCTTTTTAATTAAAAAAGGGGGAGAGATTTATATATATACATAAAAAGTAATAAATTTAGATTTAAAAGCTTTTGTAAACAATTTAAATTAAAATAAAGATACTTAAAATACATGTGTAAGTTTCTTAAGACACCTTAATGACATGTGTTAGTTATAAAATAAACTAAGGTGACAAATGTTAAAATTAAGAAAACAAGTGTCCTATTAATTTTCCTTTTCTTTTATTTTAATGAAATCAAACAATTTCTTTTATAAACACATCTCCTCTAAAATCATTTTCTTTTCTATTCTTTTTTTCAAAACTTGATTAATCTTCAGCTGTAAAAATCTGCAAACTCCCTCTAACAAAATCAAAGCCAAAGATCTATAATCAAAATTCTGTTCCAAACAAAATCTATTTTCCCCTCAAAATAAATCTGAAACAATGTTTCCTCTAAACCAAAAGCTATCTGAAACCATCTTCAAACTGAAATGCAAGTATTAACCTGAAATTCAACTTGCAACACTAAAAAACCTTGCATGCAACTGCAATTTCATCCAAAAGCTTGCATTTTCTTTTATCTGGGAACATGCAAATGAATCAGGGAGCAAACTGCAGTAAAACCAGACTAAAGTTTTTTAAAAAAAAACATACATGAAATTGCAAATCTGGAAGCATGCATCAGGGAAAGCATTTGCAGTAAAATCAAGATTAAAGTTTACGGAAAAAAATAAGGAAGCAACTCAAAGTTTTGGAAATTGACACAATCCAGTTTCAAGCATTTTCAGAAATAGGCTCTGCTCATAAAATTCTGGCGAGTAACATTTTTATTTAAGCTAATTCAAGTAAATAGAGTTGTTGATTGTTTCCTGAGATATAAAATGATTTGTGTGTGGATGAATATGATGAAATGCTTTGAATATATGTATGGGTTTTTTTGAATGTCTGCATGCTGTTGAAAATGTGGTTTTTTGGCCTGTTCTAGAATTCAGGTTTAAATCCAGATCAAAATCATGATCTCATGATTCAAATCTTTGTTAAGGATTTAGATTTAAAACAAAATATAGTTGAGTAATATAAGTTTAAAGTTTAAATTTTATAAAAATAAAAAGAAAAACCTGTAATGTCCTTGAAACACAAATGCAACAGAACAAAACTTTTGAAAGTAGGAATTTAATCATCCAGATTATTTGATTTAATATTATCAACTGATTACATTAAATAAAACTTGAATTTTAAAACTAAAATTAGAATTTTTAGTTTGTATTTGATTAAGTATTTCTGGTTTAACCAGAAATGGTGTTTTGGGTTGGAACTGTCAACCTAGAAGGTCGAGGTGGCCAGGGTTTTCTCTGGTTGATGGAGTGATGATCGTAGATTCAGGGAAAAATGGTAGTAGGTGAATCAAAGCAGTGTGGTATTGGTAATTTTGAATCAAAGATATTAACCCCAGTTTTCACTATGGATCAGTAAATTGGTCGACGCAAACCTTATGAATGATCGAGTTCACCCAAACTGAGGGGATTGATGGTGCGTTGCTTATCGAGGTGATGGTGGAAGGTCAGGATCTCTGGTGGACGGAATTTTGAGTTTGAGGCGTTTCCAGTTTCGACATTTGCTTCCTGTTTTGAGATCGAATGCTCATTTTTGATATTGGGGTTCTGCAATTTGATTGATGGTCGGGAATGCGTTGGAGGATGGTCGCTGACGTGCGCATGTGGTCGCGAGAGGTTGGAGATTGTTGCAGCAGTGGTGCAGGTGCATGGTGATCATAGGTGTCAGCTGTTTTGGGGAAGATGAGTTACTCGAGTTGTTTCGGGTTGAATCATGATTTGCTCAAAGTTGTGGGATGTTGGACTCGAAGTTGAAGTTGTTGTGGGCTCGGGTGAGTTTGTTTGTTACAGGTTTGTGTAAAACCTGTCAGTTTTTAGTTTGATGATTTCAAAATGAAATTGTTAACTCGAGTTTTACTCGTGTTATTTTGGGTTTTGCTCGGGCTAGGTTAGGATTAGGCTCGAGTGGATTATGTGTTGCTCGAGCTAGTTTTGTTCAGGTTAGAAAACTTATTTTGTTTTCAAATTTAAACTGAATTAAAATATTAAGCAAAGATTTAAAATATGTTTTAAATCTAATTTTAATTTATGGATTCAAGTTTAATTTAAATCTTAAGCTGGAAATGAATGAAGTTTTTAAATTCAAATTTTTTTAAAATACTTTAAAGGGTTTAGTGTGTAAAAATGTTTTCAAAGAAATTTGAATTTAAAATTTGAAATTGAAATGTAAAGAAATGTTTCAAAAAAAATTTAAACAGATTCAAATCTGAATTTGAATCTTTGGTTTAAACTAAATTAAGTTTTACAAATTTAAGTGTTTAATAATTTGAATGATAAAGAAAAATCTAAATGTTTTGAATGTAAAAAGGAATTTGTTTTAAACTCTTGTAAAATTTCTTTTATAAGAAAAGTATTATTTATCATGTAAATTTAAAGTTTTTAAATTGATTTTTTTTAAAACTTGTTAAAGTTAAATTAGAATTTGGTAATTTTTTATGCATTTAATTATTAGGGTAATTAAATGAATAATTAATTTATTTTATAAATTAATGAAATAGATAATTATTTGAAGTAATTAAGGGTTTAATCTTAAAAGATTAAGGTTAATTATTCTTAGAATAATTAACTTGTAATTTAAGATCATTAATTAAATAAGATTTGATTTTTAATTAATGATTAGTAATTAATTAATCAAGTAATAAAGGATTAATTAAGTTGTAGTTAACACTTAATTAATTAAATAATTCGGGGTTAATTAATGGGTTATTAATGATTAATTAATTTGTAATTAATAATGATTAAAATAAGTTAATTATTTTAGAAGAAAATAATTAATGAATTGTTAATAGATGACGAGGTTATTAACTAAGGATTATTTAATAATTAATTAATGTGATTAATTTTAATTATTAATTAGATTAATTAATTTAAAGATAATCATTCGTGTAAATTGTTAAGTATAATTACTTATGGAAGTAATTAAGGAATTAATAACTTATTATAATTAATTGAGTTTAATTTGATTAGATTAAGTTAATTAATTCAATTTAATTAATTTAAATAATCATTTGATGATTTGTGAAGTATAATTACTTAATGTAATTAAATGAAGAGAAATTACTTAGAAAAGTAATTAATTGGTAATTGCTAGATGTAATTAATTGAAGGCGGTTTGTTGATGAAAGTAATTTGATATAATTACTTTGCGAATTAATCAAGTGATTAATTAGAGATAATTAATTAAGGAGTAATTAATTTATTTTGGTAAAGTAATTAAGGGTAGTTAATTACTAAATGGAGTTAATCAAGGGTGATTAACAATTATGGTTTAAAATTAAATTAATTACTTAATGTAATTAATATAATTAGGAATCATTAATTATTATAATTAATGATGTAATTAAAAATGTATTTATTTGGAAATAATTAATAAATGAAGGAATTAATTAATGTAATTAATCAAGATGTAATGTAATTAATTTATAGTTAATTAATTAAGAAAGTAATTAAAGATTAATTACTATATTGGTTAAGTATAATTAACTTGAGAAATTAATTAGTGTATAATTACTTAAATGTAGTTAAAGGTTAATTAATCAGGGATGATTAATTAAAATGAATAATTGATTGATGATTAATTAATTGATTGATAATCAATTAATAGTGATGTAAGCAAGTTGATATTAATGAACTAATTGATTTAATTTACTTTAAATTGATTAGAAATGATGTGATTAATTTAATTGATTTTAAATTAATTATATTTGGTGTGATTATTAATCATTGCTTATATGGATGGATGACGTTGTTTGCCTTGAATGGGTTGAATATCGGATATGAGATAAGTAATGTTGAGTGATATGGATGCATTGGTTGCATTGTGATGATGATTTGGATTATCTTTTGATAATGATAATATGGATTATATATTGTGTTGATTACCTATTGTGAATCTGTGAATATCTATCTGTGTGTGTATAGATAATTGAATTGTTTTAAACCATTAAACCAACTTGGCCTTAAAAGATACGCTTTGGATTTCGATGAGACCGGGATCGGGTTTCCATATTTGGATATCCGAAAACCACATTGATCAAAATTAATGATAGGTCGTGAATCTCATGTGAAGAGTGAGGACTCGAGGTGTAAGGACTATTCGTCAGTATAACTCTGAGGGTGATTCCGAGATAAGTTTGACGGAGTAGTACTTTCAGATTCGAGATAAAGATTCAGAGTGCAAGGGTTATCGTCGTCAACTCTGAGGGTAATTCCAAAATGAGCGTGTTATCCCATTTTTGGTCAAAACTGGAATATCAATGTTGTGTGCATTTCCACCACGACCGCACCAAGAAGAAGCAGCCAGCAAGCGTATATAAGTCTAGGATTTCACTCAAGGTTCAAATATAAAAGTTCATTCGGTAAAATAATGCGAGAGTCCATTCGGCATCTACAACATAAGGTTCATTCGGTAATCATCACCAGAGTCATTCGGCGATCTAGGCTAAGGGCCATTCGGCACTTACGTTCTCAATGACAGTCGGTAGCCCAAACTCAAAGTACATTCGGCAAGAGCAAGCTCACCTGGTTCGGCAATTAACTATGATTCGGTCCATCTCCATTCCCATGCATGGCCGAACCAACCACACCTCCATCTCACCACCGGATCAACCAATTGCCGGACCAACTCCCCTTCATCTCACCACCGGACCAACGTCCTACCGGACCAAAGCTACTCCAACTACGACCGAACCAAGCTCCGCCGAACCAGATGTGCCAGGCTAGATTGCTTCAGCCCAGGCCCACCAGCAGCTATATACATTCAGGACTTCTACCCCCAGCCTCACTCTATAAATAGAGGGGCAGGGGTACAACAATGGGGGACAAGTTTGATAGCTCAAGCACGGAAGGAACTTTCAAACAACTTTCATATACTTGTAATCAAAGCTTTGTATTTGTAATCTGAAGAGAAAGAGAAGAATAACATATAAAGTGGACGTAGGCACGTTCTGGCCGAGCCACTATAAATCTGTGTGTCTTTTACAGTTTAGTCCCTGCTTTTTACATATTTGTATAAATCACCCAAATCGCTAAGAACAACATATAATCAACTAAATCGCACGACTTTAGGGTGTTTGCCCATTTTTTGCGCAAACATTTTGGTACTTTCACTGAGAGTTGAACTCAGGGACCTACCGCTTGGAAGTTGAATTTGAGAGTTTAGAGATTCAGATTGGAAGAGTCATGGCGAGACAATCAAGCAGAAGGCCAAGGCCAGAGCAGAGTCAACAGGAAGGGAGTCAGGAGGCTTCCTCAAGAGCAAACCAAGCTTCAGCCTTCATCACCAGGGATGAGATGGAGGCTATGATGAGAAGACAAGAAGAGATGATCCAGAACTTGCTTTAGCAAATTGGGCAACTTGGAGCACAAAACCAAGGAGCAACTGGAGTTCAGAACGAAGCAGGACCATCTGGCGTAGCGCCAGAGCTAGGGGGCACTCACACAGAGCATGTTGATCCGACCTCGGGAAGAGAGATGGGGGCATCCGAGCCACCTGGTAGCAATAGAGGAACGAACGTTCAGCCAAGGAGGCATACACATGAAAACTCCCGTGGACTTGGGGGGCTGGTCGAAGGCAGTGAACGAGGACTATAGCTTGGAGACAATGACAGATTAGCAGAGATGGTTAGAAGAGCTATGAGAGGCGGTTTAGTAAACAGAGACTTGGAAGATGTAAACAGGAGTCCTTTTTCTTCTGCGATTAGGATGGCTAGGAACCCACCAGAATTCAAGCTACCATCAGTAGAGATGTACGATGGGAGGACAGACCCTGCGGTCCATCTTACTAAGTATATGAGGCACATGGAAGTGCTGGGGGCATCACAGGAGATCATGACCCGGTGCTTTCCACTGTATTTGACGGACATTGCAGCGTTATGGTTTAGGCAACTGGAGAGCGGCTCCATAGGAACGTGGGTAGATTTAAATGAGAGATTCATGAGGCAATTCAGGGTTCATATTGCGAGACCCAAGAATGTGATGACTTTGGCAACCTTGAAGCAGAAAACTGGAGAGACTTTGAGGAGCTTTCTAACGCGATTTAATGCGGCGGCAGCATCAGTGGATCGACCAGATCCATCTATGGTCATGATGGCTGCTGTATCTGGAATAGCTGATAGCACAGAGTTCAAGAATTCATTAACCAAGGACCCGCCTATGAATCTGGGAGAGTTCTATCATGAGGCTGAAAAGTTTCTGCGTTTGGAAGATGCTAGTGCAGAAAGAGAGGAAGAAGATGACGTTTACGCAATCAAGAGCGGAAACCCACCTGGAAAGGGTGCGGAGACTAGCAAAGGAAAGAGAAAGGCTGAGGATAATGATGACAGGTCAAAGCGGCAAAGGAGGGAGCCGCGATTCATCACTCACACTGAGCTGAATGAGAGTCTGGAACGGATTTATCAGGATACCAAGGGGCAGGTTCCGTATCGTAGACCAATGCGAAGGGATCCAACCTCTGACGAAAGAAAATCAGATAAGTTTTGTGTATTCCATGAATTATACGGTCATAACACTAATGATTGTAGGCATTTGAAGGACGAGGTGGAAGGGCATATCAGGAACGGTATGCTCCTTCAGTATGTGAGGAGGCAAACTCCAGCAGTGGAGCCAGAGCGACCACCGTCTACATCGGCAAGAGGTGACCCTGGATCGGGGCACCGTTTGATTATCCATTGATTGCTTTATTAAAATAACGATGAACAAGTTGTAAACCTCTCGCTAACATGGTTAAATCATTTACACATGTGAGCGATCGCGCACGATCCATAGGCATGCTCTGAATGACTACCAGCCGCATTATAGTAAGAGTTTACGCTTTGACATCTTCATTCTGCTTTTTGCTTTGATTTTGATTTGAACATTTAAATTCTTCCTGTTTGGACATTTCTGCTGTAAGATTCATATGATTATTGCTTTAACATTTACAATTC
The DNA here is from genome assembly GCA_030765085.1 of Allium cepa. Lineage (NCBI taxonomy): Eukaryota > Viridiplantae > Streptophyta > Magnoliopsida > Asparagales > Amaryllidaceae > Allium > Allium cepa. Next base: position 62,682,325 of record CM060935.1, read on the forward strand.
TACGGAAAAATTTACTTGTATGCCCGTGGATCGCGAACGGTCCACGAGCACCTCTTGCATGGCAGCGAACTGCCGAAGTCTTTGATTCGGAAAATCCCCCAAACAATAACTCCGGCACTGATATTATTAAGTCCCCCCCGGGCACACTAATTCGCCTCGAACGGCAGAACGGTCACAACTCGCCTCGAACGGCACCCGACCTCGAACGGTCACAATTCGCCTCGAACGGCACCCGACTTCGAACAGTCACAATTCGCCTCGAACGGCACCCGATCGCGAACGGTCACAATTCGCCTCGAACGGTACCCGACTTCGAACAGTCACAATTCGCCTCGAACGACACCCGATCGCGAACGGTCACAATTCGCCTCGAACGGCACCCGACTTCGAACAGTCACAAACTCGCCTCGAACGGCACAACTCATCTCGCCACAAATGGCTCGATCGTGAAAGGTCGCCATTTGAGGTCCACCCCCTGACCGCCAACAGTCGCACCTTACCACAAATGGCTCGATCTCGAACGATCGTCATCCGAAGTAAGGCGCTTGACCGCGAACGGTCACATTTCACCCCAAATGGCTTGATCGCAAACGGTCGCCATTTGAGGTCCGCCCTCTGACCGGGCTCGGTCGCACTTTACCACGAATGGCTCGATCCCGAACGGTCGTCATTTGAAGTAAAGCGCTTGACCGTGAACGATCACATTCCACCGCAAATGACTCGATCTCGAACGATCGTCGCATGGATTTAGACGCTTGACCGCGAACGGTCGCACTTCACCTCAAATGACTCGATCGCGAACGGTCGTCATTTGAAGTTAGGCGCTTGACCATGAACGGCCGCGCTTCATCCCAAATAGCTCGATCCCGAACAGTCGTCATTTGGGGCCATATAAAATATCAAGCTCTTTACAGGTTGTCAACAGGATATGAACATTCAGCTCATGGCATTACAAAACACGCCTTCCTACCGCAAGGCATGTTTTGGGGGGCAAAGTGTTATCCCATTTTTGGTCAAAACTGGAATATCAATGTTGTGTGCATTTCCACCACGACCGCACCAAGAAGAAGCAGCCAGCAAGCGTATATAAGTCTAGGATTTCACTCAAGGTTCAAATATAAAAGTTCATTCGGTAAAATAATGCGAGAGTCCATTCGGCATCTACAACATAAGGTTCATTCGGTAATCATCACCAGAGTCATTCGGCAGATCTAGGCTAAGGGCCATTCGGCACTTACGTTCTCAACGACAGTCGGTAGCCCAAACTCAAAGTACATTCGGCAAGAGCAAGCTCACCTGGTTCGGCAATTAAGTATGATTCGGTCCATCTCCATTTCCATGCATGGCCGAACCAACCACACCTCCATCTCACCACCGGATCAACCAATTGCCGGACCAAACCCCCAAGTCCAATAATGCCGGACCAACTCCCCTTTATCTCACCACCGGACCAAAGCCACTCCAACTACGACCGAACCAAGCTCCGCCGAACCAGATGTGCCAGGCTAGATTGCTTCAGCCCAGGCCCACCAGCAGCTATATACATGCAGGACCTCTACCCCCAGCCTCACTCTATAAATAGAGGGGCAGGGGTACAACAATGGGGGACAAGTTTGAGAGCTCAAGCACGGAAGGAACTTTCAAACAACTTTCATATACTTGTAATCAAAGCTTTGTATTTGTAATCTGAAGAGAAAGAGAAGAATAACATATAAAGTGGACGTAGGCATGTTCTGGCCGAACCACTATAAATCTGTGTGTCTTTTACAGTTTAGTCCCTGCTTTTTACATATTTGCATAAATCACCCAAATCGCTAAGAACAACATATAATCAACTAAATCGCACGACTTTAGGGTGTTTGCCCATTTTTTGCGCAAACAGAGTGTAACGAGATAATGCCTTCGGTTTCGTTCGAACCCGTAACAAACTTGTATGGATTGAATGCTTTCAGAACATCGTCAAGTGGACGATGAGCATTCTAAGAGATGTGTTCTCTAAAGGTAATCTTAGCCTCAAGCCTCATCAATCGGGAATGGCTAAAACAGGGGAGGTGCAGCAAGGCTAAGTGGGTCATACCCAAGTAGGATGAGATTTTCCCTTTTCTAGAGGTCCCTTTTTATTTCGGCTGTGTGGGCGGTTGGAACGTAAGCCAACTGCGGGGTTGTCCTGTTCGTGACTATCCAGTATGGGATGGTTTCAGTCTTGTGTTGCAGGGGATTGGGAGTGATCCTCGGTACGTTGATCTAGGCCACGTACTGTGACGGGCGGTACCTCGGTAGCCCTGTCATTGATCGAATCCAAAATCCAATAAGTGCCAACGGTTTTGATTGTATTACCCACTTTTGTGGCTAGTAGCTGGAATTTAATCATGTAACAATTTCGGCTATTTCATATTTACTTGAAAACCCTAGACCTATTATAATATCACTGGATTTCCTCTCAAATGTTTTGGTTACCGTAAGGTAAAAACTTTTCTATGTTTATGTGTGGGAAGTCTTACGTGATAATTTTTCTTTTCAAAGGTTTTTCAAAGTTAAGCAAATTTAACCTGTTACTCACACCAGACCCATGTCTGACCCAGACTATATCTTCTGTTTTCTTAAACTCTTGGGTACTCAAATTTTTACGAGTAGCCAAGGGATTCAGGTTAGCTTTTGACGAATTATGGAGGAGCAATGGAGCAGCAGGCTTCGGCATTAGATATATAGTTTCTGCTATGTGTTCTTTGTGTTGGTATCTCTTGTTGTATTGTATTGAGTTGTAATAACTAGACAGATGTTTATAACTGTCTAGTATGTGACGATATTCTGTGTAACTCTGATTAGTGTTGTATAATATGTATATTTATGTTATTAATATAATTTATTCGTTCCGCTGTTGAGATTCTGATGTTGTTTCTTCTTTCTTATCTTTCTTTTCTCTTTTCTATCCCTTTCTTTCTTCGTGATGATGCTACTTTCCGTGGTAAGAAAGTCGGGTCGTCACAGTGGATGTATGTAGCTTTGCCGAACCACTCTATATCTTGTGTTATTTACCTATTTGGTGTATGTTTTACTTCTTATTTTCTCTATTTTGAGCCTAATAATTTGCTACTAACCTTTCCTTTTATCTATGGGTTCGTATCATTCCAAAGTTTGCTAGAAAACTAGCCAACACTTACATGGCTTTAAACTACGGCATGCAATAGCTATGTGATGTCAAATACGATAGCACTATATCAACAGGCGTTATCTTTGAAGTTTTAACGTATGATAGCCAGTGATACTAAAATTTTATAAGTAAAATAAGTGAACTTTAAATAATAGCTTGGATGCCACCTTACAAAGTGATGGTTTAGAATTTAATAGGGATGAAATGACTTTGGAGAATAATAATTTAGAATAAGAAGATATATTAAAATGGGAAGATGAAACTAATCTTAGTAAGGTTAAATAAAAAGCAATAAACCTCGATGGTGTAAACTTAATTGTTAGGCCATAAGTGTCATTCGACTGTCTGTTCATGATATATGACACGAACTTTAGCATGAGGCCACAAATGGCATCTGAATGTCTATTCACCATAAATGATGAAAACTACAGTGTATGGTCATAAGCGGAACCCCAATGTCTATTCATGACAAACGACGAGAACTTCATTGTGAAACTGGAAGTGACAATTGAATCTCCATTCACGACAAATGATGAGAACTTCGGTACAAGGCTTTAAATGGCATCTGAATATCTATTCATGACAAATGATGAGAACTTTTGTATAAGGCTATAGGCGTCATTTGGGAGACTATTTCTATCATGTGGAATAATTAGTTGGTGTGAGGACATAGGTGGAAACCAAAAGTATTTTAGCGGCATGATTCTTAAATGGTAGAATTAACCCAAAGAGGAGAACTGAATGCCTAGACTAGTAGATCGAGTCAAGATTTGGTAAGTAGTAAAGAGACTTATAAATGTAATGATGATTATAACTGTGTTTATGTTAACATGTTCATTTTTTTGATATGTTTTTGTTTAATAGTTAAGAGAATACTCATTATGTGATTCCACGACATGGTCTCACTATATGATTAAATTATTTAGGGTAAAGTTTTACTCATACTAGCCTTTATGTTCCAACCATGATTTTATTGTTTTCCATAAACTCAAGGTTATGCATTCGATTAGGCCTAGATTAGGGCTTAGAAAGGTTAACTTTGGAAAGTAAGAATAAAATCTCTAAAGATGAAGTAGGGTTATTTGCTAACAAAAGTGTTTTTACATTTTCGCTATTGTAAATCAGATCATACAACTTTAAGTGTTCATGTCAATATCTTCATACGTCGAGCATGACACAAAATGTTTATGTTTTATTTTATTTACACCTGCATGGGCATGATTTAAGTTAATGGAAATGTAATGACATTTGTGTAAGATAATTTTATGTAATGAAAGTATTTGGCTTCTATGTTTACTTAATGTGGTGAAAATAATTGACCCTATATTATTGCTTGAAAATAATTCTAATGATGAAAACAACATCGTCGACATCCATTCAAAGGTTCTAAAATAAGGGATGTTAAAAATTGGTATCAGAGCTTATGTTGGGCGATAATTAGGTAAAACGAAGCTACGTATAAATCAAGGAAGAAACTAGATAGTTTAATATTAACATCTTGGAAGGTATAGGCTATATATAACGTATTGGTATTTTGATATAGATATACATGGATATATCTATTTCTCTACTATCGTTCTCATTATGTTCCTCACGAACACATACTTATAAAGAAAGTAAAATGGAAATTCAAAGTGGACGTTTAATACTGGGAGATGTAAGAGCTAATGCTAGTAGAGAAAATGATAGTACACAAGTGAATAGCCAATAGGTGAGGCAGCCGCGGAAATTCATGTTGAAGCAAGTATTGGGATGCTTAAGGGAGAGATGGTTGATGGAACGAAATAGGTGTTAGAGGCTAAAGACTGGCTAGCAATGTGTTATGAAGGCCACCCTACACCACCGGTACCCAATATACGTAAGATAATGCTCCGTCGTCGTGCCATTCGGTGTAGAGTGACCATCAAGGTTTAAAAATGAAACAAAACATCACAGAACCTGTAGTACATCTCACAATGCATCGAATAAAATATAATATCATAATAATTAAACATGAGTGACGGTAATAACTAAGTGATCCTAATATCATAGTATAGATACATAAAGTTATACATTAAGGTTTTAAAGTGAAACAAAACATCATAGAACATGTAGTGTATCTCACGGTGCATGGAATAAAATATGATATCATAGATATTAAATAGGAGAGACAGTAATAACTAAATGATCCAAATATCATGGTACAAATACGCATAGTTATATATCATAAATTGGAGTTTATACAACATAAATAAACTCAAATAACGATCTCATACTACAAATAATAAGTGAACACTGTCAAGGCTCCACTGTGTTGCATAGCGGAATAAGCATAGAAATCCACATATAATATGAGATAGCTCCCTCCAAACCGTCCTCTGTACAGCTACTGCATCGCACCTAGACCTGCTATCTAGTCTACTTGTTTAAAGTACCGAAGATAATAAGAAGTAAAACATAAAGCCTCGAGTTAGACAACAGTCTGGTATGAGTGGTAAATGAATCAAAATTCTATACAAGTCGATATAATAAGAAGCAAGGTATAAAATCTTACTTAACATGTCCCTACAACTAAAGAGTTAGCATACAATAACATAATATGTTACTTACATATCATAAAGGTATAATGTAACGACCCAATATTTTCAACCATTCACATCCGCACATGTCGGACTTGAATTGCTCAAAATATCATATTGTTAATTTATATTTGGCAAAACTCAGCATATACAATAAATAATAATCACAGAATAATAGACACAGAGTAATAATAATAAGCAATGGAAACAAAGGAGTAGTAGTTCATGAAGCTACTATATATAATATAACAGAGTTAAAACAAGATACAACAGAGTCTCGAATACATAGAAATCTCAACACAATAATCAATACAAAATCCGAATATATCACAAGAGTCGACTGAATAACTAGAAGCAGAATAGATAGATGGATCTCCAAGCGAAGCTCCAACGCCAAAGGTGAGTCTCAAATGCCGTGACACTCAGTCTGACCCGAGTGTAAAGCAAAACACAAAACACTCGAGTCAGGATTAACATTCTTATATCAATAAATCTAACTCAAGTGGAATATCAACTGAAACACAAGTAACTTAAAGGATGTTTGGGATAACCATCCTCCAAGGATCCGTGGAACTATCTGCTATGTAGTAATATACGCTATTATAATAATGTCTATAGTAAATTAAACTATTAAAGTAGTGTTAAGGCGTTACCCATTTCCTCCTTAACACATTTTATATATTCTCATAGTCTATACAGTACCGTAATCTCCCTCGCACTGGGCGTCGTCAAAAGGCACTCCATAGGTATGATACAAAACAAACTTTTAGTGGTCTCGCTAAGGTAGGTGACACAACACAACTAGGCAATGCCAGTGTAGATATACCAATTACACTTCCGAGCTGATGGTAACGCATAGCAGCAACTACCGTGTAACATCCCACCTTTTCGCATGCTTTAAATCGACATACGTGTCAATTCAAACCATACGGAAGAGCAGATTGTTATGGGGTAAATAAAAAAACACAAGAAAGAAATAAAGAAACAGAATCTCACAACGGAAGGATAAAATATAATAATCAAATATACATTTTATGAAATTGCTTTACAAAAATATTCGATTTTCTTTACTTATACAATATAATATCAGAGTACACATACTAGATAATAATAATTAATGCAACGGAATCAAATGGTGTAGTGGAATAATATAGTAGATAATAGTATTACAAATCTTCGTCTTCGTCCTCCAGAATAAAATCTTCAAATCCTGAAACGCTTGGACTGACCCGAGCGAATTGAAAGGACAAAACATCCAAGTCAGAACTAAAAGATCTTATGTAAGTTAAATCAACTGAAATAAATACGAGTGTAGTAACTCAAGAGATGCTCGGGATTTACATCTCTTCAGGATCCGTTAAACAATTTACTATGTAGTATATTTTGCTATTATAATAGTGTCTATTAGTAAAATAAACTTACTTTAAAATAGCGTTAAGGGGTTACCCATATAGCCTTTAACACATAATATATTCCCATAGTCTATATAGTACCGTAATCTCCCCCATACTAGGCGTCGTCAGAGGGCACTCCATAGGTATGGTACAAAACAAAATCGTATAAGGTGCGCTAGGGTAGGCGAGACGGTACAACTAGACAATGCCAGGGTAGATATACTAATTACGCTTCCGGGTCGGTGGTAACGCGTAGCTGCTACTACCGCCCACCTCGAACAACACCCTAAATCAAAGAAATCAAAAGTGGCCACTGAATGATTCCAAAGTCAAAGTAGAATATCTAACGGATGTGTCCGATAAAAGGGGCTACCTTCTTAACCCGTCAATCTCACCTGTTTTAGCCACCTTATGCCAACTCACGAGAGTTGGGTCCACGTATTTACCTCAAAGGAAACGCCGCCACCATCCTACTTCATTCTGGAATCTCCACCGCGTACACGGTTGTTAAAGTGGTTTTCGGAGTTGGCAGAGAGCATGACAACTTCCGATCCTGGTCTCTTTAACAACCAACCGTATTATAACACCACGGTCTTTTCAAAATAGTTTATACTTTAAAGCCAGAATAAAATATCCATTTCAAAGCCATATAAATACGATATCATTTCCTCTTTTAAAAACCCAAATCAATTAGTTATCCTTTTCAAATATATCCCTTTCTAAACCCATAATAATTTTAAAGTTATAATATTTCTAAATCCAACGCTTGAAATATAGCCTTTCGAAAATATAAACTTTGAATTTCATAGCTTTGGAAAGTAACCCAACCACTTAAATGGGTTAAATATAATTACTTTATATAATAAAATAGTTTCTTCACCTTCACAATTCAATTCCAATTATAGATTTTAAATTTCCAAAAAAACACTTTAAATTTCCATATTTTTCATATCTTTAAATATTACACCGTTTCAAAATGTATTCTTTGATAATATCGTATATCCAAAATTCCATTTCTATTATTTCGATTTGAAATGTTTACTTAATAAATACAATATAATTTAAGTAAAACTTTTACTTCACCTAACTGGATATTCTTTCAATTTATTAACTTGGCATATCAACATTATATTCATTTAAATCCCTCTAAACCAAAGTTAGTTATAAGAATCATACCCTTTAAAATCTCAATTTTATTTAAGTTTCACATCAAATTTATTCGAGTACAATTCTTAAATAATTCAATTTAAACTAGTGCCATAATTTATCTTCCAACTTAAATTTCACTTAAGTCATTTAAAACTTTATATATATAATACCTTAAATAGGTACTTATCCATATAATATAAACAATCAAACTCCACTACTAAACCCATTTTTATTAAACAATTTTATACATATCTTTAAATTCAAGAATTTAACTATATATGTAAAATAATATTTATATAGCTTCAAAATTTTGTATTTAATAAACCATATATTCCTTTCCAAAATCATAGAAAATCAATTCAAAATATTTCTATATATATAGACCGCGGTACCTGTACATAATTTTCTAACCTATGGTCAAGTAATATGGATATTTATCATTTCAACCCGCAATTTAAAAATAAAAATTACGGTTATATATCATTTTAAACCGCAATCCCGAATGAGGCGAAAATCATAATAACTTGCAGTTTATAACAATATAAAATACAACATCCATTCATCCAATATCAACCATCAACCATTTATCGCAATCATCATCAAATTCAACAATAACATCAATATAGAACGAAAAATAAACAATAGGTATTATATAGCAGTTTAATTCAATAATAAACTAATTAACTGGCAGTTTATATGCAATAAATAATTGATTAACAAATTTAACTGGCAGTTTAAATGCAATGAATAAATTAAATAGCAATTTAATTTAAATAAATGAAATTAACTGAGATGATGATAAAAAATATGCCAAACAACCATAATTTAAATTTTAAATCACATCATATATCAATTTAACAAACATAAGAAATTTTAGAAATTGTAAGTGGGTTAAACACAGACCTTTTTGAATTTAAATCGAATCTAAATCCGATTTAAACCCAAAAATTTGACAGACTCCAAATTCATTCAAACTAGGGCCAAAAGGTTCGGAATTTTATTACGATCCTAACGAAAAAAATCGCGTGTGAAACCGAGTTCGTATGTGAAAGTTATTCGAGTTAAATTGTTTGAAAAACGAAATTAAATTCAAAACAAAACACAACATACCAAACTAATTATGCCACGTCAAACGTTAAAATTCACACGCATCTCAGCTTTACTCGTCTTCTACAGTGCACACACGAAAACCTAGCCACCAACACAACCCCAATTTCACGCCGCCCTACGAGCATAACCACGTAAATCGAAGGCCACCACCATGCTGCACACCCCAAGCCGACCCCCCTGGAAACTCGCACGGCCCCACCGAGCCTCCTGCCTCCTCCGCCGTCGACACCGTTCGTGCCCAATTCTGGCCAATCCAAAGCACTTGATGACGAACGAAGTCTAGATCTAGGGCCCGCTCGTCGTTCTCTCCCAAACCCCACTTCCCGATCGCCATATCGTCGCGAATCCTAGCTTATAGACGGCTGCGGTTAAACTCAAATTTCTAGATAAATGACACATTGAATTGGAAGACGAACACCACCAGTGAATTACGCTAGTCGAGAGCATCAACGTATATTTTTTTCTAATTTTTCTGAGGAGTTTGGATTTTGGACTTTGATTTGATTTGGAAATTGGATCTAGAATTTGTTTGTCTACCATTGAGGAGGAGAGAGTTGAGGTATACTACAGACAAATGAAGATGAGAGGAATTAGGGTTTATAACCAGGTTTATATAGACTATGTTGAAAACAGAATGGATCGGATAAGACAGATGTACGCGCTAACGACGAAGGGGACCAAAAAGCCCGTTCTGACCCGGAATGAATTGGGTAAACCCATATATCAAAATAGGTGTTTTAAAATATTCTAGACACAATGGAAAAGGTTTCAGATTCAAATTGCATCGTATGAAGAAGTTATGCTCAAATCAATATTTTTCAAATTGATTGCAATTGATTTCAATTTCATAAATTTCAAGGCGTTTCGAGTCCGTACGATCAAACGATAAGTCCGATCGATACGAAACTTGAAATTCTATAATAATTCACCGTTACGGATCCGATGAAACTTGTTTCATCGAAATCCGAGTCAGTGGCCAAAATGGCAATTTTTTCATTAATTAAATAATTTAATAATTTAATAATTCATTAATTAAATCACTTTTCAATTTCACTTCCAAAATTTACAAATCTTACCAGTTTTGCTTTCTTAAATAATTACAATAATTTCGACAAATCTAGAGGTCAATTAAATGTTGGCTGCATCATACACTTCAGTGTAATTTAAAACTTCATTATATTCAAAAATTATCAGTAAAATTCCCAAAGGTTCCATTAAATTAAATAAATTAATAATTATTCCATCTAAATCTCAAATAAAGTATTATTTAGCTATTTCAATTCCATTTAATTGCAATTATCTTATTTTCAGAAATTAAATTCCAATATATAAATAACCTTTATTTTCATTCCTTATAATTCAACAAATTGTCCAACATGAATAACTTTAACATCATTTCCTTTAAATTAAATCATCAATTCCTTCGTACACCATTAGCAATACATTATTACCCTTTACTACCCAACTTTATCCTAATATAACCTTTAATTAGATTAATTGCAATTGATTACCCATTTTAACTTATTAGACTCCATTAACGTAAAAATCTAATATTAAATTCCACTTATTGAATTTTAAATTTCAAATAAATTAATGAATCTTGATTTAAAACCTTGGTATTCAAGAAATTGACACTTATGGGTGAAATTATCATTGACTTGTATTACATTTCCTTAATGCATGCTTCATTTCATACTATTTAGTTATATTTGCCAAATATGTTCATTAATTACTATTTATATTCTTAATTAATTTACTTACTTGGTTTCATACTTGTACGTTTTCACTTCCAAAAAATATTATAATTACCTATAGGACATTGATTTTTATTTCATGAATTCATTAAATAATTCACTAAATGCCTTTGTTTCCTTATATTCAATTTATTACCATTTAAGTACGTTCATTATCAACAACACACACTACACCACAAAAGGCTTTTAACAGCGTTTGATAAACGATGTAATAAGATACAACAGCGTTAGTTCAAACGCTGTATAACGACATGCTGTCGTATATACAGAACTTACAACAGCTTTTTGATAAACGCTGTTGAAACATGACTTTGACAGCGTTTCGTACAAGCTGTCAATAATGTTTTTACAACATTTTTAAACATGCTATCGGAGATGTTTTAATTCTATTTAACTTCTTACAACAGCTTTTTATAAACGCTGTTATTGAATCATCAACTATTTCGACAGCATGTACTAAACGCTGTTATTGACTATTTAAAGATAATTACAGCACGAATTGAACGCTGTTGTTTCTTCATTGACAGCATTAATCAAACGCTGTCTTCTATTTATATAACAGTTTTAATATTCCACTCTATTTTTGAATATTCCAGAACTATATTTTGAGTATATTCAAGCAACTAGTAAATATAACATGTTCTAATAACTATTAATTAGTTACATAAACTAGTTAAGACAATATTAATAAATAAAACACATCCATAAACCAAGTTTCAATAATATCCATAAACAAAAATAACAAAGTAAACCAAGTTGCCACAAATTCTGTTAAACAAAGACACGCTATATGTTAAACAAAAATATAATATCAATACAGTAAGTCCGCACCAAATGCCAACAACCATATCCGCATAGTTGAACTTTAGCTTGAGTGAATCTCTTAAAATGTAGCTGGTGACAGGAATCTGCAGTGAGGAATGAACAAGATTGGGAATTAGTATCTAGTAGTAAATAAAATGAGTGTCAAATCTATCAAAAGCAGGAAAGCAAGGCATGTAAATATAGATCATACAGTAATAAATGTTGGTTATTATTACTCTAAAATCTATTACAGTTGCATTTGTAAAACTAGGATGTGACATGATAAGAAGTGATAGTTGTAGCTGTAGGCTACGAACTGAAAGATTGTAGCAGCTGAATCTTAACATGTTAATTATTTTTGGTGATCTTCTATGATGTGGTTATAGTTGTGCATACAACAATCTTTAATTAGACGAATTCAAATTCAAGTCCCGTGATCAAAAAGAGGGAAGGACCAAATTTATCTAGCATTGCTGTTCCAATGGTAGTCATTATCAATACACAAAGCAGAGTACAAAAAAGTTAGGCTATACTTACATCAAAACACTGTTAATAAATGCAATTAAAAGTAAGATTTCTTGTAGTGTAATTAGAACACACCTAACCTGTCTTTATGATGCAATCAAACACTGATTGAAAGCTAGTGTCTCGTCATGTTTGTCCTTCTACAACTCTCTGGTTGATCACTTTGCAACATCCCAGTCTGCTATTTAATCTTAGAAGCTGCAACACTGAATCACTGCAGGCTCGCAATACTTTCCACATTAAGAATTAGACGCCCCCTGTAAAACACCTTGTATTAGCTATAGTCAGGTAGAAAATAATTTTCATTTAATCCCAACTCGTGTCATTATATACAATTTGATACAAACATCTCTCTTTTCAATAATTTTAATTTCTAATAGTTAAACTTCAATTTCTAACACCAACCATACTGTCAACACTGAGAGCCACTACCCATCTACTTGCTGATCAAGCAACGTACATTTCACAGCAAACCCGTCAAAACCAAACTACAATTCATTACAACACTACCATTGATTTTCAACTGAACAATCAAACACTCTGATCATCCATATTGCCACCATACAACTTCAGTTCAACTTGCACCTGTTATATACAATTCACTTCAAACCATCAACAATCTCTGTCATTCACAACAGTTCACAACCACTCGTCAAAACTTCAACCAATCACTGCCTATCTACATTAACTCTTGTTAACTACCATTCCTTGCTGCAACTGCTTGCCACTCCCTCTGTTACAGTAGCAACTAAGTGCTCATACAAGTGTAACTGCAACACATCATAACTACAAACTACTGTTCTACCCTGAACACACTTCACTACATAATCTCTTTAGAAATACCCCTCTGTCACCGTTCTCCTTCTCACTGCCTCAACAATACATAGTGCAACACCAAACTGCTTTAAAATACTTTTGCCATCTCCTCATCTCTGTCATATACTGCCACCAGTTGCCTGCGTATAACTTTCTTCTACAACCAGTTGCCTCCTACCCCTGACCACCACTGCCTCTTCATGTTCACCAAAGCTTCATATCTGCATTAAACTCACTTACCTGCCACTTCATTTTTCTACCACCAGAATAAACAACTATCCCCTTCACCAAATTTAAGTCGTAGATGTAAATTACAATAATATGCAAATAGGAACAAATATCAAAGCGGAATAGCTATAACACAATAGAATTACTCAAGGAATCCAATGAAGCTGCCAGCAGTTTAATATTCAAAAATTTCGAATACGTCCATACTGTGCATGTATGTTAAAGATTATCATTGTTTACAGTTCAAAACATCTCATTAGAACAATTTCCTTAATAGTAATAATATATCGGATTATCACCCAAAACTCAGTTAGCAAGGATAGAACTGAAAGTTTTAATGAATACAAAGTAGAATAGCAGCACAATGACCTCAAAGACTGCATATGTTTTTGTACCGAATCATATACAGTCTCATAAAAGCATCAAAAAAGCCAACAAGAAAAGCATGGTGAAAAGTTTGGATAATTATAATAATTAACTGGCTTTTTACTATGTAGTAATGGGAAAGTTGAAGGGCATGGTGAATATTAGCGTGGACATTTAACTGCAGTAACAGTTGCTTATTGATTTTTTTTTACTAATATTATAATACTTTTAGTTGTGAATTCTGATCTTATCATCGTAATCATCGATTACTACCACATAATTATTGCATAATTTTGTTCGAAGTTATATTAAATATTACCATATTTATCATTCTCGACATATTTATCATTCTTGACTTTATTATTTTTGTTAAATCCTGTAAAGCTTTTAGAATAAGCCTGGTGTAAAAATGGTTTGTTAAATTTGTCAAAAATCATAAAAAATTACCGTTGATTTTGTTCTTTCAAGTTGTTATACTCCACAACTTTTAACGGACGTTTCAGATATTTATATGAGAAAGAGTAAATGCTCAAAGCTTTATTGCATTGAAGTAGGTAATGTATTTGACTTAGGATTATGTAAATAAAAGGCTTTAGAATAAATAAAATGTAGACCAATACATTAAAGAATTCTTATTCCAAGCTCTTTAGACGTTTACAGGTTGTGCCTCTTGCTCAGAACTCTTTACCAATGACATCAACGCCTAATTTAACAGGGCAAGATTGAATTTATGACACCTTGACAGGCTAAAAGCAATGTACACAAACTAAAAATGCAACTGCAAATGGTTTGAAATTCAGCTAAAAGCTATAAAGTATTTCATGTTGAAGTTTTCAAGTATAAAATTACCATTGATTTCATTTTTCATTCAAGTATATAACAACAGATATGGTTAAAGCATTCTATATAAACTATACTCAACATATATGGTGCAACAATCTACTACTGTTGTCTTTTTTTTACAGCAATCAAGCACAAAGGGCTAACTAAAGCCCATAGACCCATCCACCCTACTACCCACCCAAACTACACTCAGTTGCAATACTTAACTAGCCCAAGAATTGACTGATATATATTGATTGATATTTTATTAATTTTGTCGGGTATCCTACTCCAGCAGAGAATCAAACTATAATGGATGTACAAATATTGTCATCGAGGTTTTACAAAATTAAGCAGTTTGGATACCTGTTTATACAGCGAGGAATCTCCATGAGACTTCCTTAGTTCAACGACATATAGAGATGGACCCAGTTCAAATACCTAACCAATCATATATATTATTATTTAGTACATAATTATACGGACATACTATAAACTATCAGTAATGGAGTTCTATAGACAATAAGAAACAATAGTTACCTCTGCAGTAATTGAAAGGGGTACAGAGATTTTCGGGCTCGATGAACTATCTTTGTGTTGCACAACTTTTAACTACAAAGTATTATATGTTAACAATTAGCTATCCATTACTGAACGAAACAAAGAACTCTTCATTTTCTGTTTATATGAATTGAAGTATACCTTGCCATGTCCTTTTTTAATTTGACACCCCATTTCTCCAACAGTTCTCTCAATTTTCTCAAATAGATCATTTGGTGAATAATTTAAGGTGAACCTTATCTTCCTTTCTGAAACAGTCTACATGTTCAATATAAAAAAAATGGTTAGTACTTTATCTTATTTTCAAATTTCTTTACAATAGTTACATAACATTTACCTCTGCTTTAAAAAAGCCCGAGAGGTCAAGAAACGAGGACGTTCCGGTAAGTTCAAAAGCATTGATCGAGGGAGGGTTTTCATTTTGACTTCCTTTTTCCTTGATGGGCTTTGAAAATATGAATAAGCATCAGCAAATTATATGCAAGTTTATCTAATCAAACTAATTTATCAGAATATGCACATAATAACCATATACCTTTTTGATTATTGCATCATTAGTAGTTGCATCAACTTCATCAAACTAATTAAGCCCTTTATCTGCGCACGACAACGTGCACACATGCAACTAGTATCCTTTCTGATCCTTCTCTCTCTTATTGCACATAGGTTATACCAGTATCCATGACACACACCACAATTACTACCCGCTCTTCTAGTTTTGAGTGCACTACAGCTGTTGATGAATCATCCCCAATTGAAATCATAGCCTGGTAAAAGTATAGACATCCCATTTTGAATATGAAACTAAATCATATCAAATGGACCACATCTACAAAGCTACCTTTGATTTAGTGTTCAAAATAATAGCACAACAATTTGTTGGATACTCTCATGTACTTATCATGCAAATACTGATAGGTTGTAGAATGGTATCATGTCATATTGTGAAAATATTTGGACTAGCAACTTAATAACAATGGTTTCTATTCCTGCTACTTTATAACAATTATTAATATGCACTTCAGTTATCTGTTATTCTATGCACTTCACTTATTAATATATATTATTTACTATGATGAAAATGGGCTATTGAAATTTGAAAAGTAAAAAGAATGTACATAATAAATTAAACGATATCCACAATCTTTGGAGGTCCTATTTTTATTTTGCTGAAAAAATGCCTATGTGAAGTTACTGGCCCCACCCTCGTTTTAGTCCATTTGACTGATAAATGTGGTAAACATGTTCCATACGCGTTGAATTATTTTAAAGTGCCTTTTATCTATTAAGGAGACTCGGAAGTGGCTAACTTGCACTCTAGGTACCAATCATATAGTATAAGTTTTGGAGTAAAAATGCTTAAGTGAGTTTCGAACGAAATTGAGGAAAACATGCAGTTTGAGTTGTTGAAAACTTAAAATTCGTTCTCTCTTTTACTACTTTGTCTTTGAGCCACGAAGGAGAAAACCAAAAGTCTAACTATAATTTTCCATTATGTTCCTCTCATCGATTAGCAACAAAGAATGGTTAATTGGAGAGGACAATGGTTATCTACCAAGTTAAGATGGTTATTATCGAGTAGTTGCATAACCAGCAAATGATGATGATCTTCCATCCAACCAAGTTAAGGTATCCAAATTCAGTCATTTTCAACTAATTTTATATAGTTCTTAACAATATATAATACTTTTAACCAATTTTTTCAAGAAGGTTGCTAATTTTAGCATATGTTTCACATTTTAGGAGTTCAAATTCTCTATATTATTTAAAATATGAAATTTGAAAAATATTAAAAAATGGTGATGTTTCACAAATGTTCAAACTATTTCAAAATTTGGGGAAAAGGTCATAAAGTTAATGAAATAATTGATAATTTCAAAAAAATTGAAAATTAAAGAAATTTATTATGTTTTACAAAAATATTTAAAACTTATATATTAATCCAAATTTTCTAATAAAGGTAAATTTTTTGAATAGATTACTAAGAATATGAGAACTTGATATTTAGCTCACCACCAACTACATGATTCATTCATAGATTAAAATGAAAATATGAGGAGTAAGGCAATATCGAATTCATGTCATTTAATATCTATATGTTCATTCCATAAACCACTTATTCATGAATGTATATAAAATTGGTATAACCTAAAAATTTAATACATAGTTATAGAGATATATCCAAATACTTTACATTCACAAATTAAGTAACATTGAAAAATAAAGTACACTTTATCTAACATAGAGAAATTAGAAATATAAACTACTTGTTCATAGCTTATATAAATTTAGTTAAACATTACTATCCACTATGAATTGCTAATACATGATTTTCCTAAGAAAATGTCAAGTATGTTTCCAAATGTCACATATAAATAACATATCCACAAGGTAACTGAAACAAAAAAAGGTACAACTTAGAAAAAATGCAGTTCACTGTAAATAATTCTATTTATTTACTTAGTCTAACAGTCAAAACAATAGAAATAGAACTAAAATTCCTTTTTTCTTCTTTGCTTCCTGATTCTTTAGCTTATTTGATGTTATAACCAAACTAGAAAATCAAAAGGTTAACAAAAGCATTTAAGCGAATTAAGTGAATAATAATATCAAACTTTATATTTTCCATTAAATTTACAACTATCTCCAAACACTAGTTAGTATGAGACAAAAGAAGCTAAAGATCATTTTCTTTTACAAAATTACAGAGAAAGGGTTAATAGATTACATGAAGAAATCATGCTGTTATCTAGGATGTATGAGTAACACCCAAAAAAAATGGAGTCAGTTGTTTACAACTAAACAATTATGAAGATTTGTTTTCAGAGTGTAATATGCAGCTATCATAGTAATCCCAGATGCATATACATGAACTAATTAATATTTATTTATGTATATTCTATAAACATATCTAAATTCAAAGTTTTAGCAATGGTTAAACATGATAGTATGCATAATATCAACTTAAACATGATAGCTAGGGACTTAATTTCTACGCACCTTCGAGTGATGTTTTGAATGCTTCTTTCGGTTAGGCTTGCGAACATTCACATTACATGCTCACCATAGAAAAAGGTCATGACTAAGAATAAATATAGATAGTAAACCTCCTTGGATGATATCTGTTTTGACAAAATAAGAATAAATAACTTAACCAAAATTGTTTTTAGGAAAATATAACAAATAGTGATTGAAATCAGATTAAAAAAAAGAAGAGATCTGAGGTTTCTTTACTAAATCAAGTTACGAGTTGACTAAAAGTAAAAAGGGCAATCAGGTTTCTTTACAAAATCAAGTTACTGATCAAATCGTGAAATGTTGATAAGCCAATTCAAAGAAAAAGACTGTACGGTTCTATAATTTTCTGGAAGAGGATTAGTTGCACTTACTGATATTGGCGATGCAGCCGAAGAAATCTGTCGGACTCGATTTTCTTAATCTCCACGAAAATAAAATCCAAGAAAACTGATGAACTCTAATTCCAGTCAATCAAAGTTATTTAGGGTTTTTGAAGGACGAATACGCATTAGGGTTATCGAATCAGCTTTTTGAAGGAGACAATCAGTGAGGATTTTTGGTTTGAGAAACGGTATAGTGTTTTGGGGATAAAAAATAAAATTAGATTGGAATGTATTTGGAGGGACGGGAAATAAATGGCGCGTTTTGTTCCTGCTTAGTAATTAGGTTAAATGACAGCGTGTACTTTATTTATATCGACGAATAAAAAGCCTGCCACAGCAGCAAGCGTTTAAACGCTGTTCAATTCTGCTGTTTATGAAAGATTTTCTTGTAGTGACATATTATAATTACTTATCTACAATTATTGCGTTGGTTTATTCAACAGTTACTTTTATTTACTCCTTTTCTATTTTAAACCAAATGTAACAAATTTCACTATTCATTATTTATTAATGAATTCCATTCTAGTTAATATTTCACTCATTCAACATTTCTATTGGTTTCTTATATTAAACTTATAACCAAGTATTCCAATTTACATTATTTCACTTTATTGCCATATAGATATTAAATTGTTACATTTAATTACAACCTTAGAATAAGTTTACATTTCTATTAATTTCCATTCACGCTTTCGTTATTTTATATTACAACCATTAAAGTAACGTTCATCATCAACACAAATATTATGAATACTTATCAACTTGCATCATCCTTATTACATTAATTACTATTAAATGTTCTCCATAAATTTATTTACTTGGTTTCAAACTTTTTATTCATCAATTACTGCCCTATAAATAAACTTACGTTTCAATTTAATTTATAGTACTTCTAATTAATTGCAATATAAATCTTAAATTGTAAATTTTTAATTTCAATTGCTACATTAAATTTCTAACATTCGTTCCAATATAAATTATAAGATTTTTATTTCTTTCTAAATTTAATTGAAAATCTTATTAATTTAACTCATTTTAATTATCGAATTTTACGAGTCGTTACACTCTCCTCCACTCAAAACTTTTCGTCCCCGAAAAGGAAAAAGAATGAAAAAGAAGAATTGAGAGATTAATATATATTGTTTAAAATATTAAATTTATAAACAAATAAATTTATAAAAATTTTATGATTTAAATAAAATATCAATTTATAACTATTAAATCCCTTTATACTCAAATTAGCAGAATTTGGAAAATATTTTCAAAAAATTTTCTAAGTCCAAAATTTTCGAAAAATTTCGGCAAAGTCTCCTTTGTACGGTGAGGCTCGGGAGAAAATATAATATCAAAAATACAATATACAACATATATTTTCCAAAATAATATATATCCCAACTCGGAAAAATAATATAATAACGATATAAACCGTAATCCGAAAACGTACCTATTTGTCGGGCAATTTACGCTTATTATTATGAAACCAAATGCAGTAGCAATTGCTTCAATAACCTGCATTTCACTTATATAATCTAAAAGAATTAGCAATTATATAGAATGAAATATTTAAGTTGTTCAACCACAAACAAACAATCAATTCAACAACCAATTGCAACAAACAGCATACAATCTTCATACATAATCAACACAATTCAAACATTCATTCAAACAAAACAAACAGTTGTTTGGGTTTAAAAGTTTAAATTGTACAGAATGCAAAATAAACTACTTAGTGCACCATTTACTCAACAGTCTTAGATGAAACTAAATAGATTATTTATTCATCTAACCAATTTAAAGTATCATTACCTAAATAAGTGTAAACCAAAACAAACAACAATTTCAAATAATAAATCAAGCTTATTCTTGTAAATTTCATTTATTACTTACAATTATTTATTTTGTTCATTCTAATGTCATGCAAAATTTCTTCTTATTGCATTACATTTATGCATTTCTCAATTTCATTCATTTATTTAATGCTTACATTTCTATTATATTTAATTATAGTAAAATTTTAATTACAACTTAAATTTATAACTTTATAACATCAATTCTTATAAATAAAGAATTTCATTAATTACCTTCATTACCTCAAATTTATTTCTTGTATAATATCTATTACATTTTCTTATTAACATCTCAACTTTTTATATCTTTTGGTAAGTGATAATTATGTTTTTAAGAATGTAATTGAAAGTTATACAAGTTGTCTAAATTCTTTTAATTAATTAATGTTCAGTAATTATATCTTTTGTTTTATAAGTTACAATTTCAACTTTCTTGTTATTTCATTTATAACCTATCCATTAATTTCTTTTTATTTATAACTTAGCATTAAATCTCTTATTTCCTTTAGAGGGTTTGATTATTAATTACTTACGTTCAAATTCACTACAATAACTGAAACTATTAATTAATGGAAACTTAAGAATTTAAATACCGGGTTAATTTCAAATCATTTTCAAATAATAGATAAATGTATACTTACAATTTATATCCAATTATATTTAAAAAATTCAAGATTTACATTTGTTTATCAAAAATGAATCTGCTGTAAAACTACTACAATGGTCTTCCCACTTCGAAACTTGAAAATCAATGTTGATGATGCGTGCACTCATCACCGAAATTATTTTCCAGCGATAAAGAGGGTAGTACAGAAATTTTTCTTTTCAAATTCCTTTTTAAAACAATTCTTTCAATTTATATTGAAATATTTATATCAGCAAATACTTATAAACAATACTATTATATTCCAAAATTATTCGAAAGAAATTTTCAAAAATCCCGGAACTAAAGCTTTAAGTTTCCAATTTCATTTATCTTATTTTCAATCTTATTTCGACTATTAATTATAAATTTATTACCTAACAATCAATATATTGCAACCAAATATATATTTCATTTAAAAATTTATTTTATATATAGAAAATATAATAGGAAAAATTATTTCATTCGCCTATATTAAAACAAATATTATGTCGGCATGTCCTATTAAGTGTTTAGAAATCCCTATTGATGTCACAACGTCCCATGCACCAACCAGAATTTATAAATACAAAACGAACACAATATTAAAACCTTTTTATAACACTAACAAATACGCTCTCTCACATACACACGCTCAGCGACTCCCATAGGGTATTACTACCCTATTAATAAAGAGTCAGACCCCATAAAGCTAAGGTTTTCACTAAACCAAAGCTCTGATACCAGATGTAACAGCCCGCCTTTTTGCACGCTTTAAATCGACACACGTACCAATTTAAACCATACGGAAGGGCGGATAGTAAATAAAAAAACACAAGGAAGAAATAAAGAAACAGAATCTCACGGCGAAAGGAGAAATATAATAATCAAATATACAGTTTATGTAATTGCTTTACAAAAATATTCGATTTTCTTTACCTATATAATACAATATAAGAGTACACATACCAGATAATAATAATTAATGCAGCGGAATTAAATGGTGTGGTGGAATAATATATTAGATAATAGTATTACAAGTCTTCGTCTTCGTCCTCCAGAATAAAATCTTCAAATCCTGAAACGCTCGGACTGACCCGAGTGAATTGAAAAGACAAAACACCCGAGTCGGAACTAAAAGATCTTATGTAAGTTAAATCAACAGAAACAAATATGAGTGCAGTAACTCAAGAGATGCTCGGGATTTACATCTCTTAAGGATCCGTTAAACTATTTACAATAGGGTATATTTCGCTATTATAATAGTGTCTATTAGTAAAATAAACTTACTTTAAAATAGCGTTAAGGGGTTACCCATATAGCCCTTAACACATAATATATTCCTATAGTCTATACAGTACCGTAATCTCCCCCGTACTGGGCATCGTCAAAGGGCACTCCATAGGTATGGTACAAAACAAAATCGTATAAGGCGCGCTACGGCAGATGACATCGCACAACTAGGTAATGCCAGGGTAGATATACCAATTACGCTTCCGGGTCGGTGGTAACGTGTAGCTGCTACTACCGCCCACCTCAAACAACACCACCAAATCAAAGAAATCAAAAGTGGCCACCGAATAATCCAAAGTCAAAGTAGAATATCGAAGGGATGTGTCTGATAAAAGGGGCTACCTTCTTAACTCGTCAATCGCTCCTGTTTTAGCCACCTTATGCCAACTCACGGGAGTTGGGTCCACGTATTTACCTCAAAGGAAACGCCGCCACCGTCCTACTTCATTCTGGAATCTCCACCATGTACGCGGTTGTTAAAGTGGTTTTCCGAGTTGGCAGAGAGTATGACAACTTTCGATCTCGGTCTCTTTAACAACCAACCATTATTATAACGCCGCGGTCTTTTCAAAATATTTTATACTTTAAAACCAGAATAAAATATCCATTTCAAAGCCATATAAATACGATATCATTTCCTCTTTTAAAAACCCAAATCAATTAGATATCCTTTTCAAATATATCCCTTTCTAAACCCATAATATTTTCAAAGTTATAATATTTCTAAATCCATCGCTTGAAATATAGCCTTTCAAAAATATAAACTTTGAATTTCATAGCTTTGGAATGTAACCCCACCACTTAAATGGGTTAAATATAATTACTTTATATAATAAAATAGTTTCTTCACCTTCACAATTCAATTCCAATTTTAGATTTTAAATTTCCAAATAAACCATTTAAATTTTCATATTTTTCAAATCTTTAAATATTACACCATTTCAAAACGTATTCTTTAATAATTTCATATATACCCAAATTCCATATCTATTATTTCGATTTGAAATGTTTACTTAATAAATACATTATAATTTAAGTAAAACTTTTACTTCACCTAACTGGATATTCTTTCAATTTATTAACTTGGCATATCAACTTTATATTCATTTAAATCCCTCTAAACCAAAGTTAGTTATAAGAATCATACCCTTTAAAATATCAATTTTATTTAAGTTTCACATCAAATTTATTCGAGTACAATTCTTAAATAATTCAATTTAAGCCAGTGTCATAATTTATCTTCCAACTTAAATTTCACTTAAGTCATTTAAAACTTTATATATATATAATACCTTAAATAGGTACTTATCCATATAATATAAACCATTAAACTCAATTATTAAACCCATTTTTATTAAACAATTTTATACATATCTTTGAATTCAAGAATTTAACTATATATATATAAAATAATATTTATATAACATCAAAATTTTGTATTTAATAAACTGTATATTCCTTTCCAAAACCATAGAAAATCACTTCAAAATATTTCTATACATATAGACCACAGTGCCTGTACATAATTTTCTAATCTATGGTCAAGTGATATGGATATTTATCATTTCAATCCGCAATTTAAAAATAAAAATTACGGTTATATATCTTTTCAAACCGCAATCCCGAATGAGATGAAAATACATAATAACTTGCAGTTTATAACAATATAAAATACAGCATCCGTTCATCCAATATCAACCATCAACCGTTTATCGCAATCATCATCAAATTCAACAATAGCATCAATATAGAGAGGAAAATAAACAACATGTATTATATAGCAGTTTAATTCAATAATAAACTAAATAACTGTTTAACTGGCAGTTTATATGCAATGAATAATTGATTAACAAATTTAACTGGCAGTTTAAATGCAATGAATAAATTAAATAGCAATTTAATTTAAATAAATGAAATTAACTGAGATGATGATTAAAAATATGCCAAACAACCATAATTTAAATTTTAAATCACATCATATATCAATTTAACAAACATAAGAAATTGTGAGTGGGTTAAAACACTTACCTTTTTGAATTTAAATCGAATCTAAATCCGATTTAAACCCAAAAATTTGACAGTCTTCAAATTCGTCCAAACTAGTGCCAAAATGTCCAGAATTTTATTACGATCCTAACAAAAAAAATCGCGCATGAAACCGAGTTCGTATGTGAAAGTTATTCGAGTTAAATTGTTTGAAAACGAAATTAAATTTAAAACATAACACAAAATACCTAACTAATTATGCCACGTCTCACGTTAAAATTCACGCGCATCTCAGCTTTACTTGTCTTCTACTGTGCACACGCAAAAACCTAGCCGCCAACATAACCCCAATTTCGTGCCGCCCTACGAGAATAACCACGTAAATCGAAGGCCACCACCATGCTGCACACCGCAAGCCGACCCCCCGGCAACTCGCGCGGCCCCACCGTGCCCCCTGCCTCCTCCGCCGCCAACACGGTTCGTACCCAATTCTGGCCAATCCAAAGCACTTAACGACGAACGAAGTCCAGATCTAGGGCCTGCTCATCGTTCTCTCCAAAACCCCACTTCCCGATCGCCATATCGTCGCGAATCCGCCGTTGGATCAAAACCCTAGCTTATGGACGGCTGCGATTAAACTCAAATTTCTGGATAAACGACACATTGAATCGGAAAACGAACACCACCAGTGAATTACGCTAGTCGAGAGCTTCAACACATTTTTTTTTCAAATTTTTCTAAGGAGTTTGAATTTTTGACTTTGATTTGATTTGGAAATTGGATCTGGAATTTGTTTGTCTGCCATTGAGGAGGAGAGAGTTGAGATATACATACAGACCAATGAAAATGAGGGTAAATAGGGTTTATAACCGGATTTATATAGACGATGTTGAAAATAGAATGGATCGGATAAGATAGATGTACGCGATAACAACGAAGGGGCCCAAAAAACCCGTTCTAACCCGAAATGAAATTGGATAAACCCATATATCAAAATAGATGTTTTAAAATATTCTAAACGCAATGGAAAAGGTTTCAGGTTCAAATTGCATCGTATGAATAAGTTATGCTCAACTCAATATTTTTCAAATTGATTTCAATTGATTTCAATTTCATAAATTTCAAGGCGTTTCGAGTCCGTACGATCAAATGACAAGTACGATCGATGCGAAACTTAAAATCCTATAATAATTCACCGTTATGGATCCGATGAAACTTGTTTTGTCGAAATCTAAGTCAGTGTCCAAAATGGCTATTTTTCCATTAATTAAATAATTTAATAATTCATTAATTAAATCACTTTTCAATTTCACTTCCAAAATTAACAAATATTACCAGTTTTGCTTTCTTAAATAATTACAGTAATTTCAGAAAATCCAGAGGTCAATTAAATGTTGGTTGCATCATACACTTCAGCGTAAATTTAAACTTCATTATATTCAAAAATTATCAATAAAATTCCCTATGGTTCCATTAAATTAAATAAATTAACAATTATTCCATCTAAATCTCAAATAATGTATTATTTAGCTATTTCAATTGCATTTAATTGCAGTTATCTTATTTTCAGAAATTAAATTCCAATATATAAATAACCTTTATTTTCATTCCTTATAATTCAACAAATTGTCCAATATGAATAACTTTAACATCATTTCCTTTAAATTAAATCATCAATTCCTTCATACACCATTAGAAATACATTATTACCCATTACTACCCAACTTTATACTAATATAACCTTTAATTAGATTAATTGCAATTGATTACCCATTTTAACTTGTTAGACTCCATTAACGTAAAAATTTAATATTAAATTCCACTTATTGAATTTTAAATTTCAAATAAATTAATAAATCTTGATTTAAAACCTTGCTATTCAATAAATTGACACTTATGGGTGAAATTTACATTGACTTGTATTACATTTCCTTAATGCATGCTTCATTTCCAACTATTTAGTTATATTTGCCAAATATGTTCATTAATTACTATTTATATTCTTAATTAATTTACTTACTTGGTTTCATACTTGTACGTTTTTACTTCCAAACAATATTATAATTACCTATAAGACATTGATTTTTATTTCATGAATTCATTAACTAATTCACTAAATGCCTTTGTTTCCTTATATTCAATTTATTACCATTTAAGTACGTTCAATATCAACAACACATATTATAATTACTTATCAACAAT
Organism: Allium cepa; assembly: GCA_030765085.1. Lineage (NCBI taxonomy): Eukaryota > Viridiplantae > Streptophyta > Magnoliopsida > Asparagales > Amaryllidaceae > Allium > Allium cepa. The sequence goes on from CM060935.1 coordinate 62,708,914, forward strand.
TATTGCATTGGTTTATTCAACAGTTACTTTTATTTACTCCTTTTCTATTTTAATCCAAATGTAACAAATTTCACTATTCATTATTATATTAATGAATTCCATTCTAGTTAATATTTTTATTAATATTTCACCCATTCAATATTTCTATTGGTTTCTTATATTAAACTTATAACCAAGTATGCTAATTTACATTATTTCACTTTATTGGCATAATAATATTAAATTGTTACTTTTAATTACAACCTTAAAATAAGTTTACATTTCTATTAATTTCCATTCACGCTTCCGTTATTTTATATTACAACCATTAAAGTAACGTTTATCATCAACACAAACATTATGTATACTTATCAACCTGCATCATCCTTATTACATTAATTACTATTAAATGTTCTCCATAAATTTATTTACTTGGTTTCAAACTTTTTATTCATCAATTACTGCCCTATAAATAAACTTACATTTCAATTTAATTTACAGTACTTCCAATTAATTGCAATTTAAATCTTAAATTGTAAAATTTTAATTTCAGTTGCTACATTAAATTTCTAACATTCGTTCCAATACAAATTATAAGATTTTTATTTCTTTCTAAATTTAATTAAAAATCTTATTAATTTAACTCATTTTAATCATCGAATTTTACGGGTCGTTACATACCGCCCACCTCGAGCGACACTCCTAAATCAAAGGTGCGCACCAAATCAATCACAAAGTAATAGAATGGCAATCAAAGAAGTGTGTCCAATTAGAGGAGCTACCTCACTTGGCCCGTCAATTGCTCCTGTTTCAGCCACATTATGCCAACTCGTGAGAGTCCGGTCCACGTATATATCTCATATAGGATCGTCGCCACCATCCTACTTCATTTTGGAATCTCCACCGCGTAAACGTTTGTTAAAGTGGTTTTCGGCATTGGCAAAGAGTATGATAATATCCGATCCCGGTCTCTTTAATGACCAAAAGTTATTATAACACCGCGATCATTTCAAAATAGTTTATACTTCAAAACCAAAATATCATTTTCATTTCAAAACCATATCAATATGATATCATTTCCATATCAAAACAAAATCAATATGATGTGGTTTCCATTTCAAAACCAAATCAATGCGATATCGTTTCCATTTCAAAACCAAATCAATACGACATCGTTTCCATTTCAAAACCAAATCAACACGATATCATTTCCATTTCAAATATATTCTCTTCCAAAATCATAGTACTTTCAAAGTTATAACACTTTCTGTAACAACCCGCATATTTAACGATTTTATATTTAAATGTTTAATTTAAATATAGCGTCGTTAGTCGGATTTTGGTCCGAAATGTTACTTTCTGCAAATGGCCGAATTGGAACTCGAAACTACCTCCATTGGTTCCAAAATGGCGTTTGCGATCTTTTTGAGTATAAGCTTTGATATGTTTGGAGTTTGTGAAATTTTGGCTACTTTTTCTATTGGGTTTGGGGTTGGGTTCAGCCCACTAGCTCACTTAACCCCCTAGCTCAACCCTTCTCTTCATTTCATCTTCATTTCACTAAACTTAAGCTTAAAAACTGAAATAGGGGAAAGGAAGAGGAATTAGAAATTAGCAAGCCCTAGCTTCTTCTTGTAAACTTGATTCTTGCTCCAAAAATCATAGAGAACCCATTGGTAAGTTCATCTCCATCTTCTCCATCCCTTCTCCTCTTCAATTTCAGTAATTTCCTAACCCTAACTTAGGAAATGCTTGCTTTGATTCTAGATTGAAGCTTGTGGTGTTGAAGTGGAGTGTAGTTGGTTGATTCCTTGCAATTGTGCTTCTTCATCTTCTTTGTTTTGTGTAAAAAGGTGAGTTTTGAACTCACATCTACTTCTCTTGATTTCATCGATGTTGGGTATGAATTCCTAACACCTTGTTCATATGCATTTGCCTTTAGTTTGAATTGAATTGGTAAACATGTCATTTTTGGAGTTTTGGAGTCAAATCCTTGAAAATCATAACTTTGATGTTTGATCATGGTTGTTGGTGGTAAATTGGAGTCAATGGTGTTGGGTTATCGTTTGGCAAAATCCTCTTAATTCCATTGCTCGATATGTTGCAAATGGGGTGAGTTGCTCCTCCATTTGCTAGGCTGGAAAACAATTTCAGCTACAGCCAGTCGACTGACCCCCTGCAGTCAGTCGACTGACTACAGAGAGTAAAAACTCTCGGGTTGTGGATCAGTCGACTGACTGCAGTAGGCCAGTCGACTGACCTGCTTCATTTTGTCCACTATGCCTATTTGTTTGTGATTTTCACTTTTATCGATTTAAATTGATTCCAATTAGTTGTTTTTACATATTTGACCTTGATGATTCCTTTTTGACTTCATCCACGGGTTTTTATAAAATAATCTCTCGAATCGCATTTAAAAGCTCGTTTCTCCAATTTATAAATTCTATTTAAAACACACACTTTCGCACTTCGAGCGAAGTGGAAGGGTGATTAAATGGTTGGGCAAAACACGGACCATGAATCTATGCGTTTATCCTTTCGATTAATCCCCGACCTATTCAATTGATTGTTTTGACCTTCGGGTTTAGTTTACCGATGATATGAGGTAAATTTGTAATGCTTTGAGTGTGAAAGTGACTGACGGATAGTAAACCGTTTAGTGCGAACGAGTGGTTATGGGACGCACGTTAACACTGTTCGGGTTCCTTTACGAGAGTTATGACACATTCTGCTAGTTAGTGGTGTCCAGTACTGGGTCTCTGACCTTCACCACTACGGTTTGTTGCCCTATAAAGTATCGCTCCGATGTTGGCCTTATGTGCCGCATGAGTGATATTGGGTTTGTTGCCTTCGGGTATGTTGCCTTCGGGAGTGTGCCTTCGGGTTTGTTGCCCTATATAGTTTCGCTCTGATGTTGGCCTTATGTGCCGCATGGGTGATACTCGGGTTTGGAGCCTTCGGGCTTATGGATCCTTGTTGTACAGTACTGAGCTCGAGCAATCATATGTTTCATTGATATTGTATTCCCTTGGTATCGCCCTTCGGTATTGGTCATTATGAGCCGCATGATGCGTAGCGTTTTCCTTGTGGAACTTGTATACCTTATTGGTATTTGTTATTGCCTTTTGGCTTGTTTTGGGATATTTGTATCCTTTGTTTCTATATGTTGCCGATGATATGAGGCTTGTTCTATATGATTCATCTCTTGTTGATGATTGTGTTATCTCCTCTAGAGATATTTGTTATACTGTATGACCTTGCAGGTTTATTATTGTTCAGTTTATCTAAATGATTTGTTACCTAGACTGACCCGTGTATTTTATACTCGGGTCAGACCGAGATGTTTCAGGTTAGGTGCTTTTGGGACTTAGCCTATTTTGCTTCCACATGGACTATTCGCTAGCTTCATTTTGTTATAGCGTCTTTTGTGGTCCTTATCTGTTGTAACTCTGATATTTATACTTTTTCGTCTCGTCTGTATATTTTGGTCTCCTGTACCACTTGACATGTATTATTTTGTATACTCTATTGTGTATTTGTTTATGTGTATATTATGATCGACTGTTCTGTGATGTGAATTACCTTTGAGTTGTTATATTTTCTTCTGATAGATCCTATAGCCATTGTAGTTTTGCTTTAAATATTTATTGAATAGGTCGAATTTTAATGTGGTTCTACTTTTCGACGTATTTAGTGAATAGTTAAGGTAAGATTACACATGGTCGCTCCTATCCAGCCTTATTCTCCGTGTTAGCAGACGGTATTATCTATACAATACTCTTTGCTGACGTGGGTATAGAGGTGGGGCCTCACAGCGTGGTATCAGAGCGAGGTTCAGAACAAAATATGATAAACACAGAATAGATGCACATATTATGGTACATCAAAGTGTACAAGTGATACAAATCTTTGAATCACTGTGTCTCTTTATCCCATTAAGGCTAGATAGTATTTGGGAATACGTCTAGGATTATTCCGTAGTATCCCATATTGAAATATCTACCTTGTGAATAGTATTTTCCTTACCTTGACTTTCAGCTTATGTCTGGAAGAGGCAGAGGTCGACGTTCGGATGCTGGGCAATCTAGTGGCTCACATCCGGATGGCGTTTATATGTCTGCCGATCAGTTTATGGAGTTGTTTAGGAGCACTCAGCCTCCAGTTCCTCCTCGAGTGTCTCCACCTCGCAAGTCTGCCTTTGCACGCCAGTGCAGTGATTTTGCTCATCTTGGAGGAAAGCCATTTAAAGGCTCTGAATCCGTTCTTGAAGTCCAAGCTTGGCTTTGCACGCGCGAGCGTATCTTCTCTCGCATGGATCTTTCTGACCATGATCGAGTTCTGGTGACTTCTAGCTTATTGCAAGAGCGTGCTCTTGATTGGTATGAGCTTCTTGTAGCCGAGATTGATGAGTCTACTCTTTCTTGGACTCAGTTTCAGGGACGATTTGAACTCAAGTTCGTTCCTGAATCTGAAAAAGTTTTATTGACCCGTCGCTTCCTTGAGTTGAAGCAAGGGAAATCTTCTGTTTCTGAGTATGTCGCATCGTTCGAGGCTTTATCTCAGTATGGTCTTGAATTCATCAGCACTTCTTATAAGAAGAATTTGAAGTTTGTTTCTGGTCTTAAGAAATATCTTAAGAAGTCTTTGTTGCTCCAGCTTAAACTTTCTTTTGAGGAGTTGGTTGATTCGGCACTTCATCTCGAGACCGTCGAGAAGGTGTGTGATAGTGATGTTGATGTTGAGGTTTCCAAGAACCCCAACAAGAGGGCGTTTCCAATTCATAAGAAGCCTTTTCCTTCTAAGAAGAAGAAGACTGGTGGTCCTAGTTCTCAGCCTCAGTCTTCCGGAACATCTTTCGTTCGAAAGTGTTTTAATTGTGGTTCTCCGGATCATATTATTCGATCTTGTCGTAAGCCTCTCTTCTGCCGTTATTGCAAGAAGGAAGGTCATCATGTTTCAGCTTGCCCTACTATTCCGGCTGGTGCCAAGTCTAGCAGGCTTTATGCTGCTAAAGCTTCTGAAGGTCCTTCTCAGCCCAAAGGTATATCTTCATCTATTTTGGAAGGTTCTATTTTATTTCATGACCATAGTATTCGAGTTCTTTTCGATACGGGTGCATCACATTCTTTCGTATCGAAAAAGCTCGTTGATGATTTATCTTTGGATGTTTCTTGTATGGTTACTTCTTTAAGGATTGCGAATCCTATTGGGGGATCCACGACCCTTAGTTTGCTTTGTGATGATGTTGAGATTTTTTTATGTGGCTTTTCTTTCCGTGTGAATCTGCACGTTGTTTCTCATTTGGGTTTTGATATGATTTTTGGTATGGACTGGCTAGTGAGATATGATGCCAGGATTATTTGTTCGAAGAGAATTTTATATCTTTGTCATCCTGATTCGCCTACTCAGTTATCTCTTATTCTTCGGGATGTGGATAATTCCGAGATGGCTTTGTATTCTCTTGATTCGCGAGATGATGAGGATATATCTCGTATTCCTATTGCTTGTGACTTTTCAGATGCTTTTGAGCCTGTATCGGGTTTGCCACCTAAGCGGGCAATTGAGTTCCGCATTGATCTCATTCCAGGCGCGCAGCCAGTTAGTCGTCCTCCCACGAGGATATCTACAAAGGAAAATGAGGAACTCAAGAAGCAGCTTTTAGAGCTTGAGTCCAAGCAGTTGATTCAGTCCAGTTTTTCTCCGTGGGGATCCGTGGTCGTCTTTGTGAAGAAGTCTGATGGAACTCTTAGGCTTTACATTGACTATCGCAAGCTTAACGAGTTAACCATTAGAAATAGGTATCCATTGCCTAGGATCGATGATATGTTCGATCTATTGAGTGGTGCTAAGGTCTTTTCTCAGCTTGACCTTGCCACAGGTTTTCATCAGTTACGAGTCGCGGAGGATAGTTTTATCATTTCTAACAACCAATTCATTTAACTATCTAATTGCAGAAAATTATACCTTTATACATATAAAATATAATCATACATAAAATTATTTCATTATAAATCTCAAAAACAGTATTGTGTCGGTTCGCTTGGAATTCGTATCGATAGCATTGGCCAGACGAATCGATCGGAACCCAAAATCAAACTTAACAACTCAAACAACACAATATAAGACAATTTTATATCAATTACAAATATACTCCCTCACAGGACGATTCAAAAATGGATGTAGAACAAGGATAGAGACTAAAATTAAGAGGGACCCTATTTAAAGAAAGTTTCTAACTATGATGATCGACTCGAAAGGAAGATACGATAATCAAATTACAAAAAAGAATGATGGATAGATTTATATTAACCACGGCAACTTTAATGGGGTCAACCGAGTCTTAGAAAATGAGAATATCTTCAACGAAAGTGGGGACAAATATGTTGAGAATATTGTGAAAAATGCGATTCATGAGTTCGACGAAGAAGGCAGGAGCATTGGTTAATCCAAAAGGAATGACTAACCATTTATAGAAATCATTCTTCTGGGAGGAAGGACAATGGGTCAAGCTCTAGGAATCAGATTGATGCGGAATTCAATTTCCCGCTTAAATTGGAGAGATGTGACTTCACCAAGACATCAGAATATTCCCTGATTATCGGGGTGTAGTCAAGATCATTAGGCTGAGTATCAACGAAAGATAGAACTGCCTGCATAACCGAAGGCATTCAACATTCGATCATAAAAGTTTTTTCCGAGTTGTCTACTAGAGAATGGTTCAGCCTTTACAAGGAATAATAGCATCGTAAACCGAGGACATAGAAATCTCCAGTGAATCGACGTTTGTTATAAAGGAGTTTCACCCCTTTTACAAACCCAACCAAGGTTGGCGAGACAGAAAATGAAGCCATGGGATGCTCCGGTATCAAGAACACGAACAAGAAAAGACAAGAATGGATTTTAGAAACGAGGAATGTTCCAAAATTCAAAGGAAGTCCAAATCAAAGAGGAAGAAATTAAGCTCAAACGAAGGTGATTATGTAGCTAATTTTACTCCATGTGCTAAGTTTTGCCTAAACCAGAGCTCTGATACCACTTGTAACGACTGCTGTTTAAACCGTTTAAATCGACAATCATCCACTCATGCCAGACTTGAGGTACTAAAAATGACAGATTATTAATTTATATTTGGAAAAACTTAGCATATACAGTAAATAAATCAATCACAGAATCACAAATACAGAGTAATATAACAATAAGCAGCGGGATAGATAAATAGCAGTTCATGAAGCTACTATATAAACATCAGAGTTTACAGTAAAATACAACAGATATCTCTAATATAGAAACAATTGACAAGTCTGAACTAACCAACTGGAAAAAATTAAGAAGCTGAATAGACAAAGACCGATCTTCAAGCAATGCTCAAAACTTCAAAGGTGAGTCTCAAATGCTGTAACACTCAGTCTGACCCGAGCATAAAGCAAAAACACAAAACACTCGAGTCATGGTTAACATTCTTATACAAGTTAATTCAACTCAAGTGAAATGTCAACTAAAATACAAATAACTTAAAGGATGTTTGGGGTTTCTGTAACGTACGCGATTTTTCGTTGCCGAAAAACCGAATAGTTGGGGTTTTAAGAAAAAGAAAAAGACAGAAGAAGAGAGAAAAAGATAGAAAATAGAGAGAAAAGAAAATAGAACGAAACAGAAAAACAACAGAACAATATCAGAATCTCACAATCGCAGCGGAACAACATATAATAGATAAATGAATAATCTTTAAACAAAGAACTATATCAGTTATTACATTACATTACATTTCATTACATCACATCAGGGTGTACAACAACAAACAACAACAAACAACGGAAAAGAAATACTATATACTAATAAATGCGCCATGCCATCCAGCTTGCCTCCTGCAACTCCTGAATTCCAAAATATCCTGGTAAACCTTAACTCTTGACTGCCCGTGTGGAAATTGGTGGGCACCCAGAGTTTAGGAAGGAAAACAATAAACTCCGAGTCATTCATGTGACTGGTGTGAGAACTCAAAACAGTTTATTTATCTTTAAAATCAAAATAGACGAATATTTTTAAAGTCAATTCGCAATGCTTTTAAAAATGAGACTACCATAAGGCCTCCCGCACACACACACAATGCAAACGCAGAATCGGAGGAGATTTCTCCTTATGATAGTCAAAGATGCTTGATACGCATTAAAAAGAACATTTGATATTATTACTAGTGCATAGTGTATAAAACAATTTCGAAAGTAGAATATAAATCTTAGCCAACATACGACCATTATCGTATGCCTACTATAGCTACTATGTTCAATAGCAGGTTACCGCCACATTCCATAGCAGGTTATACAACTAAAACCGTACAAGATCGTATTGTTTCTTTGGATTTCCAACAAATGGTCAGGCCAAGGAACTTCCCATTGCCACATGAGAACGCCTCTGGAAGGACGTCCCCGAGAACCAAACCGGATCTCTGCCAACACAAGGCCGGGTTACCCCTAACTGGGTAACAACTGACACGAGTATGCCATTCCCCGGTCCTTTGGGACCTTTAACCGAGCGCTCGTAATCAACATCACACCAAATAATAAGTGTTTCAACATGAGTAAGTATCTGGGCTCCATACCATGATACCACTCTTTTCCAGAAGGAAATGCACATAACCTAAAGGGAGCTACCCCTCATAACCTTGCCGCATCTTTCCTGTTTTGACCATTCCGGGGTGTGAGGCTCGACGAAGTCTCGTCCACAAAGCCACGCTTTATACAAAGTCATGCTTTGGGTCAACAAATGATCATAGAAATGATCACAAAGATAAACGATCAAACAAATGATCCTATCACAAATGATCAACACAATGATCATTTTACAGCAACACTCAGCATGTCACATTACCAAATTGGGAATATATCACTGATAACCATCAACTACATAACCTCTGAGCTCGTACGTCTCAGAGAAGGGTGTTAAGCTAAAAGAATAAATTCTCCGCCACCAACAGAAATATATTTGAAAGAAATCAGCTTTATATCTCAATTTGTAATGTCAGACATACAATCCATACAAGTCTGTTCCGGGCTCGAACAGAACCGAAGGCACTTACAAAGAAGTCCTTGCAATCCGGATATCCACAATCCTGATCGGATTCCCCATCACATATGGAGAACTCTATACCATAGCAACTCGGTGCAGAGTCAATCGACCGGTCATCCTATCGCTCTCGCAAATGCCTGGTCTTCAACACCGATCTTCAATGCTATCCATTACGTCGTATCACTATTCGGAATGGGTAATCCGAATAACGAGCGCAATAATTTTTAAAAAAATAGTGTAGCATTCAAATTCAGCAAATCCCAACAAATACCTTTCAAAGGTAAATATTGATAGTCGGTTATTGAACTATCAATGGATATGCACAACATCACCAGATTCCAAATAATTTTCCAAATTATTTATTCCCCAAAAATATCTTTACAAGATATATAATTTCAATACTTCAAAAATAAATCAATATTTATTTTTAAACAAATTCCCCTTTCTTTTATAAATTCCATAGTGAATTTTCATTCCAAAACATCCATGCATATACGATTTCAATTATTCATTTCAATTTATCTTCAAAAAGATAAATTCTCAAAACGTTCATTTCACATTGGAAAAACATTTCCATACTTATTTATTCATAAGTAATTCACAAATTTTATTTATTTTCAACACTTGAAAAATATTCAATATACTTAAATCTAAATTAAGTATATATTTCATTCTTTAAGGAAATCATTCTCTTAAACATATTTATTTGGGCCAAAACGAATGTTACGTAAAACATCGTTACGACAACCCAAAATCACTAGTATAGGGATTCGAAATTAAAATAGATATATAAATCCCAATACTATGCAAAACATTTCCTTTCGGAAATCATCTACTATAACAACAGTGTTATAGTCCACCATTTCCTTTTATTTCTCGAAAACGTCTATTTCAACAATAAATGTTGAAATCTATGGTTTCGAATCTCAACACATTTTGAAAACATCGTTAGATCGTTTTAATTCTACTTAAAACATCACATCCAAAACATTTTCTTTAACATATTATTCACTTTTCAAAAACGTGAATATACTACGTTAACCAATTTCATCACTTTTATACATTTTATCTTAAAGGATTATTCACAGTCAAAAACGTGAATATAACTCCATTAATAAGTTACAACAATTTACTTATCAAAATAAGTCGTTGCGAATTTATAAAACAACGTTTATAAATTCCTTTATTAACCTATCCGATTTATAACTCAATTATATACCGAAAGTCCATATTATAAGTTAAATGCTTATAATTTATTTGTTTGCAAAATCGTTCCTTTGAACTTCATAATTATAAAACTTATAACTTATAAGATTCAATTATTTATCCAAAAATATTCCTTTAATTACTTTACAAATTTTATAAACCTACTGCTTATAAAATTCCATTTATACTTTACCGTTTATAATTCTATAAATTTCATTCATTTATGAAATTCATTCACAATTCATTCTAACACTTATAAAAACTCGTTTTATAATTTCAATATTTCAACTTATAAATATCAATTTATAAATCCCTTATATAAATCAATTTATACTATTCTTTTAAAACATCTTTAAACTCCTTTATAATTTCATCACTTTGATTTATAGAATAATCAAATTTCATAAATCCTATATTTTACTTTTCACAATAAATTCAAAAATCCCAATTTAACTATTTTATAAAACATTAACCCCATATTTTCAAAAATCAACTTTTAACTATATTTCTCAGAAATATAATTTTTTATAACTTTAAAAGTATAACGTTAATTTATTTAAAATGGATAAATTCCAAAAGTATTATATATTTTCAAAAATCACTTTAAAAATCCTTTTTAAAATTCCAAAATTTGGTCCAATGATGCTACATACCAAATAGTCAATCACGACTACAACGACATCATATATCGATATGATAATCAACGAATATCAAAATATCCATAATCAAACAAATACTGTTGAGGAATCCAGTTGGATCCCTCCAACCTGTTTTCCTGCATCCAAAGATGTTAGCACAATACCAATTCCGTTCCGGTACGAAATTATCGCGGTATATGGGATTTAAAATATTATCCGCTTAATAGACGGCGCAATAGGGTCTCATCCGCTATACAATGCGGGAAAATCAACAACTGCAATATATACATATGCCAATATATATATATATTGCTATTATATATAATACCAATTTCACTGTTTATGAAATATTCGCGGTATATGTTTTTAATAAATAACATCCGCTTACTAACGGCGCATAATGTCTATTTTAACAATCAATAGATAACAATCATCATTTAAACATGCATTCAGGTATTTTAAATATAACTATTTAAAATAAAAATCGAAACTGATTCGATTGAGTGAGAAGTTCTCACCTTGATTTCAATTTCGTTTTAGCGATTTATTTCGAAACTGTTTAATTTTACCCGAAATTCTCACTAACTCCAAACGACTCCAATCCATTTCCATAGCGTAGTGCTCATCCATACGATTCCAACGCAACTGGTTTCGCGCGTTTTCGACCTCGTATGAAAAAGATATGATTTTTACAAGTTACACGATTTTATATAATAATTTACAATATTTTTCTTTATAATTTTAACCTACTCTAATCTGGGCCGTAGATCCATCATCTTCCCATCATGACCGTGCGCTCCCCCCCTTCATCTTCTACGCGACTAACTTCTACCGGTAAACACGCACATACAAGCCCATCCATGAAAATTAGGGTTCGATTTTGCAACTTCCTCGCTCGATTAAAATTCGATCAGGGACTTCCATCTCGAAGAGCACGACGCGAGCAAACATCGGCCCAAACCCTATGCAACTCGGCTTCCCCATCCTCCTTGAAAGTCGTGCGCAACTACAGGACTTCTAGCTCGATTTGCCGCCAATCCGAAGCACTAGAAACGATCTTAGCCGTTGGATGTCTAGCTCTTGACGAGCTCTACGAGTTCCATGTTGAAAGTTTGTTGTAATTCTTCACGGATTTGAAAAGATTTGAGGAAGAAGGTTAAAAAATTTCGGCCATTGGTATAAGCTACTGGCGGCTAGGTATTAGGTTTAGGGTTTGAGATATTTTAGAAAAAAGAAAATAATAAGGTGCTATTTATAGAAGTTTGAACGACACTATTCATTCCGGAATTTCCAAACTCCGATTTACGCGCGGTGACCGACGTTTCTAGGGTTTATCCTGCGTTCCGGACACAATGGAACAGGTTTCGAAAGCTAATTCAGTCATCTGTGCGAGTTATGGAAATAAATGTTCAATTTAAAATTAAACCGATTAAACGATTTTTCTAGGCGTTTTAGCTTGCACCGGACAAACGGTAAATCCAATTGACACGAAATTTGAAAACTTACAATAATATCACATTACGGATCCGATGAAACTAGTTTCGTCGAAATCCGAGACTTTTTGAAAAATGACTATTTTAACTCGCCAAATTAATATTTAAAACAATTTCGATGCGTTTCGAGCTGCCACGATCAAACGATAACTCCGATTACTACTAAAATTGAAATCCGGTAATAACTAACTATTACGGATCCAATGGAACTACTTTCGTCCAATTCTGAGACTGTTCGAAAATTGGCTAATTTCACTAGTTGATTAAATATTAAAATATTCAATTTTCACAAATTAACTTTTAATTCGATTTTAAAAGTTATGAAGCATCATTCTAACTTCAATATGATATAATAATATTTTACAAATCATTTTCAATCATATTTAACTCAATTTTCTATTATTTCTGTATTTTCACATATTAAATTATCGATTTAATTATTTAATTAAATCCAATTATTCGGAATAAAATTTATTCGACTTATAAATTCACTTATTAATATTTAAAATAAATTAAATATTCAAATTTTAATTAATAAAAATCCTGGGTCGTTACATACTTCCCCCTTAAAAGAATTTCGTCCTCGAAATTATCAAGTAAGAAAGGTTACAGGATCTATTAACTTTCCAAAGTCCATAGTTAAACTTCTTACAATAACTTTACTAAGTTTTCAAATCATACTTAGTTATCTTTTCAAAAACAACTACTATTGTTTAACTTTCAACTCCAAAATCAAAGTTAAAGTTTTCAAAATTTTCCAATTTTCTCAAATTTTTTCTAACGCCTTAAATTTTCGGAAAAATTCGCCATAGTCTCCTTTGCGCGGCTCGATCCGGAAAAAAAATGACAGTATATATATATATCACAAATATGCATCTCATCAAGTAATGAGGCATCCCGCAGGGAAAAAGGTGTAAAAGTACGATATGTAATCCGAGATATGTACCTTATATTTTATTAGCGAGCATATACGGCTAATATAGCGCGAAAGCGAGCTCCAAATGCGAAGCAAACGCGATCTGCACCTACTAAACACTCAACAAACAACATGAGAACATGTATATATGAAAATAGTATCAATATACAACATATAGCAACATAATAACTATATATGTCAACCTAGCAAATGCAGTAAAAGCAATAAATTCAATCATCAACCAACTAACATCCAACTAACATCCATAACCAATAAATATTCATTCATATTCTCATTAATATTCACTGAATTGGTTTTCAAATTTAATCACATTTGATTCATTAACAGTGGATGTTCTTACTAACATTCATTTTCATTTAGTTTATATTTACTAATCCATATTCAAGTTGGTTCACTTCCAAATCAAATTCAATTCCATTTAAGATTCACTTAACTTCCAATTGAATTTCAATTATTTCAGATTTCAATTTCATTAACACTATTTCATTAATACTTAATGAATCATATACAATCAACTAACAATCATATATCAACCAATGTATATTAATTACAACCAAATTCCTTTGCTTATATTCATCTTAGTTTAACACCTTTACTTTCAATTGATTTAATTAAATTGATTTTCATTCAATTATTCAACTTCTCATAACATAAGATTTTAATGAATCAACACCTACATTCATTATTCCATATCAACTTCATTCAACATTTCTTAAGTTATACTTCATTTTATAAACATCACGTGGTTTTTACTTAACTTAAATTCCCACTTATAAATAAATTCAGATTCCAATTCTAAAGTAAATTTCCATTTAACTTTAAATTCATTTTTATTTATTTACAACTCAAATTGATAAATATATTCATATAGTTTCACTTCTTATATATATAAGTTTATTTCACAATTGTAAATCACTTTAATTATAATTTAATTCTTATAATTCATTTTACTTATACAATTATTTTTTTATTTAGATTATTCAAACAACTAAATAATCAACTTATATACACTTTAATAATTATGAAAAATTATTTCTTTATATATAGAAATATAAATCAAGGTAAAATTATTTCATTTACCCATTTTAAAACAATATCGTGTCGAATTGTTCTGTACTAGTGTTTAGAGATCCCTATCAACAACGTTAATTACTCGTGTTAACCAGAATCCATATACCACTCAACAAACCAATCATCACAATATAAAACAATTTTATATTCACTAACAAATACGCTCTCATAGCTATTATTACACTCAACTTATTCTAGAGTACTGCTGACTCTATCTCTAATGAGTAACACCCAACAGAACCATGGTTGTCGCTTAACCATATGCTCCGATACCACCTATTTTATAAAACATTAACCCCATATTTTCAAAAATCAACTTTTAACTATATTTCTCAGAAATATAATTTTTTATAACTTTAAAAGTATAACGTTTATTTATTTAAAATGGATAAATTCTAAAAATATTATATATTTTCAAAAATCACTTTAAAAATCCTTTTTAAAATTCCAAAATTTGGTCCAATGATGCTACATACCAAATAGTCAATCACGACTACAACGACATCATATATCGATATGATAATCAACGAATATCAAAATATCCATAATCAAACAAATACTGTTGAGGAATCCAGTTGGATCCCTCCAACCTGTTTTCCTGCATCCAAAGATGTTAGCACAATACCAATTCCGTTCCGGTACGAAATTATCGCGGTATATGGGATTTAAAATATTATTCGCTTAATAGACGGCATAATAGGGTCTCATCCGCTATACAATGCGGGAAAATCAACAACAGCAATATATACATATGCCAATATATATATATATATATATTGCTATTATATATAATACCAATTTCACTGTTTATGAAATATTCGCGGTATATGTTTTTAATAAATAACATCCGCTTACTAGCGGTGCATAATGTCTATTTTAACAATCAATAGATAACAATCATCATTTTAACATGCATTCAGGTATTTTAAATATAACTATTTAAAATAAAAATCGAAACTGATTCGATTGAGTGAGAAGTTCTCACCTTGATTTCAATTTCGTTTTAGCGATTTATTTGGAATAAAATTAAACGGACGTTTAATTTTACCCCAAATTCTCACTAAATCCAAACGACTCCAATCCAATTCCATAGCGTAGTGCTCGTCCATACGATTCCAACGCAACTGGTTTCGCGTGTTTTCGACCTCGTATGAAAAAGATATGATTTTTACAAGTTACACGATCTTATATAATATTTTACAACATTTTTCTTTATAATTTTAACCTACTCTAATCTGGGCCATAGATCCATCATCTTCCCATCATGACTGTGCGCTCCCCCCCCTTCATCTTCTACGCGACTAACTTCTACAGGTAAACACGCACATACAAACCCATCCATGAAAATTAGGGTTCGATTTTGCAACTTCCTCGCTCGATTAAAATTCGATCAGGGACTTCCATCTCGAAGAGCACGACGCGAGCAAACTTCGGCCCAAACCCTATGCAACTCGGCTTCCCCCATCCTCCTTGAAAGTCGTGCGCAACTACAGGACTTCTAGCTCGATTTACCGCCAATCCGAAGCACTAGAAACGATCTTAGCCGTTGGATGTCTAGCTCTTGACGAGCTCTACGAGTTCCATGTTGAAAGTTTGTTGTAATTCTTCACGGATTTGAAAAGATTTGAGGAAGAAGGTGAAAAATTTTCGGCCATTGGTATAAGCTACTGGCGGCTAGGTATTAGGTTTAGGGTTTGAGATATTTTAGAAAAAAGAAAATAATAAGGTGCTATTTATAGAAGTTTGAACGACACTATTCATTCCGGAATTTCCCAACTCCGATTTACGCGCGGTGAACGACGTTTCTAGGGTTTATCCCGCGTTTCGGACACAACGGAACAGGTTTCGGAAGCTAATTCGGTCATCTGTGCGAGTTATGGCAATAAATGTTCAATTTAAAATTAAACCGATTAAACGATTTTTCTAGGCGTTTTAGCTTGCACCGGACAAACGGTAAATCCAATTGACACGAAATTTGAAACATTACAATAATATCACATTACGGATCCGATGAAACTAATTTCGTCGAAATCCGAGACTTTTTGAAAAATGACTATTTTAACTCGCCAAATTAATATTTAAAACAATTTCGATGCGTTTCAAGCTGCCACGATCAAACGATAACTCCGATTACTACGAAAATTGAAATCGGTAATAACTAACTATTACGGATCCAATGGAACTACTTTCGTCCAATTCTGAGACTGTTCGAAAATTGGCTAATTTCACTAGTTGATTAAATATTAAAATATTCAATTTTCACAAATTAACTTTTAATTCGATTTTAAAAGTTCTAAAACATCATTCTAACTTCAATATGATATAATAAAATTTTACAAATCATTTTCAATCATATTTAACTCAATTTTCTATTATTTTTGTATTTTCACATATTAAATTATCGATTTAATTATTCAATTAAATCCAATTATTCGAAATAAAATTTGTTCGACTTATAAATTCACTTATTAATATTTAAAATAAATTAAATATTCAAATTTTAATTAATAAAAATCCTGGGTCGTTACAGTTTCCATCCTCTAAGGATCCATGAAACTATCTACTATGTAGTAATATATGCTATTGTAATATGTCTATCTGTAAAGTAAAGTAGTAAAATTGCAGTAAGGCGTTACCCATATCCCCCTTAACACATTTTATATATTCTTGTAGTCTATACAATGTCATAAGCTCCACCAAACCGGTGGTTTACCCAGAGGACATGCCATGGGTACGGTACAAAACAAACTCGTAGAAGGCACGATTGGCCATGTGAACACAGCACACGAGGCAATGCTAGGGTATATATACCATTTGGGGATCCGGACTGGTGGTAACGCATAGCAGCTGCCGCCGCCTACCTTGAAACACACTCCCGAATCAAAGGTGCACTAAATCAAATCACAAAAGCAATAGAATGGTATCGAAGAAATGTGTCCGATCGGAGGAATAACCTCACTTGGCCCGGCATAGATCATGTTTTAGTCACATCTAAGCTGATTCATGGAAATCAGGGCTTCGTAAATACCTCATATAGAATCGTCACCAAACCATCCTACTTCATTCTAGAGTCTCCACCACGTACACAATTGCTAAAGTGGTTTTTGGTATTGGCGGAGAGTATGACAATATCCGATCCCGGTCTCTTTAATAACTTAACGCTTATTTCACACCATGGTCATTTTTATAAAAATCACTTTTATAATCATTTCAAACAGTTCATACTTTATATCAAAATATCATATCATTTCAAAACCATGTCACTTTTGAAATCATATTCCCTTCTAAAATCATAGCCACAAAATAGTTTAAACCATCATATCAACATATTCGCATTTAGATGCGTTAAATTTAAATCATAACAGTTCTAACTTAAACAGTTTAAATATTGAAAATAGTTATATGTATATATCTATATATTTTTTGAAATAGTTACAAATTAAAAATAGTTCATATTAAAAATACTTTATATAATAAAATTAGTTTCCTTCAATTTCACAAATCGATTTAAATCAGCTTAAATTCCAAATTCAATTTAAATCAATCCCAGTTCAACAATTTCAATTTAAAAGGTTAAAGATTCAATTCATATCTTCAATAAACCATTTCAATTTTTACCGATTTCAGATCTCAGTTTGAAGTATCAATTCAATTCCACTAAAATTCAAAGTTTAAATATTCAAACATTTACAATATAAGTTTCATTTGTATTTCAACATTTAAATTTAATTTTTATTTAAATTGGAAAATATTCCTTTAATCATTTTAATAACAATCAAATAAAATCTCAATTTATAAATTTGACATTTAATCACTTTTTATCAAATCAAGTTATAAATCATACCTTTCAAAATCTCAAAATCAATAAGTTCAAATAATTTCTTATTTAAATCCAATTATTAACCAATTTAAATTCCAAGTCAACAGTAATTTACCTTCCCGGCCTCTATTATTTAAGCTAAAAAAATTACTTTTAAAATATTCATATAATTTTAAATAAATGCTTAAACATGTTATATAATAATTAAATTAAATTTTATTAAATTAAATCTTATTATTAAATTTATTTTATATTAAATCTTATTTTATATATATTTTTAAAACAATAAAATTATAAGAAAAATCTTAAAATTTATGTTTTCCGAAACTAACCTGTAAAGTAAAATTTCCAAAACATATTATTTGAAAATCTAAATTTTGTACATATATAAAAAAGCATTTATATATTTCATTTTAAAATCAATATTCATTAAAACCCATATAATTCCTTCAAACTTTGGAAATCATTTAGAAATATAGATCAACAGTGTCCGTATGTAATTTTCTATCCTATGGTCAAGTTATACTGATATTTATTATTTCAATCTGCAAATATGATACTTACGGATATATATCATTTCAACCCGCAAACCCAAAATTCAAAATACATGAAAATCGCTTGGGTTTATCATTTCAACATATAATGATTTTTCCCAAATCTATAATTTCATTCGGGTATGTTTCATTTTAACGCATAGGGAATTCTAAACTAACAGGGAACTTGCAGAGCAAGAACAAATATGATAATAATACCACATATCAACAACAGGCATATAATATCAATTACAAATTTAATATAATATAATATATACAATATGTTATGGTGTCATATGTCATTGATGAAAAATTGCACATAATGGCATATCGTATTTAACAATTATATAACTTAACAATTCAAATTTAACAGCATATTTCAATCATCATTTCATGTGAATTAATTTTATTGAATATAAGAATGTTAATCATGAATGATTGCTTACCTTTCGAGGCTAGAGAACAATAGGAAATGAACATGACGCCCACATGGATATGGATATGCACACGAAGGAAAGCAAAAGCTGATGCGACCAGTTTTGGATAGCGGTGAAATAATAGCAAGGCATGATGAACTAGATTCGATGAAACAAAATATAAGCAAATAAATAAAATTCAAAGTTTACTCATATATTTAAAATAAATTCCTATATATATACATAAATCAATATTAAATTTAAAACATGTCTATATATTAAAATCAAAATATTTATATGTATATATACAAGATCATTATTAAATTTAAACAAATATATTTAGAATATATACATATTATATATTTTAAAATCAATATTTATTATAAAAATCAATATAACTTACTTAATTGCAAACTCAACCAGATCATACATAAATTTATGTACAAACAACATGTTATATATGACTAATATAAACTTATATACATAACAACAAATTATATACAAACTTATATAACTTTATATATATATATATGTATATATGTACATATATATATAAAGATCTTATAGTTTATATACTTTTATATATAGCAACAGAAATTATACGCTATAAATCAATATCTCAACTGTATAAACTAATACATCTACAACTTATAAAAGCTCTTTCTTTCAAACAAATTCTATATATTACTTATATACAAACAACAAAACTTATCCCTTATAATAACAATATATATTTATATAACAATACACATAAGCAAACATATATTTATTCAAAGTTATATATATATATATAATAAAACAAGAGAAGAGCTGCTAGGTTGGAGGGTGGTGAGACTTCGGCTAGGGGAGAGGATGGTTGGCCACGCTGTTACACGGAGTTTTGAGAGGCTTCTATGCTGGAGAACAAACAGGTTGCATAAAGGAAGAGGACGAGCAACATTTAGCGTAGGCAATAAATACGAACAGCATATATATAATTTTTTTTTATATAAAATAAAAGAAGAGGAGAGGAACACTTACTATATGGCTGTCAAGGAGGTGAATAGGCGGCATCCAAGGGGATGGAAAGCGGGAGATTGGAGCAGGCACTTAGTCGGTGTGGGCTTCAAGTGTGGGCGGATGTGCTCAGGGTGTCGAGCTGGGTGGAGGTAAGGTGGTCGGTGGGTTTTGGCTGGGGCCATGAGAAGGTTGCTTGGTAGTTGCATGCTCACGTGGATTTCATGCGTTCGACCTTGGGGAGTTGGTGGCACTGTACCCGGTGGAGAGTTGACGGGGGTGGCTGCTTGCAGCTGTTCATTGGAGGAATGGAGTGGCTATGTGACAGAGGGAGGTCGGAGTTCAAGGAGGCGCTTGTGTGGTGGGAGGTTGGCACGGGTTGACGGAGAGAGAGGTACACTACAAGACATACAGGGTATTCCAGCGGAGCCTTCCAACGGCCTCCAACGTCATTGACCAACGTCTTCCAACGTCCAGTGTTTTCTCGTATATTTTATTAGTTAAAAATGTAGGACGTTGGTAGACATTGGCGGCCGTTGAAAGACGTTGGAAATCCACGAGCAAAACTGAAACCCAGCTTCTTCTTCCCCATTCGGCTGAAACAAATTTAACCCCCCCCCCCCAACCCCAATTCCCAATTTTACTCCAATTTCGACCCTCCCCCCCCCCCCCCGACGATCAACGGCTCCTCCGACGATTCCAAGCCTCCCTCTCGTCCTCTCTAACTCCCTAATCTCTCAAGAAAGGGTATAAACCCTAATCCCTATATTTAATTAAATTTGTTAAATTAGTGTATTAAATGTTTGTATTGCCTTATTGTATGTATAATCTAGTTTATTGAGGCATAATTTATGTTATTAACTTATGTATTGCAAGATTATATATATTTAAGTTTGTGTTAACAATAGAATAATGTGCATACAATTAGTTTTAGGTTTGTTTGGAAACGTTAGTTATTAGTGAGCATATAATTAGTTTATGTATTTTAGAAAATTTCAAAAATGATATTTTATATTCATGAAACGCTTAGAGTGTCTTTCGGCCCCGTCTGATAAGTATTGTATATGATCGTTATGTGGATATTCGTTTTTTAACAGAACGGACATCTATATTCATCGTATACAATATTTGTTGGATTTGTCCCTGTATTAGACAAGTTACGAACACAATAACGTAATTAAATCTCGTAAAACATTTTATTTTAAATGGTTCATAGAATTTCGACAGCGCTTCCTTTATGTTTCTTGTGTACACGCAAATGTGTACAGTTCAGGGAACTAAAGCGAAATGCTACCGAAATTTTGTTTGATCGTTTAAATTGAAATGATTTACGCGATTTAATTACGTTATTGTATTTGTAATGGGAGGTAGGATGACCCATCGACAAAGTGCCAATGATCTATTAATATAAAATTCACCAATAATATTGTTTTAATAAAATGTCAGTTTTTTAAATTTATATCATATTTTTAATTATATGCGTAGGTAAATGGACAATTATTTTACTGATCGAAGCTGGATGTACAAAAAAAGAAGGGTCGAAAATGGAGGCTCAATAAGTGAACAGTTTAATAACGGTGTTCGCGTATTTATTGATTTCGCTTTAAGTAATAACAGAAACGACGAAGAAATCCGTTGTCCATGTACTAAATGCAAAATGTTAAAGCATTTGGTACTAGAAATGGTTAGAGTTCATTTGCATCAATACGGTTTAATGCTGAACTATTTGGTTTGGGATCCTCATGGATAACCGTTAGCATCTAATCATGTACTAGTTGAGGAGGTAGTGTGTATTGAAATTGATACGACGAATCTCGTAGAACATATGGTTGAAGATGTTGCACGGTCAATGTTTCTTGTTCCTAAATTAATTGATGACGATGGTAATGCTGAAGAAGAACCAAATATTGGGGTAAAAAAATATATGATTTATTAGATGCCGTAAAGAAAACCTTTTGGGAAGGCTGCACAAGCGGAACCCAATTATCAGTAAATGTTGAATACATTGCGATGAAATCTAAATACAACTTCACAGAAGCTGGAATTACAACTGTTGTACAAGCTGCGAAACTATTGGTGGTCGTCACGAAGACATGGGTGAGTGGGTACGAGGGGATGGCGATGTCGGATTCTGGTTATGTGTGATGGTAGTAGTGGTGGGCAAAGCAGTCACGTGGAAGATGAATGGTAGTGGCGTATGGAAGAACACTAGCAGGCTCCGAAAAAAAGAATACATATTTGTATACACCCTATTACATTTATTTCTTTATTTCACAAATGAACAGGCACGCATATAGACGAACTAAATTGAAATTGAAAGCTTTATATTATTATAAATTTTTTCTGAAACCAAGAATGGGAAGAAAGAGTGGAGAGGAAAGAAAAATAGGAAATAGAAGCAAACGATAGAATAATTAATTGAACCTTGAGAATAGTGAAAGTCGGGCATATGAAATCAGGAATATTAAAACAAACGGCCGTTGATTACAACTGATAGAGAGATGAAAGGGCACAGGGAAACCCAAAAGATTTCAAAACGGGTACCGATATGGCTAATAGTTACGAAGATTTCACCGTGTGCCAGACGCCGATACGCAAGAATGAATATACTGCGGAGATTAGCACGATGAGACGAACAAAATGATACACGAATATGAGTGACATGACTATCCTATCAAAACTCAATATTCGCTGCCAAACTGCTGTTATTTCGCCGAAAATAAGATAAACGGGCTATAACGATACAAATTTGGCGAAATGAAATACAACGTCTCGCTTAGAAAATGATTTACATGTTTATTATACAAAAATATACCTGTTTCGAAAATATTTAATTTCCGTCAAATTAACTGATTTTATATTTGAAATTGAAAATTTCACAACAAAACTAACTTCCATATTTTATTGATGAAAATCTGCATTTTCTATATTTAAATAGATGCATTCCAAATATCAAATTTTCATTGTTACATTTTATAATTAAATTTCAAGCAAAATTTTAGTTAATTATGTTATAATAACCGTTAAAATTTACAGGTCATTACATGAATTCAGGAAGAGTCTGCAACAAGTTTTAGCTACCAAGCTGAAGATGAGTAACAATTACCATTCACAAACGGATGGGCAAACGGAAAGAGTTAACAAAATTCTTAAAGATTTGTTAAGGGCTTTTGCACTAGACTTTGGAAGGTCAAGGGAAGACCATTTGCATTATGTTAAGTTTTTATATAATAACTAGTTATTGATTAGTATAGGAATGACACCTTTCGAAGTTCTTTCCAGAAGGCCATGCAAATCACTAGCATGTTGGTCGGAGACCAGAGACGGATTGATTCTCCTTCCAAATTTGGTGAGAGAAGCCATAGAAAAGATTGATTTGATCCGAACAAGGATGAAAAAAGCTTTGCCCAGGGAGAAAAGTTATGCAGATAAGAGAAATAAGGATTTAGAGTTCTCAATTGGAGACTATGTTTTGGTTGAAGTATCACCATTGAAGGGTGTGGCATGATTTAGGAAGTCAGGGAAATTGGCACCGAGATATGTTAAGCCGTTTTCTATCATAGAATGAATCAGGAAACTCACTTATAAAATAGAGTTGCCGAATAATTTAGCAGGAGTCCATAATGTTTTTCACGTTTCTCATCTTAGAAAATGTGTGCATGATACGAAGACTACAGTTGCACCAACTTCATTGAAAGATTTAGTAGTGGAACCAAATATGACTTTTGTTAGGCAACCAGTTCATTTTGTAGAAAGAGATAGAAGAAGTTAAGGAATAAGATAGTCAAGTTAGTGAAAGTCTAGTGGAGTGGCAATGAGAAAGACTATACTTGGAAGAAAGAGAATATGATTAAAGAAATTTATCCTGAGTTATTTTGATGGTATGTTCTATATTTGTAATATAGACTTTTTGCTAATCGGATAGGCTAGTATTATTGTTATGTGTTTATCACGTATGTTTGCATGATTGATATGCTTATTATTTTCCTTATCGAATTTCAAGGACGAAATTTTTCAAGGAGGTAAGCTTGTAGCACTCCTATTTTTTGTTTAACATTATTCAAAAATTTAATTAGATAAATTAAATAGATTAATTTGATGTATGAAGATAAGGAGAATAAGATTTGATAATTAATTGGGTCGAGCCTTAAGTAATCAACTAATAAGATTGTCTTAAACTTAGGAAAGAAAGCAATAAATGAATGGGACGTAATAAAAATAGTTTCTTATTTCATTTCCTTAGTTATCACTCTTTCATTTCAGTCTCATTTTCATTCTCAAACAATCAAAACCTAACCTAAATAGGCCGGCCATTACAAAAAGAAGAAAGAAAGGAAAAGCTAGGGGATTTAAGGGAAAAGCTTAAGGAAATCAATCTCTCTTATCAAACCTAAGGTGAATAATAGTACCAAATCTCATTTAGTTATGTTTATTTTCAAATCTATGGATGATTTTCGATTTGGTTAAGATAATATGTCACGTTTGCTTGATTACATCATTGTTTAATTGAATGATAATTTATTGGAATTTTTATGGAATTATTCCTAAGGGTTTTAAAGGTAAAAACCTTGTTTTTGATATCCAATTGATGTGGAATTCAAATATGTTGTGTAAAACATAATTTTGAAGATGCGTTTTTTATTTCATAATTTTCCAAGTCCATATGAATATTTTATGAATTTCCTAATGAGGAATTAGTGTTTATTTTGAGTTTTACTTATTAAAATTAATATTTTGGTCCAAAAATTTTTATATATGAAAGAAGATGAAAACTTGGACTTTTGGTTATTTTTAGGGATTTTTCCCAAGTGTTTATGATTTTCTATGAATTTTTGATGATGGAAAAAAATCTTAATTAACATTAATTAATGATATTAATTATAAAATATGGTAAATTGTTTTGGGAAATAAAAAGTGATCACATAACAAATTCTAAAAACAAAACTTGTTATCCAATAAAAATTTGACAAAAGGCTAGAGTTGGTAGAAAGTATTATCTTTAAAAGAAAATAATACAGTTTTCAAGCTATTTACAGAAATGTCATTCTTTTGGCTGATGACCTACGACATCAATGTTGATGCCACTTTTTTTAATTCCACCTTTTGTTAATACAACAATTTTTTGATTCCACCTACGACATCATTATCCGGCCACCCACGACATCAATGATGATGTCGGACCTATGACATCAACATTGATGCAATCTTTTATTGATGCCACCTACGACATTAATGATGATACCGAACCTATGACATCAGTATTGATGTCACCATTTGTTGATGCCACCTACGACATCAATTTTTTGCCATCAGTTTAGGCTTATGTTGACCATTTTTATGCCATCGGTTTAGACTTAAGTCGACTAGTTTTATGCCATCAGTTCAAACTTATGTCAACCAATTTTATGCTACAGTTCAACTTTATGTCGAACAGTTTTATGCCATCAGTTCAAACTTATGTCGACTAGTTTTATGCCATCAGTTAGAATTATGTTAGTGCTTTGGCATAAGATTTTGGCTAAGTAATAGGCTAAGTTTCCTTGTTTTAAAGAATAATTTTAAGTGGTTTGTCAATGTTAAAGGTAAAAGGTTTCAAGGAAATAAATGGTGTTTTAAACCAAATTTGTGTAACGTTTGTCAATGTAAAATGTTACTTAATTTTAAGTAATTTAATTGTGTATGTGGCTATTGATTGAACATATTTTAGTAAGTGATAGTATATGTTCTTTTCACCAATTAATTAGTCAAATTTACATATTTTATCATTATTGGACTCATAATTAATGACTAACACTGCATCTGGGATTTTTGAGCAGAATTACCAATTAGGTTGTCCCGTTAGTGAGTATGGTCGAACTAAACTCCTAAGTGAGTAGAAATGCATCCAGTAGATTAGATAGATCAATTGTGTTAGGATATCCTGAACTGATCAAAAGATATGACTCATGAATTTAAAAACTAGATAAGAGTGTAGTCAGGATTGGTGTAGGGTCATGCCTTATACTTCAGGCGTTAGCCATCAGTTGGTAAAGATATGTCATTCCAATGCGTAGGGATTAGTCAATAGTGAGGCTAAAAAGATGTTTATGCAAATAAAGGAACTCGTAAGTCTCTCTTTTCACCAGATTATTAAAGTTGTTTTACTCCTTATTGTATTTAGAGATTTCGGAATATCTAGTTAAAAGTTTTGGCCCGAGTCTGACGATAGGTTATGGGTTGGCTTGAAAAACCATTAGGTTCATGGTGATCCTACGAAAGCTATGATTTGAAACAAATGACTTATTTTTGGGAAGGGTAAACCTTAGGAGTGCATAACCCTAGGAGGGTAGATTGGTCAGACTTACAGTGCATACGTGCATATGATCATGTTATGTTTGTTCTAATCATTGTGGTTACAAGTGCATGATTATGAGTGACATATTTGGATAGTGAGGGGGAAAACCCGTTCCGCTCAGTGGCATGGTCTCAATGGATATCTATTTGGTTCGAGATGGAATATTATTATTCATATCGGACTTTTTGGCCGATCCAATTTTTTTTCCTTCTAAACTCTCGGGTACTCATTTAAGTAGGCTGAGAGTAAGGATTTTCAGGTTAGATGAATAAGCTTTCGAAGACGTGTAGGAGGAAAATTAACTAATGTTAGGAGATTTTATTTCCACTGTGTTTTTCAAAGATTATGCTATATTTGAATGGATGCAATGGAAGAAATTATGACTGTCAAGTGTTAGACTCTGATCAACCAAGGGGCACTTCATATGTTTCTCTTGGAGTATTTTGTAATTATTATATTTTCTTTAAACGCAAGTAATGAATGGGGTTATGTAATGAATGTGAAAATATTATTTATGAAATGTATTAGAATTTGATTAATGAAAAATGTTTGAAAATTTTTCATATTCATACACTTCTAATGTTATTGATATGATTAACATAACCGTATTTTTTCAACGACAGAATAATACTATTAATGACTGCAGTATCAATGGAGCTTATTTTCAAGCCTTAAAATGGGGGATGTAACATCCTACAAAACCGGCTTCCCTTATGTCTTCTTAGGTCCTTTCTTCCCAATTGAATTTATCAATTCCATCCAACCAAACTTTCAAAGGTAGCTCCAGTTGGTACATGACTCTAAGCGATATCCCTTAAAGCTGGACTTAATCCCTTAGTAAACTTTGTCACTCTTTCGCTGGTGTATTTATAAATTTTAGGTCGTATTTTGTGAACCGGTAGAACTCATTGACGTATTCCTTAATAGTGTGGTCTTCTTACTCCAAGTGGATGAAGTTTTCTAGTCCACCCTCATTCAGCCTTTGAAATAAACTGTCTCAAAGTGCATCTAAAATTTGATTCAAGTGACTCCAATCTCATCTAACTCGAGAATAACAATCTCCCACTTATTCAAGGCCTCTCCTAGTAAATGCCATGGAAGTAACTGTCTCTTCATTGCAACCTCCAGACCCATTATACCAAAAATCTGGTCATAATTTCTCAGCCCCGCCAGCGTCCTAACAAATGTTTTGGTCCTAAAATAATTCTTTCCACCTAGAATTTGGAAATTCCAACATAGCTTGGGAAAGTGCAAAGCAAGTGAAGGAGCTGGGGTCACACCTTGTACTTGCATTGTAGGTCCTCCATTTTGGTTACGTTCAGTCTGTCCCCTTGGTTGAAGATACAGGTGGAACCATATCGGGAAGTTCTTTCTTGAAAACTCGGTTTCTTTACTCGAACTATTTCCAGTTTGATTTCTCATACCACTAATTTGTGATTAGGAAATATTAGCAACTTTCCTCAAATAGTATTAAACCTTACTTGAATATGAGTGTGCGGTTGTGTTATACTTGTACACATATATGTAGTAAATTTTGGAATATACAAGTACGTTCTCTCAATATGCACCTAATTATAAAGACCTAAGCTTTGATACAAGCCGTAACAACCCGTACCTTTGGAAACACAGATCCAACAGCCCAAAAATGGCTTCTAAACCCAAATGTGCTAAGAACTATGAATTTTTAGGTTTTAAAGTTACGAGATATAGAGACAAATATAAATTTTACATATTCTGCACTTTTAGATCTCACAATGAAAGGAAATAAAATATAAGCACTGAAAATAGCTCAACTAGATGGTAGTCTCAACATAGAGGTGGTCCATATAACAATAAAAAAAAAATAACGTCTTCAAATGACAATGCATAAGAGCTTGGCTCATAAGTATAATATAATATAAAGTACATGTGATGTAATTATAAATTAACATATTTATGAAAACCCCAAGTCACCTCCTCCATGCACCATATCCTAGCCGAATCACATAGTAGTATGTCCTTCTATAAAGAGGGAAAAATGGAAGGGGTTAGACAAAGTTTAGTGAGTGAGACATAATACTAGTGGTATGGTGTTGGCAAATAATTAAATTACAGTTATAATCTATACAACCTAAGGCCATTCATTTGTGTTCACATACAACGTATGAGAAGTTATCGACTTACGTGCTATGGGGATTCTATCCCTAATACGTCTTAACCTAAATACAATTTATGAGAATTTCCACCCAAAGGTTGGACATATGGAAACTATATAATCCAGGAATATATCAAGTATATTGTCCTAATAATAAACCATATAACTATATATTGAGTTGACTTTTGAATGATAAACCACACACACACACCGAGTAAACATCATAATGCTCGAGCATACACCAAGCTTATAACCTCGACGATTTATGGCTTACCAATGAGTTTGTGTAACTTGCTTAATGGCAAACCTGCCTTATGCTATACATCATTCAGCCCGAAGTGAAAGAAGTTGTTTAAGAATAGGACTCCCTCGTACTTTCAACCACTACCTGATCGTACAACCCTACTATTGCAGGCATCTCTGTCACCCTTCCTCCCTGTCTAGCACATTAAAATGTGCGACTGAGAGTGCTATAGTAATGACAAGAGCATCTATTTGCGATATAATTGCATGCCCTCTTGACTACCATGTTTTGCATGCCATGAAGTGTAAACCCAGTGGTGTCTCCAAATGTGACACGAATCCCTCTTATTGCATAGCCCCATATAGCTACGTGAACTTTTGAAAGTCAAGAAAGTAGGAACAAGTATCCTTGATCCATCCTATTAGCCTACACCAAGTCCAGGATCAACCTTAGCTTTCTTCAGCCACTCAAAGATCTGGATATTAACTAGATGTTTGACTACCTGTAATAAGTTTTGCTACAAGTGTTCAAACATCGGACCGTCTATTCAGACATCTGACTTAATTTCAAACATCTGAATAGTGGTTCAAATGTCTGAATTGTTACACCCTAAGTCCTAAGAATGGATTTATAAACAAAAAAGCGATCGTGTGATATTGGGAGTATCGCGCCTAATTGAAGCGATCTAGTATAATGCAAGGTCATCAAGTGAAGAATAAAGACATCATGTGCAGTTGGGAGTCATCACGCCTAATTGAAGCAATCATGAGAGGTTTTCCATAGCCATTATGCTTAATTCTTGAAGAAATCATTGGATAAAGTAAAAAGCCATCGTGAGGAATTCTATAAGGCCTTTGTGTACTATTTCTAGATGATGTTCCAAGGTAACCAAACCGTCATGTACCAATAAACCAACATATACTAACATCCAAATATCAAAATAAGATTATTGTGTAAAATATTTAGTAAGGTCATCGCAAAGAGTTTCTTAAAGACATTATCACGAAGATTTTGTAGAGCCAATTGAGATATATCCTAAAGTTATCGCGGTAAGTCTTGTAAAGCTAGCGTAAGAAGTTATACGTAGCCATCGAATATTATCTTCAAAGGGTAAACGAGAGTTATCGTGAGAATTTCAAATATATTAAGTATGTATCATTCCCAAATGGAAAGTCAAGGACATTATGAAGTCATCATGAAAAAAATTAATAGAGCCTTTGTGATAATTCCAAAGTTTATCGTGAGCAAATGATACATTGAGACCATCGACAAGCAACACAGGAATCATGAGGAATTAATAAGACCATCTGACACATGAGCCAGAAGTATCGTGAAATATTCCCATAATGCCTTCATGTTGAAAAACATTGAAAGGTATCATGAAGCAATATGACAGAGCCTTCATAGAGAATTTATTAAAATCGTCATGAAATAAAGCACAAGGGACATTGTGAGGTAAGCCGTTAGAACCGCTAATGTGTAAAAACTTATGGTCGTGCCAAGGAATGAATGAAGAGATATTGTGGGATAAAAACTTAGCACTTTTGGTCGACAAATTATAAGCCAATCAAAAGAGAGTATATGAGAACTTTTATATCCATAGTCCTTGCATGATAATGCATAAAGGTCATGATGAAGTAATTCCTATAAGCCATTGTATGGTCATTGTGATAGATCATTATGAAATCTTCAGCCTTCATGATTGAAATAAGCTATTGTAAGAAAAGCCTGCAGGTTGAAATATGGGAAAAAGATGTTATCGTGTACATTATTTGAAGCCAACGCATACCAGTCACCACATGAATGCTGGTTCCTTCCCATGAAGATCAATCTTCACCATTCATTCATTCTATGAGACACATGGCACCAATGCAATAGCTGAAATCTTCTATAAATACAGAAGTACCCCAAAGTAGGATAATTTGTTCGACTTCACCTTCTTTGTCATTTTCATTTTTTTTACTATGTATAAGAAATGCTTAAGGAAAGGGCTTTAATGGATGAACAAGCCATTTTATATTTGTAACTTTGTATAGAAGGACTTGGACAAGAAAAAAATTACATAATGGCTTCTCAAGAATGCAAAGTTATCTCTCATCAATTTGTGACTAGCATATTTGACTAGGTGTATAATCCTACTCAAATATTTCAAAATTGCCTGGACCTAAATTTACTACTAACACTAAGTGATTCTTTCACTGAGAACTTAAACTCATGGCCTTATGTATTGATCAATAATAGCACTTACATAATGGGAAAATTAATCAAGGAAGTTGCACTCAGACTACGAGAAGCAGTACACTGTGTTTATCTCGAAGAAAATGTGACCCCTAATTTTGATATGGAAAATGCAGTAAGAGGACAACCATCAACACCTAAGGAGACACCGAAAGAGAACGTGAGCTTCAAGCCATGAGTACGAAATTAGAAGTTACACGCAAGCTTATTGAAGCGTTATTTTCATGAATATGTTCATTATAGGGAGCAAAAAAGACGAAGGGAGAGGATGTTGAATATTAACCTAAAAATGCACTGTAGTCAAATCTAAGAAGTAAGAATGCCAAAAAGAGCAATTTAGGACTGCAAAAGAAGGAAGAAAGACTCCTAACCCAAAAGCTAAGTAAAAGCTCAAGATCATAATCTGCAAACTCCACCTTGCAAAAACATTATAAGCCAAGGTGGGAGAATTACAAGGATAAAGAAGCTTATTTAAGGGACTTAGCCAACCAGATGACTAAAGATATAGTTGAATTGAAGGGAAAGGGAGCGATAGACCCTAAAGTCAAAAATAAATTTAGGGGAGCACCGTTTACCGAAAGAATTATAGTTGTATCATTGTCCTCTTAGATTAAAATCTCGTCTATTAGATACAATGGTACCACTGATCTGAATGATCATTTGATGGCGTTCAAAAGTCAAATGGATTTATACAATGCCCCAGGCATAGTGCGATGCAAAAGATTTTCGACCACTTTCATCGAAGCGGCATTAACATGGTACTGTTGCTGTAGAGAAAAGACAACTTACTCATGGAATGATTCTCATATGATTTTTTGGCCCAGTTCTATACTTCGAAGAAAACTACAATCGACGCAAGCATAATAGCCAACATCAAACGAAAACCAAAGGATTTGCTAAGGATTAGATGAAACAATTTAATGTAGAAGCTAATAGAGGGGAAAGGGTAAGTGATAGAGAGAAATTGATGGCAGTCAAATATGGTTTAATCAAAAATACACCATTCTAGTAGGAGCCATACTTTTTTGATAACTGCTCAAATAGGGCTTTCACTTGTATCAAAAATTCTAGATATGGGCAACGCAATGAATTTCATCTTCAAAAGTGCTTTCAATCAAATGGGAATTCCAGAAAAATGGCTTGAACCTAGCTTGGAGCCGAACTTTGAATTTAATAATAATGCCACTACTCCAGTAGGTCAAATTAAATTATTTGTCCAAATCGGTTCCCCTTCACATTCAAGGATGTTTGAGAAAATGTTTTTTATCATGGACCAAACTTCCTACTACAATGCTTTCTATGGAAGACTAATTCTTGATGAGATTGATACTTTCGTATCACCAAAGCATTCACTGGTTAAGTTTCTCTGCAAAATGGGATGGGGAACTGTTTGTGGAGTGTAGCTTAATTCTCCTATAGTGTATTTAGCCACACTTGAGCAATTTAATAAAATGACAAGTTCTTGTCATAATCCTACTCAATAAATGTGACCAAAACTGGAAGCCTTTGCTAATTAGTCTTCAAGAACTAATATTTAAGGCAAATAACTCATATTTTTCTCCAATGAAAAAATAACTAATCAGCAAGGAAGTAAGATTAAGAGACAAAAAAAGAAGTACATTGAATTAAACCAAGTTAATCATGATAAAAATGAAGTTTCAGAGGAAATAATCCTGGTCATAAATTCAAGGGATGAGCGAGAAAATGCACAATCAAGAAAACTTGGAAGAAGTAAAAGTAGATTCTCAAGACTCTACCAAAATAATGAAAACTGGTAATGGGTTGAACTATGAAACTAAAGAAAGGTTGATCTCATTTTTATGGTCAAGTACAGATGTATTTGCATGGACCCATGCAGATATGGAAGGGATCGATCCATACTGACCTAAAATTTGTTCCAGCAAGACATAAAAAGGTTATATGACAAAACCCATACCATGGCATTGAAAGAGGAAGTGAAAAGTGGAGAATCGGTTCATAAGAGAGGTGTTTTACTCGAAATGGTTGGAAAATCCATTGTTAATAAAGAAATCTTATCGGAAATGGAGGTCGTGCGTCGATTATGTGGATCTCAACAATGCATGTTCAAAATATTTTTATCTACTACCTAGAATTTATCAATTGGTGGACTCAACTAATGGACAGAAATTGTTGTCTTTTATGGATGCTTACTCGGTACGTAATCAGATTCTGATATTTAAACTCGATTAGGAACATATAAGCTTTGTCCTGGATTAAGGAATGTACTCCTATAAAGTATTGTCATTCAGGCTGAAGAACACAAGGGCAATGTATCAATGAATCATGAGTACAATGTCCAGAAATCAAATAAAAAGAAAGAAGGAAGTATATGTTGAGGATATGTTGGTAAAATCTAGGATGGTAGAGGATCATATAGAATAACTGAGTGAAATGTTTGGCATACTTAGAAAGTATAAGATGAAATTAAATCAGCAAAAGTACTTTTTGGAATCCAATCTAGAAAGTTCTTAGGATACACTATAAGTGCCAGAGGATTCGAAGTCAATCTCAATCAGATAAAAGTTATTAAAGATATGGCCCCACCTAAAACGTGTAAGGAAGTGATGGGATTAAATGGACAAATCGTGGCCTATAATCGGTTCATATCTAAAGCAACGAATTGGTGTATTTCATTTTTCAATGTAATTAGGAAAAAGAAAACTTTCGAGTGGATAGAGGAATGTTGAAAGCTTTCAGGAGTTGGAAAATCATCTAGAATCACCACTGGTACTCTCATCCCCTATAGAAAGAGAAGAATTATTTCTTTACATGGTTGTATCGAAAAATGCTATTAGCTCGGTTTTGGTAAGAGAGGAAAATGGAATCCAATTCTTGGTTTACTACACCAGTAAAAGGCTAAAAGATGCTGAAACTAGGTACTTATTTATAAAAAATTTAGCATATTTCTTATTTTTCTCTACATGGAAGCTAAGGTCTTATTTCCAAGCTCATTCGATCAAAGTCCTAACCAATTACACATTGACAAAAATTCTAAGTAAACCCAAAGTAATGGGAAGATGATGAACTGGGGAATGGAGTTGAGTCAGTATAATATTGAATACATATCCAAGACGTCTATAAAAGGACAAACTTTGGCAGACTTTGTTGTAGAATGCATAGGATTCATCGAGGCGCAGTCGAAGAGAGAAAGGAAACTCGAGCCTAAATGGTAGTTATACGTAAACGGAGCATCAAACTACAAGGTGTAGGAGCAGGGTATGTTGAAATTACCCCTGATAGGCACAAACTTCTCTACGCTATGAAATTAGGCTTTACAACAGCCAGTAATGTGTCAAAATATATGTCAATAAACCAAGGGTTAACCTTAGCACGACAGCTCAATATGCTTAAAATCAAAATATTTAGTGATTCACAGTTAATGATAAACCATTGAATAAGACATTCCAAACTAAAGACGCTCGACTAGCCCAAACGTCAAAAGAATCTATAACATGTTGGCTCACTTTAAGGATATCTCTATACATAAATACCAAGGGAAAAGATTGTTCAAGTAGATTCCTTAGCATTGGCCAATTCATGAGGAGCGCTAGAAGTCAAATGTATACCCATTGGATTTCAATAAAACCTAAGTATCGAAGAAGATAAAGAGAAGTTAAGTAGGGAAACTTTAGTTCTAACTAGGTCGCAAGTTCACCAACAATCAAAAATGAGAAGAATTCTCGAGAAGATAATGACAAAGAAAGTCCTGAAAAGGTATGCGCTCATGAAAACCCATGCGCTAATAATTAAATGATGCCATTGGTTGAATACATTGAAAAAGGAATCTTACCTAAGGAAAAGAAATAAGCATGATAACTGAGGTACCATACCCCCTCACATTCCATAAGTATTGGAGTATTGTATAAAAAAGGGTATTTTATGCCTTACTTAAAATGCGTTACACCTGAAGCGGGCATAAAATCGCTAACGGAAGCCCATGAAGGATTTTGTGAAGACCATCCCAGTGGAATAAAATAGTTAATAAAATGGCAAAACAAGGATATTATTGGCCCTGAATGATAGAAGAGGCCATAAATTATGTCAGAAGGTGCGGCAAATGTCAAATATTCTCTAAAATACCCTGACTTCTGCCCAACAATGTAACCACCATTTCCAGTGCAAAGCCCTTTGATTATGGGGGCATGATTTGATCGATCCTCTTTCAGTCTCAAAGGAGAGCAAAATTTGTTGTAGTAGCAATCGATTATTTTACTAGTGGGCATAAGCTAAACCTCTACCTAACATAACTACCAGAAAGGTTCTAAAGTTTGTTGTAAAGAATGTAGTAACAAGATTTGGGCTGCTAAACAAGATCATCTTTTACAATGGAACCTAATTCGAAAGTGAGGAATTCACTTGCTTCTGTGAAAAGAAAAAAATCATAAAAAGATTTTCAATAGCAGCTTACTCAAGGGCCAACGGTGTAATAGAGGAAGAAAATAAAACCGTAAAGAATATTTTAGAAATGATTAGGAAAAGCCAAAGGAAATTGGATAGATAAATTTCCTCTCATTTTATAGTCGTATCGAACATCCACAAGGACTGCTACCGAACACCCTCCATACTGCTTAACCTATGGATTTGAGGCAACATTACCCACTGAAGTCAAAGTTCCCTTGTGTCGATGTATTTCTTATACCTTTATAACAAATAAAGAGTTCAAAAGGAATCGCTTAACTTACTTAATGAATTAAGAAACCAAGATGCTATTTGAATGGAAAAATATCAACTTAGAATCATAATGTATGATAATTCAAAAGTGAAAGAAATGATGTTCAAGAAAGGAGATTCGGTTTTGATGAAAATAATGACTAACGCAAAGGACCCCATAGATAGTCCTCTCGGACAAAACTGGGAAGGTCTGCTTGTCACTCATGAAGTAATCCAGCTAGGGACATATCGATTAATTAAAACTAATGGAAATGTGATATGAAGGACTAGGAATGTGAAATACTTATGGCCAAATTTCATGACATTGAATTAATAAAGCAAATTGCCAAGAATGACTTATTGGATGAAATACAGATCCTATCTAAGTAATTACCTCGGAAGTAAAATGCACTCAATCAGACTTAACTTTCGCCCTGACGAGGTTAGTAAGATTCGTTCAAAGAAGGCGTCCTTCACATCCGAAAGTTAATGAAAAAGCCTTTGTCCTCGCCTTCAGGCCTGGCCAAAGCAACCATCAATTAAGCCTCGATCCTACCATCAGGCATGATCGAAGCACCCACCCAAGGGAGATGGATGAAAGCCTTTGGTCCCGCCTTCACCCCAATCCAAAGCAACCTTCCAAAGAATGATGGTCAATTAAGCCTTTGATCCAGCTGTCGGGCCTGGTCAAAGCACACATACAAGAAAGATGGACGAATAGCCTTTGGTCCCTGCCTTCGGACCTGGCCAAAGAAACCATCTAAAGAGTTATGATCAATTAACCCTTTGATCCCACATCGTGCTTGGTCAAAGCCCTTATCCTAAGGAAGATGGATGAAAATCCTATGGTCCTACCTTTGGGCCTTGCCAAAGCAAACATCCAAAGAGTAATGGTTAATTAAGCATTTGATCCCGCCATTGGGCCTGATCAAAGAACCAATCAAAGGGAGACGATCAATGGAAACATTGATGATCAAGCAAAGTCTATGGAAACAATAATTCAATAAAGGACAATCGACTGAATTCCTGATTCGATGAACAATCAAACTCAGAATAGGCAATGGATAAAATGTATCTCCCTAAAACTTTAGAAATTTCTATCTTATTACAACATCAATTCGTTCTGATGAAAGCTACTCTCAAAAGGTTTCAAGTAGATTTTCTTACTTTCAAAAAAATTCATTCTTCGAAAAATTATACTTTGGTAAGTACATATATTTGATTTTCACATCAAATTATTTCGAAATGAAGTTACATAATCTTTTTATAAGGATATCTTCGAGTAAATTTATGTGAAATTCTTTTAAAATGAGAATAATCATTGCAAAATAATAATAATAATAATAATAATAATAATAATAATAATAAATGTAGTATATATTCATAAAGGATTGCAAAACCTATGCATTTCGAAAAACTTTTTATGTCATAATATTAAGGAGTAAAAGGTACAACAAGTTGAAGTAGCATAGACAATCAGCGATGAAGTATGAAGCATTAGGAAATAATAAATTAAGAGGAAAACTAAACGATGCAAGAACAAAAGTTTACTTAAGCTAAAGCATAAGAAACTTCTTATGCAAGGGAGAAGTGTTACACTACAAGTTCCAAGAATGGATTAACAAACAAAAATTCATCGCATGCTATTGGGAGTCATCGTGCCTAATTGGAGCCATCATGTATAATGCAAGGTCATTATGCGAAGAGTAAAGTATGCAACTAGAAGTGATTATGCTTAATCGAAGCAATCGTTGGATATTTTCCGTAGTCCTTGTGCTCAATTCATGAAGCAATCATTGGATAAGGTAAAGCGCCATCGTGAGGAATTTTATGAGGCCTTTTCTATTTCTAGATGAGGAACCAAGGTGATCAAACCGTCGTGTACCAACAAACCAACATATACTAACATCCAAACGGCAAAATCAGATTATCCTGGGAAGATTTGGTAAGATCATCATGAAGAGTTTCTTAAATACATTATCGTGTAGAGTTTGTAAAGCTAATTGAGACAAATCCTAAAGTTATCTGGTAGGTCTTGTAAAGCTATCGCAGGAAGTTATACATAACCATCCCAAGCTACCACCGAAGGGTAAACGAGAGTTTTCATGGGAAGTTCAAATATAGTAATTATGTGCCATCCTAAAATGGTAAGTCAAGGCCATTGTGAAGTCATCATGAAACAATTTAATAGGGCCTTCGTGAGAATTCCAAAGGTTATCGTGAGCAAATTACACTATGTAACGCCCCGTAAAATTTATGGTAATTAACAAATAATTAACAAGGCTCAAAAATGGAATTTGAGTAAATGTCGAAATTTGGCCACGAAACTTGCACCATTGCTTTCTTGGTAATCATCTCAACACTTTCATATTTAGAGTTTTGCGATGGCACTTCAAACTAAGAAGTTATCATCATTTGAAATATCCAGAATGAAAATAATTAAAAAATTGAAAATAAATAATATTAAATGTGGACCCTATCAGTCAATCCCTCTTTGGGTTGATCGATCATTCTTGAAGTGGCAGCTAGGGTTGAACCTTGGCCAAACGACTCGGATTTGATTGTTATAATCTAACGGATACGATTGATTCTAGCGTGTATAAATATAAGTCTAACCCTCACTTCTCTTCTCATATTTTCTAATCAAAGTAGCAAAATTCTACCATTTTTCCATCTCTATTATTTTTATTAATTACAAAAATATAATATTATCCATACATAAATAAATCGAAGAAGGGCAGAAAATAAACGAGAATGAGAGGAGCAAACCGATATTGTGGAAAAAGATAAATTTCATAATTATAAATCTATATTCCCCTTAACCCCAAATCTATTCTTAGATCTGTTGTTAGTGTAGCATTTCATTTACATCAACACCCTGAGGTCCGAAGTTATAACTTCGGAAGTTAATTGATTGCCGACTTCGGAAGTTAATTGATTTCCGACTTCGATTATGAGAATATTAAAGCATGATATGATTAAACTTGGGTTACGAGATATCAAACCGTATAGTCACAATAATAAATGATGAAACGTTAAAGTAGGAAAGTAAATAATACCGAAATTTTTATAATGTATTAGATCGAGAGTCCCTACATCAACTGTCCTTTCCTTATTTTGTCACCCTCATACAGCAAAGAGGCTTATTACATTGAATCTAAATGTTTCCGTTATTAATGATTTTTGAATAGAGCTATAATATAGGAGAGTACTATATGATTTTATGTTAGTTCTCTTTCATGTCATAAGATCCCTTGTGTCTTGGGATTGCTGCCTATTTATAGTCAATATGTCATGGTGCCATCTATGGGGAGCCTTCTCTTTGGATTGTAGACCTCGCTTGTTATAAGCAGCCTGATTCAAACACCTGTCATTATCTGGTTGAAAGATCTATGATGCGGATTGCTAACATGATTCTTTTATATATAACTTCTCTGATTCATTTCGTTTACCCTGACCGTTGATCTCAGCCTGGGGAAATCTGAGCTATTGATTGTTGATACTTATTGAAAGGCTTTTGGCTTCGGCAATTTTTGCCCTTGAAAAATCTTTTATCTTAGTTCGACAATGGCCTTGATCCTAGCTGACATTTTAGCTCATGCTTTCAGATTACATGCTCTCGGCTATTGAGTCCAGAGCTTAAGCTCCTATTGAAAACTAAACAATGGGTCTCAGAATTACTAGCCGAAGAACTTTCTTCTCAAATATTTATGAATTTTATGTTGCAGAAATTATAGTGTAACACATGCCTCCCAAAGTTCACCTCATATGGTTGGTATGAGGTAGACTTTGGAAAGAACAGTGTCATATCATGCCTAAAACTTGGCTTGTTTGTTCCGTCTCCAATATTCTGAGCTTTTGGGCGTGAGAACTTTCGGAAGCATTGCTTCACTTATGCATTCCGTAAAGATCTAACCTCTTCTAGAGGGTTTTAAAAAACTATTTGAAATCAGTGCTAAGGGGGAAGGCTTAGCTGGTTGCTTTGGTCAAGTGGTAGATATTTAAAGGTTTTAACAGCCAAAAGGCGAAGATTTAGTTTGGGACCAAGGGGTCAAAATATTTTGAAAAATGCATTCGCCACTTTAAACTATCTAAATTAAGTGGCAGTCAGAATTGTTTGGTGACGAAAGATGAAACTAACTTGAGACCGTGAGGTCAAAATTTCTGAAAACTATGCTTGCCACTTGAAATCGTCTAGACTAAGTGGTATGCAAAACTATTTCAATGCCGCAAGGCAAAATCTAACTTGAGACCATGTGGTCAAAACTGTACTTACAGTATGGAATTTGTAAATGATCGTTCGGGATTGGACTTTGAAGAGATGGTTTCTCGTCTTGCATTAAATGTGAGTCCAATTGTCGGTAGTTGATTGGTTATCTTCAAAAAGCGTCTCACTTTTCTTATGCAAGGATGATCTGGCATCTAAGGAGATCTCTTAACATTCCACTTCTGGATAGTTGCTAAATGAGATCTACGGTGAGAAAGACTTCTCTCTCTCTCTCTTCAATCTGTGTCGTTTTTTTAATATAAACAATCTTTCTTCTTTCTCTCTTCTTTTTATCTATTCAAAATTATGAAATCGCCATTATAATTTCCAAGATTCCTTCGATTCTTCTTTCGATATCCGTTCTCAAGCTAATATGTTTCTTTTTCAACTTTAATATTCTTACTAAGATCGTTAATGTGATTATCGATAAGCTTCCTTTTTAACTACTTTTCTAAAGATTAGATTTGGATTCTTGCTAGCTTTAACCTACTTAAGTCTTATTCTTAAGAAAATACTGATTTTTCTTTTCATAAATAGACATCTTTCCCCCTTTTATTAGGTTGGAAATGGATGCTCCTGTTAAAACTCAGTAAGATCTTGATGAGGTTTTGGCTTCTTATGGGATCATAGTAGTTGGGGTGATCGCTCTCGGCTCCATGATGCACTTTAGTAACCCTCCAGTGGAGTATTTTTTTGTCCATAGAACGTCTAGAACATGAGATTTTCTTGCCTTTTGCCCCTCTATTTTTTGAGGTCCTTCAGTTTACCACATTAATCCCTTTCAAATTTTGGCTATTTCTTATTTAATCTTATTGGCTATAAAGATATTATACGCTGAAAAAGGCTATTGAGATATATCCACGATCGAGATCAACTATATGTTCAATTTGCTAGAGTCTAAGTCCATTAGAGAATTTCCCATATACTTTCTCAAATTCTTAAGGCCTTCCCTTTAAAGGATCCATTTAGTAAAATAATGCTATGACAATGGTTCTTTATTAAGGCCTCTTTCGATCGAATAGTTACTTCTTTCAACAATGCTGATATGTCCCTAGATGTCCTTCTTCTTCTTTTATTTTTTGAAAAAAATCTAGATCATGCTTCCTCATTTTGCTATATTTCAAATAGTGAGACCAAAGAAGAGTGATGACTCAGCTATGACCACTCAATTTAAGGACAGGGTATAATGTGGTCATGAAGATTCTGCCTCTATAGCGATACTGGCACTTAGTTATTACGGAAAGCGAACTAAAAGCTCAAGGCCTTATACCCCTTCCTTTTACACTTTCCAAACTTAAACCCTCTAGGAAATACAAGAAAGCTTTTACAGCAGTCATTGATAACGGGGAAGAAGCTAAATCTAGTCTCGAGGAAAGCGAGATTGAGGGTTCCACACTTTAATCATTAAGCTAACTTATTCGATGCTTTTGATATTAGTTAGTTTTGGTTCAGATTTTAGCCTCATCCTTTTTCTCGTTGTAGTGACTTCCTTTTTTAAGAAGGTCGGCTCCTTGGATAAGAAAATGAAGAGGTCTGCCTTATTGTCCTCTGACAAACATACTGTCGGCTTAAAGAAACAAAAGGTTTCTTGGTCTTCCAAGATTGAAAGCTGAAAGGGAACGGGCCCAGATCCACTTGTCGAGAAAAAAGCAAGCGATTGAAGTTTCAAGAGCAACTTTTGAAGACAACCTCTTCAATGCCATTACCGAAGCACATATTAGACTTCCAACTTCTGCCATGGGAACTTGAAAAACAATCAAGTATAGCCTTTGGGAAAGAATCATGGTAAAAATTCTTGTGTAAATATGGGTGGTTGAAAATGGATGAGATGATTGCTGCTACCGAAGCAACGAAAAAGGAGTTTGATGGAATTCAGAGCTAAAGTTCAAGAGGCAAATATTCAAGTGATGGAATCAGGTGGAACTCTGGGAGAGAAGGATCGTAAGGTTGAAATCCTTGAGAAATCCTTAAAAGAAAGGGTTGAGAGGCTGGAGAAAGCCAAGGCTGAGGTGGTTGGTAAAGAACATTATATTGCTAGAGACGAGCATGTGAGGGAGGCCCACAAACGGGCTTTCCAATTTTTATTTGATGCTTATGCTCGCCATCGAGATCAAAACATGACCTTTTCTTTAGCCTTTCTTAGGAACAACGCCGACACAGTAGAGGCTAACTTTGCTAAGAGGTATGAGGAATGTGAGAAGGAAAAAGAAACCGAGGCCATGATGATTGATGAAGCTGAGACGTTAATAGAGGAGGAGGAGGAAACAGCTTCTTCTGACAAGGAGGTATGAGAGAATCATTCTAATGATACACTTTTTGACGAAAACATTCTATAACTTGTCCTTGTAATAATATAACTTTTGGCTTGTACAAATTTTTTTTTCACCGGAACTTTCTTGATGGCCTTTTAATACTTAAATATCCATCCAAACTTATACCATCTGACTTTCATATGATATCCCAAACTAGAGTAGCTGATGTGTAGTGCTTCTCTATCTCCCGTCTTTTCCCTTTACTAATCTTAAGTTGATGTTCCTTAAGGAGTACCTTGCCTAAACTGCTCAAAAACTCATCAAGACTATGCTTCTCTTTATTAACCTTACGAGGACAGGTTAGCCGAACTTCAAAAGCTAAAAGTAACCATTAAGGCTTTTGAGATTAAGACCAATTTCCATGAGTCAAAGTTGGCTCCAAAAATTAAAAGATGCTTCTCTTTGGAGAGGAGTGAGACATAAATCAATATCTGACCTCAGGAAATGATGTTGCAATCTTTTTTGATGAAATGGAGGAAGGAGGCTAGGGATGACATTGTTAATAAATTCCTTCCGAGATCATGAATACTAAAATTGATTTGAAGGTCGTCAACTTACCATCTTGGCTTGCTTATTTGGGAAGGATCTTTTCCTTTTGTTTTCACACTTCTGTCCTTTGATGCTCTTGATTTTGTAATCTAGTTTTGGTAATATCGTTTCTTTACTAAATTAGGCGTCCTTCTCGGCTTATCCCTTGTAACATTTCTTTGGACAAGCTGTATATAAAAGAACTTTATTCCTTTCGATTTTATTTCTTATGTCATCACTTTGTTTGAGTGTGCTTTATAATTTTTTTCTTTGTGGGGCATCTTTTGCCCTGTCGAAACCATATCTCAGACCCAACCAAATTTTATTGTTGGACTCTCGTCCGGGGATAGCCTAGTGGTACAATCAGGAATTTCTTTCTTGTTTATCGTGAATCTGCTGGATTTCTTAACTTTGGAACTTTTTTCTTGGATTCTAATCTTACTGGGAATCTTTCCAATCCTGAACTTATGCATGAACTTCTTTGATCATGGCTCACTATTATTAGGAATCTACCTAACATTCTAATCTAACTTGGAATCTACCCAATGCATGGCACTTCTTGTCCATGGCTCACTATAATTGGGAATCTACCCAACATTCTAATCTAACTAAGAATCTACCCCATGTAGGGAACTACTTGACCATGGCTCACTATTATTGGAAATTTAACCAATATTCTAATCTAACTAGGAATCTACCCAGTGCATGGTACTACTTGACCATGGCTCACTATTATTGGGAATTTACCAAATACTCTAATCTAATTGGGAATCCACCCAACACATGGTACTACTTGACCATGACTCACTATTATAGGAAATCTATCCAATATTCTAATCTAACTAGGAATCTATCCAGTGCATGGTAGTACTTGACCATGGCTCATTGTTATTGGGAATCTACCTAATACTGTAATCTAAATGGGAATCTACCCAACACATGGTGCTACTTGACCATGGCTCACTATTATTGGGAATCTACTCCATATTCTCATCTTACCGGGGATCAATCCATGCATGATACCATTTGACCATGACTCACTATGTAATGACCCGATTTTTCGACTTTCGAAAGTCGACATTAATATGTCCACTGTATCAAATACCGCACATTCGAATGCCCAAAAACCGAACTGTTAGGGTTAAAGAAGAAGGAGGTAGAAGAAGAAGATAGAAACAGTAACAGAATCTCAAATTTCGCAGCGGAACAACATATAATATATCAATGAATAATCTTTAAAACAAAGAATCATAACTGTTATTACATTACATCACATTACATTATCAGAGTGTTACAACAACAAACAGCGGAAGAAAATATAACATATACTAGTGATACGCTTCGCCATCCACCTCTAATTCCTGATTCCATGGCAACTTCTTGACTTTACTCCCGAATAAT
The DNA here is from genome assembly GCA_030765085.1 of Allium cepa. Classification (NCBI taxonomy): domain Eukaryota; kingdom Viridiplantae; phylum Streptophyta; class Magnoliopsida; order Asparagales; family Amaryllidaceae; genus Allium; species Allium cepa. The sequence goes on from CM060935.1 coordinate 62,753,198, forward strand.
GATAACCTGACTCTAGGCTGCCTGTGTGGAAAATTTTGGACATGTAGAGTTTAGAAAGGGAACAATAAACTCCAGGTCAGTCGTGGGACTGGTGTGAGATCTTAAAACAGTTATTTTCACAAAGATAATACAAGAAATCTGCTATGCTTTTGAAAATTGAAACTTCCATAAGGCCCACACACAATGCAAACGCACACTTGGAGGAGATTTCTCCTTATGAAAGTCAAAAATGCTTGATATGCGGAAACCTTTGGATATTATTTTTAGTGCATAGTGTAGAAAACATTTCGAAAGTATAATGTTAATCTTAGCCAGCATAAAACGTTTCGTCGTATGCCTACTATAGCTACCATGTTCAATAGCAGGTTACAGCCATATTCCATGGCAGGTTATACAACTAAAACCGTACAGGGCGCGTATTGTTTCTTTGGATTTCCAACAAAATGGTCAGGCTAAGGATCTTCCTATTGCCACATGGGTACGCCTCTGGAGAGACGCCTCGAGAACTTAACCAGCTCTTTGCCAACACAAGGCCGAGTTACCTCACGCTTCCGGTGAAATGAAGCTGTAACATAGATAACACACATGAGTATGCTATTGTAACAACTCGTATTTTTACGGATCGAAAGATCGTAAAACTATCAACTTTAAGTCGTTGATGTTGTTAAAGTTGTTTAGAGTTTAAATCGTGAAGGAGTTTAAGTCGCGTGGAAGTTAACTCGTGTGGTGTTTAAGTCGTAGGAAGCTTGGGTCGTTTAGGAGTTAGGTTGGGTGGAGCGACTTATAGGAATAGGTCGTGGACGGCTTAAGGTTTCGACCAACCTGAGTATGGAGCGACTTAAGGTGGTAGGCGAGTTAGTAGGTTAGAAGGCTCACGGGTTAACGGAGTTGGCGACTTAAGACAGTGGACGGGTTAAGGATTTAACGACCTATAGATTTGAGCGACTTAAGGGGGTAGACGACCTAGGATAGTTAGAGGCTTAAGGGTTTAGGTCGTAAGTCGTTTGGAACGAATTAACGGGATAGCGACCTAGTGGTTAGCGGCTTAACAGGGTTAGCGGGTTAACAATCTAAGGGATAAGTCGTTCAAACGACATAAGGAGGAAGGCTTAGGTTGTGAGACTCTGTGTGCTGGGTTAGGTCGTTAGACGACTTAAGGAAGTTAGGTTGCTTGCATGTAGGGTCGAGCCTGTGTTGAGTCGCGCATAGGTTGAGTCGTGGGCTTGTTAGATCGTTTGACTCGAGTCTGTAGGCCACATGAGTGTAAGGTCATTAAGTCGCGCGTATTTAGGTCGTTAAGTCGGCCGTGTTTGTTAGGTCGTAAGGTTGGTTAAGTCGGCCGTGTTTGTTAGGTCGTAAGGTTGGTTGAGTCGGTTGTGTAGTTGGGTCGTTAGGTCGCTAGGAGGCATATGTCGCTATGTCGCATCTGGTTAGGTCGTTGAGTCGTGTGGGGGCATAAGTCGTAAGTCGTTGGGCTTTTAGGTCGTGGGCGACTCATGGGGGCGGCCGACTCAGGGAAAATCTGCCTATAAATAGAGGGCTTTGGTTCACTTTTTGGCACTGGATTTTGAAGCGACGAAGTGCTGCCATTTTGAGAGCTCGACTACAACACTTCTTCACTTCTTTTCTCCTCTCTAATCTAGTGATTCCTTCCATCTAGATTGAAGATCAAATCGAAGATCCAAGAGCCAAAGTTGAAGATCTCCATCTACCGAAGAGAGATTTCATCGTTTGAAGCGGAACTTTGGAGGATCAAGCTTGATTCTTTGCTGTCCAGATCTGAAGTTGGTTGTTTTTGAGGTGTTTAGGTGATTCGGTGAGTGGTGGTTATCTCTCACACGGACCCAAAGGAGTATATTGGATCGGTGGTTTGTTTATGTGCTTAAGATAGTGATTTCATGCATTTTCTTAAGTCTGCATGTAGATCTATGGTTAATAATGATTCAACACCTATTTTACTACATGTTCACTTATGCAAGTTTATTCATCAAGTTGTAGAGATATTGTTCATAATTCATGCTTGTTAGAATGCATGTTAGATTTGGACTCTTTATTTACGAAATTGCCATTATTGTTGTAATTGTTTATTTAGATCTTGTTTGAATGATTGATTGCTTGGATTAATGTTTGATTTGATTGATTAGTTGATCGATAACTTGATTTGGGCAAGTTGGTCGAAGATGATTCAAAAGATAGGTGGAAAGGCTCTTGAATAAGGAAAGCTGCTTGTGGCATATGAAGCGGATGTTGAAGCTCATATGGATTGGTTTGGTGATGATGTTGAGATGGGACTTTGCCATGATGCGATGAGGCAAACCATGATGTTGAGATGAGACTTTGCTATGATGCGATGAAGCAAAGTATGATGTGAGAAAGCCTTGGTTTAATCCAGACGGGATCATCCCAAGCATGTTGATAACTCGGTGATGCGGTCCGAGTTTGTGGATAATGGTTAGCTTGAGAGGCGCTTGAGCTAGTATGGGAATAGTCGTCGAGGAGGATGACTAGAAGGCTGAGATTTCATCGTTGTTGAAGATTCTAGCATGCTCAAAGCAAGAGTACGTTGGGACGGGTCACGATGAAGTTCCAAGCACGGGCTGCGACGACGTGCTAGTACTCTGGGTAGTTGCGAAAATTCCTAGGCATGGGCTGCGACGACGTGCGGAGTTATGTCTAGAACCGGGATTACCATTAGCCCTTGACATGCGGTTATTCAACTAACGGTGAATTCAAGGCAATGATAACAGTGATAGCCAGAGTCATGGATGTTTGGTTGCACCATCATTCGATCTCAAGAGCGATGCTTTCTGGGTGCTTATCTGATCTTGGTTTAGGCCTTGGGGGTTTGTACTTGGAAAACATCGACCTTGACTCGAGTGATAATTACTTTACTTTAAATGTCTGCTTTGTTATGCTTGTTTCTGCTTGGTGTGTCTGGGGGCTATTACTGTAGAATGAGGTGGAGTGGGATGGTTGAGTTCCTATTCCTTTTACCCTTTATGCTCTTTTGGTATGTTTGATAGTTGATTTACTGCTCACTAAGACTGTTGTCTGACTCAAGGTTTTATGTTCAGCTCTTATTACCTTGGGCTGTTCATCCATGTTGGGATGGGCAGACTAGGTAGCAGGTGACAGGTGTTGTTCTTGGCTACCAACGATGTTGATGACGAAGACGAGCTGGAGGCTTTTGCATATTGTTTTCTTAGTATATGTACTGGATTTTCCGCTGTTTGTATATTCTCTGAGTGATATGTAGTGTGGCTTGATGTATTGAATTTGCTGATTGTTGTATCAAACTATTAGAGTTTATATGATGAGATTCTGTTATATGGAGCTTCACTATGTATATTTTCTATTGTATTTTGTCCATGCGTTGTGAGTAATACGATAGATTCCGTTGTGTTTACCTTACCCTGACTATCGTCCATGGCTTCCTGGCACGCCTTTCAGCGCACCATTCTCTTATTCTAGTGCGGGAGTCATGGGCGGTCGTCACATTTGGTATCAGAGCTTTGGTTAATCGATTTTAGCCAACGCTCGCTGACGTAACTATGTAAGAGAGACGTAATTGTATTTTGATGGATGATTATTATATATAATATAGTAGTTTAGAAGGATTTGAACTCCTTATGTAGTTGTTTCTCAAAGTGTTCTAAGTTATTCCTTTTTGTAGATATTAAGGATGAGTCGAAGTGAGAGACAAGCTGCTAGGGAAAGTCGTGCTATTGGGGAAGCTACTGACTATGCTGCAATGTTCGAAGCTATGATGACTTCGATCATGAGAAGGATACCAACCTCGGGGTCATCAGTAGATGTTGGAGTTCAAGTTCAAGCTCCAAAATCAGTAGATTTTGCTAAGTTGTGCAAAGACTATACTGCTCTTGGAGGGAAGGTTTTCTTGGGAACAGAATCAACCATAGAAGTTCAGAGATGGATAGATGCTTGTAGAAGGATTTTTGGTGACTTGGGAATTGAGGATGCAACTAAGAGGAAGCTTGCATCAAGGCAGCTTCAAGGGAGAGCTTCGGATTGGTGGAACTCTATCACCATTGATACTCCAGAGGAAGAGATTACTTGGGAGCAATTCCAAGTCAGATTTGAGGCTAAGTTCATTTCTACAGCTCAGAAATCTATTTTTTTTAAGAAGTTTGTGGAACTCAAGCAAGGTGGAAGACCAGTTCTTGAGTATGTTTCTGAGTTTGAATCTTTGTCCAAGTATGCTCGGTCGTATATTGAGTCTTCATATCAGAAGAACGAAAAGTTTGTGACGGGATTGGATAATTATCTTGGGAGACAGTTGGTGGATCATATGGACGATCCATTTGAGAAGCTTGTGGAGAAAGCTCTCAGGCATGAAAATCTGTTTCCTAAGGAAGGATCTGTTGTTGCTGTGACCAAGGAAGAGTCCAAACCACAGCAAGGTGGAAACAAGAAGAGGAAGCAGCAGTAGCAGAAGGGTAAGGATGGCCAGAAGAAGCCAAAGGGGGAAGCGATCTGCTACAACTGTCAGCAGAAGGGTCATCTCTCCAGGGATTGCAAGAAACCAAGAGTGCCGGCAAAGTGTCACAACTGTGACAAACCGGGGCATTTCAAGAGGGATTGTCCGGAACCGAGGAAGGACAAGCAGATTGTGCAAGCCTATGCTCCGGGGGCTGTGCCATCATCTTTGAAAGCTCCTACTGCTGATGAGAAAGGAAAGAGTGTGGTGGTTCAAGGTACTCTTTTCATTTGTGGTGTTCCAGTTAGAGTGTTATTTGATACTGGGGCGTCGCATTCGTTTGTTTGTAATGAACTTGTAGGCCGGTTGGGTTTAGAACCGGATATTGTTGATAGACCATTGGTTGTGACTAATCCGGTTGGGGGTTCGTCTTGTTTGTGTATGATATGCCGTGGTCTAGTTGTGTCGAGTCATGATTGCTCTTTTGTTTGTGATTGCTTTGTTCTGAACTTTGCGGGGTTCAGAATTATTTTGGGTATGGACTGGCTTAGGAAGTATGCGGCAAGGATTGATTGTGAGAGGCTGGAGGTGACAGTCGAGAATGTGGAGAGGCGAAAGGTTGTGATACGATGTAAGCATGAGGAAGGCGTCTTCATGAGCTTCATGTATTCGCTGGTTGTTCCACGGGATGGACTGTCATCGGTGCCTATTGTGAATAGATTTGAGGATGTCTTTGACCAGGTCAAAGGGTTACCGCCGCATAGGGAGATCGAGTTTCGTATCGATCTAGTTGAGGGAGCCAGACCTGTTGTGATGCCTCTTAGGAGGATGGCGCCTAAGGGAACAGCAAGAGTTGAAGGTGCAAATTGATGACCTTTTACAGAAAGGATTCATTCGGCGTAGCGTGTCCGAATGGGGTGCACCAGTTGTGTTCGCAACCAAAGCGGATGGATCGTTGAGGTTGTGTGTGGATTATCGTGAGCTGAATAAAGTGACTAAGAAGAACAAGTATCCATTGCCGAGAATATATGACTTGTTCGATCAGCTTCACGAAGCTAAGGTGTTTTCTCAGATGGATTTGGCAACGGGATTTCACCAGTTGAGAGTGGCTAAGGATAGTGTGCCGAAGACTACTTTTAGGACACCATCCGGTTTTTATGAGTGGCTGGTAATGCCGTTTGGATTGACCAATGCACCAGCATATTTTGTGGATCTTATGAATAGAGTATTCAGAGATCAGTTGAACAAGTTCGTACTTGTGTTCTGATTTATTCCAGGACTGAAGAAGAGCACAAGACGCACTTGCGTATTGTTTTGGAAATCTTGCGAAAACATCAGCTAAAGGCTAAGTTTTCGAAGTGTCACTTCTGGAAGAGTGAAGTGAGGTTCTTAGGCCATGTTATTTCTGGAAATGGAATAGCGGTTGATCCCGCTAAGGTAGCAGCAATCTAGGATTGGGTTAGACCTAAGAATGCATCTGATGCGAGAAGTTTTCTTGGATTAGCAGGATATTATCGTCGGTTTATCAAAGACTTTTCCAAGATAGCTGCACCGTTAACAGGATTGACGAAAAAGAACCAGGTGTTCAGATGGGATGCTAAGTCTGAGCAAGCTTTCGGAATCCTGAAAGAGCGACTGACAAGTGCTCCTGTTTTGACTATTCTAAGTGGGAATGATGAGATGGTGGTTTACACCGATGCATGTGGTACTGGACTTGGAGCAGTGCTAATGCAAAAGGATAAAGTTGTTGCATATGCAAGTCGACAACTAAAGCCGCATGAAAGGAATTATCCGACTCATGATTTGGAGTTAGCGGCGGTTGTATTTTCTTTGAAGATGTGGAGACATTATCTATTGGGAGTTTGATTTGAGTTGTTTACAGATCATAAGTCGTTGAAGTATTTGTTCTCCCAAAAGGATTTGAATCTTCGACAGCAACGGTGGCTAGAGTTCTTAGCATCATATGATTTTGGTATAGCCTATACTCCGGGAAAAGGTAACGCAGTGGCAGATGCGTTAAGTCGAAGACATGCAGGTTTGGGAGCCATGTTTTCGGAATGGAAGAGTCTTGAGTATTTGGCTGGATTTGACTTCAGGCCCAGATGTGAATTGGAACCTGAGATGTTGGCAAACTTATCAATAAGACCTACTCTTGTGGAAAGAATTGGTGAGAGCCAAAAGCGAGACGATAAGCTTGCCAAGATTATCCGTGATTTGGAATTTGGATTGGATCCAGAGAAAGATAAAGGATTCGAGGTCGATCGAGAGGGTTGGCTTCGGAAACAAGGACGACTGGTTGTTCCCGATATAGATGAATTAAGGGATGAAGTTCTGAAGGAAAGTCATCACTCGAAGTTGACAATTCATCCAGGTGGAAATAAGATGTATCGGGATATGAAAAGGACTTACTACTGGGAAGGTATGAAGAAGGATGTTGGAAATTTTATTTCCAAATGTATGAATTGCCAGTTGGTAAAAGCCGAATCAGAAGAAGCCGAGTGGATTGCTTCAGCCGTTAGAAGTTCCAACATGGAAGTGGGAGCAGATATCGATGGATTTTATCGATGGTCTACCTAGAACCAGGGCAGGAAATGAAGGGATTTGGGTCATTGTAGATCGTTTGACTAAGAGTGCAAGATTCATTCCTGTTCGATCAACTAGGACTGCATCGAAGTTGGCTGAGCTTTATGTTAAGTGGATAGTTCGATTCCATGGTATTCCGAAGAGTATAGTGAGCGATCGAGACCCATTGTTCACTAGTGGATTTTGGAAGAGCTTCCAGGAAGTTTTGGGAACTGAGTTGTGTTTGAATACAGCTTATCACCCCCAAACAGATGGTCAGACCGAGAGAGTCAACCGAGTTTCGGAAGATCTCCTGAGAGCTTGTGTTTTAGATTTCGAAGGATCATGTGAAGACCATCTTCATTTGGTGGAATTTGCGTATAATAACAGTTATCAGTCCAGTATTGGTATGGCACCATATGAGGCATTGTATGGAAGACCGTGTAACTCTCCGACATGCTGGTTGGAAACTGGAGAAAAGTTGATACCTGGGCCAGAAATGATTCGACAGACTTCGGACTGTATAGAGATTATTCGGCGACGAATGAAGGCAGCCCAAGATCGTCAGAAAAGTTATACCGATAAGCGTCGTAAGGATTTGGAATTCGACGTAGGTGATATGGTTTTTGTGAAGATTTCTCCACTGAAGAATGTTATTCGATTCGGGAAGAAAGGAAAATTGACTCCGAGATTTGTTGGACCATTCCCGATTATCGAGCGAATTGGAAAGCTCGCCTATAGATTGGAGTTACCAGAAAAGATGGCAGGTGTGCACAATGTTTTTCATGTATCTTATCTACGGAAGTATGTGCACGACCCAAGTACAGTGGTTTCTGCTGATAGCTATGAAGACTTGGAGGTTGATCCAGTTGTTATGAGAACTCGTAAGCCACTTCGTTTTGTGGAAACTGACACGAAACAGCTTAGGAGGAAGACGATTACGTTGCTCAAGGTACAATGGAGTGATGATGTTAACGACTGTACGTGGGAGGAGGAAGAGAGGATGAAGGCAGCTCATCCTGAACTCTTCGAGGTATGGCCCTAAGGTGTCGTGACATCTCATGAATTTGTAGCTTGTTCTAAGTCTTAGAATTCTGCATGCTAGGCTAGTAATTGGATGCATGGTTTGTTGATTGCTATGGATGGTAGGCATGCAGAATAATTTTGATTGCTCTTGTTTGTTTGCAATTTCGGGGGCGAAATTCCTAAGGGGGAGAGAATGTTACGACCCGTATTTTTACGGATCGAAAGATCGTAAAACTATCAACTTTAAGCCGTTGATGTTGTTAAAGTTGTTTAGAGTTTAAGTCGTGAAGGAGTTTAAGTCGCGTGGAAGTTAACTCGTGTGGTGTTTAAGTCGTAGGAAGCTTGGGTCGTTTGGTAGTTAGGTTGGGTGGAGCGACTTATAGGAATAGGTCGTGGACGGCTTAAGGTTTCGACCAACCTGAGTATGGAGCGACTTAAGGTGGTAGGCGAGTTAGTAGGTTAGAAGGCTCACGGGTTAACGGAGTTGGCGACTTAAGACAGTGGACGGGTTAAGGATTTAACGACCTATAGATTTGAGCGACTTAAGGGGGTAGACGACCTAGGATAGTTAGAGGCTTAAGGGTTTAGGTCGTAAGTCGTTTGGAACGACTTAACGGGATAGCGACCTAGTGGTTAGCGGCTTAACAGGGTTAGCGGGTTAACAATCTAAGGGATAAGTCGTTCAAACGACATAAGGAGGAAGGCTTAGGTTGTGAGACTCTGTGTGCTGGGTTAGGTCGTTAGACGACTTAAGGAAGTTAGGTTGCTTGCATGTAGGGTCGAGCCTATGTTGAGTCACGCATAGGTTGAGTCGTGGGCTTGTTAGGTCGTTTGACTCGAGTCTGTAGGCCACATGAGTGTAAGGTCGTTAAGTCGCGCGTGTTTAGGTCGTTAAGTCGGCCGTGTTTGTTAGGTCGTAAGGTTGGTTAAGTCGACCGTGTTTGTTAGGTCGTAAGGTTGGTTGAGTCGGCTGTGTAGTTGGGTCGTTAGGTCGCTAGGAGGTCTATGTCGCTATGTCGCATCTGGTTAGGTCGTTGAGTCGTGTGGGGGCATAAGTCGTCGTTGGGCTTTTAGGTCGTGGGCGACTCATGGGGGCGGTCGACTCAGGGAAAATCTGCCTATAAATAGAGGGCTTTGGTTCACTTTTTGGCACCGGATTTTGAAGCGACGAAGTGCTGCCATTTTGAGAGCTCGACTACAACACTTCTTCACTTCTTTTCTCCTCTCTAATCTAGTGATTCCTTCCATCTAGATTGAAGATCAAATCGAAGATCCAAGAGCCAAAGTTGAAGATCTCCATCTACCGAAGAGAGATTTCATCGTTTGAAGCGGAACTTTGGAGGATCAAGCTTGATTCCTTGCTGTCCAGATCTGAAGTTGGTTGTTTTTGAGGTGTTTAGGTGATTCGGTGAGTGGTGGTTATCTCTCACACGGACCCAAAGGAGTATATTGGATCGGTGGTTTGTTTATGTGCTTAAGATAGTGATTTCGTGCATTTTCTTAAGTCTGCATGTAGATCTATGGTTAATAATGATTCAACACCTATTTTACTACATGTTCACTTATGCAAGTTTATTCATCAAGTTGCAGAGATATTGTTCATAATTCATGCTTGTTAGAATGCATGTTAGATTTGGACTCTTTATTTACGAAATTGCCATTATTGTTGTAATTGTTTATTTAGATCTTGTTTGAATGATTGATTGCTTGGATTAATGTTTGATTTGATTGATTAGTTGATCGATAACTTGATTTGGGCAAGTTGGTCGAAGATGATTCAAAAGCTAAGTGGAAAGGCTCTTGAATAAGGAAAGCTGCTTGTGGCATATGAAGCGGATGTTGAAGCTTATATGGATAGGTTTGATGATGATGTTGAGATGGGACTTTGCCATGATGCGATGAGGCAAACCATGATGTTGAGATGAGACTTTGCTATGATGCGATGAAGCAAAGTATGATGTGAGAAAGCCTTGGTTTAATCCAGACGGGATCATCCCAAGCATGTTGATAACTCGGTGATGCGGTCCGAGTTTGTGGATAATGGTTAGCTTGAGAGGCGCTTGAGCTAGTATGGGAATAGTCGTCGAGGAGGATGACTAGAAGGCTGAGATTTCATTTTTGTTGAAGATTCTAGCATGCTCAAAGCAAGAGTACGTTGGGACGGGTCACGATGACATTCCAAGCACGGGCTGCGACGACATGCTAGTGCTCTGGGTAGTTGCAAAAATTCCTAGGCACGGGCTGCGACGACGTGCGAAGTTATGTCTAGAACCGGGGTTACCATTAGCCCTTGACAGGCGGTCATTCAACAAACGGTGAATTCAAGGCAATGATAACAGTGATAGCCAGAGTCATGGATGTTTGGTTGCACCATCATTCGATCTTAAGAGCGATGCTTTCTGGGTGCTTATCTGATCTTGGTTTAGGCCTTGGGGGTTTGTACTTGGAAAACATCGACCTTGACTCGAGTGATAATTACTTTACTTTAAATGTCTGCTTTGTTATGCTTGTTTCTGCTTGGTGTGTCTGGGGGCTATCACTGTAGAATGAGGTAGAGTGGGATGGTTGAGTTCCTATTCCTTTTACCCTTTATGCTCTTTTGGTATGTTTGATAGTTGATTTACTGCTCACTAAGACTGTTGTCTGACTCAAGGTTTTATGTTCAACTCTTATTACCTTGGGCTGTTCATCCATGTTGGGATGGGCAGACTAGGTAGCAGGTGACAGGTGATGTTCTTGGCTACCAACGCTGTTGATGACGAAGACGAGCTGGAGGCTTTTGCATATTGTTTTCTTACTATATGTACTGGATGTTCCGCTGTTTGTATATTCTCTGAGTGATATGTAGTGAGGCTTGATGTATTGACTTTGCTGATTGTTGTATCAAACTATTAGAGTTTATATGATGAGATTCTGTTATATGGAGCTTCACTATGTATATTTTCTATTGTATTTGTCCATGCGCTGTGAGTAATACGATAGATTCCGCTGTGTTTACCTTACCCTGACTATCGTCCATGGCTGCATGGCACGCCTTTCAGCGCACCATTCTCTTGTTCTAGTGCGGGAGTCATGGGCGGTCGTCACAGCTATTCCCGGTCGTTACCGACCTTTATCCGAGGATCCTCAACCACAAAGCAACATCACATAGTAATAAATTTACGGTGTCCACATGAGTTAAGTATCTGGGCTCCATACCATGATACCATCCTTCATCCAGAAGAAAATGGACACACCTTAGGGGCGTGACCCCAAAAAACCTTGCCGCAACATTCTTGTTTCGACCATTTCCGGGTTGTTAGGCTCGACGAAGTCACGTACACACAGCTACGCTTTTCACAAAGCCATGCTTCGATCAACAAATGATCAGCAGCACTTCGTATGCCACATTACCAAATTGGGAATGTATCACTAGTAACCATCAACTACATAACCTCTGAGCTCATACGTCTCAGAGAAGGGTGTTAAGCTAAAAGGATAAATTCTCGGCCACCAACAGAAATGTATTTGATAGAAACCAGCTTTACATCTCAATTTGTAACGTCAGACACACATCCATACAAGTCTATTCCGGGTTCGAACAGAACCGAAGGCACTTCCGAAGAAGCCCTTGCAAATCCGGGTATTCACAATCCTGATCGAACTTCCCATCACTTAGGGAATCTCTATACCGTAGCTACTCAGTGCAGAGACAATCGATAGGTCATCCTATCATTCTCGCAAATACCCGGTCTTCAACACCGGTCTTCAAATGCAATCCCATTTTGTCGTAACATTATTCGGAATGGGTTATATGACACAAAGGTCCTCTCTCGGCTAATCCGAATAACGAGCGCTTATTTTTAAAAATAAGTGTTCATTTAGATTTCAAACAAATCACAACAATTTCCACTTCGATCTTTTAAATAAAAGGTCTATCACAATCACAAAGGTTCGATGTGGTTTCCCGATATCCACTTGGAATCCGACCCCCGGTCGCATCGAAATTCAAATGCCATTAAAAATGCCAATATTGATAGTCGGTTATTTAACTATTAATAAATATTCACAACAAACACCAAAATTTAAATAATTTTCCAAATAATTTATTTCAAAATATCTTTGCAAGATATAAATTTTTAACACTTCATCTATTTGAAAACAAATTTCAAATCACTTTACGCCTTTCAATCCTTTGAAAATAAATTTCAAATCACCATCCTCACTTGGAATAAATTTCCAAATATTTATTTGATTCCACTGAAAATTTGCCGAGTTAAAATATTTTAAAACAATTTAAATTACTTACCCAACATATATACTTGGAAATATTTAAAACAAAACTATTTTAAAACACTTACTTAAATATTAGTTATGAAAATACTATATTAATAACTCATATAAAATCCAAGTCCAAACTAATTTTAAGATAAAATTAGTAGATAGGGTATAACTATTTAAATATCCAATTTCTAAAACAAATATCAATTTTTAATCTTCAAAATAATTCTTCCTATAAGTGATTAAATAAATTCATGTTTTAAAGATTTAAAACAATTTCCAAAAATAATTCCTCCGACAATAAAATTTTCCAAACAATTTCTAGAACTTTTAATTTATACATCAAAAGCTACTTTAACAATATGCTCGGCTTTTCAGGGAAGAATTCTCTTTCCATTTATGTCAATTAATAAATCTTCTCGATTTATTTTAATTTACATACCATATCCGTAAATTCCTTTATAAATTCCCATTGTGAATTTAAACTTCTAAATATCCACTGATATACGATTTTCAAATCAATTTCTAAATATTCATTTTCAGCACCGAATTAAATTCTGAATTTGATTTTCAAGTTTATTTACAAATACCAAATCAATTTTCAAAATTTATTTCCAAATTCATTTCGACACCAAATTTATTATTTTTGAAACAAATTCCTTCTTTTAAATTTATTCAATTTTTCTAAAATTAATTTACTATAAATTCTCTACTAAATTTCAAAATCCAATTTTATTTATTTCTGATATCCTACGATGTCAGAATTATATTCGGCTAAATTATAGCCTTCAAAGGTTTCAATTACAATATAATCACACAGAGATTATAAATAATTTAACACACAACAAAAGAAACAAATTCAAATGTTTGAGGAATCTAGTTGGATCCCTCCAACCTGTTTCTCTGCATCCACAGACATTAGCACCATAATTAAATACCAATTCCACTTCGAAGTGGAATATCACGGTATATGGGATTTATAAAATATTATCCCCTATTATGCGGCGCAATAGGGTCTCATCCGCTATATAATGCGGGAAATCAACTCCAAATACATATACAATACCAATTCCACTTCGCGGTGGAATATCGCGGTATATAGGTTTAATATAATAACATCCGCTATTATGAGGCGCATAGGGTCTATTTCAAAACAAATAATAACAACCATCATTCAAGCACACAATCAACAATTTTAAATTTAACTTATTTAAAATCAAACTGGAAGTTTCAATTTAAACTTGGGTGAGAAGATCTAACCTTTTGCTTACGCATGTAATCCATTCCAATTCATTTCCATTCCATCCTGATTTCATTAGATATTGACCTTGTATAAATGTTAGATGATTAATTAATATTTGAATTCGAATAATCCATTACTATTTAATAAATTTAATTTACTAAAAATTGGATTTCAACTATTTCCCTTTAAAATGCCTTTTAGTATCAAAAATAAATTTAATAAGTTAATTACCCAAGTTAATCACCTAAATACATTTAGGTGCTCTTCAATACTTTATAACAGAATGTACATATATACATATGTATACAAATTAACATTGTATGTAGTCTAAAATTAAACAGTAAACTATATATATATATATATATATATATATTTCCAAATTTGTCATCATTTTTTTCTTTTGATTTTCATATACATATTTATAAATCAGGTTAAATTGAGAAAAAGTTAAATCGAGGATACCTCTCTGTCGACGAGCCAATGATGTCACCGCCACGAACGCGACGCTCGAAATCGAAACCCTCGCTTCACATGACCACCTTCGATTACCCTCTCGCACAAGAGCGCTTGCCGTCCAGAACAAATCCAAATACTGCAACATCGACAACCTCTGACAACATCGCAGATTCACTCCAGCTCCTCTCACAACACCGACGCCTCCTTGCGTGCTCGCGCTAGCTCCAAAGTCACGATCGATAAAGGTCCCTTCACATCCTACTGACTCTCCTCTCGCACGTGCGAACTGGCATGCCTCGTCGACGTTCTCCTCCCCTCAACAGCTGCACACGAGCTTGACTAGGCACGAATAGCTATCGTGCGATTTCATTTAGGAATCGAGAATCGAATCCCTTCAATTAGAGTTGGAGACGCGGCTTCGACCGAGAGAAGGAAAGGCTCGATTTCTAACTGATTCGAACGTCGATCGTTTTTTTTTCTGAAAGAGAGAAGACTCCAAATGTTCAGCCATTTTTTGTCTTCTGAACTTTGAATTTTTTCTTTAGTTTTGAAAGAAGAAGCTCGGTATATAAAATAAAAGGAGAAGGAATTTGAGGAGCGGCCATTAATTTGTTTTCGTCTGAATTGAGCAAGAAGATACGATTTTTATCTGGAAAAGAGTGGAGATCCACGCGATTTAACAGAGAGGGATAGGTCGGCTTCTAACAGAGGTAGGTTGGCTAAAGAAAACTTAGGGTGGTTGTGATTTGATTTTTTTGATCATATATATATATAATTCGGTTAATTATTTTCTCGGCGTTTTTATCTCGTACGATCACACGATAGCTCCAGAAGCTACGAAATTTGAAATCCGATAATAATTCAATATTACGGATCCAGTGGGACTGGTTTTGTCGAATTTCGAGATTGTGCCTCGGAAGGCTATTTTAAATATCGATTTAAACGATATAAATTCCAAACTGAACAAAATAGTTCCAATTTCAATTCTGAAGTTTCCATTAACCTCAGTGTTATCAATATAAATTTTCTAATCCATTGAAATATTTTTAATCGGCTTCAACTGAAGATTCAAATTTTTACCAAACTTCAATAAATTAAATTTAATAATTTAATTGTGAAATCCATAGTTATATTTGGAAATTCAAATTAAAATAACTTTCAAATATTTAAAATCAATTAAATATTTCGATTTGAAATGTTCAAAATTCTGAGTCGTCACATACTATCAGCATGCATTCTACTTTTCGACATCTTTTTAAACCCAGGTGATATGGCCTTACACTTTGTAGTTAATCACTGTGGAGGTGCTCTTATGGAGATGTCTACTTGGGTCCAAATCTATAGCCACTTTTAGCGGGCATTAGCTATCAACAACCACTTTTGGCGGGTGTCGATCATTAAAATCTATTTTAAGTTAACGGCCATATAGAAAACTAGTTGTAACTTGGAAAAAGGGAAATATGAATCCTTTGAAAAGAGTGATTTCGACCATTTTGTAAAAGACTTTTGAAATCACGGTTTTTGAATCACATTGTTCAAAATCCGAGTTTAAGGAAGAAGATTATTGATGGAATCAGTATTATATATATATATATATATATATATATATATATATTAGTAAAAATGAAACTCTTTATTGATCTTTTCAGATCAATGGAAGGTTTCAGTTCTTAAATCCTAAATGCAAGTACGATATGCAAGAGTTCTTACGGAAAGAGGACATATCAGAAGCGATGCCATAAATATCGAGACACGAACACACTTATAGAGTAATGATTCAGCAATCAGGGTTATGCCGAAGAAGAATGCACCTGAAAAAGAAAACGATACTTGTTAACTAAGCTTCAAGAAATCCAAAACCATGGGGTGGTCCTTAGATTTGAAATTTTGGCGAAAGAGGTTGTAATCAAGAGGAGCATGTTAATAAAATTGGCAATTTTCATTTGATTGTGGGAGTTTCATGAAAAGGATTCCTCTTGCAACTTCATCTTCATAGAAAAGCACCATATGCATTTATTTGGCAATAGTTACACGAAATTCTCCTAGAGCCATAAAAACAGAAAAAAAAATTAAATAATTCTGAAACTGAATATTTAAATTGTGAAAATTAGCCACAAGGGCCTCTTTAGCAAGTGCAATTAGTTTCTAGGACACACAACTGAAATAATTACTTTTAAAGACAAAACACAAAATAATTAGTTTCTAAGGCCAAAAAACTTATGAAATTATGTCCTTGAAAGTAATTGGACTGCTGACTTTGTCCTTAAAAATAATCATTCTGCTGACTTTGGTCTTGAAATTAATTTATGTGGATGTGTGTTCTAGAAACTAATTGGACTGCAAAGTTTGTCCATTTGGTGAAATGCCTCCATTTAAATTAGAGTTTAATAAATTTGGTTAACTTTCCTTTTTATATAAACTACTCAGTCTAGTAAAAAATCTTTCAGCATTCGTCCATCTCATGCTCATTCATCAAATGATAGACATAATACTTCTCTTCAGGTTTTCTTTCTTTAATATGGGAAATCCAGGTAGGAGAAGTCGTTACGAGTGTCTAAGAATATCTTAGAAAAGCTTTGGTTGAATATGGTAAAGTCTGATCATGCTTCAACTTCTTCTGGGACCCACCATCTTAGGTATCTGGGGTAGCTCTCTTATCGAAAGGAACCAAATCTTAATATTTCAGCAATTTTGTGGAAAGGTTCCTAACTTCAATATTTAGGGCCTTAACAATCTTTTAGAGATGGGTTGATTCATAGAGTGATCCTTGGAGATATTCTAAAAGCTGCCTGATATGAGAAGCTTGAAGTTCATAAACAGGATCATATTCTTTACCATTCTCTTTCTTAGAAATGAGGGTAACCAATCTCTCATTGTTTTCTTCTTTAATGAGCTGAATGCGCAGGTTGAGGGCCAACTCGAGTGTTAGCTTCTCATTCTCAAATTTAGTCATTCTCAAACTCTCGTTGAAAGCTAAACGATGGGTCTCAGAATTACAAGACGAAGAACTTTCTTCCCAAATATTAGTGAGTGGTACTTTATGGAAATTATAATGTAACATCTGTCATCCTTATAGTATGTATATACCTTATTATACATATTATTTTGGACTGAAAAGCAAAAGGATTCAATTAAAGGAATAGATTTGGATTAGTGAGATTTAGAAATTTTGAAAGGTGAGTGGAAAATTATATGCTTTATTTATGACATTGAAAATTATATCGTTGAATTTTTTTATTATTATGCCTATATAATATCTAATGAGTTATAGGCATAAAATGGACGTATTTAGTTGAAATCTTGCCTATATACTCCGTAAGTCAGGTAATCCGAATAGAGTATACACCTTGATATGGAAATTTGAAAATCAGTCCTTAAATTGTTAAAGTTGAAAATTGATAAAGCTGTAAAGTTTATTCTCGATTTATAGTTGGGTTGTAAATTATTAGCATTCATTTAGATCGCTCTAGTTCGACTTGAAATGTGAATTTTGATATGCACACGTAAGTGTGTGTATTTTTACATCCATATTTAATCTATTTTTATTTAAATAAATGTCATAATTTGGTATTTTTACATGTTTAAAACCAAATTTAAAATATGCTTTCAAGTCATCATTCATACATCAATGTGGGGGTAAAATAATAATTTTGTGCATGAATTAATTTTGAGAATATTTGTTTGCACATAGGAATTTTTGGATGGAAATATGAAGTTGTTCACATGGAAATATGCATGCACAAGGATGGAACAAAGGAATGGAGATAGAAATAATTCAAACCATACATCATGGAGGACCCTACCTAACCACTTACCTTAATCTACAATTATAAGCTAATGGACAAGTTAGTAGAGATTAAAGTTTCATACATACTTAATGATGGACTAATTAAAGATTAATGATTACTTAGTAGCCACACTTCCTAAAGGGTATTTTCGAAAGCCCGCTAAAATATGAATTAGGGTTTTGTGCGTATATAAATAGCCCTCTTATGTACATGTAATGGATCTTCTTCTCTTTTAATTACTTAGGAAATTTGAATGCAAGTTGTAGCCTCAAAGTTATTGAAATAAAAATGGTTTCCTAAGCCTTTTGTTCTTTTACTTCTTCCTTGTTCTTATTTTATTTTTCTTGTTCATGTTTATTTACATGCCCTTTCATTTCATGTTAGTAGCTTAGTTTTACTTTTATGCAAATAGTTAAGTTTCTCTTTTATTCTAATTAGCTCTTACCTTTTTTGCTTTTGTTTTCATGTTGAAATTTACATGTGTTGATATAATAATACAAATGAGTAGCTAAGCCCCTTCAATTTAGGGGTAATGAAACTCTCAAATATTATGTAAATTCAATATATTTTGTGATTTATGGTCTATTTTATACTTAATGATAAGTAAATGTTGATGCAAGTTTATAAAAATGAATTTGATGGCCTATGTTGTATTTATAAATAAGCTATTCTTATTCAAACATAAACACAATTTACATCATCATTTTACTAATTTATTTTTTATTATGAAATTACGATAGAAACAAAATTTGATGACCTATGTTACTAAATACAATAGTAAATAGATCATACTTAAAATAGCTTTTGTTTTAACTTCATTTTCATGAGAATTGGTAGGCGGCTTTGGTTATTGTATTATAGTTTGGTGGTTTAAGTTATGTTAATCAATAACATTAATAATCCATACTTATAATAAATACATCACTAATTCCACTTAATATCAAAAAAAAAGATCATAAATTATTTTTGTGTTGATTTACAAAAATATGGGAGTGGATTTGCCTCTAAATTGTTTTCTAATCTCATATTTTCAATTACTTTTGTTCTAGCTAGTTTTACAATTTTAGCTCAAGACAATCACAACTTCAATTTTTGGTTCAATTTGATTGAATAGAAATTTTAAAATCTATATAATTCCCTGTGGATCGATCCATATTGGCCACGTACTAAAATTGTATGTCGTGCACTTGCGGTTAATTACTAACGAAAAAATTTCGGCTATTTTCTAAACCGATAGAAAAATAGTCGTTAAACAAGTTTTTGGCGTCGTTGTTGGAGAATTTATTTGATTTTTAATTTCTATTCTTCGAATTATTTGTTGCTTGATTTTTGTGCGTTTTTATTTTGTGTGTTTGTTTACATTTAAAAAAAAGAATTTTGTTGTGTATTTGTGTGGTTGTTGCTCGCATTTGTTTGTGTGTTTGTTTGCATTTGTTGCTTTTCTATTTTGCATTTGCAATTTTCATTTTAAAAAACGAAAAAAAGCATACACAATTTCAAATGAAATTAGTTTATTGCATTTGCACATTCACATTTACATTTCATTTGCACTTTCTTCTTTTTTTTACATTGCTTTCAAAATTTAAAACAAAAAACTATGCACATCTCTGTGCATATTACTGTGCACTATCATCACTGTACATTGCCTCACAATCATTTCATTTGCCTCATAACATCAGTTTACAAATTAAAAACTCCACTTTTATCTCCAACCTCCTGTCAGAAATTTTTTACTGTCCGATCTTTCATGATTAATGATGAACAATTCAAGTAATAGCCCAAGGATCACCAATACCGAATATTTCACAAACAAAACTAAATATGATTTTTTTTGTTTAAGATGACGTACCTTGATTAACAGCGAAAAATATAATGGCTGTCATCTTCTTCTTCTGACTTCTAATAATTACTCTTCTTCTCAAAATTCGATTTCTCTCTCTAACCCTATTTCTTTATGTGTTTCTTGATGGAGAAGAATACATCTATATTCTAGAGAGAGAGGACCCAATCCTTTATATAACATTTAACTCTAAATCTGGTACGTCCATCATATGTCAATTCAACGCTTAAGATTAATCACAAACCTAATTTTCTAATTATAGAACGGTCTATTTATGACTTAATTAATCGGGTCACATTAAGATTAGAAACTGCATAACGTTAAAGGTAAATGAAACATTCTATTTATGACCTAGTTAATAGGGACACATTAAGATTGGAAACTGCATAACGTTAAAAGTAAATGAAACGATTGCAGTTTCTAATAGCAGTTTTCTAACATTCTCCCACTTGAGCCGATTATTCATAATATCAAGTGTTGAACATCATAATATGATAAACTGCTGAGAGTTATGGCGGTTGTGCATTATTAATTCAATGCATTCCCTTCCATATACTACAATACTAGCAACCCATCATTTTATACTCATAATTTATATAAAACAGCATAATGGTCCACATAATGTCTTATATCATAATGATTAAACATAATATCTTTATAAAACTCTTTCTTGTTTAAAATTACATAAAGTACGTACTACCATATTAAAACAAGAGACACATAATTGTATATCAGAAACACACAAAGGAGCTCAGAATGTCACACATCAATTATTATTAATACAATCAAGACCCATTCTATGAACATGTTCCTTAAATTGTCTTGGCTGTAACCCTTTCGTCAAAAGGTCGGCAATCATAAGTTATGTTCTGCTGTGCATGATTGACACTCTTTTTTTCTGAACCTCATCTTTCACAACAAGATACATCAGTTCCATATGTTTGACACCTTTAGAGTACTTGTCGTTTTTTGAGAAAAACACTGCTGCAGAGTTATCACAATAAATTTTCAGCGGCTTGCTAATGGTGTCGACAACCGCAAGTCCTGAAATAAAGTTCCGCAACCATAATGCATGAATTATGGCTTCATAACATGCCACAAATTATGCCTCCATAGTAGATGAAGTAACGATAGTTTGTTTCGCACTTTTCCATGATATGGCTCCTTGAGCAAACAAAAACAGGTAACCAAAAGTCGATTTTCTAGTATTGATGCATCCAGCAAAATCTGAATCGCTATATCAATCACCTCCAATTCATTGGATCTACTATACATGAGCATGTAATCTTCCGTGCCTTTTAAGTATCTTAATACTTTCTTTGTAGCTTGCCAATGTTCCCTTCCTGGATTACTTTGATACCTCCCTAACATACCAACCGCAAAACTGATATCCGGTCTAGTACAGGTTTGAGCATACATTAGGCTACCAATTACAGATGCATATGGAATTGATTCCATTTCCTTTCGTTCAACATCATTCTTAGGACATTGCATGAGATTGAATTTATCATCTTTCTGTACAGGAACTTTTCTAGGTGAACACTTACTCATTCCAAATCTCTCTAGAATCTTTTCGATATATCCTTGCTGAGACAATCCCAATATTCCTTGTGATCGATCATGAAATATTTCTATTCCGATCACATAGGATGCCTCTCTCATATCTTTCATTTCAAAGTTCGTTGAGAGAAATTCCTTAGTCTCATGCACTATGATTAAATTATTTGCAGCAAGCAAGATGTCATCAACATAAAGGACTAGATAAATAAACTTGCTCCACTGATCTTTTGGTATAAACAGTGATCAACCGTATTTTCCTTAAAATCAAAAGAAGTAATAATGGTATTGAACTTAATATACCATTGTCGGGATGCTTGTTTAAGCCCATATATTGACTTCTTAAGTTTACACACCAATTGTTCTTTACCTTTTACAGAAAAACCCTCAGGTTGATCCATATAAACATCCTCATCAAGATCTTCATTCAGAAAGGTTGTTTTCACATCCATTTGATGCAATTACAAATCATAATGTGCTACTAATGCCATTATTATTCTTAGTGAGTCCTTTTTCGAAATAGGAGAAAATGTCTCCTTGTAATCAACACCGTCTTTCTGAGTGTAACCCTAAGCATCAAGTTTCTGAGTGTAACCCTAAGCATCAAGTCTAGCTTTATACCATTCGACATTACCACTAGAGTCGTGTTTGGTTTTTAAAACCCATTTGCATCCGACTCTTTTACAGCCATGTGGTAACTCAACGAGATCTCAAACTTCATTCTGTTGCATGGATTTTAGTTCTTCTTTCATGGCATTAATCCATTCCTTTGACTCTTTACTTTCTACAGCATGTGAAAACGAAAATGGGTCTTTATTGATTCCTATATCATAATCTGATTCTTGCATATAAACCATATAATCATTAGAAATAGCTGACCTACGATCTCTTTGAGATCTTCTTAATGCTACTTGTTTTGGTTCATGCATATCAACATTATGTAAGTCAGTTCCTTCAGGAAGTACTTCTTCATTTATATGTTGTTCATCATCATGTTGTTCTCCAACAGCTGGAACAACATTTGGAGTAATAGTAGATGGAGGAACTATTCTAGGCAATGTATCATTTATCCGTGTTTTCTTTATTTCCACTATTTCTCTTCTAGTACTCCCACTGACTTCACCAATCTCAATGAATCTTGCATTACCAGTTTCTACAATTCTTGGACTATGATTAGGACAGTAAAACACATACCCTTTAGATTTTTCAGGGTAACCTAAAAAATACCCACTAATCGTTCGAGAATCTGATTTCTTTTAATATGGATTATAAATTCTCGCTTCCGTTGGACAACCCCAAACATGCAGGTGTCTTAAGCTAGGTTTCCTGTTAGTCCATAATTCGAAAGGAGTCTTTTGAACAGCTTTACTAGGAACCATATTCAACAAATAATTAGCGGTTTTGAGAGCATACGACCACAAAATTCTTAGGTAGTGTAGAATCTGACATCATACTCCTAATCATATCTATTAACGTCCTATTGCGCCTTTTTGCTACACCATTTTGTTTTGGTGTACCTGGCATTGTGTATTGCGCACATATGCCATGATTTTCGAGGAATTTTGCAAATGGACCTGGACACTGGCTTGACTCATTATATTTGCCATAATATTCACCACCTCTATCAGACCTTATGATTTTCACCTTTTATCTAATTGTCTCTCAACTTCCTTTACAAACGTCTCAAGGACATTCACAGGTTGAGATTTTTCATGAAGCAAATAGACATAACCATAGCGGGAAAAATCGTCAATAAAAGTGATGAAATACTTTTCTCCATTAGTGGCTGGAGTGTCCATAGGTCCGCAAATATCAATGTGTATTATTTCACAAAGCTGACTGCTTCTAGTGGCTCCTTTCTTATTATGTTTGGTTTGTTTACCTTTAATACAATCCACACATAATTCTAGATCGCTAAAGTTCAAATTTGAAAAAAAATCATTACTTACTAATCTCATCGTTCTTTCTTTGGATATGTGGCCTTGTCTTTTATGCCATAAGAAATTAGAATTTTCATTCAACATGCTACGTTTGCATCCAACATTATTTATTACAATCAGCAAGGAATTCGCATAAGTGTCATTCAGTTTCAATTTATATAAACCATCAATTAGAATACCAGAACCAACATTATCAGTATTCTTATATAAATCAAAACAACCAGATCCAAACGTACATCTAAGACTAGGAATATCCAACTTACTTACGGAAATAAGGTTTTTAGATAATGAAGGTACATAAAGGGTACTGTATAAGTCAAGGTAGCGAGTTCACGATAAACTGGACAAGAAAAGAATCCTCTACTGTAAGTCCAAGGGAGTTTAACCTTGCTGCAAGATTAGTAATCTCTATAATGTGCTCTTGCATAGTTCGCGACCCATCAAACTTCATGGTCGTGAGTTCTGCCATACGAATACCAGCGAGTGACTTATCAGCTGAACGAAAATGTTCTTCCACAAACTCCATATATTCCTTAGCACTTTCTGTTTGCGGAATTTTTAACTTGATGTTGTTAGCAACAGCCATCTTAATAAATATGAGGCTCAATCTGTTACTGCATTCTCATGCTTTATGGTGTGATTTTTCTATCTCAGTACTAGCTGTTGTAAGAGCAACAGGTTTATCCTCAAGGAGTGCCAAGTCAAGATCCTGAACACCTAAATGGAAATTGACTTGTTCTCTCCATTCAGAAAAATTAACACCAGTGAACAATGTAACAGATGAAGCATGTGTATTCATGGAAACTACTGCAAATTAAATAAAAAAATTGAAATAACTATAAGCTCATAGCTAACGCGATTCAGATACGTACATAATAGTATAATATAGCACTCCTTTGGGTAGTACTGTCTTATACTTAACGTAATTAAATACCAAAACATAAGTAAGTAACGAATATATTCAATTAAATAAAACCGACATCTTTGGATGATCAATATTTATTCAATCAAGATATCTATTAAACCTCATCATGTCAACTAGTTATAGAACAAGACTTTCCTTTGGGTAAGTTTTCAGGTTCTACCATTAGTGACGCTAGTTTTTTTTTATTGGTATTATTATAACTGGCAATTTCTATCAATAATCATTATGTCACTTATGCACTAAATGATTATTCTGATTTTGACCACTTTGGTGATTAACAGAATCATAAATCTCATATGCATAATTGACTTGATTAAACATCATAAGTAAAGCATAGAACAGATCAATTGCAATCATAGGAAATAGTCAGTTATTGATTGGTTGCTCTGATACTAAATGTCAGAAATTCTTTACTGTTCGATCATTCATGATTAATAATAAACAATTCAAGTAATAGCCCAAGGATCACCAATACTGAATATTTCACAAACAAAACTTAATATGTTTTTTTTTTTGTTTAAGATGACGTACCTTAATTAACAATTGAAGATGTAATGGCTGTCATCTTCTTCTTCTGAATTTTAATAATTACTCTTCTCTCAGAATTCGGTTTCTCTCTCTAACCCTATTTCTTTATGTGTTTCTTGATGGAGAAGAATACATCTATATCCCAGGAGAGAGAGGACCCAATCCTTTATATAACATTTAACTTTAAATCTGGTACGTCCATCATATACCAATTCAACGCTTAAGATTAATCACAGACCTAATGTTCTAATTATAGAACGGTCTATTTATGACTTAATTAATCGGGTCACATTAAGATTAAAAACTGCATACCGTTAAAGATAAATGAAACGTTCTATTTATGACCTAATTAATATCGTCACATTAAGATTAGAAACTGCATAACGTTAAAAGTAAATGAAACGATTGTAATTTCTAATAGCAGTTTTCTAACACCACCTTCACCTGATCATAAAACTTCTCACTGCACAAAAACTACAGCCATCATTTCATATCACTACTTCACTCTACTGCCCACAACCCAGCCACAACCCAGTCACAACACTGCTGGCCTTACCCATTCCAATTCACTTTAACAATATCACCCCTGTCAACATACACACACCCTTTAACCTTCAAACAAAAACAAACAGATACCATTCATCAACCTATAGTGCCTTCACAAACCAGCATATCTCCACATCAAATACAACTCCTACATCAACTTCTACAACTACATTCATTTCCCTATGCAATACTTCATCAACTCTGCATGCACATCAACAGTAAAATCACCTAACTGCAGCCTTACTACCACTGCTTGTCACTCCTCTGCCTATTGTCATTTCCAGTGCCAACATTGCCAAACTACATATCAAAACTCCCCTCTGCTTGCTGCCAATCCTTTCCAATTACAACTCCTATTCACGTCATTACTGCCTTGCATAAACCACAGCATCTCCTTATCACCACAGACAGCCTATATATACAAACTCCACATACATACCATATCTCCTATACAACTACAAACTCCCAGTCATCTCTCACCAAACTTCCAGCCATATACCATACAACCACAAACATCAGCAGCTCTGAACATATACTTTGTGCACATACACACACAAACTACCACTTCACATCATTACTTACTTGCAACCTTTATTGTTGCCCACCCTATACAACATGCACCTTGCCTGAACTCACTTCATCTCCTCCTCATATCACTACCATCCACTTAACCCCTACCTTCTCCACCTTCATTGCCAAATCACTGACAACTCTCATATACGAACCCACTACCCAAACAAACAAGCAACTGATATCGAACCACTGCACTGCCTATCAGAACACTTCCCACTGCATCCCATTTCGCTGCCAAAACCACTGACATCAGTTAACATCCATCAGTTAACACATCACCATTCACATTCATCTCCTCCTCTTGCACTTACCAATACATACTTACACATAACTGGCCTCCATCCGCTGCTAACATCTCGACAATAATTGCACCTCTACCACAAAAACCCCTTCATCCTATCATCTACATCTACCCTCTGCACATTCCTCCATCCAAGTAGCCTATCACTATCCCAGTGCACAGCAACACCACAAGCCGACCTGTCTGTCACTTCTTCATTCTACCTGAAAGGCTGAAACCAACTACCTCCTCTGCTTGCTCACTGCTCCATAACCACTACATTGCACCTCATTTCCCATCTAACCACCAGACAACCAAATATCATAACTGCCACAATACTCACTACCAACTTCTTGTATATACCCTCAAAACCACTAAACACATACACATAAATCTACACACTGCACGTAACCTTCCTCTACAAACAGTGCTGCTCCACCATCTAACACCACTGTGCCTCAAATCTTCATCCTTCTAAAACCATCCATTCAAAACCAGAGGAAAAACACATCTTGCCACCATACATTGTTGCATATACACTGTAACCAGTTACAAATGTCGCGTCGAATTTCATCATCCCCATCTCCATCGCGAACTCACCTCGAACTCCAACCGCAACAGAGCCTGAACCTCGCTGCAACCAGCAAACCACCTTCCATCAACCCTCCTCTCCAATTCCCGACCTCGCCTGAAACTACCACCGCGACACTCGAACATAAATTCCCTAATACCAAATCTCGCAAACCGAAGCCTAAACCATCGCGACCCTAACCACTAATTTTGATTTCACATTTCCTTTTTTCATTTGTTTCGTGAATTAGAATTGGATTTCGTTTAGGAAAAGCAAATTGGATTTGGTTTTATTTTCTTTTGATAAGTGCTTTTACAGAAGAGAAGGATATTTAACAGTTGTTTTTTATTTCATTTTAACTATAATCGTTTTTTGACAATCAGTTTTGAATAGCGGGTAGTGGGCTTATTAGGCTAAGTTTATTATTTTGTTTTGTTTTGTTTTAAACCTTTTTATTTTCTTTTGTTTAAATATCTTCTTCAATTTTTTAAAAATAAAAAACGAAAAATAAAAAGAAATTCTTGCTTTGAGATTTCTTGTAGGTTGTTTTGCTTTGAGTTGTAAATAATTTTTTTCAATTTCCTTTTATCACTAAAAAAAATTAAATTTGTTTGGTTTTAATTTGTTTTAAGTTTCATCCTTGTATATTTAAAAAAATTACATATATCTTGTTCGAAATTTCAGGTTGCCAAAGCAGAAAATTGCAGGGAAAAGAATTGCCTTGCTTGCCAAAAAAATCGCTGCTTAAAAAATAAAAATAAATTGCCAATAATTCTGCACGCTCTGGTATCGTGCTTTCATCTCTAGTTTTATTCTAATTGCATTGTTGGTTGCTTGAATTTTCATATATACATACACACACACAGACACACACATATAATTTCAAATCAAAAACAAATTTCATTGTAGTAGCATTGTTAAAATCACGTATAATTTCTTCTTTGCATTCATCTCATTTTATTTTCTAAAGACAACATCCAAATTCAAATAAGGTGGGGAATTTCATCACCCCTTCCTTGGCCCATAATTTGCATTTCATTTTGGAATTTGACTAATAATAATGGTTAGACAATTGACTTAAGGGAGTCGCGAGCTCACCTAAGGCTTAATTGTATGTTGACAATTATCTACTTTGAACAATTTTAATGCTTGGTATCTAGGCTACGGTAGAGCAATAACCATTTATAAATATTATGGTGATTCATATATTATATTGGTTGTTTCTCTGAAGATACTTAAACCTTCAGTTGCATTGCTGCGGTGATTCATAGTGCACCAATAATCCCTGCCCGTTACCAGGCTAAGAAATATTTTTGTTGATTTAAGAAAAAGTGTGATTATACAATTCTGGTTAGGAGCTACTAAGGATGAAAAATTTATAATTTAGTCCTTCGCATTTATTTAGTTGCATTAGTTCATGCATATTTAAAAAATAATAATCAAAAAGCCAAAATAAAAAAATTGTAAATTTAACTTAACTTAGATTTTTTTAAATATCAAAAAGAAAAATCCTTTTAAATCCTTTCCTTTGAAATTTTTCAATCAAAATCAAAAATCCAAAATAAAAAATCTTAAGTTTCTTTTTTTAAAAAAACAAAAACAATATATATATATAATCTTTTCAAAAACAAAAAAAAAACATATTCAAAAAAATTGAAAACAAAAACAAACAAAATTCCTTTTGGTGAATATTTGAAAATTCAAAAAAAAAAAAACATGTATATATAAAATTTTGAAAAGCCAAAAAATAAAACAAAAATCAAACAACTCTTTTGAAAAATAAATTTCTCTTGGTAAATATTTTTTCTTCCTCTAAAAACAAAATATATAAAAATCGAACAAAAACAATTTTTCACTTCATATTTTATTTCATTCTCTAAACTCGATCCAAACTTCTTCCTCTTCTCAACTTTTAATTTTGCACGAGTACTTGGACTCGTGACACAACAACAAACACTTAGACTCATTACTCTTCTATGAATCGTTTAACTCGAACAAACGATCCTCCTGAAATGGCGAACGAGAATGCCTCTTGAACTCTTATGGATAGCATCTTTCCCTATAGAGTTTCTATTCCATCTTGCACCACATTACCCGCCCCTATGGGTAACCATTTCAAAATTCACTCGAATCATATTGGCATGCTTCCAAAAATTGGCAAGTTTGAACATGACGACCCATACATTTTCTTGATGAAATTCGAACAAGTCTGTGCAACCATGAAACTCCAACAAATTTCTGATGACGAATCAATCTTCGATTATTCTCATTCGCTCTTACAGATTATGCTGAAAAATGATTGTACAGCTTGCCCTCAAACTCGAATAAAACTTGGGAGGAATTCGTGAAATTTTTCTCAAAAAGGTTCTACCCCTTGGAAAAAAATCTAAAATCCGAAACGAAATCGTAAATTTTCATTGATTTAGGAGAGAACCATTCAGAAAATATTTTGAAAGATTAAAAGAGCTTCTGATAAAATGTCTGCACCATAACTTCAAAAAATGGACGCTTTGCCAAATCTTATATGATGGACTTGAAAACAGCTCAGGAACCAAGCTAACCAATGTACCAAGGCAACTTTCTTGCTCAACATCATGATGATGCTTGGAAATTTCTCGAAAACCTACCCAAAAAGTTGTCCCAATGGGAACGTTCGAACGAAAAATCAATCTACTCACGATGGAGTGCACACTCGACATGATCATCTTTGGTCTCGGAAGCTAAAATCGAAGTAATGATTAATAAATTCGATAACGTTTTCTCATTAGAACAAATGACCCAAGCGTCCCAACCAATGTTATAAATGCAATGATCCTAATCGTATTGTCGATCAGTGCCTTAATCGAATAACACAATGCTTTTGGCAAGGTTAAAAATGACCTGTTTTCTCCAACCTACAATTCTGGTTGGAGAAATCATCCGAATTTTGCTTGGAACCAAAAAAATCCCAACACGAATGTGGTTCATCACAATTTTCAAGCATTCCCAAATGATGCTTCAAATCCTCCCTTTCAACCCAATCATTTTTAATCGAACTTTACTGGTCTGTCTCATAATCAACCACAACAATCAAATTTTCAACCATATCCTGTTCCCCCTCTCCAAGATGATAAATGTTTAAGTTCATTTGAGAAAAGTCTTGAAACATTGGCTAAAGCAACTATACAAAGCGTCCAATCAAAAAGCAATTTGCAAAATTTATTGACCTCGTATATGCAAAACACAAGTCAATCAATTGCTAAACTTGAAATGCAAATGAGCCAATTAGCCACGTCTGTAAGTGAACGTGAACGAGGCACATTCCCAAGCCAGCCTGTTCCAAATTCCAGAAATCAAAATGCTAATTGGAATCATGCCCATGTTGTTCGAGATAGCAACGTCACCCAATTAAATGCTATCATAACTTTGCGTTCTGGTAAACAAATCGATAATCAAGTCGTCAATCAAACCGATTTACCAAAAACCCCTCTCGACACTTATAAAACAACGAAAGAATCTAAATAGAACGTGGAGCCAACCGTCGATTCGAATGTTAATCAAAATTCTTCTTCTACTCAAGTAGACCTGCCTATTGAGTATCGTGTTCCATTTCATCGTCTTTGACCCAAGAAACACTCGCACCAAATGGAAAAGATGTTGGAAATTTTTAAACAAGTGAAAGTTAACATCCCGCTTCTTAACATCGTTCAGGAAGTTCCAAATTACGCTAAATTACGTAAGGACTTGTGTACCCAAAAGCGACACACTCAAGTAACCAAAAAAGACTTCATAGCAGCCAGTTTGAGTGAAGTCTTATCCCAATCCATGCCCGTTAAATACAAAGATCCTAGCTACCCTACAATTTTGTGTACAATTGGAGACAAGACGATTAAAAAATGCTTAATAGACTTAGGCATGAGTGTCAATTTGATTCCATACTCGGTGTACGAACAATTAGGCTTAGGTGAGCTCAAACCAACAAAATCATGCTTCAATTCGCAGATCGTTCCATTAAAAAGCCCGTTGGAGAAATTGAGGATGTGATCTAATGAGAGTATGGCAATTCATATTCCCCGTTGATTTTATCGTTCTCGAAACACAACCTATGAAAATCCCTGCGAGACAAATCCCTTTGACATTGGGCCGACCATTCTTAGCCACCTTAAATGCTTTAATCATTTGTCACAATGGTTCGATGAAAATTCCATTTGGAAACATGACTTTGGATCTTAACATTTTCAATCTTGAAAACCAATCGAATGAACCTTGTGACCAAATGTCAGAAGTTTTTGCAATTCACAAAAACTTCAAAAACAAGACGATTGACCTTAACAATGAACGCGAGCCCGAGTATGAAAGATTGTTTCATGAAACACCCAACGAG
This sequence comes from Allium cepa, assembly GCA_030765085.1. Lineage (NCBI taxonomy): Eukaryota > Viridiplantae > Streptophyta > Magnoliopsida > Asparagales > Amaryllidaceae > Allium > Allium cepa. Next base: position 62,784,094 of record CM060935.1, read on the forward strand.
ATTGAATACACACTCCCTTTTGAATTGCTTCCAGTTGAGTTTGAATCTCAACCTAATTCTTTGATTGAGCAACCCCTAAGATTGGACCTTAAACACCTTCCCGATCATCTTAAGTACGTATACTTAGGTGATAATGAAACTTTTCCCGTCATAAATTCAGCAACTCTCTCTCTCTCTTGATAAAGAAACTTCTTTACTTTAAATCCTTTCAAAAAACAAGGAAGCACCTGGATGGTCGATCACCAATATAAAGGGAATTAGTCCCGCACTTGTTCAACTTTACATCTATTTGATTGACAATGCCAAGCCTATTCGTGATGCGCAATGAAGGCTTAACCCAAAAATAAAGGATGCCGTGCGTGATGAAATTCTTAAACTTCTCGAAAGCGGAATCATTTACCCAATGCTGATAGTTCATGGGTTAGCCCAAATTCACATTTTATCGAAGAAGTCTGGACTTACTGTTGTTAAGAACAATTCTAACGAGTTTATTCGAACTCGTACTCAAATGGGTTGGTGCATTTGCATTGACTATTGAAAAATAAATGCCGCAGCATATAAGGATCACTTCCCTCATCCTTTTATCAGCCAAATGGCTGAAAGTTTAGCCAGTCACGAATTCTATTGCTTTCTTGATGGTTGTTTCGGCTATAACCAAATTCCAATCGCTCCCAAAATCATGAGAAGACAAATTTCATGTGTCCGTTTGGCACTTTTGCTTATCGACGTATGCCTTTCGGCCTTTGAAACGCTCCTGCTACTTTTGAAAGATGCATGATCAACATCTTTTCTGATATGAACAAACGTTTTCTTGAAGTGTTTATGATGATTTTTCTATCTTTGGAAACTCTTTTTCTGAGTGCTTGCGCCATCTTCAATTGGTTCTTAAACGATGCAAGGATAAACACTTAACGCTAAATTGGAAAAAATGCCATTTTTATGGTCACTCAAGGCATAGTCCCTGAACATGCCATTTCAAATAAAGGCATTGAGGTTGATAAAGTGAAAATCGGTATCATTGCAAATGTACCCATTCCCAAATCCGTTAAGGACATTCACTCTTTTCTAGGCCATGTCGGTTTCTATAGGTGCTTTGTAAAAGATTTTAGCAAGATTGCTAGACCTCTTACGGCTCTTTTTAGAAAAGAAGTTCCTTTCAATTTTAACTTTGATTGCGTCTCTGCTTTTGAACATTTAAAAAATGAACTCGTTTCTGCTCCTGTAATTTGCTCATCGAATTGGGATCTATCATTGGAAATAATGTGTGACGCTTCGAACTTTGCAGTTGGTGCTGTCTGAGGACAAGCATCAACAAGATCCTTCATGTTATCTACTATGCTGGTATGACTCTGAACGATGATCAACTCAATTACACAACTACTGAAAAAGTTCTTCTATCGGTACTTTTTGCACTTGAAAATTTCAGATTATATTTGATAGGCTCACACATTACTGTTTACACGGACCATTCCGCTCTTTGATATCTTTACTTAAAAAGGACGCTAAGTCTCGCTTAATTTGTTAGATCCTTTTATTAAAAGAATTTGATCTTACAATCAAGGACAAAAAAGGATCTGACAATGTCATAGCCGATCACTTGTCTCATCTTTCCAATGCACCATCGTCTTTACCAATCGATGAAAATGTTCCTGGCAAACAACTTCTTTTTTTCTCTGTCGATCTGTGGTCTGCCGACATAGTGAACTATTTAGTTACTAAAGAAACTCCCTCATTTGATTGAAAAAAGATAAATGTAAATTTCTTTCCCAAGTCAAGTACTTCTATTGGGATGATCCGCACCTGTTTAAATACTATTCTAACCCAATCATTCTACGTTGCATCCTGCATTGCGAAATCAAAAGCGTTCTTTCATTTTGGCACGACCAAGCATGCGGTGGACACTTTCATCAAAAGAAAGCTACTAAGAAAGTACTTCAATGTGGTTTCTATTGGTCTGCTCTTTTCAAAGACTCATTCGAATTTCGCAAAACTTGCGATCGTTGCCAAATGCTTGAAAGGGTTTCTCAATGAAATATGATGCCTCTAAACCCCATTCTTACAATCGAACTCTTTGATGTTTTGGTTATCGACTTTATGAGACCTTTTCCCAATTCTTTGGGAAATTTGTATATTCCTCTCGGTGTTGATTACGTCTCGAAATAGGTCGTAGTTGTTCCGTATAAAACCAACGACCATAGAATTGTTATGAAATTCCTTAAAGAAAACATCTTTTTGAGGTTCAGAACACCTCGCATAATAATAAGTGACAACGACACCATTTTTGCAAATGTTCCTTTGAAACTTTAATGAAGAAGTACTCGATAACCCATAAGTTATCCACTCCTTATCATCCTCAAACTTGTGGCCAAGTTGAAGTTTTAAATCGTCAAATAAAACAAATTTTGGAGAAAACAGTTAATAAAAATAAAAAAGACTGGCCTTAGAAATTGACCGATGCGCTTTGGGCTAACCATACTACTTTTAAAACTAACATTGGGATGTCCCCATTTCGTTTAGTTTATGGGAAAGCTTGCCATCTACCTGTTGAAATTGAACATAGAGCATTGTGGGCAATAGAGAACTTAAACTTTGATCTCGAGAAAGCAGGCAAAAACCGAAAACTACAACTCAACGAACAAGAAGAACTTAGGAATGATGCGTATGAAAACGAAAAATTTACAAAGAAAGAACAAAAGTTTTTCATGACAAATCTGCCCTAAGAAAAACATTTTCCCCTAACCAAAAATTTCTTTTATATGACTCTAGAATTCATTTATTCCCTGGGAAACTAAAGTCGAGATGGACTGGACCATTTGTGGTACGAAATGTTATTCCACACGGTACCATAGAAATACAGAACCCCAGAGATGGATCAATTTTCAAAGTCAACGGTCATCATTTGAAACTTTTTTTGGAATTGCCAAGTAATCAAGAGGAGGAGCTCATGATTCTTCATGAGCCAAGCTACGTCTAGTAAGAAATTTTATCCTTATTTTGTAAATATGTACATGTTCTTCCCTGTTACACTCGTTATATCATGCAATAGTCAAAATTAAGTGTGGTGGAGTCTCATGGTTATCCCGCCTTTTAGCAAGGCCACGATACCAAAAGTCAACCGGAAAACAAAACAGTTCATCATGAAGATGGGTTGCATCGCAGGTTCACTATGGATATCGATGAATTTTGTCCGAGTCCGGATCATGCCACAATTGACGAGATGTGACAAGCAAAGTCATAAAAGCTAGCATTTCAAATTTCAGGTTAATCGGAGTTCGTATGAATGAGATATGATCGATACAAGTTAGAGAAAAGGTGTTGTTCGAATCCATCATAGAGCTTTGTTCGAATCGATGCTGTGCTACTCCATCCGGATTTGGGCTCTTCGCATCGATCCAGCAACAGCAGCGTCATGTCTATTTTGGTTCATATCCATCATGATAGAATGCTTCGTATCGATCGGGGACTGGAACAGTTCGTATCGATCGCACGTAAGTTTGGTTCGTATCCATCCACTCTACAACCCCCCTTCGTATCCATGCGGTTCGTGGTTGTTCGAATCGATAGCGTCCAAAAAGCAATCGAAGAGATCAAGGAATGAACGCAATTCGTATCCATGTACGTATGGCCATTATTCGAATCCACCCTCAAAACAAGTCACTTCGTATCGACCGTATTGCAAGAATCGATACGAAAAACGTCGCTAATTATCGGTGCGAATATGGGTTGGATCAAATGAATACGAATAGGGGATTACCGTTGGATGCGAAGGGAGGAATGAAGGTTCGGTCAACACGATGAAGGATATGGATCTGCCCCAGTTTATCGTTCCACGTCACGAGCAAGCACGTGCCTTTGATCGATATGAAGGGGATGGATACGAAATAATGGGTTCGAACTCAGCAGTCCTCGAGAAACGCGAGATTGCATCGATAATATCTCCTAAACCACAAGTCCAAATGCTACGAAATTTTCACAGAAGCTTACGTGCAAGCTAAAGAATGTTCCTGCCAAGTTTTAGCTCGATTGGACAATTTCTTGATCGATACGACATTGATTCGTATCGATCATGGATCGAGTCGAAACTTGTTGGGATCGATCGTGTGGGCTCACTCACGTGCCAAAAGAAGTCTCCCGAAGTTTGAGCGCGATATCAGCCTCTTGCACCTATAAATTGCCCCTTGGAACCTACAAAAGGGGGATCTTTTTCGATTCTTGAATGTCCAGACTCTGCTTGATTCTACTTAGCACTTCACCATAACCTATTATACTTGAATTTTAGAGCTATTATTCACTGTAATCTGCTGTAATCAATTGAGATCACCAAGTGAATATCAATACAGTCATAAACTTCAGAGTGGACGTAGGCCAGATTGCCGAACCACTATAAATTCTGTGTTGTTTACCACTTCCTTTTGAATTTTTTGAGTGTTCTTCATTTTTTGTTCTCTGCATATTGTTCATCTGAGACCTGTGATTGTGAAACATCGACTATTGGATGTTATGACCAATTTTGGCGCAAACATCTTCATTTTTAATTTTTATAGCATTTTTTAATTTTCATTTTCTTTCCAAAACTCAAAATTTCAAAAAAATTCTCAAAATCTCAAAAATATTTTCTTTTAGCATTTTGATTTATTTTTGAAAAAACAATATAGGATAAGTATAAGTTTTGGTTATTAAATTAAAATTTTTGAAAATTTATTTATCTTAAGAAATTTAAAAAATAAAGTTTGATTACAAGTAACGATGGTTTAACTAGTATATAGGAATGTTCATGAGTGATAAGTATGAAGTATATCTGAATCGAAATCTTTGTTTAATAAATGGTTGATTTAATGTGAAGGCGATAATATTTTAAATCTTTTAAGTTAAGTGGTACTAAGATGTTATTGTAAAACTCTATCTTTTAAAAAAAATCTAGTTGTATACATGTATATATTTTATTGACACCTAGAGTGATGTGTTCACACGTAAGTGTGTGCACTCGCCATGCTCTGTACCCTTCTTACATACGTCCGAAAGGCAGTGCATGATCGATATACCTGGCCTCAGTTTATCTGAGTTAGGTGTATGTATATAAATATTCTTTTATTAATAATGCCAACATTTGATAGGTGTACACACTTGTGTATGCACTCGCCATGCTCTGTATTCTGTTCACGTGAACCCGAAAGGTAGTGCATTGGTCATATATCTGGCCTTGGTGTTCTGAGTTGGGCATATGAAAATATTGTTAATATCAATAGAATTTTAAAATAAGAGAGAGTAAGAAATTGAAACCCAAGAACTATTTTTACCCATGTGATTTGACTTATTATTCAAAAGGAATGAAAATACCACTTTGAAAATTTTTGTTATTGCACTAAGAATTTGATTCATAGTTGCACTATGTTATCAACCGATCAAACTATAGTCTAATTGTGGTGATGACTTAATTTTTGTTTGAAGTTTGACGAGTAAAAGGAGTTAAATTTCTTGATAATGACCAGAACATATATTTAACTTATTTGTGTCAATTTGAAAGTAAACCCTTCATTTGTAAATATTTTCAAAAACGATCATCCATCTCTTTGTAAATAAATCTTGCATGCGGAAATTTCTCATGTCGCATTTGGATTTTGTGGGCAGTATCCGATGAAAACTCTCACGAGATAACACTCGTCCTACTAGGCACATCTAGAGGTTTAACGGCTTGTTGCATACGCTCAGTGCAATTGTGTTTCCTATGAAACGGATTTATGTTAGTTTTCTTTATTCGAGGACGAATAAAAAGATAAATATGGGGGTATTTGATGTGCACATAAATGTGCATATTTTTACATCCATATTTAATCTATTTTTATTTAAATAAATGTCATAATTAGTTATTTTTAAATGTTTAAAACCAAATTTCAAATATGCTTTCAAGTTATCATTCATACATCAATGTGGAGGTAAAATAGTAATTTTGTGCATGAGTTAATTTTGAGAATATTTATTTGAACATAGGAATTTTTAGATGGAAATACGAAGGTGTTCTCATGGAAATATGCATGCATAAGGATGGAACAAAGGAATGAAGATGGAAACAACTCAGACCATGCATTATAGAGGACACTACCTACCCACTTACCTTATTCTACAATTAGAAGCTTATGCACAAATTAGTAAAGGTTAAAGTTTCATGCATACTTAATGATGGATTAATTAAAGATTAATGATTACTTGGTGGCCACACTTCCTAAAGGGTATTTTGGAAAACCACATAAAATATGGATTAGGGTTTTGTGCATTTATAAATAGCCCTCTTATGTGCATGCAATGGATCTTCTTCTCTTTTAGTTACTTAGGAAATTTTAATGCAAGTTGTAGCCTCAAAGTTATATGAAATAAAAACGGCTTCATAAGCCTCTTGTTCTTTTACTTCTTCCTTGTTCTTATTTTATTTTTCTTGTTCATTTTTATTTACATCCTCTTTCATTTCATGTTAGTTACTTTATTTTAATTTTATGCAAATAGTTTGGTTTCTCTTTTATTCTAATTAGCTCTTACCTTCTTTGCTTTTGTTTTAATGTTGAAATTTATATGTGTTGATATGATAACACAAATGAGTAGCTAAACCCCTTCAATTTAGGGGTAATGAAGCTCTCTAATATTATGCAAATTCAATATATTTTATGATTTATGGTCTCTTTTATGCTTCATGAGAAGTAAATGTTGATGTAAGTTTATAAAAATGAATTTGATAGCCTACACTGTATTTACAAATAGGCTATTCTTATTCAAACATAAAACACAATTTACACCATCATTTTACTAATTGATTTTTGATTATGAAATTAAGGTAGAAACAAATTTTGATGATCTATGTTTGTAAATATAGTAGTAAATAGATCGTACTTAAAATAGTTTTTGCTTTAACTTCATTTTTACGAGAGTAGATAAGTGGATTTGGTGGTTGTATTATAGTTTGATGGTTTAAGTTATGTTAATCAATAACATAAGTAAACCATTATTTATGATAAATACATCACTAATTCTACTTCCTATAAAAAATAGAGATCATAGATTATTTTTATGTTGATTTACAAAAATATGAGAGTGGATTTGCCTCTAAATTGTTTTCTAATTTCAATCACTTTTGTTCTAGCTAGTTTTCAATTTTTGGCATCAGACAAACACAACTTCAATTTTTGGTTTAATTTGATTGAGTAGAAATTTTAAAATCTATATAATTCGCTACAGATCGAACCGTATTCTCCATGTACTAAAATTGTACGTCGTGTGCTTGCTATTAATTTTTATTTAAAAAATTTCAGCTATTTTCTAAAGCGATAGAATAATAGTCGTTAAACAAGTTTTTATGTTTAAATTTATTAGGAGTGGGGTACAATTTAGTTGCACCTATGTCCATGTAATTTCCATAAGTTATCTAATTCCATAAATGTATAAAAAGTACGTCGATTGAAACAGTAAGGAATATACCGCAAATAAAAGAGACATGTAAAGTATGGAGGTTCTTCTTCGTAGTTTGAATTGTCCATTTCAACAAAACAAAAAATACTTTCTTGTAATTTCAGATAAAGCACAAGTCTCACTTTGGGTGGCGTAATAGTTTGGAGTTGTAGATGGAAAAGAGATAGTGACTCCAAAATTAATAGGTCAATAAATGTGCAGTTAATAGAGAGTTACATGAATTAAATAAGGACACAAATGCGATTAATGAGACTGGTTAAAGAACTTAATGTGGCATTTATAGGGAAATGAAATAGGCATAATAGGTTGAATTAGAATGAATAATTAAATGCAATTAGAGATTTCCCAACTAGAATAATAATGACCATTTATTACGGACAATTGACATTTATGGAATATAAGAAATAAGCAGTTAAGATAGAAATTAAATACTAGGAGGTGGTATAATTTTCATAGTGGGAAATTATAAAGCTTTAATTATACATTTAGGATAAGCGTGAATTAGAGGGCCTAGGATAATTGGTTTGGTTTGTTGGGTTGGGATGGGAGGTCAATAAAGTTATACAACAAGAGTCCCCCACCCTTAACCTAGAGGCTACCAGATGTTGTGTATACTTACTACTGATATGGGACATCTCCAACCATAAGACTTGTGGGGAAGGGATATATGTTTAAGCATAGGTAGAAGAAAATATACCGATGGTTTGTCTTGGATTTGAAGTAGTAAATGGCACAGTACTTTTAAGGAAAATGGTATGCTTTATTTCTAATAAGAAATATTAAGTAACCGAGATGGGAATTTTCCTTGACTTACATTAGGTTAGTTAAAATAGGATTTCATATGTGGAAGGCCGATGTGTTATGTCAGTATTGTTATTGGACTAGTATTAAGTACCGTTTTCATGACCCCATTTTCCCTCTAACAGAAGTCGATCAAAGTACTAATTGGTTTTCACTGCATTTTTCTCCATATCTCAGATCTATGACTTGCCTCCAAGCAGAGAGCACTGACTTGGCTGGTTTCATCCACCCCTTTGGCATGGAACACATCTTTATTGAAACATGCTATGAATGACCACATTTCTCTCCTATATTTCCCTAACTTGTTGGCTATCATAGGCCGGACCATGGATAAAACTAAACTAGACCAAAATTTGTTAAGCAGTCATTCTCAAGGTATTATGCTTCTTAGGAATAGGTTAAAAAACTAGCAAGAAGCAACACTGTTGTATAGATAGGAAAGGGTTACACGTGGATAGGTTGTTAATGTGGATGTCCTTGTATAGGCATTGAAAGCGGTGAAAGGGACTGAGGGTTCTGATCTTCCATCGTACTTCTCCATGTCAGGAATTACATATCATCGATGAATGTGTGCATCTAGGATTACCATTGTGAACATTACCACATTCTCATTGCCAGAAAGAGCATCCCTTATTCTAGTGCATGCATAGACACATTGTATCTCTCTCCTCAGATTTTCTCCTCTTTATGGATGTTGGTTTATGCTCTACAAGTACCATTTGCTTATCCTGCAAGGGATCACAATCTATGTTCTTCCATAGGGACATGTGCTGTTACGGCCGATCGAGGTACATTACATACACGTATCCCAAGGGCCAAGAACTACTCTAGCCAAAGGACCTGATCTATGTAAGCTCATATTTTAGGATTGAGATCTTCGACTTCTCCTACCACGAGAAGCATTGTAGTCAGGGCACTAAGCCATATGTTCATTATGGTTATGGGCTCGTCCATGCCTTTCTCTGCTTAATCACTTAAAGCGCAAGTCACAATGTTCATCTACCACCCTTAGTAGAGAGAAGGTAGACAATAGTTTTGGAGCAAGGGAATGTTGATGTAACAACCAGCCTTGGAACATACCTGAATGTCAACCAAGAAAAGGCACGTTGAAATTTGGACCTATTCCAATGCTGACTATTAGTTGGTATAAAGAACAATACATAGTTGTTTATTTGCGTATTTAGAACTCACAGTAGAAGGATAAAATATAATAATAGAAATAGTATCTATTTCATTTTATACTCAAATGTTATAAAAATCCATAACACAATATCAAAAACAACAGTCGCATATCCGTATTACAATATTTTCAAAATACAACATTATTTTGCAATGGGTACATCAGAAAATAACATGAGTTGATAAATAGATAACTGCCACAAGTTTCCTCCTCACCTCCGCCTTCAGCGTCATCTTTCCTAACATGTGTTGTAATGAGGAGGAAGTCGGAGAAAACATATGTATGGTGAATAAAAATCTCAAGCCATACTATTATAGTACTTGGCAGTATAATTTAAATAGGAATATGTCTTTGTTATATTAGCTTTATTTTAAGTCTTCCTGTTATCCAGTTTTTAACCCAGCAGGAACCACTAGAAAGCAGAACAATCTCGCAACATTAGTATGGCTTAAAACCTAACAAGAAAGGCTAAGGCAAGGAGTGAACGATAGCTAAGCTATATTACTGAGACAACAATCGAGATCGATTAAACCTAGGGACCAGCGTTCTTACAGCTAAATTGGTAGTTGAGTGCGAACAGCTAGTGAACTACTATCAAAACAAATGATTATGATAAAAGACTATGGAAACATTTCCAATTCCAAACTCCAGAAAAATCCTAAGTGCTTGGATCATCATTGACCCATGCCTCTCCTTGAACCTTCAAACGAGCTAGCTAAGGAATACTACAAAAGGAGGCCAATACTTTGGCACGCTAGCGAACTATAGACCATGGGTCACAAGAGCCCATGTTCTTGTCTCGTTTTGCAAGCCAAACCCTTCCTAGGTCATTTCCTACCTAGCTAAGAGCTGATAATGAAGTGGCCTAGCCCAAAAGCTCTCTGATCCATATAAATACCATCCTACCTTCAACATAAACCGAATTCCCTTCGGACTGGTTGTTGAAGCTCTGTTGGAATTATTCTTCACTCTCTACCTCCTCACAACAATCTCCTAAGGAATTCACTATGATTCGCCAGTGGATTGCAGCTCCGAGGATTCAATCTAGCTAAAGATAATCAAAGCCTTGTAATTAAACATCTCTTGTAACCACAATCAGTCTATAGTAAAACTATAAAGTGGATGTAGGCTTCATTAACAGCCGAACCACAATAATAATTCCTGTCTTCTTTCTTTTACTATTCTTTTTCTATATCTGTTATCTGTGATATTGCTCTGTCACAACAGGGCTGGGGCTTTTAAACTCAAACCAAGGTGTTGGTCCATTTTTTGGATCAACATTTTGGTGCTTTCACGAAGAACTCCAACTTAGGGTTCAGATCCAGCTATCTACGTTGGATCCTATAGGTCCAAAAGTTAGATCCTCATTCTCTACTTAGAAGGTTTGTTGTTGAGAATAAAAGAACCAACCAAGAACGATCAGAGAAAAAAAAAAGCAAACTCATGCTAAGGTGATGGGTCGCTAACGATCCATCTCCTATGGATCGCTAGTGATCCATATGATTAGCTCGTGGGTCCATCAATCCCCTTGCATCATAATCCAATAGCAGCCTGATGCAACTAGTGTATGAGTCATCAATAAAATAGGGCAAAGCTCAGAAATTAACTAAGTACATGGATCGCTAGCGATTCATGCATTCCAGATTGCTAGCTATCCATACCTTCTCACCAGACCGCCATAAACTCTAGAAACCAAAGTCCAAGCGATCCATATGCCATGCTATAGATCGCTAGCGATCTATACCGTTTCATTGATTTGCAACGACCTACATGGAACAAGTTGGGAAATGGATGCTAGGGAGTTGGCTCGCTTTCCAGCATACATTTTGGGTCGTTCGAAGGGGTTATAATGGAAAGGAAGCAATGGGCGGAGCTCAGAAAATGATGATGGAAGAAAACGTTAACACTTCACCTACTGCAAAAACACCGGCTACAAATTCGGACTTAGGGGAGAAAACCCCATGGAATAACGATGACTCTCTTCAGCTTTGAAGATGACAAACAAATTGAGGAAGACAAACTAGATGAAAATTCCAACGTGTAAAACGCTAGAAGAAACTCTAAAACCCATGTCGTAGCACAGTGCAAAGCAAAGGACGAGGAACTATTACACAAACGGTACTCCTAGAGGCAGAAGGACCAAGAAGATATGATACAAACCGAGATCAATTACAATGCCAATGGTATATTGTGACCACCCCTAACAAACCAGCTTTTGATCCCATCATGGAGCTCCCATCATCGAATAACAAGTAGTCGTCGTCGAAAATCATCAAAAATCGTCAAAATGGTGATTGAAAAACTCGCTTCAGCGTTGACTCAAAGTTAAACTTAGGTAATCAACTATTTGAATCAAAGCAGATTTTGGAAATCCTGACTCAAAGTGAAACATGTGCAATCACCCATTTGTCCCGTAGCAAACCGAGGAATTCTGGTCCGAAATCAGACTCGGGTATCCAAGTTTTTCTCCAAGCAAACAGGCAAATGGCTCCAAGAAATGTTTGTCACCAAACCAGCACTTCAAATTCTGTGACTTCAGGCGAATCATGGGCTGACTCTAAGAAAACGACAAATTTTCTCGGGTCGGACTCCAAGTAAAACACCACCAATCCATCGATGTCGATCAATCTTCTTTTGCCCATAACTTGAATGTGCGAACTCTGAATACCTTGAAATTTGGAATGCAACCGTGTAAAGCCTTCTTGTCACCCAGACAGATCTCACCTAGTTTGAAAATTTTTAGGATCGTCATTGATACCATCATAAGTGATTTTTCATTCAATCAACATTTCTAATCATTCAACCGTAGACAATCTTGCACGAATCATTCTCAAGCATAAAAAACAGATGCAACTTGAAAACGAAACGATCTGATAACGATTAGAGCATGTTCCCTAATCGAAATCCATTCACTGAAGCCATTCAATATGTAGAATATCCAAAGAAGTTTATCAGGCCAACTATACCTTTTATATAACTATACAACTGATTCGAAATTGCTTCTTTATAGGTATGACTGGCATGTGGATGAAGCGAGGGCAATGGATGCAGTCTGCTGCAAGGCCCTTAGGAATTATTAAAGGAAGAAACAACCTGCTACCCTGGAAGCATTCTATGGGAAGGCAAACTGGTCCTAAAGACTAAAAGTAGTGCAATTAGAATAAGGCAAACCCAGTAGTGTGCCAAAGAACATACCTAACGGTGAAGGAGCTACATGACCTCAGGGACCTTCTGCCCAAGCAAGGCTACTAAGACCCAGTAGAAAAGTGCCCGAACTAACTGACGAAATCGGGCAAAAGGATGATTATCAAATAACACTCTAGCTAGCTAGCAACTAAGGAATGGGGAAGCAACCTAAAGTGATGCCTCCTCATCCATCCTTGTCTACTCTTCTTTTCCAAATGAGCCGACCTGGGACACTAGGGGTGTTGCAGACAGCTGGTGAAAGAAATTCTTGTATGCCCTCGACGAGTCATGTCAATCCCCCTTATGAGAACCGGCGTTGCTGATGGCATCAAAAATTCTTATCCAAAGGATTGTCAAACAAACAGATCTAACGCCTTAGCCTACAAGAACCGATAAAACTATGTTCCCTTGAGCAGAATCTGAAAAATTCCTCTTGAAGTCGATGGATCATTGCTTTAAGACCGGCGGGCCGCCGGACACAAAACCCAAAACTCCTCTTGGAGTCGATAAATTATCATTCCAAGGTCGTCTAGTCGTCCGACATACAACCACAAAAAATCCTTCGCAAACGTGAATTTCTCTCATGAACTAAAGCTCCATGAAGGTAAACCAGTAGATCAGCAGTCATCTGATCCAAAAACCTTTCGCGAACATGAGGTCTTTCATGAACTAAAGCTTCGTGAAGGTAAATCGGTAGATCAACAGTCATCTGATCCAAAAAAACCCTTCGTGAACATGAAGGTCTTTCATGAACTAAAGCTTCATGAAGGCAAACCGGAAGATCAGCGGTCATCTGATCCTAAAAACCCTTCGCAAACGTAAAGGTCTTTCACAAATTAAAGTATCGTGAGGGCAAAGCGGTAAATCAGCGAAATTTATACGACTGATATCCATGAAGGTGAACTGGAAGATCAGTAGTCATTTTATCCAAAGCCTCTTAGAGTCAACAAAGCCATGCTCCAGGGCCATAAATCGACCATCATAGCAGTCACTCAGCATAATTAAACGACCGATGAAGCAAACAGTGTTGAACCCCAGAGCTTCAAAGTCGCTCAAAGGAACTAAGCCAAAACTAAACTGACCTTGTGGTTAATCACGGGCTGACTCGAATCAACCCAAGACTTAGAACTCGGAAGAACATCTCCCACTAGACTGGAGGCAACCAAATGAGTTATGGAGAGATTATGGATACAGCTCAAGCGTGCAAGCAGTCCTGTGGCATGGGGGCACCGCACACACTTTAACAGCCATAAGAAAGGCCGAGATTAATCATACCACGGCTTTGTTATGCCTGATCAAAAATTCTTGCATTCTAACAACCGTAGACTTAATGCAACAAATGAAATACTAGCATAATACTTGCCCACTTCTTTCCAACTACTATTTTACCGCTCTTGGTAACCAATTCCTCTTTCTCTTAGACCGTATGTCAGTTAATGACCAATTCACTAGAGGCATTTTGGATTAAAAACTAAGAGTCTTGCCCCGAACTCCCATAAGATCTTTCTTTATAACCATCTCCATATGGTCGGCTGTGGATCTCTCTGCCATGGCAATCTTATTTGTTTGGTCGAGCACAACTTTCGAAAATACAGAATGATCGACCAAACCACAACTACCCGATCTAAAAACTATTTATCTCTTGAACCAATAAAAACGCGTTCCAGCAAAGTAAAACCACCTGATTAATCGGAAAACTCGATCTTTACCTTCTATGAACTTGTATCACTCTTCTAGCACCAGGAAGGCCCAAACCACTGTGTGCATCGCGTAAGCCATGCCTCGCTTCTTGAACTAATAAAGCATGTTCATAGTGAATATCAACTAGGTCGACGGATGCAAATCGACTCAAACCGTTAGGTCGATGGAACACGATCCTTGCCTTCCGGAAACATATGTTGTCCTGGAAACATCGGGAAGGCCCAAAACTTAAACTCCTCGTGTTTCCCGAAGATATGCAAGCTGAGGAGCACTAAAAAACAAACTTTTCACGTTGCCCGTAGATAGGCAATGCCGAGAACCACTAAAAGACTAACTCCTCGCATTGCTCGGAGATAGGAAACACCGAGGACCATCAAAAACTAACTACTCGCGTTGCCCGAATATAGGCAACGCTAAGGAGCATCAAAAATTACACTCCTTGCGTCACCTGGAGATAGACAACACCGAGAAGCATCAAAAGCCGTGCATTCCATAAGCCGCGCATTCCATAAGCCACGCACTAACTCCTAAATTGTACGCCCTTACATTGTTCGAAGACAGACAACACCGAGGAGCACGGAAAGCTGCGCATTTTGTAAGCCATGCACAAACTCTTAAAGAGCTTAAACTGCTCACTTTGCCTGAAGATAGGCAACACTGAAGAAAACTAAAAGCTGTGCATCCAATAAGCCATGCATTAATTTTCAGAACAAAAACCCCTCATGTTGCCCGAAGATAGGCAACACAGAGGAATTTCATATGGCGCGCAGTCTCAAAAGTCGGGCACTTCGATTAACAGGGATCAACTCCCGCAACCTGAAAGAACCAACATTGCTTCGGTAGTACCGCAAAGCTCACGAACTAAGAAGTCAGCAAAGAATTCTAATTTTTGACCAAAGTTGATGTACAAAATGTCAAATTTCAAGGTATCTAAGTCACGAGTTCCCAAAGATAGGAGTTGCGACATACATTTGACTGGGGGCATCCAGGGGCCGCCTAAAACATCAAGCCTCACATCAATTATTCAGAATAATCAACCCTGTGGGCTGAAGGGCACAGGACACATTAACACTTGGTTGGGATAAAAGATTTCTCCAACTTGCAATAAAAGTAGGAACTTTACCGTCGCCAAGAGATAGACAAAGTCGAAAGGCTGTTCCAGAATCAAATCATCAACGCATTAGTTTTCAAAGAACAGAAGCAGGTGAATGACCGATGTCTCAGACCCTAACTTGTAGAAAACCTTCTGTTACCCAAACATAGACCACAGCAAGGAGAGAACGCTCGAAATCGAGCAGTTAAACCATTGATTCCCGAAGATTGAAACCAATGAATAAGGTTGATGTCCATAATAATGCTATCAGCCTAGCATAACGCATCTGGCCTGAAATAAGCAAGGTTAAGTGCCATGGATTAAAGACAAACACTACCGAACTCTACTGGTCCATGATCAGCATAGGAACAAACGCGATCATACTGGGGGCAATGTGATAACTTGCTCCTCAATTTCAGATTTTCTATAAGAACCTGAAATTTGGCACCTAGAAATGAAGTGTTCCGTAGGTAGTCATCAAGACATAACAAAAACCGGTTGGAGGAAATTTGATTTTTCATGAATAAGAATAATTATGGAATTGTTTAAGCTTTGCATCTCCAAGGGTAACACTTGACCGCTATAAACAAAGCTAGGAAACGGAAATGCTTAGGACTCTTATCATTAGAGAACATGGTGCATCTTGAAGTTAAAAAACGTTAAGAAAACCACCACATTGGGTTAAAGAGAATCTACTCAACTCTGTAGGATAGGATGAATGATTCAACATCATCAAACTAGCTCGAGTCTCTAGAGCATGGACTAGAGTATAAACGATTCACAAAAATCTCTAAGTCCCTGGAGCGCAGACTAGAGTACTCTAAATCCTTGGAGCGCAGACTAGAGTATAAATGATTTACAAAAATCTCTAAGTCCACAGAGCATGGACTAGAGTACTCTAAGTCCCCGGAGCGTAGACTGGAGTATAAATGATTTACGAAAAATCTCTAAGTCCCCGGAGCGCGGACTAGAGTACTCTAAGTCCCTAGAGTGCGGATTAGAGTATAAATGATTTACAAAAATCTCTAAGTCCTCGGAGCGCGGACTAAAGTAATCTAAGTCCCTGGAGCACGGACTAGAGTATAAACGATTCACAAAAATCTCTATATCCTTGGAGGGTGGACTAGAGTACTCTAAGTCCTCGGAGCGCGGACTAAAGTAATCTAAGTCCCTGGAGCACGGACTAGAGTATAAACGATTCACAAAAATCTCTATATCCTTGGAGGGTGGACTAGAGTACTCTAAGTCCTCGAAGCGCGGACTAAAGTATAAACGATTTACAAAAATCTCTATGTCCTTAAAGCGCAAACTAAAGTACTCTAAGTCCCCGGAGTGTGGACTAGTATAGAAAATTTACAAAAATCTCTAAGTACCCAGAAAGCGGACTAGAGTACTCTAAGTCCTCGGAGTGCGGACTAGTATAAACGATTTACAAAAATTTCTAAGTCCTCGAAGCGTGGACTGGAGTACTCTAACTCCCCGGAGCATGGACTAGAGTATAAATCATTCACAAAAATTTCTAAGTACCCAGAGTGCGGACTAGAGAACTCTAAGTCCGCGGAGCGTGGACTAAAGTATAAACGATTTACAAAAATCTCTAAGTCCCCAAAGCGTGGACTAGGGTATAAACGATTTACAAAAATCGCTAAGTCCCTGGAGCGCGGACTAGAGTATAGAAGATTTACAAAAATCTTTATGTCCCCGAAGTGTGGACTAGAGTACTCTAAGTCCCTGGAGCGTGGACTAGAGTATAAATGATTTACAATAATCTCTAAGTCCCTGGAGCACGAACTAGAGTACTCTAGATCCCTGGAGCGTGGACTAGAGTATAAAAGATTTACAAAAATCTATAAGTCCCTGAAGCATAGACTAGAGTACTCTAAGTCTCCAGAGCGCGAACTAGAGTATAATCGATTGACCAAAATATCTAAGTCCCCGGATCGTGGACTACAGTACTCTAAGTCCACGGAGTGCGGACTAGATTATAAACGATTCACAGAAATCTCCCAGTCCTCGACTATGAACTGAAGTACAAACAATTTAGCGAAAGTTCGACCACCCACGAAAGAATTCTAAGTCCCCGAAGCGTGGATGGAAGTATGAACATAGATCAAGCGTGAGTTTACTGCTCACGGAATGACTCTAAGTTCCCAGAATGTAGACTAGAATGCAAACACCATGAACCGATGTGTGGGTTTCAACTATCCCCTATTCCAGTAATTCCAGCCTAAAATCGGCAAGAGAAGTGTAAACCGTTAAAGACTATCACCAACATGAATTTAATGCTACACATAAGAAAGGAAGCACTAAGAAAATACTTCTACAGTCCAACCATCAAAGTGATAGTTTTCGAAGGCTGAAACTAGTACCCAATTAGATTAAGAGCACCGCTGAATCAGCAGGGAAAATCAAACCAAAAATTCTGAGTGTTGGTGTTGCCTCGCCAACGCCAACGCCTTCTTTTATCTTTTAAGTACAGGTGTTGCCCTGGCAACACCGGGAAAATTTTCTATTTCCTAAATGCCAGTGTTGCCCTGGAAATGCAAGGAAAGTTTCTATTTCATAAGTATCGGTATTGCCCCGGCAACTCCGGAAACATTTTATTCACTAAGTACCGGTATTACCCGGGTAATGCCAGGAAAACATTAATCTACAAAGCTGATGAGAAACACTCATTTTAGTGAACCATCAATGCACTAGCATCCGGAGATAGAAGTTGGTCCTCAACTGAGTTTCTACCTTCTCTTCAGAAAACTATTGTCAGACAAGCAACGACCGGAATACATATCCTATCCTCAACTAAGTTTCTACCTTCTCTTCAGAAAACTACCGTTGCCCAATGACAGGCAGCGATCGGAAGACATATCATGTCCTTAACTAAGTTTCTACCTTCTCTTCATAAAAATATTATTGCCCAATGACATGCAGCGACCGAAAGACATATCCTTTCCAAAGTCAACCGGATGGGTCGACCTTTCATCACACGAATCAGCCACTACATAGGAATAAAGCAGCATCGAAAGGAAATCCCAGAATTGAATTACCTATCTACTAGTTTCTTAGGATGAAAGCTGGTGCACAATCGAATTTCCTAATTCAACATAGAAAGAATTTAGACACAGCACAAGCGGGAAAAACCATGGAAGGTCAAATATAAAATCCACGAACGTCCTCAATTCCAAAATGGGATTGAGAGCCAGACTGGGGGCAATTGAACAATTCGCCCCATAGATTTCCATCTCTCACAATCACCCAAATACAGGCATTCGAAATAGCTAGTCCCTTAAGAAGGGATAGAAACACAAATACTTGATCGAAAGAAATGTTTCAATAGTCCAAACGCAAATAACCGCGAGGTTGGTTAGATAATGGTTCTGTATTACAAAAAAGAGCATTCTGGCAACAAAATCGCCAACAAAGGAAATTTAGGATTTAACATTTAGAAATCGACCGTCTTTTATAGTTTGGCGATGATGAGAAGGATCGATGACCTACGTACAGTCTAAGTAAATCATTTAGTTCTAACTTGTAGGATAATGCCATTACCCGAAGTTTGGTCATGTTATTTGAAGGTTCACAACATGAAGAAAATATCCACAGAGTTGAGTTGTCCATGTATGAGTTTCCAAAGATAAAAATGAATACATGATTATGATCTCAACATAGGACTCAGAAGAATTTACTTTAGCAAAAGCTGCCAGAAACGCATCTTTCTACTACATATCGACATCATTACAAAACTCAGATCTTGGGATCAAACAATAAAGTCCCTAATTCCCAAGAAAGGAGTGATCTTGTCAATCAAACTGAGGCAATCGATTAGGAACCCTAATCTCCCAAAACATGTTGCCTCGACAGTCAAAGTAATCAACCCTATGGACTAAGGCATTTACACCAACACTTTGTTGAAATTAACTCAATTGAGCGTAAGTAGGGATTAGCTACAGAACTGGCTAGACCAAGCTACTTCATAGTTATGAACAAAGCCATGAAATAAAATATTTTGAAATGACCGTAGAAGTATTACTTACATGTATGGAATTAAATTAAATGAGTATGCGACACATGAGCACAAGAAGTGCAATAACGAGAAAAAGAAATGTTCGGAATCGAGCAATTAAGCCAATAGTCCCGAAGACAAAGGTTGGTGTGAATTGAATTCCGAAAAATGCAAGAGAAAGGTAATCACCATCGAACAACTCATGTGCTAGTTTCTGAAGGCTAAAACTATGCCTGATTGAACTTCAACTACAACTCTACTAGTGCAACTGTGCCTCGTAATTTACTTCCAGTATAATAGGAATAATAAGCGAAGCTTAAATTGTGAATGACCCAGCTGCTGGAGGAGTGGAAGAACCTCCACCAGACTAAAGATTGGATGATCGAAAAATCATTTTCAACGACAAAACTTAGCGTTCAGCCTTGTCTGGTATGTTTTATTTTAAATAATATCCTTATATAACCGACGTCCGGAATCCAAGGGAAGTCAACGTATGTTGACCAATTGGGTCCTGAGTGGTGACCGGGGCGGATGCGGTAAGTTATCTATATGAGAAGACTCCAGTATCCAAAATACTGCGAACAAACAATCCAGTGTAGCTAGCTTGCTTGCAATTGAAAAAAAATCCATATCTTCCTTTAAAATTATCTCTTCCACACTTACACGTTATCGATCAATGATGGATAACAGAGCCGCTATTCAAAGCGACACGGGAAGCTTTTCTTTTCAAGATCACTGGAATACAGAAATAGGAAGATCAATATGATTGAATCATCCACTATATCTGATTTTGCAATAAATTATCGCATTGGAACTCAAATACATCGACGGGAACTTAAACAAATTCTCAAGAAGAAAAAGCTAAGACAAAAAACAAGACTATGCTCCAGAACGGCGCATAATCGTTCGAGACAAACTTAGCATTACCGCTGGTCGAATTAAAACTATATGGGGAAACTCCAAACCTACATCATGCACCCACTTACAGACCTAAACTCTTGCGTAAACTACCAAGAATAGATTGCATCATCAATATCAGGAATTGAAATTCGGATCGATATCAAAAAACAAACAGCTATCAGAAGTTAGTCAGTTGAAAACAACATCTTGAGGTGTACTCCGATGATTCACACTGAAAATTCAATAGATGGCTGAAAAGCCAAAGCCAAATTTGTATGGTAGCCTCAACACTTACCCATTACTTTAATGTACCCCAAGAAGCTATGGAGAGAAATTTGATTCGTTACAACAAGCAGTAGCATTCAAGACCAAAACTAGTTGATCGACCGCGTAACTTACTACGTGTCCGCAAGACTCTAATACAATTATTTGGAACCCAGTAAACAGGTACTATAATCGATAATTTCCAGAGCACATCTTGTTTCCAGTGAAGACGTACTCTGGGGGCAAACATTATCAGGGTTTTTAACCCAGCCGGACCCACTAGAAAGCAGAACAATTTCGCAACATGAGGATGACTTAGAACCTAACCAGAAAGGCTAAGGCAAGGAGTGAACGATAGTCAAGCTATATTATTAAGGCAACAAATGAGATCGATTGAACCAAGGGACTAGCCTTCTTACAACCCAATCAACAGTTGAGTGCAAACAATTAGTGAACCACTATCAAAATGAAACGAATACGATAAAAACTATGGAAACATCTCCAATTCCAAACTCCAAAAAAATCCTAAGTGCTTGGATCATTAGCGACCCATGCCTCTCCTCAAAACTTCAAACGAGCTAGCTAAGGAATACTACAAAAGGAGGCCAAGACTTTGGCCCGCAAACGAGCCAAGTCTATGGGTCTTTAGCGACCCATAGTCCGAGACCCCTGTTCTTGTCCCATTTTGCAAGCCAAACCCTCCCTGGGTCGATTCCTACCAACCAACGAGCTGATGATGAAGTGGCCTGGGCCAGAAGCTCTCTGATCCAAATAAATACCATCCTACCTGCAACTTAAACCACATCCTTTCTGAACTGGTTGCTGAAGTTCTGCTGGAATTATTCTTCACTCTCTACCTTCCTCACGACAATCCCCAAAGGAATTCACTGTGATTCTCCAGCGGATTCCAAGTCTGGGGATTCAATCTAACTAAAGATAATCAAATACTTATAATCAAATATCTCTTGTAATAGCAATCGGTCTATAATAAAAATATAAGTGGATGTAGGATTCATTAACAGCCGAACCACTATAACAGTTCTTTTCCTTCTTTCTTTTATTGTTCTTTTTTTATATATGTTATATGTGATATTGCTTTGTCAGAATAGGGATGGTGCTTTCAAACTCAAACTAGGGTGTTGGTCCATTTTTGGGTCAACACTTCCCAACTTTAAGCCCGAAGGCTTACCCAATTCCAAATTCATAAATATTACTCTTATAACCTAATAACTCATATCTATCATCAATAATGTCCTACCAATATAAGAGATAATACCTAAGCCACTTAATACCTTTTTATGAAAATTAGGCAGACTCTGACTATTTAATACCTTATTTAAGGTAGGTCCCCCATCATTTAATATATATCCTAAGGTGGACACTGTTATCCCACCTTTTGGCAAGGCCGAGATATCAAGGAACTGGTTCCAAACTTAAGATCAATCATCCTGGGTATCGAGCATGCACAGGCTCACTATGGATATCGATGAATTTTGTCCGAGTCCGGATCGAGCTACAATTGATATGACACGACAAGCACAGCTAGGGAAGCCTGCATTCCAAATTTTAAGTCAATCCGAGTTTGTATGCTCGAGTTATGATCGATTCAATCTGGAGGAAACGGTCTCGTTTTCGTATCCATCAGTGAACCATAGTTCGACTCGATCCAGTTCGTATCCATCACCCACTTCGCATCGGTCAATTCCCATGAGTTCGAATCGATCAAGTTGGTAGTTTTCGTATCCATCGAATTCGTATCGATGGACTTCATACCCATCAACAGATAATGCGCCTCGTAACGATACGCCAGTATCTACTTCGCATCCATCAAAGAAGCCTCTGTTCGAATCCATCTGAATGGAGCAATTCGTATCCATCGGGTGACCTTAGTTCGTATCCATCAATGATAGCAATTCACTATTTAGTATCCATGGAATAACTGCCCTGTCTGTATCCATCCACTTTCTTTGGTTCGAAACCAGCATGAAGCTACTAATCAAAACCATAGGAGTGTGTTAGTTCAAATCCATCAAAACAGTGGTTCTTCGTACCCATCGGGGGTCCTCGTTCGAATCCATCGAGGCATCGCTACTTCGTATCCATCGAATTGTCATCATTTCGTATCCATCAGAGGCTCTTGTTCGAACCTACACCCAGAGGCTTCTTCGTGTCCATCAAATCAAATGGACCTGGATTAGCGCAACGGCCTTCGATTCAAATAAGGCGAGATACATGGATACGACGCGGTCAAACCGGAGAAAAAGGGGAATCGATTCGAGATAAGCGCGCCATGTCACCACATAAGCTCGTGCAGCCATCGACTCGAAGGAATCAACACGAAGCCATGGAGTCGAATAAAACAACCACTCGAGAAGACTCAAATCATATCGATCATATCTCAAGATCCACCGATCCAAATGCTATGAAATTTTCACAGGAGATTGCATTCGAGCCAAGGAACATTCACACCAAATTTCAGCTCCATCAGACATGATCTTGATCGATATGAAGTGATTTCGTATCGATCATAGATCGACTCCAAACTTTCTGGAATTGGTCGTGTGGGCCCCCTCACGTGCCAGAGCGAATCTCTCGAAGTTTGAGCGAAATCTCAGCCTCCTACGCCTATAAATAGAGCCCCAGAGCCTACAGAAGAAGGATCTTTTGACTCTCAAGCGCCCAGACTCTGCCCAATCAAGACTTACATCATATTTTTTCTTTTGAATTTGAATTTCCAGTTGTAACTTGTTGTTGTTTGTTGTACTCGCTTGTAATTGTTGAAAGAGAATTAATAAAGCTGCAAAAAACTTCATAGTGGACGTAGGCAATGCGCCGAACCACTCTAAATCGCTTGTCTGCGCATTTACTTTCCTGTTGTTTGGAGTTTTTGTTAGATAATCCTCATTTTTAATTTATATTCTTCACTGTTATCTCTTCAAAAACTTCCAAAGAGTGCTGTGCCCAATTTTGGTACAAACACTTTGGTGCTTTCACTGAGAAAACCCAGATTTTCTCCTGCTCGTTGGATCTGTCATCGATATCGGATTGAATAAATCTAAGAGAGAGATCCAGATCACTAATTCGAGTTCCTTCCATTATATTCAGATTTGCATAAAGTCTAAGAAAGGAGTTCAACCCCCAAGATGGTTAGCACAAGGACCACCTCTAATGCTGTCAATCAAGATGACCAGGATAGACAGAATCCAGCGCCACTACCTCCCTCTAACCAAGACACTACCGCACACTTGGAACCATCTGGTCCGGTTATCGGACAAGATTTTCAGCTGTTGCTTCAAGAACTGACCCAAAGTCAGCAACAACTAACAGAACAGCTACGCGCCAATGCCGAACTGACTAACCAGCTGAATCGCAAGAAGCGGAGGAGATCCAGGAGAGATCATGCTTCTCACTCCTCCAGCGGAAGTTCTTCCTCTTCTGATTATCATTATCGATCTCCACGACCCCGATTGGATGGGAGTCACATACAAACTGCTGGACATCAACCGACAATGACCGTTGGACAGCTGAGAGTTGGTCCATCGGCCAGTTTCTGAACCGGACCCTCCTCCCGAGGGAGTATCGCTCCTTACTACACAGATTACCGGGCTACAACCGCCGCGGATGAACCAGGGGTCGATGCCCAAAATCAGTCGAACTTGGACCATCGTCATCATGGATGTACTCCTGAACCATACATCCCAGAAGACTATAAGCCAAGAAGGCAAGATGTGGACCGTCGACAGCATCCGGTCCAACCTCATAATATGGAACACAATCACACTCCGGCACGAGCCACACAAAACGTACAAATGTCGGATCTTCCGACCATGATACGTCAGATGATGCGTGAGAGCCAGGGTCTCGCGAATGATGACTGGGGAATCTTCCGAAGTCACACTCCTTTTACGGACGATATACTTACTGTTGAACCCCCTCGGCGATTCAGGATGCCGACTCCGCCCAAGTACGAGGGAAACTCCGACCCCAACCAACACATTCTGAAATATGAATGGTCAATGAGCGCTGCTAGAGCTGAAGATGCAGTGAAGTG
Source organism: Allium cepa (assembly GCA_030765085.1). Taxonomy (NCBI): domain Eukaryota; kingdom Viridiplantae; phylum Streptophyta; class Magnoliopsida; order Asparagales; family Amaryllidaceae; genus Allium; species Allium cepa. Next base: position 62,808,725 of record CM060935.1, read on the forward strand.
TCATAGTTTTCCCATTTCCTTGGGGGGCATTGCTACCATGTGGTTCACCCGACTACAGCCATGATCCATTTCCTCCTTCGACTAATTGGCCAATAAATTTGTTGAGCAATTCCGCATGCACGTTGCAAGGCTAAAAGATGTCAACACTCTGTCTAGCGTCACCCAAGCTCCTGGAGAGACGCTCAGACACTACTTAGACAGATTCCATGCTGCATGTGTGGAAATCAGCAATCCGAACGATAACTCCATTCTTATGGCGTTGACTAAGGGGATTGACCCCGAGTCTGAGTTTGGCAACTGGTTGGCTGGAAAACCACCTGCATCATTGGACCGTTTCTACGCCAAGGCGGCTCAATTCCTGAGAAGGGAAGATGCAAAACAGTCTAGGAAGCAGACTGATGCAGGGCCAAGCACGGTAGGGATCCAAAGTAATGTCGCGATCAAACAGTCCGGTGAGAGTTTCGAAAAAGTTCAGTTGAACGCTCAAAACAAACAAACTCAGCGAAGGGAGAACGTGAATCAAACTAGGAAGCGAGATCAAAATCATGGCCCGCAGCGCAAGAATCCTATGTTTTACAGTTACACTCCTTTGAATACATCACTGGAGAACTTGTATTTACAAACCTGTAAATTCAATACAAAAAACCTGCTCCAAAACCGTCGTTAGAAAGGAAAATCCAGACTGGAAAATTTTGCAGGTTTCATGAAAGCTACCACCACAATACGAATGAATGTCGTCACTTGCAAGATCTCGTAGAAAAATTGATTAGAGAAAGGAAGCTAGAACAGTTTTTTCGGGCACTACAGCCTGGAGGAGCGGGCCCATCAAACCAAAATAATGAGCCCGATCGACCGAGACAGGAGGACTCTACCTGTCCCAGTGGGAGATTAGTGATAAACGCTGTCAGTGGCGGACCCACTTTGTCAGGAGCCGGGAACGACGAGGATCTTTGTCACTGTTACACACGACAGGCTTTATTCAGTCCATGAATACTTTGCAATTTTCTTTGCATTCTGAAGTTTGAATTTGTAATAAGGCATTGACTTTGCCATGTTTTTCCGTTCCAGCAATAAATTACCATCTCTTCAAGCTAGAGCTGTGATTCACCGAATGCGACATTCAACAATCACGACGCACGAAGAGCTAAGTTCTATGGCACGATGGAATTTATTCAAATAGCGAGTGACTATGACACGACCGGCCACTCACTAAGTGAAACCTCAGCTCGGGGGCAAGCCATCACATCAAAGACTGAACTGGACCGACACACGACAGTCCTAACACTAACTCTAAATTCGCAGAGTGCAAATTGGAGTATAACATCAACTCTAGGTTCCGAGAGGGCAAACCGGAGTACAAACACTAACTCCAAATTCCCAGAGTGCGAATTGGAGTATAAACATTAACTCTAGGTCCCCAGAGTGCAGACCGGATTATAAAAACCAACTCCAAATTCCCAGAGTGCGAATTGGAGTATAAACATCAACTCTAGGTTCCCAGAGTGCGAACCGGAGCATAAACACTAACTCCAAACTCCCAGTGTGCGAGTTGCAGTATAAATATATAAATGCGGTTTCGGAGAGGGTAGACCCGTCCGCCTAACGACTTCGGCCATATCCTAACAAAGTTTGACGAGGATGAACCCGTCCGTCTAACGACCTGGCTTGTTAACTCGGGGTGGATGTGATCCGACCATCCACGATCCCATTAAATCCATCGTTCCCAAAGTGTCAACGAATTCCTAAAAAGCCCAAACAGATGTGACTGACCATCTGTCGGCTAAATCCAAGTTCCCAGATCGTGAATTGGAGTATAAACATCAATTCCAGGTTCCCGGAGTATGAATCAAAACATACATGCTGACTCCAAATTCCCAGAGCATGAAGTGGAGTATAAACTTCAATTCCAGGTTCCTGGAGTGCGAACCAAAATACAAATGCCAACTCCAAATTCCCAGAGCGTGAAATGGAGTATAAACATCAATTCTAGATTCCCGGAGCGCGAACCGAAATATAAATGTCAGCTCCAAATTTCCAGAGTGTGAATTAGAGTACAAATACCAAGTCAAAGTTCCTGGACTGCGAACTGTGTTACAAACATCGATAACTCTCGAATTCCCAGAGCGCGAACCAGATTATCGATCATAGATTATCCTAAGTCCTCGGAGTGTGGACATGTGCTCAAGATTTGCAATAGATGCGACTGACCACCGGAATACAAGTGCTGGTCCCCGGAGCTGGGGGCAAAAGCTTAAGCGTTAATCACTAACCGAAGCAGTACAATGTCCAAAATTCAACTCATTCATCAATCACGGCGTGTGATCAAGATTTTCAGACTTGGCAAATAAAACAGACTCAACTTGAAGGTAGAAACACCACAAGTACACTGGACTGAAAGTCGAATACTGCAAATACTTAAGCACAAAAGAAATAAGAGTTGAAGCAAAGAAACTAAATGTCATTTCAACTAAATTGCATGTGAAGATTCATGTACAAGTTATTCCAAAATTCCTACTAGCAGGGGGCCGAGCCTGCATCTATACATGGCCTATGAAAGAAAAATAAAAGCAACTTCCTAACTGCCATAATTGCGCTGAAGGGGGATTATCTAATTTTTCTTCTTCGGGTTTTTCTTCGACGCGGAACCACTGGAACTGCCAACAGTTTTTCACTTCGAGCCCTTACCCTTTGGCGGATCATCCTCTGATGAAGGCATGATATCGACATCTTCCTCCGAACTTGAAATTAAAGGAATATTCTCTTCGGGAGGAGTCGAAGGAGTCGGATCCACAACCGGGGGCGGAATGGGCAAGCTGGTGTCAACGATCGTGCCCCCAGAAGATATCACCACAAGAGGAGTGGGGCCAACCGCCGTCGTAACACTTTCGGAGCTACCACCGTGTGCTGCTGCTCCATCTCTGCGTTGATTTGAGCCAGTATCTCAGCCTCACGAGCGGCACGGGCTTCATGATAGGCAGTGGTGGACTGTGACGAAGCAAAGGAAGCAGGTGGGAATGCACCAAGAACGAATGGCATGTCCGTAAAAGGATCACTGCTTTGACCAAGGAGCTCGTTCATCATCTGCTCGTCCAAAGATAGCGTGCTCCCCTGCGTCATCTCCGTCGGCGCAACCGCAGTTGTGATGATCGCCTCAGTAGTAATGGCCTCCCGCACTTGATGTGATTCTTGGCTTGCAGGAGGCGCTGTCAGTGTAACCTCGCTCACTAGATAAGAAAAGGAACAAGTTGTCAATACATGCTTCAATACAAATACTTCAGTTCAGACACACGGTAGATTTGTGTAGAGTACCTTCCTCTACTTGACTCGTGGCTAGCTGAACAGCTTCTGAAGGATGTTCCCTTATGGGGGATAAGCGTGGCTGCTCAGGGTCATAGCCCGAAATGGCTGCGGCTCAATCGATGGCGTAGGCTCGGATCCAGATGAAGTAATCATCTCAAAACTTGTAACCTGATGTATGACGCCAGTGCCTTCGCCAACTTCTAGATGTTGGGTGCCCAACCACTCTCTTGCATGAGAGATCATAGAATTGTGAAGAATTTTCTTTTCATCTTCGTTTAAAATGCGGTTCTCCAATTCAAATTCATCGAGAGCACCACCCGACAGCATCGCCTTCTCTTCCTCGACCACCAAGTTCCAGGCGTTGTATAAATGTGTCAAATAATCATCAAGCCAAGCCAGGTTCCTGTATCTTAACACATTGGCGTTATAAGTGATGAGAAGTTCTTCTATCTTTGACTCGAGCTTGGTCTCTACCAACCGAACTTTCTCATCGACTCTGGCCTCCGCTTCGCGGACCTTTTCCACGGTCGCATCTCTTTCCCTCCGAAACTCCACAGCCTGATCGCACGCTTCCTGTGCGGAAACGTTTGCGACGTCCCTCTCCTTCATAATTTCTGAAACTTTGGCCTTAAGCTCATTTAGCTCCTTCAAGGCCACATCCCGCTCAGCGGTTACGACGGTGTTTCGGTGGCCCATATCCTCTACCGTTGCGTAATGCTCACGCTTCATCCTATCCATCGCCGCCTAGGCCTCATCAGCTTTTTTAAGTGCCTAAATCTTTGATTTGCGAAAAGACTCGGCCTCGCTATTAAGCGCTTGAATAATCTGGTCTTTTTGACCAAGTTCTTTCTCTAATTTATCAATCATGGCCGCCCGGTCGAAGGCCACCTTAGATGCTTTCTTCGTGGTTTTTGACCATTCCTAGTACTGGAAAAATATATCGGCAAGATAATCATGCATCATGGGTTCGATCGACGCTGGTACCCTTTTCAAACGCGGAGGGAAGACAAAACCATCGAAACAAATTTTAGGAAAATCTTTCTTCAGCTGAGCAAGCCTTGCTGCTTCTTCCCCCGAAGGATCGGTCAGTACCTTCTCTGTTGTTGCGGGGGCCACAATCTCTGCCCTACGGTGAGTTTCAGACCTTGACGGTTGGGAGGACGGCCTGTGTCGCGGAGCCTTAGAAGATCGCGAGGCGTGAGTAGGAGGTTGTGCAGAGACTTTGGGAGGTGGCGTACGAGATCGAGACTGACACCTATACTCTTTATCTCCGTCAGAGCGTTCATGACTCGAGTACCCCTGGTCATAGTCTCTGTCTCCTTCTCTCCTATATGATTCATAATATGATGAAGACTTGCGCTTGCTGCGAAGACTACCGAGCATTAAGCTTCGACCAGACATGGTATCTGCAAAGACAAAACGGAGACAAAAATTAGTAATCTCTCACAGTGAGCGTATTACATTCAAAAATCATGTAGTGCTGTGAAGTGTGGACGTATGTGCAACCCCCGACCAACCGGATGTGTCAACCGCGCTAGTGGGCAGAGACTCGGTTAAAACTAAAGCTTGTGAAAGTTCGTCCAATCCGACATCTTGCTTCAAGGACACATCATCCGAAATTGGAAGATCGGAAAGCCCTTCATAAAGATTCTCAGTTCTTGGGGGAGACATCTTCGAAATTCTAATTCCGGAGGTGGGCCGGGACGTGACAACAGATTTCCATCTTCCCTTTTTTGATGGCTTATCAACGGCTGCCTTGCCTTTTCTCTGCTCTTCGATATCCTGGGCTACATCCGCAGGCTCGCCCAACAGTTCCTCATCAGTGTGAGTCTTCTCGGAGTCAGCCTCTTCAATTACGACAACTTTAGGCTTTTTTCGTTTAACTCATTCTCTCGAGGCAGTTCTTAACGCACCATCGAGCATTATACTTTGTCTCCGATTGATCAACCCAAGAGTTCTGAGATTCCTATCTGTCAAGAGCAAGTCGATATTCCTCTCTTCGCTTGGGATTTCTTGAAAAACCCGAACTATCTCCTTGAAATGTTCACCCTCGAGTCGCCGGATTATTGCTGAAAAGAAAAGGAGATGTGAGTCCAAATTCATCTATATATGTCTTATCAACTACCCGGGAAGGTGGCAATACTCATGTCTAAATAGCCATCACCTAGCAAATCCTGGGGGGCATCTAACATGGAACCACTCCGTCTTGAAGTAGCTCAGTCTAGTCCAAGCCTCTGTGACCACTTGGCAATTTCTTACCGCCTCTAGGAATGTGAAAGATGGATTATCAGTCCGATTCTTGAAGTTAAACAAGTATATGATCTCGATCGGGAGTGGCGGTCGATAGAGATACTCCATAAATGCAATGAACAAGCTATTGAGCGAGGCATATCCGTTCGGGTGTAGCTGAGAGGGGTCGATCCCCAGAAACGACAATACTTCTCTTATATACTGGTTAAACGGAGGGAGTGTCCCAGCTGCGCATGCATGACGATTGAATGCGGTGTATCCCTCCGGTGGATTGTGCCGCCTATCGCTTGGTCCTGGCAATAATATGTCATCCATCGACAGACCATGCCTTAAGCATATTCTTCCTAGTATGTCTTCTAAAATGTTGGACAGAATAGAGTCTGATGGGTTACTAATTAAGGATGCGTCGGGTAACTCGTCCGGAGCTGGACCGATAACTTCAACCTCAATCTCCGGTACTACAAGCACGGGAGGGCCTGAACACTGAGTTTCTTGCGGCTGCGAGCTTGAAGTTCTAACTTGCTAACTCATGAGAAATCATCATTAGACGCTGAAGAGCTCATGTGTTCCTCTCGTGTAAAGTGTGTCTTGTGCAGTGCTGTGCATTACTTGGATAAATTTTGCAAAGTTAATGAAAATAAGCAAACGATAAAGCTTCGAAGTCCAGTTGTAATAACCGTCACCGCTGACCATCATCACCAAATCATCTAAATGTTAGCAAATCGATCCGGATTAAAGTTGTTATGGTTCCATCGACGAGCTTCGGAAGGTAGTCAAGTATGCAGTTTAACTATCAAGTCCAGATATGCAAGATGAAGCTCGTCGAAGTTATGCTGGAGAGTGTCAAAATTACGTATCCATCATGGGAGTGTTCGAATCGATCATAGGAATCTCATTCGAATCCATCAAGATACAAGTTCGGATCGATCCCAGGGAGCGTGTTTCGTATCGATCGTCAAGGGCCGAGTTCGTATCGATCGAAAAAGGATGACTTCGAATCGATCCTGGATTGCCTGGTTCGTACCGATCAGGAAGGTCTCATCTAAACATCGATCACGTTCGACTCGATACTTTTCATATCGAGCATAAAATAAAACGCGTATCGACCTAAAGCTGAGGACTTCGAAACGACCAATTACTTATTTTTCGTATCGATCATTTCGTATCGATACGATCTACCACCATTATAATCGGTACGAACTGCATCATCTTCATTGGAATATTCCAGGGATCGATGCGAAATCCAAGGAGAAATATCACTGCCTTCATCGATTCGAACGCAAGCCCCCAGATCAATTTGTTTTTTTCTTTTCCACTCTTCCTTCTCCAATTTGCAGGAGCGCCGCCGTGGCCATTTACAACCGAGCTTTGACCCTGATCTGGTTTTAACAATCACCAGAGTGGATAATTGATGAAGAAGGAGTGGATCTGAGATAACTTCGTCGTTTGGATTCATGATTAATTGCCTAATTTGAAGTTGGAATTCGAAGATTTGAAGGGTTAAGTTTGATCGAGTCGAAAGCACTGCACAGTTATCCTCTCTCTCAAGTTTCTGGATCGATGCGAAAAGTTAAAAGCAGCAGTAAAAAGTGAAAGGTAAAAAAGTGAAAAATGGCTAAGTCCCAGGTATTTATATGAAGCCTAGAAGGAACTGGGTCGATTCGCCTCCCAGTCCACTTAACCGGTCGCAACCGGTCAAACCCCGAACCGAATCGAACGCCCTGTTCGAATCCATCTGACCAAGAATTTCTATCGATTCGAAATGGACATTGAATCCATCGATACGAAGCACGCATCAAGGACGGCCAAAGATTGTGAAGTCCATCGGCTCGATGCCCTTGTTCGCATCGACGAGTTCGCAACTCCATCCACTGCACATCGGTATGAACAGCAATTTCATATCCATCATAACTTATACATTGCCCATCGATACGAACATCGATTTCGTGTCCATCGCAACTCAAACATTATCATCGATACGAACGAACTTTTCGCATCCACCAAATTCTCAATTCACTGATGTGAACTCAATCTTCCAACCTTCTATATCGATTCAGGAGAGGATCGATACGAAGGAACTTCCCAAAACAACTAACAAACATTGTTGCAATTCAAATTTCACATCGGTTCAGGAGAGGATCGATACGAAATTCGATACGAGAAAACTAACAATGACTCGTGAGCATGCAACGCAATGTTAACCAGAGTTAGGCCAACGAATATACATATATGTCAAGACAATATCCCATTTTTAGCATTAACAGGAATCGGATATTCATTCACTAATGATTACGGCAACAAACAGCTAAGCACTATCATACAACAATCAGGTATAGCAACGCAAGGTTACGACTTTCGACAAAAGAGCAATGACTGTTCAGAAAAAAGATTGCAGCTGTTTCAAAGCACGTCATGTTTCCATAAGACGTACTTTGAGGGGCAAATGTTATCCCGCCTTTTGGCAAGGCCGGGATATCAAGGAACTGGTTCCAAGCTTAAGATCAATCGTCTTGGGTATCGAGCATTCACAGGCTCACTATGGATATCGATGAATTTTGTTCGAGTCCGGATCCAGCTACAATTGATATGACACGACAAGCACAGCCAGAGAAGCCTGCATTCCAAATTTCAAGTCAATCCGAGTTCGTCTGCTCGAGTTATGATCGATTCAATTTGGAGGAAATGGTCTCATTTTCGTATCCATCAGTGAACCAAAGTTTGACTCGATCCAGTTCGTATCCATCACCCACTTCGCATCGGTTAATTCCCATGAGTTCGTATCGATCAAGTTGGCAGTTTTCGTATCCATCGAGTTCGTATCGATGGACTTCGTACCCATCAATAGATAATGCGCCTCGTAACGATTGTCCAGTATCTACTTCGCATCCATCAAAGAAGCCTTTATTCGAATCCATCTGAACGGAGCAATTCGTGTCCATCGGGTGACCTTAGTTCGTATCCATCAATGACAGCAAGTCACTGTTTAGTATCCATGGAATAACTGCTCTGTCTGTATCCATCCACTTTCTTTGGTTCGAAACTAGCATGAAGCTACTATTTGAAACCATAGGAGTGTGTTAGTTCAAATCCATCAAAACAGTGGCTCTTCGTACCCATCGGGGGTCCTCGTTCGAATCCATCGAGGCGTCGCTACTTCGTATCCATCGAATTATCATCATTTCGTATCCATTAGAGGCTCTTGTTCGAACCCACACCCAGAGGCTTGTTCGTGTCCATCAAATCAAATAGACCTGGATTAGCGCAACGGCCTTCGATTCAAATAAGGTGAGATATATGGATACGACGCGGTCAAACCGGAGAAAAAGGGGGATCGATTCAAGATAAGCGCGCCACGCCACCACATAAGCACGTGTAGCCATCGACTCGAAGGAATCGACACGAAGCCATGGAGTCGAATAAAACAGCCACTCGAGAAGACTCAACTCGTATTGATGATATTTTAAGATTCACCGATCCAAATGCTATGAAATTTTCACAGGAGATCGCATTCGAGCCAAGGAACATTCACACCAAAATTCAGCTCCATCGGACATGATCTTGATCGATATGAAGTGATTTCGTATCGATCATAGATTGACTCCAAACTTTTTGAAATTGGTCATGTGGGCCCCCTCACGTGCTAGAGCGAATCTCTCAAAGTTTGAGCGAAATCTCAGCCTCCTACGCCTATAAATAGAGCCCCAGAGCCTACAGAAGAAGGATCTTTTGACTCTCAAGCGCCCAGACTCTGCCGAATCAAGACTTACATCATATTTTTGCTTTTTAATTAGAATTTCTAGTTGTAACTTACTGTTATTTGATGTACTCGCTTGTAATTGTTGAAAGAGAATCAATAAAGCTGCAAAAAACTTCATAGTGGACGTAGACAACGCGTCGAACCACTCTAAATCGCTTGTCTGCGCATTTATTTTCCTATTGTTTGGAATTTTTGTTAGATAATCCTCATTTTTAATTTACATTCTTCACTGTTATCTCTTTAAAAACTTTGGAAGTGTGTTGTGCCCAATTTTTGGTACAAACAGACTCCTTACTGGAACTTATCTAGCTGATATTGCATGGGAACAGTTTAGCCACTTAATACTTCATATTAAAGTGGGCCCTTTTTTGAGATATCCACTACCCTGCCTAACCCTTAGCCCCGACCATCTACTGCTTCCTATATAAGGAAGAGGCAGGCCCTCACATGGCCACTTAATATCTTCAATCCCTGAAGCAGTTCCTTTGTATTATGACATCTACCCCACAATGACATCTTACATTAGTTCGACTATTCATAGGTACTAGCAGCCATATTAGTTGGGCATGTTTACCTTACAAAATTTGGAACTGACCTCATATCATCCGTAGTTACTTATTATAGACAATATCTCATATCGGTCCCGAAGTCATACTAATGGTAGCCATATTAGCTGGGCAGACATCTGTATGCTTTTAGCTGACCTCGCATCCCTATAACTTGTTAAAATTTATATCACTCTCTACAAATATTATCACATATCTCACCACATCCATAATTAAGGCCTTATAAGACAACTTCTTATTCACCTCTATAATTAATTACTTTCCTAAGGGGGATTAAACAATAATTAATAACATATTAACTACGCAATTAATATGTTATAATTATACAATATTTGCATACACACACACTCCCCTAGAAATTTCTATTCATGTGGAGATTATGCTCTAAACTAACATATAAATGTAAATTCTTCAATAATTATACAAGTTCCATTTCCATATTATCAATATACCACAGATCCAATATCTAAAATCCAATCATAGACTTACGTACAAATAAAATTCAAACTCAACCTGTTTTGTACTAAAAAAATAGAATAAATCAAAAATAGAAACTCATAATTTTCTTATTTTTATGCTTTATTCAACTTCTTTTTATATGAAATTAGACAAAGGGAATTTCTATTCAAATTGTGAAAATAGGTAATGCAAACAATAAATAAGATTTTGTCCCTTACACACCATTTCCTAATCAAAACCCCTAATCAGATCCAAAGAAAAAGATGAGAAGTAGAATAGAAGGTAAAGCTCCATTTTTTATATAAACAATTGAGATTCCAACCTAAGAATTGATATTTTGCTTTAGTGGAATTTTAGCGGTTTTAATATAATATTTTCGCAAACTAAAATTCCCCAAGGCATATATCCAATCCAACTACATTATTCTATTACTAAAATAGAAAGACTAAGATTTTCACTCACAACAGGTCCTTGGCTCTTCCTCTTTTTGGATTTCTTATGCCTCAAATTATCTCTTTTAGGTCTCCCTTTTAGATATATACAACAAGGGATTTGTATATATTGATTTGATATAAGGGATTGGAGGAGAATAGAATTAGAAAATAAAATAATAAACTTCTAGAATTCATTACCTAAACCACTAAAGAACTTTTTAAAATTTGGAGAGAGATACTGACAGAGCTTCGCTAGACTCCAAAAATAATTTGGGAATGAAAGTGAGGAGGCTAGACTCTAAGTTATAGAGGTTGGAATGCACCATAACCGTCGAATTTAAGTCGGTTTAAAATAATAAATTTGGATCATTAACTGGTTCAAACAAACCGTAGCCACCACACGACAACCAATTGACCATCCCTACCTTAATGGTCAAACGCTAGCGGTCGATTGGTCATGGTAGGCAGTCGATCATTACATTTATGTTGGTAACTATATATGTAGTTGTTGTTTTATTTATTATGCTAATTAATTCCATAACGTTAGTGTTAAGTTTAATGATTACTTAATCCCCAAGTCAATTACTGTTACTTTTCTAATTTCAAATTTGAGAGTTACTTATTTATTTGAATTTGAATTCGATTTAAATTGTTTTTAATTTGAAAACTTCAAATGTTCATAACTTCAAATGATTACTTAACCCCCAAGTCCGTTTTCATTTTTAGCCTTATCTTATTTAGTTAATTTATCTTATTTTATTTATTTCTTGTTAATAGTTACGGGGAGTTACATTCTCCCCCTTGAAAGGATTTCGTCCCCGAAATCTTTCCATGGAGAGAATAGTGTAAAGCACAATAAACGTCCATGTTGTTCAACAAAGTTATCTAACACAACCATCTACTCAACCAAAAGTGCAATGTGATTATATGTGCAGATGTATTATATGTGAACTCAATTTTAGCATGAGTGTATGATTATGACTTATAAGTATGTATGCAAACAACCTAAACATGCATAAAATTTCTATGTGAGTGCAAAGTAACAGTGAAAAGTGTAGTAATCATCTCCTACCAACCAATCTTGCAACCACGATGCAACCAAAACCCTAGTTTTGAAGAAAAAAGTTCGCCAATGAAAATCTTAGAATGAGAAGTCCTTATGCTTTATATCAGATTTTCTCTCCACTACACTCGAACCAGTCTGATTTCTTTGTTGTGGAGCTTCCTAGTTTCATGCTACAAAATGTGTGCAATTGCACAGGATGTTATTAGCTCTGTTTCAATGTCCTCCAATTGATCAGGCTCTACCATAGTGGTTGTGCTATGAAGACATTTCCTTAAGTATAAAAAGTGAAAAACGTTATGAACTCTTACTAACATATCCAGTAATTCCACATTGTGAGCGAGTCTTTCTATCCTTTCTAAAATTGGGAAAGGCCCAACAAATTTTGGTGCCAACTTTCTCGACTTTTCAAATTTCACGACCTTTCTAAGAGAGGAAATTTTGGTAAACACCGTGCCACCTACTTTAAACGCTAGCTATTTTCCTCACTTGTCTGCATAGGATTTCTGACAATCTTGTGCGGCCTTCGTTCGTTGCCTAATCAATTATACCTTTTTTGTTTTGCATGTCAAACACCTAGTGGCAAATTCAATCACCTTCTTCTTCATCCCTGTTCAATCGAAAATTCTCTTTATATCCTTATTCATCTTATTTCCCCCAAGGTGAATGGCCGTCCTTGAATGGTGTCTCTCAGTAAGCTAAAATTAATTTTTCCTAAAATCCTAAATTTTTTGGATTAAAGCATCCTTCCTACCTAGTTACTAAGCTAATTTCCTCATTAACTTCCAGTCACCTAAATTTTATCTCTAGTTAAGTGTCCTTATGAAATTTCCTTATTTATGTTATTTCTTCGTGTGTGTGTGTGTGTGTGTGTGTGTGTGTGTGTGTGTGTGTGTGTGTCAGTCTAACCCTATCCATAAAATGAATCTAGAGATAAAATAGGAACATATATTATACCATATCATATGCTTTTCCCATAACATAAGGGAGACAACTAGTGATAACAATCCTAAGAACTCTAAAAGAAAATTTTGTTGGAAGTTATCATTTATCAATAACTGATGTTTATGATGTTGGGGCCCTAATACTCCTCACTAAATTAAAATGAACATTCTCCATATGTCATTCCACTTAATTCTCCATCTTTCTTATTTTTCTTTCTTGGTTTCTATTAAATGTGGTCCATTCATAACATCAGTTAATATACCGTTATCATTGACTATTATTGTCAAAATTGGACCATCTCTACTAAATACTCATTTAATCCCTTTTATTTTTACCAGTTTCAAAATCCCTATATTATGTCGATTCAGTTCATCCACAAATGCCATATTAAATTCCATAATCAGTCCCCATTTAATTCCTTTCATTAATTCTCTATTAATTACAAATTTATTGCCTATTAAATCTGTAATTAATGTCCATAGATCCTAGCCTTATCATAATTCATGTGTGTGTATTGTTTTATTTCTTGTCATTAATTTCTAAACTAGAACATTCCATTCCACATTTTAATTTATCAGATCTATCCTTCTAAAAAGGATTACCGTTAAAATTTTCCATAAATTAACGAATGTGAGATCTTTGCTTCATTTGAAATTACAAGAAATTATTTCTTTTCTTTTATTGAAATAGATAGTGTAAACTATGGAAAAGAATATCCACATCTTACACATATCCCATGTTAATACAAATGAAATGCTTTATTCTATTTTAAAGTTGGATAACTTATGGAAATCACACAGAACCTGCTCTAATAAATCAAAGCATAGAAATTCACATTCCAAGTCAATTAGGACAATCGAATTTACAACCTAGTTATAGATCTGAAATATCTTTGTCGCTTTACAAGTATTTTACTGTTAAATAAATGGGACTGATTTAAAATTTCCATATCAGGTTATACATACTATTCCATTTTTATTCATATCCTAAAACCTTTGTGTAGGATCGATTTCACCCTAGAAGAGGGTGAATAGGGTGATACTATTAATTATAAAAATTAATTGCGGAAGCTTATAAATTATTTCAACACAGATCACAGAATAATAGCAGCACAGATAATAGCAGAATAATAAATGCAGAAATAGAACGACACAGAATTTACCCAGCTTTGGCAAAACCCTGCCTACGTGCTTCCCCCAAGGTTAATACTAGAAATTAAGTAGTCACACGCTTACACACGTAAACTCGCGACACCTACTACTGACTAACCTAACTCTACGCTCAAAACTCTGCCACAACTCAGCCACTGAGTTGTGAATTCTCAAACTATGCCACGTAGTTTGTCCCCTAGTCACACGACTAGAAATTATACAAGTTTAGAAAGAGAAATACAAATTTAAAACAATTAAAAACAAAACAACCCTAATTAAAATATACTAAAGCCCAACTCCTTCTTTAATTTGCCGGCCCAAAATGAATTATAATAGAGAAAGTTTGCCGACCCTTTTATATTATTTGGCCCGTTCCCTTTTTGTAATAGCGGCTTTGTTCTCTCGTTCCTCCTGATTAAAAATTAGGGTTTTGTAAATTCGAAGGAGCCGATTCTTATTGCTTGATTGAATAGATGATTTGGTGTCCCTTTTCTGTCAATCGACGGTCTTTGTTAATTACTTCAACTGCTTCGAATTGATCGAGTTCGAGAAGGCTTCGATATGTTATTTTATCCTTTTTGTGCTTTAATGATTTTCGTACTTGAACTCGATGATTTTTAAACTGCCGATGATGAATGGAATTTATAGAAGCCGAATTCCTATATTTACGTTCGTATACATTTATTTGATTTCTGAAAAATGTGTACGTGCTAATATAGTACACACGGATCGTGTAATATGATGTATAACACACAAAAATATGACTAATCACAAATAATAGAAAATTCAGTAAAATAGAAAAAGCACACCAGAGATTTTTATATTGGTTCGGAGCACCGTCCTACGTCCAGTCCCAGACTTCTATCTGGATTTTCACTACCAACTTCCTCGCTTTACCCGGAGGAACAGGTTTACAACACCCGAGCAGACGAATGGGATTTCACGCCTCTAATAGCTGAGGACTTCAACACTTGCCTCTTACAACACCGAGGACTTCAACACTTGCCTCTTACAACACCGAGGACTTCAACACTTGCCTCTTACAACACCGAGGACTTCAACAAAGATGAAAATAATTGTTTGTTGACGGTATGTGTTCTTGCTAACACTATTTTGTCACTTGTAGTACAAACTTCCTATAATCTTATACTCAAATAGAATATTTGTATATATGAAGATTTGGAAGTGGATATCGTATTGAATCAAAAGAATGTTAAATAAATTTCAGGATTCAAAAACGATATATGATAGAATATGAGCAATTTGAGCGCTTGAAAGTATAAGATTGAGATCAATAGAATAGAGATTAGAATAATAGAATTGGTTAATTGGAATAATGATTTCATGATGTTTATATAAGAAATAAACAGTTGTAACCCTTTGTGAAAAGGTACAAACAAAGGTCATGATCATTGGTGAAGTGAAAGAGAAGCAACCGTTGAAGAAAAGGAAGTATCTATACGAAAGGTTGCTTTCTGTTTGAAAACGGTCGACATGTCAAAAAGGACCAGTAGAAAGGAATGTGAATATATATACGTTATATACACTTGTGCACGTTAACTGAGCATTCTGGACAGAAACGGTCGACTGCCTTGTTTTAACCGGTCGACCGGTTTAGCCCAGATTGCACAGTTAATGTGCACTCATTCACATATATATATATATATATATATATATATATATTCAAAGATTGAAGGTATAAGATTATTTGAGGATGGATTTTAACATAAATAACATTACTAACATACCAAATAATCAACCTCTAACATATGGAGCTCTTTGTGTCTCTTTAATGAATAACTTCTTTTTGTCGATCACGGCTTATCCCTTTGTCTTGTCGATCACGGCTTATCCCTTTGTCAGAAATCAAAACTCTATAAAAATCTTGACTCAACATTCTCCCCCTTTTTGATTGATGACAACATAGTTATGAATCTCCCTCTGTATATGATATCCCCCTGAGATTGTGTCCTGCATATATACTGTTAGCACAATTTTCTCCCCCTTTGTCATCGACGAAAAGGGGTTGTTAAATGGAGGATGTAATTGAGATTATAATCAACATAAAACTACTACCATAGATCAAGAGTAACATTCACACAAGATGATAATACACACAAGTCTAGTACGAATTAAAACACGACACTATTTAGTACAAGTGCCAGATAATGTCTTTAAAGCAAAAACTAAAAGAGACTTAATCTGACTCCGTCTCACCCTCTTCTTCTTCTTCTCCTTCTTCTTCAACAAGATGAGATTTTCCGTGTCCACGTTCATGACTAGTACCCGAGCTTGTACCCTCCTCCGAAGATGTCCAAGCAAAAGTAGGAGGAGCTGGGCGCTTGCCAAGGTCTGGAACTTGCATTGATGAAGATGATGCACCACATGATATTGCTTCCCATATAGAACGAAGAAAGACTTAAGTTTGTTAAAGCGTTTATCCATTTTTGTATTCATGCGCTTAAGTCGTGCTTCGAGAAGGAATTGATTTCGAGCAATAGTGTTAAGTGATTCTTTTGTTGAGGAAGATGGTCGTAAAAGTTTAACTTCCTCAGGTTTAGGGCGGGATGATCGTGATGAAGCTTCTTTATGTCCTTGTTCTTTCCATTGTTCAAAAGGCATAATATTAAAGTATGAGCGGGAAGATTCATTCTTTTAATCGATGCTTTGTTGATGACTTTTGGTTTGGAAATTGAAGACTTGGGAGGTTCAATGCCACAATCAAGCAAGAGACGCATAATATACTCGTTATAGAATTTCAAGATCTCATCAAAGATCGTACCAATCCAATTTATACGAATACCCCCATAGATTGAGTATAATACCTTGAAATTTTCTTTATAGACGGCATCAAAATTTCCTATTCTCGGTAATAGAGAGTGCATAAGAGTATGATGAAGAATTCTTGCAGAAGGCCGTAAACCAATAGACTTAGTGCTATCCTTGTCATCTTCAATAAATTGATGGCTAATTTGATTACGGACATGAACATTGCAAAAATTGAGAATTTTTCACCGATAAACGAAGAACCAAGAACAGTTGCCATCCTATCACATGAGATGAACACTTCTTTGCCACAAACAACGGACCAAAGACAATAATTAGGATTCTCTGGCTTGTTTTTCTCTAAATTTAGGTTAGCATAGAATAATTTGATCATTACATGGTTAATTTCCACATTGTTTTGATCAAAGTCAATTAGGTTTTCAATGTTAGCATCCTTTGCTAAGCCAAGAATACGATAACTAGAGAAATATGAAAATTTAACAAAAGAACCTGGATGAATTGTAAAATCCTTCATCTCATTCCACCTTTTGACTGCGATTGGATCCACAAGCCACTTCTTGACAGAGAGATCGATTGGTTGAGTTTCGGAGGTAGAAGCTTGCTTTAATTTCTTTTGTGGAGGAGCCATTTGGGTGAGATTGGTAGAAGAATTTAGTTCTAGGGTTATGAGAGTTTGTTGAAAAAAAAAATGAAGAGATGGAGTGAAAAAAATAACCGTATGTGCCTTTTAAAAGAAACAAAACTGCTCGAAACCGATCGACCGTCCTGAAATCATCGGTCGACCGTTTTCATACAGAAGCAAAAACGGTCGACCGGTGGTATCTGGCCGGTCGACTAGTTTGCCTGTGAGTTATCTTACCTTCTTCTTGCTTGTATTTCTGAGTGTTAATGGTCCATATAATATTGAGTTTATTCAAAACATGATACACACACACACACACACACACACACACACACACACACATGTATCAGTTCATAAAAACAAATACGAGAATACAATCATAATATTGAAACAAATTTAATGAGAAGTAGAGGAATTATGGTCGGAAGTCTCTTCTTTGACATCGGTAATGCGTGGTTTCCATGGCGACCATTTTTCTTTCGCTCCTTCATTCTGAGCATAGTTTTTATCCCATGAATTTGGGCTTCTAGAGGATAAAGGTGCATGAGGCATTGGCTCGTATACGCCATGTTTGTTTGAACCACAAAAGAATGATACCATTCTTTCTAGAAGAGATAGTCGTTCCGAAGTCAGTTGTTGCTCATAATGCAGCTGTCTTTGAAGATCGATTTGATGTTTTTGATAATGATGAATCTCATTGATCTTCTCTCTGGTACGGGGTGAACAAAACAACACCTTCTTTGCTCATTTCGAAGTTGGCGTATTGCCAGGAGTATGAATGCATTGGTGATGACACTTTGATTTGTGTTTTGGAGTTTCAGGAGAGTAATATTCTTCTGGCTCAGAACTTGTGACCGAAATATGGGACTTTTGAGCACACTCATCACAAATATGTGCCATAATGAACTATATGTATAAACTTTTAGGCTTAGATAGGAAGTGATAAAAACAATATTTTTTGTCAAGCTTATATAAAAAAATTCTTATATATAAGCTTGTGGATGAGAATTGTCATGCAAACTTGGCCGTAGAAAAAATTAGAAGCTCATATTCAATTTCCTAATATAGCAAAAAATAATCCGAAAAGAACTTAAGAATATAACATTAGTGATTACTTATCAAGTTCTTTTCTAGAAATTAAACCAAGTTCTCTACAAAATTTAATGAAACTAGACTCAAGTAGGGGCTTAGTAAAAATATCCGCTAGTTGACTATCAGTTTGGACATATTCGAGACATATATTTCCTTTTTCAATATTGTCTCTAAGGAAATGATGACGGATATCAATATGTTTGGTTCTGGAGTGATTCACTGGATTCTTAAAAAGATTTATAGCACTTGTGTTATCACAGTATATAATAAAATTTGATAAATGAATATCAAAATCTTGAAGTGTTTGTTGCATGTATATTACTTGAGTACAAGCGAGAGCCGCTGATATATATTCAGCTTCACATGTTGATAGTGAAACACAATTTTGTTTCTTACTAAACCAAGAGACAAGTGATTTTCCAATAAAATGGCACGTACCACTTGTACTCTTTTTATCCGTTCGAGAGCCTCCAAAATCAGCATCACTATATGATACTAATTCAAATGGACATTCTTTTGGATAAAAAAGACCGAAATCTTTGGTATTATTAAGATAACGAATTATAAGTTTCACTGCTCGTAGATGTGATTCCTTTGGATCTGCTTGAAAGCGTGCACATAGACAAACACTCATCATTATATCTAGACGACTTGCTGTAAGATAAAAAAGAGAACCAATCATGCTTCGATATAGTTTCTGGTCAATATTCTTACCATTTTTATCCTTTTCAAGATGTGTAGTTGTACTCATAGGAGTAGGTTTACCAGATGTGTTATTTGACCCGAAGCGTTTGATAAGATTTCCGCAGTATTTTTCTTGATTAATAAAGATACCATTCGGAAGTTGTTTGATTTGAAGTCCAAGAAAATATGACAGTTCTCCCATATGAGACATTTCGAATTCTTTGGTCATAATATTTGCAAATTCCTTGCAGAGTTTATCGTTTGTTGAACCAAAGATGATATCGTCTACATATATCTGAATAACTAGAATATCCTTTTGAGAATGTTTGATAAACAAAGTTTGATCGACTTTGCCTATTTGAAATCCTGAGTTAATAAGATAGCTACGTAGTCGTTCATACCAAGCACGATGTGCTTGTTTTAAACCATACAGAGCTTTCTTAAGTTTGAACACATGGTTAGGATATTTTTCTTGTACGAACAAAGGAGGTTGTTCGACATATACATTCTCTTTGATAAATCCATTGAGAAATGCACTTTTGACATCCATCTGATAAAGTTTGAAATTATGGTGACAAGCAAAAAATAATAGGATTCTAATAGCTTCTAATCGAGCAACTGGTGCAAAAGTTTCTTCATAATCGATGCCTTCTTTCTGATTATACCCTTGTGCTACTAATCTTGCTTTATTTCTGATGATATTTCCTTGTTCGTCAGCCTTATTTTTATAGACCCATTTAGTACCAATAACTGACTGATCAGATGGTCTTGGAACAAGTTCCCAAACGTCATTGCGCTCGAACTGATTTAGTTCTTCATGCATGGCAATGATCCAGTAATCGTCTGCAGCAGCTTCTTTTGGATTCTTAGGTTCGATATTTGAGAGAAAAGCGACATGACCCATTTGGTTGAGTTGACTCCTTGTTCTGACATGTGATGTTACTTCACCGATTACATTTTGGGCCGGATGGTCTCTTAATATCCTTGGTGGTGATTGTAACTCACATATTTGAGGAATATTCTCAATCATTATTTCCGAGTCAGAATCAACATTTGTGATGATGATTATCAGTGACTATTGTTTCGTCATCATCTGATATATTTTGAGGATGCTGATAGAATTCATCGAAAGAGACATGAAGTGATTCTTCAATAATTTTGGTTAGTTTATTAAATATACGATAGGCCTTGCTTCGTTCCGAATAACTGACAAATATTCCTTCATCGGCTTTTGGATCGAATTTGCTAACCTGGTCTTTCGTATTTAAAATAAAGCACTTGGAACCAAAAACTTTGAAGCATGAGATTTTAGGCTTTCTTTTGTTAAATAATTCATAAGGAGTATTCTTGGTAAGAGGTCTTATGGACACACGATTTAAAACATAACAGGTAGTTGCGACGGCTTCTGCCCAGAAATGTTTTGGTAAGGTGGTTCCATTCAATAATGTTCTTGCACATTCTTGTAAAGTTCGGTTCTTCCGTTCTACAACTCCGTTTTGTTGTGGAGTTCTGGGAAACGAAAAATTATGATATATACCTTTCTTTGTACAAAAATGTTCAAATTCATTATTTTCAAACTCTCCGCCATGATCACTTCTTATATTTTTAACTTTAATCCCTTTTGATTTTTGAATTCTTTTGACGAAAGATTTGAAATGATCGAAAGTGTCACTTTTGTTTTTTTAGGAAAATTGTCCATGTGTAACGGGAGAAATCATCAACAATTACAAGCACATATCGAGTGTGATTTATTGACTGAACCCTAGTAGGTCCAAATAAATCCATATGTAGTAACTCAAGTGGTTGTAATGTTGATATGACTTTCTTGGATTTAAAAGATGATTTGGTCAATTTTCCTAATTGACATGCGTCACAGATGTTGTTAAACTTAAAACTTATTTTGGGTAGTCCTCTAACTAGATCGTTTTTGGCTAGCTTGTCAATAGTTCTGAAGTTTATATGACAGAAGCGTTTGTGCCATAACCATGGATCATTATCATTAGCCACAAGACACATATCTGAATTATGATTAATATTCATATTCAGAATATATATATTTCTGTCCATATAACCTTCGAAAGCTAAATTATGGTCTTTATCTAAAATACTACACTTATTATCCGAAAAGGAAATTGTAAAACCCTTGTCACATAACTGACTAATACTAAGTAAATTGTGTTTCAAATTTCTAACTAGCATGACATTAGTAATGAGAGGTAAGTTAGATGTACCGCAATTGCTCACATCGCCTTTGCCGATGATATAGCCTTTTGAATTATCTCCAAAAGTGACGGAGCCACCATCTGAGTATGTAATATTTGTCAATAAGCTCTTGTCTCCAGTCATGTGCTTCGAGCAACCACTGTCCAATATCCACTTTCCTCTTTTCTTAAGTGGGACCTGCAAAAAATAAAATTAGGTCCATGGTACCCACTTTTTATGGGGTCCTAAGAGTTAGGTCTTAGGAGTCCAAACCCATACGGGTCCGGTATCCCCTTTATATATATAATTTGTATTAAGATGCACAGTATTCATGAAATTCTGAATATATTTGTTCCTAATCAAATTGTTATTTGTTTGAGGAACCCATATTTTGATAGTCTTGACATTTTTCTTCTGAAATTTCACAACTGGTTTTGGTTTGGAATATAATAAACTAAGATTTTTCTTAGCTTCAATCTTTTGTACTTTCTTCTTCCTTTCATTACCAAGATGTTTCTTGGTTTCTTGTTTCTTATATCCCAAACCTTGTTTATTTGAAACAGATTGTGAACTTTCAATGATTTTTGTCAAATTTTCTCGTCCTTGTTAAAGTTAGAAACATTTTGAGTAATGTTATCTAACTTAGTTTGTAAACTAGCCTTTTCTAAGTCCAGAATTTTGATTTTTGCCTTAAGCTCATTATTTTTAGTAGTGAGAGCATCATTTTTCTCTTTTTGAGTTTCAATTTCTTGACTCAAAAGTGATAATTGAGAGTCAACATTAGATGATGACTCTTGAAGTTTTTCAAGTTCTTCTTCTAATATTTTCTTCTCGTCTTTTAACATATCTCGTTCAAATTCTGCTCTACTCAAATCTGCTTTGGCTTCTTTTAGCTGTCGTTTTATGTCTTTATATTTGACAATCAATTCAGCATTAATATCAAGTACTTCATCAAATGTAGGAATTTGTACCTCATCTTCTGTTGCCATGAAACAGACATTTGCTTGTTCATCTTCCGTATCATTATCACTTTCTGATGAGTCTGTATCATCCCACGTTACCGAGAATGCTCGTTTCTTTGATTTGTCCTTCTTATATTTTAATTTGTCATTTTATGACTTCTTCTTTTGCTTCGGACAATCCTTGTGCATGTGCCCCTTTTTGTGACAGTTAAAGCATTCTATAGCGGATGATGTTGGTTTATTTGATCCAGATTTCTTTCTGTTATAACGACTGGCTTTTCGCGTTTTAGGAATTTTTTGAAACCTTTTGCTATGAATGCCAGATCTTCGTCTTTAGACTCTGATTCATTTTCGTCTTTTTCAGCATGGAATTCCACATTCTTCTTTTCTTCTTTTTGTTACTTTCTAGTCTGCAAGTTAGCTTCATAGGACATTAGATTTCCTATCAATTCATCTGGCTTCATGACGGAAAGGTCATTAGCTTCTTCAATTGCTAATACTTTTCCTTCCCATTCACTAGTCAGAGAATGTAGTACTGTTGAAACAACATCAAAATCAGAATACTTTTGTCCTAAGCCAATAAGTGCATGGTGGATAGTTTGAAAACGTGAATACATATCATTGATTGTCTCATTTGGTTTCATTTTGAAATTTTGAAATTGGCTTTTCAGCATGGCTATTTCGGCTTGTTTAACCTTGTTAGTACCTTTATGAGTGGTTTTCAGCGTTTGCCAAATTTGATATGCAGTAGTGCAGATACTAACACGGTTATATTCATTTTGGTCTAACGCACAAAACAACGTATTTATGGCTTTTGCATTTACGGCTGCTGCCGTTTTCTCAGCCGCTGTCCATTCTGAATAATCAGTTGTTGGATTCACTATTTCTTCTTGAGTAGCATTCCAGGCATCTAACTGTTTGATTGCATAAAGAATGACATACGTGTTGCCCAATAGCTATAGTTAAGACCATTGAAAATGGAGGTCTTTGTGTCGATTGACCTTCCGTGTAAGTGGTGTTTTGAGTGCTAGTACTTGCGTTATTTTCCATATTACAAGAATATACCAAATAACTGTGTTACGGTTATATGATGACCGTGCTTTGATACCAAATGAAAAATGTGTACGTGCTAATATAGTACACACGAATCGTGTAATATGATGTATAACACAAAAAAATATGACTAATCACAGATAATAGAAAATTCAGTAAAATAGAAAAAGCACACCAGAGATTTTTATACTGGTTCGGAGCACCGTCCTACGTCCAATCCCAGACTTCTATCTGGATTTTCACTACCAACTACCTCGCTTTACCCGGAGGAATAGGTTTACAACACCCGAGCAGACGAACGGGATTTCACGCCTCTAATACACCGAGGACTTCAACACTTGCCTCTTACAACACCGAGGACTTCAACACTTGCGTCTTACAACACCGAGGACTTCAACACTTGCCTCTTACAACACCGAGGACTTCAACACTTGCCTCTTACAACACCGAGGACTTCAACAAAGATGAAAATAATTGTTTGTTGATGGTATGTGTTCTTGCTAACACTATTTTGTCACTTGTAGTACAAACTTCCTATAATCTTATCCTTAAATAGAATATTTGTATATATGAAGATTTGGAAGTGGATATCGTATTGAATCAAAAGAATGTTAAATAAATTTCAGAATTCAAAAACGATATATGATAGAATGTGAGCAATTTGAGCGCTTGAAAGTATAAGATTGAGATCAATAGAATAGAGATTAGAATAATAGAATTGGTTAATTGGAATAATGATTTCATGATGCTTATATAAGAAATAAACAGTTGTAACCCTTTGTGAAAAGGTACAAACAAAGGTCATGATCATTGGTGAAGAGAAAGAGAAGCAACCGTTGAAGAAAAGGAAGTGTCTATACGAAAGGTTGCTTTCTGTTTGAAAACGGTCGACAGGTCAAAAAGGACCAGTAGAAAGGAATTTGAATATATATACGTTATGTACACTTGTGCACGTTAACTGAGCATTCTGGGCAGAAACGGTCGACTGCCTTGTTTTAATCGGTCGACCGGTTTAGCCCAGATTGCATAGTTAATGTGCACTCATTCATATATATATATATATATATATATATATATATATATATATATTCAAAGATTGAAGGTATAAGATTATTTGAGGATAGATTTTAACATAAATAACATTACTAACAACCAAATAATCAACCTCTAACATATGGAGCTCTTTGTGTCTCTTTAATGAATAACTTCTTTTTGTCGATCATGGCTTATCCCTTTGTCTTGTCGATCATGGCTTATCCCTTTGTTGGAAATCAAAACTCTATAAAAATCTTGACTCAACAAATTCGTCTTTGGCCATTCGATTTTGTATTGATGATTGTTATGATTTATGACATTTTCAAATCGTATATTTTTGGCTTGGTTAACACGGCTTCGATTTTGACTTTGCTCGTTTCTTTACCACCATGTATCTGACTTGATCAATGTTGACTACGGCACTGATTTATTGATTGCCATGGCTTTGAGTTCTTTGGTTGTAACTGGACTTGTTGCCTTATTGATAAAACACGGCTTTGATTTTGGTTACTCTGTTGCTTCGATGAATCTGTATAATTCATGTTGTATTTGCACCACTTTCTGTTGCAAGTGTTCTCTGTTCATTTCTGTAGCATGCTCGACTTGTTCAATTTGCCGTGTGCACTTTATGCTATGACTTCGGTCACTTAGAATTTGTTTATGCGATTCCATGATTTTGGCATGATTATTCAGTATCATACTTGACTTTGGCCTTGACTTGAGATCATGTTTACTTTAACCATTTTGATTTCTTAAAATGCTGGTGATTTGTTCGAACTGTACCATACTGTTTTGATTTGTATTTTGTGTTGAAGTCACTCTGGCTTGTTACTTGCTGTTCACTGTTCGGCATTTGCCCAGTTGATGGTTTTCTGCCTTAAGTTTTTCATGTCTTCACCTGATTTCGACATCTTCGTGTACTTAATTACTTGCGGCCTTGACTTTGTTATACTTTGATTTGTGTTTGCACTGCATATTGTTGTGCACATTGTTCATTTTCCTATGTAGTGCCACTGTTTCATTATATATTGTCTCTCCCTTTGTATTTGCAGATTGTATTGTGCATTGTTGCTATACTTGACTTGAAACTAAATTTTCATTATGCTTGTTAACTACTGCTTGGTTGTCATTATGTACATGCTACACTGTGTTGCATATTGCTGCAACTTGTACATGCTTCGATTTGAGCTTTTATTCGAGCTGCTATATATATGTATGATTGCATCTGAATTGTGTACTTGATGCAGTCTTCATGCACTTGGTTTCTGGTATCATTCTTTGAGACAATTTGCATTTCAATCACTGGCTTTGACATTGGTTTTTTTAAACGTGCATCCTGGGTTGTACTGTCTTGAGCTCGAGTATTTGTTGTGTCCTTTGTGCTTTGGTTTGGACTTGCAGTTAAGTTGAGTTGCAGACTTCATGTTGCCTTGACTTTGGTTGTTGCATTTATGCAGCTGTCTCCACTGTAATATGTCTTCAACTGTGCCTTAGCCTTGCTTGTGCATCACCATACATCTGTTGCATCCATTTGTTTGTTTGCATATATCACATGCTTGACCCTTGCATATGCTCTCTGATATATGTTTGAACTGGCTGTGTCACTTGCTTAGTGCATTAGTTTGCACTGTGCGTTCATGTGTATTGGTCTTTGAGCATAGCCGAGTGTGTTTCTTTATACTGTTGCATTGAGTTGGGTCATGATAGCAGTGACTTGACCTTTGCATTTTGTCTGTTTTTCGAAATTTCACCTGAGTTGTATCCAGCTTAAAGCTCGGATTTGACCTTGTGATGAAAATTATGACATTTATTTTATTGTATTTGAGTTGAATCCGATAATTTGGGTTTGACCTGTGCTCATCTGTCCCTTTAAATTTATCAAGTGTATATATATCGGTATGCGCGGCCTTGTGGTATATATAGTGATACACTGTGTATGTCACAAGCTGTTCGTGTATGATGAATTCAAAGTCAAATGATGACGAACAACCCAAATAACTGAGGCAAATATTATTTTCAAAATTCACATTTTATTTTAACACACATATATGAATATTTTAACATACATATATGAATATTTTAACACAAATTCAAGAGAACAGAACAACATATATCTCATATTCCTATCTAAAGCAAACGTTTCTCATAACATTTCGATCGATGTTTATTTACCTAATAATAAAAATGTTAATCGTGGGTGATTGCTCACCTTTTGAGGTTGGAGAATTTGACAACACAATTAGCTACGAATATGAATTCACGAACTCTACAAGCTACCAATCTAAACAACCAAAGCAAAGCATTCGCAAACCAACATGAATCAAAATATAACAAAGTTTGTTTATTTTTCTCTTTTGTTTTTTTAAATAGAGGAGGGAAGAAGATGGTCGTGGATGGTGGTGGATGACGACAGCAAGAGGAGAGGAATGGAAGGGTTTTGAAGGAGGAAGGATGGTGATTTGGGAATTTTGGAGTTTTGAGTTTTGAGTTTCTATAGATTTGAGGAAGAGGAAAAAGAGTACGCACAAAGTTTCTCAAATGAGTAATTTCTATACATACTTGGTTTTAGCTAGATAGGTACTAGATGGTAAATGGGTGGGAAAAGGAGTGGTCTAAAGTCTCTTAGGGTTCCTAGGGTCCCTTGGTTTACTAAGGAGCCCATTAGACCAAACAAACTCAATAAGACTTAGCCAAAAAAACACAGCTAAACACTGTAAAATTATGTCAAATTTTCACTGTATTTTAAATTTTTAGAACAATGGGAATTGGATTTTGACAAAACGAACAATGGATTCTTAGAATTTTGTATAAATTTTTCCCATGCAACAAAATTTAAATTCAAAACTTTTCAAATTTTAAATTAAATTTAAATTTTGACCAAGTTTGACCAAAAATTTTTTTTTCTCAAAAATATCATTTAATTGAATTTGTTCAAATATAAAACTCAACATCACAAATTCAAAATTTTAAATTTCAACTATTATTTTTATTTAAATTCAAAATTTGCCATTTAAAGTTGTTAAAAGTTACAGATCATTACACTTTATCTTAATTAAAAGATTCAATATCAATTAATGTAATATAAACTTATTTCTCCCTTTATCTTATTAAAGATTCCATGTCAATTAACCAATGTATATATTTCAAATTGAATGGTGGTTATAAATTTCCACTTTTATTGTTACTAACATATTTGTAACTTTTATTGTCGTTATTAAACAGTTGTAATATTATATTTATATTGAATTGAAACGTCCATTTCATTAACAAAAGACATCCATCACTTACCAATTAATTATTTTACCTCATTCCGTTATTTGATTCAACTTGGTATGTTACCATTTAAATAACGCATTTTATTTTCCTTAAATAAATATGCATTTTATCGTTGCTTACAATTTCCTTTATTATCCAATTCTCATCCAATTACATGCAAACCTATGTTATCATCCTTTATTCAATCAACAATACCCTATGAATTATATTAACATAAGTTTGCATTTTATTACACTTCATTATTTTACCATTAACAACTTTTACCATATTATCTACAGTAATTAATTACATAAATTTTTGTTGGTTTCCAAATTAATTCCAAACATACTAAATAATGAGATGATAAATGAAAATTTGTTACTTTTAAGTAATTTATCACATTTATAAATTGTTTGCAAACAAAGATTATAACTACCTACCACATCATTGATTTCGTATTCTATATTAACGAATTTCAATCAATTACATACGATCTCACCATTACGTACATCATTTAAATTATTTCATTATTTACAATTATAACCAAATTAACCAAAAATCTATTTTTCAATTGATTGAAATTACATTAAATAGTTATCAGTAACATTTAAACAACATTATTAAATCATATTCTAATTATTTCCTCAATAATAAATCATAAATTTTAATTCTCACAATATTAAAATTTCAAAATCTTATTTAATTTAATAGTTTTAATTATCAAATTTTACAGGTCGTTACATTTATTTCTCTAAAAGTTGGCCTTTTTATTCAAAATGTTTAAAATTTAATTATTAAACCAAAATATTATTAAATTAAAAATTCAAAAATTGCTTAATTCCATAAAGGAGCAAAATAATTTCTCTTCTCAAAAACCTTCTGCAACACACAAAATAATTTTCAATAAATTATTTTTATATAAATAAACTTATTACATTAAATTCAAAATTAGCATTTATCACTTCATTAATTTACGAAATCATTGCCTATACTTATGAAAAGTTCATTGACTTCCATTTTAAGGATTACTATTATTATTTTCCAAATTTAACTTCTTTTGAATCTATTACAAAGATTGTAACTTCAATAGTATTTCAAAATAACCGATTTTCCTTTATTTGAATTTATTATTTCAAAAATATTTGTAGTTACAAGACAATTATTTTAGTAGACTTCAAACCCATAATCTATTTGTATGCATGAAAGATTTCTAATTTTGAGTTATTATATTATCCTAAAGATATACATCAACATTTATTTCTTAGTACTCAAAATGTATTGTAATTTAACTAAATACTTTCTATAACTTTGTTAAACTCCTACAATCTTTTGCAACCCTTTTCTTATCAATCCCAATTTATGCCTCTTTCATTATCATTTTAAATTCAATAATATTTTATTCTTATTCACAGAAATTATAACTAGATTACTGATCCTATTTCTATCCAAATCTCCTAACACTACCTCTATTTATATTCTTCGTACCTAAATTATTGGGCATTCTTACCTTAATAATCTCTTTAATTGGTTCATTTTAATCCTTACTAAATTCTTAAAACTCTCTATTTGTTTCACATTTATTGCCTTATTAAGTTGGAGTTACAACCTATTTTTTCCATCTATGTTTGATAGTATTATATGTCGAAGTAAAGATTTACCGAGTGTTTTTACGTATGTTTAAAATAAGTGTATATATTTATATAGTAGGATTTTTTAAAAATACTTTTCAAAAATAATAAGTACGCCATTCATACGTGTACCTGTCCCCGTTGGTCGAATAATCTAAGCTCGGATACCAAATGAAACAACCCGCCCTGAAATGGACCTAAATTCCAACCAAAAAAAGGCCCGTCGAAGCATAGACCCATTCCAAAGTTGACTGTTGATTGGCGTAAAAACCAATATAGTGCTATTTATCCATACATTCAGAACTCACAACGGTAGGATAAAATATAATAATAAAAATAGTACCCATTTCATTTAAAACTCAAATGTCATAAAAACCATGACACGATTCAAAAACAACCGTCAATATTCGTATTACAATATTTCAAAATGCAACATTATTTTTCAATGGTTACATCAGAAAATAACATGAGTGGATAAATAGATAACTGCCACAAGTTTCCTCCTCGCCATACTATTATAGTACTTGGGCAGTATAATTTAAATAGGAATATGTCTTTCGTATATTAGCTTTATTTTAAATCTTTCCAACTTTAAGCCCGAAGCCTTTCCCAATCCCAATTCCACAACTGTTACTCTTGCAACCGAATAACCCATATATATCGTCAATAATATCCTATCAATGTAAGAGATAGTACCCAAGTCACTTAATACATTTTTAATGGAAATTAGGCAGACTCTGACCATTTAATACCTCACTTAAGGTAGGTCCACCGATATTTAGTACATGTCCCAAGGCGGACTCCTCGTTGGCACTTATCTAGCTGACACTGCACGGAATCTCTTCAGCCACTTAATACTTCATATTGAAGCGAGCCCTTTTCTAAGATATCCTTTACCATGCCTAGCCCTTAACTCCAACCATTTACTACTTCCTACATAATGAAGATGCGGGCCTTCACACAGCCACTCAATACCTTCAATCCCTAAAGTAGATCCTTTGTATTATGATCCTACCCCCATAGTGACGTCTCACATTAACTCGACTATTTATAGGTACTAGTAGCCAGATTAGTAGGGCAGATGTAACGTCCCGCCTTTTCGCACGCTTTAAACAGACACGTGCCGTTCAAACCATACGGAAGGGCGGATTGTTATGGGGTAAATAAGAAAACAGAGAAGAAATAAAACAAAATAGAATCTCACAGCGGAAGGATAAAATATAATAATAAAATATACAGTTTATATAACGGTTTACAAAACATTTGCTTCTTCTTTATATAATAATTATCAGAGTTCACATACCAACATATCAATGCAGCGGAACAGTGTGAGCGTGGTGCAATAGTATAAATAATAATAATACAAATCTTCGTCTTCATCCTCCAAAGCTAAATCTTCAAATCCTGACACGCTCGGACTGACCCGAGCGAATTTGAAAAGGCAAAAACACTCGAGTCAGAACTAAAAGATCTTATGTAAGTTAAATTAACAGAAATAAATATGAGTGCAGTAACTCAAGAGATGCTCGGGATTTACATCTCCTAAGGATCCGTTTAACTATTTACTATGTAGTATACTGCGCTATTATAATAGTGTCTAATTATAAAATAAACATACTTTTAAATAGCATTAAGGCTTTACATTTTCCACCTTAACACATAATAGTCCCAGTAGTCCATCCAATATCATAGTCCCTCCTGATCGGGAAGCCACCAGAGGATACCACACGGGCTACGGGAGAAATCCAAACTCGTACAAGGCTCGGTATGGTAGGTGACACGGCACAACTAGGCAATGCCAGGGTAGATATACCAATTACGCTTCCGGACCGATGGAAACGCGCAGCGCGCAGCTGCCGCCTACCTCGGACAAACTCCCCCAAAATCAAAGTAAAAGTGGCCACTGAATCAATCCAAAGTCAAAGTATAATATCGAAGAGGAGTGTCCGATCAGAGAAATGACCTCATTAACCCGTTGATCGCTCCTGTTTTAGCCACCTTATGCCAACTCACGGGAGTTGGGTCCACGTATTTACCTTACAGGAAACGTCGCCACCAACCTACTTCATTCTGGAATCTCCACCGCGTACACGGTTAGTCAAAGTGGTTTTCGGTATCGACAGAGAGTATGTCCATATCCGATCCCGGTCTCTTTGCCAACCCATCGTTATTATAACACCGCGATCATTTAAAAATAGTTTATACTTAAAACCCAGAATAAAAATTTCCATTTCAAAAACTATGAATACGATATCATTTTAAAACCCAAAACAATATGATATCATTTTATCCAAATATAATTCTTTTCCAAAAATCATACTGCTTTAAAATCTATAATATCTGGAAACCAAACATTTGAATTATACTTTCAAAGCATAATATTTCGAAAATTCATAGTTTAAAACCATAACTTCTAAAACTTGAATGGTTTGGATATTCAACGGTATATAAATTAAATGGTTTAACTTTAAGGTTACTTTGTAAAGAAAATAATTTCCATAGTTTTGCAAATATGTTTCTTTATTTAAAGTCTGAACCAAAATTTAAATGTCACTTTCAAGTTCCAAACCACTTCAATTTCTATATATATATATATATATATATATATATATATATATATATATATATATATATCCATTTGGAGTAATAATATTTCAAACTAAAGTTGGAATTTATTCTTTCAACAAATTAAATGCTCTATTATTTCGTCTTGAATATTCACATAAAATTCATAAATGAAACTCCAATTTTTAGCAATTAAATAATTTCTTCAATTTAATTATACTAGAATATTCATTTTAAATTTATCTTGGAAAAATCCAGTTATAAATATCATATCTTAAAATTTCCAAACTTAAACATTTAACATATAATATAAATTATCAAACTCCATTTCCTCAAATTTTTCCATTTTTATTTAAGAGATTTATACACAGCCTAAATTCAAAATTTCTAACTTCATATGTATATATATAGAAGAAAATATCAAAATTAACTTATTATAAACCATATCATCCAAACCATAGAAATCACTTTAAATATTTTATATATAGACCACGGTGCCTGTATAAAATTTTCTATACTATGGTCAAGTGATACGGATATTTATCATTTCAATCCGCAATTTAAAAGATATAAAATTTTGCGGTTGTATATCATTTCAAACCACAATCCCGAATGAAATGAAAAATGCATGATAACTTGCAGTTTAATGATATGAAACAAAGCATCCATTCATCCATCATCAATCATCAACCAAATTATCTCAAACACCATCAATTTAAACAAACATCAATATATGGCATATACAATATAACAGGAAATAATTCGCAGTTATTAATTAACATTTCATATTCAATTAAATTTATAACTGTTTAACTAGCAGTTTATATGCACATAAATAAATTCTAAATGTCAATTCATATGCAATACATAAAAGAAATTAACAGTTAAATTTAATAAATACGATTTAACAGATATGCTGAATAAAAACATGCCAAAACAGTCATAAATAAATTTCTACTCATATCTAAAATAAATTTAACAAACATAAAAACTTTTAGAAGTTGTGAGTGGGTTAAAACACTCACCTTTTGAATTTAAATCGAATTTAAATTCAATTTAAACTCAAAAATTCGATGGTCTCCGAATTGGTCCAAACTAGCGTCAACAGATCTGGAATTTAATTTCGATCCTAACAAAAAAAAATCTCGCGTGAATCGGACTACGTATGAGAAAGTTATTTGATTTAAACGATTTGAAAACGAAATAAAATAAAAAAAATAAAACAAACCAAACATCAAAGCCACATCAGCCGAGACGTTACTCTCCCCCAAAATCACGCGCCTGTAACTCACGTTCGAACCCAAATTCACGTGCCCAAACCCAAACTTTGACCGTGCCTTTCGGCCGCCACAGGCCACCAGAGAGTGACGCGCCTCCACCACTACGACCGCCTCCCCCTGCCTCATCTCCACCTTGAAGGCCTTCGAGCTCGGCCTCTCTTATCACCTCAGCCGCCGCCTTCAAAAGCTAGGGTTTCGAACCCTATTTTGCCAATTCCGGTTGCCACAGTAGAAATCAAGTGATGCCACCACCATAGTTGAACTCCCCACGACGATCTCCACCAAACCTATATTTTGATTTCCCTGATTGCTTCACGAATCGAAAACGCCCAAATCTAACCTAGGGTTTCGAAAATTTTGATCTTTGACCGAGCTTTGCCATTTATTGGAGCACAAATTTCAAAAACGAACAGCAGACGTAGAATCGTATCAATGAAAACTACAACATATATTTTTTTTTTTGGAATTTTTGTGGAGAGCTTGAATTTTGACTTTTGATTTTGAACTGTAGATAGATCTACGTTTTGCAACCATTGAGGAAGAGAAAGAGATGAAGAAAATGAACGTACAGACAAATGATAGAAGATGGAGGCTAGGGTTTATAATCGTCTATTTATAAGTAGGGTTGGATTGGAGTAGATAGACCATATAGATGAACGTACGGAACAAACTATGGCCCAAAAAGCCCGTTCTACCCCGGAACGAAATTTATTAAACCCATATATCCAAATAGGTATTTTAAAATATTCTGAACACGACGGAAAAAGTTTCACATCAAAATTTGATTGTATGAAGAAGTTATGCTGAAAACAAAATTTCCAAATTGACTTCAAATTGATTTTAATTAAATCGATTTCAAGGCGTTTCTCGTCCGTACGATAAAACGACAGGTCCGATCGATACGAAACTTGAAACCCTACAATAATTCACCGATACGGATCCGATGAAACTGGTTTCGTCGAAATCCGAGTCCGTGGCCAAAATGGCTAATGTTTATATTCATTAAATAAATTAAAATAAATTATAAAAATCCAATTTTATATCTAAATTCTAAAATTGACCAAATTTTACCACTTATATATTCCTTAATCAATTTCAATGATTTAACAAGTTTAGATGTGAATAAAAAGTTGATAAGTCTATCGATTTCAGTGTTAATTTCTCCACTTCCTTATATTTAGAAATTATAAATTAAATTCTCAAAAACCCATTATTAGGTTTTCAACTTTTATATTCTCAACTTTTATCCAAAATAAGGATGCCACTAACATTGGTTCATGATTTCACATTATTTTCCTCAACGTCCATTTTAAATTTCAATAACGTACTATTCAACCATAAAATTCCATTTTACTTTGCAATAAATGCAATTGTTGAATTTGATACTCTAATTAAATTTATAAATCCTGTTTTCTTAAATCTATATCAACAAATGGTCCAATTATAAATAGAATTAGCATTAACTTCATCTTATAGAATTAACTACTTCAATTACAAAACAAATCTACGCTAACTGCACAATTTAAATCAATTAATTGTGATTAAGTCTACATTAAATGTTATAAATTATACATTTGAACCTCAATAAATTCGTTTATTGAATTAAAATCTTTCTATTCATTAAATAGACATTTTATGGGTATAAATAACATTTGAATTATAATACATTTCATTAGTGCATGTTTCATTTCCTATAAATTCCCTTTTATTAACTAGAACACATTAACACACCACAAATAATAAATTTAGATTTTTTTTCAATCGATTTCCATTCTTAACTTAATATACTAAATAAATGGTTAACTAAAAAAAAATGTTACCGTTTTATATTCAAATTCACTTACAACATCAATAACAACAATGTTGCCATAGATTTAGATTCAATTAAATAAATTAGATGAATGGGTAAAACTTTGTAATTATCCCAAATGCCAAATATATTTATGCATTAATTACTACTTAATATTATGAATTCATTTATTAATTTACTAGTTGTCTTTGTCATCTTATTTCCTATTTACTACCAAACTTCCTACTTAGTTATAGTTTATCAATATAAACATACCTAGGCAAATCAAGATCTTGTCTTTTCTGTTATTTCAATTAAATCGGGTATGCACAAATAAATTGTTTATTAACTTATTCTTACAAAATTATTTACATACATTCAGTTCCAAATTTTATAGAATTAAATCCTAATTACTTACCACTTAATCCATCAATCATATATTCTATCCAGACATGCATTTAAATCTTTTTATTTTAAATAAATTTATTCAATGTTGACATCCACTAAATAAAATTTACTTTCATTTATATAGTTGCAATTCAATTCAATTATTATTTCATTAATACTATTTCCACTTTATATCTTCCAGTATTAATTTCACAAACCAATTTAATCAACAAATTATAACTTATAACCACAAACGCCAATTTACGTTATTTCAATCTATTGCCATATAAACATTTAAAATTGTTAACCTTAAATTACAGTTACTATATCTAATTCCTACATTTACTCAAATAAAATCTTAAGACTTTTATTTCATTCTAAATTAGATTAGAAATCATATTAAATTAACTCATTTAATATCATCAAATTTAACGGGTCGTTACACTCTCCCCCACTCAAAACTTTTCGTCCCCGAAAAGGAAAAAGAAGGGAGAAGGAAGAATTTAAATAACAATACATCTTATTCAAAATATTTAACTATAAACAGTAATTTACTAAATTTATTACCTTAAATAAAATATACCCGTTTTATAATCATTATATCCTTTTATACTTAAATAATTAAAGTTTGGAAAACATTTTCAACATAATTCTAAGTCCAAAATTTACGGAAAATTTTGGCAGAGTCTCCTTTGTACGGAGAGGCTTATCATATAGAATGTTCAAAATAGTATATCCCAACACGGGAAAATATATACAAAATAGCGCTATAAACCGTAATCCGAAGCGTACCTATTTGTTGGGCAATTTACGCTTATTATTATGGAACCAAAAGCAGTAGTAGTTGCTTCCATAACCTGCATTTTACTTAAAAAAAATCCAAAGGTTTAACAATTTATCACAAGTGAAATATTTAAGTGGTTGCAATCACTAACAACAAAGAATACAACGACCATCAATTCCAACAAACCGCATACACAACAAAACAAACAATCATTCAATCAAACAAGCAAATAGTTGTTCGGGTTCAAAACTTGAAATGGTACGGAATGAAAAATAACTATCAAGTGCATCATTTACTCAACAGTTTTAGATGGGACAAAATAGATTATTTATTCATCCAACAACTTCAAATTTCCTTACCCAACCAACCCTAAATCAAACAATAACAATTCAAACCAACAATCAAATTTACTCATTATAAATTTTTATTTCATACATTAGCTGTTTGATCTTTTCATTCATATAACAGTTTATCTTTTATTTTCATTTATTTTCATTCATATACCACATATATTATCTTTTTATAATCTACATTATTTCTAACAACTTTTAATTTTATTTACTCATCAGTGGTTGTTTCCTTTATTTTTACTTATTACTTACAGTTATTCATTTTTATTTATTCAGGTTATGTAAGTTTCTTTTATTTGTATTACATTTAATGCACTTTTCAATTTCAATAATTTATTAAATGCTTACATTCTATTATATTTAATTACAGTAACCCTTTTTAATTACACTTAAATTCTTAACCTTATAGCCTCCATTCTTATAAATAAAGGATTTTATTAATTTATTACTTAGGGTTTGCAGTCATTTATTTATATTACCTACTTTCTATCATACTTAAGTTAATAGCCCTACACATCAAATCCTTATTTATTATAGAATTTCGTTTTATTTACTTAAGCTTAAAATCACCTATTAATAATACTTACCTTTAATTTTAGTAAAATTTCAATTATAACTTAAGTTTATACTACTTAATTCTTATTTATAATAGAAATTCATTGAATACTTCATTATTTCCAAAATTTCTACTTGTATAATATTCTATCCCAATCTCTTATTTTACATTTCAACTTTTCATATTTGGTAAGTTATTTATGTTAAAGAAAATGCAAAAGAACTTATACAAGTTTTATCTCATCTTTTAATTAACTTTAATGTTCAATAAATCTTTAATTTTTCCCTTATAAGTTAAAAATTTAACTTCCTTTATAGCTTAGCATTTTAGTCTCTTATTTTATTTAGGGTTTCAATTATTAATTAAATTCTTTTTCATTACCATAATTGAAAATTTAATTAATGGAAATTTAAGAATTAAATACCGGGTTAAATTTCAAAATAAAAATAATAATAGAAAAATAATTTCTTACAACTTTTATATCTCAATTATATTTAGAACAATTAAAATTTTAGATAATTTCCAAAATAAACCTGCAGTAGAATTTACTACAGTGGCCTTTCCCCTTGGAAAATCGAAAATGAAAGTCGATGATGCGGCCGCCATCACCGAAATTATTTTCCAGCGACAGAGAGGAAAGTACAAAATTTATTTCCCCAAAATCTTCTTTAAAACAATTCTTCCGAATTATACTAAATATTTTTATAAGAAAATACTTATAAACCAAATCATTATATCCTTTGAAAGCAGATTTTCAAAATTCCGGACTTAAGTTCTAAAATCTCCAATTTTATTTATTATAATTCCAACTTAGCTACAATTAGTATAAATATTTTTATTACCTAACACCAAATCTATAGCAACCAAATATATATATCATTTGAAATTTTTTATTTTATATATATAGAAAATATAATAGGCAAAATTATTTCATTCACCTATATTAAAACAGATATTATGTCGGTCCGTCCTATTAAGTGTTTAGAAATCCCTATTGATGTCATAGCGTCCCATGCATCAACCAGAATTTATAAATACAAAACGGAACAAATTAACACAATATAAAACCTTTTTATAACACTAACAAATACGCTCTCTCATATATACACTCAGCGACTCCCATAGGGTATTACTACCCTATTGACAAAGAGTCAAACCCCACAAAGCTAAGGTTTATCGCTAAACCAAAGCTCTGATACCAACTGTAACGTCCCGCCTTTTCGCATGCTTTAAACAGACACACGTGCCGATTCAAACCATACGGAAGGGCGGATTGTTATGGGGTAAATAAGAAAACAGAGAAAAAATAAAACAAAATAGAATCTCACAGCGGAAGGATAAAATATAATAATAAAATATACAGTTTATATAACGGTTTACAAAACATTTGCTTCTTCTTTATATAATAATTATCAGAGTTCACATACCAACATATCAATGCAGCGGAACAGTGTGAGCGTGGTGCAATAGTATAAATAATAATAATACAAATCTTCGTCTTCATCCTCCAAAGCTAAATCTTCAAATCCTGACACGCTCGGACTGGCCCGAGCGAATTTGAAAAGGCAAAAACACTCGAGTCAGAACTAAAAGATCTTATGTAAGTTAAATTAACAGAAATAAATATGAGTGCAGTAACTCAAGAGATGCTTCGGATTTACATCTCCTAAGGATCCGTTTAACTATTTACTATGTAGTATACTGCGCTATTATAATAGTGTCTAATTATAAAATAAACATACTTTTAAATAGCATTAAGGCTTTACATTTTCCACCTTAACACGTAATAGTCCTAGTAGTCCATCCAATATCATAGTCCCTCCTGATCGGGAAGCCACCAGAGGATACCACACGGGCTACAGGAGAAATCCAAACTCGTACAAGGCTCGGTATGGTAGGTGACACGGCACAACTAGGCAATGCCAGGGTAGATATACCAATTACGCTTCCGGGCCGATGGAAACGCGCAGCGCGCAGCTGCCGCCCACCTCGGACAAACTCCCCCAAAATCAAAGTAAAAGTGGCCACTGAATCAATCCAAAGTCAAAGTATAATATCGAAGAGGAGTGTCCGATCAGAGGAATGACCTTATTAACCCGTCGATCGCTCCTGTTTTAGCCACCTTATGCCAACTCACGGGAGTTGGGTCCACGTATTTACCTTACAGGAAACGTCGCCACCAACCTACTTCATTCTGGAATCTCCACCGCGTACACGGTTAGTCAAAGTGGTTTTCGGTATCGACAGAGAGTATGTCCATATCTGATCCCGGTCTCTTTGCCAACCCATCGTTATTATAACACCGCGGTCATTTAAAAATAGTTTATACTTAAAACCCGGAATAAAAATGTCCATTTCAAAAACTATGAATACGATATCATTTTAAAACCCAAAACAATATGATATCATTTTATCCAAATATAATTCTTTTCCAAAAATCATACTGCTTTAAAATCTATAATATCTGGAAACCAAACATTTGAATTATACTTTCAAAGCATAATATTTCGAAAATTCATAGTTTAAAACCATAACTTCTAAAACTTGAATGGTTTGGATATTCAACGGTATATAAATTAAATGGTTTAACTTTAAGGTTACTTTGTAAAGAAAATAATTTCCATAGTTTTGCAAATATGTTTCTTTATTTAAAGTCTGAACCAAAATTTAAATGTCACTTTCAAGTTCCAAACCACTTCAATTTCTATATATATATATATATATATAT
This sequence comes from Allium cepa, assembly GCA_030765085.1. Lineage (NCBI taxonomy): Eukaryota > Viridiplantae > Streptophyta > Magnoliopsida > Asparagales > Amaryllidaceae > Allium > Allium cepa. The sequence continues at coordinate 62,848,409 of CM060935.1, forward strand.
ATATATATATATATATCCATTTGGAGTAATAATATTTCAAACTAAAGTTAGAATTTATTCTTTCAACAAATTAAATGCTCTATTATTTCGTCTTGAATATTCACATAAAATTCATAAATAAAACTCCAATTTTTAGCAATTAAATAATTTCTTCAATTTAATTATACTAGAATATTCATTTTAAATTTATCTTGGAAAAATCCAGTTATAAATATCATATCTTAAAATTTCCAAACTTAAACATTTAACATATAATATAAATTATCAAACTCCATTTCCTCAAATTTTTCCATTTTTATTTAAGAGATTTATACACAGCCTAAATTCAAAATTTCTAACTTCATATGTATATATATAGAAGAAAATATCAAAATTAACTTATTATAAACCATATCATCCAAACCATAGAAATCACTTTAAATATTTTATATATAGATCGCGGTGCCTGTATAAAATTTTCTATCCTATGGTCAAGTGATACGGATATTTATCATTTCAATCCGCAATTTAAAAGATATAAAATTTTGCGGTTGTATATCATTTCAAACCACAATCCCGAATGAAATGAAAAATGCATGATAACTTGCAGTTTAATGATATGAAACAAAGCATCCATTCATCCATCATCAATCATCAACCAAATTATCTCAAACACCATCAGTTTAAACAAACATCAATATATGGCATATACAATATAACAGGAAATAATTGGCAGTTATTAATTAACATTTCCTATTCAATTAAATTTATAACTGTTTAACTAGCAGTTTATATGCACATAAATAAATTCTAAATGTCAATTCATATGCAATACATAAAAGAAATTAACAGTTAAATTTAATAAATGCGATTTAACAGATATGCTGAATAAAAACATGCCAAAACAGTCATAAATAAATTTCTACTCATATCTAAATTAAATTTAACAAACATAAAACTTTTAGAAGTTGTGAGTGGTTTAAAACACTCACCTTTTGAATTTAAATCGAATCTAAATTCAATTTAAACTCAAAAATTCGACGGTGTCCGAATTGGTCCAAACCAGCGTCAACAGATCTGGAATTTAATTTCAATCCTAACAAAAAAATCTCGCATGAATCGGACTACGTATGAGAAAGTTATTTGATTTAAACGATTTGAAAACGAAATAAAATAAAAAATAAAACAAACCAAACATCAAAGCCACGTCAGCCGAGACGTTACTCTCCCCCAAAATCACGCGCCTGTAACTCACGTTCGAACCCAAATTCACGCGCCCAAACCCAAACTTTGACCGTGCCTTTCGGCCGCCACAGGCCACCAGAGAGTGACGCGCCTCCACCACTACGACCGCCTCCCCCTGCCTCATCTCCACCTTAAAGGCCTTCGAGCTCGGCCTCTCCTATCACCTCAGCCGCCGCCTTCAAAAGCTAGGGTTTCGAACCCTATTTTGCCAATTACGGTTGCCACAGTAGAAATCAAGTGATGCCACCACCATAGTTGAACTCCCCACGACGATCTCCACCAAACCCATATTTTGATTTCCCTGATTGCTTCACGAATCGAAAACGCCCAAATCTAACCTAGGGTTTCGAAAATTTTGATCTTTGACCGAGCTTTGCCATTTATTGGAGCACAAATTTCAAAAACGAACAGCAGATGTAGATTCGTATCAATGAAAACTACAACATATATTATTTTTTTTGGAATTTTTGTGGAGAGTTTGAATTTTGACTTTTGATTTTGAACTGTAGATAGATCTACGTTTTGCAACCATTGAGGAAGAGAAAGAGATGAAGAAAATGAACGTACAGACAAATGATAGAAGATGGAGGCTAGGGTTTATAATCGTCTATTTATAAGTAGGGTTGGATTGGAGTAGATAGACCAGATAGATGAACGTACGGAACAAACTATGGCCCAAAAAGCCCGTTCTACCCCGGAACGAAATTTATTAAACCCATATATCCAAGTAGGTATTTTAAAATATTCTGAACGCGATGGAAAAAGTTTCACGTCCAAATTTGATTGTATGAAGAAGTTATGCTGAAAACAAAATTTCCAAATTGATTTCAAATTGATTTTAATTAAATCGATTTCAAGGCGTTTCGCGTCCGTACGATCAAACGACAGGTCCGATCGATACGAAACTTTAAACCCTACAATAATTCACCGATACGGATCCGATGAAACTGGTTTCGTCGAAATCCGAGTCCGTGGCCAAAATGGCTAATTTTTATATTCATTAAATAAATTAAAATAAATTATAAAAATCCAATTTTATATCTAAATTCTAAAATTGACCAAATTTTACCGCTTATATATTCCTTAATCAATTTCAATGATTTAACAAGTTTAGATGTGAATAAAAAGTTGATAAGTCTATCGATTTCAGTGTTAATTTCTCCACTTCCTTATATTTAGAAATTATAAATTAAATTCTAAAAAACCCATTATTAGGTTTTCAACTTTTATATTCTCAACTTTTATCCAAAATAAGGATGCCACTAACATTGGTTCATGATTTCACATTATTTTCCTCAACGTCCATTTTAAATTTCAATAACGTACTATTCAACCATAAAATTCCATTTTACTGTGCAATAAATGCAATTGTTGAATTTGATACTCTAATTAAATTTATAAATCCTGCTTTCTAAAATCTATATCAACAAATGGTCCAATTATAAATAGAATTAGCATTAACTTCATCTTATAGAATTAACTACTTCAATTACAAAACAAATATACGCTAACTGCACAATTTAAATCAATTAATTGTGATTAAGTCTACATTAAATGTTATAAATTATACATTTGAACCTCAATAAATTCGTTTATTGAATTAAAATCTTTCTATTCAGTAAATAGACATTTTATGGGTATAAATAACATTTGAATTATAATACATTTCATTAGTGTATGTTTCATTTCCTATAAATTCCCTTTTATTAACTAGAACACATTAACACACCACAAATAATAAATTTAGATTTTTTTTTCAATCGATTTCCATTCTTAACTTAATATACTAAATAAATGGTTAACTAAAAAAAATGTTACCCTTTTATATTCAGATTCACTTACAACATCAATAACAACAATGTTGCCATAGATTTAGATTCAATTAAATAAATTAGATGAATGGGTAAAACTTTGTAATTACCCCAAATGCCAAATATATTTATGCATTAATTACTACTTATTATTATGAATTCATTTATTAATTTACTAGTTGTCTTTGTCATCTTATTTCCTATTTACTAGCAAACTTACTACTTAGTTATAGTTTATCAATATATACATACCTAGGCAAATCAAGATCTTGTCTTTTCTGTTATTTCAATTAAATCGGGTATGCACAAATAAATTGTTTATTAACTTATTCTTACAAAATTATTTACATACATTCAGTTCCAAATTTTATAGAATTAAATCCTAATTACTTACCACTTAATCCATCAATCATATATTCTATCCAAACATGCATTTAAATCTTTTTATTTTAAATAAATTTATTCAATGTTGACATCCACTAAATAAAATTTACTTTCATTTATATAGTTGCAATTCAATTCAGTTATTATTTCATTAATACTATTTCCACTTTATATCTTCCAGTATTAATTTCACAAACCAATTTAATCAACAAATTATAACTTATAACCACAAACGCCAATTTACGTTATTTCAATCTATTGCCATATAAACATTTAAAATTGTTAACCTTAAATTACAGTTACTATATCTAATTCCTACATTTACTCAAATAAAATCTTAAGACTTTTATTTCATTCTAAATTAGATTAGAAATCATATTAAATTAACTCATTTAATATCATCAAATTTAACGGGTCGTTACAGCAGATCTATCCTACAGAATTAGATACTAACTGTTGGATCATAGGTTTTGATTGCTGACAAAAATTCACAAATCTACGACTACGACATCATCCTGACTCAACGACTCAAAGTATGGTTCATATAGTTATATATTTTAACAAGAGTCATCAAATATGTACATAGAGTCTACTAAGTGCTTTGTTAAAATCTTTCCTCAAGAATCATCATTCACATTCAAATAAACTTGCATGCATATTTTAATCAAAATCAAGTTTTCAAAAAATGCATGGAGCGAGGCTCGAACCCGGGTCACTAGTTTGGAAGGCATGTACTCTAACCAAATGAGCTACTGCTGTTTTTGTTTAACAATAGAGTTCATTCGACTGAACAGGAGCAGTCAGTCGACTGAAACTGGAACAAATTTATACACATGCACAGTTTCAGTCGACTGAATTTCCTGCACAGTCGACTGAATTTTTTCCTGAAAATTTTTCTTCATATTTTCAGTCGACTGAATCTCCTGCTCAGTCAACTGAATTTAAACCTGCGAATTTTCTCTGAAAAGACACCTTCTTCTTCCCAAGAGTTGCGACCATTCATCAATGGAAATGGAAGCATCTCTTGTTTGCAACCTTTAACAACAAATACACCTCTTCTACAAATATATATACATGATTCTAACATCGTTTAGATTACCGAATTCTCTTGCTTTAATCTTACTATTCTCTTGTTCATATTCTCTAGATATTCTCAAATCAATCACCAATCTATTGCTTGAATCACTGTTTTTGTTTATAACATTCTTTTGATTCATAGCAATTCACATTTTCTAAATCTTCACAAACACATTGCATATTCTCGAGGATAAGATTATAGGAATATTGTACTACATTAGACTCATTAGTGTTGACAAGAACACAACAAGTCGAATATTGTATTTTAGTAATTAAGTTGAAGTCCTCTTCGGTAGTTGAGGCAAGAAATCCCGTTCGGTTGTTCGGGTAAGTTGTAAACCTATTCCTCCGGGTGAAGTGAGGGTGTTAGTTAGTGAAATTCCTAAGAGGAGCTTAGGGACTGGACGTAGGACGAGAGGTCCGAACCAGTATAAAAGTCTTGGTGTCTCCTTGCAATTACCTACTTTATCTACCTAGACTATTTCATTATTCCATATTACACGATCCTACCGCATAGCCCATTCTTTCAATTGGTATCAGAGCCTGGTATTCTAGAGATCGTAACAACATCCTAGAATAAATGGCTACAAAGAGATCTAGTCAAGGCAATAAGAAGAGAAAGAGCAATAAAGAAAAATCAAAGGAGCAAACAAACAAATGCTTCATGGCAAAAGATAATGAGGTTAGTGATCTAACTTTTGATGATATGATAGAAATAAATTCAGAACTTCTAGACACTTTAAAAAGTCTCAAAAGAAAATATAAGGAAGCTCTAGAAAATCAGAAGAAAGCAGAATTCGAAAGAGATATGCTTAAAGACGAGAAGAAAATATTAGAAGAAGAACTTGAGAAAATTCAAGATTCACTCTTTGACAATTCTCAACTCGCTCTATTAAGTCAAGAAATAGAAGCTCAAAAAGAAAAGAATAATGCTCTAGCTTCTGAGAATCATGAGTTAAAAGCAAAAATTAAAATTGTTGAGTTAGATAACACTAGTCTCAAAACTAAGCTTGATGACATTACTAAAAATATTTCCAATTTTAATAAAGGGAGAGAAAATTTATCCAGGATTATTGAAAATTCTCAACCTGCTTCAAATAAGAAGGGATTAGGTTATGTTAAGAATTCAAAAGCTCTCAATGATAAAAGTGGTTTAGGATATAATAAAACTGATCGTAGAAATAGCACTAGATATGCTTTCATGTATAGTAAAAATGATAGTGCTAGTACTAAATTTCGAGTAAAGCCTAAATCCAATTTTTATAGAAATTCAAATACTACTATGACCTATAATGTTGATAATTTCTTTAGAAGTACAAAATCATTAACAGGAAATATGAATTAAAATTATCTAAGTATATGGGTTCCTGTTAATTGGAAAAATAGAGAAAAATACATTAATGATTATTTTGATATGGTAGTTAATAATGAAAATTATATTTATAAAGGTTCAACCACACCCAAATGGGTATGGTTTCCTAAAAATTAGGAAATTATAAGAACCTTGGGTATCGCATGCTTTAAATGTTAATTTTTTTCTGATACCTTACATTATAAGTAGTACTTATTTTGTTTTATATTGCTCTATGTTAACACTTATGTAAAATATATTTTATATCATCATATAAACTCTCCTTTTTGTCGATGACAAAGGGGGAGAAAGATATTTTTCTCTAACAAATTTGCAGGAATAAACCATGTAAGCACATATTAAGGGGGAAAAAGATTAAATAGGAATATATAGCATAGATTCAGGGGGAGAAATCGATAGCACAATTACGGAAAGATATTCAGTGAGAGAGATATGATCAACAAAGCTTGTCAAAGATTCGTTCATAGAAAATGGAGTTGTCATCATCAAAAAGGGGGAGAATGTTGGATCATAGGTTTTGATTGCTGACAAAAATTCACGAATCTACGACTACGACATCATCCTGACTCAACGACTCAAAGTATGGTTCATATAGTTATATATTTTAACAAGAGTCATCAAATATGTACATAGAGTCTACTAAGTGCTTTGTTAAAATCTTTCCTCAAGAATCATCATTCACATTCAAATAAACTTGCATGCATATTTTAATCAAAATCAAGTTTTCAAAAAATGCATGGAGCGAGGCTCGAACCCGGGTCACTAGTTTGGAAGGCATGTACTCTAACCAAATGAGCTACTGCTGTTTTTGTTTAACAATAGAGTTCATTCGACTGAACAGGAGCAGTCAGTCGACTGAAACTGGAACAAATTTATACACATGCACAGTTTCAGTCGACTGAATTTCCTGCACAGTCGACTGAATTTTTTCCTGAAAATTTTTCTTCATATTTTCAGTCGACTGAATCTCCTGCTCAGTCAACTGAATTTAAACCTGCGAATTTTCTCTGAAAAGACACCTTCTTCTTCCCAAGAGTTGCGACCATTCATCAATGGAAATGGAAGCATCTCTTGTTTGCAACCTTTAACAACAAATACACCTCTTCTACAAATATATATACATGATTCTAACATCGTTTAGATTACCGAATTCTCTTGCTTTAATCTTACTATTCTCTTGTTCATATTCTCTAGATATTCTCAAATCAATCACCAATCTATTGCTTGAATCACTGTTTTTGTTTATAACATTCTTTTGATTCATAGCAATTCACATTTCCTAAATCTTCACAAACACATTGCATATTCTCGAGGATAAGATTATAGGAATATTGTACTACATTAGACTCATTAGTGTTGACAAGAACACAACAAGTCGAATATTGTATTTTAGTAATTAAGTTGAAGTCCTCTTCGGTAGTTGAGGCAAGAAATCCCGTTCGGTTGTTCGGGTAAGTTGTAAACCTATTCCTCCGGGTGAAGTGAGGGTGTTAGTTAGTGAAATTCCTAAGAGGAGCTTAGGGACTGGACGTAGGACGAGAGGTCCGAACCAGTATAAAAGTCTTGGTGTCTCCTTGCAATTACCTACTTTATCTACCTAGACTATTTCATTATTCCATATTACACGATCCTTCCGCATAGCCCATTCTTTCACTAACCTCGCGTCATCCGTAGTTACTTATAATAGGCAATATCTCACATTAGTCCCAAAATCACACGGCTGGTAGCCAGATTGGTTGGGAATAATTCCATGTGCTTTTTGCTGACCTTGCATCCCTATAACCTAGTCATAAATCATAATGCTCTCTGCATATATTATCACACATCTCACCGCATCCATAACTAAGGTCGTCTAAAAAAACTTCTTATTTTGCGTCTATAATTAATCACTTTCCAAAAGGGATTTAATAATAATTAGTAACCTATTAACTGCACAATTAATATGTTATAATTATACGTTATTTTCACTAATACACACACACACATACGCACCTAGCAATTTCTAAGCGTGTGGAGGTTATGCCCTAAACTAACGTCTAAATATCAACTCTTCAAAAATTATTCAAGTTCCATTTCTACATTATCAATATATCATAAATCAAATATCCAAAATCTAATCACGGACTTGTATAAAAATTAAATTCAAATTCAGCCTATCTTATACTAAAACAATGGAATAAATCAATAATAGAAACCCATAATTTACTTACTTTTTCGCTCTATTTAACTTTTTTTAAATGAAATTAGACAAAGAGAATTTCAATTCAAATTGTGAAAATAGGCAATGCAAACTATGAATAAGAATTCGTCTCTTACACATCGTTTCCTAATTAAAACCCATAATGTGAGTTGAAGAAAAAGATAAGAAGCGGAATAGAAGGTAAAACGTCAAAATATGCACAAATTCCATTATTTTATTATAAACAATTGAGATTCCAATCTAAGAACTGACATTTTATTTTAGGGGAATTTTGGGGCTTTTAATATAATATTTTCGTAAACCAAAACTCTCCAAAGCATATATCAAATCCAAACTACACTATTCAACTACTAAAATAGAATGGCTAAGATTTCCACTCACAATGGGTCCTTAGCTTTTCTTCTTTTTGAATTTCTCACGCCTTCAATAATCTCTTTCATATCTCTCCTTTTAGATATATACAACAAGAGATTTGTAAATATAGATTAGATTCAGAAATAAGGGATTGGAGAAGAATAGAATAAGAAAAAAAGTAATAAACTTCTAGAATTTGTTACCTAAAATCCTAAAGAACTTTTTCTAAATCTGGAGAAAGAGACTGATAGTGCTTCGCTAGATCCCAAGATAATTTGTGAATGAAAGTGAGGGGGCTAGGCCCTTATTTATAGTGGTTGGAATGCACAGGATTCATTGATTTAAGTCGATTTAAAATAATAAAATCCAAATCATTAACTGTTGTAAACAAACCTTAGCCGTCACGCGACAACCGATCGACCGCCCCTACCATATCGGTCGACTATTAACATTCGATCGCTATGTTTATTTTGGGAACTATTTGTTCTGCCCTTGTTTTATTTATTTATTACCTAATTAATTCCTTATTGTTAACGTTAATTTTAATGATTACTTAACCCTTAAGTCTATTTACAGTTACTTTTCGAATTTCAAATTTGAGAGCTATTTATTTATTTGAATTTGAATTTTATTTTAATTATTTTAAATCAAAAAATATGATGACTACCCTACAACACCGACACCCAATAATGTGATAACCTGCATATAGCAGTGCTTGGCCGATGTGGTGTGATCATCAATGGTTGTAAAGTAAGTAAAACGGTCATATCATAGAACTTATTGTATATCTCACAGTGCATCGAACAAAATACAATAGTTATCTCAAACATAAAACAGGTTAGACAGTAAATAACCGAATGAACCATGAAACTAAAGTGCATAGATCCATATAGTATAGAGCATAAGTGATAGAGTTATACAGCAAATAATAACTCACAAATAAACTGTCTCTGGATAGGTAAAAGCACTAGTAAGCTCCATAGTGCTGCACAACAGAATGACAAGCAATAACATCCATATAGTAATATGAGAGTACAGCCTCTTGCTCATCACATGTTCAGGTCCACGTGAAACCTGATATTCCTGATCTACTCATTTAAGAGTACTTGAAATAATAGGATGCAATGCATAAAATCACGAATCAGACAATAGTCTGGTGTGAGTGGTTGAAAATCTCAAATACTATAAAGTGAATATAATAGGACAAATGGTATAGAAAATCATACCTAACATGTCCCTACATCTACAGAGTTAGTACACACAGAAGATATATACTACTCTATGATAATCATTACGGGTGTACTATGCATCAAAATATTAAGTATCTAGATATTTACATTGAAAATATTTACACCGTGTGACATCCCTAGTGTGATAAATAACCAAGAAAACATAGCATCCATCATTTGTCCTTACATTCACTCACTCGGTGTGTTGGGTATATGATACTCCTATGACCCCATCGCATAGTCAAGGACTACTCAACGTCTTGGTTTCTTTGTATTCGAATCCATATCACTCAGTAGGCAAGAACTAGACTACCATCACACTCGGTCCATAGTAAACAGATCGAAACATCGTAAGATCTCGGGCACATCACACTCCCAAGTGAGCATCCTCACATATCCCTGCTTTATGAGTACATTTCAAAACCTAAGAATATCAATGATCCATTTGCTCATGTCATCTGAAGCAGAGCTCATCCTCATCCACGAACTGTCCTTACAATTTTGGTCTGAAGTCGCGTAATTAGGAACTATTCTAGACAGTCATCACTAGCCGTAGAATATCATCGTCCATCATGTACCTTCCTCCAATAGTTACTTCAATCCGACTCATTTTCACGTACTTTGAATCTCAAGTATACTTATCCACCATCAAAGCCATATCTTTATGTCATGGAATCATCATCATTGGGTAAGAGTAATCGTCATCGAAAATCGTCGAAAAACTCAACTCTGGATTTTCCTAAGTTCTGGCCTACAGCAGAGCTCGAGAATTCCTAGGTTTGGCCGAAGTAAACCTTGGCTCATAGTCATTCCCGAGATGTCCAAAGCATGCCTAGGGATCGGTATCAATCTGTGAATTAGCTCATTTTTTTCTTTTTTTATTTATCTCACCTTCACCGATCTAAGAATGCCCTAGGTCAAGCCTAAAATTTTTGCCTTGCAAGCCCGAAGCACGCCTGAGAATCGATACCAATCCCTGATTTAACTCCTTTTTTCCCTCTTACTGTTTGCACCAGAAATGGGCACAACACTCTTCGGAAGTTTTTGAAGAGATAAAAGTGAAGAATATAAAATGTAAAATGAAGATTATCTAACAAAAACTCCAATAAACAATAACACAAATGCACAGACAAGCAATATAGAGTGGTTCGACATGTTGCCTACGTCCACTTTGAAGTTTTTTGTAATTTTATTGATTCTTTTTGAACGGTTACAAGCGATTACAGTGAACAACAGTCAAGTACAACTTGAAATTCCAATTCGACAGCAAGGGTAGGATGCAAATCTCATCCAGTAGAGTCTGGGCGCTTTAGAATCGAAAAAAGATCCTTTTTCTATAAGCTTCAGGGGGCTATTTATAGGTGTAGGAGGCTGATATCTCGCTCAAACTTCGGGAGACTCCTTCTGGCATGTGAGTGGGCCCACGTGATCGATCCCACCAAGTTTCGACTCAATCTGTGATCGATACGAATCGATTTCGTATCGATCAAGAAATGGTCCAATCGAGCTGAAACTTGGCAGGAACATTCCTTGGTTTATACGTAAGCTTCTGTGAAAATTTCATAGCATTTGGGTTGGTGAATCTTGAGTTATGATCGATACGAGTTCAAAGTTCTCGGATGGCTGTCTGGTTCGTATCCATGGCTTCGAGTCGACCGGCTTCGAATCAATCATGCTTGTGATGAAGCGGTGACGTGGGCGCGTTCCTTGCTTCGATCCACTCTTTACTCCAAGTTGACCGTGTCGTATCCATGAATCTCGCCTTGTATCAGGTGCTGTTATCCAGTTTGCATCGATGGAGACGAATGAGTAAGAATTCGACAGATACGAATGGCAGTTCTACTGATCGATACCAACTGGATCGAGGCGAACCGAGGCTCCTTGATGGATACTAACGTCTGCTTTGTGATGGAAACGAGCCAACAAAGGTGGATGGATATGAATAGGGCAGTTACTTCGTGGATACGAAATAGTGACTTGTCGCCGTTGATGGACGCGAAGTAGTCACCAGCCGATCGAAATGAAGATGTGGATTCGAATACTGACAACTTGATCGATGCGAACTAAGAGGAACTGATCGATACCAAGTGGGTGATGGATGCGAACCGGATCGAGTCGAATCGTGGTTTACTGATGGATACGAAAAGGAGGTTGTTTCCTCCCGTTTGAATCGATCATAACTAGAGCATATGAACTCTGATTGACTTGAAATTTGGAATGCAAGCTTCCATGGCTTAGGTTGTCATGTCTTGTCAGTTGTAGCGTGATTCGGACCCGGACAAAATTCATCGACATCCATAGCGAACCTATGCATGCTCGGTATCCAGGACGGTTGATCCTGAGCTTGTAACCAGTTCTTTGATATCTCGGCCTTGCCGAAAGGCAGGATAACATTTGCCCCCCAAAGTACGTCTTGTGGAAACATGACGTGCTTTGAAAAGCTGCAGTCTTCACTCTGAACAGTCATTGCTTTTTTGTTGAAGGTTGTAACCTTGCGTTGCTATAACTGATTGTTGTATGATAGTGCTTAGCTGTTTGTCGTCGTAATCGTTATTAAATGAATATCCAATTCCTGTTAATGTTGAAAATTGAATATTAGTTTGACATATATGTATATATGTTAATCTGACTCTCGTTAACGTTGCACGTTCACGAGTCGTCAATTTTCTTGTACCGAATTTCACATCGATCCTCTCCTGAACCGATGTGAAACTCGACTTGTAACAACGCTTGATGGTTGTTTTTGGACGTTCCTTCGTATCGATCCTCTCCTGGATCGATATAGAAGTTTGAAAGGTTGCCCTCGCATCAATATGTTCAGCATTAATAAATACGAATCATCAGTTCGTATCGGGGGACGTGAGTGTCGATGGATACAAACTAATGTTTGCAACGATCACCTTCAGGAGCTTCACCAGATCTTTATGATGCCCTTAGAATCGATGAAGGATTGACCCGTTGGAGTTGATTAGCCAGTTCGAATAGATGGGAATAAAGGCTTTGTATCGATGATCCTCAACGCTGCTAGATTCGAGCAGGTGATCTTCAACTTGTGCTGATAAATGCTAGTTTGTTGTAAGATGAGATTCGATGGATTTGAAGAATGAAGTTCGTATCGATTGACCGTGGTTGGATTTACAAAATCATCAACTCGAATGAAGGCTTATGATCCTCAATGCTGCTGGATTCGAGCAGGTGATCTTTAACTTGTGGCGATAAATGCTAGTTTGTTGTAAGATGAGATTCGATGGATTTGAAGAATGAAGTTCGTATCGATTGACCATGGTCGGATTTTCAAAATCATCGATTCGAATGAAGGTTTCGCACCGATGGGACCAAAATCCTTCTGCGTTGACTTCATTGAACACTTCATATCGATGGACCCCATTGTCCATTTCGAATCGATAGGAGTTTTAGCTGACGGATTCGAACATGTCGTTCGCCTCGATGCGACAGTTGACCTATGATGATCGGTTGCATTTAACTGGGATGCGAATCGCCTCTATCTCCCCCTTGGGTCCATATAATACTCTTGGACTTGGCCATTTTTCACTTTTTACTTTTTACTGTTGCCTCCTTTACTTTCCACTTTCGCATCGATTCACGAACTCGATAATCAAGAAGAACCGCGTATCACTTTGAATCGATCAAATTCATTCTTTCAATCCTTCGAATTTCAACATCAATCTAGGTAATGAATCAGCTAAGACTAAATCCATGCGATAGAGTTTAAATTTCAGATCCAACTTACATTTGCCAATTTTGGCAAGTGTTAAGGCCAGATCTGGGCCAAAGTTTGGTTGAGAGCAGCCATGACGGCGCTCGTCTAGGTTGGAGAAGAAGGAGCTAAGGATGTGGAGCCATCGATTGATTGTTGTTTGGCCTCCATTTCATACCGATGGAAAGAAAGATCATGGATTGATTTCCTACGACGACCGGATGTGGGATTCGCATCGATGTATTGTTGATTGAGGAGTGACGGAGTTCTTATTGATTTTGGGTGGATGAACTTCATATCGATTTAAAGTATTTAATATAAAACTGTCAGAATAATGATCGATACGAAGTTTCGAGCAAGCAATCAACACGAACTCTGTCATTTTCGATAGTTGTGAATGTTATCGATGCGAAGTTCCTGAGTTGTGACCGATACGAAGTTGGCTCGACTTGATCGATACGAAGCGTATCGATTCGAACTTGAACGACGTGAAATGTACCTATCCGAACCAGGGGAGATGCGAAATGCATCTATATGAATCCTATCGATACGAAGCGCATCGATTCGAATTCGATCGATATGAAAACCGATCGATTCGAATTTTATTGATACGAAAAAGAGATCCCTAACTTGTCACTAATTTGAGCTATGGAGATCGATCCCAAGCAGGAGTTTGATAGATTCAGAGAACTTTTGCACATTTGGACATTTGACTCCAACTAGCTTTAGCCTTGCATAATCGGACTTGATCGTAGAAATGCACATTTGACTGCCTTACAAAGCTCGTTGATGAAACCATAACTTAGCAACATGATAAGAAATTTTAATTTGGATCGATCATCAACATCAGGATGGTACGGTGGTGACGGTCAGCGATGATGGTCATTCCAACTGGATTCCGATTATTTTCGCCGTTTGCAAATTTTTCTTCGACTCTGCAAAATTTCTTGAAGTAATGCACAGCACTGCACTGTACAACACACACTTTACACGAGGGGAACACACGGGCTCTTTGTCGTCCAATGATGATTTTTCGTGAGTTAGTTAGTTATGAAAACTCAAAGCTCACTGCCATAGGAAACCCAGAGTATAATTCCTCCCAGACTTGAAATACCGGACATCGAGGCCGAAGTTATCGATCCGGCCCCGGACAAGGCACCTGACGCATCCTTTGTCAATAGTCTGCCAGACTCTATTCCGTCCAATATTTCTGAAGATATGCTAGGGAGAATATGCTCAAGGCATGGTTTGTCAATGGATGACGTAATATTGCTGGGACCAAATGACAGACCACATAATCCACCGGAGGGGTATACCGCATTCAATCGACATCCGTGTGCAGCCGGGACGCTTCTCCCATTCAATCAATACATAAGAGAAGTGTTGTCCTTTATAGGGATCGTCACATCTCAGCTACACCCAAATGAATATGCTTTACTGAATAGCTTGTTCATTGAATTTATGGAGCACCTCTATCGACCACCCTGACTGACCGAGATAAGATACTTGTTCAACTACAAGAGTCGAATAGACAGTCCATATTTCACATTCCTAGAGGCCGTGAGAAATTTCCAAATAATTACGGGGTCTCGGACCAGGCTGAGCTACTTCAAGACGGAGTGGTTCTATGTTAGATGCCCCCAAGATTTGCCAGGCGATGGCTATTTAGACGTGACTCGAGTAGTCGACAAGACAGTTGTAGATGAAAACAAACTCATATCTCTTTTTCTTTACAGGGATAATTCAGCGAACCGAAGGCGGATATTACAAGGAGATAGTTCGGGTTCTTCAAGAGGTTCCAAGCGAAGAGAGGAACATCGACTTGGTCTTGACAGACAGAAACCTTATGATTCTTGGGCTAATCGAGCGAAGACAAAGTATAAGGCTCGACGGTGCACTAAGGACTATCTCGAGGGAGCAAGTTAAGCATAAAAAGCCCAAGATTGTCATAGTTGAAGAAGCTGACTCCGAAAGAACCCATACTGACAATGAACCTTTGGGCGAGCCTGCGGATGCAGCCTAGGATTCTGAAGAAAAGAGAAAAGTCAAGGCAGCTGTTTTTAAGCAATCCAAAATGGGGAGATGGAAATCTGTGGTCATGTACCAGCCCGCCTCCAGAATTAGAATTTCGGAGATGTCTCCCCCAAGAACAGAAAATCTTTATGAAGGGCTCGTCGATCTTCCAATTTCGGACGACGTGTCCATGCAGCATGATGCCGGATTAGATGAACTCCAACACGCCTTAGTTTTAAGCGAATCTCTGCCCACTAGCGTGGTCGACACATCCGGTTGGTTGGGGGTTGCACATACATTCACACTTCACAGCACTACACGATTCCCGACTGTAATACGCCAACTGTGAAAGTTTACTAACTTTTGCCCCGGTTTTGCCTTGCAAATACCATGTCCGATAGAGGCTCAATGCTTGGCAACCTACGCAGCAAATGCCGATCTTCGTGATACTACAAATCGTGAAGGAGAGAAGGAGATAGAGACTATGACTAGTGGTACTCTAGTCAGGAGCGGTCTGACAGAGATAAAGGGTATAGACGTCGGTCTTGATCTCGTACGCCACCTCCCAGAGCTCCGGTACCGCCGCCAGTTCATGTTCCACGACCTTCGAAAGCTCCATGGCATAAACCAACTTCCCAATCATCTAGGCCAGAATCTCAGCATAGGACTGAAGTTATAGACCCTTCCACTACTGCACAGACCCTTCCACTACTGCACAGGCCCTCGTCTAGCCCACTAGGGAAGGAGCGATGAAGCTCGCTCAGTTGAGGAAGGATTTTCCTGACATATGTTTTAATGGTTCGTCTTTCCTCCATGCTTGAAAAGGATCCCGGCATCGTCCGAAAATACAGTGCACGATTATGTCGCGGACATATTTTTTTTCCAGTATTAGGGGTGGTCGAAAACCGTGAAAAAAGCATCGAGGGTGGCCTTCGACCGAGCAGCCACGATTGAAAGGCTGGAGAAAGAACTTGGCCAGAAAGACCGAATTATTCAAGCGCTCAATAGTGAGGCCGAGTCTTCTCGTAAATCCGAGATCGAAGCTCTTAAGAAGGAAGACGAGGCCCATGCGGTGATGGATAGAATGAAGCCGGAGCACTATGCCACAGTGGAGGACATAGGCCACGGAAACACCATCATTACCGCTGAGTGGGACGCAGCCCTTAAAGAGCTTAACGAGCTCAAGTCTAAATTTTCTGAAATCATAAAGGAAAAGAATGCTACTAACGTTGCCGCACAGGAAGCATGCGATCAAGCGGTGGTGCTCTAAAGGGAGAGAGATGCGGCCATGGAAAAGGTCCCCGAGGTTGAGGCTGAGGTCGATGAGAGGGTCCGATTGGCGGAAGCCAGGCTAGAGGCTGACATAGAGGAGCTCCTCGTCACTTACAATGCCAACATGTTGAGGCACAGAGACCTAGCCTGGCTTGATGATTACCCAACACACCTATATAATACCTGGAACTTGCTGGTTGAGGAGGAGAAGGCTGGGCAGTCGGGCGGATCCTTTGACGAGTTTGAGCTGGAGAACCGCATACTGAATGATGATGAGAAGAAGGTTCTTCATGATTTTATGATTTCTCACGCAAGAGAAAGACTAAGCACCCAGCACCAAGAAGTCGAGGAAGGTTCCAGAGTTAAGCATCATGCTACAAGCTCAGAAATTGCTACTCCACCCCGACCCGAGCCTGCTCCAGTGACCGAGCCCCAGCCCATCCCGGCTTATGACCCAGAACAGTCACGCCTATCTCCTATTAAGGAGCATTCATCCAAAGCCGTTCAGTCAGCCGCAGGTCAAACTGAGGAAGGTACTCTGAACGAATCTCTTGTGTATTTGAAATGAAAGACCTCCTG
Organism: Allium cepa; assembly: GCA_030765085.1. NCBI lineage: Eukaryota > Viridiplantae > Streptophyta > Magnoliopsida > Asparagales > Amaryllidaceae > Allium > Allium cepa. Next base: position 62,865,642 of record CM060935.1, read on the forward strand.
TAATCCAAGAATCACATCAAGTGCAAGAGGCCATTATTACTAAGGCGATCACCATGACTACAGCTGTGCCAATTGAGGTGACATAGGGGAGCTCAATTTCCTTTGACGAGAAAATGATGAATGAGCTCCTGGGCCGACACAGCGGCCCTTTTGCGGACATACCTTTCTTAGTGAGTTTCCGCCTGCTTCTAGTGCTTCGTCACAGTCCACCGCTGCCCCCAGCGAATCCCATGCTATTCGAGAAGCAGAGATATTGGCTGAAATTAATGCTGAGATGGAGGTAGCAGCTCATGGCGGTGGTTCTGAGGGTGGAGTGACGGCGCCAGGTCCAACTCCACTTAGGATGATATCACCAAGGGGCACACTCGTCGATACTAGCATGCCCATTCCGCGCCCGGTTGTAGACCCGACTCCTCCGACTCCTCTCGAAGAGAATATTCCTTTAAGTTCAAGTTCGGAGGAGGACGTCGATATCATGCCTTCGTCTGGGGATGATCCGCCAAAGGGTAAGGGCTTGAAGCAAAAAACCCGTTAGCGGCTCCGCCTCGAAGAGAAGGCCGAAGAAGAAAAAGTAGATAAGCCGCCTTTGGCGCATTTTTGGCAGTTAGGAATGTACTTTTGTCTTTTCTTTCATAGGACGTGTATAGATGCAGGCTCGGCCCCCTGCTAGTAGAAATTTTTTGGAATAACTTGTACATGAATCTTCACATACAATTTAGTTGAAATGAAATTTTTTTTCTTGGCTTTAACTTTCATTTCTTTTTTCATGCTTAAGTATTGCAGCATTTGAATCTCAATTCAGTGTACTTATGAGGTTTCTACTCTCAAATTGAGTTCATTTCGTTTGCCAAGTCTGAAAATTGTGATCATAAGTCATAACTAGGGATCGAGTCGGGCTTGGACATTGTACTGCTTCGGTCAACTATTAACACTTGAGCTTTGCCCCTAGTCTAGGGGATGAGTTATGACAAGTTCGCAATCCAGGAACTTTGACTTAGTATTTATACTCCAATTCACACTCTTGGAATTTGATGTTAGCATTTACATTTCGGTTCACACTCCAGGAACCTGGAATTGATGTTTATACTCCAATTCATGCTCTGGGAATTTGGAGTTGGTCGACAGATGGTCAGTCACATCTGTTTAGGCTTTTTAGGAATTCGTTCACACTCTGAGAACGATGGATTTATCGGGATCATGGATGGTCGGATCACATCCATCCCGAGTTAATAAGCAAGGTCGTTAGATGGACGGGTCCATCCTCCTCTAACTTGGTTAGGATACGGCCGAAGTCGTTAGGCGGATGGGTCCACCCTCTCCGGAACCGCATTTATATGTTTATACTCCAACTCGCACTCTGAGAGTTTGGAGTTAGTGTTAATATTCCGGTTCACACTCTGGGAACCTAGAGTTGATGTTTATACTCTAATTCGCACTCTATGAATTTGGAGTTAGTGTTTATACTCCGGTTCGCACTCTGGGAACCTAGAGTTGATGTTTATACTCCAATTCGCACTCTGGGAATTTGGAGTTAGTGTTTATACTTTGGTTCGCACTCTGGGAACCTAGAGTTGATGTTTATACTCCAATTCGCACTCTAGGAATTTGGAGTTAGTGTTTATACTTCGGCTCGCACTCTGGGAACCTAGAGTTGATGTTTATACTCCAATTCGCACTCTGGGAATTTGGAGTTAGTATTTATACTCCGGTTCGCACTCTGGGAACCTAGAGTTGACGTTTATACTCCAATTTGCACTCTAGGAATTTGGAATTATTTATAGGACTGTCGTGTGTCAGTCCAATTCAGCCTTAAATGTGACGGCTTGCCCCCGAGCTGAGGTTTCACTTAGTGAGTGGCTGGTCGTATCACAGTCACTCGCTATTTGAATAAATCCCATCGTACGATAGAACTTAGCTCTTCGTGTGTCGTGATAGTTGAATGTCGCATTTGGTGAATCACAGCTCTAGCTTGAAGAGACGGTAATTTGTTGTTGGTATAGAAAAACATGGCAAAGTCAGTGCCTTATTACAAATTCGAACTTCAAAATGCAAAGACAGATTGCAAAGGAATTTAAGACTAAATGAACAAAGCCTGTCATGTGTCGCATTGACGAAGATCCTCGTCGTTCGAGGCTCTTAACAAAGTGGGTCTGCCACTAATGGATTTTATCACTAATCTCCCGCCGGCACGGGCAGGGTCCTCCTGTCTCGCACGATCGGGCATATTATTCTAATTTGACGGGCCCACTCCATCAGGTTGCGGCGCCTGCACAAATTGTTCCAGCTTCCTCTCTCTAATCAACTTTTCCACGAGATCTTGCAAATGATGACATTCATTCTTATTGTGCCCGTAGCTTTCATGAAACCTGCAAAATTTTCCCATCTGGATTTGCCTTTCTGACGATGGTTTTGGCATAGGTTTTTTATATTGAACTGTATTACAGGTTTGTAAATACAAGTTCTCCAGTGATGTATTCAAAGGAGTGTAGTTGTCAAACATAGGATTCTTACGCTGTGGGCCATGATTCTGGTCTCACTTTCTATTTTGATTCACATTCTTTCTCCGTTGAGTTTGTTCGTTTTGAACGTTCAACTGAACTTTTTCGAAACTTTCACCGGACTGTTTGACCGCAACATTGCTTTGGATCCCTTCGGTGCTTGGCCCTGCATCATCTTGCTTCCTGGACTGTTTCGCATCTTCCCTTCTTAGGAATTGAGCCGCCTTGGCATAGAAACGGTCCAATGAGGCAAGTGGTTTCCCAGCTAGCCAGTTGCCGAATTCAAAGTTGGGGTCAATCCCCTTAGTCAATGCCATAAGGATGGAGTTAGCGTTCGAATTGCTGATTTCTGCACACGCGGCATGGAATCTCTCTATGTAGCGTCTAAGTGTTTCTCTGGGAGCTTGGGTGACACTAAATAGAGTGTTGACATCTTTCGGCCTTGCGACGTGCATGTGGAATTGCTCAACAAATTTAGTGGCCAACTGGTCAAAGGAGGAAATGGATCGAGGTGGCAATCGGGTGAACCACATGGAGCGATGCCCCCCAAGGAAATGGAAAAACTACGGCATTTCACTGCATCGTCAGCTCTAGCAGTGCTCATCGGCCATTCATATTTCAAAATATGTTGGTTGGGGTCGGAGTTTCCTTTGTATACGGGTAGAGTCGGCATCCTGAATCGCCGAGGGGGTTCAGCAATAAGTATATCGTTTGTAAAAGGAGTGTGACTTCGGGAGATTCCTCAGTCGTCATTCATGAGACGCTGGCTCTCACGGATCATCTGGCGTATCATGGTCGGAAGATCCAGCATTTGTACGTTCTATGTGTGTCAAGCCAAAGCATGGTCGGGTTCCACATTATGAGGTTGGACCGGATGCTATTGACGGTCCACGTCTCGTCTCCTTGGCTCGTAGTCTTCTGGGATGTATGGTTCAGGAGTACGTCCATGCTGATGACGGTCCAGGTTCGACCGATTTCGGGCATCGACCCCTGGTTCAACCGCGGCGGTCGTAGCACGATAGTCTGTGGTGTAGTGGGGAGCGGTACACCTTCGAGAGGAGGGTTCGGTCTGGAAACTGGCCAATGGACCAACTCTTAGCTGTCCAACGATCATTGCTGGTTGATATCCTGCGGTTTGTGTGTGATTCCCATCCAGTCGGGGTCGAGGAGATCGATGATGATAATCAGAAGAGGCAGAACTTTCTGTGGAGGAGCGGGAAGCATGGTCTCTACTAGATCTCCTCCGTTTCTGGCAATTTAGCTGGCTAGTCAGCTCGGCATTGGTGCATAGCTACTCTGTTAGTTGTTGCCGACTCTGGGTCAGCTCCTGAATTAGCAACTGGAACTCTTGTCGGGTGACCGGGCCTGATGGTTCCAAGGGTCCGGTAGTGTCTTGGTTAGATGGAGGTAGTAGCGTGGGATTCTGTCTATCCCGGCCTTCTTGATCGACTGCGTTGGAGGTGGTCTTTGTGCTAACCATGGTAATGAATGAGATCCTTTCCTACACTTTATGCAAATCTGAATAGGTTGGAAGGAATCTAGTTTAGAAATCTGGATCTTTCTCTTAGATTTATGCAATCCAGTATCAACGATAGATCCAGCGAGAAGGAGAAAATATAGGTTTTCTTAATGAAAGCACCAAAGTGTTTGGACCAAAAATGAGAACAACACTCTTCGGAAGTTTTTGAAGAGATAAAAGTGAAGAATATAAATGTAAAATGAAGATTATCTAACAAAAACTCCAACAAACAATAATACAAATGCACAGACAAGCAATTTAGAACGGTTCGGCATGTTACCCACTTCCACTTTGAAGTTTTTGTGATTTTATTGATTTTCTTTGATGATTACAAGCGATTACAGCAAACAACAGTCAAGTACAACTTGAAATTCGAATTCAACAGCGAGGGTAGGATGCAAATCTCGATCCGGCAGAGTCTGGCTGCTTGAGAATCGAAAAAAGATCATTTTTCTGTAGGATTTTGGGGGCTATTTATAGGTGTAGGAGGCTGATATCTCGCTCAAACTTCGGGAGACTCCTTGTAGCATGTGAGTGAGCCCACGCGATCGATGCCACCAAGTTTCGACTCGATCTGTGATCGATACGAATCGATTTCTTATCGATCAAGAAATGGTCCAATCGAGCTGAAACTTAGCAGGAACATTCCTTGGCTTGTAGTAAGCTTCTGTGAAAATTTCATAGCATTTGGATTGGTGGATCTTGAGTTATGATCGATACGAGTTCAAAGTTCTCGGATGGCTGTCTGGTTCGTATCCATGGCTTCGAGTCGATCGTCTTTAAATCGACCATGCGCGTGATGAAGCGGTGACGTGGGCACGTTCCTCACTTCGATCCACTCTTTACTTCGAGTTGATCGCATCGCATCCATGAATCTCGCCTTGTTTGTATCAAATGCCTTTATCCAGTTTGCATCGATGGAGACGAATGAGTAAGAACTCGATAGATACGAACGGCAGTTCTACTGATCGATACGAACTGGATCGAGGTGAACCGAGGCTCCTTGATGGATACGAACGTCTGCTTTGTGATGGAAACGAGCCAACAAAGGTGGATGGATATGAATAGGGCAGTTACTTCATGGATACGAAATAGTGAATTGTCGTTGTTGATCGATGCGAAATAGTCACTAGCCGATCGAAACGAAGATGACGGATTCGAATACTGACAACTTGATCGATACGAACCAAGAGGAACTGATCGATACGAAGTGGTTGATGGATGCGAACCGGATCGAGTCGAACCGTGGTTTACTGATGGATATGAAAACGAGGCTGTTTCCTATGGTTTGAATCGATCATAACTAGAGCATATGAACTCGGATTGACTTGAAATTTGGAATGCAGGCTTCCATGGCTTAAGTTGTCATGTCTTATCAGTTGTAGCTTTATTCGGACTCGTACAAAATTCATCGACATCCATAGCGAACCTGTGCATGCTCGGTATCTAGGACGGTTGATCCTGAGCTTGTAACTAGTTCTTTGATATCTCGGCCTTGCCAAAAGGCGGGATAACACTTACCTTCACCGATCTGAGAATGCCCTAAGTCAAGTCCAAGTTTCTTCCTTGTTGGCCCAAAGCACACCGTACACCGATCCATCTCCACCAATCTGAACTTCTCAAAGCCATAACTCGGCGATACGAACTCAAAACGACTTGAAATTTGAAACATATCTTTAAGGGGTCCTTATTGACCTACCATATGGATCGCATATCATTTGGAAAATGTAACCTTTATGGGTTATTATTGGTCCATTATTACCGATCCATCTTTAATTGGCCATAGCTCGAGCAAACGAATGCCAAATGACTTAAAACTTAGTGTGCAACCTCTAGAGGCTAACCTTGTCACACTCTATCGATCGCACCTCGATCTGAGAATTTTGAATTTGAGGGTCATTTTTGATCCCACTCTACCTATATGTACTTTGCAGCTTATATCTTGACCATAATGTGTGCAACCTTATAAGGTTTTCCTTATTGCCCTATATCGATTTCATATTGGTCTAACAACTTTGAATTCTTTGATCATCGATGATCCAAGAACCAATCCTAAGTCTAAACCGCCATTAGATCGATGTTTTTAACCATTCAAGCATTAAGGAAGCATTCTTACATTATATAAAAACCAAAAATATCAGTTGTTTGTGCCAAAATTGGTCACAAACCCCGAAAGCCTTGAAAGCACCAGTGTTTGCACATAGATCCACAATATTCACACACAGATCTCAGATCTAGAGAAAGTAGAGAATAAAAATAAAAAAGTAGCAAAATTAAAATGAGTAAGAAAGCAAAGAACACAAGGTTTATAGTGGTTCGGCTATCTCCGGCCTACGTCCATGTTTAATTAATCCTTTTATTCCTTTTATACTGAGATCATAGTTACAAGCCTTTGAAATCAATGAATAAAATGATAGAGTTTCGCCTAGAAAAGTCGAAGAAGATCCCCCTTTGGTTTCCATAGATCTGCTATCTATAGGTGTGGATCTGAAAATATCTGCCCCGGTACTTGAAATACCTCTTCTGGTGAGCAGGTGGGCCCACCAGATCGATCCGGGGTCGTTTGAGATCGTTCCAATCGATCCAAGTACAATTCGTATCGATCCAAATATGGTCCAATCAAGCTGAGATCGATCATGGACGTCCTTGAGTGAATAAGAAAGCTCTTGTGAAAATTTTATAGCATTTGGACTTGTAGAATGAGAGTTATGATCGATCGAAGTCTGTATTTGTGAGTATACTGAAAGCTTCGTATCCATGAATTTAATATCCATCAATTTGTCTCCATCATTCGTATCTATTAGTCCCCATGTCCATAATTGTAGCCTCCGTATCCATCCGAGCTTTACGCAGTGATCCACGTTGAGAACTTCTTCCCTTGACTGGTTCGTATCAATCGATACGAAGTGTGCCTTCGGATTCATCCAATATAGCCACCCTTTGTATCCATCGGTATATTTTGTTCGTATCCATCCACTAACCCTTCTTCGTATCGATCCACACACGCCTTCTGCCTTTCGTATCCATGACATTCGTATGATCCAAGCTTTGCATGACCACTTCATATCGATCGATACGAACAAAACTAATACCCAACGTTGCTGCCTTTTATGTGTGTCCTTCGTATCGATCATAATCAGATCGATAGGAGATGCTCATCCAAACCTCCTGTGACCACTGCTTCATTCTTTGTATCGATCCCAGCATTGATTGATACGAAGTATGCCGCTATACTTTTTCCACGTCTAACCAAATCGATGCGCATTACATCGATACAAAACCTATCGATACGAAGTCCACGTCCATTTTGATTGATACGAAACTATCAATATGAACTAGTTTTCCATGAACCTTGATTCATCCATAACTCGAGCATATGAACTCCCTTTGACTTGAAATTTGAAACGTACCTTCTCCAAGCCTTGTTCAACATTCCCAATCGATCCCACCTTAATTGGAGCTTAGTCCAATTTTGATGGTATCCATCATAGCATGTTTCCAATCGATCTTCGATCCTGATATTCATCCTTTTTAGCCAACTTATTGATATCCCATCCTTGACCAAAAGGTGGGGTAACATCAGCCAAACATCCAAATATATCTATCTTAAAGAAATCTAAATATAAGGTGAAGGTCAAGTATCCATAAGAACATCTCTTTACAAGTCATGTCTGAATCGTCTAAATTTCACATATATTGTTAATTATAGTTTAAAACATTTCTAGAGATTTTTATATAATTTTTAAAATACCATTTAAGGTGTATAATGACTTAATTAGTGAGTGAGAGAACTAATCACTCGCCTTAATCCAAAGCAAGATCCAAATCCCCAAATGAACAACAAAAAGCATGGAATCTAAGGTTTCCCCAACAGTAAATCTCTAATCCCAAGTGCTAATCCCGCTAGTCTCCTCTTAATGATGTATTTAAGTTAAATAAAGTAGGTTTAAGGGTTTCTTTTTGGTCAATGGAGGTTAATGGTGGTTTTCCACTATTTGTAGGAGCAGTGAAATGATGGGGATGAGGTCTGGTCATCCTCCACTAACTCTAATCCTAAAGTGGGTCATCGGCCTTAACACTAATGACCCTAATACCCACTGTTCAAAATTAATAAAACTTCAAACAACTATAAATCTTAAACGGTAAGTCCATTCTTTAATTAACAACTCTACGGAAAGAAAAACCATCATCCTGATCCAATGGAAGTGGTTTTAGACCCTAACTAAGCTCCTACCACAAGGTATAGGCTATATAGGATTTTGTAGGGTCGAAACTATCACAAAAAATTTCAACAAAAATTCTTAGAAAAGGTAATGACCTTTAGTCATTCCCCAAAGTTATAGAATAATATGACCCAATATGAAAATATTGTTAATATTTTATGATCCTCCGATATATAAAATACGGTTCGTTATAGAAAACTTCAAACGTCCATAACTTTTCCATTTGAGCACATTTTCAACATATTATATATGGAAATTGATCACAATTTCACCATGAACGCAATGGCATAACTTCCGTAGTCAAATTATGACTTTTGCAAATTTTCCATTTTTAGCCTTATCTTATTTAATTAATTTTTATTATTTTATTTATTTCTAACTAATTTTTGTAGGGTGTTATATTTGAGCTGAGGGGGCTTTGAGCTATAGTAGTTATACCATAAAACTCTACATTTCATTATGTGCATCGTGGACCAAGTTAGATACGATCGGCTCATGCTTGGTCTGCATGGGTAAATTGGGCTTAAGCTTTGGTTCATAACTTCTTGGGCATCTATATAATGTCTTAACTTGGCCATATCTCTGGCTACCTATCCTATTCCACTAATGGAAAGGACAAGAGTATTCCATGGGTCATTGATCATGCCAAGGATGGGACTTACGATGCTTGTGTAGGTACCACCATTAGAAGTGCCATTTGGGTGTTTATCTTGTGATTCCTACTACATTAACCATGGATGGTATTCTAGAATAGAGATGAAAAACTCAATGGTTTAGTCCTTCTTCTATTGCCCAAATATTGATTGAAAATTCATTCAAACCTGAAGTTATGAAATTTGAGTAGATCTGAAGCTACATAACGAGCTAAAGTTGTTCAATGTGTATAGTTATTATTAGATAATTGTTGGAAATAAAAATGAGACACAACATATTAGAGTGATTCGATCTGAGTGATCTATATCCACTATGATTCTTCTTTTGGTTATATATTTAGAAATGTATACAATGATTTTGTTATACCAATATTTTACTAGAGCTTATTTTTCTTTATTGCAGAGGAAGAGAGTAAAATTGATCCTTCTGGGCATGCATGAGGAGGATCTTAAATAGATGCTTATGTTATAATACGGAAGGCTAAGATGTATGCCTTCATACTAATTAGGATTGCTCAGATTGACACCTTGTGGCCCAAGTATTATCATGACCGTTGATTCCAACTAAAAAGCTCATATCTGCAGTTATGAGATCCTTAATTATGGGTGTGCTATGGCAGGGGAGCTATTGGCGAATAGTGCCCTTAGATATTGCTTTAGTCAAAAGAGGTTTCTATTATAACTTCTTTTGTCAAAGGGAGTACCTCAACTATTGCTTTTGTTAGCCTCAAATGTTGCTTTTGTTGGCTGCTCTATGGTAACTATTTAGGGATCAAAATTTTGAAGGTTACCTTGCTCCATATACGGTAAGAGGAGTGGTTTCTAATGTGTCAACGCCTAAGAGATATCTTGAAGGGTTATTTGGCATATTGCTTATAACGAGCATATGCCAAGATGGTAGTACCCTAGTGATGAGCGCTGGTTTGATGAGATCAGTGAACATATTAGCTCAATCGATGCCCTGGGGATATTACTCTTGAATGGGCTAGTGCAGCTAGTGTCCATTATGTCTGTTAATGACTTCAAATAGTATTCATCGTGGTAGTTGATGCAGGTTGATATTAGAGGTAGTTTTTGAACGACCCTAGGTTCCCCATCCGATAACAGGTGCTTTTTCAAGGTTGGTTGTGTCGGGGTACTAACGTATCGAGTTACATTGTTTTTGATTGGGCTTTGTGATTGGATCCGCATTGCAATTTTGTACCAGACTGGTTAAGTGGAGAATTCATGCAACAATTTGGATTAGTTTTGAGGATGCTAGAGTAGATTTAGTGAAAAGCATTGTTTTGTTGATTTTAACACGAATTTCAAGCATGCCGGCTAGTTAACCAAACCTTAACAAAATATTAGTGAACTAATCCAACCATCTCTCATTTTCATCTTATGTTCTTTTCAAATTTCCTCTTCTTCTCTTCCTCTTGAAACCTTAAATTCCCATTTCTATATCAAAAAACCACTAAACATTATAGAAAAATCATTTAAATCAAACGAAGGGAAGTGCTTTCTTTCTACATCAACAAACCCTGCTTAGAGAGAAGAGAGCTTCCAACCTAATATGAAAAAAAGGAAAGAAGAATTGAATTGGAATGTTTCATTTTGAGCACCCATAAGCTAATCAATGCGAGTGGGATTTATTTATTGTTTTGTACGATCACTTCTATGCTTAAATTCTAAGTATGGGTTAGGAACTAAGTTAGGAAGATCAGAGTATGTTTATAAAATGATAAACCTATTAATGAATGCTTAAACCATAAGTCAATAAACCATTAATACCTAAAGTTAGAATATGGTCGTACGTGAAAATTAGGAATTAGACAGTAAACCTAGGATAGCATTCATGTGATTTTTTGAAATGGCGGATTGGTTGTTATGTAAGTTGGTAGTGTATATTTTTCATGCATGTATGAATATAAGACTTTTATAAATAAATTGGTTATTTTGAATCTTAAGAATGTGTATACGTATTAATATAGATCTTGGTATTGGATAAAAAGATAAATGATTCTAATTTTATTTATATATCTATGGATCTTGTTTTTGGATAATAAAGTGAGTGATCTAAATCTTATATTGTTTTATAGATTTTTGTCTCGACTTCAAAATTTTTTAACCGTAACTATATAACAGGATAGAAAGTTAATTTAAATCCTAAAGGCTTAGTTATGAAGTAGTTAATAACTTTCATTGTTTATCTAAAAAGTTATTGATGTTAAATTTTTATTGTTTATACTTTGTATAGCTGAGTGAAACTGATATAATTAATATAATGCTAATTTGAATCTAAAAGGTCCACATTTTAAGTAACTAATAATTTCCTATATCTATCGACAACTTACTCTTTCATGTTAGATCTTCACTATTTGAATATTTCACAAATGAATTAACTCACGACGAAATAAGGAGTTAAGCAAACACAAATAATGAATTTTAATTAAAAAGGAGGGACTTGCTAGCTTAGAATATTTTTATGTTATGATCATTATTACATGTGGGTTGAATTAGTTTAATTATATAAGCATAACTATATAAGGATCATTAACTTTTAATCTTCATATTTTTAATTCTAGGAAACTAAACTAATGTGGGTATATTTATCAGATACACGCACATATTTATGTACGCGTATGTATATGTGTATACATTGTGTAATGTGCAATGGTTTTATGATGATTTGTTTATATTTAAGGTTTGTGTGTAGGTTTAAATGACTGTAGTATGTATACTGGATGTGTTGTGACTTATATGAGTCAACGGAACATGGGGATGTATTTTGATTTAGGTTTGATTCGAATAGGCGAATGACTAAGCACGAGATCTTAAACACACATATGTTACATTATAGTTGAGGCAAACATGTCCAATATATCTTATTTAATTTACCATTGCCTACGACGTGTGTTACGGGTTTGGTGGTAGTTATATGCTTTAAAGGTCTGCATTAGGTACTATTTGCATCGTACTTGGTTTTAGCCTTAAACTTCTGTAGCGTTATCCCATATGCATTATAAGAGGCACTATTGCCTCGATCGGGTGCATTTGTATGATGATCATTTATGAGATAGCGGTGCCTATCTCTTGTAGTAGTGGTTCGATCGAATCTTATAAGATTTCTTTTGCCTCAAGTAATCCAAGGGGAAATAGAGAGACACATGTTGTATCGATTGTTTGTGATACATATATAGGTAGTTGTACATGATGTCTCGTTAGAGCATAATGGGCGGTTAATGCACCGACCTTTCTATCAGGGTCTTGGCTTACCAGGGATTAAGGAGCATGTTATCCTAAATAATGTAGTGTACACTCATGTCTATCCTATAGTACAGCAGCATTGGTTAGTCGTCACTTATAGTTCATCGTTTTAGTATTATATTAGAAATGTGCTAATTTGGATTAAGGTAAAGACACAGGCCGAGGTATATCTTATTACCTCTTGTTTCTTAATAGTATTGTTCATCTTATATGAGTGCACTAGTAATCATATAGTTTAATAATATTTCACAATACCTTATGTCTAACCTCTCGTTGTCTTCTTCTTTTCTAAGTCAATTCACCGAATAGATGAAGAAAATTATGAGAGAAGGACTATCTAAAGCGAAGCATAGAGTGAGGAGCTAGTCAACTTCTTTATTATTTGTCACTGCTATGTATTATTTCCATGTCAAATTTTTTAGTGCATGAGGTACGAGACTTGATGTAATCTTTGTACTTTGGATAATTATGTACTTACACATGTTATGATTCATAATTGAGATTTTAGTATGTTTTACACATGGACATGTCACTATTTTATGTAGTATCTCTCCGTCGTGAGACATGACTTATTTATACTCTGGTATATTGTTATGTCCTATTAAATTATACCATTTTGGCATTTTTATTCAACGTATTCATGGGTTGGGTGTAGATTTATGCATTAATTCCGAGTATTATGAACGGTGGGTCTTTACAATTTTGAACTAAGGTATATATTTGTTTTAATTATTTATTTAATCTTGAATGAAGAAATGTGTACATACATAGTTTATAAATCATTATGTGTATATAAAAATAATTTTTAAATTTTATTATTAAGTACATAACTTAATATCTTCAAGTTACGCAAATCAAAACTAATATCCTTGTTTGATAAATAAATAAGTAAATAAAATCATGGATGTAAACAAATTGTATGCGTAGATAAATTTACAAAAGTTGAACTAATAAATTACACAACACACGTATAATATATGTATACATATATATATTAACAAACCAAAAGTAACTATTATATTAATTTTTTTGCAGAAAAATTATTACAATTATTGTCAAATATCCAAAAACAAAATTTTTAACAAAACTAAACTTAAAAGTAAGACTAATTTAGATTCCTATTTTAAAATCAAGTATTATCAATTTATCAAGGTGATTTCAGATGTTGAAATAAAAAAGTTCTAACGATATAAAATTATACATACACGCACCATAAGACATAAAATACTTCGATAATCAAGCTAACTATTTACATATCGAAGCGGCAATTGCCTCCTCGTTTGAGAACTCTACCTCTAACTCTATAATTGGTGTGCAATGTTAATAATGGAGAATAATTTCTATTTAAGAAAAAGGCTATGTGGTCTCATTTACAACGTCACATGCCGCTTTTCATTCCAAGCTTTAAGTTACATAATATAAGACTTTACCTCTTCCATTTGTAGTTTTAAACCATTTAAAATAGTCATAAATGACCAGCCCTATATTATGAATACAGTATTAACAATTATTGGCCATAAAATCAATATTTATTATTTGAATTATTATCTTTAGCATTTTAAATAATTAACAAAAATACAAAGTTAATAAAAAAAATAGACCATCTTTGAAAACTTATTTCAAGGATGGGCTTATATTCAAAATTTATTCCAAAAATAAGCATCATTTGGATTCAATATTTGCTCGCTTTGAATGTGCACAAATACAAAGCTGAAATTTTTGTTTTCCACTTTAAAAATGTGCAAATACTAAACCCCAAATGAAGCCTATTTATGACACAAGTTTAATGACAGACATATTCTTGCAATAAGTTTCTTTTATAGGCCTATACTTAAGATAAATCCTTAAATATGCTATAATTATAAATATTATTAATTATTTTTTGGGCCCTCCAATAATGATATAAAACAAATAATTGGATATAATCATTATACTAATTTCTTCACAATAATTCATAACTTTATAAACTATTTTATTAAGTTGGTTTCAAAAGAACAATGAGAGTTACGACTATTAAACTCCTAATAGTGACACTCAGTCCTTAGTAATATTCGAACAAACTTTAAGCTTGTACGGACTTTGATAAAGCACAATAATGGATGCGATGTCAGATTCTTATAGATCATCTACATGAAGTCCTACTTTTTAATCATTAAAGCTACGTGCTTAAGCAATGATGTATTATGCAAGTTATGTCTCTTATTCAACACTATGTCGCTCAGATGTCTAGAACTTGGTTAATGGCCAACACCCTAATAATATCCGTGTTAATTACAAAGTTCCACTTTCGAAGACACTTGGTTCAATCTTATAACATTTATCAATTAACTGCATTACTTTAGCCAAAGGCTTATCTCTTCATGTTAATTTCTAGCTTTGGTGACACAACTTTTGTATCAAATGAGAAGAATCGTCTTTAGTAGTGTTTCACTTCATATGTTTTAATATAAACCCAATTATGACTATTCTCTATCTTTCGTCATGTGATACGTCCATAATCAAAGCATGGTCTCCACATATAAGATTCACAGTACACCCAAGTCAAAAGTGTTCATCAAGTGCATTGGCCGAGGGGGTAAAAAGGCTATAAAACAATTGTTTTATTAATTTGCATAAGGTTGTATTTTATGTTTATATGAATAATAAATTTATATTAAATCATATGCGGTATTTATTAATAAAACATTTTGGGATATATTGAAATTCATTTGTATTTAAAATATTTATTTTATTATTGTTTACTAAAAATATTTTATTACTAATTCAATTCAAATATAATTTATTAACTTGATTTGAATTTAATTTATGTTTTAATATTTTGACATATCTGTATTCATAATACTTACATTGTATCTATATTAAAAGAGCTTATCTAACCAAGGTGTAATATGGGAACATGTGTATAATTAACCATCATGGCTTATGGTTAATAATATTGTTAAGATTATATGACAATGATGATGTTAAAAGATAAATTTTTACATGGAAATAATTACATCTATGTTAATATAAAATATACCAATTCATTATATATATATAATATTATTATTATATATTATTTAATCTGGCCCTTAATTGGCTGATTAGTTTTGTGTTTGTATAGATATATTGAATATAGTATTACTCAATATGTGTGTGTATGTATATATAAGTAGTAAAACATATATTTTGACTTATGTATATATATATTTATCTAAGATAAATTATTTAAATTCCATTATACATAAATATGTATATATATAAAGATTTATATATCCATAAAATTTTGTTTTGTATTTTCAAAAAATAAGGTTATAAAAACATTTTAACATTTTCATATAAATAAAAAATATTTTTTGTTTGGTGAAGCCAAGATTAAGTAAATTATATATGATTTTTTTCAAATTAATTGCCATGCATGTACTCGAATATACGCATATGTGTATGTGCACGCACACGCATATGTACTTTTTTAAATGAGAGTTTCATAAATAATTAATAATTTTTTTGTATTAAATCCAAAACTTAGTTGAAACCCAAATGATAGAAACTATGTATATTAGTTATATATATATATACACACACATGTATATGTATATGCATATGTTTGTATACGCATGCATGGATGCATATACATAAATGTGTATATATATTTAGATTTGAAAGTTAAGAAAGAATCTGCACATGTGTATGCAAACACACATATATACTTTTTTTCAAATGAGAGTTTCAGAAATAATTAATAAAAAATTTACTATTAAATCCAAAACTTATTTAAAATCCAAAAGATAGAAACCATGTATATTGTCATGTGTGTGTGTCTGTGTGTATGTATGAATGCATGCATGCATATAAGAATGCATACATATATAAATGTGTGTTTGTGTATTTTGACCTTGAAGTTAAGAAAGATTAAATGCATATATTTTTTCTTTTAAAAAAATCATATATGTGTGTGTGTGTGTGTTGGTGAAAATTTTCATTTTTACCACATCGACTAGATCATGAGACAATCTTGCGTTTTGTTGTCCTCTGATTAGGAACTAGGGAATATAAGCTTAGTTAAATTCACCTTTAGAAAGTAACTGTCTTCTTGAATGCTTACACAGCTGAGTAGCCTCACTTCGATTGTTTTTTGAAATATCGAAATGGATTGATAAATTAACATGCGGTTGAAATTAAATTGTAGAAATGTAAAAGAACACAGAGATTTTTACGTGGTTCGGACTGTTGTTAATCTTACGTCTGTGGAGTAATCCACTATATTTGACTATTTTTCTACAAGAGATTTCAATGGTCTTAAGGCGTACAATATTTTTCCCTTTTTTCAATTCAGGAAGAAAAAGAAGATCCTCTTCTTTGTTCTTATGTCTTTCCTTTTATAGTGTGAAAAGTGCATTGTTGATGGTTGTAATCGTCTTTCGTGTTTTCCTTCAATCTCCACCCTTAGATTTTGCAACTTGTCACCTAGTCATGAAGCTCATTCTTCATGCCTGGATTGATGACGTGTCTTCGGAGGGAAATCCTAAGTCCGCGGGATAATGGAATGTTGAAGCGGGATGCTCGAAAAAGTGGGCGGGAAGCTTCGGTCTACATATGTGAACCTCTTCTCTCTTGAAGTAGCGATGTCGTTCTAAAAGGAACGATAAGAGGCCTTTTGTGACTTTGTCATGTTATTAATGTGTAGAAACGGGTGTGGTAGTAAAGGTCATCTGGCGTTCAGACCTTGTTATCCCATTTTTTGGTCAAAACTGGAATATCAATGTTGAGCGCGTCTCCACCACGATCGAGCTAAGAAGAAGCAACCAACAAGCGTACCTAAGTCCAGAGTTCCCGAATACCAAGTCCATTCGGCCTCATACCCTCATGTTCATTCGGCTATGCAAGTATACGAGTCATTCGGCACTAAGGCCTAAAGCACATTCGGCATTCCTATTCGGCTCATTCGGCATTCCTATTCGGCCACCGGACCGAGGCCTCATCTCCACCACCGAACCAACCTACCATCACCACCGAACCAAAACTTCACACCCCTGTACCGAACCAAAAGGCCTACCGGACCAGCCCTACTACCGAACCACATCCATAACCCCTTCACAACCGGTCCAAACAACCACCGGTCCACATTGCCGGCCCACACCTACCACCGAACCAAACTCCACCTTCACCAAGCATGACCGAACCAAGCTCCGCCGAACCAGAAGATTGCCAGTCCAGATTGCATCAGCCCGGGCCCACCAGCAGCTATATACTTCCAAGACCCCTGCCCCCTACCTCATTCTATAAATAGAGGGGCAGGGGTACAACAATGGGGACAATTTTTTGGAGACAAGTTTGAGAGCTCAAGCCTGGAAGAAACTCTCAAACAACTTTAGATACTTGTAATCAAAGCTTTGTACTTGTAATCTGAAGGAAAAAAGGAGAATAACATATAAAGTGGACGTAGGCATGTTCTTGCCGAACCACTATAAATCTGTGTGTCTTTTACAATTTAGTCCCTGCTTTTCATACATTTGCATAAATCACCCAAATCACTAAGAACAACATAAAATCAACCAACTCATACGACTTTGGGTGTTTGCGGCCATTTTTCACGCAAACATTTTGGTGCTTTCACTGAGAAGAACCAGCTTCCGCTACACGGATAGAAGTTGAATTTGGAAATCTAAGAGTTCAGATCTAAGAGCTATGACGAGACAAACAAGTAGAAGGCAAAGGCCAGAGAGAAGTGAACACCAAGGAAGTCAAGAGGCTTCCTCAGGAGGGAATCAAGCATCGATCTTCATCACTAGGGATGAGATGGAGGCCATGATGAGAAGACAAGAAGAGATGATCCAGAACTTACTTCAACAAATTGGGCAAATTGGAGCACAAATCCAAGGAGCAACTGGGATTCAGAACGGAGCAGGACCATCTGGCGCAGCACCAGAGCTAGGGGGCACTCACACTTGGAGCCAGTTAATCCAATCACAGAGAGTGAGATAGAGGCCTCTGAGCAACCAGGTAAGGAATGAACTCCCAGCCAGGGGGCAGGTAAAATTCCCTCATGAACACGGGGGCAGGTCGAAAACGATGAACAAGTCGCAAAACTCTCACTAGCACGGTTAAATCATTTACACATGCGAGCGATCGCGCACGATCCATAGGCATGCTCTGAATGACTATAGACCGCACCATAGTAAGAGTTTACACTTTGACATCCTCGTCTTGCTCCTGCTTTGACTTTGATTTGAACGTTCCTACTGTGGAACTCGTATGACTATTGCTTTAACATTTACAATTCCATGGAAAAATTATTTACTTGTATGCCCGTTGGATCGCGAACGGTCCACGAGCACCTATTGCATGGCAACGAACTGCCGAACTCTTTGATTCGAAAAATTCCCCCAAACAATAACTCCAACACTGATAATATTAAGTCCCCCCCGGGCACACTCATTCGCCTCGAACGGCACCCGACTTCGAACAGTCACAATTCGCCTCGAACGGCACCCGACTCCGAACAGTCACAATTCGCCTCGAACGGCACCCGACTTCGAACAGTCACAACTCGCCTCGAACGGCACTCGATCGCGAACGATCACAACTCGCCTCGAACGGCACAACTCGCCTCGAACGGCACAACTCGCCTCGAACGGCACAACTCACCTTACCTCAAATGGCTCGATCGCGAACGGTCGTCATTTGAGGTCCGCCACCCACAACTCACCTTACCTCAAATGGCTTGATCGCGAACGGTCGTCATTTGAGGACCGCCACTTGACCGCACACTGTCGCACCTTACCTCGAATGACTTGATCACGAACGATCGTCATTTGAAGTTAGGCGCTTGACCCTGAACGGTCACATTTCATCACAACTGGCTCGGTCTCGAACGATCGACGCGTGGACTTACAGACTCGACCGCGCACTGTCGCACTTTACCTCGAATGACTCGATCGCGAACGGTCGTCATTTGAAGTTAAGCGCTTGACCTTGAACGGTCCTCACTCGACCGCGCACTGTCGCACTTTACCTCGAATGACTCGATCCCGAACGGTCGTCATTTGAAGTAAAGCGCTTGACCTTGAACGGTCACATTTCACTGCAGATGACTCGATCCCGAACAATCGACGCATGGATTTACGCGCTTGACCGCGCAGGGTCGCACTTTCCCTCGAATGACTTGATCACGAACGATCGTCATTTGAAGTTAGGCGCTTGACCATGAACGGCCGCGCTTCATCCCAAATAGCTCGATCCCGAACGGTCATCAGTTGGGGCCATATAAACTATCAAGTTCTTTACAGGTAGATGACAGGATATGAACATCCAGCTCATGGCATTACAAAACACGCCTTCCTACCGCAAGGCATATTTTGGGGGGCAAAGTGTTATCCCATTTTTTGGTCAAAACTGGAATATCAATGTTGAGCGCGTCTCCACCACGATCGAGCTAAGAAGAAGCAACCAACAAGCGTACCTAAGTCCAGAGTTCCCGAATACCAAGTCCATTCGGCCTCATACCCTCATGTTCATTCGGCTATGCAAGTATACGAGTCATTCGGCACTAAGGCCTAAAGCACATTCGGCATTCCTATTCGGCTCATTCGGCATTCCTATTCGGCCACCGGACCGAGGCCTCATCTCCACCACCGAACCAACCTACCATCACCACCGAACCAAAACTTCACACCCCTGTACCGAACCAAAAGGCCTACCGGACCAGCCCTACTACCGAACCACATCCATAACCCCTTCACAACCGGTCCAAACAACCACCGGTCCACATTGCCGGCCCACACCTACCACCGAACCAAACTCCACCTTCACCAAGCATGACCGAACCAAGCTCCGCCGAACCAGAAGATTGCCAGTCCAGATTGCATCAGCCCGGGCCCACCAGCAGCTATATACTTCCAAGACCCCTGCCCCCTACCTCATTCTATAAATAGAGGGGCAGGGGTACAACAATGGGGACAATTTTTTGGAGACAAGTTTGAGAGCTCAAGCCTGGAAGAAACTCTCAAACAACTTTAGATACTTGTAATCAAAGCTTTGTACTTGTAATCTGAAGGAAAAAAGGAGAATAACATATAAAGTGGACGTAGGCATGTTCTTGCCGAACCACTATAAATCTGTGTGTCTTTTACAATTTAGTCCCTGCTTTTCATACATTTGCATAAATCACCCAAATCACTAAGAACAACATAAAATCAACCAACTCATACGACTTTGGGTGTTTGCGGCCATTTTTCACGCAAACAGACCTCACTACCCTATGGCTGTACTTACTTTCTTTGCTTAATTTGCCACCGTGTCAAGTCAGAATGGAGTATCTCTTCCTATTCTGTGCTAAAAACTGCCCAGATGTGCTTGGGGCTTATTTGTTATTTCAATTGTTTTCTTGGTTGTTCCTGATGAGAGATTGGGAGGGGGAGAAATTCACATTTTTCATTTTTCTGTAGGATTTAGTCTGCGTTGAATCATATCTTGGGTGACCTTGTATGCAACCCAAGTGTAATGCTTTTGGCTCTGTATAGTGCTGTCTAGGTTGTCCACGGTGTGTGCTTGTACAGACCTGTTCCTGTAGACGTTTGACAACATGCAAGTATAGCTAACTCAAATTATCACTTGCTAACCTTTATGCTTTTTCCTTGTATTATGGTTTGGCCTTTATTTCTAGAGATGCCCATGTTGCTTTATCTTTCTACATATCGCATATGTTTCTTATAGCCTTGATTCTGATGGAGAAGGATTAGGTCTGGTTAAATGCTTAACCTTCAACCTGCTCTTTGCTAAGCTTTATTGTCGTTAGGAAGTATCATATGTTTCTTTTTGGTTCTGACTTGTGGTAAGAACGGGTGTAACACTTGCCTCCTAAGTCAACGGCGAACGCAAGTCGGGGTAGACTTGTTGCCTTATGCACACGGTCTATATCTTCACTTAGTTTTGTCTAATCTATCTTTTTGGCGCTAGGAATAAGTCTTTTTAGCTACTTGCGCATTTAATGCTTTGACACACGTATCAGTGTCTTTCTGGACCATTACTTAATAACTGTATAACCTGCCTTTTTTTTTCTATGCATATTTTCATAAATCCTTTATACTCATTATTTTCTGCAACAAACCCACGTTTCATCCCATATTATGACATTTCAATCGTTTGGTTGCAATTCAAACTTAGGTGCGTATTTCCATTCTTCATCTTCCTCAAATCGTGTCTTCATTTTCTTGCTAACAAAGTGTGGAATTAATTTTCAAATTTAGGGGTAATTTCGTAGGTTAAGGATAGGATAAGTCGCATTAACTCTCGATCGGTCTTTCTTTGAAATAGTATCTAGGGTTTTAAGCATGGATCCCTCTATTTCTTCTTCTTTTTCACTCTACGTTGGCTTGTTACTTAAGTTGTTTTATATTTTTCATTCTTATAGTCTACGGCCTTGATGATGAAGGTGCACGAATTAGGGAATTTGCAAGCCATGCTTTTTAGTCGGGTTACCAAGCTCGAAGCTGATCTTGCTTCGGCTAATGTTGCATTGGATCCTGCAAGGTTAAGGCATAAAAGGAGGTCGGAATGCTTTGAAAGTAGGTTGAGAAGGCTGAGAGGGAGGCTAAGGCCGCTGAAGAAGCTAGAGCTGCAAAGAAGCATGAGCTGGAGGAAAGGGATGAAGATCTTGCTAAAGTAAAAAAGGAGCTGGAGAAATCTGAGGAGGATCTTGACACCATCAGTTCAAAGGTCGCCTATGGTTTTTATGCTGCGGCCAGATGTCAATATAAGGTGGAGGCTTGGCCTGACTTTGTGAACGATGAATCTATGGTGGACTTAATTTTTGTATTCTGGCAGAATAAGTGGAAGGCGGAGGAGGTTGAGGAAGAGGATGTTAATCCTGGGCTTTTGAGCATGATTCTTGGGGAGAAAGAGGAGCAGCTATGGTGGATCAAGGAAACCTGCAACATAAAGAGCAAGACCAACTTGCCAAAAAGGTTAACTCCGCTTCCTTGATAGATTTAGATAAGTAATCATAGGTATCCTTTTGTGTTTTTCTATTTGAAGTTATGAAATTCACTTCGATGGTTTATAATGTAACATGATATTTGTTCTGTTTAAAATGACTGTGTTTCTCTTTATTATTTTGTTTAGTATTATGGAGAGAATGTGTTTGCAAAACTGTTAAGGGAGATTGAGGAAAGGCTCGAGAAAAACACATTAGACCGTCTTGGGTTAAGTTCAGCAACCCTGGCTAAACGTGAAAAGGAATTAGACCAGACACGTGCAAGTCTTAAGAATGAGATCGCAGAGTTATTTGCCCAAATTGATCAAGTGGATCGCAAGGCCCTTAGTGATTTTGTTTTGCTCCAATGGTGTCACGCGTTAGATAGCGGTTCTTTTCCACCTGATAGCCCTGATCTAGAGTGGTTTAGGCTTAAGTTTAGAACTTTGATTGATGACTAGTCTTCTCTTGTCATTGCAAATTTATGTAAGGTCATTTAGTAGGTATAATGTAAAAAACTTTGTGATTTTGAGGCTTGTCTTCCATTAAGTGATTAAGTTTTATTTCGGTAATGGTGTAACAACCCTGAATTTTGTGATTTATTTTAATTGTTTATTTTGATTTTTTATTTGAAATTTTGATTTAAAATTTTGATTTTATTTATTAAAATGAATAAGTTATGTTATTTTAAATATAAATGTTGATTTTATGTGAATTATAGTTTCAAACTTGTATAAATTGGATATTTTATTGAAAAGTGGATTTCTGGCCAAATTAGTCAAACTTTGACTTTTAAATTTCAAATTTAAATATTTAAATTCTTAAATTTTATCTTTTATTATGAAAATATATTTAATAACATGAATACTGCTTTTCGTTTCGTTGGAAACGGATTTAAATTGTGAAAGTTATGTATATTTCAATAGGGGGAATTAATTTAAAGGACAAAAATTTCTATATTTTTTGCCTCAAGGACACGATCTCAATATTTTTGCCACAAGGACAAACATTCTTCTGAAATTTATTCACAAGGACAAACATTTTCCAAAATTATTCATAAGGACAACAAAACTGATACCGAGCTAAAAACTGATACCTAAAAACTGCTACCGATAACTACAAACTGATACCTAAAAACTGCTACCGATGACTAAAAACTGATACCTACAGAAAGTTGTCCTTCAGGATAAAATATTGAAGGTCTGTCCTTGAGGCTAAAAAGCTGTGAAATTTTGTCCTTGACAATAATTTCCTGTATTTCAATATTGAGTACAATTTGAGTTATTTAGCAATTTTGGTTATTTTAAATTATAAAAATTATATTTTCCTCGTCATATTTTATTTTAATATGTTTTAATATGTTATTGTATGTATATTTTTGTCTTATAATATTTTTTAAATGAAGTAAATAATTTTCCAAAGCCATTGATAAATTTCTTGTAATTTTTATGTCCTGTTTGCTATTTTTAAACAAATTCTTTTTCCTTTTTCTATTTTTCTCCAATTTAATTATTTATTTTATTTTGAAAATGATAAATAAATTATTTAATTTCAAATTTTCACTTCATAATATTTTTAGAATGAAGTGGATATTTTTCCAAGACTAGTAGTGATTTATTTGTAATTTCTGGACTGTTTTGTATTTTTAAGTAATTTCTTTCATTCTTTTTATAGGGGGAATTAATTTAAAGGACAAAAATTTCTATATTTTTTGCCTCAAGGACACGACCTCAATATTTTTGCCACAAGGACAAACATTCTTCTAAAATTTATTCACAAGGACAAACATTTTCCAAAATTATTCATAAGGACAACAAAACTGATACCGAGCTAAAAACTGATACCTAAAAACTGCTACCGATAACTACAAACTGATACCTAAAAACTGCTACCGATAACTAAAAACTGATACCTACAGAAAGTTGTCCTTCAGGATAAAATATTGAAGGTCTGTCCTTGAGGCTAAAAAGCTGTGAAATTTTGTCCTTGACAATAATTTCCTGCTTTTTATATTCTCTTTAAAATTAATTATTTATTTTCTTATAATTTTACTTGATTTCGGTTTGTAAAGTATATTTCTGAGTTATTTTGTTTTTATAAAATCAAAGAGAAAAGGAAATACCAAAGGTTTTAAAAAAAGTGCAAAACATAAGTCCTTTCACCTTCAAAACTTTTCAAATGCCATAACCTTCACTTTAATTCATTTTTCTGTCCGCTTCTTCAGTTTTGGCCGTGTATTATATTACTTTTCACGTGAAAAATAACTCAGCACTTCTCATTCTCATGGCTTCTTCAAACTTCCTTGGTAATGGCCTCCTCTTTTTGCATTTTTTCTTCCATTTTTTTCATACTTTTGTCTTGTTTCTCTCTTCTATTTGCATGGCCTCCTCACCATAGCCACGGCCACGATCCTATATCTCTCCTCCTTGGCATCATCACCACCCACCACTTCAGGTTAGACCATGGTCGAACCCTCCTTGAAGCCAAACTTCACCAAAAATGCAAACAATGTCCAAAACAATGCATAGTCGAGCACCTAGTTGATCGCCACTCCATTTTCCATCACCACCACCACCTTGATCCACCACCACCACCTTGCTACCACCACTACTCACCACCTAAACCTCTGTCCAGACCTGTACCTGATGATGGCCGAGCCATTTGACCCATAGACCGAGCCAAAAGTTGAACCAAACTCCATTATGTTGCCTAGTCTCTTGATATTCTTATGTTGTAACTTCCTCCACATGTTCTAGCATTTGTGTCATGCATTCCTATGTTCAAACCTGAGAGAAAGCCATGTCAAACCTGACCTAAATAAACCCCTAGGCCGTGCAAAGCATTGTAGAAAACAAGGCAAAAGATTTGACATTCATATCTCTTTTTATTTCAAAGTTATTCATATTCAATGTTGTATTGAGTTGTAATATTATTTTGTTTTGTTTTGGGTTGTAACACAAGTTCTAAACTTGGATCTCTTCCCAATTGAGCCTATTATTGAGTCATCGTGCCTTCTGGAATCCGTTGTGTCATTTGTATTGCAATCTCCAGCCATAAAAGTGAGTAAAAATCACACGACGTTTATACTTATGCAGTTGTGAAACAACAACTGAATGTGTAGAAAAAAATATATGATGTTATAACTGCCTGTGATTATTTATATATGATGTTAAACCTGTTAAATTTCATGTCATATCATCTATTATTATATATATGTTGTTACTATTCATTTATATTCATTTATCAACTGCAAGTTCCCTGCAGATTAGAAATCACTATGGGTTGAAATAATACATACCCAAACGGATTTTAGAATAGGAAAAAATCGTTATGGGCTGAAATGATAGGCCTGAACAGTTTTTATTTAATTTATTTAACTTGGGATTGCGGGTTTGAAATGATAGAACTCGGATTTTTCTTTTAAACTGCGGATTGAAATGATACATATCTGTATCACTTGACCTAGGTTAGAAAACTATATACAGACCCGTGGTTATTTTATAAAGTGTTTTTGGATATTTTTAGGTATTTTAAAAATATAAATTTATGAAATTTTATTTAAATAGATTTTGGATGTTTTAAAATAAAGAAATTATGATTTTTCTATGAGTTCAAAATGTAATTAATGAATGGTTAAATTGGATTATTAAAATATAACTTAAGTATGGAAATTTGGAATTTTGGTTTAAAAAAAAGATATTTAAGTTATATAAATAAAAGGGATTTTTAGGCTCAAGGAAAAAGTTAGAGAAAAATTTAGTTTTAGGGACAAGAAGTTTGCCTTTTAGCCTGAAGGACACTTTTTAGTGTAAATCACGGAATGATAGTTATAACTATCATTTTCAGTTTACACTAAAAAATATCCTTCAGACTAAAAAGCAAACTTGATGTCCCTAAAACTAAAAATTTTTGCAATTTCTTCCTTATGTCTATTTTCCTGTAAATAAAATGGAAATTTAAATTTTTATTTGGAAAATGGTAAATATAATAAATTGATTTAAATTTGAATTTAAGTGATTTATAAAAGTATTATTGATTTTTCTATGAATTTAAGTGGTTAAATAAATGAATGCTTAAAAGTGAAAATTTAAAATATAACTTGACTTGGAAATGTGAAATTTGAGTTTTAATTGAAGATTTAAATTAATTAAATAAATTGGAAATGTAGTTAAATTTGTGAAATGGTAATTTAAATCTGAAATGTTAAGTTTATTTGCTGAAAAGTGAAGAAAGGAAATTATACACTTGAACTAATAAGTGGAATTATTGAAATTTGGATTTATTTATAAGAAATTGGTTATAAAATCAATATGTTTAATGATATGTTAATAAACATTTTTAATGTTAAATTATGATTTTTAAAATGTTTAAAGATTTTAAAATGAAGTTATTTATTTGCTGGAAATACACTAAAATCTGGAATTCACTTTTAATAGCATTCAGAAATGCTATAGTTTCTGAATTTAACTAAAACTAAGTAAAAAGAGCTATTACAGCATTTCTGAAATGTTGTGGTTGCTGTAATTGAACTTATAGGCTAATATTGGACTCAGGTCTATTATAGCATTCTCTGGAAATGCTATAGTGGTCTGCAGTCTTTGCTGAAATCAATTTAAAGCCTTATTTTGAAATCTGAGCCACCGCAGCGTTTCTGGAAATGCTGTCTTTGCTGTTTTAAACTAAAATTTAACTAAAACTGAGTTTTAACAGCAGTTTTTAAGTGCTGTCTTTGCTGAATTAAAATGTTTTCAAGTATAACTTATAACAACTTTTTCTAAATACTGCGAAAGGCTGAAATTTTAATAAATATGATTTTTGACTTAGTAAATGAGCTCAGAATGACTTGAAACTTTGAAATTTGAATACTTGAAATGAAAGAATAATAAATCCACTTTTAAAATGATTTAAATGAATAAATTAAATTGCAAATGAATCATTTTAAAAAGGAGGTTTGAATTTTAATAAATGAATGTTATCTTTGGTTTTAAAAGACACTTAAATTGGATATTTGGATTTGAATTTCAAATAATGATTTGAAAATGAAGTTTGAAAGATTGATATTTTTGATATTGAAATGATTTGGAAATGATATAATTTTTATTTGATAAAGATTTGAATTTGAAATGATGTTCTATTTCAAGTAGAATATTATTTTAAAGTTAACCACGGGTTATAATAACGATTGGTTGGCAAAGAGACCGGGATCGGATATCTGGCATACTCTCTGTCGATACCGAAACCACTTTGACAATTGTATACGCGGTGGAGATTCCAGAACAAAGTAGGTTGGTTGGCGAACGCTACTGGAATGAAGTAAGAGAACGCTGATGGATGGACTAATTATGACTAAAACAGGAGCTATACTGGGCTACACAAAGGGTCGCATCCTTTTATCGAGCATGCTTCTTCGGAAACCATTATATTACTTTTGTGATTCGATTTGGTGGCGCCATTTTGATTCGGAGTATGTCTCGAGGTGGGCGGAAGCTGTTGGCTTGCCATCACCACCGGTCCGGGAGTGCAAACGGTGTATCCGCCCTGGCATTGCCTCACGTGCCTTGTCATATGTTCCTTATATCGAGCCCACTACGATTTTTGGTTTAAAGATCCGACCGCGTTAAGGTTCACCAACCCCTTAACGCTATTTTCTATATGATTATACTTTACTGATTAGACACTACTATATATAGTGTATATTACTATATAATAAATAGTTTAACGGATCCTTAGAGGATGGGCAGTCCCAAGCATCTTCTAAGTTACTTGTACCTTTGCTACAGTTCACTTGAGTTGGTTTACATTGTATAAGTATGTATGCCCTGACTCGAGTGTTTGTATTTTTATTTACGCTCGGGTCAGCCTGAGTATTCACAGATTTGGATTCCACTTTCTGAAGATTGGAATCGCTGGAGATTATCTGTTTATGTAGTCTTATCTATTTCAGTTCGGTTGTTCTATTCAGCTTGTACTTGGTTATCATATTGAAACTTCTGTTGTACTTTATTTCTTCTGTTGTATCTTGTTTAACTCTGATATATTTATATAGTAGCTTCATGAACTACTATCTCTTTTACTTCCGTTGCATTATTAAATACTATGTGTCTGTGATCTGTGATTATTATTTACTTTATATTCTGAGATTTGCCAAATTTTTAATTACAACGCGGTATTTTGAGCAATTCAATTCCGACATGTGCGGATGCGAATGGTTGAAAATATCGGGCTATTACAAATGGTCTAAACTGGTTTCCTTCAAGCTTTGTTCTATACTAATTATATTTGTCGCTAGGATGCCTCTGCCTCGACTATTGTTCCAACCTGGAATGGTTTTGATGTGGTTGAGGTGAATGACGCTATTAAAGATGACGTTGCTCAACTTAGATATGATGTCGGAAGGCTTGAGACAGAATTGAAGTTCAATCATAAAGAACTCGCAAAGGCCCAGAGTGTGCTCAAGCACTAATATGACTGCAATTAGAAATTGCGATTCTATTCTGGAGACCTTGCATCTAAACCAAAAGGAATATAACATACCGTACAAGTAGGCGAAGAAGTTCATGGTATAGTGTACAAAGAAGAAATTGTAGAATATAAGAAGCAAGTGGAGGATATGTCTGTAACGACCCGAAAATTTGTAACGGTTTTATAACGTAATTAACTAAAAAAAATCGTGAAAAATTAAAAAATGAAAATTTTCAACGAAAATTTGATATTTGGTATGCGTCTATCTAAACATAGCAAATGGTGGAAAAAATTTGATATTTTTCAATGAAAATTTTCAATTTCAATTTAAATTAGTTAATTGGATGAAAATAAACCTTTTTGAAATCTGAATATTTTTATGCAATAAAAAAATGTAATCCATCTTCTAAGCGAGACATCATATTTTGTTTCGCCAAATTTGGACCTCTCTAGCCTAGTTTATCGTACTCTCAGCGTTTTAGCAGCATTTTCGGTACCGAATATTGACTTTTTATAGGATGGTTGTATCGCTGATATCTGTATACCATTCTGTTCGTCTTGCTATGCTGGTCTCCATGGTGTATTCATTTGTGTGTTTCAGCGTCTGATACGTGACGGAATCGACAAAACGGCTAACCATATCGTACCCGTTTTGAGCCTTTTTTGTTTTCACATGTCCTTCCATTGTCTACCGTTTGAAAAACAAACAGCCATCTGTTTCATATTCCCAGCAATTCACGTATTGATTTTTGTTATTCCTAACTCTTGCTTTTCCATACGGGTTCCAACGTATACTAGTTGTCCTTTCATTTCTATCATGTAAATCATGAGCCATCAGCAATTATTGTTTTCAGCATTTGCCTTTCAATATTCCCTTCTTGAATATAATATGCATTGATTCATTCCCTTGCATTTTTTCCTCTCATGTCCTTGTTTCCTTTAATCAGTGCTCTTCTTATAAAAGAAAAATCAAATCAAATTGAAGCCTTCGTATATTATTTGCCCGTGAAGTATTGCCTTCCCATCCTACATTTTTTTTCTTTTTCCACCGCTTGCGTTTGGCCTTGCTTCCACCTTGCTCCGACCATGACCATTGCGAAACCCATTGCCCCTTCAAACCTAACGCCGTGCTTCCTCCTCCACAAATCTCGGCCAACAACCACTCACCGACCCGCCTCCGCAGCTCGCCACTTCTCCCCAAAAACCTAATCCACCTACAGGCCGAACCACCTTCCACCATCACTCCATCGGCCTCCATCCTCCCATCCTGCCAACTCCACATGAATAGTAGCTAAACACAAACTACTCATCCTCGACCCAGACCACCACGCAAGCATCTCGGCCATTCACCCAACTCCGACAGCACAGCCATCTGCCACACGTTCCCCCATTACTCAACAACCGATACCCCTTGCCCATCTTTTCCCATCCGCCTTCTCCCTCTTTCTCACTTCCACCACCTCATATTCCCCATGCAAGTGCCACAGCCCACAACAGATAATGATCGTACCCAGCCCGCCTCAACCTCATGCGGTATATATGTAAGTTTACTTCGGTTGTACATTAGTGTACATATATATATATATATATATATATATATATATATATATATATATATATACAGTTGCTTATAAGTTATAAACTATGTTGTCTATATATAGATTTATATATGTTATATATATAATATGTTTGTTGGTATATATAAGCTTCTATAAGATCTGTTGAGTTTATATATATGCGTGTATATGTATGAATTTTTGAATATAAGATATTTGTTATTAATATTGATTTTGTATTGTGTGTGTGTGTGTGTATATATAAATATATAAAGTTGTTATGTTTTGTAAGTTATACTAGTTGTATATCACTGTTTCTTATAATACATTAGTTATATAAAATGAAATTTTTGACTAGTGCAAATTTGGTGTTGTTCGTGTGTGTGTGTATAGTAAAGTAAAAGCTTATATATTTTGAAAGTTGTTGTATTCAAAGAGGGAAAGAATAATTATGTCTATATATATTACAGGTCTGAAGTATTTATTTATATTTATATAAAGATCTTAAAAAGGAGAGTATATGAAGCATAAGTTACATTAGTATGATCCGTTGCTTATGAAATTGTATAAGTTATATATATTCTATTTGATTATTTACACAAATTTATATAAGTTATACAATCTGCTTGTTTATTCATATAAGTCTATATATAAAATGGTCTGTATATATAAGAGTCAGGATGTTATATATATATATATATATATATATAAGTTATACAATTTATAGATATATTTTTTCAATATTGGTATTTTAATAAATATTGATTTTTAAAGTATACTATGAAGATTTATTTTAAATATATTTTTAAATTTGATTTCGGGAAAAATAATAGTATAATAATAGTATACTTTACATTTTGTTTTAGTTTATATATCTTCGTTCAAACTAGCTTTGATTCGTTTCCACCAATTCAAATTTCTAGCTTCATCGCTCTTCGGATCTGCATTTGAGTAGCATGTCCGTATCCGGGTGCATGACCGTATCACCATCTTCACCATCTTATTCTTGTTATCTCTCTAGC
Organism: Allium cepa; assembly: GCA_030765085.1. Taxonomy (NCBI): domain Eukaryota; kingdom Viridiplantae; phylum Streptophyta; class Magnoliopsida; order Asparagales; family Amaryllidaceae; genus Allium; species Allium cepa. The sequence continues at coordinate 62,896,776 of CM060935.1, forward strand.
CTTGAAAGGTGAGCAATCACTCACGATTAACATTCTTATAATCAATAAAATTTGATTTCACTTGAAACGACAATTGAAATATGTTGTTAAGTTTGAATTGCTAGTTATTAAATTGTTAAATATGATATGCCATTATCTATAATTGTTCACATGTGATATATGGCACCATATCCTATTGTGTATATTACATTTAATTTGTTACTGATGATATATGCCTGTTGTTAATATATTATATTATTATCATATTTTTTCTCACTCTGCAAGTTCCATGTTAGTTTTGAATTCCCTATGGGTCGAAATGATACATACCCGAACGATATTCTAGAATAGGGGAAAATTGCTATGGGTTGAAATTATAAACCAAAGTGATTTTCATTGATTTGGGATTTTGGGATTGCGGGTTGAAATGATATATGCCCGTAGATTTTGAATTGCAGATTGAAATGATAAATATCTGTATAACTTGACCATAGGATAGAAAATTATATACGAACACCGTGGGTCTATATCTGAAAAATGACTTCCAAAGTTTGAAATGAAATATATGGGTTTTATTGAATATTGACTTTTAAATAAATATAATATAAATATGCTACTTTTATACGTATAAAATTTAGATTTTAAAATAATATGTTTTTAGGAAATTTTAATTCATAAGTTTTTTTGAAAATATAATTTTTAAGATTTTTCTTGTAATTTTGTTATTTTAAAATATATACAAAATAAGACTTAATACAAAATATATTTAATAATAATATTTAATTTAATAAAAATTTAATTTAATTAGTATATAATATGTTGAGTATTTATTTAAATTAATATTAATATTTAAAAATCGATTTTTATAATGAAGGTTGGGAAGATAAATTAATGTTTTGGAATTTAAATTGGTTAATAATGCAATTTAAATAAGAATTTATTTGAACTTATTGATTTTGAGATTTTGAAAAATATGATTTATAACTTGATTTTATACAAAGTGATTAAATGAATATTCTCAATTTTAAATAAAACTGAGAATGAATATTTAAAATTGATTTAAAATAATAAATTGGGATTTTAATAAATTGTTATTAAAATGATTAAGTGAATACTTTCCAATTTGAATAAAATTAGAGTTAAATGTTGAAATATAAACAAAATTTATATAGTAAATGTTGGAATATTAAACTTGAATCTTATTGGAATTGAAGTGGTTGTTCAAACTTGAATTTGAAATCGATATAAATTGAAATGGTTTAATGAGAATTTGAATTGAATATTTGACCTTTAAATTGAAATGGTAAACTAGAATAGATTTAAACTGAATTTTGGAATTTAAGATGAATTGAATTGACTTACGAAATTGGAGGAAACTAATTTTTATTATGTAAAGCATTTTTAATAAATAAACTATTTTAGTTTATAACTATTCTAATATATATACTATTTTCAACATCAAGGCTGCTTAAGTTGGAAGTGTTGTGATTTCAAAAGTGTTATGATTTTGAAAGTATTATGATTTCAAAAGTTTTATGATTTCCAAAGTGTTATGATTTCAAAAGTGTTATGATTTTGAAAGTGTTACGATTTTGAAAGTGTTACGATTCAAGAAATGAATATTATTTAAAGTGAATAGTGATATTGAATTGATATAGTTTTGAAATGAATATGATATTTTGATATAAAGAATAAACTATTTGAAAGGAAATGACCACGGTGTGAAATAAGCGTTTGGTTGTTAAAGAGATCGGGATCGGATATTGTCATACTCTCTGCCAATACCGAAAACCACTTTAACAACTGTGTACGTGATGGAGATTCCAGAACGAAGTACGATGGTTTGGCGACAATTCTATATGGTATTTACGTAGCCCTTACTTGCATGAGTCAGCTTGATGTGGCTAAAACAGGAGATATATTGGGCACCCAATCGGGCACATTTCTTCGATGCCATTCAATTGCTTTTGTGATTTGATTGGGTGCACCTTTGATTTGGGAGTGTACCTCGAGCTGGGCGATAGCATCTGCTATGCGTTACCACCAGTCCAGGAGTGCAAATGGTATATCTACCTTTGCATTATCTCGCATGCCTTGTCATATGCCCTATCGCGCCTTTTATGAGTTTGTTTTGTGTCGTACCTATGGAGTGCTCCCTGATAGCCCACTTGCAGTGGAGTTTACAGTATCTGTACAGACTACGGCATTATATAAAATGTGTTAAGGGGGATATGGGTAACGCTTTAACGCTATTTTAATAGTTTACTTTACTATAGACATAGTATAATAGTGTATATTATTACATAGTAGATAGTTCCACGGATCCTTAGAGGATGGGTATCCCAAATATCCTTTAAGTTACTTGTATTTCAGTTGACATTTCATTTGAGTTGAATTTACTATATAAAAATGTTAATCCTGACTCGATTGTTTTGTGTTTTGCTTTATGCTCGGGTCATACTGAGTGTATAGCATTTGAGACTCACCTTTGGAGCATGGAGTTTTTCTGGAAGATCTATCTCTATCTATTCAAATTCTCAATTTGTTCCACTTGTTTGTTCAGACTTATCACTGACTTTAGTATTGACACTACACTGTATTTGAGATATTATGTTGTATTTTATTTCAAACTCTAATGTTTACATAGTAGCTTCATGAACTACTATTTATCTATTCCACTGCTTGTTGTTGTAGTACTCTGTGTCTGTGATTCTGCGATTGATTCATTTATTGTATATGCTGAGTTTTGCCAAATATAAATTAACAATCTGACATTTTAAGCAATTCAACTCCAATATGTGTGGATGCGAACGGTTCAAAATACTGGGTCGTTACAATGTGCGCTGAGATTGCCAGACTACTAAGCGAGTTCGGGACTGCCGAATATAAGAGGTTGATCGAAGTGTCTCAATCAGATATTGCCTCTACTCCTCTGATGAGTTCTCCTCTTTTCTTCGTGGTGACGATTGGAAGGTTATTTCTAGGCTATTTTCTAGTGATTTCTCAGGCGAGAATATGAAGACAAAGGCTCAGTTGATAGAGGCCATAAATGATATCAGAAGGAAAGCAGCATTGGAGGTGCACAGACTTGACAGTGTATAGGCATCCCTGAATGATAGGGCCGCTTGCTATATGAATAAGCTTGAGCAAAAAATGGCTAGGAATAAGAAGGTTGAAGCGTTTTTACAACATTCTCGAGATGCTTTGGAATTTTGCTTCCCGTCACTGGATCAAAGTTTTCTAAATGATAAGAAGGATTTAGAAACGACAGCTAGTTCAGATGAGGACCCTTGGGTAGGAGCTCATTATGACTCCCGTCGATCCGCCGCTCAGATTTAGCTCTTTATTATCTTACCTTTAGTTTTAGGAAAATATTCTCATGACATTTAATTTGACATAAGATGGAGAAAACACTTTTTGTAATCTGCCATTATTTTGTTTCGTAATACCAAAGTTGGTTGGTTAATATTCATACACAAAAATCTATAGGTTTTTTGACAATTCTAGTTTGCCTATTTAAATTTTTATTTAGTTATGAGCTTATTCGATCTTATCTAGTTAATTCATGTTACTTAGGATTCAGAGGTGGACATTCTGCGAAAGACATTAGACTCTTCTCGGCTCAGAATAGAGGAGCTGGAAGATTTATTAAAGAATGCTAAGAGCATATATATACAGTCATATATACGAATGAGATCAAAAATCTAAGAGGAAAGATTGTTGAGATGGATAGAGAGATGGCATTGTGTATGAATATAAAGGAGAATTCTTCAACGGCCCTAGCTTTATGTGTCACTCTTGGGTAGGGTGCAGTCCCTGAGCTTCCATCCAAAGCTGACCCAACTGAGATCCTTAAGTGGAAGATAGACGTGAAGGCTCATTATGAGGCCAAAATTAAAGAGTTCGAGAACTATATAAAGCGGGAGCTAGGGACACCGGATACTCGAGTTTACCCGCTCCCGTCCAATAAGGATGAGTTCATTGGTCCTTCCTCTAAGAGTGTAGAGAAATTAAATAAGCAACTCTTGTGTGAGGTCGATAGAGTTATAAAAATGGCAATAATGCAAATAAATGCCTTAGAAAACAAGATATATAGTTTGGAGTGTGAGGTCCGATTAGACTCCATTACGGTTTCCCAAGGTGGGATGGACATGGCATCCCTTTTGGATGAACTTCACAACGAGAAGGTAAAGACCAAAATAGTAGAAATCGGTAAACAACGTGCGATTGACATTTTTAAATGTCTCTGGCATAAACTTGACTTATCCTTTATGTACAATCGGGCTGATTATGAATAAAGATCCGCGGATTACGAAAACATTTGGGCATGTGCCAATTATGATCTGTGCGTGGCATATCACAAATCGACTCGTCGCCGAGTCTCTCATCTCGATCATCGATGGTGATTACAAAACTGGAGGGCTAATTTTTGTCTCAGCTCACCATGACATATTGTAGCAGATCGAAACGATGTGGTGTGGTCACATTTCGATTAAATTTGTAATTTAACCTTTGTAAAAGTAGTGTTTTCTTTGTAATATGACTTAAGTGATAATATTTTGTAAACTATGCGTAAGTGTAAAACAAGTAATATTATTGCAAGGTCCATAGTTAAGTATGACAGCTCGGTTTTTTAATGTATACTTGGCGAGACTTGAGTAGTGTTCGGGTTTGTACCTGATTGACAGTATGTTCCCTACGGTGTACTCATTTGCATTTTCCTAGGATATGTTTTGGGGAATAGTATAAGTGTCTCTAATGATGACTTGATTGGTCGTGACTCCTCGGTACTTGCAAATGCGATCTGATCATTTACTGAGTTAGCTATAGGTTGGGTATGAGCGGATCCTGGTTCTGATGATGGGTGCGTCAAGATCTACTCCTTGTTCCAAGAATGAAGTGTCTATAGCTAGATACTAGAGTGATCAGCCCCCCTGTTCTGAACTGCCCCTTGTTTTAGGTACAAAATATCTTTAGTTGTATGCTTGGCCAAATATCAGACCTACCCCTGCCCTGGAGTGAAACATCCCTTTGGACCTAGCCCTTGTTCTGGAGGCGAAAATGTCCTTAGCCGCGTGCGTGGCCGATTATCAGACCTACCCTTGTTCTAGGGTGAAATGTCTGTTTTACCTACCCCGAGTACTGGAGAGAAAATGTCCTTAGCCACGTGCATGGCCGAATATCATACCTACCTCTGTCTAAGGGTGAAACGTCTGTTTTGATTTACCCTAGGTTCTAGGGTGAAAATGTCATTAGCCATGTGCATGGCAGAATATCAGACCTACCTCTGTCTTAGAGCGAAACATCTGTTTTGACCTACCCCAAGTTCTGGGGCAAATATGTCCTTATCTGCGAGCTTGGTACGACCCACCCCTTATTCTAGGGAAAATGCCATGCGTATGTCGATCAATATTCTTCTCTAACGTCACTGATCTCATTGCAGAGATTGCCGTTACTGTTCTTAGGAGAAATCATACCTTTGGAACAATGTCGATGGACCAGGAAGAGTGAATCGTCATGCTCTGGCATGGTCTTTCTAATTGCAGGAGTAAATTTGACTGAGAAGTCAGGACGTGATACAACCTATGATTGCATGTGCATGGTTTTTGAACTGATTCGAGCAGTCTAATATCCATACGTCTAGTGTGGTATGTCGAAATAACTGACATAAGTGTTTTTTATACTGGTTCAAGAAGTCTAATATCCTTGCCACCAGTCTTTATGATTTGTCACCATATGAAATTTCATACCAAAGCAGGGAAATTTTTCATCATGTCTAGTGAAATATTTTGGCTGAAGAGTTGGACCTGCATTGATGTAGATCAAAGTGTGTAGGGCCAGCATCACCATTCTTAGTGTTGAGAGTGTCGTTTTTGCCTACTGATCTAGCGTTCTGCTGAGTCAGTGACTACTGGCAGTGAATTATGAAGGTGCTGATATATATATATATATATATATATATATATATATATATATATATATATATATATATATTATTGAGAAATACTGCAAATATTTTACACTGGTTCAAGCCGATTGATATCCCTACATCCAGTTTATTACATTCAAATTTTTACATTTTTTTGTGCAAAGCTTGTTTGTGGCTTAGTATACATTGTTCTTAGATTAGGCCCTTTGGTGAAGCATTGGACGCTTGTCCTTGCAGTTGCTGCTCCGACGCCAGTTCCTTTCCCAGAATTTGAATTCATCCTATGCCTGACCCGGTTGTCTGCTTTGCTCTACTTCCACCTCAGCATAGTGAGGAAGCATAAGAAATCAATGCGCGAGCATCTGGATCCAGCTCTGATGGGGAGGGAGTAGGGCCAAATTCGTGTGCATCTCAATCACTTTAGCTTGCTGCTTGCCGAGGTCATTGAGATATGTGTTATACGTTACGGTGAAAGAACACCCACGTTATTGTAACTGTATTTTCTCAACTCCGGTTTTGGATTTTGTGCCCTAACCCAAACCGGTGTCCAAACCAACAAATACCTAAGCATCCGTGTTCCCCATGTACTCATTGATTAACACAGGAGAGCGACGGACGGCTGTTAAGTGCCACTAAACGGGATTCCACACACCGTGGATTATTAAGCCATTTTACCAAGTAACTTGTGGTTGGTCTCACCGCTTCCATTTGGGAGTGCACGGTGACTGTTTATCTGTTGCATGACACATGCAATAGACAAGAAGAGGCGGTGAGCCATGGGCGATGATGAGATGGAAGATGGAATTGGAGGGTTGCTGGAACTTAATAAGTGAGAAACGGAGAGACGGAGGGACGGAGGAATGGAGGAATGGAAGACGGAGGGAAAAAGGGATAGATGTTACGAATCCTCCTTCTATGTCAAAAATGTTGATGAAAATTTTGTCTTCAACATACTCGACTGAATCGTGAGACAATCTTGCGATTTATTATCCTCACGATTAGGAATCTATGAATTTAAGCTTAGTTAAATTCACCTTTAGGAAGTGACTGTGTTGCTGACTGCTTATACAGCCGAATAGTCGCACTTCAATTGTTTGTTGAAATATCAAAATGAATTGATAAATTAAGATGCGGTTGAAAGTAAATTGCAGAAATGTAAAAGAACATAGAGATTTTCACATGATTTGAATTGTTGTTAATCCTACATCCATAGGGAAATCCACCATATTTGACTATTTTGTACAAGATATTTCAATGCCCTTGAGGTGTACAATATTTTTCCTTTTTTTCTATTTAGGAAGAAGAAGTTGAAAAAGAAGATCCTCTTGTCATTGTTCTTTTCCTTTTATGGTGTGAAAAGTTCATTGTTGATGGTTGTAATCATCATCTGCATTTTCCTTCAACCTCTTCCTTTGGATTTTGCCACTTGTGCCTATTCATGAAGGTCATTCTTTGTGCCTGGATTGGTGATGTGTCTTTCACAAAAAATCTTTATTCTGGTGCGGTATTAGAATTTTAAAGCGGGATACTCGAAAACGTGGCCGGGAAGCTTTGGTCTACATAGGTCAACCTCTTCTCTCTTGAAATAGCTTTCCGCTCTAAGAGGAATGATAAGAGGTCTTCCTGTGACTTTGTCATGTTGTTAATGTGTAGGAATGGGTGTAGTAGTGAAGGTCGTGTGACATTCATACCTCACGGTACTATGGCTACTTTTACTTTCTTTGCTAAATTTGTCACCGTGTCGGTCAAAATGGAGTATATCTTCCTATTCTATGCTGAAAATTGCCTATATGTACTTGGGGCTTAATTACAATTTCAATTGTTTTCTTGGTTGTTGCTGATGAGATATTAAGAGAGGGAGAACTTCACATTTATCGTTTGCCTGTAGAGTTGAATCTACGTTGAAGTATATCTAGGGATGACCCTGTATAGAGCCCCCGTTTAGTGCTCTTGGCTCTATTCAGTGTCTAGGTTATCCCCAATGTGCACTTGTGCAGACCTGATCCTATAAATGTTTGACAGCATGTGAGTATAGCAAACTCTAATCCTCACTTGCTAACATTTATGCCTTGGCCTTGTATTATGGTTTGTCCTTTGCTTCCAAAGATTCCCAGTTGCTCTGTCTTTTTGCATCCCTCGTCTGTTTCGTGTAGCCTTGATTCTGATGGAGAAGGCTTGGTTATGCTTAAATGCTTAACCTTCAACCTACTCTTTGCTAAGCTCTGTTGTCGTTAGTAAGTACCATACGTTTCTTTTTGGTTCTAACTTGTGGTAAGAAAGGGTGTAACAATATATATTATACAATATAATTGTTATCAATTAATCAATTATTAAAATTATAATTAAATGAATTTTTATAATTAGTTTTTTAGGAAGAAAAAAATCGTGGTTGGTAATAGTATTATTCATATGTGATGTATGTATATTATTGAACGGATTAAAATAAAAGATTTCCTTCTCATTGCGATTTTACTGACAGTCTAACACTTTGGTTATTCATTGTTTTCTCTATTTCCATAGTTATGGTTTGACATTGTCTCCTTAGCTTCAGCAATATTTGTTGGATGCTGATATTAGGGATTTCTCTTGTGTGTAATGGTTGGAAAGAAAGAGATCTATTTATATGCACTTTAGATCATGCATAAAATGATCGCTTTCCTTCATTCTCCTTAATCAACAATTGATCCACCATCCACCAAATATTTTTCCTCTTCTTTCCTTTCTTGCATGCACTGCTAGAAAATGCATAAATCTCCAACTTGGCATTATCGATGTAGCATCGATGCCATAAATATGGCGTCGGGGCAACCTTAGTATGCCATAGGTAATTTTTTATCTACGAATCTTTCACGATGTCTTGCTGATGCCAATATGGCATCGGCGCGGCATCAAATCTATCCCTATACCTAAGGCTTCCTTTAAAGCCAAGCCCATCACTGTCAAAGCCATCACCGCTGCCTTCAGCCTCTCGTGCCCCACCTTCACCTGGCCGCACCGGTACAACATCAGCCGCGCTCAAGCCATGCCAATACGGTCTTCAACCGCTCAACAATCTAAGTATGTTTGTTAATTGTATTTATCTATGATAAAATCCCTAATATAATAACAATTATAAACCCATGATTATTAATTTTAATAATGATTTAGTTACAAGTTTGAGAATATGTGTGTGTATGAATGTACACATGTTTGTATGCATGTATATATACATGTATGTATGTATGTATGTATATTTGTGTATGCTTCTATGTGAATTAATATAAATATATAAATTTTTATATGCTTATGCCCCTTAGCATATGTCTAACATCCCCCACTTGGAGGCCCAAACTAATGGCGCGGATGTTGCAGTCATCCATGGTTATTAATTCTCGACGACCAAATATGGTAATGTTGGATAAATTGATAAAACATAAACATATGGATAAGGAAAAAAAATTAAAACCATTAAACAGCTTTGCATTCACAACAAAACACAACAGAATCAAAATAGAAAAGAACTCCTAATAGTTATCCTGCCTCATGCACGTCTCCGAAAGCCTATTCGTCTAAGAAGAACGTGAAAACCTCAACTCTCAAGCTACTCAAATTAGTTGAGCACCCGAGAATTTAAGGGGAAAACATAAATTTTGAGTCATACATAAAGTCTAGTATGAATAATAACCTACCATCTCAAATCATTTAGTTATCTAATGAGACCATGTCGCTGAGCTAAACGGGTTTTCCCCTCACTGGTATCTTATCCAAAACTTTATAAAAACCATATGCTATGTTTCTGCATCCACAATGGTTAAAGCATAACAACTCAAATTATGATGATATGCAAACAACAAAATCAGTTCTGGATTACATATCCCCATTCATTTTGAGTATCTGTCTCAGTTATAATTTCTAGGGTCGCTATTTGCCTATTAGTTTTCATGGGCTTACTAATAACATGTTTAAAACTTATAGACTCCATGTCCGGTTTCATAGTTTTCATGGGATCACCAAGAACTTTTGGCCCCTGCTAATAACTTTATTGTTTAATAGGTTCTCCTTTAACCTATTAGTATCTCAAATAACTTCACACGTATCCTAGTTTTCATGGGTTGACTAGGAACCTATTGACTTCTGTTAATAACTTAATCCGGATATAGTTTTCATGGGTTCACTACAAATCTATTAGCCCTTGCCAATAACTCTTTCTAATCATAGTTTTCAAGGGTTTACTTTGAACCTATTGGCCCCAGCCAATAACTTTTTCTAAACATAATTTTCATGGATTTACTATGAGCTTGTCTATCTGACAACTTTAATTAGTATTTAGACTTCCTATATTCTGGTATACCAGACCTCCTGGATGCAGTTCTACTCATACAGGAGATAACTCAATTTATATTCACTATTGGGTTACCTAGCTGGTTATTCTACAGTTTCACCCTATAATACAGTTATGGGTCCATTTTAAAGTGAATATTTATATTAGAAGAAGCAAGCATAATAACATAATAACTCCAACATCTGTGGATTAATATCCTTGAAAGCATTTTCATATGAAACATGGTTAATCCCTTTAACCAATTATTTTATCAAGGAAAGCTTCTTTAAAAACTCCATACTTGCTAGTCATTTTAAAATTCCTTTATTTATGCTATGGTTTTTCCTTTAAAAATGAGATTGGGTTCTTTGTTTTCAAAACTAAGGCTTTCGAAACCTTAACTTTTACTTTCGAAACCATTGGATAACCTACATCGAGAGCGTTCAAATATTCTTTTTAATACACTAAGCATATGCCTTTCGAAACACTTTAAATCATCTTTTTCGAATCCTCAAAACATACCTTTCGAAAGTATTAAAGAATTACTTATTAACTCTTAGAAGCATAGCTTTGAAACCGTTGAAAGTACCCCTTTTGAAACCCTTTGAAAATATCCGTTTCAAAACCATTGGGTTTATTCTAAATATAGCTTTTGGGTCAAAGTGAATACAAATGAAAGAACCCCATTCGAAACCATTAACCTTCGTATAAAAGAGTTTGGGGAAAACTGATGGCTTTGGAACCATACTTTCAAAAAATTAAATCATCTAAGTAAAACATTTGAAGGATAGCTTCGAAACCCTTTCGAAACCATTGCCTTCGAAACCATTAAACCCTTTCGGAAGCTTTAGGAAGTGGCTTATTATATTTATAAACAAAAGATACCTTTCGAAAGCATTGATGACTTCAATCCAGGAAAAAGGCATAAGGTCGGTAGCAGGATTTCGACTGGGTTGAAACTACCCTTGTGAAAGCTTTGATTTAAAAGTAAGGCAACTCCTTCGAAAGATATCATTTTGAAACAAAAAGGCGGCAACATATTCGAAAGAAACTTCTTCGAAAGCTACATTAAACCCTTTCGAAAACATTCTTTTGGAAACAAGGCAAGTGCATTTCTTTGGATAGTAAAACAAAGACCTTCGAAAGCTAACTGGTTTCTGCCCCTTTGAAAGCATGGTTTCGATACCATACCTACCGTCTTTCTGTAATCCACTACGTACCAATGCATTGATACCATGTGTATTGCTTCCGACTTGGTTGGTTTCAACTTAGTCGGTTTCGACTAGGTTGAGGTGGAAGTATAGGGTCGAAAGGTACTGCTGAAAGAGGCAAAACATAATTTCTGGGTAAAGACTGTTTTAATGCCTTTTTGAGTAACTGCTTTTTAACTAACCTACTTTTTTGTAAACATTTAATTGGTTGCCATAAACTTTTTAAATTCTTTCTAAAATAAAACTGCCGTAATTATTTCAGGACTAATTAAGATAATTTAATAAGTCAATTCTTAAGCAAAACAAATAAAACATTTAAGTCCTCCATCTAAACTAATTTAATTTGCACGGTAAATTACTTAGGAAAAATTCCCAAAAATCATAGAAATTCACTTTTAATATGTCATCTAACATATAAAAATTTCAGATCCAAATTTCTTCATATTATAGTCGAAATGATTTTAAACTCAATTTATTCATTTCTGCCTTCAAAAATTATAATAAATTTTCCATAGCGTGGAAAATTACAGAAAATTAAACCCATCTTCAAATTCAGGTTTTACGTAACATATAAATTCCTTATGGCATTTGAAATCCAAAGTAAACGATTTTAGCCTTAAAACCGTATAAAACAATTATCAAACAAACTTGTTTGAATATATCATATCATGAAATCCAAGCATATCATCATCAAAAATCATCATGATGGATTTAAACTTAAACCCGAAAATCAAATGATCATTTAAAATAAAAATAGAGATGGTTTTGATTATTATTCACCTTGATTAGGATAAGGAATTTGAGATTTGATCCTTGATTAATTTTCCTAGCTTGATTTCTTAGCTTTAGTTTGATTTTTTCCCCTTTCCTTCGATAGGTAATGGCCGACCTGATTTCTATTTTTTTTCCTTTAGAGTTTTAGCAAAATGAATGTGAAAGGAAAATGAAACAAGAATTTTAAGGGTAATAGGATCATAATGGCAGCAATTCCTATAATACCCTTGTGTTGATTGTTTTCTTATTAGTTAACATATGAAACCTTTCATAGCCCATTCTTCATATTTAATTAAGCACGACCTTTAGTTTAAATTTTAAAATATCAATCTCCTTATCACTCTAATATTTACATTATTCTATTTAATTTATCTAATTAAATCTTAAAAATAATTTTATTAAAAATTAGGGGTGTTACAAGCTCCCCTTCTTAAAGAATTTCACCCTCGAAATTCAGTAAGGACTAAATACCAAACATAGCAATCGTCTGTAATAGCTCTTAACTATCATACTAGTCTGCCTGACTAGCCACAGTTGATATAAAGGAAACATTGAACGTACCCTCATACAGATCAGGATAAGTATCTATAATCTTGTCTTTTGTCTCCCAAGTACAGTCCCTCTCATTGTCGCTCCACTGAACTTTCACTAACTTGACTGTCTTGTTTCTTAACCTTTTCTCATCTCTCGCTACAAACCGAACTAGTTGCCTAACAAAAGTTAAATCTAGTTCTACTATCAAATCTTCCAACCCTGTCGGAGGGATGGTGGTCTCTAGATCATGCACATACTTGCGAAAATGAGACACATGAAACACATTATGGACACCTGCCATATTGCTTGGCAACTCTACTCTTTATGCGAGCTTTCCGGTCCGCTTTATAATTTGGAACGGACTAACATATCTCGGTGCCCATTCCCCTGAGTTTCCAAATCGCACCACACCCTTCATCGGTGATTCTTTGATGAAAACCCTATCTCCAACTGAGAATTCTAGGTCTTTACGCCTATTATCTGCGTAACTCTTCTGTTTGGAATGAGCTTCCTTCATCCTTTCACGGATCAACTAAATCTTCTCTGTCGCCTCTTTAACCAAATCTGAACCTAAGACCAATCTGTCTTCAGTCTTCAACCAACATGTCGGTGATTTGCATGGCCTTCCCATACAAAGCTTCAAAAAGCGTCATTCCTATACTGGTCTGATAACTGTTATTATAGAAAAAATCCACAAGTGTAAGTGATCTTCCCAAGATCCATCAAAGTCCAATACACAAGCTCTTAACAAATCCTCGATTACTTTGTTGACTCTTTTTGTCTGCCCATCCGTCTGATGGTGATACAAGTTACTCATCTTAAGCTTGGTACCTAACACATCCTGTAGACTCTTCCAGAATTCGATAGTAAGCAAAGCATCTCCGTCACTGACTATACTACTAGAAATTCTATGCAGTCTAGCTATGTTCTTCATGAACAAATTAGCTAAAACATGTGTCGTCCTAGTTGACCTAACCGAAATGAAATAGGCACTCTAGGTTAACCTGTCCACTATGACCCGTATACTTTCATTTTCTATATTTGACCTTGATAACCCGTCTATAAAATCCATGGATATTGAATCTCATTTTCAAATTTGTACCTCCAAAGGTTGAAGCAACCCACTCGGCTTCTGATGTTCGGCCTTCACTTGTTGACAGTTCGCACACTGCCTAACCCACAAGCCAACATTCTTCTTTATACCTTTCCAATATAAGCTCATCTTCATATCTTGATACATCTTGGTCTCTCTAGGATGAATCGTACCAAGAACTTCTTTCCTTAAGTCCTCCCATTTGGAACATATAATCATCCCTTCTTTCTCAACCATCCTCTCTTGTCAAGACTAAAATCATTTAGATCATCAATATTCGATCCTACCTCAATCTTTCTAATCCTCTCGGCTAATACTAGATCCTCTTTCTGTTAAAAGCAATCCTTTCGATCAACACTGGTCGAACTTCAAAACAGGATAACATAGTGGTGCTCTGACTAGAAATAGCAGTCAATCTTAACTGTACACTACAAGTAGTCAAATCTTCTAAATCTTTTCATTCTGCCAACATAGCTAACCCCTCATTCTGATGTCTTCTGCTAAGAGCATTCTCTACCTTATTTCCTTTCCCAAGAGTATACTCTATACCAAAATCATAAGCTGCTAAAAACTCCAACCACCTCTGCTGTCTCATATTCAACTCCTTTTGAGAGAATAAGTACCTTTAGGACTTATGACCTGTGTATAACTCAAATCTCTCCCCTAAGAGATAATTTCTCCAAATCGTCAATGTGAAGATCACCGCAGCCAACTCCAAATCATGAGTAGGATATCTCACTTCATGCGGTCTAAGCTGCCATGAAGCGTAGGCAATAACTTTACCCTTCTGCATCAATACAGCTCCTAATCCAGTCTTACATGCATCGTATACACCACAATACCTTGGTTTCCGTCTGAAACCACTGACACGGGTGTATTGGTCAACAAATGCTTTAACTTAAGGAATAATTCCACACGCTTGTTAGACCAATCAAACTTCACACCCTTCCTGATTAACTTAGTCAAAGGCGCTACTATCCGCAAGAAATCCTTGATGAATCTTCGGTAGTAGCCAGTAAGTCCAAAAAAACTTCTAATCTCAGTCACCATCTCTGGTCTCTTCCAATTATTAACAGCTTCAATCTTATCTAGATCGACTAACAAATCCTACTCTGAAACCACGTGACTAAGAAACTTAACGTCTTTCTTCCAAAATGACAATTGGAAAACTTCGCCTTCAGTCGATGCTGCTTCAGCGTCTCAAGCACTACCCTAAATGATCTTCATGCTCTCTTTCATTCTTAGAGCATGCTAAAATCTCATCTATAAAAACCAACACGAACCTATCCTAGTACTCTTGGAAACCCCAGCTCATCAAATCCACGAAGAAAGCTGGTGCGCTCCTTAACCGAATGGCATTACTAACCACTTGTATGAACCATACATAGTTCGAAATGTTGTCAATGGAATACTATCCTCTGCCACTCTTAACTGATGGAAACCTGTCACCAAATCCAATTAGGAAAACACTCCGGCTCAACACAACCGATCAAATAGATCATCAATTATCAGCAAAGGATGTTTATTCTTAATCATTTTCTCATTCAACTTACGATAGTCGATACACATCCTCGACGACCCATTCGGTTTCTTCAGGAACATTGCAGCCGTTCCACAAGGTGAACTGCTTGGTCTAATAAAATTTCTCTCTACTAGATCCACTAGCTGCACCTTCAATTCCTTCATCTCGGTCAGTGTCATCTTGCTAGGTGGTCTACTTATAGATTTAGCTCCTGGCATAAGATCTATTTGAAACTCAACAGCTCGTTTTGGTGGTAGTCATGTAACCGACTCAATAACATTTGCAAACTCTCTTGCTACATGAACCTGACTTAACTCTTCCCCCACTTCCATAGCACTTAACAAAGCACAAAATCTGGTTAGAATTCTCTACTGAGAATATGATTTGGTTATGACTATCAGGATGTCTCAATTATATTTCCCTATCTTGGCAAAATATCCTAGTCTAATATTTACCCAACCAATTCATATCCAAGATGGTCTCGAAATCTACAAAATCAAAAACATACAGACTGCTTGCAGACTTATGATCTAACAAATCAAGTTCTAGCTAGTCACATCTCATCCCCAGAGATGCATATCCTCCTGTTGATTCGCAACCCTTGAGGAAGTAACAAGGTATGTGGGTTCTAAGTATAACCTATCAACCAAACACTGAGATATAAATGAATGTGATGCACCGGTATCAAATAGTACCCTAACTGGTATACTCTGGATCAAAAATGTACCTTCTATCACGGTCTTCACTTTCTTAGTAGCAGTTGGCATAGTAGATGATGGCCCAATAGCAAAGACTTTTCCCCTATCCGCCCTGACTAGCTCTGGACACTGGTTCTTATAATGCCCAACCTAATCACAGTTGAAGCACTTTACACCCTTCTTTTCTACAGCCTTCTTCCTCTTGCCTAGACGGCATTCATGAGTATAGTGACCTTTCTTGTCACACTTGAAACAGACTAAATCAGCTTTTGCTTTCTTGGCAGCCTCTCACTTCTGGACTTTCTTCTTCTTAAAGAATTTCCTCTTCTTTCCCTAAGAACCCTAGGTTTCAACCTGGTTTTCTTTCCCATAAATAGCAAGCATTTCCTCATGTCGGATTGTCATCTCCACAACTACATTACAAGGATCATGGAGGTGTGGCGGAGTTGCCCTAGCAATCTCACATCTCAATCCCTGAATGAACTCCTCACTCCTCCTGATGATGGTGTCCATTGTAGCATACCCATATCGGGACAACTCATCAAACTTAGTAACATACTCAATTACTGACGTCTCTCCCTGCACCAATTCCATAAACTTTATAAGTAATGCTGACTTGGCAACTTCGGAAAAAAACCTCTGGTCGAATCTCCTTTGAAACTCTGCACGAGTCAACTCTTCCTCAGCAATTTCGGCAGTAGCACTATTCCACCAAAGAAGTGCTACCCCTTACAACTGCCTAGAGGTCAGCCTCCTCTTATGTTCATCATTCAAACTCAAATCAGCGAAGATTCTCTTGCAATGCAGCAACCATATCTCCACTTCTATGGCATCCTCTGTTCCTACAAATGGTTTTCCACCAAGACCGGTGTAATCTCTACTCAACTTAACATAGTTATTCCTAACTGGAGCCACAAATTTAGCTCCTCCAACATTCCCAGCAACTCCAGCAGCTGTCGCGGCTTGGTTTAAATTGAAGAAGAACTTATACATCATCCCCATATCTATTGGTGGATTTCCACCACCCACATTGGCATCTGCATTTTGATTAGCATTAGCATGTCGACCCAGGTTCCTCCTAGTGGGTCGAGCATTTCCGTTGGTTGTGGTGCTTCCACCATCGAGATTTCCTCTTCCGTTTCCTGCCTCCATATTTTCTTTCTCGTAAATTTGTATATGAATATTAGTAAGATACGGAAGAACGGTCTAAGAGAGATGGGAATAAGTACTTATATATATACATATATTTCAAATACAAGTAGGTTATAATAGCGTTAACCCAAACCTTGATCTTATTTTCTAATTCATTGGATTATGTTTGAAAACCTTTTAGGTTTAAATTTCTTTCAAGTTTTCAAAAACCTATGCTCTAATACCAACTTGTAACAGCACCCACTTGGAGGCCCAAAACTAATGGCTACAGATGCTGCAGTCATCCATAGTTATTGATCTTCGGCGACCAAATACGGTAATGTTAGATATATTGATATAATAGAAACACATGGATAAGGAAAAAAATTAAAATCATCAAAGAACTTTGCCTTCACAACAAAACACAGTGGAATCAAAATAGAAATGAACTCTGAATAGCTATCCTGCCTCCTGCACGTCTCTAGAAGCTTATTCGTCTAAGGAGAACCTGAAAACCTCAACTTCCAAACTACTCAAAATCAATTGAGCACCCGAGAGTCTAAGGAAAAAATATAAACTTTGAGTCAGACATAATGCCTGATATGAATAATAACCTACCATCTCAAGCTATTTAGATATCTAGTGAGACCACGCCGCTTAGCGGAACGGGTTTTCCGCTCACTAGCATCTTATCTAAAACTTTATAAAAACCATATACTGTGCTCCTGCATCCACAATGGTTAAAACATAACAATTCAAAATATTATGATGATATGCAAACAAGTAAATCAATTCTGGATTACCTATCCCCGTTAATTTTAGCTATCTGTCTCAGTTATAGTTTTAGGGTCATCATTAACCTATTTGCTTTCACGGGCTTACTAATAACCTATTTAAACTTATAGACTCCCTATTCGAATTCATATTTTTCATGGGATCACTAAGAACCTTTGGACCCCTCCAATAACTTTATTATTTCATGGGTTCTCCCTGAACCTATTGATATCTCCAATAACTTCCCTTATAACCTAGTTTTCATTGGTTGACTAGGAACCTACTGACTTCTGTCAATAACTTAATCCGGATACAGTTTTTCATAGGTTCACTACAAACCTATTGGCCCCTACCAATAACTCTTTCTAATCGTATTTTTCATGGATTTACTATGAATCTATTAGCCCCTACCAATAACTTTTTCTAAACATAGTTTCATGGGTTTACTATAAACCTGTCTATCTGACAACTTCTTTAAT
The DNA here is from genome assembly GCA_030765085.1 of Allium cepa. Taxonomy (NCBI): domain Eukaryota; kingdom Viridiplantae; phylum Streptophyta; class Magnoliopsida; order Asparagales; family Amaryllidaceae; genus Allium; species Allium cepa. Next base: position 62,915,200 of record CM060935.1, read on the forward strand.
CAATATTTAGACATCCTATATTCTGGTCTACCTGACCTCTTGGATGCAATTCTACTCATATAGGAGTTAACTCAATTTATATTCACTACTGGATCAACCTAGCTGGTTATTCTGCTCTTTCTCCCCAAAATACAGTTATGGGTCTATTTTAAAGTGAATATGTATATTAGAAGAAGCAAGCATAATAACATGATAACACCAACATCTGTGGTTTAATATCCTTGAAAGCATTTTCATATGAAATATGGTTAATCCCTTTAACCAATTATTTTATCAAGAAAAGCTTCTTCAAAAACTCTGTACTTACAAGTCATTTTAAAACTCCTTTATTTATGTCATGGTTTTTCCTTTAAAAATAAGATTGAGTTCTTTGTTTTGAAAACTAAGGCTTTCGAAACCATTGGATAACCTCCATCAAAAGAATTCAAATCTTCTTTTCAAAACACTAAGCATATGCCTTTCGAAACACTTTAAATCATGTCTTTCGAACCCTCAAAACATACTTTTCGAAAGTATTAAAGCATTACTTATTAACTCTTAGAAGCATAGCTTCGAAACCATTGAAAGTGCCCCTTTCGAAACCATTTGAAAGTATCCCTTTCGAAACCATTGGGTTTATTCTAAAAATATCTTTTGGATCAAAGTGGATACAAATGAAAGTACTCCTTTCGAAACCATTAACCTTCATATAAAAGAGTTTATGGAAAACTAATGGCTTCGGAACCATCCTTTGAAAACTGAAATCATCTCATTAAAGCATTTGAAGGATGGCTTTGAAACTCCTTTCGAAATCATTGCCTTCGAAACCATTAAACTTTTTCGAAAGCTTTAAGAAGTGGTTTATTATATTTATAAACAAAAGCTACCTTTCAAAAGCATTAATGACTTCAATCCAGTCGAAAGGCATAAGGTCGGCAGTAGGGTTTCGACTGGGTTGAAACTATCCTTTCGAAAGCTTTGATTTAAAAACAAGGCAACTCCTTCGAAAGCTATCTTTTCAAAACATAAGGCGGCAACATATTCGAAAGCAACTACTTCAAAGGCTACATTAAACCCTTTCGAAAACATTCTTTTGGAAACAAGGCAAGCGCATTTCTTTAGATAGTAAAACAAAGATCTTCGAAAGCTAACTGGTTTGACCCTTCGAAAGCATGATTTCGACACCATACATGTCGCCTTTCTCCAATCAATTGCGTACCAATGTATTGATACCTTGTGTGTTGGTTTCGACTTGGTTGAGGTGGAAGTATAGGGTCGAAAGGTACTACTGAAAGAGGTGAAACATAATTCTGGGTAAAGACTGTTTTAATGCCTTTTTGAGTAATTGTTTTTTAACTAATCTGCCTATTGTAAACATTTAATTGGTTCTCATAAACTTTTCAAATTCTTTCTAAAATAAAACCGCCATAATTATTTCAGATCTAATTAAGATAATTTGGCAAATAAGCACATTCCTTAAGCAAAACAAATAATTCATTCAAGTCCTCCATCTAAAATTATTTAATTTTTATACTAAATTACTTAGGAAAAATCCCCAAAAATAATAGAAATATACTTTTAATATGTTATCTAACATATAAAATTTCAGACCCAAATTCCTTCATATAATAGTCGAAATAATTTAAAACCCAATTTATTCATTTCTTCCTTTAAAAAATTATAATAAATTTTCCATAGCTTGGAAAATTATAGAAAATTAAACCATCTTCAAATTTATGTTTTACATAACATATAGATTCCTCATGACATTTGAAATCCAAAATAAATGATTTTAGCCTTGAAATCGTGTAAAACAATTATCAAACAAACTTGTTTGAATATATATCATATCATGAAATCCAAGCATATCATCATCAAAAATCATCATAATGGATTTAAAATTAAACCTGAAAATCAAATGATCACTAAAAACAAAAATAGAGATGGTTTTGATTATTATTCACTTTGATTAGGATAAGGAATTTGAGATTTGATCCTTGATTAATTCCCCTAGCTTGATTCCTTAGCTTTAATTTGATTTTTTTTTCCCTTTCCTTCCCTAGGTAATGGCCGGCTTGATTTCTTTTGTTTGCGTTTTAGAGTTTTTGCAAAATGAATGTGAAAGGAAAATGAAATGAGAATTTAAAAGGTAATAGGATCATGATGGTGGCAATTCCTGTAATACCCTTGTGTTAATTATTTTCTTATCAGTTAACATATGAAACCTTTCATAGCCCATTCTTTGTATTTAAATAAGCACGGGCTTTTAATTTAAATTTTCAAATCTCAATCCCCTTATCACTCTAATATTTACATTATCCTATTTAATTTATCTAATTAAATCTTCTGAATAATGTTATTAAAAATTAAGGGTGTTACAATATGCAACCACACTTATACTGTCGTTGGACCCAATATAATAAGTAATTAAATTCACTTCTGTTAGTGACCAAACGTATGATGTTAACGAAAATATGTAGTAAATTTAATTTAATTTGCACATACTGGTTGCACCTTAGATGTTTAATTTTTGCCCCGTTTGACAAGTATCATGTATGAACATTATATAGATATTCGTTTTTTTAAGTAAAATAAAAATTAATATTCATTTGATAAGTTATTTGTCAAATTTATTTCAATATTAGTCAAGTTATAAACACAATGATATTTATGTTTCATAAATAAATATTTCAAATCGAACGGTTACAAAATTTTGACCGAACTTTTTTGTTCTCCATGTATAATCATTAGTGTATAATACGAAGAATAAGGGGAATGCTGTCAAAATTTTGCTAACCATTCAATTTGAAATTATTTACAAAAGCTAAATATCATTGCATTTGTAATGCCATTGGAAAAAGTGTAGAAATCCTTAGGTATAACTTCGAAATTATGTATGAACACCGTTAATAATAAAAATAACAACAATAAAAATCATTTGTGAATTCTATTATTAATTAAAATTAGTAATAAAAATAAGAAAGGTGTATTAATAAACTAATAATAACATTATTAAATTAATCAGGGAATTAGGCTGAAGGAAAAACCTGAGAACACTTTTAGTCTGAAGGACAGAAGTTTTAAAATTTAGCCTGAAGGACAAAAAATGATATATTCATATAGCATTACACATCCATAATGCTATATTCATATAGCATTACACAGCTGCTTGTTTGTGTATGCAGAAACTTATAAAATTGTGTTGTATATAGCATTATAGATGTGTAATGCTATATGAATATAGCATTATGGATGTGTAATGCTATATGAATATATCATTTTTTGTCCTTCAGGCTAAATTTTAAAACTTCTGTCCTTCAGACTAAAAGTTTTTTCAGGTTTTTCCTTCAGCCTAATTCCCTCTAAATTAATAATAACAACAGTATATTAATAATAACATTATTAAATTAATAATAACAACAGTATATTAATAATAACATTATTAATAATAAAATTAAATATAGTGTTATTAAAATTAATAAAGTTATTAAAATTAATAATGTTATTATAGTTAATTATAAAATAATGTTATTTTTATTATTAGCTAAAATTAATAATAAAAATAACAGCGGTATATGATATTAATAATGTTACTAAATAGATGATAGTAATGTAATTATTATGATATTAACAATGTTACTAAATAGATGATAATAATGTAATTATTACGATATTAACAATGTTACTAAATAGATTATAGTAATGTCATTATTAGTGTTTGGTTTTATTAAAAAGTTAGGAATGATATACTATTATATAAAAAATAATTGGTTACGTATAAAGTATAAAAGGTGGATTATTCGAAAAATCAAATTGGATGTACATGAAAGGTAAAAAAAGGAACGATGTCATTTCATTTTAAAAATGGTATAAATGCATTCGCTAAAGTGACATCTTGTAATAAACAAATATGAAAGAAGCATGATGTCCGTGTTCAAAATGTCATTGTTTGAAACTTATAGAGTATTATACTATGATATAACATTTACATCAATATGATTTTATATCAAGCTATATTGTGTGGATATATCATGAAGAAGATGATCAAGTTGTACAAGAAGAGACCATAAATATAGATATAGATTACGATGAACCCAGCATTGAACAAAATACAGGTGCAGAAAATAGAATGACTGGAACGTTTTATGATGTCGTCAGTCCAAATATGTGGATTGATGAACCAGATTTGAAGAAAAATCTTGACTCAAAAGCGAAAAAAGTTTTTAAAACAAAAGCATTGTAACGACCAGTATAAAGGTTGTAAAATGACAGTGTCAATAACAACTAGGTTAATCGCTACAAACACATTGGAAAACCTATTAAATGTAATTCTTAACTTATGGCGAGAAATGTTTCCACTTGACGATGTGTTCTTATTGACGATGTGTTCTTAGAGAATTGAAGTGGAGACCTAAAACTAAAAACGAATGGCCCTTAAGCTCTCCGAAACGGGACTTAGCTTTCTGAAACTGTTACTTTGGGCGATCCGTAGCTCATTGACTTGAAAGTAAGAGATCGAAGCCTCGGGCGGTTAACCCCAATAACAAGCATTGATCGAACTATTTGTCCTTATAAGACCAAAACATGTGGTTTTTTATTTTATTTTATAATTTGTTCCTTTTGCTTATAAGTGGATGTTAGCATAGTTTAGTAGGAGATGGTGTTTCCTTGGTAGGGACTAGATTTCAAGTATTATTCCTTGCAAGAATATATGTTTCTGATTTAAAGGAGGAATTTGACGTATTTGATTGCGATATGTTAAGTATTTCATTAAGGTATGTTATCAGTTCATTATCTGTCTGTCATGTAACCCAAGCGGCAAATCTTCTCTGCTTGATTCTCTAGGTACATATTCCTTAGGTCAGGAATAAAACCTTGGTTGATGCATAAACTTGTTTATTTTGTTTATGCTTTAACATCTTTTAAAACAGTATACTTTTTCTCTTAAATCTATGAATTTGTGATTAGTCGGTGGTTCTTTTTTCTTTTTTTTTGCGCTTCTGCTTGAGTGTTATACGGTTATTTTACATATTTTTAAAGTATAGAATTAAAACTTCATCTAAATTGACTTGGATAAATTCCAAATCCCCTTCCCTAGTTTTATTTTTTATTTTTGATAATGGTTTGCTAAAAATATCTACAGTTTGACATTTGATTTTTATGTAATTAAAGTTACAGTGATGGTGATCCCGTAAGAAATAATGTCTAATTGTTCTAGCGTGATTTATTGGATTTTTGATAGATTTTATAACATTAACATCGTGATCTATATAGTCATAGCAGCTAAAATACGTTCTACTTCAGTAGTTGATAAAGAATGGAATTTTGTTGTTTGCGTTATATGGTTATAGTGATGGGTTTTATGTAGTTAATTAGATAAATCAATATATGTTCAAAGTCATGGCAACGGATTTTTGGTGGCTTCTATTGTATAGTACATTATTTACACGCAAGCAATTTGACAATCTTAACTGAAGTTGTATATGTAGATAAATAAATGATTTTAGCGTTCAAAGTCTACCTTTTTTGTGTAATTTTGGTTGCTTTCATTGCTTTACACTTTCTACAATGCAAACCACCATTTTTTTATTAATTTATCAAGTGAAACATGATATTCAAGATTATGTTAGTGCCACGTGGGGATTTTGTTTTTCCTACAATGTTTTGTATCATATTATGAAAATGATATATCTTATGTGGATAAATAACATAATATACTAAACGTTCAAATTAATATTCATTTGGGTAGTTTGATGCCTTTCGTTATACCTTACACCATACATGCAAGCTATCTAATATATTTTAACCTCCATGATTTGAATTTATGATTTAGATGACAATTTTTTTATGGTGATGATTTTGTATTTTGATTTTATTATCTGTTCTATTTGAAACGTGATTTACAATATCAAAATCAAGGGATCATTCACCATCAAAATCAAAGATCCAACACAGAAGACCAAACAAAATTTGCATGCATAAGATGATGAAATTGGTTAAAGGTGGAAAAAATAATGCAATCCAAAACATGCCTAAAAAACTATATTTATTGCTGGTCGATTGCATGATTGAACAATGAATGTTTTTTTTTTCTTTCATATTAACAACTACTGAAGTTTTCCAGTAAATGAATGCATGCCATCTTTGGACATGTATTATACAAATAGCTATTTATAAATCACTTGTCGCGTCTTCAAAAAGTTAAAGTGACATTTTTTGTCAAGAGTTTTGAAGGTTTAATTTAGGATGATCGGCACCTTTGTATAGCAGTGACAGCTTCACTACAGCGGGCACATCTATATGAGCTAGTTGCTGCACAGCGTGTACGAATGCAATAGTAGCAGTACCTGCAAAGTTTCAAGAATGAGAATTCGAAATCCTTTCACTTCCTACATTCTATTTCACTCCAAACTCGTCGCGCTCTGAAGTCTAAAAATACAGCTATGATTGTACACCGATACTTCTAAAATTACCAGCTTGAAAAAACAGCTTTCTTTGTTCATGCATTCTCCTGTAGTCGCTATATTTGGGTCCTACAGTCCTACTTACTTGGACACTCAGCAATAACGATATAACTCTGCTCGACTGTTATAAGCAGCTAGCCAAACTCCTCAGATAAGATATTATCAAAGAATTTTCTTTTATCAATTTAGCGCTCTTTCACAAACAAATAACATATTTAAACCAAATTCAAAACTAATTACGGATAGTCATGTCAAACGGGTCACCTCGGATGATAAAAGAACAGGTAAAAATTGACCTGGTTTATTTATGATCCATCTAATTGACTCCTTTAATACATAAAGTTCAATCAGGTTCAACCCACTTAATATACGAGTTCTTTAAATTAGGTTATCTTATAAAAACTTCAAAAATATATAAAATTTTAAAAATTCTTCTTTTTACTTTTTGAATTTCTAAAATAATCAAAATTTCAAATTCAAAACCTAATCTTCATCTGAATTCAAAATTTTCAATTACAAATTTCTAAATTTTAAAATTCAAAGTCAAAATGCAAATTTTCTAAATGTAATTCAACATTTTCAAATTCAAATTCAAAATTCAAATTGTTATGGGTAAATTTGGCATGACTGTATAGTGATTAAAAACGAATAAGTCATTGAACTATTGCTCGATTCAAAGTTTAGATGCGCGGATGTAATCTGTTGTTTGCTAAGTACAACCATTAATTGGTCATGGAGCATCATAGCATACGTTTCATGAAGTATCCAAGTGTATTATATTTTATGTAATCTTAATACGAATTCACTGGTTAAAGTCTCGTCTAACTCCGATGTTCCATATTGTCCACAATGTTAATGTTTGCAAGTTAAAGCCTCGTCCGACTTTGAACCGGTATCAAGCAGTTATTACAGTTTAAACGAAAAAATAGCAACTTTTGTTTAGTCGTTCCAAGTATAAATTTCACAATTCATACTTCTAAAATTCATATTTTAAAAATTTTAGATTTTTGTAATAAATGTGTTACAGGGTCATAAATGATTTGTCTACTTATGATCCTTCTAATAATGGATTATAAATGGATTGACCCGACCTATATATAAAACAAAGGTTAATGGCTCAGACGGACATGTATAGGATGTCAAATTTGGACACAACGGCAATGAGTTAGCAACTTATCCTGGTAAAATTTCATATTGCACTTTTACAAACTTGTAAAACATATTTTAACGTAAACTTATTCTCGGATATCCGCGAGCAATAGACAAACACCGGATATTATATATCCACTGACAATTGATAAATACGAAGGTATAAATAGAAAATTTTAGTTTCACGCAAATTTGTTTCGATCCTATCAAGTATGTAAGTAAAAAAAATAAAAATAAAAATATGACCATAAAAAATAGTTATAAGCATTGAACATGCATTCATACACATAGCATAAACCTGTATCATGCAAAATAAAGGGAAATTTGGCATTCATACTTATACAACTATAATAAAAAAATAAAAAAATTAGCGTTAGGGCCATTCCATTTTTCTTTTAAACATACATACTTATTTTAAAAAAAAAAAAGGTGAAATTCAACGGCGTATTTGAGTAATTATACTAAGCTTAACATGTGCACTTAGGGTATATGTCCATAACTCACAACCGCATGCAATACACGTCTTAATGACCACTACTAAATTTGAAAACGGGAGAAGTAAAAAAGAAAAAAAAATTCTAAAAAGATGGATGTATAAAATAGTTTCTAAAAATGAGTTATGTAAAACAAGTTTTGTAAAGGGGGATATATCCCTAATTTCCACAAAAATAAAAATACATATTATTTATTTTATAAAAATACACAATCTACATTATTATTTCGACCAAAATCCAACATATCGTTTATTTTACAAAAACACATTATATAAATTACTATTTGACCAAAACCTAACATATCGTTTGTTTTATAAAAACACATAATATAAATTATTATTTTGACCAAAAACCCTTTTTTTTTAAGATGTGGATACCTTCACATTCGGACAGATTTTTCCATTCAATATCCATTTTCTCGAATATTGAATATTTATTCCTTTTTGGAACACGGATGCGGATGGATTTTTCAGGTATTTAATGATAGGCTTAGCCTATACAAAACCCGTAAAACAAAAAATTACATTTACTCGAACACAAAACCCGTTCAGTGTAAATTCTAAGATGAAAAATTGCATCAGCACACTTTTAGATCGCTCCACCGTAAATTCTGAAAGGACAAGGAAAACAACTGGGTTGGCATAATTTGAAATTGTTTCAGGGAGGAACATAAGAGAAGCACAAGTTACCACCTTCTCTAAAAATCCACCAATATAATTTGAGACAATATGCAAATTTCGAGCATTACCATTTCCATCATTTACTCCAAACAATTGGCTATATATTTGTATGATAATCAAACACAGTGCATATATATATATGTATACCTGTGTTGGCAAGGAAGAGCCACAAAAGGGATGGTGGGGGATGCACGGCATACTGGGCATAAAGCATCATCACTCAAAGTCCCTTTTGATTTAACTTTGGAAAATGGATTTAAAAATTTTCTGATCGAACATGAGTTCAATAGCGGTAAAAGCAAGAGCAGCATTTCCTGCACATTGTCAAAAAACAACATGGTTCAGCAAACATCACCATCCACAGTGTTATCAGATATATATATTTGGCTCTAAACAAACTAGTACAATGCATGTGTGCTGTGTGAGAACATAAACCGTATCAGTTCTTTTCGCATATTCAAAGTGGATAACGCTACAAAGGTTATGACATATAGGTTTTAATGGTGAAAACATGCATTCGTTTTTAAATCTAGCCATGCAAATGTGCGTGTATACGAAAATGAAAATCATAGCTGCTAAAATATCACTAAAATCACATCTAACATATGAAGAATAACAGAAGTACAAAATTTTGATCAACGGTAAAATGAACATACAACACGGATATTATTATTATTATTGAAGTCTTCAAACTGATAAGAAAAAAGCACCAATGTGAACAAAGATGCAACGGTGTGAACTTTTCTGGTATTATCATAATATTTTTTGATTAATACTTAGAGTTAATTGTATTAAACATTTCAGCATGCATGAATTCATAACACAAGTTAAGAATGTGATCTGTTATAATGGCATGTCTAGCTGGTCCTTCAACACATTATACAATCAGCTTACGGTAATATACCAAATCTACCAAGAGTTAAATATATGAGTAAGCAAATATAACATACGGGCAATGAAAAGGAAGATAGTTACCGAGAATTCATTCCACACCAACTGCCGGTTCATATACTCGAAGCTAACTGCACGATTCATATTGGGGCTTCCATACACAAGCCTTGCTTTAAGGACTCTTTCAACGATACTTCTATACCTGCATTATCAACAGACTGAATTAAAATTTTGGGACCATGATAATAAATTTTAGCAACAAGTATGCAGTTTTGTTTGAGGGTTCTACATTCATTTGTTTGATTGGCCCTAGACAACTTTGTTTATGGGTTGTCCATAAAATAATGTTTACAATTATAATTTTCTTTTTCCTTCTATTTCCTGTATTTGAGTGGTTTAAAAAATACTCAAAAATGGTGCAATGTAAACTTTAAGCTTACGAATAAACCCTGATAATGAACTCCAAGTGGGATTTAAAGAATATCTGACATGAAAACAGATATCCTCAAACCCCCTCGTAATACCAAACTCCAACTGTCTGGATCACTTTCCAAGAATAATAGCTTGCAGCAATAATGTGAAACAGGAACTTCCACTTTATCCAATTTTATGATTCAACGGTATTTGTAATGTATAGAAGATGCTATGTGTACAGTCACGGGTATTTATGAGATTCTCATGACATTTTTCAAACTACAACAGAAATATTTGTTGCTTAAAAGATAGGTCTGCAATTTGGAGTTCGACAACCATTTTTGTTAGCAGTGGGAGATGAGTCTTTTTTCTAGATATTAGTAATACCTAGGAAAGTTAGCCTCGCATCGAGAATTTTACATATAAATAAGTCCTTCAACGTAGGAGCCCAGAGAAAAAAGACTACACCAGACAAATTGTGGTGGAACCAAGTTTTAGCTGGCACACCGGAATTCACTCAAAAAACCAGTTTTATGCCCAAGATAGTGTAAAAAGAACTTCCACTGTATAAAAAAGAAGTAAAATCGCATGTTTATCGAAGAATTCAAAGAAATGGTACGAAGCCCTATGGATGACTAAAAAAAGTCAAAGAAAAGAAAGAAACCCAAAAAAAAAGGATCTGAGAAATGATTTCTGGCTAAGGGGATTCAAGATTCCAATTAATCAGGGCATTGATGTTTCATTCTCATTGTTTTCAACTTTTTATTTACATCGCATCTATTTCATTTGTTTTGAGAAGATCTAGGGCTTTAAGGAGTAAAAAAAACATTTTGTTGGGAGAAGATTAAGTTAATAATATTTATTAATTTGGCTTCAGAATGCATGCTTTAGTTTTTCAGTCCTATGAAGGGAGATATCACTAGGTTTATAGAGCTTCAGCATTTCAATTATATATTTTTGTTAAATTACAACTATACAAACCACCAATTAAAAGTTATCCTAAATACAAATATATAGTACTTACTAATGTGTTTATAAAAGACATAATGAAATCCGGAACCGGAATTGAATCAAAATATCTTGAATTTCCGAAATGGAATCGAAATTTCAAAAATATGGTATGACCGACATTGAACCAAAGATTGAAATTTCAACTCTTCGGTGGAACTGGTTAAGTTGGAATATATACATATACATATAGAGTATGGTGTGACGCGTGTATAAAGAGAGCTAGGATCAACAGAGCACCCAAATATAACGTCTCATTTGCATCTCAATTTGATCAACCTGATTCATGTAATCAGTTGTCATTATCAATGTTGTCATTATCAATGTTGACTACATCCACTATTGTCACTATTAATCATTGTCATGTGGTCATCGTCGGGGTGGGGTAAGTAGAAAAATAAAGTCATGAGTACATGAAGACATTCATATAGAGGCTTTCTCCATATCCTTACCTTTCCATTCCGTTATTTATCCACTATCGAGTCTTTCAAATCAAAAGATTCAGTTTACTACATTTTTTATCAAGATGATACTTACTTTTATATGATCATCTGCACCAAAAATGAAATTGTTTCCAAAAAGATTTACTCTTATTTACCACTGGTAATTTTTCATACCAAAAACCTGTGATTTATTATAGTTTTTAGCAGACATGCTCTTTTTTCAAGTTGGTCATCTTTACCAAATTCATTGTAAAACATTTTTCCACTACAAAGCACTAACTGAATATGAGTACAAAAAAATAGTCTCTCTTAAGTGTTTGCTTAAAAAGAAATTCTGAAAAAGTTAAATTTTTCAAAATTGTACAAAGTTTTGTAGAGATTATCTTCATAATAAAATGAATTTGTATAAAATTTTGACTTAATCCAAAACTATTTTTTGTGGAAAAAAATCAAGGGATAAATGGAGAATAAAGCCAAGATGGGCATGGAGACTCATTCATATAGAGGCTCTCTCCACATCCCTCTTGTCATCATTTTCCCTCATTTGTCCACCATCAATAGACATATCAAAAAGTTTAGGCCCCGTTTGGTTTCGTTTTGAGTTTTGTGTTTTCAACCTACACTACAAAATACAATAAATTGTGAGAAATTTTTTACAATTCTTAGCCATCGCGACGATGGACGGGAAATGGAGGAGATGAATTGTTTTCCATCCTTTTGTTATGTCTCAAAACACGAAAAATCAAATAAACTTATTTTCTATTTTCTATGTTAATTTCATTTTTCAAAATTGTGTGTTTTTCAATCATACGTACTAAATACGAATTTTTGTTTAGACGAAAACACAAAACTAAAAGTTGCAAACCAAACGGGGCCTTAGTTTTTGATAGATATTTTCCTTGATGTCGATCATCAAAAATAAAATGAAATCATTTGACATATTAAAAAATAAAATTATTTGACCTTTTCTCTTTTTTGTACCTTTAGTTAACACAAAATATCGAAAATAGTTATTAAAGCATTGCATTAAAATGCAACTTGAATGGTTAAAAGTACTTAAATGATCCAAAAGCTTATAAGGTGATCTTCATAATGATAACAAGGATATGTTCATACACACATACATACATATACATATATATACATACATATGTATATATATTAAATTGAAAAAATAACAACGATCCTAAAGAATTTAAGGGAGAATAAAGTGACATGAGATATGAAGACTCAGCCATATAGAGGCTCTTCACATCCACGTGCCTTCATTCTCATATTAACTCTCGTCGATTTTATATCATAAGTTCCAGTTCATCACAATTTTCGGTAGATACGATCTTTCTTCATGTTACTCTTCACCTAAATCGTTTAAAAGAAAACCTCCAACTTCAATGCTTGCATTTAGCAGGTTTGTACAGTAAAAAGGTTAAAATATCATCAATAGAGTTCATAGTGTTAAGGAATAGGTGTCAAGTAGGCTTTGGATTTAGTCGGCAATAAACATTAAGCGACGGAATTTTGCTTCTGCGTGTTCAGATCATTAGTTTTGTTTCTTTCCAGAAATATCGTTTACAAATTGAAATTTTGCATATCAATTTCATCAAATTTTGTAGGCTCTAAGAATTTCATTGCTAATAGCCATTGGGGTTTCAATTATTTCATCTCTTCTTCAACTAACATCTCTTATCAAGTAAATTTTTGTAGTTATTCGAATAAAATATATGTGCTCAATCCAATTTTGTTCGTCTTTTCATTTTTTATTTCAGTGTAGATCAATCATATGGATATAGGGATGTCAACTATTGCAACAAAACCAATAGTACAAAATTTGTGGTCAATTACCATTCTTTCACATGCATTGTTAAGACATGCAATCAAATCGAATGAACTAAAAATGCAATTATAGAAATATGTATTATTTCAATGATTCTTTTGAGTAGCATTGTAACACCCGATGCGGCATCCAAGCAATAGGCAGGACATGTTGCCTCGCCTAAGGACGTATATGCGTATTCTAGGCAGCCAAACCATCTAGGCAGCGCCTATGTCTACCTGCTTTATATGCCATTTGAGGATGCTTTCAGCCTGAATTTTTTTTTCCCACTTCATGAAAGCTTCAGGTTTATATTTGTTGTTTGCATGAATATATATAAATAACTTATTATAATATTGTTTTTAATAATGTATATTTCATAATTCACTGCCGTGAAACAATGCATGCTTAAATAACCAAAAGATTACTCCAAGAGTCAAACATGAAAACATTTCAGAATTTAGTGTAGTTTTTTTTTTTTTTTTTTTGCTTGCAAGTTTGTGTATTTAATGCCCAAATCTTTTATAAGTTATTAGTTGTCAAAAATGACATGTCATAAAAAATGCATGGTTCCAACTAATCCTCGATTATTTCTCACCTATACAATTAATCCTTAGTCAAAGCTCACCACTAAGCGTACGCCTATTGACTTTTACAACATTGCTTTTGAGTATGTATTCGATGCATGAAAACAAAACAAAAATTATGACACTATCATTTATGGTATCTTTAAAGCATTTAAAATTCTTTCCAAAATTTGTAATGTCTTATGTTGATGCATTCATTGTATAATTGCTTGTGCTTGACACATTGAATACAGAAATAGCAGCCTAATAATAATATATATACGTGTATTTCTTGTAGTTTTCCTTAGCCAAACTGTTGCCTTATACAAGATTTCCTATTGTTGTACATTGGGTAGTATTAACGATGAATGAGTAAATAATTGTCCTAAATATGTTTTATTAAATGATCGGAATAGCAACTGAGCAAAAAAGAAGAAAAAACTACATGCAAACAAACAACATTTTAAGCATTCTAAATTCGTGTTCAGCCATCAATGTTCGCTAATTTAGTTATTAGGATCCTTCATACTATGCATGTTAAGTCTGAACCGGTTAGAGGTTCCAATCAAGTTCGAAATCTTGGTTTCGGTCTTTTGTAATTTTAGGAATTTCGATGTAATTCGTAAATTTCGGTTTTGGTTCTGAATCTCTTTATGAGGTTCCAATCAAGGTTCAAGATCTCGGTTTCAATCTTTTGTAATTTTTAAATTTTCAATTTAATCCGTAAATTTCAGTTTTGAATCTCTTTATTTATTTTGCATATAATTACACATATGTTTGTTTAATTTATTGAAACAAAACGTATAATTTATGTTTAACTGAAAAATAAGATTAAGAACAATCCCGATTAATTAAAATATTTATAACACTAAAAAATGTTTGTTCATTGTTTCGTTTTCAACTTTTTTAGCTACACAATTTACATATTTTGTGAATTTATGTGTTTTCTAAGTTAAAATTTCAGATTTCGAACATTCACGTATTTGAAACTCAAATTAATTCTTGTTTAGATTTTTTTTTGTACAAATTGAAGTTCAATAGTTTTTATTGACCTGGAATTTCGACTTGGTTTCGTTTCGGTCCCTACCGAAACCTAAACGAAATGACGGGAATCTTGGAAACCTCAAACCTTGTTTCCAATATGATCCAAAACATAGAGATGATTTCCATTGTAAAAGAACGTGTACAAAAATTAAACTCAATCCAACCCTTTTTTTATGTGCAATAGAGATAAATGGAGAACAAAATCATGAGGGATATGGGGACTACAGGTACTGCCCACCAACAGAACTGAGATCATAAATAAACAAATGTTAAAACTGAAATAAATTTTGTATTGTAAAAAATGTATCACAGAGCTACTGTGTTTGTGAGTACTGGTGTATGAGAAATATTGTCACAGTATTTATGCATAAATAAGCATCAAGTTTGTGAGTGAAATATTACATATATTGTTAGAACACATTTTCCACCAAAATAGTGGATTGTAACAAGATGTAAGCAGTGTGCATGGAAGGGTATGGATATACTGATTCAGAATCATAAATAAATGTTTAGATAAACACTATTCATGTATACTTTGCCAACAAAGACGCAAGGGCTTTTTACGGGTGCCTACACGTTAGATACTTGCTATCAGGTTTAAAAATTGAACACTAGGTTTAAATAATTATTTCAAGCATCAATTATTTCCCAGAAACAAAAGGTTATCCTATGGCTTTACCTAATGGTGGTGAAATGTTGGATACAATGTTTTTGAGGTGGGATTGTTACAAAATATATGCAATTAATTTTTGAAAGATTATTGTGCAGGTACATTGAAAGAAAAAAGATTATTCCCATAAGAAGAAATAAATATCAAAATTTATATAACTTTTCATTATTAAAAAGAGCTAATAATTACTATAAAAATGTCATAACGCATCATCGTGACAATTATTCAAATTTTTTAGAACATTGCTTATATATAACAATAAAGTACTAATGTTTAGATTGAGGGTGGAATGTCAAACTTCAAATATATTGTAGTTATTTATTTAGAAGTTGTTTGCAGTTTGAAAATCAAAAGCACATTCGTAAAATTGATGCAAATGAGTTCAAAACTAAGATTTGGGTAAACCTGAATGTTGAAAACCTTCAAACCAAAACGAGTGATAATTAACTCATATATTTGTGACAGAAGTTGATAAATTGGTATGAGAAGTCAAGGACCTCTAGCTCAAGTGGTTATAGGTATGACCTTTTAAACAAAGGGTCTAGAGGTCATGGGCTCAAGCTCCAAAGACATCATTATGGTATCGCATAAGCTAGCCTGCAGAATTAAACATTGGATGTAAACCGTACACGTACTGTGCTGCTTCTGTTTGCACAGGATAATAACAAAAAAAATCGACAGGCGTTCGTCATGTTTTTTGAATCTTAATATACAGAACTTAGGAATAATTCCATAAATACAATAAAGCTGGTGAATGCAAAAATATGGGGAAAAAACAACGTTGTATCAAGTTACACATAAACAAAAGGGGATATCATTTTGATTAAGAAAAAAATATTACGTCTAAATAAAGCTGCAAGAGGTACCCCTCAAACTTAACAGTAATCGTGTATGTGAGAGAGGGATGGAAAACTATTTAGGTTGGTATTTACATAGCATGAGTTAGGAACAGCTGATATAAAAGCAGGTACCTTCCGCTATACAGAAATATGACCAAATTACTAAAAGCAGCCGCTTTATAAATGCCTTCAATTCGTTGCATTACATACCAAATATGTCGAGCCAGTGATCTCTGTTGAAAAGTAGACAAATAAATTTTGTATTGTAATAAGAAATAAACGAACAAATGCATCATACTAAGCTTATTATGTAGCAACTTTACATAACAATCATACTAGCAGTAGGAGAAGTAGTAGTAATCTAGCAATAACATACCTGTTCAGAGTCACCCCATCTTCGGAATGCAGAAAATGACTGTAAACGAGCCCACAGATACTGCCCACCAACAGTACTGAGACAATACCAAACTTTTTGAGAAGCAGAAAGCCCTGGTCCTTCTAGACCAGTTCTCACTATCATGAGATAAAACGAGATGCATATGATAAGAGCATGTTCAAACACAGTTCAGAGCTATAAACAGTCACTATTTTTACTCAGAATTTCAGGAAATCATATAAACCAGCTATATAAGCTAACATAGTTCAAGTTGAAACATAGAGTACATATACTGGTTGTTGTACTTTGATTATTTGGAGCCTGGAAGAGGAAAATTTACTAATGTACAACATTACCAACCAATATATATTAAGAACCAGTGAATATTTCACATGATAAAGGTTTAAGGGGGATGTCATGGTAATAGGGATTAGGGATAAATATTTTCCCTACCGATTCTATTGATAATGCAAAATCGAAACCGAAACCGTTACCGTTACCAATACGATCGGTAAACTGACATTTGGTTACCAATAAATCAGTACGCTAAAGTTCGATATGGAAAACTAACCGTTGGGTAAATTTTAACAACTTTTCCATAAAGATTGATAAATGATAAATAATAATTAGTTGACTAACCAATACCATATCACATACTGCTTACAAGATGCAAATAAATTTGATGCATCACATAAAAAAAAGTTGAAAATTATTCAATAAAAAGCATCATTATGAAGTATAAAAAGCTACAAAACCACATTTTCAATTAGTAAACCAACTAAATAAAGCATCTATCACCAAAGCATGAGGCATCCATCACAAAAGCACGTTGAAACATAACCAACCTCACAAATTATATCTTTATAATTCTATAGGCTTGCAATAAAAAGACTATGGATATACGAGAAGATATTTTTCTAAGTTCGGTTATTTTTATTTTTATTTTTCTGGTTTCTGTGAACAGGACAAAACTGAAGAGAATGAGAGTAAATGAGCAATCAAAAGTTACGACTGAGAATGATATGCTGAAACCCTAGACGCAACCGAGCCCATAACCATAAAATGACCTTGCAATTGATTAATTTTCCAAATACTAGAAGATTCGGAACAGTTTTGAAAAAGAAACCAATGGCTAAGTTCATTAACTAAAATTAATCTATAAATGATGGATAAATTTACCAAATTAACGGTATTTATTTGTCTTCTTTTTTTTGTGTGCTGATTTCAGCTAGGTAACGTGACCAATTCAGTCTTCCCAGAAGAAAAAAAAGGGTTTTATATAATCATATATTGATGTCGCATCTGTGTTTGATGTCTAACTTGCATTAATTTGATGTCCAACTTATATTAATTAGTTAAACACCTAACTTATGAACATCCAGTAAAATATATGTCATATGTATTACAGTTTGCTTCGAATATGTGAACATATTGTGAGCTTCATTCGTGCATTGCTGAATTCATTTTTAAGGACACTTGATTTATTGATCAAGTTTCGGATAGTCTCTCCACTGTCGAGGTAAGACCGTATACAATTTGCCCATCGTAGACCTCACTCAAACGTGAGCCTTGTGCACTGGTAGATGATGATGAGATAAGCATATATTCGTACAGTTACAGTCACAAATTTGATTAATCAAATCAGTATAATATAATACCAAAATTCTCTAAATCAGTTAAAAGATTCTTAGCTTGATTTTATGCTCACATAATAGTGTATCGGTTCTGAAAATCCAGAAAAGGTTGTAGAATATTCTCTGAAGGATGGAATCAAAATAGAAAGTTGGCATAAGATTTTATTTAGCTAGTGATGAGTTGATGGTAATGGTATGTCTTATGTCATTATTCATTTGTTTTCCCCTAGTCTCTACTTTTACACATGAACCAATTGTTGATATCTTAAAGCTCATATTTCATTTTGCAGCATTTTTTTTCCCATTTAACTAAAAAAATTGCATCGCGTTATCTTCTAGATTTAAGTTTATGTTCTCACACAATCTCAAATTGTTTGGCAGTATCCTGCAAATTTGACACAACAACATGTTCTCTCAATAAGCATCACATTCGGAAATATAGGGAATCGGCTGCAATTCCTAACAGTCGGTCCTTGACCAAATGATAATGTAAGTTGTCTATGTAGGCTTTCAAAGACTGGATCTAATGGGTTCTATTTTGCGTCTCCCAAATGAGATTTTAGGTTCCAAAAATAATGTGGCTGGCTTAGTGTTTATCTTATCCCATATCAAATGATTTCTTTCTACTTCATGACTAGCTATCTTCAGAACTCAAATTGTAAAGCTTAATACGCCGAGTTGCCTATATAATTTGACAGCAGTAACAACTATGAGAATATTAGTTGCCAGACAATATGCTATAATATTACTCAAGTGTTTGCAAGGAGCAAAATTATCATATTATTACTATCAATCTTGTGAGTTGTGAGATAACTCAAATGCAAAGATGGTGCTGCATTAGGACATAATTTGGCAACTGAATTCAGTATAAGAACATTTATCCAATCTGAATATGATGATGGATCGCTTTAACATCAGGACGCATACTAGGGGGAAACAAACACACGCGCACGCACACATACACGTATATACATATATGTATGTATAATTAGATCAACCATTAGATTTAACATAGTAGGTCTATGTAAGAAAAGAAGATTGCACATAATTCGATGAATCCGGAAGAGAACTTATCAAGTTCAACATGCATTGCAAAATTAAAGCTGCAACTACTACATTTGATTTCGGTTTCAAGAACTAACCTTCTTTACCTCTGCCACTTGCAGCTCCCTCATTTCTGTACCTCAAATTCATCAAAGCATTACCAGGTGTAGGCTTATCCACCCATATTGAAAACCTCCATATAAGAAACTCTAAAAAAGCATCCAGCTCTGCCTCATATTGAAATAAAAACCCTGGCTAATTTCCAACCAAAAACAATTAAATACCACTTTATCCAATGTAAAACTCATAATAACACAAAAGATTTATGATTAAGTGCACAAAAACTCAATTAGCTGATCATGAGTGGAATTACACCTTCCCCATCCAGAAAAAAAGCATTAGCTCTACACCTCTCTAATATAATTAACTAAATAAGTATTTTGGTTGGTTGTAATTATTTTTGCAAGATTGTTTATAGCAAAAACAAAAATGAACTTAAAACGGTGAAAATTTATATTTAGACATATTGCTTTCATCTGAATCTCTAATAGTTTGCTAACAATTTTGTTCATCGTGTGTCTCAAAAAGAGAGAATAAAATCATCAACCTCAACTAGCACGGCATGGAATGAATTGCGCTTATACATTAAATTGTAATTGTTTACACTGCATGAAGATTTGCGCTGTTGCTATTACCTATTCATCTGCCAAACTGCTATGTATGAACTTTTTTAGAGAGGCTTAGATTACACATGATTTGAAGGCTACAACTGAAAAGCAGAACTAAATTTACAAATTATTAAACAAATAAACATAAGATACCTTCATTAGAGCAAAGACTTTAACCAACTGCTCCTTTAGCATTCCAGACATCTCCACATCCAATCTTGCAGCATCAAACTGGTTAACTCTTGATACTGAAATCTGTACTTGTGGCTGTACAGCGTATGCACGCAAAAATTTACAACTCCAGAAAATTTGCAAAACCATATTCCATAAATTTTAGCAAAGATAATATTACCTGAGATGATTCAGTGATTGCAGTCCACTGTGGCAGCAGTCTTTGGTGGGTCGTGATCCATGAAATTTCTTGCGGTGGATTTAGGTCTAGATTTAAGCTTGAAGAAGAAGCTTGGGGTCCTGATACCATGGATTTTTAGGAGGGCTCAGGAAACGGACAGTACTACCAGCTGTAAAAGGAGAGGTTGTATCCGAAGTTTATAGGGAGGAGGTACATTTTGATAATTTTGGCAACGATAAAGCTACCAACACAACGCAATGGTGCGTTCAGGCGCGTCAAACGTTAGCAGTTATTTTTAATGACGAGCGACTTACGTGAAAAATTTGCGCTTAAGCGATCGTTGATTTTTTATAAATTAAACATGCGTAAAAAAAAGGCTTATTCCATAGATCGTAATTTAAATGATATTAAGATTTGATAATATTGTGAAATGAATTTTGAATCTGTAAAAGAAGGTAGATCTAGTTTTTAAGTGGTATTGAGATAGAAAGGCTCATTTGATACCAAAAACACATAGCATTAAAGATATTACAACTATAATTAAATGAGAGTTATGACACTCGCTTTGTGCGTAATGATAACATGTGTTTTGCGCGTGAATTGTTCTTATACAATATTTTATACACACACACACACACACACACACACACACACACACACACACATATATACATACATGTATATGTATATGTATATGTATGTATGTATATATATATAATTAACAAATTCAAGAGAAAATGATTTGCATAAATATTTACTTATGATTTTACGTTGAAATCATGTGTGCTTAATATAAATTTTTATTTCTAAATTGCAATATTTAATTTTTCGTTAGTTTGAATTTTATTTATATTATTAATTGATAAACAACGAATTTGTAAATGATGCTTATTTGTTTAAATGATATTTATTTGTTAGATCCTATTATTAAGCGTAGATTGGTAGTTTCAATTGGCAAAAAAATTAACTGTTTTAACTTAGTTTGAATAGTTCCAGTCTAACCTAGAAATAATAGCCCAAAAATAACAGGAATAACATCTGCATTTAATTAGTATTTTACTGATTCTTGTTAGATACTTATACGTGGAATAATAAATAATAATTAAATTATATATGAGTAGAGACTATTTTGGAAAGTTCATGGTTGGACCAAAAATTTGCGCTTTCAAGTCAGTTATCAATAAAGATATTAATAAAAAATTAAAATGATAATAAATAATAAAATTTTAAAAATTAATAATTAAAAAAATTTAAATATTTATTTTTTGTAAAATAATAAGAAAACTAAACATATTTTGTAAAAAAAACAATATTAATACTCATGTATATGTTTCGTAAAAATAAAAAATTAGATGGATAACATGTTATCTTTTTCGACGAAATGTTGCCCTGCATCCATGAGGTGGCGCTAAACCCCGACGTCTTGACCAAGCAGGTTAACCGTCATCCGTGGGTGCGTTGCTCCCCACCTAAGGGTTAGCCACCTTTAGTTCTCTTCTCTGTAGTTGCAAATTGCTTAAAAAAACATACTCACATTCAATCCTATTATTTCCTTTCTTATATATTCATTCATGTTAGACCCGTCAATGGATACCTGAAAAATGTGAAATTCTTCTGCATCCGTATCTGAAAACCGAATAAATATTCAAAATTCAAAGAAATGGATACAGATCCAAATGTGAAGGTATCCACGTTTGAAAATTATCCGTCTGGTTTTTGTCAAAATTATAATTAATATTTTATGTATTTTAGTACAACAATAAACATGTGTTTATTTTTTGTTAAGTTAATAATTTATATTATATAAATTTAATGCATAGTAATTGCTCAAAGCTATTTATTATCATTCTATTTGTTTATTTTTCACATTTTTGTAATCAATGGAATTGAAAAAAAAATACGCTGAATCAAAATTTTCTAGTTATATTTCTCGAATTCGTTCGTATCCGCGGATGCGGATATCATGATATCCGAAAATAATTTCAGATGCAGATACGGGTGCGGATATGGCACTCTACGTATCCGAAAGTATCCGTTTACAGACCTAATTCATGTTGTGTTTTCTATTTTTTAATCCCAGTGTATCCACTTGTGTTTTAATTTCACAATTTTACATTAATTTATAATTTTATATCAATTACATACATTTATTCAAAATACCTAAAACAATTTGAAACGAATAATTTCAATTTCATTGTCCATTTCAAAGCAAAAAATGCATTCTCTTTTGCCAAACTTTCCTCGTTCATACCACATTTAAAATACCCTTTTCGAGTGTCTTATATGCTGCACAAAAATGCACCCTAAGTTCTCATGTACGATACACATGTAATAATGTTATATTTTATTTTATTTTTTCTATAAAAAAAACTAGATTAGGGTAACGATTTGGCAAAATCATTTATGCCTCCAACATTTCCCTTTCACCCGTTGTTTTACATGAAAGTGTTTCTATCTTTAAATCGACTGTAGAACAAACTTGCGCATCAATTGTTTTGAATGCATTACTTTATTTTTAAACAGTGCAAATGTAATGACCTACAATGTAACAATCCAGAATTTTATCGCTATGATTTATGAATATTTAACTAATTTTAAATATTTAATTGATGGTTTTAATAATTAGAAAACCCTTTTTAAGTTATAACTAGGGATAGAAAATTTCATTTTGAATTTCGTTTACAAAAATAATTAGTTCAAATAAAATTAGAAAATATGATCGGAAAGCTTTTTCAAAATTTACAGTTTTCACCATTAAAAAGTTGTAAACACTTAGTTAATACATTCAATCATTTTAAATAATATAAATATGGATTAGGAAATAAAACGTGTAATGATCCCGGATTTTTACTATGTTTAAATTAATAATTAATTTAATTTTGAATAAAAAAAATTGTAAAATTGATTGGTAAATTAATTTGAGTTTCTCCGAATTCGAATAAAAATATGTGTGATTATTTTTATCAAAGTATAATTAAGTTTTAAAAACGATTTCTTTAAAATTTTAATATCTAAATAATGAATGAATGCAAATGTAAAATAAGTAAAAGGAAGCATAAGTCAAAGGAAAACAAATACATAAGTATGCAAAGAAACAAATAAATTTATAGTTATATAAAATCTGAAAATAAATGTTTAAGTTAAATTAGAATTTAATATATATATATACATATAAGTAAAAAACTACAAGCAAAATATATTTATAAAATATAAACTTCATTTAAAATATAAAGTAAAGAACAAAATATACTTACAAAAATAATAATAAACCGAAATATATGAGTTAGCTTGCAAAATAGAAAAGGGTGAAAACATAAAAGACATTAGTATTTAATGTTTGCATCTCTAAGAACATACCCTATCATTTCAGCTCCATATAGAAAAAGATTAAGGTCGCCTGCTGTACAAGCAAATAGTAACTTCTCTGTAATGCAGCCCATAATGCAAGCATCTTCAGCCATGCCTATTGTACAAACAAGATTACCCTGTAAACTTCTTTATTTATATCAACTTCTCATTTCATTTCATTTATTCCAAGCTGAGAAAATTTAAAGTAGCAACTGAAATAAAACATCATTATTCTACAACTTAAACAAAGATTCAACAACAACTCAAATCAACTTGAACCAGAGATTCAAGAAGAAGAATTCCAGTTTGAAATTGCAAAAGCCTGGAAAAAAGAAGAAGAGAAGGCTCTGTCATTTCTTAAAACAAAAAAATGTAGAAGGTTAGTAAACACAAATTTAAAGTTTTAAGTTTAATTAAAACACTGAACAGGCAATTCATTGATGATATTGTGTTGTTTAAGTATCACTTTTGACTATAGTTCTGTGTTATATCTATAGGTTGTTCTGTGAAATGTTTTAATGTACAGGTTTTCTCTGTTTATTTTTACAAAGTTACATATTTATTCAAAACTCAAAAATATTTTCAACTAACCATTGATAAGCTTAGAATCTTCAAACAAACAAGATGTTTAAACCTACATCAAGATTTTAAAAGCTATTTAAAACCTATTGGCGAAGTATTCACTACTGGAATCTTGTTTTAAAGGAAACCAAGCAATATTGTGTTAAATTCGAATGCGATGAATTGCTGATTCAATTTTATAGCTTGAGTCTACATAAAAAAAGAAGATTTTTAAAACAAAAATGAAATTTTTTAGTTAAGAAATGAAGGAGCAGTTTACAAACGAACAAAAATCATTTTTTTACAAAATTCTATTGATTTAATGAATTGTTGAGGCTGAAATTTGTTATGGAGCTAGATTATTGATTTAGGAAAAATGTCGAAAAAAAATTCTAATGCAAATTTTTGTAAGTCGGATCGAATTTAGGGTTTAAATTATGGTTTTGACGAGGTTGAGGAATTTGATTCGTTCGACATCCATGGTCAATTGAGTGCTACGTATTTTCGGAAGATGGTGGAAGGGTTAACGACGAAGTGATGGCCGGAGTTTGGGATTTTCCGGTTGTCGGGGTTGCGAGAACGGTGGCATTCCAGGTTTGGAATGAGGATGTCAGTGTTGTTCCAGGTTTTCGATTCTTCTTGATCGATTTCGAATTCGAGGTGATGGCCAAGTTCGAGTGGTCGGAGGATGGTCTGGAGTCGATCGACGACTTGCTCGATGGGGTGGTGTTGACTGGAGGCGCGCGGCGGCGGCGTGCACGTGCACGGCGCTAGGTTGTGTCAGGTGATGTTTTCATCGTGTGACTCGGGAAAAATATTGGGTTACGCGTGTGGTACTCGAGTTTTAAACAAGGAAGCACTGCTTTGTTTCAATCTACAGTATTTAAAAAAATAAAGAAAAAGAGAAGAAGAAGATGGAGTTCGAGTGGAGTACGAGATAGACTCGGGAAAGAGAGGGGAGGAACTCGAGAAACCGGGAAAAAACCTCGAGCTTTACGCGAGTAAACAGAATATTTACTTCGGTTTAAATTACTAAGGATTAGCCTAATACTTTTTTAAGTTATTTTGTGAAGTAAAGTTTAATATTTATTTAAGTAAACATTGTTGACAAATTTAAAACTAAGATATGACTTAAAATCATTAAGAAAGATTAGAATAATAATTAATTTATATGGGAAGTTAATTAAGAATGTAATTGATTTATACTTGTAATTAAATAAGTGATTTAAGATTTAATAAATCTGTAATTAAAGATTGATATTTATAACTTTGCGTTTAATTCAATTTTGAACTTAAGAATTTAACTATCTACTTAAAGTTAATGAATAGTAATTAACTAATTAAATGCTTAATAAATTAATTAATAAATTAATTAGTAATTAAATAGGTAATTCACTTTTATAAATTAATGATTAAGGTTATAAATAAATAATTAAGAATTAATTAATTAAGTAATTAAGAAGTAATTAATAAGGTAATAAGTTGATTTATTAGTGATTAATCAAACAGAATAATAATGATTTATTCTTAAGTAATTAATTAAGTTAAGTAAATCAAACTATATTGATATGAATTGATGATTCTTGTTTGATCGACTCTGATATCTATTTGATGATATTCTGTGATGTTCTGTGATATGCTTTGATATATCTATGATGATTGTGTATGATTTATCTGTGATAAATGCTATGTAAATTAAATCATTGAATTAAACTGTTTAAATTAATTAGACAACTTGGCCTTTAAAACGACATTTGAATTTCGATGCGACAGGGAGTCGGACTCCAGTTGGTTATCCGAAACCTACATCGAATTGTGATGATGAATCTTTGTGATTGATAAATTTACTTTATTTATGAATCTGTGAATGAAGATAAGTGTTAAAAATTATAACGCTTATTGATATCGATATATCTGTGATGATTGATGTTGTGCACTATTGTGTAAAACCCCTGTACTACACTTATACACACACAAATATGGATTGCACATGGAGATCGGTTGAGTCACAGATATTTGAATTTAATCAAAATAGTTTTGAAAGTTGAATTTCAAATCCAAACGGATTTGGAAATGGAATTTAGTTAAATGTGAAAAGTTTATGAAATGGAGTTTCAAAGATGAAAATTATTTCGAATAACTTGATTAAGTTTTGGAATTTGAATAATTTGATTTAAATTTGAATCCAATATGTGAAATTGAATTCAATAACTTGGAAATTTTAGTCTAAAACATTATACAAGTCATAAAGGATGTTTATATGGGTTTTTTTAAAAAAGTATGATTTTTGGAAATTTAAATTTAAATCCAAGTTTTACACTTGAATGGTTTTAACTGATGTAACTGTAATCAATTTTTCCCACAACAAAACCTATTTGTTTTCAAATAATAATAGTTTTCATTTAATCAAAGGTTTTCCAAATTTTGTTGAAAGATTTCAAGTTTGAAATCGAATTGAAATGTTTTGAACGGCTATGAACGAATCTTCGGAAACGAGTTTGAAAGTTATAAATTAAATCTTAATTTAAAGGTTTAACGAGTTAATCCAATTAAAATGGAAATCGTTTAAACTGTTGAAGGTTGTTGAAATGAATCTTTTTGTTTAAAAGATTAGAAATGGTAATTTGTCTTAACCATTTGAATGAAAGGTTTTGATCTTTAAGCTATGATTTAGCTGAGACCCCAGTATCCATATGATTTTTAATATTGCGCTCGTTATTCAGTTTAGCCAGGGGATAACCTTTGTGTCATATTACCCATTCCGAATAGTGATACGACGTATATGGATAGCATTTGAAGACCGGTGGTGAAGACTGGGTATTTTCGAGAACGGAAGGATAACCCATCGATTGTCTCTGCACCGAGTCGCGCCGGTATAGAGATTCCTTCACTGATGGGAAGTCCGATCGGGATTGCGAATACCCGGATTGCAAGGGCTTCTTCGGAAGTGCCTTCGGTTCTGTTTCGAACCCAGAACAGACTTGTATGGATTGTATGTCTGACATTACATTTTGAG
This sequence comes from Allium cepa, assembly GCA_030765085.1. Classification (NCBI taxonomy): domain Eukaryota; kingdom Viridiplantae; phylum Streptophyta; class Magnoliopsida; order Asparagales; family Amaryllidaceae; genus Allium; species Allium cepa. Next base: position 62,942,653 of record CM060935.1, read on the forward strand.
ATATAAAGCAGATTTCTTTCAAACACATTTCTGTTAGTGGCGGAGAATTTATTCTCTTAGCTTAACACCCTTCTCTGAGACGTACGAGCTCAGAGATTACGTAGTTGAAGGTTATCAGTAATATATTCCCAACTTGGTAATGTGGCATGCCGAGTGCTACTGATCATTTATTGATCAAAGCGTGGCTTTTGTGAAAAGCTTAGCTTTGTGGAAGAGACTTCGTCGAACCTCACAACCCGGTAATGGTCAAAACAGGAAGAATGCAGCAAGTTTATTTGGGGATAGCGCCCCCTGAAGGTATGTTCATTTCCTTCTGGATAGAAGTGGATCATGGTATGGAGCCCAGATACTTAACTTATGTGGATATCGCAGACATATATATATATATATATATATATATATGTATGTATGTATATATATTACTTTGTGATTGTTGTTGGGGCCCCGGATAAAGGTTGGTTACGACCGAGGGATGGCATACTCGTGTCAGTAGTTACCTAGTTTAGAGGTAACCCGGCCTTGTGTTGGCAGAGATACGGTTAGGTTCTCTGGGCATCCCTCCAGAGGCGTACCCATGTGGCAATGAGAAGTTCCTTGGCCTGACCATTTGTTGGAAAATCCAAAGAAACAATACGAGCCTTGTACGGTTTTAGTTGTATAACCTGCCATGGAACGTGGTGGTAACCTGCTATTGAACATGGTAGCTATAGTAGGCATAAGTGCGAAATGCCTATGTTGGCTAGGATTTATATTATACTTTCGAAATGGTTTTTCTGCACTTTGCACTTATAGTAATAATATCAAAGAAACTCGCGTATCAAGCATGTCTTACAATCATAAGAAGAAATCTCCTCTAATTCTGCGATTGCATTGTGCGTGTTGCGGGAGGTCTTATGGTAGTTCCATTTTTCAAAAAGCATTGTGGTTTTCAAGGTTTTAAATTCCTTTGTTGATTGTTCTTAAAAGATAAACTGTTTTGTTACTCATACTAGTCCCACGACTGACCTGGAGTATATTGTTTCTTTCCTAAACTCTGGGTGCCCACGATTGTCCACACGGGCAGTCTAGAGTTGGGTTTTTCAGATAGTCAGGTTCAGTAGATTATCTGGAGCTAGTTCAGTCTTTGGATATGGACTGCACTTGCTCTTCTTTGCTCATCATTATTGAGAGTTCGAGCTACTTCTGGATTGGTGCCTTGGGGATGGAGATTATCCGCTGCTGGTGTTATCTATTTTCTTTCCGCTGCTATTTTCGTGTATCATATCTCTGACGTATATTGATATTCCTTGTATATTGATCATTGTATCAGATACTGTATCAATGTAGTATATCAATGTATTATTCATTTCTTCCGCTGTGTTGTTTACTTAATGGTGTTATAAGCTCCGGCGCGAGTCAAATTTTAACGATTGAATCTGCGACATTCGAGTACAAGTGAAGTACGGGTGTCGATTTTCGAACGCTGAAATTTGGATCGTGACATCTTGGTATCAGAGCTGAGGGTTAAAAACTTTAGCTTGGGAGTATAACACATTAAGTAGCTCATTAGAGATCGGGTGAAGCATACCCTAGAATGAGTATCCCTAAGATATATGTCGGTATGCCTCGGTAAATTCTCTTACTATCCACTGATAGTGAGTATGAGTGCAAGAAGAAAATGAGATAGGGGACAGGGGAATACGACTATAAATGGTCAATACCCTGTAACAACAAGGAAACGATCTTTTCTCTATCAATCTCTTTTTTTCAACATCATTTCTTAATTCTTCGATAATTTCTAGTAGATCCAGGAAAATTTTTGATATATTTGAATGAGACATAAACTCCAAATGGTCAGAATTATTGTTTGGATGTAATTGATTATTTTGGTTGCTATGGTTGATAGGTATACTTTGGTTTTTAACCTAAAAGTTTTGAAATTGTATCCATATATCTATCTATTGTTTGGGGTCTGATATATGCTACGAATGGTTAGTGTCCCTTCAAACTAATCAGTGCCATGCATATTTCGTAGATATGGATGACCCGAGTATAGTGTGAAAAACTTAATAGATTCTTTCTTGTATCTATTGTTGATACTCTGATTTGGTAAGCCAAATGCAGAATAGATATTCAGTTTGATTTTATGAATCATCTTTCATCTATCTTTAGATTTTAATCTTGATTGTAGAGAACCCATAGCATCAGTCGAGGCGGAGCAACCTCAAAGGCCAGAAGAGTTGGTGATTATGGTTCGGCTAGTCAGGTTCAGGAGCCGTCTATGGATGAGGAAGTACCAGAAGAACCCGAGGAGGTATTCGACGGTGAAGAAGAATTCGAGGTCGAGGAAGGACTCGAAGAGGACGAGGAAGAGTTAGAGGACGAAGAAGAATTTGAAGATGAGGAGTATTATGTAGAGTCAGAAGACGATGAAGCAATTATTTGGTATTTAGATGATGCCATTAAGGAGCTAGATGGTGGAGGTTTAATCCCTGTAGTACCTGATCCAGTGGAAGTTTTGGAAACAGACAGTGAGGCGGAGATTAGGAATTGTCAGGGCCTGAAAGGGAAAGCTCTGATAGTGAGGATCTGTAGATGATTAGGATGTTTCCTTTTGGGTAGTGTATGCTTTATATATGTATTTTGACTCAGAATGTCGTGAATGTAAGATGTATGTATATGTATGGTTGGATGAATGACTATTGTAGGATCGATTTCACCCTAGAGGGGGGGGGATGAATAGGGTGATAGTATTAATTATAAAAATTAATTGCGGAAGCTTATTTCAACACATATCATAGAATAATAGCAGCACAGAAATAAATAGCAGAATAATAAAATGCAGAAATAGAACGACACAGAATTTACCCAGCTTCGGCAAAAACCTGCCTACGTGCTGCCCCCCAAGGTTTCTACTAGAAATTAGATAGTCACACGCATACACACGTAAACTCGCGACACCCGCTAATGACTAACCTAACTCTACGCTCAAAACTCTGTCACAACTCAGCCACTGAGTTGCGAATTCTCAAGCTACGCCACGTAGCTTGTCCCCTAGTCACACGACTAGCAAATACAACGGTTTGAAAAGAGATTTAAATTAAAGACAAATTTAAAACAAATAATAAGATAAAACCTTTAAACAAAAAACCCTTATTTTAAAAACAAAAGCCCTAAAACTTAATTGCCGGCCCCTTTTATTATTTCGACCCGATCCTTTTTTATTCTTTGGGAAAATGGCGGTCGTTCTCTCGTTCATTCCTCTTTGTGAAATTAGGGCTTTGTTCTCGATCCATATTAGGGCTTTCGAATGCCAATTTATTTCGATCGAATATGTGGTTGTTCGAGAGTTGCCTTGCTCGATCGATTTCTCGTTGCTCTCTCTCTGGCTACTTTGAGTTAATGGAGTTCGACTTCGATTCAGTATATGATTTTCTCCTTTTGTTTTCTGGTTTGATGCTTGCTTGAATTCTGATGCTTTTTAAATTGCCGATGATGATGATTGGTTTTTCATCCTTTAACTCGATCGATGGTTATTGTCAATGATGTTGATTCCTATTTATAGGATTCGACCTTCTAAATTTACGTCGTATATTTACTTATTTGAATTCGTCAAAATATTTTCTCTGCTGATCGATATTTGTTGAACGTTGATGATTTGATTGACTTTTTCAATTTCGTATATTCTTTGCTTGGTGGTCACGGCTTTGATTCATTTTCGTGATGACCACGACTTGATCGTTTCTGACTTTGACTTCGGTCACCTTTTTTTTATTTCATGGATTTAATATTGACATTGTTATGCTTCCACGACTTCGACATTTACATTGTTCATCTCTGTCATGTTTGCTTTGGCTTCATTGACCTCGGCCATGTGTTCATCTGAGTGTTCGTCCCTGAATATTACTGTTTTGGTTTACTGGTGCATGTTACTGCTGTGTTGCTATATTGATGCCTGTTCGGTCTTGTTCCTTCACTTTACTTGAGCAGTTAGCATTAAAACTGTATGATTCATTTTGTATGTTGTACTGTGAACCATCTTGATCATTATATATCGATACTTGTGCATTTCTGCTCTACATCTTGTAGTTTGCTTTGATGCACTGGTTTGGTTTTTTTCTGTTTGCATGCTTGAAGTCATTTGATCTTGATTACTTGTTGGAGTCTGGTGGTTGCTGTACACTGTCATGTACACTTGTGTTCGAGCTTGCATTTGTTAGTGATGTTGTACTTCACTATTGCCTGGTCTTGTTTGTTCGATCACCTTGCCGTTCCATGGTTTGAAGTCTGGTTGTTCACTGGTTTTTGAGTCTGTTGTAACTGGCCTGTTGCACTGTTTTTTGACCATCTTTGTTCATTGTTATTGTCTCTGTCCATTCAAGTCTTATACTTGGTCTTGAGCATTTCCTGACTTCGACTGTTTTAGTTTGATCACTGAGCACTGCTTACTGCCATGTTGCATAATCCCTGGTCTTCAATGCACATGTATATATGATGTTTATTAGTGGACCATTTGAACATTGCTTGGTGTTGCCTTTGTGTACTTCATATATGCACCGTGTCTTGTAACACTTGTGTCACTTGTGTACTTGAGTATGCACTGCATATTTGGTTTGCTCCTTTTCTGGTTGGTGTTGCTGTTATGTTGATGGCTAGCCTTTGCTAGTTCATTCATGACATGTTGTCCATGTGAGTTCATTTGTGTCTGCATTGTCATGTTGTATTATTCCATGTATTTGTGCTTTGATGCAGTTTATTTGTAGTCTCTTGTTCTTGTTTCTATTGGACTAGTCGACACTTGATTCTTGAGTTTTGGCCATTTTCACCTGTGTTGAATCCAGTTTCACAACTCGGGTTTGACCTTGTGCTGAAGTCGAGATTTTATTTATGTTGCACCTGAGTTGAACCCGTCTTTTTATTTGGGTTTGACCTTGTGCTCACCTATCCCTGTAGCATCATCAAGTGTATATCGGTGTGCACGGCCTTGTGGCATGTACAGTGATTCACTGTGCATGTCACATTGTTCGTGTGTGATGAATTCAAATATAAATGATGACGAACAACCCAAATAACTGAGGCAAACAATATTTTCAAAAATCATATTTTATTTTATATTGCAAAAATATCTCTTTTTCAATTTTACTGCGTTAGTGAATATTTTTGCAGATTGCTCAGATGCTGGATTCAAACCGGAATGAAGTTGAAGACAAAATACGAGTGTGAGTGATATGTATTGAGGTTATTAATGTAAAAACAATTGTGATGTAATCAAAAATGTATATGTATAGTGAGAGCTTGAATTTGTACTATTCAAGATTGTAATAAACATTTGTTTGAATAAAATTTCTGTTTGAATTCAAATTCTGTGTAATTTATTTTATTCAACAAATATTTATTTAATCTATGAAAAATAGTACATTAACAAATACATTTAAATGAATATATATGTTTATTATCATCAAACAAAAACATATAAGCACATATTCATACAATCTCCCCCTTTTGATGATAACAAACATATATTTAAGATTTTGACCGTGTTAAATGTATTTGATCAACGATATACTCCAATTGCTCCCCCTATTTAAATGCTTCCTCTCTACATGATGCTCCCCCTACATATATGCATTCAAATAGAAATATATAAATAAGCCTAGATGTAAATGGAAAATTATTTGACCTTTGCTTGATTCTATTTGACAAAATCTTAACTTTTCTCTCCCCCTTTTGTTATCAGCAAAAGAATAATAGTGTTAGAGAAAAATAAAGATAAAGTGATCAATATTATTCCAACATTAAACTCAAATTGAATATAAATATTAAACTTCAATAAAAATCAAACAAAAATCATAACTACCCTTGTTAGGCGCATATTCCACTTTTAGAATTATGGAAATGATGTTCTAATATAAAATCATACAATTGTATCAACTTGTGGTACATTTATATCAGGAATTTGAATATCTACTAATCTTGCATAACCGTTAGGACTTTTAAATGAGATTAGTAGTATTCCAATTTGATTTTTAAAAATGAAATCAAATATCTTCTAACCACGCATGACCGTGAGGACTTTTAAATGGGATTAGAATCAACTTGTCTATTTAATCAATTAATTTTGATATGCGTTCCATACATGCATAACCGTAAGGACTTTTAAATGAGCATGGAAGAACATAATCAAAAATCCAAGTAATTCACCCATGCATAACCGTGAGGACTTTTAAATGAGAGTGGATACTTTGGATATTTATTTATTTTTACAAATAAATATGAAATGAAAAACAAATGATCCCTGATTATAGTACCACATATCGACCAACTATATTTAAGTTTTGATAAACCATGGTCGATAGAAATATGATAGATATAGAAATGGTCATGGAATCTTTATCCAACAAAAAGTTTTATAACTCTTGTTTGAATTCCTAAAGAAATTTTCCAAATATACTCTCTTGAGTAATGCATGTTAAATATCAACACTTATCACCTTTTCAATCACTATTTATCTTTTTGATAATTAGTAGGGAGTCGGATTAGTCAAAAATTTGTCATTTAAAATCAAATAAAAATGACTAATCTGAAAATATGGTCAAAAATGATTTTCTTGAAGAGGTTATATGAGAGAAAAAAATCTGCTAATTGAATGAAAAATATGCAGATATTTTCTTTGAAAAACGATGCAGTTACTAAATGTCTCACCATAAATCACGTTCAATTAGTAATTTTTCTATCAACTAGATTACCAGTGTAATCTGCATCTGAATTTCTCTTTCACTCCAAAATATCACTAACTATATTTGATAGACCAGATCATGAAGTGTGCATGAAAAATTTCAACCTCAATTTCAACAACAATTTAAATGACATTCTTTGAATTTGAATTGAAGCCATGTAAATAATAAAAAACTGTGAATATAGAGTTAGCCTAATTATAACCAAATGCATTATCATCCAACAAACCACAATATTTAATCCAAACAAATATGTATGAAGTAATTCAAAGATTAGTGTTTTTGGCATAAATGTAATTGGCCAATTATTTTGAATAAGTCAGAATCAAAGTCATCATCTTTTCATCATCTCGATATTGGCTGATTCAGAATATGGTGCATATTATCACATTTAATATATCGTTCAAATAAATATACCATTACCTGTTTTACCTTTACGATATTTTTCGTTGTTTATCCATTGTGATTCTGTCACCTTTATAATAGGCTAAGGAACTTTGCTTTGCCGCCCGTTGTGTTTCTGGAACAGCCAAAAAATCCAGAAAACACTGTTGTTGTTCCTTAGCCTGCCACCACACCTATACGGTAAAAGATTTATGTGACCTATTTGTTTTTATAGGTTCATGATTGTTAGTGGCAGAATATTTAGAAAAATAATTTTGTGGAGACCCAAAACTGTTTATATATGTTCCTTTTGGCACCCAAATTTGTTTAACTTTGAGAGATTTTATATTTGTGCCTTTTGGAACCCAAATTGGTATGGTTTTCACATGTTTGGGTCTATACCAACAATTATTGTGATCGTGTCCATATTTTCTACAAATTGTGCACATGGAATTTTCTTGATTAATATCGCTTCCAACATTTTCAGATTGACTATATCCAAGTCCTTGTCTAATCGTATTACCAGTTTGCTTTCCTAATAGCATATTCAACGATTTTTCACCTTTTGAAAATTTATTTAAGGTCGTCGACAATTGTTGGACTTGTGTTTTGAGAGATTCATTTTCGTTTAACAATTGTGTGCACTTTTTAATAGAGTTCTCTCTCCTCGTTTTTTCACTTTCTTTCAAAATCAGAATTTCATTTTCAAGTGATTTTATATTAGTTTCTGATTTTTTGATTTGTTCTTCGAATGTTGGACACTTATCATACTTAGGGATCCTACTTTGATAGGTTTTAACTAATTGGTCAAGTTGTTTATTTAAATCTATCAAAGTATCTTTTTGTGATTCAAGTTTGGCATACTTCTCCCTAAGTCGTTCAAAACAACCATTTACTTCGTGGAAATATATAAGTAATTGCGAATGAGAAAGTTTTGATACCTCACTTGGCTCGTCATCATCACTGTCAGTTATTTCACCATGAAGACACAAGTCCGCTTTTTAATCCTCACTGTTAGCACTTTGATTATCTTCATCACTTGTATTCCACGTGGCAGCAAAACTTCTCCTTTTTGATTTCTTTTCAAAGTCGCGTCGATTTTGAGGACAATTGGGCTTGATGTGTCCGGGTTGGTTGCACCTATGACAGATGATCTTTTGTTCTTATGGATTGTCCAGTATTTTATTTATTCTACTTTTCAATTTTCGATTTAGAGCTGAATTTCCGTATTTGTAATTCCACCTTTTGACTTTCTTTATTATCATCTCCAATTCTGCTGCTCCATCATCATTATCATCACTATCACTTTCTGTTGTTCCTTTAAGAGCTATTGATTTCTTTCGAGTATCACCTCCTTCACGTTCTTCCTTGAATTTCATTTCTAGCTCATAAGCGGTGAGATTTCTTATGAGTTCTTCGACTTTCATTTGTTTCAAATCTTTTGATTCTTGAATGGCAGTCACTTTGGCTTCAAAACTTCGTGGAAGGACTCTGAGGATTTTTCGGACTATCTCCAACTCTGTATATGGTTTTCCAAGGGCTTTTGATTTGTATACGATATTGGAAAGTCGTCCATGCATCTCTTTGACATTTTCTTCTTTTGCCATTGTGAAATTCTCGTATTCGCTGCTTAGCATGGCAAGGTGAGATTCTTTGACTTGAGATGTTCCTTTGTAAGCCACTTCTAGTGTGTGTCATATTTCCTGTGCAGTTAGACAATGTGAGACACGATTAAATTCAAATTGATCCAATGAACAGATTATAGAATTCATAGCTCTAGCATTAGCATTTTGTAATTTATTTTCTAGTTCTGTCCATTGATCCATCGGTTTATCTATTTCCTGATTATCTACAATTATAGTTGGTGCTCTATATCCTGTCTCAACAATGTTCCAAGCGTCAATGGTTTTCAGAAAAATTTTCATTCTATTTTTCCAATAAGCATATTCACCATTGAACATTGGTGGTCTAACTATGGACTGACCCTCAGCAAAAGCATTATTAAAAGAAGCCATTTTAAAAGTTCAAACTTTTAAACAAAAACTGATTTTTGAAAAATGAAATTTTAAAACAAAAATTGACTTCTATTCCTAGCTCCGATACCACTTGTAGGATCGATTTCACCCTAGAGGGGGGTGAATAAGGTGATAGTATTAATTATAAAAATTAATTGCGGAAGCTTATTTCAACACAGATCACAGAATAATAGCAACACAGAAATAAATAGCAGAATAATAAAATGCAGAAATAGAACGACACAGAATTTACCCAGCTTCGGCAAAAACCTGCCTACGTGCTGCCCCCAAGGTTTCTACTAGAAATTAGATAGTCACACGCTTACACACGTAAACTCGCGACACCCGCTACTGACTAACCTAACTCTACGCTCAAAACCCTATCACAACTCAGCCACTGAGTTGCGAATTCTCAAGCTACGCCACGTAGCTTGTCCCCTAGTCACACGACTAGCAAATACAACGGTTTGAAAAGAGATTTAAAATTAAAGACAAATTTAAAACAAATAATAAGATAAAACCTTTAAAAAAAACCCTTATTTTAAAAAACAAAAGCCCTAAATCTTAATTACCGGCCCCTTTTATTATTTCGACCCGATCCTTTTTTATTCTTTGGGAAAATTGCGGTCGTTCTCTCGTTCGTTCCTCTTTGTGAAATTAGGGCTTTGTTCTCGATCCAGATTAGGGCTTTCGAATGCCAATTTATTTCGATCGAATCTGTGGTTGTTCGAGAGTTGCCTTGCTCGATCGATTTCTCGTTGCTCTCTCTCTCTCTGGCTACTTCGAGTTGATGGAGTTCGACTTCGATTCGGTATATGATTTTCTCCTTTTGTTTTCTAGTTTGATGCTTGCTTGAATTATGATGCTTTTTAAATTGCCAACGACGACGATTGGTTTTTCATCCTTTAACTCGATCGATGGTTATTGCCAATGATGTTGATTCCTATTTATAGGATTCGACCTTCTAAATTTACGTCGTATATTTACTTATTTGAATAATGTATATTCTTTGCTTGGTGGTCACGGCTTTGATTGATTTTCGTGATGACCACGGCTTGATCGTTTCTGACTTTGACTTCGGTCACCTTTTTTTTTTTGATTTCATGGATTTAATATTGACATTGTTATGCTTCCACGACTTCGACATTTACATTGTTCATCTCTGTCCTGTTTGCTTTGGCTTCATTGACCTCGGCCATGTGTTCATCTGAGTGTTCATCCCTGAATATTACTGTTTTGGTTTACTGGTGCATGTTACTGCTGTGTTGCCATATTGATGCCTGTTCGGTCTTGTTCCTTCACTTTACTTGAGCAGTTAGCATTGAAACTGTATGATTCATTTTGTATGTTGTACTGTGAACCATCTTGATCATTATATATTGATACTTGTGCATTTATGCTCTACATCTTGTAGTTTGCTTTGATGCACTGGTTTGGTTTTTTTATGTTTGCATGCTTGAAGTCATTTGATCTTGATTACTTGTTAGAGTCTGGTGGTTGTTGTACACTGTCATGTACACTTGTGTTCGAGCTTGCATTTGTTAGTGATGTTGTACTTCACTATTACCTGGTCTTGTTTGTTCGATCACCTTGCGGTTCCATGGTTTGAAGTCTGGTTGTTCACTGGTCTTTGAGTCTGTTGTAACTGGGCCTGTTGCACTGTTTTTGGCTATCTTTGTTCATTGTTATTGTCTCTGTCCATTCAAGTCTTATACTTGGTCTTGAGCATTTCCTGACTTCGACAGTTTTAGTTTGATCACTGAGCACTGCTTACTGCCATGTTGCATAATCCCTGGTCTTCAATGCACATGTATATATGATGCGACCATTTGAACATTGCTTGGCGTTGCATTTGTGTACTTCATATATGCACCGTGTCTTGTAACACTTGTGTCACTTGTGTACTTGAGTATGCACTGCATATTTGGTTTGCTCCTTTTCTGGTTGGTGTTGCCGTTATGTTGATGGCTAGCCTTTGCTAGTTCATTCATGACATGTTGTCCATGTGAGTTCATTTGTGTCTGCATTGCCATGTTGTATTATTCCATGTATTTGTGCTTTGATGCAGTTTATTTGTAGTCTCTGGTTCTTGTTTATATTGGACTAGTCGACACTTGATTCTTGAGTTTTAGCCATTTTCACCTGTGTTGAATCCAGTTTCACAACTCGGGTTTGACCTTGTGCTGAAGTCGAGATTTTATTTATGTTGCACCTGAGTTGAACCCGTCTTTTTATTTGGGTTTGACCTTTTGCTCACATGTCGCTGTAGCATTATCAAGTGTATATCGATGTGCACGGCCTTGTGGCATGTACAGTGATTCACTGTGCATGTCACATTGTTCGTGTGTGATGAATTCAAATATAAATTATGACGAACAACCCAAATAACTGAGGCAAACAATATTTTCAAAAATCATATTTTATTTTATATTGCAAAAATATCTCTTTTTCAATTTAACTGCGTTAGTGAATATTTTTGCAGATTGCTCAGATGCTGGATTCAAACTGGAATGAAGTTGAAGACAAAATACGAGTGTGAGCGATATGTAGTGAGGTTATTAATGTAAAAACAATTGTGATGTAATCAAAAATGTATATGTATAGTGAGAGCTTGAATTTGTACTATTCAAGATTGTAATAAATATTTGTTTGAATAAAATTTCTGTTTGAATTCAAATTCTGTGTAATTTATTTTATTCAACAAATATTTATTTAATCTATGAAAAATAGTACATTAACAAATACATTTAAATGAATATATATGTTTATTATCATCAAACAAAAACATATAAGCGCATATTCATACAACTATAACATTTGTATGAATGCTCTTAGTAACACTTAATATAAAGTGTATTTTGGATATTTTATAAAACTAAAATTGGCAAATTTCGAGGACGAAATTTCTTAAGTGGGGAATCTGTAACGATCCCGAATTTTTACTATGCTTAAATTAATAATTAATTTAATTTTTGAATAAAAGAAATTATAAAATTAATTGGTAAATTAATTTGAGTTTCTCCGAATTCGATTAAAAATATGTGTGATTATTTTTATCAAAGTATAATTAAATTTTAAAAACGATTTTTTTAAAATTTTAATATCTAAATAATGAATGAATGCAAATATAAAATAAGTAAAAGGAAGCATAAGTCAAAGGAAAACAAATACATAAGTATGCAAAGAAACAAATAAATTTATAGTTATATAAAATCTGAAAATAAATGTTTAAGTTAAATTAGAATTTAATATATATATATATATATAAGTAAAATGAACTACAAGCAAAGTATATTTATAAAATATAAACTTCATTTAAAATATAAAGTAAAGAACAAAATATACTTACAAAAATGATAATAAACCGAAATATATGAGTTAGCTTGCAAAATAGAAAAGGGCGAAAACATAAAAGACATTAGTATTGAATGTTTGCATCTCTAAGAACATACCCTATCATTTCAGCTCCATATAGAAAAAGATTAAGGTCACCTGCTGTACAAGCAAATAGTAACTTCTCTGTAATGCAGCCCATAATGCAAGCATCTTCAGCCGTGCCTATTGTACAAACAAGATTACCCTGTAAACTTCTTTATTTATATCAACTTCTCATTTCATTTCGTTTATTCCAAGTTGAGAAAATTTAAAGTAGCAACTGAAATAAAACATCATTATTCTACAACTTAAACAAAGATTCAACAACTCAAATCAACTTGAACCAGAGATTCAAGAAGAAGAATTCCAGTTTGAAATTGCAAAAGCCTGGAAAAAAAAGAAGAGAAGGCTCTGTCATTTCTAAAAACAAAAAAATGTGGAAGGTGAGTAAACACAAATTTAAAATTTTACGTTTAATTAAAACACTGAACAGGCAATTCATTGATGATATTGTGTTGTTTAAGTATCACTTTTGACTATAGTTCTGTGTTATATCTATAGGTTGTTCTGTGAAATGTTTTAATGTACAGGTTTTCTCTGTTTATTTTTATAGAGTTACATATTTATTCAAAACTCAAAAATATTTTCAACTAATCATTAATAAGCTTAGAATCTTCAAACAAACAAGAGGTTTAAACCTACATCAAGATTTTAAAAGCTGTTTAAAACCTGTTGGTGAAGTATTCACTGCTGGAATCTTGTTTTACAGGAAACCATGCAATATTGTGTTAAATTCGAATGCGATGAATTGCTGATTCAATTTTATAGCTTGAGTCTACATACAGAAAAGAAAATTTTTAAAACAAAAATGAAAATTTTTAGTTAAGAAATGAAGGAGCAGTTTACAGATGAACAAAAATCATTTTGTTACAAAATTCTGTTGATTTAATGAAGTGTTGATGCTGAAATTTGTTATGGAGCTAGATTATTGATTCATGGATATAGGAAAAATGTTGAAAAAAAAAAGTTAATGCGAATTTTTGTAAGTCGAATCGAATTTAGGGTTTAACTTATGGTTTTGACGAGGTTGAGGAATTTGATTCGTTCGACATCCACGGTCGATCGAGTGCTATGTATTTTCGGAAGATGGTGGAAGGGTTGACAACGAAGTGATGGTCGGAGTTTGGGATTTTCCGGTTGTCGGGGTTGCGAGGATGGCGACATTCCAGGTTTGGAATGAGGATGCCAGTGTTGTTCCAGGTTTTCGATTCTTCCTGCTCGATTTCGAATTCGAGGTGATGGCGAAGTTCGAGTGGTTGGAGGATGGTCTGGAGTCGATTGACGATTTGCTCGATGGGGTGTTGTTGACTGGAGGCGCGCGGCGGCGCCGTGCACGTGCACGGCGCTAGGTTGTGTCAGGTGATGTTTTCATTGTGTGACTCGGGAAAAATATTGGGTTACACGTGTGATATTCGAGTTTTAAATAGGGGAGTACTGCTTTGTTTCAATCTACAGTATTTAAAAAAATAAAGAAAAAGAGAAGAAGAAGATGGAGTTCGAGTGGAGTACGAGAGAGACTCAGGAAAGAGAGGGGAGGAACTCGAGAAACAAGGAAAAAACCTCGAGCTTTATGCGAGTAAACAGAATATTTACTTCGGTTTAAATTACTAAGGATTAGCCTAATACCTTTTTAAGTTATTTTGTGAAGTAAAGTTTAATATTTATTTAAGTAAACATTGTCGACAAATTTAAAACTAAGATATAACTTAAAATCATTAAGAGAGATTAGAATAATAATTAATTTATATGGGAAGTTAATTAAGAATGCAATTGATTTATACTTGTAATTAAATAAGTGATTTAAGATTTAATAAATCTGTAATTAAAGATTGATATTTATAACTTTGCGTTTAAATCAATTTTGAACTTAAGAATTTAACTATCTACTTGAAGTTAATGAATGGTAATTAACTAATTAAATGCTTAATAAATTAATTAAGAAATTAATTGGTAATTCACTTTTATAAATTAATGATTAAGGTTATAAATAAATAATTAAGAATTAATTAATTAAGTAATTAAGAAGTAATTAATAAGGTAATAAGTTGGTTTATTTGTGATTAATCAAACAAAATAATAATGATTTATTCTTAAGTAATTAATTAAGTTAAGTAAATCAAACTATATTGATATGAATTGATGATTCTTGTTTGATTGACTCTAATATCTATTTGATGATATTCTGTGATATGCTTTGATATATCTATGATGATTGTGTATGATTTAACTGTGATAAATGCTATGTGAATTAAATCATTGAATTAAATTGTTTAAATTAATTAGACAACTTGGCCTTTAAAACGACATTTGAATTTCGATGCGACAAGGAGTCGGACTCCAGTTGGTTATCCGAAACCCACATCGAATTGTGATGATGAATCTTTGTGATTGATAAATTTACTTTATTTATGAATCTGTGAATGAATATAAGCATTAAAAATTATACATATCTGTGATGATTGATGTTGTGCACTATTGTGTAAAACCCCTGGACTACACTTATACACACACAAATATGGATTGCACGTGGAGATCGGTTGAGTCGCGGATATTTGAATTTAATTCAAAATAGTTCTGAAAGTTGAATTTGAAATCCAAATGGTTTTGGAAATGGAATTTAGTTAAATGTGAAAAGTTTTTGAAATGGAGTTTCAAAGATGAAATTTATTTTGAATAACTTGATTAATTTTTGGAATTTAAATAATTTGATTTAAATTTGAATCCAATATTTGAAATTGAATTCAATAACTTGGAAATTTTAGCCTAAAACATCGTACAAGTCATAAAGGATGTTTGTATGGGTTTTTTTTAAAAAAACTATGATTTTTGAAAATTTAAATTTAAATCCAAGTTTTATACTTGAATGGTTTTAACTGATGTAATTGTAATCAGTTTTTCCCACAACAAAACCTATTTCTTTTCAAATAATAATAGTTTTCATTTAATGAAAGGTTTTCCAAATTTTGTTGAAAGGTTTCAAGTTTGAAATCGAATTCAAATGTTTTGAAAGGCTATGAATGAATCTTTGGAAACGAGTTTGAAAATTATAAATTAAATCTTAATTTAAAGGTTTAACGAGTTAATCCAATTAAAATGGAAATTGTTTAAACTATTGAAGGTTGTTGAAATGAATCTTTTTGTTTAAAAGATTAGAAATGGTAATTTGTCTTAACCATTTGAATGAAAGGTTTTGATCTTTAAGCTGTGATTTAGCTGAGACCCCAGTATCCATATGATTTTTAATATTGCGCTCGTTATTCAGTTTAGCCAGGGGATAACCTTTGTGTCATATTACCCATTCCGAATAGTGATACGACGTATATGGATAGCATTTGAAGACCGGTGGTGAAGACTGGGTATTTTCGAGAACGGAAGGATAACCCGTCGATTGTCTCTGCACCGAGTCGCACCGGTATAGAGATTCCTTAAGTAATGGGAAGTCCGATCGGGATTGCGAATACCCGAATTGCAAGGGCTTCTTCGGAAGTGCCTTCGGTTCTGTTCGAACCCAGAACAGACTTGTATGGATTGTATGCCTGACATTACATTTTGAGATATAAGGCAGATTTCTTTCAAATACATTTCTGTTGGTGGCCGAGAATTTATTCTCTTAGCTTAACTCCCTTCTCTGAGACGCATGAGCTCAGAGGTTATGTAGTTGAAGGTTATCAGTAATATATTCCCAACTTGGTAATGTGGCATGCTGAGTGCTGCTGATCATTTGTTGATCAAAGCGTGGCTTTTGTGAAAAGCGTAGCTTTGTGGACGAGACTTCGTCGAACCTCACAACCCGGTAATGGTCAAAACAGGAAGAATGCAGCAAGGTTATTTGGGGATAACGCCTCCTGAGGGTATGTTCATTTCCTTCTGGATAGAAGTGGTATCATTGTATGGAGCCCAGATACTTAACTTATATGGATATCGCTGGGGACCCGGATAAAGGTTGGTTACGACCGGGGGATGGCATACTCGTGTCAGTAGTTACCTAGTTTATAGATAACCCGACCTTGTGTTGGTAGAGATCCGGTTAGGTTCTCGGAGAGTCCCTCCAGTGGCGTACCCATGTGGCAATGGGAAGTTCCTTGGCCTGACCATTTGTTGGAAAATCCAAAGAAATAATACGAGCCTTGTACGGTTTTAGTTGTATAACCTGCCATGGAATATGGTGGTAACCTACTACTGAACATGGTAGCTATAGTAGGCATAAGTGCGAAATGCCTATGCTGGCTAGGATTTATATTATACTTTCGAAATGGTTTTTCTGCACTTTGCAATTATAGTAATAATATCAAAGAAACTCGCGTATCAAGCATGTTTGATTATCGTAAGAAGAAATTTCCTCCAATTCTGTGATTGCATTGTGTGTGTGGCGGGATGTCTTATGGTAGTTCCATTTTCCAAAAAGCATTGCGGTTTTCAAGGTTTTAAATTCCTTTGTTGATTGTTCTTAAAAGATAAACTGTTTTGTTACTCATACCAGTCCCACGAATGACCTGGAGTTTATTATTTCTTCCCTAAACTCTGGGTGCCCACAATTTTCCACACGGGCAGTCTAGAGTTAGGTTTTTTAGATAGTCAGGTTCAGTAGATTATCTGGAGCTAGTTCAGTCTTTGGATATGGACTGCACTTGCTCATCTTTGTGCATCATTATTGAGATTTCGAGCTACTTCTGGATTGGTGCCTTGGGGATGGAGATTATCCGCTGCTAGTGTTATCTATTTTCTTTCCGCTGCTATTTTCTTATATCATATCTCTGATGTATATTGATATTCATTGTATATTGATCATTGTATCAGATATTGTATCAATGTAGTATATCAATGTATTATTCATTTCTTCCGCTGTATTGTTTACTTGATGGTGTTATAAGCTCCGGTGTGAGTCAAATTTTAACGGTTGAATTTGCGGCATTCGAGTACAAGTGAAGTATGGGTGTCAATTTTCGAACGCTGAAATTTGGATCGTGACAAAACAAAGATTGATAAATATGTATGATTATGTAAAAAAAGATGTGATGGATTTGTAAGTTTAAAAATAAAATAAAAAAAGAAATTATGACATTTCCATATCACTCGTACACATTACTACTAATTCATGCATTACACATTGGGTAAAAGGGTGTACCCTTGGGTTATGCATGTGGATCAAATCATAGTGGAATGTGTGGCGATGTGACATCATTTGAGAGGAGGATAGGTACTTTAAGAGCATTTAGGTAATTTTACACTTTCATTTTGTATAAAACTCATTCAACTTTTCTCTCTCTCTTTCGCCATTTCATTTTCTACTTTTTCTATAAAAAATTACATCTTCTTTTAAGCTTTAAAAACCATGTTAATGGCTTTCAAAATTTGAAAGTTAAATTTCTTTTCTTTTTTCCACTTTAGATGCTTGAAATACATTTAAGCACTTTCTTCTTCATAAATCAAAGTCATACTCACTTCGACCCCAGGCATGATCAAGCCTAAGCCAGCATAGGCCGAGCCCAAAAGTGCCTGGGCCAAGACCATCTCGCCATGTGTTGGTCAAAAATCATATTTTGCATCAGGGTTTTCAAAAGTTTAGGCTATTTCAAAGTTTGAAAAGATTTTGATGATCAAACTATTTTATGTTTTGAAAAGATTTTACCTTTAAGTCTTGAAATGTTTGTGCATGAAATATGTTGCTAGTTTGGTTGTATATGTATAGTGTTACTTGTGGTTTGAATTAAACTTGTTAAATGTAGTCTAGAGTTTGTTTTGGTGTTAAAGTTGTTGTCTTGCTTGTATATGTGATGCTATATGTAAATTTGGATATGTAAACTTGGTTGTTTGGATATGAGTTGGGAAAGTTAGTATCTTTATGTGTTAAATTAGGTTGAAGATCACTTAGAAAAGATCAAAAGCTTTTTATTTGTTTTCAAGTCATTAAAAGGTTAAAACTATATTTAGTTTTCAAAATAAAAACTTTTACACATGTTTTTGAAAGAAGTTACATTAAGAGTGAAGTTACAAATGAGGTTGGAGTTGGATCTAAACTAAATCTAAATTTGACTAGCTGCCTTTGTAGTGATAGTCGCTATGAATGTATTTCGGAAAAAAGTTAGAGTTTATATTTTAAAAACGATTCTTTTTGGAATGGTTTTGAAAATTATTTTTCAAAATGTTAATTAAGATCAAAAGTTAATTACTTTGGTAAATAATTAAAAGTTAATAATTAATTAATTAAGATAATTACTAGTTATGTGTAATTAAGTTAAGTAATTATGGATTAAAGTTAATTAATTAAATTAATTAATCAAGCAGGTTTAATTATGAATAATTAAGTTAAAGGGTAATTAAGAAGTAATTTTAATAATTAAGTTAATTATTTAATAAATTAATTATTTAATTATACTTAATAATTAATTACTAATTAGGCAGGATTAAATTAATTAATCTAATTGGACTTAATTAAGATTTTAATTAGTGATTAATTAATCTTAATTAAGTCTTAAATTAGAGTTAATTAAGATTTAATTAGCAATGAAAAAAATTAACCAGGAATCAAATAGTGATTTAGTTAGTAATTAAATAAAGAATTTAATATTATTTAATAAAGGTATGATTTTAAACTCAATCAATTATTTTTAGCTAACTCTCTCTTATAATTAAACTTATTTTAATCCATGGGATCTCTTGTCTATGCCATTAAATAATCAAACAACCATAAATGGGTTAAACTAGACTTTGACATTTATTGGTAGAATAAATCCATGTTCTGGCATACCATAATTAAGCAAAATATTTGGTCAGCTTTTAGCGGAATAAATCCCCGTTCTACTATAACTAAACTTAATAGATTGTTTGGACATGCATTTAACATGACACGCCACCTTCCTACTATTAGGTTATTTTGGACGTGTATCTACTAGTTAGTTTATATTGACATATTATTCCTTGATTTTGGTTTATGGATTTTATTTATCTATTGCTTATGTAACGTTTTCGCGTTATGACTTGAAAATAAAGTGAAATTATAATATAACTTGATTTAGGTATCATTGTATTCAAAAGTCTCCTTTCAATTTGTAATTCTATATTTTTTAAATTGACTTTAATTCTATATCAATTTGAAGACGAGTGTTTTAAATAATTTTGTAAGTTATTCAATTATTTTAATAAAGATATTTACAGATAATATTTTGTAAATAACATTTTATAAAGGATTTATTTAAAGGATATTTACGAATGATATTTGTAATTGATTTACATAAGAAAAGGAAATTATAAATGGGGATTTCTAAAAGAGTTTTATAAATGATTTTTGATATTTATAAAAGAAGATTTTATAAATCATATTTCGATACTTATAAAGGAGTTGTATAAGTGGATTTAGAATTTAAGCAAAGAAGTCTATATAGATAGATATGATTTATTAAAAGGATTTGTTTAAGTAGTTTATAAAAGAATTTGAGATTTGGATTTCCCTTAACTGACCTTCTTAATTATGGTGGTGTGGAACTTCCGTTCCATGCTTAACACCGGAGGAATAGTGTTTGGGGTTATTCTTATCTCAAATTTTAAATAATATTTGTTTTGATCCTTTTAATGTGATTTTTAAATAAGGAAAATTTCACAATGTTTGCGAATATGCT
Source organism: Allium cepa (assembly GCA_030765085.1). Classification (NCBI taxonomy): domain Eukaryota; kingdom Viridiplantae; phylum Streptophyta; class Magnoliopsida; order Asparagales; family Amaryllidaceae; genus Allium; species Allium cepa. Next base: position 62,962,816 of record CM060935.1, read on the forward strand.
TATGCCGATGGGATAAGTATATGAGTATTTAATAAATATTTCGAAAAGTGATTTAATAGATGAAACATTTATTTAAATGAAGCTTAGTGGTTGTCATGAGTAATTAAATCTCTGAATTGTTGCTTGTTTGTTTATTGGATAGCTAAATAACCGACTATCAAATTTGTGACCAAATTATAACTCCAGAAATATCTAGAAGAAACACATGAGTTATGTGGCAAAGTCATCTTCGATGATGATGTACTGTGCGTATAAATCTCGTTTTGTTCTCTTAGGACAAATGATAGGGAGATCCGTCCACTTAATGGTCAGGGAGTGATCCTCGCTCCTATGCATTGTATGATTATTTCCGAAAGAATTGGGGTTGAGTTTACTGGAAATAATCGAGTGTTGTTTCCACGAAATCGAGATCGGATGAATAATCCGAAAACCACTTCGATCAAACTCAAGTGACGTATTGAAGACATCTTGAAGATGATGAGATCGAAGGCAAAGTCCTCTAAAGTGCAAGGGCTACTTGCTACTAATCTCGAGGTTGATTCCAAAATGGATGTAGTGAAAGTAGTGCTTTTGGTTCGTTTATCTCCTGAACGACTTGTATGGATGAATGCCGGTACTGCATTGCTTTCAGGAGGCAGTGTTAGCATTCCAATCGGTTTTCTATATAAAAAGGTAAAACGTAGTCTCTAGCCTCATTAAGCAGGAATGACTAAACATGGGATATGCAGCAGGGCTAAGTGGATTGCTCCCAATTAGGGTGTATCTTCACCTTTCTAGATATGCATTCATTTTATGGATTTAGATAGAGCTCTTGGAAAATGTTGCAAAGCAACCTGGGTGATGATATATTACATACTATCTAGGAAGGGGTAGGTCGGTCCTATAAGCAGGGGTACAAGACGTTCTTGTTGACCTTGGTACATTTTCTAGAGGTGTACAGTGACCAGCTACCACAGTAGCCTTGTCAGTGATGGAATATATTCTTCAATACGTGCCTTTACGAATTTAGTTGTATACCTGTTATGTTAGAATTTAATTAATGTAAAAATTTCAATTATGATTAATATGTATTTGTATCCTAGACACTGTTATAATATCACTGGATTTTCATATAAAAACGTTTTGGTTATCATAAAGTAAAAACCCGTCTGTATTTACGTGCGATGGGGTCTTATGGGATACCTTATATTTAAAAAAAATTACAAGTTATAATTAATAAAGTTCCTTGTGATTTGAGTTTCTCATGATGGTACTGATCCGGATGTTGTTTTTCTTATAATGCCCGGGTCAGACCGAGCATATTTTCCAGATTTGCATTGGATGCATTGGAGCTTAGGAGACGAGCCGGAGGCTAAGACGTATTTACATATGTATTTATGTTCTACTGCATGTTTTGTAGTATGTATCGTGAATTGCAAAGGCAGGTGTTATAACTATCCAAGTAGATGTTAGGCAAGTACTCTGATGAATGTATGTATATAAAGTCTTTTTTTTGTAAAGATCATTGATATATTATAGATTATTTGCTGCGATGTGAGATTCTATGTTGTTTAGTTTCTTCTTTCCCTTAACCATTTGTCTTTTCGGCACTTGATTGTTCGGCATGACCGTGGATGTATTAGCGTCGAGTTACGAGAGTCGAAAAGGCTGGTTGTTACATGTGGTACCAGAGCTTAAGGTTAAGCAAGAACCTTGGCTTTGGTGAGGGTAAACTCATTAGAGATAGGGTTAGTAACAGCTAGAATGAGTTTGAGTATGTATATATATTAGAGCACGTATTTGTTAGTGATATAAAAAAATTATGTTACGTTGATTGATCTGTTGAGTGGTATATGGATTCTTGTCAAGGGGATCCCTAAAATCTTAAACAAGGCTAACTGAAACAGTATTGTTTTAAAATTGGTAAATGAAATAATTTTACCTAGGATTATATTTTACGTATAAAAGAATGATTTTCAAAAATGTATAGTTATTTTTGATGTATTTGTTTAAGGTATGATAATACTCTACTATCATTATGGTTTTATTAGTTATGCTCGTCAAATTGAGCATTGGCTGGGGTTGAGTGTTTATATAGATAGTTTTCCTTTTGAAAATATGGGCTGGAAAAATTAGATATTAGGGCAACACTGAAACGAACACTGTGTGAATTAAGTTTCACAATTTGACTAAACAACGTTCAATGTAAATGTTGGACGAAGGATTTGGTTTAATAAAAGATGTTTAGCAAAGTTAGAATATCTAGGAATGATTTTATAGAAGAAAATGGTTTTATAAAGATCGCGTTATAAGATGGATCGTTAAAATAAAAAGATTTAAGTAGGAAACTTAAGGATTTAATTCCCAGTACTTTGAAAAATGGTTTCCAAGATTTTGAAAAGTAATAATAGTATTGTTTAAAAGTATTTTTGTTAAGGAAAGATAAATTGTTGGGTACGGAAATTTTGAGTAAAGAAATTCTTTAGATTGGTTCCAGTAACGCGTTTCAATTTGTTTTGGGATAATCAGAATAATTTTCTAAACGACGATCAGATGTTTTCCTAGGAGAATTTTGTAGTTGTATATCGCTTAGTAAATTATTCTCTTTATCATTGTACGATCGAAACGATTCCAAATCCGAGCGAACCTAAAGCAAATTGGTAATAAATAGTTTATTGAAAATATGTAAAGTATTGTTTCACAAAGCGTAGATTTTGAAATAGAAGAAGTATTCTTGAATTAACTAGTTCGGGTGGCCTAAAAATAATTGAAAATGAGAAAGAGATGTTCAGATGGTAACATTTCTTTTAAGTATTACCCTTCCATCTAAAGGGAATGTATGATACTGTTTGGTAATACCCGGTTCCTTAGTATTATTTGGGGTTACTCAAAATATATGTATATTTTCTATGGATTAAATATATAGTATCATTTCAAAATATTTTTGAAATAAAATCCCGGTATTTGGGTCCTAAGTTTTTAGGGTGTAAAGGTATCTTGATTTATAATGGTTAATAAATGAAGTTTTAAAATTGAATTAAGTCAATAAGAAGGTTTAATAAACTTGGTTTTATTAAGTAGCATCTTTTGGATTTTAACACTTAAGAGATTAAGTATTATTTAATGTTATTGGGCCGCTAATAAACACATTTACCTTAGAGGTGTCCAAAAAATAAATAAACTCTAGGATTGAGTTCAGATACCAGCACCTACTCTTCTTAGTTATTTGCAAGATCGAATGGGTAAAGATGATGAATTGGTCGATTTAGTTTTAAGACGCAAAATTATTTGTGCCCACATCTAAATAGTTAAAAGTGAAGAGAACTAAAAAACAAATGTTTATATATATACACACTCTTGGGATGTAGGAGGACATTATCCAAGCTAATAAATTTAGATGATTTTATGAAAGGTTTCATAAATAAGCGGTATCATTTAGAAATAGGTAAACCTAAGTTGGAATTGTTATGGAATGATTTCATCAATATTTATGGGAGAATATGAGGGTAGATGGGTAAATAAGAACTTTTAGGTAAGTACGTAGGTCGTACATAGATCATTTCACTTTCTGATATAGTTCTCGATCGAAGATTCGAGTACATAACTTGAGGTGTTCCACACTGTTCCAAATGAGGATCTATCACTCGATTTTAACGGCGGACACTTAATGAAGGTTCTTGATAGGGAACAAAAATTTTCTATCATGGTATATTACTATGTTAGGAGAATAGAGGTTCTTAATCAAAGAGCTTGATCGGAGTCCGCACTAGAGAATCGGTAAGCGATACTAGTTCAAAAGTGAGGTTATGTATTTGAGTGGGGATAAAATCATATTTTTCATATAGAACATCGTGCAAACCTATAAATAGTATGAATCATTCATGGGGTGAAATTTTGGAGACGAAATTCTTTTAAAGGGGGAAGGATGTAACGATCCATAATTTTATCGCTTTGATTTATGAATATTTAATTAATTTTAAATATGTAATTAATGATTTTAATAATTAAATAATCCTCTTTAAGTTATAACTAATGATAGAAAATTCCTTTTCGATATTGGTCTATAAAAACAGCTAGTTCAAACAAAATTAGAAAATATGACCGGAAAACTTTTTCAAAATTTTCAATTTTTCACCATTCAAAAGTTGTAAACACCTTAGTTAATACATTTACTCATTTTAAATAAAGTAAATATGGATTAGAAAATAAAATAAAGATTAATGATATATTTGTACTTATGTAAGAAAGAGGTGATAAATTTTTAAATTTAAAAATTAAATAAAAAAAGAAATCATGACATATCCTTATCACTCTTACAAATTAATACTATTCATGCATTACACATTGGGTAAAAGGAGTATACCCTTGGGTTATGCATGTGGCTCAAATCATGGTGGAGTGAGTGGTTATATGGCATCATTTGAGAAGAGGGGAGGTACTTTAAGGGCATCTAGGTAATTTCATACTTTCATTTTGTACAAAACTAATTTAATTTTTCTCTCTCTCCTCCACCATTTCATTTTCTACCTTTTATATAAAAATACGTCTTCTTTAAAGCTTTCAAAACCATGTAATGGCTTCCAAAATTTCAAATTTAAAAGTTTCTTTTCCTTTTCCACTTTCAATGCTCAAAAATCCATTTAAGAAAGTTTTTTTCTTCATAAATCAAAGTCATACCCACTTCCACAAGGCATGACCGAGCCTAAACAATCATAGCCGAGCCCAAAAGTGCCTAAACTGAGACCATCTTGCATTGTTTTGGTCAAAAATCATATTTTGCTTAAGGGTTATCAAAAGTTCTAGGCTATTTCAAAGTTTGAAAAGATTTGAAAATATTCTTGTAAGAAAACTATTTTATATATTGAAATAATTTTACCTTTTAGTCCTGAAATGTTTATGTGTGAAATATTTTGCTAATTTGGTTGTTGTTTCATGTTGTTTGGTTGTATATGTGCAGTATTAGTTATGTTTTGAATTGGACTTGTTAAATGTAGTCTAAAGTTTGTGTAGATGTTTTGTTATCTTGTTTGTATATGTGATGACATATGTAAATTTGGATATGTAAACTTGGTTGTTTGGTATGAGTTAGGAAAGTTAGTATCTTTATGTGATAAATGAGACTGAAGATCACTTGGAAAAGATCAAAAGGTATTTATTTGTTTTCAAGTCATTATAAGATTTAAACTTTATTTAGTTTCCGAAATAAAAACTTTTACATATGTTTTCAAAAGAAGTTAAGTTGAGAGTAAAATTAGAAATAAAATTGGAGTTTAGATCTATACTAAATCTACCTTTGATAAGTTGCATTTATAGTGATAATCGCCATGAATGCGGTTCGAGAAAAGTTAGAGTTTAGATTTTATTAATGATTCATTTTGAAATGGTTTTAAAAATTCTTTTTCAAAATATTAATTAAGTTTAAAAGTTAATTACTTTGATAATTAATTATAAGTTAATAATTAATTAGTTAATTATTTAATTAAGATAATTATTAATTAAGTGTAATTAAGTTAATAATTATGGATTAAAGTTAGTTCATTATGATTAATTAATCAAGGAGGTTTAATTTAATGAATAATTAAGTTAAAGGGTAATTAAGAAGTAATTTTAATAATTAAGTGAATTATTTAATTAGGGTTAATTAATAATTAATTACTACTTAGGCAGGATTGAATTAATTAATCTAATATGATTTAGTTAAGATTTTAATTAGTTATTAATTAAGTTTAACTTAGTGTTATATTATAGTTAACTAAGATTTAATTAATAATAAAAAAAGATTTAACTAGGAATGAAATAGTGATATAATTAGTAGTTAAATAAAAAAATTAATATTATTTAACAAAGGTTTAATTTTAAACTCAAACAATTATTTTAGCCAACTTTCTTTTACAATTAAATTGATTTTTAATCCAAGGGATCTCTTGTCTATGCCATTAAATAGTTAAATAACCATGAATAGATTATACTAGACTTTGACATTGGTTGGTAGAATAAATCTATGTTCTGGTATATGGTAATTAAGTAGAACATTTGGCCATCTTTTACCATAAATCGCTTACATTAATGGCTTCTATGTAAATTTAACCCAAAAAAATAAGTTTGAGTACATTGACTTTTAACTGTTCAAACTGGCTTGAAGTTGTAGGCCATGTTTTGTTAGTGAAGGTTGCTAACTTTTCACATTTTATATGCATACTATGATAATGCAACGTTAGCTTTAAAGCCAGGCGTGTACCAAACTTGTTGTATCTTTAGTAAATCAAGCTCATAGGCTAAATTTAGAGCACAAAATTTATGATTATAACTATGATGATCATCATAGTTATTAATGGCGCACAACATAAAAAGACGCAAAGCTTCTACGAAGCCTTGGCACACGGCGTAGTAAATGGCACGTGCCTTTTTAATTTACTACCCACGTTTAGATTTTTTTTATAAATTTAATATATATAGTGATAAATTTAAGAAGTTCGATATTTTTACTAAACATATGCAACAAAGATTTTCTTAGGTATTTTTCCAAAAAAAATTTATCGAATATAATATTACGAACATAGAATTTCAAGCATACTAGTTTTATAAAGCCAAAATCCAATATATTTATACACAATACTGATAAAATAGAAATCTGAATATGATTCTGCAAATATATTTTCCAAATCAATGCCTGCGTCATCAGATTCATAAGCTTCAACATTTTCCTCGTCGATATCATTTAGATTTGTTTCTTCTTTGTGAAGATTTAAAGGAGCCAAAGCGAATGCTGAAAAATGTCTCGATGCGGATTTTCTTTACTCAGATATCCACCTTCCTTCACTTCTGCTGCTCTAGTAGCAACATCTCAAGTCAAGTCATCATCATCATCATCATCAAATGCAAGCCTATCTTCAGCATCGGATGCATCATCTCGTTAATCATTTATTACAATCATCAATATCCTTCAAGGATATTGGATTAATGGTGTCACAGATGTTGTACCTTCTTTTTAATGCTCTATAATATGATTTTAATACTAATTTTATGCAATATAGATTATAAAAAACAAAAAAAAATAGAAAGAGAACTAAAATACAATTAGATAATAAAAAGGCGCGTCATTTTGCACTGTATTCCATTTTTACGTCATGCACCATTCACTGCATCTTTTCATGTGCGTCGCGCTACTAGAAAGAAAAACGCAACCGCTGCGTTGTGCGCCTTTCATAACTATGATGATCATGATGATGATGATAGTTGATGTTGCTCCTGCTGTTGTTGCTACCATTGTCGTCGTCGTCGTTGTAGTATTACTAATAGCAGCATCAACAAGCATAGATGAACGCCATTAAGCATTGCACCAGACTCTTCCAAAAAACAGAGTAAGGATCTAAAGAAGAAAAGAAGAATGATCTATCGTTATTTTAGGTAGCACCAATCCAATTATATTTACTTCTTTCTTTCAATCATGTTTTAAGTAGTAGCTTCTTTGAATTCTTTTATTTTGTTTAATATTTTTCATAATACTTTATTCCCTTCTCTTTTGTTTTCGAGATTGTCAATTTAGTTTCCTGTAAATTTCATATGTTTATTTTGTGGTGTAGTAAATACAAACAAGTAAAACTACGAAATTATTTACTTACATCCTAGGGAGTTAAATAATCCAAAAAAATTCATTGCTTCATGTATGAAAAAAGAACGATAAAATTGAATATGTATCGAATTTATATTTCATGTTAGAACACTTCAAATTTCTTTAATACCGATTCCAAATTTTAAGATATTATACAAAATTACAAACAGCCCAAAATAGTAGTACAATGATATTTACGGAGAATTGAATATTACCTACGAGCAAGTTATTTTTCATAATATTTTGACGTCTAATTTAATTAAAAATATTTATCAAAATGAAATGGAAAAGAACTATGTACAAGATCCATATCCTTGCCAACAACATGTTTTTTCTCTTTCTTTTTCCAAGAACTTAAAAAATAAAGCAGGACCAGCAAGACGTAGGAAATACCTAATTTCATGCCACATTCTACTTCCTTATTTTTTTTAACTAAACATTGTAAAACCCCGTAATTTGGCGTTAGTTATTTAATTAGTTAGTTAGTTAATTAGACTCCAAAAAAGAAATTTGTGTAAATGATAGAATTTGACTATGAAACTTATACCATTGCATTCGTGGCGGAATTCTAGACAACTTTCATATTTAGAGTTTTGCGATCGGAGTCGAAATGAAGAAGTTACGGACGAAAAATGAATTTGGAACGAAAATAAATAAGTAAGAAAAATTGATGTTTTTAATTGATTAGCTGGGGCCCATAAGTCGACCTCCATATTAAAGCGGTCAACCAGAGTGGTTGACCCCTAGGAAGGCGGTCGACCGCTTCATGTTTGGTGGCTCCATAAACCTTAGACCACGTACGGCCCCGATTTAATATTTTAAATCGAACGGTTCTGGTTGATTCTAGCCTATAAATATCCCAACCCTTCTTTCTCTTATCATGTTTTTATGGAAGCAGTGGCAAATTTCTACCATTTCTTCTTCTTTACTTTCTTTCTAACTTATAAAGATAAGATATTTGTATATATATTCATACAAATTGGAGAAGAATAGAAATATAATAAAAAGGAGAAGAAAAGAGAATCAACCATATGCGTTTTTGTGGTGATTTATATATTTATATATACTCATATATTTTTTCTCTCCTAATCCCAAATCTCTTCTCAGATATGCAATTCTAATGTATGTGTATACTTTTTTATACGTATTTCTTGAATTGTAAGGGATTTGGAGAAAAATTAAAGGTTCTACTTCAGCTCTGGAGATTTGGATCGCTTTTAAAAGGTAAGTGAGAAATTTTATAGATAGTTATAATATGAAAATTTCTTGTTGGTGTTATTTGATTTCTATACCTAATTAGATAATTGTATACGAGTTGTTGGTAATAAATTGAATATGATCTAAATATAATAAATATTGTCTACATATTCTTATTTATGAACTGATTTAGAGCTGTTTACAATGGTCTGGAAATCTATCCCAAAAGTATGAATTTAGGATATTGATTTGAATAAAATTTATTCTATATCTGAAATAGGTTGTATAAAAATATTATGAATTTGGATTATAATCCTAATCTTGTTAGAATGTAAACTTCTCTATGTTTGAAATAGTTGGAATTTAGATCCGTTTAATATTTGTAAATTGATTGATTTCTTTTTATTTTTTTGGAAGAATACAACATTTAATCTAGCAAGAGATATATGCAAATAAAAAGAAAAAGAGATGTGTGAAGTATGAATTCATTGTAGTTTACACTGTCTATTTCAAATGTTGTTCATTGTAATATCAAACAATGTAATCTTTTCTATTTCAAAGTTAAATATTCCATTTTAGACTAATTTATGAAATTATAGAAAATAATCTTTTTAGATATGATTCCAACAATTGAACATGGAAAAGAATATTTTAATTAAAATATGTCACTATAATATATTTGATAAAAGTAGATAGTTATACGTAATTTACTGCACTTATGACAACTAAATTAAAACTTAGCTAAAAACGATGCTTGTATGTAATTTTCGCATTTAGGATAATTAATTAACGGAAATGAAATTAAAAGATTATAATTCAAATAAATGGTAATAAATATGGAAGTTGCAATAACATGATAGGTTAAATGAATCAATGAGACTGATAAAAATGGAATGGGTATAAAAGGTTAGTAATTTGGATTATTAATCATAAATAAATGTCTTACGAAATGTCCGTTAGGATTTTATGGACAAATCGACATTTTTGAGCATTAAACGAGGATTTATGGGTCGATAAATATTTAAGATAAATCTTATTACTTTAAATAACATCGAATTGGTAAGCTAAGTCCAATGTCTACCTACGGTAATATAAATAAAGAATTAGGATGGTTAATTGGACTTAGTAATTAGTGGTGCGAGGTCAGCAGAGTCACTCGACGGAAGACTGCCCTCCAATTTGAGGCTACCAATGATCCAGTGTACTTACTACTGATATGAGATATCACTAATCCTAGGAACACATGATGTCTTGAGAGATTAGGCTTGCTTTCTTAATTTAAAAATATCGAATGATCCAAATTTAGAATTAGAAGCGGTGAGGGATATCTCCATAGGAGTTTGCTTCTAGTTTAAGGTTTTAAGTGGCCGTAGGGTCCGCCTCTCTCCTAAATGGAAGTATTAAGTAAGCTAGTGAGATTACAAATAAATACGGATGTCTCTAAAATGGTTTACTTCAGTGTTGAGGTCTTAAGTGGCTGTAGGGCCCACCTTCCTAACAAAAGAATAACTAATTGAGATTCCATATTTATAATTGAAGAGTGATAGTGGATATCTTAGGAAGGGTGCACTTCAAGTTTGGGGTATTAAGTGACTGAAGGGTTTGCCTCTTCCATGTAAAAGAAGTACTAAGTAATCTGATGAGATTTACAAGCAATGTCAACTAGATAGTATCAGTGAGGAGTCCGCCTTGGGGTTAGGTATTAAATGACAAAGGCCTACCTGTAAATAGGTGTTAAATGGTCAGGAGTCTGCTTAGTCCTTATTAATGAGGTATCAAGTGGCTTGGGTACAGCCTCTCACATTGCTAAGGCCATAATAATGATAGTACTATCAAGGAGCATGCCTTGGGAACATGTTTTAAATGATGGGGTCGCCTTAGTTAAGGTATTAAGTGACCAGAGTCTGTCTATTTTTCAATAAAAGCTATTAAGTAGCTTGGATACTGTTATTACATGACTATAATTTTATTGGCGATGGATGCGGTAATAGTTGAACATTAAATGTCATAAGCCTTAAATAGTGGTTAGAGGTCTTTGTAGCTAGGACCCATTGAACATTGATAACATTGTTAGGAAACCACCTTGAGATTAGGTCTTAAATGATGGAGTCTACCTTTATTAATGTCTTAAATGGCAAAGTCTGCCTATTTCTCTTTTTAAAAGTATTATAGAAACCCACTTCATATTTAAAAGTATTAAGTGGCAAATGTGTTTCGAAGAATTGGATGGTTGATAAGGCTTCATCAATATTTTGTACCTTGGGAAGGGGTAAGTAAGTAATCGTGTGTGCAATGCAAGGTTAGATTAAAAAATTGCTAACCTTAATGGACATAACTATTAAATGGAAACCAATCGGTATAAATTTATGTTATATGTAGTTTATAAATTTTTCAATCACCAGAACGTTGTTCTGATCCTCTCCTCATTACAACCCATGGGATAGATTTAGAGGAATAGGTCACTGGAGCTGGATGTGCTTTATTGTTAGTGAAGTATTCTTTTCTCTCATGCTCGATGCTAATGTGATAAACTGCTATCCAAGGGATGCCATTAATTCCAAGGTTGTAATCATAGTTAGTATTCTTATCCTATAATTGTTTCCACTGTAAGTTTAAATTTCTATCAATCTCTGATAATGCTTATACTTATTTACAGGTATCAAATCCAACCATCTATGATTTGATGGATTTGGGTTTCGATTTTTGTCGAAATTAGACACATTAATGTATGAGTTGTTACATACACTGTGATAGGCAGTATCCTAGTAGACATAGCTGTGATGGAAACCATTCTCCATTACATGCCTTTATGGATTTAGTTGTATATTTATTTTTCCGAAATTTAATTGATGTAACAATTTCGGCTATAATTAACATATATTTGCATCCTAGACACTATAATACTAACATTGGATTTTCATATAAAATGTTTCTGTTATCGTAAGGTAAAAGGTCGTACGTGTTTATGTGTGACATGATCATACGAGACACCTTTAATTTAAAGGGTTTTTCAAGTTATAATTAATTAAGATTCTTGTGGTTTGAATTTCTCACGCTGGTTTTATCAGACTGGTCTGAGCATTGTTTTTCCTATAATGCTCGGGTCAGACTTGGCATATTTTCCAGATTAGCATTGGATGCATTTGGAGCTCAGGAGACGAGCCGGAGGCCAAGACGTATTTACGTAATTCTCTATGTTCCGCTGCATTGTTTGTTGTATTTATCAAGAATTGTAAGGGCGGGTGTTATAGCTTTCCAGGTAGATGATAGGCTAGTATTTTGATGAATTTTTGTATATGAGAGTCTTTCTTTTGTAAAGATCATTGCTATATTATGGATTATTCGTTGCAATGTGAGATTCTGTGTTGGTTAGTTTCTTCTTATCTTCTTTTCCCTAACCATCTGTCTTTACGGCACTTGGTTATTCGACACATAAATACCGTGATGTATTAATGTTGACTTTAAAGGGTCGAAAAGGGTGGTTGTTACATACAGATTTGACATATTGATTTTTAATTAATTATAAATAGTCATTTAAATTTAATTAGCAATAAAAGAACAATTTTGAGTAAAGTTGTCTTTTTGAAAATTTTGATGTTTCCATTGCATCAGAAATATTCGAGAAATGAATTTTGATATATAATATGTAATGCTTTGTACATATTAGAAAATTGGTACTTTGGGCCTAGAATCTCTTTAGATCCAAAATAACCATCTTTTGCTATAAACACTAGCCTTCTCAAACCCTAACTGCCACAGACTACTCCTCCTTCTATTATCCTTATTTTCACCTTAATTACTTTTATATAGTGGAAAATTTTCTACTTACAAATTGTTATATAAATTCAGACTATCTAGTATCATTAAATTAAATACAAGTTCATCGTCTCATTATAAGTGTTCATTTTTGGAGATGAAACTCGAGGTGATCGGATATCACGATCAAAGGTGAGGGAAACGAAACCCTAAGTTGGATTTGGATGTTTTCGATTTGGGCAATGGCTGGCGAAATTCTGGTCATAGGATTGTAGAACTGGATGGCTAGAGTCGAACGGTGATGGTCGGAGGCCTATTGTTCACCGAGAAGGACAGAATCCGTTGAGGAAGGTGTTGATAGATTTGGGGGTATGCCTGTAATTTTTTAGATATATCTAACTAAAAACTAATCTTTTTTAAGATAAAAGATGTTTTTGATTCTATTATATACATATTACATTATGATATAATCAATTAAGTAATTAGTTTAAAGTATATTGGATAGAAAAATTCTTAAGTAATATGTTATGTGATAGTAATTACAATATGTTATAATCATGAGAAATTTATCACATTTAAAATGACATATTATATTTAATATTTCAAATCAAGATGTTTCGAGATGGGGTATTGATACATCAATTGAGACTAAAGTACGCAACGCTCTCCAAATGTTGTGTAGTGTATTACTTGTGGCAGCTGAGACACCAAGGGGTTACGTACTAATAGTTATTGAATAACTATGACATTACTCACTCGAGAGTTCTCTCTGGGTTCATATAACTAAGTTCAAACTAAGAATCTCGAATTAACGATGTTAGACAGTTTTTGACTTAAGAATGCAGTGGAACGTCAGTGTCAACACTCCACTTTGATTATAACCTAATCGTGGCATGACGTCCGTCGAATGACTGTAGTTGGAACTGAATTGAAGCGTTGAAGCTAAACGCTATTCAATAGAGAATTCACCTCCTCGGTTATATGAGGATAGTATTATGGTCAACTCCAGTCAACTCAAAGTCAAAATCTTTGGCTATAGCAATACAATTAATAGTAATTGTTATTATTGAATCAAAATTTTTGTGTTTGGAATTACAAAGTTGAATGTGGACGATATTGAAATTTTGACCAAAACCAAGTTCCATAAGTCATAACGTGATATAGTTTTGACGAACAAAATTAGTGCAAATAATCGGTATCATCAGGTACCACTTATAATAAGTAAAATTAGAATTTACCAAAAAGATGCATAACCGATAAATTCAACCAAAATGTCACACCACTAGCTAAGGTGATGTATGAACATTAATATTCAAATTGTTCAATATTAATCGCTAATATATTTTACACATTTGAGTCGTAAAACCATAATGATGAATACTACGAAAAAAACCATATGATTTAATTAATTCATAATTATTCTAAATTAATTAATATTTTTGAAATATTGATTATTAAATTTTATTTTATTTGTTTGAATAACATTAGTATTTAATAAAGTGCGTATAGTAAAGTTATAAATGTGCATACCGATACATGACGTCGGCACAATATTTAAATTAGATTTAATTATAATATATACTAAGTAGGGTTTTAAATAAAATAAAATTATTAATATATCAAATATTAGTCACTAAAATATTATTTGATTTGTTTGAATAACATTTGTACCCCACAATCTCCATGAGCTACATATTGCGAAAAGTGAGTCCTTGACTTGTAATTCCGAGACCTATAATTCAGTTTCCATCGAGATCTCAAAGACCGGACTCGGTACCCAAGAGAATGTAGCCGAGAATATGAATTAAAGCAACAATAAAGAACGAGATTATTGTCTAAAGATAGCAAGAAGCTTGGCCGAGAGCAACAATCGCCCGGAGCAGCAACATTCCAACAAATCTCAATAATCAACGGCTTTGATAGCCCAAATTAAAATCAATGCTCGAGATAGATGAAAGAAACCAAAGGAGTTATGCATAAAAGCACCACGTCAGCTATCCGTGCCAAAATATTTTTAACTACATGATGAAAAGTGCTTGAATCAGAGCTTCCTATAGCAAGCCAAGTCGTCAATTCGAGTTAAAACCCCTGCACCAATAAAAGGACCTTACATTTGCTATAAATAGAGGACCATCTGCTTCAATAAAGGGAACTTTTTGGGTATATAAAGAGAAAACATAAAATTATATTACTTTCCTATACTAGAGCTCTATTCAAAAACTCATTAATGGCGAAATGCTTAGTTCAATGTAATAAGCATCTCAGCTATATAAGAGTGACTAAAGAAAGAAAGGATAATGGACTTAAGGACTTTCGGCTTGAACTACTATAGAAGTCTTGATGTTATTTACTTTTCACACTTTATTTTCTCTGCATGAACTATTGTTACGCCGTGGTACAACACCTCGTACCTCAGACCTGACTACATCGCATCTCAGTAACCTCTCTACTGGGTCCAGCATTCCATTCTGCTTTCGGGAATATGCCTCCGGACCTTGGGGTGTTAGTGTAGACGAAAAATTGCATTAATATTTTTGGTACTAGAAGGAGGGTCTGAACCTCCATTCCTCTATCTTCTGTTCTGCTGCTCCCAATGTCAAACAAACTCCAGATTCCAGTTCCCATTTCTCTAACATTCTTGGCTCACCATCCTTACTTAATATGTTGCATGTTTCATGTAGCAAATAAATGATTACGGAGCCCTCAAAAGTGAAAGCAGTGAAGCCAACCACCCATTACTTGATAGACTGACTCAACTAATTTTCAAAGTCATGGAAGGAATAACCATATTGATGGTAGATGCTTAGCATGTTTAAACTTTTCATCTTCCGTAATCACTATCTCTTCCTCTTCCAGCCCTCCCCGCAAAGAAATTCTTAAAGAATCTTTGGATATAAAGATTTTCACTAGCCAAAGGAGGGGAAGCAAACAAGCAGCGGAAGTCCAAAAATTTCCATATCCTTAAAATAACACGTAAGGCAACTCTCAATCCAAAGAACCACAACCCAGCAAGATACCAAAGCTTAAGTGGGGAACTACACTAAGAATACCAGAAGCAGTTCAAAAAAAATCTCTGAATATTTTACTAAAAGGAAAAGAGAAGGACACCTATACTATGACCATAATGGTGAAGATGTTTGTGCATTCTATTTGGAAACCGGAAAATTCAATTATTGTGCCCATTGATTACTAGAATGAAATACACGCCAAAAAACATTCCTCCACAACTGATTCCAACAAGCAACGTTCAGAATGTTCATACCTTCCTGCCTAAATAAAGAGAGCTATCATCACCAGGTAAATAGCCTAGATCGGGGCTACATAAAAGACACACGTTCAATTTCAAACTGGAAGCCTCAAGCCACCACACCTTGGTCCCTCTCGAAGATCTAACAGAATTTTTTGGTTAACTACATTTAGTTCTGAAGAAGACATTTCAGAAACACCTCTAAATCATTAAAGAAGACATCGATGACAAGTTGGGCATTCTCAAATAATAGAGAATATGATCCAAATTGTAAGCCTCAAGCCTTCAGATCAGGCAATTCTCGGAATATATTCAGAGTTCCCTCCAGAAATCGACCCAATTTGAAAAATGATTAAGATCCATAGTAGTAAAGTGTAACATCCACTATCTGGATGCCCAAAGCTAAGCGCTATAGATGCTGCGGTCACCCATAGTATTTACTTCCGATGACCAAATACGGTAATGTTAATGGTCTCCGTATATCAGAAACATACGAATATGGAACAAAATCATAGATTTCAAAAACAATTTTTTTGGTTAGATTTCACAAAACATGTTTCATATTCCATTACATAATCCCAATCGTTTCCCAAGTTCATATCAAATATAATTATTAAAAAATACGTCAAAAGCAACATATGAAGATGCCACCTTGGATGATCAGAGAACTAATTGACTAACTGTCTCAATACAACACAACGGAATTTAAAAAAACCAAATCTTTATATAGCTAGCATCGCCTTCTACATGTCTTCAGAAGCATTATTTGTCCACCTGCTAAAACCTAAAAAGCCCAAACTCTCAATCTACTCAAATCAATTTTGAGCATCCGAGAGTTTAAGGGCAAAAACATAAACTTCGAGACAGATATAAAGCCTAGCGTGAATAATACTATACATCTCAGTTATATGATATGCTGCTTAGCGGAACGAGTTTCCCTCACCAATATCCCTTTAAAACATATATTTCTACATATCAAATCCTGCAACCAAATTGGTTAATCAACTTATTATATCAATAGTAGCAAATATCATATATGCTAAAAATGGTAATAACTGGACCAGCTATCTAGAAAAAAAATTATAGTTTTGTTTGGCTAACGACTAACCCTTGGCTGACTTGGGCCTACCAGACAAAATATCAAATGGTCTAACACCTGTTAGATAAGTTTCTGGATGGTCCGTCCTTAACTTACTTCTTCAAGGGTCAGCTGATCCTAATGGTTTTGCATGCTCACCAAAAACCTATCTCAGTACATAACGTTCCTCTTTGTGTGTAACCATCATTTAAGTCTTACCTATGACTAAGCCTACACACTGGAATTTCAGACTAAATTAGCTAAGGGATAATAGCTAATGTATAGGACGCAACTCTATACCAGTCCCATCTAGTCTTCTAATCTCAGTCATTTTCCTAAGGTTAACTACCCTTTAAATTTTCTTTGAAAACCTTTCTCAGAATGACTTAATGCCTTTAAATCATACATATACAAGGAAAATATATTCTTTGCTTTACTCTAAGCTATTTTCTTGTTGTTTATATACTTTACTCAAAATAATGCTGATGAAACATTTTAAGGATTACCTATCCCTCCAAAATAAGTTAAAACCCCTTTTTTAACTTGAAAACAGTTAGGCTACACTACCAAGGTAAATCGTTCAAAACCTTTGTTTAAAACCTTTAAACAATTCTCTTTCAAAACCAATGATAGTACCCCTTTCGAAATCTTTGAAAATACCTCTTTTGCTATAAGTAAGATACTTTACTTTGTAACCATACGCCTAAAGGCCAAACATAACTTTCGAAACCACTGAAAACATCTTATTTGAAAGCTTTATAAACCTTAGACATCATCTTTTAAAATCCTTTAAATATGCCTTTCAAGACCATTGGAAACCTTGGTAAACCTTTCGAAAACACTGGGGGATCACCCCTTTGGAACCTTATATACATATATCTTCTGAAAATACTAGGAACCTTCCCTTCGAAACCTTTACTTGTTACCTTTCGAAAGAATTAAAGTATACCATTTAAAACACACCTTTCGAAAGCTTTGGGTTCAAGTATAAATGTGCGGAAAACCTTTCAAAACTTTTAGAAAACTTTCCTTTCGAAACCTTTGGGGTTAACTTTCAAATATCAAAACGGGTCATAAAATAGCCAAGTCGAAAGCAACTCTTTCGAAAACAATTCCTATGTAAAAGAAGTGGATGGTGTCGAAACTCATCCTTTCGAAAGCAATGTAGAAGCGGCTAAGTTTTAAAAACAAAGTATCCTTTACAAAACCAATCTGGGTTGAAAGGTAAAAAGGCAGCAATTAGGGGTTTCGACCCCTTTGAAAGCATCTGCTTAAAACAAACGCGCAACCTCCCTTGAAAGCATTCTTTCTACTATACCATTGACCAAGTCAAAAGCCATTTTATTCAAAACCATTCCTTTCGAAAGTAAAGCAGACGCATTTTCTTTAGAGAGAAAATCAAAGGCTTTGACACCATCAGAACCCTTGTTTTGATACAGTACCTTTCGCTTGTATCCAATTCATTATGTACCAAGTCTTTGACATTGGTTTCGATGGTGATGGAGGCAAAAGTACTAAGTCGGAACCTATATGCCGAAAGTGGCAAAGCATGTAAAAAACATGTAAAATATGATTTTTAGCTTTTTAAAGTAAGCTTTTCAAATAATCTGCTTTGTTTTTCAAAATATTATTGGTCGTAAATTTTCTTTTCTAAACGTACTACTGAAATTTCAGAATTTTACAGATTGAATTATTTACAGAATGCCCCTTCTCCTTTTATAAATATATAAACCATTTATGTCCCATACCTTAAATAATTTTATATATCTATTGAAAAGCTTAGATTTTTTTATAATAAATCACATAAATCTCTTTTGATACATTTTCTAACATGTTTAAATTTTATACCCAAAACACTTTCATAATTGCCGAAATTAATTTTAAACCCAAATAACTTTTTTCTTCACTAGAAAATTAATATTAATTCCACAACATTTCAGGAAATCATGAAAATTGAAACCCATTTCCAAAATAACAATTCTGACCTTATATAAAATTCACAAGGCATTTGGATGTCATTTTGTAAGTTTTTCATTCCAACACACATCATAAAATCAATATGGATTAGCATAATTCATCAATAAGCATATGTGCATATAAATATAATTCAAAACATGTGAATACACTTGCAAAATCACCCGGGTCTAACTTTAGAAATCGAAAATACCAAAATATGAGATGTAGCATATTACTCATCTTTAGCTTTGGTGTTATGGAGTTGAGATTTGTTCTTAGATTTAAGTTAATTAGCTTGTTCCTCTTGATTTAGCTTATCTTCCCCATTTCTTTTTTAATGGTGGTCGGCCTCTAGCTCTTGTTTTAGTTTGTGAAATGAACGTGCAAAATGAATGTATGTGTGGGTTTAGGATATTAGAATATGCCTTATTCCTATATTTCCCTTTTCTACTTACCCTAGATTAATTCATTTTAATTCTCTTAGTTCATTAGTTTAAATAGGAATGACAACACCCTTTTTATACAAATCTCAATTTCTTAACTAATTAACCTTTACATTATTATATTAATTTAGCTAATTAAATCTCCTGAAAAATGTTATAAAGAATTTGGGGTGTTACAGTCTCCCCTACTTAAAGAATTTTGTCCTCGAAGTTACGATAAGACACTGATCAAAATCAATCAAAAAGGTAAAACATACCATGAAAAAAGTCAGGATAAGTATCTCGAATCATGCTCTTAGTTTCCCAAGTACAGTCTTTCTCATCGTCACTCCACTGGACTTTAACCAATCTGATTATCTTGTTCCTTAACCTCTTCTCATCTCTTGCAACTATCCGTATTGGCTTTCTAACTATAGTTTAGTATGGTTCTACTATCGAGTCATCTAGCACAGTCGGTGCTATAGTAGACTTTGGATCTCCAACACACTTCCTTAGGTGAGAAACATGGAAAACATCATGGACTCCTACCAAACTATTCGGTAACTCTACTCTATATGCGAGTTTCCTGATCCTCTTTTTAATAGGAAATGGCCTTATGAATCTTGGTGCTAACTTGCCCGATTTCCCAAATCGAATCACACCCTTCATTAGTGATACCTCTAAAAACATAATATCCCACCATGAACTCTAACTCTTTCCATCTTCTATCTGCATAACTCTTCTGCCTAGATTGAGTATACTTCATTCAAGCTCAAATCAACTCAATCTTTTCTGCAGCTTCGCTAGCCCAATCTGTACCAAGAACCAACCTATCCCCGGTATCTAACCAACAAACGGGAGATTTGCATGGCCTTCCATATAAAGCTTCAAGCAATGCCATCCCTATACCAGCCTGATAACTGTTGTTATATGAAAACTCGACTAAGTGTAGATTTTCTTTCCATGATCCCTCAAAATCTAACACACAAGCTCTTAACAAATCCTCTAAGCCTTTGTTAACTCTTTCTGTTTACCCATCTGTTTGTGGATGGTAAGAGGTGCTCATCTTAAGCTTGGTACCCAAAATCTCCTGTAGACTCTTCCAGAACTCGCTATTGAGTAAGAAATCTCTATGGCTTACTATACTACTAGGAATTCCATACAGTCTAACTATATTCTTCATGAATACTTAGACAAAACATGTGCCGTCCTGGTTGACTAAACTGGAATGAAATGGGCACTATTGGTCAACTTGTCCACTATAACCTATATGCTTTCATTTCCTTTGTTTGACCTTGGCAACCCGTCTATAATATCCATCGAAATAGAATCCCATTTCCAGGCTGGAACATCTAAAAGCTAAAGTAACCCACTTGGTTTTTGATGTTTGGCTTTTACTTGTTGACAGTTCAAACATTGGTTCACCCATAAGCCTATATCCCTCTTCATACCTTCCCAGAAGAAACTTCTCTTCATGTCCTGATACATCTTACTTTCTCATGGATGAATAGTGAACTTCGAACGATGGCATTCCTTAAGAACATCTTTCCTAATGTTTCCCACATTCAGAACACACAAATTTCCTTTCTTTTTCAACCATCGATTCTGGTTAAGATGGAATTCCTTTAAGTCATCGCTCTCTTCTCTATCCCTTAACTTCCTCATCAAGTCAGCCAACACTGGTTGAACTTCTAAACATGACAACATAGCAGTTTTTGTACTAGACTACTCTTAGATCTCCACTGTACTTTGCATGAAGTCAATGCCTTCAAATTTTCCACTCATCGAACATCGCCAACACCGCATTCTGAAGTTTTATGCTGAGTGCATTGGCAACCTTGTTGCCCTTCCTCGGTGTGTATTCAATATCAAAGCCATAAGCGGCTAAGAACTCCAACCACCTTTACCGTCTCATGTTCAGCTACTTCTGAGAGAACAAATACTTCAACGACATATGATCTATCTATAGCTCAAACCTCTCTACTAAAAGGTAATGTCTCCACACTTTCAGTGCAAATACCACTGCAGCTAATTCTAAGTCATGAGTTGGATATCTAACATCATGCGGTCTAAGTTGTCGAGAAGCATAGACAATCACTTTACCTTTCTACATCAATACAACTCCTAACCCAATTCCACGTGCATCTGTATAATCTACCAAATCCTGATTCTCCTTTGGAACAACTAATGTAGGTGCATGGATCAATAAGTGTTTCAAGCTCCAGAATGCTTCCTCACACTTATCGGTCCAAACAAACTTCACATCTTTCCGCGTTAGCTTGGTCATCAGTTCTTAATGAACTACCTATAATATCCATTCAATCCAAATCCTGATTCTCTTTTGGAACAACTAATGTAGGTGAATGGGTCAATAAGTGTTTCAAGCTCTGGAATGATTCCTCACACTTATCGGTCCAAACAAACTTCACATCTTTCCACGTTGGCTTGGTCATCAGTGCTGCTATCTCAGTCACTATCTCGGGTCTCTTCTAATTATTCACGCTTTAATCTTAGTCGAATCTACTGAAAACTCTTTCTCTGAGACTACATGAACAAGAAACTTCACTTCCTTCTTCCAGAAATGACATTTCGAAAACTTCGCTTTCAATTGATGCTATCTTGGCATCTCAAGCACCACTCTAAGACGGACTTCAAGATACCTTTCACCCTTAGAGTATACTAAAATGTCATTTATGAAGACCAACATGAACCTATCCAAGTGCTCTTGGAAAATCCGGTTCATAAAATCAGCAAAGAATGTTGGCGCATTAGTTAATCCGAACGGCATCACTAACCATTCATATGATCCATATCTAGTTCCAAACGCCGTCAAAGGAATACTATCCTCTCCTACTCTAAGCCGATGGAATCCTATCGCTAAATCAACAAAGAAAGTACATTGACTCCACTCAACTGATCGAACAAATCATCAGTTATAGGCAACGAATATCGATTCTTTATTGCTTTCTCATTCAACATGATCATCGATATATAACCTTAACGATCCGTCCGAATTCTCAGCAAATACTACGGCTGCTCCTCAAGGCGAACTACATAGCCTAATAAAATTCTTACTTTTCAAATCCACCAACTACACCTTTAAATCCCTCATCGCGGTAGGTATCATCATGCTTGGCGGTCTACTCACTGGTTCTGGCCCTAGCACTAAATCTATCTGAAACTCAATGGCTCATTTTGGTGGCAATCCTACTACACGTTCAAAGACATCTACGAATTCTCTAACCATAAAAGATCGATCTAACTCATCTTCTTCTTCCATAACACCCAACAAAGCATTTGTTAGAAAATCCAATCTATAGTTTCGATGACAACAGTTATACAATAGGATTCAAATATACATATATATTTATATATATAGGTACTTGCTAGAACAACATCACTAGAAAGACAAGAACGAGGCTTAAAGGACACTACAAGAGACTACAAGTCGATAGGTACAAGGAAGTAAAAGAAAGGATGCACAAAAACTAACATGCAATATCAGACGTCTGGGTGCACAAGCCATACGTCTGAAATAGTTCTCTGGAACAATAAACATGCTAAACCAGACGTCTGGTAATAACACCCAGACGTCGGAAATTTTTTACTGTCTTCAAACTAGGGTTAAATCAGACGTCTGATTCACTTTCCAGACGTCTAAAATTCAGCCGACACCTATTCGTGACCTTAAAATGATTGTTTTACCCAAATTTCCAATTCACATTTCATTTCGTTTCCTCTTTCAAATCCGAAACACTAATTCTCCAAATCACTATCTCCTTAATTTTGCTCGATTTCATGACGTCCAAAACTAAAAACCCTAGAGTTTCTAAAAGAAAGCAAGAACAAACTACATCCTCCAACCCATAAGTATGCTCCGATGATCAGATTGAGAAGAGGATGAATCAAGTACCTCATTCTATCAAAAGATATCAAGATATCCAGAAGAAAAAGCTACACACAGGTCCCTTCTATAATTTGCTTAAATTCCCTATATATTATTTAGATGAGATATGTGAAAATGCTGGGTTGCAAAAGTTGATTTCCTTCAATTCAAAATCGATCAGCTTGCAATATTCCTTTTCTATGCTAATCTAGATAGGATGGCTGTATGGAATACCGATAATGATGATAATTGGCTATGGTCGAGTGTTTACGGCAACACTATTCGACTTGCTCTGGGAATTATAGGCCATGCTCTAGGTTGTTCCGACTCCGAAGAAGATTTGTATGACATCCCAGATATTCGCCTCAAACCAAGAAATAATATTAGCCATCAAATATGGGAAGTTGAAATGCCACGATTTGCTTCAAAATACTTACGCCTAAGGCATGACTACTCACTAGGATGATTATCAACACAATCATTCCTCGACTTGGCAGCCATAAGCAAATAACAGAATTGGAGCACAAAGCTCTATATGCTATCTTTAGTGGTATGAGGGTAAATTGGGCGAAATTTATATTTGATGAGCTTAAACATTATTGGACTCGATCACGTCCATCAATCATTTACCCTACCTACATCATGCACCTTCTACAAGCCCACAACATTCCATCACATTTATCGACTTTTGAGGAGATCGTCCCCAAGTATGCCTCCACAAAATTCTTCTCTCTTATGAACTTACAAAAAATCCCTGGATTTTATTTTATTTGAAGAATGGACGCAACGTCGTCAACAAGCTAGAAAAGATAAGTCTCAACCCCAACAATAACCACCACAACCAGCACAAGAAGAATAACACAATCACGAATACACTCCTCCTCCTCCTGCACCTTTTGACTATCCAGGCCAAGACGACATTTTGGAGACTCGCACTGAAACTAATCCAAATGAAAGCATTCAAGATTTAACTCTCCAAAATCAACTTATCTTATCAAGAAATCAAAAATTATTGGCTAAGCATATCGATAGCTTGGAAACAACATTTGCTTCTCGCTTAGACACAGTTAAAACATCGCTTTCAACAACATTATCTGTTCTAAAAGAGGTTCTCCAACGAGTCTGTGACCCTACACTACCTTCGGAAGATTGGCCAACTTCAATGCCTTCTCCTCCTCCTTCAAAACATTCTAAACTTTTTGAAGAGGAAAAAGAACCTTTAGAACATACACTGAATTCTCTTAGAATACAAGCTAGTTCTTCCAAGAATAAAGATGAAGGAGATGATCAAGCCAAAGCTTCCCCCAAAAATCCTTAGATATTTTTATAGGTTCCATCTTTTGCATTGTCATGGAATCAAAAATCTATGCATATAATCATTATGTTTAATAGTTATAAAAATGATTTTTGGCTTGTTACTTATGCGTAATTAGTTACCTTTCGTCTATTCATGATAATTTAGTAAATTGATATATTATAACCTTCCGGTGGTCGGTAAATATTCCAGATTAATGTATACATACTATCTAAGGGGATGATTATTGATTATATGATACATATTCTTGTATTAATGCTTTCTGATAATGCTAAAGGGGGATAAATTGTGGTAAGCACATATTCAGGAGGAGATTTATAAAATTATATTTAAGTATTTTGTATAGTTATCATCATCAAAAAGGGGGAGAATGTTAGGAAATCCAATCTACAATTTTGATGACAACAACTATACAATAGGAATCGAATATACATATATGTTTATATATACATGTACTTGCTAGAACAACATCACCAAAAAGACAAGAACGAGGCTCAAATGACACTACAAGAGACTACAAGTCAATAGGTACAAGGAAGTAAATAAAGGATGCATAAAAACTGACATGCACCATATCAGACGTCTGGATGCACAAGCCAGATGTCTAAAATAGTTCTTTGGAACAACAAATATGCTAAACCAGACGTCTCGTAATAACACTCAAACGTCTGATCCTCTACTATATTCAAATAATATATAGTATCAGACGTCTGAAAAAAATACCAGACGTCTGAATTCAAACTCAAACTTCAGAAATAAACTGCAACTGCTACATGTGAATAGACATTTCCGCTTCTCTTTGCCATAACTCTTCACCATCAACAGAAGCATTCTGAGAGGATTCATTAATGGATGTAACTACTCAAGATACATATCTACAACTATATATAGCATCAAGAATCAAGAGAACAAAAAGTTATTTCTCTTACTTATGCTTTCTAATTCTATACTCTATCCTATATTCTTGATCTATGCACTCTAGCAATCTTTACTTGTATTCACTATTCCATATACTCAGTTCTTCATAGACAATATTCCTTAGAAATATATTGGAGGCAATTGTACTAATTAGTCAATATCTGTGTTATATTAGAACACACATTTGACAAGAATAACTCATTGTAACCAAGGAGATTCCTCCGGGAGAAGCGAGGGTTTTTGATAGTCGAATTCCGAAGGGGAGCTTCGGGACTGGAAGTAGGACGGGAGGTACGAACCAGTATAAAATTCTGGTGTTCTTATTCTATATTTACTTAGATTAATATTATTTTAGCTGCATCATATATTTTGTCACATATACTTGCATATACTCTACACGATCCACCCCGTAGACTTTCAGCATTCACCTCACAAATAGGGCTTTCTATGTTATACACAATTCAATCACTAAAGCCTGGGTGTCTAAGTGATATTTTTCTATCATGGGAAAATATCCCAGCACCGTACTTAACCAATCCATACCAAAAATAATTCCGAACCTTATGAAATCAAACACATACACACTGCAAACGTAGGCATGACCTAACAAATTAAACTTTAGTGGTCATACTTCATCCCAAGTGTCGCATACCCTCCTATCAGATTTGCAACCCTTAACTACCAAACAACGAGATGTAAAAGAATGTGATGCACCGATATCAAATAGAACACTAACTGGCATACCATGAGTCAAAAGCGTACCTTCCAACACAGCTTTTCCTTTCTCCTACACTATTGGTCTCGAGGTAGCTAGTTCCAATGCAAACACTTTGCCTTTCCCATCCTTAGCAATCTCCTTGAACTGGTTCTTGTAGTGACCAATCTGATCGCAGTTGAAAAATCTCACACCCTTCTTTTCTACTGCTTTCTTTCCTTTGCCTATCCAGCACTCATAAGCATAGTGTCCCTTCTTGTCACACTTGTAACAGACAAATTCTGCCTTACCCTTATTTGCGACTCCACTTTTCTGAACCCCTTTATTATGGAAAAACTTCCTTTTCTGGTACTGCCCTCCCAGAGCTTCTTCACCTTATTCTTTTTCGGCAAGGCAAGCATCTCCTCGTGTCTCAATGCCATCTCAACAACAACATCACATGGATCCCTAATGTGTGATAATATAGCCCTGGCAAGCTCAGGCTTCAGCCCCTTGATGACCTTCCCGTTTATCTTACTCACGGTATCCACAATAACATACCTATACCTTGCCAACTCCTCAAACCTTTTCGCATATTCAAGTACAGTCATATTTCCTCGCTCCAACTTAGTAAACTTTCTGAGCAATGTGGACTTTGCAATGTCAGACATAAATCTTTTCTCAAACTATCTCCTGAAATCAGCCCATGTCATATTCTTTTCATTAACTCTAATAATTATACTGTTCTACCACTACAAAGCCGCTTCCTACAGCTGCTTCGATGCAAGTCTTCTCTTCTACTCATTATTGAGCCCCATATCAGCAAATGTCCTTTTGCAATGAAGCATCCAATTTTCTACCTCAATTGCGTCCTCAGTTCCAATGAATGGTTTTCCTCCTAGCCGAGCAGAATCTCTAATAAAAATAGCATAATTATTCACCACTGGAGCTTCCTAGTTTCCTCCTCCAACTTTACCTCCAACTACTCCAGCATTAATTCCCACTTGCATAATGTTCACGAAAAACTGATACATTGCTCCTATGTCAACTTGTGGGGCTCTCACACCAACGTTTCCAGCTTGAGCCTGACTTTAGTTCCTTCTCGTATTTGGTCTTGCATTTCCATTAGTTGTGATGCTTCCCCCTCCAAGGTTAACTCTTCCGCTTCTAGCATCCATATCTGTATTCATGCTTTATGAGATACAGAAGAATTGTCTAAGAGAGATAGAAGAGTAAAGATAAAGCGTCTACTTATATATATATATAGCAAATACAAGTACGTTACTATAGCGTTATCCCGTACCCTAATCTTATCACTAATGCCTTTGGATTATGTTTTCAAAAAATCATTTTAGTCTAAAGTTTTTCATAAACCTATACTCTGATACCAAGTTGTAACATCCCCTATTTGTAGGCCCAAAGCTAAGTGCTACAAATGCTGTAGTCATCCATAGTATCAACTTCCGATGCCCAACTATGGTATCCATAATATCAGAAGTACATGAATATGAAACCAAATCAATATTTCAAAAACAGCTTTTCTGATTACATTTCACTAAATATGTTTTAAATTTCACATTTCATTATATAATCCCAATCGTTTCCCAGGTTCAGATCAAATATAATCACTACAAAATATGCCAAGAGCTACATAAGAAGGTGCCTCCTTGGATGATCGGAGAACCAATGGACTATCTCAATACAACATAGTGGAATTTAAAACAAACAAAATCTTTATATAGAAAGCATTCCTTCTGCATGTCTTTGGAAGCTTTATTCGTCAGCCTACTAAAAGCTGAAAAACTAAAACTCTCAATCTACTTAAATCTATTTTGAGCACCTGAGAGTTTAAGAGGAAAAACGTAAATTTCAAGTTAGACATAAAGCCTGGTAAGAATAATACTATGCATCTCGGTTATATGATATTAAGTGAGACCACACCGCTTAGCAGAACTCGTTTCCCCTCACTAATATCCCTTTAAAACATGTCTTTTTGCAAATCATAATCCTACAACCAAACTAGTTAATCAACTAAATATATCAAAAATAGCAAATATCATATATGCTTAAAAAAGGTAATAACTGGACCAGCTATCCAAAAAAACTGTAGTTTTGTTTGGCTAACTACTAACCCTTGGCTGACTCGGGCCTATCAAACAAAATATCGAATGGTCTAACACCCGTTATATAAGTTTCTGGATGGTCTGTCCTTAACTTACTTCTCCAAGGGTCACTTGATCCTAATGGTTTTGCGGGCTCACCAATAACCTATCTCTGTACATAATGTTCATTTATTTGTGTAATGATGTGCACGTAAATGTGCATATATTTACATCCATATTTTATTTATTGTTATTTAAATAAATTCCATATTTGGGCATTTTAACATGTTTGAAAACCACAATTAGATTATTTTCAACTCATCATATATTCATCTTCATTCACATTTTTGTGCATATTCTAATTTGAGAATTTTTACTTGGACATTTTTTATGATTTTTGTAGGAATTTGATGCATATGGAAGAGGCTTTCATGAAGATATATGCATGCATAAGGGAATATAAAGGAATAAAGAGGAAATAATTTAAGCTCATGATCATGGAGAACCCCATCTACCCACTTAACTAAATCTACAATTAGAGGCAAGCAGACAACTAAGTGGAGGTTAAAGTTTCATGCACATTTAACGATGGATTAATTAGTGGCTAATGCTTACTTGGTGGCCACACTTCCTAAAGGGTATCATGGGAAGCACCCTAAAAATTTAATTAGGGTTTTATGCATGTATAAATAGCCCACTTTTGTACATGTAAATATCTTCTACCCTTTGAAATTAGTTAGGAAATTGAAATGCAAGTTGTAAGCTCTATGTTGCATGAAATAAAAATGGCTTCCTAGCCTCTTTCTCTTCTCTTTTCTACTTATTTTTCCTTACTTTTATGTTGATGTTTATTTCTATGCTTTCTCTTATTTTATGTTTATAGCTTAAATTTACATTAATGCAAGTAGTGTAGCTTTAATTTTTATGCAAGTAGTTAGTAGCTAATCTCTTTTTCTTTCTTTGCTTAGTTTTATTACTTTACTTTTTAATGTTGAAATTTACAAATGCTGATTTGATAACACAAATGAGTAGCTAAACCCATTCAATTTAGGGGTAATGAAGCTCTCTAATTTTATGTAATTTCAACATTTCTATGGTTTATGATCTCTTTTATTTGTGCTTCATGAGAGTAGATGTTGATGTAAGTTCATACAAGTGATTTTGATAGCTTATATTGCTTTTGCAAATGAGCTATTCTTATTCAACATAAACACAATTTACATAATTATGTGCTAATTAATTTTTGATTTTGAAATGAAAGTAAAAATAAAATTTGATGATCTATATTAATAATTACAATAGTAAATAGATCATACTTAAAATAGCTTTTTCTTTGGCTTCATTTTTATGAGAATTGATAAATGGTTTATTTGTTGTATAATAATTTGATGGTTTGGGTTATTTTCATTAATAACATAAATAAACCATATTTATGATAAATACAAAAATTATTTCACTTAATATCAAAGCTAGAGATCATAAATTATTTGTTTGTTGATTTACAAAATTATGAAAGTGGATTTGACTCTAATTTGTTCTCTTATATCATAGTTTTTAATCTCATTTTTCCTTCTAATTTTAGCTTTGTTTTGTTTATAAATTGTAGTTAACAATTTCCTCTCCACTTTGGTCTAATTTGATTGATTAGAAAATTCTTAAATCTATAAAATTCCCTATGGATCAACCCATACTCGCCACATACTAAAATTTAATGTCGTGCGCTTGCGGTTAAATTTTAATTTGAAATTTATCGGCGATTTTCTGAACCAATAGAAAATTCATCGTTAAACAAGTTTTCGACGCCGTTGCCGGAGAATACTTTAGATTTTATTTTCTATTCTTCGAATTATTGTTGTTTGATTTTTGCGTACGTGCTAATTTTGTGTGTTAGTGTGCATTTAATTTTTTTTTTGTGTTGTGTTTTTTTTTGTTGTTTTTGTTTTCAACTTTGTAGCGTGCTTGTTGTTTAGTTGCTTTTTCATCTCTACTTGAAAGAAAAAGAGCCATACACAATTTCAAGAAAAATAAATAAATATATATAGAGTTTCTTACATTTACATTTTTACATTTTCAAATTTTTTACATTTACAAAAAAATTGCTTCTTTACATCTCTGTTGCTATAAACTGCTGTTTCACATACTGTCACTTCCAACTCTACAACCAGAACCGCTTCTCACTTGTCTGCAGCCTTCCTATCACAACATTTCATAACCACAACCTTTGGTTTGCCATAACAAATTCAAACAGAATCTGTACCACTAACCTACATTCCTCCTTGCTACCTGATAGCAATCCTGCTTCCATCAATACAAACCTCCCCTGTCGAAACCGCCCTCCTCTGCCATATAAAACAACCCCTCGTAGAATACAAGCTACCCTCTGCATCACCTACAACTTCACAGCTATGCAATACAATTGTGCAATACAACTGCGACGAACAAGTTTTCTTCAAACATACAAACAACCACACATCACCTACCATAACTTCAATCCACCAACTCAACCTCCTACTATCTTCAAACAATAACCCAAAAAACTCTCCACGATAATCACTACACTGACCGAGCTTCACCCAGGAAGCCACGTCAATCACGAACACAACAAAGTCCAATTTATTTTATTTGTGCATACACTTACCCTAATTGTGAGCAACCATTACTTTCGCCTCCAGCTGACGCCAACAATGCGACCTATAAAAGAACCTAAAATCTCTCGAGGAACACGCAAATACCCATAACCACAACTCCTTCTCACAACCCAAACCCCAAAACCCAATCCCCAAAATGCGACCACAACCAGAGCCTCCAACATCAACAGTAACCCACCTACGATCATTCTCCATCACTTCAGAGCACCTCGTATACAAGCATACTCCACCCACCTTTGCGACTCTGCCGCCAACACACTTCATTCAAACTGACCAACTACCACTACTCCCTGCAACCTTCAACCACACCACCACAACTAAAGCATCGAATAGGAAATCGCTTCATCACTCGCGACACCTCTCGAATATTCAATCGCCTTGAACCCCCTTTCGAATCAAAGCAACATCGTCTTTGCCGATCCTCTGTAGCCCAACTCGCGAACCCACGAAATCGCAATCGCCATCTTCCGCGACCCCAATTCGACCATATCTTTGTGAGAAATGCGGATTATGAATCTTAAGGCTAAGATTAACACTAGAGGGAGGGTGAATAGTGTTAATAAAGAATTACTAAATCTTTTTCGATTTATGTTAATTTAAACACAAAAGTATGCAATATACAGACACAGATATGATCACAGAAACAATCACAGATACAGAAATAAAATAAAAGCAGTAAAGGAAAGAACACATCGGATTTTATACTGGTTCGGAGTTACCCTATGTCCTGTCCCGCAATACAAGTACGGATTTCCTTTCAAAAGCAATTGTACAATTACACCCTCGGTTTCAAGGCTATGAGGTACACCATCTAGAATTTCGATCCTCTGGGTAGTGATAATTGATTTCTGGGCCACAAGTTTACCCAATTGATTTACCAAGGCTACAATCACACCTTTTCCCTTTTGATTGATTTCCAAGGCTACAATCACACCTTTTCTCGCTCAATAGATACAAAGAAGTCTATAACTCTGAATAACACTGAGAATCTTGTAGAGATAGTGATAGAGAATCAAACTAGAAGTAATCTAGTATAATTCAATGTTGATTTCGGCAGAGTAATGATAAGAATATGTGTTAAGAAATGAGGAAGAAGAAGAAGAATGAAAACCAGAAAAAAGTGATTAAAAATTCGTTGAAACTGACCCCTATTAATTGAAGAACAACAGCCATGTCCGTTCATGAAGAGTTATGACGAATAGACACTTCTTTTGAAATTTGAATTTTTGAATCAAACTGTCACCATGTCGACATGGTACCCATAGGCATGTCGACATCCCAAAGCTTTTTATGATGTTTTGAATTTCTTTGAAAATAACCTTTATCTTTTGTAAAAACTAATTTTTTAAACTTTATAAATATACTTGACTATAGTTGAAATTCATAAGTAAATATAAAGAATAATATATATAGAATTTAACCATAATTTTATATTTAAATCTAAGTATAAATATTTAAAGGTTAAATATATTATTAAAAAGATAGTTTAAAATCAGGAGTAATTTGACTTTGAAAATAAAGATGTTTTTGAGGCTAACATTATTTAAAACCAGGATCGAGGGTTTTGAATCTTTTAAAAGGAAAGTTTTGAAAACATTTTGAAAACATGATATAATTTTGAAAAATAATTTTGAATAAACGTTAGCGGATACAAAACAATGTTCCATTAGATTTTTCGTAGGTTCCATCCTACTTAGGGTTCCATCCCTTTAACGGGCTCGAAGTGGATTCCATTCCACGAATAAATTGGATTTTAGGATGCTAGTGCTTTTCTACGAGTTTTAACAAAAATTCCTAATAATAATAAAAAATACTTATCCTTGAAATCTTGAACTCTTGACAGTCTCGATACTCATGAGTCTTCTATCTTGATATTTTATCTTGATATCTTGAATCTGTATACTGTACAGTCTTCATTCTTAGTATTTGCATGGTTAAATCCTCCATATACATATATATCTAAACTTATAATGTTAGTATTTATATTTTTTAATCTATTCTAAGGTTGTTGTCATCAAAACCATCATCTCACGGACTAACAATCTCCCCCTTTTTGATGATGACAACCTTTGTTTATAAAATATTATTTCTATCCTAATAACTCCCCCTAAAAATAAAACTCCTCCTTAATCTATACCTAACTATCCTTCTCCGCCTTTGTCATCAACAAAAACTTACTCCGCCTCATTTTTGGACTTCAGTACTTGCACTGTTAAACTATACAAGGAATATATATAGCGTAGGAAATAATTATACTTCTAAGCATGATAACTAATTTAAAGATTATATACATTTCAATGTGTGTGTGTGTGTGTATATGTTTTACACACCAATCTTCAAATTTATAAGAAATCAATCCACACAAAGTATCAATTCAAACCAAATCAATTCAAACAAATCAAACAAAGTAAATAAAAAATCAAACGTTACGTGGAACTTCCACCCATCCTTCTTCTCCAAAGATTGGGTCTGCCTTAATAGCATCCCAATTATCATTGTCATTGGTGAGAGAGGCAGGAGGATGTGCTTCGTTATCATCCTTGTGCAGAGAGGTGAACTGCTTGTTATGCTTTAAATAGAGTTTCCATCAGACCGTTAACTGAACATGCACATACGAGCTTTTTAATGGAAGAAAACCCAACATATCATGCTTTGAAGTTTTTGGTTCAAAATGTTTTATATTGAATCCTAAAGATAATCTTGGTAAATTCGATCCAAAATCTGATGAAGGAATATTCATTGGTTATTCAGAACGAAGCAAAGCTTACAACATTTATAGTAACAGAACTAGAGTAATCGAAGAAACACTTCATGTGTCATTTGATGAAAATTTCGAAGTTAAATAGAAGATGAAGACATTATTTCTAAATCAAATAACTCAGATGATGATTTGGAAATATGAAAAATAATATGGACAATAATTTACAAAATAATAATGATATAAGATCCCCACCAAGACTTCTAAGAAATCACCCTGCTAAGAAATCACCCTGCTGAAAATATAATTGGTGAAATAAATACCAATGTAAGAACACGAAATGAACTAAATCAAATGGGTTATATAGCTTTTCTTTCAATTATTGAACACAAAAATGCTAAAGAAGCTTCAAATGATGATTACCAGATTATAGCTATGCAAGAAGAATTGAATCAATTTGAACGTAATGACGTTTGGGACTTAGTTTCTAGACTTAATGATCAAGCTGTTATCGGTACAAAATAAATCTATAAAAATAAAGCCGACGAGCAAGGAAATTTTATTAGAAATAAAGCTATGATAGTTGCTCAAAGTTTTAATCAAGAAGAAGGAATAGACTATCATAAAACATTTGCACCCATAACTCGTCTAGAAGCTATACTATTTTATTAACATATGCATGTTTTAATGATTTTAAACTTTATCGAATTGATGTAAAAAATGCTTTCTTAAATGGTTTTAAAAAAGAAAATGTTTATATAGAACAACCTCCTTTATTCGCACATGAAAAATATCCATATCATGTTTACAAATTAAAAAAGGCTTTATACAGTTTAAAACAGGCAATTCGTGCTTGGTATGACTGTCTTAAAAGTTAATTAATTCTGGTTTTAAAATTGGTGAAGTAGATCAATTTTGTACCGATGACATTATTTTAGTTCCATAAATGAAAATTTGTGTTAAGGATTTTTAGAAATTATGACAAGAGAATTTGAAATGTCTCACATGGAAGAACTTTCATATTTTCTTGGTTTATAAATTAAACAATTAAAAATTGGAATTTTTATTAATCAAAAAAAATATTGCAATAATATCATAAAATGATTTGGTATGGAAAATATTTCTGCTAATCCAACTCCTGTGAGTACTACATTACATCTCGATAGAAATTAAAATGGCAAAAGTATTGACCAAAAACTATATCGTGGTATGATTGGTTCATTACTATATTTAACTGCTAGTAGACTTTACATAATAATGAGTGTTAGCTTATGCACACGATTTCAAGAAAATCCCAAAGTCACATTTGCAAGCAGTGAAGCGAATTTTGCGATACTTAAGCAAAACTAAAGACTACGGTCTCTTTTATCCAAAAGATATAGTGATGTTGGTTTTTTGAGGAAGTCAAACGGATCGAAAAAGTACTAGTGGTACTTGTCACTTTATTGGACGATCTTTAGTATATTGATTTATTGAGAAATAAAACTGCGTTTCACTTTCGGCATGTGAAGTAGAATATATCTCTGCTGCTTTGGCATATGCTTAAGTAATCTACATACAACAAACACTTCAAGATTTTGGAATAAATCTTTCTTAATCAACAATTTATTATGATATTACAAGTGCGATAAATTTATCGAAAAATCCAATAAATCATTCTAGAACTAAACATATAGATATAAGACATCATCTTCTTAGAGGTAATATGGAAAAAGGGAATATTTCATTAGAATTTGTATCTTTAGAAAATCAGGTAGCTGATATATTTACGGAACCTTTAAATGAAAATATTTTTACAAAGAATTAGGTATTTTATCTTTGCATGATTTATAATTAAAATTATATTTATATTTTTATTAAGAAAACAAATTTTTGTCAAAAATGAAGCTGCTGGCACTCAAACTCAGGTCGCTGGTAAGGTAGTTGTATGCATTTCCATTTTTCAATATTTTTTCTTGACACAACTATTACCTTCCTCAAATCACCTGTATGGTCATTAATTCTCATCTTGCTCTACCTCTTATTTTTCCTTGGCCATAAAGGATTAGCTATATGGCTTCTCATGTTTTTCTTACCTGAAAATAGAACATTCTCTTGTCTATATATGCTACTCCTTTAAATATTTTATTCATCAATTCTTCTTCTAAAAAATTCTTAGTTCAATAACTTTTTAAACTTTTCTTTGTAAACACCATAATGTCTTCACACGAAGAATCAAATTAATCTTCCGTTGTTTTCAGCATTCCCACTTCCGAATTATAAATGAAATCCAACAACTCTACTCCTACATATACTCTAGTTAAGATTATACAGTCTCCAACACATCATACTGGGTATACACCATAGGGAGAATGAACCAAACATTTCTTACGTTCTGGTTCTCCATCAACGAAAGATAGAATTGATGAGATTCATCATTACCAAAGAGAGACTCTAGAACTTCAATGTGAAATGTACTATGAATAAAAAGTTAATGCTAAAGCCTTAAACATTCTAGAACAAGTTGCTTTGAAATTTTGCGGGTCTTCATCAAAACAGTGCATGCATCAACCATCGCAACAACGTTCTTAAGTGCCACCGAATTCTTGGGAACGAAGCCTCAATATCCTCCATGTCGCTGAACTCCTAGGAATGTAATAATATATTGTCACCTATCCGACCATCACAAGAAATAATGGAGGCTGAACCAAACTCTAACGATTCACAATCCTATGAAAACTGAGATTTCATGTATATTGTTTTAAAATAAATTTTGTATGTATGTTTTTCTATTCCATATTAATATATTTTGTTGTTTTTTAAAAGACTACAATTATAAAATTATTAAATATTTATAATTTTTGTTTTTGAATAGAAAACTTTAGCTCATGGGTCAAACAGTCAAAAAAAGAATAGTTTCAGTCGAATAAATCGACCTAGGCAGTCGAATGAAACTTCAAATTAAACCTTTTCAATATCCAAATTTAGTAGAAAGTTATACCGATTTCAGTCGATTGAAAATTAAAGTTTTAGGCTAAATACTATGGGATAAATTTTCCTGCACAACTGTCGGCCAAATTAAAATTTCAATCGACTGAACATTCTTCTATACTTGATATTTTGCAAATTTTAGTCGACCGCCACACTAAATTCAGTCGACTGAATTTGGAAAAATTAAGGAAAAAATTTGCGGGAAGAAATTCTCTACACAACAGTCAAGTGCCCAAAGATTTTCATTCAGCTGAATGATGTATTTCTGGTTTTTAAAAATACATATGCATAATTCCCAACCCACCTTTTCAACCACCCTATATATTCATCTTCTTCGTTTCAAACAATACCTCATTTCATTCGACTAAACCCCAGCCCCCGTTATTCTTCAATTCAATTTTTATCACCTCTAATTTATTCAATCTAATGGCACCTAGAACCAAAATAGCTAGAGAATCTTCGGACAGACCATCCGAGAGCCAAATAAGATCATGGCTTAATAATAAAACCGGGTTACCTGATTCAATGCCATGAAAGGCTCAAGGATCTTTGATGGCTCCTTCGTTAAATTCCTAGACTTCAATGCTTACACCATTTGCGAAACTACTGAAGCTAACAGGCTTGATAGCTCGATTGATTTAGATGCCAACAATGTCAAAATCTATCCCCTCCTCATCAAGCTCTTTTTCGACAACATGAATTTGGATCACCAAGATCCAAGAGACAAGGATGACTACATTTGGGCGTTGATTTGCGGCGTCTGCATTTATCGCCCTCTTCTGTGGATCGACCGTATTCTTTAGTGTCCATCAAAAGGAGTAGACGTCAAAGACATTGAGTTTGATAATGGACAATCGAGATGAAGTGTCTCATCGATTTCTCTCCGATGATATAACTGCTCTTAAATCTGTCTCCTTATGACCAAAGGCGTGCATTCTTCATCGCGACCTCATCCGATCTATTCAACCTCGTACCGGGAGTTACAAAAAGGTCTACAAAAGAGACTTCCAAGCACTTTATGCCATCTACTCCTCTCAACATGCAAATTGGTCCAAAGTAATTCATGATGAATTTCTAACCGTCAACCACAAGAGGAGTTACAAAACCATCTTCTACATAGCCTATATTATGCGCATTCTCATGAATCTTGGAGTCACCATCCCTGATGCCGACTTCATCACCGTTGGAGAGCTAAACTCTAAGACTTTAAGTCTTATGAGTTGGCCAAAATGTCTGCCATCTTAAAAAATCATTAGCTTCCAACAATAGGCAGCAAATCAAGCACAAAATATTTCACAACCCCATGAAACACATATCGGCTCCTCCTCCACTTCCCATCAAATTAAGCAAGAAGAAGATGATGAAATACAAGAGCTTCAGGGATATTTCAATGCAAAGAAAGGCCTTGTCACTCTCTCCTGGAATCAAAGCAAGCTCAATCGATGATTGGTCACTGTCGAGAAAAATGTCCAAGACCAATAAGAAGCTCAACTCCATCAAGGGTTTATTAAATAAAATATTGGAAAAGATCTCTTGCACCGGCTCTACTTCTACAAATATGGCCAAGAATTCCGCTTCTTTCACTTGGACTACATCCGAGGAAGAAGAAGAGGAAAAGGAAGAATCCGATAGCGAGGAAGTTTAGTTTTCATTATCTTATCTTATGCTTATGTATTTATTTTCAATAACTTTGTTGTTCATTATGTTGTCTCAGTGCACATCTATTGTTGTTACGTTAATATGTTGTTTGGTTGATATTTGTTAAGTAATATGTTGTTCAATTTAATTTACTTGTTGTTGATTTAAATGCAAGTTATACAATGTTGTCAAGTATACTTGTTGTTGATTAATATCAAGTTTATTTACACTCATCTATACTACTATTACCACGATTATTTCTTTTTTGATGACAAAAGGGGAGAAGTATAAGATGTTCAGTAGGTAGATCATTTATTCAGGGGGAGTTACAATTATTTTTAAAATTTTATAAACTTTTTAACTTACATAGTTGTTATCATCAAAAAAAGGGAGAATGTTAGAATCTTGTATTTGATGTTTTGATCTTAACAACTATATAAGTATATATTATATGAACTAACCATATTTCCAGGAGAAGATACTAGTCTACTCGACAATAGATCGAAGACCAAGATTTAAAGAGAAGTTTCAAATTTTTTAAACGGTTTGTCTATAGTTTAGTTTAGTAGTTAATCATTGTTAAAATCTCTCCTAGGTGGTATATGCATGTACACATTGCTTTAAAATTATTTTCAAAATCATATATACACAATAAAAATTGTTTATATTAAGTCCATAATCAAAAACCTTTCAATTAGAAATAAATATGGTAGAAAACAAAAATTTCAGTCGACTGAAGGGGTGCATTCAGTGGATTAAAACCTGTACACGTGCACACGTTCATTTGAAGGTTCAATCGACCGAATGACACTATTCAGTCGAATGCACTAAGTGTCTTTTCAAAAATAAATTTTGAATTTTGAATTTTTAAATAATTAGAAGACCGAAATTCTTTCCTCGGTCGACTGAATATTCATTAACGGCTATTTTTCTGAACGATCACCTCCTTTTAACGAACAGAAACAACCCCTGATTCAAGAGTTGTTTTCGTATCTTTGACCGTAACTTTTCACGAAGAATTGCATCCTTTAAACCTACATATAGCCTTGAATTCAGTTGTTTTCACAACTAATTTTTTTTATCTAATTCTATTCTAATATTCTTATTATCTAAAATTCTTCCATTTGCTTTCAAAAAATCTTTCTAATCACTGGCACATTCAAGCACAAATTTATTTGTGATTAAAATATCTTCCAATCTTCACGAACTACACTATATACTGCAAAGGAGAAGATTATAGGAAGGGTGTACTCTAAAGACTTATCTGTGCTATCTATAGAGCAGAGCACATTCAGTCAAGAATATTTACTGTATTGTTGAAGTCGCGTTTAATTGCTCAGGCAGAAGTCCTATTCAATTGTTTAGGCGGTAGAAGTCCTGTTCATTTGCTTAAACAGTGTAATACATATTCCTCGGAGTTAAGAGAGGGTTGATAGTTAAATTTCAGAAAGAATCTGTAATTGGACGTAGAACGGAAGTTCGAACCAATATAAAAATGCCTGTTGTCACTTTTTTTACTATTTACTTTTTACACTTTATTCCGCACTAGTAGATAACTTAAGTTACAATTCCATATTATGATCCTTAGCAGCACTTTTATCAAGGTCCAGCACAACTCTATCTAAGGCACCCCTAGTGATGGTGTTTGGAGCTGGAGTGCTAGAAGAATGGTTATAATGCTCAGTAGCTCCACGATCGACACCATGCTAGAGACGTCTATCTTGCTCTTAGACTTGGGGGCAAGTTGGC
Organism: Allium cepa; assembly: GCA_030765085.1. Lineage (NCBI taxonomy): Eukaryota > Viridiplantae > Streptophyta > Magnoliopsida > Asparagales > Amaryllidaceae > Allium > Allium cepa. The sequence goes on from CM060935.1 coordinate 63,002,681, forward strand.
AAAAGTTGAAGTCATTTTTCCCTCTCAATGAAAGCACCAAAATTGTTTGCATAAACAATAGGCAAAAACCTCCAATCGAATGGCTATAGAGTTGTGAATACGAGGTGTATAATATAGCTGTTATATTTGTAATATGATTGATTTTCAAAGAGCAGATCACACATAGACTTCATCGAAAGTAAGTAGTATGATTGATTTTCAGTGAGTAGATCATGCGTAGGCTATGCAAAAAGTAAGTTGCAGTAAAGTAAAAAACACAAAGATTTATAGTTGTTCTGCTAGAATATGCCTACATCCACTGTCCATTTTCATTATTCTTCTTATAAATCTTTGATATAATGTCTCAAATACAAGATACAATGGTCTAAAGATCAATAGAAGGTAAGATAAAGCTCAAGGTAGTCTGTTCGGCTATTCCTATTTGGTTATTGTCGATTGCCAATTCATGTTCAGTTGTCTATGCTAGGCAGCTCGGCTTAGATGGCCCTGTTAGGAAGTTCATGCTATGTTGTTTGGTTAGTTGTTCCTGGTTGGCTACTCCTGTTAGTGGATCTTGCTAGGCTGTTTCTGCTAAGCTATTGGTGCTAGGCTGCTCCTACTAGCTGTTTCTACTAGACTATTCCAGCTAGCTATTCATGCTAGCTTTGACTTGTCTACCATTATTTCTATAAGCATGACTTTCTAGAATTATCCCCTATTGTTATTAGATGCTTTGGTATTTATAAGAGTAGAGTTGAGGTGCGCTTAAATGCAACAATTAATAATGTTTCCTTGTTTATCTTAGTCAAAGGGAATATTCCTAAACATGCCATATGTAGTTATTTATTTCCTGATATATGTTGATTTCCTTTCTTATTACACCGCTGGGCCATATTAAGAATTAGACTCGGGAGAGGGAGGTTTTGGTCCAGCTTGGATGGATGTGGATGGACTGTTGTCCAATTACACCATTTTTGATTTGCTTGGCACCTTCAGCTTCGGTGGTTCAGATATAAGGTTGAACCGGCCTGACATCTCCTTGTTCGAGCCATGGTGGTGGGGATTTGAGCATGCACCAAGCGAATGTCCTAGTTGAAACTCTTGGGGTACCGGCCAATGAATCCTGGTCGATATCCTTGGAGTACCAGCCCAAGAATCCTGGTTGATACCCTTTGTCCCCCAGGAATCCTTGTGTGCCCTTAGGGTAATGGACCAAGATTCCTGGTCGGCACCCTTGGGGTACCAAGCATATGAGAACATGGTGGATAAACCATCACACTTCCTCGTCTTCTATTCTGCCTTAGTCTCCATCCAACCTTATATTAGAAATGGTCAAACATTTAGATTCCTTACTAGACCATTCCTCAAGTTACATAAAAATAATGTGCTTGTCAAGACTTAAACCCGGGCGGGTTAGTTGAAAAACGCTAGTCTTTACCACTGTGCTACACTTGCTTTTGTGCCATAACTCCTTCATTTCAAATCAGAATTGAATGAGACGTGGACCAATTGCTTCGTACCATTGAGCAGGTTATCTAATGCCTTTGAATGTTCCATTAGCCTAAATTAGGCGGTAGCTCTCCAAGGTAGGGCCCGAGTTGGTTAGGTGGCGGACAAATCTTAAGGTGGTCATATCCTCCAATTCGTAGATCGGATTGAGATGTGGTTTTGACATATGTGCATGTCCTGACCTTAGGAACATTTTTCAAGGGCTTTGACTATATTTTCTGACTAAGCCAAATTTCCCCTAGCGCTTCACCTTGCCCTTGTAATTACATAATGACGCCTTTTCTATGCCCATTTCCATGTTTCTTAGCGTCTTTTCATATTCACTATGCCATGGGTGAAAATGCCTACAAAAAAACCTTTTATTTCTTTCTCTTAACACAAATAACTAATTAGGGAAAGATGAGGGTGTAAATGTAGAAGAGAAACCTTTAATTTCTCTCTCTCTTTTAAATTAGACTCATTGACATAATAAATGATATTCACTACTAAATTCACACATGCCTTTATTGTCCAAAATTTTGGCCAATTATATTTCGAACAACAAAGATTATATCCAAATAGTTTATTATTTATAATGTTTGCCTTTTAAACAAAAACCTGTACTAGTGTAGATACAATGCAGAACAATAAATCATTAAATTAATGTTTTCCTTTTTATTTTATTAGCAAAATTTGTTTTAGAATAATTTAAACATAAGAAAATTAAGTATCTTACTATGTTACCAATTATAATTAATTGACAAAATTATTTCAAAGTTTCATTCGCATAACAATTTATGTGTAAACATTCAAATATAATCTTGTAATATGGAAACTTACTTATTAGCAAAATTGTTCCAAACTTTTTTTAAACAATAATAACATAGGCATATACAAAATTATGTTAGAATGGTCTAGATATAGGTTAGAAATACAAGGTAAATAAACATACATAACATAGACGAATAATATTATTATTCTCCATAACAAATAAATAATATAGAGTATAACATTGGTTTTGAAACTAAACCAACATGATAAGAGTATACAGTCGATTCAAAAAGGGGGAATTTAGACATTCAAGTCATAATCCAAATTCACTCATATGAACAGAAGGGAAAAGGTAGAGAATTAGAGTGATGTAAAAAAAATTAAAGACATATAAACAAAATATAAAATTACCTTAGGATGAATCCAGAATAATCACTTTGAGTGATAAAGTAAATCCTTAATCTAATAGATCAATCTCTAGATTCGTAGTAATCAAGAGATAGCCACCTATTGCTTGATTACGTTCTAGAATTTTGAAGCTCTTTCCACCATTAGAAATTTGGCCCAGATGTTTCTATATAGAGAGAGAAAGAAAATGATAAAGCAATATATAATTAAAGGAGGAAATGAATGTGTTATAAAGATATTGTCTTTTTCTCTCTTTTAATTACGATTACCCTTTCATTTCAAATTTTAAAACCCCTCCCCTTCTCAGTATCATAGCTAGCCATCATGTGTGGGTTTTAGGTCTAAAAATTTTCCAAAATTTAATTAGTATTAACATTGTTTAAATCCAATTCAAATTTCCTATTGATATCGTATACCGATACGCAAGTTTATAACGTTTATATATGCACTTTATTAAATACAAATGGAAATAAAACAAATCAAATAATAAATATTTTAATAATTAATATTTCACAAATATTAATTAATTTAATAAACTTATAGCTAATTTTAGTACTTATTTTATTTAAATCAAATTTAACAATTCTACTATATCGTATAACGATACGCGTGTTTATGGTTTTTATATACGCACTTCACTAAATACTAATGGCATCCAATAAAGTAAACAAAAATTTGTAATTAATATTTATAACATCCTCTATCTCAAGGCCCAAAGATAAGTTAATGGTATCCATAGTATTAACCTCCGGCAACTAAACACGGTAATGTTAATGGGATCTATAATATCAGAAGCACTTGAATATGAGATAAAATCATCATATATTAAAACACTTTTCTGATTACATTTCAAAACAGCATCTCATGTCCAAGTTACATAATCCCCATCATTTCCCAAGTTCAAATCAAATATAATTATTACAAAATACGCCAAGAGAGATATATGAAGATGCTCTCTTGGATGACCAGAGTACTAAATAGTCAAACTGACTTAATACAACACAGCGGAAAGAAAAAAATTACTCCTAAATATAGTTAACTTCAACCACCTACTCGTCTTTGGAATTCGTCCACCTAGTAAAACCTGAAAATCCTCAACCCTCAACTTATTCAAATCAATTTTGAGCACCCATGTAAGGGGAAAAACATAAACTTTGAGTCAGACATAAAGCCTCGTATGAATAAATACTATACATCTCGGTTAATTGATATTAACTGAGACCATCTGCCTAGCGGAATGGGTTTGCCCTCACTAATACCCTTTTAAAATATATCTTTGGCAAATCTTAATCCTGCAATCAAAACTGGTTAAAACAATAAAGTAATATCATGTAAGCATATAAATTAGGTAGCAAATGGACCATTTGTCCGAACACCATAGTTTCGTCGTCTAACTACTAATCTTTAGCTAACTGGGGACTACCAGACAAATTAAACAAATAATCTAACTTCTGTTAGATACTTCTATTCTGAACGGTCTGTTTTTATATTAATTCTCTAGGGTCAACTGATCCTAATGGTATGTATATTCCTTTCTGTGTGTAACATCATTTTAGTCTTACTTGTGACATAGCTCTACACACTAGAATTTTAGACTAAAATAGCTAGGGGATGATAGCTAACATATAGGGCGTGACCTTATACTAGTCCCACACGGTATTCTAATATCCGAGTCATTTTACTTAGAGTCATCTGCCCATAAATTTTTCCTGAAAACCATTCTCTCAAATTGATTTAAACCTCTAAATCATACTTTAAACAAGGAAAATATACTCTATACTTTACTCAAACCACCTGCCATGTTATACATACTTTACACAAAACATTGTTGATGAAAATATTTATGCCTTTGAAAGTACCCCTTTCGAAACCAAGTAAAGTCTTAGGTCGAAAGGCCATAACATACCCTTCAAAACCCTTTCAATGGCATTGCTTTGAAAGATAAGATGCGAAAGCTAGGGATTTCAGCCTCTTTGAAAGTATTTACTTAAAACAAAAGGCGTAACTTCTTTCAAAACCATCCCTGAAAACCATTTAACCAATTCAAAAGCTATCTATGTCGAAAGCATCCTTTTCGAAAGCAAGGCAGGTGCATTTTATTTTACAAATAAAACAAGGCTTCGACCTCTTCGGAACCCTTGTTTCGGCTTCATACCCTTCGCCTCAGTCCAATTCGCTACATACCAAGTCTTTGATACCATGCACATTGGTTTTGATGGCTATGGAAGGGGGAGTACTAGGTCGAAAACATATGTGCCAAAAGTGGTAAAAAAATGTGAAACCCATGTTTAAACTGATTTTTAACCTTTTAAAGTAACTATTTTCAACTAATCTACCTTATTTGTTAAAACATGATTGGTTGCTATTTTTTCTTCTAAAATTACTGCCAAAATCTCATAAACAAACAATTTAATTTATTTACAAAATACCCCTTCTCCTTTTATAAATAATAAAACATTTAAGTCCCATACCTTAAATAATTTTGTATATCTATTAAAACACTTAAGGAAAAATCTATGGAAATTCCCATAAATCATTTTCTAATATGTTTCTTAACATATATTAATATCGGACCTAAAATCATCATAAAATAGCTGTAATTAATTTAAACTCAAAATAACTATTTTCTTCACTAGAAAATTCATAATAAATCCACAATAATTCAGAAAATTATAAAAATTGAAGCTCATCTCTAAAATATCATTTTTGATCTTATTTTAAAATCGCAAGGCTGTCATTTGATAGGGTTTTCACAAAAAACATACCATAAAGTCTATATGAATTTGCATAAATCATCAACAAGCATATATATCTAATTTAACAATAAAAAACATGGCAATATTTTTGCAAATTAGCTTGGATTTAATCTAAACTGAAGTCAATTAAAAACATGAGTTGTAGTTATTATTCACGTTTAGCTTGAGATTAAGAGTTGAGATTTGATCTTGGATATAGTTGATTAACTTCTTCCTCTTGAAATCTTGTCTTGTTTTTCTAATGGTGGCCGGCCTCTTATGTTTTGATTTGTGAAAATGAATGTGAGAATGAATATGGCTTAAGGGTTTAGGGCATTAGAACATATCTTATTCCTACTTTTCCCTTATCTTATTCTCCTTTCCTACTTCATTTTAATCCTCTTTAGTACATTAATTAAATGGCATGGCTACCTTTCTATTATTCACGAATCTCAATCCCCTAATCATTATATTATTTTACTTAACTTAACTAATTAAATATCCTAAACAATGTTACTAAATGTTAGGGTCGCTATAGAATCCTCTCCTTAAAGAACTTTGTCCTTGAAATTACGATAAGATACTCAAAAAAACAATCAAAAGGTAGAACATATCATCAAACAAATCAGGATAAGAATCTCTAATGCTGCTATCAGTTTTCCAGGTACAGTCTCTCTCATCGTTGGACTTTAACTAGTCTGACTGCCTTGTTCCTTAGCCTCTTCTCATCCTCGACTATATGAACTGGCCTTCTAACCATAGTCAAATTCAGCTCTACTACTAAGTCCTCTAACATAGTCGATGCTATAGTAGTCTTTGAGTATCTAATACACTTTCTTAGATGAGAAATATGAAAAACATTGTGGACTCCTGCCGAACTGTTCGGTAGCTCTACTCTATATGCGAGTTTCTCGATCTATTATGTAGTAGGAAACAGTCCTACAAATCTCGGTGCCAATTTCCTTCATTTCTAGAGTCAAATTAAACCTTTCATCGGTGATACATTAATGTAAACATAATTTCCAATAGAGAACTCTAAGTCTTTCCATCTTCCATCAACTAACTCTTTTACCATACCAAGTTTCTTTCATCATAGCCTGAATCAACTCAATCTTCTCAATAGCTTCTCTAACTAAATCCGGACCAACAACCAACTTATCCTCAATCTCTAACCAACAAACTGGAGATTTGCATGGCTTTCCATACAAAGCTTCAAACGGTGCCAACTCTATACTAGCCTAATAACTATTGTTGTATGAAACTTCGACTAAGTGTAGATGGTCTTCCCATGATCTTCCCATGATCCCCTAAAATCTAGCCCACAAGCTCATAACAAATCTTATAAGACTTTCTTAAATATTTTCTCTTGCCCATCAGCTGTGGATAGCAAGCGGTACTCATCTTGAGCTTGGTTCCTAAAGTATCTTGTAGACTCTTCCAAAACCCAAAGTGAACAACGAATCTCTATCACTTAGTATACTACTAGGAATTACATGAAGTCCAGCTATATTTTTCATAAACAACTTAGCTAAAATAGGTGCCTTCCTGGTTGACATAACTGGAATGAAATGGGCACTCTTGGTAAACCTGTCCTACTGACCCATATATTCTTATTTCCTCTATTAGATCTTGGCAACTCGTCTATAAAATCCATAAATATAGAATCCCACTTTCGTACTGGAATATCTAATGGTTGAAGTAACCCATTTGGCTTCTAATGTTCGACCTTTATCTGTTGGCAGTTTAAACACTGCTTTACCCATAAACTTGCATCCCTCTTCATACCTTCCTAGAAGAAACTCCTCATATCTTGATACATCTTAGTTCCAACAGAATAAATAGTGAACTTCGAATGATGGCATTATTCAAGAACTTCCTTCCTAATGTTTCCCACATTTGGTACACACAATCTTCCTTTCTTTCTCAACCATTACATTCTGGTCAAGACTGAAATCCTTCAAGTCATCGCTCTCTATTCCATCCCTTGACTTATTGATTCGTTCAGCCAACTCTAAATCCTCTCCTTGCTTAAAAACAATCTTTTCGATCATCACCTGTCGAACTTCTAAACATGAAAACACAATAGTTTCCTTACTAGATCTAGTTCTGATCTCCACTTTACTCTACATGTTATCAATGCTTCTAAATCTTGCAACTCAGCTATCATCACCAACACTGCATTCTGATATTTTCTGCTAAGTGCATCTGTGATTTTATTGCCTTTCCTCGGTGTATACTCTATACCAAAATCTTAAGTAGCTATGAACTCCAACCACCTCTGTTGTCTCATGTTCATCTCCTTCTGAGAGAACAAATATGTTAACTACTTATGGTCCGTATATAACTCAAACCTCTCTCCCAAAAGGTAATGTCTCCACATCTTCAATGCAAAAAATACTACAGCTAACTCCAAATCGTGAGTTGGGTGTCTCACCTCATGCGATCTAAGATGTTGAGAAGCGTTGGCAATCACTTTACCTCTTTGCATTAACGTAGCTCCTAACCTAGTTCCATATGCATTCGTATATACTACCAAATCCTGATTACCTTCCGAAACAACTAACATATGTGCATTTGTCAGTAAGTATTTCAAGCTCTGGAATGTTTCCTCACACTTATTTGTCCAAACAAACTTCACATCTTTTCGCTTTAGATTGGTAATCGATGCTGCTATCCGGGAGAAATCCTTAATGAATCTCCGATAGTACCTACCTAATCTAAGAAAACTCTTTATCTTAGTCACTGTCTCGGATCTCTTCCAATTATTCGCCGCTTTAATCTTACTCGGATCTATAGACAACCCTTTCTCTGAGACTACATGATCCTTCTTCTAGAAATGACACTTCGAACTCTTCGCCTTCAATTGATGCCGCCTCAACCTTTCAAGCACCACTCTAAGATGAACTTCATATTCCTTTCCATCCTTAAAGTACACCAAAATATCACGTATGCATACCAACACGAACCTGTCTAAGTACTCTTGAAAAATTCAATTCATCAAATCTACAAAGAATGTTGGCGCATTAGTTAGTTTGAACGACATCGCTAACCATTCATACGATCCATATCTAGTTCTATATAACGTCAAAGGAATACTATCCTCTGCTACTCCAAGATGATGGAAACCTGTTGCACAATCCTATTGAGAAAATACCTTAGCTCCACTCAACCGATCGAACAAATCATCAATTCTAGGCAACAGATATCAATTCTTTATCATCTTCTCATTCAACTTACGATAATTGATACATAACCTTAATGATCCATTCGGTTTCTTAGCAAACACTGCAGCTGCTCCCCAATGTGAACTACTTGGGCTAATAAATTTCTTGCCTTCTACATCCACCAACTACACCTTTAGCCCCTTCATCTCGGCAGGCATCATCATGCTTGGAGGTTTACTCATTGGTTCTGCCCCCGACACCAAATCTATCCGAAACTCAATGGCTCATTTTGGTGGAAATCCACTACTGGTTCAAAAACATCTACGAATTCTCTAACAATAAAAAATGCGACTCAACTCATCTTCTACCTCCACAACCCCCAACAAGGTGTTAACCTCAAACCAAGATTTTTTATGATATACAATCTGATCACTATAGTCAGAGTGTCTAAGTGACATTTTCCTATCGCGATAAAATATCCTAGCATCATACTTACTTAAACCAATCCATACCTAAAATAATTCCAAACCCTATGAAATCAAACACATGCAAACAACAAGCAAAGGTTTGACCTAACAAATGATACTCTAGGTGGTCACACTCTATCCTAAGTGTCGCATATCCTTCTATCAGATTTGCAACCCTTACGAAAGTAACTAGGTATGATGGTTCTAGGTTTAGCTTATCCACCAAAAAATGAGATATAAAAGAATGCAATGCATCGGTATCAAACTTTACACTAACTGACATACCATGAATCTAAAGCGTACCTCCCAACACTATTTTCCTTTTTCCTCTACTGTTGACCTCAAGGTAGCTGGCTCCAATGCAAACATCTTTCCTTTCCCATCCTTAGCCGGCTCTTTGTACTAGTTCTTATAATGTCCAATTTCGCAGTTGAAGCGTCTAATATTCTTTTTCTAGATCACTTTCTTTCCATCACATAAACAACGTTCATTTGCGAAATGCCCTAATTGTGGCAGACAACTTCTAACTTCCCTTTCTTTGTAGCTCCACCCTTCTGAGCTCCTTTCTTATGGAAGAACTTTCTTTTCTAACTCTACCCCACCTAGACCTCCTTTGCCTTATTTCTTTCTAGAAAAGCAAGCATCTCTTCATGTCACAATGCCATCTCAACAAGAACATCACATGGATCCCTAATGTATGATAACATAGCCCTAGCAAGCTCAGGCTTCAACCCTTATGAACTTATCATTTCTCTTAATATGAGTATCAACCATAACATAGCCATATCTTGCTAGCTCCTCAAACCTCCTTGCTACTTAAGTATAGTCATATCCCCTTGCTCCAACTTAGCAAACTTCCTGAGTAGAGTGGACTTCGCAATCTCAGATATAAACCTCTCCACAAATATCCTTTTGAACTTAGACCATGTCATGGTCTCCTCATTGACCCCAACTGTAAAGCTGTTCAACCAAAACAACGCTGCCCCTTGAAGATGTCTAGAGGCAAGTCTCCTCTTTTGTTCATCATTGAGCCCTAAGTCAGCAAAAATCCTCTTACAATGAAGCAACTAGTTCTCTACTTCGATTGCGTCTTCAGTTTTGATAAATGGCTTTCCTCATAATCGAGTTATTCAGCATCAGAACTTCCTGAACTCCTCCTATAACTACTCCAGCAGCAGCACCCGCCTGCATCTTATATACAAAGAACTGATACATTGCTCCCATTCCAACTTGCAGAACTCCAACACCCACATTTCCAGCTTGTGCCTTACCTGGGTTTCTCCTGGTATTTGGTTTGGCATTTCCGTTTGTTGTGATGCTCCCCCTTCCAAGGTTAATTCTTCCAATTCTAGCATCCATATATGTATTAAAGCATCATAAGATACAGAAGAATAGCCTAAGAGAGACAGGGAACTAGAGATATAGCCTATACATATATATAGCAAATACAAGTACATTACTGCAGCGTTATCCTATACCATGATCTTATCCCTAATTCCTTAGGATTATGTTTTTAAAAATCATTTTAGTTTAAAGTTTTTCATAAACCTATTCTCTGATACCAAGTTGTAACATCCCCTATCTGGAGTCCCGAAGCTAAGTGCTACAGATGCCGCAGTCATCCATAGGATAAACTTCTGGTGATCAGATACGGTAATGTTGATGGTATCCATAATATCAAAAGCACTTAAATATGAAATAAAATCATCACAGATTGAATCAATTTACTGATTACATATCAAAACATCATTTCATATCCAAGTTACATAATCACTATCCTTTCTTAGGTGCAGATCAAATATAATTATTATAAAATATGCCAAGAGCGACATATGACCTTAACATGATAAAAAAAATAAAACACTAAATAGTCATAACTGGTTTAATGCAACACATCAAAAATAAAACAAAGTAGCTCCCAAATATAGTTAAATTCAACATCTTGCTCATCTTCGGAAGCATTATTTGTCCACCTACTAAAACCAAAAAATCCTCAACTCTCAGCCTACCCAAATCAATTTTAAGCACCCGGGAGTCTAAGGGGAAAACATAAACTTCGAGTCAGACATAAAGCCTTGTGTGAATAATACTGTACATCTCGGTTGAGTAATAAACTTATTAAGCGAGACCACGCCACTTAGTGGAATAAGTTTCCCATCATTAATATCCCTTTAAAAAATATCTTTTGCAAATCTTAATCCTGCAACCAAAACTGGTTAAAAGAATAAAGCAATATCACGTAAGCATGTAAATCAGGTAATAAATGGACTATTCGTCCGAACATTATAGTTTTGTTTGGCTAAATACTAACCTTTGGCTGACTCGGGCCTACCAGATAAAATAAACTATTAAACAAACTTCTGTTAGATACCCTCTTCTAGACAGTCTATCCCTAACTTAATTCTCTAGGGTCAACTGACCTTAATGGTTTTATGGGCTCACCAATAAACTGTCCTCATTCTGTACATTCCTTTCTATGTGTAACATCATTTTAGTCTTACCTGAGACAAAGCCCTACATCTTGGAATTTTGAACTAAATTAGCTTGAGGCTAATAGCTAATGTATAGGTCGCATCCCTATGCTCGTCTAATAAAGTATTCTAATATCTACATCATTTTACTTAGGGTCATCTTCCCATGAATTTTCCTTGAAAATCTTTTGTCTTAAATTGATTTAAACCTCTAAATCATACTTTAAACAAGGAAAATGTACTCTATGCTTTACTAAAATCACCTTGCCATCTTATATATACTTTACATGAAACTTTGTTGATGAAAATATGTAAGCCTTTGAAAGTAACCCTTTCGAATCCATTGAAAGTATCCCATTTGAAACCAAGTAAAACCTTAGGCCAAAAGGACACAACATACCTTCGAAAACCTCCTTAATAAACCTTTCGAAAACATTGAAAAACCTTTATTTCATAAGTTTTAAAACCTCAGACATCCTCTTATCAAAACACTATAAATATACCTTTCAAAAAAGTTGGAACCTTCCATTCAAAACCTTTCAAAACCATTGAAGAACCACTCCTTTGAAGCCTTTATCTTAAACCTTTCGAAAGCACTAAATCCTTTCCATAAAATCAAACCGTTCAAATGCGTTTGGGTTAAATAAAACGTGTGGATTAAACTTTCATACCTTTTGAAACCATTCCTTTCGAAACCAGTTAGGTTTAACCTTCAACGGAACAAAGGGCCGTAAAACTTCTAAGTCGAAAGCACTCTTTTGAAAATAATTTCCTAAATAAAGAAGTGACGGTGTAAAAACCAAACCTTCCAAAGCACAAATAGCTTGGGTTTTAAAACAAAGTAACCCTTTCGAAGGCATTGCTTCGAAAGGTAGGATGTGGCAACTAGGGGTTTAGGCCCCTTCGAAATCATTCATTTAAAACAAAAGGTGCAACCTCTTCTGAAAACATCCCTTAAAATCATTTAACCAATTCAAAAGCTATATTTATCGAAGGTGTCCTTTTCGAAAGCATGGCAGGTGCATTTTCTTTTAAAAACCAAATAAGGCTTCGACCTCTTCAGAACCCCTTATTTCGGCTTCATACCCTTCGCCTCAGTTTAATTCGTTACGTACCAAGTCTTTGATACCATGCACATTAGTTTTGATGGTGATGGAGGGGGAGTACTGGGTCAAAACATAGGTGCCGAAAGTGGTGAAACATGTAAAAAGCATGTTTAAAGCAATTATTTTCAACTAACCTGCCTTATTTATCAAAACATAATTGGTTGCTAATTTCTTTTCTAAAAGTACTGTCGAAATTTTAGAAATAACCAATTTAACTTATTTATAAAATACCCCTTCTCCTTTTATAAATATATATAACATTTAAGTCCCATATCTTAAATAATTTCATATATCTATTAAAATACTTGGAAAAATCTATAAAAATTCTCATAAATCATTTTCTAATATGTTTTCTAACATATATTAATTTCTGACCAAAAATCATCATAAAATAGCAGTATGAAATAACTATTTTCTTCACTAGAAAATTCAAAATAAACCCAAATTGATTTAGAAAATTATGAAAATTAAAACCCATCTCTAAAATATTATTTCTTTTCTTATTCTAAATCATAAGGCATTTGGATGTCATTTAATATAATTTTCATAATAAAACATATCATAAAATCTATATGAATTTACATAATCATCAATAAGCATATATATCCAATTTAACAATCGAAAATATGGTAAAACATTTGCAGATTGGCTTGGATTTAATCTAAAACCGAAATCAAATAAAAACATGAGATGTAGTTATTATTCACCTTGAGTTGAGATTTGCTTTGATATAGTTGATTAACTTCTTCCTTCTGAAATCTTCTCTTTTTTACCTAATGGCGGCCGGCTTCTTATGTTTTGATTTGTGAAAATGAACGTGAGAATGAATATGGCTTAAGGATTTAGGGTATTAGAACATATCTTATTCCTAATTTGCGCTTATCCTATTTGCCTTTCCTACTTTATTTTAGTTCTCTTTGGTTCATTTATTAAATGGCACGGCTACCCTTCTATTAATCACAAATCTCAATCCCCTAATCATTATTTTATTTTATTTAACTGATCAAATATCCTAAATAATGTTACTAAAAATTAGGATCATTGCAATAATTTAAAAATATGAATTAATTTTCAATAATCAAAAATTAGTTACATCATGTTGTTTGTTCAAAATATTCCTCAATTCTATTGTGTGACTCAAATGTGTTAATTCTGTCAGTGATTACGTCGAACAATTTAGATGTCAACATTCATATGTTACATTAGCTAGTGGTATGACATTTGGCTGAATTTATCGCTTACATATCTTTTGATAAAATCTAAATTTACTTATTATAAGTGTTATCCATTAGTGATAATTACTTACACCAATTCTCTTTATCGAAACTATATCGGTTTGGACTTATGAAATTTAGTAATGGTTAAAATTCCAATATCGTCTATATTCGACTCTACAGTCCAATCACAAAGTACTTGGTTCAATAATAACAATTATTATTAACATAAATACTGGCAGAGATTTTGATTTTGAGTTTACTTCAGTTGACTGTGGTACTAACCTCATATTCCTTTGAGAAGAAGAATCCTTTCTTGAATAGTGTTTCAGTTCCAATACTTCCACTCGACCTAAGTATAGTCATTTGATGAATGCTATGCCATGATTAATCAAAGTGGAGTTTTCACATTGAAGATCGACAGTATCCTCAAATCCAGAGAAATGTGTAAACTAGTCATATCGATTTCTATTTGATCTTATTTATATTGACCAACAAAAAACCATCGAGTGAGTTATTCCATAGTTATCCAGTAACTATCATTACGTAACACCTTGGTGCCCCCAACAGTTATGAGTAATACTTTGCCCAATATTTTGGGAGCGTTACGTACCCTAGTCTCAATGGATGCATTAATATCTGGTGCAGATACTTCTTGACTAGGAATTTAAAATGGTGTGTTTATTATATTGTGATACAATACTCATAATTACAACAATTTGTAAATATTACCACAAACACACCATTTATGGATTTTTCCTAAATATATTTTAATTAAACATGTAATTATTTATAAAACATTATAACAAATAAAAACAGAAAGAAAGCACCTTTATTATGAATGAGAATTGATTACGGAGTTAATAGCTCATAATAAATTACAAATTGCCCTTGTGACACACTCCTAACTCTATCATATGGGTTATAGAAACCCACCATCTGCAACTTCCTAACCCAAGTCTAAAAATGGCACTGGCATCGCGGATGTTGTTGGTGGCTGATTGTTTTGAGGTAAAATATATAAATCACATCATAGAGCCATCTACCATATTCTTCACTTCTTGAAACTTACAGTAGAAGGAATACAATATAATAATCGATAGTATAGTCCCAAAAATAGTATCGATTAAAACTCTAACTACAAATTAATATACATCTCCATCACATCATCATGGCTCCAAATCACCACCAGTCATCTTTATCGACCTATTATAGCATAACTAAAAATAAGAAAATGATAGAAGAGGTCAGATAGACATACATCTTGTGAGTGAAACACATCAAATAAGCATGTAATATTAATAAGCTAGTAAAAACAACACTTATGCTCGAAAACTATACCTTAAACTATGTCAACTGCACCCAACAAATCATCTAAACAAAATATATAACATAGTGACATCATATGCTATGGTCTTACTAAAATCTATTCCATGCCCAACCAAATGCCTAAGGTTGACCCTATAATCTGAATCCCGTTACCACTAAATCTTATATGAAGGACTCAACTCTTCTAATCGTATTGTGATGCCAAAATGAAATTAAGGAATCAGCACTTCGAATTTTTTCATATTGAGGACTCGGCTCGTCGGACTATAGCATGTTAATCACTCAGTTGCTTGGAATATCGTATATTGATGACTTAGCTCCTCAGACTATCTTATATTGAGGGCTTGGCTCCTAGGATATTGAGGACTCGACACCTTGGACTATCATTTCTTGAGGACTCTGTTCATCACATTATGGTATATTAAGGTCAATTCCATAATATTCATGCACCTAACCATTTGCAATATTATTGGGATCAAACCCCAAACTCGTCATTATCCCACCATTTACAAATCTACTAAATCAAGCCCTAACCTGTAACTGCAAAACCTATAACAAACTTATCCAACTAAGACAATTTTCTAAAGTATATCAAACATAGTACAATTATAAAAACATTCCTCGACTTTCCACGATCAAGATGTCATGAACACGCATGAAACAGAGGTTGCACGTAAGAGTTATAAGTATTCAAAGTTGAGGGGAATTTTTGTAATTATAAAGGTTAATTAATTAATATATTAATGTTTAATGTCATTGCTATATTAACGCAAATTCCTCAGCTTTGTTCAAAATATTTAGCCATTGGATTCACATGGCTATTGTGCTGTCTAAGGGCTACTGTATCCCAATTACACACTACCATAGAAAAGCTCATCTTAAGCCGCACCTGACACCACTACTCCTATAGCTACTGAAGCTCCACACCACCAAAAATTTCTACGCTTAGGGTTTGCCATTTTGGTGAAATCCAATCACCTAGGGTCATTCAGACCTCGGTGTTGCACTCTCCTTACCCCTTTCTTCACAACCATGGCCCCTGATCGTCCTGTTATCATCATTTTGCCATTAATTTCAAATGGACGATCTAGGTTTATGTGACGACCCGGAAATTTTAACAATTTAAATTGGAATAGTTAATTGATTTTAAAATATTTAAAAGTTAATTTTAACTTGAATTCCATATATCAATATTTACTTGATAATTAAATCATTGAATTATATAGTTTAAATATTGAATTTAATAATTGAAATTGGGTAAAATGTTGAATCTGGAGTTTTAAGCCTGTTTAGAATAATTTAAAGGCTTATAAAATTTAAAATGATGATATTGAAGATAATATAATGGTTGGAATTAAATTTAATGGTGATTTTTTTAATTTTAATAATATATTGTTTAAATCGATAATTAAAAATAGCCTTCCGAGGCACAGTCTCGGAATTCGACGAAACTAGTTCCATTGGATCCGTAATAGTTAGTTATTATCGAATTTCAATTTTCGTAGCAATCGGAGTTGTCGTTTGACCCTGACAGCCCAAAACGCTTAGAAACTATTTTAACCAATTTAATTTAAAATTGATCGTTTACTTGTAACTCGCGCATATGACCGAATTAGCTTTCGAAACATGTTCCATTATGTTCGGGACGCAGGTAAAACCTTATAATCGCCTAGCGGCATTCCTTAAGAGGTGTTCAAAATTTTAAATGGCAATTAACGAGACGTTTGAAGTTTTATAATATAATTAAAAAAAATTAAAAAATACTCGTATTCAAGAAGCTATCCCAAACCTATATCTATCCCCGTCCCTTTCTTCAATCTGGAAGCAGAAAATCGAATGCATTTAAAAACTAAAAAGAAAAAAAAGAAAAATGGCCAAAGCCTTCGAAAGAAAAAATTAGATCTTGTTCGAGCTTCTGCAACCTAGATCGAATTCGAATTCGGTTAAGTGAGGGAAGGAGTTGATTTCGAGCTCGCAAGTGGCGTTAGGGTTCGGTCGGGAGGTGATTCGAGCATTGGGGGTCGCGGAGTTGGCTTAGGCAAGGCGACATCTTCACGCATGCGTACGCGTCAGCTTAGTCGAGGTCGAAGGGGGCTGGTGAACTTGGCAGCGGTGGCGGCGCGATTTCGAGAGGAGGAGCTATTGCTAGGGTTTGGGCATCTTGGGTTTTGGATTAAGCAGTTAGGTATATTTGTTTTATTATAATTTATTTTAGTTTCAATATGCATATTTATATATATATATAATTACAGTAGGGTATAGTTTTATTTTGTTATTTACTAAAAAAATATATTATAATATATATACATATACTTGTGAAACAGAAACGTATATTAAATCAGGGAAAAACATTACAATAAAGTTAAAATATTTCTGTTTTATTTTATTTTAATGCATATATATAGTTTTGAAAACAAAAGTATAGGAATTTTATAAATATTAAAGCTTTATATAAAATTAGACTTATGACATCTATAGATTTTTTATAGGTACAAGTAGTTTTAGAAGAAAATAAATTTACATGAGTACCTATTTTCATTCACCAGTTGAATTTTAAATAATGGAGATCAATTTGTTTAATTAAACTTATTTATTTGTTTTAGTTACAAAGAATATTTTATTAAAGGAAAATTGATTTAAATAAATAATTAACTAAGTAGATTTATCAAAAGGAGATTAGTTAAAATTAAATTAAATTAATAGATGGTAATAGGCTGATCGATTGGTTCAAATGTTAATAAATTGTAAATGTTTATTCAAGGTTTGAAATCTGAAAAGAAAACAAGCTGGTTGGAATGGGTTGCAAAAAGCAAAATCAAAGGTGAGTAAACCTCACGCTTCTGGATTTTTATTTAAATTTAAATGGTTAAATTTTAATGATTGGTTGTGTGGTTGAATTTAATTGATATGCTATATTATTTAGTAATATCTAGTATATATTGGAATGATTGGTAGTCTGGGACGATTATTATTGGCAATTGGAATAATGAATGCTGTTGGTTGCTTGAATATTTCAATACCCTGAGTTATCGAAATCTATAAATTGGATTTTTTGTAAGGAATATAAGGGTGAATTTTGAAAGTGAAATAATTGTAGAAAAAAAATAAGAATGAACTGAAAAGAAATGAAAATGATATTTAAAAACTGAAGTTAAAATTGTAAAGTAGAGATTTAAAACGAGATTCTATATCAAAGTTAAATTTAACAAATTTAGTTTTTAAATATTAAGTGCTTTAACAACTTGAATGTTAAAGTGTAATTGTAAATTGACTTGAATTTAAAAATAAATTTTGGATTTAAATCCCTTAAGCTTCTATTATAAAACGACTAATTAATTTATTTAATGACGTAAATAAACGATAGTTAATTGTATGATGAGATTTATCGAGAATGGTTAATATTGTGGTTTAAGTAATTAATTTAGATTAGGATAAATTAAAATATAATTGGAAATCTTAAATTTATAAAATTAATGATGTAATTAAAGATTGATTAATTAAGATGAATTGATCAGTCATAAGTAACTTATGAGAAGTTAATTAATATAAGTAATTAAGGATTAATGTAATTAAAATAGTTAATAATTCATGAAGTAATTAAGATTACTTATTGATTTTGGTTAAGAAGAATTAATATCGTAAGATTAATTAATGTTAATTACTTGAATGTAATTGAAAGATAATTAATCCAGGGTGATTAATTAAAATGGAAAAATGAAGGGATGATTGATTAATTGATTTGAAATTAATTAATGTTAAATGAAGAAATCTAAGTGGTTGAGGTTGGTAATTCAATCAGGATTAATTAAATTAAATTTATATATGCTTAAGCTTTGCTTATGGATGATTGAATGGTATTGGATGCTTTGAATGAGTTGATATCCCTGATATGAAATGTTGTGTATTTCATTTGGATAACTTGGGTTAGGATGACATGAGACTCGAAGAGGCCGGGATCGGGTATTGGGAAATACCCGAAACCACTTCAAATTCTTATAAATTGATGCGTGAGATTAATAGGTTGGAATGAAACGATTTAAGTGAATTGGACTATTTGATCTAAATTTTGGTCTTTAGAAACTTATGTGTGAAATAAGTTATGTCTATAACATATTGTGAACTTGTAAAATTGGTTTGAGTTATCCCGGGTTCTATATAAGTTGTATGTTTGTATTCCATATTAGATGGGTTTACTCACGCTGGTTTCCAGCCTGACCCGGGTGTTACATTGGTGTAATGCTTGGGTCAGACCGAGTATTACAGATTTTCAGGCAAGGACGTTCTAGAGCCCAGAAGGCGAGATGGATGGTAGGATCGTATAGAGTATTTCCGCTGTATTATATTATTGTAAATCTGTGATATGATAATTGTGTATATTCAGTGACTGTGTATATGTGAAACTCTGATGTATTAAAATGTAATCGACATATATGATATTCTTTTGTAGACTGTTATTATTTATTATTATATTTTATCCGCTGCGAATGTGAGATGTTGATGTTTCAGATCTTCTTCTTCTTCTATCTCTTTCTTTCTTTTCATAACTATCTGGAATTTTCGACTTCAAAAATTTCGGGTCGTTACAGTTTATCAAACCTTTCGAAATGTTTTTCGATCGCCCAGTTACCCAATTGATGAATGAACACCACCAATAAATTCTTATCATCAAGAATTACTCTTTAATATACGATATGTCTAATTTAGAACACTTTTGTATTTCACACTTTTTAATTAGAGAGTGATTAAATTTGACCAAAAATAGTTGATAAAAATTGACTTTTTTAATCATCTAGAAATGGTAAAACACACCGCAAGCATGTTTATATATAAAAAAGCATTTTTTAAATTTCAGTTACATCATTTATAATGTGATCTATGATAATAAGGGAATGAAGTACTATATCTTATTAATACATACCAAAAATAGGATATATCTTACTCAGCTATTAGCCATGCATCCTCTTTGATCCATTGTGAATCTGCCTTTGTCTTCACCATCTAGAAATTCCTTGCCTTTAAAACTTCAATTCTTTGGATAACTTCGATTTTTTTGTGTAGGTCACTTCACGTTGACCGGTTTTATTTATTAACTTGCTTAATTTGGAGAAGTTATAATTGATTTGTTTAATTTTGATTTGATTTAGGGATTAGGGTTTTATAAACGGAGGCAAGATTTTTAGAGAAAAAGAAATAGAGTCAAGGATCCATTTATAGGCTAAAATAATAATATTTGGGCAAAATTTTTATCTTAACATATTACGAAAATTCTACTAGGTTTGACTTCTTCTACTTTCTACCATGTTTAACCAAATTCAATAAGTTATATATGTTTTTGAGTATAAGTGACATTTTGAATGCAATGGAATAAGGTTTTTAAGCCTAACTCAAAATCATGTAATAATTTACTATTTTTTTCCTTTACATAAAATTATGATTTACCCTTTTGATTCTGTTTTATAATTACATAAATTTACGAGTGTTAAATTTTTCCCTCCCTTCACCCTAAAATAATTTCATCCTCAAAATTCCTAGAGATGGACAATGCAACTAACAAAGATAAAAAAACATAACTAGAGTATATAATACATACGAAAGATAAAAATAAAACAATATGAGATAAGATGAGTGCAATTGCTACTAAATCGACTTCTTATACGAATGCATATGCAGTGGCAACCAATAAGTATGCAAACATCCTAATATATACAAATGTGTTTGTATGTATGTATGGATGGATGCATGCATGTGCATCAATGCATCTATATGCAACATCCATAAAAAACTAACCATTTTTGTAAACAACCAATAAAAAAATACAGAAAAAGACACAGTAAATAATGCATATATAATCATCAGGAATAAATTAGACACTTAAATATATGTGTCTATCCTAGGTTGGAATGTATATAAATACAAACCATCCTAGGTTGTGATAGGAAATTTAGATTTTCTCCTCGAGTTCCTATGTACTTCCATACAGACCTTTTTGTAAAATATCAGAATTTTATCGTTATGATTTTTAATACTTAATTAATCTTTAATATGAAATAATATGTTTTTAGAGGTTAACATGAACTCAAATATAATAATTATTTAAATATTTGAATTGTGAATTAAATATTAATTAAATGGATTTAATTACCTTATTTAACTCCTTTTAATTAATAAATAATAGCGGTGAATTCATTTTGTAAATTTGTTTGCAATAATAAATGGTTTGAATAAATAATAGGAAAATAAATTATTATCAAGCGACTTGTTTTTATTGTAATGGTTTTAATTGAATTTATAGGATTTTTTCCAAATTTTTAATTTGAAAAATATTTAAATAGCCATTTGACGATTTTTCGCCAAACAATGGTATTTTTATGGTTTCACAAATGAAATAACCAATGTATTCTATTATTGTTTTGGGAAATTTTGCATTTCGGAGCATGATCGTATTTTTATTTCCATCATTCGTGGTTCATATGCGAACGAGATATTGGGTAGCGGAGTACCAAAAATCTCTATTTTCAAAACCATTTAATTAATAAAATCAAATTCAAAACAAAGTTTGATGGTGATTTGATTTATTGCTTGAAATGTTTAACTTGAGAATATAGGTTAACTTGAAAATTGAGGTTAGCTTATTTTTCAAGTAAGGAAAATTCATTTTGTACATAAAAAATAACCTAAGTTAACACTTGAAAAAAAGGAGTTCATTTCCTTCATTCCCTCTCTTTGAGTTTATTTTTCTTCAACCTCGAGTAAAACAAGACAATGGCTGCACCATAACAAAGTTCAAAATAAAATGATTTTAGCCATAAAAAAATATGAGACTTGTTCCATTGAGTTAGTTTTTATTAAATCTTCATGTGATTATGTTCTTGGTGGTTGTAACAATGTTTAGGGGGTAGTCATTAACAGTTTAACTGGGTTTCGATCTTCTTGAGTTTTTGCAACAATAGCAGTTGTTGTGCTTTCCATTAACTTTCTTATATTGAATTACCCTTTGCCCCAAAGTTTGATAAAGCCCGATCCTTTATTAGGGCAAGCGATAGTTTTAGGGCACGACATCAATGCCCAGGTCATGATCTAGGTGGCGACGTTGGGTGTTGTTTCATGGTGTTTATTGCAAAGCTTGCATGACATGGAGTTAATTGGAGGAAGCGATATTGAATTTCGTTGAGTGAGGAGCATGGAAGAGCGAGAAGATGCACGCATAACTTGGGTTTGGTGTGCCTGTGCATGCACGAAGGCAGGAAGAAGAATTAGAAATTGAAGAAGATTATTATAAAGGGTAATTAATAGTTAATCATAATAATTAAATGAATCAATTTGATTATTTAAACTCAAGTACTTATAAAATTAATATCTTGCTCATACGAGGTCGGCACACAGTCAGTTTCCTTGGACTCGTAGGAATGTTAGCTACGCGCTAGAATTAGTTTTGCCGAATTTGAAGAATGTGGAAATTAAGACTATAATTAATTGTCATTCGATTTAGTTCAAAATGGAATACTTTGACATCAACTGGAATTTCGATGAGCTTACTCACCTCTAAATAAACTATATGATATCTATGTTGCTAAAAATTATTGATGGATGCTTAGATGATGGTTTACAATGTTGTTTGGCTTTTTTTTAGATTTTAAATACCCAATTGAAAAGTGGTTGGAATGAATAACCTTATGTTGAAGGAACAAAAATAAAAGGAAGTCGGAGTGTACATAGCGAATAGGTCGCTATGGAACACTTTGAAATACACATTCACATGTGTAATTTACTAGGGATTTTTGTAAAGATACCATAAGGAGTTTCTCGCCAATATTTATTTATTTACTTATATTATTATGCTGCTTATATTGTTATTTAGTTGAAATATTTATGACATACTGTTTGGTTTTAACAAGCGTAGCTATAGCAATTTTCGCTGTACCATCACTTATGAAATATCATCCCTTTATTTTGTATATGTGTGGAACATGAGCTTGTATTTTCACAAAAAAATGTTTGGGTCGTGTGTTGCACTTTGAAAGTTGCTTAAACTAAATTTTCAAATATTTTGAGAATTATGAAAATAAAGAATTAGTGCTGATTATAATTTATAAAAGAAGTTATAAATTTAATTAATCATCTTGTTGGGTTAATTAACGCTGTATAAAATTTACAAAGAGATTATAAATTTGATTTATTATCTTTGAGATAATTAGCGTTATTTAAATTTATAAAAGATTATAAAATGGATTTAACTATCTTTCATAATAATTGAAGTTGTTTTAAATTTATATAGGTTATTCACCTTAAATATGTTGGATTTTTTTTCAAACAGATATGTAAGGATTATATAAGTTTAGAGAGGAAATTTAGGATCTAAATATATTTTAAATTATTATTTAATTATAATAAGGTTAATTAATAAAGTTTTTAATGACGTGTAAAAGTTAATTAAATGATTTAATAAAAGTGTTTTAAAAAGTTAATTAACTGATTTAATAAAAGTGATTAAAAGTTAACTAACCATTTTAATAAAAGTGTTTAAAAACTAGTTAGCTGATTTAATAAAAGTGATTAAAGTTAATTAGCTTATTTAATAATGGAGTTTAAAGTCAATTAATCGTTTTAATAATGCTGTTTAAGATTAAATCATTTTAATAAATGATGTTTAAAGTTAATTAATTGGTTTAAATAAAGGTGTTTAAAATTAATTATCTGATTTAATAAAGGTGTTTAAAGATAATTGATTTATTTATTAAAGGAGCTATAAAGTTGATTAATTCTCTTTTGAGATAACTAACGTGGCTTTTAGTTTATAAAATTTTTTTGACCAATTTATTATCTTCTAGGATAATAAATGCGCTTTGAAATTTATAAATGATAGTTTATAAATATGGAAATGTTTAAATAGGAATATTTTTAAAATTTATTTTTGAATTGTTTTACAAATATTTTTGATGTGAAAACCAAGCATAATTTTGGATTTTAAAAAGTTTAAAAGTTTGATTCCGTTATGGAAAGGGTAAGAAATTTAATTTCCATAAATGATTTCTCTTATATGGAAAGGATTTAGTCATAATCTTAGCACTAAACATCAAGGTGTAGAAAATCATTTCTATCTCGAAGGTTAAAATTATTTCTAGGGCAATGCCTAGAGGTAACACTACCTTCACTTGCCCGACTTCTTTTCAACCGGGGGATAATACAGGTTTGAAATCGATGAGTAGTGGTCAGGGCATGAGATTTAATTTCCATATATGATCATTTTAATTATTTTCGATAGTTGATTTATTGACCGTCGACTTGGTTTTCTACTTTGAATATCGTTAATTTTGGATGATTTGTTGTTCATTTGAACATTGATATCCTCCATCGAAAATGACTAGAACAAAACGCGAGTGGACATCTAGCTATGTGGAGTTGCTTCCAGTATGATATCTTCACATCTAATCTTGATTGGACTTTGTATGCGCACGAAGATGTAAAATACTTGGATTCTCGGTATTGTTGGTGGCGTCCGACTAGTACATTTTCGAGAGTCATAGAGAAATTGACCCTCTCAAGTATATGTTCTAGAGATATACTTTTGACAAGGGGGCGCATCTTCCTAGTCATTGTTAGAAAATTTGAAACACCCACACCCCTTAATACTCCCAAAAAGGACATATTAAAAAGCATAATGCGCTGTAGGTGTAAATAAACTCATAGAGACTAAGATTCACCAGGCAAAAATGGATAAAAATAGCGAAACTTGAAATAATAACTCAATTAAAACAAGCTTCATAAATAAGTCAAATACCAGATATTAAGTACATGTCTAAAAATCCAATATGTCTCATGAAACAAAAACTCATAGTCTAAAAAATCATAGTACATAACATCCCTCATAGTAAGCCGTACAAAAAAAAACTAAAGCTGAAATAAAAGAAATACATAGTAGACATCTTCCCTGAAACAAACTCCCAGCAACAGCAATCTACTGACTTCTCTCTTGATTTCCTAAGGAGGGAAAGGGAAAAATAGAGGAGCGGGTCAGTCTAAAAGTCTGGTGAATGATAACAACTACTAGAGTCTTTAAGTAAGATAAAAGTAATAGACTCTACAATAGTTCTAGCATAAATAAGGGTAACAAAGGAAATATGAAAGAAATAAACTGGAAATAAGTAAGTAAATATTGCTTAATTTATAAGATAGGTTAACTTTTATTGCTTGCACTTGTTTTGATTTAATTAAGCTGAATTTCTAATCCTGTAAGTAGGATGTAACCCTAATTCTACCCTTTTTGATCCACCTGCTACTATATAAACCTTTCTGTGGACTAGCCACTATATACTCCCTACACAGTAGCCAGTGGTATCTACGAAAGCTGCTCAAAGCAACTACTGTGGATTCAGACGACATATATAGGTCCCTACACAGAAGGCAATGATGTCTACTAAGACACCATACCAAGCGCTTGGAACTCATGGCTATTACTGAGCACCTAAATGGAAGTCGCACGCGTAACTGCCACCATGCCCATGCTACCTTTTGCTCCACCTATTGGGTCTTCTTATTACCTCTAACATACAACATAGCGTGCCCCTTATCTTACTTCAGGCTAATGCGAGATCACCGCGCGTCCATAGAAAAATAGGAGAAATGTTGTTGGTACTGGCCCTTCATCCAAACAATATATAGTTGCGCCGCTTATCCAAATTCCAATGATTTGGACTTCTATTTGACCAATTACTACCATTCTTAGCATAAGCGTTCCCTAAGAAATGCTATTTGGTATAGGTCCTACTTTTATCTTTGTTACTTAGCTTAGGTAAATTATGTAAATAAGCCCTTATTACCATATTTACTTTCTATGCTTATTAATTTATCCCAAGCCTTAAAATAAGCCTTAGTTGTTCTTTTTATTATTATAATCTACGTTATAACCATGCTTATTACTTAACCCAAGGTCTAAGTGTGAAAACAAGCTCCTTTCATCTTTCGCTTCATTTTGTTATAATTTCAAGTTATAACTATGCCAATTATCTTTAACTAGTCCAATTATAATTAGGCATAATTTCAGTCCAATTCCATTATTTATTACAGTCTTTATAATTTACATCTTATTTTCTTCATTGAATATTATTTCTTATAAAAATCCATATTTGCGTTCAATTTATTCTAATCCATACGTGTAGAAAAGGGGAATGAAGGGAATTGACGCAATGGTGCAACTTCCGTGGCTTAATTATGATAATTTCACAAAGTTATTTTATTATTTAATTAATTAACGAATTAATTATTATGGGTTAAATTTTAGGTTGTTACATTCTCCCATACTTAAGGGATTTCGTTCCTGAAATCTAAGGATAAAAGAATGTACTAAATGTTTTCATTCAATTCTACAACCAACTACTCAATCATCAATTATTCATCCATTGTCCTTAATTTTTTCTAATGCAATTTATGATACTTATGCAATTAGTGTAGTGTAAATGTCTCTAATTAATGCAAAAGATTAGGTGGTTCACTGATGCAGTTGACCTCCTTTTATGCAATCATGTTCGTGCTATGTATCCAAATGAATGCAAAAGTTTCCTAATGATAACTGATAATTCTATATGCGTGCTACAAACATCATCCAAATGCAATAATGATGTGATAAACATCCATTTATGGCAACCATGGAAGTAAAGTAAAATGCGCACACATCCATATGCATATGCTCTAGTATCCTAGTTAGGTTGAGCCTTAAGGAGTAATAGTGCCTAGTGTAACTATATGCGTCCATAGCATCCACTAACAAACACTTGCATCCACTAGCATACATCATTCATAACATGTTCTATTGACATGTTTACATCAAATCCTACATCCATAGGGTAAATCCTAAATTCTACCCTCCTAAAGAATAATAAAGGAAAGAACCTATTCAAATTTAAAGGTGGAAAAAAGAAATTTTAAAACCTATTATCAAAGAGACGTGGATATGAGATATGAATTTTTCTCCTAATCAAAATTAGTCTTATTCGAAATCTCTCTAACCATGTCGGAACCAAGAAGCAACCTTTCCATAGACTCCAACCAACATGCAGATATCTTACATGGCCCAAAAAGAGCTTCAAAAGGTGCCATTCCAAAGCTAGCTTGAAAACAACTACCATATGAATTCCACTAAAGAAAGATGCTTTTCCCAAGTTCTTCCAGAATCAAGAATACTCATTCGCAACCATGCTTGTCTTATTATTCTACTAATTTCATTTTACCGTTCTTCTTGAATCAGCACTCCTAGGTTCTTATTATGTCCTATACACTTTACGGAAACTTCCATTTTTACTTCTAAAAGTAATTACTTCTATCTTCTTACACCTTTTCCATTACTCCTAAATCAAAGTGGAAGAATACTAAAGATTCAACTAACTGGTTGAAAAGAGTGGACAATGGTTCTTTTTTACAAGCTTATTCAATTCTCTACAGTCAATGCAAAATAGATGAGAACCACTAGCTTTGGTAGCGAAGACAACTGACGCTCCCTATTTTGACATATTTCTTCGAATAAAACCTTTTTTCCAAGCTCATGGATCTGCTTGCTCAATCCCTTCCTTTCCCTAGGCGCCATATTCCCTACGAGTAACGCTACTGGCTAGCAAAATAAATCCTAAAGTCAATCTCTCTCTTAGAGGGGTAGTCTCCTAACCTCCTTAAAGATGCGGGGGAAAATCTCTAACGTCAGGAACTGAATCTAACTCCGATGATGATGAAACGAGGGAATAAAGGAAGCTCAACATAACTGACCCTTGCAGGTCGCGAGAATTCTAGATAGTCCTATTGATGCATGTCTCTAGTGTAACGACTCTCCTTTCGCAATCTAATATAGCTCCCTATGTGGATAGCAAATCTATTCCCAAAATCATCCCATACCCCGAAAATCCCAAAATACAGGCGTTATAGTCAAATTCTACACCTGGGATATAAATTTTCAAACCCCTGAAGACCATAGACAAGAGTGTCGATCCTCCTATGGGGTTTGAAACTACAATGGGCTCTACTACTAAATAGATGTCTAAGTGCAAACAATCTACCAAAGAACTAGAGATGAAAGAGTGTGAGACTCCAGAACCGAAAAGAGTCCGAATGGGAAAATAAAAAATAGAATTCAAAACTTTCCATGGTCACTTTCCTACCTCTATCTGGTCCACTACTAGAAGGTGATGCATTCAGAGCTTATACTTGCGCTGTAGGTGTGCCAACTCTCTGCCCCTTCTTGTGGGGACAATTCCTACTCATGTGATCGGGTTGTTCGCCATTATAACACTTTCACTTCATCTTGCAGTCTTTTGCGTAATGACCAGTCACCCCACAACCATGGCACTTCGCTCCTTGATTTTCTTCTTAGGGCCTTCCTTGTTTGACTTAGGAACCTCTTTAAGCTCTCCCTTCGGTTGCGAAGATACAGGCTGAGCTCTCTGTTGGTCTTCCAAGTCTAACTGCCTAAACTTATGCTCTATATCTTCCAACCTAGCTCATGTCTCCTTGAAATCCTCCATGCCAGAAAACGTTCTGGCCCTTATACTAGCGAAATCCTTGCATTAGAAAAATCGGCTGATGTAGGTGGATTAAAGGGATTTCCACCTACCGGTGTGGTATTGGTCATTTGCCCTTGCACCTCAGGCACCGTAACTTTACGAATCCAGTCAGCCATACTATGAAAAGTAAAAGAAATTTAGGCTTGAAAGAAGAAGGTTGAACTGGACTTTGAGAGGATTTTTATAAAAATTCTTTTATACTTAAAACTACTTCTAAGAGTTCTTTTTTGAAAAATACTTTAAAAACAAGTTATTTTGGAAAGTACTTTACTTTTAAAAATAAATTTTTAGGAATTCTGTAACCTTAGGCTATGGTACCAAGTGAAACACCCCACATCCCTTAATATATCCAAAAAGGACACACTAAAAGGCATGGTGTGTTGTAGGTATAAATAAACCAATAGAGACTAAGATTCAGAAAAAAAAATGGATAAAAACAACAGATACTTAAAATAATAACTCAATTAAAACAAGCTTCATAAATAAGTCAAATACCAAATATCAAATACATGACTAAAAATCCAATATGTCTCATGAAACAAAAACTTATAGTCTCAAAAATCAAAGTACATAACATCCCTCATAATAAGCCAGTACACAAAAAGGACTAAAGCTGAAATAAAAGAAATACATAGTAGAAATCTTCTTTGAAACAAACTCCCAGAAACAGCAATCTACTGACTTCTCCCTTGATTGGCTAAGGAGGAAAGGAAAAAATAGAGGAGTGGGTCAGATTAAAAGTCCGGTGAATGGCAGTAATTACTAGATTCTTTAAGCAAGATAAAAGTAATAGACTCTACAAAAGTTCTAGCATAAATAAGGATAACAAAGGAAATAGGGAAGAAATAAACTGGAAATAAGTATGATTAAATGTTGCTTAATTTACAAGATATGTTAACTTTGATTGCTTGCACTTGTTTTGATTTAATTAGGCTGAATTCCTAATCCTGTAATTAGGATGTAACCCTAATTCTACCCTTTTGATCGGCCTGCTACTCCATAGACCTTTCTATGGTCCAACCGCTATATAACTCCCTATACAACAGCCAATGGTATCAACGGAAGAAGCTCATAGCAACTACCGTGGATCTGGATGACATATATAGCTCCCTACACTAAAGGAAATGGTGTCTACTAAGACGCCATACTACGCGCTTAGAACTCATAGCTATTACCAAGCACCCGAATGGAAGTCGTACGCTTAACTGCCACCATGCCACCTTTTGCTCCACCTATTAGGTCTTCTTATTACCTCCAGCGTACAACATAGTGTGCCCCTCATATCACTTCAGGCTAATGCGAGATCACCGTATGTCCATAGAAAAATAAGGGAAATGCTGTTGGTACCGGCCCTTCTTCCAAACTAGATATAGTTGCGCCACTTATCCAAATCCCCGTGATTTGGACTTCTATTTGACCAATTAATACCATTCTTAGTATAAACGTTCCCTAGGGAATGCTATTTGGTACAGGTCCTACTTTCATCTTTGCTTATTAACTTAGATAAATTATTTAAATAAGCCTTTATTACCATTTTTAGTTTCTACGCTTATTAATTTATCCTAAGCCTTAAAATAAGCCCTATTATGTTCTTTTTCTTATTATAACCTGCGTTATAATCGTGTTTATTACTTAACCCAAGGTCTAAGTGTGAAAATAAGCTCCTTTCTTCTTTTTCTTCATTTTGTTATAATTCCAAGTTATAATTATGCCAATTATCTTTAATTAGTCCAATTATAATTAAAATACAAGGCGGGTCGATCGGGCGGTCGACCGCCCCCTTGCCCAGGTCGATCGACCGGTCAACCTGACCATATATATATATATCTTTTTATTTCTGCTTATTTTGTTTATTTTATAACTTGGTAATATTAGCTTGGTTTCTAATGTTCTATATATGAAAATTGACTAGAAAATTACCGCGGACACAATGGTGCGACTTCCGTGGCTTAATTCTGAAAATTTCACAAAGTTATTTTACTATTTAATTAATTAACAAATTAATTACTATGGGTTAAATTTCGGGTTGTTACAAAATTCCTTTCCTTGTTATTGATTCAAATCTTTAATTTGTTTTCTCAATTGAATCAAGAAGTGACTGAAGTTCTTCTCGATGTTTAATTATTTGTTTCCATTCTTGATGTTTGGATTTGACCTTGTTTATACCCGTTCTTTCAAGTATTGGTTCTTTTTAATAGTGTTTCAATTCTTTTGTGCATGAATGTTGTTCTTGTAAGGTAAAAACCTATTCCATATTTAGCGGATTGGTCTTATAGAATTATTATATATTTATCATAATACTTGAGTTTTCTCAACGTGTGTCTATTGAATTATTATATATTTATACCCATTCTTTCAAGTATTTGTTCTGTTCAATAGTTTTCATTCTTTTGTGCATGAATGTTGTTCTTGTGAGGTGAAAACCTATTCCGTGAGGCTAATGCGAGATCACCGTGTGTCCATAGAAAAAAAGGAGAAATGTTGTTGGTAATGGCCCTTCTTCCAAACAATATCTAGTTGCGCCCCTTATCCAAATCCCCATGGTTTGGACTTTTATTTGACCAATTACTATCATTCTTAGCATAAGCGTGCCCGAAGGAATGCTATTTGGTACAGGTCCTACTTTCGTCTTTGCTTATTAACTTAGATGAATTATTTAAATAAGCCTTTATTACCTTTTTTTTTTTTTTTTTTACTTTCTATGCTTATTAATTTATCCCAAGCCTTAAAATAAGCTCCATTATGTTCTTTTTCTTATTATAACCTACATTATAATCATGCTTATTACTTAACCCAAGGTCTAAGTGTGAAAATAAGCTCCTTTTATCTTTTGCTTCATTTTTTTATAATTCCAAGTTATAAATATGCCAATTATCTCTAATTAGTCCAATTATAATTAGGCGTAATTTCAGTCCATTCCATTATTTATTACAGTCTTTATAATTTACATCTTATTTTCTTCATTTAATATTCTTACTTATAAAAATCCATATTTGCGTTCAATCTATTCTAATCCATACACGTAGAAAAGGGGAATGAAGGGAATAGATGCTTGCATAAAATCCAAAATGTCAAAAAGATGTAAATAAGCAATAAATAACAGTAAATAAACTTAAATACTGTAAATAGATTTTAAATTAATAAATAGCTATGCTTAATAGTAATAAATGATAATTAACAGAAATAATACTAAAATTACTAAAAGGAATAGTTGAATGGACTGAAAATAATTAAAAACTGTAAATAATTACTTAAGAAGGCTATTCCAAAAATCATAGTAAAATTACAACTATTGGAAACCCTATTATTTTAAATTACTTAAAGAAACCTTAAAATAATTACAAGCCATTAACCTACGATCCTAAGCACTTCCTTTGGTCTTCCCGGATCCACTTGGAGTTCTAAAATAATTTTTATTAAAAAGGTTCCCTCCTTGGAAATTTTTTCCTTTTAGGGTCCTTCCTGAAAAGGTGAACCCAAGCAGAGAAAAATCTAGAATAAGAAAATGGTTAGGTCTAGGGGTCTATTTTGTATGTGTAGAAGTGGATCTCGGACCATTGGATTTGAAAATTGAATAGGATGCAACCACATCGTAGGCAGAATAGGAGCCGTCGGATGTAGAAATGGAGGGACTGGATTAAACTAAATGATGCAAATGACATGTTTGGTGGCCTCTAAATCGTTCGAACGAATTAACGTTTGTTCGCGTGTCGAAATAAAAGGCGGTTTGACCGGGCGGTCGACAACCACTTGCCCGGTCGACCGACCGGTCGACCTGACTATATATATATCTTCGTTTTATTTCTGCTTATTTTGTTTATTTTATAACTTGGTCATATTAGCTCGAATTTTGACGTTTTATATATAAAAATTGACCAGAAAATTACCATGGACACAATGGTGCAGCCTTTGTGGCTTAATTTTAGTAATTTCACAAAGTTATTTTATTATTTAATTAATTAACAAATTAATTGTCACGGGTCAAATTTCGGGTTGTTACAAAATTCCTTTCATTGTTATTGATTCAAATCTTTAAATTGTTTTCTTAATTGAATCAAGAAGTGACTGAAGTTCTTCTCGATGTTTAATTATTTATGTTTATTCTTTATGTTTTGATTTTGACCTTGTTTATACCCATTCTTTCAAGTATTGGTTCTGTTTAATAGTGTTTCCATTCTTTTGTGCGTGAGTGTTGTTCTTGTGAGGTAAAAATCTATTCCATGTTTAGCGGAGCGGTCTTATAGAATTATTACATATTTATCATAATACTTGTGTTTTCTCACGCTGGTATTTCCATACTAATCCGGATGTTGTTTTTTATAATGCTTGGGCTGGACCAAGTATTTTTCCAGGTTGTCGTTGGTGGGACATAGTACTCATGGAGTAGAGCGGGATATTCACTTGCTGTAGTATTTTATTTTCACCATATTACTATATACACCCATTAGCAGTTGTAAGATCAGGAAGTTACAACTATCTATACAGAAGTGGTTTGGTTTAAACGCTCATTGTTATATTACATATGATTACCGTCATTGTTATATTATATATGATTGTTTTGCTATGATATTTTCTTTCTCCTATTCTTTTTTTCTTTCATTCTTTACCCTAATAATTTTCCTTTCTGGCACTTGGATATTTGGCATTTGAATACCATGGATGTATTAAGTGCCTACTTTCGAGGATTCAAAAGGTGAGTCATTACATTTGGTATTAATGCTGAAGGTTAAGTGAGAACCTTGGCTTTAGTAAGGTTTAGCCCATTAGAGATAGGGTAAATGATACCCTAAAATGAGTTTGAGAGTATTACACATACGAAGTAATATTTTTTATTGCTATAAAACCGTATTATTTTAATTGGTATATGGAGCTGTTTATGAATTCTGGTCAAGAATGGTATGCCATGGGGTCGATAGGAATTTCTAAACACTCGAACAAGGAAAACGGACATGATATCGATTTTTTAAAATTAGTAAATGAAATATTTTACCTTGGATCATATATTTTTATAAATATAAAGGAATAATTTCAAATGTATATAGTTTGTTGAAAATGATAATATTTATTCATTATCATTGTTGTTTGATTAGTCATGCTTAGTTAGTATAGGAGAATTGGCTTTTGGTTTTTGATTGTTGAGTAATTACACTCAGCTTAATTATGAGCATTTATTGTTTAGATAATTATAGGTATATTAAAATGAACCCTTGTAAATTAAGTTTCAGAATTTGACTTAAGGTGTTCGAAGAAAATGCTAAGTTAAAAGTCATTTTTTAATAAAAGTTGTTTAATATAATCTAAATGGCAAGATAAGACATTTAGAGGAGAAATATTTAAGAAATTATTTTTACAATAAAGGAAAGTTATTATAATATAAGAAATTTTTAATGGTACATTTCATATGAGTATGATATATACAAAATGATTTATATGATTTATACATGGCATCTTATAAGTTAAAAGAGAGTTTTTGAAAATTTAAATCCCAGTACTGTTTGAAATAATTCAAATGGATTTGAGTAAGTAATGATAATATTACTTGGAAGTATTTATTGGAATAAATATTTTAAAGTGAAATTATAAAAGTATAATTTACAAAAAAGAGTTTATAGATAAAAATGGATTTAAGCAGAGAGTTTGAGAACTTAAATCCTGTTGTTTTCGAAAGTTGTTTTCAAATTTTTAGAAGTAATAACCATAGTATTATTTAAAATTATTCATGTATATAAATATTGTAAAAAGGGTTTTAATGGAGATAAGAAATTTGTCGCTGGAAAATAATTCCGGTGATCACTGCATCATCAATATTAATTTTCGAGTCTGTATGTGGGGAAATGCTACCATAGTAATTTGGTATACTTTTAGAGAAATAAATTTTGTTTTAAACTCTAAAATATGATTTTATATACATAAGGGAGATATGTATATTATTACTATTTCAAAAATGATTTGAAAGAAAAACCAGGTGTTCGGTCTTAAGTTTTATTAATGGAAGTTAGTTTAAAATAAAAGTTATTTTGAATAATAATTTGACAAATGAAATTTATAAACTCTTGGATAAGGAAGAGATAATTTAACTCAAGTATTTTTAAATGGGTTAGATTGGATACGAGGGTTTTAATAAGCGTTATTTCATTAAAATCATGGCTTTTGCTTAAACTTTGAAATCATATAAACTATTTGGGGTTGTAAGTCGACTAGTAAACACCCTTCCTTTAGACACTCTAAGGTAGAAAGGTAAGGGTGGTCGACTCGGTTTTAACAACCTATATTTTGTTTGGGCCACTGCATTAATTTTAAGAAAAATAAAAATAGAAATAAATAAAAAAATAAAAAAGTTGATATTTTGTATATACTCTTAGGATGTAGAGTAGTAATACAAGTAAATAAGAGTGGAATAAGTATTTATTCTGATATTTTATAATGATGCAGCTTTATAAAATGTCTATAAACTTAAGTGAAAATTTATGAGGTAATTCATAATAATTTAATTATTGAATGAA
The DNA here is from genome assembly GCA_030765085.1 of Allium cepa. Lineage (NCBI taxonomy): Eukaryota > Viridiplantae > Streptophyta > Magnoliopsida > Asparagales > Amaryllidaceae > Allium > Allium cepa. The sequence goes on from CM060935.1 coordinate 63,037,860, forward strand.
ACACTCTAAATAGAAATGCAAGAAATTTAGAAAGAGGTTGGTGTAATTAAGAAACCAATCAGATTTAATACATAAGTCATACATAGATCATCTTATTCGCATTGGTTTTGATCCAGGATTCAAACACATAACTTCAGGGTGATTCACACTAGTCCGAAAAAGGATTTCTCACTTGATTGTTGTTAGCAAACAGTTGAGCTGGATTTTTAATATGATAGTAAGGTTTCCTATCATAGTATATGACCATGCAAGGAGAATGGAGATTCTTAATCAAGAAACTTGATCTGAGACTGCATTAGAGAGGTCGAGTGAGCGATACTAGTTCAAAATGAAGCTTATGTATCCAAGCAAGTGTATCAAATATTATGTACAAAAGATTTATGTACACCATACAAGCTTAAGTGTATTTGTATAAATTGTCGTGTGACTTAGAAAATTATCTATATCCTTAAACAATTGAGAAAGTTGTAAATCTAAGCAAATTTTCTAAAACTTATTGTTAGTCATTTAACATTTTAAATAATGTTAAGTGTTAGTTTATTCCTTTATGAAATTTTATGCGATTGATAGTGTGATTTTATAGATTACGGTTTATAAAGTTGTTGTTTATTAGGACTTAAATCCTGGTGCTTTTGAAAAATGATTACGAAAGGATTTGTCAAAGAGATAAAAATATTATTTTAAAAACCTTAGCGAAGTATTATTATTTTGGGATATCTGAAAAGATTTTTTGTGAAGTGATTTTTTTCAAATATTTTTGGTTATGATTAAAGTTGGACGATTGGAGGTTTCTGATTTAGAAGACTCATCTGGTATATTTGTTTACTCTAGTTGTTGTTATTGGAGGAACCGAAATACCACTGGATGCTCCATGTTGTTTGATTTTAGAGTTATATAATGCTTAGGTTGGAGGAGCCCCCTTCCTGTCATAATTGATTTTTTTTGATTTATTTCTCTTTGGAGAAATTTGAAACTATATTTTGAATTTCAAATCCTAGGCATTTAGCTCTAAATTTTGTCTTTTGAAAATTTTCAGATGCTTAGTATTCTAATATAGAGTATTCTCTATACTTTGCGGTATATGGTTGTTATATTTTTATGATTGCTATTGCTTATAGTAGAAATAGCTTGTATATTGCTTTTATTAGCATAGTTCTCTTTTGGATTATAATTACAAAACAGGTACAAGGATGCAAGAGATTACTATTTCTTATGCACCTGCGGTTGCACTGAGATAAGGAGTTTCTTCCTAAAAGGCCAAACGCAAAAGCGTATGTAGTAGGTTTGGGTATTGGTAATTTTTTGATGATTTTTGCTCCAGATATAGAAGGCCACTTGGCTTTAGTTTTCTTTTATATATTTATGCTAGTTGTGATGTTTGAACCAAAAATGTTACAAACACCCAAAAGATTACATAGAGAATAAAATATGAAGAAATGTAAATAAAAATGAGAAATAAACAAGACACAATTGTTCATGGTGGTTTGGCAAAGCTTAGCATATGCCCACTTTAAGATTTTATTGCTTATATTTGACTTGATGGTATAAGTTCTTAGGAGTCAGTACACATCCAACACTTAGATTCTCAAAATTACAAGAATATAGTGTAGGGAAAACTAGATCCAAAAGATCCTCAAAATGAGCCTTACCCTCTTATTTGTAGAGATAAATAGCCTAAAATCTTGTACAAAATATCTCCAGACCCTTACTCAAGATTTAGAACAATTCTGCCATAAAAGTAGGTGCAACATCATCCGAAAATAGGGGTCAGTACTGATCTTTAAGATGGCTATTTTAGTTGTCTTCAAGCCTTCACCTTGACTCATCTTGTTGTTAGCTTCATGGTTTCAAGTTGCTTGCCCAATATTAGCTTGTTTCCAAGTTCAAATGATGGAGTTATGGAAGAATAGAGTTGCAGCTTCAAGTGTTCGTGGAGATTGATGGAGAACTTCATTGGATCAACAAAATGACATTAAAATAAGCTTTTGGCATCAAATAGAGCTACTAGGAAGAAGATGAGCATGATTGGGAAGGAAAATAGTGGTCGGTATTAACCCATAGGGTGGAGTTAGTACCGACCGATCACTTAGATGGTTTCTAGGTCCTTTTGGCGTACGGTGTTCTAGCATTAGCCTTGCGACTTATTTGTGCCTGGTTTTTGGACTCCTGGACTATCTCTCTAGGCTTCCTGCCCTGATAACTCCAAGTGCGACTCATCCAATCTATCCGAATATGGCATGGTTAAAAGGCTGGATAACACTTGTCCGCTAAAGTACATCTTGTTTCCAATAGATGTGCTTTTAATCGAGACAAGTTGGAGTTGCTGTGAAGGACTCCACTCAATGTTTTGAATGGTCATTTCCTTCCGTGAACCATTTCCACGAAATGTTATGTCCATGTCATTCATCGCGATGCTTTACCAACTTTTGGGTTTATAAATCTAGAACCTATCCTTATAATTCATCATTCTAAATTTAACGATTTTAAAATAACTCCTTCCATGGATTTCTTAGGTTTGAATTTGATTTCCTATTGATTCTGATTGTTAGGTATTATATATATATATGTGTGTGTGTGTGTGTGTGTGTGCGTGCGTGTGTCTCTATATATATAAAATTACCCATGTTCACATGCACGTTCTTAAGTGGGTAGGTGTGTAGTATATGGTCAATGACATATGTTGGCATTAACACATTTCCATATGTATACAAATATATGTACATGTTTTTGGAGCTTGATACTGACCCATTGCTTCGGGGTTGGTACCGACTCCTGACTTGGAATATTTTTTAAGTTTCATGACCAAGACTTTGGGTTCTAGAGGGTATATTACCCATCTTGATCCATTTTACTAGCTCATTCATTCATTTGCTACCCGATCCAAGAACTCAAGTGCCACCAATGACAAAATTTCATTCCTAAATCAAGAATCACTGTCCCCCTTTCTTGCATCTCCCTTAAGCCACCCGCCGACATCATTAATTCCTGCGCCGCCACACTAGGAGAGTCATTATCTTGTTTTTATTTGAGGCTCACCAATCTAAGCCCTAGCTTTTGAAAATAGATACGACTCAAAACTTTTCCTCAGACCAATAAGTATGCGATGAAGTGGAAATGAACGAAAATAGGTGAGCCTGGATGTGAATGAGACATTGGCTGCGGCTATGGTTTAGGAAGTTGTGAGGATGGAAGAAGGAGAAATGGGAATTTTGTTTAAGTTTTGGAGTTGTTCAACTCCAACACTTGGGAAAATTTTCTGAATGTGCATTCATTTGGCAATCCTTCCTTGTGAACTAGAGATCTCTTCTTACTCTTGAACCCTTTCGAAAGCATGATCGTTGATGTAGAACTTGTCGAGACGATCAGCGATGACAGCCACGTAGAGTGATATCCTGAATTTTAAAAATGAACTATTAACCAATATCAAAAATTTGAACTGCATGACACTGCACTAGAGTCCACTTTAGCATACGGGTATAGCTTGTAATTACTTTAATGTCTAATATCTATTGATTTTTTTAATAGAAATGGACCAGAGACGTTCCAAATGTCTTGATGCTCAAGCGTAAGTACATCAACTTCCAAATATATTGAATCCGATGCCGAATCAAGTTCAATCACAACTCCACATGCCTAACAAAATCTAGCTCGAAGGAACAATAATAAGAGATTCCACAAGTCGAACAACAAAATTTAGAAAATCCTAGAGTCGAGCAACAAGTTCCTAAAAATCCAATAGAGCCCATAGGCAGATCAGAGATAGATCCATCACCTGAAACTCTTGAGGATGCCATGGTATATAGTAGAAGATCCTACTAATTCTATAGCCTCTAAAATCGATGAAAGATCTCTTTGAATGATGTTTCATAAGAACATGATTTCTGTGAAGACGTTTTAGTCCCTTCCCACAATCAAAGACTACACAACCCTTTAGAAGGTACACTGCCTGTAATAGATATATGGATTTGGTGGGTTGCACCCTACCATTCAGCCAGTTTGTCCATCGAGTTCTGAATTTCATGCACTTGACTCTGACAAGGCAGCACTCGTACAGCTACGCTTTCCTCCTTAGTACATACATGGTCTTCTCCAAGCACTTTAACCGAGTACCCAGCAATGAGGAGACCCAGTATATTATAGCTTCAAGAGTCAAAAATAGTATCCATCCCAAATTTACTTAGAACTGATTAAAGGTTATGGAGTAGTACTGAAGCATGGAACAAGCGAGCTACTTCAAGAGTGAGCGATTCTACATTCGTTATCCACTCGGGTTTGCTCGGAGATGGACATTTGGACATAAGTTCCATCTCCTTTGTTATACGAATTTGCCTTATAGTATGCAGACTTAACTCATATCCTTGCTTTATTATCGAGATGTTCCAGTGAAGCCTAGTAGCTCATCGCTTTCGGATGCCGTTAAAACTCTTATAGCAGTTCCAATAGGAGAGAGATACTAGAACTCTCCTGTCCATTGAAAATATTCTTGTCTACGGCTGGTTAGATGAGGGCTGCAGCACTGGCATTGTCCAAATAGATTCCAGTGACGACGATGACGGTAATAACCAACTCGGAGGAAGTGAGGCTGATCAAGATTTGGATATAAGCCCAAGACCTGGGGCTAGAGTTGAAGAAAATATTGAAAAAGTACCAAAGGACGCCGAGGTAGGCGAAATTATTGGTGAAAATGGTGAGGCTGGCCAATGTAACATCGATGCGAGTCATGAGTCTCAGCCCAAATAATTTAGGGATGATCAACTGCCTGCTCCGAAGAAGAGGTTAATAGTGAAAATCTCTAAGGCAAGACTTCTACCCAACATTCATTGGTCAAGGATGCGTGGAAAACTCCATTTCTTCTTTCAACAGCCACATTTGCCAGCTTATGGCCAATTTCATCAGAGTTTGTCTCTTCCGACGCCGATAATATTAGTATTGAGGTCATTAACTCCCTTATTTGCATTGATAAGGACTTCATCCTTAATAGTATATGAGAGGCTACTCCCAATGAGTAAAGTTCTAGCTCGTGGTCCATCGGGGGGACACTAGGACACTCATGTGATGTGCATTTCACAACATTCGCACTTGACCTATATCCTTTCTTGTTAGATTCATCTTTTTCTTATTTCCCTTATAGGTTCCAAGGAGAAAAGGGAATACATATGTCAATCTTATGAGGAGAAAGCATCCCAAGCACAAAGCCTCGATCGAGTTTGTACCTTCAGGGATGCGGTTGCTATTATGAGTTAGGCTATCGTTTTATCCTAGATAGAGATGACTGAGATAGAAGAAATTATGATAGAGAGTGATCATCATATGATTCTGCTTCTAAAAATCTCCCTAGGTCTAGATCAACCCCTCTTAGAGGTATAGAAATGCAACTTGATTATCACAATGACATCCCGCCTAGTGATGCTTCTCGCATTCCACCTTCGGTTTCTATCCCTATGCAACCCTTGACACCATCTCATTCGAGCCCGTCCTCTATCCACAGGCATCATAAGAGTGGCTCCGAAACTTTCCAACACAGGGCTGGTAAAAAAAAATGCTATAGTCCCTTCTATCTGTATAAAGGAACACATGTCGGCCAATGCTGAAATGGATGCCCTAAAGGAAGAAGGTTGATGCCCGAATGGATGCTTTAAAGGAAGAATTTCCAAACATTTACTTTAATAGTCTTATATTTGTGTCTAACTTGAAAAGAATCCCTGCTAACATCCAAAACATGACCACTGATTGTGTGAACGACTTGCACAATTAGTAAAATGAATGGTCGAAGTTAGCTGAAAAAATTTCAAAATTTACAGGGATAGGTAGCTAGAGATCGACAATCAGAAACTAATCGAAGTTGACAATAAGAGAATCATCACTAATCTTGATGCTGAAGTTGAGAAACTAAGAAGCAGCCAAAGAGGCCACTAAGGCACTCGCAGAGGAGAGGATTAAGCATCGAAATGAAATGGAGAAGGCCTTCCATCGAAACAATGATCTGATGATCGAGAGAGATACCACAAACATAAATTTGACCGAACTAAAGACTAAGCTTGAGCACAAAACAAAAGAGAAAAATGAATCACTCCAACAAGCTTAGAATTATTGTAATGAGTTGCTCGATGCCAGGGAAGAGAGGGACAAAGTGCTCGAATGTGTTAGATATGTTGACGCACTTGTTTAAAGAGAGGATGAGGCCACAGAATAGCAAGTAGAAGAGCGTGTGATGGAGAAGTTTGAACTGCTACTAAACTAGTACAATGCTAACGTGATCAAATTTCGAAATTAGAGCGATTCAAAGATGATTATCCCAGAATCCTCGCTCTTGCCTTGGAGAGGATCGTCGAAGAAGAGAAATCTCTCCTCGAATGCGGTGAGGTGGATTTGGAGCAGCTGGAGAAAGAATTCTTGGAAGGAGATGAGCCAAAGATTCTAAAGGATGGCTAGCTTATCCTTTATCCATAGCTTGCTTTGACAGTGCATAAAGACTTGGGCAAAGGCTTCGGATCGGAGCTACATAATTCCATTGCCAGCTAAACTCTTGGAACGTAAGCTGCTCTGGATTCATCCTCTGATCCTAGGTATGATATAGAAAGGGCTGAGATACACAGAACCACCATTCTCTCTCCGATTCTTGAGGGGAACTCCATTGGCACTTCGGCCCACATAAAACTCTAAAGTGAAGAACGTATCTCCTTGACTTCTCTTGTATTCTATAAAGTTAACGTGTTATCAGTTGACATGGCTAATCTCTCTCTCTTAGTTTCTCGAGCCTCTAGTCAGCCTCACCTCGCTCAACTTCCCAACAAGGGTTCTTAAACAGGACTACAAGTGCCTGTAATAGAACCAGTTACTGCAACCACTTCAACAACGATTCCAACTATCCTGGTTGAAAATACTCCCGGCCTTGACGGGTAGATGATTATGCTTCGTTAGATGAAGGAGCTAGTGGGACTCAGGAAACTCATATTAAGAAAGATGTTGTTATTACTTAGGTCTCTAAACCCCAATCAGGCCCCACCACGCACAAGCTCGAGCATGAACTTGGAAAAGACACCCTCTTTGCACATAGATCAAGCATGAAATGCCTGAAGTTATTTTTCAACCTCTATCCATTGCCTTGACTAGGCAAACTATCGTCTCTTTGGTCCATATTTCTCCACCCGGTAGCACTCAAAGCATACCTGTGGGATCCTTGCATAGATTCTAACCTCCGTTCCTTTGCCTAGGAGTGCTTAAAGTAATTACAGTCGGTTTTTGGGTGCAGATAGACTTACTTTTTAGTAATTGCAGTCTATTTTGGTTTTCTTGGCCGGCTTGTGCAGATTCAGCCCTTGGTTTTTTGTTTTTGTTTTTAAGAGTAAATGATACTGACACTTAACATTTCAAGTCTCATCTTGAATGTTAATGACAAGGACTTCTTGTTTTGTCAAATAATTGCGTGAATTTGTCAAATTTATTTTAAAGGTGCATATTCCACTTAATGTACTTGTGATCCATTTCTTTTTGTGATTGTCAACAGACTAAACCCTTTAGCCTATTCTATAATTTACTAGCCTGCCATTATTCTTACAAATTTAAATTAATTGCTAAAGTGATAAACTCGGGGAATTAGCTAAAGTTGACCACTTAGAATAGCGGTTTGAGTATCCTTTTCCAGGATCATAATATTTGATTGCGTCGAACTCTAGGCACAAATCTAAATTGACTTATCATATTTTATACATATTTATCTAGAATGTACACTTTCAATCGTGCCTAACTCCTAGAGTTGATTCAAAGTTCATAGGTAAGATCCTTCCTTGCGTTGGGTATGAACCTTTGGTTTTGCCTATTGTAGGAAAAGTGTTAAGAGTTGGATAACCTTGTCACATCCATTTTAATGTATACTCCTGCATCCAATCCTAGGATAAGAGTTGAGCAAGTGAACAGTTATATCACCTACATTTTTGAATTTATAATCCTACTTCCACACCAAGGGCGAGAGCTAGTCTATGAACGGTTGTGTCACATCCGATTTGAATTTATACTCCTGCCCCGAATTGTTAGTTCTTGAGATGATGGTTTTGATGACAACAACCTTACGACTTGTTATAAAATATAAATTCTAATATTCTTGTCTATATATATGCATATGCAGGATATATATATATATATATATATATGTATATATATATGTAGGTACTGAGAATGAAGACTGTACAATATAAAGATTCATGACTGAGATAGAGATTCAAGACTGACGAATTCAAGATTGAAGATTCATGAGCATCAAGAGTTCAAGATTTCAAGAGTTCAAAAGTTTAAGATATCAAGATAAGTAATAGAGTCTAGAGTAATGTTAAACTTTATAATAGCACTGAAATTTTTATTCGGATTTTTATTATGGAATGGAATCCACCTTCTCGTTTTAATAGTGGAATGGAACCTACGACCTCTTTAGTGGGATGTAACCCATGACCTTTTCTAGTGGAATGGAATCCACGAAAATTTCAAAATGATTTATTTTAAATATTTTTCCAAAAACTTCTTAAAAGTCATCTCTCTCTCTCTCTCTCTATTTCAATATTTTAGCCTTAAACTATTCTTATCATTTTTTATATTTTTGATTTCAAAACCATCCCTTGTTTTTTAAACTCTCTCTGGGTTTTAATATTATTAGCTTTAAATCTTAAAAATATATCTATACTTAGTTTTTAATATTATATTTATATCATAGATTATATGTTTTTTTAAGATTATTTTTAAATCTCTTTTATAAGTTTAAACTATATTTAAAATGGTTTACAATGTTTAGAAATTGTTTTGATAAGTTTTAGAATAGAAATCATTTTGAAAACAAAATCAATTTTCAAAATACACATAGGCATGTCGACATCCCTCATCCCTCCATGTCGACGTGGTAGCCATAGAATTCAAATTTCAAATTTTTAAAAGAATTATCTATTCGTCGTAACCTTTCGCGAATGGACATGACCGTTGTTCTTCTATAAATACCAGTTGTTTTTAATGAGTTTTAAGTTAGTTTTTCTTCATTTCTTCACTCCTTCTTCTCCACTCAAATATTCTCTTATATTTCAAATGTTTTAACAAAACTCTTTCGAAATCATCAAACTTCATCATCTCTAGTTTGATTCTCTGCCACTCTCTTTCAAAGATCTCAGTGCTATTCAGAGTTATAGGATCATTTGTAATCAAAGATCGAAGTGTATCGAGTCTCTCTCTATCAAAGTGTGATTGGAAAAGGTGCGATTGTGGTCCGTAAATCAATTGGGTATGATTATAGCTAGTAAATTAATTAGGTGATCTTATAGCCTGGTTAAATCAAGAGAGTTTGCCCTAGACTCGGAGATAAACAGGTGTATCTCGTGGCCTTGATATCGAGTCTATAATATTGACATTATATTTTAAAAGAAATCTACATAAGAAATTATGTCGGACTGGATGTAGGGTAACTCCGAACCAGTATAAAATTCCAGTGTTTTCTTTCCTTTACTGCTTTGATTTACTATTTGTATCTGTGTCTAATTCTGTGATTGTTTCTGTGTTTGTGAACTGCATCCGTTTGATGATGGAAACAACTATATCAAGTCAAGGGGGAGGGAACTTAGATTAAGATGTAAGATGATGATCTTACTGGATTTTGGAGATATCCACAGTATGTGAAAATTTGGATGACATGGAGTTGATTGATCCTTATATTCTACAGCGTATCTTTTCTGAAATAGTTGGTGATTATAGGACCGACAATTGGCGACCAGTGGCCCGTCTCTTCCTATGCATCATTCAACACAAACATCATTCCACAGACGGAGAGCCTTGACCAAACCCATACCTTAGTGGCCACCTATGTTATAATTAGTGGTGTAGCTTTCAATTGAGTTCGTGTCTTGATGCTCCATATGGTCGATCAGGAAGTTGGTATTCCTAGGGCTCACTTTCCATATTGCCATTTGCTCACTCGAGTGTTTAGGTATTACGGTAAATTTAAGCGGAGAGCCGGCAGTGAGGAAGGTTCCTCTGACCATGGCCTGGACCACCATTAAGAGGATGAGTATTCCTTTACCTCCTAGCGCACTACCTGTACAAGTATCAACAGCAAGGGATAAAACAGGGTGCCAAGGGATACATAATTCCTAAGCTTTTTGCTGTTCGTCGGGTTCAGTTAGAGATCCGAGAGATTAGGACAGAGAAACAATGGAAGGGGTGTGATATTGGGTGCATAGCCGTCATGTTACGACCATTCTATGGTCGTGGCAATGGCTCGAGCTCCAGTTATGGAGCGAGACCTTCTCACAGTTCTTAGGCAGTGTTTTATTTAGAATTGTTGTATCGTTTTACTTTCAGCATTTGTTCTTTTCCTTTGGGTTATTGGGTTATAAAACTGTTAGTTGTCTTTTATTGAAGGCATGCACAATATTATGAGTTTCAATTCATTTTCTATGTTATTATTTATGGATATGCGAACTGCTCATATATATGTGCATAGCAGAGAAACAATATAAATCTGACAATCTCATAAAGACAATTAGCTAACAGTAAATGCAACATAAGAATAGAAGTTTAGAATAGCTGGAAATTTTAACAAAGGACATGATAAAGTTGTTTTGATATAACGGGTCATTGCTCATGTTCCTTAAAGCTAATTTTTTTTTGAATAATAGACATGTTGACATTTTTTTATAAAATGTCGATTTTTTAGGAAAAATTAGTTGTAGAATTTTTGAATTCGATTTATGCATTTAAGGCATAATCGACTTTCGACTACGCTCAGATTGCAGCTTGGTTTATCAAAATTTTTGAGAAGGAAAATATTTTAAAAAATTTCCTTCATTTGGAAAGTTCCCTTTTGAAAAAATGTTTTATGTTTCAGTTATTTTTGACTCTTAAATTATTTTTTTAGATTTTTTGTTTAAAATTTTATTTCAAGAGAAAATGTGCATCTAAATATTTTGGGATTTTATTTTCCATATGACTTACAAATTTGAAAAGTGAGAAAGATTTTTGTGAAAACTTTGATTTTGATGGCTACACGTTAGGCGTCTGGAAGGCAAATAGAGTTAGAATTTACGAATTAGTGGTATATTATAGTCGACAATGCAATAAATGCAAGCGCTAGCAAGAAAAAAGCTATTTTAGTCTTGGAATTTGTATTTCCATACCTTGTCAACGACACATGCAAGTCTATATTTAGACTTAATTTTGTTTTAGAGCTTGAAAATAAGCATCCTTATGCACTTTGTATGTGAAAAGTTTGGAATAAATCTCGACAGTGAATAAATTTCCACTGTACTACGAGAATAAGAAGATTATAATATGGTAAGAATGTTAAATTCTCCATCTAAATTCCTTTTTTCGGCATAGGAGTAAAGTTTAGGAAATGATTTTTTGATGCATTAGATTATTGGATGGTAGGAAGTGGATGTAAAATTTGTTGCTTCATACTTCTATTTATAGGAGTATGAGGGGTTTTTGGTTGAAAAGATTTTCAAAAGGCTGCATACATATAAAACTGCCAACACATATGTAGGTTATTTACATCATGTTTTCAAAAATGTTTTCAAAAGAAATGCATTCATATAGGAGGATCCAATCTAGAATCATTCTGCATACATATTTCCAGTGTGGTGATACAGTAAAACACTTTGCACTTATGCACGATTGGTTGCAAAATTCATTGTACACTCATTGGCTATATAGTTTAGGATAATTAGGAGCCAAAACCATTACTTAGTCATTGGTAAAAATTGGGAAACTTAGTCACCCAGTATGTCATTGCTCCTCATAACAAGGTTATTTTTTGGGATGATCCATGGTGCAAATAAGGATATATACTTAGAAGACATATAAATCATCATGAATTAAGTCAATCTGGAGTTGGGGAGTATGCTAAAGTTAACTCGTTCACAACTAATGGTCATATTATGCTACCTGACAATTCTAATCAAAACATCACAACTCTTTGGAATTCAATTCAGGCTTTGGAATTTAAATATTCTCTCACTATAAATTAGCTTGGGGAACTACGAAGGTTAAGTTCTCCTTAAAACTGCTTACAGATTACAGACTGGTGATTCTGCTCTGACACGTTGCAAATGGCACTCTTCTGTTTGGAGAAGAGATAGTACTGCCACTGGTAATCTCTTACTTTGGAAGGTCATAAACAATGCACTCTTTACCCGTGTCAAGCTTGTCAGCAGAGGAATGAACATTAATGTCTATTGCACCGACTGTAATGAACAATGAGAAACAATAAAAACATCTTTACTTTGACTTCAAGAATTTATGGCCTGTGGCAAAAATGATCTAGGCTTCAAGAATGTTGGAATGAACAGATTAGATGCATGGGATACTCTTTTGAGGATATCTGCTAAAATAAATGAGCGCTCAAAAATTTATGGTATTCTTTTCAAATTTTTTTTCGATTGATATGGATTGAGAGAAACACCAGGGTTTTCGATGAAGCTAAAAGAAAAATAGGGAAGTAGTTGTTTGACTTAATTGTTTATGAAGTTAGGAGAGGTCTTCTTGATGCTAATATACCTTTTGAGCCTGGTGATGGATTTGTACATGTTTGACTGGTCCTCATGTTTTGTTTCATCTGCATTTCTTTTCTCCTTTTTGTTTTTCTATCTTCCTCATTTTTGATCCACTTCTCTCTATTTCTTTGTTTAATATTGTTTTGTGTTTTTTTATTTCGTTGGCATAATTTGCTATATTTTCCTGGGTGGATCAATAAAATGGTAGGGGACCATTTATCCCCGTCGGCTATGCCCAAAAAAAATTAAGGGATAATTTTTTTTAAAGGGGAAGAATGTAACTCTCCATAAATTTGGCATTAGTTATTTAATTACTTAGTTAGTTAATTATGCTCCAAAAGTGGGAATTATGCAAATAATGGAATTTGACTATTGCACCATTCCATTCTTGTCGAAATTCTAAGCAACTTTCATACTTGGAGTTTTGTGAGTGGAACCTAAATGAAGAAGTTACGGACTAAAAATGGATTTGGGACAAAAACAATTAAATAAGAAAAATTAACGATTTTATATTAATTGCTTGGGCTCATAGGCGACCCGTTATTAGGGACGGTCATCCTCCAGCATTCGACTAGTGGCCGATAGGCGGTCGACTGGTGGCGACTTGGCGGCTCCAATAAACCTAGGCTGCAATGATCCGGATTTAATATATTTCAATCTAACAATTTTGGTTGATTCTAGAACCTATAAATTTAGGCCTAGCCCTCCCTTCTCTTCCCATATTTTTGTGGAGGAAGTAGCAAAGCTTTGCCAATTCTTCTTGTCCACTTTATTTGTAAATTATAAAAATAAGATATTTGTATCTATATTCATACAAACCGGGTCTAATAAAAAGGAGAAGAGAAGAGAATCAACCATATGCGTATTTGAGGTAATATATGTGTGTGTATATATATATATATATATATATGAATCTAGTTTCTCTCCTAATCCCAAATCTCTTCTCAGTGTATGTATATACCCTTTTATACATATCTCTTTGATTAAAAAAGATTTGGAGATGAACCAAAGGTTCCATTTCATATCTGAAGATTTGATTCACTTTTAAAGTGAGTGGAAATTTTTATAGACTGTTATAATACGATAATTATCTTGTTGGTGTTTATTTAATTTTTATGCCTAATCGGATAATTGTATATGAGTTGTAGGCAACGAATAGAATATAACTTTAATCTAATAAATATCGCCTATGTTCTTGTTTATGAATTGATTTAGCATCCTATACAACTTGATCCGGAAATCAGTCTCAAAAGCATGAATTTAAAATATTGATTTGAATGAAATTTATTTCAGATCTGAAATAGGTTATATAATAATGTTATAAATTTTGATTCTGACCCTAATCTTATTGGAATTAAACTTTCTATGTTTGGAATTGTTGGAATTTAGATCCATTTAATATTTATAAATTAGTTTCATTTCCTTCTCTTTTAGAAAAATACGGTATTTGACCTAACAATAAATAGATGCAAATACAAAGAGAAAGAGATGTATAAAGATGAAGTCATTGTTGTTTACACTGTCTGTTTTAGTAATAAAAATAAATGATTATTCCTTTTAATTCAAATGATGTAATCCTTTTTATTTTTATGTTAAATATTTTGTTTTGGATTAATTTACGGAAATTATAGTGAATAATCATTTTAGGTATGATTTCAACAAATCAACATGGAAAAGAATATTCTAGTGAAGATATATAACTAGAACATGTTTGATAAAAGTAAATATTTGTACATAATTTACTGTGCTTGCAATAATTAGCTAAAAAGCTAATAACGATGCTTACACGTACTATTCACATTTAGGATAATTACCTAATGGAAAAAGAATTCAAAAGGCTGTAACTCCAATAAATGGTAATAAATATAGGATTTGAAATAATTTGATACGGTAAACGAATTAATGGGACTGATAAAAAAATAGAGTAGATATAAAAAGTTACTAATTTGAAAGTAGTAATGATACATAAATGTCTTAGAAAATGTACGTTAGTATTTTATGTACAAATTGACATTTACGACCATTAACGGGCATTTATCGGTAGTTTAGTATTTAAGGTAAATCTTAATCCCTTAAATAAAAAGGGAATTAGTAAGCTAAGTCCAATGTCTATCTAATATTATATAAGTAAAGCTTAGGACGCTTAATTGGACTTAGTGGGTTAGTGATGTGAGATCAGTAAAGTCTCATGACGGAAGACCACTCTTCACTTTGAGGCTACCAACAATTAGGTCTACTTACTACTAATGTGAAATACCACTAATCCTAGAACCCAAGAGATTTAGGCTTGCTTTCTTAATTGGAAAGTATTGAATGGTCTAAATTTGGAATTAAGAGCAGTGAAATCTCCATAAGGGTTCACTTTTGGTTTGAGGTCTTAAGTGGTTGAAGCCTCCACCTCTCTTATAAATAGAAATATTAAATATCCTAATGAGATTTCAATAAATTAATAAGGATATCTCTAAAAAGGGATTACTTTAGTGCTAAGGTCTTAGGTGGTAAAGGGTCTGCCTCCCCATCGAAAGAAGTAATCAATTGAGATACCACATTTATAATTAAAGAGTGAGAGTGGATATCTCAGGAAGGGCTCGCTTCAAGTTTGGGGTCCTCTTTCCTATAAAAGTAATATTTAGTAACCTAAGAACATTTCCAAGCAATGACAGCTTTATAGTACCATTGAGGAGCACACTTCTCAAAGTAGTTCTTCAATGATGAGGTCTACCGTAATTAAGGTCTTAAATGACCAGAATCTGCATATTTTCCATTTTAAAGTATTATGGGGATCGGGTATAGTCTCTCATATTGTTAAGGCCATAATAAAAATTGTACCATTTAGGAGCACGCCTTAGGGATAGGTCTGAAATGATGGGGTCTGGCTTAGTTAAGGTGCTAAATGACCAGAGTCTGACCTATTTTCCACTTGGAGATAGGTATATTAAGTGGCTTGGGTACTGTTTATTACATGTCTAAATTTTATCACAATAGATGCGGTAATAGTTGGATATTAAATGCCGGAAACATTAAATAGTGGTTAGAGGTCGTGTAGGTAGGACCCAAAATCCATTAACAACATTGTTGAGAAACCACCTTGAAGATAGGTATTAAATGACAAGTCTACCTTGATTAAGGTCTTATATGGAAGAGTATGCCTACTTCTCCTTTTAAAAGTATTATGGAAACCAAGTTCATATTTAGAAGTACTAGGTGGCTGATGGATTTGGAAGCATTGGGTGGTTGATATGGCTTCATTAGTATTTCATAACTTGGGAAGCTGTAAGTATGTAATCGTATGTGCAATGTAAGATTGGATTAGAATTGCTTTCCTTAATAGACATAACAATTAAATAGAAACCAACCGGTCTAAGTATATGTTATGGACAGTTTATATTTTCGGTCACTGGAATGTTGTCTGACCCCCTCCTTATTGCAACACACATGATACATTTAGAGGAACATGTCATTAGAGCTTGATGTGCTTTGTTGTTGGAGAAGTCTTCTTTCTCTTATGCTTGATGCTAATGTTACAATCTACTATCTAAGGAATACCATTAGTTCTAAGGTAGTAGTTATAGTCATTATTCTTATCCTATTATTGTTTCCGCTATGAGTTTAGATTTCTATCAATCTCTGATAATGCTAATGCTCATTTTCAGGTACTAAATCCAACGATCTATGCTTTGATGGACTTGAGTTTCGAGTTTTGTCAAAATTTAGGCCCATTATGATGCAGGTTGTTATTGTACCGATCAATAAGATGACCATATTGGTTGTCTTCAAGCCTTCTTCTTAACTCATCTTGTTTTTAGCTTCATGATTCCATAGTTGTTTGTAGCAATATTAGCTTGTTTTGAAGTCAAATGATGGAATTGTAGAAGAACAGAATTGCAACTTCAAGTATCCATTAAGATTGATGAAGAAATACATTGGATCAACAAAATGACATTGGAAATAAGCTTTTAGCATCAAGTAGGAATAGATGGCAAAAGATGGGCATGATTGTGAAGGAAAATAAGGGTTGGTACTAACCCATAGTGGGGTAGATATCGACCCATCACTTAGATGGTTTTTGAGTCCTTTTGGCATGCGTTATTCTGGAATTAGCTTTGTGACTTTGTTGTGCTTCATTTCTAGTCTCCTAGGCTATTTCTCTAAGCTTTCTACCTTAATAAGTCCAAGTTCAACCCGTCCAACCCGTCTGAATATGACTTGGTTAAAACGTTGGATAACATGTGGCAAGCTGTGCCTTTTCAAATCTAGCCATGCAAAGTGGCGCTGCCAAAATTTTCCATAAAATAAAGGACTTTAAATTAATAACTTGTTTTAATAAATAGTTTTAAACTCAAGGGTTTGGAGACATTTTCTTCATTTGGGAATTTCAGGAACAAATTCTTTTAAGGAGGAAGAATGCAACATCCTAGAATTTTATCATTTTGAATTTTAGTATTTAATTAATCTTTAATATTGAAATAATTAGTTTTTAAAGCTTAATAACTGGAATTCAAATATTGGAATTTTTAAATATTTGAATTGTGAATCAAATATTAATCAAATGTATTTAATAATCTTATTTAACTCATTTTAATTAATAAATAATAGCAGTGAATTCATTTTGTAAATTTGTTTGCAATAATAAATGGTTTGAATAAATAAGAAGAACATCAGTTATTAATAAAAGGACTTGAGTTTTATTGTAATATTTTTATTGAATTTATAGGATTTTTCCCAAATTTTTAATTTGGAAAATATTTAAATAGTCGTTTGATGATTTTTCGGCAAATGATGGTACTTTTGAGATGTCACAAAATCAAATAACTAGTGTATTTTGTTATACTTTTGAGATCATGTCACATTTCTATGTGCAACTTTAGTTCTATTTCTGTTATTCATGGTTCATACATGACAGCGGTATTACATAGCGGAGTACAACAAAACTCAATTTTCAAAACCTTTTAAATAATCAAATTAAATTCAAAAACAAAATTTGACGGTGATATGATTTGTTGCTTGAAATGTTTGTTTAATTTGAGAATATAAGTTAACTTGAAAATTGAGGTTAACTTGCTTTTCAAGTAAGAAAAATTCATTTTGCATATAAAATAATCTAAGTCAACATTTGAAAAGAAAGATAGTTCATTTCCTTCGTTCCCTCTCTTTCTCTTTGTTTTTTCAACCTCTAAGAAAACAAGATAATGGCTGCACCAAAAAAATTCAAAATAAAATGATCTAGGACATGGAAAAATATGAAACACATTCCATTGAGTTTGTTTTGCTTATCATCTGGTTGCGTTCTTGGTGGTTACGGCATCATTTCAGGGGTATTCGAAATTAACAGTTTAACTTGGGTTTCGATCTTCTTTAGTTTTAGGCGATAGTAGGAGTTGTTGTAAGTTCTATTAGCTCTCTCGTGTCGAGTTGCCCCTTGCCTCAAAGTTTGACAAAGTATGATCCTTTTTTAAGGAAAGCGATGGTTTTAGGGTATGACATCAATTCCCAGGTCATGATCGAGAAGGCGATGTCGGGTGTTGTTTCGTGATGCCCATCGTGAAGCCTGCATGGCGTGAAGTTCATCGGAGGAAGCGACGTTGAATTTCATTGAGAGATGACCATGGAAGAGGAAGGAGATGCATGCATAAATTGGGTATGGTGTGCCTGCATGTGCATGAAGGTGTGAAGAAGAATTAGAAATTGTGGTAGATTATTATATAGGGTAATTGATAGTTAATGATAGTAATTAAGTGAATTAATTTGATTATTTAAGCTTGGATACTTATAAAATTGATATCTTGCTCATACGAGGTCGGATTCGTATGCAGTTAGTTGCATTGGGCTCATATGAATGTTAGCTACACGCTGAAACTAGTTTCATCGAATTTGAAGAAAGTGGAATTTTGGGTTGAAATTGAACGTCGTTCGATCTTTTCAAACTGGGACGCTTCGGCATCGATTGGAATTTTGGTGAGTTTACTCACCTTTGAATAAACTATATGATATGTTGCTACAAATTACTATTGAATGTTTGGATGATAGTTTATATTGTTGTCTGGTTGTTTGTTTAGGTTTTAAATTCTTGCTTAAAAAGCGGATGACATAAATAACTGTTCTGTTGTAGGGAACAAAAATCAAAGTAAGTCAGAGTGTACGTAGCAAATAGGTTGATATAAAACACTTCGAAATACACATTAACATACATAATTTATACTGGACTTTTATAGAGAGACCATAAATGGTTTCTCTCCAATATGTATTTATTTATTTATATTCTTATGCTGCCTATACTTTTGTTAGTTGAAATATTTGTGACATACTGTTTGGTCTAATAAGCATCATTATAGCGATTTTCATTGTACATATGAAATATCATCCCCTTAAACCCTTTTTTATGTAGAACGTGAGTTTGTATTTCACAAAATAAATATTTGGGTCGTGTATTGCACTTTGAAAGCTGTTTAAACTAAATTTTCAAATATTTTGAGAATTTTGAAAACAATGAATCAATCTTAATTACAATTGATAAAAAGAGTAATAAATTTAATTAATTATCTTTTTAGGCAAGATAACGCTGTTTAAAATATATAAAGAGATTATAAATTTTATTTATTACTTTTGAGGTAAATAATATTGTTTAAATTTATAAAAGATTTTAAATTGGATTTAACTATCTTTCGCGATAATTGAAGTTGTTTTAAATTTAATATGGTTATTTACCTTAAATATGTTATAAATTCTTTTCAAATAGTATGTAAGGATTATATAAGTTTTAAAAAGGAATTTTAGGGTTAAATATATTTTTAATTATTATTTTATTATAATAAATTTAATAAATAAAGTTATTAATGATGTTTAAAAGTTAATTAATGGATTTAATAAAAGTGTTTAAAAAGTTAATTAACTGATTTAATAAAAGTGCTTAAAAGTTAATTAACCAATTTAATAGAAGTCACTAAAGTTAATTAACTGATTTAATAAAGGAATTTAAAATTAATTAATAGTTTTAATAATGATGTTTAAAATTTATTAATCATTTTAATTAATGGTTTTTCAAGTTAATTAATTAGATTAAATAAAGGTTTTTAAAATAATTATCTAATTTAATAAAGGTGTTTAAAGATAACTGATTTATTTATTAAAGGAGTTATAAAGTTAATTAATTCTCTTTAAAGA
This sequence comes from Allium cepa, assembly GCA_030765085.1. NCBI lineage: Eukaryota > Viridiplantae > Streptophyta > Magnoliopsida > Asparagales > Amaryllidaceae > Allium > Allium cepa. Next base: position 63,057,545 of record CM060935.1, read on the forward strand.
TAATTAATGTAGTTTTTAATTTATAAAAGTATTTTAATTGATTTATTATCTTCTAGGATATAGACGCTGTTTGAAATTTATAAATGATAGTTTATAAATGAGAAAAATCTTTAAATAAGAATATTTTCAAAACGTATTTTATATTGTTTTACAGATATTTATGATATGAAAACCAAGCACAAGTTTGGGTTTTAAAAAGTTTAAAAGTTTGAAGAAATTTAATTTTAGTAAACAGTGTCGCTTATTGAAAATCATTTATTTATACTCTTAACACTAAACTTTGAGATATGAAAACTCGTTTCTATCTCGAAGGTTAAATTTTTTGCCAAGGCAATGCCTACAAGTAACACTATCTTATCTTGCCTGACATCATTTTTTAACCGAGGGATAGTATAAGTTTTATATCGACGAGTAGTGGTGGGATTATGAGATTTAATTCTATATACAATCATTCCCCATAGTTGATTTACTGATTGTCAATTCAGTTTTCTTCTTTGAATATCATCAATTTTAGATGATTTTTTATTCATTTGAATGTTGATATCCTTCATCGGAAATGACAAAAAAGAGAGCAAGTGGATGTCTAGCTACGCGGGTTTGCTCCCAGTAGGACATCTTCACATCTACTCTAGATTGGATTCGGTTGTATGTGCACGAAGATGTGAAATACTTGGATTCTTGGTAAGGTTGATTGGGTCCAGCAAGTACATTTCTGAAAGAGTCATAGAGAAAATGAACCTCTCAAGTATATTTTCTAGAGAAATACTTTCGGTAAGTGAGGCTCACCCTCCTAGTTATTGTTGAAAATTTCCTTTCCTTGTTGTTGATTCAAATCTTTGAATTGTTTTCCTAATTGCGTCAACAACTTACAGCAGTTCTTTTCGATGTTTAATTATTTGTGTTCATTCTTTAGTTTAGATTTTGACCTTGTTTATACCTATTCATTTAAATATGGGTTTTGTTTAATTGTGTTTCTATTCCTTCATGCATAGATGTTGTTCTGATAAGGTAAAAACCCATTTTGTGTTTAGTGACGTAATCTCACAGAATTATTATATGTTTATCATATTACATGAGTTACACTATTTTATTTTATTATAATGCTTGGCCAGACCGAGTATTTTTCCAGGTCATCGTTGGCAGGACATGGAGCTCATGGTGTAAAGCTGAATGTTCACCTATTGTAGCATCGTCTCCCACTGTAAACTCTTTATCCATGTCTATCCTATGCAGTTTTCATTCCTTTGCATACCACTTCAACTTTCACTAAGATGTCTATAATTATATAATGTCCAAATATAACTTTAATTTTAAATGAACTTCAACATCAGTATATCTTCATCATCAAATTCCTTGCAACATACACTGCCACTTGCTTCTTCATCCTTGGCTAATAAAAAACTGTAATATCCTAGAAAAATAAGTATATTAATTAAATTGATAATATGATAATATGAAAATAATTGAATTTAATGTGTAAATAAAATAAATCAAAAAGAGGAGGGGCAAAATGGTTATTTTTCAACTTTGTAATTTGATGATGAAAATGATGCCATTGCAGTCATCTGGTTTTCCATTCACATAGTATTTTGGTTTGCCATGTTTAGAGTCCGTATGAAGGAATTGCAATCGAAAGGATGTTGAGTTGATCGGGCATCAAAATTTAGAATTTGAGTTTTAATGCTATGGTAATTTCCCTCTTTCCATTTTAAAAAAAATCGCGTACTTTTCAATTTTCAGAAAAACTAATACTCTTTCTCTTTTCTCCTTCTTCCTCTTTACTAACAAATATTCAAATCAATCCATCTTCCTCGATTTTTAATGAAAATACACGAAACCAGCAACGTCCCAAAGCTAGCAAGGAAGGCTACGCATCTACATTAACTTGGAATAATATTTTTGAAGCAATGAGGCTAAGTATGCCGTACAACGAGATCTAGGTAGTGGAAAGTAGATTTGGTAAGTGATTTATGGTTTCCTCTATGTATAATGCAATATTGATTTTATATATGATATGTAGGCTATATTAGTACACATAAATATTATTAAGTAATTAGATTATAATTATACAAAGGTATAGGAGGGAATTTGGTTAAATTAGTAAATAAAAACTAGTTTTATATTAAATACTTGTAATTTGATGAATATATATTTAAACTGATGAAATAAAATATTAAGCCAGACTTAGAAATGTAAGGCTTGATACCATGGACGTTCTCAGGCGATCAAAGGCAGAACTGAGGCTACTGGAGGTAAAACGATGTGGGTAGGAGGCTAAATCCATGACCTAACAATTTCGAGAAATTTTAGTACATTAGTCCTCTAGTCATGCCAACCGATGCACCCATGGCCTATTTTCAAGGTTCGGTTGAACCTGGACCCATATAGGCCTATATAAAATACCGTCTATAGACTCGAGCCATGTTTCTTCTGTTTTCTAAAGGCATTTGGAGGCTATTAACAAGGCAAGTAATGATGTTATGAATTTGAGTGAATATGTGTGATGTAAATCATTTTTTGAAATGGATATATGTTGTTACAATATGTAAAGTGGTGCGATAATGGACGTGAACGAACCTATGGCGTGAGTAGGCAGCCTAGGATACATGTGCAAACATATGACGCAAGTAGGAGGTCCAAGTATTGCATTGCCCACCTGTAGGATTCAGTAGAGCAGTGTGGAGGTGGATGTTAAGCGACCCTGTATGCTTTGGGTGAGTCTGGTTTTTGTATGAGAATAAAAGGTGACCCTGTAGGGAATGATGCCGGTTTAGGGAATTCGGTCATATATGTGATTTGCACAATGATGGAAAATATGCTACTCTTTTGGGCATGAGATTAGTCTAAGGAAGTGAGTGCACGTAGAGATGATGAAGTATGACTGGATATGTATGATGCCTAGGTATGATATTTCCAGTAGGACATGAGGTGACGAGCGTCAGACTCACAGCATGCTAGTATTATATTTGTAGTATATGCATAGACATATGTATTTGATAGACACACATGTTATGGTGACGTGATGTGATTATGAAGATTGTCGTATTATATTTTGTTTCCTTCCACTATGAGGCTTTAAAAGCTGTAAGTTAGAACTATATCTGTTTATTTTATCTTATCTCGATGACTCGTCTGTTATATTCTCGATGTGTTGATGTTGGTTCGGGCATTGAACTTAGGGTCCAAAAGGTGGGTTGTTACATTTAGTGTCAAAGCAAAATGCACCTTTAGGATGGAAACTAGGAATGTATCAAGAGAGCATATTTGTAATTTTCTATTATATATATATATATATATTAAGTACATATACCCACACCATTTACTATTCCATTTTTGTTTACTATATATTGGGAAATTGCTAATGAATCCCATTTTTACAGATAGCTGATATGAGTAATTCAGTCGAAACTAGAATAGAGACTAACACAGCTAATGCTAGTAGGGCAGAGGCCATGACAAGGACTAACATCCGAGTAGATGTACTAGATATTCCTGAAGTTAATATTCCAGCATGGTTTAGACGATATGTCCATGCAATAAGCCAAGCTAAAGCCAATCCCACTTAACCCATAGCCACCATGTAACGACCCAGAATTTTTGTCATTTGAAATTCGTATATTTAATTGATTTTAAATATTAACAAGTAAAATTTGTAAGTCGAATAAATTATATTTCGAATATCTAGATTTAATTGGATAACTAAATCGATAATTTAATATTTAGAATTACAGAAATAATTGGAATTTGGGTTTAATGTGATTAAATTTGATTTGTAAATTTGTATTAAAACATATTGGAGTTAGAATGATGTTATAGAACTTTTAAAATAGAATTAAAAGTTAATTTGTGGAAATTGAATATTTTAATATTTAATCGACGAGTAAAAATAGCCATTTTTCAAATAGTCTTGGAATTCGACGAAACTAGTTTCATTAGATCCGTAATGATAAATTATTGTAAGATTTCAAATTTCGTGTCAATCGAATTTACGGTTTGTCCGGGGCAAGCCAAAACGCATAGAAATTAGTTTAACCGATTTAATTTAAATTTGATCGTTTATTTTCGTAACTCACACATATGATCAAATTAGCTTTCGAAACATGTTCCATTGTGTCCGGAACGCGGGTTAAACCCTAGAAACGTCAGTCGGCATGCTTCTTTTGGAGTTTGGAAAAATTTCGGGTGAATAGTATTTCAGAATTTTCTATAAAAGGATCCATTATCTTCTATTTGCACCCTATCTTCCTCTAACCCTAGCCGCCAGCATATTCTTCAATGGCCAGCAATACACCATCTTCTTCCTCGTTTATCTCCTCATCCATCGACTTTTACAAGAAACATCCTAAACAAAACTTGTAGAGAGCATCAAGTTCTCTCTATTCAACGGCTATGATTGAAATCAATGCGGCGGATCGTCGGGAAAATGGCTACGAACGGCCGAAGTTCATGCACTAATTTCGAGTGAAATGCTCGACCGAGCTTCACGTCGTTTGGGCTGTAGGAGGAGCTAGGGTCGCGCATGTATCGATGGTGTTTTTATCGGCCTCTAGGGCGGTGTGGTGGTCGCGATAATTGGGATAGGAGGCGGCTATGGGTTTCGTTCGCGTTTATTTACTGGGGGCAAGAAGAAGGAACGTGCAGCCCTGATTGATGAAGGATGAAATCAACGACTCTGATAGAATGTAGGTTTTGAAAATAAATAAAAGTGTAAATTATTATATAATTAAATTGTATAAACTTTAAAACTGCATAACTGGTTCATACGATGTCGAAAATTGACGAAACAACTTGCGTTGGGTTCGTATGGACGAGTACTACATTATGGAGCTGGTTTGGAATCGATTGGAGCTAGTGGAATTTTTGGTAAAATTAAACGCGTGCTTAATTTTATTCGGAATAAAATGCTGAAACCGCTATTGGAAGCAAGGTGAGAACTTCTCACTCGATCGAATTTGTTTCGATTTAAACTTTAAATAGTTAGATTTGAAATTGCTTGATTGTGTTGATTGTATGGTGGGATGATAAATTGCTATCTGTTGTATTGAAATAGACCCTATGCGCCACATATTAAGGGAGGTTATTATATTAAACACATATACCGCGATATTCCACCTTGAAGTGGAATTGGTATTATATATGTACTTGGAGTTGATTTCCCTCATTATATAGCAGATGAGACCCTATTGCGCCGCATAATAGCGGATAATATTTTATAAATCCCATATATCGCAATATTCCACCTTGAAATGGAATGGGTATTTAATTGTTGTGCTAACATATGTGGATGCAGGAAAACAGGTTGGAGGGATCCAACTGGATTCCTCAAATAATTGAATTTGTTTCAAAGTTGCGTGTTGATTATAAGTAATCTCTGTGTGATTATTTTTGTGATTGAAATCGTTGAAGGCTAAAATTTAGCCGAATATAATTTTGGTATCATTGGATACCGGAAATATATAAAAATTTGATTTTTGAAAATTTAGGTTGAAAGTTTGAATTAAAATTTATTTTTGAGAATTGGATAAATTTAAAAGAAGGAATTCTAAAATAATAAATTTTTATTTTTAATCTTATTGAATAAAATTTCAAAATATGGGAAAAGCTTTAATAAATGGATTTCGGGTAATATGATTCAAAAGTTGAAGAATTTATTCAAAATACGGATTTTAAAGAGTTTGAAAAATAAAAAAATTGGTTTTCTTTAAAAGGAATTTATTTTTAAAAGGAAATGAAATTTGAAACCCATTTGGGAATTGATTTTTGGTGATTGAATTTAAATCTTTTGAAAATCCATTTGGAAATTTATTGGTGTTTTGAAAAGAATTTGGAATCAATTTGAAAATTGATTTGGGGTTTAGTAGAAATTGATTTCAATTTGAGATTAGAATGAAATTCACTTGGTGTTTAATTTCTTGGAAAATCAATATGGAATTTGATTTGGTTGTTTTTGAAATTAATTGAAAAATTGAATTGTTGTTGAAAGTGAATATTTGAAATCGATTTGAAACTCGTATATTAGTGGATTTTTGGAAATTTAGATTCACCATGAAATTTATAAAGGAAAGGGAAATTGTTTAAAAATAAACATTGATTTATTTTTGAAGTGGGGAAATAAATTTACGGATTTGGAATGTAAATTTAGAGTAAATCGGTAAGGATTTATTTAATTGGTTTAAATGAACCATTTTGAAATGAAAGTGTATTCTCCCTAGAAAGCCGAATAAAATTTCTGAATAGCTTTGAAATATATATATATATATATATATATATATATATATAATTCTAGAATTTGTTTTGAAAAGGATACTTTGGAGAAATTAACTTCTTAAGTTGTTTTAAACCGTTTAAGTAAAGATTTATTAAGTTGATATAGAAATGATTATTTCTAAGATTTAATCAATAATTGTTTTAGAAAATAGTTATTTAAATAGTTATACTCTATCTACTAATTTTATTTTGAAAATTAGTTTGGACTTAAGTTATATGTAATATTGGTATAATATTTTTATAACTAATATTTTGAGTAAAGTGTTTAAAGAAAAATAGTTTTATTTCAAAGTGTTTTCCCGATATATTTTAGATAAGTGTTATAAATTATTTTAAAGTATTTGAACTTGGCAGATTTCCAATGAAAATGAATAAATATTTGGAAGTGTTTCCGCGTAAGGAAAATGATTTGAAATTTGTTTTCAAAAGTTGTAAAGGTGGAAAATGATTTGAAATTTGTTTTCAAATGGTTGAAGTGTGGAAAAATATATCTTGTAAAGATATTTTTGGAAAATAAATAATTTGAGAAATTATTTGGAATCTGGTGATGTTATGTATATCTATTAATAGTTAAATAACCGACTATCAATATTTACCTTTAAATGGGTATTTGTTGTGATTTGCTTGAATTTGAACGCTATACTTATTTTAAAATAAGCGCTCGTTATTCGGTTTAGCCGGGAGAGGACCTTCGTGTCATAAATCCCATTCCGAATAGTGATACGCCGTAATGGATAGCATTTGGAGACCGGTGTTGAAGACCAGATATTTTCGTAAATGGAAGGATTACTGTCGGATAACGAGTTGAGGGGTACTATTTTTGCAGAGGTAACCCGGCCTTGTGTTGGCAGAGATCCGGTTAGGTTCTCGGGGCGTCCCGCTAGAGGCGTTCCCATGTGGCAATAGGAAGTTCCTTAGCCTGAACATTTGTTGGAAATCCAATCACCAGTACGTGCCCTGTACGGTTTTAGTTGTAGAACCTTCCATCTACTTATTGTGGCGCCCCACTGTTTAGATGGTGGCTATAGTAGGCATACGATAATGGACGTATGTTGGCTAAGATTTATATTATACTTTCGAAATGTTTTCCACTGTGCACTTATACTAATAATATCAAAGAAATTTTCTCGTATCAAGCATGTTTGACTATCATAAGGAGAAATCTCCTCCAATTCTGCGTTTGCATGGTGTGTGTGGCGGGAGGCCTTATGGTAGTTACATTTTCTAAAAGCATTGCGGATCTATTTTAAAATATTTCTTTGTTTTCTTAAAGACAAAATGTTTTAAGTTCTCACACCAGTCCCATGACCGACCTGGAGTTTATTGTTCCCTTCCTAAACTCCGGGTGCCCATCATTTTCCACACGGGCAGCTAGAGTTAGGTTATCAGGATGTTCTGGAATTCAGGAGGTGCTGTGGAGCTCAAGAGGCGAGCTGGATGGCGAGACGTATCACCTGTATATGATATTATCTTTTCTGCTGTGTATTCGGTTGTGAGGACAGGTTTACACAACTGTCCATTATTGTGTTGTGTTGTATATTGACTCTGATGATGTAATGTATAAAATGTACAGTTCGTTTGATTTAAAGATATTCATTTATCTATTATATGTTGTTCCGCTGCGATTGTGAGATTTTGATATTGTTTCTGTTGCTTCTTCTTTCTTTCTTCTTCTACCTCTTCTTCTTAAACCCTAAGGGTTCGGTTTTTCGATATTCGACTGTTTGGCAGTTGATACAGTGGACGTATTAATGTCCATTTTCGAAAGTCGAAGAATCGGATCCTGATAATTTGGTATCGGAGCATTTGGTTAAGCGACAACCCTGACTCCGTTGGGAATTACTCATTAGAGATAGAGTCAGTAGTACTCCAGAATGAGTGTGAGTGTAATCATAGATACGAGTGCGTATTTTTTAGTGAATATAAAAATATTTTATATTGTGTTTGCTTATCCGTTGAGCTGTTTGTGAATTCTGGTCGGTATATGGGACACCATATTGTCGATAGGGATTTCTAAACACTTAAATGAGGTAAGTCGACATAGTATCATTTTAAATTGGGTAAATGAAATAATTTTACCTCGATTACATTTTACATATGAAGGAAATAATTTTTCAGAAATTATTAAAATGTATATAAATTGATTGTTTGGTTGTTGAAAATGTAAGAATATATATATTTTAATTAAAAGATGTTTGAATTATCTAAACAAAAGAATAATTGTATAAGCAAATGAATTATTAAGTATGGAAATATAATTAATGTGATTTACAATTGTGAAATAATCTTATATGTAAGAAGTGAAACTATATGAATATATTTATAAATATGAGTTGTAAATAAAAATGAATTTGAACTATGAATTGAAAATGTTGAATCCATTTTATTTTGGAAATTATTTTCCAAAATTAAAAGTTAAGTAGTGAAATTCTATAAGAAAAAGACTTATAAATATGAGTTATAAGTAAAAGGAAATTTTTTGAAAGAATTTAAAGCACTGGATTTGCTACTGTTGCTGGGAAATAATAAGGGTGATGACTGCAGCATCATCAGTATCATTTTCGAGTTTTTGTGTGATGGATTTGCTACCATAGTAAATTAGAAATTGAAGTTTTGTTGTGAAAAAAAAATTTGAAAATTTAAAATCTAAGTTGTAATTGTTGAATATAAGTGAAACGAGTTTTGGACTTATAATATGAAATAATAAAGATTTTACTTTGGTAAAGTCAAAATAAATTTGAGTTGGCATAATAAAACATATGATTTGAAATTTAACTAAATGAAGGTTAAATAAATTGATTTGGATTATGTAAGCTATCAAAATGGAAATTAAACTGAAGTGATTATATAAAATAACTTTGAAGTTTAAATAAGTTGTATAACTTGTAAAGTTTGAAAATGTAAATGGAACCAAATGATAAAATGGTTAAACAATTTTGTTAAGCAAAACAAGATATGAATTTGAATAAGTAACGAAATTTGACTTTGGTAAAAGTTAAATGGAATTTACTTTAGAATTGGAATCTGAATTGGATTTATAAGGAGAAATTTAAGTTAAGTTAAACAAATGATGTTTGAAATAGAATATAACTTAAGTGATGTTGCATGAAGTTGATTTTGGTATCGAAGTATAATAATAAAGTGAATTAAGTGGATGTGAACTTGAGTTATATAAATGAAATTCAACCTTATTTGTTAAATGAATTAGAAATCGAATTAATGAATGGATTGAATATTAATCAATCGAATGTAAAAGAATTGATATAGAATAATGAATGTAAGTGTTAATTCATTAGAAGCTAATGAAGTTGAAAAAAAAAATGATTAAATAATTGAAAGAAAAGTCAATTAGATATTAAACCAATTGGAAATTAAAAGTGTTAAACAAATTGAATATAAATCTAATAATTTGGTTATGTTGGTTATGATTTGGTTGTTGTATGATTGTTAGTCGATTGTATATAATTCATTAAGTGCTAATGAAATTGAATTGATAAATGGAAAGCTATGTAATTGAATTTGAATTAAAAGTGAACTAATGTGAATTGGTTGTAAGCAATTAAATTTTGTATCGAAACCTTATAAATTGCTTATGGGAATTATTTTGATTGCATTGCTTATGAAAACTATGTGTTTTCTATTGGAAATTAGTGAAATGTAAATGAATTTCCTATATATGTCACTTACATGTTTAAATTGAGTAAGTATAGGTACCGGGGCTGTAGTTGGATGGATTTGGTCACGCTAAAATGCTAATAAATAACTGCTTTGCTTAAAAATGCTAAAAAGGTACGCCTACGCAATAAAAATAGGAAATATGAAATGTTTTTCGACCGTGTGGGTCGATGTATATATATTTATATCTATTGTGATATTGCAAAAGCTCCTCCGTACAAGAGAGACTCTGCCAAAATTTTCCGTAAATTTTGGGAGTTAGAATTTTTTTTAAAAATTTTTGGTAACAAAAAAGTAAATTTCTAAATTGAAATGAAAATGTAGGAATTGAACTAGAAAAGAGTAACCATCGGATTTTGGAAAAGTTAAGAAATTAAAATGGATCTGAAATCGAGTTGGAACGGTTTGCTTTTGAAAAAAAAAAGTTAATGGATTCTGTTACTTTTTCTTACTTGGCAATTTCGAGGACGAAATTCTTTTAAGGGGGGAGTTTGTAACGACCCAGAATTCCTGTCATTTGAAATTCGTATATTTAATTGATTTTAAATATTAACAAGTAAAATTTGTAAGTCTAATAAATTATATTTCGAATATCTAGATTTAATTGGATAATTAAATCGATAATTTAATATTTGGAATTACAGAAATAATTGGAAATTGGGTTTAATGTGATTAAATTTGATTTGTAAAGTTGTATTAAATCGTATTGGAGTTAGAATGATGTTATAGAACTTTTAAAATTGAATTAAAAGTTAATTTGTGGAAATTGAATATTTTAATATTTAATTGACGAGTAAAAATAGCCATTTTTCAAACAGTCTCGGATTTCGACGAAACCAGTTTCAATGGATCCGTAATGTTAAATTATTGTAAGATTTCAAATTTCGTGTAAATCGGATTTACGGTTTGTCCGGGGCAAGCCAAAACGCATAGAAATTAGTTTAACCTATTTAATTTAAATTTGATCGTTTATTTCCGTAACTCGCACGTATGATCAAATTAGCTTTCGAAACATGTTCCATTGTGTCCGGAACGTGGGTTAAACCCTAGGAATGTCAGTCGGCACGCTTCTTTTGGAGTTTGGAAAAATTTCGGGTGAATAGTGTTTCAGAATTTTCTATAAAAGGACCCATTATCTTCTATTTGCACCCTATCTTCCTCTAACACTAGCCGCCAGCATATTCTTCAATGGTCGGCAATACACCATCTTCTTCCTCGTTTATCTCCTCATCCATCGACTTTTACAAGAAACATCCTAAACGAAACTTGTAGAGACCATCAAGATCTCTCTATTCAACGGCTATGATTCAAATCAATGCGGCGGATCGTCGACAAAATGGCCACGAATGGCCGATGTTCGTGCATGAATTTCGAGTGAAATGCTCGACCGAGCTTCACGTTGTTTGGGCCGTGGGAGGAGCTAGGGTTGGCGCATGTATCGATGGTGTTTGATCGGCCTCTAAGGCGGTGTGGTGGTCGCGATAATTTGGGATAGGAGGCGGCTATGGGTTTCGTTCACATTTATTTGTTAGGAAACCTATTCTACGGTTTCGATGATAACAACTATACAATGGAAATTGTATGTATGTATATATCTATATTTACAGGTAGTTGATGAAGTAGCATCACCAAAGAGATAGAAACAAGAATCAAAAGGCAAACAATACACACTTTCAGACGTCTGGGTGCACTTACTAGACGTCTGGATTATTCCTTTGTACTGCAAATCAGTATAAAACAGACGTCTGATAAAAATACCAGACGTCTGATGATATTCTCTGGTTCTATATTTCAGAAGGAATCAGACGTCTGGTATTAAACTCAGACGTCTGAAAAACAACCATACACAAAAATATATATGAAGGGAAGACGTCTGAAACATGCTCTCAGACGTCTGATTTTGAATTCGACAGAGCCTTTTCAAACTCCAACTGTCACACTCGAAGGGACATGTCTGCTTCTTCTTACCGCAACTATTCATCATCATCAGAAGCAACTTTAGGGAGATTACAACGGATACAACTATACAAGATAACCCTTCATTAGTATAAATAGCATCAGCAATGCAAAGAAAATAATATAATACTTACTTATGCTATTGATTTCTATACTCTGACTTACATCTGTTCTCAAAGCAATCAACTACTTACACTTCCGTATATTCTGGATTACGCATTCAACACTTTCTAGATAAATATATTGGAAGCACTTGTATTCAACAGTCAACATCAGTGTTATAAGAACACATCTTTGACAAAGAAACTCTGCTATTGTAAACCTGTTCCTCCGAGTCAAGTGAGGGTTAGTTAGTGAAAGGAAATTACGAAGAGGAGCTTCGGGACTGGACGTAGGACGAGAGGTCTGAACCAGTGTAAAATCCTGGTGTGATTAGTTTAATTTACTTTACTACTATTATCTATCTAGTTTCAGTGTTGATTACTTATACTTGCACATATATATCATACGATCCACTCATATAGACTTTCAATTGGTATCGAAGCAAGGTTTGATCAAAGAACAGTAACACGTTTTCGAATCTTTTTAAATATGGCAAGTATTTTTCAAGAAGGACAATCCACAGCACGACCCCCACTTTTTAGTGGCTCTAACTATGCATATTGGTTAACACGTATGAGAATTTTTATGGAAGCTAACGGTCTAGAAATTTGGTCAGCCACTCAAGATAAATATGAAGCACCCACTAATAATATGAACACTTGGACCGATGCACAAAAAACCTTAGCATCAAACAATGCTAAAGCTATGAATGTTTTATTTCGTTCTTTAGACAAAAATGAATTTTCACGTGTAATGCTATGCACCACTGCATTTGATATTTGGCGTACCTTACAAATTACACACGAAGGTACAACAAAGGTCAAACAAACTAAAATTTCAATTTTGCAAAACCAATTCTCATCTTTCAAAATGAAACAAAATGAAACTATAGTAGACATGTATTCTAGATTTCAAAGTATTCAGCATAATCTTATGGCATTAGGAGTTAAGTTTACTGATTTTGATTTAGTTTCTCGAATACTCAACTCTTTAACACCTGACTGGGAAAGAAAGGTATTGGCTATAGAAGAGGCTAATGATCTTTCTACCCTCAAAGTTGAAGTGTTGATAGGAAATTTATGTCCTATGAAGCAAATTTGCAGGCACGAAAAGAACTAAATTCGGAAAAGAAGAACATAGCATTTCAGGCAACAAAGAATGATGACTCGGATGTAGATGAAGACGAGATAGTATTCATTGCCAAAAACTATAATAGATTCAAGAAATTTAGAAAGATGACAAAATTTCAAAAAGAAGGAAAGTCCAACTCAACAAATCAATCTCAAATCAAATGCTATGAATGCGATCAATACAGACACATGAAGAAAGATTGCCCAAAACTCAACAATGATAAAAAGAAGAATAAATTTGAAAAATTCAAGAAGAAGAAAGCTTTCAAAGTAACATGGGATGATTCGGATTCTTCATCATCAGAAAGTGATAGCGATAGTGACGAAGAACAAGCAAATGTGTGTTTTATGGCACAAAACGATGAGGTACGTTCGGAACTTAGCTATGACGAATTATTTGAACTAAGCATGGAATTGGATGATAAATTTAGACAGGTTAAAAAATTGAACAAAGAATATATAGTTAAAATAAATAGATTAGAAATTGAAGTAGGTATGTTAAAAGATGAAAAAATCATTCTAGAAGAAGAACTTGAATTATCTCAAGAAAAATTCAAAAATAATTTGATAATGAATGAGGCTACCACTATAGAACTTGAAAGCACAAAAAAGGCAAAAGATAATTTTTTGAAAGAAAATACTAACCTTAAAAATAATATTGAATTGTTTAAAATTGAAAAAGTAGAACTAAAAGAAAAGCTAGATAAGATTACAAATAATGTGTCAAAATTTAATAAAGGAAAACAAGATTTGGAAAACCTTATAAAAATATCAAAACCATCAAGCAACAAAAATGGAATAGGTTTTAAAAATTCCTCTAAACAAAAAGAAAAAGTTGCAAAAAATCTTAGTTATAAAAAAACTAAAAGTTTACCTAAGTCTACATTTAATACCAAAACTATAAAAATTTGGATTCCTAAAACAAATAATCATTTAGTTAGACAAAAGTATATCAATAATTATATAGAGAATGTGGTCTATAATAAAAATTATATTTATAAAGGTACCAAACCATCTTGGGTATGGCTACCTTCTCCTAACAAATAGGACCCTAATAATATATGGGTACCAATTGAAACATCTTTTATTTTGCCGGTACCCAAAATAAAAATTAAAGAGAAATGGATACTAGATAGTGGCCGCTCTAAACATATGACCGGAAATTCAAAGATATTATCAAATATATCATACATTGATGGTGGAAGGGTAACATTTGGAGACAATTCAAAAGGATACGTCGTGGGCATTGGAGAAGTCATCAACTCTGGTATATCAAATTCTCCTATTATTACAAATGTTTTATTAGTAAAAAATCTAAAACACAACTTACTAAGCATTAGTCAATTATGCGATAAAGGTTTTCAAATAAATTTTGAAAAAGATAAATGTAATATTTTTGATAATAACAAACAACTCATTTTTGAAAGATTTAGAAACAAAAATATTTATGTATTAAACATGAAGATAAATAAAAATTCAAACTTATGCTTAATCGTCAAACATGATGATCCATGGTTATGGCATAAAAGATTTTGTCATATCAACTTTAAAAGTATTAATAAGTTAGCAAAATATGAACTAGTAAGAGGATTACCTAGAATAAATTTCAAAGTAGAAAATTTATGTGATGATTGTCAAATTGTAAAACTAAAGAAAAGCTCGTTTCAATCTAAAAATAATATTTCTACAAAACAACCATTAGAACTGTTACACTTAGATTTATTTGGCCCTACACAAATTCAGTCTATAAATCACAACAAATATGTCTTTGTAATAGTTGATGATTTTTCAAGATATACATGGACTTTGTTTTTAAAACATAAAAGTGGTACTTTTGGAATGTCTAAAATTTTTGCTAAAAGAATTGAAACACAAATGAACTTAAAAATTAAAAATATCCGAAGTGATCATGGAGGAGAATTCGAAAATGATCTTTTTACAGATTTTTGTAATAAAAAAGGAATAACTCACAATTTTTCTTTTCCTCGCACACCGCAACAAAATGGTGTCGTAGAAAGAAAAAAGCGTACATTACAAGAATGCGCACGAACATTACTAAATAGTAGTGGTTTACCAAAACACTTTTGGGCTGAAGCTATTGCGACATCTTGTTATGTATTAAATCGTGTGACAATACGTCCTATGACTAAACAAACGTGTTTTGAAATATTTTTTGGTAAAAAACCTAAGGTATCATACTTTAAAACTTTCGAGTCAAAATGTTTTATTTTAAATACAAAAGATAGCTTAGGTAAATTTGATCCAAAAGCCGATGAAGGTATCTTTATTGGATATTTAGATCGGAGTAAAGCATATAGAATTTTTAATAAAAGAAATAATACCGTTGAAGAAAGTTTACATGTTTCGTTCGATGAAAATCTTTGTAATCTTAAAACTAACGATGAAGAAGAAAATATTCCACTAATAAATCCAACAAATACAGTTAATAATGACATAAATATTGAAAATAACACTCTGGTATCACCTCATAGAATTCTTAAAAATCATCCAATAGATAATATTATTCGAGACCTTAATACAAGAGTAACTAGAAATCATCTCAATCATATAAGTCATATAGCATTTGTGTCAAACTTTGAACCAAAAAATTATAAAGAAGCATCAAATGATAATTTTTGGATAATAGCTATGCAAGACGAATTAAATCAATTCGAACGTAATAACGTACGGGAATTAGTACCACGACCTAAAGATCAATCGGTAATAGGAACAAAATGGATATTTAAGAACAAATCCGATGAAAACGGAGATATTATTAGAAATAAAGCACGATTAGTTGCTCAAGGCTACAATCAAGAAGGAATAGATTACGATGAAACCTTTGCTCCAGTAGCAAGATTGGAGGCCATTCGTACATTACTAGCTTTTGCAACATATAATAATTTTAAACTATTTCAAATGGATGTCAAAAGTGCTTTTTTAAATGGGTTTATCAAACAAAATGTATATGTAGAACAACCACCACTATTTTTCATGAAAAATATCCCGATCACGTATTTAAATTACACAAAGCTTTATATGGATTAAAACAAGCCCCACGAGCTTGGTATGAACGTCTTAAAAATCATTTAATTACATCAGGTTTTCAAATAGGCAAAATTGATACAACTTTGTTTATTAAAAGAGAAAATAATGATATTTTAGTAGTGCAAATCTATGCGATGACATCATTTTTGGCTCAAGTAATGAAAATTTATGCAACCAATTTTCAAATATTATGAAAAGTGAATTTGAAATGTCTCACATGGGAGAATTAATTTTTTTCTTAGGTTTACAAATAAAACAACTTGATAATGGAATTTTTATTCATCAAGAAAAATATTGTAATAATTTATTAAATCGTTTTGAAATGAATAAAACCTCAAGTAAACCAACTCCAATGAGTACCACTGCTAACTTAGAAAAAGATGAAAACGGAAAAGATTTTGACGAAAAGAAATATCGTAGCATGATTGGTTCTCTTCTCTATTTAAGGGCTAGTCGACCTTATATTATGATGAGTGTATGTCTTTGTGCTCGATTTCAAGCCAATCCAAAAGAGTCACATCTAAGAGCAGTTAAGCGAATTTTACGTTATCTTTCTAGTGCTAAAGATTATGGGTTGTTCTACCCTAAAGGATCCTCATTTGAACTTATCTCATATAGTGATGCGGATTTCAGAGGATGCAAAACAGATCGTAAAAGTACCAGTGGAACTTGTCATTTTATCGGAGAATCATTAGTTTCTTGGTTTAGCAAAAAACAAAATTGCGTTTCCTTATCAACTTGCGAAGCCAAATACATCTCTGCAGCACTAGCATGTGCTCAAGTAATATACATGCAACAAACACTAACAGATTTCGGTAAAACTATCATCAAGTCTCCAATTTATTGTGATAACACAAGTGCAATTAACTTGTCCAAAAAACCAATGAATCACTCAAGAACCAAACATATAGATATACGACATCATTTTCTAAGAGACAATGTTGAAAAAGGAACCATTTCATTAGAATACGTTAGTACCGAAAATCAAGTAGCCGGCATTTTTACTAAACCATTAAATGAACAAACTTTTTCTAAGCTCCGACGAAGTTTAGGAATTTGCTCACTAAATGATCTTTTTCCTTAATACATTACATATAAAAATTTAAAGCTACATTTAGTTACCAAAATACCGACCACAAGATATATTATTGATTTCTGCACTTCTAAGGTTTTCAGAAAAATAGTAACCACAAGTTAGGTAATTTATTTCTGCACCTTCATTTTTTTGTGTGTGTATATTTACATACTTTCCAAATTATAAATATAGCCAAATAGAAAAACTGTAACGACCCAGGAATTTTTGATAATTAAAATTTGAATATTTAATTAATTTTAAATATTAATAAGTGAATTTATAAGTCGAATAAATTTTATTTCGAATAATTGGATTTAATTGAATAATTAAATCGATAATTTAATATGTGAAATTATGGAAATAATTGAAAATTGGGTTAAATATGATTTAAAATGATTTGTAAAATTTTATTTTATCATATGGGAGTTAGAATGATATTTTAGAACTTTTAAAATCGAATTAAAGGTTAATTTGTGAAAATTGAACATTTTAATATTTAAATCGACTAGTGAAAATAGTAAATTTTTGAACAGTCTCAGAATTGAACGAAATTAGTTCCATTGGATCCGTAATATTTAGTTATTATCGGATTTCAATTTTCGTAGCAATCGGAGTTATCGTTTGATCGTGGCAGCTCGAAACGCATCGAATTATTTTTAATATTAATTTGGCGAGTTAAAATAGTCATTTTTCAAACAGTCTCGGATTTCGACGAAACCAGTTTCATCGGATCCGTAATGTGATATTATTGTAAGGTTTAAAATTTCGTGTCAATTGGATTTACCGTTTGTCCGGTACAAATTAAAACGCCTAGAAAATCGTTTAAATCGGTTTAATTTAAATTGAACGTTTATTGCCATAACTCGCACAGATGTCCGAATTAGCTTCCGAAACCTGTTCCATTGTGTCCGGAACGCGGGGTAAACCCTAGAAACGCTGGTTACGGCGCGTAAATCGGAGTTCGGAATTTCCGGAATGAATAGTGTTTCGTCGGTTCTCTATAAAAGGACCCCTTTGTTTTTTATTTTTTGGAAAATAATAAAGCTAGGGTTAGCCGGCCCTAAAAATTCGATGGCCAGAATTGCACCATCCTTCTTCCACTAATCTTATCCAATCCACTCAATAATTCTGAAAACTTTCAACTAGAAGATTGTAGATCTCCTCGAGCTCGATAAATCCAACGGTTAAGATCAAAATTCGAGCTGTGGATTGTCGACGATTGGGAGTTGAAGGCGTGCGTTCCTACATGATTTACGAGGCTATGCAAGGGCCGAGTTCGACCGGATCTTGGGTGAAGGGGGTGCTCGAGATGCTCTTCAACGTGGTGGCACCTGATCGATGTATAGTGGAGCGAAGTGATTGCGAAAATTCGAGATAGTAGGGCGGCCGATGGGTTTCGTTCACGTGAAAGGGACCTGGACGCGTGAGGGAGAAAGAGTGAAGTGGCCTGATGCAAAGGGATGGAAATCCTACGGCTGTTAATAATTTAGGTTTAAAATTTTATAAATTTAGTTGTAAATTTGTTATAAAAATTCGTGAAACTTCATAAATGCATATCTTTTTCATACGAGGTCGAAAACGCGCGAAACAAGAAGCGTTGGAATCGTATGGACGAGCACTACGCGTTGGAGTTGGATTGGAGTCGTTTGGAGTTAGTGAGAATTTCGGGTAAAATTAAACGTCCGTTTAATTTTATTCGAAATAAATCGCTAAAACGAAATTGAAATCAAGGTGAGAACTTCTCACTCAATCGAATCAGTTTCGATTTTATTTTAAATAGTTAGATTTAAAATATTTGAATGCATGTTTGAATGATGATTGTTATCTATTGATTGTTAAAATAGACATTATGCGCCGTTAGTAAGCGGATGTTATTTATTAAAAACATATACCGCGAATATTTCATAAACAGTGAAATTGGTATTATATATAATAGCAATATATATATATTGGCATATGTATATATTGGAGTTATTGATTTTCCGCATTTGTATAGCGGATGAGACCCTATTGCGCCGTCTATTAAGCGGATAATATTTTAAATCCCATATACCGCGATAATTTCGTACTGGAGCGAAATTGGTATTGTGCTAATGTTTGTGGATGCAGGAAAACAGGTTGGAGGGATCCAACTGGATTCCTCAACAGTATTTATTTGATTTCAGATATTTTGATATTTGATGGATTATCATATCGATATATGATATCGTTGTTGTCATGATTGGCTATTTGGTATGTAGCATCATTGGACCAAATTTTGGAATTTTAAAAGGATTTTAAAGTGATTTTTGAGAGTATAAGTTATAAAATATATTTGGAATTGATCCATTATAAATAAATAAACGTTATACTTTTAAAAGTTATAAAAACTATGATTTTTGAGAAATACAGTTAAAAGATTGATTTTTGAAAATAGTAGGCTAATGATTTTATAAAATAGTTTAATCGGGATTAATTGAATTTATTATGAAAAGTTGAAATATAGAATTTATAAAATTTGATTATTTTATAAATCAAAATGATGAAGTTTTTAAAGGAGTTTAAAGACGTTTTGAAATATTAATATGAATTGATTTATATAAGAGATTTATAAATGGATATTTATAAATCGAAATATTGAAATTATAAAACGAGTTTTTATAAGTGTTAGAATGAATTGTGAATTAATTTCATAAATGAATGAAATTTATAGAATTATAAACGGTGAAGTTATAAATAGAATTTTATAAACAGTAGGTTTATAAAATTTATAAAGTTATTAAAAGAATGGTTTTGGATAAATAATTGAATCTTATAAGTTATAAGATTTATAATTATGAAGTTTAAAGGAACAATTGTGCAAACAAATAAATTATAAGTATTTAACTTATAATATGAACTTTTAGTTTATAATTGAGTTATAAACTGGAATAGGTTAATAAAGGAATTTATAAAAGGAAGTTGTTATAAAATAAATAGAAATGGAGTTTATAAACGTTGTTTTATAAATTCGCAAATGACTTATTTTGATAAGTAAATTGTTGAAACCTATTAATGGAGTTATATTCACATTTTTGACTGTGAATAATCCTTTGAAATAAAATGTATAGAAATGATGAAATGGTTAACGTAGTATATTCACGTTTTTGAATAGTGAATAATATGTTAAAGAAAATGTTTAGATTTGATGTTTAAATAGAATTAAAACGATCTAACGATGTTTTAAAATGTGTTGAGATTCGAAACCCTAGATTTCAACATTTATTGTTGAAATAGACGTTTTCGAGAAATAGAAGGAAATGGTGGACTATAACACTGTTGTTATAGTAAATGATTTCCGAAAGGAAATGTTTTGTATAGTATTGGGATTTATATATCTATTTTAATTTTGAATCCCTGTACTAGTGATTTTGGGTTGTCGTAACGATGTTTTACGCAACATTTGTTTTGGCCCAAATAAATATGTTTAAGAGAATGATTTCCTTAAAAAATGAAATATATACTTAATTTCGATTTAAGTATATTGAATATTTTCCAAGTGTTGAAAATAAATAAATTTTGTGAATTACTTATGAATAAATAAGTATGGAAATGTTTTCCAATATAAAGTGAATATTTTGAGAATTTATCTTTTTGAAGATAAATTGAAATGAATAATTGAAATCGTATATTCATAGATATTTTGAAATATAAATTCACTATGGAATTTATAAAAGAAAGTGGAATTTGTTAAAAAATAAATATTGATTTATTTTTGAGATATTGAATTATATATCTTGTAAAGATATTTTGGAAAATAAATAATTTGAAAAATTATTTGGAAACTGGTGATGTTGTGCATATCCATTGATAGTTCAATAACCGACTATCAATATTTCCCTTTGAATGGGTATTTGATGTGATTTGTTTGAATTTGAATGCCACACTTATTTTTGAATAAGCGCTCACTATTCGGGTTAACCGGGAAAGGACCATGGGGTCGTATAACCCACTCCGAATATGTGATACGTCGTTATGAATTGCATTTGAAGACCGGTGTTGAAGACCAGATCTTTTTGAAAGCGAAAGGACAACTCATCGATTGTCTTTGCACCGAGTAGCTACGGTATAGAGATTGCACATGTGATGGGAAGTCCGGACGTGATTAGAGATTATCCGGATTGCAAGGACTTCTTTGTAAGTGCCTTCGGTTCTGTTCGAGCCCGGAACAGACTTGTATGGATAGTATGTCTGACATTACAAATTGAGATATAAAGCCGATTTCTTTCAAATATATTTCTATTGGTGGCGGAGAATTTATTCTTTTAGCTTAACACCCTTCTCTGAGATGTACGAGCTCAGAGGTTACGTAGTTGAATGTTATCAGCGATATATTCCAAATTTGGTAATGTGACATGCTGAATGTTGCTATGAAATGATCATTGTGTTGATTATTTGTGATAGGATCATTTGTTTGATCGTCTATCTTGGTGATCATTTCTATGATCATTTGTTGACCCAAAGCATGGCTTTTGTATAAAGTATGTTTTTGTGGACGTGACTTCGTCGAGCCTCACAAACCGGTAATGGTCGAAACAGGAATTATGCGGCAAGGTTTTCAGGGATCGCTTCCCTAGGGTATGACCATTCCTTCTGGAAAAGAGTAGTATCATGGTATGGAGCCCAGATACTTACTCATGTTGAAAACACTTTATGATTGTGTGATGATGGCGACGAGCGCTCGTTTAAAGGTTCCAAAGGACCGGGGGTGGTATATCTGAGGGTTTGTAATATCCCTTGGGAAAAGGGGTTCCCGGCTTTGTTTAACAGAGAACGGTGGTTCTCGGGGCGTCCTTCCAGAGGCGTTTCCATGTGGCAATGGGAAGTTCCTTGGCCTGACCATTTGTTGGAAAATCCATTCTTCAAATACGAGCCTTGTACGGTTTTAGTTGTATAACCTGCCATGGAATATGGCGGTAACCCGCTATTGAACAGGGTAGCTATAGTAGGCATAGTTCGAAATGTCTATGTCGGCTAAGATTTATATCTTTATTTTTCGAAATGAATTTTCTCTACACTATGCACTAGTAATAATATCAAATGTTCCTTTTTAATACGTATCAAGCATCTTTGGCTATCATAAGGAGAAATCTCCTCCGATTCTGCGTTTGCATTGTGTGTGTGTGCGGGAGGCCTTATGGTAGTCTCATTTTTAAAAGCATTGCGAATTGACTTTAAAAATATTCCTCTATTTTGATTTTAAAGATAAATAAACTGTTTTGAGTTCCCACACCAGTCACATGACTGACTCCGAGTTTATTGTTTTCCTTCCTAAACTCTGGGTGTCCACCAATTTCCACACGGGCAGTCAAGAGTTAGGTTTATCAGGATATTCTGGATATTCAGAAGTTACCGGAGGCAAGATGGATGGCATGGCGTATTACTAGTATATAGTACTTCTTTTTCCGCTGCACTGTTTGTTGTTGTTGTTGTTGTACACTCTGATGATATGATGTAATGAAATGTAATGTATAAAATGTAATAACTGATATAGTTCTTTGTTTAAAGATTATTCATTTATTATTATATGTTGTTCCGCTGCGAAGTGTGAGATTCTGATATTGTTGTGTTGTGTTCTATTCCGTTCTATTTTCTATTTTCTGGTCTCTATTTTCTATCTTCTTATCTCTTCTTCTTTCTTTTCTTCTTCTTAAACCCTCAGTGTTCGGTTTTCCGTCGTTCGATTGCTCGGCAGTCGATAAAGTGAGTATCGATGTTGAATCTTCGGAAGACGAAGAATCGGGTCCTGACAATGTGGTATCAGAGCATATGGTTAAGCGACAACCATGGTTCTATTGGGTATTACTCATTAGAGATAGAGTCAGTAGTACTCTAGAATGAGTTTGAGTGTAATAATAGCTATGAGTGCGTATTTGTTAGTGAATATATAAAATTGTTTTGTATTGTGTTGACTTATCGGTTGATTGTTTATAGATTTCGGTCGATGTAGTCTAGCTAACTATCGTAGAAAGGGGTTTCTAAACTCTTAAACAAGATAAACCGACACAATATTGTTTTAAATTGGGTAAATGAAATAATTTTACCTTGAGTATATTTTATATATAAAGGAATAATTTTTCAGAATTATTAAAGTGTATATAAGTTGATTGTTTAGATGATTGAATAATCTAAATAAAGGAATAATTGTATAAGCAAAAGAATTATAAGAATTGAATTATAATTAAAATAATTTACAATTGTGAAACAAACTTATATATATAAGAAGTGAAACTATATGAATATATTTATAAATATGAGTTATAAATAAAAATGAATTTAAAGTTAAATGGAAATTTACTTTAGAATTTGGAAGCTGAATTGATTTATAAGTTGGAATTTAAGTTATGTAAAGCCAAGTGATGTTTGTAAAATGGGAATTTAACTTAAGAAATGTTGAATTAAGTTGATATTAGTATCAAAGTAAATTAATAAAAGTTAAGTGATAAATGTGAACTTGAGCTTTATAAATGAAATTCAACTTTAGAAATTGAATTGAATTGAATTAATGGATTGAATGTTAATCAATTGAATGTGAAAAATTGATATGAAATAATGAATATAAGTGTTAATTCATTAAAATCTAATGTTATTGGAAGTTGAATAATTGAATGAAAATCAATTAATTAAACCAATTGAAAGCAAAGGAATTTGGTTGTAATTAATATAAATTGGTTGTTATATGGTTGTTAGTTGATTGACTGTATATAATTCATTAAGTTAATGGAATTGGAAGCTAAAGTAATTGGAATCCAATTGGAAGTTAAGTGAATCTTAAATAAAATTGAATTTGAATTGGAAGTGAACCAACTTGAATATGAATTAGTGAATACAAACTAATTGAAAATGAATGTTAGTAAACATCCACTGTTAATGAATCAAAAGTGATTAAATTGAAAAAACCTATTTCATTGAATATTAATGAGAATATGAATGAATATATATTGGTTATGAATGATAGTTGGTTGATGTTTGCATTTGTTGTTTGTTTGCATTTGCTATGTTGACATGTATAGTTATTATGTTGCTATATGATGTATATTGATACTATTTTCTATATGCATGATTCTCATGTTGTTTGTTGAGTGATTAGTAGGTGCGGATCGCGTTTGCTTCGCATTTGGAGCTCGCTTTCGCGCTATATTAGCCGTATATGCTTGCTAATAAAATATAAGGTACATATCTCGGATTACATACCGTACTTTTATACTTTTTTCCCTTCGGGATGCCTCATTACTTGATGAGATGTATATTTGTGATATATATACTGTCATTTTTTTTTCGGATCGAGCCGCGCAAAGGAGACTATGGCGAATTTTTCCGAAAATTTAAGGCGTTAGAAAAAAATTTGAGAAAATTGAAATTTTTTGAAAACTTTAACTTTGATTTGGAATTGAAAGTTAAACATTAGTAGTTGTTTTTGAAAAGATAACCAAGTATGATTTGAAAACTTAGTAAAGATTTATAAGAAATTTAAATATGGATTTATGGAAAGTTAATAGGTTCTGTAATTTTTCTTACTTGATAATTTTGAGGACGAAATCCTTTTAAGGGGGGAAGATTGTAACGACCCAGGAATTTTTGATAATTAAAATTTGAATATTTAATTAATTTTAAATA
The DNA here is from genome assembly GCA_030765085.1 of Allium cepa. NCBI lineage: Eukaryota > Viridiplantae > Streptophyta > Magnoliopsida > Asparagales > Amaryllidaceae > Allium > Allium cepa. The sequence goes on from CM060935.1 coordinate 63,082,433, forward strand.
TTAATAAGTGAATTTATAAGTCGAATAAATTTTATTTCGAATAATTGGATTTAATTGAATAATTAAATCGATAATTTAATATGTGAAATTATGGAAATAATTGAAAATTGGGTTAAATATGATTTAAAATGATTTGTAAAATTTTATTTTATCATATGGGAGTTAGAATGATATTTTAGAACTTTTAAAATCGAATTAAAAGTTAATTTGTGAAAATTGAACATTTTAATATTTAAATCGACTAGTGAAAATAGTAAATTTTTGAACAGCCTCAGAATTGAACGAAATCAGTTCCATTGGATCCGTAATAGTTAGTTATTACCGGATTTCAATTTTTGTAGCAATCGGAGTTATCGTTTGATCGTGGCAGCTCGAAACGCATCGAATTATTTTTAATATTAATTTGGCGAGTTAAAATAGTCATTTTTCAAACAGTCTCGGATTTTCACGAAACCAGTTTCATCGGATCCGTAATGTGATATTATTGTAAGGTTTAAAATTTCGTATTAATTGCATTTACCGTTTGTCCGGTACAACTTAAAACGCCTAGAAAATCGTTTAAATCGGTTTAATTTAAATTGAACGTTTATTGCCATAACTCGCACAGATGTCCGAATTAGCTTCCGAAACCTATTCCATTGTGTCCGGAACGCGGGGTAAACCCTAGAAACGCTGGTTACGGCGCGTAAATCGAAGTTCGGAATTTCCGGAATGAATAGTGTTTCGTCGGTTCTCTATAAAAGGACCCCTTTGTTTTCTATTTTTTGGAAAATAATAAAACTAGGGTTAGCCGGCCCTAAAAATTCGATGGCCAGAATTGCACCATCCTTCTTCCACTAATCTTATCCAATCCACTCAATAATTCTGAAAACTTTCAACTAGAAGATTGTAGATCTCCTCGAGCTCGATAAATCCAACGGTTAAGATCAAAATTCGAGCTGTGGATTGTCGACGATTGGGAGTTGAAGGCGTGCGCTCCTGCACAATTTACGAGGCTATGCAAGGGCCGAGTTCGACCAGATCTTGGGTGAAGGGGGTGCTCGAGATGCTCTTCAACGTGGTGGCACCTGATCGATGTATAGTGGAGCGAAGTGATTGCGAAAATTCGAGATAGTAGGGCGGCCGATGGGTTTCGTTCACGTGAAAGGGACCTGGACGCGTGAGGGAGAAAGAGTGAAGCGGCCTGATGCAAAGGGATGGAAATCCTACGGCTGTTAATAATTTAGGTTTAAAATTTTATAAATTTAGTTGTAAATTTGTTATAAAAATTCGTGAAACTTCATAAATGCATATCTTTTTCATACGAGGTCGAAAACGCGCGAAACAAGAAGCGTTGGAATCGTATGGACGAGCACTACGCGATGGAGTTGGATTGGAGTCGTTTGGAGTTAGTGAGAATTTCAGGTAAAATTAAACGTCCGTTTAATTTTATTCGAAATAAATCGCTAAAACGAAATTGAAATCAAGGTGAGAACTTCTCACTCAATCGAATCAGTTTCGATTTTATTTTAAGTAGTTAGATTTAAAATATTTGAATGCATGTTTGAATGATGATTGTTATTTATTGATTGTTAAAATAGACATTATGCGCCGTTAGTAAGCGGATGTTATTTATTAAAAACATATACCGCGAATATTTCATAAACAGTGAAATTGGTATTATATATAAGAGCAATATATATATATTGGCATATGTATATATTGGAGTTATTGATTTCCCGCATTTGTATAGCGGATGAGACCCTATTGCGCCGTCTATTAAGCGGATAATATTTTAAATCCCATATACCGCGATAATTTCGTACTGGAGCGAAATTGGTATTGTGCTAATGTTTGTGGATGCAGGAAAACAGGTTGGAGGGATCCAACTGGATTCCTCAACAGTATTTATTTGATTTCAGATATTTTGATATTTGATGGATTATCATATCGATATATGATATCGTTGTTGTCGTGATTGGCTATTTGGTATGTAGCATCATTGGACCAAATTTTGGAATTTTAAAGTGATTTTTGAGAGCATAAGTTATAAAATATATTTGGAATTGATCCATTATAAATAAATAAACGTTATACTTTTAAAAGTTATAAAAACTATGATTTTAGAGAAATACAGTTAAAAGATTGATTTTTGAAAATTGGAGGCTAATGATTTTATAAAATAGTTTAATCGGGATTAATTGAATTTATTATGAAAAGTTGAAATATAGAATTTATAAAATTTGATTATTTTATAAATCAAAATGATGAAGTTTTTAAAGGAGTTTAAAGACGTTTTGAAATATTAATATGAATTGATTTATATAAGAGATTTATAAATGGATATTTATAAATCGAAATATTGAAATTATAAAACGAGTTTTTATAAGTGTTAGAATGAATTGTGAATGAATTTCATAAATGAATGAAATTTATAGAATTATAAACGGTGAAGTTATAAATAGAATTTTATAAATAGTAGGTTTATAAAATTTATAAAGTTATTAAAAGAATGGTTTTGGATAAATAATTGAATCTTATAAGTTATAAGATTTATAATTATGAAGTTTAAAGGAACAATTGTGCAAACAAATAAATTATAAGTATTTAACTTATAATATGAACTTTTAGTTTATAATTGAGTTATAAACTGGAATAGGTTAATAAAGGAATTTATAAAAGGAAGTTGTTATAAAATAAATAGAAATGGAGTTTATAAACGTTGTTTTATAAATTCGCAAACGACTTATTTTGATAAGTAAATTGTTGAAACCTATTAATGGAGTTATATTCACATTTTTGACTGTGAATAATCCTTTGAAATAAAATGTATAGAAATGATGAAATGGTTAACGTAGTATATTCACGTTTTTGAATAGTGAATAATATGTTAAAGAAAATGTTTAGATTTGATGTTTAAATAGAATTAAAACGATCTAACGATGTTTTAAAATGTGTTGAGATTCGAAACCCTAGATTTCAACATTTATTGTTGAAATAGACGTTTTCGAGAAATAGAAGGAAATGGTGGACTATAACACTGTTGTTATAGTAAATGATTTCCGAAAGGAAATGTTTTGTATAGTATTGGGATTTATATATCTATTTTAATTTTGAATCCCTGTACTAGTGATTTTGGGTTGTCGTAACGATATTTTACGCAACATTTGTTTTGGCCCAAATAAATATGTTTAAGAGAATGATTTCCTTAAAAAATGAAATATATACTTAATTTCGATTTAAGTATATTGAATATTTTCCAAGTGTTGAAAGTAAATAAATTTTGTGAATTACTTATGAATAAATAAGTATGTAAATGTTTTCCAATATAAAGTGAATATTTTGAGAATTTATCTTTTTGAAGATAAATTGAAATGAATAATTGAAATCGTATATTCATAGATATTTTGAAATATAAATTCACTATGGAATTTATAAAAGAAAGTGGAATTTGTTAAAAAAATAAATATTGATTTATTTTTGAGATATTGAATTATATATCTTGTAAAGATATTTTGGAAAATAAATAATTTGGAAAATTATTTGGAAACTGGTGATGTTGTGCATATCCATTGATAGTTCAATAACCGACTATCAATATTTCCCTTTGAATGGGTATTTGATGTGATTTGTTTGAATTTGAATGCCACACTTATTTTTGAATAAGCGCTCACTATTCGGGTTAACCGGGAAAGGACCATGGGGTCGTATAACCCACTCCGAATATGTGATACGTCGTTATGAATTGCATTTGAAGACCGGTGTTGAAGACCGGATCTTTTTGAAAGCGAAAGGACAACTCGTCGATTGTCTTTGCACCGAGTAGCTACGGTATAGAGACTGCACATGTGATAGGAAGTCCGGACGTGATTAGAGATTATCCGGATTGCAAGGACTTCTTTGTAAGTGCCTTCGGTTCTGTTCGAGCCTGGAACAGACTTGTATGGATAGTATGTCTGACATTACAAATTGAGATATAAAGCCGATTTCTTTCAAATATATTTCTGTTGGTGGCGGAGAATTTATTCTTTTAGCTTAACACCCTTCTCTGAGACGTACGAGCTCAGAGGTTATGTAGTTGAATGTTATCAGCGATATATTCCCAATTTGGTAATGTGACATGCTGAGTGTTGCTGTGAAATGATCATTGTGTTGATTATTTGTGATAGGATCATTTGTTTGATCGTCTATCTTGGTGATCATTTCTATGATCATTTGTTGACCCAAAGCATGGCTTTTGTACAAAGTATGTTTTTGTGGACGTGACTTCGTCGAGCCTCACAAACCGGTAATGGTCGAAACAGGAATTGTGCGGCAAGGTTTTCAGGGATCGCTTCCCTAGGGTATGACCATTCCTTCTGGAAAAGAGTAGTATCATGGTATGGAGCCCAGATACTTACTCATGTTGAAAACACTTTATGATTGTGTGATGATGGCGACGAGCGCTCGTTTAAAGGTTCCAAAGGACCGGGGGTGGTATATCTGAGGGTTTGTAATATCCCTTGGGAAAAGGGGTTCCCGGCTTTGTTTAGCAGAGAACGGTGGTTCTCGGGGCGTCCTTCCACATGCGTTTCCATGTGGCAATGGGAAGTTCCTTGGCCTGACCATTTGTTGGAAAATCCATTCTTCAAATACGAGCCTTGTACGGTTTTAGTTGTATAACCTGCCATGGAATATGGCGGTAACCCGCTATTGAACAGGGTAGCTATAGTAGGCATAGTTCGAAATGTCTATGTCGGCTAAGATTTATATCTTTATTTTTCGAAATGAATTTTCTCTACACTATACACTAGTAATAATATCAAATGTTCCTTTTTAATACGTATCAAGCATCTTTGGCTATCATAAGGAGAAATCTCCTCCAATTCTGCGTTTGCATTGTGTGTGTGTGCGGGAGGCCTTATGGTAGTCTCATTTTTAAAAGCATTGCGAATTGACTTTAAAAATATTCCTCTATTTTGATTTTAAAGATAAATAAACTGTTTTGAGTTCCCACACCATTCACATGACTGACTCCGAGTTTATTGTTTTCCTTCCTAAACTCTGGGTGCCCACCAATTTCCACACGGGCAGTCAAGAGTTAGGTTTATCAGGATATTCTGGATATTCAGAAGTTGCTGGAGGCAAGATGGATGGCATGGCGTATTACTAGTATATAGTATTTCTTTTTCCGCTGCACTGTTTGTTGTTGTACACTCTGATGATATGATGTAATGAAATGTAATGTATAAAATGTAATAACTGATATAGTTCTTTGTTTAAAGATTATTCATTTATTATTATATGTTGTTCCGCTGGGAATTGTGAGATTCTGATATTGTTGTGTTGTGTTCTGTTCCGTTCTATTTTCTATTTTCTGCTCTCTATTTTCTATCTTCTTATCTCTTCTTCTTTCTTTTCTTCTTCTTAAACCCTCAGTGTTCGGTTTTCCGTCGTTCGATTGCTCGGCAGTCGATAAAGTGAGTATCGATGTTGAATCTTCGGAAGACGAAGAATCGGGTCCTGACAAAAACTTTATTCAACCAATTAATTTTTTTAATATATATAAAAATGTCTTCACCAAATTCCTATATATCCATCTCCGTATCAACACCCTCGACTCCCAGCGCCGTCGACACACCACAACAACTCCCAACGCCTACCCCAAAGCAAGAACCAACTCATAGGTGGTCTTCGTATCGCACAGGTTTTACACCAGATAATAAGAAAGCTAAAAAATCTTTGTTTACGTCTCCTAACACAAAGGAGAAAATCAATGAAATCCATCATTACCAAAAACAACAGATGGATCTTTAACGGGAACTTTATTTCGAACAAAAAGTTACGGCACGGAGGTTAAACTTTCTCGAGCAAGTTGCAATGAAGTTTTGTTCGTCACGAAAGAAAGATGTTCATGAACCACTTCCAAAACCTTGTAGTTCATTGGATCCATCTTCTTCGTATCGTACTCTTTCAGACCCTTCACTTAGACGATATTCTGACTCTCCACGAACACATGAACGTGGAAATATATGGTCTCCACTTCGACCATGAAATGATGATGAATCAAGAAATCCTAAAACTCCGTCTCCATCTAAATAAATTATTAATTGGTGTATGTATCTATAAGTATAAGTGTTTTTATAAGGAAATTTATTACTTACGTTCAATAAATAAAATTTCTATCATTTCTTTGACAATCTACAAACTTCATACGTCTGCCAACAGCTACCAGACGTCTGAAATATGCCTCTACCCTCTCAAAAATAAAATTATGGCCATTTCAGACGTCTGGAATGATAACCAGACGTCTGTATAAGTTCTCTGTTTCAATCTTAAACTAAAATAGACGTCTGCTTTAAATTCCAGACGTCTGAAATTTTTCTCTGCATCAAAATATTATACGTAAACTAACAACCAGACATCTTAATCAAGATCTCAGACGTCTGTTTTTACCTACTGGACAAAAATTAGGGGAAACCAGACGTCTTATTCCTTTTTCAGACGTCTGATTCCCACTCTACCATATAAAACCGATCAGATAACGACATTTTTTTTTTCTACTTCATAAACAATTTTTTTTGAAAGAAGGTTCATACTTTTCTATTAAGAAGGAGAAAATAAGAATATACAAATGCCGAGTTAAGGCAAGTCCAACAATCCAAGCTGTTAGCAAATAAAAATTACAAATTAACATAAAAAATAAGGCCCAAGCTAACTAAATCTTATACAAAATAAGGCCCAAACTATATACCGATAGCGTAAGCCTTCAACCCGAACCAATAACAAGACCCGGTTGGCAGAAGATTCGCGACTATTCTCGAGTAGAATAAGGCAACTCAAATCTACAACTCACTTCATTTTCTCTTAACTGCTGAAAATTAAAACCGAGACTTTAATGGCGGCTCGAGTAAACTTTACTTCAAATCTATACAAAATTAAATCATTTATATTTCGTCTTCAACAGTCAGATCTATACAAACTTCACTTCAGATCTGAAGAGACTGAAGCAAAGTAAAGCTAAGACTTTAAAGGCAGCTATTCGTCTTCAACAGCCATATCATTACAGTCTTCCCTCCAGATCTGAGGAGACTGAGTCATGGAAACCTATGTCCTACTTCTTACAACAAGTCTCTTCTCGTAGAAGCGTAAAAGGATGGCAAACGAACATACAGTAGCAATGGTACGTCTCTGTGACTCAAACCGATTTTTGTTCTTTAGTCTTTGAATGAAAGGCTAACAGACTTCTTTGCATCTAGACAAATCGATAAGGATCATGAACCTCGGTGAAATATCCATCATCTCTCAAAAATGAAGTCTTTAACATAGTATTTCCAGAAAGATAAGTCTCCAACTTCGAAATTGTTTTCAATAAAACTGTACATAGCTAATGTCTGTAATTTCCTCAGGTCAAGAAATGCAATGGACTCCAGCAATTTTCTGTGAGAAACTGCAACCAGAAACTTTCATTCTAGATCAAATTAGTATTATGATATTATAAAAATATGTAAATTAAATGAGAGGGCGTGAGGAAAATGTAAATAAAACAGGTACAAGTGAACCTCAGTCTAGATACAGAAAGGAAAGCAGAAAGCATGATATAGAGTCATATGATAATGAAGAATCAACCCCAATTCAGCGTTGGGAGGTATATCCCCATTTATTTGCTATACAATCGTGCTTGCCTGTGATGTTTTTAAAAAATTTGGATTTTGACATTCTGATATTTATGGTGTGAAAGATCTGATTGCATATCTGAGATATATCAGTGAACCGATTGTGAAAAATTCTTTCATTCCTTTCTCTCCATATGTGCCAAATACACGTAGACAACGAAAGCTGAAACAAGTCTGTATCTAGGTTTTTTCTTTTTGCTAAAGAAACCATTTTCTGTAAATCAACCTTCAAAGTAGATTAGAACAGATTTTTTGGTGATTTAAATTTTTTTTTACTACTCCACATCCAAACATTTCCTGTATAATTACATTGAAAGAATAGGTGGTCAGTTGTTTCAATGTGATTATTACAGAAAACGCAGTTAGGGTCCACATCTATATGTCTCTGAAGTAACCTTTCTTTAGTCAAAAGAAAATCGTTAATCACTTTAAAAAGACAAATCGCCATTTTAGGGACGTGAATTTTATTCCAAACTAGAGTCGACCAAAATTTAATCTCATAACTGGTTCTCACCGAATTCCAAACTTTTTTAAAATGGTAACACCCGTCCTTAGAACATTTCCAAGACCAGAAATCACTCTCTTTGTCTTTATGAATTGACACACCTTCAATTTCTGCATGTATATGATATAGGAAACTCAACGTATCCCATTTCCACACACCATCTTTTATAATCTTACACAGAAATAAATTTTCCGTCCCAGTTCTAAATGCTGCATCTCTACCTATACGTTCCATAATAGAACTTCCATTTAACCAGGGATCGTACCATAAGGAAGTAGTTTTACCATCAGCAATGTTAAGGGTAAGGCATTTTAACGCTACGTTTCTATTTTTCAGAATAAATTTCCATACGCCCGAGTCGTCCGTTCTTTGGGAAATTTCCCAGAAACTTTTATGCCCAACATACTTACGCAGCATGAGATTCGCCCAGATTCCTTCTGCATTAACTATTTTCCAAATCAGTTTAATAGATAACGCTTGATTCATTTCTTCAAGGTTTCTCAGTCCCATTCCTCCTTCATCTTTCTGCCTGCACAAAATTTCCCAGGGTATCTTACTACTGCGACTTTTCCAAAGAAAGTTGATAATCAAATGCTTTAATTTATGAATAGTGGAAATCGAAAGACAGAAGCATTGCATCCAAAATTGGATTATAGGGTAAATGGATGATTTGATAAGTTCTAATCTTCCAGCTAAACTAAGCATACGATTTTCCCATCCTCCGAATCTCAACTTAATCTTCTCTATCAAACTAACACAGTCCTTGTCCCTCAAATTGGTACTCGACAACGGAATACCCAAGTACCTTATTGGGAGGTCTAATTGCTGAATGTCAAGGATGTTACTAATGTCCGTGCAGTGCTCCACTCCTTTTCCAAAGAAAACATTTGATTTTTCACAACTTAACTCCAATCCGGTTTCTCTTCTCATTCTATTGAAAACGTCCTTTATCGCTGATGCTGTCTTTACATTGGCATTGGTGAAGACTAATATATCGTCGGCATAGATAATATGAGTCAATTTATTGTCAAAATCTGAAATTGGAGAAATGAGACCGTCCCTCGTTTTTTCATCCATTAAAAGCGTAAAGTATTCCATTACTAAAGCAAATAGAACGAGTGAGATAGGGTCACCTTGCCTAAGACCGTTAGAACTCTTAAAATAACCATGAGATTCCCCATTTGATATTATGGAAAAAACAGGTGTCGTTATGATGTTTTCAATAAGTCTCACCCATTTATCTGGAAATCCCATACTCCTTAACATGTGAATGACAAAAGATCGATTTATATAATCGTAAGCTTTCTTTAAATCTACTTTAATGCACATATTTCTATTATCCTTTCTCCTAAGACCCCTTATAATTTCATGAGCAAATAAAATTCCATCCCCTATAGATCTACCTTTAATAAAAGCCGTCTGATTCGGGGACACCAGCTTATCCAAAAAAGGAACAAGGCGATTACAAAGAATTTTTGTGAGAACCTTATATAGGGTATTACAACAGGCAATAGGTCTAAAGTCTTGAATCTTATTGGAATGATCTTTTTTAGGAATCAGGTGCAAAAAGGTGTGGTTCCATTCTTTGATGATTAAACCCTTATGAAAGACATCGTTCATGGATTTAAAAATTAGATCCTTAGAAAGATTCCAATGAATTTTGAAAAACTTTGAATTGAAACCGTCCGGTCCTGGTGATGACGTATCTTTAATCTCCCACAATGCAGATCTGATTTCATCCACTGAAATGCATTCATTCAAAACATTAGCACCGTACTCTGTGATGACCGTTTTATAGATGACTTCTGAAAACTGTTCGCATCCAGGACGATTAAATAAACCATTGTAATAGTCAATAGCTAATTCTGAAAACTTGTCTTCTGAGATCATCATTCCTTCTATTTCAATATTCGTCAATTTTCTTCTGCTCCTTCTACTAGACATTTTAGCATAGAAAAAAGAAGAGGCCTCATCACCCATCATCAGCCAATCACACTTTGCCTTTTGTTTGGTATCCAGATATTCCTTTTTTAGAGCCATTTCCAAATCAGTTTTGGCATCTTGAAATTCCCTAGCTAAATTGTGATCTTTGGACTTTTCCAAGAGTTTCTGCAGACTAGAGCACTTCTCTCTTTGAACTTTAACCTCCGTTTTGGTGGTTCGAATTTTTTCACTCCAGATCTTAAGATTTCTCTTAATGTTCTTTAGAATGAACATGATTTGAAAAAGAGGACGATCTTCAGGGTTGGAATTCCATAATTTCTCAATTAGAGGGAAATATTGGTCACATATAGGCCAATGATTCATGAACTTAAAAGGTCTGTTCTTGATACTGGGGTTGCTGAAGAGAGAAACATGAACAACATTATGGTCACTAACCGAAGGAGGGAGGTATTCAGCCGAAAGGTCTTTGAATAAGTTGATCCAGTCTATATTTGCAAATACCCTGTCTATTCTTGAAAATATGTTACGACTTGGGCCTGACCACCATGAAAATTCGAATCCTTTAACTTGTATCTCATTAAGACATGTGAATCTGGACATTTCATCCATTTCAAAAAGGTTACTAAAAGCTACTGGGTTGCCTCCTTTTTTGTCTGATTGGCTACTGATACAATTGAAGTCTCCAATAACTAACCAAGGTCTATAGATACTGATAGCATCCTCCTGCAAGTTTCTCCATAACCTTTTCCTAAGTGTAAAATGATTCTGAGCATATACAAAGGATATATTACATTTAAAATTGAGGATGTTAATTAGTTCTAAGGTTATGTGTTGATCACTCATACTAATGAAGTTATAATTCCAAGATTTTCCATCGATGAAAATAAGAATTCTACATTTATAGTAGCAGGAAACATTACTTATTAATTTCCATCCTTCATCCAGCGCTCTTTCGATCTTTAACAATTCCGAGTGTAACAACTTATTTTCCAAAATACCGAAACAACTTACGTTAAATTTATTTATAATATTTTTCACTTCCTTCATTCTGTTAGGGTTATGAAACCCCCTAACATTCCAACATGCTATCGACATTATAAACCTTTGTTATTGCGAGTCCTTTGCAGCCTACTGCTTGAGGACTCCCCCTAAATCTTCCACAGGAATGCCTAACATTTGAACCCACTTAGGGTTCTTGCGAACTAACTTATCCTTCTGGATATTCTCAACTATTGTGTCCTGGGGTTTGAATGTCATCTGCTCCTCCTGAGCTGAAATTTCATTATCATATGTGACCCGTTCCTCTGCCGCTACTGTTATTCCAGTACCTTGACCCAGATTTGCTGGTACCTGTATATCAATACATGGTTCAGATCCTCTCATAAAATTAACATTATTAACTAAACTATCAGTAATACAAATATCATTAGAATGTAAAGAGTTTGAGGTTGTGGGAGTATCCGAAGTTGCCATAGGCCTTTTGAGAACTGAGATTTTTGTAGTCGGCGCTTTCGGAGATGTTGGACTTTCAGAGGTGATCACTGGGATTGAGATCTCAATACCAGAACCTTCTAATTGATCTCCCCTATATTCTACTCCTGTACTATCAACTGTCTGGTGATCTTCCCGAGACCCGTTTAAATCAGTGTTTAGATCTACATTTACTTGATGCTCCTGAGGCTGATCTTCACAACCTGAAACCTCTTTCCTGGTTTCTCCTTCTTGAAATGACCCTTCATTCAATAACTCAGAATCTAGAGGTACAGGGGAGTTTCTTTCGATCATCTGCGTATTCAAATCTCTAAAAGTGTCAACTCGAACTTCCTCCCTATCTTCTTCCGGACATTCCATTAAACTTGTATCCTCTGGGTTTACCGTTTCAGGGGATTCTCTGTGTGTCTGTTTTGGAACCCATGTCTTCGTCATTGGACATTCTGCTGTTACATGTCCAAAACATACACACTTACCACATATTGGAGGAGGATTCTCATATTCCACCTCCTGAAGGAAACTCCTTCCTCTATCATCCATACCTTCAATGGTGTTTGGCATACCGTAAGCCGCGTTAACTTCAATTAGGACTCGCGCATAGGCTAACCTGGATTTGTTTTTCGTGGCCTCATCCATCTTAATAGGGACTCCTATTGTACTTGTTAATGCACTGATAGCTTTATTACCCCACAATTTGAAACTAAGTCCAGGGAGCCTGACCCACATAGGCGTAGATGTAAGGAGATCTCTATCTGTTTTCATATCAGGGGTTAGGCGCTTCATTATTATCAGGTTCCGATCCATAAACCAGGGCCTTGATTTTAAGATTTTATTGCATTCTTCCTCTGTACCGAATCTTACCACAAAGAAACCGTTGTTCCTTGTGTGGACAGAAAACGGCTTCTGTGTCGTCCAAACTCGATTTGCATATCCTTCAAACGTTTTAAGCCATGGTTTATAACCAACTACGTACGACAGTATACAGAGATCCCAGCCTTCCTCCGCCTCTCTGATAGCTTCTGAAGAAAGGAAACCAATCCGTTTACCATCAGCTATCTTAGGCTGAATAAACTCCAGATCTAGGCTTCCTAAATCACCAACTGCACCAATTTTTACTGCCTCACTATATGAATTTTTTTTGGCGTTATCAGAAACCGTGAATTTGATTTTAGAAATGCTTTTGACTGGAACGATATTGGGCTTAGCAGATTTCTTAGGTTTTGAGGATAACCGACCTCCAATGACTGCCTGATTTGTTCCCCCTGAATTCCGGACTTGGGTTGTCCCAGATCTGCTTGAATGACCTCCCAGATTAAGCCTCGTTTCGGGACCCGTAGGAGCTGGGGCCTTACCCCTTTTCCTCCTTACTTCCTCCCAACCTTCATCATCACGCAGAGAACCCATAGATTTTGTAGAGAAAGAGTTGAAGAACAACCAGAAGATAAATATAGAGAATTCGAAAGAAAATAGATGAAAGAAGAAGAAAAACCCTAGTCTCCAGATCTAGATCCAGATCTGGTGGTCGCCATTTTCAAAAACAGTTTTTTCTTCTTCTTCCCACGATCTTCTCAAATAGAATTTTTTCCTCCAAATCATACGGCGTTTTTTTAACAACAATGCCGCCTCGTACTAAAAATCCTACTAAAAAGAGAAAGCAAGATCAACCAACGACATCTTCACATCCGCAAGTTTGTTCGGATGATCAAATCGAACGTTGGATGAATAAAGCTCCTCATTCTCTAAAAAGGTACGAAGAGATTCAAAAAAAGAAACTTCACACAGGTCCCTTCTACAATTTATTAAAATTTCCTATGTATGACCTAGACGAATTATGTGAAACAGCCAGTTTAGAAACCCTGATTTCTTTTCAAACAAAAGATATTCAAATTGACCAATTAGCCATCTTCCTATTCTACTCAAATTTAGATAGCACCGCAGTTTGGAATACTAAGAATGAAGAAAATTGGCTTTGGTCCAGTGTCTATGGAAACACAATTCGATTAACCCCTGGCTTAATAGGTCGAACCCTTGGTTGCTCTGACACCGGGGAAGATTTGTATAACATTCCCGATATGAGATTTAAGCCTAGGGATAGTGTTACACATCAAATTTGGAAAGATAATATGCCAAAATTGGCTTCCAAGTATTTACGCCCGAAGGCTCGACTACTAACAAGGATGATAATAAACACCATTATTCCACGATTAGGTAGTCACGAGCAAATCACAGAAATGGAGCATAAAGCATTGTATGCTATATTTAGTCGAAAAAGAGTGAATTGGGCAAAATTTATTTTTGATGAGCTTAAGAAATTTTGGAATCGCTCTCGACCTTCCATTATTTACCCGACTTATATTATGCGGCTTCTTCGGGCTAATAACATTCAATCGTATTTATCAACATTCGAAGAAATTTCACCCAAATATTCTTCAACAAAAATTTTCTCCTTGATGCACTTGCCCGAAATTCCTTCGGAATTCATGACATTTGAAGATTGGACGCGCAATCGACAATCTCAACGTATTGAGCCTCCTCCTCAACCACCCATGATTCCTTCTCAAGGAGAAGAACAAAAAGAAGCAACTCCTCCTCCTCCTCCTCAATCTTTTGATTACCCGGGACAACAGGATATTATGGAGACTCGACTAGAAACAGAACCAAATGAAAGTATTCGAGATCTCACTCTTCGAAATCAACACATACTGTCCCAAAATCAAAGAAACTTGGCTAAGCGAATTGACAACCTTGAAGTATCATTTGCTACTCGCCTAGCCACAGTTGAAGATCCCCTTTCAACTGCTTTGTCAGTGCTGAAAGAAGTATTACAACGGGTCCGTGGTCCAACTCCACCCTATGAGGATTGGTCAACTCCCGTTGCTTCCCCTCCTACAAAGCACTCTAAATTATTTGAGGATGAACCTCCAAAGGAAGCTATGATATCTCCTTCAAAAACTAGTACTTCTACAAAAGGAGATCAAAACGAGGATGATACAAATCAAGCTTTGCCAAAGGAAGGTGATCCAAAACTAGCTTCACCAAAACAAGATGATCCAAATCAATCCTCTCCAAAATAAATTTAAGTTTACTTTTGTAGCTTTTGTGTACTTCTATAATAGAACAATGCATGTATATATCTATATTTACAGGTAGTTGATGAAGTAGCATCACCAAAGAGATAGAAACAAGAATCAAAAGGAAAACAAATCAATAGAAGTTGAAATGGAAATGCGCAGACACAAAGAAAGCAAGAATACACACTTTCAGACGTCTGGGTGCACTTACCAGACGTCTGGATTATTCCTCTGTATTGCAAATCAGTATAAAACAGACGTGTGATAAAAATACCAAACGTCTGATGATATTCTTTGGTTCTATATTTCAGAAGGAATTAGACGTCTGGTATTAAACTCAGACGTCTGAAAAACAACCATAGACAAAAATATATATGAAGGGAAGACGTCTGAAACATGCTCTCAGACGTCTGATTTTGAATTCGATAGAGCATTTTCAAACTCCAACTGTCACACTCGAAGGGACATGTTTGCTTCTTCTTACCGCAACTCTTCATCATCATCAGAAGCAACTTTAGAGAGATTACAACGGATACAACTATACAAGATAACCCTTCATCAGTATAAATAGCATCAGCAATGCAAAGAAAATAATATAATACTTACTTATGCTATTGATTTCTATACTCTGACTTACATCTATTCTCAAAGCAATCAACTACTTACACTTCCATATAATCTGGATTATGCATTCAACACTTTCTAGATAAATATATTGGAAGCACTTGTATTCAACAGTCAACATCAGTGTTATAAGAACACATCTTTGACAAAGAAACTCTGCTATTGTAAACCTGTTCCTCCGGGTCAAGTGAGGGTTAGTTAGTGAAAGGAAATTCCGAAGAGGAGCTTCGGGACTGGACGTAGGACGGGAGGTCCGAACCAGTATAAAATCCTGGTGTGATTAGTTTAATTTACTTTACTACTATTATCTATCTAGTTTCAATGTTGATTACTTATACTTGCACATATATATCATACGATCCACTCATATAGACTTTCATTATTTACCGGGGGCAAGAAGAAGGCATGTGCGGCCCTGATTGATGGAGGATTAAATCAATGGCTCTGATTGAATATAGGGTTTGAAAATAAATAAAAGTGTAAATTATTATATAATTAAATTGTATAAACTTTAAAATTGCATAACTTGTTCATACGAGGTCGAAAATTGACGAAACAACTTGCGATGGGTTCGTATGGACGAGCACTACATTATGGAGCTGGTTTGTAATCGATTGGATATAGTGGAATTTTGGATAAAATTAAACGCGCGTTTAATTTTATTCGGAATAAAATGCTGAAACAGCTATTGGAAGTAAGGTGAGAACTTCTCACTCAATCGAATTTGTTTCGATTTAAACTTTAAATAGTTAGATTTAAAATTGCTTGATTGTGTTGATTGTATGCTGCGATGATAAATTGCTATCTGTTGTATTGAAATAGACCATATACACCACATATTAAGCGGAGGTTATTATATTAAACACATATACCGCGATATTCCACCTTGAAGTGGAATTGGTATTATATATGTACTTGGAGTTGATTTCCCGCATTATATAGTGTATGAGACCCTATTGCGCCGCATAATAGGGGATAATATTTTATAAATCCCATATACCGTGATATTCCACCTTGAAGTGGAATGGGTATTTAATTGTTGTGCTAACATCTGTGGATGCAGGGAAACAGGTTGGAGGGATCCAACTGGATTCCTCAAATAATTGAATTTGTTTCAATGTTGTGTGTTGAATATAAGTAATCTCTATGTGATTATCTTTGTGATTGAAATAGTTGAAGGCTAAAATTTAGCCGAATATAATTTTGGTATCGTTGGATACCGGAAATAAATAAAAATTTGATTTTTGAAAATTTAGGTCGAAAGTTTATATTAAAATTTATTTTTGAGAATTAGATAAATTTAAAAGAAGGAATTATAAAATAATAAAGTTTTATTTTTAATCTTATTGAATAAAATTTCAAAATATGGGAAAAGCTTTAATAAATGGATTTCGGGTAATATGATTCGAAGGTTGAAGAATTTATTCAAATATGGATTTTAAAGAGTTTGAAAAATAAAAGAATTGGTTTTCTTTAAAAGGAATTTATTTTTAAAAGGAAATAAAATTTGAAACCCATTTAGGAATTGATTTTTGGTGATTGAATTTAAATATTTTGAAAATCCATTTGGAAATTTATTTGGTGTTTTGAAAAGAATTTGGAATAAATTTGAAAATTGATTTGGGGTTTAGTAAAAATTGATTTCAATTTGAGGTTAGAATGAAATTCACTTGGTGTTTAATTTCTTGGAAAATCAATATGGAATTTGATTTGGTTGTTTTTGAAATCAATTGAAAAATTGAATTGTTGTTGAAAGTGAATACTTGAAATCGATTTGAAAATCGTATATTAGTGGATTTTTGGAACTTTAGATTCGCCATGGAATTTATAAAGGAAAGGGAAATTGTTTAAAAATAAACATTGATTTATTTTTGAAGTGTGGAAATAAATTTACGGATTTGGAACGTAAATTTAATGTAAATCGGTAAGGATTTATTTAATTGGTTTAAATGAACCGTTTTGAAATGAAAGTGTATTCTCCCTGGAAAGCCGAATAAAATTTATGAATAGCTTTGAAATATATATATATATATATATATATATATATATATATATATATATAATTCTAGAATTGGTTTTGAAAATGATACTTTGGAGAAATTAACTTCTTAAGTTGTTTTAAATCCTTTAAGTAAAGATTTATTAAGTTGATATAGAAATGATTATTTCTAAGATTTAATCAATAATTGTTTTTGAAAATAGTTATTTAAATAGTTATACTCTATCTACTAATTTTACTTTGAAAATTAGTTTAGTTTTAAGTTATATGTAATATTGGTATAATATTTTTATAACTAATATTTTAAGTAAAGTGTTTAAAGAAAAATAGTTTTATTTCAAAGTGTTTTCCCGATATATTTTAGATAAGTGTTATAATTTTTTTTAAAGTATTTGAACTCGGCAGATTTCCAGTGAAAATGAATAAATATTTGGAAGTGTTTCCGCGTAAGAAAAATGATTTGAAATTTGTTTTCGAAAGTTGTAAAGGTGGAAAATGATTTGAAATTTGTTTTCAAATGGTTGAAGTGTGGAAAAATATATCTTGTAAAGATATTTTTGGAAAATAAATAATTTGGGAAATTATTTGGAATCTGGTGATGTTGTGCATATCTATTGATAGTTAAATAACCGACTATCAATATTTACCTTTAAATGGGTATTTGTTGTGATTTGCTTGAATTTGAATGCTATACTTATTTTAAAATAAGCGCTCGTTATTCGGTTTAGCCGGGAAAGGACCTTTGGGTCATAAATCCCATTCCGAATAGTGATACGTCGTAATGGATAACATTTGAAGACCAGATATTTTTGAAAATGGAAGGATTACTGTCGAATGTCTCTGCATCGGCTGATCCCCGATATAGAGATTTTATCACCCTTTGTGATGGGAATTCCAGACGTGATTAGTGAATATCCGGATTGCATGGGCTTCTTTGGAAGTGCCTTCGGTTCCGTTCGATCCCGGAATGGACTTGTATGGATGTGTGTCTGACGTTACAATTTGAGATGTAAAGCTGGTTTCTACCAAATACCTTTCTGTTGGTGGCGGAGAATTTATTCTCTTAGCTTAACACCCTTCTCTGAGACGTACGAGCTCAGAGATTATGTAGTTGATGGTTACTAGTGATACATTTCCAATTTGGTAATGTGGCATACGAAGTGCTGTTAATCATTTGTTGATCGAAGCATGACTTTTGTGAAAAGCGTAGCTTTGTGGACGAGACTTCGTCGAACCTCACACCCCGGAATGGTCGAAACAGGAAGAATGCAGCAAGGTTATAGGGGGTAGGCCCCTTAGGGTATGTTTATTTCCTTCTGGATAGAGGTGTATCATGGTATGGAGCCCAGATACTTAACCTATGTTGCTGCTGCATTACTTTGTGGTTATTGGTATTGAGGATCCTCGGATAAGGTTGTTTACAACCGGGAGATGACATACTCGTGTCAGTAGTTACCTATTTTTGCAGAGGTAACCCGACCTTGTGTTGGCAGAGATCCGGTTAGGTTCTCGGGGCGTCCCGCCAGAGGCGTTCCCATGTGGCAATAAGAAGTTTCTTAGCCTGACCATTTGTTGGAAATCCAATCACCAATACGTGCCCTGTACGTTTTTAGTTGTAGAACCTGCCATTTACTTATGATGGCGCCCCACTGTCTAGATGGTGGCTATAGTAGGCATACGATAATGGTCGTATGTTGGCTAAGATTTATATCATACTTTCGAAAGGTTTTCCACTGTGCACTTATAATAATAATATCAAAGAAATTTTCTCATATCAAGCATGTTTGACTATCATAAGGATAAATCTCCTCCAATTCTGCGTTTGCATGGTGTATGTGGCGGAAGGCCTTATGGTAGTTACATTTTCTAAAAGCATTGCGGGTCTATTTTAAAATATTTCTTTGTTTTTTTTTTACAGATAAAATGTTTTAAGTTCTCACACCAGTCCCATGACTGACCTGGAGTTTATTGTTCCCTTCCTAAACTCTGGGTGCCCATCATTTTCCACACGGGCAGCCTAGAGTCAGGTTATCAAGATGTTTCGGAATTTAGGAGGTGCTGTGGAGCTCAAGAGGCGAGCTGGATGGAGAGACGTATCACTTGTATATGATATTATCTTTTCCGCCGTGTATTCAGTTGTGAGGACAGGTTTACATAACTGTCCATTATTGTGTTGTGTTGTATATTGACTCTGATGATGTAATATATAAAATGTACAGTTCTTTTGATTTAAAGATATTCATTTATCTATTATATGTTGTTCTGCTGCGATTGTGAGATCCTGATATTGTTTCTGTTGCTTCTTCTTTCTTTCTTCTTCTACCTCTTCTTCCTAAACCCTAAGGGTTCGGTTTTTGGGCATTCGACTGTTCGGCAGTTGATACAGTGGACGTGTTAATGTCGATTTTCGAAAGTCGAAGAATCAGGTCCTGACACACCACTACCACCTCTCACAAGGTGTGATTCTAGCCCAAGCACCCTCGTTGAATTACCTAAACCATGTAGGGATATATTCAGCCTTGATGGGAAGATTTGTGTGGGGATGGAACCATACTCGGTGACTCAGGCATCGCTTAATAATTATGAGAAGGTTTTCAACCTATTAATACTTAGAGATGTTAATAGAAGATAATTAGCCTCTTGAAACTTGTGAGGCGAGGTCGCATTTTGGTTAGAGGTAGTGATGGTAGAAGTAGATAAGAATACTACTACTTTTGGAATGTTCGATGCAAATCTTGAGTCAAAATGCTTTTCCGAAGCTGAAAGAAATTTGTTATTGGAGAAGTTTGTTGATCTAAAGTTGGGAGAGATAATAATTTGAGAGTATGTGAGTTAGTTAATTGAGTTGGCCAAATTTGATTTTGAGTTAGCAAACACCCAAGAGAAGAGGGCATTGAAGTTTGGAAAGGGTTTGAATTCAACTTCGAGAGAGCTTGCATTGAACCAGATACCATATGAAGCTACATTTTAGGGACTGGTGAAGGCAGCATTATTGAATTCTTAGGATAAGGTTTTGATTAAGGATTAGGCTAATGAAGAAGTGGGCTAGAAATAGGGTAAGCGAAAAGGGAATGGATCACAAGGAAGTCAAGGAAAAAAGAAGGCAGTTACCTACCATGGATGCTAGAAGATGGGACACCTCGTAAAGAACTATAGGATGAACCGTTTAAAGTGTAAGTGTTATAACCATAGCCAAGTGGGATATACAGAAATGGGTTGTAAAGCCACCTTAGCTTAGCAGATGACCAGTTCAGACATATGAAGAGAGATTGCCTAGCTTTGAAAAGTCAAGGTCTTATAGTTAAGGCACATGCTTTAGATGTTGTTCCAACCTCTAGTATTGCATTGTCATCAGTTCTAAATAAGCGGTAATGGATTGTGATGGAATGTGTATTGAATTTATTTGATTTTTATGTTCATACTTTATTTGACATTGGTACTTCTCATTTATTCATAGCAAGTGAATTATCGATAGTTTATCCCTTAAAATCACATTGCACATGAATCCATTTTGGTGTTGAATCCTGTCGAGGGATTGGCCCATTTATAGATGTTATGTCATAGCTTAAGTTGGCTATTTATGGTGTGGAGTTCCCTTGTAACACATGATATGGGTTGATTTTTAGATTGTATTGGATGTCTTATTATGGGGTAGTATTGGATTATAACAGGTGGATTGTTCGATAAAGTAAGGGAAAGGAACTTGATTTGATTCTATGTTGTGAGCTCGATATTCGTTTATGGAGAGGTATTAGTATTCACTTAGCATATCATAGGAAGAGCTATAATTTATACCCAAAATTAAGGATTATCCAGTTGTATTTGAAGAAGTTTTCTGTCTCCCTTCCTGTAGAGAAATTATATTTTGTATTAATCTTGAGAAAGATGTAAGGCCATTAGTGATGTCTCTTAGGCATATGGATCCTAAGGGAAGAAGAGAGTTAGATAAATAGGTTTTAGAATAGTTGTAGAAAGACTTTATTCGAAGGAATATCTCAAAATGGGAGGTGCTTATCATTTTTGCTACTAAATTGGCGATTCCCTAAGGTTACACATTGACTATCGAGAGTTGAAAAAACCGATGAAGATAAGACCCTTATCCATTGCCTAGCATTGACGATATCTTTGATCAGTGGTCAGGGTGAAGGTTTTCTCTCGATTTGATTTGGAAATCGGGTTTCTTCAGGTGAGAGTGTTTGAAGATAGTACCCTAAAGACCACATTTCATATGCCTGATAAATCGGTTGAGTGGTTGGTTATGTCGTTTGAATTGACTAATGCTCTTACTTATTTTGTGGATTTGATGAGCATGGTATTCCAGGAGCAGTTGAATAGGTTTGTTTTAGCCTTTATGGATGACATTCTTATTTATACTATAATGAGGAGGAGCATGAGATTCATTTGAGAGAGATGATGGATGTCTTAAGGAGAAATTGATTGAAGGCTAAGTTTTCTAAATGTCACTTTTAAAGGAAAGAAGTTCGTTTCTCTAGGTATGTAGTATTGATAGATGGATTAGCAATAGACATAGGGAAAGCATCTACAATTAGAGATTGGAAGATGCCGAAGAATGCTTTAGAGGTTCATAGATTTCTTGGTTTAACTTGATTTTACCAGTAATTTATTAAAGATTTTATGAAGATGTCCGCACCTCTGACCCGGTTGACAAAGGAGAACATGATTTATACTTGGAGTTTGGAGTATGTAGCGGAGTTTGTTTGATTGAAGGAGTTGTTCATGAGTGCTCCAGTTTTGGTTATTGCAGATGGTTCTAAACCTTTTACCGCGTGTACTATGCATGTGGTTTTGATCTTAATATTTTCCTTATGCAAGTAGGGATGGTGGTGGCACATGTGAGAGGATAGTTGAAGAATCATGAGAGGAATTACCTACCATATAATTTAGAGTTAATTGCCATTATATTTGCACTGAAACCCTTGTGGCATTATTTTTTAGGTTGGAGAATTGAATTACTTATGGACAATAAATCTCTCAAGTGCTTATTTTCTCAGAAGGATCTGAATTTGAGACAGAAGCGGTGGATGGAGTTTTTATCATCATATGACTTTGATATTTCTTATACTATA
The DNA here is from genome assembly GCA_030765085.1 of Allium cepa. NCBI lineage: Eukaryota > Viridiplantae > Streptophyta > Magnoliopsida > Asparagales > Amaryllidaceae > Allium > Allium cepa. The sequence goes on from CM060935.1 coordinate 63,104,788, forward strand.
GGGATGGGAAACCTAAGCATTGATACTTCGAGTAGGAAGCATGTTGAGTTGAATGTTATTTACCAGAGTGAAGGAATTTGGAGCTTATATCAGAGTTTGATTTCTACCCTGATTGGAGTATGCACCTGGTTATTTAGAAACGATGGAGGTTAGGCCTGCACCGATGGATCATACTGGGTTAAGTCAAGGGCAAGACGTAGTAGTTAGGATCGGGTTAACGATCAAACTATTTAGATCATTAATCTAAAACTAGACTTGTTGCTTGAAAAGAGATGAGAGGCTATGTGTACTGCAAGTCAAAGAGTTGATAGAGGATGTTTTGGGTGTGTGTTCTCATTCTAGGATGACTATTCATCTAGGAGGAGATAAGATGTATTGAATGTGAAAGGCATATTCTATTGGTCAGCGATGAAGTGGTAGGTGATGGAATATGCGGAAATTTATGATGTTCAAAGCATAAATGAAAAAAAAAGAAGCCAAGTAGCTACTACTTCCATTAGATGTGCCACAGTGGAAGTGGGAGTATGTATTTATGGATTTTTTTAATGGATTACCTCAAAATAGAAGAGGAAATGAGAGTATATTGGTTATAGTAGATCATCTCAAGAAAAGCGCACACTATATTCCGAGGAAAAGTATGATAATGGCAATGATGTTAGTGTTGAGTCACAGCTTCTATAAAGATTTTGATTGCTGACAACAATATTAAAGCGATCGACAAATCAAGACGTACATATGGTACTCTAGATTATAGATTGATTATTTGATGTTATAATAGTAATAAAATTGTCAAAATCTATCCTCAAATAATCATGCACAAAATATAATATACATACACATTTATATAGGTTGTGCACTTTATTGTGCAACTTAACAGAGACCGGTCGACCGGTCCAAAAATGAACGGTCGACCGTTCCTGTTGAATGTGCACAATAAACGTGCACACATGTACATAACGACTATATTTTTAAAAAACCTGTCTACCGGTTAGTTTTTGACCTGTCGACCGTTTTTAAACAGAGAGCAACTTCTTCCAAAAGACACATCTTTCTTCAATGGTTGCGTCTCTTCTTCTTCATCAATGATCATAACTTTTGACTGCAACTTTTCACCAAAGGTTATAACTATTTTCTCTCTATAAATACACATCAATATCATTGATTAAGATAATAAGTTTTATCAAGATTATATATGCTCTCTATCTATTCTTTGAATTCACTTGCATTCAAAAAGCTCTAAACTACTTTCATTCCTTATTGAATCATTGACACTATCTCATATATTTTGATTCAATAAGCAATATAAATTCCATAATCTTCACAAACATCATTCACAATTTGAGGATAAGATTATAGGAAGAGTGTACTACAAGTGACAAATCCGTGTTTACAAGAGCACAAGTTGTCAACAACAATTGTAATTGTTTTTTGTTGAAGTCCTCAGTATTGTAAGAGGCAAGTGTTGAAGTCCTCAGTATTGTAAGAGGCAAGTGTTGAAGCCCTCAGTGTTGTAGAGGCGTGAAATCCCGTTCGGCTGTTCGGGTAATTGTAAACCTGTTCCTCCGGGTAAAGCGAGGTTGTAATTAGTTAAAATCCAGATAGTAGTCTGGGACTGGACGTAGGACGGTGCTCCGAACCAGTATAAAAATCTCTGGTGTGATTTTTTCTATTTTTTATTTACAATGCTATTATCATCTATTTCTGCATTTGTATTGTAATCCATATTATACGATCCGTGTATACTATATTAGCACATATAATTGTATACACACCGCACTTTCAGTTAGCGCATAGTGTATTAAGGAAATGGTTCGACTACACGGAGTTCTAGCTAGTATAGGGTGGTCGGGATCCTCTTTTCATGAGTGAATTCTGGAGGAGTCAGAGAGTGTTAAGGACTGAGTTGAGAGCTTTCATATTAGACACTGAAGGATCTTGCTAGTATCATCTACCTCTTGTGGAGTTCGCATATAATAATAGCTACTAGGCTAGTATATGCATGACATTGTTCAAAGCATTGTACAGAAGGCGTGTAAGTTACCTACATGTTGGTGCGACTCTAATGCTAAGATTATTTTGGGTCCAGATATAGTTAGAGATACTGTGGAAAGGGTAGAGCTCATAAGGAAGTGGGTAAAAATTGCACAAGATCTGTAGAAGTCATATGATGATAGAAGAAGGAAAGATTTGGAATTCAAGGTACAAGATTAGGTCTTTGTGAAGGTTACTTTGTTGAAGAGGGTGGTAAGATTTGGAAGTTCGACGTAGTTAGCACCCAATTTTCCGACCCATTTCGAATTTTAGGGAGGATAAGGAGTTTGGTGTGTATAATGAAGCTTTTGGAGAAGATGGCGTGAATCCATGCTGTATTCCTTGTGTCATATTTTTGAAAATGCATACATGATCTGATAACTGTTATTGTACCTCGTCAATTAGAGGAGATTGAGTTGGAATTTGAGTCGAGTCCATCTTATAATCCAACACATATTGTGAAGCATGGGGTAAAATGACTTAGGAATAGTTTGATGAAGTTGGTTACAATACAATGGAGAAATGACCCGAAACAGAGATTACGTACGAGTTTGAAGAGAAGATGAAGGCTACTTATCCTCAACTCTTTTCCACTACGTTTCCAAATTTGGTTTGGTATCCTTAGTTTAGATTATTCTAGGGCTAAGATTGGGATATTTTTAGATGATTAGAATGTTAGATTGTGTATTGATGGATTTGCATTCATATAGAAATATTTATGCTTATATTAAGGTGTTATGCATCTATGTATGATATGTCATCTAATTTCATTCATATAGGATGTATTAGCATGCATTTATGCATCATATGCATAGAAATAGCAAGTTCGTGGCATTCACATCTAATGTTGTTTTCATAAATTGGATGCTATGATTGTATACTTGATTGATATGTACTTAGCGAATGAGTGAGCGTTATATTACATATTCCATTCCTTAGAAATTTCGAGGATGAAATTCTTTTTTGACGGAGATTATAATACCCTAGAACTTTTTTTAAATATTGATAATATAATAATGTGAAAATAATTGAATTTAATGTGTTAATAAAATAAATTAAAAATAAGGAGCGGTAACATGATCATTTTCCCAACTTCTTCGGAATTTGATGATGAAAATGGTGCCATTGTGACCGTTTCGTTTTTCTTATTCCCGTGGTATTTTGGTTTGTCTCGTTTAGATTCCGTATAAAGGAATTATGATCGAAATGATGTCGAGTTAGTTGAGCACCAAAACTTAAAATTTGAATTTTAAAGCTATCCCCCCTTCCTTTTTAAAATAGGAATCACATACTTTTCAGTTTTTAGAAAACCGACACTCTTTCTCTTTTCTCCTTCTTTCTCTTTATAGAAAAATATTCAAATCATTCTATCTTCCTCAATTCTCAATGAAATCGTATGAAACCAGTGGAATTATGAAGCTAACAAGGAAAGCTATGCATCTTCATCAACTTGGAGGCGAAATCCTGAAGCAAGATAGTGTAGTAGGCAGGACAACAAAAATCTAAGTAGTGGATAGCAAATTTGGTGATCGATTCATGGTTTCCTCTTCATATGATGTAGCTTTGATTATATATATATATGTATGTAGACTATGTTAGTGTAGATAAACACAGTTATGTAATTAAAATCGGATTAAACATTGGTTAGGAGGGAATTCAATTAAATCAGTAAATAGATAGTAGGTTTGTACTTAATACTTGTAATTTGAGGAATATACACTTAAATTAACGAAATAAAATATTAAATAAGATATATCAACGTAAGGCTATGTACTAGTGACATCCTCAGGCAACCGGATGCAGAAAGGAGGTGAAATGACATGGTTGGGAAGATAAATCCGTGGCCTGACGTTTCCTAAAAAATTTAGTGCATCAATCCATCGGTCATGTCAGCTGGTGCACTGGTGGCCTATTTTTGGGGTTAGATTGAACCTAGACCTATACAGGCCAATATAAAATACCATTGTTCGGTTTGAGTCTTGTTTCTTCTATTTTATGAAGGTATTTCGAGGCTATTGAAGGGGCAAGTGATGGTGACAAATTCGGGTGAATGTGTGTGATATTGATCGTTGTTCGAAATGGATATGTATTTTGTGATATGTAAAGTGATGCGATGATGGATGTGAGCATAAAGGACCCATGGCACGAGTAGATGACCAAGGATATGGGTCAAAACCAGTGACACGGTAGGTTGACCACATACTGCATTTCCCCTTAAAGGCTTCGGTAGACCAGTGGGGAGGTGGATGTTAAGCGACCATGTACGCTTTAAGCAGTCTAGGGCGTGAGTCTAGTTTGTACGAGGACGAATGGCAGCCCTGTAAGGCATGTGACCGGTCCAAGGAAGTGGGTCTTATATGCGATTTACATAACAATTGACAACAAACAACCCTGTAGGTCGGAGTCCGATCCAAGGAAGTAAGTCCATATAGAGATAATATACTACGTCTAGATGTATATGATGACTAGGTACGACTGACTGGAAGGACGTGACATGACCAGGCATTGGACTCATATCGTGCTATATTATTATTTATATAATATATATGGAGTAAATTATGGCTCACTCACTAGACCTTTCTCCAAACCACTCTTATTTTTCCTTTTTATTTATATGTCTAGGTTGATAGAGTTTGGATACGAGATGGTATTGGGAATAATGATTCATTTGTACATATTTTATATGATGTAAATAAGAATTGTAATCTAGATTTGATTGTGGTATGATTTGGGTTTGACGTGTATTGTACAAATATATGTATTTGACAACATGCATCTTATGGTGATGTGATTATGATTATTATCATATTATATTTTGTTTCATTCCACTATGAGACACTAGAAGTTATTACTTAGAACTATATCTATTTATTTTATCCTACCCTAATGACTCATCCATTTGGTTTTCGATGTATTGATGTCAGTTTGGACGCTGAATCAGAAGGTCAAAAAGATAGGTTGTTACAAATCGTTGAATTCTTTGCAATGCCTCACCATACTCATTCTTCAAATGTATAATCACGATAATACAATAATGAACGGTGTCTTACCTTTAACTGGACTAACATTTAGGATTCTACGGTGAACCCATGTTCCATTGCCCTTTAATTCATAAACATCATAAAGGGATGATACTCTTTTTTCGGTAACATGATATTACTAAAACAAACTTATAGAATAGGTGTACTTTTCTCTTATTTTTCATATGCATCAGGCACTGAAAATAGGTTATGTACAAAAATTCACTATTTAGGAAAATTCGACTTAATGAGATGGTTGTTTCAATTCAATGATGACTGAAAAAAAACTAATCTTGCCTTTTAAACAATTTTTTCCAAATCGTTAAATCTTGCCTTCATTAAAATAGGCTTCATACAGTACCACTTGTAAGCCATGACATTTACTTTAAGTCATAATGTCATACAACACTGGATACTTTCAAACTAATATTAACTCCACGTGTTTGTGAAGTCTTATGAGCTAATATATGGCTAGAGTACCTTTATGCACATCACCATACTCTAAAAACACTAATCCTCTATCAACTACTGTCTCTTACAATCAATCTTCTATTTTTCAACCTTTTTGAAATTTTTAATCAACTTGCTCTTATGCCTCCCAATGTCATACGTAAGAGTATCCCTGCCCTTAAAGTAAACATATACGATAATTTCAAATAACATTTAATCACATATGTCTCAACAATTAAAAATAATGAAATTTAAACTAATTATTTCCACTTAAGTACAAATCACCTTAGTATTATTTATTATAAAAATACCTTTTCTCTATTACTTTAAATAATATGTTTTTCCAATTAATAACAAACTTCAAAAATCCTTTGTTTACAACATATTACTTAAATATCTCAAACATCATTATTTAGTCCAAAGATAATATTTTTCATCAAATTTCCATCAAAAAAATAATATTATAATCATTTTAAATCAAATAAATAACATTTAAAAATTTTTCTCAACCACTTTTGTTATCATCTAATTAAAAAATAATAACTTTCTACATTAAATCCAATTTTTTTAATGTTATCTACATCAATAACGGTAATAATTTGACCTAAAAATATTCAGGGAAAATATTTCTTTGTTATTATTGTCATTCTAAAAATACCTCTTTTTTTTGCACAAAAGTATTATTTTTTTCATAAACCCATAATGATGCCAAATTATTATTTGCTCAAAATTTAAGCAGTCTTTCAAAAATCATATTACTATTAATTCAAATTTCACCTTACATTGTCGATAATAATATTATGATTCAAAATAGAATTTTGTTATTGTTTTAAAATTTCTAAAAATTCATAAATAATACCCTCATTAATTTTTAGTACAAATCACAAATCCATAACGTTCATTTCTAGCATTTCCTTACCACACTAGCATATTGACTATCCTATCTAGTTCATGATAATCAATTAAAACTTTATAGACTATGTGATTTTTTTTACCTCCAATTAAATTTCAACTGAAAATATCTATAATATTTCAATTCAGTTTTTTAAGTCAAAATCGTTAATCTCAAATCTTATTCTTCACAAGACTAGCAAGATTTGAAAATTATAAGATTCTCTATTAAATTCAACCAATGTTCTATTTTTATCATCACCTATATATATTTTAAAAAATTCTTTGAACTATACATAGACAAATTTTCAAAATGTTTTACTTTAGACATTTCAGATCAAATCATTTCATATAAAATCATATATAAGTTTTATATCAATTTAATCATTTCTTATCTATTTATATGTCCCCATAAAAACTTAATATAATTTCAATTTTCAATTTTAATTTCTTGTTAACAATTCTAAAAAACTATCACTACTAAAAAAATCATTTAACTTCCAAACCTCAATTCTCCATATTTTTACAAATTCAATGCTAATTGCTCAAAATATAATTAAATTTAGAATAACATTGTTATCTTCTAAAACACCCATACTTCATTTTTATAAGACTATTTCGTATAATTTATAGCCATTCTATCAAATATGAAAGTACTTATCATTTTATTTTATAATTAACTAATTTTCAACACCTTTAAATCAAAAGTATTTTTTTAAATTTGGTTTTGGTTACTAACTATTTTTATATTGAATCCAAAAATAGTTTCCAAAATCTTAAATCATACAGTGATGTACATCTTCAAGAGTTTATGGTAACAAGACTTCAATTTCCATTACAAAATACATACATTTAAAAATAGAGAAATTCCATAATATGGAAATAATTATTTTTTAATCCTCGTTTCCTTTTAATTTAATCTCTATCCACGATGGTTTAATTTGACCTAGATAAAAAGCAATGTAAAATGTATCTTATTAAATTTTACTATTATAAATAATAAATTTTCACAAAAGTGTAAAGAAAATGTAACTAATTCTTCTCAAAGTGTGACAAGCATATTTATATAATAAAGGACATTCAGAAAAATATGTTTTACTTAATTTTTATATACTTTCAAAAGTTTCTTTCTCAAAAATAAAGTATATTAAAAGATAAGTGCAATAATGTGCTTTAATACAAGCTTTACAATAATTATGGAAAATTACTTCTTATAATTACCATGTTTGAAACTTAAGAGAAGGAATTATTATTTCAATATATCAAGCAAACTTCAACTACAATACTCTGTCAAAAATCTCAAACATTGATGTTTTTGACTTTTTAGAAAAATATTTCATACAATTTAAATCCTTTAATTGGAGTATATCGTAATTAGGACAAGCCCAACTAGGTCACGAAATCTATCAAGGCTTAAAGTGCCTTCACTATGCCTTATGAACAACCTATCACACTTATTTTCTATGGAATCTAGAGTGCTGCTCTTCTTCTTTTTCATCTTGCTCCCACAGTTTACCTTATTGCTAGTGGGTATAAAGACACTCTATTAGCAATTCTTTACAGAGTAAATTATAGCAAATGTGATGGATTTAATCTTCACATTAAAATCAAACTTAACAATTATTAAACTTACATGTCTTTACTTCTATAATAGGTGAGCCAACTTCTAGCTCTATGAGTCAAAATATATGGGTTATGACATATATGTATATATGTAATATAAATTACAAATACGCTCTATCATATGCTCTAATCTAGTAGGAATCACCTAAGCTATGCTCTAATACCACATGTTACAACCCGCCATCTATGATATCCCGACCTACATCTAAATGTAGCACTAGCACATCAACGACGGATTGTTTTGAGGTAAAATATATAAATCATATCACATAGCCATCTATAATGTTCTACACTTTCTGAAACCCACAGTGGAAGGAAAAACATAATAATCAATAGTATAATCCTAAAACAAACAAAAATGATAAAGTATAAAATGAAACTCTAACTACAATATCTCTTTAGATCATTGTTGAAAACAGTCCTATATATTGGAATAAATAAAATAAATAGTAGATAGCTTGTAACAAATTGATGCATGTCTATGTCGCACCATCACATCTCCATGTTACCACCAGTCCTCTAATGACCTATTAGAGTATATTAAAAAGTAGTTAATGATAGAGGGGATCAGACATATATTTGTTGAGTGAAATAGGTCATATAAGTGTATAATATTAATAAGCCAACAACGAAACATATGCTCGAAATACCTTGACCTATATTACCTGCACCTAATAAGTCAACTAAGCATAATATAGTTCTATAGTAACATAATATGTTAAGGTCTCACTAAATTATATTTGATGCCTAATCACATGCTCATAATTGACCCCAAAGTGTCAATCCCATAATCGCTAAATCATATGCTGAGGATGCAGCTCCTCTAATTATATTGTGATGCCAAATTGAATACCGAGGAATTGGCTCCTTAGATTATTGTATATTGAGGACTTAACTCCCCAAACAATCTTACATTAATGACTATGCTCATCGAAATATTGTATATTGAGGCTTAGCTCCATGGACTATCGTTTAATAAGGGCTCGGCTCCTCGGACTGTATATTGTTGTTAAGCCTATGCTATTGATTCACTTAGTAGTGTGCGACACTATTGGGTTCATGTCCAAACTCATCATCGCTTCACCATTTATAAATCTACTAGATTAATCCTCAATCAGTACATGCAAAACCATATGATGAACTTATCCAACTAAGATAATATTCTAAAGTATCTCAAAACATAACAAATAATATACCAAAACATACATTGTATCACTATGATCATGATGAATCACGCATGATACGAGGGTCATATGTGAATTTTATAAGCGTTTAAAGTTCAAGGGAATTTTTGCAATTATATAAATAAATTAGCTAATTATTATATTAATTTTTAAAATCCACTGCTAAATTAACTTAAATTCCTTGAGCCTATTCAAAACACTTAGCTACCTGATTAACTTTGTCGTTGCACCACCTAAGGGACACTATAACCTGATTGCACACCATCACATCAAAGGCCATCTTATGTCGTTCTTAGCTACATTACTGCAGCCGCTACTAAAGCTTCGCGTCGCTAACAATTTTATGCTTAGGATTTGCCATTTTGGAAAACTATGGTTGCCTAATGTTGATCAAAAGTTGAGGTGGTGCACCTCTCACTCCTCTTTTCACAACCATGCCCCCGATCATCCTATCCGGTTTTTTTCCGTTGAATCCAAATGGACGGTCCACATTTATTGAATCTGCTAGCATGTTTTTGATTTATCTATTAACCCAATCGATGAATGAACATCGGAAGTAGATTTATGTCATCGAGAAGTATAATCTTGATATACAATATACAAACTTTGGAATACTTTTGTATTTTACAATTTTTAATTAAGGAGTGATTCACTTTGACCAATTATGACTTTTTAATCATTTGGCCATAGCTTATTACAACATAATCATGTTGTGTATATATATAAAATCACTTTTTAATTTTCAGTTACATCATTTATAATGTGATTTACGACCAAAAGGATGAATTACTATACCTTACCAACATATACCCAAATAGTATGAATCCAACTCACCGACCTGCTATATCATCTTCGATCTGATGTGAATCCTACTTACTCTTCACCATCTAGAAATTTATTTGCCTTCGTAACTCCAATTTTTACAAGTTGTGATGGCTTTGATTTATTTTCATAGCTCGCTCCTTGGTGACCGATTTTATATATTAATTTGCTTAATTTGGATTCAATTTGGAGAAGTTGTATTTGATTTGTTTAATTTGGATTTCATATATGGATTAAGGTAATATTAGTGGAAGCAAGACTTTTAGAGAAAAACAAGTAGAGTTAGGTGTTATCCAGCATTTTGACTCGGCTATATCTGAACTAATTAGACAAGTTAGACTTGGTGTCATTAAGGCCAGTAGCCTAAAGCAATGATTGTAGGGTCCAAAAAAGAAGTGCAGATGACAATATGAAGCCATGATCAAACGGAATCAAGAGATTTGCTATATAAAAGGTAATAAGCATGGAATATGTTCTAATATAGAATAGGGATTAGATATGATCCCTCTTTGCCAAAGGGATCGGATTACTTCAGCTAAACAGTGTAACTTAATAGGAAATGATCGATATCTCATAATCTAGAAGTCGGATACACATGAAATTTGGGAACAAGAAGAGGGGACCCTACGAAGTCCACCTAGGGATCACACCCTAAGAAGCACAAGAAAGAGGGATCGGCCCTCTTCCCTCTAGAGGGATCAACCAGAATCAGACTACACAACAGATTGCAACAAAGATCGATCAGTAACTCAACATCTACAAGCTTCCCCGAAAGAATAGTTTGGATTGGTCCGCCCTCACTTCGATATCCTCTTCGTCTACTTCAAAACACGATCATGGATAAGACAATATCTCTCTCCTGCTGTGCATGTATATGATAATTGTCTAACATACTAATATCGGATAATAAGCTACCACTACAGGCTTAGAACTTAAAGCAGCTACTAGACAACTTTACCACTTGCAGATATCAATTCGATTCTATCTCTAAAACTTAAAGCTACTGTGGGAACAACCTACCTAGTGTAGTACTACTTTCCACCGATCCACAACTTAGATTAGATACTTGCTTATGATCAAATTAACTTCAATTCGGTACCCGACTAAGGGAATAACAACTATTAGATACTAGCTGTTATCAATTATTATAGCCCTTCTTTACCCTCTATTGATTGTAAGACTGATTCCGGGTCCGATTGACATGAAACTTGAAGGACAAGCATTACACAACGCGGAGAAGCTTCCATAGGGATCGTAGCCCCCAACTCATCCAAAATAAGGATGGACCCCGATCACTATTTTATTGGATTTGGGAACTACGACCCTTCTTGTAGGCCCCTATGGATGTGGAGTGCATGCTGCCAAATTTTTAGGGAGATATTTGTCATCTTTCTTTATAAATACAAACTTGATTGTTCATTTTTAGGGCTTTATGCTGCTTGTTGCTTTTTTTTATTTTGTAATTAAGGATTTTCATCTGATCCCTCTTGTACTCAGTTTACAAAGTGCTTAACAAAGCTATCTCTTCAAAGTGGACGTGCACAAACAATGTCGAACCACTATTAATTTTCATGTCTCTATTGTTTGCTTATTTCTTATTGCTTTAATGCTATATTCTCTCTGTTTGCATTTAATATTCTTCATTTATTCTTCTACAACAAATCTCTTGGGTGTTTGTGCCAATTTTTGGTGCAAAATTTTTGGTACTTCCGTTGTGAACCAAGATTCTCAGCTTTGTTAGGATCCCTTTGCTACTATTGGATTGCATAGATCTAAGAAAGAGACCTAGAATTATCTTCAAATAGTAAATCTGTTCTAATCAGATTTACAAATTTCTATGAAAAACTATCGACAATGGTTAGGAACACCAGATCTACCTCTTAAAACACAGAAGAAAACTAGACCGCCAGCATCCAACAAGGAGACCAGAGCAATCTACTAGTATATGTTAATGCTACCAATCCATTTGATGTCATCATAAGAGCTGATTTTCAAAATCTAAAGAGAGAGCTCATGGATAGCCTCTGGCAGTCGAACAAGAAGATTCAAGCCAATATCGATATAATGAATCAGCTCAAGAATTAACAATGCAGAAAAACTTAGAGGGAGCCAACTCCCTATTCTCCATCGGAAAGCTTAACTTCATCAGATGACCACGCCGTTGAATTGAGGATAAAACGTAGAAGCATTTGGATATCAACACACAACAATTTCTCGAGCTGCCAGGACCGATCAGACCTGATCCCTCTATAGGAACATGGGCCGATCTCTCCTTCTAGGGAGAAACCATACCTTTTTCTGATGGAACTTAAACTAGAGCCAGGGTGGTTGATCTAGATGCTGGAGTTCAATTAAATGCAGACCAGTTACCTCTCCAAAATGACGATGATGTGAAGCACATTAAGAGGATGTTGAGCTACCAAGGCATGGAAAGATCTGTAGACATTGACCAAACAATTCACATGAGGTGGAGCATGACTATTGCTTAGCCCCAAATATCAAAATGTCAGACTTGATGGCCATGGTCGAGCAGTTAGTAAGGGAAAGCCAAGGCTTGACCAATGATGATTAGGGGATCTCGAGAAGCCATACCCCATTTAGGGACAATATCCTACACACGGAGCATCCAAGAAGATTCAGAATGCCATCAATGCTTGCCTATAAGGGAAACCGACCACAGGCAACACATCATGAGATATGAATGGCTAATGGATTCCACATGAGCTGATGATGCAACAAAATGCTGATGTTTTCCTATTACTCTTGGCATAGAGACGATGTGGTTTACTAGATTAACCCCACAGTTAATCTCGAAATGTGATGATTTTCCATCAAAATTTGTGGAAGAGTTACACATGCATGCAACTAGCCCTAAAGATATAATGTCCTAATCAAGCATGATCCAGGCTTCGAAAGAATCACTGAAAGACTAATTGGAGAGATTTCATACAGCCATCACAGAAGTTAGTAATTTGAATGACCATTTAATGTTGATGGCGTTAACAAAATGGATTGACTCAAAATCTGACTTTGGTGATTGTTTAGCTGGCAAGCCACATGCAACATTGAAGCATTTTTATGCAAAAGTAGCTCGATATTTGAAGAAAGAGGAGCTAGATGCTCTAGGAAGAAGAATGTTGTAGGACCAAGTGGAGAGGGAGTGTAGAGTAACATTATAGTGAAATAGTTTGGGGAGAGTTTCAAAAATGTTCAAGTAAATATCCAAAATAAATCGAATAAGCAAAATAAAGGATGTGATAAGAATCGTAAAGAAAAGAGGGAGTTTGGAAGAGAAAAGTCTAGAATTCAAACGCATGATACCTACACATCATTGAATACATCTCTAGGGAACGTCTACTTGTTTATGCAATACTATATAGTATAGGAAGCCACCTCTGAAAGAATCGATGGAAAAATAAAAGTAGACTAGAAAATATTGTCGGTTCCATAAATACTATGATCACAACACAAATGAATGCAGGCATGTGTAGGATGTTATCGAGAAACTAATTCAGGAAAGAAAACTGTAGTAGTTTTTTAAAGCTCTATAGGATAGTCGGTGGGAGACATCCAACCACAACAGAGGACAAGCGCCACATAGGGCTGAGGAGCCTGCATGGACTAGTGGAAGATTAGTAATCAATATAACAGCTGGAGGACCACATTCAGTTGATAAGAGATGGCATGAGATGGAGTGCTATGCTAGCACAATCAAGCATATGAATTTTGAATGTTGTTAAAATACAAAATATAGGGCTCCGACCAAACAACAGCATATAATGGCAGACAACATTGTATTCAAAAAGGAGAAGCAGATAAGATGGAGGCATCGACGACTGACCCAATGGTCATTTCATCCATGATCAGCCCTAGCTTAATGAGGAAGATCTTGATTGATTGTGGTATTTTTATGAATATAATTTTCCAAAAGGCTTATGATTAGATGGGGATGAAGCCAAGGACTTAAAACCGTCTAATGCCCGCATTCAAGGCTTTAACAGTGCTACGATCGAAGCTATCAGATACGTTTAATTTCCTATGGATTTGGAAGAATGCAACTACTAAAGAATGCGACATTTTTCTAGGTCTACCCATATAACAATCCCTTGGTGTTTATTGTGTAGAACGCACCTTCTCCATACAACATTTTTCTAGGCCGACCGGCTCTCGCTGATTTCCCGACTGGCTGTCCTATGTTTCCTTACTCTAAAATTCCAAACCAATAATGGAATAGGAGTTGTGCATGGTGATTAGAAACTTGGACGTACCTGTAATGTTGCTGAGCTGAGAGAGCCCAAGTGAAAAGAGAATGGAAAGGGTATGGAGAGGTCTCTCCGCATCCAAGCCACTAAAGATTGATAGCCAGGGACTGAGGCCTTTGCTCGGGTGCCATAGTCGGTTCTACAAAGATATAGATCCAAGGAATGACAAGGAGGAGCCCAAAGATACCAAGGTGGCACCAACTGAGCTAACGATTGACATCACGGTCAGCCACGATAACCCATTACGGGTCCTAAAGATCGGATCACAGCTCAGCCCCCGATAATGAAGGAACTTATTGTTTTTCTCCAAGGCGAATCTCGATCTGTTCATTTGGACCCATTTTGACATGTGTAGGGTCTCGCCTGCCATTGCATTCCATGCATTGAATATCAACTCGAGGCATGTCTTAGTGAAATAGAAAAGGCACGACATGGATCCTGAAAGATCTTCCGCCCTTAAAAAGGAGGTGGATAGATTCAAAAGCAATGGGTTTATTTATGATGCCCTCTACCTAAAATGGGTTTCTAATCTTGCATTTGTAAGAAGGGCCAATGGAAAATGACGGACAAGCATTGACTGTTCGAACCTAAATAAGGCATGCCCTAAAGATAGCTTTCCCCTTTCGATGATCGATCAACTAGTGGACTCAACCGCAGCACATGAGTTGCTATCTTTTATGAATGCATACTCTAGATCTAATCGAAACTCAATGCACACACCCGGCCAAGAGCACACCAATTTTATTACTGATGTTGGATTGTACTGCTATGTGGTAATGCCATTCGGGTTAAATAATGTTGAGGCGACCTACCAATGCCTAGTTAAATGAATGTTTAAAGATCAGTTTGGAAATACGATGGAGGTATATGTGGATGATATGCTCGTGAAGTCATGATGATCAAGTGACCACATTAGAGACTTAGCAAAAATGTTCGATATCCTTCGATATTACAAAATGAAGATTAATCCTCCAAGATGTTTCTTTGGTGTTGCATCAGTAAAATTCTTGGGTTTCATTATCAATGCTCATGGAATCGAAGCTAATCCCGAGAAGATTCGAGAAATTTGCAACATCCAAACTGCATAGACTATCAAACAAGTATAGAGCTAAATGGTAAGGTTGCTGGCGTAAGTCTATTTATTTCTAAAGCAATAGGTAAATGATTCCTTTATTTGGCCTGATAAGAAAAGGGATGAGGAACTTTGTATGGACATAGGAGTACGAAGATGTATTCCAAGCTTTGGTGAGCCACTTAGAGACCTCCTAACTTGTTAAAGCCAATGGATTACGAAGACTTGTATATCTACTTGGCCGTGTTGGTACACCCTATAAGTCTCGCACTGCTTTAGGAGGAGAATCAGATCAGAAGACTAGTTTACTATGTTAGCAAGCCATTAATAGGAGTTGAAAAGAAATATCCGAAGAGAGATATTGGCATACTGCCCATTAATTGCATCATGAAGGTCCACTCCTATTTTCAGGCTCATCACATTGACGTCTACACAGACCAGCTGTTATGATAGGTCCTATAGTGACCTGAAATGTTTGGAAGGTTACTCAAGTACAACATCTAACTGAGCCAATTTGACATTGCATATCTCCCTCAGAGAGCTATCTGGGCACAGTCACTGGCGGACTTTACAGCTGAATTCATTACATAGGATGATCTCCAGGAGAGCAGTGAATCCCCTACCATCTGACGGAAAATGCATACGGATAGAGCCTCTAACGATCGTTGTTCTTGAGCTGAAGTTATACTAGTAACTACGGAGGACCAATCAATTTGCTATGCTTCAAAGTTTGATTCCCTGTAACGAATAATGAAGTTGAATATGAAGGCTTGATTGCTAGACTCAAACTTTCTAGAGAACTGGAAATAAAATCTCTTGAAATCTTTGCGATTCCCAGTTGACATCATACCAGGACATGGGAGATTACTAGGCTAAAGGAAAATGGCTGACTTCGTACCTTATTCGAGTCCAAGAGCTATTGAGTGACTTTGTGTATTATGACATCACACACATTCCTTGAGATTAAAACAAAGAGGCTAACTCATTGGAAAAGTTTACTGGCACGGGAGATAATAAATGGGCTTGGTTCTGGTCAAAGTACTAGACTCTTCGAGCATAAACCAGATGAAAATTGACTGGGTACTAGAGACAGAGCTTGAGAAGGAGCCATAGATGGCTCTGATTAAAGATTATTTTCTACAGAGAGTCCTTCTCGAATGGAGGAATGAAAGACGATAAATCCTTCGCAAAGCTTCGTGATATATCATTCAAGAAGGAGTCATGTATAAAAAGGGTTTTTCCATTCCCGTGCTCTAGTGTATCTCTCACGATGAAATAAAATGAGTCCTAAGGGATGCTTATAAAGGGAATGTGTCGATCACACTGGGGCAAACCTAGTCAAGAAAATACTCCTTTATGGGTATTACTGGAAACTGTCAACCGAGATGCTACAGATTACGCTAAACAGTGCGACAAGTGTCAGAGGTATGCAAAAGTACCAAGAGCTCCACTGATGTAAATTACAAAAATGGTCAGTCGGTGGATCGGGGGGCTGCCACGATGATTCATGAGGACCGGTAATAAAAGGCTCCGGCAACACTCCAGCAGTTGTTGTTATAGCAGCATCAGCCATCTCCTTCTCCCTTTTAATTCACAAAATCTCCCGGCCTTCTAGTAATGCTTTCTTAAATTCTTTATTGAGATGAGCGTTTTATAATTCTCGCTCGGTATAAACATCCTCGCTATCTCAAAAATGGGTTAAGATTTCCTCCCTAACCATGGGGAGGGGCGTGGGAATTTAGGGCCCAAGTAACTGAAACACCCCTAGTGCAACAAGGAGTTGACACAAAATTGCAATATGGTCTCATCCATCTTCTCCATCTTTCTCTCAAAGGCGTTATGAAGCTCCAAAAGTCCGCCATAATGACAGTCTTTTTAACTTCAATATAAGCTTTATCGGCAATAAGTTGCGCAACTCAATCCTAGAGCCCGACCATCGTCTCAGCCCGGTCAGAGATGTTTTTATCGTGTGACTTCACGACTTTTGCATATTCCACAATTGTTTTATTATGCCCCTCTATGATAAGGTTATGGTCGGAAATGGTCTTCTTTTGGGCCTCAATTGTCACTACAAGCTGCCACCTCCACTTTTAAATTGGCTTCTTCTGCATAAGCCTTCTTAATTTCGTCCCTGTAGACAATATATATTCTCTCATCATCCTCCTTTATCTCCTTTAGCAAGATAGCGTTGTTCTTGCTTTCCCGAAGTGCTATATCCTTTTCTTCTTCCAATTGTTTGACTTTGGCGTCGTATTTCACCAATGCTCTTTCGAAGTCATCCTTCTCTGATTCAAAAGTGAGGATTTATTGATAATTTTTGCTGTTTTTGTCCGCCAATTGTTTGCATAATTTTTCCCACCCTTCAACCTATTCTAAACCGTTCTGGATTGCCTGAAGGTAGGGAATATATGTATCTCTACAAACCGGATAAAGATCACAATCGAATTTGACCTCCTTAAAACCACCCGAGGAGCGCTGCCTCAAGCTTGGAAGGAACAGATGGAAGAATATAGGCAAATCTTTAGTGTGGATTTGAAGAACCAAGGTAAGAGCCATATGAGATCATGGAACTTGAGTTGAAGATGGAATGTGGATAGAAGAAACCAAGATTTCAGGACCGATTTAGGCAGGGGCCGGAGCGAAGGCCTATTATTCCGTAGATTGATAACCACGATCAAATTTTGACTTTTTAGGTGGCTCCTCTCATCATTGAAAGTCTTTCTTTTCTTATATTCCCCTTTGTATATTCTTCCCTATTCCCTCTCGTATCGAGGTCGAGCTTCAACCTCGAAATCTTTTCTTCTTCGATATTCCTCCTCTATCTCGTGAGGCTAAAGACAGCTGGAAGATCGTTTCGACCAGCATTGAGAGTCGGTAAATTCCTCAAGGTCATCGTCAAGGCCACGTCCTCTCATGGTACCTAACATGAAGAATAAATAAAGAGCCTTAGAAATGGAAAACAAACATGAAAAATATGCGTATAAGTGAGTGTAACCATAATGAAACATGTAATGTGTTTGGGAGGAGAGCCTAACGCGACATCACAAACTAGATCAGGTGGGCATAGTGGAAGGAATGGAACAAACTTTTGGTGCATCATGGCTTGGACGAGGAGGCACCTCCTTAAACTTGAAGTCTTACCCCATGAGTGCATCAAAATCTATGTAAACATTGCTCAAATCTCCAAAGTCTACGCCAACATCTTTAATCGGAGAATTTCGATGTCATCTGACATCTAGAGCATCATCTTTATCTCCCATTTTGGGGGAGGCGGGATTGGAACAATGGGAATCATCATCGGAGTCTCGTCGCATGATACAGAATCTCCATCATCGAATTATGCATAAAGATCATCATTGTCACTGGAGGAGGACTCATCGCTACTGCTTTCAGTCTCACCCTCCACCTTTTTTATTTCTACAGTGGCTTTTCTTTCTCTTTTATTAAATTCCTCTTCCTTTTTTTTCAAAACTAGAGGCATTCTAGCTAGGTAACTGGCTTCGATCGTTTCGACTTTTCCATCGTGGGTCTCTTTAGGCGACTCGCTGAACTAGCCTTCCCTTTCTTGAAAAACATCCTCTTCGAAACCATAAGACAAAGAAGTAGATCGCGTACATATATTGGATTAAGAAGGGGATGGGACCTCTACTAGGACTGTAGATCTCCTTGGATGCAACAGCCCATACCGGAGCAGATTCTCATCTGTCAACAAGAATTTAGCCGATCTCTCCTTAGTTCGACAGCCTTCAAGGGTTGAAAGCTTTCGTCGAAAGATATGTCCTTGTTCGGCCTCAGAATAACTATAGAAAGTATTTGAATCGTCAGAAATATCGTAGCAACATAATGGAGCTCTATAAGTGGGAGAAAGGACGTACCCCATGTTGTCCAGAGACGACCGAATCCCTCGGGACACCTAGCAAAGAAATATTGAGTCTCGAATTGAGATAAATTGCTTTGCAGTCGCAACATAATTTTACAGTTTCTCTAGGCCTCAATCACAAATAAGGATGGGCATTTTGAACGAGAGAAAATGTCTTAGCTCTTAGAAGTTTGGGGCGTGATTGAGAGTCCGCATGAAAAGAACATGGAAGCAGGTTAGAATAGCGAATTGGGTGGGATGAATCTGAAATGGAGCGATTCCCAAGTTCGAGAGGGTTTCTCTCAAAAAGTCATTAAAGGGGGCACTGCTCCATTCAGGCACATATACTAATGACAAGCAATATATCTCGAAGGCGGCATATGAGCAAATTCATCTTCTCTGGAAGGCACACGTCTTCCTCCGGAATGCCATGCTGTAGGTAGATGTTGTGTAAGATTTTAGCATAAATGACTGAGGAGGCTCTCTCCGGTGGATCGAGAAGGATTTTAAAATTAGGAGTTCGATCTAAGAACGGACTGACTAGATCTAGCTAGCCATATTCAGCCTGTGAAGGAAAAGGAGGAGGGGTGATGACTCAACCTTCGAAAGCGAAGGACTACCTTTGCCAGACTTATGGTAAGAAGACAGGTGCTCCATCCTAAACAATAGGACTTTCATCCAAAACGGTCAGGTAATTCTACTCTAAAATAAGAATTCCCCCCTACTACACTTGAATTCCGAAGAAATATTGATTCATGCTGACACGTCAAATTTAAAGTGTGTACCAGGGTAGTTACGGTGTGTTATCTATCGATGGTGGGCTCGGTGTCCTGAACATTACAAATTCCCTATCCCATGTAGATAGTACACTCGTAGCTAAGAGGGAAAAGGACTTCCCATACCGTATCACTTTCTTTTGAAATTACTTCTCCTACACTTACTGGTTACCAATCAACAATCGATAATGGTTCCGTTGTTTGAAACGACGTGGAAGGCTCTTCCTAGTACAGGTACACCGTGCATGCAAAAAAAGCAAAACCAATCCGAATCCTTTAGAAGGACGAAACCAATTCATGATGTGTCATGTGATATCGGCAATGGGACCTGACATAAGTCAATTCTAGCTCAATGGACGAAGATAGCAAAACATGTCAAGCATCGGGACAAGTTTTGAATGTCATTCCGTGAAGAACTCAAGACTCGATTTACTATCTTCCTCCTTAATATGCAACCGAGTCAAACTTTTCACGACTAACACCACGAATACATCTCCACCACCAAATCGATAAACCAAAGTCATAACCAGCACGCCCACATTGAATTAGCAATCAAGAGGCAAGGAGGGTTGAAGTTATCAATCTTGCAACCCACTGGATCAAGGGCGACCTATGCAAGTCAACGAGCTAACCTAGGGTTTGGTTGACGGTGGCAAAAGAGGACTAGAAACAACAGCGAAGCGGCAGCGACGAGGCTATGAATTTAATGACAAGATGATCGACGGCTGCGCTGGAAGGCTGGACGAACTTAGGAATCGATCGAAAGATAGATCGAACCTCTATGGAATATGGGTTAGGTTGTTGAAGGAAGCTTGAATCGCTAGAGGAAGTTGTAAGCTCGGGTCGTGAAATAGGAATGGGTTAGGTCGGCTCGAAGGCTTAAATAGAGACATAAAATAAGAACCGAAAATATTCCAAGTAATCGCATCGCTAGCATTCCATCTTTATGGATCGCTAGCGATTCATAGGATTGCTTGCTCTTTGTCTCAAATTTTCCTAGCAACATCTATATACTACTTCAAGGCATGTTGGAAAGCTAGAAAATAAAGTTCGATATGTTATGAATGGCGGTCAAGGTCAAAACTTAGCAAGTAGTAGCATAACATAGTTCAAATACATGTGACTGTAACAACCCGGGTTTGGAGATTACCTGTTAATATTAAATTATAATGGTAGTTGTAATTTAATATTATAAATTAAAATAAAATTGGAGATTTTAAATTGTTTATTTGGAATAAATAATAAATTTTGGGAATAAAAATGAGAAAAATAAAGTTTAAAAACTTTATTTAATTTGTTTGGTTAATAATGAATGGAAAATGATTTTTATTTAGAGAAAATGCACTAATTTTACCTATTATTGCTAATTACTTCTTTTAATAATTTTTGAAAGAAGTATGTGATTTTTAAAAGGTGTTAATTTAAATTAAAAGATGGAATTTGGTTTAAAATTGAGTTTAAAATGGTTTGTAATATTTTCTATGTAAGAAAATATTTTTTGTGGAATTTTAGAAGTTAAAAATGTAGACTTTTACATTTATTTGTGAAAATATGGTATTTTTGTAAAATATAGGTTTTTAATAATAAAATGTTTTTAAAAACTTAAAATTTTCTTTTTATATAATGTAAAATATTTTATTTCAAATGTTTGGAAGTTTACATAAGTTGTTGTGCGAAAATTTAAAAGAAAATGTAATTTACTTTGTATAATATTGTATATATTTGTGCATTTAGTTTAAGTGTGAATTAAGTCCTTAGGCTAGTTAGTTAATTTTCTTCTTGGGTCCAATCCCACTTAGCCTAAGCCTATAATTAAGAAATAAGAAGAGATAATCTTACATGTACGTAGATTATCTTCTTCTTCTTCAGAAATGACAAATTAGTAAACAACTCTACCACTTTCTCAAATCCAAGCCAAATTTCAATTCCTCTTCATTTAAATTGCTGTTTTAATCAAAATAGAAGAGATTTTAAAAGGTAATCTCACTTCAAACCATCTCTATTTCATTAAAATCTTTGTTTGAGAAGATGATTTTCTAATTTACTGTATATTTCTCTTGCATGTGTTGTTTCTTAGTTTTTATAGGATATAGAAGCCTATTCTACCTCAAAGATTGCCTCTTTCAACACAAATTCGAGTTTTTATCTTTATTACAGCAAGATGAGTTGAAATAATCACATAATCTAGCTGATCCAAGCTCAAAAAATTGCAAAAAAAATCAAAATTTAGCTTTTGTTGATAAATTTTTGTAGTCTCTGTTTGAAATCTGTTTCGTATTGCCTTTTTGAAAACCTATAACTATTGACTACGACAATAAAATGCTGCTGGATTTCTTACATTTGGTAGCTCGCATGTTTAACTTCATTTCTGCAAATTTTAATTGAAAAATATTGTCATTGGAGTGTTCAAAACAGTGGTATAATATCAACTCGAAAGTAGATTTTTGTCTGTAGAAATTGTTTGTCGAGTTGCTACAAACATGACCTGAGTTCACTTTTGAGATAGCATAACTCTTTCATTTCTTATTGAAATTGCGTGATTCTTTTTTCGTTTGAAACAAATTTTCTACTATAAGCATACCGAATTTCAGGTCATTTCGACCTATATAGCTTATACAAAAATATGTAGCCGAACATTGATCTGGAGTATGTTTTTGCCCAGTTTTACAGTGAAAACACTGTCTGGGTTTAACTTTGGGACATCATAACTTTCACATACTTTATCCAAATTGCATGATTCTGTTTTTGTTTGAAAGATGAAGTTTTCTATTATATGTCTACAAACTTTTAGCTCAATATGAGGTAATTTGATCCTCTATTTTATGCCCGAAAGTTAAACCCAAGATGGTTTTCAGGCTTGTGCATTTTTGGTTTTTGAACTGTTGCAAACATGGTCTGAGTCCATGTTTGGGACAGTTAACTTTTTCAATTCTAGTCGAAATTCATTGATTCTTTTTTTTGAATGATTAAGTCTTTTACCATATATTACTAAATTTCTACTCAATATGAGGTCATTTGGTCCCCTGTTTCATGCCTAGAAATTGAATCCAAGTTGGTTTTCAGGCCTGAGCATATTTTGTTTTTGAATTGTTGCAATCATGGCTAGAATCCATGTTTGAGATAGAGTAATCTTTTCATTTCCAATCGGAATTCATTGATTCTTTTTTATGAAATATGAAGTTTTCTATTTTGTGCACACCAATTTTTATTTCAATCAAAGGTCGTTTGGCCACCTGTTTTATGTCCGAAAGTTGAACCCAGAGAAGATTTCAGACCTGAGTATTATTTTGCTTAAACGTTTTTATGTTCCTTTTCCGTTCGAATTTTGAATTTTACTTCTTGTTTTGTGATATTTTAGAATTGTTTTGAGGGCTATGATGCCTATCAATAGGCTAGCCAAGTTTTAATGAATTTGAAATTTAAATTCGAATTGAATTTGAATGACGGTTTTGAGTGATTTCTTTGATTTCGAGCATAGATTTTTCCAAACAATTTTGAAATAATTTTCTTATAAATTGGCATTTAAAATAATTATTATGTAATATTTTTAAATTATTTAAGCTATGGAATCTATTTATTCTTTATAATATGGGAATTTCCAAATATTGTCTTCAAAATTGATTACGGAAAATGGTTTTAAAAGCTGGTTTTCTCAAATAAATTATTTTATGTATAAAATACACTTTTTTGCACTATTCGAGCGAATGAGAAGGTGAATTAAATAGTTTGGTAAAACATGTGGTATGTGACACATGCGTTTATCTTATCGGTTAATTCCTGACTTGTCCGTTTGGTCGTTTTGACCTTCGGGTCGAGTTTACCAATGAGATGAGGTAAACTTTTTATTGCTTTAAGTGTGAAATTTACTGAGGTTAGTAAACCATTTAGTGCGAACGTGTGGTATAGGATGAACGTTAACACTATTCAGGTTCCTATTCGAGAGTTTGTGATACATTTTCCATTGCGGCGTGCCAGTACCGGACCATCGGGCCATTGCCATTGCGACGTTTGCCATTGCGGCGTATTTATCTTCAAGACATTTGTCATTGCAGCGTATTTGCCATTGCGGCGTATTTTCCATTGTGGCATATTTGTCATTGTGACGTTTTGCCTTCGGACGAGGTACCTATTTGAGATAATAATACTTGGCAAGGCTTCGGCCACATGCACGTGTAAACACTTTTGAGATGGTTTCTTTGACTATTTTCTCTAGTGTATTGCCCCTTTCTAGAATTGGTCCATTGAACTATTCGATATATATTTGTGGCGATTACCTTTTGGGAATTTGAACTCTTGGAAGTTCTATTTTTGAGATTTGAATTGTCTACACCGGCGTTATTTAAGATTTGCCTTTTGGCGACATTATATGAAATTTGCCTTCTGGCGTTTATTTGAGATTTTATTCTCCTCTTTGGAGATATATTTGACGTATGGCATGTTTGAGGTCTCCTTATGCATGTTTTGGGTTTGCCAAGATGGCGGGTTTAGGTTTTTCCCTAAGCTATATTTGATGTTTTATGACCGCCGATGATATGAGGCTCGCTACTTTTAACTTTTTATGGGTTATTTTGTCTCTTTTGAGATTATATGTTTGTGTAGTGATACCATATTATCACTTGATGTAATCATACACTTTAATTGTCCCTTCTCACTTGGGAATATTATCACATTATCTTTACGCTCATATTATCGCTTATCCTTGTAACCTGATTTTTTTTCAGCTAGACTGACCCATGTATTTTATACTCGGGACAGATTGAGGTGTTTCAGGTTTGGTAACTATTGGACTTAGCCTTTCTACTTTCGCTTGGATAATTTTCTATCACCATTTTGATGTAGCTTTTTGTATAGACTCTGATATGTATATTTTTAACTCATTGTATATTTTTGGTCATCATAACACTTATGTATATCATAACACAGTTACATTCTCGAAGTTCTATCTGGGTTAACATTACCCTTGCCTTAATTGACTTAGTTTTCATCTTATAACCCATTCTTATAAATTTACTCATGAGCCATTTTATAAATCCATTTAATTAAGGCACGACCCTAATAAGTTTTCAAATTTTAATCCCCTAATCACTCTAGTCTCTATTATTCTATATAATTCCTTTAATTAAATTTCCAGAATAATGTTATTTAAAATTAGGGTATTACAGGCTCCCATCCTTAAAGAATTTCGTCCTCGAAATGCGGTAAGGACTAAATACTTTAACATCTCGTAACTACCATACTAGCCCTATTTAGCTAGAAAATCGTCTAATATAAAGTAAATATAGAATATATCCCTGCAGCAGATCAGGATAAGCATCCTTAATCCTGTCTTATGTCTTCCAAGTACAGTCCTTCTCATTGTCGCTCCATTGAACTTTCACTAACTTGACTGTCTTGTTCCTTAACCTCTTCTCATCTCTTGCTATCACCGAACTGGTTGTCCAACAAAAGTCAAATTCGGTTCTACTATTAATCTTTCAACACAGTCGAGGAATAGTAGTCTCTGGATTGTGCACATACTTACGAATATGGGACACATGAAATACATTATGGACACTTGCCAAACTAGTCGGTAATTCTACACTATATGTGAGCTTTCCGATCCTCTTATAATTGGGAATGGTCCACCATATCTCGGTGCCAATTTCCCTGAATTTCTAAATCATGCCACACCTTTCATCGGTTATATTTTAATGAATGCCTTATCTTTAATTGAGAACTCTAGATCCTTATGCCTCTTATCTGTGTAACTCTTCTGTCTAGACCGAGCTTTCCTCATCCTACCTTAGATCAAATCTTCTCTCTAGCCTCTCTTACCAGATCCGATCCTAAGACTAACCTGTCTCTAGTTTCCAACTAACATACTGGTGATTTGTATGGCCTTCCATACAAATTTTCGAAAGGCATCATTCCTATACTAGTCTGATAACTGTTATTATAGGAAAACTCAACTAAGCGTAGGTGATCTTTCTATGATCCACCAAATTCTAACACGCAAGCTCTTAACGAATCCTCGATTATATAGTTGACTCTCTCCGTCTGCCCATCTGTTTGTAGGTGATAAGCAGTACTCATCTTGAGCCTGGTACCTAGAACATCTGTAGACTCTTCTAGAACTCTCTAGAAAACAAAGCATCTCTATCAGTTACTATATTACTAGGAATTCCATGTAGTCTAACTATGTTCTTCATAAACGATTTAACTAAAACAGGTGCTGTTCTGGTTAACTTAACCGGAACAAAATGGGCATTCATGGTCAACCTGTCCACTATGACCCATACACTTTCATTTCCTTGATTTTATCTTGGCAACCCATCTATAAAATCCATGGACATCGAATCTCGTTTCCAAACTGGTATCTCCAAAGGTTGAAGCAATTCGCTTGGCCTTCACTTGTTGACAGTTCACATATTACCTTATCCATAAGCCAACATCCTTCTTCATACCTTCCCGATAGAAACTCCTCTTTATGTCCTGATACTTCTTGGTTCCCCAAGATGAATCATAAATTTGGATCGATGACATTCCCTAAGAACTTATTTTCATAAGTTCTCAATATTTGAAACACACAACCATCTTTTTTTTTCAACCATTCTCTCTGGTCAAGATTAAAATATTTTAGATCATCAATCTCCGATCCAACCTCAAGCTTGCTAATCAAAAATTTTCAAACTTCCAAGCAAGATATCATGGCAGTACTCTGACTAGAACTAGCAGTCGATCTTAATTGTATACTACAAGCAGTCAAAGCCTCCAGGTCCTTCCATTTCATTAACATAGCTAACACCACATTCTGATATTTTTTGCTAAGAGCATCCGCTATCTTATTTCCTTTTAAAGATGTATACTCTATACCAAAATCGTAAGCCATTAAAAACTCCAACCATTCTTGCTGTCTTATATTTAACTCCTTCTGAGAGAACAAATATCTTAAAGACTTGTGATCTGTGTGTAACTCAAATCTCTCCCCTAAGAGATAATGTCTCCATACTTTCAATGCGAAGATCATCGCTTCCAACTCTACATCGTGAATAGGATATCTCTCTTCATGCGGTTTAAGCCATCATGAAGCGTAGGCAATAACTTTTCCTTTCTGCATCAAGACAGTACATAATCTGGTTCCATATGCATCAGCATACACTACTAATCCTGGGTTTCCATCTAGAATTACTAACACAAGCATGTTGGTCAACAAATGCTTTAACTTAAGGAATGCTTCATCACATTTGTTAGACCAAATAAACTTCATGTCCTTCCTGGTTAGCTTAGTCAAAGGCGTTGCTATCCATGAGAAATCATTAATGAATCTCCGATAATAGCCAGCGAGTCCAAGAAAATTTCTGAGCTCAGTCAACGTCTCTGGTCACTTCTAGTTGTTAATAGCCTCTATCTTATCTAGATCAACTGAAAAACCCTTCTCTGAAAACCTGAGACCTAGAAACTTAACTTCTTTCTTCCAAAAATGACATTTCGAAAACTTCGCTTTTAGTTGATGCTGCCTTAGTGTCTTAAGCACTATTTTAAGATGAACTTCATGCTCTTTTTCATCCTTAGAGTATATTTAAATATTATCTATGAATACCAACACGAATCTATCTAAATGCCCTTAGAAAGTTTGGTTCATCAAATCCATGAAGCAAGATGGAGCATTAGTTAACCTGAATGGCATTACTAACTACTCATATGAACCTGCCTAGTCCGAAATGTCGTTAATGGAATACTGTTCTCTTCCACCTTTAACTGATGAAAACCTATTGCCGAATCCAGTTGGGAAAATAATTAGGCTCCACTCAACTGATTGAATGAATCATCGATCCTCGACAAAGGATACCTATTCTTGATCGTCTTCTTGTTCAAACTATGTTAATCGATACACATCTTTAACGACCCATCCAGTTTCTTTACGAACATCGCGGCCGCTTCCTAAGGTGAACATCTTAATATAATAAAATTCTTCCCTTCTAAATCCACTAGCTGCACCTTCAATTCCTTCATCTCGATTGGTGTCATCTTGCTGCTAAGTGTTCTACTCATAGGTTTTGCTTCAAGCACAGATCTATCCGAAACTCAATGGTTCACTTCGGTGGTAGTCCTATGACCGGTTCAAAAACGTCTGCAAACTCTCTTGCTACAAAAACCCGATTCAGCTCTTCTTCTATTTCCATTGCATTCGGCAACGCATAAGCACTTGAGTCTACTTTTTCCATCGAGTATATAATTTGTTTATGACTATTAGGGTGCTCTAGAGATATTTCCCTATCTTGGCAAACTATCCAAGCATCATATCTTTCTAACCAGACCATACCAAAAATGATTCCAAAGCCTACGAAATAAAAAAATATAGACCGCACGCAAACTTATGGTCAAAACAAATCAAGTTCTAACTTGTTTCATCTCATCCATATAGTTGCATACCCTCCTATCGGATTCACAACCCTTAAGGAAGTAACAAGGTATGAGGGTTCTAAACCTAACCTATCTACAAAACACTGAGATATGAATGAATGTGATGCATCAGTATCAAATAGCCTTTCCCTTCTCAACAGCAGTTGGCCTAGCACATGATGGTCCTAAAGCAAAGACCTTTCAACTGTCTGCTTTGACCGGTTCTGCACACTGATTCTTGAATGCCCAATCTGGCCACTATTAAAGAACTTCACTCCTTTCTTATATGTAGCCTTCTTCCCTTTCCAATTTGACATTCATGAGCATAATGTTCCTTTTTATCACACTTAAATCAAACTAGAATATCCTTTTCCTTCTTGGAAGCTTCTCCCTTCCGGGATCATTTCTTCTTAAAGAATTTCCTCTTCTTTCTTTGAAAACCCTAGTTTTTAACCTGCTTCTGCTTTCCATAAGTAGAAAGCTTCTTCATTTCAGATTACCATCTCCACAACAACTGTACTTGGATCATGGAGATGTGATATAGTTGTTATATCAATCTCAGGCCTTAAATCTCGAATAAACTTCTCATTTCTTTTACTGATGGTGTCTACGGTAGCATATCTATATCTGGACAACTCATCAAACTTTGTTGCATACTCAATCATCAACATCTCGCCCTACACTAAGTCCATGAACTTTCTCAGCAATACTGTCTTAGCAACTTCAGACAAATACCTCTCTTCAAATCTCCTTCAAAATTCCACCCAAATCAACTCCTCCTCAGGACCTCCTATGGTAACACTATACGACCAATGAAGTGCTACTCCCTACAACTATCTAAAGTAAGTCTCCTTTTCTGTTCATTATTTAATCCTAAGTCAGTGAACATCCTTTTACAGTGCAAAAGCCAATTCTCTACTTCTATAGCATCCTCTATTCCCAAAATGGCTTCCCACCAAGAGTAGTATAATCCATGCTCAGCTTATCATAGTTGTTGCCAACTAGGGTCATGGGATTAGTTCCTCCAACATTCCTAGCATTACCCCAGCTACTCCAGCTTGCATCGGATTGAAAAATAACTGATACATTATTCCTATATATACTACTCGGATTCCAGCACCTATATTGGCATTTGCATTTAGATTAGCATTTTCCTGTTGACCCGCGTTTCTTCTAGTATTAGGTCGTTTTCAATGGTAATGGTGCTTCCTCTACCTATATTTCTTCTTCCATTTCCCGCCTCTATATATTCCTTTCTCGCAAATCTGCATAAGAGCCTTAGTAAGATAGAGAAGAATGGTCTAAGAGAGAGGGGAATACGTACTTATAGGTACATACATCACAAATACAAGGACACTACTATAGCATTAACCCAGACCTCGATCTTATTTTCTGATTCATTAGATTATTTTTGAAAATCTTTTAGGTTTAAATTTCTTTTTAAGTTTACATAAACCTATGCTCTGATACAAACTTGTAATAACCCCCACTTAGAGGCCCAAACTAAAGGCTGCGGATGCTACAGTCATCCATGGTTATTAATTCTTGGTGACTAAGTGCGGTATTGTTAAATACATTGATATAACAGAAACAAATGAATGTGAAAAAGATATAAAATCATAAAACAGAGTTCACATTCAACTTCAAATCATGTTTCAAATTCATTACATAATCCTAATTTGTAAACCATGTTCAGAGAAATATAATTATTAAAAAATATGCCAAGAGGAACATATGAAGATGCCCTCTAGGTTGAACAGAGTCTAAATATAGGCAATAAACAACTTTTCCATTACATCCTAACACATCAGAATCAAATGGAAAGAACTCCTAATAGCTAGCTTGCCTCTTGCACACCTCTAGAATCTTATTCGTCTAAAGGAGAACCTGAAAACCTTAACTCTCAAACTACTCAAAATCAATTGAGTACCCGAGAGTTTAAGGTAAAACATAAATTTCGAGTCAAACAAAAAGTCAAGTATGAGTAATAACCTACCGTCTCGAACCATATAGATATCTAGTTAGACCACGCCGCTTAACAGAACGGGTTTTCCACTAGTATCGTAACTCAATTTATAATAACTATATACTATGCACTTACATTCACAATGGTTAAGACATAACAAAATAAAATATATCACGACGATATGCAAACATGCAATACATTCTGGATTTCCCATCCCCATTTATCAGACTACCTGTATCAAGTCATAGTTTCTATGGTCACTTTCAACCTATTAGTTATCATAGACTGACTAATAACCTGTTCAAATTTTATGGACTATCTGCCCGTTTTCTCAGTTTTCATGGGTTCATTAAGAACCTATTGGTATCTACCAAACCTTCATCCAATTATAGTTTTTATGGGCTCATTATGAACATGTTGGGTTCTCCAATAACTTCTCTCATGTCATAGTTTTCATCAGTTGATTATGAACCTATTGATCTCTGTCAATGATTTAATCCAGATATTTTTCATGGGATCACTAAGAACTTATTGGTCCCTGCTAATGAAAATTTCCGTACATAATTTTCATGGGCTTAACATGAACCTTTCTAACTCGGTCTTTGGGCATCCTATATTCTACTCTACCTGACCTTCTGGATGTAGTTCTACTTACATAGGAGTTAACTCAAGGTGTGCTTACTACTGGGTCAACCTAACTGGTTATTCTGCCCTTAATACCCTAAAATGTAAGTATGAGTTAATTATAAAGTGAATATGTTTACAGAAGAAGCACTTAACTGATCATAACATAACAATATAACAACCACGGTTTAATTCTCCTATAATCATTTTCAAATGAAACATGGTTAATATCTTTAGCCTATTATCTTTAGCAAGGAAAGCTTTTTCAAAGACTCCAAAGTTAAATTCCATTTCAAAATCTCTTTCATATTGCCATAGGTGTATCTTTAAAAATGAGATTGGGCTCTTTGTTTTGAAAACTAAGGCTTTTGAAACCTTAATTTTCTCTTTCGAAACCATTGAAAAATACCTTTCGAAATTATTCAAAACCTTCTTTCAAAACACTTAAAGATATACCTTTCGAAACAATCAATCCATTTCTTTCGAAAGTATTAAAACCTTCCTTTTGAAAGCATTAAAACATTCTTTTCAAAAGTATTAAAACATATCTTTCAAAACCGCTTAGTTCAAGTAGAATTTATAGAATAGCTTCGAAACCATTTAGAAGTATCTCTTTCACAATCATTGGGTTTAATCTTAATTATAACTTCAAGGTAAATCAGAACATAAATGAAAGTAACCTTTACAAAAACATTAATCTTTAAGTAAAAGAATTTGGGGAACAGATGGCTTTGAAACCACCCTTTTGAAAGCATTGATAGAAGCGGCTACAAAAACCCTTTCGAAAGCATTGGGAAGTGGCTTTAATATTAATAAGACAAAAGCTTCCCTTTCAAACTCATTGTTATGAGGTTATAAGAAAAGCAGCCTTTAACTAATTTGAAAGTTATGAAGATGGCAGTGAGGTTTCGACTAGGTTTAAAAGAAACGACCCTTTCAAAAGCTCCTTTTGAAAACTTAAATCAGCGGTAACTCATTCAAAAGCTTTTCTTCAAATAGAAAGGCAGCAACCCTTTCGAAAGAATCATTTATAAAGAAAAGTAATTTAATGTTAATAAGGATAGCTTCTACCCCTTCGAATGCTTATAAGAATGACCTTAACCCCTTTGAAAGCAAGCCTTCGACTCCATCCTTTCTGCTTTTCTGCACTACACTACGTACCGGTTACTTGATACCATATGTATTAGTTCCAAATGAGTTAGAAAGGCCTACTAGGCATGGTTTTTGAAAGAGAGCTAATGGAAGTGGTAAAGTGGTAAATTATGTCAAAACTAATGTTTTCCCTTATAAAGTAACTTTTTTTCATCTAACTTGCTAGTTTGTCAAAATATAATTGGTCGCCATTTTTTTCCAAAATCCTTTTCCTAAAAAGGCTGCTGAATTCACTAATTTCTAATTGAAATTATTTTAACAAATAAGCCATTCCCTTCCATAAAACATTTAATCATTTAAATCCTTCAACTTAAATAATTTAATAACCATATTAAAATGCTTTAGAAAAATCCCCAAAAGTCATCATAATTCACTTTTAATATGTTTCCTAACATATATTAATTTCAGACCCGAAGTCCTTTATATAATTATCATAGTAAACTTTTAAACCAAAATTATCTAATTCTTCAATTCAAAATTCAAAATAAATTATCCATAGCTTGGATTATTATGAAAATTTAAACCCATCTCCAAAATAATGTTTGACATAATATATTAAATCCTTATGGCATTTGAAACCCATTTTACATGATTTTAGCCTTAAAATCGAATCAAGCCTTTTACAAACATACTTATTTAAATCAAACATTGCACATAATCAAAGCATATCATCATTCTAATCATCCAAATGGTTTTAAACTTTATATTCGAAATCAAAATGTTTAATAAAATATATATTAGATGCTACATATTATTATTAACCTTATTTGGATAAGGAACCTGAGATTTATTCTTGCTTAAGTCTTCCTTGCTTGAATCCTTAGCTTCTAATTGATTTTTGATCCCCTTTTCTCCTAGGGTTATGGCCGGCCTTAGTTCTCCTTTGTTTCTTTTTTTGGTTTATGAACGTATGAATGAAAAATAAGGTAAGGGTTTAGAGGTTATGGATTTATGGTATACAGCTATTTCCCTATCACCCTTGCCTTACTTAACTTAGTTTTCATCTTATAAACCATTCATATGAATTTACTTATGAGCCATTTTTTAAATCCATTTAATTAAGGCACAACCCTTATAAGTTTTCAAATCTCAATTCTCTTATCACTCTAGTCTCTCCATTATTCTATTTAATTTATTTAATTAAGTTTCCTAAGTGATGTTATTTAAAATTAGAGGTGTTACACTTACTTTTTATTAAAGCTTATTTTGGTTTTTGGTCGCTTTGTATGGGTCGGCCCTGCTTTGCTTTTTAGTTTCTAGTGTTAATAACACTTGTACTTAGCTTTCCAAGTTCAAGTGAATAACAAAGGTTTTTGTTCTGCTAAACCCTTAAATGGATTTGTTTAAGTACTTAAGAGATACACTCTTCCAATCAATGAACTTACAGTCTATTCTTTTTGGTTATAACCGTTGAACCTTTCCTTTAGCCCATTCTGTAATTTTCCAACCTTTCGTCGTTCTTTCCTAGGAAAAGTAATTGTTAAAGTACCAAACTATGGGCATCAATTGGAGTTAACCACTTATAACGACCGTTTTGGTATCCTTTTCTATGACCATGATATCCGATTGTGCTGAACCCTAGGCACTAATCTGAATTAACTTATCTTAGTTCGCTCATTCTCCCCCAGGATTAAGATTGCTGATAGTGCCAAATTCTAGTCCCTTGTTTAGGTTTAACTACTCAAGATCGTAGTTCATACATCCTAATCGAGGGTTATTACATTCAATCACACTTGACTTTAGGAGTCGATTGAAAGCTTGGAAGTTGGATCCTGCCGTACTTTGGACATGGATCTTCCATTTTACCAACTTCGCGCAAGATACTAAGAGTTGGGTGTCTTATCACGTCCACTTCGGTTTATGCTTCTAGCCCCATTTGATGTCAAGAGTAAGTTGATGGACGGTATAGTCATATCCATTTTAGTTTATACTCCTACCCCTAGTCTGAAGGCAAGAGTTGGTGTGTGGACAGTTGTGTCATGTTCGGCTTAAGTGTATACTCTTGTCTCTAATCTGAAGGCAAGAGTTGATTTATGAATGATCATGTCACATTTGAGTTGGGTTTATACTCTTCCCCAATCCAATGACAAGAGTTGGCTAACAGATGGTCGGATCATGGTCATTTAGTCTATACATCCACCCCCAATCCGAAGGCAAGAGTTGACTGGCATCAGTCTCTGGACACCAAAAGGAACTTCATGGGGCCGATCATGGGCCGTACAATTTTGATTGGCACCTATCTCCGGGTACCAGCATACTTGCATTAACCATATGCAGATTCATTCGTGTCGGTCATATCACAACTCTTAAGTAATTGAGGGACAGAGTTTTGGGCAAGAAAAGCTGTTTTATTCCATAGTAGATGAGAAATGATCGAAATTGTCTTATTATATGGCTCTAGCCAGTTATTTACAGATTTATTTCTAAGTGAAATTGCTTTGTAAATGCTTGTTATTTCGTGCCGTTGGGAGAAGAATCTGGTCTGTCGTCACAAGCCTAAAAGTTCCATCTTCAAGCTTCTACTCTATTGCATATGGACCTTCTCAAGTAGGGCTACGGGCCAGGGATGATTCGTTTGAGAACCAGGTCACCAACTTCGAAGATCTGATCCCTAACCTTAGTATTGTAATAGCTCGGCTGCATCGTGCTTTTCATCGGTCATATCAAGAGACTCTAAGGGGAGTTGCTCATTAGCCCGTGGGTGTAGTGAATCACTCGATGAGAAAGTATTTCCAATTCGACCGGAATCATAGACTCTATTCCATAGGCTAGGATGAATGGAGAGTGGCAGTCGTTGACTTGTGAGTCATTCGATAAGCCTATCGTGCTAATGGAAGTTCATCGACCCATTTTCCTTTAGCCTATTCTAATCGCTTCTTAAAAGTGGACTTGATAATCTTATTCACAGCTTCAACATATCCATTCACTTGAGGATGTTCCACAATAGCGAATCTGTTCTCTATGCGACGCCAAGGGCATAAATCTTTGAACTCGTTATTGTCGAATTGGGTCCCATTATCAGTAATGAATGCCTATGGAACTCCAAAATGATATATGATATTCTAGCCAACAAAATTTATTATTTTCTTTATGGTGATCGTGGCCAATAGCTCTACCTCAGCCCACTTTTGTGGAGTAATCAACTAGAATGATGGCATACTTCACTCCACCTTTAGATATCAATAATACACCGATGATATCAATCCCTCAAACTACAATGGCCAAGGACTGACTATTTAACTAACCTCCATTGGTGGGGCTCTCGGAATGCTAGCAAATCTCTGGCACTTATCATAGCTTCGAGTATAATTAGCTTCATCTCGATTGAAGGTTGGCCAGAAATACTATTTCAAAGAGTCTTGTTCGTTAAGGTTTGCCCCCTTTGTGGTTGCTAGAAGCCCCTATGTGAACATCTCGTTGGACTTGTTTAACCTCATCGTGAGTGACACACCGAAGCAAAGGGATAGAGAAACCCTTCCTATGTAGTAATCCTTCTTGCATGATGTATCTCGAGGTATAGTGAAGGATTTTTCATTTTTTATTCCTCCTCTTTGGAAGGATCCCTTTTTGCAAATAATTATAAATCGGAGTCATTCTTGACTCCCTTTCAGGTTCACTATCTAAGATCCAATCAGCATCCATCTAGTTGATGTTTGGAGCTGAAAGTACTTTCACTGGTTGAGCTCATGTGCATCTCTAGAATTATCCAACTTAGCCAATGATCGACCTTTTTATTCTGGCCTTTGGGAATATACACTATCGTATAGTATTCAAAGTGGTCGAGCAACTCAAGAACCTGGTTTAGATAAGGAGATAATCTTTCTCCCTTTGCCCGATACTCGCTCCGAACCTAGCATACCAATTCTTTAGCAAATTTGAGTCTTGCATCATGGCCTCATATTTAACTTCTTTGTTCATCGTCAAAAAGTCGAGTTTTAGGGTGTAACTGATTGAGTGCTCTTCGGAAGCGACAAGCACAACTCGAGCATCGAAACACTAATCATTAGATGTTCCATCCATGTACATCTTCCATCCAACTTCTTTTTCTCTACTACTTTCTATAGGATCATCTCGTGCAGTGAACTCGGCTATGAAATCTGCCAAGGCTTGACCCTGGATTACTCTCCGAGGGTGGTAAGTTATGTTGTATTGACTCAATTCAATGTTCCATTTCAATAGCCTTCTAGAACTCTTAGGTCATTGTAAGACTTGTCATAGAGGCTGATCGGTAACGGCATTGATCGGATGAGCCTGGAAATAGGGGCAGAGTTTTCTAGAAGCAATCAAAGGTAGTAAGCGAGCTTTTCTGGTCTCAAATAGTTTCTTTTTACTCTTGTTAACTAGTTGCTAATATAGTAGACTGGTCATTGGATGAAAGATTCCTTATGGTCAAGTGCGGCGCATAGGGTATGTACACACATCACCAGGTAAAAGAACAGGTCCTCATCATCTAACTAATTTAAGAGAATGAGAGGTCTCTTCAAGGGGTTCGCTAGAGCCTAGAATGTGTCTTTGCAATCTTGATTCAATTCGAAGTTTCACTTCCCTTTCTTGATCAGTTCAAAGAAGGGGATGCTCTTATCAGTGGCTCTAGAGATGAATCGGCTCAATGCGATGACCTTCCTATTTAAGCTTTAGACCTCCTTGATCATTTTTGGTGCTTAAATCTCTCTCAAAACATTAATTTTTTGATTGGCTTCAATACTATGGGAGTTAACTATGAATTCCAAGAACATATCTGACGCAATATCGAAAGAGCATTTCAAAGGATTAAGCTTCATCCTTTATTGCCGAAGGGCACTAAACATCTCTACCGAATCATCAATGTGGTTTCTCGAATGCCATGAGTTCACAAGCATGCCTTCCACATAAACTTCCATCGATCATCCCATTTGGTCTTTAAACATCTAGTTCATAAGCCTCTGGTAAGTCTCTCTTACATTCTTAAATCCAAAGGGCATGACCAAATAGCAATAAAGCCCGAGGTCGGTAATGAAGCTAGAATGTTCCTGATCCAGGACATTCTTTGAAATTTGATTGTATCTAGAGTATGCGTCTATAAATGAAAGTAGCTCAGCATTCGAGTCCACTAGCCTTCTATCCTCGAAAGCGAGAAACTGTTCTTCAGTCATGCCTTGTTTAGATCCAAATAGTCGATACTTGTCCTTTATTTCCTATTTTCTTTTCTTACCAAGGCAGGGTTTGATAGCCAATTCGTGTATAAGGCATCATGGATGATGCCATTGTCCTTTAGCCAATCCATATCTTCTTTGAGTGCAGTAGATGTCTCCGGACCTAGGCTGCGGCGTTTATGTTTCATAGGAACACATTTCGGATTGATGTTTAATGCGTGGCTCGCTATTTCGGGCAAAATGCTATACATATCCGAGTGTGTCCATGCAGACACATCCAGGTTTGCCTGGAGAAATCCAACCTATTCCTTCACCACACTAGCGTTGAGCTGAGATCCGACCTTCGGGACTTTGCTTGAATCGTCCTTGCTAAATGGAATAGCGGTTGTCAACTCGATGGGAGTTGCTGGGTCGAAGCTGAGGTTGTAGTTTCTATGTTTATAAAGTCTTTATGCAGAGGGTCCCATTTACATTCTTTCCTTTCTCCTTTTGCCTTTCCTCCTTCTGCTCGATGACGTAGCATTCGCGGCCAGCCACTTGATCTGCATGGACAATTCCCATTCTATTATCTGTAGGGAACTTCATAATTAAACACCAAGGAGCAATGGCCACTTTAAATTCAACTAGGGCTACTCGACCCAAAATTTCGTTATAAGAAGAATAGGTATCCAATACCGAAAATGGCATGACCTACACTCACTGGTAGTTGCCCTCACCAAGTGCCATCGGTAATTTAACAAATCATATGGCTTCCATAGCTACCTTATTGAAACCCTACATTTGAGACCTACTAGGCTTTAAATCTTTCTCCTACGACATCATTTGATCGTAATCTTTCTTGAATAAGATATTGACTGAACTTTCGAAATCAACAAGCACCTTTTATACAATAGCACAACCAATCATGGCTGAAATCACGACTAGGTCGATCGTCGGAGCTTCCATTTTGTTAGCATCTCTATTATGGAAAACAATATCATTTGTCATAGTTTGAGATTGTTTTGTCGAAGCCCATCTTCAATAGCATAACAACTTTCATTCTTAGTATGTTATATAGCACTAATATACCTATCCATTTTCTTCAAAGCTTTTATCGGCAGGACGCGACCCAGAAATAATTATGTTAATCACCAAACATCTTTTTCACTACTTGGGTGGATTAGAACCAGGCCGAGCTTGCCTTTGCTAGGAAGATGACCTAGGAGGTTTGAAGTTCCTCGCCTGCCACCTTGTAAGGCTTTCATATATTACCGCAGTTTCTTTTTTATAATCAAAACTTCACTCGTGTCATGCAAGTGACTGCACTCATTGGTATTATGACCATGAGTCCCATGGAATCTACAGAATTGGCCTGACTTCCTATCCTTCTTGGTTGACTCCTTGGGAGCCAGCTTTCTATATGGTTAAGTATTCTGAGTGGCCAGACAAATGTTCTCTATTGAGATGTTTATTTCAATGTAATTATCGTGCTTAGGAGTCCGAAAATGATTCAGATTATTTAGCTTACGCTTTCTAGCCTCATCATTGTTCTGTTTTGACCTTCATTCTGATTTCCAACTTCATTTTTACGTTCCTGGAATTTTCTCCAGATTTCTTTACAACGATGTTACTTTGTATTACCTCATCTAAATTTCCAACAAAGGTTCTCCTTGGACTCTTGCATGCATCCTCCCAATGTAAATATTCATCGGCTTTCCTGTAAAAAGCTTCCATTGTCGGCGGATGCTTCCATTCCAACCAGTCTTCAAAATCCGAATCTAGGTGAACTCCCCTACATAGTGCCATCAGTACCATGTCTTCCTTAGGATCTATTACTTCTATTATAAGAATGTGGAACTGACTAAAAAAGTCCATCAATGACTCTCCTTCAACTTGATGAACGTTGGATAGTTCTCCATGAAATTTCACGATAGCTCAGCGAAAGGCGATATGGTCATCGGTAGAAACCGAGTGAACAACATCATAGCTAATCCCTTTAGGAAAATTGGGAAACGACGGCACTTCATAGCATCTGAAGCCCTGGCTTAATCCATGTGCCATTTATATCTCAATAAGTGTTTCCTAGGATCCATCGTTCCTTCATACAATGGCAACTTTTACATATTAAATCTCTAGGGATATCTTACACCAAGAATGTCCTCTATGAGTGGGCTCCGACTCACATTGGTACCCCATTCATCATTGGTCCTAAAAAAATTCATTCACGATCCTCCTAACCATATCTTCTAAATTGTCTTAGTCAATAGGCATCACTGAACAACAATGATTGGGTCATGTCCCGAGTGTTCATCTCGGCAAATGCTCTCGAGAAGGTGCTTTGTACTTAGGCTCCCATACTCTGAGGGATTCATTTATCCAGCAATCCCCTTGTTTGATTACCATGAATTGTGTTATCAATAGAAGTCTGAAACTCCATATTCTGAACATCAACAACATGTCCAAAGGTCACATCTATGCCACCTTCCATTTGTTAAGCTTCAAGCCTACCATAATGGGGTTTGGTATCGATCCCTCTTGGGGATTCATTATCGATCCCTCCTCGAGAGTCGGTACCAATCTTTAAACTCGCGCCTGGGTTGGCCCCCTCTCTTGGTATGATGTTATAGCAGTATTTTGAGTCCTTTTATGCTTCATGTCCCTCCATCTCTACCTAGACGAGGAGGAACTTTCAGACGAAGAACTAAAGTCTCTTCTACTCCTTTTACGGCTGTTTTGAGTTAGCTCATTCAATAGTCTCAAGCTTTGATGCATCATCTGATTCATCTCTTTTTGACTAGTTTGAACCTATCTTCCATCTGCTTTATCACCGTATTAATCTTCAGTCTGGTCACTATATCAGTTGGGGTCTAGATCTTCGTTTGAGTAGGTTGGGCAAATCCATCCCCTTGCTGAGGATTCTGATTCTCAACTTCAGTTGTAGCTCTGGAGTTGGTAGAACGATCATTTCTTGATGAGGTCATGAAAGAAAGCTTCTAAGAGATCTTTGAAAATTTGAATTATAGAGTTAAAATTTGAGAAATTGGATCTACCTCTCGGATATGGGAAATCTAATAGTAGATGATGGATCCAAATAGCCTAAGAATTAAGGTTTTTCTCAGTGGAAGCATCTAAATGTTTGAAGCAAAAAATGGTGAACACACCCAGAAGTTTAGTAGAGAATAAAATATGAAGAAAGTAATTGAAAAACAAGGAATGAGAACATGCAACAATTTATAGTGTTTTAGCAAAGCAAGGCCTTTATCCACTTTAAATTTTACTGCTTCTTTCTGACTTAGAGACAGATCTTCTAGAGGATGGTACAACTCGAACACTTAGATTTTCAAAATTACAAGAATATAACTTAGAATAGAACAAGAGCCAAAAAATCATGAAAAATAAGCACTACCTTCCTATTTGTAGGGGTATGGAGCCTATCATCTTGCACCAAATATCTCTAAGCCGTTGTATAGGATTTAGACCAATCATCCTAAAAACAGATATCATATCATCAGTATACAGGAGGAGATAACAATCTCGAGTAGGATCGGTACCGATCCTTGACTTTGCTAAAATGTTGTACTCGTCTCTTTTTCTTGTCTCACCTTACGGTTAGCTTCGTGATTCCATAGTTGTTTGCACTACTGTTAGATGGTTTCCAAGTCCAAATGATGAATTTCTGGAAGAACAGAGTTGCAACTTTGAGTATTCATGAAGATTGAAGTAGAATTGCATTGAATCAACAAATCAACATTGGAAATAGGCTCGAGACATCACATAGGAAGTATATGCAGAAGATGAGGTCCACCAGAGGTGGAGGTAGGACTCAGTACCGACCCATAGGATGGAGTCGGTACCAATCCCTAAACTTGATCAATTGATGGTTCCCTTAGTTTGGATTGCTTTGGCCTTTAACATGCGATTCTATCTGCGCTTGGTTTCTACACTTCTGGGCTATCTCTCTAGGCTTCCTACCTTGATAATTCCAAATTCGGTTTGTCCCACTGCCCGATTATTTCTTGGATAAAAGGCTGGATAACAAAAATCTCTAAAAGAATTTAGGCCTTAAAGGATATCAAAATTCTTACGACATGAAAAGAGATGCAAAGGTTGAGTGGA
This sequence comes from Allium cepa, assembly GCA_030765085.1. Classification (NCBI taxonomy): domain Eukaryota; kingdom Viridiplantae; phylum Streptophyta; class Magnoliopsida; order Asparagales; family Amaryllidaceae; genus Allium; species Allium cepa. The sequence goes on from CM060935.1 coordinate 63,146,129, forward strand.
AAGATAACAACATTGAGTAGTTTCATCTCTAAGGCAATGGATAAATGTGTTCCATTCTTTGAGGCATTGAAGAAAGAGAAGGCCAAGTTTTCTAGATAAGTTATTCCCTAACAACATTTATAAGTCTTATAGAAAAGTTGTAGAAACCACTTGTCTTGTCCACACCAATGGAAGGGGATGATCTATACTAATACCTAGCGTTGTTGGCTCACTCCTTTAGTGCGGTACTGATATGAGAAGAAGATAGAGTGTAACTCCTTATATATTATGTACGAAAGTGCTTTCTTCGTTCGAAGTCCAGGCACTCTAAATTTGAAAAATTGGCCTATTGCTAACTGATAGAATCTAGGAATTTAGGCCATTACTTTGAGTCTCGTCTTTTTCGGGTGTTGACTGACTAGACGTTGAGGCAGGTCATACATCACCTGGGCACTATGGGGAGGTTAATAAATTGGAGCATTGAGCCAAGCGATTCTGAAATCACCTACCATACCCTAAACACAATTAAAGAACAAGTCCTAATGGACTTCATTATGGGGTTTACTATTAGAGTCAACAAAGTAGGACCTTGGGAGGTGGAAGTCCTCAAATGGCGAATATTTGAAGATGGTGCTTCAAATGAACATGATATAGGCACTGGAGTAGTTTTGTTCACACCCAAAGGGCAAAAGCATGTTATACTCTTAGACAAGAATTTAGAGTAACAAACAACGAGTTGAAATATGGGGTGATAGTAACTTGGTTAAAGATATAAAAGTAGCTAGGAATTGGTTCATTACGTGTTCATAACTATTTTTGGTTAGTGATCAACCAAGTGCTTGGGGGTCTAGGCTAAGGGAGAGCGGTTGACATCCTATCAAATAAAGGAAAAATATTACACAATGTGATGGATTACTATGTGGTTAAGCACATTCCATGCGAGGAAAATCAAGATGTTGATGACTGAAGTTAGCAAGCTCAACGAACCTACAACTCCTCGAATCAGTCCCCATTTTGACTTTGTAAACCCTAAGTTTTGAAGAAACAAACATCATCACTATGGTTGATAGGGAGGAGATATGGATGACTCCCATCATTGAATACTTGACTAATGGAATTTCTCCTTCCAATCGGAATGCAGCAAGAGAGGTACTATGAAAGGAACCTCACTTTACAATATAGGATGGTGTCTTATATTAAAGAGAATTCTTCGGTCCGCTTCTTAGATGCATTGCTGTAAAAGAAGCTTATGAGTGTTGGATAATGTGCTTCAAGGCTACAAGGAGCCAACCTAACAGGAAAACCCTAGCAAGGAAGGTTTTTTACTATGGATATTTTTGGTCAAGTTTGAACCATTTTGCAATGGAATATGCAAGGAGTTGTGATAAGTATCAAAGGTTTTCCAAGATCCTTTGACAACCTTAGACCAAAATAACTCACATGGTCAGTCCATAGCCTTTGTTGTTTGGGTAATCGTTTTGATTAGAGAACTTCCAACGGTTTATGGTTGTGCTAAGTATGTGATAGTAGCAATGGAATGGATTACTAAGTTGCTCAAGGTAGTACTACTCACTAAAGTGTCCACCACCAAGGTTATTAATTTTCTGGTTAGGGATGTCATATGTATATATGGAGTCCCGCTTCAGTTTATCTCGAACAATGGATTGCAATTTTATAGCGAGGAATTCATCAACTTCTGTTGGCAATATGGAATCAAGAAAAGCTTTTCTATAGTGGCACACCCATAGGCTAATGGATAGGTGGAAGTAGTCAACCAAGTTCATATGTCGTCTATTATAAAGTGCTTGGAAAAGGCAAAGGGAGCTTGCGTCGATGAATTTCCGCTGACACTTTAGGCGTATCATACCTCCTACATAGCTACCAAGGGGCGCATTCCTTTTGCTTTAGCTTATGGATCAGAGCATATGCTCTCAACTGAAACTTCAATTCCATCTCATAGGTGAACAACATGACCTAGAAATAGATGAGAGTTGTTTAATATATCTTTGGATATAATTGAGGAAAATTGTAATGAAGCTGCTCTGAAGGCTTCATACATAGGCACAAGATGGTGAAATAATGTTACTCTAAGCTCCAGCATCATCCATTTAAGGAAGGGATCCTAATAGCGAAGCAAATTTCCCCTCGATTGTGGGCACTCGACTTAATCTGAGAAGGACCATATGCAATCGATAGAGACTTAGGAAATGATTAGACATTCTCAACATGGTGGACTTTGCACTATTTAAGAAAGCATGGAAAGCTCGAGGCCTCCATCATTATTTTTCTTAATTTTTGCTATCTTTTTAAATGTTATTATCATGTAATAAGAGAAACTTTACTACATTAATTAATAAATGTGCATTTTCTGAAATATCATTATATTAGGTTTCTTTCTGTGCACTGGTTATCAAGTTTGCTTAGATTACTACTTAGGGACATTGCTGATCATTATGATTTTTCCGAAATCTATTAAAAGAACGTGTAAGGCCATGACAGACAGTCATTGCTACTTGATTACCATGAAGACGTCTGCTTGTTCCAACAATGTTCCTTACACCGAGGTTCTATAAGGATAGGACCACTACATACTAAGGGGCATCCGACTCTGGCATGGCACATGATCGTGAACAAAACCTTAGCTTGCAACAATGAATCGATTTTAACTACGACCGAAGCATGATCATCAAATGGGTAGTTCGACATTAATGATTGGCCTTTAGACTAACCTAGTCTGGGTGTGGCAAGTATTCATGTTGTAGCAATGTGGACGGACTTGCTAAAACTAAAGATAAGGGAACTAGAAACATTTTAGGTGTGAAACGAATCCTCACAAGGGATATTTTCAAGGCACCTCGAACCGAATTCCCCTAGACTTATTTAAGGGAATGTGTCCACCCTTTATAATTGAACTTCCTTTTTGATACTTATACTTAAAAGGAGATGTGCTCTAGGGACTAATATCCCAATCCTTTTTTCGATAGATGAAAGTGGATGTGCTAATGGAAAACCCAAAAGATGAATCCCTTACTAGTATGTGCTTCTAAAACTATGAATCAAATCCCCTTAGATTTATCAAAGGGTATGTGTTGAAAAAACTACTAGACATAATTCCCCTAGATTTCTTATGGGTTCTATGTCCATCTTTCCATTGGAAACTCATTCTTGGAACAACAAATAAGTGCATAGGGTTTAGATTACAATAGACATTTCACTAGAAATGACTTACTTTACTAAACTAGACAGTAATTATTCTTGTACGTTAATAAGATTTTTTTTTTCATATTACACAAACTTAGTTTTGAAATAGTCTCGGTACTGAATTCCTTTGTAATTAAGAATTAGAAAGTTTAAGTAGTATTAAAATTTCTTTAAAAAGAAGTAATTATGTTGCTTAAGCTTACACAATTTTAAAGAAGCATCCTAATTATATGTTAAAATGTCAAGTCTAATTCGCTAAAATTCTATCAAATACAAACAATATTCAACACAAAAAACTAGAAAATAATTGTTGTAAAGTAAAGAGACATAAGTAGTTAAATGGTTTGGCCATTGAGGAATCCTATGTCCATGGGTCAATCCTTTCTATTTTTTGTTTCTTTTCTAGTACAAGCTTGGGATTGTAATGGTATTGTGTAGAATTTTTAATTCTATAATTTAGTGAAACAAAGGTTTGATCTCCACTCTACTGCTGTAGTACCTTTCCCTTTATAGCATGAATGTCATCATATGGATTACAAACATCATTTGATTTCTTCCTTCATCTACCGTTGGATCTTACCATTTGTCCTTTATGCATAAGCTTTGTCGAATATGTATAATTACTCACATAAATACAAGTGGGAGAATTTGTTTTAGGTGGGAAAATTTGGCTTTAAGTGGGGAATTTGACCTTTGGCGGCAACTTTAAATTTGGTGTTGTGCTCAAGAGGATGGTTGTAAGTTATCCTTTATCTAGCTAGTACTAGTATGGTCCTACTAGAGGCACCTGTAGGACCACCCGACCCTAGCAAGACCACCCGACCCTAGTAAGTCACATGATTGTAAACAAAACCCATGATGGAACCACTAAACTAATTAACTACAATCAAAGAATGATCATCAAATGGGTAGTTCATTATTAACGATGGGCCTTTAGACTAACCTAATCTTGGTGTAACAACCCAAAATTTAAGCTATAGTAACTAACTAGCGAATTAATTAAATGATAAAATAACTTTGTGAAATTTTCAGAATTGAGCAACAGGAGATACATCATTGTGTCCTTGATAATTTTATGATTAATATTGGTATATAAAACGTCAAAATCTGAGCTAATATGTAGAAGATATGAATTATCGAAGAAAAGAGAAAATAAGAAACAAAAAAAATTATATAGGTAAAGTCGACCCTCACCATAGCTAAGTCGACCCTAGCAAGTGATGGGTTGACAGGTAGGTCGACTTGCGTGCATTCTTTTGCGCGTCTCCTTCCCGTTGATTTGAACATGTCATTTCGCTTCATCTCGTGCATCCGTGCTTCCATCTAACACTTCCTATCGAGCCTATGACATGGTTTCACCAGATTTCATCTCCAAATCCAACGATCTGAGTTCCGTAAGTGACACTATAAATAAGACCCTAGGCCTAGCTATTTTTCTCATTTAGATTTTCTCCACCTGGTTCATTGCTAGAGGTTGTACCCTATATGGAAGATTTTTCCAATGGGAAGATCTTTTAAGTTACAACTTTTATATAAGTGGATCCGGGAAGGCCAAATAAAAGAGTTAAGGACCTCAGGTGAGTATTTAGTAATTATTTTAGATTATTAAGTAATTTAAATAATACAGTTTCCAATAGTTGTAGTTCTTCTACAATTTTGGGAAAACCTTTATGCAAGTTTATTTACAGTTTATTTTAAGTAAATTTTAGACTTGTTTTTCAATCAATTTTCTTTTAGCTATTCTATTTCAGTTATTTGTAATTATTTATTGTTAATCATAGCCTTTTCAATTATTTACAGTTATTTACAATATTTATAGTTATTTACTGTTTTATTTACATCTATTCCAATTTGGGATTTATTCTGTAAATATTGTTCTTTTTACGTGAATGGATCAGATAATAGAAAATAAGTCGCTAATTTGGACTAAAATATAAGAACACTGAGTTTACAAAAAATGGGATGTATAATAAGAAGCTGTAATAAAATTGGACTTAGACTAAAATAGGAAAAATTAAGATATTTGCAAGCTTAGTTATAACAAATAATTGTAACTAAAAAGAGAGAATAGAAGAAGTAGCTTTTTTAAAAACTTAGACCTTGGGTTAAGTTAATAAGAAAAGTTATAACATGCAGGTTATAATTATAGACAAAATTGAAAAGGCTTATTTTTAAGACTTAGAATAAGTGAATAAGCAAAAATAGCAAGGATAACAGTAGAGGCTTATTTAAACAGACTTAGAATAAGTAATAAGCGAAGATAAAAGTAGGGCCCATACTAACAGCATTCCCTTTTCAGTTAGGTCTCACAATAGATTAGATGAGGCTAGGGCACGCTTATTCTGGAGTAGTGGTAAATAAGAGGTCAATAAATAGAAGTTAAAATCATGGGGATTTGGACAAGGGGCACAACTAGATTTTGTTTGTTAGATAAGACCCGTACCAACAACATTCCCTTTTAGTCAGACACAAGTGGTCTGACAATAGCACAGGTGAGGCAGGGGCACACTTATGCTTGAGCGGTGGTAAAAAAGAGGTCAGAAAGAGGGAGCAACAAATAACACAAGCTTAATAGTGGTCGAGCATGCAGCCTCAGTGCTAGTTGATAAGTCATTATAGAGTTCCAAGTGTTAAGTAGGTATCTATTGCGCAGGGACCAATAGGATCTAGTCTGCAAGAGTAGGTGTCTATTGCATAGGGACCAACAGGGTCTAGTCCGTATCTTTTGCATAGGGACCAACAGGGTCTAGTCCGCCGCATCTTTTGTGTAGGGGCCAATGGGTCCAGTCCGCAGTAGGCACAGTAGAGATAGAAGGCCAGTCAAAGGGTAGAATTAGGACTTCAGCCTAATTAAAGTAGGATTTGGGTTTCAACCTAATCAAAGCAGTTATCCAAGAAAAGTGCAAACAATTTAATCGAACTATTTAAGCAAAGCAAGCAAGTTAAACCGTATTTTATTCCAGCTTTATCTTTTCCTTTCTTTCTTTTTTTACTAGAACTGTTGCAAAGTCTGTTACCTTTATCGTGCTTAAGAATACTAGTAATTATTTTCACTCACCAGAATTTTGGTCTGACCCACTCCTCTATTTCCCTTTTCTCCCCATGGGCCACAAGAGGCAAGGATAGTAGATTTCAGAGTTTCTTAGAGGTTCAGCTGGGGGAACTTTCTTCATGTATTCTACTTCTTCTTTTTTAGTTTTTTTTGTTGTTGTACTGGTACTTTACTTTGAGAGGGATAGTTATTTTATGTACTCTGATGTTATGACTTAGGCAATGTTTTTCACTAGACATGGATATTTGGTATTTGGTTTAATGAAGTATTTATGAAGTTTGATTTTGAATAATGAGGTTTCTATTTAAATTTTTCCGTTGGTTTAATTATTTGGTGTTGTAAATCCGAGTCTCTATATGTTTTAGCTATACCTACAATGTACCACATCATTTAGTGTGCCTTTTTTATATATACTAAGGGGTGTGGGGTGTTACCCTTGGTATCGTGGCCTATGGTTACAGGATTCCTAAAAATTTGTTTTAAGAAGTAAAGTATTTTTCAATATAACTTGTTTTAAAGTATTTTTCAGAAAGAAACTCTTAGAAATTGTTTTCATGTATAAAAGAGGTTTTTTTTTAAAAATCCCCTCAAAGTCCAGTTCAATCTTCCTTCAATTATTTCAAGTCTAAATTTTATTTTTCTTTGCATAGAATGGTGGATGCCCCTAATCTTCCAAAGGGCGTCCAAGCCCTAAGCAGGTTTCGTAGTTACTTGCAAGCTACAACTCTAGAAGTGCAAGGGCAAGTGCTCAATCCATCACTGGCTGGTGGGATTCTCATCAACCTACTAGCAGTAGCCGATTTCTCTATGCTATGCAAGGATTTCGCCAATTTAGAAGGCAAAACATTTTTTGACATGGAGAATTTTGTGGAGGTGCGAGCTTGGTTAAGAAACACAGAGAGGATGTTCGAGCTATTAGGACTGGAGGATCAACAGAGAGTTCAGCTTGTATCTTGGCAGCTGAAAGGAGAGTTTCTTATTGGTGGGAGGTTTTTGAGATGGAAGAAAGAGATGATGGATGGTTTGAATTTTCAGAAATGTTTGAGACGAATTTTTTGTCATAAGTAGAAGAGAGTGTGCAGTTGGAAAGGTTTATTAGCTTGAAGCAAGGTAGTCTTTCTGTAAAGGAGTATATTGATCAATTCAATGAGTTGTTGCGGTTTGGGACGAGTTAGTGAATACACTGCACAAGAAGGGCTTGAAGTTCGCAAAGGGATTGAATCGACCCCTTCAAGGTTTGTTGTTGACTCATGTAATTAGAGAGATGAACTTATGTCTGATGCAGGTAAGGATGGAGAGTCCAATGAAGTCCCTAAATCGGAAGGTTCTAAGAAGAAATGGTGGAAGAGCAATAAAGATAAGAAGAAATGGATGGACCTCAGATGTAGATAAAGAAAGGACTAAAGTGCAATAACTGCGGATTTCTTAGTCATTTTGCGAAAGGTTGCAAGAGAGATAAGATGAAGGGAAAGTGTTATAATTGTGGACATCGTGGTCACATTAGTAGGTTTGCCCTCAAATGACGGTGCAGGGAGCGATTCACTGGCAACACAGATTCAGGGTTTGGATGCAGTATCTTCCAACATCGGACTCGAGAGAGGTGGGGAAATCACCGTGGAAGGTTTGATTTCTATTTCTGATTATTTCATTCACACTCTTTTCAATTCTAGAGCATCACATTCTTTCATCTCTGGTTCTTTGGTAGATTATTTGCACTTAGACATCTCTTTAGTAGTAGACCCCAATGTTGTTTCAAACCCCATAGGAGGATCAACACACTTGTCTATGATTTGTAGGGTTTTGAAAAAAATTATCCTAGGCATAGAGTTTGATTGCAACGCCTATTTGTTGGGATTTTCATGGTATGGGAAGATTTTGGGGATGGATTGGTAATCCACATATGGAGCGATATTAGACTATGAGAGGAGAGCCATTAGACTAGAGACATGTAGTGGTAGGACTCTCGAGGTCTCTTGCGGCCCATAGGGGTCAGCCATGTTAAGTTTCCTTTATTCCCTTGATTCACCTTCCACGGAGTTAGATTTAGTTATGGTCATCGAAGATTTTTCGGACGCCTTTGAGGAGATTAGGGGGCAACCTCCTAAGAGAAAGATCGACTTCAGAATCCATTTGAATGACAATGCTAAGCCAATGACATGGCCCATGAGACATTTGGCACATAGGGATAAGGTTGATTTAAGTTAGTAGATTAACGAGCTATTGGAGAAAGGCTTCATCAAAAGGAGTATATCTGAGTGGGGAGCGCCAGTCATCTTCACTACTAAGGTGGATGGTTCCCTTCGACTTTACGTAGACTATAGAGAGATGAATAAGCTCACGAAGAAGAACCGTCATCCACTTCCTCAGATAGTTGACCTTTTCGACCAGCTGGTTGGCTCATTAGTATTTTCTCAGCTTGATTTAGCCGCTTGGTTTCATTATCTTAGAGTCGCTGACGACAGCATTGATAAGAGGATATTTAGGACACCCAACGAATTCTTTGAGTGGTTAGTTATGTTTTTTGGGCTAACCAATGCTTCAGCTTATTTTGTAGATTTGATGAGCCGTGTTTTTAGAGATGTCCTAAATAAGTTCGTAGTTGTGTTTGTGCACGACATTTTGGTGTCTTTCGAGAGTAGGGAGGAGCACACTGTTCATTTAGAGGAGGTTTTTCCTACACTTTATGTTCATCAATTGAGGGAAAAGTTCTTGAAGTGTCACTTTTGGTGAGAGGAGGTATGTTACTTGGGACATATAGTTTCAAGAGAGGGTTTAGCTGTTGACCCCGCTAAGTTAATTTCAGTGCAAGATAGAAAGGACCCCTAGAACATTTCCAAAATTAGAAGCTTCCAAGGATTGGCTGCTATTACAGGAAGTTCATCAGGGATTTTGCCAAGATTTCAACACCATTTACTCACCCCACTAAGAAGAATAAAGCATTTGTGTGGGACGTGAATTATGAGGACTCCTTCACAATGCTAAAGAGATCCCTTATTAGTGCACCAGTGCTTGTTTTACGCGATGGAGCTAAGCCTTTTATAGTATACACTGATGCATGTACGATGGGTCTAGGAGCAGTGTTGATGCAAGAAGGGAGGGTAGTTGTTATGGAAGTAGACAGTTGAGAACTCATGAGAAGAACTACCTTACCTATGATTTGGAGTTAGCTACTATAATTTTCACACTCAAGTCTTGGAGGTATTACTTGGTAGGAGAGAGGTAGGAGCTTTTCAGTTACCATTAGTCATTGAAGTACCTATTCTTACAGATGGATTTGAACTTGAGGCATAGCGATGGATGGAGTTTTTGGCATCGTACGACTTTGAGATAGCTTATAACCCTGGCAAGGGAAACGTGGTTGCAGATACGTTGAGTAGGAAGAAAGAAACCTTTAGTCTGATGTTCGTGGAGTGGAAAAACCTAGAGTTTATTTCTACTTTTGATTTTAAGCCCTCTGCGGATAGTACCATGGAATTGTTAGCAGCACTTGAGATAAGGCCTACCCTTGTAGATCAGATTGGGCCGAGGCAGTGAGAGGATTCAGAGCTCATGGATATTATTGATAGGATTAATAGAGGAGAGGTCTCTAGACATCTCCAACTCTATTTCATGGATAGTAAAGGGTGGCTAAGAAGAGATGGAAGACTTTGTGTCCCCCGTGCTAGTAATTTGTTGAGAGCAGTTCTAGAGGAAGCATACCAATCTCGTATGACTATTCATCTAAATGGTGATAAGATATATAGGGACATGAAGAGGATGTTTTAATGGAGTGGCATGAAGAACGATATGGCAGAGTTTTTGACTAAGTGTATTATGTGCCAAAGGGTTAAGGTGGAGCTGTAAAAGCCCGTTTGGTTACTTCAACCATTGGATGTTCCCGAATGGAAGTGGGAGAGAATTTCGATGGACTTTATAAATGGTTTACCCTGGTCTAGGAAGGGGAATACTAGCGTTTTGGTGATTATAGATAGCGCCGACTTCATTTCGGTCAAGAGTAAGAGGATAGCATCTTATTTGGCATCCTTATATGTTCATGAGATAGTCCGACTTCATAGAGTTCCCTTTAGCATAGTAAGCGATAGAGACCCTATTTTTACTAGCAATTTTTGGAGAAGCTTACAAGAAGCTTTAGGAATGCAGCTTTGATTGAGTAAGGCCTATCACCCTTAGACGGATGACCAATGAGAGAGAGTTAATAGACTGCTTGAAGATTTGTTGAGGATGTGCATTCTAGATTTTGGAGGAACTTGGCGAAAGGGAGTGCGGATTAAGGATCTTAAGGCTAATTTAACACTAAAGGGGGTGAATAGTGTTTAATGGATTCTAAGACTTATATGGACTAACTTAAAATTATGATATAAACAAATGCAAAACTTAATCATAGAACAATCACAAAATCAAACACAGATGCAGAAAGTAAATAAAAAGCAGTAAAAGGAAAGAACGCATCGTATTTTATACTGGTTCGGAGTTACCCTACATCTAGTCCTACACCAAGGCAAACACCTCGTACAGATTTTTATTATACCAATGTCAAGATTACAATCCTCAATATCTAAAGGCCTTGAGGTACCCTCTCGCCTTCGAGTCCGGGGCAAACTCTCTTGATTTATGGGACACAAGATCACCCAATTGATTTCCAGGCAAAACCACATCTTATAGAGAGACTCGATAAACTTTTGTTTACGAATTGATCCTATAACTCCGAATAGCACTTTGATCTTCGAGAGAGGGTAGAGAATCAAACCAGAATGAGATTCTAATTTGATTCACTTGAGAATTTGGCAGAATTTTGGCACAATCTTAAAAATATGAAATTTTTAGAATATGGATTTGTGGAGAAGGAATGAAGAAAATAAGAAAATAGTTAGTTAAAAAATTCATTTGTGAAGGCTATTTATAGACCAGTAACGATCATAAACATTCGTGAAGAGATTTAAACGAAGACACTTCTTTTGAAAATTGAAACTTTTGAATTTAACGGCCACCATGTCGACATAGGGTATCCCATGATGTCGACATCCCTTAGTTAAAAACAATGTAAAATTTGTTTTGAAAATGATATTGAAAGGAAAAAAGGATGAGATGATTCTGGAGTAAAATAAAATAATTTTCCTATGTTTTAGAATAAAGAAGAGTAGAAAAATATATTTTTAGAATGTATATATAAATTTGATTTTAAATCTCAAGTGTATATATATTATAAAGAATATTTACAAATCAGAAGATAGTTTCTAAAAAAAGAAGTTTAAAACAAGAGTTTAGTTAAAAACAAAAACAAAGAATATCTAAGGCTAAAACATGTTGAAAATCAGTTTTGGAAATCATTTTGAAGTAGTTTTGCAAGCTTCTTCCTACAGAATATTTCATCACATCAGAACTCGAGAACTTGTACAAAACCAGGATATCCGTGGGTTTATAAGCCACTTGTCGTAGGTTTGTAAGCTACTTATCATGGGTTTGTAAGCCATTAAGAAGATAGAAATATGTTCTATCCCAAATGAAATTTGGAATGAAGATTTCCATGCTATTATGAAGTTTTAACAAAACTAGACACTTATCTTGAAATCGTGATCTTGATACTCATGAGTCTTCAAACTTGATTTCTTTATTCTTGATCTTTATACTGTGTAGTCTTCAATAATCAGTACCTGCCTTATATATATCCTGCATAATAACATTCATATAAATCTAGACAATAGTGTTAGTATATAATTTATAATAAAATAAGTTACAAAGGTTGTTGTCATCAAAACCACTATCTCCAGTTCCTTACAATCTCCCCCTTTTTGTTGATGAAAACCTTATAAAATATACTTACTAATTCGATCATACCATAACTCCCCCTTACACCAACAACTTCCTTTTACTCCAAGCCTACTATTTTATATAACTTCTCCCCCTTTGTCATCAACAAAAAACCCCATAAACCTTGAATTTAAAAGAAAATGAGATAAACAAACATATGACATAAGAATAATAACTATGTATGAGTGAAATATAGCATCCTAAGTTAAACGGAATTCAAGATTTTATACACCAAAGATTGTTTTTGGAAGAACATTAATTAATATACTTGAATTTCCATCATCATTTGAAGCAAATATTTCATCTTGTTTTGTAATTTGATGACTCGTACGTGTGTGGAACGATGAAAAGGACCAGAATAAGGAGAAGTGGGTGAAGAAGGTTCATTATTAGAAGAGAAAGCCATTAATTTACTGTTTTAGAAGTTTATTACGGAGAATAGAAAAGAGAAAAGGAGTAAAAGTCGAAATATATAACTTAATAACTAATTTTAAAGGGAAATTTAAATTTGAAAATCTCGGCCTGTACGTCGACATAGGGGGATAGGCCATGTCGACATGTCCAATTCAATTTTTGAGAAATTTTTATTTTTATTAATTATTAACTATACTTGTATTATTTGTAATTTATATTTCAGTTAATGAACATATACCTAATTCTCTTCTAAATTTAGTAAAGTTTTGTTCATTTAATGGTTTGGTTAATATATCAGTAATTTGTTTTTCAGTATTAATATATTCAAGAGTTATGACTTCTTTACTTATATTATCTCTAAGAAAATGCTGTCTAATATCAATATGTTTTGTTCTAGCACGATGAGTTGGATTCTTAGTAGGTTTATTGCACTAGTATTATCACAATAAATTGGTGATTTAGTTATAGTTAATCCAAAATCCTTTAAAGTTTGTTGCATATATATTACTTGAGAACAACCCAAAGCAGAAGATATATATTCTGCTTTAGTTGTTGACAAGGATACAGTGTTTTGCTTCTTACTAAACCAAGAAACCAGAGAATGTCCTAGAAAGTGACAAGTTCCACTTGTACTTTTTCGGTCTGATTTACAACCAGAATAATCAGCATCACAATATGAAATTAAATCAAATACAACATTTTTAGGTAAAATAAACCATAATCTAAAGTATGTTGTAAATATATTAAAAAAAATTAACAGCTTTTAAGTGAGTTTCTCTAGATTGAGATTGGTATCTTACATAGAGACGGACACTATGCATGATATCAGGACGACTTGTTGTTATACAAAGCAGTGAACCAATCACCTTAATATAATTTTTGATTAACATCTTTTGATTTATCTTCTTTACTTAAAGCTACATTAGTTGTCATTGGAGTTGGTTTCCCACTAGAAGTGGTCAATCCAAATTTATTAATTAAATCCTTAGCATATTTTTCTGCACTAATGAAAATTCCTTTATCTAATTGTTTGATTTGAAGTCCTAAGAAAAAACTTAGTACTCCCATATGACTCATTTCAAATTCTTTAGTCATTATATCTAACAATTCTTTATTCATTATGTTATTAGTTGATCCAAATACTACATCATCTACATGTATTTGTACTAATTGAATATCATTTTTGTTTCTTTTAATAATAAGAGTTTCATTTATTTTACCAATTTCAAAACCAGGTTGTAGTAAATAAGATCTTAGTCTTTCATATCAGGCTCTAGGAGCTTGTTTCAGACCTATTCTTTAATTTATATACATGATTTAGAAATTCATTATCTTCAAAAAGTGAAGGTTATTCAACGTAAACATCTTCTTTTACAAAACCATTTAGAAAAGCACTTTTAACATCCATTTGACATAACTTGAAATTATTGTAGTTTGCGAAAGCAAGTAGAATCCTGATAGCTTCTAATCTTGCTACGGGTGCAAAGGTTTCGTCATAATCAATTCCTTCTTCTTGAAAATAACCTTGCGCAACTAAACGAGCTTTATTTCTCACGACCTCACCAAGTTCATTCATTTTATTTTTAGAAATCCATTTTGTTCCAATTATATTTTTATCCTCAGGTCTAGAAACATGTTTACGAACATCATTTCTGGTGAACTGATTCAATTCTTCTAGCATAGCAAGAATCCATGAATCATCAGATGATGCTTCCTTTGGATTTTTAGGTTCAATAGTTGATATAAAAGCTACATTACTCATATTTTTTAGTTGATTTCTTGTTTTAACTATAGATTCAATATTTCCTAGTATATTTTCTATAGGATGATCTTTTGATAGCCTAATTCTTTTATTAGGTTGAATGATTTCACAATTAATTTCATTAGGTTCATTATTTAAAGTTACAAAATCTTCTTCATCTTCTACTTGTAAAGTATCTTTAAAATTTTCATCAAAAGATACATGCATTGTTTCTTCAATAGTGTTAGTTCTTAAATTATAAACCCTAAATGCTTTAATTTTATTAGAATATTCGATGAAGATACCTTTGTCCGATTTAGGTTCAAATTTTTCTAAATTATCTTTTTTATTAAGAATAAAACACTTACTACCAAATTTTTTAAAATAAACTACTATGGGTTTCTTATTATATAGTAATTCATATGGAATTTTATTAGTTAATGGTCTAACAAAATCCTGTTTAATATATAACACGCTGTAGCAACTGCTTCTGCCCAAAACTTTTTAGGTAAGTTACTATCAGAACGCATTGCTCTAGCATACTCTTGAATCGTTCTATTCTTACATTCTATCACTCCATTTTGTTGTGGAGTTCATGGAAAAGAGAAATTATGAGTAATTCCTTTTTGATTACAAAAATTCTCAAAATTTTCATTTTCAATTTCTCCACCGTGATCACTACGATTAGTTTTTATTTTTAAAGAAAGTTGATTTTGAATTCTTTTAGCAAATTTTTTGAATAATTCAAAAGCATCACTTTTAAGTTTAAGAAAAATTGTCCAAGTATATCTAGAATAATCATCTACAATTACAAAAACATATTTATTATGATTAATTGATTGAACTTGAGATGGACCAAATATTTGGCAAAGCCAGCGGGGTTAACTGGGCCCCTACCAGTTTTATTGCAAACAACAATAAAATAGAACAACAGAGGAAAAACATAAGCTAGAAAAAAACAAGAAAATACATACAAGGAAAAGAAACAACACAATCAAGCCCAAACTTGTATCATTGACTGTGGGTAGATGCTTGCCCTGTTCCTCAATAGATTGTAGGTGCGGCACTTGACTTCATTCCATAATTCATTTTCATTTCTTCTAACATTTTCAAATACTCTGGAATTTCTTTCACTCCATATCACTGCCATGTAAACTTTCAGGCAAACTGTCATCACTCTACCATTCTTAGTTCTCCACCTAGTAGCTTTGTATATTATACTCCACAGAATTGTTGTAGTGTGTCCAGTAAGTATAATACCAGTGAGTCCACCGATCTTATGTAAGAAATGTTGCAAAGCAGGACATTCAAAGTATAAGTGATCAGTAGTTTCTTCTTGAATATCACAATACAAGCACTGAGTTGGACATGCCATCCCAAACTTATGCAACATACTTCTAGTAAGTAAAGCACTGTTTAACACTTTCCACATCATTAAATTATCCTGTGGAACAGAGTTAGTTGTCCAAATAACCTTATACCATTTTGCTGCAGGTAGGGGAACACTATCAGTAAGGGATTTGTATACTTCTTTGACAGTGTGTGGTTTGCTGTTCCATAGCACAGAGTCACTTTGCAATTCACTGAAAGTTATTTGTTGTATATTAGACCATATTTGCTGAATAACATGATTACTACTGTTTGGCAACTGTATTTTACCATTATGTATCAAAGCATTTGCATAAGCTGTATTTTGAATACCAGTTTGCATTATTTGTGTGTAAGAACATAATTTAGATAAGATTAGGCCATTTCTAACCCAAGGATCATTCCAAAAATTAACTGCAGCTCTGACATTAACTGGATATTGTATCATAGGTAGGTAGACTTCTCTGTACTTCAGCATGCTTCTCCAAGAAAATTTTGGGGACAGGGAGACTATGTCGCCCTGACCTTTGGTTAAGCCGGTTTTATAAGTGGTCGTGCACTATGCCTCATTATTGTGGCCGCTGGGAATCGATCCGGTGCCACTACAACACAATGTAGCCACATCCACTATGTCGAAACCACTGGACCACTAGAACTTGGCTTGAGATGGACCAAATAAATCTAAATGAAGTAATTCTAGAGGTTTAAAAGTAGAAATTATATCCTTTTAAGTTTTCCTAATTGACAATCATCACATATACTACCTACTTTAAAGTTCAAGTTGGGAAGACCTCTAGCGAAGTCAAGTTTTGATAACCTAGATAATAGTTTGAAATATAAATGACCAAATCTTTTATGCCAAATCCAAGGGTCACTTGTATTAGCCAAAAGACATAAGTTATCATTTGAAACTTTCATACTAAGGATGTAAATGCTTTTCCTTCCTAATTCCGTCAAAGATAATATTTGACTTATTATCTTCGATGTGACACTTATCTTTTCCAAATTTAATTTTAAATCCTTTATCACATAGTTGACTTATAGTAAGTAAATTACATTTTAAATTCCTAAATACAAAAATATCAGAAATAAGAGGAGTTTTAGAATTACTGACATTGCCGATGTCAATCACATATCCTTTTGAGTTATCTCCAAAGTTGACCAGTCCATCATCTAGATATATAATGTCATTGAGTCTCTCGGGATTTCCAGTCATATACCTTGAACAACCACTATCAGGTATCCATTTGTCTTTCTTAATTTGCACAGCTTGTCCATTGGTTGTTGATTCTTCAAAAGCCATGTACATGTATGTTCCTGCATAACAAACCAATTCAGTAGATAACTTGATTTTTCATAAAAACTATATGCAGACTTATGATACTTCGATGAAATGCATAAATTCAAACTAGTATTAACATTTCCTAAAATGCCATTTTTAACTTTTCAAGTTTCAGATTATGAAAACCATGCTCTAATACCAATTGAAAGGGAGTGCGGATTAAGGATCTTAAGGCTAATTTAACACTAGAGGGGGGTGAATAGTGTTTAATGGATTGTAAGACTTATATGGATTAATTTAAAAATTATGATATAAACAAATGCAGAACTTAATCACAGAACAATCACAGAATCGAACACAGATGCAGAAAGTAAATAAAAAACAGTAAAAGGAAAGAATACACCAGATTTTATACTGGCTCGGAGTTACCATACATCCAGTTCTACACCAAGGAAAACACCTCATACAGATTTTTATTATACCAATGTTGAGATTACAATCCTCAGTTTCTAAAGACCTTGAGGTACCCTCCTGTCTTCGAGTTCGGGGTAAACTCTCTTGATTTATGGGACACAAGACCGCCCAATTGATTTCCAGGCACAACCACACCTTATAGAGAGACTCGATAAACTTTTAATTATAAATCGATCCTGTAACTTTGAATAGCACTTTGATCTTTGAGGAATGGCAGAGAATCAAACAAGAATGAGATTCTAATTTGATTCACTTGAGAATACGACAGAATTTCAGCACCATCTTAGAAATATGAAAATTTTAGAATATGGATTTGTGGAGAAGAAGGAGTGAAGAAAATAAGAAAATAGTTAATTTAAAAATTCGTTTGTGAAGACTATTTATATACCAATAAACGGTCATAACCATTCGTGAAGAGAATTAAACTAATAAACACTTCTTTTGAAAATTGAAACTTTTGAATTTAACGGCCACCATGTCGACATGGGGTATCCCATGATGTCGACATCCCTTAATTAAAAATAATGTAAAATTTGTTTTGAAAATGATATTGAAAGGAAAACAAGATGAAATGATTCAGGAGTAAAATAAACTAATTTTCCTATGTTTTAAAGTAAAGAATAGTAGAAAAATATATTTTTAGAATGTATATATAAATTTGATTTTAAATCTCAAGTATATATATTATAAAGAATATTTAAAAATTAGAAGATAGTTTTTAAAAACAAATGAAGTTTAAAACAAGAGTTTATTTAAAAAATCAAAGAATATTCAAAAGAAAACATAGAATATTTTAAGGCTAAAATATTTTGAAAAGCAGTTTTGAAAATCATTTTGAAAATCATTTTGAAAAAACATTTTGAAGTAGTTTTGCTAGCTTCTTCCTGTAGAATATTTCATCAGATCAAAACTCGAGAACTTGTACAAAACCAAGATGTACGTGGATTTGTAAGCCACTTGTCATAGGTTTGTAAGCTACTTGTCATGGGTTTGTAAGCCACTACGAAGGTAGAAATGGATTCCATCCCAAATGAAATTTGGAATGAAGGTTTCCATGCTATTATGAAGTTTAACAAAACTAGAAACTTATCTTGAAATCTTGATCTTGATACTCATAAGTCTTCAAACTTGATTTCTTTATTGTTGATCTTTATACTATGCAGTCTCCAATATTCGGTACCTGCCTTATATATATCCTGCATAATAACATTCATATATATCTAGAAAATAGTGTTAGTATATAAGTTATAATAAAATAAGTTACAAAGGTTGTTGTCATCAAAACCACTATCTCTAGTTCCTAACACTTGGGAGACGCATCTTCCTTTGGTGGAGTTCGCGTATAATAATAGCTTTCAAGCTATCATTGGGATGGCACCATTTGAAGCTCTTTATGGAAGCCCTTTCAAGTCACCTTCATGCTGGGTGGAGTCCACGGAGAAGTTGGTAGTTGGTCCTGACATGGGTAGGGATACCACAGAGAAGGTGGATTTTTTTAGAGGATTAAGATAGCGCAAGATAGGCAGAAATCTTATGCAGACAAGCGAAGGAGAGATATTGAGTTTGAGGTTGGAGACTTAGTTTTCACTAAAGTCTCCCTACTAAGGAAGGTGGTGAGGTTTGGATCGAGTGGGAAGTTTACGCCATATTTGTAGGACCGCTCCCCATTTTAGAGACAGTAGGGAAGATGGCGTATCGAGTGAAGCTACCGGAGAGGCTCATAGGAGTACCCGACATTTTTCATGTTTCGCATTTAAGAAAGTGCTTACATGACTCAGCAGAGATTATGGAGCCTAGTCAGTTGATGGAAGTGGAGGTAGAAATGGAGGCATCGGTTTTTCGTATTCGTACAAGGATCATTGGACAAGACATCAAGAGGCTTAGGAATAAAGAGGTCCCATTAGTGAAGGTGCAGCGGGGAGATGATGTTACAGACGCTACATGGGAAGCTAAAGAGAAGATTCGAACCTCTTATTCGCATCTATTCGATAGTAAGTTTTATAATTTCATATTTCCATCTTTATCTTTGAATAGGTTCTTTCCTTTATTATCCTTTGGGAGGGTAGAACTTAGGATTTAACCTATGGATTGTAGGGTTTGATGTAAACATTTTATTAGAACATGTTATTTATGATGGATGTTAGTGGTTGCAAGTGATTGCTATTGGATGCTAACGGACGCATATACTTACACTAGGCACTATTATCTCTTAGGGATCGGCCATATGAATGTGTGCGCATTTGCATTTCTATTTAACTTTCCATGGTTGATGGATGATTATCACATGATTGTTGCATTTGGATGATGACTTTAGCATGCATATAGAGGAATTAGTTATAATTAGAGTAATTGCACTCATTTGGATACATGGCATGAACATGATTGCATAAAAGGAGGTCGACTAAATTAGTAGACCGTCTAATCTTTCGCATTTGTTAGGGACATTAACACTACACTAATTGCATAAGTATCATAAATCGCATTAGAAAAACTTAAGGACAATGGATGCAATGCATGATGTTTGAGTAGTTGGTTGTAGAACTTGGATGAAAACATGTTTTTCATTCTTCTACCGTTATAGATATCGAGGACGAAATCGCTTAAGGACGGGAGAATGTAACAACCTGAAATATCACATATACTACTTAATGAATGCATTAATTAAATGATAAAATAACTTTGTGAAATTAGCAGAATTGAGCCATGGGAGTTGCACCATTGTGTCTGTGGTAATTTTTTTAGTCAATTTTCATATATAGAACGTCAAAATCCAAGCTAGTATGTAAAGATATGAATTAATGAAGATAGGAGAAAATAAGAGAAAAAAATTATATAAAAAGGTCGACCCTCACCATAGCTAGGTCGACCGTAGCAAGTGATGGGTCGACAGGTAAGTCGACCCACGTGCATTCTTTTGCACATCTCCTTTCAGTTGATTTGAACATGTCATTTTGCTATTTTCGCTCTATCTCGTGCGTCTGTGCTTTCATCCGACGTTTCCTATTGAGCATATGACATGGTTGCACCAAATTTAATATCCAAATCCAACGATCAGAGATCCATAAGTGACACTATAAATAAGACCCTAGGCCTAGCTATTTTTCTCATTTGGATTTTCTCCATCTAGATTCATTGCCTGAGGCTGAACCCTAAAAGAAATATTTTCCCAAGGAGAAGATCTTTTTAATAATTTTTTTTATATAAGTGGATTCGGGAAGGCCAAGGAAAAGAGCTAAGGACCTTAGGTAAGTGTTTAGTAATTATTTTAGATTTTTAAGTAATTTAAAATTATAGGATTTCCATTAGTTGTAGTTTTTCTACAATTTTGAGACAACCTTTATGCAAGTTTATTTACAGTTTATTTTAAATAAATTTTAGACTTGTTTTCCAGTCTATTTTCTTTAGCTATTCAATTTCAGTTATTTGCAAATATTTACTGTTAATTAAAGCTTTTCCAATTATTTACAATTATTTATAGTATTTAAAGTTATTTACTGTTTTATTTACATCTATTCTATGTTACGATTTATTCTGTAAATATTGTTCTTTTTACGCGAACGGATTAGATAATAGAAAATAAGTCGCTAATTTGGAATAATATATAAGAACACTGAATTTACAGAAAATGGGATGTAAAATAAGAAATGCAATAAAATTGGACCTAGATTAAAATAAGCAAAATTAAGATATTTGTAAGCTTAGTTATAACATATAATTATAACCAAAATAGAGAATAGAAGAAGTAGCTTTTAAAAAAAAAACTTAGACCTTGGGTTAAGTTAATAAGCAAAGTTATAACACACAGGTTATAATTAGAGACAGAATAGAAAAAGTTTATTTTTAAGACTTAGAATAGGTAAATAAGCAAAGATAGCAAGGATAATAGTAGAGGCTTATTTAGACAGACTTAGAATGAGTTAACAAGCAAAGTTAAAAGTAGGACCCGTACTAACAACATTTCCTTTTTCAGTTAGGTATCACAATAGATTAGGTAAGGCTAGGGCATGCTTATGCTGAAGTAGTGGTAAATATGAGGTCAATAAATAGAAGTTCAAATCATGGGGATATGGACAAGGGGCGCAACTAGATTTTGTTTGTTAGATAAGACCCGTACCAACAACATTCCCTTTTAGTCGAATATAGGTGGTCTCACAATAGCACAAGTGAGTCAAGGGCGCGCTTATGTTGGAGCGGTGGTAAATAAGAGGTCAACAAGACGGAGTAGCAGATAGCATGAGCCTAATGGTGGTCGAGCGTGTGGCCTCAGTGCTGGCTAATAAGTCATATTGAGTTCCAAGCTTAAGTAAGTATCTATTGCATAGGGACCAATAAGGTCTTGTCCGAAGCAGTAGGTGTCTATTGCGTAGGGACCAACATGGTCTAGTCCGTATCTTTTGTGTAGGGACCAACATGGTCTAGTCCGTATCTTTTGCGTAGGGACCAACATGGTCTAGTCCGCTTCTTTTGCGTATGGACCAACATGGTCTAGTCCGCATCTTTTGCGTAGGGGCCAATGGGTCTAGTCTACAGTAGGCACAGTAGAAATAGAAGGCCGGTCAATGAGTAGAATTAGGACTTCATCCTAATTAAAGTAGGATTTGGGTTTCGGCCTAATCAAAGCATTTATCTAAGAAAAGTGCAAATAATCTAATCGAACTATCTAAGCAAAGCAAGCATGTTAAACCGTATTTCATTCCAGCTTTATCTTTTCCTTTGTTTTTTTACTAGAACTGTTGCAAAGTCTATTACCTTTATTTTGCTTAAGAATATTAGTAATTACTTTCACTCACCAGACTTTTAGTCTGACCCACTCCTCTATTTCCATTTCCCCCCATAGGCCACCAGAGGCGGGATAGTAGATTTTCGAGTTTCTTGGAGGTTCAGCTGTAGAGACATTCTTCATGTATTCTACTCTTTCTTTTTCACTTTTTGTTTCGTTTGTTGTACTGGTACTTTTCTTTAAGAGGGATGGTTATTTTATATACCCGGATGTTATGACTGAGATAATGATTTTCATTAGACATGGATATTTGTTATTTGGTTTAATGGAGTATTTACGAAGTTTGATTTTGAATAATGAGATTTCTGTTTGAATGTTTCTGCTATTTTAATTATTTTCTATTGTGAATCTTAGTCTCTGTAAGTTTTTAGCTATATCTGCAACGCACTACATCTTTTAGTGTGCCCTTTTTGGGTATACTAAAGGGTGTGGGGGTGTTACACTATGTGTGGCAAGTAATCATACCGCCACAACGCAGACGAACATGCTCAAACTAAAGACAAGGGAACTGGAAACACTCTAGGTGTAAAACAGACCATCACAAGGGATATGTTCAAGGTACCCCGAACAGAATTTCCCTAAACTTATTTAGGGAATGTGTCTACCCCTTAGAGTTAAATCTCCTTTCCGATACTTAGAAGAAGATATGCTCTAGGGATTAATATCCAAATCTTCTTTTCGATAGTTGAAAGTGGATGTGCTAATGGAATACTCAAAAGACAAATCCTTCACGAGTATATGATTTCGAGACTATTAATCAAATCCCATTAGATTTATCAAAGGGGACGCGTTGAGAAAACTACTAGAGCAAATTCCACCATATTGTTTATAGGTGATATGTACACTTTTCCATTGGAAACTCACTGTGTAAATAAAAAATAAGAGCATAAGGGATTGGATTACAATAGACATTTCACTAAAAGTCACTCACCTTACCAAACTTGATAGTAATTATTCTTATATGTTAATGAGATTTTTTTATTCTTACAACACCAACTTAGTTTTAAAATAATCATGGTATTGGACGCTTTTGTAATTAAGAATTAAAAAGTTTAAGTAGTACTAAAATTTCTTTAAAAAGAAGTAATTATGTTGCTTAAGCTTACATAATTTAAAGAAGCATCCTCATTATATGTTAAAATGTCAAGTCTAATTCGCTAAAATTCTATCAAATACAAACAATATTCAACACAAAAAACTAGAAAATAATTGTTGTAAAGTAAAGAGACACAAGTATTTGGCCATTGAGGAATCCTACGTCCGTGGGTCAATCCTTTCTATTTTTTGTTTCTTTTCTAGTACAGGCTTTTGATGATAATAGTAGAGTGTAGAATTTTACATCATATAATTTAGCGAAACAAAGGTTTGATCTCCACTCTTCTACTATATTGCCTTTCCCTTTATAGCACGAATGTCATTACATGGATTACTAACATCATTTCCTTTCTTCCTTCTTCTACCGTTGGATTTTACCATATGCCTTTTATCAATAAGCTTTGCCGAATATGCACAAATTACTGACATGTATACAAGTGGGAAAATTTGTTTTAGCTGAGAAAATTTGGCTTTAGGTAGAGAATTTGACCTTTGGCGGAAACTTCGAATTGGAAGTGTTGTTCTCAAGAGGATAGTTGTAAGTTATCCTCTATCTAACTAGTACTAGTGCAGTATGTAGATATTTGAAATGAACTTCTTCATGCACGTGTGAGCTTGTTGTGTTGCTTGGAAGCTTCATAGGAATGTAGTTAACAAACGTTATTCATTCTTCTTTTTTACAATATGGTGGTGTGGTTTGTTTTACCTGTGGTGTCAAGCAGTTCGTATTTGGCAACGTAGTTTATTCAATTGCGACCATACAGTTTGGTTAGGCTATGGCAACATAGTTTGATTAGGCTATGGCCATTGTGTTAATAAATTTTGCACCCACTCATTGTGATTGCACAGCTTGCCTAAGTGTTAGGGTGGGTTTGCATTACTTTAGCTATATTAACTTCCCACTATGAGTTTGCTTTGTGTTGATTTGCCGTGTATGAAGTCAACGACCGTGCTTTTTTATGAAGACATGACTAATGGATGTTGTGTCGTATTGCAGCTTTGGCTATAGTGGTGTAGCTCATCTTAACTATGGCGACATAATTTGACATAAGGGTGGTAGTGCAGTTTGACTTAATTGTGGTGGCGCAGTCTATGCATATTTTGAGCTATGTTGCGCTAATTATTGTGCATGAAATGTAGGTCATGTTGTTTCAGTGAGGATTTTTGTTGGGCCTTGCATGCTATATTTCAAACACTATGTAGTTCGTTTCTGATGTAGATGCAACCTATTTTATCCTTCAAATTCCCCGTATAGTCCCTTGAATTCATGCATATGAACCGGCGCTAGACATGTTATATGAGAATAATGGATGTAACACTTGCCCTTATGTCTGCACTATTGCATATTAGAGTGGACTTATTATTTCACATCCATCTTTTCGAATACTCTAATCTATCATGTGCCTTGATATGATTTGCTATGTTTTCTAACCATAGTCAAATCAACTTATTCATATTCTAGTAAATTTGATTCTTTTTTTTTGAATCCTTTTTGTCACCATTTCCATCTAACACTACTTTTTTTTCTTGCCGTTTGACTTTCAAGTTTAAAGTCATCATAGTAAAGTTATATATTTCTTTCTTCTTCCTTCTTTTTTTAACTTGCTCTTAAATTCTATTTGAGATACCACACATTTCTCCATCCAGTTTCCTACTTCCAGATCTTTCACTATTTCTAATTATAATTTAGATTTTTCTTTCTTTCTTGTACGTGTATGTATTCACGTATATATTTATGTCTTTTGTTCTTTAAAGATATCTTGGTTTAATATTACTTATTTCCTCTAAGTTTTTTCCTTTTTTATATATGTGCCCTCTAGTTGTTCGACCAAATGTTTATGCTAATTTAAGTGATTGATTCGTGTATATGTTCAGTAGATTTCGACTGAATGATTTTTTTAATTACTTAAAATATAGTTTTTAGTTGATCATGGTTCCGATGATCTTCCTTGCACTTTTAGCCGGGATCTTTTCATTTCACTAACTTGACTTCATCTATTTGTGATGAAAGTCTGATTGAATTTACTCTAAACCACTTTAGAATTATCGACCATGAATTTATGACTCCGACCCTTTCTCGGCGCATAAATCTTTCCCCAGAAGGATAAATTTCTACTTCTGAGTACATTAGGTATGATTTATATCTGTCCCTTCATTTTCTTATCAAGAAGTGGTTAGACACCATAGGGATCTCCCTTATTCAATTAGCTCTTATATCATACTTTCTCTTAACTTACACATACATTCTCTATAATAAATATGTTAACCCTTCCCCTTCTTGTTGGTAAATTATTTTTCTACGCCCCCGACTAGGATGGCTTCATTCTTTCTTTCCAAGAGCATAGTACTGCCTTTTTCACCCTTACAATCCTTTTCTTTGAATTCTTTATTTTTATGTGCCAACTTATGCTCCTTTTTATTTTATTTGATCATTCTACGTTTTCCAACAGTGAGAAGGACCTATTTGTTGCGCGATGAGGGACTACATTAGCGCTTGACGATGACATTTGAAAGTTTTCCCATCCCTTCATTGAAACCTTGTTGTGCAAATACAATTTTCCACACAAACATCACTGTTTTACACATTAAATATTCATCAAGTTTTTAATTCCACTGCACCAGTGTGCATTTTCTAGTTATTTAGTTCATTTTTCTTGATGATTTTTTGTTCATGTTTTAAATGTGATCTGTTTATTGATTCAACAGTCTTTAAACTACATAGGTACCATGTTCTCTTTGGTCAAAGCTTTTGCCAAACACCGTGGTAACAAACCAATAGGTGATAAAAGGTCATGGAGAGATATTTTTGATTTGGAAAATGTAAGAAGCATATGCGTGATGATCTCTCTCGGTTTCTTTGCTGCCTCCGTTTATGCTGCTATTCAAGTTAGCCTATCCCCTTATTTCCTCCTCCTCCTCTTTCCCATTTTGTCCCCTACCAGAAGGGGGCATTATTTTTGGTTTAGTGGCAAATGAGGCATCTCCTTAATGATGACCTTACCACCCTCCCCTCTACTCCTTTACATGCCTTGTCTGCCTTTGACCTGTCTACTGTAGAAGTTTTAACCAGCATACATCGCAATTCCTATCATGTAAGTACCAACTCGGCTTTTCTAATTTATGTTTAATTTGATTTTGTTGTAGCTTAGATAGTTCTTTGTGCACTGTAATTTTTAAGCACCCTTTTTATTCCTTTTAGGGTCTTTCCATGGCTCTGGAACTCAACCAATGTGATGTGGCTTCTGAAATTATACAGAAGGAGGCTAGGTTAAATTTTCCAAAATAAAGATGGATCTGGACAAAGCTTTATTAGACCTTAAGGCCAATGAAAAGGACACTACACTCTGGACTCAACTGGAAACTACAATAAAGAAGGCCAAGCATGTAGAAGACAAAGCGTTGTGGGCTAGGACAAACGTGTTAAAGCTGGAAGAAGAATTGTCTAATGCTCAGAAGTAGGAGAAAACTACAACTTACAGTATTCTTTATGCGATTTATGCATTGATGAAGAGCCAATAGCCACTCATATTGATGATAAGGACATAGAAGTGAGTTCTAGGGGATGCTAAACTCATCACAACATACTTGGAAAATATTCACACTGAGTGGGTCAAGGAACGCCAGCGTGACCCAATCAGCGTGATGCCACTTCACCATCAACGTCACTTTGATTTTTTAGAAGACACTAACTCGATGAAGGTTAATGTAACGACCCACTATTTTGGACCATTCAAATCGACAATAATCCACACATATCAGACTTGAATAATTTAAAATAACAGATTATAATAAAATTTGGAGCAAATAAAATCATTCACAGAATCACAGACATAGAAATGTCAAAATAACTAGCAGCAGAAAATAAAATAAAATAGTAGTTCATGAAGCTACTATTACAAAGTCTCAAAACAAAAACATAATATCAGTATGAAGCAAATACAATAGAAATCTCAATACATAAAAGTCCACTAATACAAGAGCTGAAATAGAACAACTGAAACTGAAATAGATAAATAACTAGATAAACAGAATCTCCAGCGATTCTTACCTCCAGAAAGAGAAATCTAAAGCTGTGAATACTCAGGATGACCCGAGCGTAACGCAAAACACAAAACACTCGAGTCAGGACATATATACTTATACAATATAAACCAACTCAAGTGAAATGTAATAAAGTACAAGTAACTTAAAGGATTCTTGGGACCGTCCATCCCCTAAGGATCCGTTAAACTATTTATTATGTAGTAATACTGCGCTATTATAATAATGTCTATAGTAAAATAAACTTACTTTTAAATAACGTTAAAGGGTTACACATATAGCCCTTAACACGTAATAGTCCCAGTAGTCCATCCAGTATCAGCATACCTTCAGATCGGGAGGCTATCCTTAATACTCCATGGGCTACGAGAGAAAAACAAACTCGTAGTAAAGCTCGCTATGGTAGGTGACACGGCACACAAGGCAATGCCAGGGTAGGTATACCAACTACGCACACCGGTTGGTGGTAACATAGCAGCCACTACGCCCACCTCGAGCCACACTCCTAAAATCAAAGGGGTGCACCCAATCAATCACAAAGTAATAGAATGGTATCAAAGAAGTGTGTCCGATAGGAGGAATGATCTCATTTGGCCCAAGATCGCTCCTGTTTTAGCCACCTTACGCCACTTCACGGGAGTCGGATCCACGTTCATACCATAATAGGATCGTCGCCACCATCCTACTTCATTCAGGAATCTCCACCACGTATACAGTTGTTAAAGAGGTTTTCGGTATCGACAGAGAGTATGTCAATGTCCGATCTCGGTCTCTTTAACAACCAATCATTATTATAACCCGTGGTTATAACTTTCAAAAATAGTTTTATACTTCGAAAATCAAATATCATTTCAAATTCAAATATCATTTCAAATCCATTTCAAAATATCAAAATATCATATCTTTTCAAAACATCATTCATTTTTATTTAATTTAAATATCATTCCAAATCACATTTCAAAATGATTTATATTTCAAATTAAAATACTCCATTTAAACCATTTAAAAGCAAAGTCAATTATATTCACAATTTAAATATTCAGTTCCCAAAATTTTAGCCTTTTCTGAGCTCATTTATTCACTTAAATACATTAAAACAGTGAAAATTTCAGCTTTCGCAACACTTAGAAAATGCTATGGTAAATTACGTTTGAAAATAATTCAATTCAGCAAAAACAGCATTTAAAAACTGCTGTAATAGTTCAGGGTTCAAAAAATCTCATTTCAGCCAACTGCAGCACTTATCAAGTGCTACTGTAGCCCTTTTATTAGTTTCAGATTTTAGTTTAGTTTCTGCAACCACAACACTTACAAAGTGCTGTAATATCACTTAGTTAAATTTAGCCTTTTAGTTCACTTCTGCAACTGCAGCACTTACAAAGTGCTGCAGATTCATTTATTTCAGATCTTAGTTCATTTTCAGAAATGATAGCATTTCTAAAGTGCTACTAAAAGAATTTCCAGATTTACAATAGAATTTCAGCAACAATTAAACTTCAGTTTAAACCATTTAACTTATAAAATTTCATATTTTCCACTTTAAAAATGGTCATTTAAATACCCTTACGATTTTTATATAATAAATTTCACAAATAAATATCAAATTTTTAATAATTCACTTATTAAAGTCAATGTACAATTTTCCCTAATTTTTGCATTTACTTTACACTTTAAATTTAAATTTACCATTTCATAAATTAAACTTAATTTCCATTTTATTTTCTTAACTTAACTTTTATTTTTAAACCAAATTTCACATTTTCAAGTCAAGTTATATTTCAAATTATATTTTTAAACATTCATTTATGTAACCATTTTAATTCATAGAAAAATCAATAACACTTTATTAAGTCATGTTAAATTCAAATTTAAATCAACTTATCATATTTTTATATTTTAAAATACTTTAAAAATTCCAGAAAAAATATATACAATATCCATGGGTCTGTATAATATTTTCTAACCTAAGTCAAGTGATACGGATAATATATCATTTCAATCCGTAATTTAAAAAGAAAATCCGGGTTCCATCATTTCAAACCTACAATCCCAAGTCAATTAAAATAAATAAAAATCCCTTAGGCCTATCATTTCAGCCCATAACGATTTTTTATTATTCTAAAGTCTGTTCGGGTATGTATCATTTCAACCCATTGTGATTCTATTCTACAGGGAACTTGCAGTGTGAGAAACAGATATAAATAAACAGTATAACAACATATGGCAGTAACAGATGATATGATAGGTTTATAAATAGGGTTAACATCATATGCTTCATACATAGGCAGGTATAACATGATAAAGCAATTCTACACATTCACTTGTTGTCAATTCAACATTTATATAAATGTCATGAGTGAATACTCACCTCTTTACGCTAGAGTTAGAAAATCAAAACACATAAACAAAATCCAGAAAGGATGATAGCACGACTTTGATTCGAGTGGAGTGGAGTGCCAAGATGTTAATCTTGTATTAAACAACAAAACAAAGCAAAACATAAATATAAATACATACCAAAATTTATT
Organism: Allium cepa; assembly: GCA_030765085.1. Classification (NCBI taxonomy): domain Eukaryota; kingdom Viridiplantae; phylum Streptophyta; class Magnoliopsida; order Asparagales; family Amaryllidaceae; genus Allium; species Allium cepa. The sequence goes on from CM060935.1 coordinate 63,175,892, forward strand.
GGAACAAAAAGAAATAGAGTTTACAAAAGACATCACCAAGCTTAACCATCAATTTTTGCTTGACCACTGACCACTTTTGTTCGGCCACAATACATTATTTGTTTGGCAATGGTGTTGTTTTGGGCTCGGATATGGGTCATATAGGCACGGCTACAAGGAGATGAAAGGGTAGGAGTTACTAGGTGAAGGAAGAACAAAGGGCAAGGCAAAAAATGAGGAGTTTTGGTGCATCACTTAGGCTTGGTCATGCATCAATTGGCTCGGCCTTGTCATGACCAGATCTGGTGGTGGCTGGAGTGATGGCCAAAGGTGGTGTTCTTGCTGGTGGTGGTGGCTAAGGGGGTGGCCGAAGTAATATATGAAGGGAATGGTGAAAAACAAGGCTCGGCTATGCATTTTTGGTAGAGTTTGCAACTTTTTTGTGGTGTTTGCTCCATTGGATGGTCACGGCCAATCTTGGTCAGAGGAGAGGGTGTCAGGCCATGTATGGTGATGGAGAAGAAGTGATGTGGTGGTCGGTGAAGGTGCTGAGGGGTTTAAGCCGAGCAAAGCACAAGAAGATCAAGCGACACAATAGAAAAATCATAAAAAAAAATGGAAAGAAAAAGTAGAAAAGAAGAAGAAGAAGCTATTACCTAATTTTTTCCAGAAATGAATGGCCGAAAGTTGTGATAGAATGAGAAGTTTTCTCATGTGAAATTCAAAAGAAAACACACGGCTATTGCTTGGAAAATTCGGTCAATAAAAATGAAAGACTAGGCATTGAAAAGTCACAAGTCCAATTTCCATTATTCAAATAAACCAAAAGAAAAATCAATTAAATAAAGTAAAATAAAAACAAAATAAAGTAGAAATGAAATAAATAAATAATTTCAGGAAAATAGAAAATAAAATAAGAAAAATGTTTATTAAATTTAAACTAGGATTAAAATTGTAAACAAAATACAACTAGTATTGGAAAAATTACTACTACACTTTGAAAATGTTTTAAAAATAAAATCTGGAAATAAAATAAATTTTTAAATATTTTCAAAATGAAATAAAATCTAATTTAAAATATTTTCAAAAAAACTAGGGTTGTTACACTCTCCACCACTGAAATCTTTTCGTCCTCGAAAAGAACGAACGAGGAAAATAAGGAAAAACAAGATAAAAAAACAAATAGTACCTGAAACAAACAATTCCGGATTCGCAGCACGAATGCTCTCCTCCGTCTTCCAGGTACAATCTCGATCATCAGTACTCCACTATATTTTGACCAAACTAACGGATTTCCTTCTTAGCTGCTTCGTATCTCTGTCGACAATACGAACTGGCTTCCTCTCGACAGTCAGATTAGGCTCAATATCCAAACTATCAAGAGTAGAAGGCTGAACGCTAAGAGATGGATCATGAAGATATCGGCGAAGATGTGAGACATGGAATACATCATGCACTCCAGAAAGCTTCTCAGGCAAATCCAGACGATAAGCCAAAGAACCAACTCTTTCCACAATGCGGAAAGACCAATGAACTTAGGAGAAAGCTTCCCTCTACGACCAAAGCGAATGGAATTCCTCAAGGGAGAGACCTTAAGGAAAACCTAATCACCAATAGTAAATTCTAAACTCTGCCTACGCCTATCATCGTACTTCTTTTGCCTATCTTGAGCAACTCCCAACTTCCTCTTAATCTCCTCAACTCTCTCGGAAGCCTCCAAAATCACATTAGGACCAAGAACCAAACGATTACCGGATTCAATCCAGCAAGATGGAGATCTACAAGGTCGTCCGTAAAGAGCAGCAAATAGAGACATTTTAATACTGGCCTGAATTCAAAGATGGAATGAGATAGATAAAGGATTAAGATAGGCTTAAGATAGAAGATTAGGTTATACTTGATAACTATTATTGTACGTAAATTTGACAAGATGGAGATAATCTTCCCAAGATCCTCCATAATCTAGCACACAAGCACGAAGAAGATCTGCGAGAATCTGATTCACTCTTTCCGTTTGAACGTTGGTCTGTGGATGGTAAGCAGTGCTCAGGTTCAGATGAGTACCCAAAGATTCCTGAAAAGCTTTCCAAAACTGACTGGCAAAGGTAGGATCACGATCACAAACAATACTGAGAGGAACACCATGGAGACGAACAATCTCTATCATGTAGATCTCAGACAAGCTAGAAGCAGAACGGGTAGACTTGACTGGAGTGAAATGAGCGAACTTGGTCAGTCTATCCACAATAACCCAGATACTCTCATTACCCCTCCCAGTCCTTGGTAATCCATCAATGAAATCCATGGAAACCTGTTTCCACTTCCAATTGGGAATCTCAAGGGGCTGCAACAAACCAGGGGTCTTCTGATGATCGGCCTTGACTTGCTGACAAGTCGCACACCGACTAACAAAGATAGAGATATCCCGCTTCATATCCTGATACGTCTTCGAAACACCAGCATGAATAGGAAGTCTGGATCGATGATCTCCTGAAGTAACTCTTGCCTCAATCCATCAACATTCGGGACACAAATCCTACCATTAATCCTCAAAATCCGTCTATCATCGATCTGAGCTCCACTACTACCATCAACTCTATTACGAACACTCTCCTTCATCAATCTAAGCATCTCATCCTCATCTTGCTTAGCCATGATACGATCTAAAAGAGGAGAAGAAGAAAAACAATCTAACACAACAAAGCCTTTTTCCAACTCAAAACATCGGCCACAACATTAGCTTTACCGGGAGTATAGCTAATATCGAGGTCGTAAGAAGCCAGAAACTCAAGCCAATGAACTTGCCTCTGATTCAAATCCTTCTGTGTGAAGATATATCTCAGAGACTGATGATCGGTGAAAAGCTCAAACTTGGTTCCCAAAAGATGGTGCCTCCAAAGCTTCAAAGCAAAGACAATAGCAAGCAACTCTAAATCATGAGCAGCATAATTTGTCTCATGGGTTTTCAATTGACGACTGGCATAGGCAATGACCTTACCATCCTGCATGAGAACAGAACCCAATCCCTCACAACTAGCATCAGTGTATACCATCAATCCCTCACTTCCATTCGGAACGGTAAGAACTGGTGCAGAAGTAAGCTTGCTCTTTAACTCATTGAATTCAGCTTCACACTTCTTATCTCAGATAAACTTAGCATTCTTACGAGTCAAAGAAGTGAGAGGTGCAGCAATCCGAGTAAAATTCTCTATGAATCTCCGTTAATAACTGGCAAGGCCCAGAAAACTACGAATGTCAGATGGAGTCTTAGGAGTTTCCCAATCCTATAATAGAATATGGAGAAAATAAGGACAACCGAAAAGATAGGATTATTAAATGATAAAAGGAAAGAGAGAAAAGAAAAACTTAGATTGATCGCAGCGATCTTGACTCCAATCAACAGAAACTCCATTACTAGAGATAATATGCCCGAGAAGTCGGACTTCATCCCTCCAGAAATGGCAATAGAAAATTTAGCCTTCAACTGATGATTTCTGAGAGTCTTCAGAACTAATTTCAAATGCGACTCATGCTCTTCCTTGGTCTTAGAAAAGACAAGGATATCATCAACAAAGACTGGAACAAATATATTAAGCACATCACGAAAAACACGATTCATTAGATCAACAAAGAAAGTAGGAGCATTAGTCAACCCAAAAGGCATAACTAACCATTCATAAAACCCATTCTTAGTACGGAAAGCGGTCTTGGGAATACTTTCCTCAGCAACTCTGAGTTGGTGGAAACCTGTGGCAAGATCAAACTGAGAGAAAATAGTAGCACCATAAAGCTGATCAAACATATCATTGATGCGAGGCATTGGATATATGTTTTTCATAGTGAGCTTGTTCAGCTCCCTATAATCAGCACACATCCTCAAAGAACCATTAGACTTGGTGACTAAAACCACCGCTGCTCTCCATTCAGAAAAGCTAGGTTAAATCAGACCTTTGGAAGCTAAGTCCTCAATTTGCTTTCCTAACTCAACCTTCTCGCGGGGTGTCATTCTTCTAGGAGGAAGAACTACAGGTCAAGCACCAGGAATAAGATCAATCCGAAAATCAATTTCCCACTTAGGTGGTAAAGGAGTGACTTCACCAAATACATCGGGATAGAGTATGACTACGTGAATCAAATCAAGATCACCAGGAGAAGAATCCGAAAAATAAATAAAACTGCCAGCAAAATCCTAAGGCATGCGGCACTGAATAATCAAGGGATTTCCTTGATCATCTATAAGATAGACGGACTGGGCTTTACAAGAGATATGAGCATCATGCCTACTAAGCCAATCACTTCCAAGAAATAAATCAAAACCATCGAAGCCCAGAACATAGAAATCACCACTAAAGCGATGATCAGAATAGAGAAGTTTCACTTACTTACAAATCCGATTAAGGTTGGCGGGGACCCCAAAGGGATTTGAAATACAAGGTACAGAAGCATACTCAAGAGAAAAAAATGCCCGAACTTATTACAGAAATCAACAGAAATAAAACTATGAAAAGCTCCAGTATCAAATAAAACACAAACAGGATGATGAAATAAAGAAAAGGTGCCCTGAAGAGTATCTTGGTCATCACCAGGAACAGGTGCGGGAGCTGGAGAAGATGTAGAGGTGACAACAAATATACCAGAAGGCTTACCCTTCTATTGGGTAGGGAAATCCTTCTTAAAATGACCAGGCTGAAGACAGATATGGCATAGATCACACCTAGTCAACTGAGCTGGAGGAGGAACAGCAACACCAGCTAAAGTAGGACAACTATTGGCATAGTGTCCCTTCTGATCACATCTGAAGCAGGTGATAGAAGAAAGATCAACAAGCTGCCTTTGAGAAGGAGAAGATGATGAAGATCCCAAACACGCATGCTTGAGCCAATTCTTTTTCTACTGCTGGTAATTAGGCTTTCTCTTCCTAGAATTAGCAGAGGAAGACTGAGATGAAGGAGCACCAAAAACTGCAAAACCCTTAGAAGTAGGGTTCTCATATCGGATAGCCATATCCATAAGCTGGGTAAAAGTTCCATGAACATGAGAAATGAGACGATCATAATACTCGGGACGAGAACTAGCTATGAGCTTCTCATTCTTTTTGAGAGGAGTGTTTATCAGGCTAGGACCGAACTTGAAAAGTTCATTGAACTTCCCCTCATACTCAGAAAAGGACATGGTACCCTGCTTGAGATCCATGAATTCACGATAAAGCTGAGATTTACCGGCTTCTAGCATCCATTTTGCCACAAAAGCCTTCTTGGAAAGGAGATACAAAACAAACTTAAGATTGGTTTAAAAAGAAAGGAAAAATAGGAACAAAATTTAAGATAACACAAAGGATACCTAAACTGCTCCCAAGTAATATCATCCTCGACGGTGTTAGCCGTAACAGACTCCCACCAACCTAGGGCGGCCTCCTACAACTGCCATGCTGCTAACTAACACTTCTGGGAATCAGTAACCTCAGACCAGTAAATATCCTCTCTAAACTCCACAACCATTGCCGGGCCTCAATAATGCTCTCTAAACCAGTAAACTTGGTGCCACCAAGTTGAGAGAATTCCTTACATAGAACAGTACACCTAACAGGTGCAACAGGCTGAGGAGCTGGGGCAATACCACGACCCCTACCTTTGGCATTTCCATGATTCATCCTGAAAAAAAAATCAAAAATGAATTTAGGACAAGGTACAGAGAAGAAAAAGATAAGATAAAATTCACTTGGATGAATATCCTAATGAAAGAAAACACTAACAAGGTAGATACGAAAGGAAGGAAGTTTAGAAAATTGCTTTTGAAACAAGAAAAATTTTGTATCAAAATAATCTTTGAAAAATCCTTTGACAACTCATTCTGAAAATCATTTTATACTTTGAAAATACGTTCTCTCACAAAGAAATGATTCTAAGATTGATTTCACTCATTCTAGGGTATTTCTACTCTATCTCTAATGAGTTTTTGCTCCGCGGGCTAAGGTTTGTATAAAAACCAAAGCTCTGATACCTATTGTAACGACCCACTATTTTGGACCATTCAAATCGACAATAATCCACACATATCAGACTTGAATAATTCAAAATAACAGATTGTAATAAAATTTGAAGCAAATAAAATCATTCACAGAATCACACAGATAGAAATGTCAAAATAACTCGCACCGGAAGATAAAATAACATAGTAGTTCATGAAGCTACAATTACAAAGTTTCAAAACAAATACATAATATCAGTTTGAAGCAAATACAATAGATATCTCAATACATAGAAGTCCACTAATACAAGAGCTGAAATAGAATAACTGAAACTGAAATAGATAAATAATTAGATAAGCAGAATCTCCAGCGATTCCTACCTCCAGAAAGAGAAATCCAAAGCTATGCATACTCAGGCTAACTTGAGTGTAAAGCAAAACACAAAACACTCGAGCCAGGATATACATACTTATACAATGTAAACCAACTCAAGTGAACTGTAACAAAGTACAAGTAACTTAAAGGATGCTTGAAACCGCCCATCCTCTAAGGATCCGTTAAACTATTTACTATGTAATAATATTGCGCTATTATAATAATGTCTACAGTAAAATAAATCTACTTTTAAGTAGCGTTAAAGGGTTACACATATAGCCCTTAACACGTAATAGTCCCAGTAGTCCATCCAGTATCAGCATACCTCCGGATCGGGAGGCTACACTAAATACTCCATGGGCTACGGGACAAAAAACAAACTCGTAGTAAAGCTCGCTATGGTAGGTGACACGACACACAAGGCAATGCCAGGGTAGATATACCAATTGCGCACAGGGCTAGTGGTAACATAGCAGCCACTACGCCCACCTCGAGCCACACTCCCAAAATAAATGGGGTACACCCAATCAATCATAAAGTAATAGAATGGTATCGAAGAAGTGTGTCCGATAGGAGGAATAACCTCACTTAGCCCGAGATCGCTCCTGTTTTAGCCACCTTATGCCAACTCAGGGGAGTGGGGTCCACGTTCATACCATAATAGGATCGTCGCCACCATCCTACTTCATTCTGTAATCTCCACCGCGTACGCAATTGTTAAAGTGGTTTTCAGTATCGACAGAGAGTATGTCCATATCTGATCCCGGTCTCTTTAACAACCAATCGTTATTATAACCCATGGTTATAACTTTCAAAAATAGTTTTATACTTCAAAAATCAAATATCATTTCAAATCCATTTCAAAATATCAAAATATCATATCTTTTCAAAACCTCATTCATTTTTATTTAATTTAAATACCATTCCAAATCACATTTCAAAATGGTTAATGTTTCAAATTAAAATACTCCATTTAAACCATTTAAAAGTGAAGTCAATTATATTCACAATTTAAATATTCAATTCCCAAAATTTTAGCATTTTCCGAGCTCATTTATTCATTTAAATACATTAAAACAGAGAAAATTTCAGCTTTCGCAGCACTTAGAAAATGCTATGGTAAGTTACATTTGAAAATAATTCAATTCAGTAAAGACAGCATTTAAAAACTGCTGTAATAGTTCAGGTTCAAAAAATCTCATTTCAGCCAACTGCAGCACTTATCAAATGCTACTGTAGCCCTTTATTAGTTTCAGATTTTAGTTTAGTTTCTGCAACCACAACACTTACAAAGTGCTGTAATATCACTTAGTTAAATTTAGCGATTTAGTTCGCTTCTACAACTACCGCACTTACAAAGTGCTGTAGATTCATTTATTCCATATTTTAGTTCATTTTCAGAAATGAGAGCATTCCTAAAGTGCTACTAAAAGAATTTCCAAATTTTCGACAGAATTTCAGCAACAATTAAACTTCAGTTTAAATCATTTTAACTTATAAAATTTCATATTTTCACTTTAAAAATGGTCATTTAAATACCCTTTAACTTATGATTTTTATAAAATAAATTTCACAAATAAATATCAATTTTTTAATAATTCACTTAATAAAATCAATGTACAATTTTCCCAAATTTTTGCATTTACTTTACACCTTAAATTTAAATTTACCATTTCATAAATTAAACTTAATTTCCATTTTATTTTCTTAACTGAACTTTTATTTTTAAACCAAATTTCACATTTCCAAGTCAAGTTATATTTCAAATTACATTTTTAAACATTCATTTATTTAACCATTTTAATTCATAGAAAACCAAATAACACTTTATTAAGTCATTTTAAATTCAAATTTAAATCAAATTATCATATTTTTACATTTTAAAATACTTTAAAAATTCCAGAAAAAATCTATAATATCCACGGGACTGTATAATATTTTCTAACCTAAGTCAAGTGATACGGATAATATATCATTTCAATCGTAATTTACAAAGAAAATCCGGCTTCTATCATTTCAAATCCGCAATCCCAAGTCAATTAAAATAAATAAAAACCGCTCAGGCCTGTCATTTTAGCCCATAACCATTTTTCCTTATTCTAAAGTCTGTTTGGGTATGTATCATTTCAACCCATAGTGATTCTATTCTACAGGGAACTTGCAGTGTGAGAAACGGATATAAATAAGCAGTATAGCAACATATGGCAGTAACAGATGATATGTCCGGTTTATAAATAGGGTTAACATCATATGATTCATATCATAGGCAAGTATAACATGATATAGCAATTCTACACATTCACTTATTGTCAATTCACAATTTATATAAGTATAAATGTCATGAGTGAATGCTCACCTCTTTACGCTGGAGTTAGCAAATCAAAACACACACAAAAAATCCAGAAAGCACGATAGTATGACTTTGATTCGAGTGGAATGGAGAGCCAAGATGTTAATCTTGTATTCAACAACAAAACAAAGAAAAATATAAATATAAATACACACCAAAATTTATTGGAACAAAAAGAAATAGAGTTTACAAAAGACATCACCAAGCTTAACCATCAATTTTTGCTTGACCATTAACCACTTTTGCTCAGCCACAATACATTATTTGTTTGGCAATGGTGTTGTTTTGGGTCGGATATGGGTCATATAGGCACGGCTACAAGGAGATGAAGGGGTAGGAGTTACTAGGTGAAGGAAGAACAAAGGGCAAGGCAAAAAAAGAGGAGTTTTGGTGCATCACTTAGGCTCGGCCATGCATCAATTGGCTTGGCCTTGTCATGACCAGATCTGGTGGTGGCTGGAGTGATGGCCAGAGATGGTGTTCTTGCTAGTGGTGGTGGCTAAGGGGGTGGCCGAAGTAATATATGAAGGGGATGGTGAAAAACAAGGCTCGGCTATGCATTTTTTGGTGGAGTTTGCAACTTTTTTGTGGTGTTTGCTCCATTGGATGGTCACGGCCAATCTTGGTTAGAGGAGGAGGGGGTCAAGCCATGTATGGTGATGGGGAGGAAGTGATGTGGTGGTCGGTGAAGATGGTGAGGGGTTTAGGCCGAGCAAAGCACAAGACAAACAAAACAATAGAAAAATCATAGAAAAATAGAAAGAAAAAGTAGAAAGAAAAAAAAGAAGCCATTTCCTAATTTTTTTCCAGAAATGAATGGTTGAAAGTTGTGATGGAATGAGAAGTTTTCTCACATGAAATTCAAAAGAAAACACACGCTATTGCTTGTAAAAGTCGGTCAACGAAAATGTAGAGACTAGGAATTGAAAAGTCACAAGTTAAAAGGTTTTTGACTCTTAGAATTTCCAATTTCCTTTATTCAAATAAACCAAAAGAAAAATCAAGTAAATAAAATAAAATGAAAAAAAAATAAAGTAGAAATGAAGTAAATAAATAATTTTAGGAAAATAGAAAATAAAATAAGAAAATAGTTTATTAAATTAAAACTAAGATTAAAATTGTAAACAAAATACAACTAGTATTGGAAAAATTACTACTACACTTTGAAAATGTTTTAGAAATAAAATCTTGAAATAAAATAAATTTTAAAATATTTTCAAAGTGAAATAAATCTAATTTAAAATATTTTCAAAAGAACTAGGGTTGTTCCTGTTAATACTTATATGCTCCATTTGGACTATGTACATGCTCCTAAAACCACAACACTCAGCTCCATCTTTAGCGAAGTAACCCCTGGACCCCAAGATTAATTACATTTTTTAGCTGTTTCCTACGGTTTACCATTTGAATTTTATATTTAATCTGTAATATATAATGTATTCACTCGTTGTTTTAGAAGGAGATGCGTGTAAACTTTTAATTTATAAATAAACTTGCATTTCATCAATTTTTTTTTCAAAAAATTTCCATTGTTACTATTTTATGTCATTTCTTACATTTTTTTATTGTCTACATGTAGTAAGATTTAGTAACAATTGTATATACATTTTCCTTTTAGGTAAGAATCTAATGTTGCTCATAAAGAAAATATTACGATCGAACACTTAAGGAAAAGTATCAATTGCTTAGAGGCATAATTTCCCTTCAAATATTTTTCTACTTATAAATGTCCATTTTTGGAAATCTTAAAACTCAAGAAACATTTGATGTATCACAAGTAAATTGAAAGTTTGAAGAAAATATCATAAGTTATGAGAAATCCTAGAAGAATTTGCAAGTGTGAATAATATAAGAAGTCTATGCCAAGTAATCCAAGAAAGTTGAAGCTACATAAAAGATAATTCTCCCTTTTGGAGCATAATCTGACTTGGTAGAGATGACATTCAACAAGTCCATATTAAGAAATGTACCGATTGAGATCCGTGCTTATGAATCCTTAATAAATTCCTTAAGACTCCTTTGAATATGTTTTTAATCATTTTGGAAAGCATTCTAAAATTATAAGTTTCATGTCTATCTAATTCATGATATTTGTCGTGCTCCCCTTCTATGTCCATTTTTATTTGCTTTCCCTTTTCTTCAGTCACTATTAAAGTCCTACTTTAGTTAAAAGATAAACAACCTCATGTAATACCCAGAGGGGTGTATATATAAGATGTTGGTGGGTTTTCGAATTTGCAAATGAGAGGTTGATCAAACACCTTTTCCTTTCTAAAATGTTATTCTTCCTATTTTTGTTTGAAGGATGATTAACATTTCTTTACTTAATATTAATCTTTTGCATTCTTTTTCCTTCATGAATTTAGTTTTACTCAATAGCTAAGGTCTGTGTCAAAAATTGTTTCCTCAACTTGAGATTGGATGACATTCGCATTTCATCAAAGAGATTTTCCAAAATTATTTTTACCTAGCACTAACTTTTTGGATTAGATTCTTAGTTCTCTCGATCCTCAAACAATAACAAAAATGATTTTTTTTCAATGTGGAAAGGATTTAACCTCCACTGTGTTGTAGAATAAGAGGGAATTGTGCCTTTTTATTCCCTAGTTTGTAAAAGAAAAGTTGTTGAGATTTCTTACTTGTCTTTCAATACATGGGAAGGATTTTTTCCATTTTCTTTGGATTAGACCATTTAACTTGGACTAACGAAATAAGTTTCTTTCTAGATATAAAGTTCCAATGACACTTATTGAGAGTACATTTTCAAAGTTAGTAGAAGGAGATGAGAAATTTAGTCCACTTTTCTTGAGTCCAACTCTCAGTATAAACACCAAAAACATTTGATCAAAATTTCAACTAAACACCTCAAGCAAGTAGTTAAAGTTTAAGCTAGAAAACATTAAGAAGAAAGCAAGTATTAATGTGAAGTTATTAGAAAATCATGTACCTTATTGCATTTGGGAAATTACAATTTGCCCCAATCTAGCATGGCTACAAGTTTCAAGCTTTTTCCAATGTTTACAAGTTAGCATATGAGTTTTAAGGGAGCAGAAAATCCAAAAGACTACTTCTTAAGGGGGTATGATCCTATTTGTAGTAACGTTTTGACTATAGGATGTTTGACATGTAGAAATTAAAAGAAGGATGTTTGCAGCAAAATGTGAATAAGCATGTAAGAGATTATAGTAGACTCCAACTGATGCCTATGTCCACCTAGATTTTCAATTGATTATCCTATTGTTTACAACTTCTGCTCTTAAGGATCGGTATTGATCCTCGGGATTACAAGGAATTATAGTGAAAATTGTGAGGTAAGCCAAAAGATCCTCGAAATGATGCCCCTTCTTGCCTATTTATAGTCGTAGGTCACCAAAATTTGCTTATCCACGATCACACCTACATTTCCATGTCAAAAGGAAGTTTCTAGAAGAAGATCATGACCGCATCATCATTTATCATGGATCAGTACGTAAACACACACATGGTTTAGTACTGAACCATAAGATTGATTTATGGATCTCTTTTTATTACCTCGTGTAGACGTGACTTGTTGTTAGCTTCATGTTTTCCATGTTGGTTTCTTTGCTAATACACCATTTTCAAATCACTTGCTTAGATCGGTGGTGAAATGGAGTTCCTGACCTTAAGTGCTCGAGATACTCGATAGAAAATTTCATGCGATCCATCCTATGAAGCTTGGCATTGGTTGCTATCAACAATACTTAGAAGTAAAGGGGGTTTGAGGTATTTTGGGTGAGATTCTATGGATCGATATCGATCTATAGGGATGGATCGGTATAGATCCATCACCCAAGGTTGCCTCGCACTCACCTTATTGTCATGATCGCACTTAGTTTATTGATTTGTGGCTATCCCTCTAGGCTCCCTACCTCGATAACTTTCAATTTTGACTCATCAAGTTCATCCGAATACTATCTAGCCAAAATGCTGGATAATAGTGGAGATTATGCTTTGATGATGATGTGGTACGTTCTTATGTTGCCATGTGCTACTTTGGAAATTGCCTTGCCCATTAGGTAGTGGGGGACTCTGTTGCCTGCAATTGTGTAATTAAAGTACATGAATAACTATGTGACACATGGCAATGTATACATTTCTTATATTCAAACTTTCAATAGAATGTTGGCCATACTTATGATAACCCTTCAAATTACATTTTCGATAGCTCTTGATTTCATATTTTGATAGCTCTTTTTATTTCATATTTCTGATAGCTCTTTAGTTTATATTTCTAATAGCTCTTGACTTCGTTCTTTTAATAGCTTTTAATTCATATTTCTAATAGCTATTTACTTCACACTTCGGATAACAATTGTCTTGATAGCTTTTGTCTTCATACTTCCTATATCTCTTATCTTAGTACTTTCAATAACTCTTTACTTCATATCTTTAATATCTCTTTTTATACTCGATTAGGGCTTGGTATTTTTCCATTTTTCTTGTTTTCCACCAATTTCCTTCTGATTATTTTCGAAGTTGGAACTTCTTCAAATTTTTTTTGAAAGTAATTCCTTTTGAGAAATAATTTTTTTTTAATTTTTTGTAATATCCAGGGTATTCCTTTTCCGTCTGAATTAATAAACTCGCAAACTTAATATGTTTAATTTTACATATATTCTCAAGATTGGCTTTCTCATGCTCAAGCTATCAAACAACATCCTAAAAGAATGCTAAAACTAATTTTTCTTCTTCTTTACTTAACCAAAAAGCCCTAACTCAAGTTGGATTTTATCAATTAATTTCGTTGTCTACAACTTCTCTCTCATGTACATTCACAACTACAATTTTAGTTCCTTTTGTTTCTTTCTTCATTTTTGTCTGGATTTGCTTAATCTAGTGTAGGATCACTTTTATTTTTAATAGCTCATGATTAGGGTTTAAGAAATTTTTTAATTTCTTAATCTTACTAGTTAATATTCAATATAAAACTGAAAATTTATCACTTAAAGGAGATTTTTCTTGTACCAATATATGAGTTCGATTAACTCGGATTTACATTGGTATAGAGGAGACTAAAGTGATGGGTTTTATCATTTAAAGATCATTAATTAATTGTCTAAGTGAGAAGAAAGAGATTTTATTGGTTATTTTTTGGGGTTTTTGACTAAAAAAGTGTTAATGATCGGGACATGTATTGTTTGCTTGTCTCTGTCATGATGAAAAGAAAAGAAAATAAGTAATGCTTACTTAACTGATAAATTTATGTATTTATTATGACGATATTGGACAAATATAATTTATCTATCATGGTATCTTGGACGTTTGTTAATAAATACATTATCTGTAATGACCCATATTTTACATATCAAAGGAACGTAATAGTTCTATTTAATTCATTTAAGGTTGTATCAGTCTAATATTTTGAAATATGATTCTTAGGGATGTTTTACTTGTCCGTGATTTTTCTAGAATTTCTATGTGACCATTTTGCCTTTGAAGATCTTAGTTTAGCCATAACTTTTGATGGGAGACGAATTAGATGTTCTAACCTAGTTTATTGCTTCGGTATGGTAGTTTCCCATTTCGTAGAGTGGTCATATAGAAATATCAGAAAAGTAGTTAAGAGGTTATAGCAATCTAAAGTTTTGTAAACTACAGTCCAGAATTAGGAAGGGGATTAATGGGTCAATTAGCAAACCTATTAGTCTAATTAGGTTTGGCTATATATATGAGGTGAAATAGACCATTTGAAACCTTAGTCTCTTATTTCATGTCAGCCTCAAAACCTACCTTCCCTCTAATTCTCCATTCTTTGCATAGAATTCATCCAAAATCGTCTCTAATTTCCAAGTAGAGGCTAGATCTTCATTGACGGGATTGATCTCATCGATTGAATTGCATCGACATCCAATTTGCTACTGTTTGGATCAGATCTCCTCTCATCTTCATTGATTTGATTGGTTTGGTGAGTGGTTATGATCTCTCACTAGTATATAATGGATGATATGTTGTAATTAGGTGATTATAAATTAGGATAGTCAAATTAAACAATAAGTTGATTAGATATAGGTATTTCAAATTTATAAACCCTAGATTAACCTAATTAAAACATTTAATATGGATTAAATCATTGCCTAGTGTCATTTATGTGTATATGGCTATGCGATTCTATGATTTAGATTGGACTATGCTTGTTTATGACCACTGATTGAATTGGATAACTTGGATGTTTATGATTGAATGTAAACGAATGATTTGCTATGTTTAATTCATCGTTGTGATTGAATTACTTTCCATGCATGATTTGTTTGCTAGTATTGTGCATGTTTAGGACATAGATTGGCGATCGGAGCAAATCAGGAGAAATTTTTACTAGAATCGCACGAAAGTTGTAGGATAGGCTCTGGAGAACGCAAGGGAGCCTTGAAAATTTCACGATGATTGTAGCAAAGTATTTGGATCGATACCGATCCGATCCAATCGGATCTATACCGATCCAAATTTCTTACACCAAGCAACGTGAGATCAAGATGGATGGTAGAACATGGGTTCCAGTGATGCTCTATGAAATTGGATCGAAGGATAAACCTATTATTGAAGATTTGATGGATCATCTATATTGGATCAGCTATGGAGCATAGATGGAAGGACCAAGAGGCTAATCGGAAAACTGGGGGTCTATGGCATCTATAGGGAGTATGCAAAAGGACAAGAGAGAAACGAAGCTAAAATTGGCTAAGTATTCAGATCGGTACTGATCTAATCCAATTGGATTGGTACCGATCCAAATTATGGGCTCCAATGTTGATGAGATCTGGAGAGAAGATTCTAGGATGGTTATGGATAATGTTAGAAGTTGTGGCTCGCTGATTACTTCTACAGTTTGGTAGTTATGGCATGATGAAGTTTTAACTCTTCGATCATAAACTCGGATAAGGAGTGGGATTGAAGGAGTATATTGACAGCTTGGGATGGAACAAAATAGTAAGATAATAGATTAGGATGAGTAGTAGGCTCGCGGTCGAAAATGCTTTGGAGTTGTGGAATGCTCTAAAGATTTGGTAGCGCCAGGGAACAGTTGATGACTCGGAGTGTTCTCGTTGTGTTTAAGGAAAAGGTACAATATGAAGGGGAACCCGAGGGCTTGTAGCACCAGTTATGTACTCTGGATCGACATGATCTAGGTCAGGTTGTATGCAAAGGTATCACAAGTGACAACCGTGTGGGGTTTTTGACCGGTAAGTATGGTGAACATGGTCAAGAACCGGGATTTCCATTAGTCTCTGGCAAAGAGAGGATGAGGCCATATGAGCTATCATATGTTCAAGGCTTTAAAGATGATAGCTAGGTTTTGGATTCTATGGTTGCTATGATTACTATATCTACTTTGGGTAGGCTATCATCTATAGGAATGATGGAGAAGGGATTGGGAATAGGATCAATGGAGGAGGCTTATATTCTTCTATCCTATTCTGTTACAATATCCTATTGTCGTTTATTTTGAGTGGCAAATTATGTGCTAATTCTTTGTTGCAGGAAAAAGTCAGGTACGGTTCTATGTACCTGTCTAGTACCATATTTTCCAGTATAGCTTTTGATAGTCATTTATCGCTCACACCAGACTGTTGTCTGACCTTAGATTTTATGTTTCCTCTTATCGTCTTGGGTACTCTTAAATGAGTAGACTAGATGACAGGTTTTGAGTCGCAGTTGTTGTATAGAGATGATTTTGGTGAAGTTATGGTGTATTACTCTATATTTCTAGTTTTCATTGTTTTTTGTTATATACTCTAAGTGATATAGTGAGGAAATGTTGTGCTGAGATATTATGACATTTGTATCGTAATTCACGATGTTCTTGTAGAGATGTTATCTTTCATTTGATACGGCACAGTATATTTCTGTTGTATATTTTCTATGTTATATTTTATCCATGCGCTCTGAGATATGCAGTAGGTTTTCTACTTAATTTTCACCTTTAATGATTGTCCTATATTAACCTAGCATATTTACATCGCACTTTTAGGTCATTCAATGCGGGTGATATGGGGTAGTCATCTCATTTGGTATTAGAACTTTGGTTACGAGTTAACCGAAGCGATTCGAGAGTATACAGCAAAGGAGGGAGCGTACTTGTTAATGAAGATATTAGGCTATATAATACTATTATATATAATATGCACTTAGGTACCATTACAGTTTTTCTTAGAAAGAGGCTAATCATTCTTACATCATATAAAGATGAGTCGGAACACAACGTAACGCTGTTAGGAATAACACTACTTCAGGAGTGGAAGAGGGAGGGAATTGGGGGCTGCTACACCAGATTTTTAAGCCATGTTCGATGCAATGATGGTTTCACTGATGAGAAGAGCCCAAATTACTCCTAGTGTGGTTTTCGAAGATGGTGCTCCCATGCAAGTGCCTAGAGTCAACTTCGTCAAGTTTTGTAAGGATTATTCTACTCTAGGAGGAAAGCCATTCTTGGGGATAGAACCAGCTATTGAAGTACAAGATTGGGGGATACTTGTGACTGCATTTTTAAGGATATAGAGGTGGAAGATGCTATAAAAATAAAGCTTTCTTTAAGACAACTATAGAACTGAGCAATGAATTGGTGGAATGCTATTACCATTACTAGTTTGGAAGATCAGATTTCCTAGGATCAGTTCAAAGCCAGATTTGAAGAGAAGTTTATTCCAACGGCTCAAAAATCAGTGCTTTTCAAGAAGTTTGCTGAGTTGAAGCAAGGAGAGATATCTATTTTTGAGTGTGTGGCGGAGTTTGATGCTTTGTCAAGGTATGGGATGTCTTTTATTGATACACCTTTGAAGAAGAGTGAGAAGTTTATCACTGGATTGGATGATCACTTGGAAGAGAAGCTAGTGGACCACATTGAAGTGTCCTTTGAGAAGCTTGTTGGGAAAGTCACTGGACATGAGAGTTTGTACCGAAGAATAAGACTGCAATTGTGGCAGTTGCTAAAAAGGAGAACCAAAGCCGCAACAAGGTGGTGGGGGCAAGAAGAAATGGAATGGAAAATGAAAGCAACAACAAAAAGGAAAAGGGAGCCAAAAGAAGAGTAAGGATGAGGTTGTTTGTTGCAATTGTAGTGAGAAAGGTCACTATGCTAATGAATGTAAGGTGGCTGAAAAATGCTTCAACTGTGATAAGCCTAGGCATATAAAGAGCAATTATCCAGAACCACCAAAGGATAAGCAAATTATGAAGGCATATGATTTGGATGTTGTCCCAACTTCATCTTGTGCTCCTATTGCTAGGAATAAGTGGAAGGGATTCATGGTGCAAGGTATGCTTTCCATCTGTGATGTTTCTGATAGAATTCTTTTTGATACCGGAGCTTTGCATTATTTCATCTATGTTGACTTAATATGCAAACTAGGTTTGGAACCCAAGATAGTAGACCAACCTTCGATTGTAACGAACCCTATTAGAGGATCTACTAGTCTTTGTATGATTTGTCGTGGTTTAGTGCTATCGAGTCATAGATGTTCATTTGTTTATGATTGCTTTGTTATTAATTTTGCTGGGTTCGGAATTATTTTGGAAATGGATCGGCTTAGGAGGTATGCGATTGTAGTGGATTGAGAGAAGCTAGAGGTGATAATTGGGAATGTGGAAGAGCGAATATTAGTGATATGCTGCTTACTAGAGGATAGGGTATTAGTCAGCTTTCTTTATTTGCTTAAGATTCTATAGGAAGGATTATCATCCATGCCTATCGCTAGAGAGTATCCTAACGTCTTTAAGGAAGTGATAGGATTACCGCCGCATAGAGAGATCGAGTTTCATATCAACTTAGTGGATGGAGCCAGACCTGTAGTTATGTCTTTGAGGCATATGGAACCCAGAGAGCAGAGAGTGTTAGAGGTGCAAGTGGATGATCTACTGAAGAAAGGATTCATTTGAAGAATCATATCAAAATGGGGTGCACCTATTGTATTCGCGACGAAGGTGGATGGTTCTCTGAGGCTATATGTGGATCATCGCGAGCTGAACAAGGTTAAGAATAAGTATCCGCTTTCATGGATTGAAGAGTTGTTTGATCAGCTGCATAGTGCAAAGGTATTTTCTCAGATAGATTTGGCAACGGGATTTCTCAAGTTGAGAGTGGCAAAAGAAAGTGTTCCTTTTACTGCATTTCATACACCGTTAGGTTTCTATGAGTGACTGGTGATGCCTATTGAATTGACCAATGTTCCGCATACTTTGTACATCTTATAAATAGAGTCTTCAGAGATCAGTTGAACAAGTTTGTACTTGTGTTCATGGATGACATTCTGATTTACTCCAGAACTAGGAAGAGCAAAAGATGCACTTGGGGATTGTGCTTGAGTTTTTGTGGAAGCATAAGTTGAAAGCTAAGTTCTCCAAATGTCACTTCTAGAAGGAAGAAGTGACATCCTTAGGACTTGTCGTGTCAGGACAAGGAGTTGCAGTGGATCTCGAAAAGGTGGTAGTAATCCAGGATTGGAATCATCCCAAGAATGCTACAGATGTGAGGGGTTTCCTTAGATTGGTAGGAAATTATAGGCACTACATAAAGGACTTCTCAAAGATTGCAGCACCATTGACCAACTAGACCAAGAAGAATCAAACTTTCACTTGGGATGCAAGATGTGAGCATGCATTTATAACTTTAAAGGAATGGTTGACGAGTGCACCTATATTGGTTATTCCAAGTAGGAATAAAGAGATGACAATATACACCGATGCTTGTGGTACTAGTCTTGGAGCTGTGTTGATACAAAAAGGGAGAGTAGTCACTTGTGCTAGTTGGCAGTTGAAACCACTTGAAAGTAATTATCCAACTCATGACTTGGAGCTAGCTGTGATTATATTTGCTTTTAAGATTTGGAGGCATTATCTATTGGGAGAAAGATTTGAGCTATTGACAAACCATAAATCCTTGAAGTATCTTTTCTCTCAAAAGGATCTTAACCTTCGGGAGCAACGATGGTTAGAGTTCCTAGCTTCTTATGACTTTTATATTTCCTATACTCTAGGGAAAGGTAATGCGGTGGCATATGCATTAAGCATAAGACATGCTGAACTGGGAACTATGTTTTTGGAATGGAAACATATGAAGTATATAGCTTGATTTTATTTTAGGCCACGTTGTAGGCTCGATCCTGAGGTGCTAGCATGTTTATCGATCAAACCTACTCTCATTGAAAGTAGTGGTACTAGTCAGAAGTAAGATGCTAAACTAGTAGAGACCATGAAGAATATTAAAATGGGAGTAGAATCTTAAGCTTTGAGATAGTATGTGATTGATCGAGATGGTTGGCTTCGTAAGGATAAGAGACTAGTTATTCCAAATATTAATGGATTACGAGATGAAGTACTAAAGGAATGCCATCATTCCAGATTAACCATTCATCTGGGTGGTAACAAAATGTATAGGGATATGAAGAGGACTTACACTGGGAAGGAATGAAGAAGGATGTTGGAAGTTTCATCTCAAACTGTTTGAATTGCCAGTTAGTCAAGGCTGAGTAAAAGAAGCCTAGTGGATTGCTACAACCACTAGATATTCCCGAATGGAAATGAGAGTAGATATCTATGGATTTTATAGATGGATTTCCAAGGACTAGAGAATGATATGATAATATTAAGGGAGTGGTAGATTGTCTGACCAAGAGTGCAAGATTTATATCTGTCAAGTCTATTAGAATGGCATCCAATTTGGCATAATTATATGTTAAGTGGATTGTTTGATTCCATGGTGTGCTAAAGAGTATTATAAGCGATTGAGACTCATTGTTTATTAGTGGATTTTAGAAGAGCATACAGGAGATTTTAGGAACCCAGCTGCATATAAGTACGAGTTATCACCCACGGACGAATGACCTGACCGAGAAAGTGAACCATATTTTGGAAGATTATCTTCGAGCATACATTATAGATTTCAGAGGGTCTTGGGATGATCATCTACATCTAGTGGAGTTTTCCTATAACAACAATATCAGTCGAGTACTGGCATGGCACTATAAAAAGCATTATATGGATGACCTTGTAATTCGCCTTCATGTTGGTGGGAAGAAGGTGAGAAGTCGATACTGGACCAGAGATGATTAGAGAGACTTCTGAGAAGGTAGAGATCATTCAACAACGAATGAAGATTGCTCAACAATGTCAGAAGAGCTATGCAGACAAGAGAAGAAGAGATTTTGAATTCTTAGTTAGAGACATGGTATTTGTTAAAATTTCTCCTATAAAGAATGTTGTTCGGTCTGGTAGGAAGGGAAAGTTAGTACTTGGATTTTTTGGACCTTTTCCAATTATTGAGAGAATTGGGCAATTAGCTTATAGGATAGTTCTGCCTCCAAATATGACGAGTATGCACAATGTTTTCCATATCTCCTATTTACGGAAGTTTGTGCATGACTCGGGTATTATGGGTGCACCAGATCAAATAGAAGAGATGGAGGTTGTGCCATAAGTATTAAGAATTCGTAAGCATTTTGAGTCATTGGAAATGACACAAAACATCTTAGGAGGAAGGTAGTTAAGCTAGTTAAGGTGCAATGGAGTGAGGACGATATAACGATTATACATGGAAGATCGAAGATAATATGCGGACGGCCTATCCAGAACTCTTTGAGTAGAAATACCCATAGATCGTATCTACTTGCACCATTGTACCTTATACTATCAGAATTCTGCATGCTAGGATAGGTTTTGCTTGCTATTATTTGCCTGGCTGCATAGTTCGATTGTTAGATGGTTGCTAATGGATGGTAAGTATGCATGATAACCTTGGTTACTTATGTTTGTTTGGTTATTTCAAGGGAGAATTTCTAGGGAGGAGAATGTAACGACCTGTATTTTATGTATCAGAGGATCGTAAAATAATTTATTTAAGTTCCTATTATTCTAATTTTTTGAAATATGATTCTTAGGGATGTTTTACACGTCCATGATTTTTTCCAATTTCTATGTGACCATTTTGCCTTTCAGATTCTTATTTCAGCCATAACTTTTGATGGGGACCGAGTTTGACGTTCTAACTTGGTTCATTGCTTCGGGATAATGGTTTTCCATTCCGTATAGTGGTTATAAAGGAAAATTGGAAAGTAGTTAAGAGGCTATAGCATTTTTAAGTTTTGTAAACTACTGGCCAGAATTAAGAAGGGGATCAATGGGTCAATTAGTAAGCCCATTTGCCTAATCAAGCTTGGAAGTAAGTATGAGGTGAGAGAGACCATTCAAGACCTTTGTTCCCATTTCATATCAGCATCAAAAACCTACCTTCTATCTAATTCTCCGTTCTTTGCATAGGTTTCATCCCAAATCATATCTAATTTATGACTAGAGGCTAGATCTTCATCGAGGGGCTTGATCTCATTGATTGGATCACATCTACATCCAATCTATTACTATTGGGATCGAATCTCCTCTCATTTTCATAGATTTCACTGGTTTGGTGAGTGGTTATGATCTCTCACTATTCTATGATGGATAATATGTTGTAATTAGATGATTATAAGTTAAGATTGTCAAACTAAACTATAAATTTATTAGACATAGGTAATTTTAGATTTAGAAACCCAAAATCAACCTAATTAAAACATGTAATATGGATTAAATCAATGCCTAGTGTCATTCATGCGTATATGGCTATGTGAATCTATGATTTAGATTGGATTTATGCTTGTTTATGATCATTGATTGAATTGGATGACTTGGATGTTTTTGATTGAATGTAAATGAATGATTTGCTATGTTTGATTCATTGTTGTGATTCAATTACTTTTCATGCTTGATTCGTTTGCTAGTGTTGTGCATGTTTAGGAATTAGATGGTGTTCAGAGCATATCGGGAGCAAAATTCGTCAGAATTGCTGGAAACTTGGAGGAGAGGCTCTGGAGCATGCAAGGGAGATGCCCTGGACATTTCATGATTATTGGAGCAAAGTATTTGGAATTTTTCCAATCCGATCCAATTGGATGGGTACCGATCCGAATCTTACACCAACTAACATAGATCTAGGGGGATGGTAGAACATGGGTTCCAATAATGCTTTATGAAGTTGGATCATAGGATAGGCCAAGTATTCAAGATTTGATGGATCATCTATGTTGGATCGGTTATGGAGCATAGATGGAAGAGCCAATAGGCGAAGGGGAAAAGCTTGGGGTCTATGGCATCTAGAGGAAGTATACTAGAATATGCGAGAGAAGCAAAGCCAAAATTGGCTAAGCATTCGGATCGGTACCAATCCGATCCAATTGGATCGGTACTGATCCAAATTATGGGCTCTAAAGTTGATGTAATTTGGAGGGAAGACTCTAGGATGGTTACGGATCATGCTATAAGTTGTGGCTCGTTGATTACTTCTACGGTTTAGTAGTTATGGCATGATGAAGTTTTAGCTCTTTGGTCGAAAACATGGATAAGGAGTGGGATTGAAGGAATAGATTGACAGCTCGAGATGGAACGGGCAGTAAAATAATAAGCTGGGACAAGTCGTAGGCTCGTGCTCAGAAATGGATTGGAGTTGTGAAAAGCTCTAAAGATTTGGTAGTGCCAAGGAATGGTTGATGACTCAGAGTGTTCTATTTGTGTTCAAAGCAAGGGTACTATAGGTGGGGACACCCGAGGGCTGGTAGCGCCAGTCATGCACTTTGGGCCGACAAGGTCTGGGACAGGTGGTACATAGGTACCATAAGAGATAACCATAAGGGATTTTTAACCAGTAAGTACGGTGAACATGATTGAGAACCATGATTTCCATTAATCTTTGGAAAAGTGAGGACGAGGCCATACGAGTTATCATGGGTTCAAGGATTTAGAAGAAGATATATAGGTTTTGGATTCATTGGTTGCTATGGTTGTTATGTTTTCTTTTGGGCAGGACATCATCTATAGGAATGCTGGAGAAGGGATTGTGAATAAGGCCAATGAAGGAGGCTGCTTAGATTCTTCTATCTTGTTCTGTTACAGTATCCTATTGTCATTTATTTTGAGTGCCATATTATATCTTGTTATTATGTGCTAATTCTTTAGTTGTAGGTATAGGTTAGGTATGGTTTTGTATATCTATCTAGTACCATATTTTCCAATATAGCTTTTGATAGTCATCTACCGCTCACACCAGACTATTTTATGACCCAAGGTTTTATGTTTCCTCTTATCATCTTGGCTATACTCTTAAATGAGTAGACTAGATGACAGGTTTGGAGTCACTATTGCTATATGAAGACGAGCTTGGAGGAATTATGGCATATTACTCTATATTTCTAGTTTTCGCTGTTTATTGTTAGATACTTTGAGTGATGTAGTAAGGAAATGTTGTACTGAGATATTATGATATTTGTATTGTAACTCATGGTATTCTAGTAAAGATGTTATCTTTCATTTGTTATGGCTCACTATTGTTTGGTCGTATATTTTCTATATTATATTTTATCCATGCACTGTGAGATATGCACCAGATTTTCTACTTTAAACTTTAACCCTGATGATCGTCCCATGTTAGACTGGAACATTTGCAGCGCTCTTATAGGTCATTATATGTAGGTGGTATAAGGCAATAGTCTCATTATCAAAAATATAAATTGTTCGTTTGAGTTTAAAAACTGATATTTAGGTAAAATAAGATGTAATCAAGATTGGACATAAGGCTTTAAATACACAATTTGGGAAAGTTATAATGTTAATTAGCACTAGTCTACTCATTTTACTCACCAGTTATTGAGAATTTATTATTGATGACTATTTATTTATAAGAATGATGAATGAATCTCATGTTTTCATTAAGTAGAAAATATACATGTTGATTCTTTGGTTATTATCAACATTCACTTTTTCTGCCTATATATATATATGTGTGTGTGTGTGTGTGTGTGTGTGTGTGTGTGTGTGTGTGTGTGTGCCTAGTTACTTCTCTTAAGCCTACTTTCAAGTTTTTGTAATGGCACGTAATACTATAAACATTTTGTGCATTATGGGGTCCTTTAACCTAGTATAATTAAATAGTGCATGTATTATTAAGCACTGCACATTGAAGAGAAATTCAATAATATTGTCAAGGAAACAAAAGATGTAGAAGCAACATTAAGGAAATAAAATGAATTATTAAAAATTATTTTTTGAAAAATTATTTTATTTTTATATTAGATTATAATTATAACTTATGTTTATAGCCTTCTTATGTTAATACTGAATCACCCATTCTCAGTGATTTTGAAATGCTAGTAAATATTCCAAATACACCCTACAAAAGTTATCCTTACCTACCGACTTACATTTTTAATGCAAGTGACTCATATTTATTACCTTTAAAAGTTTGGATTGCATATTTTTAAAATGGTAGATATATGATTTCCAATATAAATCAATCTAAGAATCATGTATTTGATTTTTATATCAATAATATATAATTTTTTAAATCTAATAGAT
This sequence comes from Allium cepa, assembly GCA_030765085.1. Classification (NCBI taxonomy): domain Eukaryota; kingdom Viridiplantae; phylum Streptophyta; class Magnoliopsida; order Asparagales; family Amaryllidaceae; genus Allium; species Allium cepa. Next base: position 63,200,953 of record CM060935.1, read on the forward strand.
TTACTATTGATCTCTTATTTCAATAATTATGTTGAATGATAGAGTTAGGAGTTTGTCATATGGGTTATATGTACTTTTTTATAAATTATTAACCCTATATTTATCATTCAAAATAAAAGGTGTTTTTCTTTCTTTATATACTTGGCAAAAACATATTTATTTAATTTAAGTATATTTTGTTAAAACCTTTGCTATTGATTTTGATGACAACAAACATATACAAGCATATACAATCATATAAAATATAGATACTAATATTTTAACAAGTTATATAGTATATATTGCAGAAAATTACACAGGTATTGAATCGAAGAGCATACATTATAAAGACTCAAAAGATAGACTACAGACTCATGATTACAAAGGCTAAGATATAAAGATCTCAAATATATAATGTAGCCTATCTAGTCATAGCTTATATTGTTAAAGTTTATGACATCGTTCTTTGATCTCCATCTCATATTTTTCTATTATTGTACTTTTAAATAAAATAAATTTTCAAATTATGTTTCAGCATATTTTATAAAAGATTTTTAAAGTTCAAAATGTTTATAAACTACAAACTATTTTACAAAGTATCAAATTATCTTACAAAGTGTAGGATTTTCAAAACATTTTAAAAGAAATAAGTTTTCAAAATATACATGCATACGTCGACATATATTATGTCGACATACATGCTGATAAGAGGATTTTTTTTCAAATTTTGAAAGGAAGTGTCTATTCGTTACAACTCTTCACGAACAGACATATCAGTTGATTTACTATATAAAGGGGAGCGCAAATGAAGTTTTTGACAACTAATTACTTACTTTTTTCCTCCTTTCATTCTCTTGAAAATTCCATTAAAAGATATATTCAAATCTCTTCAAAATCATACATAATCAATATACTTCTTTGTACCGATTCAATACTACTTTCTTACTATTTTGGAAACATCTCTCTCTCTCTCAATTCAAAGATCATAAGTGATGTCCAAGATGTTATAGGATCCATTGTATCTAAAGTTCAAGTAGTTGTCTTTGGATAAAGTATTAGCTCTGTTTGTATTTGCTTGGGTGTGCTTGTAGCTCAAAAATTTAGTGGGTGTACTTATGGCTCGTTTGAATCAAGCAAGTCTGCCCTAAGCTCAGAAAATCAGGAGGGTGTGTCTCATAGCCTCGAAATCAAGATTGTATCTAGGTTTTCCTTCTTTCCACTTAAAGAATGGAATTTGAAAAGAAAGTGGTATAAGCAATTGTATGGAATTAGATGTAGGAGAAATCCAAGCTAATATAAAATTCCTAGTGTCATCTTTCTTACTCTTTACTTTGCTTTATGGCTTTTATTTTTATCTGTGATTTCATCTGTGATCGTTTGATGGTATAATTCTATGTTGTTAACCTATGATTTATTATTTAACTTGAAAGAAATTTATAAAGATTTATATAAGTTAGAAAACACTATTCACCCCTCTAGTGTTTAATTAGCTTTAAGATCCATAATTCTACAACCCGCATATTTAATAGAAAATCCATAAATAATATGTTACTTAATAGTAACTACAATGTGTTGAAATCATTAGAAATTTATCACGATAATAGTAACATATTATTTTAAATGTTCCTAGTCATCGAGATAAGATATTAATACATCCATTGAGATTAGAGTATATAATGCTCTCCCAATATTCTTTGTATTACTTATGCATACTAGGGACACCAAGCGGTCACATACTAATAGTTATTGGATAACTATAGAATGAATCACTCGAGATCTTTCTGCTGACTTTTGGTTAATATAAATAAGGTTAAATAGAAAATCATGAAATGATGATATTACATGGTTCTCTTGACTTGAAAATACTATTAAACTTAAATATGGACACTCCACATTGATTATATTAAGACTGTGGCATGACTTCCAGCGAATGACTATAGTTGGGTCTGAATTAAAGCATTGAAGGGGAAATAATATTCAATACAAAATTTGTTTCCTCGGTTATATGAGGTTAGTATTGCGGTCAACTATAGTCAACTCAAAGCCAAAGTCTCTTGCCACAACAGTTTAGCTAATAATAATTGTTATTATTGAACCAAGAACTTCGTGTTTTGATTACATGATTTTAACGTGGACATTATTGGAATTTCAACTAAAACCAAATTTCATAAGTCAATGTGAAATAGTTTCGAGGAAGAGAATTGGATAAATTATTGTTACTACTATGTGCCGCTTAAAAGAGTGAAATTAGATTTTACCTAAAAATGTCTAAGCAATAAATTCGGCTAAATTGTCACATTACTAATTAAGGTATGAACGTCAACATACGAATTGTTCGATAATATTCGTTGGCTGAATTTACATCTTTGAGTCGACAGTCATAAAATTAAATACTTCAAAATACCACATAATTAAATTAATTTCTAATTGTTTACTTAATTAATATTTATGCAATATTAATTATTAAATTTTATTCTTATTTGTTTTTTGGGTTCCTTTAGTAGTTTTTATGTGGGTGCAAAAAAGTTATATATGTACGTATCAATATATAATATGATAAATATTAAAATTTGATTTAAACAAATTATAATCAGGTTCTGAAATTTTAGATATCCATAAAGCCTCATGGTATGGCCGGCCATTGGTGTAGGGGTGAGGGGAGGAGGAGTTATAAATGATCAAATAATGATCTGATTTGGCAAAAAAAGATAGTAAAGATTGGGTAATATCTCTGCACGTTTGCCTCTCCCTAGATACCTATTTAAGATCTCCACTCTCATTCGTTTGAGCCTCCACTTAATCCTTATCATAGCCAAAAGTACCAAGGCAATTTTTTCCATTAGTTTCCAAAAGAAAACTCATGTGAAAATTAAAGGCTAGATTGTGGTGTTCGTCTCTTGCTAGCAGCAAATTCAAGGGACGTTTTCGATCAGATCTAAAGGAGTTGTTTAACATTCAAGCTACGTATCACAGGCAACATATTTTAGTAATAATTTTACGTTCCTATGTTATTTATAATAGAAGAATTTGTTGATTTCATTAGTGTTGTATATTTATATAACATATTCATATATATACATGTATATATATATGTGTGTGTGTATGTATGTGTGTGTGTTTGTAGTCCAATTCTATGTTTATATATACATAAAACTAATTGCTGAAAAAAAATATGCACATATATTTGACGATGCTTAAAATGTTAAAAAATGAAAAAAGTTAAAATGCATTTGTTTAATTTATTTTAATAATTTTATGACTATATGTAATATATAAATATAAAATAGATGTTAAGTACTAAATTTTACTTAAATTAATTTACAAATATAATATATATATATATATAAATTCGAAATTGTTAAAAAACATTTCGTAATACTAAATAAAACATATATTTTAAATACTTATAAATAAATTAATATTTCTTTAAAAATAATGTTCTCTTGTCAAATCTGTATGAATTTGACAAATAAAAAATTCCTTTTTCCAGAAAGTATTTTGACAAAAATAAAAAATAAAATCATTTTTTTAAAACATATACATATATACTCGCTCATTAAAAACTTATAAACAAATATATGCACTTTGAGTATAAAATATAGATTTTATATAAATATATTTCAAATAAAATTATTTTGTAGATTATGTATATATAGTGCATCTTTTGAATTTGAAATTTAAGAGTGAAATGTTTCCAGATTTAGATTTTTTTTTTGAATTTAAACCAACATCGGATATTTTTAGAGTTTAATTCAAACTATTTTTGAATTGATTATATTATTTAAGTAAGTAGAATAATTAACAATATTATATCTTAATATATATTTATTAGTATATGTAAATCTACTTTTGAATTTTAAATTAACATAAGACATGTTAAATCATAATTAAAATTATTTAGATTCGATCAAAAAAAATATAAATAAAACAATTACACACACGTCATTTTCAAACAGTTCAATGGACATCAAATGTATATATAAATGGATAGATGTGTTCGTTGTGATGTAAATCCCCGCATTTATATGCAGACACATTAAACCATGTATGCGTCAATATGTTGCATGTGCACTATACAAGTATATATGAATTTGATACACATATATGTCATATGTGTGTGTGTGTAATGTAAACAAAACCAAATCTTTTATAAAAACTAATTAAATTAAAAAAATGATTCAAAATTATTTAGATTGGATCTAAAATAATTTATATTTTGTAGGCTTAATAAGATTTTAAAATGGAACTTTTTTGAATTCACCCATTTAACCTAATGCATGTTGACCCAGTTCCTTCAGTGCTATTAGAATCCAATAGACTATGCTGTTTAAATTAGCACTATTAGAGCTTACTTATTAAAGCCAACCCATTTAATAGGATGTTTAGAAAAGTAGCATCGATGATTAAATTTAGGTGATCAAGTATTTTGCCCTACCCGACTACTGGCATGGCCCGAAAGATAAAGTAAACCCAAAGGTTTTCGCTAATATAAGGAACAAAATTGATTTTGGGTCCGGACCAAATTTTCAAAATCAGTTCTAAATTATGAACAATATTTTTAATTTAAGAGTTTAAGTTTAAAATATATAAGAAATTTTATAAATCTTATAAAATATTTTTCAAAATTTTAATGAAGAATAATTTATAATTTTAGAAAATAATAATAATAATTAATTAGATTAATTAAGTAAACAAGTTAACTGAGGGTTAACTAATAAACTAAAAACATATATAATGATATATGTAAATTTGTCTCAGAATATTTGAGGTAATTAATAAATTATTTTTGAAACTAATTAGAATTTTTAAATTAAATAAATAAAATAATATATATATTATGATACATGTGCACAAATATCAATGTTATAGCACATATATTCAATTTAAAATGTTTAAATTGAATAAAATTAAATTAATTAAATTATTGGCTAATTAATTAACTTAAATAAGATTTAAATAATAAAATTAAATATAAGAATATTAAATAAGTTGATTAAAATTATAAATTATTATATAAGTATTAAACTTATATAATATGAATGTATAATAAAAGATGGAGAAATAATAAACTCAAATTATATTTAAGGAATAAATACATATATATTATATGTATACCGAGATTGCAGATGTGTCTTACACTTGAATCGGGAGAGTATTTTATAATAACTTAGCTTTTTGCGGCCATAAAGCCACTGTATACTGAAAATCTTAATTGTTTCAAACAAAATATTAAGTAGAGAGGTAAAATAACTAACTATATCTTTTCGAAACTCACAATGAAATTGACAAAGTACAATATAGATTGTTATCAAGGTCTTTAACCCAGCAGAATCCAAAGGAAGTTAGGTCAAAGAAAGTCAGAACATCTATGTCGAGTTAGAGAAAATCGAAAATCAACCAAAAGGACTAGAATAGCAAGCTAAGAAGAAGTCAGAAGAAAGCAGAAAAACATTAAGGACATGGATTGCCAACGATTAAGCCATCCCAATATGATAGGAATAATAAGCGAAGCCTAAGTTGTGAAGGACCCAACTTCTGGAGGAGTGGAAGTACCTCCACCAGACTAAAGATTAGATGACCGAAGAATCATGTTCAACACCAAAACTTGGCATTCAACCCCATCAGGTACTTTCTACTTTAAGTAAAATCCCCGTGTAACTGACACCCAGAATCCAGGGGAAGTCGGCCTATGTTGACAAGTTTGGTTATGAGTATTGATCAAGACAAATGTAGTGTGTTATCTACATGAGAGGAGTCCACTATCTCGAATACTGCAAACAAACAATCTAGTGAAGATAACTTGCTTACATTTGAAAAACAATCCACATCTTCCCTTAAAATTATCTCTTCCACACTTACCATTATTGATCAACAATCAATAACAGAGCCGCTGTCCGTAGTGAAGCGGGAAGCTTTTCTTTCTAGGATAATTGGAATACAAAAAAAGGAAGAGCGATATGATTGAATTATCTACTATATCCAATTTTGGAAAAAATTGTCACACTGGAATTTAAAAATATCGAAGGAACTTAACCTAATTTTTGAGAAGAAAAGGCTGATGACAGAGAGCGAGACTTTGCTCGAGAATGACATACAATTGTACTAGACAATAGCTTCACTGCCGGTCAAATTAGAACTATATAGGACAATTCCAAACCTACATCATGCACCCGCTTTCCGACCTAAACCCTTATGTAAACTACGGAGCAAAGATTTCATCGTCAATACCAAGAATTGAAATTTAGATCGAAATCAAAAAACGAATGGCTATCAGAAGTAGTCAATTGAGAACAACATCTTGAGGTAGACTCTGATTATTTACATCGAAAATTCAACAGTCAAAGACAGATTTGCATGGTAACCTCGGTAACGTCAACTAGATTACACAAAATGAAAACTCAAAAGTAGTTATTTCCAGAGCATGCCTTGTTTTCAACGAAGGCATACTCTGGGGGGAAGGCATGCTCTGGGGGGCAAATGTTATCCAAATTTTCAACCCAGTAGAATCCAAAGGAAGTTAGGTCAAAGAAAGTCAGAACATCTACGTCGAGTCAGAGCAAACCAAGAATCAACCAAAAGGACTAGAACAAGCCAAGAAGAGACTAGAAGAAAGCAGAAAAATGTTTAGGACATGGATCGCCAGCGATCCATGTACTATAGATCGCTAGTGATCCATAGCGTTTGCTAGCCATCCCATCTATCTTCCTACATCATCTTCCAGAAGAGAAGACCAAAAAATTGGCTAAGTATATGGATCGCTAACAATCCATACACTTCTATTAGTTCCCTGCTAGAACAAAGCTTGGGGAATGAGCGAAGACATTGGATCACATTCGAGCTTAATTTATGGATCGCTAGCCATCCATAGAGTTAGCTCGGTTCCTAACAAAATTTCCAATGCGCCTTCATGCGGTTATGTGTAAACATTTTTGCAAACGGACTTAATCCAGGAACTCTCTAACCTCTATAAATACAATCCTACCTACAACATAAACGGGATCTTCTCTGGACTGGTTGTTGAAGCTTTGTTGGAAACTTTCTATACTCTATACCTCCCTCTTAACAATCTCCAAAGGGATTCACTATGATTCTTCAGCGGACTCCAACTTTGGGGATTCAATCTAGCTAAGGTCAATCAAAAGCCTTTTAATCAAACACTACTTGTAACAACAATTAGTCTATAATAAAACATAAAATGGACGTAGGCTTCGTTAACAACCGAACCACTATAAAAATTTCTTATACTCTACTTAGAAAGTTTTCTGTTGAGAACAAAAGAACCAACCGACAAGGAAGCGACCACATGCTAAGGTGATTGGTCGCTGGTGATCCATCTTATATGGATCGCTAGCGATCCATATGGTTAGTTCATGTGTCCACAAATCCCCTTGCATCATGATCCAATAGTAGTTTAATGCAACCAGCGTATGTATCATCATCAAAACAAGGCAACAAGTATGAAATTAGATGGAGAACATCAACATGAGATAGTAGACATGATCCAAAAGTCAAAGCTCAGAAATCAGCTAAGCACATGGATTGCTAGCGATTCATGCACTATGGATCACTAGCAAAACATACCTTTTCACTAGACCATCATAAACTCGGGAAAGCAAAGTGCAATAATATTCTAAGTATATGGATCACCAACGATCCATATACTATGCTATGGATCACTAGCGATCCATACAGTTTCATTGATTTGCAGCGACCTGCATGGGACAAGATGGGAAAAGGATGCTAAGGAGTTGGCTCACTTTCCAACATACCTTTTGGATTGCCAGTGATCCTTGAATTGGCTCGGGTCGCAATTCTTTCTCTAGTGAATCAACCGTCTGGGTTGTTCAAAGGGGATATAATTGAAAAGAAGCAATGGGCGGAGCTCCAAGAACCATGACGGAAGAAAACATTAACACTCCATCTACTGCAAAAGCACTGGATACAACCGAACTTAGAGGTGAAAACCCCACAGAAGGATATAAGGATGACACTCTCCGACTCTGAAGATGACAAATAATTTGAGGAAGACAATTGGATGAAAATGCCACTGTGCAAAATGCTAGAAGAAGCTCTAAAACCCATGCCTTAGCACAGTGCCAAGAAATGGATGAGGAACTACTACTCAAATGGTATTCCTAGAGGCAGGAGAACCAAGAAAATATAATACAAACCGAGAATATTTACAATGCCAAGCTTCCGTGGTATATGGTGACCACTTCTGACTAACCAACTTCTAATCCCATCATAGAGCTTCCATTGTCGAATCACTAGTGGTCATCGTCGAAAATCGTCAAAAATCGTCAAAATGGTCGTTGAAAAACTCACTTCAGGGTTGATTCGAAGTCGAACTCCGGTAATTGACTTTTTGACTCGAAGTAGATTCTGGAAGTCCTGACTCGAAGTCAAACTCCGGTAACCACCCATTTGACTAGAAGTAAACCTAGGAAGTTTTGGTTTGAAATCAGACTCCTGTAAAACCAAGATTTTCTCCACGCAAACAGGAAAATGGCTCCAAGCAATTTTTGTCACCAACCCAGCACTACATATTCTATGATTCCAAGGGAACCATATGCTAACTGAATGTAAATGGCAAATTTTCTCAGGTCGAACTCCAAGTAAAATATCACGATCCATCAATGCCGATCCATCTTCTTTTGTCCATAACTTGAACGTGCGAACTTTGAACACCTTGAAATTTGGGATGAAACCTTATGGGGTTTTCTTTGTCACCCCAGACCGATCTCACCTAGTTTTAAAATTTTTGGGATCACTGATCCATGAATCCATCATAAGTGATCTTTCATTCATCGGCATTTCCAATCATTCAAGCATGGACTATCATGCATGTATCATTCTCAAGCATTATAAACGGCCGTAACTTGGAAATGGACCGGTCTGACAATGATTAGAGACTTCCCCAGTTGAAACCCATTCACCAAAACTATTCAACATGCATAATATCCAAAGAAGTTTATCATGCCAACTATACGTTTTTTACAACTGTACAACTGATTCAAAATTGCTTTTTTACAGTACGAGTAGCATACGGGCAAAAAGCGAGGGTAACAGATGCAGTCTACTATAAGGCCTTCAAGAATAATTAAAGGATGAAATAACCTACTACTCTAGAAGAATTCCATGGGAAGGCAGCCAGTCCTAAAGACTGGAAGTAGTGTAATTGGAAGAAGGCGAACTTGGCAATTTATCAAAGAACTTAGCAAGCGGTGAAGGAGCTACAGGACTTTAGGGACATTCTACCTAAGCAAGGCTACCGAGACCTAGCCGAAAAGCACCCAAACTCATTGATGAAATCAGACGAAAAGATGGTTATCAAACAACACTCTAGCTAGTTACCAACTAAGGAATGAGGCAGCAACATAAGGCGACGCCTACTCATCCACCCTTGTTTAATTTCCTTTTCCAAATGAGCCGTACCAGAACACTGGGCATTGCAGATGGCATGGCAAAAGGAACGCTTCTATACCCTCAACGAGTCATATTGACCCCCTTCTAAGAATCGGCTTTACTCTAGTAGTGTCAAGAAGCCTTGCCCAAAGGATCATTGAACAAACAGATCCAACCCCTTGGTCTCCAGGAACAGATAAAACTGTGCCCTCATGAGCTGAATCTCGAAAATTCCTCTTAAAGTCATCGAATCATCGCTTTAGTACCGTTGGGCTGCCAGACATACGGCCTAGAACTCTTCTTGGGGTCGATGAATTATCGCTCCAAGGGCATTTGGTCATCAGACGTACAACCAAAATTCCTCTCGAAATCGATAAATTACCATTCCAAAACCATATGGTCGCTGAACATCCAACTACAAAATGTTTTCACGAACTAAAGCAACGTAGAGGCAAATAGATAGATCAGCGGTATCTAATCTAGAAAACCCTTCGTAACATTAAGGTCTTTCACAAACTAAAGTGTCATGGAGGAAAACTAGTAGATCAACCATCATCTGGTCCAAAAAACCCTTCACGAAAGTGAAGGTCTTTCTTGAACTAAAGCATCATGGAGGCAAACCAATATATTAGCCATCATCTGACCCAAACAACCTTTCGTGAATGTGAAAGTCTGTCATGAACTAAAATGTCATGAAGCTAAATCGATAGATCAGTGGTCATTTGATCTAAAAAAAAACCTTCAAGAATATGAAGGTCTTTCACGAACTAAAACGTAATGAGGTTAAACCAGTAGATCAACGATCATCTGATCCAAAGAAACCATTGGCGAACGTGAAGGTCTTCCATGAATTAAAGCATCTGAAGGTGAACCGAAAGATTAGCGAAATTTATGTATGACCGATCTCTGTGAAGGAGAACAGTAAGATCGGTAGCTATCTGATCCAAAGCCCCTGAAGTCAATGAAGTCATGCTTCGGGGCCACAAATCGACAATCATCGCATAACTAACGGAATCACTTCCAATGACCGATCAAACAAACAATGTTGAACTCTAGAGCTTCATAGTTGCACAAAGGATCTAAGCCAAAACTGAACCAACCTTGGGGTTAATAAGATGCTGACTCGAATCAATCCACGGCTTAGAACTTGGGAGAACTGCGCCCACTGGACCGGGGGTAACCAGACGAGTGGTAGAGAAACCCCAGATATAGTTTAAGCATGTGAACAGCCTTGTAGCTTGGGGGCACCACACATACTTGATAGCTACAAGGAAAGCCAAGACTAATCATGCCACAGTTATGTTTTGTTTGATTGAAAATTCTGGCATTCTAACAACTACGGACTCAACGACCTAGCTAGCGCAACAAACAAAATAGCAGCATAATACTTGGTTACTTCTTCCCAACTCTTCCTTTACCATGCTTGATGACTAGTTCCTTTTCCTCTTAGACTGCATTCCAGTTAAAGACCAATTCTCTAGAGGTAGTTTGTACCAAAAACTGAGGTCTTACCCAACTCCCATAAACTCTTTCTTCATAACCATCTTCATGCGGTCGGCTATAGATCTCTTCGACATGGCAATCTTACTTGTTTAGTCGTGCGCATCTTTCCGAAATAAGGGAGGATCGTCCAAGCCATGGTTACCTGTTCCAAAAACCAATTATCTCTTAAAACTGACGAAATCGCGTTCCAGTGAAGTAAAATCGCCGGATTGATGGGAAAACTCAATCCTTACCTTATATGAACTGGTATCACTTCTCCAGCACCAGAAAGGCCCAAACCATTGTGTACATCCCATAAGTTGTGCCTCCCTTCTTGAACCAATAAAACTGTGTTAATAGTAATTACCCACCGGGTCGACAGAAGCAAATCGACTCAAGTTGCTGGATCAAAGGAACTCGGTCCTTGCCTTCTAAAAACCGGTGTTTCTCCAACAACATTGGAAAGGCCCAATATTACACTACTCATATTGCCCAAAGATAGGCAACATCGATAAGTACCAAAAGCCGCGCATTTCATAAGCCGCGCCAAAACATATGCTCTTCAACTTTGCCCGAAGATAAGCAACACCAAGCAGTACCAAAAGCCACGCATTTCATAAGCCATGCGAAAACATATGCTACTCAGGTTTCCCGAACAAAGGCAACACCGAGGAGTACCAAAAGCCATGCATTTCATAAGCCGACCAAAACATACGCTCCTCGCATTTCTCGAAGATAGGCAACACTGAGGAGTACCCAAAGCCGTGCATTTCATAAGCCACGCTAAAACATACGCTCCTCGCGTTGCCCGGAAATAGGCAACATCGAGAAGTACCAAAAGCCATGCATTTCCTAAGCCGCACCAAAAAATACGCCCTACCATTGTCCGAAGATAGGCAACACGGAGGAGTACCAAAAGCCGTGCATTCCAAAGATAGGCAACGCCAAGAAGTACCAAAAGCCATGCATTTCATAAGCCGCACCAAAACATACGCTCCACAACATCGCCCAAAGATAGGCAACATTGAGGAACATGAAAAGCCGCGCATTTTATAAGTCATGCACTAGCTCTTAAAAAAATTAAACTCCTTACGTTGCCCGAAGACAGGCAATATCGAGGAAAACTAAAATCCGTGCATTTCACAAGCCACGCATTCTCAAAAGCAATGCATTTCGTAAGCCACACACTCTTAAAAGCCATGCATTTCATAAGTCGTGCACTCTTAAAAGCCACGCATATCATAAGCCGCACAATCACTGCTTGATGTTTCTCTGGCGTCATCAAAAAACCGTTAAAATTTTCCAAGTACCGGTGTTGTCCCAACAACATCGAAAACTTGTCTATTGCAGGATTAACAATGATCAACTCCCGCTACCCGAAAGAACCTACATTACTTCGATAGTGCCATAAGTTCACAAACTAAGAAGTCAATAAAGAATTCCAATCTTTGACCAAAGTTAATGTACAAAATTTCTAAATTTAAGATATCCAAGTCATGAGTTCCTAAAGATAGAAGCTACGATGCACCTTTGATTGGGGCATCTAAGGAGCCGCCTAGAACGTCAAGTCTTACATCACTTATTCAGAATAATCAGCCCTTATGGATCGATGGGCATATAACACATTAACACTTATCAAGATAAAAGATTTTTCCAACTTGCAGTAAAAGGAGGAACTTATTATCACCTAGAGATAGACGACGATGGAAGGCATTTCCAGAATAAATCATCGACGCACCAGCTTCCAAACACAGAAGCAGGTGCTCGGCTGAGATCTTAAACCCTAACTTGCAAAAATCAGCTATTATCCAAAGATAAACAATGGCAAGGAGAGAACACTCAAAAACGAACAGCAAAGCAATTGATTCTCAAAGATTTGAACAACGAATAAAGTAAATTTCACAACAACGTCAATGCCATGCACAGCGCATATGCCGTGGAACAAGTAAAGTTAATTGTCAAAGAGTCAAGACAAACATTACCAAACTCTTACGATCCATGATTATGATGGGAAGAGTGCAAGCGTACTGGGGGCAATGTAAAAACTTGCCAAACAACATCTAATCTTTTATAAGTGCTCAGAATTTAGCATTTGGGAATAATGGGTTCCGCAAATGGAAGTCGGTTGCAACAAAAATCAACCAAAGGAAATTTAATCTTATACAAGGGTAACCATGGAATTGGTTAAATAATGATCCTTTACTACCAAAGGGAGCATTTGATGGTTATAGCGAAAGCAAAGTAACGGAGGCAGTCGAGACTCTCATGCTTTCAGAAAATGGCCTATCCCAAGTTAAGCAACACTAAGAAAACAACCACATTGGGTTAGAAGGAATCTACTTAACTCTACAGGTTCAGATGCATGACTCAATCCTTATTAACATGACTTAATACTACCCAAAGATAGGCAGCACTAAGAAATGACTTTTACAATCCAATCATCAAAGTGCAAGTTTTGAAAGACCGAAACTAGTTCCCACCTAGATTAAAGCATTGCCAGATCGGTAGGGAAAATCGATCCCAACCCTATCCCAACCTCCTGAATGTCAGTGTTTCCCCAGAAACGTAAGGCGCTTTTCTTATTCCCTAAGTACGGACATTTCCCCAGCATTTCCTGGAAATTTTCTATTCACTATGTACCAGTATTGCCTTGGCAACACCAGGAAAATTTTATCTACAGGTTCGACGAGAAACACTCACCATAGTGAATCATCAATGCACTAGCTTCCAGAGATAGAAGTTGGTCCTCAGCTAAAATTCTACCTTTATCTTCAGAATACTACTGTTTCCCAAAAATAGGCAACAAAAGGAAGACATAACCAACCATTCCACAGGAAAAAGCAGCATCGGAAGGAAATCTCAGAATTGAATTGTTTGTGTGCTAATTTCTAGGAATTAAAGCTGGTGCACTACCAAATTTCCTGAATTCGGTTTAGAAAGAATTTAGATACAGCCAAAACATAAGCAGCCACAAGGAAATGTCACTTAGAACCAAGCAACTAGGTTATCAACTCACAAAGAAAGGAGTTGACACATGAACAATACATCCATGATGACATCGTTAACTAAGAAAAGCATGCATGGCCAAGGAAAAACGGGAACAATCATGGAAGGTCAGAAATAAAATCTACGAACTTCCTCAATTCCAGAATGGGATTGAGAGCAAAACGGGGGTAATTGAGCAATTCTCCCTACACATTTCCATCTCTCGCAAGTGTCTAAATATAAGCATCCAAAATAGCTAATCCTATAAACAAGGATAAGCACACAAATCCTCATTCCAAACCATGGATTGGGTTAGATAATAGTTTCGTTCTATCAAATAGATATTCCTAATAGCAAATTGCTAGTAAAGGAAATAATGGATTCAATTTTCAAAAATTAACCGTCACTCGGAGTCTGGCGACAACTAGAAGGATTGATGACCTACTTACGATTTGACTAGATCATTTGGTCCTATCTTGCGGGAATGTACCATCACCTAAAGATTGATAATTCTAGGGAGAGACCCGTAAAATGAACTGTCAATACATTGGCTTTCAAAATAAGAAGCAAAAGCTTAATCGACTCTTTATTCCTACCTTCTGGAATCTTACGTTATCCGAAGATCCACAACATCAAGGAAAAATTCCCAGGTTTGAGTCATCCATGTATAGGTTTCCAAAAATAGAAATCAACACATGGTTAAGATCTCAACATCGGACTTAGAAGAATTTACTTTAGCAAAAAATGCAAAAAATGCATCTTTTTAATACATACCGACATAGTTATACAACTCAGATCTTCGGTCAAAAAACAAAGTCCCTATTTCCTAAAGATAGGAGCTATCATGTCAATCAAATTGAGGCAATCAAACTTATTGCTTAGGAGACCTAGTCTCCTGAAACGGGATGGTTCAGTTGTCAAAGTAATCAGCCCTACGGAATAAGGCATTTACACCAACACTTTGTTAAAACGAATTCAATTTAGAACAAGTGGGGATTAGCTACAGAACTGGCTAAACCAAGCTATTTCGTAGTTCTGAACAAAACTATGAAATAGAATATGCCGAAATGACTGCAGAAGTATTACTTACATGTATAGAATAAAAGTAAACGAGTATGCTACACATGAGAACAAGAAGTGCAACGGCGAGAAAAAGCAATGTTCAAAATCGAGCAATTAAGCCAACAGTCCCCGGAGATAGAGGTTGTTGTGCGTTGAATTATGAAAAATGCAATAGAAGGATAATCGCAATTGAATAACTCATGGGCTAGTTTTCGAAGGTTGAAATTGTGCTTGATTAAACTTCAAATACAACTCTACAAGAGCAAATGTGCCTCATAATTTAACTGTAATCAGTTATCCCAATATGATATGAATAATAAGCGAAGACTATGTTGTGAAGGGCCCAGCTTCTAGAGGAGTGGAAGTACCTCCACCAAACTAAAGATTGGATGACCAAAGAATCATGTTCACACCAAAACATAGCATTCAACCCCGTCAGGTATATTCTACTTTAAATAATATCCCGGTGTAACCAACACCCAGAATCTAGAGGAAATCAACATATGTTGACCAGTCGGGTTATGAGTATTGATTAAGACAAATGTAGTGTGTTATCTACATGAGAAGATTCCACTATCTTGAATACTGCAAACAAACAATCTAGTGTAGATAGCTTGCTTACATTTGAAAAACAATCCATATCATCCCTTGAAATTATCTCTTCCACATTTACCCATTATTGAGCAACGACCAATAACGGAGCCGTTGTTCTAAGCGAAGCGGGAAGCCTTTCTTTCCAGGATAACTGGAATACAGAAACGGGAAAAGCGATATGATTGAATCATCTACTATATCCAAATTTGGAATAAATTTTTGCACCGGAATTTATAAACATCGACGGAAATTAAACCTAATTTTCGAGAAGAAAAAGCTGATGACAAAGAGCGAGACTTTGCTCCAAAATGATATACAATCGTTCTAGACAAACCTTAGCTTCACCGTCAGTCGAATTAGAACTATATAGGACAACTCCAAATCTACATCATACACCCGCTTACCGACCTAAACCCTTGCATAAACTACGAATCAAAGATTGCATCATCAACACCAAGAATTGAAATTTAGAATGACATCAAAAAACGAATGGCTGTCAGAAGTTAGTCAATTGAGAACAACATCATGAGGTAGACTATGATGATTCACATCAAAAATTCAATAGTCAAAGACAAACTTGCACGGTAACCTCGACACGGTCAACTAGATTTCAGAAAATGAAAACTCATAAGAAGTATTTCCAAAGCACGCCTTGTTTTCTACAAAGGCATACTATGGGCGAAAATGTTATCTAGGTTTTCAACCTAGCAGAATCCAAAGGAAGTTAGGTCAAAGAAAGTCAAAACATGTACGTCGAGTCAGAGAAAACCAAGAATCAACCAAAAGAACTAGAACAAGCCAAGAAGAAGCCAAAAGAAAGCAGAAAAATGTTAAGGACATGGATCGCCAGCGATCCATTTCCTATAGACCGCTAGTGATCCATAGTGTTTACTCGCCATCCCACCTATCTTTCTACATCATGGCCCTTATGACGAAGACTAAAAAATTGGCTAAGTATATGGATAGCTAGAAATCCATACATTTCTATTAGTTCGCTGCTACAAAAAAACAGAGGGAATGAACGAAGGCATTAGATCACTTTCGAGCTTAATTTATGGATCTTTGGCAATCCATATAGTTAGCGCGGTTCCTGACACAATTTCCAGTGTGCCTTCATGCGGTTATGTGCAAACATTTTGGCAAACGGACTTAGTCCAGGAGCTATATAACCTCTATAAATACAATTCTACCTGCAACGTAAACGGGATCTTCTCCGGACTGGTTTTTGAAGCTCTGATGATAACATTCTTCACTCTCTACCTCCCTCACAATAATTTTCAAAGGGATTCATTATGATTCTTCAGTGGATTCCAATTTTAGGGATTCAATCTAGCTAAGGACAATCAAAAGCCTTGTAATAAACACTACTTATAACGACATCATTCTATAATAAAATGTAAAGTGGATGTAGGTTTCATTAACATTTGAACCACTATAAAAATTCCTTGTCTTCTTTCTTTTACTGTCTTTTTCTATACCTATTATCTGTATTATTGCTCTGTGAGAACAGGGCTGGTGTTTTTACACTCAAATCTGGGTGTTGATTCATTTTTTGGGTTAACATAGATAAAATAAACAGATCCATATATATATATATATATATATATATATATATCATAAGTTACACAGTCTTTATACATACAAAATACCAAACTTAATATACATTATGTACAAATCAATGTATGATATATATAAACATCTTCATAGGCTCCATCTTTAAATACCTCACCATCATGATTACTTTATTCACCTATAGTGTATAAGGAGGGGGTCAGACACACACGTCTGGTGAGTAAAAGTATTACCAAGTGGTAATACTGCTACATGATTTCATAAATATCAAATGAAAACTAATAATATTTTACCTCAACCTACCTCACCTACATCTACAGATTTAGTCCATCATAATAAACATAATATAATGACCACTCTTATAAACTTATCAACATTCAATGCATGATAGAGTTAAATAAACGTAAACTTACTAGTTTACACACAAAAGAAGGAAAAAAGAGTACTAATCTCATGACAAACACAAGAGTTAGTTAGGCAGAGACTAACCCTAGGATATACTTAAACATGAACTATTCCGATAAACATCAACATGGATGTAAGTTAGGTACACATCTGTTTATACACAAAGTTATAGGAAAACATAACCTAACCTATTAACAAATGACTCGATATCAACATCATACCATGCATAAATCAAACATATAATTTTATTAGATGTTAAACACTTCTAGACATCGTAGAGAAACCCACACATCGTTTACTATCTATTTCATATAGGCTTGGCTGAAGCAAAACTACTTCAGCCCTGGTTTGGGTTCAATATGGCAAACTAAATCTCGCATCAATGGACTGGTAGACCATACACCAGTGGACATGTTACTATGAAGATTTAAAAAAAAAATCTAAAACTGCTCCTTCTTTTCAGAATCAAAATACTTTCTTTGTTTCTTTCTTTAGTATAGTTCTTCACTTCCTTAACATCATTTCGTACAGTGCGGATCTTTCCTATATCATATATCCACGTTGTATTTAAATTCAAAGCTTAGTCACCATAATCTAACCAATTTATATAATTCCCATTTAATACACAATCTAATTGAAATTTAACCCAAAATTGACTATCATTAACATCATTAAGTTCTATGAGTATTTCAATATAAATTTCCTAATCTAACTTATCCAAATTCATCAATAACAGACCTATATTAACAATCAAATAACACGAACTACTCTCTTGTGAATAATATGAATAATGATTCCCACTTACCAAATTATATTGCCAGGCCCTAGGATTCCTCTGTTAGTCTTTGATTCCTTTGTTATCCTAAATTGCAATCCTCTAAAATTTTCCACATCCACAAATGATTGGTATCTTTGTGCAGTCCTCTTCATGCTCATCAATTCGATATATAGATTTCTATGTTTTCGTTTATATTTGAAACTGCATGGAGATGGTAGAGCAATGGAGGAAGAAGGAGTTGGAGAAATTAAAGAGTATGAGAAAATAAGAAATGAATTCAGAAACTTTTCTATGCGGTTTGATATTACTTGCTAACTATCATTTCACGTAATTGGACTTAGGCCCATTTAAAATAAACTAAAACCTACTTACTTAAAACACATATCTCTTTCATAAGAACTTCGATTTAGACAAAATGATATACCATTCTAGCAAAACATGAGCTATACGCAGCAGTACAAATCTCGTCACCTATTTCCAATGTTTTTGAAATTACAGTTTCCCCCTACTATTAAAATATACACCTAAATCTCATAGGATATTACATTTTTCGTAAGAAATACATTATTCCATAAGTCAATATCACTCATATATGTATATTAAAGATTATGAATTTTAATATAAATGTTGTCCTCTATCATTTATATGTGAATAGATTACTTATAGCTGTTGAACTTTCTTAAGCTAGAAATTTTATGTGCGGTACTATTAATATATAGACTACATAAAGTAAGATCATGCATATATTTGTTGAGATTTCCTTAAGGTATGCATATTATACTTAGGCCATTAAGGAATAGTATGTACGAGTTAATAATTTCTCTTTATTTGTTGAGCTTTCGTCAAGGTAAAATGACATTAGGACAAAGACCACAGAGTAGGATTGTATATGATGCAAGAAATAAGGCATTCTCCATCACATATGGGCCTGTGACTTATTGAGCTTTCCATAAGGTCAGAATCCTAATGCATGTGAAACCTAATACTCACTAGAGAAGTCGAAATATTCTATATTTCTCTTAGAATTTTGAGAAATATATAAGTTTAGTGGGAGTTTATTAGTAAAATAAAATATATTGTTTAACCTTACTAATACTATAAGAACATTTGCTATGAATTTAATGTCAAATCTACTAAAATAAATTTGTAGAAAACTGTTTACATCAAAAGTATTTTATGAAAATGACAAACTCACTGGACTTATTACATAGACTAGCTAAGTGTGACAAAATAACACTTACATACAAGCATTTATGGTCATTAATAATCGATTCTCCTAGAGTAAGACCTGCTATGATGTAGATCCCAAACTAATAATTGCTTATACAATGGTTTGCGGACCTAGAACTCACATAAGTTTACGTGTTGTCTACGTTAGGTAAAATGTTGCAAGGGAAACATGAAACCATGTGTCCATCAAATCTTCGATAGCCTCAAAATATTGTTTGGGGAGCAATATTATTTGAAAAAATATGAGATCACTAAGAAATTGTTCAATACAAAAATATTGAAGGGTAACGAAAGTGGACATGTACATCTTAATGATGAAAGGTTGTATTGGTAGACTTGCACAACTGGACGTCATAATAAGAAACAAGCTACAAGTGGACATGATTGTAGGGTCTATTACTCCATAATTTGAACTGTTTATAGAACTATAATTTCAAACATTTGAATGTAAGTCTCGCAAAGCTTCTCAATATGTTGAGATCAGCCGAGTCTTCATCCAAGGATCAAGGCGTAATGCTCACGTTAAAAGGGAAAACATCATCTTTGAATGGTTTAAAGAAGATGAAATGGATTAACAAGAAGAATAAGAAGATCACTCCAATGATAAAAGTGAGTGTCACTACAATCACAAGAAAGGGCACTAGAAACAGAAATATCCAGATTATCTAAAGGTTGTCAAAGAGAAGAAATAGAATGATTTTGCTGCTCTGACAAGTATATTTATAATTCAAAACTATTTTCTAATCAATAAATTATCTTTGTTTTAGATATTTTATATGCAACTCATATTCGTTGCCCATTACTTGAACTTAAAATAGATAACGTATGGAAAAGTCTGAGATGAGACTTCAAGTCACCGATGGATCTCTGGTAGATGCAACTGTAGTTGGAGACTATCACTTGGTTTTTCGAATGGATTAGAGTTAATTTAAATCTTTGCTATTATGTTAAAAACTTTATTTGAAGAATTATTCCTATGTTTAGATTGTCTAATACTTGATATATTTTCATTATGTTGATAACGTTATGAACATTATGTTGGATAGGAATAAAATCTGCAATGGTGTTTTCGATAATGGAATTTATGTCCTTAATTCTAATTATATTTATGGTGGAATAACTCTTCTATTGTTGAAATTAATAACGATTATCTATTCTACTATAAGCTAGATCGTATAAGTGAGAAACGACCACACAAATTGAAAACCGAAGGTTTTCATCCATCGTTTGATTCTGAATCATTTGATAAGTGTGAGTCATGCTTTAAAGGAAAAATGACCAAGAATCCTTTTGGTGGGAGAAATGAAAGAGTTAATGAACTCTTAGGTCCTATACATACTGATGTATCTAGATCTATGCCTGTAGTTACTAAAGATAATACTTCTTATTCGATAACTTTTGATGATGATTTTTCAAGGCTAGGATATGTGTATTTCATGAAGAACAAATCTGATGTCTATGAAAAATTTAAAGAGTATAAGAATGAGGTTGAAAATAAAATGGATCGTAAGATTAAATTATTTTGATCTGATCGAGGAGGGGAGTAGTTGGAAAAGAGCTCCTACGATACTTAAAAGACATTTGGATTACCTATCAGGTTATTCCACAATATACTTTACAATATAATGAATCAAATCCTATTAGATATGATTCATTCCATAATGAGTAAAGTTGAGTTACCCCTTTCTTAATAGGGATATGCATTAGAAATTACGACGTACATGTTGAATTTGATATCCATAAAAGTTATGCCTAAGATGTCATATGAGATGTTCCATGGGAAGAAACCCCACCTCAATTATTTGAAGGTGTAGGGTTGTCCTGCCTGCGTTAAGAATGTCGACCCTAATGAACTTGAGGCAAGCTCAGCCCTACGTAAATTTATAGGATATCCCTAGAATGCTAGGGGATATATTTTCAACATACTAAGGAACAAAAGGTCATTATTTAATAACTCGCACCTTAATAAGCTCGAATTTCGATTAAATCAAAACTCAAATCTATTAAGGTATGGATTGTTGATTATGATAACATGTAACAAACAAAAATATATCAAGGTGCGATAAATATAAACTCACAGCGGAATTGAAAAATATAATATAATATACGTATTGACTAAGGCTCCCACCTTAGAATGTTATTCCTTGGATAATTAATTATCTTGTCAGGATTGGACATATATAGGAAGACTTCATCATTTGCCATTCCCATCTTACTCTAGCAACCAGTCATTGTAAATCTCACCTATGGGTTGTTATAAGGAGGGGGCTTGGAAAAACGTTTCCATTGATTGGAAAGTTACATACTTTACTCATCTAATTAATTTATGCAGATTGATTTCCACTTAAATGTTATGTCTATTGACGGCTAATCCATTAAATTTTATATGTACATGTACGATGTGCTTAACCTAACCTAAGGTATCATTTTATTTGTATATATGCCTATAACATACAAATATATAAATATATATATATATATATAATCCAATTTACCTAAAACTCTAACCACTTCATACTTCTTAAGTAGGGAAGAGGTAGATCCATCGGTCATTTACTACCTCAAGTCCTTTGAGTGGGCCCTTAGCAACGTCAACGCTTCTATAAAGATTAATGACTCATATTCATGGCTTTAGAATAAAATATATAATTTAACTACCATATAACAAATTCAATTCAAATACTCATCTAAGGAATAACTAACTACCTTCGCCAAATAAACAACAAACAAATAATTAAATATGTAAAGACCCAAATTTTTGGTCGTTGATTTTGAACATTTAATTTATTTAAATGTTAAGTTTTGAAATGTGAATAGAATTTTAATATGGAATTTGACGATCAAATATGTGGAATAAAAACTTAAGTTTCAAATATAGCGATATATTGGATAAATTTAATTGTTTAATTATTAATTAGAAATTGTTTAAATAATTGAATTGGAGTAGAATATGAATCGAAAATTATTTCTAATGTTGATATAAATTCTACTGGAATTATAATTGAGATGGTAATTTTTAAAACTGAAATTTTGAGCGATTTCAAAAAATTTAGAAATCGTCGATTTAATCGACACGTTAAAATAGCGATCCAAGGCACAGTCTCAAAATTTCGACGAAACTAGTTCCATTAGATCCGTAATAGTGTATTATTATTGGATTTCAAATTTCACAGCTTTTGAATTTAATGTTTAGTCATACGGGATATAAACGCGTTGAAATTTATATCGAAAATTCCTAGCGGCATGTCTTGATAGGGGTCGAATAAAATATCAAAATGTTTTGAAAAAAAGAAAAGAGAAAAATAAAATAAAATGGAAGTTAAGTCAAATCCTAACCGACAAAATCCTGTACCCTAATCTTTTTCTTCATAGTAAAATCACGTCCCTTTCCTTTCAGTTAAAGCATGACCTCCCTTCCTTCCTTTTAAAATCGTGCATGTTTATTTCATTCGAATTCAAACAAAAAAATCGAATCGCGCCCGTTTAAAATCACGATGCCATAAAACCCCCTTTTTGCATTTTCAATCGAATCGTCGTTCATAAAAAAAGATGGTGATCAAACAATATCGCGATGGCGCTTGTACTTGGATGAAGGTGGTTTCTGCTTTAGATCGCAATCGAATCAGGAGCTCAAGAAGATGGCCGAAATCACCATCTTTTACCACCCGGACAACAAACTTTCATTCGCGAGCAAAATCGTGTTGATTCTACTGAATTTGAGTAGCAAATGTAGCGCGCGTGAAGTGGTGCATAGGGGAGGAGTGGCTGCTGGTTAAGGTGCTGGAGCAGTCGAGATCGGAGGCAATGTTGGAGGGGAGAGTGGTGCCTCTCGGTCGGGGCTCGGATCGATTCTGGTCGGCGGGAGTACTGTGTGACTCCAAGTGGTTGGTCGCGACAGTCGCTAGGGAAAGAGCAGACAGCAGGGCATGAGTGGAGGCTGAAGAGGAGGAGTTTTAAGCCAGAAATGGTAGCCGAATCGAAGAGGATGAAAGTAATTTGGCTTGTTAAATTGAGTTACATAAATTCATTTTTGATTTTAAATTTTAAATTTGAGATAGCTAATAAATTTAATAAAATTTGCACTCGAAGTCTAAATAAGTGAAATCAAGACGAGTTTGTATGCGAAGATGAGAAATATACAAGCTGGGATTAAAATTGGGTCGATCAGAAAATTCGAAAATAAAGGTGAGTTAATCTCACTTATTTTTTTGGATTACTAGTATAATTTTTTGTAGCTGAAATTAATTATTTGATGTATGGTTGAAATTGATAATTGTTATTAGTTTGGATGTTATATATATTAGTGGTTGGATTGATATTCCCGCATATTTTAGCGGATGAGCCTCTATGAGCCCCGCATGATAGCGGATGATCCTATATTCCGAGATATCCTCCTTGAAGTAGGATTGGTATTTTATATTGTCTAACATCTGCGGATGCAGGAAAACAAGTTGGAGGGATCCAATTGGGTTCCTCAAATATATTTAGTGTTTGTTTTCACATATACAAAAATATATGATGTGACTGAATAATCTGCTAGATTATTATGTGGTATAAACTTTAAATGTTAAAACAGCATGGGAATTAACTTTGGTATATTAAATACCATAAATATTATTTTCAATTTTTAAGGAATTAAAAGGAGATTTTTAATATAAAAATATGTATATCGAAAATTGGATTATTTAAAAGAGATTGATATGAATAAGCAATAATTGGTTTTTGATCGTACTAAACAACGCGGGAAAAATATTTTAAATAGAGATTTTAAAAATAAATTATATAAAGGAATTTTTAAGACTGGATTTTAAAATGATATTCGGGAAAGAATATAGAAAGTAGTTGAAATCGATATAAAAAATAAATTGGCAAAAATGAATGGAATTTATAAGGAATTGAATTTACTAGAATTTTATAAATGAGATTATTTTTAGTGAAACTCAAAGGAGTTATAAAAATTTATAAACGATTTTTATTAGTAAAGGAAAGTGATATCAGATGATAAATTTGGAATATAAATTTACAGGCAGACTTTATTTTTTTAATATGGAAATAGGGTAAGAGGAAAATAGTGGATACTATATTTGAAGTGAAAATGGTTAAGGAGATCGAAATGAAAGTGATGTATGGAAATCAAGAGGGATTTATAAATGTTAGACTGACCATGTTGGAATTGAATATTATATTTTTCTGAGAAGTTAAGTTTATTTTAAAAAGAAGGATTTTTAATTATTAACTAGGTAATTTAAAAGTGTTTAAGAATATTTCTGAAAATTAATTATTTAGTTGTTTTAATTGTTTAAAGTATATTTAATTATTAATTAAGTTAGTTATAATGAGTTGATATTAAGTTAATTGTTATTTAAGAATTAACAAGTATTATTATTTTAAAAAGATAAATTATTCAATATTTATATTATTTTTATATAATAACTTTTATAAAAGAGTAGTTGCCTAAGATAAACATGGAAATTTATATAGGAATTTTATAAGTATTATTTTGAAAAATTACTTAATACAGTTTTTGGATAGTAATGGTATACTTTCATGGCAAAATCGGAGGCAGTGAGTGCCTGCAGTTAAGTTTTGGATTTCTATAGGATAGAGACGTAACCATTGAGCTGTGCATCCATGGTTAATACCGTGTAGTGCTTTCCATATTTATTTGAAAGATTTTTCAAATATTTTGAAAGAATGGTTAGTAAACATACTTACTTCGATAAGATAAGTACATGACTTTTGATAAGAGATTTAATTTATTAAGATTAAATTAAAAAGAGATTTAGTGTTTTTCAGTGGAAAGGAAAATATTTGGTTGATTGATTACTTATTTGATAGTTAAATAACTGACTGTCAAATATGGACCCAAAATATAACTTTGGGAATATCTAGGAGAAATACGGGAATTTTGTGGTACAGTTACCGTTCGAGTGCCATACTATACATATAAACTCGTTCGTTCTTCTAGGATGTTTATAAAGAAATCCACCCACTAATGGTTAGGAGGTGATCTCCGGTCTTATTTTCGTATGTTTATTTCCTAAAGAACCGGGGATGAGTTTAACGGAAGTATCGAACGTTGTTTCGAAAAGACCGAGATCGGATAAGTTATCCGGAAACCACTTCGATCCAACAAGTACGTTTTCGAACTGAGAAAAAGGGCATGGAATCAAAGATGGAGCAATGAAGTGCAAGGGTTTATCGCAACTAATCCTGAGGATGATTACAAAATGGATGTAGTAGGAGTAGTGCATTCGGATTCGTTCGGACCTAGAATGGACTTGTATGGATGAATGCTATCGGTACATTGTTATTGGAGGACAATGAGCATTCTAGGTGAAAATTCCTCAAAAAGGTAAACGTAGCCTCTAGCCTCATCTGCTGGGAATGACTGAAAATCAAAGGAGATGCAACAAGGCTAAGTGGGTTGCACCCAATTAGGCTATGTTTATCACCTTTCTAGATACCCTCGGATATTATTACTATGGTGCACGGAAGAGCTTGGAAAGGGTGGGAACACCCAGGGTGATAGCATATTCGGTCTTGTGTTGCAGGGGATCCCGAACTTAGTCCTTGGTACAATTTTTTTAGATGTGTACTGTGATAGGTGGTACCCCAGAGCCTAATCATTCGTATGGAATACATTCTCCTATACGTGCCTTTACAGTTTTGATTGTAAAGCCTAGTATGCTGGAATTAATTAATGTAACAATTTCAGTTAACGCTATTACAATATCAGACGATTTTGATAAAAAATGTTTTGGTTATCGTAAGATAAAAAACCTCCATGTTTATGTGTGACGTGGTCTTACCAGATACCTTGGTATTTCAAAGGATTTGGGAAATAGTAATAATTCAAATTGAGTGTGTTTTCTCACGCTAGTTTTTCATACTGACTCGGGTGTTATTTTATTATAATACTCGGATCAGACCGAGTATTACAGATTTAGGTTAAAATGCTATGCAGCTTAGGAAACGTGCTGGAGGAGTTCAGACGTATATCACATACTTGGTTATTTTCGCTGTGGAGAGTTATGTATATCAGGACAAGTTATTATAACTATCCAGATTGATGTATTGATTGTTGTATTCTGATGATTGTAAGAAATAAACAGCTACATATTCTTTTGTATAAAATCTGTTATTATATATCATATTTTGTTCCACTGCGATTGTGAGATTATGTGTTGTTGTTTCTATTTTCTTCTACTTTTTTCTTCTTCACCCCTAATGAGCTGGTAGTTTTCGACATTTGAATATTCGGCATGTTATATAATGAATGTATAGAAGTCAATTTTCGTGGGTCGAAAATCCGGTTCGTTACAAAATGTAACGCCCTGAAAAGTTTCGTCTTTCGAAAATTCAACATCGATACTCACTTTATCGACTGCCGAGAAATCGAAGGCCGGAAACCCGAAATGTTATGGTTTTAGAAAAAGAAAAAGAGAGAAGAAGAGAGGAAAGACAAAAAATAGAGAGAAAAGAAAATAGAAATAGAAAATAGAACGGAACAGAAAGAAAATAACAAAACAACATCAGAATCTCACAATTCGCAGCGGAACAACATATAACAAATAAATGAATAATCTTTAAACAAAGAACTATATCAGTTATTACATTACATTTCATTTCATTACATCATATCATCAGAGTGTATAACAACATACAACAACAAACAGCGGAAAAAGAAATACTATATACTAGTAATACGCCATGTCATCCAGCTTGCCTCCAGCAACTCTAGAATATCCTGATAAACCTGAACTCTTGACTGCCCGTGTGGAAATTGGTGGGCACCCAGAGTTTAGGAAGGAAAACAATAAACTCCGAGTCAGTCATAAGACTGGTGTGAGAACTCAAAATAGTTTATTTATCTTTAAAATCAAAATAGAGAAATATTTTTAATTTCAATTCGCAATGCTTTTAAAAATGAGACTACCATAAGGCCTCCCGCACACACACATGCAAACGCAGAATCGGAGGAGATTTCTCCTTATGATAGTCAAAGATGCTTGATACGCATTAAAAAGAACATTTGATATTATTATTAGTGCATAGTGTAGGAAAAATTTATTTCGAAAGTAGAATATAAATCTTAGCCAGCATAGACATTCCGAACTATGCCTACTATAGCTACCATCCAAACAGTGGGGCGCCACCATAAGTGAATGATAGGTTCTACAACTAATACCGTACAAGATCGTATTGTTTCTTTGGATTTCCAACGAATGATCAGGCCAAGGAACTTCCCATTGCCACATGAGAATGCCTCTGGATGGACATCCCCGAGAACCAAACCGGATCTCTACCAACACAAGGCCGGGTTACCCGTAACTGAGTAACAACTGACCGAATATGCCATCCCCCGGTCCTTTGGGACCTTTCACCGAGCGCTCGCAATCAATTCACACAATCATAAAGTGTTTTCAACATGAGTAAGTATCTGGGCTCCATACCATGATACCACCCTTTTCCAGAAGGAAATACACACATCCTAAAGGGCGCTACCCCTCATAACCTTGCCGCATCTTTCCTGTTTTGACCATTCACCGGGTGTGAGGCTCGACGAAGTCACGTCCACAAAAACATACTTTATACAAAAGTCATGCTTTGGGTCAACAAATGATCATAGAAATGATCACCAGGATAGACAATCAAATAAACGATCCTATCACAAATAATCAACACAATGATCATTTATAGCAACACTCAGCATGTCACATTACCAAATTGGGAATATATCGCTGATAACATTCAACTACATAACCTCTGAGCTCGTACGTCTCAGAGAAGGGTGTTAAGCTAAAAGAATAAATTCTCCGCCACCAACAGAAATATATTTGAAAGAAATCGGCTTTATATCTCAATTTGTAATGTCAGACATACAATCCATACAAGTCTGTTCCGGGCTCGAACAGAACCGAAGGCACTTACAAAGAAGTCCTTGCAGTCCGGATATTCACAATCCTGATCGGATTTCCCATCACTTAGGGAGTCTCTATACCGTTGCAACTCAGTGCAGAGACAATCGACAGGTCATCCTATCGCTCTCGCAAATACTGGGTCTTCAACACCGATCTTCAAATGCAATTCACAACGACGTATCACATATTCGGAATGGGTTATACGACCCCATGGTCCTTTCCCGGTTAACCCGAATAGTGAGCGCTTATTCAAAAATAAGTGTGGCATTCAAATTCAAGCAAATCACAATAAATACCCATTCAAAGGGAAATATTGATAGTCGATTATTGAACTATCAATTGATATGCACACATCACCAGATTCCAAATAATTTTCCAAATTATTTATTTTCCAAAAATATCTTTACAAGATATATTATTTTCAATATTTCAAAAATAAATCAATATTTATTTCTAAACAAATTCCACTTTCTTTTATAAATTCCTTAGTGAGTTTATATTTCACAATATCCATGCATATTCGATTTCAATTATTCGTTTCAATTTATCTTCAAAAAGATAAATTCTCAAAATGTTCACTTTATATTGGAAAACATTTCCATACTTATTTATTCATAAGTAATTCACAAATTTTATTTATTTTCAACACTGAGAAAATATTCAATATACTTAAATCGAAATTAAGTACATATTTCATTCTTTAAGGAAATCATTCTCTTAAACATATTTATTTGGGCCAAAACGAATGTTACGTAAAACATCGTTACGACAACCAAAATCACTAGTATAGGGATTTGAAATTAAAATAGATATATAAATCCCAATACTATACAAAACATTTCCTTTCGGAAATCATTTACTATAACAACAGTGTTATAGTCCACTATTTCCTTTTATTTCTCGAAAACGTCTATTTCAACAATGAATGTTGAAATCTATGGTTTCGAATCTTAACATATTTAAAACATCGTTAGATCGTTTTAATTCAATTTAAAACATCACATTCAAAACAATTTCTTTAACATATTATTCACTATTCAAAAACGTGAATATACTATGTTAACAACTTTCATCACTTCTATTCATTTTATTTCAAAGGATTATTCACAGTCAAAACGTGAATATAACTCCATTAATAGGTTTCAACAATTTACTTATCAAAATAAGTCGTTTGCGAATTTATAAAACAACGTTTATAAATCCCTTTATTAACCTGTTCAATTTATATCTCAATGATATACTAAAAATTCATATTATAAGTCAAATGCTTATAAAACGATTATTTTACAAAATCGTTCTTTTAAAGACTTTCCAAATCATAAATCTTATAACTTATAAGATTCATTTATTTAACCAAATCTATTCTTCAAATAACTTCACAAATTTATAAATCTTACTATTTATAAATTTCATTTATAACTTCACCATTTATAATTCTATAAATTCCATTCACTTATGAAATCCATTTTCACTTCATTCAAACACTTATAAAAACTCGTTTTATAATTTCAATATTTCAATTTATAAATCTCTTAATATAATTCAATTTATATTATTCTTTTAAAACGTCTTTAAATTCCTTTATAATTTCACCATTTTGATTCATAAAATAATTAAATTTTATAAATCCTATATTTAAACTTTTCACAATAAATTCTAAAATCCTGATTAAACTATTTTATAAAATCATTAGCATCATATTCTCAAAAATCAACCTTTAACTATATTTCTCAAAAATCATATTTTTTATAACTTTAAAAATTATAACGTTTATTTATTTAAAATGGATCAATTCCAAAAATATTTTATAAACGTTTTCTTTCAAAAATCACTTTAAAAATCATTTTAAAATTCCAAATTTGGTCCAATGATGCTACACACCAAATAGTCAATCACGACAACAACGGTATCATATATCAATATGATAATTCATCAAATATCAAAATATCTGAAATCAAATAAATACTGTTGAGGAATCCAGTTGGATCCCAACCTGTTTCCTGCATCACAAACATTAGCACAATACCAATTCCGCTCCATTACGAAATTATCGCGGTATATGTTTTTATTAAATATTATCCGCTTAATAGACGGCGCAATAGGGTCTCATCCGCTAAACAAAAAAATACGGGAAATCAATAACTCCAATATATACATATGCCAATATATATATATATATATATATTGCTATTATATATAATACCAATTTCACTGTTTATGAAATATTCGCGGTATATGTTTTTAATAAATAACCTCCGCTTACTAACGGCGTATAATGTCTATTTTAACAATCAATAGATATTAATCATCATTAAAATATGCATTCAAATATTTTAAATCTAACTATTTAAAATAAAATTGAAACTGATTCGATTGAGTGAGAAGTTCTCACCTTGATTTCAATTTCGTTTTAGCGATTTATTTCGAATAAAATTAAACGGACGTTTAATTTTATCCAAAATTCTCACTAACTCCAAATGACTCCAATCCAATTTCATCGCGTAGTGCTCGTCCATACGATTCCAACGCAACTGGTTTCGCGCGTTTTCGACCTCGTATGAAAAAGTTATGAATTTTTGAAGTTTACTCGATTTTTTTTTTTTTATAATAATTTACAACTTAAATTAAAATTTTATAACCTAACTAATTACAGGCCGTAGGATCCACTGCCCCACCATCATCACCGTGCGCACTCCCCCTTCTCCCTCTCGTTCACTCCAGTAACCAAACACGCAAGAGAACCCATACGTCTTCAATTAGGGTTAAATTATTCGGCCTCCACGTTGAACTATAGCACGATCAGGAAGTTGCATTGCGAAGAGCACGACACGTACTATACTCGGCCACCACCTTGCAAAGCTCGGCCACTCCCTGACACGCGCGCACGAAGATGAACGTGGCACGCGCGCAGCCACTTTCCCCCCTCCACGCGACGCCAAACTCCATCATCACCGTATAGATCGAAAGCTCTCGCCTTGCTCTTCATCTTTGTAGTTGATCACTTCGCTTGATTGTGAATGGATTGAGAGATTTTGAGGAGGAAGTGAAATCAAATTCTGGCCATTCAATACTAAAGTGGCGGCTAGGTTTATAGATTAGGGTTTAGTGTTTTTTTTTTTTTTAATTTATGAAAGGTGGGGGCTATTTATAAGAAAATCGATCGACACTATTCATCCCGGAAATTCCGAACTCCGATTCACGCGCCGTAACCAGCGTTTCTAGGGTTTACCCCGCGTTCCGGACACAATGGAACAGGTTTCGAAAGCTAATTCGGACATCTGTGCGAGTTATGCCTATAAACGTTCAATTTAAATTAAACCGATTTAAACGATATTCTAGGCGTTTTAATTTGTACCGGACAAACGGTAAATCCAATTGACACGAAATTTGAAACCTTACAATAATATCACATTACGGATCTGATGAAACTGGTTTCGTCAAAATCCGAGACTTTTTGAAAAATGGCTATTTTAACTCGCCAAATTAAAATTAAAAATAATTCGATGCGTTTCGAGCTGCCACGATCAAACGATAACTCCGATTGATACGAAAATTGAAATCCGGTAATAACTAACTATGACGGATCCAATGGAACTGGTTTCGTTCAATTCTGAGACTGTCCAAAAATTGACTATTTTCACTAGTCGATTTTATTATTAAAATATTCAATTTTCACAAATTAACTTTTAATTCGATTTTAAAAGTTCTAAAATATCGTTCTAACTCCCATATGATAAAATAAAATTTTACAAATCATTTTCAATCATATTTAACTCAACTTTCAATATTTCTATAATTTAACATATTAAATTATCGATTTAATTATTCAATTAAATCCAATAATTCAATTTAAAAATTCATTTGACTTATAAATTCACTTATTAATATTTAAAATTAATTAAATATTCAAATTTTAATTAATTAAAATCCTGGGTCGTTACAATCTTCCCTCCTTAAAAGAATTTCGTCCTCGAAATTATTAAGTAAGAAAAGTTACAGAATCTATTAATTTTCCCAAATTCATAGTTAAACTTCTTACAATAACTTTACTAAGTTTTCAAATCATACTTAGTTATCCATTCAAAAACAACTATTATTATTTAACTTTCAACTTCAAAATCAAAGTTAAAGTTTTCAAAATTTTCAATTTTCTCAAATTTTTCTAACGCCTTAAATTTCCAGAAAAATTCGCCATAGTCTCCTTTGCGCGGCTCGATCCGAAAAAAAATGACAGTATATATATCACAAATATACATCTCATCAAGTAATGAGGCATCCCGAAGGGAAAAAAGTATAAAAGTACGGTATGTAATCCGAGATATGTACCTTATATTTTATTAGCAAGCATATACGGCTAATATAGCGCGAAAGCGAGCTCCAAATGCGAAGCAAACGCGATCCACACCTACTAAACACTCAACAAACAACATGAGAACATGCATATAGATAATAGTATCGATATACATCATATAGCAACATAATAACTATATATGTCAACATAGCAAATGCAGTAAAAGCAATATATTCAACCATCAACCAACTAACATTCATAACCAATAAATATTCATTCATATTCTCATTAATATTCAATGAAATAGGTTTTCAAGTTAATCACATATGTTTCATATACAGTGGATGTTTACTAACATTCATTTTCAATTAGTTTATATTCACTAATTCATTTTCAAGTTGGTTCGCTTCCAAATCAAATTCAATTCTATTTAATCACTTAACTTCCAATTGAATTCCAATTATTTTAGCTTCCAATTTCATTAACACTTAATGAATTATATACAATCAATCAACTAACAACCATATAACAACCAATGTATATCAATTACAACCAAATTCCTTTGCTTATCAATTGGTTTAATTAAATTGGTTTTTATTCAACTATTCAACTTCCAATAACATTAGATTTTAATGAATTAACGCTTACATTCATTATTCCATATCAACAAAATTTACATTTAATTGATTTACATTCAATCCATTAATTCAATTCAATTCAATTTCTAAAGTTGAATTTCATTTATAAAACTCAAGTTCACATTCATCATTTAACTTTATTATTTTACTTTGATACTAATATCAACTTCATTCAACATCTCTTAAGTTATATTCATATAGTTTCACTTCTCATATATATAAGTTTATTTCACAATTGTAAATCACTTTAATTATAATTCAATTCTTATAATTCTTTTGTTTATACAATTATTCTTTTATTTAGATTATTCAAACAACTAAACAATCATCTTATATACACTTTAATAATTCTGAAAAATTATTCCTTTATATATAAAATATAATCAAGGCAAAATTATTTCATTTACCCAATTTTAAAATCAATATTGTGCCGAATTGTTCTATTCAAGTGTTTAGAAACCCCTTCGGCATAGTTTTGCAGACCGCGCTGACGAAAGTTCATATGCCACTCAATAAACCAATCATCACAATATAAAACAATTCCATATTCACTAACAAATACGCTCTCATATCTATTATTACTCTCAAACTCATTCTAGAGAACTACTGACTCTATCTCTAATGAGAAATACCCAACAGAACCATGGTTGTCGCTTAACCATAAGCTCTGATACCAAATGTAACGCCCCGAAAATTTTTGTCTTTCGAAAATTCAACATCGATACTCACTTTATCGACTGCCGAGAAATCGAAGGCCGGAAACCCGAAATGTTATGGTTTTAGAAAAAGAAAAAGAGAGAAGAAGAGAGGAAAGAAAGAAAATAGAGAGAAAAGAAAATAGAAATAGAAAATAGAACGGAACAGAAAGAAAATAACAAAACAACATCAGAATCTCACAATTCGCAGCGGAACAACATATAACAAATAAATGAATAATCTTTAAACAAAGAACTATATCAGTTATTACATTACATTTCATTTCATTACATCATATCATCAGAGTGTATAACAACATACAACAACAAACAGCGGAAAAAGAAATACTATATACTAGTAATACGCCATGCCATCCAGCTTGCCTCCAGCAACTCCAGAATATCCTGATAAACCTGAACTCTTGACTGCCCGTGTGGAAATTGGTGGGCACCCAGAGTTTAGGAAGGAAAACAATAAACTCCGAGTCAGTCATAAGACTGGTGTGAGAACTCAAAATAGTTTATTTATCTTTAAAATCAAAATAGAGAAATATTTTTAATTTCAATTCGCAATGCTTTTAAAAATGAGACTACCATAAGGCCTCCGCACACACACACATGCAAACGCAGAATCGGAGGAGATTTCTCCTTATGATAGTCAAAGATGCTTGATACGCATTAAAAAGAACATTTGATATTATTATTAGTGCATAGTGTAGGAAAAATTTATTTCGAAAGTAGAATATAAATCTTAGCCAGCATAGACATTCCGAACTATGCCTACTATAGCTACCATCCAAACAGTGGGGCGCCACCATAAGTGAATGATAGGTTCTACACTAATACCGTACAAGATCGTATTGTTTCTTTGGATTTCCAATGAATGATCAGGCCAAGGAACTTCCCATTGCCACATGAGAATGCCTCTGGATGGACATCCCCGAGAACCAAACCGGATCTCTACCAACACAAGGCCGGGTTACCCCTAACTGAGTAACAACTGACCGAATATGCCATCCCCCGGTCCTTTGGGACCTTTCACCGAGCGCTCGCAATCAATTCACACAATCATAAAGTGTTTTCAACATGAGTAAGTATCTGGGCTCCATACCATGATACCACCCTTTTCCAGAAGGAAATGCACACATCCTAAAGGGCGCTACCCCTCATAACCTTGCCGCATCTTTCCTGTTTTGACCATTCACGGGGTGTGAGGCTCGACGAAGTCACGTCCACAAAAACATACTTTATACAAAAGCCATGCTTTGGGTCAACAAATGATCATAGAAATGATCACCAGGATAGACGATCAAATAAACGATCCTATCACAAATAATCAACACAATGATCATTTACAGCAACACTCAGCATGTCACATTACCAAATTGGGAATATATCGCTGATAACATTCAACTACATAACCTCTGAGCTCGTACGTCTCAGAGAAGGGTGTTAAGCTAAAAGAATAAATTCTCCGCCACCAACAGAAATATATTTGAAAGAAATCGGCTTTATATCTCAATTTGTAATGTCAGACATACAATCCATACAAGTCTGTTCCGGGCTCGAACAGAACCGAAGGCACTTACAAAGAAGTCCTTGCAATCCGGATATTCACAATCCTGATCGGATTTCCCATCACTTAGGGAGTCTCTATACCGTTGCAACTCAGTGCAGAGACAATCGACAGGTCATCCTATCGCTCTCGCAAATACCGGGTCTTCAACACCGATCTTCAAATGCAATTCACAACGACGTATCACATATTCGGAATGGGTTATACGACCCCATGGTCCTTTCCCGGTTAACCCGAATAGTGAGCGCTTATTCAAAAATAAGTGTGGCATTCAAATTCAAGCAAATCACAATAAATACCTATTCAAAGGGAAATATTGATAGTCGATTATTGAACTATCAATTGATATGCACACATCACCAGATTTCAAATAATTTTCCAAATTATTTATTTTCCAAAAATATCTTTACAAGATATATTATTTTCAATACTTCAAAATAAATCAATATTTATTTCTAAACAAATTCCACTTTCTTTTATAAATTCCTTAGTGAGTTTATATTTCACAATATCCATGCATATTCGATTTCAATTATTCATTTCAATTTATCTT
The DNA here is from genome assembly GCA_030765085.1 of Allium cepa. Taxonomy (NCBI): domain Eukaryota; kingdom Viridiplantae; phylum Streptophyta; class Magnoliopsida; order Asparagales; family Amaryllidaceae; genus Allium; species Allium cepa. The sequence goes on from CM060935.1 coordinate 63,237,122, forward strand.
CAAAAAGATAAATTCTCAAAATGTTCACTTTATATTGGAAAACATTTCCATACTTATTTATTCATAAGTAATTCACAAATTTTATTTATTTTCAACACTTAGAAAATATTCAATATACTTAAATCGAAATTAAGTACATATTTCATTCTTTAAGGAAATCATTCTCTTAAACATATTTATTTGGGCCAAAACGAATGTTACGTAAAACATCGTTACGACAACCAAAATCACTAGTATAGGGATTTGAAATTAAAATAGATATATAAATCCCAATACTATACAAAACATTTCCTTTCAGAAATCATTTACTATAACAACAGTGTTATAGTCCACTATTTCCTTTTATTTCTCGAAAACGTCTATTTCAACAATGAATGTTGAAATCTATGGTTTCGAATCTTAACATATTTAAAACATCGTTAGATCGTTTTAATTCAATTTAAAACATCACATTCAAAACAATTTCTTTAACATATTATTCACTATTCAAAAACGTGAATATACTATGTTAACAACTTTCATCACTTCTATTCATTTTATTTCAAAGGATTATTCACAGTCAAAACGTGAATATAACTCCATTAATAGGTTTCAACAATTTACTTATCAAAATAAGTCGTTTGCGAATTTATAAAACAACGTTTATAAATCCCTTTATTAACCTGTTCAATTTATATCTCAATGATATACTAAAAATTCATATTATAAGTCAAATGCTTATAAAACGATTATTTTACAAAATCGTTCTTTTAAAGACTTTCCAAATCATAAATCTTATAACTTATAAGATTCATTTATTTAACCAAATCTATTCTTCAAATAACTTCACAAATTTATAAATCTTACTATTTATAAATTTCATTTATAACTTCACCATTTATAATTCTATAAATTCCATTCACTTATGAAATCCATTTTCACTTCATTCAAACACTTATAAAAACTCGTTTTATAATTTCAATATTTCAATTTATAAATCTCTTAATATAATTCAATTTATATTATTCTTTTAAAACGTCTTTAAATTCCTTTATAATTTCACCATTTTGATTCATAAAATAATTAAATTTTATAAATCCTATATTTAAACTTTTCACAATAAATTCTAAAATCCTGATTAAACTATTTTATAAAATCATTAGCATCATATTCTCAAAAATCAACCTTTAACTATATTTCTCAAAAATCATAATTTTTATAACTTTAAAAATTATAACGTTTATTTATTTAAAATGGATCAATTCCAAAAATATTTTATAAACGTTTTCTTTCAAAAATCACTTTAAAAATCATTTTAAAATTCCAAATTTGGTCCAATGATGCTACACACCAAATAGTCAATCACGACAACAACGGTATCATATATCAATATGATAATTCATCAAATATCAAAATTTCTGAAATCAAATAAATACTGTTGAGGAATCCAGTTGGATCCCAACCTGTTTCCTGCATCACAAACATTAGCACAATACCAATTCCGCTCCAGTACGAAATTATCGCGGTATATGTTTTTATTAAATATTATCCGCTTAATAGACGGCGCAATAGGGTCTCATCCGCTAAACAAAAAAATGCGGGAAATCAATAACTCCAATATATACATATGCCAATATATATATATATATATATATATATTGCTATTATATATAATACCAATTTCACTGTTTATGAAATATTCGCGGTATATGTTTTTAATAAATAACCTCCGCTTACTAACGGCGTATAATGTCTATTTTAACAATCAATAGATATTAATCATCATTCAAACATGCATTCAAATATTTTAAATCTAACTATTTAAAATAAAATCGAAACTGATTCGATTGAGTGAGAAGTTCTCACCTTGATTTCAATTTCGTTTTAGCGATTTATTTCGAATAAAATTAAACGGACGTTTAATTTTATCCAAAATTCTCACTAACTCCAAATAACTCCAATCCAATTTCATCGCGTAGTGCTCGTCCATACGATTCCAACGCAACTGGTTTCGCGCGTTTTGGACCTCGTATGAAAAAGTTATGAATTTTTGAAGTTTACTCGAATTTTATTTTTTTATAATAATTTACAACTTAAATTAAAATTTTATAACCTAACTAATTACAGGCCGTAGGATCCACTGCCCCACCATCATCACCGTGCGCACTCCCCCTTCTCCCTCTCGTTCACTCCAGTAACCAAACATGCAAGAGAACCCATACGTCTTCAATTAGGGTTAAATTATTCGGCCTCCACGTTGAACTATAGCACGATCAGGAAGTTGCATTGCGAAGAGCACGACACGTACTATACTCGGCCACCACCTTGCAAAGCTCGGCCACTCCCTGACACGCGCGCACGAAGATGAACGTGGCACGCACGCAGCCACTTTCCCCCCTCCACGCGACGCCAAACTCCATCATCACCGTATAGATCGAAAGCTCTCGCCTTGCTCTTCATCTTTGTAGTTGATCACTTCGCTTGATTGTGAATGGATTGAGAGATTTTGAGGAGGAAGTGAAATCAAATTCTGGCCATTCAATACTAAAGTGGCGGCTAGGTTTATAGATTAGGGTTTAGTGTTTTTATTTTTTTTTAATTTATGAAGGGTGGGGGCTATTTATAAGAAAATCGATCGACACTATTCATCCCGGAAATTCCGAACTCCGATTCACGCACCGTAACCAGCGTTTCTAGGGTTTACCCCGTGTTCCGGACACAATGGAACAGGTTTCGAAAGCTAATTCGGACATCTGTGCGAGTTATGGCTATAAACGTTCAATTTAAATTAAACCGATTTAAACGATATTCTAGGCGTTTTAATTTGTACCGGACAAACGGTAAATCCAATTGACACGAAATTTGAAACCTTACAATAATATCACATTACGGATCCGATGAAACTGGTTTCGTCAAAATCCGAGACTTTTTGAAAAATGGCTATTTTAACTCGCCAAATTAAAATTAAAAATAATTCAATGCGTTTCGAGCTGCCACGATCAAACGATAACTCCGATTGATACGAAAATTGAAATCCGGTAATAACTAACTATTACGGATCCAATGGAACTAGTTTCGTTCAATTCTGAGACTGTCCAAAAATTGACTATTTTCACTAGTCGATTTTATTATTAAAATATTCAATTTTCACAAATTAACTTTTAATTCGATTTTAAATGTTCTAAAATATCGTTCTAACTCCCATATGATAAAATAAAATTTTACAAATCATTTTCAATCATATTTAACTCAATTTTCAATATTTCTATAATTTAACATATTAAATTATCGATTTAATTATTCAATTAAATCCAATAATTCAATTTAAAAATTCATTTGACTTATAAATTCACTTATTAATATTTAAAATTAATTAAATATTCAAATTTTAATTAATTAAAATCCTGGGTCGTTACAATCTTCCCCCCTTAAAAGAATTTCGTCCTCGAAATTATTAAGTAAGAAAAGTTACAGAATCTATTAATTTTCCTAAATTCATAGTTAAACTTCTTACAATAACTTTACTAAGTTTTCAAATCATACTTAGTTATCCATTCAAAAACAACTATTATTATTTAACTTTCAACTCCAAAATCAAAGTTAAAGTTTTCAAAATTTTCAATTTTCTCAAATTTTTCTAACGCCTTAAATTTCCAGAAAAATTCGCCATAGTCTCCTTTGCGCGGCTCGATCCGAAAAAAATGACAGTATATATATCACAAATATACATCCCATCAAGTAATGAGGCATCCCGAAGGGAAAAAGGTATAAAAGTACGGTATGTAATCCGAGATATGTACCTTATATTTTATTAGCAAGCATATACGGCTAATATAGCGCGAAAGCGAGCTCCAAATGCGAAGCAAACGCGATCCGCACCTTCTAAACACTCAACAAACAACATGAGAAGATACATATAGATAATAGTATCGATATACATCATATAGCAACATAATAACTATATATGTCAACATAGCAAATGCAGTAAAAGCAATATATTCAACCATCAACCAACTAACATTCATAACCAATAAATATTCATTCATATTCTCATTAATATTCAATGAAATAGGTTTTCAAGTTAATCACATATGTTTCATATACAGCGGATGTTTACTAACATTCATTTTCAATTAGTTTATATTCACTAATTCATTTTCAAGTTGGTTCGCTTCCAAATCAAATTCAATTCTATTTAATCACTTAACTTCCAATTGAATTCCAATTATTTTAGCTTCCAATTTCATTAACACTTAATGAATTATATACAATCAATCAACTAACAACCATATAACAACCAATGTATATCAATTACAACCAAATTCCTTTGCTTATCAATTGGTTTAATTAAATTGGTTTTTATTCAACTATTCAACTTCCAATAACATTAGATTTTAATGAATTAACGCTTACATTCATTATTCCATATCAACAAAATTTACATTTAATTGATTTACGTTCAATCCATTAATTCAATTCAATTCAATTTCTAAAGTTGAATTTCATTTATAAAACTCAAGTTCACATTCATCACTTAACTTTATTATTTTACTTTGATACTAATATCAACTTCATTCAACATCTCTTAAGTTATATTCATATAGTTTCACTTCTCATATATATAAGTTTATTTCACAATTGTAAATCACTTTAATTATAATTCAATTCTTATAATTCTTTTGTTTATACAATTATTCTTTTATTTAGATTATTCAAACAACTAAACAATCATCTTATATACACTTTAATAATTCTGAAAAATTATTCCTTTATATATAAAATATAATCAAGGCAAAATTATTTCATTTACCCAATTTTAAAATCAATATTGTGCCGAATTGTTCTATTCAAGTGTTTAGAAACCCCTTCGGCATAGTTTTGCAGACCGCGCTGACGAAAGTTCATATGCCACTCAATAAACCAATCATCACAATATAAAACAATTCCATATTCACTAACAAATACGCTCTCATATCTATTATTACTCTCAAACTCATTCTAGAGCACTACTGACTCTATCTCTAATGAGAAATACCCAACAGAACCATGGTTGTCGCTTAACCATAAGCTCTGATACCAAATGTAACGCCCCGAAAATTTTCGTCTTTCGAAAATTCAACATCGATACTCACTTTATCGACTGCCGAGAAATCGAAGGCCGGAAACCCGAAATGTTATGGTTTTAGAAAAAGAAAAAGAGAGAAGAAGAGAGGAAAGACAGAAAATAGAGAGAAAAGAAAATAGAAATAGAAAATAGAACGGAACAGAAAGAAAATAACAAAACAACATCAGAATCTCACAATTCGCAGCGGAACAACATATAACAAATAAATGAATAATCTTTAAACAAAGAACTATATCAGTTATTACATTACATTTCATTTCATTACATCATATCATCAGAGTGTATAACAACATACAACAACAAACAGCGGAAAAAGAAATACTATATACTAGTAATACGCCATGCCATCCAGCTTGCCTCCAGCAACTCCAGAATATCCTGATAAACCTGAACTCTTGACTGCCCGTGTGGAAATTGGTGGGCACCCAGAGTTTAGGAAGGAAAACAATAAACTCCGAGTCAGTCATAAGACTGGTGTGAGAACTCAAAATAGTTTATTTATCTTTAAAATCAAAATAGAGAAATATTTTTAATTTCAATTCGCAATGCTTTTAAAAATGAGACTACCATAAGGCCTCCGCACACACACACATGCAAACGCAGAATCGGAGGAGATTTCTCCTTATGATAGTCAAAGATGCTTGATACGCATTAAAAAGAACATTTGATATTATTATTAGTGCATAGTGTAGGAAAAATTTATTTCGAAAGTAGAATATAAATCTTAGCCAGCATAGACATTCCGAACTATGCCTACTATAGCTACCATCCAAACAGTGGGGCGCCACCATAAGTGAATGATAGGTTCTACAACTAATACCGTACAAGATCGTATTGTTTCTTTGGATTTCCAATGAATGATCAGGCCAAGGAACTTCCCATTGCCACATGAGAATGCCTCTGGATGGACATCCCCGAGAACCAAACCGGATCTCTACCAACACAAGGCCGGGTTACCCCTAACTGAGTAACAACTGACCGAATATGCCATCCCCCGGTCCTTTGGGACCTTTCACCGAGCGCTCGCAGTCAATTCACACAATCATAAAGTGTTTTCAACATGAGTAAGTATCTGGGCTCCATACCATGATACCACCCTTTTCCAGAAGGAAATGCACACATCCTAAAGGGCGCTACCCCTCATAACCTTGCCGCATCTTTCCTGTTTTGACCATTCACGGGGTGTGAGGCTCGACGAAGTCACGTCCACAAAAACATACTTTATACAAAAGCCATGCTTTGGGTCAACAAATGATCATAGAAATGATCACCAGGATAGACGATCAAATAAACGATCCTATCACAAATAATCAACACAATGATCATTTACAGCAACACTCAGCATGTCACATTACCAAATTGGGAATATATCGCTGATAACATTCAACCACATAACCTCTGAGCTTGTACATCTCAGAGAAGGGTGTTAAGCTAAAAGAATAAATTCTCCGCCACCAACAGAAATATATTTGAAAGAAATCGGCTTTATATCTCAATTTGTAATGTCAGACTTACAATCCATACAAGTCTGTTCCGGGCTCGAACAGAACCGAAGGCACTTACAAAGAAGTCCTTGCAATCCGGATATTCACAATCCTGATCGGATTTCCCATCACTTAGGGAGTCTCTGTACCGTTGCAACTCAGTGCAGAGACAATCGACAGGTCATCCTATCGCTCTCGCAAATACCGGGTCTTCAACACCGATCTTCAAATGCAATTCACAACGACATATCACATATTCGGAATGGTTTATACGACCCCATGGTCCTTTCCCGGTTAACCCGAATAGTGAGCGCTTATGCAAAAATAAGTGTGGCATTCAAATTCAAGCAAATCACAATAAATACCTATTCAAAGGGAAATATTGATAGTCGATTATTGAACTATCAATTGATATGCACACATCACCAGATTCCAAATAATTTTCCAAATTATTTATTTTCCAAAAATATCTTTACAAGATATATTATTTTCAATACTTCAAAATAAATCAATATTTATTTCTAAACAAATTCCACTTTCTTTTATAAATTCCTTAGTGAGTTTATATTTCACAATATCCATGCATATTCGATTTCAATTATTCATTTCAATTTATCTTCAAAAAGATAAATTCTCAAAATGTTCACTTTATATTGGAAAACATTTCCATACTTATTTATTCATAAGTAATTCACAAATTTTATTTATTTTCAACACTTAGAAAATATTCAATATACTTAAATCGAAATTAAGTACATATTTCATTCTTTAAGGAAATCATTCTCTTAAACATATTTATTTGGGCCAAAACGAATGTTACGTAAAACATCGTTACGACAACCAAAATCACTAGTATAGGGATTTGAAATTAAAATAGATATATAAATCCCAATACTATACAAAACATTTCCTTTCGGAAATCATTTACTATAACAACAGTGTTATAGTCCACTATTTCCTTTTATTTCTCGAAAACATCTATTTCAACAATGAATGTTGAAATCTATGGTTTCGAATCTTAACATATTTAAAACATCGTTAGATCGTTTTAATTCAATTTAAAACATCACATTCAAAACAATTTCTTTAACATATTATTCACTATTCAAAAACGTGAATATACTATGTTAACAACTTTCATCACTTCTATTCATTTTATTTCAAAGGATTATTCACAGTCAAAACGTGAATATAACTCCATTAATAGGTTTCAACAATTTACTTATCAAAATAAGTCGTTTGCGAATTTATAAAACAACGTTTATAAATCCCTTTATTAACCTGTTCAATTTATATCTCAATGATATACTAAAAATTCATATTATAAGTCAAATGCTTATAAAACGATTATTTTACAAAATCGTTCTTTTAAAGACTTTCCAAATCATAAATCTTATAACTTATAAGATTCATTTATTTAACCAAATCTATTTTTCAAATAACTTCACAAATTTATAAATCTTACTATTTATAAATTTCGTTTATAACTTCACCATTTATAATTCTATAAATTCCATTCACTTATGAAATCCATTTTCACTTCATTCAAACACTTATAAAAACTCGTTTTATAATTTCAATATTTCAATTTATAAATATCCATTTATAAATCTCTTAATATAATTCAATTTATATTATTCTTTTAAAACGTCTTTAAATTCCTTTATAATTTCACCATTTTGATTCATAAAATAATTAAATTTCATAAATCCTATATTTAAACTTTTCACAATAAATTCTAAAATCCTGATTAAACTATTTTATAAAATCATTAGCATCATATTCTCAAAAATCAACCTTTAACTATATTTCTCAAAAATCATAATTTTTATAACTTTAAAAATTATAACGTTTATTTATTTAAAATGGATCAATTCCAAAAATATTTTATAAACGTTTTCTTTCAAAAATCACTTTAAAAATCATTTTAAAATTCCAAATTTGGTCCAATGATGCTACACACCAAATAGTCAATCACGACAACAACGGTATCATATATCAATATGATAATTCATCAAATATCAACATATCTGAAATCAAATAAATACTGTTGAGGAATCCAGTTGGATCCCTCCAACCTGTTTCCTGCATCACAAACATTAGCACAATACCAATTCCGCTCCAGTACGAAATTATCGCGGTATATGTTTTTATTAAATATTATCCGCTTAATAGACGGCGCAATAGGGTCTCATCCGCTAAACAAAAAAATGCGGGAAATCAATAACTCCAATATATACATATGCCAATATATATATATATATATTGCTATTATATATAATACCAATTTCACTGTTTATGAAATATTCGCGGTATATGTTTTTAATAAATAACCTCCGCTTACTAACGGCGTATAATGTCTATTTTAACAATCAATAGATATTAATCATCATTCAAACATGCATTCAAATATTTTAAATCTAACTATTTAAAATAAAATCGAAACTGATTCGATTGAGTGAGAAGTTCTCACCTTGATTTCAATTTCGTTTTAGCGATTTATTTCGAATAAAATTAAACGGACGTTTAATTTTATCCAAAATTCTCACTAACTCCAAACAACTCCAATCCAAATTCATCGCGTAGTGCTCGTCCATACGATTCCAACGCAACTGGTTTCGCGCGTTTTGGACCTCGTATGAAAAAGTTATGAATTTTTGAAGTTTACTCGAATTTTTTTTTTTATAATAATTTACAACTTAAATTAAAATTTTATAACCTAACTATTACAGGCCGTAGGATCCGCTACCCCACCATCATCACCGTGCGCACTCCCCCTTCTCCCTCTCGTTCACTCCAGTAACCAAACACGCAAGAGAACCCATACGTCTTCAATTAGGGTTAAATTATTCGGCCTCCACGTTGAACTATAGCACGATCAGGAAGTTGCATTGCGAAGAGCACGACACGTACTATACTCGGCCACCACCTTGCAAAGCTCGGCCACTCCCTGACACGCGCGCACGAAGATGAACGTGGCACGCACGCAGCCACTTTCCCCCCTCCACGCGACGCCAAACTCCATCATCACCGTATAGATCGAAAGCTCTCGCCTTGCTCTTCATCTTTGTAGTTGATCACTTCGCTTGATTGTGAATGGATTGAGAGATTTTGAGGAGGAAGTGAAATCAAATTCTGGCCATTCAATACTAAAGTGGCGGCTAGGTTTATAGATTAGGGTTTAGTGTTTTTATTTTTTTTAATTTATGAAGGGTGGGGGCTATTTATAAGAAAATCGATCGACACTATTCATCCCGGAAATTCCGAACTCCGATTCACGCGCCGTAACCAGCGTTTCTAGGGTTTACCCCGCGTTCGGGACACAATGGAACAGGTTTCGAAAGCTAATTCGGACATCTGTGCGAGTTATGGCTATAAACGTTCAATTTAAATTAAACCGATTTAAACGATTTTCTAGGCGTTTTAATTTGTACCGGACAAACGGTAAATCCAATTGACACGAAATTTGAAACCTTACAATAATATCACATTACGGATCCGATGAAACTGGTTTCGTCGAAATCCGAGACTTTTTGAAAAATGGCTATTTTAACTCGCCAAATTAAAATTAAAAATAATTCGATGCGTTTCGAGCTGCCACGATCAAACGATAACTCCGATTGATACGAAAATTGAAATCTGGTAATAACTAACTATTACGGATCCAATGAAACTAGTTTCGTTCAATTCTGAGACTGTCCAAAAATTGACTATTTTCACTAGTCGATTTTATTATTAAAATATTCAATTTTCACAAATTAACTTTTAATTCGATTTTAAAAGTTCTAAAATATCATTCTAACTCCCATATGATAAAATAAAATTTTACAAATCATTTTCAATCATATTTAACTCAATTTTCAATTATTTCTATAATTTAACATATTAAATTATCGATTTAATTATTCAATTAAATCCAATAATTCAATTTAAAAATTCATTTGACTTATAGATTCACTTATTAATATTTAAAATTAATTAAATATTCAAATTTTAATTAATTAAAATCCTGGGTCGTTACACAAAATAAAACTTTGAGGTCTTTGCATATCCCATACAGATTCTACACTAGTAGAAAGCCAAATCTATTAAGGCATAACCTGAGTCTTTGCTAACGACGGCATAGGACCATTGGTGGTAAAAGCCTGTATGCTAGCCTTAGTACTGAATACTACTCGAACAATAATACTGACATAGCTCACCAACCTCCCATGACCGAAATCTCATTTAGACTAACCTAAGTAAGTCAAGGAAAAATCCCCTTTTTCGATTACTTACTACCACTTATTGGAATTGAAGCAAACCCCATATCCTTAAATGAACTTGGTCCATTTAATACATCAAATTCGAGGCAAATTCTTATTGAATTTCCCCCTATCTATCCGCAATGCATATCCCTTTCCTACGGGTCCTGTGGTTGGAATTGTCTCACACCAATAGTAATGCACGCAACTACTGGTAGCCTCTAGGTGAAGGGCAAATCTCTGTTGTGTAACTCTACTGACCTGGCAACCAACCCACTAAACAAAACCTATCACTCAAAGCCAAAGTGTAGGGCTAAGCCCGCTAATTCATGTTTGTCCTAAATGTAATTGAAGCTATATAATTTTTAGTATGAAAATTATATTGCTTTCTATGTATAACTAATAGTATTAACACTTATTTATTCTCCACTTTATTATTCCTATTTATACGCTTAGGCTTTATTTCCTTTTAATATCTAATAAATGTCCATTACCCGTACTTATTGTCATTAATGTAGAAGTTAAACAATCTATAATCAATCCTTATTTTATTCATTTAATCTATTTACCAATTTCAAAATCCATCTATTATACCTATACAACTCTCTCAGAATCATGTTAATCTCTCTAGTAAGTCCCTTGTTTAATTCCTTTTTAACTCTCATTAATTACAAATTTATTACCCGTTAAATTCATAATTAATTTCCATAAATTCTAATCTATTAATTATTATGCTTTTAATAACTAATACGTATATAGTCATAAATTACGCTATATATATGTTTTATTTTTGAACATTAAGTGTGGTTATATGTGTGTGTGTGTGTGTGTTGATGTGCACGTAAATATGCATATTTCTTACCACCATATTTAATCTATTTAAATTGAATAAATGATCATATTGGGTATTTTAACTTGTTTAAACGAAAGTTCAAAATATTTTCAAAGTGTCACATATTCATCTTCATACAGGGGCAAAATGGTCATTTTTGTGCATATATTAATTTTCTATAATTTAATTAAAAATTTCTATGTTGTTTTGTAGGAATTTAAATTCAAATACAAAAGGCTTCATGAAGATATGCATGCACAAAATAAAAACAAGCAAACGGAGATGAAAATAGTTCAAACTCATGAACATGGAGGACCCCACCTACCCACTTACCTTGATTTTCAATTAGGAGTTAATGCACGTGATAAAGGCCATTAAAGCTTCATGCACATTTAAGTGGGGGATTATAACATGCTAATGATTACTTAGTGGACACACTACCTCAAGGGTGTTTTAGACATTCTCCAAAAATATGAATTAGGGTTTCATACATGTATAAATACTCATATGTTCATGTGGTCTCTCCTCTCACTTAGTCTCTCTTTAGTTAGTTTTAGGCTCAAAATAAAACCAAGCTCTCTTCTTTCTTTTCATGGCTACTTCGCCATTTATCTTTATGTAATTTTTTTTATGCAACTTCAATACATGTTCTTTTCCTTTTCATGCTTATTTACTTTCATGTTATAGTGTAGATTTATTTTTCATGCAAGTAGAATAGTTTTTTCTTTACTTTGCTCCCTTTTTCCTTTTCTTTTTCTTTCATGTTGCAAGCTATATTTGTTGTTTTGATAATAAATAAGAAGCTAATCCCTTCAATTTAGGGGTAATGAAGCCTCTAATCATATAGCTTTAACATTTTGATAACTATACCTCTTTTTTGTGCTTAATGACAATGCTTGAAGTGCTTTAATTTGTCGTTTTTGTTTTGAAATTGATAGCCTATATTATTGACATCAAATAGACTATGCTTAAACAATTACTAACACAAATGTCTCTTCATCAATATATGATTATGACATAAAAAAGTGATTTGAATTTCAAATTTAATGGTCTATATTTCTAATTAATTAATAGGCCATACTTAGAATAGATTTCATTTTCAACTTTGTTGTCATTTTCATTCAGATTTATTAAGTGGTTTAAAGGCTGTGTTATATTTTGATGGCTTATGATGAGCTAATTAATAGCACAAATGTACCATACTTATGATAAACACATCATTTAAACTCACTTATGACCAAAAAAAGAGATCATAATTTCATTAATCGTTGAATTATATGATCTGGAGAGTGGATTTATCTCTAAATTGTCATTTAACTCTCATATTTTTATCTATTTTTGCTTTTGCTAGTTTTTGTTAGTTTCTTACATTTTTAATAAATCATACTTTCAACTTTGGTTAATTTGATTGAGTAGAATTTTAAAATCATCAATTCCCTACGGATCGACCCGTATTCGCCACGTACTACAAGTGTACGTCGTGCGCTTGCAGTTTATTTTAATTTGAAATTTTTCGGCAAATGTCTAAACCGATAGAAATTTTGTCGATTAACAAGTTTTTGGCACCATTGCTGGGGAATTTGCTTTGATTTTTATTTTCTATTCTTCGAATTATTTTTGTTTAAATTTTTGTGTGTTTGTTTTGTGTGTTAGTTTGCATTTAAAAGAAAAAAATCGTGTGTTTGTGAGATGTTTTTTCTTGCATTTTGATTTTGTGTATGTTGTTTGGTGGTTGTTTATGAATTTGAATTTGCATTTAAAAAAAATCACACAATAATAATTAAAAAAATAATGTTTATTGCATTTCTGTTTTCTGTTACAATTTCCAGAACATTGTTACAAAGCAAAAAAAAATCAAAACTCTGTTGCATCTGTTTTTATTTCCTCTCTGTTTTCATTTCTGCGTTACTGTTACATTTCTGAAACCAACTCTCTAAAAGATTGTTGCCTCAAGTTCAACTGCTGTAGTTCGAGTATACCAACCTCCATCGTCTGCCTGAACCACCAGACATCACTTCCCTACCTCTGCCCAGACGATCATCACACCATCATTTCATTGTAACTGCCTGCATCATTCTTCTACTTGCCTTAACCACTGACATCCCTTGCGAAACTTCTCACCACAAATACTTCTAACCATACACCATCTCCAGCAACTACCCACCCCACAGTTTAACCAGTGCCATCATCTCCCACTTGCATTAAATAGTGTACATATAGCTACCATCCACCAAGCAACATATTTCATTACTCACTGACCTGCTCATCAACAAACACTTCTCAAACATCCATCATTTCACCACCAAACATTCCCATTCATCATCACATTGCATCGGTAACAAAACAATCCACCACCACCTGATTTCTAGATCAACAACCCATACATCCCTCTGCATATATCCAACCACTAACCACCACTCACTGAAACTTAGCATTGCCTTCACCCCAATACTGTGCCGCTCAACCACCTCACTTCCTCCAACCTGAACGTCACTGTTCCTACACCTGACCAATATTGTCACCTTCTACTCTCTGTCACAGCTTTCCCCCCTCAATCATTCAACAACAGACGCACTACCAATTTTCCACCGTATCCACTTCTCTCTGCATATACATTTCTCTTGACCATTGCACATGCCACTCCCACTTTCATACTTCTGCAAAATAGTGCCTTCTCACCACCACATACATCCAAGCCCACTTCCATCATCACTGTGCCAGAAATTCATACCTCACACATTGTTCGTCGACTTCACCAATATCCCTGCTCTACAACTTCAACAGACATAGTCCCATGCCTTGTCTTTCCATACAAAACAACCTCACTGTTGTCGTTACCACCAACAGCTAACCACCCACAGTTCATACACTATTCTCCTTCAACTTCCCAAACCGTACTTCTCTTTCACCCCACCATCCACATATACAAGAGCATCATTCACCTTCCTTATTGTCCACCTAATTTATGCCTTTCCCCTTTCCTCTATCAACACCGCCTCCCTCAATTGCAAATCACTTTCGGCCGTCACTGTCATCGATTCTTCAATCACCTACACTTCGAAGACCAACCACTGCACTCGTCCCTAATTTAACCGCGACTTCATGCAACCACGACCAATTCTCCCACGACCAGACTTCACCAATTCGAACAACCGCAACCACTCCTTAACTGTTGTTCACCGTTCCCTGTATAAAGCGAACAACTCCAATTAAGAATCGCCGTCCCCAACCGCTCGCAACTTCCTCCTCTAATCGCCACAATCCCACAGCAATTCTTCCAACTACAACCAACGAAAGCGGTGGAACTCCTTCATCCCCAACAAACTCGCGGCCATTTCATCACCCAAGAATAGCCTCATCTCGAACAACCGCAACGAACTCCTCCAGCAAACCTCAACCAAAGTTGCAATGATTTTGATTTGATTGCAATTTGTTCGAGTTTGATTTAGTGAGCCGATTTGATAAGCACTGGTATAAGTTGAGATTTTGATTGCGTTTGTGTGTCGATTTGTTTTTATTCCACTGTTTTTAATTGAGAAAGAGGAAATTCTTTCAATTTCTTAAGAGGGTTGTGGGATGTAGCGATTAAAAAAAAAGGTTGGGCCGGGTTGGTTCATGTGTATTGGTTTGAAGAGTTATTTGTATTGTGTTTAGTTTAGTTTTTTTCCTTTTCTTTTCTCTTTTTTTCTTGTTTTCTTTAGTGTTTTATTTAAGTCCTTTGTTTTGTTTTCAGTAGAATCTTTGTTTTAATTTTGTTTGAGTGTTAATTATTTTGTTTTGTTTTACCAAAAAAACTGTATATTTTTTTAGGTTGTAGAAGCAGAAATTCAAAAGAGAGGAACGGTTGCCAAAAATAATTACTTCACTTTACATGCCAAAAAAAATCTGCTTGCTTGTTTATCTATTGTTTTGTTAGCTTTGCATTATTGGTTGCTTGCATTTTTATTTTTATATAAAATAAATCCAAAAAAATCATTCATAATTGCATTGTTAATACACGTGTAATTTCAGTATTGCGTTCCATCTTAGATTTTGATTAATAATAACGATTAGACATCGATACTTTTAATTGTATATTCACAATTGCTTTCTTTGAACAATTTTATTTCTTAGTGTCTAGGCTACGGCAGAGTAATAACCATTTATAAATATTACGGTGATTCGTAAATATTATAGTGGTTGTTCCTCTGAAGGTACTTAAACCTTTGGCTGCATTGCAACGGTGATTCGTGGTCCTCCGGTAACCCCTGCCCATTACCTGGCTGAGAAATTTTTTTGTTGATTTAAGACAAAGTGTGATTATACAATTTTGAGTTAACTTATGATAAATAATTTGTGATTAGACCTTTGCATTCATTTAATTGCCTGGTACATGCATATTTAAAAAAAATTCAAAATCCAAAACTAAAAAAATTGTAAATATTCCTTTTTTTTCTTTAAACTTTTTAAATCATTTTCCTTTGAAATTTCAAAAAAAAAGTCTAATAAAAAAAATTTAGAAAAACAAAAATCCAAAAAAATCTATAAAGCCTTTTCAAAAACAAAGAAAAAATTTGAAAAACCAAAAAAAAAAATCAATTTCCCTTTTGAAAAATAAAATTTCATTTATAAATATTTTTCCTTTATAAAAAAAATTCTTGAAAATGTCCAAGTTTCCTTTTTCTTACTCACTTGAATTTAGTTGTGAAAATCAATATAATCCATATGACTTCACTCCAAATTCGTATGGATATTTTAACGACAACTATTTTATAAACAATTCGAATTTTGAACCACAAAATTTTCAAAAAGACAAACGACCCTCAACTCTTAAAAATAGCATTTCGTCGTTACTTGAAATCTCTACACAATAAAATCAAATGATAAATGATTTGTGTAATTCTAATTTATGTGATAACTCAAGTCACCATTTTCAAAATAATCAAAATTTGAATTCACTTCATAATTCAAATGATTCCGAGTATAACCCATGCCAATTAAATTTCGTACTTCAAAATAAATTTCGAAATCAAGACGAAAATGTGAACCAATTTTCAAATAATTTTGGCAATGGGACTAGTTTCAATTACGATACGATGAAAAACTTTGGTTATCAACGAATTCAAAATGAAAATTTTCACATTAATAATCATGAATTTAATTTTGTTGACCAAATGAAAAAAGATAACGGGGATTTATTACTTGAAAAATAAAAAACTTTTCATGAAAATCATAATCAAATCTTAACTTGCGAAGAATCAAATAATAATCTACCGTTTATCGAAATTGACAATTCTTATTCTCAGCAAGTCCAAATCTAAAATTTTCAAGTTAATAATTACAAATTTGACTTTGTTGAGCAAATGAATTAAATTTACAATGATCGTACGAATTTGTTAACTAAAACATTGGAAAAATTTTGTGAGAAACAAAATCAAATTTCAATGTGCGACGAGTCAAACGATAATCCAACTTTTACCCAAATCGACGATTTTCAAGTAACAACTTTTGAAATGGAAAATGACAATCTTAAAAAAGTTGTTGGAAGCACGGTAATTGAGTTGATTTTAATTCTTTTGAGGGTGAGAAACTCGATTAAGATTAGATCTTCCTTTTCCCAATTTTGAAATTTTGAGCACAACAACTTTGAATTTTGAACTTGATACAAGTAATAAACTTGTTGATAATTCAATAAATGAAGACGAATTCAATGAACACAATTTCTTTGGACTTTTTGAAAACGAGTTGTTAAATTCTGAAGGGGAAGATTTGAATCACCATTTCAATTTTGAAATCGATAATTTGGAAGAAGTTTTCAATGATAAACTTAAATTTCAATTTGGTGAAAATAAACTTGAATTTCAACCAATCGTTTTATCAACCCCAGAAATCTTTGAAAATAAAACAACTCATGCGATTTTCAATAAAACGACATTCGTTTTTCTAAATCAACGTTCAACTTCAAAATCTTTTATGGTTTGGTTTTCTAAGCTTAAGCTGTGTCTTGCATATTTGACGAGACAAATGAATCGATCTCTGGAAGACCATTTCATTTACTTTTTGACGATATACTTTCTAGTATTGTATAAATACCATTAATTTTCATTTAAATAAAGGTCATGTTTTTATTTTTCTCCTTCCACTTGGGTTGATGTAGGGACACAGTCAACATCAAGTGTGGGAGAGACTCATCTTCATTTTTAATTTTTCATGGTTTATTTTTGCTTTTTCTTTTAAAAACTCAAAAAAATCCCAAAAACAAATTTTCTTTTGATTTATTTTTAAAGAAACACTATAGGATAAATATATGGTTTTGGTTTACTAAATTAAAATTTTTGGAAATTTATTCGTCTTAACAAAAATAAAAATGAAGTTTTATTACAGATAACAATGGTTTAACTAGTATATAGGAAGATTCATATGTGTTAATTATGAAATACACCCTAATTGAAAATCTTTGTTTTAAAAGTGGTGAATTTAAAGTAAAGGATATAACATTCTTTTGTCTTCTAAGTTAAATGGTGCTAAGATGATTTTGCAAAACTCTCTCTCTTAAAAAAATAATAACATCCAAAGAATTCACTCTCATTTAAAAATCCTCACGGTTATGCATGGACGAATTACTTGGAATCTTTGATTATGTGCTTTTATACTCATTTAAAAGTCCTCATGGTTATGCATGTATTGAACACATGTAAAAAGAAGAAGAAAAAAATAGACTTAATAAAAACCACCTATGGACGATAGGTGTATGCACGAAAGTGTGTACACTGGCCATGCTCTGTACTCCCCTCACATAAGCCTGAAAGGCAGGGCATGGGTGGTATATCTGGTCTCGGTTTACCTGAGCTAGGTATGTAATTTTTCTTGCAAATAATGAGAGAGCAAGCAATTGGAATCCTAACACTATTTTTACTTATTTGATTTGATTTGTTATTGAAAAGAAATAAAAATACCACTTTGATAAACTTTGATAATCAACTATGGATCCATTTTATAATTACACTTTGTTACCAACCGAAACAACGAGTTAAAATATAGTCTATTTGCTATGATAACTTGATTTTTATAGGAAATTTTGATGAGTAAATGACTTAAATTTCAAAATAATAACCAAAACCTATATTTAACCTATTTGTGTCCATTTAAAAGTAAATATTTCATTCGTAAATATTTTCAAAAAATTTGCATCACATCTTTGTAAATAATCTTGCGTTTTGTAAATATTTCACGTTTTGTAAATAATTTATCTCTAAATTATCATTTAACTCTCATATTTTTATCTATTTTTCTTTTGCTAGTTTCTTACATTTTTAGTTAATCACACTTTCAACTTTGGTTAATTTGATTGAGTAGAATTTTGAAATCATCAATTCCCTACGGATCGACTCGTATTCGCCACGTACTACAAGTGTACGCCGTGCGCTTGCGGTTTATTTTAATTTGAATTTTTTCGGCAAACTGCTAAACCGATAGAAATTTTGTCGATTAACATGTGTGTATTTATTTATTTCTTATTACTAATTTTTAGATTGGAACTTTCCTTGCTACATATTAACTTATTAGAGCTATCCTTCTACATAGGATTATAGTTATAACATTCCATAAATTAACCAAAAGTGAGATCGTTGCTTTATTTGAAAATACAATAAATTATTTCTTTCTTTTTATTGAAATAGACAATATAAACTAGAGAGAGTAATATTCATACTGTACGCACCTCTTTCCCTTTTTGGTATATTCCTTGCTAATTCAAACGATGTACTTTTATACATATTCTGAAATTGGATAATTTTTGTAAATTACATAGAAACCACACCAAACAAATCAAAACATAGAAATTCACATTTTAAGGGTAACCTAATTTATAATTCAATTATAGATCTAGGATAATTTTACAACTTTACTAACATTCTGTAGTTAAATACTTAGGACTAATTTCAAATTTCCAGATCAGGTTGTACATACTATTCTTATTCCAATTACCTATTTTAATGAATAGGTAGGCTACAATTATATATGTTTGTTTTAAGCTATAATTTATCAGATCTTATTTAGGCATAATTAATTAAGAATTCAATGAGATAAATTTCAATGTTGTAAATAAATTGCATAATTTCCCATGCACGTTTTTAGCTTTCTATATCCCCAAATTTGAATATAATCCTTTATTTGACTCCTTTTCCTCTCTTTTCCAAAAGCATATATATATAGAAAGGTGTATACATACTATTAGAATTACAGATCTGGAAAGAGATTTAGGGTTAAGGGGAGTAGATTTATACTAATAAAAATTACATTTTTTCGTAGTATCGGTTTGTTCCTTCTCTTCTTCTCTTTTATTAT
Organism: Allium cepa; assembly: GCA_030765085.1. Taxonomy (NCBI): domain Eukaryota; kingdom Viridiplantae; phylum Streptophyta; class Magnoliopsida; order Asparagales; family Amaryllidaceae; genus Allium; species Allium cepa. The sequence continues at coordinate 63,257,111 of CM060935.1, forward strand.
CTACCATTCCCCAATTATATATTTATACATATAATATTTTGTAATTTTTAGAAGTGGTGGAAAAGAGAAAATGGTAGAGCTTCATAGCTTGGATAAGAAAATATGAGAAGAGAATTGATAGGTTACGCCTCTATTTACAGGCACACGAATCAATCGTAACTGTTAGATTAAAATAATTAAATCCGGGTTATTGGCCAAGGTTCAAACCCTAGCCATCATGCTTTACTGGTCGACCGCACCCCTATAGCCGGTTGACCCCTAGCAGTTGACCGGCCCATAGTGGAGTTCGTCCGGTGGGGTTTTGAATATTAATGGTATCTATTACTATTTTTTTAATTACGAGTGGAACGGCACGCGCTTCGCGCGTGATGATGGCACGCAGATCCCTTGTGAATTTTTTTTTACAAATTGTATATGTTTAACTCATTCGAAAAATATGATCAGCATAAATATTTAACCGTATTTTTTTGTTAAAATGATATGCAGTTAGTTTTAATTTTACTTTCTATATTACAGCATCTAATTTTTTTGTTCGCTTGAATTTTTATTTCTATTATTAATTAGTAAAGGATGAATTTGATTTTTTATTAGTTTAAATTGTTATTTCTGTTACTATTTAATAGAAAACAACTTTGAAAAAATATATTTGTTAGATCCTATTTTTAAGCTATATTGATATTTTAATAATATCCATAGAGGTCATTTTGAATGGGTAAAGAAAACTTATCCTTTAGACCCTATTTTTAAGTGATATTAATATTTAATAATATTTGTAGAGGGACATTTTTGGTAGTTTACGTTACTACCAAAAAAGTGTGTCACCAAAGGTGTTACAACTATTTTTAAAGATTTTTGCGCTCGAAACATCAATGCTAACAACCTTTTCGTTTTGGCTCTCATAGGGAAACTCCAAATATGAAAGTTGCTCAAAAAATCTCCTCGAATGCAATGGTGCAGGTTTTATGACCAAATTTCAACATTTTCTCAAATTTTATTTTTGGAGCTTTATTAATTATCATTAATTTTACAGGGAGTTACACATTGTTTCTCCACACACTGTCTTTTTAAAAAAGGAATTTCTGTCAAATGAAATTAAAAGAAAAGTTGTATACTTGGATAAATCCGAGTAACAAACTTAGAGGTTGAGCATGTGGGAGAACTAAATTCACTAGTACACTAATAAACGTTACAGTGATTAGAACGTCTAATTGGGAATCTATCACACCAGATAGATACTGTGGTTTTTTCATGGCTGGATAAAAAGAGATTTGTGTCTTAGAAGACAAAATTCCTCTCTCATTCCAACATGTAATATAGAGTAAATACTGCATTTTAGCTTGGAGCTGTGAAATTCAAAATGGATTCCAAGTATGAAAGCAAAGTAGACTTTGGTTGACACACTCAAAGGAATAAAATCCAATGTTTGCAAATGGAGTTTTTAAGAAAATGCCAAATACAGATGGACAGGTACAGATTTATAAAGCTAGACAACGTAAAAGGTTTCCTCAAATTTACGATGTTGATTATGACAAAACATTTTCGTTTGTTGCGATACTTAAGTCCATTAGGATAATGCTAGCTATTTGTCGTATTCTATGACTATTAAGTATGGAAAATGGATATGAAAATGACGTTTCCAAATGGTGATATAAAAGAAACCATTCACATGTCACAGCCCAAGGGTTTTGAGATCAGTGGAAGTGTTGGCAAGGCTTGCAAGTTCTTAAAATCCATTTATGGTCTTAAACAAGCTTTAAGAATTTGGAATAAGTGTTTGATAAAGTAATCAAATAGTTTGGTTTTTATTAGAACAAGGAGGAAGCATGCATATATCAGAAAGAACAATGAAGTGCTATAGTATTTCTAGTTCTATACGTTGATGATTTGTTACTGATTGTCAACGATAATGTGTTGTTGTAATCAGTGAAAGCATGGTTATCCAAGAACTTCTCCATATAGGATTAAGGAGAAATAGCCTATACACTAGGTATTAATATCTATAGAGGTGGATCTAAGAGGCTATTGGGATTGTCCCTATCCTTGTAAATAGTCACTATGATAAAAAGGTTCAGTACAGAGAATTTTAAGCATGGAAATATTCTAATGCAATTTGGAATCATCCATTTTAAGAAGGATGCATCTCACAATGATAAGGAGAAAGAGTGTATGAAGAGGATACCATATGGATTGGAAATTGGTTCAAAAATGTACGACATGCTACGTACTAGACCTAATGTGACTTTTGCATTATGATGCATAAGTCGACACCAGTCTCGTCAAGGAGAAAATTATTGGACTGCTATGAAATGCATACTTAATTATTTATTAAAAACTAAGGACTTATTCCATATATAGGAATGAAGACCTGCTTATGAATGGGTATATAGACTCCATCTTTCAAAATGATACCGACGACAATATGACTTTAAAGGGTTACATTTTTACTTTAAAAGGTGGTGCCGTTAGTTAGAAAAGTTCCAAGCAAGAAACTTTAGTTCATTCCATGATAGAGATTGAGTACATCGCCCTCAATGAAGAAGCTAAAGAACCGGTCTATATGCGCATATTAAGACACGTTCTATGGAAGTTCCATATCATTAGAGAATTTGTCAGGAAGAAAGAAGCAATAATTCTTAGAGTGGATGTAAAGGACAATATGACAAATCCATTCATGAAGGGTCTATTCGCTTAGTTCTCAGCAAATTGATCGAAGGGACGAGGTTAAGATTTCTTAATTGGAACTAAGTGCAAGTGGGAGATTGATAGAGTTAGGGGTATGCCCTTAGAGCAATTCTGTAAGTTAATATAAATTATTAACTTTGTAATAAAATCTCATTTTGAAATAAAAGGCGTTTATCTTTCTATTATGCACTTATAATACTATGTTATGTAAATTATTTACTTAATTTAATTATATTTAATAAAAATCACTAAACGATATGTTGGTGGTAATTGCAATGTGTTATAATCATAAGAAATTTTTCATAATAAAAATAACATATCATCCTAAATATTCCTAGTCAAAATGTTTCGAGATAAAATATAGATACATCAGTTGAGACTACGTAACACTTTCCAAATGTTAGACTGTATTACTCATGGATGTTGAGTGTATCAAGGAATTACATATTAATAGTTATTAGATAACTATGGAATGACTCGCTCGAGAATTTTCTATTGGTTAACATAACTAATGTCAAATGGAGAATCTCAAAGTGACGATATTACACAATTTTCTTAACATGAGGGCACAGTTGAACATTAATAAGGACGTTGCACTTTGATTATAGTTCAATTGCAACAACATAGAATTTTGGGTTGATTAAATAAAATAAATAATAATTTAAATTTGAGAATTTAAATCATTAAATCAATGTTTGTATTATTTTTAGAATAGATAATTTATTTCAGAATGATTAATTCTAAATATTGTAAAATTTGAAAATGATGGAATTTTCAATGTGTTAGTGATCATTGGTAAAATATTGAAATTATAGAACTTGGCATTTAAATTAAAAAGGAAAGATTTAGTTGATTTAATTCTTTTATTTTAAATAAAAGAAAATGGAGAATTTTATAGTTTTAATTATGTTTGATTTTATTTTCAAATCCATTGATTAAAAAGGTTTTAATCTTTAGTATGTAATAAAGGGCCTTTGAAAGTAATTAAAAAGAATATAAGACTTAGTTTATTTAAAAAATAAAGTAAACATTCTCTTATTGGGTTTAAGTCCATTAGCAAATTTAACAAAGAAGATTTTCTCCTTCCTCATTGCCTGTACATTTATTTTCTAAACTTATAGTAAATAGAAAGTAAGAAATCAAAAACCCTTTCTCTTGAATGTAGAAAGCTAAAAAATCCCATTTAAGCTCTCTTGCAAATTAAACCATATTTTAAAGCGAAATTATCAACTTAATTATATCTAACTTGAATACATCTTAGATGTGGCTTGAATCTCGGTTTTTAAAGTAGATTAAAATGAGGTTTTGTGTCTATTTTGTTTGAGAATTGTCTAGGATTTGCTGATTTGAGGTTTTGGCCAGAAGTGGTTATTCTAGCTGTTGAACTGAGAAGAAACGAGATGAGTTAATCCTTACACAATCTACTTTTGAATGTACAATTGTTGTTGTAACAGCCCAGTATTTTCAACCATTCGCATCCACACATGCCAGATTTGAATTGCTTAAAAAACCAGATTGTTAATTTATATTTGGCAAAACTCAGCATATACAGTAGATAAAATAATCACAGAATCACAGACACAGAGTAATATAACAATAAGCAGCGAAAAAAATAATAGAAGTTCATGAAGTTACTATATATAAACAGAGTTAAACAAAATACAACAGAAGTCTCGAATACAATAGTTAAATACAAAAAATTTGAATACATCACTGGAATCAACGGAATAAATGCAAGCTGAATAGATTGATGGATCTTAAAGCGAAGCTCCAACTCCAAAGGTGAGTCTCAAATGCTGTATCACTCAGTCTGACCCGAGCGTAAAGCAAAACACAAAACACTCGAGTCAGGATTAACATTTTTATATCAATAAATCCAACTCAAGTGAAATATCAACTGACATACAAGTAATTCAAAAGATGTTTGGGATAACCATCCTCTAAGGATCCGTTAAACTATCTACAATGTAGTAATATACACTATTATATTAATGTTTATAGTAAAGTAAACTATCAAAATAGCGTTAAGACGTTACCCATATCCCCCTTAACACATTTTATAGTACCAATGGTGTATACAGTACCGTAATAGCTCTTGATCGGGAGGCTACCAGAGGATACTCCATAGGAGCGACACAAAACAAACTTGTAGTAGTCCCGATAGGGTAGGTGACACGGCAGAACTAGGCAATGCCAGGGTAGATATACCAATTACGCATCCGGGCTGGTGGTAACGCGGAGCCGCAGTATTCGCCTACCTCGAGCCATACTCCCAAATCAAAGGTGCACCCAAATCAATCACCAAGTAATAGAATGGTAACGAAGGAGTGTGTCCGATCGGAGGAGCTACCTCACTTGGCCCATCAATCGCTCCTGTTTTGCCACCTTATGCCAACTCACGGGAGTCGGGTCCACGTATATACCTCAATAGGACGTCGCCACCATCCTACTTCATTCGGGAATCTCCACCGCGTATATGGTTGTTAATGTGGTTTTCGGCATTGGCAGAGAGTATGACAATAACCGATCCCGGACTCTTTAATAAACAAACGTTATTATAATACCATGGTCATTTCAAAATAGTTTATACTTCAAAACCAAAGATCATTTCCATTTCAAAACCATATCAATACGATATCATTTCCATTTCAAAACCATATTAATGCAATATCATTTCCAAAATCATAGCACTTCAAAGTTATAACACTTTCTAAATCAAATCACTTGAAATCATAACACTTTGAAATCATAACAATTTGAAACCATAACACTTTGAAATTCTAATACTTTGGAAGACCATAACACTTTCCTTTAAACAATTTAGATATGAATAATAGTATATATAATAAAATAATTTAAAAAATAAATAGTTTATATAAAATAGTTATAAGTTAAAATAGTTTATATAAAAATAATTAGTATATTAAAATAGTTTATATGAAAAATAGTTAAAAATGATTTATATTGAAATAGTTTATAAGTAAATAATTTATAAAGTAAAATATATAAATAGTTTTAAATATAATTTAAAATTTCTTTATATAATAAAATAGCGTCCTTAAATCGATCCCAAATCAACTCAAATTCCAAAATTCAAATTTAATCCAATCTCAAATCATCAATTTCAATTCAATTCGGTCTCTCAATAAACCATTTCAGATTATATCGATTTCAAAAACAGATTTGAACCAAAAAATAAACCATTTCAATTTCATTATATTTCCAAGCTTTAAGTATTCAACATTTTGTGAATAAATTTGATAATTTCATATATATATATATATATATATATATATATATATATATATATCAAATTCAATTTACTATAATTTAGTTTTGAAATATTTACTTACTAAATCCAATATCATTTAAATAAAACCTAAAATTCAAATAACTAAATATTTTCTTCAATTTATTAAAATTGAAATATTCATTTAATTACCTTAAACCAAAATCAAGTTTTAAAAATTATATCCTTTAAGGTCTCAAATTCAATAAGTTCCAAAAAGATTTAATAAATTTACAAATTTCAAATAAATTCAAATTTATCTTCCCAACCTTAACTTATAAAATCATTATTACATCTATTTTAAAATATAAATTTAAATAAATACTTAAACATATTACTTATTGAATAAATCAATATTTATTAAATTAATCTTACTATTAAACTTATTATATATATATATTTCAAAATAGTAAAATTATAAGTAAATAATAAAATTTATAATTTCAAAACTAACTTATAACCTTTAAAATTTTCAAACATATAATTTTAAAAATCAAAAATTTAACTATATATAAAATAACATTTATATATAATATTTAAAAATCAATATTAATATAAAACCATATGTATATCTCTTTAAATCTTGGAAAATCATTTCAAATATATATATATATACCAACGGTGTCTGTATATAATTTTCTATGTCATTGTAACATCCCGATGTTTTCAACCATTCGCATCCACACATGCCGGGCTTGAATTGCTCAAAATATCATATTGTTAATTTATATTTGGAAAAACACAACTACAGTAAATAAATCAGTCACAGAATCACAAACACAGAGTTATATAATAATAATGCAGTGGAATAGATAAATGGTAGTTTATGAAGCTACTATATAAACATCAGAGTTAGAAAGAAAATACAACATGATATCTCAAATATAGTGAAGTCTCCAATACAACAGATGACCCCTCTGAACAAATCCACCTGAAAAGCTGAAAGCTGAATCAATAGTTGGATCTCCAAGCGAAGCTTGAAATTCCAAAGATGAGTCTCGAATGTTGTACTACTCAGTCTGACCCGAGAGTAAAGCAAAACACAAAACACTCAAGTGAGGATTAACATTCTTATATCAATTAATCCAACTCAAGTGAAATATCAATTGAAATACAAGTAACTCAAAGGATGTTTGGGATAATCATCCTTTGAGAATCCTTGGAACCAAACGTCATTACAACATCGTGTTCATTTCAAAATAATTTACACTTCAAAACCAAAATATCATTTCGATTTAAAATATATATATTTTTTTGAATTAACTTTCAAAATCAAATTGATACTTTCATATATATATTATTTTAACTTCATTATTATTTAGTTTTGAAATATTCACTTAATAAATCCATTATCATTTAAATAACCTTAAATTACATTCAACAAAATATTTCCTTCGATTAATTTAAAATTTTAAATATTCATTGAGTTACCTAAATAAAAATCAAGTTTTGAGATCATATCTTAAATTTCAAATTCAATAAGTTTCAACTTGATTTTAACTAAATATAATCCTTATTTAAATATATTTTGAATCAAATACCAAATCCATCTTCTCAACCTTAGTTTATTGAAATCATTATAAACCCTATATTAAAATACAATTTAAATAAATACTTAACCATATTATATATAAATTTAAATCAAACATTATTAAAGTAAAGCTTATTATTAAATCTAATTTATATTAAAACTTATTTATATATAAAATACTTCAATATTAAATAAAACCATATATCTTTCAAAACTATAGAAATCATAGAATACTTCAATATTAAATAAAACCATATATCTTTCAAAACCATAGAAATCATTTCCAAAATATTTATATATAGACCAACGGTGTTTGTATAAAAAAATTCTACGCTATGGTCAAGTGATACGGATATTTTTCATTTAAATCTGTAATTTTAATATATAAGAGTATATATCATTTCAATCCACAATCCTAAATTCAATTAAATGAAAATCGCTTGGGTCTATTATTTGAACCCATAACGATTTTCTCCTATTCTACAGATCATTCAGTTATGAATCATTTCAACCCATAGGGAATTCTATACTAACAGAGAACTTGCAGAGTGATAACCGATATTATAATAATAAACAGGCATATATCATCAATAATTAAATAAAATATAAACAATAGGGTATGGTGTCATATCCCACAAGTGAACATTTAAAAATAATAGCATATATAACAATTTAAATAACTACAGCAGCATATTTCAATTTTAGTTTCAATTGAAATCAAATTTAATAAATACAAGAACGTTAATCGTGAGCGATTGCTCACCTTTCAAGGCTAGAGACGGACGAGATTAATATGAGCTACAAATCCAAGCACGAATTTCAAATCAAAGCAAGAATTGGCACGAATTAGATGGACAAGGCTGTAAAGAGTAATCGATGAAATAATTTGAATCAGTTTGATAGAAACAGCAATGATATATATATATTGATATTATTATTTCCTTGAAATCAATATTTTACTTTAAGACAAATATTATAATAACATATATATAATTTAAAATCATTGTTTATATTAGACACAAATATTAAAATCAAGATATATAAAATTACCAACGTAACCCAAATAGATCATATATACCACTGTAAATAAATGAAATATAATATGTCAGCTCAACTAAAAAGATGAGCCAGCACACTATACTATATTAAAAAAATAATTGAAAGCTCGTAGACGATTTCTACTTAAAACAGTATTATATATATAATACAAAATGTTAGATTGTAAATAGTATGTCGATTCTCTTTATAACAAATATATATATTAGACTAACATATGCAAGTGCAACCGACGTATGCAAACAACAGTTATATATATAGCTTATAAATCTAACAAAAATAACGTTTATAACTATATATACTTAAAATACATAATATTAAAGTCAATACACAGTCAAAATTTTCAACATTCTGGAAATCATTACATATAACTGAACGTAAAATATATACTAGTGTGGACTTAAAATTAAGAATAATAGATTATATATATAATAGTATCTCACATAACTTATATATATACACTAACGGTAGGAAAAATTTGAAAAATAGATAGAAATTTTTGAACATATCTATATAGGGGTACAACCTATATAGAATATACAACTTATATTTTCTCAGATAACATAAAATATATATTACAAACAAAGGGTATCTTAATATATAAATCATATAAAATTTCATATAACAGAACTTATATAAATTATACATATACACTTTGAAAATGCACTGCTGTAACTTTATAGTCTATATATACTGTAGATATATTTCTCTAAAATAAAACACGTACATAGGTATATTTAAAGCCTGATTCACTTATGTATATGTATAACATATATAGCAATATATAATAAAGGAGAGTCTAAGGCTTCAGATTCAAATCAAAAGGGAAACCCAGTAAGCTTACATCATTATAAACCTTATAAAGTTCAACAGTTCAATGTGTATACTAAAATATGTAAACCACTTAAAAAAATATTACTAAAATATAAGCTAATGTAAACTTATACACACCTCTAGTAAAAAAAAAACTTGTAGAGGCTCGGCAAGGTGCAGCTCGAGACATGGCTACAAGGGACGAGAGTGGTGAATGGAAGAAGGGAGGGAAACACCTGTGTGCGCGAGCTGGTGGTAGGAGATTGACGCGGCTTCGTGTGCGTGGTCGAGCTTGGGTTCGGAATAATCAGCACTCGGCTGGATAAGGAGGAGTGGGTACGGTGTGGGTAGGCTTCGGCCTGGGAATGATGGCCAAGGACGGTCAGGCGGTGATGATGTGGAGACTTCGACGATTGAGTGTGGGTAGTGCTCGATTTCGAATGGAGGAAGATGGTGGATGTGGATCGGACGTGGCTTCATGACTTAGATATGATGGGGGAAAGAAAGGATCCATAACATAAGTTTGAGCAGGCAAAGAAATGGAAAGGTGGAAGGAACTGTGAGAGAGGAAGGGGCAGAACATAAAGGCCATCAGGCAAAATGAAGAAGAAATGAAGTCACAGCAAAAATATAAACAATACTTTTATTATATATGGTAGCTAGAATAGGAATAGGCTTTTGAATCATACAACTGTTTGATGTAATAATAGGCACGCACTAATACAGCTGGAAATTTTAAGGAAATTAATATTTGTATGTGCAGTACGTTTCAATATTTGAAACCGAAGGAAAGTTAATGGTCACAATTGATGTTTCCATTACGGCGAACGGTTTATTATTTTCGTCGCGTACCAGACCTCAAAACATAGAAATAAATATACTGCAGAGATCAGTACGATGATACGATCAAAACGGTATACGAATATCAGTGATATGATCATCCTACCAAAAGTCGATAATTAATAACGATACACTTTGTTATTCCGTATGAAAAAATCCAAACAGAGCTAGAAACATTCGAATTTCATGAAATGAATTTCGCAGTCCGACTCAGAGTGTTCCAAATAAATTTTCTCGTATTGACATATTTAGGTTTCAGAAAACTTTTAAATTCAACGGTTATTAACTGATTTAAAATGAAATAGAATTACACAATAAATAAACTTACATACTATCTGATGAAAATTTACCATTTGCTAAGTTTAAATAGACGTTTTACAAATATTAAATTTTCAATTCAAAATTTTATTATTTAAAATTTCACAAAAATTCAATTAATTACGTTATTAAACCATTAAATTTTTGGGTCATTACACTCTCCCCCAATCAAAACTTTTCGTCCCCGAAAAGGAAGAAGGCAGGAGAATAGAAACAACCAAAAAGAAAAATAGATTGAAAGACAAGGATAGACAATTAATTTAAAACTATATGAATTTGCTTGAAATATTCATTAGAAAACTTCATTTACAGTTCAATTTTCTTTAATACTTTAATGCTTTTCAAAACCCATTTGTAAAATTTCTTGTTTCCTTAATAAATACCATTTATATGTTTAAATAACACCTTTATAAATATACGTAAACTATTTGAAAACAATGATTTACATCATTACTAATATTTACAAAGAAGCAACTGAAAACATTAAATCCATAATTCATAAATTTATTAATTTATCTCAAGATATTTTTCAAACATTATTAATAAATCAATAGTCATTTTCTTTAAATATGTTTTATTTAATTAATAACTTCTAAAATATTAATAACACTAATAATTTACTATTAAACCATGTAGTATAAAAATAAACAATATTTTAAAATGGATATATTCAAAAAGAAAAAGAAGGTAGATTCGGAAAAACAGAATATAGGTGAATAAATAAAGCTGAGTAGATAAGGCGGATTCAAAGAATAGTATCGGACACGAATAATTAATTTAGAACCATAAGAATTTCAATTTCAAGTATTAATACAAAATTTCTGTGTTGGAAGTAATTTTAAAATAAAATAACTTTATAATAAAATACTTTTATAATAAAATACTTTTATATTGAAACAAATTTTCCTTTTGAAAATACTTTTATAACTCGATGTTTCAACAAGTTTATCCTCGTTTTTGCAGACTCTGGCTATGCATTGATTAGGCGTAAAGCTAGAATTCCTCAAGTACTTAGTAGACCTGTTTCAATATCCAGTGAAAATACTCGAAAAACCTTTAAAATTGATATGGAAAGTACAATCCAAACAAATCAACCGAATCAAATCATGGATCGCAGATACACGATGGTTATGCCTGGATCCCCCAGGAAAGATCCATACCTTTAAGCAATCACTGCCTTATGAATTTCGCCATGATAACCAAAAATGTAGACCATGGATACATAATGGTTACACCTGGATCCCCCAGGAAACAACCGTATGCTTTAAGCAATCTATGCCTAGCGGATTACGCTACGACAACAAAATTAGTAGATCGTGGATACATAATGGTTACGCCTGGATCCTCCTGGACACATCCATACCCTTTAAGGAATCTCTGCCTTGCAGATCACGCTACCAAAACGACCATGGTTAGCGCCATGGAATTCAAAGGACACTCGAGTATGATATTCGGAAAACCCCAAATTTGAGAGAATAATAACGATAGAATGAATCCGCAGAGTGGCCACAAAGCGGATATCAAGCAAAAGGCACTTTCCATATCTTTACTTCGAAAATACATATCATATAGTACCCTTAAAATCAATTTCAAATATCATATTTATATGAAGTCCATTATATATGATTTCAATTTCAAATCAAATACTTTCCAAAATCAATAGTATATCAAATCACACTTATATAGACTTCGATTATATAAGATTTCGCTTTTTAAATTGAGTACCTCTCCAAATCAATAGTTTTCGAATCAACTTCATACTTATACAAATCAATTTTATATAAGTTCGATAACTCCCCAATTAAATATTTAGTAGAATAAGGTTCTCAATTTCAATTTGTTTCAATGTCGGTTCAGTTTCAAAATCATATACGATTTCACCAACTTATTTCTTCCAAATTAATAACTTCAGTTTCAAAGCTTCCAAAATAATAGGTTTAGAAAATAACCCTAGTTTCCAAATAGACATAATTTAGGTCAAACAAATTCATTTTCAAAATCATCATATAAATACTCGGTTTTGAATTCCAATCTATTTTCGAAACCAAATATTTTTCTCAAAATCAATTGTACCCAAAAATGATTACCAAATTTATAACCATCCCTTTTAAAATCATTAAACTATTTATTTCTATTTTAAAATATCCAATTTACCTTTTGCAAATTATTTAAAACTAAATTTTATTCAAAACATTTCAAAACTAAATTTCATATTAGTATAATTCAAAATAGTCTTATTCATTTACTTAACAAAACAGTTTCAACCTTATTTAAATCATATTACTTCATACCTAAACAAATCAAAACTAAACTTATATACTTTATCAAATAATTTATACTTTTCGAAATTACTTAGTTTTGAAAGTTAAACCTCGATTTGGAAGTGTTCGAACATTCTAAATAGTATGAGAAATCAAATTTCAAATCCAAGAGTTGGAAATCAGCTCAACAAATCAATTTCAATAGAGAGGATTATAACAAATCAAATCCGAAACTCGAGGACTGAATAGCGGGCTCACTTCAAATCGTTTCAAATATATATATACATATATCTTTCGAAAATATTAAATCATATTTTGAAATTTGAAATCAAAATTGGTTTCACAAAATCAATCGCATAGCAGAGCTACTAAAGTAGCCTCTCCCCCCACTTTGAAACTCGAAAATCAATGTCGATGATGCGTGCACTCATCACCGAAATTATTTTCCAGCGACATAAGTGAGTTCTGGACTTCAATTTTCTTGAAAACTTATTTGAAATTTCATCAAAATCATTGGAACCCATTTGAATGCATTTGAAATATTTCTTATTCGGAAAATACTTTTAAATCGTATTATTATATATTTTCAAAATCTTAAAACCAATTTCAAAATACTGGAGTTCAATCTCTCGAATTTCAAATTTAAAACCCTTATATTATAAATCATTTTTATATAAATCAATTTCTTATAAAATTTTCAAAATTTCAAATCCTTTCGAAACTTCAAATTCTCATTTTTAAAAGATATATAAACCTTATCGAAAACATTTTCACTTATATATATTGAATATAATCATTCTTATCAAAATGATAATTTCGATATATAAAACAATTTCTAAAATACAAACAGACATGCTTTTTCAAAGGATGATTCAAGAATGGATTTCAAAACAAAAATAGAGATTCAAATTAGAGGAACTTTAATCAAATAGATTTCCGATTCGAAGATAGGCTCGACGAAGATGAGATAATTAAATTACAAAATAAAAAAATGGATATACTTATATAAATCGCAGGCGGACTTGACCGGGTCAACCGTTACTTCAGGAATATGATCGATGCGGGATTCTAAGGCAAAACGACATTCGATCGCCATAGATAGAATTCAGCATAGCAAGAGATAGAAGCACCTAAACCGAAGGTATATAAATTTTCGGTGAATCAATGCCAATTGTAAAGGAGTTTCACCCCTTTACAAATCTTTCAAAGATTGGCGGGATCGCCAATTTTATAGAGATTATTCGAAGTGGAGTTATGTGAAGCTCTAGAACCAAAAGAATACAAATAGAGGAGACAAGAATGGATTTCAGAACAGGTGGGAGAATTTCAAAACTTAAAGAAACCCGAATCAAAAAGGAAGAGATTCAAGCACAAACGAAAGTAATTATGTAACTAAATCTACTACATATGCTAAGTTTTACCTAAAACCAGAGCTCTGATACTAACTGTAACATCCCGATATTTTCAACCATTCGCATCCACACATGTCGGGCTTTAATTGCTCAAAATATCAGATTGTTAATTTATATTTGGAAAAACACAACATATACAGTGGCCATTTCAAAATAATTTATACTTCAAAATCAAAATATACAGGGATAACCATCCTCTGAGAATCCTTGGAACCAAATGTCATTGCAACACCGTGGTCATTTCAAAATAATTTATACTTCAAAACCAAAATATCATTTCAATTTCAAATATATATATATTCGAATTATAGAACTTTCAAAACCAAATTGATACTTTCATATACATACATACATACATACATACATACATACATACATACATACATATATATATATATATATATAATTTTAACTTCATTATAATTTAGTTTTGAAATATTCACTTAATAAATCCATTATCATTTAAATAACCTTAAATTACATTCAACCAAATATTTCCTTCGATTTATTTAAAATTTGAAACATTCATTAAATTACTTAAGTCAAAATCAAGTTTTGAGATCATATCTTAAATTTCAAATTCAATAAGTTTCAACTCAATTTTAATTAAATATAATCCTTATTTAAATAGAATTTCAAATCAAATACCAAATCCATCTTGTTAACCTTAGTTTATTAAATCATTATAAACCCTGTATGAAAATAAAATTCAAATAAATACTTAACCATATTATATATAAATTTAAATCAAACTTTATTAAATTAAAGCTTATTGTTAAATCTACTTTATATTAAAACTTATTTATATATAAAATACTTCAATATTAAATAAAACTATATATCTTTCAAAACCATAGAAATCATAAAATACTTCAATATTAAATAAAGCCTTATATCTTTCAAAACCATAGGATTCATTTCCAAAATATTTATATATAGACCAACGGTGTCTGTATAAAATTTATCTATCCTATGGTCAAGTGATATGGATATTTATCATTTAAATTCGTAATTTAAATATATACGTGTATATATCATTTCAACTGCAATCCCAAATCCAATTAAATGAAAATCGCTTGGGTCTATCATTTCAACCCATAACGATTTTCTCCTATTCTATAGATCGTTCGGGTATGTATCATTTCAACCTATAGGGAATTCTATACTAACAGGGAACTTGCAGAGTGATAACATATATTATAATAATAAACAGGCATATATCATCAATAATTAAATAAAATATAAACAATAGGGTATGGTGTCATATCCCACAAGTGAACATTTAAAAATAATAGCATATATAACAATTTAAATAACTACAGCAGCATATTTCAATTTTAGTTTCAATTGAAATCAAATTTAATAAATACAAGACCGTTAATCGTGAGTGATTGCTCACCTTTCGAGGCTAGAGATGGACGAAATTGAGATGAGCTACGAATCCAAGCATGAATTTCAAATCAAAGCAAGAATTGCACGAATAAGATGGACAAGGCAGGTAAAGAGTAATCGATGAAATAATTTGAATCGGTTTGATAGAAACAGCAATGATATATGTATTGTTATTATTATTTCCTTGAAATCAATATTTTACTTTAAGACAAATATTAAAATAATATATTTATAATTTAAAATCATTGTTTATATCAGACACATATATTAAAATCAAGATATATACAATTACCAACGTAACCCAAACAGATCATATATACCACTGTAAATAAATAAAATATAATATGTCTGCTCAACTAAAAAGACGAGCCAGCACACTGTACTATATTAAAAAAAATCTGAAAGCTCGTAGATGATTTCTACCTAAAACAGTATTATATATATAATGTAAAATGTTAATTGTAAATAGTATGGCGATTCTCTTTATGTAAAAAAATATATTAGACTAACATATGCAAGTACAACCGACATATGCAAACAACAGTTATATATATATATATATATATATATATATATATATATATATATATATATATATCTTATAAGTTTAACAAAATAACTTTTATAACTATATATACTTAAAATACATAATATTAAAGTCAATACACAACCAAAATTTTCAACATTCTGGAAATCACTACATATAACTGAACGTAAAATATGTACTAGTATGGACTTAAAATTAAGAATAATAGATTATATATATATATATATATATATATATATATAATAGTATATTACATAACTTATATATACACTAACGGTAGGTAAAATTTGATAAATGGATAGATATTTGGGAACATATCTATATGGGTGTGCAACCTATATAGAACATACAACTTATATTTTCTCAAATAACATAAAATATATAAGTTACAAACCAACGGGTATCCTAATATATAACTCATATAGAATTTCACATAACAGAACTTATATAAATTATATATATACTTTGAAAATACACTGCTGTAACTTTATAGTTTATATATACTATAAATATATTTCTCTAAAATAAAATACATAAATAGATATATTTAAAGCCAGATTCACTTATGTGTATATATATATATATAATATACAAATATAGGAGAGGCTAAGGCTTCAAATTAAAATCAAAAGGGAAACCCAGTAAGCTTACATCATTATAAACATTATAAAGTTCAACAGTTCAATGTATATACTAAAATATGTAAACCACTTAAAAAAGATTATGTTACTAAAATATAGCTAATGTAAACTTATACACACCTCTAGTAAAAAAAACAAAGCTTGTAGAGACTCGGCAAGGTATAGCTCGTGACATGGCTACAAGGGGCGAGAGTGGTGAATGGAAGAAAGAAGGGAAACACCTGTGTGCGCGAGCTAGTGGTAGGCTGTTAACGCGGCTTCATGTCCATAGCCGAGCTTGGGTTCGGGATGAGCAGCACTTGGCTGGACAAGGAGGAGTGGGTGTGGTGAGGGTAGGCTTCGGCTTGGGAACGATGGCCAAGGTCAGTCAGGAGGTGATGATATGGAGATTTCGGCGATTGAGTGTGGGTGGTGCTCGATTCCGAATGGAGGAAGAAGGTGGATGTGGATCGGGCGTGGCTTCATGACTTGGATACGATGGGGGAAAGTAAGGATTCATAATATAAGTTTGTGCAAGCAAAGAAATGGAAAGGAGGAAGGAACTGTGAGAGAGGGAGGGGCGGAACAAAAATGAAGGCCATCAGGAAAAATGAAGAAGAAATGAAGTCATAGCAAAATATAAACAATACTTTTATTATATACGGTGGCTAGAATAGGAATAGGCTTTTGAATTATACAGCGGTTTGACGTAATAATGGTCATGCACTGATGCAGCTGGAAAATTTAAAGCAATTAATATTTGTGTGTGCATTACGTTTTAATATTTGAAACCGAAGGAAAGTTAATGGTCACAATTGAAGTTGCCATTACAGCGAAAAGTTTACTATTTCAGTCAACCGGACCTCAAAATAAAGAATAAATATACCGCAGAGATCAATACGACGATATGATCAAAACGGTATACGGATATCAGTGGAACGATCATCCTATCAAAGTCGAGAATTGGTATCGATATACGTTGCTATTCCGTACTGAAAAATCCAAACGGAGCTAGAAACATCTGAATTTCGCGAAACTAATTTCGCAGTCAGACTCGGAGTGTTCCAAATAAATTTTCTCATGTTGACATATTTAGGTTTGGAAAACTTTTAAATTCAACTATTATTAATTGATTTAAATTGAAATAGAATTACACAATAAAATAGATTTCCATATTACCTGATGAAAATTTACCATTTGCTATGTCTAAATAGACGTATTACAAATATTATATGTTCAATTCAAAATTTTATTATTTAAAATTTCACAAAAACTCAGTTAATTACGTTATTAAAACAATTAAAAATTTTGGTTCGTTACATTTATGGTCAAGTGGTACGGATATTTATCATTTCAATCCGCAATTTAAATATATACAGGTATATATCATTTCAACCCAAAATCCCAAATTCAATTCATTGAAAATCGCTTGGGTTTATCATTTCAACCCATAACGATTTTCTCCTATTCTATAGATCGTTCTGGTATATATCATTTCAACCCATAGAGAATTCTATACTAACAGGGAACTTGCAGAGTGAGAACATATATGATAATAATATAACAGGCATATATCAGCGATATAAATAACAGATAATGGTGTCAGATGTCATAGGTGAACAGATACAGATAGTAGCATATATATAGCAATGTAAATAACTAACAGCAGCACATTTCAATTGTCGTTTCAATTGAAATCAAATTTAATAAAAATAAGAATGTTAATCATGAGTGATTGCTCACCTTTCAAGGCTAGAAGGATTTGATGACTCGATAAGATACAAATTGGATCACGATCTAGACAATCAAACAATCTAAACAACAACTCAAAGCAAAGTGAGCTGAAAGCGGATTTTAACGGACAAAGTTGATAGATAGGAATTGATGAAAACAAATCAGAGCTAGATCGAGGAAGAAAATTGGTATAAGTGAACTTACTATATATAACTATTTATATATAAAAATCATATTCTAAATTTAAACACATATTAAACTAAATATATGTACATATTTCAAAATTCCATTGTTTCAAATTAAAACACACATAAAAGTCAAACATATCTATACAATATTTTTTTCGAAATAAATGCATGTAAATGCAAAATACTTACATTTTAAAACAAATATATATAACCCAGACATTGAACAAAAGATATGCCACCTAATATATATCAAACACAATATATATAATTGAAACCAAACTTACCTATAATTATACATAAAATAACATATAATATTTTATAGCCTATATATATACACACACAGATTATAAATAACCTTATAACTTACATATTATATATATCACCCGTACAGCACACACATCATATATGAATATTAATATATATAGCTTAATATATAAACACTTACATATATGTTACACTTTGAAATAAATAATATATATGTAACAGATATAAGCCAAAATGTATATAAACTTACTTATATATACACACAAAATATTTTATCAAAAATTTAGAAGTAAATATATATGCATGTATGTATGTATGTATGTAGACTTTCTATGTGCTTGCAGCAAATATGTAGGTGAGAAATTCATATATGCCGACTCAAATAAAATATATGCATGCTACTCATATATCCAACTTTAACATATTTTATATATATACAATAAAATACACACACACACACACTTTTACAGAACTTTTATATAAGGTCAGTAAGTTATATCTCTACTGTCATATCATATATAGACAAAAACAATATTCTATATGTTATAATAAAACCGATCATGATAAGATTTATAATAGTTATAAAACACATAAAAGTAGATACGTGTAAATATAAACTGCATTCCCTATACATAAGCCTATATATATGTATAAACTATAAATATATATATGTAAACATATTGTAAACATAAAATATAAGCCTATATATATGTATAACTATAAATATATACACTATATATATAAGGGGAAAATGAAATATGAAGTATATGAAAGCAAGCCGTGAATTCAAAAAAAAATACGAAACCCATACCTTTATCTACCTATGCATACATACATACGTATATATATATAAGGAAAGAGCTGCTGCAGCTTGGAAGGAGTGGAGCACTAGGTAGTGGAAGCAGGTTAAGAGAGAGGAGGCCAGAGGCGGATCCAGGGTGGAAGGCGAGTTCTGGAAGCTAGTAGGCTGTGTTTGTGGGCGATGGAGGCGATGTGATGGTTGTTGTGCTCGGGTCAGTAGGCTTGCATGGCAAAGGAGGGGAAGAGGAAGGTGATGGGTCGGTTGGTTCGGGTGGGGACAAGGAAATGGAGAGGGGAGAGGCTGCGGAGGCTTGCCATGCGAAGGAGATGTGAACGGTGGAATTTGTGGCTCGAAGAACATAGGTAGGGTGTAACGACCCAAAATTTCTAAGCCGAAAATTCCAGATAGTTATGAAAAAAGAAGAAAGAGATAGAAGAAAGAAGAAGAACAGAATCAACAACACCTCACATTCGCAGCGGATAAAATATAATAATCAATGATATCAGTCTACAAAAGAGTATTATATCTGTTGATTACATTCTAATACATCAGAGTTACACATTATATACAGTTACTGAATATATACAATTATCATGTCTTAGATTAACAATAATATAAATACAGCGGAAATATTCTATACGCTATTGCCATCCAGCTCGCCTCCTGAGCTCCAGATCGTACCTACCTGGAAATATGTAATACTCGGTCTGACCCGAGCATTACACCAAAGTAACACCCGGGTCAGGCTATAAACCAGCGTGACTAATCTCAATTTAACATGGAATACCAAAGTAAACAACTTATATAAAACCTGGGGTAACTCAAACCAATTTTACAAGTTCACGGTATTTTATAGACATAACTTATTTCACACATAAGTTTCTAAGGACCAAAATTAAGATCAAATAGTCAAATTCACTTAAATCGCTTCGTTCCAACCTATTAATGTCACATATCAATTTATAAGAATTCGAAGTGGTTTCGGGTATTTCCCAATACCCGATCCCGGCCTTTTCGAGTTTCATGTCATCCTAACCAAGTTATCCAACATTTCATAACAAGAATATCAACTCATTCAAGTCATCCAATACCATCCAATCATCCAAAACAAATTTGATCATTTCCAAATTAATTCAATTAATTCTAATTGAATTTCTAACCTCGATTACTTAGATTTCTTCCTTAATTTACTCCAACCAATTAATTAACCAATTCTTCCATATTCATTCATCTTAATTAATCACCCTGGATTAATTATCTTTCAATTTCATTCAAGTAATTATCTTTAATTAACTTCACAATATTAATTAGTCTTAACCAGAATCAACAAGTAATCTTAATTATTTCATGAATTAATTAATTATTTTAATTACATTAATCCTTAATTACTTATACCAATTAACTTCTCATAAGTCACTTATTACTGATTAATTCATCTTAATTGATCAATCTTTAATTACATCGTTAATTATAAAAATTAATGATTTCCAGCTATATTTTAATTTGTTCTAATCTAAATCAATTACTTTAATTCATCCACAGCATTAAACATTCTCGATTTATCTCAACTTGTAATTAACTATCCTTTTATTTACTTCACTAAATAAATTAATTACTCTTTTATTTAGCTGTCTTAATTAATCTCTTGATTAATTTCACAAAGTAATTATATTTTATTAATTACATTAAGTAATTACATATCAACCATTCATTGATTATTATAAATTAATTAAACTTAATAAATTAACTTAAACCTTAATTAATTGGTTCAAACCCTAAATTACTAAATTAACCACTCTAAATCATTAATTAATTGAATTAATTATCCATTTTAATTACCCTACTAATTTGATGAATCACAAATCATTAAGCCCTTATCAACATTAAAATGAAAACATTTCTTATTTATGACTTAAGTTTAAAACAATTTAAAAACCTGAATACTTCGAGTCAAACCACAATTAACTCGAGATCAAACCAAACAAGGTCACATCATTTCAGTAGCACATCCAATCAATTTATCCATCCAACCAATTATTTAAATTTAACCATTTAAATTTAAATAGAAATCCACAGAGTGAGATTTACTCACCTTTGCTGTTAATTGCAATCCCCTTCAATCTTGACTTTGGTTTCATCAAAATTTTGACCTTGTAAAAACATTTATAGTTTATTATCATTTGAACTAATCAATTACCACGAAATAAATTAATTAACCAATAATGAAATTTAAACTATTTCCCCTTTTTTAAAAAATATTTTAGCTACCACAAAAATTGAATCGGTTTATTAAACAGATCTATCTCCATAAAATAATATTTTAAAGCTAAGCTAGTAAGTGAAATATGCGTATATATTTTGACTCCTTATATATATTTAAATTAAATTAAAAACAACTTAAAATTCAAAACCGCTTAACCATTTAAGATTTTATTTACTGTAAATAATTTCTGTATATATATAAATCAATTATTTTGCAAAACTTACTACTATATATTATCCATTTATTTGTTTGTTTTTAAACAGTATGTACAAATGTATATACATACTTCATTTAATTAAATAAAGCAAGATAAATAAGGTAGTTATACCTGCAGCTAAACTCAAACACACCACCGACCCCAAAATCGAGCGCCTGAGCTTGTGTCGCCTCGTTCGAGCTCAACTCTCAACCCATCGCGAGACCCTAGCCTCGTCGCGACTACCCCCTCCTTCTCATTCGCGATTTCATAGATCGCGCCGCATCCCACAAGTCGATCGGGACTTCGCCTCGCTCGCCGCCGAGCTCCACCACAACGCGACGTCACTAAGTCGAGGCCACGTGACATCACTGAGACGGCGGTAGGGGTGAGGTGATTTAATTTTGAATACCAAACGAATTTTGTTTGGTCCCCTTTTTTTCGATCTGCTGAAGATAGAGGAACTAGGGCGTAAAGTAATAAAGGTAGGAATAGCTTCTCCAACACGCCTGATTATAATATAATTAAATATGAAAATATCTCGTGTTGCATAACACGAAATCCCGAACCCCGAATCAAACATGCCGAAAGGCATTCATAAAGTTTTACCCGCATTCCGAACACAATGGAACGTGTTTCGGAGGTTAATTTGATTGCATGCGCGAGTTACGGAAGTACACGATCAATTTATATTAAATCGATTAAAATAGTTCTACGCGTTTCGAGCTGCCAGGGTCAAATGGCAACTCCGATTGCTATGAAAATTGAAATCCGATAATAACTAACTATTACGGATCCAATGGAACTTGTTTCGTCGAATTCCGAGATTGTGCCTCGGAAGGCTATTTTTAAATTCCAATTTAAACGATATATTATTAAAACTGAACAAATTATCTTTGAATTAAATTCAAATCATTCTATTATCTCCAGTATTATCATTATAAATTTTATAAGCCTTCAAATTATTTAAACAGGCTTAGAAATTTCAGATTCAACAATTTACCCAATTTTCAATTATTAAATTCAATATTTAAACTATATAATTCAATGATTTAATTATCAAGTTGTAACGACCCCGGATTTTTATGAATTTAAATTGATAATTTAAATGAATTTTTGAATTAAATTTGTAAAATTGATTATAAATGGCGGCGAGTTTCCCCGATCTCAAATAAAAATGTGTTAAATTATTTGAATTTAAATCTTATATTAATGGTTTGGAAAATAAATATTAAAGTATATACATCGACACAAGTACGAAATGAATAAATAAGTGAATTGTTAATTTATTATTGATGGTTAAAAATATATATAATAAATACAAGTTAATACAAATGGAGTAGTCTACAACAGTAATAAAAGTAAAATAAAAATAGAAGTTCACTTATTTTGTAAAGTAATAATAATTTTAAGTTATGAATAAAAATAAGAACATTGATATATAAAACAAAAACAATAAGTGTAAAACAAAACTAAAAAGAATAAGTGCACAAGTATCAGGTTAGAGCATACTTACAAAGCAAATGAAAGAAGTATAAGAACAATAACAATGCATGTAAACAAAATAAGAAACAAATGCACTTACCAAGTTAAAATAAATGTTTGAAAATTTAACATAGAAACATATTTATTAAAGTATAAGATAAGGAAAGTAAGTATCCATAGTAAACTAAAAATAAAATAAATAACAAACAAAGTACTCAAAGCAAAGTAATGAAATAACAAAGTCTAAACTTGAAAAATAAAAATACAGGCAAGTGAAAATATAAACAAAGTAATATTCAACTTTATATCTATGAACAAACAAAAGAAGATAAATGTGCAGATTGAGTAAACATGTAGGGTATGAAACAAGCTAATGAAGTACAAAATAAAAATACAAACAAACAAAACTTCATATTCAAAAGCAAAAAGAATGTAATATGAAAGTGTATAAAACAAATATAAAACAAAGAACAGGTTGAACATGAGAAAAGAAAGATGTGTACTAGCTTATAAAATAAAGCAAAGACCTGGAAGAAAAACGAAAGCATGAAGACAATAAACATATATTTAACTAAAGCAAAGTACAAGCAAAAGTATATCCCAAACAAGATTTCAGCCGAGCTAAAAGATGTAGGCTGAAGCAAACAAATGCATAACCAAGTACAAAGCATTTAATGCTTTCAAACTTCAGCCCATACATATTAAAAAAAAAAAAACTGTTGCATCAGTAAACTGCACACCTTCTTGTATACCCCTCTCCTTTATATACATCAATATATGCCTTTAGTCCATTCGTTCATCAAAAAAAATTATAGCATGCCTGAGAGAAAATTTAAAGTAAATGTCATCTAAAGATTTAAACAAAGAAGCAAAGCAGAGAAAGCAAAATAAAAAGAAAGAAAGGGAAAGCTACAACTAGAAAACAATTATCATCAACAAGAGGCCTCTGTTCTTTTCTGGAAACAAGGTGAGCAACTTTAATTTTTGTTTAAAAAACCATTTCTTTGAATCCCTGCTTGAGAATCTGTGAGTAAACGAATTAATTTCAACTTTAGTTATATATTTGCTTATTAATGATATGTGCTTTATATAGTTTAACCTACTGTTTTGTGTATGTTTGTTTGAACTGGAAACTTTCATAGCTGTTCTTGATCAATACTTCAAGTTTTTTTTTTTTTTTACAAAGTAAAGTAAATAAATTTACAAATCTTATTCATATAACTATTTAAATTTTGTATTGTGTAAATGCAAGCTGGTTTATAAGAAAACAAAGCCTGCAAAATATGTTTAGAGTTAAACAGTATGATATCAACTCTGTATTCAAACTACAGGTTTAAAAGGAAATTAAAGTTTAAAAATTCAAATGTTGAAATTTGTGAATCCAATAGCATAATTAGTTTTCATATACCTAATTATGATTTTTAACAGAAAAATCTTGATTTTTAAGCAAAGAGAAAACGAGCAGTTTTAATTTGAATTGAAATTGTATTTTTGCCAATTTAGGGAGATTGAGTTAATTATAACTTCTGAAAATCAACAAGAAGCAAGATTGAAATCTAATTGATTCTAGAAAAATGTCAATTGATTTTTCAAATGCATATGTTTTGAGTTTGAATCTAGAGTAGGGTTTAAGTCAAGTTTGGGGTTGGCTGAATTTTGAAGGCCACCGCATCATCAGGAATTGATCGGAGTCACTCGGGCTCAGGGGAAATTGTGCGTGAATGTCTGGTGCATCTTTGGGTGTAATGGCGAGTGGGATGATGATCGGAAGTGGCGTCGTGAGGCCAAGGTGGTTTTGGTTGATCAGTTGAAGTCCAGATCTTAACCAAATTTGCTCAATTTTGATTCAATGATGGTTTCATAACCTA
Organism: Allium cepa; assembly: GCA_030765085.1. Taxonomy (NCBI): domain Eukaryota; kingdom Viridiplantae; phylum Streptophyta; class Magnoliopsida; order Asparagales; family Amaryllidaceae; genus Allium; species Allium cepa. Next base: position 63,282,672 of record CM060935.1, read on the forward strand.
GGTAGCTCGAATTGCTTAGAATGGCCGTTGACGACTTGAGAGCAACCGTGAGGTTGGTCGGAGGGGACCGGGCTGCCTGTACACGTGTACGCGTGTACGCGTGGGGTTGAAATGATTTGGCTGTTGGGGAGGACGTGGTTTTCTCGAGAGAAACTCGAAGCATTCAAGTGAAACGATCAGGAGTTGCTTGAGTAGTTGCATGGGTACGAGTCGCTTAAAATGAAGTTATCAGGTTTAAAAACTTAAAGTTAAAAAAGAAAAAAAAATATGAGGAGAAGGAAAGAAACAGGGAAAGAAAGAAGAAGGAGATAGAGTGGAGGAGAACACGGGGAAACAGGGAAAAGGCTCGAGTGATGGTTCGAAGTTTTGCGTGCTGGACTCGAAGCAGGTAAAGGGGAGAGTTGGGTGAATGTTTTGTACAGGTTTTATAAACAAAACCTGATCTGTTAGTAATTTCAAATATAAACTTTTAATTAAGGATTGAACTGAGATTTAAATCAAAATTTTAAAATATAAGTTCAAGTTTAGTTGAAGTGTTGTTTGGAAATAAAGTTTTAAATTTTTTTTTTAATTTGTTTCAAATAACTTAAAAACGCTTAAGTTCAAGTGTGTTTAAAGAGGATTGAAATTTATAATGGAACTTGAAAGTATACAGTAAGCATTTTAACAAGTTTTAAATAAAAGTTTAAATCTTAACATTTTTTTTAGTGGCAAATAAATCGTAATAGGAATGAGTTTCACCTTATGTTAGTATAGAATTAATGATTTATAATTCGTTTAGTATTAAGTTAATTAACATGGATAATTTATTTAAATGATTAAGGATTTGGAATAATTAAATAAATAATTAAAGGTTTAATTACTTAATTAAAGTTTAAAGATTTATTAAGTTAATTAATTTGAAAATTAAGAATTATTAATTGGATATTAATTAATAATTAAAGTTGATTTAATCATGTGATTAAGCAATAAATTGATTTAAGGATAATGTGATAAATTAATTTAAGTAATTAATTTGAGAATAATTAAATTATCAAGGGCTAATTAATAAATAAAAGTGACCAAGAATAATTATTAATTAAGGAGTAATCAATGGTTAATTAAAGGACAGTTATTTAAAATGTTTTGAAATTAATTGATTACTGATTTTCCATAACTAGCAGATTTATTCGTAGAAATTAATCTGATTCACTTGGTCATATAATTGGATTAATCCTACCTACGGATGCTTGGATTATATTGGATGTTAAACTGTTTAATATCTCTGTTGTAGGATGCCTTATGATTAACCTGATTTGTGTTGTGATCTGTGATATAGTTTATTATTTGTGATATATATATCTGCGAATATGTGTATGAAAGATAAGCGTTATAGTTATATCGCTTATCGAATATATTGTTGTATTTAAATCTGTGATGATTGAAATGATGTTGCACTATTGTGTTAAACCCTGGACCACAGCATACACACACAATTATGGATTTCACGAGGAAATCGATTAAGTCGCAGATTTTTTTTGAAATAGTTAAAATTGAATTTTTTAAATTCAAATGTTTTGGAAATGGAATCGGAATAAATGTGAAAAGCTTTTGGAATGTATTTCAAAATAAAAATTTATTTTTAAATTACTTGATTAAGTTTTGGAATTTAAATAATTTGATTTAAATTTGAATTCAATATTGAAATTGAATTCTGTAATTTGAAACTAGGGATTAACGATATTATACTGGTTATATATGAGTTAAACCATTTTTAAAGTATTATTTTTGGAATTTGAATTTAACCCAAGGATTTCAACTCGTATAAATGAATCAGATTTCCAAAATGAAAACTGTTGTTTTCAAATGATAAACACTTTTAGATAAGAACTGAGATTCCAGTTAATTAGGGGAATTTCAAGATTGAATAGAGAAATGATTTTCCTAAGTTATGAATGAATTCTTTTTGAAAGCTATGAATTAAATCTGTTTATTTTTAACAGATTTAAATTGATGATTTGTTTAAATCAAATTGAAATGAAATTGTTTTGAAGGCTATAAGTTAAATCTTTGATTTAAAGATTTAACGAGTTAATCAAATTGAAATGAAAATTGATTTGGAAAATCTGTGAATGAATCTTTTATTTAAAAGATTAAAATGTGAAAATTGTTTAAAACCGTTAAAGGTTGTGAAAATGAATCTTTTTGTTTAAAGATTGAAAATGGTAATTTGTTAAACCATTTGAAATAAAATTTTGAATTATTAAGTGGTGACTTAATTGAAATCCCAATATCCATATGTTTTTGAAATATCGTGCTCACTATTCGGGTTAGCCGGGAAAGGACCTTTGGGTCGTATAACCCATTCCGAATATGTGATTCGACGTTATGGATAGCATTTGAAGACCGGTGATGAAGACCGGGTATTTGCGAAAGCGATAGGATGACCTATCGATTGTTTCTGCACCGAGTCGCGCCGGTATAGAAACTCCCTAAGTGATGGGAAATCCGATCGGGATTGTGAATATCCGAATTGCAAGGACTTCTTTGTAAGTGCCTTCGGTTCTGTTCGAGCCCGGAACAGACTTGTATGGATAGTATGTCTGACATTACAAATTGAGATATAAAGCTGATTTCTTTCAAATATATTTCTGTTGGTGGCGGAGAATTTATTCTTTTAGCTTAACACCCTTCTCTGAGACGTACGAGCTCAGAGGTTATATAGTTGAAGTCATCAGCGATATATTCCCAATTTGGTAATGTGACATGCTGAGTGTTGCTGTGAAATGATCATTGTGTTGATTATTCGTGATAGGATCATTTATTTGATCGTCTATCTTGGTGATCATTTCTATGATCATTTGTTGACCCAAAGCATGGCTTTTGTATAAAGTATGTTTTTGTGGACGTGACTTCGTCGAGCCTCACATCTCGGGAATGGTCAAAACAGGAAAGAAGCAGCAAGGTTATGAGGGGTAGCGCCCTTTAGGATGTGTGCATTTCCTTCTGGAAAAGGGTGGTATCATGGTATGGAGCCCAGATACTTACTCATGTTGAAAACACTTTGTTATGATTGTGTGAATTGATTACGAGCGCTCGGTGAAAGGTCCCAAAGGACCGGGGGATGGCATATACGGTCAGTTGTTACTCAGTTAGGGGTAACCCGGCCTTGTGTTGGTAGAGATCCGGTTTGGTTCTCGGGGATGTCCATCCAGAGGCATTCTCATGTGGCAATGGGAAGTTCCTTGGCCTGATCATTCGTTGGAAATCCAAAGAAACAATACGAACCTTGTACAGTATTAGTTGTATAACATGCCATGGAATGTGGCGGTAACCTGTTATTGAACATGGTTAGCTATAGTAGGCATACGATAATGGTCGTATGTTGGCTAAGATTTATATTCTACTTTCGAAATGAATTTTTCCTACACTATGCACTAGTAATAATATCAAATGTCTTCTTAATGCGTATCAAGCATCTTTAACTATCATAAGGAGAAATCTCCTCCGATTCTGCGTTTGCATTGTGTGTGTGTGCGGGAGGCCTTATGGTAGTCTCATTTTTTTAAAAAGCATTGCGAATTGACTTTGAAATTCTTTTGTTAAATGTTTTAAAAGATAGACTGTTTTTGTTGCTCACACCAGTCCCACGACTGATCCGGAGTTTATTGTTTCTTTCCTAAACTCTGGGTGCTCATTATTTTCTACACGAGCAGTCTAGAGTTGGGTTTTTCAGATAGTCAGGTTTAGTAGATTATCTGGAGTTAGTTCAGTCTTTGGATCGCACCAGTCTTGGTTATCTAGGTGCATTGTTATGGGGAGTTCGAGCTATTGCTGGATTGGTTCTTGGAAATGGAGTTGCAGTTATTTCTGGAGTTCTTCCTTGAAGACTATTTTAGAGTTATTTGTTTCGCTGCTAGATGTTATCTATCGTTTTCTTTTCCGCTGCTATTTTATTGTATCATATCTCTGATGTATATTGATATTCATTGTATCGTTCTGTTGTATCAGATATTGTATATCAGTGTATTATTCTTTTTATTCCGCTGTGTTGTATACTTAATGTTGTTATAAGCTCCGGCGAATCGGGTTTGAACGGTCGAATCTATGGCATTCGAATACGATTTGAAGTATGGATGTTGATTTTCGAGCGGGCAAAATCCGACTCGTCACAAGTGGTATCAGAGCTAAGGTTAAAACTTTAGCTCAGGAGTGTAACACATTAAGTAACTCATTAGAGATAGGGTGAAGTAAATCCTAGAATGAGTAATCCTTAAGATATCCGTTTGAATGCCTCAGTAAATTCTCTTACTATCTACTAATAGTGAGTATGAGTGCAAGAAGAGAACGAGATAGGGGACAGGGAAATACGACTACAATTAGTCAAAACTCTGTAACAACGGTGGAAATAACTTTCTCTATCAATTTTCTTTGATTCATTTCCAAATTCTTTTGATTTCTTCGTGACAGCTACAAGAAGAAGTTTTGGTGTGGTGATGCTCTACGAATCGTTGTAGGAAATTTTTACTTCGTACTTCATCGATTTCTTATCGGCTTTTCAATTTAAACTCTAATAAATGAATTAGAAATCGGAAATTTTAAATAAATTGGAAATTTTAAATAAATTGGAAATCTTAAATAAATTGGAAATTTTAATTGAATTAAATTGATTAATAGAATATGAAGAATGATTAGAATTGTATCGATAAAATGATTTGGTTTAAAACCAAAATTTTAAATTTTATTATAATTTCTTGTATCTATTGCTAATATTCTGATTTGGTGAGCCAAATGCGGAATAAATATCCAGTTTGATCTGAAAAAATATTTCTCTATCCTTCATCTGTCATTGTTTTCGTGCCTGCGAATTTCGAGGACGAAATTCTTTTTAAGAGGGGAAGTCTGTAACGACCCCGGATTTTTATGAATTTAAATTGATAATTTAAATGAATTTTTGAATTAAATTTGTAAAATTGATTATAAATGGCGGCGAGTTTCCCCGATCTCAAATAAAAATGTGTTAAATTATTTGAATTTAAATCTTATATTAATGGTTTGGAAAATAAATATTAAAGTATATACATCGACACAAGTACGAAATGAATAAATAAGTGAATTGTTAATTTATTATTGATGGTTAAAAATATATATAATAAATACAAGTTAATACAAATGGAGTAGTCTACAACAGTAATAAAAGTAAAATAAAAATAGAAGTTCACTTATTTTGTAAAGTAATAATAATTTTAAGTTATGAATAAAAATAAGAACATTGATATATAAAACAAAAACAATAAGTGTAAAACAAAACTAAAAAGAATAAGTGCACAAGTATCAGGTTAGAGCATACTTACAAAGCAAATGAAAGAAGTATAAGAACAATAACAATGCATGTAAACAAAATAAGAAACAAATGCACTTACCAAGTTAAAATAAATGTTTGAAAATTTAACATAGAAACATATTTATTAAAGTATAAGATAAGGAAAGTAAGTATCCATAGTAAACTAAAAATAAAATAAATAACAAACAAAGTACTCAAAGCAAAGTAATGAAATAACAAAGTCTAAACTTGAAAAATAAAAATACAGGCAAGTGAAAATATAAACAAAGTAATATTCAACTTTATATCTATGAACAAACAAAAGAAGATAAATGTGCAGATTGAGTAAACATGTAGGGTATGAAACAAGCTAATGAAGTACAAAATAAAAATACAAACAAACAAAACTTCATATTCAAAAGCAAAAAGAATGTAATATGAAAGTGTATAAAACAAATATAAAACAAAGAACAGGTTGAACATGAGAAAAGAAAGATGTGTACTAGCTTATAAAATAAAGCAAAGACCTGGAAGAAAAACGAAAGCATGAAGACAATAAACATATATTTAACTAAAGCAAAGTACAAGCAAAAGTATATCCCAAACAAGATTTCAGCCGAGCTAAAAGATGTAGGCTGAAGCAAACAAATGCATAACCAAGTACAAAGCATTTAATGCTTTCAAACTTCAGCCCATACATATTAAAAAAAAAAACTGTTGCATCAGTAAACTGCACACCTTCTTGTATACCCCTCTCCTTTATATACATCAATATATGCCTTTAGTCCATTCGTTCATCAAAAAAAATTATAGCATGCCTGAGAGAAAATTTAAAGTAAATGTCATCTAAAGATTTAAACAAAGAAGCAAAGCAGAGAAAGCAAAATAAAAAGAAAGAAAGGGAAAGCTACAACTAGAAAACAATTATCATCAACAAGAGGCCTCTGTTCTTTTCTGGAAACAAGGTGAGCAACTTTAATTTTTGTTTAAAAAACCATTTCTTTGAATCCCTGCTTGAGAATCTGTGAGTAAACGAATTAATTTCAACTTTAGTTATATATTTGCTTATTAATGATATGTGCTTTATATAGTTTAACCTACTGTTTTGTGTATGTTTGTTTGAACTGGAAACTTTCATAGCTGTTCTTGATCAATACTTCAAGTTTTTTTTTTTTTACAAAGTAAAGTAAATAAATTTACAAATCTTATTCATATAACTATTTAAATTTTGTATTGTGTAAATGCAAGCTGGTTTATAAGAAAACAAAGCCTGCAAAATATGTTTAGAGTTAAACAGTATGATATCAACTCTGTATTCAAACTACAGGTTTAAAAGGAAATTAAAGTTTAAAAATTCAAATGTTGAAATTTGTGAATCCAATAGCATAATTAGTTTTCATATACCTAATTATGATTTTTAACAGAAAAATCTTGATTTTTAAGCAAAGAGAAAACGAGCAGTTTTAATTTGAATTGAAATTGTATTTTTGCCAATTTAGGGAGATTGAGTTAATTATAACTTCTGAAAATCAACAAGAAGCAAGATTGAAATCTAATTGATTCTAGAAAAATGTCAATTGATTTTTCAAATGCATATGTTTTGAGTTTGAATCTAGAGTAGGGTTTAAGTCAAGTTTGGGGTTGGCTGAATTTTGATGGCCACCGCATCATCAGGAATTGATCGGAGTCACTCGGGCTCAGGGGAAATTGTGCGTGAATGTCTGGTGCATCTTTGGGTGTAATGGCGAGTGGGATGATGATCGGAAGTGGCGTCGTGAGGCCAAGGTGGTTTTGGTTGATCAGTTGAAGTCCAGATCTTAACCAAATTTGCTCAATTTTGATTCAATGATGGTTTCATAACCTAGGTAGCTCGAATTGCTTAGAATGGCCGTTGACGACTTGAGAGCAACCGTGAGGTTGGTCGGAGGGGACCGGGCTGCCTGTACACGTGTACGCGTGTACGCGTGGGGTTGAAATGATTTGGCTGTTGGGGAGGACGTGGTTTTCTCGAGAGAAACTCGAAGCATTCAAGTGAAACGATCAGGAGTTGCTTGAGTAGTTGCGTGGGTACGAGTCGCTTAAAATGAAGTTACCAGGTTTAAAAACTTAAAGTTAAAAAAGAAAAAAAATATGAGGAGAAGGAAAGAAACAGGGAAAGAAAGAAGAAGGAGATAGAGTGGAGGAGAACACGGGGAAACAGGGAAAAGGCTCGAGTGATGGTTCGAAGTTTTGCGTGCTGGACTCGAAGCAGGTAAAGGGGAGAGTTGGGTGAATGTTTTGTACAGGTTTTATAAACAAAACCTGATCTGTTAGTAATTTCAAATTTAAACTTTTAATTAAGGATTGAACTGAGATTTAAATCAAAATTTTAAAATATAAGTTCAAGTTTAGTTGAAGTGTTGTTTGGAAATAAAGTTTTAAATTTTTTTTTAATTTGTTTCAAATAACTTAAAAACGCTTAAGTTCAAGTGTGTTTAAAGAGGATTGAAATTTATAATGGAACTTGAAAGTATACAGTAAGCATTTTAACAAGTTTTAAATAAAAGTTTAAATCTTAACATTTTTTTTTTAGTGGCAAATAAATCGTAATAGGAATGAGTTTCACCTTATGTTAGTATAGAATTAATGATTTATAATTCGTTTAGTATTAAGTTAATTAACATGGATAATTTATTTAAATGATTAAGGATTTGGAATAATTAAATAAATAATTAAAGGTTTAATTACTTAATTAAAGTTTAAAGATTTATTAAGTTAATTAATTTGAAAATTAAGAATTATTAATTGGATATTAATTAATAATTAAAGTTGATTTAATCATGTGATTAAGCAATAAATTGATTTAAGGATAATGTGATAAATTAATTTAAGTAATTAATTTGAGAATAATTAAATTATCAAGGGCTAATTAATAAATAAAAGTGACCAAGAATAATTATTAATTAAGGAGTAATCAATGGTTAATTAAAGGACAGTTATTTAAAATGTTTTGAAATTAATTGATTACTGATTTTCCATAACTAGCAGATTTATTCGTAGAAATTAATCTGATTCACTTGGTCATATAATTGGATTAATCCTACCTACGGATGCTTGGATTATATTGGATGTTAAACTGTTTAATATCTCTGTTGTAGGATGCCTTATGATTAACCTGATTTGTGTTGTGATCTGTGATATAGTTTATTATTTGTGATATATATATCTGCGAATATGTGTATGAAAGATAAGCGTTATAGTTATATCGCTTATCGAATATATTGTTGTATTTAAATCTGTGATGATTGAAATGATGTTGCACTATTGTGTTAAACCCTGGACCACAGCATACACACACAATTATGGATTTCACGAGGAAATCGATTAAGTCGCAGATTTTTTTTGAAATAGTTAAAATTGAATTTTTTAAATTCAAATGTTTTGGAAATGGAATCGGAATAAATGTGAAAAGCTTTTGGAATGTATTTCAAAATAAAAATTTATTTTTAAATTACTTGATTAAGTTTTGGAATTTAAATAATTTGATTTAAATTTGAATTCAATATTGAAATTGAATTCTGTAATTTGAAACTAGGGATTAACGATATTATACTGGTTATATATGAGTTAAACCATTTTTAAAGTATTATTTTTGGAATTTGAATTTAACCCAAGGATTTCAACTCGTATAAATGGATCAGATTTCCAAAATGAAAATTGTTGTTTTCAAATGATAAACACTTTTAGATAAGAACTGAGATTCCAGTTAATTAGGGGAATTTCAAGATTGAATAGAGAAATGATTTTCCTAAGTTATGAATGAATTCTTTTTGAAAGCTATGAATTAAATCTGTTTATTTTTAACAGATTTAAATTGATGATTTGTTTAAATCAAATTGAAATGAAATTGTTTTGAAGGCTATAAGTTAAATCTTTGATTTAAAGATTTAACGAGTTAATCAAATTGAAATGAAAATTGATTTGGAAAATCTGTGAATGAATCTTTTATTTAAAAGATTAAAATGTGAAAATTGTTTAAAACCGTTAAAGGTTGTGCAAATGAATCTTTTTGTTTAAAGATTGAAAATGGTAATTTGTTAAACCATTTGAAATAAAATTTTGAATTATTAAGTGGTGACTTAATTGAAATCCCAATATCCATATGTTTTTGAAATATCGTGCTCACTATTCGGGTTAACCGGGAAAGGACCTTTGGGTCGTATAACCCATTCCGAATATGTGATTCGACGTTATGGATAGCATTTGAAGACCGGTGATGAAGACCGGGTATTTGCGAAAGCGATAGGATGACCTATCGATTGTTTCTGCACCGAGTCGCGCCGGTATAGAAACTCCCTAAGTGATGGGAAATCCGATCGGGATTGTGAATATCCGAATTGCAAGGACTTCTTTGTAAGTGCCTTCGGTTCTGTTCGAGCCCGGAACAGACTTGTATGGATAGTATGTCTGACATTACAAATTGAGATATAAAGCTGATTTCTTTCAAATATATTTCTGTTGGTGGCGGAGAATTTATTCTTTTAGCTTAACACCCTTCTCTGAGACGTACGAGCTCAGAGGTTATATAGTTGAAGTCATCAGCGATATATTCCCAATTTGGTAATGTGACATGCTGAGTGTTGCTGTGAAATGATCATTGTGTTGATTATTCGTGATAGGATCATTTATTTGATCGTCTATCTTGGTGATCATTTCTATGATCATTTGTTGACCCAAAGCATGGCTTTTGTATAAAGTATGTTTTTGTGGACGTGACTTCGTCGAGCCTCACATCTCGGGAATGGTCAAAACAGGAAAGAAGCAGCAAGGTTATGAGGGGTAGCGCCCTTTAGGATGTGTGCATTTCCTTCTGGAAAAGGGTGGTATCATGGTATGGAGCCCAGATACTTACTCATGTTGAAAACACTTTGTTATGATTGTGTGAATTGATTACGAGCGCTCGGTGAAAGGTCCCAAAGGACCGGGGGATGGCATATTCGGTCAGTTGTTACTCAGTTAGGGGTAACCCGGCCTTGTGTTGGTAGAGATCCGGTTTGGTTCTCGGGGATGTCCATCCAGAGGCATTCTCATGTGGCAATGGGAAGTTCCTTGGCCTGATCATTCGTTGGAAATCCAAAGAAACAATACGAACCTTGTACAGTATTAGTTGTATAACCTGCCGTGGAATGTGGCGGTAACCTGTTATTGAACATGGTTAGCTATAGTAGGCATACGATAATGGTCGTATGTTGGCTAAGATTTATATTCTACTTTCGAAATGAATTTTTCCTACACTATGCACTAGTAATAATATCAAATGTCTTCTTAATGCGTATCAAGCATCTTTAACTATCATAAGGAGAAATCTCCTCCGATTCTGCGTTTGCATTGTGTGTGTGTGCGGGAGGCCTTATGGTAGTCTCATTTTTTTAAAAAGCATTGCGAATTGACTTTGAAATTCTTTTGTTAAATGTTTTAAAAGATAGACTGTTTTTGTTGCTCACACCAGTCCCACGACTGATCCGGAGTTTATTGTTTCTTTCCTAAACTCTGGGTGCTCATTATTTTCTACACGAGCAGTCTAGAGTTGGGTTTTTCAGATAGTCAGGTTTAGTAGATTATCTGGAGTTAGTTCAGTCTTTGGATCGCACCAGTCTTGGTTATCTAGGTGCATTGTTATGGGGAGTTCGAGCTATTGCTGGATTGGTTCTTGGAAATGGAGTTGCAGTTATTTCTGGAGTTCTTCCTTGAAGACTATTTTAGAGTTATTTGTTTCGCTGCTAGATGTTATCTATCGTTTTCTTTTCCGCTGCTATTTTATTGTATCATATCTCTGATGTATATTGATATTCATTGTATCGTTCTGTTGTATCAGATATTGTATATCAGTTTATTATTCTTTTTATTTCGCTTTGTTGTATACTTAATGTTGTTATAAGCTCCGGCGAATCGGGTTTGAACGGTCGAATCTATGGCATTCGAATACGATTTGAAGTATGGATGTTGATTTTCGAGCGGGCAAAATCCGACTCGTCACAAGTGGTATCAGAGCTAAGGTTAAAACTTTAGCTCAGGAGTGTAACACATTAAGTAACTCATTAGAGATAGGGTGAAGTAAATCCTAGAATGAGTAATCCTTAAGATATCCGTTTGAATGCCTCGGTAAATTCTCTTACTATCTACTAATAGTGAGTATGAGTGCAAGAAGAGAACGAGATAGGGGACAGGGAAATACGACTACAATTAGTCAAAACTCTGTAACAACGGTGGAAATAACTTTCTCTATCAATTTTCTTTGATTCGTTTCCAAATTCTTTTGATTTCTTCGTGACAGCTACAAGAAGAAGTTTTGGTGTGGTGATGCTCTACGAATCGTTGTAGGAAATTTTTACTTCGTACTTCATCGATTTCTTATCGGCTTTTCAATTTAAACTCTAATAAATGAATTAGAAATCGGAAATTTTAAATAAATTGGAAATTTTAAATAAATTGGAAATCTTAAATAAATTGGAAATTTTAATTGAATTAAATTGATTAATAGAATATGAAGAATGATTAGAATTGTATCGATAAAATGATTTGGTTTAAAACCAAAATTTTAAATTTTATTATAATTTCTTGTATCTATTGCTAATATTCTGATTTGGTGAGCCAAATGCGGAATAAATATCCAGTTTGATCTGAAAAGATATTTCTCTATCCTTCATCTGTCATTGTTTTCGTGCCTGCGAATTTCGAGGACGAAATTCTTTTTAAGGGGGGAAGTCTGTAACGACCCCGGATTTTTATGAATTTAAATTGATAATTTAAATGAATTTTTGAATTAAATTTGTAAAATTGATTATAAATGGCGGCGAGTTTCCCCGATCTCAAATAAAAATGTGTTAAATTATTTGAATTTAAATCTTATATTAATGGTTTGGAAAATAAATATTAAAGTATATACATCGACACAAGTACGAAATGAATAAATAAGTGAATTGTTAATTTATTATTGATGGTTAAAAATATATATAATAAATACAAGTTAATACAAATGGAGTAGTCTACAACAGTAATAAAAGTAAAATAAAAATAGAAGTTCACTTATTTTGTAAAGTAATAATAATTTTAAGTTATGAATAAAAATAAGAACATTGATATATAAAACAAAAACAATAAGTGTAAAACAAAACTAAAAAGAATAAGTGCACAAGTATCAGGTTAGAGCATACTTACAAAGCAAATGAAAGAAGTATAAGAACAATAACAATGCATGTAAACAAAATAAGAAACAAATGCACTTACCAAGTTAAAATAAATGTTTGAAAATTTAACATAGAAACATATTTATTAAAGTATAAGATAAGGAAAGTAAGTATCCATAGTAAACTAAAAATAAAATAAATAACAAACAAAGTACTCAAAGCAAAGTAATGAAATAACAAAGTCTAAACTTGAAAAATAAAAATACAGGCAAGTGAAAATATAAACAAAGTAATATTCAACTTTATATCTATGAACAAACAAAAGAAGATAAATGTGCAGATTGAGTAAACATGTAGGGTATGAAACAAGCTAATGAAGTACAAAATAAAAATACAAACAAACAAAACTTCATATTCAAAAGCAAAAAGAATGTAATATGAAAGTGTATAAAACAAATATAAAACAAAGAACAGGTTGAACATGAGAAAAGAAAGATGTGTACTAGCTTATAAAATAAAGCAAAGACCTGGAAGAAAAACGAAAGCATGAAGACAATAAACATATATTTAACTAAAGCAAAGTACAAGCAAAAGTATATCCCAAACAAGATTTCAGCCGAGCTAAAAGATGTAGGCTGAAGCAAACAAAAGCATAACCAAGTACAAAGCATTTAATGCTTTCAAACTTCAGCCCATACATATTAAAAAAAAAAAAACTGTTGCATCAGTAAACTGCACACCTTCTTGTATACCCCTCTCCTTTATATACATCAATATATGCCTTTAGTCCATTCGTTCATCAAAAAAAATTATAGCATGCCTGAGAGAAAATTTAAAGTAAATGTCATCTAAAGATTTAAACAAAGAAGCAAAGCAGAGAAAGCAAAATAAAAAGAAAGAAAGGGAAAGCTACAACTAGAAAACAATTATCATCAACAAGAGGCCTCTGTTCTTTTCTGGAAACAAGGTGAGCAACTTTAATTTTTGTTTAAAAAACCATTTCTTTGAATCCCTGCTTGAGAATCTGTGAGTAAACGAATTAATTTCAACTTTAGTTATATATTTGCTTATTAATGATATGTGCTTTATATAGTTTAACCTACTGTTTTGTGTATGTTTGTTTGAACTGGAAACTTTCATAGCTGTTCTTGATCAATACTTCAAGTTTTTTTTTTTTACAAAGTAAAGTAAATAAATTTACAAATCTTATTCATATAACTATTTAAATTTTGTATTGTGTAAATGCAAGCTGGTTTATAAGAAAACAAAGCCTGCAAAATATGTTTAGAGTTAAACAGTATGATATCAACTCTGTATTCAAACTACAGGTTTAAAAGGAAATTAAAGTTTAAAAATTCAAATGTTGAAATTTGTGAATCCAATAGCATAATTAGTTTTCATATACCTAATTATGATTTTTAACAGAAAAATCTTGATTTTTAAGCAAAGAGAAAACGAGCAGTTTTAATTTGAATTGAAATTGTATTTTTGCCAATTTAGGGAGATTGAGTTAATTATAACTTCTGAAAATCAACAAGAAGCAAGATTGAAATCTAATTGATTCTAGAAAAATGTCAATTGATTTTTCAAATGCATATGTTTTGAGTTTGAATCTAGAGTAGGGTTTAAGTCAAGTTTGGGGTTGGCTGAATTTTGATGGCCACCGCATCATCAGGAATTGATCGGAGTCACTCGGGCTCAGGGGAAATTGTGCGTGAATGTCTGGTGCATCTTTGGGTGTAATGGCGAGTGGGATGATGATCGGAAGTGGCGTCGTGAGGCCAAGGTGGTTTTGGTTGATCAGTTGAAGTCCAGATCTTAACCAAATTTGCTCAATTTTGATTCAATGATGGTTTCATAACCTAGGTAGCTCGAATTGCTTAGAATGGCCGTTGACGACTTGAGAGCAACCGTGAGGTTGGTCGGAGGGGACCGGGCTGCCTGTACACGTGTACGCGTGTACGCGTGGGGTTGAAATGATTTGGCTGTTGGGGAGGACGTGGTTTTCTCGAGAGAAACTCGAAGCATTCAAGTGAAACGATCAGGAGTTGCTTGAGTAGTTGCGTGGGTACGAGTCGCTTAAAATGAAGTTATCAGGTTTAAAAACTTAAAGTTAAAAAAGAAAAAAAATATGAGGAGAAGGAAAGAAACAGGGAAAGAAAGAAGAAGGAGATAGAGTGGAGGAGAACACGGGGAAACAGGGAAAAGGCTCGAGTGATGGTTCGAAGTTTTGCGTGCTGGACTCGAAGCAGGTAAAGGGGAGAGTTGGGTGAATGTTTTGTACAGGTTTTATAAACAAAACCTGATCTGTTAGTAATTTCAAATATAAACTTTTAATTAAGGATTGAACTGAGATTTAAATCAAAATTTTAAAATATAAGTTCAAGTTTAGTTGAAGTGTTGTTTGGAAATAAAGTTTTAAATTTTTTTTTTAATTTGTTTCAAATAACTTAAAAACGCTTAAGTTCAAGTGTGTTTAAAGAGGATTGAAATTTATAATGGAACTTGAAAGTATACAGTAAGCATTTTAACAAGTTTTAAATAAAAGTTTAAATCTTAACATTTTTTTTAGTGGCAAATAAATCGTAATAGGAATGAGTTTCACCTTATGTTAGTATAGAATTAATGATTTATAATTCGTTTAGTATTAAGTTAATTAACATGGATAATTTATTTAAATGATTAAGGATTTGGAATAATTAAATAAATAATTAAAGGTTTAATTACTTAATTAAAGTTTAAAGATTTATTAAGTTAATTAATTTGAAAATTAAGAATTATTAATTGGATATTAATTAATAATTAAAGTTGATTTAATCATGTGATTAAGCAATAAATTGATTTAAGGATAATGTGATAAATTAATTTAAGTAATTAATTTGAGAATAATTAAATTATCAAGGGCTAATTAATAAATAAAAGTGACCAAGAATAATTATTAATTAAGGAGTAATCAATGGTTAATTAAAGGATAGTTATTTAAAATGTTTTGAAATTAATTGATTACTGATTTTCCATAACTAGCAGATTTATTCGTAGAAATTAATCTGATTCACTTGGTCATATAATTGGATTAATCCTACCTACGGATGCTTGGATTATATTGGATGTTAAACTGTTTAATATCTCTGTTGTAGGATGCCTTATGATTAACCTGATTTGTGTTGTGATCTGTGATATAGTTTATTATTTGTGATATATATATCTGCGAATATGTGTATGAAAGATAAGCGTTATAGTTATATCGCTTATCGAATATATTGTTGTATTTAAATCTGTGATGATTGAAATGATGTTGCACTATTGTGTTAAACCCTGGACCACACCATACACACACAATTATGGATTTCACGAGGAAATCGATTAAGTCGCAGATTTTTTTTGAAATAGTTAAAATTGAATTTTTTAAATTCAAATGTTTTGGAAATGGAATCGGAATAAATGTGAAAAGCTTTTGGAATGTATTTCAAAATAAAAATTTATTTTTAAATTACTTGATTAAGTTTTGGAATTTAAATAATTTGATTTAAATTTGAATTCAATATTGAAATTGAATTCTGTAATTTGAAACTAGGGATTAACGATATTATACTGGTTATATATGAGTTAAACCATTTTTAAAGTATTATTTTTGGAATTTGAATTTAACCCAAGGATTTCAACTCGTATAAATGAATCAGATTTCCAAAATGAAAACTGTTGTTTTCAAATGATAAACACTTTTAGATAAGAACTGAGATTCCAGTTAATTAGGGGAATTTCAAGATTGAATAGAGAAATGATTTTCCTAAGTTATGAATGAATTCTTTTTGAAAGCTATGAATTAAATCTGTTTATTTTTAACAGATTTAAATTGATGATTTGTTTAAATCAAATTGAAATGAAATTGTTTTGAAGGCTATAAGTTAAATCTTTGATTTAAAGATTTAACGAGTTAATCAAATTGAAATGAAAATTGATTTGGAAAATCTGTGAATGAATCTTTTATTTAAAAGATTAAAATGTGAAAATTGTTTAAAACCGTTAAAGGTTGTGAAAATGAATCTTTTTGTTTAAAGATTGAAAATGGTAATTTGTTAAACCATTTGAAATAAAATTTTGAATTATTAAGTGGTGACTTAATTGAAATCCCAATATCCATATGTTTTTGAAATATCGTGCTCACTATTCGGGTTAGCCGGGAAAGGACCTTTGGGTCGTATAACCCATTCCGAATATGTGATTCGACGTTATGGATAGCATTTGAAGACCGGTGATGAAGACCGGGTATTTGCGAAAGCGATAGGATGACCTATCGATTGTTTCTGCACCGAGTCGCGCCGGTATAGAAACTCCCTAAGTGATGGGAAATCCGATCGGGATTGTGAATATCCGAATTGCAAGGACTTCTTTGTAAGTGCCTTCGGTTCTGTTCGAGCCCGGAACAGACTTGTATGGATAGTATGTCTGACATTACAAATTGAGATATAAAGCTGATTTCTTTCAAATATATTTCTGTTGGTGGCGGAGAATTTATTCTTTTAGCTTAACACCCTTCTCTGAGACGTACGAGCTCAGAGGTTATATAGTTGAAGTCATCAGCGATATATTCCCAATTTGGTAATGTGACATGCTGAGTGTTGCTGTGAAATGATCATTGTGTTGATTATTCGTGATAGGATCATTTATTTGATCGTCTATCTTGGTGATCATTTCTATGATCATTTGTTGACCCAAAGCATGGCTTTTGTGTAAAGTATGTTTTTGTGGACGTGACTTCGTCGAGCCTCACATCTCGGGAATGGTCAAAACAGGAAAGAAGCAGCAAGGTTATGAGGGGTAGCGCCCTTTAGGATGTGTGCATTTCCTTCTGGAAAAGGGTGGTATCATGGTATGGAGCCCAGATACTTACTCATGTTGAAAACACTTTGTTATGATTGTGTGAATTGATTACGAGCGCTCGGTGAAAGGTCCCAAAGGACCGGGGGATGGCATATTCGGTCAGTTGTTACTCAGTTAGGGGTAACCCGGCCTTGTGTTGGTAGAGATCCGGTTTGGTTCTCGGGGATGTCCATCCAGAGGCATTCTTATGTGGCAATGGGAAGTTCCTTGGCCTGATCATTCGTTGGACATCCAAAGAAACAATACGAACCTTGTACAGTATTAGTTGTATAACCTGCCATGGAATGTGGCGGTAACCTGTTATTGAACATGGTTAGCTATAGTAGGCATACGATAATGGTCGTATGTTGGCTAAGATTTATATTCTACTTTCGAAATGAATTTTTCCTACACTATGCACTAGTAATAATATCAAATGTCTTCTTAATGCGTATCAAGCATCTTTAACTATCATAAGGAGAAATCTCCTCCGATTCTGCGTTTGCATTGTGTGTGTGTGCGGGAGGCCTTATGGTAGTCTCATTTTTTTAAAAAGCATTGCGAATTGACTTTGAAATTCTTTTGTTAAATGTTTTAAAAGATAGACTGTTTTTGTTGCTCACACCAGTCCCACGACTGATCCGGAGTTTATTGTTTCTTTCCTAAACTCTGGGTGCTCATTATTTTCTACACGAGCAGTCTAGAGTTGGGTTTTTCAGATAGTCAGGTTTAGTAGATTATCTGGAGTTAGTTCAGTCTTTGGATCGCACCAGTCTTGGTTATCTAGGTGCATTGTTATGGGGAGTTCGAGCTATTGCTGGATTGGTTCTTGGAAATGGAGTTGCAGTTATTTCTGGAGTTCTTCCTTGAAGACTATTTTAGAGTTATTTGTTTCGCTGCTAGATGTTATCTATCGTTTTCTTTTCCGCTGCTATTTTATTGTATCATATCTCTGATGTATATTGATATTCATTGTATCGTTCTGTTGTATCAGATATTGTATATCAGTGTATTATTTTTTTTATTCCGCTGTGTTGTATACTTAATGTTGTTATAAGCTCCGGCGAATCGGGTTTGAACGGTCGAATCTATGGCATTCGAATACGATTTGAAGTATGGATGTTGATTTTCGAGCGGGCAAAATCCGACTCGTCACACAAGTAAATATTGATATCTAGAATTCAAGTTAAAATTAACTTTTAAATATTTAAAATCGATTAATTATTCCAATTTACTTTGTTAAAATTTCCGGGTCGTCACACAGGGTAATGAGCAGCTTTAGGGAAAAATGCAACTTTTATATGCTTAAATATATTTTCTTTTCTTCTAAAGGGGATGTGAAGTTTCATAGAAGGCATGATAATGCAAAAGCAAAAAGATTATGGAGATAATAGTTAAATTGCATGAAGGAGGCGACACGAAGCAAATGGTATCTAACCAGGAAGAACACAACAGATCTCGAAGCCAAATGTGAAATTGTACTCTACGCTTCTTCTTTTTTCTCAGATAAAAAAAAAATGAAAAATGAAAGGACGTAGTATATATCAATTCAATGGAATAGAAAAGGATAATCATTGCTTCAGAATTTAATAAAGGGAAATGGATTTTATCTTACGCAGCTGGCAATTGAAAAGACAAGGAAACAAAATTTCAAATACGGCACCGATATGTCAACCCGTTTTGCATATTTCACCGTGTACCGAATGCCAAAATTGATAAATGAATATACTGTGTAGATCAGCACAACGAGACGATTAAAGCGGTATACAGACATCAGTGGTACGATCATTCAATCAAAAATTAATAATAGGTATCGAAAATGCTACTAATTTGTCGAAAATAAGATAAATGGAGCAATAGTAGTCCAAATTTAACGAAACGAACGATGACGTCTCATTCAGAAGATGATTTACAAATTTATTATATAAAAATATTCAGGTTTGCAACATATTTTATTATCATCAATTTTTTAACTGATTTGAATTATATAAAATTACACAAGAAAATAAACTTCCATATTTTCAGACGAAAATTTACCATTTGCTATGCTTAATTAGACATAATCCAAATATCAAATTGTTTTACTTCCAAATTCAAATATTTAAAATATAACAAAAATTCAATTAACTAAATTAATAAAACCAATAAAAATTTACGGGTCGTTACACTCTTCCCTACTTAAAACTTTTCATCCCCAAAAAGGAAGGAGGTAGGAGAATAGAAACAACCAGAAAGAAAATAGGTTGAAACAAAAAAAAATTAATTTAAACCATTTAAATTTCGATTTAAATTAATTAATATTCAATAATTGATTTTAAATTCAAGGTATTTCAATAAGTTAATTAAATTTCAATTTATAAATTCCTTCAAACAAATTTTCGTTTGTCTATCTTATTTATTCATTCAGTTAACTTATTATTCTATTTATCTCTATTAACATTACTATAAATCATAAATTAAGTGTTTAAACATTTATTATAACCACTCAGATTATATAAAAATTCTTTTAACATCATTTTAAATTGTAGACTATTCAATTACATATTTAACTTCTAAATAATTTAGGTAAGTTACAATGGAATGCAATTGAGTATTTTACAATTAAAATTTTTCTAATTCTATTATTTCAACTTTTAATATCTATTTAAAAATTTTGGCTTCATTTGGATAATTTAAACCATCAACATAAAATTTAAGAATTAAATTCCCGATTAACTTCAAACCATTTAGAGATAAATATATATATATATATATATATATATATATATATATATATATATATATATATATAGACACACACACACACACACTATATATATCAAATCAAATCTATAATCATATACCTATATATATATTATAAATCAAGTCATACTTAAGAAATATAAATCAAATTATTTTTCAAAACAAAAGTGTAGCAAAGCTACAGATTGGTCTCTCCATTCCGAAATCCAAAAATGAATGTCGATGATGCGGTCGTCATCATCGAAATTATTTTCCAGCGACAAAAGAAGAAAGCACTGATTCAAACATTTAAAAATTCTTTGAAATAATTTTTATTTGAAAATACTCAAAATAATATGCATTTTAAAAACTTTAAACCAAAGTTTGGAATCACCGAAAATTAAATTCTCAAATTCTAATTTGAATTCATTTAAACTTCAAATTAAATTATAAACCATTTTTGATAAATTCATTTATTTATATATTGGAAAAACCAACGGTTTACAAAACAATAGATGAAAATCAAATATATCATTTATAATAACCAATTTACTTGACTATAAAATCTCATAAAATTATACCTATATATAATATAATCATACAGAATTTATTCCATTTACCAAATTTGAAAACAATATTGTGTCAGTTTGCTCTATTCAAGTGTTTTGGAATTCCTATCGATAGCGTTGATCAGACAAATCGATTGAAAACCCAAATCAACATAACAACTCAAACAATACAATATATAAAACATTTTTATATTAATTACAAACACACTTCCTCACCCGATGATACTAGAATGGATTCAAAGTAAGGATAGAGATTCAAACACAAAGGGACTCTAACCAAAAGAATTCAACTAGAAGATAGGCTCGATAGGGAGATAAGATGATTGAATTTCCAATAAGGAAGATGGATAGACTTATAGAAATCGTGGGCGACCTTAACAGGGCCAACCGTGACTTCAAAATAAGATCGATGCAGAATTCTAAGGCAAATCGACATTTGATCACAAGAGATAGAATTTAGGCATAGCAAGAGATAGCAGCATCTAAACCGACAATAAAGAAATCTTCGGTGAATTAATGCCAGTTGTAAAAGAGTTTCACCGCTTTACAAATCATACAATGGAGCCACGGGATGCTCCAGAATCGAAATGAATATGAACAGGGATAGACAAGAAATGATTTTGGAACCGAGGGGAACGTTCCAAAATTCAAAGGAAATCAAGTCAAAGAGGAAGAACTTAAGCTCGAACGAAGGTGATTCCGTAATTTAATTTACTCTTTATGCTAAGTTTTGCCTAAAACCATAGTTATGATACCACATGTAACAGCCCGGTATTTTCAACCATTCGCAACCACACATGCCGAATTTGAATTGCTCAAAATACAAGGTTGTTAATTTATATTTGGCAAAACTCAGCATTTACAGTAAATAAAATAATCATAGAATCACAGACATAGAGTAATATAACAATAAGCAGCGGAAACAAATGAATAGTAGTTCATGAAGTTACTTTATATAAACACAGTCAAACAAAATACAACAGAAGTCTCGAGTACAATAGTAAATACAAAAAAATCTGAATACATCACTGGAATCAACTGAATAACTAGAAGATGAATAGAAAGATGGATTTCCAAGCGAAGCTCCAACTCCAAAGGCGAGTCTCAAATGCTGTATCACTCAGTCTGACCCGAGCGTAAAGAAAAACACAAAACACTCGAGTCAAGATTAACATTCTTATATCAATAAATCCAACTCAAGTGAAATATCAACTGAAGTACAAGTAACTCAAAGGATGATTAGGATAACCATCCTCTAAGGTTTCGTTAAACTATCTACTATGTAGTAATATACGCTATTATAATAATGTCTATAGTAAAATAAACTATTAAAATAGCGTTAAGGCATTACCCATATCCCTCTTAACATATTTTATAGTGCCAATAGTCTATACAGTACCGTAATACCTCCTGATTGGGAGGCTACCGAGGATACTCCACAGGTGCGACATGAAACAAACTCGTAGTATACTCCACAGGTGCGACACGACACAACTAGGCAATGCCATGGTAGATATGCCAATTACGCATCGAGGCTGGTGGTAACGCAGAGCCGTAGCAATCGCCCACCTCGAGCCACACTCCTAATCAAAGGTGCAGCTAAATCAATCACAAAGTAATAGAATGGTATCGAAGGAGTGTGTCCGATCGGAGGAGCTATCTCAGTTGGCCTGTCAATAGCTCCTATTTTAGCCAACTTATGTCAACTCATGGGAGTCGGGTCCACTTATATACCTCAATAATACGTCGCAATCATCCTACTTCATTCTGGAATCACCACTACGTACACATTTGTTAAAGTGGTTTTCGGCATTGGTATTGAGTATGACAATAACCGATCCCGGTCTCTTTAACAACCAAACGTTATTATAACACCATGATCATTTCAAAATAGTTTATACTTCAAAACCAAATATCATTTCCATTTCAAAACCATATCAATACGATATCATTTCCATTTCAAAACCACATCAGTACAATATCATTTCCAAAATCGTAGCACTTCAAAGTTATAACACTTTCTAAATCAAATCACT
This sequence comes from Allium cepa, assembly GCA_030765085.1. NCBI lineage: Eukaryota > Viridiplantae > Streptophyta > Magnoliopsida > Asparagales > Amaryllidaceae > Allium > Allium cepa. The sequence goes on from CM060935.1 coordinate 63,305,326, forward strand.
TGAAATTATAACCCTTTGGAAATCATAACACTTTGAAATAATAGCACTTTGAAACCATAACACTTTGAAATTCTAATACTTCAAAAAACCATAACACTTTCCTTTAAACAGTTTAGATATTAATAATAGTATATATAATAAAATAGTTTATAAAATAAATAGTTTATATAAAGTAGTTATAATTTAAAATAGTTTATATTAAAACAATTAGTATATTAAAAATAGTATACATTAAAAATGATTTGTATTAAAATAGTTTATATGAAAATAATTTATAAAGTAAAATATATAAATATTTTAAATATAATTTAAAATTACTTTATATAATAAAATACCTTCCTTAAATTTCACAAATCGATTCCAAATCAACTCAAATTCCAAAATTCAAATTTAATCTAATCCCAAATCATCAATTTCAATTCAATTTAGTTTTTCAATAAAACATTTCAAATTATATCGATTTCAAAAACAAATTTGAACCACAAAATAAACCATTTAAATTTCAATATATTTCCAAGCTTTAAATATTCAACATTTTCAAAATTAAATTTGATAATTTCATATATATATATATATATATCTCAAATTCAATTTACTATTATTTAGTTTTGAAATATTTACTTACTAAATCCAATATCATTTAAATAAAACCTCAAATTTCAAATAATTAAATATTTCCTTCAATTTTTTTGAACTTGAAATATTCATTTAATTACCTTAAACCAAAATCAAGTTATAAAAATCATATCATTTAAGGTCACAAATTTAATAAGTTCCAAAATGATTTAATTAAATAAATTTACAAATTTCAAATAAATTCAAATTTATCTTCCCAACCTTAGCTTATAAGATCATTATAACATCTATTTTAAAATATAAATTTAAACAAATACTTAAACATATTACTTATTTAATCAAACTTTATTAAATTAATCTTATACTAAACTTATTATATATATATAGGCCAACGGTGTTTGTATATAATTTTCTATCATGTGGTCAAGTGGTACGAATATTTATCATTTCAATCCGCAATTTAAATATATACGAACATATATCATTTCAACCCGAAATGCCAAATTCAGTTCAATAAAAATCGCTTGGGTTTATCATTTCAACCCATAACGATTTTCTCCTATTCTACAGATCGTTTGCGTACGTATCATTTCAACCTATAAGGAATTCTATACTAACACGGAACTTGCAGAGTGAGAACATATATGATAATAATATAGCAGGCATATATCATCAATATAAATAACAGATAATGGTGTTAGATGTCACAGGTGAACAGATACAGAATATAGCATATATATAGCAATGTAAATAAGTAACAACAGCATATTTCAATTGTTGTTTCAATTGAAATCAAATTTAATAAATATAATAGCGTTAATCGTGAGTGACTGCTCACCTTTGGAGGCTAGAAGGATTTGACGATTCGATAAGATACGAATTGGATCACGATATAGACAATCAAACAATCCAAACAACAACTCAAAGCAATGCAAGCTGAAAGCGAATTTTGATGGATAAAGCTGATAGATAGGAATTGATGAAAACAAATCAGAACTAGACCGATGAAGAAAATTGGTATAAGTGAACTTATATATATATAACTAGATATAACTACTTATATATAAAAATCATATTCAAAATTTAAACATATATTAAATTAAATTTATATACATATTTCAAAATTCCATTGTTTCAAATTAAAACACATATAAAAGTCAAACATATATATACAATATTTTTTTTGAAATAAATACATGTAAATGCAAAATACTTACATATTAATATATATATATATATAACCCAGACATTGAACAAAAGATATGCCAACCTAATATATATCAAACACAATATAAATAATTGAAACCATACTTACCTATACTTATACATAAAATAATTGATAATATTTTATAGCGTATATATGTACATGTACAGATTATAAATAACATGTACAACTTACATATTATATATAGCAACTATATAGTACACACATCATATATGAGTATTAATATATATATATATATATATATATATAGAGAGAGAGAGAGAGAGAGAGAGCTTAATATATAAACACTTACATATATATTACACTTTGAAATAAATAATATATATGTAACAAATATAAGCCGAAATGTTTATAAACTTACATATATATATACACAAAATATTTTTATCAAAATTTAGAAGTATATATATGTATGTATGTATGTATGTATGTATGTATGCAGACTTTCTATATGCTTGCAGCAAATATGTAGGTGAGCTATTCATATATGCATACTCAAATAGAATATATGCAGGCTACACATATATCTAACTTTAACATATTTGATATACATACAATAAAATATATATATATATATATACACATACACTTTTATAGAACTTTTATATAAGGTCGGTAAGTAATATCTCTACTGTCATATCGTATATCTACAAAAAAATTATTCTATATATCATGATAAAACCGAGATTGATAAGATTTATAATAGTTATAAAATACATACAAGTAGATACATGTAAACAGAAACTGCATACCCTATATACAAGCCTATATATATGTATAAACTGTAAATATATATATATGTATGTAAACATATTGTTAACAAAAATATAAGCATATATATATATATATATGTATAACTATAAATATATACACTTTATATATAAGAGGAAAATGAAATAGGAAGTATATGAAAGCAAACCGTGAATTCAAAAAAAATATGAAACCCATACCTTTATCTACCTATATATATATATATATATATATATATATATATATATAAGGAAAGAGCTGCTGCATGGCTAACTTGGAAGGAGTGGAGCACTAGGTTGTGGAAGCGGGTTCAAAGAGAGGAGCCCGGAGGTGGATCCAGGGTGGAAGGCGAGTTCTAGAAGCTAGTGGGTTGCGTTTGTGGGTGATGTAGGCGAAATGATGGTCGTTGTGCTCAGGTCAGTAGGCTTGCGTGGAAAAGGAGGGGAGGAGGAAGGTGATGGGTTGATTGGTTCGGGCGAGGACAAGGAAATAGAGAGGGAAGAGCTGCGGAGGCTTGTCATGCGGCGGACGGTGCAATTTGTGGTTCGAAGAACATGGAAGGGGAACGAGAAGCTCCAGGGGAAAATGCAAATTTCATACGCTTAAATATATGTTCTTTTCGTCTGAAGGGGACGTGAAGTTTTGAAGAAATGTAACTTGATGACAGGACATAATCCAAAAGCAAGAAGATTATGAAGATGATAGTTAAATTGCATGAAGGAGGAGACACGAAGCAAATGGTATCTAACCGGGGAAGAATACAACAGATCTCGATGCCATTGTAAAATTGCACTCTATGCTTCTTTTTTTCAGATAAAAGAAAATGAAAAATGAAAGGGCGCAGTATATATCAATTCAATGGAATAGAAAAGGACAATCGTTGCTTCAGAATTTAATAAAGGGAAATGGCTTTTAGGTTACGCAATTGGCAAATGAAAAGACAAGGAAACAAAATTTCAAATACAGCACCGATACAACAACCCGTTTCACAGATTTCACCGTGTACCATATGCCGAAATTGACAAATGAATATACTACGGAGATCAGCACGACGAGACGATCAAAGCGGTATACAGATATCAGTGGTACGATCATTCTATCAAAAGTCAATAATCGGTACCGAAAATGCTGCTAATTTGTCAAAAATAAGAAAGACGGAGCAATAGCAGTCCAAATTAGATGAAACGAACGATGACATCTCACCCAGAAGATGATTTACAAATTTATTATATAAAAATATTCAGGTTTGGAACATATTTTATTATCTTCAATTTTTAACTGATTTAAATTATATAAAATTACAAAAGACAATAAACTTTCATATTTTCAGATGAAAATTTACCATTTGCCATGTTTAATTGACGTAATCCACGTAACAAATTTTTTTCATTTCCAAATTTGAATATTTAAAATTTCAATTAATTAGATTAATAAAACCATTAAAAATTTACGGGTCGTTACACTCTCCCCTACTCAAAACTTTTCATCCCCGAAAAGGAAGGAGGTGGGAGAATAGAAACAACCAAAAAGAAAATAGGTTGAAACATAAAAATAAACAATTAATTTAAACCGTATAAATTTCAATTTAAACTAATTAATATTCAGTAATTGATTTTAAATTCAAGGTATTTCATTAAGCTGATTAAATTTCAATTTATAAATACCTTCAAACAAATTTTCATTTGTCTATCTTATTTATTCATTCAGTTAACTTATTGTTCTATTTATCTCTATTGACATTACTATAAATCATAAATTAAGTGTTTAAACATTTATTATAACACTTAAATTATTTTAAAATTCTTTTAAGATCATTTTAAATTGTATACTATTCAATTACATATTTAACTTCTGAATAATTTAAGTAAGTTACAATGAAATGCAATTGAGCATTTTACAATTAAAATTTTTGTAATTCAATTATTTCAAGTTTTAATATCTATTTAAAAATTTTGGCTTCATTTTGATAATTTAAATCATCCTTAACATAAAATTTAAGAATTAAATTTCTGATTAACTTTAAACCATTTAGAGATAAATATATATATTATATACTATATATATCAAATCAAGTCTATAATCATATACCTGTATATATATTATAAATCAAGTCATACTTAAGAAATTTAAATCAAATTATTTTCCAAAAAAAAAGTGTAGCAAAGCTAAAGAATGGTCTCTCCACTCTGATATTCGAAAATGAATGTCGATGATGCGGCCGTCATTACCGAAATTATTTTCCAGCGACAAAAGAAGAGAGCACTGATTTAAACATTTAAAAATTCATTGAAACGATTTCTATTTGAAAACACTTTAAATAATATGAATTTTAAAAATTTATACCAAAGTTTGGAATCATCGGAAATTAAATTCTCAAATTCTAATTTGAATTCATTTAAACTCCAAATTAAATTATAAACAATTTTTGATAAATTCATTTATTTATATATTGGAAAAATCAATGGTTTACAAAAAAATAGATGAAAATCAAATATTATCATTTATAATAACCAATTTACTTGACTTTAAAATCCCAGAAAATTATACTTATATATATTATAATCATACAGAATTTATTCCATTTACCAAATTTGAAAACAATATTGTGTCGGTTTTCTCTGTTCAAGTGTTTTGGAATTCCTATCGGTAGCGTTGATCAGGCGTATCGATTGAAAACCCAAATCAACATAACAACTCAAACAACTCAATATATAAACATTTTTATACTAATTACAAACACACTTCCTCACTTGATGATACTAGAATGGTTTCAAAGTAAGGATAGAGATTCAAACATAAAGGGAATCTAACCAAAAGAATTCAACTAGAAGATAAGCTCGATAGGGAGATAAGATAATTGAATTTCAAACAAGGAAGATGGATATACTTATATAAATCGTGGGAGAACTAAACATGGCCAACCGTGACTTCAAAATAAAATCGATGCAGAATTCTAAGGCAAATCAACATTTGATCACAAGAGATAGAATTTAGGCATAGCAAGAGATAGCAGCATCTAAACCGACGATACAGAAATCTTCGATGAATCAATTCCAGTTGTAAAAGAATTCCATCGCTTTACAAATCATACAGTGGAGCTATGGGATGCTCCAGAATCGAAATGAACACGAATAGGGATAGAAAAGAAATAATTTTGGAACCGAGGGTAACATTCCAAAATTCAATGGAAATCAAGTCAAAGAGGAAGAACTCAAGCTCGAACGAAGGCGATTCCGTAATTTAATTTACTCTATATGCTAAATTTTGCCTACAACCAATGTTCTGATACCATATGTTACAGCCCAGTATTTTCAACCATTCGTGTCCACATATGTCGGATTTGAATTTTTTAAAATACCAGATTATTAATTTATATTTGGCAAAACTCTGCATATACAAAAAATAAAATAATCACAAAAATCTCAAACATAGAGTAATATAACAATAAGCAGCGGAAACAAATGAATAGTGGTTCATGAAGCTACTATATATAAATAGAGTTAAACAAAATACAATAGAAGTCTCGAATACAATAGTTAAATACAAAAAATCTGAATACATTATTGGAATCAACTGAATAACTGTAAGCTGAATAGATAGATGGATCTCCAAGCGAAGCTCCAACTCCAAAGGTGGGTCTCAAATGATGTATCACTCAGTCTGACCCAAGCGTAAAGCAAAACACAAAACACTCGAGTAAGTATTAACATTCTTAGATCAATAAATCCAACTCAAGTGAAATATCAACTGAAATACAAGTAACTCAAAGGATGTTTGGGATAACCATCCTCTAAGGATCCATTAAACCATCTACTATGCAGTAATATATGCTATTGTAATAATGTCTATAGTAAAGCAAACTATTAGAATAGCATTAAGGCGTTACCCTTATCCCCCTTAACACATTTTATAGTGCCAATAATCTATACAGTACCGTAATACCTCCTAATTGGAAGGCTACCAGAGGATACTCCATAGGTGCGACACAAAACAAACTCGTAATGGTCACGAAAGGGCAGGTGACACGACACAACTAGGCAATGCCATGGTGGATATACCAATTACACATCGGGCAGGTGGTAACGCGGAGACGTAACAATCGTCCACCTCGAGCAACACGCCCAAATCAAAGTTGCACCCAAATCAATCACAAAGTAATAGAATGGTATCGAAGGAGTATGTCCGATCGGAGGATCTACCTTACTTGGCCCATCAAACACTTCTGTTTTAGCCACCTTATGCCAACTCACGAAAGTCGGGTCCACGTATATACCTCAATAGGATGTCGCCACCATCCTACTTCTTTCTGGAATCTCCACTGCATACACGGTTGTTAAAGTGATTTTCGGCATTGGCGGTGAGTATGACAATAACCGATCTCGGTCTCTTTAACAATCAAACGTTATTATAACACCGTGGTCATTTCAAAATAGTTTATACTTCAAAACTATATATCATTTCCATTCCAAAACCATATCAATACGATATCATTTTCATTTCAAAACCATATCAATACAATATCATTTCCAAAATCATAGCACTTCAAAGTTATAACACTTTCTAAATCAAATCACTTGAGATTATAACCCTTTAGAAATCATAACACTTTGAAACCATAACACTGTGAAATTCTGATACTTTGGAAAACCCTAACACTTTCCTTTAAATAGTTTAGATATTAATAATAGTATATATAATAAAATAGTTTATAAAATAAATAGTTTATATAAAACAGTTATAAGTTGAAATAGTTTATATTAAAATAATTAGTATATTAAAATAGTTTATATTAAAAGTAGTTTATATTAAAAATGATTTTAAAATAGTTTATATGAAAATAATTTATAAAGTAAAATATACAAATAGTTTTATACATAATTTAAAATTAACTTATATAATAAAATAGCTTCCTTAAATTTCACAAATCGATTTCAAACCAACTCAAATTCCAAAATTCAAATTTAATCCAATTTCAAATCATCAATTTCAGTTCAATTCAGTTTCCTAATAAACCATTTCAAATTATATCGATTTCAAAAATAGATTTGAACCACAAAATAAACCATTTCAATTTCAATATATTTTCAAGTTATATTCAACATTTTCAAAACTAAAATTTGAAAATTTCATATATATATATATATCAAATTTAATTTACTATTATTTAGTTTTGAAATATTTACTTACTAAATCCAATATCATTTAAATAAAACCTCAAATTTCAAATAACTAAATATTTCCTTCAATTTATTTAAACTTGAAATATTCATTAAATCACCTTAAACCAAAATCAAGTTATAAAAATCATATCCTTTAAGGTCTCAAATTCAATAAGTTCGAAAAAGATTTAATTAAATAAATTTACAAATTTCAAATAAATTCAAATTTATCTTCCCAAACTTAACTTATAAAATCATTATAACATTTATTTTAAAATATAAATTTAAATAAATACTTAAACATATTGCTTATTAAATAAATTAAACTTTATTAAATTAATCTTATTATTAAACTTATTATATATATATATATATATATATATATATTTCAAAATAGTAAAACTATAAGTAAAATTTTAAAATTTATAATTTCAAAACTAACTTATAACCTTTAAAATTTTCAAACATATAATTTTAAAAAAAGTATATATATTTAATTTAATATATGTTTAAATTAGAATATGATTTATATATAAATAGTTATATATAGTTATATATGGTTATATATAGTTATATATATAAGTTCATATATACCAATTTTCTTCATCGATCTAGTTCTGATTTGTTTTCATCAATTCCTATCTATCAACTTTGTCCATCAAAATCCGCTTTCAGCTTACTTTGCTTTGAGTTGTTGTTTGGATTGTTTGATTGTTTAGATCCTGATCCAGTTTTTATCTTGTCGGGTCGTCAAATCCTTCTAGCCTTCAAAGGTGAGAAGTCACTTACGATTAACGTTCTTATATTTATTAAATTTGATTTCAATTGAAACAACAATTGTAATATGCTGCTGTTACTTATTTACATTGCCATATATATGTTATAATCTGTATCTGTTCACTTGTGACATCTAACACCATTATCTGTTATTTACATTGATGATATATGCCTGTTATATTACTATCATGTATGTTCGCACTCTGCAAGTTCCCTGTTAGTATAGAGTTCCGTATTGGTTGAAATGATACATACCCGAACGATCTGTAAAATAGGAGAAAATCGTTATAGATTGAAATGGTAAACCCAAGCGATTTTCATTGAATTGAATTTGGGATTTCGGGTTGAAATGATATATATTCGTATACATTAAAATTGCGGATTGAAATGATAAATATCCATACCACTTGACCATAGGATAGAAAATTATATATAGATACCGTTGGTCTATATATATATTTTTGAAATGATTTTTCAAGGTTTAAAGAGATATACATATGGTTTTATATTAATATTAATTTTTAAATATTATATATAAATGTAATTCTATATATGGTTAAATTTTTGAAAATTCCATTGTTTCAAATTAAAACACACATATAAGTCAAACATATATATACAATTTTTTTTCTTATACATGTAAATGCAAAATACTCACATTTTAAAACAAATACACATATATATAACCCAGACATTGACAAAAGATATGCCAACCTAATATATATCAAACACAATATATACAATTGAAACCAAACTTACCTATACTTATACATAAAAAAACAGATAATATTTTATAGCCTATATATATACATGCACAGATTATAAATAACCTGTACAACTTACATATTATATATAGCAATGTACAGTGCACACATCGTATATGAATATTAATATATATATATATATAGCTTAATATATAAACACTTACATATATATTACACTTTGAAACAAACAATATATATGTAACAAATATAAGCCGAAATGTATATAAACTTACTTATATATATACAAAAAAAATTATAAAAAATTTAGAAGTATATATATACACATACATACATACATACATATATTATATATATATATATATATATATATATATATATATATATGCAGACTTTCCATATGCTTGTAGCAAATATGTAGGTGAGCTATACATATATGCATACTCAAATAAAATATATGAAGGCTGCTCATACATCCAACTTTAACATATTTGATATACATATAATAAAATATATATATATACACTTTTGCAGAACTTTTATATAAGGTCGGTAAGTTATATCTCTACTATCATATCATATATATACAAAAAAATTATTATATATATCATAATAAAACCGAGCATGATAAGATTTATAATAATTATAAAACACATACAAGTAGATACGTGCAAACATAAACTGCATTCCTTATATATAAGCCTATATATGTATAAACTATAAATATATGTAAACATACTGTAAACATAAAATATAAGCCTATATATATGTATAACTATGAATATATACACTTTATATATAAGAGGAAAATGAAATAGGAAGTATATGAAAGCAAACTGTGAATTCAAAAAAATATGAAACCCATACCTTTATATATATATATATATATATATATATATATATATATATATATATACGAGTATGCATGCACGCCCAATGGGCGTGCACATAGATAAATTTGACGAAGCTGGAAATGAGTTTTAAACTGTTAGTTGTTGTGTTATCTTGGTCATTGCATCCTAAGTGAAACCATATTTTTAGCGTATGTAAATTATGGGTGTTAGGTATTTTATTCCAATATAAAAGTTGAATTAATGGATATATAAATAGCATAATTGCAAAGAAAATGATGCTTCATGTAGCTTTTGTTGTTGTTATATATAATAATTGTGTACTGTACATGTTATAGGAAAATGAGTCAAAACGATGTGTGTGAATAGATGTTGGTTTTTGTAAATTTAGTTTAGTTTAACCCCTAATCACTTAATATAGAAGTATGTACTTCTTTAAATATATATAACATGATATGATATGACATTGTTTACCTTTTTTCTATTTGCGTGAAGCATTTCTTGTGTTGGTGGAAAGGAATTATGTTGCCAAGCCATATGAATCTCTATAAAATTTTCATTTCGTTGCACATAAGGTGTGTCATACATACATAAAATTCAGAATAAAGTTTTTAAGTTATGAATAAGAGAAAGTGGATGAATTTGATACAAATAGAATCCAGTATTCCATAGCCACCCTAATGTAAGATCTCCATTCGTTCCCACCATCCATGTCCAGCATGTTTCCCATCAGCCTAAACATAGAAAAAGGAATATCTATTCATACAATATTCATACAAAAAGATCTATTTATCTATATTACCACCTTTTTACAGAAACTTAAACATGTTAACATAGTCAACAACTCATCCCAAAGACATAATAATATTAGCAGGTCCATGTATCTCTCCGACCTCATTGTGTCACCAACGTAGTTTTGTGCAAAAAAATTGATAGTGGCTTAGAAAAAGCTGAATGCATAATAGGGTCATAGCCATGGCATGTACATAGCGTCTTTCAAAGTCTGTCTATTAGAAAGTTGCCATAAAAATAAGATCAGTGACATGTTGCAGAATGGGGTTGTCCAAGAAGCGGATATTAATGCGCTGTTATGTAACGTTTGAACTTATATATATAAAGATATAACAATGTGGCCACTATAAATGCTATGTTCTAACAGGAGTGTTCTACCGTTCATATGCATCATATAAACTATTGCCTACAAATAAAAAAAACTTAACAAACTTTCATTAATTGAAAAATACATATCCATATAATTGCTCTACAACCTTTACTAAATGTCATCGTTGGTGGGAAAAATATAATTTTATAGTATTCGATCCTATTTTATTTCTAAACTATTCACTATGTTATCTGTAAAAATAAAAATATTTCTTTTGGCCGAAAGTCTTATGGCTTTAATTTCTTTATGTAAATGTCAAAAGAGCAACTAAATGCTAACAAAATAAATAAACTAATGAACCATTTATTGAACATTTTGGTGAGGTTTTTGCCCTCCAACATCGCACTTGATTATGAAAGTAATTATTAATGTAATTTCACAAATTTGAATCAATAAACTTAAGTTGTATTAAGCTTACCTTTAGACAGTGATTATATTGTTGAATGCTTACATAGTCAAGTAGTTGCAGTCCAACTGTTTGATAGAATGTCAAATCCAATTCTCAGTAATATGATGAGTTAAAATCCAATTCAATATAAACAAATAAGAGTGCACAGGTATAACTGGCATTGAAAATCACCGTTTGTAATTTTTTTTTTATTTTATATATATACATTCACAAATAAATCGTTTGTCGAAACACTAATAGTGTTGAATAGTTACAATATTATTTCATACCGTCAATGTTGGATTTATTACAAATAAATCAGTTTACATTTGCCACTCTATATAGTTAAGTTTATATTACTGTTTTGTACAGTGACATTCATGGGAAGTACAAATTGCTACTTTGAATCCTTGAAACATCCTTCGCTACCAACTACTTAGACAGTTTCAATGTGCTTTCATTTACATGTCTTCTGAGTTAGCACACCTCTCACATCTCTGCAACGTTTTAGGAGGGTTGCATGTTTTCATAGCTACAATGTTGATTGGCGTGCATTCCAAACCTTATGGTAGGTGTATTAATCAGCATATCTGTAAATCTTTTTCCATTCACACACTACACACATCTCGTCACTTTTATATTTTTTTCTTAACCATTATCAGTATCCATGCTATCCGCAGCTTCATTCTGCAAACATTCACAAAGTACACATTATGTAGATCAAATCACTACCTATATTATCTATGTTCCGCCTCTTTCCTTCGTGGCCATAGTCTCAGAAATTAAACTTCATATTTATGCTACAAATTGTTCCCTCTACTCCAAAAAGTTGTATTCAACTGCAATTTACTGCACTTTACTTCATTTTTGCTTTCGGTACTGCCTCAGTTTTCATGCAACTTTTGGCCAAATAGTATGTTACTGCTGAATTTAACATGTATACACGTTGATACATGCAACAGTGATGTCCTTCAGCTATTGCTTTATCATGGAAATTAGATTCTCATGCTTTCATTTCAGTGTGCATAAACCTAATCCTCCCTGCCTACGTGTACAGTATTTTCCATTTCTGATATAGCGTCGATCTTGTCTTTGTCAACGCATGGTATTAAACAATAACCGAAGCCAAACTGTATAGGAATCAGAGTAGAGAGCATTAAAAATAGATCAATGAAAAAGAATATAACTTAGTAGAAAAGTATCATTTAACTGCACATATACATAGGAAAATGTGTGTATATGCATTAATATACACATACATAAATATATGCCTTTTTGCCTCAAAAATCGATCTAATTTGTTAAACAAATAAGGGGAAATATATTCATGAATGTAAATCAAAGTTAAAAAGCTAGAAAATAATCAAAAAATGAGCAGGACAAAAAATTAAAACGTCCGCACCACTACCATGAAATAGCATATTTATCGGATAATTACGTGACAGTTAATACAAAACTAAAATGAAATTACATTACATTATAGTATAGCAAAAAGGCACCTGGTACAGTATAGCATTGCCATTACAGTAACAGTAATTCACTGTCATGTATACTGTTACCATGAATTGCACCTGTTACTATAATAAGCATATTTATCGGATAAGCACTATTAACTGTCATGTATACTGAATTGCACCTATTATTATTATAGGTATAGTATCATTTGTTGCTATTATAGGTACAGTATCATTCTACTGTACCTATAATAGAAACAAAGGCAACGAATGATACTGTACCTATTATAGCAACAAAGGCAACGAATGATACTGTACCTATAATAGCAACGAAGGCAACAAAGCACTAACTAATACATTATGATGGTTACAAAAATAAAAACAGACATGTGCTGTACTTGGAAAAATTAATGTTGAACATACTACTCGTTATAAAATTGATACTAAAATAGTATGAGTTGATAAATGAAATCGTACCTGTTGAATTACAATCTTGCTTAATATCACCGGCGACTTTCTTACACTCTATACGACTAACTACATACAAATGGCCATTTTTGATTAATCTTGGCTGTAAAACTGTAATTTTTGTTGATTGTTTTCAATTGGGACAAAAGGAAAAAAATAGAGAAAGTCGATCAATTTAGCATTCATCTATCAAAACTAAAACGACTAAAAAAATCAAGTACAAACAGTTGATATCAGAGATAGCGAATAAAGGTAGGAGAAAGTCAGTCAAATACCTTTGCCTAGTTTGTGAACCAAGAATATCCAACCACCGTTACTGTTTAAAATCGCTATGTTAAGAAATGGAGTTGGGGGTAGTTGGTAACTCTTTGCACATATTTTGTTAAGCAATTGAAAAGAATTCTTACGGTAACTAAGTACACATGTTTTTTCATATTGTCGTTCATATACAACACCATTATCTATAAATATGAAACTTATGATGGTGTTATTATCTTAATCTTGTGTATGCTGATCATTACAGCTTCTTGATGTAAGTTTTTTATGAGTTTTTAGTTGTGTGCTATTAGAAAATGCAACACATGAATGCAGTTTCATTTGAAAACTACTTAAGGTATTCATGTAAACTATCATTTTGATTCACAGACAACTGCCTGAACTTTGCTTGAGAAAGCCTGAGAGCAAATGAAAACTAAGAAATACTATAGGCTCAATTCTATAACTAATTACTATTAGCAATGTAGAAGTAATATGAAAATTTGAGTTGACTGATAATGTATATTGAAGGAGACAATGAAAGAGAAAGATTGACTGTCTGCAAATTGGTAGCAAGCAAAGAGTGACAGGAAAAGTTGAGTTTACGCACAGTCCATAACAAACGAAAATACCTTTTTCAACCCATCTCGCCTTCTCAAACAACCCATCTTTTCATAATAGCTCGCTACGTTGGTCCAAAGAATCTCATCACAATCAAAAGAATTTGCCTTTCTTCTTCACTTTTTGTCTATTCAAGTTCAAATTGTCCAGAAAGATACTGGTGAATTTGCACCCTGAAACAAACTAATACCACAAATTAACTTTGATGGTATAAAATTACATTTTCGAAACTAAGAATAGGATAAAGGTAACATTTTACCGACATTAGAATTCCTTTACTAAGCTTGTTCGCAGATCCGACTTTAATTTGTGAGTACTGCACGTGACTACATCAAATCAACGCTGGCCGCACCGCCATTTCTTTCACTGTTTCATGATCGATCGGTGTTCATACCGAGGTTAACATTTAGAAAAATAAATCGTAAATTAAAATCGGTAAAAAGTATAAGTTTCTGATCGATGTTTTAAGAAAAGACCATAGAAAGTCGACAGCGTTACCGAAAGATTTAGACAAATCCTCTTCTGCTATAAATCAATCAGACATCTCCAAGCTACCTTTCTCAAAATAGATTTTGAAGTTGTCACCATCGTAGGAAATTCACTGATTTGTCACTCTCTAAAATTGTAAGTAGATTTAAAGTTGAACATTTTTTCTCTTTCGATTTTCAAGGTTAGTGAGGAAGAAATGGTTTCCTCTGCGACGTGGTGATGAAATGGATCGTGGCAACATATTTATCGGATAAGCACTATTAACTGTCATGTATACTGAATTGCACCTATTATTATTATAGGTATAGTATCATTTGTTGCTATTATAGGTACAGTATCATTCTACTGTACCTATAATAGAAACAAAGGCAACGAATGATACTGTACCTATTATAGCAACAAAGGCAACGAATGATACTGTACCTATAATAGCAACGAAGGCAACAAAGCACTAACTAATACATTATGATGGTTACAAAAATAAAAACAGACATGTGCTGTACTTGGAAAAATTAATGTTGAACATACTACTCGTTATAAAATTGATACTAAAATAGTATGAGTTGATAAATGAAATCGTACCTGTTGAATTACAATCTTGCTTAATATCACCGGCGACTTTCTTACACTCTATACGACTAACTACATACAAATGGTCATTTTTGATTAATCTTGGCTGTAAAACTGTAATTTTTGTTGATTGTTTTCAATTGGGACAAAAGGAAAAAAATAGAGAAAGTCGATCAATTTAGCATTCATCTATCAAAACTAAAACGACTAAAAAAATCAAGTACAAACAGTTGATATCAGAGATAGCGAATAAAGGTAGGAGAAAGTCAGTCAAATACCTTTGCCTAGTTTGTGAACCAAGAATATCCAACCACCGTTACTGTTTAAAATCGCTATGTTAAGAAATGGAGTTGGGGGTAGTTGGTAACTCTTTGCACATATTTTGTTAAGCAATTGAAAAGAATTCTTACGGTAACTAAGTACACATGTTTTTTCATATTGTCGTTCATATACAACACCATTATCTATAAATATGAAACTTATGATGGTGTTATTATCTTAATCTTGTGTATGCTGATCATTACAGCTTCTTGATGTAAGTTTTTTATGAGTTTTTAGTTGTGTGCTATTAGAAAATGCAACACATGAATGCAGTTTCATTTGAAAACTACTTAAGGTATTCATGTAAACTATCATTTTGATTCACAGACAACTGCCTGAACTTTGCTTGAGAAAGCCTGAGAGCAAATGAAAACTAAGAAATACTATAGGCTCAATTCTATAACTAATTACTATTAGCAATGTAGAAGTAATATGAAAATTTGAGTTGACTGATAATGTATATTGAAGGAGACAATGAAAGAGAAAGATTGACTGTCTGCAAATTGGTAGCAAGCAAAGAGTGACAGGAAAAGTTGAGTTTACGCACAGTCCATAACAAACGAAAATACCTTTTTCAACCCATCTCGCCTTCTCAAACAACCCATCTTTTCATAATAGCTCGCTACGTTGGTCCAAAGAATCTCATCACAATCAAAAGAATTTGCCTTTCTTCTTCACTTTTTGTCTATTCAAGTTCAAATTGTCCAGAAAGATACTGGTGAATTTGCACCCTGAAACAAACTAATACCACAAATTAACTTTGATGGTATAAAATTACATTTTCGAAACTAAGAATAGGATAAAGGTAACATTTTACCGACATTAGAATTCCTTTACTAAGCTTGTTCGCAGATCCGACTTTAATTTGTGAGTACTGCACGTGACTACATCAAATCAACGCTGGCCGCACCGCCATTTCTTTCACTGTTTCATGATCGATCGGTGTTCATACCGAGGTTAACATTTAGAAAAATAAATCGTAAATTAAAATCGGTAAAAAGTATAAGTTTCTGATCGATGTTTTAAGAAAAGACCATAGAAAGTCGACAGCGTTACCGAAAGATTTAGACAAATCCTCTTCTGCTATAAATCAATCAGACATCTCCAAGCTACCTTTCTCAAAATAGATTTTGAAGTTGTCACCATCGTAGGAAATTCACTGATTTGTCACTCTCTAAAATTGTAAGTAGATTTAAAGTTGAACATTTTTTCTCTTTCGATTTTCAAGGTTAGTGAGGAAGAAATGGTTTCCTCTGCGACGTGGTGATGAAATGGATCGTGGCAACCGAATTGGGAATATGGTGGACATGAGGAAGACAATAATACCCTCATTTTGTTGTAATTGTCATGGAATCAAAAGAAAAACGATGGTCAGGGAGTGGAGAAACAAATGAGGATAAATTAGTATTACGGATATTAGCGAGCGTGGGTCAGGGAGTTACAATATACCCGCTGACTGCGTGCTACAATTTTACTTCCTTCTCATTAAATCATGGGCAGTTTCGTCAATCCCAAAAAGGCTTCACTAGGGGAAGTATTTGCTTTATATATAAGATATATATATATATATATATATATATATAAGGAAAGATTTGCTTCACGGCTAGCTTGGAAGGAGTGGAGCACTAGGTAGTGGAAGAGGGTTCAGAGGGAGGAGGCCAGAGGCGGATCCAGGGTGGAAGGCGCGTTTCTAGATGGAAGGCGCGTTTCTAGAAGCTAGTGGGTTGCATTTGTGGGCGATGGAGGCGAAGTGATGGCTGCTGTGCTCGGGTTAGTGGGCTTGCGTGGAAAAGGAGGGGAGGAGGAAGGTGATGGGTCGGTTGGTTCGGGCGGGGACAAGGAAATGGAGGGCGGAGAGGCTGCGGATGCTTGTCATGCGGAGGAGATGTGGACGATGGAATTCATGGTTTGAAGAACATGGGCAAGGGAACGAGCAGCTCCAGGGAAAAATGCAGCTTTTACGTGCTTAAATATATTTTCTTTTCTTCTGAAGGGGATGTGAAGTTTCGAAGAAATGTAACTTGATGAGAGGAATGATAATGCAAAAGCAAGAAGATTATGAAGATGATAGTTAAATTGCATAAAGGAGGAGACATGTAGCAAAGGGTATCTAACCAGGGAAAATACAACAGATCTCAAAGCCAATGTAAAACAGTACTCTATGCTTCTTCTTTTTTTTCGATAAAAGAAAATGAAAAATGAAAGGATGCAGTATATATCAATTTAATGGAATAGAAAGGGAAAATCATTGCTTCAGAATTTAATAAAAGGAAATGGCTTTTAGGTTATGCAGCTTGCAATTGAAACGACAAGGAAACAAAATTTCAAATATGGCACCGATACGACAACCCATTTCGCAGATTTCACCATGTACCGGATGCTGAAATTGACAAATGAATATACTATAGAGATCTACATGACGAGATGATCAAAACAGTATACAGATATCAGGGGTATAATCATTCTATCAAAAATCAATATTCGGTACCGAAAATGCTGCTAATTTATCGAAAATAAGATAAACAGAGAAATAACATTTCAAATTTGACGAAATGAACGATGACATCTCACTCAGAATATGATTTACAAATTTATTATATAAAAATATCAGGTTTGGAACATATTTTTTTATCATCAATTTTTAACTGATTTGAATTACATAAAATTACACAAAAAATGAACTTTCATATTTTCTGATGAAAATTTACCATTTGCTATGTTTAATTAGATGTAATCCAAATATCAATTTTTTTATTTCCAAATTCAAATATTTAAAATTTCACAAAATTTCAATTAATTAAATTAATAAAACAATTAAAATTTTATAGGTCGTTGCAGCTGTTTTGTAATTTCATATGGAACTTTTAAGAACTAAAATAATGGTTCCTTACTTTCATTGTTATAAACTTGCAACTTGTTTTCTTTTCAAAACTAGTTATTGTTAGTAAATTGGCGATATTTTCTCTTTTTTGTCGGAATTCGATAATTCTTGATTTTCTAGAAATCCTAGACTTTTATTTGCAATTCATGTTTTGAAATTTGTTAAATTATGAGCTGTAGATAGTCTAAATGGTATTTTTGTCTCGCTACCGTGAGATTGACAAAAATCAATTTAGACCTAATGCGTGTTTCGATCATAACTTTTGAACTGTAAGTTCAAATTTGATGATTCCTCTTTTCTTGGAAAGGTAGACTTTTATCTACAACTTTCTTATATTTCGTAAAATTCCGAGCTTTAGATGGTTGAAATGGTATTTTTGTATCATTCCTTGAGATTGAGTGGCAGGAATCAATTTAAACTTGAAGCTTGTTTTAATCATAACTTTTGAAGCGTAAGTCCAAATTCAATGATTCTTTTTTTAGAAAGCTTGGGCTTTTATCTAAAACTTTAATGTTTGATTTTTGTGAAATTCTGAGCTTTGGATGGTCAAAATGGTGCTTTTGTCTTGCTGCCTTGAGATTCGGTGATAAGAACCAATTTAAATCTTAAGCCTGTTTCGATCATAAATTTTGAATCGTAATTCCAAATTCTATAATTCCATATATTTTAATCTACAACTTTCATCTTTTGGTTTTTGCAAAATATTGAATTTTAAAGGATCAAAACTGCATTTCCTTTTCACTGGTCTGGGCATATATTTCAGATAAATTCTTCTCTTCTCTTGTGTTGCTCATTTTTCTACTGCTTTGCATGTTTGTTTTGCTATAATTTAAGTTTTGTTTAGATGTGGTTTCATTGTCTATTCCAAGTTTTGAATTTCTTTCTTGTTGCATTTAATCCACAAGAATTTTTACTCTATGTGTACATTTACAGGAGCACATTTCTTATTCACCAGTTTTCAAGTGTTTTATAAAAAAATATTTTGAAAATAATAAAAAGATATTTCTACATACATAAAGCTTCTAAAAGAAATAACCTTTGGAATAGTAAATACTTATGAATATTTATAGTTTCAAATCATTTGTGAACCAAGTTAACCAGCTAAGGAGTTTATGGATTTTAAAATGAGAAGTTTAAGAGTGAGTATACACATAAAGTATTTAGAAATCATATCTTAAATGGTAAAATTATGTTTATTTTTCTACAAATTATATTCACTTATTGGCTTTTATTGTGTTTTAGCCTTTGGCTATGTAGATTCTATTTCTCATTTCTTATGCGATTATGGAGTTTACTGCTTTCTTGAGATTTCTGCCTTAACTTGAATGAGAAATCTAATTAAACAATTTAGCAATACATGTGGTATGGAACATTTGTATTACTTTATCAGTTAATTCTTGGACTCGTTTAATTGAATATTTTAGTCGAGTGGAATTTAAAATCTTTTAGTAAATATTTAAGTAACACAAAGTAGTTATAGGATATTGAGTGATACTCATTTATTTACTAATTGAGAGTATATTACACTTATCCAGTGGAGTTTACTAACATTTAGTAAAAATTCAAGTAAACCCAAGTGGTTGTGAGATATACGATCGTTAAACACTTATTTTTTTCGATTTTCATATTCATCCTTGGGTAATCCATTTTATGTAGATTATATGGTTTTTCAGACCCATCTTAGGATACTTGTTTACAAGTGAGTTTAGATTTGCAAAGTGCTCGTCTCTTTGGTTGGTGCATGAAGCGTGTGTTTTTTGTGTTGACTTGCGAAGTGCTTATCAATATTGCTAGCTTATGAATTTCACTTGTGATGTGCTTGTCTTATTCAACGTGTGAAGTGCATGTCAATTTGTGTTAGCGTGCGAAGTGCGTGTTTATTATTATAGCTAATGAAGTGCTTGCTTTTGTGGGACTTGCAATGTACTTATTATGATTTGTGATTTGTGACTTGCTTTTATGCTAAGTCTTTTAGGTTTTAACTCAATTTCAAGTGGTCTTATATTTTATAGCATTAGTTTTCTTTGTGCTATCTCTTATGTTCTTGAGTTTTCGAAGTTAGTTTTACTTATCACCATATTTGAGATAATTGTCGTTGATGAGGATGAGTGTATTTGATGATATAGTGATTTGGTATTTTAGTCTTTTATTTACATATGGCATATATTAGATACTTATTATTACGCCTTCTGTTTTTATGCAAATTTGTTAGAGAATGATTTCTTGGTAAGATCTTTTGATGTTTAGCGTGATACACTATTTAGACTTCTTTATCTTTGAAGTATGCGTGTTTAGTATTATAAGTTCTCAACTTTTAGATATTTAGAGACGGTCGGACCTACTTATTTTATAATACTCAGATCAGACCGAGACTAAGCAGGTATAGAGATTCAGTGACTTTAGATTTCGGATAGCCGGAGTTGCTATATAAAGTAGTATCTTTGTGATAGAGTTCCCTTTCTAGATGTTAGTGTTATTTGTAGACTTATTCTATACTTGGTTGCTGTATTGACTTGAGACGCCTTGTATATTCTTTTAATCTGTCATAGTTTATATGTTTATATATATGTATATGTAAGTCTTCCATTTCATTTTGTAGGCTAAAATTTTTGAGAAGTATTTGAGGTATTTTATTTTTGTTGCGAAGTTTAATTCTATGTTGCATATTATGTCTTGTATTATTCTGAATTATATTAAACCACTATACTATTGTTTTGCTTCAGGATCAGATATGTCGAATTATCTCTTATAATAAAAAAGTATAGTCACGTAATTTGTTACATCGATACTTGTCTAAAGCAATTTTACGAATGGTCGCTATTAGCACCAAAATTGGTCACTAACACTTGAGTAGGATTGTGTAGAGATATTAATGAAGAAAGCAAATTAAAACTGAGGAATGACACAGTAGAATGCAATAATAACAGTAAGAAACAAAAACACCATAATTATATTGGTTCGGCATAACTGCCTACGTCCACTTTGATCGTAATCTTTATTTCTTCTTCAAAAAATTAAATACAGATATAATCCGTGCACCAACAGCTTGAATATAAGTTTTAATGGAAAAGAAATCAGTCTTGAAAATGGCAGGGTCTCCCCAGTGTTCTCAAAAAAGGTCCATTTTCACTGCGCCCCAGCCCCTCTATTTATAGACAAAGATAGGCCGGACTTCCTCTGTGGGCCAAAGAATAAGGTACCTCGGCCCGTAGTAGGTGACTTCTGCGCACCGAGCCAGGCACGCCGAACGAGACATACCAAACGGCAAATGCTGAACCGGGGTGTCTTGGTAAAGGACTCGAAGCAAATCCACAAGGAGCTCGAAACATATAGTGGTGTGGCTCGAAGTGATGATATAGCAGTCGGCTCGCTTTAGAATGGAACTGGCCATTATCAACTCTCCTGATATGCACTGAGCGATGTATGTCGAACCTTCTAAACCGAGCGACATGCGCCGGCCATCTAAGCCGAGCGACATGTGTTCTCGACCAAACCGCTCATGTTGAGCCATCCTTCCTTGAGCATCCAGACCGAACCATCCCACCTTTATCTTCATTGGCCGAACGATGATTGCCAAATGATGTTGCCGAGCGAGGTTGGCCGAACGGTAGTTTCTAAGAAGTGTTGGTCGAATGGTGATTGCCGAACGATGTTGCCAAGCAAGGTTGGCCAAACGGTAGTTACTAAGCAGTGTTGGTCGAACCACATATCCAGGTCGAACGGTACTTGTATGCCGAGCCTCTCAACTCAAGCCAATCTCTTACTGGATCATGTTTCACTTAGAGATGGAATAAGAAACTCGATAGTTAGCCTCTCGTAATCGAGCCAAACAATCGGGTAACATTTTCCCCTCAAAGCGCATTGTGTGAACTAACATGATCGCTTTGAATTTGCAGTCAGTCCTTGCTCTCAAGTGTTAGCTCGCTCAGAATGGTTATCATCTGATACGATATACATCTAAGTCTTGTTTCTAATTTTTCTCCATTGGTTCATCATTACTTCAGGACAAAGTGGTTCATCATGTCAATACTAAACCACGCATTCATTTGACCCATTCAGATGTGTTGACCGGTTCTACCGACTAATGCCTATTCGCCTTTGATGCAGATCGGTCGATGTTCATTCGCCGAACCACGCGTTCGGCAAGTTCACTGTCGCTCGGCACAATGGCTCACCGGCCCACTGAGATACCTTGATCGGGTCCACTGGTTGATGCCTGTTCATCTCCCCTTCTTCATATATAAAAGCCAACACTTCTCTTCCTCTTTTCTTTACTTTCACTTCGACTTTACAGGACCTTATGACTTACCTTCTCTTGAACTTCGGATACCTCTTCCTTTCGAACCTATATCTCCTCCCTTGATACTTTAGACACCCTTGAACTCGAACGAACTTCAGCTCGAAGCCCCACAGTTTCACAAACTTCCAATTTCCTTTATAGGTACGGATTCCTCCTTTAACTCATCCCCCTTAGCTCGGAATCTCATTTGAGGTCTGAGCACATAGGTTCCTGGATAGGAGTTAGTGGGAAGAGGCAAATAGAAGGATGAATTGGAGATAGGAGCGTGCTCTAGGCTAGGTAATTGACTTGGTTTTAATGGTAATAGAATAAGTTATTAAGAGAAGTGGTCATGGTTCTTACTTCGAAGTTGTGGACATAGTGAAGGAGAAGGCTCGATGGTTCGTGGAAGTTGTTGCAAGCTTGCAGCATTCGGCTTATCATACGATCGAGGAAGGACAGTTGGTGACCTAATCGTTGTGACGTTGCGTTGTTAGGAGTTTAACAACAGGGTAGGTCGAAATTATGAAAGGGAGTATGGTTCGGCATACCGAATGAGGAAGTTGCTCGTATGATAAGCTGAGAATTCTCGAAGGGGAGCATGGTTCAGTAGGAAGTTAGGTTGGTAGGTAAATCACTGTTGGGAGTAATGCAATGGTGAGTGTGTCGCTCGGCCTAGAATAAGAGAGCGTGGACTGGCCAATCATGCATTCAGCGATGTGGTGCTTGGTATTTATGGAGTGAGAGCGGGTCAGTGTCTCTGGTCTAGAGAGTCGTTCGGTCACATGTTTTGGGAGTCGCTCGACTTCAAGCCTTGAGGTCGACATTGATAGTCAAAATCATTCTATCTTGAACACAACACATGTCAAGTCCACTTACCCCCATGCCTAATCATAGGACAATGAATAAGGACAAGAACTCTAGCACACAAGCGTATGAGACTAATTCTGACTAATGACTCCATGATTATGACAACCATAAATGCGAGTCCAATCTAACAAAAGTAAACAACAACCCAAAACGTATAATGCTAGTGTCTGATTTCAAGGCGCATGCTACCGAACATATGACAAGCTCTCGGAGACGGCCAGTGATGACGGTCTTCGAAGATGACAATTCAATGCTTAATCACACTTCATCAAACTTTGAATCTTAAATTCTTTCACACTCATACTTGAACGATTGCACTACTCCACACACCACATGGGGGGAACATTTTTGTTATTATACCTAATATCGATTGCCTCTTAAGTATAGTTCAAATAGTTATCTTCTGAAATCAACGCTCATTGAGAATGTCTAGAAAGTCAAGCTTTGCCACAGTTTTAGATAAACCTGAGCCGAGTTCTTAGCAGGAAGTATTAGGAACTTTTAATCCATCGACAGCTCCTACACAGGATATCCTAAACCCACCGGCGGTAACTATTGACCCGGCTCCAGATGTGATAGACGGAGTTGTTATTCTAGATAATCCTATTGACTCCCAAGCTTCATAAGCAATGAAACTGCTCTTCGCCGACTATGTTCGATTCATGGAATCCCTTTCGACGATGTATTAGTTCCATCGGGATGAGATCGTCCTCACCTGCCCCCAGTTGGATATACAGCTTGCAACAAATTCATATGCTGGGTGGGTAGCGTGCCACTATTCGACTCCTTTCTTCGCAAAGTGCTACAGTATATCGGGATCGCCCCGTCATAGCTGCATCCCAATAGTCATGTGTTCATCTATGGCACTTGTATTCTCTTTATGGTATCCTATTCAGGCTCCCCGCTCCTGGTGACATCTGTTACATCTATCGCTTCAAGAGATGGTCTGACAGTCCATCTTTCATATTCCATGAGCCACATTCTCAGTGTCAGATTCTGACGGAGGCATGGAGTAAATTCACCCAATACAAGTAGGAATGGTTCTATATACGCTACCCCTAGGCTTTGCGAGAAGATGGCTGGAAGGGAGTAAGTTCCTTTTCTGGATCAATATCTGTCTTCGGCAGAGAGTGCATTCTTTCTAAAACTTTTTTGATTTCTACAGGCATCAGCCCACGTCCCGAAGGCACCGAGTACTCTAAGGCCGTTGAGTCCATTCGTGCTACTCTTGTAGAAGACCGAGAGATCAAAATTTTCATTTCTAATGAGTCATGCTTAAAGTTTGGGCTGTTGGAGGAAGGTCCCCAAACAAATCTTCAATCCGGTGCCACTATAACCAGACCCACGTCGAAGAAAGGTAAAGGACAGGCCGGATCTTCAGTGCCTCCCACAAGTGGTGCTCCCTACACATCCGAGGAGGGTTAGATTAGAGAAACCGGGGTGTCAGAAGCACAGGTGAGAATGTAAGTCCTGCTCTGGAACCGGTGGTTGAGACACATGGCATTGATGAACCACCTCCCCCTTCATGGGGGAAAAAGAAACTAGCTAACAATCTAAGGAAGAAGATAATGGGAGGAACTTCGAAAGTGACGATTAATCCAATGGAGAAAGACCCGTCTCCACAACACTTAGAGGGTTCATTGAAAGGCTTATCTGACCTTACTATTCCTAATGACTTGCTAAATTATGTCTTCGACGATCCAGAAGCCCTAAAACTTCATTCACCCATGAGAGGCGATGAAGGCGTTCAAGCCCGTCATCAAGGAGAAAAAACTCTGATAAGTAAAGCTAAAGAAACTAGTCCATCGGGGGGAAACACTAGAACACACACGCTAACACTTACACCTCACCTTGCACTTAAACTTCAGTCATCATGTTATTCTTGCTAACTCATGCTAACTTAATTTCTATGCAGGTGATATGGGACGCTCTCATGGATTCGATGGCCTTCGCAATCCTCTATTTTCCATCATTCCAGCTGGGATTTAGGGTCCGGTGAACGCCGAGATAGAGACGATGACAGCGATAGAGATTATTATCCCCGAGATTCGTCATCGACTCGAAGGAAAACTTACAGTCACTCTTCGTACTCCAATGATCCTCCTCCTCGACCAGAACAAAGCAGGGAGAAATCAGGTCAAAATGGATTTCAATTTGAAGCTTCTCGCGACCAACACTCTGGTTTATCACGTACTAGGAAAACTCACGAGCCTCACAAGAAATCCATGGTCTCGGCTAAACAAACTTCCCCAACCCTTGCACACAACCCATCAATAGCAGAAAGGCTAGCTGAGCTTAAAGCCACATTTCCAAAAATATGCTTTGATGGATTAAGTTTCTTCTTACGATCTATCCTATTCCCGAGCACGTTAAACAAAGTGCCATTGCTTGCAACGATGATGTCTATGTCTACGTCCAACATGACGTGTTTGTTCACTTGGCCGAGAAAGTTTATGAAGTTTCTACTGAGCGCAAGCATAAGATCGATCGCCTGAAGCTTGAGGCCATTCATGACAAGGATATTTTCAAAGCCCAAGTTGAAGAGCTTTCCTCATATAAATCTCAACTTGAGGCCACCCAGAAGAATGCTAAAGATACCGTTGAGGAGTTAATCGCATGGAGGCCACACATAAAAAAGAAATTGATGAAGCGGTCCAATGCTATGGTGCCTTAGCTTTAAAGAAAGACTCCGTTCAAAAGGAGAAAGATGCTCTTGCTCAACGAGTCAAAGAATTGGAAGAGCTACTTTCTAAAGAAAAGGAAGAAAAGACTACCGCTCAAGAGGAATCACAACGATATTGTGATGAGATTATTGCCACTCGACTCCTAAAAACAAAGCTCGATGAGGAGCTCTCCAAGGCACTAAACGACGAAGCCCGTGAAGAGGGCAAAAGAATGGCGCTCTCGGAAATTGATTCTTGCCTTGAGGCAGCTACTGAGGCTGGTAAGGAGGAAATTAAGTGCATGTTTGATCCACTCATAGCCGAGTACAATGCTCGAGTTCTCATGCATCGCGACCTAACATTTATTGGCGAGGGTTACCTTGAATCTTTGGCCGAAGCATGTGACACTTCAATAAAAATCAAGAAGGTTGAGTTAGGAACTGAAGAGGTTGATGAAGGAGCTTTAACGAAGGAATTTCTTTGGGGGAATGAGCCTTCAGACTTGTCTGCGGCGAAGGCTCTTTATAGTAGAGACTCCTCCTCATCAAAAGGAAAAAATGACACCGTCGGTCCGTCCGAAACTGAGTCTGTAGCTCCTCTCCTATTCAGCCGACTGGTTGCCCATCACTTGACCCCTTCGAGCAACATATTGGCTATGACCCAAAAGATCCTGGACATGATATTCACGCTCTATCTCCTATTCCAGAGGGTGAAACTCCTCGAACGGTTGAGAGTCAGCCGGATACTGGTAAATAACTTTTCTTCCTTGAGTTCAAAGGTCCATCGTTTTTGGTGAGTAGTAAATGTATTCTAACACTTGTCTCTTATGATTTCGTGCAAGCCATTCTGATCTCGAGCCATCTCCAAGGATCAATGTCACCATGGAGAAGGAGGAGAAAATAGGAGAATCAATTCAAACGGGAGAGTCTCCCGGACCTGTCGCTCAAGTTATCGAACACACTTCAAAGCTAAGCATGGAGGAACAAATCATCGAGGAGGAGGAGAAGAAAAATGAAATTAAGGCTGGGCCCCAAGTGGTTGAACTTGATGACCCATTGAACAGACCTCTGAAGGTTGTTCTCCCCGGTGGGACTTCTCCACTGGAAGTTCCTCTCCCTTCCCCGAGCACAGCTTCCCTAGAAAGCAAGGCGTCCAAGAGAAAACACATAGGGGGGAGTCTTCAGAGAAAATGAGGAAGGAAAAGAAGTTGAAAAAGTAGTTATCATGCCTCTTTAAACTCGAATAGGCTTAGATCATGTAATTATTTCTATTTATTTCCATAGTCATTGTAGATAGGCTTTTTGCTTCGAGTACAGCAGAAGCTGTAGTGGAACTTTATTTTGGATTTATGAATAAAACTTTGTTTTTTTGCTTTCGATGATTTTTGTTGTTCAGCTTACTGTATACTTGTTGTCGAAATCCAAAGTCTTGTGAGTTACATAAGCCCTAGTTCACTTCCATATGACTTGGAAATCTTTGGAATCGTAGATCCTCTATTCCACGCTTCGGGTACTTAGAATACCTTTAGTCCGCACTTTGGGGACTAAAAGATTTTTGACTCATTTATACTCTAGTCCGCACTCTGGGGACTCTGAGTACTCCAGTCCACACTCTAGAGACTTGGAGATTTTTAAGTCATTTATAATCTAGTCCACACTCTGGTGACTCAGAGTACCCCAGTCTGCACTCTGGGGACTTGGAGATTTTTAAGTCATTTATAACCTAGTCCCCGTACTTTGGGGACTCAAAGTACTCCAGTCCGCACTCTAGAGACTTGAAGATTTTTAAGTCATTTATACTATAGTCTACACTGTGGGGACTCAGAGTACTCCAGTCCGCACTATGGGGAATTGGAGATTTTTAAGTCGTTTATACTCTAGTCGGCATTCTGGGGACACAGAGTACTCTAGTCCGCACTCTGTGGACTTGGAGATTTTTAAGTCATTTATACTCTAGTCCGCACTCTGGGGACTCAGAGTACTCCAGTCCGCATTTTGGGGACTTGGAGATTTCTAATTCATTTATACTCTAGTCCGCACTCTGGGGACTCGGTACTCCAGTCCGCTCTTTGGGGACTTGGAGATTTTTAAGTCGTTTATACTCTAGTCCGCACTCTGGGGACTAAGAGTACTCCGGTCCATGCTCTGGGGACTTGGAGATTTTTAAGTCTTTGTGCGCATTCATTTGCCAGATAGAATAATGTAACTTTAATTTTTTTTCCATAGAATTGCAACATACGAAAACATTAATAATTCATGGAAAAGATGGCTTCAAGCCTTTATTAATGAAAACAAACTAAATTGTCTTATTACATGCCTAAAACTAAGAATCAACAAAATAAACATACATTGGAAATAATTGCAACTAAAATACAAAAGAAATAGACTAAGTATAATAATGTCGCAGATGCTCGCTATTCGATGCTCGCTATTCCATGCTCGGGGGAGTGATGCGCCATTAACGATCACTAGCTTGAAAGTTCCCTCTCCAAGCCTCCGTTCAATGACGTAAGGATCTTCCCATATGGGATTCATATGCATTGGGGTCGGGAAAACTCACTTCAAAACAAGATCGCCTACATTAAAGGTTCTCAATCGGACTTCTTCATTATAATATCGAGCGACTCGGTGCCAATATGCAGTCGTCCTTAAATCAGCTTCTTCACATTTTTCGTCAACAAAGTCCAATGATTCCAGCAAGAGATCCTGATTCGTCTTAGGGTCATAATAAGTTACCCGATGTGAGAGAAATTCAAGTTCCATGGGTATAACGGCTTCCGTGTCATATGTCAATGTGAATGGAGTGTGGCCAGTTGCTGACTTGTAGGTGGTTCTATAAGCCCAAAGTGCTGTTGGAAGCTCATTCACCCACTTGCCTTTTTCCTTTTCCAAATATTTTTTCAATATGGATTTGATTATTTTGTTCACGGCTTCTACTTTTCCATTGGCTTTTGGATGAGCAACTGCTACAAACCTTTTCTTAACGCCATACTTTTGACAAAATTCTTTGAACTCCCTACTTTCGAACTGAGTTCCATTGTCCGTAATGATAGTTCGTGGGAGGCCAAAATGGCATATAATGTTTTGCATAATGAAATTAATGACCTTTTTAGTGATGATTGTAGCCAAGGGCTCTGCTTCCGCCCACTTAGTAAAGTAATCGACCGCAACTATTGCATATTTTGCACTACCTTTGGAGATAGGCAAGAAACCGATTATATCGATTCCCCGTATCGTAAACGGCCAAGGACTAACCATTTGAGTGAGTTCCATTGACGGAGCTCTCGGGATTTTCGCATACTTTTGACATTTGTCACATCTTCTTACGTAGGCCACAGCATCCCGATTTAGAGTTGGTCAATAATATCCATAGCGGAGGATCTTTTTTGCTAGTGTCTGCCCCCAGCATGGTCACCACATTCTCCTTTATAGACTTCCTTCAGGACTTTTATCTCACCGTGGGCAATGCATGGAAGTAAGGGGACCGAGAATCCCTTTCGTTATATTATTCTGTCTTGCATCACATATCGCGAAGCTTTGCAAACGACTTATCGTTTTTCATTCTTTCTTTCGGGAAAGACCCTATGTAGCAAGTATTGATTGAATGGGGTTATCCATGACTCCTTCTCGATTTTCGTCTCTAACACGAAATCTACATCCATCTCATTTATACTCGGAGCATGTAAGATTTCGACGGGAACCAATCCCATTTGTTGCGCATCACCAGTTTTGCGAATTTTGCCAATGAATCGGCTTCTCTATTTTGTTCATGCAGGACATGCGAAATTTCATAATATTCAAGGTTTGCCAATAGTTCATGAACCCGGATGAGGTACGAAGCAAGCCTTTTCCACTTTGCTTGATAATCTCCCCGCACCTGGTACACCACCAATAGTGAGTCGCAAAAGATTTCAACCGATTTCACTCCAAGTTCCCTGATAAGTTTCAAGCCAGCAATCAATGCTTCATACTCGGCTTCGTTATTTGTAGTTGGAAAATTGAACTTCAAAGCATAACAAATTGATTGGTTTTCGGGCATTAAAAGAATTACACCAGCCCCAGAACAACGGTCGTTGGATTCCCCATCGATGTATAGTTTCCATCAAATGGGGGGAATACCATCATCACTGTGGTTCGTCTGATACTGGTGAATTCTGCATTGAAATCCGCTAGCGCTTGCCCTTGTATGGCCTTTCATGGCAGGTAGGTGATATCGAACTGACTCAACTCAATATTCCATTTTGACAGCCTTCCAGAGGTTTCTAGTCGTTGGAGTACCTGTCGCTAAGCAGTAGGCTAGCTTCTCAATTTTAGGATAATTTCTTTCTGCTCACGTTAAACGTTTACTGACATAGTACACCGGCTTTTGAACTCGGTCCTCCTCGCGAACCAAAGCCGTACTGATGGCATGTTGAGATATGGCCAAATATACACAAAACACTTCGTGGTCTATAGGCTTTGACAGCACCGGTGGACTTTCCAAGTGCCTTACCAGAGCTCGGAACGCAGGCTCGCAGTTGGGCGTCCACTCAAAATTTCTCTTTCCTTTCTTTATTACATCTAAGAAAGGAACACATATGTCTATCACTCTGTATATGGACCGACTCGGCGCGACCACTTTTTTGTTCAGGCTTTGTACTTGCTTTATAGTTTTGGGCACTTGTATGTCTCGAATAGCCTGAATCTTTTCTGGGTTAGCTTCAATTCCTCATGCATTAACAATGAAACCCAAAAACTTTCCTGATGCAACGCTAAAGGAACACTTCAGAGGATTGATTTTCATTCTGTAATACCTGAGTATATCAAACATTCAGCCAAGCCTCGAATGTGGTCGTTTGACTACCGTGACTTCACGAGCATGCCATCCACATAGACTTCCATTGTCGTACCAATATGGCCTTTAAACATCTGATTCACCAGAAGCTGGTAAGTTGCTCCCGCATTTTTAAATCCGAAAGGCATCACTATATAACAATACAACCCAATGTCTGTGACAAAACTAGTGTGTTCTTGGTATGGAATGTGCATCGGGATTTGATTATATCCCGAGTACGCATCCATAAATGACAATAACTCGTGTCATGTTGTTGAGTCGACTAGCTGATCAATTCTGGGTAAAGAGAAACTGTCTTTATGGCATGCTTTGTTAAGATCTGAGTAATCTATGCAGGTCCTCCATTTCCCATTCGCTTTTCGCACTAGTACGGGGTTAGAGACCCATTCAAGGTAGAGGGCGTTGCGGACGAACCCATTGGCTTTGAGTTTATCCACCTCCTCTCTGAGAGCAGTGGACCACTCCGGGTCCATGCCTCCTCTTTTTTGCTTTACTGGTACGTACCTCAGGTCTATGTTCAATATATAACTCATAATGGCAGGAGAAATCCCGCACATATCAGAATGTGTCTAAGAAAAAACATCCAGATTCGCTCGGAGGAAATCGTGAGATCCTCGGTCGTCGAGGGGTTGAGTTGTGATCCAATCTTAAGTAGCCACGGCGGGTCGTCGCAGCTGATTGGAATGTGAATCGTTAGTTCAGCCGGTGCTGCTTATGCCTCCTTGGGTTCCTCATCATCGTCCCTCGGATCTATATCTCTATAGATCCGACCATGTTATTCGAGCCAAGGCTCGGGCATTACTTTTCAATCTTTAGTGACTCGGATGCAGACGGAGTCGTCCACGAACTTCCCTTTCTCTTTTCATCGTGCCTCTCTCAGCTCAGCCATATAACACGCACGACCAGTCGCCTAATCACCATACACAACACCAACTCCTTTATCGGTCTGAAACTTCAAGGTTAAACACCACTGGGCCAAAGCTGCCCTAAACTCTGCCAGCGCCAGTCGGCCCAGAAACACATTATACGGAGAATCGACATCCAAACGACGAATGGTAGGATCCGCACCCTCCTACTTTCACCTTCTCCAAGTTCAACTGGTAATTCAACAAACCCCACTGCATCAGTAGCTGCACCATTAAAGCCATGAATATAGGCTTTAGATGGTTTTAGATCCTTTGTCTCCATCTTCATTTGGTCATATGCTTTTTTAAAGATAAAGTTAACGGAACTTCCATAGTTAATCATTATTCTCTACACAAACGTTGGCCCAATAGTGGCCGAGATGACCATCGGATCAATGGTAGGCCCCTACACTTGATTAGCATCTTTGCTCCTAAACACTATGTCATCGGTCATCATTCGCCGCTGCTTAGCTGGGGCCCCATCCTCGTGTTTGAACAACATTCAAAATCTGCATGCTTTAGGGAATTAGCATGCCGCTCCATTTCATGCCAATTCTTATTTGCAGGGTGAGGCCCACCGACTATCGTGTTTATGACTAATCTACCTAAAGTCTGAGTAGATTCCTCTAGATGGCGTGGAGCTTCCCCACGATCGGGGTCTGATGCTCCTTGTCGGTCTTCCTACAGATTCTTGACAAACTCCTGTAACTTTTTCTATCGAATCAGCTTTTCCATAGCATCGTGGAGGTGCCTACACTCCTCAGCATTGTGCTCGTAAGTCTCATGAAAGTGGCAATACTTCCCAGTCTGCCTTCGTTCCTCAGTGGACTCTTTTGGGCATGGCTTTCGATATTGAAAAGTATTACAAGTCGATAGGTAAATATTTTCCAGAGATGCATTCAGTGTAGTGTATTCGTTGTAAGTTGGAATCCTTGGTTTCCATTTTCCAGCTTCCCTTTTCTTTTCCAGATCCTTTAGATTGCTCGGGCTTATTCTGGACATTGACCTGGACCTTCACCGAGTTATCACCAGATTGTTTTACAGCAATGTTTCTCTTTACAGTCTCCTGGCCAAGCCCTGGTGCATTGTCTTGCCTCATCCACCTGGCTTCCTCTCTTCTTATGAATTGGTGCACCTTTTAATTAAAAGTTCTAGTGTAGTCGGAGGCTTTCCCACTAGCCAATCGCCAAACTCCAAATACGAATCTACTCCTCGCATTATGACGATCAGAATGGCATGGTCATTTGTGTTGCTAACTTCAGTAGCCACAACATGGAATCTTTGTAAGTACTCCTTTAATGACTCCCCTGGAGCCTGAATCACACTGGACAAGGACATCATGTCCTTGGGATGAGTGGCATGAATTCCTAACTGTTCCACAAATTTCGTCGCTAACTCATCAAAGTTGGAGATAGACCGTGGAGGAAGTCGGGAACCACATGGTAGCGATTCCAGATAAAGTTATTGGGAAACATCTACACTTAGTTGCATCGTTTGCTCTAGCTGAATCCATCATCCACTCATATATCATCACATGCTGTCGGGGATCAGTCTTCCTATCGTAGCCTGGAATAGTCGGCATGTTAAACTTCCTGGGGTATAAGGCTGTAGAATTGTATCTGTGAATGGAGTATGACTCCTGGATATCCCCCAATCATCATTAGTCAATCCTTGATTTTCTCTCATCAGTTGTCTAACCATAGCCGATAGGTCTGGGGTTTGTTTTGAAGATGGCAGGCTGGAATTTGACCTACGAGACTGTTCTGGTTGGTGTCTCCTCTATTGGCAATCTACCAAACGTGTATCTTGGGGACCAGCTTCATTAGGACCTTGGTGGGTCGGCCATCCAGCTTCCATTCATACCCTAGATCCTAAGTTTCCTATTCCAACTTGGGTGTGATTTTTTTTGTGTAAGTGAGGGGCCATGGCTTCGGGTAGGGAACCTGGACCGTCCCTAGTTGATCGATCAGCAACACTTGTTTGTGTTGTTTTAGTTCTACGGCCTCTACGCCTGGGAGGTTCATTGGACGAAGTAGAGCTGTCGGATGAGGAGTAAGAAGCGGTGCTTCCTCCGGCATTCTGATGTTTTTGTTGGGTAAACTAAGTTATGAGATTGGTGTTAGCTTGAATCTGTTCGTTAAGTTGTCCCCTTCTTTCCACGAGTTCTCTCATCAGCTTGTTGATCTCTGTTCTAGTGACAACTTCCATTTGGTTTTGGGTAGTGACAGTCCCTGTGTCTGGATTAACTTGTTGATTGCTGGATCCTACTTGTTGGACGCTAGCAGTCTTGTTGACGTCCGCGTTGTGAGAGGCTGATCTGGTACGAGGTCTTCCCATTATAGAGTTATTGGTAGGAACTCTAAGTAGAATCAATGGACTTCCTATGAATGACTTGGATCTCCTTCGGGGGATTTCTTCAATCCAGTAGCGACAAAGTAGATCCTAATAACTTGAGAATGCTGCTTTCAGTGAAAGCACCAAAATGTTAGCACCAAAATTGATCACTAACACTCTTGAGTAGGACTGTGTAGAGATATTAATGAAGAAAGCAAATTAAAACTGAGGAATGACACAGTAAAATGCAATAATAACTGTAAGAAATAAGAACACCAGAATCATAGTGGTTCGGCATAACTGCCTAAGTTCACTTTGATCATAATCTTTATTAGTTCTTCAAATAATTGAATACAGATACAATCCGTATACCAACTTGAATACAAGTTTTAACAGAAAAGAAATGAGTCTTGAAAATGGCAGAGTCTCCCCAATGTTCTCAAGAAAAGGTCCCTTTTCACTGCGCCCCTGCCCCTCTATTTATAGACGAAGATAGGTTGGACTTCCTCTGTGGGCCCAAGAATAAGGTACTTCGGCCCGTAGTAGGTGAATTTTGCACACCGAGCCAAGCATGTCGAACGAGACATACCGAACGGCAAATGCCGAACCGGGATGTCTTGGTAAAGGACTCGAAAAAACCCTACAAGGAGCTCGAAACGTACAGTGGTGTGACTCGAAGTGATGATATAGCA
Organism: Allium cepa; assembly: GCA_030765085.1. NCBI lineage: Eukaryota > Viridiplantae > Streptophyta > Magnoliopsida > Asparagales > Amaryllidaceae > Allium > Allium cepa. The sequence goes on from CM060935.1 coordinate 63,340,570, forward strand.
GCAGGCTCGCTTTAGAATGGAACTGGCCAATACCAACTCTCTTGATATGTACCGAGCGATGTATGCCGAACCTTCTAGACCGAGTGACATGTGCCGACCATCTAAGCCGAGCGACATGTGTTCGTGCTTTCTCGACCAAACCACTCATGCCGAGCCGTCCTTCCCTGAGCATCCAGACCGAACCGTCCCACCTTTATCTTCATTGGTCGAACGGTGATTGGCGAACGATGTTGCCGAGTGAGGTTGGCCGAACGGTAGTTGCTAAGCAGTGTTGGCCGAATCGTGATTGCGGAACGATGTTGTCGAGCGAGATTGGCCGAACGATAGTTGTTAAGCAATGTTGGCCGAACCACATATCCAGGCCGAACAGTACTTGTATACCAAGCTTCTCAACTCAAGCCAATCTCTCACTGGATCCTGTTTCACTTAGAGCTGGAACAAGAAACTCGATAGTTAGCCTCTTGTTACCGGGCCAAACAACTAGGTAATAGTCGCCCATAACCAGCCTTATTCCTTACATTACTCGACAATATTTCTTATAATATTCTTGGATAATATATGCATAAAGGTGGGGCATAATAGTTGGTATCAAAGCAGAGGTTCAGAATAATATACAATATAAGAAACACAAATCTTGACCTAGATAGACTTAAAGTCTCGTCCCTTGGGTGTGTTAGGTAGAAATTAGGATTTATTTCTTATTTAGAATAAAAGTATAAACGATTATTGGGAATAATCATTGGGACGTATTTATAAAAAATTTGAATCACTTTACAAATAACTGTTATAAAATGATTTTAAAAGATAAGTGTTGTGTAGTGGTGTCCTGATCCGTTTATGATCAGAGTTGAGCAGTGGAAGCTGATAGACTTTTTTCGCTGAGCATATTAATTTTTTATTTCTTATGATTGAGTGAATTTGTATGCATGGATGAATGGTTGTATTAGTGAATTGCTATTAGTAGATTCTCATTTTTTTTTAAATACGGAGATTCATAAAATATGGGATTAGTTTTTGCCCATTGAGTGCTTTATAAATTCTGGTCAAGACATGGGACGTCATGGTGTCGATAGGGATTCCTAAATGCTTTGACGAGACAACCTAACACAATATTTTTTGAGTTATAATATTTAAAGTAAATGATCGATCAGCAACACTTGTTTGTGTTGTTTTAGTTCTACGGCCTCTACGCCTGGGAGGTTCATTGGACGAAGTAGAGCTGTCGGATGAGGAGTAAGAAGCGGTGCTTCCTCCGGCATTCTGATGTTTTTGTTGGGTAAACTAAGTTATGAGATTGGTGTTGGCTTGAATCTGTTCGTTAAGTTGTCCCCTTCTTTCCACGAGTTCTCTCATCAGCTTGTTGATCTCTGTTCTAGTGACAACTTCCATTTGGTTTTGGGTAGTGACAGTCCCTGTGTCTGGATTAACTTGTTGATTGCTGGATCCTACTTGTTGGACGCTAGCAGTCTTGTTGACGTCCGCGTTGTGAGAGGCTGATCTGGTACGAGGTCTTCCCATTATAGAGTTATTGGTAGGAACTCTAAGTAGAATCAATGGACTTCCTATGAATGACTTGGATCTCCTTCGGGGGATTTCTTCAATCCAGTAGCGACAAAGTAGATCCTAATAACTTGAGAATGCTGCTTTCAGTGAAAGCACCAAAATGTTAGCACCAAAATTGATCACTAACACTCTTGAGTAGGACTGTGTAGAGATATTAATGAAGAAAGCAAATTAAAACTGAGGAATGACACAGTAAAATGCAATAATAACTGTAAGAAATAAGAACACCAGAATCATAGTGGTTCGGCATAACTGCCTAAGTTCACTTTGATCATAATCTTTATTAGTTCTTCAAATAATTGAATACAGATACAATCCGTATACCAACTTGAATACAAGTTTTAACAGAAAAGAAATGAGTCTTGAAAATGGCAGAGTCTCCCCAATGTTCTCAAGAAAAGGTCCCTTTTCACTGCGCCCCTGCCCCTCTATTTATAGACGAAGATAGGTTGGACTTCCTCTGTGGGCCCAAGAATAAGGTACTTCGGCCCGTAGTAGGTGAATTTTGCACACCGAGCCAAGCATGTCGAACGAGACATACCGAACGGCAAATGCCGAACCGGGATGTCTTGGTAAAGGACTCGAAAAAACCCTACAAGGAGCTCGAAACGTACAGTGGTGTGACTCGAAGTGATGATATAGCAGCAGGCTCGCTTTAGAATGGAACTGGCCAATACCAACTCTCTTGATATGTACCGAGCGATGTATGCCGAACCTTCTAGACCGAGTGACATGTGCCGACCATCTAAGCCGAGCGACATGTGTTCGTGCTTTCTCGACCAAACCACTCATGCCGAGCCGTCCTTCCCTGAGCATCCAGACCGAACCGTCCCACCTTTATCTTCATTGGCCGAACGGTGATTGGCGAACGATGTTGCCGAGTGAGGTTGGCCGAACGGTAGTTGCTAAGCAGTGTTGGCCGAATCGTGATTGCGGAACGATGTTGTCGAGCGAGATTGGCCGAACGATAGTTGTTAAGCAATGTTGGCCGAACCACATATCCAGGCCGAACAGTACTTGTATACCAAGCTTCTCAACTCAAGCCAATCTCTCACTGGATCCTGTTTCACTTAGAGCTGGAACAAGAAACTCGATAGTTAGCCTCTTGTTACCGGGCCAAACAACTAGGTAATAGTCGCCCATAACCAGCCTTATTCCTTACATTACTCGACAATATTTCTTATAATATTCTTGGATAATATATGCATAAAGGTGGGGCATAATAGTTGGTATCAAAGCAGAGGTTCAGAATAATATACAATATAAGAAACACAAATCTTGACCTAGATAGACTTAAAGTCTCGTCCCTTGGGTGTGTTAGGTAGAAATTAGGATTTATTTCTTATTTAGAATAAAAGTATAAACGATTATTGGGAATAATCATTGGGACGTATTTATAAAAAATTTGAATCACTTTACAAATAACTGTTATAAAATGATTTTAAAAGATAAGTGTTGTGTAGTGGTGTCCTGATCCGTTTATGATCAGAGTTGAGCAGTGGAAGCTGATAGACTTTTTTCGCTGAGCATATTAATTTTTTATTTCTTATGATTGAGTGAATTTGTATGCATGGATGAATGGTTGTATTAGTGAATTGCTATTAGTAGATTCTCATTTTTTTTAAATACGGAGATTCATAAAATATGGGATTAGTTTTTGCCCATTGAGTGCTTTATAAATTCTGGTCAAGACATGGGACGTCATGGTGTCGATAGGGATTCCTAAATGCTTTGACGAGACAACCTAACACAATATTTTTTGAGTTATAATATTTAAAGTAATATAAATAAGTGTGAATGAATTATAAATAATATTTAAGAAGGAAATGAAGTTTTAAGCGAGTTAAATATATTTAAAGCGAGATAAAAGTTTTGGAATGTAAAGATATTTTGTGAAAAAGTATGTAGACGTATACATACAAATGTGATAAATTTTAAAAGCAAGTATCTTGAAGAATAATGATATTTAAAAGGAAATGGTATTGGAAGTTTGATAATAATATTTAGTAAATGACTTGAAATTGAATATTATTAATTTCGAAAATAAAATATTTTTTGGAAAGATATTTTGGAAAATAAATTAAGAAGAAAATTTACATATAAGTATATATATAAAATAATTTGGTGGCTTAGAAACTTAAATGAAAATTTTAAAAAAGCATTTTATGTATTATTTTTTATGGCATGTGCAGCCATTGAGCCTTAGCGATAACAGTTTCAGTGGCGAGGCAATGATGATTTCACAATCGATATTGCAGCCATTTGATAAAATGATTCACTATAAATAGATGGCAATGCAACATCATTAAATAATTTGAGATTTGTAAATTGTGAATGTTTGTTTTCTAGATATATGCTAAGAAGAATAGTGTATGATAATTTGACTTGTTGTGTATATCTTTAAATTGGATGTTAATTTTTATATTTGATCTCTAGTTTATAGGAAGTTAAAATAAAAAATGTAAATAAATTTTGGAAGTCAAAAACAAGAAATTAATTGGAATCTTATATTTTGATGATTCAAAATCTAAGGGATAGATTATATAAATAAGAAGTGGTATAAATAATTACCATAAGAAGATATTTTTATTTTTTGGAAGATGAAAATCTTGAAAAGAATTATTTGGAAGTAACAATTGAAATTTTAAATTAGAGTTAAAATATTTGGAATAAGGGGTCGACTGAGTAGATGTCTTTTATGTTGGCAAGAGAAGACCTTGCCTTGGTTAGACTTGCGAAGAGCAGTCATTTGTGTCGATAAGCGAAGCGTTTGCTGTCTATGATTTTGATTTGATTATCATTTTGATTGAGATGGTTGTTAAATTTGGCATGGCAAATTAATAAAGATGTTTCAAATTTAAATAGCTTTACAGAATTATAATGAGTCAATGGCGTCATCTTCGTTCTCAATTCCGCATCTTTAGTTCGCCTACTTTCTCTCTTTCTCATTTCCGTAATGTTCGTTCTTTCTCTTTTAACGATCGTAATCCACCATCGCGATCTTATGCGCAAGTGGTCAAGGGATCTTTTGTCTCTGCTCCTTATATTTTCCCTCGTTCTCAAAATAGCAACAAATTGATTGATTCAAGAAAAGGAGAAAATATTGCTACCGTTGTGGAGATCTTTCCCATATGGCTTATGAATGTCCATAAGATGTTTCTTATGCGGTCTCTTTTGGGCATAAAAAGTATAAATGTTCGAGAAATTTTGTGAGCGGGAATCGCGTTCGTTCAAATACAGATCACGGTTTTTCAGTTCGTACTAAGATGTATGTAGCTTAAAAGAGTTCTGTTAGATCATTTATGGGTACAGAGGGTGGAAAGAATTGGTTTCTTAGAGGAACTATTTTATCGTTTTGATGCTATTAATGAAATAAATATTGGCAAGAATTGCAAATAGAAACTGGGTGATGCCAAAGAGTATTTCGGAGAATACACTTCTTCGGGGTAGATAAAATCTCATCAGTGCATAAGATATTTGATTTCAGTGGGTGTATTGGTGATTTGATGAATTCTAATGTTCTCAAGGATGTATCTATTTCCTCTATTGCTGTTTGTAGAGATGATTCAAGCTTTTTTGACCCAATATTTTTGGATCCTGCTGTTGTGCACTGTAAATTGGATGCTTCTTCAATTAATATTAGGGAATCATTTTTTAACTACAATTATGTGGGTATTGGTTCTTCATCTTATAAGAGTGATCTGAATGAAGACTTTGTCCAAGTTAGTGATAAATGTTCCAGATCCACTCCAAGTGTAATGGCAAGATTTGAGTTAGTAACCTCAAATCAATTTGTTTGTCTTAGTTCAGTGGAACCTTCTGATAAGAAATCTGTAGTGGTTGATATTCCTAATAATGATATAGTATCAGTTGAATCACTGTTGCAAGGAGGCAGGATAGTTAATAAGATTCTCGATTGTCATAATATTTTTGAATGTCGACTGGTGAAAGATGAGAGTGATATTGTATACAAGGAAGATGAATATGGTGGTAATGTTAAGAATTGTAAGGTTGGTCTAGATCATTACAGTGAGGATCAAAACATGTATGCAGTTGGAGAGGTAAAGAATAGGGATTTTAAGGTTATTGATGAAGGTGAAGGTGGCTCTGATACGAATAATGTTGTGCTTGTTCCTGAAATTGACTTTAACTATAAGTTATGTAATGGTGATCAGTTGATGTTGGTTGGTGATGGAAGAGTTTCATTAGGATATGATGTTTGTTCTATTGGGATTGGACATGAAATGCTTAATGAAGATCAGTTGTTACCGTGTGAAAGTGAAAGTGATGTTGTCAATAATAGCATGGATCTGAGCATTATCGTACTTGTACCAGAGACAAATGAGATATGGAATGATTTTCATAAGGTTGTTGATATGCACAATAACAAATTTCCAGTGATGGATAGTGATTAGGTTCAAATATTTGGAGATAAAAGAGAATTGTTTGTTGATGATGTTTGTTAAGATGGGGATGGGGATGCTCTATTGCTATCAGTGGTGGCTCTGACATCATTTCGTTTATGATGTTGAATTAGATATTGCGTTTCTTCGAAATAAGGAATCTGAAAGGGCGAGATCTGTTGGTAGATGATGAATATTAGATAGAATATTAGAGGTTTGAATGATTCAAATAAACGTGATAAAAGTAGAGCGTTTTTAAAGATTGTTTTATTGACATTGCACTATTACAGAAAACTAAAATTGAATGTCTTGACATTCGTTTTTATAGAAGATTAGGTAGTTATCAAATTGGACTTATTTACCTTCTATAGGAGCTTCTGGGGTTTACTTATAGGGTGGAAGGAAAATTCTTTTAAATTACTTCAATGTATTTCTAAACAACATTCTTTACACATTATTCTCATCAATCTTAGTGACAATTCTATTTTAAATATATCAAATGTTTATGGGCCAAACTAAACACTCGATCGTAGGGTTTTATGGAATGAATGTTTAGAATTTGGATCATTAGCCCTTGGTTCTTAGATTATAGGGGTGATTTCAATGTTACGCCTTTTCTAGGAGAGCGTTGACCACGGGAACGTGATTTCTTTTATGGAGGAATTCGATCAATTTATCATAAATTCTAGTTCGATTGAAATTCCTCTTCCAAATAGGGAATCCATTGGAGTAGTACTAGAGAGTCTTCCTCGATGACCCTTCTTGATAGATTTTTCGTAAGTAACGAAATCGAGGATAAATTTCCTATTTGTAGAGTTTTGGGTTTGCCTTACGCTTATTTCAATCATTATCATATTATTCTTACGTGCGATCATCATAAGACTGTTGATAAAACTTTAAATTTGAAAAAATGTGGTCATTAGAATCTAATTCTTTAACTCTAATTAAAAATAAATGGATTTCAATGAATTTTTATAATATCAAAAATACGGACAATTGTACAAAAAAAAAATTGTTTTAAAACTTATGGGTCTTATTTCTTAAAAATTTAGAATAAGATTGTTTTTGGTAATAGTAAAATCAAAAAAGAAAATATTCTTTTTGAAATGCTTAAAATCAACAAGATAGAAGGAACTAGATAACTAAATCTAGGAGAGCATAATTTTCTTGCTAATTTAAAACAATAGCTTAGTTCTATCTTTGAAAAAGAAGAGGTTGTGCGGAAGCAGAGATCTAGAATTTAATGGATTAATAAAGGCAATAATAATACGAATTTTTTTTATAACATGGCTAATGATAGAAAAAGTAGTGACACGATTAACTCTATTTTTGTGAATAACGTAGAATTAGTTGATCGAAGAGATCTTAATAAGGCTTATACATAATATTATAAAGATATTTTTGGTAATAAAAATAAGCATAGAATTAATGCTAATTGGAATGATTTTTATCCCGCTGAATCTAGAATTGACTTTCTGAGTTTGATAGCCCTTTTTCTGAAGAGGAAATTTTGAACGCTATTATTGATTTGCTTAGTGATCTAGCCCCTGGTCCTGATGGGTTCCCTATTTTCTTTTATAAAATATTTTGGGATGTTTTAAAATTTGATTTAATTGGTATGTTTAACAAATTTTATAATGGAAAATTACAATTAGGAAGAATTAATTTTGCAAATGTAATTTTATTACACAAAAAAATCGATGCTAATAATTTAAAATATTTTAGACATATTTCTTCATTTAACTATTCTGTTAAAATATTTCAGTAGTTTTAGCTAATAGACTTAGTAAAATAATGAATGATCTAATTGATTGTTCATAAAGTGCTTTCATTAAGGGTGTGTGTGTGCATGTGTGTGTGTGTATATATCTATATATATTTGAGATGGTACTTAGATACAACATGTCACTGAGACAACAAACCACATATCATGTGTTAATAAATGTTCGAATCATGCTACACAAGTTTTGAACTTGCGACCTCTCGCAACAAAGCCGAATCACTTAACCACTGGGACAATGTTACATGATAGAGGTTTTAATCACAAATGAATAGGTGGATTATGTCTTTGCTTAAATCGAGTAACTCTAGTGTAATGGTTAACTGTATTTTAGGAATAAAATTCAATGTAAATGAGGTCTAAGGCAGGGTGATTTTTTATCTCCTCTTTTGTTTAACCTAGCCATAAATGTTTTTGCTAAGATAATCAAAAAAGCGGTCGGTAATGGATCTTTAGAGAGCGTAGGTAGTGAAATCTCTTGTAATCGTATCTTTGTACTTTAATTTGCAGATAATACCTTACTATTTACCTCTCATTTGCCCAATCATGTCATTACTCTTGAATTTACTTTATACGGTTTTGAACTTCGTTTTGGACTAAAAATCAATTTTGAGAAAAGTTCTATTTTAGTATTAAATAACGTTGACGAGGTTGAAAGTTTAGTTGCTAACACGTTTAATTGCAAAACCATGAATTTCCCTTTTGATTATCTAGGTTTTCTGATTAGACCAACTAAACTTAATCACGATGACTGGTTAGCGACAATAGATAAGATTAAAAATATAAATTATAATTGAAACGGGAGGTTTTTATCGAGAGCAGTAGATTAGTTCTTTTAAACTCTATTTTATCAGCTTTCCCGATCTATTTGCTACCTATGCATCTTTTCCAGATTGGATGATTGAAAAAAATTGATAAAATAAGGTGGGACTTCTTTCGGAGTCTTAAATGTTTAGTCAATTGGGATGCAGTTTGTAAATCGAAAAAGAAAGGTGGATTTGGAATTACTAATTTACGTAGCATGAATTTATCTCTACTAGAAAAGTGGCTATTGAAATTTAAGGGTATAAATGATAATTCTATTTGAAAAGAAATTATTACTAAACATTACTATAACGGTAGTAATAATTTACATCAAATTGCGCCTTCAGTTATAAATAAATTGTCTAATTTTTGGAAATCAATTTTAAAATGTTATGAAATTTTTAACCTTGATGCTAATACAATAGTTCATTCAGGAAATAATACTTCTTTTTGCCATGACTATTGAATATCGTATACTATCTATCTTTTATGTCAGTATATTCATTTGCCAGGTCGATTTATTAAGTTTGTATGGATATATTTCAATAGTAAATTTCAGGCCTAATGTTGTTCGCGAAACAAAGTGTAATTATATAATCTGTGTACAGTGTACTCCTTGTAAAAATCATATTGCTATAGTTACAACTTACACCTAATTTGCACCACAGTATAATACAGTTTCATTCAACGGTATAATGCGGAATGAAATTTGATTAAAGAAGAACCAGTACTTTGTCTTGCCGTATTCTCCCAACAATTCACTGACTAACGCGGTGCACTATTACGTATGGTTCGTTATCTCGCGCTCCTAGCACGTGTTCTGGTTTGGAAATGTATTTACAACGTATGACAATTCTGGTTGCAATATATCAATTTGGAAATTTTGTGCAATTAAATCAATTTTGATATTTATTCATTTATATTTAAATACTTTAGCTCAAATGACAAATTAGCTCGGAATACGAAGCAACTTCCAGTTTTTGGAAGACGCACTAACCCTAAATCCTAATTTTGAACAAGCTCATGCTCGCAGAATGACGTCTGCTGCTCTCTCAAACTGCTCCCTCCTTCTGGTTGCTCCATTAATGGAACAAACGAGCTTCCAGGTAATCCCATTCATCGCCATGGTTTGGTCTTTGTGGCCGTACGATCCTAATTATCAAAATCTAATCATTTGTCAAATTCTTCGATTTTGGTTACGTATGCGTTGTCCCCAGTAAGGTTAATGTGGTACTGTTAAGTGTTTTGTTTTAAAAATATGATTTCATATCCGTGCTTGATTAAAGGAATAAAAAATGGATTTTGATTGTTGTTCTGGAAAACTTGCGACTAATTGGCTGGGGATCGATGTTTTGGAGTTTTTTTTTCATTTATCATCTATATTTATTATTGACAGTCTTACCTGCGAATACAATTTTTTAATAGAAAATCGTGACATCAGGCTTCCATGTTCAACGATTTTGTTCCACAGAAGTGGAAATGTAGATATTTTAGCTACATCTAATTTAAGAGTTGAAAATGTTTTACATCCATGTGGAAATATAAAAAGTTTTCAAATTCTATAATTTACCTATAATCCTGATCATTCTTTCCCAACTAGCAAATTTTTACGATCAAACAAAAAATTATATAATTGTAGGTATGACTTCCTATGATTTATGTATAGTATGGGTTGTGGATTCAATGTTTTGCTTCATCAGATTTTACAAGTGCAACTTTGGTTTTTGAGAATCAAAAGAACTATATCATTAACAAGTATAAATCACATTGAAAGTGTTTGGTTAACTTAGTTGGTACATGCTTCTGGAGTAGAGAAATTAGGTGACAAATAGCATATGCTAGTATTATGTAGTAAAACGGGCAGCTTAGAGCTCCCGGCGAGGATCGAACTCGCGGCCTTTCGCTTACGAAGCGAACGCAATACCACTATGCTACGGAAGCTCTTGTTTTAATTAACAATGAATAGCCGAATTATATCTTTGCTTAAATCGAGTAACTCTAATATAATGGTTAATTGTATTTTAGGGAATAAAATTCAATCTAAATAAGGTTTAAGGTAGGGTGATCATTTATCTCCTTTTTTGTTTAACCTAGCCACAAATGTTTTTGCTAAGATAATAAAAAAAGCGGTCGGTAATGGATCTTTGGGGAGTGTAGGTAGTGAAATCTCTTGTAATCGTATCTTTGTACTTCAATTTGCAAATAATATCTTACTATTCACCTCCTATTTGCCTAATCATGTCATTACTCTTAAATTTGCTTTATACATTTTTGAACTTCTTTTTGGGCTAAAATCAATTTTGAGAAAAGTTCTGTTTTAGTATTAAATAATGTTGATAAGGTTGAAGGTTTAGTTGCTAACACGCTTAATTGCAAAACCATGAATTTCCCTCTTGATTATCTAGGTTTTCTGATTTGACCAACTAAACTTAATCATGATGACTGATTAGTTATAAGAGATAAGATTAAAAATATAATTTCTAATTGGAATGGGAGGTTTTTATTGAGAGCGGATAGATTAGTTCTTTTAAACTCTATTTTATGTCTATGCATCTTTTCCAGATTGGATGATTGAAAAAATTGATAAATTAAGAAGAGACTTCTTTTGAAGTGGCAATAATTCCAGTAGCAATCTTAATTATTTAGTCAATTGGGATGCGGTTTGTAAATCGAAAAAGGAAGGTGGATTAGGAATTACTAATTTACGTAACATGAATTTATCTCTACTAGGAAAGTGGTTATGGAAATTTAAGGGTATAAATGATAATTCTATTTGGAAAGAAATTATTACTCAACATTACTATAATGGTAGTAATAATTTACATCAAATTGCACATTCAGTTATACATAAATTATCTAATTTTTGGAAATCAATTTTAAAATGTCATGAGATTTTTAACCTTGGTACTAATACAATAGTTCATTCAGGAAATAATACTTCTTTTTGGCATGACTATTGGATTTTTGTTATCCCTCTTTGGATAGAATTCAAAGAGCCTTTTGAAATTTGTAACTTTAAGAATGCTTTAAGTTTAGATGTTTTTTCTTTCGAAAATGACCCCTTTGAAATTTTAGTTTTAATAGAATTTTAGTAGGTACAACACTTAGGCAACTTTCTTTGCTTTATGCTAGATTGAATCTATAAAATACTGATAATAAAAATGATAATATCGGCTGGGAATGGGATAAGAGTAAGAAATTTATTTCTAGTTCTTTTTATAAATTTCTTAATTTCTCGGGTGTAGCTAATAACTCTTTTAAATTTATTTGGAAAGCAAATGCTCCTTCTAAATCTGAAATTCATATGTGGTTAACCATGCATGAAAAACTAAATACTATAGAACTTTTAAAAAGAAAAAATATGCAAACTGATAATAAATGTTATTTTTGTAATATGCATTTTGAAGATATTAAACATATATACTATGATTGCATAAATACTTACCACATTCTGAATAACACTCTCAAAATTTTTGACTTTAGTCTTACAACTAAAGTTTCTGATTGTGACCATTATTGGAATAATTTTGGATTTAAGTTTAAAATGGAATATAGATTTTTACTTGATACTTTATTCATTATAATTTGTTGGTATATTTGGTTTGAGAGAAATCAAAGAATTTTTAATAATAATAATAGTCATTTTAATAGACTGGTTTTTATAATATCTTCATTTTGTTTTAATTGGATCTCAAATCTTAAATATAAATTAGCTAAAAATAATCATTTTAAAGAATATCTTAATAAGGTTAGTAATAACATTAAGTTATTTAAACATAAAAACAATATTTTTAACATTAATAATTGTAGCATTAACAATCTTTTCAAACTTAAATGATAATTTCACTAATTATCATAATATTCTTTTGATTAAAGGAGCATAAGGATAAGTTTTATTTGTTATAGATTTTGTTTTTGTTTTTGTTTAATTTTTTTTGTTTTACTTTGTTTTTATTTTTTGGTTTTTAAACTTTTTTTAATCATGGATTTTTTTAGTCGGTTTCTAATTTATTGGTTATTTTTCTATCCTATTATCTTATCTTTTGTATCTTTATTTTTAATTCGTTTATATATATATATATGTATATAAATCTCATTTATATACATATATGTGTATTATTCTTATAACTGTCTTTTAGTTCCTTTTACAGATACAGGTTTTGGCCATATATGGTGTTAGATTCTTTTTGCAGGTTCACAGGATTGTCGATGGCAGGATTGCTATTTGCAGAGAGGAGTTCTTCTCAGTTCTTCTACATCTTCAATGGCGATTTTCTTTCTAGATGATTCACACATGCAACGGGATGCTCTCTCCAGTTTTTCTTAGTCTACAGAGTGGCATTTTTCATTATTCGCATCTGCAGTAAGGCTTTTTTTGGATTTTCTGATTTTGCAGCGTGGCGTTTCATTCTCAGATGGAGCTATCTTCTAGCAGCATTGGCGCTGAGTTCCTTCATAGATTTTTTAGGTACTTCTAACACTCACTACTGGATGGTTGCCTAGCCGGAGCTCGATATTGGGGTGTAATGGGCATTGGCCTTGCCAGAGCTAATTCTAGGGGTACTAAGTTCTTTTCTTTATTAGTTGTACTATGAGTAGATGCATGCCAGACATGCTGGCAGCATCTTGTCTTTAGTGAAACATCTTGTCTTTAGTGATATATATATATATATATATATATATATATATTTACATATGCGCTTTCCTCTATTTTAGATGATCACACAATTCTCTCAAAAAAAACAAGAGAAGAGATTTTATACATGAGTTTGAGTTTTAGTATAAGGATATGACTTGTACTAAATTAAATTTTCTTTTAATCGTAGGAAGTCTACGAAGATATGATGAATTAAATATTTCAGTGAATGAAGGAAAATTACATTGGGTAGTGCTTGTATGTAAATTTTACTAGGAATTAGTTTTTCTAGTTTATGAATTTCAAATATAGAAATTTATATTGAAAATAAACAAGAACTTAAGTTTTGGTTGAAAATTTATAATTTTTCATATTACGGAAGGTTATTCTTGGAGAAATGATTTATTTTTAGTAAAATGAAATTAAACAGTGGGATTTTAAGATGAAGGTAAAGGAAGTCCTTGTGTTGTTTTCACGTTCTTACTCTAGGAGTTTTGAATAAGATGAATGTTAATATTCGAATTGTTTGATTGTTTGATATTAATCGCTGACTGAAATTACACTTTTGAGTCGCACAACCGTAATGTTAAACACTCTAAAATACTACATGATTAAATTAATTTATAATTGTTGTAAATTAAATAAATTAACATTTATGAAATATTAATTATAGAATTTTATTTTGATTTGTTTGTTCGGTGCCATTAGTAATAATTAGGTGCATATATAAAAGTTACATATGTACGTATCGATATATGATATAGACAATTATTTAAATTTGATTTAAATAAATTAATATTAGTTGGGTTTATAAATTTTGAAGGCCCATGAAGCCTTTTAGTATGGTCGGTCATAGATTCGAAGGGGGTAGTTTTAAACAATCAAATAATGATCCGATTTGGCAAGAAAAGGCCGAGTAAAGATAAGATAACATCCCTCCACCTTTGGATATACCGTAGATGTCTATTTAAGACCTTCACTCTTATTCGATTAAGCCTCCACTTGATCCTTATCATAGCCAAAAATACCAAGGCAATTTTTCCATCAGTTTCCAAAGAAAACTCAAACCAAATTAAAAGGTTATTGCGTAGTGTTCATCTCTTGCTTGCTACAAATACAAGTGACGTTTTGGATCAAATCTGAAGGAGTTTGTTTGGCATTCAAGGTGCGTATCATAGGCAACATATTTTGGTAATATTTTTTAATACCTTTGTTATTTATATTCATATATAAATAGTTCATTTATTTTTTGTGTTGTATAGATCCCAATTTATATATGCACATAAGGCAAAGATAGGCTACACCTCATTTTGGCTATACCTATGCCCCCTCCCTTTGATTTCCACTACATCTTCCCATTTAAATAACAACATTAAGCGATAAGAGAGAGAAATAATAATTAATTAAATGGAAATCAGGGGGATTTAATGTATAGTCAAATGAGACGTAGTTGATCCTTATATGTATATATAATTGTTAAAAGAAATTACGCATATATATTATATTATATTTTCTACCAAGCTTAAAATGTATTCTTTTAAATTTTTTAAGAATTCTATAATAACCATAGGCAGTATATAAATATAAAATAGATGTCGTTTATTAAATTTAATTTTGAACTTGCACACACATATATATTCGGAATAAGAAAAACATTTCAGTATTATAATAATAAATAAATATTTTAAATACTTATTAATAAATTAATGTGCGCTTTACAAATTAATCCATCACTAAATCCGTATGAATTTGACAAATAAAAAATATCTTTTGGTCGAAAATAAAAAAAATTGATTTTTAAAAACAGACATGTATATATTCACTAATTGACATCTATAAATAATATATGTATTTTAAATATAAAATATAAAATTTATGTCTATGTATATTTCAAAATAAAATAAAATAGATTATATATTTATATATCTAGGTAATATACATTTTGAATTTAAAATATAAAAGATTATCTATATTTAGATCTGCTTTTGAATATAAACTAACATAAGATATTTTTAGACTTTAATTCAAACTATTTTTGAATTGGTCATATTATTTAAATAAATAAAATAATTATAAATATTATATTTAATTATATATATTTACTAGAAGTAAATCGACTTTTGAATTTTATATTAACATAAGACATTTAAGATTTTAATTCAAATTATTTTGAGCTAGTCAAAATTATTTAAATAAATAAAATAATTATATTATATATACATCTATATATACATTATTTTCAAACAATACTAGGGACAAATGCATATATCAATTGACAAATGTGTTAGTTACAGTAAAAATCTTGGCGCGTATATACAGCCGTACTAAACCATGTACACATCTATATGTTGCGCGTGCACTGTACATGTACATGTGTATTACACATATATATTATATATATAATATAAAAAAAGTCAAATCTTTTAGATAAACTAATTAAACTAAATAAATTTTTTATTTAAAACTATTTAAATTGGATCTAAAATAATTTAGAATTCATAGATCCAATACAATTGATTTTTATTATTCATGGAATGTAAATTCAAACCTATTATTGTTCTCGTTATTGTTATTGACCACCACCACCACCAGCAGCAGCAGCAGCAGAATTAACTAACTGAATGTGTTTGTTTCATCATATCATATAGAACCTGATACCCAGAATTAATGATACAGTTGATTTCTTTTAACATGTAGTTCAAACTTGTTAGCACCATTAGTTCCTTCATTATATTGTAAAAATTCATTTTGCTTCTATGTTTTTCGATACATAACAAGGATAGGTGATAAATTATGCGTTGTCATTTGGTAATTGAAGCATAGTTGCTTTACAAAAGTAACCTACCACTGTTCTCTTATGATTGATCCTAGCTGTTTTGTTCTTATGCCTCAATTTGCTGCTATGCAGGATATTCTTGTATCATTTTGCAGCAGAATGAAGACACCTCTTAGCAAGGATATATGAAATTGGAACATAGCTTTCGTTTTTGGATCTTTGATGCAGTTGCTTTGTTTCTTGTTACTCCTGTGTAGCTTTTCACAGTTCAATATTGTTTTGTTCAGATTCATAGTTCACTTTGCTTTGCAGTCCCTTATGAAAATGATTCATAGTTTAATTCTGTTAAAATTATTATCAGTTTTTTGATCTGTTAAGGTTATGTTGTGTTTTCATTTAGAACAAATTTGACTTATTTGATTTATTATTGCAGTATTTTGTTAAGATCATATGGTGTTTTTTAATTATGATTATAGTATTTGAATTGAATATCGCATGTAGTATCATTGTTAAGGTTCAGTACCATTGTTCTATATTCCATTTTCTGTTAATTACGATTACGGTGTTAAGATCATATTTTATTATGTAAACATTTGGTACCATTGTTCTGTATTGCACTTTATGTTTATTACCTATAAGTTTGATGCAAATTTTAATAGTACAGAAACAAACCAAAATTTTATATAAATGATGCCTTTAAACGAGTTTTCTTTACAACGGTTGAAGTTTCCTTCATTTGGAACAAGTAGAAAGACAAGTATCAATACATCACATTTTCTTGGTCAGTTACAAAGTCATAATAGTAGGCATAAAGAAGAAAGAAACTTGTTGGAAAATCTATACAAGGCAAACAAGACTAAGGCAAACAACTCTAAGTTACTGATTTTGATCCCTTCATTACTGACTTGAACATAATAGTGTAATGTCGCTGGTCGATGAGCGGCTACCCTTCAATTTGCATGTTTATGTTGGCCATTTTCTAAAGTTTGACGTGCCTCTTTGAATGAAGGTTCTTGGTCTTAACATGTTAAGATGCATATGGCCTAAAGGATTAGAAATGACAAGTAAGTCATTTGCAATTATCTTGGATTCATACACAATTAAAACGCTGTTCTGAATAATGTTTTTGTAACGACCCGCAAAATTTAATAATTTTTATAACGTATTTAATTGAAATTTTAAACAATAAAATTTGAAAATAAAAATTTATTATTTGAAATACGTCTATTTAAACATAGCAACTGGAAAATTTTCATCTGATAATATTTAAGTTTATTTTATTGAATAATTTTATTTCAATTTAAATCAGTTAAAAATGGATGATAATAAAATATTTTCCAAAACCAAAATGTGTCAACATGAGAAAATTTATTTAAAATACTCTGAATCGACTGCGAAATTGGTTTCATGAAATTCGGACGTTTATAGCTCCGTTTGGATTTTTCCGTACGGAACAGCAACGTATATCAGTATCCGTATCGACTTTTGATAGGATGGTCATACCATTGATATCTGTATAGCATTTTGATCGTCTCGCCATGCTGATCTCTGCGGTATACTTATTTCTGTATTTTGAGGTCCGGTACGCGATGGATATAATAAACTGTTCGTTGTATCGGTACCCTAAATTGTAACCGTTACTTTCCATGGCTTTTCAAATTTGAAATGTGCGTGATGTTCAATCAAGCCATTAATTTGTCTTAATGACTGAAATTACTACTTCCTGACCTTTCCTTTTCTGCTGTTTAATAATTCCTTTTCTTTTAATTTTAATCGTCCATTTTATAACACACGTTCATTTTTGCCGTTCTTTTTTTTTTTCTGCGTCCATTCGTTTTACTAATTTTCCATCTCTGTTTCTTTCTCACGTTATATTCCTTCTCTTACTGCTTCCATTCTCTTCTGCAATATACTATTTCACAGTGAATAAGAAAAAAAAGAATTTCTTCTTCCTCTTTTATATAGATCGGCCACCATCCTTATTTGCCGCATCATCTCCTCCATGTCAGAGCGTAGTCATGACCTAGAGCACGCAAGCCACCCCTCCGCGCTCCACCACCCCGGCTTGACCTCCGCCTCCTTCCCTGAGCGACCAATCACCGAGCCACGTCACCACAAACCCATCCAAGTCGTGCCACCTGATTCTTCCACCCGAGTCGTCCACCTACGGCCTTCAACCAATCCACCTGCCGCAGCAACCCTTGCCCCTAGACCTGTCAAATGGGTTGAGTTGGGTCAAAATGGGTTGGGTTGAGTTTGACCCAACCCATTTATGACCCATTCTTTTTTACCCACTTATGACCCTAGCCATATATGACCCAACCCGTTTAATAAGCGGATTACCCATTTAACCCATTTAAAGATTTAGGGGCCGTTTGGATTACAATAAATAAGTTGTTTTTTGCTTATAAAATGAAAAAAATAAAAAGTCAATATGGATAAACAAAATCTACCGACTTTTAAAAGTCATTTTTCAACTTATTGCAAAAGCATTTTTTTTTGCTTTTCGACTCACATAAGTCGATTTTTTATATGAAAAAATTGTAAAAAAAATGTATTTTCAAATTTCAAAATTTCACATTTCAAAATTCAAATTTAAAATTTTCAAATTTCGAAAATTCAAAATTTAAAAATTTCACAGTACAAAATTCAAAATTTTAAAATTCAAAATTTTAAAATTCAAATTTCAAATATCAAATTTTCAAAATTCAAATTTTCAAATTTCAATATTTCGAATTTTGAATTTTAAAATTTGAAATTTCAAAATTTTGAACTTTAAAAATTCAAATTCCAATTTTCAAATTTAAATTTTCAAATTAAAATTTTAAATTTTGAAATTCGAATTTTGAAATTTTGAAATTTGTTAAAATTTGAAATTTTGAATTTTGAAATTTTGAAATTTCGAATTTTGAAAATTTGAATTTTAAAATTCAAAATTTTCAATTTTCAATTGTGAATTTAAAATTGAAAATTTTAAATTTTGAAATTCGAAATTTGAAATTTCAAAATTTAAATTTGGAAATTTCGAATTTTGAAATTCGAAATTTTTAAATTTGAAATTTAAATTTTGAACTTTTTGGAAATTTTGGATTTTGAAATTTTTGGAAATTTCGAATTTTGAACTTTTTGGAAATTTCGAATTTTGAAATTTTTGGAAATTTCGAATTTTGAAATTTGAAATTTTGATATTTAAATTTTCAAATTTTTGATTTTGAATTTTGAAATTTTGAAATTTCGAATTTTGAAAATTTGAATTTTAAAATTCGAAATTTTAAATTTTCAATTTTGAATTTAAAAATTGAAAATTTTAAAATTTAAATTTTGAAATTCGAAATTTCGAAATTTAAATTTGGAAATTTCGAATTTTGAAAATTTTATATTTGAAATTTTTGGAAATTTCGAATTTTGAAATTTTAAAATTTTAAAATTTTAAATTTGAAATTTAAATTTTGAAATTTTTGGAAATTTTGGATTTTGAAATTTTTGGATTTTGAAATTTTTGGAAATTTCGAAATTTGACATTTTGATATTTAAATTTTCAAAATTTTGGAAATATCGAATTTGAAATTTGAAATATGAAAATTTGAAATTTGAAATTTAAATTTTGAAATTTTTGGAAATTTCGGATTTATAACTTGGAATTAGAAATTTTAATTGCAGTCTGAACAGAAAAAATAACGGCTTCTACAGTCGGTGAAGTTCAAATATGAAGATGCAGTGGCCTGTTATTTTTTTAGTACAACTGTCAATTTTCATGAAAAATACATTGTAGGTTTAAAATTCTTATTTTTCAAATTTATATTAAAATTTAATGTTTTCAATAAATGGGTAAATGGGTTACCCACTTATAACCCTTTTAAAAATGGGTCAACCCAATGCATAACCCATTTAATAAAATTCATAAATGGGTTGACCCAACCCACTTAAAGGTAGGGTAAATGGGTTGGGTTAATGGGTTGGGTCATATTTTGACAGGTCTACTTGCCCCTCTGCTCGACCAAGATCCACCCACCTTCTTTTGCTCCGCATTCATGCTGTAAGCTTATTTTGGTTCTGCTGTTACTAGTATATATTCATATTTTGTTTGCTTTCAATTTGATACCCGTTTTATTTCATTTATACTACCTATATATTGTTGCATATTATATTTATAAATTAGTTTATATATGGGTATAAAAAATATAGATAGTTTATATAAGATATGATATATGAAAGGTTATATAGTTTGCATATATTTGGGCTTATATGAGTTTATTGATCTGTGGGTTTTGTATATGAATATGCAAGTTATGTTTATGGTTCGTTGATACTTAAGTTTATATATATGATTTTATATTAGTCTGCTTAAATATATAGTATACATAAGTTGTGAATAATCTATTTGTTCTTCGCTTTTTTGTAGGTATATTCATAAGTTGTTAGTGTATTGTATACTTGTCAGTGCTCGTTTTCATATACACACACACACTATTTTAAATATATGTAAGTATTTGTTTCGGCCTTGGTTATATTTATGTTAATGTATATTTTATAGACGTTATAGTGTGTGTGTGTGTATATATATATATATATATATATATATTATATAATAGAAAGATATAAAATATGTTTTTCAGTTATAAAAGTTATAAAGTTTGTAGATTTCCTTCACAGTATATATTTGTCCGTTGTTATAAACTTATACTAATAGATATTTATGGATATAGGTATGGTACAATATAAGTTTATATATATTCGACTGTATATATCAATTACGTATGAGTTTGGTTTATTATTATTATATAGTTGTATATATATTGCAATATTTTGTGTATATTTTGTTTATTAAACCAAGCGTTTACATATGTTATCATGCAGAGACTCTTATATGTTGCAGTATACTTGGGTTTAGATAATTGAAATTTATACAAGTTTGTGTTTATAAATTTCTGTCATGCGTATATATTGGTTATTTATACATTGATTTAGTATATATCCAAATATGTGCTATTAACATGTATACATAAGTCTAGCATTTTATAATAATATATACATATTTTATTCCTAATGTATGTTAAAATCGATCTATAAATACAAATTTTGAATATGGCAATATAAATATAGTATTTTAAAGTATATACATGATGTTAGGATGAAATGAATATAATATATATGTATTGATTTTTAAATATATTATGTATATATATATATATATATATATATATATGCTGAGTTTAATATATGTATTTTAAATTGAAACAATAGATTTTGAAACACACACACACACACTTAATTGAAATGTATTTGAATTTAGAATATGATTTTATCTATATATAGTTATATATAGGTTCACCTATACCAATTATCTTCATCGCTCGAATTCTAACTTGATTTCGTCCATTCCGATTTATCAGCTTTATTTGTCGATTCGTGCCAATGTAGCTTTGCTTTGGAATTCGTGTTCGGACGTGTAACTCAATTTCAGTGTTTACCCTCTCTAGCTTCGAAAGGTGAGCAATCACTCACAATTAATGTTTCTATATTTATTAAATTTGATTTCAATTGAAACGACAATTGAAATATGCTGCTGTTAATTATTTAAATTGTTATATATGATATTATCTGTAACTGTTGACCTGTGGGATATGACACCATTCCGGTTATTTATATTATATTGTTATTGATGATATATGCATGTCATGTTATTATTATATCAGTTATAACTCTGCAAGTTCCCGGTTAGTACAGAATTCACTATGGTAGAAATTATACATACCCGAACGACCTGTAGAATATGAGAAAATCGTTATGGGTTGAAATGATAAACCCAAGCAATTTTTATTTGAATTGAATTTGGGATTGCGGGTTGAAATGATATATACTCGTATATATATTTAAATTATGGATTGAAATGATAAATATCCGGATCATTTGACCATAGGCTATAAAATTATATACAGACACGTTGGTCTATATATAAATACTTTTGAAAACGATTTCTATGGTTTTGAAATGAAATATATATGGTTTTATTTAATATTGAAATATTTTACATATAAATAAGTTCTAATATAAAACATATTTAATAATAAGCTTTTATTTAATAAAGTTGATTTAATTTATATATATAATATGTTTAAGTATTATTTAAAATTTTAGTTTTTAATATTGAGTTTATAAGTTAAGGTTGGGAAGATAAAATTGAAATTTATTTGAAATTATATTTAATTAAGAATTTTATTTAATTAAATGATATGAAACTATTGAATTTTGAGATTTAAAGATATGATTTTATAACTTGATTTTGATTTAAAGTGATTTAATGGATATTTCATGTTTTAAATAAATCGAAGGAAATATTAAGTTGAATGTAGTTTAAGATTATTTAAATGATAATGGATTTATTACGTGAATATTTCAAAACTAAATAATAATGAAGTTAAAATAATATATATATATATATATATATATATATATATTTGAAAGTATCAATTTAGTTTCGAAAGTGCTATAATTTGGAAATATATATGTTTGAAATGGAAATGATATTTTGGTTTTGAAGTATAAATTATTTTGAGATGACCACGCTATTATAATCACGTTTAGTTGTTAATGGCGTATATTTCTACATAGTAGATAGTTTCACGGATCCTTAGAGGATGGATATCCCAAACATTCTTTAAGTTACTTATATTTCAGTTGATATTTCACTTAAGTTGGATTTATTGATATAAGAATGTTAATCTGACACGGGTGTTTTGTGTTTTGCTTTACGTTCGGGTCAGACTGAGTGATACAACATTTGAGACTCGCCTTTGGAGTTTGGGGCTTCGCTTGGAGATCCAACTATCGATTCGGCTTTCAGCTTTTCATGTTAATTTGTTCAGAGAGGTCATCAGTTGTATTGGAGACTTCGCTGTATTTAAGATGTTCTGCTGTATTTTCTTTCTAACTCAGATGTTTATATAGAAGCTTCGTGAACTGCTATTTATCTAGTCCGATGCATTATTATTATATTACTCTGTGTCTGTTATTCTGTGACTGATTTATTTACTGTATATGTTGAGATTTGTCAAATATAAATTAATAATCTGATATTTTGAGCAGTTCAAGTCCGACATGTATGAATGCGAATGGTTGAAAATATCGGAATGTTACAGTTGGTATCAGAGCGAGGTTTTAGGCAAAACTTAGCATATGTAGTAGATTTAATTATAGAATTACTTTCATTCCTTCTTGAGTCCCTTCCTCTTTGATTTAGTTCCCTTTGAATTTTGGAACGCTCCCACTTGTTTTGAGATTTTGGAGCATCCCATAACTCCACTTCGAATGATCTCTATAAAAATTGACGACCCCACCAATCTTTGAATGATTTGTAAAGGGATGGAACTCTTTTACAATTGGCACTGATTCATCGGATATTTCTATACCCTCGGTTTAGATGCTGCTATCTCTTGTTATGCCGACTTTTATCCCTGGCGATCGAATGTCGATTTGCCTTAGAATTCCACATCGATCATATTCCTGAAGTCACAGTTGACCCGGTTAAGGCCGCCCGCGATTTATATAAGTATATCCATCTTCTATTTCGAAATTTAACTATCTCATCTTCGTTCGAGCCTATCTTCGAATCAGAATTCTATTTGATTAGAGTCCCTCTAATTTGAATTTCTATATTTGTTTTGAAATCCATTCTTAAACCATCCTTTGAAAAATTGTTTTTGTTTGTATTTTTGAAATTGTTCTATATACCGAAATTATTATTTTGATAAGAATGAGTATATTTTATATATAAAAGTGAAATTGTTTTCGATAAGGATTATATACCTTTTTAAAACGAGAATTTGATGTTTCGAAAGGATTTGAAACCTTGGAAATTATATAAGAAAATTGATTTATATAAAAAATGATTTATAACTGAAGGGTTTTGAATTTGAAATTCGAGAAATTGAACTCCGGTATTTTGAAAATTGGTTTTAAGATTTCAAAAATACATAATAACACGATTTGAAAGTATTTTCCGAATAAGAAACATTTCAAATGACTTCAAATGAGTTCCAATGATCTCAAAGAAATTTCTAAGAAGTTTTCAAGAAAATAGAAGTCTAGAACTCACTTATGTCGCTGGAAAATAATTTCGGTGATGAGTGCACGCATCATCGACATTGATTTTCAAGTTTCAGAGTGGGGGTGAGGCCACTTTGGTAGCTTTGCTACGCAATTGATTTTATGAAACCAATTTTGATTTCAAATTTTGAAGTATGATTTGATATTCGAAAGATATATGTATATATATATATTTGAAATGATTTGAAGTGAGCCCGGTGTTTAGTCCTGGAGTTTCAGATTTGATTTAGTATAACCCTATTTATTGAAATTAATTTACTGATTGGTTGCTGATTTCCAACTCTTGGATTGGAAATTTTATTTCTCCTACCATTTTGAATGTTCGAACACTTCCAAATCGAGCTCTAATTTTTCAAAGCTAAGAAATTTTGAAAAGAATAAATAATTTGATAAAGTATATAAGTTTAGTTTTGTACGTTTAAAGTATGAAGTAATATGATTTAAATAAGTTTGAAATTGTTTTGTTGAGTAAATGAATAAGACTATTTTGAATTATACTAATATGAAATTTAGTTTTGAAATGTTTTGAATAAAATTTAGTTTTAAATGTTTTTACTTAGTAACATCTTTTATAAAATCATATATATATATATATATAGAATAATAATTTTCAAAAGGGTAAATTGGATCTTTCAAATATAAATAAATAGTTTAAAGGTTTTTAACTTGGCAATCATTTTGGGTGTAATTGATTTTGAGAAAAACATTTGGGTTCGAAAACAGATTAAAATTTAAAACCCAGTATTTATATGATGATTTTGAAAACGAATTTGTTTAACCTGAATTATGTTGATTTGGAAACTAGGATTATTTTCTAAACCTATTATTTTGGAAACTTTAAAGCTGAAGATATTTAATTTGGAGGAAATAATTTAGTGAAATCGTATATGATTTTAAAACTGAACTGGTATTGAAACGATTTGAAATTGAGAACCTTATTTTTTCTAAATACTTGATTTGGGAGTTATCGAACTTATATAAAATTGATTTCTATAAGTATGAATTTGACTTAAAAGCTATTGATTCGGGGAGGTACTCAATCTGAAAAGCGAAATATTATATAATCGAAGTCTATATAAGTGTGATTTGATATACTATTGATTTTGGAAAATATTTGATTTAAAAATGAAATCTTATATATAATAGACTTTATATAAGTATGATATTTGAAATTGAATTGAAAAAGGTATTATATAATACATATTTTCGAAGTAAAGATATGGAAAGTGCCTTCTGCTTGATATCCTCTTTATGGCCACATTGCGGGTTCATTCTATCGATATTATTCTCCCTGATTTGGGTTTTTCGAATATGATACTCGAGTGTCCTTCGAATTCCATGGCCTTACCCATGGTCGTTTTGTAGAGTAATCCGCAAGATAGAGATTTCTTAAAGGGTACGGATGTTTCCTGGGGGATCCAAGCGTAACCGTTGTGTATCCGCGGTTTACAAGTTTTGTTGTCGTAGCGTAATCCGCAAAGCAGAGATTGTTTAAAGGGTACAGATGTTTCCTGGAGGATCCAGGCATAACCATTGTGTATCCACGGTCTATGGTTTTTTTGTTACCATGGCAAAATTCGCAAGGTAGTGATTGCTTAAAGGTACAGATGTTTCCTGGGGGATCCAGGCGTAACCATTATGTATCTGCGATCCATGATTGGATTCGGTTAATTTGTTTGGATTGTACTTTCCATATCAGTTTTGAAGGTTTTTCGAGTATTTTCACTAAGTGTTGAAACAGGTCAACTAAGTACATGAAGAATTCTAGCTTTGCGCCTGATCAACGCATGGGCATAGTCTGCAAGAACGAGGATAAACTTGTCGAAACATCGTGTTATAAAAGTATTTTCGAAAGGAAAATTTGTTTCGATATAAAAGTATTTTATTATAAAAGTATTTTATTATCAAGGTATTTTAATATAAAAGTATTTCCAACAAAGAAATTTTGTATTAATATTTGAGTTGAAATTCTTATGGTTTGAATTAACTATTCATGCCCGATACTATTCTTTTGAATCTGCCTTATCTGCTCAGCTTTATTTATTCACCTATATTCTGTTTTCCGAATCTACCTTCTTTTCCTTTTTAAATATAATGTTTAAAATATTTTTTATTTATATACTACATGGTTTAATAGAAAAATTTTAGTGTTATAAATATTTTAGAATTTATTAATTAAATAAAACGTATTTAAAGAAAATGATTACTGATTTATTAATAATGTTAAAAGTATCTTGAGATAAATTAATGAATTATGGATTTGATGTTATTAATAGCTTCTTTGTAAATATAAGTAATTATATAAACAATTGTTATCAAATAGTTTTCATATATTTATAAAGGTGTTGTTTAAACATATAAATGGTATTTATAAGGGAAGCAAGAAATTTTACAAATGGGTTTTGAAAAGTATTAATGTAATAAAGATAATTGATTTGCAAATGAAGTTTTCAAATGAATATTTAAAGTAAAATTTGTGTAGTTACAAAATTAATTGTTTATCTTTTGTTTCAATCTATTTTTCTTTCTGGTTGTTTCTATTCTCCTACCTCCTTCCTTTTCGGAGACGAAAAGTTTTGAGTGGGGGAGAGTGTAACGACCCGTAAATTTTAATAATTTTTATAACGTATTTAATTGAAATTTTATGAAATTTTAAACAATAAAATTTGAAAATAAAAATTTGTTATTTGAAATACGTCTATTTAAACATAACAACTGGGAAATTTTCATCTGATAATACTGAAGTTTATTTTATTGAGCAGTTTTATTTTAATTTAAATCATTTAAAAATGGATGATAATAAAATATTTTCCAAAATCAAAATATGTCAACATGAGGAAATTTATTTAGAACAATCTGAATCTGACTGCGAAATCCGTTTCACAAAGTTCGGATATTTCTAGCTCCGTTTGGTTTTTTCCGTATGAAATAGCAATGTATATCAGTATTCGTATCGACTTTTGAAAGGATGGTCATATTATTGATATCTGTATACCGTTTTGATCATCTTGTCTGCTGATCTCTACGGTATACTTATTTTTGTATTTTGAGGTTCGATACGCGATGGATATAATAAACTGTTCGTTGTATCCATACCCTAAATTGTGACCATTACTCCCATGGCTTTTCAAATTTGAAACGTGCGTGCTGTCCAATCAAACCATTAATTTGCCTTAATGATTCAGCTGAATTTTTAGGATAGCCATTGCTTTTATATTTTTGGGATTTAAGGGTGACAATTACAACTTCCTGACCTTTCCTTTTCTACGGTTCACTGATTCCTTTTCTTTTTATTTTAATCGTCCATTTTATAATACACGTTCATTTTTGCCGTTCTTTTTTCTTCTGCATCCATTCATTTTACTAACTTTCCATCTTCTAATTCTTTCTCACGTTATATTCCTTCTCTTACCTGCTTCCATTCTCTTCTGCGATATATTATTTCACAGTGAGTAAGAAAAAAAAGAATTTCTTCTTCCGCTTTTCCTTTTCTCCCTTCTTCTTTATATATAGATCGGCCACCATCCTTATTTGTCGCATCATCTCCTCCTTGTCAAAGCATAGCCGCAACCTGGAGCACGCAAGCCACCCCTCCACGCTCCACCACCCCGGCTTGACCTCCGCCTCCTTCCCTGAGCGACCAATCACAGAGCCACGTCGCCGCAAACCCATCTAAGTCGTGCCACCTGATTCTTCCACCCGACCCGTCCACCTACGGCCTTCAACAAATCCATCTGTCATAGCAACCGTTGCCCTTCTGCTCGACCAAGATCCACCCACCTTTTTTTTATCGGCATTCATGTTGTAAGCATATTTTGGTTATGCTGTTACTAATATATATTCATATTTTGTTTGCTTTCAGTTTGATATCTGTTTTATTTCATTTATACTACATATATATTGTTACATATTAAATTTATAAATTAGTTTATATATGGGATGATATATGAAAGGTTATATAGTTTTCATATATTTGGGCTTATATGAGTTTATATTGATTTGTGGGTTATATATATGAATACGCAAGTTATGTTTATGGTCGATTTTATATTAGCCTACTTAAATATATAGTATACATAAGTTGTAAATAATCTATTTGTTCTTCGCTTATTTGTAGGTATATTCATAAGTTATTGGTGTATTGTATACTTGTCAGTGCTCGTTTCCATATATATATATATATATATATATATATATATATATATACATACACTATTTAAATATGCTTTTGGTTGCTGTTATATATTAGTAGATATATGTAAGTATTTGTTTCGGCCTTGGTTATATTTATGTTACTGTATATTTTATAGACATTATAGTGTATATATATATTATATAATAGAAAGATATAAAATATGTTTTCAGTTTATAAAAGTTATAAAGTTTGTAGATTTCCTTCACAGTATATATTTGTCTGTTGTTATAAACTTATACTAATAGATGTTTATGGATATAGTACGGTACAATATAAGTTTATATATATTCGACTGTACATATCAATTACGTATGAGTTTGGTTTATTATTATTATATAATTGTGTGTGTGTGTGTATATATATATATATATATTGCACTATTTTGTGTATATTTTGTTTATTAAACCAAGCGTTTATATATGTTATCATGCAGAGACTCTTATATATTGCTGTATACTTGGGTTTAGATAATTGAAGTTTATATAAGTTTGTGTTTGTAGATTTCTGTCATACGTATATATTGGTTATTTATACATTGATTTAGTATATATTCAAACTGTGTTATTAGCCTGTATACATGAGTCTGGCTTTTTATAATAATATACATACATACATACATACATACATACATACATACATATATATATATATATATATATATATATATTATTCCTAATGTATGTTAAAATCGATCTATAAATACAAATTTTGAATATGGAAGTATAAATATAGTATTTTAAAGTATATACATGATGTTAGGATGAAATGAATATTATAAATATGTATTGATTTTTAAATATATTATGTATATATAAATATGTTGAGTTTAATTTATGCATTTTAAAATGAAACAATAGATTTTGAAATGTACACACACACACACATTTAAATTGAAATGCATTTGAATTTAGAATAAGATTTTATCGATATATAGTTATATGTATATATATACATTCACCTATACCAATTATCTTCATCGATCCAATTCTAATTTGATTTCGTCCATTCCGATTTATCAGCTTTATTCGTCGATTCGTGCCAATTTAGCTTTGCTTTTGAATTCGTGTTTGGACGTGTAACTCAATTTCAGTGTTTATCCTCTCTAGCCTCGAATGATGAGCAATCACTCACGATTAATGTTCCTATATTTATTGAATTTTATTTCAATTGAAACGACAATTGAAATATGCTGCTGTTAATTATTTAAATTGTTATATATGCTATGTAAATTGTTATATATGCTATTATCTGTAACTATTCATCTATGGGATATGACACCATATCATGTTATTTATATTATATTGTTACCGATGATATATGCTTGTCATGTTATTATTATATTGGCTATCACTCTGCAAGCTCCCGGTTAGTATAGAATTCACTATGGGTTGAAACGATACATATCTGTTATCTCACCTTTTGGCAAGGCCGTGACACCAAGGACTTAACTAGAAACCAACGATAGTTCGTCCTGGGGATCGTTATTACATAGGTCTACTATGGATGTCGGTAAAAAAAATTCGAGTTCGGATCAAGCTACAATTTATACGACATGACAAGCAAAGCTAAGAAAGCCAACATTTCAAATTTCAAGTCAATCGGAGTTCGTATGCTCAAGATATTGATCGATCACGGTTGAGAAATCCAAATTTGCATCGATCATAACTCGAGATCTACCAGTCCAAATGCTATGAAATTTTCACAGTAGCTTACTGGCAACCTAAGGAATGTTCATGCCAAATTTCAGCTCAATTGGATCAATTCTTGATCGATACGAAATTCATGCGTATCGATCACGGACCGAAATACTCCAACTTGCATCCATCATAACTCGATATCTACAAGTCCAAATGCTATGAAATTTTCACAGTAGCTTACTGGAAACATAAGAAATGTTCATACCAAATTTCAGCTCAATTGGATCAATTCTTGATCGATACGAAATTCATGCGTATCGATCTAGGTCCCAAAAAAAATCCAACTTGCATCGATCATATCTCACAATCCATAAGTCCAAATGCTATGAAATTTTCACAGGAGCTTGCGTGCGACCTAAGGAAGGTTCATGCCAATTTTAGCTTGATTGGATCAAATCTTGATGGATATGAAATTCATTCGTATCCATCACAGATCGGGTCGAAACTTTGTGGGATCGATCGGTGGGCCCCCCCACGTGCCAGAAAAAGTCTCCTGAGATTTGAGCGAAATATCAACCTCCTACGCCTATAAATAGCACCCCAGAGCCTACAGAAAAGGGATCTTTTTGCTCTCCTACGTCCAGACTCTGCCGGATCCATTTTTGAACTCCATAGCTGCTGTTGTACACGAATTTCAACATTATAATTCGCTGTAATCAGTTGTAATCGGCAAGTGTATATCAATAAAATCATCAAACTTCATAGTGGACGTAGGCCATACGCCGAACCACTCTAAAACTCTGTGTTTCTATGCATTTTCTTATATGTTTATTGGTGTGTTTGTTAGATCTGCTTCATTTTACAAATATTCTCATCATTTTATCTCTTCAAACGCATCCGAAGAGTGTTGTGCCCAATTTTGGTGCAAACAATATCCAAACGGAAAATCGTTATGGGTTGAAATGATAAAACCAAACAATTTTCATTTGAATTGAATTTGGGATTGTGGGTTGAAATGATATATACCCGTATATATATTTAAATTATGGATTAAAATGATAAATATCCGGATCACTTGACCATATGATAGAAAATTATATACAGACACCGTTGGTCTATATATAAATATTTTTGGAAACGATTTCTATGGTTTTGAAATGAAATATATATGGTTTTATTTAATACTGAAATATTTTACATATAAATAAGTTCTAATATAAAACAGATTTAATAATAAGCTTTTATTTTATAGAGTTGATTTAATTTATGTATATAATATGTTTAAGTATTATTTAAAATTTTAGTTTTTAATACTGAGTTTATAAGTTATGGTTGGGAAGATACATTTGAAATTTATTTGAAATTATATTTAATTAAGAATCTTATTTAATTAAATCAATATGAAACTATTGAATTTGAGATCTAAAGATATGATTTTATAACTTGATTTTGAAATAAAGTGATTTAATGAATATTTCAAGTTTTAAATAAATCGAAGGAAATATTTAGTTGAATGTAGTTTAAGGTTATTTAAATGATAATGGATTTATTAAGTGAATATTTCAAAACTAAATAATAATGAATTTAAAATTATATATATATATATATATATATATATATATGAAAGTATCAATTTAGTTTTGAAAGTGCTATAATTTGGATATATATATATATATATATTTGAAATGGAAATGATATTTTGGTTTTGAAGTATAAATTATTTTGAGATGACCACAGTGTTATAACGACGTTTAGTTGTTAATAGCGTATATTTCTATATAGTAGATAGTTCCACGGATCCTTAGAGGATGGATATCCCAAACATCCTTTAAGTTACTTATATTTCAGTTGATATTTCACTTAAGTTGGATTTATTGATATAAGAATGTTAATCCTGACTCGAATGTTTTGTGTTTTGCTTTATGCTCGGGTAAGACTGAGTGATATAGCATTTGAGACTCACCTTTAGAGTTTGGAGCTTCGCTTGGAGATCCAACTATCGATTCAGCTTTCAGCTTTTCATGTTGATTTGTTCAAAGAGGTCATCAGTTGTACTAGAGACTTCACTGTATTTGAGATATTATGATGTATTTTCTTTCTAACTCTGATGTTTATATTGTAGCTTCATGAACTACATTTATCTATTCCGCTACATTATTATTATATTACTCTATATCTGTGATTCTGTGACTGGTTTATTTACTGTATATGTTGAGTTTTGCCAAATATAAATTAACAATATGATATTTTGATCAAGTGAAGTCCGAATATGTGGATGCGAATGGTTGAATATATCGGGATGTTACAGTTTTGTTAACACAATGTGCAGGTGGTTCTGAACAACTAATGGTGAATTTTGAATATGGTTGTCCACTTTAGTCATTCTGTGGTTTATATTTGGTTGGCTATTTTGAATATGAATGGATTGTATGTTGCCACTCTCTAGACTCGTTGCATATATGATATTTTTGGATTCCAGGTTCTTTTGAGTGTTTTCATGGATTTGGATTTGAAATTTCATCGTTATCATTTTAAGATACTAGATATGCATCTACTATGTTTCTAGATTGTGACTTGGTTTCCATCTTTGGGATTAGTCCCAAAGTATTTTGTCATACTTCTGATAATACCCAACAAGTTATTTTGTCTCGTGAAAGTAGTGGAACCAACTTCTTGCTCTTTATTTCAAACATCTTTATTGAGTTACCTTGAATGCCATGCTGGATTTCTGAACCCATACGTCTGGATTTTGAACATCTTTTATAATTCAAACTTAGGCACCATTAGTTAAATTTAAATTTGTTCAAACCACTTAGACACTCACTCCGACTGCTTGAGTATTCATTTTGATCGATTGAAACTAATTCTAAATGAGAGCATGTGATTGTAGCTCAACGCTTGACTTGATAACATTTGAATGATTTTATTTATCCCCATTTGAATGCCTTTATTTATCCTCATTCGAACGCTTTTATTAGCCCCAAATCGAGCCTCTCCACATCGCCCTCTTCACATCGGCTCAAGCCCTTCCAAACCTGCACAAATCTCGGTTGTGACGCCCCACCTCTATACCCACGCTAGCCAAGAACATTACGGTGAACGCTGTCAACTAGCACGGAGAGGAGCGACCATCCGTGTAATTGCTTTGTGCGAGCATCGATATGTCAGATAGTATAGCATGCAATTCTGTCAAGTGGAAATCCGACATGCCGACACAAACTCAAAGCTACTACACAGTGGCTATAATATTTTCGGAAACAAATATAGAAGTAAACATAACACAAATCAGTCACAGACAATTCATATCACAAAGGCGGAAATAGATATGAATATTACACTAGGAAGTGTACATCAGAGTAGTGGTCTAAAAAGATCCACGATATCACAAAAGAATAGTTACATGAACTACACAAAAGAATAAGTATACATTATGGAGTCTATATCTCGAATGTATACACCAAAATAAACTACTAATCTAAGTAGTAAGCCAAAAGTCAGAGAAACCAATCCCAAGAGAGAAGTCAAGCAGAAGCACCTGCAACATCTCGGTCTGACCCGAGTATTATTTAATAAGAAAATAATAAACAGATTAGTCTAACTATAGATATCAGATGAAACGATATAGAATAAGAGATATGACTGAACACATAATAATCACAATGCCAAGCTGTGATATATATAAGTAATTGAAAATCAACGAGAGATTAATCAATATCACCAAATCTACACAAGAATCGAAGAAATGTCATACTCCTTATTTCGTTCATCAAACCATAAATATTGACGATTATATCAATGTCAATCACAAAAGTCAATGACACACAAATTCACCAATGCACAAATATTGACAATAACATCAATGTCAATCACACAAGTCAATGACACACAAATTCACCAATGCACAAATATTGACAATAATATCAATGTCAATCACAAAAGTCAATGACACACAAATTCCAGAATTCAATATGCGAAATCCAGAAATCACAAAAGTCAATGACACACAAATTCACCAATGCACAAATATTGATAAAACTTATCAATGGAAATCACGAAAATTGGTGAAACACAAATTCTAGAAATCATCTCAAGAAATCCAGAAATCACAAAGGGGGGAGGCCTATCACAAACGGGAGCATAAAGCTCGCCAACACGTGTATCACAAACGGAACGCTAATTCCATGGTCGCTAACCATCACAAATTGAGCCGAAGCTCCACAAACGGCCCGAAGACCATGGGTTGCTACCCCACCAAATTGAGTCGAAACTCCACAAAATGGGGTTTAGTCTCCCTCGCAGACAAAGAGACATCGCACATTGCTAGTCTAAATCACAAAGATGATCATCATGATCAACGAGAAGTGTCAATTACACTAAGCTAGTAAATATATGAGTTTAGCTTCATGTCCCATAACCACTTTCTTAACTTAAATATTTACAAACAAACTATAGATCTCCACTATAAAATTGTCACAAGAGATTCAATCGAACAAGTCCAAAAATTAACCGACAAAGTGAACGCAAGCGTTTCATACCACTTGTTTTACTAAGTCGTTTAATTAGATTTCTCATACGAGTGAGGTAAAGGTTTATATATACTAATAGATTGGAAAACGGTTTTATAAACGAATTTGGTATTAAAATAGTATTGAAATCGTTTGAGGAAAGAGTTTTGATATTTACTACTAGTATAGAAAACCTTTATATTTTTAAAGTGACAAAACACAAAGAAGATTGTAGGAACAGTCAATCACTAAAATTCACATACGAAGATGTGAATAAAAATCCAATGGAACCGATAAAGAATCCATCAAAATGGATATTCAAAAATCCCTAAAAAGGAGTCATCAAAGTCATAACAAATGATAACAAGACATAGGAAACAACACGAATCGATTTAAGTTGGAAATTCAAGCAACTAGGCGAAGTAGGCCAAAAAAAAATCAGGCCGGTCGGCCGGCCACAGGGCTCGGTCGACCGAACCTTGTTTTGAAAAACTCCTCGGGCATCAGGTCGGTCGACCGAGCCAGGGGGTCGGTCGGCCGAGCCAGAAACAGAGGAAAATTTTAACTAGCAGGTCGGTCGACCGGGCCAGGGGGGTCGGTCGGCCGAACCTGATGCTCTGCACATTGATGCCCATAAATTGATATGCAACCTCCTCCAATTCGCATCCGAACGAGCACGGACGCTAGGGAATTATGCCTAACGGCTACCCGGCCCTATTGGCTCCTCGATGCATCACCCAAACGCATGTTCAAACATCAAAGTTATGATTTTTAAAGGATTGAACCCAAAAACACCTAAAATTGGAATATTCACCAAATCAATCCAAGCCAAAAGCAAATGCACACGAATAAATGCTAGGAATTCATACCTAACAATCGAAGATAAATATAAGCATAGATGTGAGATAAAAATCTCACCTTTTCACAAAAATCAACCAAGAAGAAGCTTGAAAGCAAATGGAGAATCAACCTCTCTTCAACACAACCCAATTGAGCTTGAATCTAAGCTCAAAACAAGAACATTCCCAAAATTAGGTTTAGGAATTTCTGAAATTGGTAAGAGAATAAGTTGGAGAGGAAGAAGAGAATGCTTACCAATGAGTTCTCTTGAATTTGGAGCTAGGAAATTGAATTTGCAAAAGGAACTAGGGTTTTGGAGTTTTAATTTCCAATCTCTCCCACCATTAATACTCTAAAAACTGAAAAGAGAAGAGAATGAGGGTGAGTGGGGAAGAGTGGCTCAGATTTGAGCATAAGTTAACATAGGACTGAGCCCAAGCCAAACCCAAAGTGAAAAGTAGCAAAAATCAACTTTCTCCAAACATATCGAAGCTTATACTCAAAAAGGTCGCAAACGGCATTTTAAACTCAATGGGAGTGGTCCCGAGTCCTAATTCGACCGTATGCAAAAAGTAGCTTTTCGGACTAAAATCCGACTAACGATGAAATATTTAAATAAAATATTTAAATATAAAATCGACAAATATGCGGGTTGTTACAGACTCCCCTCCTTAAAGAAATTGCGTCCTCGCAATATTTTAAGAAGAAGATATATAGTAACAACCGTAAAAGCATATTCAACACAAAAGAAGTTTGAAATAAGAAGTTCACCTCAAAGAGCACGAGAAAGTAAGTCCGGATGTGTTTGCTCGATGTACTCTCCAGATTCCCAAGAACAATCCTTAGGATTTGAAGACCATTGAACTTTAACAAGTGGAACACCTTTATTTCGAAGTCGTTTGACCTCCGAAGCAATGATACGAATAGGATGTTGCTCATAAGTTAAATTAGGCGAAACTTCAATCTCTTCCACAACACCGGGCTCAAGAACAGAATCGGAATCTCGAAGGCACTTCCGTAATTGAGAAACGTGAAACACGTCATGAATAGCAGAAAATTGAGCCGGTAATAAAAGGCGATAAGCCATGGAACCAATACGTTCGGTGATAGGAAATGGCCCAATATATCGAGGCGCTAGTTTTCCTGATCGACTGAAACGTACAACACCTTTCATAGGTGAAACACGAATGACACAAGATCTCCCACAGAAAATTCTAACTTCCTTCTTCGGTTATCGGCATAGGATTTTTGTCTACTCTGGGCTTCTTTCATCCTATGACGAATAAGATCAATCTTTTCTGTGGAATCACGAATAAAATCTGGACCTAAAACCAGCTTCTCACCGGCCTCAAGCTAACAAGAAGGAGATCGGCATGGCCTTCCATAGAGTGCCTCGAAAGGTTCCATACCAATACTAGATTGGAAGCTATTATTATAGGAAAATTCAATAAGTGAAATATGATCTTCCCAACTTCCACCAAAATCAAGCACACAAGAACGAAGAAAATCTTCAAGAGTTTGATTCACACGCTCAGTTTGTCCATCGGACCGGGGATGATAAGCGGTGCTAAAATTAAGCTTCGTTCCCAAAGCTTTTTGAAGACTCTTCCAAAATCCACTAGTAAACAATGGATCACGATCGCTAACAATAGAAGTAGGAACCCCATGCAATTTAACAATCTCTTTAATAAAGAGTTTGGCCAAAAGAGGAACGGTTCGGTTAGACCGAACGGGAATAAAATGGGCAGATTTAATAAGCCTATCAACAATCACCCATAAGCTATCATGACCCGAACGAGAACGGGGAAGGCCATCTATAAAATCCATGGAAATTTGGTCCCACTTCCAAATTGGAATTTCTAAAGGTTGCAATAACCCACCGGGCCTTTGATGTTCGGCCTTAACGAGTTGGCAAGTCATGCAACGCTTAATGAAATTAGCGATGTCAAGTTTCATTCCCTCCCAATAATAAAGTCGCTTCATATCCGCGTACATTTTACTACTACCGGGATGAATGGTAAATTTAGAACGATGTGAATCTTCTAAAATATCTTTACGAAGATCACCAATATTTGGCACGACAAGTCTACCAAATTTCCGAATGCCGCCACGAGGATCGATATCAAAGTCTTTCAAACCTTCAATATCAATTTTATCCCTAATATTTTGGCCAAGAAGAGCCATTTCGGGATCTAGCCTTTGAGCTTCAAGAATGCGGTCTAAAAGAGAAGGATGAGCCTCAAGGCTACATAACACAAGTGATGAACACAAATCGGATACACGCTCTCGAATCTCACAAGTGGATAAGATCTCGAGATCGTTCCATTCGGATATCATCATAGAAACAACAGCTTGTTGTTTACGGCTAAGAGCATCGGCGACACGATTACCCTTACCGGGAGTATAAAGGATATCTAGATCATATGGTGCAAGAAATTCGAGCCAACGCTGTTGACGCAAATTAAGTTCCTTTTGAGAAAATAAATATTTCAAAGACTTATGATCCGTGTAAAGAACAAATTTCTCTCCTAAAAGATAATGACGCCAAATCCGAAGAGCAAAAACAATAGCCGCGAGTTCTAAATCATGAGTGGCATATCTAGTCTCGGCAGGCTTTAATTGCCTTGAAGCGTAAGCAATAACACGTTCTTTTTGCATAAGAACGACACCTAAACCAACGCGACTAGCATCGGTATAAACAACGAAATCTTGATTCCCCTCAGGAATAACAAGAATAGGAGCATCAGAAAGGAGTTCTTTTAATTTCTGAAAAGAAGCTTCACATTTGTCCGACCAAATGTATTTAACACCTTTCTTAGTCAAGCTAGTGAGAGGCACGACAATCTTAGAAAAGTCTTTGATAAAACGGCGGTAATAACCTGCCAATCCGAGAAAACTACGAATCTCTGTCACACTCTCCGGTCTCTTCCAATCTTGAATCGCTTCAATCTTTGAAGGATCCACGGAAATTCTGGATTCGGAAATAATATGACCGAGAAACTTCACACGAGATTGCCAAAAGTGGCATTTAGAAAATTTTGCCCTTAATTGATTACTCCTAAGAGTTTCCAACATAATCCGAAGATGTTTTTCATGTTCCTCCTCGGTTTTAGAATACACAAGAATATCATCGATAAAGATGAGAACAAACCGATCGAGGAAGTCTTTGAAAACTCTATTCATAAGGTCAACGAAATACGCCGGAGCATTCGTTAGACCAAATGGCATAACAAGCCATTCATAAGATCCATAACGAGTACGGAACGAGGTCAATGGAATACTATCCTCTGCAATACGAAGCTGATGAAATCCAGTAGCCAAGTCTAATTGTGAAAAGACTCTAGCACCACTAAGTTGATCGAATAGATCATCAATCCGAGGTAAAGGATATTTATTTTTGATAGTAAGATCATTAAGCTTGCGGTAGTCAACGCAAAGCCTAAGTGTACCATCGGATTTCTTCACAAAAATAGCCGAAGCTCCCCAAGGCGAGGAACTAGAGCGAATAAATTGCTTCGTCTCTAATTCGGATAATTGTTTACGCATCTCCTCGTTTTCTTTATTGGACATACGATACGGAGGACGAGTGATAGGTTGAGCTCCAGGAATAAGATTAATTCTGAACTCAATTGCTCGCTTAGGTGGTAATCCTAAAACGGGCTCGAATATGTCGGAAAATTCACAAACAACGTGAATAAGAGAAATAATATCACCCTCGTCATCATCATCGTCATCACGAGGATTTAAAGAATATAAAGATGCAACCAAGCTGGAAACTGAATCTTGAAGATTAATAGAAATCTGCTTAACAGATTGAGGATGTCGAAGATGAATAGTCCGCTCAGGACATAGGATATGAGCTTCATAACGGTTAAGCCAATCCATTCCCAAAATCATTCCAAAGCCTAAATAACGCATGACATGCAAATCGGCTAGGAAAGGAAAATCACACAAAATAATCTCGACATCTTTACACAATAAACTGATTGTTGCGGATCCACCAACCGGATTCGCAATTCTCAAAGAAGTCATTAAACACAAAACATCCAAAGAAAAAGTATCAACAAGTTCTTTTGATATAAAAGAATCGGACGCACCCGTATCAAAAAGAACTCGAATAGGATGATCACGAAATAAAATAATTCCATCCAGAATAGAATGAGAAATACCTTGGCCACGAGATGTGTTTCCAGGGGCTTGAGAAACATTTAACTTTCCCTCCTTCTTGCCTTGAAGTTTGGGGCATGAAGATATAACATGACCAGGAACTTTGTAGTAGCGACAAGAGAGAGACTTTGGGCACTTGTTCGCATAATGGTCCTTCGAACCACAATTATAGCATTCCCCGCGGCCAAAGGAAGAAGTCTTTGCCACGGAGGTTGCTTGCTTCCCTTTCTTATTGGGATAAGGTTCTTTGAATTTATTTGGCCTCTTCTTGTTGTTGAAGTTTGGTTTGGAACCCACCACTTCAACATCATTCTCCCTATCCGCCTCTTCAAGACGAAGAGCGATATCAACGAGTTGGTCGAAAGAAACTTCTAATTTTAGAAGTAATGGCTTCTTGAGATTTTTGTTTAAGCCATAAACGAACCTCTGGTTCTTCTTTAAAGGGGTGTTGATGTATTCAACCCCATATTTGGAAAGCGACTCGAAGGAGGCGACGTAATCAGTCACGGAGGACTCACCTTGAACAAGGTCTATAAATCGTCGAGCCAATGTCACTTTCTCTGCTTCCGGTACAAATTTCAACTCGAAGCGTTCTCGGAATTTCTCCAAGGTGAGATCTGCTTCATTAATCTCAGAAATAAGAAGCTCGTACCAGTCCAATGCTCTTTCTCGGAGCATACTAGAGGCCACCTGAACTCGGTGAAGGTCAATAAGATTCCTGCGAGAAAAGATTCGATCGCATGACCTTAGCCAAGCCTGTACTTCAATAACAGTTTCGGAACCTATGAATGGCTCCCCACCCAAATTAGTGTAATCTCTACACAAGCGTGCAAATCCCGACTTGGGTGAGTAGGTTCCGGGTTAGCTCCAGCTGCTTGAGCATTCGTCACTAAATCAAGAAGCTGTTGAGCAGTCATAAAAACTCCATCTTGGGGTGGAACACTAGATGGTCCAGCTGTGGGACGGCCTGGTATAGACATTCCTCTTCCTTAGAAAGAAAGAAAAGCAAGAAGAAGATTATTCACCAAATTGAATATCAAGCAATATTGATAGATAAACAAGGAATCATAAGGAAAATAGGATGAATCGGTACAAAGACTCGAATTAAATCCTAAAGCACGACTCCTAAGAAAGACTTAGGACGATGATCATTGTTACAATATTCCATATTGTTCCGAAGTTTGGCTCTGATACCAAGCTGTGACGCCCCACCTCTATACCCACGCTAGCCAAGAACATTACGGTGAATGCTGTCAACTAGCACGGAGAATAAGGCTGTTGAGGAGCGACCATCCGTGTAATTGCTTTGTGCGAGCATCGATATGTCAGCTAGTATAGCATGAAATTCTGTCAAGTGGAAATCCGACATGCCGACACAAACTCAAAGCTACTACACAGTGGCTATAATATCTTCGGAAACAAATATAGAAGTAAACACAACACAAATCAGTCACAGACAATTCATATCACAAAGGCGGAAATAGATATGAATATTACACTAGGAAGTGTACATCAGAGTAGTGGTCTAAAAAGATCCACGATATCACAAAAGAATAGTTACATGAACTACACAAAAGAATAAGTATACATTATGGAGTCTATATCTCGAATGTATACACCAAAATAAACTACTAATCTAAGTAGTAAGCCAAAAGTCAGAGAAACCAATCCCAAGAGAGAAGTCAAGCAGAAGCACCTGCAACATCTCGGTCTGACCCGAGTATTATTTAATAAGAAAATAATAAACGGATTAGTCTAACTATAGATATCAGATGAAACGATATAGAATAAGAGATATGACTGAACACATAATAATCACAATGCCAAGCTGTGATATATATAAGTAATTGAAAATCAACGAGAGATTAATCAATATCACCAAATCTACACAAGAATCGAAGAAATGTCATACTCCTTATTTCGTTCATCAAACCACAAATATTGACGATTATATCAATGTCAATCACAAAAGTCAATGACACATAAATTCACCAATGCACAAATATTGACAATAATATCAATGTCAATCACACAAGTCAATGACACACAAATTCACCAATGCACAAATATTGACAATAATATCAATGTCAATCACACAAGTCAATGACACACAAATTCACCAATGCACAAATATTGACAATAATATCAATGTCAATCACAAAAGTCAATGACACACAAATTCCAGAATTCAATATGCGAAATCCAGAAATCACAAAAGTCAATGACACACAAATTCACCAATGCACAAATATTGATAAAACTTATCAATGGAAATCACGAAAATTGGTGAAACACAAATTCTAGAAATCATCTCAAGAAATCCAGAAATCACAAAGGGGGGAGGCCTATCACAAACGGGAGCATAAAGCTCGCCAACACGTGTATCACAAACGGAACGCTAATTCCATGGTCGCTAACCATCACAAATTGAGCCGAAGCTCCACAAACGGCCCGAAGACCATGGGTTGCTACCCCACCAAATTGAGTCGAAACTCCACAAAACGGGGTTTAGTCTCCCTCGCAGACAAAGAGACATCGCACATTGCTAGTCTAAATCACAAAGATGATCATCATGATCAACGAGAAGTGTCAATTACACTAAGCTAGTAAATATATGAGTTTAGCTTCATGTCCCATAACCACTTGCTTAACTTAAATATTTACGAACAAACTGTAGATCTCCACTATAAAATTGTCACAAGAGATTCAATCGAACAAGTCCAAGAATTAACCGACAAAGTGAACGCAAGCGTTTCATACCACTTGTTTTACTAAGTCGTTTAATTAGATTTCTCATACGAGTGAGGTAAAGGTTTATATATACTAATGGATTGGAAAACGGTTTTATAAACGAATTTGGTATTAAAATAGTTTTGAAATTATTTGAGGAAAGAGTTTTGATATTTACTACTAGTATAGAAAACCTTTATATTTTTAAAGTGACAAAACACAAGGAAGATTGTAGAAACAATCAATCACTAAAATTCACATACGAAGATGTGAATAAAAATCCAACGGAACCGATAACAAATCCATCAAAATGGATATTCAAAAATC
The DNA here is from genome assembly GCA_030765085.1 of Allium cepa. Taxonomy (NCBI): domain Eukaryota; kingdom Viridiplantae; phylum Streptophyta; class Magnoliopsida; order Asparagales; family Amaryllidaceae; genus Allium; species Allium cepa. Next base: position 63,383,039 of record CM060935.1, read on the forward strand.
CCTAAAAAGGAGTCATCAAAGTCATAACAAATGATAACAAGACATAGGAAACAACACGAATCGATTTAAGTTGGAAATTCAAGCAACTAGGCGAAGTAGGCCAAAAAAAACATCAGGTCGGTCGGCCGGCCACAGGGCTCGGTCGACCGAACCTTGTTTTGAAAAACTCCTCGGGCATCAGGTCGGTCGACCGAGCCAGGGGGGTCGGTCGGCCGAACCAGAAACAGAGGCAAATTTTAACTAGCAGGTCGGTCGACCGGGCCAGGGGGGTCGGTCGGCTGAACCTGATGCTCTGCACATTGATGCCCATAAATTGATATGCAACCTCCTCCAATTCGCATCCGAACGAGCACGGACGCTAGGGAATTATGCCTAACGGCTACCCGGCCCTATTGGCTCCTCGATGCATCACCCAAATGCATGTTCAAACATCAAAGTTATGATTTTTAAAGGATTGAACCCAAAAACACCTAAAATTGGAATATTCACCAAATCAATCCAAACCAAAAGCAAATGCACACGAATAAATGCTAGGAATTCATACCTAACAATCGAAGATAAATATAAGCATAGATGTGAGATAAAAATCTTAACATTTCACAAAAATCAACCAAGAAGAAGCTTGAAAGCAAATGGAGAATCAACCTCTCTTCAACACAACCCAATTGAGCTTGAATCTAAGCTCAAAACAAGAACATTCCCAAAATTAGGTTTAGGAATTTCTGAAATTGGTAAGAATAAGTTGGAGAAGAAGAAGAGAATGCTTACCAATAAGTTCTCTTGAATTTGGAGCTAGGAAATTGAATTTGCAAAAGGAACTAGGGTTTTGGAGTTTTAATTTCCAATCTTTCCCACCATTAATACTCTAAAAACTGAAAAGAGAAGAGAATGAGGGTGAGTGGGGAAGAATGGCTCAGATTTGAGCATAAGTTAACATAGGATTGAGCCCAAACCAAACCCAAAGTGAAAAGTAGCAAAAATCAACTTTCTCCAAACATATCGAAGCTTATACTCAAAAAGGTCGCAAACGGCATTTTAAACTCAATGGGAGTGGTCCCGAGTCCTAATTCGACCGTATGCAAAAAGTAGCTTTTCGGACTAAAATCCGACTAACGATGAAATATTTAAATAAAATATTTAAATATAAAATCGACAAATATGCGGGTTGTTACATCGGTCAAATTAACAATTTCTTTAGTTTCTTTTTAAAGTTTTTAATTTGATTTCTCACCACTTGTCTAGGCTTGTAGGACGGTCCTTTGAATGACTTGCCCTTAGGATAAGAAATTGAATATAAATCTTAAGTTTATCACGCTTTTGTATCTAACTACCCACGTATCGAGAATGACTTGTTCCTGTTGATGCCTTTTAACACAGTAGGGAAATATGAACATAATATCTTGCAAAATAATTTTATCAAAGCATTATATGAAATCAGAAATAAAATAAGGTTTTGGCAAATAAATCCGAAGTTCAACTCATCGAAATGAAAATGGAAATAACATTTTTTACATACTTTAATCAAAACTAATAAGGTTTAGCAAATAAATCCCAAACTTAAACTCTTTTAGATAAATATGAAAGGAATATGTTTATGTGTTTTAATCAAAACTAATAATATTTTAGGGAAAAAAATCACAAAACCCAATATGCAAATGATCATGGAATGATCGAAACAGGTAAATTATTTTGAAAATGATTTTCCCAAATTAATACACACACTTTAACATATATTAACCAAAATCTTATAAGGGTTTGAAAAATCCAACCATTCCAAAAATCAAAACTTATCTCCTTCTAATTTTTTTATAAAAGGTTATTTATTTTCAAAAAGCTTTATCTTTTGTTAATGTCTTAAAACTTGGCCCTTTTCAAAGAACTTCAATCTAAAAATACTAACTTTTTAAGAAACTTGAGATCTAATTTGGAGAAGATGAAAAGGCATACTATAAGGAAATCCATTACTGGAATAAGCCAACAATGACACGGGGGCAGCCAGGAGGTGTCTTCAAGTTCAAAATCCATCTTCTATCTATGTAATAAGAGAAGAGATAAAAGGGATTATGACGGAGATGAAAACAAGATTAATGACTTAACAAAAGGGGACGCTTAATGGATTATTTCGAAGGTTGGAACAATAAAGGATTGCTAGAGCAGTGGAAAATCAAAATCAGATGCCAAGAAACAGAGCGGATGTGCAAGGGAATAAAACGGAGCAAGCTGGGACTAATACCCTAATACTCGATAGACCGGTACCGACCACAATTATGTTGGTACCGACCATAATGGACAGATGGACAAGGGCACGGTCAATTTAGGTTTTGAGCGAGCTGGCATACCATTAACGGGCGATGTTGGATTTAGAGATAAGGATTAGAATGTGAACTTGCAGCAACCAGGATTAGGACCAAACATTCCCCACAAGAATAGGGGAGGGGGTTAGGTGACGATCTGAATCAAGGGTATGATGAGCCCTAGAGATATCCTCTAAATGATAATTATAGAATTGCTGATATGATAAGATGGGTGCTAAGAGGTAAATACTTAGATCAAACTTTGTCGGATGTAAATAGAAACCAATTTACCCTAACATCCAATACACTAGGTGTCCATTTGATTTCAAGCTACCGACATTGGAAATGTATAATGTAAGAATGGATCTAACAGTTCATATGATGAGATATATCTAGCACATGAAAGTGTTAGGTGCTTTGGAAGAACTGGTGGGATGGTGATTCCCATTTTAGTGATCATTTTCGGATCAAGTCCATAATCCATTTTTTTATTTGCCGACTCACATTGTTCTAGCAAATGTAAAGCAATCCTTAGAGTAAACCACATAAAATAATGGCTTGAGTATCCTTTTACAGGATAATAAGTTCCAACCACACCAAACTCCGGGCACGAGCTTAAGTTAACTACTTAGAATCGTAGTCCTTACATCCTCATGCAGGATGTTAGCATTCGAGCATGACTAACTCCAGACAATGATCGAAGGCTTAAAAATTGGATCCCGCTTTACTCCGGGCTTGGACCTTCCATTCTACCTACTCCGGGCAAGATGTTAAGGATCAGATGAACTTGTCATGCCTACTTTCATTTGCACTTTTGCACCCCCAGTCCGGGTAGGAGAGTTGAGTGAGCGAACGGTCGTATCATGCTCTTTTTGATTTATACTCCTACACTCCATCCGAGGGTAAAAGTTGGCGTATGGACAATTGTGTCACATCAGATTTTAAGTTTATGCTATTGCCCCCAATCCAAAGGCAAGAGCCAGTTTGTGGATGATCGTATTTCATCCGACTTAGGTATATACTTTGTCTCTTACTCCGGGAACAAGAGTTAGGGTACAGATGCTCGTATTGCATCTGGTTTACGTTAACACTCCTACCCTCAATTCGAAGGCAAGAATAAGGATACGGACGGTCATATCATGTCCGACTTATGTTTGTACTCTTGCTTGTATTCCGGGAGCGAGAGTTAGGGTGCGGATGATCGTATCATGTCTAGCTTACATTTATACTCATTCCCCCAATCTGAAGGCAAGAGTTACCTGATGTCAATCTCCGGACATTAAGAGGGACTTCACGAGCTCGATCATGGACCATAGAAGTTTGGCTAGCATCTATGTCCAATTTTGTATGCACCTACATTAATCATATGCAGATTCATTTGAGTTGATCAAGTCATAACTCTTAAGAAACGGGAAAATAGAAGTTTGGGCAGAAAAGGCCGTTTATTTCATAAAAGACGAAAAAATGACAGAATCTCTTTTATTGCATGGCTCTAGATCATTATTTACAAGTTTATTCTAAGTAAAATAGCATCACAAGTGCTCACTATTCCACGCCCTTGGGAGCGAAATTCCGTCCACGGTTGCCAACTTGAAAGTGTCATCTCCAAGCCTTTCCTCTATTGCATATGGACCTTCCTTGCTCGGGCCCAAGTTCTTAGGGCCAAGAAAGATTTGTTTGAGGACCAAATCGCTAATTTCAAAGGTTAAATTCTTAACTATGGTGTTGTATTATCATGCGACTTGGTGTCTATGTGCCGCTGCTCTCAACTCAGCTTCGATCTGCTTCTCATCGATCATATCAAAAGACTCCAGAAGGACTTGCTTATTTGTCCATTGTTCATAGTGGGTAACTCGATAAGAAGGTACTTCCAGTTCAACTGGAATCATAGCCCCCGATTCGTTTGCCAAGGCGAATGGAGAATGACTATTCCTTATTTGTGGATGGCTCAGTAAGCCCAAAGCGTTAATGGAAATTCATCGTCCCACTTGCCTTTGACCTTCTCTAATCACTTCTTGAGAATGGAATTGATAATTTGTTTATAGCTTCGACCTGTCGATTCACCTGAGGTTTTGCTACCACTGTGAATCTCTTCTCCATGTAGTGTCGGCGATAGAAATCCTTAAACTCTATACTATCGATTTGGATCCCATTATCAGTAACTATTGCTTACAAAACCCTAAAACGATAGAAGATATTCCGAACAACAAAGTTGATTACATTCTTTATGGTAATGGTGGCTAATAGCTCCGCCTCAGCCTATTTAGTAAAGCAATCAACCACCATGATGACATACTTTGCGCCACCTTTAGATATCGAAAAATACGTCGATGATATCAATACACAAAACCGCAAATGGCCAAGGACTGATCATTTAACTAAATTCCATCGGTGGGGCTCTTCAAATTTTAGCAAAACTCTGGCACTTATCACATCTTCAGGTGTAGTCAATCACGCCTTGATTAACTATTGGTGGAAAATATCTGTATCGAAAAATCTACTTCGCTAAAATTTGCCCCCTGGTGTGGTTGCCAAAAGCCCCTTCGTGAACACCTCTTTGGACTTGTTTGGCTTTGTCATGAGCGACACATCAAAGCAGGGGACAGAGTAATCCTTCAAGTATAGTAATTCTTCTTGCGTGATGTATCTTGAAGCTTGGCAAAGGATTTTTCGTCATTTATTCCTTCTCTCCAGAAGGACCCTCTTTGCAAATAATCCCGAATTGGAGTCACCATGACTCCCATTCAGAAGCAATCTCCCAGATCCCATCGACATCCATCTGGTTGATGCTTAGATCTAAGAGTACTTCCATTGGACTAGGCCGACGAGCTGCGCATCTTCGAAACTAGCCAACTTAGCAAGCGAGTCGGCTTTCTCATTTTCCTCTCTGGGAATATGAGTGATCGTGTAATATTCAAAGTCATCAAGCAACTTAAGAACCCAGCTTAGATAGGAAGCTAGGCTTTCTTCTTTTACCTGATACTTCTTACAAACTTAGAATACCACTAGCTGGAAGTCACAGAAAATGTGTAAAGTCTTTATTCCCAATTCCTTGGCGATTAAGACCTATAATTAAAGCCTCGTATTCAGCTTCATTGTTCATTGTCAGAAAATCAAGTTTTAAGGCATATCAGATCGGGCGTTCTTTGGGAGTGTAAAGCACATCTCTAACACCAGAACACTAATAATTGGATGCACCATCCATGTACATCTTCCATCCAACTTCCTTTGCTCCACTGCTCTTTGGAGAATCATCTTGTAAAGTGAATTCAGATATAAAATCCACCAAAACCTGACCCTAGATTTTTCTTCGAGGGTGATAAATGATATCATATTGACTCAATTCACGGTTCCATTTTAGCAACCTTCCAAAAGTCTCAGGCCGTTGTAAGACTTGTCGTAAAGGCTGGTCAGTATGGACATTGATCAAATGAGCCTAGAAGTAGGGGCAGAGCTTCTTCAAAACGATCAACAGACAGTCTGCGAGCTTTTCCAATCTCGGGTATTTTCTTTCTGCTCCTTTCAACCGATTACTAATGTAGTAGACCGACAGTTGGATGCGAGATTCCTTACATACAAGTATGGGACTCAAAGTATGCACCGACACAACCAAGTATATAAATAAGTCCTCATCATCCACCGGCTTCGAAAGGATGAGAGGTCTTTATACGTGATTCACCAAAGCTTGGAACACGTCTTTGCAATCCTGGTTCCATTCAATGTTTCTCTTTACCTTCTTGATCACCACGAAGAAAGGGATGCATTAGTTAGTGGCCTTGGAAATGAATCGACTCAAGACGACAACTTTCCCATTCAAGCTTTGGACCACCTTGATCGTCTTTCGGGCTTCGATCTCTCTTAAAGCCTTGACCGTCTATGGATTGGCTTCAATTCCATGAGAGATTACAATGAAGCCTAAGAATGTCCCCGATGCAACATCAAAAGAGCATTTCAAGGGATTGAGCAATATCCCGTATTATCGAAGGGCATCAAACATTTCTGCCAGATCGTCAAACATTTCTTCCAGATCGTCAATGTGATTTCTCGAATGCCAAAACTCCACGAGCATATCATCCATTAAGGCTATCAATAGAGACTCAAAAAGTCCAAAATTCATCTGCATCCATATCCGAAAAGCGGATAAATGTCCAATATTCGAAAAAAAGGATGTGGATACGGATACGAAGACATCCGTATCTGAAAATTATCCGTTCTATTTGTTATAGTTCAAATTATGTGTATTTTAGTGAAACGAAAGACAATCGTTTATTATTTTATTAAGTTGGTAGTTTATATTATATGCACTTAATGCTTATTAACTGCTCGAAACTATTTATTATCATCATATTTGTTAATTTTTAATACATCTACAATAATTAGGATAGGAAAATATATCTGTTAAACTAATTTTTTTTTGATTTATTGATCATGAGCAGATAGGATAATTATCCGATATCCGTCTGTATCCACGGATGCAGATATCTGATATTAAAAAATGATTTCGAATGCGGATGCAGATATGGCACTATCCGCATCTGAAAACGTCCGTTGACAGACCTATCATCCATGTAAACTTCCATTGATCGTCAAATTTGGCCTTTAAACATTCAGTTCACAAGTCCTTGGTTAATCTCTCTTACATCTTTAATCCGAAGGGCCTGAGCAAATAACAATAGAGTCCAAGGTCGATGATGAAGCCAGTGTGTTCCTAATCCGGGATGTTCATCGGGATTTGATTGTATCTGAAGTATGCATCCATGAATGAAAGTAGCTCGTGTCCAGCAGTTGAGTCCACCAACTGATCTATCCTTGGAAGCGGGAAGCAATCCTTCGGGCATGCTTTATTCAAGTCCGAATAGTTGATGCATGTCCTCCGCTTCCCATTTGTGTTCTTCACCAAATAGAGTTAAATACCCAATTCAGGTATATAGCATCGTGGGTAAAGCCATTTTCCTTCAACTTATCTACTTCCTCCTTGAGTGTAGCAGATCTCTCTGAACCCAAGCTGTGACATTTCTATTTCATAGTAACATATTTGGGATGGATGTTTAATGCATGTCTCGCTATCCTGGGCGAGATCCCACACATATCTGAGTGTGTCTCCAAGAAAACTAACCAACTCCCTCATCACACTAGTGCCGAGCTAAGATCCAACCTTCAAGATTTTACTCGGGTCATCTCTGCTAATTGGAACAGCGATTGTCAACTTGGTTAGAGCTGCTTATCGGCCCTCCAGCTCTTTTCGTCGGTCCATGTCATCATAGATACTACTAGTTTGCGCGAGTTAGGGCTCAAGCGGTAGTTGCCATGCGTCTAAGCTTTTATGTAGAAGACCCCCTCTACACTCTTTCCTTTCTCCTTACGCCTCACTTCCTTCAGTTCAGCTATATAGCACTCACGGCCAACCACTTGATCTCCATGCATGATCCCCACTCCATTGTTTGTAAAGGAATTTCGAAGTTAAACACCAGAGAGTGATGGCCGCTCTAAATTCAGCTAGGGCCATTCGACCTATGAATGCGTTATAAGTAGAATAAATTTCCACCACTAAAATGGCACAACCCGCGCTCACCTGCGGTCGCCCTTACCAAGTTCCGCCGATAGTTCAACAAATCCTATTGCTTCAGTAGCCATCCAATTGTACCCGTGTATACGAGATCTACAAGGTTTCAAATCTCTCTCCTCCAACATCATTTCGTCGTAAACTTTTTCGAACAAAATATTAACTGAACTCCCACAGTAAACAAGCACCTTCCGTACAACAACAAGGCCAATCACGGCTGAGATCACAAGCGGGTCAATTATTAGAGCTATGATCCATCAACATCCTTGTTCCAGAAAACAATAACGCCTGTCATGGTTCAAGATTGTTTTTCTAGAGTTCTATCCTCAATAGTATAGCAACTTTCATTATCAACATGCTTTAAGGCTCCTATGTATCTATCCATTTCTGCAAAACTCTTATCGATAGGATAAGGCTCACCGATGATTGTGTTAATCGCTAATCATTTTTTTAGCCGCCTAAGTGCATCAGCATCAGGCTCAACTTGTCCCTACTGGTAATACGGTCCAGGGGCGCTAGAATTTCCTTTCCCACCATCCTATGGGGCTTTCACATACTATTGTAATTTCTTTTTCCGTATTAGATCTTCAATCATGTTGCGCAAGTGTCTGCACTCATTAGTATTATGACCGTGAGTCTCATGGAATCTGCAGAACTTGACCGACTTCCTCTCCTTCTCAATTTGAACCCTAGGAGCTAGCTTCCTACATGGTTTAGTATTCTGAGTAGCCAAATAGATGTTCTTAACTGAGTTGTTCAATTCAGTGTAATTGTCATACTTGGGACCTCTGAAATGACTCTCGTTATCTAGCTTTCCCTTCTCTGCCCCATCATTGCTTCGTTTTCCTTCTTTGTTCTGATTACCAACTTTCACACCAATATTCCCAAAGCTTCCTCCAGATTTCTTTGCAGCAATATTATTTTGAATCGGCTCATTCAAATTTACAACATCAGTCCTCCATGGATGCTTATGTGCATACTTCCGATGTAAATACTTATTAACTTTCCTATAGAAAGCTTCCATTGTCGATGGTTTCTTTCTTTCTATCCAATCCCCAAAATCCAAGTCAGGATGAACTCCTCTACAAAGTGTCATCAATAACATATTTTCCTTTGTGTCCATTATTTACGTTATAGCCATGTGGAACTGATTTAAATAGTCCCACAATAACTCTCCCTCGCCCCGATAAACATTAGACAATGACATCACGTGTTTTGGATGTGAGGTGTGCAAACGGAATTGCTCCATGAATTTCCATGATAATTTAGCAAAAGATGATATGGACTTCGGTGGAAGCCAGGTGAACCACATTGTAGCCACCATTTCTAATGAAATTGGGAAACAACGACACTTTACAACATCCGAATCCCTGGCTTAATCCATAAGTCATTCATATCTAATTAAATATTGCCTAAGATTTGTCATTCCTCCATACAATGACATCGTTGACATGTTGAATCTTTGGGGCTATCTCACGTGAAGGATGCCCTTTGTAAATGGTTTCTGATTAGCATAAGTTCCCCAATATCATTACTCATGGATTTTTTTTCACTTACCAACCTCCTAGCATATCCTCCTAATAGTATGGATCAACAAGTTCAAAAGAATGGTGGTAATTAGGTCATGACCCAAGTGTTCGGTCCAACGAATGCTCTCAAGAAGGTGCTCGATACCTAGGCACTCCAAACTCCAAAGGACCCATTCATCCAGCATTCCCCCATGTTTGTTTCCTATGAGTAGCATCATTAGTAATATTGTGATTGTTCATATTCGAACCTTCAACAGCACATCCAGACAACATCCACGTTGATGGGCCCTGGGCTTACCATTTTGGGGGTCGGTACCGAGTCCTATGTGGAGGTCGATACCTATTCCTGAACTCGAGCCTGAGGCTCGTCCTCTTCCTTATGCAGATGTTCCAACATTGTATTTAGTTTTCTTCTACCTTCCTTCCCTCCATCTTCACTTGGATGAAGAAGAACTCTCCGACCCTGAGCTAGAATCTCTTCTCCTCCGTCTACGGCTATTTTGAGTCAGCACATCCAACAGCCTCAAGCACCGTTGCATCATGTTGTTCGTCATCTTTTGGCTTGCTTAGGATCATCTTCCTTATGTTCATCTTTATATCCATCTCCATTCTGGCTACAGCGGCAGTTGGAATCTAGATCTCGAATTGAATTGGTTAGACAATGCCATCTCCTTACCGAGGATTCTAATTGTCAACATTACTAGTGGTAGATCTTGTAGTTATAGTTTGAATTTGGAGTTCCTTCCTTCATGGGGCCATGACAGAAAGCTTCTTGTAGATTTCTAGGAAATCTTAGTTGTGGAAATCAAAAGAAAAGAAAATTTGGATCTATCTCTTGGATATGAAAATGAAATCAATCAAATGTGAACATAATAAATTTGATTGATTAAATAAAATGAATTGGAACCAACTAATTGAATATAAACTAATTTTGAAATAAATGTAGTTTATATGGTTTTAAATTAATTAATTTATTTTATATTTTAAATCTATTTTTCTTTCTGCTTGTTTCTATCCTCCTATCTCCTTCCTTTTCGAGGACGAAAAGCTTTGAGTGGGGGGGAGTGTAACGACCCGTAGATTTTAATGGTTTTAATAACGTAATTAACTAATTTTTTGTGAAATTTCAAACTAATTGAATTTGAAATAAAAAAATTGGTATTTGGAATGCGTCTATATAAACACAGCGAATGGTAAATTTTCATCTGATAATATGGAGGTTTATTTTATTGTGTAATTTTATTTCAATTTAAATCAGTTAATATTTGATAATAATAAAGTGATTTTCAAACTTGAATATTTTTATATAATAAAATTGTTTATCATCTACTGAGTGAGACGTCATAATTCATTTCGTCAAATTTGGACTTCCCTAGGTTCGTTTATCTTATTTTCAACGAATTTGCAGCATTTTTGGTACCAAATATCGGCTTTTGATAGGATTGTCATATCGTTGATATCTGTGTACCATTCTATTCGTCTTATCGTGCTGATCTCCGTAGTATATCCATTTTCGTATTTCGGCGTTCAGTATGCGACGTAATCTGCGAAACGGGTAGTTGTATCGGTACCATTTTTGAGTTCTATAACGTTTGTGACCTTTCAATTTTCAACCGTTTGAAAACCAATGTTTATTTGTTTTTATTACTTCATAAATTCTCGTGCTACACCATTCCCATCTGTTAAAATTTCATTCGTTCGCTTCAACGTCACTTGCTCTTTCAATTTGTCTGTTAGTCGTATAATATAAAGTATATTATATATATTACTGTGGGAAAGATCCCTATTTCTCTTCATTTGCCTGTGATCGGTCCAAATTTTGCCTCAAACCCCATACGCCTTCCTCCTTTGGCCGAATGTTGCTACTCACCTCTCCATCTATCTTATACTCCTACCACCCATCAGCTTTCATCTCCACCACCATCCACCTTGACCTCTTCCCTAGGGCCGAACCCAACTACCACCCATTTGCGCCTCTGACAACAAAACCGGCCAGCAGCCTCCCCTCCTGCAACCCTCCACGACCTTGTGCCGAGACCACCATGCCAAGCACCCGATCCTCCTCTCATCTCCTTGCTCCTCCACCCAAACCGATCTCTCTCCACCACCCGTCTACCCAGATCCAAGTGCAGCCTGCCATAGCCTCATCATCCACGCCACCTGAACCCGGCCATGCCTTCTCATTCGAACTCCTCCTCCCCTTCCATTGGCCGAAGCCAATACTCCACACGCAGCCTTCAACCCAAGTTCCTCCATGCGACCACCCAATGGTCGAGCTCCAGCCTCACTCCCACACTTTACCTTCTCTGCCTCACTTGCCTCGAGCACCTTGCCTTGCTTCACTAAGCCATGCTACAGCTCTTTTCTTATATATGTATAGAAAGATAAGGTATCGATTTCATATGTATATTTAATGAATTCACTGGTTTTATATATATATATATATAGTTTGTGTTTCGAATGTTATTACTAAATGTTATGTTTGTATTAAAATAGATTTTGGTAATAATAAAATATATGTTTATATAAACTTATCTTTATTCTGCTGGGTATAGTTTACACATATTTTATATATAGTTTGTATATACTTTGCTTTAGTTGGTTTGGTAGTTAATATGAAAATAGTATTATATGTTATTGCAGTATATATAAGCTAATTTTATAACATAGTGATGTTGATTTATATATACACGTTAAACTGTTATATAATAAGGTTATGTTATAGTATATAACATGTTAGTGTGTTATGATATTTAGTTACAGTATATTTATATATAGAGAGTAAGTGGAATACTGGCTGCATTTGTGTTGTTAATTAAAGTATAGATATAGTAAAGTTTATATATATATATATATCTACATATTTTAGTTTATATGTCACAGTATGCATATATGAGTTATAAAGGTTACAGTTTTTAATATTTCAAAGTTTAGTTTGTTTATAATCTTTGTTGCAGTTATTGTTTATAGATAAAATTTTGTTTAGAGCATATAACTATAAATGAGTTTAGTTTTGTATATGTATGTTTAATGTATTAACATTTATGTAGTTATATATATAGTTTATTACCTGGGTATATATAAGAAGATGATATACTATTCATAAGTATAAGTTATTAACATACTGGCATTAGTTGTTCGTATATAAATGTTATTTTTATAAAAGTTTAAGTTTTAGATTTTTAAATTTATATGTTGTAACTTGGCAGTATATGTATATAGATATGGATGCTTTGTTTGTTTTAAAACTATTGTTTTATAGGTATTACAACTATGTTAGTTTATGTATGATAGTTTTATATATGAGCAGTGTATATATGTTTATATAATCTATCTAATTTTATATACAAATTTATATAAGTTATATTGATTTCTTTTATAATTAATTATTTTTTAAATATAGTATGTATGAAAGTTTATACTTATGTTTATATATTAGTTTATATTCATAAGTATGTATGTATGTATATATATATTGTTATGTGTATTATTTTAAAATATTGTATATTTTTTTCCATTTATATCAAACTGACCCGATTTGTTTACATCGATCCTTGTTATTAGCTCTATTCGTCGAATTCGTGCCAATCTTGCTTTGCTTTAGAATTCATGCTTGAATTCGTAACTCATCTCATTCTCGTTCATCTCTGCACTTAAAAGGTGAGCAATCACTCACGATTAATATTCTTATATTTATTAAATTTGATTTCACTTGAAACGACAATTGAAATATGCTGCTAGATTTAACTGTTATTTATATAATATGCCATTATCTGCAACGGTTCACCTGTGACATCTGACATCATGATCTGTTATTTATATTTTATCTGTTATTGATGATATATGCCTGTTGTTGATATGTTATATTATTATCATCGCTGTTCTCACTCTGCAAGTTTCCTGTTAGTATAGAAATTTCCTATAGGTGGAAATGATACATACCCGAACGATCTTGTAGAATATGAGAAAATCATTATGGATTAAAATGATAAACCCAAGCGATTTTCATTTATATTGAATTTGGGATTGCGGGTTGAAATGATATATACCCGTAGATATTTAAATTGCGAATTGAAATGATAAATATCTGTATCACTTGACCATAGGATAGAAAATTATATACAGACACCGTTGGTCTATATATTCTGAAGAATGATTTCCAAGGTTATGAAAAGAAATATATGTGGTTTTAATACATATTGATTTTAAGATATTATATATATAAATGTTGTTTTTATAAAGGTTTAAATTTTAATTTTTTATTTAAAATTATATGTTTTGGAAATTTTAAAATTATAACTTAGTTTTGAAATTATGATTTTTAAGATTTTACTTATAATTTTACTATTCCAATATATATATAAATAGATCCAATAAAACTATAAATTTTAATAATAAAATTTAATTTAATAAAATTTAATCCAATTAGTATATAATTGTTTAAGTATTTACTTAAATTGATATTAATATTTTTGAAATAGATTTTATAACTTTTAAAAAAGGGTTGGGAAGATAAATTAATGTTGACTTGGAAATTAATTTGGGTAATAATTGGATTTAAATAAAAATTTATTTGAACTTATTGATTTTAGATGTTGAATTTATAAATTATAACTTGATTTGATAAAAAGTGGTTTAAATGAATATTCGCATCTTTAAATAAAATTGAGACTAAATATTTAATATTTGTTTCAATTTATAAATTGAGATGTTATTTAATTGTTATTTAAATTGATTAAGTGAATGTTTTCCAATTTGAATTAAATTAGAGTTAAATGTGGAAATATAAGTAAAAGTTATATTGTAAATGTTTGAATATTTAAACTTGGATCTTTGAACTTTAGATTGAAATGGTTAATCTGGAATTGATTTAAATTGAATGTTGGAATTTAAGATGATTTGAATTGACTTGAAAATTGGAGTAAACTATTTCATTACATAAAGTGTTATGATTTTAGAAGTGTTATGGTTTCAAAAGTGTTATGATTTCCAAAGTATTATGATTTCAAAAGTGTATGGTTTTGAAAGTGTTATAATTTTGAAAGTGTTACAATCCTGAAAATGAATCTTATTTAAAGTGTATAATGATACCAAATTGATATGATTTGAAATGATATGATATTTTGATATGAATTATGAACTATTTGAAATGAAATGACCACGGTGTTATAATAACGTTTGGTTGTTAAAGAGACAGGGATCAGATATTGTCATACTCTCTGCCAATACCGAAAATCACTTTAACAACTATGTGCATGGTGGAGATTCCAGAATGAAGTAGGATGGTTTGGTTACGATTCTATATGGTATTTACGTAGCCCTGACTCCCGTGAGTCAGCTTGATGCGGCTAAAACAAGAGCGATGTTGGGCCAAGTGAGGTCATTCCTCCTATCGGACACATTTCTTCGATACCATTCTATTTCTTTTGTGATTTGATTAGGTGCAACTTTGATTTGGGAGTGTGTCACGAGGTAGGCGGTAGTAGCTGCTATGCGTTACCACCAGTCCGGATTTGCAAACGGTATATCTACCCTGGCATTCCCTCGAGTGCCTTGTCGCATGCCCTATCGCGCCTTCTACGAGTTTATTTTGTACCATACCTATGGAGTGCCCTCTGATAGCCCTCCAGTTTATGGGGGGGTTATGGTACTGTATAGACTATGGGAATGTATAAAATGTGTTAAGGGGGATATAGGTAACGCCTTAATGCTAATTTAATACTTTACTATAGACATATTATAATAGCGTATATTACTACATAATAGATAGTTCCACCGATCCTCAAAGGATGGAAATCACAACTATCCTTTAAGTTACATGTATTTTAGTTGACATTTCACTTGAGTTGAATTTATTAACATAAGAATGTTAATCCTGACTCGAGTGTTTTGTGTTTTGCTTTACGCTCGGGTGAGACTGAGTGTCACAGCATTTGAGACTCACTTTGAAGCTTCAGAGCTTTGCTTGAAGATCCATCTATATCTTTCCAGCTTTCAGTTATTTTAGTTGTTTCAAGTGACTTCTGTTCAGTCTTGTCAGTTACTTTTGTATTTGAGACTTCTCTGTATTTGAGATATTTTGTTTTATTTATTTCAGACTCTGATGTTTATATAGTAGCTTCATGAACTACTATTTATCTATTCCGCTGCTTATCGTTATATTACTCTGTGTCTGTGATTCTGCGATTGATTTCATTTACTGTATATGCTGAGTTTTGCCAAATATAAATTAACAATATGATATCTTGAGCAATTCAAGTCCGACATGTTCGGATGCGAATGTCACAAAATACTGGGTCGTTACATTAATAGCCTTTAAATAATGGTTTCGAAAGGGTGCTTTCGCCTTCTTACTTTGAAGGCGGGTTGGTTTCGAAACCATCCTCTTTCTTTTACTTAGGACCAATGCTTTTGAAAGCAATGCTTTCACCCCTATTCTTTACGACCATTAGTTATATTAAAAGTTAAACCCAAGGGTTTCGAAATGAATGATTTTAATTAGTTTCGAAGCAATATTTCCATAAATTTTTGCTTGAACCCAATATTATTGAAAGGTGTGTTTCAAGTGAAGGATTTCAAGGATTTTGAAAGGCATATAATATGGGTTTCGAAGGGGAGATCCCTAATGTTTTCGAAAGGTTTATATTGAGTATTTTAATTGAGTGGTTTCTAATGCTTTCGAAAGGCAAGTTTAAAATGGTTTAAGAAAGAGGATGTCTAACGTTTTAAGTTTTGCTTTCGAAAGGGTTGTTTTCAATGATTTTGAAAGGTATTTTTAAGGCTTTAAACAAGGGTTTCGAAGGCGATGTCTTGGCTTTAAAACCTAATATTTACTAAGTTAAAAAGTGCTTTAACTTGTTTTAAAGGGAGAGATAACCCTATTGATTTAGGTTTTCATTAACATTGTTTTGTGCAAAGCATATATCATGGAAAAGGTATTTAAGTAAAGCAAATGGTATATTTTCCTTATTTAAGTATGATTTAAAAAGAAAATGTTTTCAAGGAAAATTGGAGGGGCTAGTTAACCCTAAGTAAATGGCTCAGATATTAGAAGACCAGATGGGACTAGTGTAGGGTCACGCCCTGTACTTTAGCTAGTAGTCTCTAGCTAATATAAGTCCAAAATTCTAGTGTGTAGGGCTTTGTCACAGGTAAGACTAAAATGATGTTGCACACATAAAGGAATACACAAAGTAGAGGTGGGTTATTAGTGAGCCTGCAAAACCATTAATATCAGTTGACCCTTGGAAAAGTAAGTTAAGGACAGACCATCCAGTATCGTGTCTAACAGAAGTTAGATTATTTACTATGTCTGGTAGGCCTTAGTTAGCCAATGGTTAATAGTTAGCCTAATAGAACTATATTGTTTGGACAAAGAGTCTATTGATTACCTGATTTATATGCATATATGTATTGCTATTGTTGTTTAATCAGTTTGATTATAAGTTTTTGATTTGCCAAAGATATTCCTTTAAAAAGGATATTGGGAGGGGAAACCAATTCTGCTAAGTGGCGTGGTCTCACTCAATATCAGTAAACCGAGATGTAATAGTGCTATTCACACAAGGCTTTATGTCTGACTCAAAGTTTATGTTTTCCCTTTATACTCTTAGGTGCGTAAAATTTGATTTGAGTAGATTGAGAGTTAAGTACTTTCAGGTTTAGCAGGTTGGATGAATAAGCTTCTGAAGACGTGCAAGAGGCAAAGCTTGCTATGTAGGAGCTATTTAATATTATTTCTGCTGTGATGTATTAAGACTAATATGTCTATTTAGTAATCTAATCATCCAAGAGGGCATCTTCATATGTCGCTCTTGGCGTAATTTGTAATAATTATACTTGATCAAAACTTGGGAATCGTTTCGGGATTATGTATCTTAATATGAAATATTGATTTGAAATGTAATTATGAAAACTGTTTTGAAATCTGTGTTGATTTTATTTCATATTCATGTGCTTCTGATATTATGGATACTATAAACATTAGCGTATTCCGCCATTGGAAATTAATACTATGGATGACAGCAACATCTATAGCACTTAGCTTCAGACCTCAAGATAGAGGATATTACACCAATTTTGGTCTAAAGAGTAGGGCTTGATTTAGTAGGCTGTTTTTTATAAGTTAGTCGACTTGGGCTAGTTTAGTCGACTGAGCAAGGATTTTAGTCAACTGAATTAGTATACTTTCCAAAAGCTTGCTTAGTTTAGTGGTAAAGGCATGAGCTTATCTCTCAGCCCGTCAGAGTTCAAGTCCTAGCTTCGTATATTTTTAGCCAATTTATTTTCCAACTTTTCCATCATCCTAAAATGACTCTATAAATATATTAGTAGCATTTTTATATGGTTGTTATCATCAAAATACCATATATATGTTCTTTCAATTTCGTTGTTATGGGCAAAGAGATTTTCCTTGGGTCATAAGCATTGGTTGGGGCTTCATTGCTTAGCCTTATCCCTATTATGGTTCACTTTTGAATATCTTGCTGGGAGGACTCTCCTTTATGAGAATGCCTATGAGATACCATTTGAAGCAGCGAAAGTGGAAAGTAACCGAAACTCCAACCGAGGCAAAATGACCATAATATAAGGAAGATCGGACTTGTTCAAAAAAGTATAACTGGCTTAGTACATCACCCATGTGGCATATAAGAGGCATGTCACTATGAAATGTCATCCATATAGAGTGAAATGTAAGTGCTTCATTTGTGATCGGCTTGATCACTTGAAGAAGGACTATGCTACATTTCCAAAGGGTGTGTAAGTAATGATGACTTGTGCCTTTCAAGCATTACCAGATCCTAACGGCTTATGACTTAAGAAATTGAAAGAAGCTTATGTAGTTAGGTATTCTCTATTTTTGGGAACTCACTTCCAATTTTTAGCGGTACATTTATCTGTTGCTAGTTACTCGGTAAATAGGCTAAATTTGACATCCTTCATAGTAGGTAAATTCTTAGGCAGAGATAAACCTTGTATGAGTCACCTTAGTTGCAAAACTGAGGTAAAACAATCGAAGTTTTACAATTCAAACTTGATGCACAAGCTTTCAAGTTGAGTAGGATCAATCGATTAAGTATGACATGGATTTATATCTAGGTAGGGTTTGGTAGATTCTTAGTAGTGAACAAATACCGAGTGGATGACTTATAGGCAATTGTGTAGAGTTGTTCATGCTATAGTTGTTTTCCTTTGTGTGTCAGTAAACCTTAGGTGATGGGAGAAATCCCATGTGTCGAAAGGAATAATTTCTAAAGATTTGTCTAGTCACATGCCAATTCTTAACCTAAAGATCGAGTGTAGAGTTTTCAGGTGATTTGCACTAGTTAGGACAGGGTTTTTCACTTAGTTCTTATAGATAAGCACTTGAGTCGGATTCTTGGGATGATTGAGAGATTTTTGAAACGTGATCTTGGTTGTGCTAAGAGATTTCAATAGTTGGATCAAGGAACCGGATAGGAGTTCGCAAAGATGGAGTCAGGAGGCCAACCCTAATTTAACAAAGAAATCTTTTGAGCAAACATAGGTTTGGAACATGTACCATGTCATTTGGAATGATCTTTAGGAAATTATAAAACTTTAATGTGGTAATTATTACGTGGGATAGTTCAGGGAAGAATTTCTTGACCAGTTTTGTGGTGATTTGGATAATCTCCTAAGTAACGAGATGGTACTTGCCTAGGCAAGTGCCCTAGTGCATTTACTATATTATACCTATTAACATTGTGCAATCAAAGTGAGTTTGATCACTAGAAAACCCAAGAAATGGTATATCTTCATTTATAATCATGATTTAGTTAGTATAATTTTCTCTTTTAGGGAATGAGTTCTGTCCGAAAGAAAGAAAAGTCGAGGCATTAATTGTTGGATTTATTCAAGGGTTTTAAGACTCGATGATTCTGTATATCGTACAGATTTTTTCTCTTTGTAGCAAGGAGGTATAGTAGTCATTCATGTGTTATATTCACAAAAGGATTTGCACTGCTAGGCATTTATTCCTCTTGAACGGCGGATGGACTCATTAGAGTTTATGGTTCAACATGCACATTTGACTCTTGATGGTTATCGAGCATGTTGGTGCAGACTCTTTTAAATATTTCATTGTTTGTATTCTTATTTATTTCTTGCTGCTTACTGTTATTGCTACTGCTTATGTTTTCTGTTATTATTTGTTACCGTTATTGCTATTGTTTGATCGTGTTTGTTGTCGCTACTGGTTAACTTTGAAGCTAGGTGGTTTTTTTATTGTGGCTGATTTTGCTGCTTACATGTTTGATACTTGAATGCTTGTTATTATTACTTATCATTATTGGCTATTATCTGATGGTTTCTTATCACTTGTAGCCATTGATTGAGTAGAGGTTAATTATATGAGATAATTAAGTGCATACCATTTGATTGGCAATAATGGATTCCTACCTTTAGGGTTCAATCCGGGGTGTATAGTTATATAAATTATATCGGTCTTATGTAGCAACCGTGTGTAGTGTTAATCTTATATTAGCGATCATACATTGTATTAGCCTTGTATCGGTGGCTTGTAGATCATTGCCTTTGTATTAGCGGCCACGTATATTATTAGATCGAGATAGATGTTTGAGTACATTAGTGTGCTAGCCCTGTTTATCTGGAATTGTTGGATCGCGATAACCATCCATTATTGACTCCACCCATTGGTAATGATAGGTATTGATTTGTATTCCTTAGCTATTTGGAATAGATCATATATCATCCATGATTGGTATAGGGCGAGATAGGATCTATACAAATCAATTACCTTTTGATGTGACTCGGAGTCAGTGATATATTTTGATACTAACTCACTTGAGCTTACTCTCTAATTAATTGTCTTGTATGACCATAGAAGTACAGGTTACCACCCTAAGGTTATATTAATTTTGTTAGTGCATAATCCTCTTTGTATAGGATAATTAGGTACTTGAGAACTAATGTATAACTGGTTAAATCCGTATTTTCTTAGATTGGCATTTAAATAATAAAAAGCTTTCTTAAGAGAGGTAGGACTTTTTAGGAAATATGGGATAACGAAGGTCATCGCATATTTCATACTGTGTGATGCATTCTAATTTAGGAGTTCTGTAGTGTTGATAGCATAAGAGAATGTGCTGTTGGAATTTTTTGAAATTGAGATTCGGGAAGTTTGGTCAACCATGTTAGTTTCTCATACTCATATAAGTTTCAAGGACAAAATCCTTTTAAGGAGCGAAGAACTTAACAACTTGCATATTTAACGATAATATATTTAAATAGCTAATTTAAATATTAAGTTATTATCGAATTAGAAGTCTAAAATGTGACTTTTTGCATACAATCTAATTAGGACTTGAGACTGAGTCCGGATCGATGTTGCAAATTTGAACGAGTATAAGGTTCGATATGTTTGGAGTTCGGAATTTTCGAGAATGAATAGTACCGAATGGATAGAATTGGGGCTTAGCCCGTTAATTGGCTATACGTAGCTAAATCCCTTCATTATCTCTTCTCCTAATCCCCTCTTAATCACCTTCCAATCCTTTAACTCTAACACCTCTAAATGAAATTCCTAAATTCGAATAAAAATCGCCATAATTCTTCTCTTCCAATTCTCTACAAAACCCACGAAGGAATTAGCTTGAATTGGATTTGGATAGAGATATGAATTTTAAAGTTAGCTTGTAGATGATTTTGATGATTAGAGCTTGATTTAGGGAAAGAGAAGGGGGTAGGATGATTCTCCTTATCTATTTATGTGTTATACTTCATACTTTCGTTTATTGCTTAATATCGAATCATATAAAGTGATTTAAAGAATGATTGGGTTAGTATAGACTTGTATTCATGTTATAAACATGTTTCCCATAGTTAACTAATTGTTTAAGACACTAATACTATATTTTGAAATAGTTAGCAAGCCTTAGATTTAAGTGGGAAAATTGGGTGATTGTTTATAATGTTATTGTTTGATTTTGGATTAATTAAGTAGTGTAATGATGTGCATGTCACTAGAAAATATTAATTAATCCATCTGAATTGATTTGCAAAAGGTTAGAAGCTAACTAAGGGGTTTGGGATTTCTACATCCCTCAAAGTAATTAAAGACCCTATAAGTCTTAATAAATATTTATAAAATGGTTCCATGATTTTAAAAATGAAGTATACATTTTATAAAATGGATATGGGATTTTATAAAATAGTAAAGTTGAATGCTTGATTTATTTTTATGAAGTGGTTAAGTATTTTAAAGCCTACAAAGTGATTATAAGCTAGTATGACATTTTATAAGGTGGTTTATGATTTCATAAAATGATATAAAGAGGTGTTTCACTTTTATTATTAGAAAGATTACTTAAACAAGTAATATTTGAACAAGAAATAGTTGAATTGCCTATTGGATATATGTAAGTGTATATATGCACGAGCAAATATATGTATACATGTATTCGAAGTTAAGCAGCGATCGAAACAATTCTAGTGTTGTAGCTAGAACTGTGATGAGAGTTGTGTTTATAAGAGCTGAATATCTATGTAATAGACTGTATATGCACACAGGAATGCCCATATGTGTATACGGTCATGTTATGAGCGATCTCATGTAACCGTAGCACAATGGATGCGCTAATTTGTATTGGTAAGTGCCGGGTCGATTAATCGTCCTAGTGAAGCTCGTTTGCAATTGTTTAGTTATATAGAAATTTTATAGAATATGAGTTCATTACAGGAATTTCACACAGCCATAGCGACCATTGTATGCGCTAACTTATGTGAGAGTGTACCGGGTTGAGTAGTTGCCCCGATGAAGTCCGAAAATGTGAATTGACAAGTTAATGTATGTTTGCATGGATATATGTGCATAGGCATGCATGAATGAGTGTATCAACACATGTAAGCTAAAAAAAGGATAGAGGAAAACTAAAGTTGTGTAAATTCGTGATTTGAACTCTCCAAATTGAAGAGAATTTCACCAAGAACGCAACGGAAGAAACGGCGAGTCATTTGGAGCCGTAGATCAAAAGTTATGGGTGTTTAAAGGTTGATTCTGCCTATAATTGCATCCAGACGTCTGACTTAAAGTCTCTGATGTTTGGATAAGCCTTGGGAACAAATAGCAATATATGTTAGACGTTTGACCCAAAATCTCAAACGCCTGGTAAATGTTGCAGACGTTTGAGAGTGTAATGATCCTAATTTTGACTAACATTATTTAAAATATTTAATTAGATAAATAAAACAAAATAATGTAGGTAGTTAAGAGATTAAGATTTGTTAATTAAAAAGGCGTCGTGCATTAATGAATGTATTAGCAAAAGAGAACTAAAAATAAGTAAGTTGGAGGAATACGGTGAGGGTAAAATTGGGAAAGCCTTTATTCTAAATACTCTATGCCCTTCCATTCTTCATTTCACATTCATTTTAACTATTACAAACAAAACTAAAACCCTAAAGGAACTTGGTCAGCCACCATTAAGAAGATCTAAAGGGAAGATAAGCTAGGATTCAAGTGGAAAGCTTGAAGAAATCAATCTAAAGGCAAATCTCAACCTTCTTAAACACGAAGCTAAGGTGAATAATTAATTTACATCTCTAATTTTGATGAATGGTTTCAGTTTAATGGTAAACCTATTTTCTTTTAAAAGTATATGTCATGTTATGGTGACTAAATGATTGTACGTTTTAAGTTGATGATTTACGGAGATTTAATAAGAATTTTATGATATGTTTAGATTAGAAAACCTATCAAATAACATCCAAATGAGTTGCGTTTTTATATATATTCAAAAATATTATTTTAGAAGTGGGTTTCAAGTTTCATAATTTTCTAAGTGATTGTGGATTTATAATTAATTTTCTATGATAGGAAATAGTTAATTTTGAGTTTAAATTATTTAAGGCAATTAAATATGTTTTCGGATCTGAAATTTATATATATGTTAGAAAACATATTTAAAGAGAATTATTGTGATTTTTCAGGATTTTTCCCAAGTGTTTTATTATGGTTATTAAATTATTTAAGTTAGATGGCTTAAATGTTTTAAATGTTTAATTAAGGAGAAGGGCTTATTTGCTTAAAATATTTCAATTGTTAAATGCTAAATTCGGCAGCCTTTTTTAAAAAGAATTTTGGTAAAAAATTGGCAACCAATCATATTTTGGCAAATTATGCAAGTTAGGTGAAAAGAGATTACTTTAAGAAGCAAAAAAAATCGGTTTTATTTCGAACTACAACTTCACCACTTCCATTACTTAATTTCGTCACTATACCCAAAACCCTTTTGCACCTATTCGAAACCAATGCACATGGTATTAAGCAATTGGTATATAGTGTATTAGAGAAAGGCGGAAGAAAAGGACGGTGTTGGAGGTGTGCTTTTGAAAGGGTTGAAGCCACTTTTATTAGCTTTCAAATCTGTTAACTTGCCTTTGTTTTTAAAAGAAGCTTTCGAAAGGGTTGCCGCTTTTGAACCCCTTCGGTACCCTAGCTGCCGCTTTTATACCTTTCACATTAGTTAAAGGCCGCTTTTCTTTATAACTTTAAATAATGTATTCGAAAGGAAGGCTTTTGTATTCTTAATATTGAAGCTGCCTTCACAATGCTTTCGAAAGGGTGTCTTAGCCGCTTTTACAGTAACTTAGGAGGCAATGGTTTCGAGAGGGTAGTTTTGAAGTCACTCTCTTCCCCGGTTCTTTTTCTTAAGATCAATGCTTCGGAAAGTGATGCTTTGGCTTATGTTCTCTTTGACTCTATAGTTATATAAAACGTTGAACCCACTGATTTTTAAAGAAATACTTTTTATGGTTTCGAAGCTATGTTTCCACAAATCCCTACTTGAAATCAATCCTTTCGAAAGGTATGTTTTAAGTGTTTTGATAGGTATGTTTAAAGTATTTCGAAAGAATGTTTTAAGTGTTTTGAAAGGCATGTTTTTAAGTGTTTCTAAAGGAACAGTTCCAATGCTTTTGAAAGATATGTTTAATGATTTCGAACGAGGATGTCTAAGGTTTTAAGAAATGATTTCGAAAGGGATGCTTTCAATGATTTCGAAAGAAATGCTTTCTATGATTTCGAAAGGGATTTTTTTAGGTTTTAAACAATGGTTTCGAAGGTGTTGTTTTGGATTTACAGCCTAAAGTTTTCTAAGTTAAAAGGGGCTTTAAGTTATTTTGAAGGGATGGATAATCCTACCGATTTAGATTTCATCAACATTGTTTGTGTAAAGCGTATACCATGGCATAGGTATTTTAAGTAAAGCAAAGAGTATATTTTCTTTTGTTTAAGTATGATATAGAAGGGTTAAATCAATTTGAAAGAAATGTTTTCAGAGAAAATTGAATAGGGTGGTTAACCCTAAGTGTATGACTCAGATATTAAAACACCAGATAGGACTGTTGTAGGGCCACGCCCTATACTTTAGCTAGTGCCCCTAGCTAATATAAGTCAGTATGTAGGGCTTTGCCACAGGTAAGACTAAAATGATGTTACACGCAGAAAAGGATACTTAGAGTTGAGGTAGGTTATTGGTGAGCCTGTAAAACCATTAGGATCAGTTGACCCTTTGAGAAGTAAGTTAGGGACAGATCATCCAGTATTGTATCTAACAGAAGTAAGAATATTTATTATGTCTAGTAGGCCCGAGTCAACCAGTGGCTAATTGTCAGCTTGATAAAACTATATTGTTCAGACAGATAGTCCATTGATTACCTGATTTACATGCATATATGTTATTGCTAATGTTGATATATCAGTTTGATTGCAGGATTTTGATTTGCAAAAAGATATGATTTGAAAAGGATATTAGTGAAGGGAAACCCATTTCGCTAAGCGGTATGGTCTCACTTAATATCAGTAAACCAAAATGTAGTAGAATTCTTCACACCAGGCTTTATGTCTGACTCGAAATTTATGTTTTCCCCTTAAACTCTTGGGCGCTCAAAATTAAATTTGAGTAGATCGAGAGTATGTTGGACGAATAAGATTCTGAAGATGTATAGGAGGCAAAGCTAGCTACGTAGGAGTTATTTAGTATTGTTTCTGCTGTGATGTACTTATGACTGATATGTCTATCTATCTAGTACTCTGATCATCCAAGGGGGCATCATTATATGTCTCTCTTGGTGTATGTTGTAATAATTTTTATTTGACCAAAACTGGAAATCGTTTAGAATTATGTTATTAACATGAAATACTGATTTGAAATATAATCAGAAAAGCTGTTTTGAAATTTGTGATTTTATTTCATATTCATGTGCGTTTGATATTGTGGATACCATTAACACTACCATACTTCATCACTAAAAGTTAAATACAATATATGATTGTAGCATCTGTAGCACTTAGCTTTGAGCCTCGAGATAAGGGTGTGTTACAACTTGGTATCAAAGCATAGGTTTATGAAAATTTGAAAGGAAATTTTAAACTTAAAAGGATTTTGAAAAACATAATCCAAAGGAATTAGAGAAAAGATTGGGTAGGAGATAACGCTATAGTAACGTACTTATATTTGCTATATATAAGTATACACATTATCTTTATTCTCTCATCTTCCTTAGGCTATTCTTTTATACCTTACAAAGAATCGAATGAAGACTTTAAGGAAGTAAGATATGGACCCTAGGAATGAAAGAGTTTACCTTAATGGAAGAAGCACCATAACTAATGGGAACGCCAAATCAAACGCTAAAAGGAATTCAGGTCGGGCACAAATCGCTAATGTAGGTGCCGGAGTGCTGCAAGTTGATATGGAAGCTATGTATAAGTTGTTTGTCAACATGATGCAAGCTGGAGCTGCTGTGAGATTAGTTGGAGGAAATTTTGGAGAAGGAAATTAGGGTGCTTCGGTGGTCAATAACCATGCAGTATTGAGCACAGACTATGCTAGGCTTGGAGGGAAACCGTTTATCGGCATTGAGGATGCAATTGAAGTGGAGAATTGGTTGCTTCATTGTGGCAGGATTTTTGCTGATTTAGGATTTAACGATTACTAGAAAAGGAAATTGGCTTTTAGACAGTTGCAAGGAGCAGCACTATACTGGTGGAACAGTGTTACTGTAGGAGTAGCTAAAGAGTTTATGACTTTGGTGGAATTTTGAAGGGGGTATAAGGAAAGATTCATGTCGGAGATTGCCAAGTCAATTCTACTCAGGAAATTTGTTGAGTTAGTGCAAGGAGACATGATAATGCTTGATATGCTAACATATTTAAGGAATTATCTAGATAGGGATATGCTATGTTTGATACGGTTATCAAAGGGAATGGGAAATTTATCCGCGAATTGAGACCCGAGCTTGCTAAAGCAACTTTACCACATATTAGGGATCCTTGCGATGTAGTTATTGATATGGATTTGAGGAATGAGGAGATGCTCGCTTTCTTTAATGGTAACAAAGCAGTGGAAAATCAAGGTGGGTGGAACTAAAAGAGAAAGTTTTCCCATAAGAAGAGAGCTCGGAAGAGTGGAGCAACCAAAAAAGAAAAGATAGAAGTTGTATGCTACAACCATGATAAGAAAGGGCATTTCGCTAATGAATGCTGCTCAAGCGAAGGAAACAAGGTGATCGGGAAGAAGAATATCAAATGCTTCGACTGTGATCAGATTGGACATTATAAGAACCAGTGCATGGAACCGGCCAAGGATAGAAAGGGCAACGTGTTTGCATTGGAACTAGCTTCCTCAAGACCAACAGCAGGGAAGAAAGGAAAAGTCGTGTTAGGAGGTATGCTTTTGATTCATGGCATGTCAATTAGAGTTCTGTTTGACAACGGTGCATCGCATTCTTTTATATCTCATTATTTGGTGGATAAGCTTAACATAGAACCCTCATACCAAGTTACATCCTTAAGGGTTATGAATCTGATAGGAGGGTACGCGACTCTTGGGATGATATGTCACCACTTAAAGCTTGAATTGTTAGGTCGTATATTTGCTTGCAGTTTGCATGTATTTGATTTGATAGGTTTTGGAATTATTTTGGGTATGGATTGGTTAGGTAAGTGCGTTGCTAGGTGCCATGATAGAAAAATATCACTTAGACATCCTAGTTGTCATGATCGAATTATATACTCCGTAGAAAATTCTAGTTTTGAGGTTAATGCTTTGTTGGGTGCTATGGACGAAGAAGATGAGTTGAATATAGTTTTCGATTGTTAAAGAATTCGCAGATGTCTTTGAGCCTTTGATAGTACTATCGCCGAAACGAGTCATTGAGTTTCGGATAGATTTACTACGAGGGGCTGAACCTGTGAGTATATCTCCAAGTAGAATGACGCCTATTGAGATGAAGGAGCTAAAGGTACAGTTGGTGAATCTAGAAGATAAGTATTTTATTAGACCAAGCAATTCGCCTTAGGGAGTAGTCGTAGTATTTGTTAAGAAACAAAACGGATCATTGAGGTTGTTTATCGATTATCATAAGCTGAATAAGAAGACGATAAAGAAACGATATCCGCTATCTGGGATTGACGATTTTTTCGACCAGTTGAGTGGAGCCAAAATATTTTCTCAGTTGGATTTGGCAATAGGGTTCCATTAGCTTAGAGTAGCATGGGATAACATTCCTTTGAAGACATTTAGGACCAGATATGGATCGTACGAACGGTTAGTGATGCCATTCGGACTAATTAATGCACACGCATTCTTCGTGGACTTGATAAACAAATCTTCCATGAGCATCTAGATAGATTTGTATTAGTATTCATAGATGACATAATGATATATTCCAAGGATGAAAGTGATCATGAAGTTCTTCTTAGGATAATGCTTGAGACACTGAGACAACATCACTTGAAGGCAAAGTTTTCGAAGTGTCGCTTTTGAAAGAAAGAGGTGAAGTTTCTTAATCATGTCGGTAGATCTGGCTAAGATCGAGATAGTGAATAATTGGAAAAGATCCGAGATGGTGATTGGGATAAAGAGTTTTCTTGGGTTAGCTGGCTACTTTCGAAGATTCATTAAGGATTTCTCGCGGATAGCCGCACCGATGACTAAGCTAACTCAGAAAGATGTGAAGTTTGTTTGGATTGATAAATGTGAGAAGGCATTCCAAAAACTGGAACATTTATTGACTATTGCACCTATGTTGTTGGTTCCAGAGGGGAATCAGGACTTTGTGGTATACACGAACGCATGTGGAACAAGATTAGGAACTATGATAATGCAGAGAGGTAAAATGATTGCCTATGCTTCTCGACAACTCAGACCACATGAAGTTAGATATCCAACTCATGATTTGAAATTAGCCGAGGGAATTTTTGCATTGAAGATGTGGAGACATTACCTTTTGGGAGAAAGATTCAAGTTTTTTACAGATCATAATTCACTAAAATATTTATTCTCTCAAAAGGAGTTGAATATGAGACAACAGAGATGGTTTGAGTTCATAGACGCATACGAATCGTATTGAGTAGACACCGAGAAAAGGAAATAAGTTTGCATATGCACTTAGCAGAAAACATACGAATGCAATATTAGCAATGATAGTTGAGTGGAAAGATTTAGAAGCATTGACTACATGCGGTGTACAATGGAGATTTGAGGCTATTTCTAGTCGAGAAAGCACCATGTTACAATGTGTAGAAGTTCGACCGGTGATGATCGAAATGATTGAATCTAAGTAGAGAGATGAACTAGTGTTAGCTGAGAAGATTAGAAAGCTAGAAGCCAGAATCGAGATTGATGAACAGAAGGATTTTAGTCTTGAGTTGAGAGAGTGGTTGAATAAAAAGGGATGATTGTGCATCCCGAATGTAGAACCTTAAGGAAGGAGGTCCTAGAGAATGTCATCAATCAAAAGTTATGATTCATCCTAGGGGGATCAAGATGTATTAAAATATGAAGAAGAATTACTATGGGAATGTATGAAGAGAGATGTAGGTATATGGTGAGGTAGTGTTTGAACTGTCAACATGTAAAAGCTGAACATCAGAAATCGAGTGGATTACTTCAGCCTTCGGATGTTCCTGTTTGAAAATGGGATTCTATCTCAATGGATTTCATAGACGGATTGCCAAGGTCGAATAGAGGAATTGAGAGTATCTGGGTTATAGTGGACAGACTCATTAAGTATGAACACTTTATACCTGTTAAGTCGACCAAAATAGCAACAGATTTAGCCAAGTTATTCATGAAGAATATCGTTAGACTGCATGGAATTCCTAGTAGATTGTAAGTGATAGAGATTCATTATTCACTAGTGAGTTTTGAAAGAATCTACAAGATAATTTTGGCACCAAGCTCAATATGAGTACCGTTTACCATTCTCAGACAGATGGGAAAATGAAGAGATTTAACAAAATCATGAAGGATTTGTTAAGAGCATGTGTGCTAGATTTCGGAGGATCTTGGGAAGACCATCTACACTTAATCGAGTTTTCACTTTATAACAGTTATCAGATTAGTATATAGATGGCACTGTTTGAAGCTTTGTACGGAAGACCATGCAAATATCCCATTTGTTGGTTAGAGACAGGGGATTTGGTTAATGAAGATGCAGAAAAGATTAAGTTAATTCAGGCTAGAATGAAGGAGGCTTGGTCTAGGAAGAAGAGTTATGCTGATAAAAGACGGAAAAACTAAGAGTTCTTAGTTGGGGATCATGATTTTGTAAAAGTGTCACCAATGAAAGGTGCGATTAGATTGGGAAAATCAGGAGTGGCAATAAGATTCGTTGGACCATTTCCTATTATAGAAAGGATTGGGAAACTCACGTATAAAGTAGAGTTACCAAATAGTTTGGCAGGAGTCCATAATGTTTTCCTTATTTCTCTTCTAAGGAAGTGTATTGGGGATCCAGAGACTACTTTACACCGATTGTGTTAGAGGATCTATTAGTGGAACTAGATATGACTAGTTACAAAACCAGTTCATATAGTTGCGAGAGATGAGAAGAGACTAAGGAACAAGATAGTCAAATAAGCCAAAGTCTAGTGAAGTGACGACAAGAGAGACTATACTTGGGAAATCGAGAGCAGTATTATAGATACTTACCATGATATGTTTGATGGTATGTTTTATCATTATGTTTGATTGTTATGAGTACCTTATCGTAATTTCAAGGATAATTTTTTTTAAGAGGGGAGTCTGTAATGACCATAAATTTGACTAACATTATTTAAAATACTTATTTGGATAAATAAAATAAAATAGTGGAGATAGTTAAGAGATTGAGATTTGTTAATCAAGAAGGAGTCATGCTTTAATGAATGTATTAGCAAAAGAGAACTAAAAATAAGGAGGAATATGGTAAGGGTAAAATGGGGATAGACCTTATTCCCAATACCCTAAGCCCTTCCATTTTCATTCCTCATCCATTTTAACTATCACCAAAAAAACTAAAACCCTATAGGAACTCGGTCGGCCAACATTAAGAAGATTTAAAGGGAAGATAAGCTAGGACCAAGTACAAAGCTTGAAGAAATCAACTTGAAGGCAATTCTCAATCTTCTTAATACAAAGCCAAGGTGAATAATTAGTTTACATCTCTATTTTTTATGAATGTTTCCAGTTTAAGGGTAATCCTGTTTTCTTTTACAAGTGCATGCCATGTTATAGTGATTAAATGATTATATTTTTTAAGTTGATGATTTATAGAGATTTAATAAAAATTTTATAATATGTTTAGATTAGAAAACCTATCAAATGGCATCCAAATGAGTTGTGTTTTTTATATACGGTCTAAAACATTATTTTATAAGTAGGTTTCAAGTTTCATAATTTTCTGAATGATTGTGGATTTATTATGAATTTCTATGAGAGAAAATAGTTAATTTTGGGTTTAAATTATTTAAGATAATTAAATAATGTTTTCGGATTTGAAATTTATATAAGTTAGAAATCATATTTAAAGCGAATTATTATGGTTTTTGGGGATTTTCATAAGTGTCTTATCATGGTTATTAAATTATTTAAGTTATAGGAGTTAAACGTTTTAAATGTTTTATTAAGGAGAAGGGCTTGTTTGCTTAAAATGTTTCAATTGTTAAACGCTAAATTCGGCGGTCTTTTTTGAAAAGAATTTTGGTAAAGAATTGGCAACCAATCGTACTTTGGAAAATTATGCAAGTTAGATGAAAAGAGATTACTTTAAAAAGAAGTAAAAAATCGACCTTATTTCGAATTACAACTTCGCCACTTCCATTGCTTGCTTCCATCATTGTACCTAGTGACCCTTTCGCACCCATTTGAAACCAATGCATATGGTATCAAGCAATTAGTGTAGTGTGTTTGAGAAAGGTAGAAGGAAAGGATGGTGTTGAAAGTGATGGAACTTGCATTTGTTTTTAAAAGAATCTTTCGAAAGTGTTACAACTTTTGAACCCCTTCGATACCCTAGCTTCCGCATTTAGACCTTACACATTAGTTAAAGGCTACTTTTCTTTATAACCATAAAACAATATATTTGAAAGGAATGCTTTCGTATTCTTAGTACTGAACCTTCCTTCCCAGTGATTTCGAAACGGGTGTCTTAGCCGCTCATACTAATAATTCGGGGGCAATGGTTTCAAAAGGGTAGTTTCAAAGTCGCTCTCTTCCTCGGTTCTTTTTCTTAAGATCAATGCTTTCGAAAGTGATGCTTTCGCATTTATTCTCTTTGACCCTATAGTTATATTAAATGTTGAACCCAATGATTTCGAAAGAAATAATTTTAAATGATTTCGAAGCTATGTTTCCACAAATCCTTACTTGAACCCAATGCTTTCGAAAGGTATGTTTTAAGTGTTTCGATAGGTATGTTTTAAGTGTTTCGATAGGTATGTTTTAAGTGTTTTAAAAGGCATGTTTTTAAGTGTTTCTAAAGGAATGGTTTCCAATGCTTTCGGGGGCTATGTCTAATGTTTTCGAAAGAAAATGTCTAAGTTTCTAAGAAATGATTTCGAAAGGGATGCTTTTAATGATTTCGAAAGGAATGCTTTTTATGATTTCAAAAGGGATTGTTTCAGGTTTTAAACAATGGTTTCGAAGGTGTTATTTTGGCTTTATAGCCTAAAGTTTTCTAAGTTAATAAGGGGCTTTAACTTATTTTTTAAGGGATAGATAATCCCATTGATTTAGGTTTCATCAACATTGTTTTGTTTAAAGCATAAACCATGGCATATGTATTTTAAGTAAAGCAAAGTGTATATTTTCCTTGTTTAAGTATGATTTAAAAGGGTTAAATCAATTTGAAAAAAATGTTTTCAAGGTAAATTGAATAGGGTAGTTGTATGACTCAGATATTAGAAGACCAGATGGGACTGGTGCAAGGTCACGCCCTATACTTTAGCTAGTATTCCCAAGCTAATATAAGTCCAAATTACAATGTGCAAGGGTTATGTCATGGGTAAGAATAAAATGACGTTACACACAGAAAGAATATACAGATTTGAGGTAGGTTATGGTGAGCCCACAAAACCATTAGGATCAGCTGACCCTTGGAGAAGTAAGTTAATGATAGATTATCTAGTATTGTATCTAACAGAAGTTAGAATATTTATTATGTCTGGTAGGCCCAAGTCAGCCAGTGATTAGTAGTCAGCCTGATAAAACTACATTGTTCGAACAGATTTTCCATTAATTACCTGATTTATATGCATATATTTTATTACTACTGTTGCTATAATCAGTTTGATTGCAAGATTTTGATTTGCAAAAGATATGATTTTAAAAGGATATTAGTGAAGGGAAACCCATTTCGCTAAGCGGTGTGGTCTCATTGAATATCAAATAAACTGAGATGTAATAGAATTATTCACACCAGCCTTTACGTCTGACTCGAAATTTATGTTTTCTCTTAAACTCTCTGTTGCTAAAAATTAAATTTGAGTAGAATGAGAGTTAAGGACTTTTTAGGTTTAGTAGGTTGGACGAATAAGCTTCCAAAGACGTGCAGGAGGCAAAGCTAGCTATGTAGGAGTTATTTAGTATTGTTTCCGCTGTGATGTATTTATGGCTGATATGTTTACCTATTTAATACTCTGATCATCCAAGGGAGCATCTTTGTGTGTCACTATTGGCGTTTTTGGTAATAATTATATACGATGAAATCTGGGAATCGTTTGGGATTATGTAATTGAATATGAAATATTGATTTGAAATGTAATTAGAAAAGCTGGTTTGAAATTTGTGATTTTATTTCATATTCACATGCTTCTGATATTGTGGATATCATTAACACTACCGTATTTCATTGTCGAAAGTTGTATACTATAGATGATTACAACATCTGTAACACTTAGCTTTGGGCCTCGTGATAAGGGTTGTTACAGACAGCCTGTTGTCAAGTTTTACCAATTGATCGATCGAAATTTCAAAATGCAATAAATTTTACATACTAACTCGGATTGAGGTGCCTTTTAAATCAATGTTCATTATTTTCCAATGGCTAACATCTGGGAAAGTTTGGTAGGTTTTGGAATACTTTTGTTTTGGGTCCCATGTGGGACCCATCCCGACACGTATTCAAAAACTCTAGATTTTTTGGTAGATTGGGAGGATATACTGAGAGAGTATTATGACATTGGGGTTATGCGTTTGATTTGGAATGCAATTTGGATTAGTACAGGGTTATATAAGTGTTGTTCGGTGGGTTTTAGGCCGTGGCAATTGGAACCGTGCATCGCTATCATATACGTTTTATGATGATAACATGTTGGGATATGGAGTTTCCCAGTAGCGATTCATCCACAATTTTGATGATAGAGGGCTGGGCATAAAGTTCCCATTAGCGAGTCATCTTGGTTTTTATATGATAGTGGACTAAGACTTAAAGTTCCTCAGTAGCGATTCATATCCGATTTGTGATGATAGCGGGCTAAGATATGGAGTTCTTCATCAGTGAATCATCTACAATTTCGATGATAGCAGGCTGGGATATAGAGTTCCCCAGTAACAAGTCATCTACAATTTGGTCTTAGCAGTAGTGATTACACGCATTGTGGGGCACCTATATGGTTTTAGCCATAGGGACTATATGCGTTGGGCTGTATCTTATCGATCATAGCAGCGGGGATTGTGGTTTGGGATCATGGTGTATTGGTACTATATTATTAGTAGTTTTTAGGCTAATGTAGTGCAATGAGATATTGTACTAGCTTATTGTTACAGGAGAAGAGCAGGTTACGGTATGATCCCTTACTTTTGAGATAGATTTACTATACTTGTTTATAGGCAGCCTGGATTTCCTCTGAGCCATGTTTGTGGAGAGGGACGGCTGTGATTTTGTTATTCCTATCTATTTGTATGTAGTTTTAATGTATAGTATTTTGAGATATTTCCCCTCACACTAGGCTTTATGTCTAACCCGAGTTTTTTTGTTTGTATATGTTATGACAACTCTCGGGTACTTGATTGAGTAGTTCGGGAGTCAGGTGTTTTTAAGGATATGCTAGCGGAGTGTGTAGTTGGAGCCTTTTGGAGACATGGCATCGTCATTTTGAGATATGTATGCTTGTTATTTTACTGTACATAGCAGACCTGTTATTTATATACATGACTGTTGTATAAGATATTTATTCAGAACTGCTTGCTTTTGAAGTTAATGTACTTTGACTATTATGTACTAATACTTATTTGTCAGTTTCTTTCACTAATGTGATCTCTTATATATTGTTATTCTATTTACGTTTGTGTATATTCAGTATATTATATG
Organism: Allium cepa; assembly: GCA_030765085.1. Taxonomy (NCBI): domain Eukaryota; kingdom Viridiplantae; phylum Streptophyta; class Magnoliopsida; order Asparagales; family Amaryllidaceae; genus Allium; species Allium cepa. The sequence continues at coordinate 63,418,042 of CM060935.1, forward strand.
TTGTAATTTTATTGTGAGATCTTATTGATGTCTTGGCATAGTGTTTCTTTCTAATTTTTACCCTAACAATCTATCTTTTGTGATATTTGAAAGTAGGCAATGTTGTAAGGCGCTGACTATTAGGTACTATGAAGGGCGGATCGTTGCAAGAACACCTTTGAATTTGAAATAAGTTGATATTGATTACCGAATAATGATAAATTTCCCTGTCTCGATTTAGTAGACTAACTAATGATGGGATGTTAGGCGATGCTAGATGATTTATAATCCAATCTTGGGCTACACACCACCATGATTAATGATGCATGATAACATGATATATGATTCATGATATGTTAAATCCCAAAGGAACATGGTACTACCATGATTTATGACTCACACTTGAGCAAGGACATATGTCCTTAGCTATGATGGTCCATAAAGATATTTGATTTGAAGGTGAATTCAAAGGAACCAAATGATTTACCATGGTTGGACCAATAGATGGGCGGAGAGCACAACTAATTATAATTTACATGTTCTTGATCAAAGCATGTTTTATTTCCATAAAAGCATGCTTTAGGGAGCAAGTGTTTCCTGCAAATTTACCATGGTCTTGAAATTGACTTAGATTAGAGAAACTAGACTATAAAATGATAAAGGATTAAGTCAAGAAGCTAAAAAGATGCCAAAATTGAAGAAGTCAAAGATTTGACTAAGTATTGAAATGCATGATTTGGTTGGTATCGACATGATTTGGTTGGTACCGACGTAATTTAAGATCATGTAGTGCTATTTTGGAAGCTTGAGACTTAAGCCATGAAGAAAACTTGAAAATTTAGGGTTTGAAACAAGTTAGTAACAACCATCCGACCATATTTGGTGACCTTGGAATGCATGCAAATTGAGTGAGGACCTACCATAGAGCAAAGCATGGGGATTAGGACACCAAAATAGGCTGGTACAGACTATATTATGGTCAATACTGAGTTGTTTGACATTATTAGAATTCATGTGCGATGGCCAGTTTTATGTGCTGAAACTATGGATCTATAAAAAGACTTGTTTAAGCCTGGAATAACGAGATTCATGTTGAGAATTGGCTATAAATAACAAGGAACCTTCAACCATAAGGGAAATTTATTTTTGGATCGACCCTTGGGACTTTAGATCGACCAACTTCTTCCTCTAACTCATAAAACATAGAAGCGAGATTTTCTGGATTGTAGCTAGGATTTGATTGTAACTTGTTATATTTCAAAGAGAATTCATCAAATAAAAAGATCGAATGGACAAAGGCCAGAGATTTTGCCGTACCACTATAAAAAGGTTATGTCTTTGCTTCTATTTCCCTTTGCTTTCTCTATTCCTTTATTTGTCGATTCATATTTTAGGGATATTGAGGTGCTATGTCAATTTTTGATGCAATAAATGCTTCTCAACAATGGGTTTTTGCAAATTCCTCACCTTGAGAAAATTTCATCTCTACGATTTCTTTTTAGGGAAATTCCATAATGAGTTTCTTGCTTTTCTACATCCATCAACAGTTACACACACCAAAAAATACATGCAACCATCCAAACAAATCATGGGCATCAAAGGCAATTGAAAACAAATCTTTATATTTACTTTTTGGTGTTAGCACATGGAGTGATTTGCTCAACCCATCAAGTATTACACAGGGCAACACATAACAAAACTCAAGATATTCGATAATTTTGTTCTAGCATCTACTTAGGCATATTCAACGCATCGAATAAACAACTCTCCGAAGCACAACTAATACCATAATGACCTATAAGACCCTTACGATGGCTTTCCCAAACATTGGCTTCTATGGTTATAAGCTATTAGTCGAACAACTCATTTAGGAAGATTCCAAAGTCTTACAACAAATATATATACAACAAATCCATAATATCCATTTAAAAACAATTACCTTATTATTTATAATCACAAAATCCCATAATTACCTTTAAGGTGTTAAAACATCTAGCTATTTATTACTAATCAAAAATATAGATGTAAAATAATCTTAAATCTTCTTTTTTCAGAGCCCTTCTTACTTTCCAAAACTTTTCCAATACATACAACATAAAGGACCTAAAATAAGCTTATAAAACTCAATACATCAAATTTTAAAAACATACATATTATATAAATTGGTCCTCACACTAAATTTCATTCTTACAAAATAAATTTCCAAAACTTTGCAAAGCACTCAAAGTAAAAGCCTTTGCTTAAAGATAAGCTTCTGCACAAAAAAAAACTTATCTTTAACACCTGAAACTTTATAATTTCAAAAGTGTCTAATACAAAAGTTTCTCTTTACATAAATACCTTTAGTACGTAAATCCTGTACAAAATTGTTGATTCCAATCAAATAATCTTTTACTTTGAAAATCTTAAACTATGTAAAACATCCTCATATCAAAGTTATTTACATTCATATCCACTTTCTAAAAAATGGCAAAAAGTGAACCTTTTTCTAGAAAATTAGAAAACAAATTAATTTTTTTTATCATCATAATTATTCTCAAAAGCTTCTCATCAAAACTAGCTTTCTTTCAAAACAAGTTCCAAAATGCTTTCTTCCTTTCAAAACACTTCATCTTGAACAAGTCTTATTTTAAACCAATTTTTTGAAATACCCAGAATGTCTTTTTACTTCAAAAACATAGTCTTTCATATATCAAATTTATCAATGCAGGCCATTAAAAAATGCAAATGCTTAAACTCATTTTCACGTGAACCACATCTATTCATCACTTTACTAAAAAAAATTACGAATACTTGTAAATATTATAATACGTGATTTCCTTTCCATCCCAATATCAAATTTCATATAATTACTTTTGTTTTCATATTTTATAAAATATTTATTACTTTATTTATTATAAAGTTACACTTTACCAAAATAAGTCATAAAATGATTCACAAAATCAATACTCTGCTCCAAATATTTATAAAATATATCAGATTTCAAAATTTCTCTAAGTTGAAAACTTACATATACAAACACACTCATTTTATATCACAATGCACTTTATTATAAATATTCCTATTGCAATTTACACATTTTTATAACCTTCATACGGTCGCATCATAATCAAATAATATACCACAACTATTCATATCATAACATATCAAATATTTTGCAAATACTTTAAAATATAACGACGTTGTCTTACCATTTATTTTAGTAATCCACTTCACTAATTGGCTATAGTGTAGACATTGTGTTTAACATTGCCTCACAATCGATCTCAGCTGTCTACTAAGGCTTGGTGGTTGCAATCGTCGTTTAAAACGACACTCAACTGTGAAAGTAACTTTATCATTTTCAAAACAATATCTTACTTCACAATTTAGTGTGTGTATGTATACACACACGCACTCTTCCATTTCAAATAATTTCTTAACGCGTTATTCTTTGCTCCTTTCAAAATATAGTTTAAACCTTTCCCTAAACTTTAAACTTCTTCCAAAACATGGTTTATAATATTTCAAAAATATCGGTTTCCATTCAAAAACCTCAAAGTATTTTCTTTCTTCAAAATATCTTCTTCCTTTAAAACAATATTAACGTATCCCCAATAACATTTTATTTTTAAAGTAATACTTATATCACCTGCCAAAATATCATATTTCGTTTTTTATGTACTATTCTTAACATTTTCCAACATGATATATGTGACGACCACCCTACACCTTCGACATCCAATATAACATATAGTTTGTGCTATAACGGTGCTCGATCAATGTAGGATAATAGTCAGTTGAAAGGTAAATAAAACAATCATGGAACCCATCGAATATCATACAGCTAAAATATAATAGTCATCACAAATATCAAATAGGCGGGACAGTAACAACTGAATGAACCATAAAAATCAAAGTGTGTAGATCCATATAGTCATATGGCATAAGTCGTAAAGTTTATACAATGACAATAAACTCAATAGATAAACTATCTCTAAATAATCTAAGCAGACACTATTTAGGATCCACAATGTTGTATAGTGGAATAAGCAATCTGAGCCCAAATATGAGGACGAGAAAGCATCTCCTCCTGCTCGTAAGTTTATACAACTCCACTTGTCGCTTACACTACTATCTAGTCTACTCATTTAAGAGTACCCGAGATAATAAGGGGAAAAGCATAAATCCCGAGTTAGACAATAATCTGGTGTGAGTGGTAGATAATCTTAAATATTATAAAATCAATATGCTAGGACATAGGGTATAGAGAATGAAAACTGACCTGCCCCTTCTTCCAAAGTGATAGCACATAATATATGATATATGCTACTCTATATCATCATGGATGTACTATACATCAATATTCGAATGGGTGCCCAGGTATCTACATCAAAGATAAATACATCATGTGACATCCCTATTCAAATAAAGAAAACATAGCATTCATCCTCACATCACTAACTCAGTGCATTGGATATATGATAACTCGTACAATCCACCATGTTTAGGTACAGACCACTTGTTTGATAATCAATGGCCAGAAATTAGATCGGTCATCATGGCTTATCCAAGGTAAAAAAAGAACTTTTGTTATGAAGATCAGGACCCATCGTGGTCCAAGTGGGTGCCCCCATATACCTCTACTCTATGAGTACACTTGGAAACATTTGAATATCAACGATTCCTTTGCACGCATCACTTATAGAAGAGCACGTCCTAGAAATAGTCTTTTGGATCACCATACAACTCCCATCATCAAGTTGTTAAATTCGGGACAAATCTTGACCTCCATCGTTCATCGTAGAGTGCCTTCATAATGTCCTAAAGACTTCCTATAGTAATCCCCTAGGTCTAGCTAAAGCTCTACGCACTAAGTCTCGAAGTGTAGCTATATATCGTTGAAGCCATCACCTCCTATCATCAAGTCCGACTCGCTAAAGTTCACAACTCATTTCTCGAGTCGTGCATGACTTGGTACATGAGTTGGCTTCTCATACTTAACCAAATTTTGGCTAAATGTTTGGGTCGGTGCTAGTATTTTACCTTGCCCAAGTTTATCCAAAGTTGCCTCCATCCTTCCATGTGCATGCTCTAGGTCCAACTCCACAGCTCGTCCTCCTTCATAACTCGGTAACAACTTATAGTGCCAAATCATATACATAGCCAATTTTTAGCTAAGTTCTCCAACCTTGATCCAAGTAGCGTTCTCTCAATTTTACCTAATGAAACGTCCTATAGAACTCGAAGTTACCCAAGTCGACTCGAAGAAAATGCCTTCCAGACTCAAAGTCTTTACCCCTAAACCTCAAAATAGAAAGTCCAGTGATCCAACACTTCATTCCATAGCCGAATCGTACTCCTTTTGTCCATATCTCGAGCAAACAAACTCTAAATGATTTGAAATTTGAAACGTAACATCATGAGGCCTTCCTTGTTGCCTCCTTTAACTCGCGCTTATTTTTTCCATAAGTCCATTTCTAAAGTCGGTAACGACTTGTAATGCCGCCTCCCTTATTTCCAAGTCACCATTCGATCGGCTTTCTAGACCAAATACACAACAAACATACAAGCATTCAACATAAATCATACATCCAAACATTGATCATATACAAGTGTTTAGATACGATTTAAAACATATTTTAAAGTCCACAATCATTTTAAAAACATCGTTTAAAGCATATAACAACTAAGTAGTAAATAAGGAGTTCTAACCACTCACCTAAGTCTGAAGAAACTTAAAAATAAAACAAATCTTGAGATGAATAGTAATAGCTCGGAATCCCGAAGCTCCAAACAACAAATCTCCAAAATCAAGTGTTAAGTCCGCTAATCCCCTTCTTAATGACAAAGTTTGACTAGTTAAAATAAGATTTACGGTGGTTTATGGCTTGTAAAATTTTAATGGTGACTTCTCAAACTATTGTAGAAAGTGTGCAATGATTAGAAAAATCCTCAACAACCCCCACTTCGCTCTAATCATGAAATCAACCTTTGTCCTCAGCCACTAATCCATAATTACCCACTAAACCATCCTAAGTCAATCAAAACATCAAATAGTCGTATCTCCTAAATGGAAAGTCCATTTTCCTACTGTGCCCACTCTATGAAAAGAGAAACCATCATCCAATCTAGTTAAAGTGGTCTTGAACCTTAATACAGCTACAATCAAAAGTTATAGGCTTTAAAAGATTCTCAAGGACAAACTGTCCAATAAAAATTCTAAGGGTAGTAAATGTCCCTAATAGATGTTTCCAAAAGTTTGAGTTATATGACATTAAGTGAAAAATATATAATATTTTACGATCCTCCGATACGTAAAATACGGGTCGTCATAATATATGTATAAAAAAATTCTTCAAAACATTCTCCTCATACTCCTTATAATATGATTTTCAAAATATTGGTCAAAATATTTTAATTCTTTCAAAACATCGTATCCAAATGTCTCATCCTAATGTTTAGGAATCCATATCGATAACATTGATTTGATGCATGAACCAGAAAGCACTCAATAGAAAAATTAACAAAGTATTAATTTTAAAAATTTATTTAAACATTTACTTATATATATAAACACCCGTATTCTTTAATAAATTGCTTTTTTAAAATAATTTCTTGCTATATTAAAACATTATCGTACACACACACTTCAACCAAAGTGGTTTTAGTTAACATATGCTCACTTGTATTAGAACCATTAACAAATGATCTTTATAAATATGATTAAATAATACTTTACTTATAACAATCCAAACATCACTCACAATCGTCCATGCACACATCAAGCCAGCATTCGGCTAAGATCCATCTTGACATATTTAATTAATTACATATAAGAGAAGAAATTCCTATCATCCCTTATGGTAACTTCAGTTTCAAAGACAATGCAGAGTTCAAATATATGGACATGAGTAGGACACTAACTTTGAGTGCTAATGCTTACCAAATACCATACTCTAGGGTGATCCCAAACAACTACTTCCAACAAAACATCAACAAGTCAATCAAAATATGCAAAATAACCAAAGAGCTTACCTGAAAGCAAACCATTGACGTACATTGTGCACTTTGATCTCTAATAAATCAAATTACTCCATTCGAAGCCACATGGAGGTCTAATATTTTTCAGTGAGGCCGACATTACTGGTTGGACTAACTATTTCTACCATCACTATCTTCTATATCTCATACAGAGACTAACAGTCAAAAGAGATAGAAGTACATTTCTATCATATAGTTAGAAAATACAAACACATCCCAGATGATTACCCCAGTAATTATTGTATGCTCATACTACCATTTACTAAAGGGTAACTACCCAATACACTCAAGGGAATAGAGACTTCAAGTCTCATCTAAGACTAAGATTCGAATCTCCTATACTTTTTATTTTTCTGAACTTGCTCTAATACCAACTGTAATACCTCACCTCTATACTAAACTATCAAAGAGTATTGCTTGATAATACTGTCTGATAATATGAAGAATGATGCGATATTGGGTTGCCACATGTGAATATTCATGTGGGCTAGTACTAGTACGTGATTCAGAAACCATAAAAAACTTACCTATATGAACTTGGTATATGCACAAAGCAATATACATGTACATTTCCAGGATGAAACATTATACAATATAAAATAATAAATGGAGAACACAAAGTCATTGATGCATCAAAAACATATACAAGTTCTAATGGGTTAATATAAAAGAGTCAACACCCACTGTCTCTCAAAAACATATACAACCTGAGTCTAATACATACTTATCAACAACATTAACATACATAAGAATACATAAATACATATGAATACACAAATTTGTTGGAACCGGGTCAGCACGCAATGGGTTAAATAAGTGAATTTCAATTTTTTTACCATTCTGGATCTTATTAGGCCTATTAGTCTAAATTAATTCAGATCTGATATAAATAAAATTTAAATAAAATCATTATTTTGTTTTACTTACTAATAAAAGGATTTTATTAGATATTATATGTGATATATAATGTGTACAAGTGTACCATATACACATGTATGTATACGTGCATTTGCAACATATACAGTGTGCATGGTTTGACTTGCCCATGTCCAAGTGTTGGAGTTTACACTGCAACGGACATGTTAGCCCTTCCATATACATATTTACTAACTAATAAATAATAATAATAATAATAATATGATAATAAATATATTCATATTTAATTAAATATATTTACATATAATAATATAGAAGTAATCTTATATATGTATATGCATGTATACATATAAATTAATATTTGTAAATACAAATAGAAAATAATTTTAAAATTTAAATTCGAATTTTCAAATTTGAAGATTAGATCCACATTTGAATTTTATGAATAAATTATAAAATTTATTGTATTAATATATATATGCACGAATTTTATTTAAATATACAAATGTATTTACATACATATATACATATATAGATACATACACACATATATATCTATTAAAGTTAATATTTAAAATTATTTACGATGTTGTAAAATATATATAGAATATATATCATTTTACTTTGGCCATATTTTGATTTTGAAAATTGTGATATCCCGGAAATTTTAGCAATATCAATTTAATAATCTATATTTAAAATTAAATTGATTTGATAAAATTTTAATAAAAATTTACTTGATTTAATAATCCAATTAAATAAATGTTTAATTGATGAATTTTGTCTTTTAAAAGCTAATAAATTGATTTCTATTTATAATGTATATGTATATATGTATATATATTATAGATAGATAAGTTTTGATTTTAAATAAATGAACAAATAAAATCTTGTTTTTAAATTCTAATATTCATTTTGATAATTTGAAGATTTTTATTTTATTTAATAAATAACCAATTGTTTAAAATACTTAAAGAAATTGTTTTAAATTGTATAATTGCATTCTAAACATAGTTTAAATTTTAATAAGATAAACAAAAGTTTATTTTATTTCTTTTTGAAATATAGCTTAATAATTATAATTTGGAATTTTATGAAATTTAAATACCCTTTATATATTAGACATTAATTCTTTTAATTAAGATAAATAAGATAAGAAATTTATAATTTCTTTATAAATAATTTAAATTGATAAATATGTTATTTTCAAATAATAATGATAAATGTATAAATATAGATAGATTTTAATAAGACAATACTATTATTTTAAAATTAAAAATATGATAATATAAACTAGTTTAAATTGGATTTTTAAAATGTATAAATAAAATTTGATTTGAATTTATTTTGAATTCAAATGAATAAATATATGTAGATCTTTTAAATAAGTTTTCACTTTTATGTAGATTGTTTTACTAAAAAGAAATACCATATCCATTCATTTATGTAAACTACTTTATATGTATTTAAATAAAGAAAAAGGATTTTATTTATCTTTTAAATTAAATAAAAGAATAAGTAGAATATGTATAATGACAAGTGTTAAGATTCTAATTTCTTAAATAACATGTGTTAGTAAATGAATTATTGCAAAAGACAAGTGTTGAAGATTTTAACAAGTGTCCTTTTTATTTTGATTTTCTTTTAATTTTTAAATAAATCATTCATACTTATATAAAAACATGTTTCCTTCATTTCTATTCTTTTCTAGTTTTCATTTCTCAAGTTAAGAAGAAAAAATCTCAGCTAAAAACAAAGTTGTTTACAAACTTTCAAAAACCAAATTTTCATATTCAAATTTAAAATCAAAGATCTTGAAATTACTCCTCTCTAACCAAAATCCATATCAGTAATTTATCCTGAAAAACAAAATCTAGAAATTCTTTTTAAAACCAAAATATGAAATTCCTTTCATTTTCATCAACTTGAAAATCAAGCCTGCACCTGAAATTCATTTCAAAAGTACAATCACCAACCTGAAATCAAAATTAAAATCAAAAATCTGCCTGCATGTTAAGCCTGCAATCCTCTGTGCAATCTTTTTCAAATGCAAAGCTAAGCATATGTTGCCTGCATGCAAGTGCTAACAACTAGTTCAAAGTTCAAATGGCCTTCAAGCCTGCATACAAGCTTTTAAACAAATCATATGTCTTCAACAAAGTTTCATCTGCATGTAATTGCAATTTCAAAAGCTTTCCAAAATTTGTGCTCTGTCTTTCATAAAATCCCAGGTGAGTAACTTCTTTTACTTAAAATAAACTTTAAGTATAATCTGATTTATGACTGAAATGAATATGCTTGTGAGTTTATATACCTAATAGAATGTTGATTTGTGTGTTTGTGAGTAACATTCATTTTTCCTTTCAAAAGTTTAAGTATGAAACTGTTGTTTGATATATGACTTGTATATATTTACCTGGATATCATGTTAATTTGAATGATTAACCTCGGTAGTTTAAAATATCAAGTATCGTTATGATAATGATGTATGTTTGTTCCTGTAATTGTTTTGTATTGAGTATATGGGTATAAAGTATAAACTTACTGTTTTAAGATTATTACAGTACTTGTTTTACCAAGTTCCAGGTCCAAAGCTTTTAAAAGAAAACTTATGTTTTTTTTATTAATCTTTACTAATACAAGAGATTTGGTTAATGTATGACAAGTTTAAGGTTTTGTCTAAGATAAAAAAAGAAAAGAAAATAATGACTGCAGTTTACTGGAAACAAATGTAATAGCAAGGTAAACTGAAATCTAATAAAAACAAGATGATTATTTCTTAGCTCCAGATGTTTGAATCAAAACTTTAAACTAAATTATGATTTTTAAAAACCAAATTTCAAATTTTAGTGTTGAAATTTGTATGCAATGCTGTTTTACTTCTGGGAAGTGAAAAAGGGGAAAGATTGTAAACCTAGTCTCTGGTTGGTGCAGTAGTTTGATCGGCATTGATGCTCTAGTTGATCGAGTACTATAATTTTTGGGAAAATGGATGCTTGGGTGTTGAAGAAGCGATGGTCGAAGTTCCAATGCCTCCGGCGACTGGAGGAGCGAGAACGAGGAGGTTTTTTTTTTGGGTTGGTGAAGGTTGCTTGTTGTTTCCAGGTTCTGTTTGGGTGTTCAAATTTTCATTTCGTGACGCTAGTGGGATTTTAATGGTCGTGGTGGGTTTTAGGGTAGGTCGTCGACTTGTTCGATGTATTGGTGGAGGCCGGAGATGGCCAGAGCCACCGTGCATATGCACGGTGGAGGTGGTGTATCAGGTGAAAGTTTTTGGGTTTGCTTTGTTTGTTTTACTCAGGTTATACTCGAGTTAACTCGAGCTTTTGCTCGAAGATAACTTGGGGTTTACTCGAAGTAAACTGAAGAGTGGCTCGGGTGTTCTTTCTTCTGTAGTTACAGGTTTTAGAAAACCTGTATATTTCAATTCAAATTGTTTTAAAAGTCTGAATGCAAGTTTAGACAGAATTTAAATCTAAATTTAATGTATGAATTCAAAAAGTGGTTTGAATTCCAGGTTTGAAAATTTAGTTTAAACCTTTTAAATTAAAATGTTTTATACATTTATCAAAGAGTTTAAAAATCTGAAATTTAAAATAAAGCATTGAATTAAAATAGAAGATTTAAAAACAAGTTTAAATCTGGAAATATGATTCAGATTGAAATCATGTTTTTGAAAATAAAAGTAGTTTTTAAAATTTTGAAATGTTTAAAATGTTTTAATTATTGAAACATATTCTAATTATGATTTGAATCTTAAAATTTAATATGGGTGTAAATTTCTTTTATAAATAAGGAATTACTTAGTATAAGTTTAAAGGTTTTTAGAATGTTTTTAAACTTTGATAAAGTTAAGTTTGGTTCTCAATTTAAATTTAAAATTTAAAATGTAATTTGAAAACAATTTTAAGTTAAATTGTTTTAAGTTACTTTATTAATGATAAAGTAATCATGAATAAGAAATGTTTTATTTTTAAAAAGTAAATTTAAGATTTAATGATCTTTATTTCATTAAATTAGTAAGGTAATTTAAATAATTTAATTAATTAATTTGTTTAATTAATTAAAGATTTGAAATAAATTAATTAAGGTTAATTAAATTTGTAATTAAAATTAATTAATTCAAGTTAATTACTTAGAAAAGGTAATTAAAGAATTGATGATGAGTTACTTTAAGTAGTTAAGATAATTTAAATAATTTAAATAATTTAAGTAGTTAAGATAAGTAAATTACTGAAGATAATTAATTGAAGTTTGGTATTTTGGGATTAATTACCTTGTGTAATTAATGTGAAGATAATTTCTTTCTGAAGTAATTAATAATTAATTACTTAATGTAATTAATTTAAGCATTTATTAATTAAGTTATTTGAAATAATTAAGTGATGTAATTAATTAAGAGTGATTAATTACTAATGAGATTAATCAAGATTGATTAATAAATATAATTAACTATTAAATGTAACTAATTTAGAAGTAATTAAGGAAGTACTTAAGGATAATTGATTACTAAATGTAATTAATCAAGCATGATTAATAATTGTGGTTTAATTAAGGTTAATTACTTAATGTAATTAATTTAAATAAGTAATTTAAATTTAATTAAGGATCATCAATTAATATGATTAATGATGTAATTAAGGATTAATTAATTAAGGTTAATTAATCAATGATAAGTGATTAAGGAAGTAACTAATTGAGGATTAATGTAATTAATTAATTAATTAATGAAGAATTAAAGATTAATTACTGATTTTGGTTAGGATAATTAATTTGAAAAATTAATTAAAGATAATTACTTGAATGTAATTAAGGGATAATTAATCAAGGGTGATTTATCAAGGTGATTAATTTGAGGATAATGATTTAATTGATTGATAATCAATTAATGGTTAAGTAAGCAAGATTTAAAATAAGGAAGTAATTAATTTAATTCATTTTAAATTAATTAAAGAATAGGTAATTAATTTAATTCACTTTAAATTAATTAGAGATAGGAGTAATTAACTTAATTCATTTTAAATTAATTATAGATAGTGTGATTATAGATCTTTGCTTATGAATGAATGATATGGTTTGCCTTGAATGGTTTGAATCTCAGACATGAGATAAATGGTGTTGTGTGTTATGGATGCATTGGTTGCATTGTGATGAAGGTATAAGTATCTATTGATGATGATAATATTGATTATCTATTATGGTGATGTGAATTATCTATCTATGTGTATATGGATAATTAGAATTGAATTGTTTTAAAACCTTTTAAAACAACTTGGACCTAAAAGACACGCTTTGGATTTCGATGAGACCGGGATCGGGTTTCCATATTTGGAATCCGAAAACCACATCGATTCCAATTAAACGTTAGGTCGTTAATCCAAGTGGAGCAAGTGAAGATTCGAGGTGTAAGGGCTATACGTCAGTATAACTCTGTGGGTGATTCCGTAATGAGTTTGACGGAATAGTGCTTACAGATTCGAGATGGTGAATCAGAGTGCAAGGGCTGTGGTCGTTGACTCTGAGGGTGATTCCAATAATGAGTGCAACAAGATAGTGTCTTCGGTTTCGTTCGAACCCGGAACGAACTTGTATGGATTGAATGCTTTCAGAACATCGTTAGGTGGACGATGAGCATTCTAAGATTTGATGTCCTATAAAGGTAATCATAGCCTAAAGCCTCATCAACCGGGAATGGCTAAAACAGGGGAAGTGCAACAAGGCTTCGTGGGTAGCCCCCACTTGGGAGCAAGATTTACCCCTGTCTAGAGGTCCCTTTTTATTCGGCTGTGTGGGTGGTTGATTCGCGACAACTGTCGGGGTTGTCTTGTTTGGAACTGTTCAGTAAGGAACGGGTCCGGCCTTGTGTTGCAGGGGAGTTAGGGTGGCTCCTCGGTACGGTGATCTAGGCCACGTACCGTGATGGGCGGTACCCCAGTAGCCCTGCCATTGTATGGAATCCAAAATCCAATAAGTGCCAACGGTTTTGATTGTATTACCCACTTTTGTGGCTAGTAGCTGGAATTTAATGAATGTAACAATTTCGGCTATTTCTTATTTATTTGAAAACCCTAGACACTATTATAATATCATCGGATTTCCTATCAAATGTTTTGGTTAGCGTAAGGTAAAAACTTTTCCATGTTTATGTGTGGGAAGTCTTACGTGATACCTTTCTTTTTAAAAGGTTTTGGAAGTTAAGCAACTTTAACCTGTTACTCACACCAGACCCATGTCTGACCCGGAGTTTATTTTTGTTTTCCATAAACTCTTGGGTACTCAAATTTTTACGAGTAGCCAAGGGATTCAGGTTAGGATTCAGGTTAGCTTTGACGAATTGTGGAGGAGCAATGGAGCAGGAGGCTTCAGCATGTAGATATATATTGTTTCCCACTGTGTGTTTTCTCTGAGTTGTGTGTGATGTTGTATTGAGTTGTATAACTAGACAGGTGTTTATAACTGTCTTGTATGTGTTGTATTGTCTGTGTACTCTGATAATTGTTATATATCTATGTAATACTTTTGATTATTAATATAATTTATTCGTTCGGCTGTTTAGATTCTGATGTGTTGTTTCTTCTTCTTCTCTTTCTTTCTCTTTTCTATCCCTTTCTTTCTTATTAGCGATGCGACTTCCTGGAGATAGGAAGTTGGGTCGTTACAGTGGTATCAGAGCATTAGGTTGAGTGAATACCTAGGCTCTGGAGTGGTGTCTATCTTGAGAGAGCGTATTTGTAGTTTTGATATATATATATATATATATATATATATATATATATTATTTCTACCTATCTGTTGGGTTACCTGTTCAGGTTTTTCCAACATAAGTCATAAAGGTAGATAAGGTAGTGGTGTGTGTAACACGATTACTACCTTTGGTTGGAGTTTGAATGTTTGAGGTTGGAAGTGTGTTTTTCGAGACTGTAGATCTAATACTGTCTCGAGTGAGTTGTGCAGTGGTGTAGAGATTTCATCAATCTCTGGAAGGAAATCTGTTAAGGTTCAGAGTTCATCTTTGAAGATGGATGAGTTGAGTTTGGATCTGTCGGTTTGGCGGAAGTATGTGATGGTATTTTGATACCTCAGGAAGTAGTAGCTGCGTGATGAGATGCAGTAAATATGGATATTTCCGAAGATGTTTTCTTTGGAACGAGTTAGGAAGTGTGTCTGCTTCGGTGATGTGGCCGAGTTCAGCAGGATGTGGTGGTTGCCTTTGAGGGCCGAGTTTTTCGAAGAGCTTCAGCCAAGGAAGTTTTGGCATTGGTGTCAGCAGTGCGACTCGGAGTGTCTTTGTTGGCAGAAGTTGACTGGCGGAGTAGTTTCAAAGAAGGAATTCAGAAGCAACAGAGTGGACCCAATACTTTATTGGATTGGCTAATTAAGAGTAAGCTGTTCTGTTTGGTAAAGAGAGAACAGTTTTGTTTGGGAATTGGTCTGTGTTGATCGCAAAAGTGACTTGCGATAGTTTGAGTGTTCTTTTAAGGTATTGAAGAATTTTTGGTTGTCTTCTGAGAAGTCGGAAGTTTGTCCACTTCGGAAGATTGAGTTTTCTTATCGACCGGATTCCAGGAGTGCTACCGGTGGATCAGCTAGTAGAAGGATGGTTTGTCGAGATAGGTTTGGTGAGCCAGCTCAGGATTGGTAGAACTTCTGAGGTTTCTTTGGATATGTTGAGCCATATTTCTGGGAAGTGATGTCCAGTTTGTGCTCATATTCTTCATCAGCAGTGTCTTCTGTGCCAGTTCAGAGTTGTGCAGCGGAAGCAGTTTGAAATGTTTCTGTTTTGTCTTTCCGGATAGAAGAAGTAAGTTGTTCTTCTAATGTTTGAAGAGTAGAATTGGTGATCTTAGTCTTGGTTGAACTTGAGAATATCGTTGTGTTGGATTGTTTTTGGTCAAAATTGTTTCTAGAGGAATCAGCAAGAGTTGAGCTGATCAATTTGGATATAGGCAGCCCGGGATCATCCGAAGAGATTTGTGGATAAGAGATGAAGGAATTTGGATTCCGGAGTCGGAGATTTGTTTTGGATCTCTTCTGTGTTTTGGTTAGAGTGGTGTTTGTTTTTCTAGAATTGAATTGCCGGTTTGGATAACTGGGATTCGATGAGATTCACGTATCTCTGAGGGAGTACATGTATGAGTTATCTCTGGAAATGGAACCAGCTGTTCAAGAAGGTTTAGTGGTTGTGTCAGACTCGTCTGTAGCCTGATATCTTGTCTAGTTCTATAGATCTAGATGAGTAGAAGCTCTGTAGCTTCGTAGTTTAGATTGTTTGTATATTGTAGGGCGAGTATCCCGATATATATATATATATATATATATATATATATATAAACTTGGGAAACTCGTGGGAATTCATCCAAAATTTATCTGGATAATTAAATTTGTTTGATTAGATAAATTGGTTGTTTTGGTTGTTAGCATATGATTGATGTATGTTTGTGATTTAAAATTTTAAATTTTAAATGGGTTATTAAATTACTTTTGCTTTTAAATTTCGGGGACGAAATTCTTTTAAGGGGGAAGAAATGTGAAATCCCGGAAATTTTAGCAATATCAATTTAATAATCTATATTTAAAATTAAATTGATTTGATAAAATTTTAATAAAAATTTACTTGATTTAATAATCCAATTAAATAAATGTTTAATTGATGAATTTTGTCTTTTAAAAGCTAATAAATTGATTTCTATTTATAATGTATATGTATATATGTATATATATTATAGATAGATAAGTTTTGATTTTAAATAAATCAACAAATAAAATCTTGTTTTTAAATTCTAATATTCATTTTGATAATTTGAAGATTTTTATTTATTTAATAAATAACTAATTGTTTGAAATACTTAAAGAAATTGTTTTAAATTGTATAATTGCATTCTAAACATAGTTTAAATTTTAATAAGATAAACAAAAGTTTATTTTATTTCTTTTTGAAATATAGCTTAATAATTATAATTTGTAATTTTATGAAATTTAAATACCCTTTATATATTAGACATTAATTCTTTTAATTAAGATAAATAAGATAAGAAATTTATAATTTCTTTATAAATAATTTAAATTGATAAATATGTTATTTTCAAATAATAATGATAAATGTATAAATATAGATAGATTTTAATAAGACAATACTATTATTTTAAAATTAAAAATATGATAATATAAACTAGTTTAAATTGGATTTTTAAAATGTATAAATAAAATTTGATTTGAATTTATTTTGAATTCAAATGAATAAATATATGTAGATCTTGTAAATAAGTTTTCACTTTTATGTAGATTGTTTTACTAAAAAGAAATACCATATCCACTCATTTATGTAAACTACTTTATATGTATTTAAATAAAGAAAAAGGATTTTATTTATCTTTTAAATATAAAAGAATAAGTAGAATATGTATAATGACAAGTGTTAGGATTCTAATTTCTTAAATAACATGCGTTAGTAAATGAACTATTGCAAAAGATAAGTGTTGAAGATTTTAACAAGTGTCCTTTTTATTTTGATTTTCTTTTAATTTTTAAATAAATCATTCATACTTATATAAAAACATGTTTCCTTCATTTCTATTCTTTTCTAATTTTCATTTCTCAAGTTAAGAAGAAAAAAATCTCAGCTGAAAACAAAGTTGTTTACAAACTTTCAAAAACCAAATTTTCATATTCAAATTTAAACTCAAATATCTTGAAATTACTCCTCTCTAACCAAAATCCATATCAGTAATTTATCCTAAAAAAAATCAGGAAATTCTTTCTAAAACCAAAATATGAAATTCCTTTCATTTTCATTAACTTGAAAATCAAGCCTGCACCTGAAATTCATTTCAAAAGTACAATCACCAACCTGAAATCAAAATTAAAATCAAAAATCTGCCTGCATGTTAAGTCTGCAATCCTATGTGCAATCTTTTTCAAATGCAAAGCAAAGCATATGTTGCCTGCATGCAAGTGCTAACAACTAGTTCAAAGTTCAAACGGCCTTCAAGCCTGCATACAAGCTTTTAAACAAGTCATATGTCTTCAACAAAGTTTCATCTGCATGTAATTGCAATTTCAAAAGCTTTCCAAAATTTGTGCTCTGTCTTTCATAAAATCCCAGGTGAGTAACTTCTTTTACTTAAAATAAACTTAAGTATAATCTGATTTATGACTGAAATGAATATGCTTGTGAGTTTATATACCTGATATAATGTTGATTTGTGTGTTTGTGAGTAACGTTCATTTTTCCATTCAAAAGTTTAAGTATGAAACTGTTGTTTGATAGACTTGTATATATTTACCTGGATATCATGTTAATTTGAATGATTAACCTCAGTAGTTTAAAAACTCAAGTATGGTTATGATAATGATGTATGTTTGTTCCTGTAATTGTTTCATATTGAGTATATGGGTATAAAGTATAAACTTACTACTTTAAGATTATTACGGTACTTGTTTTACTAAGTTCCAGGTCCAAAGCTTTTAAAAGAAAACCTATGTTTTTTTATTAATCTTTACTAATATAAGAATTTGGTTAATGTATGACAAGTTTAAGGTTTTGTATAAGATAAAAAAAGAAAAAGAAAATAATGACTGCAGTTTACTGGAAACAAATGTAATAGCAAGGTAAACTGAAATCTAATAAAAACAAGATGATTATTTCTTAGCTCCAGATGTTTGAATCAAAACTTTGAACTAAATTATGATTTTTAAAAACCAAATTTCAAATTTTAGTGTTGAAATTTTTATGCAATGCTGTTTTGCTTCTGGGAAGTGAAAAAGGGGAAAGGTTGTAAACCTAGTCTCTGGTTGGTGCAGTAGTTTGATCGGCATTGATGCTCTAGTTGATCGAGTACTATAATTTTTGGGAAAATGGATGCTTGGGTGTTGAAGAAGTGATGGTCGAAGTTCCAATGCCTTCAGCGACTGGAGGAGCGAGAACGAGGAGGTTTTTTTTTTTGGGTTGGTGAAGGTTGCCTGTTGTTTCCAGGTTCTGTTTGGGTGTTCAAATTTTGATTTCGTGATGCTAGTGGGATTTTAATGGCCGTGGTGGGTTTTAGGGTAGGTCGTCGACTTGTTCGATGTATTGGTGGAGGCCGGAGATGGCCAGAGCCACTGTGCATATGCACGGTGGAGGTGGTGTATCAGGTGAAAGTTTTTGGGTTTGCTGTGTTTGTTTTACTCGGGTTATACTCGAGTTAACTCGAGCTTTTGCTCGAAGATAACCTGGGGTTTACTCGAAGTAAACTGAAGAGTGGCTCGGGTGTTCTTTCTTCTGTAGTTACAGCTTATAGAAAACCTGTATATTTCAATTCAAATTGTTTTAAAAGTCTGAATGCAGGTTTAGACAGAATTTAAATCTAAATTTAATGTATGAATTCAAAAAGTGGTTTGAATTCCAGGTTTGAAAATTTAATTTAAACCTTTTAAATTAAAATGTTTTATACATCTATCAAAGTGTTTAAAAATCTGAAATTTAAAATAAAGCATTGAATTAAAATAGAAGATTTAAAAACAAGTTTAAATCTGGAAATATGATTCAGATTGGAATCATGTTTTTGAAAATAAAAGTAGTTTTTAAAATTTTTAAATGTTTAAAATGTTTTAATTGTTGTAACATATTCTAATTATGATTTGAATCTTAAAATTTAATATGGGTGTAAATTTCTTTTATAAGTAAGGAATTACTCAGTATAAGTTTAAAGGTTTTTAGAATGTTTTTAAACTTTGATAAAGTTAAGTTTGGTTCTCAATTTAAATTTAAAATTTAAAATGTAATTTGAAAACAATTTTAAGTTAAATTGTTTTAAGTTACTTTATTAATGATAAAGTAATCATGAATAAGAAATGTTTTATTTTTAAAAAGTAAATTTAAGATTTAATGATCTTTATTTCATTAAATTAGTAAGGTAATTTAAATAATTTAATTAATTAATTTGTTTAATTAATTAAAGATTTGAAATAAATTAATTAAGGTTAATTAAATTTGTAATTAAAATTAATTAATTCAAGTTAATTACTTAGAAAAGGTAATTAAAGAATTGATGATGAGTTAATGAAGGTCATTAACTTGTGATTATTTATTTATTAATTAATGTAATTAATTTTGATAATTAATTGGATTAGTTAATTTAGATAATCAATTATGAAATTTAATTAAGTATGAATTACTTTATGGAAATAATTAAAGATATTAATTACACTTTATAATTAATTATTTGGTGTAGTTTAAATTAATTAATTAAGTTTAATTAATTTAGAATAATCATTGAATGAATTGATAAGTAATCAATGGTGGATAATTTCTTAGAGAAGTAGTTAAGATAAGTAAATTACTGAAGATAATTAATTGAAGTATGGTATTTTGGGATTAATTACCTTGTGTAATTAATGTGAAGATAATTTCTTTCTGAAGTAATTAATAATTAATTACTTAATGTAATTAATTTAAGCATTTATTAATTAAGTTATTTGAAATAATTAAGTGATGTAATTAATTAAGAGTGATTAATTACTAATGAGATTAATCAAGATTGATTAACAAATATAATTAATTATTAAATGTAATTAATTTAGAAGTAATTAAGGAAGTACTTAAGGATAATTGATTACTAAATGTAATTAATCAAGTATGATTAATAATTGTGGTTTAATTAAGGTTAATTACTTAATGTAATTAATTTAAATAAGTAATTTAAATTTAATTAAGAATCATCAATTAATATGATTAATGATGTAATTAAGGATTAATTAATTAAGATTAATTAATCAACGATAAGTGATTAAGGAAGTAATTAATTGAGGATTAATGCAATTAATTAATTAATTAATGAAGAATTAAAGATTAATTACTGATTTTGGTTAGGATAATTAATTTGAAAAATTAATTAAAGATAATTACTTGAATGTAATTAAGGGATAATTAATCAAGGGTGATTTATCAAGGTGATTAATTTGAGGATAATGATTTAATTAATTGATAATCAATTAAAGGTTAAGTAAACAAGATTTAAAATAAGGAAGTAATTAATTTAATTCATTTTAAATTAATTAAAGAATAGGTAAGTAATTTAATTCACTTTAAATTAATTAGAGATAGAAGTAATTAATTTAATTCATTTTAAATTAATTATAGATAGTGTGATTATAGATCTTTGCTTATGAATGAATGATATGGTTTGCCTTGAATGGTTTGAATCTCAGACATGAGATAAATGATGTTGTGTGTTATGGATGCATTGGTTGCATTGTGATGATGGTATAAGTATCTATTGATGATGATAATATTGATTATCTATTATGGTGATGTGAATTATTTATCTATGTGTATATGGATAATTAGAATTGAATTGTTTTAAAACCTTTTAAAACAACTTGGACCTAAAAGACACGCTTTGGATTTCGATGAGACCGGGATCGGGTTTCCATATTTGAAATCCGAAAACCACATCGATTCCAATTAAACGTTAGGTCGTTAATCCAAGTGGAGCAAGTGAAGACTCGAGGTGTAAGGGCTATACGTCAGTATAACTCTGTGGGTGATTCCGTAATGAGTTTGATGGAATAGTGCTTATAGATTCGAGATGGTGAATCAGAGTGCAAGGGCTATGGTCATTGACTCTGAGGGTGATTCCAATAATGAGTGCAACAAGATAGTGCCTTCGGTTTCGTTCGAAGCCGGAACGAACTTGTATGGATTGAATGCTTTCAGAACATCGTCAGGTGGACGATGAGCATTCTAAGATTTGATGTCCTATAAAGTAATCGTAGCCTCAAGCCTCATCAACCGAGAATGGCTAAAACAAGGGAGGTGCAGCAAGGCTTCGTGGGTAGCCCCCACTTGAGAGCAAGATTTACCCCTGTCTAGAGGTCCCTTTTTATTCGGCTGTGTGGGTGGTTGATTCGCGACAACTGCCGGGGTTGTCTTGTTCGGAACTGTTCAGTAAGGAACGGGTCCTGCCTTGTGTTGCAGGAGAGTTAGGGTGGCTCCTCGGGACGGTGATCTAGGCCACGTACTATGACGGGCGGTACCCCAGTAGCCCTGCCATTGTATGGAATCCAAAATCCAATAAGTGCCAACGGTTTTGATTGTATTGCCCACTTTTGTGGCTAGTAGCTGGAATTTAATGAATGTAACAATTTCGGCTATTTCTTATTTATTTGAAAACCCTAGACATTATTATAATGTCATCGGATTTCCTATCAAATGTTTTGGTTAGCGTAAGGTAAAAACTTTTCCATGTTTATGTGTGGGAAGTCTTACATGATACCTTTCTTTTTAAAAGGTTTTGGAAGTTAAGAAACTTTAACATGTTAGTCACAACAGACCCATGTCTGACCCGGAGTTTATTTTTGTTTTCCATGAACTCTTGGATACTCAAATTTTTACGAGTAGCCAAGGGATTCAGGTTAGGATTCAGGTTAGCTTTGACGAATTGTGGAGGAGCAACGGAGCAGGAGGCTTCTGCGTGTAGATATATATAGTTTTCCGCTGTGTGTTTTCTCTGAGTTATGTGTGATGTTGTATTGAGTTGTATAACTAGACAGGTGTTTATAACTGTCTACTATGTGTTGTATTATCTGTGTACTCTGATAATTGTTATATATCTATGTAATACTTTTGATTATTAATATAATTTATTCGTTCCGCTGTTTAGATTCTGATGTGTCGTTTCTTCTTCTTCTCTTTCTTTCTCTTTTCTATCCCTTTCTTTCTTATTAGCGATGCGACTTCCTGGAGATAGGAAGTTGGGTCGTTACAAAAATTCAATATTTTTTAGTTAAAATCTTATGAATTTATTGCTTTTTTATTTTAAAACAAAATTTTGTGTTGAATAAAATTCCCTTTTTTATTATTTTTAATTTGTAATAAAGTATTTTGTAATGTTTACAATTTTTTTTGTGTATGTGTGAATAGGCCAACATATTGAGTTTTCTCTCCCATGGGGAAAAAAATTACTAGGCGATGCTATCAATTTCAAGTTAGGGGATCCACAAATCATATTCCAATTCTACTGTATCCCTTTGTTATATGTAAAAGGAGAAATCGTGTTTTCTATTATCTTATGCTGATTCATCTCCAGTTCAAATCGAGATTCCAAGAATTAGGGAAACAGTGGGATCTGAAAATTATTGCCATCTACTTTCAGATTGATAGGTATTCACTCATATTATTTCGAATCCTCAAATTAGCATAAGCTAATTTCACAAAATTGCACTATCATTTTTGGCCAAAGCAAGAATTATGTGTTTGGTGGTGAAGAAATTTTCAGATCGGCAAATACTTGTGTGTTAACTTCTGGTGTTAATATTGTTGATATCATTACTGTGATTATGGTTATCGGATTGCGATTTCAAAATTCAACAATTTAATGACCCGAGAAGAGTCTCAAACCAAATGTAACATCGGGCTTAACATACCCACTTTGTAGAGTTCAATCATCAACTAGTTTGATTCGCATGTATAGGGTTAAGTACTGAGGGATTTGTTAAAGGAGATGAGAGTTTTGCTATGGTCACATGATAGGTGATTTGAGAAGGTGAACACGTGATGTGGAAGTTGCAGCACAATTACAATAATTTCCCTATTTTCAAGAAGGAACCACATGTTTCATTTTACATACAATTTTTTCACCAGATTTGTGTTAGATATTACGACCGACTTGTGGAGTGGGCTGAAGTGTTTGAATATTAAGCTTTCTTTATAACATGTACGATGAAGTTTTGAGCTGATATAAAGAGAAAAATATTTTATTTATTTTACTCAATTGTATTTAAGTAGATTGAGTAGCCTTATATTGCTACGGCTGTTGTTTATGTATTATTTTGTAATTTTCTATATGTGTAAAGCAATAAAAGGAACTCATTTTAAAAAAATGTATTTATAAATTATTAAATTCAATTCAATACTTTAAATCAGAAAAACAATTTATTTACTTTTTTGAAAATTAAAAACGACAATTTATAATACATACATACATACACACACACACATATATATTTCAAATTTAATAAATAAACATAAATATACACAATTTTTTGTGTAATCACATGTTTAAATTTTGACAATATAATTTACAAATGATTATATGTATGTTTATTTAATTTAATAATCAAACTTTGTTTAAAACACCATTTAAAATTATTTTTTAATTTGAAATTTTTGTTTAGATAGGTCGAAAGGAAAAAATATTATAACAACCATTTATATTTGTATATTCTAGATTGACAACATATACATATAAGGATTCGTGATATAAATCTAGCTCAACCAAATATAATAACACGATAAATGGCATATATATATGGATATGTAGTAAATAATTGTCTTAACTGTAGCCTAGTAATGACACTACAATGTTGAATCAGTGAATCTCCTAGAATTGAATCCTATCTCTTTCAGGAAGCGCTATCAATCAAAGAGATCTACGCACCTTTCTTTTATTTGATTGAATTTGTGTTTGGTTTGAAAATATTGGTGGAAGGGGTGGTTTGGATTTTTGGCCAGAGGTGAGGGAAATGAAACCACCAATAGTTAAGTAAAAAATGCAAAGGGTGATGAGTTTAAATAAGAAAAGAAGGAAAGAGGAAACGTTGGATATAAATCCCTCCTTTTCTCCACCAGTTCAAACCCAAAACATTAAGCATATCACACCTCCCTTTCCTCTTGTTTGACGGACCAGATCATGAGCTTCATGGGCTTCCAGCTACTTCAAACCATATCACAAAATTTACAATTAAATCAAATTCAACACATCGATAGTATATCAATACCTATGTATATAACTTTTACATATGCATTATTTCCAATACCGATCAACATAAATCAAATAAATTTTTTATAATTAGTATTTCACAAATACTGAATAATTTAACTAACTTATAACATTTATAATTAAATTAGGTGGTATACGGGGTATTCAACATTTCAGTTGTGTGACTCTTAGGTGTAAATTTGGTTAGCAATTAATATTGAACAATTCGAATATTATCATCCGCACATCGCCTAGCTAGTGTTGTGATAGTTTGGGCGAATCTATCGCTTACATAGTTTCGGTAAAATCCAATTTTACTATTTTAACAAATTTTCAGTTGTGACAATTACATACACTAATTCTCTATGTCAAAACTATATCACATTAGGGCTTATGAAATTTGGTAATGCTCAAAAACTCCAATATCGCCTATATTGAACTGATATAGTCCAAACAAAAAGTTCTTGGTGCAATAATAACAATTATTATTAACCGAACTGCTCTGTCTATAGATTTGACTATATGTAATAGCCTGAAATTTTGTATATAAGTTAAATAATGATTATAAATAATAATAAATAAAGTTTTAATTTATTTGGAGGATAATTTGGTAAATTTTAATAGAATGAAAAATTAATAATTTTTAAAAATGGTTGAATTTGTTAACGGGAGTCATAACATTGTGTAGCTTACATTTTTCTGGTTAAAATGGAGTATTCACTTGTTTGAATTGAACGTCGCATGAGAGACATATTGAAGTTTTATTTAAATAGGTCGGGTAGGGGCTGGGTTGGACCAAGCTCATAATTTGAATTCAAATCTGAGATGACGGTTTAGTTTTCCCTCCTAAAAGACTATTTAAAATATGCATACATTTCAATTTCTCATTTTCAAATTTGTCATTTCTAAAAACACTTGATTCCATCTTCTTCCTCCTTTCCCCCGTCCAAAATACCAAACCATCATTTCTTAACCAAAATTGACGAGAAGAAGTACATTGAATCCGTGTCAAAGTTCCCTATCATCTGGGATGAGAATCATATGCTAATTCGAAGGATTTAATTTCTAGAAATTTGGGACGGCAAGCAAAATTGGGTTCTTTTGGAATGAATTGGTGAGTGTGGCTTCTTTGATCCTTATATAGTACTATGATAATGCTATAAAATGTTTGAAGGCTATCCTAGTATTTAAATGACGAAGTAAAATGGCCTAAATGATAAAATATGAAACTATGATATGACAATGTGTAACGACCCACCTTTTTGAAAGGTTTAAATCGACAACTAACCACAAAAGTCAGACTCAAGTCATTCAAAAGGAAGGATTATTATGGAGTAAATAAGAAAAAGAAAAGAACGAAATAAAATATACACAGAAACTCACAGCAGAATGACAAAAAATAAAAATCAAATAATAGTTCGTGAAGCTGTTTTACAAATACATTTGTTTACATCTTTACAATATATATCAGAGTTACATACAAGGGAAATATATAAATAATGCAGCGGAACAACATGATGCAGTGGAATAAATAAAATAAGCAGAAATAGTAATAAATCTTCGTCTTCACCCTCAGAAAAAGCAGTCTTCAATACACTAAAAAGCTTAGGCTGACCCTGAGCGAATTGAAAAAAAAAAACCGGAGTCGGAATTAATAAATCTTACTTAAGTTAAATCAACAATAAATAAATATGAGTGTAATGTCATTAGAGATGTTTACGAGGTTTGACATCTCCTATCTAGTGTCTAACATGAGTGCAATAACTTAAGAGATGTTCGGGATTCCATCTCCTAAGGATCCGTTAAACTATCTACATACATAGTATAATACGCTATCATAATAGCGTCTACAGTAAAATATTAAGATAGCATTAAGGCATTACCCATATCCCCCTTAACACTTTTATATAATTTCGTAGTCTATACAGTACTGTAAACTCCATACCGGTAGGCTATCAGGGAGCACTCCATAGGTATGACACAAACCGAACTCGTAAAAGGCGCGATAGAGCATGTGACACGGCACTCGAGGCAATGCTAGGGTTGGATTCTTGGTTTACGTATCTGGACTGGTGGCAACACATAGCAGCTACTACCGCCCACCTTGAAACACACTCCCATAATCAAAATCGAGGGGTGGCCACCAAATCAAACACAAAGTCATAATATGATATCAAAGAAGCATGTCCGATAAGGGGGTGCGACCTCATTTGGCCGGCGGGGCACCTGTTTTAGTTATATCAAGCTGACTCGTGAGAGTCAGGGCTACGTAAATACCTCATACAAAATCATTTGCCAAACCATCCTACTTTATTCTGGAATCTCTACCACATACATAGTTGTTAAAGTGGTTTTCGGTATTGAAAGAGAGTATCACAATATCTTATCCCGGTCTCTTTAACAACAAACACTTATTTCACGCCGGATGGTTCTTCTACATTTCCAAAGTCGATTCATAATCGATATCAAAATATCATATTAAATTCAGACCATATCACTTTCGAAATCATATTCACTTTCAAAATCATATTCACTTTCGAAAATCATATCGATAAGACAGGTTAAGTAAGTCCTCATTCAAAATCATCTTGTTTAATCAAATATATCATTTCGCTGGCAAATATCATTTCAAATCCTAACTTATGTTATAACATCATTTAACCATATTCACTTTAAAAAAATCAAGGATTTAATTATAAACACTTCCACTTTACACCATCTGAATTTAGAAAATAATTTAGATATTTATAGATAGTTTAAATAGCTTAGCATAGCTTAAATAGATATAAAATAGGTCAAATAGATTTAAATTGATTAAGTAGATTTAAAATAGATTAAAATAAATTAAAATAGATTAAATAGATTTAAAATAGATTAAAATGGGTTAATTAGTCGAAAATAGGTTATAATATATTAAGTTGGATTAAATAGATTAAAATAGATTAAAATAAATTAAAATAGTTTAAATGATTAAAATAGTTAAAATAGCTTAAATTAGTTTAGTGGATTGAAAGTCTTGAAATCAGAATTTAAAAATAATATAATTTAAACAGTTTATATCAAAATAATAAATTTGAAATTAATATCCAATTAAACTATTTCTTTCATTTTAACAAATCTGGACCATATCCAGATTTCAACAAAATTAAATTTTCTTTCAATTCAAAATCCCATAAAATCATTTCAATTTACATTGATTTCAAACTCATGTTTGAACTACAATTTTAAAGCACTTCAATTTCATAGATTTCAAAGTTTCAATATTCAAACATTTTCAACAACTCAATTTCGATAAATTTCATTTATATTCAGATTTCAACTTTTGAAATTTCCATTTTTTTCTTTAAACAATTCATTAGACCAACTCTACTTTCAACATTTAAAACTTTGGATTTTCGAAAATAATTCAGTTTGCATACATCAAATTTTATTTCGAAATATCATTTAATTGAATTCAAATTTTAAGGATTTTAAAATCATTTATTTAACCAGTTCGGTGTCCTTATATAATTTTCTACCCTATGGTCAAGCGGTATGGACATCTACCATTCCAATCCGCAATTATTTTATATTTACGGACATATATCATTTCAACCTACAATCCCGAATTTATATAAATCCATGAAATCGCTTAAATCTATCAGTTCAACTCATAACGATTTCCCTTAATCTATCGGATCATTTGGGTATGTATCATTTCAACACGTAAGGAACTTACCGTGTTATAACAATACAAAAATATAACATCCAATCATCCAGTATCAACAATCAAACATGCATCACAATCACCATTCAGTCAACCAATAAATAATATCAATTACCTGATTATCATCAACATGTATTATATTAACAGTTAAATTCAATATTAAATTAAATGGCAATTATATTCAATAAATTCATATTTGATTGGGATGACAATTTAAATATATCAAACATCAACCAATCAATTTTTAATCACATCATAATTTCAATTTAACTAACATAAGATAATTTAAGAGTTGTGAGTGGGTTAAATCACTCACCTTGGATTTCAAATCGATTTGAAATCCAAAATAAGGCTCAAAATTTAATAGTCTTAGAATTCGTCCGAACTGGCGCCAAAATGTCTGGCATTTCAATACGATCCAATGGAGCAAACTGCGCGTGAATCCGACCTCGTATGTAAAAGTTATGGACATTAGAAGGTTTTAATTCAATTTTAAATAAAATAATAATAAACGAATCATTCCTCTCCACGTCATCATGCGTACCCTCTCTCTCTCTAAACCTAACGTGGTTTCTAGGCTCGATCGAGCTTTTCAATGATATGGATGCCACCGCGTCTCACTACATCGCCATCGCCTGATGCCAAGAGGCCAAGATAAGAGAACTCCCCACGCCACCCCTTGCATAGCCGACCCCCCTGGACCCACCGTGATAGCCGCGACAAGGCCAACCTCTTATGTCGTCGTTCGTGAGCATTGCTAGATTTTGGCAAATTAGGCAAGCTTCAAAACCAAGTAGCTGTATGGATCGACCCCATACGTCGTGCTCTACGTTGTAGCATCATCTAATCGTCACAAAATCGAAGATACACCGTTAAACGATCAAAATCCTAGTATGGACGGTTGAAATTCAACTTCAATTTCTATACGAACTGTGATTCGATGGTAGAAATGAATTGCACCAGTGAATTACTCTTATCAAGAGCTTCCCAATGATATATAATATGATAGGGTTTTGAGAAGTTTGATTTTTGAAATCGATTTGGAAACTGGATTTTAGGGTATTGTAATTTGAATTGGTTTCTGCCATTGAAGAAGGAGATAGGCTGATAGAATTGTACGTACAGAGATGAGGAAATAATAGGTTGCTATGGTTAGAACAGAACAATTTATAATAACCAAGCCCGATAAGAAAATAAGCACATATTGAATCGGTACGTACAACAATAATGACTCGAAAAGCCCGTTCTGCTACCGAAACGAAAATGGGTCATTCCATATATCAAAAGAGATGTTTTCGATATTTTTAAACTAAATGGAACAAGTTTCAAGTCCTAATTCCATTGTACACAGAAGTTAGCTTTCAAAATCACCTTATTTCACTTTGATTTTAATGAAATTGATTTCTACGCGTTTCGAACTCGCACGATCAACCAACAAGTCTGATCGCTATGAAACTTGAAACCCCACGATAATTCACTGTTATGGATCCGATGAAACTGGTTTCGTCAAAATCCGAAAGAGTGTCCAAAATGGCTATTTTCACGTTAATTAAATAAATTATTATTAAATTAAATTTATCACTTTTCAAATTCAAATTTTATAACTAATAAATTTTTATCACTTTTGATCAACTAATAATTATAATCTTTTAAAACAAAATTTTCCATATCAAATTCAACTGTTGATATTGCACTATTTACAGCGTTCCATTTCCAATTGTAATAAATTCATTGATTATAATTTAAAACCCAATAAATTGATTCATTTTGATTTCAATCTTTTTATTCAATTAATCATTACTTTATGGATATAGTTAACATTGGTTTTCCATTTATTACATCAATATTCTACAATTTTCATATTAATTCATATTAATGCAATATTTACTTTCATTTATTGCAATTTATTTACAATTAAGTTTCAATAGACTAAATAATACAACGATAATTAAACCATTGTTACAACTTACAATTTCAAACACAATTCTATGTTTATTATTAACAAACAAAACTAATACATTCACATATGGATTAATTATTCTATTTTAATCAATTCCAATTAATTACATATAATTTCACCGTTTAGTACTACATTTGGTTTATTTACCATTTACACTTTATGACCAATTATAACTTTCCAATCATTCCAATTAACTGAGAATGCATTAAAATATTCCTTAAATTAACATTATTAACATCACATTCTAGTTATTTTTCATATTAATAAATCACTAATTTTTTATTTCTTCCAATATTAACACCAACATCTTATTATATATTATTATTTTAATTATCGAAAAAATGCTGATTGTTACAAAATGCATACTCTTCTTTTTAGAAACTTTAGAAAAACCTAGTTTTACACTAATTCAAATTGACACCTAAAGAAATACCAAATTTGATGTTTGTAAATATGTTAGGATCTTGGAAGCATTGAATATATATGATACAGAACCATCAGAACCAAAGAAACAAGTATAAGTCAAAATCTGGAAACAAATGAAACAAAGAAAACTCTGAAATCCCTTTCTCGGTTGCACATCGATGCACTAGTGGGTACATGCCAGTCCATCGATGGACAACGCAAATTTGGGTATTCGGTGTTTTTAAATGTCGTTTTTGATGTGTGGCGATTCGAATTTTGTATGATGTTTTCCCTAGCGACTATATGGTTATTTATGGACTTGTGAAGTGATTGTTTGGATGTATAGATTGCTGACAATGTTCAAGATAAGGATGTAGTACTTGAGCCTTGGAATAAACGATAGACGTACGAACCATATACGAGTGTGTAGTTAGGAATTTCTTGATGTGAGAACTAGCCATGGAAAGCCTGGGTAATAGACGAATATGTGTAACCTTAGTGATAATGAAAGATGTGGATGTAGTGTGTTCGGCTTTCGATCGAGTAGTTGGTGATATGGATGAATATATGGCCCTGGATCATATAGTTGGATAATTATATATAATTTCAAACGAGGAACGAATACCTGAATCTTGTCGCGCATGCGGTGGATCCTTGATTCATGGTATTGATGTGGCATTCTCCTATAGAGGATTGAGGCTAGCCCAGGAGAGGTTTTGATGTGGACAATAGTTAGGGTTATTTAACTAGTATGATATTGTTCTGTAGCGCAGCGTAGGTGGGTCCAGAAGGTATTATACTTAGTCTTAAACCATGTTATATCACTGTCCCAATAGTATATAAGTTTTAGATAGATTTCACTTACTCAGCCATATGTCTGACATACTCTTATATTTTTCTATCTATATTATTCGGGATGATGGAGTCAGGAGGCATGATGGACCAAGAAGCATGGATTTGAACATATTGTTAATATTAAATATAAATGTGGTGTATAACTTTATTTTAAAGCTATGATGCGATAGTGTATGGAGTTGGTTTAGATTGGCTTATACAGACTTATGTTATGGTATTAGATTATGTAATTTATAATGTATATTTATGACATATGGTATTTTATGTGACCATTCACTATGAGACTCCAAAAGTTATTAATTAGTTTAGTTTTTACCTTATGCTCTCTCTGTGTATGTCATATGTATTGTCTTTCAACGACTTGCCGTTTCGGGACTTCGTAATGTAGTTGTAGGGTTTCGAAATGGTGGATTGTTACATTGCAGTTGACTATGATATTAATCTCATATATATCGCTGAATCCATCACCTCCTATCATCAAGTCTGACTCGCTAAACTTCATAACTCATTACCCGAGTCGTGTACGACTTGGTACATGAGTTGACTTCTTATACTTAACCAAATTTTGGCTAAGTGTTTGGGTCGATGCTGGTATTTTACTTTGCCGAAGTCTATTCAAAATTGCCTCCATCCTTCCATGTGCATGCTCTAAGTCCAACTCCACAGCTCGTCCTCCTTCATAAATCGGTACCAACTTGTGGTACCAAATCATATACTTAGCCATTTTTGGCTAAGTTCTCCAACCTTGATCCAAGTAGCCTTCTCTCATTTTTATCCAATGAAATGGCCCATAGAACTCGAAGTTACCTAAGTCAACTCAAAGAAAATGCCTTCCAGACTCAAAGTCTTTAGCTCTAATACTCAAAGTAGAAGTCCACTGATCCAACACTTAATTCCATAGCCAACTCATACTCCCTTTGTCCATATCTCGAGCAAACAAACTCCAAATGACTTGAAATTTAAAATGTAGCATCATGAGGCCTTCCTTGTTGCCTCCTTCAACTTGCGCTTATTTTGTCCACAAGTCCATTTCTCAAGTCGGTAACGACTTGTAATGTCGCCTCCCTTATTTCCAATCACCATTCGATCGGCTTTCTCAACCAAATACACAACATACATACACGTATTCAACTTATATCATACATCCAAATAGAATAAACATACATACATATACAATCATTATCGAAATATAATTATTAAAGAAGATGGGATAGTCGCTACACCACATGAATGAGTTTGGATCCAATTTTACGTCAAATCTTGTAAAATCGCTTGAAAACGATACAAGTGTTTAGATACCATTTAAAACATATTTTAAAGTGCACAATCATTTTGAAAACATCATTTAAAACGTATAATAACTAAGTAGTAAGTAAGGAGTTCTAACCACTCACCTAAGTCTGAAGAAACCTAAAAATAAACCAAATCTTGAGATGAATAGTAATAG
This sequence comes from Allium cepa, assembly GCA_030765085.1. Classification (NCBI taxonomy): domain Eukaryota; kingdom Viridiplantae; phylum Streptophyta; class Magnoliopsida; order Asparagales; family Amaryllidaceae; genus Allium; species Allium cepa. Next base: position 63,451,029 of record CM060935.1, read on the forward strand.
CTCGGAATCCAGAAGCTCCAAACAACAAATCTCCAAAATTAAGTGTAATGTCCGCTAATCCCCTTCTTAATGACAAAGTGTGACTAGTTAAAATAAGATATACGGTGGTTTATAGCTTGCAATATATTAATGGTGACTTCTCAAACTATTGTAGAAAGTGTGCAATGATTAGAAAATGCCCCAACAACCCCCACTTGGCTCTAATCATGAAATCGACCTTTGTGCTCAGACATAAACCACTAGTTACACACTAAACTATCCAAAGTCAATCAAAACATCAAATAGTTGCATCTCCTAAATGGTAAGTCCATTTTCCTACTATGCACACTCAACGAAAAGAGAAACCATCATCCAATCTAGTTAAAGTGGTCTTGCACCTCAATTCAGCTCCTATCAAAAGTTATAGGCTTTAAAAGATTCTCAAGGACAAAACTGTCCGATAAAAATTCTAAGGGTAGTAAATGTCCCTAATAGATGTTTCCTAAAGTTATAGTTATACGACATTAAGTGAAAAAAATATTATATTTAACGATCCTCCGACACGTAATATAAGGGTCGTCATAATATATGTATTAAAAAATTCTTCAAAACATTCTCCTTTTCAAGAGGTCATATGTTATACTCCTTATAATCTGATTTTCAAAACATTGGTCAAAATATTATTCTTCTTTCAAAACATTGTATCCAAACGTCTCGTCCTAATGTTTAGGGATCCATATCGATAACGTTGATCAGATGCATGAACCAAAATTCTAAAAGCACTCAATAGACAAATTAAAAAGTATTAACTATAAAAAATTTAATTATTTACCTATATATATAGACATGCACATTCTTAAATAAATTGCTTTCTTAAAATAATTTCTTACTATATTAAAACATTATCTTACACACACATTCCAACCAAAGAGGCTTTAATTAACATATGCTCACTTGTATTAGAACCATTTACAAATGATCTTTATAAGTACGATTAAATAATACCTTACTTATAACAATCCAAACATCACTCACAATCATCCATGCACATATCAAGCCAGCAGTCGGCTAAGATCCATCTTGACATATTTAATTAATTACATATAAGAGGAGAAATTCCTATCATCCCTTATGGTAACTTTAGTTTCAAAGATAATGCAGAGTTCAAATATATGGACATGAGTGGGACACTAACTTTGAGTGAAAATGCTTACCAAATACCACACTCTGGGGTGATCCCAAACAACTACTTCCAACAAAACATCAACTGGTCAATCAAAATATGCAAAATAACCAAGGAGCTCAACTGAAAGCAAACCATTGACGTACATTGTGCAGTCTAATCCCTAGTAAATCATATTACTCCATTCGAAGCCACATGGTGGTCTAATATTTTTCAACGAGGCCGACACTACTAGTCGGACAAACTATTTCTACCATCACTATCTTCTGTATCTCATACAGAGACTAACGGTCAAAATAGATAGAAGTACATTTCTATCATATAGTAAGAAAATACAAACACATCCCAGATGATTACCCCAGTAATCATTGTATGCTCATACTACCATTGGTTACTACCTAAGACACTCAAGAGAATAGAGACTTCAAGTCTCATCTAAGACCAAGACTCAAATCTCCTATACTTTTTATTTTTCTGAACTTCCTCTAATACCAAATGTAATACCTCACCTCTATACTAAACTATCAAAGAGTATTGCTAGATAATATTGTCTGATAATATGGAGAATGATGCGATATTGGTTTGCCACATGTGAATATTCATGTGGGCTAATACCAATACATGATTTAAAAACCATAAACAACTTACCTATATGAACTTCGTATAGGCACAAAGCAACATGCATGTACATTTCCAGGATGGAACATTATACAATATAAATCGTGAACACAAAGTCATTGATGCATCAATAACATATACAAGTTCTAATGGGTCAATATAAAAGAGTGAACACCCGCTATTTCTCAAAAACATATACAACCTAAGTATAATACATATTTATCAACAATAATAACATACATGAGAATACATAAATACATATGAATACACAAGTCTGTTGGAGCTGGGTCAGCACGCAATGGGTAAAATAGGTGAATTTTAATTTGTTTACCATTCTGGATCTTATTAGGCCTATAAGTCTAAATTAATTCAGATCTGGTCTAAATAAAATTTAAATAAAATCATTATTTTATTTTACGTATTAATAAAAGGATTTTATTTGATATTATATGTGACATATAATGTGTACAATGTATCATATGCACATGTATGTATACGTGCTTTTGCAACATATACAGTGTGCATGGTTTGGGACGCCCATATCCAAAGGTTGGAGTTTACGCCACAACAGGCATGTAAGCCCTTCCACATACATATTTGCTATCTAATAAATAATAATAATAATATGCTAATAAATATATTCATATTTAATTAAATATATTTACATATAGTAAGATAGAAGTAATCTTATATTTATATATGCATGTATATATATATATAATAATATTTGTAAATACAAATAGAAAATAATTTTAAATTTTAAATTCGAATTTTCAAATTTGGAGATTAGATCCACATTTGAAAATATCTTTTAAGTTCAAATCCAAAATTTAAATTTTATGAATAAGTTATAAAATTAATTTTATTCATATATATACACACGAATTTTATATAGATATACAAATGTATTTACATATATATATATATATATATGTATATAAATATGTAAACACACACACACACACACACACACACATATATATCTATTAAAGTTAATATTTAAAATTATTTATGATGTTGTAAAATATATATCGTTTTACTTTGGCTATATTTTGGTTTTGAAAATTCAATATTTTTTAGTTAAAATCGTACGGATTTATTGATTTTTTTATTTTAAAATAAATTTATGTGTTGAATAAAATTCCTTTTTTTATTATTTTAATTTGTAATAGAATATGTAATATTTGTTGTTTTTTTGTGTTTGTATGTGTGAATAGGCCAACATATTGAGTTTTCTCTCCCGTGGGGATAAAAATTACTAGGCGATGCTATTAGTTACAAGTTAGGGGATCCGTAAATCATATTCCAATTTTATTGTATCCCTTTGTTTATATGTAAAAGGAGATATCGTGTTTTCTATTATCTTAAGCTGATTCATCTCCAGTTCAAATCGAGATTCAAAGAATTAGGGCAGCAGGATCTGAAAATTATTGCCATCTACTTTCAGATTGATGGGTATTCGCTCATAGTAGTTCGAATCCTATAATTAGCATAGGCTAATTTCATAAAATTGCACTATCATTTTTGGCCAAACCAGGAATTATGTGTTTGGTGGTGAAGAAATTTTTAGATCGACAAATACTTGTGTGGTAACTTATGGTGTTAATATTGATGATATCATTACTGTGATTATGGTTATCGGATTGCTATTCCGAAATTCAACAATTTAATAACCCAAGTAGAATCTCAAACGGGATGTAACATCGTGCTTTATATACCCATTTTGTAGAGTTCAATCGTCAACTAGTTTGATTCGCATGTATAGGGTTAAGTACTGAGGGATTTGTCAAAGGAGATGAGAGTTTCGCTATGGCCACATGATAGGTGATTTGAGAAGATGAACACATGATGTGGAAGTTGCAGCACAATTACAATAATCGCCCTATTTTCGAAAAGGAACGACATGTTTCATTTTACATGCAATTTTTTCACCAGGTTTGTGTTAGATATTATGACCGACTTGTGGAATTGGCTGAAGCATTTGAATTTTTGGCTTGCTTTATAACATGTACAATGAAGTTTAGAGCTGATATAAAGAGGAAAATATTTTATTTATTTTAGTCAATTGTATCTATATATTTTAAGTGGAATAAGTAGCCTTATATTGCTTCAGCTATTATTTGTGTATTATTTTGTAATTTTCTATATGTGTAAAGCAACAAAAGGAACTCATTTTAGAAAAAATGTATTTATAAATTATTAAATTCAATTCAATACTTTAAATCAGAAAAACAATTTATTCAATTTTTTTAAAATTAAAGACGACAATTTGTACATACATACATACATACATACATACATACATACATACATATATACGTATATATATATACATATTTCAAATTTAATAAATAAACATGGATATACACAATTTTTTTGTAATCATATGTTTAAAATTTGACAATATAATTTACAAATGATTTTATGTGTGTTTATTTAATTTTATAATTCAACTTTTGTTTAAAACACCATTTAAAATTAATTTGAAATTTTTGTTTAAATAGGTCAAAAGGAAAAATATTATAACAACCATTTATATTTGTATATTCTAGATTGACAACATACACATATAAGGATTCGTGATATAAATCTAACTTAACCAAATATAATAACACGACAAATGGTGTGTGTATATATATATGGATATGTTGTAAATAATGGTCTCAACTGTAGCCTAGTAATGACACTACAATGTTGAATCAGTGAATCTCCTAGAATTGAATACTATCTCTTTCAGAAAGCGCTATCAATCAAAGAGATCTATGCACCTTTCTTTTATTTGATTGAATTTGTGTTTGGTTTGAAAATAATGGAGGAAGGGGTGGTTTGGATTTTTAGCCAGAGGTGAGGTAAATGAGAGCACCAATAGTTAAGTAAAAATGCAAAAGGCGATGAGTTTAAATAAGAAAAGAAGGAGAGAGGAAAAGGTGGATATAGATCTCTCCTTTTCTCCACCAATTCAAACCCAAAACATAAAGCATATCACCCCTCCCTTCCCTCTTGTTTGACGGACCAGATCATGGGCTTTATAGGCTTCCATGCTACTTCAAACCATATCACATAATTTAAAATTAAATCAAATTCAACACATCGATATCGTATATCAATATGTATGTCTATAACTTTTACATACGCATTATTTCCAATACTGATCAACATAAATCAAATAAATTTTTTATAAGTAGTATTTCACAAATACTGAATAATTTAATTAACTTATAACAATTATAATTTAATTAAATTAGGTGGTATTCGGGGTATTCAACATTTCAGTTGTGTGACTCTCAGGTGTAAACTCGGTCAGCAATTAATATTGAACAATTCGAATATTATCATCCACACATCGCCTAGCTAGTGTTGTGATAGTTAGGGCGAATCTATCGCTTACATAGTTTCGGTAAAATCCAATTTTACTATTTTAAGCAGTCTTCGGTAGTGACAATTACGTACACTAATTCTCTTTGTCAAAACTATATCACATTAGGGCTTATGAAATTTGGTAATATTCAAAAACTCCAATATCGCCCATATTGAACTGATATAGTCCAAACACAAAGTTCTTGGTGCAATAATAACAATTATTATTAACCAAACTGCTATGTCTAGAAACTTGACTTTGAGTTGACTATGTGTAATAGTCGAATTTTTTTTATATAAGTTAAAGAATGATTATAATTAATAATAAATAAAGTTTTAATTTATTTGGAGGATAATTTGGTAAATTTTAATAGAATGAAAAATTAGTAATTTTAGAAAACGGTTGAATTTGCTGACGAGAGTCGTATAATTGTGTAGCTCACGTTTTTCTGGTTAAAATGGAGTATTCACTTGTCTGAATTGAACGTCACATGAGAGAGATATTGAAGTTTTATTTAAATAAGTTGGGTTTGGGGCTGGCTTGGACCAAGCTTATAATTTGAATCCAAATCAGAGATAACAGTTTAGTTTTCCCTCCTAAAAGACTATTTAAAATATGCATACATTTTAGTTTCTCATTTTCAAATTTCTCATTTCTAAAAACACCCGATTCCATCTTCTTCCTCCTTCCCTCGTCCAAAATACCAAACCATCAATTCTTAAACAAAATTGACGAGATAAAGTACATTGAATCCGTGTCGAAGTTCCCTATCATCTGGGATGAGAATCATATGCTAATTCGAAGGATTTAATTTCTAGAAATTTGGGACGACAAGCAAAATTAGGTTCTTTTGATTGAACTAGTGATGGTGGCTTCTCGGATCCTTATATAATGCTATGATAATGCTATAAAATGTTTTAAGGCTATCCTAGTATTTAAATGATGAAGTAAAATGGCCTAAATGATAAAATATGAAACTATGAAATGAAAATGTGTGACGACCCACCTTTTGAAAGGTTTAAGTCGACAATAAACCACAAAATTCAGACTCAAGCCATTCAAAAGGAAGGATTATTATAGGATAAATAAGAGAAAGAAGAGAAAGAAATAAAATATACATAGAATCTCATGGCAGAATGACAAAATATAAAAATCAAATAACAGTTTGTGAAGCTGTTTTACAAATACATTTGATTACACCTTTACAATATAGATCAGAGTTACATACAAGAGAAATATATAAATAATGCAGCGGAACAACATGATATAGTGGAATACATAAAATAAGCAGAACTAGTAATAAATCTTCGTCTTCATCCTCCAAAAAAGCAGTCTATGATACAATAAAAAGCTCAGACTGACCCGAGCGAACTGAAAATACAAAAACTCAAGTCAAAATTAATAGATATTACGTAAGTTAAGTCAACAGTGAATAAATATGAGTGTAATGGCATCGAATATGTTTATGGGGTTTGACAACTCCTATCCAGTGTCTAACGTGAGTGCAATAACTTAAGAGATGTTCGGGATTCCATCTCCTAAGGATCCGTCAAACTATCTACATACATAGTAGAATACGCTATTATAATAGTGTCTATAGTAATGTAAAGTATTAAAATAGCGTTAAGGCATTACCCATATCCCCCTTAACATATTTTTTATAATTTCATAGTACAATACAATACTGTAAACTCCACTAAACTGGTGGGCTGTCAGGGAGCACTACATAGGTACAACACAAACCAAACTTGTAGTAGTCGGGATAGAGCATGTGACACGTCACTCGAGGCAATGCAAGGGTAGGATTTTACCGTTTGCGGATCTGAAATGGTGGTAGCAGCTACTACCGCCCACCTCGGAAGACGCTCCTATAATCAAAATCGAGGGGTGGCCACCAAATCAATCAAAAAGTCATAATATGGTATCAAAGAAGCATGTCCGATAAGAGGTGCGACCTCACTTGGCCCGGAGTGGCTCCTGTTTTAGTCACACCAAGTGACTCGCATGAGTCAGGGTTATGTAAATACCTCATACAGAATCGTTGGCCGAACCATCCTACTTTATTCTGGAATCTACACCATGTACATAGTTGTTAAAGTGGTTTTCGATATTAACAGAGAGTATGACAATATCCGATCCCAGTCTCTTTAAGAACCATACACTTATTTCACACCGGATGGTTCTTTTACATTTCCAAAGCCGATTCATAATTGGTATCAAAATAACATATTAAATTCAGACCATATCACTTTCAAAATCACATTCACTTTCAAAATCATATTCACTTTCGAAAATCATATCGATAAGGTAGGTTAATTAAATCCTCACTCAAAATCATCATGTTTAATCAAATATATCATTTCACTGGCAAATATCATTTCAAATCCTAACTTATATTATAACATTATTTAACCATATCCACTTTAAAAAAATCAAGGATTTAATTATAAACATTTCCACTTTACACCATTTGAAATTCAGAAAATAATTTAAATATTTATAGATAGTTTAAATAGTTTAGCATAGTTTAAATAGATATAAAATAGGTTAAATAGATTTAAATAGATTAAGTAGATTTAAAATAGATTAAAATAAATTAAAATAGATTAAATAGATTTAAAATAGATAAATAGGTTTAAAATAGATTATATAGATTTAAAATAGATTAAAATGGGTTAATTAGTCTAAAATAGGTTAAAATAGATTAAATTGGATAAAATAGATTAAAGTAAATTAAAACAGTTTAAATTGGTTAAAATAGCGTAAAATAGATTAAATTAGTTTAACAGTTTGAAAATCTTAAAATTAGGATTTAAAAATAATATAATTTAATCAGTTTATATCAAAATAATAAATCTGAAATTAATATCAAATTAAACTATTTCTTTTATTTCAATAAATCTGGACCATATCCGAATTTCAACAAAATTAATTTTTCTTTCAATTCAAAATCCCATAAAATCATTTCAATTTACAATGATTTCAAACTCATGTTTGAACTACAATTTTAAAGCACTTCAATTTCATAGATTTCAAAGTTTCAATATTCAAACATTTTCAACAACTTAATTTCGATAAATTTCATTTATATTCAGATTTCAACTTTTGAAATTTCCATTTTTTTCTTTAAACAATTCATTAGACCAACTCCACTTTTAACATTTAAAACTTTGGATTTTCGAAAATAATTCAGTTTGCATACATCAAATTTTATTTCAAAATATCAATTAACTGAATTCGAATTTTAAGGATTTTAAAATCATTTATTTAACCAATCCGGTGTCTGTATATAATTTTCTACCCTATGGTCAAGTGGTATTGACATTTACCATTTCAATCCGCAATTATTTTATATTTACGGACATATATCATTTCAACATGCAATCTCGAATTTAATTATAAATCCATGAAATCGCTTGAATCTATCATTTCAACTCATAACGATTTCCCTTAATCTATCGGATCATTTGGGTATGTATCATTTCAACCCATGAGGAACTTGCAGTGTTATAACAATATAAAAATATAACATCCAGTCATCCCGTATCAATAATCAAACATGCATCACAATCACCATTCAGCCAACCAATAAATAACATCAATTAACCGATTATCATCAACATGTATAAAATTAACAATTAAATTCAATATTAAATTAAAACGCGATTATATTCAATAAATTCATATTTGACTGGGATGACAATTTAAATATACCAAACATCAACCAATCAATTTTTAATCACACCATAAATTCAATTTAACTAACATAAGATAATTAATAGTTGTAAGTGGGTTAAAACACTCACCTTTAATTTCAAACCGATTTGAAATCCAAAATAATGCTCAAAATTTAATAGTCTCAAAATTTAATAGTCTCAAAATTTGTCCAAACCAGCACCAAAATTTCCCGCATTTCGATACGATTCCAAAGGAACAAACTGCGTGTTAATCCGACCTCGTATGTAAAAGTTATGGACATTAGAAGGTTTAAATTCAATTTTAAATAAAATAATAATAAACGAATCATACCTCTCCACGTCATCATGCATACCCTCTCTCTCCAAACCCTAACGTGATTTCCCAACTCGATCGAGCTTCTAAATGACACGGTCGTCCCTACATTTCACTACATCGCCGCCGCCTGAGGCCACGAGGCCAAGTTAAGATAACGCCCCACGCCACCCCTTGCCTAGCCGACCCCCCTGGATCCACCGTGATAGCCGCGACGAGGCCAACCTCTTCCGTCGCCGTTCGTGAGCATGGCCAGATTCTGGCGAATTAGGAAAGCTTCGACACCAAGTACCTGTATGGATTGACCCCATGCATCGTGCTCTACGCAGCAGCATCATCTGATCATCACAAATCGAAGATCCGCCGTTAAACGATGGAAACCCTAATATGGACGCTTGAAATTCAACTTTAATTTCTATACGAATGGTGATTCGATTGCAGAAATGAATCGCACCAATGAATTACACTCGTCGAGTGCTTCCTAATGATATATAATATGATAGGGTTTTGAGAAATTTGATTTTCGAAATCGATTTGGAAATTAGATTTTAAGGTATTGTAATTTGAATTGGTTTCTACCATTGAAGAAGGAGATAGGCAGATAGAATTGTACGTACAAAGATGAAAAATAAGAGGCTGCCAGGGTTAGAATAGAACAATTTATAATAACCAAGCGCAATAAGACAATAAGCAAATACCGAATCGATACGAACGACAATAATGACCCGAAAAGCCAATTCTGCCACCGAAAAGAAAATGGATCGTCCCATATATCAACATAGATGTTTTCGTTATTTTTAAACTCAATGGAACAAATTTTAAGTCCTAATTCTATTGTACATCGAAGTTAGCTTTCAAAATCACCTTATTTCAAATTGATTTGAATTAAATTGATTTCTATGCATTTCGAGCTTGCATGATCAAACGACTAGTCCGAGCGCTATGAAACTTGAAACCCTACGATAATTCGTTGTTATGGATCCGACGAAACATTGTTTCTTCGAAATTCGAGAGAGTGGCCAAAACGGCTATTTTCACGTTAATTAAATAAATTATTATTAAATTAAATTTATCACTTTTCAAATTCAAATTTTATAACTAACAAATTTTTATCACTTTTAATCAACTAATAATTATAATCTTGTAAATAAATTTTCCATGTCAAATTCAACTATTAATATTGCGCTAATTACAGCGTTCCGATTCCAATTGTAATAAATCCATTAAATATAATTTAAAACCCAATAAATTGATTCATTTTGATTTCAATCTTTTTATTCAATCAATCATTACTTATGGACATAGTTAATTGTTTTTCCATTTGTTGCATCAATATTCTACAATTTTCATCTTAATTCATATTAATGCAATATTTACTTACGTTTACTGCAATTTATTTACAATTAAGTTTTAATAGACTAAATAATGCAACGATAATTAAACCATTGTTACAACTTACAATTTCAAACACAATTCTATGTTTATTATTAACAAACAAAACTAATAAATTCACATAGGGATTAATTATTTTATTTTAATCAATTCCAATTAATTACATATAATTTCACCTTTTAATACCACATTTGGTTTATCTACCATTTACACTTCATGACCAATTATAACTTTCCAATCATTTCAATTAATTGAGAATGCATTAAAATAGTTATCAATTTCCTTAAATTAACATTTTTAACATTACATTCTGGTTATTTTTCTTTTTAATGAATCACAATTTTTTTATTTCTTCCAATACTAACACCAACATCTTATTAAATATTATTAGTTGATTATCGAAAAAACGCGGGTTGTTGCAAAATGCATACTCTTCTTTTTAGAAACTTAAAAAAAAACCTAGTTTTACACTTATTCAAATTGAAACCTAAAGAAATACCAAATTTGATGTTTGTAAATATGTTAGGACCTTGGAAACATTGAATATATATGATACCGAACCATCGGAACAAAAGAAACAAGTGTAGGTCAAAATCTGGAAACAAATGAAACAAAGAAAATTCTAAAATCCCTTTTTCGGTTGCACATCGGTGCACCAGTGGGTACACACCAGTCCATCGGTGGATAGTGCAAATTTGGGTATTCGATGTTTCTAAATGCCGTTTTTGATGTGTGGCGATTCGAATTTTTCATGATGTTTCCCCCAACGATTCTATGGCGATTTCTTGGCTTGTGAAGTGGTTGTTTGGGTGTATAGATTGTTGACAATGTTCGAGATAAGGATGTTGTACTTGAGCCTTGGAATAACTGATAGACGTGCGAACCATATACGAGTGTGTAGTTTGGAATTTCTTGATGTGAGAACTGGCCATGGAAAGCCTGGGTGATAGAGGAATATGTGTGGCCTTAGTGATAATGAAAGATGTGGATGTAGTGCGTTTGGCTTTCGATCGAGTAGTTGGCGATATGGATAAATATATGACCCTGGATCATATAGTTGGATAATTACATATAATTTCAAACGAGGAATGAATACCTGAATCTTGTGGCGCATGCGGTGGATCCTTGATTCATGGTATTGATATGGCTTTCTCCTATAGAGTATTGAGGCTAGTCCAGGAGAGGTTTTGTGTGGACAACAGTTAGGGTTATTTAAATAGTATGATATCATTCTGTAGCGCAGTGTAGGCGGGTCCATATGGTATTATACTTAGGCTGAAACCATGTTATATCCCTGTTACAATAGTATATAAGTTTTAAATTGATTTCACTTACTCAGCCATATGTCCAACATACTCTTATATTTTTCTATCTATATTATTGGGGATGACAGAGTCAGGAGGCGTGATGGACCAAAAAGCATGGATTTGAACATATTGTAAATATTAAATATAAATGTGGTGTATAACTTGATTTTAAAGCCATGATGTGACAGTGTATGGATTTGGTTTAGATTGGCTTATAAGACTTATGTTATGGTATTAGATTATGTAATTTATAAAATATATTTATGATATATGGTATTTTATATGACCTTTCAATATGAGACTCCAAAAGTTATTGATTAGTTTAGTTTTTTTTCTTATGCTCTCTCTTTATATATCATATGTATTATCTTTCAACGACTTGCCATTTCAGGACTTCGTAATGTAGTTACAGGGTTCTAAAATGGTGGATTGTTACACTATAGTCAACTATGATACTAACCTTATATATATCGCTGAAGCCATCACCTTCTATCATAGAGTCTGACTCGCTAAAGTTCACAACTCATTACCCGAGTTGTGCGTGACTTGGTACATGAGTTGACTTCTCATACTTAACCAAATTTTGGCTAAGTGTTTGGGTCGGTGCTGGTATTCTACTTTGCCTAAGTCTATCCAAAGTTGCTTCCACCCTTCCATGTGCATGCTCTTAGTCCAACTCTACAGCTCGTCCTCCTTCATAACTCGGTACCAACTTGTGAGACCAAATCATATACTTAGCCAATTTTTGGCTAAGTTCTCCAACCTTGATCCAAGTGGCCTTCTCTCAATTTTACCCAATGAAATGGCCTATAGAACTCGAAGTTACCCAAGTAGACTCAAAGAAAATGCCTTCCATACTCAAAGTCTTTACTCCTAAAACTCAAAGTAGAAGTCCACTGATCCAACACTTCATTCCGTAGCTGGCTCATACTCCCTCCATATCTCGAGCAAACAAACTCCAAATGACTTGAAATTTGAAACATAGAATCATGAGGCCTTCCTTGTTTCCTCCTTCAACTCGTGCTTATTTTGTCCAAAAGTCCATTTTTCAAGTCGGTAATGACTTGTAATGCCGCCTCCCTTATTTCCAAGTCACCATTCGATCGGCTTTCTCAACCAAATACACAACATACGTACAAGCATTCAACATATATAATACATCCAAATAGAACAAACATACATACATATGCAATCATTATCGAAATATAAGTGTAAAGAAGACGGGATAGTCACTAGACCACATGAATGAGTTTGGATCCAATTTTACATCAAATCTTGTAAAATCAAATTAAAAAATACAAGTGTTTAGATACGATTTAAAACATATTTTAAAGTCCACGATCATTTTAAAAACATCATTTAAAGCATATAATAACTAAGTAGTAAGTAAGGAGTTCTAACCACTCACCTAAGTCTGAAGAAACCTAAAAATAAACCAAATCTTGAGATGAATAGTAATAGCTAGGAATCCAGAAGCTCTAAATAACAAATCTCCAAAATCAAGTGTTAAGTCCGCTAATCCCCTACTTAATGAAAAAGTTTGTTTTTTTTGACTAGTTAAAATAAGATTTACGATGGTTTATGGCTTGTAAAATATTAATGGCGACTTCTCAAACTATTGTAGAAAGTGTGAAATGATTAGAAAAAGTTCCACCGACCCCCACTTGGCTCTAATCATGAAATCGACCTTTGTGCTCAGCCACTAATCCACTAATTACCCACTACACTATCCAAAGTCAATCAAAACATCAAATAGTCGTATCTTCTAAACGGTAAGTCTGTTTTCCTAATGTGCCCAATCTACGAAAAGAGAAACCATTATCCGATCTAGTTAAAGTTGTCTCGAACCTTAATACAGCTCCTATCAAAAGTTATAGGCTTTAAAAGATTCTCAAGGACAAAACTGTCCGATAAAAATTCTAAGGGTAGTAAATGTCCCTAATAGATGTTTCCTAATGTTATAGTTATATGACATTAAGTGAAAAAGAATATAATATTTTACGATCCTTCGATACGAAAAATACGGGTCGTCATAATATATGTATCGAAAAATTCTTCAAAACATTCTCCTTTTTAAGAGGTCATATGTCATACTCCTTATAATCTGATTGTCAAAACATTAGTCAAAATCTTTTACTTCTTTCAAAACATTGTATCCAAATGTCTCATCGTAGTGTTTAGGAATCCATATCGATAATGTTGATCAGATGCATGAACCAGAATTCTAAAAGCACTTAATAGACAAATTAACAAAGTATTAACTTTAAAATTGTTTTTAAATATTCACTTATATATATAGACACGCACATTCTTTAACGAATTGCTTTTTTAAAATAATTTCTTGCTATATTAAAACATTATCGTACGCACATGATTAACATATACTCACTTGTATTAGAACCATTTACAAATGATCTTTATAAGTACGATTAAATAATACCTTACGTATAACAATCCAAACATCACTCACAATCATCCATGCACATATCAAGCCAGCAGTCGGCTAAGATCCATCTTGACATATTTAATTAATTACATATAAGAGGAGAAATTCCTATCATCCCTTATGGTAACTTTAGTTTCAAAGATAATGCAGAGTTCAAATATATGGACATGAGTGGGACACTAACTTTGAGTGAAAATGCTTACCAAATACCACACTCTGGGGTGATCCCAAACAACTACTTCCAACAAAACATCAACTGGTCAATCAAAATATGCAAAATAACCAAGGAGCTCAACTTAAAGCAAACCATTGACGTACATTGTGCGGTCTAATCCCTAGTAAATCATATTACTCCATTCGAAGCCACATGGTGGTCTAATATTTTTCAACGAGGCCGACACTACTAGTCGGACAAACTATTTCTACCATCACTATCTTCTGTATCTCATACAGAGACTAACATTTAAAAGAGATATAAGTACATTTATATCATATAGTAAGAAAATACAAACACATCCCAGATGATTACCCCAGTAATCATTGTACGCTCATACTACCATTTACTAAAGGGTAACTACCCAAGACACTCGAGGGAATATAGACTTCAAGTCTCATCTAAGACCAAGACTCAAATCTCCTATACTATTTATTTTTCTAAACTTGCTCTAATACCAAATAATACCATACCTCTATACTAAACTATCAAAGAGTATTACTAGATGGTACTATTTGATAATATGGAGAATGATGCGATATTGGGTTATCACGTGTGAATATTCATGTGAGCTAATACCTGTACGTGATTCAGAAACCATAAATAACTTACCTATATGAACTTGGTATAGGCACAAAGCAATATACATGTACATTTCTAGGATGGAACATTACACAATATAAAATAATAAATGGAGAACACAGAGTCATTGATGCATCAATAACATATACAAGTTCTAATGGGTCAATATAAAAGAGTCAACACCCACTGTCTCTCAAAAACATATACAACCTAAGTCTAATACATATTTATCAACAACATTAACATACAAGAGAATACATAAATACATATGAATACACAAATATGTTGGAACTGGGTCAGCATGCAATGGGTTAAATAGGTGAATTTTAATTTTTTTACCATTCTGGATCTTATTAGGCCTATAAGTCTAAATTAATTCAGATCTGATCTAAATAAAATTTAAATAAAATCATTATTCTGTTTTACTTATTAATAAAATGTTTTTATTTGATATTATATGTGATATGAAATGTGTACATTGTATCATATACACATGTATGTATACATGCTTTTACAACATATACAGTGTGCATGGTTTGACATGCCCATATCCAAGGGTTGGAGTTTACACTACAAGGGCATGTTAGCCCTTCCATATACATATTTGCAATCTAATAAATAATAATAATATTATTAATAATAATAATATGATAATAAATATATTTATATTTAATTAAATATATTTACATATAGTAATATAGAAGTAATCTTATATATATGCATGTATTTATATAAAATAATATTTGTAAATACGAATAGAAAATAATTTTAAAATTTAAATTTGACTTTTCAAATTTGAAAATTAGATCCACATTTGAAAATATCGTTTAAGTTCAAATCAAAAATTTAAATTTTATGAATAAGTTATAAAATTTATTTTATAAATGTATATATACGAATTTTATTTAAATATACAAATGTATTTACATACATATATAAATATATGTTCAATGAGGAAATTCTATCGGATTAGAAAACCGTCGAAGAATTTAGAAATAAAAATATAACCGCAAGCGCACGGCGTACACTTTGTAGTACATGGCAAATATGGGTTTATCCGTAGGGAATTGTGAGAGATCAAAAATCTGTTCAATCAAATTAGACCAAATGAGGAGAAATTGCTAACTAGAGATAAGATAAAGCTAAAATTAGAATTAAAATTTGATTTAAAAACTATTGAAATAGAGAACAATTTAGAGGCAAATCCACTCTCATATTTTTGTAAACCAACAAAGAAACAATTTGTGATCTCTAGCTTTGATATTAAGTGAAATATTGTCGTATTTATCATAAGTATGGTTTTTTTATGTTATCAATTAACATAACTCAAACCATCAAACTATAATACAACAAATAAACCACTTAAAATTCTCATGAAAATGAAGCCAAAGCAAAAGCTATTTTAAGTATGATCTATTTACTATTGTAACTAGTAATATAGATCACCAAATTTCATTTTTACTTTAGTTTCACAATCAAAAATGGGTTAGCAAATGATGATGCAAATTGTGTTTATATTGAATAAGAATATCTCATTCGCATAAGCAATATAAGCTATCAAACCCACTTGTATAAATTTGCATCAAAACTCACTTTCATAAAGCACAAATAAAGAGATCATAAATCATAACAAATGTTGAAATTACATAATATTTGAGAGTTTCATTACCCCTAAATTGAGGGGGTTTAGCTATTCATTTGTGGCATTGAAGCAACACAAGTGAGTTTCAACATTAAAAGAGATGAAAAAAAGAAAATAAGCAAAGAAAGCAAAAGAGCTTAGCTACTAACTACTTTCATAAAAATATAAACTACACTACTTGCATGAATGTAAATTTAAGCTATGAACATAAAGAGAAAGAGAGCAAAGAAATAAACATTAACAATAAAACAAAGAAAAACATGTAGGAAAGAGAGAAGAAAGAGGCTTGGAAGCCATTTTTATTTCATAGAACATTGAGCTTACACTTTGATCTCTTAATTTTCTAAGTAAAATGAAAGAGTAGGATATGATGTTTCATATACATAAGAGGGCTATATATACATGCATAAAACCCTAGTTCTATTTTTAGAGGGCTTCCTAAAATGCCCTTTAGGAAGTGTGGCCACTAAGTAACCATTAGCCACTAATTAATCCAACATTTGTTGTGCATGAAGCTTAACCTCCACTTAGTTGTCCATTAGCTCCTAATTGTACATTTAGGTAAGTGGGTAGGGTCCTCCATGTTCATGGCTTGAATCATTTCCCTCTTCTTTCCTTTGTATTCATTTGTGCATGCATATATCTTCATATAAGCCTCTTCCATATGCATCCAAATTCCTATAAAAATTATCAAAAAATGTCCAAGTAAAAATTCTTACATTGACACATGTACAAAACCTACCGTTTTGCCCCTGAATGAAGAAGAAAATATGATGGTTTGGAAACAATTGAATTTTGGTTTTAAACATGTTAAAATGCCTAAATATGATGTTTATTTAAATAAAAAGAGATAAAATATGGATGTAAATATATGCACATTTATGTGCACATCAAATACCCCCGCACTTATCTTTTTATTCGTCCTCGAATAAAGGAAAACTAAGATAAATCCGTCTTCGTAGGGAACACGATTGCACTGAGCTTGTGCAACAAGCCGTTAAACCTTTGGGTGTCCCCATTAGGGCGAGTGTTGTCTCGTGAGCATTTTCAGCGGATACTACCCACAAAATCCAAATGCAGGATGAACATATTTACAAAATGCAAGATTTATTTACAAAGAGATGAATGCAAGTTTTTGAAAATATTTACCAATAAAGGATTTATTTTTAAATTTACATGAATAAGTTAAATACAAGTTTTGGTCGTTGCCTTAAAAATTTAAATCATTTACTCGTCAAAATTTCCAATAAAAATCAAGTTGTCATAACAGATAGACCATAGTTTGGCTAGTTGTTTCAGTTAATAACACAATGTAATTATGAAATGGATCCATAGTTGATTATCAAAGTTTATTAAAGTTATTTTCATTTCATTTTGATAACAAGTTAAATCAAACAAATTAAAATAGTGCTAGGATTTCAATTGCTTTCTCTCTCATTACTTGCAAGAAAAATTACACACCTAGCTCAGGCACACTGAGGCCGGATATACCACCTATGCACTGCCTTTCGGGCTTATGTAAGGGGAGTACAGAGCATGGCGAGTGCACACACTTTCGTGCATACACCTATCGACTGTAGGTGGTTTTTATTAAGTCTGTTCTTTTTTTACATGTGTTCCATACATGCATAACCATGAGGACTTTTAAATGAGTATGAAAGCACATAATCAAAGATTCCAAGTAATTCACCCATGCATAACCGTGAGGAATTTTAAATGAGAGCGAACACTTTGGATGCCATTACAATTTTTTATTTTTTAAGAGAGAGACAGAGTTTTGCAAAATCATCTTAGCACCATTTAACTTAGAAGACAAAAATGTTATATCCTTTACTTTAAATTTATCACTTTTTATACGAAGATTTTCAATTAGAACAAACTTCACAATTAACATAGATGAACCTTCCTATATACTAGTTAAACCATTGTTATTTGTAATCAAACTTCATTTTTATTTTTGTTAAGACAAATAAATTTTCAAAAATTTCAATTCATTAAGCAAAACTTATACTTGTCCCATAGTGTTTCTTCAAAAATAAATCAAAATAGTAAAAAGAATGTGTTTTTGAGATTTAGGAATTTTGAGAGATTTTTTTAGAGGAAGAAAATGAAAATTCAAAAATGCAATGAAAAACTAAAAAAATGGAAATGAGACTCCCCCCACACTTAATTTTGACTATGTCCCCACAGTCAATGCATGATATAACGAGTGTAATGGGGAAAAATATGTACATATTTACAAAAGAGGGCTAACATTCTTACTAGACATAGCTTGGTTCATGAAGGATCATGAGCTTCTCCTCTTGGTTATTTGGCAATTCCAAGAAGATTTCAAACAATGACCGTTGACTTTGAAAATAGACCCATCCCTAGGGTTTTTTATTTCTATGGCACCATGTGGAAAAACAGTTCGTACCATAAATGGTTTGGTCCATCTTGATTTAAGTTTCCTCTGAAATAAATGAAGTCTCGAGTCATATAAAAGAATTTTCTGGTTACGCGAATTTTTTTTCTCGGGATTGACTTGTCATGAAAAACTTTGGTTCTTTCTTTGCAAATTTTCTCGTTTCCATACGCGTCGTTCCTAAGTTCTTCTAGTTCGTTGAGTTGTAATTTTCGGTGTTCACCAGCTTTCTCAAGGTAAAAGTTTAAGTTTTTTATTGCCCACAACGCTTTGTGTTCGATTTCAACGGGTAAATGGCAAGCTTTACCGTAAAATAAATGAAATGGAGACATCCCAAGGTTAGTTTTAAAAGCAGTACGGTAAGCCCAAAGCGTGTCGGTCAATTTTTTAGACCAATCTTTTCTTTTATTGACAGTTTTCTCCAAGATTTGTTTTATTTGTCGATTTGAAATTTCAACTTGGCCACAAGTCTGAGGATGATACGGAGTGGATAACTTGTGGGTTATCGTGTATTTTTTCATTAAAGTTTCAAAAGAACGATTACAAAAAATGGGTTCCGTTATCACTGGTTATTGTGCGACGTGTGCCAAACCTCGAAAAGATGTTTTCTTTGAGAAATTTCACAACAATTCTGTGGTCGTTGGTTTTGCATGGAACAACTTCGACCCATTTTGAAACGTAATCGACAATGAGGAGGATATACAAGTTTCCAAAAGAATTGAGAAAAGGTCCCATAAAGTTAATATCCCCTACATCAAAGATTTCGATCATAAGAATGAGGTTTAGAGGCATCATATCTCATCGAAAAATTCGTCCCAGCATTTGACATCGATCGCAAGTCTTACAAAATTCAAATGAGTCGTTGAAAAGAGAAGGCCAATAGAAACCACACTAAAGCACTTTTTCCATAGTTTTTCGAGGATCGAAATGTCCATCACACGCTTGATCATGGCAAAACGAAAGAACACTCCTTATCTCATTATCCAAAATGCAACGTCGGATGATTTGGTCAGGACAATATTAGAACAAGTATGGATAGTCCCAATAGAAATACTTCACTTGGGACATGAATTTGCATTTGTCCTGTTGGGACCACGATGAAGGAGTTCCTTTAGTGACTAAGTAGTTCACTATATCAGCGTACCATGGGTCGATAGAAATTGAAAGAAGTTGTTCATCAGGGAAGTTTCGTTGATTGGCAAAGAAGATGGTGCATTCGGAAGTTGAAACAAGTGGTCGGCTATGACATTATTGGATCCTTTTTTTTCTTTAATTGTAAGGTAAAATTCTTGAAGTAAAAGGATCCAACGAATCAAACGGGTTTAGCATCCTTTTTAGCGAAGAGATATGGAAGCGCAAAATGGTCGATGTAGATCGTAATGTGTGAACCTATCAAGTAAGTTCAAAACTTTCCGAGCACGAAAATGACACCTAGAAGTTCTATTTTGGTTGTTGTATAGTTGAGTTTAGCGTCATTCAAAGTCATACTTGCATAGTAAATGACGTGAAGGATCTTGTTGATGCGTTGTCCTAAGATAACACCAATGGCAAAGTTCGAAGCGTCACACATTATTTCAAAAGGAAGATCCCAATTAGGTGCACAAATGATTGGGGTAGAAATGAGTTCGCTCTTAAGAAGTTCAAAAGAAGAGATACAATCAGAGTTGAAATCGAATGGATCGTCTTTTCCAAGAAGAGTCGTCAAAGTACGAGCGATTTTGCTAAAGTCTTTCACAAAACGTTGGTAAAAGCCAGCGTGTCCAAGAAACGATCGATTCTTTAACAGATTTGAGAATGGGTAGATTTGCAATGACATCGATTTTTGCTTTGTCTACCTCAATGCCTTTATTTGAGACGATATGTCCAAGGACTATACCTTGTTTCACTATAAAGTGGCATTTTTCCCAATTCAAACTCAAATGTTTTTCTTTACATCGATTTAGAACCAACTCGAGGTGATGTAAACATTGGGAAAAAGAATCACCAAAGTTTGAGAAATCGTCCACAAAAACTTCTAGAAAGCATTCAATCATGTCAGAAAAGATTCCAACCATGCATCTTTGGAAAGTCGCAGGAGCGTTACAAAGTCCAAATGGCATACGTCGATAAGCGAAGGTACAGAATGGACACATGAAAGTCGTTTTCTTGATTTTCGGTGCGATTGGTATTTGGTTATAATCGTTGTAACCATCAAGGAAGCAGTAAAATTCATGGCCGGCTAAACGTTTGAGCATTTGGTCAATGAATGGAAGAGGAAAGTGATCTTTACGCGTTGCGGCATTTAGTTTTCGATAGTCAATGCAAACACGCCAACCCGTTTGAGTACGAGCTGGAATAAGTTCGTTTGAATCGTTCTTGACAACAGTAAGCCCAGACTTTTTTGGTACAATGTGAATTGGGCTAACCCATGAACTATAAAAGATTGGGTAAATGATTCCGTTGTCGAGAAGTTTAAGAATTTCATCATGCACTGCATCTTTCATTTTTGGATTAAGCCTTCATGCATGTCACGAACAGGCTTGGCATCGTCGATTAAATGGATGCGATGTTGAACAAGAGCGGGACTAATTCCCTTAATATCAGTAATCGACCATCCAATTGCTTCTCTGTTTTTCGAAAGAATGGAGAGTAATGAGGTTTCTTGATCAAGAGAGAGAGTTGCAGAAATCATGACGGCAACGTTCTTCTTCACCTAAGTATGTGTACTTAAGGTGATCGGGAAGTGGTTTGAGGTCCAACTTTGGAAATTTTTTGATCAAAGAATTGGGTTGAGATTTGGACTCAACTTGAAGTGATTCAAAGAGAAGAGTGTATTCAATCTCATTGGGAATTTCGAGAAACAATTTTTCATACTCGTTTTCGCGTTCGTCGTTAAGATCAAGTGTCTCGGTTTTGAAGTTTTCATGAATGGCACTAACTTCCAACGTTTCGTCACGAGGTTCATTCGATTGGCTTTCAAGATTGAAAATGTTAAGATCCAAAGTCATGTTTCCAAAAGAGATTTTCATCGATCCGTTACAACAATTGATTAGGGCATTTGAGGTGGCTAAGAATGGTCGGCCTAAAATCAATGGAATTTGACTCGAGGGATTCATCACGGGTTGTGTTTCGAGAACAATAAAGTCAACGTGGAAAATGAATTGCCCTACTCGAATGAGCACATCCTCGATTTCTCCCACAGGCTTCTTAATCGAGCGATCGGCAAATTGAAGCGTGACTTTTGTGGGTTTGAGTTCACCTAAGCCTAATTGTTCGTGCATGGAATATGGAACTAAGTTGACAATTGCGCTTAAGTCAATCAAACATTTGTTAATCGTTTTGTCTCCTATTGTACATGAAATCGTAGGGCAGCCAGGATCTTTGTACTTAACAAGCATGGATTGAGACAAGACTTCACTCAAACTAGCGGCTAATAAGACCTTCTTGGGCACTTGTGTGTGTCGTTTTTGGGTGCACAAGTCCTTAAGAAATTTTGCATATGTGGAGACTTGCTTAACGATGTCAAGAAGCGGAATGTTAACTTTGACTTGTTTAAAAATTTCCAACATCTTTTCCATTTGGTCCGAGTGTTTCTTGGGTCGAAGGTGATGTGGAAATGGAACACAATACTCGGTAGGTGGGTCTACTCGAGTAGTAGAAGAAAAATTTTGATTGGGATTTGATTCAACATTTGGCTTCACGTTCTATTCTGATTCGTTCGTTGCTTTAGAAGTGTCGAGAGAAGTTTTCGGTAGATCGTTTGGGTTAACGACTTGATTATTGATTTTTTTACCGAAACGTAAAGTTGTGATAACATTCAATTGGGTGACATTGCTATCTTGAACAACATGGGCTTGATTTGAATTTGCATTTTGATTTCTGGGATTTGGAAGGGGCTGACTTGGAAATGTTCCTCGTTCACATTCGCTTACATACGTGGCTAATTGACTCATTTGCATTTTGAGTTTTGCAATTGATTGGTTTATATTTTGCATATATGAGGTCAATAAATTTCGCAAATTGCTATTTGATTGAAGGTTTTGAGTAGTTGCCTTTGCCAACGTTTCAAGAGTTTCCTCAAGCGAAGTTAAACATTTATCGTCCTGGGGAGGATGAGCAGAATTTGGTTGAAAAATTGATTACTGCGGTTGATTATGAGACAAACCCACAAGGTTTGGATGAAAATTGTTGGGCTAAAAGGGAGGATTTGAAGCATTATCCGGGAATAGTTGAAAATTGAGACGAATCATATTCTTGCTGGGATTGTTTTGGTTCCATGCAAAATTCGGATGATTCCTCCAACCAGGTTTGTACATTGGAGAAAACGAGTCATTTTTGGCCTTATTAGAAGCATTGATTTGTTCGATAGAATTGGGTCACTGATCGGCTATATGATTAAGATCATTGCATTTATAACACATCGGTTAGGAAGCTTGGTTCATTTGATTCGATGAGAAAATGTTATCGAATTTTTTAATCATTGCGTCGATTTTAGCTTCCAAAGCAAAAGAAGATCCTATCGAGTTTGCACTCGATCGTGAGTAAATTGACTTTTCGTTCGAACGTTTCCATTGGGATGACTTTTCAGTGAGGTTTTCAAGAAATTGCCAAGCATCGTCATGATGTTGGGCAAGAAAGTTGCATTGGCACATTGACTTGAGCATGGTTCGTGAGCTATTTTCGAGTCCATTGTATAAGATTTGGCAAATCGTCCATTTTTCAAAGTTATGGTGTGGACATTTTATAAAAGCTCTTTGAATCTTTCAAAATATTTTCCGAATGGTTCTCCTTTGAATTGATGAAAATTTACAATTTCGTTTTGGATTCTACTCGTTTTTTTCCAAGGGGTAGAATTTTTTCAAGAAAGCTTTTACGAATTCTTCCCACGTTTTAATCAAGTTCGAAGGTAAACTGTACAACTATTTTTCAACGTAATCCGTAAGAGCGAATGGAATTAATTGAAGTTTGATTCCATCGTCGGAAATTTGTTGGAGTTTAATGGTTTCACAAACTTGTTCGAATTTAGTCAAAAAGATGTATGGATCATCGTGCTCGTAATTGCCAAATTTCGGAAGCGTGGCAATATGGTTCGAGTGAATGTCGAAATGGTTACCCGTAGGGGCGGGTAACGTGATACCAGATGGAATAAAAACTCTATCGGGAAAGATTCTATCCATAAGAGTTCGAGGGCCATTCTCGTTCGTCATTTCGGAAGTGTCGTTTGTTCGAGTTAAACGGTTAGTTGAAGGGTCGCGAGTCCAACAATTCGTTGTTGTGTCACGAGTCCAACAATTCGTTGTTGTGTCACGAGTCCAAGTACTCACGCACAAGTGAAAAGTCGTGAAGAGAAAGGATTTAGAATCGAGTTTAGGGAATGAAAGAAGATTTGAAAACTTGTTTTTGTTTTTGAATTTTCTCCTTGTTTTTACAAGGATGAAAACTATTTACCAAGTGAGATTTATTTTCAAAAGAAAAGTTCTATTTTAGTTTTGTTTTTGGTTTCTCAAATTTTTTATATGTATTTGTTTTTGAATTTTCAAATATTTACCAAAAGGATCATTTTTTTTTAGAAAATGGAATTTGATTTTTGTTTTTGTTCTTGAATTTTCAAACAAAAATTGGATTTTTATTTCTGATTGAAAATTTTCAAAGAAAAGGAAAACAAACGATTTTTTTGGATTAAAAACTAAGTTAAGTAAAATTTACAAATTTTTTTTGGATTTTGGATTTTTTTTAAAATATGCATGAACTTATCAACTAAATGAATGCAAAGGACTTAATTACAATTTTCTGTCCTTAGTAGCCCTTAACTCAAAATTATATAATCACAATTTGTCTTAAATCAACAAAAATATTTCTCAGCCAGGTAATAGATAGGATGCACCACGAATCACCGTAGAAACGCAACCGAAGGTTTAAGTACCTTCAGAGGAACAACCAGTATAATATTTACATATCACCATAATTTTTATAACTAGTTATTACTCTGCCGTAGCGTAGATACCAAGAAATAAAATCGTTCAAATAAAACAATTATGAAGATACAATTAAGCCCTAAGTGAGCTTGTGACACCCTTAGGTCCAACATCTAACCTTTATTATTAGTCAAATTCTACTATGAAATGCGTTTGTCGGTTAAGGAAAGGGTGATGAAATCCCTTACCTTATGTGAATTGGGGTATTGCGCTTAGAAAAGAAAAACAAGATGAGATGAATGCAAAACATAAATTAAACGTGAAACTATAATGCAACTAAAATGAAGTTTGTTTTTGTTTTTGGATTTTGAAATTTTATACACACACACACACACAAATGCAAATGCAAGCAATCAACAATGCAATTCAAAGTAAAACTAGAGATGAAAGCACGATACCAGAGCGTGCAGATTATTAGCAATTTATTTTTAAGCGGCAATTTTTTCAAAGCAAACAGGCAAGCAATTATTTTTGGCAAGCATTTCTTCTACTTGATATTCTGCTTTGGCAACTTGAAAAATAAACAAGATATATACAGTTTTTTAGTTTTTTTTACGTTTATCAAAAATCAAAAAACAAAACAAATGAAAGTAAAAAAAACAAAAACAAGTGAAAATGAAAACTAAGACAAGGGAAAACAAATGAAAAATGAAAATTAAACAAATTGAAAGTTGTTTTTTGAAAGAGAGATGAAACTCAAAACAAAACAAATTAAAACTTGTTTTTTTAACAACAACAAAATAAACTAAACAAAAGAAAACATCAGCTTTTAAAAAAACAAAATCCCCAACCCAAGCAAATAAAAAGAACAGTAAACAAAAGAAAAATAATCAGAAAAAAAAGAATATCAACACCCAACCCAAACAAAATCGACCCGGCCCAGAAAAATCAATTCCAAAAACAAAAGAAACAATCTGTTGCCAACCCTTATAAACACACATGAGAAAATCGACGTTCCTTAAACTAAAATCGCTTCATTTGTTCCTAAAAAAAATTCAAATCGAAATTAAATCCAATTCCATATTTGATTGCTCAGGTTCATTTGCGCAAGTTTGAAGTATGGTTGAGGGTGGTGATGTATGCTCGTGGGTGCGATTGAGGAAATCGGCGGGGCGAATTGATTCGAAGGCGGTGGCGACGTAGTTTAGCAGAGGGTTGCGGCAGTGCTCGGGGAGGCAGAGGTAGAAGCTATTTCGTGGGTTGAAGTAGGATGAACTTGGCAGTGGCGTTGTTATGCATTAGAGTCTTGCGGTGGTTTCTGGTTTGATGAGGAAGGGGAATTTTGTCTTTTTTGGCAGTCGATTAGAGGTAGAAAAGTTTATGACGGCGGGATTTGTATTGGCAAAGGAGTTTGTTATTGATGTATTTTGGTTTGTTGTATGATTGATATGGCAATGTAGTGAAGATGAATGGGAACAAAGTGAATGACTGTGCTAGTGGCAGTGGTGAATAGGTAGGGAAGGAGCGGCAGGTATGGATAGAGGGGTAATGGATGTTTGGATGTGAAAAGGGTACTTGATGGTTAAACAGCAGTTCCAAGAAGTGTGGAGGTGCTGGAAGGGTTGTTTGCAGGTGATGAATGGCAGTGGTGGATTGATATGGTTGTGCAGAGGAGATGCAGGTACTGGAGCAAGTAGTGATGGTAGTAGGTTGTTGTTTGATCGATAGAAGTGTAAAGTGATGATGATGCATGTATGGTCGTTTGAAGGCAACAACAGTGGTTCAGGGGTTTTGAGTGGAAAAGTGAGGTTGTTTGAATGTTGAGAAGTGCTAGTGAATTTCTGGCAATGGTATATGAATTGCAGAGAAATGAGGTATTGCTCTTAGAAAAGAAAAACAAGATGAGATGAATGCAACGACGTCAAAAACTTGTTCAATGATGGAAATTCTATCGGATTAGAAATCCATCGAAGAATTTAGAAATAAAAATATAACCACAAGCGCACGGCGTGCACTTTGTAGTACGTGATGAACACGGGTCGATCCACAGGGAATTGTGAGAGATTAAAAATCTATTCAATCAAATTAGACCAAATGAGGAGAAATTGTTAACTAGAGATAAGATGAGGATAAAACTCGAATTAAAATTTGATTTAGAAACTATTGAACTAGAGAACAATTTAGAGGCAAATCCACTCTCATACTTTGTAAATTAACAAACAAACAATTTGTGATCTCTAGCTTTGATATTAAATGAAATATTGTTTTATTTATCATAACTATGGTTTGTTTACGTTATTCATTAACATAACTCAAACCATCAAACTGTCAAATAAACCACTTATAATTTTCATGAAAATGAAGCAAAAGAAAAAGCTATTTTAAGTATGATCTATTTACTGTCGTAACTAGTAATATAGATCATCAAATTTCATTTTTACTTTAATTTCACAATCAAAAATGGATTAGCAAATGATGATGCAAATTGTGTTTATATTGAATAAGAATTGCTAATTTGCATAAGCAACATAAGCTATCAAACCCACTTGTACAAACTTACATCAAAACTCACTTTCATAAAGTACAAACAAAGAGATCATAAATCATAATAAATGTTGAAATTAAATAATATTTGAGAGCTTCATTACATCTAAATTGAAGCGGTTTAGAAACTCATTTGTGGAATTGAAGCAACACAAGTAAGTTTCAACATTAAAAAAAAGAAAAATTGAAAATAAGCAAAGAAAGCAAAAGAGATTAGCTACTAACTACTTGCATAAAAATATAAACTATACTACTTGCATGAATGTAAAGCTGTGAACATAAAGAGAAAGAGAGCATAGAAATAAACATTAACAATAAAACAAAGAAAAGCATGTAGGAAAGAGAGAAGAAAGAGGCTTGGAAGCCATTTTTATTTCATAGAACATTGAGCTTACACTTTGATCTCTTAATTTCCTAAGTAAAATGAAAGAGTATAAGACGGGGTTTCATGTACATAAGAGGGCTATATATACATGCATAAAACCCTAATTTTATTTTTAGGGGGCTTTCTAAAATGCCCTTTAGGAAGTGTGGCCATAAAGTAACCATTAGCCACTAATTAATCCATCATTTGTTGTGCATGAAGCTTTAACCTCCACTTAGTTGTCCATTAGCTCCTAATTATACATTTAGGTAAGTGGGTGGGGTCCTCCATGTTCATGGCTTGAATTATTTCCCTCTTCTTTCCTTTGTATTCATTTGTGCATGCATATATCTTTCCATATGCATCCAAATTCCTATAAAAATTATCAAAAAATGTCCAAGTAAAAATTCTTACATTGACACATGCAAAAAAATTACGGTTTTGCCCATGAATGAAGATGAAAATATGATGGTTTGGAAATAATTGAATTTTGGTTTTAAACATGTTAAAATGTCTAAATATGATGCTTATTTAAATAAAAAGAGATAAAATATGGATGTAAATATATGAACATTTACATGCACATCAATATATACACATACACACATACACACACATATATATCTATTAAAGTTAATATTTAAAATTATTTATGATGTTATAAAATATATGTCGAATATATATCGTTTTACTTTGTCCATATTTTGATTTTGAAAATTCAATATTATTTAGTTAAATCGTATGGATTTATTGATTTTTCATTTTAAAATAAATTTCTGTGTTGAATAAAATTCCCTTTTTTATTATTTTTAATCTGTAATAGAACATTTTATAATGTTTGCAATTTTTTGTGTGTGTGTATGTGTGAATAGGGCAACATATTGAGTTTTCTCTCCCGTGGCGACAAAAATTACTAGGCGATGCTATCAATTTCAAGTTAGGGGATCCGTAAATCATATTCCAATTCTACTGTATCCCTTTGTTTATATGTAAAAGGAGAAATCGTGTTTTATATTATCTTATGCTGATTCATCTCCGGTTCAAATCGAGATTCAAAGAATTAGGGAAACGGTGGGATCTGAAAATTATTGCCATCTACTTTCAAATTGATGGGTATTCACTCATAGTAGTTCGAATCCTAAAAGTAGCATAAGCTAATTTCACAAAATTGCACTATCATTTTTGGCCAAAGCAGGAATTATGTGTTTGGTGGTGAAGAAATTTTCAGATAGACAAATACTTGTGTGGTAACTTCCGGTGTTAATATTGATGATATCATTGCTGTGATTATGGTTATTAGATTGCAATTCCGAAATTCAACAATTTAATGACCCGAGCAGAATCTCAAACCGGATGTAACATGGGGCTTTACATACCCATTTTATAGAGTTCAATTGTCAACTTGTTTGATTCGCATGTATAGGGTTAAGTACCGAGGGATTTGTCAAAGGAGCTGAGGTTTCGCTATGGTCACATGATAGGTGATTTGAGAAGATGAACACATGATGTGTAAGTTGTAGCATAATTACAATAATCGCCCTATTTTCAAGAAGGAACCACATGTTTCATTTGACATGCAACTTTTTCACCAGATTTCTGTTAGATATTATGACCGACTTGTGGAGTGGGTTGAAGCATTTGAATTTTATGCTTGCTTTACAACATGTACAACGAAGTTTAGAGCAGATATAAAGAGGAAAATATTTTATTTATTTTACTTAATTGTATCTATATAGTTTAAGTAGATCATGTAGCCTTATATTGCTTCGGCTATAGTTTGTGTATTATTTTGAAATTTTCTATATGTGTAAAGCAACAAAAGGAACTCATTTTAAAAAAAATGTATTTATAAATTATTGAATTCAATTCAATAATTTAAATCAAAAAAACAATTTATATAAATTTTTTTAAATTAAAACCGTATACATGCATACATACATATATTTCAAATTTAATAAATAAACATAGATATACACAATTTTTTTTGTAATCATATGTTTGAAATTTGACAATATAATTTACAAATAATTTTACATATGTTTATTTAATTTAATAATTCAACTTTTGTTTAAAACAACATTTAAAATTAATTTTTAATTTGAAATTTTTGTTTGGATAGGTCGAAAGGAAAAATATTATAACAACCATTCATATTTGTATATTCTAGATTGACAACATATACATATAAGGATTCATGATATAAATCTAACTTAACCAAATATAATAACACAATAAATGGCTTATATATATATATGGATATGTAGTAAATAATTGTCTCAACTGTAGCCTAGAAATGACACTACAATGTTGAATCAGTGAATCTTCTAGAATTGAATCCTATCTCTTTCAAAAAGCGCTATCAATCAAAGAGATCTACGCACCATTCTTTTGTTTGAATGAATTTGTGTTTGGTTTGAAAATAATAGAGGAAGGGGTGGTTTGGATTTTTGGCCTAAGGTGAGGGAAATGAGAGCACCAATAGTTAAGTAAAAAATGCAAAGGGCGATGGGTTTAAATAAGAAAAAAAGGAAAGAGGAAAAGGTGGATATAGATCCCTCGTTTTCTCTACCGATTCAAACCCAAAACATAAAGCATATCACCCTTCCCTTCCCTCTTGTTTGACGGACTAGATCATGGGCTTTATGGGATTCCATGCTACTTTAAACCATGTCACATAATTTACACTTAAATCAAATTCAACACATCGATATCGTATATCAATACGTATGTATATAACTTTTACATACGCATTCCAATATCGATCAACATAAATCAAATAAATTTTTTATAATTAGTATTTCACAAATACTGAATAATTTGATTAACTTATAACAATTATAATTTAATTAAATTAGGTGGTATTTGGGGTATTCAACATTTTAGTTGTGTGACTCTTAGGTGTAAATTCGATCAGCAATTAATATTGAACAATTAGAATATTATCATCCACACGTCATCTAGCTAGTGTTCTGATAGTTTGGGCGAATCTATTGCTTACGTTGTTTCGATAAAATCCAATTTTTCTATTTTTAGCTTTCTTCGGTAGTGACAATTACATACACTAATTCCTTTGTCAAAACTATAACACATTAGGGCTTATGAAATTTGATAAGGCTCAAAAACTCCAATATCGCCCATATTGAACTGATATAGACCAAACACAAAGTTCTTGGTGCAATAATAATAATTATTATTAACCGAACTGCTCTGTCTAAAAAATTAACTTTGAGTTGACTATATGTAATAGTTTGAAATTTTGTATATAAGTTAAATAATGATTATAATTAATAATAAATAAAGTTTTAATTTATTTGGAGGATAATTTGGTAAATTTTAATAAAATGAACAATTAGTAATTTTTAAAAACAGTTGAATTTGCTAACGGCAGTCATAGCATTGTGTTACTCATACTTTTCTAGTTGAAATGGAGTATTTACTTGTTTGAGTTGAATGTTACATGAGAGAGATATTGAAGTTTTATTTACACAGGTCAGGTTTGGGGCTGGGTTGGACCAAGCTCATAATCTGAATTCAAATCTGAGATGACAGTTTAGTTTTCCCTCCTAAAAGACTATTTAAAATATGCATACATTTCAGTTTCTCATTTTCAAGTTTCTCATTTCTAAAATTACCCGATTCCATCTTCTTTCTCCTTCCCTCGTCCAAAATACCAAACCATCAATTCTTAACCAAAATTAACGAGATGAAGTACATTGAATCCGTGTCAAAGTTCTCTATAATTTGGGATGAGAATCATATGCTAATTCATAGGAATTAATTTCTAGAAATTTGGGATGGCAAGCAAAATTTGGTTCTTTTGGATTGAATTAGTGAGTGTGGCTTCTCTGATCCTTATATAATACTATGATAATGCCACAAAATGTTTTAAGGCTATCCTAGTATTTTAATAATGAAGTAAAATGGCCTAAACGATAAAATATGAAACTATGAAACGAAAATGTGTAACGACCCACCTTTTTGAAAGGTTTAAATCAACAATAAACCACACATGTCAGACTCAAGACATTCAAAAGGAAGGATTGATATGGGGTAAATAAGAAAAAGAAGAGAAAGAAATAAAATATTCATAGAATCTAACAGCGGAATGACAAAATATAAAAATTAAATAACAGTTCATGAAGCTGTTTTACAAATACATTTGATTACACCATTACAACATAGATCAGAGTTACATACAAGAGAAATATATAAATAATGCAGCGGAACAACATGATGCAGCGGAATAAATAAAATAAACAGAAATAGTAATAAATATTCTTCTTCGTCCTCCAGAAAAGCAGTCATCGATATATTGAAAATATCAGACTGACCCAAGCGAATTGAAAAGACAAAACACTCGAGTCAGAATTAATCGATCTTATGTAAGTTAGATCAACAATAAATAAATATTAGTGTAATGGCATCGGAGATGTTTGCAGGGTTTGACATCTCCTATCCAGTGTCAAACGTGAGTGCAATAACTTAAGAGACGTTTGGAATTCCATCTCCTAAGGATCCCTCAAACTATCTATATACATAGTACAATACACTATTATAATAGTGTCTGCAGTAAAGTAAACTATTAACATAGCGTTAAGGCGTTACCCATATCCCTCTTAACATATTTTAAATAATTTTGTAGTCTATACAATACTATAAACTCCACCAAACCGGTGGGCTATCTGTGATAGCCCGCAAATCCGTACCCCTTGAATCAACACTATTCTACCTCTGTTAACTCAAGTGGCACAGAAGTACGAACCATTTGGGTCTAAGAAGAAGAGATAGAAGAAGAAGAAGCTAAACAATGTTAGAATCTCATAGTCGTAGCGGAATAAAATATAATAGCAAATATAGAACTTTACACAAAATGAAATCTATAACTGTTTTATACATCACATCATCAGAGTATCTCATACATCAAAGTACCACTCAGACAAATCCATACAATCATAGTAGTAGAATATATATAGGTACAGATAATACGTCTCGGATTCCAACTCCTCTCCTGCTCCTAGCATCCTGACCTGAACAAATAATACTCGGTCTGACCCGAGCATTATAACGAAATAACACCCGAGTCAGTCTGGAATACCAGCTGATAATAGTGCACCCAATTTGATTATTAAAGTTTCAAAATCCTTTGAAAAACAAAGCATCTCGTAAGACCACGCCACAAATAAACATGTCGGGTTTTTACCTTACGATAGCTAAAACACTTTTTATAGAAATCTTCTGATATTATAATAGGGTCTATTTACAAATACTTATAAAATAGACGAAATTGTTACATGATTAAATTCCAGCTACTAACCACAAAGTGGGTAATACAAACAAAACTCGTACAAGGCTCGTAGGGAGAATGGATTTCCAACAATGACTATGCACTGGGGTACCACCTGTCATAGTACGGGGCCTAGATCACCGTACCGAGGAGTACGCCCGCTCCCCTGCAACACAAGGCCGGACCCATCCCTTACTGGACAGCTCCGAATAAGATCACCCCGCGGTTGGGATCAACAACCGCCCACTAAGCTAAAACCCACTAAGCTAAAATAAAAAGGGACATCTAGACAGGGATGACCTTACTCTTAAGTGGGGGCTACCCACGAAGCCTTGCTGCATATCCCCTGATTTTCAATCATTCCCATTTGATGAGGCTTGAGGCTAAGCGTTACCTTTATAGAATATTTCACTTAGAATGCCTATCGCCCTCCTGAAGATGTTTTGAAAGCATTCGTCCATACAAGTCCGTCACGGGTTCGAACGGAACCGAAGGCACTACTCCTACTACATCCATTTTGGAAATATCCTCAGGATTAGTAGCGACTATCCCTTGCACTCCACTGCTCTATCTTCGACTCTGAACACGTTTTTCCACGAAACATACAAACTGGATCGAAGTGGTTTTCGAGAAATAATTCTCGATCCCGGTCTCTTCGAAACGATCAACGCATTTGTCCAATATTGATAGTCGGTGATTTAACTATTAATTAATATTCACAGACATCCATCACACTATAACAAATTCTCACATTATTTATTTTTCTCTAATATCTTTACAAGATATATTTCCAAATTTTCAAAGCTCATTTGAAAACAATTTCCCAAAATTCTTCCTTTTCACGGTAAATCCCATTACCATTTATTCCCATTGGAAAGACCAAGCTCAAACATTTTTCTTTAAAAACAGTTAAAATACTTTATACTGAAATATACTTTAAAATATGAAAATTTCTTCTATTTATTTACTCAAAATATAATTTCAAAACAATTTTAAAATGGCATTATTTAATATAAGATATAAACTGGATTTAAATAAGGGTTTGGTTTACTTAATTTAAACAATGGAGTTTAAAAGAATAATACTAGCCTTTACCAATAACTTAAAACAAATGATTATAAAACAAGCTTATTAATTTCTTCTTTAAAATAACCATTTCTAAGAAATACTCTTTAAACAATTTAAACTTTAACTTTTAATTAAATAAATCTTTTAAAACACTAACTTGGTTTTTTCCCGGGAAAACACTTTCCCGTTCAAACATCCCAAAGTATCCTTCATATAAATCCAACCAATTTGTTTCAATTCAATTATGTTTACAACCTAAATTCCCAATTCCATACTTATCTATATCTTCATTTGAAGTTCAACCTCAATTTCCCATATCCGAAAATTCATTTTGAAATATAGGTGTTAAATCATTCTTAAATAAAATAAATTTGGAGAATTTTTCAATGAAAAACCATATTTAAATTTTACTTAAATAAAATCCCAATGAAAAACGACACTTCAAAATATTCTATTTACATTTAAAACTGTTAATTTAAAGTCGGAAGCTTCATTTTAACATATTTTAATTTTCCCGGATAACACTATTCATTATTAAAATAACCCATCGTTATTCTAAACCGAATTGTGATTTTCATAGAATTCATTTCCAGAAATCTACACTTCACATTTGTCAATTGGTAAATTTCCACTGTATTTCAAATCCCAATTTTACCAATTTTACACTTTTCATCCAAATCAGATTTCACATTTTATTATTTGAAATTCTATTATTAACAATTCATTTTATTTCGTAAAAACCCAATTTAATCCATTCATAATTAAATTCTGTAATTATAATTTGTACAACAATTTCACAGTACAATTTAATTTCAGATTTGTCAATCACAACACATAATCAAGCATCATTATCAATTATAAAATAATTGT
The DNA here is from genome assembly GCA_030765085.1 of Allium cepa. NCBI lineage: Eukaryota > Viridiplantae > Streptophyta > Magnoliopsida > Asparagales > Amaryllidaceae > Allium > Allium cepa. The sequence continues at coordinate 63,486,189 of CM060935.1, forward strand.
TACATTGTGAGGAATCCAGTTGGATTCCTCCAACCTGTTTTCCCTGCATCCACAAATATTAGCACATCATATATATAAATATCAATCCAGATTGATAGCGACAATTATATTCAACCAATCACACAGATATTCAAATATTAACTATTTATAGCTAGCATCCAGATGTGAGTGAGAATAACTCACCTTGGGTTTTGGCGAGCGTTCGAAATTTAAATTAAGTCGAAGCATTCGATTTAATTCGAAATTTCTACTTGCTTGAATTGAATTCAAATTTGCGCCACAGCGTGCTTCCCGTCGCTGCGATTCCAACGCTACCAAAATCGTCGAAATCTGATAACGTATGAACAAATTATGAAAATTTAAACTTCTGGATATAATTTACATAAATAATTTACTTTATTTACTCAGAAGCCATCGTAGCCGTTCATCACGAAATCAAGGCCGCACTTCACCATCTCCCTCACGCGATCGATCTCTAGGCCACAACGAACAACCGAACCCAACTCACGCCGATTAGGGTTTCGATCGCCGCTCTCTACGTCGCATGCTACGCCGATCAGGCGATGCCAACACGAAGCTCAACACGCGACACTCCCACGCCACGATCGACGGCGAACTCGATCGCCCCAGGCTCACTCGAAACGCCACGTACGGCGGCACAAACGGAGCCAAAATCAAAATGAACCGCTCCACAATTTACGATCGTGACCGTCCACCTTGTAGATCTCGACATCCTCATCGATTCTCTAGTTGGAAATTTTGGTAAATAATGAGTGGATTGATTGGTAATTGGGGAAGAAGGTGGGTGATTTTCGGCCATATGAGGAGAGAACGACGGCGGCTCCAATATAGTTACGGTCAGAGAATAAAATGAGTTTAAATAATAATATTATTAATATTATTTTAATATTGATTTCCAATCTTTAATAACTTATGCAAACAAACTCCAATTCTTACGTTCCAATAGGCGTTTCTAGGGTTTTTCCACGTTCTGGACACAATGGAATAGGTTTCGTAAGCTAATTTGGTCATATGTGTGCGTTATGGAATTAAACGATCAATTTAAAATTAAATCGGTTAAATCGATTTCTATGCGTTTCGAGCTGCCACGGTCAAACTACAACTCCGATTGCTACGAAAATTGAAATCCGATAATAACTAACTACTACGGATCCAATGGAACTAGTTTCGTCAAATTCTGAGACTGTGCCCCGGAAGGCTGTTTTACCCGTCGATTAAATCGAGCGATTTCTCAAAATTGACGAAAGCACTTAAAATTTCACCTTTAAAATTTTAATAACTTAATAATAAATCATATAAAATATATAATCACATTAGAGATCATTACGATTCAGTGTTAAATCGAAATCTGAATATTTGCATTATTATATTACTACATTTCACTATTAAATTAATATAAATTCCCAAATTCAATCTATCGCCAATTAATTCCATACAATGGTCCCATATTATTATTTAAATCAAAATAAACTTAAATAAATTTTTAAAAACCATTTTTATATTTATTTACACTCAGATTTACCAATTACCCCAATCCTAACATTAAGCTATTATTATTCAAATTCCAATTAAATTCCCGTATTTGAAATTTAACTTATTTTATTAACTTAATCGAAGTCTTTTATTTCAAAAATTCAAATTATAATCCATATTCAACATTTAAAATTAATTAAATGTCCAAATTTAGCGACCCAAAATTTCAGGTAGTTACATTCCTCCCCCTTATAAAAATTTCGTCCCCGAAATTTGCTAACGTAGAAGAATGTTCCAAACCCAACAACAAAACCTACCTAGTGAAAATCTTAAATTCACTTTCCAAAATCCTTTAGCCCAATCTCACATTCATTGGTTTTACTTACTCTAAAGCTTTAAATTCTAACGTATATCAAAATACCTTTCCAAGTTAATAAATTTTTCCCAAAATCCTAAAAATTTTCTAACTCTCAAAATTTCCAAAAATTTTTGGCAGAGTTTCCCTTGTACGGAGGAGCTTTCGCGATATCGCGATACAAATAAATATATATACATCGACCCATACGGTCGGAAACCAAAATATATCACAATATATATATATATATATATATATATATATATATATATATATATATCATTTCCCAATTATATTAGCGTAAGCGTACCTTTTTAGCAAATTTTAAAGCAAGCGGCTAATCTATAATGCATAAACGCGCTCCAACTCTATCGATCGCCTTCCGTACCTGTACTTACTCAACAAACTCATCAGTTTTTAAAGATATGAATGTTTTAACAACATTTCCAATATAATGTAAGCCAACATATCCATTTATATCCCAAGCAACACTATGCATAATTTTATAAGTACATCATATTTTAAAGCACATACAAAGTTCCCTTTTTAATTTGATACATTTGCACTTCTATTATGATTCACTTACATTTATACTCAAATCCATTTATTAAGATTTTAACCCATTCTACTTTCATCCACACCAACTTCATTTTATTTCACTTGAATGATTTACATTCAAGTTTACTATATACCATTCATATTTATTATAACCAATTCATTTCTATTTCAATATGATTAACATATGCCTTACTTGCATTTCTTTACTTTAACTTACATTCCCAATTCGATTTACAATCAAATTTTATTTTAAACTTGAAACATTTGCATTTCTTATATGTTCCATTTCCATTCATATGCAAAATCACTTAATTAGATTGCATTTATCTAATTAATTTAAAACCATCTTTATTTGCTTCTTCAAATAAATTCACTTGCATCCATATAAAACTCTTTGAATTTTATTCCAATCCATATCAATTTATTCAAAAATCAATTTCAATTGCTTGTTAAACAACTCAAGTCCGAATCCATGCAATTTTCATGTCATTCGAGCAAAATAACCACCACTTAGGCTTATACCCATTAAAATTAATTCTACTTAGATTTATATTAATTTTATTACATTTTGCCTAGTTCACAAGCCAAGTATTTTTATTCAAATGCAATTGTTAAATTAAATTTCCTTACATTTGTATTTCATTAACCAATTCAGGTTTATATTAATTTCTTTCCATCCTGCATTATTTACAACCCATACATCCTTAATTTATCACAATAATTAATTAATACCATTTCACTTGCAATTCAATTCCATAATATCTCGGTTTATTTGCATTTTAATTGATTCTTACCCAATCAAACCGTTTACAAATTTTAATCCAACTAGCTTATACATCCTATCAAATGTTAATTTCAAATTAGTATATTCACCAAATTCTAGTTCATATTCAATAATTAAATCTTTTATTAATCATAAGGCCACTATAAAGCATCACTATTATAATCCAATCCAATTATTCATTTACACTTTCAACTTTTTATTGCCAAAATTAAATTCCATACTAGAACTAGGTTCTAAATTATTTTTCTTTTCAAAATTTTCTTAACAAACCATCAAAATTTCATCCATGCCAATACAAATTCCATTTGATTTAGTTACTCTAAATTCATCTTCAAGCTTCATTTTATTTAATTTAGCTTACGTTAAATTCATTCCTAAACAATTCCTTTAAATTTAGTTGAGTGAGGATTTAATTATCCAATATCATTTCAATTAAATTTAACCTTCCCTCAACCCAATTCTTTTCCCATTTAAATTCAAGTTTTAACTAAACTTATTCATCCAACTTAAATTTATGCTATTTCTTTTACCATTTAAATAAGAATTTAATTATATACAAAATTATTTACAACACAGCTAAATTTTGATTTTACTTCAATCCAAATTTATTTCTCCATAAATAAGTTCAAAACTTATTTTCTATTTTAAATTCATTCACGTCCTTTTATATCTCACTTCTTCTTATCTTAATTCACATTTCATTCAGGTTTTAGATTTGAATTCACCATACCATTCAACTATTTTCCAATTGTGACCATAATTCCATTTTCCTATTTATAAGTTCACCAACTTCTTTATTTTAAAGCTCATATTGCTTGTTTGAGTTACTTTCATCTTATAATCACAATTTATATCTCTGAATTCTTAAGGATATAAATTTCTTTCACCTTAATCCTTTGCACATTTTAAATCCTCAATTTTCAGATCACAAGTATAACACTTAATAGCTTATGAGTATAATTTATTGCATAATGACCCATGATTACCAAATTATTTTACATTTCAATTTAATCCAAATCAATTTAATTCTAAGTTAAATTTATTTAACTTATCCCAAGTTAATTTCCAATTTTCTATTCACTTCAATTTATTTTATTCTCTTCCATTCACGCAGGTTAAATTTTAATCCCTAGATTAAAAATTTCATTTCCTTCTTATTAATATCAACTTCACCAAATAAGTCCAATAGTTGATTCATTTTAATTTTACGCATTATTTAAATAGAATTTTCCAGAATTAACTTACCCGGTTTTATACCAAAACCATTTTGAAATAATAATCAACATATTCCCACTTGCTATATCAAACCAAACCCCAGATTCCAAAACAATCTGTTTTTACCAAACAATTTTCCCTTTTTTAATTTCCAAAACAACTGGTATACCCAACAAATCCAAACAATACCATAACCAACCACTTTGGTAGCAATCCATCACTTAGAAACTCGAAAATGAATTCTAATGACATGGCTAGCATCATCAGGATTATTTTCCAGCGACTGAAGTGAGTTCAATGCTTTCTTACTTTCCCAATTTTATTTCAAAACAGTTCCCATTCAAAAATACTTCCCAAACCAATATTCCAATATATCCTTCAAACACTTTAGCAAACATTTCAAACTTTCCCAGGAATTTAAATTTCCGAACCTTTATTTCCTTTACATTTAAAATCCTTTCCAAAACTCCCGGGATTTAAATTCTGATTCAATTCAAATTTAGTTATTCTTCCTTTTATATAATTTATAGTTGTAGAATTTTATTTTCATTTTAACTATTTCAAATTTCAAATTAAATTTTTGATTCTTATTTTATTATAGTATTAACAACCAATCATCCAAATATATAATATAATAATTTCAGAAAATTATTTCTTTTATATCAAAATATAATTTGGGTAAAATTATTTCATTTAACCACTTTAAAACAATATTATATCGGTTTATCAAGTTTAAGAGTTTAGAAACCCCTATCGATACGGTTGTACTTCCTGCACCGACCAGAATTCATAAACATTCAACCGATAAGTCAACACAGTATAAAAACAATTTTATATTCACTAACAAGTACGCTCTCATAGCTATTATTACACTCAACTCATTATAGAGTACTATTGACTCTATATCTAATGAGTAATTTCCCCCACCAAAGCCTAGGTTGTCGCCAACCTAAGCTCTGATACCAAGTGTGATAGCCCGCAAATCCGTACACCTTGAATCAACACTATTCTACCTCTGTTAACTCAAGTGGCACAGAAGTACGAACCATTTGGGTTTAAGAAGAAGAGATAGAAGAAGAAGAAGGTAAACAATGTCAGAATCTCACAGTCGCAGCGGAATAAAATATAATAGCAAATATAGAACTTTACACAAAATGAAATCTATAACTGTTTTATACATCACATCATCAGAGTATCTCATACATCAAAGTACCACACAGACAAATCCATACAATCATAGCAGCAGAATATATATAGGTACAGATAATACGTCTCGGATTCCAACACCTCTCCTGCTCCTAGCATCCTGACCTGAACAAATAATACTCGGTCTGACTCGAGCAATAAAACGAAATAACACCCGAGTCAGTCTGGAATACCAGCTGATAATAGTGCACCCAATTTGATTATTAAAGTTTCAAAATCCTTTGAAAAACAAAGCATCTCGTAAGGCCACGCCACAAATAAATATGTCGGGTTTTTACCTTACGATAGCTAAAACACTTTTTATAGAAATCCTCTGATATTATAATAGGGTCTATTTACAAATACTTATAAAATAGCCAAAATTGATACATGATTAAATTCCAGCTACTAGCCACAAAGTGGGTAATACAAACAAAACTCGTACAAGGCTCGTAGAGAGAATGGATTTCCATCAATGACTAGGCACTGGGGTACCACCTGTCACGGTACGGGGCCTAGATCACCGTACCGAGGAGTACGCCCGCTCCCCTGCAGCACAAGGCCGGACCCATCCCTTACTGGACAGTCCCGAATAAGATCACCCCTCGGTTGGCATCAGCAACCACCCACCAAGCCGAAATAAAAAGGGACATCTAGACAGAGATGACCTTACTCTCAAGTGGGGGCTACCCACGAAGCCTTGCTGCATATCTCCTGATTTTCAGTCATTCCCATTTGATGAGGCTTGAGGCTAAGCATTACCTTTATAGAACATTTCACTTAGAATGCCCATCGCCCTCCTGACGATGTTCTGAAAGCATTCGTCCATACAAGTCCATCCCGGGTACGAACGGAACCGAAGGCACTACTCCTACTACATCCATTTTGGAAATATCCTCAGGATTAGTAGCAAGTAGCCCTTGCACTTCACTGCTCCATCTTCGACTCCGAACACGTTTTTCCATGAAACGTACAAACCGGATCGAAGTGGTTTTTGAGAAATAAATCTCGATCCCGGTCTCTTCGAAACAATCAACGCATTTGTCCAATATTGATAGTCGGTGATTTAACTATCAATTAATATTCACAAACATCCATCACACTATAACAAACTCCCACATTATTTATTTTTCTCTAATATCTTTACAAGATATATTTCCAAATTTTCAAAGCTCATTTGAAAACAATTTCCCAAAATTCTTCCTTCTCACGGTAAATCCCATTACCATTTATTCCCATTAGAAAGACCAAGCTTAAACATTTTTGCTTTAAAAACAGTTAAAATACTTTATACTGAAATATACTTTAAAATATGAAAATTTCTTCTATTTATTTACTCAAAATATAATTTCAGAACAATTTTAAAATAGCATTATTATAAGATATAAACTGGATTTAACTAAGGGTTTGGTTTACTAAATTTAAACAATGGAGTTTAAAAGAATAATACTAGCCTTTACCAATAACTTAAAACAAGTGATTATAAAACAAGTTTATTAATTTCTTCTTTAAAATAACCATTTCTAAAAAATACTCTTTAAACAATTTAAACTTTAACTTTTAATTATATAAATCTTTTAAAACACTAACTTGGTTTTTTCCCGGGAAAACACTTTCCCGTTCAAACATCCTAAAGTATCCTTCATATAAATCCAACCGATTTATTTCAATTCAATTATGTTTACAACCTAAATTCCCAATTCCATACTTATCTATATCTTCATTCGAAGTTCAATCTCAATTTTCCTTATCCGGAAATTCATTTTGAAATATAGGTGTTAAATCATTCTTAAATAAAATAAATTTGGAGAATTTTTCAATGAGAAACCATATTTAAATTTTACTTAAATAAAATCCCAATCAAAAACGACACTTCAAAATATTCTATTTACATTTAAAACTGTTAATTTAAAGTCGGAAACTTCATTTTAACATATTTTAATTTTCCCAAATAACACTATTCATTATTAAAATAACCCATCGTTATTCTAAACCGAATTGTAATTTTCATAGAATTCATTTCCAGAAATCTACACTTCACATTTGTCAATTGGTAAATTTCCACTATATTTCAAATCCCAATTTTACCAATTTTACATTTTTCATCCAAATCAGATTTCACATTTTATTCTTTGAAATTCTATTATTAACAATTCATTTTATTTCGTAAAAACCCAATTTAATCCATTCATAATTAAATTCTGTAATTATAATTTGTACAACAATTTCACAGTACAATTTAATTTCAGATTTGTCAATCACAACACATAATCAAGCATCATTATCAATTATAAAATAATTGTTACATTGTGAGGAATCCAGTTGGATTCCTCCAACCTGTTTTCCCTGTATCCACAAATATTAGCACATCACATATATAAATATCAATCCAGATTGATAGCAACAATTATATTCAACCAATCACACAGATATTCGAATATCAACTATTTAAATTAGCTAGCACCCAGATGTGAGTGAGAATAACTCACCTTGGGTTTCGGCGAGCGTTCGAAATTTAAATTAAGTCGAAGCGTTCGATTTAATTCAAAATTTCTACTTGCTTGAACCGAATTCAGATTTGCGCCACAGCGTGCTTCCCGTCGCTGCGATTCCAACGCTACCAAAATCGTCGAAATCTGATAACGTATGAACAAGTTATGAAATTTTAAACTTCTGGATATAATTTACATAAATAATTTACTTTATTTACTCAGAAGCCATCGTAGCCGTTCATCACGAAATCAAGGCCGCATTTCACCATCTCCCTCACGCGATCGATCTCTAGGCCACAACGAACAACCGAACCCAACTCACGCCGATTAGGGTTTCGATCGCCGCTCTCTACGTCGCATGCTACGCCGATCAGGCAATGACAACACGAAGCTCAACACACGACACTCCCACGCCACGATCGACGGCGAACTCGGTCGCCCAAGGTTCACTCGAAACGCCACGAACGGCGGCGTAAACGGAGTCAAAATCAAAACGAACCGCTCCACAATTTACGATCATGACCGTCCACCTTGTAGATCTCGACATCCTCATCGATTCTCTAGTTGGAAATTTTGGTAAATAATGAGTGGATTGATCGATAATTGGGGAAGAAGGTGGGTGATTTTCGGCCATAGGAGGAGAGAACGACGGCGGCCCCAATATAGTTAGGGTTAGAGAATAAAATGAGTTTAAATAATAATATTATTAATATTATTTTAATATTGATTTCCAATCTTTAACAACTTATGCAAACAAACTCCAATTCTTACGTTCCAATAGGCGTTTCTAGGGTTTTTCCGTGTTCCTGACACAATGGAATAGGTTTCGTAAGCTAATTCGGTCATATGTGCGTGTTATGTTATTAAACGATCAATTTAAAATTAAATCGGTTAAATCGATTTCTATGCGTTTCAAGCTGCCACGGTCAAACTACAACTTCGATTGCTACGAAAATTAAAATCCGATAATAACTAACTATTACGGATCCAATGGAACTGGTTTCGTCGAATTCTGAGACTGTTCCCCGGAAGGCTGTTTTACTCGTCGATTAAATCGAACGACTTCTCAAAATTGACGAAAGCACTTAAAATTTCACCTTTAAAAAATTTAATAACTTAATAATAAATCGTATAAAATATATAATCACATTAGAGATCATTCCGATTCAGTTTTAAATCGAAATCTGAATATTTACATTATTATATTACTACATTCCACTATTAAATTAATATAAATTCCCAAATTCAATCTATCGCCAATTAATTCCATCCAATGTTCCCATATTATTATTTAAATCAAAATAAACTTAAATAAATTTTTAAAAACCATTTTTATATTTATTTACACTCAGATTTACCAATTACCCCAATCCTAATATTAAGCTATTATTATTCAAATTCCAATTAAATTCCCGTATTTGAAATTCAACTTAGTTTATTAACTTAAACAAAGTCTTTTATTTCAAAAATTCAAATTATGATCCATATTCAACATTTAAAATGAATTAAATGTCCAAATTTAGCGACCCAAAATTCCGGGTAGTTACATTCCTCACCCTTATAAAAATTTCGTCCCCGAAATTTGCTAAGGTAGAAGAATGTTCCAAGCCCAATAACAAAACCTACCTAGTGAAAATCTTAAATTCACTTTCCAAAATCCTTTAGCCCAATCTCACATTCATTGGTTTTACTTACTCTAAAGCTTTAAATTCTAACGTATATCAAAATACCTTTCCAAGTTAATAAATTTTTCCCAAAATCCCAAAAAATTTCTAACTCCTAAAATTTCCGAAAATTTTTGGCAGAGTTTCCCTTGTACGGAGGAGCTTTCCGATATCGCGATACAAATAAATATATATACATCGACCCACACGGTCGGAAACCAAAATATATCACAATATATATATATATATATATATATATATATATCATTTCCCAATTATATTAGCGTAGGCGTACCTTTTTAGCAAATTTTAAAGCAAGCGGCTAATATATAATGCATAAACGCGCTCCAACTCTATCGATCGCCTTCCGTACCTATACTTACTCAACAAACTCATCAGTTTTTAAAGATATGAATATTTTAACAACATTTCCAATATAATGTAAGCCAACATATCCATTTATATCCCAAGCAACACTATGCATAATTTTATAAGTACATCATATTTTAAAGCATATACAAAGTTCCCTTTTTAATTTGATACATTTACACTTCTATTATGATTCACTTACATTTATACTCAAATCCATTTATTAAGATTTTAACCCATTCTACTTTCATCCACCCCAACTTCGTTTTATTTCACTTGAATGATTTACATTCAAGTTTACTATATACCATTCATATTTGTTATAACCAATTCATTTCTATTTCAATATGATTAACATATGCCTTACTTGCATTTCTTTACTTTAACTTACATTCCCAATTCGATTTACAATCAAATTTTATTTTAAACTTGAAACATTTGCATTTCTTTTATGATCCATTTCCATTCATATGCAAAATCACTTAATTAGATTGCATTTATCTAATTAATTTAAAACCATCTTTATTTGCTTCTTCAAATAAATTCACTTGCATCCATATAAAACTCTTTGAATTTTATTCCAATCCATATCAATTTATTCAAAAATCAATTTCAATTGCTTGTTAAACAACTCAAGTCCGAATATATGCAATTTTCATGTCATTCGAGCAAAATAACCACCACTTCGGCTTATACCCATTAAAATTAATTCTACTTAGATTTATATTAATTTTATTACAATTTGCCTAGTTCACAAGCCAAGTATTTTTATTCAAATGCAATTGTTAAATTAAATTTCCTTACATTTGTATTTCATTAACCAATTCAGGTTTATATTAATTTCTTTCCATCCTGCATTATTTACAACCCATACATCCTTAATTTATCACAATAATTAATTAATACCATTTCACTTGCAATTCAATTCCATAATATCTCAGTTTATTTGCATTTTAATTGATTCTTACCCAATCAAACCATTTACAAATTTTAATCCAACTAGCTTATACATCCTATCAAATGTTAATTTCAAATTAGTATATTCACCAAATTCTAGTTCATATTCAATAATTAAATCTTTTATTAATCATAAGGCCACTATAAATCATCACTATTATAATCCAATCCCATTATTCATTTACACTTTCAACTTTTTATTGCCAAAATTAAATTCCATACTAGAACTGGGTTCTAAATTATTTTTCTTTTCAAAATTTTCTTAACAAACCATCAAAATTTCATCCATTCCAATACAAATTCCATTTGATTTAGTTACTCTAAATTCATCTTCAAGCTTCATTTTATTTAATTTAGCTTACGTTAAATTCATTCCCAAACAATTCCTTTAAATTTAGTTGAGTGTGGATTTAATTATCCAATATCATTTCAATTAAATTTAACCTTCCCTCAACCCAATTCTTTTCCCATTTAAATTCAAGTTTTAACTAAACTTATTTATCTAACTTAAATTTATGCTATTGCTTTTACCATTTAAATAAGAATTTAATTCTTTACAAAATTATTTACAACACAGCTAAATTTTGATTTTACTTCAATCCAAATTTATTTCTCCATAAATAAGTTCAAAACTTATTTTCTATTTTAAATTCATTCACGTCCTTTTATATCTCACTTCTTCTTATCTTAATTCACATTTCATTCAAGTTTTAGATTTGAATTCACCATACCATTCAACTATTTTCCAATTGCGACCATAATTCCATTTTCCTATTTATAAATTCACCAACTTCTTTATTTTAAAGCTCATATTGCTTATTTGAGTTACTTTCATCTTATAATCACAATTTATATCTCTGAATTCTTAAGGATATAAATTTCTTTCACCTTAATCCTTTGTACATTTTAAATCCTCAATTTTTAGATCACAAGTATAACACTTAATAGCTTATGAGTATAATTTATTGCACAATGACCCATGATTACCAAACTATTTTACATTTCAATTTAATCCAAATCAATTTAATTCTAAGTTAAATTTATTTAACTTATCCCAAGTTAAATTCCAATTTTCTATTCACTTCAATTTATTTTATTCTCTTCCATTCACTCAGGTTAAATTTTAATCCCTAGATTAAAAATTTCATTTCCTTCTTATCAATATCAACTTCACCAAATAAGTCCAATAGTTGATTCATTTTAATTTTACGCATTATTTAAATAGAATTTTCCAGAATTAACTTACCCGGTTTTATACCAAAACCATTTTGAAATAATAATCAACATATTCCCACTTGCTATATCAAACCAAACTCCAGATTCCAAAACGATCTATTTTTACCAAACAATTTTCCCTTTTTAAATTTCCAAAACAACTGGTATACCCAACATATCCAAACAATACCATAACCAACCACTTTGGTAGCAATCCATCACTTAGAAACTCGAAAATGAATTCTAATGACGTGGCCAGCATCATCAGGATTATTTTCCAGCGACTGAAGTGGGTTCAATGCTTTCTTACTTTCCCAATTTCATTTCAAAACAGTTCCCATTCAAAAATACTTCCCAAATCAATATTCCAATATATCCATCAAACACTTTAGCAAACATTTCAAAATTTTCCAGGAATTTAAATTTCTAAACCTTTATTTCCATTACATTTAAAATCCTTTCCAAAACACCCGGGATTTAATTCTGGTTCAATTCAAATTTAGTTATTCTTCCTTTTATATAATTTATATTTGTAGAATTTTATTTTCATTTTAACTATTTCAAATTTCAGATTAAATTTTAGATTCTTATTTTATTATAGTATTAACAACCAATCATCCAAATATATAATATAATAATTTCAGAAAATTATTTCTTTTATATCAAAATCTAATTTGGGTAAAATTATTTCATTTACCCACTTTAAAACAATACTATATCGGTTTATCTTGTTTAAGAGTTTAGAAACCCCTATCGATACGGTTGTACTTCCCGCACCGACCAGAATTCATAAACACTCAACCGATAAGTCAACACAGTATAAAAATAATTTTATATTCACTAACAAGTACGCTCTCATAGCTATTATTACACTCAACTCATTATAGAGTACTATTGACTCTATATCTAATGAGTAATTTCCCCCTCCAAAGCCTAGGTTGTCGCCAACCTAAGCTCTGATACCAAGTGTGATAGCCCGCAAATTCGTACCCCTTGAATCAACACTATTCTACCTATGTTAACTCAAGTGGCACAGAAGTACAAACCATTTGGGTTTAAGAAGAAGAGATAGAAGAAGAAGAAGCTAAACAATGTCAGAATCTCGCAGTCGCAGCGGAATAAAATATAATAGCAAATATAGAACTTTACACAAAATAAAATCTATAACTGTTTTATACATCACATCGTCAGAGTATCTCATACATCAAAGTACCACTCAGACAAATCCATACAACCATAGCAGCATAATATATATAGGTACAGATAATACGTCTCGGATTCCAACTCCTCGCCTGCTCCTAGCATCCGGACCTAAACAAATAATACTCGGTCTGACCCGAGCATTATAACGAAATAACACCCGAGTCAGTCTGGAATACCAGCTGATAATAGTGCACCCAATTTGATTATTAAAGTTTCAAAATCCTTTGAAAAACAAAGCATCTCGTAAGACCATGCCATAAATAAACAAGTCGGGTTTTTGCCTTACCATAGCTAAAACACTTTTTATAGAAATCCTCTGATATTATAATAGGGTCTATTTACAAATACTTATAAAATAGCTGAAATTGTTGCATGATTAAATTCCAGCTACTAGCCACAAAGTGGGTAATTCAAACAAAACTCATACAAGGCTCGTAGGGAGAATGGATTTCCAACAATGACTAGGCACTGGGGTACCACCTGTCACAGTACGGGGCCTAGATCACCGTACCGAGGAGTATGCCCGCTCCCCTACAACACAAGGCCGGACCCATCCCTTACTGGACAGTTCCGAATAAGATCACCCCGCGGTTGGGATCTGCAACCGCCCACTAAGCCGAAATAAAAAGGGACATCTAGACAGGGATGACCTTACTCTCAAGTGGGGGCTACCCACGAAGCCTAGCTGCATATCCCCTGATTTTCAGTCATTCCCATTTGATGAGGCTTGAGGCTAAGCATTACCTTTATAGAACATTTCGCTTAGAATGCCCATCGCCCTCCTGACGATGTTCTGAAAGCATTCATCCATACAAGTCCATCCCGGGTTCGAACGGAACCGAAGGCACTACTCCTACGACATCCATTTTGGAAATATCCTCAGGATTAGTACCGACTAGCCCTTGCACTTCATTGCTCCATCTTCGACTCCGAACATGTTTTTCCACGAAACGTACAAACCGGATCGAAGTGGTTTTTGAGAAATAAATCTCGATCCCGGTCTCTTCGAAACGATCAACGCATTTGTCCAATATTGGTAGTCGGTGATTTAACTATCAATTAATATTCACAAACATCCATCACACTATAACAAATTCCCACATTATTTATTTTTCTCTAATACCTTTACAAGATATATTTCCAAATTTTCAAAGCTCATTTGATAACAATTTCCCAAAATTCTTCCTTTTCACGGTAAATCCCATTACCATTTATTCCCATTGGAAAGACCAAGCTTAAACATTTTGCTTTAAAAACAGTTCAAATACTTTATACTGAAATATACTTTAAAATATGAAAACTTCTTCTATATATTTACTCAAAATATAATTTCAAAACAATTTTAAAATAGCATTATTAAATATAAGATATAAACTGGATTTAAATAAGGGTTTGGTTTACTAAATTTAAATAATGGAGTTTAAAAGAATAATACTAGCCTTTACCAATAACTTAAAACAAATGATTATAAAACAAGTTTATTAATTTCTTCTTTAAAATAACCATTTCTAAAAAATACTCTTTAAACAATTTAAACTTTAAATTTTAATTATATAAATCTTTTAAAACACTAACTTGGTTTTTTCCCGGGAAAACACTTTCCCGTTCAAACATCCCAAAGTATCCTTCATATAAATCCAACCGATTTATTTCAATTCAATTATGTTTACAACCTAAATTCCCAATTCCATACTTATCTATATCTTCATTCGAAGTTCAATCTCAATTTTCCATATCCGGAAATTCATTTTGAAATATAGGTGTTAAATCATTCTTAAATAAAATAAATTTGGAGAATTTTTCAATGAAAAATCATATTTAAGTTTTACTTAAATAAAATCCCAATCAAAAACGACACTTCAAAATATTCTATTTACATTTAAAACTGTTAATTTAAAGTTGGAAGCTTCATTTTAACATATTTTAATTTTCCCGGATAACACTATTCATTATTAAAATAACCCATCGTTATTCTAAACCGAATTGTAATTTTCATAGAATTCATTTCCAGAAATCTACACTTCACATTTGTCAATTGGTAAATTTCCACTGTATTTCAAATCCCAATTTTACCAATTTTACATTTTTCATCCAAATCAGATTTCACATTTTATTCTTTGAAATTCTATTATTAACAATTCATTTTATTTCGTAAAAACCCAATTTAATCCATTCATAATTAAATTCTGTAATTATAATTTGTACAACAATTTCACAGTACAATTTAATTTCAGATTTGTCAATCACAACACATAATCAAGCATCATTATCAATTATAAAATAATTGTTACATTGTGAGGAATCCAGTTGGATTCCTCCAACCTGTTTTCCCTGTATCCACAAATATTAGCACATCACATATATAAATATCAATCCAGATTGATAGCAACAATTATATTCAACCAATCACACAGATATTCGAATATTAACTATTTAAATTAGCTAGCACCCAGATGTGAGTGAGAATAACTCACCTTGGGTTTCGGCGAGCGTTCGAAATTTAAATTAAGTCGAAGCATTCGATTTAATTCAAAATTTCTACTTGCTTGAACCGAATTCAGATTTACGCCACAGCGTGCTTCCCGTCGCTGCGATTCCAACGCTACCAAAATCGTCGAAATCTGATAACGTATGAACAAGTTATGAAATTTTAAACTTCTGGATATAATTTACATAAATAATTTATTTTATTTACTCAGAAGCCATCGTAGCCGTTCATCACGAAATCAAGGCTGCACTTCACCATCTCCCTCACGCGATCGATCTCTAGGCCACAACGAACAACCGAACCCATATCACGCTGATTAGGTTTTCGGTCGCCGCTCTCTACGTCGCATGCTACGCCGATCAGGCGATGGCAACACGAAGCTCAACAGGCGACACTCCCACGGCACGATCGACGGCGAACTCGGTCGCCCCAGGCTCACTCAAAATGCCACGAACGGCGGCGCAAACGGAGCCAAAATCAAAAAGAACCGCTCCATAATTTACAATCATGACCATCCACCTTGTAGATCTCGACATCCTCATCGATTCTCTAGTTGGAAATTTTGGTAAATAATGAGTGGATTGATCGATAATTGGGGAAGAAGGTGGGTGATTTTCGGCCATAGGAGGAGAGAACGACGGCGGCCCCAATATAGTTAGGGTTAGAGAATAAAATGAGTTTAAATAATAATATTATTAATATTATTTTAATATTGATTTCTAATCTTTAACAACTTATGCAAACAAACTCCAATTCTTACGTTCCAATAGGCGTTTCTAGGGTTTTTCCGTGTTCCAGACACAATGGAATAGGTTTCGTAAGCTAATTCGGTCATATGTGCGCGTTATGGAATTAAACGATCAATTTAAAATTAAATAGGTTAAATCGATTTCTATGCGTTTCGAGCTGCCACGTCAAACTACAACTCCAATTGCTACGAAAATTGAAATCCAATAATAATTAACTATTGCGGATCCAATGGAACTGGTTTCGTCGAATTCTGAGACTGTTCCCCGGAAGGTTGTTTTACTTGTCGATTAAATCGAGCGATTTCTCAAAATTGACGAAAGCACTTAAAATTTCACCTTTAAAAATTTTGATAACTTAATAATAAATCGTATAAAATATATAATCACATTAGAGATCATTCCGATTCAGTTTTAAATCGAAATTTGAATATTTGCATTATTATATTACTACATTCCACTATTAAATTAATATAAATTCCCAAATTCAATCTATTGCCAATTAATTCCATCCAACGATCCCACATTATTATTTAAACCAAAATAAACTTAAATAAATTTTTAAAAACCATTTTTATATTTATTTACACTCAGATTTACCAATTACCCCAATCCTAATATTAAGCTATTATTATTCAAATTCCAATTAAATTCCCATATTTGAAATTTAACTAATTTTATTAACTTAACCAAAGTCTTTTATTTCAAAAATTCAAATTATAATCCATATTCAACATTTAAAATGAATTAAATATTCAAATTTAGCGACCCAAAATTCCGAGTCGTTACACTATCAGGGAGCACTCCATAGGTACTACACAAACCAAAATCGTAGAAGGCGCGATAGAACTTGTGGTACGGCACTCGAGGCAATGCCGGGGTAGGATTCTATCGTTTGCGGATCCAGACTGGTGGTAACGCATAGCAGCTACTACCGCCCACCTCAGAACACACTCCTATAATCAAAATTGAGGGGTGGCCACAAAATCAATCACAAAGTCATAATATGGTATCAAAGAAGCATTTCTGATAGGAGGTGCGACTTCACTGGGCCTGGCGTGGCTCCTGTTTTAGTCACATCAAGCTGACTCGTAAGAGTCACTGCTACGTAAATACCTCATACAAAATCATTCGACAAAACATCCTATTTTGTTATGGAATCTCCACCACATACATGGTTGTCAAAGTGGTTTTTGGTATTGGCAGAGAGTATGACAATATCTGATCCCGATCTCTTTAACAACCAAACACTTATTTCACACCGGATGGTTCTTTTACATTTCCAAAGCCGATTCATGATTGATATCAAAATATCATATTAAATTCAAACCATATCACTTTCAAAATCATATTCACTTTCAAAATCATATTCACTTTCAAAAATCATATCGATAAATAAGTTAATTAAATCCTCATTCAAAATCATCATGTTTAATCAAATATATCATTTCACTGGCAAATATCATTATAAATCATAACATATATTATAACATCATTTAACCATATTCGCTTTAAATAAATCAAGAATTTAATTACAAAGACTTCCACTTTACACCATCTGAAATTTAGAAAATAATTTAGATACTTATAGATAGTTTAAATAGTTTATCATAGTTTAAATAGATATAAAATAGGTAAAATAGATTTAAAATAGATTAAAATAAATTAAAATAGATTAGATAGATTTAAAATGGATTATATAGATTTAAAATATATTAAAATGGTTTAATTAGTCTAAAATAGGTTAAAATAGATTAAATTCAATTAAATAGATTAAAATATATTAAAATTAATTAAAATAGTTTAATAAATTAAAATAGTTTAAAATAGATGAAATTAGTTTTATAGTATGAAAATCTTAAAATCAGGATTTAAAAATATTATAATTTAAACAGTTTATAACAAAATAATAAATTTGAAATTAATATCAAATTAAACAATTTCTTCCATTTCAACAAATCTGGACCATATCCAGATTTCAACAAAATTAAATTTTCTTTCAATTATAAATCCCATAAAATCATTTCAATTTGTATCGATTTCAAACTCATGTTTGAACTACAATTTTAAAGTACTTCAATTTCACAGATTTCAAAGTTTCAATATTCAAACATTTTCAACAACTCAATTTCGATAAATTTCATTTATACTCAGATTTCAACTTTCAAAATTTTCATTTTTTTCTTTAAACAATTCATTAGACCAACTCCACTTTCAACTTTTAAAACTTTAGATTTTTGAAAATAATTCAGTTTGTACACATCAAATTTTATTTCCAAATTTCAATGAACTGAATTCAAATTTTACGGATATATATCATTTCAACCTGCAATCCCGAATTTAATTATAAATCCATGAAATTGCTTGAATCTTTCATTTCAACTCATAACGATTTCCCCTAATCTATCATATCGTTCGGGTATGTATCATTTCAACCCATAAGGAACTTGCAGTGTTATAACAATATAAAAATATAACATCCAGTCATCCCATATCAACAATCAAACATACATCACAATCAACATTCTGTCAACCAATAAATAACATCAATTAGATGATTATCATTGTGATATCCCATAATTTTTGACAATATAAATTTAATAATCTGTATTTAAAATTAAATTTATTTGATAATTTTTTTAAATAAATTTGAATTAATTTAATTATCTAATTGAATAAATATTTAATTGATAGATTTTATCTTTTATAAGCTAATAAATTGTTTTCTATTTATAATGTATATTTATATATATATATTAAATAAATGAGTTTGGTTTTAAATTTAATTAATATAGCATATTTTCTAATTTCAAATATTTTGGTAATTGGGAAATTATGATTTATTTAATGTTAAGCTTTTCAAAAGCTATTTAATAAAATAAGTATATGATTTTAAATATATAAGGTAAATGTTTTATTTGTTCAAGTTATATTTTTAACTTAAGTTTGAATATTAATTTAGATTAAAATTAAAATAAAGTTATAAAAATGTTTGTTTTATTTCTTTATTTTAAAATATTGATTAATAAATGTGATTGTAATTAAATATGATTTCAATTAAATATGAAACATTTATTCATTTAAACAACAAGTAAGTTATAACCTCTTTTATAAATTTATTTTAAATGATTTAAAAATATTATTTTCAACTAATTGATATGTGTATTATTTTATTTATAATTATACTTGGTTTTATTCTTTAAAAATTATCCATATACATAACTAAGTATTAAAAACTAATTTATTAAGTTTAAAACTTTCATTAACTTTAATTATAAATACTAATTAATTAAAAGGACATGTGTAAACATCTTAGAAACATAATATAACATGTGTTAAGAGATTAAACAAGGTAATTTACAAGTGTTAACACTTAAGACAAGTGTCATTATTTTAATTTTATTTTTTCTTTGATTTTAAAATAAATCATAAATAAGTTATATAAACATGCATTCTTTCTTTCCTTTCCTTTTTCTCATCTTCATTCTAAAAGAAATTCTTCCAGCTGAAAACATTCTACTTTTAAAAAAAAAATCTGCAAAACATTTTCAATCATGCAGATCTGTAACCATCCTCATTTTCAAATGCAAAAATCATTTCCTCCTTCAAAAACCTATAATCAAAATTCTTCATCCTCATATCCCAACACATGCAAATCTGAGAATCAAACTCCCGTAACTCATTTTCAACATGCAAATCATCTTCAAAACCTGTATATTTCCAAAACTAAAACCTGCATTTCCTTCTTTCAAAAATCTGGAAATAAAGCAAGAAAATCTGCATTCTTTAAAATTTGGAAATTAGCCACTGCATTTTCTTGTAAGCTGGAGCATACATGCAAGTTTGTAATTAATCAAGGGGCAAAGGCATTTTAAAAGCATCAAACAACTCAAGTTTTAAAAGCATTCAAGCAGGATTGCAAAAGATGTTCAAAAGGGTTTTTCAAACTGGTGCTCTGCTCTGTATTTTTAAAACAGTGAGTAACTTTACATTTTAAAATTTAAGTATGAAAATGGTTGTTTGATTTATCTGTAGAAATAAGTAGAATTATATATATATATATATATATATATATATATATATTGTTAAATATATTGCTGTGATTATATAAGTATGGATGTGATGCATGTTTGATTTCCTAAGTTACTGTCTGCACAATACAAGCTCATATTGAACAAAATTTCTTTTCTTTTGATCTGGTTGTTATTATGACTAAGAAATTGAGTGAAATTTGTTTATTACATGATAAAGTAAATTTTAAAAATTTATATAAGTTGAATAAATTTTTGTATTGCTTGGAAATATAAATAACAGAGCAAAATAGTATAAGTGGAAAATTTAAACTTCTCAATTCATTAATTCAGTAACATCAGTGAAATACTTGAACCAAACCATGAATTTTAAAACTAAAATTAAGATTTTTAGAATTAGGAGTTAAGTGCAGTTCTTGTTGAACTGGAAAGGGGAAATTTTGAATTTTTTGGTGATCTGTTTGATCTTGGAGGTCGAGTTTGCTTCTGTAGGTGGAAGGGTGATCTGTGAGGCTGAGAAAATTATCAGATCATGGTGTTTTTATTTTGGAGATGGAGATTGTGATTTAAAGTTTGAAACCCTAGTTTGTATGGGTTAAAGTTTTTGCTTTGGTTCGTCTTCCTCAGTTGATCGAGTTCAACTATATTTTGGGAATGGTGGCAAGGGCATGGACGAAGCTATGGTCGGAGCCTCTGGAGTTCTGGTGATCGACAGTGGGAGGATGAGGGTCGTTGACAGGTTTAGGTGTAGTGTTCTGTTCCTGTTCCAGGTTTGGAAATTTGGTCTCGATTTTGATTTCGAGCATGGTCATTGACTCGAAGTAAATTTAGGGGAGGCTCGAGTTATAGTTGTTTCAGGTTTTACAAATCAAAACAGAACTTGTTCTGTTTTAAGGTTTAAAAATAAAGTTTAAATGCAACTGAAAATTTTAAACTAAGTTTAAATCTGAATATGAATTTGAGTTCAAAGTAGTTTGAATCTAAGATATAAAATAATTTAAGTTTTAAAATTTTAGTGAGGTTTTAAACAACTTTAAGTGTAAAAGCTTATGTGGTTTTGAATTTGAACTGGAAGTTTAAAATTGTAAACTAGAAATTTAAAATAAGTTTAAATCCAGTTTTAAAAATCTGGAATTTGGTTTGAATTTTAGGTTTTAAAATAAAATAAGTTTTAAATTTAATTTGTTTTAAAAACTGGAATGAGGTTTAAAGCTGTATTTCAGTTTCGAAATTAAAGGAAAATTTTAAATTAAATTTGTTTTTAAATAACTTGGAATGTTTAAGTGTGTTTTTAAATTGATTTGAATTTAAATTGAATTGGGTTTTAAATTCTTTTAAACTTATTTTACAAAATGGTTATTTCTTTAACATATGAGATAAAAAGGTTTTGAATGGTTTTAAAACCTTGTTTAAGTTAAAATTTGTATTCATTTTAAAACCTTAAATTTAAAATGAAGTTTAAAATGGAATCTAAAGTAAATTTAAAAACAATTTGTTTTTAAATGCTTAATTAAGTAAGAAATGTTTATCTTAAAGATAAATAAAATTTAATGATTTGGATTCATTAAATTATTAAGATAATTAAGATGAATAATTAATTATTTAATTAATTAATAATATGGATGATTAATTAAATAATTAAGAGATTTTAAATTAATTAATTAAGACTTGAGATTAATTGATTAAGGTTAATTAATCTGTAACTAAGGGTTATTAATTAGATTATAATTAATGATTAAGAATTGATTAATCAAGTAATTAATGATTAATTAAGTTATAGTTAACACTTAATTAATTTAATAATTAGAGATTAATTAAATTGTAATTAAATATTAATTAATTTGTAATTAATAATGGTTAATCTTAGTTAATTTCTTAATAAAGTAATTAAGAATAGTTAATGAAGGTCATTAATTAAGATTATTTAACAATAAATAATATGATTAATTTTGATAATTAATTAGATTAATTAATTAATAATAATCATTTATGTAATTGTTTAAGTTTAATTACTTAATAGAAGTAATTAATAAATTAATTACTTAATGTAATTAATTGGATTAATGTGATTAGTTTAGTTTAATTAATTAAGTTTAATTAATTTAAACCCTTGATGATTTGATAAATAATTACTTTAATGTAATTAGTGGGACTGTAATTACTTAGAGAAGTAATTGATTGATAATAACTGAATGTAAGTTAAAGAATTTTTATTTATGGAAGTAATTTGGATTAAATTACTTTGAAAATTAATCAAGGGATTAATTGAGATAATTAATTAAGAGTAATTAATTTATGGAATGAAGTAATTAAGGGTAGTTAATTACTGGATGTTATTAATCAAGGGTGATTAATATATATGTGGTTTAATTGAAGCTTAATTACTTAATGCAATTAATTTATATAGAGAGATTGATTAAAGGTAATTAGAAATCATTAATTAATAAAATTAATGGTGTAAATTTAGAAGTGATTAATTAAGGAATAATTAAAAAATGAAGTAATTAATTAATAAAGGATTAATGTAATTAATTTTAGTTAATTAATCGATTAAGTAATTAAAAGTTAATTATTGTAAGTGTTAAGTATAATTAACTTGTGTAACTAATTTAAAAGCTAATTACTTATTGTAATTAGTAAATTGTTATTTAAAAACTAATTTTATGGATATATATCATTTCAACCTGCAATCCCGAATTTAATTATAAATCCATGAAATTGCTTGAATCTATCATTTCAACTCATAACGATTTCCCCTAATCTATCATATCGTTCGGGTATGTATCATATCAACCCATAAGGAACTTGCAGTGTTATAACAATATAAAAATATAACATCCAGTCATCCCATATCAACAATCAAACATACATCACAATCAACATTCTGTCAACCAATAAATAACATCAATTAGATGATTATCATTGTGATATCCTAGAATTTTTGACAATACAAAATTTAATAATCTGTATTTAAAATTAAATTGATTTGATAATTTTTGTAAATAAATTTGAATTAATTTAATAATCTAATTGAATAAATATTTAATTGATAGATTTTATCTTTCATAAGCTAATAAATTGTTTTCTATTTATAATGTATATGTATATTTATATATAATTTAAATGAATGAGTTTGGTTTTAAATTTAATTAATATAGCATATTTTCTAATTTCAAATATTTTGGTAATTGGGAAATTATGATTTATTTAATGTTAATCTTTTCAAAAGCTATTTAATAAAATAACTATATGATTTTAAATATATAAGGTAAATGTTTTATTTGTTCAAGTTATATTTTTAACTTAAGTTTGAATATTAATTTAGATTAAAATAAAGTTATAAAAATGTTTGTTTTATTTCTTTATTTTAAAATATTGATTAATAAATGTGATTGTAATTAAATATGATTTCAATTAAATATGACACATTTATTCATTTAAACAACAAGTAATTTATAACCTCTTTTATAAATTTATTTTAAATGATTTAAAAATATTATTTTCAAATAATTGATATGTGTATTATTTTATTTATAATTATACTTGGTTTTATTCTTTAAAAATTATCTATATACATAACTAAGTATTAAAAACTAATTAATTAAGTTTAAAACTTTCATTAACTTTAATTATAAATGCTAATTAATTAAAGGGACATGTGTAAACATCTTAGAAATATAATATAACATTTGTTAAGAGATTAGATAAGGTAATTTACAAGTGTTAACACTTAAGATAAGTGTCATTATTTTAATTTTATTTTTTCTTTGATTTTAAAATAAATCATAAATAAGTTATATAAACATGCATTCTTTCTTTCCTTTCCTTTTTTCTCATCTTCGTTCTAAAACTAAGAAATTCTTCCAGCTGAAAACATTCTACTTTAAAAAAAATCTGCAAAACATTTTCAATCATGCAGATCTGTAACCATCCTCATTTTCAAATGCAAAAACCATTTCCTCCTTCAAAAACCTATAATCAAAACTCTTCATCCTCATATCTAAACACATGCAAATCTGAGAATCAAACTCCTGTAACCCATTTTCAACATGTAAATTATCTTCAAAACCTGTATATTTCCAAAACTAAAACCTGCATTTCCTTCTTTCAAAAATCTGGAAATAAAGCAAGAAAATCTGCATTCTTCAAAATTTGGAAATTAGCCACTGCATTTTCTTGTAAGCTGGAGCATACATGCAAGTTTGTAATTAATCAAGGGGCAAAGGCATTTTAAAAGTATCAAACAACTCAAGTCTTAAAAGCATTCAAGCAGGATTGCAAAAGATGTTCAAAAGGGTTTTTCAAACTGGTGCTCTGCTCTGCATTTTTAAAACAGTGAGTAACTTTACATTTTAAAATTTATGTATGAAAATGGTTGTTTGATTTATCTGTAGAAATAAATAGAATTTTATATATATATATATATATATATTGTTAAATATATTGCTGTGATTATATAAGTATGGATGTGATGCATGTTTGATTTCCTAAGTTACTGTTTGCACAATACAAGCTCATATTGATCAAAATTTCTTTTCTTTTGATCTGGTTGTTATTATGACTTAGAAACTGAATGAAATTTGTTTATTACATGATAAAGTAAATTTTAGAAATTTATATAAGTTGAATAAATTTTTGTACTGTCTGGAAATATAAATAACAGAGCAAAATAGTATAAGTGGAAAATTCAAACTTCTCAATTCATTAATCTAGTAACATTAGTGAAATACTTGAACCAAACCATGAATTTTAAAACTAAAATTAAGATTTTTAGAAATAGGAGTTAAGTGCAGTTCTTGTTGAACTGGAAAGGGGAAAATTTGAATTTTCTGGTGATCTGTTTGATCTTGGAGGTCGAGTTTGCTTCTGTAGGTGGAAGGGTGATCTATGAGGCTGAGAAAATTATCAGATCATGGTGTTTTTCATTTTGGAGATGGAGATTGTGATTTAAAGTTTGGAACCCTAGTTTTTATGGGTTAAAGTTTTAGCTTTGTTCGTCTTCCTTAGTTGATCGAGTTCAACTATATTTTGGGTAATGGTGGCTAGGGCATGGACGAAGCTATGGCCGGAGCCTCTAGAGTTCTGGTGATCGGCAGTGGGAGGAAGAGGGTCGTTGACAGGTTTGGGTGTAGAGTTCTGTTCCTGTTCCAGGTTTGGTAATTTGGTCTCGATTTTGATTTCGAGCATGGGATGTTTGGGTTGATGTTTGGGTTATCTGTGATGATGATTGTTGACTATGGAGAGGTCGCAATGATGATCAAGGATGGTCGGCGTTGCTGTGCATGTGCACGGTGACATGTTATTTCCTAATGAAGTTGGAATTGTTGCAGCTGTAGCATACTCGTCTTTATATCGGGTGATTCGAGTGAATGACTCGAAGCAGTAATAGTTGTAACTCGAAGTAAATTTAGGGGAGGCTCGAGTTATAGATGTTTCAGGTTTTACAAATCAAAACAGAACCTGTTCTGTTTTAAGGTTTAAAAATAAAGTTTAAATGCAACTGAAAATTTTAAACTATGTTTAAATCTGAATTTGAATCTGAGTTCAAAGTAGTTTGAATCTGAGATTTGAAATAATTTAAGTTTTAAAATTTTAATGAGGTTTTAAACAACTTTATGTGTAAAAGCATATGTTGTTTTGAATTTGAACTGGAAGTTTAAAATTGTAAATTAGAAATTTAAAATAAGTTTAAATCCAGTTTTAAAAATCTGGAATTTGGTTTGAATTTTAGGTTTTAAAATAAAATAAGTTTTTAAATTTAATTTGTTTTAACTATTTTAGAAATGGTTAAATGATTTGAATTTTAAAATGAAGATGTAGAATGTAAGTAAAGTTTATAAAATTTAAGTTAAAACTGGAATGAGGTTTAAAGCTGTATTTTAGTTTTGAAATTAAAGGAAATTTTTAAATCAAATTTGTTTTTAAATAACTTGGAATGTTTAAGTGTGTTTTTAAATTGATTTGAATTTAAATTGAATTGGGTTTTAAATTCTTTTAAACTTATTTTATAAAATGCTTTTTCTTTAACATATGAGATAAAAAGGCTTTGAATTGTTTTAAAACCCTGTTTAAGTTAAAATTTATATTCATTTTAAAACCTTAAATTTAAAATGAAGTTTAAAATGAAATCTAAAGTAAATTTAAAAACAATTTGTTTTAAATGCTTAATTAAGTAAGAAATGTTTATCTTAAAGATAAATAAAATTTAATGATTTGGATTCATTAAATTATTAAGGTGAATAATTAATTAATTAATTAATTAATAATATGGATGATTAATTAAATAATTAAGAGATTTTAAATTAATTAATTAATACTTGAGATTAATTAATTAAGGTTAATTAATCTGTAATTAAGGATTATTAATTAGATTATAATTAATGATTAAGAATTGATTAATCAAGTAATTAATGATTAATTAAGTTATAGTTAACACTTAATTAATTTAATAATTAGAGATTAATTAAATTATAATTAAATATTAATTAATTTGTAATTAATAATGGTTAATCTGAGTTAATTTCTTAATAAAGTAATTAAGAATTGTTAATGAAGGTCATTAATTAAGATTATTTAACAATTAATTAATGTGATTAATTTTGATAATTAATATGATTAATTAATTAATAATAATCATTTATGTAATTGTTTAAGTTTAATTACTTAATAGAAGTAATTAATAAATTAATTACTTAATGTAATTAATTGGGTTAATGTGATTAGTTTAGATTAATTAATTAAGTTTAATCAATTTAAACACTTGATGATTTGATAAATAATTACTTTAATGTAATTAATGGGATTGTAATTACTTATAGAAGTAATTAATTGATAATTACTGAACGTAAGTTAAAGATGTTTTATTTATGGGAGTAATTTGGATTAAATTACTTTGAAAATTAATCAAGGGATTAATTGAGATAATTAATTAAGAGTAATTGATTTATGGAATAAAGTAATTAAGGGTAGTTAATTAATGGATGTTATTAATCAAGGGTGATTAATATATATATGGTTTAATTGAAGATTAATTACTTAATGTAATTAATTTATATAGAGAGATTAATTAAAGGTAATTTGAAATCATTAATTAATAAAATTAATGATCTAAATTTAGAAGTGATTAATTAAGGAATAATTAATAAATAAAGTAATTAATTAATAAAGGATTAATGTAATTAATTTTAGTTAATTAATCGATTAAGTAATTAAAAGTTAATTATTGTAAGTGTTAAGTATAATTAACTTGTGTAATTAATTTAAAAGCTAATTACTTATTGTAATTAGGAAATTGTTAATCAGAAATGACTAATTGAAATGAATAATGAGATGGTGATTGATTAATTGATTTGTAATCAATTAATGGTTAAGTAAGCAAGATTTTAAATGTTGAAGTAATTAATTTAATTGATTTTAAATTAATTAAAGATGACGTAATTAATTTAATTCATTTTAAATTAATTAGAGATTAAGTAATTAATTTAATTCATTTTAAATTAATTATAGATGGAGTGATCATTAAATCATAGCTGGAATTTAATAGATGTAACAATTTCGGCTATTTTCTATTTATTTGAAAACCCTAGACCTATTATTATATCACTAGATTTCCTATCAAATCTTTTGGTTAGCGTAAGGTAAAAACTTTTCCATGTTTATGTATGGAAAGTCTTACGTGATACCTTTCTTTTCAAAGGTTTTTCAAAAGTTAAGCAACTTTAAGCTGTTACTCACACCAGACCCATGTCTGAACCGGAGTTTATTTCTGTTTTTCTTAAACTCTTGGGTACTCAAATTTTTACAAGTAGCCAAGGGATTCAGGTTAGCTTTGACGAATTGTGAAGGAGCAATGGAGCAGGAGGCTTCTGCTTGTATATATAAATATAGTTTTCCGCTGTGTTGGTATCTCTGAGTGGTTTATCTGTATGTTGTGTTTTGAGTTGTAATAACTAGACAGGTGTTTATAACTGTCTAGTATGTGTTGTATTGTCTATGTAACTCTGATAATTGTTGTATACTATGTAATACATATTTTATTAATATAATTTATTGGTTCCACTGTTGAGGTTCTTACGTTGTTTCTTCTTTCTCTTCTTTCTTTTCTCTTTTCTATCCCTTTCTTTCTTCAAGATGATGTGTCATTCTGTGGAGATGAATGGCGGGTCGTCACAATCATCAACATGTATTAAATTGACAATTAAATTCAATATTAAATTAAATGGCGGTTTTATCCAATAATTTCAGATTTGACTAGGATGGCAATCTAAATATACCAAACATTAACTAATCAATTTTTAATCACATCATAAATTCAATTTAACTAACATAAGATCATTTAATAGTTGTGAGTGGGTTAAAACACACACCTTTAATTTCAAATCGATTTGAAATCCAAAATAAGGATCAAAACTTAATAGTCTCAAAATTCATCCAAATCGACACCAAAATCTCCTACAATTTGATGCGATCCCAATGGAACAAACCGCGTGTGAATCCGACGTCGTATGTAAAAGTTATGGACATTAGAAGGTTTAAATTCAATTTTAAAAAATAATAATAAACAAATCATACATCTCCACGTCATCGTTCGTACCCACTCTCTCTCCAAACCCTAACGTGGTTTTCCAGGCTCGATCGAGCTTCTCAATAATGCAGCCGCCACCACGTCTCACTGCATCGCCGCCGCCTGAAGCCACGAGGCCAAGATAAGAGAACTCCCCATTCCAACCCTTGCCTAGCCGTCCCCCTGGACCCACCGTGATAGCCACGACGAGGCCAACCTCTTCCTCCATCATTCGTGAGCATGGATAGATTCTGGTGAATTAGGCAAGCTGAGACACCAAGTAGCCATATGGATCGATCCCTTACGTCGTGCTCTACGCTGCAGCATCATCTGATAGTCTCAAAATCGAAGATCCGCCGTTAAATGATCGAAACCCTAATATGGACAGTTGAAATTCAACTTCAATTTCTATACGAATGGTGATTCAATTGCAAAAATGAAATGCACCAGTAAATTACGCTCGTTGGGAGCTTTCCAATGATATATAATATGATAGGGTTTCAAGAAGTTTGATATTTGAAATCGATTTGGAAATTGGATTTAGGGTATTGTAATTTGAATTGGTTTCTGCCACTGAAGAAGGAGATAGGCAGATAGAATTGTACGTATAAAGATGAGAAAATAAGAGGCTGCTAGGGTTAGCATACAACAATTTGAACAATTTTTAATAACTAAGCTCGATAAGAATAAGCACATATAGCGGTACGAACGACAATAATGACCCGAAAAGCCTGTTCTGCCACCGAAACGAAAATGGATCATCCCATATATCAAAATAGATGTTTTTTATATTTTTAAACTCAATGGAACAAGTTTCAAGTCCTAATTCCATTGTACACAGAAGTTAGTTTTCAAAATCACCTTATTTCAAATTGATTTGAATTAAATTGATTTCTATGCGAAACGACAAGTCCGATCGCTACAAAACTTGAAACCCTACGATAATTCACTGTCATGGATCCGATGAAACTGGTTTCATTGAAATCCGAGAGAGTGGTCAAAATGTCTATTTTCACGTTAATTAAATAAATTATTATTAAATTAAATTTATCACTTTTCAAATTCAAATTTTTAATGACAAATTTTTATCACTTTTGATCAACTAGTAATTATAATCTTTTAAAACAAATTTTCCATGTCAAATTCAACTACTAATATTGCGCTAATTACAGTGTTCCAATTTTAATTGTTATAAATTCATTAATTACAATTTAAAACCCAATAAATTGATTCATTTGATTTCAATCTTTTTATTCAATCAATCATTACTTTATGAACATAGTTAACATTGGTTTTTCATTTATTACATCAATATTATACAATTTTCATCTTAATTCATATTTAATGCAATATTTACTTACATTTATTGCAATTTATTTATAGTTAAGTTTCAATAGACTAAATAATGCAACGATAATTAAACCACTGTTACAACATACAATTTCAAACACAGTTCTGTGTTTATTGTTAATAAACAAAACTAATAAATTCACATATGGATTAATTATTCTATTTTAATCAATTCCAATTAATTACATACAATTTCACCGTTTAATACAACATTTGGTTTATTTACCATTTACACTTTATGACCAATTATAACTTTCCAATCTTTCTAATTAATTGAGAATGCATTAAAATTGTTATTAATTTCCTTAAATTAACATTATTAGCATTACATTCTAGTTATTTTTCTTATTAATAAATCACAATTTTTTTATTTCTTCCAATGTTAACACCAACGTCTTATTGAATATTATTATTTTAATTATTGGAAAAATGCGGGTTGTTACAAAATGCATACTCTTCTTTGTAGAAACTTCAGAAAAAATTATTTTACACTAATCCGAATTGAAACCTAAAGAAATACCAAATTTGTTGTTTGTAAATATGTTAGGACCTTGGAAACATTGAATATATATGATACAGAACCATCGAAACCAAAGAAACAAATATAAGTCAAAATCTGGAAACAAATGAAACAAAGAAAACTCTGAAATCCCTTTCTCGGCTGCACATCAGCGCACTAGTGGGTACGCACAGTCCATCGGTGGGCGGCGCAAATTTATGTATTCGGCGTTTTTAAATGTCGTTTTGGTGTATGGCAATTCAAAATTTGCATAATGTTTTCCCTAGCGACTCTATGGTGATTTCTTGACTTGTGAAGTGGTTGTTTGGGTGTATAGATTGTTGACAATGTTTGAAATAAGGATGTAGCACTTGAGCCTTGGAATAACCGATAGACGTGCAAACCATATACGAGTGTGTAGTTTGGAATTTTCAGATGTGAGAACTAGCGATGGAAAGCCTGGGTGATAGACGAATATGTGTAGCCTTAGTGATAATGAAAGATGTGGATGTAATGCATTCGGCTTTCGATCGAGTAGTTGGCGATATGGACAAATATATGGCCCTGGATCATATGGTTGGATAATTATATATAATTTCAAATGAGGAACGAATACTTGAATCTTGTAGCGCATGCGGTGGATCCTTGATTCATGGTATTGATGTGGCGTTCTCCTATAGAGTATTGAGGCTAGCCCAGTAGAGGTTTTGATGTGGACAACAGTTAGAGTTATTTAAATAATATGATATCGTTCTATAGCGCAGCATAGGCAGGTCCAGAAGGTATTATACTTTGGCTTAAACCATGTTATATCACTGTCCCAATAGTATATAAGTTTTAGATTGATTTCACTTACTCAGCCATATGTTTGACGTGCTCCTTAATTTTTCTATCTATATTATTCGGGATGATGGAGTCAGGAGGCATGATGGAACAAGAAGCATGGATTTGAACATATTGTAAATATTAAATATAAATGTAGTGTATAACTTGATTTTAAAGCTATGATGTGACAGTTTATGGATTTGGTTTAAATTGTCTTATACAGACTTATGTTATGGTATTAGATTATGTAATTTATAAAATATATTTATGATATATGGTATTTTATGTTACCATTCACTATGAGACTCCAAAAGTTATTGATTAGTTTAGTTTTTACCTTATGCTCTCTCTGTGTATATCATATGTATTATCTTTCAACGACTTTTCGTTTCGAGACTTCGTAATGTAGTTGCAGGGTTCTGAAATGGTGGATTGTTACACTATAGTTGACTGTGATACTAACCTTATATAACCGAGGAGACGAATTTTCTAATTGAATAGTGTTTCACTCCCAACACTTCAACTCTGACCCAACTATAGTCATTCGATGGATGACGTGCCACAATTTAACTATAATGAAAGTGGAGTTTCCATATATAAGTTCAACAGTATTCCAAGTCGATAGAACTGTATAATAATGTCACTTCAATATTTTTTGTTTAACCTTGTGTAACAACCCGCCCCAAAACGCACCAAATTTCAACCCAATAAAAGCTTGTCAAACCTTAGGCTCATCTCAAAGCGATTTATTATGTTGATAAAATTAAAACAATATAATGTACACCATACTTTCAGAATCTTAAAGCGGAATGGATAAAATATAATATCAAAAACAGGTAGCCTATTCATAAAGAAAATCATTTCAAAAACATAACATGTTAAATATCACAATATATTTATATAAAGCCTCCAAAGTACAGTAACATAAATGTCTGAACTGGATACAATAGAAGTACTTAAAAAGCATAAATATGTGTGTGTGTTTGTGTGTGTGATTGCCATAAGCCTTTATCTCCACCTTCGCCTCCTCAAATCAGCACTACCTCCTCTAACCTTTAACAACCCACAATTTTGGTCATTTAATTTTGAATATTTAATTAATTTAATTATTAAAAAATTATAGGTTAAAAAGGTATAATAATGAAAATTTAAATATAGGTATTATTTTATAAGTTAAAATCTAAAATTCAATAATAAGGATTGTCTAAAATCTTGGAATTGTGGATTTATTATTTGAATGATGATTTAAATATTAGGATTTTAAATTGAATATTAATCCTATGGATTAAATGGACTTATTTAACTCCTTTAAAATTACTAAATGCTATCAGTGAATTCCTTTGTTAATTTATTTACAATTATAAACGGTTCAAATGAATAATTAGAAATTTTATTTTTATTTTTACAACTTGAATTCTATTGACATATTTTTAGTTTATTTTGATTGACTGTTTAATGATTTTTAATTTGCAACATATTGAAATTGTCTGTTCCATGATTTTTCAGCAAACAATGGTATTTTTTGATTTTATAGAACTCAATAATCAATGTATACTTTTACTGTTTTGAGGTCACGTCACTAATCTGAGCGCGAACTCATTTTTATTTTGTCGTTCGTCGTCCATATGCGAACAAAAGTCTGTGCGGCGAGATGCCGAATAATTTAAATTAAATATAATCAAACTCAAAACATTTGGTACCATTAGCACACGATTTTGTCTTCCCCGTACTCACTCATTTATTCATGTTCTGGGAGAACAAAAAGGCAAAGCAAGCTTCATCTTTTAAAAATCAAAACCAATGTAAATAAAATTTATAAATGGAAAAATATAGATCTTTGCATTGCTGAAGCCTAGATCTATAGGTGAAATTGATTTGGAGGGGTAGCAGCATCTCTGTGCATGCTCGATAGTTAGCTGTGAGTTGTTTGAGATCTAGGGTTAAATTCTATTGTTATTCAGACGACATGGGTTGTTGGAGTTTGTTGCTTTGTGTTTCTCACATCGTAAGGCAGCAAAGGCCGGAGTTTGGCTAGGTGTGATGGGGTTTTAGGGCTTGCGTTGTCGTACAGTTAGTAGTGAAGAGGAGGATGTCATGAATTTCAAGAAGGGTGTGGGTTCGCAGTGATTGTGTCGGGGTGATGGAGTTCGCGGAGAGGGAGAGTTTGGCGGTGTCATTTTGTAGTTTAGTGCTAGGATGAGGGAGGACGTGGGGGAGATAGGTTCGGCCATGGCAAGTGGTTACAGGTAGAAGCGAGAATTTAAACTTGGAGGGGGGAGAAGGATTTATGTTAATACGGTAATTAAATTAGTAATTAAGTTGTTTAATTACTTAATTTATCTCCAAATCTTATAAAAGCTATAACTTCTTCATACAAGGTCCAATCGAGACGAAACTTTTTACGTTGCGCTCATTGTGATGATAGCTTCACGATGAAACTACTTTGGCCCAATTTGGAGCAAGTTGAAAATTTGGGCTAAAATCGGACGTCGTTCGATTTTAGTCCAAAGCAGAACTCTGGTGGGTTAAAACTCACTCTTTTTGGTTAATTAGCATGTTTATAATTAATAAAATTTATTTATGCCTATTTAAGTTATTGAATTAGCTGGTTGATTGGATTAGGTCTAGGAGCAAGATATAGCATCTTGAAATGCTATTAGATTGGTTGAAATTGATCTAGGATCGTGATATAGCATCTTGAAATACTATTAGATCGTTTGAGTTTTAAATTTGTATTCAAACTTGTTTTTAACTAATGGATCATATAGATGTGGTGATAAATTGATTTTGATTAATATAATTAAGGTTTTTAGAATTATAACGTAGTTAATGTAAGTATACTTTCCGGTGTTATCTATTTGGCTAAATAGACATCGTTTAATAAATGCAAGGGTTTATCTTTGAATGACATTGGTTAGCAGTATAAATCCTCGTTCTGCTGTTATATTAATTTGGACATTTATTTAAGTGTCAACTGATCATTAATTATGGATTGGTTTACATATATGCTTGATTATGTAAACACAAGCAATTTGATTTGAGAAGTTAAATGGAAGGTAGTGGTAGCTTATTATGTACGATTATGATTGTCGAGCCTTTACTAGATTTGGAAATTGTGGATTTGATTTACTTTAATACTATAAATTGGTAGAAAAATGTTTTTAATTATTTCTATATATACAAGAGCTTATTCAGTAATTAATTATAAATGTATGTAAAAGTTATTTTTTGTAAGTTAATTACTATATTATCTAAAGTGTTTTAAAATAAATCATTTTATTTATGATATTGAAGATAGTAATTACTTCGTTATTAGTTATTTGAAACTAGATGATTGTTTCATTAATGTATTGTTAAAGATAATTAATTTTATTTAAAAGGTTATTTGAAGTTTTTTATTTTATTTTTCTATTGGAGATGTTTTAAACGTTTAAGAGTTTATTTATTTTCTTATTAAAATGGTTTTAGTCATATTTATTTTATATTATTTAAAAATGATTAAAGCTAAATAAATAAATAAATTGTTACAAAAGGTATTCTTTATAAAAAAAGGATTTATGTAAACGGGTTTATAAACTTAGGAAGAGGATTAAAAGTGAAAAAGAAGTCAGACTCTGAATGATTGTGGAAAAGAGGAATTTTATAAACGAGTTAGGAGATTTTAAAAGAGTATCCTTTTAAATAAAATTTGGAGATTTATAAGGAACTCTAGAAGTAGAGTTTGGAGTTTTATAAAGAAGATATTTTAAATTAAAAGAAAAGATAGCTAAAGAAAGAAAGGGTATTTCGAAATATTTATATCTTTGTTTAAAGGATACCTGTGTTTAAATCATTTTAAATGACTTTGAAATAAGTAACCCTTTATAAGTGATTGGTTAAGATACTTATACCATTTTGTACATATATGGGAAAGGTTTCTCAAGTTTCGAAAAGAATGATTTGAAAATACACTTATACTGCTAGGATAAGTACATGGCTATATTTTCTAAGTATCAAAAATATTTCGTTTTGTGAATATACTTATTTTTTGTGATAAGTATATGGAAGTGATATCCAATATTTGAAAGTGATTTTAAATTAATGAATCCGAGGCTCAATGCATTCCATGGAAAATGAAATCTATGATTGAATGTTTGTATTCGATAGTTAAATAACCGACTATCGAAATTGGATCCAAACGTAACTTCGGAAATATCTTGGAGAAACACGTAGGTTATATAGCACGGTCATCTCCGATGATGTTGTACTATGCGTATAAATCTCATTTTGTTCTCTTAGAACAATAATAAGGAAGTCCATCCACTAACGGTTAGGAGGTGCTTCGATCGAACTTAAGCGTTGCGAAGTGAAGACATCATGAAGATGATGGGAATTCAGAGATGGAACTCTCAAGTGTTTCGTTCAGTCCTAGAACGAACTCGTATGGATGAATGCTGGCATTGCATTGTTGCATGGAGGCGGTGTTAACATTCCAAGTGGAAGTGCTATATAAAGGGTAATCGTAGCCTCAAGCATCATCAACCGGTAATGACTAAAACATGGGAGATGCTTCAAAGCTATGTGGTTCGCAACCATTAGGGTATGGTCATCACCAAATCTAGATCGATTATATAGATCATGTATGCTCGGGGCCCATTTTGGTTGTTGATTCCAACCAAGATGATGACATATTCGGCGCTATCCAGTAAGGGGTAGGGGTGGTCTTGACTCGCAGGGAGTCCATGTTGATGTATTTTATCTACATCATGTATGCTCTCCGTGTATTTTTTATAGAAATGCACGGCGACGGGCGTTACCCCAGTAGCCCGGTCATTGTACGGAAACCAATCTCCAATACGAGCCATTACGATTTTGATTGTGCCTAACAATGTTGGAATGTGAGATGCAAGCATTTCAGCTATTTTATATATTTATTTTGAACCCTTAGACATTATTATAATATCATTGGATTTCATATGAAATGTTTTTGTTATCGTAAGGTAAAAATCCGTCCGTGTTTATATGCGGCATGGTCTTACGAGATACCTTTGTTTCAAATGTTTTTATAACTTTAAAACCCAATTGGGTGTGTTTTTCTCATGTTGGTTTGCTAGACTGACTCAGATGTTATTTTATTATAATGCTTGAGTCAGACCGAGCATATTTAATGATTACTTTGGATGCATTGGAGCTCAGTAGACGAGGTGGAGGTCATTAAGTCGTATTCTCGTATATGTTTATTTTTGGCTATTTTGTTATTGAAATTATTGGCAATTGTGAGGACAGGTTGTTATAACTGTCTAGGTAGATAATTGTGATTGTTATTTTTCTCTGATGGATATATGTGTATACAGTTTCTCTTTTTTAAAAATCATTGATATTATATTATATGTTATTCCACTGTGATTATGAGATTCTATGTTGTCTTTAGTTTCTTTCCTCTTCTTCACTTCTTCTTTCTTTCCCTTAAGTATCCGTTTTTCCATTTGATTTGGGTTGGAAATGTGTGGTTTATTGTCAACTTGAATGGTATGGAATAGCGGGTCGTTACATAACTTGTGTGTTGCATAGAGGAGTGTCAGAACAACAAACGTTTAGTGAAATGGATCAAGCTTTACCATAATTTACTTGGGAATTATTATTTAAACAAGAAATATGTCTTATGTATCTAATACTATACCAAATGCAACAGTCACCCTAAATGTTAGAGCTACAAATACTAATAACTTTAATTGTAAGTCCAAAAGCTTTTCCAGTCCAATTCCAAAATTCTAACATAACTAACATCAATGATGAATGATGCAAGAGAAAGCATCCAAACCAGAAAATGCCCTATATTTGTGATTAGGCAGATGCTAATCATTTAATACCTATAAAATAGGCAGGTCCCCATCCTTTAATACCTAACCCATTTTCAAATTCTAACTCAAAACCATTAACGATGCAAGAAAGGACCGTTAAACCACTCAATACCTCTTTCATAGGACTGAGCAGATTCTGACCATTAAATAACTGCAAAATAGGCAGATCACCATCATTTAATACCTAATCCAAGGCAAGTCCCTATATGGTTCTCACCAGTAAACATTAGAAGAAATCACATCCATATAGGACCCCTTTGAAGGATTTCAACTACCGCATCCAAAATGCAATTTATGACTCATAATCCACTCGTGATGTCTCACATTAGTCCGACCATTCATAGGTACCGGTAGCTACATTAACTGAATAAGTTTAGCCTATAGAATTGGAACTAAACTCGCATCTACTGTGGTTATTTATTATAGGCGATGTCCCACATCAGTCTGCAAAGTCACATCGCTAGTAGCCAGATTTATCTAGACAAACTTCCATGTGGCTTTGAAACCCCGCATCCCTATAATTTAGTCATAACTTATATGTATTCACTATATACATACACCTTCCTACACGAATAATGATAGAGGCCATGTAAGGTATTCCCTTATTACGCCCCTAATTAGGGATTAACTCCCTAATTTACACTAACTTACTTCCTACAAATTAGTGTTATTTACTACTTTACTAATTTTAAATAATACATTCAATACATTATAATTATTACGTTGTTATTAACTATAATAACCAATATGTTAATATCATTTTCATATATTTTTATGCACGGAATTTAAAATCTAATCATTACGTTACAATAATTTGATAGTAACTCACTTACGAGGTATTTTGAAATATAAATCTCATATAAGTCTGCAATTCCAATAAGAACTCCTACTACTATAGCCAAATAAAATACATTTGTACAAACATGGAATATCTACACTTATTCCGTACTAATACACTAGAATCTCTTTTTTGTTTTAAAGAACGAATCATCACAAATTAGATCGCCTACATTCAGTTCAAGCTTTGTATACAACATTTTAAAGCGAGGAAGGAATTCCTTATTTAATTAAGCGGTAGAAATAGGCGACGCGAACTACAAACAATTCAATTCATAATTTACACACCATTTCTAATTTATTTTCTTTTTTAACCCTTTAACACTTCAATTCAAAAGAAGGAAATTAGATTAAATTGATCATAGATTATCTAATTTTAACAATTAATTAGATTCTAATATACCAATATCAAAAACAATTAAAATTCCAACATATACAAAAATTGATATTTACTTAAGGAAATTTTAGGGGTTTTAGATGTCATGTTTTCATTTCCAAAATTTCACAAGGCATACATCAAATCCAAATCAATACTATTCAACTACAAAAATATGAAAAACTTGATATTTCCACTTACAATGAATTGTTTGTTTCCTAACTGGATCTGATTCCACCATGCCTAATTCTCTTGTAGGTCTCCTTCTTTTAAAATATACAACAAAGTAAATTATATACAGAAATTAGAGAGTAAGAATTAGAATCAAAAAAATTAAAAATCCAATTCTCTTATCTGAAAATCCTTACTGATTCTAAAACCCAAAAAAGAAGAAGAAGAAGTTATATGATTTCTACCGCTTATAATTTTCTATTAGATCTTTCCCTTTTTGAATATACAACAAACATATTGTATATATTGATTAGATTTCAGAAACTAGAAGATAAGGAGGAGAATGATTAATATAAATTCGAGATTAGAAATTGGAATTACTTACCATAAATGTTTATTATTTCTGAAATCCTAAAGGGAATGATTTCGACGGATCTTTGATGGCGCTTCCGAAATTTTATGAAGAAAAAGTGGGAATCTAGCTGTTAATTTATAGTGGTAGGAAGAAATGAGGATTATTAGATAGAATCCAAATGAATCTAGACTGTTCAGCCAGGGAAAATATGCCCTGAAACGACATGACCGTTCGACTACTAGCGGTCGGCCGGCCTCGTTTCAGCCAGCGACTTTTGATTGTTTGCCCGTTTCCTTGATTTGTTACCTATTTTTATTTCTAATTAAATCACCGTTAACTTTAATTTCCCCTTAATGTTTGTTCCAGCTTAAGTAAATGTTCCAATTCAAATTTCACGCTTTTGAAATTCTCATAAAATTAAAATTCTAAATTTCAAATTCATTTTAAATTTGAAAACTTCGGAGCACGTAACTT
Source organism: Allium cepa (assembly GCA_030765085.1). Lineage (NCBI taxonomy): Eukaryota > Viridiplantae > Streptophyta > Magnoliopsida > Asparagales > Amaryllidaceae > Allium > Allium cepa. Next base: position 63,526,235 of record CM060935.1, read on the forward strand.
CCATAACCAAATGCCGACAACTATAAAATTTATATTTTTATCCATATTTTAATTGCTTGATTTCTTATTAAATTTTACGGTGTGTTACATTCTCCCCCTCTTAAAAAGGGTATCCCTCCAAAATCACCAAGGAAAGATAGTGTAATGTGCATTACACCCATGTTATATAACCAATTTATTTACAATGATATATACAACCATTTACTCAACCAAAAATGCAATGAGATTATGAATGCAAACATACTATAGGTGAGTTCAAACTTAACATGAATGCAAGATCGTGACATATAGGCATGTATGCAAGCTTCGTAAATATACATAAAATTCTATATGGGTGCAAAAATAACAGTAAAAATATGGTAATCATCTCCTACCATCCAATCTAGCAACCACAAAGCAGCCAAAAACTATATTTTTGGAGAGAAAAGTTTACCAAAGAAAAGCTCGTGATGAGAAACATTCATCTTTTATTTGGTTTTCCATGTGCTTCCGTTGGGTTATCTCTCATTCTATTCAAATCAATCTAATTTTCCTCATTATGGAGCCTCTCAACATCGTACTCCATTATGCGGGCGGAAGCACGAGGGGGCATGGGCTTCATTTCAACATCAATTAACTGATCCGGCTCTACTACAAAGGCAATGTGGTGCAGACATTTCCTTAATTGTAGGACATGAAAGATATCATAGACTCCCGCTAACTAGTCTGGAAGCTCCACCTAGCAAGCAAGTTTCCCTCACCCATTCTAAAATTGGAAAAGGCCCAATGAACCTAGGTGCCAACTTCTCGGAAGCACCAAACCTCATGACATTTCTAAGGCGGGAAACCTTAACCAATACCAAGTCCCTAATTAAAAACTCTAATTCTTATCTTTGCCTGTCAGCATAGGACCCCTAACGGTCCTGTACGGCCTTCAACTGTCGCCTAACACTTTTACCTTCTCTAGGGTCTTTCAAATCCATGATGCAAGCTTTCCACAAATCCTCAGAACTCTTGTTCACCCTTTCCATCCAACTATCGATCTGCGAGGGGTAAGCGGTGCTAAGATCCAAAGTCATTCCCAAAGCAGATTGCAAGACCCTCCCTTCCCCTATAATTCCCTGAAGAACAAAGGCTCTCTATCATTAATAATGCTAACTGGAACCCTAAGTAGTTGCATCACTCCCTTAACACAAATTTATGCCAAAGATCAACGAATTGATTACTTACAATGGAAGTAAAATGAGTCGATCTACTATAACCTAAATGGCATCATTGCATATAGGTAACAAATCTATAAAGTCCATTGATATATGCTCTCACTTCCAAGTCGGAACCTCCTATGGTATTGACAACCTTCTAGGCTTGCCTTAGTTAGCATTAATCCTTTGGCATGTCAAATATCTAGAAACAAATTCAGCAACTCTCTCTTCATCTTTGACCAATTAATTTTTTTTCTTCATATCCCTATACCCCTTATCAAATTTGGGATGAATGGTGACACTTCGCAAAATTTGGGTTTGAAGCATTCGAATCCAATTTCTTTACTAATCCAATCTTATCTCTGTTTTATCGTTAGCTAAGTGTGCTTATGACATTTTTTTATTTACAATGTTCCAATTATATATTTATTTAGTGGTCTAATCTCATTACTAGAATCAACACACTGGTATAAAAGGAATATGCCTTTTACCATATCAAATACTTCTCCCTAAAGAAGACAACTATCGATTTCAACCCAAAAACTTTAAAATGAAATCTTGCTGGAATCGGCCATTAACCATTAATTGATGCTAATGATGTTGGGGCCCTATTGCTTCTTACCAATTTAAGATGGACGTTCCTAGAATGTAATTCCACCATTACTTACCTTCCTTAATTTATTTTCCTAGTTCTAATAAATATCTGTTGCCAATAATAACTGGTCATTTCAGAATTGATAATCTCTAATCAATCCTTATTAAATCCATTTCAATCCATTACCAATTTCAAAATCTTCTTATTACGAGTATCAAATTTCACCATAATAACATATTAGCTTCTTAAATTGGTGCCTTATCTAATTTCCTTTTTATTCTTTATTGATTACAAATTTATTGCCTATTAAATCTACAATTAATGTCCATGAATCCTAGTCCTATAATTCCTACGTTATTTATAATTAATACGAATACCGTTATTAATTACGCTATTTATATGTTTCTTATTTCTCTACTAAATTATTACATTCATTTTTATATTAATTTTTTCAGAGCTATCCTTCTCGAAAGGATTGCCGTTATAATCTTTCATAAATTAACCATAAGTGATATTTGTGCTTTGTTTGAAATTACAAGGGATTATTTCGTTTTCTTTTATTGAAACGGACAGTGTAAACTATGAAAAAGAATATTTATGTCTTACACATCTCTTTCCCTTTTGGTATATCCCTTGTCAATTCAAACACCACACTTGTATGCATTTAAGGAATTAGGGAATTTACGGAAATTACACGGAGCCTTCTTCCAATAAAATCAATATGGAAATTCTCATTCCAAAGGCAACTTAACTTACAACCCAATTATAGATCTGTAATATATACACTTTACCAACATTTTACAAATAAGTGTTATGACTGATTTCAAATTCTAGATCAGGTTGTACATATCATTCTTATTTTATTTATATCATAAACATTTAATCCTTTCTTACCTAGATAGTGATCCCTATCTTCTCCATTATATATAAACTAAGAAATCCACATTACGCCAGTATGCAACATATGAAAATCAGACTTAGAAAAGAATTTCCACATCCCAAATGAAAACTTTTAAGCATACATTTCAAAAGAATTTTCAACTTTCCCAAAATAGTTTAGGGGATTGAATTCTTAAAAACATATAAACATTATGTTTTATTATATTCCATATATCTGTTCTATTTTTACTAAACATTTAGACAAAACTTTCCAAAAATATTTGAACCCAACTTTTCATAATTTTCAAACATTTACTGCTTTATTCTTAACCTTAAATTTAAAGATTCTAAAATTGTTTAGTAAAATATTTTGCCTTCTTAAATCCTTTTAGCTCAAAGACTTACTTCTTTAAAAGTAGGCTTTTTAACCCAAAACATTAAAAAAAACAATATTTAAACCAAACTATCAAAATTTCAAAAAGGATTGCTTAATCCTCAAAAGAAGCAAAATGATTTTCTCTTTTCAAAAACTTTCTACATCACGGATTTATCCTTTGAAAGTTCGTATTTTAGTTCAAAATATTCAAAAACTTCTTTTTATAACCTTAAATAATGAAAAGCAGAGTAGATAAGGTGGACCCTATCCCATTTGTTTCCTATCCTATTCTCATCACTTCTATCCTACAATATCTCTAACTAAATTACTAGCCCTATTTTGCAAGTTCCTACACTATTTCTATCCAAATCTTCTAATATTACCTCTATTTATATTGCTCCTTCTTCTTCTACGTCATCTTAGTCAAGTTTCATTTCTGTTTTAAAAAGAAGAATTTTAAAGAAATTCCAACTTTATGAAATAGAAAAAATCATCAAGTCCAATCTACGCTATATTTTACATTTATTTCAAAAAGAAAAATCACTTTATTGAAAAAAATTGAAATGGAAACTACTTAAAGAAAAAAAAATTAAACTAAGAGCTTCAAAATGAAAACTTGTTTTTTTACCAAAAACATTTTAATCAAAACTTTTGACTCCATAACTTCTATTTTATTTATAAACCTTTGCCTTAACAAAATTTCTAATTTATGAATTTCCACAATTCCATTTTTTTTTCTTTTAAAAAAACAAATCCTCAAAAAATTCTATGATTTTTAAAAGTTTTCAAGAAATTTTTCAAAAAAAAATCTTTTTCAAAACAACAATTTATTAATAATTGTCTTGTCTATTGTATTTTCTTCTTCCTTACTTCTGAATGTTTACAATTATACCACTTTGTAATATTTAGTCAACACCTAACATTTTTATTATTATTTTTCATAATTGTCACTTCGTCCGTATTAAATGGTTATTACCTTAACGAACATTTCCTAAAGACATTTATTTACTTATTAAACTTTTACCTTAATGGTCTAATTAATCTATTTAATTACTTGTAACTCCTCACTTATTACACATTCATTGTCTATTAACTTTCTAGAGTTACAACCATTCATATTTTATAATCTCACAACTACCTTAACGACCTCTTTAAGTAGTCCATTCATATCCTAATTAAATATCGTTACCCCCCTATTTATTTCACATTTATTGCTCTATTAATCTTAGAGTTACAATCTTTTCCATTTGGACTCCTTACAATACAACCTTCATCGTACATTCTTTAATCCATTTATTTTTCTAACCCATAGTCACCTCGTCGATCATTTCGGGATATGATCGCAACTACTTCTATGGTCGAAAACTATATAGTACAGTCAAATTAAGTACAAATCTATATGTATATATAGTAAATTTTTGAAAAATATTTTAAAAATAACAACATCACTCTTACGCGTACCTTTCTCCGTTGATCGGGTAACCTAAGCTCTGACACCAAATGTAACAACCCATCCTTAAACGAACATAACTTCGACCATATAAAAGCCCGTTGAATCTTAGGCCTATCTCCAGGAGAGCTGTTAAGTTGATAAAGTTAAAACAATACACAATACACAGAGCTATCTATCTATACTTTCAGAATCTCACGGCGGAATTGATAAAACATAATATCAGAACCAAGTACCCATTTCATAAAGAAAATCATTTCAAAAACATTACATGTTTATTTACATGTTTACATAAAGCCTCCAAAGTACAATAACATAACTGTCTAAACTGGGTACAATAAAAATAATTAAAAAGCACGCACGCACACACACACACATATATACATACATATATATATATATATCTGTCACAAGTCTTCATCTCCACCTTCACCTCCTAAAATCGGCATTGCCTCCTTTAACCTATGTATTGTAATGAGGAGTGGTTCAGAAAAACAAATATCTGGTGGAATGGAAATCTCAAGCTTTACCATAATTGTACTTTGGCGGTATTATTTAAATAAGAAATATGTCTTACGTATTTAAAATATACCAAATGTAACAGTCACCCTAAAAGGTGGTGCTACAAATACTAATAACTTCAACTGTAAGCCCAAAAGAATTTCCAGTCCAATTTTGAAATTTTAATGCAACTAACATCAATGATGCAAGGAAAAGCATCCAAACAACAAATACCCTCTGTTGGTAATTAAGAAAACACCAACCATTTAATACTTATAAAAATAGGCAGGTTCCCGTCCATTGATACCTAACCCATTTCCAAATTCTAACTCAACTATCGTTAACGATGCGAGAGAGAACCTCCAAACCACTTAATACCTCTTTCATGTGACTTAGGCAGACTTGATCATTTAAGACCTATAAAATAGGCAGGTCCGCATCATTAAAGACCTAACCCAAGCCGGGTCCCTACATGGTTCTCACTAGCTGACATCGTAAGAAATCCCCTCAGATAACTTAATACTTCTCTTAAAAAGAGGCGAGACCTACCATAAGCACTTAATACCTCAAACCTAAAGCGGACACCTATGAATAATTCACCTATCGCATCCAAAATGCAATTTATGACCCATAACCCACTCGTGACGTCTCATATTAGTCCAACCAATCGTAGGTATTGGTAGCCATATTAGCTGCGAATGTTTATCCTATAGAATTGGGGCTAACCTCACATCCACTATGGTTATTTATCATAGGCGATGTCCCACATTAGTCTGCAAAGTCACACTGCTAGTAGCCAGATTTAACTAGGCAAACTTTCATATGGCTTTGGACTAACCTTGCATCCTTATAATTTGGTCATAACTTATATGCATATCCAATATATATATATATATATATATATATATCATCCGACAGAAATAGTAATTGAGGCCATATAAGGTATCCCTTTTTTACGCCACTAATTAGGGATTGGCTCCCTAATTTTCACTGATTTAGTTCCTACAAATTAATGTTGTTTACTGCCCTACTAATTCTAATCGGTACGTTCAATACGCTATTATTATTATGTTATTATATACTTCAATAATCAATACGTTAATATTATATACATACATTTTTATGCACATAATTTAAAGTCTAATCATTATGTTACAACAATTCGATAATGATTCACTTACAAGGAATTTTGAAAATCAATCTCATACAACTCTACAATTCCATCAAGAACTGCTATTACCATAGCCAAATAAAATAGATTTGTGCAAACGTGCAATATCTACACTTGTTCCATATTAATACACTAGAATCTCATTTCTGTTTTAAAGAATAGATCGTCATAAATTAGATCGTCTATACTTAATTCAACCTTCATATACAACATTTTAAAGTGAGAGGAAAATTCCTTATTTAATTAAGTGGTAGAAATAGACAGTGCAAACTACAATAATTCAACTCATAATTTACACACAATTTCTAATTTATTTCTTTTTGAACCCTTTAACACTTCAATTCAAAAAAAGGAAAACATGTTAATTGATCATAGATTATCTAATTCTAACAATTAATTAGATTCTAATATACCAATACTGAAAAGAATTAAAATTCAAACATATACAAAGATTGATATTTACTTAGGGAAATTTTGAGGGTTTTAGACGTTATGTTTTCGTTTCCAAAATTTCCCAAAGCATACATTAAATCCAAATAAATATTATTACACAAATGTGAAAAACTTGATATTTTCACTCACGGAGAATTATTTGTTTCCTAACTAGATTTGATTTCACCACGCCAATTCTCTTCCAGATATTAAAATATACAACAAGTGAATTGTATATATAAATTAGATCTAGAATCAGAAATTAGAGAGGAGTAGAATTAGAAATCAAAAGAATTAAACATCTAACTCTCTTACCTGAAAGTCCTAGCTAATTCTAAAACCCAAAGAAGAAGAAGAGATCTGATTTCTACCTCTCCTAATTCTCTGTTAGATCTTCCCCATTTTGAATATACAACAAATAGATTGTATATATAGATTAGATTTCAGAAATTAGAAGATAGAGAGAAGAATAATTGTTTTAAATTAAAGATTAGAAACTAGAATTACTTACTAAAAGTTTACTATTCTGAAGCCCTAAAGGGAAAGATTTTAAAAAATCTTCGCTAGCATTCCTAAAATTTTATGAAGGAAAAGTAGGGGTCTATTTATAGAGGTAGGAAGAAACAAGGAACGTTAGATCGAAACCAAACAAATCCAGGCCGTTTGGCCAAGGCATATATGCTCTAAAATGGCATGATCGGTCGATCGGTACTATAGGGGTAGTCGACCGGCCTCGTTTCAGCTAGCGACTTTTGATTGTTTGCTTGTTTTGTTGATTTATTACCCAATTTTATTTCCAATTAAATTATCTTTAACTTTAATTTCTCCTTAACGTTAGTTGCAACTTAAGTAAATGTTCCAATTCAAATTTCAAACTTTTTAAGTTCTCTCAAAATTCAGATTTTAAACTTCAAACGTCTATAACATCTCATACGCACTTAGCATATTATGTATGAAAATTCATCAGAAAATCATCACGGACACAATGGTGCAACTTTCATAACCAAATTCCGACATTTACAAAAATTTTGTTTTTAACTAATTTCTTATTAAATTTTACGGGATGTTACAACTTGCTTGTATTAACTATTAAAAACCTACAAAGTGAGTCATTCCATGGTTATTTAAACACTATCAGTACATAACCCCTTGGTGTCCCCAGCAATCATGAGCAATGTACTACCGAACATTTGGAAAGCGTTGCATGCTCTAGTCTCAACGGATATATTAATATCAAATCTCGATACATCTTGGCTAGGAATATTTAAGATGATATGTGTATTTTCATTGTGATCAATTACTCATGTTACAATACATTGTAACTACTATCACAAAACTTATCTCTTTGTACCAAAATTGGGCACAACACTCTTCGAAAGTTTTTGAAGAGATAACAGTGAAGAACATAAATTTAAAATAAAGATTATCTAACAAAAACTCCAACTAACAGGAATGTAAATGCATAGACAAGCGATTTAGAGTGGTTCGGCGTGTCGCCTACGTCCACTATGAAGTTTTTGTAACTTTATTGATTCTCTTTGAACAATCACAAGCGATTACAGCGAACAACAGCAAAATACAACTTGGAATTCGAATTCAACAGCAAGAGTATGGTGCAAATCTCAATCCGGTAGAGTCTAAGCGCTTGAGAATCAAAAGATCCTTCTTCTGTAGGCTATAGGGCTCTATTTATAGGCGTAGGATGCTGATATCGCGCTCAAACTTCGGGAGACTCATCCTGGAACGTGGGGGGCCCACGCGACCGATCCTGGAGAGTTTTGACTCAATCTGTGATCGATACGAAATCAATTCGTATCGATCAAGATCGTGTCCAATGGAGCCGAAACTTGGTGGAAGAAATCTTTGGCTTGTACGTAATCTCCTGTGAAAATTTCATAGCATTTGGATCAGTGGATTTTGAGTTATGGTCGATACGAAATTGGATTTCTTGGTGGCTGTCTGGTTCGAAACCATGATTTCAAATCGATCGACTTCGACTCGATGAAGCACGTGATTCTACGACGACGTGGCGTGCACTCCTTGCATCGATCCACCTTTTGCTCCGGTTTGACCGCGTCGTATCCATGGATCTCGCCTCATTTCTATAGATGACCGTTGCATCAACCTGGGATCTTTTAACTTGGTGGACACGAACAAGCTATTGAATATGGATTCGAATAAGAGCCTCTGATGGATACGAAATAGTCATCGTCTGATGGATGCGAAGCAAGGTCATCCGATGGATACGAAGAGTAGTTGCCGGATGGATTCGAGACAGATGGATGCGATGGCACCGGACCCTTGACCGATGCGAAGACGATGGATTCGATCAGAAGCTCAACTATGGATACGAGGTATTGATAATTCGATGGATTCGAACAGCAATAACATTGATGGATACAAATCAATGGAGACTGATGGTTATGAATAGGACTTCCCTTTATGGATATGAGCCAAGTAGATACTTGATGGATACGAAGTAGGCCAGAACCAATCGATACAAAATGCATGCACTGTCAATGGATTTGTACGAGATTGAGCTCAGCCGAGGCGTCTTGATGGTTACGAATTAGATCGAGTCGAACCTAGGCTTCTTGACGGATTCGAACCCGATCGCTGCGAAGCTGATGGATACGAATTGAGGTGTGATGATGGATGAGAATCCTATCGATATGAAGATAGTGGATTCGAATAGAGGCTCAGCTATGGATACGAATTAGACACTGAACGTCCAGTATGAAGCATACTACTATTGATGGAAACGAAACCGATCGATTCGAAGTAGGGCATAACGATGGATGCGAAGTGAGGCAATCCGATCGATGCGAACGCGATCGATACGAATTGATGTAGATTGATGGATACGAAAGTAAGGCTGCCTCCTTCAAAATGAATCGATCGTAACTTGATCATGTGAACTCGGATTGACTTGAAATTTGGAATGATGGCTTCCATGGCTTAGTTCATCATGTCTTGTCAGTTGTAGCTTGATCCAGACTCGGAAGAAATTTACCGATATCCATAGTAGACCTTGTATTAATGATCTCCAGTATGATTCATCCTTGGTTCCTAGTCAAGCTCTTGGTGTCACGGCCTTGCCAAAAGGCAGGATAACATTTGCCCCCCAAAGTACGTCTTGTGGAAACATGATGTGCTTTGAAAAGCTGCAGTCTTCATTCTGAATAGTTATTGTCTTTTTGTTGAAGGTTGCAACCCTACGCTGCTATAATCGATTGATGTATGACAATGCTAAATTGTTTGTCGCCGTAATCGTTTAAATGAATATCCAATTCCTGTTAACGTTGAAAATGGAATATTAGTTTGACATATATATATATATGTTAGCCTGACTCTCGTTAACGTTGCACATTCATGAGTCATTGTCAGTTTTCTTGTACCGAATTTCACATAGATCCTCTCCTGAACCGATGTGAAACTTGAGTTGTAACAACGCTTGATGGTTGTTTTTGGACGTTCCTTCACATCGATCCTCTCCTGGATCGATATTGGAGTTTGAAGGGTTGCCCTTGCATCGATATGTATGGGTCATGATGGATACGAAATCATCGTTCGTATCGACTATTGCAAGCATCTGAGGACCGTGCATTGATGGATTCGAATAATATAGTTCGCAGCGATGGGCTGTGGATGGAATTGCAAACTCGCTGATGCGCGTAGAGATTTCGAGTTGATAGAATTTAACGTTTCCAGAGTTATCTTCACCGTGCTCTTCGTATCGATGGACCTATCTACCATTTCGAATCGATAGGAGCTCGGACTGATGGATTCGAATTCATCGTTCAACTCGGTATAGAGATTTACCTGTAGTGACCGGTCATTTAGACTGGGGGCGAATCGCCCCGTTTCTTCACACCTGCCCTCATATAAATACCCTGGACTTTGTCATTTTCCACTTTTTTACTTTTTACTGCCGCCTTTTTTTTACTTTTGCATCGATCCACGACCTCTGGAAAAAAGAGGAACTGTATATTGCTTTCGAATCGATCAGATTCATCCCTTTAATCCTTCAAACTTCGGGTTCAATCTAGGTAATGAATTAGTTGCGACTAAACTAACGCGACAAAGTTTAAACTCAGATCCATCTTATATTTGCCGATTGCCAATTTCGGCAAACGCTAAGGCCAGATCTGCATCAAAGTTTTTTGCTGAGAGTGGCCATGGCGGCGCTCGTGTAGGTTGGGAAAGAAAGGGCTAAGGATACAGATCAATCGAGGGTTGCTCGGCTTTATTTCGTATTGATGAAAAGAAAGAAATGGCTTCGTATCGACCACAAGGCACAGAATTCGTACCGATGCAGAATTGGCCGATGTGTGATGAAGTTCTTACCGATTCAGGGTGGAGGCAATTCGTATCGATTCAAGGTTATTAACTAAATGATCGATACGAAATTCTGGGTAAGTGATCGATGCGATCTTCCTCATCTTCGACCAATGCGAAACAATGCACACTCTAATCGATATGAGACTGCCAAGTTGCGATCGATATGAAGTTAATATGAATCTATTGATACGAAGTGCATTGAGTCGATCCTAAACAATACGAAATGTATCGATTCGGATGTGATCGATACGAAAATGAGGCCCTCCTCGACCAATATGAGCTTGAACCATGGTGATCGATTCCAAGTCCAAATTTGATGAATTTGGGATTCTTTTGCATATTTGAACACCTGATTCCGATGAACTTCATTCCTGCATATCTGGACTTAACTGTAGAACAGCATATTTAACCGCCCTTCGAAGCTCGTTGATGGAACCATAATTTAATAACATGATAAGTGATTTTAATTTGGATCGAACGCTAATATCCGGATGGTTTGGTGATGACGGTCAGCAATGACGGTTACTCCAACTGGACCTCGATTATCTTTGTCGTTTGCAAATTTCCTTTAACTCTACAAAATCTTTTCAAGTAATGCACAGCACTGCACAACACACACTTTACACATAGGGAACACACGGGCTCGTTGTCATCTAATGATGGTTTCTCGTGAGTTAGCTAGTTATGGAAACTCCAAGCTCGCAGCCATAGGAAACTCAGAGTTCAATTCCTCCCGTGCTTGAAATACCGAAGATTGAGGTTGAAGTTATCGATCCAGCCCCGGACGAGGCACCCGACGCATCTCTTATCAATATCCGCCAGATTCTGTTCCGTTCAACATTTCGGAAGATATGCTAGGGAGAATATGCCTAAGGCGTGGTTTTTTAATGGATGACATGCTATTGCCGGGACCAAATGACAGACCACACAACCCACCGGAGGGGTATACCGCTTTCAATCGACATGCGCACACAGTTGGGACGCTCCCCCCGTACAATCAGTATATAAGAGAAGTGCTATCCTTTATAGGGAGTGCCCCATCTCATCTACACCTAAATGGATACGCTTTTCTCATCCTTCACATTTCTAGAGGCCGTGAGAAATTGCCAAATAATCACGGGGTCTTGGACCAGGCTGAGCTACTTCAAGACAGAGTGGTTCTACGTTAGATTCTCCCAGGATTTGCCAAGCGATAGTAATTTAGACGTGATTTTTGCTATTTTCTCGAGTAGTTGGCAAGATAGTTGTAAACGAAACCCAACTCATATTCTCTTTTTCTTTACAGCGATAATTCAGCGACCCGAAGGCGGGTATTACAAGGAAATAGTTCGGGTTCTTCAAGAGGTCCCAAGCGAGGATAGGAATATCGACTTGGTCTTGACGGATAGGAATCTCAGAATTCTTGGGCTGATTGAGCGAAGACAGAGCATAAGGCTCGACGGTGCATTAAGAACTATCTCGAGGAAGCGAGTTAAGCAAAAAAAGCCTAGAGTTGTTATAGTCGAAGAGGCTGACTCTGAAAGAACCCACACCGACGAGGAAACGTTGGGCGAACCTGCGGATGCAGCCCAGGATGCTGAAGAGAAGAGAAAAGGAAAGGCAGCCGTTTTCAAGCCATCCAAAAAGGAGAGATGGAAATCTGTCATCATGTCCTGGCCTGCCTTCGGAATTAGAATTTCGGAGATGTCTCTCCCAAGAACAGAAAGTCTTTACGAAGGGATCGCTGATCTTCCAATTTCGAACGATGTGTCCATGCAGCATGATGCTGGATTGGATGAACTCCAACACGCCCTAGTTTTAAGCGAATCTCTGCCCACTAGCATGTTGACACATCCGATTGGTCGGGGGGTTGCACCTACATGCACACTTCATGGCACTACACAATTTCTGACCGTAAGCTGCCTTTTTCTGAAGATTATTAACTTCGTTTTTGCTTTGCTTTGCAGATACCATGTCCGGTCGAGGCTCAATGCTCGGTAGTCTACGCATCAAACGTAAATCTTCGTCCTACTACGAGTCACACGGGAGGGAAGGAGATAGGGATCGCGATCAAGGCTATTCGAGTCAGGAGCGGTCTGATAGGGATAGAGGATATGTACGCCGATCCCGATCTCGCACACCCCCGCCCAGAGCTCCTGCACCGCCGCCAGTTCATGTTTCACGACCTTCGGAAGCTCCGTGACATAAACCATCTACTCAATCTTCTAGGTATGAGTCTCAACGTAGAACTGAGGTTACAGACCCTTCCGCTACTGCACGGACCCTCGCTGAACCCACTGGCGAAGGAGCGATGAGGTTCACTCGGCTGAAAAGGATTTTCCTGATATATGTTTTGATGGGTTCGTCTTTCCCCCCCGCTTGAAAAGGATTCTGGCGTCGTCCGAACATACTGTGGATGATTACGTCATGGATATATTCTTTCAGTATCAGGAATGGTCGAAAACCGCGAAAAAAGCATCGAAGGTGGCCTTCGATCGAGCTGTTTTGATTGAAAAGCTGGAGAAAGAGCTTGGCCAGAAAGATCGTATAATTCAAGCGCTCAATAATGAGGCCGAGTCTTCTCGCCAGTCTGAGATCGAGGCTCTTAAGAGAGCCAATAAGGCCCAAGCGACGATGGATAGGATGAAGCGGGGAACTATGCCACAGTAGAGGACATGGGCCACAGGAACACCATCGTTACCACTGAGCGGGACGCAGCCCTTAAAGAGCTTAACGAGCTTAAGTCCAAATTTTCTGAAATCATAAAGGAAAAGGATGCTGCTAACGTTGCTGCACAGGAAACGTGCGATCAGGCGGTGGTGCTTCAGAGGGAGAGGGATGCGGTCATGGAAAAGGTTCGCGAGGTGGAGGCCGGAGTTGATGAGAAGGTTCAACAGGCAGAGACCTGGCTTGAGGCGGACATAGAGGAGCTTCTCGTCACTTACAATGCCAACGTACTGAGACACAGGAACTTGGCATGGCTTGACGATTACTCTACACATCTATACAATGCCTGGAATTTGCTGGTTGAAGAAGAGAAGGTGGTGCTATTAGGTGGTGCCCTTGACGAATTTGAGTTGGAGAACCGCATATTGAGCGAAGATGAAAAAAGGTTCTCCATGATTCTATAATCTCTTATGCAAGAGAGAGACTAGGCACCCAGCACTTAGAAATTGGAGAAGGTTCCGGAGTTGAGCATTCTGCTACAAGTTTCGAGATTGTTACTTCACCTCAATTTGAGCCCACTCCAGTGATCGAGCCCCAGCCTGTCCCGGCATATGACCCTGAACAGCCATGCCTATCTCCTATTAAGGAGCATTCATCCGAAGCTGTTCAGCCAACCGCAAGCCGAACTGAGGAAGGTACTCTGAACAAATTTCATATGTATTTGAAATGAAGGGCTTGTTTTTTGAAGCTTGTTCTAGCAACTTCTTTTCTTCCTTGTCCAGTGAGCGAAGTTACATTGACAGCGCCTCCTGCAATCCAAGAATCACATCAAGTGTAGGAGACCATCATTACTGAGACGATCACCACAACCGCGGTCGCGCCGATTGAGGTGACACGGGAGGGCTCAATTTCCTTTGACGAGCAGATGATGAATGAGCTCCTGGGTCGACACAGTAACCCTTTTGCGGACATGCCGTTCGTTCTTGGTGCGTTCTCGCCTGCTTCTAGTGCTTCATCACGGTCCACTTCTGCCCCCAGTGAAGCTCGTGCTATTCATGAAGCAGAGATATTGCTCATGGCGGTGATTCTGAGGGTGGAGTGATTGCGTCGGGTCCGACTCCACTTAGGATGATATCACCTGAGGGGACACTGGTTGATACTAGAGTGTCTACCCTACCCCCGGTTGTAGATCCAGTTCCTCCGAATCCTCCTGAAGAGAGAATCCCCGTAGACTCGAGTTCGGAGGAAGAGATGGATATCATGCCTTCGTCTCGAGATTCCCCGCCCAAAGAAAAAAGTTCGAAACGAATGATCGTTAGCGATACCGGCGGCTCCACACTGAAGAAAAAGCCGAGGAAGAAGAAGGAATAAATAGATTCCTTAGGCACACTTTTTGGTAGATAGGAGTTTACTTTTGCTTTAGTAGGTTGTGTATAGACGCGTATTCGGCCCCCACCAGAAGGCATTTTTTGGAAGAACTTGTGCATAAATTCTTATTTCCAGTTAGTCGAAATAAAAATTTATTTTCTTTGCTTCAACTGTTTTTCCTGTCTTTTGTGCTTAAGTGTTATAACATTCGAATCATTTCTTGGTATGCTTGTGGAGTATCAGTTCTGGAATTGAATCTGTTTCATACACAAGTCTTAAAATCATGGATGCAAGCCGCAACACAAGACTAAGCTGGATATCCGATGCTGTATTGTCTCAGTCAATGTTTCACACCTAAGCACTGCCCCCAGTCTGGGGATCCAGTATTAATGATTGGCTAACGATTGCAATTCTATCTCTGCCTTCCAAGCTTAACATTGTCAAATCAATGTTGAAGCAAGTGAAGGGCAAGCGGTTTTAATTGTGTGCGTTTACTGATAATAGTTGCATCCACACTCCGGGGATCAGTATTTATATTTCGGTGGTCAATCACACCTATTGCATCTTGAACACATGTCCACTCTCTATGGACTTAGGATAATCTGTGATCGATAATCTGGTTCGCACTCTGGGAATCGAGAGTTATCAATGTTTGTAACACAGTTCGCACTCCAGGAACTTCGACTTAGTATTTGCACTCTAATTCACACTTTGGGAATTTAGAGTCGGCGTTTATATTTCGGTTCGCGCTTCGGGAACCTGGAATTGATGTTTATACTCCGATTCACGCTCTGGAGTTTGGAGTTTGCATTTATATCGGTTCGCACTCCGAGAATCTGGAATTGATGTTTATATTTCATTCACGCTCTGGGCATTTGGAGTTGGATGACAGATGGTTAGTCACATCTGTTTAGGCTTTTTAGGAGTTCGTTCACACTCTAGGAATGACGGATTTATCGAGATCGTGGATGGTCGGGTCACATCCACCCTGAGTTAACAAGCGAGGTCGTCAGACGGACGGGTCCATCCTCTTCGAACTTGGTTAGGATACGGCCAAAGTCGTTAGACGGACGGGTCCACCCTCTCCGGAACAACATTTATATGTTTATACTCCAACCCGCACTTTGGGAGTTTGGAGTTAGTGTTTACGGTTCGCACTTTGGGAACCTAGAGTTGATGTTTATACTCCAATTTGCACTCTGGGAATTTGGAGTTGGTTATAGGACTGTCGTGTGTCAGTCCAGTTCAGCCTTTTATGTGATGGCTTGCCCCGAGCTGAGGTTTCACTTAGTGAGTGGCCGGTCGTATCACAGTCACTTGCTATTTGAATAAATTCCATCGTACAATAGAACTTAGCTCTTCGTGCGTCATGATTGTTGAATGTCGCATTCCGTGAATCACAGCTTTAGCTTGAAGAGACGGTAATTTATTGCTGGAATGGAAAAACATGGCAAAGTCAGTGCCTTATTACAAATTCGAACTTCAGAATGCAAAGACAAATTGCAGAGTATTTATAGACTAAATAAATAAAGCCTATCATGTGTAACAGTGACGAAGATCCTCGTCATTCCAGGCTCTTGACAAAGTGGGTCCGCCACTGACGGTGTTTATCACTAATCTCCCGCGGGGACGGGTAGAGTGTTCCTGTCTCGGCCGATCAGGCTCATTATTCTGATTTGATGGGCCCGCTCCTCCAAGCTGCGGTGCCCGCACAAACTGTTCCAGCTTCCTTTCTCTAATCAACTTTTCCACGAGATCCTGTAAATGACGACATTCATTCGTATTGTGCCCGTAACTTTCGTGAAACCTGCAAAATTTTCCTGTCCGTATTTGCCTTTCCGACGACGGTTTTGGTGCAGGTTTTTTGTATTAAATTACATTACAGGTTTGTAAATACAAGTTCTCCAGTGATGTATTCAAAGGAGTGTAGTTGTCAAACATAGGATTCTTGCGCTGTGGGCCACGATTATGATCTCGCTTTCTATTTTGATTCACGTTCTCCCTCCGCTGAGTTTGTTTGTTTTGAATGTTCAACTGAACTTTTTCGGAGCTCTCACCGAACTATTTGACCGCAACATTGCTTTAGATCCCTTCCGCACTTGGCCCTGCATCATCTTGCTTCCTAGACTGTTTCGCATCTTCCCTTCTCAGGAATTGAGCCGCCTTAGCATAGAAACGGTTCAATGATGCAGGTGGTTTCCCGGCCAGCCAGTTGTCAAATTCAAAGTCGGGGTCAATCCCCTTAGTCAACGCCATAAGGATGGAGTTATCGTTCGGATTGCTGATTTCCACACACGCAGCGTGGAATCTCTCTAAGTAGCGTCTGAGTGTTCCTCCTGGAGCTTGGGTGACACTAGATAGAGTGTTGACATCTTTTGGCCTTGCGGCATGCATGCGGAATTGTTCAACAAATTTAGTGGCCAACTGGTCAAAGGAGGAAATGGATCGTGGTGGCAGTCGGGTGAACCACATGGTAGTGATGTCCCCCAAGGAAATGGGAAAACTACGACACTTCACTACATCGTCAGCTCTAGCAGCGCTCATCGGCCATTCAAATTTCAGAATATGTTGGTTGGGGTCGGAGTTTCCTTCGTACATAGGTAGATTCGGCATCCTGAATCACCGAGGGGGTTCAGCAGTAAGTATATTGTCCGTAAATGGAGTGTGACTTCGGGAGATTCCCCAGTCGTCATTCATGAGACCCTGGCTCTCACGGATCATCTGACGTATCATGGTCGGAAGATCCGGCATTTGTATGCTCTGTGTGGTTTAAGCCAGAGTGTGATCAGTTTCCATATTATGAGGTTGGACCGGATGTTGTCGACGGTCCACATCTCGCCTTCTTGACTCATAGTCCTCTGGGACATATGGTTCAGGAGTATGCCCGTTCTGACGATGGTCCAGGTTCGACTGATTTCGGGCATCGACCTGTGGTTCAATCGCAGCGGTCATAGTGCGGTAATCTGTGGTGTAACGAGGAGCGGTACCCCTTCGTGAGGAGGGTCCGGTCTTGAAACTGGCCGATGGACCAACTCTCAGCTATCCAACGGTCATTGCTGGTTGATGTCCAACAGCTTGTAATGATAATCAGAAGAGGAAGAACTTTCGGTGGAGGAGCGAGAAGCATGATCTCTCCCAGATCTCATCTGCTTCTGGCGATTTAGCTAGCTGGTCAGCTCGGCGTTGGCGCGTAGCTGCACTGTTTGTTGTTGCCGACTCTGGGTCAGTTCTTGAAGCAGCAACTGGAACTTTTGTCATGTAACCAGACCTGATGGTTCCGAGGGTCCGGTAGCGTCTTGGTTAGAGGGAGGTAGTGGCGTGGGATTCTATCTATCCCGGCCTTCTTGATCGACGGCGTTGGAGGTGGTCCTTGTGCTAACCATCTTGAGGGTTGAATTCCTTTCTTAGATTTTATGCAAATCTGAATAGAATGGAAGGAACTCGAATTAGTGATCTGGATCTATCTCTTAGATTTATGCAATCCGGTATCGACAACAGATCCAACGAGCAGAAGAAAATATGGGTTCTCTCGGTGAAAGTACCAAAGTGTTTGTACCAAAATTGGGCACAACACTCTTCGGAAGTTTTTGAAGAGATAACAGTGAAGAATATAAATTTAAAATGAAGATTATCTAACAAAAACTCCAACTAACAGGAATGTAAATGCACAGACAAGCGATTTAGGGTGGTTCGGCGTGTCGCCTACGTCCGCTATGAAGTTTTTGTGACTTTATTGATTCTCTTTGAAAAATTACAAGCGATTACAGCGAACAACAGCAAAATACAACTTGGAATTCAAATTCAACAGTAAGAGTATGGTGCAAGTCTCGATCCGGCAGAGTCTGGGCGCTTGAGAATCAAAAGATCCTTCTTCTGTAGGCTCTGGGGCTCTATTTATAGGCGTAGGAGGCTGATATCACGCTCAAACTTCGGGAGACTCGTCCTGGCACGTGAGGGGGCCCATACGACCGATCCTGGAGAGATTTGACTCGATCTGTGATCGATACGAAATCAATTTGTATCGATCAAGATCGTGTCCAATGGAGCCGAAACTTGGTGGAAGCAATCTTTGGCTTGTACGTAATCTCCTGTGAAAATTTCATAGCATTTGGATCAGTGAATTTTGAGTTATGGTCGATACGAAATTGGATTTCTCGACGGCTGTCTAGTTCAAAACCATGAATTCGAATCGATCGACTTCGACTCGATGAAGCACGTGATTCTGCGGCGACGTGGCGCGCACTCCTCGCATCGATCCACCTTTTTCTCCGGTTTGACCGCGTCGTATCCATGGATCTCGCCTCATTTCTATCGATGACTGTTGCGTCAACCTGGGATCTTTTGACTTGGTGGACACGAACAAGTTACTGGATATGGATACAAACAAGAGCCTTTGATGGATACAAAATAGTCACCGTCTTATGGATGCGAAGCAAGGTCATCCGATGGATACAAAGAGTAGTTGCCTGATGGATTCGAGACAGATGGATGCTATGGCACTGGACCCCTGACCGATGCGAAGATGATGGATTCGATTAGATGCTCAACTATGGATACGAGGTATTGATAATTCGATGGATTCGAACAACAATAACATTGATGGATATGAATCAATGGAGACTGATGGTTGCAAACAGGACTTCCCTTGATGGATACGAGCCAAGTAGACACTTGATGGATACGAAGTAGGCCAGAGCCAATTGATACGAAACGCATGCTCTGTCAATGGATTTGTACGAGGTTGAGCTCAGCCAAGGCGTCTTGATGGTTTCGAATGAGATCGAGTCGAACCTAGGCTTCTTGATGGATTCGAACCCGATCACTGCGAAGCTGATGGATACGAATTGAGGTGTGATGATGGATGCGAATCCTATCGATATGAAGATAGTAGATTCGAATAGAGGCTCAGCTATGGATACGAATTAGACACTTAACGTCCAGTACGAAGCGTACTACTCATTGATGGACACGAAACCGATCGATTCGAAGTAGGGCATTACGATGGATGCGAAGTAAGGCAATCTGATCGATGCGAACGCGATCGATACGAATTGACGCAGATTGATGGATACGAAATTAAGGATGCCTCCTTCAAAATGAATCAATCATAACTTGATCATGTGAAATCGGATTGACTTGAAATTTGGAATGCTGGCTTCCATGGCTTAGTTCATCATGTCTTGTCAGTTGTAGCTTGATCCGGACTCGGAAGAAATTTACCGATATCCATAGTAGACCTATGTATTAATGATCTCCAGGACGATTCATCCTTGGTTCCTAGTCAAGCTCTTGGTGTCACGGCCTTGCCAAAAGGCGGGATAACAATATACTTATGGATTTTCTATTAAATATGATTAAATTAAATAAATATTTAATATAATATATTATATCATGTATATAATAAATGAAAAACACCTTATATTTCGAACATGATTTTATTATAGAGTTAATAATTTATAGAAAGTTATAGAATTGCCTCTAGGGCATACCCCTAACTCTATCAAAATCCACTAATAACTAGCCTATAGATCTAAGCCCAACAACAATAAGCCGGTCTCATCGTCCCTGAACCTGAAATATCTCAGACTGATCTGAGTATTATATAAATAACACAAAAGTCAGACTGTATCTACAATGAATATATCAATATATCATTGCAGATGGTATAGTGTTAATAAGTGTATGAAATATCTCATATGTGTCAACATCATTTAAACCAAGATATCACCCATAAAGCAGTCAATCATCTCATTAAATGGCACAAGGATAAATCGATGAAACAAAATCTAATCTATCAAAATACTACACAAATACCGCATTCAATAAGTATATCTCGACCATTATACTAATGAGAGACAAGAACTCTCAACGACATGGACTTAAGAGATATATAAATAATGTAATATGTAGACTCATAATATAATACTCAAACATAACATACACATAATAATAAACTATAAACTATCTCGATCAATAGTTCTAACGAGAGAAAATACTTTTAACTGAAGAACCCTAAAAGATGAAAACTTATAGCATAATAATAGATCTCTCAATCAAAAGACTCTAAGAGAGAGTGATAAACAAGCATGCAAGTAATCCCCCAATGTCATATAGAAACACAACACGCAGCTAGTTTAGGGCTAGGCTATATCAGATGACAAACGAGCGCATAACAAGTATCTAATGCCATATAATCATCATATCAAGTGAGCTGATAACATCAACTATCTTTTCATAAGTGGGTCTAGCTAAGTCATCTAGTAACAGGCTGATGCACCGTAATACTTCTTTAGGAAATGCTAATAACCGTAGCTCATTTCCCACAATCCCTTGGTTACTCTCAGAATCATGACACTCATATCCGTCACATGTCAAAACACGTTGTAAGTCTTTGCCATGTATTGGTTACAAATATCACTTAGCCTCAACCTCATTAACTTAGCATATTGACATAAAGGATCTGGGGTGCGACCCCATAATCAAGAGCGCAAAGATGGATACTAGCGTATCTGGTAGGTCCTAGTCACAGCTCTCTATAGTGGTGTGAACTCTATGACGTAGATTCCCAACATATATTCTCGACATAAGAGGGTCCCAATGAGAGTAATAACCAATACTCTCAATCCGATGAGTCCCAATGAGAGCATCTGAACACATTAAATCCTCAACTACTAGCCTTAAGAACAAATAATAATATTCGACTAGTTAGTTCTAAGAGGATGAATATATAAATCCTAATATATCTTTAAATTTTAACCCTTAAGAGAGATAAACCTTTCGACTATTAAACTCTAAAGATTCACCTCTAGATTATTACTAAAATTCCTAACCCACTAAAGATAAGTGACATTTAGTTACAAAAGGTAATCGAACAAATATCAAATCAGACGTCTTATACTACATGGTGATACTCACTCTTTTACTCAATGCTCGTAAATTACACTCACTGCACACCATAATATTCTATGTAACAAGTCCAAATAATAACTGAAGAAATATTACCAAAAGTCTCATGTCAGACGGTATCATTACTTCATTTGTTCAATATTCTCATCATATAGAAAATATAATCAAACAAAGCACACAATTCACATAGAAAGGAGATTTTATTTACAGAAGAATATATATTATAGCTTTCAAAAAACTTAGTTTTCTTGAAAGGTCAAAAACACAATTTATCCCTGATATTTAAACCTAAAAATAAGGAAATAAAATCAATGTTCTCAATTATGCTTTTAATGTAAGCTCTACCAATAGGGACTAGGGTTATCTTTTCAGCCATCATCTCCTCAACTAATTAACCTTCATACCACCTTTTCTCACTCCCTCATCCTCTCCTCACTCTTTACTTATCCCAACCATATCTTTTCTCCTCGTTGTAGGCTTACCTTAATCGCTAACACCAAGCGCCAAAATCTAGTCTGGCATTTATATCTGTAATATGTTGCCTTCTATCTTCAAGTTCCGACGTCACGAATCTCCCTTCTGCCTTGTCTTTCTTTTAGTTGTTTTAAAATCTTTAGGCTGGATGTGGGCTTTGCTTTTGAAGTATAAAAATTTCCTTCATCATCCAACTTGCTGGCTAGATCGAGGTGGTTTTGTGCCTTTGAATGGAATTTCTCTTTGATTGTTGAGTGTCATGGAATGGGCTACGGGCATGTTGCCAAATCGATCCATATACTTGGGTTTTTGATCGTTGTTCGGCTACCACGCCTTGCCTTCTTCACAACATCACTTATGTCAACCTTAGAGATTACTTTGCAACAGGTGTCCTTTCATTTGCTGATGGTTGTTGTGCTTCATTCCAGTGTTATGGTTGGCTTCTTTTCCTATTGTCCTCATTTCCTACAATCTTGATTTTGGCTAATGGCTACATAGTCATTGTAATTATGGGTCACATGGTAATATTCTTTTTGATGTGTGTTGCTTCATTGTACTATGTTTGACCAGCTATGAATTGGTCTGTAACATCCCCTATCTAGAGTCCCAAAGCTAAGTGCTATCGTTGTTGCAGTCATCCATAGTATTAACTTCCAACAACTAAATACGGCTATGTTAATGGTATCCATAATATCAAAAGCGTTTGAATACAAAACAAAATGTAACACCCTAGATTTTTGATAACATTATTTTGGAGATTTAGTTAGATAAACTAAATAAAATAATATGTTGATAAGGGGATTGAGATTTGATTTAATTAAGGTAGTTGTGCCTTTTTAACTAATAAATTAAATGAAGGGCTAATGATTTAGAGGATGGGTATTATGGGATAGAGGCCGTTCCTATATCACCTTCCTTAGGTCGAGTATCACTATACATTCATTCTCATTTTTAAAATTTAAAGCAAGGTCGGCCACCATTAACAAGGAAAAAGAAGAGGAAACAAAAGAAAAGCTTAAGGAAAGCATATTCAAATCAAACTCATTCATATCTCAAGCTCCTTAATCACTAAAGCAAAGATGAATAATGTTTACATCTCTAAATTTTCATGATTACAGCTTTAAGACTAAATCTGAATGATTTTATAAATGTTTGCCATGTTTTTGAATGACAATATATATACATGTTAATGATTTATGTATGTTCATATAGATTTTATGACATGTTTTAAGATGTAAACCCTATTAAATAACATCCTTGTCCCTGCGAATTTTTATGATGATCTAAAAAGTTATTTTAGAAATGGGTTACAATTTTCAGATTTTTCCGAATTATTGTGGAATTATTATGAATTTTTATGTAAGAAAATGGTATTTTAGATTATAAAATTACTTATAGGGAAAATAATTATTGTTCGGATGAAAAAATTCTATATGTTGAAAAGAACATATTAATTGATTTTCTAGAATTTTTTCAGAATTTTTCAAGATGTTTTAATAGTTATATAAAATTATTTAAGAAATGAAACTTAAATGTTTTATATAATTGTAATGGAGAAAGGGGCTTTTTCAAAGTTATTTAAATTTCCAAATAAGGAAAGTCGGCAGCATTTTTGAATATAAAATTTTGGCAACTAATCAGATTTAGAAAAACATGGCAGGTTGAGTACAAAAGAACAATTTTAAAGTACAAATGAATAGTTTTTCTACTATTTCAACACTTTCGGCTAGAGCTTCCGCCTTTACTCCAAACCTTACAACAAACTCGAAAGGTATCAAACCTTTCGACTAGGTCAAAAATCAATGCATATGGTATTAGGAAACTGGTACGTAGTGAATTGAAAGGAGTCCAAAGGTTAGGGACAAAAGGATAGAGCTTTCAAAGGAGATGAAACTTTGTTTTGATTTTAACGAAATATGTCTACTAGCTTTTGACAAAGAGCTTTTGACATTGTTAAATGGTTTAAAAGAAAAATGTTTCAATTGATTTGCTTTTTTTTTAATTGAAACCTTTCGAAAAGTCAAAAGGAATAGCTTTCGTCAAGATTGAAAGCTTAGTTGTTGCTTCCAAACCTTTCGACATAGATGGTGTCGAAGGTTATCATTTGTTTTATAAAATCTTGCTGCCTCTCTCCATTGATTTCGAAGGGTTGGTTCTAACACCAATACTTCATTGTTTTCGAATGGTTTCAAAAGGTTTTATAAAGGTTTCGAAGCAGATGCTTTCAACTCCAATAGTTTTCTGATCCTATTACTCTACTTGAAGGCATACTCCAAATGTTTTAAGTCGAAATGTTTTAATGATTTCAAAGTAGTTAACTTTTAATGGTTTCAAAAGGTTTCCACTTATTTTAAATTGAAACCAATGTCTTCGAAAGGTTTTGAGTTTCATTACTTTCGAAATGTTTATAAATTATTTTACAGGGGAGATACCACAGGCTTTTGACAAAGTCGAATGGTGAAACCTTTCGACTAGGCCAAAAAGAAACCCTTCGACAAGGTTGAAAGGTAGGACCTTTGGACAAGGTCGAAAGATATAGTTTTTCAATGTTTTTGAAAGGCTGAGGTTTAAAGGATTTAAAAGGAAGACGTCATATGTTTTAAACTTGTAAAAGGAAGGCTTTTTAGAAGGTTTTGAAGGAGTTACCTTCAGCGATTTTGAAAGGTCTATTAAAGGATATGAAATAGTTATCTTCAATGCTTTCGAAGGGTTTTATTAATGGTTTTGAAGGAATTACCTTCATTTTTTCAAAAGGTTGTTTAAAGGTTTTAAACAAAGGATTTGAATAGTATGATTAGGCAGATAGCCTAAGTGAGTTATAAAGAACTAACTTACTTTAAAAGGATAGATAATCCTTGTTGAACATCATCAACATTATTTTGATTAAGTATATATATTATGGCCAAAATAGCATCGGGTAAAGCTAAAGATATATTTTCCTTGTATATACATAATTTGACGGACTAAATCATTTTGAAACGGTTTTCAAGGAAAATTTGAAGGGCAGCTAGCCCAGATATTTTAAAGGGCAGTTAGCCCAGATATTTTGAATGGCAGTTAGCCTAGATATTTTAAAGGGAAGTTAACCAATAAGAAAATTCAGACAGTCGGCTCATTTTAAACTTGGAGAGTCAGTTAATTTTGACGGAAGTTAGCCCAGAGGACAGTTAGTCCAGAAAAGAGCAATTAGCTCTGATATGAACAGATAGTTCATTTATTAGCATAACGGACCTTGCTACTTTTTAAGGACTATTAGTCCATCCTTTTTACCTGTTTTGGGAAGATAGCCCATTATCTGGCATAAAAGATATTGCTATTTTGGTATAATCAGTTTTAGGATAGATAGTCCAGAAGATAGCAGTTAGCTTAGAATTTAGGACAGACGGTCTAGTATAGAGCAGATAGCTCAGATTTTAGACAGATAGTTTATTTCATTTTCTGCTTTAACATAATGGATATTGCTATATTATTATTCTAATCAGTTGATTAACCAGTTTGGTTGTAGGAAAGGATTTGCAAAATGTATGTTTTGAAAAGAGATAATAATGAGCGGAAACCCGTTTCGCTAAGCGGCGTGGTCTCACTATTTATCAGTAAACTGAGATGTAACATAAATTATTCATACCAGTCTTTATGCCTGATTCGAAGTTTTTGTTTCCCCTTAAACTCTCGGGTGCTCAAATTCGGATTTGAGTAGGCTAAGGTTTTTAGGGTTTAGTAGAGTTTGGCAAATAAGCTTCCAAAGACGAGCAGGTGGCCGACAGTAGCTAATTTAGGAATTCTATTTTAAATTGTTTCCGATGAGTATTAATACAACTATGTCTATATTGCCTTGATCGTCCAAGGGGGCATCTTCATATGTCGCTCTTGGTATATTGTTGTAAATTATATTCGATCATTGCTTGGGAATACGTTGGGATTTTTGTAACTTGAATATGATATTATTTGAAATGTAATCACTAAAATTATTGTTTTTGGAAATCTGTGATTTTTTTAATATTCAAGTGCTTATGATATTATGGATACCAATAACATTATCGTATTTCGTCACCAGAAATTAATACTATGAATAACTACAACATCCATAGAGCTTAGCTTTTGGCCTCCAGATACGGGATGCTACACAAAATCACAGATTTCAAAAACATCTTTTCACATTACATTTATAACATGTTTCACATTCTAATTAAATAATCTCATAACCATTCCTAGGTTCTGATAAAATATGATTATTACATAATTACGCCAAGAGCAACATATGATGATGCCCCCTTTATTTGACCAAAGTACTATATAAACTTAACTGTCTTAAATACAACACAGCGGAATAAAACAAAACAAAACAACAACTCCTAAATAGCTATCCATCAGCCATCTACTCGTCTTCGAAATTTTTATTGTCAACCTACTAAGACCTATAAAACCTCAACCCCCAGCCTACTCAAATCAATTATGAGCACCCGAGAGTTTAAGGGGAAAATATAAACTTCGAGTCAGACAAAAAGCCTAGTGTGAATAATACTATACATCTTGGATATACGATATTAAGTAATACCACGTCGCTTAGCGGAATGGGTTTTCCCTCACTAATACCTCTTTAAAACGTATCTTTTGCAAATCATAATCCTGCAACCAAAACTGGTTAAAACTACAAAGCATTTTTATGTAAACTGACATATCATGTAACAAATGGACTATCTTACCGAACATTATAGTTTTGTTTGGCTAACTACTAACCTTTGGCTGACTCGAGCCAACCAGAAAATATAACAAAATAATCTAACATCTGTTAGACACACCTCTTCTAGACGGTCCATCCTTAGCTATCTATTAAATACTTCTCTTCTGGACTATCTGTCCCTAATTAATATCTTCCAGGGTCATCTAATCCTAATGGTTTTGCGGGCTTAGCAATAAGCTATTTGTATACAAACATATATTCCCTTCTGTGTGTAATCATAATTTTAGTCTTACCAGTAATAAAACCCTACACATTGAAAATTTGGACTAAATTAGCTAGGGTAATAGATAATGTGTATAGCGCGACCCTATACCAGTCTCATTTGGTATTCTAATATCTGAGTCATTTTACTAGGGATACCTTCCCAAAAATTTCCTTGAAAACCTTTCATCTGAAATTTATTTAAAACCTTTTAAACCAAACTTAAACAAGGAAAACGCTTATACTCTATGCTTTACTCAAAATCACCTTGTCATTTATATATATACTTTACTCAAACCTTTGTTGATGAAAACATTTAACTTTTGAAAGTATCCCTTTCGAATCCATCTAAAGTACTCCTTTCAAAACCATTGAAAGCGCCTCTTTCAAAAATAAGTAAAACTCTTCTTCTAACCTAGGCTAAAAGGCCAAAACCTTACTTTTGAAACCATTCTTAGAAACCATTTGAAACCATTGAAAAACCTTGCTTTAGAAAGCCTTAAAAATTATAGGCATCTTTCTTTTAAAACCTTTAAAATATTATCTTTCGAAACCTTTGGAAAACCTTCCTTTCAACCTTTCGAAATCATTTGAGAACTACCCCTTTGAAACCTTTTTTTAAACCCTTCGAAAGCATTGGGAAATGCCCCTTCAAAACCAACATTTAAAACCTTTCGAAAGCATTAAACCTTTGCAAACAGCAAATCTTTTGAAAGCATTTCGGTTCAATTTAGAACATGTGCAAAACACCTTTCGAAATCAATTAAAACCATCTCCATTGAAATCATTTAGGTAATACTTCAATCAAAGCAAAAGGGTCATTAAAACAATTTTAATTTGAAAGCTTATCTTTCGAAATCATTCCTAAGTAAAGAAGCGATGGTGTTGAAACTACCCTTTCGAAAGCATTGGAGAAGTGGCCAAGTTTAAAAACCAAAGTATACCTTCCAAAACCATTGACTTCGAAAGGTATGAAAAGCAGAAGCTAGGGGTTTCGCCCCCTTTGAAAGCATTACTTAAAAAAAGAGCGTAATCCATTCAAAACCATTTCTTTAAAACAATTTGACCTGGTTGAAAGCTAACCAAGTCGAAAGCAAAACAGGAGCAACTTCATTTTAAAACAAATGCATGCTTCAACCCTGTCGCAACCATACATTTCGACCCTATAACTTCCGCCTTCATCCAATTCGCTATGTAATCAGATATGAATATGAAATATGTAAACATTTATATCAGGCGCCATGGATTTGAAATTTCATTTTTTATTACTTAACTCATACATGGTCACTTGCTTCTTTTAAAACGAAGAGGGAAAACAACAATGGGCCTAAACAGGACATGGGCTTTGATATTGCAGGCTTAGCTTATGTGCCCACTAATACATATGCTACCAGATTACACACTAATACATGTGCACACTAATCACCTTCTTTCTTCCATGCCACCAGATTACACTCCCCCTCAAGTTGGAGAATATATATTTCTCATTCCCAACTTGCTACATAAAAACTCCACCCGTGCACCATTTAAAGCCTTTGTAAAAATGTCTGCATATTGCTCTCCCATTCGAACAAATGCAGTTTCAACAGTTCCCTCTTGAATCTTCTCTCTAATAAAATGGCAATCTACCTAAATATGTTTTGTTCGCTCATGAAATACAGGGTTTGAGGCAATGTGAATTGCTGCCTGGTTGTCGCACCACAACTTTGTTGGACACTTCAGCTTCATATTAAACTCCTTCATTAAGTGGGTTATCCACATTATTTCACACATTGCATTAGCCATTGCTCTGTACTCAGATTCTGCACTTGAACGAGAAACCACTGATTGCTTCTTACTTTTCCAAGATATCAGATTGCCTCCAACAAATACACAATACCCTAAAGTGGATCGCCTATCTATTTTTGAACATGCCCAGTCAGCATCACTAAAGCTCTCAATGTTCATATGACCATGATTCATGTACATAAGACCTTGTCCTACAGTACCTTTGAGGTAACACAATATTTGTTCAGGAGCAGCCCAATGATGTACAGTAGGTTTAGACATGAACTGACTCACAACACTCGCTGAATATGCTATGTCGGGTCGTGTTACACATAAGTAGTTCAATTTGCCTACTAAGTGCCTGTACCTTTCTGGATCATGTATAAGTTCACCATCTTCACTTAGGCTGTTGTTAGGCATTATAGGAGTACTACATGGTTTAGCAGCTAACTTTCCTGTTTCACTCAACAAATCAAGTGTATATTTCCTCTGTGACAAACATATCCCCTCATTACTTCTTGTAATTTCAACACCTAGGAAGTACTTGAGTTCACCTAGGTCTTTAGTGTGGAACTGAGTATAGATAAAGTGTTTGAAATCACTAATACCGGCTTCATCATTTCCTGTGATAACTATATCATCTACATAGACTACTAACAATATTATTCCTTTGCCAGAATTTTTATAGAGACCGAATGATCAGATTTACTTCCTGTAATTCAAAATCTCTCTATGGCTAAGCTAAATTTACCAAACCATGCTCTTGGACTTTGCTTGAGTCCATACAATGATTTTTTAAGTCTGCAAACCAAACTTGTCTCCCGTTGAGCAACAAAGCCAGGCGGTTGCTCCATATACACCTCTTCAGAAAGATCTCCATGTAAGAAAGCATTTTTAATATCTAGTTGATGAAGCTTCCAATTATATCTGGCTGCCATGGAAATAAACAGCCTAATAGATACCATTTTAGCCCACAGGTGAAAAGGTTTCAGAGTAATCAATACCATATGTTTGAGCATAGCCTTTAGCAACCAAACGAGCTTTTAGTCTCGCCACTGTTCCATCAGCATTCATCTTGGTAGATAATATCCATTTACATCCTATTGCTTTCTTATTTGGTGGTAGTTTTACCAAGTTCCATGTACTGTTTTGCTCCAGTGCCTTCATTTCTTCCACCATTACTTCATACCATTTTGGTGAGGCTATAGCTTCCCCTACAGTCTTTGGTATAGTAATAGAGTCTAACACTGAAATGAAAACATGTGATGAATGTGATAGCTTATCGTAGGTCACAAAGGAAGAAATAGGGTAAGTGCATTTTCTCTTCCCTTTTCTGATTGCAATAGGTAGATCCAGACTTGAATCAGTTTCAGTATGTTGAGTCTCATCAGCATGTGTAACCTCTGTATTATGCGCTTGAGGAGACTCACTAGGTATAGTAGAATATATCAAAAAATCTTCATTATCTTCTTGTATATGAGGTGTAGTGGTTTGTTAAAAATGTGTTTCCTCCATAAAAGTTACATCTATTGACCCAATATATTTCTGCAAGCTTGGACAAAAGCATCGGTAACCTTTTTGGAGTCTAGAATAACCAACAAAAATGCACTTCAAGGATTTGTGGTCAAGTTTTCTTAGCTGCTGATTAACATCTCTCACAAAGCATGTGCATCCAAACACCTTTGGTTTAACTGGGAACATACTCTTGTGGGGTTGTAGAACTTGATAAGGAATCTCATTATTAAGAACAGTTGATGGCATTCTGTTAATAAGGAAGCATGCGGTGGACACAGCATCTGCCCAGAATGCTTTTGGTACATTCATTTGAAATAATAATGCTCTAGAAGTTTCTAATAAATGTCGATTCCTTCTCTCAGCCACACCATTTTGAGAAGGAGTATCAATACATGAAGTTTCATGAAGAATACCATTTTGAGCAAAATAATTATCAAACTCAATAGACATATACTCCTTAGCATTGTCGCCACGTAATGTTTGTATAGTGGTATTGAACTGTGTTTTAATCTCATCACGGAATTTACAAAATATAGAGAACAATTCAGCATGTGACTTCATCAAAAACAACCAAGTAATACGAGTGTAATCATCAACAAAAGTTACAAAGTACCTATAACCAGATTTAGAAACAACTTTGAAGAAGGTCCCCAAATATCAAAATGTATTAAAGAAAAGGGACTACTTGCCCGTTTATTAATTCTAGGTCAAGAGCTACTTCTGTGATGTTTTGCATATTGACATGCTTCACAATTTACTGACAATAAGTTGCTATACTGAGGGCAGAGTTGTTTGAACAATGAGAGAGAAGGATGACCGAGTTGGCAATGAACTTTGAATGCTGGATCCATGATAGAACAAGCTATAGGTTCAGAAAGTGTGTCAAGCGTGTATAAGCCACCAGACTCACTTCCCTTACCAATAATCTGCTTCGTCAAAAGATCCTGGAACACACAGTGGTTAGGAAAGATGTGATGCTGCAATTGAGATTGTGTGTGATTTGACTCACAGAGAGCAAGTTAAATGATAGAGAAGGTAAGTATAATACTGATGTCATAGGTATATGTGAGTTTGATATTACTTCACCCTTCCCTTTAACTAAAGATTGAGATCCATCTGCTAATGTAACTCTGTGAGGAATTTGACTTGCTTTTAAATTTGTAAACAAATTTTGGTTACCTGTCATGTGGTTTGAGGCACCTGAATCAATTATCCATTTAGAAGTTGATGATCCAGCATTGGTATTTGCCACTAAAGTTGCTGTTGATATATTTGTCAATTATGATGAGCCACTGTGTAAAGAGTTTTGAAATTTTGAATACTTGTCAAATTCTTCTTCTGTCATAAGCACAGTTTTGATGTTATGTGAATGTGTATGCCTTTGATTCAACTGCAGACTTCTATATTCAAATATTACATGGCCAATTCGTTTACAATAATTGCAAAGCTTGTTTTGATTCACTGATGGCCTCCATGATGATCTTTGTGATCTTCCATGTTGCCTGGGTGGTCTCCAAGATTGTGCTTGTGGTCTCAATGTTTGTGTAGTGGAAGGTCTTGGTGGTCTTCAAGCTTGTGCTTGTGACTGTGCACTAGATTTTTCAGTATCAGATTGATAATTAGAAGCAACATTCCCACTACTACCAATGAATGAACTATTACTTGTATTAGCACTTGTGTTACCAGTACTAGGCACATTTTCAGTTCTAAGGAGACGACTAAACACATCATGAAGTGAAGTTATTTCAGAATTTGCAAGAATCTATGATTTAGCACTTTCATATTCAGATGAGAGACCAGTCAGAAAACTCATATTCTCTTTGTCTTTGCTTAACTTTGGTATCTGTACTCATTGGTAGAAGATTAAATTCTTCATATGTTTGTTTAAACGCCATGAAGTAATTCATCAAATTCATATCCTTCTTCTCTGCTCTATAAAATGCTTGACACACATCATACGTTCTTGTTAAGTTTCCTTTACCAGAATAGAGAAACTCGAGATAATCCATTAATTCCTTCACCGTTTCACAATGGTTAATCAATCCAATTACTTCATTTTCTACCGAGTTTCGAATTTGTAGGAATAGGCGAGCGTCATCACGAAGCCAGATCCGATCTTCTCTATCTTTTGAATCTGATTGAGGTGTTCTCGAATCAAGTGGTCATCCTTCTCCATACTTCGGATATACAGGTGGATTGTCTTATTCCAATCAAGATAATTAGAGTTATTCAATTTTCGATCTGTAATTTTCGGCATCATCGACATTACATCAACTCCCTTAGTTTCTGCCATGATTCACAAAGAGGAACAGCAAATCGAATCAGTTGATTAAATAAAGAGAATACACTTAGATCTGTTGCTACCAAAACCCTAGATAGATCGCTCCGATACCATGTAATCAGATATGAATATGAAATATGTAAACATTTATATCAGGCACCATGGATTTGAAATATTCATTTTTTATTACTTAACTCATACATGGTAACTTGCTTCTTTTAAAACGAAGAGGGAAAACAACAATGGGCCTAAACAGGAAATGGGCTTTGATATTGCAGGCTTAGCTTATGTGCCCACTAATACATATGCTACCAGATTACACACTAATACATGTGCACACTAATCATCTTCTTTCTTCCATGCTACCAGATTACATCTATGTACCAAGTTATTGATACCATGTGAATTGGTTTCGAAAGCAATAATGGCGAAACGTCTAGGTCAGAAATCCTTGTGTCGAAGTGGCGAAATAGGCTAAAAACAAGTATATTTTGTCTTTAACTTAAAAGAGAAATACATTTTGCCAAACCTGCTATGTTTTTCAAAATCTTATTGGTTGCTAATTTCTCTTTTCTAAAAGCACTACCATAATTTCAGAAATAAAAATTAAATTTATTTTATAAGATACCTCTTCTCCTTTTATAACTATATAAAACATTTAAGTCTCATACCTCAAATAATTTTATATATTCATTAAAACACTTAGGAAAATTCTACAAAAATTCCAAAAAATCATTTTCAATATGTTTTCTAACATATATAAATTTTATACCCAAATAAATAATTATTTAGCCGTAAATAATTTATAACACAATTAATCATTTTCTACACTAGAAAATTTATATAAAATCCATAATAATTAGGAAAGTTATGAAAATTGAGACATGTCTATAAAATACCATTTTTTGTCTAAACCTAAAATCACAAGGCATTTGAATGTCATTTAATAGGGTTTTCTTATCAACATGTATCATAAAATCTTTATGAACAAGCATAAATCATTAACAAGCATATATACACACATTTAATCATTTGCAAATATGGCATAAACTTGCAAAACACTTCGGATTTAACTTAAAACCGAAAATATTTATGAGAATGAGATGTAGTCATTATTCACCATAGCTTGAGATTAAGAATTTGAGATTTTAATAGCTTTTGATTTGATTAACCTTCTTCCTTAGCTTTTTCTTCCTCTAGTTCTCTGAAATAGTGGTCGATCTCTATGTTTTAAATTTGCAAATGAGAATGAATAAGAGAATACACGGCTAAGGGTTTTAAGGTTTAGGGTATAAGGACTTCCCTTGTTCCTATTTTACCCCACCTACTTCCTAACCCATTATCTATTTTGTTTCATGTTATCTCATTTTGATTAACTCGTTAACATGGCACAGCTACCCCTATAAATCACAAATCTCAATCCATTAATCACCTTACATTGTTTTGTTTTATTTAGCTAATAAATAGCCTAAATAATGTTACCAAAAATATGGGATGTTACAATCTCCCCTCCTTAAAGAATTTTTTCCTCAAAATTACGATAAGGTACACAACAAAACAATCAAATGTAAAAACCATCAAACAAATCAGGATAAGCATCTCTAATCCTGCTCTCAGTCTCCCAAGTACAGTCTCTGTCATCGTCACTCCACCGGACCTTCACTAATCTGACTGTCTGGTTCCTCGACTTCTTCTCATCTCTCGCGACTATCCGGATAGGCTTCCTAACTATAGTCATGTCTGGTTCCACTACTAAATCTTCTAACATGGTCGGTGCTATAGTAGTGTCTAGATTCCTAACACACTTCCTCGAATGAGATACATGGAAAACATCATGGACTCCTGCCAAACTACTCGGTAACTCTACTCTACTAGTGCGAACCCGTGCTTCGCACACGGATTTGGCCGAAAAAAGCTAACTTAAAATTTTAGTGTAGTATTTGGTCAGTAGTAAAATATACTAATTTAATTTAGTATGTACTGATAAATTAGTAGGTAAAACCCCTTATAAAAGAGGCTGAAACAATGGCCAATTTGACCATTTGTAAACGTGCAATAATTTTCTCGTTGGGTGGTAGTACAGAATGCTTGCAGACATGTAACTGCTATAGAAATTCATTTATGAGTGGTAGACCCAGTAAAGCATATCAAGATTAGATGTAGACAAATCTATGTAATAGTGCATAATCATAGTTCGTTCATATGTCAAACGTAAAGAAAGGAATTGATAGAAAAATAATCGTAAAAATCAACATAGAATACCCTTAAATACAACCATCATATGAGCTGGTTTTAATAAAATGTTATAAGCCAAATTGTGAGATTTATATGAGAATCTTATACAATCTAATGTTGCCACCTAAATTCATTTATTACATAATTTTTCTTGAAATAAACATTTGTATGGGTGGCATTGGACGATTTGGTTAGGCACAATTTTAACCTTTTACACACCCAATCAAACTATGTTACAAATATGGATATACTTTTACACAATCAATCTTAACTATTTTATCTGCACTATTGATGAAAACATCCTCTATCCAAATCATAAACTATAAAACGTAATATGCCATACCGAGGAAAATTAAAACATGATTGCACATACAAGGCTTAGTTCATGCACAGAATCAAAATCAGGCATTGAATAACCTATTTGAATGAATAATGAATGTCAATCAAAATCTGACCAACCTGTATAAACCATATAAACCAAAACATTAAATGAATTCTACATTAACCTACTCTCAAACAAAATGTTAAATTTTCAAAAGCAGTACTATTGTTTAATATAAAAATCAGTAACCATTTAAAACATATTTTAACGGAAGTGTATAGAATCCAATGATTGTATTGTAATAGTTGACATAGACTGTGCAAATCTATTATAAATAGAATAAGGCTATATAGGCTCCATTCAAAGCATCGGTTTCATCGTTTCTGTCTTCAACATGTGTTCCGGCGAAGATAATCTTTGTTGTTTCAAAAGATAATCCTACCTTAACCAATGCATACTATCATTGCCTTACTCCATATCACAGTTGAACTCTAGGTCCACTCTTTACTTCATTGAAGCACTTAGTCCTATGATGACAAATACAACCATAGCACAAAAGTTTCAAATAAAGAGAAGAAGATTTAAGATAAAAGTAAACATGTTGTTTGATTGTAGTTGTTTAAATTATTACTTAGGTTAGACTTGAGAATCACCTGAATCTCTTCGTATCATGGAAGAAGTAGAAAAGAGCTAATCATAGTTGTGAAAGCTACAAAAGACTGATTCTTTATGAAAGCAAGATAAAATGCAATTAGGCAACAAAGAAAACAAGCTGAATTAAAGTTAAATAAAAAATTTCATTTACCAAATCAAATAACCTACTTCTGCAAAGAAGTTTAAAAAATAACATAAACTTTTGCACCGTATATGTATGTATAATACGTGCATACGTACATACATAAAACTTACATGGCCATACACTGGATGGTCATGTATACAATTAGGGGGTGTGTTAAAGACTTAGCAGTATAGACTTACTAAGAATTTAGCATACAAAGCTTAACAGAAAGAAACCTTTCTACAACAACAGTAAACCATATTTTCTTTTTGAAAATAATCAATTGAGAAAACACTTGTAAATTTAGGTACGAAGGTCAACTATAATTAACTGAGCAAAGAACTTATAATTAATTGAGCAAAAAACTATAAATTTAGGTGTGAAAGTCTTGCAAAATGACACATTATAATGGTCCAGTTACATGCTAAAGTATTTTTCTTTAGGAAAATTGGGGCTAGTGCATGTACAATGTAGAGAATTAAAAGTATTTAAGAGAATCGTAACTTATTTCATAAATACAACCATTTATTATCTGCAGCCATACCTAACGAAAAAGGAAGTCAATAGTGATTCAAAGTAGATCCATATATTAGTTTATTCATTAAGTTAATTTCCACATGTAACTAACAAATGCTTAAAATAAGATGCCTGTAATAACTTATATGGACTGTTCCTTAAGTCAAATACGATCATCTACAGGCATGCATGAAGAAACTCATATTTTCCAGCGGTCCAAGCTTGATATCTTTAGTTCCTTTTAATTTTGTATACTCAGCTCAGTTGAAGATTCTTCGGTTGTGATCTTCCCAGAGCTCCCATAGGGGGTTGCGATGTAAAATTTTATTAGGTTGTGCATTGGCTTTAAATAAAAAACGGATACACAACGTTGGATTTTTTCAGATAATCGTAATAATAAAACCCATAATATTAAAGTACTAAAGCCAAATAATATAGCCTGCAAAATGAAACGATCTAACAAAACACAACGTAAACAAAAATGCACTAGTAAAAAATGTGGTGATATGTTACACTTGATTTTTGCTTTCTTGTGTACTTTTTTACTGATAGTTATAAATCCAACTTAACAAAACAGATGCAAGAAAGCGATGCGTTGTCCTAATCATATCCTTCCAAGTATTAGTAACAAAATACATAATTGAACAGGTTGAGGTTATCATTTTAAGGTTTCTACATAAAACAAACACATACTTGAGTAGAGAAAATTGACAGCTAACAAATCCATAGCAAATTCTTCAGATTTGCATAGCTATATATTTTTGTAATCAAATAATTAAACCAACTAACTTGTAGCAAGTCCATAGCAATTATGGATCTTCTTGTTCCTCCACCTTTTTTTTTCTAATTTATAAAAGCTGTCAGCGGCCCATTGCAATTTGACTGTGCCATTTGCCGTAGATTTCTAAGTTATCAATATATTTAGTGAAAATCTACAAAAATAGAAATACGTCGCCTAAATTTGGTCACAACTATAAATATTTTATTTACAATAATTTTTTTTTTTTGTATATGATTAATAAATTTGGTCACAACTCATTATGATATGCAACATATTCATTTACTTTATAAATACATATTGGCCCTTTAAATTATGCGTTTCTCCCAATATGAAAATGTTGTATTTATTTGGTAACATATATTTTACAAACACTTTGTACAAATTCATAATTTGTAATATAGCCAGAACCTTTCAGGTTTTGTATATGTGGCTTAAAACACCATATATTTTTTGCTTAGACGTTTGTTGTTTAAACCACCTATAATAGTTTTCATATGCCATATATGTAGCATGATGGATACACCATCTAAAGCTGAATGTATTGTACCTGTATGAAATCTGTGCTCTTAACAAAGAAAACTCACTGTACAATGCTCCGAAAGAGAGAACTCTTTATAGAGCTCATACCCAGACCATTGCTAAATAACAAAATCCAATGACGAAGCTTTTTCCGTTTTATTGAAATGATAAATAAAATAGTAAAATTTTGTTGTAAAATTAGATTGATTCTTTTCCTTCTTAAATTATTTATGGCAAATTATTTGTCATTTTATTCATCGGTCTTTTATTATGTTTAGTTGAACTGATCACAGAACTGAATTCAGTCTACTGGACAGAATCTGAATCGAATTATATAAATTATCATTTTAATTTTGCGCATGATATTTTTGAAAACTAATCACACTGAAATAAAATAGACATGCTTGAAGTAATTTACATGTTTCCAATTATGTACGTAAAGATTCTTCAATATATTTATCATGTGCCTAATCCATACATCTTATAATTCAAAACATCACACGGACAATCAAATTATTTTTGAATATGTCATCTGGTATGATAGTGTTTATGTGATTATTTAATTTTTGGCATAAGCTAAGATTTATTATGAGAAGTATATTTGATAATATGACATAATAAGAATAGTACATGACAAATTACATTCATCTGACCGATTCCGCAAAATTCTTGAAAAATCAATCTCATTTATAAACCGCCAGACTATAGCAGTCCGCGTTGAATGATTTTAATTATTTATTACTACCTCGATTGATGAAGTACCTACAAAAATATGGCAAACAAATAGTGTGGATGTTATAAACCATGCTTTTCAATCACAATAGTACATTAAGTGAACAAATTGAGCTTTTACTTTATTAAGAGATCCTAAAATGTCCTATTTGTTTATGGAAAATGATTGTTACGTACAATCTTCAAAACCTTCCATTTCAAATTTCATTTTAAGGAATACATCTCATTGATTCAAAATATCTAGCATTTCAATTCACCACATGCACACACTTTTAAATTTGCATTCGATCAATCTAAAAGTTCAAAAGGTTAACAAACCTATGTTTTGCACGGGTCTATAGAGTCTGTTCCATTCTATCCTACTCCACATATAAGTACCCGTTCGTACTGCTTCTGTTGCCACCATGATTCTCTTGAAGATTACATATGTTTAGAACAATAATCTGCACCTACAATATACAATCATAATGAGAAAACGTGCAGTGATATACTTAAACACAGCTAACATATTAAATATAAAACTTAATGGTAGAATTATAGTTATATGCCAAATAAAGCCACACCATAGTTATGTACCTATATAGGTTGGTTGTTGCATATAAGTAACAACCTAATAAATTTTTTATGTGTGCAATTTGGACTCTAAGCTGAAAATGATGCGTATCAAAATCATCAAACAAATCATTAATGATAAATTTTGATAGATTATATTTGATGTGTCTACAATTATCTAAAATGACATAGCAAATA
The DNA here is from genome assembly GCA_030765085.1 of Allium cepa. NCBI lineage: Eukaryota > Viridiplantae > Streptophyta > Magnoliopsida > Asparagales > Amaryllidaceae > Allium > Allium cepa. Next base: position 63,565,693 of record CM060935.1, read on the forward strand.
ATGTGGATGCCCTTGATTTTCTGAAATCACTAAATTGTTACTTGATAGACAGAAGAATATATTAGGCAGTAAACTCAATATTACCTTTTCTCTCAGCCATCATCTATCTTATACTTATTTTTGATCTTATGAAGATATCCCATGAGATACTAATAAAAAATGATTAATACAGTAAACCAAAAAAAAAATTAAACTGCATAAATTAACCACATACTTAAATTCCGCCTTCAAATCAGCATAAAAATCCCAATAAATAAGTACTTCCCCTTTCAGATCGGTCCTACACGTAACAAATTTCAATTTGATATGTTATTTAGTTTCATATGGAAGATCCATGAGTTTTGTAATATGAAATATTGTAAGATGAAGAAATTAACGTTGCTAGAATTGGGGAGAAACGGTACGGGTGAGGACAAAGACTATGGAGCAAATTATAAAGAGATCTGGAAGAATGGAGAGGAGCAATGGGGTGACGTTGGTCTTGGAAGTGATTCCAAGTTGAATTGGTTGGCAATAATGGTTGGATGAGAGGGAAATGCGAGCGTAAGGGAGAAGCTAAAATGAAGATAACCTAATTAGTTACCGGTGGGGGAGAAGCAAAAAAGAGGAGTTGCGATAGGGAAGAACTAAGTATTAGCGAGACATTGGGCCTTGTGATGATTAGGGTTAGGAGAGAAGGAGAAGAGAAGAAAGCAATTTTTTTTTCTCGGATAAAATTAATGGGGAGGGTAAGAAGCGGATGGCTAGGTATGAACATAACAAAGTAAAAATGCGACTGTTCATTTCACAAAAACATGGAGGTGGCTTCTGTGCCCTTGAAACCAAACTCAGTAATAATATAATAGTATAAATACGCGAGTTTCCTGATCTTCCCTGTCCTCCCGAACCTTATAATAACTTTCATCGACGATACTTTGACGAAAACATGATCTCCAACAGAGAACTCTAAATCTTTCCGTCTTCTATCTGCATAGCTCTTTCGCCTAGACTAAGCTTCCTTCATTCTCGCCCTAATCAGCTCAATCATTTCTGCTACTTCTCATAACAAATTGGGACCAAGGACTAATCTATCTCCAGTCTCTAACCAACATACGGAAGATTTGCATGGTCTTCCATATAAAGCCTCAAATGATGACATCTTTATACTAGTCTGATAACTATTGTTATACGAAAATTCGACAAGGTATAGATGGTGGTCTTCCCATGATCCCCTGAAGTCTAATACACAAGCTCTTAGCAAGTCTTCCAAGATCATGTTAACTCTTTTTGTTTGCCATTCTGTCTGCGGATGGTAAGCGGTACTCATCTTTAGCTTGGTTCCTAAACTTTCTTGTTAACTCTTTCAAAATTCGCTGGTGAATAAAGAATCTCTATCACTAACAAAACTACTAGGAATTCTGTGAAGTCTAACTACATTCTTCATAAATAACTTAGCCAATACAGGTGTCTTTATATTTGACTTAACGGGAATGAAATGGGTACTCTTGGTCAATCTATCTACTGTAACATCCCGCCTTTTCGCATGGTTTAAATCGACGATAATCCACACACGTCAGACTTAAAACATACGGAAGGGCGGATTGTTATAGGGTAAATAAGAGGGAAAAAAACAAAACAGAATCTTACAGCGGAAGGATAAAATATAATAATCAAATATATAGTTCATGAAGCTGTTTACAAAATATTTAATTTTACTTATACAATATATCAGAGTTGCACATACCAACGAATAAAATCGATGCAGCGGAATACAATATGTAGTGGAACAATATAATATAGTAGGTAATAGTACTACAAAACTTCGTCTTCGTCCTACAGAATAAGATCTTCGATCCTGAAATTCTCGGACTGACCCGAGCGAATTGAAAAGACAAAACACTCGAGTCAGAACTAAAAGATCTTATGTAAGTTAAATCAACAGAAATAAATATGAGTGTAGTAACTCAAGAGATGCTCGGGATTTACATCTCCTAAGGATCCGTTAAACTATTTACTATGTAGTATATTTTGCTATTATAGTAATGTCTAATAGTAAAGTAAACTTACTTTTTAATAGCGTTAAGGGGTTACCCATATAGCCCTTAACACAAATAATGCCAATAGTCTATACACTACCGTAATACATCCTGATCGAGAGGCTACCAGAGGATACTTCATAGGTACGACACAAATAGAAACTCGTACAAGGCGCGCTAGGGTAGGTGACACGGCACAACTAGGCAATGCCAGGGTAGATATAGCAATTACGCATCTGGGCTGGTGGTAACGCGTAGCGCGTAGCTATCGCCCACCTCGAGCCACACCCCCAAAAAGAAAATCAAAAGTGGCCACCGAATCAATCCAAAAGTCAAAGTATAAAATCGAAGGGATGTGTCCGATCAAAGGTGCTAGCTCAATTGGCCCGAGAATCGCTCTTGTTTTAGCCACCTTATGCCAACTCACGGGAGTCGGGTCCACGTATTTACCTCAAAGGAAACGCCACCACCATCCTACTTCATTCTGGAATCTCCACCGCGTACACGGTTGTTAAAGTTGTTTTCGGAGTTGGCAGAGAGTATGACAATTTCCGATCCCGGTCTCTTCAACAACCAAATGTTATTATCACACCGCGGTTATCTCAAAATAATTTATACTTTAAAATCAGAATATAATATCTCTTTCAAAACCGTATAAATACGATATCATTTATATTTTTAAAACCCCAAATCAATATGATATCATTTTTATTTTATAAATCCCTTTCCCAAAATCATAATATTTTCAATATATATATCTTAAACCCCATAGCTTTGAAACAAAATTTTCAGTACATAAATAGTTTAATAATAAATTACTTTATAAAGTAAATTAGCTTTTTAATTTCTCAAATCAATTCCAAATACAGATTTGAATTCCCAAATAAACCATTTAAATTTCCGTATATTTCAAAGTTCAAAAATTCCACCATTTCAAAACTAAATTTTTAATTCATATATATATATTCCAAATTCACTTTACTATTATTTTGTTTTGAAATACTTACTTAATAAATCCAGTATCTTTTAAATAAAACTTTCAAATTCAATAATTTAATATTCCTCAATTTATTTAGGCTAGATTTATTCACTTAAATCATCTTAAACCCGAATTTAGTTATAACACCATATTCTTTTTAAATCTAAATTTCAATAAGATCTTAATTAAATAAAATCTAAGATAAATTTCAAAACTATCTTCTCAACTTTGATTTATAAAATGATATAAAATCTATATTAGATTATAATTTAAGTAAATACTCATCCACGATAATTTTTGATAAAATCAACTTTATTATTAAACTTACTTCATACTTTAAACAATTTTATACATAGCTTAAAACCAAGAATTTAACTATATATAAAATAATCTTTATCAAATATCCAAAATCAATATCTCATAAAACCATATAATATTTCTTTACAAAACCATAGAAAAATTATTTCAAAAATAATTATATATATATATACCATTGTGCCTGTATATAATTTTCTATCCTATAGTCAAGTGATATAGATATTTATCATTTCAATCCGCAATTTAAAAATAAAAAATTTCGGTTATATATCATTTCAAACCGCAATCCCGAATGAGATGAAAATGCACAATAACTTGCAGTTTATAACAATATAATATACAGCATCCATTCATCCAATATCAACCATCAACCATTTATCGCAATCATCATCAAATTCAAACAATATCATCAATATGGAACGGATAATAAACCGCAGTTATTAAATGATTGTTTGGATGATATATGATATATTATCTATATATTGATTGGTATTTGGATATATTCCTGCCTATTAGAGCCGATAAGACCTTATATGTTCCTGTGTATGAGCGGATGACCCTTTATACGCGCGTCTGGCTCGAAGCGGACATTGTACACATATTCTAATATGTATAGTTGTTGCCGGTGACAGTTTGGAGGGATCCAACTGGATTCCTCACCAGTATTGATTTTATTTACAGATATTGTGATATATGCTATTGTCATGTGATATATGATGTTTTGGATGCCGTGATTGATGTATTTAATGTTGTTGCAGCATTGGGCCTATTTTTGAAATTTAAAAATGTTAAAGTGATGTTTCGAATTTAAAAGGATTTTAAAGCGATTTTGAAAATATGCGTTTTGTTGAATTCTGAATTGTTAAAGAAATGGATTTATTTTAAATAACTAAATGTTATAATTTTTATGTTATAAAAATTATGATTTTTAGGAAATATAATCAGAATGTGAATTTTGAAATGTGAAGTTGATTATTTGGTAAAATAGTTTAAATTGAGATTTTGAGTTATTATAAACGGTTATATAAGATTTATAAATTTGAATTTTTATAAATAAAAAATGATGGAATTGTAAAGGAGTTTTGTAAGTGTTAAAATGAAATTATAAATGGATTTTATAAGTCAATAAGATTTGTAGATTGATGAAGTTATAAAAAGAACGAATTTTGGAAATAAAGAGAATTATAAGTAAATAACTTATAATTTGTATTTTTGGCATATAAATGAGATAAATGGAATTGGTTAATAAAAGAGATTTATAAAGTGAAGTTTTTATAAAATATAAATGTGAACTTATAAACATTGTTTTATAAATCCAAAATCAATTGAATTTGATAAGTTAAATGTGTAAGTTTATTAAAGGAATTATATCCACGATTTTAGGCAGTGGTTAAGCCTTTAATAAAAGTGCAATAGTAATAAATTTGATTAGAAATTAAATCCATGATTTTGGACAATGGATTATCTTTAATAAATGAGTAGTAATATTGGATTTCGTAAATGAACTATATTCACGATTTTGGACAGTGAATAATATTTTAAAATTAAATAAATATTTTAAAAAAGTGATATTTTAAATGGAATAAAATGGTTGAAGATATTTTAAAATGTGTTAAGTATCGAAACCATAGATTTCAACATTCATTGTTGAAAAAGACGTTTTCGAGAAATAAGGAAATGATGGACTATAACACTATTGTTATAGTAAATAATTTTTGAAAGGAAATGTTTTGTATAGTACATGGGATTTATATATCTATCTAATTTTTGAATCCCTATACTAGTGATTTTGGATTGTCATAACGATGTTTTACGCAACATTCGTTTTGACCCAAATAAATGTGTTTAAAGATAATGTTTTGCTTGTAGAATAAAATATATACTTAATCCTGATTTAAGTATATGGAATATTTTCTCTGTGTTGAAAATAAATTGATTTGTGAATTACCTATTATTATAAGTATATGGAAATGTTTTCCAATGTGGAAGTTGAAATGGTTTTGAGAATCATATCTTTTTAAAGATAATTTGAAGTGAATATTTTGCAAGTGATTTAATTAATAAAAGATTAATTAAAAGGGCCTAGTGATTGTATATGGTGCTAAATATTTGTTTGTTTGCTTTGATAGTTAAATAAACGACTATCAAATTTGGCTAAATTTTAGTTCCTCGACTTGATGTGGGAACTCTTTAGTCGTACACTTAGTACGTAGCCTTGTGTGTAGGCTTGATTATCGTTTGTATTGAGAATGTTGATTCGTATAGTGCGGAGTATTACTCTAATCTATCGAGCTTCCTTCTTGGCCCGAAGGATAGCAAGTTGAAAGTTGGAGAAGTGATAAGTCTATGAGACGGTTTCTGTGTGAAGTTGAGAAACGCTTTTGCGTTGTTGGTGCAAAGAGACCGGGATCGGTTTATCCGAAAACCACTTCGGACCAACGTATATGCATTCGATTGTGCAGGTTATTGATGATATTGATATTCAGGATTTTCATAGTGGGGGACTGCTTGTTGATCGTTTGGGGTTAAAATCCCAATATACATATAGTAGCAATGGTCTCTTCATTATGAATTATCCAATGCAAGGACTATTCACTACTAATCCTAGGGATTTCCCGACAGGATGTGGTAGGAAAATACCTTCGGTTTGTCCTGTTCCTGGACAACTTGTATAGATGTTTGTCTGACATTGCATTTCTAAAGATTACATGTTTTTACAAACGTACATCGGTGGTGGTAGAGAAGACAACTTCTCTTAGCCTAACACCCTCCTTGAGACGTATGAGCTTAAGGGTTGTATTTTTATGGAAGGCAATTAGTAGTCAACAGAAATGGCCGTGTGTCACTCAAAGTGATGTGATTGTGATTTGTGAAAGGTAATCGTTAACTCTGGCCTCATCAACTGGAAATGACCAAAATAAGGTTAGATGCAGCAAGGCTAAGTGGGTCATTCCCAAGTAGGATATGATTGTCCTCTTCTAGATATATCTTTACACGCTATGATGTCGTGTATCTGATTATTATGGTTTGTATGCTTTAAGGGCCCACGGAAAAGGTCGGTAACGACCGGAGGATGGCATATTCGGTACCATCTAGTTATAGAGGTGGGCCGGTCTTGTTTGGTAGAGGGCAGATGTTCTATGCCTTGGGACATCCATCTAGAGGTGTACCCATTCGTAAGGTTGTCCCTTCACCTGGTCATTTGTATGGAAATCCAAACTCCACTATGTGCTATGATTTTGTTTGTAAAGGCGTAATGAATAGCCTCGAAATACTATATGGGTAACCATTTCGACTATGATTAATATTATTTGTATGTACTAAACACTAGTAAAATATAAAAGGATTTGATATGAAATGTTTTAGTTATCGTATGGTAAAAACATGTCTGTGTTAATGTGTGGGCCTGTCTTACGAGATACTTTGTTTTGATAAAGGAAAAGTTTGGTAATTTAATAAATTCAGTTGCGCATGTTTCTCACGCTTGTTTACCAGACTGATCTGAACGTTCTTCCCCTTCAATGCTCGGGTCAGACCGAGTATATTTATAGGTTCAGATTTGGTGCTTATGGAGCTTCAACGGGTGAGCTGGAGATCTTCATTTCGTATACACGTATCTGTTTTGATTATTGATTATCCGCTGTGCTTAGTTGTTGTATATTATCGGCAATTGTGAGGACGGGTTATTATAACTGTCCAGGCTGATAACTAGCGATTGATTGTTGAACTCTGATCGGTGTATGTATATACAGTTTCTGTTTTGTAAAGATCATTGTTACGATAATATATGTTTTCTGCTGCGATGTGAGATTCTGTATTGTTCTGTTTGGTTCTATCTTCTCTTTTTCTTCTCTTCTCTACTTCTCTCTTCTTTTCTTTCTCCTGACTTTTCGTCAGTCTGTGCTTTTTGGGTTGGACATGTGTGGTTTATTGTCAATTCAAAGGGTATCGGATTTCCTTGATTATGTTCAGCATAATAAGGTGTTCTCGCTTTATGAATAGTGATGAAGCTTAGACTCTTACCCCTACATGTCCCTAGTGTGAAAGGGTTGGTTGATAGTTGAGAGGCTTGCCGTAAAAGCAGATCCGAGGTACCCCTTGCGGTCACCTCTGTGAGAAATGCGGATTAAGGATCTTAAGGCTAAGGATAAACACCAGAAGGGGGTGAATAGTTTTTTAGAGAATTGTCAAATCTTTTTTTGTTTTTGTTGATTTGAACACAAATGTATGCAATATTCAGACACAGATATGATCACAGAATCAAACACAGATGCAAATATAAAGTAAAAGCAGTAAAGGAAAGAACACACCGGATTTTATACTGGTTTGAAGTTACCCTACATCCAGTCCCGCATACAAGTACGGATTTCCTTTCAAAAACAATCTTTATAATTACACCCTCGATTTCAAGGAAACGAGGTACACCCTCCAGATTCACAATCCTCAGGGTAGAGATACTTGATTTCCCGGGCAACAAGTTCACCCAATTGATTTCCAATGCTACAATCACACCTTATCTCGCTTGATTGATTTCCAAGGCCACAATCACACCTTTTCTTGTTTAATTGATTACAAAGAAGCCTATAACTCTGAATAACACTGAGAATCTTGTTGAGATAGTGATAGAGAATCAAACCAGAGATAACCTAGTTAGATTCAATGTTGATTTTGGCAGAGTAATGGTAGGAATATGTATAAGAAATGTGGAAGAAGAAGAGGAGTGAAAAACCAGAAAATCTGTATTAAAATTCGTTGAAAACATCCCCTATTTATATAAGAACAACAGCCATGTCCATTCGTGAAGAAATATGACGAATAGACACTTCTTTTGAAACTTAAATTTTGAAACCAACTGACACTATGTCGACATGGGTAGGTTGAGCATGTCGACATCCCAAAAGGAATTTTTAGTGATTTGTTTTTCTTTGAAAATAACTTCTATTTTATATTAAAACTATTTTAAGCTTTATAAATATACTTGTCTATAGTTAAAATACATAAGTAAATATATAGAATAATATATACAAAATTTTACTATAATTTTATATTTAAATCTAAGTATAAATATTTAAAAATTAAATATATTATTAAAGATAGTTAAAACTATGGATAATTTTGATTTTGAAATAAGATTATTTTGAGACTAAAAGTATTTGAAATCAGGATAGACGTTTTTGATGCTTTTAAAAGGAAGGTTTTGAAAACATTTTGAAAACAAGATATAATTTTGTAAAAATCATTTTGAATAAAGATTAGCGGATACAAAACAATGTTCCACTAGATTTTTCGTAGGTTCCATCCTACTTAAGGTTCCATCCCTTTAATAAGCTCGAAGTGGATTCCATTCCACGAATAAATTGGATTTTAAGATGCTAGTGCTTTTCTAGGAGTTTTAACAAAATTTCTAATTAAATTAAAAGATAAATTACTTGAACTTCTTGAACTCTTGATAATCTTGATACTCATGAGTCTTCAATCTTGATATCTTGAATCTCTATACTGTATACTCTTCATTCTTGGTACCTACATGGTTAAATCCTGCATATACATACATACATATATATATATATCTAAACTTATACTGTTAGTATTTATATTTTATAATCTATTATAAGGTTGTTGTCATCAAAACCATCATCTCAAGGACTAACAAACTCCATGTTGAAAAGCAGGAGTACCCTCATGTTGAAAAGCAGAGGAGTAGCGGGATGGTTGAAAAGTCTACCGGAGGGGTGCGGAGTTGCATGTTCGTCACATTTGGTATCAGAGCTTAGATTTTGTATATTCCTAAGCTTTGATGTGTACTCAGTATAGATAGGGCAGTAGCACCCTAGATTGAGTTTGAGTGTATTATATATACGAGCGTGGATTTGTTAACGATATAAAATGGTTTATATTGTGTTTGCTTATCCGTTGAGTTGTTTGTGAATTCTGGTCAGTATATGGGACGCTATGTTATCTATAGGGATTTCTAAACACTTAAACGAGGCAAGTCGACGTAGTATCATTTTAAATTGGGTAAATGAAATAATTTTACCTCTATTATATTTTAGATATAAAGGAAGCCATTTTTTAGAAATTAGTAAAGTGTATATAAATTAATTGTTTGGTTATTGAAAATGTAAAAAAAATATAAGTTAATAAAAAGCTGGTTGAATAATCTAAATAAAAACAACAATTGTAAAAGAATAAATTATATAAGAAAATGAATTATAAGAATGGAATTATAATTATTATGATTTACAATTGTGAAATAATCTTATATATAAGAAATGAAACTATATGAATATATTTATAAATATGAGTCATAAATAAAAATGGATTTTAAACTAAGAATTTGAAATTTTGAATCCTATTGATTTTGACAGTTTTTCAAAAGTTGAAGAGATAATATCATTGTAAGATAAATGAATTTGAAATGATCATATATAAGTGAAGTAAAATAGTGAAGTTATATAAAAATGTGATTTATAAATAATAAAAAGTAATTTTTAAAAAAGAATATAAAGCACTGAATTCACTACTCTTGCTGAAAAATAATAAAGGTGACGACTGTAACATCAACATTATCATTTTTGAGTTTCTGTGTGATTGATTTGCTACCGATAGTAAATTGAAAATTGAAATTTGTTGTGATAAACAAATATGAATTTAAAATCCAAGTTGAAATTGATGAATATAAGTGAAATGAATTTGGACTTATAATATGAGATAATAAAATTTAACTTGGTAAAGTTAAATAAATTGAATTGGATTTTAATTGAATTAGATAAACTATTAAAATGGAAATTAAACGTAAAGGGTAAGTGATTATATAATATGAATTTGAAAGTTTGAATAAACAAGTTGTATAACTTATAAAATGGAAAAATATAGTAAAGCTAATTGTCAAAATGGTTAAAAAAATTGCTAAGCAAAACGAAATCTGAATTTGAATAATGAAATGAAATTTGACTTAACTAAAAGTTAAATAAAATAGAATTTGATTTGAACTGGAAGTGAACTAACTTGAATGTAAATTAGTAAATGTAAACTAACTGAGTATGAATAAATGAATGTTAGTGAAATCCAATGTTAATGAATCAAATGTGATTAAATTGAAAACCAATTCAATGAATATTAATGAGAAGTGAATGTATATTGATTTGGTATGGATTTACTGGATAGATATTGGTTTGTTGTATGATGGTTGGATTTGTTGATTTCAATTGCATTTTCTATATTGGCATATATAGTTGTTGTATTGGTATATGTTGTATATTGATATTATTTTCATATACACATGTTTCTTATTTGTTTGTTGAGTGTTTAGTAGGTATGTATGGCGCTTGCTTCGCATTTGGAGCTCGCTTTCGCGCTATATTAGCCGTATATGCTTGCTAATAATATATAAGGTATATATCTCGGATTACATATCGTACTTTTACACCTTTTTTTCCTACGGGATGCATCATCCTCGAAGATGAGGTGTATATTATATATATATATATATATATATATATATATTGTGATCCTACTACGATCGACCCGCGCAAAGGAGACGCTGGCGAGATTTTTTGAAAACATTAGGCGTTAGAAATTTTGAGAAATTTAAAAAAAATTGATAACTAAAATTTTGATTTTAAGTTATAATATGAAACGATATTAGTTGGTTTTAAAAAGATAATTATGAATGGATTAGAAAACTTAGAGTTTTTGTAAGAAGTTTAACTAAATGATTTCGGGAAAAGCTAAAATGTTAGATGATATCGGTAATCTAGTTTCAACGAATTATTTTAAAAAGTAAATGGATTTTGTGACTTTTTTCTTACTTGGTAATTTCGAGGACGAAATTCTTTTAAGTATGGGAGAATGTAACAACCCAGAATTTCAGTCATTTGAAATTTGTATATTTAATTGATTTTAAATATTCACAAGTTAATTTTATAAGTTGAATAAATTATATTTCGAATATCTTGATTTAATTGGATAATTAAATTGTTGATATAATATTTGAAATTGCAGAAATAATTGAAATTTGAATTTAATGTGAATCAAAATGATTTATAAAGTTTAATTAAATTATACTTGAACTAAAATAATGTTAGAGAACTATTAAAATTGAATTAAAAGTTAGATTGTAGAAATTGAATATGTTAATATTTAATTAACGAGCGAAAATAGTTATTTTTGAAACAGTCTTGGATTTCGACGAGACCAGTTTCATTGTATCCGTAATGTTATATTATTGTAAGATTTCAAATTTCATGTCAATCGGATTTACGGTTTGTCCGTGGCAAGCTTAAACGCGTAGAAATTCATTTAAGTGAATTTTAAATTTAAATTATTCGATTCGAAAACCATCATCCAAATACGATCGAATTGGTTTCCAATATATATATTTAATTGTGTTCGGAATAGGGGTAAAATAATATAAACGTCAAGCGGCACGCTTCGATTGGAGTTCGAAAAAATTTCGCGTGAATAGTGTCGCAACATTTTCTATAAAAGGACGTTATTATTTTCTATTTTCAATCAAACCCTAGCTAGTTAGGGCTAGCCGCCATTTTATCATCAATGGCCAAAAAGTTCGATGCTTCTCCTCTTAATCTCTCTTAATCCGTAAACAATTATGAAGAATGTTCAACAACAAAGTGATGGAGTTCGTCGAGTACTTCAGATCCATACGGCTATGATTAAAGCTACGGATCGATAGCGAATTTATGATGAACGCCGCACGTTCGTGCGCAAATTCCGAGGCATAGGTGATGATTTGGGGGTGCGGTCGATGGGCTGTGATAGTGCTCGCGACGAGTTTTTAATCGGTGGTATTTGATCGGCTTCACGATCAACGTCGGAGGAGGATAATTTAATTGAAATCGGCGGCTCCATGGGTTTAAACGTGTGAAAGCTTTGAACGAATGGGAAGAAACAAAACGTGACCATGATCTGAAGTGTAGAAAATCAACGGCCGAGATCTATCTAAGGGTTTGAAAATAAAAAAATTGTAAATTTATATATTTTAAATTGTACAAACTTTAAAAATGAATAACTTCTTCATACAAGGTCCATTTTTGACGGAACAAGTTACATTGGATCCGTATTAACGAGCACTACATTTTAGAGCTAGTTTGGAGTTGATTGGAGCTAGTGTAAATTTTGGGTAAAATTAAACGGTTGTTTAACTTTATTCGGAATAAAACACTACAACTGCTATTAGAACCAAAGTGAGTACAACTCGCTCTTTCTGACTCACTTGTATTTTTATATAAGTGAGAAATAAATTTATTTATAGTGATTGATGATTGTTTGGATGATATATGATATATTATCTTAATATTGATTGGTATTTGGATATATTCCTGCCTATTGGAGCAGATGAGACCATATACGTTTCCGTATATGAGCGGATGACCCTTTGTATGCACGTCTGCCTCGAAGCGGACATTGTACACATATTCTAATATGTATATTTGTTGCAGGTATTTGATCCAAATGGAGGGATCCAAATGGATTCCTCACCATTATTGATTTTATTTCCAGATATTGTGATATATACTGTTGTCATGTGATATATGATGTTTTGGATGCCGTAATTGATGTATTTAGTGGTGTTGCAGCATTGGACCTATTTTTGAAAATTTAAAAATGTTAAAGTGATGATTTCGAATTTAAAAGGATTTTAAAGCGATTTTGAAAATATACGTTTTGTTGAATTTTGAATTGTTAAAGAAATGGATTATTTTAAATAAATAAATGTTATAATTTTTATGTTATAAAAATTATGATTTTTGGGAAATATAAACAGAATGTGAATTTTGAAATGTGAAGTTGATTATTACGTAAAATAGTTTAAATTGAGATTTGAGCTATTATAAATGGTTATATAAGATTTATAAAATTGAATTTTTATAAACCAAAAATGATGGAATTCTAAAAGAGTTTTATAAGTGTTAAAATGAAGTTATAAATGGATTTTATAAGTCAATAAGATTTATAAATTGATGAAGTTATAAAAAGAATGAATTTTGGAAATAAAGGGAATTATAAGTAATTAACTTATAACTTGGATTTTTGGCATATAAATGAGATAAATGGAATTGATTAATAAAGGAGATTTATAAATTGAAGTTTTTATGAAATATAAATGTGAATTTATAAACATTATTTATAAATCCGAAATCAATTGAATTTAATAAGTTAAATGTGTAGGTTTATTAAAGGCATTATATCCACGATTTTGGACAGTGGATAATCCTTTAATAAAAGTGCAATAGTAATAAATTTGATTAGAAATTAAATACACAATTTTGGACAATGGATTATCTTTAATAAATGTGTAGAAATATTGGATTTGGTAAAAGAACTATATTCACGATTTTGGACAGTGAATAATATTTTAAAGTTAAATAAATATTTTGAAAAGTGATATTTTAAATGGAATAAAATGGTTGAATATGTTTTAAAATGTGTTAAGTATCGAAACAATAGATTTCAACATTCATTGTTGAAATAGACGTTTTCGAGAAATAAGGAAATGATGGACTATAACATTATTGTTATAATAAATGATTTTCGAAAGGAAATGTTTTGTATAGTATATGGGATTTATATAACTATCTAATTTTCGAATCCCTATACTAGTGATTTTGGGTTGTCGTAACGATGTTTTACGCAAAATTTGTTTTGACCCAAATAAATGTGTTTAAAGAGAATGTTTTCCTTATATAATAAAATATATACTTAATCCTGATTTAAGTATATGGAATATTTTCGAAGTGTTGAAAATAAATTGATTTTTGAATTACTTATTATTAAATAAGTATATGGAAATGTTTTCCAATATAGAAGTTGAAATCGTTTTGAGAATGATATCTTTTTAAAGATAATTTGAAGTGAATATTTGACAAGTGATTAAATTACTAAAAGATAAATTAAAAGGGACTAATGATTATGTATGGTGCTAAATATTTTTTGTTTGCTTTGATAGTTAAATAACCGGCTATCAAATTTGGCCAAATTTTAGTTCCATGACTTGATGTGGGAACTATTTAGTCGTACACTTAGTACGTAGCCTTCTGTGTAGGCTTGATTTTCTGTGTAGGCTTGATTATCGTTTGTGTTAAGGATGTTGATTCGTATAGTGCAGAGTATTACTCCAGTCTATCGAGCTTCCTTCTTGGCCCGAAGGATAGAAAGTGAAAGTTGGAGACGTGATAAGTCTATGAGATTTAGTTTCTGTGTGAAGTTGAGAAACGCTTTTGCATTATTGGTGAGAAGAGACAGGGATTGGTTTATCCGAAAACCACTTCGGACCAACGTATATGCGTTCGATTGTGCGGGTTATTGATGATATTGATATTCATAATTTTCATAGTGGGGGACTGCTTGTTGATCATTTGCGGTTAAAATCCCAATATACATATAGTAGCGGTGGTCTCTTCATTATGAAATATCCAAAGCAAGGACTATTCGCTACTAATCCTAGGGATTTTCCAACAGGATGTGGTAGGAAAGTACCTTCGGTTTGTCCTGTTCCTGGACAAATTGTATGGATGTTTGTCTGACATTGCATTTGTAAATATTACGTACATTGGTTTTTACAAACGTACATCAGTGGTGGCGAAGAAGGCAACTTCTCTTAGCATAACACCCTCCTTGAGACGTATGAACTTAAGGGTTGTACTTTTGTGGAAGGCAATTAGTAGTCAACGGAAATGGTCATGTGGCATTCAAAGTGATATGATTGTGATTTGTGAAAGGTAATCGTTACCTCTGGCCTCATCAACCGGAAATGACCAAAACAAGGTTAGATGCAGCAGGGCTAAGTGGTTCATTCTCAAGTAGGATATGATCGTCCTCTTCTAGATATATCTTTACACGCTATGACGCCATGTATCTGATTATTGTTGTTTGTATGCTGTGAGGGCCCTTGGAAAAGGTTGGTAATGACCGGAGGATGACATATTCGACACCATCTAGTTATAGAGGTGGATAGGTCTTGTGTTGGTAGAGGGCAGATGTTCTGTGCCTCGGGACATCCATCTAGAGGTGTACACATTCGGAAGGTAGTCCCTTCACCTGGTCATTTGTATGGAAATCCAAACTCCACTACGAGCTGCAATTTTGTTTGTAAATGCGTAATGAATAGCCTCGAAATGCTATATGGGTAACCATTTCGACTATGATTAATATTATTTGCATATACTAGATACTAGTATAATATAAGAGGATTTGATATGAGATGTTTTAGTTACCGTAAGGTAAAAACATGCCCGTGTTTATGTGTGGGTGTGTCTTATGAGATACTTTGTTTTGATAAAGGAAAAGTTTGGTAATTTAATAAATTCAGTTTAGTGTGTTTCTCACGCTGGTTTACCAGACTCATCCGGGTGTTCTTCCCTTTCAATGCTTGGGTGAGACCAAGTATATTTACAGGTTCAGATTTGGTGCTTATGGAGCTTCAGCAGGCGAGCTGAAGATCTTCATTTCGTATACACGTATCTGTTTTGATTATTGATTATCCACTGTGCTTAGTTGTTGCATATTATCGGCAATCGTCAGGACGGGTTATTATAACTGTTCAGGCTGATAACTAGTGATTGATTGTTTAACTATGATTGGTGTACGTATATACAATTTCTGTTTTGTAAAGATCATTGATATGATATTATATGTTTTCCGTTGCGATGTGATATTCTGTATTGTTCTGTTTGGTTCTATCTTCTCTCTTTATTTTCTTCTCTTATCTCTTTTTTTCTCCCGACTTTCCGTCAGTCTGTGCTTTTAAAGTCAGACATGTGTGGTTTATTGTCGATTTAAATGGTACGGATGTGCGGGTCGTCACAATAGCTAACAATGCATTCTAGTGCATCCTATTAAGTGCATCTGCAACCTTGCTGTCTTTCCATGGTGTGTACTCAATTCCAAAATCATAAGCAGCTAAAAACTCAAACCACCTCTGCTATCTTATGTTTAGCTTCTTCTAAAAGAACAAATACTTCAATGACTTATGATCCATATAAAGCTTGAGTCTCTCTCCCAAAAGGTAATGCATCCACACCATCAATGCAAATATCACTGTAGCTAACTCCAAGTCAGCGTTGGATATCTAACCTCATGCGGTCTAAGTTGTCTAGAAGCATAGGCAATCACTTTACCTCTCTGCATCAAACGCGTCTCCTAATCCAGTTCCATATGCATCTGTATAAGCTACCAAATCCTGATTCCCCTCCAGAACCACTAACACATGTGCATGGGTCAATAAGTGTTTCAAGCTCTGGAACACTTCCTTACACTTATCGGTCCACACAAACTTCACATCCTTTCGCATTAGCTTGGTCATTGGTGCTACTATCCTCGAGAAGTCATTAAAAAAATTCTGTAATATCCAGCCAATCCGAGAAAACTCTTTATTTCGGTTACTGTCTTGGGTCTTTTCCAATTGTTTGCCGCTTCAATCTTAGTCGGATTTATAGACAACCCTTTCTCTGAAACTACATGACCTAGAAATTTCACTTCCTTCTTCCAAAAAGGGAATTTCGAAAAATTTGCCTTTAGCTGGTGCTGCCTCAGGGTCCACTCTAAGATGAACTTCATGCTTCTTTTCATTCTTAGAGTATATCAAAATATTATCAATGAAAACCAACACGAACCTATCCAAGTACTTTGGGAAAATCTGATTCATCAAATCCACAAAGAATGTCGGCCCATTAGTGAGTCCGAATGGCATAACTAACCATTCGTATGACCCATATCTTGTTCTAAATGCGGTCAAAGGTATACTATCTTCTGCTACTCTAAGCTGATGGAAATCTATTGCTAAGTCTAACAGAGAAAATACCTTGGCTTCACTCAACTGATCGAACAAATCATCAATCTTACGCAATGGATATCGATTCTTTATCATTCTCTCATTCAACTTACGATAATCGATACATAGCCTCAACGATCTGTCCTGCTTCTTAGCAAACACTACGGCTGTTCTCCAATGTGAACTACTTGGTCAGATAAAGCTCTTGCCTTCCAAATCTACCAATCGAGCCTTCAACTCCCTCAATTCTGTCTGCATCATCCTGCTTGGTGATCTACTCACCGGTTCTGCTCCAGGCACCAAATCTATCTGAAACTCAATGGCTCCTTTCGGTGGCAATCCAACTACCGGCTCAAAAATATTTGCGAATCTAACCACGAAAAACCTATTCAACTCATCCTCTAACTCCACAACACCCAACAAAGGATTCACCTCAGAGCTATGGTTTTCTAGTGTATAAACTATCCAACCAGTATAGTCCGGGTGTTTAAGTGATATTTTCCTATTCTGGAAAAAAAATCCTAGCATCATACTCACTTAACTAATCCATACCCAACATGATTCCTAACCCTACAAAGTCAGATATACACAAACTAAAAATAAAGGTGTAACCTAGAAAGTCAAACTCTAAGTGGTCACACTTGATCCCAAGTGTCACATATCCTCCTATAGGATTTGCAACTTTTAAGGAGGTAACTAAATATGTGGGTTCTAGGTTAAGCTTATCTACCAAACATCGAGATATAAAAGAATGCGATGCACCAATATCAAACATAACGCTAACAAACATACCATGGATCTGAAGCGTACCTCCCAATACTGGTTTCCTTTTCTCCTAGCCCGTTGGCTTCGAATTAGTAGGCTCCAATGCAAATACTTGGCATTTATCTCCTTTAGCTGGCTCTTTGCACTGATTCTTGTAGTGCCCAACTAGATCACAATTGAAACATCTAACTCCTTTCTTCTCAGCAAGCTTCTTTTCTTTACCTTTCCGGCAATCATAAGCATAATGGCCTTTCTTATCACCTTGCAACAGACCACTTCAGACTTCCCCTTCTTCGCTGCTCCACCTTTCTGAGTGCTTTTCTTGTGAAAGAACTTCCTCTTCCGACCTCACCCAACCCGAACCTCCTTCTCCTTCTTCTCCTCCAAACAAGCAAGCATCTCTTCATGTCTTAACGCTATCTCCACTAGCACATCATAGGGATCTATGATATGCTGTAAGGTAGCCCTAGCCAACTTAGGATTCAACCCCCAAATAAAATTCTCATTCCTTTTCATCACTGTATCAACAGTGGTACAACCATATCTAGACAATTCTTCAAACCTGCTAGAATACTCCAAAACAGACATTTCTCCTTATTCTAACTCAACAAAAATTTTGATCAAAACAGACTTCGCCATCACCGACATAAACCTCTCCTGAAAACTTCTCCTAAACTCAGCCCATGTTATCTTCTCTTTATTTATTCCAGCCATCACACTATTCCACCAAAATAAATCTGCTCCTTGAAGTTGTCTCGAAGCAAGCCTCCTCTTCTGCTCGTCATTGAGCCCTAAGTCAGCAAATATCATTTCACAGTGCAGCAACCAATTCTCCGCTTCTATAGCATCTTCAGTCCCGATAAATGGCTTCCCTCCATGCCTGACATGGTCTCTACTAAAATTGGCATAATGATTGACCACCGGAACTTCCTGAACTCCCCCAGCATTTCCTCCAACAACTCCAGCGGCAATCCCAACTTGCATCATGTTCACGAAAAACTGATACATAGCTCCTATGTCCACTTGTGAGACTCCAGCACCAACATTTTCAGCTTGAGCCTGACCTTGGGTCCTCCTCGTATTGGGTCGGGCATTTCCATTGGTGGTGGTGTTTTCCCCTCATAAGTTAACTCTACCTCTTCTAACGTCCATATATGTATTCAATCCTTGTGAGATACAGAAGAATAGCCTAATAGAAATAGGAGAATGGAAATATAGCGTATACTTATATATAGAAAATATAGGAACGTTACTATAGCGTTATCCCACACCCCGATCTTACTCTAATTCCTGAGGATTATATATTCAAAAATCATTTTATTTAAAATATTTCATAAATCTAAGCTCTGATACCAAGTTGTAACATCCCCTATCTAGAGGCCCAAAGCGAAGCGCTGGAGATGCTGCAGTCATCCATAGTATTAACTTCCGGCGACTAAATACAGCTATGTTAGTGGTATCCATAATTTCAAAAACATTTGAATATGAAACAAAATCACAGATTTCAAAAACATCTTTTTTTTACATTTCCAAAAAACGTATTTCACATTCTAATTACATAATCGCATAATCGTTTCCCAGGTTCTGATAAAATATAACAAGTACATAATTACGCCAAAAGCGAGGTATGATGATGCCCCCTTGATTGACCAGAGTACTGTATAGACATAACTGTCTTAAATACGACATAGTGGAATAAAACAAAACAAAACAGCAACTCCTAAATAGCTATCCATCGGCCACCTACTCTTCTTCCAAAGCTTTATTCATCAACCTACTAAAACCTCAACCCTCAGCCTACTCAAATCAACTTTGAGAACCCGAGAGTTTAAGGGGAAAACATAAACTTCGAGTCATATATAAAGCCTGGTGTAAATAATACTATAAATCTAGGATATACGACATTAAGTGAGACCACGCCGCTTAGCGGAACCGGTTTTCACTCACTAATATCCCTTTAAAACATATCTTTTGCAAATCATAATCCTGCAATCAAAACTGGTTAAAACTACAAAGCATTTTTATGTAAACTTACATATCATGTAACAAATGGTCTATATGTCTGAACACTATAGTTTTGTTTGGCTAACTACTAACCTTTGGCTGACTCGGGCCTACCAGACAATATAACAAATCTGTTAGACATACCTCTTCTGGACGGTCTGTCCTTAACTATCTATTAAATAATTCTCTCCCGAATGGTCTGTCCCTAACTTAACATCTCCCACGATCACCTGATCCTAATAGTTTTGCAGACTCACCAATAACCTATTTGTATACAAACATATATTCTCTTCTGTATGTAATCATAATTTTAGTCTTACCTGTAACAAAGCCCTACACACTGGAATTTTGAACCAAATTAGCTGGGGCTAATAGTTAATGTATAGGACGCGACTCTATACCAGTCTCATATGGTATTCTAATATCTTATTCATTTTACTGGGGTACCTTTCCAAAAATTTCCTTGAAAACCTTTCGTTTGAAATTGATTTAAAACCTTTTAAACCAAACTTAAACAAGGAAAACACTTATACTCTATGTTTTACTCAAAATCACCCTGTTGTGTTATATATATACTTTGCTCAAATCTTTGTTAATGAAAACATTTAACTTTTGAAACTACCCATTTCGAATCAATTGAAAGTACCCCTTTCGAATCTATTGAAAGCGCCCCTT
The DNA here is from genome assembly GCA_030765085.1 of Allium cepa. Lineage (NCBI taxonomy): Eukaryota > Viridiplantae > Streptophyta > Magnoliopsida > Asparagales > Amaryllidaceae > Allium > Allium cepa. The sequence continues at coordinate 63,586,241 of CM060935.1, forward strand.
TCGAAAAAAAGTAAAACCCTTCTTCTATCCTAGACTGAAAGGCCAAAACCTTCCTTTCGAAACCATTCTTAAAAACCTTTCAAAACCATTGAAAAACCTTCCTTTTGAAAGCTTTAAAACCTTAGATATCTTACTTTTAAAACCTTTAAAACTTTTCCTTTCAAAACCTTTGGAAAACCTTTCCTATCAACCTTTCGAAATCATTGGGGAACTACCCCATTGAAACCTTTCTTTAAACCCTTCGAAAGCATTGGGGAAACGCCCCTTCCAAACCATCATTTAAAACCTTTTGAAAGGATCAAACTTTTCGAAAGCATTTGATTTCAATTTAGAACATGTGGAAAACACCTTTTGAAATCAATTTAAACCATCTCCTTCGAAACCATTTGAGTTATACTTCAATCAAAGCAAAAGGGTCATTAAAACCATTTTAAGTCAAAAGCCTATCTTTCGAAAGCATTTCTAAGCAAAGAAGCGATGGTGTTGAAACCACATTTCCGAAAGCATTGGAAAAGTGGCCAAGTTTAAAAACCAAGTATACCTTCCGAAACCATTGACTTCAAAAGGTAGGAAAAGCAGCAGCTAGGGGTTTTGACCCCTTCGAAAGCATTACTTAAAACAAAAGAGCGCAACCCATTCAAAACCATTTCTTTAAACATTTTGACCTGATCGAAAGCTAATCAAGACGAAAGCAAAGTAGGCGCAACTTCATTTTAAAACAATGGCATGCTTCAACCCCCTCGGAACCAAACATTTCGACCATATACCTTCCTCTTTCATCTAATTTGCTATGTACCAAGTATATTGATACTATGTGCATTGGTTTCGAAAGCAATGATGGAAAAACATCTACGTCGGAACCCCTGCTGTCGAAAGTGGCGAAATAGGCTAAAAACAAGTATGTATTTTGTCTTTAACTTAAAAGAGAAATACTTTTTGACTAACCTGCTATATTTGTCAAAATCTTATTGGTTGCTAATTTTTCTTTTCTAAAAGCACTGCCATAATTTCAGAAATAACAATTAAATTTATTTTATAAAATACCCCTTTTCCTTCCATAAATATATAAAATATTTAAGTCTCATACCTCAAATAATTTTATATATTCATTACAACACTTAAAGTAATTGTACAAAAATTCTGTAAAATCATTTTCAATATATTTTCTAACATATATAAATTTCAGACCCAAATAAATAATTATTTAACTGTAAATAATTTATAAACCTAATTAATCATTTTCTACACTAGAAAATTTATATAAAATCCACAATAATTCAAAAAATTGTGAAAATTAAAACCTATCTCTAAAATACCATTTCTGATTCAAATCTAAAATCGCAAGGCATTTGGATGTCATTTAATAGGGTTTTCTTATCAAAACATATCATAAAATCTATATGAACAAGCATAAATCATCAACAAGCATATATACACATTTAATCATTTAAAAACATGGCATAAACTTCCAAAAACACTTCGGATTTAACTTAAAACTGAAAACATTTAAGACAATGAGATGTATTCATTATTCGCCTTAGCTTGGAATTATGGATTTGAGATTTGAATAGCTTTTGATTTGATTAACCTTCTTCCTCAGCTTTTTCTTCCTCTAGTTCTCTAAAATGGTGGTCGGCCTCTATATTTTTAATTCGCAAACAAGAATGAATAAGAGAAGACACGACTAAAGGGTTTAAGGTTTAGGGTATAGGGATTTTCCTTGTTCCTATTTTTCCCCGCCTACTTTCTAACCCTTTATCTATTTTATTTCATGTTATCTCATTTTGATTTACTCATTGACATGGCATGGCTACCCCTATTAATCACCTCAATCCATTAGTCACCTTACATTATTTTATTTTATTTAGCTAACTAAATATCCTAAATAATGTTACCAAAAATACGGGGTGTTACATGGTCCTTTTGGTCTTGGAATATGATGTTTTGCTTATGAAATGTGAATGAAGCTTCTACTTATGATGGTCAATGTTTCTAGTTTTTGTTTGGCATTGATTTCATATTGTTGCCACAATTTCATCTCCTTGGAATTTGTAGGTTTGTTCTGCTTCATGTCATTGGGTCACCTACATCCTACATGGTAGTTGTTGTCGAAGTAATCTTTTCTCATATGGCATATGAGGCTTTGGCCTTCTGTTGTCAAAGTGTTTCTTTGGTGACACCATGACTCTCTTGCAATAATGTGTGTTTTAGTCAAAGTGTTAATCAAGTGGTTCTACTCAAGTAATGTTCATATTTTCCTTTTGTAGTTTATACTTGTATGCACTTTGCGTGGTGCTTATTTAGTGTATGTGCACGCTTTATGCAATTTTGTTCTGGATGTTTGCATCTTGCGTGGTGCTCGAGTTAGTTTGTTGGCTAGCTGCTAAGGTATTTCGCCCTCAAACAAGTAATAATTTTGTAATAGTGATACAACCACTTTAAATCCAACTTGCCTGTGCAAAATAAAATATTTTGTTTTGCCTGCAAAAACTAATAATGATTTAAGTCCTTATAAATTATTTTCAAACTCTTTTCTACATTTGTAAAATCACAGAAGTCTCTTTATAACCCAACATTATTTATAATAATTATCCTATAATTTATGTAATTGAATAATATTTTTAAATGAATTTACAAGCCTCAAAAATCTATTTCTATTTACTTTAGCCCATAGAATATATTTTTAAATCTCTGCTCTATATTCGAAAATCATAGAAAACTCATTTAACAACATTTAGAAATCATTCCATAATTTTCTAGAATTAAATAGGTTTTTATATAATTATTTAAGGCCCAAAATCAATTTTTTATATAAATCAATTCCTTGAATAAATTAATATGCATCTTAAACAAATCTTTTTCTACAAAATAATTTCATATTTACAATCCGTTTACTTTATACTATAAATACCATTGCTCCAGGTTTACCAGATCGGTCGACCGTCATATGTTGACTGGGTAGGTCACATCTGGAGCAATTTTGCTCCAGGCACATCCTAATCTATGCCATTCCTCTACGATTTCTTCCACGACCTAGTGTTAATTCGACACAACAAAAAACACATTATTGCCTAGTGCACACACCCATAACTAGCATCAAAAATCATGAATTGGTGGCCATGGTAGTGGTTAAATATTATCAAACATGCATAGAGACAATTTAACACAACAATGAGCAATGCAAACAAGACATTCAACATAGATATGTGACCTAAGAACTACTCACCTTAGCCATAGCATGCACAAACTATTCTATGTATCTTCATTCTTCGTATTTCCCACTTAATGTAAATAGCTCTTGACTTCAAACTTGCTCGAATCTCAAGTTCGATTACTCCTTAGGGTGTAGATGTTGAAAATCTCATAACCAAATTTCATATTGTATAGATTTTGTTTGATTTATCATGGATTTTTGAAGATGGGGCTGGGGTAGAAGTTTTGTTACAAGAGAATGAAAAAGTAAGCAAAATGAATTACGAGAGATGACACTTTTGAAGTGGGGGAATGCTTCTAGAGTTGTGTAGAGAAGCGAAGATGGGTAGATATAAAAAGAGTCAGTCTCTCATTTTCGACTAAGGATTTGGGCTTTTGGGCCACAAAACAAATTATTCTCCGGTTCTTTTATTCGGTTTCACAAACAATTATACTTCCTCAACAAAGTAACTCCAAATCCCAATTAAAAATCAAATTTATTTATTAATAGTGTTATACCAATGGTGTATATTTTTATCAAATTATTTTTCCTTAATTTCCCCATAAAATAATAATAAACTCAAATCATACTATTTGGCCTATTATAGTAAAAAGTATTCATTAACATAAATAATTGAATAAAAATTCATTCTTCATCATACTAAATTACAAAACTTTTTTTTACCAACTTTATAAAATCAATGAAACCATTTTTGATTTATTTTAAAAATCATCTTAAGTTTAAAACATCAATATTACTTCGAAATAATCAAAATTTCTATTCATTAACAATTCATATCGCCAAAAATATTCAATATCAAAATACTTCATTTGATAATCACTTTAACAAATAATTACTTCCAATATAAATAAATATCATCAATTAAATTCTCAAATATCAATAGTAATTATTTTACTATTACAGTAATCATTTAATAACTTTTTTATCAAATAAATCTCCATAATTAAATTCTCCAAAACAACTTTCTCTTTCACAAATCTCAACAAAATATTTTATTATTAAATTTCCAAACTTCAAATATTTCATCACTTAATTCTGAATAAATTTCCATATTTTCAAATGATGGAATTAGTTTAAAAGAAAAATCTGAGGCCAATTTCAATCTAAAGGACACAAATTTTAAAATTTAGTTTGAAAGACACTTAAATGCTATGTTAATATAGAATTAAATAAAAAAATGTTACATTAAACTTGCATCGGATAAACAAAATGTTAAATTAAACTAACATCGGACGTACACTAGATGAACTAAAATAACATTCATTTTTCACAGTTAAATAAATGTCAAATTAAAATATTATTACACATATATAATGCTAAATTCATATAACATTTGTTTTCACAGTTCATATAGTATCTATTTTATCTAACGCTATATTAATATAACATTCAGTTTCCTTAAAGCTAAATTTTAAAACTTATGTTTCATTCTAAAATGTGGTTGAAGATTTTTCCTTCACGGCTGTTTTCAAATCATCTAAAATTCCTTATATTTATAATTTAATTCCAAATTACTCACTTTATTATTTAAAAATCTATTATTACTTTTAATTAATTGCTTCTCAATAATGGGTTTAACATATACAAATAAATCTAAGAGAATCTAGTTCTTCTCAATGAAAGCGCTAAACATTTGCTTTACTTTTTTGACGCACATACCAAAATTCCTTTCGATCATTTTTAGATCTAAATGATATTATATTGAATTTTCATTTGGATTCTGTTATAAATAAATGATTATAAAAAAGGGAATTGAAACGATAAATACATAAAAAGAGCATGGAGAGAAACATAGAAAAGCAAAAAAGAGAGAAAGACAGAAGATTTTTATGCTGGCTCTACATAATTTTGGACCACATCGACCATTACCTTCATTACTTGTTTATAGTTTCTTGATACAAAGTATTAAAATACATGACTTATGAAGTAGTTGAGAAAATAGAGATTTTCCTACATCTTTTGCTCCTTTATTTATAGTTGAATTTAGGTGAGCTGTTTTTCATAGACGTTGGACGTTAGGTGTTAGGAAGCTTCCTTAAACGTATATTCCCATTTGGACGAAAACAGAGGTCAAGTTTATGTTATAGCATGAAAGGGCCAAATTTGAGCAGTCTAAGTGTTGGATCAAGTTTGAAAGTAGGAAAGTTTGAGTCAAATTGCTTCGTGCCGAATTCAAACCCTCTCTGGGCATGCTCGAGCGCCACTTCAGGCAAAGCTCAAGAGCAACTTCAGGTAAGCTCGAACGTTGCTTCGGGTAGAGCAAGAGAAATACATGGTCAAACATGGAAATTGCTTTAAGTGCTTTGGAACAAGCTTGGTAGAAACTCAAGCGATCTTCGAATAAACTCGACTGCATCTCTAAGTTCTCACCATTTCAAAATCCTTCGTGTCCATCTTTTGCTTAAGCTCTTTTACTTAGAGTCCAACTCCAAAGTTGCTTCAAGCCATCTTTTCGATTGCTCCGGGTCTGACTATGAATTTTGAGTGCTTTGCAGTACATTTTAACTTGTATATTTTCCACTTTTTTGCACTATTTTCCATGCATACTTTGAGCAGTGTTTCAAATAGATATTTGAGAATTTTCCGCAGTATTTTTTACTCCGTTTTTTAGAAGCAAAACCAATTTAGCAAAATAAAAAACAATTTTGCTTTTGATCGCTGAAAGTATTTTACTTGAGGCTGACATCTCAACCGCATGATTGAGTTCAAACTGCACCCTTTACACATGAATAAACATTATATTGCCAAGGATATGAGGCCTGGTACATATGATGCATTTATACTACACAACAGCAGAAAATGGGATAAGAATATCAAAAATACCAGCTTGGAGGTGAAGAAAATACCAGTAGCGTGGAAGCTGCATGCTTGTATGATTCAATTTTCAACCATCGGGGAAATTTGGTAGAACTTGCCCCTTTTTTGTACAAACCAAATTTAAATATACTGAATTTTCACAAATTGAACATCCAAAATTTAAATTTGCTAGAAAAACATGATGCTGTACATGATTATGTTTTCTTGCCATGACAAGAGCACTAGAAAATTTTGTAAAAAGGAAGGAATTATTAAAAACTCTAGTTATAAGTATATAGCCTCATAAAAAAGGAGGACGACCATAGCAGACTGGGAAGAAAGTTCTCGGTGCTATGTCCACATTGAAGGCAACAAACCCCTGCCACGTTTCGGTTTCATGTCTATTTAGAAAACAAAATGTGAGGTTAAATAAACAGTAAATGCTTACATGTAGATACTGTGACATTAAGGATTCAAGGGGGCAACAACTTCCAAGTTCTTTTCAGTAGACCATGCTTCTGGATAAAAAAGTTGAGAAGCTTCTAAGTGAAGATGCCAAACCATTATTTTAGAACATCCATTCGGAAATCCTTCCATATGACTCTCATCCTCCATCATTTGCTCTATAAATGTTGTTTCCTGCAAATTAATTACTTACCTTGGTTAACACAAGTATGTATAAGTAGTGTATGCCTTAACATCTTTAAATTTAACTTTTTTTTTATGTTACGAATAGTTGGTACACATTGATCTCCATTGTTTGAAATATTGGTAAACATTTGCATAATTTGAGTTTCTGTTGTATCCAATTTTGAAAATTGAATTCATATCCTATTAGATCAAAAACTCAAATTTGATATTCTTTATTAAGGATCGCTAGCTCAAGCGGCAAGTAGTATGTCATTCATCGACCTAACTTGTAAAGATCATTTATTTTCTAAACTTTTAAAACATCAAAATGAGTCCTCTAGTTTAATAAAGTAACACTCTTATTTTAAGAGAGAGAAAGTGCGTGCGAACGCGCTTGATATTCTATAAGATACTCCATCGAAATACAAGAAAAATGTTGTCATCAAAATCTATATTTGTAAAATATTAGACCCCGTTTGAGTTTTTTATTTGCGTTTTGTTTGTATTTTCAATATGTATTTCACAAAGTTTGAGTTTTTTATTTGCGTTTTGTTTGTATTTTCAATATGTATTTCACAAAGCATGAGAAGAAAGGATGAGGTGGAAAATGATCAATTTGGAGAATGGTTTTTAACATGTAAAGTTGAAAATGTTTTTTTCCATGTTTTCCAACCTTTGAAAAATATAAAAATTTATCTTCTTCAATCTTCTTCACCACTTCGTTGTAACGGCTAGAATTTTTCACCTCTACCTCCTCTTCCACTTTTGAAATGCATTTTAAAAATACAAAACATAAAACTCAAATTTCACGCCAAATAGGCCCTTAATGTTGCCATCAAATTTAGATGGTAAGAACTCCCTGCACTACTAAATATTATGAACTGCACAGAACAAAAAAGAAAACAACGGTTAAAATGAGCATCATATCGCTAATGAGTGCTTTTACCCTAGTACCAAAGGTTCAACAATTTTGAACAAATCTGGCAAATCATAAATACTACAGCCGAATTAAGTTGTAAGTTGACTGACCTGGAGACCTCTAGCTTTGTCAAGTAGCCTAATTGGCTCTAGAGTTGGACGGCGCCACCTTGCAGGATCCCAAAGTAGAGTACTATTGAATGCAAATCCTGACATGTCAACATGAAATCTTCTATATAGTTTGTTCCTTTGATATGTATGCCATCCTATGATGTTGCTGCCATTGCAAACAGGACCTTCAAATATAACCTTGTTCTTGCTTTCACTCATAATTGCCACTGGCCATGCACCAAAACGACTGCAAATTATAAGCATAAACTCCGGAAATCAACAACCACCATTAACTTAGACGGTAATTTAGAAAACAGTTAGTGGAAGAATATAATACGTATTATTAAGCTATAACTATAGCGGTATTGTTTTTGTTACTATAAAGAGCAAGTGTAGTAGTTCACAAAAAGCTTCAACCAGAACAGAGGCTCCTGACATAAAACTTACACTCGAGGTACATGATAGTAGTTTTATATAGCAACTAAAATTTTGAAAGGTTGACCTTTTATGGAGAGGTTTCCAAACAATCTAAGTGTTACTGTCCAAGAAAATATTGGTCACTGGAACTTAGGTTAATATAGCTATCCAAATTCACCTTTCAAGTTGTAGTTACAACCACCATAATTCTATTACGGTTTAATCGGTACAATTATACAAATTTTCAGTTTCAGCAATCAATGCATAGTTATTTTATTCATCCTGTCATGAAACTCACCGAGAAAATGTCAAGGTCCACTGACTCAAGTGGTAAGATCTCAAGATTGTGGTTGTAGTCTTGGATTCAGTCTCTAGAGACACCAAAATGAGCGCTTTACTTTAGTTATCACTCTTGTTATCAAATATAAATAAATAAATCGCCGAGAAAATGATCCTGGCTTAAGAAATTCAAGGCATTATGTGCTGCAATTAAGCTATATATATCAAATTAGACATAGTAGGAAGCTGTCGATTTTGTACTTACAGAAGAAGCGATTGCATTAAACTAATTTGCAATCCTTTCATAAGTTTACTAGTTAAGTTATCGCTTACATTAATGGCTTCTACGTAAATTTAACCCAAAAAAATAAGTTTGAGTACATTGACTTTTACTTGTTCAAACTGGCTTGAAGTTGTAAGCCCTGATTTTTTTTTTTAATGTAGGGCTGACTTTTCACCTCTTACAAGCATATTATGATAATGCAACGTTAGCTTTAAAGCTAGGCATGTACCAAACTTGTTGTATCTTTAGTAAAGCAAGCTCATAGGCTAAATTTAGACCATAAAATTTATGATTATAACTATAATGATCAACATAGTTACTAATGGCGCAAAGTGCAAAAAGACACAGCTTCTCCGAAGCCTTGGCGCACGACGTGGCAAACGGCGCGTGCTTTTTTAATTTACTGTGCATGTTTAGAATTTTTTTTTATAAATTTAATATATAGCAATAAACTTAAAAAGTTCAATATTTTTGCTAAACACAAGCAACAAAGATTTTTTAGGTATTTTGCCCCAAAAAAAAAAACACATCATCAAATATAATATTATGAACATAGAATTTCAAGCATAATGGTTTTTTAAAGCCAAAAAACAATATAATTATACACAATACTGATAACTAGAAATCTAAATACGATTATGCAATTATATTTTCCAAATCAATACCTGCATCATCAGATTCATAAGTTTCAACATTTTCCTCGTCGATCTCATTTAAATTTGTATCTTCTTCGTGACGATTTAAAGGAGCCAAAACAAATGCTGAAAAACGTCTCGATGTGAATGTTCTCTACTTGGATATCTAGCTTCTCCACTTCTGCTGCTCTAGAAGCAACACCTCAAATCAAGTCATCATTATCATCAAATATAATCTTATCTTCAGCATCGAATGCATCTTTCATATTTCTCGTTAATTATTCATTACAATCATCAATAAGCTTTAAGGATATTGGATCAATGGTATCACGGATGTTGCCCCTTCTTTTTAATGCTCTATAATATGATGAATGCTAATTTTTATGCAGTATAGATTATAAAAAATGAAAGTAATAAAAAACAATCATATAATGAAAAGGCGCGTCATTTTGCGCCGTATGCCAATTTTACGTCGTGCGCCATTCATTGTGCCTTTTCATGTGCACCACGCTACTAAAAAGAAAGACGCAAATGTCGCGCCGTGCGCTTTTCATAACTATGATGATCATGATGATGATAGTTGTTGTTGCTTCTGTTGTTGTTGTCACCGTCATCGTTACCGTTGTTGTTGTAGTGGTAGTACTAATAACAGCAGCAGCAGAAACAAGCATAGATGAACACCATTAAGCATTGCACCAGACTCTTCCAAAAAAATAGAGTTGAGGATCTAAAGAAGAAAAGAAGAATGACCTACGGTTATTCTAGGTTGCGCCAATCAAATTATATTTACTTCTTCCTTTCATTCACATTTTAAGTAGTAGCTTCTTTGAATTCTTTTATTTTATTTAATATTTCTCATAATACTTTATTTCCTTATCACTTTTTTTTCGAGATTGTCAATTTAGTTTCTTGTAAATTTCATACGTTTATTTTGTGTTGTAGTAAATACGAACAAGTAAAATTATGAAATTATTTACTTACACCCTAGGGAATTAAATATTCCAAAAAATTCATTGCTTCAGATGTGAAAAAAGAACTATAAAATTGGATATTTATCGAATTTATATTTCATGTTATAACACTTCAAAATTCTATGAAATCAATTCCAAATTTTAAGATACCATACAAAATTACAAATAGTCTAAAATCGTAGTATAAAGATATTTACGGAGATATGAATTTTTCCTACGAGCAACTTATTTTTTGTAATATTTTGACGTCAAATTTAATTAAAAATATTTATCAAAATGAAGTGGAAAAGAACTATGTACAAGATCGCCATCCTTGCCAATAACATGTGTTTTCTCTTACTTTTTTCAAGAACTTAAAAAATAAAGTGGGACTAGCAAGACGTAGGAAATACCTAATTCCATGCCACTTCTTCCTTTTTTTTAACTAAAATATTGTAACACTCCGTAATTTGGCGTTAGTTATTTAATTAGTTAGTTAATTAATTAGACTTCGAAAATCTAAATTTGTGCAAACGATGGATTTGACCACGAAACTGCACAATTGCATTCGTGGCAAAATCCTAAGCAAGTTTTCTATATGGAGTTTTGCAATCGGAGTTCAAACGAAAAAATTACAGATGAAAAGCGAATTCGGAACGAAATTAATAATTAAATACGAAAAATAAACGTTTTTATACTAATTACCCCGGCCGACCAGTTGTTGGGTGACGGTTGATCCCGAGCGGTCGACCAATGACCCATAGGTGGTCGACAGGTGATGACCTGACGGCACCAATAAACCTACACCGCAATAGCCCGGATTTAATATTTTTAATCGTACGGTTCTGTTTGATTCTAGCGCCTATAAATTTAGACATAATCCTCTCTTCTCTTCACATATTTTTATAGAGACGGCAGCGAACCTCTGCCATTTCTTCTTCTCCATTTTCTTTCTAAATTATAAAGATAAAATATTTATAATTATATTCATAAAAATCAAGGAAGGGTGGAAACCATGTCACTTGGATTAACAAGAATTTGAAGATGAATAAAAGGTTCTACTTCATATCCGGAGATTCTGGTCGTTTTTAAAAGTTGAGTGAAAATTTTTATATATTGTTTTAATATGAAAATTATCCCATAGATGTTTATTTGATTTTTATGCCTAATTGGCTAATTGTATATGAGTTGTAGGTAATGAATTGAATATGATCTGAATATAATAAATATCGCCTTCGTATTCTTGTTTAGGAATTGATTTAGCATTATTTACAACCTGATCTCGAAATCAGTCCCAAAAGTATGAATTTAGAATATTGATTTGAATGAAATTTATTCGAAATCTGAAACAGATTGTATAACAATATTACAAATTTGGATTATTACCCTAATCTTGCTAGAATATAAGTTTTTCTACATTTGAAGTTGTTGAAATTTAGATTCGTTTAATATTTGTAAATTAGTTTGATTTCTTTTTCTTTTAGAAAAATACAACATTTGATCTAATAAGTAATAGATGCAAATAGAAAGAGAAAAAGACGTGTAAAGTATAAATTCATTGTATTTTACATCGTCTATTTCAGTAATAAAAAAATTATTATTCATTGTAATTTCAAACAATGTAATCATTTAAAGTTAAATATTTTGTTTTTGACTAATTTATGGAAATTATAGCGGATAATCCTTTTAGATATGATTCCAACAATTTAACATGCAAAAAGTATATTCTAGTGAAAATATATAACTAGAACATATTTGATAAAAATAAATATTTGTACGTAATTACCACGCTAATAATAGTAAAATAAAAGGCTAATAACGACATTTGCACATAATATTCACTTTAGGATAATTAACTAATGAGAAAAGGATTTAAAATGTAACTCTTATAAATAGCAACAAATATGGGAGTTGCAAAAATCTGATAGGGTGAATGAATTAACGAAACTGATAAAAATGAAATAGATATAAAATGTTATTAATTTAAAATTGGTAATCATATGTGAATGTCGAAATGTCCGTTAGGATTTTATAGACAAATTAACGTTTATGAGCATTAAACGGATATTGATGGGTAGATAAATATTTAAGATAAATTTTATTGCCTTTAATAAAAAGAAAGTTAGTAAGCTAAGTCCAATGTCTATCTATGATGATATAAATAAAGACTTCGGATGGTTAATTGGATTTAGTGGATTGGTAACGCGATGTCAGTAAAGTCACTCGACGGAAGATTGTCCTTCACTTTAAGGCTACCAACAGCCGTTAGCTACTGATGTGAGATATCACTAATATTAGGACCCGTGACAACGTGAGAGACTGAGTCTGCTTTCTTAATTGGAAAGTATTAAATGGTTCAAATTTGAAATTAGAAACGGTGAGGAATGTCTTCACAGGATTCGCTGATGGTTTGAGGTCTTAAGTGGCTGAATGATCCACCTCTCTCTTAAATGACAGTATTAAGTAACCTAGTGAGATTCCAAATAAACAAGGATGTCTTTAAAATGGGTTTACTTCAGTGTTGAGGTCTTAAGTTGCTGAAAAGTCCGCCTCCCTGGCGAAAGTAGTCCAAGGAGATGTCATGTTTATATAAAAGTAATAGTGGATATCTCAGAAAGCTTCAGGTGTGAGATCCTAAGTGACTATAGGGTCATCCTCTTTTCTATAAAAGGAGTATTAAATAGCTCAATGAGATTTTCAAGCAACGACGGCTAGATGGTACCATTGAGAAGCATGCTTTTGGAAATAGATCTTAAAGGACCAGAGTCTGTCTGTTTTTCACTTGGAAATATTAAGTGATTTGGGTACAGTCTCTTACATTGCTAAGGCCGTAATAACAATAATGCAATTTAGGAACACGCCATGGGGATGGGTCTTAAATAATGGAGTCTGCCTTAGTTAAGGTCTTAACTAACCAGAATCTATCTATTTTCCACTTGGAGATATTAATTTGGCTTGGATCTTGTTTATTACATGGCTAGAATTTTATCGACGATAGATGCGGTAATAGTTATACATTAAATGTCGAAAGCATTAAATAGTAGTTAGAGGTCTTGTAGTTATGACCCACCAACCATTGACAACATTGTTAGGAAATCACCTTGAATATAGGTCTTAAATGACAAGGTCGACCTTGATTAAGGTCTTAAATTGTAAAGTCTGCTATTTCTCTTTTTAAAAATGTTATAGAAGCCAGCTTCATATTTAGAAGTACTAAGCGGCTAATGGGTTTGAAAGTATTGGGTAGTTGATATGACTTCATTAGTATTTCGTACCTTGAAAAGGGGCAAGTATGTAATCGTATGTGCAATGCAAGGTTAGATTAGAATTGGTAACCTTAATTGACATAACAATTAAATGGAAACCAAATCGGTATAAGTTTATGTTATAGACAGTTTATATTTTCAATCATCAAAACGTTGTTCTGACCCCCTCATTACAACCCACGCGATAGACTTAGAAGAACAGGTCATTGGAGTCGGTATTTTATCCTATTATTGTTTCTGCTGTGAGTTTAAATTTCTATCAACCTCTTATAATACTCATATTTATTTGCAGGTATCAAATCCAACGATCTGTGCTTTGATGGACTTGGCGTTCGATTTTGTCGAAATTTGGACCCATTAAGGCAGGGGTTGTTACAAACATATAGAAAAATAAATAGGCATCATCAAAGGGTGGAGATTTCCTATATCTTACCCAAGCCCTTTTTATCGTTTATATTCTTTTTATAAATGAGTAAATAATCAACAAATGTCGTCTTCTTCTTCTTTTTGTGAAATTATACAACCGAATGGAGTCAAACTCCGTCACTTTTGTGCGGTTCTACTAGAAACAAACAATAGTCAATGAACCCTGGATTGCTACCTCGATTTAGAGTATACATAGGCATTGCTAACAAACAATATTAAATGATACTAACAAACAAGATATATACAAAACATGAAAGAAGTTTAGATAAGTGTGTGTACACACATATATTCGGAATAATACACACAAGGAAGTCGGACAACAATAATTTATTTGATCCAAGTTTGAAGTAAGCTAGTGTTTGAGTAAATAAAGAGTTTGTGGCTCAAGTTGTCTATTTGTAAAAGTGAACCTGCGAACAAATAACAAATAACAAATAGAACAACTAACCTTATGACACCTTCAGATTAGATGCATAAAAAATAAAGTGAAATTTGCCATGATAAACAATTTACCTTGTGAAATCTAAATATTTTTACACAGACAACAGTTTGGTAAACATATGTGAAACTACATCAAAATGTATGCATGGTTCATAAATAAATTAGACTCTCAACGTGAAAATGATTTTTGTACTAGTAAAATAGTATGCCATTTCCAAAAATCCACCTGCACCATAAATAATTGGACTACTTAATTTTTGGTACTATGATAATTTAGAGAAAATCAACAGCGTTAACCTTTTAAATCTCGCACAAAACAAGAAGAAATGCAACTTTGTAGCAGAAAATATATTTGTTCACCACAAATAAAAATCTATAAGAGTCAAATAAAATGAAATACCCCAAAAGCTATATACTGAAAAAGCAAAATGCCCAATGAAGAAGCTATTGCATCTATAAAAGAAGGAAGAAGTTGATGGTTCTACTGCAGATTGTTTTTCATTTTCATCTATAGAAGCTTAATTTGCAGGCAAAGAAATGAGAAAAGGAGAAAGATGGTCTTATAATTACTTTTCTTGAAAACATACATCATTTCTCTCTCCAGTCAGCTTATCATGTTAATATTCCATAGAACATAATACGTTTCAACTTGATGATGCGGTTACAAACATGCACCAGTCCATATCATTGCGCAACTTATGTCAGTAGATTCATGCACACAACTCTCCAATATCTAATGCTAGACCTAAGAGCATGTCCAAAGGGAAAGGTGGGGCCAGTCATTAAAAGAATATTTTTTTAACTGACCCACGCTCACTTAACCCCAGCACTACACAGAGTATCGGGCATTTATAATGTCGGATAACAATGTCTGGCCTCGACTGCAGTCCATGTGATAAATAATTAATCGGGACCACACAACTCATCCGGCATTCTAAATGCCGGATAAGCAAGCAACTCAAGTGACCTTGTGGTTGCTTTGGTTGATCCAAATGGACAAACCAAAGCCCTGTTAAGGGTCAGTCACCGACTGATTCACCCACTATTGGAAATGCTCTACGAGAAGCACCTGCATTCCTACAAAATATATGAATGGATAATAGCTGTACAAGGCAATTACAAAAATTCCAAAATGCATTTCATAACAAATTATTAAACAATTGCTTTCTCTTACAAGTCCTTGAAATATGGACAGCTGTACAAATGGTTATGGCCATTTGCTTGTACCTTTTGTTATAAAATGCATGGATGCATGTGCATATATACATATATATACACACATATGTATATGTACACATATATGTATATATGCACACCCGTGCACGCTTCTTCACTATATCACATTTACATCCTTTTGATTTTTCAAGCTACAAAATTCGAATAAAAATTGTAGATATATTCAAAATAGTATTTCAAATAAATGGTTAAAATAATATTATAACAGTTAATATTAACTCAAATATTTGAACATGTTAGAGATTTGGAAATGATATTTTTTTTGAGCATGATGTTTATAGTGTAACATCTTTGAAGTTCCATTTGATTCTGAATATCTAACATAAAACTGTAGGTATGTACATTGAGATGTACCAAAAGAATGCTGCAGCGGATCCTTACGCTATACATAGCTATAATAACAGGGAGGGGGCAGGGCAGTGGGGTGGGGGGGGGTGTCTGTGATGCTGGGTGGCGATCTGTAGCACCACCATAGCCTATTTCCACCCTTTGTGCTAAAAGATTCCAAAACGAAATAAGATTTAGTAGATAAAATCTATTTGCTATCGAAATTTTGTACACAAAAGTTTAATAAAGCAAGGTACATGGATCATGGCCCAATTATTTTTTAAGTTTTTTTAACATCACTGACTTGCTTCTTCTGAGTAGGGAGTCAATATAAGTTAATATTAATGCACGAACAAATTATTGCCTATTCGTAGTGAGGACAGAGTATGACTTGTCCTGTGTAAAATTGATATTAAAGATAGTATATGCGAAATAACTAACACATATAACCACAAACTGGTTAAAATTCAACTAACTGAGACGTCTTGTCACATATTATGCATCCAAGTATTTGCTGTTTAGCTATGAAATTATTACTAAGATAATCAAACAGTAAATTTATTAAAAAGTAATCTAATAATCTAATATGCAACAAAAACTAAACATGTTCAAATGTCCTACAAAACTATAAGACCGTAAACCATATTAGCTACTATACATTTTAAATTGTCATTTTAGAAATATGAGTTTCCAAAAGGTCTAGAAACACCTATTAAAGCTTGTTAGTGCCTATAATGGCCGAAATTGTCCGCACAGCACCCAGAAAGCTACACATACTGGAACGTTCATATAACGAAGTGGGGTGCACATATGAGTAATCAGGAACTCCGCACTAACTTAGTGGATGCTTGAGTTCACTCGTAGCTATTAATGCACAGTGCAAAGCCTCTCCAACGCCTTCACGCACGGCAATGGCACGTGTCTTTTTAATTTACTACACTTTTAGACTTTTTTATTATAAATTTAATATATATATATATATATATATATATATTTAAAAGGTCCAATATTTTTGCTAAACATACGCAACAATATTTTTTTTTTTACATTTCACAAAAAAAAAATATCAAATGCTGTTATCCCATTTTTGGTCAAAACTGGAATATCAACAAATTGGCAAGGAATGATGGAGATCAGTTGGAATCAAGGCTACGATCGATGTCGCCAAAATTTGGTTGAGCTCCGATCGGGACGAGATTGATTGGAAATGATGATAAGGACTAGGAAATGCTATGTTTCAAATTTCATGTTAATCGGAATTCGTATGAAGGAGATATAACCAAGTCAAATGAAAGGAAGCACTGCCGAACCATCCATCCTCCACTCCCAAGCACTGCCGGTCCAAACCAAACCCTGTTCCATTACCTGCCGAACCAACTCCCTGCCGAACCAACACATTTCCCACACCTTGGCCGGACCAACCTCCACCGGTCCAACTCCATCCATATGCACTGCCGGTCCACTCACCACCGAACCAACCTCCTGCCGAACCAAACCATCTACCACCTACCACCGAACCAAGGCGTACCGGACCGATACTACTAGGCCAGATTGCATCAGCTCAAGCTCACCAGCAGCTATATACATTCAGGACCCCTGCCCCCAGCCTCACTCTATAAATAAAGGGGCAGGGGTACCACAATGGAAGAAAAGTTTGAGAGCTCAAGCACGGAAACTTTCAAACAACTTTCAGTTACTCGTAATCAAAGCTTTGTACTTGTAATCTGAATAGAAAAAGAGAATAACATATAAAGTGGACGTAGGCACGTTATGGCCGAACCACTATAAATCTGTGTGTCTTTTACAGTTTAGTCCCTGTTTTTTTCATATTTGCATAAATCATCCAAATCACTAAGAACAACTTAAAATCGACTAAATCATACGACTCGGAGGTGTTTGTCCATTTTTTGTGCAAACATTTTTGGTGCTTTCACTGAGAACAACTCAGGAGCGCTTTAATCATTGCCTCGCAAAGATTTGTTAAGAGACTCTCTTTAAGAACCAGAAGTCTATCCGAGATTATGGCTCTTGAAAGGAAAACAAGTAGAAGACAGAGAGCAGAAAGAAGTCAACACGAAGGGAGTCAAGGGGCTTCCTCAGGAGAGAACCAAACTTCAGTCTTCATCACCAGGGATGAGATGGAGACAATGATGAAAAGACAAGAGTTGGTTCAGAATTTGTTTCAGCAGATTGGGCAACTTGGAGCACAGAATAGGGAAGCTGATGGAGTTCGGAACGGAACAGGACCATCCGGCATAGCACCTGGATTAGGAGGCACACCCATGGAGAACATAGATCCAATTTCGGAGAGAGAAAGAGAAGCATCTACACAACCTGGGAGCAGCAGAGGAGTGAACGCTCAGTCAAGGGGGCAGATCCCATAATTCTCTCGTGGACTCGGGGGCAGGTCGAAAGTAATGAACAAAGATTGCATCTCGGAGACAATGACAGGTTGGCGGAGATGGTTAGAAAAGCTATGAGAGGCGGTTTGGTAAACAAAGATTTGGAGGATGTTAATGGGAGTCCTTTTACTCCAGCAATCAGATAAGCTAGGAACCCACCGGATTTCAAGTTACCATCGCTGGACATGTATGACGGGAGAACGGACCCCACGATTCATCTAACGAAGTATATGAGGCATATGGAAGTGCTGGGGGCATCAGAGGAGGTTATGGCCCGGTGCTTTCCATTGTACTTGGCGGATATTGCAGCATTGTGGTTTAGACAATTGGAGAATGGATCCATCGGAACGTGGAATGATTTAATTGAGAGATTTATGAGACAATTCAGGATTCACATTACAAGACCCAAGAATGTGATGACTTTGGCAACCCTAAAGCAGAAAACCGGAGAGATTTTGAGGAGTTACCTAACGCGATTCAATGCGGCAGCAGCTTCGGTGGATCGACCAGATCCATCCATGGTTATGATAGCGGCTGTGTCCGGGATAGCTGACGGAACAGAGTTCAAAAATTCATTAACTAAGGATCCACCCGTGGATCTAGGAGAATTCTATCATGAGGCGGAAAAGGTTCTACGATTGGAGGATGCGAACGCCGAAAGAGAAGAAGGAGAAGGAATTGATATTTATGCGATCAAAGGAGGAAATCCTCCTGAGAAAGGCGCGGAAACTAGTAGAGGTAAAAGAAAGACTGAGAATGACGGGGACAGGTCAAAGCGGCAACGGAGAGAGCCGCGATTCACCACTTACTCTGAGCTAAATGAGAGTCTGGAACGAATTTATCAGGATACTAAAGAGCAGGTTCCGTATCGTAGACCGATGCAAAGGGATCCAACTTCCGACGAAAGAAAATCAGACAAGTTTTGTGTATTTCATGAATTGAACGGTCATAACACTAATGATTGTAGGCATTTGAAGGACGATGTGGAAGGGCATATCAGGAACGGTATGCTCCTTCAGTATGTGAGGAGGCAAACTCCAGCAGTGGAGCCAGAGCGACCACCGTCTACATCGGCTAGAGATGACCCAGGATCGGGGCACCGTTTGATTATCCATTGATTGCTTGATTAAAATAACGATGAACAAGTTGTAAACCTCTCACTAACGCGGTTAAATCATTTACACATGTGAGCGATCGCGCACGGTCCATAGGCATGCTCTGAATGACTACCAACCGCGTTATAGTAAGAGTTTACGCTTTAACATCTTCATTTTGCTTTTTGCTTTGATTTTGATTTGAACATTTAAATTCTGCCTGTTTGGACATTTCTGCTGTAAGGTTCATATGATTATTGCTTTAATATTTACAATTCTATGAAAAAAAGTTACTTGTATACCCGTTGGATCGCGAACGGTCCACAAGCACCTCTTGCATGGCAGTGAACTGCCGAAGTCTCTGATTCGGAAACTCCCCCAAACAATAACTCCGGCACTGATAATATTGAGTCCCCCCCCCCCCGAGCACACTCATTCGCCTCGAACGGCACCCGACCTCGAGCGGTCACAACTCGCCTCGAACGCACCCGACCTCGAACGGTCACAACTCGCCTCGAACGGCACCCGACCTCGAACGGTCACAACTCGCCTCGAACGGCACAACTCACCTCACCTCGAATGGCTCGATCACGAATGGTCGTCATTTGAGGTCCGCCACTTGACCGCGCACGGTCACACTTCACCTCAAATGGCTCGATCCCGAACGATCGTCATTTGAAGTTAGGTGCTTAACCATGAACGGTCGCACTTCATCTCAAATATCTCGATCTCGAATGGTCGTCATTTGAGGTCACATAAAACTGTAAATTCCTTTGCAGGACATCAACAGGATATGAACATCCAGCTCATGGCATTACAAAACACGCCTTCCTATTACAAGGCATGTTTTGGGGGGCAAAGTGTTATCTCATTTTTTGTCAAAACTGGAATATCAGCAAATTGGCAAGGAATGATGGAGATCAGTTGAAATCAAGGCTACGATCGATGTCGTCAAAATTTGGTTGAGCTCCGATCGGGACGAGATTGATTGGGAATGATGATAAGCACTAGGAAAGACTATGTTTCAAATTTCATGTTAATCGGAGTTCGTATGAAGGAGATATAACCAAGCCAAATGAAAGGAAGCACTGCCGAACCATCCATCCTCCACTCCCAAGCACTGCCGGTCCAAACCAAACTCTGTTCCATTACCTGCCGAACCAACTCCCTGCCGAACCAACACACTTCCCACACCTTGGCCGGACCAACCTCCACCGGTCCAACTCCATCCCCATGCACTGCCGGTCCACTCACCACCGAACCAACCTCCTGCCGAACCAAACCATCTACCACCTACCACCGAATCAAGGCGTACCGGACCGACACTACTATGCCAGATTGCATAAGTCCAGACCCACCAGCAGCTATATACATTCAGGACCCCTGCCCCAGCCTCACTCTATAAATAGAGGGGCAGGGTACCACAATGGAGGAGAAGTTTGAGAGCTCAAGCACGGATAGAACTTTCAAACAATTTTCAGTTACTTGTAATCAAAGTTTTGTACTTGTAATCTGAATAGAAAAGGAGAATAACATATAAAGTGGACGTAGGCACGTTCTGACCGAACCACTATAAATCTGTGTGTCTTTTACAGTTTAGTCTCTGCTTTTTTCATATTTGCATAAATCATCCAAATCACTAAGAACAACTTAAAATCGACTAAATCATACGACTCGGAGGTGTTTGTCCATTTTTTGTGCAAACAAATGTAATATAAACATAGAATTGCAAGCATAATGGTTTTCTAAAGCAAAAATCCAATATAATTATACATATTACTGATAAACTAGATAAATATGATGCAGTAATTATATTTTTTAAATTAATGTCTACATCATCAGATTCATAAGCTTCAACATCTTCATCCATCTCATACAAGTTTGTTTCTTTTCGTGAAAATGTAAAGGAGCGGAAGCGGGTGCTGAAAAACCTCTCGATTACTTGAATATCCAACTTTCTCTACTCCTACAGCTCTAACAGCAACACCTCGAGTCAAGTCATCATTATAATCCTCAAATACAATCCCATCTTCAGCATCAGATGTATCAATCATATGTCTCGTTTATCATTCGTTACAATCATCAATATCCTTTACGGGTGTCGGATCAATGGTGTCACGGATGTATTGTACCTTTTTTTAACGCTACATAACATGTTGAATACTAAGTTTTATACGGTTTGGATTATAGAAAATGAAAAAAGAAATAAAAACAATAATATAATAAAACGGCGCGCCATTTTGCGCTGCACGCCATTTTTGCGCCATTTGCGGCATTCGTCGTGCATTTTGATGTGCGCGGCCACAAGGAAGAAAGGCGCAAACGCCGCGTTGCGTCGTGAAGCACGCCTTTCGTAACTGCGTGTTCGCTTTAGCCAAACTACTTTACTCTTCAAATATATGAGAATATATTAGAACTATGATCGTTGTGCTCAATCTTACTTCAGTGTGTGCGCGTGTACGCGCCTGCGTGCGCGCGCGCGCGTGTACACTGTAGAGACATAATCCATACTTCATAATTCTAACAGTTTTCTACGAAGGATCAGAGGATATAGTGTAAATTTCTGAATCAGGCTAATAGCAACTAGCAATCAGATCCAAGTAGCAAGCCTTTGTTATAATGTACAGCCTTTTTTATATATCTAAATAATCTGCATAATGGAAACCAAATTTGAAATTTTCGTTTCCAAACCCTGCCTAAGAGTAATATCACATCTGTCTTATCTTCGTGATTATCAAACTCATTGCATTAAAACAAAATTTTCGCATATATTGCATCAAACGACCCATATAAGGTATGTTGCACTACACCCTTCCATACATAAGAGTAAAAACAAATTAGGGTTGCAAAAGCCAAACATAACCATTCTTTACATTTGACATAAAAAGATTAAAAAACTGAAGTTGATGCTTACACAGAAACCATCGCAAAAACTGATTTTTGCTACTTTATTATCAAAAATAACAAATGAGTAGTGTTAAAAGATGCATCCATCATGATAGATAGCATGCCAGCAATTCAAAAAACAGGTTACATCATACCGAAAATAAATTCATACATACATACATACATACACACATACGCGTTCACACACACACACATAAGGTTGTAAAAATCGCTAGGCGGTAAAGATAGATCAAGGATTAATGGTTTAGGCGGGGATTAATCAAGGATTAATCGGAGCACGGAAGACGGCGACCCCAATCAAGTGGGGGAGGGAGGTTGTATATCGGGGGCTCGCCCGCCTCACCCAATTTGTTCTCCGTGTCCATTCCGCATGCGCTTCGCGCGCCATTGACGCTTTGCTCTCCTCTTATTTCTTCATTGGACGGTTCAGATGGACTTCGCCGTTCTTTCCCAACGAAAAATTTTCCAGTTGTGGATCATGAAGGGTGTAGAAAATGAAATCCCAACTGCAAGACGATCCAGTATCTTAATTAGAGGTCCAGTACACTTCGCCAAACTATTCTTACTCTAGGCCAAGTATTGTTTTTGATAATTCGTGTATCTTGGATTAAATATTAGTGTTTTGCTTAGCGTCAATTAATATAAATTGAAATTTTGGGATTTTGAATGTATTTCATAGTTACCAAGGAGACAGGACCACTTGAAACTAGCACATTGATGTTTGTGCGTGGCGCTGAACCTTAACTGATATCTAAACGATGTCTAAATTTAGATTCTTACTTGAGGCATTAAACCTTGTCTACGTGGGCCTAGGCGAATCGTTAGGCGGTAAGTCTCGCCTAGTCGGATGCCTAAGGATTTTTGCAACAGTGCATATGTGTGTGTGTGTTTGTTTGGGGATTGTGGGGTTTTGGGGTTTGTGGGGGGGGGGGGGGGGGGGTGTTGGTTTGGGTTGTATGTACCTACCTACTAACCAATGCATAATCAGCATGAGCATCCCAGATTAACAAAGATATCCGAACAGTCGCTAAAAACTAAAAGTAGAAGTAAATGAAGAAAAGGAACCAGTACCTGATTTGTCGCATTTGGTCAAAGATTTCAACTGAATACATCCTGTCGTCATCTGCGAAATGAACTATACCATCAAGCTTGTGTTTCTCGATATGTGAAAGTGCAACATTTCTTTGGAAAACCTCTTTACTTTTCATGCTAGTGACATTTTTATTGCACACAAGATGTCTATACATGACACCAGTGTTACTCAAAATCTTTGCTGTTTCGATGGACTGCGAATGCATCTCCACTACTATCCAAAGAAGAGGAGGACGTACGGCCCTTAAAGTATGAGCTAGTCGGTTTAGATAATATGCTTGAAATGGTCTCTCATACGCCGGAGTTACTATAATCAATAAATTTCTAGGTGACAACCCCATTATATTAAAATATTCCCCTTTTGCCATTATCTCCAAACTGTCATTCTGAAGTGGCTGTACTGCCTTCAATGCAGTGGTTTCCTTTTTTACTGAATCTATCCTTTTATGAGATTTATCAGCCACAACATCATTCACAAACAAAAATGCTTTCTGCTTAGTCACCAAATTCTTGGATACATCTAACGAAGAAAAAGGTGTAAATCCTATAAAAATTCCTAAGATTAAGCATGTAATGTAATGGAGGAACGACTGCTTAATATGTATTCCCTTTGCCTTTGACTTCTCTACCGGACGGCTATTTCTTTGTGATAATGCACTTGGTGAGTACACAAAATTTGATAAAGAAAACAGAAATCTAGTGACATATACGTAAGGTTGATAATGAGGTAATTTAGGAGGGGAATAGGTATCCGTGATTGCTCCACCATTTTGTAATGATCCATCCCTTTGCATAACTGACGTGCTTCTTCTAAACGAAGTCATCCTCTATAGCTTAAACAGGCAAAAGAAACTTTCAACTATAAATCTAAGCAACTGTGCATACCAGCTAGCTTTTAGTACCAAAAGCCTCACTTTTGAATTTAAGGTACACCATAAGATAGTGACATGTTAACCAAAGAAGCAAGCTACAATCTTGCATAAAGATCCACAATATACTGCCGAACAAACCAATTTTTACATAATACTAAGATATTGTAAGAAAACCTGGACATATATTTGTATGGAATAATGCCTCTGAGAAAAATTGGAGTAAAATTTTCAGTTAATTAAGGGCTTTCTCAGAACACCAAACCCTATCTCTGCTGCTCGTACTACTTATTTGACTCCAATTCAATGACTTCTCGAACCGCTACAGTTAACAAAAATAACAAAATCAAACCCAAGTATTTTGACAACAACGACAATTGTAAACTAAAAATGGTAGTTCACAGATAAAAAACCATTTAAATCTCACAGAAAAAAATTCAACCAGCCATTAAGGTCGAATGAATCAAATCAGCTTTGAATCTAAAAAAACATGTCAAATGGTAAGTAGAAAGCTTGTTCCTCACCAGAATGTGCAGGAATTAAATCCGGCCTTTCGAGTCAAAAGGAAAAGCGTTGTATCGGTAAAAGAAAGCTAGAGAAGAAAAAAACAGAGATACGACGAGAAAAGGAAACATGCCGTTTTTTTTCTTCCGGTCGTCCCGCTTAATTAAGGAAAAAAAATTGTAATTGTTATAACTAAACTACTATAAAGCCCGAAGCTGTGCGGTAACCATCTCAATCAAATTCCGCCCAACTCTGGCCTAGTCTATTCGGGTCCTCTAGATTTTTGTTTTAACCTCTACTGCTAATAAAGAAAATTCATTGAATTAATTTACTCGACGTCTTTTTGAAATTCCGAAAATGTCTTTACTTTCTGTTTACAATAATATAAACAGTCCGTGTTCGAAGCATGGGTCAATTCTATATAAGAAATTTTGGACCAAAGGTTTTTATTCTCAAAGTCCATGCACAAAAAGTTTCTACTTATAAACCCATATAAATTATGTCCCATTTTATTAATTTTTATCAAACTAACACATTTTAGAAAATCGGCCGAGCATTTAAATCGGGGGCAAATGTAGCATAAATTAGCCAAAAACAAAAATAGAGACCAGATTTTCATAACTTTTTCGGAAGAGACTTTTTTTTCCGTTATCTTTCAATTCTAAGGAGTTAGCAGACATTCCTTGTATACATAAATCATAAAGTGAATATGTTAAATATTATATGACTATTGTAATTTTCATTCTTCATCTCGAATCTATGAATAGAGTTATGTATATTGTATTCTATCAATTGAAAATAAACGAAATAATTTCTCCTTATGTAATGGCTTCTTATCTTCTTTTATTTGCAACAATGATGTTATGATCTCAAATGTTCTTTTGTTTACAACACGTTATGATCTCAAAATGGTAAGTAATATTTCAAATCTTATTTTTTCAGATCTCATTCTATTGCAGATCTAAGTTTTCAGATCTCATTCCACTGTGTATCTTATATTTTCTTTAGTTTTTACATTTGAGATCTCATTCTATTATTGATCTTATTTTTCAGATCTCATTATATTGTAGATCTTAATATCATACTCATATGATTTATTTACGAGATCTGTAAAATGCTGAGCGTAGTAATTTTTGAATTTGGGTTCGAATTGGTTTAAAACTTGTTTATTTTTGTATGCTTTTGAGTTCATTTATTTTGAAAAGCAAATTTTGAATTTTACAATTTTGTGTTGCTGATTCAAATAAATTGATTGAATCTGATTGCGTTTTGGTTTGTGACATAATCTAAGTAATCTAAACACGTTTGGTAAATCAATACAGAAAATTATTGTCAAGGACAAAATTTCTCGGCATTTTAGCTTCAAGGACGGATCTTCAGCATTTTATCCTGAAAGACAACTTTATTTAGATATCAGTTTTTAGTTATTAATAGCAAGTTTTATGTATCAGTTTGTAGTTATCTGTAGCAGTTTTTAGGTTTCAATTTTTAGTTTGGTAGCGGTTTTGAAAGAATGTTTGTCTTTATGAATAATTTTGGGAGAATGTTTGTTCTTATGAACAATTGTTGGAAGAATGTTTGTCCTTATGGTTAAAACATTGAAGTCGTGTCCTTGAGGCTAAAAATATATAAATTTTTGTCCTTTAAATTAATTCCCCCAAATGAATATTTCATTTTGAAAACTTTTTTATTTGGATTTTGGTTCAAATGAAGATTTTGGAATTTCATTATTTCCCGAAGAAAGATATATAAGAATAATATGCATTTAGAAGATCGTATCAAAGTTAAAATCCAATATTAATCTTGATTCAGCACACCTGAATTGAATGAAAACATTAATGAAAGTTGTTACTCAAATTTCTTGCAAATGTGGGCGATTAAGAACAACAAGACACACTCCAAGTCGACCTAGCATATCTTAGACTAGTAAGTACATGGCAGCCCAAACCCAGTCTGGTCCAAAGCAAGTCCACCTACTCATCAACCATCAAAGTCCATCGCTGGCCAGTGTAACTCAAGATGACTCCACCAGCCAACTCATCATATAAGACCAGCTCAAGCGCGGCCTGTCTTTGACCCGGCTTCATCACAACCCGCATTCGACCAGTCATAAGCAGTCTATCTCATCATCCCACGGCCGGCCTGGCATATCCCTTGCAACTTGTTTTTTAGCATCATTAAGCTTTCCTCGACAAGCTTCGACGGTAAGCGACCGGCCCACTTATGATGACCTACATCTAGTTTGGCTCCAAGCCAGCTCATCCACTTAACAACACTCCAAGTCCACTGTCGATCGGCACGATTCAAAGACGATAGCCAACTCATTAGGTAAGACCGACTCAAGCTTGACCAGTCTTTAGCCCGGCTTCATCACAACCCATCCCGTCATCTTATAACCAACCCGACACACTTCTTACGATTGGGTACTTAGCAATGATCAACTTTCCTTATGTCATCAACAATCGACCGGCCAGCACGGTCTGGAGAAAGTCATTCATCCACCTTGCTACATAGACATGAAAATGTAAACGACACATACAATTAGTTGTATTAAATACTGTAGTAAGACTGCCTAAAGTATACCTACTCTTATAGCACGCCATCGGCATTAAATTCTCATTAAATGAAAAGCATTCGCCCCGTACGGAGGGACAACTGGCCTACTCCTTAACCACTCATTCCAACTTCCTTTTATAGTTGTCTTCCATCAGCCAGTGCGATCAGATCGACCGTTGAGCATGCTTCTCGTCTAGTTTACTACACGATCTCAATTGTCCATCCACTATAAATATCCCATGCCATGCCACTCTAAAGAGGTGGGAGATTGATCTCTTGCTATACATAAACATAAATATTTCCACAACTAACTTATAGCTTGTTACTCAATTTTATCGTAAGTGATTAGCAAGCCGACTAAGGCGTGGCCTAGCCTAACCAAAGCCAGTACGACTATTCTTCAACTAGCCCATACATGCCTGCCCAGACTCAAGTTGGTCTCAAACCAACACATCTGCTCAACACGGCATCAAGATGAAGGTTGATCGTCTTGTCCATAGGTGACACTTGCATTTAATTCATCAGGTGAAGACAAAGCAAAGCATAGTACTGCCCGATCCATTCCCAGCCGGTTCGAAGACGAGCAACTCCCTCATGCCAACCTACTTTAGGTCTAACCCTAATTTAGTCACGTCTACCTCAACATCGCTTTAATAACCAACCGACACTACTCTAGACTGCCCTAGGAAAACAACATACTCGACAAGGCCAGTTCAAGCATGACCCGTCCTTGGTTTGGCTTCAATATAGCCACCTCCAACCAGTCCCATGCAGTCCTCTCTATCACCTCACACCTAACTTGGTATCATCTCTCCAGTTGGGTCCACATTTACTTTCACTCTCCTTCATACCTTCAACAGCTGACCGGCCATCTCAGCAAGCATTGCCACATAAGCACACAAGAGTACACGACAAGTTGTCTGTCCATTTGTACAAAGCCCTATAGCTAAGTAGATAAAGTACAATCTCAGCCATCCATTATTTATCCTAACTATTATAAATATCCCATGCACTTCCACTTCAAAGGGGTTGGAAAATATAAGAATTCTAGGTACTACACACAATTCAGAGCTCTTCAAATAGCAAGTTCTTAATATTAGCTGCCTCATCTTAATTTCTTCCTTTTTCTTATTTTTTTCTTGTAATTCCCTGTAACTGTAAGAGAGAAATATAGTAAGAGAACTTCATAGTAGGCGTAGGTGATATTGCCGAACCATTCTATATTAGGCATTATTTATTTTAATTGCTTACATTCTTCCTCATTTTCCATTTTAAGCCTAGTGATTAGAAAGTGACTTTACTCTTCATAATGCATTAATCTAATTCCGAAGTTGGCTAAAAATTTAACTAATATTTTAGTACTAAAAGGAGGGTCATCCCCTAAAGGCTTCCATATTTCTTCACTTTTCCCTCTATAAAAATCTTATCGACTTGTTACTATGGACAATCTTCCACCAGTCAAAGGTAACAACTCCAGCGGGCATGAAACTAATGGCATCATCATCGTCAGTGTTGTCCAACTCAATCTTGGTGTCAACGAAAAAACGTGGTGTACCGTGTTGCGACAGCTATTAAACGTGGGTTATCTAGCCTGCGAAGTGAATGATTTAAGAACGGGGTTGGACGCCCAAGCAACTATAAACTTTGTCCCATCGGCTCCTCTTGTAGCCGACCAAGTCGACTCACCTACTCACAAACCATGCTTCCCGACGCCTAAGACCTCATGAACACTGCTGAGGCCTGGGAAAGGATAATCCCTGAAACCCTTATCATGGATGTTCATGTTCATCCCAAGAGATCTACTGCGTGCGTGCCTAAATCGCCGCAAATGTGGCTGCACTTATAGATCCAAGACATCATCGTTCCCTTTAAATGGAGCGACCATCGATTTTTTATCATCTACAAAATTTTGCTTTTAACTAATTCAATGGCGATGTCCCTACAGCCGACAGGGCAAAAGTGACTCTCTCGTCACACTCCAAATCTTATAATGGTGTGGCCAGGAATAGATCAAGAGAAAAAGGGTAGTGTAACGACCCAGAATTTAATCACTTTAATTATGGATATCTAAATATATTTTTAATAATTAGTTAGTGGATTCTATAACTTAAATGAACTCCATTTCATAATAATTAGTGATTGTGAAATAGTTTTCCAAATTTGTTTACAAAAATATATTTACTCGAAGAAAAATTGAAAATGTGACCGGAATATGTTTTTTGAATTTTCGACTTTTCGTCGGCTAAAAATTGTCGGAAAACATTATGCACATTTGAATTGACATAGTCACAATTACAAATAAGTTAGATATATATTTCAATAAATACACACACACACATATTAACTTAAATAAATATAAAGGTGATGTGACCTTTTATGTATTATTTATAAATAAGAAAAAAAAGTTAAAAAAATGTCATTTCATTAGCAAACATAAAGTACATGAAGTACTTAAACATGTTTAAACATGTTGGAGCATGTTTGTAAGGAGAGGACAAGGAGAACGATGTGTCATGATGGTAGTGGAGAGCATGTACTTGGGGTATTTTGGTAATTTTATAAATGCACCTTGTGTATATATATACACCAATTTCTCGATTATTTTCTCATTTTCCATTTCATTTTCTACTTTCTAAAACCTTTCTTAAGCTCTTGAGAAAATTCCATGGTTTTCGTGGTTAATTCAAAAGTGTCAAAAATCTTTTCTTTCATACTTTAAACACTTTAAAACCACTCTAAAATACTTCTTTCTATCCTACATCTCTTCTTTCTTCAAAAAGCAAGCCTAAACCACCTCTACCATTCAGGGTCGAACCATACACCTCCCTAGGCCGAACCATATTGCCATTCAAGCCACCAAAAACTCCACTTTTCCAAGGTAGAAACAAAGACCTAAGCCATGTTCGAGTTATAGAAAAAGTTAGCTAGTTTCATGAAATTTCGGTGAGAAAAGTTTCACTCTTTAACTATGTTTTTCTAGAAATGTTTATATATTAAGTTGTTGTAAAATTGAAGTTGTGTTAGGTATGGGTTGATTGTATGTATTGTGCTTGGATTTTAATGATGTTTGATTGAAATCATATGTGCTTGGTTATGTAGATGTATAGTTTGGACCTAAGCCACCAAAAAATCCACTTTTCCAAGGTAGAAGCAAAGACCTAGGCCGTGTTCGAGTTATAGAAAAAGTTAGCCAAGTTTCGTGAAATTTCGGTGAGTAAATTTTCACTCTTTAACTAAGTTTTTCTAAACATATATGTAAATATGACTAATTTGTTGTGAAAATAATGTTGTGTTGGGTAAAAATAATGTTGGGTTATATGTTTGTATTGTGCTTGGATTTTAATGATGTTTGGATGAAATCATATGTGCTTGGTTATGTGGATGTATAGTTTGGAATATGGTAGTTAAATGGTCAAGTTAGTTTGCTATTATAATCTAGCCTGTGTATGTTGGTTATGGAAATGTTGACATATTGTGATGTTGTGGTTATGCAATTATGTATGTTGTAAACATGAATTCATGATGGTATGCTAAGAAAGTTAGCATCTTACTAGTTAAAGCGACATGTTATCCCTTGTATAAAATTAAAAATCTTTGGTTTTAAAATTTGCAAATTGTTTTCAAGTTTTATAAAGTTGTTAGTTTTCCAAAAAAAATATGCTTTTATGTTTTAGTAAAGTTTTTCCAAGAGTTAAAGTTTTAAAGAAGACATAGAAAACAAATTTTAAATTTAGAAATTTCAGATCATATAGCGATAGTCGCTATAAGTGTAGTTCGTGAAAACGAACTCCATTTGAAATCTAAAAATGTTTTCACTTAGAAACCTTTTGGAAAATGTTTTAAAAACTTATACTAAGAAATTAAAAAGGTAATTATAATTTAATTAATGATTTATTTAATAAACGATTATTTAGTTAATTAATTAAGTAATTACTAATTAATCATTAGTTAATAAGGTAATTAATACTTAAGTGTTAATAAATTAAGTTACATTTAATTAGTTAATCAAATAAAGTTAATTATTATTTAATTTATAATTAAGGGTTAGTTATTATTTAATTATATATTTAAAATTAATTATTATTTATTAAAGGGCTTTAATTAATTATTAATTCATTACTACTTTATTTAAATTTAATTAAGTTTTTAATTACGACTTAATTAAGATTTAATTATTATTTAATAAGGCTTTAACTTATAATTTAACTAATAAATAAGGGTTTTAAATTGCTTTGTTTCTAAAATGTTGGTTTTGTTTTAAAACGGTTTTTCTTTTTCAAAAATGATTTAAATCAAGGGATTTCTATGCCGATTACCTTTAAGTAACCTCAAACTAATATGAAACCCAAGTTAATATGGTGACACATTTATGGGAAGTAAGTCATTCCATAGTTAGCACTAAAAGCCAATGAGAAGGCTGATCCTCTATCTGTGAGATCTAGAATTTATTTACAGGCAAGGGATAGAGTAAGGTCGAAATATCGAAAATGTGATAGATATGGGAGGGTTAATTCCTATCAATGTGTCATGTTTAAATAAAGTATATGGTTATCCATATGCGAACTCTTCATAATTAACTTAAGTAGCGGATTGTCCGCTATTTATAACTTGACCCATTTTAACTCGAAAAGTATGTTGTGTATAGTAGTGTTCCTTGGCGAGGACTCGAATACTGGTTACATACTTCCAAAAGAACTGAAATTAGTTAGCCATGAATTATCGCTTAGTTTAGAGACACTGGTTTCGGATAAATATAATTTATCAAAACTACTCCAAACTAATAACGCTCCCAATGGATCATTATGACATATGTTATGGAGATGTACTATTCTTCTTGAGGGTGATTCCAAAATAGAAGATGATTAATTTTGAATGTTTGTTCAATCCCAAAACAACTTGTATGGTTGAATGCTAGCATTGCATTGGTTGGTTAGAGGGCAGTGTTAGCGTTCCAAGATGGTCTGCTAAAGGGAATGGTAATCTTAGCCTCAAGCTTCACACTCCTAGAATGACTAAAATCATGGGGTATGCTTCAAGGCTATTTTGGTTCGCTACCATTAGGGTATAGTCGTCACCCAATCTAGATGGATATTATATATTGCCCATTTAGGCTGTTGATCCCAGCCAAGGTGATGACATATTCGGCTCTATCCAATAAGGGGTAGGCCGGCCTTGACTCGTAAAGAGTCCATGTGAGGCTCTCGATGTATTTTATCTAAATATGCATTGTGGTAGGTCGGTAGGTGGTACCCCGGTGCCTTATCATTATTGGAATCCATTTTCCAACACATGCCTTTACGGACTTAATTGTGCCTAACTACTGAAATGTGAGATGCAAGCATTCCCACTATATTAAATATTTATTTTAACCTTAGACATTATGGTAATATCAAATAATTTTTTATAGAAATGTTTCGGTTATCATAAGGCAAAAACCGATCTATATTTATGTATGGCGTGGTCTTACGAGATACTTTGGTTTGAAGGTTTTTATAAAGTTAAAAACTTATTATTTACTCACACTAGACTCATGTCTGACCCGAAGTTTTATTTTCTTTCCCTAAAACTCTTGGGTACTCAAATTTGTATAAGTAGCCAAGTGATCCAAGTTTCTCATGAATGCATTTTTGAGGAGCTTGGAGCAGGTAGCTTCACTGATAGCTAGCTATTATCTTATTCCGCTCTATATGTATGTATGTACTTAGTATCGGTTATGTCAGGATAGATAGTTATTACTGTCCCAGTTTGGAATTTGTACTATATGACTCTGAAGTAATATTATTTGGGTAATGAATTTGTATGGTTGTATATTGATTATTGTATATTATTCCATTGCATTGTGAGATTCTGTGTTGGTTAATTTCTTCCTTAATTTCTTTTCTTTAACCCAACGACATGTCTTTCGAAGTAAGAAAGGCGGATCGTTACACTTGGTATCAAAGCTTAAGTTGAGAGAACACCTAGGGTTTGGGTTAGGGTCAACTTCGAGAGCACGTATTCGTAAATTTTATTCGTATACATATATATTCCTGTTAGTTAGATCTACTTTAATAAGTTTGATTATTACCCTTTCTTAAATGGTTATCTCGTCTAAGTTCCTTAAAGATATTTTAATTTGCTCAAATAGTAAGAATGAATTTGAGAAGGGGACGAGGAAAGGGAAACAGTAGCACAACAACCACAAATGAAAGAACCCCAAATGTTAGAAGGGATGGAATAGTTGTTGAGGTCGTAGCTCCAGTACAGCCTCAAGTAAACTTTGCAACTCTGTGCAAGGACTTCGCAAACCTAGGAGGAAAACCTTTCATGGGCACCGAATCTATCATTGGTGTACAAGCTTGGCTACGGTCATGTGAGAAGATTTTCAAAGGTTTGGACATTTATGATGATTGAAAACGGTTCTTGGCATCATGGCAATTGCAAGAGGGTGCAACTGCACGGTGGAATTATGTCACCAAAAATGTTCTAGAAAATGAGTTCTCATAGGATAGATTCAAAGAAGTATTCGAAGACCAATTCATGCCAGCTGTGGGCAAAACTTTATTATATAGAAGTTTCATGGATCTCAAGCAAGGGGACATGTCGGTGGATGAATATAAGACGAAGTTTAATGAGTTATCTCATTTTGGTCCTGGACTTATTGACACCCCACTAAAGAATAATGAGATGTTCATGTTGGGTATGAGAGCAGAGTTCCATGAAAAGATGATCGCTCGTATAAAGGAATCTTTTGTGGATCCAGTAGACATGTCCTTGAGATATGAAGTGCTTTTGAAGATGAAGCCATCAACATCAACACCCAGTGGTGGTACTATTAATCCTTTTAAAAGGGAGTTTAACCCAAATTGGAAAAAGAAGTAGGGTAAGGGAAAACCAAAGGAGGGGGTCAGGGAAACAAATATAAGGATGTTGTTTGTTTCAATTGTAATAAAAAAGGGCATATTTCAACACATTGTCAACAGGTGAAGATTATCTCTCCAATGGTCCAGAAGACGCCTTGCTTTAATTGCCATCAGCCTGGGCACATGGTTAAGGACTGCCCACTATTGAAGAAGAGTTAGCAGATTAAGGTTTATGTTATTAAGGATGAGCCCTCAGCCTCTAAAGATGTTAAAGGGAAGGGAGTCTTGAAAGGTACTTTGCTTCTTAATAGCATTTTTGTTAGAGCTTTATTTGATACCAAAGCTTCTCATAGTTTCATCTCTAAAGAATTGGTCGACATATTAGAACTTACCTTGGAATTTGTAGAAACCACTATCAATGTGTCAAACCCGTTGGTGGTATGACCAATCTATGTTTAATTTGTAAGAATGTACAACTTTCCTACCTTACCCATCGTTTCCCATGGAACATGTTTGTGCTTGATTTTAAAGGTTCTGATGTTTTGCTTGGAATGAATTGGCTAGTTAAGTATAATGATATCCTTGACTGCATTAATCGGAGTGTAGTGTTGAAAGCTAAGACCGAAAGGGGATTGAAAAGAATATCGTGTAAGGCCCAAAATAATCATATAAATAGTTTCCTTTATTCCTTATAATCATCCCAAAAAGAGCTAGTGTCTATATTAGTAGTTAAAGATTTCCTGGATATTTTTTAGCCCATTAGCAGTTTGCCTCCCCGTCGGGAAATTGAATTTCGTATTGATCTGCTTTTGGGTGTGAAACTTATTAATCAACTCTTACGTAGAATGGCCCCGAGAGAGAAGCGAGAGCTAATAAGTCAAACCAATTATTTGTTAAGAAGTAGGCAGATTAGACCGTGTCGTTCGAGTTAGGGATCAGCAGTGGTTTTTGTGATTAAGTCTGATGGTTCTTTAAGATTGTGTATGGACTATAGTGAATAAGAAAACCATTCAGAATAAGTATATGTTGCCTCTAATAGATGATATGTTTGACCAACTTCATGGGGCTGGAGTATTTTTCCAAATAGATCTTGCTACGGGTTTCCATCAATTAAAGGTAGCTGAGGATAACATACTCTTAACTGCTTTTAGAGGACCAGACCTTTTTTATGACTGGTTGGTTATGCCTTTTGTCTAACCAATGTACCTGCATTTTTGTTGATCTTATGAATCGAGTTTTTAGGAATGTTCTAAATAAGTTCGTGTTGGTTTTCATTGATGACATCCTTATTTATTCCAAAATTGAAGAAGAGCATAAACTCCATTTGGAATTAGTGTTAGAAACGTTAAGGAAAAATGTTTTAAAGGTTAAGTTTTCTAAATACCACTTCTGACAGTGAGAAGTGAGATACCTAGGTCATGTTGTATCGGGAGATGACATTACAGTTGACCCAGCTAAGGTTGCTGTTGTGCAAGACTTCAAAAAAAGGCCCAAACTCCTATAGAAGTAAGAAGCTTTTTAGGGATGGTAGGTTATTATAGGAAGTTCATAAAGGATTACTCTAAGATCGCCTCTCATCTAACCAAGTTGACGAAAATGGATGTTAAATTTGAGTGGACTCCAAAGTGTGAAGAAGCACTCCTGGAGTTAAAAGAAAGGTTGACCAGTGTCTCGGTTTTAGCTACTATAGATGGAGGAGATGGGTTGTCTGTTTATACCGATGCTAGTAGAGTTAGGTTGGGTGCAGTGTTGATGTGACATGGGAAGGTTATAGCCTATGCAAATAAACAGTTAAAGCCTTATGAGAAGAATTATGCAATGCAAGACTTGAAAATATTAGCCATAGAATTTGCGTTGAAGATGTGGAGGCACTACTTACTGGGTAAGAATCCTTCTTTTCCTCTTTAGTTTATTACTAGTCTTTAAGGATCCTAGTAGTAATTTCCTTCTTTAAATAGGTGAGAAGTTCGAGCTCTTCATGGATCACAAGTCCTTGAAGTACCTTTTGAATCAGAAGGACTTGAATTGAGGCCATAGCGATAGCTAGAATTCCTAGGGGATTACGACTTGGATATTCTCTATACGCCAGGAAAAGCAACTGTGATGACAGACGCTCTAAGAAGGAATGTAATTTTGGCTCTCTTGGAAGTAACTTCGACTCTCTTCGAAAGGATTGCGAGCAAAGAAAGAGAAGATAGCCTTCTATTGGAATTTATTCAAGGCATTGATAAGGGTTAAAGTTCTAGTTTCGAGATTGATAACCATAGTACTTTAAGGATGAATGGAAGATTATGCATTCCTGGTATAGATGGTCTTAGACAAGAAGTCTTAAAGGAATTCCATAGGTCTAAGCTAAGCATCCATCCTGGAGTTAATAAGATGTACAAGGATATGAAGCGGGTGTTTTGGTGGCCTAGGATGAAGAAAGATATTTCAATCCATGTCAGTCGATGTCCGATCTGTTAGTAGATAAAATGCAATCACCAAAAGACGGCTGGTTTACTTCAACCTTTGGAAATCCTAAGTTGGAAATGTGAAATGATGTCAATGGATTTTATCGATGGTTTACCCAGAACGGGAAAAGGGAATGGTGTGTGGGTCATTGTAGATCAGCTAACGAAGAGTGCTCATTTTATCCCAGTAAAGCCGACAAGAACTGCAGCTTCTTTAGCAAAAATTTATATAAGGGAGATTGTCAGATTGCATGGAGTCCCAGTAAGCATAGTAAGTGATCAAAATCTCACCTTCACGAGTAAGTTTTAGGAGGCATTGTAACTAGCTTTAGGAACAAAGCTAAATTTGAGCATAGCATATCACCCCCAAATGGATGGACAACGTGGAAAGGGTAAATTGGATTATAGAAGTTCTTTTGAGGGCATGTATATTTGATTTTGGAGGATCATGGGAAGATCATCTTCATTTGGTGGAATTCTCTTTCAATAATACCTATCAAGCGAGCATTGGCATGGCACCCTATGAAGCTCTTTATAGACATCCTTATAAGTCGTTGGCATGTCGGGTTGAGATTGGAGATCGGCTGGTACTTAGGTCGAACATGATTCAAGAAGCTACTGAAAAGGTTGTGGTAATAAAGTGAAGGATGAAGGAATCCCAAGATCGCCGAAAGAGTTATGCCGATAAAAGAAGAAGGGATTTGGAATTCGAAGTCGGAGACTTTGTATTTGTAAAGATCGCCCTAATCAGAGGAGTTATTTGATTTGGAAGGTCTGGGGAGTTGACACCCAGGTATATTGGACCTTTTAAGATTACTGAAAGGATTTGATCGCTTGGCTACAAGGTAGAATTACTAGAAAGGTTGTCGACGGTCCATAATGTTTTCCACATGCCTCACTTGAGAAAGTATGTTCATGACCCCTCATTGATTGTGGAGCCGTCAGTTCAAGAGGATTTGGAGATAGAACCGAACTTGACGGTGATCAGTTCTTATTATAGATCGAGATGAGAAGTGGTTGCGCAATAAGGTAGTGAAGCTAGTAAAGATCCAGTGGAGTGAGGATCCCCAAGATTGTACTTGGGAGACAGTGGATTACATAAGGGAAGCCTATCCACAATTGATGTTAGGATAGTCATTGTTTGCATGTATAATGTACGCATTATACTGTTACGGTGCTCAGTGTATGTCATTTGTATGGAATTCATGATATAATATATGACCTTTTGAGTTATTATGAGTTATCTCTTTGGTTGCTAATTTCGGGACAAAATTCTTTGTGGGAAGAGTGTAACGACCCAGGATTTAATCACTTTAATTATGGATATTTAAATATATTTTTAATAATTAATTAGTGGATTCTACAACTTAAAAAAACTCCATTTCATTAATAACTAGTGATGGTGAAATAGTTTTCCAAATTTGTTTACAAAAATATTTAGTTCGAAGAAAAATCGAAAATGTGACCAGAATTTGTTTTTTGATTTACGACTATTCGTCGGTTAAAAGTTGTCGGAAAACATTGTGCATATTTTAATTAACATATTCGCAGTTACAAATAAGTTAGATATATATTTCGATAAATATGTATATATACATATATTAACTTAAATAAATATAAAGGTGATGTGACCTTTTATGTATTATTTATAAATAACAAAAAAGGTTAAATGAAAATGTCATTTCATTAGAAAACATAAAGTACATGAAGTACTAAAACATGTTTAAACATGTTGGAGCATGTTTGTAAGAAGGGGACAAGGAGGATGATGTGTCATGATTGTATTGGAGGGCATGTACTTGGGGATATTTTGGTAATTTTATAAATGAACCTTGTATATATACCAATTTCTCAATTATTTTCTCATTTTCCATTTCATTTTCCACTTCCTAAAACCTCTCTTAAGCTCTTAAAAAAATTTCATGGTTTCCATGGTTAATTCAAAAGTGTCAAAAATCCTTTTTTTCCTACTTTAAACACTTTAAAACTACTCTAAAATACTTCTTTCGATCCCACATCTCTTCTTTCTTCAAAAAGCAAGCCTAAACCACCTCTACCATTCAGGGCCGAACCATACATCTCCCTAGGCCGAACCATACTGCCATTCAAGCCACCAAAAACTCGACTTTTCCACGGTAGAAACAAAGACCTAAGCCATGTTCGATGAGAAAAGTTTCACTCTTTAACTAAGTTTTTCTAAAAATGTATGCATATTAAGTTGTTGTAAAAATGAAGTTGTGTTAGGTAAAAATAATGTTGGGTTGATTGTATGTATTGTGCTTGGATTTTAATGATGTTTGGTTGAAATCATATATGCTTGGTTATGTAGATGTATAGTTTGGAATATGGTAGGTAAATAGTCAAGTTAGTTTGCATATTATAATCTAGCTTGTGTATGTTAATTATGGAAATGTTTACATGTTGTGATGTTTTGGTTATGCATCATGTATGTTGTGAACATGAATTCATGATGGTATCCTAAAAAATTTAGCATCTTACTAGTTAAAGTGGCACGTTATCCCTTGTATAAAATTAAAAATCCTTAGTTTTAAAATTTTCAAAAATTTTCAAGTTTTAAAAACTTGTTATTTTTCCAAAAAAATACGCATTTATGTTTTAGTAAAGTTTTTCCAAGAGTTAAAATTTTAAAGAAGACGTAGAAAACAAATTTCAAGTTTGGAAATTTCGGGTCATATAGCGATAGTCGCTATAAGTGTTGTTCATGAAAACGAACTCTTTTTGAAATCTAAAAATATTTTCACTTAGAAACCTTTTGAAAAATGTTCTAAAATCTTATATTTAAAAAGGTAATTATCGATTATTTATTATTTATTTATTATTTATTTATTATTTATTTATTTAATAAATGATTAATTAATTAATTAATTAATTAATTAAGTAATTAGTAATTATTCATTAGTTAATAAGGTAATTAATGATTAAGTGTTATAAATTAAATTAATTTTAATTAGTTAATTAAATAAAGTTAATTATTATTTAATTAATAACCAAGGGTTAACTATTATTTAATTATTTATTTATGGTTAATTATTAATTATTTATTTATTAAAGGGGTTTAATTATTATTAATTAATTACTGATTTATTTAATTTAATTAAGGTTTTAATTTAGACTTAATTAGGATTTAATTATTATTTAATAAAGGTTTAATTTATAATTTAATTAATAAATAAGGGTTTTAAATCGCTTTGTTTCTAAAATGTCGGTTTTGTTTTAAAACTGTTTTTTTTTTTCAAAAATGTTTTAAATCAAGGGATTCTGTATCAATTACCTTTAAGTAACCTCAAACAAATATGAAACCCAAGTTAATATAGTGATACATTTATGGGAAGTAAGTCATTCCATGGTTAGCACTATAAGTCGATGAGTAGGCTGATCCTCTATTTGTGAGATCTAGAGTTTATTTATAGATAAGGGATAGAATATGGTCAAAATATCGAAAATTTGATAGATATGGGATGGTTAATTCCTATCGATGTGTCATGTTTAAATTGAGTATATGGTTATCAATATGCAAACTCTGTATAATTACCCTTAGTAGGGGATTGTCTGCTATTTATAACTTGACCCATGTTAACTCAGGAAGTATGTTGTGTATATTAGAGTTCCTTGGTGAGGGCTCGAACATTGGTTACATACTTCCAAAAGAACCGAAATTGAGTTACCCGGGGCTAATCTCTTAGTTTGGAGGCACCGGCTTCAGATAAATATAATTTGTCCGAACTACTCCAAACTAATAACGCTCGTGATGGATCATTATGACATATGCTATAGAGATGTACTATTCTTCCTAAGGGTGATTCCAAATTGGAAGATAGTTAATTTTGAATGTTTGTTCGATCCCGAAATAACTTATATGCTAGCATTGCTTTGGTTGCTTGGAGGGCAGTGTTAGTCTTCCAAGATGGTCTGCTAAAAGGAAAGATAATCCTAACCTCAAGCTTCACACCTGGGAATGACTAAAATCAGGGTTATGCTTGAAGGTTGTGTGGTTCGCTACCATTAATGTATGGTCATCACTCAATCTAGATCGATATTATAGATTATGTATGATCGGGGCCCATTTAGGTTGTTGATCCTAACTAGGATGATGACATATTCGGTGATATCAACCAAGGGGTTGGGCTGGTCTTAACTCGTAGGGAGTCTATGCGAGGCCCTCGGTGTATTTTATCTAGAGATGCACTGTGGTAGGTGGTACCCCGGTACCTTATCATTGTTGGAATCTATTTTCCAATACGTTCCTTTACAGACTTAGTTGTGCCAAACTACTAAAATGTGAAATGCAAGCATTTCAGCTATAAGAAAAATTTATTTTAAACTTAGACAATATTATAATATCAAATGATATTATATTGAAAATGTTTTGGTTATCATAAGGTAAAAACCCATCCGTGTTTATGTGCAGTGTGGTCTTACGAGATACTTTGGTTTGAAGGTTTTTATAAAGTTAAAAACTTATGCTTTACTCACATCAAACCTATGCCTGACCCAGAGTTTTATTTTCTTTCCCTAAAACTCTTGAGTACTCAAATTTGTATCAGTAGCCAAGTGATCCAGGTTTCTCGCAGATGCATTTTGGAGGAGCTTGGAGCAGGTGGATTTATCGATAGCTAGCTATTATCTTATTTCGCTTTGTATGTATGTATGTACTTTGTATAGATTATGTCGGGATAGACAGTTATAATTGTCCCAGTTTGGAATTTGTACTGTATGACTCTGATGTAATATTATTTTGGTATTGACTCCATATGGTCTTATATTGATTATTTTATATTATTCCATTGCATTGTGAGATTCTGTGTTGTTTAGTTGCTTCTTATCTTTCTTTTCTTTAATCCAATGACACGTCTTTCAAATTGAGAATGGCGGATCATTGCAGGTGGGCTGCATATTCCAGGTCGCCCTCTATGCACAAGGAAAGATCTCCCGCTCCCCATCATCACCATTCTCTATCCTGTCACCGATCTCTTACTCTGCCCAGATGCAGGTTGAGTCCTCATCACATGATTAGCCAGAACATTCCTCAACAGGCCGATGTCGGCCTTAAGGAAGAAATGAATAACCTCCTCTGACAACTCAATAGAATGCAAGCCGAAAATGCAGGGGCAAGGCATTTTCTGGCAATAAGAAAGGGGGAACCATTCTTTGGTGAAATTCTAAAAACTTACATCCGTCGGCGATATGCCTTGCTGCCTATTGACAAGTATAATGTGAGTGTTAACCCATCCGGCCATATTACTGCCTTCAGTTCTATTACCTATTCCAAACAGCTTTCTAGCTCAGCAAAGTGATTGCTCTTTCTTCCCACTCTTAGAGGACCAGCCTCTTGTTGGTTCTTACATCTATGTCCAAGTGGCATCAATTCCAAGCCTAACTATGCACAGAATTCAAGGCTCGTTTCTTCACTTCTAGAACCTATGTCATGATGTCTAGTGAACCAGACAACATCAAGCATAGTCCTTCAGAAATTTATGGTCGTACGTTAATCACTTCAACAAAGAATCCACCCGCGCTGTGGGTGTGGACATGAATAGCTTGGTCGTGGCCCTATGTTCAGGGGTTAGATACAAATCTATATATGGAGAGCGCTCCAGAAGTAGTCGGCTACCTCCTTGATAGACTTTTATCAGTGGGTGAATGCTATGATGAGAATGGAAGATGTTGATCTTTCAAACAACGACGATGAAGAAAAACGCCCCACCCGAGTTGTTCCTTGCAACAACAATGAATGATGAGGTAATGGTCGTCAAGCTAATACCAAAAGGTAACTAGAGGTTGGCCCTCAATCAAGCCTAGTTTAATTGCTACATTAATTTGAATAAGGGTATTACTATGATATATCTCACCACCCAGTACCGGGTGCCGTTTCATAAGCCCAACATCACCAGGAGAGGAACGTCGTGGAAAAAGCAAATACCGCGAGTTCCATCAAATCAACTACCACTCAACAAGAGATTGTTGGTTTCTTAAACATGAGATTGAGAGACTCATCTGGGAAGAAACGCTTATTGAATTTGTCTAGGGTCAAGTATAGAAAAGGGCAAACACTAATGACTAGCCACTTCATCCCCAGCCACCTAACAACACAAATGTCCAAGTTATCCCGAAAGTCTTGACCTTATGTGGAGGCCCTAATATGGCCGACAATAGTAGAGGGGCTCAGTACTGGTATCAAAATGAAGCGGCACAGCCGGTCATATATATTCACCAGAGTATCGGGCATCCAAATCACCTTGACTGGAATCAGAATAGCCAATCAACTTCATTATCGAGGATAGGGACACAGGCTCCTACCCCCATCACAATCCCAATGTCATCACTTTGGTAATGGCCAACTCCAATGTGCACCAGGCCTTCCTGGATGGGGGAAGTTTAGTTAACGTCATGTTCAAGGTTGTCTTTGAGCCTATTTTCCCTACCTCCAGCCTCACTCTATGCACCTTTCCTATTTATGGCTTTGAGGGTGTAGGCATTGTTCCTATGGGTACTACTTCATTTATGATGACGTTCAGCCAAGAGCCCCTTGTTATAAAGATCCATGTAAACTTTCTGGTGCTCAATTGCCTATTTGCTTATAATCTTTTATAG
The DNA here is from genome assembly GCA_030765085.1 of Allium cepa. Taxonomy (NCBI): domain Eukaryota; kingdom Viridiplantae; phylum Streptophyta; class Magnoliopsida; order Asparagales; family Amaryllidaceae; genus Allium; species Allium cepa. Next base: position 63,629,501 of record CM060935.1, read on the forward strand.
GACAACCGACACTTGTTGAACTGGATGTGATCGTCTCCAACAACTGCCTTGTTATGAAGTTCCCCGTCCCAAGGCGGGTCAGTAAAATTAGTGGCAATCATCAAAAGACCTGAGATTGTTATAGGACTTCCCTCAGGCAAGCAAAGAAGGGTGTACTCATGATTCAACAAGAGCTTTCAACAATCAGCGAAAGTTTCTCGAGAAATCTATCAAGATGACCAGTGCTCTGGTTCGTGCCAAAACCATTCCTAAGTTTGAAGCATCGGTAGAACCTACTCCTACACGCTCATAGTCAGTTGACTCATTTGAGAGAGCCAAGGGCATCATCTCCTCGACTCAGGCCCACCACTATAGATAAGTTCTCATTTCTAAAAATTCTCCCATCTACACGTTCATGTGGACGGGTGGCACATTAACCCATCTCGTCACCATGCAACTCACTTATACACAAGTGTGTCCGAGTGAGCCATGTGCTCCGGTTCAAACCGGCACCAACGGTCACTTTACGACTGGTGGCATGTCACCCAAGAGAATCTCACAGACCATATGCACTCTAGTTCATGTCGAGCCCTCCTACCACACTGTGTCTGACCGCTTGTCACCTAGGAGAACTCATGAGCTAACATGCATTTTAACTCATATCGATGCTAATTACCACTTTGTACTCGGCAGGCACATAGTTCACATGAACGACCATGCTCAACTCGTCCCATTACCATACACTACTATTTAATCTATCTTGAAAAGGAATTTCTGAAAATAATGCAGGAATTATTGGCCATTCAAAGGACGCTGCCTTACAAAGTCATGCATAGGTAAACAATCAAACTACAGCAATAAATTCTTAGACAAAACTCATGCTAAAGGATACAGTCCAAAGAGTGCGGGGGCACAATACCCGCCCCGCTAGGAGTACAAAGATATTTTACCACTATGTAGTTGAAAAGAAGAAAAAGAAGGCGGAGGTCATGGAACGCTCCATAAGATCCAGCTTCAAATGTCTTGATGATGTAGGCCAACTTGAGCACTTGGCATCGCCGAGTCGGTATTTTACTATGGAAGTAAGGTGTGCCACCACCCTTGAAGCTTTCCACATTGGATCTCATAAGAGATCTTGAAAAGCTACCAGTCAATGGTGTGAAGGAGCCGTCAGAGACTTTAACTGTGACATCAATGGTAAAGGCAACAACCACTACTTTTTCCAATAATGCATTAAAGCGTCCAAACCCACTTAGGGTTGGTATTACTAGAGCAATATGGAGAGGAAATCCACTAGCATCAGCTGAACCATTGACATAACAACGATGGCCAACTGACGTTCGAAAAATGACTAGAGGGTGTAGACCCAGGTCAAGCACCAAAGCAAGATCCATCTAAAAGCACTATTCCAAACAGAAGTCTAAGACCAAGATCAACGTTCAAAGCAACAACACTAAGCAACCTTATTTATAACAAAAAACAAGTTTTAAAAAAATGTTTAAGAGCACCTGGAGAGAAAAGGGAGATGAAGTTAATTGTATTTACTAATAGATAATCGTGGAAAATGTGGAAGCTTTTGAGGAATTTACTTGGTAGAAATTTTTTGGGTTTAGGTTGAAGGGGAAGAGGGGTATTTATATACCTACCACTTCAATCAAGGCCATTATATTCAAAAAGGCAAGAGGATCTCAACCATTTAGATCCTATCAAGTGTCGTGTCGCACCGTGCATGTAGGAGATGCGACACTACCACATCTTGGAAAGTGAACCAACATAGCCAGTGGCGTAGTGCCATGTGGTGGGTGCATCAAACGCATGAAAGAGCAGCCGATTGGCAATTCAAGATTTGACAAGCCTGCACCTGTATACAAGTCTTGTAGGGAAACTTGTTGCTCAACTTTCTCACAAGTAATTAGAAAGTCGATTAAGGCGTGGCCTAGCCCAATCAAATTCAACTCGACTATTCTTCGTTGGGCCAATTCATGTTGACCCAGACTCAAGTTGGTCTCAAACCAGCCCACCTACTCAACAAGACATCAAGATGAAGGCTGACCATCTTGGCCCTAGGCATCACTCACGGTCAATTTACCATGTAAAGACAAAGCTAAATATAGCCCTGCCCGGCCCATTCCGGCCCGGCTCGAACATGATCCGCTCCCTCATGCCAACCTACTTTAAGACAACTCATCTATCTCAACATCGTTGTAATCACCGGCCAGTACTACTCCATACTACTTTAAGCAACCATCATACACAAGAAGGCCAGCTCAAGTATGACCCGTTCTTGGCTCGAATTTAGTACAGCCGCCTCCAACAGGTCTCATCTAGCCCTCTCTGTTACCTTACATCAGGCTTTGCACCAACTTTGTAGCTGGCTCCTCAACTACTTTCAGTCTTCTTCATACCTTCAACAACTAACTAGCCATCTCAACAAGCATTTCCATATAAGCATACAAGAGTAAATGACAAGTTTTCTCTCCATCTGTACAAAGCCTTATAACTGGGTGGCTGAAGTGATGGCTTCTTCCGTAGCAAACCATCAACATTTAATGCACATTAAAAGCAAAGCCGGGGTATGGTACAGAAGGGAGGTTGGTATATTTCTTGGCCATACATCCTACTGCACCTTTACAGCTATCCACCCAAGAAACCAGATCAACAATCAGACGCTCTTCCGGTTTGTTTTGCAAAAAAACCTCAGCAATCCATTATCTATCTCAACTAATATAAATACCACATGCTCTGCCACTTGAAAGGGGTTGGAACATATACATGCAAAGCTATTTAGATAGCAAATTCTTAAGGTTAGCTACCTCATTAGTCTTAAATGCTTTCTTTTTCTTATTGTTCTCTGTAATTCCCTGTAATTGTAAGAGAGAAATATAGTAAGAAAACTACACAATGGACATGGGCAATATTGCCTATACCACTTTATATTCGGCATCATTCATTTACTTTAATTGCTTATGTTCTTCCTCATTTTCCATTTTAAGTCTACTGATTAGCAAGTAACATTTTCTCTTCGCAATGTATTAGTCTAATTTTGAGGTTGGCTAAAAATCTAGCCAACACAATGTTAAACACTTAAGATTAGGAACTTCTTAGTCTTAAGTGATTTATTGCTTATTATTCTCTTATGATTCCTCCTGATTTTAAGAGAGAAACATAGTAAGAGATCGTAAGAAAGCTTGTCAAACCACTCTACATCTTTGTACTACTTTGATGTTCACTTCCTCATTTTATATTTTAAAGCCTAGTGATTGGCAAGTAACCTTGGCTTGCAGGAATGCATTAATTTAATTATGAGGTTAGCTAATTATTTAGTTAACATTTGGCACTAGAAGGAGGATCCACCCCTAAAAGCTCTCATCTTTCTTCACTTTTTCTTCTCCACACACTCTTTTCACGTTTCATTATGTTAAAACCTACTGGTGAGAATGAGCTCATTAACTCTGATAAGCATGAAACTAATAGAAGCATTATCACCAGCATTGCCAATCCCATCCTTAGGCTTCGTAATGACATGTGAATAAGCGTAAGCTTGATCAATGTGGAAACTCTAGCATATGAGGTGAATGAACCAAGGATGGGGTTGGTCACCCAGACTACAATGAACTTTGTTCCACGGCCCTTTCTAGCGATCTAACCGACTCATTTCCAACATGTTCCTCCCAATGCCTTGACCACGTGGACACTGTCGAGGCTCGGAATAGGGTTGTACCTGAAACCCCAACCATGGATGATCACGCCTATCCAAGGAGACATGTTATGCGTCACCAAGTCTGGTTATTGATATCGACCTTGAGATGGCCATGCATAGGGAATTGAGGCAATACTGTTCTCCTTCAACAAAACGACAATCATTTTTCGAGCGTCTCCGGGTGGAAAACAATGCTCAAGACTTGAGGTATGGATGTTTCAACGATGGTGCCTACATTGTCAGTGGGGAGCCAAAGGCCCCTTTAGTGGCTTCCTGATCCAATAGGTGTGCCTGGCCTGGATCAAGAGATGTACCGATCGTTCATGGTCACCCTTTATGCATCGGGAGAGGATGTCTCCCACTCTAGCTCGTCGTCGTCGCCATACTCCTTTTCGACATCGATCTCCCACTCTACTAAGATGCCGATTGAGCTCACAGCCGGTCATTGGCTAGACCATCATGCAATAACTAGATGTTGGCCTCAGGGAGGATGTGAACATGCTTTATCGACGGATCAACAGAATGCAAGCCCAGAACATAATAAGCGAAGCTTTTTCGATATTGAGAATGGTGAGCCATTTTTTGAGGATATCTTGAACACTTACTTCCATAGGTACTATTCTTTGTCGCTCATTGACAAGTATGATGGGATTTCTGACCCATCTGATCACATCACTACATTTAACTTCATCACTCATGTCGGTTAGCTTTTCGGTCCAACAAAGTGCTTACTCTTTCCCTCCACACTCATAGGATTGACCTCCTATTGGTTCTTACATCTGTAGTTAAGTAGCATCAGTTCTTGGGCCCATTTCTTTGTAGGTTTCAAGACTAGGTTCTTCACATCAATTGACCCATGTTATGATTAGATAAGGGCCTACTAAGAGTCTTCAGTCATATGTCAATATCTTCAACAAAGAATCCACCCAGGCCAGGGGTGTTGACACAAACAGCCTGGTCATGGCCCTCTATTTGGAGGTTAGGTATAAATCAAGAATGTGGAGGGAGCTTTAGAAGCAGTCGACTATGTCCCTAACTAACTTCTTTCAATAGGCGAACGACATTATGAGAATGAAGGACGCGGATCTTTGAGACAGCGATAATGAAACTTGGCATACGTCTCAAGCCGGTCCTTATTTAAATACTAACCGTCAACCCAATGGTCATAGAACAACACCAGGAGGCATGTAGAGGCCGACACCTAATACAGGTCCAGGTACACCAACTATGATACTTTGAACAGGGATACGAAGAAATATATATCTCACAACACAGGACCAGGTGCAGTTTCAAAAACCAAGCTTCTCTAAAGGTGGAAAAAGGAAGGAACCTCGTAGCAATGGCAAATACTACAAGTTCCATCAAATCAACAGTCACTCCACTAATGAGTGCTGGGTGCTCAAGGAAAAGATTGAAAGACTTATCTGGGAGTGGATACTTTAGAGTTTCTTTGAGATTGAAACAAAGGTACACCCGCAACAACCAGCTGGCTCCACCCCCAACAACCCAAAAATAATATCATGACAATAACCAACATCTTGACTGTATGTGGAGGCCCATATATTATTGGCAGCAGATAGGGAGCATAGTCCCAGTATCATAGGGAAGATGGTTCAACTAACCAAGTATATTCCTTAGAGCGTCGAGCATCTAAAGCTCCCAGGCTGGAATCAGATCAGCACGTCACTTTCACTGCTAAAAACAAGGAAGCACTCTCTTACCCCCTATTACAATCTATGGTCATCATTTTGTAAATAGCTAAATCAAATGTGCATCGATCCTTCGTGGATGGGATCAGCTCGGTCAACGTCATGTTCATACGTATTTTTGAGGCTCTCAAGCTTCATGCCTACAGCCTCATACCTTATGCCCTGCCTATATATGGCTTTGAGGGTGTGAGTATTGTTCCAATGGGTACCATCTCGCTCATGAAAACATTTGATCAAGGACCCTTCGCTGCAAAGTTTCATGTTAACTTTGTAGTGATTGATTTTCCTTCTGCTAAAAATACATTGATAGAAAGTTCAATACTTGTAGAACTAGACACCACCATCTCCTATAAATGGCTCGTCATGAAGCTCCCTATCTAAGGTAGGATTAGTGAGATCCATGGAAATCAGTTGAAAGTTAAGAAGTGTTATGGGACCTCCCTTAAAACAAGTAAGGAATGGGGTTCTCATGCTTCAATAAGAATTTTCAAAAATCAGTGGCGAGTCACTCAAGAGGACCATTGAGCTGGTCAATACTTCGGTTTTTGCCTAGATCACCCTCAACTCTGAAGTATCAACATCAATAGCTCCTTCCACGAGTAATATCTTATCTAGTCGTATCATGATAACTAACGACATGCTGCTCGAGAGTACCCTCAAGTCGAACAATGCTCAGGGTTGTGTTGGTACCTTCCTTTCCATTATAGATACAACTACCAGTGATGTGTCACCCGAGAGTACCCTCGAGCCTATCAATGCTCAGGGTTGTGCGGGGACCACTGTAGGTCATAAAGATGGATGGACTAGTTGTGTGTCACCTAAGAGTAACTTCGAGCCCAGTAGAGCTCAGGGTCGAGCCGAGACAATCACCCACAATGAAGATTGGGATGGCAAGAATCCTGTATCCTTGGCCACTCAAAGAACTAAAGAACTCATCTTAGCATTGAATAACCAAATCATGCCCTACTGGAAAGCAAGGATATCCCATACAGCAACTCCTACCCTCTCAATGTCGATGGACTCATCTATGAGAGTCAAGGGCAACGTTAGCAACCCGACTCAAGCACAAACGTCTATCCTACCTAAGGATGTCATAGAGCACATGATTTATGCACTGGACTAATGCAACATGAAAGCAAACCCTGATCTTGATGATGTTCTACTCGGCCCTTGCAATGATGATTCAAACATTGAGGGCCGCTCTATTGGAATCACCATCTATAGGTTGTGCTGACTCTAGCAAAGTTGTTCAAATTATCACATAACTCAATCAAAAAGTTAGAGGTGAGCTAATCAAATTGCAACAGAAAAGCAAAGACATCTTCACGTGGAAGCATGCTAAAATGATCGACATTAATCCAAGAATCTTTTTCCATGCGCTCAACATTGATCCCGAAGCCACCCCCATCCATTGAAAGCGTCGACCACTTTACCCAAAAAAGCGGCGAGCTCTTAAAGAAGAGGTAGAGAAGTTGTTTGCCAACAATTTCATTTGGAAGGTAGAATATCTGGTCTTGGTAGCAAACCTAGTACTAGTCAAAACCAAATGGGCCTTGGAGGATCTGCGTTGACTTCTTCAACCTCAATAAAGCCTGCTCGAAAAATAGCTTCCATCATCACACATCGATCAGCTAGTGGATGCGACCAGTGGATAAGAACTCCTCGCTTTTATGGATTCCTACTTTGGGTATAATAAAACTGCCATGCATGGCCCGGATTAAGAGCACACCTCCTTTATCACAAATGTCGGACCGTACTACTATGCGCCATGCCATTTGGTTTGCAAAATGCAGGCGACACCTATCTGCCTCTCATCTAGCGTATGTTCTCTAAATAGATGGGCCATTCTATAGAAGTTTGTGTAGACAACATGTTAATAAAGTTTGAAAAAGCTACTGGCATACACAGAACTTGGATGTGACTTTCGGTATATTATGCGAGTACAACATGAAGCTAAATATAAAAAAGTGTTCATTTGTTATCTGGTCAAGTAAATTCCTTGGTTATGTTATAAGTGCCAAGGATATTGAAGCTAATCTCGACAAGATCCAAATAATCAAAGATATGCAAATTCTCAGAACTGTGAAACAAATACAAAGCTTAAATGAGATGGTTGCAACATTAAGCTGGTTTATATCTAACGCAACCAACTGTGTATCTCTTTCTTCGATCTCATCAAGAAGGGAAAGTTATTTGCATGGAATGGTGGATGCACCAAGGTAGTCGAGGAGCTGAAGCGTCATTTTTCCACTCCTATGATACCGTTCAACCTCATCGATAGGAAGGACTTTTGTCTATACCTGGCTATGACTTACCACATGATCAATGTTGCCTTGATCAAAGAAGGTAAGAGGGTACAATGGCAAGCTTATTATGTCAGCAAAAGTTGTCAAGCCTCGAAACATGATATACAAGTCTAAAGAAGCTTGCCTTCTACCTGCTCATGGTAGCTCAGGAATCTTGCCATACTTTCAAGCTCATCTTATCAAAGTCCTAACTAACCAACCCCTAAAGTAAGCCCTTAGCCAACCTGACATAGTGGGTTAACTATTAAAGTGGTTTGTTGAGCTTGGGCAACATCACATATCCTTTTAGCCTCATACTTCTATCAAAGACCAGGTTATCGCAGATTTCATTATCAGGCGGTTAAGCCTAGATAGTTGCAAAGAAGATACTGTCAATAGCTAGCAAGCTTGGTTCTTATACATGGACGAAGCATCAAATAAGAAAGGGGCACAGGCTGGCATGGTCCTTATCATGCTCGAAGGAAGGGACATATGTTTTGTGGCTCGTCTTACTTTCAAGGCAACCGATAATGATTACGAGTATAAAGCTATCCTGGTTGGCCTCAGGCTGTCAAGAGAATTGCATATGGAGTCCATCCATGTCTTTAGTGACTTGTCACTATTCATCAATCAAATCAGCGAGTGCTTTCAAGTGAATTGTAAAACACTGGCCTTTTATGTTGTTGAGGCTGGGAAGATAATCAACACATTGCCAAGTTTAAGTTAGGGTAGATACCTAGAAAGAAGAACGCCAATGTCGATCAACTGTCTAAGGCAGCAAATAACCTAAAAGAAGTCACCCTTTATGTCCCCTTAAAGGTTTGAGGCACCCCTTGCTACGAGCTAGGGGAAACAATGATAAAAATAGACACGTCACCCATAGAAAATTGGACGGCACCCCTTATCAAGTACTTAACAAGTGAGGAACCTCCTGCCGACCAAAAGGTAGACATAAAGGTTCTCTACCTGGTTTTGCATTACATGATCATAGATGGGAAGCTCTACATACTGAGGGACTCCACACCAATTCAGCGATGCATATCTATAAGTTAAGTCGGTCATATTTTGAAAAAGCAACATGAAGGACATTGTGGGGATCATGTCAGGGGCAAAGCCAAGCAAAAAGGCCGCACATCAAGGCTATTATTAGCCTACTATGATCAAAAATTCTATGGATTATGTAAAGAAATTAGAACGGTGTCAGCGGTTCGCTAAGATCTCTAGAGCCTCTTTTACCTTCCATGCCCCTATGACTTCCTCATGGTCGTCGACGTGTGGAGGATTGACTTGATTGGAAAGCTGACTAATGCCAATGGACGGTATAATTAAGCCATAGTCGCCATCGACTACTTCACCAAATGGATCGAGACCGAGCCCCTCACTAGGGTCATTGCCCTTAAGATACTCAACTTCTTTTTGGGGAATATCATCTTCCTTTTCGATCTGACAAAAAGGATCAACACCAATAATGGCACTCAATTTGAGAGCAGCCTCTTTCATGACTTTTGCACAAGGAACATAATCTAGAAGTTCTTCTCTTCCATTACCCATCCTCAAGCCAATGGGTAAGTCAAGGTCGTTAGCAAGACCATCGAGTAAACACTCAAGAAGCTCCTTGCAAACGTTAAAGGGGGTTGGGACAAAGAATCACTGCTCGTTCTTTGGTCTCATTGCACTTCCAACCGCACTTCAACCAGCCATACACCCTTCTTCCTTTCCTATGGTCACAAAGCCATGTTATCCATAAAAACAGATGTCCCCTTTACTCAAAGTTTAACCTTTGAGCCCAAGCAAAATGACGAGCTACTTAATCATAGACTTGACACTATAGAAGAACGAAGAATGAAAGACGAAATCTGAACCAAAGCCTATAAAAGGAAGATAGCTAAGTACAGCTCTAGAGTAAAGCTCTAGCAATTCACAGTCGGCGACCTAATTCTACATCAGGTGTTTGCCAATACAAAGAACCAGGCGAAAGGAGTGCTCGACCAGAATTGGGAGGGACTATATTGATAGACATAAGTGTATGTCCTAGGGGCAATTATGTAATTTTTTGCATGCATCTAACTCTGTGACTAATCTTTTTCAAAATAAAAGGTGTTTTTCCCTTCTATTATATACTTGTTCTATAGTGATATTAATAATTAAGTAATTGATTTAAAGTATATAGATGGAAAATCCTTAAATAATATGTTATGTAATAGTAATTACAAAGTGTCGTAAACACGAGAATTTTATCACATTGAAAATAACGTATTGTTTTAAATATTCCTAGCCAAGATCTACCGAGAAAGAACAGCTATTCATCTGTTGAGATTAGAGTGCATAACACTCTCTGAATGTTGGGTAATGTATTTCTTGTGGCTGTTTGGGGGCACCAAGAGGTCATTACTAATAATATTCAATAGCAATGGAATGAGTCACTTGAGAGTTCGGTGTTGGTCAATATAACTAAGATCAAATAACAATCTCAAAGTGATGATGTTACATAATTCCTTCGACTTGAGAATACTATAGAACTTCAATATGGACACTCTACTTTGATTGTAGTTAAATCATGGCATGACGTTCATCGAACGACTATAGTTAGGTTCGAGTTGAATCATTGGAAGTGAAACACTATTCAATAAGGAATTTTGTCCCCATTTTATGGGGTTAACATCACGGTCAAACTGTAGTTAACTCAATATCGAAGTCTCTAGCCAGAGCAGTGCGTTTAATAATAATTTTTATTATTGAACCAAGGAGTTTGTGTTTAGACTTACAAACTTGAATGTGGATGATATTAGAACTTGACCAAAACCAAATTTCATATGTTCTAATGTGATATAGTGTTGACAAAGAGAATTGATGAAAATAATCAATACTAATGGGTAGTGTTATAATACTAAAATTGGAGTTTACTGAAAAATGTGAAAACGATAAACTTGACCAAAATGTCACTCCACTAACTAATGTGACAAGTGAACGTTAATATTCAAACAGTTCAATATTAATCACTGACTAAATTTACACATGTGAGTCGCACAATCACATTGATAGATTCTCCAAAATACCACACGATTTAATGGATCTATAAATAGTTATAAATTAATTAGTATTTTTTGACATTTTATTTGTATATTTATTTGATGTGTTGGATGCCATTAGTATTTTTTCGGATACCATTAATATTTAATTGGGCACGTATTATAAAAGTTGCATATGTACAAATCGATATACGACATTGATGGGTGTTTAATTTGATTTAAATATAATTATTTTGCTAAGTGTTATTAAAAAAATTAAAGTCCCATCTTACCTCATTCATGATAGGCCATAGGAAGAAAAAGTAGGCTTAAATCCAATGGTTGGATCTAGAAAATGAAAGGAGAATGTTAAGGAGGATTACATCTATAAATACCTTGTCTTTCATTCACTTGCCACTCTTAATCACTCTCTTTCAAAGCCTTAGCCTCCATCTTAATTTTCTAACATTCATGGCCTAAAACTCAAGCAAAAAATTATTTTAATGGCTTCCCATTAAATCAATCAAATAAAAGGTGGTTCTCCATCTCTTGCAAAGCTCTGACACTGATTCAGATTTGAATCTACGAACATCTACCAATCAAGGTACATTCAAGGGCTACATCTATCAGGTATGATCTATTATCTTTTATACATATATTCATGATGATGTTATAGAGCTAGCTATTTGATTATTTTGATGAATTTGTATACGCATTTGTTGTCCACCTTTAACTTGTGAATGCATAGATGTGAAACTTTTGAGTTTGTTGATTTGAATTGGATTTGAAAATAACAACAATGGTCTTATTTATTAATTCTTACTATTTTCTTTATTTTAATATTAGAGTTGTTTTAGATCTGAATCTAATAACAAATTAACTATTATATATATATATATATATATATATATATATATGTATGTATGTATGTATGTATGTATGTATGCATTTAGTTGAATGTCAATGGTAATTTCATTTTTCACGGTTAGTTTTCTATTTCAGAATATATATATATACACACACACACACACACACACACATATATACATATATGTATATGTATATGTATATGTATATGTATATGTATGTATGTGTGTATGCATGCATGTAGGTTTGTTTGTATGTATTTTATGCATATACATACACACACAGGCACATATTTTTAGTACATATATATATGTATGTATTAAAATTAGTTTGAAAACTATTTTACAATGAATCTTAATATTAAAGGAGATATGTTTTAAATGTAGCAATCTATATGTATCAACATTCTAATTTTATTTAATAAATTTTATTTTATTATTGCTTATAAAGTATCTACATTTTAACTCACCTTAAATTATTAACATATATAAATACAGGTTATATATGAATTTATAGATTAAGAACTGTTTTCAAATTATTTCACCAAATAAAATCATAACATGTTTTGGAAGTAAATCTTGAATTAAAAATAGTTGACATTATATAAAGGGACAATGTGTCTATTGCGATATAAATCCTAGCATCCAAACACATAAACATTAATTATTTATAAAATATGATATGTTGCACTTATGCAATATATATTTGAGTATATTTAGATATACTCACAATATATGCTGAGTATTGGTTATCTATGTCATTTAATCAATCAATCAATTTAACTAAAGGAGGGAAATGAAAGGTTGCTCTCTCCAAATAGAACCAAATATCCCCTCATTAATTGAATAATTTAAGAGAGAGGAATGAAAGTTTTCCTTCTCCAAATTAAATTAATAAGTAACAGTTACACACAAATACATATAAGAGTATATATAATATACTTTGATTTGTATAAACATTAAATTTACATAACTTTAAAATATGAAAATGTAAATAAATAGAATAATGATTTAAGTACAAATATTTTAGATTGGATCTAAAATCCCCTTTAGACTTCATAAGCTTATTAGATCCAAAACAAGAACTTTTTTAAGATCTATCTTTTTCTCCCACTTCCAACTAGCCTGGTTCCTTCAATGGTATCGAGCCAAATAGTCTATCCAGTCTAAATCAGTCATGTTATGGCCAACTGAATAAGCTAACCCATTGAGTAGGATGTCTAGAAAAGTAATGTCTAGGCTAGGTTTATGTAATCAAGTACCATGCCTAACCTAGCTATCAGCCTAGCCCAAAAGGTGAAATGTGCCTAAAATCTATCCCTAAATGGCCTAAATTGAATTTGAGCCTTGGGCCAATTTTTAAAAATGTTTGAAAATTTAAAAGATATTTTGAATCTATAAGTCAAATTTAAAATATGAAATAAAAACCAAAATAGTTATAAAATCCATTTTGTAAAATGTTTTGAAAATAAATTAGTATTTTGAAAATTCTTTTAAATTTAATTAATTGATTGAGGGTGGTGATCTCTGGTACCTAGGACTGAAAGGAATTAATTAAATGAATAATTAATTAAAAGCTAATTAATTTAATCAAAACATATATATGTTAATAAAATATATACAACTATAAATATTATAGTATAACATGTATACATATTTATATTAAATTGTTTAAGGTAAATTAAAATAATTTTCAATTTATTAACATACTTAATTAAAATTGTTTTAATTAAACAAAAAATTATTTAATAAATAAATTAACTAAATGTTAATTAATAAAATAAGGTTTACATATATAATGATATATGCATGTAAAACTACAAGTGTTATAGCTAATATTCATCCTAAATTATTTAGGATGAATAAAATAAATTTTTTAATTTAAGAATAATTTACTTATTTATCTAATTGAATTAAAAAAATTAAAATTAATTATATATGATTTAATTAATAATATACATAAGAATGTTATATTATAAAAGTTTATAAAGTGGTTAAACTTATATAATATGAATGTATAATATATGGAACTGGAAAGAAACCAAATTAGATTTAAGGAATAAATATATTTTATGTATACCGTAATTTCCAATGTGTCAGACACTTAATCACGAGGGTATTTCCAAAGAAATACGTTATTCCCTAAATCAATTCTCTCAAATAAATATATTAAAGAGTTTGAATCCATAATATAAAAGTTGTCCTCTACCTCTATATGTTAATAAATTACTAGCATACTCTCTAGTTATTGAGCAAACTCAACCTAGAGATGTTATGTGTAGTATTATTAATATATTGATGGATGTGGTAACGTACATGTATGTATTTGTTGAGCAGACTCAAGCTACGTACGTCTATACTTAGACTGTTGCAAATGGTGGGTGTGAGTAAATAATCTCTTTCAACTTATTGAGCAAACTCAAGGTCGAAATTGAGATTATGACAAAGACCATGGGTTAGGAGTTGTATATGATATAACCAATAAAATATTATCGCTTGCGAGCCAATGAATCATTGAGCAAACTCAATATTAAAATCCCAAGGCAACTAACTCCTAACACTCATTGGAGAAATTAAATTATTTCTATGTTTTTCTTAGGCTTTTGAGAAACATAAAAATATAGTGAGAGCCTTGTTAGAAAAATAAAATGGCAACATTTAACCTTTCTAATATTGTATGAACATTTTCTATATAAAGTTAATAATCTACATCGATAAATTTGTAAAACTAATATAATTGATAAAATGTTTATAAATTGAAATACACAATTGAATAGAATTAAAGATTGACCAAGAAATATAGGATATACTTACCTTAAATCTTTTGGCATGTTCTTGCTTCAAGTCCATGCAAGAACTTAACTACAGACTACTAAACATATTCATAACTTAGTCGCTTAAGTGTTTATTTGCATAAGACTTTATATCGTCTGTATAAGTTTAAACCCTTAAGCAATATAAGAATATATATATATATATGTATGTATGTATGTATGTATGTGTGTGTGTGTGTGTATTTGATCCATAGCAGATCACATATAACTATTATATGGTAAACCGTCATAGTTCGTAATGTAAAAAACGTCAATGAAATTATTTCATTGGAAATCATCGAATAAACCATCATACAAAATTATGTGTTCAATACGATTGATTACAATAAGGATTTCCTTTAAATGGTTGGCCCATTTAAGGAAAAGAAAGTTATGTACAAGGGTGGATGTAACTTAGGCATAATTAGGATAAAGAGAGTGAATAATCAATTATGCTTCATAAAGGGACTTTGGAAATGAGAATTGTATGAAATACTAAAAATACTTAATATGGAATGAAAAATGTGATTTATATTCCAAATTGTGTTATGATATAGAAAATTATTTTCTATAAAAGTCATTTCCACGAGTTTAAGATATTTGATCGAAAAACTCTCGACTGTAAACTAGTTAGTAAAAGAAATAAATAGCTCATAATAGGTAGTTGAATGGGCTTCGTATTTCATACACTATTAGAGTAATAGCGAAAATATAGGAGCATGCCATATAATAATTATCAATGGATGCATGAGATACGAAAAATCGTTTTCATAAATATACCAAATATTGTTTATGAAATAATAATTAATTTCAGATTTGACTGAAAGTGAATATAATTGCATTTCATTATGAATAACAGCATTTGTTGCATTAGCTAGGTAACATCGAACTGTCTATAATTTTTTACAATTACTATCAAATTGAGGAAAAAAACCACATGTTTAGTAGGAGCAGCATAAGAGTTGGTGAACCCTTCAGATTGATACATCTTTATGTATGCTGTAAAAAAGTATGATAATAACAAATATAGTTCCATATACTTCGTTTAGTTTGCTGATGTATTAACATAAAATGAACTTGTGTATTTGATACACAAGCTATGTATTTATGACAGATTCATTGAATATAAAATGGAAGTATAAAATGTATCATGCAAAGGAAATGAGAAAATTAGATTAGATTGAATATGTGAGTATGTAGGAAAACGGTCCCAACAGAACCTACAAATGAATAAAGATTCAATCCCAAAACTCACATCTCCCTTTAATACACAATGATCTATCGATGAGGAGTAATCAAACTTGTTGGAAAAAGTATAACTGATAACGAGTGAAGTTGAGTTAACTTCTTTATATAAGGTCATATTTAAGAATAAGTACATAAGGTTAAAATTTAATTTCATCTAAAGAATAGTTTACGAGATCATACAAGATGAATGACTATATGAAACCCCGTAATATGATAGGTCAATAATTGACAAGTTATGTGAGTCAAGGGGTTATATGTGATATTTACTAGGGAGGGGCCTTATGTGAACTATCCCAAAGCAGTTTGGGACCAATCAATGTTAGTTGACCAATTTATGTCATGAACTTAAGTTCGCAAACCTAAAACTTGATTAATTTATACGTATAGGAAATTCATAAATTTTTATGAATACCTATTCTGTTTCATTGAGAAACAATTGTTGTTTGAAGAAACGCCAACTTCATAATAAACGAATTTCTTCTAGAAATTATTAGTAGTGAAATAAATTTAGATACCACCAAAATATAAAATTGATAACAAAGGATGGAATAAAATTGACCGAACTAAATAGGCACGACACATTAGAATGTTTAACGATAAATCTCGCACGTTAAAGAGAGCTATTAATTTTATTAATATAAAAAAAAGTGCTTCCTCAGTCTTAAGTGGACCATTAAGAGTATTGACTCACCATATGGCACGATGTGTAAAACTAGAATGGACTTCATGTATGTTATCAAAATATAAATTTGATGTTGGTACCCTAAAGGGTATGATCTATCGGCTGCAAAAGTGTCTTCAAAAAGAAGATCTATGCATTTGGAATATAACCCTCGTTGATAAGAATAACATTGTAAATTTTAATTGTTAAAACTAACGTAACAGAGTCATCATTCA
Organism: Allium cepa; assembly: GCA_030765085.1. Classification (NCBI taxonomy): domain Eukaryota; kingdom Viridiplantae; phylum Streptophyta; class Magnoliopsida; order Asparagales; family Amaryllidaceae; genus Allium; species Allium cepa. The sequence continues at coordinate 63,646,006 of CM060935.1, forward strand.
ATATTTGTTAGCCAATTCGGATTTTACTCGCAATATTTATCGCTCAGTAAGACTTTGAATTTTAGTACATATATTGCAACCAAAAATTCTAAATATTGATTTAGGATAGATTTTTTGAACATAACAACCAAATATCTCAAAGTCAATGGAAGCGATGACTAAGTTTGTGAGAATTAGAAATGATCCAAGTAATGATACGAAAGTGTTATTCTGTACGCATCGGAGTTAAGGAAGTATTTAAATAGAGAAATCTAATAATTTGAATTTCAATCAAAATATGGATGAAATGTATGTTTATAAGTAAGAATATTAATATGTACTAAAATATATTTCTAAAATCACAACTAAATAATAAATATATTATTGTTAAAGATGTATTCATGTTGAAATCATCCCAGTTTTGTTATTTGATACTCGACATTGGTTCTGAAAATGACATCTTTTATAATCAGTATAAAAGGACGATGGGATTGGCCCAAATAATATATGCAGACACGATATTAAAATTGTTTAATATGGAGCATCTAAGATGGGTTCCTTATGCATTGGCAATAGGAATTATCATACATGTTATGTTGTCTACAATATCACACTTTGCTGATGTATTTGATACATAAAGCAAGTAACAAATAGGAATTAAGATCCCTTAAAGTCTGTTTACAGTGTTCTTGCGTATTAGCGAAATACTAGAGAACTGTTTATAGAAATAATGAACCCCTTATGGAGTGCATGAACTCGAACTTCATTAATGATACCGAATATGATATGTTAATCCTAAATTCATATTCAAACTTAAGTTAAGAACTTTAAGTTGGAATTATTCCTAACAGTAAGTAGTTAACCAAAGGCTACTACAACGTAAGAAGTATAAATAAATGCAAAAAATTATAATATAGCTCAGGGTGATTCCAAAAGTTGAGAATCCCATGACATTGTTATATGATAACAATGTTGTGATATAGTTTGCAAAAGAACCAAGAGCTCACTATAAGTCGAGAGACATACTCTGAATAGTTCCATATGATAAAGGCAGATTATCGACATCAGAGAGAGTTGATTGGCAGGGTAGATAATTAAAATAAAATACCATACCTGTTCACTAAGGGACTGACCTAATTGGTTTTTGATCAAATAGATCGATGAAGTAGGAAGATTCCATAATTGACCTTAAGTGCAAGTGGGAGATTGATAGAGATAGAGGTGCCCTAGGGGCGATTATATAATTTGTTACATATATCTAACTTTGTGACCAATCTTGTTCAAAATAAAAGATGTTTTTCATTTCTATATATAATTGTTATAGAGTGATATAAATTATTAAGTAATTAATGTAAAGTATATAGATGGAAAATTCTTAAAGATACGGTATGTGATAGTAATCACATAGTGTTGTAATCATTAGAATTTCAGCATATTGAAAATAACATATTGTTTTGAATATTCCTAGTCAAGATGTTTCAAAAAAGGACATCGATTAATCCCTTGAGACTAGAGTACGTAGCACTCTCCAAATTTTAGGTAGTGTATTCCTTATGGTTACCAGAGGCACCAAGAGGTTACGTACAGATAGTTATTGGACAAAAATGAAATGACACACTGGAGAGTTCTCCGTTATTTAGTATAACTAAGGTCAAACAAACAATCTTGAAGCGACGATGTTAAATAATTCCCTCGACTAGAGAATGTTATGGAATTTCAATGTGGACACTCCACTTTGATTATAGTTAAATCGTGGAATGACATCCATCGAACGACTACATTTGGGCTGCATTGAAGCACTGGAAGTGAAACATTATTCAATAGGGAATTCGTCTCCTCACTTATATGGGGTTAGTACCATGATCAACCCTAGTAAACTCAAAATCAAAATATCTAGCTAGAGTAGTACGGTTAATAATAATTGTAATTATCAAAAAAAGGGTTTTTTGTTTGGAATTAAAAAGTTGAATGTGGACGATGTTGGAATTTTAGCCAAATCATTCATAATTCCTAATATGAAAGTGTTGACGAAGAACCCTTGTTATTAATAGAAGGTCGGGAAATTCTACGATTGAAAGTGAACAGGAAGCTGCCGATGTTGCTATGGCAGCAACTATCAGAATATTGCCGAAGCCCTTTGTTATTACTGGGTAACTCTTATAATTGTAAAATTGGATTTTACCGAAAATATGTAGATGGTAAAGTTAGCCAAAACGTCACTCCACTAGATAATGTGACAAGTGAATGTCAATATTCGAATAGTTTGACATTAACCGTACCTATAAGTCGCACAACCGCATTGATAGATTCTCTAAAATACCACATAATTTAATTGATGTATAAACAGTTATAAATTAATTAAATTAATTTATATTATTTTGATATAGTAATTAATTATTTTTTATTTGATGTATTGCATGCCATTAGTATTTTTTGGATGCCATTAGTAATTAATTGGGAGTGTACATAAAAGTTGTATATGCATAAACCAATATATGATATCGATGGGTGTTTAAATTTGATTTAAATGTAATTATAAGCTAAAGTGTTGTTGAAAAAATTAAAGGACCATCTAGCCCCATTCATGAATGGCCATAGGAAGAAAAATGAGGCTTGAAATCCAATGGTTGGATTTAGAAAATGAAAGAAGGAGGTTAAGGAAGGTTTCATCTATAAATATCTTGTCTTTCATTCAATAGCTACTCGTAATCACTCACTTTCAAAACCCTAGCCTCCATCTTCATTTTTTAACATTCATGACCGAAAATTCATGGCAAAAATATATATTTTAACGCATCCAATTAAACCAATCAACTAAAAGGTGGTTCTCCATCTCTTGCAAAGCTAGGTGTTATCCGGGTTTTTAACCCAACAGAATCCGAAGGAAGTCAGAATATCTTGGTCGAGTCAGAATAAACTGAGAATCAACCAAAAGGACTAGAACAACAGGACAAGAAGAAGCCATAAGAAAGAAAAAAAGCTAAGGACATGGATCACCATCGATCCATATCCAATGGATCGCTAGCGATCCATAGTATTTGCTCGTGATCCCATCTATCTTCCATGCATCATGATCCAGAAGACGAAGACCAAAAAATTGGCTAAGTATATGGATTGCTAGCGATCCATAAACTTTTATTAGTTCGCTGCTACAATAAAGCAAGGGGGAATGCACGAGGGCATTGAATCGCTTTCGAGCCTAATCTATGGATCGCTAGCGATCCATAGTCTGTGGACCCCTAGCGATCCATAGAGTTAGCTCGGTTCCTGACACAATTTCTAGTGCGCCTTCATGTGGTCGTTTGCAGACATTTTGGCAAACGGGCTTGGCCCAGTAGCTCTCTAACCTCTATAAATACTCTCCCACCTACAGCATAAAAAGGGGCTCGGGACTGGTTGCTGGAACTTTGCTGGAAGCTTTCTTCACTTCTCACCTCCCTCACAATGGTCTTAAAAAGAATTCATTGTGATTCTCTAGTGAATTCCAACCTTGGAGATTCAATCTAGCTAATGATATCCAAGAGCTTTGTAATCCAATTATTCTTCTAACAGCAATAAGTCAATAATAAAAGTTATAAAGTGGATGTAGGCTTCATTTACAGCCGAACCACTATAAAAATATTCTTGTCTTCTTACTGTTTCTGTTCTTGAGATATCTCTATTCTACTTTATTTTGCTCGGATAAACAAGGCTGGTGCTTTCATACTCTATCAAGGGTGTTGATCCATTTTTTGGGTTAACACTATGAGACTGATTCAGATTTGGATCTTTGAGCATCTACCAATTAAGGTGCATTCAAGGGCTGCATCTGTTAGATATAATCTATTACACACACACACACACACACACACACATATATATATATATATATATTCATCATAATGATATAGATCTAGTTATTTGTATATGCATTTGCTGTCCACCTTTAATATGTATATGTATGGATATGAAATTTTTGAGTTTGTTGATTTGAATTAAATTTGAAATAATAATAATGGTTTTGACTGTTAGTTCTTATTTTTTTTCTTTATGTTGATGTTGGTGTTATTTTCGGTCTAAATCTAATAGCAAATTAATATATAATATATATAGTTGAATGTCAATGGTAATTTCATCTTTCATAATTAGTTTTCTATTTTAAAACACACACACACACATGCACATATACATACATGCATATATATGTATGTATATGTGTGTGTGTGTATTTGTATTAAAATTAATTTGAAAACTATTTTACAGTGAGTGTTTAAAAAACATTTATATACACGCACATCTTAATATTAGAAGTGATTTATTTTTAATGGAGGAATCTACATGTATCAACATTCCAATTTGTTTAACAAATTTAACTTTATAATATAAAATATCTACATTTAAGCTTACCTTAAATTACTGACATATGAACATAGGTTGTATTTGAACTTGTAAATTAGATATGTTTTCCAGTTGTTTCACTAAAACAAATCATTGCATGTTTTGGAAGTAAATCTAGAATTCAAAATAGTCGACTTAGTTGAATTAATTCAGACAAATTAAAGGGTTCGAAAGAGGATATAATCGATTGGAGGCATATGCAATAGAAAGTTAAAGATACTCGAAAAAGTCTTAATTAACCAGCTTCCAATCCCATTATGGAGTTCCATCATCGAATCACCAGTGGCCGTCATCGAAAATCATCAAAAATCATCAAAACGGTCATTGAAAAACTCACTTTAGGGTTGACTCGAATTCGAACTTAGGTAATCGACTATTTGACTTGAAGCAGATTTTGGAAGTCCTGACCCGAATCAGATTCGGGTAAAACAAAGATTTTCTCCAAGCGAACATGCAAATGACTCCAAGCATCATTCGTCAACAACCTAGCACTTGAAATTCCGTGACTCCAAGCGAACCATGTGCTGAAGCCATGCAAATGACAAATTTTCTTACGTCAGACTCCTAGTAAAACACCACTGATCCATCAATGTCGATCTATCTTTTGTTGCCCATAACTTGAACATGCGAACTCCAAATGCCTTGAAATAAATGCAACCTTATGGAGCCTTCTTGATACCCGGTCCAATCTCACCTAGTTTGAAATTTTTTAGGGATCGTCACTGATCCATGACCCCATCATAAGTGATTTGTCATTCAATCGGCATTTCCAATCATTCAAGCATAGACAATCAAGCATATATCATTCTCAAGCATTATAAACAGCCATAACTTAAAAACAGACCGATCGGACAATGATTAGGGCATTTCCCCAATCAAATCCCATTCACCGAAGCCGTTCAACATATAAAATATCCAAAGAAGTTTATCATGCCAACTATATATTTTGTACGACTGTACAACTGATTCGAAATTGAATTTTGCAGGTATGACTAGCATATGGACGAACCGAGGGCGACGGATTCCGTCTACTGCAAGGCCCTCATGAATCATTAAAGGATGAAATAACCTACTACTCAGGAAGAATTCTATGGGAAGAAAAAATGGTTCTAAAGACTAGAAGTAGTGCAATTGGAAGAAGGCAAACCCAACAATTTTCCAAAGAACATACCAAACGGTGAAGGAGTTATAAGACCTCAGGGACCTTCTGCCCAAGCAAGGCTACTAAGACCCAGTAGAAAAGCGCCCCAGCTAACTGACGAAATCAAACAAAAGGATGATTATCAAATAACACTCTAGTTAGCTAGTAACTAAGGAATGGGGCAGCAACCTAAAGCGATGCCCTCTCATCTATCCTTGTCAACTTTCCTTTTCCAAATGAGCCGTACCGGTACATTAAGGGCATTGCAGACAACAAGGCGAAAGAAATGTTTCTATGCCCTTGAAGAGTCATGTCAATCCCCCTTCTGAGAACTGCATTGCTCTGGTAGCGTCGAGAAGTCTTGTCCAAAGAATCGTCGAACAAACAGATTCGACACCTTAGTCTATAGGAACCGATAAAACTATGTTCCCGTGAGTTGAATCCGAAAAATTCCTCTTGAAGTCGATGAATCACTACTTTAAGACCATCAGGCCATCGGACAGATGTCCTAAAACTCCTGTCGGAATCGATAAATTATCATTCCAAGACCGTCTGGTCATTGGACATCGGACCACAAAAACCCGTTCATGAACTAAAGCGTCGTGGATGTCTTCCACAATCTAAAGCGTCATGAAGGCGAACCAATAGATCAGCGGTCATCTGATCCAAAAAACCCTTCATGAACGTGAAGATCTTTCGTGAACTAAAGCGTCGTGAAGGCAAATTGGTAGATCAGTGATCATACGATCCAATAAACCCTTCGCGAACGTAAAGATCTTTCACGAACTAAAGCATCATGGAGGTAAACCGGTAGATCATTGGTCATCTGATCCAAAAAACCCTTTGCGAACGTGAATGTCTTTCATGAACTGAAGCATTGTAAAGGAAAACCGTGGATCAAAGGTCATTTGATTCAAAAAATCCTTCGCGAAGGTGAAGGTCTTTCATGAACTAAAGCATCATGGAGGTAAACCGGTAGGTCAGGGTCATCTGATCCGAAAAACCCTTTGCGAACGTGTAGGTCTTTCATGAACTAAACTCGTGAAGGAAAACCGGTAGATCAGCGATCATCTGATCCAAAAAAACCTTTGCAAACGTGAAGTTCTTTCACGAACTAAAGCATCGTGGAGGTAAACTGGTAGATCAGCAGTCATTTGATAAAAAATCTTCGCAAGCATGAAGGTCTTCCATGAACTAAAGCATCCTGAAGGTAAACCAGTAGATCAGTGGTCATCTAATCCAAAAAACTCTTCGCAAGCATGAAGGTCTTTCACGAACTAAAGAACGTGGAGGTAAACCGGTAGATCAGCGGTCATCTAATCCAAAAAATCTTCGCAAGCATGAAGGTCTTTCATGAACTAAAGTGTCATGAAGGCGAACCGGTAGATTAGCTGTCATCTGATCTAAAAAACCCTTCGTGAAAGTAAACGTCTTTTACAAACTAAATAATTGTGAAGGAAAACCAGTAGATCGGCAAAATTTATATACGATCGATATCCGCGTTGGTGAATTAGAAGACCAACAGTCATCTGATCCAAAAATCCTTCACGAACTAAAGCGTCGCGAAGGTGAGCTCGAAGATCAGTAGCCTTTTTATCCAAAGCACCCCAAAATCAACGAAGTCACGCTTCGGGGTCACAAATCGACAATCATATCAGTCACTCCTCAAAATTAATAGAATCACCTCCAACGACCAATGAGACAAACAGTGCTAAATTCCAACCGACCTTGTGACTAATCAAAGGTCCACTCGAATCAAGCCAAGATTCGATACCTAGGAGAACCAAGTATCTCAAATCCCTAATATATAAGCCTCTGAAGGTAGAGGCTTTCCCATGCTTTAATCATCTAGAAGACATGGTTTCATCCACTGGACCGCTTGTAACTAAACGGGTTGTGGAGAAACTCTGGATACAATTTAAGCGCATGAACAACCCTGTGGCATGGGGGACCACACATACTTAAATAGTTACAAGGAAAGCTAAGACTAATCATACCATAATTCTGTTACGTCTGATCTAAAATTCTGGTATTCTAACAACTATGGACTTAACGACTTAGCTTGCACAGCAAACGAAATAGAAGCATAATACTTGTTTACTTCTTCCCAACTCCTCCTTTACCACTCTTGGTGATTCCTCCATTGCCACTCTTGGTGCCCAGTTCCTTTTCTTCTTAGACTGTATGCCAGTTGAAGACTAATTCCGAAAAGGCAATTTGGACCAAAAACTGGGAGCCTTGCCCAAAACTCCCATAAGCTCTTTCTTCATAACTATCTCCGTGCCGTCGACTGTAGATCTCTCCACTATGGAAAACTTATCTGTTTGGCCATGCACATCTTCTCGAAATATGGGAGGATCGTTCAAGCCATGGTTACCCAACCTAAAAACCAATTATTTCTTAGAACCGACGAAATCGCATTCCAACGAAGTGAAATCGATCCTTACCTTTTAAGAACTAGTATCACTCCTCCAGCACCGGGAAGGCCCAAACCATTGCGCGCACTCCCATAAGCTGCGCATCACTTCTTGAGCTATGGAACATGCTCTTGAACCACAAACTCCTCATGTAACTCAAAGATTGGCAACATTAAGAAGTTTCAAACCATTCCTGGTCGATGGGATGTATCTATCCCATAAGCCGTACATTTCATAAGCCGCGCACTCTCAAAATCCGTGCATTTCTTAAGCCATGCATTCTCAAAAGCCGTGCATTTTATAAGCCGTGCATTTTTATAAGCTGCACATCTGGTAAGCCATGCAAACACTACTTGATGTTGCTCTGACATCAACAATAAACCGTTAAAATTTTCTAAGTACTGGTGTTGTCCCGACAACACCAGAAAATTTGTCTATTGCAGGATTAACAGGGATCAACTCCCGCTACCCGAAAGAACATACATTGCTTCGATAGTGCCGCAAAGATCATAAACTAAGAAGTTGGTAAAGAATTCTGATTTTCGACCAAAGTTGTACAAAATGCCAAAATTCAAGACATCCAAGTCATGAGTTCCCAAAAATAGGAGCTGCGCATACCTTTGATTGAGGGCATCCAAGGAGCCTCCCAAAACATCAAGTCTCATATCAGTCATTCAGAATAATCAACTCTGTGGTTTGAGGAACACATACCACATTAACACTTGGTCAGGATAAAAGATCGCTCCAACTTGTAATCAAAGGAGGAACTTACCATCGTCTAGAGATAGACGACGACAGAAGGCATTTCCAATGCACTAGTTTCCAAAGACAGAGGCAGATGCTCGGCTGAGGTCTCAAACCCCAACTTGTAAAAAACTAGCTGTTATACAAAGATATACAACGACAATGAGAGAACGCTCGAAATCGAGCAGCTAAGCCATTGATTCTCGAAGATTGGAACCGATGGATAAGGCAGATATCCACAACAATGTCAATGCCCTAGGAGAGCACATATGGCATGGAACAAGTGAAGTTAATTGTCATAGACTCAACATAAACATTACCAAACTCTTAAGATCCATGGTTATGATAGGAAGAGTGAAAGCGTACCAGGGGGCAATGTAACAACTCACCCCACAACATCTAATCTTCTATAAGTACTTGGAATTTAACATTTGGGAATAACGGATTCCACAAATGGAAGTCAGTTTGCAATAAAAATCGACCGAAGGAAATTTGATCCTACATAAGAATAACCATGGAATTGTTTAAACAATGACCCTATACCGCAAAGGGAGCACTTGACGGTTATAAATAAAGCAAAGTAACGGAGATGCCTGAGACTCTCATCCTTTCAGAAAATGGTGTATCTCGGAGTTAAGCAACATTAAGAAAACAACCACATTGATTGGAAGAAATCTACTCAACTCTACAGGATCAGATGAATGATTCAATCCTTACCAACATGACTTTAACACTGCTCGAAGTAGGCAGCACTAAGAAAATACTTCTAAAATCCAATCATTGAAGTGCTAGTTTCCAAAGACCAAAACCGGTACCCAACTGGATTAAAAGCCCCACCGGAACGATGAGAAAAATCAACCCCAACCTCCTAAGTTTCAGTGTTACCTTTGCAATGATGAGGACTTTTCCCACTTCATAAGCACCGGTGTTGCCCCAACAACGTCGGGAAACTTTCAACTTCCTAAGTACCGATGTTTCCCCTGCAACATCGGAAAACTTTCTATTTCCTAAGTACTGGTGTGTCCTCGACAACGTGGGGAAACTTTCTATTCCCTAAGTACCGATATTTCCTTGAAAATGCTAGAAAATTTGTCATTCACTAAGTACCAATGTTGCCCTGGTGACGTCGGGAAAACTTTAATCTATAGGGTTAGTGAGAAACACTCACCATAATGAACCATCAATGCACTAACTTTTGGAGATAGAAGTTGGTGCTTGACTGAGTTCTACCCTTGTTTTTGGAAAATTATTGTTGCCTAAAGATAGGAAATGACAGGAAGACATAACCTTTCGTAGGTCAATCAGATGGTTCAACCGAACATCAGAGCAATCGGCCAATGCGTGGGGATAAAGCTACGTAGAAAGGAAATCCCAAGATTGAATTGCTCGCGTGCTAATTTCTAAGTATGAAAAATGGTGGACAATCAAATTTCCAAGATTCAACTTAGAAAGAATTTAGATATAGCTAAAGTATAGGCAGCCTCAAGGAAATGTTGCTTGGAACCAAACAGCTATGTTATCAATTCGTAAACTAAAACCACCAAACTTCCACAATCCTAGAATAAGATTGAGATCCAGACTAGGGGAAATCGAATCATGTATCCAAAACCTCTTCATCTCTCACAATCACCCAAATACAGGCAATAAGAAATAGCTAGTCCCTCGAGTAGGGACAAACGCACAAATACTTAATCGAAAGAAATTTGCAGTCCAAACACGAATAACCGCGGGGTTGGTTAGATAATGGTTATATATCACAAAACAGAGCATTCTGGCAAAAAAATCACTAACATTGGAAATGTAGAATTTAACGTTCAAGAATCCACCGTCGCCCATAGTCTGGCGATGATGAGAAGGATCGTTGACCTATTTACGGCCTAACTAGGTCATTTGGTTCCAACTTGTAGGAATATGCCATTACTCGAAGTTTGGTGATGCTAGGAAGATACCCCTAGAATGAAACTATCGATACATCGGCTTTCGAAAGCAGAAGCAATATTTTGATTGAACCTTAAACCCTACCTTCTAGCATTTCATGCTATCTAAAAATTCATAACATCAAGGAAAAATCCTTAGAGTTGAGTCATCCGTGCACGAGTTTCTAGAGACAGAAACATATACATTATTAGGGTCTTAACACTGGATTTGGAGTAATTCAATTACTGTTAGGAAATAGACATCATTGAAAAAGTCAAAGCTTGGAATCAAGCAGCAAAGTCCTAGAGATAGAAGCTATGTGTCAATCAAACTAAGGTAATCGAACGTATTATACAGGCGGCCTAGTCTTCCGAAAACATATAGACTTAGTATTAGGAGAAATCAGCCTTATGGACTAGGGTAGATACACCAACACTTTGTTGAAACGAACTCAAATTGAAGCAATGCTCAAAATCGAGCAATTAAACCAATAGTTCCCCGAGACAGAGGCTGTTGTGCATTGAATTCCAAAAAACACAAAGGATGGATAATTACAATCGAACAACTCATGCATTAGTTTTTGAAGACTGAAACCATGCCTGATCGAACTTGGACTACAACTCTACAAGTGCAGTCGTGCCTTGAAATTGAACTATAATCTGTCATCCCAATATGATAGGAATAATAAGCGAAGCTTAAGTTGCGAAGGACCCAACTTCTGGAGGAGTGGATGTACCTCCGCTAGGCTAAAGATTGGATTACCAAAAAATCATTTTCAATAAAAAAGTTGGCATTCAAACCTGTCAGATATGTTTTACTTTAAATAATATCCTCGTATAACCAATGCTCGAAATCCAAGGGAAGTCGGCGTATATTGACCAATCGGGTTCTAAGCGTTGACCTGGGCAAATGCAGTGTGTTATCTACATGAGAAGAGTCCAATATCCTGAATACTGATAACAAACAATCTAGTGTAGATAGCTTTCTTACATTTGAAAAATAATCAATATCGTCCTTTGCAATTATCTCTTCCACACTTACCCATTACCGATCAACAATCGATAACGAAGCCGCTTTCCGAAGCGACGCAGGAAGCTTTTCTTTCCAGGATCACTGGAATACAGAAACGGGAAGAGCAATATGATTGAATCATCCACTATATGCGATTTCAGAATAAATCATCGCATTGGAATTCATAAACATCGACGGGAACTTAACAAATTCTCAAGAATAAAATGCTAAAGACAAGAGCGAGACTTCGTTCCAGAACGGCATACGATCGTTCGAGACAAAACCAGCTTCACCGTTGGTCAAATTTAAACTATACAGGACAACTCCAAACTTACATCATGCACCCACTTACCGACTTAAACCCTTGTGTAATCTATGGAGCAAAGATTGCATCGTCAATACATGGAATTGAAATTTAGATCAAAATAAAAAAACGAACGGTTGTCAAAAGTCAGTCAACTGAGAACAACATCTTTAGGTTGACTCTGACGATTCACATCAAAAATTTAACAGTCAAACCCAAATTAGCATGGTAACCTCGCCACAATCAACTAGATTTCACAAAATGGAAACTCAAAAGAAGTTACTTCTAGAGCATGCTTTATTTTCTACGAAGGCATACTCTAGGTGGCAAATGTTATTCAGGTTTTTAACCCAGCAGAATCCAAAGGAAGTCATAACATCTAGGTGGAGTTAGAACAAACCGAGAATCAACCAAAAGGACTAGAAAAGAAAGCCAAGAAGAAGCAAGAAGAAAGCAGAAAAATGTTAAAGACATGGATCGCCAGCGACCCATAGCGTTTGCTCATGAGCCCATCTATCTTCCCTTTATCATGATCCAAAAGACGAAGACCCAAAAATTGGTCAAGTATATGGATCGCTAGCGATCCATATACTATGGATCGGATCGCTAGCAATCCATACTTTTTATTAGTTCGCTGCTACAACAAAGCAAGGGGAATGCACGAAGGCATTGCATCGCTTTCAAGCCTAATCTATGGATCGTTAGCGATCCATAGAGTTAGCTCGGTTCCTAACACAATTTCCGGTGTGCCTTCATGTTGTCGTGTGGAAACATTTTGGCAAACGAACTTGGCCCACTAGCTCTCCAACCTCTATAAATACCGTCCTACCTACAGTATAGAAAAGGGATCAAGACTGGTTGCTGGAACTCTGCTGGAAGCTTTCTTCACTTATCACCTCCCTCATAACGATCTTAAAAGGAATTCACTATGATTCTCCAGTGGATTACAACCTTGGAGATTCAATCTACCTAAGGATATTCAAGAGCTTTGTAATCCAATTATTCTTGTAGCAACAATAAGTTAATACTAAAAGTTATAAAGTGGACGTAGGCTTCAATAACAGCCGAACCACTATAAAAATATTCTTGTCTTCTTACTATTTCTATTATTGAGATATCTTTATTCTACTTTATTTTGCTCCGATAAACATGGCGGGTGCTTTCATACTCTATCTAGGGTGTCGATCCATTTTTTTGGGTTAACACTAGAGACTAATTCAGATTTTGATCTCTAAGCATCTACCATTTAAGGTGCATTCAAGGGTCTCATCTTTAGATACAATCTATTATATATATATATATATATATAAATTTATCATAATGATAAAGATCTATTTATTTGTATATGCATTTGCTGTCCACCTTTAATTTGGATATGTATATATATGAAGTTGAGTTTGTTGATTTGAATTGGATTTGAAAATAATAACAATGGTTTTGATTGTTAATTCTTATTGTTTTCTTTATGTTGATGTTGGTGCTATTTTAGGTCTAAATCTAATAACAAATTAATATATAGTATATATAGTTGAACGTTAATGCTAATTTCATCATTTCATAATTAGTTTTCTATTTTAAAACACACACACATATACACACATAGATATACATACATACGTATGTACATATATATATAGACACACACACACACATATATATATTTGATTTAAAATTAATTTGAAAACTATTTTACAGTGAATGTTTAAAAAAAACGTTTATCTACACACACATCTCAATATTAAAAGAGATCTGTTTTTAATGTAGGAATCTATATGTATCAACATTCCAATCTTGTTTAACAAATTTAAATTTATTATTGCTTATAAAATATCTACATTTAAGCTTACCTTAAATTACTAACATATAAACATAGGTTATATTTGAACTTGTAGATTTGATATGTTTTCATGTTGTTTCACTAAATCAAATCATTGCATGTTCTGGAAGTAAATCTTGAATTCAAAATAGTTGACTTGTTTGAATTAATTTAGACTAATTAAAGGGTTCAATAAACTATTCACACACATAGATGTGTGTGTGTGTGTGTGTGTTGAAAGTCTAGTGGATCGTATACTACCTAACTTGTGTATAGTATGCAAGTATATATATTAATGCAACAGTAGATAGTAAATTGTAAAATATAAGAAGCATGCAAACTAGAGTTTTTATACTGGTTTGGACCTCCCGTACTACGTCCAGTTCCAAAGCCCCCCTTTGGTATTTCCTTTAAACAAAATATCCTCACTTCACCCGAAGGAATAGGCTTAATACAAAAGTGTCTTTGAAAATCTTGTGTTCCGATAACACAGTTTTTGACTTACAGTACAAGTTTCATATGATCTCCTTTGAGTATATGAATATGATTGCTTTGAGTTGTAGGAAGTGAATTTAACCAAAAGGTTATAATGGATTGAGAGTATGTAAACAATGTATATGAAAGAGAATGCTTAGAAATCAAGAGAGTATCAAATAAATCAAAGCAAGTTAAGTTAGTTCTTAATCAAGATGCTATTTACAGAGTTAGAGAGGTGCAGATGAAGAGTTGTTGCTCTTTGAAGAAATCTTTTCGTTTTAACGGCCTGCAACTCTTCATGAAAGATGATTTCCTTTGGTTTCAAAATGAAGTATCTTTTCAAATATGATAGTTTATGCCTTGACAGACGTCTATGGTATAATGACAAACGTTTATGACTATTTTATTTTTAACCCGAAACTTGTCACAGACGTCTGTGAGTATATCACAGACGTCTACGAGGTGAAAATGCAGTTTATTACTTGTTATTGATGTATATGAAATTGTGTATGCATATATACTCAAGGAGACCTTAACAATATTTTATCTAGCACTCTTTTACAATATAATAACCTTAGTTTGGTCAATGAATCTTCGTTTCTCTTTGAGTCTTAATATCTTCGATCATGGTGTCAGCTTGTAGTATATACCTGCAATTTTGATAAAGTCTATGTACGTATACGATAATATAGTTGTTATCATTGAATAATAAGTTGGAGGTTCTAAAATGTGCGTGTGTATGCTCCTTTTACACTTTGACTAAAATCAAACTACTCGATTTCAATGTCAAAATACTTGCTTAACCTCTAGAAGCTTGTTGGATGTCGTTGTGTATGAGTTCTTGGATCATATCATACGATTTAAAAGTCTGGCACGAGGTCAAAGATAAATAGATTTCCATGGTGGCATATTGTCCTCCAATAGTCGATGTGTAATTTCATCCCTAGGTAATAGACTATGATCCGGTATATCGGTCAAATCATTCCCCTCATAGCAACATCCTAAAATTCGGCCGAGAGTATATACATCTATTTTAACTACTTTTCCATACACACTAGACCATAACCAACGCTCATCATTCTCAGGATTCCAAATCTCTGAACTACATAGATTGGAGTAGAAGAGATAAATAGCAAGGGGGTCAATGTTTACCTTATTAGCATCGTAGCTAATCAAATTGCAACAGATGGCATCCATTGTAATTCCAAGAATTTCATACTCCATAACATTTGCAAGGCTGTAAAAAGGTCCGGAGTGAATCTTCTTTTGGGTAAGAGACTCAAATCATCTAACTGCGTTAGGATTATTTTGAAGCCATTGGGTACTATGATTTTGCGTAACCGGTGCTTGAGCTGGAGAAGATGATTGGCCTTGTTTTGGCTTTTTAGAGACGAAATTTTTTGGGAGCCATTGATTTGAAAATTTGAGAATTTTGAGAATTAGGGTTTCAGAATTAAGAAGTTGGAATGAAGGTAATGGTAAAAAGAGGCATAAATTTCTTTATATAATGCTGTTGACTGAGTCGCAACAGACGTCTAATAATAGGGTATAGACGTCTGTGGCTTCAGTAATATTTATGCCAAAAGGTTGGACAGACGTCTATGTTGGATCAGTAGATGTCTGTGGCTGAAAGAGTTTAAAAAGAGAGTTCTCACAGACGTCTGTGGCTATAGGGAACTTTTCTCGAAAGTGTTGACAGACGTTTGTGGTCTAGTCACAGACGTCTGTGATACACATATTGCTGATAGCCTGATATATTGGAAAATTCCAATATTAACAAAAATAATTTATTAAAATATATTAATCAAAATATATATTATCCATTAATAACGATATAAAACAAAAAAAAAATTAATGTTTATCAAATAAATCATAATTATTGCTTTGTTGAATATCCCAGGAATTTGATTCAACTTTCGTATCGTCAAGTAATGGATTGAGTGGAGACCAACTTGGACGAGCTAGGGAGCCAATCCAAGGTTGGTTTGAGGGTCCAGGTTTGCATAGATTTATCGGAGTAATATTGTGTGCTCTTGTAGAAGTTTCTCGTAACCGTGGATACTTTTGATGTATGCAATCTTTTGTTGTTGAATGATCACAAATTGCGATAATACACTTTTCGAGAAAATTTAAAGGGGATCCTCGATGAAGTTGCTCGTAATAGATTTAACATTGAACGCTGATCATCTCTTGTTGATAGTGATGTATTTCATCGACTTTGTCAGAAAGAGATGATGACTTAAGATTGATTGAATGTTTAGCTAACTTTCCTTTCGGAGAGAAGCCGGTATGGTATGTTGGTGAAGAGATAATGTTTAGAGAAGGAGACAATGTCGGAGTGGATTTTGTTGGAGATACGTAAGTGTTGATGGACGATGGGGATTTGAAGTCAGTTGCTGAATAGGTGGAGTCATAATCAGAAGACATCGTTTTTATTTGCTTTTAGAAAATTTATTTGTCTTCATTTATTTCTAAGTAATATATAACTGAATTTATAAGATAAAATATAGTTATATTTAGAAAAGTAGTTGAGACAATTGAGTTAGACCATAGGATTTTAAATGGTTGCTATTTTATTACTTATTTTTAAATGGTTGTTATTAAAAACAATTTATGTCGCAGTAATTAATTCAAAGTTATAAAATTTAATTTTTACTTGAAATTTTATATAAGCTATCACAAGCTTAAGTGAAATATACATTATAATTTTCTTTGATCAAGTCAGTGTATGAACAAATTCCTAGATCTCGTCTTAACTTACTAAAAGTTTGTTCACTTAAATGGTTTTGTAAAATTATCCGCTATTTGATTTTCGGTATTAATAAATTCTAGAGTTATTTTGTTTTTCAACATTATCTCTCAAGAAATGGTGATAAATATCTATATGTTTCGTTCGAGAATGATTAATTGGATTTTTAGATAAATTTACAGCACCAGCCACAATATATTGGATATTTGTTTATTATTTTTCCATAGTCTTTAAGTGTTTGTTGCATGTATATTACTTGAGCGCAAGCTAAGGCAATAGGAGTATATTCGGCTTCACATATTGAAAAAGAAACATAATTTTGCTTTCTACTAAACCATGAAACTAAATTAACCAATAAAGTGACATGTGCCACTTGTACGTTTTCTATCTGATTTACATCCACCAAAATCTGCATCACTATAAGATACAAGTTCAAACATATTGCCATTTGGATAAAATAAGCCATAATCTTTAGTGTTGGTTAAATATCGTAAATTCTGTTTAATTGCACGATGATGTCATTCTTTAGGTTGTGCTTGAAATCTTGCACATAGACAAACACCCATCATAATATCTGGTCTACTAGCGATTAACTATAGTAAGGATCCTATCATGCTTCGATATAGTTATTGATCAAACTCTTTTCCGCGTTCATCTTTGTCTAGATGAGTAGTAGTACTCGTTGGAGAGGGCTTACTTGATGTATTATCCATTCCAAAATGTATTAATAGTTCTTTACAGTATTTTTCTTGATTTACAAAAATTCCATTGTTTAATTGTTTTATTTGTAATCCTAAAAAGAAATTTAATTTACCCACGTGAGACATTTCAAATTTGTTTGTCATTATCGTAGAAAATTCATTACATAAATTTTCGTTAGTAGATTCAAATATAATATCATCAACATAAATTTGAACAATTAATATATCCTTCTGTTCTCTTTTAAAAAATAATGTTTTATCTATTTTACCAATTTCAAAACCGAAATTAATTAAATGTGATTTTAATCGATCATACCAAGCTCGAGGTGCTTGTTTTAAACCATATAATGCCTTTTTTAATTTAGAAACATGATGCAGATATTTTTTTTGAACAAACAGTGGTGGTCATTCCGTGTAAACATTTTCTTCTATAAAACCGTTTAAGAAAGCACTTTTAACATCCATTTGAAAAATCTTAAAGTTATGATGACACGCAGAAGCAAGTGATATTCTTATGGCTTCAAGACATGCGATAGGTGCAAAAGTTTCTTCATAATCAATTCACTCTTCTTGATTATATCACCATGCCATTAATCTAGCTTTATTATGTATAATATTTCCATTTTCGTCAATTCTGTTTTTAAAAACCCATTTTATTCCAATTACTATTTGATCGGTTGGCCTTGGTACTAATTCCCAAACATTATTGTGTTCAAATTGATTAAGTTCTTCTTGCATAGCTAAAATTCCAAAAATCATCATTTGATGTTCCCTTATAATTTTTCGGTTCAAAATTAGGTATAAACGTTACAACACTTATTTGATTTATTTCTCTTCTAATCGAAACTCTATTATCTAGATTTCCAATTATACTATTAATTAGATGATTTTTAAAATGCGAGGAGGTGATTTCAACCAGTTGTTATTTTGATTATGATTATTTTCAATCATATTATTTTGATTATTATCATTATTTTCAATTATATTATTTGGATTAGAGTCAAAAATTTCTTCATCGTCTTTATAAATATTTCTGAAGTTTTCATCAAACGAGACATGAAGACGTTCTTCTATAATATTTGTTCGTTTGTTAAAAATTCTCTAAGCTTTGCTTTGATTAGAAAAACCAACAAAAATTCCTTTATCGGCTTTTGAATCGAATTTACCAAGATTATCTTTAGTATTTAGAATAAAGCATTTTGATCCAAATATTTGAAAATATGATACTTTTTGTTTCTTTCTGTAGAAAATTTCATAACATGTATTTTTAGTCATAGGTCTAAGAGTTACTCGATTTAATACGTAACAAGCAGTAGCAACTGCTTCGGCCCGAAAATTCTTTAGTAAGTCACTGCCATTTAGGAGAGTTCGAGCACATTCTTGCAAGGTGCGATTTTTTCTTTCGACTACTCCATTTTGTTGTGGTGTTCGTGGTAATGAAAAATTATGAGTAACTCCCTTCATATTACAAAAATTAGTAAATAATTCATTTTCAAATTCTCTGTCGTGATTACTTCTTATACTTTTTATTTTCAAATTCATTAAAGTCTTAATTCGTTTAGCCAAAATTTTAAACATTTCGAATGTATCACTTTTATGTTTTAAAAATAGTGTCCAAGTATATTTTGAGAAATCATCCATAATTACAAAGACATATTTATTATGATTTATTGAACGTACTTGAGTTGGACCAATTAAATCTAAATGAAGTAATTCAAGAGGATGTTTAGTAGAGATTTCCGTTTTAGATTTAAACGAGCTTTTCTATAATGTTCCAAGTTGACATGCATCGCATAGATTTTAACTTTGGAAATTATTTTGAGTAATCCTCTTACCAAATTGTTTTTAGCTAATTTGTCTATATGTTTGAAAATTTTATGACAAAATCTTTTATGCCATATCCATGGATCATCATGATTTGAGGTTAAACATAGATCATTATTGTGGTTAATATTCATGTTTAGAATATAAATATTTCAATTTCTTGTTAATTCAGAAATTAAATATTTGTTTTGATCAAAGACATTGCATTATCCTTTCAAAATCAATTCTAAATTCCTTATCGCATAATTGGCTTATACTAAGTAAATTATGTTTTAAATTTTTAACTAACAAAACATTTGAAATAATATGAGAAGTAGATGTACTAGCATTGATGATGTTTCCAATTCCGATAACATATCCTTTGGAATTATCCCCAAACTTGTGCCACCATCCATGTAAGTGATATTTGATAGCATGTGTGCATTTCCCGTCGTATGTTTGGAAATCCACTATCGAGTATCCATTTTTCTTTATTTTTGTTTTTGGGTACCTGCAAAATAATAAAAAGTTTTAATCGGTACCCATATCCTTTTTTTGGGACCTATGGGTTAGTAGGACAAGGTAGCCATACCCATGAGGGTTTGGAACCTGTAGAAATGTAATTTTCGTTATGAACTATTTCCTTTTGTTATCCGGGTTTTTAACCCAGCAGAAACTATTAGAAAACAGAACAACCTAGTCTAGACAGGATGGTTTAGGACTTGACTGGAAAAGCTAAGATAAGGGATCAACAAGGTCAAAGCTATACGGTTGAGACAACGACCAGTCAACAAAGCCGAGAGATCAGCATTCTTTTAGTCCACTCAGCGGCTGAATGTAAACAACTAGTGAATTGCCAGCGAAACGTAGCAACTATGATAAAAGGCTATGGAAGCATCTCCAATTCCAGACTCCAAAACATCCTAAGTGATTGGATCATCAATGACCCATGCTTCTCCACCAGCCTTCAAATAGGATAACGATGGAATACTATGAAAGGAGGCCAAGACCTTGGCTTACAAAACAAGCCAAGTCTATGGGTCACTAGCGACCCATAGGCTATGGGTCGCAAACGACCCATGGCTTTGCCTCGTTTTGCATGCCAAACTTTCCCAGGGTCGTTTTCCACCCACCTACGAGCTGAAAATGGAGTGGCCTAGCCCAGAAGCTCTTTGACCCATATAAATACCAACCTACCTGCAACATAAAGAGAATCTTCTTCAGACTGGTTGCTAAAGCTCTGGTGGAACTATTTTTCACTCTCTACCTCCCTCGCAATAATTTTCAATGAAATACACTGTGATTCTCCAGTGGATTCCAACTGTGGAGATTCAATCTTGCTAGAAAACAATCAAAGCCTTGTAATGAAACATCTATTATAGCAGCAATCGGTCTAAAATAAAACTATAAAGTGGACATAGGCTTCATTAATAGCCGAACCACTATAAACATTCTCTGTCTACTTTCTTTCACTATTCTTTCTTATATTTGTGATCTGTGATATTGCTCTGTTAGGACAGGGCTGGTGCTTTCAAACTCAAACAAGGGTATTAGTCCATTTTTTGGGTCAACACTTTTCGATACACATATATGTGTTTTTGTCTAATCAATTTGTTATTTGTTTTAGGAATCCATATCTTAATTATTTTTGTTTCCTTATTCTCATATTTAGGTTTTGTTTCTCTAAAATTTGTATATAATGCACTATACTTCTTTAAACTTTTATTATTATTAGAGATTAGATTATTTCTAGAATGTTTAAGATTATTTTTGTTAAATCCTAAACCATTCCCATTTCCTGATGGTTTTGAAATCTTTATCAAATTATTCAGATTTTGTTTTCTTTTATTAAATTTTGAAACATTGTTAGTAATTTTACCGAATATATTTCTGAAATCAGAAATTTCTATATTAGCTAATTCTAAATTTTGTGTTAATTCATTCTTTCTTTTTCAAATTTATCATTCCCTATTTTGTTATTCTCGATACTATGTTTTAGCGTAGCATTATGAGATGATAATTCTTTGCATTCTTTTTGTGCTAGTTCTAATTCTTCCTTTAAAATATTTTTCTCGTCTATTAACATTCCAATTTCTAATTCAGCTCTACTTAATTTTCCCATATTTTCTTTATTTAATTTCTTTAATTCTCTATATTTGTCATCTAATTCCATACTGATTTCAATAAGTTCTTCATATGTTAATTCAGGATGTACCTCATCTGTGTTAGTCATGAAGCAAACATTTTCTTGTTCTGAATCATTATCACTATCGGATGAAGAGGAAGAGTCGGAGTCGTCCTAAGCTACTTGAAGTGCTCTTCTCTTTTTCTTGAAATTTTTGAAATTGTTTTTCTTTTTAACATTGTTGAGTAGTGGACAGTCTTTCTTCATATAGCCAAATCTGTCACACTCGAAGTGTTTTATTGATGTTTGATTTGAGGAATTAGTGCTGCTATTGTTTTGAAATTTCTTCATCATTTTGAACTTCTTGAATTTGTTGTAATTTCCAGCAATGAAAAGAATCTCATCTTTTTCCAAGTCAGAGTTGTCGTTGTTTGCCTCAAATGCGCTGTTTTTCCTTTCTTGATTCTGTTCTTTTCTTGCTTGTAAATTAGCTTCATATGACATCAGATTTCCTATTAACTATTCGATTTTGATTTGGGAAAGATCCTTAGCTTCTTCGATGGATAAAACTTTTATTTTCCATTCGTTTGCCAAAGAATTCAAAATTCATGTGACTAAATCAAAATTAGTGAATTTAACTCCTAGTGCCATAAGATCGTGTTGTATGGTTTGAAATCTAGCATACTTGTCAATAATTGACTCATTTGATTTCATTATAAAAGATGAAAATTAATTTTGTAGGATAGAAATTTTTGTTTGCTTGACTGTAATTCTGCCTTCATGAGTAATTTGTAATGTATGCCATATATCATAAGCAGTAATGCACAACATGACTCGTGAAAATTCATTTTTATTGAGTGAACAAAATAAAACATTCATAGCTTTGGCATTGTTAGATACCTCTGCTTTTTGTGCATCAGTCCATGTGCCTATATCAGTGTTAGGGCTTCATATTTATTTTCAGTTGGTAACCAAATTTCTAGACCATTAGCTTTCATAAAAATACACATACGAGTAGACCAGTAAGCATAATTAGATCTAGTGAATAGAGGAGGATGTACAGTGGATTGACCTACTTGAAATGTACTTGCCATATTAAATATGTTTCAATTACATGTTAATGTAACTTGAAATAACCGTGCTCTGGTACCAATTGAAAGTCTAGCGGATCGTATACTATCTAACTTGTGTATAGTGTGCAAGTATATATATTATTACAATAGTAGATAATAAATAATAAAAATATAAAAATCATGCAAACTAGAGTTTTTATACTGGTTTGGACATCTCGTCCTACGTTCAGTCCTGAAGCCCCCCTTCGGTATTTCCTTTAAACAAACTACCCTCACTTCGTCCGGAGGAATATGCTTAGTACAAAAGTGTCTTCGACAATCTTTTGTTCCAATAACACAGTTTTTGACTTACAATACAAGTCTTCATATGATCTCCACTGAGTATATGAATATGATTGCTTTGAGTTGTAGGAAGTGAATTTAACCGAAAGGTTATAATGGATCGAGAGTATGTAAAGTGTATATGCAAGAGAATGCTTAAAAATCAAGAGAATATCAAAAAGATCAAAGCAAGTTAAGTTAGTTCCTAATCAAGATGCTATTTACAGAGTTAGAGAGGTGTAGATGAAGAGTTGTTGCTCGTTGAAGAAATCTTTTCGTTTTAATGGCTGCAACTCTTCATAAAAGATGATTCCCTTTGGTTCGAAAAGTAGTGTCTTTTCAAATATGACAGTTTATGCCTTGACAGACGTCTGTGGTATAATGACGACGTCTGTGATATTTTACTTTTTAATCTGAAACTTTTCACAGACGTTTGTGAGTATACCTCAGACGTTTGCGAGGTGAAAATGCAGTTTTCTACTTGTTTTTGATGTATATGAAATTGTGTATGCATATATACTCAAGGAGACCATAACAATATTTTATCTAGTACTCTTTAATAATAGAATAACCTTAGTTTGGTCGATGAATCTTCGTCTCTCTTTGAGTCTTAATATATTCGATCATGGTGTCTGCTTGTAGTACACACCTGCAATTTTGATAAAGTCTATATATTTATATGATTGTATAGTTGTTATCATTGAAACATAATTTGGAGGTTCTAACATGTGTGTGTATATGCTCCCTTTGCATTTTTACTAAAATCAAACTACTCGATTTCAATGTCAAAATACTTGCTTAACCTCGTGAAGCTTGTTGGATGCCATTGTGTATGAGTTCATAGATCATATCTAAGAAATTCATAAACCTTTTTATCGCTCCCACCGACTTCGAGAAATTATGGCTGTTGTATGTAAACAGTCTCTTCTAAATCATTATTTATAAGTTTTGTTTCAACGTCAATGTCCCAAACATTTTGCTACATGTGTTATTTCAACATGATTCATAGTCATATCATTCCTACTACGTATCTCATTTCAACATGCTACAGACTTATCATTTCTGCTATGCGTATCATTCAATACGTTGCAACCATATAATTCCCATTATATCTTTCGTTTTAACATGTTGCAAACCTATCATTTCTGAACAATCAAAATAAATAGTGCACTATAATACATACATCATGTAAGCGTATACATATCGTTTTAGTTCATCACACTCCTGAGAAAACATATTGAATTCCTTTAGCCATTCGTATTGGCCCACACGGGTCCAGGATCAATTTGTACCTGCATCAGCTATTAGATGTCTAATCTTTTCCGCAGACATGCGGTCTTACATTTAGACATCTAGTCCATAATTCCATATGCCTGAATTGCTGTAAAATTTTTAGCTTCGAATAATTAGACGTCTAAGCTAATATTTAGACGTCTATCTTTGATTTCATACGTCTAACTTTAATTTTAGATGTATGATTTTGATTTTAGATGTATCAAAGTAGTAGATTTTGAAATATTATGTGGATCGATAGATATGGAATATATATTAAACTAAGTTCGGAAGCAGTTAAAAGCAGTAAAGTAAATAAGAGTAAGCACACCAGGAATTTTTATACTGGCTCGAACTCCCGTTCTACGTCCAGTCCCAGACTAACTTCTGGATTTAACTAACAATACCCTCACTTAACCTGGAGGAATAGGTCTGAGCGGCAGAACAGACACCTGAGCAACAGAACATGATTTTTGCCTCAGCAGCCGAAGAGCACTTTCCCTTGTCTGAACAGCAGAACAGGTCTTTAACAAAATATAAAAGTAGTTGACTCAATGCGTTCTTGATAACACTGATTTGTCTTTTAAGATTACAAACTTTCTATAATCAATTCCTCAAGAATATAAAGAGTATGTGAAGTTTTGAAAGGAAGAATATTGCTAAGAATCAAAGTATATGTAATATAATTCAAAGATTCAAAGCAATGAAGAGTATGAATGCACTAGAATAATCACAAGGGAGAATAGAGAGAATTAGAATCAGAAATTAGTAATTATGAAGTGTGTGATAACTTCTATATATAGTTTTCAGAGAGCTGCAACTCTTAGTGAAGAGTTTCAGCCAAGAGAGATATCTGTTCACGAAATGCAACTCTTCATGGAAGAAGATGTCCATTCAGAATTTTGACAGTTGAAGCCGGATCAGTCGACTAGTCGATTTTTATCAGTCGACTGAATTTGAAAATTTGAAAAATGTTTGACCACTTTTAGAAGAAGAGTACACTATTGTGCATATGCACAGTCAGTCGACTGGGCATGCATAGCCAGTCGACTGGCTGTGTATATTTTGCACAGTGAACTCTGTTTAAAAGAACAATGGAAAGCTAGAAAACTTGAGGATTGATTTTAACATATTTCTAAGACTCAATCACATATATTAATTACTTAGGCATAGATTTGTAGTCTTGATCCTCTGATGTCTTCTTTTTGTCATGTATGAGTGCATATTTTTCTTTAGCTTTTGAACTGTCTTGTCATGAATCAAAACTAGTGATTCAACATTCTCTCCCTTTTTGATTGATGACAACCTGTACATATTTTAGAGAGAAAATTTTCTTCCCCTGAATGTATGATATCGTTTTCCTGCATCAAATATGTTAGTGCACATACTTTTTCTCCCCCTTTGTCATCGACAAAAAGGAGACAAATTAAATAAATTTTAGTGTACAACACACAAATAGAGAAAACAGAGTATAACATACTAATAGTACACATAGATTAGATAGAGTATCATAGTACATGAGATGAATAAATTACATAAACAACAATAAAAAGACTACTTACTACAAGTCTCATATTTTTTACTAGAGTAGTTTGCAAATTTCATCAAATCTTACCAACAATAAAAAGAAGCTTACTTATCATGATCCTAGTCATATTCCTCTTCTGACATATGCTCCTTGCCAGGCCTTGATGTGTTTTTTCCACTACCACTTGGTCCGCTAGTATCGCTTCCAGTGTGTTCCTCGGAAGTAGACCATGTGAATCTCGGTTCTGGTCGCTTGCCATGTGCTACCGAAGAAGCAATCGTGGATGAAGAACATGAAATCGCATCCCATAGTATAGAGAAAAATCCTTTGACCCTGTCAAATTTTTTATCAACTTTTTTCAAACGAGTTCCCAGTATTTGTTGATTTTGAGAAAGGATTTCTATGGATTCTCGTATACTAGCCGATTTTGCAAGACGAATTTCTTCGTCTTCTTCGGGATGAGGTGTTCGTTCTCGAATGATTGGTCCGCCTAATTGTTGTTATCATTGTTGGCGATGCCATTCTTCATGTGAGGAGAATGCTAGAGGAGCCGACGGTAGTTTCATGAGACTTAATGTGCGAATATTGATAACTCCAACAGAAGAAATTTCAAATTCCGGTTGAGGTGTACCTACATTTAAAAGTAATCTCATTATATATTCTCCAAAGTAAATGGTTCTCATATTACCGTTGTTGAAGGTGAGAAATTCATCCAATATTCTCCGTAGCCAATTTACTTGAATTCCTCCACATACCGCATATAGTGCTTTGAAAGTTTCCAGGTAGATAAGTTCATAAGACCCGGTTCTTGGAAGGATACTCCTCATGAATGCTTTATGAATAATTCTTGCTTTTGGTCGAAGAAGAATAGATTTGAGTTCCGTCATATTGTCACTCATGAACATATGGCTAACTTGATCTCTTTGTCGAATATTACAATCGACATCATTTAGAGGAATACCTTCGTTAGGAGTTTGAAGTATGTGTGCCATTCAATCTAAGGAGAAGAAAACTTGATGCCTACAAACTAAACTCCAAACACAATCATCTCTATTTGATGGACGTCGATGAGAAAGATTTAATTAGCATAAAAAAGCTTCACCATGAGACGATTGATCTTGTGAGAATTGAGATTCAAGTCGAGTAGAGATTCCAATCCGGATCCGCGTATAAGCTCTTGTAAACCGTAAGCCGCAAAATCGCTGTAGACCATAAATGAACCTTCAAAGATCCACGAATTTTTCATTTTATGCCATCTTGCTATTGCTACATCATTATATAGCCATTTTGCAATTTGGGCATCTGTAGGTTGGGCGGAAGAAGAGCTTTGCCTATGTCGCTTTGTAGGAGCCATTTGATTAAGTATTTAGTGGAAAATTTGAGTTTATTTGGGCTTTTAGGGTTCGTGAACGAAATAGATTTGGGTAAAAACTGAGAATGGTAAAGTGGGTAAATAAAAAAGAACTAAACTGGGAATATGGTGAATTTTCATACAGCCAGTCGACTGGTATATTGTAGGCAGTCGATTGGTGCACTGAAAAAAATAAAATTTTTATACAGCCAGTCGACTGATCGTGTTAGGTCAGTCGACTGACTGGTTTCCCGAGAGTTTTCCATGCCTGTAAATAGTTGACTGAATTTAATTTCAGTCGACTGAATGTAAAAAATTGTAGAGCATCTTTTGAATTATGAAGACATACAAGTTTTATTTAAGAACATAAGTACATTTTTTAAAAACAAAGACAATGATCATAGAAGTTTTTTGCGTGTACAAAAATTAGAAATGAGAGTGTGAGTCTTCCGATTCTTCTCCTAGTTCTATTTTGTATTTTCAACAAATAGTTTTATACGAGAACATTCTTTTTAAATCGATGAGTTGTTCGTTCCTCCACGTTCCCATGAATTTGGTGATACATGAGGGCGTTGAGGTGAGTGAATATGTGCGTTCGTGTTGATGGGGGATGAACCGCGTATTTTTGCAGCACATCGTTCAAGAAAACTAAGTCTCCTACCATGACTCTTTTGTTCATAATACATTTCACGCCGAAGTTCAAGTGTTTCCCTCTGATAGTGATGCAAGTCATCTATTTTTCTTTAGTTGTTGGAGTTGGAAATAAATTTCTTCGCGTGCGTTTATTTTCCGGCGTATATCCCGTATGAGGGTTTTGTGGTGGACATATTGGGATATAAGCAGGAGTTGGAGTTGGAAGATTTGAAGACCCTAAACTTGGAGATTCATAATTAATTGAAGAATATCCAGACGAGTAATGAGAGGAAGGCTCGTCTGAGGATGATCCAGCCATGGTGTAGAAAAATAATGCAACGTTGAAAACCATGTTTGATTGTTTTTGATAGAAACAAAAATTTGTTTAATCAAGTAGGAATGTTTACGAATGAATATAAATAGAAAGGTCTGAAAAAAAATTTAATAGCTGAGATTAAATATAGAGTGATTGAATTTCATCCATAAGAGAATTAAGCACAATAATGAAGGAGAAGTGGACCAATAAAAAGAATAAGCTGAAATGAGCTATGAGCTTAGACAAGAAACATCATGTAGCCTAGTGGCAAAGACATATCCATACTTACCAGGAGGTTCTCGGTTTGAATCCTAGCTCATGCAAAAAAAAACGTATAAATTTTTAAACGAGATGATTCCTAGTTCTCGTCTCAATTTTACAAAAGTGTTTTATTTCAAGGTTTAGTAAAAATATCGGCCAATTGGTTTTCAGAAGATATGAAATCAAGATTTATTATATCCTTTTCAATGCTCTCACGAAGAAAATGATAACGTATGTCAATATATTTTGTTCGTGAATGATTAATTGGATTTTTAGATAGGTTGATAGAACTTAAGTTATCACAAAAAATTGTTGATTTAGATAAATTAAAACCAAAATCTTGAAGTGTTTGCTGCATATAGATTACTTGAGCACATGCCAATGCTGCAGATATATATTCTGCTTCACAAGTTGATAATGAAACACAGTTTTGTTTCTTACTAAACCAAGATACAAGAGATCGTCCAATGAAGTGACAAGTCCCACTTGTACTTTTTCTATCTGTTCGGCTTCCTCCAAAATCAGCATCACTATAAGACACTAATTCAAAAGAACATTCCTTTGGATAGAATAGTCCAAAGTCCTTGGTTTTATTAAGATACCGTAAAATGCGTTTCACTGCTCGTAAATGTGATTCTTTGGGATCTGCTTGGAATCATGCACACAAAAAAAACGCTCATCTTAATGTCAGGTCTACTAGCTGTTAAATATAGTAACAATCCAATCATACTTCGGTATAATTTTTGGTCAATACTTTTGCCATTTTCATCTTTATCAAGATGTATGGTTGTACTCATAGGAGTTGATTTGGTAGAAGTATTTTCCACACCAAAGTGTTTAATTAGATTGTTACAATATTTCTCTTGATTGATAAAAATACCATTTTCTAGTTGTTTTATTTGTAAGCCAAGAAAATAATTTAACTCACCCCTATGTGACATTTCAAATTCATTGGTCATTATTTTAGAAAATTCTTGACAAAGACTTTCATTTGTAGATCCAAAAATTTTATCATCAACATATATTTGATTAATTAAAATATCCTGTTTATTTCTTTTAATAAAAAGAGTTTGATCAACCTTTTCAATTTCAAAACCAAAATCTACTAAATATCTTTTAAGACGATCGTACCAAGCACGGGGTGCTTGTTTCAAACCGTATAAAGCCTTTTTAAGCTTATAGACATGGTCTGGAAATTGTTCGTGTATAAATAACGGAGGTTGTTCAACATAAACATTTTCTTTTATAAAACCATTTAAAAAATCACTTTTGACATCCATTTGATATAATTTAAGGTTATGGAAACATGCAAAAGCTAATAGCATTCGTATTGCTTCTAGTCTAGCAACTGGAGCAAACGTTTCTTCATAGTCAATTCCTTCTTCTTGATTATATCCTCGAGCAACCAATCTAGCTTTATTTTTATTAATATTTCCTTGTTCATCTGCTTTATTTTTGAAAACCCATTTTGTACCAATAACTGATTGATCACTAGGCCGTGGAACTAAATCCCAAACGTCATTTCTTTCGAATTGGTTTGGCTCTTCTTGCATAGAGATTAACCAATTTTCATCGGTAGATGCTTCTTTAATATTTTTAGGTTCAATATTAGATAGAAAATCTACATGACCCATTTGATTTAATTGACTTCTTGTTTTAACAAATGAATTGAGTTCTCCAATAACATTAATAGAAGGATGATCTCTTAATATTCTAGGTGGAGATCTTAATTCATTGTTATTGTGAACAATGTTTTCATTATTTTCAAAATTTGAAGTTTCTGTATTTGTGGTATTATCAGGGAAATCTTCATACTTGGGATTGGTTTAAAATTCTCATCGAAAGATACATGAAGAGTTTCTTCAATGATATTTGTTCTTTTATTATAAATTCGATAAGCTTTGCTTCAATTTGAATATCCTAAGAAGATTCCTTCATCGGATTTTGGATCGAATTTACCAAGCTGATCTTTTGTGTTTAAGATAAAACATTTTGAACCAAAATCGTCCATTAAGAAGTTTATAAGGAGTATTCTTAGTTAGCGGTCGAATAGAAACATGATTCAAAACATAACAAGCTGTTGTGACTGCTTCAGCCCAGAAATGTTTTGGTAATGTACTTCCATTTAACAAAGTCCTTACACATTCTCGTAAAGTTCTATTTTTACGTTCTACAACTCCATTTTGTTGTGGAGTTCTAGGAAATGAGAAATTATGGAATATTCCCTTTTTCTTACAAAAATGTTCAAAGACTTCGTTTTCAAATTCTCCTCCATGATCACTTCATATGTTTTTGATTTTCAATCCTTTAAAATTTTGAATTCTTTTGACAAACGTTTTGAAATTATCAAAGGTATCACTTTTATTTTTCATAAAAATAGTCCAAGTATATCTAGAAAAATCATCAACAATAACAAACACATATTTACTACGATTAATGGATTGTACTTGTGTTGGTCCAAATAAATCCATATGTAGCAATTCAAGTGGTTGTAGAGTTGAAATGACCTTTTTAGATTTACAAGATGACTTAGTTAACTTTCCTAACTGACATGCATCACAAATATGATCAATTTTAAAATTCATTTTTGGTAGACCTTTCACTAAACCATTTTTAGAGAGTTTGTTTATAGTCTTGAAGTTAATATGACAGAATCATTTGTGCCATAACCAAAGATCATTTTCTTTGGCTATTAAACACATATCTGAATTATGATTTATTTTCTTATTCAGAACATAGATATTTATGTCTCTATTTCCTTCAAAGATAAGATTTTGATTTTGATCAAAAATACTACATTTGTTTTCAAAAAAAGTGATTTTGAATCCTTTGTCACACAATTGGCTGATACTAAGTAAATTATGTTTTAAATTTTTGACAAGTAAAACATTTGAAATAAGAGGTAAATTTGAAATACCGTTGTTGCTCGCATCGCCTTTGCCGATGATATAGCCTTTGGAATTGTCTCCAAATGTGACGGAGCCTCCATCTGAGTAAGTAATATTTGATAGCATATCTTTGTCTCCCGTCATATGTTTTGAGCAACCACCGTCGAGTATCCATTTTCCTCTTTTCTTGAGTGGGACCTACAAAAAATATAAGATAATATTGGTACCCACCTTTTTAATAGGGTCCTAAGAGTTAAATCTTAGGAAACCAAACCCAAGAGGGCTTAATATCCCATTTAAAAATGTAATCTTTATTTTTATAAACAGTTTCTAAAAAGGTGTTTATATATTTCTTCCTAATCAAACTATTGTTTGTTTTAGGAATCCATATTTTTATAGTTTTTAAATTTGTTCTTTTTGAATTTTCTTTAGTGATTGTGGGTTTAAAAACAATTCTCCTTTTATTTTCTATTCTAGATGGAGCTATTGACTTCTTAACATAGCCTAACCCCTTTTTACTTGATACTGATTGAGAATTTTCAATAATTTTAGACAAATTTTCTCTTCCTTTATTAAAGTTAGAAACATTTTTAGTAATATTCTCTAACTTACTTTTTAGCACAGTATTGTCTAGTTCAAGTAATTTTACATTTGTTTTTAACTCGTGATTTTCAGAGATAAGAACATTATTCTTTTCTTTTTGAGTTTCAATTTCTTCACTCAATAAAGTAAGTTGAGGATTAGTATTAGAGTCTGATTCTTGAAAATTTTTAAGTTCTTCTTCTAATATTTTCTTCTCATCTTTAAGCATATCTCTTTCGAATTCTGCTTTGTTCTGATTTTCGCGAGCTTCTTTATATTTTTTTTTGAAACTTTTTAAGGTGTTCAAAAGTTCTGAATTAATTTCAATTAGATCATCAAAAGTCAGATAACTAACCTCATTTTATGTGGCCATGAAGCATACATTTGCTTGTTCATTTTCATTATCACTGCCACTATCTGATGATGAGGAATCTGAGCCGTCCCATGTGACAGAGAATGCTTTCTTTTTGTACCTATCTTTTTCTGCCCTTGTTGGAATAATTCTTCTTTAGTTCTGGACAGTTTTTCTGGATATGTCCATTCTTCTGACAATTATAACATTCTAAAGCTGATGAAGATGGTTTGCTTGAGAAATTCTTTTTATCATTGAATTTGTTGTTCTTTCGATACTTTAAAAATTTCTTGAAATTTTTGGCAATGAATGCTAAACTCTCATCATCTGAATCTTGGTTATCTTCTTCTTCAACCCGAAAAGCTATGTTCTTTTTGTCTTGTGCCTGTACTCTTTTAGCCTGTAAATTAACTTCATAAGACATTAGATTTCCTATCAACTCCTCTGGTTTTATGGTAGAAATATCGTTAGCTTCTTCGATAGCTAAAACTTTTCTCTCTCATTCATCCGTGAGTGAGTTGAGAAGTTTTGATACTATATCAAAATCTGTATACTTTTCCCCTAGTGCTAATAATGAGTGATATATGTCTTGGAATCTAGAGTACATATCATTTATAGACTCATCTTATTTCATTCTAAAGTTTTGAAACTGATTTTTGAGCATGGAGATTTTGCTTTGTTTGACTTTGTTAGTTCCTTCATGAGTGATTTTAAGCATTCTCCATATTTCATAAGCAGTTTGACACATGCTAATACGATTAAATTCATTTCTATCTAGTGCACAAAATAACATGTTTATAGCTTTAGTATTGGCAGTAGCATCTAATTTCTGTGTGTTTGACCAAGTGGAATACTCTTCAGTAGGAAGAGTGTATTCATTCTGTGTGATATTCCATGATTCAAAACTATTAGATTGCATATAAATTCTCATACGAGTAGACCAATAATTATAGTTTAAACCATTGAAAAATGGAGGATGTGCAGTGGATTGACCTTCAATTAAACTAGTGTTAGTGACAGTGTTGGTAGTGCTGGTGTTGTTTTCCATATTAGCAAAATATCAGATAACTGTGTAACGGTTATAAGATGCCTCGCTCTGATACCAAATGAAAGATTATGCGGATCGATAGATATGGAATATATATTAAACTAAGTTCGAAAGCAGTTAAAAGCAGTAAAGTAAATAAGAGTAAGCACACCAGGAATTTTTATACTGGTTCGAACTCCCGTTCTACATCCAGTCCCAGCCTAACTTCTGGCTTTAACTAACAATACTCTTACTTAACCCGGAGGAATAGGTCCGAGCAGTAGAACATACACCTGAGCAACAGAACATGATTTTTGCCTCAGCAGCCGAAGAGGACTTTCCCTTGCCTAAGCAGCAGAACATGTCTTTAACAAAATATAAAAGTAGTTGACTCGATGTGTTCTTGATAACACTGATTTGTCTTTTAAGATTACAAACTTTCTATAATCAATTCGTCAAGAATATAAAGAGTATGTGAAGATTTGAAAGGAAGAATATTGCTAAGAATCAAAGTATATGTAATATAATTCAAAGATTCAAAGCAATGAAGAGTATGAATGCACTAGAATAATCACAAGAGAGAATAGAGAGAATTAGAATCAGAAATTAGTAATTATGAAGTGTGTGATAACTTCTATATATAGTTTTCAGAGAGATGCAACTCTTAGTGAAGAGTTTCAGCCAAGAGAGACATCTGTTCACGAAATGCAACTCTTCATGGAAGAAGATGTCCATTCAGAATTTTGACAGTTGAAGCCGGATCAGTCGACTGGTCGATTTTGATCAGTCGACTGAATTTGAAAATTTGAAAAAATTTTGACCGTTTTTAGAAGAAAAGTACACTATTGTGCATATGCACAGTCAGTCGACTGGGCACGCACAGCCAGTCTACTAGCTGTATATATTTTGCACAGTGAACTGTGTTTAAAAGAAAAATGGAAAGCTAGAAAACTTGAGGATTGATTTTAACATATTTCTAAGAATCAATCACATATAATAATTACTTAGGCATAGAGTTGTAGTCTTGATCCTCTGATGTCTTCTTTTTGCCATGTATGAGTGCATATTTTTCTTTAGCTTCTGAACTGTCTTGTCATGAATCAAAACTAGTGATTCAACAGATTTATAATGTGTATTTTTGGGATACCTCTGTAAGATTTTTAGACATTTAACCTCCTAAATCAGATGTTTGATTTACCGTAGATTTACATTTTTGAGTGTTTTAATGAATTAATCACTATCTCTTAGCCTTAGGTACATTTTACACTTTAAATGGCTACCATTATCCGATTTTCATCGTTTACTACACCTATCCCATTTTCATTTCTTTGGCAGGATTATAATATTGATTAAATTGATTTAACAATATTCCTATTCATTTTGTTCGCAATATTAATTCACTAACTTAATTATAACCACATGTGTTAATATACAGTTATACATACACAGATGGTATATTTTAGTTTAGAACTGTATTTCAACAAGGTAACTAATTGTTGTTTACAGTTGGAATGTCGTTTCAACTCCAAACAACCAATCATTAATCCATATAATAATAAATTTGTTTTGTATCATTTTTTATTTATATCTAAATGATTTGTTCTATATTTTTAGGTGTAATTTAATAAAATTATGATTTATTCTTAAATAGGAGTATTGTTTCAACTCCAAACCTTTCATCATTGACCCAATAATAAATAGAGATATCGTTTCAACCTCCATGGTTAATGACCTAATTCTAGTTTAATTATTAATTTGATATTCAAATTCAACCTATATTTCTTCATTTTAATCTAACATAGACTACAAAAATGAGATAAGAGCGTTTATAAAATCATACAGGTTGAAGATTGATTTCCACTCACTGATTAGGTTTTCTCTTTTCTTTAAGCTTTGAAAAATCCTTTTTATAGGCCTCTTTTCTAGATCCCTTTTTGATTTGTTTTGCCCTTCAATTTCTCCTTCTTTATTTTAATTTGTTTTGATTTAGAAGTTAGAAGCGAGAATAAAAGAAAGAGGTTTAAATCTAGGGTTTTTGAAATGTGAATGGTGGCTAGGGTTTTTAATGAAAAGCTTAGGCCTTAACAACTTATTTGTAGGTGAAAATTTTAGTTTTCCTAAGTTTGGGATGTGATAGTTATTTTTCGTAAATTAGGCCCTTTTGCCAAATTTGTCAAGTCTCATATGTACAATGGAATTGGTCCCCTGGCCTAACGCTTGTATCTAAAAAACTTACTATTTTGTCCTTTTATATAAAATTACCATTTTACCATTTTTATCATTTTAATTATTATTTAGATTTTCCGGGGTGTTACACTAGTGGTAACTCATCGATAAAGTTGCCCTTGGCTCTCGTTAATCTCTTCTTAATGATGGATTTGATGATCTCGCTCATCGCATCCACTTGTCTATTCACCTATTGGTTTTCAACTATCGAGAAACTCTTCTCAATTCGACATTGATCATAAAACTCCTTGAACTCGGTAGTCTCGATTTGAGCTCCATTATCAATGATTATCTTCTGTGGAACTCCATATCTACATAAAATGTTCTTCACTATAAAATTGATCACTTTCTTTAAAGTAATCGTTGCGGCGGTTCTGCATCAGCCAATTTTTTGAAGTAGTCCACAGCCACAATAGCATATTTCACTTCACCTCTCGACATCGATAGCACAGTAATGATATCTATTCCTCATGTCGTGTACAGTCACAACCTAACCATCTATGTAAGCTTAGTGGATGGGGCCCTCGATATCTTTAAAAACTTTTGGTACTTGTCACATTTTCTACTATAGTCGGTAGCATCCCGACAGACTGGTGGCCAAATTTCTGTAGTGATGAACTTTCTTTGCTAGCATTTTTCCTCCAATTTGACCACTACAGCTTCCTTCAAGAACATCCTCAAAGATTTTCTTAGCTTCCTATTTGGTGGCACACCTTGGCAAGGGTATCAAGAATTCTCTTCTATATAACACTCCTTACATAATAAATCAAGGTACTTTACGTAGGAGTTTTTGTCATTCATTCCTTCCACTCAGGAGAGTTCCCTTTAGAAAATATTCCTTTGTGGGAGTCAAACATTATTCCTTTTCCTCCTTGTCCTCTAATATCTAATAAATTTCCATCTTGTTGATGCTTGGAGCTGACAAAACTTCTATTGGAATGATCCACAAAAGCTGTGAATCTCCGAAGCTGGCCAGTATGGCCAGTGAATCAACTATCATATTCTCTTTCCTAGGGAAGTACATTATTGTGTAACACTCAATATCGTCTAGTAATTCCAATACTCTCATCAGGTAAGGGGCAAGTTTCGCTACCTTAGCCTGAAACTCCTTCGCCGGGCAGACCACCAACTAAGAGTTGCTGAATATATGCAACATCTTGACTCTTTATTCTCTTACTATCCCAAGGGCCACAATCAATGCTTTGCATTTGGCTTCATTGTTTGTTGTCAAGAACTCTAATCTTAAGGCAAAGCACATCCTTCTTCCTGCCAGTGTCACTAGGACTACTACTGCCCTAGAATGATGCTCGTTGGAGGCTCCACCTACATACAATTTCCAATAAATAGTTAGAACAAATCATCTTCCACTTCACCATCCTAGATGGTGAACTCGACAATGTAGTCTGCCAATGCTTATCATCGAATCGCCTTCCTAAGATGGTAAGATACATCATACCAGCACGACAATGTTCCACAATCAGTTAACACCTTTATCAGATGAGCTTGGAAGTATGGCCTCAATTTCCTTGAAGCAATCAACAAATAATACATCATTTTCTCCAGCTTGGGATAATTAGTTTCTGCTCCAGTAAACCGTTTGCTAATGCAATACGCCAACTTTTGGATTCTACACTCCTCACGTACCAATGTTGCACTTAGGGCGTGAGCAGATACTACTAAGTAAACAAATAAATCTTCTTCTTCTGAAGGCTTGGATAGAATAGGTGGTCTCTCAATATGGTCTATCAAGTTCTGGAAATTGTCCAAACATTCTTTTGTCCCGATGAGTTTTTCTTTCTCTTTCTTGAGAGCATCAAAGAATGGTATGCAGTTATCTGTCACTTCCGTAATGAATCGACTCCATGTAGTGACTTTACCATTCAAGCTCTGCATCCCCCTTCACATCTGCGGGGTAGTAACCTCTATCAAATCTTTAAGCTTTAGTGCCCTTTCAGTTCAAAATGAAACCCAAGAACTTGCCTGATGCAACTTCGAAAGAACACTTTAGTGGATTACTTTTGAAGCACATCGAACGTTTTTGAGAGATCACCCATGTGATTCATCGATCGTTGTGACTTCACAAGCATATCATCTACATTGGCCTCCATAGTCCTTCCGGTCTTTAAACATTCTATTCACTAATTGCTGGTACAGCATCCTTCATACCGAATTGCATAATTCGATAATAATTCAGCACTAAATCGGTGACGAAACTCGTATGCTCTTGATCTGGGACATGCACTGTAGCCGGAGTATGCATCTATAAAGAATCGCAGTTCATGCCTGGTCATTCCGTCTACAAGTTCGTCAATCCTCCACAAGAGGAAGCAGTCCTTCAGGCATGCTTTATTCAAGTTAGAGTAATCAACGCATGTCCACCATTTTCCATTCTCCTTCTTGACCAACACAAGAATCGATACCAATTCTAAGTATAATGCATTGCAGATAAAGCTATTTTTCTTCAACTTATCCACTTCTACTTTTAATGTAGCAGATTGCTCTGGTTCCATATCGTGCCTCTTTTGCTTCACAATAGGTTATCTTCGGTACACATTCAACGCATGACGCATTATCGCCGATGAAATTCCACACATATTAGAATGTGTCCACGCTAACATGTCTATGCTTTCCCTAATAAATCCTACCAAATCCTTCCTCGTATTCAAGCCGATCTGAGACCCAATCTTAAGAACCTTCAAAGAATTTCCATTATCGATCAGGATTGTCGATCATCAACTCTACCAGGGCTACCTTTGCATCTTCAAACTCTTTTCATGGGTCCATCGGTTTATGACACTTGCAATTGGACTCGACTTAAGGCTTGGCGGTAATTTCTATGCATCGAAAGACTTGGTATAGAGTGGCTTCCGTGTACTCTTCCCTTTTTCATGTCACCTTGCCCCTTTGAGCTCTACGGCATAGCGTCCTCGACCAGTGCTATGGTCACCTTGTATTATTTCTACTCCATTCTCGATGGGGAACTTCATCATCGGACACCACAGAGAAAGTGCAATCCTGAAATTGGCAAGGGTCGATCGGTCCAAGAAAGCATTATAGGCCGAGAATCCGTTGACCACAACAAACAACTACAACCACGGTACCTTGTGGTTTCCTTCACCCAACTCAATGGGTAGCTCAATGCAACAGGTTCTTTGGCCTCTCCGGTATATCCTTAGGTACACGATTTATAGGACTTTAGATCCTTCCCATTTAGCAAATCCGACTAAAGGTCTTCTTGAATAGAATATTAACCGAGATCCTACAATCAATAAGGACTCGATGCACTATTATCGGTCCAATCTCGACCATAGTCACCATTGGGTCAAGTGTCGGCCCTCGAACCCCATCAGCGTCTTAATTCTGAAATGCAATATCATCATCATCATCATTCTCATTTTTTTGCTAGAGTCCCATCCTCTATGGCAAAACACGTTTCTTTAGGCACATAGTTCAACAAGCTACCATAGTGCTCCATTTCATTCTAGATTTTCTTTACAAGATGAGGACCTCTAAAGATGATATTAATCACTATTCCTCTAGCAGGCCATATTGATCCTTCTCCATTGGATTTACCCTTATTCCCTTAGGTAGGCAGCCCTTGGGGTCTATTGTTTATTTACCCATTAGCTGCCGGTTCCTGACATATTGCTACAACTTTTTGTACATATCAAATCTTCATTGACATCTCTCAAATGCTTAATCTCGTTCGAATTGTGCCCATGTGTCTCATGGAAGTAATAATATTTCCCCAATTACCTTTCTTCTTCAGTTGCCTCCCTTGAAGGCGATTTATTATAATGCTGAATACATTGGGTCGCAAGGTATATATTTTTAATTATATCAATCGGTGGAATACAATCTATTAGCTTGCTAAACCTTGTATGCTTCTTGCTATCTTGCTTTTTGCCACCAACGCCTTGGTTCTTCCTCTCGGCATTATTTTTTTCAACATTCACTGCAACATTTCTAATATTGTCTCTACTAATTTTGGTAGCAACATTTCTTTATATCATGCTACTCTATCCCTCTTAATCGTCAGTAGTCAACCCGTATCCAAATCTACCTCTTCCAAGTGTAGAAATTAGGATATCTTTTGGTAAAACTCCTCTGTGATAGATTTTTTCTTTATATTGAGCCTCATACCAAAATCTATTCTTAGGTGAACCCCATCGATTAATGCCATCAAAACAATCTTCTCTCTGGGGTTCGTAACTTCAACATTAAATATCTCCAGAAATTTCTATGGAGTCCCTCTAGAACTTTAATTAACAAACGATAATTAAATCACATCCTTTGGTCATACATGTGGGCCTAAAACTTCTTATCTAGTTGATCAAATAATGATATAGACCATGGCACAAGCCGAGTGAATCACATCGTTGCCATTCCATTGAGGAATATTGGAAACACCTACACCTGACAACATCCGTCACACGGGCACTGTCCATATGCCATTGTTCGACAATGAAAATTCTATCAATTTAGAAAACTATCGAACGAATTTATGTTAAAATAACCGCAAGCGCACGACGTACAAATGTTAGTTCATGGCGAGCATGGGTCGATCCATAGGGAATTGTTAGATTCTAAATTTCCATTCAATCAAATTAAACCGAAATTGAAGAGAGTGTTAAGCTAGAAAATAAGAAAACTAACAAACTAACAACTACATAAGTGAATGAAAACTATGAGAATAAAATGAAAATTTAAAAATAAATCCACTCTCTAGATCACATAATTCAACAAAATATAAAATTATGATCTCTCTATTTTGGTCATTAATGAGTTTAATCGATGTGTTTATCATAAGTATGACCTATTTGTGCTATTAATTAGCTCAACATAAACCATCAAACATTAACACACCCCTTAAACCACTTACTAATTCTCATGAAAAATGACAACAAGTTGAAAGTAAAATCAATTTTAGGCATGGCCTATTAACTATTAATTAGAAATATAGATCATCAAATTTTGATTTCAACATTCACTTCATTACTATAATAATATGTAGATGAAGAGGTAATTTGTGTTTAGTGATTGTTTAAGCATAGCTTATTTGGTGTCAACAATATAGGCTATCAAATTCAAAACAAAAACAACAAATTAAACCACTTCAAGCATTGTCATTAAGCACAAAAAGAGAGCAATAATTATCAAAATGTTGAAGCTACATAATTAGAGAGCTTCATTACCCCTAAATTGAAAAAATTTAGCCTCTCATTTTTGTTATCATATCAAACAATTATAGCACGCAACATAGAATAAAAATAAGAGGAAAAAGAGAGCTAATGAAAAAAAGAACTAATTAACAAGAAATAAACACTAATCTACTTACATAAACGATTAATTTACACTACTAACATGAAAGGAAAAAATATGTAAAAGAAAAGAGCATGTATTAAATTGCATAAAAAATTACATAAAAGAAATGGCTAAGTAGATATAAAAATAAAGAGAGCTCTCATTCTATTTTTGATTCTAAACTAAACTATGAGAAAGTGGGTCTAAAAGAAGAGAGCCTAAGAGAAGAGAGACTAATTACATGAAGATAAGGGGTATTTATACATGTTTGGAAACCCTAATTCATTTTTTGGAAACTATCCAAACTATCCTTGAGAAAGCATGGCTGCCAAGTTATCATTAGCATAAAATAATCCTCCATTAAGTGTGCATGGAAGTTTAATGGCCATTAGCATGTGTATTAGCCTCTAATTTGTACATCAAGGTAGGTGGGCAGGTGAGGTCTTCCATGATTCATGACATGAATTATTTCCATCTTCATTTGTTCTCTAACTCTTTTGCATTCATATTTCTTCATGAAACCCTCTTGTAATTGAATTTAAATTTCTATAAAATAACATAGAAATTTGCAATTAAATTTTCTCATATTAATATATGCACAAAAATAACCATTTTGTCCCTATATGAAGATGAATATATGAAAATTTGAAAATAAGTTGAATTTTGGTTTAAATATGTTAAAACACCCAATGTGATCATTTATTTAAATAAATTCGATAAAATATGGAAGTAAAAATATGCACATTTACATGCATATCAAATACCCCCACACTTTATTCATCCTCGAATAAAGAATAACCAGGATAAATCCGCTTTTGTAGGAAACACGATTGCATTGAGCGTATGCAACAAGCCGTTAAACCTTTGGGTGTCCCTAGTAGAACGAGTGTTATCACGTGAGGGTATTCAGCGAATACTACCCATAAAATCCAAATGCGATATGAAAATATTTACAAAATGCAAGATTTATTTACAAAGAGATGAATGCAAGTTTTTGAAAATATCTACAAATGAAGGATTCACTTTCAAATTGACATGAATAAGTTAA
Organism: Allium cepa; assembly: GCA_030765085.1. NCBI lineage: Eukaryota > Viridiplantae > Streptophyta > Magnoliopsida > Asparagales > Amaryllidaceae > Allium > Allium cepa. Next base: position 63,687,749 of record CM060935.1, read on the forward strand.
TATAGGTTTTGGTCATTATCTTGAAAATTTAAGTCATTTACTCATCAAAATGTCCAACAAAAAACAAATAGACTATAGTTTAACTCGTTGTTTCGGTTGATAACCCAGTGTAACTATGAAATGAATCCTTAATTGATTATCAGAGTTTCTCAAAGTGGTATTTTCATTTCTTTTCAATAACAAGTCAAATCAAACAAGTTAAAGTAGTTCTTGGATTTCATTTGCTTACTCCCTTAATTTATTTTGAAAATTATATTGATATTTACAATTTTTACGTATGCCTAACTCGGAAAACTGAGGCCAGATGTATTACCCATGCACTGCCTTGGGAACTATATAAGGGGAATACAGGGCATGATAAGTGAACACATGAGCGTGAATACCTATCGATTGTAGGCGTTATTGAAAAGAATTTTCAAATACATACACCTAACTCAGATAAACTGAGGCCAGATATACCGATTTTGCACTGCCTTTCGGGCTTACGTGAGAAGGGTATAGAGCATGGCGAGTTAACACACGAGTGTGAACACATCACTCTAGGTGTTTATTAATAAAAAATATACGTACAAGAAATAAATTTATTGTTTTTGTTTTTTTTTGTGTTTTTTTAATATTTTTTGTGTTTTTTTGAAGAGAGAGTTTTACAAAATCATCTTAGCACCATTTAACTTAAAAGAAAAAAAATGTTATATCTTTACTTTAAATCCATCACTTTTTAAAAAAAGATTTTCAATTAGCATATATTTCATAATTAATATGTATGAACTTCTCTATGTACTAGTTAAACCATCAATATTTGTAATCAAAATCATTTTTATTTTTGTTGAGACAAACAAATTTCCAAAAATTTCAATTTAATAAACCAAAACCATATATTTATCCTAGTGTGTCTTCAAAAGTAATTAAAAAAATTTGTTTTGGGATTTTTTTATTTTTTTTTCAGTTTTTTTTGAAGAAAAAGCAAAAAAAATAAAATTTAAAATGAAGATGAGCTCCCCCCACACTTAATGTTGAATATGTCCCCAAAGTCAACCCAAGTGAGACGAGAAAAATAAAACAAAAATAAAAATAACCTATATTTATAGGAAAAAGAACGGTATTTACACGAGATTAGAAAGTATATCGTCAAAAAGTAAATGAAACGATCTTTCAAAGACCGATTCATTTGTCTCGCTAAGAATGTGAGACACAGTTTAAACACAGAAAACCAAACCATAAAAGATTTCAAACTTGAATGTTGATTTGGAAAAACGAATGTCGTTTTATTAAAAATCGTACGAGTTGTTTTTTTCTCGATGATTTTTAGGGTAGATAAAATGATTGTTTAAAGTTGAAGTTTATCTTCACCAAATTGAGATTTAAGCTTAACATTGAAAATGTCTTCAGAATTATCGATTTAAAAATCAAAATGGTGATTTAAATCTTCCCCTTCGGAATTCAACAACTCGTTTTCGAAAAGTCCAAAGAATTTATGTTTACAAAACTCATCTTCCTTTGTTGGATTATCGGCAACTTCATTACATGTGTCAAGTTCAAAATCAAGAGTTATTGTGTTCAAATTTTCAAAATCAAAAAAAGGAAGATCAAATTTCAAATCGAGTTTCTCACCCTTAAAAGAATTGAAATCCAACTCAATTACCGTCTTTTCAACAACTTCATTGAGATTGTCATTTTCAATTTCCAAAGTTGTTATTTGAATATCGTCAATTTTGGTAAAAGGTGGATTCTCACTTGACTCCTTACACGTTGTGATTTGCATTTGTTGCTCATGAATTTTTTTGTAGGTTTCAACTAACAAATCCCCATAATCTTTTTCCATTTGCTCAACTAAATCAATTTCATGATTATTAATTTTAGAATTTTCAATTTGAATTTGTTGAGAACAAAAATTTTCAATTTCAATAAATGATGGATTATTATTTGATTCTTCACAAGTTGGGATATGCGTTTGTTTCTCAAGAATTTGTTTTATAGGTTTCAAGTAACAAATTCGCATAATCTTTTTCCATTTGCTCAACTAAATCAAATTCGCGATTATTAATTTGAGAATTTTTAATTAAAATTTGTTGAGAACAAAAATTGTCAATTGCACCAAAATTGAAACTATTCCCATTGTTAAAATTATTTAAAACGTGATTCACATTTCAATTGTGATTTAGAAATTCATTTTAGAGTTCGAAATTGTTTTGACATAGGTTATAATCGAATCATTGGAAATTTGAAATGAATTAAAATTGTAATTATTTTGAAATGAATTACATAAATCAATCATTACTTGATTTTTTGTGTACAAATTTTAAGTAAAGATTTCACTCTCTTTTCAAAAATTGAGGGTTGGTCATTATTTTGAAAATTTTATGGTGCAAATCCGAATTGTTTGTACAATAGCTGCCATTAAAATATCCATATGAATTTGGTGTGAAATTATATGGATTATATTGATTTTCACAACCATCGTAAAATTCATATGAGTAGGTAAACTCAGACATTTTGAAGAACGTTTTTGGTTTTTTTTCTTGTTTGGAATTTTTTTTGGATTTTTTTATAAAGAAAAACTATTTACCAAAAGGAATTTTGATTTTTGTTTAGTTTTTGGATAATTTTATTTTATATTTGTTTTTCAAAAAAAAACTTAATTTTTTTGGGATTTTTGATTGAAAAATAAATTTAAAAAGAAAGGATTAAAAAAACCAAGTTAAGAATATTTACAATTTATTTAGTTTTGGATTTTGATTTTTTTTTTAAATATGCATGAAATAATGCAACTAAATGAATGCGAGGGTTTAATTATAAATATCTCCTAACCCAAAATTTTATAATCATACTTTGTCTTAATGCAACAAGATAGTTCTCAGCCAGGTAATGGGCATGATTTATAGGTGCAGCAAGAATCACCGTAGCAATGCAGCCGAAGGTTTAAGTACCTTCAGAGAAATAATTTAGTATAATATTTACGAATCACCATAATATTTATATCTGATTATTGCTCTGGCGTAGCCTAGACACCAAGAAATTGAATTTCGAAAGAGGACAACTATCAATATACAATTGAGTGCTATCATTGTCTAACCGTTATTATTAATTAAAATTATAAGATGAAATGCAAAACTGAAATTAAAAGTGTATTAATAACGCAACTACAAATGGATTTTTGTTTTCAATTTTTTTTAAAATGCAAATGCAAGCAACTAACAATGAAATTAAAATAAAACTAGAGATGAGAGCACAATACTAGAGGGTGCAGAATTATTAGTAATTTTTTTTAGCGATAATTTTTTAGCAAGCAAAGCAAAACAAAACAATTCCTCTTGATTTTCTGCTTTGACAACCTGAAAAGAAAAACAAGATATATACAATTTTGGGTTTTTTTTAAATCAAGGAAGAAACTAAGAAAAATATGAAATCGAAACAACCCCACCTTTTTTTAAAGTTTTTGTTTTTAAATAAGGATGTAACTAAAAACAAATGGAAGCAAAATAAAAAAAAAGTAAAAGGAAAAAATTTATTTTAATCAAATGATTTCCTTTTTTTTGTTTTTTAAACTAAAAGACAACTTTAAAAAAATTCAACTCAAATCAAATTACAAAAACAAATATATTTTTTTAAAGTAAGAATGAATAAAAAGAAAGATGGTTAAAAAAAATTAAACAAAAAGTAAAATAAATAAAAGAAAACAACCCGGCCCAATTAAAGTATCAGCCGCTTCATCACGCAAAACAAAACAACAATTCCACGATTCCAAATTCGAAAATTCCAAATTCCAAATTCGAGTTCCTCTCAAAATCAAATTCTGAAAATCAAATTCTGAAAATCAAATTCGAGTTCTGATGGAAAATCACGGGTTCTCAGTTGAAGGTCGCGGTAGTAAATTGGAGAAGCACGAGTTCTAATGGAGAAGCGGTGTTTGAGGACTGTGTACGTGGGTTCGTAACAGGTGGATGAAGCGATTAACGATTGTTTGAAACATATTGATGGTCGCAGTGATTATTGATTGGGTGGATTGGTGGTCGACTGTGATCTGTAGCTGCTTTTTTGGGGAGAGAAGAATGTATTGAAGGGGGAAGTTTAATGGGATATAGTCTGTGAAGTGGTCGGGTCGTTGTGATGTTTGAAGATGTCAGTTTATGGTGAGTGAAGTTTTGGGTGAGAAAGAGGGTGAGTTGAAGCTGATGTTCTTGGTATTTGCAGTGTTGGAGTGGGTTGTGGTCTGGTATATGCACGCAGTGGTTTGGTTGTTGTTTGATAGTGGTTATTGCTGTGAAAGTGGGATGGTTTGTGGTACTGTGGAATGATGTTGTGTTTGTTTGGGTATGTGAATGTTTTGTGAATGGTTGTGGGATTGGTAGAGAAGTTTTGTGATTGAAGTTCTGGTGATGTTTGATTTTGTGAAGAATGTGAGTTCGACACTGCAGTTGGAAGTGGTAGTTCGACAGTGCAGCTGGAAGAGTGTGAGTTCTGGTGATGTTTGATGGTGAGTTGATAGTTTGGTTGTGATTATGGTCGAAGTGAATAGTATGGTGAGGGGATGTGATGGACTTGGCAAATGTGCACTGCACAGATATATTTTTCTGTATGTGCAATGAAGTTTTGTTTGATCGAAGTTTAAATAGCAGTGATAATGAACTGCAGTTTTGAGAATTAAAGTAGTTGAAGGTGGAAGTCAGTGGCAGTAATGCTTGTGGCAGATGTTTGTATCACTGTGCACAGGTGTTGGTCTATTGATGAGGCAGTGGGGAGGTTTCAATGGTATGCAGTGGAAGGTCAGTTTGTATGTGGATTCAAGGCAGTTTGCAGTGGCATAGGTCTTGATGGTCAGGGAGGAAGTGGTCTGGTAGTAGAATGTTTGATATGGTAAGTGGTATAGTGGTGAAATGTTGTGAAATTTGTGGATGATTAGTGCACTGCTGTGAGGAAGAGTGCAGCAATGGACAGGCAGCAAGAAGGCAGAAAGGAATGTTTGACAGAGCAGTTTTAGGCAATGCAAGTTTGTAAAAAGAAAATGAAATTGCAAAAAATTGTAAAAGAAAAGTAAAAAATGTAGTTGTAATGAATAATAAAAAATATTTTTGTTTTAAAATTTTGAATGTGTTTTTTTAAATGGGAAAAGCAACAACAAACACACAAATCAAATGCAAATAAAAATCACAAACACACAATATTTTTTTTAAATGCAATACACACACAAAACAAACACACTAAAATCAAACAAAATAATTCGAAAAATAGAAAATTAAACTCAAGACTATTCTCCGGCAACGGCGCTAAAAACTTGTTTAACGATGAATTTTCTATCGGTTTAGAAAATCGTCGAAAAATTTATAATAAAAATTATCGCAAGCACATGGCTTACAAATATTAGTACGTAGAGAGTATGGGTCGATCCGCAAAGAATTGTTAGATTTTAAATTTCTATTCAATCAAATAAATCAATGTTGAAGAGAGTGTTAAGCTAGAAAATGAGAAAACTAACAAACTGACAATAAAATGACAATTTAGAGATAAATCCACTCTCTAGATCACATAGTTCAATAAAATATGAAATTATGATCTTTCTTTTTGGTCATTAGTGAGTTTAATTGATGTGTTTATCATAAGTATGACATATTTGTGCTATTAATTAGCTCAACATAAGCCATCAAATTATAACACACTCCTTAAACCACATACTAATTCTTATGAAAAATGACAACAATTTAAAATTAAAATCTATTTTAAGCATAGCCTATTAACTATTAATTAGAAATATAGACCACCATATTTTGATTTCAACATTCACTTCATTACCATAATCATATATTGATGAAGAGGTAATTGTGTTTAGTGATTATTTAAGCATAGCTTATTTGGTGTCAACAATATAAGCTATCAAATTCAAAACAAAAATAACAATTTAAACCACTTCAAGCATTGTCATTAAGCACAAAAGGAGAGCATAATTATCAAAATATTGAAGCTACATAATTAGAGAGCTTCATTAACCCTAAATTGAAGGGGTTTAGCCTCTCATTTTCGTTATAATATCAACCATTGTAGCATGCAACATAAAATAAAAAGAAGAGGAAAAAGAGAGCTAACAAAAAAAGAACTAATCTACTTGCATGAAAGATAATTTACACTATTAACATGAAAGAAAAAAGTGTGTAAAAGAAAAGAGCATGTATTTGCATAATAAAATTACATAAAAGAAATAGCTAAGTAGCCATGAAAAGAAAGAGTGCTCTCATTTTATTTTTGATCCTAAATTAAACTAAGAGAAAAAGGGCCTAAAAGAAGAGGGCCTAATTACATGAGGATAAGGGGTATTTATACATGTTTGGAAACCCTAATTCATTTTTTGGTAACTACCCAAACTACTCTTGATGAAGTGTGGCTATCAAGTTATCATTAACATAAGATAATCCTTCATTAAGTGTGCATGAAAGTTTAATGACCATTAGCATGTGTATTAGCCTCTAATTTGTACATCAAGGTATGTGGGGTCCTCCATGATTCATGACATGAATTATTTCCATCTTCATTTGTTCTCTAACTCTAGTGCATGCATATTTCTTCATGAAACTCACTTGTAATTGAATTCAAATTCCTACAAAATAACATAGAAATTTCCAATTAAATTTTCTCATATTAATATATGCACAAAAATGACCATTTTGCCCCTATATGAAGATGAATATATGACAATTTAAAAATAAGTTAAATTTTAGTTTAAACATGTTAAAACACCCAATATGATCATTTATTTAAATAAATTTGATAAAATATAGAAGTAAAAATATGCATATGTGCACATCACCATTCATTCTTTAATAAATGATGCCTTGGATCAATCGTTCCATCATAGGATGACATAGTCGACATTACAAACTTCTTTTGATACCTTTCTTCCAAAAAAAATTGGTGAATGGGTTTGATTCAGCGATGAACCCATGCATCATTACATTTATGCTAGCTCACATTCAATAATCCCTTAACCATACTCCCGATGTACTCCATTCTACTTTGGGCAGTTGGATGACAATCGCTAGGTACATACTCGAGTGCTTGACTCGGAAAATGTTCTCGGTTAGTTGCATGACCTCAAGGGCCCCCCTTCTATGGAGAACCCATTCGGCCCGACCCTCTCCTTTGATGCCTTTGTGGACTACGTTCCATCCTGGCTAGTTTTATGTTGTTTGCCTAAAACCCTCTGTTAGAACTCCATTAATCTAAGCATCGGTACATTTTCCTTCATCATCGTCAATTTTTGGAAAATCACCTTCGCTACCGGACAAGTTCAAGGCTTCAGCAATCATGTAGGTACCAACCTGATTGGATCTCTCAGTACCGACATAATTTTCTTTGCTTGATTTGCTCCATCTTTACAGCTCTCTTCTATGCTGCTCCAGCCCCTCTCTACATTGGTTGTTTTCCATCTCTTCGGTTTTTTTCTGTCAAAGATAAGCTTTTTTCGCTGAAATCAGAAGATGAAGATTTCTCTCTAGTTTTCTTCGCTTTTGCGATTCAATCCTCTATCGGTGATAGGCCAATTCCGTCAGCTTTTCTTACGCGGTCTTTATTAGATCCATCTATTTCTTCTTCTCTAGCATCCTTGTATTCATATCCAACATCATCCTCTCCACTTTAGCTCCTGTAATGACTCCGGTTGGCTGAGACGACGACGACGATAGAGCAGGCAAAGGTCCTTTAGCATGTTAGAATCCCTTATGATCTCCTTCAACAATAATTTCAAACTTAGAAGCAGCCTTCCTTGGAGCCCTCTTATCATATATGCCTAGTAGATTCTTTTCAAATCTAAATAGCCACACACCTTCAATAAGAAAGCTTCCGCTCTTACTTTTAGATTCTTTAGATCCAAAGTTAAAGTGCAGATCTACACCAGAGATTCTTCCTTTTTAATGAAAGCACCAAAATTGTTGTTCCATTAATTGACACAACTCCTTAGATAAAAAATAAGATGATTCAAGTAAAATATGAAATTAAAAAGAAAAAAGACATGATTTCAAGAGTGGTTCAGCCTCAATTCGATTGCCTACTTCCACTATTAGTTTGTTTCTGATCGATCCTTGCAATTATAACCATTAAACAAGTAAAGTTCTAACAATTGTTGGCAGCAAAAAATGGTAGCAATTCGATATAAGGATTAAGGAGATGAAAAAGTCCTTCTTTCATTGCTAAAGGATGAATATTTATAGCTAAATTCCTCCTTTAGAGTCGCTAGCTCATGGAAGAACATGTAGAAAGTTAGATCTACGAATTTTGGCACGAAGAACGAGTAAAACTCGATATTCATAACGGATCGGCACCGAGATGATTTTTTATCTACATCTTCAATTCTTCCTCGTATTTATTAAAGTCTTCAAGCTTCCAATTACAATTGACAAAATTTCCCCTCCAAATCATGTCAGTACAAACATGATTTGCCATATGCGAGTCTTTGTCTTTTTCTTCAAAGTAAAAGTGTAACGACCCAGAATTTCAATCATTTGAAATTCGAATATTTAATTAATTTTAAATATTCATAAGTTAATTTTATAAGATGAATAAATTATATTTCGAATATCTTGATTTAATTGGATACTTAAATTATTAATTTAATCTTGAAATTATAGAAATAATTGGAATTTGGATTTATTGTGAATTAAAATGATATATAAAGTTGAATTAAATTCTATTTGGATTATAATAGTGATAGTAAACTTTTAAAACTAAATTAAAAGTTAATTTGTAGAAATTGAATATTTTAATATTTAAATTAACGTGTAAAAATAGCCATTTTTCATACAGTCTCGGATTTTGACGAAATTAGTTTTATTAGAAACATAATGTTATATTATTGTAATATTTCAAATTTCGCATCAATCGGATTTAGGGTTTTTCCGGGGGAAGCTAAAACGCATAGAAATCTGTTTAAGTGAATTTTAAATTTAAATAAGTCGATTCGAAAACCTGTCTTCCAAATATGATCGAATTGGCTCCTGATATATATTCCATTGTGTTCGGAATATGATAAAATATTATAAATGCCAGGCGGCACGGTTCATTTGGAGTTCGAAAAAAATTAGAGTGAATAGTGTCGCGAGATTTTCAATAAAAGGACATTATTATTTTCTATTTGTGTCAAAACCCTAGCTAGGGTTATAGCCGCCGCTAGCTTTGATTTAATGGTCCAAAACACTCCTTCTTCTCCCTCAATTTCTTTCGATCCGTCGACTTTCATCAAAAACCTCCAGCTATAAAATTGAATAGCACGACGAGATCTTACGATCCAACGGTTGTGATTTGATTTAACACAGCGTAGAGGAAGCAATCGAGATGCGTTCACACACCGTTCGATGGAGTTTTTCTGGCCAGTGGTGGCGATTTAGAGGTGCAGTCGGAGGCCAGAGAGGGAGTCGGCGATGGCGCACATCAAGGCGGTGGTTGATCGTGTTCTCGACGATCGAGGTGGTTATGCCAATTAGGTTTCGATGGCGACTAATGGGTTGAATTGCGTTCAAACATAGCCTAGGGAAGAAGAAGATGGCGCACGGTCCAGCTGTGATCTAGTGGAAATCAACGTCCATGAAAGAGTAGGGTTTAAAAAAAAAGAAATGTAGATTGATTATATATTTAAATTCGTACAAACTTTAAAACGCAATAACTTCTTCATACGAGGTCCGTTTTTGACGAAACAAGTTGCTTTGGGTCCGCATTGACGAGCTCAACATTTTTAAGCTCTTTTGGATTTGATTGGAGATAGTGTAAATTTTGGATAAAGTTAAATGGCTGTTTAATTTTATTCGTAATAAAACACTGCAACTGCTATTAGAATCAATGTGAGTACAACTCACTCTTTCCGACTCACAGATATTTTTATATAAGTGAGAATAAAGTTTATTTATGATGATTGATGACTGTTTGAATGATATATGATATATTGTATATATATTAATTGGTATTTGGATATATTCCTGCCTATTGGATCAGATGAGACCCTATACGTTCCCGTGCATGAGCGGATGACCCTTTGCATGCGTCTGCCTCGAAGCGAACATTGTATATATATAATATGTAAATTTATTGCAGGTGACAGGTTGGAGGGATCCAATTGGATTCCTCACCACTGTTGATTTATTTACATATATTGTGATATATGCTGTTATCATATGATATATTATGTTTGGATGTCATGATTGATGTATTTGGTGTTGTTGCAGCATTGGGCCTATTTTGGAAATTTTAAATGTTGAAGTGATGATTTCAAAATTTAAATGGATTTTAAAGTGATTATTGAAAATAGATGTTTTATTGATTTTTGAATTATTAAAGTAAATGGATTTATTTTAAATAAATAAATGTTAATTTATGTTATAAAAATTATGATTTTTGTGAAATATAATCAGAATATTATTTTTGAAATATGAAGATAGCTATTTTGTAAATAGTTTAAATTGGTATTTTTGAAATATTATAAATGGTTTAGTTAAAAAATTGATATTTTATAAATTAAAATATTGGAATTATAAAACGAGTTTTATAAGTGTTACAATGAAGTATAAATGAATCTTATAAGTGAATAAGATTTATAATTTGTGAAGTTATAAAAGAACGGATTTTGGAAATCAAGATAATTATAAGTAAGTTAACTTATAATTTGGATTTTTGCATATAAATAAGAGATAAATGGAATCGGTTAATTAAGGGATTTTATATATAGAAGTTTTTATCAAATAGAAATGGAATTTACAAACATTGTTTATAAATCCGAAATCAATTGAATTTAATAAGTTAAATATAGAAGTTTGTTAAAGCAGATATATCCATGGTTTTGGACAGTGGATAATCCTTTAATAAATGTGTAGAAACATTAGATTTGGTAAAGGCATTATATCCACGATTTTGGACATTGGATAGTAAAATGTGTAGAAATATTGGATTTGGTAAATGGACTATATTCACGATTTTGGACAGTGAATAACATATATTAAGTAAAATGGATATTTTTGGGAAGCGATATTTTAAATGGAGTTAATTGGTTTAAAGATGTTTTAAAATGTGTTAAGTATCAAAACCATAGACTTCAACATTCATTGTCGAAATAGACGTTTTCGAGATGTAAGCAAATGATGGACTATAACACTGTTGTTATAGTAAATGATTTTCGATAGAAAATGTTTTTGTATAGTATATGAGATTTATATATCTATCTAATTTTTGAATCCCTATACTAATGATTTTGGGTTGTTATAACGATGTCTTACGCAACATTCTTTTTGACCCAAGTAAATGTGTTTAAAGATTATGTTTTCCTTAAAGGATAAAATATATACTTAATCGGGTTTTAAGTATATGCAATATTTTGTAAGTGTTGAAAATAAATTGATTTGTGAATTACTTATTATTAAGTAAGTATATGGAAATGTTTTCCAATATTGAGATGTTGAAATGGTTTGGAATCATATCTTTTTAAAGATAATTTGAAGTGAATATTTGGCAAATGATTTAATTAATGAAAGGTTAACTAAAAGAGCCTAGTGTTCGTATATGGTGTTAAATATTTGTTTGTTCGCTTTGATAATTAAATAACCGACTATCAAATTGGCCAAATTTTACTTCCTCGACTTGATGTGGGAACTATTTAGTCGTACACTTAGTACGTATCCTTCTGTGTAGGCTTGACTATCCTTTGTGTTGTGGATGATGATTCGTGTAGTCCGGAGTATTACTTCAATCTATTGAGCTTCCTTCTTGGCCCGAAGGATAGCAAGTTGAACGTTGAAGACGTGATAAGTCTATGAGACTTAGTTTCTGTGTAAAGTTAAGAAACTCTTTTGCGTTGCTGGTGCGAAGAGACCGGGATCAGATTTATCTGTAAACCACTTCGGACCAACGTATATGCGTTCGATTATGCAGGTTGATTGTGATGATATTGTAATTCTATATTTTCATAGTGGAGGACTGCATGTTGATCATCTGGGGTTAAAATCCCAATGTACATATAGTAGCAGTGGTCTCTTCATTATAAAATATCCAATGCAAGGACTATCCGCTACTAATCCTAGAGATTTCCTAACATGATGTGGTAGGAAAGTACCTTCGGTTTGTCCTGTTCCTAGACAACTTGTGTGGATGTTTGTCTAACATTGCATTTCTTAAGATTACATACATTGGTTTTTACAAATGTACATCACTAGTAGCGGAGAAAGCAACTTCACATAGCTTAACACCCTCCTTGAGACGTATGAGCTTAAGGGTTGTATTTTTGTGGAAGGCAATTAGTCATCAAATGAAAATGGTCGTGTGGCATTCTAGGTGATGTGATTGTGATTTGTGAAAGGTAATCGTTACCTCAGGCCTCATCAACCGGAAATGACCAAAACATGATTAGATGCAGTAGGGCTAAGTGGGTCATTCCCAAATAGGATATAATCATCCTCTTCTAGATATATCTTTACACGCTACGACGATATGTATCTGATGATTGTGGTTTGTATGCCATGAAGGTCATCGGAAAAGGTCGGTGACAACCGAAGGATGACATATTCGGTACCATCTAGTTATAGAGGTGGGCCGGTCTTGTGTTGGTAGAGGGCAGATGTTCTGTGCCTCGGTACATTCTTCTAGAGATGTACTACCGGAAGGTAGTCCCTTCACCTGATCATTTGTATGGAAATCCAAACTCCACTACGTGCCTGCCATTTTGGTTGTATTACCCATTTTGGGCTATATGATGGAATTTAATCAATGTACCAATTTCGGCTATGATTAATATTATTTATATACTAGACACTAGTATAATATCATATGATTTGATATGAGATGTTTAGTTATCGTAAGGTAAAACATGTCCGTGTTTATGTATGGACTTGTCTTACGAGATACTTTTGTTTTGATAAAGGAAAATTTTGGTAATTTAATAAATTCAGTTAAGTGTGTTTCTCACACTAGTTTACCAGACTAATCCGGCCATTCTTCCCTTTCAATGCTCGGGTCAGACCGAGTATATTTACAGGTTTAGATTGGTGCTTTTGAAGCTTCAGCAGAAGAGCTAGAGATCTACATTACGTATACACGTACCTATTTTCATTATTGGTTATCCGCTGTGCTTAGTTGTTGTTTATTATCGGCAATCGTTAGGACAGATTATTATAATTGTTTAGGCTGATAACTATTGATTGATTGTTGAAATCTGATTGATGTATGTATATACAGTTCCTGTTTTGTAAGATCATTGGTATGATATTATATTTTTCCGCTGCGATGTGAGATTCTGTATTGTTCTATTTAGTTCTATCTTCTCTCTTTCTTCTCTTCTCTTCTTCCCTCTTCTTTTCTTTCTTCTGATTTTCCTTCAGTCTGTGCTTTTTCGGTCGGACATGTGTGGGTTATTGTCGATTCAAAGGGTACGGATTTGCGGGTCGGCACATTTGGTATCAGAGCTTAGATTTTGTGTATTCCTTAGCTTTGACGTGTACTCAGTGTACGTAGGGACAATAGCACCTTAGATTGAGTTTGAGTGTATTATATATATGAGCGCGTATTTGTTGGTGAATATAAAAATGTTTTATATTACGTTTACTTATCCGTTGAGTTATTTTTGAATTATGGTCGGTATGTGAGACGCCATATTATCGATAGGCATTTCCAAACACTTAAACGAGGCAAGTCGACATAGTATTGTTTTAAATTGGGCAAATGAAATAATTTTACCTTGATTATATTTTATATATAAAGGAAATAAATTTTTAGGAATTATTAAATGTATATAAATTGATTGTTTCGTTGTTTGAAAATGTAAATATATATAAGGTAACAAAAGCTATTTAAATAATCTAAATAAAAATAACAATTGTAAAAGGATAAATTATATAAGCAAATGAATTATAAGTATGGAATTACAATTAAGATGATTTACAATTGTGAAATGATCTTATATATATATATGTATATGTATAAGAAATAGAACTATACGAACATATTTTTAAATTTGAGTTATAAATAAAAATGAATTTGAACTAAGAAGTTGAGAATTTGAATCCCGTTAAATTTGAAAGTTATTTTTCAAAGTTAAAAAGATTATATTGTTATAAATCTAGATAAGATAAATAAATTTGGAATGAAACTTATATAAGTAAAGTGAAATAGTGAAATTATATAAGTAAGATTTATAAAATATAATTTATAAATATAAAAGGATTTCTTTTAAAGAATATTAAGCACTGAATTCACAATTGTTGCTAGGAAATAATAAGGGTGATTACTACAACAACTCAGTATCATTTTCGAGTTGCTGTATGATGGATTTGCTATCAATAGTAAACTGAAATTGAAATTTTGTTGTGATAAACAAATTTGATTTAAAATCCAAGTTGTAATGGATAAATATAAGTGAAACGGTTTTTGGACTTATAATATGAAATAAAATATGTGATTTGGTAAAGTTGAAGAAATTTGAGTTAGCATAATAAATATACGATTTGAAATTTAACTAAACCAAAGTTAAATGAATGGAATTGGATTTGAACTAGATTATACAAGTTATTGAAATGGAAATCAAATTTTTAAGTGATTATATAATATGAATTTGGAAGTTTAAATAAATAAGTTGTATAACTTATAAAGTGATAAAAAGGTAAGTAAAACCTGTAACAACCCTGGTTTGGAGATTACCTTTCAATATTGAATTATAATGATAATTACAATTTAATATTGTGAATTAAAATAAAATTTGAGAAATTAAATTTGTTTATTTGGAATAAACAATGGTATTTGGAAATTAACATGAGAAAATAAAGTTTGAAACTTTATTTTATTTATTTGGGTTGATAATAAATGGAAAATAATTTTTATTTATAGAAATTGCAATAATTTTATTAATTATTGCCAATTACTTCTTTTAATAATTTTTAATGGAAGTGTTTGATTTTTTTTAAAGGTTGTTTAATCAAATAAAAAGTTGAAAATTGATTTAAAATGAGTTTTAATTATAAAATTGACTTTAGAATGGTTAGTTATATTTTTCTAAGCAAGAAAATTATTTTTGTTGAATTTTAGAAGTTAAAAATGTAGACTTTTACATTTCTTTGGTGAAAATTGGTATTATTGTAAAATAGGGGATTTTAATAATAATAATGTTTAAAAAAATTAAATTAATCTTTTTATACAGTATAAAATATGTTACTTCTTAAGTATGTAAAATTACATACTTTGTTGTGTGAAAGTTTGAAAGAAAAATGCATTTTATTTTATAATATAGTGTAATATGTGTGAACATTTGATTTAGGTGAATTAGTTCTTTTGGCTAAATGGTTTTCTTTTAATTTTAAGTCCAAGGCCCATTAGTACTTACCTGATATGAGAAAAGAGGAGCTGTAAGTTCTTTTTTTTTCTCTCCTCCTCTTCTTCTTCCTGTAAGAAATCAAACCAGTAACCCACTTCTCAAAATTTCATTTTCAAGCTCATTTCTCCAAATCAATTTAACAAACTGAAATCTTTTGCAAACTAGAGTGAAATCTAAAGGTAATCAGTATCTAAACCTTATAATTTCATCAAATCCCTAATTTGAGAAAGAGGTTTCTAATTTACTGTACATTTTTGCTTGCATGTATTGTTTCTTCTTTCCATAGGTTCTTGAAGGCTCAAATCTTGCCAAAAGGCTCCAACTTTGCTACAAAATCCAAGCTTTTGCATCAAATCAGCAAGGTGAGAACAATATCTCACGAATACTAGCTAAATTGCTTGTGAAATTGCTTGAATTTGCTGCATATGTAAAAGTTATCAATGTAGTCTATTTTCGTTTCTGGCCTAAAGTGCCCACTTTGGCCATCCATAACTTTCATCTCCGGCAACGAAATGCTGCCAGATCTTTTTCTGAGTCAAGTTTATATGTTAAACTTCATTTCTGCAAATTTTGGTTGAATAATATAGTCATTTGAGTGTTCAAATCGTCACTACAAAATCAGTGCACAGCCTGCAAATATCCGGTGCACATTTTGTTTTCTGAGTTGTTGCAAACATGGCATGAGTCCATGTTTGAGACATCATATCTCTTTCGTTTCTTTCTCAAATTGCACGAGTCTTTTTTTTATGAAAGATGAAGTTCTCTTCTTTTCGCGTGCCTAATTCCAGGTCATTATGGCATAGATAGCTTATATAAATCTGCTGCCAAACTTGGACCTGGACCATGTTTTTGCCCAGAGTCCAACAGTGAAACACTGTCGGGGTACAACTTTGAGCGATCATTTCTTTCTCATAATTTATCCAAATTGCATCATTCTTTTTCTGTTTAATAGGTGACGTTTTGTACTATATGTGTATCAATTTTTAGCTCAATCTGATATCATTTGATCTCCTGTTATATGCCTGAAAGTTGAGTCCAGGAGTGTTTTTAGGCCTGTACATTTATTTGGTTTTTGAACTGTCGCAAACATGGTCTGAGTACATGTTTGAGACAGCATAACTCATTCGTTTCAAATCGGATTTGAGCGATTCTTTTTGCAGACTGAAGTAGGTGTTCTGATTTACATTTCTGTAAAATTTCATGAAAATCTGGGTTGGTTTACTATTCCTAAACTACTGTCGAACTTATACTCGCAGCTTGCTGTAATTCAGTATTTTAAACTTTGTTTTGGTCCGACTTTGAAACGACGCAGATTCTTCGTTTCGAATCGGATTTGAATGATTCTTTTTGCAGATTGAATTAGGAATGTTGGACTACATTCCTACCAAATTCCATGTCATTTGGACTCGGTTTGCAGGTCCAAACCTACTGTCGAACTTGGGTTCGCAGCCTGTTTTCACCGGGTTTTTATACTTAAGAATAATTTTCTGTTTTTTCTGATATTTTCCAATTTCTTTGAGATTTTTCTCTAAATTTCGTACACGGGTTTTATAAAGCATTACAAAGTGTTTTTCAAGCAAATTGACTTTTAAAATTATTATTTAATATTATTTTTAAGTATTAAATTAGTTACTCCATAATAGGAGAATTTCAAATGCAATTTCTAAAGCGATTTTGAAGCGTTCCTAAAACTCGTTTTCTTCAATTTAATTTCTATATAAAACACACAATTTTGCACTTCGAGCGAAGAGAGAGGAGAATTAAATGATTAGATAAAACGCGTGCTATGAACACGTGCGTTTATCTTTTCAGTTAATTCATGATCTATTCGTTTGATTGTTTTGACCTTTGGGTCTGGTTTACCGATGAGATGAGGTAAACTTTGTACTGCTTTAAGTGTGGAATTGACTAACGGTTAGTAAATCATTTAGTGCGAATGTGTGGTATAGGACACACGTTAACACTTTTCGGGTTCCTTTCCGAGAGTTTGTGACACATATTGCCAGTTAGTGGTGTCCAGTACTGGGCCTCCGGACCTTCGCCACTACGGTTTGTTGCCTTTGGGCTTGTGCCTTCGGCTTTGTGCCTTCGGGTTTGTGCCTTCGGGTTTGTTGCCTTCGGGTTTGTTGCCCTATAGTATCGCTTTTGGAGTTGGTCCTTCGTCACCGCTCGAGAGATACTTGGGTTTGTCACCTTCGGGCTTGTGGATCCTTGTTTATACAGTACTAAGCATGTGCATCTTTTGTTTCATTGATATTTATATTTCCCTAGAATATCGCCTTTCGGAGTAGGTCTTTTGATCCACTCGATACATAGCGATTACCTTGTGGAAACTTGTGTTACCTTCATTGGTATTTGTTATTTGCCTTTTGGCTTGATTTGGGATATTCGTATCCTTTGTTTATTAAGTTGCCGATGATATGAGGCTTGTTATTATTCATCTTTTATTAGATGATCATGTTATTTCCTTTAGAGATTATCATGGTACTTTATGACCTTGCATGTTCATTATCATTTAGCTTTTCTAACTGATTTGTTTAGCTAGACTGACCCGTGTATTTTATACTCGGTCAGACCGAGGTGTTTCAGGTTAGGTACATTTGGACTTAGCCTATTCTGCTTCCGCATGGACTATTCTGCTAGCTACTTTTGTTATAGCTTTTTGTGTAGTCCTTTTTGGTTGTAAGTCTGATATGTATATTCTTTCGACTCATCTGTATATTGTGGTTGCTACGCCACTTGACATGTATCATTTTATACACTCTATGATGTATCTGTATATGTATGTGATGATCTACTGTTCTGTGATGTGTTTTACATTTGAGTTGTTATATTTTGTTCTGTTAGATCTTCTAGCCATTATAGTTTTGTATTAAGTATCTATTGGATATGTCGATCCACCAAAAAAAAAATATGCTGCATTTATCGACGTATACAGTAGATAGTTAAGACGAGGCTATAGATGGTCGCTCCTATCCAGCTCTATTCTCCGTATTAGCAGACAGTATTACCTTGTAATACTCTTTGCTAATATGGGTCTCGGAGTGGGGCGTTACAAAACCAATTGTGAAAATGGCTAAACAATTTTGTTAAGTAAAATGAAACCCGAATTTGAATAAGTGATGAAATTTGACTTAAGTAAAGTTAAATAGAATGACTTTAGAGATAAAATTTAAGTCAAATAGAATGAAATGTTGTTATGAAACATAACTTAAGTAATGTTAAATGAAGTTGATTTGGTATCGAAGTAAATTAATAAAGTGAATTAAATGAATATGAACTTGAGTTATATAATGAAATTCAACTTAGTTATTAAATGAATTAGCAATCGAATTAATGAATGAATTGAACTAATGAAATAGATTAGTAAATAAAATATGGAACAGTGGATGTAGGTGTTAATTCATTAAAAGCTAATGAAGTTGGAGATTAGATAATTGAATGAACGTCAATTAGATGTTAAACCAAATATGAATGTTGAGAATAATGTAAACAAATTTGGTTATGTTGGTTATACATTGGTTGTTAGTTGATTGTATAGAAATTCATATGGAATCGAATTAATGAAATTGAAAGCTGTATTGAATTCAAATTAAAAGTAAGTAAATCTAAATAGAATTGAATTTGATTTAATTTGAAAGTGAATCAACTTGAATATGAATTAGTAATGTAAACTAATTGAAAATTTATAAATGAATGTTAGTAAAGTCCAATGTTAACGAATCAAATGTGATTTAAATCGAAAGCCAATTCAGTGAATACTAATGAGAAATGAATTTATACAGATTTGGTTATGGATTGATTGGAAAGATATTGGTATGTTGGATGTTAATTTGATGGTAGTTGTTTGATGGTTGGATTTGTTGCTTTGGTTACATTTTCTATATTGACATATATAGTTGTTGTATTGGTATATGTTGTATATTGATATTACTTTCATATATACATGTTTTTCATTTGTTTGTTGAGTATTTAGTAGGTGTAGATGGGGTTTGCTTCCCATTTGGAGCTTGCTTTCACTCTATATTAGCCGTTTATGCTCGCTAATAATTTATAAGGTGCATATCTCGTATTACATATCGTACTTTTATACTTTTCTCCCTACAGGATGCGTCATCCTCGAAGATGAGATGTATATTTGCGATATATATATGTTGTGATTCTACTACGGTCTAACTGCGCAAAGGAGACGCTGGCGAATTTTTTTGAAAATATAAGGCATTAGAATTTTTTTGGAATTTTGGAAGAATTTGTGTAAACTAAATTTTTTGATTTTGAATTACAATTTGAAATAATATTAGTTGGTTTTGAAAATATAATTATGAATGGATTTGAAAACTTAGAAAAGTTTTTATAAGAAATTTAACTAAGGATTTTAGGAAAGTTAAACACTTAAGTGATTTTGGTAAATCTACTTTGAATGAGTGTTTTGAAAAATTAATGGATTTTGTGACTTTTTTACTTTGTAATTTCAAGGACGAAATTCTTTAAGTAGGGGAGAATGTACGACCCAGAATTTTGTTATTTGAAATTCGTATATTTAATAAATTTTAAATGTTTAGAAGTTAGTTTTATAAGCTAAATAAATTATATTTCGAATATCTTGAATTAATTGGATAATTAAATTATTAATTTAATATTTGAAATTATAGAAATAATTGGAATTTGGATTTATTATGAATTAAAATGATTTATAAAGTTGAATTAAATTCTATTTGAATTAGAATAGTGGTAGTAAACTTTTAAAATTGAATTAAAAGTTAATTTGTAAAAATTAAATATTTTAATATTTAATTAAAGTGTAAAATTAGTCATTTTTCATACAGTCTGGGATTTTAACGATACCAGATTCATTGGATTCATAATGATATATTATTGTAAGATTTCAAATTTCGCGTCAATCGGATTTCGGTTCGTCCGGGGGAAGCTAAAACGCATAGAAATCTGTTTAAGTGAATTTGAAATTTAAATAATTCGATTCAAAAACCTATCTTCCAAATATGATCGAATTGGCTCCTAATATATATTCCATTGTGTTCAAAATAGGGGTAAAATGTTATAAATGCCAGGCGGCACGCTTCGTTTGGAGTTCGAAAAAAATTCGGGTGAATAGTGTCGCGAGATTTTCTATAAAAGGACGTTATCATTTTCTATTTGCATCAAAACCCGAGCTAGGGTTATTGCCGTCGTCGGCTTTGATTTAATGGCCGAAAACACTCCTCCTTCTCCTTCAATTTTCTTTCGATTCGTCGACTTTCATCAAAAACCTCCAATTACAAAATTAAAGAGCACGACGCGAGCTTATGATCCAACGGTTGTGATTTGATTTAACGCAGCGTAGAGGAAGCAAGTGGGGTGCGTTCGCACACCGTTCGATGGAGTTTTTCTGGCCGGTGGCGACGATTTAGAGGTGGGGTCGGAGGCCAGAGGGGGAGTCGGCGATGGCGCACATCATGGCGGTGGTTGATCATGTTCTCGACGATCGAGGTGGTTACGAAAATTAGGTTTCGATGGCGGCCGATGGTTGAATTGCATTCGAACATAGCCTGGGGAAGAAGAAGGTGGTGCACGGTCCAGGTGTGATCTAGTGGAAATCAACGGCCAGGAAAGAGTATGGTTTAAAAAAAATGTAGATTGATTATAATATTTAAATTCATACAAACTTTAAAATGCTCTAACTTCTTCATACGAGATCCGTTTTTGACGAAACAAGTTGCGTTGGGTCCGTATTGATAAGTACTACATTTTAGAGTTGGATTGGAATTGATTGGAACTAGTGTAAATTTTGGATAAAATTGGCTATTCAAAAAAACACCGTAACTGTTATTGGAATCAATGTGAGTACAACTCACTCTTTCTAACACACTGATATTTTTATATAAGTGAGAATAAAGTTTATTTATGATGATTGATGACTGTTTGGATGGTATATGATATATTGTATATATATTAATTGATATTTGGATATATTCCTGCCTATTGGAGCAGATGAGACCCTATACGTTTCCGTGTATGAGCGGATGACCTTTTGTACGCACGTCTGCCTCGAAGAGGACATTGTATATATATTTCTAATATGTATATTTGTTGTAGGTGACAGGTTGGAGGGTTCCAACTAGATTCCTCACCACTGTTGATTTATTTATAGATATTGTGATATATGTTGTTATCATATGATATATGTTGTTATCATATAATATATGATGTTTAGATGCCATGATGGATGTATTTGGTGTTTGTAACGACCCACTATTTTCAACCATTCGCGTCCACACATGACAGACTTGAATTGCTCAAAATATCAGATTGTTAATTTAAAATTTGGCAAAACTGAATATATACAGTAAATAAATCAATTACAAAATCATAGACATAGAGTAATCCAATAATACGCAGCGGAATAAATAAATAGTAGTTCATGAAGCTACTATACAAACATTGGAGTTAGAAATAAAATACAATGGAATATCTCAACTACAGTGAAGTCTCCAATATGAGCCGATGGCTTCTCTGGACCAATCAACTGGAAAATCTGAAAGCTGAATCGATCGTTGGATCTCCAAACGAAGCTCCAAACTCCAAAGGTGAGTCTCGAATGCTGTATCACTCAGTCTGACCCGAGCGTAAAGCAAAACACAAAACTCTCGAGTCAGAATTAACATTCTTATATCAATAAATCCAACTCAAGTGAAATATCAACTGAAATATAATTAACTTAAAGGATGTTTGGGATAACCATCCTCTAAGGATCCATGAAACTATCTATAATATAGAATATACACTATAACACCATGGTCATTTCAAATTAATTCATACTTCAAAACCAAAAATATCATTTCCATTTCAAATAGATCTATTTCCCAAAATGGTATGTATATATTAATTTTTTTATAAAGTAAGGTATTTGCAATTTCCTCAAAAATCAACTCGACTTTCCCACTCAAATTAATTCAATCTCAATTTATCAATTTCCATTCAATTCAGTTTCTAAATAACAAATTCAAATTATATTAATTTCGAATACAGATCTGAATCACAATTTTTCCACTTAATTTCTAGTATATTTCAAAGCTTTAATATTCAGCATTTCGAAGTTAAATTTAACAGTTTTCTACAGATCTCGATTTAACCTCATATTTTTTTAGTCTTGGAATATTCATTTAATAAACTCAGTATTATTAAATAACCTTAGTTTATCCTTAGATTAAATATTCCTTCCAATTTGTTTAAACTTGAAAGATCATTTAATCACTTTAAATCAAAAAAATCAACTTATAAAATCAAATCTTAAACTTCAAATTCAATAGTTCAAATCGATTTAATTAAGTATAATTCTTAATTAGATACAATTTTACTTAATTCAACTTTATCTTCCTTAACTTATACAAATCCTTGAAAATCTATTCAAAGATATAATACTTAGACATATTATATTAATTAAACCAAACTTTATTAGATTAAAGTTTATTGTTAAATCTACTTTATATAAAACTTAAGGATATTTCCAATATTAAATAAAACCTTATATACATTCACTTTCAAAATCATAGAAATCATTTTTAAAATATTTATATATAGACCAATGGTGTCTGTATATAATTTCCTATCCTATGGTCAAGTAACACGGATATTTATCATTTCAATCCATAATTTAAATATATACGGGTAGATATCATTTCCACCCGCAATCTCAAATTCAATTCAAATGAAAATCGCTTAGGTATATCATTTCAACCCATAATGAAATCCTCCTATTCTAAAGTCCATTCGGGTATGTATCATTTCAACCCATAGTGAATTATATACCAACAGGGAACTTGCAGAGTGATAACAGATATGACAATAATAATAACATGCATATATCATCAATAATAATATAATATAAACAACACGATATGGTGTCATATCCCATATGTGAACAATTACATATAAATGCATATCATATATATAACAATTTAAATAATTAACAGTTAAATTTTAGCAACATATTTCAATTGTCATTCCAATTGAAATCAAATTTAATAAATAAAAGAACGTTAATCATGAGTGATTGCTCACCTTTCGATGCTAGAGAGAATAGACAATGAAGTTGAGTTACGAATTCCAAAGCAACGCTAGATAGACACGATTCGATGAAGAAAACAGGCACGACGAACAAGCTGATAAATGGGAAAATTGGTGAGAACTAATCAGAATCAATCTTGATAGAGACAGAAATAAAATGTACACTGCATTATTATTATTAATTTCAAATCAATATTAATTTAAACACATATTAAATTAAATATATATGTATTTCAAAATCATTACTTTTAAATAAAAACACATATAAAACATCATATATTTACATAGTAAAATTTGAAATAAATGAATATATATACTTATAAAGATAAACAACATATTACATGTATATATATAACATACACAAAATCTTATATAAACTACATATATATATATACATTCTATTTTAAAATGATACTCATAAATATAAACTGATAGGCAGCTATATATAACTAGCTTACATATCAAATTATTCAGCATTAAACATGTATGTTACAAGAACTAATACATTGTATGTTATACGAACAAATACACTATATTATATGCTTTAAAAATGTAAGTTATTAAAATATCTGTATTAACATATTTCATTATATTGTAAACAGCATACCAATACAGTAACACAAAATTTATTTCACCTATATTATCCCATACAGTTAACAAAACTTTCATTATTAAATTTTATATACTATACAACAGATAAGTATCAGTTTATAGAAAATAATATATATAACTATTGTATAACATAACCTTTAAAAACCAGAGACTAGTATAATATAATCTTTATAACAAACAAACTAGTATATAAACAACTTTATAATTTTTATAAACTTTAAAACTGTGCAATAGAGGACACATATATATACTTAACTTATGCAATCAAACTATAAATATAACTATAGCTAGTAATACCCAGTATAATATAAACTAACATAATAATATAAAAATACATATTAGTAACCAAAATAACTTGTATTGCCTGCTTTATAAGAATATACATGTGACTCCCCACCTCTATACTCACGCTAGCCAAGGACACACGGGGTAATGCCGTCAACTAGTGTGGAGAATAAGGCTGTTGAGGAGCGACAATCCATGTAATTTCTTTGTGCGAGCACTGATATGTCAGATAGTATAACATGCATTTCATTTCAAGAGGAAATCTGACATATCAAATACAAACTCAAAGCTACTACACAGTGGCTATATAATCTTCGAAAACAAATACAGAAATAAGCATAACACAAATCAGTCGCAGAAGTTCATATCTCAAAGGCGGAAACAGATATGAATATAACACATGAAAGTGTACATCAGAGTAGTGATCTAACAAGATCCACAATATCACAAAAGAATAGATACAAGTGCTAGACAAAAGATTAAGTGTACATCAAGGAGTCTCTATCTAGAATGTATACAAAACAAAAACTACTAATCTAAAGTAGTTAGTCAAAAATCAGGCGATGGACCCTGATAAGAAGTCAAGTAGAAGCATCTGTAATATCTCGGTCTGAGGAGTATTATTTAAGAAGAAAATAATAAACGGATCAGTCTAGCTATAAATATCAGATAAAATGAGATATAAGAAGAGATATTATAAAAACATATGATAACAAAAATTTCATACTACGACAAGTATACATTAAATAACAATAAAAATCATACAATATCTCAAGAAATATCGAAGCACTAAAAAGAATGTCATATTCTTTGTTTTATTCACTAAACCACAAATATTGACAAACATATCACTGCCAACCGTAAAAGTGGTTGAAATAAAAATTCAACAACACACAAATATTGATAAAGCTTATCAATGTAAATCACGAAAATTGGTGAAACACAAATTCTAGAAATCGATCAATAGAAATCCAGAAATCACAAAAAGGGGGAAAACGCCTATCACAAAACGGGAGCATGGAAACTCACCAACGCGTGTATCACAAAACGGAATGCTTTTCCATGGTCGCTAACCATAAGATTTGAGCTGAAGCTCCACAAAACGGCCCGTAGACCTATGAGTCAAAGCTCCACAAAACGGTCCGAAAACCTTTGAGCCGAGCTCCACAAAACGGTCCGAAAACCTTTGAGCCGAAGCTCCACAAAACGGTCCGAAGACCATGGGTCGCTACCCCACCAAGCCGAAGCTCCACTAAAAGCGGGGTTTAGTCTCCCTCGTAGACAAAGAGACATCGCACATTGCTAGTCTAAATCACAAATTGATCATCACTGATCAATAAGTGTGAATTACACTAAGCTAGTAAATAAATGAGTTTAGCTTCATGTCCCATAACCACTAGCTTAACTTAATTATTTACGAACAAATTGTAGACTTCCACTCGAGGTTAAGTGTCAATTACACTAAGCTAGTAAATATATGAGTTTAGCTTCATGTCCCATAACCACTAGCTTAACTTAAATATTTACGAACAAATTGTAGATCTCCACTAGAAAATTTATCACAAGAGATTCAATCGAACAAGTCCAAGAATTAACCGACGAAGTAAACCCAAGCGTTTCATACCACTTGTTTTACTAAGCCATTTAATTAGATTTCTCATCCGAATGAGGTAAAGGTTTATATATACTAATAGATTGGAAAACGGTTTAAGAAACGAGCTTTGTAATAAAATAGTGTTGGAATCGTTTTTGATGAAAGAGTTTTGATATTTACTATCAGTATAGAAAACCTTTATATTTTTAAAGTGACAAATCACAAAAATGATTGTAGAATAATCAATCACTAAAATTTACATTCGAAGACGTGAATAAAATCCAAAGAAATCGATTCTGAATCCATCAAGATGGATATTCCTAAAAATCCCGATATAAAAATCATCAAAGTCAATAATAAATGATAACAACAATTCGGATAATCACGAATCGATAAAAATTGGAATCTCAAGCAAAATAGGCAAATAGAGCCTAAACAACAGATTCAGACGTCTGAAATCAAGGATTCAGACGTCTGAATCTGGAAAATTAAATGTTTCCGAGAACAGTATTCAGACGTCTGAACCACAGATTTTAGACGTCTGAAAATGGCATTTTAAGCCTATTTTCTTTCTGGTTGCATTCGAGCCAATTCAGACGTCTGGAAGTTTGGATTCAGACGTCTTAATACTGGGGAATAAAAATTCCCAGTATAATATTCGGACATCTGAATCCTATGTTTCAGACGTCTGAAACTGAAGTTCAAGGCTGTAACAACCCAGGGTATTGCACCAATTTATTATCGTCATTAGGCGATTAAATTGGGTGGCTAGTTGCTGATGGGCGTTTTGAATCCAGTTGAAATTCGTTTAAAAATTTGTTGAAGGTTATTTGGGCTTTAAATATAATTTTGGCCCACGTTTCTTTTGCTTGGGGCTGTGATATTATTAAAGAAAATAACCGATCTCCCTTTCATTCATTTTTTCGCAAGCCCTAGCATAATAAAAGAAAACGAGATAATGGCAGCTCGTTCTTTTTCATTCCCCTTCTTCAAATTAGTGTTTCGGTATTTGATGATGCCGATTACAAATGATTGATTGAATTCAATTCTCTTAATCTATTGGTAGATCGTCTCTTGTGATGATTTCGGCCACTTGATTGGATTCGTGCTCTACAAACTAGGTGAGTGATTTACACTCACATCTTTAATTCATTCTACTGCGTATATTTAATTTGATGCCCTTGAATTTTTGTTCGTATCCATTTGATTGAATTCGTCACTTGAGTATTCTCGGCCATTTGATCGTTACGGCAGTGACTTTCCTATTTTATTCTGGATTTGATTTTTGACTTTTGCAATTTGTGCACACACTTGATTTCTGATTTGGTCAACTTCGATTTTGATTTGAGTTCCATTTTTCTGACGACTTCGGCCTTGACACTGATCGTGTTTACTTTATCTATTTTGATTTCTTAAAATGCTGGATATCGATCGAACTGTACACTCGATTTTGTGATAAAAAGTATAAGTATTGGTCTTGTTCGATTTTTTTCCATGCTGTTCACTGTCTCTGGTGCACTTTCGACCTTGTTCGATTTTACTTGTGTTTCTAGCCATTATGTCTTTACTGCCATGTGTATACATACACCTACGTATGTATATATGTGTTGTATTTGTATTGTTCACTGTGATTCGCTCTAGTTGCTTCAATGTGATGTTTACACTGCTGCATATCACTGCATTTCTATTACTGCACTGTTCATTTGCATATCAGATTATACTTGTTGTTGCAGTTCCATCTGGTTTGGTATTGTCTCGAACATGATTGCCTGGAACTTCAATGTTTGAAATGCTTATAAACTAGGATTCTTTGTGTACTTGTCTCTGTTTCGAGTTTGATACTTTTTGAAGTTTGCATCTGTTAGCTTGTAGTTCGTGTGTTCACATTGATTATGTGCACTGTGTTGGTATTGATTTCTTTCATATTGATGTTGAGCCACTTACTAGTTTCTGTCTTGTTCAAAAGTGATACTTTCATTTATGTCTTCATGTATGCTTGTTGGTCTGGTTCATCTTGTAGTCTTCACTTTAACTTTGAACTGTTTTCATTAATCTTGGTTGCTGTGTCGCCTTATCTTTGGTACACATGCTTGTTTCACCTATAGCCTTGTGCTTGATTGCTGTATCGCCTTATCTTTGGTACACATGCTTGTTTCACCTGCAGCCTTTGTTCTTGGTTGTTGTGTCGCCTTATCTTTGGAACACATGCTTGTTTCCCCGAACTGTTTCATACACGTAGGCACCGCCTGTGTATGCGTCATATGCATTCATCTTTCTCACTGTGCATGTTGATGTATTGGTTGAACATGTGCACTGAGTGGTCCTTATGTGTACTGATGCATCGCTTGTTGCTATTCACTTGAAATCAGTTGCATTCGTCTGGTTTGGTGCAGTTTCATGTTGCCACCTCTGCTTGCATATTTAGCTCGATTGTCTTGAGTATATTTGTATATATGATGTTTTGACTGTTGAGGCTGTGGCAATGATATTTGAATCGTCAATTGCTTTTGATTCATTGAGCTTTTGTGTATTTCATCACTGTAGTGGCGAGGCAGTGCACGCGAGCATGTACTGCAGCCCTATCAGAATTGACATTTTAATTGATATTTCAATTGCCTGAATTGTTTAGTGTGTTCAATTCAATATTTTGAAATTGTATTTTGATTTGAGTTGACTTGATTATTTTGTTGCTATCTAATTATCTATTGGATAATTAGATTATGTGTTCTAATTATTTATTTAATAATTAGATTTTGTTGTTAATTGCTGTTTAGGCAATTCTGTGGTTTACAAATTATCTTCATTGATAATCCTTTTATTTATCTTTGCTGATGATTTGGCTTTGTTGATTCGCTGTTTATTGCTGTTACGTGTTACATCTACCGTTATCCGATTCCCTTATTAAAGGATTGGATAGGTGAGATTTATTGTGACCGTCGTCTATTTGATTATTTAATTATTATTGCTTCTGTGCATCAATAACTGAGTTTGAATTAGACTGACCCGTGTATTATTTTCTTTTGAACTAATACTCGGGTCAGACCGAGTTATTACAGGTTGTTGATATCTTGTTTTGGGTTGCTGCTTGAGCTATGAAGTTTCTTCATATCTTTTGGAGTTGTCGTAGTCATTTTATAGGATGATATGTATTCATGTATATTATTTACAATAATGTATTTGTATATGTAACTTCCAGTGTCGACAGTTGTAGTTGTATCATATGTATAGTGTCATATGTATTGTAACTGACTTCAGTTATATATATGAGATTTTATATTTCTGTGTTCTGTGTTTAATTTATCTGTGTTATTGTTATATATGTTGTCCTAAACTATTATGAACCATCGTAGTTCGTTTTATACTGGAATTGGATATGTCGATACGAGTAAATAAATAAGAGATGAAAAAAAAAGAATATATACCACTCCTATCGAGATAATCAATACTAGTGTAAGGCCTAACTACGGATGGCCGCTCCTATCCAGCCTTATTCTTTGCAATAACAGACAGTATTTCTTTTAATACTCTTTGTTATTGTGAGTATAGAGGTGGGGCGTCACAGTTGGTCTCAGAGCGAGGGGTTTATGAACATAATATAGAACATAACTTAGAGGGAACATGTGTTACAACTATTTGTTGATGTTTTATTTTGTGCCTGGAGTCAAAACTAAAGTTTTGAAATTATGATGAAATTTTTGAATATCTTTATTTAAAAATAAAAGTGAAATCGTGTTTTGATGATTGATTAATTTGTGTTCTGTTTATCAGAGTGCGCAGCGGAAACAGTGAGACTGCCTTCGCTGAGTACAGTTGATAACTTTTTTGATTTAAAAATCAAAATATCAAAACGAAATTAAATTCATTGTGTTGTTACGTAGATGTGTTTATTTTTGTTTTCTTTGAAAATTTCAAATCCGATTTGAGGATCCGAAGCGATTGCAGTTATGTGATTTTTGCTGTTTTAAATTATCTTCATTGAAGATATAATCGAGTGATTTCTTTGTTCATCTTGTAGTGTGCGTGCAAATATGAGTTGCACGTTGCTACATTAGTTTTACGTTGAACCGGTGTTTGGTTTTAAACGTATTTTGTTGCCGTTATTTTTATAACGAGATTTTTACACCGGTGCTAAATTTTTGAAACATGGCGTTTTGTTGACATTTTAATGAATGAAAATTCACCGGTATTATATTTTGATGCGAATTATTCTGATCAGATTTTAACGTATAAAATTACTACCGTAAAATTTAAAATGAATTTTCAAGCGGTTAGCCCACAATGCTGATTTGGTATCCGTTCCTACGGTGTTTTGAGAAGTGCAATTTCCTTATTGAAATTTCTACAGTTGTTGTTGTTTTAATCACGGTTTTCAAATCGTTTTAAAATAAAAAAATTAAAATTTTTACAGTTTGCGCTTTCAAAAGAATGAGGAAGCGATTTAAACGCTTCAGCAAAATTGAAGACTATGAACCCTCACTTTTACTGATTCGCTTAATTCCGGACTTGTTCGTTTTAGAACGTAAAATATTAATTATTTAAAATACATAATTTTGCACTTTCTAGGAAACGATGAAGAGATTTAAACGATTTAGTAAAGCACGTGGTATGGGACATGTGCGTTCACTATTTCGGTTAATTCCGGACTTGTTAATTGAAACATTTGTTGTTTGATGATTTTGATGAATTTGTTGGGCTTTCGAGCCACTTTGTTGGACCTTCGGGTCAATTACCAGTACTAGACCTTCGGGTCATTTGTTGGACCTTCGGGTCATTTGTTGGGCGCCAAAAATATAGTATTTGGTAGGCTTCGGCCATTTGTTGATGCACGTACGGCATAGCTAAAACTCGCCATTTGTTGGGATCTATCCATCTTTTATGTTGATATTCTTGATTATCTTAATTGATTCTAGATATATTTTTCTTCTAATTATCTGCAGGCAATTAGATATTTGTTGATTTGAGTTCTAATTATCTTTATTGATAATTAGATATTTGTTGATTTGAGATTTCTGATTATCGTTTTTGATAATCGGATATTTGTTGTTTCTGATTATTGTTTTTGATAATCGGATATTTGTTGTTTCTGATTATCGTTTTTGATAATCGGATATTGGTTGTTTCTGATTATCGTTTTTGATAATCGGATATTTGTTGTTTTTGATTGTCGTTTTTAATAATTGGATATTTGTTGTTTCTGATTGTCGCTCAGGTAATTAGATATTTGTTGATTTGAGTTCTAATTATCTTTGTTGATAATTAGATATTTGTTGATTTGAGTTCT
The DNA here is from genome assembly GCA_030765085.1 of Allium cepa. NCBI lineage: Eukaryota > Viridiplantae > Streptophyta > Magnoliopsida > Asparagales > Amaryllidaceae > Allium > Allium cepa. The sequence goes on from CM060935.1 coordinate 63,718,907, forward strand.
AATTATCTTTGTAGATAATTAGATATTTATTGATTTGAGATTTCTGATTATCGTTTTTGATAATCGGATATTTGTTGTTTCTGATTATCGTTTTTGATAATCAGATATTTGTTGTTTCTGATTATCTTTTTGATAATCGGATATTTGTTGATTTGAGATTTCTGATTATCGTTTTTGATAATCGGATATTTGTTGTTTCTGATTATCGTTTTTGATAATCGGATATTTGTTGTTTCTGATTATCGTTTTTGATAATCGGATATTTGTTGTTTCTGATTATCGTTTCTGATAATCGGATATTTGTTGTTTCTGATTCTCGTTTTTGATAATCGGATATTTGTTGTTTCTGATTATCGTTTTGATAATCGGATATTTGTTGTTTCTGATTATCGTTTTTGATAATATGATATTTGTTGTTTCTGATTTTCGTTTAGGGAATTACATATTTGCGGGTTTTGCGATTTGCGATTTGTGTTTTCTAATTATCTTTGTTGATAATTAGATTTTGCTATTTTTTAATTATCGTGTCGATAATTAGATATTGCTGTTTTGTGATTTCTGTATTCTAATTATCTAATTGATAATTGAATATTGCTGATAATTGTATTTATTCAGTTTCGTTGTTTCTGATTATCTATTTGATAATTAGATTTTGTGAGAATTTGTGAATTTCTTTCATGAAATTGAAAGATTTCTTTGGCGTTTGTATTCTTGACCTTTATTTTTCTAGCTTAACCAGTTTATGTTAGAAAAGCAATTGTTATTGACAACTTTAATTATGCAAATTGCGGGGACACAATTTTTATAAGGTGGAGTCTATAACAACCCGGGGTATTGCACCAATTTATTATCGTCATTAGGCGATTAAATTGGATGGCTAATTGCTGATTGGCATTTTGAATCCGGTTGAAATTCTTTTAAATTTTTTTTGAAGGTTATGTGGGCTTTAAATATAATTTTGGCCCACATTTCTTTTGCTTGGGGCTTTGATATTATTAAAGCAAATAACCGATCCCCCTTTCATTCATTTTTTTGCAAGCCCTAGCATAATAAAAGAAAACGAGATAATGGCGGCTCTTTCTTTTTCGTTCCTCTTCTTCAAATTAGGGTTTCGTAATTTGATGATGCCGATTACAAATGATTGATTGAATTCGATTCTCTTGCTCTATTGGTAAATATTCTTTTGTGATGATTTCGGCCACTTGATTGGATTCGTGCTCTTCAAACTAGATGAGTGATTTACACTCACATCTTTAATTCATTCTACTGCGTATATTTAATTTCACGCCCTTGAATTTTTGTTCGTATCCATTTGATTGAATTCGTCACTTGAGTATTCTCGGCCATTTGATCGTTACAGCAGTGACTTTCCTATTTTATTCTGGATTTGTCTTTTGACTTTTGCAATTTGTACACACACTTGATTTCTGATTTGGTCAACTTCGATTTTGATTTGAGTTCCATTTTTTTGATGACTTCGGCCTTGACATTGATCGTGTTTACTTCGGCCATTTTAATTTCTTAAAATGCTGGATATTGATCGAACTATACACTCGATTTTGTGATAAAAAGTATAAGTATTGGTCTTGTTCGACTTTTGCCATGCTATTCACTATCTCTGGTTGCACTTTCGACCTTGTTCGATTTTACTTGCTATTTCTGTCCATTATGTCTTTACTGCCATGTGTATACATACACCTATGTATGTATATATGTGTTGTATTTGTAATGTTCACTCTGATTCGCTCTAGTTGCTTCAATGTGATGTTTACACTGCTGCATATCACTGCATTTCCATTACTGCACTGTTCATTTGCATATCAGATTATACTTGCCGTTGCAGTTCCATCTGGTTTGGTATTGTCTCGAACTTGATTGTCTGGCACTTCAATGTTTGAAATGCTTATAAACTTGGATTCTTTGTGTACTTGTCTCTGTTTCGAGTCTGATACTTTTGAAGTCTGCATATGTTAGCTTGTAGTTCATGTGTTCACATTGATTATGTGCACCGTGTTGGTATTGATTTCTTTCATATTGATGTTGAGCCACTTACTGGTTCTCTGTCTTGTTCAAAAGTGATACTTTCATTTATGTCTTCATGTATGCTTGTTGTTCTGGTTCATCTTGTAGTCTTCACTTTAACTTTGAACTGTTTTCATTAATCTTGGTTGTTGTGTCGCCTTATCTTTGGTACACATGCTTGTTTCACCTGTAGCCTTTGTGCTTGGTTGCTGTGTCACCTTATCTTTGGTACACATGCTTGTTTCACCTGTAGCCTTTCTGCTTGGTTGTTGTGTCGCCTTATCTTTGGAACACATGCTTGTTTCCCCGACCTGTTTCATACATGTAGGCACTGCCTGTGTATGCCTCATATGCATTCATCTTTCTCACTGTGCATGTTGACATATTGGTTGAACATGTGCACTGAGTGGTCCTCATGTGTACTGATGCATCGCTTGTTGCCATTCACTTGAAATCAGTTGCATTCGTCTAGTTTGGTGCAGTTTCATGTTGCCACCTCTGCTTGCATATTTAGCTCGATTGTCTTATGTATATTTGTATATATGATGCTTTGACTGTTGAGGCTTTGGCATTGATATTTGAATCTTCAATTGCTTTTGATTCATTGAGCTTTTGTGTATTTCATCACCGTAGTGGCGAGGCAGTGCACGCGAGCGTGTACTGCAGCCCTATCAGAATTGACATTTTAATTGATATTTCAATTGCTTGAATTGTTTAGTGTGTTCAATTCAATATTTTGAAATTGTATTTTGATTTGAGTTGATTTGATTATTTTGTTGCTATCTAATTATCTATTGGATAATTAGATTATGTGTTCTAATTATTTATTTAATAATTAGATTTTGTTGTTAATTGCTGTTTAGGCAATTCTGTGGTTTACAAATTATCTTCGTTGATAATTCTTTTATTTATCTTTGCTGATGATTTGGCTTTGTTGATTCGCTGTTTATTGTTATTACGTGTTACATCTATCGTTATCTGATTCTCTTATTAAAGGATTGGATAGGTGAGATTTATTGTGACCATCGTCTATTTGATTATTTAATTATTATTGCTTCCATGCATTAATAACTGTGTTTGAATTAGACTGACCAGCGTATTATTTTCTTTTGAATTAATACTCGGGTCAGGCCGAGTTATTACAGGTTGTTGATATCTTATTTTGGGTTGCTGCTTGAGCGATGAAGTTTCTTCATATCTTTTGGAGTGTGTCAGTCATTTTATATGATGATATGTATTCATGTATATTATTTACAACAATGTACTTGTATAGTGACTTTCAGTGTCGATAGTTGTAGTTGTATCATATTTATAGAGTCACATGTATGGTAACTGACTTCAGTTATATATATGAGATTTTATATTTCCGTGTTTTATGTTTAGTTTATCTGTGTTATTGTTATATATGTTGTCCTAAACTATTATGAACCATCGTAGTTCATTTTATATTGGAATTGGATATGTCGATCCGAGTAAATAAATAAGAAATGAAAAAAAGAATATATACCACTCCTATCGAGATAATCAATACTAGTGTAAGACTTAACTACGGATGGCCGCTCCTATCCAGCCTTGTTCTTTGCAATAACAGACAGTATTTCTTTTAATACTCTTCGTTATTGTGAGTATAGAGGTGGGGAGTCACAAGTGCATTCCCTGAACCTAGGCCAATGATGGCTAAAACGATTATCGGAAGCAACCGGACGAGCAACAATGACTAAGGATTTATGCCAAGCGACAACCCAGCCTTAAAGGCTCTTCGATACGCCTCGAATATCAATGTCTGAATATCCATAATAGGATTTCATAAAATTAGACCAAGACACCAAAAATTGGAATACTCACCAAATCAATCCAAATCAAAATAAAATGCACATGAATAAGTGTTAGGTATTCATACCCAACAATCAAATATAGTTATAGACTAAGATGTGAGATAAAAATCTCACCTTTAAACCCAAAATCAACGAAGGAGAAGCTTTTAAAACAAGCCAAGATCAATTCCTCTTCAATAACAACTCAAGAAGATTCAATCAAAGCTTAAAAGAAGAACATTTCCTAAGTTAGGTTTAGGAATTTATGAAATTGAAAGGAGAATGAGTTGAAGAAGAAGAAGAGAAGGCTTACCAAAGTTTCTTCTATGAATTTGGAGCTAGAACTTGAATTTGCAAAGATGATTAGCGCTTAGAGTTTTAATTTCCCATTCCTCTCTCCATTGTTGCTAAAGCTTGAGTATTAGGAAAATAAGAATGAAGTGAAGAGGAGAGGTGGATTGAGATAGAGTAATAAGTGGGGTTAATGGGCTGAAACCCAACCCAAAGCCCTAAGTGAAAAGTAGCAAAATTCTACTATCTCCAAACACATCGAAGTTTGTACTCAAAAAGGTCGCAAACGTCATTTTGAGCTCAAAGGAAGTGGTCTCGAGTTCTAATTCGTCTGTTTGCAAAAAGTATCTTTTTGGACTAAAATCTGACTAACAATGCCATATTTAAATATACAATCGTAAAATATGGTGGTTGTTAAAAACTCCCCTCCTTAAAGAGATTGCGTCCTCGCAATATTTAAGAAGAAAATAAAAAGTAACAACCATAAAAGCATATCAACACAAAAGAAAATCTGAAATAAGAAGTTCACCAAAAAGAGCACGATAGAGTAAGTCCGAATGTGTTCGCTCGATGAATTCTCTGGATTCCGAAGAGCGATCCTTAGGATTTGATAACCATTGAACTTTCACAAAAAGAACATCTTTATTTCGAAGGCGCTCGACCTCCGAAGAAATGATGCGAATAGGGTGTTGCTCATAAGTCAAATAGGCGAAACTTCAATTTCTTCAATAACACCGGGCTCAAGAATAAAATCGGAATCTCTAGGACATTTCCGTTGTTGACAGACGTGGAAAACGTCATGAATAGCAGAAAAATTTAGCCGATGCAACGACGTAGTACAAAAACGGTACGCCCGAGGAACTAGAAACTCGAATAATTTGGAACAACGGCGTAGTACAATAACGGTAGGCCAGATGAACCAAAGTTCGAATAGTTCGGAATGCTGACGCAGTACAACAGTATGTCAAATGAACCGACAAGCCTGGACATCGATGTAGTACAATAACGGTACCTCCGATGAACCGAAAATCATAAAAGAACATTGGATGCTAGCCCATAAAATAAATGAGATGAAGCTCAATAAAACGAGGTACATCAAAACATCTGATGAACTTGGTAAAAAGGTCATTCCATACGGACATCATCAAAGAAACAACCACTTGTTTCTTACGACTAAGGACATTGGCAACACGGTTTCCCCTTTTGGGAATATATAAAGAATATCAAGATCATAAGATGCAAGGAACTCGAGCCAACATTTTTGACACAAATTAAGTTCCTTATGAGAAAATAAATACTTCAAAGATTTATGATCGGTATAGAGAACAAATTTCTCTACCAAGAGATAATGACGCCAAATTCGAAGGGCGAATACAATAGCCGCGAGCTCTAAATCATGAGTGGAATATCTAGTCTTGGCTGGCTTCAATTGCCTAGAAGCATAAGCAATAACACGTTCTCTTTGCATAAGAACGGCTACCAAACCAACACGACTAGCATCGGTATAAACAATAAAGTCTTGGTTTCCTTCGGGAATCACAAGAATAAGAGTATCGGAAAAAATTTCTTTTAAATGATCTTCTTTTCTGAAAATCTAAAACTTTCAAAATCACAATTATCTTTATGTAATTAACCTTTCTAGAAAAATTTACATTTTTACAAGTCAATATATTGTGTCAAATTGTCTCATCAAAGCGTTTAGGAGATTCATATCGATAACGTTGATCAAGCACATCGACCAGAATTCTTAAAACACTAAATGGGGAATACAATCGCAAAATCATCTTCTATATGTCAAAAATATCTCTTAAGAGTTTTAAGAATATTCTTTGCTCGTTTAATAACAAAAATCCAATTATGCCTATAAATAAATCTTATGGAAAAGATTCGCAATATTCTAAATTGCTGTTTTCATCCAAAATCAATAAATACAAGAATGGAGTCATCGAAATATTTGTAGATACTCGATATATAAAATGGATGAAATAAGCTCGACAAACTGAATAACATAGTAAGTCATTCATAAGAATCATAACGAGTGCAGAATACAGTAAATGGAATGCTAACTTCCGCAACTCGTAACTAATGAAAATCGGTGGCAAGGTCAAGCTGAAAAGACCTTAACACCACTCAAAAGATTGCTTAGGTGATAATCATAAGACAAGCTCAAAAATACCGAAAAGTTCACAACTACCCATATGAGATAAATAACACTTTACTCAACATGAGGGCTTAAAGAACAAAATGATGCCACCAAATTGGAATCGAAATTACAAAGAAAAATAGAAATATGCTTAACATATTGAAAATGCCAAAGGTGGATAGTCCACACAGGACATAGGATATGGACTTCATAATGATCAAGCCAATCCTTTCACCAAAAAAATCAATTCCGAAGCCTAAGTAAAAATCGGCTCGGAAAGAAAAATCACATAAAATAATCTCGACACCAATTCAAAGCAAACAAAGTGAAGGTTGCGAATCCACCAACCAGATTTGCAATTTCCAAAGAAGTCATCATGCCCAAAATGTTTTAAAGAAAAAGAATCAACAAGTTCTTTTGATATAAAATAGTGAGATGGAACCTATATAAAAAAGAACTTGAATAAGATAATCACAAAAAAATGTCATCAAGGATTGAATGAGAAATACCTTAACCAAGAAAAGTGTCACTAGGAGCTTTTAGCTTTCCCTCCCTCCTACTTTGAAGTTTAGGACATGTAGATAAGTAATGACCCAAGCCTTTGCAATAGCGACAATAAAGGGGTTTCCGGCACTTAATTACATAATGGTCCGTGTAACCACAATCGTAGCATTGTTTATGACTAGAGGTAGGAGCCTTTTCTACCGAAGTTTCTTGTTCCCCTTTCTTCTTGCTTTGAAGTATGGGGCAGGCAGAAATATGATGACCTGAATTTTTGCAATAACGACAAAAGAGTGGCTCCGGACACTCCTTTGCATAGTGGTCCTTAGAATTACAATTGTAGCATCTTCCACAATTAGGGATTGGAGTCTTTGCTAACAAAGTAGTTTGCTTCACCTTCTTATCGGGATAAGGCTTTTGAACTTAATATGCCTCTTCTTGGAAGTCCCAATATCACTATTGTAACGACCCAGTATTTTCAACCATTCGCATCCGCACATGTCGGACTTGAATTGTTCAAAATACCGCGTCGTAAATAAATTTTTGGCAAAACTCAGAATATGCAGTAAATAAATCACAGAATCACAGACACAGATATCAGAAATCTCGCAGCGGAATTTAAAATACTTAGTGGTTCATGAAGCCACTAAACATATCAACCAAATAAAATTTTACATGGTTTAGAATCTCCGATACAGTTTAAAACATCAATAGAAATCCAAATATTCCAAAGTCTCCATTACATAAATAAGATATAGACTGAAAGATTTTGCCAGCAGCTCGAAAGATCTACAGAATGTCCTAGCTCCGAGAAGAAAACTGAAATTGCAACTCAGGCTGACCCGAGCGTAAAATAAAACATAAACACTCGAGTCAGGACATACATACTTATATAGTGTAAGTTAATTCAAGTGTACTGTAGTATAGAGCAAGTAACTTAAAGGATGCTTGGGACCGCCCATCCTCTAAGGATCCGTTAAACTATTTACTATGTAGTAATATTTCGCTATTATAATAATGTCTATTAGTAAAATAAAATTACTTTTTAATAGCGTTAAGGGGTTACCCATATAGCCCTTAACACAGAATATATTCCCATAGTCTATACAGTACCGTAATCTCCCCCGTACTGGGCATCGTCAGAGGGCACTCCATAGGTATGGTACAAAACCAAAATTGTATAAGGCTCGCTATGGTAGGTGACACGGCACAACTAGGCAATGCCAGGGTAGATATACCAATTGCTATCCGGACCGATGGAAACGCGCAGCGCGCAGCTGCCGCCCACCTCGAACAACACTCCCAAATCAAAGGTGCGCACCAAAACAATCACAAAAGTAATAGAATGGCATACGAAGAAGTGCGTCCGATCAGAGGTGCTACCTCATTAATCCGAGAATCGCTCCTGTTTTAGCCACCTTATGCCAACTCACGGGAGTCGGGTCCACGTATTTACCTCAAAGGAACCGTCACCACCATCCTACTTCATTCTGGAATCTCCACCGCGTACACGGTTGTCAAAGTGGTTTTCGGTATCGACAGAGAGTATGCCAGATATCCGATCCCGGTCTCTTTAACAACCAAACGTTATTATAACCCGTGGTTACAACTTTCAGAAATGGTATTTATACTTTAAAAATCAAAATAAGTTTCAAATACATTTCAATACCATAATATCATTTCAACCATCATTTATTTAAACATCAGTCATTTTATTTAATATAAAATACCATTTAAATCTATTCAATTTATTTAGGAATTAATTTGCCTTTCAACTCACATTTAAAAGTTAAATTCTTCCGTTTAAAACCATTTAAAATCAATTCCTTATTTTTATTAATTACATATTTACTTCCAAATTTAAAACCCTTTCCAAAGATTATTTCCATAAATTTGTTTAAAACAATCAATTTCAGTTCCCGTAACACTTCTGAAATGCTACCTAACGTCTATAGGTTAAAACAGTTCAATTCTAAAAGACAGCACTTAAATGCTGTAATAGATTATGTTCTTAACAATTTTAGTTTAAATTCCAAATATAACTTATTATTAAGTATTTTCTTAACTGAAATCTTACCTTTAACAAAATCCAGAATTTCCCAAAATAAGTTATATTCCAAAATTTTATTAAAACATTTATTTATTTATTTAACATTTTTAACTCATTCAAATCATTATAAATCTTTATAAAAATCCTTTAAATCATTTAAACCAGAATATTATAAACTTCCATTTTTAAAAATAAATTAAAATATTTCAGAAAAATAATATATAAACCATGGGTCTGTATATAGTTTTCTAGCCTAGGTCAAGTGATACGGATTTATATCATTTCAATCCGCAATTTACAAAAACCCCGGGTTCTATCATTTCAAACCCGCAATCCCAAGTTAAATATTTAAAATTAAACAATTAAATAAATGAATAAATAATTATCGTACAGGCCTATCATTTCAGCCTATAACGATCTCAATTTACAGGGAACTTGCAGTGATGATTTAACAGTAAATAAGCATTAAATAATATAACTGCAACTATATTACAACAGATAAACAACTGATGAGGTGTCAATTTAAAATGGGGTTTAACATCATACGTTATATTACAGACAGATGACATTTAATAAATAATTTACAAATACACTTGCGATAATTCACATAAATATAGGTATGTTTGTCTGGTGAGAAATACTCACCTGAATGCTGCAGAAAAATTTGATAAAACGAAAATCCCGAAATAAGAGTATAGAAAGCACGATCAATTTACAGCGGAAGCAACGACTTGATCAAAATCTAGAAGAAAATCCAAATAAAACCAATACGCGACTTCAATTTACGGTTAAAGCAAATATTTTGAAACAACTGGAACGAATGGAGTAAAAGAAATTTTGGTTCAACTTTTGCTCGACTGCCTCACCCCACATCCCGACCCCAACTTCATAGACTTGGCAATGCTATTTATTATTATTATTATTATATATATATATATATATATATATATATATATTTCAACGGCATGTCCAACTTATCTAGTTTGAAAAATATGTATTTACGCAAAACTTGCGTCTCTGCCTAATGCAAACTCTCTCTGTTCATAAATACAACACGTCTCTGCCACTTTAATTTCAAAACATTGTCGAATTCGGAAACATTAAAATTTAAATTTTCACCCATTCTTAACTTATAAAATCATATTCCTGCTTCAGAAAAATGTTCATTTGGATACCATTTATCTTATGATTAAATAAAATAAATTTTATAAACAAAATATCCAAATTTACTATGAATCATTTGTAAGTCAGAATTTCCCAATTTTACTTAACTTGTATATATATTTTTCCAAATAACTCTACACTTAATTTAAAAATACCCACTTCCTAAATAAAACTAAATTCTCATTTATTTACTTAACTTAACAATTTTATTTAAAACCAAATTTCCAATTTTCAAGTTAAGTCATAAATGGAAATTTCACCTTTCTATTTGAAAACAACATTTTCAATTATTTACTTACAAAACACATCCGTTCCATAATTTTTTTTTCCTTTTATAGTTAAAATACACTAAATTTTCTTCAGAGCTTTATTCATTTAGACATCAATTCAACTATGATTCAAGTTAAATAAAAGTTATTCCAAAATGTTCCATTTCAACCGTCTTTCATTTTATCAACTCAAAGTACATTATTTATTATACCAAACATATCCATTTTCGGAAATAACTTTTATTAAAATTTCTAGGTTAGATTTCAACTCCATATTAAATCAAATTTAATTATTATGTCATTTATCGTAAATAAAATCTTTAAATTCACTTTAAAACCAATTATTAACTTACAAAAATTTAACTTATAGAAAACAAAACACCTTTAAAATTTTAAAGCCTTAAGTCAAATTTTTAGTTAAATTACATAAATTTTATTTCAAAAATACTTAAAAAAAATTTAAAAAAAAATATTATAATATATTAACCATGGGCTTGTTCGGGATATAAGCTCGGTTATGAAAACTTAGAGGGAAGTAGCCGAGCAAGGCAAAAGGGAAACAGAGAACAACAAGAAGAAGAAAGGGAAAAACTGGAATAAGAAAAAGTAAAACCATTACCTGATAGAGGCTTCAGCACAAAAGAAGAAGAAGGCTAAACTATGAGATGCAGAGGAAAGTTTTGGATGAGGGTATGTATTTATAAAGAGGAGTTGCTTTGTATGCAAGGAAGTGAAGTATACTTGGTCCAAAATGGAACATAGGCACGGCATGCAGGGAAACAAATAGGTGAAAATTGGCAAGAGATCTCTAAAAAAAATATACGCGATTTACTTTCCAGTTTGTTATGCTTGAACGTTGTTTTATATGCGTGATTTATGCTGCCAATTTATGAAAATTTGATTTCAACATTTTGTACCATTTTATAGTTGCGTGATCAGCTATATGAAATTTTGATCTTTATTTTGATTGCATTAAATGAAACGGCAAGAATTGGCAAAGATTTTGGAATGAAAAAGTCATATACAAAAATTAAAACCCAACTGACAACTATGGAAAATATAACGTTTACTATAAACTACTAACTGATATTTTAATCCATACAGATATAAATATGATTTTTAAAATATGCCAAACCGACGCAATGCAAAACACCTAAATTTATATAAAATAACTTTTTTAGTTTATACGTTTATTACGTTACTTATACCATAAATTTTACGCGTCCTTTAAACGCGAAATCCAACAGTTCATTAGTACACTAAATTTTTTTACAATGTTATTACTTACCAAAATTTTATTGGTTTACATATATTATACATATACAAAATTCATTTTATTAACATTGCGAATTTGAGTTGTCTTTTAACAAAATTTCAAAATTTCAAAACTTTTAGTTTATGTTTAGACTTTTAGGAAATGATTTAATCAAATTAATATGTATATAAATTGGGAAGTAAATTTTACTGGAAAGAGAAAAATAACGGATTAAAATTATATATGTTTTCTTATATATAATCTTATATATAATCTTATATATATATAAACGGTATTTATTCCTAAATTTACGCGTCCTTTTTAACGCTAATTTCCCAGTTCATTTATACACAAAAAAAAAATTTCGAAATTTTGACCATGCTAAGACTTGAACTCGTGATCTGTCATGAATAGCCCAGACGTCTTAACCACCTAAGCTATTAATATTCTCTTAACTAAAACATGATTTTGCTAGACATTAAGTTATTTACCATCTTCGACAAAACCCCAAATTTCCAAATTAAAGTTAATTCTTAACCATGTAAAATTTCAGAGATCTTATTATTTAATTAAAAATTTGGTCAATTGTTTTTTTTTCTTAATCACTTTAAATAAACCCCAAAGTTTTTAAAAATACAAGTGAAAAGTACTTGTTAAAAAAATTGGGCTGTTACACTCTCCCCTACTCAGAACTTTTCGTCCTCGAAAAGGAAGAAGGTAGGGGAATAGAAACAACCTGAAAGAAAACTAAATTGAAACTTAAATTAGAATCATTAATCTAAACAATAAAAATTCAATTTTAAATTAATCATTGATTCCATCTATTTATACTTAAAATTTTAACATTTACTTGTATAATATCCCTACACTTAAAAAAAATCATTCATTTTTTTTTATCCAAATTTTACACAAGGTATTATAACATTCTAATTTAAAATGTTTAATTTTAATCCAAATTTGAAATGGTAATTTAACTTAATTGTTAAAGTAAATTTACCATTTCCCAATCAACTTATTTTGATATTATTTTTATAAAACCCAAATCAAAAATATCATATTTCCAATCTATATACTTTGAAACCATGGCTTTGAAACATAACCTTTAATATATTACTTTATATACTAAAATAGCTTCTTTAAATTTCACAATAAATTCCAAATACCAATTTGAATCTCCAATTAAACCATTCAAATTCCCATATAATTCAAAGCTTAAATATCCCATATTTCAAAACTTAAATTTTTATAGCTCATATTATTTAGATCTTTAAATATTCCACTATTTCAAAATGGATTCTTTGATAATTTAATATATACCAAATCCAATTCTTATTATTTAAATTTTGAAATGTTTACTTAATACATCAAATATTATTTAAGTAAAACCCTTACTTTTATTTGAGTTATTAAAACTCTATATACAATAGAAACTTAAATAGATACTTAACTATATTATATAAAAGAAATCAACTTCATTATTTAGCTTATTTTAAAATTCAAAACAAATTTATACATAGCTAAATTCAAGAAATTTTACTATATATATATATATATCAAAATTTAATATTTATCAATCGTATCCTTTTCAAAACCATATAAATCAAAATATTTATATATATAGACCGACGGTGTCTGTATAAAATTTTCAAACATAATACTCTGAAATTCATAGTTTTAAACCATACTTCTAAAACTTGAATGGTTTGGATAATCAGCAGTATATGGAATAAAATAGTTTGCATTTAAAATTACTTTATAAAATAAAATAATTTCTGCAACTTACAATTTTATTTCATAAAAAAAAAATTTAAGTCAAAATTCATAAATTTCAAAAACACTTTCAGTTTCAATAACCACTTCAGTTTCAATATTTGCAAACTTGAATATTAGACAATTGGAACTAAGGTTGGAAATTTCTATTCTACCAATTAAAATTCTATTATTAAGTTTGAATATTTGCATAATAAACCTGTAATCATTTAAGAAAACTCAAATTACTTATAAAGAGAATTTCCTTCAATTTATTTATACTAGATATATTCTTTTAATTTATCTCGAATAAAATCCAGTTATAAATACCATATCTTTAAAAATTTATTTATAAATCTTTTTATATTGTATATTATCCAATTACATTGTTAACTTCTAAAAATCAAGGTAAGTTATATTGAAATGAAATTGAGTATTATACAAATAAAAGTTTCAAATTCAATTATCTCAAGTTTGAATTACTTATTCAAACTTTTGATTTGATTTTTTTTTATATAATTGAAATTATTCCTCAAGATAAAATTCAAGAATTAAATTTCTGATTTCCTTCAACCCATTTAGAGATAAATAAATATATGTACATAATATGTCAAATCAAATTTAAATCATATATCTATGTATGATAAATCAAGTCATATTTTAGAGATTCAAATCAATTAAATTCTCAAGGTAACACTGTAGCCAGACTACAGAATGGTCTTTTCACTTCGAAACTCGAAAATGAATGTCGATGATGTTGTTGTCATTACCGAAATTATTTCCTAGCGACAAAGAGAAGAGCACTGATTTTTAAACCTTTAACATTCTTTGGAAACAAATTTTTATTCGAAAATATTTTAAATAATACATCCTTTCAAAATTTTAAACCCAAGGTTTGAAACTATCGGAAATTGAATTCTCAAGTTCTTGTTTTAAATTCATTTCAGTTTCCAAATTAATTTATAACTTTGTTTATATTCAATTATTTATATTAGACAAAACACATGGTTTACAAAACCATAAACAAAATCAAAAACTATTATTTCTTGACAGCTAGTTAGATTAATTATAAAAATCCTGAAAATTTATACTTATATATAATATTAGATTTTTCCCAAATATAGGAATAAATTTTCCAAAACAAGGAAAGAGATTCAAATTTGATGGACTCAAATCAAAGAGAATTTTGATTTAAAGATAAGTTGGAATTAGAAGATCCGATGATTAAATAACAGAATAAGGAACTAGATAAGTTTACATAAATTGTGGGCAACCTTAACCTGGTCAACCGTGACTCAAAGAGTCAGATCGAATGTAGATTTACCATTCGATCCAAAGAAATAGAGTTCGTAATAACCAAAGATACTAGCATCTAAACTGAGGTTAAATATAAATCTTTGGTGAATCAATGCTAATTGTAAAGGAGTTTCACCCCTTTATTAGAATATTGGCGAGACCGCCAATTCACTATAAAGATCATCCGAAGTGGAGTTATGGGATACTCCAGAATCGAAAGAAAATGAATAGTGAGGGATACGAATGAATTTTGGAACCGCAGGGAACGTTCCAAAATTCGAAAAGGAAGAGATTCAAGATCAAATGAAAGTGATTCTGTAAATCAAATTTTACCATACATTCTAAGTTTTGCCTAGAGCCAAAGCTCTGATACCAAAATGTAACGACCCAGTATTTTCAACCATTCGCATCCGCACATGTCGGACTTGAATTGTTCAAAATACCGCGTCGTAAATAAATTTTTGGCAAAACTCAGAATATGCAGTAAATAAATAACAGAATCACAGACACATATACCAGAAATCTCGCAGCGGAATTTAAAATACTTAGTGGTTCATGAAGCCACTAAACATCTCAACCAAATAAAATTTTACATGGTTTAGAATCTCCGATACAGTTTAAAACATCAATAGAAATCCAAATATTCCAAAGTCTCCATTACATAAATAAGATATAGACTGAAAGATTTTGCCAGCAGCTCGAAAGATCTACAGAATGTCCTAGCTCCGGGAAGAAAACTGAAACTGATACTCAGGCTGACCCGAGCGTAAAATAATACATAAACACTCGAGTCAGGACATACATACTTATATAGTGTAAGTTAATTCAAGTGTACTGTAGTATAGAGCAAGTAACTTAAAGGATGCTTGGGACCGCCCATCCTCTAAGGATCCGTTAAACTATTTACTATGTAGTAATATTTCGCTATTATAATAATGTCTATTAGTAAAATAAACTTACTTTTTAATAGCGTTAAGGGGTTACCCATTAAGCCTTTAACACAGAATATATTCCCATAGTCTATACAGTACTGTAATCTCCCCCGTACTGGGCGTCGTCAGAGGGCACTCCATAGGTATGGTACAAAACCAAAATCGTATAAGGCTTGCTATGGTAGGTGACACGGCACAACTAGGCAATGCCAGGGTAGATATACCAATTGCTATCCGGACCGATGGAAACGCGCAGCGCGCAGCTGCCGCCCACCTCGAACAACACTCCCAAATCAAAGGTGCGCACCAAAACAATCACAAAAGTAATAGAATGGCATACGAAGAAGTGCGTCCGATCAGAGGTGCTACCTCATTAATCCGAGAATCGCTCCTGTTTTAGCCACCTTATGCCAACTCACGGGAGTCGGGTCCACGTATTTACCTCAAAGGAACCGTCACCACCATCCTACTTCATTCTGGAATCTCCACCGCGTACACGGTTGTCAAAGTGGTTTTCGGTATCGACAGAGAGTATGCCAGATATCCGATCCCGGTCTCTTTAACAACCAAACGTTATTATAACCCGTGGTTACAACTTTCAGAAATGGTATTTATACTTTAAAAATCAAAATAAGTTTCAAATACATTTCAATACCATAATATCATTTCAACCATCATTTATTTAAACATCAGTCATTTTATTTAATATAAAATACCATTTAAATCTATTCAATTTATGTAGGAATTAATTTGCCTTTCAACTCACATTTAAAAGTTAAATTCTTCCGTTTAAAACCATTTAAAATCAATTCCTTATTTTTATTAATTACATATTTACTTCCAAATTTAAAACCCTTTCCAAAGATTATTTCCATAAATTTGTTTAAAACAATCAATTTCAGTTCCCGTAACACTTCTGAAATGCTACCTAACGTCTATAGGTTAAAACAGTTCAATTCTAAAAGACAGCACTTAAATGCTGTAATAGATTATGTTCTTAACAATTTTAGTTTAAATTCCAAATATAACTTATTATTAAGTATTTTCTTAACTGAAATCTTACCTTTAACAAAATCCAGAATTTCCCAAAATAAGTTATATTCCAAAATTTTATTAAAACATTTATTTATTTATTTAACATTTTTAACTCATTCAAATCATTATAAATCTTTATAAAAATCCTTTAAATCATTTAAACCAGAATATTATAAACTTCCATTTTTAAAAATAAATTAAAATATTTCAGAAAAATAATATATAAACCATGGGTCTGTATATAGTTTTCTAGCCTAGGTCAAGTGATACGGATTTATATCATTTCAATCCGCAATTTACAAAAACCCCGGGTTCTATCATTTCAAACCCGCAATCCCAAGTTAAATATTTAAAATTAAACAATTAAATAAATGAATAAATAATTATCGTACAGGCCTATCATTTCAGCCTATAACGATCTCAATTTACAGGGAACTTGCAGTGATGATTTAACAGTAAATAAGCATTAAATAATATAACTGCAACTATATTACAACAGATAAACAACTGATGAGGTGTCAATTTAAAATGGGGTTTAACATCATACGTTATATTACAGACAGATGACATTTAATAAATAATTTACAAATACACTTGCGATAATTCACATAAATATAGGTATGTTTGTCTGGTGAGAAATACTCACCTGAATGCTGCAGAAAAATTTGATAAAACGAAAATCCCGAAATAAGAGTATAGAAAGCACGATCAATTTACAGCGGAAGCAACGACTTGATCAAAATCTAGAAGAAAATCCAAATAAAACCAATACGCGACTTCAATTTACGGTTAAAGCAAATATTTTGAAACAACTGGAACGAATGGAGTAAAAGAAATTTTGGTTCAACTTTTGCTCGACTGCCTCACCCCACATCCCGACCCCAACTTCATAGACTTGGCAATGCTATTTATTATTATTATTATTATATATATATATATATATATATTTTTTCAACGGCATGTCCAACTTATCTAGTTTGAAAAATATGTATTTACGCAAAACTTGCGTCTCTGCCTAATGCAAACTCTCTCTGTTCATAAATACAACACGTCTTTGCCACTTTAATTTCAAAACATTGTCGAATTCGGAAACATTAAAATTTAAATTTTTACCCATTCTTAACTTATAAAATCATATTCCTGCTTTAGAAAAATGTTCATTTGGATACCATTTATCTTATGATTAAATAAAATAAATTTTATAAACAAAATATCCAAATTTACTATGAATCATTTGTAAGTCAGAATTTCCCAATTTTACTTAACTTGTATATATATTTTTCCAAATAACTTTACACTTAATTTAAAAATACCCACTTCCTAAATAAAACTAAATTCTCATTTATTTACTTAACTTAACAATTTTATTTAAAACCAAATTTCCAATTTTCAAGTTAAGTCATAAATGGAAATTTCACCTTTCCATTTGAAAACAACATTTTCAATTATTTACTTACAAAACACATCCGTTCCATAATTTATTTTTTTCCTCTTATAGTTAAAATACACTAAATTTTCTTCACAACTTTATTCATTTAGAAATCAATTCAACTATGATTCAAGTTAAATAAAAGTTATTCCAAAATGTTCCATTTCAACCGTCTTTCATTTTATCAATTCAAAGTACATTATTTATTATATCAAACATATCCATTTTCGGAAATAACTTTTATTAAAATTTTTAGGTTAGATTTCAACTCCATATTAAATCAAATTTAATTATTATGTCATTTATCGTAAATAAAATCTTTAAATTCACTTTAAAACCAATTATTAACTTACAAAAATTTAACTTATAGAAAACAAAACACCTTTAAATTTTTAAAGCCTTAAGTCAAATTTTTAGTTAAATTACATAAATTTTATTTCAAAAATACTTAAAAAAATTTAAAAAAATATTATAATATATTAACCATGGGCTTGTTCGGGATATAAGCTCGGTTATGAAAACTTAGAGGGAAGTAGCCGAGCAAGGCAAAAGGGAAACAGAGAACAACAAGAAGAAGAAAGGGAAAAACTGGAAGAAGAAAAGAAAACGTAAAACCATTACCTGATAGAGGCTTCAGCACAAAAGAAGAAGAAGGCTAAACTATGAGATGCCGAGGAAAGTTTTGGACGAGGGTATGTATTTATAAAGAGGAGTTGCTTTGTATGCAAGGAAGTGAAGTATACTTGGTCCAAAATGGAACATAGGCACGACATGCAGGGAAACAAATAGGTGAAAATTGGCAAGAGATCTCTAAAAAAAATATACGCGATTTACTTTCCAGTTAGTTATGCTTGAACGTTGTTTTATATGCGTGATTTATGCTGCCAATTTATGAAAATTTGATTTCAACATTTTATACCATTTTATAGTTGCATGATCAGCAATATGAAATTTTGATCTTTATTTTGATTGAATTAAATGAAACGGCAAGAATTGGCAAAGATTTTGGAATGAAAAAGTCATATACAAAAATTAAAACCCAACTGACAACTATGGAAAATGTAACGTTTACTATAAACTACTAACTGATATTTTAATCCATACAGATATAAATATGATTTTTAAAATATGCCAAACCGACGCAATGCAAAACATCTAAATTTATATAAAATAACTTTTTTAGTTTATACGTTTATTACGTTACTTATACCATAAATTTTACGCGTCCTTTAAACGCGAAATCCAACAGCTCATTAGTACACTAAATTTTTTTACAAAGTTATTACTTACCAAAATTTTATTGGTTTACATATATTATACATATACAAAATTCATTTTATTAACATTGCGAATTTGAGTTGTCTTTTAACAAAATTTAAAAACTTCAAAACTTTCAGTTTATGTTTAGACTTTTAGGAAATGATTTAATCAAATTAATATGTATATAAATTGGGAAGTAAATTTTACTGGAAAGAGAAAAATAACGGATTAAAATTCTATACGTTTTCTTATATATAATCTTATATATATATATATATATATATATATACGGTATTTATTCCTAAATTTACGCGCCCTTTTTAACGCTAATTTCCCAGTTCATTTATACACACAAAAAAAATTTCGAAATTCTGACCATGCTGAGACTTGAACTCGTGACCTGTCATGAATAGCCCAGATGTCTTAACCACCTAAGCTATTAATGTTTTCTTAATTAAAACATGATTTTTCTAGACATTAAGTTATTTACCATCTTCGACAAAATCCCAAATTTCCAAATTAAAGTTAATTCTTAACCATGTCAAAATTTCAGAGATCTTATTATTTAATTAAAAATTTGGTCAATTGTTTTTTTTTTCTTAATCACTTTAAATAAACCCCAAAGTTTTTAAAAATACAAGTGAAAAATACTTGTTAAAAAAATTGGGCTGTTACAACTATCACTTCCTTTACCAACCTCTTCATGTCGAAGAGAGATATCCACTAGCTGATTGAAAGGAACTTCAAGTTTCAATGGTAAAACCATTTCGGAGTTCTTACTCAAAGCACAGATAAACTTTTGATTCTTTACAAGATCCAAAAGATGTTGGGCAGACATAAATACACCATCCAGAGAAGGACTACTGGATTGACCAGCGCTAGGACTGCCAGAAATAACCATCTCTTCTTCTTTAAGAAGGAAAGAAAGAAGAGGAAAAAGGTTACTCTCAAAATGAATATCAAACAATCATGATTGATAAAACAAGGCACTATGAAAGAAATTAGGATAGAACGGGTCCTAAGACTCGGATAAATCCTAAGACACGACTCCTAAGAAGAACTTAGGACGATGATCCTTGCTAGATTATTCTACATTATTCCGAAGTTTGGCTCTGATACCAAGTTGTGATGCCCCACCTCTATACTCACGCTAGCCAAGGACACTACGGGGTAATGCCGTCAACTGGCGTGGAGAATAAGGCTGTTGAGGAGCGACCATCCATGTAATTGCTTTGTGCGAGCACCGATATGTCAGATAGTATAACATGCATTTCATTTCAAGAGGAAATCCGACATATCAAATACAAACTCAAAGCTACCACACAGTGGCTATATAATCTTCGAAAACAAATACAGAAATAAGCATAACACAAATCAGTCATAGAAGTTCATATCTCAAAGGCAGAAACAGATATGAATATACCACATGGAAGTGTACATCAGAGTAGTGGTCTAACAGGATCCACAATATCGTAAAAGAATAGATACAAGTGCTAGACAAAAGAATAAGTGTACATCAAGGAGTCTCTATCTCGAATGTATACAAAACACAAACTACTAATCTAAAGTAGTTAGTCAAAAATCAGGCGATGGACCCTGATAAGAAGTCAAGTAGAAGCACCTGTAATATCTCGGTTTAACCCGAGTATTATTTAAGAAGAAAATAATAAACGGATCAGTCTGGCTATAAATACCAGATAAAATGAGATATAAGAAGAGATATGATAAAAACATATGATAAAAAATGTCATACTACGACAAGTATACATTAAATAACAATAAAACTCATACAACATCTCAAGAAATCTCGAAGCACTAAAAAGAATGTCATATTCTTTGTTTTATTCACTAAACCACAAATATTGACAAACATATCACTGCCAACCGTAAAATTGGTTGAAACAAAAATTCACCAATACATAAATATTGATAAAGCTTATCAATGTAAATCACAAAAATTGGTGAATCACAAATTCTAGAAATCAATCAATAGAAATCCAGAAATCACAAAAAGGGGGAAAGAGGCCTATCACAAAACGGGAGCACGGAAACTCACCAACACGTGTATCACAAAACGAAATGCTATTCCATGGTCGCTAACCATAAGATTTGAGCCGAAGCTCCACAAAACGGCCAGAAGACCTATGAGCCGAAGCTCCACAAAATGGTCCGAAAACCTTTGAGCCGAAGCTCCACAAAACGGTCCGAAGACCATAGGTCGCTACCCCACCAAGCCGAAGCTCCACTAAAAGCGAGGTTTAGTCTCCCTCGCAGACAAAGAGACATCGACATTGCTAGTCTAAATCACAAATTGATCATCATTGATCGATAAGTGTAAATTACACTAAGCTAGTAAATAAATGAGTTTAGCTTCATGTCCCATAACCACTAGCTTAACTTAATTATTTACGAACAAATTGTAGACTTCCACTCGAGGTTAAGTGTCGATTACACTAAGCTAGTAAATATATGAGTTTAGCTTCATGTCCCATAACCACTAGCTTAAGTTAAATATTTATGAACAAATTGTAGATCTCCACTAGAAAATCTGTCACAAGAGATTCAATCGAACAAGTCCAAGAATTAACCGACGAAGTAAACGCAAGCATTTCATACCACTTGTTTTACTAAGCCGTTTAATTAGATTTCTCATACAAATGAGGTAAAGATTTGTATATACTAATAGATTGGAAAACGGTTTAAGAAACGAGCTTTGTAATAAAATAGTGTTGAAATCGTTTTTGATGAAAGAGTATTGATATTTACTACTAGTATAGAAAACCTTTATATTTTTAAAGTGACAAATCACAAAAATGATTGTAGAACAATCAATCGCCAAAATTCACATTCGAAGACGTGAATAAAATCCAAAGAAATCGATTCCGAATCCATCAAGATGGATATTCCCAAAAATCCCGGTATAAAAGTCATCAAAGTCAATAATAAATGATAACAACAATTTGGATAATCATGAGTCGATAAAAATTGGAATCTCAAGCAAAGTAGGCAAATAGAGCCTAGACTGTAGATTCAGAAGTTTGAATCTGGAAAATTAAATGTTTTCCAGAACAGTATTCAGACGTATGAAGCATAGATTTTAGACGTTTGAAAATGGCATTTTAAGCCTATTTTCTTTCTGGTTACATTCGAGCCAATTCAGGCGTCTGGAAGTTTGGATTCAGACGTCTGAATACTGGGGAATAAAAATTCCCAGTATAATATTCAGCGTCTGAATCCTATGTTTCAGACGTCTGAAACTGAAGTTCAGGGCATTCCCTGAACATAGGCTAATGATGGCCAAAACGATTATCTGAAGCGATCAGACGAGCAATAACTACTAAGGATTTATGCCAAGCGGCAACCCAGCCTTAAAGGCTCTTCGATACGCTTCGAATATCAATGTCCAAATATACATAATAGGATTTCATAAAATTAGACCAAAACACCAAAAATTGAAATACTCACCAAATCAATCCAAATCAAAATCAAATGCACATGAATAAGTGTTAGGGATTCATACCTAACAATCAAAGATAGTTATAGACTAAGATGTGAGATAATAATCTCACCTTTAAACCCAAATCAATGAAGGAGAAGCTTTTAAAACAAGCTAAGATCAATTCCTCTTCAATAACAACTCAAGAAGCTTCAATCAAAGCTTAAAAGGAGAACATTTCCTAAGTTAGGTTTAGGAATTTCTGAAATTGAAAGGAGAATGAGATGGAGAAGAAGAAAAGAAGGCTTACCAACGTTTCTTCTATGAATTTGGAGCTAGAACTTGAATTTGCAAAGATGATTAGGGCTTGGAGTTTTAATTTCCCATTCCTCTCTCCATTGTTGCTAAAGCTTGAGTATTAGGAAAATAAGAATGAAGTGAAGAGGAGAGGTGGACTGAGCTAGAGTAATAAGTGGGGTTAATGGGCTGAAACCCAACCCAAAGCCCTAAGTGAAAAGTAGCAAAATTCTACTATCTCCAAACCCATCGAAGTTTATACTCAAAAAGGTCGCAAACGTTATTTTGAGCTCAAAGGAAGTGGTCTCGAGTTCTAATTCGGCTGTTTGCAAAAAGTAGCTTTTCGGACTAAAATCCGACTAACGATGCCATATTTAAATAAAATATTTAAATACACAATCGTAAAATATGTGGGTCGTTACAACACACATATAAACATCAGAACAAAACTGGTATAATATAATGTATATTAACATACCATTAATAACCGAAATCATTAAAACAAAATATAAATTTTTTAAACAATTAAAGTAAAAGATATATGTGTGTATATATATATATATATATATATTAAAATTAGTATTTAAAACACATTTTAAAATCAAAATCTCTAGATATTAAAATCAGTGTTCATTAAACATGTGTATTGGGACCAATATATTTGTAAATTATATATATAAAAAAAGGAATCAAAGACTAAAACCCAATGTATATATGTAACACGCGGCCCAAAAAATGTAAAATGGCTAATATATAACTGTATACTTATATATAAAAATGTAATAAAAGAGCTGCAAGCAAGGTAAACTATATGAACTAATTTTGAAAGTTGTTGGAAAATTTGTACTTAAACAGTAATATATATAAATATATATATATATATTTTACTATCAACAGTCTATAAACCTAAAAAAAACAAGAAAGAAGAATAAGAAAACACAAAGAAAAAAAAATAAGTGCGGCCATTACCTTCAGGAAGAAGCACGTGCGAGAAGATGAAGGCAATATGAGATGCAGATGAAATTGTGTACGTGGGTTTTTGTATTTAACATAGGCTTGCGTTGATTTGGTGTATGAAAGGTAAGAAATAAATGGTTTGAAACGATAGAGGAATTATAGGATTTCATTCCTATTAAATACAAATAAGCAAAAGGCAAGTGCAAAAGAGATGAAATAATTTACACGTGAAGTGTAAGGCAAGATTTTTCATTCCTTTTAAAATGCACGGCTGATGATTTTTAACAGCCAAGGTAAGAAATCAAAAGTGTGCGCATTAGAGAGGCAATAATTAAATCGAAACGTACATCCAAAATTTATAACAAAGTAACGTACTTTGAATTTATTTGTTTCGTATTTATTTAGTAAAATATATGCTAAAGTATATTTCAGAAGATAACGCATCATTTATATAACGCCAAATAATTTAAACAAGAACGGATATAAAACATATAATTAAATAGCTATTTACACATTATTTATTTCTTAATTTAAAATTTAATTTGTTACATCCATTTGATTTGTTTATTACTTTACTAAGAAAACGGGTGCATATACGTATAAAAGAAACATATAAATTTATTTCTTTTTACACATTATTTATATTTATCACAATTTGGGCAAATGATTTATAATCAATTCAAGAAATTTCTAAAATTCAAATTTTTAAGTAATCAAACACCAAAGTTTTAAGTAAGATGAAATAAAAATACAAAAATTCAATTAAATACGTAAATAAAACCATTCAAAATTATTAAAAATTTACGGGTCGAAATTATTAAAATTTTACGGGTCATTACAGTGTTGTTGCAGCATTGGGCCTATTTAGAAATTTTAAATGTTGAAGTGATGATTTCCAAATTTAAATGGATTTTAAAGTGATTATTGAAAATAGATGTTTTATTGAATTTTGAATTATTAAAGTAAATGGATTTATTTTAAATAAATAAATGTTATAATTTTTATGTTATAAAAATTATAATTTTTGTGAAATATAATCAGAATATGATTTTTTGGAATATGGAGATAACTCTTTTGTAAATATTTTAAATTAGGATTTTTGAAATATTACAAATGATTTAGATATAAGATTTATAAAATTGATATTTTATAAATTAAAATATTGGAATTATTAAACGAGTTTTATACGTGTTAAAACGAAGTATAAATGAATCTTATAAGTGAATAAGATTTATAATTTGTGAAGTTATAAAAGAACAGATTTTGGAAATAAAGATAATTATAAGTAAATTAACTTATAGATTTTTGCATATAAATAAGAGATAAATGGAATCGGTTAATTTAGGGATTTTATATATAGAAGTTTTTATAAAATAGAAATGGAATTTATAAACATTGTTTATAAATCCGAAATCAATTGAATTTGATAAGTTAAATATAAAAGTTTATTAAAGGAGATATATCCACGATTTTGGATAATGGATAATCCTTTAATAAATGTGTAGAAATATTTGATTTGGTAAAAGCATTATATCCACGATTTTGGACAATGGATAATCCTTTAATAAAACTTAGAAATATTGGATTTGGTAAATTGACTATATTCACGATTTTGGACAATGAATAATATATATTAAGTAAAATAGATAGTTTTGGGAAGTGATATTTTAAATGGAGTTAATTGGTTTAAAGATGTTTTAAAGTGTGTTAAGTATCGAAACCATAGACTTCAACATTCACTGTTGAAATAGACGTTTTCGAGAAGTAAGGAAATGATGGACTATAACACTGTTGTTACGGTATATGATTTTCTAGAAAATATTTTTGTATAGTATATGGGATTTATATATCTATCTAATTTTCGAATCCCTATACCAGTGATTTTGGATTGTCGTAATGATGTTTTACGCAACATTCGTTTTGACCTAAATAAATGTGTTTAAAGAGTATGTTCTCCTTAAAGGATAAAATATATACTTAATCGTGTTTTATGTATATGCAATAGTTTCTAAGTGTTGAAAATAAATTGATTCGTGAATTACTTATTATTAAATAAGTATATGGAAATGTTTTGCAATATTGAGATGTTGAAATAGTTTGGAATCATATCTTTTTAAAGATAATTTGAAGTGAATATTTGGCAAATGATTTATTAAAAGGGCCTAGTGATCATATATGGTGCTAAATATTTGTTTGTTTACTTTTGATAGTCAAATAACTGACTATCAAATTTGACCTAATTTTAGTTCCTCGACTTGATGTGGAAAATATTTAGTCATACACTTAGTACGTAGCCTTCTGTGTAGGCTTGATTCTTTATGTTGAGGATGTTGATTCGTTTAGTGTGGAGTATTACTCCAACCTATCGAGCTTCCTTCTTAGCCCAAAGGATAGCAAGTTGAAAGTTGGAGACGTGATAAGTCCATGAGACTTAGTTTCTATGTGAAGTTGAGAAACGCTTTGCGTTTTTGCTGCAAAGAGACCGGGATCAGATTTATCTAAAAACCACTTCGTACCAATGTATATGCGTTCGATTGTGATGATATTGTTATTCCGAATTTTCATAGTGGGGGACTGCTTGTTGATCATTTGGGGTTAGAATCCCAATATACATATAGTAGCAGTGGTCTCTTCGTTGTGAAATATCCAATGCAAGGACTATTCGCGACTAATCCTAGGGATCTCCCGATAGGATGTGGTAGGAAAGTACCTTCGGTTTATCCTATACCTGCACAAATTGTATGGATGTTTGTCTGACATTATTTCTTAAGATTACATACATTGGTTTTTATAAACATACATCAGTGGTGGTGGAGAAAACAACTTCTCTTAGCTAAACACTCTCCTTGAGACGTATGAGCTGAAGGGTTGTATTTTTGTGAAAGGCAATTAATAGTCAAACGGAAATGGTCATGTGGCATTCTAAGTGATGTGATTTATGAAAGTTAATCGTTACCTCAAGCCTCATCAATCAGAAACGACCAAAACAGAGTTAGATGCAGTAGGGCTAAGTGGGTCATTTCCAAGTAGGATACGATTACCCTCTTCTAGATATATCTTTACACGCTATGGCGTCGTGTATCTGATTATTGTGGTTTGTATGCTATGAGGGCCCTCATATAAGGTTGGTAATGACCGAAGGACGACATATTCAGTACCATCAGTTCCTATAGCCTCCTATTAGCACAAAATTTGAAGTGGGTTGGTGGGCCTAAGCATGGGCTTGGTTAATTACCCACTAAAACTGGTCAGCAGCAGCCAAAAATTAAAACCGCCATAACTTTTAAATGACATCCATTTTTTTTGTTATGACCACTCTTTGGAATGGAAAACCATCATCTTGTAGCATTAGAAGTCGTTTGACACCCTAGTTCGGCACCTATCAAAAGTTATAGTCTAAATAAGATTTTCGGCATCAAATTTTTTAAATAAAAATTCAAAAAAAATCATAGGTATGAAAAATGGCCCTAAGAGTCACTTTCTAAAATCTTATAGTCATACATGCTCATACGAATAAAATGAAAATATTTTACGTTTCTTCGATACGTAAAACGTGGGTTGTTACAACTAATGTCTCAACGGATGTATCAACATCCTTTCTCGAAACATGTGACGACCCGAAATTTCTGAATATTTGAAAAGGAAATATTTAATTCATTTTAAATATTGGAAAAGGTAATTTAAATTGAATTTTAAATATTATTATTATTTAGCAATTAAGTTATTGGATTTAATAAACTGAAATTGGGTAAATTGTTGAATCTTCAGTTTTAAGCCAGTTAAAAATAATTTGAAGCCTTATAAAATTTATATTGATAGTGCCGAGGATAATAGAAGTTTTAAAATTGAATCTAACAGTGATTTGTTCATTTTTGAAATTATATCGTTTAAATTGATATTTAGAAATAGCCCTCCGAGGCATAATCTCAGAATTCGACGAAACCAGTTCCATTGGATCCTAGTATTGTACTATTATCGAATTTCAAATTCCATAGTAATCGGAGTTGTGGTGTGAGCGTACGATATATAAACGCGCTGGAATTTATATCGGAAATTTAATATAATGATTGAATCCAAAAGCTATCTTCTCCATACGATCGAATTAGGACTCGAAACCTTTTCCATTGTGTCCGTAATAGGGGTATAACATTATAAACGCCTAGCGACACGCCTCGATATGATGTCAAGATTTTAAGCTACTTTAATCGAGACGATTTTAATTTAAAATTATAACTATATACATTGATTGACCTATATCCTCATACCAGCTGCCTTCTTTCATTTCGAATCACCGTAGCTGATCGATTTGAGCACGTGAATATCTTCTCTTGTCTCCCCTAATTACATCTTCTCTTGTCTCCACCAATTTTCTTTTTATCACGCAAGGCATAATTTCTTCTTTTCTGGTCGCTTCATCCCTTTCTTCTTCAGTCTATTCGTAATAAAAATGGAGGCATACGAATCAATTTCATTTCGTTCGAACGAAATGCCATTTTTTTCGCTCGATATCGAAATTTTGGCCGCTGTAAAAAAATTGGCGAATGAAAAATAAGGGCTCGAATCATTTCCTCTAATCGAGCGTCGTTTCAACCTAGAAGGCGAATGATTCAACTATCACGGCATCGATTCGTGAAGTTAAAAATCGAATTTTGCTCGATTACGGGAAGAAGGGGAACGACGGCCTAGCAATCGAGTCCTCTCTCTCGCATTCGCGCGACGAGGTGTTGAGTCATTCTCGATGGTGAGGCGAGTGCCTTCGCATGCGCACGAAGATGTGGTGGTGCTGGGAGTGCTTACGAGGGTAGCGGCGGCGAAGTTTCGGCGTCGAGTGGGTTTTCTTCGGTCGCGAGTTGTGGGTGGTTGGCTGTTTGTTGGGATGCTAGGATCGAGGGTGGTCAGCGCCTTCTGCAAAGTGGCGAGCATGGGTTCGTGGGGTGCATCGGGCATGAGTTGCTTCTGAGGTGATGGTCTTGATTTGCCTAGACCAATCACGGTAAGGTAACTACTGTATCTTTAATTTAATTAAATAACATGTATGCATATTTTACACATAAAAGAAATTTTTGCAGTGAGACATAAACATGTTCTAGATTTATATATGTGTGTATGTGTGTATATATGTACACAGTAGAGAAAGCCACTGTTGCTATTTCCAGGAAGCAGGGAGAAATTAGTTTATATAGAAAGATTTTTGAAATATAATATAGGGATTTAAAAAAAAAAGGTGAAGTCTATTTAAAAAATCAGATTTTCAAAATCTATAATTTATCTTTAAATACATATATGTATCTTCAAAGTGGGAACATAATAAAAATAAATAAATCTACTAGTTAAGTTAAATAATGTAGATTAATTTGTTTAACAACTTATTTAATTATTTTGGTCTAAAAATATTTTTATAAAAAGGAAATTAGTTTAAAATTAAATAATTAGTTAATTAAATCTACTGAGTGGAAATAAATTGTTCGATTTGTTCGAATGATAATAAATTATATAATGTTTATTCAAGGTCAAAATCTGGAAGAAGCAAGCCGAATTGGAAGTGGGTTGCAAATATAAATCAAAGGTGAGTTAATCTCACTCTTCTGGATTGCTATTTAAATTGAAATGTTTAGATTTAAATAATTGGTTGAATGATTGAATTGATTTGATGTGCTATATTATATATAGTAGTATATAGTATATACTGGAGTGATTGATTTCCCGCATTATATAGCGGATGAGACCCTATGTGCCGCATAATAGCGGATGATATTATATAAACCCATATACCACGATATTCCACCTCGAAGTGGAATTGGTATTTTATATTGTGCTAACATCTGTGGATGCATGGAAACAGGTTGGAGGGATCTGACTGGATCCCTCAAAATTATTTAGATTGTTCCAATAATTCTGTGTTATGATTATTTGATATGCTGTGATGAATTATGTTGATAATTGGAATATTGGATACCATGGTTTGATTTAATATATTTCGGTACACTGAGTTATCAAAATATATAGAATTGGATTTTTGAAAAGAAAATAAAGAGTGAATTTTTAAGTAAAATAATCATAGAGAATTTGAAAAATTTAAGAATGAACTGGCTAAGAATAAAAGTAATTTTAAAATTCTAATAAATAATTCCGAGTATGGAAAAAGGGGATTTTGAATAAACAGAAAATAATGAATTTTAAAACTTAAGTGATATTATTTAAAGGAATAAATAATTTACTTTAAAATTCAAGGTTTAAATTTGTTTAAAAGGATAAAGAAGGAATTTTGGAAATCTGAAATTAGTATTTTTCAGTTAAAAGATTTTAAATCATAAGTAAGAAACAAAAATCTGAAGTTAATGGGTTTTGGAATAAATGGGTAAGTAAAGGAAATTATTTCAAAATGGAGTAATTTGAAAGTCAATTTGGAAATTGATTTAAGTGTTTGAAATTGGAATTTTAAGAAGGATGGGACTAAGAAATTCATAAACTGGGTTTATAAGGTGAAGTAATATATCTGTGGATATTTGAAGAATAAATTCACGATAGGAAATTATTAAAGGAACGAGTAAATTTGTTTAAAAATAAATAGTGATTTATTTTTAAAGGATGTGGAAGAGAAGTGTATTACCCTGAATAGCCAGGTATGTTTTCAAAGCAAGTTTATGTATAAGTTTAAAAGTGGTTTTAGAAGTATGTTTTAGAAAATTTATTATTTTTAAATATTTAAATTTAAAATAAGTATTTTTCATATTTATCATAGTAGTAATTATTTAAAGGTGACTTGGTATTATGTTTTAAAAGAGAAAATTTTAGTTTATATTTTATAAAGTAGCTTTATTTTAAGTACTCCTAAAGTACATATTTTTAATAAAGTATTGAAGTAGTTTTCAATTTAAATGTTAAAGTATATTTTATAACAAAGTGTTCTAAATTATTTTAAAAATCTAAAGTATTGTACTTGGTGTTTTCAGTGGAAATAAATATTTGTGAATTCATTCCATGAGAAGAGTGTGGTTTGAAAACTATTTAAAAAAGGTTTGAAAGTGGAAATATATCTTGCGAAGATATTTTGAGTTTAATAAATAATTTAGGAAATTATTTATGTTTGATGGCTGTTTGTAAATGTTAATTGATAGTTAAATAACCGACTATCAGTATTGGCCAATGCGCTGATCGTTTCGAAGAGATCGGGATCGGGATTTATTTCCTGAAAACCACTTCGATCCGGTTTGAATGTTTTCGTGTGGAAAACAAGAGTTTGGATTCGAAGGTGAAGCAGTGAAGGGCAAGGACTAGTCGCTACTAATCTTGAGGTGATTCCAAAATGGATATAGTAGGAATAGTGCATTCGGTTCCGTTCGAACCCGGGACGGACTTGTATGGATGAATGCTTTCAGAACGTTGTCAGGTGGACGATGAGCATTCTAAGTGATATGTTCTAAAAGGTAACGCTTAGCCTCGAGCTTTATCAACTGGGAATAACTGAAAATCAGGGGTTATGCAGCAAGGCTAAGTGGGTAGCACCCATTAGGGTGAGGTCATCCCTGTCTAGATGTCCCTTTTTTGGGCTTAGTGGTGCGGTTGCTGATCCCAACCATGGGGTAAGATCACTCGAGATTATCCAGTAAGGGGTAGTCCCGGTCTTGTGTTGTAGGGGATTGGGAGTAATCCTCGGTACGGTGATCTAGGCCATGTACCGTGACAGGTGGTACCCCCGTGCCTAGTCATTAGTTGGAAACCCATTCTCCCTACGCGCTTGTACGATTTTGATTGTGCCCAACTATTGCTAAAATGTGAGATGTTAGCATTTCAGTTAGATTTCTATTTTACTTTCTATAGATACTATTATAATATCAGACGGATTTGATAAAAAGTGTTTTGGCTATCGTAAGGTAAAAACCCGACATGTTTATTTGTGGCATGGTCTTACGAGATGCTTTTGTTTTCAAAAGGATTTTGAAACTTTAATAATCAAATTGAGTGTGATTTCCTCACACTGGTATTCCAGACTGACTCGGGTGTTATTTCACTATAATGCTCGGGCCAGACCGAGTATTATAGATTATAGGAAAGGATGATGTGGATCTCAGGAGACGAGTTGGATGGCGATACGTACTTCCGTACTTGTTTTAAATATTCCGCTGTGTTGATTGGTTGTGTATTCAGTTTTTGTAAGGACGTGTTATGATTACTGTTCAGTTGGGTGTGATGTGTACTCTAATGATGTAATGTATAAACAGATTTGCTTTTGTGTAAAGATCAATTACTATCTATTATATTTTATTCTACTGCGATGGTTAGATTCTGATGTTGTTTTTTCTTCTTCTACCTCTTCTTCTTTAATCATAATGGTTCGATTTTTCGGGCGTCGAAAAAATCGGATCGTTACAGTTGGTTTCAGAGCCAGATTGGTGATAACCTTGGCTCTGGTGGGGATTACTCATTAAATAGAGTTCGTAGTACTCTAAAATGAGTTTGAGTGTATTAATAAATATGAGCGCGTATTTGTTAGTAAATATAAAAGTTATTTTTATATTGCGTTGACCTATCGGTTGAGTGCTTATGGATTCTGGTCGATATGTGGGACGCCATGTTATCGATAGGAATTTCTAAACTCTTAAACAAGATAAACCAACACAGTATTGTTTTAAATAGGGCAAATGAAATAATTTTACCCAAATTATTTTTGAATATAAAGGAAATAATTTTTCGTAAATTATTATAGTTATATATGGATGCTTGGTTGTTAGAAAATGGTAATATTAAATTATTATCATTGTTGTGTAAAATTTATATTGAGAAATTGAAATCATTACCAAAAGCTATGAAATAAATCCATATACAAATGAGATTTGTAAATGTGATTTATAATTTGAAATATTATTCCAGAGAAATATTTAAAAATAAATAGAGATGAAAATTCCAGAGTAATGTTTGAATAATTGGGTGGATTTCGAATTTGGAATTTTGGGAAAAGTTTAAATTTCTTTAGGTTTGGAAATGGTTTTCAAAGGTTTTGAAGAAATAATGATGATATTATTTGGAAAATATTTTTGAATTGGGTATGAAATCTGGTGAGATTTGGAATTTAAAAATATTTGAAATGTTTTGGAAGGATAAAAGCACTAAACTCTTTTCGGTCGCTAGAAAATAACTTCGGTGATGACTACAGCATCATCGATGTTCATTTTCGGGTTTCCAAAGGAGGAATTGCTACTTGAATGTTTTAAATGGGAGATGTTTGCAAAAACTGGGTTTGGTTTTGAAATTCAAAGAGGTAATTGAATTTTCCAAAGAATTTTGGATATAAATGATTTTAGATGATTTTTGAAATACTTAAGTGATTATTGAAGACTCTGGAATTGGTTTAAATGTTTTGAGTGTCTAAGTAATGGCTTAAGCTCTAGAGGTTTAAGTAAAAATGTTTATGGATTATAAAAACGATTTGGAAATTTATAAAGCTGAAAATTTCCTGGAATGGAATTAACTTGTAGAAAAGTTAATAAGTTGTAAGCCGAATTGAATGAACTCAAGCTAAATCTAATAATATTGTGATTAGATTTGAACTAAAGTTGAAATATAATTGAGATAAAACTGTATCACGTGGTGGATACATCAAATGAAATTAAGTTCTTACATAATAAAATTTGAATGAATGGTGTGATGTCAAAAGAATAGTATGGGGTTAGATTTAACTAGAGTTTAGTTAAATAAGATTGAATGGGAATAAATAGATTTCGATGGCTTATAAAAGAACTGAAAACCCATGGAATAAAAATATATTCTTGGCTAAATAAAATATATAATCCCGATTTAAAAAGTAAAATGTGAACGGGATTGATTGTAATGGATGAAAGTATGGATATAAATAAGTTGCAACTTATAAAACTTAGAAGTGGAATAAATAAGCCAAAATAAAACTGTATGCATTTTGGGAAATGAATAAAAATCCAAAATCTGAATTATAAAATAGATTGAACTCAGGAAAATTAAGTGAAGTAATTTTTGAAGGAAAAAAAAATCAAATATTGAATTAAAGGTGGGGAATGAACTAATTGGAATAAATTAGTTAAGTGAGTATGTTAATGGAATTCTGATTGGTTGGATAAAAAATTGAATTATGAGTTAAAAATGGATTTTTATGAAGTTAAACTTGTGTTATAAATTAAATTCAACTTAGAAGTGCTAAGCGAATTGAATATGATTGAAATATGGTAAAATGAAATGAGGTTGGATTAAAACAGAAATGGTTTGAATTGCAAATAAAATTGAAATGGTCCTGTTATTAATAAAATAAGTTCGAAAGTGAAATGAAAATGCGAAATAAAGTTTAAAATGGATTAAATAAATATATTAATTGAATTAAATAGAATGGAATTTAATTGGAAATAGAGATGAACTTAAGTTGTTAACTTAAGCAAATTGTTAAATGGTTGTTAGAGAGCTTTATGGAATCGTTTTGAATAGAACATGTTTGAATGATGAAATGGAATGTAAGTAAACAGATAGAATTAAAAATGAAGTAAAAATGAGAAAGCATGGAATGTGTCGAGCTAAATAAAATCGCTGTGAATGAATTAAAATGGAATGAAATTTATATAAATTGAGTTGAGATCAATTTAAAATGGTTAAAGCTTAAATACTTACTTATCACATGAATATCGTCGAAGTGCATAAGAAAATTGGTCGTTCGACGAAAACGGAAGTAAATAAAATTCTATGGATTAATGGAAGTAAATAAATTTGATTTTGAATCAATTTAGATAAATATGAGTTTGTTTAGCTTAGGATGAATTGAATGAAGGAAAGTGAGTTGTAAATCACTTGAAATTGAAAATAATAATTTAAGAATTGGTTGTAAGCAATTGAAATTGGCATTGGAATCTTATAAATTGCATATGGGTATTGTTTAGTGTACATTACTTATGAAGTGCATGTGTCTAGCTATTGAAAGTAAATAAATGCTAGTGAGTTGCATATATTTTATACTTACATGTTTGAACTAAGTAAGTACAGGTACAGAGAAGCCTTATGGCTGGATTTGGATGCGCAAAATGATAAATAATAAGCCGCTTGCTTAAAAATGCTAAATAGAGGTACGCCTGCACAAAAAAAGTTAGGAAATATGAACTATTGTTTGTTTTTTTATTTTTCCGACCGTATGGGTCGATAAAATATATATTTATATCTCTTGTCAAATTGCAAAAGCTCCTCTGTACAAAGGAGACTCTGTCAAAAATTTTAGGAGTTAGAATTTTTTTGAAAAATTTTGGGAAAATTTTTGTTAGTGACAAAACAATTTCAAATTGGAATTGAATAAGGAATTTTGGAAAAGGAAATTGAAACTAATTGTTTAGTTGGAACTAAAGGATTAGAAAAATGAATATGGGATTTTGAACTAAATGATAAGCGTTGATAAGTGAATAGAAATAAAAATGAATGTGAATAAAAAGAGAATTGATATAGTTGATAATCAATTGTGATAAATACGTAGGATGTATGTATATTATTTTATTCGCATAGCAATTTGATCCAGAATCGAGCACAAAATTTCGAATAGCTATATCGATCCGAGTTTGGATTTTTCGCTCGAATTTCGATTGTGAACCCTGGATATGGATTTTTGATTGATTCTGGAAATTCTCTATCGTAGTTATGACTATGCAAGGAGAATTATGGTTTTCGATCAAGAAACCAGATCTGAGTCCGCACTAGGAAGTCGGGTGGACGATACTAGTTCGGAAATGAAATTGTGTGATCAAGCAAGCGATCGGATTCGGTATTGCGTACGAATGATATAGGTACATCGTACGGGCTTAAATGAAATACATATTGAAAATTTTGTAAAGAAGCGTATAAAATGATTTTGGAATTTGTAGTTGGATATGGTTAAATTGGATATACAGGTATTAAAAAGCAAGTGGAAAAATTGGGATTTTTGATTTCAGAAGATAATTTGAATTTCCCGACTAAAAAGATATGTGTTTAAATTTCTGTATGAAATTTGATGATTTTCTGGTCTAGCCACTTGGCTTTTATTTTTCTTTTTGGATTTGAGAGGCCGTAGAGGCATTTTGTAGTTGTACCGAGCTAGCCGCGCAAAGGAGACACTGGCGAAATTTTTCAAAAATTTGAGGAGTTAGAAAAATTTTGATTAAAATTTTGATAGTTTAAATTTTGGTTTAAACTATTTGAATTATTGAGGGGATAATATTATTGGTAACCTATGGACGGGTTTGGAAAGTTAGTAAGGTTGATAATGTGTCTTTAATAAAAAGATTGTTTTGGGAAGTGTTTAAAACTGAATGGTTTTAGGAAAAATAGTAAACGGGTATTGGACCATTCTTCCTAACCAGCAATTTCAGGGACGAAATCCTTTTAAGGGGGGAGGAATGTGACGACCCAAAATTTATGGATATTTGAAAAGGAAATATTTAATTGATTTTAAATATTGGAAAGGTAGTTTATCTTGAATTTCAAATATTATTATTATTTAGCAATTAAGTTATCGGATTTAATAAACTAAAATTGGGTAAATTATTGAATCTTCAGTTTTAAGCCTGTTAAAAATAATTTGAAGGCTTATAAAATTTATATTGATAGTGCTGAGAATGATAGAAGTTTTAAAATTGAATCTAACAGTGATTTGTTCAGTTTTGAAATTATATCGTTTAAATTGATATTTAGAAATAGCCTTCCGAGGCACGGTCTCGGAATTCGACGAAACCAGTTCCATTGGATCCGTATATTGTACTATTATCGGATTTCAAATTTTGTAGTGATCGGAGTTGTGGTGTGAGCGTACGATATATAAACGCGCTGGAATTTATATCGAATATTTAATATAATGATTGAATCCAAAAGCTATCTTCTCCATACGATCGAATTAGGACTCGAAACCCTTTCCATTGTGTTCGTAATAAGAGTATAACATTATGAATGCCTAGCAGCATGCCTCGATATGATGTCAAGATTTTAAGCTACGTTAATCGAGACGATTTTAATTAAAATTATAATTATATACATTGATTGACCTATATCCTCGTATCAGCTGCCTTCTTTCATTTCGAATCACTGTAGCTGATCGATTTGAGCACGTGAACTTCTTCTCTTGTCTCCCCCAATTTTCTCTTTATCACGCAAGGCATCACTTCTTCTTTTTTGGTCGCTTCATCCCTTTCTTCTTCAGTCTATTCGCAATAAAAATGGAGGCATACGAATCAATTTCATTTCGTTCGAACGAAGTGCCATTTTTTTCGCTCGAAATCGAAATTTTGGCTGCTGTAAAAAAACGGCGGACGAAAAATAAGGGCTCGAATCATTTCCTCCAATCGAGCATCGTTTCAACCTAGAAGGCGAACAATTCAACTATCACGACATCGATTTGTGAAGTAAAAATCGAATTTTGTTCGATTACGGGAAGAAGGGGAACGACGGCCTTGCAATCGAGTCCTGTATCTCGCGATTGCGCGTCGAGGTGTTGAGTCATTCTCGATGGTGAGGCGAGTGCCTTCGCGTGCGCACGAGATGTGGTGGTGCTGGGAGCGCTTGCGAGGGTAGCGGTGGCGAAGTTTCGACGTCGAGTGGGTTTTCTTCGGTCGCGACTTGTGGGTGGTTGGCTGTTCGTTGGGATGCTAGGATCGAGGGTGGTCGGCGCCTTCTGCAAAGTGGCGAGCGTGGGTTCATGGGGTGCATCGGGCACGAGTTGCTTCTGAGGTGATGGTCTTGATTTGCCTAGACCAATCGCGGGATTGTTCGCTATAAGGTAACTACTGTATCTTTAATTTAATTAAATAACATGTATGCATATTTTACACAAAAAAGAAACTTTTGCAGCGAGACATAAACATGTTTTAGATTTATATATATGTGTGTGTGTACACACAGTAGAGCAAGCCACTGTTGCTATTTCCAGGAAGCAGGGAGAAATTTGTTTATATAGAATGATTTTGAAAATATAATATAGGAATTTTTTTTAAAAGGTGAAGTTTATGTAAAAAATCAGATTTTCGAAATCTATAATTTATCTTTAAGTATATTTATTATCTTCAAAGTGGGAAAATAATAATAATAAATAAATCTACTTGTTAATATTAAAATAATGGAGATTAACTTGTTTAACAACTTATTTAATTATTTTGGTCTAAAAATATTTTTATAAAAAGGAAATTAGTTTAAAATTAAATAATTAGTTAATTAAATCTACCAAGTGGAAATAAATTATTTGATTTGTTCGAATGATAATAAATTGTATAATGTTTATTCAAGGTCAAAATCTGGAAGAAGCAAGCCGAATTGGAAGTGGGTTGCAAATATAAATCAAAGGTGAGTTAATCTCACTCTTCTGGATTGCTATTTAAATTGAAATGTTTACATTTAAATAATTGGTTGAATGATTGAATTGATTTGATGTGCTATATATAGTAGTATATAGTATATACTGGAGTGATTGATTTCCCGCATTATATAGCGGATGAGACCCTATGTGCCGCATAATAGCGGATGATATTATATAAACCCATATACCACGATATTCCACCTCGAAGTGGAATTGGTATTTTATATTATGCTAACATCTGTGGATGCAGGGAAATGGGTTGGAGGGATCCAACTGGATCCCTCAAAATTATTTAGATTGTTCTAATAATTCTGTGTTATGATTATTTGATATGCTGTGATGAATTATGTTGATAATTGGAATATTGGATACCATGGTTTGAGTTATCAAAATATATAGAATTGGATTTTGAAAAGAAAATAAAAGAGTGAATTTTTAAGTAAAATAATCATAGAGAATTTGAATAAATTTAAGAATGAACTGGATAATAATAAAAGTGATTTTAAAATTCTAATAAATAATTCCGAGTACGGAAAAAGGGGATTTTGAATAAATAGAAAATAATGAATTGTAAAACTTAAGTGATATTATTTAAAGGAATAAAGAATTTACTTTAAAATTCAAGGTTTAAATTTGTTTAAAAGGATAAGGAAAGAAATTTGGAAATCGAAAATTGGTATTTTTCAGTTAAAAGATTTTAAATCATAAGTAAGAAATAAAAATATGAAGTTAATGAGTTTTGGAATAAATGGGTAAGTAAAGGAAATTATTTCAAAATGGAGTAATTTGGAAATCAATTTGGAAATTGATTTAAGTGTTTGAATTGGAATTTTAAGAAGGATGGGACTAAGAAATTTATAAAATGGGTTTATAAGGTGAAGTAATATATCAGTGGATATTTGAAGAATAAATTCACGATGGGAAATTACTAAAGGAATGAGTAAATTTGTTTAAAAATAAATAGTGTTTTATTTTTAAAGGATGTGGAAGAGAAGTGTATTTCCCTGAATAGCCAGGTACGTTTTCAAAGCAAGTTTATGTATAAGTTTAAAAGTGGTTTTAGAAGTATGTTTTAGAAAATTTATTATTTTTAAATGTTTAAATTTTAAAGTAAGTTTTTTTCAAATTTATTATAGTAGTAATTATTTAAAGGTGACTTGGTATTATGTTTTAAATGAGAAAATTTTAGTTTATATTTTATAAAGTAGCTCTATTTTAAATATTCCTAAAGTGTATATTTTTAATGAAGTATTGAAGTAGTTTTCAATTTAAATGTTAAAGTATATTTTATAATAAAGTGTTCTAAATAATTTTAAAATTTTAAAGTATTGTACTTGGTGTTTTCAGTGGAAATAAATATTTGGGAATTCATTCCATAAGAAGAGTGTGGTTTGGAAACTGTTTTAATAAAAAAGGTTTGAAAGTGAAAATATATCTTGCGAAGATATTTTGAGGTTAATAAATAATTTGGGAAATTATTTATGTTTGATGGTTGTTTGTGAATGTTAATTGATAGTTAAATAACTGACTATCAATATTGGCCAATGCGTTGATCGTTTCGAAGAGACCGGGATCGAGATTTATTTTCTAGTAACCACTTCGATCTGGTTTGAACGTTTTCGTGCGGAAAACAAGAGTTTGGATTCGAAGGTGGAGCAGTGAAGTGCATGGACTAGTCTCTACTAATCCTGAGGTGATTCCAAAGTGGATGTAGTAGGAGTAGTGCCATCGGTTCTGTTCGAACCCGGGAATGACTTGTATGGATGAATGCTTTTAGAACATCGTTAGGTGGACGGTGAGCATTCTAAGTGATATGTTGTAAAAGGTAACGCTTATCCTCGAGCTTCATCAACCGGGAATGACTGAAAATCAGGGGTTATGCAGCAAGGCTAAGTGGGTAGCACCCATTAGGGTGAGGTTATCCGTGTCTAGATGTCCCTTTTTTCGGCTTAGTGGTGCGGTTGCTGATCCCAACCGTGGGGTGATCTTACTCGAGATTATCCAGTAAGGGGTAGTTCCGGTCTTATGTTGTAGGGGATTGGGAGTAATCCTCGGTATCGTGATCTATGCCACGTACTATGACAGGTGGTACCCTAGTGCATAGTCATTAGTTGGAAACCCATTCTCCCTACGTGCCTGTATGGTTTTGATTGTGCCCAACTATTGCTGAAACGTGAGATGCAAGCATTTCAGCTAGATTCTATTTTACTTTCTATAGACACTATTATAATATCAAACAGATTTGATAAAAAGTGTTTTGGCTATCATAAGGTAAAAACCCGACATGTTTAGTTGTGGCGTGGTCTTAGAGATGCTTTTGTTTTCAAAAGGATTTTGAAACATTAATAATCAAATTGAGTGTGATTTCCTCACGCTGGTATTCCAGACTGACTCAGATGTTATTTCACTATAATGCTCGGGTCAGACCGAGTATTATAGATTATAGGAAAGGATGCTATGGAGCTTAGGAGACGAGCTGTATGGCGATACGTACTTCGGTACTTGTTTTAAATATTCCGCTGTGTTGATTAGCTGTGTATTCAGTTTCTGTGAGGACATGTTATGGTTACTGTTCAGTTGGGTGTGATGTGTACTCTGATGATGTAATGTATAAACAGATTTGCTTTCGTGTAAAGATCAGTTATTATCTATTATATTTTATTCCGCTGCGATGGTTAGATTCTGATGTTTTTTCTTCTTCTTCTACCTCTTCGTCTTTAACCCTAATGGTTTGATTTTTCGGGCGTCGAAAAAATCGGGTCGTTACAGTACATTTTGACCGGAAATATTTAAAATAAAATGTTAATATATAATGTGGTTAATTACTGACTACTGCAACTATTTGCAATTACAAACGCATAAAACACTTTATTTAAGGGTTTCCTTGTCAATATACTTTAAATTAATCTAATAACAATAAAACAAAGTATATAACAGAAATCACACCTTTATTATGAACTAGATTTATCATAGAGGTAGATAATTTGCAATAAATTTCATTATTTCCCTAGAGTAGGCCCTAACTATCTCAATCTCCCACTTGCACTTAGGGCCATTTAGTGATTCATAATCCCATTCCTTGATCGGTTTACCCATAACCTGATCGAGCTAGTCCCTTCGTGAATGAGTTTGCTATATTTTCTTTACTGTCTACTCTTGTAATCGTCACTTCACCACTGTTAAAACACTCTCTTGTCGGGTGAAACTTCTGAAGTATGTGCCTTGATTTCTTGTAAGCTCTAGGTTCATTTGCAATCTACATAGCGACAGTGTTATCACAAAACAATATTATGGCATTATCAATATTTGGTATCACTTGTGGCTTAGTCATAAATTTGCATATCTATACTGCTTCTTTAGCTACTTCATTGATGGAGAAGTACTCGGCCTCCGTCGTTGAATTGGCTACAGTATCTTACATGGAAATTTTTAACCTCACCGCTCCACCATTTAATGTAAATATGTAACCCGATATAGATTTAGTATATTGATATCACTCTGGAAGAAACACCCTTTCATAATGATGTTTTCATTCCCATAGAATAAGGCTTTAGTATATCGTAAATACATAAGAATACATTTCACAACAATCTAATGTTTTTCTTTGGGGTCCGACTTGTATCAACTTACGCATCCTAATGTATATAATATCCTCTTCATAATTCTTTCTCATCATCGGTGTGAGGAGTATCCTTCTTTGAAAGGACTTCTAGACTGCGTTGGAACATTTTTGCACTTGGAGTTCTCCATACTTAATCTCTTTAGTATGGTATTTATGCATAAGGATTGGGATAATCATAGAAACCTCTTTGGTCTATGTCTATAAAACCTAATACTAAGTATGTAGGTTTTTTCATTGAAATCCTTCATGGAGAAGTTCTTAGGAAAATAAACTTTTATTAATTGCAATAACGGAACATCATTTCCAATGAGGAGCAAGCCATCAACTAAAAGTACAACAAACACTATAGCACTTCCTTGCGCTTTCCAGTATATGAATACTTCCTCTATGTTTTGATAAGAAACAAATGGTTAGATTACTTTATCAAAACATTTATTCCAACTCAAGGAAGCTTGTTCAAGGCCATATATAGATCTTAACAACTTACAAACCTTTCCCTTTCTCCCACTAACTTTCAAATCGCCATCTAGAAACATTATTTTCATGTATATATTCCCTATTCCATAGTTAAAGAACGCGACGATAACAAGTAATATCCTAATGGAGTTAAGCATGGATATAAGCGGAAATGTTTTATCATAACCAATGCCTTGAATTTGACATAAACCTTTTATGTCTGCGCTTGCTTTATAGGCCCTTACATTTCTATATGTATTTGTTTTCTTTTTAAAGATCCATTTGCATCCAATGGATTTTATCCCATTGGTTACATCGTCTAAAGTGCATACTTTGTTCGTGTACATAGAATCCATCTTGCATTTCATAGGTTCAAGCCACAATGCAGAGTCTTTACTCTGCAATGTTTATCGAAATGTGACCATGTCATCTTCTATGACACAATCATCTTTTTTGCCACCATGAGAAAATCATGGTATTTCCTTGATGCGCGAGATTCCCTACTAGACCTTCTAATAGTTTGTATGTTATTGTATGCTGGTGAATTCAACTCTTCTACCAGTTTAGACTCTGTATCAGTTTCTCAGATCACATCCAAATCTACAACTTTGCTATTAATTTCTTTTAACGGAAATTCCTTTACTAAAAGACAACATAGTGAGAAGTAATAACTTTTTTCTTTGTGTTATAGAAAATATATCACATAGAACCTTTGGGATATCTTATAAATTCACACAACGCTGATCTTGCCATAAGCTTATTAAGGCCAACGTACTTGACGTAGGCTAGAAAACTCCACAACTTCAAATAGTTAAGTGAGGTTTCTTCTCATACCACATCTCATGTGGCATCTTAGGCAAAAATTTAGTAAGCACAATAGTCAACATATGCATTGCGATTTCTAACAAATATCCCTAATAGGAAAGAGTAACGCATCCTCACTCATCATTGGTTAAACCATATATAA
Organism: Allium cepa; assembly: GCA_030765085.1. Lineage (NCBI taxonomy): Eukaryota > Viridiplantae > Streptophyta > Magnoliopsida > Asparagales > Amaryllidaceae > Allium > Allium cepa. The sequence continues at coordinate 63,762,172 of CM060935.1, forward strand.
TAGGATCCAATTCCTTCTCTCAGGAACACCATTGTGTTTAGAGTATATGGTAGAGTGATCCGAGAGATAATCCCATTAACTTTTAAGTATTATTGGAATGTCCAACGTACTAACCTCTGTAATATGATCAAAGACACAAGTTTTATAGTGGTTCGGCTATCTCCGGCCTACGTCCACTCCAAAGTTTTATCCTTTTATTGATTATCCTTGATGATTACAGATGATTACAGTAGTAAATATGAAGAATTTCCAGTACGATAGCAATATTGAAGTGTAGAAATGAATCCGGCAGAGTCTGGACGTTCAATGGCGGAAGATCCCTTCTCTGTTGGCTCTGGGGCTCTAATTATAGGCGTAGGATGCTGATATTTCGCTGAAAACTCGGGAGACCACTTTTGGCACGTGAGTGGGCCCACACGACCGTCCTCGGGAAATTTGGGCCCACTTTGGGATCGATTCGAACTCCATTCGAATCGATCAGAAAATCATCCAATCGAGGTGAAATTTGGTGTGGACATCCTTCAACAAGTAAGCAAGCTCCTGTGAAAATTTCATTGCATTTGGATCAACGGTGTAGAAGATATGATCGGTTCGAATTTGGGTTTTTCACTGGCTGTCGTCCTCGAATCCACCAGTTCGAATCCATCACCTTCGACTCCACCTGAAGCACGCGCGTGCAATGACGTGGCGCTACCTTCCCGGGTCGATTCGAATTATGTGGCGTGTAGACTCCACTTGATGCGCCGAGTTGAACGCTTCTCTCCTGGAGATGTGGGCTTGCATCCATGTTTTATGCTTCATCCATATCCATAACTTCACAACGGCATGCTCGAATCCATTGACTTGTGTTTCTCTTCGCATCGATTCCAGGAGTTCATTCCGTGTCGATCCCATGTGAGCTGATCGATTCGAAACGAGTATGGGGGACAACGATACGAAGTGGTCGTGAAGGTTGGATACGAACGAGACCTCACCTGATGGATACGAACGAAGCACTTACCTGATGGATACGAAGGAGATTTGCAAAAGGCATGGAGTCGAAATGCGCCATCTGCACCCATCCTGATCGATACGAAGCTCATCGATTCGAAGAACCTTCATATGCTTGCTACCACTCTGGGTTTGTTGCCATCGGATCGAGACCCATCTAGCCTTCCTATTTGATCAATTCGAGCCTATCGAGTCGAACCAGTGACTCGATCGATTCGAACACTATCGAGTCGAACCAACACCTAATGCGAACTTCACTGAGCCGAACCCGTGCCAATCGATACGAACGGCATCGATTCGAAATGGTATCGACACGAACGGTATCGATACGAACGCAACCCCTGATCGATTCGAACCATCCTTGCGTGCCGATGGGTTCGAACAGTACGTTCTCCCTACCTTGCATCGATCATATCTCCTTCATACGAACTTCGATTAGCCTGAAATTTGAAACATAGCCTTTCCTAATCCTTATCATCATCTCCAATCAATTTCGTCTCGATCGGAGCTCAACCAAATTTTGACATCATCGATTGTAGCCTTGCTTTCAATCGATCTCCAATCCCTATATCCATCATTCCTTGCCAATTTGTTGATATTCCAATTTTGACCAAAAAGTGGGATAACACTTTGCCCCCCAAAATATGCCTTTTGATAAGAAGGCGTGTTTTGAATAGTTTCGATTCCAATATCCAAAGCCCATAGCCATATCGCCAGAGTATGTCATCCTTGATTGCTCCGAGTTGATGCCCGATTCCAAGTCCAATAACCAAAGCCTTAGCCAATCCCCTATCCATCCAAACTCGACAACCGAGTCGTAATCCATCCTTATCCAATAGCCAATAACCAAATCCAGGACCTCTTCGGGTCGATATCTGAATCCATAACCTCTCCAGGCTCTTGTCAAGTGTAGTCCACACTTGATGACCTTGTCCAGTGTCCCTGGACGTTGAGCTAACCTCTCCGGGTTCTTGCCAAGCGCAATCCACACCTGACGACCGTGGTTCAGTGTCCTTGGACGTAGAGCTAACCTCTCTGGGTTCCTGTCAAGCGCAATCCGCACCTGACGACCGTGGTCCAGTGTCCCTGGACGTTGTACAAAGCCATGGCTTAAGTCCTAAGCCGAATCCTGGTCTCTTTGGACCTTTGTTGAGCATAGTCCATACTCAACGACCTGAAAATAACAATCGATAATACATGGCCTAAGTCCTAGGCCGAATCCTGGTCACTCCGGACCCTTGCCGAGCATAGTCCATACTCGACGACCTGAATGAGTCAATTTACCACGTTCGGGCAAAGTGACTCACCCCTTGCCAGGCATAATCCATACCCGACGACCGTTTATCAAAAACAAGATGAAAATCCAATCAAAATCCAATCCAAAATCCAAAAACGAAAACAATCATCCAAAGGAAAATCCAAATCAAAAGCAAGCAAAACCAGGAGCTCAGTCCAAACTCCAAAACCAAATCCAAAAAGAAAAGCAGTGTTCAATCCGAAAGCAAAAGGTAAATTTCACAAACCATAACATTGCAGTTTATCATCATTCAGAGCATGCCTAGGGGCTATCTCCGTCCCCATACATGTGTAAATGACTTGGTTGCTTGCCGGTAGTTCGCTACTTATTTCACATTACCTTGATCAATGGATGATCAATCGATCATCATTCCTGGGCCTTCCATGATCGTGGCTTGAGGTAGGCGGCGGTTGCTCCTGGCCCGCCGTTGCATTCCGAGTTCCGACATATTGTGGCAACAGTCCATTCCTGACATGCTCCTCGATTATATCATTTAAATGCCTGCAACTGTTGGTGTCATGTCCATCCAAATCATGGAAGAGACAATGCCTTCCTGATGTCCTCTTCCGTTTTGATGGTTCCCTCCTAGCCGGCCTTCTGTAGGGAAGGCGATTCCGAGTATCCTGGTATATCCGCTCCAGCGTCTCGTTTAATCATGTGTAAGTGGAAAACTTCGGATACTTCCATCGCTTCCAATCTTTTCCAGAATCATCGTCCAACTTCCTTTTTTCCTTTGTCTTTATCCGAACCTTTGCTGGATGGTCCTCCACTCTCAGTTGCATTAATCTTTTTCAACTTTAAATCTGTACTCGCATCTTCCTGTCGAAGGAACCTCTCTGCCTCCTGAAAGAATTCGTCGAGATCCTGCGGGGGATCTCGTATCAAAGATACCTTGAAATCTGAATCCTCCCTGACTCCTGATACTGCTGCCATTGAAACCATCGATGGATCAGGCCGATCCACCGAAGCAACTGCCGCACTGAATCGAGTTAGAAAATCCCTCAGCGATTCATCCATCCTTTGCTTTACCGATGTTAACGTCATCACATTCTTTGGCCTCTTGACGTGAACCCGAAACTGTCCCAATAATCTTTCCACCAATTCCCTCCAAGTCCTGATAGACCCTTCTCCCAGCTGCCTAAACCACATTGCAGCTAGGTATGTCAAGTATAATGGAAAGCATCGTGCCATTACTTCCTCCGATGCCCCCAGCACCTCCATGTGTCTGGTGTACCTCATCAAGTGATCAGTTGGATCTGCTTTGCCGTCATATACCTCCACGCTAGGTAGCTTGAACTTAGGTGGATTCTGAGCCATCCTTATTTCCCGAGCGAACGAACTCCTGTTTACTCCTTCCAAGTCTCTGTTGGTCAAACCACCTTGCACAGTTCTTCTAATGATCTCCACTAATCCAGTATTGTCTGCTAGGGGTTTCCCCCCATGCCCCCGAGGGAACTCCGGCACATACTCTTCATGGGGCTCACTAGCAGCAATGTTAGTCCTGGCCTGTTGAACTTCTTCCAAAGGCCCTCCTGTGTTAGATCCCGTGGGCCTGCCCCCAAGCCCTTGTTGATTGCCTTCTGGCTCCGTACCCTGTCCTCCATTGGGTTCCACAACCCTAGTCCCCTGTCCTGCATCCACAGCTGCTGTAGCTGTTCCTAAGTTCTGCGTCCCTACAGCTCTCATTTGTTCATAGAAAGTCTGCATCATTTCCTTTGGACTTTTCAACAATCTCTTCTGCAATGAATTTTTCATAGCCTCCATCTCATCCCGGGTTATGTAGATTGAGGCCTGTCCTTCCCCAGCTCCGGAGGATGCTTGTTGACTTCCTTCCTATTGGCTTCTCTCAACCCTCTGCCTTCTACTATTTTGCCTTGTCATTGTCCTCAAGTCCAAACTTTTCAAACTCTTCAAATCTGAACTTTGAATCCGATATAGCGGGTGCTAGTCCTTCTCAGTGAAAGCACCAAAGTGTTTGCGCCAAAATTGTTCACAAACCCCAAATACCGTAAAGCACCAGTGTATGAACACAAACCAATGATATTCAAGCACAAATATCAGATCTCAACAAGTATCAAACAGTAATTCAGAAATAATGAACAAAGACACAAGTTTTACAGTGGTTCGGCTATCTCCGGCCTACGTCCACTCCAAAATTTTATCCTTTTATTGATTATCCTTGATGATTACAGATGATTACAACAGTAAATATGAAGAATTTCCAGTACACTAGCAATATTGAAGTGTAGAAATGAATCCGGCAGAGTCTGGACGTTCAATGGTGGAAGATCCCTTCTCTGTTCGCTCTGGGGCTCTATTTATAGGCGTAGGATGCTGATATTTCGCTGAAAACTCGGGAGACCACTTCTGGCACGTGAGTGGGCCCACACGACCGTCCTCAGGAAATTTGGGCCCACTTTGGGATCGATTCGAAACTCCATTCGAATCGATCAGAAAATCATCCAATCGAGGTGAAATTTGGTGTGGACATCCTTCAACAAGTAAGCAAGCTCCTGTGAAGATTTCATTGCATTTGGATCATCGGTGTAGGAGATATGATCGGTTCGAATTTGGGTTTTTCACTGGTTGTCATCTTCGAATCCACCAGTTCGAATCCATCACCTTCGACTCCACCTGAAGCACGCGCGCGCAATGACGTGGCACTACCTTCTCGGGTCGATTCGAATTATGCGTGTTTGCACAAAAAATGGACAAACACCTCCAAGTCGTATTATTTAGTTGATTATATGTGATTTTCAATGATTTTAGATGAGTATGTAAATATGAGAAAAGTAGGGGCTGAAATGTAAAAGACACACAGATTTATAGTGGTTCGGCCAGAATGTGCCTACGTCCACTTTATATGTTATTATCTTCTTTCTTTCAGGTTACAAGTACAATGCGTTGTATACAAGTGTATGAAAGTAGTTTGAAAGTTCCTTCCTTGCTTGAGCTCTCAAACTTGTCTGCCATTGTTGTACCCCTGCCCCTCTATTTATAGAATGAGGTAGGGGGCAGGGGTCTTGGAAGTATATAACTGCTGGTGGGCCCGGGCTGAAGCGATCTTGACTGGCAGTTGTCTGGTTCGGCGAGGTTCGTTCGGTGGTGAGGTTGGACCGGTGGTAGCCTCGTTCGGTAGGGAGATGTTGGAGTTTGGACCGGTGGTGCCTGGTCCGGCTATGGTGGTCCGGTGATGGGTGGATATTGGAGAGGTTGGTCCGGTGGAGATGTGATGGGAAGGTGGTTCGGCAATAGCGTGGTCCGGTGGTGGTATTCGGCGGGGCTTGGACCGGCTATACCGAATGGGTGAAGGAGCATGGGACTGCCGGATGGATCATGGCACATGGAGACGCCGAATGACTTGGGTACATGGAGGTGCCGAATGGGGCTGTGTCCACGGAGGTGCCGAATGGAGCTTGTGGGGTATCGCCGAATGAGGATGGAGACTGCGATCCAAGATGGAACTGACGCCTATTGGTCTTGGGTACACGCGAATAATCATCGAATCAATCAACATATTATCGGCACTTTGAAAGCCCAAAAGCATTCCCTTTCAGTCAGGAACTGATGGTCTCCTGGGTGAGAATTCGCCCAACATTTGCCCCCCAAAGTGGGGTACGTGCTTGCATGTGCCGCGCTTTGTTTTTCTGTGGTGGGAAGGCTCGTTTTGTAACGCCATGGGCTAGATGTTCGTATCTTGTTGATGTCCTGCAAAGGGACTTACAGTTTCAGTATGATTTCAAATAACGACCGTTCATGATCGAAATATTCGAGATGAAGTGAACTGTGCCGTTCAGGACGAGAGAGTGAGCCCCGAAGGGGCTTGGCATCGTCGATGCCCGGTTTATGTTTGTGAAGATGGTTTATTGCCAGCTCAGAGCATGCCTAGGGATCGTTCGCAACCCCGTACATGTGTAAGTAGCTTAGCCATTTCATAATTATCAGAATCAAATATCCGTTTCACCTATGAGTTTTAAAAAGGCGTGTCAAAGTGTAAACTCCCACGACGATAGGGTTAATAACTATTCAGAGCGTGCCTACGGGCCATTCGTGGTCGCGTACACGTGTAAACGATTTAATCCATGTCGGTGAGAGTTTTACGACTTATTCATCGTTAGCATAATCTTATTTTATTAGTTAGTTCTAGAGTTCGGTACTTATCTGAGTGAAGCGCCTGCGTGCCCCCTGTTTCTGGTTTCTGCTGGTAGAGGTAGCTTCGTTCGGCTTCGAGTTGGCACATGTTTCATTCGGTTGGAGGCTGGTCCGGTATGGATAGTTCCATTCGGTTTTCATTCGGTCCGGTGTGTCGAATGCCTTGGTCCGGTCCTGAGCTCGCCTATATATAGAGGCCGTACCCCCCTCGTTTTTCATTACCGAACGAGTAGAGCCGAACCATATTGTGCTGCCGAACCAAAGTCTTCGCCGAACCAGCTTATACCGAACCAGGTATGTATACTTTCTGCCGAATGAACCTTTGCCACCGGATGGCCCTGTTTGCCGAATGTGTACGGAGTGTATTGAATAGCCGAATGAGGTATGCCGAATGACATGCATGCCGAATGACATGTATGCCGAATGAGCATTGGAGTTTGGTGCCGAATGAACTCGTCTTGCACCGCCGAATGAGACTTCATACTTGAACCTTGAGCGGAATCTTATGCTTTTATATGCTTTCTTTAGATACTTGCTTGTTTATCTTTCTATACTTCTTGCTCTAACACCGTGTTTTTCTTGTGCTGCAGAAAATGTCTCGCAAAGCGGAAACACGATCAGACAGAAAGAAGTCTAGAGGCACAAGAGAGCCCTCTTCTTCCTTGCCCCCAGTCCAATCAGGATCCGAGCAACATCGACCCATTCCAAGGTCTCTAGTGGATGGATATGGTCCACAGGAACTTTTGATCTCCCCCCCTGATTGCTTTCCTAGCTCCTTAAAGGAGGAGCAACTTGACGTCATATCCCGTTCCTTTGGGATAGATAGGGCTCTTATGCTGCTGCCAGGAGATGGGGTGATGCCATATAATCCTCCCGAGGGCTACTTCGCTTTTAGCAGATACCATTGCATGTGCGGCGCTATCCCCCCTATCAACGCTTGGATAGTAAGCTTCACCACCTATTTGAAGGTGGCTCCTTTCCAGCTCCAGCCTAACTCATATGCCATCCTGGTGAGCCTCTTTGTTATCTTCCAGAGGAGGTACGGGCGTCCTCCTTCTAACCGGGAAATCCGATACTTGTACAACCTGAGAGGCTATAAGAAGGGGTCTCCGTATATTAGTCTGGAGGCGGCCGTGCCCTTCAAACCAGTTCTGGACTTGTATTCCAAGTTCACCATGTTCAAGAAAGAGTGGTTCTTCGTCAAGGACGATGCTGTTTCTTTCCGCCTTTTCACTTCCGGCTGTAAGATTGATTTCATTTATATTTTTCATGTGTTTTGACTGTAGTGTTTTTTCTGACATGCTTCTATTTCTGGCTAGCGACAGGTGGTATTGCAGTCGTGGAGGACGATTCCTTAGTGCGAATGGCTGCTGAACTAAAGGCTATTCCGGCACGGGACCGGTCGGCCTCTTTCTTGATCAGGAACGCAACCCTCTTGGAGTATAATTTGATCTTACCGCGCCAGTCCGTGGTTAAGCAAAGGGATACGGCTGAGGAGAGGGCTGCTAAAGCTAAGGAGGGGGCTACGGTAAAGAGCGGTAAGAGGGAGCCTTTCGCAGCGCGTCCTGCGGTTGGGGGGAAGAAACTGAAGAAGTCCGATGGCCCTTCTCCAAGTACTTACCCGACTGTCCCGGAGGAGGAAGGTGTGGAAGAGGAGGAAGGAGGCGAAGTTGGAGAAGGGTCGGAGGGTGGAGGAGATGGCGACGGTCAAGGTGGTAGTGGTGTTGCTGCTCTAACCTCTGAACAAGACCTCGAACTGGATGAGGCTCTCCGTCGGGCCTTCGGGGAGTCGGAGGGAGAGTCGGAAACGGAGAAGGGAACGGAGAAGGCAAAGGAAACCGGCAAAGCTGTGGCTGGCACTGACCCATCCTCTAAGGGTTCCTCAGCTAGGGTGATTCCGGCGATGCAAGGTGAACTTTTGTCTTCTGCCGATTCTATTTTCGATAAGGACTTAGAAATTTTTTACGGTTCACTTCCGTCCTGGAATGAGATCCAGGACTTATTGCAGTATCCCACTCCTCCGCCGGGTTTGTATAATAGATGTGTCTCCTCACTTTTCTTTCTTTTTAACTTAGCACATTTTTTGAATTGCGGATTATTGTATGTTCGTAACACTTGTTCTCTATTCCAGGGGCAGGCCAGGCGGGTAAAACGTCGGATGTTCGACACCGCCTTGAACAATTTAAGTCGAGGAGAGCTTCCGCGAAACCTTCTACTGATCGCACTGGGGACGTAGTCAAGTACTGCCCTCTTCTTGGGGTCATCGAAGAGGGCATTCAGAAAAGGAAGCGGAGCCGTTCCTTATTTGAGTCTTCTTCTGCTTCGCAGCTTCCTACTCTGCCTCCCCCTACTCAGCCTCCTCGTGATACTACGGAGGGGAGCACGGAGCCCTGCCCCCCTCCTCCTCCTTCCAAGAGTTCTACTGTCATTCATATAAGGCGTCCCGATGTGCCTCGCCCCGTGCCTCGTGATCCTTTTGCCGGCCATCCTGATTTAGACCCAAGTTTTCGGGACATTTCATTCGATGAGACCACGGGCGAGCACCTCCTTCCCCGCAACCCCATGGTAAGAGTGCTGGACGAGGCCAAATCTTTAGATCTTGATTTACTTACTACACGGGTAGTCACCATGGGGGATGAGGCCAAAGCTAATATCGACCGGGTGGCCGCAGAGACCAAGAAGTTAATGGAGCATCATGCTAAGTTGGTCAAGGCCGGGGAAGAGATCGGGAGTGCTAACATTCGGTTGAGGTTAAAGGTTGCCGATCAGGCCAAGCAACTCGCCGACCAAGCCATCCAGATTTCCCAGCATGAGGAAGCCTCCAAGCGTCTGAAAGAGACCATGGAGAAGGCCAGTAGGGCGGAATTACGGAAGATGGAGGTCGCTTGCAGGGAACGGATTAACATAGCTATCGCAACGGTGGATGAGGTTCGAAATGCGGATCTCGAGCGGGTAGAGGAGTTGTCAGGGAGGCTCGAGGCTGCGGAGATGGCTCAGGCCGAGTTGAAGGAGGAGATGGAGGAGATGAGGAGGTCCCTCAAGTTGAAGGAAGAGGAAATGAGGAGGTCACTCCAGGCTGACTGCTTGAGATACCAATCAGAGAGGGATGTCGCCATCGCCAAGTTGCAAGCTTCCGAGGCCCGGGTGAGGGAGTTTGAGGAAAACGAGGGGATGATGGATGAGATGTTGCAGGATATGTACTTCCACACTTGGAAGGAGGGCGGCTTGTCTTGGATGGACGATTACCCTCGGGTCATGGCCAAGGTGTATCTCCAGGCTTTAGAGGAGGCCAGGGTGAATGCGGGTAAGGAAGGCGGAGAGGCTTTCAACTTGAGTGCGGTTACTGCTCAGTTCTCAAAGGAGGAGCAAGCGGCGGTGAAGGAGGGGATGCGGCTACTCGCTGCAGAGGAAGCGGGCGTGCAGTTGGATGATGAGGATCAAGCGGCGGATGCTGGTGAGTTATTCTTTTCCCTTTCTTTTCTTTCCGTGTTTTCATAACTTGATCGTTCGTTTAACGAATTCCTCCTCTGATCTGGACAGGTGGGACTTCAGATCCACATGCTGGGGGCTCTGATCCTGCGGCTAAGTAGGCTGGGGGAGTTGGTGATGGAGTGTGGATGCATCTGCCATCTTTTTGTTTTCTTTTTTATCACTGTTCATGTTAGTCTTTGATATGCAACTGTAATAAAATTATTTGCAAAGAATAACTTCGTGTGATCTTATAATATAAGCTGATTTTGTCATGTTTAAATGTTGTTGCTATCTTTATGTGCTGTGTGAGAAGTATAATTATGTATATGCCTGTGATTCCAGTTGTGTTTGATGTTAAGTTTTTGCTTGAAATATAATTTCACGTTTTGCAATGTCAGTGTATGAATAAGCTATAGTTACGCATTTATGTACAAGTGAAGAGAGTACCGCCCTTTATGCTTTATTCGCAGGCGGTAGCTTTGAGTGTCTTGTGTAATTGTTCACGGGTATAGCTGAGCGCCCTGCCACCCAGCACGCAGGCTTGGAGCCTCATGAGTGAATGCTTCCTACTTGGTTTCCTGTACTTTAGAGTTTGTTATACAGGATAGGAGAAAAATATTTAAGTGAAATGGAAATATAGTAAAAGTAAAACTTCCAGTCACGGAAGGCCGTCGATGTGCTTAAGTTCGTGGCAAACGGGTTTTGTAGTCACTTTCCCTAGCTGTGGGTCTTGGAGACATTTGTCACCCATCTTACGCCTCCGCGGGGAGTTTTCTTTTTTACCACAGCCGCACTTAAGACACATCGGAGCCGAGATCGCGCACGGTAACTACCCGAACCATTATGGTCCGTAATCGTGGGTATTATTCGATTTACCGTGGCCGGCTAGCGTGGGTGCCGTTGGCCGTGAACTACCCCTGGCTGGCCACACCTTATGTTGGGGCTTAAAGTAGGTTCACAGTTACCGGCGAGCCGAACGCCGTAATGAGCTGCCATCGGCTATAGTCGGCCTTTATGATGACTTATAATCGGCTCATTACAGTTGGCTTTGAGGGCAGGCGCGCAATGAGTTAACCCGCAGCAGAGGGATGCTGGAGCAAAAGAGTCTCATTGGCGAGTGCATAGAATCGTAGCGTACCTGTTAGGCCTAGTCCAGATGAGGCCACGGTGCGTCTTGAGTGGAGATGCCATAGGATTTTGTTCAACAGAAAGGGATAAAACTTAACAAGTAGCCAAGACATAAAGGAACAAGTTAAAAAGAGACAAGATTTTTTAAAGTGGTTCGGCACGAAAATGCCTACGTCCACTGATTCTCTTTGTTAATTCACTTCATATGGGCAGTACAAGTTAAGAAAAGTATCGACGGAGGTGTCGGATGTTCCATGCCCTCTGGAACACCTCTCCGTCCACTGTTGACAAAATGTAAGCTCCGTTGTGGAGATCTTTGTGAATTACATATGGTCCGTCCCAGATGGGGTCCAGTGCCCCGGGGCGCGGAAAGATTCGCCTGAGGACAAGATCTCCTTCTTGTAAGCTGCGATGCTTGACTTTGGAATTGTATAGTGCTGCCATTTTTTGTTTGTGAGCTGCTGCTTTGAGTGCTGCATCATTCCTCCTTTCCTCAATCAGATCCAAAGACATGAGGAGGAGTTCTTCGTTTTCTTCTGGGTTGTAGTGGATCCTACGGTGAGAAGGCACAATAGTCTCAACTGGGAGCATTGCCTCCGATCCATATGCCAAAGAGAAAGGAGTATGTCCCGTTGCTGTTCTGAAAGATGTGCGGTATGCCCATAGTGCCGTAGGAAGTTCGTCCACCCAAGCGCCTTTTGACTTTTCAAGTTTCTTCTTGATTAGGGCTTTGAGAATTTTGTTGACAGCTTCAACTTGTCCGTTTGCCTGAGGGTAAGCTACTGATGAGAAGCTTTTATGAATTCCATGCTCTTGGCACCAGTCGGCAAATTCTTCGCTGTCAAATTGGAGTCCGTTGTCTGATACGATCTTGAGGGGGACTCCATACCTGCACAGAATGTTTTTGATCAAGAAGTTGATAACTTTTGCTGAAGATATTTTATTTAAAGGTTCCGCTTCCACCCATTTGGTGAAATAATCGACTGCCACTATAGCATATTTGGCTCCGCCTCGGCCCGTTGGCAGTTCGCCAATTAAGTCAATTCCCCATACAGCGATGGGCCAAGGGCTGGTCATTTGAGTAATTTCGTTTGTGGGCAGACGAGGGATCTTGGCGAACTTCTGACATCTGTCGCATTTCTTAACGAAGTCTAGGGCATCTTTGTTTAGTGTGGGCCAGTAATATCCATATCGGAGTATCTTTCTTGCCAAAGTCTGTCCTCCAGTGTGATCTCCGCATCCTCCCTGATGGATGTCTGTTAATATCTCCTTGGCTTCCCTTCCTGCGACGCATCTCAATAAGGGGCTAGAGAAGCCACGCCGGTAGAGGATGCCTTCTTGTATTGTGTAGTGAGGAACTTTCCTCAAAATCTTCTTGGCTTCGTCTCGCCTGTCGGGTAGTATGCCATCTTGCAAATATTTCCGGATAGGAGTCATCCAGGTTCCTTCTTCGATTGTAGTTATTAGATTCACTTGTTCGAAACTTGGGGCTAGCTGCCTTGAGATTGCTAGTGCCCCGGAAATGGTGCTGTTCATCATGCTAGCTTGTTTCGCAAGTTCATCTGCCTCTTGGTTTTCTTCTCGAGGAATGTGTTTGATTAGATAATGGTCCAATTGATCGAGCAGCAGTTTGGTTTTCTTTAGGTATGCTGTGAGCCGTTCTCCCCGAGTCTGGAATTCTCCTAGTACCTGCCCCCGAGCCTTGTTCGTTTGATGCTCCGTCTACAAAGAGGTTCCACTTGATGTTTTTTGCTACTTCGGATTGTTCCTTGCCTTCGTTGATAGTGAATTCGGCAATGAAATCAGCCATGGCTTGTCCTTTGATAGCGGTACGAGGATGGTAGGTGATATCATACTGACTTAGTTCGATGCACCATTTGAGGAGTCGCCCAGAAGTGTCAGGACGATGGAGCACCTGTCTTAGTGGTTGATCGGTTAGAACCCTGATGGAGTGAGACTGGAAGTAGTGTCGCAGTTTTCGTGACGCGATCAATAAACAATATGCTAATTTCTCAAGTTTAGGATATCTGGCCTCTGCCCCTGTAAATCTCTTACTTACAAAGTAAACCGGGCGTTGTGTGCGGTCTTCTTCTCTTACCAAGGCGGCGCTTAGAGCATGAGATGATACAGCGAGGTATAGGTATAACACTTCACCTTCATTTGGAGTTGAGAGTACTGGTGGTCTCTGAAGGTGTTCGATTAGGTTGAGGAAGGCTCTTAAGCATTCATCGGTCCACTCGAACTTTCCTTTGTCTTTCTTGAGAGCTTCGAAGAAAGGGACACACTTGTCAGTTGCCTTGGAAATGAATCTGCTTAGGGCGGCCACCTTTCCGTTTAGGCTTTGCATTTCTTTTCGAGTGGAAGGTATCCTTATTTCTTTTAAAGCCCGGATTTGTTCAGGGTTTGCTTCGATTCCTCTGGCGTGGACGATGAATCCTAAGAATTTTCCCGATGATACTCCGAAGGAGCACTTTAGAGGATTCAGCTTCATTCCATATCGGCGAAGTACCTGAAACATATCGTCCAGATGGCTTACATGGTCGTTGGCTTTCCTGGACTTTACCAACATGTCATCCACATATACCTCCATAGTTCGCCCTATTAATTCTGCGAACATTTTGTTGACGAGGCGTTGATAGGTAGCTCCAGCATTTTTGAGTCCAAAAGGCATGACTTTGTAACAATATAATCCGCGGTCGGTGATGAAGCTAGTGTGGTCCTGATCGGGAGCGTGCATGGGGATCTGGTTATATCCGGAGTATGCATCCATAAAAGATAGGAGTTCGTGCCCAGCCGTGCTGTCTACGAGTTGGTCAATTCGGGGAAGTGGGAAGCAATCTTTTGGGCAAGCGTCATTCAGATTGGAGAAGTCAATACATGTTCGCCACTTTCCACTGGCCTTTTTTACTAGCACTGGGTTAGCGATCCATTCCGGGTAGATGGCTTCCCGTATGAAGCCATTAGCAAGTAGATTCTTTACTTCCTCATCAAGGGCTGCTGATCGCTCCGCCCCCATGCTTCTCTTTTTCTGCTTTACTGGTACCTTGGTGGGATCGATGTTCAACATGTGGCACGCTATGTCTGGAGAGATTCCTGTCATATCGGCATGGGTCCACGCAAATACGTCTAAGTTGTGGCGGAGAAAGTCAATGAGTTGATCCTTCAATTCCGTTTTCAGCTGAGATCCGATTTTTAATAGTTTACTTGAATCGTGCTTATCTACAGATACGAATTCCATGGCCTCTGCAGGCTCGGCGGTAGCCTCCTCCTCTTTATCTCTGGGGTCTAGTTCATTGAAGGGATCGCTTGTGTATCGAAGAGGAGGGGCTTTCTTTAGCTGCTATGCCTCCAAGCTTTTCATGCAGAGAGTAGTCTCTGCATCTTTTCCTTTATTCTTTCTGCGGTTGTTGCGAAGCTCAGTCACATAGCAGTCTCGGGCAGCGTCTTGATCTCCTTCTACTTCTCCTATTCCGTTGTCCGTTGGAAATTTCATCTTCAGGCACCAGGGGGCTAAGACAATTTGGAAGTCAGACAAGGCTAGTCTCCCCAAGAAGGCGTTGTAAGCCGAGTGGTTCTCTATTAGTACGAACGTTTGTTTTCGCACCACGGAGCGGGGATGACTTCCTATTTCGACGAAGAGGTCAAGTTGCCCGAGGGGCATTTTTGCATCTCCAGTGAAACCGTGCAGTGGTTTGTCGCAGGGAGACACATCCTTCATTGATAACTTCATTTTGTCGAAAGCATGTTTGAACAAGATATTTACGGAGCTTCCCGTGTCTATTAGAATCCGAAAAACTTTAGCTGGACCGAACCAGGCAGAGATGACCATGGGATCCATATGTGGGTACTGCCTTCCTTCCAAATCACGTCTACTGAATACAATGTCATCGTTTTCTTTTCGTTTTGGTTGGCGTTCTTCCGTAATGGAGTTAACATAGCCTCCTGCATTTCTAAGTGACTTGCCGTACCTTTCCATTTCTGCCCAACTTCTGTCGGCGATGTGTGGTCCTCCTGAGATGGTAAGGACCACTATCTTCTCTTGACTAGAGCCACTGGTGTTGTGGTTGTTGCGACTCCCTCCGCCTACTTCTGGGAGGGGTTGCTTTGAGTTCTCATTGGCGGGAGTTGGAGTCCTGTTCTGACCTTTCACATAACGTTCCAGTCTTCTTCTTCTAATGTGTTCTTCGATCAAGTCCCGGAGATGATGGCATTCATTGGTGTCATGCCCGTGGGATTCGTGGAAGCGACAGAACTTTCCAGATTTGAGTGCGTTTCCTGATTCTTTCTTGTGCGGGGGGCGCTTGTATCCGAGTTCGCCCTGAGTGGCTAGGTAGATGTTTTCGATTGTTTCGTTCAAAGGAGTGTAGGAGTCAAATCTTGGCCCCGGTCGATATTGGCGCTTTTCAACTTTTCTGCCCCCAGCATTGTCTCTAGATTCATTTCTTCGAGCGTCCCTAGCTGCAGCGGGAACCTTGTCCTGAACTGTCTTACCTTGTTGTCCTGATTGCCTTTCTGTAGCAGCGTCTTCAAGCCTCATATACTTTCCAGCTTCATGGAAGAAATCAGGCAAGGTGGCTGGTTTTTCCTTAGTTAACCTTCTGGCAAACTTGGCGTCTGGATGTACACCACTACAGAGGGCCATTAGAGTGAGTTTTTCATCGGCATCTTGAACTGCTGCCGCTGCGGCGTTGAATCGCGTTAGATATTGTTGCAGCGTCTCTCCGGATTTCTGTTTGACATTGGATAGAGAATAAGCGTCCTTGGGCTGTTCCACATGGATGCGGAACTGGCTGATAAACCTTTCTTTCAAAGTCTCCCATGAGTTGATGGATCCTTGGGGTAGATGGCAGAACCAGGAGGTAGCTAGATCTGCTAGGAACAGTGGAAAGCACTTGCATAATACTCCTTCTGTTGCTCCACTCATGAGCATATGCTGGGTGTATCTCTGTAAATGTACGATGGGGTCGGAAGTTCCTTTGTAAGGTTCCATGGTTGGCATTTTCCATTCCCGGGGAGTAATGGCAGTTTCGATATTTCGGGTAAAGGGGCTGGTGACCCTAGCGCCTATTCCCCGGTCCCTTTGCTCCCGTTGGACACATTCTCTGAATAATCGTGCCATTCGTTCGTCAGAATTTGGAGCGGACAAAAATGAGCTTGGCTCTTCCCTGCGGGATCTATCTCGTCCAGATGACCTGTAGGGATGGTACAATCTATCACTTCTAGCATTATCCAGTGGTTGTCTTTGGCTGCTTGGATGCACGCTAGGACCAGCTACAGTTGCCCCCTGCCTTGATCTTCCCCTGTGGGGTTCTGTTTCGAGCACATCCATGGGGTCAACTTCGGGCTGGGTTCTAGCTCGGCTCCGTTCAGCAGGGTTTCTATGATTAGGTGGCATGACTGGCTCAGCTACATCCGACCCTCGCCTGGTGCCTCCCCCGCTAGGTTCGGTTCCAAGGGCTTCCTCGAGTCGGAATTCGGGCTGAGTCCGGGCGCGGCCCCTATCATCGTTTTTCCTGTTGATAGCTTGTTCGAAGAGTGAAGACCTTTGTTGCCTCCGGGATCCTCCGGATTGGGATTCACCCCATGATTCAGTGTTGCGGTTGGACTCTTCAGCATCCCTTAAGCGTGTCATGAGTTGGTCCACCAAAGTTTCTTGTTGGGATGTGAAGCGGTTAGTTACTTCAGCCACAACCCTGTCCAGATCTGCCCTAGTGATTGGTTGTTCCGTTGCGGGACCAGTTGGATTTTCCTGATTTTCATCTGGTACTGCTGTTGAAGTGGGCTGATCTGTGATTGCTGGATCTGGAAGGCTGCTAGTTGCGATGTTCTTTCCTTTGTTAACATCCCTTCTCTGTTTGGAAGGCATGATTTCTAAGCAACGAGTGATGTTGTTAGGAAGAAGGTTGAGTGGGAGAAGATGAAGCTTGAGTTCTACTCTCAATGAAAGCACCAAAAATGTTTGCACAAAAAATGGACAAACACCTCCAAGTCGTATTATTTAGTTGATTATATGTGATTTTCAATGATTTTAGATGAGTATGTAAATATGAGAAAAGTAGGGGCTGAAATGTAAAAGACACACAGATTTATAGTGGTTCGGCCAGAATGTGCCTACGTCCACTTTATATGTTATTATCTTCTTTCTTTCAGGTTACAAGTACAATGCGTTGTATACAAGTGTATGAAAGTAGTTTGAAAGTTCCTTCCTTGCTTGAGCTCTCAAACTTGTCTGCCATTGTTGTACCCCTGCCCCTCTATTTATAGAATGAGGTAGGGGGCAGGGGTCTTGGAAGTATATAACTGCTGGTGGGCCCGGGCTGAAGCGATCTTGACTGGCAGTTGTCTGGTTCGGCGAGGTTCGTTCGGTGGTGAGGTTGGACCGGTGGTAGCCTCGTTCGGTAGGGAGATGTTGGAGTTTGGACCGGTGGTGCCTGGTCCGGCTATGGTGGTCCGGTGATGGGTGGATATTGGAGAGGTTGGTCCGGTGGAGATGTGATGGGAAGGTGGTTCGGCAATAGCGTGGTCCGGTGGTGGTATTCGGCGGGGCTTGGACCGGCTATACCGAATGGGTGAAGGAGCATGGGACTGCCGGATGGATCATGGCACATGGAGACGCCGAATGACTTGGGTACATGGAGGTGCCGAATGGGGCTGTGTCCACGGAGGTGCCGAATGGAGCTTGTGGGGTATCGCCGAATGAGGATGGAGACTGCGATCCAAGATGGAACTGACGCCTATTGGTCTTGGGTACACGCGAATAATCATCGAATCAATCAACATATTATCGGCACTTTGAAAGCCCAAAAGCATTCCCTTTCAGTCAGGAACTGATGGTCTCCTGGGTGAGAATTCGCCCAACAATGCGGCGTGTTGACTCCACTTGATGCGCCGAGTTGAACGCTTTTCTCCTGGAGACGTGGGCTTGCATCCATGTTTTATGCTTCGTCCATATCCACAACTTCACAACGGCATGCCCAAATCCATTAACTCGTGTTTCTCTTCGCATCGATTCCAGGAGTTCATTTCGTATCGATCCCATGTGAGCTGATCGATTCGAAACGAGTATGGGGGACACGATACGAAGTGGTCGTGAAGGATGGATACGAACGACACCTCACCTGATGGATACGAACGAAGCTCTTACCTGATGGATACGAAGGAGATATGCAAAAGGCATGGAGTCGAAATGCGCCATCTGCACCCATCCTGATCGATACGAAGCTCATCGATTCGAAGAACCTTCATACGCTTGCTACCACTCTGGGTTTGTTGCCATCGGATCGAGACCCATCTAGCCTTCCTATCTGATCGATTCGAGCCTATCGAGTCGAACCAGTAACTCGATCGATTCGAACACTATCGAGTCGAACCAACACCTAATGCGAACTTCACTGAGCCGAACCCGTGCCAATCGATACGAACGGCATCAAATCGAAATGGTATCGACACGAACAGTATCGATACGAACGCAACCCCTGATCGATTCGAACCATCCTTGCGTGTCGATGGGTTCGAACAGTATGTTCTCCCTACCTTGCATCGATCATATCTCCTTCATACGAACTCCGATTAGCCTGAAATTTGAAACATAGCCTTTCCTATTCCTTATCATCATCTTCAATCAATTTCGTCCTGATCGGAGCTCAACCAAATTTTGACGTCATCGATTGTAGCCTTGCTTTCAATCGATCTCCAATCCCGATATCCATCATTCCTTGCCAATTTGTTGATATTCCAATTTTGACCAAAAAGTGGGATAACACACCAGGTTTATCGTCATAAGATATACATATCGTAACCTTGAGAAATTATCAGTAAATCTATGAAATAAATGGAATTATCCTTAGTCGTTTAGTGATCAGGCCACATACATCAGTATGTGTGAGACCCAAGAGTTCACTAACTCTTTCATTGCTCCCACAAAAGGGATGCTTGATCGTTTTTTCTTTGAGACATGATTCACATGTATCAAATGATTCATAACCAAATAAAGGAATAAAACCTTTGGTTTTCAGTTTGTGAGGTCTTTTGTCAATTATATGACATAGCTTATTGTTGTAATTAGGCCAACCCGCAGCGGAAGAAATTAGTGAATTTTAAAAAAGTTTACCCTGGTGGATCAATTGGGCCTGTGAAGCCTAAAATTATATTATATCCAATCTAATAAAACTTTAAAAAATCTTATTTTGTTTAAAATTTGTTAAAAGGTAGTTTAAAATTAATTTAATTTAAATGTGTAGTGTATCAAATACACCTAACAATTATTTATAAAAGTTAAGTTAGGGAAGGAATTCTTTCGTTTCTTTCCCTAAACAAGCAATTAATTGTGAGCATAAATTACTGTACTGGAAAGAAAAACTTCTCATTCTCTCTCTTTGATTAAATTGATTGATCCATTAAGTCTCGTTAATTAACAATTTATTCATGGCATGAAATGTAACTGTGTCCAAATGTATTCTACTGTAAATTATGTAAGTGCAACATATCAGATTGTGTACAAAGATGGTGTTTCCTTCATATGTGTCTTTGTTGTCCATATTATTATTAAAATACATATATAAACATATACACACACCACATTTATATACAATAGACTTATATATAGAAACGCGTTAAAATTAAGTTTCACCATTTTATAAGTTATAAATTAAAGATGAAAATTTTGAACCTAGTTTCAAAACTAAAAGGATTCAAGATTAAAAATTATGATTTTACATAAAAGTCCATGTCATAATCCTATGTCAAATTAACACACACACACAGAGATATATATACATATATATATGTCTATATATATATATCTGTGTGCGCGCATATGTATGTGTATAAAGACACACACACGCATATATGTATACATGCATATACAAATCATTGTAAATAATGTTTTAAGCTTAATACAACATCATTATGTTAAAATTTATAACTTACTATATGCTTTAATATAAAGTAACAAATTAAAGTCTAACTTTAATTTAAAATCAAATCTAAGGGTTTGCGATATTTTGCAATAAAGTCCAGTTATGTGTATAATGAAACCTTTTTTAACTTTAAACAGAAGTATGCAAATACTGAAAGGTTGGATTTGAAATAATGAACACAAAACATACATACAAACATTAACAAATTACATATGTTTTCTATTTAAATCAATTATAGAAATATTTCATTAATTAAAACTTAGATTTCAATCAAAAAGATTTTTCCTTTAAACAAAAAATTTGAAACAATAATAAAATAAACAGGACAAATAAGACATTTATGTATATGCTGCAATTGTTTCAGATCTAAACCATATAGGCAATATGAATAAGTAAGCAATCAAAACGTATCTTAAAATGGATCCAAATCAAAATAACATGGTGAATATATATGATTAATTATGATGGAGCAAAAAGGGATCAAATCTATGCGATCAAATAAAAAAATACTCAGGTTAGATGAAACATGTGATGGATCCAAATATATAAAAAAAGGTGAACGATGAACAAATAAAATTATAATTATTACCTTGAGATGTTGCCAAGAGTATGCACCTTGAATGATGAATCAAAGGCTCTTAGATTCTGTGAATCGATCTTCCTTAAAACCACATTTTGTTATCAATTTTATTTAGAAGCCATGAAAAATTCAAAATTTTATGACAGGAGAGAAAGAGGAACGATTGTTTACAGGAAATAAATCAATACACAAAGAAAATAAAGGGAGATTTGTTTTAAAGGAATGACAAAAACCTTTCCTATTCCTTCCTTAAACTTTCCCCTCTTAGTTCCTTTTTAATTTTAATCAAATCCTCTCTCTCTTCTATATGCATGGCTAGCCAAAGATGGTGCTACATGGGCCCTTTAAAAATATCCAAATCTCATCGGCATCTATCCCACTTAAATCAATTCAAATGTGTGCACATTTATAGCTTTTATATACGCATTCTAGTAAATTCTAATGTTATTCAAATAAAATTTTAATAATTAATATTTCATAAATATTAATTTATTTAAAGCATCCCTTTTTTAGTATTTATTCTGTTTAAATCAAATTTAAACACTCTAAAGATGTCTTATATCGATACGCGTTTTTATAACTTTAAGATACACACTTTACTAAATACTACTAAAACAAATTAAATAAAATTTAGCAATTAATATTTCATAAATATTAATTAATTTACAACAATTACAACAATTATATATTAATTAAATCATGTGGGTCATTTAGAGCATTCATCAGTTAGGTTGTGCGCCTCAAAGGTGTAAATTAAGTCAGTGATTAATATCGAACTATTTAAATATCAACATTCACACGTTACTTAGCAGGTGGTGTGACATTTTGGCTGAATTTATCGCCTACACATCTTTTGGTAAAATCCAATGTTATATATTATAAGCTGTACCCGATAGTGATAATTATTTACACCAATTTGCTTCATCAAAACTATACCACATTAGGATTATGGAATTTGTTAAGGTCAAAATTCCAATTTTATGCACATTCAACTTTACAGTCCAAACACAAAATCCTTGGCTCAACAATAATAATAATAATTAATCGAACTGCTCTGTCCAAAGACTTTGACTTTAAGTTGATATCAGTTAACCGTGATACTAACCACATATAACCGAGGAGACAAATCCTCTCTTGAATAGTGCTTCACTTTCAGTTCTTTCATTCGACTCAACTATAGTCGTTTGACGGACGTCATGCCATGATTTTACTCTAATCAAAGTGGAGTTTCTGTTAGCATCTTAGTATTGGTTTTGATGACAGCAAACATGTAAGATCATACAATGTATAGATACTAATGTTTTATCAAGTTATATAGAGTATATGGTGCACG
This sequence comes from Allium cepa, assembly GCA_030765085.1. Taxonomy (NCBI): domain Eukaryota; kingdom Viridiplantae; phylum Streptophyta; class Magnoliopsida; order Asparagales; family Amaryllidaceae; genus Allium; species Allium cepa. Next base: position 63,784,041 of record CM060935.1, read on the forward strand.
ATATTAGACATATGTTAGCCAAAAAGACTGTATAGCATCAAGAGCAGACTCAAGAGGCTGTTATAGAGATTCAAGAGTTAGAGATTGAAGACTCATGAGTTTAAAAATTCAAGATATCAAGATAAGTTATAGAATCATAGAATATTTTGTTAAAGCCCTGGTAGCACTTCTTTGATCTCTCTTCATTTTCTTAAAAAAGGTTTTTAAAACCTATTCACTGATTTTAATGATTTTCATATACCTGGTTTCCAAGAAATATAATTTTTAATAATCTTTATTTTCAAAATGATTTTTCAAACATCTTTTCAAAATAGCTTTCAAATGATTCCTAACCTTTTAGTTATTTATTTAGGAAATTATTATATTAATTTTTTTCTAAGTATTTTATATTTTAATATATACTTTTAATTTGCTATATTTAGATATAGTTTTTGGTTTTCTGAATGTTTATGATATTTAAAAGTATATTATGATATTTAAAAGTATTCACTTATACTTTATACATTATTTTAGTTTTCAAAAGAAATTTATATTTAAATCTTTTATATATTAAAATACTTCAAAAAAAATTATAAAGTTTTTTTTAAGTTTTATTATGATTAAAATGTGTATAAAATATGCTAAATTGATTTACAAAGTATCAAAATATTTTATAAAGCTAAATATTTTCAAAAATTATTTTATAAAGTAAATTTTGAAAATACAAAAGGATATTTCGACATATCCTCCTTATGTATGTTGACATATAAGCTGAGATTTTCAAAATTCAAATTTTGATTAGAAGTGTCTTTTCGTCGCATCACTTCACAAATGAACATCATGTTGTTTCTCTATAGATAAATGTCCTTTCAACGAATTTTAAATACCTACTTTCTTAAATTTTCTCTCCTCTTTCACTCTCTTGATTTCTAAAAGAAAGTCTACTCGAGATCTTCTCAAATTAAATTAGAATCAAATTCAAACTCTATTGATTTGATTCTCTATTGAATACTCTCCGATCTCTCTCACTCAAATCATGATCAAAGTGCTATTTAGGAGGCTATAGGATTATTTGTATTCAAGGTCAAGAAATTGATTTTACAAACTCTTTATAATCATACTAAAATACTCTTAGATGTTCTTGGTGTCCCTAAAATCCAAGTGGGTGTGCTTGTATCCCATTTAAATCGAATGGGTATGCTTAGTGTCCCGTTTGAATCCAAGTGGTTGTGCTGATGTCCTGTCCGCATCTAGTAAGTGTACCCAGAGCTCGGAAAATCTGTAGGTTGTGTCTTGTAGCCTTAGAATTAAGATTGCATAAACTTTGATATTTGAAAAGAAATCTGTAAAAGAAATTGTATGGGACTGGATGTATGGTTACTTTGAATCATATAAAAATTCTGGTGTGATCTCTCCATCTCTTTACTTTTTTACTTTTACTGCATTTATATCTATCTGTATTCGCATCTATGATTGTCAATTTGCATTATTTAAACTACAATCTTAAAAGATTTCAAAAGGATTCATAAAAGTTAGTAAACACTATTGACCATCCCTCTAGCGTTAAATTAGCCTTAAGATCCTTACTTCCCCAAATTAACAGCTTCCACATTGAAGATCAACAGTATTCTCAAGTCAAGAGAACTGTGTAAATTAGCCACACTGATATTCTCTAATAGACCTTACTTATGTTAATCAATAGAGAACTATCCAGTGAGTCATTCCATAGTTATCCAATAACTATCAGTACGTAACCCATTGGCGCCCCTAGTAGTTATGAGTGATACACTACCCAACGTTTGGAGAGCATTAAGTACGTCAATGTTAACTGATGTATCAATATTCAGTCTTGATACATCTTGACTAGGAATATTCAAAATGGCATTTTTTTCATTGTGACGAATTACTCACAGTTACAACACTTTGTAACTACTATCATAAAGCATACTATTTATGGATTTTCTATTGAATATACTTTTATTTAAATCAATCAATTAATATAACACATTATATCAATTATATAATAGAAAGAAAATACGTTCAAGTTTGAACAAGATTGGTTATCAAGTAAGATATATGTAACAAATTACATAATTACCCAGAGGGCATACGCCTAATTTAACGACCCAGAATTTCTGTCATTTGAAATTCGTATATTTAATTGATTTTAAATATTAACAAGTAAATTATGTAAGTCGAATAAAATTTTATTTCGAATATCAAGATTTAATTGGATAATTAAATCGATAATTTAATATTTGAAATTACAGAAATAATTGGAAATTGGGTTTAATGTGATTAAATTTGATTTGTAAAGTTGTATTAAATCATATTGGAGCTAGAATGATGTTATAGAATTTTTAAAATTGAATTAAAAATTAATTTGTGGAAATTGAATATTTTAATATTTAATTGACGGGTAAAAATAGTCATTTTTCAAACAGTCTCGGATTTTGACGAAATCTATTTCATCGGATCCGTAATGTTAAATTATTGTAAGATTTCAAATTTTGTGTCAATCGGATTTACGGTTTGTCCGGGGCAAGCTAAAACGCACTGAAATCGGTAAGTGAATTTTAAATTTAAATTAGTCGATTTAAAAACCTATCTTTCAAATACTTTCGAATTGGCTCCCGATATATATTCCATTACGTTCGGAATAGGGGTAAAACATTATAAATGCCAGGCGGCACGCTTCGTTTGGAGTTCGAAAAAATTCTGGATGAATAGTATCACGAGAATTTTCTATAAAAGGACCTCAACATTTTCATTTGCATACAAAACCCTAGGGTTTCAAGCTTCAGCCGCTCCATTATCATCAATGGCCAAAAATCACTAATGTTCTCCCGTCAATATCTCCCAGTCCACTCACTATCATTAAAAGCTTTCAACTAAAAGATTGCTGAGGATAACCAGATCTTTCGATCCATACAGGTATGATCATGATCGACGCAACGATGAAGAAGGATTTTGGCCACGAACGCGCATGTTTTTTCGCATTTTCGAGGAGTTTACACAACCGATCTTGACCGCTTTTCTGGTGATAGCTTGTCTCGTGATGAGCTTTCCTTTGGCGTTGGCCGATCGTCCTCAAAACGTTTGAAATGGTTGCAAAAATTAATGAAAAGAAGGCGGTCATAGTTTTGTTTTACATTGAAAACCTGATGGAGGGAGAAGGAAAAACACGGCCTGGATCTAGAAAAAAAGGAAATGAACGGCCAGATGTGTAAAAGGTTATAAAAAAAATTTATAAAAAGAAAATTGTAAATGTTATATATTAAATTCGTTCATTCTTTAAAATGCCATAACTTTTTGATACGAGGTCCGTTTCACACGAAACGAGTTGCATCGGGTTCGTATTGACGAACACTACGCAATGGAGTTGGATTGGGATTGATTAGAGCTAGTATGAATTTTGGGTAAAATTTAAACGCGTGTTTAATTTTCGCAATAAAACGCTCAAACCGCTATTGGAAGCAAGGTGAGAACTTCTCACTCAATCGAATTTGTTTCGATTTAAATTTTAATAGCTAAATTTAAAATTGATTGATTGTGTGATTGAATGATGTTTGTTATCTGTTGTATTGGAATAGACCCTATACGCCGCATATTAAGCAGAGGTTATTATTTTAAACACATATACCGCGATATTCCACCTTGAAGTGGAATTGGTATTATATATGTACTTGGAGTTGATTTCCCGCATTATATAGCGGATGAGACCCTATTGCGCCGCATAATAGCAGATGATATTTTATGTAAACCCATGTACCGCGATATCCCGTCATGAAACGGGATTGGTATTGTGCTAACATCTGTGGATGCAGGGAAACTGGTTGGAGGGATCCAACTGGATTCCTCAAATAATTGAATTTGTTTCAATGTTGTGTGTTGATTATTTATAATCTCTGTGTGATTATCTTTGTGATTGAAATCGTTGAAGGCTAAAATTTAGCCGAATATAATTTTGGTATCGTTAGATACCGAAAATAAACAAAAATTTGATTTTTTGAAAATTCAGGTTGAAAGTTTATATTAAAATTTATTTTTGAGAATTGGATAAAATTTAAAAGAATGAAATCTAAAATAATAAAGTTTATTTTTAATCTTATTGAATAAAATTTCAAAATATGGGAAAAGCTTTGATAAATGGATTTCGGGTAGTATTATTCAAAGGTTGAAGAATTTATTCAAAATACAGATTTTAAAGATTTTGAAAAATAAAAGAATTTGTTTTCTTTAAAAGGAATTTATTTTTGAAAGGAAATAAAATTTGAAATCCATTTGGGGATTGATTTTTTGTGATTGAATTTAAATCTTTTGAAATTCCATTTGGAAATTTATTTGGTATTTTGAAAAGAATTTAGAATCAATTTGAAAATTTATTTGGAGTTTAGTAGAAATTGATTTCAATTTGAGATTGAATGAAATTCACTTGGTGTATAATTTCTTGGAATATCAATTATGGAATTTGATTTGGTTGTTTTTGAAATCAATTGAAAAAAATTAAATTGTTGTTGAAAGTGAATATTTGAAATCGATTTGAAAATCGTATATCAATGGATATTTGAAAATGTAAATTCACCATGAATTTATAAAGAAAGGGGAAATTTGTTTAAAAATAAACATTGATTTATTTTTGAAGTGTGGAAATAAATTTACGGATTTGGAACGTAAAATTAAAGTAAATCAGTAAGGATTTATTTAATTGGTTTAAATGAACCATTTTGAAATGAAAGTGTATTCTCTCTGGAAAGCCGAATAAAATTTCTAAATAGTTTTGAAAAATGAAAGTGAAAGTGTACTTGGAGTTGATTTCCCGCATTATATAGTGGACGAGACTTGCTTGTCTTAATGAAATATGATGGGGGGTTCTCGCTTCGCGTTAGGTGGCGAATGGGAGACTCTTACCCCTACAGTCCTCTTTATGGGGTTGGTTAGGCGTAACCCGTGACAGTCGAAAGGCTGACCGTAAAAGCAAGTTTAGGGTGCCAATTGTAGCCACGGTGGGTCTGGGATGGTTGCAAAGCCTACCGGTCGCCGCTGAATTCGCTCGTTATAATTTGATATCAGAGCATTTGGTTAAGCGACAACCTTGGCTCTATTGGGAATTACTCATTAGAGATAGAGTCAGCAGTACTCTAGAATGAGTGTGAGTGTAATAATAGATATGAGCGCGTTTTTGTTAGTGAATATAAAAAATTGTTTTATATTGTGTTGATTGGTTTGTTGAGCAATACGAGTAATTAACGTTATTGATAGGAATCTCTAAACACTTGTATAGATCAAATTCGACACGATATCGTTTTAATATAGGGTAAATGAAATAATTTTACCTAAATTATTTTCGTATATAAAAGAGAAAAAATTTCTGTGAATTATTATAATATATGATTGCTTGGTTGCTAGAAAGTGACGATATTAAATTATTATCATTAATGTTGAAAAAGAAATTGAAATCCAAAGTTAATAAATAAATTCACATACAAATAGAATTGGAGAATATAAATTGTAAATGTGATTTGTAATTCGAAATAAAATTCCAGAGGAATATTTGAAAATGTTTTGAAAGGGTTTGCAATTTGGAAAAGATTAAAATCCTTTTTTAGTTTGAAAATGGTTTTCAAGGGTTTGGAAAAATGTTTTTGGAAGGATAAAAGCTCTAAACTCTTTTCGGTCGCTGGAAAATAATTCCGATGATGATCGCGACATCATCGGTGTTCATTTTCGGGTTTCCAAAAGAGGATTGCTGCCAAGTTGTTTTAAATGGAAGTTGTTTGGAAAAATTGGGTTTGGGTTTCGAAATTCAAAGGATAATTTGAATTGGTTTCAAAAATGGATTTGAAATGTTGGAAAGACTCTGGAATCTGAAAAAAATAGTTATGGAATAAAATTTATTAGGTTGAAAATAAATTTGGGGTAGAAACAAATGAATTGAAATTGAGATTGAATTATGGAAATAAATTTATGAATGAATGAATTTACAATTGCGAGTAAATGAAATTGGAAACTAAATGTTGAAATTCATCTTGAAATTGCAAGTAAATTGAAAATTTGTCAAGTTGGATCAAATGAAGCTAAGTATTAAAATAAAATTAGTAAGTAAAACTAATTGAAGAAATGAAAATTTTAATATGGGTTGAAATGAATTGAATTCAACATTTATAAATAAAGGGTAAATTAAATTCATATGGAATTTGAAATCCAGTTTAAATATAAGTGGTTATAAACCGAAATAGTGAATTGAATTGTGTTTGGGAACGAACAAAAGGGTAAAAAGGAAATTGAAAACTAAATACCGAAAACCAATTTGAACTGTGCGAGATGAAATGAGTTAGAACTTGTAATGAATTAGTAAAAGAAACTAATTTAAAATAGCAAGATGAATTAGTTGTGAATGAAAAATAATTGATAATATTCAATATTCAGAAGGTAAATTGAATCCAAATAGAATTGAAATTGTAGATTGAATTCAAATGAAATTGATAACGTGAGATTGAATGAAAATGGATATTATGGTTAGCAGGATATACAGGTGGATTAAAGGAAACTGGGATTTTGATTTGAAGATAAAAAAATTGAATTGCTCAACAAAAAAAGGTATGTATTTGAATTTCAGTATGAAATTTGATGATTTTCTTGTCCAGCCACTTGGCATTATCTTTTCTTTTTGAAATCTGGGGGCCATGGTGCCATTTTTATAGTCGTACCGATCTAGCCGCGCAAAGGAGACGCTTGCGAAATTTTTCGACAAATTAAGGCGTTCGAATATTTTTGAGAAAATTGGAAATTTTTAAAAACTATAACCTTAATTTTGGAGTGAAAAGTTAAACGATGTAGTTGGTTTTGAAGAGATAACTAAGTAGGTTTGAAAACTTAGTAAAGTTATCGTAAGAAGTTTAACTATGGATTTTGGGAAAGTTAAAATGTTTAAATGAATTTGAAATTTAATTTGAACAAATGGTTTTGAAAAGTTAATGGATTCTGTAACTTTTTCTTACTTGGCAATTTCGAAAATGAAATTCTTTTAAAGTGGGAAGTTTGTAACGATCCAGAATTTATGTCATTTGAAATTCGTATATTTAATTGATTTTAAATATTAGCAAGTAAATTTTGTAAGTCGAATAAAATTTTATTTCGAATATCTAGATTTAATTGAATAATTAAATCGATAATTTAATATTTGAAATTACAGAAATAATTGAAAATTGGGTTTAATGTGATTAAATTTGATTTGTAAAGTTGTATTAAATCATATTGGAGTTAGAATGATGTTATAGAATTTTTAAAATTGAATTAAAAGTTAATTTGTGGAAATTGAATATTTTAATATTTAATTGACGAGTAAAAATAGTCATTTTTCAAACAGTCTCCGTTTCGGCGAAACCAGTTTCATCGGATCTGTAATGTTAAATTATTATAAGATTTCAAATTTCATGTCAATCGGATTTACGGTTTGTCTGGGGCAAGCTAAAACGCACTGAAATCGGTTTAAGTGAATTTTAAATTTAAATTAGTCGATTTGAAAACCTATCTTTCAAATACTTTCGAATTGGCTCCCGATATATATTCCATTGCATTCGGAATAGGGGTTAAACATCATAAACGCCAGACGGCACGCTTCGTTTGGAGTTCGGAAAAATTCTGGATGAATAGTGTCGTGAGAAATTTGTATAAAAGGACCTCAACACTTTCATTTGCATACAAAACCCTAGGGTTTCAAGCTTCAGCCGCCACCATTATCATCAATGGCCGAAAATCACTAATGTTCTCCCTTCAATATCCCTCAATCCACTCAATATCATTAAAAGCTTTCAAATAAAAGATTGCGGAGGATAACGAGATCTTTCGATCCATACGGGTATGATCATGATCGACGCTACGATGAAGAAGGATTTTGGCCACGAACGCGCACGTTTTTCGAGGAGTATACACAACCGAGCTTGACCGCTTTTCTGGTGATAGCTTGTCTCATGATGAGCTTTCCTTTGGCGTAGGCCGATCGTCTTCAAAACGTTTGAAATGGTTGCAAAAATTCATGAAAAGAAGGCGGCCATGGTTTTGTTTTACGTTGAAAACCTGATGGAGGGAGAAGGAAAAACACGGCCTGGATCTAGCAAAAAAGGAAATGAACGGCCAGATGTGTAAAAGGTTATAAAAAAAATTTATAAAAAGAAAATTGTAAATGTTTATATATTAAATTCGTTCAATCTTTAAAATGCCATAACTTTTTTATACGTGGTCCGTTTCGCACGAAACGAGTTGCATCGGGTTCATATTGACGAACATTACGCGATGGAGTTGGATTGGGATTGATTGGAGCTAGTGTGAATTTTGGGTAAAATTTAAACGCGCGTTTAATTTTATTCAGAATAAAACGCTGAAACCGCTATTGGAAGTAAGGTGAGAACTTCTCACTCAATCGAATTTGTTTCGATTTAAATTTTATTATTTAAATTTAAAATTGCTTGATTGTGTGATTGAATGATGTTTGTTATCTGTTGTATTGGAATAGACCCTATACGCTGCATATTAAGCGCGGGTTATTATATTAAACACATATACTGCGATATTCCACCTTGAAGTGGAATTGGTATTATATATGTACTTGGAGTTGATTTCCCGCATTATATAGCGGATAAGACCTTATTGCGCCGCATAATAGCGGATGATATTTTATTTAAATCCATGTACCGCGATATCCCGTCTTGAAACGGGATTGATATTGTGCTAACATCTGTGGATGCAGGGAAGCTGGTTGGAGGGATCCAACCGGATTCCTCAAATAATTGAATTTGTTTCAATGTTGTGGGTTGATTATTTATAATATTCGTGTGATTATCTTTATGATTGAAATCGTTGAAGGCTAAAATTTAGCCGAATATAATTTTGGTATCGTTGGATACCGGAAATAAATAAAAATTTGATTTTTTTTAAAATTCAGGTTGAAAGTTTATATTAAAATTTATTTTTTAGAATTGGATAAAATTTAAAAGAATGAATTCTAAAATAATAAAGTTTATTTTTAATCTTATTGAATAAAATTTCAAAATACGGAAAAAGCTTTAACAAATGGATTTCGGGTAATATTATTCAAAGGTTGAAGAATTTATTCAAAATACAGATTTTAAAGAGTTTGAAAAATAAAAGAATTTGTTTTCTTTAAAAGGAATTTATTTTTAAAAGAAAATAAAATTTGAAATCCATTTTGGGATTGATTTTTTGTGATTGAATTTAAATCTTTTGAAAATCCATTTGGAAATTTATTTGGTGTTTTGAAAAGAATTTAGAATCAATTTGAAAATTGATTTGGAGTTTAGTATAAATTGATTTCAATTTAAGATTTGAATGAAATTCACTTGGTGTTTAATTTCTTGGAAAATCAAAATGAAATTTGATTTGGTTGTTTTTTAAAATCAATTGAAAAAAATTGAATTGTTGTTGAAAGTGAATATTTGAAATCGATTTGAAAATCGTATATCAGTGGATATTTGGAAATGTAAATTCACCATGAATTTATAAAGAAAGGGGAAATTTGTTTAAAAATAAACAATGATTTATTTTTGAAGTGTGGAAATAAATTTACGGATTTGGAACGTAAAATTAAAGTAAATCGATAAGGATTTATTTAATTGGTTTAAATGAACCATTTTTAAATGAAAGTGTATTCTCCCTGGAAAGCCGAATAAAATTTCTGAATAGATTTGAAAAATACATATACATATATATATATATATATAATATATATATATATAATATATATATATATATAATTCTAGAATTGGTTTTGAAAAGGATACCTTGGAGAAATTAACTTCTTAAATTGTTTTAAATCCTTTAAGTAAAGATTTATTAAGTTGATATAGAAATGATTATTTCTAAGATTTAATCAATAATTGTTTTAGAAAATAGTTATTTAAATAGTTATACTCTATCTACTAATTTTATTTTGAAAATTAGTTTGGGACTAAAGTTATATGTAACATTGGTATAATATTTTTATAACTAATATTTTAAGTTAAGTGTTTAAAGAAAAATAGTTTATTTCAAAGTGTTTTCCCAATATATTTTAGATAACTTTTATAAATTATTTTAAAGTATTTAAACTCGGCAGATTTCCAGTGAAAATGAATAAATATTTGGAAGTGTTTCCGTGTGAGGAAAAATGATTTGGAATTTGTTTTCAAAAGTTGTAAAGGTAAAAAGTGATTTGAAATTTGTTTTCAAATGGTTGAAGTGTGGAAAAATATACCATGTAAAGATATTTTTGGAAAATAAATAATTTGGGAAATTATTTGAAATCAGTGATGTTGTGCATATCTATTGATAGTTAAATAACCGACTTTCAATATTTACCTTTAAATGGGCATTTGTTGTGATTTGCTTAAATTTGAATTCTACACTTATTTTAAAATAAGCGCTCGTTATTCGGTTTAGTCGGGAGATGATCTTTGGGTCATGAATCCCATTCTGAATAGTGATACCTCGTAATGGATAGCATTTGAAGACCGGTGTTGAAGACCGGATATTTTCGGAAACGGAAGGATTACCATCGAGTGTCTCTGCATCAGCTGATCTCCGATATAGATATTTTATCACCCTTTGTGATGGAATTCCGGACGTGATTAGTGAATATCCGGATTGCAAGGGCTTCTTTTGGAAGTGCCTTCGGTTTCGTTCGATTCCGGAATGGACTTGTATGGATGTGTGTCTGACGTTACAATTTGAGATGTAAAGCTGGTTTCTATCAAATACATTTCTGTTGGTGGCGGAGAATTTATTTCCTTAGCTTAACACCCTTCTCTGAGACGTACGAGCTCAGAGGTTATGTAGTTGATGGTTTTTAGTGATACATTCCCAATTTGGTAATGTGGCATGCGAAGTGCTGCTGACCATTTACTGATCAAAGCATAGCTTTTCTGAAAAGTGTAGCTTTGTGGACAAGACTTCGTCGGACCTCACAACCCGGTAATGGTCAAAACGGGAAAGATGCAGCAAGGTTATAGGGAGTAGCGCCCTTTAGGGTATGTGCATTTCCTTCTGGATAGAAGTGGTATCATGGTATGGAGCCCAGATACTTAACTTATGTGGATGTCGGAAATATATATGACTTTGTGATTGTTGTTGGTAGAGGATCCTCGGATAAAGGTTGTTTACAACCGGGGGATGGCATACTCGTGTCAGTAATTACCTACTTTTGCAGAGGTAACCCGACCTTGTGTTGGCAGAGATCCGGTTAGGTTCTCGGGGCATCTCGCCAGAGGCGTTCCCACGTGGCAATAGGAAGTTCCTTAGCCTGACCATTTGTTGGAAAATCCAAAGAAATGATACGAGCCCTATACGGTTTTAGTTGTATAACCTGCTATGGAGTGTGGCGGTAACCTGCTATTAAACATGGTAGCTATAGTAGGCATACGATAATGGTCGTATGTTGGCTAAGATTTATATTATACTTTCGAAATATTTTCCTGCACTTTGCACTTATAATAATAATATCAAAGAAATTTTTCTGCGTATAAAGCATGTTTGACTATCATAAGGAGAAATCTCCTCCGATTCTGCGTTTGCATTTTGTGTGTGTGTGTGCGGGAGGCCTTATGGTAGTTACATTTTCTAAAAGCATTGTGGATCTATTTTAAAATATTACTTTGTTTGTTTTTAAAGATAAACTGTTTTAAGTTCTCACACCAGTCGCATGACTGACCTGGAGTTTATTGTTCCCTTCCTAAACTCTGAGTGCCCATCATTTTCCACATGGGCAGTCTAGAGTCAGGTTATCAGGTCATTCTGGAATCCAGGAGTTGCTGTAGAGATCTGGAGGCAAGCTGGATGGCATGGCATATCAACTAGTATATAGTATTTCTTTTCCGCTGTTTGTTGTTGCAAACTCTGATAATGAAATGTAATGTGATGTAATGTAATAACTGATACAGTTCTTTTGACTTAAAGTTTATTCATTTATCTATTATATATTGTTCCGCTGCGATTGTGAGATTCTGATATTGTTCTGTTTCTTCTTGTTTCTTACTTCTTCTATCTTTTTCTTCTTCTTTAACCCTAACAATTCGGTTTTCCAGCCTTCGATTGTTCAGCAGTTGATACAGTGGACATATTATTGTCGATTTTCGAAAGTCGAAAATCCCGTTCGTTATACCTAACTCTATCACTTATAGTGTCATAAGTAATTAACTTTAATGCTAACAGAAGAAGAATTATTAATAGCACATATGTGATTAAAGTCAAGTACATAAATGGCATTAACCAAAACAATACTGCATATATTATTTCCATCAAATACAATGTTCATAACATTATTTATAAAATGAAGATCAAATCCAGTCTCGGCCAATCTAGACATAGATATAATATGCAAATAAAATTCTTTAGATAATAGATTGTTCAAAACAATATCAAGTCCATTTGGAAAACATAAATGATATTCTCCAACCACAGTTGCATCTACTATGGACCAATCAACAACTTGGAAACTCATTTCCCATATTTACCATGTGTTGTCTACTCCTAAGTCCTTGTAACGAATTACATATATGAACTCTAAATCCAGTAACTATAGAATAAGAATTTTATTAACTGCAAAATAGTTTTGAATCATAAACATATCTTTAGGATCTGAAGAACCGGATTATTTCTTCTCTTTAACCATCTTCAAATAGTTTGGAGAATTCTATTTCTAGCGTCATTTCTTATGACAACAATGACATTCACCCTTGTCAATAGCAGCACCTTTCTTACGTTTCTTTTTACAATTCTTATGTTTCTTCGAACCTTTAGAAGATGTTGCCTTCCCATTTATAGGGAACACTATGTCTTGATCTTTGAATGAGCTTTCTGCTGACCTCAACATATTGAGTAGCTAAATGAGGCCCACATTCATCATATCGTAGTTCAATGTGAATGGCTCAAACTACGGAGTCAGGGAGCATAAGATCCAATCTAATTGTAGTTCTTCTCTTAATTTAATACTACGCTTTGAAAGTCTATATGTATAGCCTTTTTTGATTATGAAGTAATCCTCAACACGACTGCAAAACTCATCTTCGTATTGAAAAGTTTATTAGTAATTTGGTACCTCAAAGAACAAGATTACTCCCGAAATAAAGGTTTTATAGAAGATTTCATGGATAGTCATGTTCTCATGCTATTTTCACAACGGTTTTTCTAAAGTAAAAAATACATAGGCTTGGGCTATATCATAATCAGCTACCCAAGTTTTATAAGTTTTTACCGTTTCAAGATCTACACTTTCACTTGGTTTTGTTTTTAAAGGTTCAGAAAAGACAACCATAAAGGTTCGGAGGTGAGCGCTATCTTTATTGCTCTAAACTATCAGTGTAGTTGGGTTCGGTGTACTTATTATTTTCTGAAAACAATCCTAAATTGCTCATTTTGCTGCAAATTTAATTTAAGTATACTGTACTTACATAGCAAATGTTCTTGTAATATTAGAAAGGTTAAATGTATTCATTTTATTTTTCTAATATGGCTCCAAAAGCCCTAAGAGAAGCATAGAAATATTACAATTCCTTTAGTGAGTTTTAAGACTCATTCGCCTTCGGATTTCGACCTTGAGTTTGCTGAACAAATCATAAGCCTGCAACCAATTGATAACTTTTTATCGGTTGTATCGCATACAACTCCTAATCGTTATTTTCCCTGATTTGGACCTTGACCTTGAGTTTGCCCAATAAATCGAGAGAGACTATTCACTCTTACCTAACATTACTCAACAACCTAAGTATAATGCATGTGCCTTGAGTTTTATCAATAAATACATGCATGTATCTTACCTCATCTAGGCTATATATTAATAGTATTAAACGTACAATCTATATCTTAAATTTGCTCAATAACTAGCGCTTAGGCGAGTAATCTATAAATATATAAATGATAGACGTAGTTATGTTAAAGATTCATAATCTTCAATACATATTAAGTGATATCGATTTAAGAAATAACTTATTCCTTATGAAATACCCTCGTAATTCAAGCATCGAACACATCTGAGATCGTGGTGTATGTAATGTACTACGTACTTATTTCAAAAATCTATTTAGGTTTTTTAAAGTTTCGCTTATATTATGTCATATATATATAACTATATAAGTTTAATCTATTTATAATTATTATAATTTATTTAACTTATATGATATTTATAATCAAATCGTTTTTAATTTTTATGTTTATTTTAATTAACTAATTTAACTAAATTTTATTGAATTTTAGAAATGTTATTATATTCATCCTAAACTATTTAAGATGAATAATTAACTATAAATTTTATTTATATATATATATATATCAGTATAGATATACACTAATTAAAATTTGATTAATTGTTTATCAAATAAATTATTTATTTAATTAAATAGTTTTAGTGATTTCGATTTAAATCATCTTAAACTATTTAAGATAAATACATTTAACTATAACCTTTATAGTTATATACATATATCAATATATATGTGTGTATTTTACTTAATTAACATTTAGTTAATTATTTATTTAATTAATCTAATTAGTTAGATATTTATAGAAATTTCAAAAATATTATTAGTTTCTCAAAACAATTTTGAAAAAAATTAAATTTATTTTATAAACTTTATAAATTTTATTTTATGTTTTAAATTTAACATTTAAATTTAAACTATATTTTATATTTTCAAGTCTTAATTTGAAAAATTAACCCAAGGCCCAAAATTCTCTAGGCCTTACATCTGGACCAACCTTTTGGACTTATCCATCCATTAGTTGGGCCTAAATGTTGGTTAATCAGATTGAATAGATCATACATGCTCTAATACCATTGTTGGAACCATCTATTTTGGTAGTAGGTAAAATGGATATATTTCAAAAAAAGAAAACCCCTAGCTGGATCTTAATGAGCATATGAAATATAATAATTAAAATTAGAAATGACCTATTTATTAAATAAAATCATTTTTCTTAGATATGTTATTTAATTAGTCATATTTATTTTTTATTATGAATACATCTAAAATATTCAAATATAGATGTAATGACACACACACACAAACACACACACAAATATATATATGTGTGTGTGTGTGTGTGTGTGTGTGTGTGTGTGTGTGTGTGAGCATAACATGGTAATATAACAAGTATAACCATGGTTTAATATGTGCATATGTAGATATTGAAATTTTTATCTACTGTGTATAATTTGAGGACTATATATATAGCAGTTGCCTTATTTAGTTTGTTTAATATTAAATATGTATAAGTTATTATATTTTAAAATTTAAATTTAATAAAATAGTAAGTTTGACTTTGTTAAAATATCCTATATAATCTAACTAGGTAAAATTTTTATTCAAAGTTAAATTGACTATAATATGTTAATTTGACTAGTAAATGCATTTAATTTTAAATTTCTAATCTATGTCAGTTTAATACTCAATATAAAATATCTTTAAATTAACCAAGTATTATTTTATAAATATATAAACCGAAGCCAATTTTTTATATTAATTTTAATATAGATATTTTAAAATTTTAACATATTCAATATATCTATTTTTATACAAAAAATATATATAATATCTTTTAGCCTAAATTTATTTATTTCTTATTTAAAATTAGTATAATAGAGAGTAATAACTTTTTTTTTTTGGCATAGCCGACGGGGTTGGATGGTCCCCTACCACTTTATTAATGCATCGGAGAGAAAAAACATACAAAAACTAAACAGACCACACATACAGACGAGCAACAAAGCAAACAATAGAGGCAACAAAGTGCACAAGTACGAAAAAAGGGAAAAGCAAGGAAAAAAACAAGCAGACAAAACAAACAGGGAGAGATGAACAGACAGGAAGCAGGAAACGCAGCCCAATCAGTAAGTATTGATTTATATAATTATTATACATATATAAAAGTATTTATTTAAATTTAATAATAATTATTATATATATATATAAAACAAAACAAACTAAAGAGAGTAATTATTATTATATGTATAAAAGTATTGATTTAAATTTAAAATTAGTATATTTTGCTATTATAATATATATATAATCTTTTGGAATTTTTTTAAAAACTAAATGCCCGAGAATAATATTTAATTTAAAAAATATATGTATATATTAATTTGAAATTAATGTATTTTACTATTTAAAATGATTATAATTAATAAATGATTGATTAAAATTATTAAAAAATATATTTTATGTATAGAAAAAATATTACTTCATAAAATAATTTACGGTCGAAAACAAATTTATTTTTAAATCACTTTCATAATTCAAACCGTTGTATTTAATTGAATTAAATCATATGACTAATTATTGAATTATTGAAATTAATTGTGAATTATAGTAAGGCAATACTAATATATATAAATGGTGATAATGAGCATATAAGAATTTACATATAAACATAATGGTACCTGGATGAAGATGAAGCATATTTGACACACCTTGGTCTATGTAGTCTCCTAGATCTCGGGAATCACTACCCAAAGTTGCAACCTTCAGCATATAACCACCTTAATGGAGTGACTATATATATGAGATAATGAAGAGGAGGGGTTCAACTATGAATGCTTGAGATAGGCAGCTAGAGTTGTCAAGAAGAGGAACCAAAAAATGAACGAATGTGTAAGCTATTTATAGAGGTAGATAAGGAGACATTTGAATAAATATCTTCTCAATTATCTCTCATCTACACTTACTCATTCAAGCTTCACTCTCTGACCATGTATGGGTGGCCTACCTTGATGATGTGATAATCCACATCATTTTGCAATTATTTATTTGATATCTAATTAATCAAATATAAACCGATACCACATATCGGTGCATGTACACATAATTATTATATATACACATATATAATTGCTAAAAGAGTTAAGAATATTTCTAAGAGTTATCCTATTTAATAAAGGCACCCAAATACTAAATATAGTCATAGCTAATATTTCTCTAAATATTAGTTAATTTAATTAATTTATGACCTTTTTATCAACTAATTAAGTTAATTAATTTATAATCGATTGGCTAAGAGCAATAAAGATAGCTTAATTTATTAACATTTATTGTCTATCATAACTGAAACTTTAAAAATTAAATCTGCCGAAGGTGTGTGTAATGACTTGCTTTTTCAACCCTTAGAAATCGATAATAATACATCAACGATACCCAAGTGCCAAACTATCCAAGTGCTAGAAAGACAGATTGTAGGGGTGAAAGAAAATAAAAGACAGAATAGAATCTCTCATCGTAACGAGTAATCTATAGTATACATAATGATCTGTACAAGATAAAATAGTAATATACATACATCAATCAGAGCACACTAACTAATCATCAGCTTGGACAGTTATAACAATATGTCCTCACAAATGCTGATAAATATAGATAACCAATGCAATGGAAAATAATATATATGTGAATACATCTCAAGGCCTCCAATTCATCTCCTGAAGCTTTAAAGCATCCAAACTAGATCAATAAATATGCTCAGTCTGACCCAAACATTATTATAAAATACATCCGGATTAATCTGCTAAACCAACGTGAGAAACACACTTCAAATGAATTTTAATGTTATAAAAACTTTTCAAAATCACAGGGAAATGACCGAAGTTAGATAATATGAGTAGCACAGTGAATTAACAAAGTCACAGTAGAAATCTAGTTAAAGTGACCAATGTCAACAGCAGGTTCAAACCAAATAATGACACAGGGAATTCGAACTAAACATATCAAGTTTGAAAGTCAAGGCCGATGTCAATAGAGAAATGCACAGAGAAAATTCGAACTGGTCAAGTCATGGTGGCCAAGAAAACGAAATTCAAAATCAAACAAGCTGCGACAATCAAGTAACAAAGAATTATACGAATTGAACAAGTCAGAAACATCTTAAGCATTCATGAAAAATCAAACGGCAAAACAAATTATCAAACGAACGAAAATCAAGGGAATTAAACCCTATTTAATTGTTAACATCATCGATAGGTAATGCATTGAGTTCAAGAATATTAACATAAAGCAAAAAGCATAAATCACATATCAATTCATAGTCGAACTCGATCAAATTAAAGGAGCCGTGTGCAAATTGAAGAAGCGGTCGATTGCCAATGCAAATCAGAAGAATAGTCAATGTAATCGACCAACAAACAATTGGCTAATTCAATTATCACAAAACCCTAGCGCATAGAGGAACGAACAAGCAAAGGAAGAAGAAACTATTATTTTTTACAGAAGCAAAGCGGGCCAAAGAAATATAGAAAGAAAACAAAAGGGATTTAGTACTAAGTCTTTTAGGCCGGATTCTTTTAAATTCATATTGGGCTTTAAATTTTAAAACTCGGGTTTCATTATTTTTAATTGTTTTCTTGCATTTCTCTTTTAATCTTTTGTAAATTCCAGTCTTGTGACTAGGGGACGAACTACGATAGTGTAGTTCGAGAATTCGCAACTCAGTGGCTGAGTTGTGGTAGGGTTTTAAGCGTAGAGTTAGGTTAGTCGATGGCGGGTGTCGCGAGTTTACATATGTAAGCATCTGACTACTTAATTTCTAGTAAAAACCATAGGGGTAGCATGTAGACAAAGTTTTACCGAGCTGGGTAAATCTGTGTGTTCTATTTTCTGCTTTTATTATTCTGCTATTATTTGTGCTGCTATTATTCTAGTAAAATCTATGTTGATATTATTTTATACTTCCACATTAAATTTTTATAATTAATAGTATCACCCTATTCACTCCACTCTAAGGTGAAATCGATCCTATAACTACTTCACTATTAAGAGCGGTTTGCATGTCCAGAAACAATAACATAGTAAATAAATAGGAATTCATAATATCGTGTGTGCCTTTTACATGAGACAACTAACAGTTACAGTCCAGACAACCTAAAAGAAAAGGACAAATGCTGGAAGATAAAAGTCAACAAAACCATAAATCCTAAAATCATGCCAACATATTACGAGATGCCTTGCTTCGCGGTTGGAGCTCGTTTCATTGCTGCGACCTTTGAATGGTAGTAGCATAGCGACTATACACCCAATCTCGTGCCGTTGGTACTGCTAGTGTTGTTGACGATTTCAGAATTACAATCTTCCTAAGGAAAGATCTAATGATAGCAGAAGGAACCTTCTACTAAACTCCCTCTCCATGGAGGTTCACCCATGTCACCTAAAGACAAAAGTGGATAGGTGAAAATACGGAAAATGACTCTGCGGATTGCTAATCCTTGATCAACAAATTGCATCGTAAGGGTGCAAGTTCAGTTGATGGTGATGCCACTAATACTAGCATATGTGGTCTTCTGCACCATAGGATGAATCTAATCGTAACTTCCCGTCCTAGGGATGACGTTATGTTGAAGGATACGCACAACTTATTGGCCAGTCAGACAAAGATTATTCTTATTTCAAACACCGACATCATGATAAAATATCTGCTGCAAAATCTTTGAGTTGGTCTCTTCAAACATCCAAGTCTATGTCCTTCACGGAGGCCTCCAAAATCTTAATGAGATCATCATTAATCAGCTCAATCAAGACACCCTTCACCTCCGAATGAATTAAACTATTGCCTCCATCGAAATTCTAGGCCAATAGGACATCGGAAAGGCAGTGCAACATGGGTAACATTCCCACTCAAAGGTCTCGAAACAGAGGATCGGAGCAAATCTACCACGACGAGTAACTCTTCCTGCCCAAAAGCGGCGAAACCTTCTGCTTATTCTGGTCCTTCCAAGTGGCCACTTGAGGGTTGAGACCATAATGGTGCGATGAAAAACAATAGTGCGGAAAGGTGTCTTGGGCTAAAAAGTTGTCGGATGGAGGAAATAGGGTTTAGATCTGGAGTGGTGGTGGGGCAAGATCTAATGTGTAAAACCGGCATGAGGGGGAAGGCGAGACTGCTGCTTCTAGGGAAAAATGCCATCGCCTAGAGGAGGAACGAAAGAGAGAGGCCGATACTTGAAGGAGGAGGAGGATGGAGATTAGGTTCGGTGTGTTGAGGAAGGATGGACGAAAGAAGGCAACTGAGGGAATTCAGATGTGACTTTTATAGTCCAGTTCCAGGTTCAAATTGCGCCAAAAATCATTAACTAGTGGACCACTCTAGGTTTACCGCTAGATGATCAACGCCAGACGAGCTTTGGGCGTTTAGGGTCGGATTAAATAATAATAATTATTTTGTGCCATCTCCTTCAATTTGACATGATCCGAAAAATTCCTGCCATCATCACAGCGGTGTCAGAACCTACTGCCTAGTCCCGAACCATGCTTCAGCAATTCACAGTAGTCCCAACAAAACTGTTACGACCAACAACAATTCCAAAATCTGAAAATATTTTGCTTACTTCGCACGAAAATATTTCCTCCAATAGCTAGTGTTAAAACACTTCAAACTACATACCCCAATAAACTGAATGTTATTCCTATTTTGTCCGTACCCTGAAGAGAGAAAATTTTAAAAATTTCAAAAATAGAAATGTTATTGGGCTAAATATTCACCCCTTGAAACTCATTTTCCAAATCGAAAAACTATTTTCTTACCAAAATAAAATCAACCTTTATATATATATAAGGGTTTCAAAACTTACTCATTTATAAACCAAAATTTCTTAAAACGACCAACTTAATAGTATACGTATTTCTTCGAAAATTAAAATTTCAAAACTTCCCAAAATAAAATTTTCAAAACAAATCCTTGGGAAAAGAAATCCTTTGAAAAACCTTTTTGTCAAAATATATGGCATTTCCAAAATATATTTTATAAAAAAACTCCGTCATAGGTTTAAAACTAAGGAATTGATATTAATTCTCCAGTTAAAAATCCAGTTTTCCATCAAAGAGATGATTGATGGACAATCTCTTACCAAAATTGGTCCTAAGATGTTTGCGACATACAGACTCCAATTTCCCGCCCGTCTAAGATAAATGTGTATCTCCGATTGGAAATCATCGTCGAAATCCAAAATCACAAGGTGGCTAGATTTCAAACATCAAGTCGAACACCTTCAGTGCCTGGGATTCAGCCATTTGTCATACTCATGCTCTTTATCAGTAGCGTCTTACGCATCACCAACACTCCGGGGAGTAAATCAGAGGTGGTGTGAAAATCCTATTTCTAAGATATTTCCAACCCATAGTTGCTTTGCCCATTCCTTCGGAGTGGAACTACAACTACCTCTACGGTCTGAATTCTTAGAATCTAGCGTAAAAAATATAATAATACTAGATAGGAAAGTATGAATACATTCTCTTAATTTATCCTAACTCCTCCGATCTACTAATCTAAGCTCTAATATCAAATGTAACAACCCATACCTTAATGGGTCTACATTTCGACAAAAATCGAAACTCATGTCCATCAAAGCACAGATCATTGGATTTGGTATTTGAAAATAAGCATGAGCATTATCGGAGATTGATAGAAATCTAAAACAACAGTAGAAACAGTAATAGGATAGAATACTGACTATGACTACTATCTTGGAATTACCACATCAGCATCGAGCATGAGAGAAAAGAAGGCTTTCTCCAATAACTCAACATGTCCAGCTCCAATGACCAGTTCCTCTAAATCTATCATGTGGGTTTTAATAAGGAGGGGGTTCGAACAACGTACTGGTGGCTGGAAAATATATAAGCTGTCCATAACATAAATTTATACCAATTGATTTCCATTTAATTGTTATGTCTACTATGGTTAGAAATTCTAATCTAACCTTGCATTGCACATACTGTAACGACCCTCGTAACCTTACCGCATCTTTTCTGCTTCGACCATTTCCGGTTTGTGAGGTCCTGATGCAGTCTCGTCCATAAAGCTATGCTTTTTCACAAAGCCATGCTTTGATCAACAAATGATCAGCAGCACTTCGTATGCCACATTACCAATTTGGGAATGTATCACTAGTAACCATCAACTACATAACCTCTGAGTTCATACGTATCAGAGAAGGGTGTTAAGCTAAGAGAATGAATTCTCCGCCACCAAACAGAAATATATTTGACAGAAACCAGTTTTACATCTCAAAGTGTAATGTCAGACACACATCCATACAAGTCTGTTCCGGGTTCGAACAGAACCGAAGGCACTTCCGAAGAAGCCCTTGCAATCCGGTTATTCACAATCCCGATCGGACTTCCCATCACTTAGCGAATTTCTATACCGGCGTGACTCGGTGCAGAGACAATCGACAGGTTATCCTTTCGTTCTCGAAAATACCGGTCTTCACCATCGGTCTTCAAATGCTATCCATATCGACGTATCATTATTCGGAATGGATTATACGACACAAGGTCCTCTCCCGGCTAAACCGAATAATGAGCGTAATATTTAAAAACATATGGATAATGGGATTTCGATTAAGTCACAACTTATTATCCAAAAACCTTTCTTTAAATGGTTTAAAACAATTACCATTTCAAATCTTTAAACAAAAAGATTTATTTCACAAAGTTCACCCACCTTTCACAAAGATTCAATTAAAGCTTTAAAAACAATTTCAAATTGGATTAACTCATCCAATCATTTAAATAAAAGACTCAATTTATATTTCCCAAAACCATTTCCAAAAATTCATAGCTTTTCAGAAACATTTTTCATTTCAAATCTTTTATTCAAAAGATACACCTTTTAAATCTTCTTCAATTTCAAAACAAGATTCAATTACTTTCAAAAACAATTCACAATTTCTTTTCAAACTTGAAACCTTTCAACCTAAATTGGAAATCCATCCCTTATATGAAAGCTTTTATTATTTGAAAACAAATAGTTTTCGTTTTGGGAAAACTGATTACATTTACATAAGCTAAAGCCATTCAAGTATAAAACTTGGGTTTAAATTTAAATTCCCAAAACAGTACTTTTAAAAAAAAACCATATAAACACCTTTATAACTTGTGTAATCCTTTTAAATCATAATTCCTAAATCATTGAATTCAATTTCAAATATTGAATTCAAATTTAAATCAAATTATTTAAATTTCAAAATTTAATCAAGTTATTCAAAATAACTTATGAAACTCATTTTCAAAAACTTTCAATTCCAATTCCAAAACTATTTTGGATTCAAAAATTCAATCTTTAAAATCATTAAAAATTTGTGACTTAACTGATTTCCTCGTGCAATCCATATTTGTGTGTGTAAGGTGTAGTCTAGGGGTTTCACACAATAGTGCATCATTATCAATCAGCACGGATTCAAATACAGCAATATATTTGATAAGCGGTATAAACTATAATGCTTATCTTTCATTCACAGATCATATATATATATCATAAATAACAAATTACATCACACATGAATAAATTACATCACAGTACATAACTCCAAATGATTCATGTCACCAAGCAACACATATCAGGGATACCAACAATTCAAAGCATTTCATAAATCCAAACATCCATAAGTAAGATCAATTAATCATTTGATTAATTTAAATCAAATTAATTACTAATCCTGGTTAAATTAATATTAATTAATTACAAACCAATTCAAATAATTATCTTTTAATCACTCATTAATCAATCCTTTAATGACAAATTAATTATTCTTTGATTATGAATTAATCAATCTTTAATCATAAAATAATTAACCTTTAATTATTCAATTTTTTTCTTCAATTAATTATCCTTAATAAATTACATTAATTAATTAACCCTAAATTAATTTCCATTTAATTAATTATCCTTAATTAACTACATTAAGTGACTAACCTTAATAACTTACGTTAACAAACCATAATTTGATTACATTGAGTAATTATAATTTAATCCCTTGATTAATCCACTTTAATCATTAATTAAAACTTAATTACTTAACTTCTTTAAGTAATTAATTATCCTAAATTAATTAACTTTTAATTAATCGATAAATTTTAAAAATAATTAACCTTTAAGATTTAACCGTTAAAATAAAATTCATTATTAGCCCATAGATTAACTTAAACCTTTAAGTAAATTAAAACTTACAAACATTTCTTAATTACCTCATTCAATCTATTTTAAATAAACTTGGAAATTAACTTAATTAATTCAAGTTAAAAATAAATTATTAAACTCATATTTATCCAAACCTTTTAAATTTTCATTAATCATTTAAAAATAATTTATTTTAAGAAGATAGTTTTAAAAACTTGGTTGTTTTAAAATCTTAAAACTTGATTTATTGAAAATTTAAAAACCTGCTATCTATTTAATATAACCCGAGCCAACCCCACAAATTCCCACGAACAGACCTAAGAAATTTCTTCTTCTCAAACCCTTTTCTTTTTAAACTTTAAATTTCAAAACTATTTAAATCACTCGCGGACACCAGGACGCACACTCGGGCCAACACTTCATTTCCCCGAGACCCCACTCGAGACATCACCTTCTTCTCAAACCAACAACATCCAACTAAACCCACTGATACATGAAGACACACGTGCACATGCAAGTATGAACGTCGGTGTTCCTACCCTCGCCACCATCGCCGGCAAGTTGTCGTTACCAAGCATGACCGCCTCTACTACTCAGAAACCCAGTACCACATCGAAATCGAAATCTAGCTATTCGATCATTTCCTAGAACAGAACCCAGCCGTCAAAAATCACCTTGCGCCGCCGATATGGTTCATCAGAGCTCACGACCGACCACGAGCTACGTCATGTTGCCACACTCCTATTCCCCTTAATCCAGTGCAACTCGATGCAATGGAGACAACCAAAATTGTCACTCCCTTCATATCGAACAAACTGGGTTAAAACCCTACAAACCCATCGCGACACCTCTATGATCAACAAAAAAGATGTGACCATTGTTCCATAAATCTACAACACTTCATCTTCCTTTAAATTCAGATTCGAGGCTTAATTTCACTTTGATCATCGGGAATTGACGATCCAAGCAATTTTGTTCAACCTCCACATGCTCGAGATTTTCTAACTTAAAAATCATGAATTCATGTTTAAAAATCATGTTTTATGAAAACGAACTAGATCATGAATTCAAACTCGAGTTTTTATCAATTTAATTTTGAACAAAATTTGAATTTGCCGTGTTTTTATAATTTCCCAGTAAACCCTTTTATTTTAACTAGCTAAAAGTGTTTTAAAATTTTGATCTTACCAATTCAAACTAGTTTCATTCAGACATCAAAGTCCATAGATAATTAAAGGCTGAGATGTTGAGCTTTTAATTTTTTCCTTTCTTTCTTTTTCTGAACTGTAACTAAGAACAGATATGAATATATCTGTTCACATTCAACATTATATGTATACACAATATATTTGCACCTATTCAACCATCATTCACCACATCATTTCAGATTCAAACACATACAAACCGGATTTACTCGTACAGGTTGAAGAGTTCGCTCACCTGAGCTTTGAAGAAAACTGAGAACTGGAATTTTTTAAAGTCTGGAAAATGATCTGCTCTGATACTTGATTTTTGATGTTGAGCTTTGATCTCTGCTTTGATTTACTTCTGAGTTGAATTTATTTGATTTTGAACTGCTTCTGGTTTTAGATGACCTTTTTCTTTGATCTGGATTTAATTTCCAGGCTTGGTTTTGCTTTGAATTCATTTTCTCAGGTTGATGATTGAAATCTGGTTTTTCAGTTTTGATTTTGTTCTTTGGTTTGATTCTCTTCTTCTTTTTTATTTATTTTATTTTGTTCTGCAATTTGGTTTCATGTTTGAATTACTAAACTGAGAACAGCCTGAAGCTTGGATTTAAACTTGCTTCAAATTGAAATGGGTTGAAGATTTGAGATGAATTTGCACTTGCTGTTTTTAGTTTGAGGCTGAAATTTTGTTTCAGGTTGTAATTTGTATTTCAGGTTGGAGAAATAAATGAAAGAGGCTTGAGAAGTTAAACTGAGAACAGTTTTTTTTCTTTCTTTTGATATTTACTTGCAATTTAAAATAAAATAAAAACATCTTTGCCACTTGTAGAATTAGGTTAACACTTGTCTTATTCATGTTCCTATTGATCTACAAATGTCATTTGTATGTATTTTTATGTTTAAAACCTTTATTCAATTTAATTTATATACAAACTATATGTTTTAGCCCTTGTTCACTTAAACATTTATGTTTACATAACTGTCTTGAATTTATTTTCAAACTATATTTGTTTTTTCAAAAGATATGTACACATATAATTCTTAATTTATAAAGCTTTTCAAATCTAATTTATTTATTAAATCAATTTTATTTACAATATATTTTATTAAATTTCAAAAGATAAATATTTTATATTCATTCTTGTTTTAAATTTTAAATTCAAGTCACTGTACAAATCATAACTTTTAAAGAAATTGATTCCAAAGTTTAGTTGTACTTTAATAATAAACACATATATAGATTATATATGTATATAAGTCTTTTAGAATAAAGGTTTTAACTTCAAATAACTTCTAAAATCCATTTCATAAAATTAAATCCAAATATCTTTATATTATTTTCTATTTATATTTCCTTTTATAACTATTTATACATTCTTAAAAAAATAATTCTTATATTGATCTTAAATCCTATCTTCCCAATCACAATGTATATATTTACATACATGTATATATAATAGAAATAAAATCTCTACTAGTTTATAAAATTCTTAAATCCAATTTATTTCTCAGAATATTTATTCTTGAATTTCAAATTCCAGATTCAATTTAAAAATCCATTTATATACATATATATTTTAAAGCTTTCATAAATTCCTATTTTCACAATCTATTTATAAAACCCACATTTTAATTGTTTTTGGAGAAACTCAAATAAATTTTACCAATTAATGTCACAATTTAATTCAAAATTTTATATTAGTTATCAAATATTTCAAAGTTTAATTCCAAAGATCAAATTAATTATTAAATTAATTTGGCCTTAAAATCAGGAATGTTACACATACGATTACTTACCTACCCATTCCCAAGGTACGGAATACCGACGAAGCCTTATCAACCATCCAATACTTCCAAGTCCATTATCCACTTGATACTTCTAAATATGAAGCAGGCTTGTACTATCACCACATAATACTTTTAAAAGAGAAATAGGCAGACTTTCCATTTAAGACTTCAATCGAGGCAGACTCCATCATTTAAAACCTATTTTCAAGATAGACTTCTAGCATCGTCATTATTGGTCCGCTGGTCCTAACTACAGAGACCTTTGACCACTATATATAGCCGTATAATTTATAATAGCCATACCATTAGCACATCTATCGTTATTAAAATCTTAGCAATGTGAGAGACTGTGCTCTAGCCACTTAATACCTCACTAATAAGGACTAGGCATGCCTCCGACCATTTAACACCTATTTATAGGTAGGTCTTTGTCATTTAATACCTAACCCCAAGGCGGACTCCTCACTGGTACTATCTTACTGACATAGCTTGGAAATCTCGTTGGACTACTTAATACTTCTTTTATAGGAAAGAGGCGGACCTTGCAACTACTTAATACCTCAAAGCTGAAACAAACCTCTCTTAAGATATCCAGTATCACTCTCATAAATATGGAATCTCATTAGAATACTTCATTTGGTGGGGCGGCGGGCTATAAGATAACCACTTAATACCTCAATACTGAAGTAAACCTTTTTAAAGATATCTTTCAATGCTCCTAATCTCAAATTTTGACCATTTAATACTTTCCAATTAAGAAAGCAAGTCAAATCTTTCACATCGTCATGGGTCCTAGGATTAGTAATATCTCACATTAATAGTAAGTGCATCTGACTGCTGCTAGCCTCAAAGTGAATGGCGATCTTCTATCGAGTGACTCTGCTGACCTCGCATCACTAACCTACTATGTCCAATTAATCATCCTAAGTCTTTACTTATACCATCTTTGGTTAATATTGGACTTAGCTTACTAAGTACCTTTTTAATTAAGGCAACAAGATTTATCTTAAATACTTATCTACCCATAAATCACCTTTTAATACTCATAAATATCAATTTCTCAATAAAATCCTAACAAATATTTCCTAAGACATTTATGTGTGATTACTAATTCCAAATTAGTAACATTTCAATATCTATTCCATTTTTATCAGGCTCATTATCATGTTTGTCTCTACTAATGGTAACCCTTAAGTTAATATTCATTATTTCTCATTAGTTGCCTATTAATATACGTTATAATCTTTCATTTCATATCAATTAATTAATAGAAATTCCTAATTTATTTCTCATTAATATGAATTACTACATTTTCTAATTCTAACTATTCACTTCCCTAAATATATTAGTAACTAACGGACGTTACACATAAATAACGCATGAGTAAACATTGTTCTTCTTTATTAATGCGATAAATACATATAAACTTCCTAATAAAACTGCCTATCTGTAACCAAATATATTCTAGTCCAAATATATTCTAGTCATACTATGTATATGCTTTCTATATTTAATTTTCTAGAATTAAGTTCCTTAGGAATAATTTCCGCTTTGATTTTCATAAATTGGTTTAACACAAAAGGAAAGATGACTTCATTTGAAATGACAAGGAATGGGTTTCTTTTTAATTGGAATAAACTGTGTAAACTACAGAGAGCCTATACTTTAAACAACTCTTTCTTTTTTGTTTATGGGTATTCGTTGTTAAATCAAATGTCGCCCTTTTTAATGAAAAGTGGAAAAATCAAACAAATTTATAAAAATCAAACGGATGTTCTTCCCATAAATTAAACTATACATCATAGCACAAATTGGGCAATAATCCAAAAAATCCTTTTTTATACCCAAGTAAGACCTGAAATAAAAACATACAACATTCAAATTCTAAAATCTTCGTAACTGATTTTCAAATCTAGGTGTAAACATATTTCAAATTAGATGTAAAACAAGAATATGTAGGCAACAGTTTTCTACAATAATTTAAGCATACAATTCACAAATAAAATTGATTTAGGTATAAAAATCAAACTTATACCAACGGATAGATTTGAAATCATAAACAATATATAAAATTTCTCACTCGCCTGTTAAAGCGATGCAAATTTTCAAATCTGAAGTAGAACCATAAATTCATCATCAAATCTTTTTTAATCTAAGAAATATGTATAAAAAAAGTATATATATACATTAGAATTATAGATCTGAGAAGAAATTTAGGATTAGAAGAGAAAATAGATAATGATATATAAATATATAAATTCTCTCATAAACGCGTATAGTTGATTCTTTTCTCTTCTCCTTTCATTTGATTTCTATTCTTCTCCGGTTTGTATGAATATATAAATATAAATGTCTTATTTGTATGATTTAGAAAGAAAGTGGAGAAGAAATGGCAGAGCTTCATTGCACTATTAAGAAAAATATGAGAAGAGAATGGAGGGTTAGACCTAAATTTATAGGCGATAGAATCAACCAACCGCACGATTTAAAATCCAAAAGGTATATGGCCTATGGTTACTAGAGCAGCCACATATAGGTGGGCCGACCGCCCCTATCTAGGAGTCGACCGCCCCCAGTCGATCGCATATACACGACGATCGACTTGTGGGCCTAGACAAATTTTTTTAATTTTCTTATTTTAATTATTTTCATTCCGAATTTGTTTTTCGTCTGTAACTTCTTCGTTTGGATTCCGATCGTAAAAATCCAACTATGAAAGTTGCTCAGAATTTTACTATGAACGCAATAGTGCAAATTTCGTGGTCAAATTTCATCGTTTGCACAAATTTTTTAGAGCTAATTTAATTAACTAAGTAATTAAATAACTAACGCCAAATTACGGGGTATTACACCGTTAAGCAAAAGAAGCATGTTTTCTTTAAGCAAAAACCTATGGTTCCATTGTGCAAAGAAGCATGTTTTCATTAAGCAAAAGTGCATGATTCCGTTAAGCCAAAAAAGCACGTTTCCGTAAAGAAAAAGTGCATGCTTTCTATAATAAAGGTGCATGTTTCCATTAGCAAAATGTATGTTTTCGTTAGTTGTAACAAGCATGTTTTTGATAGCCAAAGTACATGTTTCCTTTAGCAAAGTGCATGTTTTCGTTAACTAAGCAAGCATGTTTTCGTTAGCATAAAGCTACGTCTTCGCATATAGTTGCATCTCTATTAGCGCATAAGGAGCATGTTATCGTTAGCTAAACACTATACACGAGCTAGTAAAATGTTATGTTTCCGTTACCTTAAAAGTATACCTCGGTCGCATCTATATGGCATGTTTTCGTTAACCTATGGGTATATTTCCATTTGCATTATAAGTGTACTTTCATTAGTGTTTTGTAAATTTTATTAGCTTTAGGCTTAAGCTTTCGTAAGATAGTACATAACGTTATAAAACGGTATGGTGGTAAGTTAAACCATAATAACTTATGGAAGGAAGGAAAGTTGATATAGCTTATATGATCCAAAAAAATAATAATAGTTTATCATTTATGTGAAATGATAGATAAGCAGATTTATCTGAAGGATTAAAGAGTTTGCTTGTACGTCTTAGGGAGTAGTATTACTCATAATAGACTTTATGTATGACTTGTGTGTTTATTTTATTTCCGTTATAAACTCATATACACCCAATTAAGTAAGCTGAGTTTCTGAAATTAAACGGGCTGTTATTTGAAGAATAAATCTACAAATACAAAGCTTGAGGCTCGGTATTATATATGATATTTTGTTTTCCTCTGTATTTAAATTGGGATCTATAATTTGTTAGGTGAAAATGCTGACATCTTCGTAAGTTTCGTATGACACCCTTATTTATGCTTTATTGCATTTACCTGTGTGTGAGAACGTTTTGAAAAATGAAGATGTAAATGACAATAATGGGAATTTATTTAATTGCTATATTTACTTACTGTTGAAAAATGAACTGATTACGTCCTGAAAATAATGTTGATGATAACCGCAACATCATCGGTGTTCATTTTAAAATCTGAATGTTACAACAGTGATATTATATGATACATATATGTAGTAACTAATAATATCTAAGAGTGCAAGTTATTTGAAGGCATTTTAACCATAGCATTTTAAATCATTCAACTATTTACAAACTTAAATACAAACAATCAACTAAAATGCTAGGGAAACCGCGTTAGGGTTATTGCAAGAATCAGCCTTCATCTTCTCAGCTTTCTTCAGTTGCTTTATGACTTGAAGCTTCTGTGGAGAATATGGAGACGGGATCTAGAGCGGAACAAATAACATTTTGTGGAAAATAAAATCATGTAATAGTTCAAAATTCTTTAAAAAAATATATACAAAAAGATAAATAGAAGCCTTACTAGATCAGGAATGTATCTCTTTATTGCTGTTAACATAGCGGCATGGCCTACGGCAGTTACCTAACGACAAAGAACCCAAAACAAGCATAGATAAAGATTTCAAATTTTAAAATGACGGTTGTGTATTCCAAAAGAGAAATTTTAAAAAAGAAGAAGAGTTTACTATGTTTTGGATAAGGAAAGCAAAGAAATTGTGTACTTAATAACTTTTGTTAAGGAAAATCATATCAAACATTCAACCCTTATAAAAATATACCAAAACTACTACTTCAACTTATTTTCTATCTCGCCAAATTCATTGTTTCTATTTTTTTATCTTCAAAACTCTAATTCTCTAATTAAGAAAAATAGTTAAAAATTGAAGATCATCGCAAAGAGCTCGTCTCGGTCTCCATTTAAAATATTTCAAATTATACTGAAAACAATATCAAGTATATGATAAACATAATTGCTATTTCATCCGAAACCATTTTGTGTACTTTACGCGAATGTGAGATAACAAATACATAAACCTGATGAATTGCACCTTTACAGCCAAGAAAATCATTTCTATTTTTACCTAATCAGTTTCAGTCATGACAGAATTGTTCTATAATAAATATTTCTCCCCTCTGCAATCTTTTTTATTTTATTTATTTATTTATCTTCTCAGTTTTCACCCTATCTTTCATTCCCTTTGTCCAAAATATTTCTCCTTTAAACAATTCTCTTCCTGTAAAGAGAAATTAAACCCTTAACTTGTCTACGAAGAAGTTTGCATGTTTAAAGAATACTAAAGCAACCAAAATGGGAATCACAAAAGCATAACAAGGAGAGTAAGATCATAAAATGCATTGTATAAATTCTTACCGGTAAAAGCATTAATATGACAATTGGAATGACACACACAAAATCAATAAAAGTCCTTGCGATCTTTTTCCTTTCCCTTTTAGTTAGAACTTGTCCAAAAATTCTTTTTTGAACTAGCCAGGCTGCTAGCTTGAAGTCAACAAAGAGCAACTGAGTTCCGATGCACAAATCCTAATATATAGATATAGAAATTGATCGGTTACATTGAATAATGACGCCGAGTTAGCAATGTAGTAGTTTTGGCATTTGAATAGGTATATTTGGTTTGTCTTACAGATATAGTAGCCAGTAGAGAACTTTTAGATTTAGCAAAAAAGCTCTGGTGAGGTTTTGTCTCTGTTGCTTCAGGATGTGTTTCAAGGATCTTATCTAAACAACCAAACTGCAACAAGAATAATGCAAAAGAAAAGCTTATCTAAATACACCAAAAATGTTTTGCTATATTTTTATTCCTGGTAAAGCAGTATGAATTATAGCTTTCATGAAACATACTACATATCATTTTCTTACAAAATGTCATAATAGCAGTAAAATACACAAGTTACCTTTTCGCTATGTCCAGTTGTAAAATTAGTTTTTAAGTCATTTTGCTTCATTGAAAAATATGCAGTCACCTTTGAAATTTCAGCATTATGCACCACTGGTTCAGGGAAGTGAACTTCTGTAATTCTCCCTAACTCACTTGATCGTGATAAATATATATCAGATAACAATCATAGCCAACCTTCCCTTATCGTATAAATATCACCAATCGTACTAATCTCCATACCTTGATCTATCGTAAGCTACCCAATAATCTTCAAGGCAAAATGTTAGAAGGCAATTACTGAAAAAGGTACGGTGATGTGAGTCCAGCTAATAAATGATAAATACAGAAGGAAAAACAGACAAGTGCTTTGTTTCTAACCTCACATGCAAATATGCCTGTAAACTAGGATTCAGAGATTGTTCTGTTTTCTCTATATAAAGTGCAAAGCTTGAAAACATATCTAAACAGACACCAAAAACGGATGATAAAATCATCTCCTTTTCAGCTTGGATAGTATGTTGTTTTGATCTCTTCTTTTCTTGGTGATTTGCAGATGGTATCATTGCATACATATCGAGCCATGCAATTTCATCAGTGACCAGCTGTTTAGAATCAACTTTTTGAAAATGCATTCTAATATCAGAAATAACATATAAGGAAAAAATAAAAGCCACAGTAGCATATAAGCATATGGGAAGTTACATCCATGAATAGCTGATATGCACATATGCAGCATAGCTCAGGATATAAGAAAATAATGCCACACTCCAAGTAGCTGCAATTGTTGAGAAAAAGGTTAAAACTTATCAGAAATAAACCAGCTCATTATGTCATGTAGAAATTTAAAATGGACTACCAGATGAAATCATTTAATGGATCATCAAGATCAACTATACCCATTTCCTCTATGAATAACCTAGTTTTCCTTCCCAAAAAAGAAAAAAGTCCGATGATTGCAAGATCTTCTGCAGCAACCTGTAATCGCAAATGCATGTATCAGAATTGGTAGAAGAATGTTAATTGGCAAACAGAATAGCAATATACTGCAACTGTGCAAGACCAAAGTAATTTACTTTACTAGCTTCTTAGAACATAACAGAACATGGATAATGAAATGAAGGAATGCTTGAAAATATGTATGCAAAAAGCGAATTTTTTGAATAAATTTTAGAATGAAGATAAAGCACCTTGGAGCGCCAAAAACGCTGTAAGAGTGTGATGATCTTCTCTCTATGAAGTGCTGCAACTAGCTTTTCTTGCAGTAAACCCATCCAAAACAATACATTTCCTCTTGCTTCAAAATGCAAAATTTTTGTTCCAAAAAATGTTAAGAATTCATTTTCAACCCCTAACTTGGTTGCTTTATGGTGCCCGATCTCTATTGAGGAAAAATCGGGTGATGATTCCACGAGTTTCCATATGACGTCTGGAAGAGAAGTGGTGAAGGAAGAGCACGCAATACGTGCAGGATTTAACTTCCCAATAGCAACACAGCAAGTTATTGCAAGAGTGGTTACTGCTTTGTAACTGAAATCGTCAGAAATTAGTGAGTATTATCCATCTTGTGACACAGGCATATCACAATGAAAGCATGTATGTTTGATATTATGTTGTGCAATATCTCAACTTCTCGTCTTAAGTACTGCAAAAAGCCCAAAAAAGGAGAGCTTTTGCTCATTTTCAGGCTCAAAACTAGACATTTTAGAAGAGGTATTTTTACTAAATTTTCTTTGTTGTAGGAGAGTAGCCGCAAACTATTTTACCTCAAAATAATTAAGAGTTCTCCACATTGTATGGAAATCTATAACTTGTGTTATTTATTTACTTAATTATATTTGTGAATTGGTGATTGATTACAGAAAGATTTTAATCCTACTCTCTCCTGCTTAACATCCAGAAGACTTACCAGTGGTCTTTTTATGAAGTTGTGAAGTTCGCAGGATAGATTTTTGTATTGTAGCATTTTATGTAAACAAAATATCGGGATATAGATCAACACCGTTGTCTCAGTGGTTAGACGCTTCGACTTAGATGCGAAAGGTCACAGGTTCGAAGCTTGCGTAGCGTGATTTGAATATATATTGGCATGTAGTGCTGTATACTACCAAAGATTTGTAATACTGATATGTACTAAAACCTAAGTATCCAATTTCAAAAGAAAAAAAAATTCAAGATATATCCATCCACCCATGACATAAGTTATAAACTTCAAATAGATTGCTTATCTTTAAACCATTGTGTGATACAGGTGTTGATAATTTCACATGCACTCAAGAAAATGATATATAGCTTAATTGATTACGCTATGCCAATTGACAAACATTATAAAACAAGGTTTATTACTGCATGAACAAACCTTTTGATATATTTTGAAGCACGGCTTTGAAGTTCAAGCGTTAGCGAATTTGTTAAGGCAGGAAGTTCTTCTCTAGTAAACCACTTCATAACCGCGGCACCTTTCTTGTTCATGTTGCACTCAATAGATTGAAAAACGAGGTGCACATTATGGGAAAGGCTGAAGTAAAAAAGCAAGCATGGGTTATCAATCGCATTATTTGAATTGTAAGAAAAATTTTAACAAAATTTTGTGTGAATTATTTGTTTGTAGAGAAAAAGAGAAAGAAAGAAGAAGAGTAAGAAGTAGGAATAGTCCCATGCCTCTAACTGGAACAAATAATGTAATTTTTTCTAACAAAATTTACACTCAACATAGGAACAAGCAACGTAATTTTTCTCACATATCATCAACCACATGTTTGTCATCAAGTGCTACTTCTATGGCCAACACAGCTTTAAGTAAAGAATAAACTGCTGCCTGAAGAAATCAACATATATCACTTTCGAATTCTAAATTTATTTTATCGACAACTTATGGTTCAGACGTTATACCTGATAAGAAATGTAACCTTGCCATGCATCAGGATCTGTACCTATCCACGCTTTGGCTAGTTTTGGATAATTTTTGGACATTTCATTGTTCTTTAGTCTGACAGATATTAAAGTTGCGGACTCATGCAGTAATTTAACTAAATAATCTATACAACTGAAATCTACTTTGTGATCACAATAAACATCTTTAGGTGCACTTAGAATATGATCATGATCTAAGGGTATATCTGATAATACATTAGAGGATGGTTGTCTCCATAAATATATTTGAGGTACTGAATTTTTTGTTAAATTTTTGAATCTAGAATCATTAGTTCTGCCTCTGCCATTAACCAACTGTTGTTGATGGAATCTTACTGACATATATGCAGCCAAAATCATAGATTTATTTGTCCGCCAACCATGAAAAGGGTTCCTATAAAAAGGAAATGAGCCATATTACATTAAGTGCTAATAAATCGTTAGGTCCTTATCCTTTATGACCATATAGAAATAAACTGAAAGAAGATAAAACTGACTAGTTTTTTCATTTCAAGGCAATAAGTTTTAAAAACAGCGCCTTCTGAATAATTAGTTTCAAGGACAATTTACAGAAAAATGCTAAATTCATTTGTCCTTTTAAGTTATACAGAAAAATAATAAATTCATTTATCATTATTTCTATATAATTGAAAATGATAATTTCATTTATTTTTTTCTGTAAATTGTTCTTAAAACTAATTATTCAGAAGTGCCGTCCTTCAAACTTAGTACCGTGCATAAAGAAGCTATTTGAGTGAAAATCTCTGTTCCAAATATCTACGGTTGTAAGAGAGCTTAGATGATCAATGACTTTGACTAGGCCAAATGCTAAAATTCACTACATGGATCAAATGGTCCGTACAACGAACATAAACAAAGCTTGATCCCATCATGAATTTGAATAAAATAGCAATTCCACAAACAGATTTTAGGCGTTAATATGCATGATCATTGTAGAATATCTATGATAGTGCTTACGAAGAAACAAAATGATGGGTTTACATACCACATAGAGCTACAAATAAACAATTACATGAAAACAATCAGAATATAACTTAAGGAAATCCGATAATATAAATTATTATACGCAGCAAAAGAAACACCTGCTATGTGTGGTAAGCTGAACGTATGTATGGGGTTGAACTGAAGAAACTACATAAGCCATTTATGATCGAAGAAAAACTACAAGAGAAGAAAAAAAGAGAACGAATAAGGAATTGAAAGGGTTAAATAACTTATTTCCATAAAAAAGTGACGAAGAGAACTAAGATTCAAATCCTTGGGTTTACCTCCGCATTTGTATTGTTTGCTAACAAGACATACAAATCGGAAATAATCACCGTCCTAGTTTTAGCTCTTTGTCCTGATGTTATCGTTGGAAAACGGTCGTATGTGTCGCCGCATTTTTTTTGAAGGGATTTCGACACTCCACTCAGTGGTGCAAAGCAACGTAGACAAACACTGCCATCTTTAGAACAGAACAACCTCTTTTTCTTTTTTCTTTGCGGCATCGATTCGTCTACACGAATGAAATCGACTCCGATACATTTAAAAATTATTGCTCGTTTTTTCAGGAGAAATTTCGTGGAGAAGAAGATAAGGTTTGAAAGAATAAATGTCATTTCATTATTATCTCGTCTAATTATCAATTAAATAGACGTAATACAATAAGAAATGTTACTGTACAGTGGGTTGACGTGGCTTAAAAAACGGCTTTTGAATTTACCTTTTCAAAAATATAACGGTCTGAAAATACTAAATAATTTTTGTCTAAAATTATAAGCATTACACCACAAGAAGCCCGAGCCTGTGTCGGGTCGAGTTGGTCAGTCGACACGTGCGCATATGATAGTCGTGCATGACCACCTTTCTCACAAAAAAGTATCATTTGGTGCCCAACTAAGCTTCTAAGAATAAAATATAAATACTTGATTTTTTCTATAGTCCTACAATGTTGGACTATTCATTAGAAAGCCATATACACTTGTTTCAATTTTTAATAATTCACTTAATATCAAAATATTTTCAAAAATCCCTCACTTAAATTTTAAAAAATATTTTTTGAACAATTTCTAATAACATAAGATTGTGCGTAAACAATGATGTCTTTCAATTTGAATATTTGCATAGTGGATAAGGTTCATTTATTACTAGAGTGACACGTAGTCTTGAACTCTATTCCTGACGTTAGATAACACACAATCTTTCTAGAGTGCAATCAAATAAGCACGTGCATTTATGGTCATGCACGTCTATCCCAGTTTAGTGAATGTTATAACAATTTTTCCCTAAATTTCATAAGAAACGACCACAATTTCACATCCACACTGATGAGTTTATCAAGAGTACTTCTAAAGGTAGGCACTCCACTCCATATAGAGTATAGATCTCATTAAGTATTTCTATTAACTCATCTTCTAATCACTTCGGGAACACATGCTTTTAAATATAAAAAAAAAGCATGTTCAACTCATATCATTTCAAAACGTGTTCTTACCCATTGAACTTAGTTATTGGGATCTCCAATCATTAGGCCGTGTTACCGTTGTGCATAATTCAACAATCTAAAGACAATAGTCCCATTCTTTTAGAAGTTTTAAGGACTTCCTCTCTAGTCCTTCTGATAAAGGATCTGTCAAATTCTCATCACTGCGTATGTGGTCTACTTTAACCGTTCCTGAAGAGAGTAGCTCTCTAACAGTGTTGTGCTTAAGACGTATATGTCGTCTCTTATCATTGTAATAATGGTTCTGCACTTTTGCAATAGCCGCGGTACTAATGCAATGTATCAACACAGCTGGTATCGGTTTTTTCCATAAAAGAATCGAAGCTAGTAGATTTCTTAAGTAATTTGCTTCTTCACTAGCTGTGGCTAGTGCTATCATCTCAAACTCTATAGCGACTTAGTCAAAATAGTCTATTTCTTGGATTTTCAAGAAACGGCTCCGCCAGCCATGCTAAAGATATACCCACTCGTTACTTTTCAATCACCAAATAAAGTATTTCATTCTGCTTTGATGTATCCTTGAAGGACATATGGAAACATTTCATAATGTAACTCAAAGTTCATGGTTCGTTATCTCATGACCCTTTCGATAGCATGTCAGTGCTCTATACTAGTTCTACTAGTAAGCCTACATAATAATCCCCTGACATAGGCAATGTCGGGTCTAGTAAAATCAATGGCATGCCGAAGGCTGCTAATATTGCTCGCATAATTAGACTTCCTTACACCTTCACCAGTATACTTAAATAGTTTTACACTGGGATCATATGGTATACATGTAGGTTTACAGTCAAAGTAATTGTATTTCTTTAGTATATTCTCATTGTAATGAGATTGATCCAAAAAAAATATTTTTTGACTCAGTAATCTTAATACCAAGGATTACAATCGCTTCACCTAGATCTTTCATATCAAAGATAAGCACTTAACAAAGATTTAACAATGTTTATGTGATGGATTTTGACTCAAAAATAAGCCGATCATCCATGTACAAACATGTAATAGTGCAAATGTCGTCCTTAGATTTATAATAAATCCATTTGTCGCTTACATTAACTTTGTAACCATGTGAGATTATTAAGTTATCAAATTTTTCATGCCATTTCTTAGGTGCTTGTTTTAAACCATATAAATATTTATCTAACTTGCAAACTTTATGTTCTTGACCATGAATCACAAAACCTTCAGGCTGGTTCATATAAATTTCCTTTTGTAATTCACCATTTAAAACACAGTTTTAACATCCATTTGGTATATTATCAGATCATGAATATATGCAAGTGAAATTAATACTCGAATGGATGTAATTTTAGTTATAGGTAAAAAGTAATCAAAAAAGTCCATATTTTCTCTTTGCCTAAGCCCTTTAGCTACTAAACGGGCTTTATATTTATTAACCGTACCATCAGGTTTTAATTTCTTTTTGAGTCCCATTTACAGCCTACAAACTTACAACTAGGTGGTAAATCTACTAAGTGCCAAGTTTTATTGGATTCTAAAGAATCCATCTCATCATGTATAGCCTCTTACCAAAAATCGGCATCTAATGAATATAAGGCTTCTCGGAGGTTTAAGGGATCCTCCTCTATAGTAGAAGCATAAAATCATAATCTTTTGCATTACTTACTCTATTACTTGTTCTAGGTTCGTTTTCAAAAAATTCATTAGGTTATGTTCTAATAGGCATAGTGTTACTAGATGTACCCCCACTATTCCTCAATTTAAATGAAAATCTCAATTCATATAAATCAGCATCATTAGACTGTCACAACACCAGAAAGGCAATTTCCTCACGGTTGTAAGCGTGACAAAACTAATTTGTCACGGGTTATAACCGTGAAAATAGGTACCGTGGGCAAATTCAGTCACACTTTTGCTCACGGTTATAACCGTGATAAAATAGTAATTTC
Source organism: Allium cepa (assembly GCA_030765085.1). Lineage (NCBI taxonomy): Eukaryota > Viridiplantae > Streptophyta > Magnoliopsida > Asparagales > Amaryllidaceae > Allium > Allium cepa. The sequence goes on from CM060935.1 coordinate 63,823,966, forward strand.
TCACGCTTATAACCGTTAGAAATTTAGATATTATCACACTTATAACCGTGATAGAACAGTATTTACTCACGGTTATAATCGTGATAAAATTGTTATTACTAACGTTTATAACCATGAGAAATTTAGATAGTATTACACTTATAGCCGTGACAAAACAATAGTTTCTAACATTTATAACCGTTACCAAAAAGGAAACTCTAACACTTATAACCGTGACAAATGCAAATTATATCACAGTTATAACCATTACGAAATGTTATTTTCTAACACTTATAACCGTGATAACTAAAACAGTATCAAACAAACTATATAGCACCAATATTGTATTACAGCTACAAACAATCTATACAAAAAAATATATAGTATTAACATTAAGAAAACATACGATCAATAATTAGAACAACACCAAACATTTATGTTTCATTCAAACACCAGAAAGGATACTTCATACCAACACCACAAATTATAGCATCCAAGCACAGTATGTATAACAAACTTTAAAACACAGTTTCAGAATATAACTACATAGTGTTCAATAACTTACTAATAACGCAAATGATACTCGGGCCAAATCACAAAACCCCCTTCAACTAATTCGGATAGTGTGTAATGGCCATTTTGTGGTGCTTCATAAATTGAAGCTTCTGGATCGTAAACATTCTCCACCCAAACAACTTGCTCTCCTTTAACCACCTTTCTACCATGACATATCTTTTGCGTCCCAATGTGTCCTTTTGCTACTTCCGTCAAATCTACTGACAATAGCGTTACTGGTTGTTTCTCTCTCGTAGAAGATCCCATTATTCCATTTAGTGGAGCACCTAAGCTATCTCTAGGACTGTTGAGATTTTTCTCTGTATTAGAAGCAGCTTCTCCTCTTGGTGTCGGCACATTTCCTCCAATATGATTTACAAGCATCTTTATACATTGTCTCATATCATTTATAGCTAAACTCATTGTTTTCATCTCTTCACGCATTTCTGTTTTCCATTGTTGATTTGCATTCTCTTTGCAATTGGTAATGGCTTTTGAAGCTTGAGAGAGTCTTACTTGCTTTACATTAGACGTAGAGCTAATAGCTCGGCAATAGCTTCGCTTTTTATCATCCCGAAAAGCTTCAGCAACGGGATCTTTTTCAAAATCTTCTAAACTTCTTATTCCATCTTCTCCATTAACACTAGCTTCCGATTTCTTCCGTTTTTTGTCTTTCTTCGGCTGCTTCTATCAATGCCTACACAATTCATAATTTTGTAAAGATGTAAAATTACATAACAGAGGTTAAATATATAATTGAAACTGAAACTGAAATTAGCAGATGTCAATTTTCATTTGTAATCATATTCATAAATTACATGTGTGATTGACTGCTGTTGCAATTTTTTTGGTTTGCAGCTTTATTGGAAATAGAGGCACGATTGTGGGTTGTGGTGGAGGATGCTGCTGTTTAGTAGGCAGATAGTTGGGGTGATGGCAGCAAGGCTAGGTTTTGTTGTTTGCAGTGATGGAGAAGGAGTAGATGATGGTTGATGTTGGTAGCAGGTAGGGTGAAGTTTTGTTTTTGCTGACAGTGGTGGCAAGTTGATGGGATTGGGGTTGTTGGAAACAATGGGAGATGGTTGTCAGTAGGAACAATTGGTTGGAAATTTAGGGAGGTGGTATGTTTGCAGTCATTTGAAGTGGTATGGATGGTGGATGAGTTATGTAGGCAGTTGGTTGAGGAGGATGGTTGGTGAGCATTTGCAGTTTGGCTTTGATTGATTGTGGGGGTTATGTACAGATGGTATTGCAAGTTTGTAACAAATGCAATGAGTTGTTCAGTGCTTGTTTGATAGGGGAATGGGTCAGCGGCTTTGGAAGTTTCGGTTGGTCTGAAGTAATGTAGAAGGTGTGATGACGTTGCGGCAGTGCAAGGAGATGGCTGTTGGTTTGCTTTGGGGTTATGGTTGGTGCTATGATGTTGTGAGTTTGAGTGAAGCGGCAGTTTGTGTGAAGGCAGTAGGTGGCGGTGTGGATATATGAATGAATATGGTTGTTGCTTGTGGGCAAGGGGAAGGTAGGGTCTAAGTTGATGATGTGCAGAGGAATGATGGGTGGTCAGATATGAATGACAGCAGTGATTGCTGCCGCTTGGAACAGTGAAGCATTGGCACTAGTATGATTGTATAGGTATGGTTGCTGTTTGCAGTGGTTGATGGCAGTGTTCAGAGGTCAGGTGGATGATGACTGTTGTATGTATGGTGCAGATGTCAGGGAATGGATATATGCACAGAGGATGGTAAGGAATTGCTGTTGTGACTGGGGCAGAGTGGTGATGTGTTGGTCAGTGAAAGGGCAGAAAGAAGGGGATGGGGATTGTTGAAGTTGAAGGGTTGGGGGTGGAGTCAGAAGTGTTGGTTGTGGTTTGCTGAAGTGGTTGATGATTGTTGAGGTGATGGTGCTTCAGGTTGCAATGTGGTTGTATTAAAGTTTATGATTAGCAGAGAAAGGTGGTATGCTGACAGAAGGTTGCTGGAGGATGGTTGAATTGACTGATGAGTAGGATTTGGATAGATTGAGTAATGTAGAAGATGTATTTGAAGTAGTGGAAGAGTGATGTTTGTGTGAGGTATGATATGGAGTGGAAGGCAATTGTTGCTGTTTTGAATTTGCAGCGAAGGTTTGGTATGTAGGGTTAGTGACGATGAACTAAAAATAGAACGTCATGCAATGTATCAAAAAATTTATGCAATTCAAATTCTTTTTACTGCAAAATGAAATGAGATGCACCTAACAAAATGCCTGTAATAGAGAAGCTATTTATAACAGAATTATGATAAACTGAAAACAGAGAACATGTTTTCAAATGTAAATAGTTTTGATGAAATGCAATACAAAGTTTTATTTGCTGGAGTTCAGATTTGCACAATGAAATGAAATTTTTTTATAAATGGAAAATGCAATGAACAAGGGGACAAAATGAACAATACAAAAATGCAACAGAGAACTAAATGAAAACAAAATGCAATGCAGATTTTGATGGCAAATGACAATGAAAACAAATAAAAAAAAGTGAAGTTTTGATGGCGGTTAATGGTAGACAATGACAATTTGTAAGTGTGTTGCACTGAAACTTGTTGAGGTAGTGTAGTTGAAGTGTGTAAAAAGAAGAAAATATGAAATGTAATTGCAGAATTGTAAAAGGAAATTGTAAATGCAAAATTGTAAAAGACTTACATTTTTCAGCGGCGCAAGGAAGCACCTCTCCGGTTTTTTTACTTGTATGCGCCACTTTCCATGCCTTTGCTCGTGTAATTTTACATTCAGGATTATCAGTTTCCTACATAAATAAATGTAAATATATTAAACAATTATACAATATTATCGCGATTAGTTGTAAAAGATTTTCTACGTACCAATTCTTCATATAGTCTACTATAAGATTTTCTTCCCAATGTATGATTTATGGTGTTCTTTCTTTTATTATCAGCATTCGTCTTGCATTGTTTTTTCTTCTTATCAGCATACTCAATGTCGATGAACCCTTTCCACTGAACTTTATCAATGTCTTCGGGTCGGTTATCAATCGCAAGACGCCTAGGCAATAACTCTCCTTCTTTTGTTTTAAGATATAGCTTTCTCAATTTTGCTTTTGCTATTCTGAAGTACTGTGAAAACGCCTTCTCTAAAATATGTCGAGCTTAATCGGGGTTTATATTCAAATCAAACTCCTTCTATAGAAAGGTAAAATAAATGTTCTAATTATGATTTTGTACTTCAAATATGCACAAAAAAAAATCATTCTTGTGAAAATTGTAAATTCAAATACCATGAGTGCTTTCCATAAATTATCCCTGAAAAACCCATCAACTTTCCTCCAATCATCATAGCTAATGGGAATATGCCTTTGAATTAGAGTGCCACAACGGGAAGTCCACTTTGTTGCATCGTCGCCTTTAGCACCATCCATCTCAACAATTATCCAGTACTTTTTATTTTGTGGGGGAGGAGGAGCTTCTTCTTCTCTGCTTTCTATATGTCTACTGTAACTAGCCGACATACTGCCAAAATATAATGCAAGAGATATCCCAATTAATATGAATGGAAAGCTTCACGCATTTTAAAAGCTCACACATACTTGCATACTTGCATGTCACCTGCATTTGCATTGAAATATACTATCTCTGCTGCATTTAGAAGGATGGTTTTATATGCCATGTGAAGATTTAATGAATGATAACAAATGAGTATACAGGGAAGAAAGAAATGCCTTTATATTTTAATTTTTTTGAAATTTCTGATCTATGGAAACATGATAAATGTCAAATAATGACTGAGAATACTAATAAAGTTACAAAACAAGCAACTACTACTTCAATCAAGCTCATCTATTTGGATTCAATACATTTCAACAACATTGTTAAGTTAGATTGCTCCTTTAAAACTGACTGGAAGTTTGTTGGCATCTCGTAATCATCCACGCTATCAATCAAACGTTTAGGTGAACGTCGTACAATGGACAAATCGGGATTTTGTATGTCTGGTATGTAAAAAACTTGACTTGCTTCTGATGCAAGAATTGCAGGCTCATCATACTCTCCGTCGCTGCTTTTATTTTTTTTTAGATTCACCATCAACAAATTAGAGTCCGGATAAATCTTACAACCATGCATTTTATCAGCAATATTGACCCACTCACAATAGAATACTACATGTGAAAATTCATAATAATCAACTTCAATGATTTCCTTGATAATACCATACCAAGTGGTGTCATCATCTGTAGGATTCAAATCTTTCGCACTTGCAACAAATGTTGTTATTGCATCCATACAAGCACCACTATCTCGCGTTGAAAGGGTGTCATCATAGCGCTGCGGAGAAAATACATAACCATTTATTCTATACTTAAGATGAGTTTTGGCTTCCCACGCTGGTCCACTAACGTAATACCATAACAATGAATCCATGCATTTTTGTTCCATTAACTATTAAAATAATTTAATTAAGTTAAATAATGTTAATTTAATTGTCGAATTATGATCTTTGTGGAATTTAACAAACCTTCTTGTACAACCACTCAATGAATTCAGTTTGCACTACTACTTCCGTCCTTGCATGAAGCTTCTTTCTACTTCGTTCAGCATCTTCTAACGACAATCGATATTCGCTACAAACCAATATATGATGGCGTAAGTAAATATTAAAGTTACATCTTATAGCGTGTAGAAAAAAAATTCAAACCTATAATAATCATCTCGGTCTGGAATTTCCATCCTAAAAAGTATCCACCTTCGAATTTGAGTACGTTGTATGCCGGATAACTTGATAGTTTTACCCTCAATGATGGAACGTTCATAAATGTCATCTCCGTTCTCATCTAAAAATGGTGCTTGTTTAGAGCTATGATTACCAGTACGTGGATTTGGCATATATTCCATGGCATGTTTAACGGATTCTGAAACAAGATATGCTTCGGAAATTGATCCCTCCACGTAGCATTTATTGCTTGGTATGTCTTTCCATTCCTTCATAGCTCTAATATAAAAATACATCATTTACGTTACTATTGAAAAAGAATCATGTGATAATTATATTTAAAAAATGCCGCACCTTTCAAATGGATACATCCATGTATAACTAACTGGTCCACATAGTAGTGCCTGATCAGCTAAATGCACCATTAGATGTATGCTTATGTCAAAAAATTGAGAGGGAAAATAATGCACCGACACGCATAATTCCTCGGCAATCATATCTTTGGCAGCTTGGACATGCTCTCGAATTAAAACCTTCGAACAAATAATATTGAAGTACAAACATACTTGTAATATCGCACGTCTTAAGTCACGACACTTCGGATAAGCATGTTGAACCATGATAGGCAAAAAATACTGGATAATAACATGATAGTCATATGACTTTCTAATATTCAAACTGGGTGGTTGAATATTTACTAAGTTGCTTAACTTAGTCCCAAAGCATGATGGAAGTTTTGCATCTTTTAGAACTTGACAACATTGCATCCTGTATGTTTTATCAAATGCAAATTTGGAAGATTGTTTGTATCTATCAAACAACAAGTTAATGAAATGCTCCGATAAATTCTTCTCAACGTGCATCACGTCAATAGATGTCGCACTCTATGACTACTCCAATACTCTAAGCCAAAAAGAATCGACTTCTTATACCATGCTGGTCTTTCATCATCACCATTTTCGTTTACAAAATGTTCATCGTCAAGGTCGATATAATCTACTATGCGTTTTTTATTTTTTATTATTTTACGGGTACATATTTGATATGGGCAAGCTTTTCTAAAAGAGTTGATCACGTCAATCGTGTTGGAGGTTCCTTATCCTCTATATTCTTATACCATCCATGTTTCAATGCCCTATATGGATGACCATTCTTTAAAAATCTTCTATACTTCGTATAAACAATCTTATTTCCAATGTGTTCTGATTCAGTCTCCACAGCACAAACAGGACATGCTTTGTAACCATGTGTTACACAACCAGATAAATTTCCAAATGCAGGTAGATCATGAATTCCCCATAATAGCATTGCTCTCAAAGTGAAATGCTCTTTCTTATCCATGTCAAATGCAGGCACTCCCTCTGTCCATAGCTTCTTCAATTCATCGACAAGGGGTTCCAAATACACATCAATACCTTTACTAGGTGCTCTTGGTCTAGGAATTATTTGAAACTCCGACTTCATACATAATGAAGGGGGTAAGTTATAAGGAACCGTATACACAGGCCAACAACTATAATTACTTGATTGTGTTGCACTAGGGTTAAACCCGTCAGTAGCAATACCAAGCCAAACATTTCGCCCATTTTTACCAAACTCTGGCCACTTGTTCTTCAACGATCTCCATTCGGCTGAGTCAATAGGATGACGCATGGAATTCCAGCAAGGTTTTGCTTCACTATGCCATAACATCTTTCGAGCTATCCATGGTATAGTATACAACCTTGTTAATCTCGGAGTTATTGGAAAATATTTCAAAACTTTTCAAGGTTGTTTTGTCATTTTTACCACTTCCCCTTGATTTTTATCTTTAAATCTGGACATATGACAACGTGGACATTCCAACGCATCATTATATTCCTTCCAAAACAATATACAATCCTTTTCACAAGCATGTATACACTCTACTTTCATTCCCAAATCCTTTAACATTTGTTTCATTGTCGAGTACTTTCCGGTATTGTATTTTCCTTTGGAAGTCACCGCTTCAATCGTATCAACAACTCGGTCATACTGTTTCCCGACCAATTAAAATCTTTTTTTAAATTGTGAAGCTCTATAATGACACTTAATGTTGTAAGACCATCTTCACAAGAAGGGTATAATTTTTCATTTGCTTTTCTTTTGTATTCCTGATACTTTTTCCAATGGTTACCATCACCGACGCCTTCAACGCTACCATATACTCTATATGCATCATCAACAAGGTCTTCAAGCGCATCTCCTACATGGTTCTGTTCTTAAAATTGATTAGAGTTGTAAGCCTCATAGGTATTATGCCGCGTAGTATTGACCACCACATCATTGTCGCTTCTCTCGCCATGGAAAAACCATTCGTCGTATGTTGGATCCATACCATGAATGATCAAGTATTTTTCTACTAATTTAAAAGCCAACTTTTTTGAATTCCTATACTATACAAGGACAACTGCATAGTCCAAAGTCCGGTGGTGAATGAATCTTCGCGAATTCCATAAAATATCGAACTCCTTGTATATATTCATTGGTATTCCTATGCCGAATTCTAATCCACTCTCTCGATGTAGGCTTCGACATTAGCAAGAAAATTTATTTGTTCCTACAATTTTATGTAAATACAACATTAATACATAAACAAAGCATTAAATAACATGCTAATATAAATAAAACAATACATGAATAACTTACGGTTGGTCGAAGACATAATGTTTCAAGATTTTGGGCAAAATCATCAAAATTGGATTAATCGTTCAAAAGTTATGAGCAATTTAGTTCATCTCAGTTTTGTGTGATTTACATTTTAGGACAGCGATATACATTATTTTCAATTCATGTTTTAATCATTATTAAACTCAAAACTTTTCGTTATTGTAAATTTACAACTATTAAACTAAAACACATCAACTTAACCAAAGATTCATGTCTTGCTAAATAGAAAAAAATTAACTCCAATGAAACAGCAATTCCATGTTTTTTTAAATTTTGAGCCACATCTTGTTCTCAAATTATTGCTCATCAAATTTTTCTTTAATTTAGTTCTTTAGACAGTTTATCTTGTTCCTATACACAAATCATGTATAAGAATGCGTTGAATTCAAAAGTGAGCCTGCATAATATTGCACATACCATTGTTTAGAGAAAACTGCTTATGTCAGGATTATACTAAATCACTTCAAACAATAATTTGGTTTTGAATGATCTGTAATTAAAATTTATTAAGCATTTTCTTTATGCTTATTGAGGTTCTTAATGTTTATTACTTTTTATAAAAAAATTACTCATTTATTATAAGCTAACATTAACAAGCGAGTTGGGCTGTGCATATATTTTACTGCAAACAAATGCAGCCAAAACTAGAATAATAATCATGTGCAAAATGGTGAAGAGAAGGTGTAAATAAATCTTGAAACTCTGTCGATGTGGGTTTCTCAAATATAAAATATATAGTACAAGATAAATATATTATCTAGTTCAAATAAAACTCAAGCAAGACCAATGCATTTAAGATAATAAAACTGCAAAGAGATGACCAAGAACACTAGAAACTTATGTTGCCACTGTTATATAGAGTATAGAATATAATGATTTTCATAATTATTATTCACGTAAATAGTTGTATCTTGATAGACTTTGCAAACTTACAAAAACACATCTAAGCATATTTTATAAGATATTGAATAAAGAGGCTATTCAAATTTTATATATCTTACCCACCTATGAAATGAATATCAATTGTCTGAAAAACTTGCAATCTATTATGTACTACTTATGATTGGCGCTAATCATAGTTGTAATGCAATTGCCGATAAGAAAATAAAGCTGAGATATAAGGAGAAATATGTGTCCAGAATCTGAAACTTTTTTCTTCCTATTCCCAGATAAACAAGCTTTACTTAGCTAAACTAATTATACATGTATTATATTGAGTGAGATTCCATCTGTATCTGTACTCATGTGTATTAAATACACGGGAGATGGTATGTACACATTAAGAATGAAGCAATGAAATAACTTGAACCCAGCAATATAGGATAGCAGTAAAAGCAAATAACAAACATAGCAGTAATAATGCACGTCTCAAAACTAAGACTACAACAAAGTAAAAATTATTTCTAGACCGATGCCTTTAATTTTCCGCTATTTCTAGGACTGTCTTTCTTATAAAATACATTGTAAGAGCACATTGTCTCTTCACATATAAATAACGTCAAAAAGAATAGACATATATGTTTAGTAGAAGAAACAAATTATTTATCAGAAACAACAATAACTTCCAAGTAGAATACAAGTTGAAATACCTAAAAAAAATAGTAATGAACTCTTCGTAAGTGAATTGTACAAATTCCCCAGACGTCATACTGATTATATCAATTGATATCAAGTCACCAAAATTCCATTAAATTACACAAATTCACTTCAAATTAAATACATAGGTGATTTTATACTTAAGTTATACAAATTTGCTTCAAATTAAATACTTCGGTGACATTACTAACAAAATATTTTTCTGTACATTATTATTATATGAATAGGAAACGAGTTGATGTACGTAGTATGAGAGTCCAAGGCCAGCTTTAGGCATTCATCGCATTGTGTTCGTTTTATTCCAGTAGTTGGGCAGGGAAACCGTACTTGCTCCACAAGTTCGTCAAAATTTCAACACATTGTTGTTTAATCAGGAGCATTCTTTTGATATAACCTTACAAACTATTATTTAGATGCTCATATTCCCTTAAAACAATAAAATAAAATAAATATAACTATGCCCATGTGAATTTAGTTTCATTGTAAGATATAGTGTTTTTGGCATTGAGTTATCAGTAGAAGTTTCCATTTTGCCAAACCAATTTCACAGACCACGTAAAGCTGTTATTCTGGATTTTAGTTTTGATAGGCAAATAATTAACCAATTTCATTTTTTTTCATTTTTCCAAACCATATGAAGTTTCCTTTCAGTATCGAGTCATTTTACAAACTACACAAAGTTTCCATTTCGCCCAACCAGTCTAACGAACCAATTTCACAGATCATTAACAGATTTATTCAAAAATTTTGATAGGAAAATCATGGACTATCGTTGTTTTGCTACTATTAAACTAAAGAAAATCAACATGTACATGCTCGTTATATGTGTTTACATCTTAGCATCAATCAGACAACTTCAAATTGTTATGAATTCATTATGGAAGTTCAATTTCCACTTGAGACCAATAATAGCAATTCAAAGACAAAAATAAGCTATCTGGTGATATTTGATGAGGCTTACCTCAAAATGCAACACAACACTCAAATACCCTTGTAGCCTACCACTGAATCCCCCGCCCGACACAACAACACAAAATGCAATTAAATGTTAACTATTATATTCTTGTTTTTCGTATACTTCATGGAAAGGAGAGAGACAATTATCTAGTATAGTCTCTTTACAAAGGATTGGCGCCATTTTTTTGCTTATTGTTTCTCGTTAGATAAGCAAAAGATAATGGCTTGCCTATTTAGATTCCTAGCTACCATGTGTGCTTAATACTTTATTATTATTACGTTTGGTCATTACTAAAAATGTTTTGACCTTGCTAATAGCATATTAGTATAGGTTGTAGTAATATGTATATAGTCTGTTCTTTATTAACTAGGCATGGACATGGATCCAACGATGCATAACCTAATCAAAGACAAGAAATTAACTCAAATCATGTTGATAATGTAGTATCTCCCAATCCAACACAGGAACTAAATGCAAATCATGGTCACAGTGCAGCATCTACTAAACAAACTCAGGAAGTAAATGCAATTCATGCTAACAGTGCAACAGCTTCGAACATAACAACAGTTAAAGGTAAAATCAAACAAAACAACGCTGTCCTAATCTACAAATTAACAATAAAGACGGCAAAATCAATAGTGCAACAGCAAATGAGAGCGCACTATAGACCCTGACGCGACACGAAAGTATAACTCAACCAGATTCCACAAAATATCAATAAAGATGGCAAAATCAGTTCAACACATAAATTCACATCTAAAATAAATAGTGATAGAATTTGAATAAACCTAGATCTTGACATGAAAGTACACCCTGAATCAAACCTTAGATGTCGACGTGAATGCGAATCCCCGAGAGCGAACTGTAGGAGAAAAGTCAGCTATTGAATACAGTGAACCGGAGGATTTGAAACCCTAAATCGCCTAAATCGCGAGACAACGATGTATTTCGATGATAAGAGAATGTGTTGCAAGTGGAGAAAGCAGGGAGTGAGCAAACGAAAATTGGGAATTACACAGCCCTCCCTGATAGTTCGAAATATTTACAAATTTACCACCATTTCTCACGGTAATAAACGTTGGCCCTGGTTGTCACGGTTATTTTTGTTATTAATTTATAACGATAATAACCGTGACAAACTGAGACAGAAAAAGCATTGCAAAACTGCTTATTTGGTGTTGTGTTTATTATATTATGTGCATTCAGGTCATAGAATATGTATTCCTTGATATTAATAGCATAGCCAATAAATACACATTCGTATGATATACTTGCTAATTTAATTCTCTTAGGGTCAGGTATACTAACATATGCTAAATATCCCCAAGTTCTAAAATAAGATGCATTTGGTTTGTAATTTCTTAAGATTTCAAAGGTGAAATTTTGATTTTCGACTTAGGGATTCTATTCAATACATAACATACAATCAATAAAATTTCCCCCCACCAATGTGACGATGCACCAAAATCAAGTAAAATAGCAACAACTAATTCAGTTAAAGTTTTATTTTGCCTTTCAGCTTTACCAATCATTTTAGGTGAATATGGTGCAGTCGTTCATGTATTTATTCCATGTGAGCTGCAAAATTCAAAAAAAAACTTGATTCATATTCGGTTCCTCTATCACTATGTAATCTTTTAACTTTCTTACTAGATTGATTGTCAATTTGTTATAAAAATTTAAAAATCTCAAATGCATCACTTTTATTTTTCATGAGGTATACATAAGTAAAATCAAAGCAATCATTAATGAGAGTGAAAAAGTAACGGTGTCCATTTCTAGTCGAAGTCCCATCAAGCTCACATATATCAGAATGAATCAAGTCTAAGGTTTCTGGTTCTTTAATTACAGATTTTTGTGGGGTTTTTGTTATTTTTTCTTGACTACAAAAATCACATTTTTCAAAATCATTTAGTGACACATTAGGGATTAAACCTAAGCTACTCATGTTTGTTATTATTTGTTTATTTACATGATATAGTATAGAGTGCATATATTAAAATTACATATCATATAGGCAGAAGTAGACATTTTATTACATTTAATGTTCCATTTAAACATGCCATCAATTGCATAATCCTTACTCACAAACATACTATTCATAGTGATGGTGTGCAAATCAGCCCCAGTAGTCTATGTAAACCTAGCCTTATTAATAAGATAACCCGAAACAAGATTCTTTCTCATCTTTGGAATGTGCATGACATCTTTCAAAATGACGGTCGTTCCAGAGGTAAATTTTAACTCTACGCTTCCAACCCAACAACAATAGCGGTGTGAGAGTCTCCCAACGGCACTTTCTTGTCCTCAGTTTCCATGTATGTTTTTAACGTAGCACGATCATAGCAGACATGGCATGTAGCGCTAGTATCTACCCATCAACCCTTTGATCCCCAACAAGGTGAATCTAAAAAATCATAGCCATAAGAGGCTCCTCAGTAAGGTTATTTTGCGGTGTAGTGTACCTTAGGTATTGGTTTTGATGATAACAACTATAGGACATTATATAAAATATATATAATAATGTTTTATCAAGATATATATATATATATATATATATATATGTATGTATGTATGTATAATATATAGTGCATGATGTTAGATAGGTATTGATTAAGAAGACTGTACAGTATCGAGTAGATTTAAAATGATGATATAGAGTTTTAAGAGTTCAAGAATAAAGATTCATGAGTATTGAAGAGTTCAAGATTTCAAGATATTCCAAATAATTTATAGAGTCACAGAATTTATGTTAAAACCTTGACAGCACTTTCCTGATTTCTCTCACCTTCTCTAATTTTATTTTAAATTATTTTTCAAATATTTTGTTTTTAAAAATAATATTTTAAAAAATTTCCCAAAATGATTTTCAATCTCTTAGTTATAAAGATATCATTTTCGTGTTTTTAAGTTTATATATATTGAATTTTTGTATATATTTTAATAAGTTATAATTATACTAATACACACACACACACACACACACACACACACACACACACACACACACACACATACAGGAAAATAAGCACAAGGAAAAGGTTAAAAAAAATTTAGTCTCAGGGACGGTAAGTTTGTTTTTTAGTCTGAAGGACACTTTATAGTGTAAACAGAAAATGATAGCTACATCTATCATTCTGTGATTTACACTACAAAGTGTTTTTCAGACTAAAAAAAAAACTTGCTGTCCCTGAGACTAAATTTTTTGCAACTTCTTCCTTGTGTCTAAAAACCCCATATATATATATATTATTGAATACTTTTATCAAATCTTTCAAAATTATTTTATAAAATATTATTAAGTTATATTTTGATTAAAATGTGTATAAATTTTATATAAATGATTCTACAAATTATCAAATTATTTTACAAAGAAATGGATTTTTAATAATATTTTTAAAATGTTTTCCAAAATAAAAAAGGATATATAGACATATCCTATCTATGTATGTTGACATAGTGGCCGTAAAATTGAAAATTCAAATTTGAATGGAAGTGTCTTTTCGTTGTATCTCGCCGCGAATGGACATGACCATTGTTTCCATATATATACCAGACTTCCAAATGAATTTTCATTAACTACTTTTTTATTTTTGTCTCCTTTTTTCACTCTCTTGGTTTCTAAATCAATTTCTATCGAAACTAAATTCAACCAGAATCAAATTCAATCATTACTAGTTTGATTCTCTTTCATATACTCTTAGATTTCTCTCATCTTCCTTAAGATCAAAGTGCTATTCAAGAGTTATAAGATCAATTGTAGTCAAGTCAAAGATCTGAGTCTGTAAACTCTATCAAATCATACTCTTATACTTTGTGGTGTGCTTGGTATCCCTGAAATCCATGTAGGTGTGATTATAGCCTGTTAAAATCAATTGGGTGTGCTTAATAGCCTATAAATCTACTAGGTGTGCTTGTAGCCTAGAAATCAAGTGACTCTACCCATAGGTTGGGATTCTAGAGGGTGTGTTTCGTAGCCTTGAAATCAAGATTATATTTGCATTTACTAGTTGAAAAGAAATCTGAATAAAGAATTGTACGGGACTGGATGTGAGGTAACTTCGAACTAAATCCTAGTATGTTCTTTCCTTTTTTACTTTTACTGTATTTATTGTTATCTGTACTTTGATTTTGTGATTGTTTCTATGACTATTAATCACATCATTTAAAGTAGAATCTTAAGGAATAAAAATATTCATATAATCCATTAAACACTATTCACCCCCCTCCGGTGTTGATTTAGCCTTAAGATCTCTATTCTGCTGACTCACATTTGATATCAAAGCATCGGTTCTCAAAGTATTCATCATCTGATTTTTGAAAAAGTTTAAATGGCTATCAACACTAGCGATAGTACTGTTAGTAACACTGTTAATACACTTGTTAGTAACTCATTTGTCAAAGGACAATCCACTGCTAGACCTCCACTTTTCAATGGCAGTAATTACATATATTGGTCATGTAGAATGAAATTTTTTTTACAGTCAATTGGTTAGATACTTGGAATATCATACAACCTGAGTATACTGATCCTGAGACAAATTTTGCACAGTGGACTGCTGACCAAAAAGCAATTGCATAAAATAACTCTAAGGCTATGAATATATTATTTTGTTCATTAGATAGAAATAAATTTAATAAAGTATCTATATGTAAGTCTGCATGTGAAATTTGGAGAATTTTGCAAGTTACACATGAAGGGACAAGTAAGGTCAAATAAAATAAATTTTCATGTTAACAAACCAATTTCAATTATTCAAAATGAGTCCATTTATGATATGCATAGTAGATTCCAAGATATAGTACACTCACTTATTGCACTGGGTAAAAGTTTTTCTGAAGAGGATCAAGTTATAAAATTTCTCAATTCACTTACTCTTGAATGAGATCGAAAGACTTTTGAAATCAAAGAGGCTAATGACATTAGCATTCTAAAAATTAAAGAGTTAATTGACAATGTAATGTCTTTTGAAGCACAAATCCGAGCGGGAGAGAAAGCAAAGCAATAAAGAAGAAATATATAGCTTTTACTGTAATGACGGATAATTTAGATTCAAACAACGACGACGATGAAGAAATTGCTTTCATGACAAGGAATTTTAGAAAATTTCTAAAATATAGGAAGACAAACAATTTCAAAAGAACAACAAAAGTCTAGGAAGCGGAAGCGGAAGCGAAAACAAAAAAGGTGTAACAACTCGATATTTTCAACAATTCGCATCCACGCATGTCAGACTTGAATTGTTCAAAATACCGAATTGTAATTTAAATTTGGCAAATCTCAGAATATACAGTAAATAAGTAAATCACAGATCACAGATACAGAGTAAATAATAATGCAGCGGAAGTGAAAGAGATAGTAGTTCATGAAGCTACTATATATATATATATATAAGATACATCAGAGTTAAACAAGATACAACAGAAGAGTAACAAGATACATCAGGTACAAATCTGAATACATCACTGGAATCACTGGATACTGAAAGCAAATAGATGGCTGGATCTTCAAGCAAAGCTCCAACTTCGAAGGTGAGTCTTGAATGCTGAATCACTCGGTCTGATCCGAGCGTAAAGCAAAACACAAAAAACTTAAGTCAGGACATACACACTTATGAACTGTAAATCAACTCAAATGAACAGTAACATAATGCATCAGTAACATAAAGGATGCTTGGGATCGCCCATCCTTTAAGGATCCGTTAAACTATTTACTATGTAGTAATATTCGCTATTATAATAATGTCTATAGTAAAATAAACTTACTTTTAAATAGTGTTAAGGCTTTACATTTTACACCCTAACACGTAATAGTCCCAGTAGTCCATCCAGTATCAGCGTATCTCCAGATCGGGAGAGTACCTTAAATACTCCACGGGCTATGGGAGAAAACCAAACTCGTACAAGGCGCGATAGGGTAGGTGACACGGCACACAAGGCAATGCCAGGGTAGATATACCAATTACACACACGGGCTGGTGGTAACACATAGCAGCACCTACCACCCACCTTGAGCCACACCCCCAAATAAAAAAATTAAAAGTGGCCACCGAGTCAATCCAAAAGTCAGAGTATAATATCGAAGGGATGTGTCCGATAAGAGGGGCTACCTCCTTGGCTTGAGATCGCTCCTGTTTTAGCCATCTTATGCCAACTCACGGGAGTTGGGTCCACGTATATACCTCAAAGGACGTCGCCACCATCCTACTTCATTCTGGAATCTCCACTGCGTACACGGTTGTTAAAGTGGTTTTCAGAGTTGGCAGAGAGTATGACAACTTCCTATCCTGGTCTCTTTAACAACCAATCATTATATAACGCCGTGGCCATTTCAAAATTGTTCATACTTCAAAATCAAATCATTTCATTCCCAAACTATATTCCTTTCAAAATAGTTTATACTTCGAAACCAAAACCATTTTTATTTCAAAACTATATTCAAATCAAAATAGTTTATACTCCGAAACCAAGACCATTTAAAAATCATTTCCTTTCAAATCCTTCATCAATTCATTATCATTCTTTAATTCAAATATTCAAATTAAATATCATTTTAAAATCAAATATGTCATTCATTTATTATTCCAAATATCATTACAATCCAAAATTCCATTCAAAAATTCATTTATCTCATTTCATTTCATTCCATTTAGCACGTAACAAAGTAACCATTATTTAAATTCAAATTCAATTTAAATTCCTTAAAAATTCAAATTTAAATATTAAAATACATTCAAACTCCTTAAATTTCACAATTTATCAATTCCAAAAGTTAAATCATTATCACTTTAAAATATAACACAAACAGTGTTAAAATCTATAACATTTCAAAACATTGTCAAATTTTAGCAGCGACAGCATTTATAAAGTGTTACAGTAGGTATTTAATTTCCAAAATAGTTCAGTTCAGAAAGACCAGCATTTATAAATGTCGTCATAGATATTTAGTTATTTCAGAACTTAGTTAAATTTCAAAAGTGATGGCACTTAACAAATGCCATCGTAAAACCACAGCATTTTTGGAAATGCTATCAGTAAAATTCCATATTTTATTATAACTTTTCAGAAACAATAAAACTTCAATTTTACCAAATTTTAAACTTATAAATCATATTTTTAAGCTTCAAACTTCACATTTAAATCAATTTAACATATGATTTATCATAACAAAATTTTATAATTAAATATCCAATTTAAAACTCAATTCATTTGTTAAGTCAAAATTTCACCGTTTTCTTAACTTATTAATTTAACAAAACTTTAACATTTTACTTCAAATATTTTTTCAAAACTTTAAATTCAATTCATTATTTACTTACATTTTTAAAAATAAAATTTAAAGTGAAAAATCACATTCACTTCAAATTTACATCCTTAAATTTAATTCAAATATTTAACTTTCTTAAAATATAGGAAAAATATTTAAATCATAATTTCGTACTTTAAAATACATATAAAATATACCATGGGTCTGTATATAATTTTCTATCCTAGGTCAAGTGATACGCATATGTATCATTTCAATCTGCAATTTAAAAAGAATAACCCGGGTTCTATCATTTCGAACCCGCAATCCCAAGTCAAATAAAATACAATAAGAATCACTTGATCTTATCATTTCAGCTCATAATGATTTTTTCCCTATTCTAATGTCCGTTCGGGTATGTATCATTTCAACCCATAGTGATTCTACTCTAACAGGGAACTTGCAGTGTGAACATATGCATAAACAATATAAACAATTATACTAACCTGTCAATGTCACAATATACTATCATTTATCATATGTCAAGTGATAATTAACAAACTTAACATGGTAATAACATGTAATACATATCATATAATCATCATTAACTTGCATAAACATTTTAATTACTAATCACTTGTCATCCATTTACCATTTCATAAGTAATAATGTCAGAGTGAGAATGACTCATCTATATCAAAGCTAGAGACCCAAAACAACACTCAAGAACGATTTTAAAAGCCCGACAAGCACGATTAGATTTGAATGGATGGAGAGCCTTGTAAACAACACAAAATATAACATACATAAGCACAAATATAAATATTGACATACAAATAAAGTTAACAACTTTTGTTTGCAAAACAATTGGAAAACAAGAGAGATAACCAAACCTTAGGAGCAAAAGACTTGTACAAGACAACATAAGCTTGGCCAAAATGCAAATGGGCTTGATCTAACCACACCTAGGCTCAGACTAGGTCATGTATGCTCGGCCATGAGTCATGAGACATGGCTATGGACATGAAAATGGAAGGCAAAGGCATGGAGAGGCAAAAGTATGCAAGGGGTCAAGGGATGGAAGGTTTTGGTGCAACATAGGCTCGGCCTATGCCAACATTTGGGCTCGGCCATGCCACTACATGTTAGGTCAGAGGCTGACGGTGATGGCTAGAGGTCAGGGCAGCAAGTGGTGGTGGTGTTAGAGGTGGTAGCCAAGGATAAACATGAAGGTGATGGGAATAGACGTCGTCTATGCATTGTTTTTTGTTTGAAATTTTAGCAAAGTTTTTGTGGTGTTTGTTCATCTAGATAGTCACAGCCAGATCTGGTCAGAGGAGTGGGTGGTTGGCCATGAATGATGAGGGGGACGAGATGGTGGTGGTGGTCGGTGAAAGTGATGGTGGTTAGGCCGAGCAAACTAGAGAAGAGCAAGGCAAGAATCAAAGCAAAAATGAGGAAGAAAAGTAGAAAAATGGAAGCCATAACTTATAATTTTTTCCAGAAATGAAATGCCAGAGAATGAAGAGAGTGAGAACGTTTTTTAACGTGAAAGGCAATGGGAATACACGGCTATGCCAAGAGAAATGAAAGGCCAAGACAATGAAGAGACAAGGATAAGGAAAAGTCACAAGATTATAAGCTTAAATCTCTTCGAATTTCCAATTCTTTTAAATCCAAATAAACAAATAAAAATTAAGTAAATAAAATAAAATTGAAAAAAAAATAAAGTAGAAATGAAAATAAAAAATAGTTTTATGAAAATAGAAAATAAATAATAAAAATACTTTATTTAATTGAAACTAGAATTAAAGTTGTAAACAAAATGTAACTTACATTGGAAAATTTCAAATACACTTTTAAAATGTTTTAAAAATAAAATATATATACATAACATGTCATGTTACACATGTAAACATAAATTAGAACATGACATTACAAATAAAAATATTATTTATATAAATTAAAATAAGCAATTTTGTTAAATAAAACAATTTACATACAATGGTTTAAAAAGCATAACTTTCACAATATTAATCAGATTCCAACGAAACGAAAAGCAGTATACCTAAAATTTTATTTACTTTCATACAAAAAAGATAAATTTCAAAAGTTCAAATTTTAAAATTTTAAATTAAAAGTCAAAGTTTGTCCATATTGACCAAAATTCATATTTCTGGAAAATATTCTATTTATTTATGTTTGGAATTATAATTTACATCAAAATCAAAATTTATATTTAAAATAACAAAAATTATTCATTTTTAATAAATAAAATAAAAAAATTTAAATTAGGAAATTCAATTTAAAATAATTAAAATATATAATTAAAATAATCATAAAATACAGGGTTGTTACACTCTCCCCCACTCAAAAATTTTCGTCCCCAAAAAGAAATGAGGTACGGGAAAACATAGAAAAAGGTGGAATGAAATAGGATTAAGACAAGATGACAAGAAGATTGAAATTATACCCGATAATTGTTATTATAGGTAAGTTTAATAAGGTGGAGATGATCTTCCCAAGATTCTCCAGAATCAAGAACACAAGCACGAAAAAAATCCTTTAGAATCTGATTAACTCTTTTCGCTTAACCGATGGTCTGTGGATGGCCAGCAGTGCTCAAATTCAAAATGAGTACCAAAGATTATAGAAAGGTTTCCAAACATACTGGTATAAGCAATAGTTTCCCCATTCTGTAGCAAGATAAGGAAAATAAGGACAACCAAAAGATAGTTTGAAAAACAAAATAAGATAATAAATTTGAAACCGTGAAAATTTCAACTTAAATTGAAAATTAAGTTTGCTTAAGTTAAATAAATCTTAACCATCTCTAATTTCATTATCTTATCATCCAATTATCTTAAATAAACAATCTCTAAAATCATGGATTTGCAAAAAAAATCATTTATTATACTCATAATGTAATCAATAAATTTAATTCTTCTTTATTCCCAATTAAAATTAAATTTATTCCTCTCAATATATTTTATCACCTATGTTAAATATATTTACACTTATTATAACTGCTTTAAATTTATCCTTAGTTCCTTTAACACCATTTTATATTGTAAATTATTCCATTACCCTTTTTCTCTATTTACCTTTGTTAATATTTTTATAACTAAAATTTAAGTGTATAACATTTACTATAACCACTCAAATTTTATTCATAAAATATTTTTATATTGTATAATATCCAATTACATATTCAACTTCTGTATAATTTAGGTAAGTTATATTGGAATGAAATTGTGTATTATACAAATAAAACCTTCTAATTCAATCATTTCAAGCTTGAATATTTCTTGAAATTATACTTGAAATTATCCTTCAAGATAAAATTTAGGAATTAAATTTTCGATAAATTCCAAACTATTTAGAGATAAATAAATGCACATATACTATATATATATATATCCATTCAAATTTAAATCACATATCATCATATGTTATAAAACCAGTCTTATTTTAGAAATTAAAATCAATTAAATTTCCCGAAACAAAACTGTAGCAAGACTACAGAACAGTCTCTTCACTTTGAAACTCGAAAATGAATGTCGATGATGCTGCAGTTATCACCGAAGTTATTTTCCAGCGACAAAGAGAAGAGCACTAATTTTAAACTTTAAATTTTTTTGGAAATAAATTTCTATTTGAAAATACTTTAAATAATATATCCTTTTAAAACTTTAAACACAAGGTTTGAAACCATTGAAAATTAGATTCTCAAATTCTTGTTTTAAATTCATTTTAAATTTCCAAATAAATTTATAACCATGTTTTATAGTTTAATTATTTATATATGAAACTAGGGATAGTGATATATAAAATCAAATATTATTTCTTAACAACAATTCAATAAAAATCCAGAAAAATTTATAATATAGTTACAAAATTAATTTCTTTATTAAATTTAAAAAACCATATTGTGTCAGTTTGCTCTGTTCAAGTGTTTTGGAAATTTTATCGATAGCGTTGATCAGACGAATCGATTGGAAATCCAAATCAACATTAATAACTCAAACAACACAATATAAAACAAAATATTAGATATAGATTTACAAGTAAAATTCAAAAATGTTTTGAAGATAGGTTGGAAACAAAAGACATGATGATTAAATAACAAAATAGGGAGATGGATAAGCTTAAATAAATCGCGGGCAACCTTAGCCTGGTCAACTGTGACTTGAAGAATAAGATCAATGTGGATTTTCTGCAGTAAATCTACATTTGATCTCAGGAGATAGAATTTGGGATAATAAGAGGTACTGGCATCTAAACCGAGGATATAAAATCTTTGGTCAATCGATGCCGTTGTAAAGGAGTTTCACCCCTTTACAAATCAATTTGAGATTGGCGAGACCGCCGACTCATTATAAAGATCATTCGAAGTGGAGTTATGGGATACTCCATAAATAAAAGATGACGAATAGTGAGGGACATGAATGGATTTTGGAACCGCAGGAAACGTTTCAAAATTCAAAGGAAATTCGAATCGAAGAGGAAGAGATTCAAACTCGAACGAAAGTGATTCTGTAAATAAATTTACTATATATGCTAAGTTTGCCTAGAATCAAAGCTCTAATAAAAACTGTAACAACCTGATATTTTCAACCATTCGCATCCACACATGTCGGACTTGAATTGTTCAAAATACTGAATTGTAATTTAAATTTGGCAAATCTCAGAATATACAGTAAATAAATAAATCATAGATCACAAACACAGAGTAAATAATAATGTAGCGAAAGCAAAAGAGATAGTAGTTCATGAAGCTACTATATATATATAAGAGACATCAGAGTTAAACAAGATACAATAGAAGAGTAACAAGATACATTAGGTATAAATCAGAATACATCACTGGAACCACTGGATACTGAAGGAAAAATAGATGGCTGGATCTTCAAGCAAAAGCTCCAACTTCGAAGGTGAGTCTTGAATGCTGAATCACTCGGTCTGACCCGAGCGTAAAGAAAAACACAAAACACTCGAGTCAGGACATACATACTTATGAACTGTAAATCAACTGAAGTGAACAGTAACAAAATGCATCAGTAACTTAAAGGATTCTTGGGATCGCCCATCCTTTAAGGATCCGTTAAACTATTTACTATGCAGTAATATTTGCTATTATAATTATGTCTATAGTAACATAAACTTACTTTTAAATAGCGTTAAGGCTTTACATTTTC
Organism: Allium cepa; assembly: GCA_030765085.1. Lineage (NCBI taxonomy): Eukaryota > Viridiplantae > Streptophyta > Magnoliopsida > Asparagales > Amaryllidaceae > Allium > Allium cepa. The sequence continues at coordinate 63,846,887 of CM060935.1, forward strand.
CACCTTAACACGCAATAGTCCCAGTAGTCCATCCAGTATCAGCGTATGTTAACCCTCCTTTTTACCAGGCCATGGACATGCGGGTTTAACTTAATCGGTTGCACGTTCGTCAAGGCTGGCGTACGATGGATTTAGTCGACTGGATGGATGGATGACGCAACGTGCTTAGGAGATGGAAATATGACTGGATAAAGATGGATCAACTATAGTTTGGGTCTAGGAAATATGGTTCGGCATTGGCAATCATTCGGCATGGTAGGACGACCGGCACGATGGATCGTTCGGCATACGAGGTCGCTCGGCACGTTGGATCGTTCGGCATTGGTAGGTCGCTCGGCATCAGGGATCGTTCGGCATGGTAGGTCGTTCGGCAGGATGGATCGTTCGGCATCAAGGATCGATCGGCATTAGATGTATCACTCGGCATTTGTACTCGGCATTGAAGTACGTCCGGCATTCCTTCACTCGGTATCCTCCACTCAACATTTGTACTCGGCATTGAAGTGAGCTCGGCACACCTCACCCCAGCATCGATCGGCATGCATCACTCAAATGCCTCGACCGGCATTATTCTATCAGGCTTTGTTCGGCATTCTTCCTCCAGACGCTTCGTTCGGCATGGAACGGTCGGCATTGATCGCTCGGCATTACATGGCTCGGCATATGTGGACCGGCCATAAACTCGGTGGGCCTGAATCACGCAAAGGCCCAACAACTCAGGATTTGCCTATAAATACATCATGTGGGGGTTCAGAAAAGGGATCCTGATTCTCTCTCCTGCTCTCTAACTTTCTATCCCCTAAGGCTAAGGCTAGCCTATCACTTTGTAACTGTAATCGATTGTTACAGCAATAAAAAAGAAAACTTCTGTAGTGGACGTAGGCCAGAGTTAGCCGAACCACTATAAAATCTATTGTTCTTTACTGCTTTCGTTTTAATTTTAACTGTTCTTCATATTATTATTCTCTACACACACTCTATCTGTTACCAGTAACTGTTAATTGGTGCTTTCGTCTACATTTGGGTGTTAGTGACCAATTTTGGCGCTAACATTTTGGTGCTTTCACTGAGAAGGACTAGCACCCGCTGCATCGGGTAGAAATTTGGATTTGGAAGATAATGACTAGGCAAAACAGTAGAAGGCTAAGGGCTGAGAGAAGCCAACAGGAAGGAAGTCAACAAGCATCCTCCGGAGGTGAGGAAGTACCAGCTTCGATCTACATAACCCGGGATGAAATGGAAGCCATAACAAATTCACTGCAAGAAAGGTTGTTGAAGAGTCAACAGGAGATGATGCAGATTTTCTTGGAGCATATGAGAGCTGCAGGGACCCAGAACTTAGGAACGACTACAGCAGCCGTGGATACAGGACAAGGAGCTAGGGTTATGGAACCCAATGGAGGACATGATGCAGAGCCAGAGGGCAATCGACAAGGACTTGGGGGCAGGCCCGCAGGATCCAACACAGGAGGACCTTTGGAAGGAGTTCAACAGGCTAGAACTAACGTTGCTGCTAGCGAGCCACATGAAGAGTATGTACCGGATTTCCCTCGGGGGCAACCCCCAACAGACAACGCTGGATTGGTGGATATAATCAGGAAGACTGTTCGAGGTGGTTTGACCAATAGAGACTTGGAGGATGTAAATAGGAGTCCCTTTACTCCTACTATCAGGCAAGCTAGGAACCCACCCGAATTTAAGCTACCAAATTTGGAAGTGTATAATGGGAAGGCGGATCCAACGGTTCATCTGACGAAATACATAAGGCATATGGAGGTACTGGAGGCATCGGATGAGGTCATGGCTCGATGCTTCCCATTGTATTTGACAGATATCGCAGCTATGTGGTTTAGACAGCTGGAGAATGGTTCTATCGGCACATGGACGGAGCTAATTGAGAGGTTTATGAGACAGTTTCGGGTCCACATAGTTAGACCTAAGAACGTAATGACTCTGACATCTATGAAACAATGGAAAGGGGAATCGCTCAGGGACTTCTTAACCAGATTCAACGCAGCGGTAGCCTCAGTGGATCGACCCGATCCGTCAATGGTTTTGATGGCAGTCGTCTCGGGAATCGCGGATAACTCGGATTTCAAAATATCATTGGAACGGGACCCACCGAGGGATCTCGGGGAGTTCTATCATGAGGCGGAAAGGTTCTTGAGACAGGAGGATGCGCAGGCTGAGAGAGTAGGGAGAGAGGCTGAAGCTTATGCAGTGAGGGGTGGAGGTCCATCCAGGGAGGATCTAAGTAAAGATGATAAAGGAAAACGAATGGAAATGGTGGCACTTCGAAGAAACCTCGGAGGGAGTCAAAGTTTTCTTCTTACACAGATTTAACTGAGACTCTAGAAAGGATTTACTTGGACACTCGAGGGCGGCTCCAATACCGAAGGCCAGCAAAGAGAGAGCCTTCAGAATACGAACGGACATTGGGAAAGCATTGCCTATTCCATGAGCTGGATGGGCACAACACAAACGACTGTAGGCATTTGAGGGATATCATTGAGGAGCATGTAAGGAATGGTCACCTACAGCAATATGTCAGGAATCGAACTACGGCAGGGGAGCAAGAGCAGCCACCACCTACCTCTAGCAATGGCGGCATTGGGTCTGGTCAACGCCGGTTTACTATCAACTAAACAGGTTCATGGTTTTAAATAAGTAATAGAACTCAAAGTAATACGGCTAGGTCACTTACACACGTATGGGATTGAGGACGGTCCCTAGGCGTGCTCTGAGATAACTGAAAACCATACTACTTGAGTCTATGAAATCCTTCTTTCTTTCTAGTTTTATGCAAACTTTGGTTTTCTCTTTCGTATTTCGGACATTTACTTTTCTTTGGTATGGTTTTGGATTGAACTCCCGGTTTGGTTGGTTTTTTCTTGGTTTCCCATTCTGGTTTGGATGTTTGATTTTTGATATGGATTTCTGGTTTTATATTTGGTTTTGGATCAATGTAATAAACAGTTCAGGTTTAATAATTACTGTCCCGACCGGAGAGACGGAGCAATGATCACAAGTTACGAGTCCCTTCGCCGGAGAGCGAAGAAATGGACTCGGGCAGAATATCAAAGTCCTTGACCGGAGAGTCGGGGCCGGAGAATATAAAAAGTCCTTGACCGGAGAGTCGGGGTTGGAGAATATAAAAAGTCCTTGACCGGAGAGTCGGGGTCGGAGAATATAAAAAGTCCTTGACCGGAGAGTCAAGGCCGGAGAATATAAAAAGTCCTTGACCGGAGAGTCCAGGCTGGAGAATGTAAAAAGTCCTTGACCGGAGAGTTGAGGCTAGTGAATATCAAAGTCCTTGGCCGGGGTGCCGAGCTGGAGAATATCAAAATCCTTTGCCGGATTGCTGAGGCCGGTAAATATCAAAGTCTTTAACCGGAGAGTCGAGGCCGGAGAACATACAAGCCCGTGATGGAAAAGTCAAGGCTGGAACAGGATAACACGACCCGGCGAGGTCTACAAAATCAAGATTAAGCCCGGAGAGGTCATGGATTTGATGATATGGTTACAAAAAGGATGTGGACTTTGGATATCAGATTTGAGGCTATTCAAAACACACCTTCCAATAGCAAGGCATGTTTTGGGGGGCAAGTGTTAACCCGCCTTTTTACCAGGCCATGGACATGCGGGTTTAACTTAATCGGTTGCACGTTCGTCAAGGCTGGTGTACGATGGATTCAGTCGACTGGATGGATGGATGACGCAACGTGCTTAGGAGATGGAAATATGACTGGATAAAGATGGATCCACTATAGTTTGGGTCTAGGAAATATCGTTCGGCATTGGCAATCATTCGGCACGGTAGGACGACCGGCACGATGGATCGTTCGGCATACGAGGTCGCTCGGCACGTTGGATCGTTCGGCATTGGTAGGTCGCTCGGCATCAAGGATCGTTCGGCATGGTAGGTCGTTCGGCAGGATGGATCGTTCGGCATCAGGGATCGATCGGCATTAGATGTATCACTCGGCATTTGTACTCGGCATTGAAGTACGTCCGGCATTGCTTCACTCGGCATCCTCCACTCGGCATTTGTACTCGGCATTGAAGCGCGCTCGGCACACCTCACCCCAGCATCGATCGACATGCATCACTCAAATGCCTCGACCGGCATTATTCTATCAGGCTCTGTTCGGCATTCTTCCTCCAAACGCTTCGTTCGGCATGGAACGGTCGGCATTGATGGCTCGGCATTACATGGCTCGGCATATGTGGACCGGCCATAAACTCGGTGGGCCTGAATCACGCAAAGGCCCAACAACTCAGGATTTGCCTATAAATACAGCATGTGGGGGTTCAGAAAAGGGATCCTGATTCTCTCTCCTGCTCTCTAACTTTCTATCCCCTAAGGCTAAGGCTAGCCTATCACTTTGTAACTGTAATCGATTGTTACAGCAATAAAAAAGAAAACTTCTGGAGTGGACGTAGGCCAGAGTTAGCCGAACCACTATAAAATCTATTGTTCTTTACTGCTTTCGTTTTAATTTTAACTGTTCTTCATATTATTACTCTCTACACACACTCTATCTGTTACCAGTAACTGTTAATTGGTGCTTTCGTCTACATTTGGGTGTTAGTGACCAATTTTGGCGCTAACAGCGTATCTCTAGATCGAGAGACTACCTTAATACTCCACGGGCTATGGGAGAAAACAAACTCGTACAAGGCGCGATAGAGTAGGTGACACGGCACACAAGGCAATGCCAAGGTAGATATACCAATTACGCACACGGGCTGGTGGTAACACGTAGCAGCTACTACCGCCCACCTCAAGCCACACCCCCAAATCAAAAATCAAAAGTGGCCACCGAATCAATCCAAAAGTCAGAGTATAATATCGAAGGGATGTGTTCGATAAGAGGGGCTACCTCCTTGGTCCGAGATCGCTCCTGTTTTAGCCACCTTATGCCAACTCAAGGGAGTCGGGTCCACGTATATACCTCAAAGGACGTTGCCACCATCCTACTTCATTCTGGAATCTCCACCGCGTACACGTTGTTAAAGTGGATTTCGGAGTTGGCAAAGAGTATGACAACTTCCGATCCCGGTCTCTTTAAAAACCAATCGTTATTATAACGCCGTGGTCATTTCAAAATAGTTCATACTTCAAAATCAAATCATTTCATTTCCAAACTATATTCCTTTCAAAATAGTTTATACTTTGAAACCAAAACCATTTTTATTTCAAAACTATATTCAAATCAAAATAGTTTATACTTCGAAACCAAAACAATTTCAAAATCGTTTCCTTTCAAATCCTTTATCAATTCATTATCATTCTTTAATTCAAATATTAAAATTAAATATCATTTTAAAATCAAATATGTTCATTCATTTATTATTTCAAATATCATTACAAAACACATTCAAAAATTCCATTCAAAAATTAATTTATCTCATTTCATTTCATTCCATTTAACACATAACAAAGTAACCATTATTTAAATTCAAATTCAATTTAAATTCCTTAAAAATTCAAATTTAAATATTAAAATATATTCAAACTCCTTAAATTTCACAATTTATCAATTCCAAAAGTTAAATCATTATCACTTTAAAATATAACTCAAATAGTGTTAAAATCTATAACATTTCAAAACATCGTCAAATTTTAGCAAAGACAACATTTATAAAGTGCTACAGTAGGTATTTAATTTTCAAAATAGTTCAGTTCAGAAACAACAGCATTTATAAATGTCGTAATAGATATTTAGTTATTTTAGAACTTAGTTAAATTTCAGAAGTGATAGCACTTAACAAATGCCATCGTAAAACCACAACATTTTTGTAAATGCTACCAATAAAATTCCAGATTTTATTATAACTTTTCAGAAACAATAAAACTTCAAGTTTACCAAATTTTAAACTTATAAATCATATTTTTAGGATTCAAAACGTCACATTTAAATCAATTTAACATATGATTTATCACAACAAAAATTTATAATTAAATATCCAATTTAAAACTCAACTCATTTGTTAATTCAAAATTCCACTGTTTTCTTAACTTATTAATTTAACAAAACTTTAACATTTTACTTAAAATATCTTTTCAAAAATTTAAATTCAATTTCCATTATTTACTTACATTTTTAAAAATAAAATTTAAAGTCAAAAATCACATTCACTTCAAATTTACATACTTAAATTTAATTCAAATATTTAACTTTCTTAAAATTTAAGAAAAATATTTAAATCGTAATTTCATACTTTAAAATACATATTTATATAAAAAAATATAAAATATACCATAGGGTCTGTATATAATTTTCTGTCCTAGGTCAAATGATACAGATATGTATCATTTCAATCTGCAATTTAAAAAGAATAACCCGGGTTCTATCATTTCAAATCTGGAATCCCAAGTCAAATAAAATACAATAAAAATCACTTAAGCCTATCATTTCAGATCATAATGATTTTTTCCTATTTTAATGTCTATTCAGGTATGTATCATTTCAACCCATAGTGATTCTATTCTAACAGGGAACTTGCACTGTGAACATATGCATAAACAATATAAACAATTATACTAACCTGTCAATGTTACAATATACTGTCATTTATCATATGTCAAGTGATAATTAACAAAGTTAACATGGTAATAACATGAAATACATATCATATAATCATCATTAACTTGCATAAACATTTTAATTACTAATCACTATTCTTCCATTTACCATTTCATAAGTAATAATGTCAGAGTGAGAAGACTCACCTTTATCAAAGCTAGAGACCCAAAACAACACTCAAGAACGATTTTAAAAGCATGAAAAGTATGATTAGATTTGAATGGATGGAGAGCTTGTAAACAACACAAAATATAATATACTTAATCACAAATATAAATATTGACATACAAATAAAGTTAACAAGTTTTGTTTGCAAAACAATTGCAAAACAAGAGAGATAACCAAAACTTAGGAGCAAAAGACTTGTACAAGACAACATAAGCTTGGCCAAAATGCAAATGGGCATGATCTAACCACACCTAGGCTCGAACTAGGTCATGTATGCTCGGCCATGAGTCATGAGACATGGCTATGGACATGAAAATGGAAGGCAAAGGCACGGAGAGGCAAAAGTATGCAAGGGATCAAGGGATGGAAGGTTTTGGTGCAACATAGGCTCAGCCTATGCCAACATTTGGGCTCGGCCATGCCACTATAGGTCAGGTCAGAGGCTGATGGTGATGGCTAGAGGTCATGGTAGCAAGTGGTGTTGGTGTTAGAGGTGGTGGCCAAGGCTAAACATGAAGGTGATGAGAATAGAGGTCGTCTATGCATTGTTTTTTTTGAAATTTTAGCAAAGTTTTTGTGGTGTTTGTTCATCTAGTTGGTCACGGCTAGATCTGGTCAGAGGAGTGGGTGGTTGGCCATGGATAATGAGGGGGAGGAGATGGTGGTGGTGGTCGGTGAAGGTGATGGTGGTTAGGCCGAGCAAACTAGAGAAGAGCAAGGCAAAAATCAAAGCAAAAATGAGGAAGAAAAGTAGAAAAATGGAAGCCATAACTTACAATTTTTTTTTTCAGAAATGAAATGCCATGAGAATGAAGAGAGCGAGAAGGTTTTTTTTCATGTGAAAGGCAATGGGAATACACGGCTATTCCAAGAGAAAATGAAAGGCCAAGGCAATGAAGAGACAAGGATAAGGAAAAGTCACAAGATTAAAAGCTTAAGTCTCTTCGAATTTCCAATTCTTTTAAATCCAATATAAACAAATAAAAATTAAGTAAAAAAATAAAAAATAAAAAATATAAAGTAGAAACGAAAATAAATAAATAGTTTTAGGAAAATAGAAAAAAATACTTTATTTAATTGAAACTAGAATTAAAGTTATAAACAAAATATAACTAACATAGAAAAATTTCCACTACACTTTTAAAATGTTTTAAAAATAAAATATATATACATAAAATGTCTTGTTACACATGTAAACATAAATTAGAACATGACATGACAAATAAAAATATTATTTATATAAATTAAAATAAATTATTTTGTTAAATAAAACAATTTACATACAATGGTTTAAAAAGCATAATTTTCACAATATTAATCAGATTTCAACGAAACGAAAAGCAGTATACTTAAAATTTTATTTACTTTCATACAAAATGATAATTTCAAAAGTTCAAATTTTAAAATTTTAAATTAAAAGTCAAAGTTTGACCATATTGACTAAAATACACATTTCTGGAAAATATTCTATTTATTTATTTTTTGAATTATAATTTACATCAAAATCAAAATTTAAATTTAAAATAACAAAAATTATTCATTTTTAATAAATAAAATAAAATTTTTAAATCAGGAAATTCAATTTAAAATAATTAAAATATACAATTAAAATAATCACAAAATACAGGCTTGCTACAAATGGCTTTAAATGTTATAACTACGATGACCACGGTCATTTAAAACGAGAATGTCCATGTGACAGCCCACCTCCTCGATCTCCAAAAATCGACACTAATACATTCTCGGTATTCATGTGCCGCAAATCCAAATACCGAAGAGGTAGATTATCATGGGGTAAAAGATAATAAAGATAGAAGATAGAATAATAATAGAATATCACATCGTATTTAACAACTTGTAATCATTTGGATAGTACATACAATCACTCTAAAAATGAGACATCAGAGTCATAATAAGTACTAACCCAACTGGGATAGTTGTAACGGCCTATTCCTACAGGTGCTGGTAGATACATATACATAATACAAACACAGCAGAAAGTGATGGTAATAACAAAAAGATCCAAGTTGCTCCATGTTGCATGCTTCATGCTCCAAATCAGCTAACTATTTGGCTTCTCGAAAAAATAGGGCATCCAGAGTTTAAGGGAAAAGAAAAATAAAATCTGGATTAGTCATGGGCCTAGTATGAGAAACTCAAAATATGGATATCTGAAAACAAAGGTAAGACTGTATCTCACATAAATACGGAATGGGTTTTTACGTTATGATTACCAAGATATTTTCCACACAAAACAAGGGATATTATTTCTAATGACATTCTTTTGAAAATACTTTTCAAATAAACTTATGAATCTTGGCTGAAATTGTTATATTGGTTAAATTTGACAGCATAATAGGTTTACTATCAAGTCCGTAGGCACTTATTGGAGAATGGATTCCCATATAATGGCCGGTAAGAAATTACCTTCCGTATAGTACATCTCTAGAGGAATGTACCGAGGATACACAAACAATCCTCCGCATCCGGCTAGACTGGTCTATCCCTATTTGGCACTCATACATGGCTGGGATAGAAACCGCATATGACATCACTTCGGTCGTAAGCGACCTATCCATAATCCCATCGCATACATCACATACTCAAATATAGAGAGTAATCTACAAAGGTGATGACCATACCCTAATGGTTATGAACCATATAGCCTTTCAGTGTACCCTGTTTAAGACATTAACATAGCACGTATCACTTCGAATGCCACATCGCCATTCCATGATCACACAACTGATTTCTACAAATGCATAACTTCTGAGCTTGTACGTCTAAGTAAAGGGTGTTAAGCTAAGAGAAGCTGCCTTCTCCGCCACCAAACAGATGATACGTTCATAAAGATCAATTTATGTAATTAGAAATACAACGTCAGACATTCGTTCATACAAGTTTTCAAGGAATAGGACAAACTGGAGGCACTCTCCTACCACATCCCGTCGGGAATTACCCTTAGAATTGTAGCGAGAAGTCCTTACATTGAAGATCTCAAATGAAGAACTACTGCCACATAATATCATGGGAAATTTCCCCTAGGGGTCGGTGAAAAGTAGCCCTACATTCCATCTTCCAAATCATTTCCATGTCTTCACTTCGAATACGCAAATTGGTTCGAAGTGGTCTTCGGATAGGAATCACCCAAATCCGACACGGGTTCCTTCGAACCAATCATCGATAAAAAGAGGCGTTAGGTGAATAAGGAATTATTTTTTGGTTGATTAATTCTTTTTATCAAAAATATATTTGAGAGACATATATCTTTTAAAACATTCCTATTCGGCATATACAGAATCATTAAACCTCATTTATCAAATCCTTTGATTGCTTAAAACCTTTTAAATCTTGATCTAATTCAAAATCATTTTATTTTTCATTTAGGAAAATATTTCCAAATCATTTCATTTAAATCTTGACAAAGATTTCTTAATTCAAAATTCAAAATTTTAGTTAAGTAAAACAATGTTATCTAGGATGTTAATCCAAAATTAGTAAATATTAATTGAGCATAATTTATAGAAATCGTCTAATTTTACTCAATATCAATTCTTGTATTCAGCAAGTACTATGGGTGGAATAGTGGAGAATGACCTTTTAAATTCCACGAATAGTATGAGTTCCCTGTTCGGCTTTAAAACCACGTATAAGAAGATCATCTCCATAAAATCCAAGTTGTTTAAATTTGGAAAATTTAATCTTTTATACTTCATTCATTTTCGACATTTCGACCTTATCTATCCCTCTTCCATAAGAGGCCAGATGAGCCAGGGCACTAATTGCTTCTGAACATCTTCTTAGCTTAAGCACCTCACCCAGATCTCACAAATAGAAAAATCCATTTTATTCGTCGGCTAGAGCTAAGATTAAGTCATTTGATTTTTGACCGCTTTTCTTTAAATCATCTTTTTAAACATTTTTAAATAAATTATAAAACTTCCAAATCATCATAAAAACATTTAATTATTTATTTGAATTTTTTTATAAAATATTTGTTAAAGATTTGTTAAGGTTTAAAACCATATTAAAAAAGTTATAGAAAAGTACTTCAAAAAGTGCCATGAATGGTGCTTTTTAAGCTATATTGGTCAAAATGACTTTTCTATCATTTGAAAATTCATTTTTATAACTCAAATCACTTTTAAAATATTTTAAAAGATTTTTAAAATATATTTCATATTTTTAAACAATTTTTAAATTTCATTTTCAAGAAATCCCGTTGTGGATTCGGAACCGCAAAACCACGATTTTTTCAAAAACTTATTTTATTCATATTTCAAAATCTACTTATCAAAATCTCAATTTTCTTTCTTTGTTTGAAAATTATGGGTATAATAATTCAAAATAATTTTATCTCGAAGAATTTTGAGTTATATTCCATTCTAATATTCTTTTGACTTTTATGACGTGAAATCACGAACTACCATTGCACGACACGCTTATTTTGACTCAATTTTCAATATTCTTTTAAAATTTGTCAAAACACTTTTAAATGTTTATAAAAATTCCTAAATCATATTAAATCATTTTAAAGAGGTTTAAACATTCCTTATACACCACTTCATTCAATAAAGGAAAGTGATTTCCATTGTGTTTATCGACGGATATTAACGTGACTTGCATGCATATATATATATATATATGTATGTATGTATATGTATGTATGTATGTATATGTGTGTATGTTTGTATATTGAACAACCATATTAAACAACCATCATTAACAATCATATCCAAACTTATATATCATCCAATAATATATATAACTATAGATTAGGAGTTTTCTCACCTCGAGTTTAAATGACAAACTAAAAATTGGCTATAGCTTCGCTAACTCGAACTTTTAGCTCATGATCACTAGCACTATTTCCTTTAAGGCTCGGTCTAGACTTTGGATGCAAGCAGGAGCTCATGACCTTGCTAGTAGAGGAGAAAGGGCTTGTTCTTTGGCTTTTATGGGGGTTGCCGTGGAGTGTTGGGTGGAAAGGGGGTGGTTTGGTTTGGTTTTGGAGGAGTTTTAACTACACACACACACACACACACTATATATTTTAATTTCGTTTTGGAATCAAATTTGCCATAATTTCTTTAAGGATAGAAGCCATAAAGAGGAGAGAAAGAGCTTGGAAATAAAGAACAAGATGTGTAGAAATGAAGTAGAGAGTGTGTGGTATTTATAGACAAAGAAGGGAAGGAAAATACCTAAAGATACATCGCCATTTTCATCACCATCACAAGCACCACCATCATCACCTTCCTCCTTACAATGCATAGCCTAAGTCATTGTATCATGGACAAGGCCATGTGCTTGTACTTTGATGGTTAATGTTGACTTTGGGTTTGCTTAAGAGTTAAAGAATTTACTAAATATCTTAGATATTTTTAGTAATATTTATATACTTAATTATATGGGTATATGTGTGTTCATGTGCATGTGGATATATCATCACGTATGTACATGCTTATGTGCATGTGTATGTTACATATTATCCACCATGTTGCACTACTTATTCACGTTAAATCGTTACAAATTTTAATTTTGATTCTTCCGTCATATTTTCTCTTCTTAGTCAATATACACATACAAGTGAACAAATTTTAAAAATAATATACATCATTATATAATAATTAAAAGAGCTTACTTAATAATTAAAATAATTAATAAATCATTTAAACTAAATTTAAATCCAAAAATCAATTATTTCAAAATAGTGACATCTATAATAGCGTTATAAATGCAATTTAAATTTGAAAATAACATAAACAATTTTATTACATATTTAATACTCATGCGTATATAAATGAGTGTATGCACTCAGACCGTGCATGAGTTTGGATGGCAAAAGAGCTGTTTAGGGATAGAATGAATTTCGGTCTTTTTATCGATATTTACTGGAATGTATATATATTACTTCAAAATAAGATTACTAATTTTATTTATTATTTAAAACATTATTATTTATGTTTGGAAATCTTGTTTCTGGATATTTTGAAATTTTTCTGAGGTGATGAATTTATGGATTGTTACATACTTCCTCCTTTAAAAAAAATTCATACTCGAAATTAAGATTAAGAAGAGGATAACTCAAATATATATATAACAAGATTATACATATATAAGGTACGGCAAGTGACTACGCCACAGGCTAGTGAGTACACTACTTCGATACAACATATAACTAATTATCAATTCTAAACTCAGGATATGCTTCCCGCATTCTATCTTCTGTCTCCCATGTGCAGTCTGTTGCATCACTACTCTATTGGACTTTAACTAACCTTACAACTTTCCTCCTTAATCGCTTTTCATCGTGATCCACGATTCGCATTGGTCGCCTGATAACTACCAAATTAGGTTCAACTTCTAAATCTTCTTGGGCGGCTGTTTCTATAATTTGCTCTGGATCATGCACATATTTTCGTAGGTGAGATACGAGAAAGACATTGTGCACACCAGACAACATTTTGGGAAATTCCACACGATAAGCTAATGGGCCAATCCATTCAAGAATGGAAAAAGGTTCAACAAATCGAGGTGTTAATTTCCATGCCCGACCAATCTTACCACTCCTCTCATTGGAGAAACTTTCAAGAATACTTAATCTCCAACCGAGAATTCAAATTTCTACGCCTCCTATCCATATAAATCTTTTGTCTGCTTCGAGCTTCTCTTATCTTCTTTCTAATCATAACAACCGTTTTTGAAGCTTCTCTAATCATGTTAGGACCTAATACCAGCCGATCTCCAGTCTCGATCCAACATACTGGGGATCTACACAGATGACCATATAAAGCTTCATATGGGGTCATGCCAATACTAGCCTGATAACTATTATTATGAGAGAATTCTATCATATGAAGGTAGCTTTCCTATAAACCTCCAAAATCTAAGATACAAGACCTTAGAAGATCTTCCAACACCCGATTTACCCTTTTAATCTGTCTGTCGGTCTGGGGTGATATGTAGTGCTAATCTTTAGCTTTATTCCCAAAGCTATCTGCAATGCCTCCAAGAACATACTGGTAAAGATTGGATCTCAATCACTGACTATACTTCTAGGGACACCATGCAATCGCCCGACTTCCCTCATAAGTATTTTTGTAAGACTTGTAGCATTTTGTGCTGGTTTAACTAGGATAAAGTGCGCGCTTTTGGTTAACCGATCTATGATGACCCAAATGCCTTCATTCCGCTTTCTTGATCGAGGCAAACCGTCGATGAAATCCATTGATAATTGGTCCCATTTCCAAATAGGAATTTCAAGAGGCTGGAGTAGCCCAGCAGTCTTTTACTCTTGTTCTGTTGACAATTTGCAATTTACTCACGTGGATGGAAATGTCTCCCTTAATACCTCCCCACCCGAAAGTATTTTTCATGTCTTTATACATCTTTGTAACTCCGAGATGTATGCGAGTGATGAGTTGTGACATTCAGTTAAAACTTCTTGTCTAAAACATTGGAGACACATATCCTGCCATTCTTTCTTAAGATTGCCCGCTCATCCACTTTTTAACCTTCCCAACTTCCTGGTATCAAATTCTTTTCTACTTTCCTGGCTACGTTTGCAATGATCGAGTCCTTCAGCCAACTCTCATTTATTCGACAAATCAACGCTGGTTGCACTACTAAATTAGCTATAATGATCTGCTTTCTACTTAGAGCATCTGCCACAACATTTCCCTTTCGTGGTGTATATAGAAATCAAAATCATACATTGCAAGGAATCCCAACCAACGTCACTACCTAATATTTGAGTCCTTCTGGGTGAAAAAATATTTCAAAGATTTGTGGTCTGTGAAGAGATCAAACTTTTCGCTTATTTAAAGAAGGAACATTATTTACTAGGGTCAATTAAAGTTTATTTAAATAAACTATAAAGAATTATTACCCAGTAGATAATGTCTCTATATTTTTAATCTGAACACAACGGCTAATAGCTCCAAGTCGTGTGTTGCATAATTCCTTTCATAGATTGTCAATTGCCAACTTGCATAAGCAACGACCTTTCTGTGCTGCAGCACCAACTCCTTCTCCACAAGCATACATATATACAGTAAATCTATCGCTTTCATCCGCTATTGCTAATATGAGAGTAGTAGTTAATCTTTTCTTGAGCTCTTGAAAGGATTCTTCACATTTCTATGTCTGCTCAAACTTTACATCTTTCATGGTCAGCTTTGTTAAGTGAGAGGAAATCTTAGAGAAGTCATGAATGAATCTCCGATAATATCCTACCAATCCCAAGAAACTGCAAACATCCTTGGGAGCTTGTGGTTGTTTCCAGTTTAGAATAGCTGCAATCTTTGCTGGATCAACTGCAATTCCTTCTCTTGAAACAACATGCCCAAGGAATCTTATCTCTTTTTCCCAGAAATGGCATTTTGATAATTTATCTTTCAACACATTTTTCTTCAATATTTCTATTACAATTTCAAGATGCCCTTCATGTTCTTCCTCAGTCTTTGAATATATCAAAATTTCATCGATAAAGACTAATACGAATTTATTGAGTAATTCTCTAAATACCCTATTCATAAGGTCTACAAAATAGGCGGGAGCATTTGTTAGGCATAACCAGCCATTCATAGAATTCATTTGAGCTTCTGAATGCAGTTAAAGAAATGCAATCTTATGCTATCCTTAGCTGATGGAATCCTATGGCTAAGTCCATTTTTGAGAATAATCTAGCCCTATGTAGTTGGTCAAACATATCATCTATGAGGGGTATAGGATATTTGTTTTTACCATTTGTTTAGATCCTATAGTCCATATGCAACCTTAGCGAGCCATCGAGCTTTGCAACAAAGACCACTGCTACCCCCCAACTTGAGCGACTTAGTCTTATTGGTCCTTTCTTTAATAACTCATTAGTTTCTTTTCTTAATACTTCCTTCTCTTTCGGAGCCATCTTTCGAATCAAGTGAACAATTGACCTTGTATTAGGGAGTAAATCTATGCAAATAAATTTCTCGATGGGGTGGTAGACTTTTTACTTCTTCAAAAGCATCGAAAAATTCCGTTACTATGGGTATTTCATCAAGATGATTTTGAAATAAATTGAACACATATAGATAACCTTCCTTACAAGACTAGGTTTTTCACATTTTATCGTAAAATGTCCACTTCTCTATTTTGTAGTAGTACTATCCTTTTATTACAATCAAGAATAGCTTTATATTTTGATAACCAATCCATGCCGAGTAAAATTTCAAATTCATCAAGGTTACGGAGTATTAGATCACATTGAGATTTTTTAATAGGTAGGTAACTTGGATTCCTTTACAAATTGTAACGAGATTAGTCATATTGCCTATCGGGTCAGACATACATATGGGAGTATCTAATATTTTTGGTTTGAGTTCATGTTTATCAACTAGTTTTTTGGAAATAAAGCTACGAGAAGTCTTAATGTCAAATAATACTGTAACCAATATTTTATTAACGTTAATTTTACCTTCCAAAACTCTCTTTCCCTTTGCATCGGTTGATGTTGATGGTTCGTGTTTAATGGCAAAAACTCTAGCTTGCTCTCCTTTCATTATTAATGGGAATTCCATTATCTTATGCCCTAGTTTGTGGCAATTGTAGCAAATTCCCCTTTTTGTCTTATGATTTTTATAGGTGGTTGAAAGGTGGCCCCTCTGTTGGAAATTATAACAGATTACATCTTTCAAACGATCTCCTTTCGGCTTGCTTTGCTTCGGTTTCTTCCCTTGCCGATTAAATTTCCTCCTTTTCCAATTATTGCTGCTAATACTTTGAATTGTTGGTGGATTTTACTTGTCTAGGGTTTCATATTAGAAACCCATATCCACCAAATCTACAAAAGTCCTTTCACATGCACCATCATTCTGTCCTCATATTGCTTCTTCATTCTAGAGATAAACATTTCATTCTTCTTCAGAGGAGTGTCTATTAGACTGGGTCCAAATCGTGATAATCCATTTAATTTGATAGCATACTCTTCTATGGACATCTCTCTGTTTTAAATCTATAAAGCTTCTATAAAGGCATTGTTTTCCAGATGCAAGCATATACTGCTCTTCCAATACCTCCTTGAATCGTGCCTAAGAAAAATTGGCCTCCAATTCATTCATAGTAATGGATTCCCTCCGGGCAAGAGCCCCATCCTGTAATTGCCAAGAAGCCAAGAATCTCTTTTGCTCATCTTCAATATTTAGCTCTTTGAAAATTCTTTCACAAGAGCAGATCCAAGCTTGAATTTCTATAACGGATTCCATTCCCTTGAATGGTTTACCTCCCCAACTGGTAAAGTTCTTCCATAAAGTTGCAAAGTTGATTTGGGGTTGCATTGGAATATTTACTTCTTCAATTACCATGGCAAGGGAGTTTGACCATTTATGTTTGTGATACTGCTACCTCCCCTTCCCCGACCCTTTCCTCTTCTTCCACTCATCTCGTACTATCTGCATATAGTAAGGAAATATATCTAAAATATACAGACGAGATATCTTAGGGAATTGTAACAAAATTTGATTGTACTTTTTTGGATAGGAATTTTAAAACGTGCGCTCTATCAGCTAAACTCATTCTAGGGCATTACTAACCCTATCTCTAATGAGTTGACCCCATCGATGCTTAGTTATTCACTCAACCATAAGCTCTAATACCACATGTGACAACTCACCTCCTCGATCCCCAAAAATTGACACTAATACATCCTCGGTATTCACGTGCCGTAAATCCAAGTACCAGAGAGGTAGATTATCATGAGGTAAAAGATAATAAAGATAGAAGATAGGACAATAATAGAATCTCACATCGTATTTAACAACATGTAATCGTTTAGACAGTGCATACAAAAATGAGATATCATAGTCATAATAAGTAATAACCCAGCTAGGATAGTTATAACGACCTATCCCTACATGTGCTGGTGATACATATACATAATACAAACACAATGTAAAGTGATGATAATAAGGAAAAGATCCAAGGTGCTCCATGCTCCAAGATTTTCCAAAATCCTCTAAATCAGCTAAATACTTGGCTACTTGAAAAAAATAGAGCACCTAGAGTTTAAGGAAAAAGAATAAAAGATTCCGAGTTTAAGGAAAAAATACCCTAATGGTTGCGTACCATATAGCCTTACGGCATACCCTATTTAAGCCATTACCGGATGATGAGGCCTGAGCTAACGATTACCTTTCACATAGCACATTTCACTTTGAATGCCACATCGCCATTCCATGATCACATAACTGATTTCTACAAACGCATAACTCCTAAGCTCGTACGTCTCAGGAAAGGGTTTTAAGCTATGAGAAGTTGCCTTCTCCACCACCAAATAGATGGTACAGTCATAGAGATCAATTTATGTAATTAGAAATGCAACATCAGACATTCGTCCATACAAGTTATTCAAGAACAGGACAAACCAAAGGTATTCTCTCACCACATCCTGTCGGGAATTACCCCTAGGATCAGTAGCAAGAAGTCCTTGCATTGTAGATCTCAAATGGATAAGTACCGCCACAAAATATGTTATGGGAAATTTTGTAACATCCTCCTACTTGAAGGCCCAAAACTAACGACTACGAATACTGCATTCCTCCATAGTTATTAATCCTCGATGACCAAATATGACAATGTTAGATACATCAGTAAACATTGCATTGATACACAGAAACACGAGAATAAAAAAAAAATGTAAAACAACAAACAAAGTCCACATTCCATTTCAAAATATTTCAAATTCATTACATAATCCCAGTGCACAAATCACGTTCAAACAAAATATACTTATTACAAAATACGCCAAGTGCGACATATGAAGATGCCCCCTTAGATGGTCAGAGTATATAATAAGGAAATAAAACGAGTTTACCTTTACAACCAACACAATGGAAATAAAAGAACTCTAAGTAGCTAGCACGCCTCTTGCACATCACCGAAAGCTTTACTCGTCTGGAAGAACACCTGAAAACCCAAAACCTCAAACTACTCAAAATCAATTGAGTACTTGAGAGTTTAAAGGGAAAACAAAATCTTCGAGTCAGACATAAATCCTGGTATGAATAACAATCTACCACCTCAAACCATTTAGATATCTAGTGAGACCACGCTGCTTAGCAGAATGGCTTTTCCCCTCACTAGTATCATAAAAACTTTATAAAACCATATACCGTGCTCTTGCATCTACAATGGTTAAAACAATTCAAAATAATATTATGATATTAAAACAACTAAGTTAATTCTCGATTACCTATCCCAATTCATTCTGACTATCTGTATCAATTATAGTTTTTAGGGTTACTATTAACCTATTAGTTTTCATGGGATCACTAATAACCGGTTAAATGATTATGGACTACCTATCCGATTTCATAGTTTTCATGGGATCACTAAGAACCTATTAGTAACTCCAATATCTTTATGTTTCATGGGTTAACCTATTGGTAACTCCAATATCTTTTCCCTTATCCTAGTTTTCATGGGCTGACAAGGAACCTATTGACTAACTGTCAATATCTTAATCCGGATATTGTTTTCATAGGCTAACTATAAACCTGTTAGCCCCTGCCAATATCAAATCATATTTTTCATGGGCTGACTATGAATCTATTGACCCATGCTAATATCTTTTCCTTTACATAGTTTTCATGGGCTCAATGTGAACCTATTGGCCCCTGCAAATATCTTCAATTAAGATTTTAGCATTTCTTAAGTTATATTCACTACTAGGTCAACCTAGCTGGTTATCTGCCCTTCCCTAAAATACCATTATGGGTTAATTACAATGTGAATAAATATACGAAGAAGAAATCATAAAAATAACAAAATAATACCAACACCTATGGTTTAATATCCTTGAAATCATTTTATATAAAACTTGGTTAATCCCTTCAACCTGTTATTCAAGGAAAACTTCTTCAAAAATTTCATTTCAAAAATCTTTATTTATGCCATGGATTATCCTTTAAAATGAGATTGCGTTGTTTGTTTTGAAACCTTGAAACATCACTTTCGAAACCAAATATACTTTCAATGGTATTAAAACATTACTAAAAAAATCTTTGGAAACATAGCTTCAAAAACAATGAAAGTACTCCTTTCAAAGTATTGGGTTTTACTTTTAGAAACATCTTTTGGGTCAAAGTGAATATAGGCAAAAGCATCCCCTTAGAAACCATTGACAAAAAAATTTGGGAATTTTTTTGATGGTGTCAGAACCATCTATTCGAAAGCTCAAAACCTTTCAGTAAAACTTAGAAGGATAGCGTTGATACCCCTTTTCGACACCATTGCCTTCGAAACCCATGACCCCTTTTAGAAGTATTTAGGAAGTGGCTTAACATAAGTTTAAAACAAAATCACCCTTTGAAAGTATTGATGATTTCAATATACTCGAAAGGTAAAATAAAAACGGCTGGGTTTCGATTGGGTCGGAACCACTACTTTTGAAAGCATTCTTTTATAAATAAAGTAACCCCTTTGAAAATCTGTACCTTTAAAACATAAAAAGGCAACCTCCTTGGAAAGCTATTTAGAAAAACCCCTTTCGTAAACATATGCTTTGATTAAGTCGAAAGCTTTAAGTAAAACAAACCGAACACTTAACATTTGTAAACAAACAAAGGTTTTGACCCCATCAGAAGCATTGCTTTCGACACCATGGCTTTCACCTTTCCTTCAATCCACTACGTACCATCTAAGTGATACCTTGTGTATTGGTTTCAACTAGGTGGGTTTCGACTGGGTTGGTTTCAACTGAGTTGGAGAGGAAGCATTGGAACTGAAAGGCACTACTATAGGCGGAACCAACTTTTCTGAATAAAGGCTGAAATTATGCAACTTTTAGTAATTGCTTTAAAACTACCTGCCTATTTATAACCCTTTGATTGGTTGCCTTAAACATTTCAAATGCCTTACAAAATAACTGCCGTATTTTCAAATCTAAATCAAGGGAAAAGTTATGTTTAAGCCCTTCCATTAAGCGAAACCAATATTGCAAATAAGTCCTTCTTTTAAAATAATTTATTTTTCATAGCAAATCAATTAGGAAAAATCCCCAAAAATCGTAGAAATTCACTTTCATCATGTTATCAAACATATTAAAACTTCAGAACCAATTTCTTCCTGAAGTAATCGAAATAAATTTTGAACCAAATATATCATATTTTTCTTTAGAGATTCATAATAAAATTTCCATATTTTGGAAAAATTATGAAAATTGAAGCCCATCTCTAAAATCATGTTTTACCTCAAATATAATTTTTCCATGGCATTCTAAAATCAATAACAACTGGTTTTGCCCTAAAACCATGCAAACTCATATGTAAATAAATTGGTTTAAATCAAACATATAATAATTCAAGCATAGCATCATCCAAAACATCATAAAAATGAATTTAATATTAAATCCGAAAACATATGATTATAAAAAAAATAGTGATGGAATGAATTATTATTCACCTTAAGTATGCTAAGGAGTTTGGGATTTATTGAAGATTATTCCTCCTAGCTTTATCCTTAGCTTCAAATTGAATTTATCCTTGTTTTTCTTTTTTATGGCCGGCTCCTCTATAATACTTTGCATTTTTAGGTTTTTAGAATGAACATTAAAAATGTGGAAGTGAAATGTGAGTGGGCAATTGAAAATGCATAGTTGCGTATAATACGGCTACTTACTAATACGCCCGTCTAAATTAATTAGCTTAAAACCATTTTAGCCCATTTATCTTATTATTAAGCATGAAATTAATTTATATTTTCAAATTTCGATCCTCTTATCATTCTAATTCTTACATTATTCTATTTAATTTATCTAATTAAATCTTCTGAATAATATTATCAAAAAATAAGGGTGTTACAAATTTTTCCCAAGTGTTAGTGACAAGCAGCCCTACATTTCATCTTCCAAATCATTTCCATGTCTTCACTTCGAATACGTAAATTGGTTCGATGTGGTCTTCAGATAGGAATCATCCAAATCCAACTCCGATTTCTTCGAACCAATCATCGATAAAAAGAGATGTTAGGTGAATAGGGAATTATTCTTTGATCAATCAATTTCTTTTTATCAAAAATATCTTCGAGAGATATATATCTTTTAAAACATTACTTTTCGATATATACAGAATCATTAAACCTCATTTATCAAATCCTTTGATTACTTAAAACCTTTTTTAAATCTTGGAATAATTCTAAATCATTTTATTTTTCACTTAGGAAAATATTCCTAAATCAGTTCATTTAAATCTTAACTGGATTTTCTAATTCAAAATTCGAAATTTTGATTGAGTTAAAACCATGTTATATAGGATGTTAATCCAAAACCAGTGAATATTAAGTGAGCAGAATCTATTGAAGTCATCTAATTCTACTCAATATCAATTTCCATATTCAACAAGCACTATGGATGGAATAGTGGCCAAGTATAAGAAGACTAACTCTATAAAATCCAAGTAGTTTAAATTTTAAAAATGTAATCTTTTATATTTAACTCATTTTCGATATTTCGATCTTATCTATCACTCACCCAAGAGAGGCCAAATGAGCCAATGCACTAGTTACTCCTGAATATATCCTTAGTTTAAGCACCTTATCTAGATCTCACGAATAGAAAAATCCAGTCTACTCATCGACTTCTAGAGCTAATATTAAATCACTTGATTTTTGACTGTTTTTCTTTATATCATTTGTTTAAACATTTTAAGATTAGTTATAAAACTTCCACATCATCATTAAAACACTTAATTATTTATGTGAAAACATTTATAAAATATTTGGAAAAGAATTGTTAAGTTTTAAAACCATATTTTAAAAATTATAGAAAAGTGTTGCGAATGGTGCTTTTTAGGCTCTATTGATCAAAACGACTTTTCTATCATTTGGAAATTCATTTTTATAACTAATATCACTTTAAGAAATTTTAAAAATATTTTTATAATTTATTTCATATTTTTAAACAATTTTAAAATATCAATTTTAAAGAAATCCCTTTATTGATTCTGAATCGCAAAACCGTGATTTTTTCAAAAACTTGTTGTATTCATATTTCAAAATATACTTATCGAAATCTTGATTTTTTTTTCTTTGTTTGAAAACAATGGATTTAATAGTTTGGGGAAATTCTTATCTCGAAGAATTTCGAGCTATGTTCCATTCTATATATTTGTTTGACTTTTACGACCCGAAATCGTGAACTACCATTACACGACGCACCTATTTTGGAATGAATTTTCAGTATTCATTTAAACTTTTCCAAAACACTTTTAAATGTTTATAAAACATTTCTAAATCATATTAAACCTTTTTTAAGAGGTTTACCACTTCATTCAATAAAGGAAAGTGATTTCCTTTGTGCTTATCGACGTGTGTTAACGTGACTTACATATATAATCAACTACCATATTAAACAACCATTATTAACAAACATATATATCATCCAATAATACATATAACTATAGTTTAGGAGTTTTCTCACCTCGGGTTTAAACCACTAACTAAAAATTCGCTATAGCTTCGTTAACTCGAACTTTTAGCTCACAATAACTGGTACTATTGCCTTTAGGTGGCTCGGCCTAGAATTTGGACGCAAGGAGGAGCTTACAGCCTTGCTAGGGGAGGAGAAAGGGCTCGACCTTTGGATCATATGGAGCGGTCATGGAGTGTAGGGTGTAACGGAGGTGGTTTGGTTTGGTTTTGGAGGAGTTTTATCTATAATATATACACTATATATTTTAATTTCTTTTTGGTATCAAATTTGCCATAATTTCTTTAGGAATAGAAGCCATGAAAGAGGAGAGAAAGTGTGATAACCCGCATTTTTCGGGCATCGGATAATTGGATCATTTCCGATTTTACAATTGAGAAATACTGATTTATAGATTGAACAAATAAATATGATGATAAATATTTATATCTGGATGAATATTTATTTGATAATCTCCTAATATAATTACTTAAAATTTATAAATTGAATTTGTGTTTGTTTAAATATATATATATATATATATATATATATATATATCTTTGAGTTGATTTTAAATTGGATTTTAAAATTGAATTTAAATTTTAAAGATAAATATTTTAAAATATTTTGGATTTAAAAATATATTATATATGATTTTATTTAGAATATAATTGGTTTTATAAAATTTTTTGTTTATATAAATTAGGAACGTATTTATTAAATAGTAAATTAAATACAAAAAACTTTTTATTAACATTTAAAAATAGTTAAAAATGTATAACGACAAGTGTTTAATTATAAAAGCTTGTTAATAACATACGTAATTTAATAATCAATTATAAATGACAAATGTTAAGAATTGAACAAGTGTCATCTTTGTATTTTCATTTTCTTTTAGTTTTTTTAAAAAAAAATCATAAATTTAGTCTATATAAACATCTACTTTCTTTCTTCACTTCTTTTTACTTTCTTCATTTCAAAAACGAAGAAAAGAAAAAAAACAAAAGCTTGTAAAACAAAATTCAAAACCAGAAAAAAAAAGAAGAAAGAAATAAAATCAAAAGCCTGAGCAAACTCAAAGATCATCAAGCTCAGTTCAATTTATTTCAAACACAAAGCATAGGCCTGATCATCTAGAAAATATCAACTACAAAATAGATCAAAGATCAACCTATTTTCCAAGATTTGCAAATTCAAAAAAGCATTTTCAGATTTCAAAACTTCAAGCTTCTTTGTTTTATAAAAAAAAAGGTGAGTAAACAACTAGCTTTGTTTTAAATTGTTGTTCATGATGTATTTGGTAAGTAGGTGATGTGAAAATTGTTTGCATGTGTGAAATTTTGGTTTGTATATTATAATTGTGTAGGTTTATAAGTGTGCATGTCTGAAACCCTGTGCACATCTCTGATTTACAACTAACAGGCTAAAATTCTGATCAAAGATCAAGTTCTCTTCAAAAATTCACTTATAGGTTGTAAAATTTCGAGCAAAATATGTGTTTTTACATAAGCTAAGTATTAAAAATATATTTAGGCATGATAAGTTGAAAATTTTCTGGAAATTTAGGAAAACAGTAGAACTTGTAAACTTATAAAATCTTTGACTTGAATAATTCTTGATTCCAGGTTTATAATCAAATTTGTTATCTAAAATCATGATTTTTAAAAAGAAAATCACAATTTTTAATTTTGAATCGAGTGTGTAAATTTGAGATGACCAGAAAATGGTCATTGGGCAAGATCTGGTGGCCGGAGGTACTCGGGTGGTCGGGGACTTCACTGGAGGTAGAGGGAAGTTCGATGTGCTTGGGAAAAATGTCAGATGGGTGAATAAACCACCGTGGCGGCGGCGGTGGGTCGAAATAGTTTTTAACCCTAGTTTATGTCTCGGTCAAAAATTCAGTCACCGCGGTGCCTCTGGTGGATCGAGATTCACTAGACTTAGAGAAATGGTAGCGGGGAAGCTGGCGAAGCTATGGCCGGAGGTTCAGGTGTTCCGGTGTTCGGAGACGTGGGTTCGAGGAGGTTTTTGGTGATGGGTGTTTTTAGGTTTCCCAAATTGCTCGATCTTGAATTTGAGTTAGTATCGAAGATTGGGTGGTCGGGAACTGACGTAGGGGTGATCGTCGATATGCCGGAAGTGTCGTGGGTGGTCGGAGATGGCTGGATTGCCGGTGCATGTGCACGGCAGAGTTGAATGTGTCAGGTTTTTGGGTAGTGTTGTGACTCGAACGGAAGCTCGAGGATAGGAGTTGTTTTCTCGGTACGTCTTCAGGATTATGAGTGTTGTTTGTTTCAGATTTTAACTTAAACCAAAACTAATTTTTTTTTTTAAAAAGAAGGTGATTTCTCGGGGCATGACTCGGGAGGGACTCGGGTGGAACCGAAGCAAATTTTAAAACAGTTTTTTTTTAAAAAATTTATAAAGCAAATTTTAAATTTAAATTAAACCTAGTTTAAAATATTATAGGATAAATGTTTTTAAATAATTTGATTAAAGAAGTTATATGTTTTGTTAACTTAAATTTGTTAAGATAACATTATTTCTATATTATTTTCAAAGACTTAATTTAGTAATTAAATTAAGTGTTAATTAAAGATAAAATGTATTTAAATAATATTAATGATAAGTAAGTCATTAATAAAGATAAAGATTTATCTTAATATTAATTAAGGTTTTGATAATTAATGACTAATTAATTTAATAAAGTAATTAAGAATAATTAATTAGTTTAATTAATTAATGATTAAGGATTAATTAATTTATAATTAAAGGTTACAATTAGTTAATTAGAGATTAATTAATTGATAATTAAGAATTAATTAATTAAGAAATATAGATTAATTAATTTGTAATTAGAGGTTAATTAATCAGATAGTTAAAGATTAATTAATCAATGATTAGAGATTAATTAATTAAGTAATTAGAGATTAATTAATTGATAATTAAGGAATAATTAATTAAGTAATTAAGATTCATTTATTTAAAATTTAAGATTAATTAATTAAGTAATTAAGGATTAATTTACTGTTAATTAAGGATTAATTAACTGTTAATTATGGATTGATTTACTGGTAATTAAGGATTAATTAATTTGTTATTAAGACATATAAATTAAAAATCAAGGTTTATTAATTAATAGTTAAAGGATAATTAATTAATTAATTAAAGATTAATTAATTGATTTTAAAGATAATTAAGGAATGACTGATTACTTAAATGGTCTGTAATTAATTAATGATTGATTAAGCAAGGTTAAGTGATTAATTCTTAAGTAATTAATTTAATTTGAAGTTAATAAAATTAATTATAAAATGGATTAATAATTCTTGCTTGTGGATGATTGTTTAAGTAGAATGTCTGGATTGATTGATATCTATTGAATGATAATCTATGATATTCTATGATATGATATGCTATTGGATATATCTATGATAAATGTGTGATATTTATCTGTGATAAATGCTGATTAATTAACTGATAATTTGAGATTAATTGGTTAGTAATCAGAGATTAATTACTTAAATGATAATTACTTAATGTAAGTAATTAAAGGATAAATTTGTTAAGGATTAATTAATTTAATTAGTAATTAAAGGTTAAATTAATTAAAAATTAAGGTTAATTAATTGGGGATAATTAACCAATGGGATAATTACTTAATGTAAGTAATTATGGAAAATTAATGGGTAATTGAAGGATGATTAATTAATGGTTTGTAATTAATTAATGATTAAGTAAGCAGGATTCAAAGGGTGATTGAAGTAATTAATTTAATTTATTTAAATTAATTAGAAATAGTGTGATGAATTAATCTTGCTCATGAATGATTGAATGATATTGTATGCCTTAGATTAGTTGATATATCTGATATGTGATTGTGATGCTATGTGATATAGTGCGTTTGGGTTAAACTGTGATAAATTGGTTTGTCTATCTGTGATGAGTGGCTATGTAAATATGTAATTATGGATATAAATGGAATTGTATTCACTCAAATAACTTGGGTTAAGATGACATTTGATTCGAAGAGACCGAGGTCGGGTAATCAGCAAACACCCGAAACCACTTCGATTTACAATCTATAATAATTCTTATAAATTTGATATGTGAAATCCATAGGCCGGAATGGAATAATTTAAGTAAATTGGACCATTAAAACTAAGTTCGTACTTAGATATTGATAAATGTTGACTATAACAAGTTATGAACTTGTAGTGTAGTACTAGTTACCTCGGGTTTTAAATAAGTTTTATGCATTGGAATTTTCATGTTAGATGGGTTCACTCACACTGGTTTCCAGCCTGATCCGGGCGTTACTTTGATGTAATGCTCGGGTCAGACCGAGTATTACAGATTTTCAAGTAAGGACATTTTGGAGTTCAGGAGGCGAGATGGATGGCAGGAACGTATTGAGTTTGCCGCTGTGTATTTGAGAGTTGTATTGATATTAGACTGAGATAGGTTGATACAACTGTCTAGTCTTTTGTAAGTGGTTGTAACTCTGATGTATTTTTGTAAAGTAACAATTACAGCTTTCTTTATAAAAATTCTATTATTTGTTATTATATTTTATATGCTACGAATATGAGATGTTATTATTTCCTGCTTTCCTTCTTTATTCTTTCTTCTTCTTTAACAATCTGGGATTTTCGGAGTCAAAAATTTCAGGCCGTTACATTTGGTATCAAAGCGTAAGGTTAAGCGAGAATCTTGGCTTTGGAGGGTTTACTCATTAAGGATAGGGTCAATAGTACCCTAGAATGAGTTGAGTGTAATATATATAAGAGAGCGTACTTGTTATTTTCTTGTATAAAGGTTTTAGAATGGTTTTAAAAAGTAAATGATTTTATATAAGTTTATATATAAAGCAATGATTCTTCTAACCACAATATATTAAGATAAATTGGTTGTTGTATTATTTGAATTAAAAGTAATAATGAGAATTAAATGGTAATAAAAATACAACCAAATTGAAATGGAATGACGATAAGTTTGAAATGGATCCAAACCGAAACTAAATCCTGAATTAGTAGAAGTGTTTTCAGAATAAGATAATAACGAATTGGTATACAGATATGATAATCTTGGTTATTATCATAAATGGTTGTTGTGTTTAATAAAGAAATACTTGTTAATGAGAAACAAAAATGAAATGTTTTAAGGAAGTAAACATTTAAGCGAGTATGACTTATAAATTGATAATGAAGATGATCTAAATTTTGATGTTTTAAATCTAAGTCCAGAAAATTTGGAATTTGTTTCAAAGTGCTAAAAGAAATAATAAATAGTATTATTTGAACGAAAGGGTCCCGTTTCAAACAAGAGTGTTTGAAAATTTAAAATTTTGTTATGTATTAAAAATAAAGGTGGTTTAAAATTTAAGGAAATAAATATGTATATGTGAGGGATATACATAATATCAAAGATGATTTGGAATAAACTCTAAGTGACGAGTTTTGAATTTTTCCATGGAATGTGATATGAACACCCAAAGTGATAAGTATTTGAACTTATAAGTGGGAAAATGATCAATAAGAAGTTTAAATTTTGAAATGGAAATTAAATGAAAGGAAAGCCTTATTTTTATAAAAAGGCTTGATTTTTGGAATGAAATTGTGATTATAGAATAAGATCACTTTGAACTTAAAATTCTAATGTTAGAAATGAGCTTGTTAAAAAAAATTGTTTAAGAATTGGTTTTGAAGTTAAAATTGAGTAATAAATTGGATTCTGAAGATTAAATCATTTAAAAGGTTTTGAACTCTAATCTGAACTTTGAAATAAGTTAAGTAAAAGTAATTTAAAAATGGAATTTTGAAATTTGGACTCAGGATTAAATGGTTTAAAAATTTTAAGTTGTTAATTTGAAAATAAAGGTTGGTTTGATTTAAAGGATTAAATCAACATTTAAAAAAAGATTAACTCGAATTTATATAATTCGATATGGTTTTAAGCTGACATTTGATAGAATTAGTTCAAATTGAATTTGATTTGAATTAATTGGAGTTGTGATTGAAGATGGATAAGCATAAAGTTCAAATGGAAAATTTGAATTGAAATAATTTGAAGTGAAATTGAATTTGAATAAGTTTGAATTTCTAATGGAAGTGGAAACTGGAAATTGATTGGAAATGGAGATTGGGAATAGAACAGTTTGGCTCTGAACTATATTTTTCAAATAAAATTATTTTAATATAGCCGCTTTTAAATCTATTTTTCCTAGCTATTTACTAAACAGCTTTTCTTTTTAAAACCAAACTATCTTATACTTATTTTACAATTATTTTGAAAACTAATTACTATTTTACATCTGATTTACAAACTAATACTATTCTACGACTACATACAAACTAATTACTATTTTACATCTGATTTACAAACTAATACTATTCTACGACTACATACAAACTAATTACTATTTTACATCTGATTTACAAACTAATACTATTCTACGACTACATACAAACTAATTACTATTTTATAACTATTTTGCAATTATCTAATTATTTTACAACTATTTGACTATTTTACAGCTATTTTATAAAATTCTTAACTATTTTACTACCATTTGTAACTAATAACTATTTTACAACTACTTATCTATTTTAAACATTTCAAGCTATTTTCTTAATACAGGATGGTCAGAGTACAAACTATCTATAGTTGAGCACCAATTGAGATAAGAATTGAAGTGTTAACCCAAATGGAAATTGGGAGAAATTTTTGGATGTGTGAGTAAAAATCAAAATGAAGGTGAATAGAAAGAGAATTGATTTAGCTGATAATCAATGAAGATAAATATGTAGGATGATGTATATTATTCTATTCGCATAGTGATTTGATCTGGATTCGAGCATAGAATTTCGAGATAGTATCTCGATCCGAGTTGGGATTTTTCACTCGATTTTCGACGGCGAACCCTGGATATGGATTTTTGATTAGTTCTGGTAATTCTCTATCATAGTTATGACTATGCAAGGAGAATGACGGCTTCTGATCAAGAAATCAGATCTGAGTCCGCACTAGGAAGTCGGACGAACGATAATAGTTCGGAAGTGAGATTGTGTGATCGAGTGTGCGATCATATTGATAGTGCCTACGGATGATATGTGTTCATCGTACGGGTTTGAATAAAATTTATATTGGAAATTTGTGGATAAGAACAATAAAATGATTTTTTTGAAATGGAATGGTATATTTTGAAAAATGAATGATGAAATAAAGTGGGAGTTGGATATTTCTATGATTAGAACACATTTTATAGAAAAGTAATATGGTTAATAACTTTATAAAAGAGTAATCAAATTTGAATATTTGATTTGGAATAAACAAAGTTATATATCTTTGTTATATATGATAAACTCCCCTTGTTGAATCTAT
This sequence comes from Allium cepa, assembly GCA_030765085.1. NCBI lineage: Eukaryota > Viridiplantae > Streptophyta > Magnoliopsida > Asparagales > Amaryllidaceae > Allium > Allium cepa. The sequence continues at coordinate 63,877,469 of CM060935.1, forward strand.
AGCCAGAAGAAAAAGGGTATTTGAAAGTATTTGAAGTATAAAAAGAGAATTTATACAAGTATAAAGTGATCCAAAGATTTTCGAGATTATATATATCTATCTATATATATAAAGGATCTTATGAGAATGATTTTGGGAAAAGGTTTTTGGAACCTATGGATGTTGAAAGGCTTTCGATTTTTGGGAAAAATCAATTTTGGAGATTTGGAAAGCCTAGTTTGAGAATTATGACTTTGGGATAATCGATTTGTGTAGAGGAGATATATATGTGATTCATACAAAGGGTATGATTTGGAAGATGCTATATGTGTATAGTATAAAGTGTTTTGTGAATGGCTTTGGGGAAAAAGGCGCTCCCATGGAATGAACTTCTCAGGAGTGCCACGGGGTGGTACTGCCTTGAGCCCTAAGGGGGGCTTCTAAAGTTGATTCTGTGAGGAAGTCCGGACAAACTGAAGTTCCTGAGGGTTATTGGGTAGCGAAAGTCAAGGGCACTGATGCCTATAGAGGCATTTGAGTTATGTTGTGACGACAGTGTAACTCGATGTCGCTACAATCTACCGTGGGCCATAGCGAAAATTGTATGGAGGTGAGTATCAACGGTCTACGTTTGATTTTGCCGAGAAGGCAACGTAACATCGGTAGACTGCGATCTATGGTGGAGTGGATAAGTTTCATTCTTTTAGCAGCGAAATTCGAGGGCACTAATGCCTACAGTTATTTGGGTTTTTGCTGTGATAGCAACGTAACCCCAGATGTATCTGCGATCTATAGCGGGTTCCATGGTGTAATCGAGGGGCGGAGTGGCTACAGTTATCTATGGATTTTGCAGGGATGGCAATGTAACCATAAGGTAACTGCGACCATGGAGGGGGCGATGATTTCTAGAGCATTCTCACCAAAGATATTTCCTCTATTTCAAAATGTTTTCTATACATTCACAAAGTTTTCGAAAATGTTTTCCATGTATTTTCACTGGGTGTTGAAAATGGGTCTGCTAAGTACTTATAGATTTTCAGTCCTACGCCTGATCAGCGTATGACCAAATTTCTATGAGAACGAAGATGGACTTATGGAACCATCGAGTTATAAAGAGTATTTTTATAAAACTATTTTATAATGTTATGTGAATTTTAAAAGTGTTTTAAAAATAATCAAAGAATGATTTATCTGATTTTAGGTATTGAATAAACTCTGGCTTCGTTCCTTTTCGAGGACGTAAAGATATAAAGGGGGAGGAATGTGATAACCTGGATTTTTGGGGCATCAGATAATTGGATAATTATCTAATTTAACTATTGAACAAATAAATCTGATAATAAATATTTATATCTGGATGAATATTTATTTGATAATATCCTAATATAATCACTTAAAATTTATAAATTAAATTTGTGTTTATATATATATATATATTTGAGTTGATTTTAAATTGGATTTTAAAGTTGGATTTAAATTTGAATCTGGATTTAAATTGAAATTTAAAAGATAAATATTTCAAAATATTTTGGATTTAAAAATATATTGTACATGATTTTTTTTAGAATATAATTGGTCTTGTAAAAACTTTTTATTTATATAAATTAAGAAAGTATGTATTAAATAGTAAATTAAATACAAAAGCTTTTTATTAACATTTAAAAATAATTAAAATGTCAAGTGTTTAATTATAAAAGCTTGTTAATAACATGTGTAATTTAATAGTCAATTATAAATGACAAATGTTAAAAATTGAACAAGTGTCATCTTTGTATTTTCATTTTCTTTAATTTTTTTAAAAAAAAAATCATAAATTTAGTCTATATAAACATCTACTTTCTTTCTTCACTTCTTTACTATCTTCATTTCAAAAGCAAAGAAAGGAAAAAAACAAAAGCCTATAAAACAAAATTCAAAACCCAAAAAAAAGAGAAGAAAGAAATAAAATCAAAAGCCTGAGCAAACTCAAAGATCATTAAGCTCAGTTCAATTTATTTCAAACACAAAGCATAAGCCTGATCATCTCGAAAACATCAACTACAAAACAGATCAAAGATCAAGCTAATTTCCAAGATTTTCAAATTAATAAGAAGCATTTTCAGATTTCAAAACTTCAAGCATCGCTGTTTTATAAACAACAGGTGAGTAAACAACTAGCTTTGTTTTAAATTGTTGTTCATGATGTATTTGGTAAGTTGGTGATGTGAAAATTGTTTGCATGTGTGAAATTTTGGTTTGTATGTTATAAATATGTAGGTTTATAAGTGTGCATGTTTGAAACCCTGTGTATATCTCTGATGTACAACTGACAGGCTAAAATTCTGATCAAAGATTAAGTTCTCTTCAAACATTCTCTTATAGGTTGTAAAATTTGAACAAAATATGTTTTTTTCACATAAGCTAAGTATTAAAAGTATATTTAGGCATGATAAGTTGAAAATTTTCTGGAAATTAAGGAAAACAGTAGAAATTGTAAACTTATAAAATCTTCAACTTGAATAATTCTTGATTCCAGGTTTATAATCAGATTTGTTATCTAAAATCATGATTTTTAAAAGGAAAATCACAATTTTTAATTTTGAATCGAGTGTGTAAATCTGAGATGACCATAAAAGGGTCATTGAGCAAAACCTGGTGGCCAGAGGTACTCGGGTGGTCGGGGACTTCACTAGCGGTAGAGGGAAGTTCGGCGAGCTTGGGAAAAATGTCAGATGGGTGAATAAACCACCGTGGCGGCGGCGGCGGGTCGAAATTGTTTTTAACCCTAGTTTAAGTCTAGGTTGGAAATTTAGTCACCGCGGCGCCTCTGGTGGATCGAAATTCACTAGACTTTGGGAAATGGTAGCGGGGATGCTGGCGAAGGTATGGCCGGAGGTTCAGGTGTTCCGGTGGTCGGAGACATAGGTTTGAGGAGGTTTTTGATGATGGGTTTTTGTTCCAGGTTTGCCAAAATTTCTCGATCTTGATTTTGAGTTAGTATCGAAGATTGGGTGGTTGGGAACTGACGTAGGGGAGATTGTCATTATGCCGGAAGTGTCAGGTTGGTCGAAGACGGCCGGATCGCCGGTGCATGTGCACGGCAGAGTTGAATGTGTCAGGTTTTTGTGTTGTGGTGTGACTCGAAGGGAAGCTCGGGGATGGGAGTTGTTTTCTCGGTATGTCTTCGGGGTTGTGAGTGTTGTTTGTTTCAGGTTTTAACTTAAACCAAAACTAAATTTTAAAAAAAAAGAGAAGGTGATTTCTTGGGGCATGACTCGGAAGGGACTCGGGTTGGGCACAAAGCAGGTTTTAAAACAATTTTTTTGAAAAAAAATTTATAATTTTTTTTAAATTTAAATTAAACCTAGTTTAAACTATTATAGGATAAATGTTTTTGAATTATTTGATTAAAGAAGTTATATGTTTTGTTAACTTAAATTTGTTAAGATAAAAATATTTTTATGTTATTTTTAAAGACTTAATTTAGTAATTAAATTAAGTGTTAATTAAAGATAAAATGTATTTAAATAATATTAATGATAAGTAAGTCATTAATAAAGATAAAGATTTATCTTAATATTAATTAAGGTTTTGATAATTAATGACTAATTAATTTAATAAAGTAATTAAGAGTAATTAACTAGTTTAATTAATTAATGATTAAGGATTAATTAATTTATAATTAAAGGTTATAATTAGTTAATTAGAGATTACTTAATTGATAATTAAGAATTAATTAATTAAGAAATATAGATTAATTAATTTATAATTAGGGGTTAATTAATTAGATAATTGAAGTTTAATTAATAAATGATTAGAGATTAATTAATTAAGTAATTAGAGATTAATTAATTGATAGTTAATGAATAATTAATTAAGTAATTAAGATTCATTTATTTATAATTTGAGATTAATTAATTAAGTAATTTAGGATTAATTAACTGTTAATTAAGGATTAATTAACTGTAAATTAAGGATTGATTTGCTGGTAATTAAGGATTAATTAATTTGTATTAAGAAATATTAATTAAAAATTAAGGTTTATTAATTAATAGTTAAAGGATAATTAATTAACTAATTAGAGATTAATTAGTTTATTTTAAAGATAATTAAGGAATGATTAATTAATTAAATGGTCTGTAATTAATTAATTAATGATTGATTAAGCAAGGTTATGTGATTAATTCTTAAGTAGTTAATTTAATTTGAAGTTAATTAAATTAATTATAAAATGGATTAATAATTCTTGCTTGTGGATGATTGTTTGAGTAGAATGTCTGGATTGATTGATATCAATTGAATGATAATCTATGATATTCTTCGATATGATATCGGATATATCTTTGGTAAATGTGTGATATTTATCTGTGATAAATGCTGATTAATTAACTGATAATTTGAGATTAATTGTTCATTAATAGGAGATTAATTACTTAAATGATAATTACTCAACGTAAGTAATTAAAGGATAAATTTGTTAAGGATTAATTAATTTAATGCAATTAAAGGCTAAATTAATTAAAAATTAAGGTTAATTAATTAAGGATAACTAACCAATGGGATAATTAATTAATATAAGTAATTATGGAAAATTAATGGGTAATTAAAGGATGATTAATTAATGGTTTGTAATTAATTAACGATTAAGTAAGCAGGATTCAAAGGGTGATTGAAGTAATTAATTTAATTAATTTAAACTAATTAGAAATAGTGTGACGAATTAATCTTGCTTATGAATGATTGAATGATATTGTATGCCTTAGATGAGTTGATATCTCTGATATGTGATTGTGATGCTATGTGATATAGTATGTTTGGGTTAAACTGTGATAATATGGTTTGTCTATCTGTGATGAATGGCTATGTAAATATGTAATTCTGGATATGAATGGAACTGTATTTACTCAAATAACTTGTGTTAAGATGACAGTTGATTCGAAGAGACCGGGGTCGTGTAATAAGCAAATACCCGAAACCGCTTCGATTTGCAATCTATAATAATTCTTATAGATTTGATATGTGAAATCAATTGGCTGGAATGGAATAATTTAAGTAAATTGGACCATTAAAACTAAGTTGGTACTTAGATATTGATAAATGCTGACTATAACAAGTTATGAACTTGTTGCGTAGTACTAGTTACCCCGGGTTTTAAATAAGTTTATGCATTGGAATTTTCATGTTAGATGGGTTTACTCACGCTGGTTTCCAGCCTAACCCGTGTGTTACTTTGATGTAATGCTCGGGTCTGACCAGTATTACAGATTTTCAAGTAAGGACGTTCTGGAGCTCAGGAGGTGAGCTGGATGGCAGGAACGTATGTAGTTTACCACTGTGAGGTGTATTGATATTAGACTGAGACAGGTTGATATAACTGTCTAGTCTTTTGTAAGTGGTTGTAACTTTGATGTATTTTTGTAAAGTAACAATTACGGATTTTTCGTATAAAAATGCTTTTATTTGTTATTATATTTTATCCACTGCGAATGTGAGATGTTGTTGTTTTCTGTTTTCCTTCTTTCTTCTTTTTTCTTCTGTAACAATCTGGGATTTTAGGAGTCGAAAATGTCGGGCTGTTACAGAAAAAGCTTGGAAATGAAGAAGGAGATGTGTAGAAGCGAAGTGGAGTGTGTGTGTGTGTGATATTTATGGGTAAAGAAGAGAAGGAAAATATCTACATATACATCACCATTTTCATCACCATCACATGCGCCACAATCATCACCTTCCTCCTTACAATACGCGACCCAAGTCACTTCTATCATGGATAAGGCCATGTGCTTGTACTTTGATGGTTAGTGTTGACTTTGGGTTTGCTTAAGAGTTAAGGAATTTACTAAAGTTAAAGTAGAAATTAGCCACCAGGGCCTCTTTAGCAAGTGCAATTAGTTTCTAGGACACATAATTGAAATAATTACTTTCAAGGAAAAAATGCAAAATAATTAGTTTCTAAGGCCTAAAAACCTATGAAATTATGTCCTTGGAAGTAATTGGATTGCTGATTTAATCCTTAAAAGCAATTATTCTGCTGACTTTGGCCTTGAAATTAATTTCTATGGATATATGTCCTAGAAACTAATTTGACTGCAAAGTTTGTCCTTCTAGTGAAATGCCCCTTTACTAAATATCTTAGATATTGTTAGTAATATTTATATATTTAATTACATATGTAGTCATGTGCATATGTCTTCATGTATGCACATGCATATGTGCATATGTATGTTACATATTATCCACCACGTTGTACAACTAATTCGCGTTAAATTGTTATGAATTTTGATTTTAGTTCTTCGGTCATATTTTCTCTTCTTAGTCAATATACACATACTTGTAAAAAAAAGTTTAAAAATAATATTTACATTATTATATATTAATTAAAAGAGCTTACTTAATAATTAAAATAATTAATAAATCATTTAAACTAAATTTAAGTCCAAAAATCAATTATTCCAGAATAGTGATATCTATAATAGTGTTATAACGACAATTTAAATTCCAAAATAACACAGATAATTTTATTACATATTAATACTCATACATATATAAATGAGTGTATGCACTCACTTCAATGCACGAGTTCGGATGACTAAAGAGCTGTTTACAGATAAAATGAATTATGGTCATTTTATCGATATTTACCAAAGTGTATATATATTACTTCAAATAAGATTAACATTATTATTTATTATTTAAAACATCATTATTTTTGTTTGAAAACCTTATTTGTGGATATTTTGATTTTTTTCTGAAGTGATGAATTTATAGGTCGTTACAGTCCATATCTCGATAAACTGACAACTACACCAAACACTTATTTATCTAGAAAATTGAGAAGAGCCTATACTACAACATTAGACGATTCAGAAACATCCTCAAGTGATAATGAATCAGATACAGAAATTGCTAACATGTTCTTCATAGCAATATATAATCCAGAACAAAAATGGTGAAATGGATCAAAAAAAGGTACGCTTTTAATACATTAATTTTTTTATTTCTTGAATGAAATTTTATTTTCTTTTGGTTGCTTTATTGGTTGTTAGGAATATCCTATAGATTAATAAGAATATTGGTTGAATACTATGTGATTATATTTTAAATATAAATATTTTATATATTTTAATAATAATAAAATAATAATATAAAATATATTTAAAATTATTTTTTTGAAAGTAGAATAATTATAAATAAATCTATATAATACAATATGATATAGTTAAACAAAAATAAAATTTGAAAATTTTGACCTATATATCGACATAGCCCACAAGCATATGTTAACATAAGTAGACAAATTTTGACTTTCAATCTCAAATTCAGAATCCACCTTTTCACCAACTCCCATGTTCTGAGAATTTGCCTTTTGACCAAAGAACATGTCCTTTGATTCTCTATTTACTTACTCTATCTCCATCCATTCATTTATCACTTTCATTTTCAAATTCAAAAATCATAAGCTCTCTTATCTCTTCAAACTATTCTTCAATGGCATCCTCAAGCAATACTAAGGCTACCATGAGGCTTTCTAAGAAAATAAAAGAAAGCTTTTTCAACGATCAAGAAGCCATTTATACCTATATTGAGCATTTATCTTTTGAAAAAGTTTTTCCGAGAAGATTTGCTATTTTTGAAGATTTTCCTACATATGATCTTTTTAATTTTTGGTTGCAAAATAAAATTCTTGGCTTAATTGATGCTACTCAAAATGGTTTTGTTTGTTATCCAAAATTAGTAAAGATGTTTTATGCAAATTTAAAGAAAAGTTTTATAATGGTAGAGAAGGAGAAGTTTGGAGTAGTGTTTAAAGGACGCAAATTGTTTTAAATTGTAAACTTTTGGGTCATATTCTTGGATGCAAATCTCGTGGAATGGACTTTTCTTCTTTACAAATTGATCTTCAAAATCATAAAATAATTCATGATATTTTGGAAAGTGATGATGTTTTTGAATTTAAAACAAAAACTTGCATCCAAAAGCAAGAATTTTAGCCTTCATTTGCAACAAAGTATCACTCCAAGAATGGATAATTATAATAACCCAACTCAAAAAGTTTTCAAAGCTCTTTTCGCAATTTATGGTCAATACAACATAAATTGATCTCAATTCATTTTAGATGTTCTTTTTCCTCAGTGTCTTTCTAAACATGAGACACACTATTTCATGGTGTGCATCTTACTAGTGTTTGCAATTATTCTAGTGTTGACCTTAAAGAAGAGGAAAAATTCCTCGAAAAATATTTGACAAGACCAACATTTCACTTATGCATATCCTACCTTTTTTGAGCCTTATGAAACGCTTATGAAAAAGGAACAAAGGTTGGTTGGGAAGAAGAGAATGAAATAAGAGACGAGGAGGAAGAGGATGGAGAGGAAATGGAAGTCGAGGAGGAAGAAGAAGAAAAGGAGGAAGAAACTTTTTTGGAAAGTATCAATATGCCAACAAATCCATCCAATAAAGATCTTCTTAAAAATCAAGAGAAGATCACCGATAACCAAAGGAAGCTTAAGAAATCATTTTCAAAGAGATTTACTTCTATTTCTGACAAAGTGGTTAAAATCTTTGAAAAGATCAACCATAAGCTTGGTGGTTCTTCTTCATCTTCATCCATATCTTTCTAGTTATTTTTTTAAATTATCCTTGTATTTGGATTTTCTAGTTTTAGTTTATATTAAATCTCATATATCTTTATTTTATTTCTTGAACTCATCATTATTATCAATGGAAATTCTATTTCTTACTCTTATATATTGTCAACTATCTCTAAAAAGTCATACAAATATAATAGTATAAACCAAATACAATAGAAAAGTAAAATAAAATTGTTTCGAAAATTTCTGCACATATTTCGACATACCCTATGTATGTATGTCAACATACAATGGTAAATTTTCAAAAAAATTTAATTTCGAAAATTAAATAGACAGCAAATGTCTATTCATTTCCAATGAATTTTCACTGCTTTATATATCTGTTAAGACCAGAGAATCATTATTTTCTACTCTCTTTCTTCTTCCTTTGCATTCTTAAAACTCTAAAATCAAAATAATGACTTCTCTTATCCTAAAACTAATCGAAAACCTCGAACAAAGTCTTGAATCTTTCAGGAACATTCTTACTTTCATCTAAGAAACCAGAGGCACTTAGAATCGAGTCAAATGCAGATGATCAAGGAGCAAGAAAGGCATTTCAACGCTATTCGGTGGATGATTTCTAAATTGAACAGAGAAGAACCAACCACCAATCCAAAGTGTACCATCAACAAAGATGATAAAGATTGGGATGCTATCAAAGTGGATCAAATCTTTGGCGTTGTTGGATGGGTTGAAATTCTTTGAAATGTCTAATTTAAATAGGTCTGATTGTATATAAATATAATACTTGATTTAGTTCGAATTTAATTGGTTTGATTTGTGTGGATTTTTTGAATTGTACGTGACATTAATTTTTTTGAATTGGATGAAAAATTTGGATTGATTATGACTATTTCATGGTTTCTAATTTTACATACCACTTATTATTTTATATAATAATTCTCATTATTATTATATATAATTCTTATGCATATTGATTAGTATTTTATTTATAGGGAGTTGAGTTAGAATTAGAGCAAGAGATAGTGTTAGAGTTATTGTTTAGTTAGTTTTTTTTTGTTGGTGACAAAGGGGGAGAAATATATAAAATTTAGGCATAGATTAAAGGGAAATTTTGTAAATCAGGGGAAGTTATAATATATTTTATATACAGAATTTTTATCATCAAAAATGGGGAGATTATCAGTACTTTAGGTATTGATTTGATTTGATTTTGATGATAACAACTATAGGACATTATATAAAATATAGATACTAATGTTTTGTCAAGATATATATAGTATATAATGCAGGATATTACACATTTACTGATTAAGAAGACCGTATAGTTTCAAGAGTAGATTCAAGATGCTGATATAGAGTTTCAAGAGTTCAAGAATGAAGGTTCATGAGTATTGAAGAGTTCAATACTTCAAGATATTTTGGATAATTTATAGATTCATAGAATTTATGTTAAAACCTTGATAGCGCTTTTCTGATCTCTCTCACCTTCTCTAATTTTGTTTTAAATTATTTTACAAGTATACTGTTTTTAAAAATAATCTTTTCAACATATTACCAAAAATGATTTTCAATCTCTTACTTATAAAGATATCATTTACTTTTTTTAAATTTATATATATATAATATATATTGAATTTTTGTTTATATTTTAATAATTTATAATTATATTAATATATATAGATATATTATTGAATACTCTTATTAAATCTTTCAAAATTATTTTATAATGTTTTATTAAGTTATATTGCATTTAAAATGTGTATAACCTATATTTAAATGTTTCTACAAAGTATCAAATTATTTTACAAACTAGTGGATTTTCAAAATACAAAAGGATATATCGATATATCCTATCTATGTATGTTGACATAGTTGCCGTAAAATTGCAAATTAAAATTTGAATGGAAGCATCTTTTCATTGTATCTATTCACGAATGGCCATGATCGTTGTTTCCCTATGTATACTAGACTTCGAAACGAATTTTTATTAACTACTTTCTTATGTTTCTCTCCTTTTTTCACTCTCTTGATTTTTAAATCAATTTCTATCGAAACACTACCGAAATTCCAACATTATTAGTTCGATTCTCTTTCATATACTTTCTGATTTCTCTCATCTCTCCCATGATCAAAGTGTTATTCAAGAGTTATAGGATCAATTGTAATTAAGATCAAAGATTCGAGTCTAAAAACTCTATCAAATCATACTTTTATACTTTATGGTGTACTTTGTATTGTCGTCCAAACTCAAACCTTCGAAGATGGTCTCCTGAGCTATTTTCTGAAGCTCATGGGACTGCATCTCTACTGAACTGTTATCTGATACTTGAGGTAGTGGTTAACAGCGTACTTCTTTGCTCCTACCTCCTCTAGTCATACTTTTTCTACAACGCTTCTCAAATCTCCTTTGCTGTCATTTGAATTGTAGTAGTCATACAGATCATCGCTAATTCCGTTGAGGATGAAATTCTTGCACAGATAATCTTGTTCCATCAAAGTCTGTAGCTTTATTGATTTGTCTGTCCAGGCTTGCCTCTGCTCTGTCTCAATTTTGTTGGGTCTATCTGGTTGTTGCGATTTGTCTTTTGCTAGTACAGTGACCACCTTCCGCATACTCCATCTTCTGGCATCATTGCTTGAAATGAAGGCCCTTGAATTTGAATGGCGCAGTAGGAACCATTGAAACCTAAAACATTGATGTTGGGACGGCATTGTCAAAAGGTGCAGAAGAAGTTATTGTTTACTTAATCATCTTCAAATTGTTGGAAAACAATGCACTTCGATTGAGTCGTGTAGGTTGTCACTTTCTTGAAGATTTTTCAACGTTCTACTCAGTGGTGCAAATCAGTCTAAAAAAACACCGCCGCCTCTAGGATAAAACAGCCTCTCTTTCTTTGTGGTATTAACTTGTCTGCGCAAACGAAATTGACTCTTATGCACTCAAAAATAACTTCTCGCCTTTTTGTTTAAGAAATTTCATGGAGTAGAAGATAGGGTCCGAAAGCATTGATCTTATTTTATTTTTGTCTCATCTAAACATCAATTAAATAGACAAAGTACAAAAAGAATGTTGCTAGATAGTAGGGTGATGTCGGCTCAAAAAATGGATCTTGAATTTACCGTTTGAAAACAATAACGGTTTGAAAATACAAAACAATTTTCATCTAAAAATATTAGCGTTTAACACAAAATTCCCGAACATGGCCCAGTCCGAGTCAAGTTGGTCGGTCGCCACGAGTGCGTGTGGTGGTCAGCATGGCCTCCCTTCTCATAAAAGAGCATTATTAGGTGCCCACATGGCCCAACTAAGCTTCTAAAAATCTAGTATAATGTAACGACCTGAAATTTTTCGAAACCGAAAATTTCAGATAGTTATGAAAAAGAAGAAAGAGATAGAAGAAGAAGAATAGAAACATCAACCTCTCACATTCACAGCAGATAAAATATAACAATAAATATTAACAATTTACAAAAGAATACTATATCTGTCGATTACATTTTAATACATCAGAGTCACATATATACAGACATTAAATATACTCAATTATCATGTCACAGATACACAACAATATTTTACAGCGGAAATACTCTATACGCTCTTGCCATCCAGCTCGCCTTCTGAGCCCCAGAACGTACTTACCTGAAAATCAGTAATACTCGGTCTGACCGGAGCATTACATCAGAGTAACACCTGGGTCGGGATGGAAACCAGCGTGAGTAAACCCATCTAACATGGAATACAAAAGTGTACAACTCATATAAACGGAGGTGACTTATATCGATTTTTACTTCACAAGTTGTTATAGATATCACTTACTTCACACATCAATTTCTAAGTGTCAGAACTTAGATTATATGGTCCACTTCACTTAAATCATTCCATATCAGTTTATTGATTTCACAAATCAGTTTATAAAGAATCGAAGTGGGTTCGAGTATTTACTAATACCCGATTCCGGTCTCTTCGAATCCAATGACATCTAAACCCAAGTTCTTCAATTAAATACTTTTCAACTTTAATTACCGGATAACACTTTTACACAACCATTCATAATTAATAGATAATCTCATAATCACTGCCCATTCAACATATTATATTACAAAGCCATTCAAATCAGAGATATCAACCAATCCAAAGCACTTATCATCATTCGATCATTCATAAGCAAGATTTATCTCTTCCATTAATTACATTAATTAACGATCTTCTAATTACTTTCATTAGTTAATTATTTTTAAATTTCATTTAATAATTAACCCTTTATTACATTCATTAGTCAGCTTTGATTAACCACAAATCAGAAATTAACTTTCCTTAATTACTCCATCAAATAAATCAACTTCTTGATTAATTATATTAATTAATCTTTTAATTACACCGAGTGGTTATCACTTAATTTCTTTCACCAAAAAATTATTCTTTAATTACTTCTCATCAAGTAATTCCCTTTTTAATTAATTACGTCTAGTAATTATCCATTAATTACTTCACTAAGTAATTACTCCTCATTAATTGCCTTAAGTAATTATACTTAACCCAACATCAAATGATTACTTTTAAATTAATTAAACTTAATTAATTAATTAAAATTAACAACATTAACTTAATTAATTACACCAAGTAATTAATTACTTTAATTACTTCATTAAGTAATTCCCTTAATAATCTTCTTAACAATAAGTGATTAACCCCTTAATTACTTATTACTTAATTATTCCTTAGTTGATTAACCTTGATTAATTTAATATTAATTAAGTAATTAATTACACTTAATTAATTACACAAATTAATTTATCTTTATTTAATTTTCCAAATTAAACATCTTAGTTAATTAAGTAATTATACTTTAATTTCTTTGGTTGATAAAACATGATTAAGTTGAAATAAATCATTTATTACATTAGCTCTTAACTTCCATTTTAAATAGATTAAATTTAAAAACTTGAATTTGATTTATTTAAAATCATCGTTCTTTAGCTTATTAAAGTTAAATACTTTTTACCTTATTCACACTTCAATTTCAACAATTATATTTAAGTTGAGACATTTAAAAACTAATTACTAATGAAATATTTATATAAATCGAAACTATCTTTAAAACAAGATTTAAAACTATAAAAATCCATACCTTTAAAGTTTAAATTCTTTTAGACATTATTTCCTAACTTTAACATTTCATATTTTCTTTAAAACAAGTTAAAGCTTTGCTTAAACTTTAAGTTTACTTTTTAAATTTTGAAAATCATTTAAGTTTAAGAGCCAAGCGAGATAAAGTGCTGGAAATAAAATATTTCCGAGCCCAAGATCCACATTCTCGAGTCATACTCGAGACAATACTTACGCACATCTGCAACGAACGAAAACAAACAATCCACTATCGCATCTTCGAGTTAAACATGAAGAAATACACGAAATTGCTCCGGTCAGACCTTCGTCCCCAAACCTTCGATTCCAAATACACGCAAATGTCACCGTGCACGTGCACGGCAACCCAGCCTCCCTCCGATCATCATTCAGACCTTCAGCAAGTCAACGTTGAACTCGATAACTCCTTCAACCACTCAGAAACGAAAATTGAATCGAAAATTAAAAATTATCTTCCAGGTCGAAATTTGGAAACTTCACCATCATCGAAAATCCAAAACGCCGACGAACCCGTCATCAAGAATCTTGGCCATCCTCACCATAGCTCACACTCGACCTCCAACCACCACGGCATGCCTCGCGATGGCCTCTGATCTCGTCACGATATCGCGAGACCCTTTTGAAAGTCAACGACACAAACAGGAACAAAACCATACTCCTTACCTCTCCGGCCACCACGGCCCATATAAAAATCCAACACTATTTTTCCAGTGACCTCCGACTTCCCAACCACCTTCGAGCCCAACCTCGAGCCTCCAAACATCGCCGATCAACGGCAGTAGACAAAAATCCCAAATTCGAGAAGAACCCAAATTCTCAGCCAATACTAAATGAAAATTTTCCAAATTCATTTTAAAATTCATGATTTTACACTACGGTTCATGTTATATTGTTAGCAACTGAAATTAACTTGGTCGGATTTCTACATATATTAAGCACCCATCTGTCATTTATAAATTTTGAGTAAATTGCTAAATAAAATTTTCAGTTATTATTTTTAAAATTCGTATCATATGGTAATTGTCATTTTCCATTTATATATCCTAACCTAAATTTGATTATAGAGGGAGATTCAAATTTTTATTTGAATATGAAACCTGTAAATAGCAGAACAGACATGGTTATCTTATATCCATACATGCCCAAATGGGTATATATCATTCATAACACTACTTCAACAATTTCCAAGTGATTCATTCATCAGATCAGATTATAAAAACTGTTTCTCTTCTTCTTATTTTTAAAAAAAAATTTACTCACAGGTATTTTCAAAAATAAATAGAGGAAAATGGGTTATAATACTCACTTTTAAAAGTTTGAATAGAAAACCAATACTGGAAGTTGCTGCTTGATTTTCCTTTAAATCCTCTTGTTTATTTAGTTGAGATGTATTTGGGTTTATAAGATGATGATGCTTATTAAATTTTTTTTCTTTCTTGCTGAGTTATGAACGAACTGGAAAAGAGGATATGCATATATACATAAAACAGTCTTCTACAGGGGTAGGCTTAACTGGAACAAAACTTTCCTTTGTTAGAGATTTTTTTCTTCTTTGGTCAGCTTAGATTTTTTTTCTTGAGGCTGAAATGATGTTGTTTCGGCTGAGAAGATATGGAGTAAGCAAATATGTTTCCTTCTTTGCTTACATGAATCATCATCTTGCTTGATTTGTTCTTTTCTTTCTTTGTGCTTTGTGGATATTTTTTTTTATACATAGATATTTTGTATTCTTTCTTGTATTCAATAATATATATGTTCTAGAATTAGCTTATGAATTTATTTTATTATGCATACACACAAACTCATGTTTTTTTTTCTAACTTAAACCCTTATGTTTATTTAATTTTTTTTAAGCTAAACTATCAAACACTTATTTAAATTCATATTTTTTTATACTTATATTTTGTATTAATAAGATTGATTTTATTTTAATTATTATTAGCAAGATTACATCCATATGTATATATATAGATTAGATGTAAAGTAGAACTTTTACTTTAATTTAATATAGATAAGATAGATTTTATTTTAAATTTTTTTTTTGAAAGACTGTATCTTAAATTTTCAAATTAGAGCTTCCTTTCAAAATACATATGTATGTAAATAAATGGAAAATATGCCAAAGTCTTCTTCATTTTTAAAATGATAAGTTTACATTTTACTTAATTGGATTAAATATAATATTGCCAAAATACCGGGTCTTCACATTCCTCCCCCTTTAAATCTTTTCGTCCTCGAAAAGGAACGAAGCCAGAATTATTAAAATGGTTAAAATCAGACAAATTTTCTTTGATCATTATTAAAATACTTTAAAAGTCTATATACGTTACTAAAATAGTTTTTATAAAAATACTTTTATAACTCGATGTTTCGACAAGTCCATCCTTGTTCTTATAGAAATTTAGTCATATGTTGATCAGGCGTACGACTGAAAATCTATAAGTACTTGGTAAACCCGTTTCAACACCCAGTGCAAATACTTGGAAAAATAATTTTATTGAAAAT
This sequence comes from Allium cepa, assembly GCA_030765085.1. Lineage (NCBI taxonomy): Eukaryota > Viridiplantae > Streptophyta > Magnoliopsida > Asparagales > Amaryllidaceae > Allium > Allium cepa. The sequence goes on from CM060935.1 coordinate 63,893,672, forward strand.
ATAGAAAACATATTTTGAAAATAGAGGATATATCCTTGGTGAGAATGCTTTGGAAATCATCACTCCCATCCATGGTCGCAGTTACATCCTGGGTTACGTTGCCGTCGCAGCAAAAGTCCATGTAACTGTAGGCACTCCGCTCCCTTCGATTACGCCATGGAACCTACAACAGATCGCAGTTACATTCCAGGGTTACGTTGCCATCGCAACAAAAGTCCATGTAATTGTTGGCTCTCATCGGCATACACGACTTTCACTATGTTACCATAGGTCGCAGTCTACCGATGTAAAATCAAACGCAGACTGTTGGCTCTCAGCGGCACATACGACTTTCCCTATGGTATACTCTACTCATGATCCCCAGGAACTAGTTTTGTTCGGGCTCCTCACAGGATCAACTTTAGAACCCCCCCTTGGGGCTTAAGGAAGCACCACCCAGTGGCACTCCGGAGAAGTTCATTTTAAGGGAGCGCCTTTTTCCTCAGAGCCATCATCAAAACACTTTATACTATACACATATAGTATTTTTCAAATCATACACCTAGTATGATCTTATACAAGGCTCCTTTACACAAAATCGATTATCCCAAAATCGATAATTCTCAAACTAGGCTTTCCAAATTTCAATATTGATTTTACTCAAAAATCAAAAGCCTTTCCAAATTCGAAGGTTCTCAAAACCTTTTTCCAAAATCCTCATAAGATCCTTTATATATATATATATAAATTCAGATATATATAATTTTTAAAACTTTGGATCATTTCAAACTTGTATAAAATTCCTTTTTATACTTCAAACACTTTCAAAATCCATTTTCCTCTAGCTATAGATTCAACAAGGGGAGATTTATCTTATATAACAAAGATATATAACTTTGCTTATTCAAAATCAATATTCAAATTTGATTACTCTTTCGAATATCAATTTCATTCAAATCCGTACGATGTACACATATCATCCGTATGCTATACCAATCTGATCGCTCGCTCGATCACATAATTTCACTTCCGACTAGTATCGTCCACCCGACTTCCTAGTGCAGACTTAGATCTGGTTTCTTGATTAGAAACCGTCATCCTCCTTGCATAGCCATACTATGATAGAGAATATCCAGAACCAATCAACAATCCATATCCAGGTTCGCCGTCGAAAATCGAGTGAAAAATCCCACTCGGATCGATATAACTACCTTGAAATTCTGTGCTCGAATCTGGATCAAACCATTATGCGGATAGAATAATATACGTACATACTACTTATTTAACTTCATTGATTATTAGCCAAATCAATTTCCTTTCCATTCACATTTACTTAAATTTTCATTCACTTATTCACATTTGCCTTAATCCCCATTTGGATTATCACTTCAATTCTTATCTCAGTTGGGTATTTAAATCAATAACAGTTTGAACTCCGATCGGTTTTAATTAGAAAATAGCTTGGAAATTTTACAAATAGATAAGTAGATGAAAAATAATTATTAGTTTGCAAAATAACTGTAAAATAGTTGGAAAATAGTTAAATAGTTATAAAATATTTAGATAATCACAAAATAGTTTAAAATAGTAATTAGTTATAAAACAGTTGAAAATCAGTAGTTAGTTTTTAAAACAGTTACAAAATAGTTAAATAACTCCAAAAGTAGTTATAAAATAAGTATAAGATAGTTTTGGGTTTAATAAGAAAGGTTGTATATATATAATAAATAACTTGGAAAAATAGATTTGTACTAAAACAATTTATTTTAAAAATAGTCGAGTCAAATTGTTCGATTTCCAATCTCCATTCTCATCAATTCAATTTTAATTTCCACTTTCATTTAAAATGACTCAGTTCCAATTTGAAGAACTTCAATTCCCATCGAAAATTTATTAACCCCAATTCAAGTTAAATCAATCTTGATTTCGTTCCCAATCCAACAAATTCCATTTGATTTTAATCCTGTTCAACTTCAATTATAATTTCAAATTATTCCAATCAATTTGGACTAATATCAATTGAACCCACTTCAATTTCAAATCATTTCAATTTAATCCAATTCCAAATTTTCCATTAAAATTTTTAGACTTATACACCTTCAATCTCAAATCCAATTGATTCAAATCAGATTCAGTTTGAACTAATTCAATTTCAATCTCAGTTTTAAACCATCTCAAATTATATAAATTCGAGTAAAATTCTCTAATTGTTTGATTTAATCCCTTAAATCAAATTAATCTTTATTTATTTTTATTTTTATTTTAAATTAACCATCCGAATCTTTATACAATTTAATTCTGAGTCCAATTTTCAAAATTCCATTGTAAATTATCTTAACTTACTTATTTCAAAGTTCAAATAAGAATTCAAAACAATTTTTATCTTAAAAATTTAATTTAGTACCCAATATTAGCTTCCAGTTTTGAAACCAGTTCTTAAACAAGTTTAATTTACAAATTCAATCATTCAGATTTTCAGTTCAAAGTAATTCCATATCCTTAATTTCAAATTAACGTTAGATTTCCCTTTATCTCAATAATGGATATATTACCATACTTCATTTGTCATTCTTTTAAACAAATCCAATCCACAGTTTAAAGATTTTTAATAACAATAGGATGATATTATCCAATTTATTTTAAAACGTCCATCCATTTCCAATTTCTAGATCTCAAACCCATTTTGAGATCACACAAACTCCCAATTCAAATTAACCATTTATATTTCCAAGTTAAATTCCAATTTCATCTTAAAATTTCCAATTCAAGTTGTTCATTCAAACTTATTTAACTTCTCCCAAGTTAAATTCAATTTACTTAATCCAATCAACCTTACTCAATTTGAATTCCCAATTCAATTTTTAAACTTCACATTAATAATCTTCCCACTTATTAAGTTCAAAAACTTATCACTTTGGGTATCACATCCCATTCCAAATTTAAAACTCAACATTTAGAGTTTATTCAAACTATTTTTGATTTATGTATATTCCTTATATATACATATTATTTCCTTTACACACGAGGTCATCTTTAAATTTTAAACCACTTTTAGTTTTTAATTCAAATCAAATTTTCAAACAACCCATTGTTTGCAACAAGTCTCTTTTATTCAAATAATACTTATGTATTATTTCTTTTAGCACTTTGAAACAAGTTTCAAATTTCTGGATCTAGATTAAAATTTCATAATTTAGGTATTTTCAATTTTCAATTTATAAGTCATATTTTACTTAAATGTTTACTTCTTTAAAACATTTCATTTTTCTTACTCATTAATACACATCTTATTATTAAACACACAACAATCATTTTTGATAATAACCAAGATTATCATATCTAAACCATCCATTATCATCTTATTCTGAAATACTTCTCCAATTCAAGATTTCAATTTCAGTTTGAATCCATTTCAAACTTATCTTTATTTAATTTCAGTTTGGTTGTATTATATTACTTCTTAATTTAATTCTAATAATTTAACAGGCAATTTCCCTAATATTTATTAGAGTGAAATATTGCTTTATATGTCAAAAAATAATCTTATATGAAATCATTTAAAATCTTAATATAAGAAAATAACAAGCACACTCTCTCATATATATATACTCAACTCGTTCTAGGGTACAATTGACCCAATCCTTAATGTGTACACCCACCAGAGCCAAAGTTCTTTCTTAACCTTCTGCTCTGATACCAACTGTAACGACCCAAAATTTTTCGAAACCGAAAATTTCAAATAGTTATGAAAAAGAAGAAAGAGATAGAAGAAGAAGAACAGAAACATTAACCTCTCACATTCGCAGCAGATAAAATATAACAATAAATAATAACAATTTACAAAAGAATACTATATCTGTCGAATACATTTTAATACATCAGAGTTACATATATACAGATATTAAATATACTCAATTAGCATGTCACAGATACACAACAATATTTTATAGCGGAATACTCTATACGCTCTTGCCATCCAGCTCGCCTTCTTTGACGACCCGTCTTTCTAACCCCAGAAAGAAGTATCATCATTACGAAAGAAAGGGATAGAAATAGAAAAGAATAGAAAGAAAGAATAACAACATCAGAATCTCACAGCGGAATGGAACAAAATATAATACATCACATAAATATTTCATTGTTTTACATATATCAGAGTTGTGCAATATCATGTAACAGGACAGTCATATACATATCTGTCAATACATAAATCCAAAATACATCATGCACTAACTACACAGCGGAACTATATAGATAGATACATACGTCTGGTCTTCTTCTCCAAAGCTCCTCCAGAAAATCAATACTCCACATACCTATCACTTGGCTACTCATAAAAATTTGAGTACCTAAGAGTTTATGAAAAACAAAATATAAACTTCAGGTCAGACATGGGTCTTGTGCGAGTAAACGAGTTAAAGTTGTTTAATTTTGAAAATCATTTGAAAACAAAGGTATCACGTAAGACTCCCAACACATAAACACGGGTAAGTTTTACCTTACGCTAACCAAAACATTTTATAGGAAATCCAGTGATATTATAGTAGCATCTAGGGTTTTCAAGTAAATAGAAAATAGCCGAAATTGTTACATCTATCAAATTCCAGCTACTAGCCACAAAAGTGGGTAATACAAATCAAAACCGTAGGGTCTCGTAGGGAAAATGGGTTTCCAACAATGGCAGGGCTACTGCAGTACCGCCCGTCACAGTATGGGGCCTAGATCACCGTACCGAGGATCACTCCCAACCCCCTATAACACAAGGCCGGAACCATTCCTTACTGAACAGTTCCGAACAAGATAACCCCACAGTTGTGGCCAACAACTGCCCACACAGCCGAAATAAAGGGACATCTAGACAGGGATATACCTCGTCCTGCTTGGGCATGACCCACCCAACCTTGCTGCATCTCCCCTGTTTTAGCCATTCCCGGTTGACGAGGCTTGAGGCTGCGATTACCTTTATAGAACATATCTCTTAGAATGCTCATAGCCTGCCTGACGATGTGCTGAAAGCATTCAATCCATACAAGTTCGTTCCGGGTTCGAACGAAACCGAAGGCATTGTCTCGTTACACTCGTTTTGGAATCACCCTCAGAGTTAACGACGATAACCCTTGCATTCTGAAACACCATCTCGATCTCCACTTGATATGTCACGACCTATCGTTTAATTTGGATCGATGTGGTTTTCAGAATATCGAATTGATACCCGATCCCGATCTCATCGAAATCCAAACGGCATTTTAAGGGCCAAGTTGTCTACTTAGTTTGAACAGTTTAAATCTATACTTAGAATTCACATGACAGCTATCACAGATAAATCATACACAGTCATCACAGATTATATTCTGAATATAATACAGAATATCACCAAATAAATACCATAATCAATCAAACAAGAATTATCAGTTCATATCAATATAGTGTGATCTACTTAACTTAATTGATCAATTATCCAGCTTGATTAACCACTAATTAATCAATTTATTAATTTTATTAATTATTTCTTAATTACTCACTTAATCAGTTAATTCTTAATTATTAATTAATAATCTTAATCATTAATTTATAAAACTTAATTACCCATTAATTACCAATTAATTACTTAATTAATCATTAATTTCCAATTGATTAATCATTTAATTAGTTAACTATTATTAATTAATTAACTTTAAGTAGTTAAAGTTCTTAAGTTTAAATTAATTTAAACACAAGATCAGTTTCTAATTACAAATTTATTTAAAGTTATTTATTCAATTACAAGTATAAATTAATTTACATTTATATTAACTTACACTTTAAATTTACTTATTTTCTTACATTTGCAAACCTTCTTAATAAAATTTAAAACAAAACTTAGCTCAACACGTGTCAACATAAATAACTTTATTAATATTAAACTTGTTTAACATTTTAACTTAAGGTTTATTTAAGTTAACCTCTAGAATATTTGGCCCCGAAGTAAACGTGCTACTCACTTGAGTAACGCTCGAGACATTCACTGTTCTTTCCCGCGTACAATCTCCTCTACTCTTTCTTCTTCTCTACCGATCCTATCTTTTTTTTATATGCTTAAGTTAATAACAACAGTATTTTAAACTCACGCACGCACCAGGATCAAACTCAAAGTAAACCCCAAGTATACTCGTACATTAGCTCGCGACAATCACGACACCAACCCAGACCACCCAAACACCACCGTGCACGTGCACAGTGGTTCGCCGCCCCTCCGGCGACCCTCATCGCCTCCAACACACCACAAATCATCCCCTCGTTTGAAATCAAAACCCAATTTGCATGAATAGATCGATATCAAAATAATGCCTGAAACTCGAACCAACAGCTCGAACACTTTACAACAATTCGCCACATTCGACCAATACCGACCCATGGAGGCGACGCCACTTCGTCTACATCATGCCCATACTCCCCTCGACTATCTGCTCGAAGCATGCGTAACTCGATCAAGCTACGACAATGAAAACAAATTTTTGCAGTACACAGGAAAAACTCGAACTAAAACCCTATTTGCGATTCGACTTTAAAATCCTTGCATTGAATAATTTTTTTAGCATTTTTCCTATCATCAACAAGTATCAAGCAAGCTCCAACCTGAATTTCAACATCTAAAATTAGTTAAATCATCAGATATTCTCAAATAAGCATTTTTGGTTCACTTTAAAACTGCACCTATTTTTATTACTTAAAAATCATCATTTTCATGTTAAAAATCTTAACTTTGTGTGTTAAATCAAGATATGGGATCAAATTTACAAATTAAAACATTTAATTTTTAACAATTGATTTCTTTCCTACTTTAAACCTGTATAAACAGTTTTTATATTTTACTGTCATTCTTTAAAATCATATCCAGGTTATGATTTAAGTTTTAAACAACCTACATAGTTAAAAATTCTAAGCTTTAGATGTTTATATGAAGATGTATAAGTTTCTTTACATTTCTTTGCTCAGGAATTTTAAAAATATTGAAGAACATCACAAATTTAAGCTTCCAGATAACATCTCAGACTACATACATACAATATATAGTAAACACAAGATTTACATGAACTAATTACCAAACTTAAGCTTAAAAAAAATTGGATGTTTACTCACCAAAATATTTGTTGAAACAGAAAGCAATTTGTTGAAGAAACTGCAGTTGAATTCCTGAGAATCTGTTTTGCCTTGATGAACTTGTTTGAAAATACAAGATGTGATGTCCTGGAAATTTGGGCAATATTTATTTAATAATTTCCATTAATAATTATTTTAAAATGTGAAATATTGATTTAATAATCTAATTCAAACAGAAATTTTCTTTTGAAAACTAATAATTATTTAGTTTGTCAAATGTTATTCTTTTCAAAATTTATTATAATGATAACTTTATATTTGGAAATTTTATTCTTTTCAAAGTTAAAAATATTTAAATGATAAAATTATCTTTCTAAGCTTATTTAAAGAATATTTTATTTATAATGTATATACGTGTATACATTATAAATAGAGAATTTGATTTTTAGTTTAACTTTAATAAGAATATTTTCAAATTTATATACATGTATGTGAATAAATTGTGAATTGGTAAATTTGATTTAAACTAGTATTGAAACTTTTCAAAAGTTAATTTAAAAATCTATCTTATATTTTCAAAAGAAATTAAATGAATATTTATTTTGTTTAAAAATATAAATATAATAGTTTAAATTATATATTATGATAAAAGTTTATTTTCGTTTTCTTTTCAAAGATTGGTTTTTGAAATAAATTTAGTATATATATATATATTAAAGATCAATATTTTAGTTTAGAACTTTGAAAATAAGGCATAATTCAATATTCTTTTTCTTTTTAATTTTTCTTTCTTGAAAATTTAGCTTTAAAAATATTATTTTAGAGATATTCAAATAAACATTAAAATGTGTAATTTTTTTTAAAGGAAGTTTATATGTAAACATTTAAAGGCTAAATGTAAATAAACATTTAAAATATGATAACATAAATTAGGAATGAATTTAAAAACATTTATAAATTAAGAAATTTATTTTAATATTAAATTGTACATGTGTTAGACATTTAACTCACAGGGGAGACACTTGTAAATCACTTTACAAACTAAAGTAACAAGTGGCAATGATTTTATTTATTTTTAAAAACATTTTTATTGAAAATATATTAAGTAGAAACTTGGAAATTTATTGAGTTCAAAACATTATCTTCAAATGAAACTGAAATTAGATTTTAGAAAAGAAATTCAAAAACCAAATACAATTCATGTTTAAAATTCTGCAAACACAAATCTGATGGAGTTTTCAAATCTGAAACCTTTTTTTTCAAGTTTCAACATCAATATGAAGATCAATTCAAACTTTAGCAAAAGATTTAGATCAGCTGCAGTTTTAAGTTCAACTACAACAGGAAGTAATTCAGTTATCAAAATGGAAGCAAATTCACCAGATTCAACAATAATGCAGATTCAAATTGTAGTGCCAAGAAAATGAATTGCAACTGTTGTTCTCTGCTTCTTCAATTATAAAGTGAGTAAATTTCTATTTTTTTAAAAACAGTTCTTTTTTTTAAAATCAAAGTTAAACAATTTCCAGCACTCAAGTTTCTAATGCAAACTGTTTTCCCAAAAATCAAAACTGTTGTAGATAAAAACTGCTCTGTCTTTTTTTTAAGTGAGTAACCTCACAATTGAAAAGTTGCTTTAAATTATCTGTTGCATGTGGATTGGTAGAAATGAGCATGTTTGTATGATTGTATTGTGATGATATTCTGTGTATATATATATAAATATATATATATGTGTGTGTTTCAGGAATCTGTATATCTGTTCTTGGTCTTCAAACTAAGTTTTTAATAGAAATACATTATCAACTGGTTTGATCTCAGTTAGGATATGATATGTAAACAAAAGATGTTTGTTTAGTATAGATTTTAGTTTATAAATTATAATTAGGCTAAATTAAAAATCTGTTGACTCTAAAACAATAATATCTGTCATTATTTTAAATAAGCAAGAATATCAAACTTCCTAAATTATTAAATCAGGGTTTAAAATTGAATGCATATATAAAATCATGAATTTTAAAACAAAAATCACATTTTTTTAGTTAATTATTGTGTGAGCATTACTGGGTTGAACAGAATGGGGATTTTGGGGTTTATCTGATTGCCTAGTGATTTTGGGATGATGTAGTTTTTCCTGGAGGTGGAGGGCTGATAGGTGAGTGGGGGAAAATATCAGTTGGATGGTCAGAGGTTGGTGGCGACGGTGATAGCTCTTTTCAGGTTTCTAACCCTAGTTTGCTGGTGGAAGAAGTTTTGTAGTTTCTTGATTTCTATGGTGCATCAAGTGATGTAGGGCTTTGGGAATTGGAAGAGGGGACGTAGGCGAAGGGTTGGCCGGAGTCATAGGTGATCTGATGGTCGGAGGTGGGTGTGTGCGGTGTTGACAGGTTTGGGAATGTTTGCCGTGTGATGTTTCCAGGTTGGCTTGGCTATCTCGAATTTGATTTCGAGCTTTTGGGGAAACTCTGGTGGTCGCAATCATGTTGGAAGTTGGTCGACGACTTGGTGAAGAGGGTTATGGTGGCTGGAGGTGGCCTGAGCGTCGGTGCATATGCATCGTGCATATTTTGTTCTGATGAACTATTTTAGGTTGGTGCAGGGAGATGACTCGAGTTTTACTCGGGTAGATCGAGCAGTTTACCCGAAGAAATTAGGGTGTGGACTCGAAGTTTTTGTTAAGGGGTCTCGGGCATGTTGGTTCCAGGTTATAAAACCTGATAGTGTTTTTTCCAGGTTTATAAACCTGACAATGTGCAGTTTTTAAAAATTTGAATGGAATTCAAATTTTAAAGCAGGATTTTTAAAAAAGGGTTTTTAAATGCAAAGTTGAATTTGAATTCAAAGGAACTTTTGAATTCAAAGTTTTTAAAATGGAACTTTTAAATTTAAGCAAGATTTAAACTAAGTTTTAATATCAAGTCTAAATATAGTTTCAAGTTTACTATGAATCTAGATTTGAATTTAAAACAGTTTTGTAAATTTTAAAATGTCGAACAATTTTAAATGTTTTAAAGTAGATTTTAAAAATGAGTTTGTTTTCAAATAAGTTTTAAACTTGATAAAAAAAATTCTTTAATATTTGAATAAAAATTATGAAGAGTTTAACTTAAATTTGAAAGGTTAAAATAATCAATTTATTTTAAAAGCTTGATTTCTTTAATAAAATTAAGTATTTTAGTTTTAAACTTTTTCTTATATAAGTATCTTATATAAGTAATGATTGTTCTTCACTTTTATTTTAAGGAATAAATTTATTTAAAATTTGGATAAATGTTTAAATAGTTAAACATTTTGAATCTTAAATTTTTAAAATGGAATTTGAATTTAAATTAGATATGTAATGTTTTAAATTGACTTGAATGTTAGTGAAGTCATTAATAAAGTAAATGAATTATTTTAGAAATAATTAAGATAATAAAGAATTTACTTGTTTATTTGATTTAAATAATGATTTGGATTAATTTTTAATTAGAGATGATTAATAAGGATTAATCTAAGATAATTTTTCTTAAGGAAGTAATTAAAGAAAATGTTATTAGTTAATAAGAATAATTATCTAAGGATAATTAAGTAATTAATTAATGTGATTAATTTTGATAATTAATTGGATTAATTAATTAAAGATAATCAATTGTAATTTGTTAAGCATAATTACTAGATAAAAGTAATTAAGGAATTAATTTCATATTAAAATTAATTATGATAATGTGATTAGTTAAGTTAATTAATTTAGTTTAATTAATTTAACAAAATCATTTGATGATCTAATAAGAGTAATTACTTAATGTAATTAATGGAGCATGATTACTTAGGGAAGTAATAAATGATAATTACTGGAATGTAATTAGTGAGAGATGATTTATAATGAAGTAATTTGGGTAATTACTTTTGTAATTAATCAAGGGATTAATTAATGAAGATAATTAATTGTAGGATAATTATTTTGTTATGAGTAATTAAGGGTAGTTAATTACTAGATTGATATTAGTCAATGGTGATTAATAACTATTTTTAAAATCTTAGATTAATTACTAAATGTAATTAATTTTAAATTATGTAATTAATTTAAATATAAATTAGAGATCATTAATTAATATAATTAATGAGGTGATTAAGAATTGTTTAATTAAGGAATAATTAATAATAAAGCGATTAATTAATATAATTAATTAAGGATAAATATAATTAGTTATAGTTAATTAATAAATGAAGTAATTAAATGTTAATTACTTATGATTAAGGTTAATTAATTTGTGAAACTAATTAAAGACTAATTACTTATTGTAATTAGAGAATGATTAATCAAATGTGTTTAATCAAGATGAATACATAGAGAATGATTAATTAACTAGGTTAATTAATTAATGGATATATAAGCAGGATTAATGTGGTAATTAATTTAATTTATTTTTAATTTATTATAGATAGAAGTAATTAATTTAATTCATTTTAAATTAATTATAGATGATGGTTAATAAATCATGGCTTATGGATGATATTGATATTCCATTGGATGGTTGTGATCTCAGTAACGAGATGAGTAATATTTATATGATATAGATACTTAGTTAAAGTATGATATTATGGATTATCTGTTTGTGATGATGATATGGGTTATCTATTTATGATGAGAATGTGATTATTTATTGTGATATGTGAATTATCTATCTGTGTGTATATAGATAATGATGAATTGAATTAATTGTTCAAACTAAATTCACTTGAACATTAAGACGGCGTTTGGATTTCGATGAGACCGGGATTGGGTTTCCAAATTTGGAATTTCGAAAACCACATCGATCCAAATTAAACGTTAGGTCGTGACTCTCAAGTTAAGAGTGAAGACTCGAGGTGTAAGGACTATTCGTGTTAATACTCTAAGGGTGATTCCAATACGAGTTTAACGGGGAGGGGGGGGGTAGTACTTTCAGGTTCGAGATGAAGATTCAGAGTGCAAGGGTTATCGTCGTTAACTCTGAGAGTGATTCCAAAATGAGTGTAACGAGATAATGCCTTCGGTTTCGTTCGAACCCGGAACGAACTTGTATGGATTGAATGCTTTCAGAACATCATCAGGTGGACAATTAGCATTCTAAGATTGATGTTTCCTGTAAAGGTAATCGTAGCCTCAAGCCTCATCAACCGGGAATGGCTAAAACAGGGGGGGTGCAGCAAGGCTAAGTGGGTCATGCCCAAGTAGGACGAGATTTACCCCTGTCTAGAGGTCCCTTTTTATTTCGGTTGTGTGGCAGTTGGCGACGACCATCTGCGGGGTGGTCTTGTTCGAGACTGTCCAGTAAGGGATGGTTCCGGCTTTGTGTTGCAGGGGACTGGGAGTGATCCTTGGTATGGTGATCTAGGCCACATACTGTGACGGGCGGTACCCCGATAGCCCTGCCATTGATGGAAACCCATTCTTCCTATGAGACCCTACGGTTTTGATTGTATTAACTACTTTTGTGGCTAGTAGCTGGAATTTAATAGATGTAACAATTTCGGCTATTTCTTCTTTACTTGAAAACCCTAGACACTATTATAATATCACTGGATTTCCTATCAAATGTTTTGGTTAGCGTAAGGTAAAAACTTTTCCATGTTTATATGTGGAAAGTCTTACGTGATACCCTTTGTATTCCAAAGATTTTCTAAAGTTAAACAACTTTAAACCCGTTTACTCACACCAGACCTATGTCTGACCCCCAAGTGTTTATTTTCTGTTTTATTAAACTCTTGGGTACTCATATTATGTATGAATAGTCAAGTGTTTCAGGATTGCTTTGACGAATTCTAAAGGAGAAATGGAGCAGGAGGCTTCAGCGTGTAGATATATATATAGTGGTTCCGCTATGTTTGAGTTGTATCTATTTTCTATGATGTACTCGAATTGTAATTGCTAAACAGATGTTTATAACTGTCTAGTTTGTGTTGTATAAGCTGTATAACTCTGATGTATATGATACTATGTAATGTTTTATGTGATATAATATATAATTTTTTCGTTCCGCTGTGAGATTCTGATGTTATTGTTTCTTTCTTTCCTATCTTTTCTCTTTTCTATCCCTTTCTTTCTTCTTAATGATGCGTCTTTCTATGGAATGAAAGGCGGGTTGTTACATTGTGGTATCAGAGCGCTAGATTGAGCGAATACCTAGGCTCTGGAGTGGTGTCCTTCTTGAGAGAGCGTATTTGTAATTTTGAATATATATATATATATATATATATATATATATATATATACTTCTACCTACTTGATTGGGTTACCTGTTCGGGTTTTCCAACATAAGTAATAGAGGTAGATAGGGTAGTGGTGTGTGTAACACAACTACCAATGGTTGGAGTCCGAGTGTTTGAGGTTGGAAGTGAATCTACTAGGGCAGCATTGGGCATCTTGGGTAGTTTTGCAGTTTGGTGTGAAGGATTTCACCGATCTCTGAAGGAAATCTTTTCAAGGTTCAGAGTTTATCTTTGGATTGTAAGCTTGGTTGCACTCGTGCAAGTGGATTTTCTTGAGTTTGGATCAGTCGGAAGTGCTGTAGCCAGCGATGGTATCTTGGCAACCGTAGGAAGGAGTTCTGTCTGTATTTGAGTTTGAGACTCAGTTTGGCAGAGTGTTTTGTGCTTGGTTTGAGATTGAGTTTCCTGAGAGATATCTGTCTATTTTGAAGGCTCTAGTGTGGAAGTGGTTGATGTAGCTTTGTGATTCGATGAGCTTTGGACAAGAATGTCTTTGGCAGCAGTATCAGCTTAGAGGTGTTGTGTGTGCTATCAGGATAGTCTCTTGGCTTAGTTGTATCCGAGAGTGGATTCCGGAAGCAGTGGAGTGGATTGTTTCTTTGATGGTTCAGAAATCTCTGTGATTCTTTTGGTCAGTAGACCGGGCAAATGGTGAAGCTTGTCCATTTTTTCTGGAAGCTCAGCTGGGTGTGAAGTTTGTGGTTGGAGGTGGACCACTAGTTTCTTCTTTTGGTTAGAAGTCTTAAGCTGTTCTGAATGGTGAAGAGAGAATGGTTTCTTGGAATCTGAACTGAGTAGAATCGCAAAAGTGATTTGCGATGGTTCGGAAGTTCTCTAAGTAATCTTTGTTTGGATTAAGGCATCTCTAGAGGATGTTAGAGTTATCTAGTGGTTCGAGATTTTTCCGGATATCTTCGAAGGAGTTAAGATTTGCATCCGCATCGAGAGATTGAGTTCTGTATCGACTTGGTTCTTGGAGCTTCACCAGTGGTTCAGCATAGTAGGAGGGCTCTTTGAGAGAGAGATCTGTTTAAGCTGGCAGGATTGATCGGATCTAGTTTCTGGTTGAATTTTTGCTATGATGTTGTGACCGAATTGGATAGGTCACTGAGATTATATGGAATTTGATGAACAATGTTTCCGGAGTGGATTGATCAAGTTTGTACTTGTGTTCATCAACAGAATTCTCAAATCTGGGTTATGTAGCGGAAGCATAGTGGCAGCTATTCCAGAATAGAAGCAACACCCGATTCATTAGGAATTTGAGTTTTGTCTTGGATCAAAGGATTTCTACAGGAAATGCATTTTAAATCTGGAGGCTTGGTTGTCTTGTGCATCTGTTTTGTTTTTTGAATAAGAGTAGTATGTTTGAAGTCTTCTGATATTTGTGTAGTAGAGTTTGTGTGTTGGATTTTGATGGATTTTGGGAGAACCATTTTGTTGAATAGGATCTGGAGATCGTTTATTTCTTTGTCCAGATTTGTTCCGTGAAGCATGTACAAAGATTGGATTGATCAAGAAGGTTGAAGGCAGCCCAGAATCGATATGAGAGATTTTTGGATAAGTGTATTGGATCTTTCTGTTTTCTCTTAAGGGTTAAGTGTTTGGTCGATATGATTGAATTTCCAGTTCGGATGTCTGGAATTTGTTATGTTTTTCACGTATCTCTGAGGGACTACGTGTATGGTCTATCACTGGTTTTAGAATCAGTAGTTCTGGAAGATTTGGAAGTTGATCAGGATTTGTTTGTGGTCCAGTATCCTGTTTAGATTTGTGGATCTAGATACATTGGAGCTCTAGATCTGAGTGGTGTAGCTAGTTTAGATTCTATAGAGCGAGTATTCCGGTGTTTGTACCTGGGAAACTCTAGGGAATCCTATCTAGAATTTTGTCTGGATAGTTAGAATTGTTTATTTGAATTGGTTGCTATGATTGCTAGTATTTGGTTGATAGCATATGCTTGCTATTTTGAAATTAGAATCTGTACGGGATTATTAAATTACCTTTGCTTTTAAATTTCGGGGACGAATTTTTTTTAAGAGGGGAGGAATGTGATGTCCCGAAAATTTGGGCAATATTTATTTAATAATTTCCATTAATAATTATTTTAAAATGTGAAATATTGATTTAATAATCTAATTCAAACAGAAATTTTCTTTTGAAAACTAATAATTATTTAGTTTGTCAAATGTTATTCTTTTCAAAATTTATGATAATGATAACTTTATATTTGGGAATTTTATTCTTTTCAAAGTTAAAAATATTTAAATGATAAAATTATCTTTCTAAGCTTATTTAAAGAATATTTTATTTATAATGTATATACGTGTATACATTATAAATAGAGAATTTGATTTTTAATTTTAATTTAAATTTAATAAGAATATTTTCAAATTTATATATATGTATGCGAATAAATTGTGAATTGGTAAATTTGATTTAAATTAGTATTGAAACTTTTCAAAAGTTAATTTAAAAATCTATCTTATATTTTCAAAAGAAATTAAAATAAATATTTATTTTGTTTAAAAATATAAATATAATAGTTTAAATTGTATATTATGATAAAAGTTTATTTTTGTTTTCTTTCAAAGATTGGTTTTTGAAATAAATTTAGTGTATATATATTAAAGATCAATATTTTTGTTTAGAACTTTGAAAATAAGGCATAATTCAATATTCTTTTCTTTTTAAATTTTCTTTCTTGAAAATTTAGCTTTCAAAATATTATTTTAAAGATATTCAAATAAACATTAAAATGTGTAATTTTTTTAAAGGAAGTTTATATGTAAACATTTAAAGGCTAAATGTAAATAAATATTTAAAATATGATAACATATATTAGAAATGAATTTAAAAACATTTATAAATTAAGAAATTTATTTTAATATTAAATTGTACGTGTGTTAGACATTTAACTCATAGGGGAGACACTTGTAAATCACTTTACAAACTAAAGTAACAAGTGGCAATGATTTTATTTATTTTTATAAACATTTTTATTGAAAATATATTAAGTAGAAACTTGGAAATTTATTGAGTTCAAAATATTATCTTCAAATGAAACTGAAATCAGATTTTAGAAAAGAAATTCAAAAACCAAATACAATTCATGTTTAAAAATCTACAAACACAAATCTGATGGAGTTTTCAAATCTGAAACCTTTTTTTTTCAAGTTTCAACATCAATATGAAGATCAATTCAAACTCTAGCAAAATATTTAGGTCAACTGCAGTTTTAAGTTCAACTACAACAGCAAGACATTCAATTATCAAAATGGAAGCAAATTCACCAGATTCAACAATAATGCAGATTCAAATTGTAGTGCCAAGAAAATGAATTGTAAATGTTGTTCTCTGCTTCTTCAATTATAAAATGAGTAAATTTCTATTTTTTAAAAACAGTTCTTCTTTTTAAAATCAAAGTTAAACAATTTCCAGCACTCAAGTTTCTAATGCAAACTGTTTTCCCAAAAATCAAAACTGTTGTAGATAAAAACTGCTCTGTCTTTTTTTATAAGTGAGTAACCTCACAATTGAAAAGTTGCTTTAAGTTATCTGTTGCATGTGGATTGGTAGAAATGAGCATGTTTGTATGATTGTATTGTGATGATATTATGTGTGTGTATATATATATATGTGTGTCTGTGTGTGTGTTTCAGGAATCTGTATATCTGTTCTTAGTCTTCAAACTAAGTTTTTAATAGAAATACATTGTCAACTAGTTTGATCTCAGTTAGGATATGATATGTAAACAAAAGATGTTTGTTTAGTATATATTTAAGTTTATAAATTATAATTAGGCTAAATTAAAAATCTGTTGACTCTGAAACAATAATATCTGTCATTATTTTCAATAAGCAAGAATATCAAACTTCCTAAATTATTAAATCAGGGTTTAAAATTGAATGCATATATAAAATCATGAATTTTAAAACAAAAATCACATTTTTTTAGTTAATTATTGTGTGAGCATTACTGGGTTGAATAGAATGGGGATTTTTGGGTTTATCTGATTGCCTAGTGATTTTGGGATGATGTAGTTTTTCCTGGAGGTGGAGGGCTGATAGGTGAGTGGGGGAAAATTATCAGTTGGATGGTCAGAGGTTGGTGGCGACGGTGATAGCTCATTTTAGGTTTCTAACCCTAGTTTGTTGGTGGAAGAAGTTTTGTAGCTTCTTGATTTCTATGGTGCATCGAGTGATGTAGGGCTTTGGGAATTGGAAGAGGGGACGTAGGTGAAGGGTTGGCCGGAGTCATAGGTGATCTGATGGTCGGAGATGGGTGTGTGCGGTGTTGATAGGTTTGGAAATGTTTGCCGTGTGATGTTTCCAGGTTGGCTTGGCTATCTCGAATTTGATTTCGAGCTTCAGGGGAAACTCTGGTGGTCGCAATCATGTTGGAAGTTGGTCGGCGACTTGGTGAAGAGGATTATGGTGGCTGGAGGTGGCCTGAGCGCCGGTGCATATGCACCGTGCATATTTTGTTCTGATGAACTATTTTGGGTTGGTGCAGGGAGATGACTCGAGTTTTACTCAGGTAGATTGAGCAGTTTACCCAAAGAAATTAGGGTGTGGACTCGAAGTTTTTGTTAAGGGGTCCCGAGCGTGTTGGTTCCAGGTTATAAAACCTGATAGTGTTTGTTTCGGGTTTATAAACCTGACAATGTGCAGTTTTTAAAAATTTGAATGGAATTCAAATTTTAAAGCAGGATTTTTAAAACAGGGTTTTTTATTGCAAAGTTGAATTTGAATTCAAAGGAACTTCTGAATTCAAAGTTTTTAAAATGAAAATTTTAAATTTAAGCAAGATTTAAACTAAGTTTTAAAATCAAGTCTAAATATAGTTTCAAGTTTACTATGAATCCAGATTTGAATTTAAAACAGTTTTGTAAATTTTAAAATGTTGAACAAGTTTAAATGTTTTAAAGTAGATTTTAAAAATGATTCTGTTTTCAAATAAGTTTTAAACTTGATAAAATTCTTTTCTTTAATATTTGAATAAAAATTATGAAGTGTTTAACTTAAATTCGAAAGGTTAAAATAATCAATTTATTTTAAAAGCTTGATTTCTTTAATAAAATTAAGTATTTTAGTTTTAAACTTTTTCTTATATAAGTATCTTATATAAGTAATGATTGTTCTTCACTTTTATTTTAAGGAATAAATTTATTTAAAATTTGGATAAATGTTTAAATAGTTAAACATTTTTGAATCTTAAATTTTTAAAATGGAATTTGAATTTAAATTAGAAATGTAATATTTTAAATTCAATTGAATGTTAATGAATTCATTAATAAAGTAAATGAATTATTTTAGAAATAATTAAGATAATAAAGAATTTACTTGTTTATTTGATTTAAATGATGATTTGGATTAATTTTTAATTAGAGATGATTAATAAGGATTAATCTAAGATATTTTTTCTTAAGGAAGTAATTAAAGAAAATGTTATTAGTTAATAAGAATAATTATCTAAGGATAATTAAGTAATTAATTAATGTGATTAATTTTGATAATTAATTAGATTAATTAATTGAAGATAATCAATTGTAATTTGTTAAGCATAATTACTTGATAAAAGTAATTATATGATAATGTGATTAGTTAAGTTAATTAATTTAGTTTAATTAATTTAAGAAAATCATTTGATGATTTAATAAGAGTAATTACTTAATGTAATTAATGGAGCATGATTACTTAGGGAAGTAATAAATGACAATTACTGGAATGTAATTAGTGAGAGATGATTTATAATGAAGTAATTTGGGTGATTACTTTTGTAATTTATTAAGGGATTAATTAATAAAGATAATTAATTATGGGATAATTATTTTGTTATGAGTAATTAAGGGTAGTTAATTACTGGATTGATATTAATCAATGGTGATTAATAACTATTTTTAAAATTTTAGATTAATTACTAAATGTAATTAATTTTAAATTAAGTAATTAATTTAAATATAAATTAGAGATCATTAATTAATATAATTAATGAGGTGATTAAGAATTGTTTAATTAAGGAATAATTAATAATAAAGCGATTAATTAATATAATTAATTAAGGATAAATATAATTAATTATAGTTAATTAATAAATGAAGTAATTAAATGTTAATTACTTATGATTAAGGTTAATTAATTTGTGAAACTAATTAAAGACTAATTACTTATTGTAATTAGAGAATGATTAATCAAATGTGTTTAATCAAGATGAATACATAGAGAATGATTAATTAACTAGGTTAATTAATTAATGGATATATAAGCAGGATTAATGTGGTAATTAATTTAATTTATTTTTAATTTATTAGAGATAGAAGTAATTAATTTAATTCATTTTAAATTAATTATAGATGATGGTTAATAAATCATTGCTTATGGATGATATTGATATTCCATTGGATGGTTGTGATCTCAGTAACGAGATGAGTAATACTTATATGATATGGATAATTAGTTAAAGTATGATATTATGGATTATCTGTTTATGATGATGATACGGGTTATCTGTTTATGATGAGAATGTGATTATCTATTGTGATATGTGAATTATCTATCTGTGTGTATATAGATAATGATGAATTGAATTAATTGTTCAAACTAAATTCACTTGGACATTAAGATGGCGATTGGATTTCGATGAGACCGGGATCGGGGTTCCAAATTTGGAATTCCGAAAACCACATCGATCCAAATTAAACGTTAGGTCGTGAATATCAAGTGAAGAGTGAAGACTCGAGGTGTAAGTACTATTCGTGTTAATACTTTGAGGGTGATTCCAATACGAGTTTTACGGGGGGTAGTACTTTCAGGTTTGAGATGAAGATTCAGAGTGCAAGGGTTATCGTCGTTAACTCTGAGGGTGATTCCAAAATGAGTGTAACGAGATAATGCCTTCGGTTTCGTTCGAACCCGGAACGAACTTGTATGGATTGAATGCTTTCAGAACATCGTTAGGTGGACGTGAGCATTCTAAGATTGATGTGTCCTATAAAGGTAATCGTAGCCTCAAGCCTCATCAACGGGGAATGGCTAAAACAGGGGAGGTGCGCAAGGCTAAGTGGGTCATGCCCAAGTCGGACGAGATTTACCCCCTTCTAGAGGTCCCTTTTTATTTCGGTTGTGTGGCAGTTGGCGACGGCCATCTGCGGGGTGGTCTTGTTCGGGATTGTCCAGTAAGGGATGGTTCCGGCTTTGTGTTGCAGGGGATTAGGAGTGATCCTCGGTACGGTGATCTACGCCACGTACTGTGACGGGCGGTACCCCGGTACCCCTGCCATTGATGGAAACCCATTCTTCCTACGAGACCCTACGGTTTTGATTGTATTACCCACTTTTGTGGCTAGTAGCTGGAATTTAATAGATGTAACAATTTTGGCTATTTCTTGTTTACTTGAAAACCCTAGACACTATTATAATATCACTGGATTTCCTATCAAATGTTTTGGTTAGCGTAAGGTAAAAACTTTTCTATGTTTATGTGTGGGAAGTCTTACGTGATACCCTTTGTTTTTAAAAGATTTTCTAAAGTTAAACAACTTTAAACACTATTATAATATCTGTTTTCTTTGATGTACTTGAATTGTAATTGCTAGACAGATGTTTATAACTGTCTAGTTTGTGTTGTATTAGCTGTATAACTCTAATGTATATGATACTATGTAATGTTTTATGTGATATAATATATAATTTGTTCGCTCTGCTGTAAGATTCTGATGTTGTTGTTTCTTTCTTTCCTATCTTTTCTCTTTTCTATCCCTTTCTTTCTTCTTAATGATGCGTCTTTCTATGGGATGAAAGGCGGGTCGTTACACAAGATGATGTTTATTTTCCTTTTTTTTTCCAGGTTAGCTTCTTAAGTTTACTATGTTTGAAATGAACGAGTTAAACTAGGATGATATATAAATAGAAATAGCTTGTACAGTAGGTTATAACTGGTACAAGTCCTACTTGTTATGTTCAGACAAAATCTTTGTGTTTTAATTACAACAAATTTAACATAATGTTGTATATTTCGGCTGAAAGGTTAGTTTGTAAATATGAAATGACAAAAAGTTGTGCCAATTTAATGCATGTCTTCAATTATGTTTACATATAATTAATATTGGCTGCTTTTGTTTATTTGGTACCAAGATATTTTGAATGTGTTAATAAATTTGTCATCCTTGTATTGTACATATGTATGTTTCAGCAACATATATTTTCTAAACTAATCCTATATGTTGTGAATAACTTATCTCTTTGCATTGTACATATTCATATATTATATAGTAATATCTTTCTAAATTTTTCTTACATGTTTATGTAGGGTTATTATAATTATTGTCAACATAACTCTTTAGTTTTATTTTCTATTTGTAATTAAATTTTCAACCTTTTAATTTATAACATTTGTTTGTATTTATATATTATATTTCTATTTATATCTTATATTTTATAATTTTGTTTTATACTTATGTTTTTATTTTTATGTTTAATATTGATAAGATAGAATATTTTAAACATTATTATTAAAGACTACATTTATATATTATATCAAATATTAATAATATAGTACCTTTTAATTTCAATTGAATAGGATAGATTTTATTATAAATATTTTTAAGAGATTTTATTTTAACTTTCCAAATCAAAATTCCCTTTACAAAACATATATAACTGATAAATATCCAAAAATCTCATCAACTTATAAATTGAAAAGCTTGTATTTAATTTGAATTAGATTAAATATTTATCAAAATATATTGCCAAAATTCTGGGTCGTTACACCTTCTGAGCCCCAGAACGCACTTACTTGAAAATCTGTAATACTCGGTCGGACCCGAGCATTACATCAGAGTAACACCCGGGTCAGGCTGGAAACCAGCGTGAGTAAACCCATCTAACATGGAATACAAAAGTGTACAACTCATATAAACCCGGGTGACTTATATCAATTTTCACTTCACAAGTTGTTATAGATATCACTTACTTCACACGTCAATTTCTAAGTGTCAAAACTTAGATTATATGGTCCAATTCACTTAAATCATTCCATATCAGTTTATTGATTTCACAAATCATTTTATAAAGAATCAAAGTGGGTTCGGGTATTTACTAATACCCGACTTCAGTCTCTTCGAATCCAATGACATCTAAACCCAAGTTCTTCAATTAAATACTGTTCAACTTTAATTACCGGATAACACTTTTACATAGCCATTCATAATTAATAGATAATCTCATAATCACTGCCCATTCAACATATCATATTACAAAGCCATTCAAAATTAGAGATATCAACCAATCCAAAGCACTTATCATCATTCGATCATTCATAAGCAAGATTTATCTCTTCCATTAATTACATTAATTAACGATCTTCTAATTACTTTCATTAGTTAATTATTTTTGAATTTCATTTAATAATTAACCCTTTATTACATTCATTATTTAGCTTTGATTAACCAAAAATCAGAAATTAACTTTCCTTAATTACTCCATCAAATAAATCAACTTCTTGATTAATTATATTAATTAATCTTTTAATTACACCGAGTGGTTATCACTTAATTTCTTCCACCAAAAAGTTATTCTTTAATTAATTATCATCAAGTAATTCCCTTTTTAATTAATTACGTCCAGTAATTATCCATTAATTACTTCACTAAGTAATTACTCCTCATTAATTGCCTTAAGTAATTATACTTAACCCAACATCAAATGATTGCTTTTAAATTAATTAAACATAATTAATTAATCAAAATTAACCACACTAACTTAATTAATTACACCAAGTAATTAATTACTTTAATTACTTCATTAAGTAATTCCCTTAATAATCTTCTTAACAGTAAGTGATTAACCCCTTAATTACTTATTACTTAATTATTCCTTAGTTGATTAACCTTGATTAATTTAATATTAATTAAGTAATTAATTACACTTAATTAATTACACAAATTAATTTATCTTTATTTAATTTTCCAAATCAAACATCTTAGTTAATTAAGTAATTATACTTTAATTTCTTTGGTTGATAAAACATGATTAAGTTGAAATAAATCATTTATTACATTAGCTCTTAACTTCCATTTTAAATAGATTAAATTTAAAAACTTGAATTTGGTTTATTTAAAATCATCATTCTTTAGCTTATTAAAGTTAAATACTTTTTACCTTATTCACACTTCAATTTCAACAATTATATTTAAGTTGAGACATTTAAAAACTAATTACTAATGAAATATTTATATAAATCGAAACTATCTTTAAAACAAGATTTAAAACTATAAAAAACCATACCTTTAAAGTTTAAATTCGTTTAAACATTATTTCCTAACTTTAACATTTCATATTTTCTTTAAAACAAGTTAAAGCTTTGCTTAAACTTTAAGTTTACTTTTTAAATTTTGAAAATCATTTAAGTTTAAGAGCCGAGCGAGATAAAGTGTTGGAAATAAAATATTTCCGAGCCCAAGATCCACATTCTCGAGTCATACTCGAGACAATACTCACGCACATCTGCAACGAACGAAAACAAACAATCCACTATCGCATCTTCGAGTTAAACATGAAGAAATACACGAAACTGCTCCGGTCAGACCTTCGTCCCCAAACCTTCGATTCCAAATACACGTAAATGTCACTGTGCACGTGCACGGCAACCCAGCCTCCCTCCGATCATCATTCAGACCTTCAGCAAGTCAATGTTGAACTCGATAACTCCTTCAACCACTCAGAAACGAAAGTTGAATCTAAAATTAAAAATTAGCTTCTAGGTCGAAATTTGGAAACTTCACCATCATCGAAAATCCAAAACGCCAACGATCTCGTCATCAAGAATCTTCGCCATCCTCACCATAGCTCACACTCGACCTCCAACCACCACGGCATGCCTCGCGATGGCCTCCGACCTCGTCACGAAATTGCGAGACCCTTCTGAAACTCAACGACACAAACAGGAGAAAAACCCTACTCCTTACCTCTCCGGCCACCATGGCCCATATAAAAATCCAACACTATTTTTCCAGTGACCTCCGACTTCGCAACCACCTTCGAGCCCAACCTCGAGCCTCCAAACATCGTCGATCAACGGCAGTAGACGAAAATCCCAAATTCGAGAAGAACCCAAATTCTCAGCCAATACTAAATGAAAATTTTCCAAATTCATTTTAAAATTCATGATTTTACACTACGGTTCATATTATATTGTTAGCAACTGAAATTAACTTGGTTGGATTTCTATATATACTAAGCACCCATCTGTCATTTATAAATTTTGAGTACACTGCTAAATAAAATTTTCAGTTATTATTTTTAAAATTCGTATCATATGGTAATTGTCATTTTTCGTTTATATATCCTAACCTAAATTTGATTATAGAGGTTTCATATTCAAATTTTTATTTGAATATGAAACCTGTAAATAGCAGAACAGACATTGTTATCTTATATCCATACATGCCCAAATGGGTTCATATCATTCATACCACTACTTCAATAATTTCCAAGTGAATCATTCATCAGATCAGATTATAAAAACTATTTCTCTTCTTTTTTTTTTAAAATTTTTTACTCACAGGTATTTTCAAAAATAAATAGAGGAAACTGGGTTATAATACTCACTTGAAAAAGTTTGAACAGAAAACCAATACTGGAAGTTGCTGCTTGATTTTCCTTTAAATCCTCTTGTTTATTTAGTTGAGATGTATTTGGGTTTATAAGATGATGATGCTTATTTTTTTTTTTTCTTTCTTGCTGAGTTATGAACGAATTGGGAAAGAGGATATGCATATATACATAAAACAGTCTTCTACAGGGGTAGGCTTAACTGGAACAAAACTTTGCTTTGTCAGAGATTTTTTTCTTCTTTTGTCAGCTTAGATTTTTTTTCTTGAGGCAGAAATGATGTTGTTTCGGCTGAGAAGATATGGAGTAAGCAAATATGTTTCCTTCTTTGCTTACATGAATCATCATCTTGCTTGATTTGTTTTTTCCTTTCTTTGCGCTTTGTAGATATTTTTGTTTTATACATAGATATTTTGTATTCTTTCTTGTATTCAATAATATATATATTCTAGAATTAGCTTATGAATTTGTTTTATTATGCATACACACAAACTCATGTTTTTTCTCTTAACTTAGACCCTTATGTTTATTTATAATTTTTTTAAGCTAAACTATCAAACACTTATTTAAATTCATATTTTTTTTATACTTATATTTTATATTAATAAGATTGATTTTATTTTAATCATTATTAGCTAGATAACATCCATATGTATATATATAGATTACATGTAAAGTAGAACTTTTACTTTAATTTAATATAGATAAGATAGATTTTATTTTAAATATTTTTTTGAAAGACTGTATTTTAAATTTTCAAATCAGAGCTTCCTTTCAAAATACATATGTATGTAAATAAATGGCAAATATAATAAAGTCTTATTCGTTTTTAAAATGATAAGTTTACATTTTACTTAATTGGATTAAATATAATATTGCCAAAATACCGGGTCATCACATATAAATATTTGATTCCATTTTATATTCCTATAATGTGGTACTATTCATTAGAGAGCGATATGCTTATTCCAATTTTCAATAATTTGCTTAAATATAAATTTTTCTCCAACAATTATAAATGGAGCATTGCTATAATTCCTAGTTGTAATGCTAGAATAGTTAATGACTCTGAAATAGTTGAACGTACTGTCATATATTTATTTCTTTCTTTTTAAATCAAATTTATTCGGTAATACATTATAGAATGAAACTTATAATTACACATTATAACATGGTACATTTGGCACAGTTCGATAGATGAGTTATTCATATTAAATTGACATATTGGAACCAATAAATTGAGTTTAGAGAATTTGTGATTATATGAAGCCAGGGAGCAACGAAACAAGTGGTGTTTTTAACATTTTAAAAAGTGAGATGTCTAGTCGCATTGAAAACAAAGTTCTATTTGATATGTTTACGTTTTATATTTTCTTAAGATTCTACCGCTAGAATGTAACTTATTCGAGTTTCATAAACTGAGTAAGTGATATGTCTAATAGTTAAATCCTATCGCGTTTAAAATAATGTCTGCGCTCGCATACAAACACACATGTGTGGCTGGCTATTTGAAAAAAAGTAAAACATAATTGGTGATACAATAGATTTGGATGGTTGGATTTTCTTGTCCTTATGTGAGGGGTGGAAATTAGGTTAAGATCTAATGGTTATCTTATGTCACCATTTCTGTCTATATATTATTTGCAAATATAATTTCCATATACACAAACAGGATTTGAAGTTATTATGTAATAGGAATCAATTGTTGGACATTAATTTGTTTATGTTTTTAAAATTCAGGTAAGTGACATTAATTGCACCTGTACTACAGTAATATAAAATATGAATGCTGCCACATATGCAAAACATTAAAGATTCATAGCCTCCAATTGGAATGCTTTAACCTAAAACAATAGCATTCTTGACTAATATAATTTTGTAATTAATGAAAATTTGTTTTACTTGGGTCAAAATATCAATTTTGTTCCATTGCTAAAGGAATCAATAAAGGGAATTTTATATTATCTACAAAAGTCGAATAATCATGTTACATAAGTGACATATATTATTGTGCTATGCAATTTGTTTTTTCTCTGTTTTCCTTCACTTTTTTGACACATAATTTCTCGTATTCTCAATTAGTTCTGTTTGAGAACTAGTTAATGATATTATTGATTCTTAATTCAAAGCCAAAATTTACTTTCTATACCAATTTGCAATTCAAGTGATCCACTCTTTACCCGAAATTTTTCTTAGGAAAAAGGACCCACTGCTTCTGAAAGAATGTTAATACCCTGAGTATTAATTTTGATGACAATAATCATATAAATATTGCTATTTATGTGTCCTCAAGTTATGCAGTATTTTCAACTATATTGTAATAACCCGCATATTTATCGATTGTACATTTAAATATTTTATTTAAATATTTCATCGTTCGTCGGATTTTAATCCGAAAACCTACTTTTAGCAAACAGTCGAATTGGGACTCGAGACCCCTTCCATTGAGTTCAAAATGCCGTTTTCAACCTTTTTGGGTATAAGCTTCGATATGTTTGGAGTAAGTTGATTTTCGCTACTTTTTCACTTAGGGCTTTGGTTTGGGCTGAACCCTCTTACTAACTCAGTCCCAACCCCCTCTCCTCTTTATTACTTCATTCCTCATTTCCTAACACTTCAAGCTAAAGTAAAAATGGGGGAAGGAAGAGGAAATTAAAACTCCAAGTCCTGGTCTTCATTAGCAAATCCAACTTCTAGCTCCAAATTCAAGAGAACCCATTGGTAAGCATCTCCTTCTTCTTCTCCAACTCATTCTCCTTCCAATTTCAGAATTTCCTAAACCTAATTTGGGAAATATTTCTCTTTTAAGCTTAGAATCAAGCTTCTTGAGTTGGGATTGAAGGTGGTTGATCTTCCTTTGCTTTCAAGCTTCTTCTTCATTGATTTGGGTTCAAAGGTGAGATTTTTATCTCACATCTTTGTCTATAATTATCTTCGATTGTTAGGTATGAATTCCTAACACTTATTCTTGTGCAATTGATTTTGGTTGGGATTGATTTTGTGTATATTCCAATTTTTGGTGTTTTGGTCTAATTTATGAAAATCCTATTATGGATATTTGGACATTGATATTTGAGGCGTATCGAAGAGCCGTTAAGGCTGGGTTGTCGCTTGGCGTAAATCCTTAGTCGTTGTCGCTCGATCGATCGCTTTCGGTATTCGTTTGGCCATTTTTGCTCTAGGTTCAGGGAATGCCCTGAACCCCAGTTTCAGACGTCTGAAACGTTAGATTCAGACTCTGAATATTATACTGAGAATTTTTATTCCCTAGTATTCAGACGTCTGAATCTATATTTCAGACGTCTGAATTTGGTTCATTTGGAACCAGAAAGGAAATAGGCTAAAAAGTGCCTATTTCAGACGTCTGAAACCAACGATTTAGACGTCTGAATTCTGTTTTGGAAAATATTTTATTTTCCAAATTCAAACGTCTGAATCCTTGATTTCAGACGTTTGAATCTGCACTCTTTTTGCCTATTTACCTATTTGCTTGAGAATTCCAACTTTAATCGATTTATGTTGATTCCGATTTGTTGATTATCATTTATTATGGACTTGATGATTTTTATATCGGGATTTTTGAGAATATCCATTTTGATGGATCCCGTAATCGATTTCTTTGGATTTTATTCACGTCTTCGAATGTGAATTTCGGTGGTTGATTGTTTCTACAATCATTTATATGATTTGTCACTTTAAAAATATAAAGGTTTCAATACTAGTAGTAAATATCAAAACTCTTTCGTCAAAATGATTTCAACGCTAATTTATTACAAAGCTCGTTTCTTAAAACCATTTTCCAATATACTAGTATACACAAACCTTTACCTCACTCGTATGAGAAATCTAATTAAACGACTTAGTAAAACGAGTGGTATGAAACGCTTGCGTTTACTTCACCGGTTAATTCTTGGACTTGTTCGATTGAATCTCTTGTGACAATTTTCTAGTGGAAATCTACAATTTGTTCGTAAATATTTAAGTTAAGCTAGTGGTTATGGGACATGAAGCTAAGCTCATATATTTACTAGCTTAGTGTAATTTACACTTATCGATCAATGATGATCATTTTGTGATTTAGACTAGCAATGTGCGATGTCTCTTTGTCCCCGTCGTGGACGAAACTTCATTTTGTGGGGCTTCGGCTCGTTTGGAGGAGCTTCGGCTCGTTTGGAGGAGCTTCGGCTCGTTTGGAGGAGCTTCGGCTCGTTTTGCGATACACGTGTTGGGAGTTTTCATGCTCCCGTTCTTGTGATAGGCCTCTTCCCCCATTTTTATGATTTCTGGATTTCGTGTGTTGAATTCTAGAATTTATGCTTCACCTATTTTTCGTGATTTCTATTGATAAGCTTTATCGATTTTTGTGCATTGGTGAATTCGTGTGTCATTGACTTGTTGTGAATACAAGTTTTGGGTATGAAACCCTTTTTGGATCTTTGTGAAGATTTTTGTGATATTGATTAATCTCATGTTGATTTTCAATTACATACTTATTGTAGTATGCCATTATGGTTATCATATGTTTTTGCCATATCTCTTATTCTATATTATTTTATCTGATAATTATAGCTAGACTGATCCATTTATTATTTCTTCTTAAATAATACTCGGGTCAGACTGAGATTTTACAGGTGCTTCTGCTTGCCACCTTATCGGACCATCATATGATCTTTTGGCTAACTACTTTAGTTTGGTAGTTTTTGTTGTATACATCTAAGTTATTGACTCCTTGATGTACACATATTCGTTTGGCTTGCACTTGTATCTATTCTTTTGTGACATTGTGGATCTTGTTAGACCACTACTCTGATATACACTTTTATGTGTAATATTCATATCTATTTCCGCCTTTGTGATATGAATTGCCTGTGACTGATTTATGTTATGTTTATTTCTATATTTTTTTTCGAAGATTATATATATAGCCACTGTGTAGTAGCTTTGAGTTTGCGTCGGTATGTCGGTTTTCCTCTTGAGATGAAATGCATGTTATATTTTATCTGGCATATCGGTGCTCGCACAAAGCAATTACACGGATGGTCGCTCCTCAACAGCCTTATTCTCCGTGCTAGTTGACGGTATTACCCCGTAGTGTCCTTGGCTAGGGTGGGTATAAAGGCGAGGCGTCACAGCTTGGTATCAGAGCCAAACTTCGGAACAATGTAGAATAATTTAACAAGGACCATCGTCCTAAGTCCATCTTAGGAGTCGTGCTTTAGGATTTTATTCGAGTCTTCGTACCGATTCATCCTATTTTCTTTATGATTCCATGTTTTATCTATCAAGATTGCTTGATATTTATTTTGAGAATAACTTCTTCCTCTTCTTTCTTTCTTTCTTAAAGGAGAGAAATGGTTAGACCTGCCGTCCAGCGCCGGTCAATCTAGTGCTACTCCTCAGGATGGAGTATTTATGTCTGTCAGCAGCTTCTTGATCTAGTAAAGAACGCTCAAGCAGCCGGTCCCAATCCAGAGCCTACTCATCCTAGATCCGGTTTTGCACGCTTGTGCAGAGACTATACCGATTTGGGTGGAAGGTCATTCAGAGGATCCGAGAGTGTTATAGAAATTCAGGCTTGGCTCAAATCATGCGATCGTATCTTTTCTTGCATGAACCTTATTGATCTACATCGAGTCCAAGTGGCTTCTAGCATGCTCCAAGAAAGAGCGTTAGATTGGTATGAGCTCTTGACTTCGGAGATTATCGAAGCGGATCTTACTTGGGATCAATTCCGGGAACGATTCGAACTAAAGTTTGTGCCGGAGGCTGAAAAAGTAACTTTAGCACGGCGTTTTATTGACCTTGTTCAAAGTGAATCTTCCGTGACAAACTATGTCGCATCTTTCGAATCTCTGTCCAAATACGGGGTTGACTACATTAACACCCCATTAAAGAAAAATCAGAGATTTGTCTATGGCTTGAATAAGAATCTTAAGAAGCCATTGCTTTTGAAACTTGAGGTTTCTTTTGATGAGCTTATTGATATCGCTCTTCGTCTTGAAGAGGCCGATAATGAAGGTGATGTTGAAGTTGTGGGTGCCCAGCAGAACTTCAACCATAACATGAAGAGGCCAATTAAATTCAAAGGCCCCATTCCCAACAAGAGAGGGAGGCAAGAAGCTTCGGAAGCAAAGACTCCAATCCCTAATCGTGGAGAATGCTACAATTGTGGCTCTAAGGACCACTATATAAATAAGTGTCCTAGACCTATCTCTTGCCGCTATTGCAAAGGTGTGGACCATTATATGTCTTCATGTACCAAACTTCAAAGCAAGAGAGAGAGGGAGCTAAACAACACTTCTCTCGGTCAAGGTATTTTCCATTCAATCCTTGATGACATTTGCTTTGTGATTATCTTATTCGAGTTCTGGTTGATATGGGTTTCATCTCATTATTTTTATATCAAAAGAACTTGTGATTCTTTTTCTTTAAACATTTCTGGGCTTGATGACTTCTTTGAGGATTGCGAATCCGGATTGGTGGATCCGCAACACTCAATTTGCTTTCTATTGATGTCGAAATTATTTATGTGATTTTTCTTTCCGAGCCAATATTTTTTTACTTAGGCTTCAGAATTGATTTGTGTTAAAGGATTGGCTTATTCATTATGAAGCCATATCCTTTGTCCGTAGTGGACTACTTACCTTCGACATTCTTAATCTGTTAAGCAGATTTCTATTTCTCCTTTGTGATTTCGATTCCAACTTGATGGCATCATTTTATTCTTTAAGCCCGCATGATGAAGAAAGTGTTGTTTCTCTCATTCATGTAGTTTGATAATTTTCCGGTAATTTTGAGTTTGTCTTAGGATCATCACCTAAGCAATATCTTGTGTGGTGTTAAGGTCGTTTCAGCTCGACCTTGCCACCAATTTCATTTGCTACGAGTCGCGGGAGTTAGCATTCCATTTACCGCATTCCGCACTCGTTATGATACTTATGAATGACTTATTATGTCATTCAGTCTGTCCAGCTTATTTCATCCATTTTATAAGCCGAGTATTCTATGAGTATTTCGATGAGACCATTCTTGTGTTTATTGATTTTGGATGAAATTAGCAATTTAAAATCTTTGCAAATCTTTTTCATAAGATTTATTTATAAGTACGATTTGATTTTGCTCTTAAACGAGCAAAGAATATTCTTAAAGGTTTTTAAGAAACATTCATATAAAAGATGATTTTGTGATTGTATTTCCTGTTGAGTGCTTTAAGAATTCTGGTCGATGCGCTTGATCAACGTTATCAATAGGAACTTCCTAAACGCTTTGATGAGACAATCAGACACGATATATATTGACTTATAAAATGTAAATTTTTCTAGAAAGATTTTTACATTGAGATAATTGTAATTTTGAAAGTTTTAACTTTTCGGGAAAGAAGATTATTTAAAAGAAATTCTTTCTTTTCGATACTCTTATTCTTGTGATTCCCGAAGGGAACCAAGACTTTATCTTTTGTACCAATGCTTATCGTATTGGTTTGGATGCCGTTCTCTTGCAAAAGATAACGTGCTATCACTTGTGCTTCTAAATCATTAAAAGCCGATTGAGACTAGGTATGTCACTCATGATCTAGTGCTCGCGGCTATTGTTTTCGCTTTTAGAATTTGGCACCATTATTTTTGGGGAAGAAATTTGTTCTCCACCTCGAAAATAAATCTTTGGAATATTTATTTTCTCATAAGGAACTTAATATTGGCTTGGGTTCCTTACATCTTATTATCTTGATATTCTTTATACTCCCGGAAAGGAGAATCGTGTTGCCTATGCACTTAGTCGTAAGCAACAGGTGGTTGCTTCTTTGTTGATGACCAAATGAAATTATCTTTTTACCAAGTTCATCGGGCGTTTTGATGTACTTCGTTTTATTGAGTTTCATCTCATTTCTTTTATAGGCTTGCGTCTGATGTTCTTTTATGGTGTTCGGTTCATTGGACGTACCGTTTTTGTACTACGTCGGTGTTCCGAATTATTTGAACTTCGGATCATTGGACGTACCATTTTTGTACTACGTCGGTGTTCCAAAATTATTCGAGCTTTGGATCATCTGGCATACCTTTATTGTACTACGCCATTGTTCCAAATTATTCGAGTTCCTCATTTCTCGGGCGTACCATTTTTGTACTACGCCGTTGCACTGGCTCAATTTTCTGCTATTCTTGACGTTTTCCGCGTCTTTTAACTATGGAAATGCTTTTAGGTTTCCTATTTTATTCTTGAGCCCGGTGTTATTGATGAAATTGAAGTTTCACCAGATTTGACTTATGAGCAACATTCCATTCGCATCATTGCTTCGGAGGTTGAGCGCCTTCGGAATAAAGATGTTCTTCTTGTGAAAGTTCAATGGTTCTCAGATCCTGTTCAGGCTTACTCTTTCATGCTCTTTATGGTGAACTTCCTATTTCAAATTTATTCTGTGTTGATATGCTTTTATGGTTGTTTCTCTTTATTTTCTTCTTAAGTATTGCGAGGACGCAATTTCTTTAAGGTGGGGAGTCTGTAACAACCCGCATATTTATCGATTGTATATTTAAATATTTTATTTAAATATTTCATCATTCGTCGGATTTTAGTCCGAAAACCTAATTTTAGCAAACAGTCGAATTGGGACTCGAGACCCCTTCCATTGAGTTCAAAATGCCGTTTGCAACCTTTTTGGGTATAAGCTTTGATATGTTTGGAGTAAGTTGATTTTTGCTACTTTTTCACTTAGGGCTTTGGTTTGGGCTGAACCCTCTTACTAACTCAGTCCCAACCCCCTCTCCTCTTCATTACTTCATTCCTCATTTCCTAACACTTCAAGCTAAAGCAAAAATGGGGGAAGGAAGAGGAAATTAAAACTCCAAGCCCTAGTCTTCATTAGCAAATCCAACTTCTAGCTCCAAATTCAAGAGAACCCATTGGTAAGCATCTCCTCCTTCTTCTCCAACTCATTCTCCTTCCAATTTCAGAATTTCCTAAACCTAATTTGGGAAATATTTCTCTTTTAAGCTTAGAATCAAGCTTCTTGAGTTGGGATTGAAGGTGGTTGATCTTCCTTTGCTTTCAAGCTTCTTCTTCATTGATTTGGGTTCAAAGGTGAGATTTTTATCTCACATCTTTGTCTATAATTATCTTCGATTGTTAGGTATGAATTCCTAACACTTATTCTTGTGCAATTGGTTTTGGTTTGGATTGATTTTGTGTATATTCCAATTTTTGGTGTTTTGGTCTAATTTATGAAAATCCTATTATGGATATTTAGACATTGATATTTGAGGCATACCGAAGAGCCGTTAAGGCTGGGTTGTCGCTTGGCGTAAATCCTTAGTCATTGTCGCTCGATCGATCGCTTCCGGTATTCGTTTGGCCATTTTTGGTCTAGGTTCAGGGAATGCCCTGAACCCCAGTTTCAGACGTCTGAAACGTTAGATTCAGACGTCTGAATATTATACTAGGAATTTTTATTCCCTAGTATTCAGACGTCTGAATCTATATTTCAGACGTCTGAATTGGTTCATTTGGAACCAGAAAGGAAATATGCTAAAAAGTGCCTATTTAAGACGTCTAAAATCAACGATTCAGACGTCTGAATTCTGTTTTGGAAAATATGTTATTTTCCAAATTCAGACGTCTGAATCCTTGATTTCAGACGTCTGAATCTGCACTCTTTTTGCCTATTTGCCTATTTGCTTGAGAATTCCAACTTTAATCGATTTATGTTGATTCCGATTTGTTGATTATCATTTATTATGGACTTGATGATTTTTATATCGGGATTTTTGAGAATATCCATTTCGATGGATCCCGTAATCGATTTCTTTGGATTTTATTCACGTCTTCGAATGTGAATTTTGGTGATTGATTGTTTCTACAATCATTTATATGATTTGTCACTTTAAAAATATAAAGGTTTCAATACTAGTAGTAAATATCAAAACTCTTTCGTCAAAACGATTTCAACACTAATTTATTACAAAGCTCATTTCTGAAAACCGTTTTCCAATCTACTAGTATATACAAACCTTTACCTCACTCGTATGAGAAATCTAATTAAACGACTTAGTAAAACGAGTGGTATGAAACGCTTGCGTTTACTTCGCCGGTTAATTCTTGGACTTATTCGATTGAATCTCTTGTGACAATTTTCTAGTGGAAATCTACAATTTGTTCGTAAATATTTAAGTTAAGCTAATGGTTATGGGACATGAAGCTAAGCTCATATATTTACTAGCTTAGTGTAATTTACACTTATCGATCAATGATGATCATTTTGTGATTTAGACTAGCAATGTGCGATGTCTCTTTGTCCCCGTCGTGGACGATACTTCCTTTTGTGGGGCTTCGGCTCGTTTGGAGGAGCTTCGGCTCATTTGGAGGAGCTTCGGCTCGTTTGGAGGAGCTTCGGCTCGTTTGGTGGAGCTTCGGCTCGTTTGGAGGAGCTTCGGCTCGTTTGGAGGAGCTTCGGCTCGTTTTGCGATACACGTGTTGGGAGTTTTCATGTTCCCGTTCTTGTGATAGGCCTCTTCCCCCCTTTTTATGATTTCTGGATTTCGTGTGTTGAATTCTGGAATTTATGCTTCACCTATTTTTCATGATTTCTATTGATAAGCTTTATCGATTTTTGTGCATTGGTGAATTCGTGTGTCATTGACTTGTTGTGAATACGAGTTTTGGGTATGAAACCCTTTTTGGATCTTTGTGAAGATTTTTGTGATACTGATTAATCTCATGTTGATTTTCAATTACATACTTATTGTAGTATGCCATTATGGTTATCATATGTTTATGCCATATCTCTTATTCTATATCATTTTATCTGATAATTATAGCTAAACTGATCCGTTTATTATTTTCTTCTTAAATAATACTCGGGTCAGACTGAGATTTTACAGGTGCTTCTGCTTGCCACTTTATCGGACCATCATCTGATCTTTTGGCTAACTACTTTAGTTTGGTAGTTTTTGTTGTATACATCTAAGTTATTGACTCCTTGATGTACACATATTCGTTTGGCTTGCACTTGTATCTATTCTTTTGTGACATTGTGGATCTTGTTAGACCACTACTCTGATATACACTTTTATGTGTAATATTCATATCTATTTCCTCCTTTGTGATATGAATTGCCTGTGACTGATTTATGTTATGTTTATTTCTATATTTGTTTCCGAAGATTATATATATAGCCACTGTGTAGTAGCTTTGAGTTTGCGTCGGTATGTCGGATTTCCTCTTGAGATGAAATGCATGTTATATTTTATCTGGCATATCGGTTCTCGCACAAAGCAATTACACGGATGGTCGCTCCTCAACTGCCTTATTCTCCGTGCTAGTTGACGTCATTACCCCGTAGTGTCCTTGGCTAGCGTGGGTATAGAGGTGGGGCGTCACAATATTATGGAGACATTTTATTGAGATATGCAAGAAACTCTATGAAAATAAATGATCTCTTCTCATTAACTATATTATTTAATTCAGAATGCATGGAGGAAATCAAGGGGAATTGAGGTGTAGCTGGTCCTTACTATTTCCATATACATACATATATATACACACATATTACATACACACACACACATATATATATACATATACACACACATACATATACGTATATATTCACATTTACATACATACATACATACATACATACGCGCACACACACACATGCATATATATGTAGATTGATCATGGCAACTAAAAGATAAAACTAAATCAAGATGGATGAAACACAAATGGTTCAATGATGGAGATATTTTGAAGTTTTCTTTAAGTTTATTTGAATCCTAGATTTATTTTGTTAAAGGCCCCTAAGCAAATATCTTTGATATTTCTCTTTCATTTAATTCTATTTTGAACCCCTAACATCTACATATAAACATACAATATAAATTACTAAAATGTAGAAGTCAAAATTGAATTTTGACAAAAAACGTCAAAATTTACTAGAATATGTCAACATGGATTTATCGGCATATGGACAATTATTTTGAAATTCATATTTTAAATGAAAGAGTTTTGGCATCATCTCTTCATCAATGGACACATTCTTTCATCTTCTATTTAAAAGGCCTAAAAAATTAATTTTTCAACAATAATTCTCCAACAACTCACTTACTCCTTTATTTCTATTATTTTGTGAGAAAGTTCTCTTAATACACTTCTAGTCTCTTTGAAAATTCCAACTCTTTCA
The DNA here is from genome assembly GCA_030765085.1 of Allium cepa. Taxonomy (NCBI): domain Eukaryota; kingdom Viridiplantae; phylum Streptophyta; class Magnoliopsida; order Asparagales; family Amaryllidaceae; genus Allium; species Allium cepa. Next base: position 63,930,752 of record CM060935.1, read on the forward strand.
CTCCAATTCAAGGATTTGCAAAATCTAAAAATTATAGAGTTCATGCTTGACATCTCAACCATTCTCTCTTTGATCTCATCCTATTTCCCATTAATTTAAAAGATATATTACTATTGAAGGTCTATATGATCATTGTACTGAAACTGCAAGAATCTGCATTGGAGATACATCTACTTATAAACTCTACTGTTGTTTTATAGTGAAAGACTTTCTTATCACCCATGGAAAATAAAGAAGAAAGAAGTATCTTACCACCCATAAATTGCAAGATTGAAAAGGTGTTCTTGTTACTTGTGGAAAGCAAGAAGCTGATAATGGAAATTCTATACGGGTTGTACAAGATTGGATGTTCGAACTATAAAATTCTTGGTGTCTTTTACTTTATTATTTCACTTAACTTTACATTTATGATATACATATCTGCTTATTTTTGTGCAAAAACTTGATTTTAAGAATATTAGAAGTGGTTAAATATAGAAACTGAATACATGCAGATGATGCTGAATTCCAAAATGTTGTATATAATTTTGGGAGAAATATAAAATTTACATCGAAGAATTCGATTATAATAGAGTGGCTAAATAATTTATGGAAATAGAATTTAGTAAATGTTAGCACCAAAATTGGTCACTAACACCCTTAGAAAGATTGTGAAGAGAGATTAATGAAGAAAGTAAATTAAAACAGAGAATAGAGTGTGAATTTAAATGCAGAGAACAAGAACACCAAATTTATAGTGGTTCGATGTAACTTCCTACATCCACTTTGAAGTTGATTTCCATTGATTTCCTTGATGGGTGATTACAGATACAATTCGTTTTTAGTTACTAGAATATAATTGCAAAGTAAAAGAAATAAGTCTGGAATGAGTCTTGAAAATGTCAGAGTCTCCCCAGTGTTCTCTCAAATTTCCCCCTTTTCTCTGTGCCCTGCCCCTCTATTTATAGGCGAAGGTGGGTTGGACTTCCCTGGTGGGCCTGGTAGCTGAATAACTCGGTCCAAATAGGACAATCTCTGTGTGCCGAACCGAACAGGCCGAACAGTTGAATGCCGACCCCTCCTTTTTATGCCGAGCGAGCCGTTCATTGTGTGGGAAGAGTAGGCCGAGCGATAATCGAAGCCGGTCGTGATGGGGAGGATGCCGAACCATCTTTGATTGCCGAACGTCTCGGGAGGCCGAATGAGACTCTCGTTGAATGTCTTCCAGATGCCGAACTTCATGGATACCGAACGTTCTTTGTATGCCGAACGGGCGCTTGATGCCGAGCGCTATTCAATGATGAGCGCTCTTTAGATGCCGGGCGTAACGTGACGTCGAACGCTGCGGGGCCGAACCACTTAAAGGCCGAACGTCCTTAGTATGCCGGACGATATCTTGACTGAGCGAGGTTCCTGGCCGAACGACGCCTTTGGCCGAGCGCTGTCTAACACCGAGCGCTCTCTAGATGCCGAACGCTATCCAATGACGGGCGTCCCTATGCGCCGTATGCTTCTTGAATGCCGGCCGTAGGGTGCTGCCGAACGAACTAGCTTAGCCGATCGGTGGGTAGGCCGAGTACTAGGTTGCCTGGTCAAATCTTCAAGAAACACTTGCCCCCCAAAGTGTATCGCGTGACCAAACGCGATGCGCTTTGAACCATGAGTCCTTTGCGTTCCTCTTTGAACCTTGTCCCACTTCTCTTAAAGGGGTTATGGTGCGCGCCGAACGTAATGCAACTGCCAAAAGATCTAGCTAAAGACAAGTACCTAGATGCCGAGCGAAACAGAATAGCTGAGGCCAAACAACGTGAGATAGCCGGGCGATATCGCCTTAACCGGTTCTACCGGTCATGGTCTCTTCAACTTCTTCTTCCCCCTATAAAAGTTGGCCCCCTCCTTCTTCCCCTTTTTTCCACTTTTACTTCTGCGATCTTGGACTTACGAACCTCCTCTGCTATCAGACTCCAAGGGCCTCACAATCTTATCCAAAGCTCGATCTACGAACTAGGTATCAATTCCTTTATCCAAATCCTCTCCCTGACTATGGAAGTTTCAATAAGAGGCTTATATTAGAAGGGTAGCCGACAGGGTTGTGTGGGTGGCTGAACTAAGCTTCGATTAGGTTATCTTTAGGGCTAAACAATGCGAGGTAGGGAGAAGTAGCCAGGGATGATCATACGTAGGAGTTGTTTGTTTGGGAGATATAATATGGTTCGGCACGGTTTCTTCGTGCCTAATCGAGACTGGAAGAGAGGAAAGAGTAGAGGAGGAGAGGGATGGAATTGTAGCCAAGGGTGGAGCGCTGAAAGTTTTAAGGTTCGGCATGATACTGGTTCGGTGTGACTCATCACATGCCGGACGGTAGGAGGGAAGGTTTGGGAGAGGTATGAGTTAGCGGAGAGGATGCTGAGTGTTGTTTCGACCGAATGGGATCTTGGCCAAATGATACTCTGCCGAGTGCAAGGATGTTGAGTGTTGTTTCGGCCGAATGGGATTTTGGCCGAACGATACTCTGCCGAGCGCTAACTGGTTCGAACTGTAGTTAGGCCGACCGCGAGTTTTAGGCCGACCGATAACTTCGCCGAGCGACAACTTAGCCGAACAAACTTTAATGCCGAACCATACACGCCGAACGATATTTAGCCGAACAACACATGAATGCCGAACTAAAACATGCCGAACGGTTATGCCGAACGGTCGTAAAGCAAGAACAATGACTTTAACATTCTAGCATATCGAACCGATTTGGACTAATAACCTTCTATTTTCAATAGCTATAAATCTGAACTTTTCTTGACGTAACCAGATAACTTCCTCTAATGTTCCCTGAACTTGAAACTGCAATCGCCATTTGGCGGGATTTTGGAGACGTCAGCGATGACGGTCTTCGAAGCCGATGATTTGAGGCTTAATTTTATAACAGTAACCTCGTGACTCCCAACTTTCAACGCTTATACACGATTGATTGCACTAGTTCACACACCACGTGGGGGGAATATTCGTGTTGTTAATTCTAACGTCGATCATTTTTCAAGTATAGTTCACACAGGTGTTTTGCCAGATCCGCTATTTATTGAAGATGTCTAAAAGATCCAACTCCGCCACTATCTCAGATAGGCCCGGGCCATCTTCCAAGCAAGGGGATGCAGACGTTCCAAACCTGTCGACGTCCCCCGCTCATGACTTAGCCCCTGATGCCCTGGAGGCATCGATTCTTTTGGATGATCCGATCGATTCGCAGGCTTCGAAGATTAACGAAGTCGCTATCCGGCGAATATGCTCTATCCACGGAATTCCTTTTCCCGACGTGTTGGTTTCGTCGGGGCACGATCGCCTACACCTGCCTTCAGTTGGATATACTGCCTGTAATAAGTTCATGTGTTGGGTGGGCAGCGTGCCTTCATTCGATCTATTTCTTCGAGACGTGTTGCAATATATGGACATCACCCCTCGCAGCTGCACCCGAATGGCCACGCATTCATTTATGGGACATACCTCCTCTTCATGATCGTCTTTTCTAGGCCTCCAACCCCTGGCGACATCAGATATATTTATATGATCAAGAAGCGGAGAGATAGCCCCTCCTTTGTGTTCCTCGAGCCACACCACAAATGCCAAATTTTAACCGGGGCATGAAGCAAATTTGCCCTGTACAAACAGGAATGGTTCTATGTGCGTTGCCCTCCTGGTTTCGCGAGGAGATGGGTTGAAGGAAGTAAGTCTTTTTCTTGGAACGATGCTCATGTTGTGACCGAGGCTACACTTTTTTCTAATTCTTGTTTCCTCTTTTCAGGTATCAATCCGTGCCCTGACGGTCGCGGTTGTTCTGAGGCTGTTGAAGCTATTAGAGCCCTTCCTGCCGAAGAACGAGACATCCGAACTCTCATTTCAAATGAGTCCTTGTCAAGGTTCAGACTGTTGGCGGAAGGTCGTCGGGTAAGCCTTCCTAAGGGCGTTTCTATTCCCAGGCCCGTATCCGGTAAAGGGAAAAAACTAGCCGGATCGTCATCACGCCGCACCCCTGATGAACAGGAGGAGGTGGAGATTAAAGAGGGCAAGGCTCCTGAAACACAAGGTGAGAATGTGGGTGTTACTCAGTATCCGCCGGTCGAAGTGCATGATATTGAAACGTCATCTTCCCCTTCGAAGGGGAAAAAGACATTGACATATAAGATTAGAAAGGATAAGGTTGGCGGAACTTCCAAAGTTACGTTCATCCCGGCAGAGAAGGAGGCTTCTTCACAGCACGTTGAAAGTTCGCTAAAGGGCCTTTCGAACCTCTCCATTTCGGAAGATCTTCTCAACTATGACTTCAATGATCCAGAGGCATTCAAGTTTCACTCGCCCGTTAGAGGCGATGCATGCATCTTATCCTACAGCCAAGGAGAGAAAACTCATGTTAGCAAAGCGATTGGTCCGTCGGGGGGAACACACAAGGACACACACACACAAAACACTCATACTTCCATTTGCACTTAGTTTTCATTGTCACACTATCTCTTTGCTAATTCGCTGTTATTTGAATTCTGTGCAGGCAACATGGGGCGCTCACATGGATTCGATCGTCTTCGCGGTTCGTCCATTTTTCATCAACCAGGACGGGATTCGGGTTCTGGAAGACGTCGAGATGGAGATGGCGATAAAGACTATCATTCCCGGGACTCCTCATCCCGGAGGAAAACTTACTATCAGCCAAAGAACCACTAGGATACTTCGTCTCACGCGGAGCACAACAAAGACAAGCACGACCATAAGAGGTCGGAACCCGACGCTTACCGGGACCAGCACTCTGACTCATCTTCTACTCGACAGTCTCGAGGTTCTCAACGGAGGGGCGAACTTTCAAAGCCGTCACCCCCTGCTCCTGCGACAAACCCAACAGTGTCAGAGAAGCTGGACGAGCTTAAAGACAAATTTTCGAGAATCTGCTTCGATGGCCTGAAATTCCTTCCGGCGATTCATCCTATCCCGGTCATGTTAAACAGAGCGCTCTTGCCTGTACGAATGACGTCTATGTTCAACATGACGCATTTGTTCACCTAGCTGAGAAACTTTTCAAAGTCTCCGTGAAACGCCAGCATGAGATAGACCGTTTGAAGCTTGAGGCTATCCACGATGGAAATATCATTAAGGCCTAAGATGAAGAAATCACCACTTATAAGTCTGAACTCGAGGTCGCCCATCGGAGTGTCAGGGATACTGCTGAGGCCGTTACTCGCTTGGAATCAACTCATAAGAAAGAGCTTGACGAGGCGGTTCAACGATGTGGGGCTTTGGCCTTAGAGAAGGACTCCGTTCAAAAGGAGAGGGATGCGTTCAGCACCCGGGTCAAGGAACTTGAGGAGCTTCTCCGTAGAGAGAAAGAGGAGAAAACGGCTGCCAAGAAGAGTCACAACGATACTGTGACGAGATTGTCGCCACCCGACTTTTAAAAGAACAACTCGAGGCGAGCTTTCCAGGGTTGAGATGTTAAAGAGCGAGGCCCATAAAGAGGGCAAGAAGATGGCATTGACGGACATAGATTCCCTTCTTGAGGTAGCCAAGGAAGAAGGTAAAGAAGAGATCAAAACCGCGTTCGACCCACTCATTGCCGAATTCAACGCCCGCGTGCTCATGCACCATGACTTAACTTTTTTGGACGATGGCTATCTTGAATCATTGCTCGAGGCGTAGGAAACCTTAATTCAGCTCAGGAAGGCCGAGTGCGGTGTCGAGGTGGTTGACGAGAGGGCTTTGATAAAAGAATTTCTGAAGGAAAATGAGCCTTCGGACCTATCAGCGGCCAAGGCCCTTTACTGCAAAGGCTCGCCCTCTAGAAAAGGGAAAGAAGTTGTCGCCGATCCGTCCGGGGTCGAGCCTCTCATTCATGTGCCTACCCAGCCGGCCAGTCGGCCGACACTTGATCCTTTTGAACGGCACATTGGCTATGATCCGGAAGCTCCCGGCCTGGGCATTCATGTTTTGTCTCCTATCCCGGAGGGTGAGACCCCCCTAATGGCTGAAATCCAGCCGGAACCTGGTAGACAATTCTTTTGCATTAACATCCCGAGTGTTTTCCTAGAAGCTGTCGTATTCTAATACATGCTTTTCGTGACTTTGTGCAGGTCGTTCTGATCTTGAACGCACTCCGAGGGGCAATGTCGCCAAGGAGGCGGAGAAGGAAACAAGTGAGGCCCCTCACGGAGGTGAGGCTCCCGGTCCTGATGCTCAAGTGATCAAGGCGCTTGTCGAAGGTAAGTCCGATTCCTTCTCTGGGAGTTATGAAGAAGAAGTCACAGGTGCTTCTGAGCATACATCTGAATTGAGCATGAAGGAGCGGATCGAGAAAGAGAAAAGAGATGCAGCCAAGGTCAAGGTTGAGCCGCGTGAAGTGGACTTGAACGATCCCTTGAACAAGCCATTGAAGGTCATCCTTCCTGGAAGGTCCAAGCCCTTGGATGTTCCCCCTACTTCTTCAGTTGTTACTCCTCCATCAAGGAAAGGTTCCAAGGGTAAACGCTCTGGGGAAGAGTCGTCCGGGAAGAAGTTGAAGAAGCCCAAGAAATGACTACTGTCCTCGTTCAACGAGAGTCAATCTAAGTCGTGTAATAATTTTTTGTAATTTTTGTAGATATACTGTTGACTCCGAATTTTGGAATGCTTGTAGCAGAAAACTTTTCCTGAATAGAGTTTAGTTTCCTTTTCTGTTTTTCCAAAAGATTCTTATTATTTAGTTTTCTTTTGATTGTGATTCGAGTCCATGCTGTTGTGCGTAACATAGACTTCTTGGTTTGTCTTCACACGGCCCGTTGATTCTTTGAGAGTTATTCGTTTTCTCCCATGCTTCAAGCACTTAGAACATTTTTCAATCTGTACAACGGGAACTTAGAATATTCCAGCCTGCATTCTGGGGACTTGGAGAATTTTTACCGTTTGTACTCGAGTTCACGCTCCGGGGACTTCGAGTACTCCAGTCCGCACTCCAGGGACTTGGGTATTTTGAGTCGTTTATACTCGAGTCCGCGCTCCGGGGACATAGAGTACTCCAGTCCGCACTCCAGGGACTTGGAGATTTTTAGTCATTTATACTTGAGTCCGCGCTGCGGGGACTTAGAGTACTCCAGTCCGCACTCCGGGGACATGGAGATTTTTATTCGTTTATACTCGAGTCCGCGCTTCGGGGACATAGAGTACTCCAGTCCGCACTCCGGGGACTTGGAGATTTTTAGTCGTTTATACTCGAGTCAGCGCTCCAAGGACTTAGAGTACTCCAGTCCGCACTCTGGGGACTTGGAGATTTTTATTCGTTTATACTCGAGTCCGCGCTCCGAGGACGTAGAGTACTCCAGTCCGCACTCCGGGGACTTGGAGATTTTTAGTCGTTTATACTCGAGTCCGTGCTCCGGAGACTTAGAGTACTCCAGTCTGCACTCCGGGGTCATGGAGATTTTTATTCGTTTATACTCGAGTCCGCGCTCCGGAGACATAGAGTACTCCAGTCCACACTCCGGGGACTTGAAGTACTCCAGTCCGCACTCCAGGGACTTAGAGATTTTTATTCGTTTATACTCGAGTCCGCGCTCCAGGGACATAGAGTACTCCAGTCCGCACTCCGGAGACTTGGAGATTTTTATTCGTTTATACTCGAGTCTGCGCTCTGGGGACATAGAGTACTCCAGTCCGCACTCCGGGGCTTGGGGATTTTTGGTCGTTTATAATCGAGTCCGCGCTCCGGGGACTTAGAGTACTCCAGTCCGCACTCCGGAGACTTGGAGATTTTTATTCGTTTATACTCGAGTCCTCGGTCCGGGGACATAGAGTACTCCAGTTCGCACTCCGAGGACTTGGAAATTATCATTCGTTTATACTCGGGTCCGCGCTTCGGGGACTTCGAGTACAGTCCGCACTCCGGGGACTTAGAGATTTTTAAGTATCCGTGCGCGTTCGTACATTAGTTGGGATAACATAATTTTATTTACCCGTCACAGGATCATCATTTGTAGAGACATTAGTAATTCATGGGAAAGATGGCTTCAAGCCTTTATTAATGAGAGCAATCTAAATCGCTTTATTACATGCCAAGAATTAGAAATAAAATCATACTGGAAATAAGTGCGACTAATACATGAAAGAAATAGACAGTATAATAACGCCGCAAGTGCTCGTTGTTCAGTGCTCTGGGGAGTGTCGCACCATCGACGGTCGCTAGCTTGAAAGATCCTTCTCCAAGCTTCCGTTCGATGACGTATGGACCTTCCCATGCGGGATTAATATGAAACAGGATCGGGAAAACTCATTTCAACACGAGGTCTCCCACACTAAGCATTCTTGGTCGGACCTTCTCGTTATAATATTTAGCGACTCTGTGTCTGTATGCGGCCGATCTCAAATTGGCTTCTTCGCGTTTTTCATCAATGAAGTCCAACGATTCCAATAAAAGATTCTGGTTTGGCTCGGGGTCGTAATAAGTTACCCGTTGCGATGGGACCTCAAGTTCCACAGGTATGACAGCTTCCGTGCCATACGCCAATGCGAATGGAGTGTGGCCAGTTGCGGTCTTGTGGGTGGTCCTGTAGGCCCAAAGTGCTGTTGGAAGTTCATCCACCCACCTGCCTCTAGACTTTTCCAGACGTTTTTTCAATATGGACTTGATTATCTTGTTTACGACTTCCACTTGTCCGTTGGCCTTCGGGTGAGCAACCGCTACAAACTTCTTTTCAATGCCATATTTCTGACAAAATTCTTTGAACTTCTTGCTTTCGAATTGAGTCTCATTGTCTGTAATGATGGTCCGTGGAAGGCCGAAGTGGCATATGATATTTCGTACGATGAAATTAATAACCTTCTTGGTGGTTATCGTGGCCAAAGGCTCTGCTTCTGCCCATTTGGTGAAGTAGTCGACTGCAACTATTGCATATTTCGCTCCACCTTTAGCTATGGGTAAAGAACCAACTAAGTCAATTCCCCACATTGCAAATGGTCAGGGACTTACCATTTGCGTAAGTTCCGTCGGCGGAGCTCTCGGGATTTTTGTATATATCTGGCATTTATCACATCTTCTCACATAGTCTGCAGCATCTCGATTCACAGTTGGCCAGTAGTATCCATAGTGGAGGATCTTCTTTGCTAATGTCTGCCCCCCAGTATGGTCGCCGCACTCTTCTTCATGGACTTCCTTCAGGACTCGTTTTACCTCATCATGGGCAATGCATCGGAGTAGTGGTGTCGAGAATCCCCTTCGATACATTATTCCATCCTGTATTACATAACGTGAAGCTTTACGAAGGACATGGCGTCTTTCGCTCCTCTTCTTAGGCAAATCCCCTTGTAGCAGGTACTGCTTGATTGGAGTCAGCCACGATTCCTTCTCAAGTTTGATTTCTAACACGAAATCTATCTCCATTACGTCTATACTTGGAGCATAGAGGGCCTCAACAGGGAACAATCCCATTTTTTGAGCATTACCAGTGCTTGCAAATTTTGCCAATGAATCGGCTTCTCTGTTTTGTTCACGTGGGACATGCGAGATGTCGTAGTATTCTAGATTTGCCAGTAGCTCTTGAACCCGAGCAAGGTAAGGAGAAAGTCTCTGTCCCTTCGCTTGATAGTCTCCCTGCACCTGATATACTACCAGCTGCGAGTCACAGAAGATTTCGATTGACTTCACTCCCAGTCTGATAACAAGTCTCAAGCCAATCAATGCTTCATATTCGGCTTCGTCATTTGTTGCTGCAAACTCGAGCTTCAAAGCGTAGCAGATTGATCGGTCTTCAGAAGTTACGAGGATTTTACCTGCCCCCGAGCAACGGTCGTTAGATGCCCCATCGGTGTACATCTTCCATCGAACGAGGGGGGGTATGATTCTGTGACTGCTTGGTTCGTCTAACACAATGAATTCAGCAATGAAGTCGGCTAGTGCTTGTCCTTGTATGGCCCTCTGCGGCAAATAGGTAATATCGAACTGACTTAACTCAATATTCCATTTCAGCATCCTTCCGAAAGTTTTCGGTCGTTGGAGTACCTGTCACAAGTGTTGGTCAGTGTAGACACCGACTGAGTGTGCCTGAAAGTAGGGGCGAAGTTTGCGTGATGCGATCACCAAGCAATAGGCTAGTTTTTCAATCTTTGGATAATTTCTTTCCACCCCTGTCAAGCGTTCATTGACATAGTAAACCGGCTTTTGAACTCGGTCTTCCTCGCGGACCAAGGCTGTACTGATAGCGTGCTGGGATACCGCCAAGTATACATACAACATTTCGCGGTCTATCAGCTTGGACAGTACGAGGGGACTTTCCAAGTGCCTTACCAGAGCCTGGAATGCTTCCTCACAGTCGGATGTCCATTCGAAGTTTCTCTTTCCTTTCTTTATAATGTCGAAGAAGGGAATACACTTGTCTGTAGCTCTGGATATTAATCGACTTAGCGTAGCCACTTTTCCATTCAGGCTTTGCACCTGCTTTATGGTTCTGGGTACTTGTATATCTCGGATAGCCTGGATCTTCTCTGGGTTAGCCTCGATTCCCCAGGCATTCACAATGAATCCCAGAAACTTTCCTGATGCTACGCCGAATGAACACTTCAACGGATTGAACTTCATTCCATAATGCCTGAGTATGTCAAACATCTCCGCTAGATCTCTGATGTGGTCGTTTGACTGCTGTGACTTCACGAGCATGTCATCCACATAGACTTCCATTGTTTTACCAATTTGATCTTTGAACATTCGATTCACCAGGCGTTGATAAGTCGCTCCTGCGTTCTTCAATCCAAATGGCATTACTACATAGCAATACAATCCCATGTTCGTGACAAAACTGGTGTGTTCTTGATCTGGGAGGTGTATTAGGATTTGATTATATCCTGAATACGCATCCATAAATGATAATAACTCATGTCCGGCAGTTGAGTCGACCAGCTGGTCAATCCTAGGCAACGGGAAACTATCCTTAGGGCACGCTTTGTTTAAATCAGAATAATCAACACAGGTCCTCCATTTTCCATTCGCTTTCTTCACTAGCACCGGGTTAGATACCCATTCAGGGTAGAGGTTGTCGCGGACGAACCCGTTGGCTTTGAGCTTGTCCACCTCCTCTTTGAGAGCCGCGGACCTCTCCGGGTCCATGCCTCTCCTTTTTTGTTTCACAGGTACATGTTTCTGGTCTATGTTCAACATATGACTTGCGATCGCAGGAGAAATCCTGCACATATCGGAATGTGTCCAGGCGAAAACATAAAGATTCGTTCGGAGGAAATCAGTAAGGTTCTCAGCGGCCAAAGGGTCGAGTTGCGACCCAATTTTAAGGACTCGTGATAGGTCACTTCGGATAACTGGGATGTCAATTATGAGTTTTGCCGGTGCTGCATTGGTTTCCCTGGGTTCCCCATCATCGTCTCTCGGATCTATGTCCCTATAGATCCGAGAATGTTACCCGAGCCAGGGCTCGGGCACTACTTGTCAATCATCAGCATTTCGGCTGCGGACAGAGCGGTCCGCAACCTTTCCTTTCTCTCTACGCTGAGCCTCCCTCAGCTCAGCCACATAACAGGAACGTCCGGTCGCATGATCGCCATGCACCACTCCAACACCACTGTCTGTGGGAAATTTTAATGTCAGACACCAAAGGGCCAATGCTTCCCTAAATTCTTCCAACGCGGGACGTCCAAGAAATACGTTATATGGAGAGTCAACGTCCAACACTACGAATGGTAGGATTTGCACCCTCCTACGCTCGCCTTGCCCCAGTTCAACTGCTAACTCCACATATCCCACTGCATCCGTTGCTATGCCGTTAAAGCCATGGATTCTGGCATTGGATGGCTTCAAATCCTTAGCTTCGAGTTTCATTTGGTCATATGCCTTCTTGAAGATGATGTTAACGGAACTTGCACAGTCAATTAGAATTCTCTTCACATACGCCGACCCGATTGTCGCAGATATGACCATCGGGTCGAAGGTAGGGGCTTCTACCTTGTCCATATCTCAGCTCCTGAATACGATATCATCATTCATCGTGTGCTGCTGCTTTGCAGGAGACTCATCCTCCACATTCGAACAACACTCATACTCCGCATGTCTTAAAGGGTTAACATATCGCTCCATCTCCTACCAATTCTTATCTGCAGGATGAGGCCCGCCAGCAATCGTGTTAATAACCAATCTGCCCACAGTTCGAGTAGGTTGTTCTGGTTGGTGTGGGGCTGGCCCACGTCCGGGGTCCGATGTTTCTTTCCTCCCATCCTGTGGGTCCTTGACAAATTCCTGTATATTTTTCTGTCTTATCAGCTTTTTAATAGCATCATGGAGGTTTCTGCACTCCTCCGTGTTGTGCCCATAAGACTCCTGGAAATGGCAATACTTCCCGGTCCGCTTCTGTTCTTCTGTCGATTCCTTTGGACGTGGCTTTCCATATTGGAAAGTGTTGCAAGTTGATAGATAGATGTTTTCAAGAGACGTGTTCAACGGGGTGTATTCATTGTATGTTGGGATCCTTGATTTCCATTTCCCTGTTTCTTTTTTCTTTCCGGGATTTCCACCTCCGGATCCTTTAGACTGCCAGGGCTTGTTCTGGATGTTAACTTGAGTTTTTCCAGAATTATCTCCGGTTTGTTTCACGACGACGTTACTTTTCACAAACTCTTGAACGTGCCATGATTCCTTGTCTTGCCTTGTCCACCGAGCTTCCTCCCTTCTTATGAACTGATGAGCTTTCGAATAAAAACGTTCCAGCGTAGCTGGAGGCTTCCCTATCAACCAATCTCCAAACTTAGAATCCGGATCCACTCCACGCATTACAGCCATCAGAATCGCGTGGTCATTACGATTGCTCACCTCGGTAGCAGCAACATGAAACCTTTGCAAGTATGCTTTTAATGACTCTCCCGAAGCTTAGATTACGCTTGATAAGGACATCACGTCCTTCGGCCGAGTGGTGTGTATCCTAAACTATTCTATGAATTTTGTTGCTAATTCGTCAAAGCCGGATATAGATCGAGGTGGGAGTCGAGTAAACCACATGGTGGCAATACCAGACAAAGTGATTGGGAAGCACCTACACTTGGTTGCATCATTGGCTCTTGCAGAATCCATCATCCATCCATACCTCATCACTTGTTGTCTGGGGTCAGTCTTCCCCTCATAGGCTGGGATAGTCGGCATATTGAACTTCTTGGGGTACTCAGCCTGCATGATACCATCCGTAGGTATGGCTTCTGGTCCCCAATCTTCATTGGTCAAGCCTTGGTTTTCTCTCATCAATTGCTTGACCATAGCTGGTAAGTCCGGAGTTTGTATGGAGGATGGAAGGTTGGGTTCCGTTCCACGGGACCGTGCGGGTTGATGTCCCGCCTGATTTGGGTCTTGGAGATTCGGGCATCCGGTCTCTACATGGGCTTGTTTTCGAGTAGATCGATCAGTGGCACCCGCTTGTGCATCTTTATCCTTACGACGTCTATGCCTAGGAGGTCATCAGCTGAAGTCGAACTATCATCTTCAGAGTAAGGACGGGGCTACCTCCAGCATTCTGATGCTGCTGCTGAGTAAGCTGAGTTATGAGGTTGGCGTTGGCTTGCATTTGCTCAGGAAGTTTCCTTCTACTTTCCTTAAGCTCTCTTATCAAGTCATTGAACTCTGCTCGGGAAACAACTTCTGCTTGGTTTTGGTTGGAGGGTCCTGCGCCTCGAATCGCTTGCTGATTGCTAATTCCCAGTTGTTGCACACTAGCGGTCTCGTGGGCATCTGCATTTTAAGAGGCTGATCTAGTTCGTGGTCTTCCCATGGTAGAGTTGTTGGTTGTAACTCTGAGTAGAATCAACAGATGCCTTATAAATGATTATGGATCTCCTTCGGGGGATTTATGAAATCCAGTGAAAACACCAAAAGCCTGAGAATTCAAATTCTCAGTGAAAGCACCAAAATGTTAGCACCAAAATTGGTCACTAAGACCCTTAGAAAGATTGTATAGAGAGATTAACGAAGAAAGTAAATTAAAACATAGAATAGAGTGTGAATTTAAATGCAGAGAACAAGAACACCAAATTTATAGTGGTTCGGCGTAACTGCCTAAATCCACTTTGAAGTTGATTTCCATTGATTTCCTTGATGGGTGATTGCAGATACAATCTGTTTTTAGTTACCAGAATACAATTGCAAAGTAAAATAAATAAGTATGGAATGAGTCTTGAAAATGTTAGAGTCTCCCAGTGTTCTCTCAAATTTCCCCCTTTTCCCTGTGCCCCTGCCCCTCTATTTATAGGCGAAGGAAGGTTGGACTTTCCTAGTGGGCCTGGTAGCCGAATAACTCGGTCCAAATAGGACAAGCTCTGTGTGCCGAACCGAACAGGCCGAACAGTTGAATGCCGGCCCCTCCTTTTTATGCCGAGCGAGCCGTTCGTTGTGTGGGAAGAGTAGGCCGAGCGATAATCGAAGTCGGTCGTGATGGGGAGGATGCCGAACCATCTTTGATTGTCAAACGTCTCGGAAGGCCAAATGAGACTCTCGTTGAAAGTCTTCCGGATGCCGAACTTCATGGATACCGAACGTTCTTTGTATGCCGAACGGGCGCTTGATGCCGAGCGCTATTCAATGATGAGCGCTCTTTAGATGCTGGGCGTAACGTGACGCCGAACGCTACGGGGCCGAACCACTTAAAGGACGAACGTCCTTAGTATGCCGGACGATATCTTGACCGAGCTAGGTTCCTGGCCGAACGACGCCTTTGGTCGAGCGCTGTCTAACGCCGACCGCTCTCTAGATGCCGAACGCTATCCAATGCCGGGCGTCCCTATGCGCCGTATGCTTCTTGGATGCCGGTCGTAGGGTGCTGCCGAATGAACTAGCTTAGCCGATTGGTGGGTAGGCCGAGTACTAGGTTGCCTGGTCAAATCTTCAGGAAACAGTAAAACATTGTTTTTGGAGAAAAATGATTTTTTGCGAATAATTAAATTTCTTATCGAGGAGAAATATTGTGTAAATATTTCTAAACAATGTTTTGGCGAAAATAGAATTTATTTGATGAAGAGAAATTTAATTTCTTGGAAGGGAAATGAGTTATTATATTTAATTTGAAAAAACATGAATTATCTAAAAGTGAAGGATATTTCTTATTTTATGATATTCAAAAATATATCTTATTTTGGGTTGAAAATAATATTTCGAAACAAAAAATAGATATAGTATGTGATAATATTTTTATTTGATCGATTGAAACGATTAATCAATTTATTGAAGTAAAACTTTGTTTTTTGCTATTAATAAAATTACTAAAAATAGAAAAGGAATTTATTATTTTGCAAATTTACTTTTAGAATGAGAATTTTGTTAAGGAATTGAGCTATATAATTTTTATGTTTAAAAAGATGAGCTTTGAAGGCTTTTGGTAAGAATATTATACACAGTTAGAAAATTTAAGGGGTTTTAGACAATTTGTCCCATCGGCTAATAATAAACGCGCCCATCTTTTCCCTCAGCTCATTTCCTACATGCACTCCTATATATGTACTCTTCTTCTTCTCTATTAAAATAACCAGCACTCATGGTTGAAATTGAAAATTTAACTTATGGGTTCTTTACACATTTATGTTTGAAATGGGGAAAATCATGAGTTTGAGTGTTGTTGATTACTTGTTGATGAGGGAAACCCATGTAGAAAATTTTCAAGCGAAAATAGTCATGTTTATTGGTCGAAATTCAAGCACGAAAGGGACGAAGTCTAGCACGGAAAAGAGGGAAAAAATATATGAAAAGAAAGTAAAATTAAAACCCATGGGTACCAATTTGGTATTCATGGAATATCCTTGTATCCCCTTCCATACATGAGGGAGAGCTTAGGACTCCTCAACGTATAAGTGGTGAGGTGTACCATTTGGTTGTGGGCTTCAAACCCATAACACTGAAATAACAATGGCTGCCAAAGCAGGCCTCGCCCAAAGGGCTAAGGCCTAGAAGAAAAGGGAAAAGTGTTATCTAAAAGCAAAAGGAAATTCAAATTTTAAATTAATGGATTCTAAAATGTTTTTAAATTTTCAAAGAGAATTCTAAAGTGAAGGAAAGGGCATTGACATTGAAAGTAAAAGAATCAATTTAAAAGGGAAATTATTTTGTAAAGACTGATTTTAGATTTTAATTTTAGTTATAAAGGAATATTTTAAATACTCAAATTTGGAAATATATTAAGTGTTTAAAATATGTTTGAAATTTGTAATGGGCTATTTAAAGGTGATTTTTGGACAATGGAATTTAATTTAATTTAATTTGTTAAAATTGATTTTTCGAAGAACGTACAAAATTCACGAACTTTTGTGAAAATAATTTTGTCCAAATCTAAAATTTAACTTTAACTTTAATAAAAATATAAATGGGAAACAAATATGAATATGAAGTCTATAATGGAAGACGATCCATCCATGGTGATACTAACATTCACAATTGTGATAGATATCGTCCCACCAATATGGCTATCAATAGTTATATATTTCAATGAATTTATCCTAGGAAGATAATTATATATGGAAATCTAAATAGTCGTGTCTTAAAATGGGAAATTCATGAAATTACTAAATGTACATTCCGGAATTATAGCCAAGTTTAATTTAACAATTAATTTAATTTTGGAATTAAATTGTGAAATTATTTGTGAATTAATTTGAAAATTTTCAGAATAAATAACTATCTTAGGTTAAAAATAGAATTTTGGTTTGAAATTTAAGGATGAATATTTTATAAATGAAATATTAGTTTGTTTAAATATGATGATTTTTGATTGAAATTTTAATTTGAAAAAATAAGTAATAAAATATATTGGAAATAAATTGAATTTGAAATTTTATTTTTAAGTTAATAAGAATTTGTTTCTTATATTTAATATGCATTTTGATTTAAAAATGATATTTGAATTTTATATAATAAATTCTTCAAAAGGCTAATTAAGAGTGAAATTCTAATATATTTATTCATGTGTAATTAAATTATAAAACCATCTTTTGCTTTAAAGGATTATATAAATGGTTAATAAAGGAATGTATTTATTTAGATAAGAAATAATATAAAGTTATGTTTAAAATATTATTTGTAGTGTTTAAAATATAGTAAAAGTTTGAATGTTGTTGAAAAGCTAAATTTTATAATTTACAAATGTGTGTTATTTATTAAAGTATAATTTGTCTTAAAATTCAATTTTTCTTAAGATTTTATAAAGGAGAATGCATTTATTGAATAATAGAAATTTTATATATGAAAACATTTGTTATAACAAGTGTAAACAAAATAAAATACATATGTTAAGATATGAAAATATAAATGCATAAAGGGTTAAAATAAAATTTATAAAATAATTTAACTTAAGGATATAAACACAATTTTTTTCACATAGGACATTTGTAAGGGCATTAAAATGTGTAATTGTACAAGTGTTGGTTTATAAGACAAGTGGCATTTATTTTGTTTAAAATGAATTAAATTTTATATTGAAAAATGAAAACTAAACTACATTCTTCTTTTCTCAAAACTGAAATAAAAAGAGAAACAAAATCAAATAAGTTCAAATCATTTTAAAACTAAAGCTACTCTCAGATTTCCAAATCTGAAAAACATGCAAGTATAATCAGGTTATCAATTCAATTCAAAAGCCTGAAGCAAGCCATAGCCCAGAATGCAATTCAAAGAAAATCAGATGCAACAATTTTTTTACAAAGCCTGTAATCAAAGTGATCAAACTGTATTAAGCATTCAACAAAATCAAACATGCAAGATCAACTACCTTCTCAAACAAATCAGGATCCAGATCAGATTTAACATTGAAAACAAGTTTTCAAATCAAAGAAATTGAACCAGAAAACAATCTTCAACCTGAGGATAAAATCAACAACATCAAAATCAGAGTTCCAGATTTGCAAATTCAAACTACATTTTCCAGGTTTCAAAAGTATTTCTTGTCCTCTGTCGTCATTCCAGGTGAGCAAACTCTTCAACCTTCATATATAAAAAAAAATCTAGTTTGCATGTTTGATTTTATCTGGATGTATGCTTGAAATTCCTCTATTTAAATGTGTTTATATCTGGGTATATATATGTATATGTACAGACTGTTCTGTTATACTCACAGGCTCAAGCACACTCAAAATAAAATCAATTTCTCTATATACAATCAATTCTAGATCTTGGTTTCTTAATAAAAGATGATGGTAGGAGTGTAACTTAATTTAAAAAAATACATTCAAGTATAAATAGCGAGTAGAATTGCGGGAAAATATGAATATTAGTAAAAATAAATTTAAGTCGAAGATTTGATTTTTAGATTTTCAAGCTTTGATCATATGAACTTATTCGTATTTCAAAAATATGAATTTAGGAATTCATTTCATAATTTTTAAGCGTATAATCATCGAGCAATCGGGAGTTGAACGTAGTCTATAATTTGGGCATTTGCGGGTAAACGAAGAAGTTTGGAATGTCGAGATCATGGCTGGAGTTCGCTTGAGGGTCAGGGACCTTGGTAAAAATGATCAATGAATTTATTGATCATTGGGGTTGCTGTACGTCGTCATTTTAGGGTTTAAAGGTTCATTTTGGTCGAGGGCAAAGATAAGATCGCCGCGACGTCATCGTGGCATCGAGTGGGATCGGACCAGAGGAAATAGTTTCGTAGGTCATCGGAGTAGCTCGGGCTGCGATCTCGAAGCGTACGATGGTCGGAGTCGGCAGGGTGAAGTGTTTTGTTGCCAGCATCAGGTTTCAGTTGGGTGCCGGGTATACTTAATTCTGATTTCAGGCAAGTTCAACGTTTCTAGGTGTTCGAGTTGACCGTCGAGGTCATCGATGATACGTGGAGATTCTCGGAAATGGTCGAAAGAGGTGGGATCGTCTGTGCACATGTACAGGTGATCAATGGTGTCAGTTGATAAAGGTTTTGGGGGGAAGAGAAAGGTCTCGAGTTGATCTTGTGATGTTTATGGATAGCTCGGGTGCGTGCTCGAGTATGCTTTTGAGTGATATTATGATTAACAAGTTTTCAAATTTCAAACTGAAACAAAAAAAGAAGAAAGGAAGAAACTCGGGGAGAATGTGAAATGGCTCGGGTAAAAACAAGTTTGGCTCGGGTTGTATGATTTCCAGTTTTAAAAACTTTTTATAATCTAACTTAAATAAATTTCTAAATTTATTCTTTAAAAAAAAAAGATGATTGTTTGTTAAGTTGGAATGTGTAGTTTAAAGATTTTTAAAATAAAAATATTTTAAATAAATTAAGTTTAAAATGTGTTAAACATATATTTTTAAAAAGTTTATTTTAATAAAACGTAATAACGAAATTATAAAGTTAATCAAATGTTTTTAAAATGTTAACTTAAAAGTGAAGTTAATTTATATTGTTAATGATGATTAATTAAAGGTTAATTGATTCATTAATTAAGGTTAATTAATAAATGATTAAGGATAATTAGTTAAATGATTAATTAATTAATGGCTAATTAATTAATGAAGGTGATTAAGAAATGATTAATTAATTAAAATCTAATTAATTAATGAAGGTGATTAAGGAATGATAATTAATAAAAGGATAATTAATTAATGTGATTAATTAAGGATAATTAATCAAAGGTTATTTAATTAATTATTAATGGTCAGTTAATAAATGTTTAAAGGTTAATTAATTTAAAGAATAATTAATTAATGAGGTTAATTAATTAAGGTAATTAATTTGAGAATAGTTAATTAATTAAAGGTTAATTAACTAATGAAAGTAATTAAAGGATGATTATTCATTAAGGATTAATTAATTAAATTTTTGTAATTAATTAAGGATAATTAATCCAAGGATTAATTATTAATTAAAGGTTAATTAATGATTAATTAAAGGATAATTAATAATGATGGTATGTAATTAATTAATTATTAATTAACCATGATTAGAAATTTATTCATAGGTAATGATTTGGTTTAAAATTAATCGGATGACTTGATGATTATACTTATGAATGTATGGATGGTATGAAATGCTGTGAATTATATGATATCCCTTATGTGTAATGTTCTGTGATGTGTTTGAGCCGAGGAATGTAATTTATTTATCTGTAATGCATTTGTGTTATCTATCCGTGATTCTGTGTATATAGATAAGCGTTATAGGATTACACCGCTTATCGATATTGCTGTGATTGTATCTGTAATGATTGATGATGTGATGATTAATGATGTTGCACTATTGTGTTAAACCCCTGGACTACACCATACACACACAAATATGGATTGCACGAGGATATTGGATAAGTCACAGATTTTTAATGATTTTAAAGACTGAATTTTTGAATACAAAATAGTTTTGGAATTGGAATTGAAAGCTTTTGAAAAAGAGTTTCAAAAATAAAAGTTATTTCGAATAATTTGATTAAGTTTTGAAATTTAAATAATTTGATTTAAATTTGAATTCAAAATTTGAAATTGAATTATACGTTTGGAAACTATGGTTCAAAGAAGTTATACAAGTTATATATGGGTTAAACCATTTTAAAGGTATTGATTTGGGAATTTGAATTTAACTCAAGGGCTTTAACTTGTGCAAATATAATTAGATTTTTTACGAAAACGGGTACTGTTTGTTTTCAAAAAAATAAAATCTTTCCTATAAGGAAAGGATTTCCAATTTGTGTTGAAAAGTTTCAAGTTTGAAATGAAATTGTGAATTGTTTTGAAAGCAATGAACGAACCTTTGTGAAAGATTATTAAATCTTGTTTTGAAATCAAAGAAGATTTTAAATGGCGTATCTTTTATATAAAAGATTTGAATTGGAAACGAGTTTGAAAGCTATTAAATCTTTGATTTAAAAATTAAATGAGTTAATCTAAATTGAAATGGAAATTGTTTTGAAAATCTATGAATGAATCTTTGTGAAAAATGGGTGAACTTTGTGAAGTGAATCTTTCTTGTTTAAAGTTTTGAAATGGTAATTTGTTTAAACCATTTGAAAGAAAAGTTTTGGATTTTAAGTTGTGACTTAATTGAAATCCCAATATCCATATGTTTTTAAATATTGCGCTCATTATTCGGTTTAGCCGGGAAAGGACCTTGTGTCATATAACCCATTTCGAATAATGGTATGACGTTATGGATAGCATTTGAAGACCGGTGGTGAAGACCAGATATTTTTGAAAGCGAAAGGATAACTCCTCAAATGTCTCTGCACCGAATGGCCCTGGTATAGAGATATCCATAGGTGATGGGGAGTCCGGACATGATTAGGAATTATCCTGATTTGCAAGGGCTTCTTCGGAAGTGCCTTCGGTTCTGTACGAACCCGGACCAGCCTTGTATGGATGTATGTATGACATTACACTTTGAGATGTAAAGCTGGTTTCTATCAAATACATTTCTGTTTGGCGCCGGAGATTTATTCTCTAAGCTTAACACCCTTCTCTGAGACATACGAGCTCAGAGGTTATGTAGTTGATGGTTACTAGTGATGCATTCCCAATTTGGTAATGTGGCATACAAAGTGCTGCTGATCATTTGTTGATTAAAGCATGTCTTTGGGAAAAACGTGACTTTGTGGACGAGACTGCATCAGGACCTCACAAACTGGGAATGGTCAAAACAGGAAGAATGCTTAGGAGTCGCACCCGTAGGGTATGTCCATTCCTTCTGAAAAAGGGAGGTATCGTGGTATGGAGCCCAGATACTTAACTCATATGGACATTGTAAATCTATTACTGTATGATGGTTGTGGTTGAGAGCTCTCGGATAAAGGTCGCAAACGACCGGGGATGGCATATCTTAGGTCTTACTCTCGGGAAGGAAGTAAACTGGCCTTGTGTTGGCAGAGAACTGAGGGATGGTTCTCGGGGCGTCCCTCCAGAGGCGTACCCATGTGGCAATGGGAAGTTCCTTGGCCTGACCATTTGTTGGAAATCCAATCATCCAATACGATCCCTTTACGATTGCAGTTGTATTACCTGCCACCTCAGGTGGTAGCTATAGTAGGCATAGTATAATGGTACATATGCTGGATAAGATTAATATTATACTTTCGAAATGTTTTCCACTATGCACTAATAATAATATCAAATGGTTTTCATGTGTGAAGCATTTTTGACTATCATAAGGAGAAATCTCCTCCAAATGTGAGTTTACATTGTGTGTGTGGCGGGAGGCCTTATGGCAGTTTCATTTTTCAAAAAGCATTGCAGATTTCCATTTTAAATTCTTTGTTTTTTTTAAAAGATAAACTGTTATTGTTTGCTCATACCAGTCCCATGACTGACCCATAGTTTATTGTTCCCTTCCTAAACTCTGGGAGCCCAAAATTTTCCACACGGGCAGTCTAGAGTTGGTTTTTTAGATAATCAAATAGTAGGTGTAGATTCGATAGCATCCGGCCTTTGGATTTGGTGATAGCATTCGTTTCTCTTGGACCGACCTTGCTTAATACAACTTGATGGGGGTTCGAGCTATTTTTGGATTGGAGATGGAGTTTTTGGAGTTGGCATTGAAGACATTATCTTTCCGCGGCAGTTGCCTAGTTTGCTTTATCTTCTTCCTTTTTTATTGTCTCTGTTATCGTCATGTATCTCTGATGTATATTGATATTCAGTTGTATCTGATATTGTATCAAATGTTGTATATCAAATGTATTATTCATTTTCTTCCACTGTGTTATTTTACTTAATGTGTTATAAGCTCCGGCGAGCCAGATTCGACGTTTGAATCTACGGCATCGAGTACGAATGAAGTACGGGTGTCAATTTTCGAAGGTCGAGTCAGGATCGTTACAGTGGTATCAGAGCTGAAGGTTGAAACTTTAGCTCAGGAGTATAACACATTAGGTAACTCATTAGAGATAGGGTGAAGTATACCCTAAAATGAGTATATCCCTATGATATTCGTTTGTGTGCCTCAGTAAATTCTCTTATTATCCATTGATAGTGAGTATGAGTGCAAGAAGAGGATGAGATAGGGGACAGGGAAGTACCAGTACAAATGGTCAATACCCTGCAACAACAAGGAAATAACTTTCTCTATCAATCTCCTTTGTTGATCATCCTATTTCAAAAATTCTTTGATGGCTTCGTGGCAGCTACAAGGAGGGGCTTTGGTATGGTGATGGCCTTGTGAACCGTGTAGATATGTTTCTGTCTCGTATTCTCTTCATCAAATTTCTGTTAGCTTTTCATTTTTAACTTTAACAAAATTTAAATTTTAATTAAAATAAATTGGTAAACTAAATATGAAGATAAATATGAAGATTTGTATTGATAAAAAAAATTTCGATTAAAACAAAATTTGAAATTTTATTGTGATTTCTTGTGTAGATCGAAGTCCGAAGAGGGACTAATTAATATATAATTTAGGGATATTCCAACCTGGATTGAGTATCCATTATTTGTTCCGTTGGGTCCAGATATATTCTACGAATGGTTAGTTGTCTTTCGATCTAACCAATTCCCTGCATATTTCGTAGATTTGGATGACCCGAGTATCTTGTGAAGTGTTAAATAGATTCGTTCTTATATCAATTATTGATATTCTGATTTGGTAGGCCAAATACAGAATAGATATTCAGTTTGATCTGGAAACTGTTTCTCTATCTTTATGTGTCTATCTTTGTTGTCTCCCTGGCAAATTTCGGGGACGAAATTTTCTTAAGGGGGGAATCTGTAACGTTCTCGAATTTTAGCCAAGTTTAATTTAACAATTAATTTAATTTTGGAATTAAATTGTGAAATTATTTGTGAATTAATTTGAAAATTTTCAGAATAAATAAATATCTTAGGTTATAAATAGAATTTTGGTTTGAAATTTAAGGATAGGTATTTTATGAATAAAATATTAGTTTGTTTAAATATGTCGATTTTTAATTGAAATTTGAATTTGAAAAACACAATAATAAAATATATTGGAAATAAATTGAATTTGAAATTTTATTTTTAAGTTAATAAGAATTTGTTTCTAATTATATTTAATATGCATTTTGATTTAAAAATGATGTTTGAATTTGATATAATAAATTCTTCAAAAGGCTAATTAAGAATGAAATTCTGATATATTTATTCATGTGTAATTAAATTGTAAAACCGTCTTTTTCTTTAAAGGATTATATAAATGGTTAATAAAGGAATGTATTCATTTAAATAAGAAATATGATATAAAGTTATATTTAAAATATTATTTGTAACAACCCGCCTTTTTGGACAGTTTAAACCGACGATCAAATACACATGTCGATTCCAAACCATTCAAAAGGGCAGATAGTTATTGGGGTAAATAAGAAAAGAAAAGAAAGAGAAATAAAGGAAATGAAACAACACAGAATCTCGCAGCGGAACGATAAAATATAATAGTCAAATAAACAGTTCATGAAGCTGTCTACTATACTTTGACAATTATTTATACAACATTTATCAGAGTTTATACATATACAATTGAACAATTAAATAATGCAGCAGATAGCATGATGCAAGGGTAATAATAGTAATAGTATACCAAATCTTCGTCTTCGTCCTCCAGAATAGATCTTCAAAATCTGAAAACTCAGGACTGACCCGAGCGTAATGAAAAGACAAAACACTCGAGTCAGGACTAAATACCCTTATGAAAGTTAAATCAATCGTAAATAAATATGAGTGCAACGGCGTCGGAGATGTTTACGGGGTTTGACATCTCCTATCCAGTGTCAACGTGCGTGCAGTAACTCAGGAGATGTTACGGGATTTTCCATCTCCTAAGGATCCGTTAAACTATCTACTATGTAGTAATATACGCTAAGTAGATAATGTCTATCAGTAATATAAAGTATCAAAATAGCATTAAGGCATTACCATAATCCCCCTTAACACATTTTATATTCCCAAAAGCATATACAAGACCGTAGTTTCCCCAAAACCGGAAGTCACCAGAGGGCAATCCATATACTCAAGGTACAAATCAAAACGTAGTGGTCGCGAATAGGATAATCAGTATGACAAGGTACATGAGGCGATACGAACTAGGATACTAGTAGTTGCATGATCCGGACTGATGTTGGGCATAGCCAGCAGCTACCCCAACACCGCGAAACAACACTCCGAAATCAAGGGGTGCACCCAAATCGCATCACAAATGTAATAGATATGGTATCGAAGAAGTGTGTCCGCTAGAGGTGGCGAACCTCAATGGCCCGGCGCGGCTCCTGTTTTAGTCATGTCAGGGGTCATCCAATATCGTTCTCTTTCTTCAGTCATTGCGTTCACCAAACCATCCACTTCATTCTGGATCAACACTCCGCGTATAATAGTTATTAAAGTGGTTTTCGGTATCGATAGAGAGTATGTCCATATCCGATCCCGGTCTCTTTAATAACTACGTATTATTACACCGTTGGCTCTTTTACATTTCAAATCGGTTCATAATTGATATCAAAATATCATATTTGCTTCAAAATCAAATCCATTTCAAATATCGACATAGCCATTCAAAATATAAGGTTCCTTTCAAAAATCATTTTTCGTCTCAATAACTCATTTCGTTTTCAAAATCATTTCGAATTTCAATTTAGGTTGCAACTTCATTCAACTCGATTCGTATTTAAATTCAAGATTTAAATATAAACATTTCACCTTATAAACCAGCTTAGGATTTTAGAAAAATAGTTTAAGTAGTTTTAAAAGTAGTTTTAAATAATTAAAATAGTTAAAATACTTTAAAATCTTAAAGTGGATTTGAAAATAGATAAATTTACTTTAAAATAATTTAAATTGGGTTAAGTAGATTTAAAATAGATTAAAATAGTTTAAGTATTCAAAATGTTTTATATAACAGAGTAATTTGGAAAACAAATTTAAAACAGCTTCTAAATCAATCCATTTCAATTTATAACTTCCCAATTCAAATCGATTTCAGTTTCCATTCTACCGATTCAATTTCGATTTCAATTCAAATCAATTTCAACTTTGACTTCACTTTATTAAATTTTATATTCACTTTCAATTTATTCAATTCCAATTTATATCGATTTAGAGCTTGATTTTCAAAATATCCATTTATAAAACTTAACAAAAATTTCCATAAATATTCAAGTTTAAATCCAAATTTCAAATATGATTCAATTCCAAACTCGATTTCAAAATATCATTTTTATATCACTTTTACTTAGTAATATTCAAAGCTCGAATTAAGGTTAAATCTTTAAGCAAATCAATTTTCGAAATTAAATCAAATCGCAATTTTTTTTTAATTCCTAAGTCTCCACTTATATTATTTAACAATTTCTTTTAACCAAATTTTATTTCAACATTCCAAACTCAATTTTTCGATAAATTCGATTTTATGAATTGATTTCTATTTATAACTTTTAAATCAAAACATTTAAATAAATTTCAAATCGACGATTTTAAAAATTATTAATTTAGCCAATTCGGTGTCCGTATATAATTTTCTATCCTATGCCCAAGTAATTATTTATTTCAATTAAATGTCAGGGATGAGTATATATTACTTAAATTAAATCACAGTATCATATGTATGCATAACGGGATATATATAAACAAATAAACATACAAACATTCAAATATCAATCAATAGCATCCATCAAACTACATCATCCAATAGGCAATACAATTCATGGCAATTTCATAGTTATCAATGTCAGGTAATTTAATCGCAATTCAATTTTAATTTCAATTTAACTGTCAATTTAATTTTTCAACGGTTAATTCAAACAACAAGCTATATGACGACTAAATTTATATCAAACAACGATAATAAAATTCATATCACTTCATAATGTCAATTTAACTAGCATAAAGATATTTAGTACGTTGTGAGCGTTATAAAACACTCACCTTGATTTTTCGATTTTAAATCAAATCGAACGACGTTCGATTTAACTCAAAATTTTCTCTAGCTCCAAATGATTCCAATCCAGCTCCATAGCGTAGTGCTCGACAAAACGAATCCGTCGCAATTCGTTTCGTCCAAAAAGGACCTCGTATGAAAGAGATACAGCTTTTTAAAGTTATACACAAATTTATATAAATCAATTCTATATTTATTTATTTATAAACCCCCCCTACCATCATAGCCGTTAGATTACCCAGCCTTAGCATCAGGCCATCCACCCAAGCTTCTTCCCCAACCCCATACGCACACGACCGAACCCATAACGCGACCCCAAATCAATTTTCGCACCCCCCCACGAGCACCACCACATCGATCAGAGACCGCCGTTGCGTGCGCCTTCCTCCACCCCGCCTCCGTGCCAAGTGAGGCCCCACCCGGTTGCTCCTTCTTCCTCGAAAAACGTGATGAACGCGTGACCTTCACACGCGATTTCTGGTCGATCCACTGCGAGATTTCCGATCATAGCCGTTGGATGTGGAGTACACGATGCGCTCTACCACTTCCATGTTGAAGGTTCTTCGAATCGATGAACGAATTGGAAGGTTTTTGAGGAGAAAGATCGGAGCATTTCGGCCCTTGTTTCTTGTGGTGGCGGCCGGCCATTTTAGGGTTAGGTTTAATAAAAATAAAATAAAAAAGAAACCATTGACGTGCTTTTATAGAAAAACGATGAACACTATTCAACCCGGGTTTTCGGACTCAGATTTACGCGCGGTGACCGGCACTCCTAGGGTTTATCCTACGTTCCGGACACAATGGGATAGGTTTCGAAAGCTAATTCGATCGTATGTGAGAGTTACAGCGTTAAACGATCAATTTAAATTAAATCGATTTAAACTAATTTCTGCGCGTTTTTCCTTGCCCCGGACAAACGGTAACTCCGATTGACATGAAATTTGAAATCTTACAATAATATCACATTGCGGATCCGATGAAACTTGTTTCGTCGAAATCCGAGACCATTTGAAAAATGACTATTTTAACTCGCCAAATTAATATTAAAACAATTTCAACGCGTTTCGAGCTGCCACGGTCAAACGACAACTCCAATTGCTACGAAAATTGAAATCCGATAATAACAAATTATTACGGATCCAATGGAACTAGTTTCGTCCAATTCTGAGACTGTTCAAAATTTGACTATTTTCCAATCGATAATTAAATATTAAAATATTCAATTTTCACAAATAAATTTTAAATTCAGTTTTAACAGTTCTATAACATCACTATAACTCCAATATGATAAAATAAAATTTTTACAAATCATTTTTAAATCATATTAAACTCAAATTCAATTATCCAATAAATTCCAATTTTAAAATCTTATTAACTCTATTTTAATCCCAATATAACTTACATTCACTTTGGAAACCAATTTGAATCATATTAATCAAATTTCAAATATTCACTCTATTTTCATATATTAAATTTCAATATCAAATTAATCATATCAAATTTGAAATTTAATTAGTTCAAACATTCGCAATATTAAATTTAACAAATTTGATTATTCTTAAATCACTATCTTTTGAAATATTCAAACGAACTTATAAAATTTAACTTTTGAAACGAATCGAAATTATAAAACAACTCTTTACATTATACGATTATTCAATTCCCATTATTAAATTATTCAATAAATTCCTAATATTTAATTTAAACGATTTACCTGTTCAATATTCAATATTTGATTTTAAATAGATTTTACTTATCAATCAATTACTCTATTATACCCAATGAATTCAACATTTATTATCCTATTCAACCTTTGATTGCAAAGGCATTCACTAAGTAACTTTTATTTTTCATTACTTGGATAATTATTGTTGCAATTCATTCCAGTTATTATTATTCCAAACGAATTACAATTTTTTTTTAACATTAAATCACGAAATCTTTTAAATTAGCTATTTTAATTATCGAAAATTTACGGGTCGTTACACTCTCCCCCACTCAAAACTTTTCGTCCCCGAAAAGGAAAAAGGAGGGAAAATGAACTAAGTATATAATTCAATACTAGATATATTTTATTCAAAATAATCCATTTATAAACAATGAAATTCCATTTATAAAGTCATTACTTCACTTTCACTAAGTTATTCCAAACGACTTTCTAACTTTAAGAGTTAGTTATCAAAACAAGTAAAAAAAAAATTAAAAAAATTTTGAAAAATTTTCTAACACCCGGATTTACGGAAAATTTCGGCAGAGTCCCCTTTGCCGGCTCGATCGGTACAACTACAAAACGCCTCTACGGGCCCCAAACCAACAAAAGAAAAATCCAAAAGCCAGTGGCTCATCGAAAATCACCAAATCCAATGACAAAATAAACATGTACCTTATATTTTTATTAGCGAGCATATACGAATAATATAGCGCGAAAGCGAGCTCCAAATGCGAAGCAAGCCAATCCGCACCTACTAAACACTCAACAAACTATGAGAAACATGCATATACGAAAATAATATCAATATACATCATATAGCAACATAACAACTACATGTGCCAACATAGCAAATGCAACAAAACAACAAATGCAACCATCCATCAACTATCATCCTACTATCATCCAACAAATCCATAACCAATCAATATAAATTCACTTCTCTTTAATATTTATTGACTTGGTTTCAATTTTAATCATAGTTGATTCATTAACGTTGGATTTTACTAACATTCATTCTCAATTCAATTAGTTAACATTCACTAATTTATATTTACATTAGTTCACTTCCAATTTAAATCAAATTAAATTCTATTTAAATTCATTTAACTTTGAATTTGATTTCAGTGATTTATAGCTTTCAATTTCATTAACACTTAATGAATTATATAAAATCAACTAACAATCATATAACAACCAAATCATCCCCAACATAACCTAATTATTAATTTTACATTCAATTTGGTTTATCTCTTTTATATATATCATGTTATATAATTTTAAAAGAATCATTTTATATTTGGCATCTTAAATTTTCAATATTAACTTTTAATTAAGTCCGTAAGCCGTACATATATCGTCCGTGAGCAATATCAATCTAATCGCTTATTCGATCACACAATTTCACTTCCAAACTAGTATCGTTCACCCGACTCTCTAGTGCGGACTTAGATTTGGTTCCTTGATTGGAAACTGTTACTCTCCTTGCATAGCCATATACTATGATAGAGAATTTCAGAATCAAATTAAAAATCCATATCCAGGGTTCGCCGTCGAAAATCGAGTGAAAAATCTTAACTTGGATCGATATAAATCATCTCGAAATTTTGTGCTCGAATTTGGATCAAATCGTTATGCGTATAAAATAACATACGTACAATCTCACGTATTACCTTCCAATAGATTTCTATCCAATTTATCTATACTAAATTATTTTATTGACTTTCATTGTATTTGCAATTAATTATTCACAATCCATTATTTAGTTAATATATCTATTTCTTTACATAGCATACTCTTCAACAGTATCTTTTCTTAAACATCATATCAAAGAATTTGTTTTCTCAAGTTCATTTTAAACATTCTATATCATTTAATTAAATCCAATTTCATTTTCCACTTGATTCTTAGCTATAAGAAATTCCTTTGTTTTCATTCATTGCATTTTCATAATTTCAGTAAATAACAAATTTATTTGTGGAACATTTATTAACGCAGAACATTTTATTAATCATTACTTTAATTTATAGTCATTCCATAAAAGCCTAACTTCTTATATATGACTTTTCTTAGTTTATAGTTATCTTAAAGGTTACAAATTTAATTTTATTACAATCCTTTGCAATTTATATTTATTTCTATAACCAATTTATAAAGATATAATACGATTCATTTCTTAAGTTCACTTACTTGTTTCATTTATCCATTTATCATTTCATGCTATATTTAAGTATATATAAATTTTTCACAACCAAATTTTCCATTTGTATACATTTTAATTCCTTTTGAGTTTTCCTTACTTGTATGCTTCAATTATTTTCAGGTTCTGTTTATTTGTACAATACCTCATTACATATCCAAACATCATTTTAACTTTTAACATTTGGTAAGTCTTGTTATATGTTATCAGAATGTAAATTTGGTATTATACAAATTTATAGAATTTCATTTTTACTTAATTAGAATGTTCACAAATTTAATTTGTTTAAATCCTCTTTACCTTTCAACTTTAAAATTTTCCCAATCAATAGCTTAGATATCTTAATCCTCTTATTTTATAAATTCTGTTATTCACATTTCATTCAAATAATTTGAAAATTACTAATTAACATAACTTAAAAATTTAAATGCCCGGTTCTTTCAAATCATTTGAAATAAATATATACACTTATATCTTTAATATATTAAATCATACCTTTGGATTTCAAACCAAAACCCATTTACCCAAAATAATTTCGAAGAAAACAAAGCTTCTTAGAAGTCTCCCCCACTTAGAGACTCGAAAATGAACGTCGATGATGCTGCGCAGTCATCACCGAAATTATTTTCCAGCGACATAAGAGAGGAGTACTAAATTCATTCTTCCCTTTAAAATCCTTTCAAAATATCTCCATAAACAATTTCCAACCAATATTACTATATATTTCTTCAAAACTTTGAAAACCATTTTCCAAAATCTCCGGGTCTTAAATTCAATATTGCCCAATTTAAATCTACTTTAATTTATAAGTCACCTTTATAAAACATTCTTATAGGATTTTCTTTCTTAGAACATTCTACAAGTGTTTTATCATTGTTCATTTTGTAATTCACCTTATTTATTTAAATTACAATATCCGATTAAGGTTAATAGCCAATATTTCATTTCCAACAACCAAATAAGCTAGATTGATCACCATAAATTTTTAAGTAAATTCTTTATATACAAAATATAATTAGGAAAAAATTATTTCATTTACCCAATTTCAAAACAATACTATGTCGAGTTGTCCCGTTTAAGTGTTTAGAGATCCCTATCAATGACGTTAATTACTCGTATTGACCAGAATCCATAAGCCACTCAACAAATCAACCGACACAATATAAAAAATTTTATATCACTAACAAATACGCTCTCTCATATACACTCAACTCATTCATATAGTTTACCTCTATTTCAATGATTTATTCCCCACTAGAGCCAAGGTTTATCGCTAAACCAAAGCTTTGATACCAACTGTAACGACCCGCCTTTTTGGACAGTTTAAACCGACGATCAAATACACATGTCGATTCCAAACCATTCAAAAGGGCAGATAGTTATTGGGGTAAATAAGAAGAGAAAAGAAAGAGAAATAAAGGAAGTGAAACAACACAGAATCTCGCAGCGTAACGATAAAATATAATAGTCAAATAAACAGTTCATGAAGCTGTCTACTATACTTTGACAATTATTTATACAACATTTATCAGAGTTTATACATATATAATAGAACAATTAAATAATGCAACAGATAGCATGATGCAAGGGTAATAATAGTAATAGTATACCAAATCTTCGTTTTCGTCCTCCAGAATAGATCTTCAAAATCTGAAAACTCAGGACTGACCCGAGCGTAATGAAAAGACAAAACACTCGAGTCAGGACTAAATACCCTTATGAAAGTTAAATCAATCGTAAATAAATATGAGTGCAACGGCGTCGGAGATGTTTACGGGGTTTGACATCTCCTATCCAGTGTCAACGTGCGTGCAGTAACTCAGGAGATGTTACGGGATTTTCCATCTCCTAAGGATACGTTAAACTATCTACTATGTAGTAATATACGCTAAGTAGATAATGTCTATCAGTAATATAAAGTATCAAAATAGCGTTAAGGCGTTACCATAATCCCCCTTAACACATTTTATATTCCCAAAAGCATATACAAGACCGTAGTTTCCCCAAAACCGGAAGTCACCAGAGGGCAATCCATATACTCAATGTACAAATCAAAACGTAGTGGTCGCGAATAGGATAATCAGTATGACAAGGTACATGAGGCGATACCAACTAGAATACTAGTAGTTGCGTGATCCGGACTGATGTTGGGCATAGCCAGCAGCTATCCCAACACCGCGAAACAACACTACGAAATCAAGGGGTGCACCCAAATCGCATCACAAATGTAATAGATATGGTATCGAAGAAGTGTGTCCGCTAGAGGTGGCGAACCTCAATGGCCCGGCGCGGCTCCTGTTTTAGTCATGTCAGGGGTCATCCAATATCGTTCTCTTTCTTCAGTCAAGGCGTTCACCAAACCATCCACTTCATTCTAGATTAACACTCCGCGTATAATAGTTATTAAAGTGGTTTTCGGTATCGACAGAATGTATGTCCATATCCGATCCCGGTCTCTTTAATAACTACGTATTATTACACCGTTAGCTCTTTTACATTTCAAATCGGTTCATAATTGATATCAAAATATCATATTTGCTTCAAAATCAAATCCATTTCAAATATCGACATAGCCATTCAAAATATAAGGTTCCTTTCAAAAATCATTTTTCGTCTCAATAACTCATTTCGTTTTCAAAATCATTTCGAATTTCAATTTAGGTTGCAACTTCATTCAACTCGATTCGTATTTAAATTCAAGATTTAAATATAAACATTTCACCTTATTGACC
Organism: Allium cepa; assembly: GCA_030765085.1. Classification (NCBI taxonomy): domain Eukaryota; kingdom Viridiplantae; phylum Streptophyta; class Magnoliopsida; order Asparagales; family Amaryllidaceae; genus Allium; species Allium cepa. Next base: position 63,964,166 of record CM060935.1, read on the forward strand.
AGCTTAGGATTTTAGAAAAATAGTTTAAGTAGTTTTAAAAGTAGTTTTAAATAATTAAAATAGTTAAAATACTTTAAAATCTTAAAGTGGATTTGAAAATAGATAAATTTAGTTTAAAATAATTTAAATCGGGTTAAGTAGATTTAAAATAGATTAAAATAGTTTAAGTATTCAAAATGGTTTATATAACAGAGTAATCTGGAAAATAAATTTAAAACAGCTTCTAAATCAATCCAGTTCAATTTATAACTTCCCAATTCAAATCGATTTCAGTTTCTATTCTACCGATTCAATTTCGATTTCAGTTCAAATCAATTTCAACTTTGACTTCACTTTATTAAATTTTATATTCACTTTCAATTTATTCAATTCCAATTTATAGCGATTTAGAGCTTGATTTTCAAAATATCCATTTATAACACTTAACAAAAATTTCCATAAATATTCAAGTTTAAATCCAAATTTCAAATATGATTCAATTCCAAACTCGATTTCAAAATATCATTTTTATATCACTTTTACTTAGTAATATTCAAAGCTCGAATTAAGGTTAAATCTTTAAGCAAATCAATTTTCGAAATTAAATCAAATCCCAATTTTTTTTTAATTCCTAAGTCTCCACTTATATTATTTAACAATTTCTTTTAACCAAATTTTATTTCAACATTCCAAACTTAATTTTTCGATAAATTCGATTTTATGAATTGATTTCTATTTATAACTTTTAAATCAAAACATTTAAATAAATTTCAAATCGACGATTTTAAAAATTATTAATTTAGCCAATTCGGTGTCCGTATATAATTTTCTATCCTATGGCCAAGTAATTATTTATTTTAATTAAATGTCAGGGATGAGTATATATTACTTAAATTAAATCACAGTATCATATGTATGCATAATGGGATATATATAAGCAAATAAACATACAAACATTCAAATATCAATCAATAGCATCCATCAAACTACATCATCCAATAGGCAATACAATTCATGGCAATTTCATAGTTATCAATGTCAGGTAATTTAATCGCAATTCAATTTTAATTTCAATTTAACTGTCAATTTAATTTTCCAACGGTTAATTCAAACAACAAGCTATATGACGATTAAATTTATATCAAACAACGACAATAAAATTCATATCACTTCATAATGTCAATTTCCCTAGCATAAAAATATTTAGTACGTTGTGAGCGTTATAAAACACTCACCTTGATTTTTCGATTTTAAATCAAATCGAACGACGTTCGATTTAACTCAAAATTTTCTCTAGCTCCAAATGATTCCAATCCAGCTCCATAGCGTAGTGCTCGACAAAACAAATCCGTCGCAATTCGTTTCGTCCAAAAAGGACCTCGTATGAAAGAGATACAGCTTTTTAAAGTTATACACAAATTTATATAAATCAATTCTATATTTATTTATTTATAAACCCCCCTACCATCATAGCCGTTAGATTACCCAGCCTTAGCATCAGGCCGTCCACCCAAGCTTCTTCCCCAACCCCATACGCACACAACCGAACCCATAACGCGACCCCAAATCAATTTTCGCACCCCCCACGAGCACCACCACATCGATCAGAGACCGCCGTTGCGTGCGCCTTCCTCCACCCCGCCTCCGTGCCAAGTGCGGCTCCACCCGGTTGCTCCTGCTTCCTCGAAAAACGTGATGAACGCGTGACCTTCACAAGCGATTTCTGGTCGATCCACTGCGAGATTTCCGATCATAGCCGTTGGATGTGGAGTACACGATGCGCTCTACCACTTCCATGTTGAAGGTTCTTCGAATCGATGAACGAATTGGAAGGTTTTTGAGGAGAAAGATCGGAGCATTTCGGCCCTTGTTTCTTGTGGTGGCGGCCGGCCATTTTAGGGTTAGGTTTATTAAAAAATAAATAAAAAAGAAACCATTGACGTGCTTTTATAGAAAAACGACGAACACTATTCATCCCGGGTTTTCGGACTCCGATTTACGCGCGGTGACCGGCACTCCTAGGGTTTATCCCACGTTCCGGACACAATGGGATAGGTTTCGAAAGCTAATTCGATCGTATGTGAGAGTTACAGCGTTAAACGGTCAATTTAAATTAAATCGATTTAAACTAATTTCTGCACGTTTTTGCTTGCCCCGGACAAACGGTAACTCCGATTGACAAGAAATTTGAAATCTTACAATAATATCACATTACGGATCCGAAACTAGTTTCGTCGAAATCCGAGACCGTTTGAAAAATGACTATTTTAACTCGCCAAATTAATATTAAAACAATTTCAACGCGTTTCGAGCTTCCACGGTCAAACGACAACTCCAATTGCTACGAAAATTGAAATCCGATAATAACAAATTATTACGGATCCAATGGAACTAATTTCGTCCAATTCTGAGACTGTTCAAAATTTGACTATTTTCCAATCGATAATTAAATATTAAAATATTCAATTTTCACAAATAAATTTTAAATTCAGTTTTAACAGTTCTATAAAATCACTATAACTCCAATATGATAAAATAAAATTTTTACAAATCAATTTTAAATCATATTAAACTCAAATTCAATTATCCAATAAATTCCAATTTTAAAATCTTATTAACTCTATTTTAATCCCAATATAACTTACATTCACTTTGGAAACCAATTTGAATCATATTAATCAAATTTCAAATATTCACTCTATTTTCATATATTAAATTTCAATATCAAATTAATCATATCAAATTTGAAATTTAATTAGTTCAAACATTCGCAATATTAAATTTAACAAATTTGATTATTCTTAAATCACTATCTTTTGAAATATTCAAACGAACTTATAAAATTTAACTTTTGAAACGAATTAAAATTATAAAACAACTCTTTACATTATACGGTTATTCAATTCCCATTATTAAATTATTCAATAAATTCCTAATATTTAATTTAAACGATTTACCTGTTCAATATTCAATATTTGATTTTAAATAGATTTTACTTATCAATCAATTACTCTATTATACCCAATGAATTCAACATTTATTATCCTATTCAACCTTTGATTGCAAAGGCATTCACTAAGTAACTTTTATTTTTCATTACTTGGATAATTATTGTTGCAATTCATTCCAGTTATTATTATTCCAAACGAATTACAATTTTTTTTAACATTAAATCACGAAATCTTTTAAATTAGCTATTTTAATTATCGAAAATTTATAGGTCGTTACACTATTTGTAGTGTTTAAAATATAGTAAAAGTTTGAATGTTGTTTAAAAGCTAAATTTTATAATTTACATATTTATGTTATTTATTAAAGTATAATTTGTTTTAAAATTCAATTTTTCCTAAGATTTTATAAAGGAGAATGCATTTATTGAATAATAGAAATTTTATATATGAAAACATTTGTTACAACAAGTGTAAACAAAATAAAATACATATGTTAAGATATGAAAATATAAATGCATAAAGGGTTAAAATAAAATTTATAAAATAATTTAACTTAATGATATAAATACAAATTTGTTCACATAGGAAATTTGTAAGGGAATTAAAATGTGTAATTGTACAAGTGTTGGTTTATGAGACAAGTGCCATTTATTTTGTTTAAAATGAATTAAATTTTATATTGAAAAATGAAAACTAAACTACATTCTTCTTTTCTCAAAACTGAAATAAGAGAAACAAAATCAAACAAGTTGAAATCATTTTAAAACTAAAGCTACTCTCAGATTTCCAAATCTGGAAAACATGCAAGTACAATCAGGTTACCAATTCAATTCAAAAGCCTGAAGCAAGCCATAGCCCAGAATGCAATTCAAAGAAAATCAGATGCAGCAATTTTTTTTTACAAAGCCTGTAATCAAAGCTATCAAACTGTATTAAGTATTCAACAAAATCAAACATGCAAGATCAACTACCATCTCAAACAAGTCCGGATCCAGATCAGATTCAGCATTGAAAACAAGTTTTCAAATCAAAGAAATTGAACCAGAAAACAATCTTCAACCTGAGGATAAAATCAACAACATCAAAATCAGAGTTCCAGATTTGCAAATTCAAATTACAATTTCCAGGTTTCAAAAGTATTTCCTGTCCTCTGTCTTCATTCCAGGTATGCAAACTCTTCAACCTTCATATATAAAAATTAATCTAGTTTGCATGTTTGATTTTATCTGGATGTATGCTTGAAAATCCTATGTTTAAATGTGTTTATGCTGGGTATATATATGTACAGACTGTTCTGTTATACTCACAGGCTCAAGCACATTCAAAATAAAATCAATTTCTCTATATACAATCAATTCTAGATCTTGGTTTCTAAATAAAAGATGATGGTAGGAGTGTAGCTTAATTTAAAAAAATACATTCAAGTATAAATAGCAAGTAGAATTGCTAGAAAATATGAATATCAGTAAAATTAAATTTAAGTCAAAGATTTGATTTTGAGATTTTCAAGCTTTGATCATATGAACTTATTCGTATTTCAAAAATATGAATTTAGGAATTCATTTCATAATTTTTAAGCGTATAATTATCGATCAATTGGGAGTTGAACGTGGTCTATAATTTGGGCATTTGCGGGTAAATGAAGAAGTTTGGAATGTCGAGATCATGGCTGGAGTTCGCTTGAGGGTCAGGGACCTTGGTAAAAATGATCAGTGAATTTATTGATCACCGGGGTTGTTGTACATCATCATTTTAGGGTTCAAAGTTTCATTTTGGTCGTGGGCAAAGATAAGATCGCCACGACGTCATCGTGGCATCGAGTGGGATCAGACCAGAAGGAATGGTTTCGTGGGTCATCGGAGTAGCTAGAGCCGCGATCTCGAAGCGTACGGTGGTCGGAGTCGGCCGGGTGAAGTGTTTTGTTGTCAGCATCAGGTTTCGGTTGGGTGCTGGGTATACTTAATTCTGATTTCAGGCGAGTTCAACATTTCTGGGTGTTCGAGTTAACCGTCAAGGTCATCGATGATACGTGGAGAGTCTCGGCAATGGTTGGAAGAGGTGGGATCGTCTGTGCACATGTACAGGTGATCAATGGTGTTAGTTGATAAAGGTTTTGGGAGGAAGAGAAAGGTCTCGAGTCGATATCGTGATGTTTTGTGGATAGCTCGGGTGCGTGCTGGAGTATGCTTTTGAGTGATATTATGATTAACAAGTTTTCAAATTTTAAACTGAAACAAAAATAAAGAAAGGAAGAAACTCGGGGAGAATGTGAAATGGCTCGGGTAAAAACAAGTTTGGCTCGGGTTGTATGATTTCCAGTTAAAAACTTTTTATAATCTAAGTTAAATAAATTTCTAAATTTATTCTTTTTAAAAAAAAGATAATTGTTTGTTAAGTTGGAATGTGTAGTTTAAAGGTTTTTGAAATAAAAATATTTTAAATAAATTAAGTTTAAAATGTGTTAAACATATATTTTCAAAAAGTTTATTTTAATAAAACCTAACAATGAATTAAGAAGTTAATCAAATGTTTTTAAAATGTTAACCTAAAAGTGAAGTTAATTTATATTATTAATGATGATTAATTAAAGGTTAATTGATTCATTAATTAAGGTTAATTAATAAATGATTAAGGATAATTAGTTAAATGATTAATTAATTAAAGGCTAATTAATTAATGAAGGTGATTAAGCAATGATTAATTAATTAAAGGCTAATTAATTAATGAAGGTGATTAAGAACTGATTAATTAATTAAAGTCTAATTAATTAATGAAGGTGATTAAGGAATGATAATTAATAAAGGGATAATTAATTAATGTGATTAATTAAGGATAATTAATTAAAGGTTATTTAATTAATTATCAATGGTTACTTAATAAATGTTTAAAGGTTAATTAATTTAAAGAATAATTAATTAATGAGGTTAATTAATTAAGGTAATTAATTTGAGAATAATTAATTAAAGGTTAATTAGTTAACGAAAGTAGTTAAGGGATGATTATTAATTAAGGATTAATTAGTTAAATTTTTGTAATTAATTAAGGATAATTAATCCAAGGATTAATTATTAATTAAAGGTTAATTAATGATTAATTAAAGGATAATTAATAATGATGGTTTGTAATTAATTAATTATTAATTAACCATGATTAGAAATTTATTCATAGGTAATGATCTGGTTTAAAATTAATCGGATGACTTGATGATTATACTTATGAATGTATGGATGGTATGAAATGCCGTGAATTATATGATATCCCTTATGTGTAATGTTCTGTGATATGTTTGAGTTGTGGAATGTAATTTATTATCTGTAATGCGTTTATGTTATCTATCTGTAATTTTGTGTATATGGATAAGCATTATAGGATTATACCGCTTATCGATATTGCTGTGATTGTATCTGTAATGATTGATGGTGTGATGATTAATGATGTTGCACTATTGTGTTAAACCTCTAGACGACACCATACACACACAAATATGGATTGCTCGGGGATATTGGTTAAGTCACAGATTTTTAATGATTTTAAAGATTGAATTTTTCAATACAAAATAGTTTGGAATTGGAATTGAAAGCATTTGAAAAGGAGTTTCAAAATTAAAAGTTATTTTGAATAACTTGATTGTGTTTTAAAATGTAAATAATTTGATTTAAATTTGAGTTCAAAATCTGAAATTGAATTCTATGTTTGGGAACTATGGTTTAAAGAGGTTATACAAGTTATATATGGGTTAAACCATTTTAAATGTATTGATTTGGGAATTTGAATTTAACTCAAGGGGTGTAACTTGTGCAGATATAATTAGATTTTTTTCCAAAAACGAGAACTATTTATTTTCAAAAAAATAAAAGCTTTCCTATAAGGAAAGGATTTCCAATTTGTGTTGAAAAGTTTCAAGTTTGAAATGAAATTGTGAAATGTTTTGAAAGCTATAAACGAACCTTTGTGAAAGATTATTAAACCTTGTTTTGAAATCAAAGAAGATTTTAAATGCTGTATCTTTTATATAAAAGATTTGAATTGGAAACGAGTTTGAAAGCTATTAAATCTTTGATTTAAAGATTGAATGAGTTAATCCAAATTGAAATGGAAATTGTTTTGAAAATCTGTGAATGAAACTTTGTGAAAAATGGGTGAACTTTGTGAAGTGAATCTTTCTTGTTTAAAGTTTTGAAATGGTAATTTGTTTAAAGCATTTGAAAGAAAAGTTTTGGATTTCAAGTTGTGACTTAACTGAAATCCCAATATCCATATGTTTTTAAATATTGCGCTCATTATTCGGTTTAGCCGGAAAAGGACCTTGTGTCATATAACCTATTCCATATAATTGTACGATGTTATTGATAGCATTTGAAGACCGGTGGTGAAGACCGAATATTTTCGAAAGCGAAAGGATAACTCGTCGAATGTCTCAGCACCGAATGGCCCCGGTATAGAGATATCCATTTGTGATAGGGAGTCCGGACGTTATTAGGAATTATCCGGATTTACAAGGGCTTCTTCGGAAGTGCCTTCGGTTCTGTTCGAACCCGGAACAGACTTGTATGGATGTATGTCTGACATTACACTTTGAGATGTAAAGCCGGTTTTTATCAAATACATTTCTGTTTGGTGACAGAAATTTATTCTCTTAGCTTAACACCCTTCTCTGAGACATATGAGATCAGAGGTTATGTAGTTGATGGTTACTAGTGATACATTCCCAATTTGGTAATGTGGCATACAAAGTGCTGCCGATCATTTGTTGATCAAAGCATGGCTTTGTGAAAAACGTAGCTTTGTGGACGAGACTGCATCAGGACCTCACAAACTGAGAATGGTCAAAATAGGAAGAATGCAGTAAGGTTTCAAGGGTCGCACCCCTAGGGTATGTCCATTCCTTCTGGAAAAGGATGGTATCATGGTATGGAGCCCAGATACTTAACTCATGTGGACACTGTAAATTTATTACTGTGTAATGGTTATGGTTGAGAGCTCTCGGATAAAGGTCGTAAATGACCGGGGGTGGCATATCTTAGGTCTTACTCCCGGGAAGGAAGTAAACTGGCCTTGTGTTGGCAGAGAACTGAGGGATGGTTCTCGGGGCGTCCCTCCAGAGGTGTATCCATGTGGCAATGGGAAGTTCCTTGGCCTGACCATTTGTTGGAAATCCAATCATCCAATACGATCCCTTTACGATTGCAGTTGTATTACCTGCCACCTCAGGTGGTAGCTATAGTAGGCATAGTATAATGATACATATGCTGGCTAAGATTAATATTATACTTTCGAAATGTTTTCCACTATGCACTAACAATAATATCAAATGGTTTTCACGTATCAAGCATTTTTGACTGTCATAAGGAGAAATCTCCTCCAAGTGTGAGTTTGCATTGTGTGTGACGGGAGGCATTATGGCAGTTTTATTTTCCAAAAAAGCATTGCGGATTTCCATTTTAAATTCTTTGTTTGTTTTAAAAGATAAACTGTTTTTGTTTGCTCATACCAGTCCCATGACTGACCCAGAGTTTATTGTATCCTTCCTAAACTCTGGGTACCTACAATTTTCCACACGGGCAGTCTAGATTTGAGTTTTTCAGATAATCAAATAGTAGGTGTAGATTCGATAGCATTCAGCCTTTGGATTTGGTGATAGCATTCGTTTCTCTTGGACCGACCTTGCTTAATACAATTTGATGGGGGTTTGAGCTAGCTTTGGATTAGAGATGGAGTTTTTGGGTTGGCATTGAAGACATTATCTTTCTGCGGCAGTTGCCTATTTGCTTTATCTTCTTCCGTTGTTTATTGTCTCTGTTATTGTCTTGTATCTCTGATGTATATTGATATGTAGTTGTATCTGATATTGTATCAAATGTTGTATATCAAATGTATTATTTATTTTATTCCGCTGTGTTGTTTTACTTGATGTGTTATAAGCTCCGACGAGCCAGATTCTACGTTTGAATCTGCGGCATCGAGTACGAGTGAAGTACGGGTGTCGATTTTCGAAGGTCGAGTCAGGTTCGTTACATTAAATATTGGAATTTTAAATCTAAATTAGTTTATGGAAATTAATTAAATTAATGGAATTTAAAACCAAAATGATTTTTCCAAATTAATAATGGAAATATGATAAAAGTTCAATCAATGGATTCAAATCCATATTCATTTCCCAATTATAAGATTTGAAAATAACTTGATTATTAGATTTTTTTTAACGTAAATTGAATTTCCAATTAATAGTGGATTAATGAAAAGTAACATGAAATATATATTTTAAATTACTTTTCATTAAAATTGGAAATGGAATTTAATATAATTTGATAATAGATTACTTATTTCCTAAGTAACAAATTTCTACATAAGAAGAGAAAAATAAACAATGAATCCTAAATTCCTTATGAATAAGACAATGTCTACATTATGAAAAAAGCAAACAAGTCAAATTGGATTCTTCGATTGTCTTTGTTTATGTTGATTACTACTGATTTATTACTGTAGTTAAAAATGTTCTCACTTTATATGTTTAGATTTTCCCTAAATGAGACGAGGATTGATTTGATTAATTATAGTAATAGTAGTAGTAATAATAATAATAATGTGATTATTATTCTATGAGTGAGTACGTTGAGATAGTCTCTAAGATGACTAGAGTTGCATTGAAAGTGACCTTATGAGATCCCATTGGGATATATGATCTGTGATGAAAATTAATAAAGTGAAACTCGACATATTTAATACCAAAAAAGCTAACATCCATCTTAGTTAACTAACTACAGGATAGAGCATCGAGTCTGTGACAAGTTAGCCATATTGTCACTCATCAAATGGTCATTTACTTGGGCTTTAGAATTAATTATCGAGTAGAATATCAGATAAATGAAAATTGATGGAAATTAAGACTTCGGAGATTTGAGTGTTATTTAGGATAATGAGAAGACCACGCGGGGATGCTCACAATATATTATATTGAGTATTGTCTCCCTTTCCAAACTCATCTTTTGGCACTGTTATGTTGTAGATATAAAGATAATATCATACTTTCGAAAAGTAAGAATTTGACAATCTGTAACTGAATAAATATGGAAATTAAAGACAGATCTATGTGTTATCACTATATAGTCGAAATTGGGTTAGTGTATGAGTGTCTGACATTACCCTATTATCTTGCATGTGCATTATTGGACGATTACATTATATGGTGCCAAATAGGAACATGTCTTATTATTATTGTGCTAACTCTATCTTAGCAGGAGAAGAGCAGGTTTTAGTGTTATTCCTTTATTTACTTATTTATACGAATGTTGCATATATTCTTATGCGTATACATAGTCCGGACTACACCAGGAGCCATGTTTGTGGAGTGGATCGACTATGTTATATTGTTATGCGTTATACTGTATACTAGATAAATATTTCGCTCATATTAGACCTAGTTTGACCTGCATGTTATTTTCTCTATAAATAACTTTCAAGTACTCTTAAATGGGTAGCTTGGGAAGTTACAGGTTTTCTCAGAGTAGCGTACTGGTTGTTTAGAGGATTGGTAGAAGACCATCTTGTGTATTTTCTACCGATATGTATGTATGTATGTATGTATGTATGTATGTATGTATGTTATTACCTAAGTAAGGATGTTGTGTGTATGACCCACGATGATGTGTAGTCTCTTGTGAGACATTACAGGTCTTGTTATGGAACCTATTGTATAAGACATATTATATTTTATCTGTTGCATGTTTGAGATATATCTCGTTTTATGTACTTGTGTTGTTCTGTTCTGGGAAACTACTTCATAACATTGCTTTATGCAAAGATGAAATATGTGTATTAAGTTGCTTTTATTGTTATTGAAAAACTTCAGCCTCACATCTATTTGGCCCGGACTGCTTGCTATCTCCATCCCGAGCCCAAATCTGTTGTAAACGATTACCTAATATGATTGTTTTCCCCTACCCATCAGAGTTAATGGTCGATTACTCTGACTAATACTCAGAAAATTCAATTATATATTACATGTATCATTAGACTATATATTAATTATATCATTTTGTTTATTTTGAATATAAAGACACCTTGTGGATCAGTTCTCGACTTATCATTTGTTTATGCATGCAAGACAGTTTTGCTTGACACATACTAGGCTTGTTGGTGGTAATTTAGACCATTATATTTTATTGTATTAAACGAATGTTCTCCTTTCTTTGAGGAAAACTCATTATGTAACAATCTTCTATTTTAAAACATTCAAATCGACAATCATCCACTCAAATCAAACTCAATTGCTCAAAACAATAGATTGTTAATTTATATTTGGCCAAACATAGCATATACAGTAAATAAATCAATAATAGAATTACAGATTCAGATCATTACAACAATAAGTAGTGGAACAGATAAATAATAGTTTATGAAGCTATTATAAAACATCAGAGTTTGAAACAAATACAATGGAAATCTCAATTACAATGGAATGTCTAATACATAAGCAAATTACAAGTCTGAATACAAATAACCGAAGATAACTGGAATAACTGAAAGCTAAATAGATATAAGACAGATCTTCAAGCAAAGCTCCAAGGTTCAAAGGTGAGTCTCAAATGCTATGACACTTAGTTTGACCCGAGCATAAAGAAAAACACAAAACACTCGAGTCAGGATTAACATTCTTGTGCAAGAAAATCAACTTAAGTGAAATGCAATATAACTTAAAGGATGTTTGGGAATCCCATCTTTTAAGGATCCGTTAAACTATATACATATAGTACAATACAATACGTAGATATTGTCTACAGTAAAATAAAATATTAAAATAGGGTTAAGGCGTTACTAACAATACTATAAACTCCACCAAAACTGGTAGGCTATTAGGGAGAACTCCATAGGTACGACACAAACCAAATTCGTAGAAGGCACGATAAGGCATGTGACAAGGCATGCAAGGCAATGCCAGGGTAGAATTCTACCGTTTGCACTCCTGGACTAGCGGTAACGCATTGCAGCTACTACCTCCCATCTCGAGACACACTCCCAAATCAAAGGTGCACCCAATAAAATCAAAAAGTAATAAAATGGTATCAAAGGAATGTGCCCGATTTGAGGAACGACCTCACTTGGCTCAGTATAGCTCCTGTTTTAGCCACATCAAGCTGACTCGCGGAAGTAAAGGCTGCGTTAATAGCTCATATAGAATCGTCACCAAACCATCCTACTTCGTTCTGGAATCTCCACTACATACACAGTTGTTAAAGTGGTTTTTGGTATCGGCAGAGAGTATGACAATATCCGATTCTCGTCTCTTTAACAACCAAATGCTCATTTCATAGCGTGGTCATTTATATTTTAAACATTTCATACTTCATATCAAGATATCATATTTTTTCCAAAATCATATCACTTTTGAAATCATATTCACATTCAAAATCATATCACTTTCGAAATCAAATTTACTTTAGAAATCATAACCATAAAATAGTTAAACCATCATATCAAAATATTCGCATTTAGATCCATTAAATCTAAATTATAGCAGTTCCAACTTAAACAGTTTAAGTATTGAAAATAGTTTATATATTGAAATAGTTATAAATCAAAAATAATTTATATATTTAAAATAGTTTACAGATTAAAATAGTTTATATATTAAAAGAGTTTATATCGAAAATAGTTTCAAATTAGAATTGTTTCCTTCTAATTTCACAAGTCAATACAAATCCACTTTAGTTCCAAATATTCAATTTAAATCAATCTCAGTTCGAAAATTTCTAATTCTCGTTAAAACCATTAAAATTTATATTGATTTCAAATCCAGGTTTGAATAACAAATTTAAACCGCTTCCAATTCAATCAGTTTCGAACTTTAAATATCCAAACAATCTACAATAACCCAATTTAACAAATTTCATTCATAATTCAACTTTAATTTTATTTAAGCTTGAAATATTCACTTAATATATAAAATCTCAAATTAAAAATTTAAATCAATATTAAATATTCAATTTAATTTTTATTTAAATTTGTAAAATTCATTTAGTCACCTTTAATCAAAAATCCGATTGTTAAGTTGTAAAATCATATCTTTAAAATTTCAATTAATAAGTTTCCAAATCAATTTTTATTATATCAAATTCTTACACAAAGAAAATTTCAAATCAAATTCAATTTATCCTTCCCACTTTTTTTTAAAGTTAGTACAACTAAACATTTATTTAAAATACTAAAATAAATTTAAATAAATATTTAAAAACATATTATATATTAGTTAAATTAAATTATTATTAAATTTTATTATATTAATTATTATTAAATTAAATCTTATTATTATTAAATCTATTTTAAACCTTAATTTATATATTTAAAAATAATAAAGATATAAGTAAAATTTTATAATTCTCATTTTTAAAACTTAACTTAAAATTTTATAATTTCCAAAACATAAAATTTTAAAATCTAAATTTTTACACATGTTAAAAATCTTTATATTATACTTAAAAGTCAATATTAAATAAAACTATATTTTTTCTTTTAAAATGTGGAAATCATTTTCAAATATAGACCAACGGTTTTCGCATAAAATTTCTATCATATGGTTAAGTGATACATATAATTATCATTTCATTCCGCAATTTAAATTTAACATTTACGGGTATATATCATTTCAACCCGCAATCCCAGAATTTCAAATTCAATAAAAATCGCTTGGGTTTATCATTTCAATCCATAACGATTTTCTTCTAATCTATAATATCATTGGGGTATGTATCATTTTAACCCATAGGGAATTTTTAAACTAGTAGGGAACTTGCAGAGTGAGAAAAAATATGATAATAATATAACATATCAACAATAGGGATATATCATAAGCAATAAATTTAAATATATACAACAGGTTATGGTGTCATATGTCATAGGTGAACACTTTCAGATAATGGTATATCATATTTAACAATTAAATAACTTAACAATTCAAATTTAACAATGTATTTCAATCATCATTTCATGTGAATTGAATTTACTAAATATAAGAATGTAATCATGAATGATTGCTCACCTTTCGAGGCCAGAGAACAACGACGGCAAAAATGGTGACACGGACATGCACACGGATATGGACATGAGGCAAAAGCTGCTGCGACCTATTTTGGACAGCGGCGACACAAAAGCAAAGCACGATGAACTGGATTTGATAAAGATCAATTATATAAGTGAACTTATATATATAAACTATATGTATATTAAATCATATTTTAATTTAAACACATATTAGAGTAAACTCTAGATTTATATATTTCAAAAATCATTGTTTAATTTAAAACACATATTAAAATTTAACATAAAACCCTTACATTATACTTGAAACCCGATACTCATGCATATACTAATATATATAAACTAACATATCATATATATAACTTATATAAACCTATATATACATATATACATATATACATACACAAACATATCATACATATCTTATATAAACTTATATAATTGTACTTCATTGTTTACTTTATATAAGTAAAATAGAGAAGGGAAAAATCTTAAATATGACTGTATATATAACACTAGAGCAGAACACTACGTATAACCATATATACATAATACATTTTTTCTCTGAACATAACAACAGACTAGAACTTTGAAATATAATATATGTATATATATACACACACATGTCATTTTATTAATAAATATAATAAGAAAAGATTATGGAATGAAGTAGGGAGGGTTGAAGACTGTCAGGGTGCTTGGAGGGACGATGCAGCAAACTTTCAAGCAAATATGGATAAGCACAGATAAATATACGAATTATATATATATATATATATATATATATATATATATATATATGTATATGTATATAATTAGACACACACACATTTCAAAATATTAACCAAACATATTAAATATAAACATATTATATATAACCAAACATATTATATAGGAGCATTTCACTAGAAGGACAAACTTTGCAGTCCAATTATTTTCTAGGACACACATCCATAGAAATTAATTTCAAGGCCAAAGTCGGCAAAATAATTACTTTTAAGGACAAAGTCAGTAGTCCAATTACTTTCAAGGACATACTTTCATAGGTTTTTATGCCTTAGAAACTAATTATTTTGCATTTTGTCCTTAAAAGTAATTATTTTAATTGTGTGTCCTACAAATTAATTGCACTTGCTAAAGAGGCCCTTGTGGCTAATTTCCACTATTATATATATATATATATATATGTGTGTGTGTGTGTGTGTGTGAGGTAAAAGGAAGTTGCAAGTTTCCAGATATCAATTATAACATAAATATATTGTAACGACCCGTACTTTTGACCATTGTAATTTAGTAAATATACTACAATTTTTGGATAAATAAAGGTATAAATAAAATATAATGAAAGTTTTGGGTGAATATGGATAAAAAGTTTGTTAACATTAATTTATTGGATAATTTAAATTGTTTAAATTTAATATAGGAAATTATTGAATAATTAAATTATGGATTTAATATGATTAAAAATGGTATCGTAAATTGATTCAAATTTTATATAAATATGAATGTGGATGGTTAACAATTAAAATTGGACTTAAACGTGAATAATTTGAAATTTGAAATTTTATATTTTAATTAACGAGTAAAAATAGCCAGTTTGGTCGTTGTCTTGGATTTTGACGAAACGAGTTTCATCGGATCCGTAATAGTGAATTATCTTGGAATTCAAGTTTCGTAGCGATTGGACTTGTCGATTGGCCGTATGAGCTTGAAACGCGTCGAGATTTAATTTCAAATTTAATTAAAATAATCGAGTTTGAAAGCTATCTTCTGCAAACGATCGAATTAGGACATGAAACTAGTTTCATTTTGTTCGGAATGAGGATTAAACGTTAGAAACGCCAAGCGGCACACTTCGTTTGCAGTTCGTGACTTCGCGGGTCGATTGAATTGGATATTTTTTAAGTATTATAATAAAATAAAATAAAAACTAGTTCAACCCCATCCCTCTTTTAGCCACATCTCTCTCCCTCTCCCCTCTTTTTCTTAAATTGCATCGCACTCGAAAAAAATCGAACAGATGGGGAAAAAACGAGCGTGGTCGCGAGCGTGTTGCTAAAGGGAATAGTCGAAGCTAGGCGTGTGTATGCCGAAAGCATGGTGTTCGTTCGTTTGCATTGGGTTTTGGGTCTCAAATTGTGTTCGCGATCGGTGGCGGGTCTGAGGTTGATGGCGACAGCACAAGGTCGGGCTATGGCAGTAAGGTGAAGGGGAAAATGGTTTGGTTGACGATAGATGCGTGTGCGATGGATGAATCATGGTCGCGTGATGTTGAGCATGAGAAGGTATAAATAGAGAAGATCGTGATTTTTTTGGTTAATTAATATTGATATTATCTTTAAACTAATTATCACGTAACTTTGGTTTACGAGATCGGTTTTGGATGAATAAAATCACGTTGGGATCTTACCGACGAAGGATTCAGCGTGGAATTGGATTGGAGATTTGTTTGAAACTGAAATATTTTCAGTTTCAGATAAAGGTGAGTGTTTTATATGCTCACGTTCGACTATTTTATTTTAATGTTAGTTAAATTATATTGTATTATGAAGTGATTTTAATTCATTGATAGTTGTTGATTAATTTAGTTGACACCCAATTGACCGCTGATTAAATTAATAGGATTTGAATTGATAATTAAAGTTGAATTAGAATTAATCTGCTAAAAAAATCCCTGATTTTTGATAATTGATTGATTGTTGTGCTTATTGATTGTATGGATGATTAGTTGTGATGGATGTTATTGGTTGTTAATTTGGATGTTTATTTATTATGATATATCATTTTATCACCCTGTATATTATTTACAGTATATTAAATTGTAAACTGAATTATTCCGAATAAATTAAGAAATATGTTGAAATGATATATATGCCTACGACATCTATTTGGATTGAAATGATACATATCCATCCTCTAAATTTAATTAGAATAATTACCCACACGGCCATAGGTTAGAAAATTATATACGGACATCGGATTGGTTAAGTTAAATGATTTTAAAAGTTGTTTGAAATTATTTAAATGAATTGATTTTTAAGAATAAAATTAAATTTATGGAAATTGAATTATTTTGAATTGAAGCTCGAAATGTTGGAATTTAAACTTGGTAAACGTAATTGTTTAATTAATCGAAGTTTAGATTTTTAAGTTTAAAAATTTAAATATGGTGTAAATTTTCGAAAGTCAATTTGTTTTAGAAGATTGGTTTTTTATTTGAACATTGAATATTTCTAAGAAAAATTGATATGAAATGATATTTAAATTTGGGTTTAAAATTGAAAACTTGGATTTAAAAAATTGGCATTGGAAGTTAATTTGATTTAAGTATTTAAATCGATATTTTGAAATAAAATTTGGAATTCGAAATGGGAAATAAATTTATAATCTTGAATTGGAAATTAATTTGAAATTGTAATTTAAATTAATCTGGAAATCGAAATTAATTTCAAATTGGAATTTTAATTAATTTGGAATTGGAATTGGAAAATAATTTGGAATTGGAAATTAATTTGGAATTGGGATTTAAATTAATTTGGAAATGGAAATAGAAATTGAAAGAAATTTGTGAATTGAAAGAAATTTGTGTGGAATCAAAATTTATTCGAGCTGAAATTGGAATTGAGTCGATTAAATCGAAATGGAATTTGGAATTGATTTGGGTAGGAAATTGGGAAGTTGACCGGTTTGACTTTGGAATTATTTTAAAAATGAATATTTTAGTATAATGATTTAAAATCTATATTCTTTAAATATTCAAACTACTTTGATTTTTGCAAACTATTTTATTATATAAACCATTTTCTTTATTCAAATTATTTCTAGTAAACTATTTTTAATTATTTAACTACTTAAACTATTTTCTAAAAGTCAAACTGGTTAAAGAGTAAATTGTTTATATTTAAATCTTGGATTTAAATACGAACTAGGTTAAAGTGAAGATTATAACCTAAATTGAATTCGAATCAAATTTTGGAAGTGATATTAATTTATCGGACAAAATTGAAACTTTTGAATATATGATGATTTTGAAATGGATTTGATTTTAGAGCGAATATATAAATTTCGAAATGAAATTGATTTTGAAGTGAATATATGATGATTTTGAAATGGATTTGATTTTTGAAACGAATATGATATTTGATATCAAGTGCAAATTATTTCGAAATGTAAAAGAATCAACCGGTGTGTAAAATGACGATTGGTTGTTAAAGAGCCCCTGGCCTCTTATTGAAATACTCTCTTTCAATATTGGAACCACTTTGATAACCGTGTACGAGGTGGATGATATCAGAATGTAGTGGTTGAATTGGCGATGTTTACTGGAATGAAGTAAGAGAACGATGATGGATAGCTTTAACATTCGTGTCATAATTAAAATGACTAAAACAGGAGCCTATGTCTGGCTATTGAGGTTAGCTACCTCTAGCGACGTTGATCCCTCGTATTACTATTGTGGTTTCGGATTCGATGGGTGCACCTTATTTGTCGTTTGGATTGATTGTCGCAGTCGGCCACGGATGGGTTACGACCAGCCAGAAAGGGTAAACTGGTAGAATCCTACCTTGGGCATTGCCTTACGTGCCTTGTCATATTTATTCCTATACGAGCCCATTACGACTTTGGTTTAAAACTGTAAAATGTGTTAAGGTGGATCAATTTAAAGCCTTAACGCTATTTTGATATTTATTTTACTGATAGACATTATGTATTATAACATATACAGTTATATATAAATAGTTTAACAATTCCTTAGGAGATGGAAAATCCCATAACATTTCTTAAGTTATTGCACTCATATTTGTGATATTGATTTGATTTACATAAGAATATTTTAGTCCTGACTCGAGTGTTTTGTTTTTCTCATTACGCTCGGGTCAGTCTTGAGTTTTTCAGTGTATTGGAGACTATTCTTTGAAGGACGAAGACGGATTTTGGTATATTACTATTATTATTATACCCTGTATCATGCTATGTTACTGCATTGATTATTTCTCCTTGCTGTTTATTTATAACTCTGATAAATGTGTGTAGATTATAATCAAATATACAGTAAACAGCTTTATGAATTGTTTATTTGATTATTATATTTTATCATTTCCGCTGTGAGATTCTATGTTTTGTTTCCTTGTTCTCTTCTTATTTTTCTTATTCAACCCCATTGATTATCTACGTTTCGGACTGTTTAAGTCGAACATGTGTGGATTATTGTCGATTTAAACCTTCCGAAATATGGGTCATCACAGTTGGTATCGGAGCGAAGGTTTAGCAATAACCTTGGCTTTGTGGGGTTTGACTCGTTAGAGACAGGCTAGTAATAACCTAGAATGAGTATGTTGAGTGTATATATGAAAAAGCGTACTTGTTAGTGTTATAAAATATTTTATATTGTGTTTACTTATCTGCTGAGTTATTTATGAATTTCGGTCGATTTGTGGGATGCTGTGTTATCGACAAGGGTTTCTAAACACTTAAATGAGGCAAGTCAACATAATATTGTTTTAAAAATCGAGTAAATGAAATAATTTTGGCCAAACTATATTATATATATAAAGTGATTTTTAATGAACTTGTAGTTAGGAAATGATAAGATTAATTATCATCGATTATTGATTGAATTAAAAATAAAACGAATACTTAGTGAATTTTATTTTATAATGCATTAATAATTAAATTGAATTGAAATATAATTGCAATAAGAATTGTTTAAAATGACCAACTTCTAAATTAATGGAATATTTCGATAATAAGCTAAGGAAATTTGTTTATATTTATAATATAGCTTATATATAGAAATGATTATATAAATTTGAGAATTTTGAATTTAAAAATCCTTTTGTTATCAAAATTGTTTTCAAGCCTTAATTTTTTTTAATAATAGTACTATATGAAAGAGTTTTGGCTAGAAATATATTAAAAGGATTTTTAAAGAAATAAAAAAAGGCATTAAACTCGCTTGGTCGTTGGGAAATAATTCTATAGATGACTGCAACATCGCTAATATTCAATTTCGGGTTTCAGGGTGAGAATTGCTACCAGAAGAAATTTATTATATATTAAAATATGTTTTAATTATGAAAGAAAAATATATATTCTAAGTGTGATTTAATAAGTATATGAAAATAATTTTGAACTTAAAATTAAAAATAGTATATATGAAATATGTTACAACTTATAAATTTGAGTTTGGAATTGAATTAAGAAATATTAAATTGATTGAGTTAGTGAAATGAAATAAATAAAATATAGTTTATCTCTTGGAAGCTTAAATATAAAAAAAATTTGAATTGCATTTGAAATGAAGCCGATAAATTGACAAAATGAAATTTTGAACGAATAAATTATATATTTTATATATTTGTGAATATTAACCTAACAAATTTAAATTGTTAAATGTGGATGATAAGAAATTTAACTTGAATAAAAAAAGAGCAATAGATTAAAATAAAATGAAGTTTAACTTAATAAATAGAATTGGATATTAAATGAAATTTGATAAACTAGTAAAGTGGATAATTTCATTTGGGCTATAAAATGAATTAAAAATGAATAAGGACTTGAATTTTTAAAATGAAATGTGATTTAATTGTGAAGGAGGTTTAATAAAATAAATGAATATAAATAAAAAATTAGTATGAGTAATTGGATTTGATTTAAAATGGGATAAAGAAAAATTAAATTACTAGTGGAGTAGTTAAATAAAAATTGAAGGTTGACTAATATAATATGGAATAAATTATAAAGAGAAGTTAACTTAAGAGAGGCTTAAATTAAAAAAAATTGCATTTAAATTGAAGTAGATAAATAATATGAATTCAAACAGATAATGTGAACCAATGAATTAATAATAAATCAAGATATGAAGTAATAATAATAACCGTGATTGTGTTGTATAAATTATTATAATGTATTTAGATGAATTTATAAATGATGTTAGTATAAAAAGAAAAGAAGGATATAATAGGTGAAATATAATTGATTTAACTTGCATAGTTAAGTAAAATAATTTTAAAATGAATTGATATGAAATAGGTTAAAATAAAAATGAAATGAAACAACTGGAATTTCACAAATAAAATTTAAATATGGATGAAACAAGTGTAAATAATTAGAACAGATCGATTGAACGTAAGTATATTGAATTGAACTAAATATAGTATGAATGCAATAAATATTGATTGGAAGAAAAGAATGAATTGAAACCAAATTAGTTGAATGTAAATTAATTAAAGGCGAATGAATTGAATGTAAATCTATTGTATGATTAACGAATGAGCATTAATAAGTGAATGTGAATCAATTTTAAATATATGGAATATGGTATGGATTAAATTATTAAGTGTAATTAATTATATGAATTATTGGAATGAAATAATGAAGTGAAGAAAGAACAAAAAAATGTAACTATAATCGAGTGTAAATTAATAGAATGTAAATTTATTAATATTGATGATTGCATGCAAATCAATTGGAAATAAATAAATTGAATGAAAAATAAATTGAACATGAATTTAATTGAATAAAAGTTGTTGAATACAAATAAAATTGAAGTGAATCAATTACAATGTTAATGTAATGAATGTTAATAAGAAATTAAGAGTATAAATCAAAAATTGTTATTGGATAATGTAAATCCATATGGTTATGAATTAATTGGATGGATATTGATGGTTGAATGGTATCTTTTGTTGCAAATCATTGTTATTACCGTTTTGATTGCGTATGTTTGTTGTATGTTGTGTATTTGTGTTTGTATTTATGGTTTGGATTAAAAATCCATGTTATATGATTGTATTAGACTCATATATGCTTTTATAACATTATATGCAGCTAATATCTTAAATTAAGTTGCGATAGGTAAATTTGAGGACCGTTTGGGCATATATGCGGAGTTTTACACGCTTTTGCTTGCTTAGTACGAGCGAACTCGCTCGTATTATAAATAATAAGGTATGTATCTCGAATTAAATACTGCGATTTTACATTTTTGCCTTTCGGGATGCCTCATCATTAGATGAGAGATAAATTTGATATATATTGGTTATATTTATGTTGTATATTGAATTGTCATTTTTTTTTCGAATGAGCCGTGCAAAGGAGACTCTGCCGAAATTTTCCATAAATCCGGGAGTTAGAATTTTTTTGAAGTTTTAAAATTTTTATGACTTGTTTTCATATATAAATTATATTTTCCGTAAAAATCGATATCGGGGTGGCGTAGTAGAAGCGTAGTAAAGAATTTCTAACAAGATTTTAAAGTTATGAGTGATTATTTGAAAAAAATCTATTGCATGTTAAATTCTTTACTTAACACCTTTTCGAGGACGAAAAGTTTTGAGTGGGGAAGTACTTAGCGACCCGTACTTTTGACCATTGTAATTTAGTAAATATAATACAATTTTTGGATAAATATGGGTATAAATAAAATATAATGAAAGTTCTGGGTGAATATGGATAAAAAGTTTGTTAACATTAATTTATTGGATAATATAAATTGTTTAAATTTAATATAGGAAATTATTGAATAATTGAATTATGGATTTAATATGACTAAAAATGGTATCATAAATTGATTCAAATTTTATATAAATATGAATGTGGATGGTTAACAATTAAAATTGGACTTAAATGTGAATAATTTAAAATTTAAGATTTTATATTTTAATTAACGAGTAAAAATAGCCAGTTTGGCCACCGTCTCGGATTTCAACGAAACGAGTTTCATCGGATCCGTAATAGTGAATTATCTTGGATTTCAAGTTTCTTAGCGATCGGACTTGTCGTTTGGCCGTACGAGCTTGAAATGCGTTGAGATTTAATTTAACATAAAACCCTTACATTATACTTGAAACCCAATACTCATGCATATACTAATATATATAAACTAACAGATCATATATATAACTTATATAAACCTATATATATACATATATACATACACAAACATATCATATATATCTTATATAAACTTATATAATTGTACTTCATTATTTACTTTATATAAGTAAAATAGAAAAGGGAAAAATCTTAAATATTACTGTATATATAACACTAGAACACTACGTATAACCATATATACATAATACATTTTTTCTCTGAACATAACAACAGACTAGAACTTTAAAATATAATATATATATATATATATACACATATCATTTTATTAATAAATATAACAAGAAAAGATTATGGAATGAAGTAGGGAGGGTTGAAGACTGTCAGGGTGTTTGGAGGGATGATGCAGCAAACTTTCAAGCAAATATGGATAAGCACAGATAAATACATGAATTATATATATATATATATATCTATATAATTAGACACACACACATTTCAAAATATTAACCAAACATACTATATATAAACATATTATATATATAACCAAACATATTATATATATATATATATATATGAGGTAAAAGGAAGTTGCAAGTTTCCAGATATCAATTATAACATAAATATATTGTAACGACCCATACTTTTGACCATTGTAATTTAGTAAATATAATACAATTTTTGGATAAATATGGGTATAAATAAAATATAATGAAAGTTTTGGGTGAATATGGATAAAAAGTTTGTTAATATTAATTTATTGGATAATTTAAATTGTTTAAATTTAATATAGGAAATTATTGAATAATTAAATCATGGATTTAATATGATTAAAAATGGTATCGTAAATTGATTCAAATTTTATATAAATATGAATGTGGATGGTTAACAATTAAAATTGGACTTAAATGTGAATAATTTGAAATTTGAAATTTTATATTTAACGAGTAAAAATAGCCAGTTTGGTCGCTGTTTCGGATTTCGACGAAACGAGTTTCATCGGATCCGTAATAGTGAATTATCTTGGATTTCAAGTTTCGTAGCGATCGGACTTGTCGATTGGCCGTATGAGCTTGAAACACGTCGAGATTTAATTTCGAATTTAATTAAAATAATCGACTTTGAAAGCTAACTTCTGCAAACGATCGAATTAGGACTCGAAACTAGTTTCATTGTGTTCGGAATGGGGATAAAACGTTCAAAGCACCAAGCAGCACACTTCGTTTGCAGTTCGTGACTTCGCGAGTCGATTGAATCAGATATTTTTTAAGTATTATAATAAAATAAAACAAAACTCGTTCAACCCCATCCCTCTTTTAGCCACATCTCTCTCCCTCTCCCCTCTTTTTCTTAAATCGCATTACACTTGAAAAAAAATCGAATAGATCGGGAAAAAAAACGAAGGCTGTTTATTAAAAAAATCAGCATAATTGCTGGAGTCGTGATCGATACTTGCAGCACGCGTAAGGAAGGGAATCGTGAGGCGATTGGTTGGATTCTCGATTAGGCCGCATCGATTTGCGTGCGATTGAAGGTGGCTAGCGTGATTAGCATGATGGTGCGACAAGATGGAGGAGCACACGTGGTCGCGAGCATGTTGCTTAGGGGAACAGTCGAAGCTAGGTGTGTGTATGCTGGAAGCATGGCGTTCGTTCATTTGCATTGGGTTTTGGGTCTCAAATTGTGTTCATGATTGGAGGCGGGTCTGAGGTCGATGGCGGCAACATAAGGTCGGGCTACGGCAGCGAGGTGAAGGGGAAAATGGTTTGGTCGACGATAGAAGCGTCTGCGATGGATGAATCATGGTCGCGTGATGTTGAGCGTGAGCAGGTACAAATAGAGAAGATCATGATTATTATTATTATTATTTTATTTTTAGTTAATTAATATTGATACTATCTTTAAACTAATTTTCGCTTAACTTTGGTTTACGAGATTGATTTTGGATGAATAAAATTACGTTGGGATCTTAGCGACGAAGGATTCAGCGTGGAATTGGATTGGAAATTTGTTTGAAACTGAAATATTTTCAGTTTCAGATAAAGGTGAGTGTTTTATATGCTTACGTTCGACTATATTATTTAATGTTAGTCAAATTATATTGTATTGTGAAGTGATTTTAATTCATTGATAGTTCTTGATAAATTTAGTAGACATCCAATTGACCGCTGAATAAATTAATAGGATTTGAATTGATAATTAAAGTTGAATTAGAATTAATATGCTAAAAAATATCCCTGATTTTTGATAATTGATTGATTGCTGTGCTTATTGATTGTATGGATGATTAGTTTTGACGGATGCTATTGGTTGTTAATTTGGATGTTTATTTATTATGATATATCATTTTATCACCCTGTATATTATTTACAGTATATTAAACTATAAACTGAATTATTCCAAATAAATTAAGAAATATGCTGAAATGATATATATATATATATATATACACACACACACACACACACCTATGACATCTATTTGGATTGAAATGATATATATCCATCCTTGAAATTTAATTTGGATAATTATCCACTTGGCCATAGGTTAGAAAATTATATACGGACACCGGATTGGTTAAATTAAATGATCTTAAAAGTTGTTTGAAATTATTTAAATGAATTGATTTTTAAGAATAAAATCAAATTTATGGAAATTGAATTATTTTGAATTGAAGCTCGAAATGTTGGAATTTAAACTTGGTAAACGAAATTGTTTAATTAATCGAAGTTTAGATTGTTAAGTTTAAAAATTTAAATACGGCGTAAATTTTCGAAAGTCAGTTAGTTCTAAAAGATTGGTCTTTTATTCGAACTTTGAATATTTTTAAGAAAAATTGATATGAAATGATATTTAAATTTGAGTTTAAAATTGAAAACTTAGATTTAAAAAATTGGTATTGGATGTAAATTTGATTTAAGCATTTAAATCGATATTTTGAAATAAAATTTGGAATTGGAAATGGGAAGTAAATTTGTTATCTGGAATTGGAAATTAATTTGAAATTGGAATTTAAATTAATATGGAATTGGAAATTAATTTGAAATTGGAATTTTAATTAATTTGGAATTGAAATTGGAAATTAATTTGAAATTGAGATTTAAATTAATTTGGAAATGGAAATTGAAAGAAATTTGTGAATTGAAAGAAATTTGTGTGGAATCGAAATTTATTCGAGTTGAAAATGGAATTGAATCTATTAAATCGAATTGGAATTTGGAATTGATTTGGGTAGGAAATTGGGAAGTTGACCGGTTCGACTTTGGAAATATTTTAAAAATGAATATTTTAGTATAAATGATTTAAAATCTATATTATTTAAGTATTCAAACTATTTTAATTTTTGCAAACTATTTTATTAGATAAACCATTTTCTTTATTCAAATTATTTCTAGTAAACTATTTTTAACTATTTAACTATTTTAAACTATTTAAACTATTTTCTAAAAATCAAACTGGTTAAAGGGTAAATTGTTTATATTTAAATCTTATACGAACTAGGTTAAAGTGAAGATTTTAACCTAAATTGAATTCGAATCAAATTTTGGAAGTGAAATTGGTTTATCGGACAAAATTGAAATTTTTGAATATATGATAATTTCAAAATGGATTTGATTTTAAAGCGAATACATAAATTTCAAAATGGAATTGATTTTGACGCGAATATATGATGATTTCGAAATGGATTTGATTTTTGAAACGAATATGATATTTCGATATCAAGTGCAAATTGTTTCGAAATGTAAAAGAATCAACCGGTGTGTAAAATGACGATTGGTTATTAAAAAGACCGGGGCCTCTTATTGAAATACTCTGTTTCAATATTGGAACAACTTTGGCAATCGTGTACGTGGTAGATGATATCCAGAATGCAGTGGTTGAATTGGCGACATTTACTGGAATGAAGTAAGAGAACGATGATGGATAGCTTTGACATTCGTGTTATAATTAAAATGACTAAAACAGAAGCTTATGTCTGGCCATTGAGGTTAGCTACCTCTAGCGACGTTGATCCCTCGTATTACTATTGTTGTTTCGATTCGATGGGTGCACCTTATTTGTCGTTTGGATTGATTGTCGCGGTCGGCCACTAATGGGTTACGACCAGCCAGAAAGGGTAAACTGGTAGAATCCTACCTTGAGCATTGCCTCACGTGCCTTGTCATATTTATTCCTATACGAGCCCATTACGACTTTGGTTTAAAACTGTAAAACGTGTTAAGGTGGATCAATGAAAAGCCTTAATGCTATTTTGATATTTATTTTACTGATAGACATTATATATTATAGCTATACTATTATATATAAATAGTTTAACGGATCTTTAGGAGATGGAAAATTCCGTAACATCTCTTAAGTTATTGCACTCATATTTGTGATATTGATTTGACTTACATAAGAGTATTTAATCCTGACTCGAATGTTTTGTTTTTCTCATTACGCTTGGGTCAGTCCTGAGTTTTTCAGTATATTGAAGACTATTCTTTGAAGGACGAAGACGGAGTTTGGTATATTAATATTATTATTATACCATGTATCATGCCATGTTACTGCATTGGTTATTTCTCCTTGCTGTATATTTATAACTCTGATAAATATGTGTAGATTATAATCAAATATATAGTAAACAGCTTTATGAATAGTTTATTTGATTATTATATTTTATCATTTCCACTGTGAGATTCTATGTTTTGTTTCCTTCTTCTCTTCTTTTTTTCTTATTTAACCCCATTGATTATCTACGTTCCAGATTGTTTAAGTCGGACATGTGTAGATTATTATCGATTTAAACCTTTCGAAATGTGGGTCATCACACACACACACAGATATATATATATATATATATAATCAAATATTATGTTATTTATAGAAGAAGAAAGGCTAGGACAGAATCAAATAAAGCACAAAGTGCTAACTCCATCAACTCAGAGGAGAGGGAAGTGGCTTCAGCTGAACATACATCAATTTTTTCTCTTCTCTTAGCTAAAGCGAAGAGGATACGAGCACTGAATGCGGCACTGAATGCGGAGGAGGTTGACGATGCAAGGGGACAGGATGTAGAATGGAATGGTGGCGCAGGTTGTTTGAGGCGAGGCCTGAGGCAATGGCAAGCGATCTGGTGTGTTGTGTTTGGTCTAAAAATGGTGGAAAGGCGGTTACTGGTTGATGGATTCACTAGTATGAATTGAGGCCACTGGTTGTCGGAGGGTTAGGTTTGGTTTAAGGGGGAAACAAGGTGGCGATAAGGGAGTGAAACGGTCAGCAGTGGATGGTTGTCGCGTGCGGCCATTGGTGGAGAAATAAGCCGATTACCACAAATAGGAGCAAGCCCATATATAAACTTATATGCACTTTCTCTTAGATGCTCGGCTACTTATCATAGAGAAGTGACAGGTTTTGAGGTTGGAAGGCAGGCGGTTGTCTCGATGCGGTGAAGCACAGCTGTGGAAGGGAGAGAAGCAACCTAAAGGCATGGGTCGATGCAAAAGAAGGATGAGAAATAAGTTCGGTGCTGCTGGCTAAGTATGATAATGGCGGAGATAGGTATGGGTGGCATGGGAAAAAGGAGATGTTGGTTTCGAAAAAATTGTGAAGAGGAGCAGGTTTCAAAACTTCATATTATTATGAAAAATATTTCTCAAATGAAGAAAGCAGAACTAAAGAGTAGAGACGGAGAAAAGTGAACAGAGAATGAAACGAAACAATAGATATATTCGTAGCAATGGGAATAGTAATAATCAAATATTAAATTCAGGGAATATAAAAGGATAGTGTATATTTGGTTTTGCACGACAGATAATTAAAAGGACATAGAAAACCATAAAGCTCAAAATGGGTACCGATATGGCAAACCGTTTCGTAGATTCCGCCACGTACCGGACGCCGAAACGCACAAATGAATACACTATGAAGACTAGCACGACTAGATGAACAAAATGGTACATAAATTTCAGCGATACGACCATCCTATCAAAAATTTATTTTTCTATGCCAGAAATGCTGCTAAAATGTCGAAAATAAGATAAACGGAGCTAGGGCAGTTTAGATTTCATGAAACGAAATATGACGTCTTACTTAGATAAAGATTTACATTTCTATTATATAAAAATATTCAGGTTTAGAAAATATATTATTTCTATCAAATTTAACCAATTTCAATTGAAATTAAAAGTAACACAACAAAACTAACTTTCATATTTACCAATTAAAATATCCATTTGCTATGTTTAAATAGACACATTCCAAATATTGAATTTTAATTGTCAAATTTAATTATTTTATTTTCAAGAAAATCAATTAATTACGTTATAAAAATCGTTAAAATTTCTGGGTCGTTACACTCTCTCCCACTCAAAACCTTTGGTTTCCAAAAAGGAATGAGATAGGAGAATAGAAGCAACCGAAAGGAAAGATAGATTTGAAATACATAGTACCAGATACAACAATTAATTCAAAACCGTATAAATTTTATTTATTATTATTATTCTAGTTAACTCACTTTCAAATTAGTTTATATTTATATACAATTTATTTGCATTTACCTTATCAATCCCTTTTTTTAAAACTTATTTATATTCAACTAATTTGATTTTAAATCCATTTTATTCAATCAATAAATATTCAGTATATTCACATTTGGTTGATTTCAATTCATTGTATTTTCGTTCAATTGATTTGTTTTAAATTTATTAACATTTGTTACAAAATATTTCTTTCGAAACAAAATTTACTTTGTTCAGTTCATTTATTTTATCCATTTGACTCTAGTTACGTAAATTTGACCTCAAAAATTCTCTTAAGTCCGTATATATTTACTTAAATAATGTTCTCTTTTTATTATTCACTTTATTTCACTTAACATTTCTAATAATCATAAATTAAGTGCATAGACATTTGTTTTAACCACAAAATTTTTATTTATCAATTTCCTCATCAAAATTTCATTTTGGATATCTTATTACTTACATTTATATTATATATTATTCAATTACATATCCTCATTACATTTGTAACTTTTTTAATATTTCGGGTAAGTTATATATATTTAGAATGCAATTGATTATTACAAAAATTGATTTTATCATACTTAAATTGTTTCAAGTTATTCTAATTCCATTTCTCATTTTAAACACTCCAATTATTCAATAAATTGCTTCATTTTAATACTTGAAAACCATTATAAAACTTAAGAGTTAAATTTTCGGTTGCACTTCAAACAATTTTGAAATAAATATATATTTATTTATATATTTATATTTATACATTTAATCAATCAAATTACACACAAGCAATCCATTTTCCAAAACAAAAGTGTAGCAAAGCTGCTACGTGGTCTCTCCACGTTGAGACTCGAAAATGAATGTCCATGATGTTGTAGTCATCACCAAAATTATTTTCCAACGACGTAAGAGGAGAGTATTGACTTACTTCTTTTAAATTCCTTTAGAAACAATTTCCATTCGAAAATACTTTCAAATAATATAATCTCAAAACTTTGAAAACCAAATTTTGAAAACCACCAAAAAATTAATCCTCAAATCCTTAGTTTAAAATCAGTTCATTTTCAAATCAAATTTATAAACCATGTTTATAAAATTTCAACACCTTATTACATATAACAATAGTTAACGGTTTAGGAATGTTGACAAAACAATAATTGATAATCTAGTATTATCATTTCTGACAACCAAGTCATTTAGCTATCTTGCTTTTGAAAATTACACTTTTATATAAAATATGTTCATACATAAAATTATTTCATTTAATATTTTCGAAAACAATATCGTGTCAGTTTGCTATGTTCAAGTGTTTTGGAAATCCTATCGATAGTTTTGGCCAAACAAATCGATCGAAACCCAAATTCAAACTTAACAACTCAAACAATACGATATAAAACAATATAAAACATTTTTGTAATAACCCGGATTTTTGGACATTTGATAACTGGATAATTAACTGGTTTATTCAATTGAACAGATAAAAATTATGATAATGAAAGATATCTGGTTATGTAAGTGAATTTGAAAATATAATGAAAATTGGATTTTTAAATATTTGGATAAATATTTATTTGATAATCTCCTATCATAATTATTGAAATTTGACAACAGTAATTTAATAATCTTCTTTTATAATTATTTAATTGGGAAAAAATTATCTTTTCAAAATTAATAAAAATGATTAATTCTAATTTTAGTATACAATGTATAGGTATATATATAGAATTGGAAGTTATGTTTTGAAAATTTATATGATAATTTTTAAAGAATTATTTAAACGTTGAATTCTACATTTTTTTAAACACTATCATTTAAATATATCAATTTAAATATAATGACAACTTAAGTTTAAAATGTAAACAAGATTTAATAAAAGAGTTAATATTCTTTTTTCTCTAATTTATACATGTGTTGAATATAGTTTATATATATATATATATATATAATTTAAATACATAAAATGAATTTTAAAACACAATGAAATATATAAAGGTTTTATACATGTGTAAGCTTCATAATACATAGGTTTAACATTTGTAGCTCTTATTTTACATGCAAGAGACAAATGTAAGGAGTAGCATATAATTTTACAAATGGCAATATAACTTTTCCTTTTAAAAAAAAATATAATAAAATTTATAGTATGAACTAGTGTGAAAAATAGATTTCAGTTCAAAACTCCTCAATCATCTTCTTTTTCTTTCCTCTTTAACTAAAAAGAAATAAATCAATATCAACAAACTCAGCCTAAACTAGAAAATAACAACAAAAGATTCAACTTATAACAATTTAGTACAGATCAAGCCAGAAGATTTTAGATCAAAACAAATCAGAGATGGATTCAAGATCAATATAAAATAGAGTAAAGATCCAATTCAGTTTCAAATCAAGATCCAGTAGCAGATCAAAATTAAAACAAATTTCCAAGCTTTTAAATTTCCAGACCTCCCTTGTTCTAAAGAAACAGGTGAGTGAACCTTAATTTGAATATGGTTTAACTCATGATGTTTTATGGAAAATTACGTGAAGTTGATGTGAAAATGCTGGTGATGATAAAAATAAGCTTGCATGTCCATGTTTATACACATATATGACTGGATATTGTCTGTGCATATACATTCACTCTGTTGTGTTTTGATAGGATTGAAGTATTATTCTAATTTTTTTCCCGTATCTATCAATTTCCATAAATTTGTGTTAGAATTTATAAAGAAAAGATGGTTGAAGTAACATAACATCAATGGGGAAAAAAATAAATTAAAGATTTTTATTGTGAATTTATTTCAAAAATAGGAAATGACAGTCAAAAATAAAAATAGGTCCAAAATAGTATATCTGAATTTTAATTTCTGAATATATTAATGGATTTGAATTTTAAAGAAATTAATTTTGATACAAAAATTAGGATTTCTAACTTTGTAAATCATGAGAATTCTCATGATGATCGAAATTGGAAAATTAGCCAATTTCCAATGACCACGGTGGTTAGGTGTCTCGGGACTGAGATCAGTGGAGGCACGAAGAGTGGCGAGCACAAGAAAAATGCTCGATGATTTTTCTGATGTCCATGGTGATCATGCGAAGGCAAATTAGGGTTTTGGGGGCTCCGTCTTTGTGCTGTCTGTTTCAGGCGAGCGGCGGCGAATAAGGCGATCGATCGAGGCCGCAATGGTTCGGGAAGGAAGCTCGAGGAGTAGTGGTTGCACCGGTGGGGTAGCGTCATCTCTGGTCAATGCAGGTGAGCATACGATGAGTTTTGGAGAAGACTGTAAGGTTGCACGATTATCTGTAAATTTGGGTCATTAGGTCGAATCTCGATCGGGGAAGGAAGAGGCTTTGGGGATGTTGCAGCTGGGCAAGGGGGTTAAGGCGGACTTGGGAGCATCGTTGGTTGGTGGTTCGACGATGGAGGAGCCGTATGCAAGTGCACACGATCCTCGGTTGTATCAATTTTCAAATGGCTCTAGAGAGAGGAAGATTTAAGGATGGAGTGAAGAAGTTTCTTCGGGTCTATCTCGAGTCGAACTCGAGTTTCTATCGAGGGGGTGGTATTTCGTCTTGTTGGAAGTTGGCATCGAGAAGTTGAGGTCATAACTTGAGAAGTGGCTCGGGTAGATCTGCTGTAGTCTTGAGTTCTGTATGTTATCTGTGTTTTAGTAATGCATGAGTTAGGTTGTTTTCAAAACAAGGGTAGAAATAATTGTCAAACGTATTTCAAGATTCAAGATTTTGAGTAAAATTTTAAGATGTGTTATTTTGATTGAAATTTTATATAAAGGCATGTACCTGATTTTTTTTCAAGCAAAGTAACTTTGATTAAATCAATTTTTAAAAAAATAGCATTAACAAAGTTTTAAAGCAAAGTAATTGTTTAAACAAGCTTCAAGTTTTAAATGAAAAAGTTAAATGATTATATATAGTTTTGGGAATTGAACTAAGTTGTGGAAAAAGGAGGAGTAATTAAACTTTTAAACAAATAATGAGTATTCTCAAATGATTTTGTTCCCAAGCATCCACTTTAAGAAAATATAAATGTTAAGAATATAATTATGATAAATGGTTTATCTTAATAAAATTTAAATCTTATTAATAAAAGTAATTAAGGTATAATTACTTAATAACTAAAGATAATTGATCAATGCAATTGGTTAAAAACAATTAATTAGATTAATTAATTAAGGTAATCACTTGATGAAATTATTGCTTAATGTAATTAGTGATTAATGAATAATTACTGAATGCAATTAATAAAGGGGTAATTACTTAAGGAAGTAATTAGAGGATAATCACTTAATGGAGGTAATTGAGGATTAATTACTTAGTGTAATTTGTTTAATTACGGATTAATTAAGGATAATTACTGTGAATGGTTAAGGATAATTAAATTGTGAAATTAATTAAGGCTAGTTACTTAGTGTAATTATAGTATTATTAGTCAAGGGAGATTAATTAAGATGGATAACTAAAAGATGATAAATAAATTGGGTTGTAATTAATTAATGTTAATTAATGGTAATCTGAGTGTTCAAGGATTAGTAATTAATTTAATTAGAGATAAATTAAATTAATTTTGGAGGTGATCAATCTTGGTTATGAACGATTGAATGATGTTCAATGCCTTGAATTGGTTGATATCTCTGATATGAATTGTTTTGTGATATGATATGTTTGAGTGGACAGTGATAATGTGGTTATCTATCAAGGATGCATTACTGTGTAAAAAGTGGCATCCTATATTTGAAGTTGAATTGTAATTAATCGAATAACCTGGGTTAAGATGACATGAGATTCAAAGAGACCGGAGTCGGATATCAGTAAATACCCGGAACCACTTTGATTTGTAATCTACAAAATTCTTTATAAATTGGATATGTAGTATTAAACAGGCTGGAATGGAATGAATTGTGTAATATGGATTTTTTAACTTAGAACTGTTGTGTTGATTATGGGAACTCGTAAAGGATACGAGTTACCCTGATATTCACGTACAGTATAGCTTGCTATTTCATATTTTATGGGTTTACTCACGCTGGTTTCCAGCCTGACCTGGGTGTTACTTTGAGGTAATGCTTGGGTCAGACCGAGTATTACAGATTTTCAGGTAAGGACGTTCTGGAGCTCAAATGGCGAGCTGGATGGCAGGAACGTATGGAGTGTATTCCACTGTGAGAAATTATAGTCTACCTGGTACATGTTGATTGTATTTGTCCAGTGTTTGTGTATATGTTGAAACTCTGATGTATTGAAATGTAATTGATTGATACATCTTTCTTTGTGTAAAGAATATTATTTGATATTATATTTTATCCGATGCGAATGTGAGATTCTATGTCTTGTTTCTGTTTCTTCTTCTATCTCTTTCTTCTTCTTTTCCTAACTATCTACAAATTTCGGGATTGAAATTTCTTGGTTGTTACATTTGGTATCAGAGCTGAAGGTTAAGCGAGAACCTTGGCTCTGGTGGGATTACTCATTAAGGATAGGTTCAATGGTACCTTAGAATGATTTGAGTGTATATATATATATGAGAGCGTACTGATTTTATATAAGAATATATTTTGATATATAAAGCAATATTTCTTTCTAATAAATATTAAGGTAATTTTATTTAAATTATTGGAATTAAATTAAGTGATAATAGAAATACAACCAAATTGAAATTAAATAAAGATAAGTTTGAAATGGATTCAAACTGAAATTAAAATCTTGAATTTAGGGAAGAGTTTCAGAATAATATAATAATGAATTGGTTTCTAGATATGATAATCTTGGATATTATCATAAATGATTATTGTGTTTAATAATAAAATGTGTATTAATGAGTAAGCAAAATGAAATGTTTTAGGGAAGTAAAACATTTAGGCAAGTATGACTTATAAATTAGAATTGAAGGTGATCTGAATTATGAAGTTTTAATCTGGGTCCAGAAATTTGAAAATCTTTCAAAAGTGATAAAGAAATAATAAATAATATTATTTAATGTATTTGAATGAAAGGGTCCTACTTC
Source organism: Allium cepa (assembly GCA_030765085.1). Lineage (NCBI taxonomy): Eukaryota > Viridiplantae > Streptophyta > Magnoliopsida > Asparagales > Amaryllidaceae > Allium > Allium cepa. Next base: position 63,999,472 of record CM060935.1, read on the forward strand.
AAACAAGAGTTGTTTGAAAATTTAAAGGAATTTTGTTTTGAATTTAAAACAAAAGGTGGTTCAAAATTTAAAGGTAATTTGGTGTGTAAAGGAAGTAAATATGTATATATATGTGTGGATATACATAATATCAAAAGAGATTTGAAATAAACTCTAAAGTGTTGAGTTTTGATTTACCCTGAAGTGTGATATAAAAACCCAAAGTGATATAAGTCTTTAAACTTATAAGTAAGAAAGAATATTGAAAGAAATTTAAAATTTGAAGAGGGAAGATTATTAATAAGAAGTTTAAATTTGAAATGGATGTTCAGATTGAATAATGTTGACTGAAGGAAATGAATTGAATTTGACGTAAGGAAAGTTAAAAAAGTTTAGGACAAACAATTTGAATTGGAAATTCAAGATGAAACTGAAATTTAACTTGGAAAGTTAAATGGTTGATTTGAATTGGGAGTTTGTGTGATCTCAAAATAGGTTTGAGATCTAGAAATTGGAAATGGATGGATATTTTAAAATAATTTGAATGATACCATCCTGTTGTTATTAATAATCTTTAAGATGAAATTGGATTTGTTTAAATGAATGAAGAAATGGGGTGTGGTGATATATCCATTATTAAGATAAAATGGAATCATTTTGGACTTAAGATTTGAATTTTAAGATAAAACTTCAAAGGTTTGGTTTCAAAATTGAAATTTGGTGATAAATTGAATTTCAAAGATTTAGTTGTTTTATTTGAACTTTGAAATAGGTTAAAAATGGAATTTGGATTCAGAATTAAATCGTATAAAGATATAAGTTGATTTGATTTAAAGGATTAAATCAACATTTAAAAATTAAACTCGAATTTATATAATTCGGAATGGTTTAAATTTGAAATTTGAATTGAATTTGATTTGAATTAATTGGAATTGTGATTGAAGATGGATAAGTTTAAAAATTCAAATGGAAAATTTGAATTGGATTAATTTGAAATGAAATTGAAGTTGAATGAGTTCAAATTCAAATGGGAATTAAGGATTAATTCAACTTGAATTGGGGTTAAATCAATTTAAATGGAAATTGAAGTTATTTAAGTTGGAATTGAGTCAATTTAAATGGAAGTGGAAATTTAAATTGAATTGATTGGAAATGGAGGTTAGGAATTGAACAGTTTGACTCTGGACTATTTTCAAAATAATTTGTTTTAATTTAAATCTATTTTTCTAAATATTTACTGTACAACTTTTCTTTTTAAACTTAAAACTATCTTATATTTGTTTTACTATTATTTTTGGAACTATTTAACTAATTTTCAACTGTTTATAAACTAATTACTGTTTTTCAACTAATTTATAACTAATTACTATTTTATAACTATTTTTCAATTATTTAAAATTTCTATAACTTTTTGACTATTTTCCAACTATTTTACAATTACTTAACTATATTGTAGCTATTTTACAAACCAATAAGTATTTTTTTTTACTATTTATCTATTTTAAACTTTTCAAGCTATTTTATAAATATAAGCTGGTCAAAGTGCAAACTGTTTATGATTAAATACCCAAATTGAAATAAGAATTAAGGTGATAATCCAAATGAGGATTTAAATAATTATGAATAAGTGGATAGAAATTAAAGTGAATGTGAATAGAAAAGGAGATTGATTTGGCTAATAGTCAATAAATATAAATACGTAGGATGTATGTATATTATTCTTTTCGCATAGTGATTTGATCCGGATTCGAGCACAGAATTTCGAAGATAGTATATCGATCCGAGTTAAGATTTTTCACTCGATTTTCGACGGCGAACCTAGATATGGATTGTTGATTGGTTCTGGATATTCTCTATCATAGTTTTGACTATGCAAGGAGAATGACAGTTTCTGATCAAGAAACCAGATCTGAGTCTGCACTAGGAGTCGGGTGGACGATACTAGTTCGAAAGAGAAATTGTGTGATCGAGTGAGCGATCAGATTGATATAGCATACGGATGATATGTGTACATTGTACGGGTTTGAATGAAATTGATACTAGGAATTTGTGGATAAGAAATGTTAAATGGTTTTTGAAATGAAAGGTATATTTTGTGAAATATATGATGAAGTAAAGTGGGAATTAGATATTTCTATGGTAGAAATTTACTTTATGAAAGTAAGTAATTTGGTAAGTGACTTTATAGAGTAATCAAATTTGAATATTTGATTTGGAATAAACAAAGTTATATATCTTTGTTATATAAGATAAATCTCCCCTTGCTGAATCTATTGCTGGAAGGAGAGGATTTTTGAAAGTATATAAAGTATAAAAAGAGAATTTATACAAGTATGAAGTGATCCAAAGATTTTCAAAGTTTTATATATATATATACATATATATATATATATATAAAGATCTTGTGAGAATGATTTTGGAAAAGGTTTTGGGAACCTATGAATTTGGAAAACGCTTTTGATTTTTAGGAAAATTAATTTTGGAATTTGGAAAGCCTAGTTTGAGAATTATCGATTTTGGGAATCGATTTTGTGTAAAGGAGATTTTGATGAAAATCATAAAGGGTATGATTTGAAAGATACTATAAGTGTATAGTATAAAGTGTTTTAAGATTGGCTCTGGGGAAAAAGGGCGCTCCTTTGAAATGAACTTCTTAGGAGTGCCATGGGGTGGTACTGCCTTGAACCCTAAGAGGGTTCTAAATTTGATCCTGTGAGGAGTCCGGATAAACTAGTTCCTAAGGATTATGTGTAGTAGGTAGTGAAAGTCGAGGGGGATGATGCCTACAGAGGCATTTGGGTTATGCTGTGATGATAGTGTAACTCGATGTCACTGCGATCTACTACAAACCACTGCTGAGAGCCAACAGTCTACATTTGATTTTACATCGGTAGACTGCGACCTATAAAGACATAGCGAAAGTCGAGAGGCCGTGAGAGCCTAAGGCTACATTGGGACTTGACCGATGTAGTCTACGACCTATCTGGGAGTGGAGAAGTTTCATTTTTGGCAGCGAAAATCGAGGGCGTTGATGCCTATAGTTACATGGACTTTTGCTGTGATGGCAACGTAACCCAGGATGTAACTGCGATCTGTGGCGGGTTCTATGGCATAATCGAGGGGCGCGGAGTGCCTACAATTACATGGACTTTTGCTGTGATGGCAACGTAACCCAGGATGTAACCGTGACCATGGATGAGGGTGATGATTTCCAGAGCATTCTCACCAAAAGATAATCTCTCTATTTTCAAAAATGATTTCTGTATTTTCAATAAAATTATTTCCAAGTATTTTCACTCGGTGTTGAAAATGAGACTGCTAAGTACTTATAGATTTTCAGTCGTATGCCTGATCAACGTATGACCGAATTTCTATGAGAATAAGGATGGACTTGTTGAAACATCGAGTTATAAAAGTATTTTTATAAAAATTATTTTTGTAATATTATATAGATTTTAAAGAAGTGTTTTAAAAAATATATCCGATTTTAAGCATTTTAATAAATTCTAGCTTCGTTCCATTTCGAGGATGAAATGATTCAAAGGAGGAGGGATGTAATAACCTGGATTTTAGGACATCCGATAACTGGATAATTAACCGGTTTATTCAATTGAACAGACAAAAATTCTGATAATGAAAGATATCTAGTTATGTAAGTGAATTCGAAAATATAATGAAAATTGGATTTTTAAATATCTGGATAAATATTTATTTGATAATCTCCTATCATAATTATTGAAATTGGACAATAGTAATTTAATAATCTTCTTTTATAATTATTTAATTGGGCAAAATTTATCTGTTCAAAATTCATAAAATTATTAGTTCTAATTTTAACATACAATGTATAGGTATATATATAGAATTGGAAGTTATGTTTTGAAAATTTATATGATAATTTTAAAGAGTTATTTAAAAGTTGAATTCTACATTTTTTTAAACACTAGCACTTAAATATATCAATTTAAATATAATGACAACTTAAGTTTAAAATGTAAGTAAGATTTAATAAAAGAGCGAATATTCTTTTTTCCCTAATTTATACATGTGTTACATATATATATATATATAATTTAAATACATCAAAAAAAATTTAAAACACAAAGAAATATATAAATAAAGGCTTTATACATGTGTAAGCTTTATAATACATAGGTTTAACATTTCTAGCTCTTATTTTACATGCAAGAGACAAATGTAAAGAGTAGCATATAATTTTACAAATGGCAATATAACTTTTCATTTTAAAAAAATATAATAAAATTTATAGTATGAAAAACAGATTTCAGTTCAAAACTCCTCAATCGTCTTCTTTTTCTTTCCTCTTTAACTAAAAAGAAATAAATCAATATCAACAAACTCAGCCTAAACTAGAAAATAACAACAAAAGCTTCAACTTATAACAATTTAGTACAGATCAAGCCAGAAGATTTCAGATCAAAACAAATCAGAGATGGATTCAAGATCAATATAAAATCAAGTAAGGATCTAATTCAGTTTCAAATCAAGATATAGTAGCAGATCGAAATTCAAACAAATTTCCAAGCTTTTAAATTTCCAGGCCTCCTCTGTTCTTAAGAAACAGGTGGGTGAACCTTAACTTGAATCCGGTTTAACTCATGATGTTTTGTGGAAAATTGTGCGAAGTTGATGTGAAAATGTTGGTGATGATAAAAATAAGCCTGCATGTGTATGTTTATACATATATATGACTGGATATTGTCTGTGCATATACATTCACTCTGTTGTGTTTTGACAGGATTGAAGTATTATTCAAAAAAAAAATTCATATCTATTATACAAATTCGTGTTAGAATTTATGAAGAAAAGATGGTTGACATAACATAACATCAATGGGAAAAAATAAATTAAAGATTTTTATTGTGAATTTATTTCAAAAATAGGAAATGACAGTCAAAAATCAAAATAGGTCCAAAATCATATATCTAAACTTCAATTTCAGAATATATGAATGGATTCAAATTTTAAAGAAATGAATTTTGATACAAAAATCAGGATTTTTAACTTTGTAAATCATGAGAATTCTCATGATGATCGGAATTGGAAAATTGGTCAATTTCTGATGACCGCGGTGGTTAGGTGTCTCAGGATTGAGGTCAGTGGAGGCACGAAGAGTGGAAAGCACAAGAAAAATGCTCAATTATTTATATGATGTCCATGGTGATCACACGAAGGCAAATTAGGGTTTTAGGGGCTTCGCCTTTGTGGTATCTACTTCAGCGAGCGACGGCAAATAAGGCAATCGATCGAGGCCGCAATGGTTCAAGAAGTAAGCTCGAGGAGTAGTGGTTGCACCGGTGGGGTGGCGTCATCTCTGGTTAGTGGAGGTGAGTGTACGATGAGCTTTGGCGAAGCTTGTAAGGTTGCGCGATTATCTGTAAATTTGGGTCATTAGGTCGAATCTTGATCGGCGAAGGGAGAGGCTTTGGGGATGTTGCAGTAGGGCAAGGGGGTTAAGGCGGACTTGCAAGCATCGTTGGTTGGTGGTTCGGCGATGGAGGAGCCGTGTGCACATGCACACGATCCTCGGTTGTATCAGTTTTCAACTGGTTCCAGAGAGAGGAAGATTTAAGGATGGAGTGAAGAAGTTTCTTTTGGTCACTCGAGTTTTTATCGAGGGGGTGGTATTTCGTCTTGCTGGAAGTTGCCATCGGGAAGTCGAGGTCGTAACCTGAGAAGTGGCTCGGGTAGATCTGCTTTAGTCTCGAGTTCTGTATGTTATCTATATTTTAGTAATGCATGAGTTAGGTTGTTTTTAAAACAAGGGTAGAAATAATTGTCAAACATATTTCAAGATTCAAGATTTTGAGTAAAATTTTAAGATGTGTTATTTTGATTGAAATTTTATATAAAGGCATGTACCTGATTTTTTTTTCAAGCAAAGTAACTTTGATTAAATCAAATTCTTTACAAAAAAGAGCATTAACAAAGTTTTAAAGCAAAGTAGTTGTTTAAACAAGTTTCATGTTTTAAATGAAAAAGTTAAATGATTACATACAGTTTTGGGAATTGAACTAAGTTGTGGAAAAAGGAAGAGCAATTAAACTTTTAAATAAATAAAGAGTATTCTCAGATGATTTTGTTCCCAACCATCCACTTTAAGAAAATATAAATGTTAAGAATTTAATTATGATAAATGGTTTATCTTAATAAAATTTAAATCTTATTAATAAAAGTAATTAAGGCATAATTACTTAATAATTAAAGATAATTGGTTAATGTAATTGGTTAAAAACAATTAATTAGATTAATTAATTAAGGTAATCACTTGATGAAATTATTACTTAATGTAATCAGTGATTAATAAATAATTACTGAATGTAATTAATAAAGGGGTAATTACTTAAGGAAGTAATTAGAGGATAATCACTTAATGGTGGTAATTGAGGATTAATTACTTAGTGTAATTTGTTTAATCATGGATTAATTAAGGATAATTACAGTGAATGGTTAAGGATAATTAGATTGTGAAATTAATTAAGGCTAGTTACTTAATGTAATTATAGTATAATTAGTCAAGGGAGATTAATTAAGATGGATAATTAAAAGATGATAAATAAATTGGTTTATAATTAATTAATGTTAAGTAATGGTAATCTAAGTGATTAAGGATTAGTAATTAATTTAATTAGAGATAAATTAAATTAATTTTAGAGGTGATCAATCTTGCTTATAAATGATTGAATGATGTTCAATGCCTTGAATTGGTTGATATCTCTGATATGAATTGTTTTGTGATATGATATGTTTGAGTGGACAATGTTAGTGTGGTTATCTATCAAGGATGGATTACTGTGTAAAAAGTGACATCCTGTATTTAAAGTTGAATTGTATTTAATTGAATAAACTGGGTTAAGATGACATGAGATTCGAAGAGACCGGATTCGGGTATCAGTAAATACCCGAAACCACTTCGATTTGTAATCTTCAAAATTCTTTATAAATTGGATATGTGGTATTAAACAGGGTGGAATGGAATGAATTATGTAATATGGATTGTTAACTTGGAACTGTTGTGTTGATTATGGGAACTCGTAAGGATACAAGTTACCCTGATATTCACATATAGTATAGCTTGGTATTTCATATTATATGGGTTTACTCATGATGGTTTCCAGCCTGACCCGGGTGTTACTTTGATGTAATGCTCGGGTCAGACCGAGTATTGCAGATTTTCAGGTAAGGACGTTTTGGAGTTCAGGTGGCGAGCTGGATGGCAGGAACGTATGGAGTGTATTCCACTGTGAGATATACCTGGGACATGTTGATTGTATCTGCCTAGTGTTTGTGTATATGTTGAAACTCTGATGTATTAAAATGTAACTGATTGATACAGCTTTCTTTGTGTAAAGAATATTATTTGATATTATATCTTATCCGCTGCAAATGTGAGATTCTGTGTCTTGTTTCTGTTTCTTCTTCTATCACTTCTTCTTCTTTTCCTAATATCTAGAAATTTCGGGTTCGAAGTTTCTAGGTTGTTACAATTTTTTATCAATTACAATTACGTTCTCTCATAGGATGATTCAAGAAATGATTTTAAAACAAGAATAGAGATTCAAATTTAAAGGGACCATAATCAACGAGAATTCTAACAACGAAGATAGGCTTGAAATGAAGATAAGATAATTAAATTACAAAAGAGGAAAAATGGATAGACTAATATTAATCGCGGCCACTTTAACCGGATCAACCGAGACTTATAAAAGACAAGGATATCATCAATGAAAATGGGAATAAACTGGTTGAGAACATTACAGAAAATTCGACTCATGAGATCGACGAAGAAGGCAGGAGCATTGGTTAATCCAAAGGGCACGACTAACCATCAATAGAAACCATTCTTTCGGGAGGAAGGATAACAGGTCAAGCTCCAGGAATGAGATCGATGCAAAATTCAATTTCCTGCTTAGGAGGAAGAGAAATGACTTCACTAAAGACACCCAGAAAGAGTTGGACAAAAAAGTGGAATCAAGATCACTAGGCTGAGGATCAAGCGAAAAAAAACTACCTGCAAAATTCTGAGGCAATTGACATTCGATCATAAGAAAATTACCCTAGTCGTTTACTAGAGAAACAGTTTGGCTTTCAAGAAAATAACAGCATCAAAACCGAGGACATAGAAATCTTTGGTGAATCGATGCCTGTTGTAAAAAGTATCACCCCTTACAAATCATACTAAGGTTGGTGGGACTATCGATGGGATTAGCCACATTAAAAAGGACGAAGTTGACAGTTGAGATTGCAAGACGCATAAATTTGTTAGAGATCAACAAAAACGAAACTATGGGATGCTCCGATATCAAGAAGAACACGAACATAAAAGGATAAGAATGGTTTTTAGAACAAAGGTAAAGATCCAAAATTCAAAATAAATCCAATCAAAGAGGAACCTAACAAAGGATTTCAAGCTTGAGCGAAGATGATTCTGTAATTAATTCTACTCATTCTAGGGTATTACTACCCTATCTCTAATGAGTTTTTACTCCATACATTAAGTTTTCCCAAAATCAAAGCTCTGATACCAACTATAATGATCTCCTATCTCAAACCATTCAAATTGACAATCATCCACTCATGTCGGACATGAATTGCTCAAAACAACAGATTGTTAATTTATATTTGGCAAAACTTAGCATATACAGTAAATAAATAAATCATAGAATCAGAGACACAAATTATTACAATAATAAGTAGCGGAATAGATAAATAGTAGTTCATGAAGCTACTATAAAAATCAGAGTCTGAAACAAATGCAATGAAAATCTTAATTACAATAGAATCTCTAATACATAAGCAAATAACAAGTCCGAATATAAACGACTGGAGATAACTAGAATAACTGAAAGCTGAATAGATTTAAGACAGTGCTAAAAGCAAATCTCCAAGCTTCAAAGAAGAGTCTCAAATGCCGTGACACGTAGTCTGACCCAAGCATAAAGCAAAACACAAAACACTCGAGTCAAGATTAACATTCTTATGCAAGTAAATCAACTCAAGTGAAATGTCCAAGTGAAATGCAATATAACTTAAAGGCTGTTTGGGAATCCCATCCTTTAAGGGTCCGTTAAACTATATACATACATAGTACAATACGCTACAAAGATAATGTCTACAGTAAAATAAAATATTAAAATAGTGTTAAGGCGTTACCCATATCCCCCTTAACACATTTTATAAATGTCGTAGTCTATACAATACTATAATCTCCACCAAACCAGTGGGCTATCAAGGAGAACTTCATAGGTACGGCACAAACCAAACTCGTAGAAGATGCGATGAGGCATGTGATAAGACACGCGAGGCAACGCCAGGGTAGGATTCTACAGTTTGCACTCCCGGACTAGTGGTATGCATAACAGCTACTACAACCCATCGCGAGACACACTCCCAAATCAAAGGTGCACCCAATCAAATCGTAAAGTAATAGAATGGTGTCGAAGAAGTGTGCCCGATTGGAGGTGCGACCTAACTTGGCCCGGTATAGCTCCTGTTTTAGCCATATCAAGCTAACCCGCGGGAGTCAGGGCTGCATTAATACCTCATATAGAATCGTCCCAAACCATCCTACTTCGTTCTGGAATCTCCACCACGTATATAGTTGTTAAAGTGGTTTTCGGTATAGGCAGAGAATATGGAAATATCCAATCCCGGTCTTTTTAACAACCAAACGCTTATTTCACACCGTGGTCATTTATATTTTAAACAATTCATACTTCGTATCAAGATATCATATTTTTTTGAAAATCATATCACTTTTGAAATCATATTCACTTTCGAAATCATACCACTTTCGAAATCAAATTTACTTTAGAAATCATAACCACAAAATAGTTAAACCATCATATCAAAATATTCACATTTAGATCCATTAAATCTAAATTATAGCAGTTCCAACTTAAATAGTTTAACTATTGAAAATAGTTTATATATTGATATAGTTATAAATTAAAAATAATTTTTATATATTTAAAATAGGTTGTAGATTAAAATAGTTTATATATTAAAAGAGTTTATATCGAAAATAGTTTCAAATTAGAATAGTTTCCTTCTAATTTCACAAGTCAATACAAATCCACTTTAGTTCCAAATATTCAATTTAAATCAATCTCGGTTCGACAGTTTTTAATTCTCATTAAAACCATTTAAATTTATATCGATTTCAAATCCAGGTTAGAATTACAAATTTAAACCACTTCCAATTCAATCGGTTTCAAACTTTAGATATCGAAACAATTTATAGTAACCCAATTTAACAAATTTCATTCATAATTCAACTTCAATTTTATTTAAACTTGAAATATTCACTTATTCACTTTTATAACATTTATATAAAATTTCAAATTACAAATTTAAATCAATATTTAATATTCATTTTAAATTGTAATTATTCATTTAATCACCTTTAATTAAAAATCCGATTATCAAGTTATAAAATCATATCTTTAAAATTTCAATTAATAAGTTTCCAAATCAAATTTTATTAAATCAAATTCTTAAACAAATAAAATTTCAAATCAAATTCAATTTATCTTTCCCACTTTATTTATAGAAGTCAATACAAAAAATCTATTTAAAATATTAAAATAAGTTAGTATAAATATTTAAAAACATATTATATATTAGACAAATTAAATTATTATTAAATTTTATTATATTAATTATTATTAAATCAATTTTAAATCTTAATTTAACAATAATAAAGTTATAAGTAAAATTTTACAATTCTCATTTTTAGAACTTAACTTGAAATTTTATAATTTCCAATAATTTTAAAATCTATACTTTTACAATATTAAAAATCATTATATTATATTTAGATGTCAATATTTAATAAAACCATATATTTTCTTTCAAACTTTGGAAATCATTTTCAAATATAAACCAGTGGTATCCGTATAAAATTTTCTATTCTATAGTCAAGTGATACAGATATTTATCGTTTCAATCCACAATTTATGTTCAATATTTATGGGCATATATCATTTCAACCCGCAATCCCAGAATTTCAAATTCAATAAAAACGCTTGAAATTCAATAATATAATCAAATATCAAATATTATGTTTTTTCTATAGAAGTAGAAAGGCTAGGATAAAATCAAACAAAGCACAAAGTGCTAACATCGGCAACTCAGAGGAGAGGGCAGTGGCTTCGGCTGCACTTACATCAAATATTTTTCCTCTCGGCTGAAACGAAGCAGATGCAGGCAGTGAATGCGGAGGAAGATGGCGATGCAAGGGGACAAGGGGAAGAATAGGATGGTGGTCGGGTTCTTTGAGGCGACGACTGAGGCAATGGCAAGCGATCTGGTGTGCTGCGTTTAGTCGGAAAATGGTGGAAAGGCAGTTAATGGGTGATGGATTCATTGGTACGGGTTGAGGCCACTGGTTGTCGGAGGGTTAGGTTTGGACTAAAAGGGAAACAAGGTGTCGAAGAGAGAGCGAAATGATTGGCATTGGATGGTTGTCGCGTGCTGCCGATGGTTGTGGAACAAGCAGATTATCACGAATAGGAGCAAACCCATATATAAACTTATATATACTTTCTCTTAGCTGTTTGGCTACTTATGGTAGAGGAGGGAGGTGTTTTGAGGTAGGAAGGCATGCAGTTGTCTCGGTGGGGTGAAGCACAGCTGCGGAAGGGAGAGAAACAACCTAAAGGCGTGGGTCGATGCAAAAGGAGGATGGGAAATAAGGTCGGTGGTGTTGGCTAAATCTGATAATGGTGGAATGGGTATGGGTGGCGTGGGAATAAGGAGATGTTGGTTTCGAAAAAATGGTGAAGAGGAGCAGGTTTCAAAACTTTATATTGTTATAAAAAAATTTGTCGAATGAAGAAAGCATAATAAATAGCAGAGATAGAGAAAAGTGAACAGAGAATGAAACAAAACAATAAATATATTCGTAACAGTAGGAATAGCAATAGTCAAATATTAAATTCGAGGAATATGAAAGGCTAGTATCTATTTGGTTTTACACGGAAGATAATTGAAAGGACATGGAAAACCAAAAGCTTAAAATGGATACCAATACGGCTAACCATTTCGTAGATTCCACCAAGTACCGGACATCGAAATGAACAAATGAATATACTACGGAGATCAGCACGATTAGACGAATAGAATGGTACATAGATATCAGCGATATCACCATCCTAACAAAACTCGATTTTTTATTGTTAGAAATGCTGCTAAAATGCTGAAAATAAGATAAAAGGAACTACAACAGTCCATATTTCATGAAACAAAATATGACGTCTCACTCGGAAAATGTTTTAGAGTTTCATTATATAAAAATATTCAGGTTTTGAAAATATATTATTTCTATCAAATTTAACCGATTTAAATTGAAACTAAAAATTACACAACATAACTAACTTTCATATTTACCAATAAAATTTGTCATTCGCTATGTTTAAATAGACGCATTCCAAATATCAAATTTTCATTGTCAAATTTAATTGTTTTATTTTGAAGAAAAATCTGTTAATTACGTTATAAAAATTGTTAAAATTTCCTTGTCGTTACACATTACCAAAAATATATTAATTTAACTCATTACTAATTATGAGCATTAATATACTCAATAATGTGTGACGGGATATATACAAATAATGTTATATAAATGTCTAGGTTAATTAAATATATATGCATGATGAAAATGCGCAGTTATTGGGTTTTAAAGCTATACATACATGTATATTAGTAGCATGCACTATATGCATATATCTATTTGGTATTGAACATACGTGCATATTATTGATACGTTAATATTCATTCGGCTTTATGTATATATATATTCAAAATTATTTATTAAATAAGAAATTTAAAGTTTAATTATAGAATTACATTATTTATTAACTATTAAAATCACATTTAAATAACAAACTTAAATTATAAGAATTTCAACCATAACAAGAAAAAATATATAGTTTATTTTTGAAAAATAATACAATCCTAATTTAAAATTCAAGATCTTAAAAATTTTAACCTAGTTTGTAGCAACCTTGTTTTTAATACACGTTATTATGGAAATTTTAAATTTGTTTCTAGTTAAGCAAATAATATGGGAAAATAAAATAAGTACGGAGATAGGCCAAATTAATAGAAAGTCAAAATTTTCCTTATTTAATAAGGAGATTATGAAATCATATGTGAAAAAAGGAATTATAATTTTAAATTTAAATACATAAATGCTAAAAATGCAAAAATTAAGGTCCAACCCACTTAATAATTCTAGAAAAACTATCCAATTCTCTCTCATTTTATTTATTGTTCACGCCAAAAGAAATAGCAAAGAAAAAGAAGCATCCGTTAAAACTCACAAACTAAACTCGGAAGAATCTAAAGTTTGAAGAATAAATCTTAGTGTTAATTCTCTCCATACATAAACTAAACAAGGTGAATAATAATATCATCCATATGTTTGCATGCTTTGATTCTCAAATTTGGTTAAACCTGAGATGTTTTATGATGATAAAGCATGGGTTTGTTAAGATATTCATTTTAGCGATCTTATGATATTATATACGAAGTTGTGGAATTAAATTATGGATTTTCATATCCAAAAGTAAGGTTAATGATCTCTATATGATTTAAAATTTTAATATATTATATATAACATTAAGTGAAGATGGATTTTTAATTTTATAGTTTACCCCATTAATAGGAATAATTTATGAATTTACTAACTTGGTAAGAGGTGAAATTGTAGTTTTCAATTATTTAAATTATGAAAAATAATTATTTCAATATAATTTTTTTATAAAGGGTTGCGAATGAATAATAGGATTTTTTAGAGTTGTTTGTAGTTTTACCATGAGTTTACAAATTTATACAAATTAATGCAATTTAGGGAAATGAGGTGAAAATTTTATTTAAATAATTAAGCAAGGAATTAATTAATATTTATCTAAAGAAGAAATCTTCTTTGAAATTCTATGGAAAAAATTCTGAAAAGATGGTGTTTGACGAATAAAAATATGGTTAAACGTATCTACGAGGTTGAACTGGAGAAATTACATAAGCCATTTATGATTGAAGAAAAACTACAAGAGAAGAAGAAAATAAAACGATAAGAAATAGAAAGAGTTAAATAACTTATACATTTTGACAAAAAAGGGACGAAGTGAACTTAGGTTTACATCCGTATTAGTATTCCGTTGCCTAGCAAGAAATCCAAATTGGGAATAATCACCGTCCTAATCTATCTCTGTGTCCCAACGTTATTAATGGAGCATGGCTATATTAAGCAGCTCTACATTATGTTGTCAAATAAAGTATATTTTTTTAAACAAAATTTCATTCAGCACTATACCGTCGAATCAAAATTGGTAAATTAGACAGTACAATGCGGTGCATTTAGCGTTGCTCTATGGATCAGTTCTCTAGTTTAAATTGAAATACCGAAACCTATAAATTGGGTTTAGATAATTTATGCACGTATGAAGCTAAGGAGCAATGAGCAGAGAAGTGTTTTTAACATTTTAAAAAGATAATTATCTAGTTGCGTTGAAAACGAAGTTTTTTTAACATTTTGAAAAGACAAATATCTAATTGCATTGAAAACAAAGTTTTGTTTGATTCGTCCACTTTTTAAGTTCCTTAAAAACATCTTCGTAGAACCTTTATCCCAAGAGTAGCTACATCAACAATTAGCTATCAGTAGAATGTAACTTATTCGAGTTTTAAAAACTCAGGTAGGTGACATGTCTAATAGTTGAATCCTAAGTTCTTTAAATAATATATATACTTACCAAAGAATAAAATTTAAAAATATGCATACATATGATTTAAAGTACCATGTAAGAATTGGTTACTGGACATTAATTTACCTTAGTTTTTAAAATTCGGGTAAGTGGCATTAATTACAGCACATACTAGGGTAACATAAAGTATGAATACTACTACATATGCAAAATACTAGAGATTCATAGCTACATGTTGGAATTGTAACGACCCAGATTTTTTTCGACGTCTAATTTTAAATATTTATATGGTTTAAATATTGGATTTGAAATTTTAGTTTAGTTAGCAAGATTTTAAAACTAAATTTCAAGCGATTTTGGAATTTTCAAATCATCGATTGAATCGACGAGTTAAAATAGCGATCTGAAGCACAGTCTCGTAAATCGACGAAACTAGTTCCATTAGATCTATAATAATGTATTATTATCGAATTCCAAATTTCGTAGTGTTTGGAGTTATCATTTGATTGTACGGGATAGAAACGCGCTGAAATTAATATCAAAGTTTAATATAGTATTTAGGTTCAAAAAGCTATCTTCTCCATACGATCGAATTAGGACTCGAAACCTTTTCCATTGCATTCGAAATAGGGGTATAACATTATAAACGCCTAGCAGCATGCCTCAATATGAGATCGAGATTTCATAGCAAGTAACACGAGATATTTTCAATATTTAAATATATAAATCAATCAAAAAATAGAGCGTCACCTTTCCTGTACGCTCAGTCTATCTCTTTCTTTTGAAAGCTATTCCCCCTCTTGTTATAAAAACGATGTTCTACCTTATTCTTCCAGAAAATCGAAAATCGATCTTCATACAAAAAATGGTTTAATTTAATAGAAAGGAAAAGAAAAATTAAAAATCAAACTCGATTAATATTGAAAGCCTGGATTGCGAGTTTTAGGAGGGCGACAGGCGATTAGGGCTTGGTCTTGATGTCAAATGGACGATTGCGGAGGTAGAGTCATGATTGGTCGCGCATGAAGTTAGCAGTGTATTCGCGATATTGTCTGAGCTAGGGTCGATCGAGGGAGGGAGGAGTGGCAGTTCATTTGGAAGGGCCCGATCGATTTCGTGAGCGGCGATGAGGTGAGCGGGTGAGATGGCGGCGTAAGGGGAACGATGTGAGGAGGTATTTGGATGATGGAAAGTTCTGATCATGTGCGTTCATCGGGCTCATGATCAGAGGCGTTGGAAATTGAGTCTTGTGCTGTTCGAGCCTGGGGATGATGACAGAGGCGCAAGTTGGAGGTACGACGGTGAGGTTCGGGTGTGTGTTCGAGCGACTGCAGAAAGCAACTGCAAGGTGATTTAAAGTTTTGCAATTAAAAATTTAGTTTTAATGATAATTAATTTGATTGTACCTAGTAAATTTCAGAAAACAATCACTAACGTATGTACGTTGTAAATTATTCGTACGAGGTCCTGGCATTTAATTCCTAGGATACGGAAGGAAATTGGAGTGGATCTGCAAATAAAAATCAAAGGTGAGAAATTCTCATTCATTTGGATTACCAAATTAATTTTTAATAGTTAAAATTAATTATTGGATGCTTGTTGAATTTATAAATTATTATCAGTTGGATGAAATGCATATAGTAGTATATATGTTAGTATTTGGAGTGATATTACTGCACATTATAGCGGATGAGAACTTATGCGCCCCGCATAATAGCGGATGACCCTATATACCTCGATATCCCCCCTCGAAGTGGGATTGGTATTATTTTATGTTGTATTAATATCTGTGGATGTAGGAAAATGAGTTGGAGGGATCCAACTGGATTCCTAAAAATATGTTGTTTATTTTTTATATATAGTGGTATATGGAGTGTGTAGAATAATCTAGTATAGATTATTGCAGTGATTGAAATTTTATTGGATGCTAATGTAGCATTAGCCTAAATTTTAATATTTTAAAATACCATAAATATATTTTAAAAATTTAAGGAATTAAAACGGATTTTTGATATAAAAATATTTATATTGGAAATTAAATTATTTTTAAGGAAACTGAATTGGGAATAATACATATTAATGTTGGATTCTACGTGACCATTCGTGAATGGGTTTAAGTAGGGACTTTAAAAATTAATTATATAAAGGAGTTGTAAATGGTATTCTAAAATATGAAAAGGAGCAAAAATCAATATTAAAAATAGATTGGAGGTATAAATGGAATTTATAATAAATGAACTTATACAAGGGAATTTTATAAATCAGATTTGTTTTATAAAAAGGTAAAACCAAAGGAGTTATAGAAATTTATAAACGATGTTTATAAATAAAGAAATTCGATATCAGTTGATAATTGGGAATATAAATTCATAGGGTGAATTTATATTAAAATACGGAAGTAGGATGAGGAAATAGTAGATACTACTTTGAAAAGGTGAAAAATAGTTAATGAAATCGAAATGGAAGTGATGTCATGTGATTCGAGAGGAATTTATATAATTTAATTGGTCATTAAGGTTTAAAAATATATTTTAATTTTAAGAAGTAAGTTTGTTTTTGAAAGGAAAATTTTATTATTTAAACTATGAAATTTTAAACTAGCTAAGATTGAAATGATTAAGTATGTAGATGTGACGACCTAGAATTTTGAACATTTGAAATTAGTATATTTAATTGATTTTATATATTTGGAAGTTAATTTAACTTGAATTTCAAAAATCACTATTAATTTGACAATTAAAATTATTGAATTTAATAATTTGAAAGTTGGGTAAAAATTTGAATCTTCGATTTTATGATGGTTAAACATAATTTGAAGGCTTGGAAAATTTATATTGCCGATACTGAAGATAATAGAAGTGTTAAAAGTTGAATTTAAAACTGTTTTGTTCATTTTGAATTTATATCGTTTAAATCGATATTTAAAAATAGCCTTCCGAGGCACAGTCTCGGATTTCAACGAAACTAGTTCCATTGGATCCGTAATATTATATTATTATCGGATTTCAATTTTCATAGCATTTGGAGTTTTCGCGTGGCCATACGGTAGGTAAACGCGTTGAATTCTATATCGAAATTTAAATTAATAACTGGGTCCATAAAGCTATATTCTCCATACGATCGAATTTGAACTCGGAACCTTTTCCATTGCGTTTGGAATATGGGTTTAACGTTATAAACGCCTAGCCGCACTCCTCGATTAGAGATCGAGATTTGAAGATGCGATAATCAATATAATTTAAATTTGAAAATATAAATAATATAATTTATAGCTTGCTGATTCAGCACGTGTTTGCCTTTTAAATACGTGTCCTTCATCTTGCAACATGCGTCATTTTTCTTTGCACATGTCTCAAAAGAAAAAATCGAATGAAACTCTCTTCGTTTAAAATAAAAAAAACGAGCAGCCGAGACCTTATATTTTTTCTCTCTAATTTAAATCAATGGTCGAAGCCTGGGAAATTCAAAATCAAATTCAAGAAATCATCGAACCCTTTCTTCCTCTCGAAAACCCAAATTCAGTTTGCAATATATAAAAAATGGCGAGTTTCACGTAATCACGATCAAATGCATGGTGGCCAGCGATTCAGATTTCAATCGACGACTCTAGGATTTGTGAGGTGGGGTGCTTGCATCGTTGTGTCGCGCGGCGCAACGTAGAAGATCGAGCATCAGGGATGGTAGAGGCTTCTAGGTCGAAGGCAGCGATGAAGCAGAGTCGATCGTGATAGCGATGAGGCGCGTGATTAATGTGGGGAGACGGTGATGTCTTGGGAGGTCGCAAGGTGGGAAAATGGTAGTCGCATGGATAGGAGATCGACGATATTGGGTTTCGAGCTGAGGGAGGCTCATGTGATCGATATTGATTTCGATGCAGGCGCAGTCGCGATCTGGTGGCCGCACGAGGTAGAGGGGGTTCGAAAAATAAGGCATATTACTTTTAATTTAATTTAAGTTAACGTTTATATGTGCGGAAACAAGAATTTTTATATACATATATATATATATATATATATATACTTATATTCTTGCAGAGGATATGAAATGATTTCTTAGTTTCAATTTAAATTTAATATATACACACATACACAAATATATAGAGATAAACAGAAAATTAATTTTCGACAGTTATAAAAATAAAATATGCAGAAAACAAAAAAAATTATAGTGAAGGTATTTTCAGTTTATTTTAGTTAATTATATATATATGTATATATATATATATAAAGGTTTGGAAAAAAATAGTTGGAATTTAAAAATATTAAAGAGTTTTTAAATCTATATAGATTATTATTTTGGCATATATATGGGTTTCAAAGGAAAAAGAAACATTATTTATAATTGGAGAATTTGTTTAAAAATTAAATCATTAAGTTAAATTGAATCATTAGTAATTAAATTTAGTAAATGGAAATTAATTGTTCGATTATCTCGAATATTAATAAATTGTATAAATGTTTATACAAGGTCAAAAATTCGTGAAAATAAGCTAGAATGGAAGTGGATCGCAAATAAAAGCAAAGGTGAGATTTTCTCGCTCAATTGAAATAATTAAAATTTCAATTATTGATTGATTATTTGAATTTTATAGTATATATAGTAGTTTATATATATATTTGAGTGATTGATTTCCCGCATCATGTAGCGGATGAGACTCTATGCGCCGCATAATAGCGGATGATATGATATAATCCCATATAGGCGCGATATTCCACCTCAAAGTAGAATTGGTATTTAATTATTGTGCTAGCATCTGTGGATGCAGAGAAACAGGTTGGAGGGATCCAACTGGATTCCTCAAATTGTTGAATTTATTTTGTATATTGTGATGTCATTATTAATAATCCGTGAATGATTATATTAGCGATTGAAATTTATTAAAGGATATGGTTTGGCCGAATATATTCTGGTATTTTAAAATACCATGATATATAATTGGATTTTTTTTAAATTAAAGTAGAAACTTTTAAGTAAATTAATTTTAGAGAAGTAATAAATTTAAAAGAAGGAATTTGAAAAGGGAAAAGATTGATTTTTGTAGTCCTGTCGAATTAATTCCAAAATATGGGGAAAAGATTTTAATAAATGAATTTTGAGTAATATTGTTTAAAAGTTGAAGAATTTATTTAAAATTCAAATTTTAAATAGTTTGGGAGAAATAAAGGAATTTATTTTAAAGGTAGTAAAAATTTGGAAATAAATTTGGAATTTGATTTTGTGTTTGAAATAAATTTGGAAATCAATTTAGAATTTGATTTGTGTTTGAAATAAATTTGAAAATCAATTCAGAATTTTATTTGGTGTTTAAAAGTGAATATTTGGAAATCGATTTGAAAATCGTATATCAGTGGATATTTGGAAATTTAAATCCACAATGGGAATTATAAAGGAAAGGGAAATTTGTTTTAAAAATAAATATTGGTTTATTTTTAAAAGTGTGGAAAGAAATTTACGGATTTGGAATGTAAATTAAAATAAATCGAGAAGGATTTATTAATTGATTTAAATGGACCATTTTGAAATGGAAAGAGTATTTTTTCATAGAAAGCCGAGTATGTTTTTAAAGTAGCTTTCAAATATAAATTAAAAGTTCTAAAGATTTAAAAATAATGTTTCTTAGAGAAATTATTTTCGTAAATTGTTTTTAAATCTTTAAAGTGAATATTTATTAAGTTAATTATAGAAGTGATTATTTTAAAGGTTTAAATGATATTTGATTTAAAAAATGGTTATTTAAATAGTTACACTCTATTTAATAATTTTATTTTAAAAATTGAGTTTGGGCTTAAGTTTTATACGAGATATTAGTATAAATTTCATAACTAATGTTTTAAATAAATATTTTGAAATAGTTTTTATTTTAAGTGTTTTCGATTATTTTTTTTGGATAAGTGATTTAAATTATTTTAAAGTATTCGGACTTGGGAAATTTTCAGTGGAAATAAACAATATTTGGAAATTTATTCCACTTGAGAAAAGTGATTTGAAATTTGTTTTCAAATGGTTGAAGTGTGAAAATATATCTTGCGAAGATATTTTGAAAATAAATAATTTTGGGGAAATTATTTAAATTTGATGGTTGTTGTGAATATTGTTTGATAATTAAATAACCGACTATCAGTATAAACAATTTGTGAAATTATTGAGGCTTGATGGTTGTTGTGAATGTTGTTTGATAGTTAAAAAACTGATTATCAATATTGGCCTTTGAAACGGCACCTGAATTTGTTTTAAAAAAATAAGTGCTCATTATTCGGTTAAGCCGGGAGAGGACTTTATGTCATAAAACCCATTCCGAATAATGATACGACGAATGCGATTGCATTTGAAGATGGTGTTGAAGATCGGGTATTTTCGAAAATGAATGGATTACCTGTCGAATGTCTCTGTACCGAGTTGCTCCGGTATAGAGATTTATATCACCCTTTGTGATGGGGAGTCCGAACGCGATTAGTGAATATCCGGGTTTGCAAGAGCTTCTTTCCTTAATTGGAGGAAGTGCCTTCGGTTCCGTTCGAACCCGGAACGGACTTGTATGGATGTATGTCTAACATTACACTTTGAGATGTAAAGATGGTTTCCATCAAATACATTTCTGTTGGTGGCGGAGAATTTATTCTCTTATCTTAACACCCTTCTCTGAGACGTACGAGCTCAGAGGTTATGTAGTTGATTGTTACTAGTGATATATTCCCAATTTGATAATGTGGCATGCTAAGTGTGATCATTTGTTGATCGAAGCATGACTTTTGTGAAAAGCGTGGCTTTGTAGAAGAAACTTCGCCGGACCTCACACCCCGGAAATGGTCGAAACAAGAAGGATGCAGCAAGGTTATGGGGGCTGCGCCCCTTAGGGTATGTACATTTCCTTCTGGATAAAAAGTGGTATCTGGTATGGAGCCCAAATATTTAACTTGTGTGGATTTAAAAATGGTATTCTGGTATGGAGCCCAGATTATTTACTTATGTGGTCGTTGGTTGTGAAACGCCTCGGATAAAGTTCGGTCTAGATGGAGGGGGTGGCATACTCATGACAGTTAGTTACCAAGTTAAAGAGGTAATCCGGCCTTGTGTTGGCAGAGAGCTGGTTAAGTTCTCGGGGTGTCCCTCCAGAGACATACCCATTCGGCGAAGGAAGTTCTTTAGCCTTGACCATTCATTAGAAATTCAATCACTCAATACGAGCCCTTTACGATTGCTGTAGTATAACCTGCCTTTCTTAAATGGTAGCTATAGCAGACATAATATAATGGTACCTATGCTGGCTAAGATTAATATTATACTTCTGAAATATTTTTCATACAATGAATTAATAATAATATCAAAAGGTTTTTTACGTATCAAGCATGTTTGACTATCATAAGGAGAAATCTCCCCTAAGTGTGCGATTGCATTGTGTGTGTGCCGGGAGGCCTTATGGTAGTTTTATTTTCTAAAAAATTAGCGGATTTCATTTTATTTTCTTTTATGCAAATAACTGTTTATGCATCTCACACCAGTCCCATGACTGACCTGGAGTGTATTGTTCCCTTTCTAAACTCTGGGTGCCCATAATTTTCCACACGGGCAGCCTAAAGTCAGGTTATCATTGTTTTGGAGCGAAGTCAGTAAAGTATGTTGTGGAGATCAGGAGACAAGCTGGATGGCGAGTCGTATCACGTATGTCATGTTGTTATTCCGCTGTTTTGTTGTTGTAATACTCTGATAATGTAATGTATAAACTGATATAGTTCTTTTCTTTAAAGATTATTCATTTATCTATCATATATTGTTCCACTGCGAATGTGAGATTCCGATATTGTTTCTATTTCTTTTTCTATATACTTCTTCTTTAACCCTAACGGTTCGGTTTTTCCAGCATTCGATTGTTCGGCATTTGATACAGTGGAAGTATCGATGTCGATTTTCGAAAGTCGAAAAATTGGGTCGTTACAGTATATTTTTCAAATATTAAATATTTATTTAATAAATTTTGGCTTTTAAAAATCAGCTTTGAAAATCTATATGTTATACAAAAATGAGTTATTAATCTTTATAAAAATGGTTTTGATATACTTAAACATGTTTAAAAATAAATTATTGATCTTTTAAATACTTGTTATATATATGTATAGAGTTTTAAAGTAATTGAAAATTTTACTTTATAAATTCTTTCGAGATTCGAAAAAAGGACTTATAAAAGGATATGATTTTGAGGAGAGGAAACTTATCTACGATTCTGGAGATTTTGCAATAAGTTACGGAATAATTCTCTAAAACATTAATATTGAAAGGAATTTGGAAAATAAGAATTATAGTATTTTCCTAAGTATATAAATGAAAATTTGGAAATATTTCTAAGTGTTGAGATGGTTTGAAAATATCCTACTACAGATTTTAAGTGTCGGAAATTATTTTCAAATATTGGAATATGGAATGGATTTGAAGATATATCTTAATAAAGATATTTTGGAACAAATGTTTGAAGAATTATAAAATAAGGCATAGTGTCTTCTTATGGATGTTTTATTGATAGCCGACTATCAATATTGTAACACACGGTATTTTCAACAATTTGCATCCGCACATATCGGACTTGAATTGCTCAAAATACCGCGTGGTAAATAAAATTTGGCAAATCTCAGAATATACAGTAAATAAAAATCACAGATCACAGACACAGAGTATTTAATAATGTAGCGGAAGTAAAAGAAATAGTAATTCATGAAGCTACTATATAAATATATCAGAGTTACATAAGATACAACAGAAGAAATAAAGTACAACATAAGTCTAAATATGATAACCAAATACAAGCTGAATACAACACTGGAATCAACGGGATGACTGGAAGTGAAATAGATAAACAAGACAAGCAGATAATCTCCAGCGATTCCAATCTCCAGAGAGTGGGAATCCAAATCTATGAATAACTCAGGCTGAGCCGAGCGTAAATAAAAAAATACAAACACTCGAGTCAGGACATACATATTTATACAATGAAAACCAACTCAAATGAACTGTAGTAAAGGTACAAGTAACTTAAAGGATGCTTAGGACCGCCCATCCTCTAAGGATCCGTCAAAGTATTTACTATGTAGTAATATTGCGCTATTATAATGATGTCTATAGTAAAATAAACTTACTTTAAAATAGCATCACAGGGTTACCCATATAGCCCTAGACACATAATAGTCCCAATAGTCCATCCAATATGTGCATATCTCCTGATCGGGAGATTACGAGAAGATACGCATGGGCTACGGGAGAAAACCAAACTCATAGTAAAGGCTCGATAGGGTAGGTGACACGACACACAAGGCAATGCCAGGGTAGATATACCAATTACGACACTCGAGCTGGTGGTAACGCAGCAGCCACATACGCCCACCGCGGAACACATTCCTAAAAATCGGAGAGGCGCCCAAACAATCACAAGTAATAGAATGGTATCGAAGAAATGCGTCCGCTACGAGGTGCAACCTCACTGGCCCGAGACCACTCCTGTTTTAGCCATCTTATGCCAACTCACGAGAGTTGGGTCCACGTAACATACCATAAGAGCGTCGCCACCATCCTACTTCATTCTGGAATCTCCACCGCGTACACGGTTGTTAAAGTGGTTTTCAGTATCGACAAAGAATATTCCCATATCCGATCCCGGTCTCTTTGCTAACCAATCGTTATTATAACCTGTGGGTATAACTTTAAAATAATATTTTATACTTCAAAAGAAAATATCACTTCAATCCAAATCTTTATCAAAATAAAGATTAAATCATTTCCAAACCATTTCAATATATCAACATACCATATTTTTCATATTCAATTATTTATCAAAATAAATATCAAGTCATTTCTAACCATTTCAATATATTAAATTATCATATCCTTTCAAAACTTCCTTTCAAAATATATTAATACATTAAAATACCGTATCCTTTCGAAATTTCATTTCCAAATCATTTTAATATCAAAATATCATATCTTTTAGTACTTCATTTTTAAATCATTTTAATATCAAAATATCATATCTTCCGAAATTTCATTTTTCAAATTATTTTAATATCATAATATCATATCATTCAGAACTTGATTTTCAAATCATTTTAATATCAAAATATCACATCTTTCAAAACTTTATTTTCAAATCATCATATAAATTCAAATCCAAATATTCAAATTTAAATACCTTCTAAATTCAAGGTAACATTCATTTCTTATCCTTTCAAATCACCTTTAAATTGATTTATTTTCCAATTAAATTTATTCATTTAAATCATTTAAAAGTGAAGTTATTATTCTTTCAAGTCAAGTATTCAATTTCCAAAAATAATAAACTTCAATTTAAACCCTTTAAACATTATAAAATCAGATTTTAACATTCAAAAATGTTTATTTACATACCTTTAACATATGATTTTTATAAAATGAATTTCTTATAAATAAATCAATTTTCAATAAATTTACTTAACAAATTCAAGTGTACAATTTCCTTTCCTTCACATATGCAATTTATTAATGCTTACATTTTTAAATTTCCACTGCACAAATTAAACTAAATTTTCAATTGATTTCATTTAACTAGAACCTTTAATTAAACCAAATTCCACATTTCCAAGTCAAGTTGTATTTTAAAATTACACATTTAAGCATTCATTTATTTAACCATTTAAATTCATAGAAAAAATCAATAATACTTTAATAAATCACTTAAATTCAAATTTAAATCAAATTATCATATTTACCATTTTCCAAATTAAACTAAATTTCCATTTTATTTATATAACTTAAATATCATTTTTAACCAAACTCTAAATTTCTAAACTTAAGTTATATTTCCAAAATTTAACTTAACCATTTATTTATTTAACATTTCCACTTATACAAAAATCATAAATCCTTTATTTAAAACACTTTAAAATCTATTTAAATCAAATTATCATAAATTTACTTTTTAAACCACTTAAAATTTTATTTATATAATTTAAATGTCATTTTAAAAGCCAAAGTCCAAATTTCCAAATTTAAGTTATATTTCAAAAAATTCGCTTTTACCATTTACTTAAATTACATTTTTAACTTCTAGAAAAATCCCATTTTTTATTTAAACATTAAAAATCCAATTTAAATCAAATTTTCATAATTATTCACTTTTAAAAATATTTAAAATATTCCAAAATGCTTTATAAAATAACCACGGGCCTGTATATAGTTTTCTAACCTAGGTCAAGTGATACGGATATATATCATTTCAATCCGCAATTTAAAAAGAAAATCTGAGTTCTATCATTTCAAACCCACAGTCCCAAGTCAAAAATAAATAATTAAAAACCGTTCAGGCCTATCATTTCAGCCCATAATGATTTTTCCCTATTCTAAAGTCCGTTAGGGTATGTATCATTTCAACCCATAGTGATTTCTAATCTAACAGGGAACTTGCAGTGTGATAAACATATATAAATGAACAGTTTAATAATATACAACAATAACAGGTGCTATGACATGTAATTTAACAGGTTTAACATCATACATAAATAATCACAAGCAGTTATAGCAACATTTATAATTCTACACATTTAAATGTTGTCGCTTCACAATTGCATAAGTATATAGTGTCATGTGAGATTTACTCACCTCTAAATGCTGGAGAATGCCAAACCAATAACACAACGGAGTCAAAAGCTAACTGACAAGACTACGGACTTTGAGTGGAGCGAGATCCAATGCTACAACTCTTGTGTTACAACCCAAACAAAATCAAATTTTTTTATAAATACAATACCATATTGAAATGAAATAACTTTTAAATAAAAAGAGATATGAATACATAGTCTTTTGCCTTGCTTTCTCATATGCTATGCACGGCCTAGGGATGTCATAAGGTCAGGTTTTGACAAGGTTTGGCTTGGGTACAAGCCTAGGAATGCACAGCCTAAGGCATAAATGATGGAGAAGGTTACAACATGGAAATGTGAAGAGTTTTAGGCAATATGGTGGTTTTTGGTCATCAAAGTGGTTCGGTCATAGAGAGTGGGCTCGGCCTGTGGGCTGTAACGACCCTGGGGTTTTCGATCCCGAAAACTCCAGATAGTTAGGGAAATAAGAAAGAGATAGAAGAAGAAGAAGAAACACCACAAAGATTCTCACATTCGCAGCGGATGAAAATATAATATCAAATAATAACAGTTTACAAAAGAATTCTGTATCTGTCAAATACATTTATAATACATCAGAGTTACACATATATACAGACACTGGATATACACAATCATCATGTCTCAGATGTACAATAATATAATACAGCGGAAACACTCTATACGTTCTTGCCATCTAGCTCGCCTCCTGAGCTCTAGAACGTCCTTACCTGAAAATTAGTAATACTCGATCTGACCCGAGCATTACATCAAAGTAACACCCGGGTTAGGCTGGAAACCGGCGTGAGTAAACCCATCTAACATGGAATACAAAGCATACAACTTATATAAAACCCGGGGTTACTCGTATCAATTTACAAATCCATAATTTGTTATAGACATCACTTATCTCACACATCAATTCTCTAAGTACCAAAATTTAGATTGAATAGTCCAATTCACTTAAATCATTTCATTCCAGCCTATTGATTTCACATATCAATCTATAAAAATTCGAAGTGGTTTCAGGTATTTTTCTAATACCCGACCCCGGTCTCTTCGTGTCTCACGTCATCCTAACCCAAGTTATCCAAATGAAATACACTTCAAACTTTAAATACAGGATGTCACTTTACACAACAATTCATCATTGATAAATAACCACTATATCCTGTCTTCCGAAACATATGTTACCACAAAATATTTCATATCAGAGATATCAACTCATTCAAGGCATCCAATACCATTCAATCATCCATAAGCAAAACTTAATAACTTCCAAATTAATTTAATCAATTCTAATTGAATTACTAACCTCAATCACTTAGATTCATTCACTTAACATTAATTAATTTCAAATCAATTAATTAATCATTCCTTAATTATCCATCTTAATTAATCACCCTGGTTTAATTATCCTTCAATTACATTCAAGCAATTATCTTTAATTAATTACACAAATTAATTATTCTTAACCAAAACAATAATTAATCTTTAATTACTTCACAAATTAATTAACTATAATTAATTACATTAATCCTTAATTACTTATATTAATTAATTTCTCATAAATCACTTATTATTGATTAATTAATCGTAATTAATAAATTTTTAATTACATCATTAATTATATAAATTAATGATTTCTATTACATTTTAATTTATCCTAATCTAAATTAATTACATTAAGTAATTAATCATTAATTAAACCACAAATATTGATCACTCTTGATTAATCTCAACCAGTTATTAACTACTTTTTATTTACTTCAATAAATAAATAAACTACTCATTTTATAAAAGAAGTTTAAAGGAATTTAAAACCAAATTCATTTTTAAATTAAATATGCCAATTATCAATATAATTCATCACAGAATATCAAATATTCATAACACAAAATATTAAACAATCTAAATAATTTTGAGGAATCCAGTTGGATCCCTCCAACCTGTTTCCTGCATCCACAGACGTTAGCACAATACCAATTCCACTTCGAGGTGGAATATCGCGGTATATGGGATTTATATAACATCATTCGCTATTTTGCGGCGAATAGGGTCTCATCCGCTAAATAATGCGGGAAATCAATCACCCAATATATACTATATATTACTATATAATATACCACATCAAATCAATCCAATCATTCAACCAATTATTTAAATTTAACCATTTAAATTTAAATCAAAATCTAGAAGAGTGAGATTAACTTACCTTTGATTTGAATATGCAATTTGATCCATTCTCGACTTGTTCCCTTTCGGATTTTAGACCTGCCCTCCAACCTCGCCTTTGTTAATTCCTCGTCCGAGAACTTCCAATAGCGCTGAATGACCAACTCAGATTTGCGGGATTCTCGGGTTGGGACATTCATTCAATAATCTCCATCACCAAGCTTAAAAGAGGTTGATCGACACACAAGTAGTGCATTCACGGCCAACGACCATTTTACAAAATTCATCAGAACCTGTAACAACCCGATATTTTCAGTCATTCGCATCCACACATGTCGGACTTGAATTGATCAAAATACCGCATTGTAAATAAATTTGGAGCAAATGAAATACAATCACAGAATCACAGACACAGAAATATCAGAATAACTCGCAGCGGAAATTAAAATACCATAATAGTTCATGAAGCTATTATGACAAACTCTCAAAAAATAATACATAATACCAGTCTGAAAAAAACATATACAACTAAAATCTCAAATACAAAACTGTTTATAAATGCCAGAACTGAAATAGAAAAACTGAAACTGAAAGGGAACAGATACTAGACAAGCAGAATCTCCAGCGATTCCTAGCTCTAGGAAAGAAATCCAAAGCTAAGCTGTAAATACTCAGGCTGACCCGAGCGTAAAGTAAAACACAAAACACTCGAGTCAGGACTTATATACTTATATAGGGTAAACCAACTCAAGTGAACTATAGTAGAAATCCACAATAACTCAAAGGATGCTTGGGATCGCCCATCCTTTAAGGATCAGTTAAACTATAAATTAAATACATCCCGTGGTTAAAATTTCAAAATGGTATTTTATACTTTGAAATCAAATATCATTTCAAAATTCAATATCATTCAAAAATCCATTTCAAATATCAAATATCGTATCTTCCAAACCACATTCATTTATTTAAAATACCATTTCAATACACATTTCAAATAGTTTAAATTTCAAAACAAATTACTTCGTTTTGAATCATAAAAATGAAGTTATTATATTTAATAATTAAATTTATAAAATTTTAATCTTTCAAAATTCATTTATTCACTTAAATTTATTAAAACAATGAAAATTCAACTTTCGCAGCATTTAGAAAAATGCTACGGAAAGTTACTTTTAAAACAATTCAATTTAACAAAAGACAGCTGACATCATTCAAAATACTGTAATAGGGTTACATTAAAATAAAACCTTAGTTAAATTCAACAATTATAGCACTTACAAAGTGCTATAATAGCCTTTAATTCAATTTAGCCCTTTAGTTCATTTATATTAACTACAGCATTTACAAATGTTGTAATATCCTTTACTTTAGAAAATAACAACACTTCAAAATGCTGTTAGTTAAATTCCAAATATTCACTATACTTTCACAAACCATTAAATTTTTATTTAAACCCTTTCAAACTTTTAAAATCATATATTTTTCACTTTTATAACCATCATTTAATTTTCCTTAAATTCGTGATTTTATAAAGTTAAATTTCCATTCAAAAATCAATATTTAATAATAATTCACGTATTAAATTCCAACTTTCAATTTCAATTCATATAATTAAATTTTTAACTTAACACTTAAGTCTAAATTTCAAAATATAATTTATTTTTCGTTTTATTTACTTAACTTCAAAATTCACTTTTACACAAAATTCACTTTTACACAAAATTCAAAATTTTCCAACTTAAGTTATATTTCAAAATTCAACTCAACATTCATTTATTTCACATTTTAATTTTTTAAAATCCATTAATACATTATAAAATCATTTTAATTCATTTAATTAAAAATATCATAAATTTATCATATTTTCATATTCAATTTTAAATTCCATTTATAATTAATCAAATTTCCACTTTATCATTGATTTATTTCACTTATAAATTCTCAGAAAAATCAAAATGCTTTACAAAAATCATTTTTAATTAATTTTAAATCAAAATATTATAATATTTACATTTCTAAAAAAATTAAAAAAATTAAAAAAAATATATTTTAACCACGGGTCTGTATATCATTTTCTACAGTAGGTAAAGTGATACGGGTAATATATCATTTCAACCCGTAATTTACAAAGAAAACCTAGGTTTTATCATTTCAAACCCGCAGTCCCAAGTAAAATGAAATAATTGAAAATCGTTCAGGCCTATCATTTCAGCCTATAACGATTTTCCCCTATTCTAAAGTCCGTTCGGGTATGTATCATTTCAACCCATAGTGATTCTAATCTAAAGGGAATTTGCAGAGTGACAAACTGATATAAATAACAGAACAACATAAAATAACAGTAATATATGATATAGCAGGTAAATAAGCATAGGTGAACATCACATGATCATAACATATAACATGGTGATGCATTTTACAGATTCAAATGTGATTGATTTACTAGTTATATATGTATAAAACTGTCTGGTGAGAATAACTCACTGGTATAAGCTGGAGACAACAATCGAATGCACAAACTGAGATCTTAAAAGGCACGATAACACGAAAAAGATTTGAGATTGGGAGAGCCAAAGATTAATCACCTTGAATACATTCAAACAAACAAAACAATCTACATAAGTTTTCAACCCAAATTCAATTAAACAAAGCTAGAATTGAATGCACAAAACAAAGCTAAAATCTTTTGCACTTGCTTCCAACAACTTGTGCTTCAGCCTAGACTCAGAAACACACGGATAAGCATGGGTTAGGATTTGGATTTTGGGTTCATGGGGTCGGCCAAACATGGGAAGATGATGTTGCAAAAGTGGTGATGCATGAAACTACAAGCCAATGCAACAAAACATAGGTTCAAGGCAACAATGGGCCACGCCCCAAGGCTATATAGGCACGGCCAATTCTGGCGTGGACCAAGGGATGATGTTTCTGTGGTGTCAGGTCAGGTAGGGGCTGGAGATGGTGGTGCAAGTGGCGGTCAAGGTGGAGTTTGAGGTGGTGGTGCATGGGTGTGCTCGGCTATGGACATTTAGGTGGAGTTTGGTGCATTTTTGTGATGGATCATCAAACTAGGGTGGATCGGCATGGGATGGTCAGTGAGAAGGAGGTGGTGGTGATAGGTTTAGGTGGTGGTGGAGGTGGCAAGATGGCTAGTGTGGTGAGGCCGAACCTAAAGATGAAGGGAGCAAGTGCAAATTCAAGTCAAAAACAATGAAAAGTGAAAAAAGAAAAAGAAGATTTACCAAAACTTTTCACAAATGAGAGGCCGAACTTTTTTCCAGAGTTTGAGAAAGAAAATAATGTGAAAAATGAATAGAACTCGGCTGAAAGAAATGATAAAGCCAGCCTCTTCAATGCATGTGGTGATTAGAAAACGAAAAGATGGAATACAAAAGGCTTAAGCAAATCAAAGGTCACAAAACCCTTCAAATTTCCACCATATTCTTTTGGAATTTTAAATAAATAAAAAATATATATTAATTCAGATACAAACACGAAAATTTAGTAAATAAATAAAAATAAATAAATGAATATTAATTATAGATAATTAAATTAAGAAAAATAGCAAAAATTTGCAAACTAGGCTAGAAAATATGAAAATAAGTGCAACAAATTTTGGGAAAATTATATGTACTTGAGAAATATTTATAGATAAAGATAAAAACACAAAAATAAAATGCATGCATAAAAATAAATAAATAAATTTTAATTAAATATAATTAAATGAAGAAAGTAGCAGAAAAATATGAAACCAGGCTTTAAAATTGTAAATAAATACACTAAGCTTTGGAAAAATTATAACATCACTTTATAAATATTTTAAAATAAAATATATATCTAACATGTCATATAACACATATTAGAACATGATTTGACAAATAAAAATATTATTTATACAAACTAAAATAGATAATTTTTATTAAATAAATCCATTTACACCCAATATTGTAAAAAAGCATAACTTTCACAATATAAATCGGATTTTAACGAAACAAAAAGCAGTATTCTTGAAATTAAATTTATTTTCATAATGAAAGATAAAATTAAAAAATTCAAATATTTAAATTTTAAAGTCAAAGTTTGATCGATTTGACCAAAAATACACTTTTCTGGAAACATCCTATTTATTCAGGTTTGAAATTATAATTCACACAAAAATCAAAATATATATATTTAAAATAACAAAATTTATTCATTTTAAGAAATATAATAAAGTTTTTAAATCAAGAATTTCAATTTAAATAATTAAAATAAATAATTAAAATAATTACAAAATACTGGGTTGTTACACTCTACCCCACTCAAATCTTTTCATCCTCGAAAAGAACGAACAAGGAAAAATAAGGAAAAGCAAGATGGAAAACAAATAGTACCCTGAAAAAACAATTTCGGATTCGAATCACGAATGCTCTCCTCCGTTTCCCAGGTACAATCTCGATCGTCAGTACTCCACTGTACTTTGACCAGATTAACAGATTTCCTTCTGAGCTGCTTCGTACCTTTGTCGACAATACGAAGTGGCTTCCTCTCGATAGTCAGATTAGGCTCAATATCCAAACTATCAAGGGCAGAAGGCTGAACAAACGAGATAGGCCAAGAAGATACCAGAGATGATGTGAGACGTGGAATACATCATGCACTCCAGAATGCTTCTTGGGCAAATCCAAACGATAAGCCAAAGAACCAACTATTTCCATAATATAGAAAGGACCCTCGGAGAGGAAAAAGGTAAGAATAGCTAGAAGGAAAAATAGGTTGAAAGACAAGGATGGACCATTATTTTAAAACCATAGACATTTCAATTTATAGTTTTATATTTACAACATTTTAAACATTTTATAATA
Organism: Allium cepa; assembly: GCA_030765085.1. NCBI lineage: Eukaryota > Viridiplantae > Streptophyta > Magnoliopsida > Asparagales > Amaryllidaceae > Allium > Allium cepa. Next base: position 64,032,814 of record CM060935.1, read on the forward strand.
TGATAAATAGTCATTTGATTCAAATTTGATAGTTCGAAGTAAACAATATTTAAATTTTTTTACATTATTTAGAAAAGTAAAATAAACGATCAAAATATCCTTTATACAATACTTTATCAAAATACTTTTATAACTCAATGTGTTAACAAGTTTACTTTCGTTCCTGTAGACTCTGGCTATGCGTTGATCAGGCGCAAAGCTAGAATTCTCCAGGTACTTGGTAGACTTGTTTCAACACCCAGTGAAAATACCGAAAAACCTTTTAAAACAACAGATATGGAAAGTACAATCCAAACAAATCAACAAAACCAAACACTTGTCTAATCATGGATCGTAGATACACAATGGTTGCGCGTGGTTCCTCCAGAAAACATCCGTATACGTAAGCTATCTCAGCCCTGCGAATTACGCCATGATGACTAGTAGACTGCAGATACACAATGGTTATACCTGGATCCGCCAGGTAACATCCGTACCCTTAATCTATCTCAGCCAGCGGATTTCGCTACTACTACGACCTACATAGATCGCATGATACAACATGGTTACGCCTGGATCCCCCAGGAAACATCCGTACCCCCAGGCCATCTCAGCTAGGCGAATTACGATATGCAGTCGTAAACATAAGACCATGGAGATCGCCATGGAATTCGATGGACACTCGAGTATCATATCCGAAAAACTCAAATCAGAGAGAATAATATCAATAGAATGAATCCACAGTGTGGCCACAAAGCGGATATCAAGCAGAAGGCACTTTCCATATCTTTACTTCGAAAATATGTATCATATAGTACCTTTCAAAATCACTTTCAAATATCATACTTATATAAAGTCCATTATATATAAGATTCCATTTCAAGTCGAATATTTTCCAAATCCATAGTATATCAAATCACACTTATATAGACTTCGATTATATAAGATTTCAATTTACAAATTAAGTATGAGTACCTTTTCGAATCAACAGTTTTCAAATCAATTTCATACTTATACAAATCAATTTTATACCTATACAAATCCATTTTATATAAGTTCGATAACTCCCAAATCACAGTATTTAGTAAAACAAGGTTTTTAATTTCAATTCCTTTTCAATATCAATTCAGTTTCAAAATCATATATGATTTCGCCAAATCATTTCTTCCTAATTACATATATTCAGTTTCAAAGTTTCTTAAAACAATAGGTTTAGAAAATAATCCAAACTTCCAAATCAACAAAATTTAGGTCAAACAAATTCATTTCCATTTCAAATATGTATTCACTTTCAAAATCATAATACTTTCAAAGTTATAAATCTTTCGAAACCAAAATACTTGAAATCATTACACTTTGAAAATCATAACTTTTCGAAATCATACATTTGAAATCATAAAACATTCCTTTAATTCTTTACACTTCACAAATTTATTCAATTTAAACCCAAATTTAAAATTTCTAACTCTAATTCAATTCAAACCATCTGTTTCAATTCAATTTAGTTTTTCAACAAAACCATTTCAAATATTATCAAATTTCAAATAAAGATTTGATCCATAAATAAACTATTCAATCTTTAATATATTTCAAAGCTTAAATATAACATATTCCAAAACTAAAATTTATAATTTCATATATCTCAAATTTTACTTCACTGTTACTTAGTTTTGAAATATTCCTTTCATAAATCCAATATTTTTAAATAAACTCAAATTACAAGTAAACCAAATATCCTTTCATACAAATATAAACTTCAAATATTCATTTATCAAAATCAATTATCATTCCAAAGTCACATTCTTTATCAAATAAAGATTAAATCATTTCCAACCATTTCAATCATCAAAATATCTAAAATGGTTACTAAATTTAAAACCATCTCTTTTTAAAACCCTCAAACTATTTATTTCTATATAAAAAATCCAATTTACCTTTGGAAAGATTATTATTCTATATATATACATTATTCAAAACATTTCAAATCTATATTTCATACCAGTATAAATCAAAGTAGTCTTATTTATTTCACTCAACAAACCGTTTCAAACTTATATAAATCATATTACTTTATACATTAATCATACCAAACTAAACTTATATTCTTTATCAAATACCTTATACCTTTCAAAATTACTTAGCTTTGAAAAGTTAACCTTGATTTGGAAGTGCTCGAACCTAAAAAAATAGTCGAAGAAATCATAATTTCAATCCAAGAATTGGAAATCACCAACAAATCAGTAAACCAATTCCAAAAGATAAGGTTATACCAAAGCAAACCTGAATCTCGAGGACTGAACACCGGCTAACTTTAAATCATTTCAAATATATATATACATATATCTTTTGAACATCAAACCATACTTCGAAATCTGAATTCAAAATTTGGTTCACAAAATCACTCGCATAGAAAAGCTACTAGAGTGGCCCCTTCCCCACTCAGAAACTCGAAAATCAATGTCGATGATGCGTGCATTCATCATCGAAATTATTTTCCAACGACATAAGTGGGTTTTGGACTTTTATTTTCTTGAATCTTCTTTGCAATCTCTTTTGAAATCATTGGAATTCATTCGAATACATTTGAAACATTCTTATTCAGAAAATATCTTTAAATCATATTATTATTATATATTTTCCAAAATCTTAAAACCGATTTCAAAACACCAGAGTTCGATTCCTCGAAATTCGAATTCAAAAACCCTTCAGTTATAAATCATTTTGTATAAGTCAAATCCTTATAAAATTTTCAAAATTTCAAATCTTTTCGAAACTTCAAATTTCTCGTTTTAAAAGGTATATAATCCTTATCGTAAACATTTCACCTTTATATACAAAATAGGGTCATCCTTATCAAAATAATAATTTTGATGTATGCACAAATTCTAAATAAAATCAACCAGGATGGATTTCAAAACAAACAGAGATTCAAATTTAGAGGAACTATAATCAATTAGATTTCTGGTTCGAAGATAAGCTCAAACTAAAATGAGATAATTTAATTACCAATTAGAAGATAGATAAGCCTATATATATCATGGGCGACTTTAACCGGTCAACCGTGACTTCAGGAATATATCCAATTCGGAAATCTAAGGCAAATCGACCTTCGATCGCCAGAGATAGAATCTGGGTAGAGCATGAGATAGATAGCATCGTAAACCGAGGATACAGAAATCTCCGGTGAATCAATGCTAATTGTAAAGGAGTTTCACCCCTTTACAAATTATTCAAGGATTGGCGGAATCACCAATCTTTAGAAAGGTAATTCCAAAGTGGAGTTATGGAATGCTCCAAAATTAAAAGGATAAATATAGGGAAGACAAGACTGGATTTCAGAACCAGTGGGAGTGTTCCAAAGTTCAAGGAATCCTAATCGATAAGAATCCTAACTAAGAGATTTTGTAACAAGGTGGATACAGAAGGAATGAAGTTTAGAAAATCTTGGTTTCAAAATAAGAAAAATTTTATACCAAAATAATCTTTGAAAATCCTTTAAAAATCATTTGGAAATTATTTTATACTTCGAAAATACGTTCTCTCGTAAATAAAGGATTCTAAGATTGATTTCACTCATTCTAGGGTATTTCTACGCTATCTCTAATGACTTTTTGCTCCGCAGGCTAAGGTTTGCCTAAAAACCAAAGCTCTGATACCAACTGTAACAACCCGATATTTTCAGCAATTCGCATCCACACATGCCAGACTTGAATTTCTCAAAATACCACATTGTAAATAAATTTGGAGCAAATGAAATACAATCACAGAATCACAGACATAGAAATATCAGAATAACTCGCAGCGGAAATTAAAATACCATAGTAGTTCATGAAACTACTAGAACAAACTCTCAAAACATAATACATAATATCAGTCTGAAAAAAACATATACATTTGAAATCTCAAATACATAGCAGTTTATAAATACCAGAACTGAAATAGAAAAACTGAAACTGAAAGTGAATAGATACTAGGCAAGCAGATTCTCCAGCGATTCCTAGCTCTAGGAAAGAAATCCAAAGCTAAGCTGTAAATACTCAGGCTGACCCGAGCGTAAAGTAAAACACAAAATACCCGAGAAAGGACATATATACTTATATAGGGTAAACCAACTCAAGTGAACTGTAGTAGAAATCCACAATAACTTAAAGGATGCTTGGGATCGCCCATCCTTTAAGGATCAGTTGAACTATAAATTAAATACATCCTGTGGTTAAAATTTCAAAATGGTATTTTATACTTCGAAATCAAATATCATTTCAAAATTCAATCATTCAAAAATCCATTTCAAAATATCAGAATATCGTATCTTCCAAACCGCATTCATTTATTTAAAATACCATTTCAACACACATTTGGCATAGTTTAAATTTCAAAACAAATTACTTCATTTTAAATCATAAAAATGAAGTTATTATATTTAATAATTAAATTATTAAATTTCCAAAATTTTAATCTTTCAAAATTCATTTGTTCACTTAAATTTATTAAAACAATGAAAATTCAACTTTCGTAGCATTTAGAAAAATGCTACGGAAAATTACTTTTAAAACAATTCAATTTAACAAAAGACATCATTCAAAATGCTGTAATAGGGTTACATCAAAATAAAACCTTAGTTAAATTCAACAATTATAGCACTTACAAAGTGCTATAATAGCCTTTAATTCAATTTAGCTCTTTAGTTCATTTATATTAACTACAGCATTTACAAATGTCGTAATATCCTTTACTTTAGAAAATAATAGCATTTCAAAATGCTGTTAATTAAATTCCAAATATTCACTATACTTCAAAAATCATTAAATTTTTATTTAAACCATTTCAAACTTTTAAAATCATATATTTTTCACTTTTATAACCATCTTTTAATTTTCCCTAAATTCATGATTTTATAAAGTTAAATTTCCATTCAAAAATCAATATCTAATAATAATTCACTTATTAGATTCCAACATTCAATTTCAATTCATATAATTAAATTTTTAAACTTAACACTTAAGTTTAAATTTCAAAATATAACTTATTTTTCATTTTATTTACTTAACTTCAAAATTCACTTTTACACAAAATTCAAAATTTTCCAACTTAAGTTATATTTCAAAATTCAACTCAACATTCATTTATTTCATAATTTAACTTATCCAAAATCCATTAATACATTATAAAATCATTTTAAATTCATTTAATTAAAAATATCATAAATTTATCATATTTGCATATTTAATTTTAAATTCCATTTATAATTAAATCAAATTTCCAAAATAACTTATATTTCAAATTTCCACTTTATCGTTGATTTATTTCACTTATAAATTCTCAAAAAAAAATACTTTAAAAAATCATTTTTAATTAAGTTTAAATCAAAATATTATAATATTTACATTTCTAAAATATTTTAAAAATCATAGAAAAATATATTTAACCACGGGTCTGTATATCATTTTCTACACTAGATAAAGTGATACGGGTAATATATCATTTCAACCCGTAATTTACAAAGAAAACCCGGGTTTTATCATTTCAAACCCACGGCCCCAAGTAAAATGAAATAATTGAAAATCGTTCAGGCCTATCATTTCAGCCAATAACGATTTTCCTCTATTCTAAAGTCCGTTTGGGTATGTATCATTTCAACCCATAGTGATTCTAATCTAAAGGGAACTTGTAGAGTGATAAACTGATATAAATAACAGAACAACATAAAATAACAGTAATATATGATATAACAGATAAATAAGCATGGGTGAACATCACATGATCATAACATATAACATGGTGATGCATTTTACAGATTCAAATGTGATCGATTTACTAGTTATATATGTATAAAACTGTCTGGTGAGAATAACTCACTGGTATAAGCTGGAGACAACAATCGAATGCACAAACTGAGATCTTCAAAGGAACGATAACACGACAAAGATATGAGATTGGGAGAGCCAAAGATTAATCACCTTGAATACATTCAAACAAACAAAACAATCTACATAAGTTTTCAACCCAAATTCAATTAAACAAAGCTGGAATTGAATGCACAAAACAAAGCTAAAATATTTTGCACTTGCTTCCAACAACTTGTGCTTCAGCCTAGGCTCAGAAACACACAGCTAAGCATGGGTTAGGATCTGGTTTTTGGGTTCATGGGGTCGGCCAAACATGGGAAGATGATGGTGCAAAAGTGGTGATGCATGAAACTACAAGCCAATGCAACAAAACCTAGGTTCAAGGCAACAATGGGTCACGACCCAAGGCTATATGGGCTTGGCCAGGTCTGGTGTGGACCAGGGGATGATGTGTCAGTGGTGTCAGGTTGGGTAGGGGCTGGAGATGGTGGTGCAAGTGGCGGCCAAGGTAGAGTTTGAGGTGGTGGTGCATGGGTGTGCTTGACATGGGATGGTCAGTGAGAAGGAGGTGGTGGTGGAGGCGGCAAGGTGGATGGAGTGGTGAGATCGAACCAAAAGATGAAGAGAGCAAGTGCAAATTCAAGTCAAAAACAATGAAAAGTGAAAAAAGAAAAACAAGATTTACCAAAACTTTTCACAAAGGAGAGGCCGAACTTTTTTTTAGAGTTTGAGAAAGAAAATCACGTGAAAAATGAATAGAAGTCGACTGAAAGAAATGATAAAGTTAGCCTCTTCAATGCATGTGGTGATTAGAAAATGAAAAGGTGGAATACAAAAGGCTTAAGCAAATCGAAGGTCACAAAACCCTTCAAATTTCCACCATATTCTTTTGGAATTTTAAATAACTGAAAAATAAATATAAATTCAGATAAAAACATGAAAGTTTAAATAAATAAAATAAATAAATAAATAAATATTAATTATATATAATTGAATTAAGAAAAATAGCAAAAATTTGCAAACTAGGCTAAAAAATATGAAAATAAATGCAACAAATTTTGGTATGTACTTGAGAAATATTTATAGATAAAGATAAAAACACAAAAATAAAATTCATACATAAAAATAAATATATAAATTTTAATTAAATATAATTAAATAAAGAAAATAGCAGAAAAGTATGAAACTAGGCTTTAAATTGAAAATAAATACACTAAGCTTTGGAAAAATTATAACATCACTTTATAAATGTTTTAAAATAAAATATATATCTAACATGTCATATAACACATATTAGAACATGATTTGACAAATAAAAATATTATTTATATAAATTAAAACAGATATTTTTTATTAAATAAATCCATTTACACCCAATATTGTAAAAAGCATAACTTTCACAATATAAATCGGATTTCAACGAAACGAAAAGCAGTATTCTTGAAATTAAATGTATTTTCATAATGAAAGATAAAATTCAAAAAAATCAAAAATTTAAATTTTAAAGTCAAAGTTTGACCGATTTGACCAAAAATACACTTTTCTGGAAATATCCTATATATTCAGGTTTGAAATTATTATTCGCACAAAAATCAAAATATATATTTAAAATAACGAAATTTATTCATTTTAAGAAATATAAAAAAGTTTTTAAATCAGGATTTTCAATTTAAATAATTAAAATAAACAATTAAAATAATTACAAAAACTGGGTTGTTACAGAACTGCAACTCCACATCTGAAGCTACCATAGTAAACTCTCATCATCATGGACCTAGGTTTGGTTGCCTTCTCTATACCTCCACGATCTGGAATGGCAGATTCAAATTATCCACATTCTTGATATTCAAACATGAGGTGTCGACATCAGATCGAAGGCCAAGACTAAATTTTACATTAGGAAGCGGTGAGCACTAGCAGCGATAACATCGGATTTTACCCATCCTAGAAAGGCATCAATCTCGAGGAGCGAGTGGATCTAACAACGTAATTGCAGACTCGGGATTTTAAGCAGATGAGCAATTTAGGATGACAAAGAAAAAGAATAATGGAGTCGGCTAATAAAATTTGCAGAGCGGGAATTTAATTTAGGATTTAGGTTTAGTGAAAAGGATAGTTAATGGTGAAAGGAAGGTTGTGTGTTTAAATGAAGAAAACTGGCGTATTTGAGAAAGAACAATAGTTGGCTGGTCAATACGTATATATAAATAAATAAGTTTTCAAAATATCTCGATTTACACAACTCAAAATCTTAAACCCCTATCGAGGCATGTCGTTAGGTGTTTATAATGTTATACCCCTATTCCGAACGCAATGGAAAAGGTTTCGAGTCCTAATTCAATCATACGGAGAAGATAGTTTTTTGAACCCAGTTATTCTATTAAATTTCGATTTAATTTCAGCACGTTTACTTATCGTACGGCCAAACGATCATTCTAAACACCGCGAAATTTGAAATCCGATAATAATACAACATTACGGATCCAATGGAACTGGTTTCGTTGAATTCCGAGACTGTGCCTCGGAAGGCTATTTTTAAATATCAATTTAAACGATATAATTTCAAAACTAAACAAAACACTTCCAAATTCAATTTCAACACTTTTACTATTTTCAGTACTATCGATATAAATTTTACAAGCCTTTAAATTATTTTTAACAAGCCTAAAACTCCAGATTCAACATTTTACCCAACTTCAAATTATTACATCCAATAAATTCAATCGCCAAATTCAAACTGATTTTTGAAATCCAAGTTAAACTAACTTGCAAATATTTAAAATTAATTAAATATTCCGATTTTAAATGCCTAAAAATCCTGGGTCGTTACACTATGTGTGCACCATGACTGGACAGTGGCTGGAGGAGTGTGTGGTGGTCAGATAAGAGGTGGTGGCGGCGGTTGTGGTGGTGGTTAGGGTGGTGGTTGAAGTGGATGAGCAAGTAGTGGTCAAATAACATGTTTTTTTGGCCTTAGGTTGGATTTTGAGGGGTTTGGTCACCATAGAGGGCACAACTATGGTCAAGATCAGAGAAGCAGCTGGTGGTGATGGTAGGGAAGATGTATAGGAGGTGGTGGCCGTGGCTATGGAGAAGAGGCCTATCAAAATACATGAGAAAACAAGGCAAATATTCATAGAAAATAAGAAGAAAGTAAGAAAAAGGAGATGTAGCCATTACCAAATTTCTTCTAGCCATGAATAAGAATGAAGGAAATAATTTTTTTGCGTGAAAAGTAAATGAGATACACAGCTAAGAACAAAATTTGCACGGCCAAACAAGAAAGTAATGAGGAGTTATGAAATTGAAAAGTCTAGAAAGTGAAAAGTCAAAAGAGAAGGAAGAGTCTTTGCCTCTTCAAATTTCTATTTCTTTTAAAACAAACAAAACAAAAAGATTTCAGAAAATACTTTTAAAAACCGAAACCACGTGAAATGGTATGAAAATAAATAATTGAATTTAAAGAAGAATTAAGGAAATTGCTTAAAAATTCAAAACAGGGTTCAAAAATTTCGATTAAATCATCAATGGCTTTGAAAAAATATCCACTTCATTAAGCAAAAATTTGAAATAAAATAATTTATTTATAATTTCTAAAATGAAATAAATAATTAAATTGGAGAAAAATAGAAAAAACCTAAAGAAATTGTTTAAAAATTGAAAACAGGGCATGAAAATTACAACAAAATTACCATTAACTCTAGAAAAATTCCTACTTCACTTTAAAACAAATAAAATGTCAAATAAATAAAATAAATGAGGACTAAAATAAAGTGGGAATGAGAATAAAATTAGATCTTGAAAAAATAGAAAAATATATAAAGAATTTCTTTAATTAATTGAAACTGGAAAATAGAAATTTTAAACAAAAATACAACTAACACTGGAAAATATCGATTACACTTTCAAAAATGTTTTAAAACCGAAATATATATAATACATGTTATTTACCCATATAAACATAAATTATAACATTACAAGACCAATAAAATATTATTTATATAAATGGGGACCGCGCCTTCTCCATCTACTCTCCCTGTCCCCAAAGTTTTCATAGAATATAATTTTACTCTCTTTTCTCTTCAAAAATGGGGACCGCGCCAAGACCAATAAATTATAACATCCAGTCTCCCTGTCCCCAAAGTTTTCATAGAATATAATTTTACTCTCTTTTCTCTTCAAAAATGGGGACCGCGCCTTCTCCATCTATTCTTCCCGCTAACCCGTCCCATCCCTCTTCATCTATTCAACCGTGTCCTTCTTCACCCATACTTGTACCTCCTGCAATTTCTATCCCCTTGTCAGTCCCCACCATACCTCCTCCTACTGTTCCAAACCTACCAACATCAACAGCAACTCTCCCCTTGTCGGTCCTCTCCATACCCACTTCATCTTTTCCGATTCATCATTCTCCAACTTTGCTTCATGTTCCATCATCAGACCCACCACGTTCGTGGAACTCTCTTTTTAGAGCAAAACCAAATAACGCTGGAAAATACGTGCCTCGAGAGATACAACTTGACTACAGTGGTGATGCAATTGTACCGCCTGAAGATGTTGTACAAGCTGGAAATGCTATGTGGAATGAGTATCTTGTAGGATTTTTCCTAGATACTCCATTGCCATACGCTACAGTTCTATACTACCTAAAAAAGGTATGGAAATTAAGTGGTTCCATAACGGTAAAGTCTGATGGCTTCCTGTTTTTGTTTAAATTCTCCAATAATGAAGATAGGACCAGAATTTCTGAAGCAGACCTTGTGGTGATGAGGAACAAATTATTTATAGTAAAACCATGGGATGTAAACATTGGTAACAGTTGTAGTAGCATAAAATCTGTACCAGTTTGGATAAAACTTACCAACATCCCATTGTATGCATGGTCTCCATTGGGAATAAATTGGCTTGCGTCTAGAATAGGAAAACTGCTTTGTTTGGATGCATCAACTGAAAATTTTGAGCGTATCTCATTTGCAAAATATTTAGTTGAAGTAAATCCAAATCAAGAATTGCCAGATAATTTTACTGTTAAATTACAAAATGGATCAGTTCAAGAAGTTAATGTAGTTTACTTGTGGAAACCAGAGATATGTACAGTGTGCAAGGAGTTTGGGCATCAAATGAGTAACTGCAAGAAAGTGGAAAATGAAAAGAATGTAGAACAAAATGTAAATACTGAGCAACATAAAAAAATATGATGATGGGAAGACTATGATGAAAAAGGGGCAAAACAATGTAAAACAGAACAATGTGAAGCAGATATGGCAGAAAGTAAACAAGAACAAGGGAAAAAAAATCAATAATTGTGAAGTATTTGAAGTAGCAGAATTGATGATGCCAGGTGTACAACAAAAATTAAATGAAGTTGGTACTGATGAAAGCAACAAGGTCATTGAAAAGGCAAATAATACATTAGGGGATGTACATGTTGGTACTGTAAGCACAAGTAACATGTACAACTTGCTTCAAACAGTTGAGGATGAACAAGGAATATCTGACTTGAAAGAACAAGAGGAAGGAGAAATAACAAATGAGTCAAATTGTAGTGAGCAACACACAGAGACAACCAAGAAAACAAACATAACAGAAGATCAAACTAACTCAGTAATACTGGTGCAGTCTACTACACAAGTAGTGCAGGAAACAAATATGAAAGAAAATAACCCAAGTGGAAGAAACAAGCATTTTGGAAATGAAACAGCTGAAGTTCCTGCACCAACTGGTACTGTTGCTTCAGTATTTGACAAATCATGGTGCAACACATTTGAAACACAGATCTCTCAATTAATAAACACCATGCATACAGAACAATCTCAACCATCAGCCCAACCCCATTACAAATTCTCCATTCAGCTACCTGGATGGCCACCTTCCAATCTTCCCAAACCACCCCAATCTGATCTATCTCTTGTTACATCCAATACCCATCCTAACACACAGCCATCCTCCCCCCAAGCATGCCAAGAAGGAAGGTTCAAACAAGATCAACATCTCTGTCAGCCCAGAGAAGGAATATCACCTCCCCATCTCAACAATAAATTATGTATACAAATATAGCAACTTGGAATATAAGAGGAGCTCATAGAAACCTGAAACTTGATCAAGTAAAGAAATATATTTCTGAGTATAACATCTGTCTAATTGGTCTGCTAGAAACAAAACTTAACCTTAACCTATCCCAAAGAGCAGCTAACTACATCAATCCAAACTGGTCCATACATCATAACCTTGATACTGCTGACTATGGAAGAATTCTTGTCATTTTTAACCCTTCTGTCCTAACTCTATCTCCCATTCTGTCTTCTAGACAATCCATTCATTTTCATGTACATCATACCCAAACCCAGATCACTTTCTACTTAACAATTGTTCATGCTGACAACTCAGTAAACTCTAGAAATGCCTTTCTCAAAACAATGCCACCATTAAGACAATCTTCTCACCCTTGGCTTGTATTGGGTGATTTCAATACCTGTTATGGTTTTAATGACAAATTTGGTGGCATTCCAATTACACCCAGAGAACTTGATCCTATCAATCAATCTGTTTTGATTCTGAGTTAATATTAGTGAATAAATCAGGAGCTAAGTACTCATGGAATAATAGAAGTAGAAGTGGTTTTCGTACCTTTTCCACTATTGACCATGCTTTTTGCAACTTTCAAGCTCTTTCTCATTGGCCAAATCTATCTGTTTTCCTCCCACAACCCATCCTATCTGATCACTCCCCTCTTATATTGTCATTTGGGAACCATTTAAGAAGAGAAAAGAGAAGTTTCAAATTTTATAATGCTTGGGTTAAGCATGAGCACTTTCTAGTATTAGTTTCACATGTAAATGCAGTATTTTCATGCTATGGTAACCCTATGTTTAAGTTTTGCAGGAGGCTAAAGTATATCAAGCAAGCTATTAAACAGTGGGATAAAACAACTTTTGGAACTGGTGGACTGCTGTCGACAACACTTACACAACAATTGAAAACAAAGCAAGACTATATGATGGAACATCCACTTGACATTCAAGCAGCTGATGAGGAAAGGAGATTATTTGTGGAGGTTAATACAGCACTACAATTGGAAGCTAACATGAAAAGGCAGCAACTTCATAAAAAATGGATTGCAGAAGGTAACAAAAACACAAAGTTTTATCATGATTCTCTTAAAGTAAAGCAGGCAAGAGAAAATATTCATAGTATAACTGATGAGCAAGGAACTCTGCATTCAACTCCTGACTCTGTTGACCAAGCATTTATCCAATATTTCACGAAACAATTTGGAAAACAGGATGGATTTCTCCCTGATCTGGACTTAATATCTAATACAACTCTCCCAAGCATCTCAACCCAGGAAGCAACATCACTAATTAGGCATGTCACTGATGAGAAAATCAAGTCAACACTATTCTCCATGAACAAACTTTCTTCAGGAGGCCCAGATGGTTTTAATGTAGTTTTCTTCATTTCCACTTGGAGTATTCTTGGCAGTGAATTTTGCAAGGCAATACACAATTTCTTTAACAAATGCAAAATTCTTGGAGAAATCAACTGCACCAATATTGCTCTAATCCCCAAGGTCTCACCTACTTCAAGTGTTACTTCATATAGGCCCATTTCTTGTTGTAATGTGGTGTACAAGTGTATATCAAAAATTCTTGCAACCAGGTTAGTATCTGTGCTTCCTACTGTTGTATCAAACAATCAATCTGCTTTCTTACCAAATAGGGACATAATTGATAATGTTCTCTTAGCTCAAGAACTTCTCAAAAGTTATGGTAAAAGTAATGGCCCCCCTGCAGCTGCACTTAAACTTGATATATCTAAGGCCTATGATTCTATTCATTGGGAATCCATAGTCAGGATTATGGCAGTGATGGGATACCCAAAAGTTTTTGTGTCTTGGATATATGTCTGTATATCCACTCCATCATACTCAGTAGTAATAATTTGAAGACCTGTAGGCTGTTTTAGGGGTAGTAAAGGTATACGGCAGGGAGACCCGTTATCTTCATACTTATTTCTGATGGTCATGGAGGTGTTAACTGTTATCCTCAAAACTAGTTACACCAATAAGAACATAAAGTATCACCCTAAGTGTTCTCATCATCAAATCACATCCATCATGTTTGCTGATGATGTTATGATGTTCACAAAACCTGAGTTGCCTTCATTGAATGGTATTAAGGATGCACTGCAAACATTCAACAAAATGACTGGACTATCAATAAACCAAGACAAATCATCTTTGCTTGTTGCTGGTATCAACCCTAGTCAAGCAGCTGAACTCCACCAACAGTCTGGTCTCTCTTGCACGGCTAATGACATGAAGTACCTTGGTTTACCACTTATAGCAAAAAGAATAACTAAGAATGACTGTTTACCACTATACCACAAAATAACCTCTGTTATATCTGCATGGGAAAATAGGTTCTTGACTCAAAGTGGTAGGCTTGTTCTCATAAAATCAGTTGTCTTCTCTTCTATTGTTTACTGGGCTAGAACAATGATACTACCGGTAAAATTATTACAACTAGTCAGATCAGCAATGAACAGATTCTTTTGGACAGGAAGTATATTCAACAGAAAGTTAGTGCCATGTGCATTTTCCAAATTTGAGGCTCCTTTGAGAATGGGTGGGCTAGGAGTCTTTGATGTCAAGAAGTGGAACAAAGCAGCAATAAGTAAACAGTTTGATGCTCTCATTAATAGAAGAGGTAGTTTATGGGTTGAATGGGCTTGGCATTAAAACATAAAGAACAGACATTTCTGGATTATGGATACCCCACAGCACTGTAGTTGGAATTGGAGAAGCTTACTGAAGTATAGAGAAGACTTTCTACCAATGATATAATATCCAGTCAATGCCAGAACTGCAGTAAGTTTTTGGAATGATCCTTGGGTAAGAAATGGCCTAATCTTATCAAAAATATGTACATATTGACAAATAATTCAATCTGGTATACACATTGCAGCCGATGCTAATGCCTACTTACTAAATGGTAAAATCCAGTTGCCTTACAGCAGTAATCAAGTTATACAGCAAATTTGGTCTGAAATACAACAAATAACATTCAGTGATACTCAAGATGACACTATTTTATGGCACAAAAAGGCTCATACTGTCAAAGAAGTGTACAAATTCCTTACTACTATTGTTCCCCTGCCTGCAACTAAATGGTATGAAGTTATTTGAACAAATGATTCTGTTCCCCAGGATAATTTAATAATGTGGAAAGTGTTAAATAGTGCCTTGCTTACCAGAAGTTTATTACATAAGTTTGGGATGGCATGTTTAACACAGTGTTTGTTTTGTGAGCTCCATGATGAAACCACTGAGCACATACACTTTGAATGTCCTGCTTTGCAACATATATTATATAAGATCGGTTGTCTTACTGGTACTAACCTTTCTGGACAAACTTCAAGAATTTCGTCGAGTATTATATACAAAGCTACTAGGTGGAGAACTAAGCATGGCAGAGTTTTGGCTATTTGCTTGAAAGTTTATATGGCTGTGATATGGAGTGAAAGAAATGCCATTGTTTTTGAAAATGCAAGAAGAAATGATAATGTTCTCTGGAATGAAGTCAAGTGCCGCACCTACATGCATTTGAAGAACAGTGGTGGAATCTACCCTCAGTCTTTGATTCATGTTTGGGCTTGATAATGCTGTTTTTAACCTTGTATGTATCCTTGTTTTTCTTCTTTCTGTTTTACCTCTGTTTGTTCTTCTTTTATTGTTGACTCAATAAAACTGGTAGGGGCCCAGTTAACCCCGCTGGCTTTGCCAAAAAAAATAAACAGTTTTGTTAAATATAGCAAATTTCACACAATAGTTAAAAAGACAACTTTCACATTATAAATCGGATTTCAACGAAATTAAAAGCAGTGTTCTTAAAATTTTATTTACTTTCATAATAAAAGATAAAATTTCAGATTTCAAATTTCAAATTTAAAAGTCAAAGTTTGACCATATTGACCAAAATTCATTTTTTTGTAAAATATTCTATTTAATCATGTTTGGAATTCTAATTCACATCAAAATCAAAGTTTATATTTGAAATACAAAATTATCTAAATAAAATAAATAAAATAAAGAAAGATCAACAATCAATTAAAATAATTATAAAATACAGGGTTGTTACACTCTCCCCCACTCAAAACTTTTCTTCCTCGAAAAGGAATGAGGTATAGGAAAGCGCAGAAAAGATAGAAATGAAATAAGATTAAGACAAAGTGACAAGAAGATTGAGATTATACCTGATAACTATTGTTATAGGTAAGTTTAACAAGGTGGAGGTGATCTTTCCAAGATCCTCCAAAATCAAGAACACAAGCACGAAAAAGGTGGATTAAAAATGAGTACCAAAGATTATAGAAAGGTTTCTAAACAGAAAGATTATAGAAAGATGCCTATACCAGTCTATAGCAAGATAAGGATAATAAGGACAACCAAAAGATAGTTTGAAAAAAAATAAGGAAATAAGTTTGAAACCATGGAAATTTCAACTTAAATAGAAAATAAATTTTTACACAAGTTAAATAAATCTTAACTATCTCAAATTTGATTATCTTATCATCCAATTACCTTAAATTACCAATTTTAAAACCATGGGTTTGAAAAATAATCATTTATTATACTCATAATGTACTTAATAAATTTAATTCTTCTTTATTCCTAACAAAAATTAAATTTATTCCTCTCAATATATTTATCACTTATGTTAAATATACTTACACTTATTATAACTGCTTTATTTTATTCTTAGTTCTTTTAACATTATTTTATTGTAAGTTATCCAATTACCCTTTATTATATTTACCTCTGTTAATCGTTTTATAACTAAAATTTAAGTGTATAACATTTATTATAACCATTCAAATTTTGTTTATAAAATCTTTTTATAATGTATATTATCCAATTACATTGTTATCTTCTGAAATTAAGGTAAGCTATATTTGGATGTAATTGCATTATACAAATAAAACATTCCAGTTAAATCATTTCATGCTTGAATATTCATCCAAAATTTGATTTTCTTTTTACAATTGAAATTATTCTTTAAAATAAATTTAAGAATTATATTTTTGCGATTTCTTCAAACCATTTAGAGATAAATAAACGTATGTATATAATTTATCAAATTTATATCATATATCTATATATTATAAATCAATTCATCTTTTAGAAATTCAAATCAATTTGATTTCCCAAAACAAATCTGTAGCAAGACTACAGAGCGGTCTCTTCACCTTGAAACTCAAAAATGAATGTCGATGATGCTGCAGTCATCATCGAAATTATTTCCCAGCGATAAAGAGAAGAGTACTGATTTTTAAACTTTAAAATTCTTTAGAAACATATTCTTATTCGAAAATACTTTAAATAATATACTTTAAAACTTAAATACGAGGTTTGAAACCATCGGAAATTAAATTCTCAAATTTCTTGTTTTAAATTCATTTTGGTTCCCAAATCAATTTATAAACAACTATTTATAAATTCATTTATAGAACAATAAATGATAAATCAAGTATTATCATTTCAAATAATTAATTTAAATCAATTTATTAAGTTCCATAAATTTATTTATATATCAAAATTTATTTCATTAACCAAATTTTAAAATAATATTGTGTCAGTTTGTTTTGTCAAAGTGTTTTAGAAATCCTATCGATAGCGTTGATCAGACGAATCGATCGAAAACCCAAATCAACATCAACAACTCAAATAACACAATATATAAAACAAAATATAGATTTACAAGTACAATTCAAAATGTTTGGAAGAATAGATTGGGAACAAAAGAAAAGATGATTAAATAATAGAGTAGGGAGATGGGTAAGCTTAAGTAAATCGCGAGCAACCTTAACCGGGTCAACCGTGACTTAAAGAATAAGATCAATGTGGATTTTCTGGGGTAAATCTACATTCGATCTCAAGAGATAGAGATTGGAATAACAAAAGATATTAGCATCTATACAAAGGACAGATATAAATCCCTGGTTAATCGATGCTAATTTTAAAGGAGTTTTCCCCTTTTACAATTCAATTTGAAATTGGCGAGACCGCCTACTCACTAAAAAGATCATTCAAAGCAGAGTTATGGGATACTCCAGAATCAAAAGAAGATGGATAGTGAGGGACACAAATGGATTTTGGTACTGTATCTTTCCACCCATGAATTCCAAGATTGAAAACAAGTTCTTATCATCTGTGGAAAGCAATGAAGTGTATGAGTAGTAAAGGAGTTTTCCCTTTTTATAATTCAATTTGAAATTGGCGAGACCGCCGACTCACTAAAAAGATCATTCAAAGCGGAGTTATGGGATACTCCAGAATCAAAAGAAGATGAATAGTGAGGGACACGAATGGATTTTGGAACCGTACCTTTCCACACATGAATTGCAAGATTGAAAACAAGTTCTTATCATCTGTGGAAAGCAATGAAAGTCAAGAAGAAAGGTGTATCTTTCCACCCATGAATTGCAAGATTGAAAACAAGTTCTTATCATCTGTGGAAAGCAATGAAGTGTATGAGTAGTATAGGATTGGATGTAGGATTGATATCCGAATCGGTATAAAAATTCTTGGTGACTTTTGCTTTACTTTACATTTACTATATACTTATTTACTTGTGTCTGTGTAACAACCTGATTTTTAAAATATTAAAAATGACTAAATAAAGGAATTGAGTATGTATGTAAATACCAAAATATCATATGGACTTCCATTAAAATATAAATTTACATCGAAGACCTTCGTTATAATCAAGTGGTTAAATAAATTTCTAGAACGGAATTTAATGAGACATTATTTTTTGAGGGAAAATGGCTTTCTATGAATAATTAAATTTTTATCAAGGAAAATATAGTGTGAAAATGTTTCTAAACAATGTTTTGATGAAAATTGAATCTATTTATTGAAGAGAAATTTAATTTTTGGGAAACATCAATTTATTTTGTTAAATTTGAAAAAAGTGAATTATCCAAAAGCGTGATAAGGATATTTCTTATTTTATGATTTTTAAGAATAAATAATACTTTATTTTGGGTTGTGAATAATATTTCAAAATGAAAAATAAATATTGTGTGTAAAAATATTTTTATTTAATTGATTAAATGACTAATCAATTTATTGAAGTAAAACATTGTTTTTAGCTACTAATAAAATAAGTAAAAATAGAAAATAAATTTATTATTGTGAAAACTTATTTTTGAAATGAGAATTTTGTAAGGAATATAAACTATAAAATTTTTGATAATTTTTGTGTGTAAAAGGATGAGTTTTGAGACACATTTAGTAAGAAAATGGGTATTACATGGTGTTTGAAAATTTAAGGGGTTTTAGACAATAATTCCCACTAGCTCATAATACAAACGCCCATCTTTTCCTTCAGCTCATCTCAATGTGTTCACTCTGAAACATGTACTCTTCTTCTTCTTTTTTAAAACAACTCATACCCTTTCTCTTCTTCCTCCTCCTCATAATTCTTAAATTTAAAATTCAATACAAAATTATATAAAAATATAAAAATTACAAAACCACTCAATTCAGATTTGGAAAATAAACACCCACAATATAATTCAATTTTAGCCTATTTGTGAAGTTTTAAATTCCCTAAACTAGAGAATGGAGGTAACTTGAGGTGAGATTGGTATAGAATGACATGGCCTTACTATTGAAAGCAAAGGGAAAATAGTTCCTTCATTTTCGTGAGCGAATTCTATAAATTCATATTAATTTTATTTTGGTCACCACACATATGATTTCTATTCTTTGGTATATGTGAATTTTATGATCTTGGTGATGAATAGTGTGACGACCTGGAATTTTCGAGCATTTAAAATTGGAATATTTAATCGATTTTGAATATTTAAAGGTTAATTTCTAACTTGAATTTCAAATGTCACAGTTTATTTGATATTTAAATTATTAAATTAAATAATTTGGAATTGGGTAAAATATGTAATCTGAAGTTTTAAGCCGGTTAAAAATAATTTGAAGGCTTATAAAATTTATATTGATATTACTGAAGAGAATAGAAGTGTTGAAATCAAATTTAAGAATGGTTTGTTAAGTTTTGAAATTTAATATCGTTTAAATTGAATTTAAAAATAGCCTTTCGAGGCACAGTTTCGGAATTTGACGAAACCAGTTCCATTGGATCCGTAATATTATATTATTGTCGGATTTCAATTTTCGCAAGGTTCGGAATTACCGTTTGATCGTAAAACCGTAAATGCATAAAGGAAGCAAATTAAATTAAATTGACCTAGTCAAATCTTTTTATAGAAGTCTCACCCCCTAGCTTCTAACGCAAGCCTTATTTTCACTTTAGTAATTTCGGTCGAACCCCTATCCTACAGAATTGAAAACCCTCACTCCTTCATTCGAACTCAAGGCATGACCGAACTTGTTTTCTTTCGTTTCCAAATCAATTTCGATCCTCAATATAAAAAAATGGCCGCACTGCAGAAATTGAGTTCGAACGTGTAACAACCCGCATATTTATCGATTTTATATTTAAATATTTTATTTAAATATTTTATCGTTAGTCGGATTTTAGTCCGAAAAGCTACTTTTTGCATACGGTCGAATTAGGGCTCGGGACCACTCCCATTGAGTTTAAAATGCCGTTTGCGACCTTTTTGAGTATAAGCTTCGATATGTTTGGAGAAAGTTGATTTCTGCTACTTTTTACTTTGGGTTTGGTTTTTGGGCTCAGCCCTATGTTAACTAATGCTCAAATCTGAGCCACTCTTCCCCACTCACTCTCATTCTCTTCTCATTTCAGTTTTCTTAGCTTTAATGGTGGAGGAGATTGGAAATTAAAACTCCAAAACCCTAGTTTTCCTTGCAAATCAAATTCCTAGCTCCAAACTCAAGAAGAACCCATTGGTAAGCTTCTCTTCTTCTTCTCCAACTTATTCTCTTACCAATTTCAGAAATTCCTAAACCTAATTTTGGGAATGTTCTTGTTTTGAGCTTAGATTCATGCTCATTTGGGTTGTGTTGAAGAGAGGTTGATTCTCCACTTGCTTTCAAGCTTCTTCTTATTTGATTTTGAGAAAAGGTGAGATTTTTATCTCACATCTATGACTATAATTATCTTTGGTTGTTAGGTATGAATTCCTAACACTTCTTCATGAGAATTTGCTCTTGATTTGGATTGGTTTTGTAAATATTCCAATTTTTGGGTTTTTAAATCAAATTTGTGTAAAATACTTTTATGGATGTTTGATCATACTTTTGGTGATGCATCGAGGAGCATATAGGGCCGGGTTGCCGATTGGCATAAACCCTTAGAGCCAATGTCCGTCCGGTTGTATTTTGGAAGAGTTTGCTCTTCATTTGAATAAGGTTGAAAAACAGCCCAGGCATGATTCAGTCGACTGAAAACTCTATTCAGTCGACTGAACCTGAAACCCGAGAGTTTCCAGGCATGATTCAGTCGACTGAAAAACTCTGCACAGTCGACTGAAACTGGAAACAGAAAGTTTCCTGAACCTGAAAAATTTCCACGCACAGGGTCAGTCGACTGAAAATCTCTGTTCAGTCGACTGAACCTGCTGTTTGAGTCCAATTTGCCTTTTTGGATTGAAATTCCAATTTAAATCGATTCATGATAATCCTATTTGTTGTTATCATCTATTATGACTTTGATGACTCTTTTTAGGGATTTTTGAATATCCATTTCGATGGATCCTTTATCGATTTCGTTGGATTTTATTCACGTCTTCCTATGTGAATTTTTGTGATTGATTGTTCTTACAATCTTCTTCGTGATTTGTCACTTTAAAAATATAAAGGTTTTCTATACTAGTAGTAAATATCAAAACTCTTTCTTCAAACGATTTCAATACTATTTTAATACCAAATTCGCTTATAAAACCGTTTTCCAATCTATTAGTATATACAAACCTTTACCTCACTCGTATTAGAAATCTAATTAAACGGCTTAGTAAAACAAGTGGTATGAAACGCTTGCGTTTACTTTGTCGGTTAATTCTTGGACTTGTTCGATTGAACCTCTTGTGACAATTTTCTAGTGGAGATTTACAGTTTGTTCGTAAATATTTAAGTTAAGCAAGTGGTTATGGGACATGAAGCTAAACTCATATATTTACTAGCTTAGTGTAATCGACACTTCTCGCTGATCATGACGATCATCTTTGTGATTTAGACTAGCAATGTGCGATGTCTCTTTGTCTGCGAGGGAGACTAAACCCCGTTTTGTGGAGTTTCGACTCAATTTGTGATGGGGTAGCAACCCATGGTCTTCGGGCCGTTTGTGGAGCTTCGGCTCAATTTGTGATGGTTAGCGACCATGGAATTAGCGTTCCGTTTGTGATACACGTGTTGGTGGGCTTTATGCTCCCGTTTGTGATAGGCCTCCCCCCTTTTGTGATTTCTGTATTTCTTGTGTAGATTCCTAGAATTTATGTTTCACCAATTTTCGTGATTTCCATTGATAAGTTTTATCAATTTTGTGCATTGGTGAATTTGTGTGTCATTGACTTTTGTGATTTTCTGGATTTCTTGTGTAGTCTTCTGGAATCTGTGTGTCATTGACTTTTGTGATTGACATTGATATTATCGTCAATATTTATGGTATGGTGAACGAAATAAGGAGTAGGACGTTTCTTTGATTCTTGTGTAGATTTGGTGATAGTGATTAATCTCTTGATGATTATCAACTAGTATATATATATATCACAGCTTGGCATTGTGATTATTATGTGTTTGGTCATATCTCTTATTCTATATCGTTTCATCTGATATTTATAGTTAGACTGATCCGTTTATTATTTTCTTATTAAATAATACTCGGGTCAGATCGAGATGTTACAGGTGCTTCTGCTTGACTTCTCATCCGGGATTAACTCCTTGACTTTTGGGTTAACTACTTAGATTAGTAGTTATTTTGTTGTATACATTTGAGATATAGACTCCTTAATGTATACTTATTCTTTTGTGTAGTTCGTGTAACTATTCTTTTGTGATATTGTGGATCTTTTTAGACCACTACTATGATGTACACTTTCTAGTGTAATATTCATATCTTATTCCGCCTTTGTGATATGAATTATCTGTGACTGATTTGTGTTATGCTTATTTCTATATTTGTTTTCCGAAGGATTTATATAGCCACCGTGTAGTAGCTTTGAGTTTGTGTCGGTATGTCGGATTTCCTCTTGAAATAGAATGCATGTTATATTATCTGACATATCGGTGCTCGCGCAAAGAAATTACATGGATGGTCGCTCCTCAACAGCCTTATTCTCCGTGCTAGTCGACAGCATTCACCGTAATGTTCTTGTCTAGCGTGGGTATAGAGGTGGGGTGTCACAGCTTGGTATCAGAGCCAAACTTCGGAACAATATGGAATATTATAACAAGGATCATCGTCCTAAGTCCATCTTGGGAGTTGTGCTTTAGGATTTTATTCGGGTCTTCGTACCGTTCTATCCTATTTTCTTTATGATTCCTTGTTTTATCTATCAAGATTGCTTGATATTCAATTTGGTGAATAACCTTTTCTTCTTCTTCTTTCTTTCTAAAGGAAGAGAAATGTCTAGACCTGGCCGCCCCAGAGCCGTGCCATCTAGCACTCCGCCCCAGGATGGAGTTTTTATGACTGCTCAACAGCTTCTTGATTTGGTAACAAATGCTCAAGCAGCTGGAGCTAACCCGGAACCTACTCACCCAAAGTCGGGATTTGCACGCTTGTGTAGCGATTACACTAATTTGGGTGGGGAGCCATTCAAAGGTTCCGAAACTGTTATTGAAGTACAGGCTTGGCTAAGAACATGCGATCGCATCTTTTCGCGCATGAATCTTATTGACCTTCACCGAGTTCAGGTGGCCTCTAGTATGCTCCGAGAAAGAGCATTGGACTGGTACGAGCTTCTTATTTCTGAAACTAATGAAGCGGATCTCACTTGGGAGAAATTCTGAGAACGCTTCTAGTTGAAATTCGTACCGGAAGCTGAAAAAGTGACATTGGCTCGACGATTTATAGACCTTGTTCAAGGTGAGTCCTCCGTGACTGATTACGTCGCCTCCTTCGAGTCGCTTTCCAAATATGGGGTTGAATACATCAACACCCCTCTGAAGAAGAATCAGAGATTTGTTTATGGCTTAAACAAAAGTCTCAAGAAGCCATTACTTCTAAAGTTAGAAGTTTCCTTCGACCAACTCGTTGATATCGCTCTTCGTCTTGAAGAGGCGGATAGAGAGAATGATGTTGAAGTGGTGGGTTCCAAACCAAACTTCAACAACAAGAAGAGGCCAAGCAAATTCAAAGGCTCTTATCCTAATAAGAAAGGGAAGCAAGCAACCTCCGTGGCAAAGACTTCTTCCTTTGGTCGTGGGGAATGTTATAATTGTGGTTCGAAGGACCATTATGCAAACAAGTGCCCAAAGTCTCTTTCTTGTCGCTACTGCAAAGTTCCCGGTCATGTTATATCTTCATGCCCCAAGCTTCAGGGTAGGAAGGAGGGAAAGTTAAATGTTGCTCAAGCCCCTGGCAACACATCTCGTGGCCAAGGTATTTCTCATTTTATTCTAGATGGAATTATTTTGTTTCGTGATCATCCTATTTGAGTTCTTTTTGATACGGGTGCGTCCCATTCTTTTTTATCAAAAGAACTTGGTGATACTTTTTCTTTGGATGTTTTGTGTTTAATGACTTCTTTGAGAATTGCGAATCCGGTTGGTGGATCCGCAACAATCAGTTTATTGTGTAAAGATGTCGAGATTATTTTGTGTGATTTTTCTTTCCGAGCCGATTTGCATGTCATGCGTTATTTAGGCTTTGGAATGATTTTGGGAATGGATTGGCTTAACCATTATGAAGCTCATATCCTATGTCCTGAGCGGACTATTCATCTTCGACATCCTCAAACTGTTAATCAGGTTTCTGTTATTCTTAAAGATTCAGATTCTGCTTTGGTTGCATCTTTATATTCTTTAAATCCTCGTGATGACGATGATGATGATGAGGGTGATATTATTTCTCTTATTCACGTCGTTTGTGAATTTTCCGACATATTTGAGCCCGTTTTAGGATTACCACCAAAGCGAGCAATTGAGTTCAGAATTAATCTTATTCCGGGAGCTCAACCTATCACTCGTCCTCCGTATCGTATGTCCAATAAAGAAAACGAGGAGATGCGTAAACAATTATCTGAATTGGAAACGAAGCAATTTATTCGCTCTAGTTCCTCGCCTTGGGGAGCTTCAGCTATTTTTGTGAAGAAATCCGATGGTACACTTAGGCTTTGCGTTGACTACCGCAAGCTTAATGATCTTACTATCAAAAATAAATATCCTTTACCTCGGATTGATGATCTATTCGATCAACTTAGTGGTGCTAGAGTCTTTTCACAATTGGACTTGGCTACCGGTTTTCATCAGCTTCGTATTGCAGAGGATAGCATTCCATTGACCTCGTTCCGTACTCGTTATGGATCTTATGAATGGCTTGTAATGCCATTTGGGTTAACGAATGCCCCTGCTTATTTCGTTGACCTTATGAATCGAGTCTTCAAAGATTTTCTTGATCGATTTGTTCTCATCTTTATTGATGATATTCTTATGTATTCTAAAACCGAGGAGGAGCATGAAAAACATCTTCGGATTGTGTTGGAAACTCTTAGGAGTAATCAATTAAAGGCAAAATTTTCTAAGTGCCACTTTTGGCAATCTCGTGTGAAGTTTCTCGGTCACATTATTTCTGAATCCGGAATTTCCGTGGATCCTTCAAAGATTGAAGCGATTCAAGATTGGAAGAGACCGGAGAGTGTGACAGAGATTCGTAGTTTTCTTGGATTGGCGGGTTATTACCGTCGTTTTATTAAATACTTTTCTAAAGTTGTCGTGCCTCTCACTAGCTTGACGAAGAAGGGTGTTAAATACATTTGGTCGGACAAATGTGAAGCTACTTTTCAGAAATTAAAAGAACTTCTTTCTGATGCTCCTATTCTTGTTATTCCCGATGGGAATCAAGATTTCGTTGTTTATACCGATGCTAGTCGCATTAGTTTGGGTGCCGTTCTTATGCAAAAGGAACGCGTTATTGCTTATGCTTCTAGGCAATTAAAGCCTGCTGAGACTAGATATGCCACTCATGATTTAGAGCTCGCGGCTATTGTTTTTACTCTTCGGATTTGGCGTCATTATTTCTTAGGAGAGAAATTTGTTCTTTACACAGATCATAAGTCTTTGAAATATTTGTTCTCTCAAAAGGAACTTAATTTGCGTCAACAACGTTGGCTCGAATTTCTTGCACCATATGATCTTGATATTCTTTATACTCCCGGTAAGGGTAATCTTGTCGCCGATGCTCTTAGCCGTAGACAACAAGCTGTTGTTTCTATGATGATATCCGAATGGAACGATCTCGAGATTTCATCCACATGCGAAATTCGAGACCGTGTTTCTGATTTATGCTCATCATTTGTTTTATGTAGCCTTGAGGCTCGTCCATCTCTTTTAGACCGCATTCTTGAAGCTCAAAGGCTTGATACTGAATTGGTTCTTCTTGGCCAAAATATTAAGGATAAAATTGATATTGAAGGTTTGAAAGACTTTAATATCGATTCTCGTGGCGGCATTCGGAAATTTGGTAGACTTATCGTGCCAAATGTTAGGGATCTTCGTAAATATATTTTAGAAGATTCTCATCACTCTAAATTTACCATTCATCCCGGTAGTAGTAAAATGTACGCGGATATGAAGCGACTTTATTATTGGGGGGGATGAAACTTGACATCGCTAACTCCGTTAAACGTTGCATGACTTGCCAACTCGTTAAGGCCGAACATCAAAGGCCCGGAGGGTTATTGCAGCCTTTAGAAATTCCAGTTTGGAAGTGGGATCAAATTTCCATGGATTTTATAGATGGCCTTCCCCGTTCTCGATCGAGTTATGATAGCTTATGGGTAATTGTTGATAGACTTACTAAATCCGCCCATTTTATTCCCGTTCGGTCTAACCGAACTGTTCCTCTTTTGGCCAAGATATTTATCAAAGAAATTGTTAAATTGCATGGTGTTCCTACTTCTATTGTTAGTGATCGTGATCCATTGTTTACTAGTGGGTTTTGGAAGAGTCTTCAAAAAGCTTTGGGAACGAAGCTTAATTTTAGCACCGCTTATCATCCCCAGTCCGATGGATAAACCGAGCGTGTGAATCAAACTCTTGAAGATCTTTTTCGTGCTTGTGTTCTTGATTTTGGTGGAAGTTGGGAAGATCATATTTCACTTGTTGAATTTTCCTATAATAATAGCTTCCAATCTAGTATTGGTATGGCACCTTTTGAGGCACTCTATGGAAGGCCATGCCGATCTCCTTCTTGTTGGCTTGAGGCCGGTGAGAAGCTGGTTTTAGGTCCAGATTTTATTCGGGATTCGACAGAAAAGATTGATCTTATTCGTCATAGGATGAAAGAAGCCCAGAGTAGACAAAAATCCTATGCCGATAACCGGAGAAGGAAGTTAGAATTTTCTGTGGGAGATCTTATGTTTATTAGTGTTTCACTAATGAAAGGTGTTGTACGTTTCAGTCGATCGGGAAAACTTGCGCCTCGATATATTGGGCCATTTCCTATCACCGAACGTATTGGTTCCATGGCTTATCGCCTCTTATTAACGGCTCAGTTTTCTGCCATGCATGACGTGTTTCACGTTTCTCAACTTCGGAAATGTCTTCGAGATTCCGATTCTATTCTTGAGCCCGGTGTTGTGGAAGAGATTGAAGTTTCGCCTAATTTAACTTATGAGCAACATCCTATTCGTATTATTGCTTCGGAAGTCAAACGACTTCGAAATAAAGATGTTCCGCTTGTTAAAGTTCAATGGTCTTCAAATCCTAAGGATTGTTCTTGGGAGTCTAGAGAGTACATCGAGCGTACACATCCGGACTTACTTTCTCGTGCTCTTTGAGGTGAACTTCCTATTTCAAACTTCTTTTGTGTTGAATATGCTTTTATGGTTGTTACTATATATCTTCTTCTTGTAATATTGCGAGGACGCAATTTCTTTAAGGAGGGGAGTATATAACAACCCGCATATTTATCGATTTTATATTTAAATATTTTATTTAAATATTTTATCGTTAGTCGGATTTTAGTCCGAAAAGCTACTTTTTGCATACGGTCGAATTAGGGCTCGGGACCACTCCCATTGAGTTTAAAATGCCGTTTGCGACCTTTTTGAGTATAAGCTTCGATATGTTTGGAGAAAGTTGATTTCTGCTACTTTTTACTTTGGGTTTGGTTTTTGGCCTCAGCCCTATGTTAACTAATGCTCAAATCTGAGCCACTCTTCCCCACTCACTCTCATTCTCTTCTGATTTCAGTTTTCTTAGCTTTAATGGTGGGGGAGATTGGAAATTAAAACTCCAAAACCCTAGTTTTCCTTGCAAATCAAATTCCTAGCTCCAAAGTCAAGAAGAACCCATTGGTAAGCTTCTCTTCTTCTTCTCCAACTTATTCTCTTACCAATTTCAGAAATTCCTAAACCTAATTTTGGGAATGTTCTTGTTTTGAGCTTAGATTCAAGCTCATTTGGGTTGTGTTGAAGAGAGGTTGATTCTCCACTTGCTTTCAAGCTTCTTCTTATTTGATTTTGAGAAAAGGTGAGATTTTTATCTCACATCTATGACTATAATTATCTTTGGTTGTTAGGTATGAATTCCTAACACTTCTTCATGAGAATTTGCTCTTGATTTGTATTGGTTCTGTAAATATTCCAATTTTTGGGTTTTTAAGTCAAATTTGTGTAAAATCCTTTTATGGATGTTTGATCATGCTTTTGGTGATGCATCGAGGAGCATATAGGGCCGGGTTGCCGATTGGCATAAACCCTTAGAGCCAATGTCCGTCCGGTTGCATTTTGGAAGAGTTTGCTCTTCATTTGAATAAGGTTGAAAAACAGCCCAGGCATGATTCAATCGACTGAAAACTCTGTTCAGTCGACTGAACCTGAAACCCGAGAGTTTCCAGGCATGATTCAGTTGACTGAAAAACTCTGCACAGTCGACTGAAACTGGAAACAGAAAGTTTTCTGAACCTGAAAAATTTTCAGGCACAGGGTCAGTCGACTGAAAATCTCTGTTCAGTCGACTGAACCTGCTGTTTGAGTGCAATTTGCCTTTTTGGATTGAAATTCCAATTTAAATCGATTCGTGATAATCCTATTTGTTGTTCTCATCTATTATGACTTTGATGACTCTTTTTAGGGATTTTTGAATATCCATTTCGATGGATCCTTTATCGATTTCGTTGGATTTTATTCACGTCTTCGTATGTGAATTTTTGTGATTGATTGTTCTTACAATCTTCTTCGTGATTTGTCACTTTAAAAATATAGAGGTTTTCTATACTAGTAGTAAATATCAAAACTCTTTCCTCAAACGATTTCAATACTATTTTAATACCAAATTCGCTTATAAAACTGTTTTCCAATCTATTAGTATATACAAACCTTTACCTCACTCGTATGAGAAATCTAATTAAACGATTTAGTAAAACAAGTGGTATGAAACGCTTGCGTTTACTTTGTCGGTTAATTCTTGGACTTGTTCGATTGAACCTCTTGTGACAATTTTCTAGTGGAGATTTACAGTTTGTTCGTAAATATTTAAGTTAAGCAAGTGGTTATGGGACATGAAGCTAAACTCATATATTTACTAGCTTAGTGTAATCGACACTTCTCGCTGATCATGACGACCATCTTTGTGATTTAGACTAGCAATGTGTGATGTCTCTTTGTCTGCGAGGGAGACTAAACCCCGTTTTGTGGAGTTTCGACTCAATTTGTGATGGGGTAGCAACCCATGGTCTTCGGGCCGTTTGTAGAGCTTCGGCTCAATTTGTGATGGTTAGCGACCATGGAATTAGCATTCCGTTTGTGATACACGTGTTGGTGGGCTTTATGCTCCCGTTTGTGATAGGCCTCCCCCCTTTTGTGATTTCTGGATTTCTTGTGTAGATTTCTAGAATTTATGTTTCACCAATTTTCGTGATTTCCATTGATAAGTTTTATCAATTTTGTGCATTGGTGAATTTGTGTGTCATTGACTTTTGTGATTTTCTGGATTTCTTGTGTAGTCTTTTGGAATTTGTGTGTCATTGACTTTTGTGATTGACATTGATATTATCGTCAATATTTATGGTATGGTGAACGAAATAAGGAGTAGGACGTTTCTTTGATTCTTGTGTAGATTTGGTGACAGTGATTAATCTCTTGATGATTATCAACTAGAGTATATATATATATATATATATATATATATATATATATATATATCACAGCTTGGCATTGTGATTATTATGTGTTTGGTCATATCTCTTATTCTATATCGTTTCATCTGATATTTATAGTTAGACTGATCCGTTTATTATTTTCTTCTTAAATAATACTCGGGTCAGATCGAGATGTTACAGGTGCTTCTGCTTGACTTCTCATCCGGGATTAACTCCTTGACTTTTGGGTTAACTACTTAGATTAGTAGTTATTTTGTTGTATACATTTGAGATATAGACTCCTTAATGTATACTTATTCTTTTGTGTAGTTCGTGTAACTATTCTTTTGTGATATTGTGGATCTTTTTAGACCACTACTATGATGTACACTTTCTAGTGTAATATTCATATCTTATTCCGCCTTTGTGATATGAATTATCTGTGACTGATTTGTGTTATGCTTATTTCTATATTTGTTTTCCGAAGGATTTATATAGCCACCGTGTAGTAGCTTTGAGTTTGCGTCGGTATGTCGGATTTCCTCTTGAAATAGAATGCGTGTTATATTATCTGACATATCGGTGCTCGCGCAAAGAAATTACATGGATGGTCGCTCCTCAACAGCCTTATTCTCCGTGCTAGTCGACAGCATTCACCGTAATGTTCTTGTCTAGCGTGGGTATAGAGGTGGGGCATCACAGAACGTTTGGGAAAGGCGCGTCATTTCGTTGAGGTCGTTAGGCGATGGCGACGCGAATTCAAGGGGTAATGAATTGGGTTTGGGGGTTAGCGTTCTAGAATTTGTGGCGGCTGCAAGGGGATGGCCGCGCTCGCGGGGTTGGGTGAGGATTCGATAGCGTGGTCGCGCAAGTGCTCGCGTCAGGGGTCGTGCTCGCGTCAGGGGATTCAAGAGGGTGATAGGGTTTGCTGTGAGGTATTTACTCTATTTTCTTTTATTTAATTAAACAATTATACATAAGTTGGAGAATATTAGCAGTGAAATTTTTGACTGTTTTATAATGATCGTTAACATTGTTTTAGCGGTAAGATAAACAGGGTGATTAATTTGTTTGGTAAACTTATAAAATTTTAGTAACTAAAAATATTTTATTTCAGGAAAATAGAAATTTTAAATGAGAATATAGATTACTTTTGTAAGCATGTGTGTGTCCAAAAATAAATATACATATTATACACTCACTAGTTTATTTTTAAAATGGTAAGTGTTTATTTTTCAATTAGTTCAAATATTTATTTAAAGGAAAATTTATTTATAACCAAATTAATAGTTAAAACCAAAATATTAGGAATTAATCTATCGGTTAATCTAAATATTAATAAACTGCAAAATATTTATACAAGGTCCAAATTAGGAGATAATGGACGAGATGGGAATGGATTGCAAATAAAATCAAAGGTGAGTTAATCTCACTCAGTTAAATTTAAAATTTAAATGATTTAATTTAAATACTTGTTTGAATGGTTGAAATTGATTGATGTGCTATAGTATATTATATTCTGGAATTGGCATATTATTGTGCTAACATCTTTGGATGCAGGGAAAACAGGTTGGAGGGATCCAACTGGACCCCTCAAAATTATTTAGATTATTTAATATTCTGTGTTCTGAATATTTGATATCCTGTGATGATTTATGAATAATTAAAGTATTGAATGATATGGTTGGATTGAATATCTCAGTAAAATAAATTATCAAATCTCTAGAATTGTATTTTCGAAAGAAATAAAAGAGTAAATTTTTAAGTAAAATAATTCTAGTGAATTGGAATAAATTAATAATGAATTGAAAATAAAATAAAATAAAATAAAAGTGATTGTAAAACTCTAACAAATTTGAAATAAGAGGAATCTGAATTATTAGAGGTAATAATAAATTGTAAAGCTTAAGTGATATTATTTGAATGAATAAAGAATTTATTTTTATTATTTAAGGATTAAATTTAATTAAGAGATAAAGAAGGAATTTTGGGAATCTGAAATTGGTATCTCCAGTTAAGGGGTTTTTACTCAAAATGAGGAAATAAAATCTAAATGTTAATGAAATTTGAAATAAGTAAAGCCAGAAAGAAAATTTATTCTAAGCAAAGTAAATTGGAAATAAATTGTAAATTGATTTAAAGTGTTTTGGGATTTGAAATCTAAAAGGGAAGTGAGATTTTGGAAGTTTTAAACTGGGTTATCAAGTAAAATAAAATATCGGTGGATATTTTAAATGTGAATTCAAAGTGGAAATTTATAAAGGAATGGAAATTCATTTAAAAATAAAGAGTGATTCATTTTTTTAGGATGTGAAAGAGAAGAATGTTTCCCTGGATAGCCAAGTACGATTTTCAAGCAATTTTAAATATAAGTTAAAGATTTTAATGTTGTTTTAAAAAGCATATCTTATAAATTTTTTTTTTAAATGTTTAATTCTAAAATAAATATTTTTTTCCAAAACTATTATCGTAGTAATTATTAAATGACTTGGGATTTGTTTTAAAGAAAAATCTAGTTTTATATTTTATAAAAGTAGCCTTATTTATTAAATATTTTTAAAGTATATATTTTAATAAAGTATTAAGGCGATTTTAAATTTTAAGGCTGTGAAGTATATTTTATAACTAAGTGCTTTTAAATTATTTTAAAATCTAAAAGTATTTCATACTTGGTGTTTCAGTGGAAATAAATATTGGGAAAGTATTTCGGGAAAGGAATATGTTTGAAATTGTTTTCAAAAGAGGTAAAAATCTGAAATATATCTTGTAAAGATATTTTGGATAAATAAATAATTTGGAAAATTATTTATTGTTTGATGGTTGTTTGTGAATATTAATTGATAGTTAAATCACTGACTATCAATATTGGACAAAAATGCGTTGATCGTTTCGAAGAGACCGGGATCGAGATTTATTTCTCGAAAACCACTTCGTTCCGGTTTGTACGTTTCGTGGGAAACGATTTTGGAGTCGAGGATGGAGCAGT
The DNA here is from genome assembly GCA_030765085.1 of Allium cepa. Taxonomy (NCBI): domain Eukaryota; kingdom Viridiplantae; phylum Streptophyta; class Magnoliopsida; order Asparagales; family Amaryllidaceae; genus Allium; species Allium cepa. The sequence continues at coordinate 64,065,873 of CM060935.1, forward strand.
GAAGTGCAAGGGCTAGTCGCTACTAATCCTGAGGATATTTCCAAAATGGATGTAGTAGGAATAGTGCCTTCGGTTCCGTTCGAACCCGGGACGGACTTATATGGATGAATGCTTGCGAAACATCGTCAGGTGGACGATGGGCATTCTAAGGGATATATTCTAAAAAGGTAACGCTTAGCCTCAAGCCTCATCAAATGGGAATGGCTGAAAATCAGGGGTTATGCAGCAAGGCTTCGTGGGTGGCCCCCACTGGAGGGCGAGGTCATCCCTGTCTAGATGTCTCTTTATTTCGGCTTAGTGGGCGGTTGCTGATCCCAACCGCGGGGTGATATTGCTCGGGACTGTCCAGTAAGGGATGGTTCCGGTCTTGTGTTGCAGGGGAGTTAGGGTGGCTCCTCGGTACGCTGATCTAGACCAGGTACTGTGACAGGTGGTACCCCAGTGCCTAGCCATTAGTTGGAATCCATTTTCCCTACGCGCCCGTACGGTTTTGATTGTGCCCAACTATTGCTGAAATGTGAGATGCAAGCATTTCCGCCAGATTCTATTTTACTTTCTATAGACACTATTATAATATCAGAGGACTTTAATAAAAATGTTTTAGCTATCGTAAGGTAAAAACCCGACATGTTTATTTGTGGCGTGGTCTTACGAGATGCTTTTGTTTTCAAAGGATTTTTGGAACTTTAATAATCAATTGGGTGTGATTTTCTCACGCTGGTAATCAAGACTGACTCGGGTGTTATTTAACTATAATGCTCGGGTCAGACCGAGTATTATAGGATACAAGATTTGATGCTGTGGCGCTCAGGAGACGAGATGGATGACGATACGTATTTCCGTACTTGTTTATGTATATATATTCCGCTGTGTTGAGTTGTTGTGTATCCATTGTATGCTATTGATGTTGAATCGTGATTGATGTACTCTGATGATGTAATATATATAAACAAAGATATTTGATTTTGAGTAAAGGCCATTTATTATCTATATTTTATTCCGCTGCGATGGTTAGATTCTGTTGTTGATTTCTATTTTCTTCTTCTACCTCTTCTTCTTTAACCCAAATGGTTCGTATTTCTGTACAACTTGAGTTGATTTAGGTAGAATAGTGTTAACTCAAGGGGTACGGATTTGTGGGTCGTTACAAATAGAATTTGTAGTATGCTTGATTTGATGTGTTGAGGGATCAAGTTTGGTTTTATGGTTGAGATTGAAAATTTAAGCTAATTGCTCTTTAAAAATTTGTGTTGAATTGGGGAGGAAAAACCATGATTTTGAATGTTGTTGATTTCTTATTATTGAAGGGAATCCATAGGGCAATTTTTCAGGGAAAATAGTTGTATTTGGTGGCTCAAATTTGGCACTAAAAGGATGAAATCTGGCATGAAGAAGAGGGAAAAAATATATGAGAAGAATGTAGAATTGAAACCCATGAGTACCAATTTGGTACTCACAGAATGTCCATGTCTCCCTAGTACATCCCCGAGGGAGAGCTCGGGACTCCTTAACATATACTGTAACGACCTTGCCCAATTTAAAATTTTAAATCCATTGTTTTAATATAAAAATTTTGAAATTTATAAATGATCTCAATTTATGCCCAAACTTTATTTATGAGATACATCTAGTTAGATATGAGCATAGAAAAAGTTTCGTCGTAAAATATTACAGTAAACTTCGTTCGTGTTTTACAGTATATCAGTCCATATAAAGTTGCGTAAAATTTATCTTTCAAATCCAAATATTTTTACACAGTTATGTTGTAAAAATATTCTGATCAAGATTATGTAATTCGTTTCGTCAAAAACTGTTATCGCCTGCTCCGTTTAAATTGTTTTGCAAAACGTACAATTTAAGCTGCGTAAATGCGAATTTTATAAAACATCGTATCATAATAATCTGTGTACCGTTGGAAGCGCCTCGTCGCACTGGTCGAAATAGTATATTTATTTGCGTGAATCGGAGTCCGGCATAATCCGTCGCGTTAATTTAACCGTTCTGGACGGACCGGGTACACAATTGCAACCAATATTCTTTAACCCGTTTACAAAATAAAGTCAGCTGATGCATTTATGGGGAAGTTGAAAGCTGGGGTTAACTGTGGGAAATGTTGTGACGTTTCGTTACTTGAAGATGATGAAATTCACGTATACAAATTTAATAGGAAACGCCTTTTTGCTTTTGCTGTTCATTTCAACATTTCGAAATTTACTTCAGGTAAAACTCTTTTCTCCTCACCTTTGTTCTTCCTTCTTCCTTTTGTTTCTTTCTTCTACATTTTTTTTTCAAAAAGAAAATTTATATATTAATGAAAGAAGCATGGATGGCCGCTGTTTCACTTCATCTCCCAAACCCACGTCTCTCTTCACTCCCCATTGCCGAACTCAACCACCTGTGACGACCCGGAATTTTCAAGCATTTAAAATCAGAATATTTAATTGATTTTAAGTATTCAATAGAGCAATTTTAACTTGAATTTCAATTATCGCTATTTATTTGACAATTAAATTATCGAATTAAAATAACTGGAAGTTGAATAAGATGTCGAATCTGTCATTTTACGCCTGTTAAATGTGATTTGAAGGCTTGTAAAATTTATGTTGATAGTGCTGAAGATAATAGAAGATTTAAAATTAAATTTAACATTGATTTGTTCAATTTTGAAAATTTTATATCGTTTAAATTGAATTTAAAAATAGCCTTCCGAGGCACAGTCTCGGAATTCGACAAAACCAGTTCCATTGGGTCCGTGATATTGAATTATTATCGGATTTCAAATTTCGTATTGATCGGAGTTAGTGTGTGAGTGTACGATATTAAAACGCGTTGAGAATTTAATTGATAAAATCGATTCGAAGTTGAATTTAAAAATAAGCGAACACTGTAGCAAGGCGTCTTCAGCACGCTTCCTCTGCCTTCTCGAACACACCATCCCTTATCTGGTTTCTTTTCGAACGCGAGACCCTTATCTTTTCAGTTCAAGATGCTCGAAAAAAAAACAAAATCAGAAATTCAAAAATGGCCGATGCCTCCACGTTCAAAAATCACGTCTTCCCCTTTCTCAAATCCAACAGCATCTCATTTTAATCTCGCCCATGGGAACGAAGCCGAGTTCTTCATTCGAAAAAGAAAATAAACAGGGGAGGGCGACTGTAATCGATTTGGAACAAAATCAAGGGGTTGAGGCGGCTCGAGTTCGCAAGCGATGCCGCGTAGAGGGAAGTTCACGTGGGGACGCGACGTTTTCTTTTGGGGATTCGCGATTTTAGGGCGTGCGTCAGTGAGGGGAAGGAGGATTGATCGTGAAGGTGGTGTTGGCAGATGGTGGCTGCGATTTGGACGCTTGGCTGTGTGGTTGGTGCAGTCGACTTCGAGCAGTGAGGTATTTCATTTTCAAGTTTATAAATTGATTTATTGAATATATATATATATATATATGTATGTATGTATGTATGTATGTGTGTGTGTATATACTCTAATTTACTAGCCAGTTTCAATACATTTATATATAAGATGATTCAGGTTCTGTTTTTAAATTAACTTAAATACATATAGGTAGGTGTTTATGTCAGTTGAGGGATGGAGGAGAGGAAAATCTACAGTGAAATAAATATTTATTTTTGTTATTTATAAAAATATTAATAATAGACTTGCTATTGATTTTTAAGAACAATAGTAATTAGAATATGTATTTGTATACTGTCGATAAATGTATAAATTGGTTGAAAAAAAATAATAAAGTTTGTAAAGGAAGTTGGGTTTTAAATCGAATTTCTAGTTAAATAAATTTATCAAAAGGAAGTTGATTAAAACAAAATCATTAGTTTCAAAATTTACATATTAGTTGAATTAGAATTTATAAAAGGGGAATTTATTATTCGATTTTATTTCGAATATTAATGAATCATATAAATTATTTTAGTCTCTGAAGATGTTTTAAAGGGGGATTTATTTAGTTGGAATTAAACTGTTAACCGGTTAAATATATCGAAAGAAATTAATTATCAGTAAGTTCAAATATTGATAAATCATATGATGTTTATTCAAAGGTTGAAATTTGGAATAAAACAAGCCGAGATGGATATGGTGGCAAATTAAAAGGGCAAAGGTGAGTTAATCTCACTCAGTTTAAATTTAAATTTAAATGATTAAATTTAAATAATTGTTTGAATGGATGAATTGATTGATGTGATATAGTATGATATTTTGGAATTGGCATATTATATGGTGCTAACATTTGTGGATGCAGGGAAAACAGGTTGGAGGGATCCAACTGGACCCCTCACATTTATTTAAATAATTCAATATTCTCTGTTGTGATTATTTGATATCTTATGATGAGTTATATTGGGATATTGAATGTTATGGTTCGATTGGATATTTGGGTATAATGAACTACCAAATTATATGAATTGGATTGTTGAAAAGAAATTAAAAAGAAGTAAATTTGTAATCGAAATAATTATAGAAAGTTTGAATAAATTAAGAATTAATTGGAGAGAAATAGAAGTAATATGAAAATAATACTAAATAACTTCGAGTATGAAGAGAAATGGAATTTTGAATAAAATGAAATCGATGAATTGTAAACTTAAGTTATATCAATTAAAGAAATAAAGAATTATTTAAAATTTAAAGTTTAAATTTATTAAAAGGAACGAAGAAGTAATTGAGAAATCTAAAAATTGGAATCAAGAAATGAGATCTGAAATTAATAGATTCTGAATTTAAAGGGAATAAATTGGAAATCAATTTGGAAAATTGATTTAAGTGATTGAAGCTAGGATTTTACTCTGGATAACCAAGTACATGTTTAAAGTAAATTCTTAAATAAATTTAAAGGTTTTAAAGTTGTTGTAAAAAGCAAGTTTTAGAAAATTTATTATTTCTAATATTTAAATTCAATAGTAAGTATTTTCCTAAATCTATTATAGTAGTAATTACTTAAAAAGTGACCTAGTATTTTGTTTTCAAAAGTGAAAATCTAGTTTTATATTCTATTAAGTAACTTTATTTTCAAATACTCATATAGTATGTATTTTACAAAATATTGAAGCAATTTAACTTAAATGTTTAAAAGTATATATTTTAAAAGTAAAGTGTTTTAAATTATTTTAAAAATCTATTTTTGTGCTTGGTGATTTCAGAGGGAATATAAAATATTTGGGAAAGTTGATTCTGAGAAGAAAGATGGTTTGAAACTGTTTTCAAAGGATTGAAAATAGAAATATATCTTATGAAGATATTTTTGAGATTAATAAATAATTTGGAAAATTATTTATTGGTTGATGGTTGTTGTGTGAATATAATTGATAGTTAAATCACCGACTATCAATATTGGACAAATGATCGTTTCGAAGAGACCGGGATCGAGATTTATTTCTCGAAAACCACTTCGATCCTGTTTGTACGTTTCGTGAAAAACGATTTTGGATTCGAAGATGGAGCAATGAAGTGCAAGGGCTAGTCGCTACTAATCCTGAGGATATTTCCAAAATGGATGTAGTAGGAATAGTGCCTTCGGTTCCGTTCGAACCCGGGACGGACTTGTATGGACAAATGCTTGCGAAACATCGTCAGGTGGACGATGGGCATTCTAAGTGAAAACGTTCTAAAGGTAACGCTTAGCCTCAAGCCTTATCAACCGGGAATGACTGAAAATCAGGGGATATGCAGCAAGTTTAGGTGGGTCATACCCAAGCAGGACAAGATATTTCCCCTGTCTAGATGTCCCTTTATTATTTCGGCTTAGTGGGTGATTGGTAGCGCCAACCACGGGGTTTATCTTGTTCGGGACTGTTCAGTAAGGAATGGTTCCGGCCTTGTGTTGCAGGGGATGAAGGGAGTAATCCTCCGTACGGTGATCTAGGCCCCGTACCGTGACAGGTGGTACCCCAGTGCCTAGTCATTGTTGGAAATTCATTCTCCCTACGAGCCTTGTACGAGTTTTGTTTGTATTACCCACTTTTGTAGCTAGTAGCTGGAATTTAATAGATGTAACAATTTCGGATATTTTATAAGTATTTGTATATAGATCCTATTATAATATCAGAGGATTTCTATAAAAATTGTTTTAGCTATCGTAAGGTAAAAACCCGATATGTTTATTTGTGGGGTGGTCTTACGAGATGCTTTTGTTTTCAAAGGATTTTTGAAACTTTAATAATCAATTGGGTGTGATTTGCTCACGCTGGTAATCCAGACTGACTCGGGTATTATTTAACTGTAATGCTCGGGTCAGACCGAGTATTACAGGATACAGATAGGATGCTATGGAGCTAAGGAGACGAGATGGATTGACGATACGTACATTCGTACTTGTTTATATATATATTCCGCTATATTGAGTTGCTATGTATCCATTTGTATGATATTGATGTTGAGCTATGATTGATGTAATCTGATGATGTAGTATGTAAACAGATAATTTGATTTTGAGTAAAGATTATTTATTATCTATATTTTACTCCGCTGCGATGGTTAGATTCTGATGTTGATTTTGTTTTCTCTTCTTCTACCTCTTCTTTTTAAACCCAAATGGTTCGTATTTCTGTGCAACTTGAGTTGATTGTTGTAGAATAGTGTTGACTCAAGGAGTACGGATTTGCGGGCTGTTACACTTGGTATCAGAGCTTAGGTTGGTGATAACCTTGGCTCTGGTGGGAATTACTCTTTTAAATTAGAGTCTATAGTACTCTATAATGAGTTTGAGCGTATTAATAGATATGAGCGCGTATTTGTTAGTGAATATAAATTGTTTTAATATTGTGTTGGTTGATTTATTGAGTGGCATATGAACCTTCGTCGACACAGTCTGCGCAACTGTATCGAAGGGGTTTCTAAACATTTGAATAGAGCAATCGACACGGTATTGTTTTAAATATGGGTAAATGAAATAATTTTACCCAAAAATATATTTTCGATATAAAGAAAGTATTTGTAAACTATTTAGCTAATATATGGTTGCTTGGATGTTAGAAATGATAATATTAAAGTATTATCATTGTTAAGTGAAAATTTAACTAGAAATTGAAAGAAGAAAAAAAAATAACCAAAGTTTGAAGGAATAAATTCATTGTAAAATGAAATTCATAAATATGGATTATAAACGTAAATAGTAAATGGAAATATAATTAAATGGGAATTTGTATAAGCATAAACTATACAAATGCATTTTAGTTAAAATTTGAATTAAAATAATTTGAAACTTTAAAACCTCGGAGATTTTGGAAGTATTTTGGAGGTAAATAGTATTTTTGTTGTTTTTGGGTATTTCTGAAAGGAAAATTGTTTCAAATAAATTTTGGGAAGAGACTTAGCATTGAGTTCACTTCAGTCACTGGAAAATAACTTTGGTGATGACTGCAGCATCATCGATGTTCATTTTCGGGTTTCTAAGTGATGAATTGCTACCAATTTAAGTTGTTCAGAAAAACCTGTTTGTTTTTGAAATTTCAAAAGAAATTTGTTGGGAAATAAAAACCAGGATTTGTTTGACTTTTGAGAAATGTGATTTGAGATGTTGGAGATTTCAAAATGATTTGAAACCAAAGCCGGGAGTTTAAAAATCCTGATAAGATAAGTTGTAAGCTTATAAATGGAAATGATTTGTAAATCAGGAAGAAATTTTAAGCTTTGGATAATGGAATTTAAATTTACAAGGTGAAAAGTTAAAAATGAAATTAACTTGGATTGGGAAATAAAATTTAACTGGATTGAAGTAATTGAATTAGGCTGAAGATAATATTTAGTTGTATTCAAATTTAGTTGAAATCAAATTGAGGTAAATTAATCCGAGTTAAAATAAAATTGAATTGAAATAAGAATTCAATTGAGTTATTGGATGGAATGAATTGGAATAACTTATAAAAGAATTAGAAATCCATAGAAAAAAAATATATGCTTGGTTATAAATAAGCATAAGGCTTGAGTTAAAAAAAAAGAAGAATATAATCAAGCCTATAATGAATGGGATTGTGTAAATAATAAGTCGCGACTTATAAAATTTGAAAAGTGGGATAGAAAACCCAAAGTAAATATTTTTGATGAATTGGAAAATGAAAAAAAAAAGGTAGCTAAACTTGAATTATAAACTAAATTGAACTAAGAAAATTTAATGGAGAGATATTTGGAATTAAAATTCAAGTGTTGGATTGTAAATAAGGAAAGAACTAATTGTTAATAAATTAGTTAATGAAATGCGTAAATGGTTTTTGATTCAAGATGATAAATTGAATTGTGAGTTTATGATGAAGTTTGGAAATAAAACTCGAGTCATAAATTGAATTCGACTTAAAAAGGTTGGTCAAGAAAATGTAATTGAACTGTGAGTTCATAAATTAGGTGGTAATTTGAGAATGGATAGTGGATTCAGAACTTGAGTTTTAAAATTAAAATTTAATGTGAAATGTTAACAAATTAAATATAATTGGAAATGTATTGAATAAAAATGAAATTGGATTGAAATAGTTGTGGTTTGGATTGCAAATGAAGTCCAAATAAGTGGAAGTAAATTTGATATGGCCTTGTAATAAATTAAACGAGTCAAATCTGAAAGCTAAATTTTAAAATGAGATTTAACTGGGATATAATTAAGTTGTATGGAAGAGAAAAATATTTATTCGTGAAATGAAACTGAGCTTAAGTATAAAATCTGAATAAATCGATATAAATTGACTTAAGTTGAATATAAAGGGAATAGTTGAATTGAACTCAACTTAAAACCAGGTTTAATGATATTGGATTGAATTTGAATCAAGTAAAAATGAATTTGGATCGAAATAGAATTTGGTGGGTTGTGAATAAAATTTAAGAAAATGAAAATTCAAAATGGATTGAGGGGATAAACTAATTATATTGAATAAGTGAATGGATGGGATAAATAAGAATCAAATGAAGTGTTGGTTTAAATAAGTTGAGAAATGGTTATTAAATGAAATAGCTTGGATTGTTTTTGAGCCAAATAAAATAGTTTGGAATAAACAAATATGGAATGAAATATAAATAAATGGATTGTAAATGAAATTTAGATGGAATGTGTCGAGCTAAATAAATGATTGTGAATGGATTAAAATAAGAAGGGAAATTTTAGTGGCAATCAAGATGAACCTAGGTTGTAAATGGTTTTGAATGAACTAGTTGGTTAATAAAGTGAGATGCAAAGTGAATGGTATTCAAAATTTAAATGCAAGAATGAGAATATATGGATTGTGAATAAATCCGAAATGGAACAGAATTAGGTATAAATTGAGTTGGAGTCAATTTAAATTGGTTATAAACATAAATACTTATTTATTCACATAAATCTCGTCGAATTGCATGGAATAAATGGTTATTTTGTTGTAAATGGAAGTGATCAAAATTCTATGGATTGATAGGAGTAAAATAAATTGATTTTGAAAGCAATTGAATTAAATGTGAGATCAGTTTGCTTAAGAATAAATTAAATGTAAGCAATTGAGTTTTAAACCATTCAAATTAATGAAGTGGTATACGAATGGATTGAAAACCATTCAAATCAAATGGAAATGGTTTATAAATTAATTGAAACAGTTAGATTAGTATGTAACTGTATAGTTGCCTACAGAAAAATGTTTAGTGTGAATTTCTTTTAGAATTCATATGTTTTAACCATTACAACTAAGTGAAATATAGTTAAACTTCATATATTTGGCACTTACATGTTTAAATTGAGTAAGTACAGGTACCTGTAAGCCGTTTGGCTGGACTTGGTTGTGCTATTTGCTAAAAATAATAAGCCGCTTGCTTAATATGCTAAATAAGGTACGCCTACGCAATAAAAATAGGAAATATGAACTGTTTTTAGTTTTTCTGACTGTGTGGGTCGATGTATATATATATTTATCTCTTTTGTCAAATTGCAAAAGCTCCTCCGTACAAAGGGGACTCTGCCAAAAAAATTCAAAAATTTTGGGAGTTAGAAAATTTTGGAAAATTGGGTTAACGACTAACGAATTCAAATTGGAAACTGAACTAAATTAGTAAAGGAAACCAACTTCAAATAATGACGTGAATTAGTTATAAATGAAAAATAAATTTTAAAGTTTAGAGTTGAAAATAAATAAAGAAGTATATAAAATGCTTATACTAAACTTAAGAAGGAATGGTGAAGTCTTAAATGGAAATTGATACTACCAATGTAATTTAAGTCAATATTGGAATGAATAGATGTTGACATTTTATGAGAAAGTCGATAAAATGTTTTGGAATATTGTGTTTGGATATAGGTGCTAACCAGGTATGCAGGTATTATAAAGGGAAAAGAAAATTGGGTTTGATATGAAAAGATAAAATTTGAAATGCTCGACAAAAAGGTATGTATTTAAATGTGGTATGGAATTTGATTGGGATTTGGATTGAGCCACTTGTCTTTTTGTTTATTTTTTGGATTTGGGAGGCCGTGGAGCCATTTTGTAGTTGTACCGAGCTAGCCGCGCACAGGAGACGCTGGCAAAAAATTTCGGAAATTTAGCGAGTTAGAAAAATTTTGAGAAAATTTTGATAATTCAAAATTTGGTTTTAAATTGAAACTTGAATGGTTAAACAAATGTTATGGTTAGGAACTAGAGAAAGGTTTGGAAGTTAGTAAGAAAGATAACGAATCTTTTATATAAAAGATAATTGGTAAGATGTTGAATTGTTAGAAAACTTTTTGGTTTAGGGAAATAATGAACGGGTATTGGACCATTCTTCCTAATTAGTAATTTCGGGGATGAAATTCTTTTAAGGGGGGAGGAATGTGACGACCCGGAATTTTCAAGCATTTAAAATCAGAATATTTAATTGATCTTAAGTATTCAATAGAGAAATTTTAACTTGAATTTCAATTATCGCTATTTATTTGACAATTAAATTATCGAATTAAAATAACTGGAAGTTGAATAAGATGTCGAATCTATCATTTTACGCCTGTTAAATGTAATTTGAAGGCTTGTAAAATTTATGTTGATAGTGCTGAAGATAATAGAAGATTTAAAATTAAATTTAACATTGATTTGTTCAGTTTTGAAAATTTTATATCGTTTAAATTGAATTTAAAAATAGCCTTCCGAGGCACAGTCTCGGAATTCGACAAAACCAGTTCCATTGGGTCCGTGATATTGAATTATTATCGGATTTCAAATTTCGTATTGATCGGAGTTAGTGTGTGAGTGTACGATATTAAAACGCGTTGAGAATTTAATTGATAAAATCGATTCGAAGTTGAATTTAAAAATAAGCGAACACTGTAGCAAGGCGTCTTCAGCACGCTTCCTCTGCCTTCTCGAACACACCATCCCTTATCTGGTTTCTTTTCGAATGCGAGACCCTTATCTTTTCAGTTCAAGATGCTCGAAAAAAAAGAAAAAAGAAAGAAAATCAGAAAATCAAAAATGGCCGATGCCTCCACGTTCAAAAATCGCGTCTTCCCCTTTCTCAAATCCAACAGCATCTCATTTTAATCTCGCCCATGGGAACGAAGCCGAGTTCTTCGTTCGAAAAAGAAAATAAACAGGGAAGGGCGACTGTAATCGATTTGGAACAAAATCAAGGGGTTGAGGCGGCTCGAGTTCGCAAGCGAGGCCGCGTAGAGGGAAGTTCGCGTGGGGCCGTGACGTTTTCTTTTGGGGATTCGCGATTTTAGGGCGTGCGTCAGTGAGGGGAAGGAGGATTGATCGTGAAGGTGGTGTTGGCAGATGGTGGCTGCGATTTGGACGCTTGGTTGTGTGGTTGGTGCAGTCGACTTCGAGCAGTGAGGTATTTCATTTTCAGGTTTATAAATTGATTTATTGAATATATATATATGTGTGTGTGTGTGTGTGTGTGTGTGTGTGTGTGTATACTCTAATTTACTAGCCAGTTTCAATACATTTATATATAAGATGATTCAGGTTCTGTTTTTAAATTAACTTAAATACATATAGGTAGGTGTTTATGTCAGTTGAGGGATGGAGGAGAGGAAAATCTACAGTGAAATAAATATTTATTTTTGTTATTTATAAAAATTTTAATAATAGACTTGTTGTTGATTTTTAAGAACAATAGTAATTAGAATATGTATTTGTATACTGTCGATAAATGTATAAATTGGTTGAAAAAAAATAATAAGGTTTGTAAAGGAAGTTGGGTTTTAAATCGAATTTCTAGTTAAATAAATTTATCAAAAGGAAGTTGATTAAAAAAAAATCATTAGTTTCAAAATTTACATATTAGTTGAACTAGAATTTATAAAAGGGGAATTTATTATTCGATTTTATTTCGAATATTGATGAATCATATAAATTATTTTAGTCTCTGAAGATGTTTTAAAGGGGGATTTATTTAGTTGGAATTAAACTGTTAACCGGTTAAATTTATCGAAAGAAATTAATTATCAGTAAGTTCAAATATTGATAAATCATATGATGTTTATTCAAAGGTTGAAATTTGGAATAAAACAAGTCGAGATGGATATGGTGGCAAATTAAAAGGGCAAAGGTGAGTTAATCTCACTCAGTTTAAATTTAAATTTAAATGATTAAATTTAAATAATTGTTTGAATGGATGAATTGATTGATGTGATATAGTATGATATTTTGGAATTGGCATATTATATGGTGCTAACATTTGTGGATGCAGGGAAAACAGGTTGGAGGGATCCAACTGGACCCCTCACATTTATTTAAATCATTCAATATTCTCTGTTGTGATTATTTGATATCTTATGATGAGTTATATTGGGATATTGAATGTTATGGTTCGATTGGATATTTGGGTATAATGAACTACCAAATTATATGAATTGGATTGTTGAAAAGAAATTAAAAAGAAATAAATTTGTAATCGAAATAATCATAGAAAGTTTGAATAAATTAAGAATGAATTGGAGAGAAATAGAAGTAATATGAAAATAATACTAAATAACTTCGAGTATGAAGAGAAATGGAATTTTGAATAAAATGAAATCGATGAATTGTAAACTTAAGTTATATCAATTAAAGAAATAAAGAATTATTTAAAATTTAAAGTTTAAATTTATTGAAAGGAACGAAGAAGTAATTGAGAAATCTAAAAATTGGAATCAAGAAATGAGATCTGAAATTAATAGATTCTGAATTTAAAGGGAATAAATTGGAAATCAATTTGGGAAATTGATTTAAGTGATTGAAGCTAGGATTTTACTCTGGATAACCAAGTACATGTTTAAAGTAAATTCTTAAATAAATTTAAAGGTTTTAAAGTTGTTGTAAAAAGCAAGTTTTAGAAAATTTATTATTTCTAATATTTAAATTCAATAGTAAGTATTTTCCTAAATCTATTATAGTAGTAATTACTTAAAAAGTGACCTAGTATTTTGTTTTCAAAAGTGAAAATCTAGTTTTATATTCTATTAAGTAACTTTATTTTCAAATACTCATATAGTATGTATTTTACAAAATATTGAAGCAATTTAACTTAAATGTTTAAAAGTATATATTTTAAAAGTAAAGTGTTTTAAATTATTTTAAAAATCTATTTTTGTGCTTGGTGATTTCAGAGGGAATATAAAATATTTGGGAAAGTTGATTCTGAGAAGAAAGATGGTTTGAAACTGTTTTCAAAGGATTGAAAATAGAAATATATCTTATGAAGATATTTTTGAGATTAATAAATAATTTGGAAAATTATTTATTGGTTGATGGTTGTTGTGTGAATATAATTGATAGTTAAATCACCGACTATCAATATTGGACAAATGCGTTGATCGTTTCGAAGAGACCGGGATCGAGATTTATTTCTCGAAAACCACTTCGATCCGGTTTGTACGTTTCGTGAAAAACGATTTTGGATTCGAAGATGGAGCAATGAAGTGCAAGGGCTAGTCGCTACTAATCCTGAGGATATTTCCAAAATGGATGTGGTAGGAATAGTGCCTTCGGTTCCGTTCGAACCCGGGACGGACTTGCATGGACGAATGCTTGCGAAACATCGTCAGGTGGACGATGGACATTCTAAGTGAAGACGTTCTAAAGGTAACGCTTAGCCTCAAGCCTCATCAACCGGGAATGACTGAAAATCAGGGGATATGCAGTAAGGTTAGGTGGGTCATACCCAAGCAGGACAAGATATTTCCCCTGTCTAGATGTCCTTTTATTATTCCGGCTTAGTGGGTGGTTGTTCGCGCCAACCACGGGGTTTATCTTGTTCGGGACTGTTCAGTAAGGAATGGTTCCGGCCTTGTGTTGCAGGGGATGAAGGAAGTAATCCTCGGTACGGTGATCTAGGCCCCGTACCGTGACAGGTGGTACCCCAGTGCCTAGTCATTGTTGGAAATTCATTCTTCCTACGAGCCTTGTACGAGTTTTGTTTGTATTACCCACTTTTGTGGCTAGTAGCTGAAATTTAATAGATGTAACAATTTCGGCTATTTTATAAGTATTTGTATATAGACCCTATTATAATATCAGAGGATTTCTATAAAAAAAATTTAGCTATCGTAAGGTAAAAACCCGACATGTTTATTTGTGGCGTGGTCTTACGAGATGCTTTTGTTTTCAAAGGATTTTTGAAACTTTAATAATCAATTGGGTGTGATTTGCTCACGCTGGTAATCCAGACTGACTCGGGTATTATTTAACTGTAATGCTCGGGTCAAACCGAGTATTATAGGATACAGGATAGGATGCTATGGAGCTCAGGAGACGAGCTGGATTGACGATACGTACATTCGTACTTGTTTATATATATATTCCGCTGTATTGAGTTGCTATGTATCCATTTGTATGATATTGATATTGAACTGTGATTGATGTACTCTGATGATGTAGTATGTAAACAGATAATTTGATTTTGAGTAAAGATTATTTATTATCTATTATATTTTACTCCGCTGCGATGGTTAGATTCTGATGTTGATTTTGTTTTCTCTTCTTCTACCTCTTCTTTTTAAACCCAAATGGTTCGTATTTCTGTGCAACTTGAGTTGATTGTTGTAGAATAGTGTTGACTCAAGGAGTACAGATTTGCGGGCTGTTACACCACCCTTCTCCACTCCACCTCACCGACCATCTCTTCACTACTCACGCACACCTCCCTTGGCCGACACCGCGCATGCAGCTCCAACACGTGCCACCCTCCTCCGCCGTTGCACGCGCACACCGGCGTCCATCTCCGCCTTCGACGTCTCACCCATCTCCGGCCGTATATAAAAAAATGTAGAACTGGTGATGCGTGCGTGTGTATGGGGTGAGTATGGGGAAGGTGATGGTTCATGCGTGAGTTGTAGTGAAGTGAAGAATGTAACATGCGTGAGCGAGTTGTGATGGTTCATGAGAGAAAAAAAATGAAAGTGGGAAGGCCGAACCTGTGCATGAATATGGTGCCTGAATGTGTGGTGCCTGCATGTTAGTTTTTTTGCAAGTAGTAATGAAGATTGACCTGTGCATGAATATGTGAAGCTTGTGTATGTGCGTGAGTTAGGTTGTTTCATAAAAAAAAAGAAAAAGAAATATGGGTTGAGTTGAGTTGCAACATGTTGTGGAATGAAGTATGCATGTATGATGCATGCGTGTATGAACAGTTGCGTGCATATTTGTGTGTGTTTTGCTGTGTGTGTGAGTTTATATAAAAAAAATATATATGCGTGAGTTGGAGTTGCAGCAAATAGAGAGGTGGAAGGTAGATGGAATGCGTACAACACTGTACATGCATGCGTGAGTAAGTGAGGGAGGTTGGATGCATTTTTTTAGTCTCGGCCTTATAAAAAAAATGAAACTGAGATTTGTCAATAGCGTTGGATATTGCAGTAGAATATTTACGCCAATATCTATTTTGGTTGCCAAATTAGTAAACGATTTTTATTTGCTTATTGTGTGCAGAAGCAACCGACTGAGTTTCTTTCGCAGCAGCATCGATCTTCAACTTTCATTCTTTTCTTCGTCATCGGTAAACGCATTTATGTAAATTTATAAATTTTATACAAACGTTCATTGTATTAATATCGTTTTCTTTTGTCGATATTACAATGTCCGTTGTTCGCATTATACCGACTCTTTTCGTGCTTCTTCTTGCTTGGGTCCATTTCTTTATCCACGAAAGGTGAAATAAATTTTCACGACATATATTCTTATGCTAGTTTGGTTGATAACTGATTGCTATGTGATAATTAAGTTAAATATTGATTTCTATTGTTAAGTGATAAAATATGCAAGTTAAAAGTGATGTAGGATATTTAACGAAATTAAGTGAATTGTTTATTTTGAATGTTGATTAACTTGACCCTTTATACGTTGAATATGGACTAGTTAAATATGACCTTTTTAATTGTTAAGATTAATTGACACGTATAATTCGATAATTTTCACTTTGAACCATTGAACGTATATCGAATTAATTGTTGTAGTGTAAATTTGAAATTGAATTGAACGACAAGTGAAAAACTGAAATGTAATAATCTTTAATCTACATGAAATGATAGTGTAGATTCTAGAAATAATTATATTATTTTGCATAAATAACAAATGTAAATTAATACCATTATTTTGGGATTATTTAAATAAATTATTGAGTTGTTGTGTATGAATGTTATTGCTTGTTTATTTACTTTGACACCATCCCAGTTATCACACTGCAAGTTCTCTTTGTATGTTTTGATTGTGAATTGAAATGGAATCGGGTTGAAATGATAAATACCCAAACAACTTTGACTTAGGATAGAAAATTAAATTAAAGCCGATTGGTCAATGTTTTGGTTTATAATAAAATAAAGTTTTATTTGACTAATAACAAGGTTGTGAATAAAAATTGGAATTTAAATTCGAATGAATTGTAAATGTGAATATTTAAATTTGAAACAAATATGAACGTCGTAATTGACAAAAGAATATTGTTTAAAATTTAATTATGAAATAATTAAATTTAGAATTAATTGATAATTTAATTTGAATTTATTAATAATTAAGTTTTGAATTTTTTGATAATTAAGTTTTAGAATTATTAATAATGAAGTTTTGAAATAATTAATAATTAAGTTTTAAAGTTATTGATAATGAAGTTTGAAATTATTAATGAAGAAGTTTTGAAATGATTAATAATTAGATTTTTAAAATTTATTAATAATTAGGTTTGGATTTATTAATGAATGAGTTTGAAATGTAATAATTAAGATTTGAAGTTTGTGATAAATTGATGAGATGGAATTATTTAATAATTAAATTGAATTGAATAATCTTTACTAAATGAAATTGGATTTTTAATAAGTGAAACTAAGTTTCTTTAATTGAGTTTTGAAATTTGTAACTAAGTAAATAATAAATGAAATTAGAATTCTTTAATAAGAAATAGAAATGCGTGTTATCGAAACAAATGAAAACTTAAAATTTAAAGAATTGGATTTGACAATTTAATTTAAATTAAATTTATAAGCTTTGATAATGAAGTTGAACTTAAGAAGTAAATTTAATGAATTAGAAATTTAATGGAAATTGTTTTAATGATAATTAAATTAATGAATATCGAATGAAATCGATAAATGAGTTTAAATCAATTTGAGCATTAAATTAAGTTTAAATGATTATGGAATGAACATATATACGAAATTAAATGAAAATTTGAATTGTTTTAAAATGAACTTTGAAATTGAATTATAGAAATTTGAATTTAAATTGTGAATTTATGAAATGTAAATTTTGGAACTTAATTTAGAATGACTAACAAAATGTTGATTTACGAATTATAATTGAAATTGAAATTGAATTGGTTTTGAAATATATTAAACTACCAATCGATAAATTAATTACGAAGGTTATTCAAGGAACCAGAATCGGTTAGGGACATACTCACTGTCTAAATCGAAAACCACTTTAATAACTATACGCGGAGTGTGATCCAGAATGAAGTGGTTGGAATGACGTACGCGATGACTGAAGAAAGAGAACGATAATGGATAGCCTTGACACTTGTGTCAAATTGAAAATGACTAAAACAGGAGCCGTGCCGGACCAAATGGGGTTAGCTACCTCGAGCGAACACACTTCTTCGTAAACTACTCATTTACTTTTGTGATTGATTGGTGCGCACCCTTGAATTTGGAGTGTTGTTTCGCGGTGTTGCGATCGTTGCGGCGATGTGTTCTCACCAGTCCGGATCAGGCAAACGGTAGTTTCACTACCTTGGGTATTGCCTCATGTGCCTTGCCATACTTGTATTCCCATATACGCGACCACTACGAATTTGTTTTGTATTATACCTATGGAGTACTCCCTGATATCACACTAGTTTACGGTGGAGTTACAATGTTGTATATACTATAATGCTATATAAATGTGTTAAGGGGGACAATGGTAACGCCTTAACACTATTTTGATATTTTACTTTACTGTTAGACATTATCTATGTATCGTACACTATTATGTATAAATAGTTTAACGGATCCTTAAAGATGTTATTCCATTCATCTTCGAGTTATTGTTATTTTGAATTTGGATCATATTATCTGTATAAGAATTTATGTCCTGATTCGAGTGTTGTTTGTGCATATGCTCGGATCAAACTGAGGATTGCTGTTTGCTGTTTCTACTTGGAGCTGAAGACCGAAGACTGTCATTATCTTATCTTACCAGTATTGCTCTTTCTATTCAGACTATTTGGACATCTATGTTGTTCTATTTTATTTTATCTGAGACATTGTTGTATTTATGGGTAGCTTCATGAACTACTCTTATGACTATGTTGTATTTCCGCTGCACTATTCTGTGATGTTATATTTCTGTGATTCTCTGATGATTCTCATATATATATATATACACACTCCATTAATGATTCGTGTTTTGTATTATTTAAGTTGACAAGTTGGAATATCGTCAATTTAAATGGTATAAATATACGGGTTGTTACAGTTGGTATCAGAGCTTTGGCTCTCGATAACCTTAGCCTGTGGAGTTTAAAGCTCATTACAGATAGGGTAAACATACCCTAGAATAAGGAGAATCATTTCAGAATCCATATCCTTTGATTTCGTTCTTCTTATTGAATTCATTCGTTTTGAATTTCTTTAAGTTCCATAGTTCCTATATTTGATTCTAAAATCACTTTTGGTATTCCAGGATGGCTACCAGAAGAAATGTTAGAGGCAGGGGTAGGGGAAACGCTCCCGAACCATATGCTCCAGCTCCCGCAGTCAGATTCTCCACTCTTAGCAAGGAGTACACTCAACTTGGCGAAGTCAAATTCACTGGCTTCGAAAGTATCATCGAAGCACGGCAATGGCTAAAGAGTTTGGAGAGGATTTTTACGGGCTTAAAGATTATAGACGCTCAGAAGCGTAAGTTGGCCGCTTGGCAGCTTCAGGATGCTGCACAAGATTGGTGGGAATCAGTCACTTCTCGTATTGATGAGGAAACCTTCACTGAGTATGAAAGGAAATTCAACACTACGCCATAGTTCTTGCAAGGTGTTGCCAGGTAAAATATTGCGATAGCTATACAATTTTGGTCCTACTGCAACGTTGAATTTTTAGTGTTGCCTTAGCCATAAAAATGTGTTGCTCTAGCTAAACAAGTGTAATTGAGCAACATTTTTTATAGTGTTGCTATAGCAGACCTTTGCATATCTTTCGCACCGATCCGCGCAAATCTACCAAGGCAAATCCTACGTTGGAGAACGTGACACCTCATCAATCCGAACACCACTCCTTGATCTTTTAGAGCCGCGAAGAAAAAAGTCCCCGCATATAACTTTTTATTTTCATTCTTCTCTGTCTTCTCACAAAGGTTCAAGCAAACATTCTTAATTTGGGTTCAGCGATTTCGGTTCGATTAGGGCTTCGATTTGGGGGTTCAAGTTTTGTTTAGCGATTTCGCTTCGATTTGGGGGTTCAAGCATTGTTCACATCAGTTTAGGGGTTCAATTTCTATTTTGAGGTATAACACTCTCTCCCATCACTTTAGGGTTTCGATTTAAACTACTTATAAATTCTTAATTCGGCCTGAATTAACAATTCGACTTGTCTAGATTTCCTATTGTTGGACACACACACAAATTTTATCTTTTTATGTTAAAATACTCATATTCATAATTGTAGTGATGGACAGTGAAAACATTTGGATAGAACTTCCAAAGTTTAGTGAAGGATATATTAGCGGGATAAGGGCCTTTATACAAAACGGTTTTTCTATATTGGCCGTAGGCGATGAAATGACGTGCCCATGCAAGAATTGTAAAAATAGCAAGTGGCGTCGTCCAGATATAATTTATGATCATCTCATCTACAATGGTCCATCTCCATTGTATGTGAAATGGATTTATGAGGTTTCTCACCCAAATTTTGGAAGGAGTGATGAAGATATAGACTGTGATGCTGGTGATTTTGGAGATAATCTAGGTGAAATGTTGCACCGTACTCGTGGAAATATGCAGAACTGTGAAGATGAGAATTATGATGCACCAAATGCCGATGCTAAAAGATTTTATCGCCTTGTCGAAGATGTAAAGCAGCCATTATATCCTGGCTGTTCAAAATTTTCGAGATTAAGTTTTATCATCAGGCTTTATTCTTTAAAATGTGTACATGGAATTACAGAGTCTGTAGTTGGGATATACTGGAGTTGATGAGAGAGGCTTTTCCACAGGCCCATATACCTTTATCTTTTAGAGCCGCGAAGAAAATCATTAAAGATTTAGGTCTTGATTACAAAAAAATACACACATGTCCAAACGATTGCATGCTCTATTGGGCAGAAAATGAAGATAAAGATGTATGTAACTCTTGTGGTATTTCGAGGTGGGAAGAGGAAAAGAAAGGCACGCGTGAAAATGATACAGAGAAGTTGATTCACAAAGTCCCCGCAAAAGTAATGCGTTACTTTCCGCTAAAACCAAGGCTGCAAAGGCTGTTTATATGCAAGGAGTATTCACAACTTATGAGATGACATTCTGTGGGCCGAAAAAAAGACGGAAAACTTAGACATCCAGCTGATAGCGACACTTGGAAGGCGATGGATGCTATGTATCCTGATTTTTCATCAGAAAGTAGAAATATCAGATTGGGTGTAGCCTCTGATGGATTCAATCCTTTTCGTACAATGAGTACAACTTACAGTACATTGCCAATTGTATTAGTTAACTACAACCTTCCACCTTGGTTGTGCATAAAGCCCGAAAATCTAATTCTTTCAACACTCATCTCTGGTCCAGAGTCTCCAAAGAATAAAATTGATGTATATATGCAGCCTCTAATTGAAGAGTTGAAAGAATTATGGGATCTAGGCATAGAAACTTATGATGCCTTTACTGATCAAAAATTCATGTTACGTGCAAGTGTGTTGTGGACCATTAGCAATTTTTCGGGGTATGCAATGTTATCCGGTTGGAGCACAAAGGGTAAATTGGGTTGTCCTGTATGCCATTATGAGACTTCTTCAATGTACTTGAAACATAGTAAAAAAATGTGCTACATGAATCATAGAAAATTTCTGGATCCGAAACACAAGTGGAGGTTTGATAAGAGGAGGTTCAATGGTGAAATTGAAATAGGACAGATTCCGGGAAATTTATCAGGAACAGACATTGAAGAACTGTTGCGTGACTTTGAAAATAATTTTGGGAAGAAAAAGGATTCCCCTTTCAAAAAGAAGTCAATATTTTTCAATTTACCATACTGGAGCCACAATTTATTGAGACATAACCTTGATGTTATGCATATAGTGAAAAACATATGCGACAATATACTCGGTACTTTGCTAAATATTAGTGGCAAGTCAAAAGACCATTTGAATGCTCGTTTTGATTTACAGGAAATGGGCATCAGGAAGGTCCTGCATCCCGTTTTATCAAATGACGGCGAACACTTTGAGATTAGGGCTGCCATATTTGACATGACGAATAAAGAAAAAGAAATATTTTGCTCAGTACTGGAGAATGTTAAATTGCCATACGGTTGTGCAGCCAATATCAGTCGGTATGTTCACACGAAGGAAAGGAAAATCTCAGGGTACAAGACCCATGATGCTCATTTTCTACTTCACTACTTGTTGCAATTTGCTGTGAAAAAAACACTGAAGCCTAAGGTTGCATTGCCTCTGATAAGATTTGGTGTATTCTTAAGAGGTCTTTGGGGCAAAGTAATTGATTTGGAAGATGTGAAGAGGCAACAACAAGAAATTGTCGAAATTCTTTTCCAATTTAAGATGATATTTCCATCGGCTTTCTTTGACATAATGGTTCACTTGACGTTTCACTTGTGCAAGGAAGTTGAATACGGTGGACCTGTGCACGTTCGATGTATGTTTCCGATTGAGTGTTATCTAGCTAAACTCAAATCTTATGTGCGCAACAGATCTAAACCGGAGGGTTCCATCGCCGAAGGTTACTTGGCAGAAGAATGCTTGACATTCTGCTCAAGATTCTTAAGCGGTGGTGATCCAGTACCTAAATTTGAAAGTTGTCCACAAAATATGGAATATGCTATTGGTACAAGAAGAAATAAAGACGGAAAAGCTATTCATCTAAAAGAATCTGAGTGGATGGCATGTCATCGGTACATTCTATTCAATTGTGGTAACGAGGAAATAGATAATTTAAAAGAGTAAGTTTTTATGTTCTAATTTTATTCTAGCAAGTACTAAAGAATTAGAATATTTCTTTATTGATATTAATACCATCATAATTATTATAGGGAACATCGAGCTTTAATTGATGGTCATGCAATATCGAGAAGATATAAAAGAGAGAGAGGACATACTGAAGAATTCTGGAAATGGCTGAAGGATGAGGTTGGGAAAAAAGAGGACGTTTCGAAAGAGCTAGAAGTGCTTGCAATGGGCCCTAATCGGACAGCTAGAAAATTTAGTGGATATGTTATTAATGGATACAGATTCCATACAAAATGTAGAGATGCTAAGTGTAAAACACAGAATAGTGGTGTATTCTTGACTGCCTTGACCACTAGCTTTGCAAGTTCAAAAGCTCAAAATCCATTGGTTCGTAATGTTAGTTACTACGGAGCAATTGAAGAAATACTAGAAATTGATTATTGGGGAGAAATTTCAGTGGTTCTATTTAAGTGTTGCTGGTACCAAGAAGAGAAAGATTTGTATGGGATGACTCGAGTTAATTTTAATAGATTGTGTCAGAAATCTGATCCGTATGTTATGGCTTTACAAGTACAACAAGTATTTTATGTACAAGATCCAACTGATACGGCACTTTATAATGTTGTCAAGAAATTGCCGAGGGACTGGTGTGAAGTCGAAAATGAAAATGGAAATGAAGATGATCTAGTTTTACATGATATTCAATGTGGTAATGGAATAGGAAATCAAGTTAGTGATGTTAGGTGGTATAGAGATGACGTCCCGGCAACACAAATCCTCATTCCGCCTAGCATAGAGGAAACTTCCTCTTGATTTCTATGTAGCAATATCAAGTGACTTCTATTTATGTATTGGTTCTTAATTAAGGGACGACTTCTGTATCTGTTGATTTTCATAATTAATTTACTACTTTTTAATTACTTGACTGCTTGTAAGATATTCTGATTTTATGTGTTCCCTTGTTGTTTCTAGTGCTTTATATACCTGCATACACATATGTACATAATATACCTGCCTATTTTATTATTTCGTATCTTGCTTCCAATGTAAACTCACCATTCTGTATCCATTTTGTATAGGATGGGAGAACTCATGCAGCTCACATTTCATCACAAGGGTGCATTTAAGAAGGCACAATATGTTGGTGGAACCGATACTGTGGTAAAGAGGGTTGATCCTGACTACTTCTCGTACACAGTGCTCATGGAGTTTGTGAAGGATGACCTTCAATACACCGAAATAGGAGGAATTTATATCAGAAATGGTGAGAAGGGTTGGTGGAAGTTAGTGACAAATGATGTAGACCTCTCTGAATTAGTCAAAGGAGTTAACAGTGGTGGAAACTTGGATTTTTATATCGACAACGTTGTCGATACTGCAATTGAGCCACTGAAGCAAATGCAGCCACATGTAATCATGCGGCCAAGGCAGAATCTGGTTACAGGTATATATAAATGGATAGTTAATATCATTTACAGATTGTGATATTTTGATATAGGAAAAAAAATTATTGTGATATTTTGATTATAACATTTAAAGATTATGATTATAATATCATTGTATTGTTACAGCTATAAAACCAGTGAAACGACAGTACGTGACGGCTCATCAACTACAACAAAACCAAAAAAACAAGAAGTTAGCTGAAGTCAACAGTCCTCGGAAGTCAGCACGGCTGAATAGCAATGCAACTGTGAATCTAAAGTTAGGTGAGGTGAACAGTCCTCGGCAGTCGACATGGCTGAATAATCCAGAACCCAACGATGCAACCGTGAATCTAAAGTTAGTTGAGGTGAAAAGTACTCGAAAGTCGGCATGGCTGAATAATCCAGAACCCAGCAATGCAACCGAGAATCTAAAGTTAGCTGAGGTGAGGAGTTCTCGGAAGTCGACACGGCTGAATAATCCAAAACCCAACAATGCAACCATGAAACTAATGTTAGCTGATCAGGTAAATCCTCAAAAGATGACACTGAAAAAAAAAACCAAAAATCAGCGATTCAACAGTGAATCTGAACTCATCAAGTGTTAAGAGGAAGTTGGAATCACGTTTACCAACATCGAAAGAGAGAGATATGGATGAAAATGGCATGCAGGTTTGAAGAATTCTTATTATGATGATCTTATTGTAATTTGAATATTTTGTACCACTCGTGCATCATACTTACTATGATGTTCCTGTTTATTATATACTTGCTGGATGTTCGTCGACCACCTCCACCACCTCCAAATGAGTATTCCACCCCTCCACTATCTCTAAAAGATTATGAAGTACAGAGAGCTGCTAAGTTGATGATAAACCTAAAAGATTATGAAGTAGATAGAGCTGTTAATGTGATGAGGAACAACGAAGTTCTTGCTTCTCTAGGTGTGCCTGCAATTTCAGCTGAACTAAGAAATGCAAACCAAAAAAAAGATAAAGGAAAAGAAAAGATGCAATAGGATGTGGATAGTGATCAGGAATATAATCCGGACCATGAGGAGCATGGTGAAGATGATACTTCACAAAGTCCAAGAAAGGTGTGTGATAGCTACATATCTTATTTTTTTTGCTTATGAAGATAATAACTATAAAATCCAATCTTATTTCCTACTTATATATACAATTTAGAGAACTAAAAAAGTTGAGAAGCCCAAGCCTGTTAGTGGACCACAAACTCGTTCAGCTAGTGGTATCGCAAAGGAAAAGGAAAAGTTGAGAAGCACAAGCCCAAGCCCAAGCCTGGTAGTAAGTTCAACTGAGGAGGATGTTGAAGGAAAAGGAACAATGGTTAATTATTTGGCTCTGCGGGAACGACAAAAGAAAAATGCTGCAAAAGCTAGTGCAAGTGGTATGACAAATAAGTATGTTGTGGAGAATGTCTTGCCAGACATTGAAAATGAAGAAGTTGAAGCAGGTACTGAATTGATGTGATAATAATATTTAATATTACAGTAGGATGAATATTTAAGTACCGAATTTACATTATGATTTATGTTATTATTTGACGGGACTTTTCATTTTAATTAAAGGTGAAGTTCCTAAAAGACTCAGAGGTCACACAAAGATGTTTAATGTTCATACAAGGGCGAATGACAAAAGAGTTGTAATTATGATGAACCAGTGGTTCCAACCTATTTCAGATGATGACAAAGTAATATCTGAACTGAGCAACTTTTTAGGAACATTAAAAAGGTCAGTGTTGCTTACGTATAAATCTTGGTCGGATGTTCCTGAAAAGTTGAAGAAATCTCTATGGGATTATGTTAAGGTAATCTATTACTAACTATAATGTTGCTGAATTTTACTTTAATAAGTAATATCGATCTATTAACTATAATGTAGCTGAATTTTGATTTATTTGTTCTTTTTTATCTTTGATTTATATTTAAGCAACGATATATTATTCTGGATGAATGTGAAAACTGGGTGTTGAAGTCTATTCGTGACTGTTGGAGGGGGTATAAGAGTTGCATAAAAACAGCTCATTATGAAGCTTATAAGACTGATGAGAAGAGGCTAGAAAACAAGCCGGACAACATCCCAGTGGAGGATTTTAAAATGCTCTTGAGGTATTGGGCAGATGATGAGATTCAGGTATACGTACATATTATTTATTTCGCAAGATAAACGAGTACTTTTTTTTGTGAGATAAACGAGTACTTTGTTTTTTGTGTATTTTTTAGCAAAAAGCCCTGAAAATTTTTGTTAGTCGTAAGTCGTATCAAGACACACACACCGCTGGTCCAAATTCGTTCGCCCAGCTTCATCATAAGATGGTATGTGATACTTTACATTTTTGACAGAAGAGAGTGTATGCTAAACTATCTATTGAACTTGTATCAGGAGACACCATCTGATGCAGCACTTTTTCTTAAAAGTCGTAAGAGAACAGATGGACGTAAGTACGTGTCTAATCCTCAAGTAATGAATTACAAACTTGTAAGTAATAATTCTGTTTTGTAATAATTTTGTTCTATTTTGCACATGCTGCACATTGTTCATGTCTTGCTCATGTGCATGTATGCTCATGTCCTTGAAACTGTCCTTGAAACACTTGTTGAACCTGAGTTTCGCAAACGTACTAATGGCGTAGATGTTTTCTTTGGAAATTGTAATTGAGTATATTGTGAGATTAAGAATTTTGATCCCTCAGCCATTTTTTTCCTTTTCTAGTCGAATGAAGAGGACTTGCTTTTGCGTTTGGCTAGAAATGACACAAAAACTGGAAACGAAGAAATGAATTTGGTTAAAGGGATTACTGACTTGGTTTATATAAAAATATATGTCTATAGTAATACACATATGTGCATAAATAAAATGAATGGCCGTTTGAAGCCTCAGAATCCAGATGATGAAGCCGTAGCTGGCTTTCGACGGAATTGTTTTCCAGTTTTTACTAGTATATATGCTACAAATTGTTTTTCAAAATGTGGCTTTCTCTTCATTTGCTGTACACAATCCATATGTAAGCATTTACTGCATTCTCTGCATTTACTGTAGGGTAATTTTGATGTGGCTTTATTTTGTAGGACTTAGTTCAAAAGGTAATGGCCGGTGGAGAAGGAGGAAATACTGTTGAAACAGTAATTTCGAATGGAAAATCACAGGGTTGTTCTTTGCTTATATGGAGGCCTGAAAAGTGTGCAAAACAATCAACCGAGGCTCTAACAAATGCTTACGTACATGACTTAAGGCAAAGGCTTGTCGAAGAAATGGAAGCACAGCTAGAATCCAAGGTAAATTAGAAGGTACAAGAGAATTTGGCTAGGGTGCTTAAGAAATTAGGTGATGCCAACCCGGAGATGAACATCAATGCAGAGGATCTAACTTCCACAATCATGTCCAGTGAGACTGATAATCTGACTGGAGGCACCAGCTCTTAAGTCTCATTTATGAATTGTTATGTGTACCAGATATTTTGGGGTAGCTTTGTAGTATTTTGGGGTAATTGGATATTTTGGGGTAACTGACATGAATTGTGATGTGTACTGCTGTATGAATTGTTATCTGTACTGTGTATTATGCTGTGTATTATGCAAGTGTTTTATGTGATATTGTACTATGTATTATGCAAGTGTTTTATGTGATATTATACTGTTCTATGTGCTCTTAGTGTCTCTTCAGTATAGTGTTGCAGTAGCTTCAGTATAGTATTGCAGTAGCTTCAGAATAGTGTTATAGTAGCTTCAGAATAGTGTTGTAGTAGCTTCATAATAGTGTTGCCACCGGGTTATAAATGTTGCTTAAAATAATGTTGCAATAGTCATTTAAGGTGTTGCCATAGAAATGGACCCAGTTGGGTTGTGGGCCCCACATTGTGGGTCTCACAAGATGTGGGCCCCACAACTTCAGAAAGTTAATATCTATAGCAACATTTTTGGAACGTTGCTACAGATACCTATGGGTGTTGCCATAGACCCAAATAGGGTTCTATTGCAACAATATTACTTATGTTGCCTTAGATAGTCAAAATGTTGCCTTTGAGGTCTAAGGCAACGACAAAAATTGCATCACCCTAAAAGTGTTGCCATAGACCTATGGCAATATTTTTCGGGCCTGAGCCAACATTTTTTTTGTGTTGCAGAAGGCCATTTATGGCGTAGTGCAACGAACTATTTAAGTTTGGACCTGGCTTGATTGATAAACCTCTGCTTAAGAATGAGAGGTTCATACATGGCGCACGCCCTGAGTATTACGAGCTCCTCACCGCTCATGTCCATGGAACTTTCACTGAGTTGATGGATTTTGCTCTTCGATATGAGGGAATGCCAAAAGGAACTTCGGTCACTAAGGTTCCAGCTACTCAGCCATCCTCTAGTCAGACTGGGAAGAGAAAGCCAAATTTTGCACAACAGAAGAAGAACTGGCAGAAGAAGTCCGGGCTTGGCTATTCTCAGAAGAAGCCTATTGACATATCATCTATTACTTGCTTCAACTGCAACCAAAAGGGTCATTATGCTAGTAGCTGCCCATCTCCAAAGGCCGCATGTGACGACCCAGAATTTTTAAGCAATTTAAATTGGAATATTTAATTGATTTTAATATTTAAAAATTAATTTTTAACTTGAATTCAAATATCACAAATTATTTGATAATTAATTTTTGAATTAAATAATTTGAAGTTGGGTAAAAATGTTGAATCTAGAGTTTTAAGCCTGTTAAAAATAATTTGAAGGCTTGTAAAATTTATATTGATAACACTGAAGGTAATAGAAGTTGTAAAATTGAATTTAACAATGATTTGTTCAGTTTTTAAATTTTACCGTTTAAATTGAATTTAAAAATAGCCTTACGAGGCACAGTCTCGGAATTAGACGAAACCAGTTCCATTAGATCTGAAATATTTAATTATTTTCGGATTTCAATTTTCGTAGTGTTCGGAGTTGTTGTGTGAGCGTATGATAAGTAAATGCGCTGCAAAATTTAATTGAAAAAATATATATATAAAATTATAAGGGTTAAATCAGCAGCCTCCTTTCCTGAGCAAGCCATATTCATGTTTCTCTTTTTACTACAGCACGCAGCATCCCTTCAAATCGTGTTCCTTTTCTTTAAAACATCGCAATGGTCAAAACACACATCTTTTCCTTTATCCTCTCAATCGAAAGAAAGGGCAGATCCTACTTTCTTCTCTTATTCATTTTCGAAATCGAAAAAAAATGGCGACAGCCTCCTCTTTCTTGTCGCGTCTTACGTTTCCTTTCTCTGCTCAAATCGAATTAGTTAATC
Organism: Allium cepa; assembly: GCA_030765085.1. NCBI lineage: Eukaryota > Viridiplantae > Streptophyta > Magnoliopsida > Asparagales > Amaryllidaceae > Allium > Allium cepa. The sequence goes on from CM060935.1 coordinate 64,095,135, forward strand.
TTCGAAATTTAAGAAGCGAATCTCACCCGCAAACCTCTGATCCAAAATCAAAGGTTGCTTCCCATTTCGTCCTTAAATCGGAAGCCATGTCGACAAATTGAAGATGGGTTCTTGGCAGTACGAGGGACTTCTCAATTCTAGGTTCGCACTGAGTGGCCGTCGATGGATTCGAGCTCGACTAGAGCTTTTGGGGGCATGGAGGCACGAAATTCTGGGAGCTCGCGAGGTCGTAGGGGTGTGGCGTAGGTGGCATAGGAAGCATTGGCTTGGTGATGGGGCGGGTGGTCATCACAGTTGCTACAGAAATCGAGATCGACTCGCTCTCGAATTGGATTCAGCAATGAGGTATCTCTTTGATTTGAGATATATACATGTTTATATAAAAAAAATGTTTTACAGTAAAAGGTATGAGATAATCCTGGTTTCAAAACTGGTACAGGTTAGAGATTTTTTTTTACAAGTAAGTTTTTCCTTTTTCTTTAAATTGATATCTATATATATGGATTTGTATGTACGCATATATAAAAAATAATAATAATAATAATAGATCTGTTTCTTTTTAATGTAATACATGTATCTAGGTTGGGAAAATAAAAATTGTTTTATTTAAATTTAATGTCTATATAGGGTATTTCGCTAGTGTATAGTTCATAAGTAAAATAAATATAATTTCACTGATTTATTTTATAACACCGTATTATAGGAATCAAATTGTGTAAATCGACCTATTTAAACCAATTTTGCTACTAAAAGATTTAATAAAAGAAAATTAGTTCAGAATTAAATTGAATGGTGATTAAGGGTTCGATTTATATTTCGAATATTAATAAATCGTAAATTGGTTTGTACAAGGTTAAAAATCGAGAGAACCAAGGCAATATTGAGGTGGACTGCAAATAAAAAGCAAAGGTGAGTTAATCTCACTCAGTTAAATTTAAATTTATATGATTAAATTTAAATAATTGTTGGATGGTTGAATTGATTGATGTGATATAGTATGATATTTTGGAATGGGTGTATTATGTTGTGCTAACATCTGTGGATGCAGGGAAAACAGGTTGGAGGGATCCAACTGGACCCCTCAACATTTATTTAAATTATTTAATATTCTCCGTATGATTGGCTGATATTCTATGATGGATTATATTGAAATATTGAATGTTATGGTTTGATTGGAAATTATTGGGTATGATGAATTACTAAAAAAAATATAAATCGGATTTTGGAAAGAAAATAAAAGAAGTGAATTTGTAAGTAAAATAATTATAGAAATTTGAATAAATTTAAAAATGAATTGGAAAAGTAATAAAGTAACTTTAAGATTCTAATAAATAAATCTCGAGTATAGAAGAGAAATTTGAACAAACAGAAAGTTAATGAATTTTAAACTTCAGTGTTATTAATTAATAGAACAAAGCTTTTATTTTAAATTTGAGATTTAAATTATTGAAAAGAATAAAGGAGACATTGGGAAAAGCTGAAATTCGTATATTTCAGTTAAAAAGATTTAAAATCAAAGGGAAACAATAATAGTAATAAAGTCCATAATTAATGAATTTTAAAACGAATTAAGAAAGTAAAAATATTTATTTCAAATGGAGTAAATTGGCAATCAATTTGGGAAATTGATTTAAGTGATTGAAGTTGGAATTCTCCCTGGATAACCAAGTACATTTTCAAAGTAAATTTTTAAATATAAGTTAATAGTTTTAAAATTGTTTTAAAGGTATGTTTTGAAAAATTTATTATTTCTAATATTTAAAGTCTAAAGTAAGTATTTCCTTTTAATTTATTATAGCAGTAATTATTTAAAAAGTGATTTGGTGTTTTGTTTTGTAAAAGTGAAAATCTAGTTTTATATTTATTAAGTAACTTTATTTTCAAATATTCATATAGTATGTATTTTTTTAAAATTATTAAAGCAGTTTTAATTTAAATGTTTTAAAAGTATATATTTCAAAGTAAAGTGTTTTAAAATTATTATTTTTAAAATCTAGTTTTGTGCTTGGTAATTTCAGTGGAGATAGAAAATATTTGGGAAAGTTTATTTTGAAAAGAAAGATGGTTTGAAACTGTTTTCAAGGGTTGAAAATAGAAATATATCTTGTGAAGATATTTTTGGGATTAATTAGTAATTTGGAAAATTATTGGTTGGTGGTTGTTTGTGAATATTAATTGATAGTTAAATAACCGACTATCAATATTGGACAAATGCGTTGATCGTTTCGAAGAGTCCGGGATCGGGATTTATTTCTCGAAAACCACTTCGATCCGGTTTGTACGTTTCATGGAAAAACGTGTTCGGAGTTGAAGATGGAGCAGTGAAGTGCAAGGGCTAGTCGCTACTAAACCTGAGGATATTTCCAAAATGGATATAGTAGGAGTAGTGCCTTCGGTTCCGTTCGAACCCCGAACGGACTTGTATGGACGAATGCTTTCGGAACATCGTCAGGTGGGCGATGGGCATTCTAAGTGAAACGTTCTAAAGGTAACGCTTAGTCTCAAGCCTCATCAACCGGGAATGACTGAAAATCAGGGGATATGCAGCAAGGCTTCGTGGGTAGCCCCCACTTGAGAGTAAGGTCATCCCTGTCAAGATGTCCCTTCTTTTTTCGGCTTAGTGGGCGGTTGCTGATCCCAACTGCGGGGTGATCTTATTCGGAACTGTCCAGTAAGGGATGGGTCTGGCCTTGTGCTGCAGGGGATCGGGAGTGGTCCTCGGTACGGTGATCTAGGCCCCGTACTGTGACAGGTGGTACCCCAGTGCCTAGTCATTAGTTGGAATCCATTCTCCCTACGAGCCTTTTACGAGTTTTGTTTGTATTACCTACTTCTGTGGCTAGTAGCTGGAATTTAATCATGTAACAATTTCGGATATTTTATAAGTATTTGTGAATAGACCCTATTATAATATCAGAGGATTTCTATAAAAATTGTATTAGCTATCGTAAGGTAAAAACCCGACATGTTTATTTGTGGCGTGGTCTTACGAGATGCTTTTGTTTTCAAAGGATTTTTGAAACTTTAATAATCAATTGGGTGTGATTTTCTCACGCTGGTATTCCAGTCTGACTCGGGTGTTATTTAACTGTAATGCTCGGGTCAGACCGAGTATTATAGGATACAGGATTTGATGCCGTGGAGCTCATGAGACTAGCTGGATGACGATACGTATTTCCGTACTTGTTTATGTGTATATATTCTGCTGTGTTGAGTTGCTGTGTATCCATTTGTATGTTTTTGATGTTGAGCTGTGATTGATGTACTCTGATGATGTAATATATAAACAGCTATATTTGATTTTGAGTAAAGATCATTTATTATCTATTATATTTTATTCCGTTGCGATGGTAAGATTATGTTGTTGTTTTCTGTTTCCTCTCCTTCTACCTCTTCTTCTTTAACCCAAATGGTTCGTATTTCTGTACAACTTGAGTTGATTGTTGTAGAATAGTGTTGACTCAAGGGGTACGGATTTGCGGGCTGTTACAGTGGTATCAGAGCTTAGGTTAGTGATAACCTTGGCTCTAGTGGAAATTTCTCATTAAATAGAGTCCATAGTACTCTAGACTGAGTTTGAGCGTATTAATAGATATGAGCGTGTATTTGTTAGTGAATATAAAATGATTTTATATTGTGTTGATTGGTTTATTGAGTAGTTTATGGATTCTGGTCAATACGAGTAATTAACGTTATTGATAGGGATCTCTAAACACTTGAATAGAACAATTCGACACGGTATTGTTTTAAAGTGGGGTAAATGAAATTATTTTACCCAAATTATTTTTGTATATAAAAGATATAATTTTTGTAAAATATTATAGTATTTGGATGCTTGATTGTTAAGGAATGATGATATTAAATTATGAAATAGAATTGAATAAGAAATTGAAAACTTATAATCAAAATTGAAGAATAAATCTATATAATAAAATGGAATTTGAAATATAGATTATAAATGTAATTTATAAATTGAAGTAAATTTCATATAAAAATGAGATTTGTAAATGTAAACTGTAAAGATGATTATAATTTTGAGATAAAATTCCAGAAAATGTTTGAATATAGATTTAAAGGAATTGCAATTTGGAATTTTTGGGAAAAAATTAAATTCCTTTGGGTTTGGAAACGGTTTTCAAAAGGTTTGGAGGAATAATAGTAACATTTTGGAAATATTTTTGTGTTGAATTTGAAATCTTGTGAGATTTGGAAATTCAAAATATTTGAAATGTTGTTAAAGGGATAAAGGCACTAAACTCTTTCGGTCGCTGGAAAATAACGTCGGTGATGACTGCAACATCATCGGTGTTCATTCGAGTTTCCAAGAGAGGAATTGCTACCAAATTGTTTTAAATTGGAACTTGAATTGGTTAAATGAAAGTCGAATACCAATTTAATGTGGCAAATGTTTAGTTTGCAAATAAATTATGAAATGAGTATTTGATGTAACCAATATGAAATGTTCCAAGATTAATAAATGGTTTTGAATAAATTGAATGTAAGCAATGAAGTGTAAATGAATTCAGCTTGGATTGTTGGTGAATTGAATATAGTTGGAAGTATGAAATTCAAAATGGTTGACTGAATAAACAAATTTAAATTAGTTAGTAGATGAGATTGGTTTGGAAATTTGAAAATCAAATTAAGGGTTTAAATTGGAAAGTGCTTATAAAATATATGTAACTTGAGTTTTAAAGTTGAAATAACTTGAATGGGAGTGGGAAAAGGTAATAAGTGTATACTTATAAAAGTCTGCAAGAAAAGTTTTAAGCCTGAGTAAATTTGTTGGGTATTTTGGAATTGAAATAAAAATCCAAACCTAAGAGATAAAATAAGATTGGATAATAATAGTAATGGTTTGAAGTGCAAATAAAACTAAAATGAGTAGAAATGAACTGGAAATGGCCTTGTATTAATAAAATTTTAATTAGTCTTGTTATTAGTGAATAAGTTTAGAAATAAACTGAGAAGGTAAATTAAGATTTAAAATGGATAAAGAGTATGGACAAAATGAATTAGATGGAATTTGATGAGAATCAAATAAAATGGAAATGAAACTTAAGTTATGAAATTGAAATGATTTGAAGTAAATTAACTTAAGTTTAAAGTTAATAGAAGTTTGGCTTCGAGAAAAAGTGAAAGACCACAAAAATCTAGGTCAAATTAATTTGGGAAAGGGTTATTAATTTATATGTATGGAATGTGCCCAGCTTAATAAATTATTTTGAATGGAACGATTATGGGAATGAAATGAAATGCAAGTGAAGGGTTGTGAATAAATTAAATATGAGATGAAATTAAATATAATAATGAATCGGGATTTAATTGGCATAGCTATCAACTAAAATGGTAAGGAAGCGAATAAAAGCAATTGAATTAGTTATGTAAATCATATAAATTGCTTATGAAAATTATTGTGGGTATATTGCTTATAAAAATTATGTGTTTAGTGCATATCGCTTATGTTATGCATGTGTTTAGGCTATTGAAATAAAGTGAAATGTTAATAAATTTTGTATATTCATCACTTACATGTTTTAATTGAGTAAGTACAGGTTTTTGGAAGCCGTTTGACTGGTTTGACCGCGCTAACAGCTAAAATAAATAACCGCTTTTCTTAAAGGTACGCCTACGCAATACAAATAGGAAATATGAATTGTTTTTCTGTTTTTCGACCATGTGGGTCAATGTATATATATTCATATCTCTCATCAAATTGCAAAAGCTCCTCCGTAAGGAGACTTTGCCAAAAAAATCGAAAATTTTGGGGGTTAGAAAAGTTTTGAATCTTTTGAAAATTTTCGCTAACGAAAAGATTTACATTTGTTATGCAAATAGAATTATAACTGAATATTGGAATCTGAATTTAAATTGTATATGTAAAGTAAAATGAATCGAAGAAATTGTTCGAACAAATTAAAGATAGAAAAAGTTTACAAATAAACTTTTATTTGAGATTTTAAATAAATTAGTAAGTGAACTAATAAAATGTAATGGTTAATTAAACATGGGCTGAGGTAAAGTGAATAAAATTCAATATTCAAAGTTTGAAGATAAATCGAATTCAAGTAAAATTGGAAATGAGAATTGGATAAAAGATGGAAATAACAGTATTGAAGTTTGAAAATAATTAATAAAGTGAAGCAAATTGGAATTTTTATGGAATTAGAATTCAATTGAGTGTAAACTTCAATAGTGAAGTAAAATGGATATAAGGAATATATATAAAATATTTATAATGAACTTAAGAAACGAATAGTAAATTCTTAAGTAAATTTGGTATTGAAAGTATGTTAAGTGAATAATTTAATGAAGGTTGAAACTGATAGTTGGGAATGTGAGTAAAAGAGAATTGGTATAGCTAAAAATCAATTGGGCTAATTAGTAAGGTGTACGTATATTATTTATTCGCATAGCTATATGGATCCAGAATTCGTACATAGAATTTCGAGATAGTTATATCGATCCGAGTTAGGACTTTTCACTCGATTTTCAACGGCGAGCCTGAATATGGAATTTTGATCGATTCTGGAAATTCTCTATCATAGTTATGACTATGCAAGGAGAACGACAGTTTCTGATCAGGAAACCAGATCTGAGTCCGCACTAGGAAGTCGGGTGGACGATACTAGTTCGGAAGTGAAATTGTGTGATCGAGCGAGCGATCGAATTTGGTATTGCATACAGATGATATATGTGCATCGTACGGGCTTAAGTAAAGCAAATATCGAAAATTTTAAAGGAATGTATAAAATGGTTTAGAAACTGTAATTGGATGTTATTGCTTAGTAGGATATACAGGTGTATAAAAGCAATGGATAAATTGAGATTTTTGATTTCAGAAGATAAAAATTTAATGGCCCAACAAAAAGGTATGTATTTGAAATTTCTGAATGAAATTTGATTGGGTTTTTGATCTAGCCACTTGGCCTTTTGTTTTCTTTCAGATTTGGGAGGCCGATGAGCCATTTTGTAGTTGTACCGAGCTAGCCGCGCAAAGGAGACGCTGGCAAAAAAATTCGAAAATTTAAGGAGTTAGAAATTTTTTGAGAAAATCTTGATAACTTAAAATTTGATTTAAAATTGAATTTGAATGACCGAGTAAGTAATATTGTTTGAAACTATGGGAAAGTTGGGGAAGTTAGTAAGAAGGATAATGGGTCTTTTATAAAAGATAATTAGTAGGATGTGAATTGTTTTGTTTTGGGAAAGGATAACGGGTATTGGATCATTCTTCCTAACTAGTAATTTCGGGGACGAAATTCTTTTAAAGGGGGAGGAATGTGACGACCCAGAATTTTTAAGCAATTTAAATTGAAATATTTAATTGATCTTAATATTTAAAAGTTAATTTTTAACTTGAATTCAAATATCACAAATTATTTGATAATTAATTTTTGAATTAAATAATTTGAAGTTGGGTAAAAATGTTGAATCTAGAGTTTTAAGCCTGTTAAAAATAATTTGAAGGCTTGTAAAATTTATATTGATAACACTGAAGGTAATAGAAGTTGTAAAATTGAATTTAATAGTGATTTGTTCAGTTTTGAAATTTTACCGTTTAAATTGAATTTAAAAATAGCCTTTCGAGGCACAGTCTCGGAATTAGACGAAACCAGTTCCATTGGATCTGAAATATTTAAATATTTCCGGATTTCGATTTTCGTAGTGTTCGGAGTTGTTGTGTGAGCGTATGATAAGTAAATGCGCTGCAAAAATTAATTGAAAATAATATATATATATAAAAATATAAGGGTTAAATCAGCAGCCTCCTTTCCTGAGCAAGCCGTATTCATGTTTCTCTTTTTACTACAGCACGCAACATCCCTTCAAATCGTGTACCTTTTCTTTAAAACATCGCAATGGTCAAAAAACGCATCTTTTCCTTTATCCTCTCAATCAAAAGAAAGGGCAGATCCCACTTTCTTCTCTTATTCATTTTCGAAATCGAAAAAAAATGGCGACAACCTCCTCTTTCTTGTCGCGTCTTACGTTTCCTTTCTCTGCTCAAATCGAATTAGTTAATCTTCGAAATTTAAGAAGCGAATCTCACCCGCAAACCTCTGAACCCAATTCAAAGGTTGCTTCCCTTTTCGTCCTTAAATCGGAAGCCATGTCGACAAATTGAAGATGGGTTCTTGGCAGTACGAGGGACTTCTCAATTCTAGGTTCGCACTGAGTGGCCGTCGATGGATTCGAGCTCGACTAGAGCTTTTGGGGGCATGGAGGCACGAAATTATAGGAGCTCGCGAGGTCGTAGGGGTGTAGCGTAGGTGGCATGGGAAGCATTGGCTTGGTGATGGGGCAGGTGGTCTTCACAGTTGCGACAGAAATCGAGATCGACTCGCTCTCGAATTGGATTCAGCAATGAGGTATCTCTTTGATTTGAGATATATACGTGTTTATATAAAAAAAATGTTTTACAGTAAAAGGTTTGAGATAATCCTGGTTTCAAAACTGGTACAGGTTAGAGATTTTTTTTACAAGTAAGTTTTTCCTTTTTCTTTAAATTGATATCTATATATATGGATTTGTATGTACGCATATATAAAAAATAATAATAATAATAATAATAGATCTGTTTCTTTTTAATGTAATACATGTATCTAGGTTGGGAAAATAAAATTTGTTTTATTTAAATTTAATGTCTATATAGGGTATTTCGCTAGTGTATAGTTCATAAGTAAAATAAATATAATTTCACTGATTTATTTTATAATACCGTATTATAGGAATCAAATTGTGTAAATCGACCTATTTAAACCATTTTTGCTACTAAAAGATTTAATAAAAGAAAATTAGTTCAGAATTAAATTGAATGGGGATTAAGGGTTCGATTTATATTTCGAATATTAATAAATCGTAAATTGGTTTGTACAAGGTAAAAAATCGAGAGAACCAAGGCAATATTGAGGTGGATTGCAAATAAAAAGCAAAGGTGAGTTAATCTCACTCAGTTAAATTTAAATTTAAATGATTAAATTTAAATAATTGTTGGATGGTTGAATTGATTGATGTGATATAGTATGATATTTTGGAATGGGTGTATTATGTTGTGCTAACATCTGTAGATGCAGGGAAAACAGGTTGGAGGGATCCAACTGGACCCCTCAACATTTATTTAAATTATTTAATATTCTCTGTTATGATTGGCTGATATTCTATGATGGATTATATTGAAATATTGAATGCCATGGTTTGATTGAAAATTATTGGGTATGATGAATTACAAAAAAAAAAAAAAATTGGATTTTGGAAAGAAAATAAAAGAAGTGAATTTGTAAGTAAAATAATTATAGAAATTTGAATAAATTTAAAAATGAATTGGAAAAGTAATAAAGTAACTTTAAGATTCTAATAAATAAATCTCGAGTATAGAAGAGAAATTTGAATAAACAGAAAGTTAATTAAACTTCAGTGTTATTAATTAATAGAACAAAGCTTTTATTTTAAATTTGAGATTTAAATTATTGAAAAGAATAAAGAAGACATTGGGAAAAGCTGAAATTCGTATATTTCAGTTAAAAAGATTTAAAATCAAAGGGAAATAATAATAGTAATAAAGTCCATAATTAATGAGTTTTAAAATGAATTAAGAAAGTAAAGATATTTATTTCAAATGGAGTAAATTGGGAATCAATTTGGGAAATTGATTTAAGTGATTGAAGTTGGAATTCTCCCTGGATAACCAAGTACGTTTTCAAAGTAAATTTTTAAATATAAGTTAATAGTTTTAAAATTGTTTTAAAGGTATGTTTTGGAAAATTTATTATTTCTAATATTTAAAGTCCAAAGTAAGTATTTCCTTTTAATTTATTATAGCAGTAATTATTTAAAAAGTGATTTGGTGTTTTGTTTTGTAAAAGTGAAAATCTAGTTTTATATTTATTAAGTAACTTTATTTTCAAATATTCATATAGTATGTATTTTTAACAAATTATTAAAGTAGTTTTAATTTAAATGTTTTAAAAGTATATATTTCAAAGTAAAGTGTTTTAAAATTATTATTTTTAAAATATAGTTTTGTGCTTGGTAATTTCAGTGGAGATAGAAAATATTTGGGAAAGTTTATTTTGGAAAGAAAGATGGTTTGAAACTGTTTTCAAGGGCTGAAAATAGAAATATATCTTGTGAAGATATTTTTGGGACTAATTAGTAATTTGGAAAATTATTGGTTGATGGTTGTTTGTGAATATTAATTCATAGTTAAATAACCGACTATCAATATTGGACAAATGCGTTGATCGTTTCGAAGAGTCCGGGATCGGGATTTATTTCTCGAAAACCACTTCGATCCGGTTTGTACGTTTCGTGGAAAAACGTGTTCGGAGTCGAAGATGGAGCAATGAAGTGGAAGGGCTAGTCGCTACTAATCCTGAGGATATTTCCAAAATGGATGTAGTAGGAGTAGTGCCTTCGATTCTGTTCGAACCCGGAATGGACTTGTATGGACGAATGATTTCGGAACATTGTCAGGTGGACGATGGGCATTCTAAGTGAAACGTTCTAAAGGTAACGCTTAGTCTCAAGCCTCATCAACTGGGAATGACTGAAAGTCTGGAGATATGCAGCAAGGCTTCGTGGGTAGCCCCCACTTGAGAGTAAGGTCATCCCTGTCTAGATGTCCCTTCTTTTTTCGGCTTAGTGGGCGGTTGCTGATCCCAACCGCGGGGTGATCTTATTCGGAACTGTCCAGTAAGGGATGGGTCCGGCCTTGTGTTGCAGGGGATCGTGAGTGGTCCTCTATACGATGATCTAGGCCCCGTACTGTGACAGGTGGTACCCCAGTGCCTAGTCATTAGTTGGAATCCATTCTCCATACGAGCCTTTTACGAGTTTTGTTTGTATTAACCACTTCTGAGGCTAGTAGCTGGAATTTAATCATGTAACAATTTCGGGTATTTTATAAGTATTTGTGAACATACCCTATTATAATATCAGAGGACTTCTGTAAAAATTGTTTTAGCTATCGTAAGGTAAAAACCCGACATGTTTATTTGTGGCGTGGTCTTACGAGATGCTTTTGTTTTCAAAGGATTTTTGAAACTTTAATAATCAATTGGGTGTGATTTTCTCACGATGGTATTCCAGACTGACTCGGGTGTTATTTAACTGTAATGTTCGGGTCAGACTGAGTATTATAGGATACAGGATTTGATGTCGTGGAGCTCATGAGACTAGCTGGATGACGATACGTAGTTCCGTACTTGTTTATGTATATATATTCCGTTGTGTTGAGTTGCTGTGTATCCATTTGTATGTTTTGATGTTGAGCTGTGATTGATGTACTCTGATGATGTAATATATAAACAGCTATATTTGATTTTGAGTAAAGATCATTTATTATCTATTATATTTTATTCCGCTGCGATGGTAAGATTCTGTTGTTGTTTTCTGTTTCCTCTCCTTCTACCTCTTCTTCTTTAACCCAAATGGTTCGTATTTCTGTACAACTTGAGTTGACTGTTGTAGAATAGTGTTGACTCGAGGGGTACGGATTTGCGGGCTACTACAGCGCAGCTGTTCCTCCACCAGCACAGATGACTAGGAGGGATGTGTGTCATATCTGCTTACAACCTAGACACTTCAAGAAAGACTGCCCAACACAGAAGAGAGGTACACCATATGGAGTCTTTTCTCTTTCCACACCTTCCCCGGAAGTTCCTGCCCTGGAAATTCCGAATAATCAAGGTACTTTGCAAAGTACTTTTATGTTGCATACCTTGCCTGTTAGGGTTCTATTTGACGCCGGAGCTACACACTGCTTCATATCTATTGATTTATGTGATAAACTTGGCTTGGAACCCACTCTTGCATCTATTTCCTTATGTGTATCTAACCCTATTGGAGGGCCCGCTAACTTCAAAAGGGTTTGCAAATATGTCACCCTTATGCATGGCATTCACCGCTTCACTTGGGATTTCTATGTCCTTGGATTCAAGGCATTTGATATTCTATTAGGCATTGATTGGCTGCGAAAGTTCGAAGCCGTTATCTCTTGCAAAGCTCGAACTGTCTCTCTTATTGACGACAAGAGCTTACCTTTAGTCATTAAAGGCAAATCACCTCAAGTATGTGCTGGGAGTTTTATATTCTCTCTTGACTCCCATCCAAATGAACTTAGCTCTACTCCGGTGGTCCAATTCTTTTCTGATGTATTTGGAGAAGTCAATTCTCTACCACCTCCGCGAGAAATCGAATTCCTCATTGACCTTATTCTTGGTGCACGACCAGTAGTTCTTCCTCTAAGGAGAATGGCTCCTAAAGAAAAGGCAAAGTTGAATGTTCAAATTGAAGATCTATTTTCCAAAGGCTTGATTTAGCGCAGTCATTCAGAATAGGGTGCTGCAGTTGTATTTGTAACTAAATCTGATGGCTCACGCAGAATGTGTGTGGACTATAGAGAGCTAAACAAGCTCACACACAAGAACAGGTATCCTATGCCCCGCATCAACGACCTATTCGATCAGCTTCATGGAGCTAAAGTCTTTTCTCAACTCGATTTGGCTACCGGATTTCACCAACTCAGAATCACTGAGGATAGTATTCCTAAAACAGCATTCCGCACAGAAAATGGATTCTATGAATGGCTAGTTATGCCGCTCGGTCTCACTAATGCTCTAGCTTATTTCGTCGATTTAATCAATAGGGTTTTCCGGGATGTTCTTAACAAGTTCATTCTTGTTTTCATCGATGATATACTCGTCTTCTCCAAAGATGAGAACGAGCATAGGTCACATTTGGCTTTTGTTCTTGAAACTATTCGCAGACATCAGCTTAAAGCCAAATTTTCGAAATGCCACTTTTGGCGAGATGAAGTTCGTTTTCTTGGCCATATTGTTTCAGAGAATGGGATTTCGGTTGATCCAGTTAAGATCGCCGTAATCAATGTAAGTTCTATTCTTACACGCCAATTCTATCTAAACAACTTATCTATATCTAAATTCGAATCCTTGGAATTTGCAGGATTGGGAGACTCCCAAAACTCCTACAGATATCTGTAGTTTCTTGGGTTTGGCCGGCTATTACCGCAGATTCATGAAAAACTTTGCTCGTATTGCTGCCCCATTTAATGCACTGACCAGAAAGAATGTAAAATTTATTTGGAGTGAAAAGTGCGTAGCACCTTTCAATGAGATGAAGCGAAGATTGACATCTGCCCCGGTTCTTACAGTTATTAATGGTAGCGAAGGATTGACCGTCTATACAGATGCCTGTCGTGATGGTCTTGGAGCGGTCTTAATGCAGAAAGGGAAGGTTATTTCCTATGTGGGTCATCAGTTAAAAACCCATGAAGCAAATTACGCAACTCGCGATTTAGAGCTTCTTGTGGTTGTATTTGCTCTTAAGTTATGGAGGCACTATCTATTGGGAACAAAATTCGAGTTATTCACTGACCACAAGTCATTGAGATATATTTTCTTGCAAAAGGATTTGAATCAGAGACAAGTCCGATGGCTCGAATTTTTAGCCGCATATGATCTTGATATTAATTACACTCCAGGGAAAGCAAATGCCATAGCCGATGCTTTGAGCAGAAATCAAGCGATGGCATGTTGTAATCTTGTTGAAGGAATGTTATTCCAGCTTTCCGTCTCCCCAGCTCTTGTGGATCGGATTATAGCCAAGAAATACGAGGACACTTTGCTTTATCGCATCAAAGAAATAGTTCTCGGTAGAGTTGGAAATGCTGATAATAAATTTGGTGCACATGTGGATAGTAATGGAGTCTTGAGAATTGATAATCGCATTTGTGTCCCTAATGTTGATGGTCTACGGCAAGAAGTGCTGAGAGAAAACCATAACTCTTCGCTTTCATTTCATCCTGGTGTCACTAAAATGTACCAGAATATGAAGAAGCTATATTGGTGGAGTGGGATGAAGCGTGATATTTCTTACTATGTCAGCAGATGCACAACTTGCCAGCAAGTTAAAGCTGAACACAGAAAGACAGCTGGTTTGCTTCAACCATCAGAGATTCCAGGATGGAAGTGGGAGCAGATTTCTATGGACTTTATTGATGGGATGCCAAGGACTAGAAAGGGTAACAAAAGCATCTGGGTGATTGTCGATAGATTGACGAAATCCGCCCACTTTATTCCAGTCAAGTCCACTCGTACAGCTTCGAGTTTGGCCGAGATATACATGAGAGAAGTTGTTAAACTTCATGGTGTACCATCCAGTATTTTATGTGATAGAGATCCTATTTTCACCAGTAAATTCTGGAAAGCATTTCAGGATACTTTGGGCACCAAACTGAATCTGAGCACTGCATATCATCCTCAGACAGATGGCCAAACTGAGAGGGTGAATCAGATTTTAGAAGACCTTCTTCGAGCTTGTATTACTGACTTTGGTGGATCGTGGGAAGACCATCTTCACTTGGTCGAATTCACTTATAATAATAGTTACCAGGTAAAGAAATTGCATTTCGAATTTGAATAAGTATATTTGAATTTGAATTAATCATATTTATAAATCAGGCAAGCATTGGTATGGCACCATTCGAAGCCTTATATGGACGGCCGTGCAAATTGCCAGCCTGTTGGATCGAGTCTGGAGATCGATTAGTGCTTGGTCCAGAAATAATTATGGAAGCTTCTGAAAAAGTTGAAGAAATTAGGAAGAAGATAAAGACGGCACAGGATAGACAGAAGAGCTATGCTGACAAAAGAAGAAGGGATCTCGAATTCAGCGTAGGAGACAAAGTATTTCTGAAAGTGTCGCCTTTGAAGAATATTGTTCGATTTGGAAGGAAAGGGAAGCTAGCTCCGAGATTTGTTGGTCCGTTTGAGATTACAGAAAGAGTCGGATCATTGGCATATAGAGTCGCATTACCTGAGAAGTTCGCCGGTGTGCACAACGTGTTCCACGTCTCACATCTGCGCAAAGTTGTACATGATCCATCTATGACTATTCCTACTACTTAGTTGGAAGAGATAGTTATTGAGCCTGACTTGACTATTGAACGTAAGCCACTACGGATAGTCGATCGTGAGACAAAGCAACTCAGAAGGAAGTCTGTAAATCTCGTCAAAGTCCAATGGAGTGCAGATGAGCGAGATTGTACAAGGGAAACTGAGGATAGTATTCGGGATTCAAACCCCGAATTACTAATTTCAGGTATAATTCAAATTTCTTAAACTATCTTGATCTTTTCTGCTTATTTCATTCCTACTTCACTCGTCTCGTTCCTTTTCGAGGACGAAAAGTTTTGAGTGGGGGAGATTGTAACGACCCTGATTTTCCAGCCCAATTTAAATTTTTAAATCCATCGTTTTAATATAAAAAATTTGAAATTTATAAACGATCTCGATTTACGCCCAAACTTTATTTATGAGACACGTCTAGTTAGATATAAGCATAGAAAAAGTTTTGTCGCAAAATATTACAGTAAACTTCGTTCGCGTTTTACTGTATATCAGTCCATATAAAGTTGCGTAAAATTTATCTTTCAAATCCAAATATTTTTACACAGTTATGTTGTAAAAATTATTCTGATCAAGATTATGTAATTCGTTTCGTCAAAAACTGTTATCGCCTGCTCCGTTTAAATTGTTTTGCAAAACGTACAATTTAAGCGGCGTAAATACGAATTTTATAAAACCATCGTATCGCGATAATCTGTGTACCGTTGGAAGCGCCTCGTCGCACTGGTCGAAATGGTATATTTGTTTGCGTGAATCGGAGTCCGGCATAATCCGTAGCGTTAATTTAACCGTTCCGGACGGACCGGGTACACAATTGCAACCAATATTCTTTAACTGTTTACAAAATAAAGTCAGCTGATGCATTTATGGGGTAGTTGGATGCTGGGGTTAACTTTGGGAAATGTTTTGATGTTTCGTTAATTGAAGATAATGAAATTCACGTATACAAATTTAAAAGGAAACGCCTTTTTGCTTTTGCTGTTCATTTCAACATTTCGAAATTTACTTCAGGTAAAACTCTTTTCTCCTCACCTCTGTTCTTCCTTCTTCCTTTTGTTTCTTTCTTCTGCATTTTTTTTTTTCAAAATGAAAATTTATATATTAATGAAAGAAGCACGGATGGCCGCTGTTTCACTTCATCTCTAAAACCCACGTCTCACTTCACTCCCTATTGCCGAACTCAGCCACCCCTCTCCACTCCACCTCACCCACCATCTCTTCACTACTCACGCACACCTTCCTTGGCAGACACCGCGCATGCAGCTCCAACACGTGCCACCCTCCTCCGACGTTGCGCGCGCACACCGGCGTCCATCTCCGCCTTCGACGTCTCACCCATCTCCGGCCGTATATAAAAAAATAAAAAAATAAAAAAAAATGTTGAACCGGTGATGCGTGCGTGCGTATGGGGTGAGTATGGGGAAGGTGATGGTTCATGCATGAGCTGTAGTGAAGTGAAGAATGTAACATGCGTGAGTGAGTTGTGATGGTTCATGAGAGAAAAAAAATGAAAGTGGGAAGGCCGAACCTGTGCATGAATATGGTGCCTAAATGTGTGGTGCCTACATGTTAGTTTTTTTGCAAGTAGTAATGAAGATTGACCTGTGCATGAATATGTGAAGCTTGTGTATGTGCGTGAGTTAGGTTGTTTCATAAAATAAATAAATAAATAAAAGAAATATGGGTTGAGTTGAGTTGCAACATGTTGGGGAATGAAGTATGCATGTATGATGCATGCGTGTTTGAACAGTTGCGTGCATATTTGTGTGTGTTTTGTTGTGTGCGTGAGTTTATAACACACACACACACACACACACACACACACATATATATATATATATATATATATATATATATATATATATGCGTGAGTTGGAGTTGCAGCAAATAGAGAGGTGGAAGGTAGATGGAACGCGTACAACACTGTACATGCATGCGTGAGTAAGTGAGGGAGGTTGGATGCATTTTTTTAGTCTCGACCATGTTATAAAAAAACGAAACTGAGATTTGTAAATAGCGTTGGATATTGCAGTAGAATATTTACGCCAATATCTATTTTGGTTGCCAAATTAGTAACCGACTTTTCTTTGCTTGTTGTGTGCAGAAGCAACCGACTGAGTTTCTTTCGCAGCAGCATCGATCTTCAGCTTTCGTTCTTTTCTCCTCATCGGTAAACGCATTTATGTAAATTTATAAATTTTATACAAACGTTCATTGTATTAATATCGTTTTCTTTGGTCGATATTACAGTGTCCGTTGTTCGCATTATACCGACTCTTTTCGTGCTTCTTCTTGCTTTGGGTCCATTTCTTTATCCACGAAAGGTGAAATAAATTTTCACGACATATATTCTTATGCTAGTTTGGTTGATAACTGATTGTTATGTGATAATTAATTTGGATATTGATTTCTATTGTTAAGTGATAAAATATGCAAGTTAAAAGTGATGTAGGATATTTAACGAAATTAAGTGAATTGTTTATGTTGAATGTTGATTAACTTGACCCTTTATATGTTGAATATGGACTAGTTAAATATGACCTTTTTAATTGTTAAGATTAATTGACACGTATAATTCGATAAATTTCACTTTGAACCATTGAACGTATATCGAATTAATTGTTGTAGTGTAAATTTGAAATTGAATTGAACGACAAGTGAAAAACTGAAATGTAATAATCTTTAATCTACATGAAATGTCAGGACTCGATTCTTCGTCTTCCGAAAATTCGACATCGACACTCACTTTATCGACTGCCGAGGAATCGAACGACGGAAAACCGAACACTGAGGGTTTTTAAAAAGAAGAATTTAGGAAAAGAGAAGAGAAAAAGAAGAAAGAAGAAGAAAATAGATAATAGAGGGAAGAGAAAACATAAGATAGAAAATTTTAAAATAGAGGGAAAAGAGAATAGAGGAAAAAGAAAACAGAGAAGAGAAAGAAAAACAGAACGGAACAGAACACAACAGAATCACATCAGAATCTCACAATTCGCAGCGGAACAACATATAATAATAAATGAATAATCTTTAAACAAAGAACTATATCAGTTATTACATTTTATCACATTACATTACATCATATCATCAGAGTGTACAACAACAACAAACAGTGCAGCGGAAAAAAAAATACTATATAAACTAGTAATACGCCATGCCATCCAGCTTGTCTCCAGCAATTCCAGAATATCCAGAATATCCTGATAAATCTTAACTCTTAACTGCCCGTGTGAAAATTGGTGGGCACCCAGAGTTTAGGAAAGAAAACAATAAACTCCAAGTCAGTTATGTGACTGGTGTGAGAACTCAAAACAGTTTATTTACTTTAAAATCAAAATAGAGGAATATTTTTAAAGTCAATTCGCAATGCTTTTAAAAATGAGACTACCATAAGGCCTCCCGCACACACACGCATGCAAACGCAGAATCGGAGGAGATTTCTCCTTATGATAGTCAAAGATGCTTGATACGAATTTAAAATAACATTTGATATTATTACTAGTGCATAGTGTAGGAAAAATTCATTTCGAAAGTAGAATATAAATCTTAGCCAGCATAGACATTTCGAACTATGCCTACTATAGCTAACTATGTTCAATAGCAGGTTACCGCCACATTCCATAGCAGGTTATACAACTAAAACCGTACAAGTCACGTATTGTTTCTTTGGATTTCCAACAAATGGTCAGGCCAAGGAACTTCCCATTGCCACATGAGAATGCCTCTGGAAAGACATCCCCGAGAACCAAACCGGAACTCTGCCAACACAAGGCCGGGTTACCCCTAACTGGGTAACTACTGACACGAGCACGCCATTCCCCGATCGTAAACGACCTTTCTCACGGGATCCCGAAAGCCAACAACCACAAAGTAATAAATTCGTAGTAACCACATAGGTTAAATATCTGGGCTCCATACCATGATACAACCTCTATCCAGAAGGAAATGTACATACCCTAAAGGGTGCTACCCCTCATAACCTTGTCGCATCTTTCCTGTTTTGACCATTTCCGGGGTGTGAGGTTCGACGAAGTCACGTCCACAAAAACATACTTTATACAAAAGCCATGCTTTGGGTCAACAAATGATCAACACAATGATCACTAAGATAGACGATCAAATAAACGATCCTATCACAATAATCAACACAATGATCATTTCAGCATCACTAAGCATATCACATTACCAAATTGGGAATATATCGCTGATAACATTCAACTATATAACCTCTGAGCTCGTACGTCTCAGAGAAGGGTGTTAAGCTAAAGAATAAATTCTTCGCCACCAACAGAAATATATTTGAAAGAAATCGGCTTTATATCTCAACTTGTAATGTCAGACACACAATCCATACAAGTCTGTTCCGGGCTCGAACAAAACCGAAGGCACTTACAAATAAGTCCTTGCAATCCGGATATTCACAATCCTGATCGGATTCACCATCACATATGGAGAACTCTATACCGTAGCAACTCGGTGCAGAGTAAATCGACAGGTCATCCTATCGCTCTTGCAAATACCGGGTCTTCAACACTGATCTTCAATGCAATTATAACGACGTATCACATATTCGGAATGGGTTATACGACCCCATGGTCCTTTCCCGGTTAACCCGAATAGTGAGCGCTTATTCAAAAATAAGTGTAGCATTCACATTCAAACAAATCATATCAATTACCCAATCAAAGGGAAATATTGATAGTCGGTTATTGAACTATCAATGGACATGCACACATCACCAGTTTCCAAATAATTTTCCAAATTATTTATTTTCCAAAATATCTTCACTAGATATATAATTTCACACTTTAAAAATAAATCAACATTTATTATTAGACAAATTCCACTTCCTTTATAAATTCCTTAGTGAATTTATAATTCCAAGATATCAATGAATATTCGATTTCAATTATTCATTTCAATTTTCTTTTCAATTTATCTTCAAAAAGATAAATTCTAATTATTCACTTCATATTGGAAAACAATTCCATACTTATTTAATAAGTAATTCACAAATTTTATTTATTTTCAACACTTAGAAAATATTCAATATACCTAAATCGAAATTTAGTATATATTTCATTCTTTAAGGAAATCATTCTCTTAAACATATTTATTTGGGCCAAAACGAATGTTGCGTAGAACATCGTTACGACAACCCAAAATCACTAGTATAGGGATTCGAAATTAAAATAGATATATAAATCCCAATACTATACAAAACATTTCCTTTCGGAAATCATTTACTATAACAACAGTGTTATAGTCCATCATCTCCTTCTGTTTCTCGAAAACGTCTATTTCAACAATAAATGTTGAAATCTAGGGTTTCGAATCTCAACACAATTAAAACTTCGTTAGATCGTTTTAATTCTATTTAAAACATCCAAATCCAAAACAATTTCTTTAACGTGTTATTCACTATTCAAAAACGTGAATATACTTCATTAACAATTTCATCCTTTTATTCATTTTAATTCAAAGGATTATTCACTATTCAAAAATGTGAATATAACTCCATTTATAGGTTTCAACAATTAACTTATCAAAATAAGTTGTTTGCGAATTTATAAATAACGTTTATAAATTCCATTTCTATTTATTTATAAAAACTTCCTTTTTATACATTCTTTTATTAACCTATTCGATTTATAACTCAATTATAAACTAAAAGTTCATATTATAAGTCAAATACTTATAAAACGATTATTTTACGAAATCGTTCTTTTTAACTTCCCAAATTATAAGTCTTATAACTTATAAGATTCATTCATTTATCCAAAATCATTATTTTAATAACTTAATAAATTTTATAAACCTACTGCTTATAAAATTCCATTTATAACTTCACCGTATAAAATTCTATAAATTCCATTCAATTATGAAATTCATTTTCACTTCATTCAAACACTTATAAAAACTCATTTTATAATGTCCATATTTCAATTTATAAATATCCATTTATAAATCTCTTAATATAAATCAATTTATATTATCCTTTTAAAACGTCTTTAATCTCCTTTATTATTTCACCATTTTGATTCATAAAATAATTAAATTTTATAAATCCTATATTTAAACTGTTCACAATAATTCTAAAATCCCGATTAAACTATTTTATAAAATCGTTAGCATCATATTCTCAAAAATCAGTTTTTAACTATTTTTCTCAAAAATCATAATTTTTATAACTTTAAAAATTATAACGTTTATTTATTTAAAATGGATCAATTCAAAAATTATTTTATAAGACGTATATCTTTCAAAAATCACTTTAAAATCATTTTAAAATACAAAAAATTTGGTCCAATGATGCTACACACCAAATAGTCAATCACGACTACAACGATCCATCATATATCGTATATGATAATCCATCATCTATCAAAATATCTGAAATCAAATAAAAACTGTTGAGGAATCCAGTTGGATCCCTCCAACCTGTTTTCCTGCATCCAAAAACATTAGCACAATACCAATTTCGCTCCAGTACGAAATTATCGCGGTATATGGGATTTAAAATATTATCCGCTTAATAACGGCGCAATAGGGTCTCATCCGCTAAAAAATGCGGGGAATCAACAACTGCAATATATACATATGCCAATATATATATATTGATATTATTTATAATACCAATTTCACTGTTTATGAAATATTCACGGTATATGTTTTTAATAAATAACATCCGCTTACTAACGGCGTATAATGTCTATTTTAACAATCAATAAATATAAATCAACATTCAAACATGCATTCAAATATTTTAAATCTAATTATTTAAAATAAAATCGAAACTATTTCGATTGAGTGAGAAATTCTCACCTTGGTTTTAATTTCCGTTTTAGCGATTTATTTCGAATAAAATTAAACGGACGTTTAATTTTACCCAAAATTCTCACTAACTCCAAACGACTCCAAACCAACTCCATCGCGTAGTGCTCGTCCATACGATTCCAACGCTTCCTGTTTCGTGCAGTTTGGACCTCGTATGAAAAAGATATGAATATATGAAGTTTACACGAATTTTATTTATAAATTTACAACATTCCTTTTTATATTTTTAACCTTAATCATTCTGGGCCGTCAGATCTCAACCCAGCACATCAAGATCCTTGAACGCAACTCCATCTTCCTCACGTTCTCCTTCACGCACGCATAGTATACGGCCGAACCCATACACCAAATTAGGGTTTGAATTCGCTCCCCTCAAACAACAACTAAACTCGATCACGTCACCGCCATCGCGAAGGGCTCAACCCCCTCCACACTCGGCCTGAAGCTCGGCACACTCGGCCTCCCCTATGGCACGCTAAACGAGGTTGAACGGCCGGCTTTTGAACGCAAATTCCCATTGATCCGTCGCGTAATATACGATCTTGACCGTTGGATGTGTGGATGGCATTGTGCTCTTCAATTTACTAGTTGGAGATTCGTTGAATCGATGAACGGATTGGAAGATTTGAGGGGATGAATTTGGGACAATTTCGGCCATTGAATTCATATAGGCGGCTGCTCAATTATTAGGGTTTCAATTTTTTCTTTATTTATTTTTGTGAATTTTGGGGTATTTATAGGAGATTTTCAATCACTATTCATCCGGAAATTCCGAACTCCGATTTAGGCGCCGTAACCAGCGTTTCTAGGGTTTACCCCGCATTCCGGACACAATGGAACAGGTTTCGGAAGCTAATTCGGACATCTGTGCGAGTTATGGCTGTAAACGCTCAATTTGAATTAAACCGACTTAAGTCGATTTCTAGGCGTTTTAATTTGTACCGGACAAACGGTAAATCCAATTGACTTGAAATTTGAAACCTTACAATAATATCACATTACGGATCCGATGAAACTGGTTTCGTCGAAATCCGAGACTTTTTGAAAAATGGCTATTTTAGCTCGCCAAATTTAAATTAAAAATAAATCGATGCGTTTCGAGCTGCCACGATCAAACGATAACTCCGATTGACACGAAATTTGAAATCCGGTAATAACTAACTATTACGGATCCAATGGAACTGGTTTCGTTTAATTCTGAGACTGTTCAAAAATTGACTATTTTCACTAGTCGATTTAATTATTAAAATATTCAATTTTCACAAATTAACTTTTAATTCGATTTTAAAAGTTCTAAAATATCATTCTAACTTCCATATGATAAAATAAAATTTTACAAATCATTTTCAATCATATTTAACTATATTTTCAATTATTTCCATAATTTAACGTATTAAATTATCGATTTAATTATTCAATTAAATCCAAAAATTCAAATAAAAATTTATTTGACTTATAAATTCACTTATTAATATTTAAAATTAAATAAATATTCAAATTTTAATTATCAAAAATTCTGGGTCGTTACAATCTTCCCCCCTTAAAAGAATTTCGTCCCGAAATTACAAGTAAGAAAAGTTACAGAATCTATTAATTTTCCATAAATCCATAGTTAAACTTCTTATAATACTTTACTAAGTTTTCCAAATCATACTTAGTTATCTTTTCGAAAACAACTACTATTGTTTAACTTTCAATTCAAAATCAAAGTTAAAGTTTTCAAAATTTTCCAATTTTCTCAAAATTTTTCTAACGCCTTAAATTTTCGGAAAAATTCGCCATAGTCTCCTTTGCGCGGCTCGATCCGAAAAAAAAATGACAGTATATATATCACAAATATACATCTCATCAAGTAATGAGGCATCCCGAAGGGAAAAAAGTATAAAAGTACGGTATGTAATCCGAGATATGTACCTTATATTTTATTAGCTAGCATATACGGCTAATATAGCGCAAAAGCGAGCTCCAAATGCGAAGCAAACGCGATCCGCACCTACTAAACACTCAACAAACAACATGAGAATCATGCATATAGACAATAGTATCAATATACATCATATAGCAACATAATAACTATATATGCTAACATAGCAAATGCATTCAATAGCAATATATATTCAACCATCAACCAACTATCATCCATAACCAAATCAATATTCATTCATATTCTTATTAATATTCAATGAAATAGGTTTTCAATTTAAATCATATGTGATTCATTAACATTGGATTTTATCAACATTCATTCTTATTTAATTTTAATTAGTTATCACTTACTAATTCATATTCAAGTTGGTTCACTTCCAAATTAAATTCAACTCTATTCAAATTTCACTTAACTTCCAATTGAATTTCAATTACATAGCTTTCAATTTCGCTAATTCACTTTCATTAATACTTAATGAATTATATACAATCAACTAACTAACAATTATATAACAACCAATGTATATTAAATACAACCAAATTCCTTTGCTTACAATTGGTTTAATAAATTGATTTTTATTCAACTATTCAACTTTCCAATAACATTAGATTTTAATGAATTAACACTTATATTCATTATTCATATCAACTTAAATTTACATTTAATTGATTAATATTCAATCCATTAATTCAATTCAATTACAAAAGTTGAATTTCATTTACATAACTTAAGTTTATATTTATCACTTCACTTTATTATTTTACTTTGATACTCATATCAACTTCATTCAATAACACTTAAGTTATATTCCATTTACAAACATCACTTTGTTTTACTTAACTTAAATTCCCATTTATAAATAAATTCATATAGTTTCACTTCTTATATATATATAAGTTTATTTCACAATTGTAAATCACTTTAATTATAATTTAATTCTTATAATTCATTTTACTTATACAATTATTCCTTTATTTAGGTTATTCAAACATCTAAACAATCAACTTATACACACTTTAATAATTCTGAAAAATTATTCCTTTATATATAAAATATAATCAAGGCAAAATTATTTCATTTACCCAATTTAAAACAATATCGTGTCGAATTGTTCTGTACAAGTGTTTAGAAACCCCTTCGGCATAGTTGTACATACCGTGCTGACGAAGGTTCATATGCCACTCAACAAACCAATCATCACAATATAAAACAATTTTATATTTTCACTAACAAATACGCTCTCATAGCTATTATTACACTCAAATTCATTCTAGAGTACTACTGACTCTATCTCTAATGAATAATACCCAACAGAACCATGGTTGTCGCTTAACCATAAGCTCCGATACCACATTGTCAGGACTCGATTCTTCGTCTTCCGAAAATTCGACATCGACACTCACTTTATCGACTGCCGAGGAATCGAAGGACAGAAAACCGAACACTGAGGGTTTTTAAAAAGAAGAATTTAGGAAAAGAGAAGAGAAAAAGAAGAAAGAAGAAGAAAATAGATAATAGAGGGAAGAGAAAACATAAGATAGAAAATTTTAAAATAGAGGGAAAAGAGAATAGAGGAAAAAGAAAACAGAGAAGAGAAAGAAAAACAGAACGGAACTAAACACAACAGAATCACATCAGAATCTCACAATTCGCAGCGGAACAACATATAATAATAAATGAATAATCTTTAAACAAAGAACTATATCAGTTATTACATTTTATCACATTACATTACATCATATCATCAGAGTGTACAACAACAACAAACAGTGCAGCGGAAAAAAAAAACTATATAAACTAGTAATACGCCATGCCATCCAGCTTGTCTCCAGCAATTCCAGAATATCCAGAATATCCTGATAAACCTTAACTCTTAACTGCCCGTGTGAAAATTGGTGGGCACCCAGAGTTTAGGAAAGAAAACAATAAACTCCAAGTCAGTTATGTGACTGGTGTGAGAACTCAAAACAGTTTATTTACTTTAAAATCAAAATAGAGGAATATTTTTAAAGTCAATTCGCAATGCTTTTAAAAATGAGACTACCATAAGGCCTCCCGCACACACACGCATGCAAACGCAGAATCGGAGGAGATTTCTCCTTATGATAGTCAAAGATGCTTGATACGCATTTAAAATAACATTTGATATTATTACTAGTGCATAGTGTAGGAAAAATTCATTTCGAAAGTAGAATATAAATCTTAGCCAGCATAGACATTTCGAACTATGCCTACTATAGCTAACTATGTTCAATAGCAGGTTACCGCCACATTCCATAGCAGGTTATACAACTAAAACCGTACAAGTCACGTATTGTTTCTTTGGATTTCCAACAAATGGTCAGGCCAAGGAACTTCCCATTGCCACATGAGAATGCCTCTGGAAAGACATCCCCGAGAACCAAACCGGAACTCTGCCAACACAAGGCCGGGTTACCCCTAACTGGGTAACTACTGACACGAGCACGCCATTCCCCGATCGTAAACGACCTTTCTCACGGGATCCCGAAAGCCAACAACCACAAAGTAATAAATTCGTAGTAACCACATAGGTTAAATATCTGGGCTCCATACCATGATACAACCTCTATCCAGAAGGAAATGTACATACCCTAAAGGGTGCTACCCCTCATAACCTTGTCGCATCTTTCTTGTTTTGACCATTTCCGGGGTGTGAGGTTCGACGAAGTCACGTCCACAAAAACATACTTTATACAAAAGCCATGCTTTGGGTCAACAAATGATCAACACAATGATCACTAAGATAGACGATCAAATAAACGATCCTATCACAATAATCAACACAATGATCATTTCAGCATCACTAAGCATATCACATTACCAAATTGGGAATATATCGCTGATAACATTCAACTATATAACCTCTGAGCTCGTACGTCTCAGAGAAGGGTGTTAAGCTAAAGAATAAATTCTTCGCCACCAACAGAAATATATTTGAAAGAAATCGGCTTTATATCTCAACTTGTAATGTCAGACACACAATCCATACAAGTCTGTTCCGGGCTCGAACAAAACCGAAGGCACTTACAAAGAAGTCCTTGCAATCCGGATATTCACAATCCTGATCGGATTCACCATCACATATGGAGAACTCTATACCGTAGCAACTTGGTGCAGAGTAAATCGACAGGTCATCCTATCGCTCTTGCAAATACCGGGTCTTCAACACCGATCTTCAATGCAATTATAACGACGTATCACATATTCGGAATGGGTTATACGACCCCATGGTCCTTTCCCGGTTAACCTGAATAGTGAGCGCTTATTCAAAAATAAGTGTAGCATTCACATTCAAACAAATCATATCAATTACCCAATCAAAGGGAAATATTGATAGTCGGTTATTGAACTATCAATGGACATGCACACATCACCAGTTTCCAAATAATTTTCTAAATTATTTATTTTCCAAAATATCTTCACTAGATATATAATTTCACACTTTAAAAATAAATCAACATTTATTATTAGACAAATTCCACTTCCTTTATAAATTCCTTAGTGAATTTATAATTCCAAGATATCAATGAATATTCGATTTCAATTATTCATTTCAATTTTCTTTTCAATTTATCTTCAAAAAGATAAATTCTAATTATTCACTTCATATTGGAAAACAATTCCATACTTATTTAATAAGTAATTCACAAATTTTATTTATTTTCAACACTTAGAAAATATTCAATATACCTAAATCGAAATTTAGTATATATTTCATTCTTTAAGGAAATCATTCTCTTAAACATATTTATTTGGGCCAAAACGAATGTTGCGTAGAACATCGTTACGACAACCCAAAATCACTAGTATAGGGATTCGAAATTAAAATAGATATATAAATCCCAATACTATACAAAACATTTCCTTTCGGAAATCATTTACTATAACAACAGTGTTATAGTCCATCATCTCCTTCTGTTTCTCGAAAACGTCTATTTCAACAATAAATGTTGAAATCTAGGGTTTCGAATCTCAACACAATTAAAACTTCGTTAGATCGTTTTAATTCTATTTAAAACATCCAAATCCAAAACAATTTCTTTAACGTGTTATTCACCATTCAAAAACGTGAATATACTTCATTAACAATTTCATCCTTTTATTCATTTTAATTCAAAGGATTATTCACTATTCAAAAATGTGAATATAACTCCATTTATAGGTTTCAACAATTAACTTATCAAAATAAGTTGTTTGCGAATTTATAAACAATGTTTATAAATTCCATTTCTATTTATTTATAAAAACTTCCTTTTTATACATTCTTTTATTAACCTATTCGATTTATAACTCAATTATAAACTAAAAGTTCATATTATAAGTTAAATACTTATAAAACGATTATTTTACGAAATCGTTCTTTTTAACTTCCCAAATTATAAGTCTTATAACTTATAAGATTCATTCATTTATCCAAAATCATTATTTTAATAACTTAATAAATTTTATAAACCTACTGCTTATAAAATTCCATTTATAACTTCACCGTATAAAATTCTATAAATTCCATTCAATTATGAAATTCATTTTCACTTCATTCAAACACTTATAAAAACTCGTTTTATAATGTCCATATTTCAATTTATAAATATCCATTTATAAATCTCTTAATATAAATCAATTCATATTATCCTTTTAAAACGTCTTTAATCTCCTTTATTATTTCACCATTTTGATTCATAAAATAATTAAATTTTATAAATCCTATATTTAAACTGTTCACAATAATTCTAAAATCCCGATTAAACTATTTTATAAAATCGTTAGCATCATATTCTCAAAAATCAGTTTTTAACTATTTTTCTCAAAAATCATAATTTTTATAACTTTAAAAATTATAACGTTTATTTATTTAAAATGGATCAATTCAAAAATTATTTTATAAGACGTATATCTTTCAAAAATCACTTTAAAATCATTTTAAAATACAAAAAATTTGGTCCAATGATGCTACACACCAAATAGTCAATCACGACTACAACGATCCATCATATATCGTATATGATAATCCATCATCTATCAAAATATCTGAAATCAAATAAAAACTGTTGAGGAATCCAGTTGGATCCCTCCAACCTGTTTTCCTGCATCCAAAAACATTAGCACAATACCAATTTCGCTCCAGTACGAAATTATCGCGGTATATGGGATTTAAAATATTATCCGCTTAATAACGGCGCAATAGGGTCTCATCCGCTAAAAAATGCGGGGAATCAACAACTGCAATATATACATATGCCAATATATATATATTGATATTATTTATAATACCAATTTCACTGTTTATGAAATATTCGCGGTATATGTTTTTAATAAATAACATCCGCTTACTAACGGCGTATAATGTCTATTTTAACAATCAATGGATATAAATCAACATTCAAACATGCATTCAAATATTTTAAATCTAATTATTTAAAATAAAATCGAAACTATTTCGATTGAGTGAGAAATTCTCACCTTGGTTTTAATTTCCGTTTTAGCGATTTATTTCGAATAAAATTAAACGGACGTTTAATTTTACCCAAAATTCTCACTAACTCCAAACGACTCCAAACCAACTCCATCGCATAGTGCTCGTCCATACAATTCCAACGCTTCCTGTTTCGCGCAGTTTGGACCTCGTATGAAAAAGATATGAATATATGAAGTTTACACGAATTTTATTTAGAAATTTACAACATTCCTTTTTATATTTTTAACCTTAATCATTCTGGGCCGTCAGATCTCAACCCAGCACATCAAGACCCTTGAACGCAGCTCCATCTTCCTCACGTTCTCCTTCACGCATGCACAGTATACGGCCGAACCCATACACCAAATTAGGGTTTGAATTCGCTCCCCTCAAACAACAACTAAACTCGATCACGTCACCGCCATCGCGAAGGGCTCAACCCCCTCCACACTCGGCCTGAAGCTCGGCACACTCGGCCTCCCCTATGGCGCGCTAAACGAGGTTGAACGGCCGGCTTTTGAACGCAAATTCCCATTGATCCGTCGCGTAATATACGATCTTGACCGTTGGATGTGTGGATGGCATTGTGCTCTTCAATTTACTAGTTGGAGATTCGTTGAATCGATGAACGGATTGGAAGATTTGAGGGGATGAATTTGGGACAATTTCGGCCATTGAATTCATATAGGCGGCTGCTCAATATATTAGGGTTTCAATTTTTTCTTTATTTATTTTTGTGAATTTTGGGGTATTTATAGGAGATTTTCAATCACTATTCATCCGGAAATTCCGAACTCCGATTTAGGCGCCGTAACCAGCGTTTCTAGGGTTTACCCCGCATTCCGGACACAATGGAACAGGTTTCGGAAGCTAATTCGGACATCTGTGCGAGTTATGGCTGTAAACGCTCAATTTGAATTAAACCGATTTAAGTCGATTTCTAGGCGTTTTAATTTGTACCGGACAAACGGTAAATCCAATTGACTTGAAATTTGAAACCTTACAATAATATCACATTACGGATCCGATGAAACTTGTTTCGTCGAAATCCGAGACTTTTTGAAAAATGGCTATTTTAGCTCGCCAAATTTAAATTAAAAATAAATCGATGCGTTTCGAGCTGCCACGATCAAACGATAACTCCGATTGACACGAAATTTGAAATCCGGTAATAACTAACCATTACGGATCCAATGGAACTGGTTTCGTTCAATTCTGAGACTGTTCAAAAATTGACTATTTTCACTAGTCGATTTAATTATTAAAATATTCAATTTTCACAAATTAACTTTTAATTCGATTTTAAAAGTTCTAAAATATCATTCTAACTTCCATATGATAAAATAAAATTTTACAAATCATTTTCAATCATATTTAACTATATTTTCAATTATTTCCATAATTTAACGTATTAAATTATCGATTTAATTATTCAATTAAATCCAAAAATTCAAATGAAAATTTATTTGACTTATAAATTCACTTATTAATATTTAAAATTAAATAAATATTCAAATTTTAATTATCAAAAATTCTGGGTCGTTACATGAAATGATAGTGTAGATTCTAGAAATAATTATATTAATTTGCATAAATAACAAATGTAAATTAATACGATTATTTTGGGATTATTTAAATAAATTATTGAATTGTTGTGTATGGATGCTATTGCTTGTTTATTTACTTTGACACCATCCCAGTTATCACACTGCAAGTTCTCTTTGTATGTTTTGATTGTGAATTGAAATAGAATCGGGTTGAAATGATAGACACCCAAATAACTTTGACTTAGGATAGAAAATTAAATTAAAGCCGATTGGTCAATGTTTTGGTTTATAATAAAATAAAGTTTTATTTGACTAATAACAAGGTTGTGAATAAAAATTGGAATTTAAATTCGAATGAATTGTAAATGTGAATATTTAAATTTGAAACAAATATGAACGTCGCAATTGACAAAAGAATATTGTTTAAAATTTAATTATGCAATAATTAAATTTAGAATTAATTGATAATTAAATTTGAATTTATTAATAATTAAGTTTTGAATTTTTTGATAATTAAGTTTTAGAATTATTAATAATGAAGTTTTGAAATAATTAATAATTAAGTTTTAAAGTTATTGATAATGAAGTTTGAAATTATTAATGACGAAGTTTTGAAATGATTAATAACTAGACTTTTAAAATTTATTAATAATTAGGTTTGGATTTATTAATGAATGAGTTTGAAATGTAATAATTAAGATTTGAAGTTTGTGATAAATTGATGAGATGGAATTATTTAATAATTAAATTGAATTGAATATTCTTTACTAAATGAAATTGGATTTTTAATAAGTGAAACTAAGTTTCTTTAATTGAGTTTTGAAATTTGTAACTAAGTAAATAATAAATGAAATTAGAATTCTTTAATAAGAAATAGAAATGCGTGTTATCGAAACAAATGAAAACTTGAAATTTAAAGAATTGGATTTGACAAATTTAATTTAAATTAAATTTTTAAGCTTTGATAATGAAATTGAACTTAAGAAGTAAATTTAATGAATTAGAAATTTAACGGAAATTGTTTTAATGATAATTAAATTAATGAATATCGAATGAAATCGATAAATGAGTTTAAATCGATTTGAGCGTTAAATTAAGTTTAAATGATTCTGGAATGAACTTATATACGAAATTAAATGAATATTTGAATTGTTTTAAACTGAACTTTGAAATTGAATTACAGAAATTTGAATTTAAATTATGAATTTATGAAATGTAAATTTTGGAACTTAATTTAGAATGACTAAAGAAATGTTGATTTACGAATTATAATTGAAATTTAAATTGAATTGGTTTTGAAATATATTAAACGACCAATCGGTAAATTAATTACGAAGGTTATTAAAGGAACCGGAATCGGTTAGGGACATATTCACTGTCTAAACCGAAAACCACTTTAATAACTATACGCGGAGTGTGATCCAGAATGAAGTGGTTGGAATGACGTACGCGATGACTGAAGAAAGAGAACGATAATGGATAGCCTTGACACTTGTGTCAAATTGGAAATGACTAAAACAGGAGCCGTGCCGGGCCAAATGGGGTTAGCTACCTCGAACGAACACACTTCTTCGTGAACTACTCATTTACTTTTGTGATTGATTGGTGCGCACCCTTGAATTTGGAGTGTTGTTTCACGGTGTTGCGATCGTTGCGGCGATGCGTTCTCACCAGTCCGGATCAGGCAAACGGTAGTTTCACTACCTTGGGTATTGCGTCATGTGCCTTGGCATACTTGTATTCCTATATACACGACCACTACGAATTTGCTTTGTATTATACCTATGGAGTACTCCCTGATATCCCACTAGTTTACGGTGGAGTTTACAGTGTTGTATAGACTATAATGCTATATAAATGTGTTAAGGGGGACAATGGTAACGCCTTAACACTATTTTGATATTTTACTTTACTGTTAGACATTATCTATGTATCGTACACTATTATGTATAAATAGTTTAACGGATCCTTAAAGATGTTATTCCATTCATCTTCGAGTTATTGTTATTTTGAATTTGGATCATATTATCTGTATAAGAATATATGTCCTGATTCGAGTGTTGTTTGTGCATATGCTCGGATCAGACTGAGGATTGTTGTTGCTGTTTCTACTTGGAGCTGAAGACCGAAGACTATCATTATCTTATCTTACCAGTATTGCTCTTTCTATTCAGACTATTTGGACATCTATGTTGTTCTATTTTATTTTATCTGAGACTTTGTTGTATTTATGGGTAGCTTCATAAACTACTTTTATGACTATGTTGTATTTCCGCTGCGCTATTCTGTGTTGTTATATTTCTGTGATTCTGTGATGATTCTCATTTATATATATATACTCCATTAATGATTCGTGTTTTGTATTATTTAAGTTGACAAGTTGGAATATCGTCAATTTAAATGGTATAAATATACGGGTTGTTACATACACGTCGTGAGAAGTAGCATTTGGTTATGGCTTCAAAACTGTAGCCACATAGCACATGCTTGCTGTTGAAATAGTGGCATTCGCTAAAGTAGGTCTCATCAAAAGGGTCATGGCCTAGGAGAAAAGGGAAAAAGTGTTATCTAAAAGCGAAAGAAAATATTCAAATTTTAAATTAATGGATTTTAAAATGATTTAAAAATTTTAAGTGAATTTTGAAATAAAGGAAATGGCATCGACAATAAAATTAAAGGATTATTTTAAAAGGGAAATTATTTTATAAAGGTTGATTTATGGATTTAATTCAATTATAATGGAATATTTTAGATATTTAGGTTTGAAAATTATTTCAAGTGTTTATAATATATTTAAAATTCATAGTGGGCTTTTTAAAGATGAGTTTGGGATAATGGAATTTCAATTGATTTGTTAAAATTTGATTTTCGAAGAATGTACTTTTGTGAAAAATAAATTTGTCCAAATCTAAAATTAAATGTTAGTTTTAATAAAATAAAATAAATGGAAAATAAATTTGAATAAGAAGTCTATAATGGGAGACTGCCAATCCATGGTGTTACCAACATTTACAATTATGATAGAAGTTTGTTCACCGGTGTGGCTACCATCAGTTATAGATTTTAACGAGTTTTTCTTGTAGAAATTACTAAATGTGGGATTTAAAATAAAAGTGTCTTAAAATGGAAAATTCATGAAATAATTAAAGTATTGGAATTTTAAATCCAAATTAGTTTTTCAACTAGTAATGAAAATAGTGAAATTAATTTAATTAATGGATTTTTTATAAAAATTGATTTTTTAAATTAATAATGGAAATATGAAATCAATTTAATTTATGGATTTAAATCCATGTTGATTTTCCAATTATTAGATCTGAAGATAACTTAATCATTAGATTTTTAAATCCAAATTGAACTTCCACTTATTATTAGATTTATGAAAGGTAAAATTTTAATTGGAAAGATATATTTTAAATTACTTTTCATTAAAATATGGAAACGGGATTTAATATAATGTAATAGATTACTTATCTCCTAAGTAATAAATTTCCAAGTGAGAAGAGAAAAATAAGAAATGAACCCTATATTCCTTATGAATAAGGCGACATCTCATTTATAGGACAAGTGAATAAGTCGAATTGGACTCCTTGATTGCCTTTTTCTATGTTTATTACAATTGAGTTGGTTATTAAACTCTTATTATTAATGTTATATATACATGCTTACTTTATATGTTGAGATGTCCCCTAAATGACATTTTGAATAATAATAATAATGTGATTATTATTCTACGAGTGAGTACATCGAGATGGGCTTAGAGACACTAGAGTTGCATTGAAAGTGATCTTGTGAGATCCCACTGGGATAGGTAATTTGTGATAAAAATTAATAAAGTGAAACTCGACGTATTTAATACCAGCAAGGAAAACGTCTATCTTAGCTTACTGACTATGAGGTAGAGCCTCAAGCTTATGACAAGTTAGCCATATTGTCACTTGTCAAATGGTCTATTACTCGGGCTATAAAATCGATTATTTAGTAGAATTATTAAGTAAATGAAGATCGATGGAAATTTTAGACTTGGCTGATTTGAGTGTTATTTGAGGGTAAAAAGGTGATTGTTTGGGGACACTTACAATATATTGTATTGAGTTATCTCCCTTTCTCTACTTATTTTCTACTATTATTGTGTTATGGATATAGTGATGATGTCATACTTTTGAAAAGTAAGAATATGACAACCTATAGTTGAACATATGTGGACATTAGAGATTGACATGTGTATTATCTCTATATAGTTGAATTCGGGTAGTTTATCAATGTGTGACATTACCCTATCATGTTAGATGTGCATTATTGGATGACTATATCATATGTTGACAAATAGGAACACATATTATTATTATTTTCTTAATTCTCTCTTATCTGGAGAAGAGTGGATTCTGATGCAATTCCTTTATTTACTTACATTATATGGATATTATGTCTATTTCTTACAACTATACATAGTTGGATTACACCTAAGGCCATAATTGTGAAATGGGTCAAGTATGTTATATTTTTATGCACTATATTGTATATTGGATAAAGATTTCGCTCATACCAAACCCAATCTTACCATGTTATTTTCCCTATACATAACTCTTGGATACTCTTAAATGGGTACCTTAAGAAGTTATAGGTTTTATTAAAGTAGTGTAATTGTTGTTTGGAGGAAATGTGGAAGACAATCTTGTTTATTATATACCTATATATAAGTATGTTCTTCCCTTAGTAAGGCAATTGTATGTACGGCTCATAATGTGTAATCTCTTGCGACACATTGCAGACCTTGTTATGGAACATATTGTATAAGATTTATATTATATTTTATCAGCTACATGTTTGAGATATATCTTGTTTACGTACTTGTGTTGTTCAGTTTTAGGAAACTCCTTTGTATCGTTACTTTATGCCAAGATAAGATACATGTATTGAGTTGTTTTTATTGTTATGAATATGTATCCGTGTTTGCCCATAGTTGTGTATAGGCCTTGAAAAACTTTAGCCTCACATTAGTTAGGACTAAGCTGCTTGCTATCTCTCTCCTAAGCCAAAACCTGTTACAACCAGTTACATAATATGATTGATTTCCCATACCTCTTTGAGTTAATGGTCGATTACTCTTTCTAATACTTAGAAAATTCAACTTATATATTACATGTGTCATTAATCAATATGTTAATTATATCATTTTGTGTATTTTTCATACATAAACACTTTGAGGATCAGTTCTCGACTTATCATTTTGTTATGTATGCAAGAGAGTTTTGTTTGACAGTTACCAAGTTTGTTAGGAGCATTTTGACCACTATATTTTATAATATTGAATGAGCGTTCTACCCTCTTTTTTAGAACACCCATTACTCAATACACACACATATATTAGTTTAATTCATTAATAATTATGGGAATTAATATACTCAATAATGTATGGTGAGATATGTACATATAATGTTATATAAATGTCTAGGTGAACTACATATGTATGTATGTAAATGCATAGTTATGAGG
This sequence comes from Allium cepa, assembly GCA_030765085.1. Lineage (NCBI taxonomy): Eukaryota > Viridiplantae > Streptophyta > Magnoliopsida > Asparagales > Amaryllidaceae > Allium > Allium cepa. Next base: position 64,131,348 of record CM060935.1, read on the forward strand.
TTTTATTTCTATATATACATATATGTTAATAGCATTAACTGTATGCATATATCTATTTAGTATTGAACATATATGCATATTATTGATATGTATTATATACATTCGGCTTTATGTAATATATATATATATATATTGAAAACTATTTATCAAATAATAAATATAAAGATTAATTATGAAACATACGTTATTTATTAAATATTAAAATCAAATTTATATAACAAATTTAAATCATGTTAGGATTTCGACCATAATAAAAAAATATTCATGAAAAAAATACCTTACTAATTTAAAATTCAAGATCCTAAAATTTTAGATTTATTTTTGTAACACCCATGTTTTTAATATGCATTATTATAAGACTTTTAAATTTGTTTATAATTAAATAATAATGCAGGGAAACAGAATAAATAAGGAGATAAGCTAAATAAATAGAATTCAAATTTTTGCTTAGCAAAAAAGGAGGTTATGAAATCTTATATGAAGAAAGGAATTAAAATTTCAAATTAAAATGAGGGAATGCTGGGAAGGGAAAGTTAAGGTCCAACCCACTTAATAATTTTAGAAAAACTCTCCCCGTCTTTCTCATTTAATTTATTGTTCATATTAAAATAAAGACCAAAGGAAAGAAAACACCATTAAAACTCACCAAGTAAAGTAGGAAAAATATAAAGTTTAAAGAAGAAAGCTTAAGGCTAATTCTCTCCATACATAAACTAATCAAGAGGAATAATAAGATCATCCCTCTGTTTGCATGTTTTGATTCTCAAATTTGGTTAAACTCGAGATGCTTTATGATGACAAAGCATGGATTTGGTTAAGATATTCATTTTAATGGTCTTAGATATATTATATATAAATTACGGAATTAAATGAAGGGTTCTCATATTCAGAACCAAGGTTAATAATCTCCAAATGAATAGAAATTTTGATACATTTTTATAACATTAAATTGGAGATGCATTCTTAATCTCATAATTTTCCGCATTAATATGAATTTACTAAGTGGGTAAAAGGTGAAATTTTAGATTTTAATTATTTAAATTATAATGATTAATTATTTTGATACGAAATCTTTATATAAGTTTGTAAATGTAAAATATGATTTTTGAGTATTTTCTATTTTTTCCACAAGTTCATTAATTTATATAGATTAATGCTATTGGGGAAAATGAGATGAAAATAGTATTTGAATAATTAAGTAAGTAATTAATTAATATTTTTTCTAAAGAAGAAATCTTCTTTAAAAATTTCTGGGAAGAAATATGAAAGGATAGTGTTTGACGAATGGAAATTTGATGTATGAAAAGATATAGTAAAAGTAATTGTGTAAAGAAGAAATCTACCGGTTTTAAAGTTAATTAAAACATTACCATCTTATAAGTTTGATAGCTTTATTTTACAAGTTCAATAGCTAGATGCTCGACAGCTAGAGGCTCAATAATTTATTTTACAGTCTTGATAGCTAGAGCTTGATAGCTTTATCGTACATACTCAATGGCTAGATTCTTGATGGCTTTATCTTACAAGCTCAACAAATAGAGGATTGACAGCTTTATTTTACAAACTTGATTGCTAGAGGCTTGATAACTTTATTTTACAAGCTCAATAGCTAGATGCTAGATAACTTTAACTTATATACTCTATAGTTAGATACTCGATAGCTCTAGCTTACAAGCGATAATATGTTCTGTTACAAACTCGATAGCCTATACATTCAAAAATCACATGAAGCATTTTGTTTACTGTTAGGCCAAAATTTTCCAATATTAAAGTTTAGGCTTTGATAAAATTAAAAATATGTTCAAGGGTTTGTAAAGGAAAAGGGAATTGAAAATGGTAAAGAGAAATATAGCCAAATTATACAACTCTATAATCAAAAAAGACATATGGGAAAATGGTTATGACAATAACATATGTATATTCCTGAAGTTAATTTAATGATCTTATTTGTTTAGTTATATAATTTGATCAGTTGATTTTGCTTATATGTTGATGTGCTTACTTATATGAAATCACCAAAATATTGATGACATTGGGTTTTGGTAATTAATGACTACATTGGGTTTATAGGTGGGTACAATCTTTCCAAACTCCTGAGTGAATAGAATTGCATCAGCAAATCTAGAAGATCTAATTGTGTTATGATGCCCAAAACTGATCAAGAGAAAATGATATGTTTGATGTCTCTAAATTGGGTTAAGTTGTATGGACTTTGCAACATCGAGGCTAAATTTTTCGTGTGCACATTCGAGGATTGAGTGGGGATGCTCACTATTATTTTCTTTCATCATATGGATATCTTGGCATCCTTAGTACAGTGGAAGCCATTGGTTCTACCTGGTTTTGGTCTGAGTCAACCTGATAGTTTTCTAGATGGCCTGTGAAAACAAATAGGTTGTAATGAAACCATGAAACTATATTAATGTATAGACACTTGATGAGATGGTAGATGTAGGGAATATGTAACACTAGACCCTAGCGAATACTAATTTATTAACCATTACCCATTTTGTATGATGTTTATGTTATGTTCTAATCATTGTAGGAGCAGGTGGATGAGGAGAGAACAATATGTTAAGCATGTCTCATCCTATCCTATGGAGGTTATATTTTATCATTTTGATGATTAAGATACAATGAGGGGAAACTTCGTTCCGCTTAGTACCCTGGTTTCACTATGTGTCTAATTTGGATTAGGATGACCAATATTATTAAAACTAAACCTTTTGTCTAACTAATTTTTTATTTCTCTCTAAACTCTTAGGTACTCATTGGTAGGTCGAGAGTAGGGATACTTAGGTTAATAAAGCTTCTGAATACCTACATGAGGCAAGATTATATTAGTGCTTAGTTTATATTCCACTGTGTAGCATAGCTACTTACATGTGTATGCAATGAAGAATTTTATAACTGCCCATAGTTATGACTCTGATTATTCAAGAGGGCTTCATTATATGTTGCTCTTAAAGTTCTACGACGTAATCATTATGTTTTAACCAAACCTTGTTCTCACGAGGTTATGTAATGGAACAAGTAATGAATGAACGAACATGCTCTGTGAATTATTTTTTTAAATTTCATGCTCTTAATGTTCATGATACAATAATTGATCTCATTTTTTCAATGAAAAATAATATTAGTAATGATTGTAATATCATTAATGTCTATTTTGGAGTCTCAAAATGGGAGGTCTTACAATTTTATTCAAATAACATTTGAATTGTACTTAGTATTTTATTTAGTCAAACATTTAAAAATTTTAATAATTATTTAAATATTGTATTATAATTGCCAATTATTATTTTTCTAAAATATAATTGAGAACAAGGTTTAACTATTGTTAAATAAAATATTTAAAACGTAATCAAATATTACATCAGTATTTAAAATTAATCAATCAAGAAATTAAGTTTGGGAAAAAATTATAAATTAAATTTATTTAAAATTATGTTATTTAATTTAATTTTATAGATATAGATTTAATACGTATAATTATATAAGTAACTAAAGCGTGTATTAGAGAGAGAGAGTGTTTGTGTGTACACACACATATATATTGAAAATCTATTTAGACATAATTTGCTGACATAACAGATCTCTACCATTAGATTGCTCTTTGAATTCCACCTTGCATATAAAGAAAAAAGGATCCAATGGTCTAGATCTCTTATGTCACCATTTGTATTTTATTTTGTATTCAAATAGCCGAACCCATACACACACGCGCCGATTAGCTTACTGCATTAATTTTCTTTTGAAATTCATTTTTTTCTAAATGAATAAATAAATTAAGGATAACGGTGATATATTAAAATTAGATAAGATGTAGTACCTTTTGATGAACAACTAGAGGTTATACACATTGAATTATTAGTCCTACCTTCAAAGAGCACCTTCTTTACTCTAAAACTAGTTTGCAAGCCCAAGTTAAAGAAAAATTAATAGTGGAGATGAATATCCTAACAAAAATATGGTGTACCTTAATAACATCCCCTAGGGTCTTATTTATAGTTGTAGGGTGGAGCTATTGATGTCATCATCTATACATATATTTCTTAACAAACTGAGAATTAAACAACCTATCCAGCAAAGCTCACAACTTGAAGATATATTACTCTATATATGCCATGTTAGGGGACAAACCATTTTTATTTTAATAATAAACAATTTAAATTATTTCAATCCATTTAGTAAATTAACCAACTATTTATTTTATTTAGACCCTAAAAAATTAATTACTTTAATTAATTTTTCATCCACAGTGAATAAGTAGTGAACTAAATAAATGTATAAAACTAATTATTAGAAGCATGTATCCTTATATTATAGCAATTATAGAACTCCGCCCTTAAATGGAGAAATACTCACTTGACCAAGGTGCAAGGCGATGGGGTTAGGCGGTGAGCACAAACCTTAGTGCAAGCATGATTCTCAAAATATGTTACACATATACTTATAATGTTTTATTCCAATATCCTACCACAAAGCAGGGTCCCACTGACTGACCAAGTCATGAAGTGCTAGTCTTAAAATATGAGAATTGCCTCTACATAACTTTAATTCCTAACATCTACAACACATCAACTTATAAGACAATGTTCGGATTACCTAAGATATCCTCCAATCATCCTTAATTAAAAACATCACTCATAAAAAGAAGTAGAACATTTCCCGGTCGGCCTACTCTTCTCCATGAGCAATCCCAACTTGAACACCATACGGTAGAAATCAATGTTGCAAGTGATCAAGGATCTAGTCCTTCATGGGGTGGATGCTTATATAAAGAGACAACAAGAAGGAATCATCACAATAAAATTGGGAGCAACAGGTCCATGTCCGCAAAACAGTTTGCTGATGAGTTCTGCAATTTTTAAATATGTGCAAAAAATTAGCATTTCCAAATTAAATATTTGAGCAATGTGACTATTTTCTAAAAATCTATAGTGAACACTTTACTCACAAACAAGTTTGTCTATTACCATAATATCCTAGTGAAAATATTGCACAAAAATTATGCAAATGGTAGTATATGAGAACACATAACATACACTTAGCATAAGAATGATTAATAGTAGCAGAGATAAATTTGAACATGCAAACAGGCAAATCATAAGATATAAGTTCAAATTAAGTCAAACACCTTGTCCATCATTGTAACGAACTTTTTTTCTATACCCTTTGAATCGACAATAAACCACACGTGTCCAACTCAAATTGCACGAAAAGATGGAAAATGAAGGGTAATAAAGAAAATAGACAGAACAGAATCTCACACGAATGGAATAATTTATAATATTGAACAATATCTTTACAGCGGGAAACTTTTAAAATACATATATCAGAGTCTAACCTAAATTCGGCTTGGACAGTTATAAACATCTGTCCTTACAATTGCTGACAAACATTAAAATATATAGACTATAGCGGATAATAAAATATGTCATACGTAGATGAATATCTCGAGCTCTCTTCTCTGGAAACTTCATCTGTCTTCAGTAAACCTGAAACTACTCGGATCTAACCCGAGTATTGAAAATACCCCGATCGGCATTGATAAAGTAGCGTGAGAAAAAATCAAATAATAAATGATAGTATCATACATCAGCCTTTGAATAAAATCCTTTGAAAAGAAAGTGTATTTCATAAGACCACACCCACACATAAACACGGACGGGTTTTCAACTTATGATAGCCAAAGCACTTTTATATCCAAATATTTGGTATTATTTCTAATGACATCCTTTTGAAAACATTTGCAAATAAACTTATTAATCTTAGCCGAAATTGTTACATTGATTAAATTCCAGCATTATAGGTTTACAATCCCGTTCGAAGGTTCTTATTGGAGAATGAATTTCCATACAAATGACCAAGTGAAAGGACTACCTTCCGACGGGTACACCTCTAGATGGAAGTCCTGAGGCACAGAACATCTGCTCTCTACCAACGTAAGACAGACCTACCTCTTTAACTAGGTAGTACTAAGCATGTCATCCTCGGTCGTTACCGAGCGCGCTCTAGCATACAAACCACATTAATTTACATCGTGAATGTCATAGCGGGAAGAAATATATCTAGAAGGGGATGATCATACCCTAATTGCGAATGACCTACTTAGCCTTGCTGTATCTAACCCTGTTTAGGTCATTTTCGGTTGATGAGGCTCGAGACTACGATTACATTTTCACATAGCACATCCTCTTTCACTTTGAATGCCATATTGCCATTCCACATTCACATGACTGATTTCTACAAACGTATAACTTCCTAAGCTCGTAAAACTCGAGAAAGGGTGTTAAGCTAAGAGAAGGTGTCTTCTCCGCCACCGACTAATATACTTTTATAAAGATCACTCATTATGAATTGGAATACAAGGCCAAACATTCATCCATACAAGTTTATTCTAGGACTGAACGAAACCAAAATTACTTCCCTCTGCCAATACTAGGCGAGCATCCCTTGTGGTTTTGAGGTTTTTCATAACAAAGAGACCACTGCTATAATACAGTGGATCGGGGAGTTTGTCCCCAATTAATCAACAAGCATTCCATCATTATTATTCGTCTCAATGTCTCTGTCTTCAAATATCTTCATTCTTCGAACAAGTAAATTGGTTCGAAGTGGTTTTCGAATAGGAATCACCCAAATCCGACCTCGGTTCCTTCGAAATCCAATTATCGATTAAAAGTGAATATGAGTATGTTTTATTTATTGAGTCTATTTTCACTTTAATTCTTTTCGGATGATTTCGAAATCTCTTTCTTTGTCTTAGAGTAATTATAATAATCCATTCTTTTTTTTTGGACAAAATTTCAAATTTACCCACTTAACTTTCAATCCAAATTCCTTAATTTTTAGGTGGGTCAAAAATTATGTTATTTCATACATCGTTTATGGTAAACCCTAAAATCAATTTAATCAAACATTATTGAATAAATAGGATCATAGAAACCATTCAAATTTTACTCGACATCAATTTTTGTATTCAAAAAGTTCTATAGGCGGAATAATGGTGAAATCATGTTTTAAATTCCATGAATAGGATGAGTTCCCTTTTCAGATTTTAATACCAAATATAAAAAGATTATCTCTATGTAATCCAAGTTGTAGTTTATTCATTTTAAAGATTGCTTAAATTTTGGATAACACCAATCTTCTTTTATTTTGGAAAAGCTTAATATAATATTTTTGGAGCATCCGGGCATTCCTTTTGATCTATTCCACCCCTCGCCTAAGAAAATAAAACATAGGCCAGGTAAGTTCAGGGCACTGGTTGCTCCATCCCTAATCATAGTTAAATACCTTGTTTTATCTTTTCAGATCTCACAAGCGGGACAAATGTACTAGTCGTTTCTGCATTCTCAGTTACCAAATTTATTATGGAATTGCTTATAATGATTCAAAATTATCTTTTAAATGCTTAATTTTCCTTTTAAAAGCATACACAATTGATCCCGGGAAAATTCTTTACGTTTAAATTTATATTCCAAAAGTTATATAATTCTGCTACATAAAAGCGCTGCGGAAAGTGCTATATAAGCTTATTTGATTTAAACAACTCTTTAATATTTGATAATTCATATTTTCCATTTCAAATCTCTTATAAACTATTTAAATAGGATTATCAAATTTATTCCACATTTTTCTATAATTGAAAACATTCATTTAAGCAGATTTTCCGTTAGGTCACTTAACTGCTCTAGCATGATTTTTCTAGAAAATTGATTTAGACGTAATTCAAAATCTACTCAACCAAATTTTGATTTTCTTTCTTCGTTTGGAAGATATGGTAGTCCAAAATATTTTATCTTGAAGAATTTCGAGCTATATTCCACTCAATACACTTATTTGAACTTTTAAATGCGAAATTGCAAACTACACCGTCGTGCGATGCACCTAGTTTAACTTATTTTTCAACACTTGGAATAATTTATCCAAATAAAATTTATTTACTTATAAAACCATTACAAATCATTTTAAATCAATATTCTCACTTTTTAAAGTATTGAAACTGCATTTTCACTATTTCCATTTTATAATATTATTTTATTCCTATTATTTTAATATTAAATTTTAAATTCCAATTTCAATTCAATTTCAACTCTAACCTTAAATTAAACTAAAGTACAACTTAGATTTCAAATCAAATTCCAATTTAAACTTAAATTTCAACCTTAATCTCACTTTCAATTTTCAAAATCGATTTCAATTTCAATTTCACTAATCATCATAATTTCAATTTCAATTTAACTACCTTTTCAAATCCTGTTTCACTTCAAATTTCAAATTCTCTTTTATTTCTACTTTAATTTCAACTCCACTTAAAAATTTACTTATTTTTTCAATGTATATCATATCATCAAAATTGGTCTTATTTAATAAAGGGGTTACATAATCAAAATGAGCACAACCAACCAAGTTTAACATTTATCAGTAACCTAACTATGGTCCATACACAACTAATATGATAAATAATCACAACCATAAATACTTGCAACTATTCAAACATAACACAAACCTATCCAAACATCCATAATAACATTTCAAAGGGGTGTATACTTGCATATGTAATAAGATGATTATTATAACAAAATCAAAATACGATCTTTTAAAAGCTGAGAATTTTCTCACCTATATTTCCACACCGTCAATCTTTAGGTGAATTGGCGTGCTTACGGCTAACGAACTAATGTGCTATTTTTCGAGCGCCTCAAATTTGTTGCTTTCCTTTTCTTCTCTTTTTTTTCTTTCTTTTTTTTCTTTTGCATCTTTTCTCTTTTTTTCCTTGTTTTTTTATTTTGGTTGTTGGCTATAGGGGAGGGTATAGGCTCGGCTATGGGGTGTGGCTTATCGTAGGCTTGGGTTTGAGTGTGGGTTTGGGTTTGTATGGCTCGACTATTGCTATAGGTGGTGGGTGTAAGGTGTTGGAGGCTTGGAGGAGGTGGGTAGGTAGTGGATACAGCTTAGGGAAGGGGTGTTAGGTCGAGGTGGAGCTTGGGTGGAGGGATGTAGGGCACGACTAAAGTGGAGGAAGTAATGGAAGAGAAAGAGAATGGAATTTAGAATTTTATGGAATGAAAATGTAGTGAAGAATGAAGGGTTTAGGCATGTATTTATAGGTGGAGTTTGAGTGGCAAATCACCTTACTACCGTCTTCATATTTACATTTACATATATATTTCTTTTATGCATGAAAAGAGAGACTTGAAATGCATTAATGGCGATGTTAAAGATAAGAATGATTACATACTTTTTCTTTCTTAAATTTTGAATTTAAAAAGAAGACTTTTGCCTTTGATTTGATTTGCATTAAATGGATTTGTAAGTGTGTACTAATTGTAAGCATATGTGTCACTAATCCCTTTAGTTAGCTTTCTTTTCACATTTTATTTTGCTTAAATTCTATGTGTATAAGTCCCATCTTGCATAAGATAAAAGGAAGATATATAAAGATGTTGTTCTATTTGTTTACTTATACACACTTTTATCAAATCATGCCTTTACACTTTCCTTTATCATTTTTCTTTTATTTACTTTATGAAAAGTGGCAATTTGATTTTTTAGGTGTAAATGAAAGCGTTTTATGGTTTGCAAAGTGGTATTATATAAGTTACAAAGTGCATATAATCATTTAACGTTGCGACGACTTGTTATGGTTGAAAACGGTGTTTTTGTTGACAAATTTTACAGTCAAAATTTGACGTTTTTGTTAAGTTGTATATTGATGCAAACCAAAATTAAAAATAAACTTTTTACTTCTTTAAATAAATCAAAACATGTCTGTACATATTTTAAAATCATATTTAAATAATATCACAATCTCTATTTTTACAGTGTATGTAAAACTGACAAATGCGACAAAATTTGCATATTTTTATAAAACGATTATTAATATACTTTTAAATCTTTTAATATACTTTTATTATCTTTATTAGATGTTTTTAATAAGATTTAACTTTTCAAATAAATATTTAAACCTATTTATTTATTTTTAACAAAACTTAACTTTTGTTGATTTGTTCTAAAATCTATATTTATAATTTTTAAATTATTAACTATTAGATAAAATAGTTTCTCTATTATTATTTATTATATATAACTTATTTATTTAAAATTAAATTCTTTTAAATTAAAATAAACAAAATCTCTCACCTTCTAAGTAGCGAAATTATGAGTCGTTACAATCACCACGTAAGACAATAAAACAATCATGGCCTCCTCAAGCTGCTAAATGTATAATGATAAATATTAAAAGAAATTACTGAAAATTTTGTCCCTGTAGTGAGGATGATGATGTCACACTACAAGCTTCAAGGATCTTTTATGCAGATTATTTAGACAATAATTTTACCCTACTGGGTACAAATGTGTTATAGAATTATTGACTTCATGATTCAATGAAGCCTTACAATGATGTAATCAGATTCAAAGTTTGTACTTGTTTAATCCAACTAAGAGCGCTCTAAATTTTAATAGCTATCGATGCAGCAACAGAGTTTCATCATAGGAAGAAGAAGGGAAGTAGTTATATGTATTTCTATGGGATGACGATCCAGTTTGCAAGCATTGAATGGTCATGTCCGTTACCACGGTCATATCCATTTACTCCAATGACCATGATGTTCACTCCAAAGGCCATAAAAATTCATTCAAACCCCAAAAAAATTCATTCAAGATAGGTCTGTCAAAGCTTTTTCCACCAAAAACCATTTTGACATAGAACATTCTCCTTCTATTTTCAAAATAAAATATTTCAATTAACGAAATAAATGATCTGCATCACATAGGTGACTGCATAGATACCCAAGTGATACTAAGCCTACATATTTCAAGGATAGAAAATTTGATAATCGTCAAACCAATACATAAATGATATGTATCTTTTTATTTAAAGCTTCACTTTGTTTAAATTCTTTAATCTTATCTAGGTCTATAGTGACCTACTCTTAACCAAGTACCCCTATGAAAGGACTTGAAAAATCACATATATTGAGTTCCATTAAGTAGAGTATTCTATATGCTCAGCGTGTTAATATCCATGTGTTTTAAATCCTTGATTCATGAGTTTATCCTAGAAAGAGGTTTTACTTTCTTAGGAAATGACCCGATTTCCTGCTCACATGGGTAAGTTATTGAAGGTGCTATTGCGAACAACTTGTTAATCATATAGACTTATTTAGGATTTTCATTCATCTATGTTCATGTAGAAACCAACACTAATTCATGAATGAGTGATGTGGTTTTAATGTTCCATAATCATTCTCTTAACTTGTTTATATCCATTGAACCTTGTTTGTTGTTTTTAAAATATAGATTGGGTTTCTGTTAAGTATGATCGACCTTCATTTATAGATCTTGTTAGTACCTTAGACATTGGTTTTGATAAAAACAACCATACAATGTTATATAAAACATAGATACAAATATTTTGATCAAGTTATATATATATATATATATATATATATATATATATATATTGTATATAGTGCAGAATATTAGACACATATTGGTTTAGAAAACTATACAATATCAAGGGACGGATATAGAAATTCAAAAGTTAGAGATTGAAGACTCATGAGTTTTGAAGATTTAAGATATTTAGATAAGTTATAAAGTCGGATTATTTTGTTAAAACCCTGGTAGAACTTCTTTGATCTCTCTTCATTTTTCAAAAATGTTTTAAAATCTATTTTATAATTTTAAATGATTTTCAATTCCAAAAATAATTTTAAAGAATCCTTGTTTTTAAAAAATTATTCTTTAAAACGACCTTCAAATGATTCCTAACTTTTTGATTATTTGTTTATAAGATTATTATATTTTGAGTAATTAAGTTTTTATGTATTGTATATTTTAAATATACTTTTAATATGTTATACTTCTGTATAGTTTTAGTTTTATGCAATTTATAGTATTTAAAAGTATATTTTGACATTTATTAATACTTTGATTTTAATATATATTCACTTATACTTTATATATATTATTTTCAAAATAAATTCATATTTTAATACTTTATATATTAAAATACTTCAAATAATTTTATAAAGTTTTAAGTTTTATTATTATTAAAATGTATATAAACTTTGCTTAAATGATTTTGCAAAGTATCAAAATATTTTACAAAACTTAATGTTTTCAAAATAATTTTTATTTAGTGGTTTTTCAAAATTACAAAAGGAAAGTCATACATGATGGGGATATGTCGACATATCCCCATCATGTACGTCGACATATAGGTCGGGAATTTCAAAATTCAAATTTGAATGGAAGTGTTTTTTCGTCGTATCTCTTCACGAATGTACATAACTGTTGTTTCTCTAAATAGGGGTTTTCTAAATGTATTTTTGTTGACTACTTTATCATATTTTCTCTTCTCTTTCACTCTTTTGATTTCTAAAAGAAATTCTACTCAAAATCTTCTTAAATTCAACCTAAATTAAATTCAAAATCTATTGGTTTGATTCTCTAATATTTCAACTCTAATCTCTCTAATCTCTTTCACTTAAATCAAGATCAAAGTGCTAGTTAAGATGTTATATGAACATTTGTATTCAAGATCAAGAAATCAAGTCTGTAAACTCTGTCATATCATACTCTTATATTTTTTAGTGTGCTTGATGTCCTTTAAAATCCAAGTAGGTGTGCTTGTGTCCCTTTTAAATCAAATGGGTATGCTTGATGTCCCGTTTGAGTCAAGTGAGTGTGCGGTATCCCGTCTGAATCTAGTGGGTGTACCCAGTCCCCGAAAAATCTGGGTGGTGCATCTCATAGCCTTGAAATAGAGATTATATTAACTTTGATATTTGAAAATAAATCTGTATAAGAAATTGTATAGGTCTGGATGTAGGGTAACCCCGAATCAGTATAAAAATTACTGGTGTGATCTCTCCAACCCTTTGCTTTTTACTTTTACAGTATTTATATCTATCTTTGTTTGCATCTATGATTATTAATTCTGCATTGTTTAATTATAATCTTAAAAGAATTTAAAAGTATTCAAAAAAATTAGTAAACACTATTCACCCCCCTCTAGTTTTAAATTAGCCTTAAGATCCATCTTCCGCAAACTAACATTTCGTATCAGAGCATTGGTTTTCAAAATTTCATAATTTGATTTTTGGAAAGTATTAATCACAAAAGTTACTAAGAATAATTTTAACACTAGTTTTGAAAATCAATTTTGCAAACTCAACAAGAAATTGTTTCATAAATTTGCATACATTCATTATGTAAAGCCACTTGATCTTTTGATAAAGGTATAAATTGCAGGAATAGATGTGTTACATGGCTTTTGATGAACATACACCTGATGATCAAACTTTACAAATCAATAAAGATAAATGGATATTGGCTAGTGAATGCTCAAGGCACCTGATTGTAAATTTGGAGAACTGAAAGGACGTCGTTTACAAAGATGGTGGATCAGTCAACTTTGGAGACAATTTTAAAGGGTACGTGATTGGCATCGGCAATGTTGGTAATTCTCAAACTCCTGTTATTTCTAATGTTTTGTTAGTTAGGAATTTAAAACTTAATCTGTTGAGTACTAGTAAATTAAGTGATAAGGGCTTTAAAATTAAATTTGAAAAAAATAAGTGTCATGTTGAAGATAATGAGTCAAACACTATCTTCGAAGTCATTAGAAAAAGAAATATCTATATATTAAGTACGAAAATGTAAAATGATATTTTAGTCTTTTGGCTAAGCCAAGTGACCCTTGGATCTGGCATAAAAGATTTGATCATTTGAATTTCAAACACTTATCTAAGATTTCCAAATATGATCTAGTTAGGGGTCTTCCTAAACTAAGTTTTGATGTTAATAATCTATGTGATGCATATCAATTAGGAAAACTTCGAAAATTTCCTTCAAATCAAATGATATGATTTCCACCTCTCGACCCCTTGAACTTCTTCATTTAGATCTTTATGGTCCTTCGTAAATACAATCTACAAATCGTAATAGATATGTCTTTGTAATCATAAATGATTTTTCTAGGTTTATGTGAATGGTTTTCCTAAAACTTAAAAGTGATGCTTTTGAAATGTATAAAATCTTTGTCAAAAGAATTCAAAATCAAATGTCTATTAAATTAAAACAATTTGAAGTGATCACGGTGACATGTTCCTATAGCTAGAGAGTCAACACATGCATCGAATATACGCTACTCTATGATAGTCATTATAGGTGTACTATACATCAAATACTAAGGGTGTCTAGATATTAAGATTGGTAATATCCACATCGCGTCGCATCCCTTAGGTGATAGAATTAGTCAAATAAACAAGGCATCCATCATCCATCCTCGCATTTACTCACTCAGTGCATTAGAATAGATAACTCATAGGCTCGGGGACAAGACATGTCATCGTACCAATCCATCCCAATATCACAAGACCAGATGCGTCAATGCATCAATCCATTTCTCAGAGACTAGATACGTCACTATGTCAATCCATCTCAATACTCGAGACTAGATATGTTACCACATCAATCCATCTTGATATCACAAGTAGCATCGATCCCTTTGCATACATCATCCATAATAGAGCTCATTTCAGAGCTATCCTTACAACCCCTGTCTAAAGTCATCGTAGTTGGGAACTACTCTAGACAACCGTCATAAATCATAGAGTGTCAGCATGCATCTTGTACCTTTCCTCCAATTGCCCCCTTAATACGACTCATAGTCAACTACTCTACATCTTGAAGTACAACTATCCATCATCAAAGCCGTCACTTCCCATCATGGAACCATCATCATCTTACCATAAAGTCATTGTGCTAAAGCATCATATCTTCGCTTCACTTCCAAAATCGCTTGTTGAAGAGCTTTTGTCACGAAAATCGAATGTCAAACAAACGAATGAACCGTCACATCCTGCTCCTCTAAGCCACTCCATTATCCACATCATAATTGGCCAAATCAGCCACCATCAATAGCGGTAGATATCGAACACTCCAGAGTAGTCGATAATGACCACTTTAGTCATGTACTTAACCAAAAATGGTTAAATACAAGCCAAAGGAAAACATTCTACATATATCCCAAAATCCAAAGCACATCCTTAACCATCTTCCATCGTCATATCCATCGGCATGCACGATACTCTATGCACGAAATCCTATCCTATAGGATATTTCTAATACTATATCACCATCGAACGACGTTTTCAACCAAAATAACCAAACTAACATACATGCAACTAACAAGCATTCTAACGTCTATACTAGCCTACATACGTCTATAATAACACAATATAATCCATCCAAGCAACCAATATGAGATAATGTGCTATTGATATCAAAATAGCCTAAATCTGTCAATAGTCCATATGTGGATTTTTTTATATTTAATTCAAAACTATTTTATAACACTTTTAATTCTTTTTATAAAATAATATATGGGCTAACTATTTTAAAAATCACATTTTAAATTTAGAAAACATTTCAAAACGTCTTTTTTACACTATACAAATAATCATAGTATGGCGAGATACAATATTACTTACCTGATCCAAATCTGACCAAGTCTCCATGATTTCGTAGAGCTCTCCATCATGAGCATAATGTAAGAAACGGCGTCCAAAATGGACCTCATACGCAAAAGATATAGCGTTTATGAGTTATCTGATTATTTAAATAATTAAATTAACTAATGTGATAATTGACAAACTTAATTACCTTACTAATCTACTTCCTACTCTCCTAATAACACCTATACAGATGCATGAATAATCCCATCAACATCATGCACTTTTCTCCCCCTCCTTCGAGCTGTAATGCTCTAAATCGTGCGTTGTCAGTTGCAATCAACTCATGAGGCAACAATGAACACCTCAGTGCCAACCATGTCACGTCAGCATGCTCCCTCGAAATCTTGATCTGAAGGTGTCGTGTGCAACATTGCAAAGTCATGATTTGTCTCTTAGGATCGGACCACCAATCAAATACATAGGAAGGAGTGAATCGAGAAGAGGAGTCCAATCACGTCGTCCCGATCGTCTAACTCTGCTCTAATCATCTACGATATCTAACCCTAGGTTCGACAGCAAACACGACAATCTCTCAATTGCCATCGCACCCATCACCGAGCATATGTAATCGAAGGCCATCCCACCTGATTCCAACGAATTTGATCTCATGATTTTTAGTGACCTAAATCGCTTGATTTTATTTTTTGAATCAAGATAGAAGGGGCGGCCATTTTCCAAAAGGAGATGCTAATGAACAGTGCATGACTAATGGAAATCTAGGGTTTATGATAATGTGTATTTAATTTATTTTAATTTCTCAAATAAACGAGCATGTGTTTTGAGCTTGTATGATCAAATAGTGCATCTGATCGCCACAAAAATCGTTTCCATGCGTCATTTCATTTTTACGGTCCCGATGGTATAAATTTCGTCGCTATCTAAGACCGCACCCTAGGTTGACAATTTCTTGCTTTTCAAGACTGGTTCGACCATCTAATCTCTAAATATATTACTCATTTCAATTCGTAACATCGATATGAACTCAATGGAAGTGGTCTCGTGTCCTGATACAATCATATCTGAAAAATCATATTTTTGGGATAGTCTATTGATTAACAATTCAATATTTAAATTAACTATTTAATTATATTGTTGTTAAAAATATGGTTCGTTACATTCTCCCCTCCTTAAACGAATTCTATCCTTGAAATCCTAAGGAAGAGACAATACAACTTAACACCCTCACATAAGCGATGATAGCAAAGAAATTGTCACTTATCCTCTCGACAATGATCACTAAAATTGATCACAACTAAGGGAATAGAGTCGGAGTCAGCTGGGGCCATTATCCTCATCCCTAAGTATTATCACTATCTAGTCCAAAATCAAAGTGGCCAAACCAAACAACTAGGTTATGCACTAATTTCCAAAGAAACGAACAATGGAAAACAATAAAACCAAGTTGCTAAAAGGCAAGTCAATATAATACCAAACATTACGGACTCTATCGTGTAATAACCGGATATTTTGAACCATTCGCATCCACACATTCAGTCTTGAATTGCTCAAAACATCAGATTGTTAATTTATATTTGACAAAACTCACCACATATAGTAAATAAATCAATCACAGACATAGAGTAATATAACAATATGCAACGGAAACAAATGAATCGTAGTTCATGAAGCTACTATATAAATAATAGAGTATGAAACAAAATACAGCGGAAATGAAGATATGTAGAAGTCTCAAATACGTAAGCAAATAACAAATGAACATATCACTAGAGTCAACTGAATAACTAAAAGCTGAATAGATGGATGCATCTCCAAGTGAAGTTCCAACTCCAAAGGTGAGTCTCAAATGCGGTGACATTCAGTCTGACCCGAGCATAAAGCAAAACACAAAACAATCGAGTCAAGATTAACATTCTTATATTAATAAATTCAACTCAAGTGAAATGTTAACTAAAATACAAGTAACTTAAAGGATGTTTGGGATTCCCATACTCTAAGGATCCGTGGAACTATCTATTATGTAGTAATATACGCTATTATAATAATATCTAAAGTAAAGTAAACTATTAAAATAGGGTAAGGCATTATCCATATCTCCATTAACATATTTTTACATATTCCCATAGTCTATACAGTGCCGTAATTCCTCCGTAAACTAGAGGGCTATCAGAAGGCAATCCATAGGTACGGTACAAACCAAACTTGTAGTAGGCGCTATAAGGCATGCGATAAGGCACTCGAGGCAATGCAAGGGTAGATATACCGTTTGCATATCCGGACTGGTGGTAACGCATAGCAGCTGCTACCACCCACCTTGTGACACACTCCAAAATCAAAGGTGCACCTAATCAAATCACAAAAGCAATAGAATGGTATCAAAGAAATGTGTTCGATCGGAGGAATGACCTCACTTGGCCCGACATGGCTCCTGTTTTAGCCGCGTTAAGTAGACTCACAGGAGTCAGGGCTATGTAAATATCATATAGAATCGTCACCAACCATCCTACTTCATTCTAGAATCTTCACCACATACACAGTTGTTAAAATGGTTTTCGGCATTGGCCGAGAGTACGACAATATCTGATCTCGGTTTCTTTAACAACCAAACACTTATTCCACAACGTGGTCGTTTCATTTCAAATAGTTCATACTTCATATCAAAATATAATATTCATTTCAAAACCATATCAATTCGATATCATTATTCACTTTAAATAATATTCAATTCCTACATCATAACATTTCCAAAATTATAACACTTTCGAAATCCTAACACTTTTGAAATCATAACACTTTTGAAAACATAACACTTTGAAATCATAACACTTTTGAAATCAATAACACTTTTGTAATAATAACACTTTTGTAATCATAACACTTTGAAATCATAACACTTTTGGCTTAAATGAGAACTAAATGAAAATTTAGTGTACCTATTCATCTTTCTACACGAATATGTATGGCAACCCACTTTAAGTTTACGAAATTTTATGAATTCTCCTGTCCTTTCTTTCTATCTTACTAATAAAATAAAGAGTTTATTTTAGATATTGAAAATAGTATATATATTAAAATAGTTATAAATTAAAATAGTTTATATATTAAAATAATCTATATATTAAAATAGTTTATATATATTAAAAATGCTTTATATAATAAAAAGTTTCCTTTAATTTTACGAACCGATTCGAGTCAACTTAAATTCCAAAATTCAATTTAAATCAATTCTAGTTAACCATTTCAAATTTAAAGTTCAAAGATTAAAGTTTATATATTCAAACATTTACAATATAAATTTCATTTATATTTCAACATTTAACTTTAATTTATTTCAAATTGGAAAATGTTTACTTAATCATTTTTATAACAATTTGTTTGAATCCCAATTTATAAATTTGAATCAATATTCGATATTCAATCATAGTTTTATTTAAAGTTAAGAATATTCATTCAATCACCTTTTACCAAATCACATTATAAATCATATTTTTCCAAAATCTCAAAATCAATAAGTTCAAATAAATTCTTTTTTAAATTCAATTTTTAACCAATTTAAATTCTAAGGCATCGTTAGTTTATCTTCCCAACCTTTATTATTAAATTATAAAAATTTATTTTTAAAAATATTAATATAAACTGAAATAAATACTTAAACATATTATAAACCAATTAAATTTGATTTTTTAAGTTAAATATTATTATTAAATTTATTTTACATTAAATCTATTTATATATATTAAAATAGTAAAATTATAAGTAAAATCTTAAAAAGTATGTTTTCAAAACTAACTTATAAATTTAAAATTTCCAAACATATAATTTTAAAAACCTAAAATTTAAACCTTTATAAAAATAACATTTATATATAATATCTTAAAATCAATCGTTTATTAAAACCAAATATTTCCTTTCAAAACCTTGGGAATCATTTTCAAAATAGACCAACGGTGTCCGTATATAATTTTCTATCCTAATGTCAAGTGATACTGATATTTATCATTTAAATCCGTAATTTATTTAGTTACTGGTATATATCATTTCAATCCGCAATCCCAAGTTCAAAGTTAATGAAAATCACTTGGACTTATCATTTCAACCCATAACAATTTTCTCCTATTCTGCAAGATCATTCGGGTATGTATCATTTCAACCCATAGGGAATTCTATACTAACATGGAACTTGCAGAGTGAGAAAAAATATGAAAAAATATAACATATCAATAACTATCATATATCATCAGTGATAAAGTTAATTAAAATATAAATAACAAATTATGGTGTCAGATGTCACAGGTGAACCATTGCAGATCATAACATATCATATAACAATTAAATAAACAACAATTCAAATTTAACAGCAAATCGTCGTTTCAAGTGAAATCAAATCTACTAAATATAAGGATGTTAATCGTGAGTGATTGCTCACCTTTCGGGGCTAGAGAACGATGAGAATGGGAATAGAGATAGGACACGCAACGGATACAGACACGAGCAAATCAAAAAACGCTGCGACCAAATTGGACATCGGCAAGACTAGAGCAAGGCAAGATGAACTGGATTTTATGAAGATTAATGGTATAAGTGATCTTATATATATAACTATATATAACTATATATATAAAATCATATCTATATATAACTATATATATAAAATCATATTATAAATTAAAACATATATTAAACTAAATATATATGTATTCAAAAATCATTGTTTTAAATTAAAACACATATATTAAAATTAAACATATATACATAATATATTTTGAAATAAATACTTATATATAAACTTATACATAAACCCAACAAAATATATATATATAAACTAACATACCATCACCTACACAAACTTCTATATCACAGCTTATGTACCACCTACACAAATTAAAATCTAAAATCTACATACATTTATAAAACGGTCGAATATATACTTACACAAGGTAACAACTAATATATATAAAATTTTATACTGACATAACATCAAATTCGAAAGTCAATGTATGTCTATATATCACATGAAATCATTTCTCAAAGACAAAATACTATATGTATACTACCATATACATTTACCTGCATACAAATGTTACAGGAGCATATATAATATGTGTATACATCAGATCACAAAAGTACATACAGTATATGTATGGAAAACAACCCATGTCAACTATTATATGACCAATATAAACGTATAACTCATATAAAATATATATTTATATACCAACTTATCCTCTATTTAATTTTAAAACACATATAAAATAAACTCTTCAAATATACAAATAAACAGAATACATATAACTCAATATGTATAAAATTTATATAAACTAACTTGTATATACAAAGATTTAGAGAAGTAAGGAGTTCGGCCACTAGAAAGCAAGGCCAAGGCAAAGGCTGGTTGTTTATGGGGAAAGTGAGAGAGAGAGGAAGTGGAGGATCTTGGCTGTTGGAAGGTGATGCTCGGGTTAGGGGATAGGAGTTGGAGGTTGGAGGGAAATAAAAGGAGACGGCGGTGATGGCTCGGTGAGGCTACACCACATGAGGCAGGGGATAATAGGTGGCTGGGTCCAGGTTTAATGGCATGAGGCTTAAAGGGGAGAGGTGGAGGTGAGCAGGCAGAGGGATAGTCGGATCTGGGGTGGAGAGATAGGGCTCGGTAGGGCAAAGGTGGTTTCGAGGGTGGATAGTGATGGAGGAGATGGTGGCCGATGCTTGCTTTCGAGTAGGTTGCGTGCTGACGTTTGTAGTGGTAGGTCTTCGAAGATGCCGAGTGGGATGGAAGGCGGAGGATAGTGGAAATCGGTAAGTGAGTTGAGGGGGAAAGGGAGGATCACGAGTTGGAGAGCATAGAAAAGAAAGCAGCCTTTAATTATATAAGTATATTTTTCTTTTCAGAGAAAAGTATGAATTAGAACGATAGCTAGGAGAATGAACCGATATGAATATCAAATATAAGTTTTACCAGTAGGAATAATAAAAGCTAAAAATAAATTATGGGAATTTTAAAAGTCAATGGCTATTGGTTCACATGGTATATAAATGAAAGGTCACGGGAAATCAAAAGGTTCAAAAACAGAACCGATACGGAAATCGTTTTGCAGATTTTGCCTTGAACCGGACTTCGAAATTGGAAATTGAATATACTGTGGAGATCAGCATGACGAGATAATCAAAATGGTATACAGATATCAACGATACAACTATCCTATCGAAAGTCGATATTCGGTACCAAAAATGCTGCTAAAACGCCAAAAATAAGATAAACGGAGCAATATCAGCCAAAATTTGACGAAACAAAATATCACATCTCACTCAGAAGATGGTTTACAAATTTATTGTATAAAAATATTCAGGTTTGAGAAATATTTTATTACCATCAAATATTAACTGATTTAAATTTAAATAAAATTACACAACAAAATAAACTTTCATAATTTCTGATGAAAATTTACCACTTGCTATGTTTATATAGACGTATTTCAAATATTAAATTTTCATTTTCAAATTCAATCATTTAAATTTCACAAAATTCAGTTAATTACGTTATTAAAATCGTTAAAATTTACTGGTTGTTACATATCGACTATCAGTAACATCTAAAATCTCACGCATTGACTTTCCTCTCAATTTCGCCTTACATGACGGAAAATTTTGGCAGCTCCTCCATTGCACGGCTAGAGCTGGAATAAATCCCGATACAACATATGTACATCTCATATCCGAAGCATCTCATACCTGAGCATCTTGTTTTCGAGGACAACCGAATATATATAGCCAAATCCACACCACAAATGTTACATACTTCTTTTATAAAAAGGGCATTTTATTTAGATGCAAATATAAGTGGGAAATCATCCAAATAGCCAACGCTTGCTTCCATGTACCTGATCAAGTACGCAACAAAGATGATTAAGCACAATAGTAACATCATAATATAAATAAGCATATTAGATCATATATATAGTGTTCATCTCAAATTGATAAGCTATATCAAACCATAACTACCCCACATACATAACAATCATATAATCATAAGTGATCGTATCAAATACCAACAATCAAACATCTAACGCGCATATAAGATCAAATATCGAAAGCCATATCCATGCCTATCCTAGATGCAGGATACTAAAACATCTAGCATAAAACATAAAATATGATATCTAACATGAAAGCTGACAATAAAATGGAAATCGCTTTATTTTTCACTCAGTTGAATCTCTACAACACCACTGCCTTCCTTCTAACCTATTTCGTATCATGTCTATCAGTACGAATAGGCCTACAAGGTCTCGAAGTTAATGGTCTAGTCTCAATATCATCCAATCAATTTCGAATGGAAGCACTCCATTAGTACATCATTCCTCAATCCAACGACATCTGGAAAACAATTTCTATCCCTTACGGAATCAACCGTCATGGTCAAATCTACACTATATCACCTCTACGGACACTACTTACCTTTCTAATTTAGCCATGACCATCGCTAGTCTAGCTTCACATCTCTGACTAGTACTTATCCACAAAATCGAAGTAGGTTTAATGGTCAATCTAGCCAAGATCTTTGGCACTAGTTCACTACGATTTCTTAGGTCATAACCAATGATAAACTCGAGCAATGCCTACTCTGGTAATATTGCTCTCAAATTGGTATGGTTCCAACTCAAAACGCCAACAACAACATTTTCCATATGCATATATTGGAAATGTTGAAGTCGTAAGAGACTAAGAATTATAGCCTCACTATTGGCGAAGGTTTAGATCCTTCTTGGAGAAGAGATGATCTAATGATATGGAATCACTGAAAAATTCGAATCCCTCTCCAAATAGATAGTGCCTCCAAATCTCCAAAGCAAACTCTATCGCTGTGCGCTACAAACCAAGAGTCGAATACTTCCGCTCATGCGGTTTCGGCTGTCAACTAGCATATGTGACAGCCCTACCTTTCGGCATCAATTCTGCACCTAGTTAACTACCACAGGCATGTGTACTATCGTCTCCTCATTCCCGCTCGGAATGAGTAACATCGGTGCACTCATCACCCTCTTTGTCAGACTCACAAACGCACATCTGCACCTCATGCCCAAAATAAAAGTCTTATACTCACTCATCAAATTGCTTAACAGTGCTGCTACTTCAGAGAAGTACTTGGTAAAGCGCATATAACACATTGCCAATCCAAAGAAACTTCTCATCATCAGTTAGTGTTTTCCTAACACCTCTAGTATAATCATTAATCGTGCCTTGTGCTCCTCTTTTATCCATACATAGACGAAAGTACCATTAACAAGCACAAACATGATCTACTCAAGTAATCTCTCGAAACATTATTCAAGAAATCAATAAAGCTTTTTGACTCATTGTTAGCCCAAGCGGCATTACTAACCAATCAAAAATCAAGCTGGTGTACGAAAGGCTATGATAGGCATAAACCCTCTAGAATCTCTCAGTCGATGGAACCCTATCGTAGGTCCAACTGAGAGAACACCTTTCCTTTATAGAGTCGATCGAACAAGCCATCGATGAATGGGAGTAAATACTTGTCCGTCATCTCACTCGGTTCACTGTAATCAATAGACAACCTCAATGAGCCATCCGCCCTAATGGTGAACAATATAGGTGCATACCACTCAAAATGCTACTATGAATGAACGCTCACCTCAGCTGGTTATTCACTCGCACCTTTAGTCTCCTCTGATCTTTGGGTATCATCTGCCTTAAAGGCATAACTACTGGTCTAGCATGTCTAACCAGATCAATATGAAACTCAATCTCTATACGGTGGTAATTTGGTCACCAAATCGAATGTATCCGGCCACTCTCTAGCTACAGGCACAAATGTCAACTCATCGTGTTGGATATCAAGCGAATATAGAAAACTAACCATTTCCTCATCATAAGATGAAGAGCCAACACTACCCTCTGCCTATCGTGAGTCCCTATCATCACCAACGGCCTCTCACAATCCACCACTATTATGTACCCTTCCAGTTGGTGAATTCCTAGACTTTGATATTAAACCTAATTAAACCTAAAGCAATCAATAGCAAATAAATAAACGGACAAACGTCCATGACTCAATAAGATAGAGTTTCAAAAAACCAAGTATAGGCTAAGTGTAGACAACCCATGTGATAAAATTTGCATTTTGATGCCCTAAATTAAGCCCTAGGATGCTGCAGGCATCCACAGTATTAATTTTCAATGACAAAATATGGTATGTTACACATATATAATCTAGCTAAGCCCTAACAAGGTTCATCATAATCTAAAGGTCATTCAATAATTTAAAGGTTGGTTAAATATTTCAGATCTCAATTCTAATCTATCTAACAAATCACTAGATATGAAGGAATATGAAACCTCGACGTCAAATAAAACATGCATGGAAATGCCCTAAACGGAAGGCATACTCTCAAATGGTAATTCTTGTTCCCTTCTCTTTCGTCGATGGAGAACTCAACAAAATAGAAATGGCAATCAATGCATATGCTTTCATGGTTTTCCCTACTTAGCTTATTCGGGACAATCCTTTACACTGAATCCAAGCACTCACATTATAAAGCCTTTTTGGTCAACTTCTCAAAGCTCTCGTCAGATGACCAATCAATCTCTTCCCTAGATGATCGATCAACTCAATGATAAAGTTCCATCCTTCCCATGTGGAGTATCAATGAACGATAGACCATACATTGATATTGCAGAAAATTCGGTCACATACTTCAACACGGATATATCGCCTTACATCAAAGCGGTGAACTCTCTAAACAACACCGACTTTTGAAAAGTCGGGATAAATTCCTCTTCGATGTAAACTATGAACTAATCCCAAGTAAAGTGATCCTCAGGAATCGAAATTATAAGGGTACTCCAACAGTTCGTTGATCATCCCTGGAGTCATCTAGAGGTTAACTTCTATCTCGTTACATCATTTAACTCCAAGTCATCGAAGATCCTTTCACAAGCATTCATCTCGTCTTACACCTTAATAGTCGACTCCGTTCCAAGGGACGGTCTGCCTCCTAGACTCACATAGTCCTTATACAGCTTCATAAAGTCAAATCTAGGCACTTGCATTTGAGCACCAATATCATTTGGGGGCAACTTGGGCATTCCAGATTAATGATTCACACAATTTCTACAAACATATTCTATAAATCGAGATTAATGGTCCCCAATTCTACCCACTGCTTAACTTTAGAAATGGAGTCAATAATAGCATTTCTCGTATGCTAGATCATTCCTAATATATAATGAGGATGATCAGTCTCTCATAGAGAAAAACTACATCAATAGTGCTAGTGTGTGCAATACAACTTATATACTATATATATACTATTTATTTATTTTGTCAAATATATCAAAAATACATGCTCTCTCATTTATAGGTATATTCTTGATCTAGTCTAGGGTGAGAACTCCTACCCTATCTCTACTGAAACATGGTATCAACTCAGATTAATCACGTAAACTTAGCTCAAATACAAAATGTAACGGCCACCCTACACCACTGATGCTCATATGAACAAATTATGTGTTGTTGGGGCATCCGTATGATGTAGGACGGTTGTCAAGGGAAATAAATAGAAATAAAGAAGAGTAGAAAAGGAGAGAAGAGAATTAAAGAAAAGAGAAAGATCACACAATCACATAACCTACAGTATATCTCACTATGCATCAGATAAAATATAATAGTAAATATTTCAGATATAAAACAGGCGAGACAGTAATAACTATATAAACCATAAAACTAGAGCACACAGGTTTATATAGTTATACAGAATAGTAAAAGAGTTTATACAATAGATAAATAAACTCAACCGATCAACTGTCTCTAATGATAGTAAGTCAACACTGTCAAGGCTTCATAGTGTCACACAATGGAGTAAACAATAGTAACTCAAAATATATGAGAAAGTGTTACCATCTACTAGTCCATCTGCACTGCTCCAAGTGATATTTACACCTGCTATCTAATCTACTCATTTAAGAGCATTTGAGATAATAAAAAGCAAGCACAAAACCTCGAATTAGACAACAGTTTGGTATGAGCGATAAAGAATCTCAAAATAATATAAAAGTTAGTAATGTATATAGAACAGAGGGTATGCAGAATCGTACCTGACATGTCCCTACATCCAGAGAGTCAGCACATATCATCGAATATTTGCTACTCTATGATAGTCACCATGGGTGTACTTTTCATCAAATACTAAGGGTGTCTAGATACCGACATTAGTAATATCTACATCGTGTGACATCCCTAAGGCGATAGAAATAGTCAAACAAACATGGCATCCATCATCCATCCTCACATTCACTCACTCAGTGTGTTAGATATACGATAACTCACAGGCTCAAGGACTAGGCACGTCACCGTACCAATCCATCCCAATATTACAAGACTAGATGCGTCAATGCATCCATCCATCTCGAAGACTAGACACGTCACTATGTCAATCCACCTCAAAACTCATGACTAGATATGTTACCGCATCAATCTATCTCAATATCACGAATGTCATTGATCCCTTTGCAAATGTCATCCATAGTAGAGCTCATTTAGAACTATCCTTACAACTCCCGTTTAAAGTCATCGTGGCTGGGAACTACTCTAGACAACCATCCTAAGTCATAGAGTGTCATCATGCGTCCTGTAGCCTACCTCCGATAGTCCTCTCAATACGACTCATAGTCAACTACTCTGCTTTCGAAGTATAACTATCCATTGTCGAAGTTGTCACTTCCCATCATGGAACCATTCGTGCTGAAGCATCATATCTTCATTTCACTACCAAAACAACTCGTCGAAGAGCCATATCACCAAAATTGAATGTCAAACGAACGAATGAACCATCACATCCTGCTCCTTAAAGCTGCTCCATTATCCACATCAAAATTGGACAAATCGACCATTATCAATAGTGATAGATATCAACCACCCCAGAATAATCGATTATGACCACTTTGGTCATGTGCTTTACCATAAATGGTTAAGTAAGAGCCAAATAAAAACGTCTGGCATCTGTCCCGAAATCTAAAGCACATCTTCAGATCCATTTTCCATCTTCATATCCATCGGCGTGCATGATATTCTATGCATCGAACCCTATCCTTTGGGATATTTCTAATACTATATCTCTTTCGAACGGCATTTTCAACCAAAACAACCAAACTAACATACATGCAACCGACAAGCATTCTAACGTCTATAATAGCCTACATACGTCAATAATAACACAATACAATCCATCCAAGCAACAAATATGGGATAATGTGGGATTTATATCAAAATAGGCTAAATCTGTGAATATCGTCAAAATAGTCCATAAATGAAAAAAAATTATATTAACACTTTTAGTTCTTTAAATAAAATAATATATGGGCTATGTATTTTTAAAATCACATTTAAAATTTAGAAAACATTTCAAAACGTCTTTTTAACACTATACAAACAATCATAGTATAGTGAGATACAATTTCACTCACCTCATCCAAATTTGACCAAATCTCCGCAAAGTCGTAGTGCTCTCCATCATGAGAGCAATGTAAGAAACAGAGTCCAAAATGGACCTCATATGCAAAATATATAGCGTTTAAAAGTTATCTGATTATTTAAATAATTAAATTAACTTAAGTGATAATTGAAAAACTCAATTGCCTTACTAATCTTCTTCCTTCTCCCCTAATAACACCTATATAAGTGCATGAATAAACCCATCAACACCATGCACTTTTATCCTCCTTCCTCGAGTTATACTCCGCTAAATCGTGTGTCATCTATTGCAATCAACTCGTGGAGCAACAATAAACACCCCAATGCCAACTGTGTCACGTCCGCATGCTCCTTTAAAATCTCAACCTGATGGTGCCGTATGTGACAATGCAAAGTCATGTGTTGCCTCTTAGGACCAGACCACCAATCGAAGACATAGGAAGGAGGGAAATGCGAAGAGAAGTCCAACTGCGTCATCCCAATCATCTAACTCTGCTCTGATCATCTACAATCTCTAACCCTAGGTTCGACAGCAAATATGACCATCCCCTAATCACCATTGCACCTATCACCAAGCATATGAAATCGAATCCCATCTCATCCCAAGTCCGACTAATACAATCTCATAATATTTAGTGACCTAAATCGTCTAATTTTATTTTTTGAATTAAGATAGAAGAGGATGCCATTTTCCTAAAGGAGTTGATAATTAACGGTGCATGACTAATGGAAATCTAGGATTTTGGATAATGTATATTTATTTTATTTGAATTTCTCAAATAAATGAGCATGCATTTTGAGCTCGTATGATTAAGCGGTGCATCTGATAGCCATGAAAACGTCTGCATGCATCACCATATTTTTACAGTTTCGATGGCATAAATTTCATCGCTATCTGAGATTGCACCCAGGAATGATAATTTCGTGCTTATAGAGATGTTTTGACCAACTAATCATCCGATCTCAAAATAGAGTGATTCTTATACTCATTTCAATTCACAACGTCGATTTGAACTCAACGGAAGTGATCTCGAGTCCTGATTCGATCATATATAAGAAAACATATTTTTAGGACCGTCTATTAAAATATTTCAATATTTAAATAAACTGTTTAAATATGTTATCGTTAAACATATGGGTCTATACATAAACCAACTCCTATGGCAACTAATGAAAAATTCAATAAAGAAGATAACATGAAGAACGTTGTAACAACCCGGGATTTGCATTACCGAAAAAAATTATTTAAGATTTTATTTAAATGGAGCAAATGGATCTTTGGGATAAGGATAATTTATTTAAAAATATGGACATTTTAAATAAATGGGTTTTTAAAAATGAGGCGAAGTATTATTTTGGAACAATTAAAAGTTAATGGGAAATTTAAGAAGGGGATTTGGTTAAGTATGGGTTTTCATGGCTATGTTAACACTTAAACAATTTTTATACATGTTTAGAGCCATTCTCTCTTAAGGGGTCCATTAGCCTAACCCAAACCCACTTACCATTCTATAAATCATCTCAAACTCTTAACCCTCATTCATTCCAACCCTAATCAAAAAAAATTCCTAAAACCCTAAACCTAAAAATGGCCTCCATGCTTAGGAAAGCTCCATCCTCTCTTATATTGGCTTAAGCTAGTTAAAGTAAGGGAAGGTAATGCAAAAACCCTCTTGTAATCCATTTCTAACTCTATTTAATTTCTGGAAATCATGTTGTAATTCTTGGTTTTATGTGTTTTGGTATTTTTCTAGCTCCTTGATCATCATCTCTTAGCTTTGGTTAGTGCCATATAGGTGTTTGTTCTTTTGCTTGAGAGGAATACTAGATAAACCCTCTCCTAATCTATGTATAAGCATCTCTTAATTTCTGGAATTAGCCTTGTAACACTTGATTTGTTGTGTTGCATGAATATCAAAGCTTGTTGATTATCATTCCTTCCATTTGGACATTGCACACAAGTTGCTTGCTATATTGGTTGTCAGGTAATGCTAGCTATATCCTCATCATTTTCATGCTATGGATAGATATATATCTATGGTGTGATTTGATAATTGTTAATGGTCATTACTAAATCATTTGAGCAAGAAAAATTGAATTAATTAGCTCATTTCTCTATGTTTTGCAAAATTCTAAAACTGATTTATGCTGCAACTTTGACCATGAATATCTCTTTCAATATCTGATGAAATCATGCCAAATCACTACCTAGTGATAGTTAGTATTGCCATATATAACCCCTCCAAATTTCATAGCATTCGGTGATCATTTGAATGGTGAAATCTAATCTCAAAAACGGACCTGAATGCACTTTTATTGCAGTTTCTGAGCATTTTTCCCTGTTTTCAGTTTTGAAACAGAAACTTTGTGACACCGCCACAGTCACATCCATGATCGGAATCCAATGATTTTGGACTCATTGGAAAACTGGAATTCCGAACTTTATCTCTAAAACGTTTGATTAGTATCCGAGTTCATTTGACTCTTCGAAACTGTTGTCGAAGTGGGACCCGGATCTCAGCCTGAAACAGTGTATTCACTGTTTCCGGGTCCGACTTTAGAGCGTAGCGGCGGCTTCGTTTCAAGTCGGAATCGAGTAATTCTTTTTGCATTCTGAAGTAGGAATGTCGGACTACATTTTTACCAATTTTCATGCCATTCGGATTCCGTTTGCTGGTCCGAATCACTTTTCGAATTTGGGTTCGCATCAGTTTTGAACTATTTTCCAACACTTAGAATATTTTCAGTGATTTTCTGGTTTTGTCGATTTCTTTGAGATTTGTCTCTGGATTTCATACACGGGCCTTATAAAAAGGTTTTAAAAGGATTTTTCACTCCGAAATGGCTTTTGAAATTATTACATAATATTATTTTTAATTATTAAATTAATTACTCCATAATATGAGAGTTTTCAAGAGCCGTTTTAAAGTGATTTCAAATCAATTATAAATCCGTTTTCCGTAATTATTTTCTATAACAAAATCCCACACTCATACTTTAGCACTTCGAGCGATGTGGAAAGGTGCTTAAATGGTTGGGAAAAACTCCGGCCTATGAAACCGTGTGTATTTCCTTTCCGGTTAATCCCCAACCTATTCGATTGATCATTTTGGCCTTTCGGTCTAGTTTACCGATGACATGAGGTGAACTTTGCACTGCTTTCAGTGTGGAAGCTTACGATTGGTTAGTAAACCTTTTAGGGCGAATGTGGGGTATGGGACTCACGTTAACACTTTACGGGTTCCTTGCTAAAAGTTCGTGACACATTCCTTTTATTACCTTTAGGATAGTGTCTTCGGACTGTCTCCCTTAGAGGTATCGTTTTGGCATCTCTACTTAGATGGCCGTTATACATCTCTACATAGATGTATCGTTGTTGGAATCTCTACTTAGATGGCCTGTTATACATCTCTACTTAGATGTATCCTCTTTGACATCTCTACTTAGATGTTTTTGTTTTGGCATTTGTGCTTACGTTATGCCGATGATATGAGGCTTGTTATACATATCTACTTAGATGTTTGTTTCTTCTCTATGTGAGAGATTTTGGTCTTTATTACCATGATATATGTTTCTCTTTTGGAGATTATTATGTTATATGTTGCCTCATTATCTTATCGTGATTATTGTTGAGTTTATCTAACTGATTTGTTTAGCTAGCCTGACCCGAGTATTTTATGCTCGGGTCAGACCGAGTTGTTTCAGGTTAGGTCGTTTTGGACTTAGCTTGCTTCAGTGCTTCCTCTTTGGATATATCCGCTATACTATAGAGAGCTTTACTTGTTATCCATCCTTTATGATACTCTGATATTATGACTATCTTGTGTATATTCATTTGACTCACGAATGTGTGAGTAGTGGCTTTGTACCCACTTTTACATTTGGATCTGTACTTGATGTTGTATTGTGCTGAGACTATTTGCTTATTATCTGATGATGTTCTGTGATGATGTTCATTCTGCTATTATGTGTTGTTCTGATAGATCTTTTAGCCATTGTACTTTTTTTTCCTTTAAGTATTTATTGAATATGTCGAACCACATGCAAGAAAAAATAGATTCCATTTTTCGACGTGTTCAGTAGATAGTTAAAGTAAGATTACACATGATCGCTTCCATTATACTCTATTGTCCGCATTAGCAGACGGTATTATCCATATAATACTCTTTATTAATGAGGCTCTCGGAGTGGGGCGTTACAAACATAGATCAAAAGCTTTATGCAAGTATGATAGGATCTTTACTCTACATCACTGCAAGTAGACCTGATATAATGTGTAGTGTTCGTCTCTGTGTAAGATTTCAATCTTAACCTAAAGAAACCAATCTAAAATCCATAAAACGAATATTAAGATATGTGAATAACATTCTAGACTATGGAATTTTCTCCCAAAAAGTACATTCCTTTGATTTAATTTCATATAGTGATGTTGATTACGCTTATTGCAAATCAAACCAAAAAAGTACAAGTGGAACGTACCACTTTTTAGGACGCACTCTAGTTTCTCGGTTTAGCAAAAAGTAAAATCATGTATCTCTATCTATAGTAGAAGAAAAATATATTTCAGCAGCATTAGCCTATTCTCGGCTTATCTATATGTAGTAAACTTTAAAATATTTTAGTTTAAATTTTACTAAATCACCAATATAATGCGACAATACTAGTGCGATTAATTTATCCAAAAATCCAACTCATCATGTTAAAACAAAACATATAGATATACAATATCACTTTTTAAGAGATAACGTGAATAAAGGAATAATCTCACTCAAATTTATAAATATTGAAAATCAAATAGCTGATATATTAACAAACCATTAGATCAAATATCGTTTATTAAGTTAAGAAGAGAGTTAAGAATATCTAGAGGGTGTACCCAAAGCTTGGAAAATCTAGAGGGTGTGTCTCACAGCCTTGAAATCGAGATTGTATGACTTTGATATTTGAAAAGAAATATGTACAAGAAATTGTACAGGACTGGATGTAGGGTAACTCCGAACCGGTGTAAAAATTCCAAGTGTGATCTCTCCAACTCTTTACTTTTTACTTTTACTGCAATTATATTTGTCTATGTTTACATCTATAATTTTTAGTTCTATATTGTTTAATTATAATCTTAAAAGAATTTAAAAAGATTCATACAAATCAGTAAGCACTATTCATCCCCCTCTAGTATTAAATTAGCCTTAAGATCCATTTTCCGCAAATTATCAGACCTTAGTCCCATTTCTTTCGATTTTATAGAAACTATTACCTTTGCAAGACTCTTGGTCATCAGATCAGCCAATTTTTTCTTTTTTTTCTATGTAATTAACTGTTTTTTCTCCTCCTTTGAGTAATTATCTTATTATTTGATGTTCAAGACCCACATGTCTAGACTTTTCATTATATATTTTGTTAGAAACATTATAAATCATAGCTTGATTATTACAATTAATCACGATTGTTTGGGATGTCCTCTTTTGCAATGGAATTTCTACTAAGAGACTCACAAGCCATGCATTTTTCTGACATGCATCCACTAATGCAATCAATTCTGACAACATAGTTGAATCAAAAATACGTATTTTCTTCTTGGAACCCTAAGACACAACTACACCTCCTAATGTGAAGATCTACATATCCCTAGACTACATGGACTTAGACTGTACATTGTTCCAGGTTGCATCGTTATGTCCTTTAACATAGCGGGATAACCTTTATAGGACAAACCATAGTCAATGGTTCCTTTTAAGTAAACTAGCACTCTAGAAATTGCTTCCCAACGCACTTTGCCGGGATTACTTGTGAATTGACATAACATGCTTATAATGTTCGCTATGTCGGGTCTGATGCAATGCGTACACACATAAGACTTCCATTGATACCTGAATACTCAAGTTATAAAATAGTTCAATCAGTATTTTTTACAAATTTAATACTAGAACTAATGGAGTTAGCATTGGTTTGTCATTATAATGACCACACTTCTTGAGGAACTTTTCAGTATAGTAAGAATGAGTTAATACAAAATCTTCCTTCTTTCTTTGGAATCTAATCCATAAGATCACATCAACCTCTCCTTGATCATTCATATACAAACCTAGAGGATAGAAACATCTTTGTTTCTTTTGCATAATATATATCAGAACAAAATATAAGCATGTCATCAGTATACAAACACATTATATCATAGCAAGCTTTACCTCATTTGCTATAAATTCTCTTATCGGCATCATTAACAACAAGACCATGTAACAATGCCACTTTATCAAACTTCTTATGTCATGCATGTGTGCTTGCTTCAGACCATAAAGAGATTTATCCAATTTATAGACTTTCTTTTCTTGACTTGGCATTATAAATCCCATTATTTATTCCATATATGTTTCTTCTTTCATATATCCATTTGAATATCATTTTTCACATCCATCCGATGTATAACTAATTTTTGAGTGGACGTGAGTGCTATCAAACAATAAAAGAAGAATGAAAGTAATAGGAGCGTATTTATCAGAGCAGTCTATTCCACATTTTTGCTTATAACCCAAACCTTAAACTTATTAATGGATCCATTTGCATTTAATTTTTTCTTAAATATCCATTTACATCATATTGGTTTAACATCAGGAGGTAAGCTAGCCAAGACCCAAGTTTGGTTTGACATAATAGAATTCTTTTTATCATTGGTAGCTTTTTTCATAAAGTAGCATCTTTGGAACTCATAGAATCATAAAATGTTTTAGGGTCCTCATCTACATGCATCACATATATTGTCACATTAAGGACTTCATCCTTACTACCTTCAACTAGGTATATCATGAACTCAAGACCAATATTCTCTCCCATTTACTTCTTATTCATTTCGTATCTTCATATTATATCGAGATATCCTTGTAGTTTGGAGTAGAACTATAATCTTCATCAATGTAATAACTAGCCTCAATATATCTTGGGATAGATGATATTGATAGTCTAAATAAATTGATTTTAAGAATAACATTTGCTTTTAAAAAATTCAACATCTATTAATTCTATAACTTGACAAGTATCAAGAAATATAAATAGGTAAGTAATACTTTAAGGGAATAACTTATGAAAGTACACTTAAATGCTCTATTTTCTAATCTTTGTCTTTTAGGATCTGGTTTTCTAACATAGACCAAAGAACCCCAAAATTTAAGTCTTGATAGGTTAGGTTTTCTATTGATAATCTATTAGAAGATATGTGCATGTGTGTATCTTTTTCAAATAAGTTCTATTTAGAAAGTAACAAGTGGATAGCATAGAATCACCCCCGTGAGGTGTTAGGAAAATGTAAAGTAATAAGCATATCATTTACCATTTCCACTAAAGTTATATATTTCCCTTTTAGCAAAACCATTTTGTTGAGGTGTGTAGGGAGCAATGCATTGATGAACTAAACATGTTTTTTTATAAAACAAAGTGAAAACGTCTGAAAAATACTCCCTACCATGATTAGAATGTAATATCAATATTTTATATCCTTTTGTTAAGATGTGTACGGGGCAATGCATTGGTGTAATCTTCAATTAATACATAGTTGTTACCACCATAAGTTGTATGACCTTTTCAATCACCAACATCTCCATGTACCAATTCAAGCACCCAGTTTTTCTTCTATAAATTTGAAAGATTTTCAATGTATTTTTGTTTGAACATGTACTTCGCATTTAGAGATAGAACCAAAATTGCAATCGAGAATTAATCCTAATATGTTTATATTTTTAAGGGAATTATAATTAACATATCCTAATCTACTGCAACGACCCGTATTTTACGTATCGAAAGATCGTAAAACCGTTGTTATTAGGTCGTTAGTGTTGTTAAGTCGTCTAGAGTTTAAGTCGTCCAGAGTTAAGTCGTCCAGAGGTTAGGTCATAGAGGTCTTGAGTGTTGAGCGACCTAAAGATAAGGCAGAGCGACCCAAGGAAATCGGCGACTTAAGGGTTTAGGCGACTTAAGGAGTTAGGTCGTGTGATAGCTTAGGTCATATAGTAGCTTAGGTCGGTGGAGCGACTTAGGTGGTTGGAGCGACTTAAGGAAGTTAACGACCTATGTTAGCGGCTTAAGGGGTTTAGCGACCTAGGAGTTAGCAGCTTAGGGGAGTAAGCGACTTAAGAGGATTAGCGGCACAGGAAGTTAGCGGCATAAGAAGCTAACGACTTAAGGGAGGTAGGTCGCTAACGACTCGAGGAGGAAAGCGACCTATGTTAGATGCCGTGTTGAAGTTAGGTCTTGGACGAGATAAGGCTTAGGTCGTAGGTCGTGTGTAAGGGCTTAAGCGGTTAAGTCGTTAGGTCGGCAATGCAGTTGAGTCGTTAGGTCGACAATGCAGCTAATTCGTTAGGTCGCTGTAGTAGTTAGGTCGCGACATTTGTTAAGTCGCTAAGTCGTGATGGTGTTAGGTCGCAGGAGTGTTGAACCGTTGGAGGGTTAAGTCGTTAAGCCGTATGTGTTAGGTCGCGTGAAGACTTGAGTCGTTAGGTCGGAGGTTGTTAGGTCGTGAGCGATCTAAAAGCGAGCGACCTAAGGATTTCCAGCCTATAAGTACACGGGTTAGCTTCATTTTTGGGATCCGGATTTTGAAGCGACGAAGTTCTGCCATTTTGAGAGCTCGAGTGCTACACTTCTTCACTTCTTTTCTCCTCTTTAATCTTGTGTTTCTTTCCATCCAAATCGAAGATCCAAGAGCTTAGATTGAAGATCTCCATCCATCGAAGAGGGATTTCGTCGTTTGAAGCGGAATTTTGGCGGATCGAGTTAGATCCTTCGCTGTCCAGATTTGGAGTGTGTTGCTTTTAAGGTGTTTAGGTGACTCGGTGAGTGGTGGTTATCTCTCACACGGACCCAAAGGAGCATATTGGATTGGTGGTTTGATTTTGTGTTAAAGATAGTGATTTCATGCATTTTCGTAAACCTAAGTATAGATCCATTATTCATGAAGATTTGACATCCAATATAATATATTTTAACCTATGCAAGTTCATCCATCAAGTTGTAGAGATAATATTTATGATTTATGCTTGTTAGATTTGGACTCTTTATTTACAAGATTGCCATTTTAGTTATAATTGCTTTTAGATCATGTTTGAATGCTTAATTACTTGGATTAATGATTGATTTGATTGGTTGTTATAAATTTGTTGATTAGTGGTTGGATTTGGACAAGTTGGTCGAGGATGATTCAAAAGCTAAGGGAAAGGCTCTTGAATAGGAAAAAAAACTACACGTGGCATATGTAGCGGATGATAAAGCTCATATGGACAGATTCGATGATGATGTTGAGATGAAGCTTCGCTATGAATAAGATGAGGCGAGGCATGATGTGAGGTAGCTTTGGTATAATCCAGACGGGATCATTCCAAGCATGTTGATAACTCGAGGGATGGTTCGAGTTGGTGGATAATGGTTGGCTCGAGAGGCGCTTGAGCTAGTATGAGAATAGTCGTCGAGGAGGATGACTAGAAGGCTGAGATTTCATCGTTATTGAAGGTTCTAGCAGACTCAAAGAAAGAGTAGGCTGGGCAGATTCGATAGTCCCAAAAGACTACTGTTGGTGGTTGAGTACGCTGGGCAGATTCGATAGTCCTAGGCACGGGCTGCGACGACGTGCGGAGTTTTGTCTAGAACCGGGGTTACCATTAGCCCTTGACGGACGGTTGAAAGAATGTGTCGGTCATTCAATTAATGGTGGTATCGAAGCAATGATAACAGTGATAGCCAGAGTCATGGATGTTTGGATGTTTTGGTTGTATCGTCATTCGGTCTCAAGAGCGATGTTTTTCTGGGTGCTTATCTGATCTTGGTTTAGGCCTTGGGGGTTTGTACCTGGAAAACACCGACCTTGACTCGAGTTATAATTGCTTTACTTTAAATGTCTGATTTGCTATGTTTACTTCTGCTTAGTGCGTCTGGGGGCTATCACTGTATAAAGAGGTGGAGTGGGAGGGTTGAGTTCCTATTCCTTTTACCTTTATGCTCTTTTGGTATGTTGTTAGTTAATTTACCGCTCACTAAGACTGTTGTCTGACTCAAGGTTTTATGTTCAACTCTTATCACCTTGGGCTGTTCATCCATTTTGGGATGGGCAGACTAGGTAGCAGGTGACAGGTGTTGTTCTTAGTGACCTACGATGCCGATGACGAAGACGAGCTGGAGGCTTGCATATTATTTTCTTACTATATGTACTGGATGTTCCGCTGTTTGTATATTCTCTGAGTGATATATAGTGAGGCTTGATGTATTGACTATTCAGATTTTTGTATAAAAACTATTATGAGGTTTATTTGACGAGAATCTGTTTTGTAGAGCTTCACTACATATATATATATATATATTCTATTGTATTTTACCCATGCGCTGTGAGTAATGCGATAGATTCCGCTGTTTTTACCTTACCTTGATGATCATCCATGGCTGCCTGGCACATTTTACAGCGCACTACTTCCTTGTTTAGTGCAGGAGTCATGGGCGGTCGTCACATTTGGTATCAGAGCTTTGGTTAATCGATTTTAGCCAACGCTCGTTGACGTAACAACGTATGAGAGACGTAATTGTATTTTTATGGATGATTACTATATATAATATAGTGGCTTAGAAGGATTTGAACCTCTTATGCAGTTGTTTCTCAAGGTGCACTAATTATTTTTTTTATAGATATTAAGAATGAGTCGAAGAGGGAGACCAGCTGCTAGGGAAGGCCGTACTGCTGAGGGGGCTGCTGATTATGCTGCTATGTTCGATGCTATGATGACTTCGATCATGAGAAGGATGCCAGCTCCGGGGCCATCAGTAGATGTTGGAGTTCAAGTTCAATCTCCAAAACCGGTGGTTTTTGCTAAGTTGTGTAAAGACTATACTGCTCTTGGAGGGAAGGTTTTCTTAGGAACAGAGTCAACCATTGAAGTCCAGAGATGGATAGATGCTTGTAGAAGAATCTTTGGTGATTTGGGAATTGAGGACGCAACCAAAAGGAAGCTCGCATCAAGACAGCTTCAGGGGAGAGCTTCTGACTGGTGGAACTCTATCACCATTGATACTTCGGAGGAAGAAATTACTTGGGTGCAATTCCAAGCCAGATTTGAAGCTAAGTTCATTTCTACAGCTCAGAAATCCGTTCTATTCAAGAAGTTTGTG
This sequence comes from Allium cepa, assembly GCA_030765085.1. Classification (NCBI taxonomy): domain Eukaryota; kingdom Viridiplantae; phylum Streptophyta; class Magnoliopsida; order Asparagales; family Amaryllidaceae; genus Allium; species Allium cepa. Next base: position 64,170,474 of record CM060935.1, read on the forward strand.
GAACTCAAGCAAGGAGGAAGACCAGTTCTTGAGTATGTTTCTGAGTTTGAAGCCTTGTCCAAGCATGCCCGGTCGTATATCGAATCTCCGTATCAGAAGAACGAGAAGTTTGTGACAGGCTTGGACATTTATCTAGGGAGGCTGTTGGTGGATCATCTGGACGATCCATTTGAGAAGCTTGTGGAGAAGGCTCTCAGGCACGAGAATCTGTTTCCTAAAGAAGGATCTGTTGTTGCTGTGACCAAGGAGGAGTCTAAACCACAGCAAGGTGGAAACAAGAAGAGGAAGCAGCAGCAGCAGAAGGGTAAGGATGGCCAGAAGAAGCCGAAGGGCGAAGTGACCTGCTACAACTGTCAGCAGAAGGGCCATTTCTCCAAAGATTGTAAGAATCCAAAGGTACCGGTGAAGTGCCACAACTGTGACAAGCCGGGGCATATCAAGAAAAATTGTCCAGAACCAAGGAAGGACAGACAGATTGTGCAAGCCTATGCTTTGGGGGCTGTGCCATCATCTTCAAAAGCTCCTACTGTAGAAGAGAAAGGAAAGAATGTGGTGGTACAAGGTACCCTTTCCATCTGTGGTGTTCCAGTTAGAGTGTTATTCGATACTGGAGCGTCGCATTCTTTCATTTGTAATGAACTTGTAGGCCGGTTGGGTTTAGAACCGGATATTGTTGATAGACCATTGGTTGGGACTAATCCAGTTGGGGGTTCGTCCTGTCTGTGTATGTTATGCCGTGATCTAGTTGTATCGATTCATGATTGCTCTTTTGTTTGTGATTGTTTTGTTCTAAACTTTGCGGGGTTTGGAATTATTTTGGGTATGGACTGGATTAGGATGTACGCGGAAAAGGTTGATTGTAAAAGGCTAGAGGTGATAGTCGAGAATGTGGAAGGGCGAAAGGTTGTGATACGATGTAAGCATGAGGAAGGCGTCTTCATGAGCTTCATGTATTCGCTGGTTGTTCCACAGGATGGACTGTTATCGGTGCCGATCGCAAATGGACTTGAGGATGTCTTTGATGAGGTCAAAGGGTTACCGCCACATAGAGAGATCGAGTTTCGCATCGATCTAGTTGAAGGAGCCAGACCTGTTGTGATGCCTCTTAGGCGGATGGCGCCTAGGGAACAGCAAGAGTTGAAGGTGCAAGTTGATGATCTTTTAGAGAAAGGATTCATTCGGCGTAATGTGTCCGAATGGGGTGCACCATTTGTGTTTGCAACCAAAGCGGATGGATCGTTGAGGTTGTGTGTGGATTATCGTGAGCTGAATAAAGTAACTAAGAAGAACAAGTATCCATTGCCGAGAATAGATGACTTGTTTGATTAGCTTCACGAAGCCAAGGTGTTTTCTCAGATGGATTTGGCAACGGGATTTCACCAATTAAGAGTGGCAAAGGATAGTGTGCCGAAGACTGCTTTTAGGACACCATCAGGTTTATTTGAGTGGCTGGTAATGCTGTTTGGATTGACCAATGCACCAGCATATTTTGTGGATCTTATGAATAGAGTGTTCAGGGATCAGTTGAACAAGTTCGTACTCGTGTTCGTAGATGATATTTTGATTTATTCCAGAACGGAAGAAGAGCACAAGACGCACTTGCGTATTGTTTTGGAAACCCTGCGGAAACATCAGCTGAAGGCTAAGTTTTCGAAGTGTCACTTCTGGAAGAGTGAAGTGAGGTTCTTAGGCCATATTATCTCTGGAAATGGAATAGCAGTTGATCCCGCCAAGTTGGCAGCAATCCAGGATTAGGTTAGACCAAAGAATGCATCTGATGTGAGAAGTTTTCTTGGATTAGCAGGATACTATCGTCGGTTTATCAAAGACTTTTCCAAGGTAGCTGCACCATTAATAGGATTGACGAAAAAGAATCAAGTATTCAGATGGGATGCTAAGTGTGAGCAAGCTTTCGGAATCTTGAAAGAGCGACTAACAAGTGCTCCTGTTTTGACTATTCGAAGTGGAAATGATGAGATGGTGGTTTACACCGATGCAAGTGGTACTGGACTTGGAGCAGTGCTGATGCAGAAGGGTAAAGTTGTTGCGTATGCAAGTCGACAACTGAAGCCGCATGAAAGGAATTATCCGACTCATGATTTGGAGTTAGCGGCGATTGTATTTGCTCTGAAGATGTGGATACATTACCTATTGGGAGTTCGATTCGAGTTTTTTACAGATCATAAGTCATTGAAATATCATTTCTCCCAAAAGGATTTGAATCTTCGACAGCAACGATGGCTAGAGTTTTTAGCATCATATGATTTTGGTATAGCCTATACTCCGGGAAAGGGTAACGCAGTGGCAGATGCGTTAAGTCGAAGACATGCAGGATTGGGGGTCATGTTTTCAGAATGGAAGAATCTTGAGTATTTGGCTGGATTTAACTTCAGGCCCAGATGTGAATTGGAACCTGAGATGTTGGCAAACTTATCGATAAGACCTACTCTTGTGGAAAGAATTGGTGAGGGCCAAAAGTGAGATAATAAGCTTGTCAAGATTATCCGTGATTTGGAATCTGGATTAGACCCAGAAAAGGATAAAGGATTCGAGGTCGATCGAGAGGGTTGGCTTCGGAAATAAGGACGACTAGTTGTTCCCGATATAGATGAATTGAGAGATGAAGTTCTAAAGGAGAGTCATCACTCGAAGCTGACAATTCATCCAGGTGGAAATAAGATGTACCGGGATATGAAGAGAACCTATTACTGGGAAGGTATGAAGAGGGATGTTGGAAATTTTATTTCCAAGTGCATGAACTGCCAGTTGGTAAAAGCCGAGCAGAAGAAGCCCAGTGGATTACTTCAGCCATTGAAGAAATGGAAGTGGGAGCAAATATCGATGGATTTTATCGATGGGCTACCTAGAACAAGAGCGGGAAATGAAGGGATTTGGGTCATCATAGATCGTTTGACTAAGAGTGCAAGATTTATTCCTGTTCGATCAACTAGGACTGCATCGAAGTTGGCTGAGATGTATGTTAAGTGTATAGTTCGATTCCATGGTATTCCGAAAAGTATAGTGAGCGATCGAGACCTATTGTTCACTAGTGGATTTTGAAAGAGCTTTCAGGAAGTTTTGGGAACCAAGTTGTGTTTGAGTACAGCTTATCACCCCCAAACAGATGGTCAGACCGAGAGAGTCAATCGAGTTTTGGAATATCTCCTCAGAGCATGTGTTTTGGACTTCGGAGGATCATGGGAAGATCATCTTTATTTGGTGGAATTTTCGTATAATAACAGTTACCAGTCCAGCATTGGTATGGCGCCGTATGAAGCATTGTATGGAAGACCGTGTAACTCTCCGACATGTTGGTTGGAAACAGGAGAAAAGTTGATACTTGGGCCAGAAATGATTCAGAAGACTTCGGATTGTATAAAGATCATTCGGCAACGAATGAAGGTAGCCCAAGACCGTCAGAAAAGTTATGCCGATAAGCGTCGTAAGGATTTGGAATTCAACGTAGGTGATATGGTTTTTGTGAAGATTTCTCCACTGAAGAATGTTATTCGATTCGGGAAGAAAGGGAAATTAACTCCGAGATTTGTTGGACCATTCCCGATCATCGAGCGAATTGGAAAGCTCGCCTATAAATTGGAGTTACCAGAAAAGATGATGGGTGTGCACAATGTTTTTCATGTATCGTATCTACGGAAGTATGTGCACGACTCGAATACAGTGGTTTCTGCTGATAGCTGTGAAGATTTTGAGGTTAATCCAGTTGATAAGAGACCTCGTAAGCCGCTTCGTGTTGTGGGAACTGACACGAAACAGCTTAGGAGGAAGGTAGTTAAGTTGCTCAAGATACAATGGAGTGATGATGTTAACGACTGTACATGGGAGGTGGAAGAGAGGATAAAGGCAGCTTATCCTGAACTCTTCGAGGTATGACCATAAGGTGTCGTGTCATCTCATGACATTGTAACTTGTTCTAGTCTTAGAATTCTGCATGGTAGGCTAGTAATTGGATGCATGGTTTGTTGGTTGCTATGGATGGTAGGCATGCGGAATAGTTTTTGGTTGTTCTTGTTTGTTTGGAATTTCGGGGGCGAAATTCCTAAGGGGGAGAGAATGTAACGACCCGTATTTTACGTATCGAAAGATCATAAAACCATTATTATTAGGTCGTTAGTGTTGTTAAGTCGTCTAGAGTTTAAGTCGTCCAGAGTTAAGTCGTCCAGAGGTTAGGTCGTAGAGGTCTTGAGTGTTGAGCGACCTAAAGATAAGGCAGAGCGACCCAAGGAAATCGGCGACTTAAGGGTTTAGGCGACTTAAGGAGTTAGGTCGTGTGATAGCTTAGGTCGTATAGTAGCTTAGGTCGATGGAGCGACTTAGGGGGTTGGAGTGACTTAAGGAAGTTAACGACCTATGTTAGCGGCTTAAGGGGTTTAGCGACCTAGGAGTAAGCAGCTTAGGGGAGTAAGCGACTAAGAGGATTAGCGGCACAAGAAGTTAGCGGCATAAGAAGCTAACGACTTAAGGGAGGTAGGTCGCTAACGACTTAATGAGGAAAGCGACCTATGTTAGATGCCGTGTTGAAGTTAGGTCGTGGACGAGATAAGGCTTAGGTTGTAGGTCGCGTGTAAGGGCTTAAGCAGTTAAGTCGTTAGGTCGGCAATGCAGTTGATTCGTTAGGTCGGCAATGCAGCTAAGTCGTTAGGTCGCTGTAGTAGTTAGGTCGCGACATTTGTTAAGTCACTATGTCGTAATGGTGTTAGGTCGCGGGAGTGTTGAACCGTTGGAGGGTTAAGTCATTAAGCCGTATGTGTTAGGTCGCGTGAAGACTTGAGTCGTTAGGTCGTTAGGTCGGAGGTTGTTAGGTCGTGAGCGACCTAAAAGCGAGCGACCTAAGGATTTCCAGCCTATAAATACACGGGTTAGCTTCATTTTTGGGATCCGGATTTTGAAGCGACGAAGTTCTGCCAATTTGAGAGCTCGAGTGCTACACTTCTTCACTTCTTTTCTCCTCTTTAATCTTGTGTTTCTTTCCATCCAAATCGAAGATCCAAGAGCTTAGATTGAAGATCTCCATCCATCGAAGAGGGATTTCGTCGTTTGAAGCGGAATTTTGGCGGATCGAGTTAGATCCTTCGCTGTCCAGATTTGGAGTGTGTTGCTTTTAAGGTGTTTAGGTGACTCGGTGAGTGGTGGTTATCTCTCACACGGACCCAAAGGAGCATATTGGATTGGTGGTTTGATTTTGTGTTAAAGATAGTGATTTCATGCATTTTCGTAAACCTAAGTATAGATCCATTATTCATGAAGATTTGACATCCATTATAATATATGTTAACCTATGCAAGTTCATCCATCAAGTTGTAGAGATAATACTTATGATTTATGCTTGTTAGATTTGGACTCTTTATTTACAAGATTGCCATTTTAGTTATAATTGCTTTTAGATCATGTTTGAATGCTTAATTACTTGGATTAATGATTGATTTGATTGGTTGTTATAAATTTTTTGATTAGTGGTTGGATTTGGACAAGTTGGTCGAGGATGATTCAAAAGCTAAGGGAAAGGCTCTTGAATAGGGAAAAAAACTACACGTGGCATATGTAGCGGATGATAAAGCTCATATGGACGGATTTGATGATGATGTTGAGATGAAGCTTTGCTATGAATAAGATGAGGAGAGGCATGATGTGAGGTAGCTTTGGTATAATCCAGACGGGATCATTCCAAGCATGTTGATAACTCGAGGGATGGCTCGAGTTGGCGGATAATGGTTGGCTCGAGAGGCGCTTGAGCTAGTATGAGAATAGTCATCGAGGAGGATGACTAGAAGGCTGAGATTTCATCGTTATTGAAGGTTCTAGCAGACTTAAAGCAAGAGTAGGCTGGGCAGATTCGATAGTCCCAAAAGACTACAGTTGGTGGTCGAGTACTCTGGGCAGATTCGATAGTCCTAGGCACGGGCTGTGACGACGTGCGGAGTTTTGTCTAGAACCGAGGTTACCATTAGCCCTTGACGGACGGCTGAAAGAATGTGCCGGTCATTCAATTAACGGTGGTATCGAAACAATGATAACAGTGATAGCCAGAGTCATGAATGTTTGGATGTTTTGGTTGTATCGTCATTCGGTCTCAAGAGCGATGTTTTCTGGGTGCTTATCTGATCTTGGTTTAGGCCTTGGGGGTTTGTACCTGGAAAACACCGACCTTGACTCGAGTGATAATTGCTTTACTTTAAATGTCTGATTTGCTATGTTTACTTCTGCTTAGTGTGTCTGGGGGCTATCGTTGTAGAAAGAGGTGGAGTGGGAGGGTTGAGTTCCTATTCCTTTTACCTTTATGCTCTTTTGGTATGGTGTTAGTTAATTTACCGCTCACTAAGACTGTTGTCTGACTCAAGGTTTTATGTTCAACTCTTATCACCTTGGGCTGTTCATCCATTTTGGGATGGGCAGACTAGGTAGCAGGTGACAGGTGCTGTTCTTAGTGACCAACGATGCCGATGACGAAGACGAGCTGGAGGCTTGCATATTATTTTCTTACTATATGTACTGGATGTTCCGCTGTTTGTATATTCTCTGAGTGATATGTAGTGAGGCTTGATGTATTGACTATTCAGATTTTTGTATAAAAACTATTATGAGGTTTATTTGACGAGAATCTATTTTGCTTCACTACATATATATATATATATATATATATATATATATTCTATTGTATTTTACCCATGCGCTGTGAGTAATGCGATAGATTCCGCTATTTTTACCTTACCTTGATGATCATCCATGGCTGCCTGGCACACTTTACAGCGCACTACTTCCTTGTTTAGTGCAGGAGTCATTGGCGGTCGTCACATCTACTATGTCACAAATTGATAGAATCAATAGTATAAGAAGAAGCACTCTTTATTTGATTCAATATAATCATATCATTACAAGAGTATCATTGTCCAATGAAACTACCATTCTTGGACAACGCAAATTTATGGGATTCAAACACTAATTTGAATCCTCCTTTATTAATAAGGTATCCATAGAAAAAGGTTCTTACAAATATCGAGCATCTGAAACATCTTCGGTAAACTTAGAGGTTTTCTTGATGTGAAAGTGAGAAATATATTGCCATTTCCATTGACATTGTTTCAAATATTATTTACTACGATCACTTCATTTCCTACTCATCTAACTCCATTTTAGGTCTAGTAAGCGCTATGGTCTTTGCATATATATAATTCCTCTTGTATTGAACCACCGTCCACTTTCAATGCCACTAATGGATTATGCTTATTGCACTATAACCACAAGTTTGTCTTCGACTATATTTGTATTGTTCTTGAGGTTTTTTCCCTCATAAACGATAGTCACAAGCATAATGGTCGGGGTTGTTATAGAAGTAACAAGTGTCTTCTTCTTATCCTTCTTATTATGAATTTTCTTTTTAATTCTTAGGCTTTAAAAATGTTTATATTTTTTTGAACATTATTTACCATAGAATGAAACTTCATTTATTGACTATCATTTAGTTCTCATTTACAAAAATCCTCTTCTATGTGAAGATGGCGCTGTAAATGTGATGATCCACTACTTCTAACAATTAAATTAGTTATAAACACCATCAAAATACATGCACACTAATCACAGACATTTAAAATAGAGGATCTTGAGTTTTACAATTTAAAACCTAATATCAATATTGGCAAAAGAAAAAGAAATCATAATGGAATTTAAATAGATACAAGTATCAACAGTGGATACATACACCTTATATACACATGGTCTAATAAAATAAATAAAACATCTTTATTTTCCCATCCATCAATCATTACTAAATCTACAAAAGGAATACAATAGTAACAATGGAAAATAATTTAAGTAGACAACCTATAAATGTACTTTATACTCAGGCCTCTTTTTCTCTCCTTCCTTACACTTGCAAACTCTAAAAATATATGGAAAAAATGTATCAACTTTGTTCGGACAACACCTATATACACTCCGGCCATAAGCTCAAGAGTTATTGCATAGAAAAAGACTGCATATGTCCCCTTCTAAGGATTAAGCCCACATAGTTCTATTTTATGCTCTTCTCCTATATCAAAATACTTGTTAGCATATAACAAACATAACATCCATGCAACCAATGCAAGTAGAAAACGACATTTCTACAAAGCCATCACAATCAATCATTATAGGTGGTAACAATAATAATAAACACAACCATTAAAGATCAATAGTACCCAATGTCAACCTCAATCATCAAACAAGCCAACAACACAAATATACTTACATGGATACCGGTCATCAACTATTAGTAACATATCATCAATGCAAGTATAAACCAAATAAATTTGTAATATTACTTCATACTAGTAACATAATATCACTCTTGTCTAGTGTATACTACCCAATGAACATTAATAACAAAAAAAATCAAATCATCAAATGTACATTAACCAATCAATGTTAGTAACATGAACATCAAATCATCAAACGTGTACAAACCAATTGACCTTAATAACATAAACATCAATACCATCCAAACAATAAAGAACCATAGTTAAGTACCCATTGTCCATGGGTAATAATGGTTGAATATCTCACTCATCAAAATGCAATTTCGTTATCGTGCAACAAACATATGTGATAATTGCAATAAAAAATTAATCATATATTTTATAGTCATCCAAAATAATATATTTTTGACCATTATTGTCTTAATTATAAATTGTTTTATTATTATTTATTATAAAACCACCTTTATTTTTTTCATCTCATACAATAATAATTCTTTAAAAATGATGACATATCCAAAATCCTTTATTATATTTATGGCTCTTCAAATAACTTAAAGCATTGTATTTTAATTAAAAATAGCAATTTATCAAATTACCTTTTGAAATAATCACATTATTATTTTACATCATGATATTAATATATATTAAAACATCTATAATATTTTTCCAAAACCAATTTATTGCTACTTATCTCAAAAATAACAATATTCTATGTTATATTTCAAAATTCTTTTTATTGTTATTTGTCTTAAATTTGCAATAATTTAATCCCAAACACTTGTGGAAATGTATTTTTACTAATATTATTATTCCTAAAATATCTATTATTTTATTATCCAAACAATAATAATATTTTCTTCTATAAAATCCTTAAAATCAATTATACAGTCATTTACTCAAAATAGTACTAAAGTTATATTATTATTTGTGAAATCTTTATAAATAATAATAAACTTCCAATTTCAGTTTAAAAATAATTTTTTCGTTATTATTTATGAATTTTTTCAGAAGTTCAAAAATAAACCTTATTGAATTTGTCATATTAATTTTACCTTAATTCATTAAATCATTATTATGTACAAACATCACTCAAAATTAGTAATAATCTTATTTTGCTTATTTATCAGTTTTCCCCAAAATTATAAAATTCCATCCACTTATTTTAGTAAATATTTTTCCAATCTAAATACTAAATTAATTATAATTAAACATTCAACAATACAATGTTAGGAAATTTCTTTGCTAACTTAATATGCAAAACAAGTTAGAGCTGATTTGGATAAGGGTTTAAGTGGACTTATGCAAGCTTGGGAATATATGCAAGTCCAAGTCCATTAGTATTCAATTCTGGTCCATTATGCTCAAGTCTAAGTTCAAAAATAAAGTCATATGATCAGTTTTTCAATAATAGTCAATTGCACATATTCGAGGAAATATGCTATGTAAAGTTAAATGTCTAAGCCTTTATGTGTAAAAATTCAAGAGTTACAATCGGCACTTAAAATCTCCAAATTAATTTAGGGTTTACAACTTTAAATTGAGGAAATAGAGCAAGAAAAGATCTTTCTTTAGGGTAGCGGAGGATGTCTACTTACAGAGCTTGATAATGTAGGATGGCTGACACATGTCCCCTTGCCATCCCTTCATACGATAAATATTCCGTAACCCATATGTCTTCTAAGGCTCGGCATCTCTAACCACTTGTAAAAGCTCTACATGCATTGCTAATGTTGAAGCTCGCAATTCCTTTGGAGTTCGTTGTCCGTTTTTTGTTGGAAACTTTGAACTTGGAAGCACTTCTTCATGGAAGCTCGATAACTTGTTGTTTATAGAAGCTCACTAATAGTTATTGTTGTAGAGGCTCGATAACAGTTTTATCATAGGCTTGTCATCCTATAGAAACTCGAAATCCTCCCCTATTATTATATGCTCGACATCTTTTAATGGTGTGGCATCCTTTTTTTGTTCCATGCTTGTAACAACCTAAATTTTTCAGTTATAATAATTATCTAATTAATTAAACAATAAAATAAGTTTGTGAAATTGTCGAAATCGAGCTACAAGAGTTGCACCATTGGGTCCGTGATGATTTTCTGATCAATTTTCATATATAACTTGTCGAAATCCGAGTCAGTATGGAGAAGTTACGAGAGAAACAAGAACTCATAATTTAATAAACTTAAAAGGAATATATATATATATATATGTATATGTATGTATGTACGTATGTATATATAACGACCGTAGGGGTCGACTCGAGTCGACCTATAGGTCGAACAACATATCCCTTAGGTTGACCCGCCAAAATCCCTGGACGTGAAAGCATCCAGGTACGAGCCGAAGACTATATTTTTTATTTTTAGTTTAATGCTGTGCGTTCTTAGTTGCATCCAATGGTTCCTAGTAAGCCCACGACATGGTTACACCAGATTTAATCTTCAAATCTGATGGTCTGACCACACTATAAATATAACCCTAGGCCCAGCTATTTTTCTCATTTAGATTCTCTCCCAATTAGGTTCATTGCCTGAGGCTGAACCCTAAATAGAAAAATAATCTGGGGAGGAAATCTTTTTAATTAAAATATTCTACATCCTAGAAGTGGATCCACGAAGGCTAAGGATTAGAGCTAAGGACCACACATGATTTTTTGTAATTATTTTAGATTTGTAAGCAATTTAAAATAATAGGTTTCTCAATAGTTGTAGTTTTTCTATAATTTTGAAACAATTTTTATGTAAGTTTACTTATAGTCTACTTTTAAGTAAATTTTCAGAAGATTTTTTCAGTCTACTTTATTCAGTTATTTTATTCAACTATTATATTTAGTTATTTACATCTGTTTAAAGTTGGAATTTAGCCCGTAAATGTTAGTTTTTTTAGAGATTTAATCCTTTTTGATGCGAATAAATTATTAAAAGGAGAAGAATTTGCAAATTTGGATTAAAATAGAATAACACTAAATTTATAGAAATAAGATGTAAAATGAGAAAAACTGAAATAAAAATAAGGATGGGCTAAATAGTCAAATTTAATATATTTGCAAGCATAATTATAACAAGTGGTTATAAATAAAAAGAGAAAATAGAAGAGTAACAGCTGCAAGAACAATTATAACACATATGTTATAATTAGAAAGAAGAGATAATAGAAGAGGCTTATTTTAAAACTTAGATCACGGATTAAGTTAATAAGCAAATATAGAAGTATGGCCCATACCGATAGCATTCCCTTTCAGGACTAAGACCGATGGTTTACACGTATGAGGTTGGGACACGCTTATGCTAATTAGGTTAAATAAGTGGCCAATAGATAGAGGCTCAAATCTGGAGATTTGAGCAAGGGGCACAAAGCTAGAAGATTTGTTTGTTAGGAGTAGTACCGGTAGCATTCCCTTTCAGTTCAAGGACTGATGATCTCACACGTAGGAGAGGCTGGGCACGCTTATGCTGATTAAGGTAAATAAAGTGTTAAATAGGAGGCGATCGTTAGTGCGTACCGACACCAAGCGTGCAGCATCAGTTAGGGTAAATAATTCGCTACTGCGTCCTAAGGGCTAAAGAGGCGTCTTTTGTTATGACCAACATGATTGGTTCACAGTAGCACACAGAGATAGAATAGGATGATCAACGGGTAGAATTACGATTTCAGCCTAATCAAGTTAGCAGTTGAGATAGGATTAGGGTTTTCAGCCTAATCATGGCAGTTTAAGACAAGTGCAAACAATCAAATCAAACAATCTAAGCAAACAGTCAAACAGAATTGAAAATAGTATTTTATCTAAGTTTTATCTTTTCTATATCTTCCTTTCATTCTAGAACTATTGCTTAATCTATTGTCTTTATCTTGCTTAGAAATGCTAGTAATTACTTTCACTCACTAGACTTATTGTCTGACCCACTCCTCTTTTTCCCCTTTTCCCCCTCAATGAGCCAGTAGAGTTGAGTTGATTCTGGTTGCTTGGAGATTCATTTCTGAGTTTCCTCGTTTCAGATGTATTCTTCCACTTTTCATCCTTTTCATTTTCCTTATGATGGATTGGTACTTGTGAGAGGGATTATGATTATTATTATTCCTTTTGCACTCTGATTATGTAAGACGAAGATGTATTTTTCATGAGACATGAATTTGAGTTATTTTGAGACATGTCATGTTTTTATGATTTATTTTAAAATGCAGTTTAACTTTGAATGACAAGTATTATTTAAAGGTTTCTATTGTTTTTACTTATTTGCCTTGTGAATCTTATGTCTGTGATGCTTTAGCTATACATATAACGCACCATATCCTTTGGTGTGCCCTCTTTGGGTATATTAAGTGGTGTGAGGTGTGGGGTGTTTCACTTGGTATCAGAATCTAAGGTTAAAGGACTCCTAAAAACTTGATGTAAAAGTAAAGCATTTTTCAAAGGTAACATATTTTCAAACTATTTTTCAAAAACAAACTCTTAGAAATAGTTATCAAGTATAAGAGAGTTTTTATAGAAATCCCCTCAAAGTCCAATTCAACCTTCTTTCGATTGTTTCGAGCCTAAATTTTCTTTTCTTTGCATAGAACGCGAACGCCCTAAATATTCCATAGGGTGTCCAAGTCCCTGGCTGGTTCTGTAGATACCTCCAAGCTACGACACCAGAGGTGCAAGGGCAAGCGTCCAATGTAACACCAGCGAGTGGAGATCCCAATAATCTACCTGCAGTAGCTAATTTTTCTAAGCTATGTAAGGACTTTGCTAGTCTAGGAGCCAAGATGTTTTCTAGCACGGAGGATTTTGGAGAGGCATGAACTTGGTTAAGGAATATGGAGCGGATATTCGAGCTGTTAGGATTAGAGGACAGACAGAGAGTTCAGCTTGCATCTTGGCAGCTAAAGGGAGAAGCTTCTTACTAGTGGGAGATAATAGAGATGGAGGGTAGAGATATTTGTTGGTTTGATTTCCGGAAAGGTTTGACAGAAAGTTCTTGTTGCAAGCCAAGGAAAGCATGCAGTTGGAGAAGTTCGTTAGTCTGAAGCAAAGGAATCTTTCGGTGAAAGAGTATATAAATCAGTTTAATGAATTATCGCGATTCGGGATGGATCTTGTTAACACACCGCATAACAAGGCCACCAAGTTTGCTAAAGGTTTGAACCAACCCCTCGAAGGGTTAGCATTGAAACATGTACCTATGGGAGTGATGTATGGATCACTTATGGAAATGGCTCTCATGTCAAATGTTCCTAAGAAATAAGATGTTAAGGAGGTTCCTAAATTAGAAAACTCTAAGAAGTAGTGGTGGAAGAATAAGAAGGATAAGGACAAGAACAAAGGAGGAGGACCTCAAAAGGGATAGATCAAGAAGGGCGAGAAATGTCATATTTGTGGATTGGTTAGGCATTTCATAAAGTACTGTAAGAAGGACACAACGAAGGGGAGGTGTTATAACTGTGGGCAGCCTGGACACCTTAGTAGAGCTTTTACTCAAAAGATGGGGCAGAGAGCTAGCACACCTACGGTGCAAGTACAGGCTTTGGATGTAGAACCTTCTAGTAGTAGACCGGATCGAGGTAGGAAATTCTCTATAGAACGCTTGATCTCTATTATGGATTTTCCTATCCGGACTCCTTTTGACTCCAGAGCATCGCATTCTTTCATTTCTAGTTTCTTGGTTGATTGTTTGCACTTAGATATTTCTCCAGTTATAGACCCTATAGTTGTTTCAAACCCCGTAGGAGGATCAACATATTTATCCATGATTTGTAGGGCCATGAAATTTTTTATACTAGGCATAGAGTTTGATTGTGACGCTTGTGTACTAGGATTTTCAGGATATGGATGATTTTGGGGATGGACTGGTTACCCACTTATGGTGTGATATTAAACTGCAGGAGGAGAGTCGTCGGACTAGAGATATGTAGCGGACGGACTCTCAAGATTTCTTGCGACCCATAGGGGTCAGTCATGTTGAGCTTCCTTTATTCCCATTATTCATCACTAGGAGAGTTAGATTCAACTCCAGTTGATATCGATTTCTCAGACGTTTTTGAGGAGGTTAGGGGAATAGCCCCTAAGAGAGTGATCGACTTTAGAATCTATCTGAATGACAATGCTAAACCATTGGCATTGCCCGTGAGACATATGGTTCCCAGTGAGAGGGAGGAGTTAAGTAAGCATATTGGTGAGCTATTGGAAAAATGCTTCATCAAACAGAGCATATCTTAGTGAGGAGCGCTGGTCGTCTTCGCTACAAAGGCGGATGGTTCACTTCGACTTTGCGTGGACTGTAGAGGGCTGAATAAGCCCATGAAGAAGAACCGTTACCCACTTCCTAGGATAGGCATCTTTTCGATCAGTTAGTTGGATCTTCAGTTTTTTCTTAGCTTGACTTAGCTACGGGATTTCATCAGCTTAGGGTCGCTAACGATAGCATCAATAAGATAAAATTTAGGACACCCGATGGATTCTTTGAGTGGTTGGTTATGCCGTTTGGGCTGACCAATGCCCCAGCCAATTTTGTAGATTTGATGAGCTGTGTTTTTCGAGATGTCCTAATAAGTTCATTGTCGTGTCTGTAGATGACATTCTAGTGTTTTCCAAGAGTATGGAAGAGCATGCTATTCATCTTGAGGAGGTTCTTCGTACACTTCGTGTTCATCAGTTGAAAGCAAAATTCTCGTATGTCACTTTTTGGTGTAAGAAGTTGCGTTTCTTGGGGCATGTAGTCTCAAGAGAGGGTTTAATTGTGGATCCTGCTAAGATAATAGCAGTACAGGATTGCAAGACCCCCAAGAATGCTGCCGAAGTTAGAAGCTTCCTTGGTTTGGCTAGTTATTATAGGAAGTTTATTAGAGATTTTGCTAAGATTTCAGCACTGCTTGCTCACATCACTAAGAAGAATGCGACATTTGTATGGGACGTGGACTATGAGGATTCCTTCACAATGCTAAAGAGTGCCATTACTAGTAAACCAGTATTAGTTTTACCCTACGGAGCTAAACCTTTTACAATATACACTGATGCATGTGGGACTAGCCTTGGAGCAGTATTGATGCAAGAGGGGAGGGTAGTATGCTATGGGAGTAGGCAGTTGAGAACTCACGAGAAGAACTACCCCACCCATTATTTGGAGCTAGCTGCTATTGTTTTCACGCTCAAGTCTTGGAAACATTACCTACTTGGAAAGAGGTTCGAGCTTTTCACTGACCATAAAACATTGAAGTACCTATTCTCACAAAATGATTTAAACTTGAGGCGATAGCGTTGGATGGATTTTTGGCATCATATGACTTTGAGATAGCTTACACCCCCAGTAAGGGAAATGTGGTTGCCGATGGGTTAAGTAGGAAGAGAGCAACCCTCAGTCTAATGATCGTGGAGTAGAAGAGCCTAGAGTTTATTTCCACCTTTGATTTTAAGCCCTCTATGGACATTACCCTTAAATTTTTGGCAGCACTTGAGGTTAAGCTTACCATTGTAGATCAGATTGGCTTGAGGAAGCGAGAAGATTTAGAGCTTGTGGATATTTTGGATAGGATGAGCAGAGGAGAGGTCTCTAGACATCTCCAATGCTATTCCATCGATGGTAAAGGGTAGCAAAGGAGAGATGGAAGACTTTGTGTTCCCCGCACTGGTGATTTGACAAGAGCAGTTCTAGTAGAGGCACACCATTCTCGGATGACTATTCATTTGGGCGGAGATAAGATGTATAAGGTTATGAAGAAGTGTTTTACTGGAGTGGCATGAAGAAGGATGTAGCAGAGCTTGTGGCTAAGTGTCTTGTGTGCCAAAGAGTTAAGGTGGAGCAGCAAAGGCCTGTCGGATTGCTTCAACCATTGGACGTACCCGAATGGAAGTGGGACAATGATTCAATGGACTTCATAGATGGTTTACCCCAATCTAGGAAAGGCAATACCAGTATTTGGGTGATTGTAGATCGTTTGACTAAGAGTGCCCACTTCATTCCAGTCAAGAGTAAGAGGACAACACCTTATTTAGCATCCATATACGTTCGTGAGATAGTTCGACTACATGGAGTTCCCTCTAGCATATTGAGCGACAGAGACCCTATCTTTACTAGCGAGTTTTGAAGGAGCTTGCAAGAGGCTTTAGAGACACAGCTTAGATTGAGTACGGCCAATCACCTAAAATGGATGGCCAAATAGAGAGAGATAATAGAGTTCTTGAGGATTTATTGAGGATACACATTCCCAATTTTTTAGGAACATGGGAGGAGCACCTTCCTTTAGTGGAATTCTCTTATAATAATAGTTTTCAAGCTAGCATTGGGATGGTTTCTTTTGAAGCTCTTTATGGAAGACTTTACAAGTCGCCTTCTTGTTGGTTAGGGTCTACAGAAAGATTGCTACTTGGTCTCGACATGGTTAGAGAGACTTTGAAAAAGAATTATTTGATTAGTAGAAGAATGAAGATGGCCCAAGGTAGACAAAAATCCTATGCAGATAAGCAGAGAAGGGATATTGAGATTGAAGTAGGAGATTTGGTTTTCATTAAGGTGTCTCCGCTAAGAAAGGTAGTGACGTTTGGATCAAGTGGAAAACTTCCTCCCAGATTCGTATGTGGAAAGGGTAGGGAAGATGGTGTATCAGATGAAGCTACCAGAGAGGCTTGCGGGAGTTTATGATGTTTTTCATGTTTCGCACTTGAGAAAGTGCTTACATGATTCAGCAGAGGTAGCGGAACCTTGCCAACTTAAGGATGATGAAGTGGAGAGAAAAGCATTGGTTCGTCGCATTCCTACCAAGATCATTAGACATGATATCAAGAAGCTTAGGAATAAAGAAGTCGCTTTGGTTAAGATGTAGTGGGGTGATAGTATTGAGGACTCTATGTGGAAGGCTGAAGATAAAATACGTACCTCTTATCCGCATCTTTTCGATGGTACGTCTTGAATTTCCTATTTCCATCTTTAGTTTTGAATAGGTTCCTTCTTTAGTATCCTTTGGGAGGGTAGATCTTAATGTTTAACCTATGGATGGTAGGATTGAATGTGAACATGTTACTAGAACATGTTACGTATGGTGGATGCTAGTGGTTGCAAGAGTTTTCTAGTGGATGCTAATGGACGCATATACACACACTAGGCACTATTATCTCTTAGGGATCGGTCTAACTAGGTCACTAAATCATATGCATAAGGATATGTCTGCACTTGCATTTTCATTTGCATGGTTGCTATAATGAGTGATTATCATATGATTGTTGCATTTGGATGATGATTGTAGCACGCATGTAGAACTATCGTTTATCGTTAGGAAATTTGCATTCATTTGGATATATGGCACAAACATGATTGCATAAAAAGGAGGTCGACTGAATCAGTAAACCGCCTAATCTTTTGCAATATTTAGGGACATTGAGACTATATTGTTGCATATATCATAAATTGCATTAGAAATCTTAAGGACAATGGATGTAATGGATGATGGTTGAAAATGTGGTTGTAGAATTTGGATGAAAATATTTATTTCATTCTTCTATCCTTGGAGATTTCGAGGACGAAACCGTTTAAGGGGGGAGAATGTTACTACCCAATAATTTAACTATAATAATTACTTAACGAATTAATTAAACAATAAAATGAGTTTGTGAAATTTTCAGAATCGAGCTACAGGAGTTGCACCATTCGATCCATGGCGATTTTCTTATCAATTTCCACATATAACTTGTCGAAATCCAAGTTAATGTGGAGAAATTATGAGAGAAACAAGAATTCAGAATTTAATGAACTAAAAAGAAAGAAAATAAAAAATGACCTTATGGATCGACCCTCACTAGGGTCTGATCGACCTATAGGTCGACCCACAAACCCCTCAGGTTGAACCGCCAAAATCGCTAGACGTGAAAACGTCCAGGTACGAGCCGAAGACTACATTTTCGATTTTCATTTTAATCCCGTGCGTTCTTAGCTGCATCTGACGGTGCCTAGTGAGCTTATGATGTGGTTGCACTAGATTTAATCTTCAAATCCGATGGCCTAAGATCCCTAGGCCACACTATAAATAGAACCCTAGGCCTAGCTTTTTTTTCTCATTCAGATTCTCTTCCAATTGGGTTCATTGCCCGAGGCTGAACCCTAAATAGAAAAAATTTCTGGGAAGGAAATATTTTCAATTAAAATATTCGACACCTTAGAAGTGGATCTAGGAAGGCCAAAGACTAGAGCTAAGGACCATAATCGAGTGTTTTGTAATCAATTTAGATTTATGAGCAATTTGAAATAATAGAGTTTTCAATAGTTGTAGTTTTTATACAATTTTGAGGCAATTTTTATGTAAGTTTATTTAATCTTCTTTTAATTAAATTTCTGAAGTTCTTTTCAGTCTATTTTATTTAGCTATTCTATTCAGTTATTACCAGTTATTTACATCTGTTTAAAGTTAGAATTTAGCCTATAAATGTTAGTTTCTTTTTTTTTAGAGATTTCATCTTTTTGACGCAAATAAAATATTAAAAAGAGAAGAATTTGCAAATATAGATTAAAATAGAATAACATTAAATTTATAGAAATCAGATGTAAAATTAGAAAAACTGAAATAAAAATAGAGATGGACTGAAATAGGCAAATTTAAGACATTTGCAAGCATAATTATAAGAAATGGTTATAACTAAAAAGAGAAAATAGAAGAGTAACAGCTGCAAGAACAATTATAACACGTAGGTTATAATTAGAAAGAAGAGATAACAAAAGAGCTTTATTTTAAAACTTAGATCTTGGATTAAGTTAATAAGCAAATGTAGAAGTAGGGCCCATACCGGCAGCATACCCTTTCAGGTCTAGGACGGATGGTTTCACACGTAAGTGAGGCTGGGACACGCTTATGCTGATTAGGGTAAATAAGTGGTCAATAGATAGAGGCTCAAATCTGGGGATTTGGACAAGGAGTGCAAAGCTAGAAGATTCGTTTATTAGGACCAGTACCGGCAGCTTTCCCTTTCAAGTCGAGAACTGATGGTCTTACACGTAGATGAGGCTAGACACACTTATGATGATTAGGGTAAATAAAGGATCAAATAGGGGGCGATAGTTAGTGTGTACCGGCAATGACTGAGC
Source organism: Allium cepa (assembly GCA_030765085.1). Classification (NCBI taxonomy): domain Eukaryota; kingdom Viridiplantae; phylum Streptophyta; class Magnoliopsida; order Asparagales; family Amaryllidaceae; genus Allium; species Allium cepa. Next base: position 64,189,768 of record CM060935.1, read on the forward strand.
GTGCGACATCGAATAGGGTAAATAATTCACTACTGCATCCAAAGTGCTAAAGAGGTGTCTTTTGTTATGACCAATAGGATTGGTTCAAAGTGGCACAATAGAGATAGAATAGGCCAATCAATGGGTAGAATTAGGATTTCAGCCTAATCAAGTTAGCAGTTGAGATAGAATTGGGGTTTTCAGCCTAATCACGATAGTTTTAGACAAACGTAAACAATCAAACCAAACAATCTAAGCAAATAGTCAAACAGAACCAGAGAGAGTATTTTATTCGAGTTTTATCTTTTCAGTATCTTCCTTTAATGCTAGAACTATTACTTAGTCTATTATCTTTATCTTGCTTACAAATGCTAGTAATTACCTTAACTCACCAGACTTATTGTTTAACCTACTCCTCTACTTCCCCTTTTTCCCCCAATGGACTAGCAGAGCTGAGTTGATTCAGGTTGCTTGGAGATTCATTCCCAGAATTTTCTCATTTTAGATGTATTCTTCTACTTTTCAACCTTTTCATTTGGCTTATGCTAGATTGGTACTTGTGAGAGGGATTATGATTATTATTGTTATTTTTATGTTCCAGATATGTAAGACTAAGATGTATGTTTGATGAGACATGAATTTTGAGCTATTTTGAGACATGTCATGTTTTTATGATTTATTTCTAAATGAAGTTTAATTTGGAATGACGGGTATTATTTATATGTTTTCGCTATTTATACTTATTTGTCTAGTGAATCTTAGTCTCTATGATGCTTTAGCAATATATATAATGCACAACATCCTTTGTTATGCTCTCTTTGGGTATATTAAGGGGTGTAGCTGTTTCATTGCTCAGCGTCTCCCTAAGTCTTGAAGGTCGACATTACTATTTTACATCATCGATAATTCGATTATCTTTGGGACCGGTAACTTTTGTGTCAGTAGAGGCTCGATATTTTTAACTAGTTATTGTTTTGCTATCTCCACCATCTTTCAGAAGCTTGATATCTTTCCTTATTGTTAATGTTTGATGTCACCTTCTATTTGTCAAGTGCTCGATAACACTTATTGTTGTAGAGGCTCATTACTGCTTAGAGACTCGCACCCCTTCGCTGCTTGTTAATTAATTGACCATTTGACATCCTTAGAGACTCGGCACCTCCTTATTGCTTGTTAACTGCCTTAACATTCGATATTCCTATTGTTGTTCAGGCTCGACAACCCTTTGTTATTAGATGTTCGATGCATTCTTGTTATCGCTAGACGCTCAATAACCTTCTCTAAATGTTAAATGCTTGATAACTTTACTTTCTTCCCGCATCTCTCGCCATTTCCATGCTTGACATGTTCTCTTTAGATGCTCGATACTCATATTATGTAGCGACATTTACCCCCTACATAGAAGAAACTTATTATACTTTAGTATAATTCCACTTTCCATACTACCCTATTGGTATTCTAGAGTTTGCAATCTCATTCATTCATTCAGATATGGATCAGCGCCTCTTGCTATTTCCCTCTTCTTCTATAAATACTTCCCTTTCCTTCTTCCAAAAGTTTTACCTATAAATTAAAATTAAAATTCAAATTGCTATTATAGTTTTTCCATTAATCTCGTAATTTCTAAAATGAAGCCTTCAGTGTCTTCTATATTAAAGTTTGATTCAAGGTGCAATTTTTCATTGATCGATTTAAGGATAGAAAAGGAGGGTTTTTTGTTTTAGAACTGGGGTTTTATGAATTGGGTATTTACGAATTACTTGGGTTTGATTGGTGATTTGGATCCAAATACTCTTTTGATTTAGGAACTTTCGTGTTTGAATCTGAATGTCATTTGTAGGTCATAGCCCTAATGATTTAATAGAATATAATGATTCATAGAGTTTTGATAATTGATAAATTCTAGAGATGCGAAATTAATTAAGGCTTTTGATAGTTTTCAAAAACTCGATATCTACTTATAGACTCGGTAGTTGTAGAGACTCGATACCTAGCTAAAGACTTGCTAACTAGTTATAAATTTAATAAGTAGCTAGAGACTTGACAATTAGTTAGGGACTGCTAACTAGTTATGGACTCCCCGACTAGTTGTAAATTCGACAACTAGCTATTTGCTCAAGAACTAGTTATAAACCCGATAAATACTTAGAGAATCATTAACTTGTTACAAACTCGACAACTATTTAGAGAGTTCTTAACTAGTTATAAACTCGATAACTTTTATGAGTTCGACAAATAATAATAACCCAATAACCAATTGAAGAATATTCATCAAGTTATGAATTCACTAATTGTTGGCATCAAAAATGGACACCAACTCCCAGTTGTATGTGAAAGCACCAATATCCAATCAAATCACAGAAATTGAAGATAAACAAATGAAGAACAAAATTAAAACAATAAGAAAGTAAGTAAAGAAAGACAAAGATTTATATTGGTTCGACTAACTCCGGCCTACATCCACTTCAAAGTAATCCTTTATTTGTTTATACTACTGTTACAGTTGCAATGATACAAATTTTAGTAATTTAAGTGATGGAGTGTAGCCTAGATAGAAGATGAAGTGAAGCAAAAAAGAAGATCCCTTTGTTGATGCCATGTAAGCTATATTTATAGGAGAAGATGTGAAAATATCTTCCTCAAAACCAAGATATGGAACCATGAAACCTAGACGAGCCTGTTTGGAAATTTTGGGGCCAACTGGAGCCAATAATAGGAATCGATACTGATCCCTATTTTGAGGAATTTTTGGGGTGTGATACCTGTAATGGGTCTTCCATGTTTTAATGTACTTGCCCTCCAAATTTCATGTTGATTGCATATGTAGATTTTGAGTTATTGATCGATCATTGCTATGAACTTGAATATGGTCAATCCCTTATAGGGAAGAGGGGCGATCTATCATGGAGAAGAGGGCTGATCCCTCCAAACTCCTCCATTTGATGTGCGATCTTTAAGGACTCTTTAGGGTCCCTTCTTTTTATTTCCAAAGTTTCACTTCAATCCGCCTTGTGGTTGTTGAGTTATGGAACGATCATCATTGAGCTTTGTTATGTGCTTCCTATTTAATCTGATCCCTCTATTTTGATCCCTTTATTCCACTATTATAGAGGAAGTATTAGCTCTATACTTAGCCATTTTTTGAGTGTTGTCCATCTGAATCCATCCAACTATCGTCCATAGTTCCAAATATAACCGATCTCCAATCCTGATAACAATCTCTTTGGGCTTTCTGCCTTGATGATCATGAAGTCTGTTGGGTTAAATCCACCTACGTACTACCTTGCCAAAACGCGGGTTAACAGTTTGCCCTCCAAAACATGCCATGTGATAGGAAAGTGTGTTTTGAATTGCCATAAATCCAAAATCCAAAGTATACATAATCATCGATAACCAATTGTTCAATCTGAATCCAATCCATTGCTAATCAAAATCCATGATCTCTCCGAATTTTTAGTGGAATCCATGACCATTCCGAGTCGATAGCCAAATCCAAATCTGCAATCTGTCTGGATCATTTTTTCTAAATTTGTATCCATCCAAGCCGAATCCCTTGTCGTCCGAGGCTGATATCCAAATTCGTGACCTCCTTGGGTTGTCAGCCAAATCCGAGATCGCTCCGGGTCCATATCCAAATCCATGAATGCTCCGGGTCCATATTGAAAGTGTGCTATGGATCGTGTAATATGGATATATGATGGTACAGAGTATAGTGATGATAGTAATACTATAAATAGTGCGGAATATAAAAAGCATTATAGTAAAATGACACCATAGATTTTTATACTGGTTCGAAGTACCATCCTATGTCCAGTCCCAGACTCCTTCTGGAATTCACTAAAACAACTACCCTCATTTAACCCGAAAGAACAGGTCTATGCAACCCCTAAGCAGCCTAACATGGACCTGAGCAGTAGAACAGGATTTCGCCTCAGCAGCCAAAGAGGACTTCACTCGCCTGACCAGCAGAACAGGACTTCAACAAATACAGAAAATAGTTTTGACTTTTGTGTGTTCTGATAACACAGACTTGTCACTTGATGTACACCCTTCCTATAATCTTCTCCTTGAGTGTGTATATATATATATATATGTATGTATGTATCTATTTAAAAGTATATGGAGAATAAAAAGGTATAATATTGCTTTAATGCAGAATAATTGAAAGTATGATAGAAAATAGATTTCAGAGAATTAGATCAGAGAGATAAGAAAATTCGATTGTTGTTATTAAGTGATTTGGAATCAAGTTGGAGTTTGTATTTATAATGGTAGCAGCGAATGTTGGTGAAGAGTTTCGATGGAAGTGTTGCGTCCAAATCTTTTCGTAGAGGTTCGTATCTCTTCGTAAAAAGTCGTGTCTTTTCGAAAAGTAGCTGTTGTAGAATTCAGTCAACTGAACTTCTAGGTCATTCGACTGAATATTCAAAAGAATTTAAAATTTGAATACCTGTGCACCTGTGCATGTTTTATAGTATTTTCTAGGTCAGTCGACTGAGCCTTTGGGTCAGTCGACTGACCTGGTAAAATCTGTGCAATTTGCACAGGTTTTACAGGTATAATAATATATGTAACTTTAAACACTTTTATAATATAATATGTGTGATGACTCAAATTTTTTGGATATTTGAAATTGAAATATTTAATTTATTTTAAATATTTTAAAGATAATTTAACTTGAATTTCAAATATCACTATTTGTTTGTCAATTAAATTTTTGAATTTAATAATCTGAAATTGGTTTAAATAGTGAATCTTGGATTTTAAGCTGGATAGAAATATTTCAAAGGCTTGTAAAATTTATATTGGTAGTAATGAAGATAGTAAAAATGTTAAACTTGAATTTGGAAGTGTTTGTAAAGTTTTAAAATTATATAGCTTAAACTGAATTTAAAAATCGCCTTTCGAGGCACGGTTTCAGATTTCGACGAAACCGGTTCCATTGGATCCGTAATGTTGTATTATTATCGGAGTTCAATTTCCGTAGCATTTAGAGTTGTTGTGTGAGCATATGTCAGATAAACGCGTTGAAATCTATATCGAAAATTTAATATAATAATTGAATCCAAAAAGCTATCTTCTCCATATGATTGAATTAGGACTCGAAACCTTTTCCATTATGTTCGAAATAGGGGTTTAACATTATAAATGCCTAGCGACATGCCTCGATAAAAGGTTAAGTTTTTGAGTTACTTTTATTGAGACAATTTAAAATTTAAATTTGATGTATATTTTATATTCTGAATTGTGTTTTCATAATTAGTACGTTTCTTCCCGTCAACACGTAGCAACCTTTCTCTCTTTCTTTGGCCACGCGTTTTTCTGCTTTTTTAAAAAAATTAAACAAGTGGTCGATTATAAAAAAAATAAAGAGAAAAGTAATAACGAAAGAAGGAGAATCCAGTTTCTTTTTTTCTTCTCCTACCTTTCCCCTCTTCTTCAAAAGTTTTATTCGAAACAAATAAAATAAATGGCTGCCTCCTCCTCTTCAATTTCATTCCTTTATCGCGACTTGGAGTCGCGTGAAGCTGGGTGGCGCGACAATTCATTCGAATCGAATGGCAGACTGGTATTGCGAGCTTCTAGCTTTCATGAGTAGGGATAGGCGTTGATCAATGGCAGCGTTTCCTTTGAGGGTGTCGATGTGATGTTGAAGGGAGCTCGATCGTAGGAAATTAGGATTGCCAACGTTTTGGGTTGCATGCTCGTTTTCGTTGGATATCACGTGAGCTCGAAGTCGCCTTCGAGGCGAAAGCTCCTCCATCATTGGGTGGTTGGTGCGCACAGTGGGTGATGGCGGTGTAGGGGAGGTGTCTTGGGCCTGGGTTAGCCACGAGGTATCTTCTGTTTATTTATAATTATATATTTACATCTTATAGGAAGCAGATAAAACAATTACAGTAGATTCTGTTTTTGATTTGATTAAAATATATATAGATAAGGTTGTGGAAGAGAAATATAAATATATATATATATATATATATATAGGAATTTTATTTTTGCTGTAGAGTTTATGTAAGGTTGGATTTTTGAAATCTATAATGTTTTTTATATATAGGTAGTTTCAAGATGAAATGAATATATATATATATATATATATATATATACATATTTCATTTACTAGTCTAACTTTAAAATAATGTGTTTTTGGAATTAATTTGTTTAACTACCTTATTTACGTGTTTTAGAAATTGTTAATGGAAGATTAGTTAAAACTAAAAATATTTGTTAGTAAATTAATGAAATTAGTTGTTCAATTAGTATAAATGTTAACATACCATAAAATGTTTATTCAAGGTTCAAAAATCATGATGAAAACAAGCTGGGTTGGAATTGGATTGCAAAACAAAATCAAAGGTGAGTTAATCTCACTCATCTGGATTTTTATTTAAATAGTTAAATTTAAATATTTGGTTGGATGATTGAATTGATTGGTTGTGATATATTATACAGTAGTATATAGTATATTGGAATGATCGATTCCGCATTATATAGTGGATGAGACCCTATGCGCCGCATAATAGCAGAGGATATTATATAAACCCATATACCGTGATATTCCACCTCAAAGTGGAATTGGTATTTTGTATTGTGCTAACATCTGTGGATACAGGAAAACAGGTTAGAGGGATCCAACTGGATTCCTCAAAATATTTTGATTTGTTTAAATATTATGTGTTATGATTATTGGATAAATTTGTGATAAATTACATTGGTAAATTAAAATAATGGATACCATGGTTTGATTAAATATATTTGGGTATACCGAGTTACCAAAAATATATAGATTGGATTTTGAAAAGAAAATAAAAAAGAGCGAATTTGTAAGTAAAATGATTTTTGAGAATTTGGGATAAATTGACGAATTGATGAAAAAGAAAAAGAAAAGGAAGATAAAAGTGGATTTTTAAATTTTAATAAATAAATTCCGAGTATAGAAAGGAGATTTTGAATAAAAAGGGAAATAATGACTTTTAAAATATTATTTAAAGGGATAAAGAATTTATTTTGAAATTCAAGGTTTAAATCTATTGAAAAGAATAAAGAAGGAATTTGGAAAAGTATGAAATTGGTAATTTCAGATGAATAAGATTTTTAAATTATAATTAAGAAGTAATAATGGGTTTTTGAAATAAATTGGGTAAGTAAAAGAATTTATTTTTAAAATGAAGTGAATTTTGGAAATCAATTTTGGAAATTGATTTAGTGTTTAAAACTGTATTTTGGAAGAAAGATGAGACTATGGATTTATAAACTGGGTTTATAAGTGAAACAAGATATCAGTGGATATTTGAAAATATAAATTCACTATGGGAATTTATAAAGGAATGGGTAAATTGTTTTAAAATAAATAGTGGTTTATTTTTAAAGGGCGTGGGAATGGGAAGTGTATTTCCCTGGAAAGCCAAGTGTATTTTAAAGGAGACTTTTATGTATAAGCCAAAGGCTTTAAAATTTTGTTTTAAGGAAATGTTTTAGACAATTTATTATTATTAAAATGTTTTAAAATTTAAAGTAAATATTTTTCAAATTTATTTTAGTAGTATGATTTAATGGTTAATTTGTATTATGTTTTAAAAAGATAATTATTAATACTTTATAAAGTAATCTTATTTTAAAAATAGTTTTGGTAAAGTTTTATTTAAAAACTTGTATAGAATTTCAAAATTCTTATTTTAAAATTTATTTTGGCTTAACTTTTATTTTTATAAAATTAGTATTATATTTTATAAAGTAGCTTTATTGTCATTATTTTAAAGCATATATTTTTGAATAAAGTGTTTAAGTAGTTTAATTTAAATGTTTTAAAGTATATTTTATAAAAAAGTATTTTAAATTATTTTAAAATCTAAAGCATTTGTACTTGGTGATTTCAGTGGAAATAGAAAATATTTGAGGAATTTATCCCGTGAGAGAAAGGTGGTTTGAAACTGTTTTCAAAGGGTTGAAAAGTGAAAAAATATCTTGCGAAGATATTTTGAGGATTATAAATAATTTGGGAGAAATTATTATGGCTCGATGATTATTTGTGAATGTTATTTGATAGTTAAATAACCGTCTATCAATATTGGCCAATGTGCTGATCGTTTCGAAGAGACCGGGATCAGATTAATTTTTCGAAAACCACTTCGATCCGGTTTGAACGCTTTCGTGAGGAAGATAAGAGTTGGGAGTCGAAGATGGAGCAGTGAAGTGCAAGGGCTGATCGCTACTAATCCTGAGGGTGATTCCAAAATGGATGTAGTAGGAGTAGTGTCTTCGGTTCCGTTCGAACCCGAGACGGACTTGTATGGATGAATGCTTTCAGAACATCGTCAGGTGTACGGTGAGCATTCTAAGTGATATGTTCTAAAAAGGTAACACTTAGCCTCGAGCATCATCAACTGGGAATGACTAAAAATCAGGGGTTATGCAGCAAGTCTAAGTGGTAGCACCCATTAGGGCAAGGTTATCCCTGTCTAGATGTCCCTTTTATTTCGACTATGTGGTGCGGTTGGTGATCCCAACCATGGAGTGATCTTACTCGGGATTATGCAGTAAGGGGTAGTCCCGGTCTTGTGTTGCTGGGGATCGAGAGGGATCCTCGGTACGGTGATCTAGGCCACGTACTGTGATAGGTGGTACCCCAGTGCCTAGTCATTAGTTGGAAATCCATTATCCCTACGTGCCTTTTACGATTTTGATTGTATAACCCACTTTGTGGCTAGTATGCTGGAATTTAATGAATGTAACAATTTCGGCTATTTGAATAAGTATTTATATATAGACACTGTTATAATATCAGAGGATTTTGATAAGAAATGTTTTAGCTATCATAAGGTAAAAACCCGATATGTTTATTTGTGGCATGGTCTTACGAGATGCTTTTGATTTTCAAAGGATTTTGAAACTTTAATAATCCAATTGAGTGTGTTTTCTCATGCTGGTTTTTCAGACTGACTTGGGTGTTATTTAACTATAATGCTCGGGTCAGACCGAGTATTATAGTGTACAGATTCTGGATGGACTGCTGTGGAGCTCAGGAGACGAGCTGGATGGCGAAACATATCCGATGTATTTGATGTATATTCCGCTATGTATTCAGTTTTGGAAGGATGAGATATTATAATCGTCCTGAGTTGTGTTGTTGATTGTATTGAACTCTGATGCTGTATTCTAATGATGTATGTATAAAACAGATATAATTTATCTTGTGTAAAGATCTGTTATCATCTATTATATTTTATTCCGCTGCGTTTGTGAGATTCTGATATTGTTTTCTGTTTCTTCTTCTACCTCCTTTTTCTTTTAACCCTAATGGTTTGATTTTTCGGGTACCGAAAAATCGGGTCATTACATTTGGTATCAAAGCTGAAGGTTAAGAGAGAACCTTGGCTTTGGTGGAAATTACTCATTGAAATAGAGTCCGTAGTACTCTAGAATGAGTTTGAGTGCATTAATAGATATCAGTGCGTATTTGTTAGTGAATATAAAAATTGTTGTTATATTGTGTTGACTTATCGGTTGAGTGTTTATGAATTCTGGTCGATGTGTGGGACGCCATGCCATTGATAGGGATTTCTAAACTCTTAAACAAGATAAACCAACGCGGTATTGTTTTAAATAGGGTAAATGAAATAATTTTACCCAAACTATTTTTGTACATAAAAGGAATAATTTTCCATAAATGATTATATGGTTGCTTGGATGTAAGGAAGTGATAATATTAAATTATTATCATTGATTATTGAATAAGAAATTGAAATCATAATCAAGAGCTAAGAAATAAATTTATATACAACTGGGATTTGTAAATATAAATTGTAAATGTGATTTATAATTTGGAAAAGAATTCCAGAGAACTATTTGAAAGGATTTGAAAATTTTGAAATTTGGAAAAGATTAAATTTCCTTGGAGTTTGGAAATGGTTTTTAAAGGTTTTGGAAAATGTTTTGGAGGGATGAAAGCACTAAACTCTTTTCGATCGCTGGAAAATAATTCCGATGATGATCGCGACATCATCAGTGTTCATTTTCGAGTTTCCAAAAGAGGAATTGCTGCTAAAATTATTTAAAAAAATTGAAGTTGTTTGGAAAACTGGGGTTGGTTTTGAAATTCAAAGAGATAATTGAATTTACCAAAGGATTTTGGATATAAATAATTTCAAAAAGGAATTTGAAATACTTATGTGATTATTGAAAACTCTAGAGTTGGTTTAAAATATTTTGGAATGCTTGAGCAATTGCTTAAAACTCTGGAAGTAAATTGGAAATGCTTAAGGAAAAAATTTAGGAACTTATTAAAGTTTGAAATTTGTTTAGAATAAAAAAATTTAACTTAAGAAGGGTCCAACTAAAATAAGCGGGGAAGTTTATAAGAGTTAAAAATTTGAATTGAAATAGAACATGACTAAATCTAGTTAAATATATAAATAAAAAAAGAGAGGTGAATTTCAAGGAAGTCTAAGAATACTAGGTGAAGTGGGTACTTAAATAAAAATTTATTAGATAGAAGTAGATTTGTAAACAAATGTATAGAGTAATAAAGGGATTTACATTTGTAAGTAAATAGAATTGGAAACTGAATATTGGGAATTAATTTGAAATGTGTGTAATGGAAGTTAGTCAAGTTTTGACTAAATAAAAGTAAGAACTAGAATAAAATTAGTGAGTAAACTAATTGATTTAAGAGGGTAAGCAGATAAATTAGAATTGTATATTGGAAAATATTTAATTTAAAATGTGTAAAATAAGGTGAAGTCATAGAATTAATACAAAGTGAACTAAAATTATAAAGTTTGGAATAAAAATTTTGTTTGAAATTTAAAATAAATTAGTAAGTGGAACTAATCTAAATAATGATATGAACCACTTGTGAATGGAAGATAATTAATAAAATTCTATATTCAGAGTTTGAAGATGAATCGAATTCAAGAAGAATTGAAAATGAAAATCTGGATGAAAATTGGGAATAGAAGTGTTTGAGATTAAATAAATTAGTAATGAGACTAATTAAAGAAATGATTTATTTGAATATGGTTTAAGATAAAGGTAAAAAGAATTCAATATCTAAAATGAAAGGTAAATTGAATTCGTATGGAAATTGGAGATTCAATTTGAATAGAAATAGAGATAAACTAAAGTGGTGAGATAAAAATAAATATTTAAAGTGTGTAAGATATTTATATTGGATTTAAGAAATGGATGATGAAATTCTTAAGTAAATTTGATATTGAAAGTATATTAAGGTAATAGTTGATGAAATTTAAAATGGAAGTTGGAAAATGGATGGCTGCAAATAAGTGTAAGTGAATAGAAATCAAAATAATGTGAATAAAAGAGAATTGATATAGTTAATAATCAACGGATATAAATACGTAAGATATACGTATATTATTTTATTCACATAGCGATTTGATCCAGATTCGAGCACAGAATTTCGAGGTAATTATACTGATCCGAATTGGGATTTTTCACTCGATTTTCGACGGCGAACCTGGATATGGATTTTTAACTGATTCTGGAAATTCTCTATCATAGTTTGTGGCTATGCAAGGAGAATGACGGTTTATGATCAAGAAATCAGATCTGAGTCCCCACTAGGAAGTCGGGTGGACGATACTAGTTCGGAAGTGAAATTGTGTGATCAAGTGAGCGATCAAATTGGGTATTGCGTACGAATGATATATGTGCATCTACGGATGTAAATGAAATAGATATGAAAACTATTGTAAAGAAATGTATAAAATGATTGTGAAATCTATAAATGGATATTATGACCTAGTAGGATTTTCAGGTGTTAAAAAGCAAAAGGAAAATTGGGGTTTTTGATTTTTGAAGATAAATTGAAATTTGCTCAGCAAAGGTATGTATTTAAATTTCTGTATGAAATTTGATGATTTTCTGGTTCAGCCACTTGGCTTTTTGTTTTTTTTTTTTGAAATCTGGGGGCCCATAGAGGCATTTTGTAGTTGTACCGAGCTAGCCGCAAAGGAGACGCTGGTGAAAATTTTCAAAAATTTAGTGAGTTAGAAATTTTTTGAGAAATTTTGGAAATTAAAAAATTGGTTTTGAATTACAATTTGAAATGATTGAGTCAATATTATGGATCATAATCTATGGTTAAGTTTGGAAAGTTAGTAAGGGTAATAGTGTTGTTATAAAAAGATTGTGTTGGAAAGTTGCTGAAAACTATTTGGATTGAGAAAATAGTTAACGGGTTAAGGATCATTCCTTTTAATTAGCAATTTCGAAGACGAAATTCTTTTAAGGAGGGAGGAATGTGACGACCCGAAATTACTGAATATTTGAAATTGAAATATTTATTTATTTTAAATATTTGAAAGGTAATTTAACTTGAATTTCAAATATCACTATTTATTTGTCAATTAAATTTTTGAATTTAATAATATGAAATTGGTTTAAATAGTGAATCTTGGATTTTAAGCTGGATAAAAATATTTCAAAAGCTTGTGAAATTTATATTGATAGTACTGAAGATATTAAACTGTTAAACTTTAATTTGGAAGTGTTTTATTAAGTTTTGAAATTATATAGTTTAAATTGAATTTAAAAATGGCCTTTCGATGCACAGTTTCGTATTTTGACGAAACTAGTTCCATTGGATCCGTAATGTTGTATTATTATCGGAGTTCAGTTTTCGTAGCATTTAGAGTTGTTGTGTGAGCCTACGATAGATAAACACATTGAAATCTATATCGAAAATTTATTATAATAATTGAATCCAAAAAGCTATCTTCTCCATATGATCGAATTAGGACTCGAAACCTTTTCCATTGTCTTCGAATTAAGGGTTTAACACTATAAATGTCTAGCGACATGCCTCGATAGGAGGTCAAGTTTTTGAGTTACTTTTATCGAGACAATTTAAAATTTGAATTTAAATTTGATGTATATTTTATATTTTGAATTGTGTTTTCATAATTTAATACTTTTCTTCCCGTCAACACGAAGCGACCTTTCTCTCTTTCTTTGGCCATGCTTTTTCTGTTTTTAAAAAAAATTAAACAAGTGGCCGATCATAAAAAATAAAGAGAAAAGTAATAACGAAAGAAGGAGAATTCAGTTTCTTTTTTCTTCTTCTTCTACATTTCCCCTCTTCTTCAAAAGTTTTATTCAAAATAAATAAAATAAATAGCCGGCTCCTCCTCTTTAATTTCATTCCTTTATCGCGACCCAATCAAGATAGGGGCATCGCGACTCGAAGTCACGTGAAGCTGGGTGGCGCGATAATTCGATCAAATCGAATGGCAGACTAGTATTGCGAGCTCCTATCTTTCGCGAGTAGGGATAAGCATTGATCGATGGCAGCGTTTGCTTTGAGGGTTGCGATGTGATGTTGAAGGGAGCTCGATCGTAGGTGATTAGGGTTGTCATCGATTTGGGTTGCATGCTCGTTTTCGTTAGATGTCGTGCGAGCTCAAAGTCGACTTCGAGGCGGAAGCTCCTCCGTCCTTGGGTAGTTGGTGCGTGCAATGGGTGGCGGTGTAGGGGACGTGTCTTGGGGCTAGGTTAGCCATGAGGTATCTTCTGTTTATTTATAATTATATATTTACATCTTATAGGAAGCGGATAAAACAATTACAGTAGATTCTGTTTTTGATTTAATTAAAATATATATATATATATAAGGTTGTGGAAGATATATATATATATATATATATATATATATAATATAGGAATTTTATTCTTGCTGTAGAGTTTATGTAAGGTTGGATTTTTGAAATCTATAATGTTTTTTTATATATAGGTAGTTTTCAAGATGAAATGAATATACATATATACATATTTCACTTACTAGCCTATCTTTAAAATAATGTATTTTGGAATTAATTTGTTCAACTAACTTATTTACGTATTTTAGAAATTGTTAATGGAAGATTAGTTAAAACTAAAAATACTAGTTTGTAAATTTATGAAATTAGTTGTTCAATTAGTTCAAATGTTAACAAACCATAAAATGTTTATCAAGGTTCAAAAATCGTGATGAAAACAAGCTGGGTTGGAATTGGATTGCAAAACAAAATTAAAGGTGAGTTAATCTCACTCATCCGGATTTTTATTTAAATAGTTAAATTTAAATTTTTGGTTAGATGATTGAATTGATTGGTTGTGATATATTATATAGTAGTATATAGTATATTGGAACGATTGGTTTCCCAAATTATATAGCGAATGAGACCCTATGCGCAGCATAATAGCGGAGGATATTATATATTTACCTATATACCACGATATCCCACCTCGAAGTGGAATTGGTATTTTATATTAACATCTATGGATGCAGGGAAACAGGTTGGAGGGATCCAACTGGATTCCTCAAAATATTTTGATTTGTTTAAATATTCTGTGTTATGATCTATTGGATAAATCTGTGATAAATTACATTGGTAAGTTGAAATAATGGACGCCATGGTTTGATTAAATATATTTTGGGTATACTGAGTTACCAAAAATATATAGATTTGGTTTTTTGAAAATAAAATAAAAAGAGAGCGAATTTGTCAGTAAAATGATTTTAGAGAATTTGGGTAAATTGAAGAATTGATGAAAAAGAAGAAGAAAAAGAAAAAAAATGTGGATTTTTAAATTTTAATAAATAAATTCCGAGTATAGGAAAGGAGATTTTGAATAAAAAAGGGAAATAATGAATTTTAAAACCTAAGTAATATTATTTAAAGGTTTAAAGAATTTATTTTGAAATTCAAGGTTTAAATCTATTGGAAAGAATACAGAAGGAATCTGGAAAAGTATGAAATTGGTAATTTCAAATAAATAAGATTTTTAAATTATAATTAAGAAGTAAAATCTAAAGTTAGTGGGTTTTTGAAATAGATTAGGTAAGTAAAAGAATTTATTTTTAAAATGAAGTAAATTTTGGAAATCAATTTTGGAAATTGATTTAGTGTTTGAAACTGTGTTTTGGAAGAAAGATGAGACTATGGATTTATAAACTGGGTTTATAAGTGAAACAAGATATCAGTGGATAAGACATAGTGGAGTTGCTACATGTGGTTGTAGTGGCACCGGTCGAATCCCAGCGGCCACAATAATGAGACATAGTGCACGGCACTTATAAAACCGGCTAACCGAAGGCCAGGGCAAACATAGTTTCCTTGGCCCCAAAGTTTTCAACATAGTTTCCTTGGCCCCAAAGTTTAGATTCAACATCAAATTGCTTTATCAATCTGTTTCAATGGCGAACTGCGTTTTCCTCTTGGCTTTATCGATCTGTTCCCCTTAGATTTGTTCGTCTTTTGTTCCTTTCGCTATCCATTCCATCTCGACCGCGTCCATGCCTTGCCCTCCCCTTCACCCGCTCCCCTCCGTTGTTCCTCCCTCTTCCCCCTCTTCTACTAGATGCGGTAGGGTTTTTAAGGATCTTAGAGTTGTGATTTCGTGTTCATCTCCGTTTAAGCTATCTTCCTCTGAGTTTCCTCCCCTACCAACTGTCTTGAAACCGGACTTTGCTGCTGTTGGGTGCAGTAGCTCGCGACCTGTGATGTTGAAACCTTTGTTTGGTGTTGTTAATCGTTCTGTAAGTGGTCATGTGCCATCGAATGTGACTAATGGTGTTGTCTCTAGGGATAAGGATGTGGAAATTGGAGTGTCAGTAAGTACATTGTGTTCTGTTGCCACTAATAACTTGAGTGATGGTCGATGCATGCCTAGTGTTTGTCCTATTGCTTCTGAGAATGCAGAACCCAATTCCAGTGTTTTGAGTACTGGAAATATTTTGCTTCAGGCCTCAACCCCAGTTGGTCCCGTGTCATCTGACGGTGATCCCATTGTAGAGGATTCCCTCCTTCTGCCTCTTCTCCTGTCCGTTCCAAATTATGGTCATCGCTTTTTTCATCTATGCCCTGTAACGCGGGAGTTTACGAACCTGTAGACTTTGATATTGTTGAGGTTAATGGAGTGAAGATCCCTCCTCCAAATGTTATGCAAGCCGGATTGGACTATTGGTCGGATTACTTGGTTGGTTTCTTTCTGGACCCAAATCATCGACTTCGCGATGTGACTTCTGTTTTCCGCAGGGCTTGGAGGCTACGCGGAGATCTTCGTGTTAAGCTCGTTGATTCTATGTACTACCTGTTGTTCTCCTCCTCTGAGGATCGCAGTTGTGTTCTTGAGGCTGAGCCTTCTTTTTTTGATGGTAAACCGTTTATTATTACTCCTTGGTCTCCAACGGTTGCAAGTGCTCGTGAACAACTTCTATCTATCCCAGTTTGGGTTTATTTTTCTCAAATTCCTTCTGCTCTTCAGCCGCTGCTTGGCTTTAATTAGCTTGCTTGTAACGTAGGAAAATTGAAATGTTTTGATGCTAATACTGTTGCGCGTGAAAAGCTTTTGTACGCTAAGGCTCTGATTGAGATTTCTCCCTTTAAGCCTCTCCCTTCCACTATTCCTGTTCAGATAGCTGTTGGTCATGTGGTGGAAGTCCGTGTTCGTTACGGTTGGGTCCCGGACATCTGTTCCTCTTGTCACTCCTTTGGCCATTTAGCTTCCGCCTGCATGCATTCGGATGTTACTGCTGCTGCTCCAAAGATCCCGCTGCCACGACCTCCGCACAGGAAATGGGTTCCCAAGGGCTCTCAGGTTGCTCCTCCTCCAGTTGATCCAGTCTCTGTTCCAGGGCCTCCGTCTCCGACTGGTCGGCCTACAACCCCTATTGCATCTTCTGTTCCTAGTGTTGTTACTTCGGATTCCATTGCTGCCCAGGATATTGTTTCGCCACAGTTGCCTGTTTTCTGGGATGAGGCTGAGAGATGTTGGGTTGTTGGACGTTCTGACATTCGTTTCAATCCCGTGGATGATACCTATTTTAGATTTGTTTCCGATGATATTATTGATCTTCGTTGCCTTTACTATAGACCTTCTGGTGAGTCCTTGGTTCTTGACGAGGATGGTTATTATGCTGATTTAAATTCTGTCACGCTTGATGATACTACTTGGGATCGATCTTTTATTTACTCTTCTGATGCTGTGATTTATGATCCTTCAATTGCACTCCTATTTCGCCCCTATTTTGGTCTTCTTGGGAACGTCTCCTTGGATTCTTCCCTGGTGATAGCTAACTCTGGTGTTACCACCTCTTTGGAGGTGACCTAGTCTTTATCCTTAGTTTTAGTAGCTGTGACATATTGTTACACTCCTGTGTTGTATTAACTTACTTTCATAGTAGTTAAGGTGCCTCTACCTTACTCCTGCACTTAATGTTTTTATTACATTCGTAATAAAAAGTGGACAGTCCACTATAAAACTGGCTTGCCTTGCAAAAAAAAGATATCAGTGGATATATGAAAATATAAATTCACGGTGGGAATTTATAAAGGAATGGGTAAATTGTTTTAAAAAATAAACAGTGGTTTATTTTTAAGGGGTATGGGAATGGGAAGTGTATTTCCTTGGAAAGCCAAGTGTATTTTAAAGGTGACTTTTATGTATAAGCTAAAGGCTTTAAAAAATAATTTTAAGGAAATATTTTATAAAATTTATTATTATTCAATTGTTTTAAAATTTAAAGTAAATATTTTTCAAATTTATTTTAGTAGTAATTATTTAAAGTTAATTGGTATTATGTTTGAAAAAGATAATTGTTAATATTTTATAAAGTAATCTTATTTTAAAAATAGTTTGGGTAAAGTTTTATTTAAAAACTTGTATAGAATTTCGAAATTCTTATTCTAAAATTTAGTTTGGCTTAACTTTTATTTTTATAAAATTAGCATTATATTTTACAAAGTAGCTTTATTGTAATTATTTTAAAGCATATATTTTTGAATAATGTGTTTAAGTAGTTTAATTTAAATGTTTTAAATTATATTTTATAACAAAGTATTTTAAATTATTTCAAAATCTAAAGTATTTGTACTTGGTGATTTCAGTGGAAATAGAAAATATTTGAGGAATTTATTTCGTGAGAAAGATGGTTTGAAACTGTTTTCAAAGGGTTGAAAGTAGAAAATATCTTGCGAAGATATTTTGAGGATTATAAATAATTTGGGAGAAATTATTATGGCTTGATGATTGTTTGTGAATGTTATTTGATAGTTAAATAACCGACTATCAATATTGCCCATGTGCTGATCGTTTCGAAGAGACCGGGATCGGATTAATTTTCCGAAAATCACTTCAATCTGGTTTAAACGTTTTCATGAGGAAAACAAGAGTTGGGATTCGAAGATGGAGCAGTGAAGTGTAAGGGCTAATCGCTACTAATCCTGAGTTTGATTCCAAAATGGAAGTAGTGGGAGTAGCGCCTTCGGTTCCGTTCGAACCCGGGACGGAATTGTATGGATGAATGCTTTCAGAACATCGTCAGGTGGACGGTGAGCATTCTAAGTGATATGCTCTAAAAAGGTAACGCTTAGCCTCGAGCCTCATCAACCGAGAATGATTGAAAATCAGGGGTTATGCAGCAAGGCTAAGTGAGTAGCACCCATTAAGGTAAGGTCATCCCTGTCTAGATGTCCCTTTTATTTCGGCGGTGTGGTGCGGTTGCTGATCCCAACCGTGGGGTGATCTTACTCGGGATTATCGAGTAAGGGGTAGTCCCGATCTTGTGTTGTAGAGGATCGGGAGGGATCCTCGGTACGGTGATCTATGCCACGTATTGGGATAGGTGGTCCCCCAGTGCCTAGTCATTAGTTAGAAATCCATTATCTCTATGTACCTTTTACGGTTTTGATTGTATAACCCACTTTGTGGCTAGTATGCTGGAATTTAATGAATGTAACAATTTCGGCCATTTGAATAAGTATTTGTATATAGACACTGTTATAATATCAGAGGATTTTGATAAGAAATGTTTTAGCTATCGTAAGGTAAAAACCCGACATGTTTATTTGTGGCGTGGTCTTACGAGATGCTTTTGATTTTCAAAGGATTTTGAAACTTTAACAATCCAATTGAGTATGTTTTCTCACGCTGGTTTTCCAGACCGACTCGAGTGTTATTTAACTATAATGCTCGGGTCAGATAGAGTATTATAGAGTGCAGATTGTGGATGGTCTGCTGTGGAGCTCAGGAGACGAGCTGGATGGCGAAACGTATCCGACGTATTTGATGTATATTCCGCTGTTTATTCATTTTTGGAAGGACGATATATTATAATCGTCTTGAGTTGTGTTATTGATTGTATTGAACTCTAATGCTGTATTCTGATGACGTATGTATAAAACAGATATAATTTCTCTTATGTAAAGATCTGTTATCATCTATTATATTTTATTCTGCTACGTTTGTGAGATTCTGATATTGTTTTGTTTCTTCTTCTACCTCCTTTTTCCTTTAACCCTAATGGTTTGATTTTTGGGGTATCGAAAAATCGGGTCGTTACAATATGTATAACTTTAAACAATTATGCATGCTTGTATATGTATAAATTATTTGGAAACAAGACGATTAAATATATAAGCTAACATATACGTAAACGAGGTGATATTTTAACAAAATTAACCTAAGACTCAAAAACAAAATAACATAATTGATGCACCGGTTTTGAAGTCTCGTCTCCTTGTATTATATATTCTCATTTTGTCGTAGCAGTCGTCAAATCTTCATGTCGTAGTGATAGCTTCGTGTCATGAATCAAAACCAAGTCTCAACATTCTCCTCCTTTTTGATTGATGACAACCTATAAATAGATATATATTTCGACTGTATATATATAACATAAATACTTACTCCCCTTAAATCTTTGATAAATCTATATCCTGCATTCTCAACGTTAGTAATAACATTTCTCCCCTTTGTCATAGAGGAAAAGGAATAAATAATATAAACAATATTGAACAAAATAACTACTACTTATAATGTAAGGTATCAAAAAAAACAATGAACATTTAAAGCATGCGATACCTAAGGTTCTTATAATTTCCTAATTTTTAGGAAACCATACCCATTTGGGTGTGGTTAAACCTTTATAAATATAATTTTCATTATTAACTACCATACCAAAATAATCATTAATGCTTTTTCTCTATTTTTCCAATTAACAGGAACCCAAATACTTAGATAATTTTTATTCATATTTCCCGTCAATGATCTTGTACTTCTAGAGAAATTATAAACATTATTGGTCATAACAGTATTTGAATTTCTATAAAAATTGGATTTCGACTTTTCTCGAAATTTAGTAGTAGCACAAACATTTTTACTATACACAAAAGCGTATCTAGTGCTATTTCTATGATTAGTTTTATTATATCCTAAACCACGTTTATCATGTAAAGGTCTAGAAATAGATAAAATCATGTTTAAATTATTTTGACCTTTATTAAATTTTATGACTTCAGTGATAAGTTTATCAAATTTAGCTTTAAAGTCACAATTATTATTTTCAAAAGAAATATTACTATTTTCCAAAATATCAACTTGCTTGTTTAATTCAGAATTTTTATTTTTTAACGTACAGGTCTCATTTTTTAGAAGAAAAATTCAAGATTCTGAATTATCTAAAGATGATTGTAATAAATCATTTTGCCTTTTCAAATCAAAAATTTCTTTCGAAAATTTCTTTTTTTTTTTTCAAATATGGTGTTTTGTTGATCTAGAGAATCTTTAATAGTTATAAAATTATTCTTTAAAACACCAAGTTGATTTTCGAAATCTAACTTCTCATTTTTTATTTCTCATTTTCACGTTCAACAGATTTCATCTATTCTAAAATAATAAAATTAAGCTCTGAAATCTTATCGCTAGTACTAACTAATTCATTATTATCTTTTACTGAAATATGTAAATCAAAAAGTACCTTTTTATAGTCCTCACTGGTGGCTTTGACCAGGATTTTGCCCATTGTATTTCGATTAGATTGTTTTCTAGCAATTATTCTATGATGTTGTGACGATCGATAGAATTATAGGTTATTAGATTATCAAATAACTGTGTTAGGTTATATGATGACCTTGCTCTTAAATCAAATGAAAATGTGCTGTAGATCGTGTAATACGGATATATGATAATACAGAGTATAGTGATGATAGTAATATTGTAAATAGTGTAGAATATAAAAAGCAGTATAGTAAAATGACACCATAGATTTTTATACTGGTTTGGAGCACCGTCCTAGTCCAGTCCCAGACTCCTTCTGGAATTTCACTAAAACAACAATTCTCACTTAACCAGGAGGAATAGATTTATACAACCCCTGAGCAGCCGAACAGGGACTTGAGCAGCAGAACAGCATTTCGCCTCAGCAGCCAAAGAGGACTTCACTCGCCTGAGCAGCAGAACAAGACTTCAACAAATACAGAAAATAGTTTTGACTTTTGTGTGTTCTGATAACATGGATTTGTCACTTGAAGTACACCCTTTCTATAATCTTCTCCTTGAGTATAAATATATATATGAAGTATATGATGAATAGAAAGGTATAGTATTGCTTTAATGCATAATAACTGAAAGTATGACAGCAAATAGATTTCAGAGAATTAGATCAGAGAGATTAGAAAATTCGATTGTTGTTATTAAGTGATTTGGAGTCAAGTTGGATTTTGTATTTATAAGAGTTAGAATGCAGCGACTATTGGTGAAGAGTTTCGATGGAAGTGTTGCATCCAAATCTTTTCGTAGAGGTTCGTATCTCTTGACAAAAAGTCTTGTCTTTTTGAAAAGTAGCTGTTGTAGAAATTCAGTCAACTGAGCTTCTGGGTCAGTTGACTGAATATTCAAACGAATTTAAAATTTGAATACCTATGCACCTGTGCATGTTGTATAGTATTTTCTGGGTCAGTCGACTGAGCCTCTGGGTCAGTCGACTGACCCAGAGGCAAAATATATGCAATTTTCATAGGTATTGCAGGTATAATAATATATATAACTTTTAAACACTTTTATAATATAATATATATAACTTAAACAATTATACATGCTTGTATGTGTACAAATTATTTGAAAAAAGACGATTAAATATATAAGCTAATATATACGTAAATGAGGAGAGATTTTAACAAAATTGACCTTAGACTCAAAACAAATAATATAATTGATGCACCGATTTTGAAGTCTCGTCTTCTTATAGTATATATTATTTTTTCCCGTAGCAGTCGTCTAATCTGTATGTCGTAGTGATAGCTTCATGTCATGAATCAAAACCAAGTCTCAACACATATCCAATCCATAGTTGTTCAAAGCTGATATCTAAATCCATGACCTCTCTAGGTCCTTACCAAGCACAATCCATACTCGACGTCTGAGTAAGCCGATCATGTCGCTCTCTAGCGAAGCAGCATTATGTCGTGTACTCCGGTTCAGTGTCCTTGAATATTAAGTGGTGTCTTGACCTAAGTCATAGGTTGATAGTGGTCTCTCCGGACTCTTGTCGAGCATAATCCATACTCGATGACCTGAGTAGGCCAACCGCATCGTTCTCCGGTGAAGCGACCTACTTCTTACTAGGCATAACCATACCTAACATCCTATTGGGTTTTATTCTCTGGCCTTGACTCTTCGGTCGAGGACTTAATCCATGTACGAGTCCATTCTGTTGCTCTTCGGTAAAGGGACTCGCACCTTTGTTACTTCCCCATCACTCAGGTCGGGATAATAATCGCATCCGCTTTTATATATCGCAGCAATGTAGATCATAAATAACTTAATAAATATGATTTTATATATCCAAAATTCCAAAAAACTAATAAAGCCAAATGGTGCCTCTTCGGGCACGATGGTTCATCTTCATCTCAGAGCATGCGTAGGAACCGTCTTCGATCCCATACATGTGTAAGTGACTTAGCCGCCTAATTATCGAGTTTATTATTATTATGGTCGGAGTCTAAGTTCTAAACTCAGCCCTTACCATCATGTTCAGTTCATGATGATCCGTGACCCCAATTTAGGGCCATTCCTATTTCCATTCGATGCGGATGGTGGATGCTCTTATTCTACTACCGTTTTTTGATTCCTCACGTATAGCAGCAAGTCTTCAATTCCTGGCATGCTCTCAATCATATCATTTAAATACCTGCATTCATCTATGGTGCGCCCATTCAATTCGTGAAACAGGTAGTACTTTCCAGACATACGCTCCTGCTCCGTGGGATCCCTCCTTGCCAGTTTTCGATAAGGGATTTGTCCCTTAGTATCTAGATAAATCCGTTTGTTGACCTAAAAAGGGTTCAACACCTTGGATCGAGTGTGAAAGAACAAGGGCAGATAATCAGCAACACAAATCTCAGATAAACAATAAATAAAAAGCAAATGTAAGAAAAGATACACATAATCTTTATAGTGGTTCAGCTGACTTTGGCATATGTCTACTTTAATCAATTTTTATTATGATTATACTAGTTGAATCTCTTTGGATATCAACTAGTTAGTCCTTAGATCTAAGTTACAATGAGTTCGAATAAGCCACAAGTACAAGGGTTGACTGAAGAATCACAGTACCCCTTTGATGATTTTTGTGAGGGAGAAGAAAGTTGAAGAAGTGAATGAATTTCGTAGAGTAATGGTGGATTTCTCCCTCCATAAAAGATCCCATTCTAGTTGCAGGTAATTGAGTATCTATATGGAAATTTAGTGAGTATTAGGCTAAAAGTCCAAGTGCAGAATAGTCCGCTTGTTATGCCAAGTCATCACCAAAAAAATTAAATCAATCTGAGCTATTTTTATGGATCGCTAGCTATCCATAAGGGATGGATCACTAGAAATCCATCAACTTAGCATATTTTTCTACCAGAAGCCTTTACTTAGTGCTAGGTGCTCAAAAAGTTTAAGGGCGGTCCAACATATCTTGATGGATAGCTGGCTATCCATCCACTTAACATATTTTTGAGTAGTTTAGTTGTCTTCCTATATTCTGTTTAAATGTCTTGTCCAAATATCAAGTTGTTTGGAGTTCGTTTGATCATCCGTCTTCATGGGTAATCTGGTCCAGAAGAATTGTCCATAACTCACTCAATAGTTAACCAAATCATACGAAACTTCACACATGCAACATAGATGTGTAGGAGATCCTCCCCTATGGACCATAGGTCATGGGGCCTAATCCTCATAGGTTGGACCTGATGGATCAAAATAGCCCAATTCGGAGAAGAATCATTCATAACTTGCTCAAAACTTAATGAAACCAGACGAAACTTTGCATGTACCCTCTTTAAGGAGTGTGACCAACCATAAAAATTTCAAGTGATAGGGCCCACGCTACATGGATCATTAGCGATCCATCTACTTAGTTCGCTAGCGCTCCATCAAACAACCTCTAAATGATCCCTTTTTATGAGCCTTCTTTTATGTCTTAAGTGTTCACCTAAAATTTCAAGTCAATCAAACTCTGTATGAGTTCTTTAGGTCCATTTTAATTTATCTGCTTTTGGTTAAATATCTTGAATCAGACGAGTCTTCACTTCCCGAGCTAAATTGTTTGGCATGCTATGAAACTTGGCAAGCATGCTTAGAAGTGGTAGTGGATCATGATGTAAGAGGTTTGGATGACCCATGATGCTTTCCTATGGATCGCTAGCGATCCATGGGTGATAGATCTCTAGCGATCCATCTAGTTAGTATTTCATTAGCTGATTTTGCTTAAGTCATATTAGCTTGTTTTCTTGGTTGTTTTGGTTGAGTCTCAAGTTATTCTGACATAATATGAATATTCTAACTCCTAATAAATTAGCTGGGTTAAAAACTCGGTTAACACTTGCCCTCTAAATTATGCCTTTTGAATGTAAGGTATGCTTTGCTAGAGAACAAGTTCCTATCTCCAGTCTTCGATAATTGAGCTTTCCAGCTACTTTATCCTTGGTGAATTGCCCGGTTCCTTTGGATTCTATTACCAATCACAAGTCATTCTAAACCTATTACAACCTAATACTCTAGACTCTTTCTAAGTGTAATTTATACATCACAGTCATTTTGATTTCATTCGAAGTTATTACATCACATATCTCGAATTAAATCACATGTTTTCAATTACATCACATATCTCCAATTACATCATATATCTCTAATTATTCCATGCTCATTCGGGATTTACATCATTACCGTTTTTCTTCTCATTCGTAATTATCACATCATATATAAAAATCAAATCATATATCAAAATCACATTGTATATCAGAATCACATCATATATCAAAATCATTATGTGTTCATCTATGATTTATCGATTCCATTCAATTTATAAGGCATTAAAATCCTTTTATTAAATCAGTTCTGCTTTAAGGCTCGATCTCACCTGATCATTTTAGTTTAATGCGTGATCACTACAGATCGTTTAACGTTTAGTTTAATGCGCAATCTCTCCATATCATTTAATGTTTTAAGTTAAGTGGATGATCTCTCCAGATTGTTTGTCTATTTAGTTAAGGGGATTTAAGTAAGCCCATCCACTCACTCTCCGGTAAGGAGACTTACTTCTTGCACTTCGGTCCCATCTCTCCGACCGGGGCTCTAAGGCGATCAATATTGTACAAGTCCATCCATTCGTTCTATGGCAAGAGGACTTGCAACTTGCACTCCGGTCCCATGGCGGGACTCTAAGATGATCAATATCAATCGTCAAAATCAACGTGGGTTTTTCAAATATTCAAATCAAAACAAATAAGCCGAAATTAATCAAATAGGAATGAAAACAAGCATAAATCCTGGATGTTCATCCCGGAGACCCGACTAAGAGCATGCTTAGAGACTAATCAAGGTCTCGTACACATGTAAGTGGTCCGAGGTTATTATTGTCCTAAATAGTCATCTCGAGCATCCGACTCAGAGCATGCCTAGGGACCATTCGGGATCCGATACACATTTAAGCAGCTTTAGGTTATTAAAGGCATAAAAAATAGAAGGCGGAGAGTAAGGGATGTACCTGCCCTCTGTTCCAACTATGGGATTCTGGTTTCGGCTCATGCGGTCATGTACTCAAACTCTGATTTGCTACTCT
The DNA here is from genome assembly GCA_030765085.1 of Allium cepa. NCBI lineage: Eukaryota > Viridiplantae > Streptophyta > Magnoliopsida > Asparagales > Amaryllidaceae > Allium > Allium cepa. Next base: position 64,215,632 of record CM060935.1, read on the forward strand.
AGCTCCAACATCACCCGTTCCAGGCATTAAATCTCATCCTAGATCCAAATCTATCGTGCCATAGGTCATGTGGCATTATTTTAGTTTGTTCTAACTCTAGATGCTTCTGCATTGGGTCCTATTGTTGATTCTAGCATTGTCCCCAAGTATTGGTTGTTCTAGGTGTGAAGGCAATATTCTAGCATGTTCCAATCCAGCTCCAGCGGCTCTTATTGTTACTTCTTGGAGTTTGATCCACGTTCCCTACCTGTCTAACTATCCCTTGCTGCTCCATCCTTTGGAAGAAGCTATCCATCATCTCTTATTGCCTAGAAAAGATCCCATTTTGCATCTCCTTCATTATCATATCCATTTCTTCTCTAATCACATAGATGGTTGATGAGAAATTGAGGACACCTACTGGCTGCCCCCAGGCTCCGGTTGACATGCTACAGCCCTAGATCTAGTATTAAGACCTACTCATCTTATCTAAATCTTAGATTCAAACTTTAATTCTTCAGATCTCATTCAAGGTTCTCAATGAAAGCACCAAAATGTTAACCCATAAAATGGATCAACACCCTTGATCGAGTGTGGAAGCACCGATACAGATAACCAGCAACACAAATCTCAGACAAACAACAAATAAAAAAGAAAACGCACGAAAAGAGACAGAATTTTTACAACAGTTCGGCTGACTCTGGACTACATCCACTTTAATCAATGTTTATTATGATTATACTAGTTGAATCTCTCTGGATATCAACTAGTTAATCCTTAGATCTAAGTTACAATGAGTTAGAATAAGTCATAAGCACAAGGTTGACTGAAGAATCACAGTACTCCCTTGAAGAATTTTGTGAGGGAGAAGAAAGTTAAAGTAGTGAAGGAATTCCAGTAGAGTAATGGCCGCTTTCTGCCCCTGGAAAAAAATGCTTTTCTAGTTGTAAGTAGGTGAGTAGTCATAGGGGAATTCAGTGAGTATTGGGCCAGAAGTCCATGTGCAGAAGAGTTTAGTTGTTATGCCAAGTCATCACCGAAAATCTCAAATAAATCTGAGTCATTTCTATGGATTGCCAGCTATTCATAGGGAATGGATCATTAACTATCCATCAAATTAGCATGTTTTTCTACTAGAAGCCTTTATTTAGGGCTATGTAGGAGCTTGGAAAGTTTGAAGGAGATCCGACCTACTTTGATGGATCGCTAGCTATCCATAGGGGATGGATAGCTAGCTATCCATCCACTTAGCATATTTTTAAGTGATCTTAGTTTGATTGTATCCCTATCTTCTATTTAAGTACCTTATCCAAATATCAAGTTGTTTGGAGTTCGTTTGACCATCTGTCTTCATAGGTCATCTGGTCTAGAAGAATCGTCCTTAACTCACTCAATACTTAACCAAATCACATGAAAATTTACAGGTACACTCTGTACGGTATAAGGGACCTACTAAAAAAATTTCAGGCGGTGGGATCCAATCTACATGGATCGTTAGCAATCCATCTAGTTAGGTCGTTAGCGATCCATCAAACAACCTCCAAATGATCCTTTTCTTATGAGCTTTCTTTTATATATTTTATTTTTTTCTCCTAAAATTTAAATTCAATCCAATCCATATGAGTTCTTTAGGTCTAATTTAAGTTAGCTGCTTTTGGTCAAATAGCTTGAATCAGATGCGTCTTCACTTTACGAGCTAGATTGATTGGAATGCTATGAAACTTAGCAAGCGTACTTAGGAGTGGTAGTGAATCATGATGCACGAGGTTTGAATGACTCATGATGCTTCCTTATGGATCGCTAGCGATCCGTGGGTGACAGATCGCTAATGATCCATCTAGTTAGTATTTCGTTAGCTGATTTTCCTTGAGTCATATTGGCTTGTTCGTTTGGTCGTTTTAGTTGAGTCTCGATTTATTTTGGCATAATCTGAATGTTCTAACTCTTATATAATTCTGATAGGTTAAAAACCTGGTTAACACCAATCTACGCTTTTTGTCAAATCCAAGTAGGACGAGAACATCAGTTCTCGCTCTTTCCATTGCCTTTTCGTACCATCATCAAGTTTTTGTTTGCCTTTATCAGTTTTTTTCGAAATTGACAGTAAGAATATGGTGTAGACCTCAATCCGGCAAAGTTTAGGCACTTCAAAATCCAAAAGATCCTTCTTCTGTAGGCTCTGGTGCTTTCACTGAGAAAAGCTGATTCAGGAGAAGTTGAATTTGAAGATTTAAGAATTCATATCTAAGAGTTATGACAAGACAAACGAGTAGAAGGCAGAGGCCATAGAGAAGTCAACATGAAGGAAGTCAAGAGGCTTCTTCAGGAGCTAATCAGGCATCGATCTTCATAACCAGGGATGAGATGGAGACGATGATGAAGAGGCAAGAAGAGCTGATCCAAAGCTTGTTTCAAAAAATTGGGCAACTTGGAGCGCAGAATCGAGGAGCTGACGGAATTCAGAATGAAGCAGGACCATCCGGCGTAGCACCTGGATTAGGGGGCACACACTTGGAGCATGTTGATCCAATCCCAGAGAGAGAGAGAGAGAGGAGCATCTGCGCAACCTGGAGGTAGCAGAGGAATGAACGCTCAGTCAAGGGGGCAGATTCCAGAATTCCCTCGTGAACTCGGGGGGCAGGTCGAAAGCGATGAACGAGGATTGCATCTTGGAAACAATGACAGATTGGCGGGGATGGTCAAGCGAGCCATGAGAGGTGGATTAATAAACAGAAATCTTGAAGATGTGAATAGGAGTCCCTTTTCTCCTGCAATTAAGATGGTTAGGAACCCACCAGAGTTCAAGTTACCATCAGTGGAGATGTATGATGGGAGGACGGACCCCGCGGTCCATCTGACAAGGTATATGAGGCACATGGAAGTGCTGGGGGCATCACAGGAAGTTATGGCCCGATGCTTTCCATTATATCTGTCGGATATCGCAGCATTATGGTTTAGGCAACTAGAGAGCGGCTCCATAGGAACATGGGCAGATTTAACTGAGAGATTCATGAGGCAATTTAGGGTTCACATTGCAAGACCCAAGAATGTGATGAGTTTGACAATTATGAAGCAGAAAGCTGGAGAGTCTTTGAGGAGTTTTCTGACGTGGTTCAATGCGGCAGCAGCATCGGTGGATCGGCCAGATCTATCCATGGTTATGATGGTAGCTGTGTCCGGAATAGATGACGGCACAGAATTCAAAAATTCATTGACTAAAGATCCGCCTATGGATCTAGGAGAATTCTATCACGAGGCAGAAAAATTCTTGCGATTGGAAGATACGAGTACAGAAAGAGAAGAATACGATGAACTTAATGTTTATACGGTCAAAGATGGAAATTCCCCTAAGAAAGGTACAGAAACTAGCAAGGGGAAACGAAAGGATGAGAATAGCTATAACAGATCAACGCAACCCCGAAAGGAACCAAGGTTCACCACATACTCAGAGCTGAATGCTAGTTTGGAACGAATCTATCAGGATACCAGAGAACAGGTTCTGTATCGTAGACCAATGCGAAGAGATCCAACTTCTGGCGAGAGGAAATTAGATAAGTATTGCATATTCCATAAACTGAATGGACATAACACTAATGATTGTAGACATCTGAAGGATGAGGTGGAAGGGCATATCAGGAACGGTATGCTAGTATGTGAGGAGGCGAACTCCAGCGGTGGAGCCAGAGCGACCGCCGTCTACATCAGCTAGAGGTGATCCTGAACCGGGACAACGTTTGATTATCAATTGATTAATTGACTGAAATAATGATGAACAAGTTGTAAACCTCTCACTAACACTGTTAAATCATTTACACATGTAAGCGATCACGCACGATCCATAGGCATGCTCTGAATGACTATTGACCACACCATAGTGAGAATTTACACTTTGACATCCTTGCTTTGCTTTTTTTCGTTTTGATTTGGACATTTATACTTTGCTTGTTTGGACATTTCTGTTGTGAGATTCGTATGATCATTACTTTGATATTTGCAATTCTGTGAAAGAATTTACTCGTATGCCCATTGGATTGCGAACGGTCCACGAGCACCTCCTGCATGGTGATGAACCGCCAAAGTCTTTGATTCAGAAACTCCCCCGAACATGAAACCTGGTATCGATAACACTAAGTCCCCCCCGGGCACACGATCGCGAACGATCACAATTCGGCTCGAACGGCACACGATCGCGAACGATCACAATTCGCCTCGAATGGCACATGATCGTGAACGATCACAATTCGCCTCGAACGGCACACGATCGCGAACGATCACAATTCGTCTCGAACGGCACACGATCGCGAACGATCACAATTCGCCTCGAACGGCACACGATCGCGAACGATCACAATTGGCCTCGAACGATCATGATTCACTTACTATGATATCTGATCGCGAACGATCACATTTTGCCTCGTGCGACAATCAATTGCAATCGATCACATTCTCCTTGAGCGGCACTTGATCGCGAATGATCACCGTTTGCCGCGAACGGCATCAAACCACGAACGATCCCACTGCATCATCTACCACGAACGGCATCCGACCGTGAATGGTCCCGTAACACCATTTGCCGCGAACTGCATTGACCGCGAACGGTCTCGATTCACCTTGAATGTCACACGATCCCGAACGATCGTCATTCGAGGTCATATGAAATCATCAAGTTCTTTACAGGTTGTTGACAGGATATGAACATCCAGCTTATGGCATTACAAAACACACCTTCGTACCGCAAGGCATGTTTTAGGGGGCAAATGTTATCCCGCTTTTTGGCAAAGCCGTGATACCAAAAGATCGATCAGAAACAAAAGACAGTTCGTCTCAAAGATTGGTTACACATTGCTTCACTATGGATATCGATGAATTTTGTCCGAGCCCGGATCAGGCTACAACTGATAGGACATGACAAGGAAGATCATAAAAGCCAGAGTTTTAAATTTTAGGTTAATCGGAGTTCGTATGAACGAGATATGATCGATGCAAGTTAGCCAAAGCATGCTGTTCGTATCCATCAAAATGTTGAGGAGATGCCCATTTCGAATCCATCAATGTTTGTTTTGTTCGTATCCATCAGGTTCCATGTACTTCGAATCGATCGAGTTCGAATCGATCAGTAACATGATATCGGTCTGTTCGAATCGATCGGTTTCGAATCGATCAAATGGGCATCGCCTTAGCATGTTCGTATCTATTGAGTTTAGAGCAGTTCGAATCCATCGTTTGCATCCATCAGGAAATCATGCATTGGCCCATTCGAATCCATCAGATTCGTATCCTTCAGGTTCGAGTCGATGACATCCGCATCGATCAATCCACACCGCTTCGCATCCATCGGTGTACCCTACTTCGAGTCGGTCGGTCTCGTATCCACCCCCAAGCACTGCTTCGTATCGATCGTCCTCGCATCCATTAACAGTGACACGTTACTATTTCGTATCCATGAAATCTTCCCTGTTCGTATCCACTCGGGTCATCTCAATCCAGTTCGTATCGATCAATGATTCATATCCATCGATGCAAACTGGGTCATGGCGCTTGATACGAACAAGGCGAAGTTCGTAGGTACGAAGCGGTCAACTCGGAGGAAAAATAGGATCGATGCGAGTAGTGCGCGCCACATTATCGCGAGACCACGTGAGGTGATCGAGTCGAAGGGATCGTTTCAAATTGATGGGTTCGAAATAAACAGCCAACCGAAACATACCAACTCATATCGATCATATCTCCCAAACCGCTAATCCAAAAGCAACGAAATTTTCACAGCATCTTCCATACAAGGTAAAGAATGTTTCTGCCAAGTTGCAGCTCGATTGGATGAATTTTTGATGGATACGAAATCATTTCATATCGATCACAGATCGAGTCGAAACTTGGTAGGGTCGGTCGCGTGGGCCCACTAACGTGCTAGAAAAAGTCTTCCGAAGTTTGAGCGAGATCTGAGCCTCCTATGCCTATAAATAGCACCTTGAAGCCTACAGAAAGGGGATCTTTTGTCCATTGAACATCCAGACTCTGCCAAATTCAATTCTACTCTTCATTACTGCTGTTGTAATCAAACTTCGGAGCTATTATCAACTGTAGGAGTCTTTGAAGAGATAATAATAAAGAATATAAACTGAAAATGAGGATTATCTAACAAAAACTCCAAATAACAGGAAAGTAAATGCGTAGAAAAGCGATTTATAGTGGTTCGGCGTGTTGCCACTCGAGAATACTCATTTCGTATCGACGATATCTGGAGATCTACCAATCCAAATGCAATAACATTTCCACAGGATTGGTAGATCTCCAGATATCGTCGATACGAAATGAGTATTCTCGAGTGGCTGTTTCATTCGACTCCACGGCTTAGTTGTACAGCGTTCACCTTCGGTCTTTCGGCTAGATCGTCTTCCTGCCGTAAGAACCTTTATGCTTCATGATAGATCTCCCTGAGATCCATAGTTGGATCCTACGCAAATGAATCCTTGAAATCTGTGCCATTGGCAATTCTTGATGCAGCTGCCATCAAAACAATAGATAGATTTGGTCAGTCTGCTGATCCTAGTGCGGCATTAAATCATGTTAGAAAACTACTCAGAGACTCCTCGGTCTTCTATTTTAGTGTTGCCAGACTCATCACATTTTTGGGTCTCAAAATGTGAACCCTAAATTGCCTCATAAATCTTTTGACCAATTCCGTCCATGTGCCAATAAAACTGCTCTCCAACTGCCTAAAGCACAGTGCAGCTATATCCGCTAGATACAGGGGAATGCATTGTGCTATGACTTTCTTTGATTCCCCGAATACTTCAGTGTGCCTTATATATCTCATCATATGGATATTTGGGTCCAACTTTTCGTCATATACTTCCAGTGTTGGTAGTTTAAACTCCAATGAATTCTTAGCATTCTTGATATTAAGAGTAAATGGACTCCTATTTACATCCTCCAGATCCTTGTTCGCCAGTCCTCCATGCATAGCTCACCTAATCATCTCCACAAACCTCTCACTACCATCTAAAGGTATTCTCTTATCATCATTTCTGAACAGCCCCCGAGTCCAAGAGAAAATTCCGGAATGTATTCCTTTGGACGTGCATCTAAATTCTGATTTGCACCAAACTTCATAGGGTCGATCGTAGGTCCTTCGGCATTGTAATGGACCAGACCCGGGGGCATGCCCCCAAGTCTTTAGGGATCAGGGCCGTTCCTTCTAAGAAGGACAAGGACTACCCCCAATTGCTTTGTTCCATTCCTTTTTCCAATAGCTCCGTCCCCGTGGTCCCAGTTCCATTTTCCAACGACTCCAACTACATTAACTCTTTGATCCAAGTTGTCGCTAGCTCTTACCACTATTCCCTTGGTTCTGTGCTCCAGCTTGTCCAATCTATCGGAGTAATTTTTGCATCATATCCTCCTATCTTTTTAGCACCCTTTCCTGCATAATATCCATCATCATTTCCATTTTATTCCCGGTGATAGAGATAGATGCTTGATTAACTCCATCTCCTAAGGAAGCCTTCTGAAACCCTCTATGTGGCTCCTTTTAGGTAGCACTCTAGATCTTTTCCAAACTCTGAATCCGAAGTCCAATCCCGTAGAGGCTAGCTTTCTCAGTGAAAGCACTAAATTGTTGGTGTCAAAAATGGTCACCAACAGTATGTGAAAGCACCAGTATTCAATCCAATCAGAGAAATATGAAGAGAAATAAATGGAGAACAAAATTAAAACAATAAGAAACCAAGTACAGAAAGACGTAGATTTATAGTTGTTCGACTAACTTCGGCATATGTCCACTTCAAAGTAATCCTTTATTTGTTTATACTACTCTCACAGTTACAATAACATGAATTTCAATAATCAAAGTGATGGAGTATAGCCTAGATAGAAGATGAAATGAAGTAGAAAGAAGGTCCATTTTCTGATGCTATGTCTGCTATATTTATAGGAGAATAGGTGAAAATATCTTGCCCAAAAAAGGGTCCGGAACCGTGAAGCCAAGACGAGCCTGCCTAGAAAGTTTGGGGCACTCCGAAGCCAATAATATGGATCAGGGATGATCCCTACTTTGGGGGATTTATGGGGTGCAATCCCTCTGATGGGTCCCCTATGTTGTAATGTACTTCCCCTTCAAATTTCATGTTGATTGCATTTGTAGATTTTGAGTTATTGATCGATCATTGCTATGAACTTGAATATGGCCAATCCCTCATAGGGAAGAGGGCTGATCCCTCTAAACTCCCTCATGTGATGTGCGATCCCTTGGGTAGACTCCCTAAGGTCCCTTTTTTATTCCCAAATTTCACTTTAATTCGCTTCGTGGTTGTTGAGTTATGGAGTGTCATCATCGAGTTGTGTTGTATGCGTCTTGTTTAATCTGATCCCTTCATTCTGATCCCTCTTCTAGGGAAAGTATTAGTTCTATATTTAGCTATTTTTTGAGTGCAGTCCATCCGCATCCATCCAACTATCATCCATAGTTCCAAATTTAATCGACCTCTAATCCTAGTAATCATCTCTTCGGGATTTCTGTCTTGATGATCTTGAAGTCTGTTGGGTTAAATTCGCCTAGGTACCACCTTGCCAAAAGACAGGTTAACACTAACTGTTTGTGCATTTGACATCTGGTTATGAACTCAATAACAAGTGAGTTCGATATCTTGTTATGAACTCGATAACAAGTTGTGAGTTTGATATCCTATTATGGACTTGATAACTAGCTATGAACTTGATAACAATTTAGAGAATCGTTAACTAGTTACAAAATCGATAACTCTGTATGAGTTTGACATCTTGTTATGAACTTGATAACCATTGAAAGAATCTTCAACTAGTTGTGAAAACGCTACCTATTTATGAGTTCAACATCTAGTTGTCCATTCTTTTATATCTATACTTATGGATTCAAATTTTCCTTAACGTTTTCTTAAGTATTTTAAATTTCATAAAGTATATGATAATTTCCTGAATTTTCATGATATTATCTGACAGATATATGGCTGGAAAAAAGATTCTTCTTATCAGGAACGCTTGAAATATCCTTCTTCAAAGAAAGAAGGTTATGGGCTTTTCTAATCTTCCTAACTACATAATGAAGTAGACACCATCCTTCAACAATTTGGAATGATCAATGTAGAAGCTAAGACAACTGGCCCATCCGTAAGGATCAATAATCCTCCAGAAGGATTCTTTGTTTTTACTCCAATCTATATTTGGCACTCGGGATACATTCCCTTCCTAGAATTCCATGTAAGATTCTTGGATCATTTGGGAATAACTCAGATACAACTGCCTCCTAACTCTTATAACTATCAGAACTACTTGGAAATGCATGCCATGGAAGTTGACTCCTCCGACTTGATGCTAAAACTCTCTACTCATTGGTAAATTTTGTTAAAGTATGGAAACAATCAGTGGGTATTCTATATCGCGTTCTTCCTCATCCAAAGAGTTTGATTACTGATCTAATTAATAGAACCAAGGATTAGGAAAATCATTTCTTTTAAATCAAGTGTCATACCCCTAGAATCAAGGGGTCGTTCTCTATTCCTAGTAAAACTTGTTGCTTTTTCTCGATTGTTTATACTATATTTTGTTGTTATATTATAATAACTATTCTCTTTCAGAACCTGCTTCTAATGGAACGAATCCTTCAATTGCTAGTACAATCAGTTCTTTGATCCTGGCATCTCGTATTATGTGGGTCATGCTTAAACTTTTGACTAAACCCAATCTTCGAAAATGCCCCCTGATTCAAGAAAACTGGAAAGTGCTTAGGGGCCCCAATGGTTAACAAGGATGCTTATAGGAACCAAGCTTTGGTTATCAATAATCAAAGCATCTTTTCTCCATATTCTCCCATTTGAAAGTAACTAAGCTATAGGATCGTAAAATATGGAATATGCACTAGACTAATTAATTAGTGTGGAAAGTAAATAAAAATAGATGTAAAATAAAAATAACACTAAAGATTTTTATACTAGTTCGAGCTTCCCGTTCTAAGTCTAACACTAGACTCCTTTTGGAATTTAAACTAGCAACCCTTACTTAACTAGAGGAATAGGTTTACACCGCTTGAGCAATCGAACATGACTTAACCACCTGAGCAACCAAACCGGACTTGACCGTCTGAGCAACAGAACAGGACTTGAATACAAAGTAGATTGATTGTCTTGACCTTTTGTGTTCTTTTAACAACACATATTTATCAATTGCAATACACCCTTCCTATAATATTTTCCTCAAATAAAATATGTATATTTATGTGTACGTGAAGAAAAGGAAGATTAGATTGCTTTAGAATTAGAAAAATAAATACGTTATTGTTCAAATATTCAAGCAACAAAGCAAGAAACTCAGAATTCAAGAAAGTATGAAAATAGAACTAGAATTTGTTAATTTAATCTTGAATTAAGTATGTATATATAGAGATTATAGAGTTGCAACTCTTGGTTAAGAGATATGATCAAAGGTAATCGTTGCAACTCTTCATGGAAGAGATTCCACTTTGCAAAGAGTGGTGTCTTTTTAGAAAATGGGAAAATATGACAGTTGGAAAATATACAGTTGACTGAATATTCATATTTAGTCGACTGAATTAAAACAAAGAAACAATATTGCAGAAATATTCATATTCAATCGACTAAAATTTTGATTTAATCAACCGAATATCTTGTAAACTTGGGTCCTTGAATATTTAGTCGACTAAGAGCAATTTAATATATATATATATATGCATGTGCACAGGTTCACTCGACTTAGTGGGTTAATTTAGTCGACTGACCTGGAAGTTTCATGCATATAAACGCTTATTTCTGAAAATAAATTTGTCTTATTTGCGAACTACTTAAGGATAGATTTTAACATAGCTAAAACTGGACTTTGACTCTTAACAACATATATATGAACAATACTTCATATTGTTGAGTCCGACCTTCGTAGTTCTTTGTCGTAGATTCATGAATCTTCATGTCGGTTGAATTTCTTGTCGTTGATCAAAACATATGATCCAACATTCTTCCCTTTTTTGATGATGACAACTCCATTTATGATACGAACGAATCTCGATAATATTTCTCCGTAGTTCTATATCTCCCCTTGAATATATTCCAACCTTATCTTTCAGTTTCTTCCCCTGAATCTATGCTTGCATCATTTATGCCTGTAAATAGAGTTAAAGCAATATCTTTCTCCCCCTTTGTCATCGACAAAAAAGTGAGTTTATATTTCTTAAGCAATAGATATTTGAATTCAATAGAGGAGTAATTTGATCTTTAAATTCATGCATATATGTAGTAGACAAAGAGTTGCAAGATCTAGTGAAGGGTTCTATCGAATAGCAATGGAAGCAACTATCTACGAGGAAGAAAACTGTTCATGAAGAGAACTGTCTATTCATAAAAAATGGCAGTTAGAACTAGGCCAGTCGAATGGTCATGAAAATCAGTCGACTGAATTTAAATTTTTATACGTGCATTTATATCAAAGATTCAGTCATTGACTGAGTGCATTCAGTTGACTGATCTGTGCATTTTATAAAAAAATATTTGCATAGGTTCAGTCGACTGATTATATGCAGTCAGTAGACTGAACTGAGTATTTTCTGAAATTCTATTTGAAAAATATGGTAAAGGTTAATTTCAAAATGTCGTGAAATCTTTAGTATATATGCAAGGGAGTGAACTACTAGAGGAAAGATTTTAACATTCTAGACTTAGACTCTAAACGATATTTTTACTTGATATTGCCTTGTCCAGTCTAGGAGTTTTATTGCCTCGTCGATCTATTTGCCTTCATGGTTTGTAGTCATAGAATATGTCGAATATTCAATTATTCTTCTGTCATCTTGATCGTCTTGGCATGAATCAAAACCTGAGATCTAACATTCTACGCCTTTTTGATTGATGGCAACTCTTTGTGATATATTGAAAGATAAGCAAAATCTCGACAAAAATTCTTATCTAACTCCCTCCGCATCCGAGAAATTTTTTCTTTCTTGCTTTGGATCACTCACTTGTATATATAAATATATGGGTAATATAAGAGCATGTATGGTATAAATAAAAAAAGACTTGTAACTGTCATTTAGAACATAGATAATCTTAGGAAGATGAATGAAAACACAACATTGTTTCATAGAACATTGTCACAGAACCATTAAAATAAAATACCATACCATACCATACAATCATAGAGCATACTACATAAAGCACAACATTGTTTCAAAATAAAACCGTACCATTGTAGCAAAGAAAATGAAAACTAAATAACCAACTTACTCATCACCATTTCCATCATCATCGGAGCTTTCCTCCCCTTCTTCATGATTTTAATAGTTTGATAGAAAACTTGAAGAATGACATAAAAACATAACAAAAGAGGGTTTTTGCAATGCCAAAGGTTTGAGAAATAGAAATTAGTTTAGTGCTGAAATTAATTTCAACCAGAAAGGGATCATTGATCAAAAAGGAAAAGCTAATGTAAGATTGAAATTTGAAATAAAAATAGATAAAAATATATAAGGAGTTGTAATGTAGGTTCAAATGTGAAACACTACGTAGTTGAATGGAAATGCATGAGACTACTACCTATTAGACCAGAGATCGAGTCTTGCTAGCTCCGTTTTTCAATTTTTTTTAAAATATATTTTTGAAAAAAATCATAAATAAAATAAGGAAATTTGTTATAAATCTTTTAAAGTTAAAATTCCTAGTTCTCTTCTTAATTTCATAAAAATATTTTCATTTAATGGTTTTGTAAATATATCAGCCAGCTGGTTTTTAGAAGACACAAACTCTAATCTGACAATATCTTTTTCAATATTATCACGAAGAAAATGATAGAGGATGTTAATATTTTTTGTTTGTGAATGATTTATAGGATTTTTAAATAAGTTTATTGCCCTTTTATTGTCATAAAAAATAGTTGATTTAGACAAATTTATTCCAAAATCTTGAAGCGTTTGTTGCATGTAAATGACTTGAGCACATGCTAAAGCAGTTGAAATATATTCTGCTTCACAAGTCGAGAGGGAAACACAATTTTGTTTCTTACTAAACCAAGATACTAGAGATTGCCTAATAAAGTGACAAGTTCCACTCGTACTTTTTCTATCTATCTGACATCCTCCAAAATCAACATCAATGTATGATACTAACTCGAAAGGACATTCTTTCGGATAGAAAGGTCTACAATCTTTGGTTAACGTAATATTCATTTCACCACTCGCCTTTTTGATTCTTTAGGATTTGCTTGAAATCGAGCACATAACAAAAACTCATCATTATGTCAGGTCTACTAGCAGTTAGATAAAGTAATGATCTAATTATACTTTGATATAATATTTGGCCAACACTCTTGCCAACTTCATCTCTATCGAGATGTACTGTTATACTCATTGGAGTTGGTTTTGAAAAAGTATTTTCTATACCAAAGGGTTTAATTAGATTATTACAATATTTTTCTTGATTAATAAAAATTCCATTATGTAATTATTTAATCTATAATCCAAGAAAATATAATAATTCTCTCATATGTGACATTTCAAATTCTTTGGTCATTATGTTAGAAAAATACTGATATAACTTATCATTTGTAGAATCAAAAATAAAATCATCAACATAAATTCGAACAATTAAAATATCCTTTTTAGTATGTTTAATAAAAAAAGTTCGATCAACCTTTCCAATTTCAAAACTGGAGTATATAAGATAGCTTTTAAGACGTTCGTACCAAGCACAAGGTGTTTGTTTTAGACCGTATAAATTTTTCTTGAGTTTACAGACATGGTATGGAAATTTTCAATGTGAAAATAAAGGAGGTTGTTCAACATAAACATTCTCTTTTATATATCCATTTAAAAAACACTTTTAACATCCATTTGATATAATTTAAAATTATGAAAACATGCAAAGGTCCATATGGTATGAATTGCTTCTAATCGAGCGATTAGAGCAAATGTTTCTTCATAGTTAATTCCTTCTTCTTGATTATATCCTTAAGAAAATAATCTAGCTTTATTCCTAGTTATATTTCCTTGTGCATCAGCTTTATTTTTGAAAACCCACTTAATAATGATGACTGTTTGATCACTTGGTCTAGGAACTAATTCTCAAACTTTGTTTCATTCGAATTGGTTTAGCTCTTCTTGCATAGCAATAATCTAATAGTCATCGTTATAGGGTTCTTTAGCATTTTTAGGTTCAATGTTAGAAAGGAATGCTACATGACCCATTTGATTAAGATGATTTCTAGTTTTGATATGTGAATTAATTTCTTCTATGACGGTTTCTACTGGGTGATCTCATAAAATCCTAGGAGAAGATCTTAATTCATTTTCATTATGAACAATGTTTTCATCTTCTTCCAAATTATTTTGAGTAACCGTATTTGTGATCGTTTTAGTAATTATCTCAGCATCCTCAAAAATGTTATTAATTTTAAAATTTTCGTCAAAGGAAACATGAAGCGTTTCTTCGATTGTTTTAGTTTTTTCATTAAAAATTAGATAAGCCTTACTTAGTTCCGAATATCCTATGAAAATTCCTTCATCGGATTTGGGATTAAATTTTCCAAGCTGATCTTTTGTGTTTAAAATAAAACATTTTGAATCAAAAACTTTAAAATATGAAATATATGGTTTTCTTTCATGAAAAAGTTCATATGGAGTGTATTTCATTAGTGGTCGAATGGAAACATAACTAGCAGTTGCTACAGCTTCTGCCCAAAAATGTTGTGGTAGAGTTCTTTCCATTTATAAAGCTTTTACATATTCTTGTAAGGTTCTATTTTTCCTTTCTACATATCCACTTTATTATGGTGTTCTAGGAAAAGAAAAATTATGGTAAATTCCCTTTTTATTACACAAATGTTCAAAAGCTTTATTTTCGAATTCACCTCCATGATCACTTCGAATGTTTTTAATTTTTAAATTTTTGAGATTTTGAATTCTTTTAGCAAAGATTTTGAAATTTTCAAAAGTGTCACTTTTTTTAGAAAAAAAATAGACCAAGTATATCTTGAAAAATCATTTACTATAACAAACACATATTTGCTATGGTTATGGATTAAACTTGAGTTGGACCAAAAAGATCCAAATGTAATAGTTTTGGTTATATAGTAGAAATATTTTTCTTTGATTTGAAGGATGATTTTGATAATTTACCCAATTGACAAGCATCAAAAATATTGCTTACCTTAATATTCATTTTGGGTAATCCTTTTACTAAATCATTTTCAAATAATTTGTTTATAACTTTTAAATTAATATGACAAAATCTTTTGTGCCATAACCAAGGATCATTTTCTTTGGCTATTAGATACATGTTAGTATTATGATTTATATTCATATTCAATACATATATATATTTTTATCTCTAAAACCTTCAAAAATTAGATTTTTATTTCAATTAAAAATGCTACACTTATCTTCCGAAAAAGATATAATGAATCCTTTGTCACACAGTTGGCTGATGCTAAGTACATTGTATTTTAAATTATTAACTAGCAGAACATTTGTAATAAGAGGTAAATTAAATATATCATTATTACTCACATCGCCTTTGCCGATGATATTACCTTTGAAATTTTCTCCAAAAGTGACAGAACCTTCATCTGAGTAGGCAGTGTTTGTTAGCATCTCTTTGTTTCATGTTATGTGTTTTTGAGAAACCACTGTCCAATATCCATTTTCCTCTCTTTTTAAGTAGTAACTGCAAAATATAGAATTAACATTGGTACCTACTTTTTTATTTGGGTCCTAAAAAGTTAGGTCTTAGGAAACCAAACCCAAGAAGGTTCAAAATTCCTTTAAAAAAATAAATTTTTTATTTTTGTGAACAGTTTCTAAAAAAGATTTTATATATTTATTTCTAATCGAAGAATTATTTGTTTTAGGAACCTAAATCTTAATTGATTTATAAGAATTTTGTACTTTTGAAATTGATTTTTCAATTGAATCCTTTTTCTTTGGAACATTTTTTGAAATTTGCTTATATCCTAGTTCCCTTTTATTTGAAACTGTTTGAGAATTTTCTATAATTGAATATTCCATAATTTTAAAAAGATTCTCTCTTCCTTTGCTAAAATCAGAGACATTTTTTAGTAATATCATCTAATTTTTTTAAAGACTAGAATGATCTAATTCCTATATTTTATTATTAGCTTTAAGATTATGATTTTCAACTAAAAGAGCATTATTCTTTTCCATTTGAGTTTCTATTTCTTGACTTAACACAGAGAATTGAGATGTTGTATTAGAATAAGATTCTAAAGTAGTTTCAAGTTCTTCGTCTAAAATTTCTTTCTCATCTCTTGACTATCTATCTCAATTTCAATCCTATTTAACTTTTCAAAAGTTTCTTTATATTTTATTTTGATGTTTCTTAGTTTATCAAGTAATTCAGAGTATATTTCCATTACATCATCAAAAGTTAGATCACTCACCTCTTCATTCGTGGCCATAAACAGACGTTGGCTTGTTCAGAATCGTTGTTTGTGTCACTGTCTGATGACGAATATGATTCATAATCATCTCATGTAACAAAGAAAGCTTTCTTTTTGAATCTGCCTTTCTTGTTGTTAAATTTTTCTCTCTTTCGATCAAGACCGTCTTTCTTGATGTGACCTTTCTTGTGACGTTCATAACATTCTAGAGCAGAAGACGATGGCTTGTTGTTGTTGTTATTGTTGCTGAAGATATTCTTGTTCTTTTTGAATTTGTTGCTCTTTTTGAATTTCAAAAGCCTTTTGAAATTGTTAGCAATGAACGCCATATCTTCCTCATCTAAATTCGATTCGTCCTTTTTTCTTGGAATGCTATATTCTTCTTATCTTGCACCTGTACTTGTTTTGCTTAAAGATTAACTTCATAAGACATTAGATTTCCTATCAACTCCTCTAGTTTGATGGTTGAAATGTCATTAGCTTCTTCGATCACAAATGCCTTTCGTTCCCACTCATCTGTTAAAGAGTTGAGGATTTTTGAAACAATATCGATGCCTGTATATTTTTCTCTTAAAGCTAAGAAAGAATGATACATGTCTTGGAATCTACAATACATTTCATTTATTATTTCATCTTACTTCATTTTGAAATTCTAGGACTGATTTTTGAGTATAGAAATCTTACTCTGCTTTACTTTGTTAGTACCTTCATGTGTAACTTTAAGTATACGCCAAATTTCATAAGCTATAGTACACATGCTTACTAAATTAAATTCATTTTGTCTAATGACAATATAACATATTCATGGTTGTGGCATTTGTAGTAGCATTCAGTTTTTGTGTGTTAGACCATTTTGAATATTCTGTAGTAGGTATGGTATACTCTGCTTGAGTAATATTCCAAGTTTCATAACTATTAGCTTGCATATAAATTCACATTCTAGTAGAGCAATAGTTATACCCGTTAAATAGTGGTGGTTGTGAAGTAGATTGACCTTCAAGGAAACTTGTACTAGTGCTAGTGTTGTTTTCCATATTAAAATATAAGATAACCGTGTTACGGTTATAAGATGACTAGCGCTAACACCAAATGAAACTAACTAAGCTATAGGATAGTATAATATGGAATATGTACTAGACTACTTAACTAGTGTGGAAAGTAAATAATATTAGCAGTAAAATAAAAATGACACCAGAGATTTCTATAGTGGTTCGAACTTCCTGTTCAACGTCCAGTCCCAAACTCCTTCTAGAATTTAAACTAGCACCCTCACTTAACTCTGAGGAACAGGACTTGACCGCCTGAGCAACCGAATTAGACTTGACTGCCTGAGCAACCGAACAAGACTTGAATTCAAAGTAGATTGATTGTCTTTCCCTTTTGTGTTCTTTTAGCAACACGGATTTTTCAATTGTAGTACACCCTTCCTATAATCTTTTCCTCAAGTAAAATATGTTTATTTATGTGTACGTGAGGATAAGGAAGATTAGATTGCTTTAGAATTAGAGAAACAAATACACAATTGTTCAAATATTCAAGCAACAAAGCAAGAAACTAAGAATTCAAGAAAGTACAAAAATAGAATTAGAATTTGTTAATTTAATCTTGAATTGAGTATGTATATATATAGAGATTGTGGAGTTGCAACTCTTGGTTAAGAGTTATGATCAAAGGTAATCGTTGCAACTCTTTATGGAAGAGATTCCTCTTAGAAAAGAGGGGTGTCTTTTTAGAAAATTTGAACATATGACAGTCGGAAAATATTCAGTTGACTGAATATTCATACTTAGTCGACTGAATTAAAGCAAAGAAAAAATAGTGCAAAAATATTCATATCAGTCGACTGAAATTTTGATTTAGTCGACTGAATATATTGTAAAGGCGAGTCTTTGAATATTTAGTTGACTAAGAGTAATTTAAAATATATATATGCACGTACACAGGTTCAGTCCATTAAGTGGGCTAATTTAGTCGACTGACCTGGAAGTTTCATGCATATAAAAGCTTATTTCTAAAATAAATTTTATCGTGCTTTTCTATGTTTGTGAACTACTTGAGGATTGATTTTAACGTAGCTAAAACTAGACTTTGACCCTAAAACTACATATATATGAACCATGCTTCATATTGTTGAGTCCGATCTTTGTAGTTCTTTGTCGTAGATTCATGAATCTTCGTGTCGGTTGAATTTCTTGTCCCTAATCAAAACATAAGATCCAACACCATTCAGCATAATTCTTCTCGTAATTTCTTGTTGTGGCTCTACTAGAGTTTCTTATATTGACTTCTTATGATTTTAACTTTGGTTCAAATCTTACCATCCTAGTTGCTAAGATAAAGGATGTTAAAGCTCTTACCTCCTCCTTGGCCATGACCATGAAAGCTTCCCTGATTGTTGATTCTATCGTTGATGCCCTTAAGGCTATTGAAAGTTGCAAAAGGAAGAAGAATTCTGGCGATTGTCAATTGCTTCAATACCTCTTCCAGGTAAAAAGGCCAAACTTGGAGGATATCAAACACTTGCTACTATTGCTGAGGAACCGAACATAGCTACAGCCATCGTTGACCAAGATTCCTATGTTATTGATTTAAGCTTGCTAGACCAGAGCCCTTAGAACTAGATAGAAGTTACCCACACACCAAGCCTTGTTATAAATGCCATTAATCCCTTATCTGCAACTACCCTACAATGTTGGTACTAGGAATTAGGCCTGATTCCTTCTTCTATTGAACCTCTTCCCTATGAAGCATCGGCCTAACCTATCTCCTTAGATTTTGATGATTTTGTTTGTTTGGTTATCCAGCCCCCATCTATGGCTTATTTGATACCACTATAGCCATTTGCCTTTTCCAAAGATTATCTCCATATTTTTTTCAATAGCCTTTTGTAGTACTCATCTTTATGTGCCTGGCGACTTATACCCTTTAACTAAATACAAATTTTGACTTATTTTTCAATCATCATTTTACATATATGTAGGTGGCTAAGCATATGTTCTTTCTTCAACAAGCCTTTCATGAAATTATTAATAAGGCCTCAAATTTTAGAGAACGTATTTCATTGTTGATAGATAAAGTCAGCACCCATGAGGGACAAATCATTGAAGTCACAACAATAAGGGATGAGGTTACTACTGAAAGGAATAAATTTTCTTTCAATTTGGATGACGAAATAAAAATGAGACTAGTAGTCGAGGAGAGGATGAAATTCCTAGAAAAGGAAATTGAGCGGGCCAAAACTAAACATACTCAAATGGCTGCATAAGCTAAAATTTTAAAAGATAAACTAGAAAGCAAGGGGGCTGCACTTGTCTGTACAAATCACATTATTAAGGATCCTAAAAAGAAAGTCTCCTTCTTTATAGAACAAGCCCCCCCTTAAATAATGGAGCAATGTTATAAGGAGGCCCTCTTCATCGCATAGTTCATAATATTGAAAATTATCCGGAGTTAGACTTGATAGAGTTGGGGATATGTCCTAAGGGAAATTATATGATTTGGTACATATGTCAAACTCAATTACCAATCTTGTTTAAAATAAAAGGTGTTTTCTTTCTGTTATATAATTGACATAATGTGTTATATTAGTTAATTAATTAAAATTATATTTAATAGAAAATCCATAAATGATATGTTTTGTAATAGTAGCTACAAAGAGTTGTAAAGATGAGTAATTTGTCAAAATGAAAAAAATACCATTTTAAACATTTATAGTCAAGATGCATTGAGACTGGATATCGATGTATCTGTTAAGAATAAAGTACATAACGCTCTCCAATTGTTGGGTAGTGTATTATCATAACTGCTAGGGGCACCTATGGGTTATGTACTAATAGCCTTTAGATAACTATAGAATGACTCACTTGATTGTATTCTGTTGGTTAATATAACTAAGATCAAATAGAAATATCGATGTGACTAATTTACACAGTTCTCTCGACTTGAGAATATCATTGATCTTCAATATTCTTTGATTATAGTCAAATCATGGCACGGCGTCCATCGAGTGACTATAGTTGGGTCGAGTGGAAGTATTGGAAGTGAAATACTATTCAAGAGAGGATTCATCTTCTCATCTATATGACGTTAGTATCATAGATCAACTCAAGTCAACTCAAAGTCAAAATCTTTAGCCAAAATAGTTGTGATAAAAATAATTGTTATTATTGAACCAAGGATTTTGATTTTAGACTACCGAATTGAATATGGAGGATATTGAAATTTTCACTACTGCTAAATTTCATAAATAATTAAATTGATATAGTTTTGATGAAAAGAATTAGTGTGAATAAAAGTCACAACTGGGTAATGCTTAACAAAGTGAAATTGGATTTTACCAAAACCAAGTAAGTAATAAATTTGACCAAAATGTCAGACCACCTGCTAAGTGATGTGTGAATATTACTATTTGAATAGTTTGATATTAATCACTAACCAAATTTACACTTGACGAGTGACATAACCGAAATAATGAATTCACCTTTGACCAAATGATTTAATTGGTTTATAACTATTACAAATTAAATAATTAATATTTATGAAATAATAACTATAAATTTGAATATGATTTGAGATATAGATATAACAATATATGTTTATAATAGTTAAGAACATATCAATCGGTATTCGATATTGATAAGAGATTAAATTGAATCTAATTATGTAATATTTTTACATAGGCTTAAATGGGTTTAATGCCCATTATAGCGGCGGTAATTTTCATCTACAAATATGAAATAAGAGGCTAGGGTTGAGGGTTAAAGGGGCTTGGTTTTGATAGCTAAGATCGAAGGAAATGAATATAGGATTAAACCCATCTTTCTTTCTATTCCATCCACATGTAACAACCATGCTTTCTGTGCTATAATTGCATGTAAATTAATTAAAAATAAAAATATTCAAATGTTAGTTTTGATATTTATTATTTTAAAAATAAATTCTTATTTGTTTGAATTTTATTTAACAAAATATTTTATTTTAATAAACTGAACTACATCGTAAATTCTTTTCAAATGAAATATCAAAAACTAAATAAAATTATGCAATTACGAAATATGATTTATAGAAGGACGTATGGTTCAACGTAACTAAACTGAAATTAAATTACAAATAAATGATGGATTTACTTAAAAGAGATAGGTAAATTAATTAATTGAATTAAAAGAACTCAAATTCTTTTAAGCCCAAGTTTATAAACCCTTAAGCCAAATGTAGCCTAAAACCTTCCGGAAATTAAACATGAACCCTTTATTCTCCAGACCCATGCCCTAAGCCCCAATTTCCCTGGGAGAAATCATGACTAAAGAGAAAGAAAAAAATAAAAATAAAAATATATTTTTGCATTGAGGCGCTACCTCTTGGCGATCGACGAAGGCCCGGGGGTCAAAACCACGAGCAGGTAGTAGTGGTAGATGAATATGCGGCATTGAAGCACAATGGCTGCTTCGATGGGCATGCATCAGTCATGATTTTGATGGAAGCGACGATAAGGGTGGTTGAAAATATGGCGGCTGGCATCAAAAGGGTGCGATTAGTGATGTGTCACAAGTAGCAGAAAAGGACCATGCACACAGTCTCGTATAGAGCGACGACGTTAGACTATAGCTGCAGTAGCGACTCTGGCTTGGCATAGATTATGTCTTGAAGGTGATGTGGTGATTTGGCTACGATGAATTAGGGAGTTTGTGGAGATGCCTGGCATGGCAAAGAAAATGGGATAAGCATTAGCAATAAGGGATTTTGTTTGGCAATTCGGTGCGTTATCCCAATAACCCAAAACTATAACATAATCCATTACTTATAAAATTATCCCAATTATTGCTTTAAATTGTTGGTTGAATAAATAACTTGATATTTGTTGGGACGAAATTGGTTGATATGAATTGATTAGGTTGATTGATTGTTTAGAATTGTTTGGTGTTTGCATTATTAGGTATTGGTTAGTAATTGGTCGAGATGCTTTGTTTAGGTATTTGATTGTTTGTGTGACATGGGTTATGAATCTGCATTGGATGTTGAGATTATTTATATGTTGGATTATCAAAATGCAAAGGAGACGCTATCCGATTGCATTTTGATTAGTGCAATTTATTTGTATGTTCGTAGAGTAATTTTACTCCATAATTTATATATTAAAATATTAACTTACTTACTTATTTAAAATGATGTTCGAAATATTTTAAAAGAATTATTTAAGGGTTTTAGGATTTTATTGAAAGTATTTTATAAATAATTTACTAAATTTTATCAATTAACCATTTTTATATTTAAAAATATAATTTGAATTATAAAAATAAATATAGATATTTTTTTGTTATAAAACTTTTTCTAAAATTAATATTATAATATATTATAAGTTTAGAGTTGTTTTTAAAGGCGGAATATGATATGTTTCTATTTTATAAAATATAATATGATAATAATATCGATTTAAGTAATTTTTAATATGAATGTTATTTAAATATTTTTGTAAGAGTTTTCAAACTTGAGTATATGTAGAGAGATTTTTATTTTGTGAAATAATTAAATGATTTATGATATGTTGTGAAGGTATAAATAGAAATCCTTTTCTATAATATGAGAATTTCAAATGTAGTATGGTATAAAGAAAAATGTTTTATTTCTAATTATTTTGAGTATAAAGTGAAGATTTTGGATTATATTATTTAGTTTGAAGTAGAAAGAAATTATTTTAGGAGGTTTATAAATTTGTTTTAAAAGTAGTATTTAGTTGTAGAAAAGTATGAATTATCGTTTAAATAATATTAAACTATAAAGTGGTTTTGGATCTTTCAAACATATATAAGAATTGATAGTGAATTTTTTATTATTTAGATTTTGTTTTAGAATTATATAAATAAGAGGAATGCATTACATAATTTCTAAATTAATTTGGAGTTTTAATAATTTATATAAAAATCTTAGTTGGTTATTGAAAATTATTTAAAAGACTCATGATGCTTATTTGTAGATCTAAAAAACTCGTTGAAGTTTTCGAATGGGCTTATCTGTTAGACTATATAATCTAAAGTGATATTTCAATAATTATTATGCAAACGCTTTGAATATATAGTTGAACATGTTATGCTTATTGTTTTGTATGTTTGTATATATTTTATTTGAGAGGTCATATTTTATTACTTTAATTAAAATTGAGTTAAATCTTTATT
Source organism: Allium cepa (assembly GCA_030765085.1). Classification (NCBI taxonomy): domain Eukaryota; kingdom Viridiplantae; phylum Streptophyta; class Magnoliopsida; order Asparagales; family Amaryllidaceae; genus Allium; species Allium cepa. The sequence continues at coordinate 64,239,208 of CM060935.1, forward strand.
ATGGAATTATTAAAGATGTGATTAATTATTCTATTTCTATATGACGAGAAATTTGAATAAACGGTTTAATGATATCATCTGGTATGGGACTTCTGGTTACACTTTTACATTTATTCACCAGACTTGTCATATAAAGATATCTAGTGTGAATATAGTGTGGTTTATGAACATTGAATAATTATCCAAATAACATGTGATGGTGTAGGACACCGCTATGTTATTTGTTTGATTATTCCTTGTAAATAAATGTCACTCAAATAAGAATACGCTCATGTGCATCTTGTAACACTCGTTGTGGTATGAGTAAATTATGGCCATATGTTAGCTTATAGTTAGAGTCGTGTACTGGTGAGGGTTTAGAGCTCTAGTACATTACAGTCATGTATTGGCTTATTTAGAGTTGTGTGTCCGCTTACTTCTAAAGCTATGTGTAGATATAGGATATATGTACTATGTGTCATCCTCATTGTAACCAACTCCCTTTCTAGTTCGAAAGTGAACCAAATTGGCCAGTATCCACCCTAGCGGCCTAATTGAGGGGTCATGCTCTAGATTTTTAATGCCTTTTTTATATAGTAGTGTGTGAATGCCTTTATGTCACCTACGTTAGCGTTCTATTACCATAGGGGCAAGTGCAGGGTCGTGACCAAGAATACGTGTATATGAGTCATAAATGGATGGGGTCATGATGTCGATCAAGGTAATTAAAGACTATAGGAATGGATCCAGCCACACTGTAATGTGCTAGTAGACCCTAGGTTCCTAGAGCATGTTATGTGTTATCAGTCTCCCTTCTAGTTTGGGTATATTTGTGTGATAGTGGATTGGCATATATGTCTATCCTATAATGAGTTGACTATTCTAGATACCATGTGTCTAAAGTGTGTCCAGTCTCCGTTATATCCACATTGTTTGATTATTAGTCATTTTATTACTTGATTATGGCATACCAGGGAATGTCAACTATATTATTTTACGGCATTGCTGTGTGCTAGTTCGATGTATTCATCTTAAGGCATTATTGTGTGCTAGCCCAATTTACTTGATGTTTTCATATTCTTTGATGATGCTTTATTGTATTGATGATTCACCCATTTGACGATATTTCATTATTTTTGATTCGATGAGATCTTATATTTTAGATATAGGGCGTTAATCCACTTTTTAGTAAAGTAGATTTCAACTGGACATAGAAGATTGAAACGAGAACAAAACAACCTGAAAACTTAAAAGCACACTTAAAAGGACTAAAGAATCGAGCTTAGGAAATTTTTCGAAAAATTGGCTAAGTCCTTAATTCTCCCTCAAATTAAGGCCTTAGATCGTCACTAAATTAAGGCCTTAGATCGGCACCGAATTAAGATCTTAGGTTAGAATGACTTGAAACTTGACATATACACATAGAAGGACATAAGGAAGGACTTAGAAAATGTTTGGAGTGGTTTGGCCTTACCAATTAGATTCTCTCCCGAATTAAGGACGTCAATTCCTTAAATTAAGGACCTTGATTCATTCCAAATTACGGAGAACATCAAGATGAAATTGGAATCACTTGCAATTTGGCAAGAGTACTTAGAAAGGGTAAAAGAAGGAATTGGAAAAGTTTCACCATGATTGGGCTAAACACCTAAATTCATCACCAAATTAAGGACATTAATTCGGTACCGAATATAGGTGCCAGCCCTAGCATATTCACACGTAGCACAAGTGATCCTTTAGTCCTCCTATGCGTATTCGTGAAATTTCATAGATTTTTAGAGAGCCTATCATCAAGAATGAAGATGTGACAGCCCAAACGACAAGATAATCCAAGTCATGGAAGAACAATGATCAAAACTCATCAACAATCTACTAAATTACGTGGAGGATATCTAGATGAAGCAAGGAAGTCGACCCAAAAGGACTTGGCCATCAAATGGCTAAGGATTAGACAGTACCGAATTTAGCCCTTAACTCGAGGAGCCATGATATTTCTTGTGCTGTCTTGGACTGGATTCTGGTCTTTATCGCTATTGGGCCTCTGACTCTACGTTGCCCAATTCCTCTATAAATACCAACTTACTTGCTGCCAGAAAAGGATCTTCACTGTGTTGAATCTCCATTAACACTCTTGGACTTGGATCTTCATCAACACCTTCTTTACTTTTATCTCTTCTAAACTTATTCAAATTCATTGTAACTTAGATCTAGGGGAAAACTAGTTGTAATCCAAAGAGATAACAACTAGAAACCAATAATAAAATTACTAAAGTGAACGTAGGACGGAGATTATGCCGAACTACTATAAAAACTCTCTGTCTCTTTTACAGCCTTCGATTATTCTACTTTTACTTTTATCTGATCTGGTGCTTTCATATGATTTCTGGGTGTTGATCCATCTTTTGGGTTAACACAGGAATAGTGAGACCGGCTTTTATATTGGGCATAGTGGAGACTAGGATGTGATATTTTGTATATCAGTCATGAATTATATAATTTCTTGTATGTACATTCTGGAGTTGTAAATTGGCCAAACCATATATATGTATATATGTATTATATATTATCACTATGATTTTGACTTTGTGTTCTATATATATTATATATTATGTATTCTTCTATCCTGAAGGCACAAGTATTTATTGTTCTATGCCGATACTTTGTATGTACCGGTGAGTTATTTATTTGATGTTTAAATATGTACCAGTATTAGCCCAAGGAAATATTCATGTGTGTACCCCATATCATCTTATTCTCCGTATTATCTGATAATATTACTCAGTAATACTCTTGGGTTGTATATGTATAAAGGTTGTAGCGACCTGCCTTTTTGGAAGGTATAAATCGACACACATTCCAACTCAAAGCATTCAAAGGGGCATATTGCTATAGGGAAAATAAGAAAAGGGAAAGAAAATAAAACACGCAGAATCTCACAGCGGAATGACAAAATATAATAATCAAATAACAGTTCATGAAGCTGTTTTACAAATACATTTTATTATTCTTTTAGAACGCAAAATCGGAGTTACATATAACAGGAATAAAAAAATGTAGCGGAACAACATATGATGTAGTGGAATAAATAAAATAAATAGTAATAGTATTAAATCTTCGTCTTTGTCCTTCAGAAAGCAGTCTACGATACTGAAAAGCTCAGACTGACCTGAGCGAATTGAAAAGACAAAACATTCGAGTCAGAACTAAAGTATCTTATGTAAGTTAAATCAACAGTAAATAAATATGAGTGAAACAGCGTCAGCAATGTTTATAGGTTTTGACATCTCCTATCTAGTGTCACGAGAGTGCAATAACTTAAGAGAATGTTTGGGATTTCCATCTCTTAAGGATCTATTAAACTATCTACATACATAGTACAATACGCTATTATAATAGTGTCTATAGTAAAGTAAAGTATTAAATTTGTGTTAAGGCATTATACATATCCCCCTTAACGCATTTTATATATTTTCATAATCTATACAGCACCGTAAGCTCCTCCATGAGGTTTACCCAGAGGGCACTCCAGAGGTATGGTACAAAACAAACTTGTAGAAGGTGCGATACAGCATGTGAATACGGTGCTCGAGGCAATGCCAGGGTAGGATTATACCATTTTCACTTTTGGACTGGTGGCAACGCATAGCAGCTACTACTGCTCACCTCGGAACACACTCCCATAATCAAATCAAGGGGTGGCCACCAAATCAATCACAAAGTCAAAATATAGTATCGAAGAAATGCGCCCGATATGAGGAATGACCTGACTTGGCCCGGTAAAGCTCCTATTTTAGTCACATCTAAGCTGACTCACGAGAGTCGGGGTCATGTAAATACCTCATACAGAATCGCTCACCAAACCGTCCTACTTCATTTCTGGAATCTCCACCACGTACACAGTTGTTAAAGTGTTTTTTGGTATTGGCATAGAGTGACAATATCTGATCCTGGTCTCTTAACAAACAAACACTTATTTCACATCGGATGGTTCATTTACATTTCCAAAACTAATTCATAATTGATATTTAAATATCATATTAAATTTCAAACCATATCACTTTCGAAATCATATTCACTTTCAAAACCATATTCACTTTCTAGATCTTATCGATAAGATAGGCTAATTAAATACTCATTCCAACATCATCATATTTACTCAGATATATCATTTCACTAGAAAAATCATTACAAAAAGTTATAACGTCATTCCCCCGTATTCACTTTAAAAATCAAGGATTCAAATATAAGCACTTCCACTTTACACAGTCTGAAATTTTGAAAGCAGTTTAGATAGTTATAAATAGTTTAGTATAGTTAAAAATAAATTTAAATGGTTTACAGTACTTTAAAATAATTTATAAAAAATGGATTAAAATAGTTTATATATTTAAGTAGTTTTAGTAGAATTAAAATAGATTAAATGGATTAAATAGATTTAAAATAGATTAATTAGATTTTAAAAAGATTAAATAGATTTAAAATAGATTAATTAGATTTAAAATAAATTAAATAGCTTTAAAATAGATTAATTAGTTTAAAATAGGTTAAAATAGATTAAATTGGTTAAATAGATTAAATTTATTAAAATAAATTAAAATGGTTTAAATTGATTAAATGGTTTAAAATATCTTAAAATATTAACTTAGTTTAATAGTTTGAAAATCTACAAATTAGGATTTAAAATAACATTTTTAATAGTTTATATTAAATATTAAATTTTAAATTAACATTAAACTTAACTATTTCTTCCATTTCAACAAATTTGAACCATATCTAGATTTCCAATCAAAACCAAATTTCAAATCTTAAAATATAAAATTTAAGTTATTCCATTTCAATAGATTTCAAAGTTACAAATTTCAAACATTTCAATAACTCGGTTTCGATAAATTTTGTTTATACTTCAAATTCAACTTAATACAGTTCCAAAATTTCAAATTTAATACTTTAAACAATTCATTTAAAAAATTCAGTTTATATAAATAAAATTCTATTTCAAATTATCATTTAGCTGAATTCAAAATTTGAAGATTTAAAATCATTTAATTTAACCAATCCGGTGTCCATATATAATTTTCAACCCCAATGTCAAGTTAAATGGATATTTATCATTTCAATCTGCAATTATTTAAACTTACCGGTATATATTATTTCAACTCGCAATCCCAAAATTTATTTCAATGAAAATCACTTGGGTTTATCATTTCAACCAATAACAATTTTTCCCTATTCTATATGATCGTTCGGGTATGTATCATTTCAACCCATAGGGAACTTGTAGTGTTATAACAGTATAAAATAAAATATCCAGTCATCCAATATCAAAGATCAAACATCCATCACAATCATCATCCAAATCAACAAATAAACATCAATAGATAACTAATTATCATTAATAGGTATTAAATTGACAATTAAATTAAATATTAAATTAAATATTAAATTAAATGGTGATTAAATACAATAAAAGTCAAATTTAACTAGAATGACAATTTAAATATATCAACCATCAACCGATCAGTTTCTAATTACATCATAAATTTAATTTAACTAACATAAGGCAATTTAGTAGTTGTGAGTGGGTTAAAACACTCACCTTTGATTTCAAATTGATTTGAAATCCAAATACAGGCCCAAAATTCAATAGTCTCAGAATTCCTCTAAACTAGTTACAAAATTTCTGCAATTTGATACGATCGTAACGAAGAAAACTGCGTGTGAATCGAACCTCGTACGTAAAAGTTATGATGATTAGAAGATATAAATTTCAAATTAAATAAAAAATATATAAAAGAATTACCAATTCTACATGGCTATGTCACCACTCCTGTACTACAGCCGAAACACTGATTCATCTTCAACATGCACGTGAGCCACCACTGATAATTGAAGTTGAACACCACCTTTAACGGCGCCAAGATTCGGCACCGCTGAGGCAACGCTCGTGCCTATCACCCTCCAGAGCCTCGCGGTCCATTTGCCAACATCGACGTCGCCGAAAAATGTTAGAACAAGCAGCCGCCGCCAGTTAGCCGAACTCTAATCCAATTTTCCACGCACATTTATCCACTGATACGATGAACAACCTACACCGATGTACTACCCTCGACCATCTCTACGCAACGATACCCACGATTCGATGATCTGTCGATGATCACCTACCACCAATCGGATGGCTAAGATTTAATCTCCGAATTTTGGATAGATAGAGACTCATATTGAAAAGAAAATTGCAGATCTAGAATGCACTCGAGAGCTTCGAATTGGTATATATTATGATAGAGTTCGAGGAATTTTAATTTTTCGATTTGATTTGATTTGCAATTTGGATTTGGGGATTTGGGTTTTAGCCATTGATGAAGAAGATAGTCAGAAAGGATGTATGTACAGGATAAAGAAATGACTACTAGAATTTGGAAAACAAGACTATTTATATTAACAAAGCTAGATAAGAAAATAACGCAATTGAATTGGTAAAATGACAATTGCGACCCCAAAAGCCCGTTCTGCCTCCGAAACAAAAGCGGGTCATCCCATATAACAAAATTGATGTTTTCGATAGTTTTAAACTCAATGGAATAGGTTTCAAGTCCTACTTCCATCGTATGAAGAAGTTAGCTTTAAAACTAGCTTATTTCATATTCATTTCAATTGAATTTAATTAAATTGATTTCTACACGTTTCGAGCTCGTACGATCAAATGACAAGTTCGATCACTAGGAAACTTGAAATCCTATAATAATTCACCGTTACAAATTCGATGAAACTAGTTTCGTCGAAATCCGAGAAAATGGTCAATATGGCTATTTCCACGTTAATTAAATAAATTATTATTAAATTGATTTAATCACTTTTTAATTTCAAATTTAACAACTAACAATTTTTATCATTTTTGATTACTTAGACATTTACAGTAATTTAAAAAAAATTACATATCAATTCAATGTTAAATATTACACTAATTACAATGTTCGATTTCAACTGTAATTAAATCCAGTTAATTATAATTTAATTCTAATAAATTGATATAATTTGATTTCAATGTTTTTATTCAATCAATTATTGCTATATGGGCATAGTTAACAATGGTTAACATATTATTACTTTAATATTCTCCAATTTCATCTTAATTTCCATTAACGTAGTATTTAATTACATTTAATTGCAATTGATTTCCAATTGAATTTAACAGATTAAATAAATAGGTAACATACCCCAATTGTCACTTTTTTCTTAATTAAATCACATTTATAAGTTTTGTTACCTACAATAAATGTTATAACCGTTTATACAACATTGATATTATCCAATTTCAATTGTTTGCATATTATTTCATCAATTTATATAACATTTAACTTATTTCCTTATTTACAATTAATAATCAGTTATAACATTTCAACCATTTCCATTAATTGGAATTACATTAAAATAGTTAGCAGGTACCTTAAATTAACATTACTACATTTCATTCAACTTATTTTCTCATTAATAAATCATAAAATTTTACTTCTTCCAATATTAAATAACAAAATCATATTAAATTTAATATTTTAATTATCGCAAAATTTCGAGTCATTACAAAGGTGGGGTTGTCTAAAATTGCTATAGAAAACTCCATACCAGACGGTATCAATAAACCGTTTATTCAAATTTCTCATCACATAAAAATGAAATCTCAAAAATCTAATATAAAACGTCTCAAATTAATATAAAAGTTGTCATCGCTGTATCGTATTAAAATCATCATCCAAATCAATGTAAGATGTCAAATATCCATTCAAAAGGCTATCATCACCGTATTATTTCAAATCACTATCAACGGTGTTTCATTCATATAATCCTTATATAAATAACCAAGAAAAGAGATATCGAAATTGAAGTAGAAAAATAGATTATTTAAATAAATGTAAAATAAACAGATGAATATATAACATTCACAATATTTATAGTTACAAAATAAATAATTCATATTCCAAAACAAATACTAAGAGATGGACAATAAATACACATCCTAAAGTAATTATAGAGCTAGATGCTTCACATAAAGTTATTTCATGTATTCCGTATCAAAGTATGTTAAAGACTAAACATAAAACAATGAAATAAATTACCTATATTAAATGTATATATAAATTTGAACTTTTTTGGCTAGGAAAATGGTTATGGAAGTTTAAGGATATCAATGATAATGCTACTTGGAAAAGATCATTTCTAAATATTCGTGACGCCCCACCTCTATACCCACGCTAGCCAAGGACACTACGGTGTAGTGCTGTCAACTAGCATGGAGAATAAGGCTGTTGAGGAGCGACCATCCGTGTAATTGCTTTGTGCGAGCACCGATATGTCAGATAGTATAACATGCATTTTATTTCAGGAGGAAATCCGACATACCGATACTAACTCAAAGCTACTACACAGTGGCTATAATAGTTTAGGACAGTAAATATAATAATAACACAGATAATAAAAATGCGAAACACAGATAAACGGAAAGTCTCATATATACAATAACTGATGTCAGTTACAATACATGTGATACAATACATATGATACAACTACAACTGTCAACACAGGAAGTTATATATATATATACACAAGAACATTATTGACAATAATATACATGAATACATAAATATGACACGACTACTCCGAAAGATATGAAGTGACTTCATAGCTCAAGCAGCAACCCAAAGCTAAAAATCTACAACCTGTAAATACTCGGTCTGAACCGAGTATTAGATTCAAAAAAAAAATACTCGGGTCAGTCTAATTCAAACTCAGTTATTAGTGCACAGAAGCAATAATCATTAAGTAACAAATAGACGACAGTCACAATAAATCTCGTTTATCCGATCCTTAAATAAAGAAATCGGATAACGATAAATATAACACCAAGCAGTGTTAAACAACAAATTAGCAAATTAAAATAAATCAGAATGCAATTCAGAATATTGGATTGAATAAACAAAACAGTTCAAACCATTGAAATATCAATTAAAACATTAATTCAAGTAGGGCTGCAGTACACACACGCGTGTACTGCCTCGCCACTACAGCATATGGAATATGCTAAAGATCAATAAATCAAAACAAAATAGAATATCATAAAAGCCATACCGTGTGGCTGCAGTTCACGCTTGCGTGCACTGCCTTGCCACTACAGTGATGATGTACCCAAAAGATCAACGAACCAAAATCAATGAAGGTTCAAATATCAATTCAAAATGTCGGTACTGTGTGGCTGCAGTGCACGCGTACGTACACTGCCTCGCCACAACAGCATATACAGAAATAGCAACAAGGCACAAAGCTCAATACACAAGAATTCACAGTGCAAACTAATACACTAAGCAAGTGGCAGCAGTTTAAAACTTCCACCAAATATGAATGTAAAATATGTACACAAATGAATGTACATAACAAACTGCACATGGAAAAATGAATCAGAGGTGCACGAGAAGCAGTATAACTCAAATGAGCAGGCACACCAGAGAAGGCTGCACAGATAGAAAGGCCAGGCAACCCAATGCAAATGAATTCGACAAAATATTGCACAAGCACAAGACAACTGCATCACAAAAGCAATAGCAGGTATACAATTTCGAACACAGCAAGACCATGCCAAAATGGTCAAGAGAAGATGACAACAGTGGTATAGTGGACCACATTGAAACCAAAAGTGTATAAGGCAATGCAATGCAAAGCACAACAGACTCAAAGAGGAATGAAACTGGGTCAAGCAAGTGCAACCCCAAGTGACACAACTGTACATGACTTCACTGTACAACTACCACACAATGCAAGAAGGTCAAGTCAATGACTCTACACAGCTGCAGTTCAAATAAAATGCAATGCGTCATGTAGCAGTTCCAAACCGATAGTATACATCAAGCAGTACAACGACAACGACAGTGCCAGCGCAATCCAGGCCAGATACAAAGGTGATGGAGATATGGTGATGGAAGTGCAGTAGTGGATCCAAGAATCCAAGTTTATATGCAATTAAACAGTGCAGTAAAAACATGCACACCTATATAAATGTATGCAAGAAATAATAAGACAACACATAACTCGAACAATGGTCAACCATACAGGCATACACACATATGAATGTATGTATGCATATATATACAGATAAGTCAACCAAACAATTCGAACTCCATCAAGAGCCGAAGCCACAGTGAAACTCAAGCGTTTAATAATACAACTCGAAATCAATTTCACTTAAATAGAAAATGCACATGAACGTTGTGCCAACAGTTCAAGGCAATAGTAACAACTCGAATGCAAACTATGTCATATATGATACAGTGGAAAATTGCACAAACAAGCACAAGTATGCTACAGAGAATATGCAACATGATAGACATGAAGGCACTAAATTGCTGACTGGAAGCAAACTACAAAGACATCAACGAGTATGACATAAGGCAGTGCAACAAAGGCCACCAATGTTCAATGTAAATGCAAGCTAGTAGCTCACACTACATATCAGGTCAGAGACAAATGAATGACCAGGTACAAAGTGCACCAAAGGGAACCCAATGCAAACTGAGTTGCATACAAGTGATACTAGACAAAGTGCAGAAAATCAATGCACTGCATGTACAACAGGTAGATGAAGATGCAATGAAGCCAAAGCAATTCATAGCAGAGAACAAAGCAACCGTGACCAAGTCAAACACTATCACAACCCAGTCAAGTTCAAACATTAGGTTGTATGTGCAACAGGTAAGGGACGAAGCACTGTCAAACAATTTTTAAAAGCCATGGTTATCAAAAATTCAAATCAATGCTTCAGGAATGATTACAAAGATGGCCAGAGACGAAGCTCACAGGGGCCATAAAAATCAAAGCCCTAAGGATCGGTGATGCTAGAAATTCACAAAATAAAAATACAGTTTAACCAAAGAAGTCAAAACCGTGAGCATCAATTAGTTAACCATAGAAAAGCACGAACTAGAACAAAAGAGAAATCAAATGTCACAAAAATGCCGTGGCCGACATTAAACAAGTCAGTGCCCAAAATCGAACCAAATCAACTTCAATAAAAATCAAGTTGAAGCATAGTATGGTCCACCAGACAAAAGTCCACAAAATCAAGTGACTGAAGTCACAAAAATCGAAGCCGTGGGTGAATTGAAACCATCAAAAATTATCGACATTCAAACAAAACTAAACTGTCGAAACACGAGTGGAATTAGATGTGAGTGAAGGGGTTCACTCACCTTGTCGACGAATTGAAGCATCACAGAGACAAGCAAAGCCAAGAACGAACGAAACCCTAATTTGGGAAGGAGTAGGGGCGAACGAACGTGGCCGCCATTCTTTTCGTTTTATTTTTGGGCTTAGGGTTTCCAAAAAAATTGAAGGAAATGGAGGGGGATTGGCAATGAATACTATCATGGCTTCAAACAATAAAAAATGAAAACGTGGGCCGCGATTAATATTAAAATCCCAACAACACTTAACAAATTTCCAAAATAATTTTAAACCGGATTCGAAACTCTCAATAGCAATTAACAACTAATTAAATCGTCATTTGACAAAAATTAATTGTTATAAAACTCCGGGTTGTTGCAGACTCCCCTCCTTAAAGAAATTGTGTCCTCGCAATCATAAGGAATAAATGAACAAATGGTAACAACCATAAAGAACATCACCACAAGATGAAGAAATTTGAAATAGGAAGTTCACCATAAAGAGCAATATCTAATTATCAAAAACGATAATCAGGAATTAACACAACGGAATTCAAATTTCAAATCAACAAACATTCAATTATCAAAACGATAATCAAATCTTAAACCACAAATATTTAATTATCACAAACGATAATTAAATCACAATTATCCAATTATCAATAACGATAATCAGAAATCACAAATATCCGATTATCAAAAACGACAATCAGAAACCACAAATATCCGATTATCAAAAACGATAATCAGAAACCACAAATATCCGATTATAAAAAACGATAATCAGAAATCACAAATATCCGATTATCAAAAACGATAATCAGAAACCACAATATCCGATTATCAAAAACGATAATCAGAAATCACAAATATTTCAATTAACGAGTCCGGAATTAACCGAAATAGCAAATGCACATGACCAATAACCACGAGTTTTACCAAATCGTTTAATTCACTTCATAGTTTTCTTGAAAGTGCATAATTGTGTATTTTAAAAATAACATTTCACATTCTCAAACGGACAAGTCCGGGATTAAGCGAATCAGTAAAAGAAACGGGTCATAGTCCTCGATTTTTCTGAAACGTTTAAATCGCTTCCTCATTCTTTTGAAAGCGTAAACTGTAAAAAATTCGAAAACAATTTTAATTTATATTTTGAAACAATTTTAAAAATAACAAATTTTTAAAACACGTGATTAAAACAGCAACATCAGTAGCAATTTCGACAAGGAAATTGCACTTCTCAAAATACCGTAAAAACGGACAACAAAATCAGCATTGCGGGATAACCGCTTGAAAATCCATTTTAAAATCGACGGTTACTGAAGTCAAAGCGACAGTAATTTTTATACGTCAAAATCTCATCAAAATAATTGGCATTAAAACATAATACCAATGAATTTTCATTCATCAAAAATGTCACAAGAATCTTCTCAAAGATAGAAAGGGGTATCATACCCTAAACTTGTATTCATAACAAGTCAATGACACACGAATTCACCAATACACAAAAACTGATAAAACTTATCAATAGAAATCACGAAAATTGGTGAAGCACAAATTCTAGAAATCATCACAAGAAATCCAGAAAACACAAATTCTAGAGATCTACACAAGAAATCCAGAAAATAGAAACTCTAGAAATCTACATAAGAAATCCAGAAAACATAAATTCTAGAAATCTACACAAGAAATCTAGAAAACACAAAGAGGGAAAGAGGCCTATCACATGACGGTCCGAAGACCATGGGGAGCTACCCCATATGGATGAGTCGGAATCACCCGGATGAGGTCTAGGCTAACCAAAAAGCAAAAAAGTATGTGTGAATGGAATCACACAAATGGTGTCTAGCCTAACCTCGCAAACAAAAAGGTATGTGTGAGTGGAATCACACAAATGGTGTCTAGGCTAACCAAAAAGCAAAAAGGTATGTGTGAATGGAATCATAAAAATGGTGTCTAGCCTAACCTGAAAGCAAAAAGGTATGTGTGAGTGGAATCACACAAATGGTGTCTAGGCTAACCAAAAAGCAAAAAGGTATGTGTGAATGGAATCACACAAGTGGTATCTAGCCTAACCAGAAAACAAAAAGATACGTGTGAATGGAATCACACAAATGGTGTCTAGGCTAACCAAAAAGCAAAAAGGTATATGTGAATGGAATCACACAAGTGGTGTCTAGCCTAACCAGAAAGCAAAAAGATATGTGTGAATGGAATCACACAAATGGTGTCTAGGCTAACCAAAAAGCAAAAAGGTATGTGTGAATGGAATCACACAAGTGGTGTCTAGCCTAACCAGAAAGCCAACAAAGAGACATCGCACAATTGCTAGTCTAAATCATAAAATGATCGTCATGATCAACAAGAAGTGTCAATTACACTAAGCTAGTAAATATAAAAGTTTAGCTTCATGTCCCATAACCACTTGCTTAACTTAAATATTTACGAACAAACTGTAAATCTTCACTAGAAAATTGTCACAAAAGATTCAATCGAACAAGTCCAAGAATTAACCGGTGAAGCAAACGCAAGCGTTTCATACCACTCGTTTTACTAAGTCGTTTAATTAGATTTCTCATACGAGTGAGGTAAAGGTTTGTATATACTAGTAGATTGGAAAACGGTTTAGGGAAAGAGCTTTGCAGTAAAATAGTTTTGAAATCGTTTGGAGAAAAGGGTTTTGATATTTACTACTAGTATAGAAAACCTTTATATTTTTAAAGTGACAATCACAAAAATGATTGTAGAAACAATCAATCACAAGAATTCACATGCAAAGATGTAAATAGAGTCCAAAGAAATCGATACCGAATACTTCAAAAAGTATGTTCACAAAAATCCCGAAGAAAATGTCATCAAAGTTGCTAATAAATGATAGCAACAAATCGGGGAATTAAGAAGAATCGATTAAATTTGGAAACCAAATCAATTCACTAAAATTCACATTCGAAGACGTGAATAAAATCCAAAGAATTCGATTCCAAATCCATCAAAGTAGAAATACCCAAAAATCCAGAAGTAGAAGTTATCAAAGTCGACAAAGGAGATAACAACTAATCGGAAAAGAAGAACTGATTAACAATTGGAAAAACAAAGCAGAACGAGCATAAATGCATAAATGACTTCAACAAAAATAAAAATCAAGTCAATGTCGAAGTCATCAATTAATGGCCACAATCGAGTACAAAATGAATCAACATCATCATCAAAGAATTCAACGGCAAACAAAGTCAGAGTCTTGGAAATCAAGAAACTAGCAATTTCATGAAAACAAAGTGACCGAAGTCGAATGGAAATCAATCCGAGGAAACCACAAAATATCAAGTTCAAAATCGCTGAGATTCGAACAAAATCAACATCGGCTAAATCAATTCAAAGCCGAAAACACAAGAACAGAATCCTCATCATCAAAACTCAACTTGAGTTCGCAAAGCAAACGGAAGCGGAAGCCAAAATTCTTTCACGAAATCAAATGTGCATAATTAAGCGCTAGGAATTCATACCTAACAAGCAAAGATAATCATAGGCAAAGATGAGAGATAAAACGTTGACAAATAGTTGTAACACATGTTCCATCTAAGTTATGTTTTATATTAAGTCCTAAACCCCAGGCTCTGATACCAAGCTGTGACGCCCCACCTCTATACCCACGCTAGCCAAGAACACTACGGTGTAGTGCTGTCAACTAGCATGGAGAATAGGGCTGTTGAGGAGCGACCATCCGTGTAATTGCTTTGTGCGAGCACCGATATGTCAGATAGTATAACATGCATTTTATTTCAGGAGGAAATCCGACATACCGATACTAACTCAAAGCTACTACACAGTGGCTATAATAGTTTAGGACAGTAAATATAATAATAACACAGATAATAAAAATGCGAAACACAGATAAAACGGAAAGTCTCATATATACAATAACTGATGTCAGTTACAATACATGTGATACAATACATATGATGCAACTACAACTGTCGACACAGGAAGTTATATATATATACAAGTACATTATTGACAATAATATACATGAATACATAAATATGAAACGACTACTCCGAAAGATATGAAGTGACTTCATAGCTCAAGCAGCAACCCGAAGCTAAAAATCTACAACCTGTAAATACTCGGTCTGACCCGAGTATTAGATTCAAAAGAAAATAATACTCGGGCCAGTCTAATTCAAACTCAGTTATTAGTGCACAGAAGCAATAATCATTAAGTAACAAATAGACGACGGCAAATCTCGTTTATCCGATCCTTAAATAAAGAAATCGGATAACGATAAATATAACACCAAGCAGTGTTAAACAACAAATCAGCAAATTAAACCAAATCAGAATGCAATTCGGAATATTGGATTGAATAAACAAAACTGTTCAAACCATTGAAATATCAATTAAAACATAAATTCAAGTAGGGTTGTAGTACACGCACGCGTGTACTGCCTCGCCACTACAGCATATGGAATATGCTAAAGATCAATAAATCAAAACAAAATAGAATATCATAAAAGCAATACCGTGTGGCTGCAATTCACGCTTGCATGCACTGCCTTGCCACTACAGTGATGATGTACCCAAAAGATCAATGAACCAAAATCAATGAAGGTTCAAATATCAATTCTAAATGGCGGTACTGTGTGGCTGCAGTGCACGCGTGCGTACACTGCCTCGCCACAATAGCATATATAGAAATAGCAACAAGGCACAAAGTTCAATACACAAGAATTCACAGTGCAAACTAATACACTAAGCAAGTGGCAGCAGTTTAAAACTTTCACCAAATATGAATGTAAAATATGTACACAAATGAATGTACATAACAAACTGCACATGGCAAAATGAATCAGAGGTGCACGAGAAGCAGTACAACTCAAATGAGTAGGTGCACCTGAGAAGGCTGCACGGATAGAAACGCCAGGCAACCCAATGCAAATGAATTCGACAAAATATTGCACAAGCTCAAGACAACTGCATCACAAAAGCAATAGCAGGTATACAATTTCGAACACAGCAAGACCATGCCAAAATGGTCAAGAGAAGATGACAACAGTGGTATAGTGGACCACATTGAAACCAAAAGTGTATAAGTCAATGCAATGCAAAGCACAACAGACTCAAAGAGGAATGAAACTGGGTCAAGCAAGTGCAACCCCAAGTGACACAAATGTACATGACTTCACAGTACAACTACCACACAATGCAAGAAGGTCAAGTCAATGACTCAACACAGCTGCAGTTCAAATAAAATGCAATGCGTCATGTAGCAATTCCATACCGATAGTATACATCAAGCAGTACAACGACAACGACAGTGCCAGTGCAATCCAGGCCAGATACAGAGGTGATGGAGATATGGTGATGGAAGTGCAGTGGTGGATCCAAGAATCCAAGTTTATATGCAATTAAACAGTGCAGTAAAAACATGCACACCTATATAAATGTATGCAAGAAACAATAAGACAACACATAACTCGAACAATGGTCAACCATACAGGCATACACACATATGAATGTATGTATGCATATATATACAGATAAGTCAACCAAACAATTCGAACTCCATCAAGAGCCGAAGCCACAGTGAAACTCAAGCGTTTAATAATACAACTCGAAATCAATTTCACTTAAATAGAAAATGCACATGAACGTTGTGGCAACAGTTCAAGGCAACAGTAACAACTCGAATGCAAACTATGTCATATATGATACAGTGGAAAATTGCACAAACAAGCACAAGTGTGCTAGCAACATGATAGACATGAAGGCAGTAAATTGATGACTGGAAGCAAACTACAAAGACATCAACGAGTATGACATAAGGCAGTGCAACAAAGGCCACCAATGTTCAATGTAAATGCAAGCTAGTAGCTCACACTACACATCAGGTCAGAGACAAATGAATGACCAGGTACAAAGTGCACCAAAGGGAACACAATGCAAACTGAGTTGCACACAAGTGATACTAGACAAAGTGCAGAAAATCAATGCACTGCATGTACAACAGGTAGATGAAGATGCAATGAAGCCAAAGCAATTCATAGCAGAGAACAAAACATCCGTGACCAAGTCAAACACTATCACAACCCAGTCAAGTTCAAACATCAGGTTGTATGTGTAACAGGTAAGGGACGAAGCACTGTCAAACAATTTTTAAAAGCCGTGGTTATCAAAAATTCAAATCAATGCTTCAGGAATGATTACAAAGATGGCCAGAGACGAAGGTCACAGGGGCCTTAAAAATCAAAGCCCTAAGGATCGGTGATGCTAGAAATTCACAAAATCAAAATACAGCTTAACCAAAGAAGTCAAAACCGTGAGCATCAATTAGTTAACCATAGAAAAGCACGAACTAGAACAAAACAGAAATCAAATGTCACAAAAATGCCAAGGCCGACATTAAACAAGTCAGTGCCCAAAATCGAATCAAATCAACTTCAATAAAAATCAAGTTGAAGCATAGTATGGTCCACCAGAAAAAAGTCCCCAAAATCAAGTGACTGAAGTCACAGAAATCGAAGCCGTGGGTGAATTGAAACCATCAAAAATTATCGACATTCAAACAAAACTAAACTATCGAAACACGAGTGGAATTAGATGTGAGTGAAGGTGTTCACTCACCTTGTCGACGAATTGAAGCATCACAGAGACGAGCAAAGCCAAGAACGAACGAAACTCTAATTTGGGAAGGAGTAGGGGAAAACGAACGTGGCCACCATTCTTTTCGTTTTATTTTTGGGCTTAGGGTTTCCAAAAAAAATGAAGGAAATGGAGGGGGATCGGCATTGAATACTATCACGGCCTCAAACAATAAAAAATGAAAACGTGGGCCGCGATTAATATTAAAAATCCCAACAACACTTAACAAATTTCCAAAAGAATTTTAAACCGGATTCGAAACTCTCAATAGCAATTAACAACTAATTAAATCGTCATTTGACGAAAATTAATTGTTATAAAACTCCGGATTGTTACAATATTACTACAATGGTAGTAACAATTTTTACTAAATTACTCCTACAGTCATATGTTAACTATCTAATTTTTGGATATCTATTTTAAAATGTCATGAGATTTTTAACTTAAGCACTAATACAGTAGTTCATTCAGGTAACATCACTTCTTTTTGGCATGATTGTTGAATTTCCGTTATCCCACTTAGGATAGAATTTAAAGAGCCATATGAAATCTATAATTTTAAGGATGCTTTATTATAGAAGTTTTTACTCTCGAAAATGACCCTCCTTGGAATTTAGTTTTAACAGAATTTTAGTAGGTTCAACACTTAGGCAGCTTGCTCTGCTTTACGCTAGATTAAACCTATATAATATTAATAATGATAATGATAATATTAGTTGGGAATGGGATAAGAGTAAGAAATATACTTCTAATTCTTTTTATAGATTTATTAACTTTTCGAGAGCAACCAGTAACTCTTTTAAATTTATTTGGAAATCGAAAGATCCTCCTAAATCTAAAATTCACATGTGGTTAGTTATGCACGGAAAAATAAATACTATAGAATTTTTAAAAACAAAAAAATGCAAATTGATAATAAATGTTATTTTTGTAATATGTTGTTTGAAGATATTAAACATGTATACTATGATTGTATGGATACTTATTTAATTCTGAATAATGAAATTTATGATTAGGAATATTAATAGAATAGTTTTAGATTTAAGTTCAAAAAGGAAAATGGATTTTACTTGACACATTATTCACTATAATTTGTTGGTATATTTGGTTTGAAAGAAATTAAAGAATTTTTAAAAATAATTATAGTCATTTTAATAAATTGATTATTACAATTTCTTTTTTTGTTTTAATTGGATATCTAATCCTACATATAAATTAGCTAAAAATAATCTATTTAAAGAAAATCTTAATAAGGCTAATAATAATATTAAACTATTTAAACATAAAAATAATATTTTTGACATTAATAATTGTAGTATTGAAAATTTTCAAACTTAAATGATGATTTCACTATGAATCATACTATCCTTTTGATCAAAGGGCCATAACGATAATAAAAATTGTAGTTATCGTTTTAGTTTTTGTTTGTTGTAGTTTATAGATCTTTAAGTTCATTTGGTCATCGATTCCTTTTAGTCATTTTTCTAATCTTTGTTCTTTTCTACCCTAGTAGCTTAACTTTTTTTTCTTTACTTCTATAACTTTTATTCATATATGTATATAAATTACATTTATATACATATGTGTGTATCATTCTAACTATTTTTTCTAGTTCCTTTTCAGATACAGGTTTGGGCTAGATATGGTATTAGTTTCTTATTACAGGTACACAGGATTACGGATTGCAGGATTACTAATTGTAAAGAGGGGCTCATCTCAGTACATCTTTATCTTCATTATGGCGTTCTATCTTTAGGAGAACTCACTTTTCATCTATGCACTCCTTCTAGTTTTATCGAGTATTCAGAGTGGTGTCTCCAGTCCAGATCATTCACAGTTCCTTTTTAGATCATTCGCATTTCCATTCCTTCCGAGTCAGCAGTATGGAGTTGCCTTCTTAGATAAAGCTGGCTTCCTGTTTCATTGGCTATGTGATTTTTCATAGTTTTTTATGTACTTCTAACGCCTTAATATCGGGCAATGGCCATGTCGGAGCTCGATATTAGGGTGTAATGGGCGGTGGCCATACCAAAGCTCATTTGAAGGGTGCCTGAGTTTTTCATTTGTTATACGTACTTAGATTAGCTACCTACCAGGCATGTTGGCAGCACCTTTCCTTGTGATATATAAATTTACATGCATGCTCTCCTCTATTTTAGAGGATCACACATTTTTCTCAAAAATAAATAAGTAACTAAATCAATGCTTAATAATATCATTCAGATGAATTATACCATAAAGGAAAATAAATATTAATATTTATAAATAAATAATGGATTAATATACATGAACGAACAAGAAAGAAACTAAATGATAATATAACTATTTCCAAAAAATAATTAATTTCTCAAACTTAACATAAATAATCAATAATTAAAACTTCACTATTAATGAATAAATCCATATTCTTTAGTTTTAGATTCAAAGAATAATTTTTAAGCTACAAATTGTAACAACACACCTCTATACTCATACTATCCAAAAGTATTACAGAGTAATACTATTAGATAATATGGAAAATAAAGCTATATGGAGTACACACGTGAATATTCCTTTGGACTAACACTGGTATGTATTAAAATATCAAATATATATACACAATGTAAATGCACAGTAATAAACACGTGTGCCTTTAGGACAAAACAATACAAAATAAACAGCAGAGAATACAGAGTCAGTCATAGTGATAACAAATAATACACACACACAATAATGTTATATGAGTATAATACAAGTTAAATGTCAATTATATAAACATACAGTGAATCAATAACATACAAGTATCAGGTAACAATCCTATATAATACTTCTTTATGCTTATATAAACAAATGATAGCTGTATTGTCCCCGTACCTGAAATGTCTAGGACTGACCCGGGTCATATAAATAACACGCAGGTCAGACTAAGACTATATCATACGGTAAAATATTTATAATCTAATATTTCAGCTATTAACGATAGAATAATACTCATAATATAGATAAATATGTATTGTATGTATTATATAAAATCACAGCACCATAAACAAATATCCATATAATATATAACTTCAAATATCACAAAACATGTATAAAGATGTCATCACCCATCTCAAAGCAAATCAAATTAGAAATCAAGAATATCAAATCCGATAATCATCCAAATCAGATATCATTAATAAAATCAAGAAACCATCATTAATGAAATATTGTCAAATTATCTTATATCAATAACTAAATATATCACTCATTATCAATAGTTAAAGAATCATCGTTAATACCCTAATAAGATTAGCAGCCTATCAATAAAGATATGATGATCCACCATATTCTGGACACCTATCCAAATATAATCTCATCTCCTCATACATAAATAAATCAGAATAATATGGATGCATAGGGAATGACTACACTTTAGATACATGGTTCTATTATAGCCACATCATGGGATAGTGAATAATATATGCCAATTCACATTACATACATATCCTTGAAAAAGAAAGGGAGACTGATAGCACACAACATGCTCCAAGGATCCATGACTACTCACCTCCCAAAGAGTACTATCTGTCCCTATATTCTTCAGTTACCTTGACGGACATCATGACCCCATCCATTAGTGGCTCATCCATACATAACATCGGTCACGATCCTACTTTGCCCCTATAGGTAACAGACTATTGGCCTATGCGACACAAGGGGCTATAGGGCATCTACCATACCAACTACCAATCCTGTGATGCGCATTCAAAATATCCAACAACAGTGTCAAAATCTAGGGTACGACCCCGTGATCCGCCAGAAAGGATACTAGCAAATCTGGTTCGCTCCCGAATCAAAAAGGTAGTTGGATGACAAGTCGATGAAATATAATACTCATATCAAATATCCACATAAAGCTTTAGTCATAAGCCGACACATAGCTCTGTATAAGTCACCACGTGACAATAAATTACTATAGCTCTAATCTCATGTCGACATGGCTATACTCATAAGTCATCACGTGACTATAACATACTCACTGCAACGAGTATCATCACGTATATGAGTAATTCCCGTTTGAGTTCTATTCACTTACAAAAAATAATCAAACGAATAACATAACGACGTCCCATACCACCGCTTGTTACTCGGATAATTATTCAATGCTTATAAACTACAATCCATCCACATTGGATATCTCTATATGACAAGTCCGAAGAATAATCGAAAAAGTGTTGCTGAAGATTTCATACCAGATGGTATCAATTATCTGTTTATTCAAATTTCTCATCACATAGAAATAAGATGTTCTAAGATACAACTATAATAAAAGTAACCATGTATAATACATATGTACATAAATTTCAAAGAATATTATATATGTCGTATAATACTGTAATGTCCAAATAAATATAATGACATCATTAATCATCAAAATCCATATAAAGAAGATAAGAAATCAGAAACTAATATAGAAATAGATTATTCAAATAAATGTAAATAAATAAATAAATACATAGCAATAAATTATTCACAATATATAATTTTATATAACAATATAAATCCTAAGAGAAAGTTAACAATTTGATATTCTAACAATTTGATATTCTAGAATAATTAAAACAATTATCTAAACTCGGTACAATTTAATATTTACAATAAATAACCAATTTGTCATTCTTATATAGAATTAATCAATTACTAAATATTTACTAATAACATTAGAAAACACAATTTAGGTTTCCAAATTAGTTTATAAAGCTGAATATTGCATATAAAAGTCATTTCATAATTTTTGTATAATCAAATACCATTATTAAATAATATTATACTATCCAAACCAATTGAGTATATTAATTAATTATTAATATAAATTATAAATAATATCATATTGGTTTCTAGAATTTTATATAAGTTTCTTATAAATTAACTTAAAATCAAAATCAAAGGCTAAATATTTTATTAATGTTTATTCTAAAAATTAATTTACTAATAACTATTATCTTTAATAATAGTTGTAATAGCTTTGATGTCACACTTTTTTGGTATCAACATGAACTACCAAATACACCCCTCTATATATTATCAAATCTTAATCACTTAAAAATAGGATATAATATTAAATTTCTTTTACAAATTCAAACGCACCTAGAAATAGGATCTAACAATTAAACATGCTTTACAAATTCAAAATCCTTTTAAAAATATGATCTAAAATTAAACTTACTTTACAAATCCAAAATACTTCTTTACAAATATATAAAATTTAACATCACTTGAAAATAAGAAATCACTTTTTTGATTGATTTAAACATATACAATTTATAAGTAAAACAATTCACGCACGAAGCGCGCGCCGTAACACTCGTTAAATAAAAAATTTCCTTTAATTAAATTTACAATGCACCAAATACTTTTTATTTGCAAAATTTATTATCTCTATAATTAACTAATTTGTGTGTGTATGTAAAATAACTACTCAAAACTCTATACTAACATGGCTCAAACTGCAAAGCAAAGGCCCAGCTACAAATCACGTTAAGATGAAATCGGCAGGAAAGAATTTAAAAACAAGGAATGGCTCTACAGTCCTTATTTTCAATACATGTATAGAAATCATCCCTCCCTTTTTAGTTTTGTTAATTTAGTCCCTCTTATTAACTTTTGCTTATTTTATTCCCGTTATACCCTTGGTTTTGTTTTACAGACCTTTTTCTTTTTGTCTTTTTCCCTGCAATCAAATTTTGTCCTCGCGCATATTTTCTTCATCCTCCTGAATCTCGTTACTCATTTTCGCCCGTTGCTTCTATTTGAATTCGCAATTTCCTTTTCCATTATTTGAATTCTCAATTTCCTATTCTCGTAACTTACTCTGATTCTGCGTTCGATTTAGGGTTTACTTATCTAGGCATTGAATTTTGTCAGGATTGTGTAATTTTATATTGCTTTTTATTTCTGTTTTAATTTAGCTTCCTTTTGTTTTGTTTACAGTTGCTTATATCATTTCTTCAACTATTTTCTGGTAGTATGGGTCTGAACATTCCTGTTACAAGGTACATATTATTTTATTTTGTTTAGTTTTTTAAATTTTGCATGTGCAACTTCTCTTTGTTCATATGTTTGTATTGATTTGTAGTTTGTATTTGCCTCTGTTAAAATATTAAAACTGCAATATTACTTGCATTTAATCTTTTTCTATTTTTTTATGTGCATTTGTTCGTTCATATCTGTATATTTATTTTCATTATGTATATATTCTGTTCAAATATTAAAACTGCAATTCGACTTGCATTTTATCTTTTTCAGTTCTCTTATGTGTATTTCTTCTTTGTTTATATGTGTATATTTCTTTACAATATGTATCTATTCTGTTAAAATATTAAACCTGCAATATGACTTGCATTTTATCTTTTTCCGTTTGTTTATGTGTATTCCTTCTTTGTTTACATTTGTATGTTTCTTTACATTATGTATATATACTTTTAAAAAACTAAAACTGCACTATGACTTGCATTATATATTTTTTAGTTCACTTATGTGTACTTCTTCTTTGTTTTCATGTGTAAATTTCTTTACAATATGTGTCTATTCTGTTAAAATACTAAAATTGTAATATGACTTGCATTTTATCTTTTCAGTTTGCTTATGTGCATTTCTTCTTTGTTCATATGTTTATCTTTCTTTACAATATGTATCTATTCTTTTAAATATTAAAACTGTAATATTACTTGCATTTTACTGTGGAATTGTTGTAGATTATCATGTTTTGTTTAAAATGCTTCTTTTTTATTATAATTTAGTTTAGTTTTGTTTTATTAACTGTTTTTTAGTGTTTGCAAATTACTCTGTTCATGTTTATTTTATTTTATGCTTATAATATTGTTTTTTGCAAGCTGATATTAAAGACAAATTTTCTCTGTTCTGTCTTGTGTATGTGTATTTATGAAATGTTGGTTCATTTGCTTCATGATAAGCCTTTGTAATGGATTGTCAAATTTATCAGGCAATTTCAAGTTATCGAAACATATTAATACCTTACAAGTTTCTGGTGATTTTTTCTTTCCAGAGCTCAGATCCTATTTTTATAACAGCTATTAATACTACATTTGTTTATAGTTTGACTTATCAACAAAAAATTTATTAAACTGATGGATATGGTTGGCAAATTTTTACAATTATTTAAATCTGCAAAAGCCAATTCAAAAGGGATGGTTTTGGAGACATATCAATGTTTACATGTTAAACCTTGTATGCAAAACTCATTTTGCATTATTTAATAGTTGAACTGAATAATAAAATGCAGTGCTTGCATGGAATATGCAGTGGGAATTTCTTATTCATTGTTTGTGGATCTTCTTTTCCTGTTGTTGCAGTCTGCTGATAATTTAATGTCTTCTTTTTGTTTTGTTGCAGTTCTGATGATAACAGTGAAGGTGTTTTGGTTGTATTCGTTAATAAGGGTATTAGTTATAGCAAGAGAGTAGCTGTTGGTTCTTCTCTTCATGATTTGAAAGTTAGTCTATACGATGTATTCCAAGAATATGTACCTTCTTCTATGGAGTTATTTTTTCTTTGGAAAATAAAATTCGAATTATCAAAACAGATTCCGACTTGCAATCTAGATTGTGTCTTTCCATGTTTAGACATGAAGACTATTTTCATATTGATGTTAATCTAAGCATGTCTTCTGAAGATGTTGATATCAGTAGTAATTCAGCAATTACTACCATTAGTTCTACAAATAATGTTTCAAGTTTTGCTTCCACTATGTCTACTGGTAATGCTCGTTGTGATTTAAAGTCTCTTTTGAAGAAAGACTGTTCTATTCCTATATTTACTGAAAATGGTCAGTTATTCCCTGGAGGCCTTAGTGAGTTTAAGCTCAAATTGCTTTTGTACTGTCTTCGTGGTGGTTATAGGGTGAAGATGATTAAAAATGACATTGTTAGAGTAACTGCAAGATGTTCTAGAGTTGGTAGCCAATTTCGTGTGCATGCATCAACTAAATTTAATCTTCCAGGTTATTTTGTACTTAAAACTAGTAATCTTGTTCATTCTTGTGGTGCTGGTGTTGTTGATATCAATCATCCACCTATGTCAAGTAAACTTGTTAAAAGATTGGTGATCGATTTTATTCGTAGTAATCCTCTTACTAGAACCAAAGACATAGTTGATCATTTCAGAAATGAGTATGATATTGTACTCAATTACTACTTTGCCTACAAAGGAAAGCAATTAGCAATAGAAGAGATTCATGGTTCTATTGCTTTGTCCTATCATCAGCTTAATTGGTATGTTGGTGCTTTGAAGAAAACTAATCCTGGAAGTTATATTAATTTGGAACTTAACCCATACAATTCCCAATTTGAACGAATATTTATAGGTCTTGAAGCTTGTAAGAAAGGTTTTGTGTATTGCAGACCTATGATAATTCTTGATGGTACATTTATGAAAGGAAAAAATTATGGTTGCTTAATGTCTGCAACTGCAAAAATGGAAATGACGGTATGTATTATTTTTCTATTTTTTTATTTATCTGTACACTAATGAATTGATGTTATATATTTATCTATAGCATATTGAAAAGATGGAAATTATGGTTTGCATTTTTTATTGTAACAAGCTCTACTAGTATCTTCTATATTTCTTCCTCTTATTGGTTGCAAGTTTGCTGAAATATGACATAGGAGCCTGCAACAACAAAAAAACATGTTTATTTGCAAAATTTTGTTTATAGAAAAAAAACATGTTTAAAGCAAAACAACAAATTTCCTATATCAAAATTAGAAAACTCGTTTTTTTTAAACAAAATGCGATTTGTTATTCCTAAACATGTTATATGTTGTTTCGTATAGTGTGTTTTTTCTATGTTAGTTCAAAGTACACATTGGAAGTGGATGTGTTGTCAGTTGTATGGGGTATGCAGGACAGTTTTGTTGAGGGGCAATAAATGCTTATGGCAGTTATATACTTTGCACAGAGAATGGATGGACTTGACAGGTAGTTTGGGGTTTTGATGGGTGTACTATTATGTGTAGATGAGTCTGAAGGGAAGTTTTTCTGTAGTTGTAGTTTTATGGTGAGGAAGTGGGCTGGTATGGTAGGATAGTTTACTAAATGTGATGTGTGTTTATATTTTTTTGGTGAGGAGCAGGTAAAGTGAAACTGTGTGTATTTTTATACGGACATGGTAGTACAATTCTGGTTTGCAGCAGTTCTATAGGTGGTGATGGAGCAATAATGTTGTTGTGGTTTGTAGTATGGTTTGTTTGGTGTGCACTTGCTGAATGGGTAGAAGTAATAGCTACTGTGATGTTGTATGTCGGATAGAAAGGTAGAGTATAATGATTGCAAGGTACTGTGAAGCAAGTTGAAGATGGCAGTTAAATGGTAGTTTGATTGGGGTATGATGGTTAAGTCATGATGGTAATGGTTCATCAGAGGGTATAGGTGGTGGTCTGAGGCAATGTACATATGTGGCAGGGGCAAGTGTTTGAAAATGTTGATTGAGGAAGAAATAAAGTGGTTTGAAGTGGTTTGGAGTGATGATCTGGTGTGATTTGAAGTGGTGTTCTGGTATAGTTTGGTATTGGAGTTGTATAATGATATATGTTAGTGGTACTACAGAAGTAAGGATATGGTAGAAATCACAAGTGATAGTGTACATGAATGTGATGTCAGTAGTAGTTAGATGGTTGAGTAGGTTATGGTGGTTGAGAAGTGCAGCCAGTTGTAGTTGTGGAGATTGTTTTGTGATTTCTGGGAATGGAATGGATATGAACATGCAGTGATAATGTATGTGAAGTGTGAGTTTATATGCAAGTGAAGGCTTTGAGGCAGCAGTCTTTTTTGATGTGTAATGTATGAATGTGTGTTTAGTGACGCTACTGCAGTATTTATCAACCATCATATATCTGAATGAAGGTGGTTGAGGTATAATTGTGCACAGGCAACAGAAGTTGCAAGGTTGTAAGCAGTTTGATGAAGGTGGTTGGAGTAGTAGTGGTTGTTATATGACAGAGATGATGGTGGTCGGGCAATATATGTTAAAGTGGCAGATAAGTGAATAATGTAGGGGTTGTATAGTTGTAAATGTGTTAAGTATGTGTGGTTTGTGTTGCGTGATGTGATATTGTTTGGTGGTTGTGCACTGTACGTGGGAGGGTAGTGGTGGTTGCTGTAAGATGTGAGATGCACAGAGTTGATGGTCCAGAGTTGTGTATTAGTTGTTTGCATGGTGATGGGGTTCGGGATGTTGTTGATCAGTGGGGATGTAATGGATGGTATTGGAATTTTCAGGTGTTGGTGGTGGGTTACAGAAAGATGGAAATCGTTAGATTTTAAATGCAAATGGTTGTGTTACACATGTTCATGTACTGATATGCACAGGGGATTGTAATCATGTACTGTGCTTCATCATGTCTGATAAAGCAGTATATATTTTACACCTATTTAAAATATGTTAACCAACATAACGAAATCATGGTATACAATTTTGTTTTGTTAAAGTTTTGAATTTTTTTTTAAACCACGTTTGTTATATTCTATTATAATATTAGTAATTACCTACTTATTTTTATTGTTATCTGAAAATTCAATTTAATTTTCTTTAATTTTCTATTGTATTCAGGTTTTTTCCCAATAGCTCATGCTATAGTGTCAGGAGAAGATGAAAGCAATTGGTCTTGGTTCTTTCTAATATACAATCGATGTTGTCAGATGATCGAATTATAATGTTTATATCAGATAGGCATCCAGCTATTATATCTTCTGTTTCAAAGTTGTTTCCCAATTCTTGTCATAGCTATTGTATATACCATATGAAAAACAATTTGCGTGCTATGTTGGGAGGTGATCCTAGAAAGGAATGGATAGTTAAGATGTTTGTTGATGCTGCATATGCTTCTACTCATTCAAAGTTTGATGGGGCATTGAAATTGTTCAGAGATTTTAGGGGTAATGTGGCTTCTAAATTTCTTAATGGAGTTAAATTTGAACACTTTGCAAATGCATTCTTTCCAGGGAAAAGGTACGGTGAAATGGCATCTAATATTGTCGAAAGTTTCAATTCATGGGTCATTGAAGAAAGGCATCTTCCAATAACATCTTGTCTAGACTGTGTTCGAATTAAAATTATGGATCAAATTTCTAAACGTCGACAATTGATTCAAACATGGAAAACTGAAATTTGTCCAACTATGGAAAAGCGTTTGAATTCTTTTATTAGTTTGGGTCATGGTTGGATTGTCAAGAAATCTGATGATTATTGTTCGAAGTATTGTCTAAAGAGTCGCAGCATGTTGATCTTTTACATCATTGGTGCAACTGCAATATGTGGACTATTGATGGCTTTCCTTGTCCACATACTATTCGAGCTATTAGATCTCAAAGTTTGAATGTTTATGAGTATATTGATCAGTATTTTTCTACTACATACTTTCGTGCATCATATTTTTTTCCTATATCTCCTATTCCAAATACTGATAAGCCTGAAGTTCTTTCAGAAAATCCTGCCATTTTTCCTCCA
Organism: Allium cepa; assembly: GCA_030765085.1. NCBI lineage: Eukaryota > Viridiplantae > Streptophyta > Magnoliopsida > Asparagales > Amaryllidaceae > Allium > Allium cepa. The sequence goes on from CM060935.1 coordinate 64,268,520, forward strand.
ATTCCTAAACGTGGCCCTGGTCGTCCAGCTATCAAGCGAAAACCTTCCATTGGTGAAGCTAAAAAGAAACGAAAATATGGAAAATGTCGAAAGTTTGGTCACAACAAGAGCACTTGTCCTTTAGTTAATAATTCAGTTGTTTTACATTGAAGATTTCGAAAGAGTTTATTTGGCAATGTACTGTTTTGAATTTGAAATTTGATTTTTATTTCAATAGATTTCAAAGCATTGAATGATTTGAAACTGGCTTGAAATTTGTTTTTTGGAAATCTGTTCTGTTAATGTTATTATCAAAAAAAACTGGTGTTAGTTCAATTATACCATTAAAAAGTTCATTGGTTAGCATGTATTCTTGGTGTGGCTGTATATATGATTCCATGAAGATATTCTGTGAATCAAAGGAGGAAGACTTTGTGTTATGGGCTGTTATGATTGCTGCATATGGTTTTCATGGACATAGTTCTGAAGCAGTAGAGCTTTTTGAGAAATGGTGGAAGCATGAACAGAACCAACTGAGATCACGTTCTTAAGTTTGTTATATGCCTGTAGTCATAGTAGATTGAAAGATAAAGGAAAGGAGTATTTTTATCTAATGAAGGAAAAATATGGACTGGTTCCCTCATTGAAGCATTACGCATATTTTATACTTTTAAAACATGAATTTGCATTTCTCAAACCAACGGTGTCGGTCAGTATAAGTTTTTAACATCCATATGCAATTAAGACATTGTCCATAAATTCTTGAGAGAATATACACTTTTTATACCTTAATTAAAACAGGCCGAAGTACTGTATCGGTAACTCAGATTGACTAAATGCTTGCTGTGATAATATTTGTATTCACTAAAATTGGAGTACTGTTATTTTCATTTTGGTCATCGAAAATATATAACAGAACAAAATATTATCCCAGCAAAAGTTTATCATTCATCAATCACATAATTGAACATACATATCCACAATGATACTTTTTCCAGATATCAATCTGTTTTCAAATATCAAATAAACAAGCATTTTATCAACAAACTGTTTTGAGATATCAAACAAATAAGCATTGTATCAAAAAACTGTTTCCAGACATCAAACAAACTATTGTACATTATCAGACATACAACTAACATAAACTAGCATTAAATCACACAAATTGTTTCCACATATCAGAATGACATAAGCTCTTTCCTAATACCATTTAGATAAATTTTTCTGTACTTCCTTCCCAGCCATATTTTGCATCAGATAGAATAACATACGGCAAATATTCTCTTTGTTCATTGAAATCCTCTGTAGTTGTTAGGTAGTGTTTATATGAACAAATCTTCATATACAGGATGACATCTATTGCACTTGTATCTCTGCAATAAGTTTACAAATTTCAAGTTAGAACTATGAATATGTACATATATGTGTACATACATATAACTTATTAAATATAATATATCTGATCTCACTACCAAAAAACAATAATGGCGATCTGTACAAAAACCTGAATTTGAATCAATCGGTTGCTGTCATTTTGCTTCTTATTATAAATTAAAGGTTAACTAACAATGAAATATCTTATATACACACAAGTATGAATGTACTCAACTTGCAATTTTATCTGTAAAAGCCTACGACGTATACTTTTTAAAAAAGATTCCATTAGAGTTTTTCTGAAAGTAGCCAAATTGCATACAAGTTTCGCAATTTCATGAAGTTGCCAGTATAAGGGGAGAATGTGCATTCAACCTCCAATGAAATAGACTGCAATAATTTGCCGGTCTTCTCCATCTTATCTATGATTTGTAATGTCTGAATGTCCCAACTGGATTGTTGTAAAATACGTCACTCCTATTTTACCCAATAATTTTCAGGTTTAATCAATCAACTTTTCATGTGGATTATTATGTTCATGTACTGACACATTTTTCACCACTTCAAATACCAACAATCATAACAATGACGACGGCAGTGGCAACAAAAATAATAATCAATATTATACATGATCAAATTTCATCATTACAACCACTTATTGTCATTAAAGCCTAAATTGCGGTCATATATGTTGAACTAAATGTTAAACAAAATGACTTTACTTGTTCGGTAAGACTCTATGCCATATTAAGACTCTAAACATGATATTGTCGATAAGAAAACTAAAACATTCCACTTAGTGACACAAGAAAGAATAAGTCCAGGGTTTAGATGTATGATTATGGGACCATAATACGTGGAGGCACAGTACTACATGCATTATTGACATTAAGGCACAAATATTTAAAGCTGGATACATTATTAATTGACATTAAGCTACCAAAATACAATTTTTTTTTCACATTAGAAAACCTAAAATTTTGATCCAACATGTTTTAAAGTATCGTAACTTTTAGTTTTCATTACACATTACTTTCAAATTTAGAAATTTTGCAAGTTGTAGCTTGTCTGGGTAAATTTTAAAAAGACAATTGATGTACACAGGAATTTATATGTCTGATGCTGCAACCATAGCTCGAACTCTTGATTTTTGGAAACAATGTGTTTATGAACAATATATCTGGCTAACTATGTATTTGTCTTAGTTGATCCTAAATATCAAATATTCCTACAATTCAAATATATACTAAACTAAATTTATATAAACGAGCATGTGATAAATTCCTCATATTTTACTAAACTACGATAAGACAAACATCCCAACAATAAATTAAATCATTTGCTATGGTCCATATATATTATTGGACATCTGCGCCAATTAATCAATATTTTGCAGACCACGGCGTAAATGTGATCAGGTATGTGAATTGTCTAACCAAAAAAGTCTTATTTGTGTTTTAAAATATATTTGTATATATTCATTTTATGAACTTTCAATGTGATTATATTATATTCGAATTCAGGTTTTTGAAATATTTCTGTTATACAACTTGTAAAATGAAAATATACAAATATATTATATTTTGCTTACATGTCAGGGAATTGCCTTCGTGATGCTTCATCTTGTAACAGCACTATCTTTTTTATTTTTGTACTTATTCCCATTTCCTTCAATATTTCATTTATTGCAATAAGTGCATTCTCCTTCTGCAGTAAACAAATATGTTTTTAACATTAGTATTGTAAAATATACATACAAGAAAATAATAACCATATGTTGCAATACTGGCTGTGTACCAAAAATATGTGTCATGTATTTAAGATACTATGTTTATATTTCATAACAAGATGATACATCTACAAGACAAGTATATGCAATGTAATGGAACTACAACAGCACAATCCAGTGTTATGAAATACATAATATTTCACTACACATTTTGGTAATTAATTATTGTTATTTACTTAAGATTTGATAGAGGCAAGAAGTGAGACACAAAAACCTATATAAAAGTATATACATCATATTAGAGCCTAAATAAGATGAATGGATGCGACGATAGCTCTTTAATAATGTTATTAAAAAAAACCTTTTGCTTATTGTTACTTTTGTTTTTACTAGTATATTATCTAACCCATCATAAGTTTAATTCAACCCATAATGAGTGGAGTATCATCCTTTGTGATAATCACTACTGAATCCCTAATATGGTGAGTGTTGTCACTTAATCCTCAATTGTACCATGCTTAACAAATTTTTAGTGTATTTATGCATCAAGATTGTCGACAATGTATATTAGGACAATAAATCATCACTTAATATGCTTGCTTTATATTGATGTAAGTCGAGATGGTTATGCCATCTTGGGTTTTATCATCACTTGCTGTTTAGTTATTTCCTTACCATAATTATTAGTTCCACCTTAACTCAATTGATCTCACACTTAATCTCCAGAGTTACATTTTAATGACAAAAGAGCTGCATCATCACACTCCCTACTATTATGTTACAATTTTCTATGCCAATGCAGTGTAATAGCCAATTAGTTTTGTAGATCTAGCCAACGTAATTATTTACAGAACTTTGAAAATGTATATTCTAAATGATAGTAGTTGCAGATAGTAAAATAAAAATGTACATTTTAACAGAACCAGCAGAATTAAATTTAATACTCCCAACATAAATAATTATTTTAGGTGAAAAATGGTGATGCTATTAAAAGCTTGGGACAGGTTATGTATTTTTTTTATTTAATATAAATACTCTCTTTTTTTGACTAATTTTACAAATCACAGTCAAATATGCTTCGTAAATACTACTTTGAACTGTCTTATGCACTACTATGAACTGCAATATCAAATCGATTAATGGTGGCTTGATATAATAATCATATGGCTTGATATAATAATAATATGGCTTGTATTACTTTGGCTTGTAAAAAAAATTTAGATAATTTTGGCATCTACAAATTGATATGTTCAACTTGACAATAATACATATGTCTTCTAACAATTATGTAAACAAAATTAAACTTGTAATCCAAAATAAATATTGCTTACTATCATATTTGCTTTTTGTGCATAATTATCTGGTCTTGCTTTGATAGAATTAAAATGGCGCCATTCCTGCTTCTGAAGATAGTACACAAGAAGTGTCCAATGCTTATTCAAATGTCTAATAGGAAAAAATAGGAGTTCAATTGGTTTTTCATTCGACAGTAATTTGTCTCTTAAATGTTTTTTGATCAGTTCATTGTTTTTTGCCTTTACTGTCAGTGATGCCTGCAAAATATGCAAATGTAAGTTCACACTAAATTATTACTTGGTGTATGTAAAATATTAGTAACAAGGAGATATAATAACTTACCACTTCATCTGATCTGAAGTAGACATTTTGCTCATTTGTTTTTCTTGCAATGTTTATTATATACCAATTAAAAATCTGTATATAATAAAATAACATTGTTATACCAGAATTTAAAAAAAAAATTATAACTTTTTATAATAATAAACAATAAATGAGTATGCATAAATATTTAAACAGATTAAACATTTTGAACTTTTAAGCTTGTAAATTTGTAATGAATTTAAGGAATTATACATGTTCATCCACTATTCGTTCATTCAAGTATCTCCGCAGCATACAAGAAGATATTGTAATGTTGTCGTCTGTGTTCTTGTGCACTATGAAACTGCAAAGAAATTGAAAAATAAAAAATTATTATAAAGATATTGTAGAGTTATTTCAATTTTATTTTTTTACCTTTTGTTATATCTCAAGCAAGCATTTTCAAAATGTACAAGCTCTTGTTTCTGCAGATTTTCATTAGCAAATACAGGTATGTCATTTTTTTTCCAGTTGTCATTGCTTGATCTTCCAAATTTTCTTCCGTTGTTTCTAATTCTTCTACTTCATTTTCACTTAAGCTATTTTGTTCAGTTGGTTGTTGAACTTTCTGCAGAACAACCATTTCTTGCAACTCTGCTGCTTCATTTTCTGTTCGTTTGTAATGCTTTCATCCACTGATTTATCTTGTACAATTTCCAATTTTTTTTAATATTTTCAACATCATTCTGCAGAGCTATAATTTTTTTTTCCTGGTCTTTAACATAACTTTTAAGACTTTTGTACTTATTTTTTAAAACTTGAAAATTACAACTGTCAGCACTTTCTGAAGTTGATGATGAAATTACATGCTCTGAATCTGACATCTATTCATCATCCATTTCCTTATCTGCCTGTATGTTACATATGATTTGTTAGACATGGAAGAAATTTTTTGATCTATTACAATTCAAAAAATAATATTTATAATTAAAGTTTATACTGTAATTTTAATGTTAAATGGTATATTAACATATATTAACAGTGCAAAAACCCGTGTGTTTTTTTTTAAATTATGTTCTACTTTTGACAAACTTAGATTCCATTTTATTTCAAGGTAAATTGATTTTTTTTTATATTCCATAAAATATATTTTCATTCAAATTTTAATTCATCATACATACTAAAATTTAATTAAAATAAGAAATGTGCATAAAATGCAAGCAACTATGCAGTTTGCAGAACTTATAATGTAGGCTTTTTGAAAATTTAACCTATGATTATGTTAATTTTGTTCAAATTTATAAAACCTTTTGTTAAACAAAAATGTTTACAGTACAAAATTTTTTCGCATTTAATTCCGATATAGTTTTAAATGTTTGAAAAGCGCAAGTAGATGTGCGCTTTGTTGTTATTGATTTGAGTTTTTAAAACTTTTGTCCAACAATTTTTTTTTATGTTGTAGAAAATATATTTTCATCAAAATTTTAGTTGATTATAATTAAATTTGAATATATAAGAAATATGCAGAAAATGCAAGCAGCTGTGCAATTAAAATTTAAAATGTTACTAAAGCGCAAATATATGTGCGCTTTGTAAATATCAAAGTCGGGTTTTGAAATAATTATGTTTCAGTTTCCTTATTTTCTTGAAATCTAGTATAACTCAGAAAATAATATTTATAATTAAAGATTATACTGTAATTTTAAAGTTAAATAGTACATTAAAATATATGAAAAGTGCAAAAAGTTGTTCATTTTTTTTTTAAATTATGTTTTGCTTTTGACAAACTTAGCATCCATTTTATTTCAAAGTAGATTACATTTTTTTATATTCTACAAAATATATTTTCATTAAAATTTTCATTCATCATACTAAAATTTAACTACTATAAGAAATGTGCATAAAATGCAAGCAACTGTGCAATTAAAATTTAAAATATTTCAAAAGTGCAAAGAGCTGTGCGCTTTGTAAAAATTAAAGTCAGGTTTTGAAATATTTATGCTGCAGTTTTTTTATTTTTTTACAAATCTATTATAAGTCAGAAAATAATATTTATAATTAAAATTTATACTGTAATTTTAATGTTAAATGGTAAAATAACATATATGAAAAGTGCAATAAGCTATGCATTTATTTTTAAATTATGTTTTGCTTTTGACAAATTTAGGTTCCATTTTATTTGAACATAGATAACATTTTTTTTATATTCTAGAAAATATATTTTCATTTAAATTTTAATTCATCATACTACAATTTAATTAATAGAAGAAATGTGCATAAAATGCAAGCTACTGTGCAGTTTGTAGAACTTATGATGTGGGTTTTTTGTAAATTTAACCTATGATTATCTTAATTGTTGTTTAAATTTGTAAAATATTTTGTTAAACAAAAACATTTACAGTAAAAAAATTCTTTGCATTTAATTAAAAATAAAGTTTAAAATGTTTCAAAAGCGCAAGTAGGTGTGCGCTTTGTTGTTATTGAGCTGAGTTTTTAAAATTTTTATGCTGCAATTTCTTTTATGTTGTAGAAAATATATTTTCGTTAAAATTTTAGTTCATCATACTAAAATTTAATTTATATAAGAAATATGCAGAAAATGCATGTAGCTGTGCAATTAAAATTTAAAATGTTTCTAAAGTGCGAATAGCTGTGCACTTTGTAAATATCAAAGTTGGGTTTTCAAATATTTATGCTTCAGTTTTCTTATTTTCTACAAATCTAGTACAACTCAGAAATAATATTTATAATTAAAGTTTATACTGTAATTTTAAAGTTAAATGGTAAATTAAAATATATGACAAGTGCAAAAAGCTGTTCATTTTTTTCAAAATTATGTTCTGCTTTTGCTAAACTTAGCATTCATTTTATTTCAAGGTTGATTGCCATTTCTTTATATTGTACAAAATAAATTTTCATTAAAATTTTCATTCATCATACTAAAATTTTATTAATATAAAAAATGTGCATAAAATGCAAGTAACTATGCAATTAAAATTTAAAATGTTTCAAAAGCGCAAATAACAGTGTGCTTTGTAAATATTTAAGGTTAGTTTTTGAAATATTTATGCTTCAGTTTATTTATTTTTTTACAAATCTATTACAACTCAGAAAATAATATTTATAATTAATGTTTATACTATAATTTTAAAGTCAAATGGTAAATTAACATATATGAAAAGTGCAAAAGGCTGTGCATTTTTTTTAAAATTATGTTTTGCTTTTGACAAACTTAGTTTACCTTTTATTTCAAGGTAGATTACATTTTTTTTATTTTCTAGAAAACATATTTCATTCAAATTATAATTTATCATACTAAAATTTTATTATTAGAAATGTGAATAAAATACACGAAACTGTGCAGTTTGTAGAACTTATGTTGTGGGTTCTTTGAAAATTATCTACTGTTGTCTTAATGTTGTTGAAATTTTTATAATCTTTTGTTGAAAAAAAATATCGCACTAAAAATTTTCTTTGCATTTAAACCACAATTTATTTTCAAATGTTTAAAAAGCGCTAGTAAGTATGCACTTTGTACATTTTTCAAACTTTTGTTCTACGGTTCTTTTTTCCTTTTTCAAAGCTAATTAAACTTATAAAAAAAATTATATTCAAAATTTACTTTGTCATTTTAAAAATAAATACAAATTTATATTATATGACAACGCTAGGACTTGTGCATTTTATAAACTTAAGAAAATGTACTTTTGTTTATAGTTAAATGTGTAATGTTTAATGCCAATTGATAAAATTGCAATCAGGTGTACTATTTTAAAAATATACTACATTATATTTTTACCATTTTCTCCACCGCCGCAGAAAGAAACTTTGAGCTGGGCAACTTTTTCAGTGTTGATAATCTCCACTTTGCCGTTGTTGGCATTCCTTCTTCATAGGTTTCTCTTTCTTCCATTATTTCCAAAACATCACAAATCCAATACTGTATGGAATTAAACAAATTAGTACTTTAAAATTAGTTAAATAATATAACAATTAGTTGACTAACAATAAAAAAATTAAGGAAATAAAATAATACCAGTAAAATTGTTACACACGAATGATTTTTCCTAGGATCTTCAGCAAATTTTTTTCAAATGCTCCTCCAAATTAAACAAAATTGCTTTTGACCAATTAACTTTTTTCATTTTCTCAAAGTCATGAATATACGGTAAAAGTGACCATTTTAATTGCGAATTGCTGTCTGTAAATGGAATTAAACAAAACATCATTCACTTACATATTTTAGTTTAAGGACTAAATACAAAAAACAAAAAAAAAGTTCATACTTACTTGAGAAGAAAAATGAACACATGAGGTGCATTACAATCAATCTAGCCACATCTTCAGAAAATTCATCCTCTCTTTTTTCCAGAATTTCAACAACTACTCTTTCAATTAATATTTTATTAAAATGTTCGTCTTCGTACAAATATTTATTAATAAATTGTTTGCATGGTATAGGTAGAAATTTTTTCTGTTGCATCTCTTTTATATCTATACCTTTGCTTGGAATTGCAAACATCTTTGCAACATGTTTGTACTTTAATTTTAAGTCAAACCCATTTACTTCAAAAACTTCTTCTTCTGCATTATATGTTTTTATCACTTCATCTAAACATTTAGATGACCATTTTATATCACTTAGATGAAGTTCTTCAGTGAGAAACAAATTGATAAACTTCCAAAATGGTGTTGTTTTCAGAACATTTATATCAGTAGGTTTCAAATAATTCTTGATTTTCTTTATAAATTTATAAAAGGAACTCAATGAGTTCCTATAAATTTTCTGATTTTTTCTTGGATTGTGTCCAATGGCTTCACTGGATTCTTCCGACATTTCTGAATCATTTTGTTCATTAGCCTGTTGCAAAAAAAAACAAATATTAGTGCAATAAATATAGATTTATATTATTATTACAGTATAATTTTGTATGTTCAAGTAATAATATTTGGGCTTTAAAAAATTCTTCTATTTAACTTGAATCCCGCAGTAAAACATATATTAAAGAAGACCAGTACTATCCCTTTTTGAGTCAAATTATGAATTGCACTTTCCTTAAAGAAACTTTTAAGGGTACAAGCAGAAACAACTTCCTAAAACTTACTTAGAACACCAACTATATTTATATTGCTTTGACATTGGTTTTAGCAGCAGTTACGATATCCTATGTTTTCTAAGTTGTTTACACGAGACAATATAGGCATTGTAAGTACAGTTAGCAGTTTATTACGGGGGAGGGCAAAGGCCTTTAGGTGAACATGACAAAGTTTAAAGGCTTGTTTCAAAATATTTATTTCCTGATTTGGAAATATATGTCCATGTTTTAGAAATGTTTTGACATATGTAAACTTAGTTCAAACTTGACTAGATCAAAACCAAATGCATTTTACAAGTAACACATAGCCTCAACTGAATATATGTGTGTGTGTGTGTGTGTATATATATATGTATATATGTATACATATGCATATATATAAATATGTATGTATGTATACATATGCATATATATATACACACACACACTTGTAAACTGAAACAATAAAGTATTTTTCCACTACATATGAATGTGAAGTCTTTTGAAAATTAACATTATGATTACATTTAGAGTTTTATAGTCTTCTGGATATATTACTGGATTAGGTTACCTGATTGAAACAAGATGTAGTTATAAGAATAGTACCTAGTGTCAAATCAATGTGTCATAAGTACACTCAAAATGGTAACAACTTACAACCAACACAAATGGTGTTTTAGTGAACCTAGAGCTCAAGTTCAGTTTGCTTGAGTTAAAAATAATCGTTAATTAAAACTGTGTTCTGCAATTGCCAAAATGATAAATTATGCATTAGGAAGAAATCAGTCTCATATATACTAATACCTTTCCTTTTACCTTTCAGATCATAACAACAAATTGAACAATGATGAACTCGTGGTGAAAGTTAAGTTGCATGATTCATAATTGCATGTTTTTCTACTTATACATATCTACCATTCAAATATTTATCTTGATTAGATGTTATACACTCAGTTTACAACGTACTTCTTTTGTTGTTGAATCAAATAAAAAATCTATGCGTCCTTAACAACACTAAGCCAACACTAAACATCATTAATCACATCAATTGATACAATACAAAAATAAAACTGTAAATCGTTTTTAAGCATACCCTTATCTGTTCTTGAATGTGTTGTTGACAAAACATTCCACCTCTTCTTCTCTTTTTATCGCACTTCTTCCTTGTTCCATCTTTGAATTCGCAAGTTACCATAGCTTTTGGATGTAAATGAATGACAAATAATCTCCTTTTAGTCGTTATATTGAAGCTGAGTAGTTGCAAGTGAGAGATGGAGATATCGTTCTTGCCAATTTGGGAAATTTCGTGAAAAAACCCTAAATTTTTCGCGTACAATTCTTTTGCTGAGTAGTTGAGGTAAGAGAGTAAAGTAATATGATGTAATGATGGAAAATTTACCTTTTCTAGGTGTAATGATGAAAAAAGATACTGGTGAGTTTTTAGGGGTCATATGGTTAGATGGTAGGGACTTGCAAATCAGATTTGAATTAATGATGTACTTTGAGCATTTGAACTAAGTGCCTAGTGATGAAGAAATTCGATACACTTGTAGCTTTTAAAGCCTCAAGGAAAACTCATCTCTTATTTACTTAAATCCAACGAGGGGTAGCATAATCGTCATAGGAGCTTAGAACAAGCTGAGTTACAACAAGGCTATATGGTTCTATATATGCTGTCCACTCAGGTTCGCTCGTAAATGTATATATGGACGTAAGTTTTACTTCAAACGTCATCCGTGTATTTACCCTCTAGTCTGCATGCTCACTTTATCTTTTACCGTTGTATAGATTTTTTTGGCTAGATCCAATAACAGATCAATTTCAGATACCGTTAATACTCTCGTGGCAGCCCCAACCGAGGATAGGTACATAAGAACCCTATTAACAAATGAGAATCTTCCTACTCATGGCTTATTAGAGGAAGGCTGCAACACTGGCATTGTTCTAGTTGTCGACATTAAGGATGATGATGATGATAGAAATTTTCATGTAGGTGGCAAAGTTGATCCTGAGTTTCCCCAGCTTCAAGTCCTAGGGCCGAAGCCATAGAAAACATGGAACTAGAACACGAAGGCACGGAGTAAGGTGAAATTATCGAAGAAGGTGGTCTTGTTGGCTAAAGTAACATTGAAGTGGGCCATAGATACCAGACCGAACAGCCCCAGAGACGACCCACCGTTTGCTCCCACAAACAAATTAATTGTGAGAATCTTAAAGCACAGACATTAACTCAACCTCCATCAGTCTCAAGTGTTGATAATAATGATGTAATGATGGAAAATATGGTCATATAACCCATTCCAAATAATGATACGTCGATATGGATAGCATTTGAAGACCGGTGGTGAAGACCGGATATTTTCAAGAATGAAAGGATAAAATGTCGATTGTCTCTGCTCTGAGTCATGCTGGTATAGAGATTTCCTAAGTGATGGGAAGTTCTATCGGGATTGTGCATATCCGAATTGCAAGGACTTATTCGGAAGTGCCTTCGGTTCTGTTCGAACTCGGAACAGACTTGTATGGTTGTATGTATGACACTACACTTTGAGATATAAAGTATATTTCTTTCAAATACATATCTGTTGGTAGCGGAGAATTTATTCTCTTAGCTTAACACCTTTCTCTGAGACGTACGAGCTCAGAGGTTATGTAGTCGAAGGTTATCGGTGATATACTCCCAAATTGGTAGTGTGGCATGCTAAGTGCTGCTGTGTGTTGATGATCGTTGTTGATCATTTGTGATCAAAGCATAGCTTTTGTATAAAGCGTAGCTTTGTGGACGAGACTGCATCAAGACCTCACACCCCGGAAATGGTCGAAACAGGAAAGATGCAGCAAGGTTATTGGAGGGGTAGTGCCCCTTAGGGTATGTACATTTCCTTCTGGATAGAAGTGGTATCATGGTATGGAGCCCAGATACTTAACTTATGTGGATATCACAAATATATATATATATATATATATATATATATATATTACTTTATGATTGTTGTCAGGGCCCAGGATAAAGATTGGTTACAACTTGGGGATGGCATAGTCGTGTCAGTAGTTACCTAGTTTCTCCGGTAACTTGGATATTACTAGTATAAAAATGTTAAGAACGTTTATTTTTTTCGCCCATTCAATTACAAATAACTATTCTCCTTAAGCAATAGACAACTATATGCAACCAATTAAGTAAATCATGTATACACAATTATTGATCGTGGTGCTATATGACTGTAGAAGCACTGGGTGATCAATTGTTGTCCATCATTTAGTTGCGAAAAAAAGTTGAAACTGGAATTCAGTTGTTTGTATCACCATACGACCACGAATTGTCAGCCTTTAGTTGAAATTGGTAGATTATAAGTTCGAACAATTGACCTTAAATAAATTTTGATTGACTTTTTATGATTTTTTATGTAGAGAGTACATATATTTGCACACTTGTTTGTTATTTATTGAACGTGTGTAAGACTTGTTACGTTGTTTGTAGCAAAAGATCGAGAACCCATAACTGCTTTTTTAAGACAGGCACGGGCTGCAAAACTAGAGAAGAAGAGGAAAATGGCCAAACTAGTACAGCATAAGTAGTCGTCACTTTTATTTGCCTTTCGGTGGTTGCACGACGTTCATTCAAGATTCACTAAAAATGATTATATGGCTCCGTGGTGTCACGCTGACTTAACCTTAGACTCGGCGGTTGTTATCAATCGTTTACAATGACTTTTCTTCTAAACTTAAATAATAATTTGTATGTTGATTTGTATATTATATTGTTTATTCATACTAACTTGTATATGATGGTGATTCTAGGCCTAATAATCATACTAATTAAACTTGTTTTTTATTTTTATTTCAGGTTGTATCAATATTTTGTAGAATTTTTACCACATTAAATATTTTGTATATGATGTTGCTTCAGCACACAAAGTTCATGAATCAATATTTAAATCATTTAGTCCGAAGTCAAAACCAAGTACAAAATTAACTACCATTCAAGGACATCACTGTGATATTTGTATATCTCATGTGCATATGGAAGACCATACACAAGTCGATTCAAATGATTGGAAACTGATGCATTCAAAGCAACACAATAAAATTTTCCATTTCTTTCACAATTAAATCCAATGCAAAAATAGATGTCTTACCTCATAGTTGTTTTAACAATGGAACTTGATATGCAATCCATATGCCTCCTAAGCTTCTTCCAAAAGTGGATTTTATTTTAATATGTTGCAAACACAACAAATTATTTATTTTTGATAATAATACGACAAATGTTGCTCTAGACGTACCGAGAAGTTTTTTTAGTTGAGCATGGGAAAACTCAACTCGAGTTGTTGTTCTATTATCGCAGTGTTTAATTTTATTTGTCCATGCAAAAGCATAATACTCTTTGTATTCAAAACATTGATTATAAATGTACTTTAAGCTTTTGGGGTAGTCTACCCAATCTTTTTGAAATTGGTTCGTATCAATCATGGATCGAGTTGAAACTCGTTGGAATCAATCTCATTGAATTCTTTCATGAAGCTGAGTGACTCTTTTGACAAGAAGATGCATGTACATACTTGAAGTTAAAAGAGATGATTGCGGCAGAGGATGGAGGCTCATCTGTTGGAAGCTTGGATAAAAATAAAGGAAAAAGGAAGTTGGATGACGAATCAAGAAAAGCTAGGAAGCGATGGAAGGATCCAAAGTTTTCCACATACACAGTATTCAACGAGACGCTGGAGCAGATATTTGTGGAGAGACAAAATCGCTTTCCCTATTGAAGGACGACTAGGAGAGAACCATCCGAACGTGAAAGGGCATCAGGAAGGCACTGTCTCTTCCATGATTTGGACGGGCATGATACCAACATCTACAGGCATCTAAAGGATATACTTGATGAGAATGTAAGGAATGGATAGTTGCGACAATATGTTGGGACTCGAAATGCAGTAGTGGAGCAGGAGCAACCACCGCCTACCTCAATAAACAATCGTGCAAGCCAAAGGACTCGAAATGCAGTTGGGTACGAACATAATGACGAAGCAGTGGATACGAATGAGCGCAAAGTATGGATGTGAGCGAGGAAAGACCATGATTCAAGGGAAGAAACATTCAACTCGGCATGAAGTTTGGATCAGGCTTGGGAAGTAACGTCACGTCAGCAAATAAGCAGATGCCTTAGATCAATGTGAAAAGGATAGATGCAAAGGAATCGATGAGAAAACATCTCATGTCAAAAAAACCAGTTCGTATTGATCATATGTCCTAAACCACATGTCCAAATGCCATGAAATTTTCATGGGAGCTTACTTACAAGCTAAAGAATGTTCCTGGCAAGCTACAGCTTGATTGGACTATTTTTTAATCGATATGAAATTGGTTTGTATCGATCACATATCTAGTCGAAATTCGCTAGGATCGATCACGTGGGCCCACTCACGTGCCAGAATGAGTCTCCCAAAGTTCGAGCGAAATATCAGCCTCCTACGCCTGTAAATAGAACCCCAAAGCCTACAAAATAGGGATCTTTTGGCTATTCAACGTCCAGTCGAATTCAACTTTGCACTTCATCATTGCTATTATACTAGAATTCTTTCATTATAATCACTGTAATCAATTGTAACCAGCAAGGATAATCAATAAAAGATAAACCTTTGAAGTGGACGTATGCCGGATACAGCCGAACCACTATAAATCCTGAGTTTCTGTTTGTTTCTCCTTGTTTAAAGTTTATTATTCTTCACTTTTTATCCTCTACATTATTTTGATCTGTGATTTGTGTTTGAATATTGCTGATTTGTATTCATACACAGGTGCTCTGACAATATTTGGGGTTTGTGACCATTTTTGGTGCAAACAGTTATAGATTTCCTTTTCGAACAACAATGAAATTGTACTCATATTCGTCGACAATTACGTATTTGTGCTATTAGCACTTTTGTTGTTTATGTGAGTTTCATTCACTACCTTCATTTTACTTGAATTAAAGTAAGAAGTAGAGCAAAAATAAGAAATTACCATGGTTTATACCAATGACAATTGTTGTTGGAAAAATGTCTATCATTTTGATGTGTTTTGTGTTATTCCAGTGAGTGTCTAAATGACTTCGAGCAATGAATATCTTGGCTCTCATGTTGATGAAGAATGTAGCGAAATGCGACAGTTGGTGTGAACTACAAAATCATATGAACTATCAAGTCTTTGAATTCAAGTTGCGCTCAAGGCCATTAAGTTAAGAGTACATCTGTTTGGGTGTCATGCCTTGCGTCATTCTAGCCACTCATCCACAATAAACTTACCGTGGGTGATGGTGAATGTGAAGATTGACCTTCCATGCTTTAATTGTGTTGTTGGTTTAAGTAAATGTAGTCGTTAGGTCTACATGTGATGAATGGTGTATCAAGTTAATACATAATGTGTTTAACTACGTCAAGAAGTCCTACGCATTATGTAACACTAACTGAAGCCATTTTACGATGTTTGTCTTGGTTGCAAGCTCGGTACATGAAGTTAGATCAGATGAGGCAACCTGTTGAGTTTAAGCATATCAATAAGCAAAGGAGAAAAAACTTACAAAGATTCCCTTAGTAACGATGAGTGAATCACATGTAAAGGGTCTCACATGTAAAGGGTCATGTATCCATGACTCAAAATTTCCTTACGAAGATACATGAAACAGATTTCCGGACGTCCATAGAAAAATTATTGCTAACTGTCCAAAGTGAGAAGCAAAAAATATTCTGATAAAGACGTTCCTCAATAATATCATCATGACTCTAAAAGTCATGTGCGGCCAAACCAAATACAACGAGTAGTGGGATCCTGAGCTAAACCTTGGCTAAAGCTTGGAAATCTTAATGCCATAATGCCTTTTAAATCCTCCTAGCCATTATCCTACTGCAATAATTCTTGCTAAGAAGAATGCCCATGTTGTGGCAATTCCACCTAGAAGGAAATGCGTTACTCCTACAACACGTCCTTGTACAATGCTCAAGGCTTTAGGCTGAGTAGCAAGAGCTGAAGACCTTATAGCTTAAGGGTACAACACCAATACCCACTTGATTGGACAAAAGGGTTGACATTCACGAGGCAATTCAAGTAAACAACAAGGTTGACCACTCGGGGATAGACTTGGTTCCTCGGTGACTTAGAAATGCATCACTTTCGGTCTTCATAGGGCAAGAGACTAACTCCATAGGGCAAAGCTCCATCTTCAGCGCCCTCGTAACTAATGAAAAAGTGATGGCCTACGAAGTGATTGATCGACAACTCCCCTTAATTGATTAAGTATCTTAACTCATATAAGCACCTTAATAGCACATTTTTAACCGGGTATCGAATAGTTGTTATTCCCCTGAGTCGGGTATCAAATCAAAGTTAAGATGATCATATGATAGAGAATCTAAGTGATTACCCTTTTAACTGGGTATTGAATCTAAGTTAAGATGACTGCTCCGAGTAGAGAATCACATAATTAAGAGTATCGGTCTAATAGCTGGTAGAGAAGCTTCATATGATGGAATCAAATCTACTAATATCTATTCGTCATACCTTATAAGCTCGGGAATATGTAATAATGCTGCTCCGACCATGTCAACTAATGATGTTGTCGTCCCCGTCTTAGATTATTTCTCTATATAGTAATATACTCACATACCCTTTGTGGTAGATTAACGCCATCGTACTAGATTATTATATAAGACATATCTACAGAGACTTTTGATCAAGGATTTAATCCAAGGCTTTTTCCTATCTCGCGTATCCACTTTTTTTTTATGCTACCTTGTCTATAGCCGTCTAGCTTTCTCAAATAAGCAGTTTGCTTGTTCCCATGTTGCTGGGGTGCCTGTCTTGATTCGACACGACATGGCTCGTCCAGTTCTAGATGTCGCATCAGTGGAATCCTATTCTCTGCTTTCTTTTCCGACGCTGGATAGGATCGGTCTAGGTTTTTTGAATCTGAAGCCGAGAATGAGCAAACACAACCCGACTACGTGAAAGAGCTGTGTAGCGAGCTAAACAAGAGTCCTCCCTAGGGGAATCTAACTTTGTAATTATAGAGAACGACAACACAGCTTAAATTTTTCACAAAAAACATCTCAAATCCGATCTAATTTTAATTAATTACTTATTATAAGTCATTTATCAATATCCCCGATTTCTATGGAAATCTTATCAAAAAACACGGGTTGGCATCAATGAATTCGGATAATGGAAATAGAGAGGTTCGATGCTTAACACCTGAAAGTCAAAGGTAGCTACTAATATAGAAAGGGGATGTGCGAGAGAAACCAAGGGCCAACTGGATATATAGGGCGGGTATACCGAGTCGGGTAGAAACATCCGGCCTAGTATACTAATTGTGTGAGCTGATAACCAAGACTATATTTCACTCATGCCAAGCATCCCACCATTCTGGAGGGAACATTTCCTAGCCTCCTTTTTACTAGAAAGTGCTATGACTTAGTAGTGCCCTGGCTGGGTATAATTAGTTTGGATCGGCAATAAATAGACTCGGTTTGAATACTGGACATCTAGAAGAGGTAGTTCTCTCCCATTGCCACGGTATCGTTGGGCTATCAGTCACCTTGTTCGTATCTCTTCCCAGAATAGTGCGAGCCCCCCTGGAGTCAGTATATAGGCTGTTGTCTAAGGAAATTTGTTTCTTTCCTCACTTCGCTCGCCTGAGCCAAGGCGTAAGGTGCCCCTTCTTTCCAGACAATCCCATGTCTTAAGCTTCCGTCTAAAAGTTCAGAGAAAGAAAATAAGTACTGACATAAAAGCAAGCCAAGCAACAAGACCATGGTTCCAGGGAGGATGAGAATGGAATATTTCAATAACAAGCAAGACCAAGTGACCAAAAAGGCCTTGTCACGAGCTGGACTCGAACCTGCACTTCTGGGACCCAGCGATCTTTCATTCTTTCGCGACTTTGGTTACCCGGTTCACCTGTAAGCTACATTCGATATGGGGGTCGTTCTATTTCCGTTCCGAAGGAAAATAAAAATTTGGATAATTGCCTCGACGAAATTAATTTTCATCAATTTATTTTCAACCATTTTACAGGACGTTAAACTATGCATGACAGGGCATCTAACCAATTAATATACTGGCAGGGAAGATAGCATAATATATATATAATTCACTCGATATGCTCAACACATGAAAGGATAAGGCGTTGATCTAATAGTAACTATTTATGGAAGCGTACGTAGTTTCTACTGAAACTAAGTGCACCACTCAACTATTAGTTTCGTTTCGTTTAGTAGAACCATAGGAGGCTTCCTTTCTCAACTCCTAAGATGATGCATAATTTGAGATCAACCAAAGAGGTCTTCGTGCACCTATGGTCCTTCCTCAGGTCCCCTTCCAGTCTCGTATTTGAACACGAGGAGGTATTATCCATCAAAGCACAAGCATTATGAACTATGCCGCTTAGACTACTAGTGAAGTTGTCTCAACAGGCGTACTCAACCAAAGCCGCATCTAATTGTTTAGTTGAATTTCCTTGTGCTATGTACATAAGGCCCTGGATCTCTCTTAAGGTTAGGGCCAGTATAACATTGGTACCAACAGATTCTATGGTCGCCTTTGCCCATTCTCCCAGTATCAAAGAATAGAGGTCTAGTACCCGGTAATCATTGCACTTAAAGACAACTAACAAGGTCAGTATATTAATTGGGGAGGAACAATTTCCAATTCTTGAACAAGGAATTGGAGCGGTTCTTTCGTAGCTACCTCTTTCTTTGACCGCATCAAGTCGTAAGACCATTGAAACCTACATACATGTGAAGGCATTATCTTCTGCTTGTTGTCCACCTCATTATGATTGATTAGAAAACCCTATCGCGAAGAAAGGTAGTTAATAGCGTAATCGACACTAATCCTCTCCCATCTATCAATTAATGCTCGGCTCGTCCCATAAACAAATAGCACGATGTCCCATAACAACTATAGGCTATGTATCTTGGATCAGTCACCGAAAACCTATTAATTGGGGCATGTACGACTTTTCCATAAGCCTTGTAGAAAATATCTCTTTAGCACATGGAAATCTTTACTAGATCCCTACGATTTTTGCTATTCAGCACTGTGTTACTAAAGAATAAAGATCAGTTACATAGATAAGCAGGCAACCTCCAGGTCCAGCATACAGAGACAACTAACAAGGTGCCGGTATATTAATTGGGGATCGGTTATGCATAACACTATCAATTAAAAGTGTGAAGCACAACATATAGTCCAATATTACTTAAAGGGAGAATATGTGAGGTTGCTCGATCTTTCTCTTGCGGGGTAGAGCGGTAGCTCACAAGGCTCATAAACTTGAGATCATAGGTTCAAATCATGTCTCCATATCACACTTAATTTTCGGTGTGCCGCTCCGCGAGCAAGGAGCGCCGCGAGCATAGCGAGAGAACGCTGTGAGCTTTGGTGATGTCGGAAAATTCATAACCTTGAGAAGAAAAACAGCGCACGAACCATACTCCAGCTTTGGATCAATGTCCCCAGAAGCAAGGAGTATGCCCGAGTGTTCTGAGAGATAGTAGGAGGAGAGTTATTTCGCCCAATTAATATACTGGTCTCGGCTCTATTGGTATTCATTTACTCCATTCAATAGTCAAATCATTGCTCCTTGGAGTTCATACTGGACCTCTAGGTTAGAGGTCGAAGTGTACTCTCATTTCGCTCCCTATCGGTCGCTTGTGTTCTTATGAAAAAGCCCATGATGGCCGATCGTGAAATATGAAACATACTTTTAAAAGCTAATGAAGTGGACAACAATGTGTTGCTTCTTATGAAAAAGCTATCAATGTTGTATGAAATAGCTAGAATGATCATGTGTTTTAATGTACAGAGAGAACTTTCTTTACTTCTAATGAGTCAATCATCTTTGTGAAATGATGTGCATCCTAAAACGTTATTTTGATGATAATATTATTATTTGTTGCATAGGCAAGTACAAAACAATACAATGTTATGTTATGTGTGACAATTCTACGCAACAACAAAAAATAGAATCGCAGCAAATTAAATAATTAACCATAGTTTCATACAATAATAAAATTTGAACAATATTATATTGATATTTAACTCTTTTGCACATATTAAATTGAAGTTTGAAATCAACATAAATGCAAAAAATTCTGAAACAAAAGTTTGAACCATGACATCAATTGAAACACAAAACAAAAGTAACATTTTGTTTGAGCTGAAACATAAACTGGACTATAAAGCATAGCAAAATTTACTCCTTGTACATATTTTCAACAGTTTCTTCCACTTGCTTGCTTTTTTGTTCAAGATCATCTTGAAGCATTACATAGCTGAGGTGCTTAACTTCACTACAATTGTACCTGTCACTTGTAAACAAACCATACGCTATTTCGGCTCTCATTTCTTGAATTTGTTTCTTTGAAAAGGATGTAGGTAGCCATTCATTATTGCTGATGATTTCCATATACTTCATAATTGTAGGATCGATTTCACCCTAGAGGGGGGGTGAATAGGGTGATAGTATAAATTATAGAAATTAATTGCGGAAGCTTATAAAATAATTTCAACACAGATCACAGAACAATAGCAGCACAGATAATAGCAGAATAATAAATGCAGAAATAGAACGACATAGAATTTACCCAGCTTCGGAGGTTTCTACTAGAAATTAGATAGTCCCTCGTTTACACACGTAAACTCGCGACACCCGCTATCGACTAAATCTAACTCTACGCTCAAAACCCTGCCACAGCTCAGCCACTGAGTTGCGAATTCTCAAGCTACGCCACGTAGCTTGTCCCCTAGTCATATGACTAGAAAATATAACAGTTTAAAATTTAAAAATAATTTTAAAATGCAAATTAAAAATAAAGACACGGAAAAACCCTAAAAACAAAATAAAAAGCCCTTTTAAAATAGCCGGCCCCTTTTGTTTCGGCCCGTTCTCTTTTAATTTCTCTGTTCCTTTTCGTGAATAATGACGGCCGTTCCTCTTGCAAATTTAGGGCTTCGTTCATCTTCGATCCAAACTATCTAATTTAGGGTTTTTGGAGAAATCGATGAAGTCGACTGATTTGTTGGTTGATTGCAATCGTTGTTCCTCTGATTTGCTTCGGCAATCGACCGTATCTTCGATTTGAACACGACTTCTTATATTTGATCGAGTTCGACTGCAAATTGGTATGTGATTTTTTCTTTATTGCTTTAAGTTAATATTCTTGAACTCGATGCATATGCCGATGATGTGAATTTGATTTATAGGGCTCGATTCCCTGAATCTTCGATCGTATATATTTATTTGAATTTGTCAAATTATTTTCTTTTGCCGCTTGATAATGCTTGAACGATGCTGATGATTTCTGACCTTTTCAATTCCTGTATATTCGTTGCTTGGTGGTCACGGCTTTGATTCATTTTCGTGATGACCACGGCTTGATCGTTTCTGACTTTGACTTCGGTCATTTTTTTGATTTCATGAATTTAATATTGACATTGTTATGCTTCCATGACTTCGACATTTACATTGTTCATCTCTGTCCTGTTTGCTTTGGCTTCATTGACCTCGGCCATGTGTTCATCTGAGTGTTCGTCCCTGAACATTACTGTTTTGGTTTACTGGTGCATGTTGTTGCTGTGTTGCCATATTGATGCCTCTGTTTTCTTTGACTTCACTGCATAGCATATTTGTGCATTTTAAAATGTTGCATCATTGAGTTGCACCGTACTCTGACCTTGCTGCCTCTGTTCATTGGGCTGCACATGTGTTAATATCTGTAGTATATCCTGATGCTCTTGTTTACTGTTAGTCGAGTTGCATCTGCTTGTAGTTGTACTGTCTTGGTTATATGCATTGCTGTGTCACTTTGGTTTTTCGCTTGTGCATATTGCCTCGAGTACATGTATTCTTGGCTCTGGTTACTTTGGTTCATTTGGTATGCTGTTTCACTGGCACATATATTTTCATTTGAAGTGATATTGTCATCTTGATTTCTTGCATGTATATATATGCATTCAAGTATGTATATATGTGCTGTCATCTTTTGATTGTTGCATTCATTGGTCATTATGGCCTTGTACCTGTAGCACGGTCGTGGTTTTGAAGTTTCTGTCATTTGTTGATTTTGTTCTTTGGTCAGTAACTCCTTTGATTTGTGATTCACTTCATGTTGCTGCCTTTGTTTGCTGTATGTCGAACTTGCTTGCTTTTGATGCATTTTGTTGCGTCCTGTACAAGTACATCTCCTTCTGGAATAGTTTGAACTTGAATCTGCATCATGCTTGGCTTTGTGGTATGGTTTCACTTGGGCTTGTAGTTGATGTTTACAATTGTTCGACCTGGCATTTGTTTGCTGTTATGTTGGTGGCATTGTGCCTTAGCCTTGCTTGTGCATTGCCCCATACATATTGTCATTGTTTGATATAGTTTGGATTCGGGCTTTGAAACTTATGTCACTGATTTTTGGTCGAGACTTGTTTTAGTTGTCGAGACCGTTTTTCCATACTTGCACATTTTTAAGTGCACCTGTGTTGAATCCAGTTTTAAAACTCGGGTTTGACCTTGTGCTGATGTCGAGACTTTATTTATATTGCACCT
Organism: Allium cepa; assembly: GCA_030765085.1. Taxonomy (NCBI): domain Eukaryota; kingdom Viridiplantae; phylum Streptophyta; class Magnoliopsida; order Asparagales; family Amaryllidaceae; genus Allium; species Allium cepa. The sequence goes on from CM060935.1 coordinate 64,291,852, forward strand.
GAGTTGAACCCGTCTTTTTATTTTGGGTTTGACCTTGTGCTCACCAGTCCCTGTAACATTATCAAGTGTATATCGGTGTGCACGGCCTTGTGGCATGTACAGTGATACACTGTGCATGTCACATTGTTCGTGTGTGATGAATTCAAATATAAATCATGACGAACAAGCCAAATAATTGAGGCAAATATTATTTTCAAAAATTCATATTTTATTTTATATTGCAAAAATATTTCTTTTTCAATTTTACTGCGTTAGTGAATATTTTTGCAGATTGCTCAGATGCTGGATTCTAACTGGAATGAAGTTGAAGATAAAATACGAATTGAGTGAATGAGTGATGTGTAGTGAAGTTAAATGTAAATATGAAATTGTGATGTATTTGAAATCAAAATTGTATATGTATAGCGAGAGCTTGAATTTGTACTATTCAAATTGTAATAAATATTTGTTTGAATAAAATTTCTGTTTGAATTCAAATTTTGTTTTATTTAATTTTATTTAGCAAATATTTATTTAATCTATGAAAAATAAAATAGTTCATTAACAAATTCATTTAAACGAATGTATATATGTTTATTATCATCAAATAAAAATCATATAAGCGCATATTCAACAATAATGTACATTCCACAATCCAAACTACAAGCATTAAATTTATATATAAAATTTGTGTTTCATCTATGTATCAAAAGTAAAAATAAGACAAAATCACAGTCTAACAGGAAAACAGTCACACTAAGATAAAATACCATTGGGTCCCATAATAGTTCACAATCATATAAATGTCAATCAGAATAGAACACAATAATTCAAGTTAACATATATTAAGTTAGATAAATGGCATAATACATTTGCTCTCACAACGAATGTTGGGGTTAGAGGGAAGCAAAACTTATGAATGAGTCATAACAATATGACCTTATTGATAATATCCAAATGATCTTAATTACATTGTTCATTTACAGGTACTAGTTCTTAATGTAGAAGGCCATAACCTAAAGTAGAATTTTTTTTCTCTTTTGTTTCTTTGGAAAAAGGATCATGTGTGAAATAGGGTGAATAATTTACTATTTGTTGAATGCTAGCTAAGCCAAGAAGAGTCAAAAGCTCATGACTCTACAGAAAAAAGCATAAGATAATTGTATAGCACGTGAAATGATTTCCAGGGTACCTAACCTACCTTAAGTGATTTAAATGTAAGTAGAATGTTGCTGCTTATGATCCATGGTAAAATTATAGAATTGACTTACGAATTTTCTGGTTGCTGAGGGCAATCTTTACATTCAATATTACTTTCATTACCGGATTTTATTTGTGGAATTGCATTTCTAAGCCATATGTCTTTCATCATGTCCTTCATGTTTTTTCACTGCACATTTAAAGAAAACTTAATTTATTAAACAATATAATATATTAATATTTGATAGTATTGTTTTACTTACCACTTTTACTATTTCTTTTGCATATGGCCAGTTTGGAAAAGAATTTGGTTTTACTGAATTATACAGGCTCCACTGCATATCTTCATAATCAAGTACTAAAAGTGTCCAATGAGACTGTTGATGACATATTGGCAAGAATATCTTGTACAATTCAAGTTCTTTTTTATGATATCTCACTATTCTTTCTTCCAATTGCTTAGCCAACAAAGTATGACTTGTTGATTTCAAATCCAACAATATGCAATTCTATAACACAAGAAATATAAATAATATTATATGAAAGAATAAACTAAGCAATTAAGACTTATATTTGTAAATAAGACGAAACAAAAACAAACTCACCGTGTCTTCAGGTCTCACGTATAAATTGTTTGGATAGTATGGCCTTAGCTTGGAAACTTGAAACCAGTGTATTACCTTTAAATTACATTTTAGACAAGATAAATATACTATAAATACTGTATACCATAATCAATAAACATTATTAGGTTACTTAAACAAAAATAAAAAATAAAATAAAAAATAGGTAAGCAATTTTACTTACCGAACAGTCTATGCACTCTTCCCTCATTATATCATCAAGCACACATCCCATAATCTTTATTCTGTCATCAAAGTTTTCGTAAACTGTCAAGCTTTAAACAATCATGTTTCAATGTCAGCACTTATTTGCAAAGTATATTTGTATGTAAGCTAGTAATATAATATGTACTTACTTTTGATCACATACTTATAAAATGTTTGAATAGATTTAAGCTGCTTTTGATCAAGATAACCAAATATTGGAGTATCTTCTAACTTCCCCATTGGTTTTGGCGGTACAATAGGAGAAACAAAAATTACTTTATTATTTTCTGTGTCTTCTTCAAACAGCTTTTCTTCATTTACTTCAATTCCATCTGTTTTACATCCTTTTGCTTTTCTTCTGTAAGTAATAACAGTTTTCCCCTTCTTAAGCCTTTGATTTTCTTTCACCGCTTCAAGTCTGTTTTTTCTATTTTTCTTTTTTGCTTTTTTGCTAGTAACAAGGCTTTTCTTCTCTTTAGCTTCTTTAACCAACCTCCTTTTTTTTCCATATGTGAATTCTTCATCAACTTTAGGTATTCTATCTTTCCTTTCTCTCACCCTTTTTGTTAATGAAGATACTTTTGGCCTTTTGTTCTTCTTTTCTTTTTCTGATAAGTTGGTTTTACGTTCCAATTCTTCTCTTTCTTGAGTTGCAAATAGTTCAAAACTTGGCATATCAACTTCTAACATTTTTATTTTAGTTTCATTGCCACTATCTATATCAGCTACATTTTGAACAGTGTGATCATTGACTTTGTTCACTTCTTCAACTTCAGTGGTGTTTTCTTTATTCACTTCATCTTTGCTATGTTCTTTACCACTCCAGTCCATATTCACACTTTCAATAGCATCTGCTCCAAAATTTTCTTCACTTCCATCAATACTTTTACATGACAATACTTTTTGTACAGACTTGTCATATGATTTTTCTTCATCAATTTCATTCACTTTTATATTATTTTTTTGAAAAGATTAACCGCCTCGTTAAAAACCTGAACCTATACCCGACGTGAGTATAGGACAGGGAAAAAGAGTGCGGCGCTTTATTAACATCGCATTAACAAAGCATATACAGTGTTCAGAATATGTACAAATATAACCGAAGAATACTGCAACCAACATTTTGGCTATGAAGACCCAAAACACACGACATGAAACATCACAATTGGAAACAAAAAAGAAAAACAGACACAAGCCCCCACCAAAATGGAACTCAAATGCTCTTCACCTTCACCATAAATGAAGACAAAATCGATCAATTAATCCCCTACCACATTGATACTCCACCGATCTAAAATATGAATACTTCTATCGGAGCTAGCCTTCAACTTCTTCACTTTTTTAATCAAAAGCTTCAGATCTACTTCAATATATTTCCAACGTTCCCAATTCGTGAACTTTCGATTTTCATGAAGTCTTCTGTTTCGTTCTTGCCAAATGTGTTAAATGATGGTAGAAAAACTAGCAAAAGCCAAATCAGTAGCCAGATCTGCTACAGCAAAGTGAGTAGAAAGTAATTGAATTCCTTCTTCCACAGTAAACGAGCACGGCGGAGGTAATTCCAAACTTTTACAACATGTACTCCATAGAAACGAAGAGTATGGACATGCGAAGAATAAGTGTGAGTGATTTTTAGTAAATTGGTTACAGAGTAGACAATTTGGATCGCAATTGTATCCCCAGTCAATAAGTTTATCTCTAGTAGGCAAGCGATTATTAATTGCTTTATAGGCAGTTAATGACATTCTAGGATTATTGATTTTGTGCCATATAATCTTGCCCCACTCTACATTAGGATAATGATCTCTAACTGTATTCCACGCAGAATTGAAACTAAAACCTTTTAAATCTCTCATCCAGTTCCAGTAATCTGACTTATCTGTGGCTTCTATTTGGACTTTTGATATTTTATTACTGAGCTGTTTAGTGAAGGGAATTAGATTCAAATTAAAGATGCCATCTTGGATGATTGATGAGACTTTGTCATTTGCATGTCCATAGAGATGTAAACTGTCCCATCCAAGAATAGTAACCATACTTTCACTATTGATCCATGGATCATGCCATAGAAGCGTGTTTCTCCCATTAACAATGACTCTGGATATATTATTACGAGCTAACTGCCTGTGTTTTAGAATAGATTTCCATGTACATGAGGCATTGTTATCAATCTCCATAGACCAGAACTGCTTGTTTTCACAGTATCTTTTGCTCATCCATCGTGACCACATATTATTAGAATTAATAAAATGCCAGAGGAGTTTAAGACTAGATGCCTTCCTGATATCCATAAAATTTCTCAAGCCAACACCTCCTTCAGATTTAGGACGACATAATGTATTCCAAGCAATTTTGTGTACTTTTCCGTTCCATATAAAGTTAGCACACAGTCTATTTAATTTGTCAATAGTAGCCATAGGAAGCTGATAAACCATCATCCAGTACAGAACTATAGGAGTAATTATAGTATGTATTAATTCAATTCTCCTAGCCATGGATAATAGTTTACAATCCCAGCCATTCAACCTTTTGTTAATATTATCAAAAAGAGTTCCACGGTCAGAGAAATGCAGATAGTTATGGGATAGAGGCACGCCTAGATATTTAACAGGAAATTTATTTTCTTTCATGTTAAGAATTTGCATAATTTCTTGTTTGTTTGTTGTGCCTTTACTAAAATATAGTCTAGATTTGCTATTGTTGATATTCAATCCCATATATGTTTTGATAATCTTCAGACATTTGCTGATCACCTTGGCACTTTTATTAGATGCCCTAACAAAAATCATCAAGTCATCTGCATACAGAAGGTGAGTAATGGCCGTTTCAAAGTTGAACACAGGAATAATGTCCTTGACCTTATAAGCCTTCAGCATCAAAATAGAGAAAAATTCCATAGCCACACAAAATAAATACGGAGATAATGGATCACCTTGTCTAATACCTCTATTGCCGGAAATAAATCCTTTAGGAAAGCCATTTATCATTATAGAGAATGTAGGAGAAGTTATGCAATTGTGAATTAATTTGACCAATTTACCAGGAAAACCCATTTTTTTGAGCATATGGCATATAAATTCTCTATTGACCATATCATAAGCTTTATGTAAGTCTAACTTTAGACACGTCTTACCAGCACCTTTCCGATTGAAAAATCTTACTTGTTCATGAGCAAGCAAGATATTTTCATATATTACTCTTCCAGGAATAAACGCAGATTGTGACTCCGATATAAGATAACAAAGAAAAGGCTTGATTCTATTGCATATAACTTTAGCAATAATTTTATAAATAACATTACAGCATGCTATAGGCGTATAATCAGCTAGAGTATTGGGATTATTAATTTTAGGCACAAGAGTAATAAAAGTATGATTCACACCTTTGTCTAGTTTGCCAGTAGAGAAAATCTGGTTAATCATGCTCGTCAGGCTGCATTTTAACTCATTCCAATGGATTTTATAAAATTTTGCAGAGAAACCATCCGGGCCTGGACTACTATTGTCAGACATGGAAAAAATGGCTTTGCGGACTTCATCAGAGCAAACACTGCTGGTAAGGAACTCTCTCCCTTCATCATTGATACGACAAGTGCAAGTTATATCAGGAAAATTGTTATTCAATACTTCACCATTAAAGATCTGATTAAAATATAAGATAGCTTCCTTTTCAATTGTGACAGGATCATGTACTAATTTTCCTTTAGTAGATGAGATGGCATTAAGATTGGAACTATGTCTCCTCATAGTCATTTTAGAATGAAAAAATTTTGTGCATGCATCACCTTTTGTGAGCCAGTCCACCTTTGCCTTTTGAGTTGCATTAAGAAATTCAGTTTTATTTTGTTCTTTCCATTTTTTATAAGCTGCCATTAAATTGTCGAAAGCCATAGTGTCTTCTGGATTATTGTCCACATTTTTAAGTGCTGTAGTGTACTCATGTTCCAATTCTTTCATAATTTTACCATCTAAGCTCCTTCTGGAACTCCAATCCTTTAGATAAAATTTGCACGCTTTTAATTTCTGTCTGAAAATATGTAAAAGAGAGCCTTCAAAATTTAAATTAAAAGCATTAGAGACACAATCCCCATAACCTTCTAATAAATTCCATGTATTAACATATCTGAATGGTTTTCCTACAATAGATGTAGAAATATTTATGAATTTAAGACAGATTGGAATATGGTCACTAATGAGATTGGAGATTCCAAAGCATACTAAATTGGGGAATTTTTCCAATAAGAGATCATTGCATAGAATTTTGTCAATTTTTGTAGCCACTCCCTTTTTCCTCCAAGTGTAATTGAAGCCTGGAATAGGAAGTTCAACCAATCCTGAATTAAACATACAATTTTTAAGACCTTCTATCTGACTGAAAGGAACAGAATTGCCACCTTTTTTATCTGTGGTAGAGAGAATGTTATTGAAGTCACCAATCAAGCACCAAGGCAAATCAGTATAATAGGATCTTTAGCTAGAGCATTCCATAAAAGTTCTCTTCATTCAAATTCATACTAGCCATAGGTGTTGCAAAAGAATCTTCAAGTTTTTCACTTTCATCTGTGTTTTTTTTCAAATCATTAATTTCTTCAATGCTAAATTTGCCTTGTAAACTTTCTTTTTCCCAGCACTCCCCTATCATTTCAGTGTCCTCAATAGCGTGATCATTATTTTTCCAGCTTGCAATTTTATCACCATCCCCTATAGCATCATCGGCAGCAAGAATGTTTTGTTGTTGAAAAATTATGTCATTCTCCATTTCCAAAGTATCTTCTGCCTCAGTAGAATTTGTTTGACAAACCTTTATCTTTTGTTTTAATTCTTCATTCTCAATCTCAATTTGTTGTACTTTTTTCTTCAAGTACTCATTCTCTCTTTTTAAACACTCTACCATTTTGAAAATTTCCTCTTCACTTTCAACTGAATTTTCTTTTACATGTGCTATAAAAAATTTCACCTGTTGTTGTAATATAACATAAATAAATAAAACTATACCAATACAGTTACTCTTTCATTAATACTATTATTAAAATTACATTAATTATAAACATCCTAATAAGAATAATAAATTAAAAGTAATTCATGTACTTGAGCAATGAATAATCAATAACGAAATAATTACTTTTGCATGTTAAAGTGCAATTAAAATTTAAAAGTTTTCAACAATGGAAGTACATGTGCAGTTTGTTAATTTTAAGGCTATCTTTTAAAACATTTATACTACAATTTTTATTTTTCAAATGTATCAAAAACTATAAAAGTAAAATTTAATTACTATAAGAACTATACAGAAAGTTTAAGCAGATATGTACTTTGTAAAACTTACGTTGTGGATTCTTTCAAATTTAAGTTAGCGTTATCTTGATATTATTTAAATTTCTGTAAACTTTAGCAAAAAATTAACAGTATATTTGCATGTTAAACTGCAATTAAAAATTTAAAATGTTTGAAAATTGCAAGTCAGTGTGCGCTTTATAAACATTAAGATGTTCTTTTGAAAATTTTATGTTATATTTTTTTTCCAAGCTTATTAAAACTAAGAAAAAAATATAACTATACAGTCCCCCTCCCCACACACACCTACCCATCCTCAATGCATAATATGACCACATAAATGTATGGAAGTTCAACTCTACAATATTTTTATTGTCATAGAACGTGGATTGTATTGATTGTTGATACATATCTGTGCAGCAGTCTACCAATTGTATAGTAAATGTCATGGTTCTGAGAGTATATAATGATTTCAGTAACCAAGTGCATTGAGTGTAAGTACAACTTTATGACCATATATTGCATTCACCTTAGCAATTTCTACTTTGTATCACAGAATTAAACAGCCTATTCAATATGTACATATTGATGGTATTGTATCTTATTATTAAAAGACCAAAGAGTATACTCAACACTCGATTTGTTTTGCATTGTTGAAGATATTCGACGTCAACTTCCCGTGTAAATAAGTAATTTTCAGTTCTAATAGTAAACTGGGATATAATTGATAATATTCTATAAAACTATTCTACTGACAACAACTACACCTTGTATATTTTATTATGTTGTTCTGGATCCATGAGAGAAAATATGCGGACTCAAAATGAATCCAAAAATGGAGAAAGATTCGTCAATAGACCGCTTGATTGACACAGACTGAACACCTAATAGCTATATTAACATAGGCTGAATCACTCTCTTCCATATTCATTAATTACCTTTTTGCAGTTAATAATACACAATATTTATTCATCACTAAAATCCAATTTATGTAAAGATAAGTAAAAGGAAATAGCTTCCTATTGTATTTTTCTATTTCACACAACATTTCTCCATAGGCTAATATTAATGCTTTTATACTACAGAATAATGCAAGTAGGTGTACAGTTTGTAAATGTTAAGAGCTATTGAAACATTTATGCTATAATTTTCTTCTTGTAAAAATTTTACCTTATTTCCATCAAGACTCCTTAGAAACTTGTATGTAAGTTTACCCTTCAAATCACTCAAGTTCCATTTAGCTGCTGCTGGCATTTCTTCTTTGTATGATTCCCTTTCTTGAATTATCTCCACTCGGTCGCATATCCAATACTAAATTAATTAAGATATTTCTATGGTTAGAAAGTGTTTTCTGTTTGGAATGACTATTTATATAAATTAGAATATAACGTGAAATGAAGCACACTGATGGAGTAGTTTAGGCAATTGGAGTGTTCTAGGGTTGTTGGTGGATGTTGTAAAATTTAAATGTGAAATGGTGATAAGGTAGCAGAGCAGTTTGTATGCAATAGTATTGGGGTAGAGAGAGTTATGGGTGGATGTTGATTTCGAAGGGATTTGTTGAAGAGTGCTGGTGGTTTGGGGTTTCTTTGGTGGCTGTTGTATTGAGAGCAAGGTGATGTCGAAGTTTGAATAGGCAGAAGATTTTCGAGAAGTGTGGTCAGGGTGATATTGATGCAGTTGCAATGTAATGTTCACAGTTGCATGGATGCAGTTATAATAGGAAGACAGAAGGATGGTTAGGAATATTTTAATACATTGTTAACAATGCAAGTATTGGTGGTTTGGTAGTTTGGTGATGTAGGTTATGGAAGTGTGATGGAAATATGGTGTATAGAGATGATCACTACTATATGTCTCTGGTTGGTAATGAGATGTTAACAAAAAATAGTTGAAGATGCGTTTAATTGACTACTCGAGGATGAGGATTTGCAGTGCCAGAGAGGATGGGGGAAGTAAATAGACACAGATAGGAGAAATTGCAATTGAATAATGCAAATGAAAGTATAAAGCAATATTGTAATGCAATGTAAAAAACAATGTAAGAAGGGAAATGTAATGTTGTTTTGGCGATGTCGCAGTTCTGGTTAATGAAGAAGGGAGGTGGTCATGATTGGTTAGTGGTATTCGCAGGTGGAGCAGTGCAGGTTGGAGAAGGCAGTGAACTTGTGACGGTGATGGTGGGTTCATGGGGCTTTCTAGTGGTGTTTGGATTTGGGTGAGGTGAATGGTGTTGTAGCAGTGGGATTTGCGATGCTAGGTGTCACAATGAAGGCGATAGGGTCGTGTAGTGGCTCAGGCAGCTCAGGCGTAGGAGGTTGATGGTGTTTATGCGAAGAGGAGTTGGAGCGAGTGTCGGTTGTTGCAGATGGGAGATGAGGGGAGATATGTGGAGGTAGACTTTGGTCGAACAGTTGAAGTGGGTGATAGTCGAATCAGTTGAAGGTGTAGGGGTATAAGCTGATGGTTTGTGTATGGAGGTGGAGTCCGTGATAAGTTGTGGGGAGTTTGTAGTCTGCATGGTTATAGGTAGTTGTGGTTAATGTTGTGCAGTTGAAGTTGCAGGATGTTGGTTGTATGCATGGGATTGGCTTTGGTTTAATACTGACAGTGAGGTAGAGGATGGTGAATTGTGTTTGGGTGTAGGGGTTGGAGGTTGTTTCTAGTGTTTGGGTGCTGGGGGAAGTTGATGGTGCAGTAGAGAGTGCTTGATAGAGCTATAGGATGGTTGGTAGAAGTATCATATCAATGGTTGCAATGAAGTATGAATTGCGGTGGGTGTTGAAGTAATAATGAAGGCAGTGCTTGTTTGGGCAGGTAGTGAGTTTTAGCAGTTGAGGTGGGAGTGTTCTATGGTTTCATTTGAGGCAGAATTGGTGTGGTAATGCCAGTGGCATCATTTGGTGTTGTGTCTTGGGGTTGAGGTAGTGTGAAGTGGTGTGCAGTTTGGTTTTGGGTAGTTGGGTGAATTTACAATGTTACTAGCAATGAATGCACAAAGAACGGAATACAAAAAATGCAATGTGTAAAGCTATTCCTGCAATGGAATGCACAATGTAGAACAGAGAATGTAAAACAGTTTTTGCAAGTAAACTATTTTTGCATTATGGACAATGCCAGTAAACCTAAACAACAAAACCAATGCAAATGCAAAAAAACAAACAGAAATGCACACAAGTGGAGATTGAAATGAAATGCACAAAAACATAGAACAGCAGAATATCAAATGTAATGTGAATTTTTTTTAAATCGCTCAATCAAAAAACTTTGAAATTGTGTTCACTAAAAAATTGTAAGAAACAAGAGAAAAATGAAATTTAAAACTATGAGATCATATGTAACAACCCGATATTTTTCAGCCATTCGCATCCGCACGTGTCGGACTTGAATTACTCAAAATACCGCATTGTAAATAAATTTGGAGCAAATGAAATACAATCACAGAATCACAGACATAGAACAAACAGAATACCTCGCAGCGGAATATAAAATACATAGTAGTTCATGAAGCTACTATGGCAGAGTCTCAAACCAAATACATAATACAGTCTGAAAACAACATAATAGAAATCCCAAATACATAGAAGTTCACTAATACTTGAGATAAACTAGAATAGCTGAAACATAAAGTAGATATAAATGTAGATAAGCAGAAACTCCAGCAAAGACCAGCTCCAGAAAGAGAATCCAAAGCTGTGAATACTCAGGCTGAGCCGAGCGTAAAGTAAAACACAAAACACTCGAGTCAGGACAATATATACTTATATAATGTAAACCAACTCAAGTGAACTGTATTAGAAATGCACAATAACTTAAAGGATGCTTGGGATCACCCATCCTTTAAGAATATAATACCCATCTTTTGAAATTTCTATATCCTCGCCAATATCTAAACCTAGTTTGGAGCATTTTATTTTGACCACAATCGCACAACCCCATATTAACACCAAAAATTCACCATCGCCCCCGAGGCTAATACTTCAAATGGCATCGATTAATTCTATGTAATTTGAGAGTATTTATCTTTTAAAGGTTAGTTTCTAATTTTGATTAAAATGAAGAATTTATAAAAAAAAAATTCATTCCTTTCTTATGCCAGGGTATATTGATGCTGATCTACCACAAATTTAAATTAGAGAATTAATAATCATTTATTAGATTTTTAATCTAATTTTTGAAGTGGAAGGTGGTGGTTAAAATTTTGAATTCTCTCCTCTGTTTGTCAAACGAGCAAATGAAATGTATTTATATAGGAATATGAATATCTGGACATCAAAATTTCTGAAAAGAGTGAATTCATCAATCATGATTTAGAGTTTCAATTATTATTAGGCTTGATGTACCTGAGTTGGGCTTTAGTACTTATGGATAAGAAAATATATCGTTATATTTCTTTCTTCTCTTTATTTCATACAACAATTTATATCCAAGCCTAAAATAAAAAGGTTACGTTTATATAAAAACACTTTCTAATAGTTTATAACATTATCTTGTTTTATAAAAAACTGGTTTCTGTAATTTAATTTATTATTTTATTCAAATCATTACCAATTAATTTCCATACTATATTAATAAATTTATTCACTTATCAAAATTAAACTTAGTATTTACGGCATTCTAATTTATCATTATTTCCAAAATAATTTGTTCACATTTTCAAATTCCAAAATAAATAAATTATTTATCACTATTGTATTAAAATATTCGTTATCATTTTCTAAATCATCACTAATTATTTTATTATAAAATTCCACTATCCCTAAATAAATTCAAGTTATTAATTTTAAATCGCATAAACCCAATTTTAATTAGTTAAATATTTATTATAAATTAACCATAAAAATCGGGTTGTTATAAATAACACCCTTAATAAAATTGTGTCCTTGCAATTTCCTTAGGAGGAATCTACAATAAAGCCAATAACTCTGTTATTAACTTTATTTAGATGTAGGTCAAATAACCATTAATACAACTCTCATAATATTGAACTTCCAACATAAAGTCTTTTCCATCAAAATAAATTTATTTGAAACTGAATTTTACAATATTAATATGGAACACTTCCAACATATTATCCAAATGCAACTCAATAATCATTAATACATACATACATATATATATCCCTCATAATCTTCCCTCCATTTAAACTTATAACCTTACTCAGGTTCATGATATCTCAATATAATATTTAATCATCACAAGTCAATACAATTCCAATACATATTTTCCATAAAATTATCTATAGAATCTTTTAACAAAACCATATTTATTAACAAAATTTCCATTCAAATTACGTTTCACACTTTTATTAAAGTTCTTTTTATTCAATTCCAAACAAACATAAGTGCCTCCAGCGAAAATTAATAAATAGATTTCCTGTTGCGCACTCTGATCAAAATCAAAACTTAAGGTTTAAAGTAACTTTGCACTAATAATCATTAAATATGTGTGTGTAATATACTATCTCATATTATAGAAAATTACCCAACATTCGCAAAAGTCAGGGACTCTAAGTCCCACTAAGGTCTTGACTCATGTCTTTGATATATAATGTATTGTTCTAAACCTACTCTAATACCAATTATAAAGGTGTCTTTCATGGGTATGAGCTCCATTGTGGCCACTAACAGTACCTTAGACACACTGGTTTTACAGCTAGCCTCTCGACTATAACCAATCCATAAAATGGGACGTGTAGGGCTAAGAGTCAATGCTTCACTACTAATCATAAGGCGAGAACCCCCATCACATGTGCTCCAATAATAACTAGCTCTAATTGAAGATCATTGGTGTGAATATACACATACTAGCGCACGATAATATACATATGCTAATACATAGCGAAATACACGTACCGACACATGACACTAAACATATGTTGACACACAGGTCAATACATAAACCAATGCATGTCTCGCTACAATCGTTGATGCACGACTTCATATAAGTCAACACACAACTATAATATATTCATCGCAGCGAATATCATGTTGAAGATGCAAGTACATGATTTTTGTTCGATGATAATAAACATATATATATATATATATATTCATTTAAATGTATTTGTTAATATACTAGTTTATTTTTCACTTAATTAAATAAATATTTACCGAATAAAATAAATAACACAGAGTTTAAATTCAAATAGATATTTTATTAAAACAAATATTTATTACAATTTCGAATAGTACAAATTTAAACTCTCACTATATATATATATATATATATATATATACACACACAAATTCAATACAATTTCGATTACATCACAATTTCTAATTTACAAATATACCTCACTACATATCGCTCATTCACTTGTATTTATCTTCAACTTTATTACAGATTGAATCCAGCACCTGAGCAATCTGGAAAAATAACTACTGATGCAGTAAAATTGAAAAGGAAATATTTTTTGTAGTATAAAATAAAATGTAATTTTGAAAATATTATTTTCCTCGGTTATTTGGGTTGTTCGTCATCATTTAAATTTGAATTGATCATACACGAACAGCTTGTGACATGCATAGTGTATCACTGTACATGCCATAAGGCCGTGCATACCGATATAACACTTGATAAAATTACAGGGACAGGTGAGCACAAGGTCAAACCCAAATCAAAAGCCGGGTTCAACTCAAGTGCAATAAAAATAAAGCCATGACACAAGCACAAGGTCAAACCCGAGCTTTAAAGTTGCATTCAACACAGGTGTAGTCCGAATATACAAGCTTAATAAAATAGTCAGGAGCAAGCCAGTCAAAGTGTACACATGAACCATAATAGTTCGATTCAAGACAGCGAAACAAAATGCACAACCCTGACTGGTCAGAGAAACCACAGTGCAAAGTGGTGAATGCAAATACAGGTACACAAGGGTCTGCCAAAAGGAGCAGTATGCAAGTGAGGTTACAAATCAGTAAACAAATTCAGCACAAAAGAGAAAGAGTAAAAGCAAGAACACAAAAGGTCCAACCATCAAGTTCAAACCATCTAAGGACAAAGGGAAGGCAATGCACTTCAATGATCAGTTCAGGTCAGACCAACATTAGATACAAATGAACAAGTGAACAATGCAACCCACTGCAAATATAAATGCAGACAAGCTACATAAGGACCAGACTTCGAGTCAAGCAGTGGACAGGGAAGTGCAGACTAACCAAAACAATGCCCAACACAAATGAACAGACTATGCAACATGAAGAAGACTCAAAGCCATATGCAGTAAACAACATGAAGAAGCATGCATCATTTTCAGTGGAAATATGGGATACAAGCATCAGAGTAACGAAATGTCCGGACCAGATTTCAAGATGACAATGTAGCTTCAAATGAAAACATAATGCACCAGTGAAACACAGCAGTTTAAACTAGACCCAAATATATATGGACGTAATACAACAGAGGGTGCAACTCAATACAACAAGTTACAGTATAACACAATTGCTTAAAGCAACTCGAAGCCAGTGATACTAGATCACAATATGCATAGATATGCAGACCAAAATATACAGTATGAACACAAAGACATATGTAAATTACAAAGTAAACAATATGTACCAGCTCAACCTACTGTGCAAACATAAAACGGTGAATTACAAAATCAAAACAGTGCCAAAATCAAAATAGTACCAACTGGCCGATGAAACAGCAGTGTCAAACCAAAAATAATGTCACGAGGGATTTCAAAAATAGCCGAAGTCATAGCATTGAGTTCGAACCAAAAATAATGGTCATAGAGAAATAATTCAAAGGAACAGCCGAAGTCCCAGAGGAAAAAATCAAAACCATGGCAAGTTTGACCTAATAAAAGTCAAGGCCAACGTCAACAATGTACCAGACGATATGCAATTAAAGTTTGCAGTTGACAATGCACAAAAACAAAGATGAAACAGAGGTGACTACAGGGATGAACAGCTATAGCCGAAGCCTAGTTAAATGTCAAACTCAAAGCCGCAATGAATAAGTCAAAACACGAAACCAAAATCAACATCATCAAAAAATTCAATGGTCAAGCAAAGTCAGAGCCGTGATGACCAAGGAGCAAGCCATGTAAATCAAGTAATCAAATATAAGAAACTGAAATGGTCAGATATCATCTCATACATTCAATCAAAACCATACAGCCGAGATAAATCAATTGACAAATTCAAACAAATATATACGAACAAGAAAATAAGGGTTCAAACTCTATATAAAAACCCTAAACATCATCGGCAAAGACAGCATTCGAGTTAAAAGCCAAACAGAGAACAATAAATCAACAACTCGAATCGAGTTCGAATCAAGGCAAAACAACGGTGCATTTAAATGATACAATTCACATACCAAATTCGTTGATTCGTACTCAATATGGAATCAACCGTGAACGGGCGCTAAAAGAAGAGAGCATCGATCGACAAAGAAAGCACGTCAATCATCATTTGATCGAGCAATTGAAGACGGCAGCTTCAATATTTCTCAAAGCCCTAATTTCGAGCAAAGAGGAACGAGCAAAGGAACAAGGCCGATGTTTTATAGAGCAAAGGAACAAGGCCAAAATAAAATAAATAAAAGGGCCGACCTTGTTATTTTAATAAAGGCTTTATTATAATTGAAAAAGATAATCAGGGTTTTGTTTTATAATTGTTTTAAATTTGTATTTTCTTTTTAAACAATTGTAATTTATAATCGTGTGACTAGGGTACGAACTGCGGTGGTGTAGTTCGAGAATTCGCAACTCAGTGGCTGAGTTGTGGTAGGTTTTGAGTGTAGAGATAAGGCTAGTCAATAGCGGGTGTCGGGAGTTTACGTGTGTAAGCGTCTGACTGCTTAGTCTAAACCTTGTGGGCAACACGTATGTAGGGTTTTGCCGAAGCTGGGTAAATTTTGTGTTGTTCTATTTCTGTATTTCTTATTCTGCTGTTATCTGTGCTGCTATTTTGATATATCTGTGTTGAAAATATTTTATATAAACTTCCGCAATCAATTTTTACAATTAATAGTATCACCCTATTCACCTCCCTCCCTCTAGGGTGAAATCGATCCTACATATCATACACCGTATCCCTGTATTGAGTATCACCCACAAGTAGAGGATAACCATATAAAATAACGTTACAACGTCCTATGTTGTTATGTGTTACTAGTTTGTTTAGACAGAACTCATGCATCACACTTGCCCTTCTTTATTACATAATAAGTCCAAAGAATAATGAAAAAAGTATTACCGAAAGTTCCAAACCAAACGGTATCACTAAACTGTTCATTCAAATTTATCATCACATAGAATAAAGTCAATAAATTGAACCAAAAGGATGTCATCACTGTATCACGGTAAAATCATCTATCAAATTTATATCAATTGTAAATCACTCATATACTTATTATACAATAAAAATGAAAGAAATATCAAAATAGAAATATAAAAATAGATGATTCAAATAAATATAATTAAATGATACATAATAATGAAATATTCAAAACATATAGTTTATATATAACAAAATAAATACTAAAAGATGAATAATAAATACATATTCAAAAATTAATTAAATAGTTACCTAAACTCAAATGTAGATTTAATATTTACACTAAATAACTAATTTCTAATCTTATATAAAATTAGTCAACTATTAAATATTTACTAATAACATTAGAAAGCTCATGTTAAACCCCCTAAGTAGTTTATAAAGCTCGGTACCTTATATATAACAAAACTATTCCAAGATGACAATGTAGCTTCAAATGAAAACATAATGCACCAGTGAAACACATCAGTTTAAACTAGACCCAAATATATATGGACACAATACAACAGAGGGTGTAACTCAATACAACAAGTTACAGCATAACACAAATGCTCAAAGTAACTCGAAGCCAGTGATACTAGATCACAATATGCACAGATATGCAGACCAAAATATGCAGTACGAACACAAAGACATATGTACGACTACAAAGTAAACAATATGTACCGGCTCAACCTACTGTGCAAACATAAAACAGTGAATTACAAATCAAGACAGTGCCAAAATCAAAATAGTATCAACTGGCCGGTGAAACTGTAGTGTCAAACCAAAAATAATGTCACAAGGGATTTCAAAAATAGCCGAAGTCATAGCATTAAGTTCGAACCAAAAATAATGGTCACAGAGAAATAATTCAAAGCAACAGCCGATGTCCCAGAGGCAAAAATCAAAACCATAGCAAGTTTGAACTAATAAAACCATAGCAAGTTTGAACTAATAAAAGTCAAGGCTGACGTCAACAATGTACCAGACGATATGCAATTAAAGTTTGCAGTTGACAGTGCACAAGAACAAAGATGAAACAGAGGTGGCTACAGGGATGAACAGACATAGCCGAAGCCTAGTTAAAT
The DNA here is from genome assembly GCA_030765085.1 of Allium cepa. Taxonomy (NCBI): domain Eukaryota; kingdom Viridiplantae; phylum Streptophyta; class Magnoliopsida; order Asparagales; family Amaryllidaceae; genus Allium; species Allium cepa. Next base: position 64,309,494 of record CM060935.1, read on the forward strand.
GTCAAACTCAAGGCCGTAATGAACAAGTCATAACACAGAACCAAAACCAACATCGTCAAAGAATTCAATGGCCAAGCAAAGTCAGAGTCGTGATGACCAATGAGCAAGCCATGTAAATCAAGTAATCAAATATACGAAACTGAAAAGGTCAGATATCATCTCATACATTCAATCAAAATCATACAGCCGAGATAAATAAAATGACAAATTCAAACAAATATATACAAACAAGAAAATAAGGGTCGAACCCTATATAAAAACCCTAAATATCATCGGCAAAGACAGCATTCAAATTAAAAGCCAAACAAAGAACAATAAATCAACAATTCGAATCGAATTCGAATCAAGGCAAAACAACAGTGCATTTGAACGATACAATTCACATACCAGATTCATTGATTCGAACTCAATACTGGAAGCAGCCGTGAACGAGCCCTAAAAGAAGAGAGCATTGATCGACAACGGAAGCACGTCAATCATCATTCGATCGAGCAATTGAAGACAGCAGCTTCAATATTTCTTAAAGCCCTAATTTCGAGCAAAGAGGAACGAGCATAGGAACAAGGCTGACGTTTTACAAAGCAAAGGAACAAGGCTGGAAAAAAAGAAATAAAAGGGCCGGCCTTTTGTTAAATAAAGGCTTTATTATAATTGAAAAAGAAAATTAGGGTTTTGTTTTATAATTGTTTTAAATTTGTATTTTCTTTTTAAACAATTGTAATTTCTAGTCGTGTGACTAGGGTGCGAACTGCGGTGGTGTAGTTCGAGAATTCATAACTCAGTGGTTGAGTTATGCCAGAGTTTTGAGCGTAGAGTTAAGGCTAGTCGATAGCAGGTGTCGCGAGTTTACGTGTGTAAGCGTCTAACTGCTTAATTTCTAGTAGAAACCTTAGAGGCAGCACGTAGGCAGGGTTTTGCCGAAGCTGGGTAAATTCTGCGTTGTTCTATTTCTGCATTTATTATTCTGTTGTTATCTGTGCTGCTATTCTGATATATCTGTGTTGAAAATATTTTATATAAACTTCCACAATTAATTTTTATAATTAATAATATCACCCTATTCACCCCCCTCTAGGGTGAAATCGATCCTACAGGTGGTATTGGAGATAGGTACAAAAGCTATTTTTGTTTTAAAAAATTGTTTTTTTAAGAAACCAGTTTTTGTTTTAAAAATTTGAATTTTTTAAAATGGCTTCTTTTAATACTGCTTTTGCTGATGGTCAGTCTATAGTTGCTGGAAAAATAGAATGAAATTTTTTCTAAAAACCATTGATGCTTCGAATATTGTTGAGACAGGTTATAGAGCGCCCACTATAATTGTAAATAATCAAAAAACTGAAAAACCATTTGATCAATGAACAGATCTAGAAAATAAGTTATAGAATGCTAATGCCAAAGCTATGAATTAGATTATTTGTTCATCGGGTCAATTTGAATTTAATCGTGTCTCACATTGTCAAACTATGCAGGAAATATGGCACACGCTAGAAGTGACTCACGAAGGAACATCTCAAGCTAAGGAATCTCATCTTGTCATGCTGAGTAGTCAATACGAGAATTTTACAATGGCCAAGGAAGAAAATGTTAAAGAGATGTAAGGACGGCTTTCCAAGATCGCATACAAATCAAAAGCTCTCGGAAAATCACACACGAAATTGGAAATAGTCCGAAAAATCCTTAGAGTCCTTCCATGAAGTTTTGAAGCAAAAGTGACTGCCATTCAAGAATCGAAAGATTTAAAACAAATCAAAGTTGAAGAACTCATCGGAATCAGCCACTTATGAGCTAGAAATGAAATTCAAGAAAGAGCGTGAAGGAGGAGATACTCAAAAGAAATCAACAGCTCTCAAAGGAACAACTGAAAGTGACGACGACGACAATGATGATGGAGCAACAGAGCTGGAAATGGTAATAAAGAGATTCAAAAAGTGGAACCGCAAATATGAAAATCCAGCTCTAAATCAAAAATCAAAAAGCAGAATAATCAAAGTTCGAGATAGCCTAGAACAGCAAGAAATCATCCGTCATAAGTGCAACAAACTCAGACACATCAAGCCCAATTGTCCTCAAAATCGACACGACCTAGAAAAGAAATCAAGAAGGAGAAATTTTGCAGCCACGTGGAATGCAGGTGATGAAGATAATAAAAGTACTAGCAGTGAGAGCGAGAAAGCAGATTTGTGCCTTCAAGGTAATATAACTGATAGCGACGATGACGAGCCAAGACGAGGTATCAAAACTCACTCACTCAGAATTACTTATATATTTCCACGTAGTAAATGGCTGTTTTGAACGACTTAGGGAGAAGTATGCCAAACTTGAATCACAAAAGATACTTTAATAGATTTAAATAAACAACTTGACCAATTAGTTAAAAACTATCAAAGTAGGATCCCTAAGTGTGATAAGTGTCCAACATTCGAAGAAGAGATTAGAAAATCAGAAATCAAAATTAAATCGCTTGAAAATGAAATTCTAATTTTGAAAAAAAGTGAAAATACAAGAAGAGAAAATTCTATTAAAAAAGTGCATACAATTATTAAATGCAAACGAATCTCTCAAAACACAATTCCAACAATTGTCATAGTAAAATTTTCAAAAGGAGAAAGGTCGTTCAAAATGCTATTAGGGAAACAAACTGTTAATACAGTTAGACAAGGACTTGGATATAATCAATCTGAAAATGTTAGAAATGAAATCAATCAAGTCAATTAAATGTGCGCAATTTGTAAAAAATTTGGACACAATCAAAATAACTGTTGGTATAGACCCAAACACGTGAAAACTATACCAATTTGGGTTCCAAAAGGCACAAATATAAAATCCCTCAAAGTTAAACAAATTTGGGTGCCAAAAGGAGCATATGTAAATATTTTTGGGTCTTCACAAACATATTTTTCCAAATATTTTGTCACTAACAACCATGGACCTATAAAAATAAATAGGTCACAAAAATCTTTTATCGTGTAGGTGTGGTAGCAGGCTAAGGAACAACAACTGTATTACTTGGATTCTGGCTGTTCCAAGAACACAATGGACGACAAAGCAAAGATTCCTTAGCCTAGTACAAAGGTGATAGAATCACAATGGACAACAACGAAAAAATGTCGTAAAGGTAAAAGAGGTAATGGTATATTCATCTTGAACAATATATTAATGTGATAATCTACACCATATCTGATTTGAATTTAATCAGCTAGTTATGTGATAAAGAAATGAATGTTGATATTAATCTGACTTATTCAAAATTGTTAACCAATCATCTTTGAACAATTTGTGTGGATTATTGATGATGTTTTAATAATTAATGATGATGTATGATAATACGTTTGGTTATTTACACCTGACAATATATTCATGATTTTGTTTATTGGCACGGCTTCAATTAAAATCCAAAAGAATTTCATTTAAAAAGTTAAAAAAAAGGATTTCAAGAAATTGTTGAAAATTTCATGGTCTTGTCTTTAACATTCAATTAATGATAATCTTGAGTGAAAGAAAAATTCAGATGCAGATTACATTGGTAATATAGTTGGTAGAAAAATTACTAGTGAAACATGATTTATGTTGAGACATTCAGTAACTGCATGGTTTTTTCAAAGAAAATATCTGCATATTTTATATTTCAAATAATTTTGAAACGGCAGAAATTTTTCTTATAAAACCCCATCAAGAAAATCATTTTTGACCTTGTTTTCAGATTGGTCGTTTTTACAAAAATTGATTTTAAATTGAATTTGATTTTAAATGACTACATTGACTAATCTGACTTCCTACTAATTATTGAAAAGATAAATAGTGATTGAAAAAGTGATGAGTGTTGATATTAATCATATATTATAACTTGAGATGGTATAATCAGTAAATTTCTTTAGAAATTTGAAAAAGAGTTATAAACACTTTTTGTTGGTAAAAATTCCATGATCATTTTTATTTCTATCAACCATCACTCATCATAATCCAATATAGTATGTCAATGTGTGGTGATTTAAACAGGAATCATTCGTTTTTCATTGATAAAAAATAATAATAAAAAAATATCCAAAGTATTCACTCTCATTTAAAAGTCCTCACGGTTATGCATGGGTGAATCACTTGGAATTTTTGACTATGTGCTTCCATGCTCATTTAAAAGTCCTCACGGTTATGCATGTATGGAACGCATATCAAAATTTACTTATTAAATAAACAAGTTGATTCTAATCCCATTTAAAAGTCCTCACGGTTATGCATGGTTAGAAGATACTTGAATTCATTTTTTAAAATAAAATTGGAATACTACTAATATCATTTAAAAGTCCTAACAGTTATGCATGGTTGGTAGATATTCAAATTCCTGATATAAATATGCCACAAATAGACACAACTGTATGGTTTTATATGATGACATCATTCCCATCATTCTAAAAGTGGAATATGCGCCTAACAGAGTATTTATGATTTTTGTTTGATTTTTTTATTGAAATTTAATATTTATATTTGATTGAGTTCTAATGTTGTATTAATGTCTATCACTTTATCTCTATTTTTCTAACACTATTACTCTTTTGCTGATAACAAAAATGGGAGAGAAAAGTCAAGATTTTGACAGATAAAGGTCAAATATTTTCTATTTGCATCTTGGCTTATATGCATATTTTTATTTACATGCACATATGAAGGGGGAGCTTTGTGTGGAGTGGAAGCATTCAAATAGGGGGAGCAAATTGAATGATCAAATACATTTCATAAATTCAGAATCATAAATATATGTTTGTTATCATCAAAAGGGGGAGATTGTTGAATATGCGAGTATATGATTTTTTTTGATAATAATAAACATATATATATATATATTCATTTAAATGTATTTGTTAATATACTATTTTATTTTTCACATAATTAAATAAATATTTACCGAATAAAATAAATAACACAGAGTTTAAATTCAAACAGATATTTTATTCAAACAAATATTTACTATAATTTTGAATAGTACAAATTTGAACTCTCACTATATATATACAAATTCAATACAATTTCAATTACATCACAATTTCTAATTTACAAATAGCCCTCACTATATATCGCTCATTCACTCGTATTTATCTTCAACTTTAATCCAGATTGAATCCAGCATCTGAGCAATCTGCAAAAATAAATACTGATGCAGTAAAATTGAAAAGTAAATATTTTTTACAGTATAAAATTAATGTAATTTTGAAAATATTATTTTCCTCGGTTATTTGGGTTGTTCATCATCATTTAAATTTGAATTCATCATACACGAACAACTTGTGACATGCATAGTGTATCACTGTACATGCCACAAGGCCATGCACACCAGTATATACACTTGATAAAATTACAGGGACAGGTGAGCACAAGGTCGAACCCAAATCAAAAGCTGGGTTCAACTCAAGTGCGATAAAAATAAAGTTACGACACGAGCACAAGGTCAAACCCGAGCTTTAAAGCTGGATTCAACACAAGTGCAGTCCGAATATACAGCCTAATAAAATAGTCAGGAGCAAGCCAGTCAAAGTGTAAACATGAACCAGAATAGTTCGATTCAAGATAGAGAAACAAAATGCACAACCCTTACTGGTCAGAGAAACCACAATGCAAAGTGGTGAATGCAAATACATGTACGCAAGGTCTGCCAAATGGAGCAGCATGCAAGTGAGGACACAAATCAGTAAACAAATTCAGCACAAAACAGAAAGTGTTGAAGCAAGAACATAATAGGTCCAACAATCAAGTTCAAACCATCCAAGTACAAAGGCATGGCAATGCACTTCAATGATCAGTTCAGGTCAGACCAACATTAGGTATAAATGAACAGTTGAACAATGCAACCCACTGCAAATATAAGTGCAGACAAGCTACATGAGGACCAGACTTCGAGTCAAGCAGTAGACAGGGAATTGCAGACTAACCAAAACAATGCCCAACACAAATGAAAAGATTATGCAACATGAAGAAGACTCAAAGCCATAGGCAGTAAACAACATGAAGAAGCATGCAACATTTTCAGTGGAAATAAGGATACAAGCATCAGAGTAACGAAATGTCCGGACCAGATTTCAAGATGACAATGTAGCTTCAAATGAAAACATAATGCACCAGTGAAACATAGCAGTTAAACTAGACCGAAATATATATGGACATAATACAACAGAGGGTGCAACTCAATACAACAAGTTACAGCATAACAAAAATGCTCAAAGCAACTCGAAGCCAGTGATACTAGATCACAATATGCACAGATATGCAGACCAAAATATACAGTACGAACACAAAGACATATGTACAGCTACAAAGTAAACAATATATACCAGCTCAACCTACTGTGCAAACATAAAATAGTGAATTACAAAATCAAGACAGTGCCAAAATAAAAATAATGTCAATTGGCCGATGAAATAGTAGTGTCAAACCAAAAATAATGTCATAAGGGATTTCAAAAATAGCAGAAGTCATAGCATTGAGTTCGGACCAAAAATAATGGTCACAGAGAAATAATTCAAAGCAACAGCCGAAGTCCCAGAGGAAAAAATCAAAACCATGGCAAGTTTGAACTAATAAAAGTCAAGGCCGACGTCAACAATGTACCAGACGATATGCAACTAAAGTTTGCAATTGACAATGCACAAGAACAAAGATGAAACAGAGGTGACTACAGGGATGAATAGATACAGTCGAAGCCTAGTTTAATGTCAAACTCAAAGCCGCAATGAACAAGTCAGAACACGGAACCAATATCAACATCGTCAAAGAATTCAATGGTCAAGCAAAGTCAGAGCCGTGATGACTGAGGAGCAAGCCGTGTAAATCAAGTAATCAAATATAAGAAACTGAAAAGGTTAGATATCATCTCATACATTCAAACAAAATCATACAGCCGAAATAAATCAATTGACAAATTCAAACAAATATATACGAACAAGAAAATAAGGGTTCGAACCCTATATAAAAACCCTAAACATCATCGGCAAAGACAACATTCGAGTTAAAAGCCAAACAGAGAACAATAAATCAACAACTCGAATCGAGTTCGAATCAAGGCAAAACAACGGTGCATTTAAACGATACAATTCACATACCAGATTCGTTGATTCGAACTCAATATGGAAGCAACCGTGAACGAGCGCTAAAAGAAGAGAGCATCGATCGACAAAGAAAGCATGTCAATCATCATTTGATCGAGCAACTGAAGACAGCAGCTTCAATATTTCTCAAAGCCCTAATTTCGAGCAAAGAGGAACGAGCAAAGGAACAAGGCCGAAACAAAAGAAATAAAAGGGCCGGCCTTGTTATTTTAATAAAGGCTTTATTATAATTGAAAAAGAAAATTAGGGTTTTGTTTTATAATTGTTTTAAAATTGTATTTTCTTTTTAAACAATTGCGATTTCTAATCGTGTGACTAGAGTACGAACTGCGGTGGTGTTGTTCGAGAATTCACAACTCAATGGCTGAGTTGTGGAAGATTTTGAGCGTAGAGTTAAGGCTAGTCGATAGCGGGTGTCGGGAGTTTACGTGTGTAAGCGTCTGACTGCTTAATTTTTGGTAGAAACCTTGAAGGCAGCACGTAGGTAGGGTTTTGCCGAAGCTGGGTAAATTCTGTGTTGTTCTATTTCTGCATTTATTATTCTGCTGTTATCTGTGCTGCTATTCTGATATATCTGTGTTGAAAATATTTTATATAAACTTCTGCAATCAATTTTTACAATTAATAGTATCACCCTATTCACCCCCCCTCTAGGGTGAAATCAATCCTACATATCATACACCGTATCCCCGTATTGAGTATCACCCACAAGTAGAGGATAACCATATAAAATAACACTACAACGTCCTATGCCGTTGTGTGCTACTAGTTTGTTTATACAGAACTAATACATCACACTTTCCCTTCTTTATTATACATAATAAGTCCAAAGAATAACGAAAAAAGTGTTACCAAAAGTTCCAAACCAAACGGTATCACCAAACTGTTCATTCAAATTTCTCATCACATAGAATAAAGTCAATAAATCGAACCAAAAGGATGTCATCACTATATCACGGTAAAATCATCAATCAAATTTATATCAACTGTAAATCACTCATACACTTATTATACAATAAAAATGAAAGAAATATCAAAATAGAAGTATAAAAATAGATTATTCAAATAAATATAATTAAACGATACATAATAATGAAATATTCAAAACATATAGTTTATATATAACAAAATAAATACTAAAAGATGAATAATAAATACATATTCCAAAATTGATTAAATAGTTACCTAAACTCAAATGTAGATTCAATATTTACACTAAATAAATAATTTCTAGTCTTATATAAAATTAGTCAACTATTAAATATTTACTAATAACATTAGAAAGCTTGTGTTAAGCCCCCTAAGTAGTTCATAAAGCTGGGTACCTTATATATAACAAAACTATTCCATAATTTTCTATAATTAATTACTATTTTTAAGTAATATTAGACTATTCAAAATAATTCTATTATATAAAAATTCTATTAAATATCAATTGGAAAGAATATCATTTTTATCTAAGTATGTGTTACCTACGCTTGCGTTCATAACAGGAAGGTACATATCATATCATTATATAAATGTACATATGCCTTGAAAACCAAGAAATATAGCTTGCAAAATTTATGAGCATGAAATAAAGATGCCAGCAGAGCAAAGTATGAACCAAAATAAAAATGAAAGTTCAACATTCATTATATTTTGATGATAAGGTATTACAATGTGTGGACATAATGAAAGGCCAACACTTGTATTATAAGAAATGGACATAATGGAGGCAGCTATTGAGACATATTTAAACATAAAATTAGAAATAACAAATCCCGACCTTAAAATCATTTTGTCTTTACATGAAAGATGGAAATCAGTGGGAGATCAAATGGTTGAGATCTCTTTTGTCAAATTTTATGTCATTGTTTTGTGTCTAAGTAGATATTCCTGTTGCATCTAACAACGAATACAAAATACAAATGATATACATACCCCCTTATAAACATGAATATAAAACCACACAGTAATGCATCTAGAACACTGGCACACACACATTGAAAACACACCGATATCACACGCACGCACGCATAAAGAGCAAAACTCACTTAGGAACATGTCAAATATACATGCATGCAAATAAAAATGAGAAGAATTTAGTTGGAGCAAACAAAATATACAAGGAAGCACTAAAATATGTTCACTAAAAAATGCAATGATCCACATAGCAACAGGCATATATAATTTAACATACATGAACACACACATATATCTTGCATACACTGGAGCAAACATATGCAAATACACACAAATATAAATCGCGCACACACCATATTACAACACATGAGCACACACACACATATTAATATGGACATAGACCAGTAAACACAACTAAGCGTGTGCGCGTGCGCACACACACATATAAACTTATGCACTCATACAACATACACCCAGAACCACACAATGTAAAGCACCATAGTAATAAACGCACACACTTTACATATACATATACATAGATATATATACGCACACACACATACACACACATTATTACGCATTCCAACCTAACACAAAAACCCACACGTATACACACATTTCCAGAAAGTTAGCAAACATTTTATATTATATGGAAGCATTAGTATACACACATTATATGTTGGTTGGGCATGTGGGTCGTGTTCTCCAGTTACATATGTATTCCTCTGTAGCAAGCGGTCATCAGTCTTCCATCTAGTTTGGGGTATGTGTGTATTATGGATTAAAATATATTATTCACTATCTCATAGGGTGACTATACTAGAGACTGGATGAGTCGAAAGCGTAGCCAGTCCCTATTATATCCATACTGTTTGATGATTTGAAATTTTTGAGATAAACTTTATTATTGATTGTGATTTGAATTGTGATTGGATTATCTTTGTGGTTCATATAGTATTGGATAATATTTGGATGATTTAATAGGCTATCTCATTTTATCTATTAATTTATGATTTTAGGATATTATATTAGGGCATTGAAGTAAGTTAGCCCTATTCTCTTGATGATTTCATTTTATATGATGAGGTTGGATTATAGGGATGATTCACCCATTGAATATAATCTTCTTGGTTTCTATTGATTTGTTTTTTATGATATCTTCATACATGATTTTGATGAAACCATCTTGTGTTTACTGGGTTTTATCGAGACAAGTTATGCGGTTTAATTGTATGATATTATATATGATATACTTCATGGATATATATTCTTGAAATTTTATTTTTAACAAACATGGTATATTACATGTTATATATTATATGCTATCGCTGCGAACTTTGTGTCCTCTGTTATTTACTATATATATCTATTTTGTATTATTCTATATTGGAGGCACACGTGTTTATTATTTTATGCCGATACTGTGTATGTATATGTGGGTTATTTATTTGATGTTTTAATACGTACCAATATCAAGCTAAGAGAATATTCACATGTGTACCACATATTGCCTCATTCTCCGTATTATCTGACACTATTACTCTATATTAGTCCTAGATAGTATGGGTATAGAGGTGGAGGTATTACAATTTGATATCAGAGCCGGTTATTATTGGAGCTCACGTGATGAGGAGTTCTCGCTTTATGATCAGTGGCGAAGCATTGACTCTTACCTTCACACGTCCCACTTTATGGGTTGGTTGCAGCCGAGAGGCTGGCTGTAAAACCAGTAAGTTTGAGGTACCAGCGATAGCCAAAGTGGAGCCCATACCCACGAAAGACACCATCATAATTTGGTATCAGAGTCAAGTTGAGAATAATTCATTGTATATATGAGACACGAATCATCGGTCTAGGTGAGACTTAGAGTTCCTGTCCTCTTGGGTGTCTTGGGTAGTTACCATATATCAAAGGGACAGTAGGAGTATACGATGATTACTGGGGTAATCATCTGGGGACGTACTTGTTATTTTCCTATAATATATATTATTTTTCCTTATCGCTTTGGTGTGTTTGTCTGCGAGTGGAATTTAGGTTGTTGATGAGGAAGTGAAAAATATTATCGTTAGCCAGAGCAGTAGTTTCGACATTGGTGAAAGTGAATAAACCTATGTGCGGCAGGTTGAGTAGAAGTGATCTTGTAATGACTAGAGTATGCAGCGAATGCTGATAAATATCTTATCGCTGAAGGTGATTGTTTGTTTGTTTGATGTATGTATGTTAATTTTTTTGGATGCTTGATTATTTGTTGCTAGTGATAGATTATTTGGTTATTAATGTAATTACCATTAATAGGAAAAAAAGAAAGCATGTAATTTTGACAAAGTAAGAAAAATGAATTATATAAACTAAAATACTTGAAAATTTTTTGTAGTTAAATACATGTTAATTTGTCCATTGAGTGTTTTAAGAATTCTGATCGATGCGTCTGCTCAACGTTATTGATAGAAATTCCTAAACACTAGGACGAGACATTTTAGCACAATGGACTGAAAAGAATAAAATATTCTTAAAAAAAGCAATGTTTTGAAAATTATATTTTTAGTATTTTGGTCATTTTGAAGAGGAGAATGTTTTTTGGAATATTAGAAACCATACACATAAATATACCGCTTTATGTTTACATGGAGAAAAATATCATTTGTACTTGAATTATTTCAAATAACCACGGAACAGTAAAACTAAAGTTACACTTAGGGCTGTCAATGGGTCGGATCGGGTTCGGATCGGGTCAAGTCGGGTTCGGCTTGATTTTAAATAGGTCGGGTCAACTCGTTGATTAAACTGTTCAGAAATAGCTTAACCCAAACTCGTCCCGATTATAAACGGGTCAAATCCGGTTGGGTCATAAATAGATCGTAAATGGATCAGGTCAGCCCGTGTAATGTATGAATGGGTTATAAATGTGTCGTAAACGACTTATAAATGGGTCAAATTCGGGTTCACAGGTCGGGTTAGGTTATAAGCAGAAGGGTCAACCCATATAAGTATAAACATGTCAAATTTGGGTTCACAGTCAACCTGAAACCCATTTATTTATAAACGGGTCAAATTCTGGTTGATCCAAAAATGACCCACCCACTTATACGGATCGGTTTAACCTGCTAATTTCCGTGTAATCTTCAGATCCTACTGGAAATTGACAGCTCTAGTTACACCGATGCCCGTTGAAACTTTCTCAGTACAAACTTTTATTTCTTGACGTATAAGAATGTCACAGTAACATACTGTCATGTAAGCAGTGAGTTTGCTCCTAGACAAGAGCTCCTCGCCAAATCAGTTTCTCCTTGGTTAATGTAAATTCACTGTAGTAGGAGAAAAATACGTTTTCATCTTTTTTTAGTCTTTTTTCTTTTGGTTTTCAAATGTGAACGAGTTACATAGTATCAATGAAAACTTGTTCATAGATACGCATAATTGCCCTGCAGGCCCACGACCACTAATACATATGAATGTCAGGTTGATAATTTCGACATGGTCAACAAGGAAGCAAAGTAATATATGACAGATAAACAATTGTTTGTCAACATATTTATTAGGCAAGATACTGTTTATGTTTTTGTATGGTATTATATCGATGCAAACATGATTAGACAACGTTATGAAAAGGAACGACGTTGGTAAGGTTAAGCATTTGGAAGAATTGCATGTCATGTGCTAACTGCCCATACTAAAATTTGTAAACCTGTGCGTGAACCTTTCATTCATGATCTTCCAAGTCAATATAACCATAATCATGTTAAAAGAATCGAAAAGAAAAGCAAAACATGTGAAAGAACTCAATGGGTGCATTCCAACTTCACAAGATAAGAAGACTGGAGCATGATACCCATGCACAAAGTCTTCCTGGCCAGTAATTTATTGAACTTAAAAGCGTTCGTTAAACTTAAAATCAAAATTCTAAAATGGGTACAGCCGCTGGAGAGATTTCATTTTTAAGGTAAATTGTCATCTTTTTGTTAAGATAATCTGGTATTTTACTAGTTGTGGCCAATGAATAAGTACAAACAGTTGGGACATGAAAATGGTCTTATGTTTTGAAGCATCTTATTTCTATGTACATGATATGAACATAGATGTAACTTTCTGACAATCAGTACATGTTTATTGACAGAAGCGATGAATGAAGAAGATGCTCACCTTTTTGTTGATCCCAGAGTGCACTAGTATTCTGAAAAAAAAAAATTAAAAAAAAAAATGTTTAAGCCTGGATTTTTTTTTTTTTTTTTGCATTTGTGTATTTTATATAAAAATATATGTATTCGCTCACAGTCCATTTCATTACTTATCCTCTATTTTAATCTCAGTTTTCATGACATTAAAAGTTTCAGAATTGCTGTCTCTGATATCCTTTTCCTCTTTGCTTTGTAATCAGTAGATCATGTATTATTGTTGCTTTTAATTTTGTCTATCTTCAATATCTAATTTTCTTTTCACCTCAAAACATCAAATATTTCATTCAAACAAGCATATAATAAAATATGAAACTGAGTTTTTACAAAGTGATTGAACAATTTGTATTTGTAATGCAATGTGAAATTCTGAAAATAACCATGATTAAAACATGAATTGCAGACGATGTATACTTTTTCCGAAAGTAAAACCATTCAAAACAACACTAAACTTTTTTGATGGTAAATTTCAAGCGATTTATCTGCTTTTGATGATTTTACCCGTTGCAGAAAGCTAAGAATATAAACCACAACTTTTGTTTTACGGGCTTTGCACCGAAGGTCCCTATTTTCGATGTTGTTATAAGAAAAGTCCCTATGATAATAAGTATGTAAATTAAGTCCCTATTTTTTGTAAATCAGAAAGCGCAAACTATCTTGCGCTTTTGTTATAAAAGTGCAAGTTAACTTGCGCTTTTCAAAAATTTAAATTATTTTGAAAATTTCAAAATTTTAAAAAAAATTCAAAATAAAAAAGCGCAAACTAGCTTGTGCTTTTCTGATAAAAGTTGCAAGTTAGCTTGCATTTTCTGTCAGAAAAGTGCAAAGCACCTTGCGTTTTCTATTTTCCAAAAAATAGGGACTAAATTTACATACTTATATATACAGGGACTGTTAACGATAAAAATAGATTTAACGCTAACACCCGGTGTCATTCGTGATGAAGTGAAAGCACCACCCGTTTGCACGAGAATCAAAGTAAAAAAGAAAATAGCCGGAAAGTAAAAGAGACTGAGATTTTTATAGTGGTTCGGCTTCTAATAAGCCTACATCCACTTTACATCCTCCATTATGTTTTTCGAGCACACTTTACAAGATTACAACACTTTTACAACACGATCTCTTGATTACAACACTTTTACAACACGATCCTACCATTACAACACGATCAGAGAAAATAGTTTGAACTTTGATGATGAATTGATCTTTGGATTCATGTTGAATGAAGTAGATCCCTTGATGAAGATTCTTCGGTGTTTGAAGTGTTTGGAGAGTCGAGAAATCAGCAGAGTATATGCGCCATGAAATCCGGGCCAGTCCCCCTTCTAGGTGGAGTAGATGGAGTATTTATAGGTGAAATCGGAGTTAGGTCGGTAGGGACGACTTAAGGAGTTAGGTCGTAAGGAACGACTTAAGAAGATTAGGTCGTAAGGAACGACTTAAGGAGATAGGTCGTAAGGAACGACTTAAGGAGATATGGTATAGGGATGAGCTTCGGTAGGTTTAGGTTGCGAAATAATTAGGTCGCTAGGTCGAACATGTGGCTAAGCCGCTAGGTCGCGGACTTCTTTAGGTCGCTAAGTCGTCTCATCTTTAGGTCGCGATATCTTCGTTGTAGCTTAAGTCGCCTACCTGTTAGCTCGTTAAGTCCTTAGGTCGGAGTCATCTTAGGTCGGAGTCTGCAGTTAAGTCGTGAGCTTACTGTAGCTCCTGGAGAAGTTAAGTCGCGGGGATCTGGAGAATGTTAGGTCGCTGTTTGTTCTGTAGGGGACTAGGTCGCTGAAACCTTAACTCGATAAGTCGGGTACATGGCTAAGTCGTTGCATTCTTTAGGTTGTTGGATACTCCATACTCTAAGTTGCATACCGTTTTGGACGGGGCGCTGCCCCCTGGACCCCTACGACTTGACCGGGCAGGTCGAACATGAGGGTTGGCACCCCCCTGGACCCCCTCTCCGTAGGGGATCTTAGATGAGAAATCATTCAACAGAACTTGCTTTGTTGAGATGCTGAGTTGACCAATCTTTGAGACGAGCTATTTTTGGCTTTCTCGGTCGATCTTTTGATATCACGGCCTTACTGAAAAAGACGGGATAACATGGACTTTTCTTATAACAATATTAAAAATAGAGACCTGTAACTCGTTTCTTGTTTGTGTTTTAAGTGTTTCGTAAAATTTTGTCCTTTAATAGGCTAAAATTACAGTTTTGAAAAGTGGACCTGCTACGTATATGGTAGTTCCTGGTAGTTGCTGAAACGATAACGTTCACTAAAATGACAATAACTTCTGTTATACACCTGATCCGAAATCTTTTACGGAAAACCGTTTGATTAGTCTACGACTTTACTTCTAGAACTTAATTCATAATTTTGTGTTTTGACATATGGTCTAAAACAAAAATTTTGTGTTGCTTATTCATTACATGAACGTATACTTGTTGTGCTTTTTAATATGTCACTAATATCTAAACTTGAGTTGATTATAAGTTCAGTTGAAGCATACTTGGACTAAATGACAACTTTGGCTCGTGCTCCATAAAAGTTAACAGCTTACGTTAAACATTAATAAAAAGGTATGTTTTTATGCGATATTGACATATTATATGATATTGTTGTGGTTTTCCATGTTTCAGAATGCCCTATTAATTGAAATATATATATTTTATGATATATTGTGTTTTGAGTTTTTGAAACGTTGTCCGTAAAAAGGAGACTGTTGAAATTTGTTTAAAAATCCAACGCTTGAAATTTTTTCACAAAATTTTTATCGTATGCGAAAATAGAAAGACGTTGAATTGAATTTATTTAAATTGTAGCATACGGTAAGAGAATTGGAAGAAGAACCGCATAGATAGGGCTGTTGATTTTGTACGAGTATCCGATGTCCGTTCGTGTCCGTGGCCGAAATACATCCGTCCAAGTTCATTCAATTTTCAATTAAGACACGAGCTAGGACAATAAAATTTGTACGAGAAAAAACCTCGTCTGGCCGTGTTCATTCGAATTCGTCTGAATTTCTTATAATTCAGTATATCATTTATGTATCTCAAAACATATATGACAACTATTTGGTCGGTTAATTGAGTAAGGATTCATAAAGTGTTTATACTTAAATACACATTGATAAAAATAATATAGCTGATAAAAATTCTATTAAACAACATAAAATTTGATGTAAATAGCAATGTCCGTCCGTGTTCGTTCGAGTTCGTGTCCGAAAAACGTATGTATGTGTTCGTCCGATTTCATTTAGGACACGAGTTAGGACAACGAAAATTGTACGAATACAAATCTCGTCTGGTCCGTGTCCGGTTCGATTTTATTTAGGACAGAAACTGAACACACCTCCGTCCGGTCCGGTCCGACCGACTTACACCCCTACGCATAGAAAATTGGGTAATTAAGTTTGATAGAAGATCGTGGACACGAAGAAAATCGGGTATGAGTTGTTTAGTGTTTCCCTACAAGAATTACGAGGACGTAATTTTCATAAGCGGAGAGTCTGCAACAACAATGCCTTTTATGCTGTAATTGTGTAAATTTATTAAAAATAAAAATATTCAAATTTGGTTTTCGATAACAGGAAATTATTGTCAAGGACAAAATTTCACAACTTTTTAGCCTCAAGGACAGACCTTCAATATTTTATCCTGAAGGACAACTTTCTGTAGGTATCAGTTTTTAGTTATTGATAGCAGTTTTTAGGTATCAGTTTGTAGTTATCGGTAGCAGTTTTTAGGTATCAGTTTTTAGTTCGGTATCAGTTTTGTTGTCCTTATGAATAATTTTGGAAAATGTTTGTCCTTGTGAATAAATTTTAGAAGAATGTTTGTCCTTGTGGCAAAAATATTGAGCTCGTGTCCTTGAGGCAAAAAATATAAAAAAAATTGTCCTTTAAATTAATTCCCCCTTTCGATAATTACTACTTTGCAAATAAATTCTTATTTATTTGAAGTCAATTTAATAAAAGATTTTGTTTTAATAAATTGAATTAAATCAATAAATTCTTTTCAAATGAAATATTAAAAACTAAATAAAATTATGCAATATTTGAAATATGATTTATAGAAAGACGTGTGGATCAACATAATTAAACTGAACTTTAGTTACAAATAAATGATAGAGTTACTTAAATGAGGTAGGAAAATGAATTAATTGAATTAATAGAACCTATTTCTTTTAGGCCCAATGTAGCCTAGAACCTCTCTGAAATCAAACCCGAACCCTTTATTCTCGTGATTGATGCCCTAAGCCCCAATTTCCCATGGGACAAATCACAACTAAAGAGAGAGAAAAATAAATAAAAATAAATATATTTAGATCGCACAAGGAGGCGCTATCGCCTGGTGATTAACGAAGCGTGGGGGTCATGAGCACGAGTCGGCTGTGGTGGTAGACGCATTTGGCGGCATTGAAGCACGATGGCTGCTTCGATGGCACGTGCCGTTCTTGATTTTGATGCGAGCGACGATGAGGGTGGCTGAAAATAAGGCGGCTGGCGGCGAAGGGGTGCGGTTAAAGACATGTAACAAGCAACAGAGGAGGAGCGTGCACACAGTCTCGTACAGTTCGACGTCGTCAGATGATGAGTGCAGTGGTGACTCTTGCTTGGCATCGATTAAGGTGAGAAGGTGATGTGGTGATTTGGCTGCGATGAATTAGAGAGTTTGTGGAGAAGCTTGGCATGACAATGACAATGGAATAAGCGTTGGCAGTAAGGGATTTTGCATGGAAATTCGATGAGTTATCCCTATAACTCACAACTATTCATATAATCCATTATTTATAAAATTATCCCAACTATTGCTTGAATTGTTGGTTGAATAAATTGCTTGATATTGGTTAGGATGAAATTGGTTGGTATGGATTGATTGGATTGATTGATTGTTTAGAATTGTTTTGGATTATTATGTCTTAATTAGTAATTGGCTGAGATGTTTTGTTTGGGTATTTGATTGTTTGTGTGATAATGGTTATGAATCTGTATTGGATGTAGAGATTTTGTATATATGGGATTATCAAAATGCATAGAAGACGCTGTCCGCTTGCATTTTGATTAGTGTAATTTATTTATGTGTTCGTGGAGTAATTTTACTTCATAAATTATATATTTAAATATTAATTTACTTTCCTGTTTTAAAATGATGTTTGAAATATTTTAAAAAGATTATTCAACGGTTTTATAGTTTTATTGAAAGTATTTTATAAATAATTTACTAAATTTTATTCAATTAGCTATTTGTATATTTACAAGTATAATTTGAATATAAATATATATAGTTTTTGGTTATAAACCCCTTTCTAAAATTAATATTATAATATATTATAAGTTTAGAATTGTTTTTAAGGGCAAAATACAAAATATTCCTATTTTGTAAAATATAATATGATAATAATAATATCGTTTTAGGTAATTTTTAATATAAAGGTTATTTAAGTATTTTCGAAAGATTTTTCAAACTTGAATACACACACGTGTATGTGTATGCATAGAGTTATATTTTATGAAATAATTAAATGATTTAGGATATGTTTTGAAGGTATAAATAGAAATCCCTTTCCAAAATATTAAAATTTCAAATATAGTATAGTATAAATCAAAATATTTTATTTCTAATTATTTTGAGCATAAAGTAAAGATTTTGGATTATATTCTTTGGTTTGAAATGCAAAGAAATTATTTTGGGAGTTTTATAAATTGCATTAAAAGTAGTATTTAGTTGTAGAAAATTATGAACTTTTAAAATAATATTAAACTATAAAAAGGTTTTGGATGTTTCAAACATGTAAGTAAGAATTGGTAGTGATTTTTTTTAGCATTTAGATCTTTCTTTTAGATTTATATAAGCAATGGGAACGTATTATATAATTTCTGAATTGATTTTGGAGTTTTAATAACTTATATAAAAATCTTAGAAGATCATTTGAGAGACCCGTGATGCTTATTTATAGATTTAAATATATTATTTTCAACTTGTTGAAGTGTTTGAAAGGTCTTATCTATTAGATTATATAATCTAAAGTGATATTTCAATTATTATTATTATATAAACGCTTTAAATATATAGTGAATATGTTATGCTTATTATTTTGTATGTTTGTATATATTTTATTACTTCGATTAATTTGAGTTAAATCTTTATTATGGGATTATTAGAGATGTGATTAATAATTCAGTTTCTCTGTGACAACAAATTTGAATAAATGATTTAGTGATATAATCTAGTATGGGATTTCGGTAACACTTTTCCGGTTATTCATCGGACTTGTTACATGGGGATATCTAGTGTGGATCGAGTGTAGTTTATGAACATTGAATAATTATCTGAATAACATGCGGTGGTATGGGATGTCGTTATGTTATTTGTTTGATTATTCCTTGTAATTAAATGTAAGCCAAACGGGGATATCATATGTGCATCTTGTGATACTCACTGCGACATGAGTAAATTATAGCCATATGTTAGAGTGTGTTTCGACAAGGGTTTAGAGCTCTAGTATATCACAGTTACGTGTTGACTTATGTAGAGCCGTGTGTCGGCTTACGTCTAGAGCTATGTGTAGATATAGAATACATGTACCATGTGTCGTCCACGTTGTGACCAGCTCCCTTTATGGTTCGGAAAGTGAACCAGATTGGTTAGTATCCACCCTAACGAATTGATCGTGTTATTGCGCCAAAGATCCATGACACATTTTTTATATAGGTGTGTGCTATCGTTTGTGAATGTCTCTATGTCACCTAGGCTGACAGTCTATTACCATAACAGCTAGTGCAGGGTCATGACCAAGACTACACATAGACGAGTCATAGGTGGATGAGATCACGATGTCTGTCAAGATAACTAAAGACTGTAGGAAGGGATCCGACTACACTACTGCATGTTGGTAGACCCTGGGTTCATGGAGCATGTTGTGTGCTATCAGTCTCCCTTCTGGTTTTAGTATATCTATGTCTCCATCCTATAATGAGTTGACTATTCTAGAGATTGCGTGTCTAAAGCGTAGTCATTCCCCATTATATTCATACTGTTTGATGATTAGAGATCATTTTATTACTTGATTATGGTGTACAAGAGAATTTCGTTATGTTATTTTAAGGCATTGTTGTGTGCTAGCCCGATGCGTTCATCTTAGGGCATTGCTGTGTGCTAGCCCGATTTACTTAATGTTTTCGTATTCTTTACTGATGCTTTATTGTATGGATGATTAATCCATTTGACATTATTTCATTGCTTTTAATCTGATAAGATTTTATAAGGGTGATGATATTTTTATATTGGGTTTTGTGTTGTTCTATGAATACGATATTTGGGATTATTAAGATGAAATTATTATATTTATTTATACCCAGTATATATAGAGTTCTATGTGTTATTGACATTAGATTTAGATATAGTCTACAACATTATTATCTATATAGTACTCAGACTAGTCCAAGACATTTCAGGTACATGGATAGTGAGATCGACTTTTATATTGGGCATAGAGGAGACTAGGATGTGATTTTTTGTATATCAGCCTTGAATTATATAATTTTATGTACATAAATTGTGGAGTTGTATATTGGATATACATATATATTTATGTATGTGATTCGGTCTTTTGTTCTCTGTATATATTTTGTATATTATGTATTGTTCTATCTTGGAGGCACACATGTTTATTGTTTTGTGTCGATACTGTGTACGCATAAATGAGTTATTTATTTGATGTTTAAATACGTACCAGCATTAGCCAAAAGGAATATTCATGTGTGTACCCTATATCGCCTTATTCTCCATATTATCCGATAGTATTACTTAGTAATACTCTTAGGTAGTATGGGTATAGAAGCGGGGGTGTCACGGCACATATATAAGCTCTCTAAACTTGATTGGATCTCACTTTTTTCTTAGCCTCCTAAACATTTCAATGGCATAAAATTAATCCCCTCTAACAAAAAAAAATTCTCAAATCAAATTCAAGATCTAATTACTACTTAATGGCTGAAGGTCATTAATTCAAGGAATAACACCCCTTTGATTTGGAAAAGTTTTGAATAAGAGAATTCCTTTTTACATGGTGTTCTTTATGGCTTTGGCAACAAGGCATGCCCTTTTCTATACAGATAATGATTTTGATGCAATATTTGATAATTTAATTGTCATAATTTGTATGTATGTATCATTGTCTCATTTAATTAAAATTGTTTATGACAATTAAATTGTTTGTTGAATGATATGATTGGTTTTTATTTTGACAAATCAAAATTTAAATTTGTTTATGATTTAAACTTTAAAGTGTAATCCTTTAGATCTAAAAGTTTACATGTTCGAATTAATTTATTTTTTCCCTTTATTTTGTTAAATTAAAACTAAATCTATATATGTTGAAATACATTGTTTTATTTTAGATCTATATTTTTAACATTCAATTTAAAGTCCAATTCTTTAGATTTGAACATTTGCATCTTCATATTGATTGATTAAATTATATTTTAAAGTCAAAACTGAAATTTGTATAGAATTAGTACAATATTTTAATTGTAGATCTATGTTTAATCTTTCATATATTTTAATGTTTACATATGTGTGTGTGTGTGTGTGTATTACTTAAGTTTGTATTGCATTAGATATTTGCATATGAATAAAAGGATTTTGACAACAAATCAAAGTTTGAAAATTAATTGCAAAAACTATCTAATTTGTGTTATTATAAAGTTTAGATTGAATCTCATATATACATAATTAAATCTACATATATGTGTTTATACAAAATTTATTTTCTATTTTCAAATTGTCATGGTATGAAATAGTTTCTTTTCTTTCAATTTAAATGAGGCAATAATACATACATACAATTTACTGTTAACTATTTATATTTTTATGTTATAATACATATTGATTGTTATGCTGCATTAGTTAAGTCTATCAAAGGAGATATTGTACTAATCATCCTTATAATCCTTTATTTATTTCTCATCTTACTCCTATATGATAACCATTCAACTTATTCTTGCCTACATGTATACATATCTTGTCATCTATTGATTACACCTTGTCATTATTTAATTATTTTGACATGTATGTATATACGATTTATTATTGACTATGTATACTCTTATATTATGATACCCATTGATTGTCATTTATATGATTAATTAGGTGTAGAAAAAGGGAAATTGTATCAATCGTCCTTGCCACCCTTTATTTATTTCCCTTTTTAACTCTTATATGATAACCATTTAGGTTATTCTTACCTAAATGTATACATATCTTGTCATCTATTGATTACACCTGTCATTATTTAATTATTTTATCATATAATTAAAATTAATATATTTGATATATTCATACCCTTTCACATTCCATACTTAGCTAAAATATAAAACAATGTTATAATTAATAAATATGATTTTATCAAAAATAATACTAGATTTAGATCTAATAAAACATTTAGACTTCATAGGCCCTAAAGCTTTAAAATAGGAATCTTTTTTTAAATTGTCCTTTTCTCCGCTGTTGGCAGGCCTAGTTCCAATAGGACTTCCCTTTACTAGAAGATGAGTTTCCAGAAGAGGAAATCATCGATCCTCAAAAACCACTATCTTTCGGTAATCCCTTACTTGATAAGGGCAGGAATGATGAATGTGGGGATGATGAAAGGAATGATAATCGTGAGGAAGAAGAAGATTATATCCTAGGAGGTATGAGGGAAATGGCAGCAAGGACACCGATGGATCGAGAAGCAGTGGTAATGGATTTGGTGGCCATGACTTAGACCCATCTACTCATGATGTAGGCTCTCCCGACCTTCCCGAGTTCCAAAATGCTCCTCAGGAAGAAACTATGACAAAGGATGTTTATGCTTTTGACCATCATAGCAAGGAAAAAATTTCAACTTCTGCCTTATAAGCTCCCATGGTACAGATATAAAGTTTATTTTTAAATGCTTATAATTATCTGTTAGCTTTAGTTAATAAATCAACTATTTTAGCTAAGGAAAAGAAACGAATATCATTTTGACATTTTACATTAGAACAATGAGAAGGATGTGCTGCGAATGGATAGAGAAATTTATTGAAGATCACAATAATCGATCTGAAAAGTATAGAAGCCTTCTCATTTACGCCCAGCGGTTAAACGATTTAAACAAAAAAGGGTAGCCCTACTCTTGAAAATATTTCACCTTCATCGGTAAAGAGTTCTAAAGGAGAATGAGGAGCTGACCACACTTTTCTAGATGCTTATTGGAGATAGGGACACCCTAATGGAATTCCTCTATAAAATATATAATAAGAATCTTTTTACCAACTTTTCCTTTCTGGAGAAAGAGAGTAGAGGTTTACTTAAGCATTTGCATAATAGGTATTTGAATGATTACGGGACCGATCCTCATCCTGGAGAATGATGAAACCTTACCAAGATTGAGGCCATTCCACTTTCCTCCCGCACTTTCCCTTCAAAGAAGGTCATGTTCAACAAAGAGAAATTTATCTTCAAATTTACAAAGGGTCCATATTGTATGAACATAAGTGACATTGTTGTTGTATTATATAATTCAGACAATCTTTAGAAGTTTCAACATTCTTCTTTCTTTATAGCTTAGTTTGTTTTTCTTAAAGTACACAGGTTAAGGAACCATTGAGCAATTTTGTTTTAAAATTTTTTTAGGTAAATTTGTCAAGCTAAAAAGGAATTTCAAGGAGAAAACATTAACTCTCAAAACCTCTCGATTGGCAAAATACTACTTTCTTGAGGACCCTTAAGAAGTTTACACACAAATTTCCCACCTATATTTTAACTTCTTAGGTAATGAAAAGGACGGTTTATTTAAAGAAATATGGTCTGATTATTGTTAGGGATGCGGATTAAGGATCTTTAAGGCAGAAATAACACTAGAAGGGGGTGAATAGTGTTTTAAAGAATATATGAACTATATGACTAAATTAAAACTTTCAACACAAATCTAAACAGAATTCTAACACAGAATGATCACAGAACATATAACAAATGCAAATAATAAAGTAAAGCAAGTAAAAGGAAAGAACACACCGGATTTTATACTGGTTCAGAATCCTCCTACATCCAGTCCTGCACCAAGGCAATATCCTTGTATAGATTTTTATAAGCCAATATCCAAATTACAACCCTCAATTTCTAAGGCCTCGAGTAACCCTCCTATCTCCGAGTCTGGGGTAAACTCTCTTGATTTTCGGGACACAAGATCACCCTAATACTTTCTAATAACAATCCTTTTGAATGGATAGACTCTATGGACGTTTTGAATACAAATTGATCCTATAACTCTGAATAGCACTTTGTTCTTTAGTAGAATGATGGAGAATCAAATAGAGAGAGTATCTAAATGATTTCCTATTGAGAATTTGGCAGAATGATGGCACGATCTTGAAAATATGAAGTTTTATGGATATGGAATGGTGGAGAAGAAAGAGTGAAGAAAATAAGAAAGTAGTTGTTAAAAAAATTCGTTTTGGAAGCCTTTATATAGATGCACAACAGTCATAACCATTGGCGAAAGGTTTTCGAACGAATGGACACTTCTTTTGAAAATTGAAATTTGAATCCAACTGTCACCATGTCGACATGGGGTATCCCCTTATGTCGACATCCCTTAGTTCAAAATTATAGAGATGTTGTTTTGTAAAGACAATTGAATTTAAAACAAGTTGAAACTTCTCTGAAGCAAAGTAAAGTGTTTAAACAATATTTTGAGATAGAGAATGAATATAAAACATTATTTTAAATATATATATATATATATAATTGATATAGACCGTCAATTATATAAGTAATATTTAAAATCAGAATAAGTTTTGACGTTTTAAAAATAGAAGTTTTTAAAATCAGAATACAGGAATATTTCAAGGCTAAAACAAAGTTTGAAAATATTTTTGAAAACATGATTTTGAAAGCTAAAACATTTTGAAAATAGATTTAAAAACATTTTGAAAAATCTATTCAAACTGAAATTGCAAGAACCTTCCTACAGAGCTCCTCCATAGGACTCGCGAACTTGTACAAAGTAGTTTAAATGATTTTGATTTTCGTGGGTTTGTAAGCCATTTGTCGTAGGTTTGTAAGCTACTTGTCGTGGGTTTGTAAGCCACTGGTTTCGATAGAAATTGGGTTGCATCCCAAAAGAAAATTGGAAGAAAGATGAGAGTGCTATTATGAAGTTTTAGCAAAATACTAGACACTTATCTTGAGATCTTGAAATCTTGATTCTCTAGAGTCTTGAATCTTGAATCTCTAATCTTCATCTTGATGCTTGAGTCTTTATACTGATCAGTCTTCGATGATACCTGCATATACTCCTATATACATATATATATATATATATATCTGTCTATATGGAAATGTTAGTATATATTTTATAAAGTAAAGTATAATAACTATATAAGGTTGTTGTCATCAAAACATCATCAACTCAGTTCCTAACAATCTCCCCATTTTTGATGATGACAACCTTTATTTATAAAATATTCTTATCGTACCATAACTCCCCCTTACTCCGTGATTTCTTCTTAAAACTACAACCCCCCCTTACTCCATGACTCCCTCTTACACCAAGCACATATATTTTTATAACTTTCTTCCCCTTTGTCATCAACAAAAACTATTAAATTGCCGACGCCAACCACATATCCTTTAGAGTTGTCACCAAAATTGACTAATCCACCATCTTGATAAGTAATGTCCTTGAGTATCTTAGGATTTCCAGTCATGTGCCTCGAACAACCACTATCAAGTATCCATTTATCTTTCTCAATTTGCACAATTTGTCCATTGGGTGTTGATTTGTCAAAAGCCATATAACATGTCTGTCCCTGCATAACACACCAATTCGGTAGATAACTTGATTTTTCAAAATAACTATATGCAGACTTATGATACTTTGATGAAATGCATAGATTCAAAAGAGTTTTAACACAATTTTCCAAAAATGCCATTTTTATATTTTTCAAGTTTCAGATTATGAAAACAATGAAAACCAATGCTCTGATACCAATTGTTAGGGATGCGGATTAAGGATCTTAAGGCAGAAATAACACTAGGGGGGTGGGGGTGAATAGTGTTTTAAAGAATATATGAACTATATGACTAAATTAAAACTTTCAACACAAATCTAAACAGAATTCTAACACAGAATGATCGCAGAACATATAACAAATGCAAATAGTAAAGTAAAGCAAGTAAAAGGAAAGAACACACCGGATTTTATACTGGTTCGGAATCCTCCTACATCCAGTCCTGAACCAAGGCAATATCCTTGTACAGATTTTTATAAGCCAATATCCAAATTACAACCCTCAATTTCTAAGGCCTTGAGGAACCCTCCTATCTCCGAGTCTGGGGTAAACTCTCTTGATTTTCGGGACACAAGATCAACCTAATAATTTCTAATAACAATCCTTTTGAATGGATAGACTCTACGGACTTTTTGAACACAAATTGATCCTATAACTCTGAATAGCACTTTGATCTTTAGTAGAATGATGGAGAATCAAATAGAGAGAGTATCTAAATGATTTCCTATTGAGAATTTGGCAGAATGATGGCACGATTTTGAAAATATGAAGTTTTATGGATATGGAATGGTGGAGAAGAAAGAGTGAAGAAAATAAGAAAGTAGTTGTTAACAAAATTCGTTTTGGAAGCCTTTATATAGATACACAACAGTCATAACCATTGGTGAAAGGTTTTCGAACGAATGGACACTTCTTCTGAAAATTGAATTTTGAATCCAACTGTCACCGTGTCGACATGGGGTATCCCCTTATGTCGACATCCCTTAGTTCAAAATTATAGAGATGTTGTTTTGTAAAGACAATTGAATTTAAAACCAGTTGAAACTTCTCTGAAGCAAAGTAAAGTGTTTAAACAATATTTTGAGATAGAGAATGAATATAAAACATTACTTTAAATATATATATATATAATTGATATAGACCGTCAATTATATAAGTAATATTTAAAATCAGAATAAGTTTTGATGTTTTAAAAATAGAAGATTTTAAAATCAGAATAGAGGAATATTTCAAGGCTAAAACAAAGTTTGAAAATATTTTTGAAAACATGATTTTGAAAGCTAAAACATTTTGAAAACAGATTTAAAAACATTTTGAAAAATCTATTCAAACTGAAATTGCAAGAACCTTCCTATAGAGCTCCTCCATAGGACTCGAGAACTTGTACAAAGTAGTTTAAATGATTTTAATTTTCGTGGGTACGTAAGCCATTTTTCGTAGGTTTGTAAGCTACTTGTCGTGGGTTTGTAAGCCACTGGTTTCGATAGAAATTGGGTTCCATCCCAAAAGAAAATTGGAAGAAAGATGAGAGTGCTATTATGAAGTTTTAACAAAATACTAGACACTTATCTTGAGATCTTGAAATCTTGATTCTCTAGAGTCTTGAATCTTGAATCTCTAATCTTCATCTTGATGCTTGAGTCTTTATACTGATCAGTCTTCGATGATACCTGCATATACTCCTATATACATACATATATATATATATATATATCTATATGGAAATGTTAGTATATATTTTATAAAGTAAAGTATAATAACTATATAAGGTTGTTGTCATCAAAACATCATCAACTCAGTTCGTAACAATCTCCCCCTTTTTGATGATGACAACCTTTATTTATAAAATATTCTTACCATACCATAACTCCCCCTTACTCCGTGATTTCTTCTTGAAACTACAGCTCCCCCTTACTCCATGACTCCCTCTTACACCAAGCACATATATTTTTATAACTTTCTCCCCCTTTGTCATCAACAAAAACTATTAAATTGCCGACGCTAACCACATATCCTTTAGAGTTGTCACCAAAATTGACTATTCCACCATCTTGATAAGTAATCTCCTTGAGTACCTCGGGATTTCCAGTCATGTGCCTCGAACAGCCACTATCAAGTATCCATTTATCTTTCTCAATTTTCACAGTTTGTCCATTGGGTGTTGATTCGTCAAAAGCCATATAACATGTCTGTCCCTGCATAACACACCAATTCGGTAGATAACTTGATTTTTCAAAATAACTATATGCAGACGTATGATACTTTGATGAAATGCATAGATTCAAAATAGTTTTAACACAATTTCCCAAAAATGCCATTTTTATATTTTTCAAGTTTCAGATTATGAAAACAATGAAAACCAATGCTCTGATACCAATTGTTAGGGATGCGGATTAAGGATCTTAATGCAGAAATAACACTAGAGGGGGGGTGAATAGTGTTTTAAAGAATATATGAACTATATGACTAAATTAAAACTTTCAACACAGATCTAAACAGAATTCTAACACAGAATGATCACAGAACATATAACAAATGCAAATAGTAAAGTAAAGCAAGTAAAAGGAAAGAACACACCGAATTTTATACTGGTTCGGAATCCTCCTACATCCAGTCCTGCACCAAGGCAATATCCTTTACAGATTTTTATAAGCCAATATCCAAATTACAACCCTCAATTTCTAAGGCCTTAAGGAACCCTCCTATCTCCGAGTCTGGGGTAAACTCTCTTGATTTTCGGGACACAAGATCACCCTAATACTTTCTAATAACCATCCTTTTGAATGGATAGACTCTATGGACTTTTTGAATAAAAATTGATCCTATAACTCTGAATAGCACTTTGATCTTTAGTAGAATTATGGAGAATCAAATAGAGAGAGTATCTAAATGATTTCATATTGAGAATTTGGCAGAATGATGGCACGATCTTGAAAATATGAAGTTTTATGGATATGGAATGGTGGAGAAGAAAGAGTGAAGAAAATAAGAAAGTAGTTGTTAAAAAAATTCGTTTTGGAAGCCTTTATATAGATGCACAACAGTCATAACCATTGGCGAAAGGTTTTCGAACGAATGGACACTTCTTTTGAAAATTGAAATTTGAATCCAACTGTCACCATGTCGACATTGGGTATCCCCTTATGTCGACATCCCTTAGTTCAAAATTATAGAGATGTTGTTTTGTAATGACAATTGAATTTAAAACAAGTTGAAACTTCTCTGAAGCAAAGTAAAGTGTTTAAACAATATTTTGAGATAGAGAATGAATATAAAACATTATTTTAAATATATATATATAATTGATATAGACCGTCAATTATATAAGTAATATTTAAAATCAGAATAAGTTTTGATGTTTTAAAAATAGAAGTTTTTAAAATCAGAATAGAGGAATATTTCAAGGCTAAAAAAAAGTATGAAAATATTTTTGAAAACATGATTTTGAAAGCTAAAACATTTTGAAAATAGATTTAAAAACATTTTGAAAGATCTATTCAAACTGAAATTGCAAGAACCTTCCTACAGAGCTCCTCCATAAGACTCGAGAACTTGTACAAAGTAGTTTAAATGATTTTGATTTTCGTGGGTTTGTAAGCCATTTGTCATAGGTTTGTAAGCTACTTGTCAAGGGTTTGTGAGCCACTGGTTTCGATAGAAATTGGGTTCCATCCCAAAAGAAAATTGAAAGAAAGATGAGAGTGCTATTATGAAGTTTTAGCAAAATACTAGACACTTATCTTGAGATCTTGATTCTCTAGAGTCTTGAATCTTGAATCTCTAATCTTCATCTTGATGCTTGAGTCTTTATACTGATCAGTCTTCGATGATACCTGCATATACTCCTATATACATATATATCTATCTATATGGAAATGTTAGTGTATATTTTATAAAGTAAAGTATAATAACTATATAAGGTTGTTGTCATCAAAACATCATCAACTCAGTCCCTAACAATCTCCCCTTTTTGATGATGACAACCTTTATTTATAAAATATTCTTACCATACCATAACTCCCCCTTACTCCGTGATTTCTTCTTAAAACTACAACTCTCCCTTACTCCATGACTCCCGCTTACACCAAGCACATATATTTTTATAACTTTCTCCCCCTTTGTCATCAACAAAAACTATTAAATTGCCGACGCCAACCACATATCCTTTAGAGTTGTCACCAAAATTGACTAATCCACCATCTTGATAAGTAACGTCCTTGAGTATCTCGGGATTTCCAGTCATGTGCCTCGAACAACCACTATCAAGTATCCATTTATCTTTCTCAATTTGCACAGTTTGTCCATTGGGTGTTGATTCGTCAAAAGCCATATAACATGTCTGTCCTTGCATAACACACCAATTCGGTAGATAACTTTATTTTTCAAAATAACTATATGCAGACTTATGATACTTTGATGAAATGCATAGATTCAAAATAGTTTTAACACAATTTTCCAAAAATGCCATTTTTATATTTTTCAAGTTTCAGATTATGAAAACAATGAAAACCAATGCTCTGATACCAATTGTTAGGGATGCAGATTAAGGATCTTAAGGCAGAAATAACACTAGAGGGGGGAGGGTGAATAGTGTTTTAAAGAATATATCAACTATATGACTAAATTAAAACTTTCAACACAAATCTAAACAGAATTCTAACACAGAATGATCACAGAACATATAACAAATGCAAATAGTAAAGTAAAGCAAGTAAAAGGAAAGAACACACCGGATTTTATACTGGTTCGGAATCCTCCTACATCCAGTCCTGCACCAAGGCAATATCCTTGTACAGATTTTTATAAGCCAATATCCAAATTACAACCCTCAATTTCTAAGGCCTTGAGGAACCCTCCTATCTTCGAGTCTGGGGTAAACTCTCTTGATTTTTGGGACACAAGATCACCTTAATACTTTCTGATAACAATCCTTTTGAATGGATAGACTCTATGGCCTTTTTGAATACAAATTGATCCTATAACTCTGAATAGCACTTTGATCTTTAGTAGAATGATGGAGAATCAAATAGAGAGAGTATCTAAATGATTTTCTATTGAGAATTTGGCAGAATGATGACACGATCTTGAAAATATGAAGTTTTATGGATATGGAATGGTGGAGAAGAAAGAGTGAAGAAAATAAGAAAGTAGTTGTTAAAAAAATTCGTTTTGGAAGCCTTTATATAGATGCCCAACAGTCATAACCATTGGCGAAAGGTTTTCGAACGAATGGACATTTCTTTTGAAAATTGAATTTTGAATCCAACTGTCACCATGTCGACATGGGGTATCCCCTTATGTCGACATCCCTTAGTTCAAAATTATAGAGATGTTTTGTAAAGATAATTGAATTTAAAACAAGTTGAAACTTCTCTGAAGCAAAGTAAAGTGTTTAAACAATATTTTGAGATAGAGAATGAATATAAAACATTATTTTAAATATATATATATATATATATATATAATTGATATAGACCGTCAATTATATAAGTAATATTTAAAATCAGAATAAGTTTTGATGTTTTAAAAATAGAAGTTTTTAAAATCAGAATAGAGGAATATTTTAAGGCTAAAACAAAGTTTGAAAATATTTTTGAAAACATGATTTTGAAAGCTAAAACATTTTGAAAACAGATTTAAAAACATTTTGGAAAATCTATTCAAACTGAAATTGCAAGAACCTTCCTACAGAGCTCCTCCATAGGACTCGAGAACTTGTAAAAAGTAGTTTAAATGATTTTGATTTTCGTGGGTTCGTAAGCCACTTGTCGTAGGTTTGTAAGCTACTTGTCATGGGTTTGTAAGCCACTGGTTTCGATAGAAATTAGGTTCCATCCCAAAAGAAAATTGGAAGAAAGATGAGAGTGCTATTATGAAGTTTTAACAAAATACTAGACACTTATCTTGAGATCTTGAAATCTTGATTCTCTAGAGTCTTGAATCTTGAATCTCTAATCTTCATCTTGATGCTTGAGTCTTTATGCTGATCAGTCTTCGATGATACCTGCATATACTTCCTATATACATATATATATATATATATATATATATATATATGGAAATGTTAGTATATATTTTATAAAGTAAAGTATAGTAACTATATAAGGTTGTTGTCATCAAAACATCATCAACTCAGTTCCTAACAATTATGTTAAATTGTTATACGGGGAAACTAGCCCTCTTGCCAAGAGATGGGATAATTACTTGTTTCCCCCAATCAATATTCCTTACTGATTTAGTATTTATTTTGACTCTACTTTCCCTACATCTATGTGTTCACTCAAAAATGATAAGACTACAATTTCCAAAATTAAAAGTTTAATGTATAAAAATTGAGTTGTTGATGTAATTTGGACTTATTCCTGCTTATACTACTTCATTGTTGTTAATGAAAAACGTGTTTTTCCTAAATGTTGATTTTTATTTTGTTTATTATTTTTTACTAGGAAAAAACAAATAACACTTGCATCCAGTGGCCCTGACCTCCTCTCTCGACTAGAAAAACTTAAAACTAGGCTAATATTAGATATTGGGAAGCGCTCTTCTAAAGATGCTTCGGTTATACCATTTCTGGACAACTCATAAGCATGTAAATAGTATAAAAATATTATAAGTTGAAGTCAATATTAAGTAGTATGAATGAAATGACCTCCAGTTTAAGGAAAAAATCAAAGATAAAGGCAAAGAGATCAAAGAACCGAAAGGCAGAATAGATATAGTTGGTCGATCTGGACCCCCAGCCCAAAGGATTGAGGTTGATGCAGAAATTGCTCGACCGTATTAGAAAATTGAGAACCTTAAAGTTGACCTGCTAAAAAGCCAAATATCATGCCAATCTCTAAAGCTTATTGCAAGTGGAGGCAAATCCTTCCTTTCTACTCCTACTCCTACAAGGACAACTAGGTCTAAATATTCAACTGGTAAAGAGAAAATTTCTTCCGTGGAAAACCTACTTTTGGCTTTGGATGATGGAGAAATTGCCATATGGTTCCAAAAGTATAAATATGAGTGCGCCAAGTTTTTGAAAAAAACTGGGATGGACAACTTTCAAAATATCTCAATAATTATTAAAGTCAGATCGAGGGGCTAGGAAGTGAGAAATATGCTCTTGAGAAGAAGGTTACGAAATTAGAGAGCAAGGTCAAAACTTTTGAAGGGGCCAATAAAATGCTTGAATATGCATTAAAGATTCAAATTGGCTCCGCTGATGGTATGAATATCATCCGAAAGAAGGAAAGAAACTTAAAGAACTAGTGGATGTGGCGATTTGTCATAGTACCGAATCTTTCTCGGACGTTGAAGTCATGAAGAGGAAGGTGCAAGACCTTGAGTCTCAACTAAAAACAATTGAGGTAATGGCACTTGAGAACTCTCGATTGAATTCCCTTGTAGGTTATTTGATTGAAATAAAGTAGCTTTCGACTTAAAAATCGACTATTCTTTCTTTGGTCTAGAAATGAACCAAAGATTGACCAAAGTAGCAGAGGCATGGTACAGATGTTATCAACGCTTCTTTTTATATGCATGTGCTGACCATCTTAAGAGTATTTGAGGCTCCCCTTTTTCTTAGAGATGCCCCCCCCGCTTCAAGCGAAAGTCTCTTCTTGAGGTGAGGGGAAGGGGAAAGAAAAAGTATACTAACATTATCCACTCCCTCAACCTCCTCCTCATGAAGACTTGAATTTCTTTCCTTGATATTTGTAACTTTTTATATGTACATTGGTAGAAAAATTGTACCTAAATGATTGACATTTTGATTAGACCTTGTATTTTCTTCTTTATTCTTTGCTTTTATTCAGACTTGTTGAGTTGTTTGAGATTTGTGACTCACCTCTAAGCCTTAATTTGATTCAATATGATTTGTGGTCTTTGATTAAGCATAAATTGTTTTGCTCTTTATTTCCATGAAGAATGCTTTAGACAAGCCTTAATTTGAGAGTTTTTGTCAGACCTTGTAGTATTTGTTTTCCCCCGTTTCCTTGTAAAGAATAAGCTTTTTACACTTTAGTGTAAATCCAAGTATCTTCTTACCTTTTTAGCTCTCACTTCTTATTAAATCCTTTTCTTTTGAAAAATATAAAGTAAATGGTGATGACTTATATAATTTTCAGAAATTACTTCTTTCTCAAACTGATCGTTTTGTTTTGTAAATGCTAAAGAATTTTGTGAATTTTTTTTCCTTTTGAACTCTGAAAATTTGAAGCTTGGTATTGAAAATCACTTTTGAAACGATTATTGAATAAGAAATTTTTTAAATAAATCTTTCAAATTTGGTAATGTAACGTACGCGGATTTTCGTTCTTCGAAAATCCGACATCGATACTCACTTTATCGACTGCCGAGAAATCGAAGGCCGAAAACCGAGATGTTATGGGTTTTTAAAAAGAATTTGAGAAAAGAAAAAGAAAGAAGAAGATAGAAATAGAGAAAACAGAGAAAAAGAAAATTTGAAAATAGAACGGATAGAACAGAAACAACAGAACAACAACAGAATCTCACAATTCGCAGCGGAACAACATATAATAATAAATGAATAATCTTTAAACAAAGAACTATATCAGTTATTACATTTCATCATATTACATTACATCATATCATCAGAGTGAACAACAACATACAACAACAAACAATACAGCGGAAAAAGAAATACTATATAAACTAGTAATACGCCATGCCATCCAGCTTGCCTCCAGCAACTCCAGAATATCCAGAATATCCTGATAAACCTAACTCTTAACTGCCCGTGTGGAAATTGGTGGGCACCCAGAGTTTAGGAAGGAAAACAATAAACTCCGAGTCAGTCATGTGACTGGTGTGAGAACTCAAAACAGTTTATTTACTTTAAAATCAAAATAGAGGAATATTTTAAATCAATTCGCAATGCTTTTAAAAATGAGACTACCATAAGGCCTCCCGCACACACACACATGCAAACGCAGAATCGGAGGAGATTTCTCCTTATGATAGCCAAAGATGCTTGATACGCATTTAAAATAACATTTGATATTATTACTAGTGCATAGTGTAATAACAAATCATTTCAAAAATAAAGATATAAATCTTAGCCAACATACGACCATTATCGTATGCCTACTATAGCTACTATCCAAACAGTGGTGACCACCATAAGTGAATAGCAGGTTCTACAACTAATACCGTAAAAGTTTCGTATTGGGAATTGGATTTCCAACAAATGGTCAGGCCAAGGAACTTCCCATTGCCACATGAGAATGCCTCTGGATGGACATCCCCGAGAACCAAACCGGATCTCTACCAACACAAGGCCGGGTTACTCCTAACTGAGTAACAACTGACCGAATATGCCATCCCCCGGTCCTTTGGGACCTTTATCAACCGAGCGCTCGTAATCAATTCACACAATCATAAAGTGTTTTCAACATGAGTAAGTATCTGGGCTCCATACCATGATACCACCCTTTTCCAGAAGGAAATGGACACATCCTAAAGGGTGCTACCCCTCATAACCTTGCTGCTTCTTTCCTGTTTTGACCATTCACGGGGTGTGAGGCTCGACGAAGTCACGTCCACAAAAACATACTTTATACAAAAGCCATGCTTTGGGTCAACAAATGATCAACACAATGATCACAAGGATAGACGATCAAATAAACGATCCTATCACAAATAATCAACACAATGATCATTTCAGCATCACTCAGCATGTCACATTACCAAATTGGGAATATATCGCTGATAACTTCAACTATATAACCTCCGAGCTCGTACGTCTCAGAGAAGGGTGTTAAGCAAAGAATAAATTCTCCGCCACCAACAGAAATATATTTGAAAGAAATCGGCTTTATATCTCAACTTGTAATGTCAGACATACAATCCTTACAAGTCTGTTCCGGGCTCGAACAGAACCGAAGGCACTTACAAAGAAGTCCTTGTAATCCGGATATTCACAATCCTGATCGGATTCACCATCACATATGGAGAACTCAATACCGTAGCTACTCGGTGCAGAGTCAATCGATAGTTCATCCTATCACTCTCGCAAATACCGGTCTTCAACACCGATCTTCAAATGCGATTCACAACGACGTATCACATATTCGGAGTGGGTTATACGACCCCATGGTCCTTTCCCGATTAACCCGAATAGTGAGCGCTTATTCAAAAATAAGTGTGCATTCAAATTCAATCAATTCACATCAAATACCCATTCAAAGGGAAATACTGATAGTCGGTTATTGAACTATCACTGGATATGCACACATCACCAGATTCCAAATAATTTTCCAAATTATTTATTTTCCAAAATATCTTTACTAGATATATAATTTCAACACTTCAAAAATAAATCAATATTTATTTTTAAACCAATTCCACCTTCTTTTATAAATTCACTGGTGAATTTACATTCCAAAGTATTAATGAATATACGACTTCAATTCGATTTATAATATTCATTTTCAATTTATCTTCAAAAAGATAAATTCTCTAATATTCACTTTATATTGGAAAAACATTTCCATACTTATTTATAAATAAGTAATTCACAATCTTTTATTTTCAACACTTAGAAAATATTCCATATACTTAAATCGAATTAAGTATATATTTCATTTTTTTAAGGAAATCATTCTCTTAAACATATTTATTTGGGCCAAAACGAATGTTACGTAAAACATCGTTACGACAACCCAAAATCACTAGTATAGGGATTCGAAATTAAAATAGATATATAAATCCCAATACTATA
The DNA here is from genome assembly GCA_030765085.1 of Allium cepa. Lineage (NCBI taxonomy): Eukaryota > Viridiplantae > Streptophyta > Magnoliopsida > Asparagales > Amaryllidaceae > Allium > Allium cepa. Next base: position 64,346,201 of record CM060935.1, read on the forward strand.
CAAAACATTTCCTTTCGGAAATCATTTACTATAACAACAGTGTTATAGTCCACATTTCCTTTTATTTCTCGAAACATCTATTTCAACAATGAATGTTGAAATCTATGGTTTCGAATCTCAACACCTTTTAAAACATCGTTAGATCGTTTTAATTCAATTTAAAACATCAAATCTAAACCATTTTCTTTAACGTGTTATTCACTATTCAAAAACGTGAATAAACTTCGTTAACAAATCTCATTCTTTTATTCATTTTAATTCAAAGGATTTTTCACTATTCAAAAATGTGAATATAACTCCATTAATAGGTTTCAACAATTTTCTTATCAAAATAAGTCGTTTGTGGATTTATAAAACAACGTTTATAAATTCCATTTTATTTATTTTATAACAACTTCCTTTTATAAATTCCTTTATTAACCTATTCCAGTTTATAACTTAATCATAAACTAAAAGTTCATATTATAAGTTAAATCCTTATAAAACGATTATTTTACAAAATCGTTCCTTTAAAAGCTTTCCAAATCATAAATCTTATAACTTATAAGATTCCTATTTAACCAATCTATTCTTCAAATAATTTCACCAAATTTATAAATCTTACTATTTATAAATTTCTTTTATAACTTCACAGTTTATAATTCCATAAATTTCATTTATTTATGAAATTCATTTTCACTTCATTCAAACACTTATAAAAACTCGTTTTATAATGTCAATATTTCAATTTATAAATATCCATTTATAAATCTCTTAATATAAATCAATTTATATTATTCTTTTAAAACGTCTTTAAATTCCTTTATAATTTCACCATTTTGATTTATAAAATAATCAAATTTTATAAATCCTATATTTAAACTTTTGATAATAAATTCAAAAATCCAGTTTAAACTATTTTATAAAGTCATTAATTCCTATTTCTCAAAAATCAGCTTTTAACCGTATTTCTCAAAAATTATAATTTTTATAACTTTAAGAATTATAACGTTTATTTATTTATAATGGATCAATTCCAAAAATATAGTATATTTTCAAAAATCACTTTAAAGCCATTTTAAAATCCCAAAATCTGGGTCCAATGATGCTACACACCAAATAGTCAATCACGACTAACAACGATATCATATATCGATATGATAATCCATCAAATATCAAAATATCTGAAATAAAATAAATACTGTTGAGGAATCCAGTTGGATCCCTCCAACCTGTTTCCTGCATCCAAAAACATTAGCACAATACCAATTTCGCTCCAGTACGAAATTATCGCGGTACATGTTCTTATTAAATATTATCCGCTTAATAACGGCGTAATAGGGTCTCATCCGCTAAACAAAAATGCGGGAAATCAACAACTGCAATATATACATATGCCAATATATATATATATTGATATTATATATAATACCAATTTCACTGTTTATGAAATATTCGCGGTATATGTTTTTAATAAATAACATCCGCTTACTAACGGCGTATAATGTCTATTTTAACAATCAATAATTTACAGTCATCATTCAAACATGCATTCAAATATTTTAAATCTAACTATTTAAAATAAAATCGAAATCTATTCGATTGAGTGAGAAGTTCTCACCTTGGTTTTAAATTCCGTTTTAGCTTTTATTTCGAATAAAATTAAACGCGCGTTTAATTTTACCCGAAATTCTCACTAACTCCAAACGACTCCAAACCAACTCCATCGCGTAGTGCTCGTCCATACGATTCCAACGCAACTGAGTTTGCATTTTTTCGACCTCGTATGAAAAAGTTATGTATTTTTGAAGTTACACGTATTTTATTATACAATTTACAACATAAACTTAAATTTTTCTAACCAAAAACAATCCCAGCCCTTGGATCCAACTTGAGTGCATCTGGACCGTCCTCCCCCTCTTCCTCATCACGTTCCACACTACAGGTAATAGGCCGTCACTTGAACCCATTACAAGAAAACTAGGGTTTCATCTTGCACTCTCATCGCTCAACTATACTTCGATCAGGATACACCAACGGAAAGCTCGCAGCAAGAGCTTCACTCGCCCCCCTCCATGCCAAGCTCGGCCTGCACATGTGCCTTGGAAGTCGTGCGCAGCCTACAGAGAACGGCCCCACTTCGCTTCCCCCACGTTGCTCCGTTTCCGATCATCTCCGTATGAAATTAAAGCTCTTGATACGCTCTACAAGTTTGTAGTTGATCACTTCTCCTAAATGTTTGTAGATTGGGAGAGATTGAGGGTTGAATTTGGGAAATTTCTGGCCATTCATCATAAAGTGGCGGCTAGCAAGTAGTAGGGTTAGGGTTTGTGAATATTTTCTAAGTTATGAAGAGGTGGGTCTATTTATAGAATTTCGTTCGACACTATTCACCCGGAAATTCCAAACTCCGATTTAGGCGCCGTAACCAGCGTTTCTAAGGTTTACCCCGCGTTCCGGACACAATGGAACAGGTTTCGGAAGCTAATTCGGAAGTATGTGCGAGTTATGGCTACAAACGCTCAATTAAAATTCAACCGATTTAAATCGATTTCTAGGCGTTTTAATTTGTACCGGACAAACGGTAAATCCAATCGACTTGAAATTTGAAACCTTACAATAATATCACATTACGGATCCGATGAAACTGGTTTCGTCGAAATCCGAGACTTTTTGAAAAATGGCTATTTTGACTCGCCAAATTTAAATTAAAAATAATTCGATGCGTTTCGAGCTGTCACGATCAAACGATAGCTCCGATTGACACGAAAATTGAAATCCGGTAATAACTAACTATTACGGATCCAATGGAACTGGTTTCGTTCAATTCTGAGACTGTTCAAAAATTGACTATTTTACAGTCGATTATTAAATATTAAAATATTCAATTTTCACAAATTAACTTTTAATTCGATTTTAAAAGTTCTAAAATATTTCCATAACTCCAGTATGATTAAATAAAATTTTCCAAATTATTTACAATCATTTTTAACTCAATTTTCAATTATTTCCATAATTTAACATATTAAATTATCGATTTAATAATTCAATTAAATCCAATAAATCAAAATAAAATTTATTTGACTTATAAATTCACTTATTAATATTTAAAATTAATTAAATATCCAAATTTTAATTTATAAAAATTCTGGGTCGTTACAGGTAAAAATGTAGATCGATTTTCCTTCTTATCCTTTTAGGCCGAGTGACTTCGTAGACATATCTTTGTTGCTTAAATATTATTACCCTGGCAGGTTTTTCAAGGTAAACTTCTTTCCCTCGGTCTAGATTTCTTGGATGAGTATTCGATGATTATATAAGAATGAAAAGTTACTTGACCTTTCTTATAAAGGTTGCTTTAACTTTATCTTGGGGCAAGATTGATTGTGTTTGATTGCTTTTCCTCTAGAAGATTGCTTTGGCCCATCTTTAAGATGGAATCTGACTAGTATGATCGATTTCTTTATACAAGATTTCCCCTTCTATACATTTTAGATAAGGCTTTACGCTGATCGATGCTTTGGCCAGGCCGTCTTAGGCGAGGTCAAATTTTAACCCATCCTTGCTCTAGGAGGCGCTCCATTCTGGCCTTATAAGCAGAACCGAAGACCACTGGTCGGTGCTTTGGCCGAGCCATCTTAGGTGGGACAAAAGTATAACCTATCCTCTCTCAAGGAGGCACCTTTTTCGAGCCTTATAGGTGGAACCGAAGGCTGTTGGTCGGTGCTTCGGCCAGGCCATCTTAGACCAGACCCAAGTCTAACCCATCCTCCCTTTAAAAGGCTCTTTGGTCAGGCCTTATAGGTAAAACTGATGGCTGGTCAGTGCTTTAGCCAGGTCATCTTAGGTGGGACCAAAGGCTTACTCCATCCTCCCTCTAAGAGGTGCTCCGTACAGGCCATGTAAGCGGGACTAAAAGCTTGCGGTGCTTTGGCCAGGCCTTATAGGCGAGACCTTAGGCTTACTCTGACCTCCCACTAGGAGGTGCTGTGGTCAGACCTTATAGGCGGGACCGAACGCTTATAGTACTTTAACCAGCCCTTGTGGCGAGATCAAAGGCTTTTTCCTTTATTTTGTAGGTCTTTTTCGTAAAGCATTCCTCTTTATTAAGCTCTAGATCTTTGTAGATACATTGGTATTTTCCTCAAGTATCGTTAATAAACTCTTGGAGTTCCCCTTTTCTTGAATTTTTTCAATTATACCTTTAAGAGCTCGATAGTGATTGATTTTATGTCCATTCATTTGGTGGTAAGAAAAGGCTCTAGCGGAATGGGTGATTTCCAGGAATTATCCTTTTGGTCAACATTTGGCTCTTTTGCAATATTGGGTAGGTTTGTTAGTTCTAACAACATGCTCTCTCTTTGAAGAATCTTAAGTCCTGGTTGGGGTAGGGGAGTGACCGATTACTCCTTCTCACTTCTAAATAAACTTATTAAAGTCTTGTCATTTCACCTTCGAAGATAATTCCTTTAGCTTGGAGACGTATAACCTTTCTTATCTCTATGAATGGATCACACCCTCTTTTGCTCTCTCTACCAAAAGTGGGATAATAAGCAAAGATTGGGGTGGGTCCTATATGGAATGGATTTATGCTTCAATTACCCAGATCATAAGGGATCACCAGCCTCTTTTCTGCTAGGGTTTTCGGTGCTATGTTCCTTAATTTTAGTACTTGTGCCCCATGGAATTAAAGATTATGGGTGAGTTGGTAAGCTTATTTAGTAAGCCGTGGCTTGGAGGATCCTTGCTCGAAGATAGTCATTACACAGTTTAATAGGTTATGCACATGGAAAATCCTCTGTAGGGATACGCTAGACATGGAATGTCCTCTTTAGGGATATGCTGGATATGGAAACTCCTCAACAAGAATATGCCATTAGTCGGAGGTTCGAGCTATCCTTTTAGCGCCAAAAATGTTAATAAATTTCTTTTATAACTTAATAGGCAGAACATGCTAGAGCTAATGTGGATAAGGGCTTAAATGACCTTATGCAAGCTTGGCAATATATGCAAGTCCAAGTCTATCAACGTTCAAGTTGAAGTCCATTATTCTTATGTCCAAGTCCAAAGATAAAGTCATATGCATGTCCATTATTCAATAATAGTCAAATATACAAAATCAAGGGAAACAAGCTATGTAAAGTTAAATGTCCAAACCCTTATGTGTAAAAGTTCAAGAGTTACATCGGCTCTAAAAATTCCCAAATTGATTTAGGTTTACAACTTTAAATTGATAAAATAAAGCAATAAAAGATCCCACTTTAGGGTAACGGAGGGGGTCTATTTATTGAGTTTGCTAATAGGTGAGATGGCAAGGGGATGAATGACACGTGTGCCCTCGCCATCTCTTCATATGGTAAATATTTGGCAACCCTAATGTCTTCTGAGGCCAGCATCTCTTGCCGCTTGTAAAAGCTCCACACGCTTTGCTAATGTTGAATCTCGTCATTCCCTTTGTTTGTTGGAACTTTGCAGCACTTCGTTATAGAAGCTCGATATCACTTGTTATTTGTAGATGCTCGGCAATAGTTATTGTTATAGAGGCTCGATAATTATTGTTGTATCAAAGGCTCGTCATCCCATGGAAACTCGATTTCCTCCCATATTATTAGATGCTCGACATCTTTTAATGGTGTGGCATCCTTACTTTGTTCCATACTCGACATCACACTATGATGTTGAAGGCCGACATCCCTTCTTCACATCTTTGACTCTCCGATTATCTTTGGGCTTGATAAATTTTGTGTCAGTTGAAGCTCAATATCTTAAAGCATTTATTGGTTCAATATCTCTATCAACTTTCAGATTCTCGATACCTTTCCTCATTATTAATGTTTGTCATCACCTTCTATGGTTAAGTGCTCGACAACACTTACTATTGTAGAGGCTTGTTACGGCTTAGAGATTCGGCACCCCTTTGCTGCTTATTAACTATTTGAACATTGGACGCCCTTAGAGAATTGGCATCTCCTTATTGCTTGTTAACCACTCGAATGCTCGACATCCTTATTGTTGTTGAGGCTCGACAACCCTTCGATATTAGATGTTTGACACCTTCTTATTATCGCTAGAGGCTCGTTATCCTTTTATAAATGTTAAATGCTTGAAAACTTTACTTTCTTCAAGTTCGACATCTCTTGCCATTTCCTAGCTCGACATGTTTTCTTTAGATGCTCGATGCTCATATTACGTAGTAACATGCAACAATCAACAAAATAGCCCAAACCAAGGCATAATATATCCAAACATCACAATAACCAAACAATCCTCAATAAAACATAACACATGTCAACAAATATGAGTTTTCATCGATAGATATATATTTATTGTTTTAAAAACTAAATTGGTTAAAATTAATTAATCATACCAATGCGATTTTCAAAAAACTCCCAAACTCCAAAAACCAAGAACCAAATCGTTTGAAATTTCACCATGAGTTCAACTAAATAAACCGCACATGAATCGGAGTTCATGAGCAAAAGTTATGCAGGTTATAAGTTTCAGGGTTTAAAATGCAATTAAATAGAGTTTAGGGGCTTAATAAAATTTTCATACCGTCATCAAAATCTAATGTCCTCGATTTTCCAAACTTTAGCCACTGATTGCTGCACCTCCTCACCGTCGTTCAACGCCGAATCACTTCCTGTCGTCTCGTCTTGGTGAGCTCTTCCCTTCAACACCACTACAGTCGGTTGCGATCATGTCGTGTTTAGCCGCCACTATGAATTTCTCTCCTAATTTCTAGCCTTTCATGAAATTGAACCTGATTTGATTTCACCTGATTAAGAACTACCCAATTCTACTATTAATTTAAATTGATTGGTGCATATATCAAAATGTCCAAACCAAACCCTGATTTGATGGCCATCCAATTTTGATCATGATTTCCCGATGATTTAATCATTTTTAAGATAAATGATCATTTGCTTACATGTACAATATATAAATATCTATAATGAAATTACTCATATGTCATACATACTAGTGTCTGTGATTTGTGCAACACCTTTCTTTATCGTAACTCTATATATATAAGCAAGTTTTCTGTTATTCCCAATGTCATTCTATTACTTAACTTTGTTTATTATTAGTCAAGTGGTTCTTGTTTAACTAAAGTATGTTGTATTTCGTCACCTAGTTATGTTTATTATCGGTAGTACATATCTCATCTGACTTTAGACATGGTTGTGCTATATTAATGTGGTTGAGACTATACGGCTTATCTTCCCTTGTCAACATAAGCACCGATATAATTAAACAGTATACCTACAAGAAAAATCAATTATACATGCATTCCTATCTCTGGGAACCCATGTCTTCAATGCCTACCTTAGGGCGTCTATCGATGACCATGTCTAACTCTTGGCCTTTGTCAAAGATGTGATGATTAGAAGCGAGTTTTCCAATAAGACCCTGGTTCGATTATACTCAATAACTCAATCATGGATTAGAGGAGATACTCGATACTTATCTTGGATACTTAAACATTTGGTTTCAAAATGCAGAATGTCTGATTCCTACTGCTCCTATAATACGAAGTCAGACTTTAAGAATACAGTTCCACTGATTCAAAAGGCCAACTTTATTTATGAACAAATGGAAATTATTTCCTGACTACATCAAATCTTGATGAATATGATGCATTATTTACAAAAGGAAAATCAAGTGAAATAGCATCGTATATGCTCGTTATTTCATGTCCACGGAATCAGGATCCCATCGACAGTCAACAACTTGAAAGTGTTATCTCCAAGCTTTTCTGCAATCACATAGGGAACTTCTAGATTTGGAACAAGTGCTGCCATACTCGAAAATACTTCTTTCAAAACATGACCGCCTATTTCAAAGGTATGGTTTCTGACCATGGCATTGAACTATTTTGCTACTCTTTACTACTAACCAGCTACCATTTAGATCAGCCTCTTCTTGATTTGCTTCAACCATGTTGAGGCACTCAAGTAAGAGTTACTTGTTCACTTTAGGATCGTTATGCAATCTTCTATAAGAAGGGATTTTATCTTCGATGGGTATCGTAGCCACAGTTCCGTAGGCAAAGAAAACTGATTATGACTAGTTGAGGACTTCTAAGTTACCGGATGAGCCCACAATGCCAACGGCAGCTTATCTACCCAATTACCATTGTTCTCTTTTTATCTCTTCTTGATGATGGACTTGATAAGTTTATTCACTGCCTCCACCTTTCAATTTACCATGGATATGCCACCATCGCGAAGATTTTTTGAATTTGATATTGAGCGCCGAATTCTCAAAATTTTGCACTTTCAAATTGAGTTCCATTGTCGACGATTATCTTCTATGGAACTCCAAATCTACATAGAATATTCTTTATTATAAAGTCGCGTACTTTTATTGAAGTGATCATCATAAGAAATTTCGCTTCAGCCCATCTTATGAAGTAGTCCATGACCATTATTGCATACTTTGCTCTATCGATAGCACTTCAATGATTTTATTCCCCAAACTGCAAATGGCCATGGGCTAACTATATACAAAGCTCAATGGACGGGCTCTCAAAATTTTTGCAAATCTTTAATACTAATCGCATCTCCTTGAATAGTCAGCTACATCCTGGTTGATAATTGGCCAGAAATATTTGTTGTGGAGAATCTTCTTCGCTAAAGTTTTCCTCTAAGTATGATCACCACGACTTCCTTCTTGTACATCCAAAAGGATCTTCTTAGCCTCATCTCTGGCAACACACCTTAGCATGAGGGTTGAGCATCCTCTCTATATAGCTCTCATTCTTGAATAATAAAATGAGGTACTTTATGTAGTAATTTCATTGTTCATTCCATTCTTTTGGGAGATTCCTTTTAGCAAATAATCCTTAATCGGAGTCATCCATGACTCCTCTTCCTCAACCTCTAAGATTCAATCGACATCCGTCAATGCTTGGAGTAACCAAAACCTCTAATGGCATGATTCCTAATGGCATGATTCCTAATGGCTGTACATCTTCAGAAGCGGCCAATTTGGACAGTGAAACAACATTTGTATTCTCTTCTCTAGGGATGTGTGTTATCGTGTAGTGCTCAATATCACCCAACAGTTCCAACACTTTTGACACGAAAGGGGCGAACCTTGCACCCTTAGCCAAGAATTCCATCTTAACCTGACAAACCACCAATTAAGAGTCACTGAAGACATATAGCATCTTAACTCTAACTCTTTTGCTATCTTGAGTCCCACAATCAGTGCTTTGTACTCGGCTTCATTATTTATCACTTGAAATGCTAGCTTCAAAGCATAATAAATCCTTTGACTTTTGAGGTTATCAAAACTACCCCAGACCCGAAATCATGGTCATCGGATGCTCCATCAATATACAACTTCCAGTGAGAAAGCTTGTCCAACTCTGCTTCCACTTCTTCATCCCCAAAGGTGAATTCGATAATGAAATCTATTAATGCCTATTCTTGGATCACATTGTTAGGATGGTAAGTGTGATGACCGCCCGATACCTCCGGCACCTAATATGTTGCATAGTGCACGCCCAATATCTTGTATAGTGCACTGTAATGGTGCCCAACTAGTGAAAGCAATAGTTAAGGTGGTAAAGTAAATAAAATAATCATAGAACCTATCGTATATCTTACAATGCATCAAATAAAATTTAATAATCATCGCATATATAAAAAGTTAGATAGTAGTAACTAAATTAACCATAGAATCAAAGTGCATTGATTCAGATAGTTAACAAAACCATAATAGATTTTATACGAACGATAAACAAACTCATATAATAAACTGCCTAGGCTCTATAGTGTTGCACAATGGAATAAGCAATAATAATCTCAAAACAAAAGCAAGAGAAAGCATCGCCTCCTGCTAACTCGTCTGCACAACTCCATGTGTCAACCCATATCTATTATCTAGTCTACTCATTTAAGAGTACCTGGGATAATAAGAAACAAAGTATAAAGCCTTGGGTCAGACAATAATCTGATGTCAGTGATAAATGTAACAACCCACACATTAATAGGCCTGAATTTTCGCTAAATCGAAAACCCAAGTCCACTAGGGTATAGATCATTGGTGTTGGTATCATATAAATAACAAAAGCATACCAGAGCACTAGCGGTATAAACTCACAGCGGAATGGTAAAGTTTAATAAACACATAGTTACTGACCATTGCTAATACCTCTAGTATCTAGTGTCCTTTTCAGTGACGAGCATGAAAGTCCTTCCACCGTTCTTGCCTTGTACTAACACTTGTCCTTCTAAATATATCACGTGGGCTGTAATAAGGAAGGGGTAAGAACAACATTTTGGTAACTAGTAAATTACATACTTTATAAATAACACTAGTTTATACCGATTGCTTTCCACTACATGTTATGTCTACCTTTTAAACTTGGTCGTCTTGACTTCATATATGCATACGATACGCCCTACATATTCAATGTATACAATAACTACATATCTATGTGTGTATGTACACACTTGTGTGCGTATAAGTACCACGTTCTCCCTTTGGAACATGATCTTTCCTCTCTATTATCCATAACTTTGCACCTCGTCAAATCCATCATCAACATAGTATCACATCCTCGCCGCCGTGCATAACAAGGAACTTCCATAGTGCCTAATAACGACATTACAACTATTTAGTTGTATTCTATCTTGTCTTGAAGACTTATCTAACTGGTTTATACCATGGGCTCAACTCCGTGGACTATTCTATTCATCTGAAAGACTTCCATTAAGGGTAATTCAACCTTGCCTTCTAACAACAAACTAGCTAACAAAAAACCGTGAGGCGGTGCATATCTTAAATGTGATCTATATTAGTAGGAGGTGTAATCTATTTAGATGTAATCCTTATCTTTCCGCTGACTGCTTTCAGATCGACGATGATCTCAACCTATGTGTACAGCCCCTACTCCTCATATATATTCTAATGACCTTACTAACATAGCATCGAGCCTACGCTCACCATCTCATTTAGGTTGCCTAATGCAATCAAGGAAATTCCTACTTAGTCACTTAACACGTACCCATTAAAAGGTTGAAGAAGACTCTACTTGGTCCTTTGACACTTTGACCACGGAAACCATCCTATTTTGGTATATTCCCTTCACCTATACATGAATGTATAATTCCATGGGTCCTACAGTTGGACATATGACACATTAGTATAATGTATACACAACTGCTGGTAGACCCCTGTCGTGGGTAGATTTCTATTATGTAACACTCTGACCTCGCATTCCAACCCATATTAATGACTAATTCATTTTTAATTAATCTAAGTTATGGACTAGATTCAACAAGTCATGCCCACCATATGTACATACTTAAGGCTATATATATATATATTATGCATCTTATGTTCAACTATTGATGTTCAATTATTTTTACATAGCTTACTTTTTGTTTCATTGATGCATTTTAATAACATTTACCACTTTTAATTTTAATAAACTAAAATATTTTACTGCTTAACTATTAGTTAACACTATTAAATATAACTTACTGTCTGTTTTAACTATTACAATCCTTCTTTGACTACTATAATTTCCTTAGTTACTCATTTCATTATTTTACATACATTTCATTATTTATAATTATATTCTAACTTATCGTATACATTAGATTTATAATTGTATTATTATAATTACCTATATTTATATTAATTTGGTTTATACTTATGGTTTTCTGCATTTTGATACGTTGGAATTACATATTTCCAAAAGGAAACGTTGACACTAATTTTTTTATAAATTATCTAAAAGGGGACGTGTGTTATGTTTGGAATTACAAGAAATCATCTATTCTGCTATTATTAAAATAGGCGATACAAAATACGGTAAACATCCCTATTTTATACATCTCTTTCTTTTAGATATTCCTTGTTATTTCAAACTGTACACTTTATTCATATTTATGAAATTGAATAATTTATAGAAATTTACATTGCAACACACTTCATTTCAATGAATTAAAATACTACTTAAATCCTAATCCAAATCGTAATAACTTATAATCCATGTTTACTACAATTTATCTTTTAACCCACAAACTTGGAATTACTATACAATCTCATTAATTTAGGGACTACTTTCACCCTTACTTCCCAAATTCGAGTATATGCAGTATTTTAATCGAAGGTAACAATTCACATAATATGTAGGTATGGCTTCAAATTCATTACATGTATATATTTAAGTCTACAACTTTAAATTATATTCAGGCATACAAGGAACATATTTACAACAAAATAAATCCAATATTGCATTAAAAAGGTATAATTTCCAACTCATCTCTAAGACTCCAAATCTCCAAATCTAAATATATCTTCTTATGTGACTCCATTTTCTTTCTACCAAATATATATTAATGCATATACATATTTATTAGAATTATAGGTCTGAGAAGATATTTGAAATAAACGTAGTTGTAAAGTTTTATATTTAGAACTTACCTCTTCTTCGCAGAATTGATTCACCCTATGTTCTTACTCTCTTTTATTGTTCGCTATTCCATACACACACACACACACATATATATAATATACTATATTATAATTTCCATATTTCCTGAAGAAAAGAAAATGGCGGAGCTTCATTCCTTGATTCAGAAAATATGAGAAGAAAAGTAAGCGGTTAGGCTTGTATATATAGGCGGACGAATCAATTCCATCCGTTAGATTTAATTTATTAAAGCTGAGCTGTTGGGCCTAGGTTCATTCTCGTCCAAAACTAGCCGACTGGTCGACCACCCAATCTCCATTAGTTAACCGCTAAGTGTTGACCGGTGGGCTTTAGGGTGTCGACTAGTTTGCTTTATAATTTGTTGCCCGTTTTCTTTTATTTATTGCCGATTTTAATATATTAACGTTAATTTTAACGTTTCTTAGGGATGAAGTATTAGTTTACTCTCAATTACAATATTTATGTCCTATTGCGTTTAATATTTATTTTATTCTGCGGCTAAGATTATGAATAATGTCGTTGTCTCTGGTGCGTGTGGTGAGGATATTGGTGTGATTGGAAGAGAGTTACATTCGTTCGCTGCTGAAAATAGGAATTTAGCTCGATGCACTTCAGGTGTTTGTCTAAATGGTTGTGAGAATGAAATTCCCAATTCCTGTGTATTGAGTCCTGCTGATTATTTGCTTGCGGCCTCCTCCCCTACTGGCTCCAATCCTATGCACGCGGCCTCTGTTGGTGTTCCCATTATGGAGGAGATTCCTCCTGCTGCTCCTACCCCAGCTGTTCCCAAAACATGGTCCTCGCTCTTCACATCTCTGCCCCGTAACGCGGGTGTATATGAACCAGTGGAATTTGAAATCGTTGAGGAAAATGGCGTGATGATCCCTCCGCCGAATGTTATGCAAGACGGTATGGACTATTGGTCAGATTATTTAGTTGGTTTCTTTTTGGACCCAAAACAACGCCTTCATGACGCGTCTTCAGTTTGTCGTAGGGCTTGGAGGCTACGTGGGAATCTTCGTGTTAAGCTAGTTGACACAATGTATTTCCTGTTGTTCTCCTCCAGTGAGGATCGCAGTCGAGTTCTTGAGGCTGAGCCTTCTTTTTTTGATGGGAAACCATTCGTTATTACTCCCTGGTCTCCAACGGTAGCTAGAGCTCATGAACAAGTTCGTTTTATCCCTGTTTGGGTTTATTTTTCTCAAATTCCTTCTGCTCTTCAACCGCTGCTTGGTTTGAATTGGCTTGCTTGCAATGTTGGAAAATTTAAATGTTTTGATTCTAATTCTGTTGCACGTGATAAGCTGGTGTACGCTAAGGCTCTGATTGAGATTTCCTCCTGTAAGCCTCTGCCTACCTCTATTCCTGTTCAGCTAGCTGTTGGCCATGTGGTGGACGTCCGTGTTCTTTATGGTTGGTCCCAGACATTTGTTCCTCCTGTCTCTCCTTTGGCCACTTGGTTTCTGCCTGCACTCATTCTGCGGTTTCAGCTGCTGCGCGTAAGATTCCACTCCCACGGCCACCGCTCAGGAAATGGATTCCCAAAGTCTCTCTGGGTGCGTCACCTCCTGATCCTCCATTACCTGTTCCTGGTTTGTTGTCTCCTCTTGCTAGGCCTGCATCCCCCATTGTCCCTGGTGATGATACTGAGGATTCCACTGCTGCTCACGTTCTTGCTCCTTCTCAGTTGCCTGTTGTTTGGGTCGATTCTGAGAAATGTTGGGTTGATCGCCGGTCTGATTTGCGATTTAACCCCATGGATGATACCTATTTTAGATTTGTATCCAAAGATCTAATGGACCTACGATGCCTTTATTATCGACCTTTTGGCAATTCCTTGGTTCTTGAGTTGGATGGTTCGAATGCTGAGTTAAATTCTGCCTTGCTTGCTGATACTACCTGGGATCGATCCTTTATTTACTCTACTGATGCTGAGATTTATGATCCTTCTCTTTCTCTCATCTTTCGCCCCTATTCTGGTCTTATTGGGAATGCCTCTTTAGTTTCTTCCCAGGTGGAAGATGATCTACGTCTTACTATCTCTTTGGAGGAGTCTTAGCTCTGATAGTTGTTAGCTGTAGCTGTGACACGTCTTTCACACTCCTGTGCTGTATTTTCTTCTTTTTTCTTAGTAGTTAAGGTGCCTCTACCTTACTCCTGTACTTCATGTTTTTTCTTACATTCGTAATAAAAAGTGGATGGTCCACTATAAAACCGGCTGGCCTTGCCAAAAAATATTTATTTTATTCTACGCTTGCTTAATTAGATTTATCTTATTGAACGATATCAATTTACATTTGTATATAACGATTGCTTAAACGCTAAAGTGGTAATATTTATAACCTTCTTTATTTTTAAACATTAATATTCATTATCTTTACTCTTATAAATTCTTATTTATTTCCTTTCAATGCTGATTTAATTAAATTTACCATATTCGTTTTCTGTAACATTAACATTTATATGTAATGCACATTTTAATGTTAAGTTATTAACATTTTCTTGCTTAATTGGTTTTGAATTGTCTTTCGATCAGAAAACTTCAAACGTTAATATACTTTTCGTTTTAACTCCGACCGTAAAACTTTGTTTATAAAAATTGATCAGAAAATCGCCATGAATACAATGGTAAAAGTTTCATAGCCAAATTCTAAAGTTTACAAAAATTCTATCTTGCGGCATTAATATTTATTCATTAGCTCTTTATAATTAATTATCATTCAGTTTACAAGATCTTACAATAAACTATCTTTAAATACTATGAAAGTTGATATAGTATAGGACATATGGTATGTAGAACCATACATAACCTATCCCCACTTCAAAGAATTAACACAAAACATCATATGCTAAACTACTACCATCATCATATAGGTGTATTACAAGTCTAGGTACAATATTGGGTGTCTAAATATCCAAGTCCACAATACCTACATCATTTGACATCCTTAGAGTGATAAGAGAAACATAGCATTCATAAAACAATCCTCACCATCACTCATCTTCTTTGGATGTATGATAACTTATATAGCCATCCTCTAATAGAGACTAATTCAAAAATCTCGGTTCCTCAGTGCTCGAATCCATACGACTTCGACGGCTATGAAACTAAGCGTCTACATCTTTAAGATATATGTTATATGGATCCCTTCCTCGATTCGGAGTACCGCATCCGAAAATCCAAGTGAGTGTTCCCATATACCCTTGCTTTACAAGAACATTTCAAAATACTCCCAGTATTAACAATCCTTTTGCATGTGTCATCCTAGTCAAACACATCCTCTACCCATTTCCCTTCATATCTATAGTAGAACACATTCTTCTTCTTCCATCCATAAGTTCTAGCCTCATCAAACTTGTCACTATGGATCGTCATCATGACTTCATAAACATTGAGTTATCATCAGCCAAACACAACTCCATCAATATAGAGTCGTCATCATTAAATCACGACTCCATCACCATTGAACCATCATCATCTAAACATAACTCCATCTTCATTGAGTTGTCATCATCTAAATGCAACTCCATCATCATCGAGTTGTCATCATCCAAGTCCAGAAGCCATTACATTGAAGTGTCACGTCTTCATTTCACTATCAAAATCGCTCGTAGTAGAGCAATAACATCACAATCAAGAGTAGATTGCATGAACGGACCTCCATATCATGCTCCTCGAAGTCTCTTCATCATCCATGTCAATAATTGGCCGAATCATCCAACACCAATAGTGGTAGGTACCGACCACTCAAGAGTGGTTGCTATCGACTACTATGGTTGTGTACTTAGCCAAAAATAACTAAGTAAAAACCAAGTGAAAACATCCAGTGTCCCCCTGAAGTCCGAAGCACATACTCAAGTCCATCATCTTTCTCTTTAGAACATTCAGGTACGCATCCCAATACTCTCCTACATACTTATCCCATCCATCTGAGTTTCTATCACATGGGCACTCATTGATATGCACGAAACTCTAATTTATGGGACATTCGCCAATAACATATTACATTTCGATCGACGTTTTTAACCAAAACAAGTAAATAAGTATAACTACAACCAACATAACATACATACAAACAAGTACAACACACCAATATCAATCAATTTTGGATTCATATCAAAATAGCCTTAATCTATCGACTTTCATTAAATATTACGTCTATACGAACATGTGTAAAATAAGATTTAAAATCAATTTTAAAACACTTAAAAAATTCTTCTCTAAAATTAGATGGGGTCTAATATATTAAAAATCATGTTTTAAAGTATGAAATCATTTAAAAATATTTTTTTATACTAAATGACAACCATGGTATAGTGAGAGATAATATCACTCTCCTCTAGAAAAGTTACACAATTCTATGCCGTAGGGTTTCAATACGAGTGCAATGCAAAAAACCACGTCCAAACTAACCTCATAGAAAAGATATGAACGATATAAGATATAGGTTTATATATAATTAACCGATTAACCAATTATTCTAACTAATAATTTAATCAATTGGTTTCCTTCATATTTACATCTCCCCCCCCCAGTTATCTCACATTCTAAACTATTCACATCCACGTTCTTGATGCCACTGCTCACGTTTTGGACCACCGTAGCCCGTACGACTACCACCCATTCCCCTCTTCGTGAGTTACACCCGATGATGCCACTTGCTTCAAGTCCGACCCCTTCCTGAAAATCACGACCATACCCCTACATCTCATGCAAGTGGATGACATTTGATGTCGTCACACCACCTATTATTGTCGCCTATCTGATTTTGACAACCATTACAACTTGCAACACCCCGACCACTGCTTTAAATGACCTATTACCACTTCGGTCGTAAAAGAAAAAACGCATGCAACCCATAATTTTTGTTTTCCTTTCCAAGCTTCCCACCATGTTCATCTTCACCTCATACGATCTACATTTACACAATTCCCTTTTCGAAACAAACTAACCCATATAAATGGTTTCCCTGTCGTTAGATCGCCAAATAGTTTTCCATTAGCGATCTTTCCATTCAACTTCGATATCACCCTCACTATAGCATGAAATATGGCCATTTCAGTGCCATTTGTTCTTCTCTCTGCTACAAACACAACCTATCATCCAAACCCATATCGTTTCACGTCCAAAATCACTCCCTTAATTGGATTTGCATTTTCTGGTACCATAGTCAGTGTTGGGTCGTACGGAGACCATGGTTGCATAGCTATTTAGAAAATAAAGAACCTAAATTTTATTTTAGATAGAACAATGATAATTTTTTCTTGAAAGAGGAAGAGAAATAGAGTAGGAGATGGGTTTGATACGTGAGAAGGGTAGTATTTATAGGGTATTGTGTAGGGTTTTGACAACTCGTTTTTTCTTTTATGTTGAAATCCTAATACACGTTGTGTGGTAGTACAGCTTCTTGGAATGTCGGATTACATTGATTTTTTGATGGTACAACTCGTTGTATTTTTCTCATTTCAATGTTATAAGTTTCATCAGAATCCGACTATGTCTCGAGAGGCTATTTTTGGGCATTTTAAAATCCTATGGGCTACTGAACATCCATTCTAAAAAATTCTTTGATTGCGCGGCTCTTACACTTTTTCTTCACCCAAGGACATTTTCGATTCATTCAAATCCTCTTGTGAAAATCATATGCATTTACCTATGAAACATATATAACTACTAGGAAATACCGAAAATATATCTATGGTCAAAGTCATGCAATAAAATTATTAAGTGTTAAAAATGTCAATACTCAACATCACCCAGAGCAATATCAAATATTAACCAGTATGGATTTAAAAACAACATTTTTGACATGTAAAATACATGTCATTATACTATCCCCCTTTAGGAATTTCACCAACGAAATCCCAAACAAACAAGTTAAGGTCAAACTTAGCTATCCTACATGGTTAATAACCATAACAAGCATAAGTAATTGTGTCAAACGTTAACCGTCTAATATGTACACATAATATCAAGCATCAAAAAGTAATTATATGCCTATCCTAACATGTAGTATACTAAACAATTTAGTATAAAGCATCCAATATGATATCTAATGTGAAAATGATAAAAAACGAAATCTTACTAAGCAGAGAGCTCCAAACAAGTGGTCCTACCAACCCCCCTTAGTTTTTCCATGTGCAATCACCTTCACTCTCACTTCATTGAACCTTCACACTTCACCATTTTCCTTTTAATCTGTTTCATATCACATCCCGTGATATTAATAGGCCTACACGATCTCGAAGCTTTTGGTTCAGTCTCGATATAATCTAGCTGATCTGCTGCCATCTTTCCCAATCCCTCATGTAAGCTTCTCCAAAACTGACTAGCGAACAATAGGTCCTAATCACTTACAATGCTCATCGGCATACTATAGAATAGTTCTATCCACTTTACATTGATGTTGACAAAGGGTGAGATCCTTCTAGAAGAAGATGTACTTTAATGATTTGTGATATGTGAACATCTAGAACCTCTCTCTTAATAATAGTGCCTCCAAAATCTTCAAAGCATCCACTATCAACGCCAACTTCCAATTATGAGTTGAACACTTTATTTCGTGCAGTTTCACGTATCAGCTAGCAAGTGCAAATAACTTTACCCCTCTGCATCAATATCACACCTAGCCTAGTACCACAAGTATCAGTGTATACTTTCAACTCCTCATTCCCACTTTGAATGAGTAATATCAGTGCACTCATCAACCTCTCTTTTAGACTCACAAACATGTGCTCACCCCCTTGTGTGCCAAAAAGTCTGATTCTTATTTGTCAAATCGATTAACGGCGCTGCTACTTTAGAGAATTCCTTGATAAAACTTCTATAGTATCCCACTAGCTCAAGGAAACTTCTTACATCCATAACATTCTTAGGTTGATTATAATCCTGAACCGTTGCTACTTTTGCCAGTCTACTATGATGCCCTGCTCAGAAAGAATATGATCTAAGAATCTCATTTCCGTTCTCCATAAGTGACACTTCGAAAACTTTGCTTTCAATTGGTGTTTCTTGAACATCTCCATCACAATCCTTAAAATTGTCATCTACTTCTCTTCTTTCCATGAATAGACTAGAATATCATCAACTAACACATGCACAAACTTATTTGGCTGATCCCTAAAGACATGGTTCATAAGATCAGTAAAGTATGTCGGCGCATTGATTAGCCCAAGAGATCAGTAAAGTATGTCGGCGTATTGGTTATCCCGAGAGATCAGCAAAGTATGTCGATGCATTGGTTAGCCCGAACGACACAACCAATCACTAATAAAATATAGATGGCATATGAAATGTTGTAATCGACACGCTCTTCTAGCTACTCTCAATTAGTGGAACCTCATCACAAGGTCGAATTAAGGAAACACCTTAGCACTATAGAGCTGATCAAATAAGTCATCAATACACGAGAATGGATAATTTTTCTTCTTTGTCACTTTGTTTAACTCATGCAAATCAACACACCACGTCGAAGAGAAAATGTTCTTAGTGGCGAACACTACTGGTGCACCTATCTTTGATATTCTTTTACGAATGAACCCTCGCCTAAATAGGTCATCCACTTGCACCTTTACTTCCCTATACTCTTTGGGCATCATATGTCTTGAAGGCATAATTGTTGGTATAAAATCTTTTTACCAGATCAATATGGAACTCTCTTTCACTGTGTGGTTATAATACCACATAAAAATTAACAGAAATTAAGTAATTAAAATAAGAATAAAAATGAAAATTTTCAAATATTGGAATTTGGCCACAAAAGTTACACCATTATATTCATGGTAATTTTCTGATCAACCTTTATATATTAGGCTTTGCAATCGGAGCTTAGATGAAAAAGTTACTAATATTTGAAGTTTTCAAATTTAGAATAATTCGAATGAATTCAAATTTAAAAATTTAAATACCATTACCATTTGGAATTAAAAACTTTAATAAATATTTTAACATTAGCAAAAAGTTAACGTTGAAGGAAGGCATTAACATTAGTTTGTAATAGGCAAAAAATAAATATTTAATGGCAACGAATAAATCATGGCCGTAGTAGAAGGTCGATCGATCCTTTCCATTAGATTGATTGACTGCAAGCTGTCACCGCCTAGGGAAAAGCAGTCAAACGATTTGCCTATGTTGGCTAGGGTTTGCTTTGCTAGGAACGACCCAGGTTTTATTATATTAAACTGACTTAAATCCTACAGTACAAACACATTTTACCCACTGTAAATAAGAGGCTAGCCCCTCACTTGTATTCACAATAAAATGAAATGCTAGTGAAACCCCGTTAGTCTTCTTCTTCTTCAATTCTTTGATTCAGAATCAACTGGATTGAAAGGTAATAGGTTTTAAATATATAGTTATAAAGTTTTCTATTTATGTTCTTTCCTAAGCTCTGGATTTTGAATCTAATCTATATACAGCTGAATTATTGTATATTCCAAAAAGAAGAAATCTAAAGGAAGAATTAAGCTAAGGCATGAATCAAATCCAAAGGAAAGCAGAAAACCTATCTACGAGCCGAAATCTTACTTTGTCACATTTTATTAATTTGTGCAGTAAAAGT
This sequence comes from Allium cepa, assembly GCA_030765085.1. Classification (NCBI taxonomy): domain Eukaryota; kingdom Viridiplantae; phylum Streptophyta; class Magnoliopsida; order Asparagales; family Amaryllidaceae; genus Allium; species Allium cepa. The sequence continues at coordinate 64,367,198 of CM060935.1, forward strand.
TTGGATTTGTTTTATGCCTTGGGGAATTTTGTATGCAAAAACCATAAACACTCAAACCCTAAAATCCCCCTAAGTAAAATGTCAATTCGTGGTTTTATTGAAATTTCAATTGTATTACGTTAATATAGTAGAATTTAGTCTATTGTTCGCAATTTAAATAATTTATGTTCTATTCAACTTCCACTTCTAATTTCTATTGTTGCGATAAAGGGTTCAAAAAGAAAATTATTAGGAATTGGTATGCAAAATATGGATTTTCCTATTTGTAGTTTGCATCACCTATTTTCGTGATATAGGTAAATATGAATCTCTTTTTTTGCTTCAGGCTTGTATATGTAAAAGTTGGATAGAATATATAAGATTTAAACTATAAGTTTTGTTTCCTTGAAATGAAGGCATTGATTATATTATGTTAATGTAAAATAAGTTTGATATTTTGATTCCATTTTTGAATATGTGTGTATATATACAGACACGAAATTTTGTATTGCCTAGCTAAGGATATTAGCTATTTTTAAATTATCGTATGTAATTGAGATTCATATGAATATGGAGGTTTCAATGTTTTAACAATTAGTGTTGGAAATCTTGGAATTGGAATATTTTTATGCATGCTTAGGAATACCTAGTTAGCCTAAAATTTATGTATGTTTAGATATACTAATAACGTATAAATAGTAACATATAAATCATATCATATAAGATAAATAGGTTAATAAATAGCATTAATTCATATAGGAAGGAAGTTAAGGATAAATATGGAAATTAATTCATAATTAAAGGCAAAATAAGGGGTTCTTCTTATATAGCCTAATGTATAAATGCGGGTGAGGTATATTATATATATGGTACATATATGGTAGTACATTCAGCGATCAGAAACATGACAAGTTACATGGATGCAAGATCAGAAAAAAGCACACAGATGTCTGCCTAGTTAATCTTGCTATCTATAATGTGACTTTGGGAGTGAATTGAGACATCGCCTATAATAAGTACCTATTGGGGACGCGAGGTTAATTCAATTCTTTAGGTAAGTCTGTCTTGATAATTTGGCTACCAGAACCTAACAATAGTCAGACTAACATGAGACATCATGGTTTGGGTTACGGGTAATAAGATGAATATCCTAATAAAGGCCTGCTCATGGGTTGAAGGTATTTAGTGGCTGTTGTAAGGTCCTCCTTCTTCCCACTTAAGAAGTATTAAATGTCAGGATTATCTTCAAGCATGGTAGTAAGAAATCTATGGAAAGGGTCCGCTTTGGGGTTGGGATATTAAGTGGTTATTATAGGGCCCCCCTTTTACCACAAAAGGAGTATTAAGTTGCTTTACGGAATTTCTTACAATAGTAATTAGGAAATACCATAGAGGGGTGCACCTTGGGTTTATGTATTAAACTATAGGATCTGCCTAGGGTACAGGTATTAAATGGCCAAAGTCCTCCTAACTCCCATTAAAGAGGTATAAAGTGGTTCGGGTGCTTTCTCTCAATCGTTTGAGCATAACTGATGGTAGTTATGTTTTACCCGCTTTAAAGTTATCAAGATGGACTGGAAAGGGCCTTTGGCCTAATGTTAAAAGTACATCATGGAGTTGGAGTAGAAAAGCCTTCGGCTTACGGTTGCGGTATACTTAGTACGATAAGTTATATGATGCATAAGACATATCACTTATCTAAATAATACCGCCCAAATACTATTATAGTAAGATTGAGATTCTCATTCACCAAAAATTGTTGTTATGACTCCCTCCTAATTACAACCGATAAGTTAAAGGGAATGATGCTGATGGAGAAGACAGAGGCAGTAATGAAGTTTTGTCGTAGTCTAGTTATTTATCCATGTTTTTATGTATCCAGTTTTATCCAGATTTAGACAAGTTGATGTTTTATTTTGAGATATTATATTATGGATATTTTGGGATTTGTGATTTTGAAATTTGATTTGTCTGATATGGATACTTATTTTTATTATATTTATCCCTTCCCTAGTTAAATTCTAAATGCATAGATAGTTAGCTTTCTATATTGTTCATTGTATCAATTTTACCGACAATAACCAGCTTTAGAATGGGCCTAAGGTTCAATGGGCTTTTACCGGGTCAATAATTAGGCCCATTCTAGAGAGGGTTGTTACATTTGGTATTAGAGTTTATATTACCCAATCAATGAGAATATATATGCGTTAGAGTATGTATTTGTTAATTTTGAAAATATTTTTTCAAAACCCTACTGCGCACACACACGCACAACACTTATACTTTTATGAACATACGCCCACACACTATGAAAATCTTTATTTCAGCAAATAATACTATCTTAAGGAGTTTTACTAAAAACTTAAACCTACAGATAGTTAATTATGGTTGAAAACAACTACTCAAAGATTGGGAACCCCGCCACCCAAGAAATACCCACTATATGAGGGTTGCCAGAATGGTTCAAGCAATACCTAATGCATATGAGGAAAGTTCCCATTCCTCAACAAGCTGCACCAACAACCCCAGGTGCTTCACCTCTTGAAGTAGCACCCCACCCACTAAAATTTACCAAAATGTATAAAGACTTTTAGAAATGGGAGGATGGGCATACACGGTGGCTGAAGATTTTGTTTAAACGAAGGTTTGGATTAATGACTGTAAACGTATATTCCGGGAATTGGGATAAGAAGACGGGATCATGCGGAGGATGGGTACATGGCATTTAAACTGGATTATTGGACCATAGTAGTTGAGAAGAATCTAAAGGAATGAATACTTGCGTTGAATTCAAGGATTTCTTCGAATCAAAATGCATGTTGAAAGTAAAAGTAAGTTTGTAATTGCGACGACCACCTTATACTACCGGCACGAATATAACTGAATAATGCACTGCAGACGTGCCCAACCAATTCAGGATGATCATCTAAGTTGAAAAAAGAAAATGTAACATATAATCTGACGTATATCTCGTAGTGCATGGAGAAAATACAATATTCCGTATACAACAGAAGAGCTAGTAATAACAATGGAAACAAATCATCATCAGAGTATAGCATCCATAGAGGTATACATCAATAACAGAGTTTAAACAATGGAACTAAACTCAACAGCTGTCTCAAATACGATAGTAAACAGAAATAGGCAAGCACTTCCATGGCTCTACAGTGTTACTCAGTAGAATAAGCGTAAACTTCATGTATGTATATAGTACGTGATAGCTCCATCAAGCTCATCCTCCGAACTGCTACCACTTCACCTAGACCTGTTATTTACTTTACTCATTTAGGAGTACCCAAAATAATAAGAAGCAAAGTATAAAACCTTGGATCATAAAACAGTCTAGTGTAAGCGATAAATGCATCTCAAAATGCTATAGTGGTAAATATAGTAAGAACAAAATCATATAAACCATGTCGAACATGTCCCTACAACCAAGAGTTAGCACATAACAGTATAATATGCTACTTTACGATATCATAAAGGTACAATAAAACACAATAGTAGATGTCCTAATATCCCTATCTTCTATACCTACTTCCAATGGTATCCCGAATGATAGCACATAAAGCAACTAAGCAACCATAGCATCCATCAAACAATCCCTGCTGTCATTCTTCCTCTATGCTCTAAATATGTGATGACTCGTATGATCTCCTTACTGTCAGGGACTCGTGGAAATTCCATGTTCCTTGTTGTACACTCATATCACGCGGCCAAAAGTTGGATATGTGTCTTGCAGCCCAAAGCCAAACACTAGGCCTAAAAGGTCCATGATATACAGGTCCTTCGTTTGACCATAGATGTCCCCACTTACAATACTCCTACTTTGAGTATAATATAAAACACTCTGAGTTATAAATGATTCCTTGGCACTTTCAATCGAGCCCTCCTTTGCTCCATTTTGGACACCAAGCCTTTCTTGCTCAATCCAGTTTCCATTATTCAGGAACCCACCATGTCCCTCAACTACAAAGCTCCTAATATAAGTTCCTTCGGTGCCTACTCATTACATGAGTCATAAACCGAAGGTTACAAAGTCATATATCTTTGAACCTACTCCCATCATGAGTTACAAATCAAACATTCATAGCCTTCATCATGCTGTTACATCATCATCCAACCTAATATGAACAAGCCATAAGCTTCAACACGACCTACGAAACCTCAAAAATAGTCCCTAGAAGTTCCACCATCCCTAAGCTCGCTACGTGAAGTTAGTGCTAACCTCTCAACTCGGTGCCGACATCTGCAATTAGCCTCTCCACAGCTAAGTTTCCTTCTACTCCTTCATTGCTTCTAGTACTTCATACCTTGGTCCTTTGACCATGACCTCTCTACCCAAAACATGTCATCATAGAGCAAGTCCACTCTTTGAAGAAACCAACCTCAAATCCTAGAAACAAGTCATCGTAGCCTGAAGAACTTGATCAATCACCAATCCAACACCATAAGCCACCTCCAATAGCAATATCACTGCCTTCCCCCAAGTCGCTGTCACTGTGGACTAACCTACAAATGTCTATACCGACTTCTCATGTTGATGCCAACTTTTGTACTTAAGGAATTATAGCTTTCACATTGGACCCGAGCTCTTCCTATCCTCCATACTTACCCTCAAAGTTTCATCCAATTTCGACCATCTATGCCTCCAATGTGCTTAATTCTCTCACCTAACTTCCTATGCAATCATAACACAAGAAAACAATATCAAATCGTATCATCCAAACATATAATCACAAGTAATTTCATCCAATCAAACATGTAATCCATCAAAGCAAGATACACATGTCAATTTATAACATAGATCTACATATACGTGAATATATAAGCATAGGTACTGGTAATTTCTAATCAATCTAGATCACTTTCATAATTTAACAAGTAATTAAGTTAGAAAGGATTTTATGGCTAGAAATCAATAATTTGAAACATGTTAAATCTTATAATTCTACCTATAAACATACGTAGTATAATGAAAATGGTTAAACCACTCACCATTTACCAAATTAAACCAATGTCGATATAGATCTAATCTGAACACCAAATCAAAGCAATGAAAATTGACTAAATGGATTATCTCTATCTTCTAATTGATGATCCATTTGTTAATCTCTAATCCAGTTCGATCTATAAAGTAATTTTGATGATTTTGAATGAAATTAGGATGTAATTAGGGTTAATTAGGGTTTAGACCTGATTTAGAATGAGAGGAAAAGTTTTCATTTGACTCCTATAGCCACTATTTATAGTTATTCTCTATTTAGATTAATGGGCCAACTAATGGGCTTCATTAGTTATACACTAATCCTGGCCAACAGCTTTTAAAGTTAAAACAACCATAACTTTTTTACCATAAATCCAATTTTCTATTGTGACCACTCTACAAAAAGGGAAACCATTATCCTGAAGTAATGGAACTAGTTTGAGACCCTAATTTGACCCTATGAAAGGTTATATCCCAAACAAGATTTTCAGGGTCAAAATGGTCGCATAAAAATTTGAGAAAAATCACAAGTGTGTAAAATATCAGTATAAGTCATGTCCCAAAATTATCGAATCCTACGACCTCATATGGATAAAATAATAAATTTTTACGATGCTTTGATACATAAAATACGGGTCGTTACAACAATTGGAGAAGTTTATAAAACTGAGGTAAGGATACTCCACGTTGAAGGAGTATATCAATAAGTTCATGAAATTAGCTAAGTTTGGTTTGAGTTTGATTGACATCCCTATGAAGAATGCTATGAAGTTGGTTAAAAGCCTAAATTCTCCACTTAGGGAGCTGCTTTTGACCAAAGTTTGCACTGGGGCCACTTATGAGATGATAATGGAAATGGTCCTACTTCAGACTGTTTGTATCGACGAGAAGGAGAAAATAGGACATGTGCAAAATCAAGGTGTAGTAAAGAGAGAAGGATTGTAGGTAGACAAGAAAGCTAAGGGGAAGATCAAGAAAGGAGATGTAACATGTCATGGATGTCAGAAGAAGAGGCATGCCGCTAAGGACTGCAAGTGAGTTTGATGAGGAAAGAATTCAGGAGTAGATGTATGAGGAAGGGCACTACAAGAATCGATGACGGAAGCAGCAAAGGAGGGACAAAGTGGACAAGCTATACCATTGAAGTTGTACCTGTCTCAAGTAGAACTCCTCCTAGAGATAAAGGAAAAGCTGCAATAGAAGGTACAACTATTATCTTTGAAAGTACTATTCGTACCTTATTTAACTCGGGAGTATCACATTCGTTCATAGCTGGATATTTAGTCAGCTCTTTGAGTCTAAAAAGCTAATTTATCATCAATCCAATAGTTGTGTCAAATCCTAATGGGATCGACACATCTTACCTTAATTTGTAAAGACCTAGCAGTGAATATATTAACGTTGATTTTACATGTAATGCATAAGTTTTAGGTTTTAAGGGGTACAAACTTATATTAGGGATGGATTGGTTATCTTACTATGGGGATTTATTAGATTGTGATAAAAGGGTCATTTGGTTGAGGAGTTGTAAGTGGTGAAATATTGTTGTTCGTTGTACACCCTAAAACTCAATAGAGTTGAGTTATTTATATTCTCTTAGCATACCACAAGATGAGCTCTCATTCGTGCCCATAGCCTGAGACTTTCAAACATTTTTGAAGAAATCTTCGACCTCCCACCTTAAAGGGAGATTGAGTTTAGGATTGATTTTGAGAAGGATTCTAGACTGTCGCGCTGCCATTAAGGCATGTGATCCCCAAAGAAAGACGAGAGTTGTATAAACAGAATTCTAAGCCATTATAGAAAGGATTTATTCAAGGTGGTACTTTAGAATAGGGAGCACCGGTTTCCTTCGCCACTAAGGCAAACGACTCGTTAAGAATATGCATTGACTATTGAGAGCTTTACAAGCTAATCAAGAAAAATAGTATCCATTACCTAGAAGTGATGGCTTATTTGATCAGCTTGTGGGAACTGAAATCTTTTCCCAATTAGACCTAGCTACTAGATTCCTCCAATTAAGAACAATTAAGGATAACAAGCAGAAGACCGCTTTTCACACTCCAAACAAACTGTATGAATGAGAAGTAATGCATTTTGGGTTAATGAATGCCCCTGCAGACTTTGTGCATTTGATGAGTAGATTCTTTAAGGGACAACTAAACAAATTTGTAGCGGTATTTGTGGACAAGATACTAGTATACTCTAAGAGTGAAAGTGAGCATGAAAATCACTTAAGAGAGGTACTAGAGACTTTAAGAAGGCATCAACTAAAGTCAAATTCTCTAAGTGATACTTTTGGAAAAGGGAGGTGAAATTTCGTGATCATATATTATCAGAGAAGGGATTATCCATTGATCCTGCAAAGGTGGAAGCTATGTTTTTGCATAAAAACAGGCAAATACCACCAATCGATTAGTTATAGAGCTATGAATAGACGGTGTGTAACATGGCTGTTATATTTGTATTAAAAATGATTTTCAGAGAGCAGACTGCATAGAGGTTATGCAAAAAGTAAGTTGCATTAAAGTAAAAAAAAGAATTATTTATAGTAGTTCGGCCAAAATGTGCCTACATCTACTATCCATTTTCATTATTCTTCTTATAGATCTTTGATATAATGTTTGAGATACAAGATACAATGGTCTGAAGCTTAATAGATTATAAGATATAGCTCAAGGAAGTTTGTTTAGCTATTCATATTTGACTATTCATGGTTGCCTATTCATGTTCGGTTGTCTCTGTTAGGCTGTTCTAGAATGGCGGTTCCAGCTAAATTGTTCGTGCTAGGCTATTCTAGCTAGCAGTTCCTGCTTAGCTGTTCCTGTTAGGCTGTTCTGGCTAGTTTTTCTTGCTAGGCTACTCTTGATAGTTGATCCTACTAGGTTGTTCCTGCTAGCTAATCCGAGTAGCTATTCCTGCTAGCCGATCTTACTAGTTGTTCCTATTAGGCTATTCCTACTAGCTGATCCTGCTAGGCTGATCTTGTTTGGTGGATCCTACTAGCTATTCCTACTAACCTCTGACTTGTCTACAATTGCTGCTATGAGCTAGGCTCTCCAGAATTCCCTCTCATTGTTGTTAGATTCTTTGGATCGGTTAGGAGCTCTATCTGAGGTAGGTCAGTATAGAAGAATGTATGTGGACATGTTGTTGGACAAGTTTATATGCTCCTCTATTTGGCTCAACCACCCTTCAGTTCGGTGGAATCCCTTCGGGCTTGGTTCGGTGGAATCCCTTCAGGCTTGGTTCGGTATGACACCATGGCACGTGGATCGGTAGGTCTAGTATTAGCTTGGTCCGATACATGCACTTTACTTTGGTTTGGTGGATTCCTATATGCATTGTTCGTTAAGCCTTTGTAGGTGTCGTTCGGTGTGCATATCGCTCCTTGGTCTGGTTCTCTAAACACTGCCACTCCTCTTAACTATGCAAGTGACCATGTTCGTACCCAAAGGGGTAGCGAACAGAACAAAGGGAGTTGTGGCATTGCCTTTACTTTCTCTCCTTACTTCCGGGCGGATTGGCTAAGAGGCACAAGTCTTTCACCACTGTGCTACACATGATTTTATGCCATAACTCCTCCTCTTCAATTCAGAATTGAATGAAACTTGGACCAATAGCTTTGTATTATTAAGTAGAGTATTCCAATGCCTCCAAATGTTCCATTTGCTTGAATTATGTAGTGGCTCTCCAAGATGGTGGTTAGGTCGTGGAAAAAGTTTAAGATGTACATATCTTCTAATCCGTAGCTCGGGTTGAGACACGATTTTGGCCTATGTGCATGTCTCGAAGTTAGGAACATTTTTCAGATCATTTGACCATATTTTCCGAATATGCCAAACTCGCACTTAGCACTTCGCCTTGCCTTTGTGGTTACTTAATGGTGCTTTTATTATTAATGTTCCAGCCATTTCTACGCTTCTTTACATCTTCTCATATTCACTATACTGTGGATGAAAATTCCTAGAACGTTTGCCTCCCAAAGCATACTTTCGTAAAATACAAAGTGTGCTTTGTTTCATCTTAACTCTTCTTTCTTTCTCATGCGATAGTTATCTCGAACCTTAAGCATTTATATCCTCATTTCCATCCTTCCAATAAGTTTTCCGTTGCTAATATGTTTCAAAGCCTTGTTCACTCGGGGATAACTTGTTATTCATTCCAAGACATCCTTTATCAATGTGACATTCACAATTCATTCGTAGTTTATCAATGTAAATTTGTTTTAAATTATTGTAAATGTCTAAGTAATCAAAAATGGTAAAGTTTGTGAATTATAAAATTGGAATTGAAAAGTGATAAATTTAATTTAATAATTAATTTATTTAATTAACGTTGAAAATAGCCATTTTGACAACTGTCTTGGATGCCGACGAAACCAGTTTCATCATATCTGCAATAGTGAATTATTGTAAGGTTTCAAGTTTTGTAGCGATCAGATGATCATATGGAGTCGAAACGCGCAAAAATTAATTTAATTGAAATCAATTTGAAATAAGCCAATTTTAAAGCTAACTTCTTCATACGATGGAATTAGGACTTGAAATCTATTTCATTGAGTTTAAAAATAAAATTATTTTGATATATGGGATGGCCCACTTTCGTTTCGGAGGTAGAACTGGCTTTTCGGGTCGTTATGGTCGTTCGTACCAATCCGATATGTGTTTATTTTCTTATCGGGCTGCGTTAATATAAATAGATCCTTCTAAACCGTAGCAGCCTTTCTATTCCTTATTACAGTACATACAATTTCATTTGTCTTCTTCTTCTTCTCAATAGCAGATACAAATTTCAATATACAAATTCCCAATTCAATTTCAAATCAATTTTCAATTTCAAAATTAAACTCCTCAAAACCCTGTCATATTATATACCAATTCGAAGCTCTTGACGAGTGCAACTCAAATCTTTTATTCGTTTTTTCAATCAAATCACCGTTTGATCATAAATTGAGGTTGAACCTCAGCCATTCATATTAGGGTTTCAATTATTCAACGGCTGATCTGTATCCTGGCGACGATCGGGGGATACACAGTGGTAGAGCTCATCGAGCAGGTCTCTGGGATGTAGCCGTGCATCTTAGGGATGCTTGTCTTCGCCGTGGTTGTCCATGGTTCATCGATGGCGGCAATGGTAAAGGAGGGGGCTGGAGGCGACGCCATTGTGGTCATGGGTGCGGGTGGTTACGGTGGAGTAGGGAGAATTGTTCGATTACGGTGATAGCTTTTGGAGCGGCGACGATTTTGAGGGAAATGGACGACAGTTTAGTGGGATCATTCGAAGGTGATAGAGGCGCCAGGGTTCATGAGTTTTGAGGTGACGTGTTAACTTATATTATAATTTTATTTATATTACAATATAAATCGAATATCTTTTAATATCAATAAATTTTACATACAAGGTCGGATTCACATGCGATTTGTTCCGCTAGGATCGTACTGAAATTCCAAACATTTTGAAACTAGTTTGGACAAATTCTGAGACTGTTGAATTTTGGGCCTTATCTTGGATTTCAAATCGATTTGAAATCAAAGGTGAGTGTTTTAACCCACTCACAACTACAAGATTATCTTACGTTATTTAAATTTAATTTATGATGTGATTAGAAATTGATTGATTGATGTTTAGTATATTTAAATTGTCGTTCCAGTTATATATGACCTTTTTTGCATTTAATCGTCATTTAATTTAGTATTGAATTTAATTGTCAATTTAATACCTATTAATGATAACCAACTGATTAATGTTATTTATTAGTTGATTGTATGGTTATTGTGATGTATGTTTGATTGTTGATATTGGATGACTGGATGTTATATTTTTATTTGTTATAACACTGCAAGTACCCTATGGATTGAAATGATACATACCCGAATGATCTGATAGATTAGGGAGAAATCATTACGGGTTGAAATGATAGACTCAAGCGATTTCATGTATTTGAAATTAAATTTTGGGATTTCGGTATATACCCATAAAATTTTAAATTACAGATTGAAATGATAAATATTCGTATCACTTGACCATAGGGTAAAAAATTATATACGGACACCGGGTTGGTTAAATTAAATGACTTTTAATTCTTTAAATTTTAAATTCAGTTAATTGGTATTTTAAAATAAAAATTGATTTATATAAATTGAATTATTTTTGAAAATCCAAGCCATAAGGTTGAGAATGGAATTGATTTAATGACTTGTTCAAAGGATTTAAAATGGAATTTCAAATTTGAATTGTCAAATATAAGTGATTCGAAGTTGAATTATTGAAAATGTTTGGATATAACTTTGAAATCTATTTTAAACTAATTTAAACATTAAACTATTTTTAATTTATTTTAATCTATTATAATCTATTTAATCCAATTTAATCTATTTTACCCACTTTAAACTAATTAAATTTATTTAACCTATTTTATATCTATTTATATAATTTATATCTATTTAATCTATTTGTTATTTATTTAATCTATTTTAAATCAATTTAATATAATTTAAATCTATTTAATCTATTTAGATCATTTTAAATATAATTAAATATATTTAAATTATTTTTACTATTTAAACTATTTTAATCTATTTTAAACCAATTTAAATCATTTAAAACTATTTTAGAGTATTTTAACTATTTAAACTATTTTAAAAACTATTAAAACTATTTATGACAGTCTAAACTAATTTTTAAAATTTCAGACTATGTAAAGTTGAAGTATTTATATTTAAATTCTTGATGATGATACAACCTAAGTTGGGATTTGAAATTGATACCTTTTTGTGAAATGTCATATTTGAGTAAATATGATGATTTTGGGATAAGGATTTAATTAACCTATCTTATCGATAATTTCAAAAGTGAATATGATTTCAAAAGTGAATATGATTTTGAAAGTGAATATGATTTCGAAAGTGAATATATTTCGAAAGTGATATGGTTTTGAGAATATGATATAATGATATCAATTATGAATTGGTTTTGGAAACGTAAAGGAACCACCGGTGTGAAATAAGCGTTTGGTTGTTAAAGAGACCTAGATCGGATATTGTCATACTCTCTGCCAATACCGAAAACCACTTTAACAACCGTGTACGTAGTGGATATTCTAGAAATGAAGTAGGATGGTTTGGCGTACGATTCTGTATGAGGTATTTATGTGACCTTGACTCCTATTGTGACGATCCACCTTTCTGACCCTTGAGAACGACACTTAATACATCATGGTATTCGTGTGTCCTTGCCCTAGTATAAGAAAGACGAGTTTTCATACGGTAAAATATAAGAACGAAACTATAATCTTACAACAGAACGGTTAAATATAACATAAAAATGAGACAGTACATAAGGTCACTCCCAACATGGAGTTATCTGAGTTACAACAATACTATCAGTCTAGGTAGTTACAACAACCTGCCTTTAAATATAGATACATAGGGCCAGCATCTCATAATAGCGGAAATAAATAGCTAGATAGATAAGGAGCCTCCTGCTCGTCCACCATCTTCAAAAGTGCCTAAAGAAACCTGTCATTTTCGGACTACTCAAATATAAATGAGTACCCAAAAGTTTAGGGAAAACAAACAATTCGGGTCAAACAATAAGTCCGGTATGAGTAAACTCCAAATAAAAAATAGAACACACAAAATAATCAGTGAGACCACATCGTAAAAATGTAGAACATGTTTACCCTCATAAGAACAACATCCAAGCATAAAAGAATGGATATAAATAATTAAACATCGCGAAGAGCGCAAGACGCTTCCCGATGCAATTAAGAAAGAATCAATCCAATGATTTGAATCAAAAATAAGGAAAAGGAAAATTTCCAACAATATACTTGAGAGTATACCTCTAGAAAATATACTTGAGAACTACGATGGCTCTCGAAAACCTCCAAGCTGGACCCCACCAACCTTATCGAGTATCCGAGTATTTCATATCTCCGTTTGCATACAACTGAAACCAATCTAGAGTAGATGTGAAAATACCCTAATGGAAGTAACCCCACATAGCTTGGCCCCCACTCGCTCTTTATTTAGTCATTTTCGATAAAGGATGTCAATGCTATAAATGAGCAATAAATCGTCTTAGATTGACAAAACAAAACAAAAAGGAAGAAGGGTATCTAAATTGATAGTCAAGATATCAAATATCGGGGATGACAAAACAATCATATATGAAAATTAAATCTTATATTTTTTTAATGCTATACTTATCTCATCGGTATAAGTATATTCACAAAACATTTGGGAGAACTTCATATTTCAAAAGCATACTTAAATGGGTAAAAAACAATTGTCTATAAGAAATGCGAATATTTTCCATTATAATTATAAAGATCATTTATGGAATCAAATCTTTTACACTTGTCACATTTCTAATATTCTAGACTTACTCTACCCCTCGCCTACAAACAAAACCACGTAAGTCAGGGCACTTATTGCTCCTAGCCTTACCAAGACACTTTGGTTCCAGATCTCACAGATAGAGGATCAATCTACTCATAAGCTTTTAGTGCTTAGTATAGGACTTCTTACTTTCCATAAATAACCTATTTAAATCATTATATAAATTTCAAAGCTCCACTAAAATACTTTAAACCAAGATTTAAAACTTGCATTCAAATCATAACTTAAACCCATCATCTTTAAGGAGAACACAACCAAAAGGGGTGAAGCTCCCACTTAATCAATTAAGATAGCTAAAGGGGGTGTCATTTCCTTTTAACCGAAAAGTCACTAAATGTCAATCCTAAGTCAAAAGGTGGTGTTAGTTCCCTTTAACTAAACATCAAAGTTATTGCTTATAAACTGGCCGAGCACAAATCAAACAACCAAACAAGATTAATAACAAGAATAATAATAGACTCGTTTATTAACGATTTACAATTAATAATTAACACAACATTTGTTAAAATGTGAATGAGTCAAAGGAAAGAGATTAAGATTGCACTAACTATAGAATAATTAAATTATACTCACAGAATAAGTTATACCCACTAAACTATGAAAAAGAATACACTCACATCCTATTTAATTTGAGGGAGACTTGGAATACTTCACCTTTGATAATGAATTTTAGTTCTTTTCTTTAGTTTATGAATGAATTTAAATGAGATATGGACTTGGCTATTTATAGGTGAAGAGAAGGGTACTTTAGTCATTTCCTATAGCCTAACCAGATTCGACCAAATTTTGGTCCTATAGAAACCAACCTTATGGCCAATTTGATTCGATCACATTTTGGTCCAATACAAAACATCTCGATGGCAAATTTTGATTCGACCATATTTTTGACCGAAACCTTATCAACTATGGCATAACATGGTTCGACCAAATTTTGGTCTGATGGCATCCATCTGCATGGCAGAACCTATTTGACTAGATTTTGGTCCAATGGCAACCATCCGCATGGAATATTATAATCATTATGATATTTTGCTTCATTAGGCAAGTAATTATACTGTTACATTTTATTAGGCAAGTAATTATACTATTCTATTTTATTAGACAAGGTTAATAATTTTGTTTTGTTTTATTAGGCATGTAATTATACTATTCTGTTTTATTAGGCAGGTTTAATAATTCTCTCTTGTTTTATTAGGCAAGTTAATAATTCCCTCTTGTTTTATTAGACAAAGTTAATAATTCTCTCTTGTTTTATTAGGAAAACTTATTCTTAAATAAATTGGTACCCCTAACCGCCTTATAACTCGAGCCATCTTTAAAGTAACAATTTATGTCAGTTTAAGAAAAACCCATTCGAGACGTTTTATCCAATTCGTATTCTAGATATACAATCCATAATTTAATCATTTAAAAACATATTAACTATTAAAGTTCAAAGTGATTAAATTTTGGGTCATTACATCCTCCCCTCCTTAAAGGAATATTCATCCACAAAATTAATCAAATAAACTCTCGATATCAAAGGAACCCAAATGATATCGTACATACCACATAAAGATACAAGGAAAGTGACTTCAACACAACTGGTGTGACGACCCACCTTCCATTTCACAGAAAGACGTATCATCGTTAAGAAAGAAATAAGTAGAAACAGAAAAGATAGAAGAAAGAACTAACAAATATCAAAATCTCACAGCAGAAACGGAACGAAATATAATACATCACATAACTATTACATAGTCTTACATATATCAGAGTTACACAACATCATTCAACAAGACAGTCATATATATATGTGTATATATATATATATATATATGTCATTACAAACATCCCAAAATACATCAGACATTAACTAATACAGCGGACTAAAAAGATAGATACGTCTGGACTCCTGCTCCAAGCTTCTTCAGACTTCAACAATCCAAGACCTAATCACTTGGCTACTCATAAAAATTTGAGTACCCAAGAGTTTAAGAAAAACAGAATAAACTCCGGGTCAGACATGGGTCTAGCGGGAGTAAACAGGTTAAAGTTGCTTAACTTTGAAAACCATTTGAAACAAAGGCATCACGTAAGATTTCCCACACATAAACATGGGTAAGTTTTTACCTTACGCTAACCAAAACATTTTATAGAAAATTCGGTGATATTATAATAGTGTCTAGGGTTTTCAAGTAAAATAGAAAATAGCGGAAATGCTTACATCTTACATTCCAACAGAGTTGGGCACAATCCAAGACCCATCGTTTAGCTTGGATCGATGTGGTTTTCGGATAATCATAACTGATACCCGATTCCGGTCTCATCGAAATCCAAATGCCATTTTAAAGGTCAAGTTGTTTAATAGTTTAATCAATTCAATTCAACATTTAAAATTCACTAATCATTTATCACAGATAATTCATATAAAATCATCATAGATATATCCAAAGCATATCATAGAGTATCACAGAATATCACCCAATAGATATCACAAATCCAGATATTCTACACACACAAACATCCTTAAACAGAAATTATTAATCCATGTTATAATTAATTTAATTATCTTAAATTAAATTAATTACTTAAAAATTAATCACTAATCCTTCTTAATTAATAACTAATCAAACCCTTTAATCAATTAATCATTTTTTAATTATCCTTTTAAATAAATTAAATAAATCTTGATTATTTAATTAATTACTCCTTAATTACCCACTAGTTAATTAATTTACCATTAATTAATCATTAACCCTTAATTAATTATTAATTAATTAACTACAAATTAACTTTGAATAGCTAATTTAGAGTTTTTAATTACAATTTAATTAAACACTTAGTTGATAATACCAATCTTAAATTACAAATCTATTCATCTCAAATCACTTAGTTAGTTACAATTATAAATTAATTACCATTCTTAATTTACTTACAATGTAAACTAAGTAAATAAAAATCATTTATCTTACATTTTAAAATCTTCCTTAATAACTTTAATTAATATATAAAAACATTCTTAAGTATCCACTTAATTAATTTAAACTTATAATAAACTCTTAACTAAACTTCTTCAAACAATTAAATAAATTCATTACTACTTAAACTGGTTCAAGATGATTGACATAAACTTAATTTTATCAGGCTTATAGATTTTGAAAGCAAAACCCAGGAAAAATCCTCTTGAGTCTAACTTGAGTTATTTCCCCTATTTCCTCGAGTTTCCCTCTACTTCTTCCTCACATATATAATTTCTTCTTTTAAGTTAAGAACAACAGGTGAAATACTTCCCAGACAACACAGGCAATACTCGAGCCAAACTTCAAAAACACGAGTTCCCCTTCGAGTCACCACGAACCAACCTTCAGACACCAAATCATTGCCGTGCACATGCACAGCGTCTCGTCGATGTTCCGGCGATGTTCCGGCGAACCATGCTCCCTCCAGCGAGTCGCGTATCATCACTACACCCAAAATCAAAAGTCGATTCGACGCTAACAAACCCACAGCGAAATCGAGCTTCCAATTCGTAAACTCGAACTCCCATCCTCGTCAAAACCACCTCGTCCAAGCAAATTCATACCATCAGAAAAGCTATGACTCCGGCCTCACCTCGTTGAACCTTATATTACACTTCCCTTGAATTTCGAGCAACTCGATCAACCAGGGGTGGCGAAAACTCCTCGTCTCCGACCACGTCCAAACTCAAGTGTTAAACCCTAAATCGGTCCATACTCGACGCTACGACGAACTCGAACACTTACCACTATTTTTCCCACCTTCGCCATCAGCCATACTAGCTTCGTGCAAAATCTTAACACCCAGTATAACTCCGATCGCCAGATTTTGATCGAAACTCCTTTTTTGATCAACTTCAGATTGCTCTTAGTATACTCAACTAAAAATCACCATTTTTTTAGAAATCCTATTTTCGAATGTTGATTCAAGTTATGTAATTGAATTAGCAATTTATAACATTTAAATTCAACATATAGTTACATGTTGCTCTGTAAAACAAGTTTTCCAGTTGTGATATTTCACCAACATGTTTTAAACAAATTTTTATATCTTGATTTATGTTTAAAAAACTTGTTTTGTTTTAAACTGTAAGCCTAACAATGATTGGATGAAGATGTATTTAATTTTCTAGTTTATTTTCACTCTGTAACCAGAAACAAAGAAGAACAGGCCATTCAAAACTACATAGTACAATCATACATACATATACAGAGCCACTTATTACAAATATAAATGCAAAGCACAATATTATTCATGAATCAGATACATAGATTTAAGTTTTAAAATGATATGTTTACTCACTTAATTTGTTGAACAAAGAACCAATATCTGGAAGCTACTAACTGCCTCTAGTCTGGGTTTGTTTTGATCTTCTTACGTGCTTAGTTGAAATGTTATTTAAGTTTGTAAAATTGTGATGCTTCCTTATTTCTGGTTTTCTTATTTTTTCTGAACGAACTAGAACTAGAAGGATGTACATATATATAGAGAAAAGGTTTTACAAGGGTAGGTATTTGCTGGTACAATTTTTTTTCTTGTGTTTGATCAGAGATTTTTTTCTCTTCTTTGACCAAATAAGATTTTTTGGAAAATGAAATGATTTATAATATTTCGAAATGACCTTGTTTTGTCCTAGAATTGATAGCATTAAATGCAAATGTCTCCTTTCCTGTTTGCATCCTTATCCTATTGATTTTGTATGTGCATAGATATTTTTTTTTGTCTTGCATATACACATGTATCTCCATAGTATGTATATGTTACTAGAATTACCTTATGTGTTTACTTTATGTTTTCATAGAACCATAGAAGTTACCTTATATATTTATTTCTATTTCTAACATAAATCTTTACTTTTATTTCTATTTTATGCTTAAACTATCAAACACTTAATTTATAATCATATTTTTTTAAATGATAAGTTTTTATTTTAATTAATCAGATTGAAGTACTATTACCAAAATCCCGGGTCACCACATTCCTTCCCCCTTAAAAGAATTTCGTACCCGAAATTTAAAGCAAAAGATAATTAAAAACTTTTATATCAACAGCCCAAACACACATATCATTCATACATTAGCAACCAACCAAACAATTTATCCAAACAAACATCACTAACTATCAGGACACAAATCTGGATAGGATTTCCTAAAACTATCCAGAGTTTCCCAGGTACAATTTCTGGGATCCTCGCTCCACTGCACTTTGAAGAGCTTCACTACTTTGCCTCTGAGTTGCCTCTCGTCTTGATCAACAATCTGAACAGGGTTCTTGACCACAGTCAAGTTTGGCTCGACCTCCAAATCTTCCTTGACTACTGGTTCCACAACCAGTGATGGATCATGGACAAACTTCCTTAGATGGGATACATGAAATGCATTATGAATTCCAGACATCCGTTCTGGCAATTCAATTCTGTAAGCCATAACACCAATCCTTTCCAACACCCGGAATGGACCAATATATCTCGGGGCAAGTTTACCCATCTTTTCGAATCTAATAGATCCTTTGATCGGGGAAACTTTGACAAAGACTAAATCTCCGATCTCAAATTCCAATTGTCTTCGCCTTTTATCTGCATATTTCTTTTGACGGTCTTAAGCAGCTCTCATTCTCTTCTTGATAAGCTCAACTTTCGCAGAATCTTCGTAGATCAAATCTGGTCCAAGCATAAGACGATCTCTCGACTCTATCCAACATGATAGAGATCTACACGGTCTTCCATATAAAGCTTTATAGGGGGACATCTTTATACTCCCCTGGTAACTGTTATTATATGAGAATTCCACTAGATGAAGACGGTCTTCCCAAGATCCACCAAAATCCAAAACACAAGCTCGCAGCATATCCTTTAGAATATGATTCAGCCTTTCTGTCTGTCCGTCGATCTGGGGATGATAGGCTGTACTTAATCTCAAACTCATTCCCATAGTTGATTGCAAAGCCTCCCAGAACTTGCTGGTGAAGATAGGATATCGATCACTTACTATACTAACTGGAACACTATGCAATCTAACTATCTCTCTCAAGAAAATCTCAGCCAATGATGCTGCAGTACGGGTTCCCTTAATTGGAATGAAATGGGAGCTCTTAGTTAACCGGTCCACTATAACCCATATTCCTTCGTTTCCCTTCTTGGTTCTTGGCAAACCATGGATGAAATCCATATAAATCATTTCCCACTTCCATTCTGGAACTTCCAAAGACTGCAACAAACCTGCCGACTTCTGTTGATCTCCTTTAACCTACTGGCAGATAGCACAACTATTGACAAAAGCAGATACATCCCTTTTCATGCTCGGCCACCAGAAAACCCTTCTCATATCCTTATACATCTTAGATATTCCTGGGTGAATATTCAGTCTGGAGCGATGACACTCAGATAAGACTTCTTGCCTCAATCCATCTATATTATGTACACACAAACGACCATTTATCCTCAAAGCACTTTGATCATCCACCTTGAAATCCAAATATCGATCATCCTTGGTTCTAAGAATCAGTTCTTCTAAAGATCTATCCTCCTTTGCTTGCTTATGATTCTTTCCTGGAGAGACGAAACAACTTCCAAAAGAGACAGAACTGCATTCTTGCTAAGAGCATCTGCTACAACATTTGCCTTCCCTGGGGTATACAGGATATCCAAGTCATATGATGCTAGAAACTCAACCCATCGCTGCTGCCTCAGATTAAGATCCTTCTGAGAGAAAGATACTTCAACGGTTTGTGGTCCGTGAATAACTCGAACTTCTCTCCCAAAAGATAGTACCTTCAGATCTTCAAAGCAAAAACAATGGCTAACAACTCCAGCTCATTCGTAGCGTAGTTCCTTTCATGAGGCTTCAATTGCCGACTCGCATACGCAATTACCCTTCAATTTTGCATCAGAACTGCTCCCAGTCCAACTATACAGGCATCTGTGTAAACGTCAAACTTGCCTTTTCCATCCGGAATAGACAACACAGGAGCACTGTTAACCATGTCTTCAACTTCTGGAAAGCTTCCTCACATTCAGGTGTCCATTTGAATTTTAGCTGCCTTCCTTGTCAGCTTAGTTAGGTGCAAAGAGATCTTGGAATAATCCTTGATAAACTTTCTGTAGTAGCCAGCTAAACCTAGAAAACTACGAACTTCAGTCGGTGTCTGCAGCTACTTCCACTCCAGAATAGTCTCAACCTTTGCTAGATCTACAGAGACACCTTCTCCAGAAACAATATGCCCCAAAAATTTGACTTCCGATTTTCAAAAATGGAAATTAGAGAATTTCGCCTTCAAAACATGCCTTCTTAGAGTCTCTAACACTATCTTCAAATGCTGCTTGTGCTCTTCTTCGGACTTAAAGTAGACTAGGATATCATCGATGAACACCAGAACAAACTTATTCAACACATCTCGAAAGACTCGGTTCATTAGATCAACAAAATAAGCAGAAGCGTTGGTTAACCCGAAAGGTACAACCAACCACTCATAGAAACAATTTAGTCCCGTAAATGCAGTTAAGGGAATACTATCCTCAGCTACCCTTAACTGATGGAATCCCGATGCTAAATCCAACTGAGAGAAAAATGAAGCTCCATGTAACTGGTCAAAGAGATCATCAATATGAGAAGAGGATATTTATTTCGGATGGTCACTTTGTTCAACTCTCGATAGTCAACACAGAACCTTAGCGACCCATCCGACTTAGTGACAAACACTGCAGCAGAACCCCAACAAGAAATACTGAGCCTCATCAATCCCTTCTCCAAAAGATCCTGAGTTTTCTTCACTAGCTCCTCTCTCTCCCTAGGAGCCATCCTCCTGCTAGGCTGAATCACTGGTACTACTCCTGGAACCAAATTAATGCGAAACTCTATCTCTCGATGTGGAGGTAAACACTTGACTTCCTCGAATACATCACGAAAATCTTGGACCACATCGATATCTTTAAACTCCTCTTGAGAAGTCTCAACCCTATGTAAAAGACTACTCAAGTGAATTTTAGAATTATCACACATCACTCTAGCAAACCTACCCAGATCAGTTTCCAACGAAACTGTTCTCTCATCACAATTCAGGACAGCCTTATACTTATCAAGCCAATCCATCCTCAATATAAGGTCAAACCTCTTAAAATCCAACACATAAGGGTCACAAGAAAAATTACGGGACCGATAGGAAATCCTCAAATCCTTACAGATCATATCTAATTTGGTTCCCCCTCCTATAGGATTAGATACAAGGATGGGATGGTCAACAGTACTAGGGGGTAAGAAAGAACTTCTCTACAGATTCCAGAGAAATAAAACTCAAAGTAGCACCCGAATCAAATAAAACTTCAATGTACTTTCCATCTAAAAGTAATGTACCTTCCAATACTTCCTTGCCTTTAGATAAAGTTAATGGTCCACCCTCCAAAGCAAATACCTTATTCTGCTGAGCTTTACGAAGTAGCGGGCAATCCTTGATCATATGACCTGGTTGGTGGCAATTGAAGCATAGAGATTTTTGAACCAAAGCCGAACCCGGTCCACTTTGATGCAACTGCTGCTGTTGAGATCTGCCCTGAGGGCACTGATTAGCCAAATGCCCAATTTGCTGACAATTATAACAATTTCGAGATCCATTTCTTCGTCCTTTCTTTCCTTTGCCTTGCTTCTTCCAATTTGGATTGAACTTTCTTTTGTTCGGATTAGCAGAATTCCCTCCTGATGTTGCTACAGGTGCCATTGGTTTCTTTTTCATTAAATCTTCATATCTCAGAGCCATATCAATTAACTTGACAAAATATCCTTTCAAATGCGCTGTCATCTTCTCATGAAATTCTGGCCTTAATCCTTGCACAAACATTTCGTTATTTTTGAGGGGAGTGTCTATGAGTCCCGGTCCATAGCAAGATAGTTCATTGAATTTGGTCTCATACTCCGATATAGTCATGCTCTCTTGCTTCAAATTCAGAAAATCTCGGTACAGACGAGTTTTCCCTGCTGTTGGCATGAATTGCTCCTTAAACAACTCTTTAGATCTTTCCCAAGAAATATCGTCCTTAGAGATATTTGCTACCGCTGCATCCCACCAGGCTGCAGTGCCTTCTTGCAATTGCCATGAAGCCATTTCCCTTTTCTGCTCATCAAACAACTTCATACTCTTAAAGATGTGCTCACATGAGTATAGTCAAGCTTGAACCTCAGTTACAGTCTCTAACCCTTTAAATGGCCTCCCTCCAAGGTTGGTGAAGTCCTTGCATAAAGCGGCAAAACTAACCCGAGGTGGTATTGGATCCACAGCCTCACTAGCAGTCTGACTTCGTCCATTATCAGTCGACGTACTGCCCCTACCTCTGCCTCTCCTTCCAAAACTCATATTGGGAACCTGGACAAGTAACCCAACAAATTTAGATAGGTATATAGTTATATAAAAATACAAATACGCACTTTCAAGATGGATACCACTCCTGAGCCTAGGTATTATCTCAACCTATGTTCCGATACCAACTGTGACGACCCGCCTTCCATTTCACAGAAAGACGTATCATCATTAAGAAAGAAATAGGTAGAAAAAGAAAAGATAGAAGAAAGAACTAACAAATATCAGAATCTCGCAGCGGAAACGGAACGAAATATAATACATCACATAACTATTACATAGTCTTACATATATCAGAGTTACACAACATCATTCAACAAGACAGTCATATGTATATCTGTCATTACAAACATCCCAAAATACATCAGACATTAACTAACACATCGGACTAAAAAGATAGATACGTCTGGACTCCTGCTCTAAGCTCCTTCAGACTTCAACAATCCAAGACCTAATCACTTGGCTACTCATAAAAATTTGAGTACCCAAGAGTTTAAGAAAAACAGAATAAACTCCGGGTCAGACATGGGTCTGGTGTGAGTAAACGGGTTAAAGTTGCTTAACTTTGAAAACCATTTGAAATAAAGGCATCACGTAAGACTTCCCACACATAAACATGGGTAAGTGTTTACCTTACGCTAAACAAAACATTTTACAGAAAATCCGGTGATATTATAATAGTATCTAGGTTTTCAAGTAAAATAGAAAATAACTGAAATGCTTACATCTCACATTCCAACATAGTTGGGCACAATCAAAACCGTACAGGCACTTATTGGAGATTGGATTCTATACAATGGCAGGGCTACTGGGGTACCATCCGTCACAGTATGTGGCCTAGATCAACATACCGAGGATCCACCCTAAATCCCTTGCAACACAAGGCCGGAACCATCCCTTACTAGACAGTCCTGAACAAGATAAGCCCACAGTTGTGGCCAACAACTGCCCACACAGCCGAAATAAAAGGGACATTTAGACAGGGGTATATCTCGTCCTACTTGGGTGCTACCCACTTAACCTTGTTGCACCTCCCTTGTTTTAGCCATTCCCGGTTGATGAGGCTTGAAGCTGCAATTACCTTTAGAGAACACATCTCTTAGAATGCTCATCATCCACAAGACAATGTTCTGAAAGCATTCAATCCATACAAGTTCGTTCCGGGTTCGAACGAAATCGAAGGCATTATCTCATTACACTCATTTTGGAATCACCCTTAGAGTTAACGATGATAACCCTTGCACTCTGAAACACCATCTCGATCTTCACTTGAGATGCCATGACCTATCGTTTAACTTGGATCGATGTGGTTTTCGGATAATCATAATGACACCCAATCCCGGTCTCATCGAAATCCAAACGCCATTTTAAAGGTCAAGTTGTTTAATAGTTTAATCAATTCAATTCAACATTTAGAATTCACTAATCATTTAACACAGATAATTCATACAAAATCATCACAGATATATCCAAATCATATCGTAGAGTATCATAGAATATCACCTAATAGATATCACAAATCCAGATATTCTACCCACACAAACATCCTTAAATAGGAATTATTAATCCATGTTATAATTAATTTAATTATCTTAAACTAAATTAATTACTTAAAAATTAATCACTAATCCTGCTTAATTAATAACAAATCAAACCATTTAATCAATTAATCATTTCTTAATTACCCTTTTAAATCAATTAAACAAATCTTAATTATTTAATTAATTACTCCTTAATTACCCACTACTTAATTAATTAATCATTAACTACTAATTAGTTAATCATTAACCCTTAATTAATTACTTAATTAATTAACTACTAATTAATTTTGATTAGCTAATTTAGTATTTTTAATTACAATTTAATTAAACACTTAGTTGATAATACCAATCTTAAATTAAAAATTTATTCATCTCAAATCACTTAGTTAGTTACAATTATAAATTAATTACCATTCTTAATTTTCTTTTAATATAAACAAAGTAAAAAAATCATTTATCTTACATTTTAAAATCTTCCTTAATAACTTTAATTAATATATAAAAAATTCTTAAGTATCCACTTAATTAATTTAAACTTATAATAAACTCTTAACTTAACTTCTTCAAACAATTAAATAAATTCATTAGCACTTAAACTGGTTCAAGATGATTATAATAAACTTAATTTTATCAGGCTTATAAATTTTGAAAGCAAAACCCAGGAAAAATCCCTCTAGTCCAACCCGAGTTATTTCTCCTATTTCCCCGAGTTTCCCTCTTCTTATTCCTCACATATATAATTTCTTTTTTTAGTTAAGAACAACAGGTGAAATACTTCTCAGGCAATACTCGAGCCAAACTTCAAAAACACGAGTTCACCTTCGAGTCACCACGAACCAACCTTCAGACACCAAATCATTGCCGTGCACGTGCACAGTGTCTCTCGGAGGCTCCGACGAACCACGGTCCCTCCGGCGAGTCGCGTATCATCACTACACCCGAAAGAAAAAGCCGATTCAACGCTAACAAACCCACAGCGAAATCGAGCTTCATGTTCGAAAACTCGAACTCCCATCCTCGTCAAAATCACCTCGTCCAAGCAAATTCTGACCATCATAAAAGCTATGACTCCGGCCTCACCTCGTCGATTCCCTATACTACACTTCCCTTGAATTTCGAGCAGCTCGATCAACAAGGGGTGGCGAAAACTCCTCGTCTCCGACCACGTCAAACTCAAGTGTTAAAACCTAAATCGGTCCATACTCGACGCTGTTGGACGAATTTTCACCACCAATCCAAATCCATCCCTAGCCGAACCAGGGCATCACCGGTCCAACTCCATCTCCCAACCGGACCATCAACCCACCGAACCAGCCACACCGGACCAAGCTCCCTACAGGCCGAACCAAGTGTTTCTCCTTTACTACCGAACCACCTCATGACCGAACCAATGCACCACCGAACCAACTAAACTCCCACCGGACCGGCTCCACTCCATGCTCACCGAACCAACCTCTCTTCCCGTGCCACCGAACCAAGGCCTCGCCGAGCCAACCCCTGCCGAACCAATGCCACTTCACTCACAACCAAATCAAACTCCATCCAACCTACCACCGGACCAAACCACGCCCTCACCTCCGAACCAAGCCTTGCCGAGCCAACACTGCCAGGCCACATTGCTTCAGCCCAGGCCCATCAGCTGCTATATACATCCAAGACCCCTGCCTCCAGCCTCACTCTATAAATAGAGGGGCAGGGGTACAACAATGGAAGACAAGTTTGAGAGCTCAAGCACGGAAGGAACTTTCAAACAACTTTCATATACTTGTATACAAAACTTTGTACTTGTAATCTGAAAGAAAAGAGAGAATAACATATAAAGTGGACGTAGGCACGTTCTGGCCGAACCACTATAAATCTGCATGTCTTTTACAGTTTAGCCCTTGTTTTTTACTTATTTGCATAAATCACCCAAACCGCTAAGAACAACATAAAATCAACTAAAACATACGACTTTGAGGTGTTTGCCCATTTTTTGTGCAAACATTTTTGGTGCTTTCACTGAGAGCTTGGAACTCAAAGCTTCAGCTTCCCTCATTCAACCTTCTTTCCCAATAGCACCCTTCATTGCCTAGGAAACATGACTTCCAGGCCGAGAAAAGACGCCAACAAGGGAAAGAACGTTGCAACCAGCAGCGCTCCAGATCTAGTGGATCCAGATCAAGAGAACCATCCCACTACGACAGCAGTGCCAAATGTAGATCAGGCAAACCCGACAGCCCCTGCCACGGAACAACCGGAAGCAATTACTAGGGCGGATCTAGACAGAGTTGTGGTTGAAGTAACTAACCGCTTCGCATCCCAACAAGAAGCTTTGGTGAACAAACTCATGTCACGCTTGAGGGATGCCGAAGAATCCAACCGCAACACTGAATCATGGGGTGAGTCTCAATCTGGAGGATCTCGGAGACAACAAAGGTCTTCCCTCTTCGAAGAAGCTATCAACAGGAATAACAATGATAGGGGCCGCGCCCGGACTCAGCCCGAACTCCGACTCGAGGAAGCGCTTAGAACCGAACCCAATGGGGGAGGCACCAGGCGAGGGTCGGATATAGCTGAGCCAGTTATGCCGCCTAATCATAGAAACCCCGCTGAACGGAGCCGAGCTAGAACCCAGCCCGAAGTTGACCCCATAGAAATGCTCGAAACAGAACCCCACAGGGGAAGATCAAGGCAGGGGCCAACTGTAGCTGGTCCTAGCATGTTATCCGAGCAGCCAAAGACAGCCACTGGATAACGTCAGAAGTGATAGACTATACCATCCCTACAGGTCATCTGGACGAGATCGATCCCGTAGGGAAGAACCAAGCTAATTTTTGTCCGCTCCAAATTCTGATGAAAGAATGGCACGATTATTCAGGGAATGCGTTCGACGGGAGCAAAGGGATCGAGGGATAGACGCTAGGGTAACTAGCCCTTTCACCCGCGACATCGAAACCGCCATCACCCCTCGAGAATGGAAAATGCCGACAATGGAACCGTACAAGGGAACTTCCGACCCCGTTGTACACTTGCAGAGATACACACAGCATATTCTCATGAGCGGAG
Organism: Allium cepa; assembly: GCA_030765085.1. Classification (NCBI taxonomy): domain Eukaryota; kingdom Viridiplantae; phylum Streptophyta; class Magnoliopsida; order Asparagales; family Amaryllidaceae; genus Allium; species Allium cepa. The sequence continues at coordinate 64,394,503 of CM060935.1, forward strand.
CAACGGAAGGAGTGTTGTGTAAATGCTTTCTGCTATTCCTAGCAGACCTAGCTACCTCCTGGTTCTACCATCTACCCCAAGGATCTATCAGCTCATGGGAGATGTTGAAAGAAAAGTTCATTAGCCAGTTCCGCATTCATGTGGAACAACCCAAGGATGCTTATTCTCTATCTACAGTCAAACAGAAATCTGGAGAGACACTGCAACAATATCTAACCCGGTTCAACGCCGTAGCGGCCGCAGTCCAAGATGCCGATGAGAAACTCACCTTAATGGCCCTCTGTAGTGGTGTGCACCCAGATACCAAGTTTGCTAGAAGACTAACTAAAGAAAAACCAGCTACCTTGCCCGATTTCTTCCATGAAGCTGGGAAGTACATAAGACTCGAAGAGGCTACCACTGAAAGGCAGACAGGACCGCAGGCTAAGACGGCTCATGGAAACGCCCCCACCGCAGCGAAGGACATTCGGAGAAACGACTCCAGAGACAATGCAGGGGGCAAGAAGGGAGAAAAGCGCTTGTACCGACCAGGACCGAGATTTGACGCTTACACTCCCTTGAATGAAACAGTCGAGAACATCTTCCTGGCCACCTAGGACGAACTTACATACAAGCGCCCCCCGTACAAGAAAGAGTCAGATCGCGCAATCCAGTCCGGAAAATTCTGCCGTTCCACGAGTCTCATGGGCACGATACCAATGAATGCCGCCATCTCCGAGACCTAATTGAAGAACACATCAGGAGAAGGAGGCTGGAACGCTATGTGAAGGGCCAGGATAGGACTCCAGCTCCCGCCAAGGAAAACCCAGGGCAGCTCCACCCAGAGACAGGCGGAGGAAATCGCAACACTAGCGGTTCCAGCCAAGAGAAGATAGTGGTCCATACAATATCAGGAGGGCTACACATAGCCGACAAGAGCTGGGGAGAAATGGAAGGATATGGAAACTCACTCAGAAGCGAGGGAGACTGCGTCAATTCTGTTATGGAAGAATGCCACCCTAAGCGGAGGGAAAATAATGACATCACATTCAGTGGGCACGACCTAGAAGGAAGGCAATACCCTCATATGGATCCTATGGTCATCTCTGCCTGGTTCGGCCCAGCTGAAGTTTTTCGAATCCTAGTAGACACTGGAAGCTCAGTGAATATTCTGTTCAAGCATGCTTTCGACAAAATGAAGCTGTCAATGAAGGACGTGTCTCCCTGCAACAAACCGCTACACGGTTTCACTGGAGAAGCAAAGATGCCCCTCGGACAATTGGATCTCTTTGTTGAATTGGGAAGTCATCCCCGCTCCGCCGTTCGAAAACAAACATTCGTGCTAATAGACAACCACTCGGCCTACAATGCCTTTTTAGGAAGACCAGCCTTGTCCGACTTCCAAATTGTCCTTGCCCCATGGTGCCTGAAGATGAAGTTCCCAATGGATAATGGAGTGGGAGAAGTAGAAGGGGATCAAGATGCCGCTCGGGACTGCTATGTAACCGAACTTCGCAATAATCGCAGGAGAGATAAAGGGAAGAATGTAGAGACTGCTCTCTGCAAGAAAAGCTTGGAAGCATAGCAACTAAAGAAAGCCCCTCCTCTTCGATATACAAGTGATTCCTTTAATGAATTAGACCCTAGGGACAAAGAGGAGGAGGCCACCGCCGAGCCTGCAGAGGCTATGGAATTCGTATCTGTAGACAAACGTGACCCAAGTAAACTGCTGAGAGTCGGATCTCAGTTAAAAAGAGAATTAAAGAATCAACTCATTGATTTTCTTCGCCACAACATGAATGTATTTGCATGGACGCACGCTGATATGACTGGAATCTCCCCGGACATAGCATGCCACGCACTAAACATCGATTCTACCAAGGTACCGGTAAAGCAAAAGAAGAGAAGTATGGGGGCAGAACGATCAGCAGCTCTCGAGGAAGAAGCAAAGAACTTACTTGCCAATGACTTCATACGTGAAGCCATCTACCTGGAATGGATCGCCAACCCGGTACTGGTAAAGAAAGCTAATGGGAAGTGGCGAACATGCATCGATTTCTCCAACTTAAATGACGCTTGCCCGAAAGACTGCTTCCCACTCCCCCGAATCGACCAACTCGTGGACAGCACTGCCGGACACGAACTTTTATCTTTTATGGACGCATACTCAGGATATAACCAGATCCCTATGCACGCTCCCGATCAAGACCACACTAGCTTCATCACTGACCGAGGATTGTACTGCTACAAGGTAATGCCATTTGGACTTAAAAACGCCGGAGCTACTTATCAGCGCCTCGTCAACAAGATGTTTGCAGAACCGATAGGACGAACTATGGAAGATTATGTGGATGACATGCTGGTAAAATCGAGGAAAGCCAACGACCATATAAACCACCTGGACGAGATGTTTCAAGTACTTCGCCAATATGGAATGAAGCTGAACCCTCTAAAGTGCTCCTTTGGAGTATCATCAGGAATGTTCTTAGGATTCATCGTTCATGCCAGGGGGATTGAAGCAAACCCCAAACATGTCCGAGCTTTACAAGATATCAAGACACCATCTACTCGAAGAGAGATGCAAAGCCTAAACGGGAAAGTGGCCGCCCTGAGTAGGTTCATCTCTAAAGCAACCGACAAATGCATCCCTTTCTTCGAAGCTCTAAAGAAAGACAAAGGAAAGTTCGAATGGACTGACGAATGCTCGACAGCCTTCCTTAACTTAATCGGACACCTCCATAGGCCACCGGTACTTTCAACTCCAAATGAAGGCGAGGAACTATACCTATACCTTGCTGTATCATCCCACGCTTTGAGTGCCGCTTTGGTGAGAGAAGACAACCGCGCGCAGCGACCCGTATACTTTGTAAGCAAGAGATTCACAGGGGCAGAAGTCAAATACCCTAAACTTGAAAAGCTAGCATACTGTTTGCTTATCACGTCGCGGAAACTGCGACACTATTTCCAGTCTCATTCCATCAGAGTTTTAACCGATCAACCGCTAAGGCAAGTGCTCCATCGCCCCGACACTTCTGGGCGATTACTTAAGTGGTGCATCGAACTAAGTCAATATGATATCACTTACCATCCTCGCACCGTTATCAAGGGGAAAGCCATAGCTGATTTCATTGCCGAATTCACTACTAGCGAAGGTAAGGACCAATCTGAAATAGCAGAAGATATCAAGTGGAATCTCTTCGTAGATGGAGCGTCGAACGAACAAGGCTCGGGGGCAGGTGTTGTGATAATCAACCCCAGGGGAAAGAAGCTGCACTGCGCCCTAAGATTGGAATTCGCTGCCACCAACAATGACGCAGAATACGAAGCAGTAATCGCCGGATTAGAACTTGCCTTGGAAATAGGAGTCCGTTCTTTATATCTTTATAGTGATTCTCAACTCATTATAAATCAAATACTAGGAGAGTTCCAGACTCGAGGAGAACGACTCACAGCATACCTAAAGAAGACCAAGCTGCTACTTAACCAACTGGATCACTATTTGATCAGACATATTCCCCGAGAGGATAATCAAGAGGCCGACGAACTGGCAAAGCAAGCCAGCATGAAGAACAACTCCTTTTCGGGAGCAATAGCCGTCTCAAAACAACTAGCCCCGAGCTTCGAACGGGAGGATCTGATAGCTGCAATTGAAGAAGAAACTTGGATGGCTCCTATCTGGAAATACTTACAAGATGGCGCATTGCCCAGCGAGCGTAGCGAAGTCAGGAAAATCTTGACGAAAGCCTCCCGCTACACACTGCAAGAAGGAATCCTCTACCGGCACGGCTTCTCTAACCCCTTATTACTATGTGTCGCCGGAAGGGAAGCCAAGGAAATCTTATCCAACATCCACCAGGGAAGCTGCGGAGATCACACTGGAGGGCAGACTCTGGCAAAGAAGATACTCCGATATGGATATTTCTGGTCCACCTTGAACAAAGACGCCTTAGACTTCGTCAAAAAATGTGAAAGATTTCAGAAATTTGCCAAAATTCCTCGACTACCAACAAATGAGATCACTCAAATGACTAGCCCTTGGCCCTTTGCAGTATGGGGAATTGACTTGATTGGTGAACTGCCAATGGGCCGAGGCGGAGCTAAATATGCTATAGTAGCAGTCGACTATTTCATCAAATGGGTGGAAGCAGAACCTCTAAATAAAATATCTTTGGCAAAAGTTATCAACTTCTTGATCAAAAATATTCTGTGCAGGTACGGAGTCCCACTCAAGATCATATCAGACAACGGACTTCAATTTGACAGCGAATAATTCGCCAACTGGTCCCAAGAGCACGGGATTCACAAAAGCTTCTCATCCGTGGCTTATCCCCAGGCGAACGGCCAAGTCGAAGCTATCAACAAAATTCTCAAAACACTGATCAAGAAGAAACTTGAAAAGTCAAAGGGCGCTTGGGTGGATCAACTTCCTACGGCACTTTGGGCCTACCGCACATCTTTCAGAACATCAACAGGGCATACTCCTTTCTCTTTGGCATACGGATCGGAGGCAATGCTCCTAGTTGAGACTATTGTGCCTTCCCACCATAGGATCCACTACAACCCAGAAGAAAACGAAGAACTCCTCCTCATGTCTTTGGATCTGATTGAGGAGAGAAGAAATGATGCAGCACTCAAAGTAGCAGCTCACAAACAGAAGTGGCAGCACTATACAACTCCAAAGTCAAGCATCGCAGCTTACAAGAAGGAAATCTTGTCCTCAAGCGAATCTTTCCGCGCCCCGGGGCACTGGACCCCATCTGGGACAGACCATATGTAATTCATAAAGATCTCCACAACGGAGCTTATATTTTGTCAACAGTGGACGGAGAGGTGTTCCAGAGGGCATGGAACATCCGACACCTCAGTCGATACTTTTCTTAACTTGTACTGCCCATATGAAGTGAATTAACAAAGAGAATCAGTGGACGTAGGCATTTTCGTGCCGAACTACTTTAAGAAACTTGGCTCTTGTTAACTTGTTCCTTTATATCTTGGCTACTTGTTAAGCTTTATCCTTTGCTGTTGAACAAAATCCTTTGCAGATGACATTTCAATTCAGAGCTTCACAACACAACTCCACCTGGACAAAATCTAACAGGTACGCTACGATCCTATGCCCTCGCCAATGAGACACTTTGCTCCGGTATCCCTCTACCGCGAGTTAACTCATTGTTTGCCTCGACCCTTAAAGCCGACTGTAATGAGCCGAGTATAAGCCACCGAGAAGGCCGATTATGCCATGGCAGCTCATTACAGCGATTTGGCTCGCCGGCAACTGTGAACCGACCATAAGCCCCAACATAAGGTGTGGCCAGCCAGGGGCAGTTCACAGTTGACGATCGGCCCCCACGCTAGCCGGCCACAGTAAATCGAATAATGCCCGCGATTACGGGCCATAATGACCCGGGTAGTTACTGTGCGCGATCGGCTCCGATGTGTCTTAAGTGCGGCTGTGGTAAAAAATAAAACTCCCCGCAGAGGCGTAAGATGGGTGACAAATGTCTCCAAGACCCACAGCTAGGGAAAGTGACTACAAAATCCGTTTGCCACGAACTTAAGCACATCGACGGCCTTCCGTGACTGAAAGTTTTACTTTTCCTATATTTCCATTTCATTTAAAACTTTTCTTCTATTCTCCGTAACGGTGCTTGAAAGTACAGGACATGAAATAGGGAACGCTCGCTAATGGGAACAGAAACTTACAATCGGATGACGAGACACTCAACAGCATTCCGTGCTTAGTCTTACAAGGCGCACAAAGTTGCCGTCCATAGCCGAAACATGAAGGGCGGTACCTTCTACTTTTATACATTAATGCATAGCTGCAGTTCATATCCACACATCACATTTACATTGCAAAATGAGAAAATTATACTTTGAGCAAAAAACTTGGCATCAGGCACAGTCAAGCCACTAGTAACATGCATATTTACATCACTTACACAGCACAACAAAATAGCGATAACATTCCAACATAAAGGAATCAACTTATGTTATGAAATTACATAAAGTCATTCATCATAAACAATATTATTACAGTCACATCAATGTTTTGGACTAACAAAAACAGCGATAAAAGGAAATCACAAGGTGACCGAATCCGGACAAGGAACCAGCTGCGTCCGCACTTTACCCTCATCCTACCAGCTCTCCAAGCCTACTTAGCCGCAGGGTCGGAGCTCCCAGCATGCTTATCAGAAGTCCCACCTGTCCAATTCAGAAGAGGAATCCATTAAACCAACAACGGACGATCAAGTCATGAAAAACTAAAATAGGGAGAATTCACCAGCATCCGCTTCTTGGTCCTCATCCCCCAACTGCACACCGGCATCCTCCGCAGCAAGTAGCCGCATCCCCTCCTTCACCGCTACCTTCTCCTCCTTTGAGAACTGGGCGGTTACCATGTCCATCCTGAATGCCGCTCCACCTTCCTTATCCGCATCGGCCTTGGCCTCCTCCAAAGCCCGGAGATATATCCTAGCCATGATCCGGGGATAGTCATCCATCCAGGATAGATTACCCTGCTTTCAGGTACGGAAGTAGATATCCTGCAACATCTCATCCATCATCCCCTCATTCTCCTCAAACTCCCTCACCCGGGCCTCGGAGGACAACAACCTGGCGATGACAACATCCCTCTCCGATCGATATCTCAAGCGGTCAGCCTGGAGAGACCTCCTCATTTCCTCCATCTCTTCCTTTAGCCTGGCCTGAGCAAGCTCTACGGCCTCAAGCCTCCCAGATAACTCCTCTACCTGCTCGAGATCCTCCCTCCGAACCTCGTCCATCGTAGAGATAACTATGTCAATCCGCTCCTTGCAGGTGGCCTCCATCTTTCGCAACTCAGCCTTGCTAGCCTCCTCCATGGTTTTCTTTAGTCGTCGGGAGGCCGCCTCGTGCTGGGATATCTGGATAGCCTGATCGGCAAGCTGTTTGGCCTGATCAGAAACCTGTAGCCGCAACCGGATGTTAGCACTTTCGATTTCCTCCCCAGCCCTGGCCAGTCGAGCATGATGCTACATTAACCTCTTGGTTTCCTCAGCCACCTGATCGATGCTTGCCTTAGCCTCATTCCCTATGGTCACAATCCGAGTAGTAAGCAAATCGAGGTCTACCGACTTAGCCTCGTCAAGCACCCGTACCATGGGGTTGTGGGGAAGAAGATGCTCACCCGTGACCTCGTCAAAAGAGATATCCTGAAAACTCGGGTCCAGATCCGGGTGGCCGGCAAATGGGTTGCGATCCAAACCAGGACGGTCTATCGGAGTGACGGTTGGATTTTCGGACGGATGGGGGGAAGGCATAAACTCAGTATCCTCTTCAGTAATATCATGGATGGGCTGGACTGGAGGCTGAGGGCCAAGTGAAGGTTCAAACGAAGATCGGCCCCTTTTCCTCCTTTGCATATCTTCTTCAATAACTCCAAGAAAAGGGCGATATCTAACTTCATCCCCAGGACGGCTAGTTGGCGGCTTTGGTTTGGCAGAAGCTTTGAGTAGCTTATACTGTTCGAGGCGGTGTCGGATATCTGATGACTTGGCCGCCTTACCTGCTCCTGGAATAAAAACCAAGTGTTACGAACATGCAATGATCCATAATCCAAGAAATATGTTAAGTTAAAAAGAATGAGAAGGCACGTCTGTTATACAAACCCTGCGGAGGAGTAGGATGCTGCAATAAGTCCTGAATCTCAGTCCAGGACGGAAGCGAACCATAAAATATTCCTAAGTCCCTATCATAAATGGAGTCTGCAGAAGTCAAAAGTTCACCTTGAATCGCTGGAATCGCCTTAGCTGAAGAACTCTCAGAAAATGGATCGGCGCCAGCCCCAGTCTTGTCAACCCCCTTTGCCTTCTCAACCAAAGCCGATCCTTCTTCCGACTCCCCAAAAGCTTGACGGAAAGCATCATCCGTCCACTCATGAATCTCTCCCGCTTGCCCGAAGGTTAAGGCACCAACGCCACTACCGCTCTGTCCATCTCCTCCTTCACCATCACCTCTACCTTCCTCCACATCTTCCTCTCCCGGAGCAAGTGGGCAAGTACTAGGAGAGGGACCGTCGGACTTCTTAAGTTTCTTACCTCCAACAACGGGAGGCTTTGTAAAAGGTTCCCTCTTGCCACTCTTCACCGTGGCCCCTTCCTTGGCTTTGGCAGCCTTCTCCTCAGCCGTGTCTCTCTGCTTAACCACGGACTGGTGTGGCAGAATCAAGTTGTGCTCCAGGAGAGTAGCATTCCTGATCAGGAAAGAAGCCGACCTGTCCCATCCCGAAATGGCCTTTATTTCCGCAGCCATCTGGACCAGGGAATCACTCTCTACGACTGCAAAACCACCTGTCGCTAGCAAGAAATAGAAGCATATCAGAAGAAGCACTGCAGTCGGAATAAGGAAACTGTAGATAAAGTTCAACTTACAGCCAGAAGTGAAGAGGCGGAAGGAGACAGAATCGTCCCTGATAAAAAACCATTCTTTCTTAAACATGGTGAACTTTGAGTATAAGTCCAAGACCGGTTTGAAGGGAACGACCGTTTCTAAACTAACATACGGAGACCCCTTCTTGTAGCCTCTCAGATTATACAAGTATCGAATTTCCCGGTTAGAAGGAGGGCGCCCATACCTCCTCTGGAAGATAACGAATAAGCACACCAGAATAGCGTAGGAATTGGGCTGGAGCTGGAGTGGGGCCACCTTCAGATAGGTAAGGAAGCTGACTATCCATGCATTGATCAGAGGAATGGCCCCACACATACAGTGGTATCTGCTGTAAGCAAAATATCCTTCAGGAGGGTCATATGGCATAACCCCCTCTCCCGGCAACAACATGCAAACCCTGTAAATCCCGAAGGAACGAGAGATGACATCAAGCTGCTCCTCCCTGAGGGAGCTAGGAAAACAATCGGGCGGGGAATTCAAGAGCTCCTGGGGGCCATACCCATCTACTAGCGATCTCGGAGCAGGCCCAGGACGTTCGGCCAGAACTGGGGGCACTATGGAGGACTCTGCTCTGTCCTTGGACTTTCGCTTATCGGATCGGGTTTCCACTTTTTGAGACATTTTATCTGCAACAACAAAAACACAGAAAAACACAATATTAGAACAAGGAGGCGCAGAGATGCAAACAAATAAGGTTCATTCGGCATTCCCAATGCCAGGGTTCATTCGGCATTCCCAATACCAGGGTTCATTCGGCATTCTCAGTATAAGGTTCATTCGGCATTCTCGGTACAAGGTCAATTCGGTATTAAAATCTTTTAGTTCATTCGGTAAAACGAAGTAAATCGAAGAAGCCATTCGGCAGTCACCTAATTCGGCAGAGTGATTGATTCGGCAGGAAGTTCTGATCCGGATAGCTCGTTCGGTAGGGAATAACAGAAGCCCTCGACCCATACTTATAGGGGAAGGTTGGATAACCGGACCAGCCGGTTCGGCTCTCAGGCCGAATATGGTCGTTAAATCAAAACAAAGCACGACATATGTTAAACATATGCCCTACTTTGGGGGGAAAGTGTTGGACGAATTTTCACCACCAATCCAAATCCATCCCTAGCCGAACCAGGGCATCACCGGTCCAACTCCATCTCCCAACTGGACCATTAACCCACCGAACCAGCCACACCGGACCAAGCTCCCTACAGGCCGAACCAAGTGTTTCTCCTCTACTACCGAACCACCTCATGACCGAACCAATGCACCACCGAACCAACTAAACTCCCACCGGACCGGCTCCACTCCATGCTCACCGAACCAACCTCTCTTCCCGTGCCACCGAACCAAGGCCTCGCCGAGCCAACCCCTGCAGAACCAATGCCACTTCACTCACAACCAAATCAAACTCCAACCTACCACCGGACCAAACCACGCCCTCACCTCCGAACCAAGCCTTGCCGAGCCAACACTGCCAGGCCACATTGCTTCATCCCAGGCCCATCAGCTGCTATATACATCCAAGACCCCTGCCTCCAGCCTCACTCTATAAATAGAGAGCAGGGGTACAACAATGGCAGACAAGTTTGAGAGCTCAAGCATGGAAGGAACTTTCAAACAACTTTCATATACTTGTATACAAAGCTTTGTACTTGTAATCTGAAAGAAAAGAGAGAATAACATATAAAGTGGACATAGGCACGTTCTGGCTGAACCACTATAAATCTGCGTACAGTTTAGCCCTTGTTTTTTACTTATTTGCATAAATCACCCAAACCGCTAAAAACAACATAAAATCAACTAAAACATACGACTTTGAGGTGTTTGCCCATTTTTTGTGCAACCAGACGCCACGACGAACTGGAACACTTACCACTATTTTTCCTAACTTCGCCATCAGCCATACTAGCTTCGTGCAAAATCTCAAAACCCGGTATAACTCCGATCGCCAAAAATTGATCGAAACTCCTTTTTTGATCAACTCCAAACTGCTTTTAATATACTCAACTAAAATCACCATTTTCATTTTAAAAATCCTATTTTTGAATGTTGATTCAAGATATATATTTGAATTAGCAATTTATAACATTCGAATTTAACATATAATTACATGTTGCTCTGTAAAACCAGTTTTCCAGTTGTGATATTTCACCAACATGTTTCAAACAAATTCTTATATCTTGATTTATGTTTAAACAACTTGTTTTGTTTTAAACTGTAAGCCTAACAATGGTTGGATGAAGATGTATTTAATTTTCTAGTTTATTTTCACTCTATAACCAGAAATAAAGAAGAACAGGCCATTCAAAACTACACAGTACAATCATACATACATATACAGAGCCACTTGCTTACAAATATACATGCAAAGCACAATATTGTTCATGAATCAGATACATAGATTTAAGTTTTAAAATGATATGTTTACTCACTTAATTTGTTGAATAGAGAACCAATATATGGAAGCTGCTAACTGCCTCTGGTCTGGGTTTGTTTTGATCTTCTTACTTGCTTAGTTTAAATGTTATTTAAGTTGTAAAATCGTGATGCTTCCTTATTTCTGGTTTGCTTATTTTTTTTTAACAAACTGGAACTAGAAGGATGTACATATATATAGAGAAAAGGTTTTACAAGGGTAGGTATTTGCTGGTACAATTTTTTTTCTTGTGTTTGATCAGAGATTTTTTTCTCTTCTTTGACCAGATAAGATTTGTCGAAAATGAAATGATTTATAACATTTCGAAATGACCTTGTTTTGTGCTAGAACTGATAGCATTAAATGCAAATGTCTCCTTTCCTGTTTACATCCTTATCCTATTGATTTTGTATGTACATAGATATTTTTTTCTTGCCTTGTATATGCACATGTATTTCCATAGTATCTATATATTACTAGAATTACCTTATGTGTTTACTTTATGTTTTCATAGAACCATAGAAGTTACCTTATATATTTATTTCTATTTCTAAAATAAATCCTTACTTTTATTTCTATTTTAAGCTTAAACTATCAAACACTTAATTTATAATCATATTTTTTTTCAAATGATAAGTTTGTATTTTAATTAATCGGATTAAAGTAATATTACCAAAATCCCGGGTCGTCACAATTGGTGAGTACATTCAAAAAAACAGCAAAATACAAACAACAACTACATCAACTCGGGATAAGAATCCCTAATATAGTCCTTAGTTTCCCAAGAACAATCTCTAACATCTCCATTCCACTGAACCTTAACAAGATTCACAACCTTCTTCCTTAATTGCTTTATATCTCGAGTGACAATACAAATTGGCTGCCTAAGAATGGTTAGGTTAGGCTGAACCTCCAAATCAACTTATTGTCTCGGTTCAACTATCATCGATGTGTCGTGTATATACTTATGTGAATTAAGTTGTGCACATTTGATAGTCGATCTGGTAACTCCACTTTATTTGCATGTTTACCAATCCGGTCCAGTATGGGAAAAGGGCCAATATATTGAGGGGCTAACTTCCCTGTCTTCGCAAACCATGACACTTCTCAGAGCGGAGACTTTTACAAATACCAAGTACTTGACTAAGAACTCTAGATCCCTACGCCTTTGATCCATATAACACATTTGACGATCTTGCGCTTCCTTCATCTTTCTTCTAATATCAGATACTTTCTCACTGGCTTCTAAGATTATGTCGGGACCAAGAATAAGTTTATCCTCGGATTCAACCCAACACGAAGGAGAATGACATGGACGACCATAAAGAGCTTTGAAAGGGGCCATACCAATGCTTGCTTGACAGTTGTTGTTATAAGTGAATTCGAGTAAGGGTAAATGATCTTCCGAAGAACCCCTAAAGTCTAGAATGCATGCTCGCAATAAATCTTCCAAGATCCAGTTCACTCTCTCCGTCTTCCCATCTGTTTGGGGATGGTAAGCTATACATAGACTTAGCTCGATCCCTAAAGCAGTCTGTAGTCCCTCCCAGAACCTACTAGTGAATATCGAGTATCGGTTACTTACAGTACTACGAGGAATCCCATGGAGTCTCACAATCTCCTTTATATACAAACTCGCCAGACTCGTAGCAGTCCTAGACATCTTAACAGAAATGAAATGGGAACTCTTGGTTAGTTGATCGACTATAAACCAAATGCCATCGTTACCTCTTCTTGACCGAGGAAGCCCATCAATAATGTCCATAGAGATCTGATCCCAGTTCCACTTTGGGATCTCAAGTGGCTGAAGAAATCCAACTGTCTTCTGCTGATCACTCCTAATCTACTAGTAGTTTGCACAACAACTCAGAAAGATTGAAATATCTCGCTTCATCCATTTCCCCCACAATATCCTCTTTATATCTTTGAACATGTTGGTCACTCCTAGATGAAAAGATAACTTTGAATGGTGGCATTCAGCTAACACTTCTTGCCTAAATCCATCAAATTTTGGAACACAAATACGCCCATTCATTCAGTATGCCCTGGAGATCAATCTCAAAGCTAGAAACAACACCTTCTTCAACATACTTCTTAAGTCGAGCTAAAATAGGATCTGCCTCTTAATTGGATGCAGTTCTCTCTAACAATACTGACTTAACTTCTAGATTTGCAACCATTGCTACATTCCTACTCAATGCATCAGCAACGACATTTGCTTTTCTAGAGGTATAAAGAACCTCTATGTCATAAGAGGCGAGAAACTCCAGCCATCTCTGCTGCCTTAAATTCAAATATTTCTAGGTAAAAAGGTATGTTAAGGATTTATGGTCCGTGTAAAACTCGAACCTTTCGCCCAAAAGATAATGCCTTCACGTCTTTAGTGAGAAGATAATAGCTAAAAGCTCCAAATCGTGTGTGGCATAATTTTTCTCAGGCGGCTTTAGTTGTCGACTCGCATAGGCAGTAACTTTCCCATGCTACATCAGAACTACTCTCAATCCAGTTCCAAGCATCTGTATCATGGATAAACCTTCGCTCCCATTTGAGTGGTTAATACTGGAGCTCTAGTCAACTTTTCTTTCAATTTGTTGAATGCTTGATCACACTTAGAAGTCTGAGTGAACTTAAAATCTTTCTTTGTTAACTTCGTCAGATGAGAAGAAATCTTTGAGAAGTCCTTGATAAACCTTTGGTAAAGACCAGCCAATCCCAAGAAACTAACTTTCGTCGCACTTTCAGGCTTCTTCTAGTCTTGAACCACCACAACTTTAGCTGGGTCGACCGATATGCTTTCTCCCGAAATAACATGCCCTAGAAACCTCACTTTGGATTTTCAGAAATGGCACTTAGAAAACTTAGCTTTCAACACGTGGCTTCTTAAGGTATCGAGTATGAAACAGAGATGATATTAGTGTTCCTCCTCTACCTTGGAATAGATTAGAATGTCATTAATAAAGATGAGAACAAATTTATTAGGAATGTCTTGAAATACTTGATTCATTTAGTCCATAAAATAAGCGGGTGCGTTAGCCAATCCAAATGGCATAACTAACCACTCGTAGAAATTTTCAGGAACTCGAAAGGCTTTTAAGGGAACACTCTCCTCTTCCACTCTTAATTAGTGGAAACCAGTGGCAAGATATAATTGAGAAAATATTCGAGCACCATGTAGTTGGTCAAACATACCGTCGATCCTTGACAAAGGATATTTGTTCTTGATAGTCCTTTTGTTCAACTCCCGATAGTCTATGCATAACCTTAGATAACCGTCCACCTTTGTAATAAAGGCGACTGGCAATCCCCAACTCGAGGTACTATGTCGGATCAAGCCATTCTACAACAAACCATAAGTCTGCCTTCCTAACTCCCTCTTCTCTTTTGGATCCATCATTCGTAAGGGTTGTACAATAGGTCTAGCTCCCGGAACCAAATCAATACAGAACTTGACTTCACGATGAGGAGGTAAACCTTGCACCTCGTCAAAAATATCTATGAAATCTCGAACAACTAGCACATCTTCTAGCTCTGCTTTAACCACTTCGAGTGAATAGAGAAAACTACTCATTAACTTCTTAGGCTCTTCACAACTTATATCAACACCAACATCTCCTGCATCACTAACTCTAATAAGCCTTATACCACAATCCAAGATAACTTTAAACTTAGATAACCAATCCATTCCCAACAATAATCCAAAACTCATAAAGCCGAGAACAAACAAGTCAAAAGGAAAGGGATGATTTTGACAAGAAATAGGTACACTTAGATACACAGTGTCAAGATTTGTCGGACCTCCAATTGGGTTTGACACACGAAGAGGATTACTTGTGATAACATATAATGTTTAGTTTGTCCATTGGATCATAAGAAATAAAACTATGGGAAGCTCCTGTATCAAACAACACCCTTATAGGAATATCATAGATGGATACTGTACCTTGCAACACTTGCTTCCCTTTTTGATCTGAAAAGTGGACGATAGCTCTTCAGTGGTAAAATTCTGTCCTTGAGATCCCTTTTTAGGAAAAGGGCACTCATTCTTCATATGTCTTGGATGGTCGCAATTAAAATATGTGGCAATTGGGCAATGATTAGCAAAGTGGCTCATCTTATTGCACTCGAAATAAAGAATGTTGGCCAAGTTGGCCTGCTTCTTCTGTGCTGAAGCGCCATCCTCGGGTTTCTTCCCTGCACCTTGCTTCTTTCCCTTAAACTTACGCTTGAAGTTTGGTTTTCCTTCAACTGGTATAACTGATAAAGGCTTGGCACTTATTGCTGGTAATACACCCTTCTGGACTCCTTCCATAATATCAAGAGCCTCAAACCTTAAAGCCATGCTAATAATGTTGGTGAACATACCCAAAAGATGATTGGTCATTTCACGATGAAACTCTGGTCGCATTCCATTCACAAACATTTCATTTTTCTTGAGCGTTGTGTCTATCAATCCACTTCCAAAATGGGACAAAGCATTGAACTTATGCTCATATTGCGACACAGTCATATCACCCTGCTTTAAGTCAATGAAACATCTAAATAACTGGGCTTTTCTGGCTTCTGGAGTAAACTATGCTTCAAAAATTTCCTTGAACTGGGCCCAAGAAAACTCCCTCTCCGGAGTACTAGTTGTTTCTAAATCCCACCAATCCATCGCCGACTTTTGAAGTTGTCGCGACGCCAACAGCCATTTCTCCACATCCTCCAACCGAAGATCTCTAAATATTCTTTCACAAGTTGCACTCCAAGAATATCTTCAGTCCCATAGAATGGTTTCCCACCCAAAGTGGTAAAATTCTTACACAAAACTGTAAAGTTCATAAGGATCTGAATTTGCACTAACATATCCTCTACCGGATCTACAACTGATATAGTAGCATTTCTAGGTACCCTACTATTGGTACAGTGCTAGTTCAAGATCCTCTCCTTCCTCCCTTCTAGTATTCATTTTCTATTATCTGAAAAAGTAATAGGTATCTTTAGAATAAAAAATAGGATTAAAATGGTTTAAGGAAATAACACCAAAGGATCCAAAACTAGACTTTAGAGGATAAATATTATAGCTATAAAAATTATAAATACGCTCTCTTAAAATTAACTCATTTTAGGGCATCCCTTACCCTATCTCTAATGAGTTACACCCAAATCAAGCTAAGGTGTTCGCTCAACCAAAGCTCTGATACCAACTGTGACGACCCACCTTTCTGACCCTTGAGAATGACACTTAATGCATCCATGGTATTCATGTGTCGTTGCCCTAGTATATGAAAGATGATTTGTCATAGGGTAAAATATAAGAACAGAACAATAATCTCACAACGGAATGGTTATACATAACATAAAAATAAGACAGTGCATAAGGTTACTCCCATCATGGAGTTATCAGAGTTACAACAATACTATCATTCTAGGTAGTTACAACAACCTGCCTTTAAATATACAGACATAGAGCCAACATCTCATAATAGCGAAAATAAATAGTAAGATAGATAAGAAGCCTCCTGCTCGTCCACCATTTTCAAAAGAGCCCAAAGAAACCTATCATTTTCGGACTACTCAAATATAAATGAGTACCCAAAAGTTTAAGGAAAACAAACAATACAGGTCAGACAATAAGTCTGGTATGAGTATACTCCAAATATAAAATAGAACACACAAAATAATCAGTGAGGCCACATCGCAAAAATGCAAAACGAGTTTCCCTTTCATAAGGAAAACATCCAAGCATAAAAGAATGGACATAAATAATTAAACATCGTGAAGATGTTGGTCCAATGACAACCATCCCCATGGAATATAATAATCATTATGATATTTTGTTTCATTAGGCAAGTAATTATACTGTTCTATTTTATTAGGCAAATAATTATACTATTCTATTTTATTAGGCATGGTTAATAATTCTCTCTTGTTTTATTAGGCAAAGAATTATTTTATTCTGTTTTATTAAGTAGGGTTAATAATTCTCTCTTGTTTTATTAAGCAAGTAATTATACTATTCTATTTTATTAGGCAAAGTTGATAATTCTCTCTTGTTTTATTAGGAAAACTTATTTCTAAATAAATTGGTTCCCCTAACCACCTTATAACTTGAACCATCTTTAAAGTAACAATTTACATCAGTTTGAAAAAAAAATCCGTTCGAGATGTTTTGTCCAAATTTGTATTCTAGTTATAAAATCCATTATTTAATCATTTAAAAAATATTAACTATTCAAGTTCAAAGTGATTAAATTATGGGTCGTAAAACCCATGAGTCAGCTTAGATGTGACAAAAATAAGAGCCATGTCAAGCCAAGTGAGGTCATTCCTTCTATCGAATATGCTTATTTAATATCATATTATGACTTTATGATGATTTGGTGGCCACCCCTTGATTTATATTATGGGAGTGTGTTCCGAGGTGGGCGGCAATAGCTGTTATGCATTACCACTTGTCCGAATCTGCAATTGGTAGAATCCTTCCATGGCATTGCCTAGAGTGCCGTGTTCACATGCCCTATCGTGCCTCCTACAAGTTTGGTTTGTACAATACCTATGGAGTTCCTTCTGAGTAAACCTCATGGAGGAGCTTACGACAATGTATAGACTATGAGAATATATAAAATGTGTTAAGGGGGATATGGGTAACGCCCTAACGCTATTTTAATACATTACTGTAGACACTATTACAATTGCGTATTGTACTATGTATGTAAATAGTTCAACGGATCCTTAGGAGACGTGTAGCGACCCGCAGTTCTGTTCCCTTTGAGTTGATAATAATTTCACACCTGTTCAACTCAAATTGTACGAAAGAGTGTATATCTAGGGAAAAGAAGAAGAAAGATGTAGAAGAAAAATAATTAACAACACAGAATCTCTCAATCGCAGCGGAACCAATATAATATATAATAATAGACTTTTACACAAAAGAATCTACAACAGTTCATATACTTACAATCATCATAGTAAAGCACGACAGTTATAATAACTTTTCCTCATATAGCGGAAAAAATATTCGAGTACGGATGTTCGCCTGACTCCTCCAGCTCGTCTCCTGAGCTCCACATCACCTATCTTGAATCTAAAATACTCGGTCTGACCCAAGCATTGTAATAAAAAAACACCCAAGTCAGTCTGGAAAACCAGCGTGAGAAAACACACTCAATTTGAACTATTAGAGTTATCAAAATCCATTGAAAAACAAAGGTATCTCGTAAGACCACGTCACACATAAACACAACGGGTTTTTACCTTACGATAACCAAAACACTTTATAGAAATCCAGTGATATTATAATAGTGTCCCAATATAAGTACTTATTCAAATAGCTGAAATTGTTACATTAATTAAATACCAACATACTAGGCTCTACAAAAAAATCGTAAGCTCGTATTGGAGAATGGATTCAAAAAAACGAACGGACTACTGGGGTACCTCCCACCACAGTACACCACGAGAACAATGTACCAAGGATCACATCGGGATCCTCTGCTACACAAGACCGGCCTACCCCTTACTTGGGTAGACCAAATATGTTATCATCCCGAGTGTTCCCACCCTTACTATCGAGCTCTCCTTCCATGCACAACCATATCCATAATAATTTGGTTTTTGAGGACATCTAGATAAGTGACAACATACCCTAATTGGGTTTGGCCCGCTTAGCCTTTCTGCATCTCCCCTGTTTTAGTCATTTTCGGTTGATGAGGCTCGAGGCTAAGCATTACCTTTCAAGAAAAAAGTTCTACTTAGAATGCTCATCTTCTTCCAATGACGATGTTCTGATAGCATTCATTCATACAAGTTGTCCTGGGTCTGGACAAACCAAATCACCGTCTTCATCATCTTTACGGCATTCATTCGTAATGTTCAAACCGGA
The DNA here is from genome assembly GCA_030765085.1 of Allium cepa. NCBI lineage: Eukaryota > Viridiplantae > Streptophyta > Magnoliopsida > Asparagales > Amaryllidaceae > Allium > Allium cepa. The sequence continues at coordinate 64,413,186 of CM060935.1, forward strand.
TCGAAGTGATTTTCGGATAATTAAATCTGTTCCCGGTCTTTTTGAAACGATTATCGAAATTGTTCAATATTGATAGTCAGTTATTTAGCCATCAATAAAACATCCATAAGCAGTCACTAGGCCTTGTTATAACTTTTCCCCAAAATATCTAGTTTTAAAATATCTTTATAATATATGTCGATCCTTTCAATATTTGAAAACAATTTCAAATACTTAATTCATCAACAGATATTTCCCAACCATCTCAACACTTGGAAATATTTCCAAATTTCCATTTTTTCATTAGGAAAATATTTTAAGCCCTATTTTCCAAAACCTTTTCAAATATAAATACTTCAGAGAATATTTCGTAGCTTATCTCATAAGTCTTTGGAATCACTAATAAATTCCCTTTCCAATTTCCAAAACCCAGTGTACCTGTTTATTTCTCCATTCAACACTTTATAACTTCATTTATAAATTCGGATTTCATTTTCAAAATTTCCATATTCAACATTTTGAAATTCCCATTCCCTCCAAATCGCTTGTAAAATTCCTTCCCTCAAAATCATATCCTTTTTATAAATTCCTTTTTACGAATTCGAGAGAATTTAGAAATAATATTTTCATTCGCTTCAAAACTCTCTATATATAATAAGTATCTAAAAAAAAAATTTATTTTAAAACATGTTCAAGTAATTATTTAAAATATCGAAAACATTTTTATAAACATCAATAACTCACTTTTAGATAAATAAGTAAATTTCAAAGCTATCTTTTTTAAAACGTTAGAATTTCCAAAAAATAAATACTTAATTATTTGAAAAATCTTGTTATGTATCTCCATCCTAACTAGTTTAAAATTTAAATAATAAATTCTTTTTCCTTTTAAAAACAAAATTACTTCTTAAAATTAGAAATATTTTTTAAAAAACTTAATAACCAATTCTACTTATAAATCCTTTTGATTTCCATCACATCACTTTTATTTCGATCTCCTTAGCTATTTTCACTTCCAAAAATAGTATCCACTATTTTTCTCACCCTATTTCCATATACTAATATAAATTCACCCTATGAATTTTATATTTAAAATTTACCATCTGATATCGAATTCCTTTATTTATAAACATCGTTTATCAATTTTACCCCCTTTGGTTTTCCTGTTTATAAAACAAATCTTTGTTTATAAATTCTATTATATTAATTCATTTCTGGTAAATTCCATTTATACTTCCCATCTATTTTTAATATTGGTTTTAACTCCTTTTTATACTTCCAGAATATCATTTATAAATTCTTTTATACAGTTCATTTTTAAAAGGTCTCCATTTCAAATTTCACTATAATTAAATATAACGAAAAATTCAAATATAATTTTTCTTCTTTTTTCAGTTACTTTTAAATAAACCAATTCCAATATAAATATTTTCATATCGAAAATTCCCTTCAATTCCTTCCATTTTAAAATATACTTATGGTATTTAATATATCAAAATTACGGCCAGTGCTATAGTAGCATCCAATAATTTCAATCACCATGATAATCTGTACTTGATTATTCTACATAATCCATATCACAATATATGAAATTAAATTCAATATTTTAAGGATTCCATTTGGATCCCTCCGACCTATTTCCCTGCATCCACAAATGTTAATACAACATAAAAATACCATTCCCATTTAAAAGGAGATATCACGGTATATAGGATCATCCACTATTTTACGGGGCGCATAGGGTCATCCGCTATAATATGCGGGAATACCACTTCAAATACTGATATATATACTACCATATATATTATATCATTCATAGACAATAAATTTTATAAATTCAACTGGCATCCAAAATTTAATTTCAACTATTATAAATTTTAAATTTTGGTAATCCAAATGAGTGAGAATTTTCTCATCTTGATTTCCTAGTTTGTTAAATGTTCCAGTCCTGAATTTTTGTTCCATTGCATATATCCCATAGCTATGAACCAATACAACTCATTTTATGATCTTTGGACCTCGCACAATTAATTTTACGAATTTTAAACATTTGAAATAATGATTAAAATAATATTCATTTTCCCTTAATTGCAAAAATTGGATTAACTACCTCGTTACAACACCCAATTCCCTCGCATATGCTCCAAGCTACCCAAATCTTCGCCGGCCTCGACCAGAAAATCAACTTCGTCATCACCAGGCTATTCCAACCATCGTGAGTTCCTCCATTTGGCCTCGACTGCACCACCATACCACCCAGTTGACCAAGCTCGAACGCGAGCCCTCCACCAATGTTGGCACTAACCCTCAACCAAAATCATGACCATGACAAACTCCAATTGCCGCCTTTGTACTTCCCATCACTCTCGCTCGTGCTTACCACCAATCGCGACATTACCATTCGTGAAACTCTTGAGCTCACCTAAGCACATCAGCAGCGGAGAATCCTAGCACCTCTCCCTCGCGTGTGAGACAAAGGAATCGCGACGTCATCACGTGTGCGCTACTTCGATCGCGATGTTGTTTCCTTTTCTGATTTGTTCGAATTGATTTCGAATGAATCTTTTCTTTTTCTTTTTTAAATGATTTTTCATTCAGACCGAAAGGAAGGAGAAGACTCATGCTTTTTAAATGAAAAGAAAGGCCGTCGCGAGTTTTCATGGATTAACAGAAGAAAAGACGTATTTAAAAAGAAGAGGGGATGGGAAACTTGAGCTGACCATTTGACTAGTTTTATAAGTATATTATATTCGAAACATCTCGATTTACGAAACTCAAATTTTTGAACCCCTATCGAGGCATGCCACAGGCATTTATAATGTTGTACCCCTATTTCGAACGCAATAGAAAAGGTTTTGAGTTCTAATTCGATCGTATGGAGAAATTAGCTTTTTGAGTCGACTATTTTAATTTGATTTCGATATAAATTTCAACCCATTTATATTCCATACGATCAAACAATAACTCCAAATTCTACAAAGTTTAAAATCCGGTAATAATACGCTATTACTGATCCAATGGAACTGGTTTCGTCGAATTCCGATACTCTATCCCGGATGGCTTTTTTAAATGTCAATTTGAACAAACCATTTTTAAAATTGAACAGATCACCTTTAAATTCAATTTTAACACTTTTATTATCTTCATTATTATTAATATAAATTTTACAAACCTTTAAATTATTTTTTATCAGCTTAAAACTCAAGGTACAATAATTAAAAAAATATGCAATTATAAATTCAATAATTAAACTATTCAATAAATCGCTATATTTAAATTCTAAATTTATTTTATAAATAAAAACCCAAAATTTTCATATTCAAAATCAATCTATGATTTAAATTTAATATTTCAAACATTTAATATTCCAAATCAAACGTCGAAAAATCTAGACCGTTACAAGATGTAAATCCCAAACATCACTTAAGTTGTTGCACTCACTTTAGACACTGGAGGAGTCAAACCCCGTAAACATCTCTGATGCCATCACACTCGTATTTATTTACTGTTGATTTAACTTACATAAGATCTTTTAGTTCTGACACAAGTGTTTTGCCTTTCCAATTCGCTCAGGTCAGCCTGAGCATTTCAGTGTTGAAGACCTTACTTTTGGAGGACGAAGACGAAGATTTGTATAGCATTTATTATATATATGTTCCATTGCATCATGTTGTTCCACTGCATTATTTATTTATTTCTATTGCATACAACTTTGACATGTATTGCATGTGTAATAAAATATTATTTGTAAAACAGCTTCATGAACTGTTTATTTGATTATTATATTTATCATTCTGCTACGGGATTCTGTGTTGTTTCCTTTCTTTCTTTATTTTCTTATTTACCTCATAACAATCCTTCCTTTTGAATGGTCTGAGTCTAAATTGTGTGGTTTATCGTCGATTTAAAGCGTCCAAAAAGGTGGGTCATTACATTTGGTATCAAAGCTTGGATTTAGCGATAACCTTATCTTTGTGGGATTTGACTCATATAAAATAGGATAGCAATACCCTAGAATGAGTGAATGAGTGTATATATATGAGGGAGCATATTTGTTAGTATTATAAAATGTTTTGTATTATGTTAATTTGATCTGTTCTATGTTTATAAATTCTGGTCAGTACGTGGGATGCTATGACACTGATAGGGATTTCTAAACACTAAATATGGAAGACCAACACAATATTTGTTTTGAAATATAGGTAAATGAGATAATTTTACCTAGTATTGTATTTTGTATATAAAAGAATAATCTTTAAAAATGTATATAATTGGATGAAATAAGTGTTTGTTAGGTAGTGAAATTTTATGAATAATGAATTGTAAAAAGAATTTACAATTAAAATGAATATAAATTGAAAATTTTAAAATTTAAGTTCTGGGTTTTGAATTTTGTTTTTAAAGGATTTTGGAATGTGAATATTGCAATATGATTTGAAAGAAACGTTTAAAGGAATTTTAGAAGGAAATAAGTTCTGTCCCCTCTCTGTCGCTGGAAAATAATTTCGATGATGAATGCACGCATTAACGATGTTCATTTTCGAGTCTCAAATGGGAAGAGCATTATAATAGTTTACTACACAATTGTTTTAATAAATAAATCTTAATTTTAATTTCCAAATATAATTTGATATATAAAAAATAAGATTATATATATTATTTTGGAATAACTGAAAAGGAACCCGGTATTTAGTTCTTAAGTTTTCTACAAATTGGAAATTTCAATTTTTATAATGAAATCTTAACTATTTTAATAATTGGAAACTTTTAATATGTGCAGTTAGAAACTAGATGCTAAGTGATTAATGAAAATATAAGAAATTGAAAATTTGTAAACTATAAATCAAAAGGATATGAAAAATGAGAAATGATAACCATCGAACATTTTATTTACAAAATGAATAAGGTAAACTTGTGTAACATTCAATTACATTCTAGAAGACATATATGTAACTTACCAAAATATTAAAAGTAGAAATGTTAATAAGAATATGTATAGAATATTATACGAGTAAACTTAAATAATGAAAATATTCAATGGAATTATGTTTATAAATGAAAAATTAAGATGTCTAAGAATATTATGAAATTAAGTTAATAATTTGAAATGCTAGTAATTGAATTTGATAGAAAAGTGAATATTGTAAGTAAGTAAATACTGTTAGTAAATAATTATAAATTTAAGTTAATATTGAAGTCATTTATAATTAAAGCGAGTACTATATTAATTGAATGATTATAACTTTAGAAAACATTAAAATGGTTTAGAAATGGATTTAATATTCAATAATACTATATATGAAAGAATGAATTTGAAATAATAATAATCTGTTAATGGTGAATTAAATTATAAAGGGACTTACACACAACGGATAGTTTAATAATTAAAATGGAAATAACCTATGTAAGCAATGAATGCAAAGTAATGAAAGGAGAAAATTGCATTGTATAAACGAATGGGAAATGAATTTTGTATGTAGTGAATGTAAATTAATTAAATAAACATTTCAGAATGAATGAAACTGAAGAATGGTAAATAATATGAAATGAGATTTATAAGAATAAATATAAGTGATATTTGAATTTTTTTTTGTATCGGCTTATGGGATGATTGGGAAAGGATACTTCTAAATGCATAAAGATGTATGAATAATATATTGAGTTTTATCTAAGACTGTTGAGTGTATGGTATACTCGGTAGTTTATTTATCATTTATACGACTAAAAGTGTCTAAACCCGAACAAACCATTTGTTTTGGTTGCTATGGATGCATGATTGATTACATTTATTTCATGTGACGGTTTTATGTTTTGTTTGCAAAATGATTATTGCTATGTTGTGATTGTTTTGTTGTCATTAGTTGAAACAACTTAAATATTTCTCTTCTATATAATAATTAATCTCTTTGGATTTTATAGGTGAAATACAGGTTTATGGAAGCAATTGCTACTGCTTTTGGTTCCATAAATAAGCATTGTTTGCCCGACAAATAGGTATATTTTTGAATTACTATTTTCTAGCGATATTATATTGTTTTTCCTTGGTTTGGAATATATTCTCTTGAAATATGTGATATATATTGTTATTATTATTATTTCTCCCAAACCTTTCTGTATAAAAGAGACTCTACCGAAATTTTATGTAAAGTTTGGACTTAGAAATTGATTTTAATTTGTCCATTTAAATAGGAAAAGATTTAATTGATTTTAAATTGGTATATTTTATTTAAATTATTTAATTATGTTAATTAGTTGTTTATAAATTGAATATTTTGAATAATATATATATCTTAATTCCTTCTTTTCTTTTCGAGGATGAAAAGTTTTGAGTGGGGGAGAGTGTAACGACTCGTAATTTTCGATAATTAAATTTATTAATTAAATAATATTTTGAATTTTATGTTGAGAAAAATTAAAAATTTAAGATTTGATAATGAAAGAAATAACTAGAATAAGACGTAATAATGTTAATTTAAGTAATTGTAGGTCCAATTAATTAAAATGATTGAAGTGTTATAATTGGTTATTAATTGTAAATAAGGGAATACATTAAATGTTACATAGATTGATGAAATAATATGTAAATAATTGAAACTGGATAAAATAATGTTGTGTAAACAGCAGTAACATTTGTTGTAGATAGTAAAACTTATAAATGCGATCAAATTAAGTAAAAGTGACAATTGTTATATGTTACCTTTTTATTTAAATTGTTGAATTCAAGTGGAAATCAATTGCAATTAAAATGTATAAATATTATGTTAATGGAAATTGAGACGAAATTGGAGAATATTAATGTAATAAGATATAAACCAATATTAAATATGCCCATAGAGTAATGGTTGATTGAATAAAAAGATTGAAATCAAAAATTAATCAATTTATTTGAATTAAAAATATAATTAATTGGGTTTAATTGCATTTGAAATTGAACGCTGTAATTAGTGTAATATTTAACACTGAATTGATATGTAAATTTGTTTTAAATGATTGAAAATGTCTATGTAATCAAAAAGCATAAAGTTTGTTAATTATAAAACTGGAATTGAAAAGGTGATAAATTTAATTTGATAATAATTTATTTAATTAACGTGAAAATAACTATTTTGGCAACTATCTCGGATTTCGACGAAACCATTTTCATCGGATCTGTAATAGTGAATTATTGTAAGGTTTCAAGTTTCGTAGCGAATGGACTTGTCGTTTGATCGTAACCACTTGAAACGTGCATAAATCAATTTAATTGAAACCAATTTGAAATAAAATGATTTTGAAGCTAACTTCTTCGTACGATGGAATTAGGACTTGAAACCAATTCCATTGAGTTTTAAAATATCGAAAACATCTATTTCGATATATGGATGACCCACTTTCGTTTTGGAGGAAGAACGGCTTTTCGGGTCATTATGGACGTTCGTACCGATCCGATATGTGTTTATTTTTTTATCAGGCTGGGTTGATATAAATAGATCCTTCTAAACCCTAGCAGCCTTTCTATTTCTTATTATAGTACGCACAATTTCATTTGTCCGCTTCTCGTTCTCAATGGCAGAAACAAATTCCAATATATAAATTCCCAATTCAATTTCAAATCAAATTTCAATTTCAAAATTAAACTCCTCAAAACCCTATTATATTATATACTGATTGAAGCTCTCGATGAGAGCAACTCAAATCTTCTATTCGTTTTTTCAATCAAATCACTGTTTGATCAGAAATTGAGGTTGAACCTTAGCCGTTCATATTAGGGTTTTAATTATTCAACGGTAGATCTACGTCCTAGCGATGGTCTGGGGACATGGGGTGGTAGAGCTCATCGAGAAGGTCTCGAGGATGTAGCCATTGTCTTAGGGATGCTTGCCTTCACCATGGTTGTCCATGGTTCATCGGCGGGGCGATGATAAAGGAGGGGGCCGGAGGCGACGCCGTTGTGATCGTGGGTGCGGCTGGTCACGACGGAGTTGGGGGAATGGTTCAATCATGGTGATAGCTTGTGGAGCGGTGGTGATTTCGAGGGAAAGGGGCAACAGTTTGGCATCTTCGTTCGAACGTGACACAGATGCTTAAGTTCATGAGTTTTGAAGTGACGTGCTAACTTATATTATTGTTTTATTTAATTTACAATATAAATCGAATATCTTCTAATATTGATAAATTTTACATAGGAGGTCAGATTCATGCACGGTTTGTTCCATTGGGGTCGTATTGAAATTCTGGACATTCTAATCTGGTTTGGACGAATTCTGATACCGTTGAATTTTGGGCTTTACCATGGATTTCAAATCGATTTGAAATTAAAGGTGAGTGTTTTAACCTACTCACAACTACTAGATTATCTTATGTTTGTTAAATTAAATTTATGACGTGATTAGAAATTGATTGATTGATATTTGGTGTATTTAAATTGTCACTCCAGTTAAATATGACTTTCATTGCATTTAATCGTCATTTAATTTAATATTGAATTTAATTATCAATTCAATACCTGTTAATGATAATCAGTTGATTGATGTTATTTATTGGTTGATTGTATGGTGATTGTGATGTATGTTTGCTTGTTGATATTGGATGACTGGATGTTATATATTTATATTGTTATAACACTGCAAGTTCCCTATGGGTTGAAATGATACATAACTGAACGATCTGATAGATTAGGGAGAAATCGTTATGGGTGGAAATGATAGACTCAAGCAATTTCATGCATTTGAAATTAAATTTGGGATTTTGGGTTGAAAAGATATATACATGTTAAATTTTAAAATGCAGATTGAAATGATAAATATATGCATCACTTGACTATAAGGTAGAAAATTATGTACGGACACCGGATTGATTAAATTAAATGATTTTTAATTCTTTAAAATTTGAATTCAGTTAATTGTTATTTTAAAATAGAAATTGATTTATATAAAATAAATTATTTTCAAATATCCAAGCCTTAATGTTGAAATTGGAATTGATTTAATGAATTGTTCGAATGATTTAAATTGGAATTTCAAGTTGAACTTTCAAAATATAAATGAATTTATTGAAATTGAGTTATTGAAAATGTTTGAAAATAACTTTGAAATATATTTGAACTAATTTAAACTAATTTAATCAATTTAAACTATTTTTAATTTATTTTAATCTATTTTAATCTATTAAATCTATTTTACCTATTTCAAGCTAATTAAATTTATTTAACCTATTTTAGATCTATTTAATACAATTTAAATGTATTTAATCTATTTTAAACTTACTTAATCTATTTTAAATCTAGTTAATATAATCTAAATCAGTTTAATCTATTTTAAAACTATTTAAATCATTTTAGATCTAATCAAATCTATTTAAATTATTTTTAATATTTAAACTCTTTTACTCTATTTTAAACCATTTTTAATCATTTAAAACTAATTTAGAGTATTTTAACTATTTTAAACTATTTTTAAAACTATTAAAATTATTTTTGACCATCTAAACTATTTTCTAAAATTTCACACTGTGTGAAGTTGAAGTATTTATATTTTTATCTTTGATGGTGATACAACCTAGGTTGGGATTCGAAATTGATACCCTTTTGTGAAATGGCATATTTGAGTAGATACGGTGATTTTGGAATGATGATTTATTTAATCTATCTTATCGATAATTTCAAAAATGAATATAATTTAAAAGTGAATATGATTTTGAAAGTGAATATGATTTTGGAAGTGGATATGATTTCCAAAGATTAATATGGATTTGGGAATATGATATTTTGATAACAATTATGAATTGGTTTTGAAAATGTAAAGGAACCATCCGGAGTGAAATAAGCGTTTGATTGTTAAAGAGACCGAGATCGGATATTGTCATACTCTTTGCCAATATCGAAAACCACTTTAACAACTGTGTACGTGGTGGAGATTCTAGAAATGAATTAGGATGGCTTGGAAAACGATTCTGTATGAGGTATTTACATGACTCTAACTCCCGTGAGTCAGCTTAGATGTGACTAAAACAGGAGCCATGCCGAACCAAGTGAGGTCATTCCTCCTATCAGACATGCTTTTTCGATACCATATTATGACTTTTTGATGATTTGGTGGTGACCCCTTGATTTTGATTATGGGAGTGTGTTTCGAGATGGGCGGTAGTAGCTGCTATGCGTTATCACCAGTCAGGATCCGCAATTGGTAGAATCCTACCTGTCATTGCCTTTAGTGCTGTGTTTACATGCCCTATCGCGCCTCCTACGAGTTTAGTTTGTACCATACCTATGAGTGCCCTCTGAGTAAACCTCAAGGAGGAGCTTAAAGTACTATATAGACTATGGGAATGTATAAAATATGTTAAGGGGGATATGGGTAACGCCTTAATGCTATTTTAATACTTTACTGTAGACACTATTATAATAGCATATTGTACTCTATATGTAGATAGTTTAACGGATCCTTAGGAGATGTAAATGCCAAACATTTCTTAAGTTATTGCACTCACTTTAGACACTGGATATGTGGTGTCAAACCCCAAAACATCTATGACGCCATCACACTCATATTTATTTACTGTTGATTTAACTTACATAAAATCTTTTAGTTCTGACTCGAATGTTTTGTCTTTTCAATTCGCTCGGGTCAGCCTAAGCATTTCAGTGTTGAAAACCTTACTTTTGGAGGAAGAAGATGAAAATTTGTATAACATTTATTATATATATGTTCCACTGCATCATGTTGTTCCGCTGCATTATTTATTTATTTATTTATTTCGTATGTAACTTTGTTATGTATTGCATAGTGTAATCAGATATTATTTGTAAAACAGCTTCATGAACTGTTTATTTGATTATTACATTTGTCATTCCGCTGCGAGATTCGTTGTTTATTTTCTTCTTTTTCTGTTTTCTTATTTACCGCACAACAATCATCTCTTTTGAATGGTCTGAGTTTGACATGTGTGGTTTAACGTCGGTTTAAACCATCCAAAAAGGTGGGTCATTACAATAGTAAAGTAAGAAATAATTTATATATGTATCATTTAGCTTTATAAACTATCTTGAGAACCGAAAATGAATTTTCCAATATTATTAACGAATATTTACTACTTGGTTGGTTCTGTGAAAGTTTAAGAAATTTGTTATTATTGATATAGAGTATAGTCTATTTTAGTTTAGTGAACTATTATTTAATTCTAGAATATATATATATATATATATATTATTTATTAGTTAATTCTATGTATTAATTTTGTTACATAAAATTATATGTTACGAATGATCTATTATTAAGTATTTATTTGTTTAGTTATATTTAATATTTTGGAATATTCTATCTTATATTGGTTTTCTAAGTTTTTTGATTTCTTATCTTTTCTATATTGATTCCGATGACATGAGTGATTCACCGTTGATGCTGCTTTGATTAATATTTTGATATGATATAGTGATGACATCCTTTTATTTGATTCATGAGATTTTATTTTTGCCTAACGATAAATTTGAATAAATGGTTTAATGATACCATTTGGTCCGAGACCTTCGGTAATACTTTTTTGGTTATTCATAGGACCTCTCATATAGAAATATTTAGTATGGATCGAGTATTGTTTATGAGCATTGAATAATTATCCTAATAAAATGTGGTGGTATAGAACACCGTTATATTAGTGGTTTGATTATTTTTTATAAGTAAATGTCACTCAAACGGGGATTACTTATGTATGTGATAATACTCGCTGTGAGGAGTATATATTATACCCATGTGTTAGCTAATGGGTAGAGCCGTATGTCGGCAAGAGTAGATCTCTAGTATAACATAGTCATGTGTTGACTTATGCAGAGCTGTGTCTTGGCTTACGTCTAGTGCTATGCATAGATAGGATATGAGTGCTATATGTTGTCCACTTGTGTCCAGCTCCCTTTATAAATCGGGAGTGAACTAGACTGGCCAGTATCTACCCTAGCAGCCTAATAGTGGGGTCGCGCCCTAGATCCACGACACCTTTGTTGGTTAATTTGTTTGATGCACATCGCAGGATTGGTCGTTGGTAGGGTAGGTGCTTTATAGCCCCTTGTGTCGCATATGCCAGCAATTTTTTACCTATAAGGGCAAAGAAGAGCCGTGACCGGGGCTATGCATAGACGATCCACTGGTGGATGGGGTCATGATATTTGTCAAGGTAACTAAAGACTGTAGCAATAGATGGTACTCTGCCGTTGGCGAGTAGTCTTGGGTTTCTAGAGCAAGCTGTGTGCTATCAGTTTCCCTTTGTGGTTCAGGGTTCTAAGTGTGTAGCGGGTTGCCATATGTGTCTTATTCTTATAATGAATTGACCGGAATAGAGACTGGTTAAGTTGAAAGTGTAGTTAATCCTCGTTATATCTGTATTGTTTAATGATTTGATATTTTGAGATTGCCTTTATTATTAATTGTGATTTGGATTTATTGGATTATCTTTGTGGTTTGTATAGTATTGGATATCAATAAGATTATTTGACGGGCTATCACACATTATCTATTGATCTATGATTTTATGATATTATATTAGGGCATTGATGTGTGTTAGCCCTTTTCACTTGACAATTTCATTTTATATGAAGAGGTTGTATTGTATAGATGATTCACCTATTGGAGATAGTCTTCTTGATTTCCATTGATTTATTTTATATGGGTGATGACATCTTTTGATATCAGTTCCACTTGATTTATATGAATTTGAGATATTTAAGTAATGTGATGCCTTGAGGATTATTTATACACACATACACACATTTTGACATGTTGTCCGACGTTTGAGTATCTTTAATAGTAATTTCATATTATTCTTCCTTATGTATACTTTATTGCCTTATTTATGATCACTAATTGACATAGTCTGATCCGTGTGTTATTTTATAATGCTTAGGTCAGCTCGAGATATTTCATGTACAAGGACGATAAGACCAACTTGTGTTTACTAGGTTTAGTGGAGACAAGTTGTGCAGCTTAGTTGTACGTTATCAAATATGTGTACTGTAACGACCCGTCTTTTTGGACAGTTTAAACCGACGATCAAATACACATGTCGATTCCAAACCATTCAAAAGTGCAGCTAGTTATTGGGGTAAATAAGAAAAGAAATAAATGAAATGAAACAACACAGAATCTTGCAGCGGAACGATAAAATATAATAGTCAAATAAACAGTTCATGAAGCTGTTTACTATACTTTGACAATTATTTATACAACATTTATCAGAGTTATACATATACAACAGAACAATTAAAATAATGCAGCAGATAGCATGATGCAAGGGTAATAATAGTAATAGTATACCAAATCTTCGTCTTCATCCTCCAGAATAGATCTTCAAAAATCTGAAAAACTCAGGACTGACCCGAGCGTAATGAAAAGACAAAACACTCGAGTCAGGACTAAAATATCCTTATGAAAGTTAAATCAATCGTAAATAAATATGAGTGTAACGGCATCAGAGATGTTTACGGGGTTTGACATCTCATATCCAGTGTCAACGTGCGTGCAATAACTCAAGAGATGTTACAGGATTTTCCATCTCTTAAGGTTCCGTTAAACTATCTACTATGTAGTAATGTACGCTAAGTAGATAATGCCTATCAGTAATATAAAGTATCAAAATAGCGTTAAGGCGTTACCATAATCCCCCTTAACACATTTTTATAATGCCATAGTCTATACAGCACCGTAAGCCCCACCGTAAACTGGTGGTTATCAGAGGGTACCCCATAGGTATAACACAAAACCAAACGTAGTGGTCGCGAATAGGATAATCAATATGACAAGGTACATGAGGCGATACCAACTAGGATACTAGTAGTTGCGTGATCCGGACTGATGTTGAGCATAGCCAGCAGCTACCCCAACACCGCGAAACAACACTCCCAAATCAAGGGGTGCACCCAAATCGAATCACAAATGTAATAGAAATGGTATCGAAGAAGCGTGTCCGCTAGAGGTGGCGAACCTCAATGGCCCGGCCGGCTCCTGTTCTAGTCATGTCAGAGGTCATCCAATATCGTTCTCTTTCTTCAGTCAACGCGTTCACCTAATCATCCACTTCATTCTGGATCAACACTCCGCGTATAATAGTTATTAAAGTGGTGTTCGGTATCGACAGAGAGTATGTCCATATCTGATCCCGGTCTCTTTAATAACTACGTATTATTACACCGTTGGCTCTTTTACATTTCAATTCGATTCATAATTGATATCAAAATATCATATTCGCCTCAAAAATCATATCCATTTCAAATATCATCGTATCTATTTAAAATGTAAGATTTCGTTTCAAAAATCATTTTTCGCATCAATATCTCATTTCGATTTCAAAATCATTTCGAATTTCAATTTAGGTTGCAACTTCATTTAACTCAATTCGTATTTAAATTCAAGATTTAAAAATAAACATTCCACTTTATTGACCAGCTTAGAATTCTAGAAAATAGTTTTAAGTAGTTTTAAAAAAATTAAAATAGTTAAAATACTTAAAATCTTAAAATGGATTTGAAATAGATAAATTTAGTTTAAAATAATTTAAATTGGGTTAAGTAGATTTAAAATAGATTAAAATAGTTTAAGTATTCAAAATGGTTTATATAACCGAGAAATTTGGAAAACAAAATAAACAGCTTCAAAACCAATCCATTTCAATTATAACTTCCCAATTCAAATCAATTTCAATTTTCCATTCTACCGATTCAATTTCGATTTCAATTCAAATCAATGTCAACTTTTACTTCAAATTAATTCAATTTTACATTCACCTTTAATTTATTCAATTTCAATTTATATCGATTTGGAGCTTGATGTTCAAAATACCAATTTATACCACTTAACACAATTATCCGTCAATATTCAAATCTAAATCCAAATTTCAAATATGATTCAATTACAAGCTCAATTTCAAAATATCATTTTTATATCACTTTTACTTAGTAATGTTCCAAGCTCGAATTAAGGTTAAATCTTTAAACAAAGCAATTTTCGGAATTCAATCATATCCCGATTTTAAATTCCAAAGTCTCCACTTAAATTATTTAACAATTTCTTTAACCAAAATTTATTTCAACATTCTAAACTCAAATTTTCGATAAATTCGATTTCTATAAATTCGATTTCTATTTATAACTTTTACATCAAACATTTAAATAAATTTCAAATTGACGATTTTAAAACCTTTTAATTTAGCCAATTCGGTGTCCGTATATAATTTTCTATCCTATGGCCAAGTAATTATTTATTTCAATTAAATGTCAGGGATGAATATATATCAGTTAAATTAAATCACAGTATCATATATATGCATAACAGGATATATATAAGCAAATAAACATCCAAACATTCAAATATCAACCAATAGCATCCATCGAAATACATCATCCAATAGGTAATACAATTCATGGCAATTTCATAGTTATCGATGTCAGGTAATTAAATCGCAATTCAATTTCAATTTTAATTTCAAATTTAACTGTCAATTTAATTTTCGACGGTTAATTCAAATGACAATTAAATTCTATCAAACAACGACAAATAAAATTCATATCATTTCATAATATCAAATTTAACTAGCATAAAGATATTCAGTACGTTGTGAGCGTTATAAAATACTCACCTTGATTTCAATGTAGTTCCAGCGTTTTATTTCGAATAAAATTAAACGAGCGTTTAATTTTACCCGAAATTTTCACTAGCTCCAAACGACTCCAATCCATCTCCATAGCGTAGTGCTCGACAAAACGATTGCAACACAATTCGTTTCGTCCAATTCCGACATCGTATGACAAAGTTATGATAGTTTAAAGTTTATACGAATTTAAATAAAACAATTTCAGCTTTTATTTTTAATCTCAAACCCTACATCAGATCACGGCCATTCATTCCACCTTCAGCAGATCTGGACCGCCCTTCATTCATCTTCCCCAAACTAGAAAAATCACGTACGTGAGCAAATGAACCCAAGCCGCCCCCTTCAACCAATTTTCGTCGTCACCTCGGTCCACTTGAGGACGATAAGGTTACACCACTTCGAAGCCACCGCCTTACTCCACCTTCACCCCAAATAGCTCCAAGCTCGGCCTCATCCTCTGCCTCGAATTGCATGAAAAACGCAGCTGCTTCCGTCGCGTTTTGCCGTCAATCCGTGACTCCGTTTCCGATCTCCACCGTTGGATAGCTAGATCTTGATGCCCTCTACAACTTTGTAGTTGAGAGTTTTTGCTAATTGTTGATGGATTGAGAGAAAAATGAGGAAGAAGTTTCGAAATTTCTGGCCATTCATCTCTATAGTGGCGGCTAAGGGCTGAAACCCTAGCCTTTGTTTGCAAATTGTGAAATGGAGAGCCTTTTATAGAAAATTGCAAAAACACTATTCACCGAAAATTTTTCGAACTCCAAATGAAGCGTGCCGGCAGACGTTTCTAAGGTTTACCCCATGTTTCGAACACAATGGAACGTGTTTCGAAGGCTAATTCGATCGTATGTGCGAGTTACGGCAATAAACGATCGATTTTTAAATCAAATCGATTAAACGATTTTCTAGGCGTTTTGGCTCGCCCCGGACAAACGATAAATCCGATTGACACGAAATTTGAAATCTTACAATAATATCATATTACGGATCCGATGAAACTGGTTTCGTCGAAATCCGAGACTGTTTAAAAAATGACTATTTTAACTCGTCAAATTAATATTAAAACAAATTCGATGCGTTTCGAGCTGCCACGGTCAAACGAAAACTTCGATTGCTACGAAAATTGAAATTCGATAATAACAAACTATTACGGATCCAATGGAAGTAGTTTCGTCCAATTCTGAGACTATTCGAAAATTGGCTATTTTCAGTCGATAATTAAATATTAAAATATTCAATTTTTACAAATTTACTTTTCATTCGATTTTAAAAGTTCTATAACCTCATTCTAACTTTAATATGATAAAATAAAATTTTACAAATCATTTTTAATCATATTAAACCCGTTATTCAATTATCCAATAAATTCCAATTTTTTAAAATCTTATTAACTCTATTATAATCCCGATATAACTTACATTCACTTTGGAAACCAATTTGAATCATATTAAATCAAATTTTAATTATTCACTCTATTTTCATATATTATATTTCAACATCAAATTAATCATATCAAATTCGGAATTTAATTATTCAAACATTTATAATATTAAATTTAAACAATTTTTATTATTCTTGAATCACTATCTTTTGAGATATTCAAAACGAACTTATAAAATTTAACAAATTCAAATTATAGAACAACCATTTTCATTAAAACAGTTATTCAATTCCCGTTATTCAATCATTCAATAAATTCAAAATATTAAATTTAAACAATTTAATTGTTCAATATTTGACGGATTCCAATATTGGATTTTTAAATAAAATTTCATTATCAGTCGATTTACTATATTACATCAAATGAATTCCACATTATTATTTAATTAAAGTTAGAGATAATGCACTCAACTAATATATAAACTTTCATTTCAATTGCAATTGGTTCACAAATTCAATTCGACTAACTAAATGAATAGGTAACTTAAATAATTATCACCGTTAACTTTTAATTACTTATAAGTTTATTATTTACAAACAGGTGTCACAACTACCTATACAATAAAAATTCATTCAATTACCTTTGACTACATATTATTTCAATTGATTTGGGATTCCATTCAATTCATAAATAATTAACTTAGATAAAATTTTGTTGCATTTCATTCTAGTTATTATTATTCCAATGACTTACAATTTTTTTCTAACACCTAATCACGAAATCTTATTAAATTAGCTATTTTAATTATCGAAAATTTACGGGTCGTTACACTCTCCCCTACTCAAAACTTTTCGTCCCCGAAAAGGAAAAAGAAGGGAAAAGGAACTAAGTAAAGAATTCAACATTTGATATATTTTATTAAAAATTATCCACTTATAAACAATGAAATTCCATTTATAAAGTCATAACTACGCTTCCACTAAGTTACTCCAAACGGCTTCCTAACTTTAAAAGTTAGTAATCAAAACAAGTTATAAAAAATTTTAAAACTTGAAAAATTTTCTTAAGAATTTTTAACACCGGGATTTTACGGAAAATTTCGGCAGAGTCTCCTTTGCACGGCTCGATCGGAAAAAAAATGATAGTATATATATCACAAATATACATCTCATCAAGTGATGAGGCATCCCGTAGGGAAAAAGTGTAAAAGTACGGTATGCAATCCGAGATATGTACCTTATATATTGTTAGCGAGCATATACGGCTAATATAGCGCGAAAGCGAGCTCCAAATGCGAAGCAAGCGCAATCCGCACCTACTAAACACTCAATAACTAAGTTAGAACCATGCATATAAAGATAGATCGATATACTTAGCCTACACAACATATATATAACATATTTAGCTTCAAAACTGAGATTCTAATTTCAGGACAGCAAACTAATCCTAGTTTTAGGTCACCTAAACGATAAAATTCGGCAACAGAATCTAAATAAAAGTTGTTTCATTCATTTCAGGATTTCCGGAATGTTCAAAATCATCGAATTCGGACCATACGTTCAAAAATTATGGCCGTTTTACTTAGAGGATACGCCTCAGCCTGGGCAATGAATTGCGCAGGTCAGCGACGTTCGTCCACATTTTCGACCTTTTAAACGACATCAAAACACAAAGCACTTAAAACAAAAGTTTTAGCTTAAGTTCTTATCTTTCCAGAAAGTGCAAGATCATCAAAATCCGATAAACCAGTCAAAAGGTACGGCGAAAATACTAAAGGTGTATACTACTGGTTTTACTTATTTTTACACAGGACAGCGAGTAACATTCAAGTTTTTAACCTAGTAGACGAAGGAATTTTCTCAAGACACTCTCAATAAAAGTTGTGCTATAGTTTCTAAGCTTTCCGAAAAGTCCAAGATCGTCGAATTCCGTTAAGCCATTAAAAGTTATGGTTGTTTTCGTTTCAGCATATATTGGACAATTTTGGATTTTTTTTCTCTTCAAAATTTTGCTTTTATTATTTCAAAGTACAAACCATCAAAACTTCAAATTTTCTAAAGAACAATCATAAACACAAAGTCATTTATTTTCTTATTCATCCATGCAATAGGTTAACATTCAATTTGTTTCCGATTTATTCAAGTTTGTTTCATTCACATTTTAAATTCAAGTCAATTTGCTTCAATTAAAACTGAATTCAATTATATTTAATTTCACTTTGCTTCAAATTTGAATTTAATTATTTTAAAATTTTATTCCGTTTATTCAATTCCATTAACACTAATGAATTCTACTTAATCAATTATCATCCATCTAACAACCAATGCATATCAAACATTAACATCCATCCAAAATCTACACTAAATCAGTTATACATTTCCAAGTCAATTTTAATTTCACACACTTCCAAGTTTATTGAAATTTAGTTATATTCAAATTTAATTAGTTTCCATTTACCAATTTTATATTTCATTAATTTTAAATTTTATTCATTCACTTATATATATCATTCATTTTACAGCTTAAATTTCTTTTATATTTACAAATATCAATAGATCTTCACATTTCATTATTCACTCTCACACTGGTATATTATTTCTCTACTTATCCTTATTAGCATTTTAAACCTTTTAAGTATTTGGTAAGTTATAGTTATGCAAATAGAATGTAGTTAAACAACATACAACTTCTTTTCATTTAAAGTTGAATTTTCAATTAATTTATTTTTAAGTCATTACTTAAATTTCACTATAATTTAATTTCACATTTACATTCACATATAGTATTTCCATTTTATATTAACATAATTGTGAATCACCTTTAAATGTTGATTTAAATTCCAATTGTTCACTAACAATTTTATTTATATTTGCAAACCATTAATTAAATGCATATTTCATTATTCAAACCTATACTTGTATATTATCCAATTAACAATTCATATAACATTTTTGAACTTCTTGAATATTTTGGTAAGTTATATCTATGCTATAGAATGAAATTTAATACTATGTGAGTTTTACAGTTTCATTTTATTTTAAGTTCATAATTTCCTAATTCTAAGGATTTCTACTTCAATTGATATTTTCACTTAGCTCTTAGGTTCATTTCTCATTTCACAATTCAGAAGTTCCTTAATGATTCAAGTCTAAATTCATTTCAATCATAAAAAAAATCATTAATTATTAAAGGACTTAAGAATTCCAATCCCGATTTCATTTCAAATCAAGTTTTGAAATAATATATACTTATATAATTTATATATCAAATCATACTATAGAGAATACAAAATAAATAAAATTTGAATCAAAACAAGGTTTAGACAAGCTATTAAGTGGTTTCCCCCACTCGGACTCTCGAAAATAAACGCCGATGATGCGTGCACTCATAACCGAAATCATTTTCTAGCGTCAAGAAAAGGGAATATAACACTTTTCATTAAAAAAAAATCCTTCGAAAACAATTTCAACTCAATTATACTATCATATAATACTCATATTATATTTTTCAAATTCTTGTAAGTCAATTTCAAACACCGGAATTTAAATTCCCAAATCCAAGTTAAAATTCATTTATATTCATTATCAATTGTGTTTACAAGATTTCATTTTCCTAAATCCATTGTTATTTAATCAATTGTTGTAAATATTGACTGATCAAACAATAACGATAATAATCTAATATTATCATCTCCTAACAATCAATTCAATCAAATGAATAAATATTCGAATAATTCTTTTATATAAAATATATTCCAAAACGTATTATGTTGGTTTGTCCTATTCGAGTGTTTAGAAATTCCTATCGACGCCTTGGCGTCCTAAGTATCGACCAGAATTCATAAATACTCAACGGAACAAAGTTAACACAATATAAAACCATTTTATATCAAATAACAAGTATGCTTTCTCATATACACTCAACTCATTCATATAGTTTACCTCTATTTCAATGAGTTATTCCCTACTAGAGCCAAGGTTTATCGCTAAACCAAAGCTCTGATGCCAACTGTAACGACCCGTCTTTTTGGACAGTTTAAACCGACGATCAAATACACATGTCGATTCCAAACCATTCAAAAGTGCAGCTAGTTATTGGGGTAATAAGAAAAGAAAAGAAAAGAAATAAAGGAAATGAAACAACACAGAATCTCGCAGCGGAACGATAAAATATAATAGTCAAATAAACAGTTCATGAAGCTGTTTACTATATTTTGACAATTATTTATACAACATTTATCAGAGTTATACATATACAACAGAACAATTAAAATAATGCAGCAGATAGCATGATGCAAGGGTAATAATAGTAATAGTATACCAAATCTTCGTCTTCATCCTCCAGAATAGATCTTCAAAAATCTAAAAAACTCAGGACTGACCCGAGCGTAATAAAAAGACAAAACACTCGAGTCAGGACTAAAATATCCTTATGAAAGTTAAATCAATCGTAAATAAATATGAGTGTAACGGTGTCAGAGATGTTTACGGGGTTTGACATCTCCTATCCAGTGTCAACGTGCATGCAATAACTCAAGAGATGTTACGGGATTTTCCATCTCTTAAGGTTCCGTTAAACTATCTACTATGTAGTAATGTACGCTAAGTAGATAATGCCTATCAGTAATATAAAGTATCAAAATAGCGTTAAAGCGTTACCATAATCCCCCTTAACACATTTTTATAATGCCATAGTCTATACAGCACCGTAAGCCCCACCGTAAACTAGTGGTTATCAGAGGGTACCCCATAGGTATAACACAAAACCAAACGTAGTGGTCGCGAATAGGATAATCAGTATGACAAGGTACATGAGGCGATACCAACTAGGATACTAGTAGTTGCGTGATCCGGACTGATGTTGAGCATAGCCAGTAGCTACCCCAACACCGCGAAACAACACTCCTAAATCAAAGGGTGCACCCAAATCGAATCACAAATGTAATAGAAATGGTATCGAAGAAGCGTGTCCGGTAGAGGTGGCGAACCTCAATGGCCCGACGCGGCTCCTTTTTTAGTCATGTTAGAGGTCATCCAATATCGTTCTCTTTCTTCAGTCAACGCCTTCACCTAATCATCCACTTCATTCTGGATCAACAATCCGCGTATAATAGTTATTAAAGTGGTGTTCGGTATCGACAGAGAGTATGTCCATATCCGATCCCAGTCTCTTTAATAACTACGTATTATTACACCGTTGGTTCTTTTACATTTCAAATCGATTCATAATTGATATCAAAATATCATATTCGCCTCAAAAATCATATCCATTTTAAATATCATCGTATCTATTTAAAATGTAAGATTTCGTTTCAAAAATCATTTTTCGCATCAATATCTCATTTCGATTTCAAAATCATTTCGAATTTCAATTTAGGTTGCAACTTCATTTAACTCAATTCGTATTTAAATTCAAGATTTAAAAATAAACATTCCACTTTATTGACCAGCTTAGAATTCTAGAAAATAGTTTTAAGTAGTTTAAAAAAAATTAAAATAGTTAAAATACTTAAAATCTTAAAATGGATTTGAAATAGATAAATTTAGTTTAAAATAATTTAAATTGGGTTAAGTAGATTTAAAATAGATTAAAATAGTTTAAGTATTCAAAATGGTTTATATAACCGAGAAATTTGGAAAACAAAATAAACAGCTTCAAAACCAATCCATTTCAATTTTAACTTCCCAATTCAAATCAATTTCAATTTTCCATTCTACCGATTCAATTTCGATTTCAATTCTAATCAATGTCAACTTTTACTTCAAATTCATTCAATTTTACATTCACCTTTAATTTATTCAATTTCAATTTATATCGATTTGGAGCTTGATGTTCAAAATACCAATTTATACCACTTAACAGAATTATCCGTCAATATTCAAATCTAAATCCAAATTTCAAATATGATTCAATTTCAAGCTCAATTTCAAAATATCATTTTTATATCACTTTTACTTAGTAATGTTCAAAGCTCGAATTAAGGTTAAATCTTTAAACAAAGCAATTTTCGGAATTCAATCATATCCCGATTTTAAATTCCAAAGTCACCACTTAAATTATTTAACAATTTCTTTAACCAAAATTTATTTCAACATTCTAAACTCAAATTTTCGATAAATTCGATTTCTATAAATTCGATTTCTATTTATAACTTTTACATCAAATATTTAAATAAATTTCAAATCGACGATTTTAATTTTTTTTAATTTAGCCAATTCGGTGTCTGTATATAATTTTCTATCCAATGGCCAAGTAATTATTTATTTCAATTAAATGTCAGGGATGAATATATATCACTTAAATTAAATCACAGTATCATATGTATGCATAAAAGGATATATATAAGCAAATAAACATCCAAACATTCAAATATCAACCAATAGCATCCATCGAAATAGATCATTCAATAGGCAATACAATTCATGGCAATTTCATAGTTATCGATGTCAGGTAATTAAATCGCAATTCAATTTCAATTTTAATTTCAAATTTAATTGTCAATTTAATTTTCGACGGTTAATTCAAATGATAATTAAATTCTATCAAACAACGACAAATAAAATTTATATCACTTCATAATATCAAATTTAACTAGCATAAAGATATTTAGTACGTTGTGAGCGTTATAAAACACTCACCTTGATTTCAATGTAGTTCCAGCGTTTTATTTCGAATAAAATTAAACGAGCGTTTAATTTTATCCGAAATTTCACTAGCTCTAAACGATTCCAATCCAGCTCTATAGCGTAATTCTCGACAAAATGATTGCAACACAATTCGTTTCGTCCAATTCCGACCTCGTATGACAAAGTTATGATAGTTTAAAGTTTATACGAATTTAAATAAAACAATTTCAGCTTTTATTTTTAATCTCAAACCCTACATCAGATCACGGCCATTCATTCCACCTTCAACAGATCTGGACCGCCCTTCATTCATCTTCCCCAAAAGTGAAAAATCACGTACGTGAGCAAATGAACCCAAGCCGCCCCCTTCAACCAATTTTCGCCATCACCTCGGTCCACTTGAGGACGATGAGGTTACACCACTTCGAAGCCACCGCCTTACTCCACCTTCACCCCAAATAGCTCCAAGCTCGGCCTCATCCTCTGCCTCGAATTGCGTGAAAAACGCAGCTGCTTCCGTCGCGTTTTGCCGTCAATCCGTGACTCCGTTTCCGATCTTCACCGTTGCATAGCTAGATCTTGATGCCCTCTACAACTTTGTAGTTGAGAGTTTTTGCTAATTGTTGATGGATTGAGAGAAAAATGAGGAAGAAGTTTCAAAATTTCTGGCCATTCATCTCTATAGTGGCGGCTAAGGGCTGAAACCCTAGCCTTTGTTTGCAAATTGTGAAATGAAGGGCCTTTTATAGAAAATTGCAAAAACACTATTCACCGAAAATTTTCCGAACTCCAAATGAAGCGTGCCGGCAGGCGTTTCTAAGGTTTACCCCATATTCCGAACACAATGGAACGTGTTTCGAAGGCTAATTTGATCGTATGTGCGAGTTACGGCAATAAACGATCGATTTTTAAATCAAATCGATTAAACGATTTTCTAGGCGTTTTGGCTCGCCCCGGACAAACGATAAATCCGATTGACACGAAATTTGAAATCTTACAATAATATCATATTACAGATCCGATGAAACTGGTTTTGTCGAAATCCGAGACTGTTTAAAAAATGACTATTTTAACTCGTCAAATTAATATTAAAACAATTTCGATGCGTTTCGAGCTGCCACGGTCAAACGAAAACTCCGATTGCTACGAAAATTGAAATCCGATAATAACAAACTATTACGATCCAATGGAACTAGTTTCGTCCAATTCTGAGACTATTCAAAAATTGGCTATTTTTCAGTCGATAATTAAACATTAAAATATTCAATTTTTACAAATTTACTTTTAATTCGATTTCAAAAGTTCTATAACCTCATTCTAACTTTAATATGATAAAATAAATTTTTACAAATCATTTTTAATCATATTAAACCCGTTATTCATTTATCCAATAAATTCCAATTTTTTAAAATCTTATTAACTCTATTAATCCCGATATAACTTACATTCACTTTGAAAACCAATTTGAATCATATTAAATCAAATTTTAATTATTCACTCTATTTTCATATATTATATTTCAACATCAAATTAATCATATCAAATTCGGAATTTAATTATTCAAACATTTGTAATATTAAATTTAAACAATTTTTATTATTCTTGAATCACTATCTTTTGAGATATTCAAAACGAACTTATAAAATTTAACAAATTCAAATTATAGAACAACCATTTTCATTAAAACAGTTATTCAATTCCCGTTATTCAATCATTCAATAAATTCCAAATATTAAATTTAAATAATTTAATTGTTCAATATTTGACGGATTCCAATATTGGATTTTTAAATAAAATTTCATTATCAGTCGATTTACTATATTACATCAAATGAATTCCACATTATTATTTAACTACAGTTAGAGATAATGCAGTCAACTAATATATAAACTTTCATTTCAATTGCAATTGGTTCACAAATTCAATTCGACTAACTAAATGAATAGGTAGCTTAAATAATTATCACCGTTAACTTTTAATTACTTATAAGTTTATTATTTACAAACAGGTGTCACAACTACCTATACAATACAAATTCATTCAATTACCTTTGACTACATATTATTTCAATTGATTTGGGATTCCATTCAATTCATAAATAATTAACTTAGATAAAATTTTGTTGCATTTCATTCTAGTTATTATTATTCCAATGACTTACAATTTTTTTCTAACACCTAATCACGAAATCTTATTAAATTAGCTATTTTAATTATCGAAAATTTACGAGTCGTTACATGTACTTCGTGGATGTATATTCCTGAGATTGTATTTTTGACAAACATAGTATACTGTATATTATATTTTACCGTTGTGATTGTGACTTTGTTTCTCTATTTATAAATCGTATATTTTCTATTGTTTTTTCCTAGGGGCATATATGATTGTTGCTTTGTACCGAGACCGAGTATGGTAAGTAAAACGTTATTGAGATATGTACCGGTGTTGGTCTAAGGGAATATTTACATATATGCCTATATTGCTTCATTTTCCATATTGATTGATAGTATTACTTTGTAATACTCTTGAGTGGTATGGGTATAGAAGTGAGGGCGTTATAGTAGGCTGATCTAGCTTGCCATTGCGGGACGAAGCTTTGGCCAATCTTTCCATAATGTGCCAAATTTGGGTGCCCTATTATGCAGCGGCCTTGCATGTTTAGTGCTAGAAATCGGGGACTTTATTTGGCATGGGATGGTTGTTCTTATAGTTATTTGATAACACTTAACATCTATCATGGTTTCATACACCCTATCCACGCTGTTTGGTAAGACCGTGATGATTGACAGTACACATATCCATATTTTATGCAGTTGCAATAGTCAATGTGCCAAAACGAAACAGAGGTTTTGAGCACTCCATGTTTTCTCGAATTCTGCTCCGTCCATAGCAATGAGAATATAAGCTCCATTCCTTGGACTACTGGTGATAAAATATAACCTTTCCTAGATCGGTAGGGGCCCCCCAGGCCAAGGGAAAATTTTCTCCAGGAGTAGTATCCTTTCTGGAGCAAACGATGATCTATCCCAGAATTATATGGTTCCACCGCTTTTTGCTAGAGTGCCGTGGTTTTCAAAGCAGCATCGTCCCACTTCTACTCAATCTGATTTAGGGACAAGTTTAACTTTCCTCATTTTCCTCTTAGTTATAGTGGATTATCCTATAAAACAAGACTATAGTTTTGATAGGATGCATAACCAATAAATCTAGGCCAAAGAAAAGGAAGTATATTCCATTGTAATTTCGAGGGAAGTGCAATATGCATAAAGTCTAATGGCAACTAATCCATCTAACCTCTCTTATCATTTTTCGAATGCTCCTTAATGTGGGTTCTGAGAATCGTTGCCTCTACAACCTATCTATTAGCCTATAGGTGAGGCACTGTATAGAAGCTTATCATGATTCCATATTGCCGATAAATGTTAGCGAATTCATGACTATCAAACTACCATCCATTGTCCGATATCATTTGGGGCTAAACGACACTCGATAAAGTAAAATGCAACCACTATTTTATACTTAGATCCACCCACAACTATTAGGAGTTCTTAATTTAGGTCAATGCCTATGAAAATTTCTTTTCTAGGGTCAGGAACTTATATGGTCTCCTTGACTGCCTTGACGTACATTATGCAATATTTCGTTGGCCTCTCCTACATCCATGCACCTTAGCAGTGGGTTAGTAAAAAATATTCTATATAAGTTTCCATCCTACATGATGTACCTACTCGCCTTGCGCATCTTCTTCCTTGCCTCATTCCATTCAAGGGTGAAGTTTTTACTAGGACCAATCCAAAAGCAATCCATTTCTCAAGCAAGCCAATCTTTCCTAAACCGTTAGCATCTCGATTTTCCTCCCTTAGAATGTGCTTAACCACACAACGTTCTTGCACATTAAGCAAAGCATTTGTCTTTTTTCCTTCTTTAAGTAAAATTCCAACCATTATGCTTTGACTTAGAACTCCCAAAATGTTTGATTCACATCTAGTTGCAGGTCCCAATGGATACGTAGAGTACCAATTGCTAATTCTTTTGCAACTTCCATTCCTACTATTAGTGTACCATACTCTATCGTTCAATCTAGCCTACAAGGTAAGAGGTATATCCAACCCGTAGGGGTTGAAAACATTCATTCTTGTCTAGCCAATAGTATTTTTTCTCTCTTTTGCGAGTGTTGCAAAGTCATATGGCATGATGTTATTATGTCTTAAGTATTTCTATTAAATATCGTTTGAAATTTGTTCATTAAAGCAAGTCATATCTTTGCATTATTGTTCCAACACTCTATAAGGGTATTCAATCTCTATAGTATCATGCTTCGTATTCATATGAAATTAACTCTGTCTCTCGGGCTCTACGAAAAGATTATGCTTCACCATCTCTAGAGAAATCTGGTCCCACCTATGGAATGGGTTGGAGTCACACTCCATTATTCCAGAAGGAGCTGAAACTAGTCTCCCATTGTCTTTGATGGATCCGAACCTAGCCTCCGAGACTAGGAAATTTATGCTCCACTGAGTGATTGCTCCATTCTTCATAATTGTAACAACCCGTAATTTCGCTACTTCGAAAATGAGAGATTTCGTTCGATTTAAATTTAAAAGGAGTTTTAATCATAAATAAATATGTTATATGTAATAAATAATTATCTATTCTTATAGTTAATAAATTAAAAAGTATAAATTTGGATTTTAGAACAAATCGACAAAAGTTAACTTTTGTTAGAAATAAATAAAGGCTTAAATAAATGAATTTAAATATTTATTTAAAAAGGTAAATCTTGTTTAAAACATTTAATAAAGATAATAAAAGTAAATTTATATATTTAAAAGTATGTTAATAATCATTTTTCAAAAATAACCAAAATTTGTCGCATTTTGTCAGTTTTACATACACTGTAAAAATAGAGATTTTGATATTAATTAAATATGATTTTAAAATATAAAGAGATATTTTTTTATTTATTTAAAGAATTAAAAAGTTCATTCTAAAGTTTGGTTTAATTCAATATATAGCTTAATAAAAACGTCAAATTTTGACCGTATAATTTGTCGTCAAAAACACCGTTTTCAAGCAAAACAAGTTGTCGATAAGTTGTTGCAATTTGATACATTTTATAACTTATAAATACAAGCTTATGAACTATTTAAACACTTTACATTTAGCACTAAAATACAAAAGAAGTTTACTTTTGAAAAGATTAAACAACTGCATAAAAAGTGAAAAGTATGATTTGACATATTTAAAAATAATTAAAACTTTTATAAAACAACATCATTACCTTACTTCTCATCTCACTAATGAGATGTTATACTTATGCTTAGAAAAGGAGCAAATGGAAAAGTAAAAAGAAAGCTAACTGAAGGAATTAATGCAAATCAAATCAATACAAAGTCTTCTCTTTAAAATGCAAAATTTAAGAAAGTAATCATTTCTATTTTTAACATCACTATTAATGCTTAAGTCATATCACTTATGGAAAATGTGCAAATGTTATTTTAACATTTTAAAGTGTAAGAAAAAAGGTAAACATCATTTCCACCTTTAATGAAAATCAAATCGAGGGTAGAAAGGTAAATTAAAAAGTAAAAAAGTAGAGAAGGGTATTTTAGTCATTTTCCATTCAAAGTTCAAATATAAATAAGCATCTTTACCTTCCACTTTCTCACATTTCATTCTTCTTCACTTTCTCCTTCTTCTTCACCTCCATTTCCATGGCATCCAACCTCTCTTCCACCTCCATTCTCTTCTACCTTCAAGCTATCATATCCACATCACCACACCATCACTTTTCTCCACCAAAACCAAGCCTAGCTTCCACCTACCCACCTCTTACACCCATGGCCGAGCCCTACACACCCATACCCACCTCCACAAAGCCGTACCCACCTCCCTACACCCCTAGGCCGAGCACCGCACACCCCACACCCCACACACCCCTCCACACCAAGGCCGTACTCCCCCTCCTCTATATAAAAAGAAAAAAAAAGAGAAGAAAAAAAAGAAAAAAAGAAAAAAAAGAAAAACATAAGCGTTCGGAAAGAAAGTAAGCTAAGGCAAGAATTCAAGACGTTCGAAAAAAGCGCGTTTGTTCGAAAGCGCGTAATCTACGAAAAATTTGATGGAGTGGATATGAAGGTGAGAAATTCCCACCGTTTTTTAAATTATATCGATCATCATGCTTAATTGTTATGTTAGATAATCACTATTTGATGATATGGATGTTTGGTTGATTGTTTCGATATGTTGGATAATCCGTAGTAACATTTACCATATTGAATATGTTAATGTTATATGATAGTTGTATGGTTGCGATGATAATTTGGATATCAGATTCCTATTAATTAAGTAATCCCTTTGTTTAAAAAGACCATATTTTAGTAATATGAGATATTATGAAAAAATAAGTCTCTTTTCATTTAGAAGTGAAATTAAAGTTAAAATGAAAGAGAATTTGGAATTTGAAGTGAAACGGATTTGAAAAGGATAGTTTATTAGAAACTGAAATTAAGATGAACTATGAAATTGAAATCAATTTTGAAAAAGTGAAGTTTAGTTTGAGATTGAATGGAAGTTTAAATTGAAATTGGATTTGAAATCTAAGTTTTAAATGTGTTTAATTTGAGATTAGAATTGAAATTGAGTTGAAATTGGAATTTAAAATTTAATATTAAAATAATGGGAATATAATAATATTATAATATGGTAATAGTGAAAATATATTTTAAATACTTTAAAAGTGAAAATATTGATTTAAAATGATTTGTAATGATTTTATAAGTGTTGAAATCCAATTTTGATAAATTATTTCAAGTACTGAAAAATAAGTTAAAACTAGACGCGTTGAGCAACGGTAATTCGCGATTTCACGCCGAAAAGTTCAAATGAATGTGTAGAGTGGAATATGGCTTGGAATTCTTCGAGATAAGAAAATTCCGGACTATTATATCCATATTTTCTAAACGAAGAAAGAAAATCAAAATTTTGATAAGTAGATTTTGAATTAAGATCAAATCAATTTTCTAGAAAAATCGCGCTAGTGCAGTTTAGTGACCGTAATAAGAAATTTGTTTAAATGAACGTTTTTAATTACGTAAAAATATGGAATAAATTTGATAAATCTATTTAAATAATTTAAAAGAGGTTTGGATCGAAAAATATGAATTTTCAAATATTTAAAAGTTGTTTAAATTCAAATAAGCTTATACGGCACTTTCCGCAGCGCTTTTATGCTGTGAATTCTATAACTTTTGGAATATGAGTTTAAATGCAACGACGTTTTTCAGAATAAAATGTGAATGTTTTAAAAAGGATTATTAAGCGTTTTGAAAGATAATTTGGGATATTTATAAGCAATTCAAAATAAAATTGAAAATCTGAGTATGCGGAAACGACTAGTACATTTGTCCCGCCTGTGAGAATTGGGAAGATAAAACAAGGTGCTTAACTAAGATTAGGGATGGAGCAACCAGTGCCATGAACTTACCTGGCATATGTTCTCTTTTCTTATGCGAGGGGTGGAAAAGATCGAAAGAAAAGCCCGGACGCTCTTAAATAAAAAGATTCTGTTAAGTTTTCCAAAATAAAAGAAGATTGGTATTATCCAAAAGTTAACAATCTCCAAAAATGAATGACTTCTATGATCCTATTTACTTCAAAATGTTTGTTTAGATTGATTTAGGGTTTATCGTAAACGATGTCTTAAATAACATTGTTTTTGACCTGCCTAAAAGTTAAGAAATTTGGATCAAGAATTAAGTAAGGAAATTTGAGATATTTTCCAAAGCAAAAGAATGAATTTCTTAGAAATTACTCTAAGTCAAAAGAAAGAGAATTCGAAATCATCCGAAAAGAATTAAAGTGAAAAGAGACTTAATAAATCCTATATACTCATATTCACTTTTTATCGATAATTGGATTTCGAAGGAACCAGAGTCGGATTTAGGGAAATCCTATCCGAAAACCACTTCGAACCAATGTATACGTTCAAACGTGAAGACATGTTGATGACGATGATTATTGAAGACCATGGATCTTCATAGCATGAGGACCGCTTGTTGATTTGCTCGGGGTCACACCCATTATAGAGTTATATATAGCAGTGGTCTCCTCGTGATGGAGATATTGCGGACTGCAAGGGCTTCTCGCCTAGTAATGGCCGAGGAAAGTGCCTTCGGTTTGTTCTGTTCCTGGACAACTTGTATGGACGTTTGTCTGACATTGCATTTCTAACGATTACATACATTGGTTTTTAAAAACGTACATCAGTGGTGGCGGAGAAGGCAACTTCTATTAGGTTAACACCCTCCTTGAGACATACGAGCTCAAGGGTTGTATTTTTGTGGAAGACAATTAGTAGTTAAACAGAAATGGCAATGTGGCATTCAAAGATGTGATATATGCTGTGAGAAAAGGTAACCGTTTGCCTCAAGCCTTATCAAAACGAAAATGACCGAAACAGGATTAGAAGCAGCAAGGCTAAGCGGGTCATTCCCAATTAGGATATGGTCATCCTCTTTTAGATATATTTCTTCCCGCTATGACGTCGGGGTGTAAATTAATGTGGTATATGCTAGAGGACCCTCGATAAAGGTCGGTAACGACTGAAGGATGTCATATTCGGTACCATCTGGTTAAAGAGGTGGGCCGGTCTTGTGTTGGTGGAGGATCCTTTGTGATGGTCCTCGGGACATCCATCTAGAGGTGTACCCCTTCGGAAGGTAGATCCTGCGCCTGGTCATTTGTATGGAAATCCATTCTCCAGTAAGAACCTACGGACTTGATTGTAAACCTATTATGCTGGAATTTAATCAGTGTAACAATTTCGGCTAAGATTAATAAGTTTAATTGCAAATGTTTTCAAAGAATGCCATTAGAAATAATATCAAACGTTTTGATATAAAAGTGTTTTAGTTATCATAAGGTAAAAACCCGTCCGTGTTTATGTATGGGCGTGGTCTTATGAGATACTCTTTGTTTTCAAAGGATTTTATTCAAAGGCTGATATATGACACTGTCATTAATTATTGAGTTTTTCTCACGCTGGTTTATCAAGCCTGATCGGGTATTTTCAATACACGGGTCAGATCCGAGTAGTTTCAGGATAGTCCAAGACGATTGGAGTTTCCAGAGGAGAGCTGGAGATATTCATCGACGTATGAACATATTCTACTATCCTCTATACTTAGTGTATTTTGTTTGATGTTTGTCAGCATTTGAAAGGGCAGGTTTTATAACTGTCCAAGCTGAATTTAGGTTAGACTCCGATATATGTATTTAAAAGTTTTCCGCTGTAAAAATATTGTTCAATATTATATGTTATCCCATTCGAGTGAGATTCTGTCTATTTTTCTTTATTACCCTTAAAGACCCGTCTTTTCGTGCAATTTGAGTTGGCCATGTGCGGTTTATTGTCAATTCAAAGAGTACAGAAAAACGGGCCTTTACATTTGGTATCAGAGCTTTTGATTGAGCAAGCACCGAAGCCTGATAGGGGTAAGTCTCATCAGAGATAGGATTAGTAGTATCCTAGGATGAGTAACTCATTAGAGATAGGGTTAGTAACACCCTAGAATGAGTTATGAGAGTATTATATATACGAGCGCGTATTTGTTAATTTTATAAAAATTATTTTGTTTTAAAGAAATTCGTAAATGAAATAATTTAACCTTGGGTTTATATTATAAATATTAAAGGGGATATTATTATCTTTTGGGTTAGAAATTAAGGATTAATTGTAATTTAGCTTAGCTAAAATATGAATATCTTGTGATTAGAATTGCACTATTTGACTATAAGATATTCCATATAGAATCAATTAGTTGAAACCTAGAATTTAGAACTTTAATCATATACCCTTAAATATGTAGTATTAAGAAATAATAATGATTAAGTGATTATCATAATGGATGGATTTAAAAGCTAAGTATAAATATCTTGTGAAATAAAATTCACGATTTGATTATAAGATATTTGATGATAATACTGAAGCTAGAAGTGTAATTGGAGAAAGTAAAGAAAAAATGCATACTTAGAAGAAAAAAAATTCTGATCAATAAGATACAAAAATATAAACCTAAATTGAGACTTTTTACTAAATATAATATAAAAAGTAAGTTGTATAACTTATAAAGGAGTTAAGTTAATTTGAAATTTAGACACTTTGATTAGGTTAAAAGTCAAAGTAAAATTTAGTAATAAGAGATATAAGAAAAATCATCCTAATATAAAAACTTTGAATTAGTGATACATTTAGGGTAACATTTATAATTTAGAATGAAGTAAGAATAAAAGTGGATATTTTTGAACAAAATGGTTAATAGGTTGATTGGTGGATGAAAATTTTAAATAACAAATACCACATGAATTTTGTTTCATAATTTGACTATAAGGTATTTGATGGAATTAAAATTAAGAAATTTGATTCAGAAAATGGATAGGTAAATAAGTTAAGTAGTTAATCATAGAATCAGTGAGAAAAAGGTGCACACTTAGTAAAGTTATCTTATTAATATATGGATTGGATAAATAATAATAGCTAAATGAAAACCTTTGGTAAAGAAAACTAAGGGTTGAGTTTTATAACTTATTAATTTGAGATAATAGTAAAGTTCCATATTAGTTAAACACGTTAGTTGAAGTAATAACAATTTAAAATTTGGAGATATGTATATATACTCTTAGGAAGTAAAGATATATTATACAAGTTTAAGTCATACTTGTATGCTTAAGTAATAGTACATTTAGAAGAAAGCAATGGTTGTGAAATAAACTTGGATTAATAGAAGTTTTAAGAAATGTATTAGGTAAAGATGAATGTGGATAAGTACATAAGTTAGACGTACATCATTTCAGCACATAAAATCCGATCTAAGATTTGAGTACAGAACTTTAAGGTGTTTACACCAATCCGAAAAAGTATTTATCACTCGATTCTTGACGGCGAACATTGATGAGAGTTTATAATTATGTATACAAGTTTTCTATCATAGTTGAGAGCTATGCAAAGAAAGCAAGGGTTTGTGATCAGGAAGTCTGATCAAAGTCCGCACTAGAAAATCGAGGGATCGATACTAGTTCAGAAGAAAAGTTGTGGATTCAAATAATAGATCGGATCAAATATCACATATAGTATGATGTGTTGGGTCTGTCTACTTAGTAGTTGGATAGTTATTTCAAATAGTAGGCATTAAGATATAGTGGTTGGACCGATGTTTTGGTATGCATGTATACAGACCACAGATATAGTACATGCTCAGGACAAGGAATGAGTTATGTGGTTGTACTCGTTTATCTTGATACAGTATCAGTGTGGTTATTTTGGATGTATAGTCTTGTTTGGTTATGGTATATATTATCTTAAGCGTGCAGTACGCACTAGGATGGGTACGATAGAAGTATGGCTTGATGTATGTATATATAACCTTAAGTACGTGATAAGTACTCAGGTTAGTGTGGGGAATCTCTATATGTATGTTTGGCATCATCTTTTTTAGTGTTGTTATGATATCGACCTTCTTTTTTTCTATCATCAGTAGAAATAAGTCAAATTATTTGAGGAGATGAGTATGGGATAGATTTCTTTGTCTTTGATTTCATTTCGAGGATGAAATGCTTTTAAGTAGGGGAGAATGTAACGACCCGCAATTTCACTACTTCGAAAATGAGAGATTTCGTTCGATTTAAATTTAAAAGGAGTTTAAATCTTAAATATATATGTTATATGTAATAAATAATTATCTTTTCTTATAGTTAATAAATTAAAACCATAAATTTGGATTTTAGAACAAATCAACAAAAGATAAGTTTTGTTAAAAATAAATAAAGGCTTAAATAAATGAATTTAAATATTTATTTAAAAAGGTAAATCTCATTTAAAACATTTAATAAAGATAATAAAAGTACATTTATATATTATTAAAAGTATGTTAATAATCGTTTTACAAAAATAACCAAAATTTGTCGCATTTTGTCAGTTTTACATACACTGTAAAAATAGAGATTTTGATATTAATTAAATATGATTTTAAAATATAAAGAGATATTTTTTTATTTATTTGAAGAAGTAAAAAGTTCATTCTAAATTTTGGTTTACTTCAATATATAGCTTAATAAAAACGTCAAATTTTGACCGTATAACTTGTCGTCAAAAACACCATTTTCAACCAAAATAAGTTGTCGACAAGTTGTTGCAACTTGATACATTTTCTAACTTATAAATACAAGTTTACAAACTATTTAAACACTTTAAATTTAGCACTAAAAGACAAAAGAAGTTTACTTTTGAAAAGTTTAAATAAATGTATAAAAAGTGAAAAGTATGATTTGACATATTTAAAAATAATTAAAGCTTTTATAAAACAACATCATTACCTTACTTCTCATCTCATTAATGGGATGTTATGCTTATGCATAGAAAAGGAGCAAATGGCAAAGTGAAAAGAAAGCTAACTTAAGGAATTAATGACACATACATCTATGCATTTAATGCAAATCAAATCAATACAAAGTATTCTCTTTAAAATGCAAAATTTAAGAAAGTAATCATTTCTATCTTTAACATCATCATTAATGCTTAAGTCATATCACTTATGGAAAAGGAGCAAATGTTATTTTAACATTTTAAAGTGTAAGAAAAAAAGGTAAACATCATTTCCACCATTAATGCCAATCAAATCAAGGGTAGAAAGATAAATTAAAAAGTTAAAAAGTAGATAAGGGTATTTTAGTCATTTGTCATCCAAAGCTCAAATATGAATAAGCATCCATACCTTCCACTTTCTCACATTTCATTCCTTACTTCTTCTTCACTTTCTCCTTCTTCTTCACCTCCATTTCCATGGCATCCAACCTCTCTTCCACCTCCATTCTCTTTTACCTTTAAGCTATCACCTCCACATCACCACACCATCGCTTTTCACCACCAACACCAAGCCTATCTTCCGCCTACCCACCTCTTACACCCATGGCCGAGCCCTACACACCCATACCCACCTCCACAAAGCCGTACCCACCTCCCTACACCCCTAGGCCGAGCACCACACACCCCACACCCTCCTCCACACCAAGGCCGTACTCCCTCTCCTCCATATAAAAAAAGAAAAAAAAGAGAAAAGAAAAGAAAAAAACAAAAAGAAAAACATAAGAGTTCGGAAAGAAAGTAAGCTAAGGCGAGAATTCAATACATTCGGAAAAAGTGCGTTTGTTCGAAAGCACGTAATTTACGAAAAAGTTTGACGGAGTGGATATAAAGGTGAGAAATTCTCACCGTTTTTTAAATTATATTGATTATCATGCTTAATTGTTATGTTAGATAATCACTATTTGATGATATGGATCTTTGGTTGATTGTTTGGATATGTTGGATAATCCGTAGTAATGTTATGACATTTACCGTATTGAATATGCTAATGTTATACGATAGTTGTATGGCTGTGATGATAATTTGGATATCAAATTCCTATTAATTAAGTAATCTCTTTGTCTAAAAATCATATTTTAGTAATATGAGATAT
Source organism: Allium cepa (assembly GCA_030765085.1). Lineage (NCBI taxonomy): Eukaryota > Viridiplantae > Streptophyta > Magnoliopsida > Asparagales > Amaryllidaceae > Allium > Allium cepa. The sequence continues at coordinate 64,450,301 of CM060935.1, forward strand.
TGTGGAAAAATAAGTCTCTTTTCATGTAGAAGTGAAATTAAAGTTAAAATGAAAGAGAATTTGGAATTTTAAGTGAAACGGATTTGAAAAGGATAGTTAATTAGAAATTGAAATTAAGATGAACAGTGAAATTGAAATTGAAATCAATTTTGAAAAAGTGAAGTTTAGTTTGAGATTGAATGGAAGTTTAAATTGAAATTGGATTTGAAATCTAAGTTTTAAATGTGTTTGAGGTGAGATTAGAATTGAAATTGAGTTGAAATTGGAATTTAAAATTTAATATTAAAACAATGGGAATATAATAATATTATAATATGGTAATAGTGAAAATATATTTTAAATACTTTAAAAAGTGAAAATATTGATATAAAATGATCTGTAATGATTTTATAAGTGTTGAAATCCAATTTTAATAAATTATTTCAAGTATTGAAAAATAAGTTAAAACTAGACGCGTCGCGCAACGGTAGTTCGCGATTTCACCTCGAAAAGTTCAAATGAATGTGTAGAGTGTAATATGGCTCGGAATTCTTAGAGATAAGAAAATTCTGGACTATTATATCCATATCTTCTAAATGAAGAAAGAAAATCAAAGTTTCGATAAGTAGATTTTGAATTAAGACCAAATCAATTTTCTAAAAAAATCGCACTAGTGCAGTTTAGTGACCTTAACAAGAAATTTGTTTAAATGAAAGTTTTTAATTACGGAAAATATGGAATAAATTTGATAAATCTATTTAAATAATTTAAAAGAGATTTGGATCGAAAAATACGATTTTTTAAATATTTAAAAGTTGTTTAAATTCTAATAAGCTTGTATGGCACTTTCCGCAGCACTTTTATGCTGTGAATTCTATAACTTTTGGAATATGAGTTTAAATGCAACGACGTTTTTTAGAATAAAATGTGAATGTTTTAAAAAGGATAATTAAGCGTTTTGAAAGATAATTTGGGATATTTATAAGCAATTTCAAAATAAAGTTGAAAATCTGAGTATGCGGAAACGACTAGTACATTTGTCTCGCCTGTGAGAACTGGGAAGATAAAACAAAGTGTTTAACTAATGTTAGGGATGGAGCAACCAGTGCCCTGAACTTACCTGACCTATGTTTTTTTTTCTAGGAAAGGGGTGGAAAAGATCGAAAGGAAAGCCCGGATGCTCTTAAATCAAAAGATTTTTTAAGTTTTCCAAAATAAAAGAAGATTGGTATTATCCAAAAGTTAAGCAATCTCCAAAAATGAATGATTTCTATGATCCTTTTTACTTCAAAATGTTTGTTAAGATTGATTTAGGGTTTATCGTAAACGATGTCTTAAATAACATTGTTTTTGACCTGCCTAAAAGTTAAGAAATTTGGATCAACAATTAAGTAAGAAAATCTGAGATATTTTCCAAAGCAAAAGAATGAATTTCTTAGAAATTACTCTAAGTCAAAAGAAAGAGAATTCGAAATCATCCGAAAAGAACTAAAGTGAAAAGAGACTTAATAAATCCTATATACTCATATTCTCTTTTTATCGATAATTGGATTTCGAAGGAACCAGAGTCGGATTTAGGTAAATCCTATCCGAAAACCACTTCGAACCAATGTATACGTTCGAACGTGAAGACATGTTGAAGACGATGATTATTGAAGACCATGGATCTTCATAGCATGAGGACTACTTGTTGATTTGCTCGGGGTCACACCCATTATAGAGTTAAATATAGCAGTGGTCTCCTCGTGATGGAGATTTTGCGGATTGCAAGGGCTTCTCGTCTAGTAATGGCCGAGGAAAGCGCCTTCGGTTTGTCCTGTTCCTGGACAACTTACATGGACGTTTGTCTGACATTGCATTTCTAACGATTACATACATTGGTTTTTACAAACGTACATCAGTGGTGGCGGAGAAGGCAACTTCTATTAGCTTAACACCCTTCTTGAGACATACGAGCTCAAGGGTTGTACTTTTGTGGAAGGCAATTAGTAGTTAAACGGAAATGGCAATTTGGCATTCAAAGATGTGATATATGCTGTGAGAAAAGGTAATCGTTTGCCTCCAGCCTTATCAAACCGAAAATGACCGAAACAGGATTAGAAGCAGCAAGGCTAAGCGGGTCATTCCCAATTAGGATATGGTCATCCTCTTTTAGATATATTTCTTCCCGCTATGACGTCGGGGGATAAATTAATGTGGTGTATGCTAGAGGACCCTCGATAAAGGTCGGTAACGACCGGAGGATGTCATATTCGGTACCATTTTCTTAAAGAGGTGGGCCGGTCTTGTGTTGGTAGAGGATCCTTTGTGATGGTCCTTGGGACATCCATCTAAAGGTGTACCCCTTCGGAAGGTAGATCCTACGCCTGGTCATTTGTATGGAAATCCATTCTTCAATAAGAACCTACGGACTTGATTGTAAACCTATTATGCTGGAATTTAATCAATGTAACAATTTCCGCTAAGATTAGTAAGTTCATTTGCAAATGTTTTCAAAGAATGTCATTAAAAATAATATCAAACGTTTTGATATAAAAGTGTTTTAGTTATCATAAGGTAAAAACCCGTCCGTGTTTATGTGTAGGCGCGATCTTATGTGATACTCTTTGTTTTCAAAGGATTTTATTCAAAGGCTGATATATGACACTGTCATTAATTATTGAGTATTTCTCACGCTGGTTTATCAAGCCTGATCCGAGTATTTTCAATACTCGGGTTAGATCCGAGTAGTTTCAGGATAGTCCAAGACGGTTGGAGTTTCCAAAGGAGAGCTGGAGATATTCATCGACGTATGAACATATTCTATTATCCGCTGTACTTAGTGTATTTTGTTTGATGTTTGTCAGAATTTGTAAGGGCAGGTTTTATAACTGTCCAAGCTGAATTTAGGTTAGACTCTCATATAGGTATTTAAAAGTTTTCCGCTGTAAAAATATTGTTCAATATTATATGTTATCCTATTCGAGTGAGATTCTGTTCTGTCTATTTTTCTTTATTACCCTTAAAGATCCGTCTTTTCGTGCAATTTGAGTTGGACATGTGTGGTTTATTGTCAATTCAAAGAGTACGGAAAAACGGGCCTTTACAATAATTTTCAAGCATATCCATCTTTAGATATCTAGTAAAAGGACATGCTCTATTGACTATGGGGGAATCCAACATCATGCCAGCTAGTTTGCTTTACACTCTTTCCTCATAGGTGTAACAACTTGAGGATTTTAATGGTTTTATAATGTAATTAACTTAAATTTCTTGAAATTTAAAGAATAGAATTTTGAAATAAAAGTTTGATATTTGAAATGTGTCTGCTTAATTATAATAGATGGTAAAAATTTATTGAAAAATATGGAAATTAATTTATTTGTGAAATTTAAAAAATATATTTAATCGGTTTATTTGTTAAGAAATTAATTTTCGGAATCTGACTATTTCATATAATAAAAATGAAATAATCTTTTGAGAAAGGCGTCGTAATTAGATTCATCAAATTTGGACTTCTATAGCTCAGTTTATCTTATTTTGTACGTTTTAGCGGCATTTTCAATAACAGAGAAATTCGAGTTTTTATAATTTGATCGTGCCGTGGATATCTGTATACCATTCTATTCGCCTCGTCGTGCTGATCTCTGCTATATATTTATCTTCGTATTGCAAGGTGTGGTACGTGATGAAATCAATAAGCATCTCATTGTATTGGTATCGTATTTGTGACTTTTTGTTTCCCTGCCATTTCAAATTTCAGCCATGACATCTAAGAAACAATTAATTGTTTTAATTATTTTACCTGATTTAAGTGCAACTGTTGCTATTATATTGATTTTCATATATATTCCGCAAAGCCTCTTCGTTGTTTCTCGTCTGTCATTTACTAGAGAAGGTATGTTTTATTTATTTATTTTTTCTTCTTCTTCTCTTCTATAGTTTTTCCATTCCTTTCCATATTTTGCCGAGTCTTTCTTTCTTTTGCTTGATCCAAGCCACCTTCACTCCTTCTCCCTCTTACACGAAGCCAACCCTGTGTCTCTATATAAAAAACCCGAAGCCACCTCTGAGTCTTCCCTTCCTCGCACCGAGCAACCCATAAATAAAAACCCACCATCACCACTCCTTCCTCTGGCCGTGCAAGCTCCCCCTCTGATAACAAGACCAAAGCTACCCGAGCTAATCTCCCCTCTAACCCCAAGCAAAGCCGTGACACTAGATCGAAACTCCTCTGCCTTGAATAATTGGCCATACGAAACTCCAACCACCACCTGCTCCGCCCACCTCATCGTGCCTCCCCACTTAACCGGAGAACCTTACGCTGTACCCAGACCCCTTCGCCTCGGCCTTGCTTGAGTGAGCCACTGACGTCTTTTCCCCCCTCTAGTGATATATATATATCTGTGTGTGTGTGTGTGTGTGTGTGTGTGTGTGTGTGTATAACAGCATATATATATATATATATCATGCATGTGGACGATGTATATATTGTCTGTTATATATATATCAATCAATTCTTGTTTCTTGATTTTTGCAAATGGCTATATGTTGAAATACACATGTTGTTCCTGTGTTCTTGCTCCTGATTTTGTGACTTTAATTTTGCTAGACTTTCTTTCCTTACATCTAAATAAATTTGTGCAGTTATATATATATATATATATATGTATGTATGTATGCTTAGTGTAAATATATGCCGCGCATAACAGATGATAACGAGTGAACACATTTATATATGGTGTCTGTATATGCATATCATGGCCGAAAGTATACACATATTGTAACGACCCGTATTTTACGTGTCGATGGATCGTAGAATTTACAGGTCGTTAGTGTTGTTTGTGGTGTTCCTAGCCTGAGTCGTATTGGGAGATAACTCGTGTGTTAAGTGATGAGTCGTGACCGACTCATAGTTAGGTCGTGTTCGAGTTACGACTTAGGAGGGTGCTCGGGTTAGCATGTTGCCGTGTTAGCTTAGGTCGTGAGGTAGTTTTGGTCGCTGGAGCGACCTAAGAGAGTGACCGACCTAAGAAAGTTGACCGACTCATGAAATAGAGGGCTTCCGAGTTAGGGAGGTTGCCGAGTTAACGACTTAAGGGGATAAGTCGTATACGAGTTAAGGCGATGAGTCGTATGGTTGTTAGGTCGGAAGGGTTTTGGAGCGACCTAAGGAAGTTAGGTCGTGGACGACCTAGCAGATAGGATGATGCTAGTGGCGACCGATCTAGTGTAGATCGACCTAGAGGTGTCCGACCTATAGTAGTAAACGACTTAACTTAGAAGGTGTAAGCTGTTAGGTCGTGTAAGTTTTGGGTCGTGGGAGTAGTTAGGTCGCGTGAGTACTGTTTAGACTTAGGTCGTAAACGACCTAAGTTAGGTCGGAGATATTAGGTCGGCCATAAGGCTAAGCTGTTAAGTCGTGTCCCGTATGGCCTTGGTCTATGTGTTTAGGACTTAGGTCGGCAGGGTCTTAGGTCGTAGATCGGCATGCTAGTTAAGTCGTCAGGCGACCTAGGACTTAGGAAATGCGGCAGTGTGTTGAGTCGTGTGACAGTTGGGTCGGCAGTGCGTTGAGTCGTTAGGTCGGCCTGTGTTTTAGGTCGCGTCTGGGTTAAGTCGTAAGTCGGCCTTGGTTGTATGTTGTGTTGGTTAGGTCGTAGGTCGTAGGGGCTGATGAGTCGGCAACGACTCATAGTTAGGTCGGGGACGACCTAAGGGGCGACGACCTAAGGAGTTTCCAGCCTATAAATAGAGGGGTTCGGCTCACTTTTTGGCACCGGTTTTTGAAGCAACGAAGTGCTGCCATTTTGGGAACTCGACTACAACATTTCTTCATCTTCTTTTCTCCATTCCAATCAAGTGTTAGCATCTATCCAAGATCGAAGATCGAGATCGAAGATTCAAGTGTCTAAGTTGAAGATCTTCATCCGTTCGAGCTAGATTTCATCGATTGAAGCGAGATCTTGCCGGATCAAGCCTTGTTCTTCGCTGTCCAGATCTGAAGTGTGTGGTTTTTGAGGTGTTTGGGTGATTTGGTGAGTGGTAGTTATCTCTCACGCGGACCCAAAGGAGTGTAGTGGATTGGTAGCTAGTTTATGTGTTTGAAATAGCATTTTCTCGCATTGTCCTTAAGTCTGCATGTAGATCCATCATTTTTGAAGATGTTTACCTATGCATATTTGTTTAACAAGTATTAGAGACAAAACCCATGTTTTATATTTGATAGATCTGTGCTAAAAACCTATGAATCATGCATGTTGGACTTATGCTCATTTATTTATGATATTGCCATTTTTGTTGATATTGCTTATTAAATCTTGTTTGAATGCTTGATTGTTTGTATTGATGAATGATTTGGATTGTTTCAAGTTAGCTAGTGGTTGATTTGGAACAAGATGGTTCGAGATGATTCAAAAGCTAGGTGGAAAAGCTCTTGAATGTGGAAGCTGCCTGTAGCATATGAAGCGGATGTGGAAGCTCATATGGATGGATTCGAGGATGTGGGATCTTGCCATGATACGAGAAGGCAAAGCATGATTGAGATGGGACTTTGCTATGATGCGATAAAGCAAGGTGTGATGTTGAAATGGGACGGGTCATGATGACGTTCCAAGAAGAGAGACTTTGCTATGATGTGATGAGGCAAGACATATGTTGTGATGGGACGGGTCACGATGACGTCCCAAGCACGGGCTGCGACGACGTGCAAAGTTATGTTGATTACTCGGTGATGCGATCCGAGTTGGTGATAATGGTTAGCTTGAGAGGCGCTTGAGCTAGTATGGAAATAGTCGTCGAGGAGGATGACTAGGAGGCTGAGATCTTATCGTTGTTGAAGGTTCTAGCATGCTCAAAGCAAGGGTACGTTGGAACGGGCTGCGACGACGTTCCAGGCACGGGCTGCGACGACGTGCTAGTACTCTGGGTAGTTGCGAAAATTCCTAGGCACGGGCTGCGACGACGTGCGGAGTTATGGCTAGAACCGGGGTTACCATTAGCCCTTGACAGGTGGTCATTCAACTAACGGTGATATCAAGGCAATGATACAGTGATAGCCAGAGTCATGGATGTTTGGTTGTACTATCATTCGGTCTCAAGTGCGGTGTTTTCTGGGTGCTTATCTGATCTTGGTTTAGGCCTTGGGGGTTTGTATTTGGAAAACATCGTCCTTGACTCGAGTGATTATTGCTTTATTTTAATTACCTGCTATGCTATGATTGCTTCTCCTTAGTGTGTGTCTGGGGGCTATCACTGTGAGAAGAGGTGGAGTGGGATGGTTTAGTTCCTATTCCTTTTATTCCTTATGCTCTTTTGGTATGTTTGATAGTTAATTTACTGCTCACTAAGACTTTGTCTGACTCAAGGTTTTATGTCTCCCCTTATTACCTTGGGCTGTTCATCCATGTTGGGATGGGCAGACTAGGTAGCAGGTGACAGGTGCTGTGCTAGGAGTTCTACGATGAAGATGACGAAGACGAGCAGGAGGCTTTGCATATTAGTTTTCTTACTATATGTACTGGGTATCCGCTGCTGTATTTGGTTGAGTGATTTGTAGTGAGGCTTTCATGTATGGATTTGAGTAGATGATTGTATAAAACTACTGTGATGCTTATATGATGATGTTCTGTTCTATGGAGCTTCACTATATTATATTTCTCTATTGTATTTTATCCATGCGCTGTGAGTTGTACGATAGAGATTCTTTTGTTTTGTTTTACCCTTGACGGTCACCCATGGCTGCCTTGCACGCCTTTTAGCGCATTATTACCTTGTTTTGGTGCGGGAGTCATGGGCGGTCGTCACATTTGGTATCAGAGCTTTGGTTAATCGATTTTAGCCAACGCTCGCTGATGTAACTACGTAAGAGAGACGTAATTGTAATTTGATGGATGATTACTATATATAATATAGTAGCCTAGAAGGATTTGAACTCCTTATGCAGTTGTTTCTTAAGGTGTTCTAATCACTCTTATTACAGATATTAAGGATGAGTCGAAGAGGGAGACCAGCTGCAAGGGAAAGCCGTGCTGATGAAGGAGCTGTTGATTATGGAACTATGTTCGAAGCGATGATGACTTCGATCATGAGAAGGATACCAGCTTCAGGATCATCAGTGGATGTGGGAGTTCAAGTCCAAGCTCCGAGACCGGTGGATTTTGCCAAGCTTTGCAAGGATTATACTTCTCTTGGAGGAAAAGCTTTCTTGGGGACAGAGTCGACTATTGAAGTACAGAGATGGATTGATGCTTGTCGAAGGATCTTTGGTGACTTAGGGATTGAGGATGCAACCAAGAGAAAGCTTGCATCGAGACAGCTTCAGGGAAGAGCTGCTGATTGGTGGAATTCTATCACCATCGATACACCAGAAGAAGAGATTACTTGGGAGCAATTCCGAGTTAGATTTGAAGCTAAGTTCATCTCTACGGCTCAGAAGTCTGTTTTGTTCAAGAGGTTTGTAGAGCTCAAGCAAGGTGGGAGACCAGTTCTTGAGTATATTTCCGAGTTCGAAGCTTTGTCTAAGTATGCCAGATCGTATATTGATTCTCCCTACCAGAAGAACGAGAAGTTTGTGACTGGTCTGGATGCTTATCTTGGGAGGCAGTTAGTGGATCACTTGGACGATCCATTTGAGAAGCTGGTGGAGAAAGCCCTTAGGCATGAGAGTTTGTTCCCTAAGGAAAATTCTGTTGTTGCTGTAACCAGGGAAGGATCTAAACCACAGCAGAGTGGGAATAGGAAGAGGAAGCAGCAGCAGCAGAAGAGTAAGGATGGCCAGAAGAAGCCAAAGGGCGAAGTGACCTGCTATAATTGTCAGAAGAAGGGCCATCTCTCCAAGGATTGTAGGAATCCAAAGGCGCCGGCGAAGTGCCATAACTGTGATAAGCCAGGGCATTTCAGGAAGGATTGTCCAGAACCGAGGAAGGACAGGCAAGTTGTGCAAGCTTATGCTTTGGAAGCTGTGCCGTCGTCTTCAAGAGCTCCTACTGCTGAGGAGAAGGGGAAGAGTGTGGTGGTTCAAGGTACTCTTTCTATTTGTGGTGTTCCAGTTAGAGTGTTGTTTGATACTGGAGCGTCGCATTCTTTTGTTTGTGATGATTTGGTAGGCCGGTTAGGTTTGAAACCGGATATTGTTGATAGGCCATTGGTTGTGACTAATCCAGTTGGGGGTTCGTCATGTTTGTGTATGAGATGTCGTGGTCTAGTTGTGTCGAGTCATGATTGCTCGTTTGTTTGTGATTGCTTTGTTCTGAACTTTGCGGGGTTCGGAATTATTTTGGGTATGGACTGGCTTAGGAAGTATGCGGCAAGGATTGATTGTGAGAGGCTTGAGGTGACAGTCGGGAATGTGGAAGGGCGAAAGGTTGTGATACGATGTAAGCATGAAGAAGGCGTCTTCATGAGCTTCATGTATTCGCTAGTTGTTCCACGGGATGGACTGTCATCGGTGCCTATTGTGAATGAGTTTGAGAATGTCTTTGAGGAAGTCAAAGGGTTGCCGCCGCATAGGGAGATCGAGTTTCGTATCGATCTAGTTGAGGGAGCCAGACCTGTTGTGATGCCTCTTAGGCGGATGGCACCGAGGGAGCAGCAAGAGCTGAAGGTGCAAGTCGATGATCTTTTGCGGAAAGGATTCATTCGGAGAAGTGTGTCCGAATGGGGTGCGCCCGTTGTGTTCGCAACCAAAACGGATGGATCGTTGAGGTTGTGTGTTGATTATCGTGAGCTGAATAAGGTGACTAGGAAGAACAAGTATCCATTGCCGAGAATAGATGACTTGTTTGATCAGCTTCACGAGGCTAGGGTGTTTTCTCAGATGGATTTGGCAACGGGATTTCACCAGTTGAGAGTGGCGAAGGATAGTGTGCCGAAGACTGCTTTCAGGACACCATCCGGGTTTTATGAGTGGCTGGTAATGCCGTTTGGATTGACTAACGCACCAGCCTATTTTGTGGATCTTATGAATAGAGTATTCAGAGATCAGTTGAATAAGTTCGTGCTTGTGTTCGTGGATGATATTTTGGTTTATTCCGGAACTGAGGAAGAGCACAAGACGCACTTGAGAATTGTTTTGGAAATACTACGGAAACATCAGCTGAAGGCTAAGTTTTCGAAGTGTCACTTCTGGAAGAGTGAAGTGAGGTTCTTAGGCCATGTTATCTCTGGAAATGGAATAGCGGTTGATCCCGCTAAGGTGGCAGCAATCCAAGATTGGGTTAGACCTAAGAATGCATCTGATGTGAGAAGTTTTCTTGGATTAGCAGGATATTATCGTCGGTTTATCAAAGACTTTTCCAAGATAGCTGCACCGTTGACAGGATTGACGAAAAAGAACCAAGTGTTCAAATGGGATGATAAATGTGAGCAAGCTTTCGTGATCCTGAAAGAGCGACTGACAAGTGCTCCTGTTTTGACAATTCCTAGTGGGAATGATGGGATGGTGGTCTACACCGATGCATGTGGCACTGGACTAGGAGCGGTGCTAATGCAGAAGCATAAAGTTGTTGCGTATGCTAGTCGACAACTAAAGCCGCATGAAAGGAATTATCCGACTCATGATTTGGAGTTAGCGGCGATTGTGTTTGCTTTGAAGATGTGGAGACACTATCTATTGGGAGTTAGATTCGAGCTGTTTACAGATCATAAGTCGTTGAAGTATCTGTTTTCCCAAAAGGATTTGAATCTTCGACAGCAACGGTGGTTAGAGTTTCTAGCATCTTATGATTTTGGTATAGCCTATACTCCGGGGAAAGGAAACGCAGTGGCTGATGCGTTAAGTCGAAGACATGCAGGATTGGGAGCCATGTTTTCGGAATGGAAGAGTCTTAAGTATTTGGCTGGATTTGATTTCAGGCCTAGATGCGAATTGGAACCTGAGATGTTGGCAAACTTATCGATAAGGCCTACACTTGTGGAAAGAATTGGTGAGAGCCAAAGGCGAGATGATAAGCTTGTCAAGATTTTTTGTGAATTGGAATCCGGATTGGAACCAGAGAAGGATAAAGGATTCGAGGTCGATCGAGAGGGTTGGCTTCGAAAGCAAGGACGATTAGTTGTTCCCGATATTGATGGATTGAGAGATGAAGTTCTGAGGGAAAGTCATCACTCGAAGTTGACAATTCATCCAGGTGGAAATAAGATGTATCGGGATATGAAGAGAGCTTACTACTGGGAAGGTATGAAGAAGGATGTTGGAAATTTTATTTCCAAATGTATGAATTGCCAGTTGGTGAAAGCTGAGCAGAAGAAGCCCAGTGGATTGCTTCAGCCATTAGAGGTTCCTACATGGAAGTGGGAGCAAGTGTCGATGGACTTTATCGATGGTCTACCTAGGACAAGAGCAGGGAATGAAGGGATTTGGGTCATAGTAGATCGTTTGACCAAGAGTGCAAGGTTCATTCCTGTTCGATCGACTAGGACTGCATCGAAGTTGGCTGAATTATATGTGAAGTGGATAGTTCGTTTCCATGGTGTTCCGAAGAGTATAGTGAGCGATCGAGATCCATTGTTCACTAGTGGATTTTGGAAGAGCTTCCAGGAAGTTTTGGGAACTGAGTTGTGTTTGAGTACAGCTTATCACCCTCAAACAGATGGTCAGACTGAGAGAGTCAACCGAGTTTTGGAAGATCTTCTTAGAGCATGTGTTTTGGACTTCGGAGGATCATGGGAAGATCACCTTCATTTGGTGGAGTTTGCTTATAATAACAGTTATCAGTCGAGTATTGGTATGGCACCATATGAGGCATTATATGGAAGACCGTGTAACTCTCCGACATGTTGGTTGGAAACTGGAGAAAAGCTGATACTTGGGCCAGAGATGATTCGACAGACTTCAGATTGTATAGAGATCATTCGGCAACGAATGAAGGCAGCCCAAGATCGTCAGAAAAGTTATGCCGATAATCGTCGTAAGGATTTGGAATTCGACGTAGGTGATATGGTTTTTGTGAAGATTTCTCCTCTGAAGAGTGTCATTAGATTCGGGAAGAAAGGAAAGTTAACTCCGAGATTTGTTGGACCATTCCCGATTATCGAGCGAATTGGAAAGCTCGCTTATAGATTGGAGTTACCGGAAAAGATGGCGGGTGTGCACAATGTTTTTCATGTATCTTATCTACGGAAGTATGTGCACGACCCAACTACTGTGGTTTCTGCTGATAGCTGTGAAGACTTGGAGGTTTATCCAGTTGTTTCGAGACCTCGTAAGCCGCTTCGTATTGTTGAAACCGATACGAAACAGCTTAGGAGGAAGACGATTACGTTGCTCAAGGTACAATGGAGTGATGATGTTAACGACTGTACATGGGAGGAGGAAGAGAGGATGAAGGCAGCTCATCCCGGACTCTTCGAGGTATGGCCCTAAAGTGTCGTGACATCTCATGAATTTGTAGCTTGTTCTGAGTCTTAGAATTCTGCATGCTAGGCTAGAATTGGTTGCATGGTTTGTTGATTGCTTTGGATGGTAGGCATGCGGAATATCTTTGATTTCTGATTGTTTGCTTGGAATTTCGGGGGCGAAATTCCTAAGGGGGAGAGAATGTAACGACCCGTATTTTACGTGTCGATGGATCGTAGAATTTACAGGTCGTTAGTGTTGTTTGTGGTGTTCCTAGCCTGAGTCGTATTGGGAGATAACTCGTGTGTTAAGTGATGAGTCGTGACCGACTCATAGTTAGGTCGTGTTCGAGTTACGACTTAGGAGGGTGCTCGGGTTAGCATGTTGCCGTGTTAGCTTAGGTCGTGAGGTAGTTTTGGTCGCTGGAGCGACCTAAGAGAGTGACCGACCTAAGAAAGTTGACCGACTCATGAAATAGAGGGCTTCCGAGTTAGGGAGGTTGCCGAGTTAACGACTTAAGGGGATAAGTCGTATACGAGTTAAGGCGATGAGTCGTATGGTTGTTAGGTCGGAAGGGTTTTGGAGCGACCTAAGGAAGTTAGGTCGTGGACGACCTAGCAGATAGGATGATGCTAGTGGCGACCGATCTAGTGTAGATCGACCTAGAGGTGTCCGACCTATAGTAGTAAACGACTTAACTTAGAAGGTGTAAGCTGTTAGGTCGTGTAAGTTTTGGGTCGTGGGAGTAGTTAGGTCGCGTGAGTACTGTTTAGACTTAGGTCGTAAACGACCTAAGTTAGGTCGGAGATATTAGGTCGGCCATAAGGCTAAGCTGTTAAGTCGTGTCCCGTATGGCCTTGGTCTATGTGTTTAGGACTTAGGTCGGCAGGGTCTTAGGTCGTAGATCGGCATGCTAGTTAAGTCGTCAGGCGACCTAGGACTTAGGAAATGCGGCAGTGTGTTGAGTCGTGTGACAGTTGGGTCGGCAGTGCGTTGAGTCGTTAGGTCGGCCTGTGTTTTAGGTCGCGTCTGGGTTAAGTCGTAAGTCGGCCTTGGTTGTATGTTGTGTTGGTTAGGTCGTAGGTCGTAGGGGCTGATGAGTCGGCAACGACTCATAGTTAGGTCGGGGACGACCTAAGGGGCGACGACCTAAGGAGTTTCCAGCCTATAAATAGAGGGGTTCGGCTCACTTTTTGGCACCGGTTTTTGAAGCAACGAAGTGCTGCCATTTTGGGAACTCGACTACAACATTTCTTCATCTTCTTTTCTCCATTCCAATCAAGTGTTAGCATCTATCCAAGATCGAAGATCGAGATCGAAGATTCAAGTGTCTAAGTTGAAGATCTTCATCCGTTCGAGCTAGATTTCATCGATTGAAGCGAGATCTTGCCGGATCAAGCCTTGTTCTTCGCTGTCCAGATCTGAAGTGTGTGGTTTTTGAGGTGTTTGGGTGATTTGGTGAGTGGTAGTTATCTCTCACGCGGACCCAAAGGAGTGTAGTGGATTGGTAGCTAGTTTATGTGTTTGAAATAGCATTTTCTCGCATTGTCCTTAAGTCTGCATGTAGATCCATCATTTTTGAAGATGTTTACCTATGCATATTTGTTTAACAAGTATTAGAGACAAAACCCATGTTTTATATTTGATAGATCTGTGCTAAAAACCTATGAATCATGCATGTTGGACTTATGCTCATTTATTTATGATATTGCCATTTTTGTTGATATTGCTTATTAAATCTTGTTTGAATGCTTGATTGTTTGTATTGATGAATGATTTGGATTGTTTCAAGTTAGCTAGTGGTTGATTTGGAACAAGATGGTTCGAGATGATTCAAAAGCTAGGTGGAAAAGCTCTTGAATGTGGAAGCTGCCTGTAGCATATGAAGCGGATGTGGAAGCTCATATGGATGGATTCGAGGATGTGGGATCTTGCCATGATACGAGAAGGCAAAGCATGATTGAGATGGGACTTTGCTATGATGCGATAAAGCAAGGTGTGATGTTGAAATGGGACGGGTCATGATGACGTTCCAAGAAGAGAGACTTTGCTATGATGTGATGAGGCAAGACATATGTTGTGATGGGACGGGTCACGATGACGTCCCAAGCACGGGCTGCGACGACGTGCAAAGTTATGTTGATTACTCGGTGATGCGATCCGAGTTGGTGATAATGGTTAGCTTGAGAGGCGCTTGAGCTAGTATGGAAATAGTCGTCGAGGAGGATGACTAGGAGGCTGAGATCTTATCGTTGTTGAAGGTTCTAGCATGCTCAAAGCAAGGGTACGTTGGAACGGGCTGCGACGACGTTCCAGGCACGGGCTGCGACGACGTGCTAGTACTCTGGGTAGTTGCGAAAATTCCTAGGCACGGGCTGCGACGACGTGCGGAGTTATGGCTAGAACCGGGGTTACCATTAGCCCTTGACAGGTGGTCATTCAACTAACGGTGATATCAAGGCAATGATACAGTGATAGCCAGAGTCATGGATGTTTGGTTGTACTATCATTCGGTCTCAAGTGCGGTGTTTTCTGGGTGCTTATCTGATCTTGGTTTAGGCCTTGGGGGTTTGTATTTGGAAAACATCGTCCTTGACTCGAGTGATTATTGCTTTATTTTAATTACCTGCTATGCTATGATTGCTTCTCCTTAGTGTGTGTCTGGGGGCTATCACTGTGAGAAGAGGTGGAGTGGGATGGTTTAGTTCCTATTCCTTTTATTCCTTATGCTCTTTTGGTATGTTTGATAGTTAATTTACTGCTCACTAAGACTTTGTCTGACTCAAGGTTTTATGTCTCCCCTTATTACCTTGGGCTGTTCATCCATGTTGGGATGGGCAGACTAGGTAGCAGGTGACAGGTGCTGTGCTAGGAGTTCTACGATGAAGATGACGAAGACGAGCAGGAGGCTTTGCATATTAGTTTTCTTACTATATGTACTGGGTATCCGCTGCTGTATTTGGTTGAGTGATTTGTAGTGAGGCTTTCATGTATGGATTTGAGTAGATGATTGTATAAAACTACTGTGATGCTTATATGATGATGTTCTGTTCTATGGAGCTTCACTATATTATATTTCTCTATTGTATTTTATCCATGCGCTGTGAGTTGTACGATAGAGATTCTTTTGTTTTGTTTTACCCTTGACGGTCACCCATGGCTGCCTTGCACGCCTTTTAGCGCATTATTACCTTGTTTTGGTGCGGGAGTCATGGGCGGTCGTCACACATATACGGATGTACATAATATATCTGTTTACTCATCTATATATTGTTTTGAATTTCACCCTATCCACATTATCTTAGTCGTCATCAAGCCTTTGTAGTCTTCTTATTTGTGCATATATATTTGGATAGTATATATATTGAGAATATTCATGACCGCGACTTATATATATTGTTGCTTTAGAATAGATGCATATTGCAGTGAATATATGTATATATATAAGGTTATATATAGTGTGCACCCTACTTTGCATTGCTCTTCGTATTTATGCTATAGTATGTGATATGTATATTAATATATATATATATGTATGTATGTATGTATGTATGTATTGTATGCACACGTGTTGCTCGATGAAATGCACATAGATGTATTCTGTACTCATATTATTACAGAAGCTATATGTGCTCAAATTTGGACATATGCATGTTATATATTAAATGTACATAAATTGTCAGAAAATTTTATGCGATATATATATATATATATATTGTCCTTTTAAAAATTATAAAAACAAATATGTGTATATATTGCGTATGTATATATTTAGCCATGTGTTAAGTCATTCTTTCAAAGCGCCGACAAATTATATATGATGTATATATTGCACGTGCATGCTTTGATGAAAATTATACGTGTTGTATACAATGGTTCTTTCAAAAAATTAACAAACAAATGTATGCATATATTGCATATGCATATTTTATTTGTTTTCGTTAAATTTCTCTACTAAAAATATATTCTTGTTTGTTGCAACAAATTGACTTATCATGCCTGATTCGTGCCAGTGTTCGTTCCTTTGCTATTTGTCGTAGTTGTTTTCATTATTTTCTAGCCACGAAAGGTAAGTAATCACTCACGATTACTGTTCTTATGCTTATTAAATTGATTTCATAGGAATGACAATTTAAATGTGCTGCTGAATTTGAATTGTAAATTGTTAACTGTTAAATATGACATGCTTATTTTTAATGGACCACTAATGTAAATTGACTCCGGTATATGTTAACTAATTATTTATTTAAATTGTTATTGATCACATATGCTAGAATTGTTATGGTATGTTATTGTTATTATTTGCTCTTACTCTGCAAGTTCCCTTAGTTCTAGAAATCACTATGGGTTGAAATGATACATACCGGAACAGACTTGAGAATAGTTGAAATTTCATTATGGGTGAAATGATAAACCCAAGCGATTATCACTTATTATTAAAATTTTCGGATTGCGATTTTAATGACGTAAACCCATAAATTTAAAATATTACGAATTGAAATAACAATTATCCATATCATTTGACCATAGGATAGAAAATTATATATGGACACCGTTGGTCTATTTTGAAAAATGATTTCCAAATATTTTGAAAGGAAATATATGAATTTTGGATTTAAATATAATAAGTATTCTGTCTTATTAGTATAAAACTTAAAATTTTAAAATGTTGATTTTGAAACGTAAAGAGGTATGAGTTTAGTTAAAAGATAATTTATAAAATTTTACTTATAGTTTTATTTCTAAGAATTACAAAATAAGATGTTAAATAGATAAGTGAAAGGTTTAATTTATTTTAAATTGTATAAAATAAGTTTTGTTTAATATATAATATTTCAAAAAGGGTTTATTTAATTTACATTTTAAACAGATTTTTTACTTTAGAGAAATTAGGAAGGTTGGAAGGATTTATTCGGAATATAATGATTTTTGAAAACGAGTTATATTTTGTTTTAAATAAAGGTGGTTAAATGAAAAAACATTAATAGAATTAATATCGAATATTTTATTTTGATTTAAATTTGTATTTGAGATTATATTCAAATATTTATAAAGTAATTTTATAAATGACCAAGGTGTGAATAAGTGTTTGGTTGTTAAAGAGACCGGGATCAGATATTATAATACTCTCTGCCAATACTGAAAACCATTTTAACAACTATGTATGTGGTGGAGGTTCCAGAAATGAAGTAGGATGGTTTGGCGAATGATTCTGTATGTGGTATTTACGTGACCCTGACTCCCGTGAGTCAGCTTAGATGTGACTAAAACAGGAGCTATACCTCGGCCAAGTGAGGTCATACCTCCGATTGGACACATTTCTTCGAAACCATCCTATTACTTTGTGATTTGATTGGTGCGCACCTTTGATGACGGGAATGTTGTTCGAGATGGGAGGTAGTAGTTGCTATGTGTTACCACCAGCTCGGTTCTGCAAACCGGCAAAATCCTACCCTAGCATTGCTTCGAGTGCTGTGTTCACATGCCCTATTGTGCCTTCTATGAGTTTGTTTTGTACCGTACTTATGGAGTGCCCTCCGGGTATACCATCGGTTTGGTGGAGCTTATGGTACTGTAAAGATTATGGGAATATTTAAAATGTGTTAAGGAGGATATGGGTAACGCCTTAACGTTATTTTGATACTTTACTTTACTATAAACATTATATATGTAGCGTAATGTACTATGTATGTTGATAGTTTATCGGATCCTTAGAGGATGGAATCCCTGCATACTTTAAGTTATTTCGCATTTATTTCACATTTCACTTGAGTTTGATTTATCTACATAAGAATGTTAATCCTAACTCTAGTGTTTCATGTTTTTCTTTACACTCGGCTCAGCCTGAGTGCCCCGGCTTTTGAAACTCATCTTTTGGAGCTTAGAGTTCGCTTGGAGTTTTATCTGTCATCTATTTCAGCTTTCAGTTTATTTCCATTATTTCTAGTGGTATGTTTTAGATTTTTCATTTGCTTTTGTACTAGAGACTTGTGTGTATTGGAATTTCTAATGTACTCTGTTCGAACTATGTTTTTTGTAGTAGCTTCATGAACAACTATTTATTTATTTTGCTGCTTTCATTGTAAAACTCTGTGTTTGTGATTCTGTGATTGATTTATTTACTATGTATGCTAACTTATGCCAAATATACATATTAACAATCTATTGTTTGGGCAATTCAAGTCTGACATGTGTGTAGACTATTGTCAATTTGAATGTTTCAAAATAGCAGGTCATTACAGTTGGTATTAGAGCTCTGGGTATGGCAAACTTATCATATGGAGTAAAACTCATTACAGATAGGGTAGTAATACTCTAGAATGAGTTGAATTAATCACGGAGTCATATTCGTTCGTACTTGAAATTATTAGTTAATATTCTTTTGATTAGGATTTCTTTCGAATTTTGGAACTTTCTCTTTGTTGTAAATTTTATTTTTTGTCTTTTCTAGATGAATAACCGTAGGAATGTCCATGGTAGGGATCCTGGAAATGCCCCTGCACACCAGTTGCTCTAGTTCCACCTGCTGTTGCACATGTTCTACCTGTTCAGCCCATTAGCTTCACTTAGCTTTGTAAGGAGTACTCTCAACATGGAGGTACCAAGTTCACAAGAGTAGAGAGTATTATCGAGGCTCAGTAGTGGCTGAAGAGCCTAGAGAGGATTCTTACAGGGCTTGAGATCACTGATGCTCAGATGCGTCATCTAGCTACTTGGCAGTTATAGGAGTTTGCCCAGGATTGGTGGGAATGTAATGACCCGCAAATCCGTACCCCTTGAGTCAACACTATTCTATCTGAATCGACTCAAGTTGTACAGAAATACGAACCGTTTGGGTTAAAGAAGAAGAGGTAGAAGAAGAAAAATAGAAAACAACAACATAATCTAACCATCGCAGCGGAATAAAATATAATAGATAATATATGATCTTTACTCAAAATCAAATATATCTACTTACATATTTTACATCATCAGAGTACATCAATCACAGCTCAACATCAATAACATACAACTGAATACACATCAACTCAACACAGCGGAATATATATATATATATATAAACAAGTACGGGAGTACGTATCGTCATCCTGCTCGTCTCCTGAGCTCCACAGCATCATATCCTGTATTCTATAATACTCGGTCTGACCCGAGCATTACAGTTAAATAACACCCGAGTCAGTCTGGAATACCAGCGTGAGAAAATCACACCCAATTGATTATTAAAGTTTCAAAAATCCTTTGAAAAAAAAACCATCTCGTAAGACCATGCCACAAATAAACATGTCGGGTTTTTACCTTACGATAGCTAAAACAATTTTTATAGAAATCCTCTGATATTATAATAGGGTCCATATACAAATACTTATAAAATAGCCGAAATTGTTACATGATTAAATTCCAGCTACTAGCCACAGAGTGGGTAATACAAACAAAACTCGTACAAGGCTCGTAGAGAGAATGGATTTCCAACTAATGACTAGGCACTGGGGTACCACCTGCCACAGTACGGGGCCTAGATCACCGTACCGAGGAGTACGCCCGCTCCCTTGCAACACAAGGCCGGGACTACCCCTTACTGGATAATCCCGAGTGAGATCACCCCGCGGTTGGGATCAGCAACCGCCCACTAAGCCGAAATAAAAAGGGACATCTAGACTGGAATGACCTCACCCTGCTTGGGTGCTACCCACCTAGCCTTGCTGCATATCCCCTGATTTTCAGTCATTCCCATTTGATGAGGCTTGAGGCTAAACGTTACCTTTTTAGAATATATCCCTTAGAATGCCCACCGTCCACCTAACGATGTTTCGCAAGCATTCATCCATACAAGTCCGTCCCGGGTTCGAAAGGAACCGAAGGCACTATTCCTACTACATCCATTTTGTAAATATCCTCAGGATTAGTAGCGACTAGCCCTTGCACTTCATTGCTCCATCTTCGAATCCAAACTCGTTTCACGAAACGTACAAACCGGATCGAAGTGGTTTTCGAGAAATAAATCTCGATCCCGGACTCTTCGAAACGATCAATGCATTTGGCCAATATTGATAGTTGGTGATTTAACTATCAATTTATATTCACAAACATCCATCAAACAATAAATAATTTCCTAAATTATTTATTTATCTCAAATATCTTTACTAGGTATATTCTCACTTTCAAATCCTTTTGAAAACAGTTTTCAAACTACCTTCCTTTTTCTCAGAATAAATTCCAAGTATTTCATTTCCACTGGAATCACCAAGCACAAGATTTTAGATTTTTAAAATAATTTCAAAACACTTTAATTGTAAAGTATGGTTAATATTTAATTTAGAAAATCTTTCTTTAGTACTCAATTTAAAATAATGCTTTAAACAAAATACCAAGTCATTCTTTATATAATTATTACGATAATAGATAAAACAAAAATACTTACTTTGGGATTTACCTTTAAAACTAAAGTTAAGACCACTTCAAATAATTTACTAAAATACATACTATAGAAACATTTAAAATAAAGTTACTTAATAAAATATAAACTAGATTTTTACTTAAAAAAAACAAAATCCTAAGTTACTTCTAATAATTACTTCTAAATTAGATTAAAATAAAATACTTACTTTAGACTTTAAATATTAGAAATAATAAATTTTACAAACCATACTTTTAAAACAACTTCAAAATCCTTTATCTTATATTTAAAAAATTTGCTTTGAAAACGTACTTGGTTATCCAGGGAGAATTTCAAATCTCAATCACTTAAATCAATTTCCCAAATTGATTTCCAATTTATTTTATTTGAAATAAATTCTTTTACTTATCAGTACATTTCTAAATTCTGTATTTATGGACTTTATTACTATTCTTATTATTTTATTCTTCTTTACTCTTTCAATAATCCAAACCTTAAATTCTACATAACTGTTTGTTCTTTTTTATTTAATAATGTTGCATTTTAAAATTCATTAACTTTCTGTTTATACATATTTTCCCTTCCATTTTCAAGATTCATTAATTAGAATTTTAAAGTCACTTTATTTCTTTTCCAAGTTATTCTAAAATTTATTCTATAATTATTTTACTTGCAATTTCACTTCTTTTATTTTCATTTCCAAAAATTCAATTTATATATTTTCATGGTAATTCATTATACCAAATTATATCCAACCTAACCATAACCTTCAATATTCCAACATAAATCATCACAGAACATCAAATCATCATAACAGGGGGATATAAATAGTTTAAATAAATGTTGAGGGATCTAGTTGGATCCCTCCAACCTATTTCCCTGCATCCACAGATGTTAGCATCACATAATATGCCAAGTTCGAATTATACTATACTATATCACATCAATCAATTCAACCACACAATCAATTATTTAAATTTAATTTTAAACTGAGTGAGATTAACTCACCTTTGCTTTTAAATTTGCAATCCGACCCAATCCAGCTTGATTTTCATTATTTTTGACCTTGTACAAACATTCATATGGTTTATTAATATTTTGAAAATATTAGACAAATCTATAACATTTATTTAAAAATTTTATTTAAACCAATTTATCCGAATTGAAATCACCTTTAAAATTTTGTAAAGTGTCAATAAAATTTTCCAGATTTACTTTAGTGAAATTTACGAATTCCTTATTCTACCCTTATATTGAACATGCATGTGAGTATGCTTGTGCTTAATTTTTCTGAACATATCTATATATTTTATTTTTAAAACTTCTGAATTAAAAATTCAAATCTAACATCAAATTCTAAATTAAGCTATAAATATGCTTCACAGTAAAAGTATGCTATCAGATTTTTTCAAAAATCTAATTAATATTAATATCCGTCGACATTTTAAAAAATTTCTAAACTGAAAAACCTTTCTTTTCCAATATATATATATATAAACAAAAATCTGGTTTTCAAAATTCTTCTACCAGATCTATATAAATAAAAATGAATAAATAAAAATGAAATCGCAAAAATTGCTACCTCTATCGACCCCCACTGCCACCATGACCACGGCAAATCCACCATAAGAAACCCTCTACGCGCAAAAACCACCGCCACTAGCACGCGATGTTCACATTCGAGTTCGAGCCTGTCTGCATCGCCACCTCCAATCGCGACTGCTAACAACACAACCCACATGAATCTCCACAAAGCACGAAAATCCCCAATCGACATTACCATCGAACCTCAACGCTGGCGGCCTCCCTCCAGAAATCGCAAAAACACCTTCCTCAACATCGACCTTGCCTCGCGAATGAATTGGAAGAGTATGAGAGGAATCGCGGCCATTTATATTGTTATTAAGATTCGAATTTGATTTTTGAAGAAAACAAAGCTAGGGTTTTCTTTGATTTTGCGTTTGATTTACGAACTGAACAGAATACGTTTCAAATGCGGCCATGATTTGATTTTTTTTTTATAATAGCATCGAGTATTTTGTTTTTCGCTTCTGAATCTCGGCCTAAAGAAATGAGTAAAATTGGCGTGTTGAAGAAGGGATGAGGGAACAAGAATAGACACGATCGTACCTAAAGCTGAGAAAGGGGACAAGATTTGAAGGGAATTGCAGTGATGGTGAATAGAATTCGGCTGAAGGATAATAAGTACATATGAATATATTATTTAAATTAAATCGATAATCATCGTCAAGGCGTTTATATCTCGTATGCTCACACAACAAACCCCAAAACTATGAAAATTGAAACCCGATAATAACTCAATATTACGGACCCAATGGAATAGGTTTCGTTGACTTCTGAGACTGTGCCCCAGAAGGCTATTTTTAAATTCAATTTAAACTATAAAATTTTAACACTGAACAAACCACTGTTAATTTAAATCCTACAACTTCTATTATCTTCAGTGTTACCAATATAAATCTTATAAGCCTCCAAATTATTTTTAATAGGCTTAAAATCCCAGATTTCATATTTTATTCAATTTCAAATTATTTAATTCAATAATTTAATTATCAAATAAATTATGATATTCGTAATTTAAGTTAAAATTACTTTATTGAATATTTAAAATTAATTAAATATCCTAATTTTAAATGCTCGAAAATTCCGGGTTGTCACATTCCTCCCCCCTTAAAAGAATTTCGTCCACGAAATTACTAATTTGGAAGAATGGTCCAATACCCGTTACTTTTCCCAAAACCAAACAGTTTTTAACAATTCAACATCTCACCAACTATCTTCTTATAGAAGACCCATTATTATTCTTATTAACTTTCCAAACCTTTCCCTAGTTTGCAAACAATCATATTTGCTCTATTATTCAAGTTTAAGTTTAAAACTGAATTTTGAATTATCAAATTTTCTCAAAAAAAATTTCTAACTCTCTAAATTTTCGAAAAATTTCGCCAGCGTCTCTTTTGCGCGGCTGACTCGGTACAACTACAAAATGGCTCTACGGCCTTCCAATTCCAAAAAGAAAACAAAAAGCCAAGTGGATCAATCCAAATTCCAGTCAAATTTCATACCAAATTCAAATACATACCTTTTTGTCGAGCATTTCAAATTTATCTTGTGAAATCAAAATCAATTCTCTTTCCCCTTTATATTACCTGCATATCCTGCTTAGCACTAGTACCCAAACACAATATTCTCAAAAAAATTTATCGACTTTCTTACAAATGTCAATATTTATTCAAATATCAACTTAGAATATATTTGCAATATTCAATTTCCAATTAAGAATTTATCATTCCCTTCTTAAGTTAGTATAAGCATTATATATGTTCCTTATATTTATTTTCACTTTACCACTTCAGTTTATATCTATTTCTATTCACATTGATTCTTTCATTTCCATACGAATTCAATTTATCTTTAACTCTGAATATTTAAATTTTATTTTTCACGTATAATCAATTCATGTCATTATTTAAGTTAGTTTCATTTACTAATTATATTTCAATTTCCAGTTTGAAATCATTTTGTCGTTAACCAAAAATTTTCCAAAAATTTTCAAAATTTTTCTAACTCCCAAAATTTATGAGAAATTTTGGCAGAGTCTCCTTTGTACGGAGGAGCTTTTGCAATTTGACAAAAGATATAAATATATATACATCGACCCACACGGTCGGAAAAACCAAAAACAGTTCATATTTCCTATTTTTATTGCGTAGGCGTACCTTATTTAGCATTTTAAGCAAGCGGCTTATTTTTTTTAGCAAATAGCGCATCCCAATCTAGCCATACGGCTTCCAGGTACCTGTACTTACTCAATTAAACATGTAAGTACGATATAAATCAAGTTTAACTACATTTCACTTATTTACAATAGTTAAAACATATGAATTCTAAAAGAAATTCGCACCAAACATTTTTCCATAAGCAATTTATATAGTTCCCATGCTAATTCAACTGTTTCAATTTATTTATAACCATTTTCATTCAATTCGAATGGTTTTCAATCCATTCGTATACATCTTCATCAATTTGAATGGTTTAAAACTCAATTGCTTACCTACAATTTATTTTTAAGCAAACCGAACTCATACTTAATTCAATTATTCTCAAAATTAATTTATTATACTCCTATCCATCCAAGGCATTTTAATAACTTCCATTTACATTCAATAACAATTTATTCTTTGCAATTTGACGAGATCTATGTGAATAAATAAGCACTTGAGTTATATTATCAATTTAAATTGACTCCGACTCAACTTACACTTAATTCTATTCCATTTCGGATTTATTCACAATCCGTATATTCTCATTTTCATTGCATTTAAAATTCGAATCCATTCACTTGCTTTTCATTTTAAACAAATTCCATTAAAACCATTTGATCTAGCTTGACCCATTCCATTTCAATTTTATTCACAATCCATTCACCTACAATCCATTCCAAAATTGTTTTATTCATCTCGAAAACAATCCAAGCTATTGCATTCCATAAATAGTTCTCAACTTATTTAAACCACACTTCATTTTGATTCTTATTTGTTCTATCCATGTATTTATTCGACATAATTAGTTTATCCACACAATCCATTAGGAATTTTCATTTCTTTAAATATTATTTATGGCCCACCAAATTCTATTTCGATTCCAATTTATTTTTACTTGATTTAAATTCAATCCAATATCATTAAACTTAATTTTAAGTTAACTTCAATTTCAACTCCTTTCCGTCTTTTAGCTTAAGCTTATTCATTCCAATTTATACTTAAGCTCATTCTCATTTTGCAAACAAAGTTCTCTTTTCAATTTAACTTGATTCTATTTCAATCCAATCTCCTTTCAAACTACAAATTTATTTGATTAGTTATTATAAATTTCAAATTTCCAAGTTCGATCCATTCTCAGTTCACTTAAATAAATTACAAGGTCATTTCAATTTATTTCTACATATTTGGATTTTATTCACAATACAAACCATTATTATTTTAATCCAATTTCAATTTTTTTTTCGATACCTTTCCAATTATATCTAATTTGTTAACACCTCAAGTTAAATTTAAATTTATAACTCAAGTTCTGAATCCTCTATCCATTCTCAATTTACCCCCAATTTTATGAACTCACAGTTCAATTATATTTACTTCATCGACAATTTAAGTCGAATTTAATTTATAACTTGAGTTTTATTCCAAACCTTATTATTATCTCACCATTCAGCTTTTATTTAACTGCATTTGGTTCTCATTACATATTTCATTATCTAATTTATTATCGAAATACTCTTTCCCCAACTTATAATCCAGAACTTGATTTTAATCTCAAAATCTATTCATTTAAGTTTTCTTAGGTTCAAATTTATTTTATAATTCAAGTTTTAATTTTTATTTTACTTTTCAATTCATCAAAAATATTTATTTTGGGTTTTCTATCCCACTTTTCAAATTTTATAAGTCACAACTTATTATTTACACTATTCCATTCATTATAGGCTTGAATATATTCTTCTTTTATTTTTTTAATTCAAGCCTTATGCTTATTTATATCCCAAGCATAGTTTATTCCATGCATTATAATTCCTTTATACGTTACTCTTATTTACTTATTCCAATTCCAATCCTTATTCAATTTATTTTTCATTTATTTAAGTAAGAATATAATTCCATTCATAGTTTAATTGAATTCTTATTCCAATCCAATTTTATTTGAACTCAGTTTTATTTAACTAAATTCGATTCAATTTTATTCATCAATCTAAGTAAATCTCATTTTTAACTTCACACTTTAAATTTAAATTCCAACCTTCAAAGCTTATATTTCCTTTCTAATTTAAAAATCATCTCGATTTATAAGCTTACCACTTATCTCTTCAGGATTTTTAAACACCCGACCTTTGGTTTCAAATTATTTTGAAATCTCCAACATCTCAAATCACAGTTCTCAAATATTTAAACCAATCCTGTTATATCCCAACAAATTCCGTTTGAGATTTTCAAAAACAAACAGGTTTTCCTGTACAAATCAATTTGGTAGCAATTCATCACTTAGAAACTCGAAAATGAACATCGATGATGCTGCAGTCATCACCGAAGTTATTTTCCAGTGACTGAAGTGAATTCAATGCTAAATCTCTTCCCAAAATTTATTTAAAACAATTTTCCTTTCAGAAATACCCCGAAAACAACAATGCTCCTATTTATCTTCAAAATACTTCCAAAATCTCCGGGGTTTAAAGTTTCACATTCCGTTTTAATTCAAATTTTAACTATAATGCATTTGTATAGTTTATGCTTATATAAATTTCCATTTGATTGTATTTCAATTCATAAATTACATTTATAATTCATATTATAAATTTCATTTTATAATGGATTTATTCCTTCAAACTTTGGTTATATTTTCAATTTCTAGTTAAATTTTCTTCACTTAACAATGATAATACTTTAAATATCATCATTCCTAACATTTAATTAACATCCAAGCAACCATATATTAGCTAAATAGTTTTCAAAAACTATTCTTTATATCAAAATATGTTTTTGGGTAAAATTATTTCATTTACCCACATTTAAAACAATACCGTGTCGATTGCTCTATTCAAATGTTTAGAAACCCCTTCGATACAGTTGCGCAGACTGTGTCGACGAAGGTTCATATGCCACTCAATAAATCAATCAACACAATATTAAAAACAATTTATATTCACTAACAAATACGCGCTCATATCTATTAATACGCTCAAACTCATTCTAGAGTACTACAGACTCTAATTTAAATGAGTAATTCCCACCAGAGCCAAGGTTATCACCAACCTATGCTCTGATACCAACTGTAATGACCCGCAAATCCGTACCCCTTGAGTCAACACTATTCTATCTAAATCGACTCAAGTTGTACAGAAATATGAACCGTTTGGGTTAAAGAAGAAGAGGTAGAAGAAGAAAAATAGAAAACAACAACAGAATCTAACCATCGTAGCGGAATAAAATATAATAGATAATATATGATCTTTACTCAAAATCAAATATATCTGCTTACATAGTTTACATCACCAGAGTACATCAATCACATCTCAACATCAATAACATACAACTGAATACACATCAACTCAACACAACGGAATATATATATATATATATATATATATATATAAACAAGTACGGGAGTACGTATCGTCATCCTGCTCGTCTCCTGAGCTCCACAGCATCATATCCTGTATTCTATAGTACTCGGTCTGACCCGAGCATTACAGTTAAATAACACCCGAGTCAGTCTGGAATACCAGCGTGAGGAAATCACACCCAATTGATTATTAAAGTTTCAAAAATCCTTTGAAAACAAAAGCATCTCGTAAGACCACGCCACAAATAAACATGTCGGCTTTTTACCTTACGATAGCTAAAACAATTTTTATAGAAATCCTCTGATATTATAATAGGGTCCATATACAAATACTTATAAAATAGCCGAAATTGTTACATGATTAAATTCCAGCTACTAGCCACAGAGTGGGTAATACAAACAAAACTCGTACAAGGCTCGTAGGGAGAATGAATTTCCAACTAATGACTAGGCACTGGGGTACCACCTGCCACAGTACGGGGCCTAGATCACCGTACCGAGGAGTACGCCCGCTCCCCTGCAACACAAGGCCGGGACTACCCCTTACTGGATAATCCCGAGTGAGATCACCCCGCGGTTGGGATCAGCAACCGCCCACTAAGCCGAAATAAAAAGGGACATCTAGACTGGAATGACCTCACGCTGCTTGGGTGCTACCCCCCTAGCCTTACTGCATATCCCCTGATTTTCAGTCATTCCCATTTGATGAGGCTTGAGGCTAAGCGTTACCTTTTTAGAATATATCCCTTAGAATGCCCATCGTCCACCTGACGATGTTTCGCAAGCATTCATCCATACAAGTCCGTCCCGGGTTCGAATGGAACCGAAGGCACTGTTCCTACTACATCCATTTTGGAAATATCTTCAGGATTAGTAGCGACTAGCCCTTGCACTTCACTGCTCCATCTTCGAATCCAAACTCGTTTCACGAAACGTACAAACCGGATCGAAGTGGTTTTCAAGAAATAAATCTCGATTCCGGACTCTTCGAAACGATCAACGCATTTGGCCAATACTGATAGTCGGTGATTTAACTATCAATTTATATTCACAAACATCCATCAAACAATAAATAATTTCCCAAATTATTTATTTATCTCAAATATATTTACTAGGTATATTCTCACTTTCAAATCCTTTTGAAAACAGTTTTCAAACTACCTTCCTTTTTCTCAGAATAAATTCCAAGTATTTCATTTCCACTGGAATCACCAAGCACAAGATTTTAGATTTTTAAAATAATTTCAAAACACTTTACACACACTTTAATTGTAAAGTATGGTTAATATTTAGTTTAGAAAATCTTTCTTTAGTACTCAATTTAAAATAATGCTTTAAACAAAATACCTAGTCATTCTTTATATAATTATTACGATAATAGATAAAACAAAAATACTTACTTTGGGATTTACCTTTAAAACTTAAGTTAAGACTACTTCAAATAATTTACTAAAATACATACTATAGAAACATTTAAAAATAAAGTTACTTAATAAAATATAAACTAGATTTTTACTTTAAAAAAACAAAATGCTAAGTTACTTCTTAATAATTACTTCTAAATTAGATTAAAGGAAAATACTTACTTTAGACTTTAAATATTAGAAATAATAAATTTTACAAACCATACTTTTAAAACAACTTCAAAATCCTTTATCTTGTATTTAAAAAATTTACTTTGAAAACGTACTTGGTTATCCAGGGAGAATTTCAAATCTCAATCACTTAATCAATTTCCCAAATTGATTTCTAATTTATTTTATTTGAAATAATTTCTTTTACTTATCAGTACATTTCCAAATTCCGTAGTTATGGACTTTATTATTATTCTTATTATTTTATTCTTCTTTACTCTTTAAATAATCCAAAGCTTAAATTCTACATAACTGTTTGTTCTTTTTTAATTAATAATGTTGCATTTTGAAATTCATTAACTTTCTGTTTGTACAAATTTTCCCTTCCATTTTCAAGATTCATTTATTAGAATTTTAAAGTCACTTTATTTCTTTTCCAAGTTATTCTAAAATTTATTCTATAATTATTTTACTTGCAATTTCACTTCTTTTATTTTCATTTCCAAAATTCAATTTATATATTTTCATGGTAATTCATTATACCAAATTATATCCAACCTAACCATAACCTTCAATATTCCAACATAAATCATCACAGAACATCAAATCATCATAACAAGGGGATATAAATAGTTTAAATAAATGTTGAGGGATCCAGTTGGATCCCTCCAACCTGTTTCCCTGCATCCACAGACGTTAGCATCACATAATATGCCAAGTTCAAATTATACTATACTATATCACATCAATCAATTCAACCACACAATCAATTATTTAAATTTAATCATTTAAATTTAAATTTAAACCGAGTGAGATTAACTCACCTTTGCTTTTAAATTTGCAATCCGACCCAATCCAGCTTGATTTTCATTATTTTTGACCTTGTACAAACATTCATATGGTTTATTAATATTTTGAAAATATTGGACAAATCTATAACATTTATTTAAAAATTTTATTTAAACCAATTTATCCGAATTGAAATCCCCTTTAAAAATTTTGTAAAGTGTCAATAAAATTTTCCAGATTTACTTTAGTGAAATTTACGAATTCCCTATTCTACCCTTATATTGAACATGCATGTGAGTATGCTTGTGTTTAATTTTTCTGAACATATCTATATATTTTATTTTTAAAACTTCTGAATTAAAAATTCAAATCTAACATCAAATTCTAATTTAAGCTATAAATATGCCTCACAGTAAAAGTATGCTATCAGATTTTTTCAATAATCTAATTAATATAAATATCCGTCAACATTTAAAAAAATTTCTAAACTGTAAAACCTTTCTTTTCCAATATATATATATATATATATATATATATATATATAAACAAAAATATGGTTTTCAAAATTCTTCTACCAGATTTATATAAATAAAAATAAATAAATAAAAATGAAATCGCAAAAACTGCTACCTCTATTGACCCCCACCGCCACCATGACCACGGCAAATCCACCATAACGAACCCTCTACGCGCAAAACCCACTGCCACTAGCACGCGACGTTCACATTCTAGTTCAAGCCTGTCTGCATCGCCCCCTCCAATCGCGACTGCCAACAACACAACCCACACGAATCTCCACAAAGCACGAAAATCCCCAATCGGCATTACCATCGAACCTCAACGCTGGAGGCCTCCCTCCAGAAATCGCGAACACACCTTCCTCGACATCGACCTTGCCTTGCGAATGAATTGGAAGAGTATGAGAGGAATCGCGGCCATTTATTTTGTTATTAAGATTCGAATTTGATTTTTGAAGAAAACAAAGCTAGGGGTTTTCTTTGATTTTGCGTTCGATTTACGAACTGAACAGAATACGTTTCAAATGCGGCCATGATTTGATTTATTTTTATAATAGCATCGAGTATATTGTTTTTCGCTTCTGAATCTCGGCCTAAAGAAATGAGTAATATTGGCGTGTTGAAGAAGGGATGAGGGAACTAGAATAGACAAGATCGTACCTAAAGCTGAGAAAGGGGACAAGATTTGAAGGGAATTGCAGTGATGGTGAATAGAATTCGGCTGAAGGATAATAGGTACATATGAATATATTATTTAAATTAAATCGATAATCATCGTCAAGGCGTTTATATCTCATATGCTCACACAACAAACCCCAAAACTACGAAAATTGAAACCCGATAATAACTCAATATTACGGACCCAATGGAACAGGTTCCGTCGAGTTCCGAGACTGTGCCCCGGAAGGCTATTTTTAAATTCAATTTAAACTATAAAATTTTAACGCTGAACAAACCACTGTTAATTTAAATCCTACAACTTCTATTATCTTCAGTGTTACCAATATAAATTTATAAGCCTCCAAATTATTTTTAATAGGCTTAAAATCCCAGATTTCATATTTTATTCAATTTCAAATTATTTAATTCAATAATTTAATTATTAAATAAATTGTGATATTCGTAATTTAAGTTAAAATTACTTTATTGAATATTTAAAATCAATTAAATATCCTGATTTTAAATTCTCGAAAATTCCGGGTTGTCACAGGGAATCTGTTACAACTCAGACTGTTGAGGCTAATATCACTTGGCAGCAGTTCAGTTGAGATCCTTTCCTGTCCTTTTCTATCTTACTTTTGTTTAATTTATTTCTTTGAAATGTATCCCCTTGAACTTTATCTCTGTCTTATCTTGAACCCTTTCTTTTTAGAGATGCCTTTGTAGCGAAATGGATGCTCGAAGCCGGGAAATCTCAGTTATATATAGCATTCATGGATCTTGAGCACGGAGAAATGACCTTTGCTGAGTGTGAAAAAAAGTTAAATGAACTATCTATTTTTGGTCCTGGTTTGATTGACACTAAGCTTAAGAAGAATGAGAAGTTTATTCATGGTGCTCGTCCAGAGTATTATGACCGCCTGATTAGTCATGTTCACCGCACCTTCACTTCTCTTATGAATATGGATGCCAGATTCGAGAACCCTAGTTCCAAGGGTAAGCAGGAAGTTTTTGCACTCAGGGCAGTTCCAGCAGTTCTAAGAAGAGGAAGCCCAACTTCGTTCAGTAGAAGAAGAAGTGGCTGGATACTCGTAGTGCTGGATATGCTCCTCAGAAGCTATCTTTTGACCTGTCCTCCATCACATGTTTCAAGTGCGACCAGCAGGATCACTATGCCAATAGCTATCCATCTTCCGTTGGAGCTGCTATTTATCCACCTCAGACAACCCGGAGTAACCTTTGCCACTTTTTATTGCAGCCTGGTCATTTCAAAAATGATTGTCATGTGCACCAGAAAGGCAAGACATCTAGACCCTTTGCCATGACTTCTTTAACTCCTCCTCCTCCTCTTCTTGTCAGTGATAACCAAGGTACCCTTTAGAGCTCCTTTGCTTTCCATAATTTTCCCATTTGTGTTCTCTTTGATACCGAAGCATTGCATAGTTTTATTTCTATCGATCTTTGTGATAAATTTCAGCATATCTTGCAACCTCAACTCGTTTCTTCATCATTATGTGTGATTAATCCCATCGGCGGTCCCACCAACCTTAGTATGATTTGTAAAGGGGGTGAAAGTCTTTTACAATAGGCATCGATTTATCGGAGATTTCTATGTTTTGGGTTTCGGTGCATTTGATATCTTATGTGGAGGTGATTGGTTGAAGCATTATGATGTCGTTATCTCTTGTACTGCCAGAACTGTTTCTCTTGTGGAAGACCAGGGTAATTCTCTAGTGATTAAATGTCGGATGCCTCAGGATTATGCAGGCAGTTTATGTTCTCACTTGATGCTCAGCCAAGTGACCTTGACTCCACCTTGCTTTCCAACTCTTCCCGGATGTCTTTGTGAAGTTGCTTCTCTCTCTCCCAAACGAGAAATTAATTATGCATTGACCTTATCCTCAGGGCTCAACCAGTTGTTCTCCCTTACAAATGGATGGCACCCAAAGAGATAGTCAAGTTGAAGAAGCAGAATAAGGATTTGTTCTCGAAAAGTTTGATTAGGCAGAGTTTTTCTGAATGGGGTGCAGCTGTGCTCTTTTTCACCAAATCTAATGGTTCTTTTAGAATGTGTGCTGATTGCAAAGAGCTGAACAAGCTTACTCTCAAGAACCGATATCTGATGCCTCGCATCAATGCATGTTCAATCAGCTCTATGGGGTAAAGGTATTCTCTCATCTTGATCTGGCTACCGGTTTCCATCAGCTTCGCGTAGCCGAGGACAACATTCCGAAGACTACTTTCCGAATGGAGAATGGTTTCTATGAATGGCTAGCCATGCCCTTTGGACTAACCAAGCTCTACCTTTTTGTCGATCTTATGAATCGCATTTTCCGCGATGTTCTCAGCAAGTTTGTTTTGGTTTTCTTTGATGATATCCTAGTCCTTTCCATGTCAGGGATGGAGCATAGGTTACATTTGGACCATGTTCTCAAAACTCTGAGGAGTCATTAGTTGAAAGCCAAGTTTTCTAAGTGCCATTTTTTGAGAGACAAAGTCCTATTTCTTGGACATATTGTTTCAGAAAATGGAGTCTCGGTTGACCCAATCGAGGTCGCCACGATTAATGATTGGGAGATAGCTAAGACTTCGATTGATATTCATAGCTTTCTGGGCCTTGCCAGTTATTATCGGAGTTTGTAGAGAACTTTTCCCGTATAGCTGCACCTCTTACCGCTTTGACTCGTAAGAATGTTAAGTTTGATTGAATGATAAGTGTGAAGATGCATTTAACGAGTTGAAGCAAAAGCTTACTTCTGCTCCTGTTCTCACCGTCTCGAATGGGAGTGAAGGATTATCAGTTTACACCGATGCTAGTAGAGAACGTTTGGGTGCTGTTTTGATGCAAGATGGGAAGGTCATAGCTTATGCTAGTCACCGGTTGAAACCCTAAGAAGGTAAGTGTTACCTAGATATTTGACCAGGCAACAAGGCACTCGGCATTTGCATATCGTTCGACATCCAGTGTCGTTTGGAATAAATGGTTCATCCGACATTCAAGTTCGACCGACATCCTAAGTCGTTCGGCACAACAGAGTCGTTCAGCATTCTATACTACTCGGCATCTAGACCTCATTCGTAACTCGACCCCGTTCGGCATAAATATCGATCGGCATTCGAGATCGGTCGTCATTCAAAGGTGTTCGGCGTCCATAGGTGTTCGGCATTCAGAGTTCGTTCGGTATCCAGGGGTGTTCGGCATTCGTCCAATCTCGTCCGGCATTCGAGTTCGACCGGCATCCAGAGTCGTTCGGCACAACAGAGGCATTTGGCATTCCATACTTCTTGGGATCCAGACCTCATTCGGCACTCGAGCCCGTTCGGCATAAATCTCGATCGGCATTCGAGATCGGTCGGCATTCAAAGGTGTTAGGCGTCCAGATGCGTTTGGCATTCAGAGTTCGTTCGGCATCTAGGGGTGTTCGGTATTCGTCCAATCTCGTTCGGCATTCGAAGTCGTTCGGCATCCTGAGGTGTTCGGCATTCAAAGGTGTTTGGCATCCAGAGGTGTTCGACATTCAGGTATCGTTCGGCATCTAGAGGTGTTCGGCATCCAGAGGTGCTCGGCCTTTATCCAATCTCGACCAGCTTCGATTATAGCTCGGCCTGCACTCTCCACTCAGCACATCACTTCATTCGGCATGAGGATATCGATCGGCATCATTCGTTCGGCATCTATGGTTCGGCACATAGTGCTCACTCTTTTTGGGCTGAGATATTCAGCTACCAGGCCTACCAGGGAAGTCCAACCCATCTTCGTCTATAAATAGAGAGGCCGGGGCACAGTGAAAGAGACCTTTTTTGGAGAACACCGGGGAGACTCTGCAGCATTGAGACTTATCTTTCTTACTTAACAATTGTAATCAAATAGATGATATACGGACTGTATCTGTAATCGATTATCGAGGAAAGCAATAAAGATTAACCTCAAAGTGGACGTAGGCAATTATGCCGAACAACTATAAATCTGGTGTTCATACTTTCTGCATTTAAATTTGCATACTGTTTTCTATTTAACTTTACTTTTTTTTATTAATCCCTCTACACAATCTCTCTTAAGGGTGTTAGTGACCAATCCTGGTGCTAACATTTTGGTGCTTTCACTGAGAGTCGAATTCTCAGGACGATAGGATCTACTTTGTAGCAACTAATTGAAAAATCCCCCAAAGGAGATCCAAATCATTCACAAGACATCTGTTGATTCTACTTAGAGTTACAACCGACAACTCTACAATGGGAAGACCACAAACTAGATCAGCCTCTCACAATGCAGATGTCAATGAAACTGCTAGTGTACAACAGATAGGTCCTAACAATCAGCAAGCAATTCAAGGCGCATGAACCTCCACCCAGAACCAAGCGGAGGTCGTTTCCCGAACAAATTTCAACGACTTAATAAGAGAACTCAAGGAAAGTAGAAGGCAACTTGCTGAGCAAATCTAAGACAATACTAATCTCATGACTCAGCTTGCCCAGCAGCAGCATCAGAATGCTGGGAATTGTCCTGCTCCTTATTCTTCGTCTGATAGCTCGACCTCAACTGATGAACCTCCTAGGCGTAGACCCGCAAGACAGAAACTGCACGGATAGGTGCCATCGATCGGTCAGTCAAGGATCAGGTACATGAAGAGTCTGGACGCCCGGCTCATCAAGACCCAAATCAAGTTGGCCTTCAAGACGCACGTTGTTTGGCTGACCGCCAGTAGGCGTGACATCAACCCGCACGGTCTCGTGGAGCGGAATCCAACCTCCCACCTTCCATACAAATTCCAGATTTATCAGCCACGGTCAGGCAGTTGATGAGAGAGAGCCAAGGTCTGACCAACGAAGATTAGGGAGTGTCCAGGAGTCATACTCCCTTCACAGATATCATCCTACAGGCAGAGTATCCCAAGAAATTTAATATGTCGACTATCCCAGCCTACGAAGGGAAGACTAACCCTAGGTAACACGTGATGAGGTACGAATGGATGATGGATTCGGCAAGGGCAAATGACGCGACTAAGTGTATGTGTTTCCCAATCACTCTGTTCAGAATCGCCACTATGTGGTTTACTCGTCTTCCTCCACGATCTATGTCCAGCTTCGACGAGTTAGCGATGAAATTTATTGAACAATTCAAGATACATGCTACTCGTCCAAAGGATGTGATGCCCTTATCAAGTGTAATCCATGCTCCTGGAGAGTCTTTGAAAGCATACCTACAGAGGTTTCATGTTGCCGCCACTGAAGTCAGCAATCCTAACGACCATGCAATTTTGATGGCGGTAATGCGAGGCGTAGATGCAGACTCGGAGTTTGGTGATTGGTTGGCGGAAAAGCCCCTAGCTACGTTGGAAAGATTCTATTCCAAAGCTCATCAGTTCATACAGAGGGAAGAAGCTCGATGGACAAGACGAGACAAGGCACCAGGGCATGTTCAGGAGACTGTGAAAAGTAACACCGCCGTGAAGCAGTTCAGCGACAGTTCGGGAAAAGTTCAAGTCAACATCCAGAACAAGCCTGGGCAGTCCAAAGGATTCGGAAGTGGAAATTGTGGAAAGAAAAAAGAAGCAGGGAAATGGAAGCCAAGGATACCGACCTACAACGAATACACTCTCCTGAATACTTCTCTTGAAACCATTTATCTATCTACATGTAACACCTTTGATACAGAAAATCACGTCCAAAGGGGTCCACTGAAGAACAAAAATGGACAGGGAAGTACTGTCGCTTCCATGAAACCCATGGGCACAATACCGAGGAGTGTAGACACCTTCATGATGCCATACAAAGGTTAACAGGCAAAAAAGGCTGCAGAAGTTTGTTGAAAACCCACTAAAGGGTAGGCAAGGAACGTCGGACCCCGGGCGTGGGATGGCTCCATGTCACCCAGGGGAACCTGCTCGGACTGTAGGTAGGTTGATCATAAGCACTATAGTCGGAGGACCTCATCCTACAGACGAGAATTGGCAGGAGATGGAACGATATGCTACCTCCTTGAGGCATGCAGATTATGAATGTTGTTCGAATGTGGAAGATGGAACCCCCGCAAAACAAGAATGCATGATGACTGACGATATGCTGTTTAGGAGTCAAGACGTGGACAAGATGGAGGCTCCTACTATCGACCCGATGGTTATATCTGCAACAATCGGGCCAGCTTACGTGAAAAGAATTTTGATTGATTGTGGAAGCTCTGTCAACATCATCTTCAAGAAGGATTATGACCAAATGAAGATGGAGACAAAAGATTTGAAACCATGCAAAGCCCATATCCATGGCTTTAATGGTGCTGCAATCGACACATTGGGGTATATAGAGTTACCGGTTGAACTGGGGGAAGAAGAGCGCAGGAGAGTGCGAGTCCTACCGTTCATAGTAATGGATGTTGACTCTCCATACAACGTATTTTTAGGTCGTCCTTCCCTGGCAGAGTTTAGGGCTGCTCTGTCCCCATGGTGTTTGACATTAAAATTTCCGACAGACAAAGGAGTCGGTGTTGCACATGGCGATCAGGCGACCAGTCATGCATGTTATGTGGCGGAACTGAGAGAAGCCCAGCGAAGAGAGAAGGGAAAGGTTGCGGACAGCTCCATCCGCATCCTAAAGACCGATGATTGACAAGTAGTGGCCGAGCCCTGGCTCGAGCGGCATTCTTGGGTCCTTAGAGACAAAGATCCGAGAGATGATGATGGGGAACCCAGGGAAATGAATGCAGAACCGGTTGAGCTGACGATTGACATTCCAATCAGCCGGGATGACCCATCACGAGTTCTTAAGAATGGATCACAACTCGACCCTTCAGTGGCCGAGGATCTTACTTGTTTGCGCCAAAATTGGCCACAAACACCCAATACCGTGAAAGCACCAGTGTATGAATATAAATTAATGATATTCAAACACAAACAACAGATCTCAACATATAATAGACAGCAACCACAAAAGTAAAGAACAGAGACACAAGTTTTATAGTGGTTCGGCTATCTCCGGCCTACGTCCACTCCAATTTTTTCTTTTTTATTGATTATCCTTGAAGATTACAAGTGATTACAACAGTTGTAGTGACCAAATCTGAAGAAAATAGCAGAAATAATGCTATGGAATGATTTTAGCAGCGTCTGGGCTTGCTTTTCCTCTCCAAATCTTCCGACCCCTTTTCTGAATGACCAGGGGCTCTATTTATAGGCGTGGAAGGTTGAAATCCCGCCTAAAACCTGGGGAGGTTGCTTGGCACGTGAGGGGGGGGCCCACAGGCCCGCGTTCTCGGAATCCGTGCCCAGTTTGGGATCGATTCGAAGTGATTTTCGAATCGATCAAGAATCCATCCAATTGAGCTGAAATTTGGTGTGAACATTCTTCAACATGTATGTAAGCTCCTGTAAAAATTTCATTGCATTTGGATCAACGGTTTGGAAGATATGATCGATCCAAGTTCTAGAATTCGTGCGTCCTAATTGGTTCGAACCCATGGTCTGTCTACTTCGAAACCATGTATTTCGAACCCATGAGGCCAACTCTCTCGAATCCATACCCTTCGAATCCATCTTCAGTCCTTCGACTCCATAACTCTCGAATCCATGCAAACTTCGAATCCATTCACCTCCTACGAATCCATCGAAACTTCGAATCCATTTACTTTCTACGAATCCATCAAAACTTCGATTCCATCATTTTCCACGAATCCATTAGAACTTCGAATCCATCACTTTCCACGAATCCATCAGAACTTCGAATCCATCATTTTCCACGAATCCATTAAAACTTCGTATCCATTTCCTTCTTCGAGCTTCATCATTCGAATCCACTATCTTCGAGTCCGCGTCCATCATTCGAACCCACTATCTTCTAGTCCATGTCCATCGTTCGAATCCACTATCTTTGAGTCCATATCCATCATTCGAATCCATGTCCATTGCACTGAAGTCATTCCTTTCGAACCCAATCTAGTTCCCGTTGATTCGAACCTGATGGGTTCGAACCTGATGGGTTCGAACCTGATGGGTTCGAACCTGATGGGTTCGAACCTGATGGGTTCGATCCTGATGGGTTCGAAACTGATGGGTTCGAACCTGATGGGTTCGAACCTGATGGTTTCGAACCTGATGGGATCGAACCTGATGGGTTCGAACAACATTCCTCTCCCACCTTGAATCCATCATATTTCCTCCATACGAACTCCGATTAACTTGATATTTGAAACATAGCCTTTCATAGTCCTTATCGTCATTTTCAATCAATTTCGTCTCGATCGGAGTTCAACAGAATTTTGACGATATCCATCGTAGCCTTTATTCCCAGTCCTGCTATCCATAATTCCTTGCCAATTTGTTGTTATTCCCGTTTTGACCATAAAATGGGGTAACAGTCTGCCCCCCAAAACATGCCTTGTGATAACAAGACGTGTTTTGAATAGTTCCGAATCCAATATTCGAAGTCCAAAGCCATATTGCCAGAGTATATCATTCTTGACTGCCTCGAGTCGATGTCCAGTTCCATATCCAATAACCAAAGCCTTAGCCAATTCCTTATCCATTCGAAGTCGACAACCGAGTTCCAATCCATCCTTATCCAATAGCCAATAACTGAAGCCAGGACCTCTCCGGGTCAATAGCCAAATCCATAACCTCTCCGGGTTCCTGCCAAGCGCGATCCATACTTGATGTCCTTGGCCCAGTGTCCCTGGGCGTTGTAAAATGCCATGGCTTAAGTCCTAAGCCGAATCTTGATCTCTCCGGACCCTTGCCGAGCATAGTCCATACTCAACGACCTTGGCCCAGTGTCCCTGGGCGCTGTAAAATGCCATGGCTTAAGTCCTAAGCCGAATCCTGATCTCTCCGGACCCTTGCTAAGCATAGTCCATACTCGACGACCTGAAAATAATATATGATAATAGAGGGCCTAAGTCCTAGGCCGAATCCTGGTCACTCCGGACCCTTGCCGAGCATAGTACATACTCGACGACCTGAATGAGTCAACTCACCTTGTTTGGGTAAAGTGACTCACCCCTTGCCAGGCATAATCCATACCCGACGACCATTTATCAAAAACCAGATAAAAGTCCAACCAAAAATAAAGCCCAAAAATCCAAATCCAAAAATTCAAATCCGAAATCCAAATCCAAAATCCAAATCCAAACCCAAAAATTCAAATCCAAAACCAGAAAACCAGAAATCCAAACCAGAATCCAAAACCAAAAACAATTGTCCAAAGGAAAATCCAAATAAAAAAGCAAGAAAAACCAGGAGCTCAATCCAAGCTCCAAAACCAAATCCAAAAAGAAAAGCAATGTCCAATCTGAAAGCAAGAAATAAATTTCACAAACCATAGCGTCCCGGGTTATCATCATTCAGAGCGTGCCTAGGGGCTATCTCCGTCCCCGTACATGTGTAAATGACTTTACCGTTTGCTAACAGCTTGCTACTTATTCCATATTACCTTGGTCAATGGATGATCAATCGACGATCATCCCTAGGCCTCCCATCATCACGGCGTGAGGTGGTCGGCGGTTGCTCCTGCTCCACCGTTGCATCCCGAGTTCCAACATATTGCTGCAACTGTCCATTCCTTACATGCTCCTCGATTATATCCTTTAGGTGCCTGCAGCTGTTGGTATCGTGTCCATCCAGATCATGGAAGAGACAGTGCCTTCCTGATGTCCTTTCCCGCTCTGTTGGTTCCCTCCTAGCCGGCCTTCGGTAGGGAAGGCGATTCCGAGTTTCCAAGTATATCCGTTCCAGCGTCTCGTTCAATCCAGTGTATGTGGAAAACTTTGGGTCCTTCCATCGTTTTCTAGCGTTTCCAGAGTCGTCATCTAACTTCCTTTTTCCTTTATCCCTATCCGAACCGTTTTTGGATACCGCTCCAACCTCGATTGTGCTAACCTTTTTTGACTTTAAATCCGTACTTGCATCTTCTTGTCGAAGGAACCTTTCTGCCTCATGAAAGAATTCGTCGAGATTTCGCGGGGGATCTCGTATCAGAGATACCTTGAAATCCGAATTCTCCTTGACTCCTGATACTGCTGCCATTAAAACCATTGATGGATCAGGCCGATCCACCGAAGCGACTGCCGCGCTGAATCGAGTTAGAAAAGTTCTAAGTGATTCGTCCATTCTTTGCTTTACCGATGTTAAAGTCATCACGTTCTTTGGCCTCTTAACGTGAACCCGAAACTGTCCTAGAAACTTTTCCACTAATTCCTTCCAAGTCCTGATAGATCCTTCTCCCAGTTGCCTAAACCACATTGCAGCCAAGTCCTTCAAATACAAAGGGAAACATCGGGCCATCACTTCCTCCGATGCCCCCAGCACCTCCATGTGTCTGGTGTACCTCATTAAGTGATCTGTTGGATCCGTCTTACCATCATATACCTCCACGCTAGGTAGCTTGAACTTAGGTGGATTCCGAGCCATCCTTATCTCCCGAACGAATGGACTTCTATTCACTCCTTCCAAATCTCCGTTTGTCAACCCACCTCG
Organism: Allium cepa; assembly: GCA_030765085.1. NCBI lineage: Eukaryota > Viridiplantae > Streptophyta > Magnoliopsida > Asparagales > Amaryllidaceae > Allium > Allium cepa. Next base: position 64,492,129 of record CM060935.1, read on the forward strand.
CACAGTCTTCCTAATCATCTCTACTAACCCTGTATTGTCTGGTAGGGGTTGCCCCCCATGCCCCCGAGGGAACTCTGGTACATATTCCTCGTGTGGCTCACTAGCAGCAACGTTAGTTCTAGCTTGCTGAATTCCTTCCAAAGGTACTTCTGCATTGAATCCTGTGGGCCTGCCCCCAAGCCCTTGTTGATTGCCTTCTGGCTCCGTATCCTGTCCTTCATTGGGTTCCACAATCCTAGCTCCTTGTCCTGCATCCGCAGCTGCTGTAGCTGTTCCTAAGCTCTGCATTCCTGTAGCTCTCATTTGTTCCAAGAAAGTTTGCATCATTTCCTGTTGACTTTTCAACAATCTCTCCTGCAAAGAATTGGCCATAGCTTCCATTTCATCCCGAGTTATGTAGACTGAAGCCCGTCCTTCCTCACCTCCGGAGGATGCTTGCTGACTTCCTCCTTGTTGGCTTCTCTCAGCCCTTAGCCTTCTGCTATCCTGTCTAGCCATTGTCTTCCAAATCCAAATTCCTCAAACTCTTCAAATCCGATGTAGCGGGTGCTAGTTGTTCTCAGTGAAAGCACCAAAATGTTTGCGCCAAAATTGGCCACAAACACCCAATACCGTGAAAGCACCAGTGTATGAATATAAATTAATGATATTCAAACACAAACAACAGATCTCAACATATAATAGACAGCAACCACAAAAGTAAAGAACAGAGACACAAGTTTTATAGTGGTTCGGCTATCTCCGGCCTACGTCCACTCCAATTTTTTCTTTTTTATTGATTATCCTTGAAGATTACAAGTGATTACAACAGTTGTAGTGACCAAATCTGAAGAAAATAGCAGAAATAATGCTATGGAATGATTTTAGCAGCGTCTGGGCTTGCTTTTCCTCTCCAAATCTTCCGACCCCTTTTCTGAATGACCAGGGGCTCTATTTATAGGCGTGGAAGGTTGAAATCCCGCCTAAAACCTGGGGAGGTTGCTTGGCACGTGAGGGGGGGGCCCACAGGCCCGCGTTCTCGGAATCCGTGCCCAGTTTGGGATCGATTCGAAGTGATTTTCGAATCGATCAAGAATCCATCCAATTGAGCTGAAATTTGGTGTGAACATTCTTCAACATGTATGTAAGCTCCTGTAAAAATTTCATTGCATTTGGATCAACGGTTTGGAAGATATGATCGATCCAAGTTCTAGAATTCGTGCGTCCTAATTGGTTCGAACCCATGGTCTGTCTACTTCGAAACCATGTATTTCGAACCCATGAGGCCAACTCTCTCGAATCCATACCCTTCGAATCCATCTTCAGTCCTTCGACTCCATAACTCTCGAATCCATGCAAACTTCGAATCCATTCACCTCCTACGAATCCATCGAAACTTCGAATCCATTTACTTTCTACGAATCCATCAAAACTTCGATTCCATCATTTTCCACGAATCCATTAGAACTTCGAATCCATCACTTTCCACGAATCCATCAGAACTTCGAATCCATCATTTTCCACGAATCCATTAAAACTTCGTATCCATTTCCTTCTTCGAGCTTCATCATTCGAATCCACTATCTTCGAGTCCGCGTCCATCATTCGAACCCACTATCTTCTAGTCCATGTCCATCGTTCGAATCCACTATCTTTGAGTCCATATCCATCATTCGAATCCATGTCCATTGCACTGAAGTCATTCCTTTCGAACCCAATCTAGTTCCCGTTGATTCGAACCTGATGGGTTCGAACCTGATGGGTTCGAACCTGATGGGTTCGAACCTGATGGGTTCGAACCTGATGGGTTCGATCCTGATGGGTTCGAAACTGATGGGTTCGAACCTGATGGGTTCGAACCTGATGGTTTCGAACCTGATGGGATCGAACCTGATGGGTTCGAACAACATTCCTCTCCCACCTTGAATCCATCATATTTCCTCCATACGAACTCCGATTAACTTGATATTTGAAACATAGCCTTTCATAGTCCTTATCGTCATTTTCAATCAATTTCGTCTCGATCGGAGTTCAACAGAATTTTGACGATATCCATCGTAGCCTTTATTCCCAGTCCTGCTATCCATAATTCCTTGCCAATTTGTTGTTATTCCCGTTTTGACCATAAAATGGGGTAACATTACTGATTTCCTTTGGGAGAATCTAGACGTTTTCGCTTGGACACACTCTGATATGTGCGGGATTTCTCCTGTAATTGCGAGTCATATGTTGAATATAGACCCGAAACACGTTCCCGTAAAATAGAAAAGGAGAGGTATGGACCTAGAGAGGTCCGCGGCTCTCAAAGAGGAGGTGGACAAACTCAAAGCCAATGGGTTGTCGGCGACCCCCTCTACCCTGAATGGGTATCAAACCCAGTGCTAGTGAAGAAAGCAAATGGAAAGTGGATAACTTGTGTTGATTACTCTGATATGAATAAAGCATGCCCGAAGAATAGTTTCCCTTTACCTAGAATCGACCAGCTAGTCGACTCTACTGCCGGACACGAATTATTGTCATTTATGGATGCGTATTCAGGATACAATCAGATCCCGATGCACATTCCAGACCAAGAGCACACCAGTTTTGTCATAAATATGGGGCTATACTGCTATGCAGTAATGCCCTTTGGATTGAAAAATGCGGGAGCAACTTATCAACGTCTGGTGAATCGAATGTTTAAGGACTAGATTGGTAGAACGATGGAAGTATATGTGGATGACATGCTCGTGAAGTCACGGCTGTCAAACGACCACATCCGAGAATTAGCACAGATGTTTGACATACTCAAGCATTACAGGATGAAGCTCAACCCCTTAAAGTGCTCTTTTGGCGTTGCCTCAGGGAAGTTTTTGGGTTTCATTGTGAACGCACGTGAAATTGAAGCTAACTCGGAAAAGATTCAGGCTATTTGGGACATACAAGTGCCCAGAACAATAAAGCAATTACAAAGCTTGAACGGAAAGGTGGCCGCGCTGAGCCGATTCATATCCAGAGCTACGGATAAGTGCATTCCTTTCTTTGATGTGATAAAGAAGGGAAAAAGGAATTTCGAGTAGACATCCGACTGCGAGGAAGCATTCCGAGCTCTGGTAAGGCATTTGGAGAGCCCCCCGGTGCTATCGAAACCAATAGACCATGAAATATTATTTGTATACTTGGCACTATCCTAGCATGCTATCAGTACGGCTTTGGTTCGTGAAGAGGACCGAGTTCAAAAGTCAGTTTACTATGTTAGTAGACGTCCGACGGGGGCAGAAAGAAACTATCCCAGGATTGAGAAACTAGCTTATTGCTTGGTGATTGCATCACGCAAACTTCGCCCATACTTCCAGGCACACTCGATCAGTGTTTACACCAACCAACCCTTGAGACAGGTACTCCAACGACCGGAAACTTCCGGAAGGATGTTAAAACGGAATATCGAGTTGAGTCAGTTCGATATTACCTACTTTCCACGAAGGGCCATACAGAGGCAAACACTAGAAGATTTCATCGCTGAATTCACCATTACAGACGAATCAAAAGGTCACAATGTCATACCTCCCGTTTCAATGGAAGATGTACACCGATGGAGAATCTAACGACCGTTGTTTGGGGGTTGGCATAGTTCTTGTAACTCCTGAGAACTGATCAGTTTGCTATGCTTTGAAGCTCGAATTCACAACAACGAATAATGAAGTCGAGTATGAAGCATTGATTGCCGGCTTAAGATTCATCAAAGAACTAGGAGTAAGATCGGTTGAAATCTTTTGCGACTCGGAACTGGTGGTCTACCAAGTGCGGGGAGACTACCAAGCAAGGGGGCATAGACTTGCCCCGTATTTGGTCCGAGTTCAGGAGCTGCTAGCGAACCTCGAGTATTGTGATATTTCACATGTCCCGCGTGAGCAAAACAGAGCAGCCAATTCATTGGCAAAATTTGCAAGCACTGACAATGCGCAACAGATAGGATTGTTTCCCTTTGAAACCTTACATGTTCCGAGCATAAACATGATGGAGGTAGATTTCGTGTTAGAAATAGAAATCGAGAAGGAGTCATGTATGACCCCATTCAAGCAGTACTTGTTACACAGGGTCGTGCCCAAAGGAAGGAGTGAAAGGTGACAAGTCATTCGTAAGGCTTCTCGTTATGTAATGCAAGATGGAGTGATGTATCGGAGGGGATTCTTGACCCCCTTACTCTGATGCATTGCCCATGATGAGATAAAACAGGTCCAGAAGGAAGTCCATGAAGGTGAATGCGACGACCATACCGGAGGGCAGATGTTAGCAAAGAAAATCCTCCGCTATGGATAGTATTGGCTAACTGTAAATCGGGATGCCGCAGACTATGTGAGAAGATGTGAAAAATGTCAGAAGTATGCAAAAATCCCTAGAGCTCCACCGATGGAACTCATACAAATGGTTAGTCCTTGGCCATTCGCAATATGGGGGATCGACATAGTCGGTTCCTTACTCTATCCAAAGGTGGTGCAAAATACGCAATAGTTGCGGTCGATTACTTTACCAAGTGGGCAGAAGCAGAACCTTTGGAAACTATCACCACCAAAAAGGTCATTAATTTCGTTGTACGAAATATTATATGCCGTTTTGGCCTTCCACGAACCATCGTTATAGACAACGGAACTCGGTTTGAAAGCAAAGAGTTTAAGGAATTTTGCCAAAAATATGGCATTGAGAAAAAGTTTGCTGCAGTTGCTCACCCGAAAGCTAATGGACAAATGGAAGCCGTAAACAAGACAATCAAATCCATATTGAAAAAACGTTTGGAAAAGGCTAGAGGCAAGTGGGTGAATGAGCTTCCAACAGCGCTTTGGGCTTACAGAACCACCCACAAGTCCGCGACTAGCCACACTCCATTCGCATTGGCAATGGCATGGAAGCTGTCATACCTGTGGAACTTGAAGTTCCATCACATCGGGTAACTTATTATGACCCTGAGTCAAATCAAGATCTCTTACTGGAATCATTGGACTTCATTGATGAAAAGCACGAAGAACCTAATTTAAGAGCGGCCGCGTATAGGCACCAAGTCGCTCAATATTATAATGAAAAAGTCCGACCGAGAATCTTTGGCGTGGATGATCTCGTTTTGAAACGAGTTTTCCCAGTTCCATCACATATGAGCCCCGGATAGGAAGGTCCGTACGTCATTGAACGGAAGCTTGGAGAAGGAACTTTCAAGCTAGCGACCATTGATGGTACGACACCCCTCGGGCATGGAATAGTGAACATTTGTGGCATTATTACACTTAGTTCATTTCTATCATATTTTAGTTGCATTTATTTCCAGCAGGTTTTTATTCCTAGTTTACGACATGTGAAAAGACAATTTAGCTTATCTGCATTAATAAAGGCTTGAAGCCATTTCTTTTTCTATGAATTATCAATGTTTCCGTGTACGATAACGCTGTAACAAATGACTAAGAGATGCATTACTCTGTCTGACGTACGAATGCGTAAAAACGAATCAAAACCTCCGAGTCCCCGGAGTGCGGACTGGAGTACTCCGAGTCCCCGGAGTGCGGACCAGAGTATAAACGACTTAAAATCTCCAAGTCCCCAGAGTGTGGACTGGAGTACTCTGAATCCCCGGAGTGCGGACCAGAGTATAAATGACTTAAAATCTCCAAGTCCCCGGAGTGCGGACTGGAGTACTCTGAATCCCCGGAGTGCATACTAGAGTATAAGCGAATTGAAATTTCCAAGTCCCCGGAGTGCGGACTGGAGTATCTGAGTCCCCGGAGTGCGGACCAGAGTATAAACGACTAAAAATCTCTAAGTCCCCAGAGTGCGGACTGGAGTATTCTGAGTCCTCAAAGTGCGGACCAGAGTATAAACGACTCAAGATCTTCAAGTCCCCGGAGTGCGGACTGGAGTACTCTGAGTCCCCAGAGTGTGGACTTGAGTATAAACGACTAAAATCTCCAAGTCCCCGGTGTGCGGCTGGAGTACTCTAAGTCCCCAGAGTGCGGACTCAGTATAAACGACTAAAAATCTCTAAGTCCCTGGAGTGCGGAATGGAGTACTATGATTCCCCAGAGTGCGGACCAGAGTATAAAAAACTCAAAATCTCCAGCTCCCCGGAGTGCGGACTGGAGTACTCTAAGTCCCCAGAGTGAGGACTTGAGTATAAACGACTAAAATATCCAAGTCCCCAGAGTGCGGACTGGAGTACTCTACGTCCCCAGAGTGCGGACTCGAGTATAAACGACTAAAATCTCCAAGTCCTCGGAGTGCGGATTGGAGTACTCTAAGTCCCCAGAGTACGGACTCGATTATAAATGACTAAATATCTCTAACTCCCCGGAGTGCGGACTGGAGTTCTTTGTGTCCCCAGAGTGCGGACCAGAGTATAAACGACTCAAAATCTTTATGTCCCGAGAGAGCGGACTGGAGTACTCTAAGTCCTCAAAGTGCAGACTCGAGTATAAACGACTAAAATCTCCAAGTCCCCAGAGTGCAGACTGGAGTACTCTAAGTCCCTAGAGTGCGGACTCGAGTATAAACGACTAAAATCTCCAAGTCCCTATAGTGCGGATTGGAGTACTCTAAGTCCCTAGAGTGCGTACTCGAGTATAAACGACTAAAATCACCAAGTCCCCGGAGTGCTGACTAGAGTACTCTAAGTCCCCAGAGTGTGGACTCGAGTATATGCGACTAAAATTCTCTTAAGTCCTTGGAGTGCAGACTGGAGTACTTTGAGTCCCCAGAGTGCCGACCAGAGTATAAACGACTCAAAATCTCCAAGTCACCGGAGTGCGGATTGGAGCACTCTAAGTCCTCAGAGTGTGGACTCGAGTATAAATGACTAAAATGTCCAAGTCCTCGGAGTGCGGACTGGAGTACTCTCAGTCCAAGAGTGCGGACTCGAGTATAAACGACTAAAATCTCCAAGTCCCCGGAGTGCGAACTGGAGTACTCTGTGTCCCGGAGGGTGGACCAGAGTATAAACGATTTAAATATCCAAGTCCCCTGAAGGCGGACTGGATATAAATGACTTGAAGTCATCGAGCCCTTGGCTTATGGATTGAAAAATATTCTAAGTACCTGAAGCGTGAGATAAAGAATGCGCAATATTAAAAAGTTGTCAACTTATTTGAAGATGAATCGAGAAGTTCACGTAACTCGCACTAGCTCGGGTTTTGACCACGGTTATACAAAAAACCAAACAAAATAGTCCTCTTGAGAGAAAAAGAACTAAATTTTATTCATCAAAAATAATTTGATTTACATGAAATACGAAAACAAAAAATAATTACATGATCCAAACTAACTCTCGTTGAACGGGAGCAAACACTACTTCTTCGACTTCTTTGACTTTTTACTAGACGACTCCTCCCCAGTGCATTTACCTTTGATAACTTTCTTTGACGGGAGAGTGGAAGCTGAAGAAGTACGAGGAATTTCCATGGGTTTGGACCCGACTGCGAGGATGACCTTCAACGGCTTACTCAAAGGATCGTCCAGGCCCAAAGCTTGAGGTTCGACCGTGATCTTGACCGTTTTTTCCTTCTCTTTCTCAAGCTGCTCCTTCATGCTCAGTTCATACGTGTGTTCAGAGGTGCCTGTAATTTCAACTTCATAACTCCCGTCGATAGGAGAGGAAGTCTCGTATTTGTCCTCATTAAGTGCTTCAATCACCTGAGCATCTGGACCGGGAGCCTCTCCTATGCAAGCGGCTTCACTCGTTTTTTCCTTCACCTCCTTGGCGACATTGCTCCTCGGAGTGGGCTCAATATCAGAACGGTCTGCACAAAATCACGAAAAGCAAGTATTAGAATGCGATAGATTCTGGTGAAAAACGAAAACTCTTGGAATGTTAAAGAAAAAGAGTTGCCTACTAGGTTCCTGCTGGCTCTCAGCCGTCAGGGGGGGTCTCACCCTCTGGAATAGGGGACAAAACATGAACACCAAGGTCGGGGTCCTCCGGGTCATAGCTGATGTGCTGTTCAAAGGGATCGAGTATCAGCTGACCGGCCGGCTGGGTAGGCACACGAGCTGGAGACTCGATCCCAGATGGATCGGCGATAACTTCTTTCCCTTTGCGTTGAGGGGGAGCCTTTGCAATAAAGGGCTTTGGCCGCTGACAGGTTCGAAGGCTCGTTTCCCTTAAGAAATTCTTTTGTCAAAGCTTCTTCAACGACCTCCTCAGTACCATGTTTGGCCTTCCTGATTTCAATTAAGATCTCCCACGCTTCAGCCAAAGATTCGAGATAGCCCTCGTCTAGAAAAGTTAAGTCCTGGTGCATGAGAACGTGGGCGTTGAATTCTGCAATAACCAGGTCGAACATGCTTTTGACCTCTTCCCAACCTTCTTCCTTAGCCGCCTCAAGACGGGAGTCGATCTCCGCAGATGCTATCTTTTTGCCCTCTTCACGGGCTTCATTCTTTAATGCCTCAACTTTGGAAAGCTCATCCTCAAGTTTCGCCTTTAGGAGTCGCGTAGCAACGATCTCGTCACAATATCGTTGTGACTCTTCTTGGGCGGCAATCTTCTCTTCTTGCTCTTTGCAGAGCCGCTCCTCAAGTTCTCTGATTCGAAGGCAGAATGCATCCCTCTCATTTTGCACTGAGTCTTTCTCCAAAACTAAGGCCCCACAGCATTGGACCGCCTTGTCGATTTCTTTTTTGTGGGTTGATTCTAAACGAGTTACGGTTTCGGCGGTATCTTTGGTCCTCTGCTGGGCGGCCTCAATCTGAGATTTGTATGACGCAAGCTCTTCATCCTGGGCTTTGATAATGTCTTTGCCATAGATAGCCCCAAGCTTCAGGCGATCAATCTCATGCTGGCGCTCTATGGAGACTTCTGACACTTTCTCAGCAAGATGAACAAATGCGTCATGTTGAACATAGACGTCGTTGGTGCAGGCAATAGCGCTCTGCTTGACATCTCCAGGTATATGATGGATCGCCGGGAGGAACTTCAGGCCATCAAAGAAGATTTTAGAAATTTAACTTTGAGCTCGGCCAGTCTCTCCGATACTTTGGATCTGTTGCAGGAATAGGAGGAGATGGCTTTGAAAGTTCAGCTCTCCTGTAAGGATCCCGGGACTGTCATGTGGAAGAGGAATCAGAGTGTTGATCGCGAGAGACATCGGATTGCGACCCCTTATGGCCGTGCTTATCTTTGCTTTGCTCCGAGTGAGAAGAGGGATGTTGGTGGTATTTGGGCAGATAATATGTTTTCTTCCGAGATGATGAGTCCCGGGAATGATAATTCCTATCGCCATCACTGTCTCTGTCCCGACGTCTCCCGGAACCTGAGTCCTGTCCAGAGTGATGGAAGATAGATGATCCGCGGAGACGATCAATTCTGTGTGTATGCCCCATATCACCTACACAAAATTTAAATAACAACGGATTAGCAAAGAGTGGTGTGATGACGGAAATTTAAGTACAAGGAGAAGATGTGCTTGTGTGTGTCCTAGTGTTTCCCCCCGACGGACCAATTCTTTACTAATGGGAGTTTTTTCTCCCTGATTTTGGGCTTGAACGCCTGCATCGCCTCTGATAGGAGAGTGAAGTTTAAGTGCCTTCGGATCGTCAAAATCATAATTGAGTAGATCGTCGGGTATGGAGAGGTTCAAGAGGCCCTTTAAAGAGCTTTCTAAACGTTGTGAGGAAGCCTCTTTCTCTGTTGGAATAAGAGTAACTTTAGAAGTTCCGCCAACTTTTTCCTTCCTTATCTTGTACGTCAGTTTCTTTTTTCTCTTCGAAGGGAAAGATGACATTTCGAGGTCGTGAACTTCGACTATCGGGTCATGTGTAGGACCAACGTTCTCATCTTGTGCTTCGGGTGTTTTGGTTTCCTTGATTTCCCCTTCTTCTAGTGCGTCAGGAGCGTTACGTGCTGAAGACTCAGTTTGTTTTTTCCCTTTGCCAAAGGCAGGCCTGGGTATGGTAACGCCCTGAGGAAGGCTTATCCGACGGCCTTCTGCCAACAGTCCAAACCTTGTAAGTGACTCATTCGAAATGAGAGTTTGGATGTCCCGTTCTTCGACAGGAAGGGCTCGAATAGCTTCGACGGCTTCTGAATATCCGCGGCCGTCAGGACGTGTAGTGATACCTGAAAAAAATGAAAAAAGAGTTATAAAAGGCACGGCTTCGACCAAACATAAGTATCGGTCCAGGAAAAAGACTTACTTCCTTCCACCCATCTCCTTGCAAAGCCAGGAGGGCAATGCACATAAAACCACTCCTGTTTGTGCAGGGCAAACTTGCTCCATGCCCCAGTTAAGATTTGACATTTGTTGTGCAGCTCGAGAAACATGAAAGAGGGGCTATCTCTCCACTTCTTGATGCAGTATATATATCTGATATCACCCGGGGTTGGGGGCCTAGAGAGGACATTCATGAAGAGGATGTAGGTATCGTAGATGAAGGCGGGGCCGTTCGAGTGCAGTTGCGACGGGGCAATGTCGATGTATTGCAGCACGTCTCTAAGAAATGCGTTAAACGGTGGCACGCTGCCAACCCAGCACATAAATTTATTACAAGCTGTGTATTCAACTGGGGGCAAGTGTGGACGATCGTGCCCCGATGGAACTCGCACGTCGTCGAAGGGGATTCCATGGACATAGCATATCCGACGGAGTGCATTTTCATTAATCTTCCAAGCCTGTGAATCGATTTGGTTGTCCAAGAAAATTGATGCTTCCAGAGTGCCAGGAGCTAAGTTATGAGCAGGGGAAGTGGACGGGTTTGAAGTATCTGTGACTTCTTGTCTAGACGACGGCCCAGGTCTGTCTGAGATCGTAGCGGAGCTAGATTTCCTAGACATCTTTAATAAAGAATGAATCTAGCAGAGCACCTGTTTGAACTATACTTGAAAAACAATCGACGTTAGACTTAACAACACAAATATTCCCCTCGTGTGGTGTGTGAACTAGTGTGATAATTCGAATATAAGTGCTGAGCAATTGAAAGCCATAGAGTTGATGGTATAAAGTTGAGCTTTGAACTGTCGTCTTCGTAGACCGTCATCGCTGATCGTCTCCGAAAGCCAGCCTTGCAATGTTTTCAATTTTGGACTCGGGCATTGGTGCTGTATATTAACAGTTTTTATCTGTTTTTATCAATTTAAGTTCAGGCTTGTGACTATTGAAACTAGGAAGTTATCAGTCCAGATTAGTTCGATATGCTAGTTTGCTTAGGTCCTTGTCCTTGTTTTTGTCATATGATTAGGCAAGGTTAATAGTTGTTCGGCCTAAGTATCGTTCGGCCAAAATATTGTTCGGCCTAAGTATCATTCGGCCAAAATATTGATCGGCCTAAGTATCGTTTGACCAAAATGTTGATCGGCCTAAGTATCGTTCGGCCAAAATATCATTCGGCCAAAGTATCAATCGGCATTCGTGGCGCTCGGCCTAAGTGATGTTCGGCCAAAATATCGATCGACATCCTGTCCATTCTCCGTTTCCTTTCAGTTTTTCCACTCCAACCTCGTTCGGCATAGGGAGGTCATGCCAAACCATGGCCATGTCAATCCACACCAATAGGCCTAATCTCTAACTCCATCCTCATGCTACCATAGGACCATTCGGCATTGAAAGATCATGCCGAGCCACTACAATGCATCTTCCATCTTTCTCTTCTCCAATCCATCCACCTCGAAATCACCTGAGAGCATACTAAGTTCCAGTCCTAGAACGCGTCCGAACCTCAATTCATCACCCTCATTCACACGCACCCCACTTTCTACGATCTATTAAGGATTCACAAGTTCGAGTAATATTTAATGTTTCCTAATTTAAGAGAATGATCGATACGGCCGGAGCTCGAGGGTCTGTGAGTTTAGGATTGGAGGTTGTTCAAACTTAACTTAGGAAAGGCGTGATGGATTCCTGGTAGGAAGGGAAGATTGAAGAAGTGAATGAGACTCAAGGGAGGTAAGTTACATGCTCTTGGAAAGTCATGGAGGTAAAATGTGAAAAATTGAAGAAGGAGAATGCCGGTCTTTATAGGGAAGAAGAGGAAGTCGAAGAGATAATGACCCGTAGAACCGGTCAAAACGATATCGTTCGGCATCGGCTTCGGCTATGTTAATCGGCATTGGTATGACGTTCGGCATGCAGTGCCTCACCCGGTATTCACAAGAAAACACCAACGAGAAAAATAAGCCAAGGCTTGAAGCAAGGCATAGAGGACACGCGATTCAAAGCGCATCAGGTTCGATCACGTAATACACTTTGGGGGGGTAAGTGTTACCTAGAGATTTGACCAGGCAACTAGGCACTTGGCATTTGCATACCGGTCGGCATCCAGAGTCGTTCGGCCTAAATGGTTCGTCCGACATTCGAGTTCGACCGGCATCCTGAGTCGTTCTGCAAAACAGAGTCGTTTGGCAAAACATATTCATTCGGCATTCCATACTACTCAGCATCCAGACCTCGTTCGGTACTCGACCCTGTTCGGCATAAATCTCGATCGGCATTTGAGATCGGTCGGCACTCAAAGGTGTTCGGCGTCCAGAGGTGTTCGGCATTCAGAGTTCGTTCGGTATCCAGGGGTGTTCGGCATTCGTCCAATCTCGTCCGGCATTCGAGTTCGACCGACATCCAGAGTCGTTCGGCACAACAGGGTCATTCGGCATTCCATACTGCTTGGCATCCAGACCTCATTCGGCACTCGACCCCGTTCGGCATAAATCTCGATCGGCATTCGAGATCGATCGGCGTTCAGAGGTGTTCGGCGTCCAGAGGTGTTCGGCGTCCAGAGTTCGTTCGACATCCAAGGTGTTCGGCATTCGTCCAATCTCGTTCGGCATTCGAGGTTGTTCGTCATCCTGAGGTGTTCGGAATTTAGAGGTGTTCGCCATTCAGATATCGTTCGGCATCCTGAGGTGTTCGGCACTCAGAGGTGTTCAGCATCCAAAGGTATTCGGCATCCAGAGGTGTTCAGCATCCAAAGGTATTCGGCATCCAGAGGTGTTCGACATCCAGAGGTGTTCGGCCTTCATCCAATCTTGACCAGCTTTGATTATTTCTCGGTTTACACTCTCCACTCAGCACATCACTTCGTTCGGCATGAAGATATCGATCGGCATCGTTCGTTCAACATCTCTGGTTCGACACATAGAGCTCACTCTTTTTAGGCCGAGATATTCAGCTACCAGGCCCACCAGGGAAGTCCAACCCATCTTCGTCTATAAATAGAGAGGTAGCGGCACAGTGAAAGGGACCTTTTTTCAAGAACACCGGGGAGACTCTGCCATATTGAAAACTCATTCAAGACTAATCTTTCTTGCTTAAAAATTGTAATCCAATAGTTGATATACGGATTGTATTTGTAATCGATTATCGAGGAAAGTAATAAAGATTAACCTCAAAGTGGACGTAGGGCAATTACGCCGAACCACTATAAATCTGGTGTTCATACTTTCTGCATTTAAATTTGCATACTGTTTTCTATTTAACTTTACTTTCTTCATTAATCCCTCCACACAGTCTCTCTTCAGGGTGTTAGTGACCAATCCTGGTGCTAACAGTAATTATGCTACCCATGATTTAAAATTGCTCGCTGTTGTTTTTGCTCTAAAGTTGTGGAGATATCACCTTTTGGGTACTAAATTTGATCTTTTCACCGATCACCAGTCTCTTAAGCATATCTTCTCCCTGAAAGATTTGAACCAGAGGCAAGTTTGATGGCTTGAGTTCTTAGCATCTTATGACCTCGCCATCAACTACACCTCTGGGAAAGCCAATGTTGCTGCCGATGCTTTGAGTCGGAGGAAAGCCTTGTTGTGTTAGATTGTTGTTTCTCCCTCTCTTATGGATCATATCGTAGCCAAACTGGATAAGGGCATGATGCTTAAGCTTATAAAGGAGAATATCAGGGATAGGGAAGGTGTTAATTAGGATGAGTTAGGAGCACAGATTGATCAGAATGGATTTTTAAGGATTAATAACCGCATTTGTGTTTCGAACATTGATGGTTTGAGGCAAGAAGTTCTTAAGATAATCATCAGCCCAAACTCTCCATCCATCCAGGAGTTACGAAGATGTTTCAGGATATAAAGAAGCTATATTGGTAGAGTGGTATGAAGCGAGATATCTCTATCTTTGTCGTGCCACTTGTCAGTAGGTTAAGGCTAATCACCAGAAGACAGGCAAAATGCTGCAAACCCTTGAGATTCCCATTTGGAAGTGGGATCGAGTCTTTATGGATTTTGTCGATGGTTTACCAAGGACTAGAAGGGGTTATGAGAGTATTTAGATAGTTGTCGATTGATTGACCAAGTCCGCCAATTTTATTCCAGTCAAGTCAAATTGAACGGCTTTGAGCTTGGCTGAGATCTATATGAGGGAGATTGTCCGTCTCCATAGTGTTCCTTCTAGCATTGTTTGTGATCGTGATCCTATCTTTACCAGTAGGTTCTGGAAAGCTTTTCAAGAAGCTTTGGGTACTCATTTGAACCTTAGTGTGGTTTATCATCCTCAGACCGATGGTCAGACGGAAAGGGTGAATCAGGTTCTAGAAGATCTTCTTTGTGCTTGTGTTCTTGATTATGGAGGGTCTTGGGAAGATTATCTCCATCTTGTAGAGTTCACATATAATAACAGTTATCAAGGAGTATCGAGATGTCTCCATTTGCCGCTCTTTACAGACGATCCTACAAATCCCCATCTTGTAGGATTTAGTTTGGTGATCTCTTAGTTCGTAGACCCGATATGATTTTGGAAGCATCTGAGAAGGTTGAAGAGATTAGAAAGAAGATGAGAATTACTCAGGTAGGCAAAGAAGTATGTTGATAGGCATAGAAGGGATTTGGAATTTTCAGTGGGGGATCAAGTCTTTCTCAAGGTCTCGCTGTTGAAGAATGTAGTTCGATTTGGTCGAAGGTGGAAGCTCGCTCCTAGATTCATTGGACCTTTCCACATTCTGGAAAGAGATGGTCCTTTGGCGTATAGAATCGACTTACCAAAGAAGCTGGCAGGTGTGCACAACGTGTTTCAAGTATCGCACCTTCGCGAGTATCTCCATGATCCATCCTTGATTGTCCAACCAGCTTTGTTTGAGAATTTGGACGTCGAGCCAAATCTTACTGCTTAGAGGAAGCCACTTCGTGTTGTCAATAGAGGTATGAAGCAGCTTTGAAGGAAAGCTGTCAATTTGGTCAAGGTACAATGGAGCACAGATGATCGAGATTGCACTTGGGAGACTGAGGAATCCATGCATGCTTCGAATCTTGCATTTCTTGACTCGGGTACCATTTGTTTGAATTTATATTATCTTTCGGTTGTCTCTATTTCTCCTATCCCGTTCCTTTTCGGGAATGAAAAGTTCCGAGTGAGGGAGAGTATAACGACCTGAGAATTTTTACGGCTTTATAACGTAATTAACTAAAATTTCTTTAAATTTAAATAATAAAATTTTGAAATAGAAGTTTGATATTTTAAATGCATCTATTTAATTATCGTAAATGGTAAAATTTTATTGAAAAATATGGAAATTAATTTATTTGTGAAATTACAAATATATATTTAATCGGTTTCTTTGTTGAGAAATTAATATTTTCAGAATCTATATATAATAAAAATGTGAATCATTTCCTAAGAAAGATTTCGTAATTCGTTTCGTCAAATTTGGAATTCTATAGCTTAGCTTATCTTATTTTCTGCGTTTTAGCAGCATTTTCGGTAGCGAAAAATTTTGAGTTTTTATAATTTAATCATGCCACGAATATCTGTATACCATTCTATTCGCCACATCGTGCTGATCTCTGTAGTATATTATCTCTGTATTTCAAGCCCCGGTATGCGATGAAATCGATAAAACAGCTCATCGTATCGGTACTGTATTTTTAACTTTTTGCTTCCCTGCCATTTCAAACTTCAGCCGTGACATCAAAGAAACAATTAATTACTTTAATTATTTACCTGAATCAAACGTGACCATTGCTATTACATTGATTTTCATATATATATTCGCAAAGCCTCTTCATTGTTGCTCTTCTGTCATTCCCTAGAGAGGGTACATTTTGTTATTATTATTTTTTCTTCTTCTCCTATGTAGTTTTTCCATTCCTCTCCATATTTTTCCGAGTCCTTCTTTCTTTTCCTTGATCAAGGCTACCTTCACTCCTTCTCCATCTCACCCGAAGCCACCTCGGAGTCTTCCCTTCCTAACATCGAGTAACCCAGAAAAAAACCCCCCACCATCACTGTTCCTTCCTCTGGCCATGCTAGCTCCCTCTTCGATCACCAGACTGAAGCTACCCAAGCCATTCTCCCCTCTGACCCCAAGCAAAGCCGTGCCACCAAATCAAAACTCCTCTGCCTTGAACCACCGACCACAGACACTCCAACCACCACCTGCTTTGCCCGCCTCACCGTGCCTCCCCACCTCGCTGGAGAATCTTGCGCTGCACCCAGATCCCCACCCCTCGACCTTGCTTGCGTGAGCCACTGACGTCTTTTTCTCCCCTCTGGTGATATATATATATATATATATCTTAATGCTTGTTTCTTGATTTTTGCAAATGGCTATGTGTTGAAATATACATGTTGTTCCTGTGTTCTTGCTCCTGATTTTGTAACTTTAATTTTGCTAGGCTTTCTTTCCTTTCGTTTAAATAAATTTGGGCAGTTATATATATATATATATATATATATATATATATATATATATATATATTCTTAGTGTAAATATGTGTTGCGCATACCAGATGACGATGAGTGAACACATTTATATATAATGTTTGTATATGTATATCATGGCCGAAAGTATACACATATATTGATTTACGTAATACGTGTGTAGTTGTTTATTCATCTATATATTGCTTTGAACTTCACCCTATCCACCTTATCTTAGTCACCATCAAGCCTTTGTAGTCTTCTGATTTGTACATATATACTTGGGTAGTATATATATTGAGAATATTCATTGTCGTGACTTATATATATACTGTTGCTTTAGAATAGATGCATATTGCAGTGAATATATATATACACACACGGTTATATATAGTGTGCACCCTATCTTTGCATTATTCTTCATATTTATGCTATAGATATTAAAACATATATGTATTGTATGCACACGTGTTGCTCGATGAAATGCACATAGATGCATTTTGTACCCATATTATTACAGAAGCTATATGTACACAAATTTGGACATATGCATGTTATATATTAAACGCACATAAATTGTCGGAAAATTTTATGCGATATATATATATATATATATATATATATATATATATATTTCTTTTCAAAATTGATAAAAACAAATGTGTGTATATATTGCGTTGGTATACATTTGACCATGTGTTATGTCATTCTTTCAAAGTGCCGAAAAATTATATATGTTGTATATATTACACGTGTGCGCATTGGCGAAAATTGTACTTGTTGTATGTAATGGTTCTTTCAAAAAATTAACAAACAAATGTTTGCATATATTGCATATGCATATTTTATTTGTTTTCGTTTAATTTCTCATGCTAAAAATATATTATTGCTTGTCGCAGCAAATTGACTTATCGTGCCTGATTCGTGACAGTGTTCGTTGCTTTGCTCTTTGTCGTAGTTGTTTCCATTGTACTCTAGCCACGAAAAGTGAGAAATCACCCACGATTAATGTTCTCATGCTTATTAAATTGATTTCATAGGAAATGACAATTTAAATGTGCTGCTCAACTTGAATTGTAAATTGTTAACTGTTAAATATGACATGCTGTTTTATCAAATTGACCATTGATGTAAATTGACAGCAGTATATGTTAACTAATTATTTATTTAAGTTTTTATTAATCACATATGATAGAATTGTTATGTTATGTTATTATTATTTGTTGTTCTCACTCTGCAAGTTCCCTTAGTTCTAGAAATCACTATGAGTTGAAATGATATATACCCGAACGAACATTAAAATTGGAGAATTTCATTATGGATGAAATGATAAATCCAAACAATTTTTATTTATTATTGAAATTTTAGGATTGCGGATTTAATGATGTAAATCTATAAATTTAAACTATTACGGATTGTAATAACAATTATCTGTATCATTTGACCATAGGATAGAAAATAATATATGGACACCGTCGGTCTATTTTGAAAAATGATTTCCAAATATTTTGAAAGGAAGTATTTGAGTTTTGTATTTAAATATAATAAGTATTCTGCCTTATTAATATAAATTTTAAAATTTTAAAATGTTGATTTTGAAACGTAAAGTCATATGAGTTTAGTAAAAAGATAATTTATAAAATTTACTTATAGTTTTATTTCTAAGAATTATAAAATAAGAATTTAAATAGGTAAGTGGAAGGTTTATTTTTTTTTTAAATTGTATAAAACAAGTTTTGTCTAATATATAATATTTCAAAAAGGATTTATTTAATTTACATTTTTAAAAGGAGTTTTTACTTTAAAGAAATTAAGAAGGTTGGAAGGGTAAATTTGAGTTCACTTGATTTATAAATGAATTTAAATAAGGATTTATTCGGTAATTAATTATTTTTGGAAACGAATTATGATTTTTTTTAAATAAAGGTGGTTAACTGGGAAAAATTTAATAGAATTGAAATCGAATATTTTATTTTGATTTAAATTTGTATTTGAGATTGTATTTAAATATTTGTAAAGTAATTTTATAAATGACCATGGTGTGAAATAAGCATTTGGTTGTTAAGGAGACTGGGATCGGATATTGTCATACTCTCTGCCAATACCGAAAACCACTTTAACAACTATGTACGTTGTGGAGATTCTAGAAATGAAGTAGGATGGTTTGACGAACGATTTGGTATGCGGTATTTACATGACCCTGATTCCCAGGGGTCAGCTTAGAAGTGACTAAAACATAAGCTATATATAGGATCGATTTCATCCTAGAGGGGGTGAATTGGGTGGTACTATCAATTATTAAAATTTAATGCTGAAGAATATAAAATAATTGCAGCACTGATAATAGTAGAGTAATAGTAGCACGGATAATAGTAGAATATTAAAATAGAAAGTAGAACACACAGATTTACCCTGCTTCGGCAAATCCCTACTGACGTGCTGCCCCCAAGGTTCTACTATAAATTAAGTAGTCAAACGCTTATATACGTAAACTCGCGACATCGGCTATCAATAACCTAACTCTACGCTCAAAACCCTACCATAACTCAGCCACCGAGTTGCGAACTGTCGAAGTACACCACAATAGTTCTTCCCCTAGTCACACGACTAGTAAATTATGAAAGTTTAAAAAGAAATGAAAAGTAAAAACAATTTTAAAACAATTAAACCTAATTTTAAAATTTGAAGCCTAAAGAATATAGTTGGCCTGAAGAAAAACAAAAACACTGTGTAAATAGATTGTCCCTCTTTTTCTCTTTTTATTTATTTCGGCCTTGTATTCTTCCTTGTGAAAAATCACTTATTCGTTCCTCTATGAGAAATTAGGGCTTTTGTAATTCTTTGAAGCCGTTGCTTGGTCGTTTTGATTATTGGTGCTTCAAATTATTTCTTTGATAGATTAATCTTTCACAGCTACTTCAATCAAGTCGAGTTCAATTGTTGCGTGATTTGGTACATAAATGCCTTTTACTGTTTGTTGATTATTCTTGACTTTGATTCGAGTTGAATGATATTTTCCTCTTTGTTGTTGCTTGAAATTAAATGTGATTCCATGTCGATGATGATATGGGTTATATAGGATTCGAATTCCAACAATTTCATTTGGTTATATTAACTTGAATTCGTCAATTGATTTTTCATGGCCACTGATTTTTGATTGAATTCTGGTGATTTGTACTGACTTGTTCAAATTCGTATATTTTGTTGTTTACTTGATTAACACGGGTTTGGTTTTTAATTGTTCGATTCCCTTGCCACCACGGCTTTGAATTGACGATTTCTATTTATCTTGACTTGCTCATTGCACTCGCGATATTATATGGACTCGATCATAAGTGTTTTCATTTGACTTTGATTCTGATTTGTTCGCACTTGCCACTGTTTTAATTTTTTATCAATTCATGTAGAACTTCACTGATCTGACACACAGGCTTCACATGGTTCATAATTTTTGGTTTGAAATGTAAACAACCTTGTCTCTTTGTAGTTGCTTTGTCTATATGTATACTTGTGTATTTTTATATGTATATATGTATGCTTGTTGCACTGCATGGTTTGTTGATCTTTGACTTGATTTGGTTCTAAATTTTGGTATCATGAATATATGAATTTTGTTACTTTTATGATTTTGGCACTTTGATTTTGTGATGATATTTTTGAGATGAGAATTTTACTTCGAATTGTTCAATTACTCATGGCTTTGTGTGTAGTTGCTGTGCACTTTTGTTTCAGTGGCTTGTGTTTTGCATTGAGCTGTACTCGGTTTAACTTGAGTCTTGTTGCACTTTGGTCATTGTTAGACTTAAATTCTAGTGTGTGTGTATTATCTTTGTGCACTTTAGTCTGTCTGGTTTTATGTGGAGCATTATAAAGTCACAACTGTACATTTTGTTGTTGCTTGAAGTTGTAGCCTTTGGTATTTGTTAGACATCATGTAGTCTGCACCTCTGTTGTCTTCACTGGTTAATTCTTGAACTGTTGTTGGTGCACTTGATATTCACTTGAATCTGGTTTGTAGCCTCACTTGCATACTACTGTGTTGTATGTGGTGTTCTTCTCGAGTCATGTATCATGTGTATGTCTGGTGGTCACTGCATATACACATGTTGTCTGGATTTGTGTAGTTGATACATGTGCATAGTATTCATTATGTAGTCAGGTTGTACTTGCTGTTGGTTTGGTACATTTGAGTTGCTGTTTGCATTGGGTATAGAGAGCTTGGACTGTTTGGTTGTGCTGCACTGATCTATCCACTGATATTTAAGTCTGGGTTTTGATTGCATTAAGTTGTTGAGCCACTTGGTTGAACATGTGCTCTTTTTTCCTGACCCATTTCCATCGATGTTGTTGTGGACTTGAAACTGTAGCTCTAGTTCTTGCTTTGTCGTATATATGTGCATGTTTGGTTTTTTTGAAGTTGCACTGGTTGTCTTCATTTGGCCTTGCTCATTAATCTGGTTGAATTTTGTGACCTTGGTTTCACTTGAGTCTGAGCTTGTGCCTTATCTGGTTCATCATGTCCTCATGTGTACTCAAGTCTGGATTGAAATATGACCATGCTTCATTGTGTTTAAAAATGTTTTGGTATTGTTTCAATTTGGTCAGGTTCACTTTGAAATTCATGTATGCTCGAGTCTGGATTGCTCCTGACCATTTTATTGAACCTGTACATTTGGATTGCACCTATGTTGAATCCAGCTTATAGCTCAGGTTTGACCTTGTGCTCATGTCATGACATTATTTTTATTGCACTTGAGTTGAACCTGGCTTTTGGTTGGGTTTGACATTGTGCTCACCTGTCCTTATTGTTTTGTCAAGTGTATATTGGTGTGCACGGCCTTGTGGCATGTACAGTGATACACTGTGCATGTCATAAGTTGTTCGTGTTTCATGAATTCAAAATTAAATGATGAGAAACAACCCAAATAACTAAGGCAAATAATATTTTCAAAATTACATTTTATTTTACATTGCAAAAAAAAATATTTCTTTTACAATTTTACAGCGTCAGTGTTTAATTTTCAGATAAATTAGATGCTGGATTCAGGCTAAAGCAGTATCGAATATAAAATACGAGTGAATGAGTGATATGTAGTGAGGTAAACAATGTAAAGTAATAATTGTGATGTAATCAAAATTGTATTGCAACCAAAGATTGTATATATATAGTGAGAGCTCAAATTTGTACTACTCAAAATTGTAATAAAATATTTGTTTGAATAAAATATCTATTGGAATTTAAAATCTGTGTTATTTATTTTATTCAGCAAATATTTATTTAATTATGTGAAAAATAAAATAGTATATTAAAAAATACATTTAAATGAATATATATATATATATTTATTATCATTAAAAAAAATCATATACTTGCATATTCAACAATCTCTCCCTTTTGATGATAACAAACATATATTTAAGAGTTCATATTTATTAAATGTATTTGATCATTCAATTTGCTCTTCCAATTTAAATGCTCCCTCTCTACAACAAAGCTCCCCTTTCATATATGCATGAAAATAAAAATATGCAAATACGCTTTGATGCAAATAAATTAAAATATTTGATCTTTATTTGCCAAAATCTTAACTAATCTATCCCCCTTTTATTATCAGCAAAAGAGTATTAGTGTTAGAAAAATAGGTATAAAGTGATAGATATTAATACACATTAATAGTCAATCGAGTATAAATATTAAATTTCTATAAAAAATCAAAAAAAATCATAAATACTCTGATTGACGCATATTCCACTTTAGAATGATATGGATGAAGCCATCATATAAAACCATATAGTTGTGTCTATTTGCGGTATATTTATATCAGGAATTTGAATATCTACTAACCATGCATAACCGTTAGGACTTTTAAATGAGATTAATAGTATTCCAAATTTTTATTAAAAATGAATTCAAGTATCTTCTAACCACGTACAACCATGAGGACTTTTAAATGGGATTAGAATTAACTTGTCTATTAATAATCAATTTTGATATGCATTCCATACATGCATAACCATGAAGACTTTTAAATGAGCACGAAAACACATAATAAAAAATTCCAAGTAATTCACCCATGCATAATCGTGGGGATTTTTAAATGAGAGTGAATACTTTGGAAGCTTTTATTGCAAAAATATAATAAAATGAAAGCAAATAATTTCCCGTTTAAAATACCACATATTGACATACTATATTGCATTTTGATGAGTGATGGTCGATAGAAATATGATAGAAATAGAAATGGTCGTGGAATTTTTACGAACAAAAAGTTTTTATAACTCTTGTTTAAATTTCTAAAGAAATTGACTAAATATACTATCTTAAGTTATAACATATGATCAATATCAACACTCATCACTAATCTTTTTGATAATAAGTAGGGAGTCAGATTAGTTAATGTAGTCATTTAAAATCAAATCCAAAAATTATAAAGACAAATTTTCTAAAATAAATAATATGAAACAAGGTCAACTATTTTCTGAAGGTGTTTTAGAAAAAATTATCTGCAAA
This sequence comes from Allium cepa, assembly GCA_030765085.1. Classification (NCBI taxonomy): domain Eukaryota; kingdom Viridiplantae; phylum Streptophyta; class Magnoliopsida; order Asparagales; family Amaryllidaceae; genus Allium; species Allium cepa. The sequence goes on from CM060935.1 coordinate 64,515,202, forward strand.
TTTGAAAATCAGTTGAAATGAAAAATATGCATATTCTTTGAAAATTGCAATGGAACTAATGAATGTCTCAACATAAATCACGTTCCACCAGTAATTTTTCTATCTACTAGATTATCAGTGTAATCTGCATCTGAATTTCTTGTTGACTCAAATTTATCATTAGTTGGATGTCATAGACTAGATTATGGAGTTGCAACAATCCCTTGAAATCCTTTTTGCAGCTTTTAAATGAAATTATTTTGAATTTGAATTGAAACTAAGTAAATTTATAAACAGTGACCATAGTGTCAGATCCAGAAGCACTAAGATAAGCAAATATATCCATGTCTATCTAGAATTATCATCAATCAATAAAGCAATATCATTAGTTCAAACAAATCTATATGAACTAGTCCATATATTCTAGAGATACTTATAGTGTTCTTGGCATAAAAATATGATTGGCCAACAATTCTGAAAGAGTCAGAATCAAAATCAACATTCATTTCTTCATCACATAACAAGCTGATTTAAATTAAGATTGTGGTACAGATACCACACATAATATATCATTCAAGATAGATGTACCATTACCTATTTTACCTTTACGATAATTTTTTGTTGTCACCCATTGTAATTCTGTCACGTTCAGACTAGGCTAAGGAACTGTGATTTGTCACCCATCATGTTCTTGGAACAGCCAGAATCCAGGTTACACAGTTGTTGTTCCTTAGCCTATCACCACATCTACACAATAAAAAAAAATTATGACCTATTTGTTTTTATAGGTCCATGGTTTTTAGCGGCAACAGATTTTGAAAAATACGTTTGTGTAGACCTAAAACTATTTATATATATTTCTTTCGGCATCCAGATTTGTTTAACTTTGAGGGATTTTATATTTGTGCCTTTTGGAACCCAAATTGGAATTGTTTTCACGTGTTTGGGTCTATATCAGCAAATGTTGTGCTTGTGTCCAGTTTTTCCACAAATTGTGCACTCAGATTTGACTTGACTAATTTCATTGCTTATACGTTCAAATTGATTATATCCAAGTCATTGTCTATCGTTATTAACTGTTTGTTTTCCTATTAGCATATTTAGTGATTTTTCTCCTTTGGAGAATTTTCCTAAAGTCATTGACAGTTGTTGGACTTGTGTTTTGAGTGATTCATTTTCGTTCAATAATTGAGTGCACCTTTTAATAGAATTTTCTATCATTGTGTTTTCACTTTCTTTCAAAATCAGAATTTCATTTTCAAGTGATTTGGTTTTAATTTCTAATTTTTTAATTTCTTCTTCGAATGTTGGACACTTTTCACACTTAGGGCTCTTAGTTTGATAGTTTTTAACTAGTTGGCCACATTGTTTATTTAAATCTATCAAAGTATTTCTTTGTGATTCAATTTAGTGTATTTATCCCTAAGTCTTTCAAAATAGCCATTTACTTTGTGAAAATATATAAGTAATTCTGAGTGAGTTTTGATACCTCGCTTGGCTCATCGTCGTCGCTATCAGTTATATCACTTCGAAGGCAAAGATCTGGTTTTCACTCTCACTGCTAATGCTTTCATCATCAAAGCTTTTATTCCACGAAGCTGTAAAACTTCTTCTTTTCTGTTTCTTTCCATGGCTGAATTGATTCCGTGGACAATTGGGCTTGATATGACTGGGTTGTTGCACTTGTGGCAAATGAACACCTGTTTTTCTGAGTTGTCTAGCACTTTAACTATTCCGCTTTTCAGTTTTTGATTTAGAGCTGGATTTCTATATTTGTGATTCCACCTTTTGAATTTCTTCATTAATAGTGCCAGCTCAGCTGCTCCTTCATCATCGTCATCATCATCACTTTTTGTTGTTCCTTTGAGAGCTATTGATTTCTTTCGAGTATCAACTCCTTCACGCTCTTCCATGAATTTCATTTTTAGATCATAAGTGGTGAGACTTTTGATGAGTTTTTCAACTTTGATTTGTTTCAAATCGTTTGATTCCTGAATGGCTATAACTTTCACTTCAAAACTTTGTGGAAGGACTCTGAAGATTTTTCAGACTATTTTCAATTCTATGTATAATTTTCCAAGAGCTTTTAATTTTTATATGATATTGGAAAGTCGTCCGTACATCTCTTTGACATCTTCTTCCTTGGCTATTGTGAAATTCTCGTATTCGCTACTCAGCATGGCAAGACGAGATTCTTTGACTTAAGATGTTCCTTCGTGAGTCACTTCGAGTGTGTGCCATATTTCCTACATAGTTAGACAATGTGAGACACTATTAAATTCGATTTGATCTAATGAACAAATATAGAATTCATAGCTTTAGCATTAGCATTTTGTAGTCTATTTTAAAGATCTGTCCATTGATCCATCGGTTTATCTTTTTCCTGATTATCTACCATATAGTTGATGTCCTATAACCTGCCTTAACACTATTCCAAGCATCAATGGTTTTTAGAAAGATTTTCATTCTATTTTTCGAGTAAGCATATTCACCATTGAACATTGGTAGTCTAACTATGGACTGACCCTCAGCAAAAGCATTATTAAAAGAAGCCATTTTGAATATTTAATTTTTTTAAAACAAAATTTAGTCTTTGAAAAATAGAACTTTTAGAACAAAAATTGATTCTGTTCCTAGCTCCGGTACCACTTGTAGGATCGATTTCACCCTAGTGAGGGGCGAATAGGGTGATACTATCAACTACAAAAATTTAATGCGAAAGTATATAAAATGATTGCAGCACTGATAATAGCAGAATAATAGCAGCACATATAATAGCAGAATATTAAAGCAGAAAGTAGAACACGCATATTTACCTAGCTTCGGCAAAACCCTACCTACGTGGTGCCCCCTAGGTTTCTACTAGAAATTAAGTAATCAGATGCTTACACGCATAAATTTGCGACATCTGTTATCGACCAACCTAACTCTACGCTCAAAATCCTACCATAACTCAGCCACTGAGTTGCGAATTCCCGAACTACCCCACCGTAGTTCATCCCCAGTCACACGACTAGTAAATAACAAAAGTTAAAAAAAAAGTAAAAAACTTAAAACAATAAACCCTAATTTTAAAATTTTAATCCCAAAGAATATAGCCGGCCCAAAAGAAAAACATAAAAACCATGTAAATAGATTGTCCACCTTTTTCTTTATTTATTTATTTTGGCCTTGTATTCTTCTTTGTCAAAAATCACTTGTTCGATCCTCTATGAAAAATTAGGGATTTTGTAATTCTTGGAAGCCGCCGCTAGGTCGTATTGATTGTTGATGCTTCGAATTCTTTCTTCGATAGATTAATCTGTTCACGGCTGCTTCAATCAAGTCGAGTTTGATTGTTGCGTGATTTGGTACGTGAATGCCTTTTTACTGTTTATTGATTATTCTCGACATTGATTCGAGTTGAATGATATTTTCCTCTCTGTTGTTGCTTGAACTCGAATGCGATTCCATACCGAACATGTATGGGTTATATAGGATTCGATTTCCTATAATTTTGTTCGTATATATTTAGTTGTATTCATCAATTGATTTTTCTCGGCCACTGATTTTTGATTGAATGCTGGTGATTTGTACTGACTTATTCAAATTCATATATTTTTCTTTTTACTTGATTAATACGGCTTTGATTTTTTACTCGTTTGATTCCTTGGCCACCACAACTTTGAATTCTGGATTTGACGATGTTGATTTATCTTAACTTGTTCGTTGTACTCACGATATTATCTGGACTTGATCATACATGTTTTCATTTGACTTTGATTCTGATTTGTTCGAACTTGCTACTGTTTTGATTTTTATCAATTCACGTAGAATTTCACTGCTCTGACACACATGCTTCACACAGTTCATAATTTTCGGGTCGAAATGTAAACAGCCATATCATAAAGGTTTGACTTCAAAATGACATACATGAACGATAAACACACACATAATAGATGACTCCCAAAAGCTAGCTCACATCCATAGTCCCTGTCCCTATACCTAAGAAGTCTCAGTCTGACATGAGCATTATAAGAAAATAACACTAGGGTGAGATTACCTCTAATTATCAAAGTGTGAGATCTCAATAATAAAGATATCAATAGCAATAAGATATATCAACTAATAAATAGCATACAAAGGATCTCAACAAACAATTATGTCCCAATGATATTGACTGTTTCATAAAAACACTCAATTCTAATATAGACTATCATACACAAATATTATGATTCATACCTACCCAATTCAAATCAATGAAGCTACAATAAATCCATATGAGGATATTGCTAATCAAAGGTATCGTCGACTTTGTGGATGAAACATAGATGTATGGTCCCCTTCTGGACAAATCGTAAACATGAACAAATCAACAACATACACTATGTTACAAAATCACATCAAGTCTCCCTTGGAATATCCTCTTAAATATGGTGTTAACTTATTAAAAGCTTCGAAGCATAAAAAGGGAATTCATACCCGAACATAAACGCTATTGTAACATCCCGATATTTTCAACCATTCGCATCCACGCATGCCGGATTTGAATTGCTCAAAATACCAGTTTGTTAATTTATAGTTGGCAAAACTCAGCATATACGGTAAATAAAATAATCACAGAATCACAAACATAGAGTAATATACAACATGCAGCGGAAACAAAATGAATAGTAGTTCATGAAGCTACTATATATCAGAGTTAAATAAGATACAATAGAAGTTTAAAATACACTCAAATACAAGATCTGAATACATCACTGGAATGAACTGAATAACTGCAAGCTGAAAAGATATAGATGAATCTCCAAATGAAGCCCCAACTCCAAAGGTGAGTCTCAAAAGTTGTATCACTCAGTCTGACCCGAGCGTAAAGAAAAACACAAAACACTCGAGTCAGGATTAACATTCTTATGTCAATAAATCCAACTCAATTGAAATAACAACTGAAATACAAGTAACTCAAAGGATGTTTGGGATAACCATCCTCTAAGGATCCATTGAACTATCTACCATGTAGTAATATACGCTATTATAATAATGTCTAAAGTAAAGTATAATATATTTAAAAATAGCGTTAAGGTGTTACCCATATTCCCTTTAACACATTTTATAGTGCCAATAGTCTATACAGTACCATAGTCCTTCCTGATCGGGAGGCCACCAGAGGATACTCCAAAGGTACGACACAAATCAAACTCATGGTAAAGCACGCTAGAGTAGGTGACACAAAACAACTAGGCAATGCCAGGGTAGATATCCCAATTACGCATCCGGACTGGTGGTAACGCATAACCACAGCTACCACCCACCTCGAGCAAAAAAAATTCAACGGGTGCATCCAATCAATCACAAAGTAATAGAATGGTATCGAAGGAACGTGTCCGATCAGAGGAGCTACCTCATTGGCCTGGAATCGCTCCTGTTTAGCCACCTTATGCCAACTCACGGGAGTCGGGTCCACGTATATACCTCAATAGGACGTCGCTACCATCCTACTTCATTTTGGAATCTCCAATGCGTACACAGTTGTTAAAGTGGTTTTTGGAGTTGGCAGAGAGTATGACAACTTTCGATCCCGGTCTCTTTAACAACCAAACGTTATTATAACATCGTGGTCATTTCAAAGTAGTTTATACTTCAATACCAAAATATCATTGCCATTTCGAAACCATATCAATACATTATCATTTCCATTTAAAAACCAAATCAAGACGATATCATTTCCATTTCAAAACCAAATATAATATCATTTCCATTTAAAATATATCTTTTTCCAAAATCATAGCATTTTCAAAGTTATAACACTTAACACTTTGGAAATCATAATTCAGAAATCATAAGACTTTGAAATCATAATACTTCCCACTTAACCAGTTTAGATATTAAAATAGTATATATAATAAAATAGTTTAAAAAGTAAAATAGTTTATATAAAATAGTTATATTTTAAAATATTTTATATTAAAAATAGTTAGTACATTAACAGGGTTTATATTAAATAATTTATAAAGTAAAATATAAAATAGTTTAAATATAATCTAGAAATACTTTATAAAATAAATAGCTTCCTCAAATTTCACAAATCGATTTCAAATCAACTCAAATTCCAAAATTTAATCCAATCTCAAATCATCAATTTCAATTTCATTCAGTTTCTCAATAAACCATTTCAAATTATATTGGTTTCAAAACAGATTTGAACCCCAAAATAAACCATTTCAATTTCAATATTTCCAAATCTTTAAATATTCAAACACTTCAAAACTAAATTTGAAAATTTCATACACACACACACACACACACATCAATTTCACTTTTCCTTTTTTTATTTTGAAATATTTATTTAATCCTTAAAACAACATCTAAATAAAACTTCAAACTTCAAATTTAAATAAAACTAAATATACCAATTTCAATTTATGTAAATTTGAAATATTCACTTAAATCACTTTTAATCAAAAATCAAGTTATAAAATCATATCTTTAAAATCCCAAATTTAATAAATTTCAAATCAAACTTATTTGAGTATAATTCTTAAATAACTTCAATTTCAAAACCTTGGAAATCATTTCCAAATATATATAAAATATCTTAAAAAATCAATATTTATTAAACTATATATTTCTTTCTAAAGGCATAGAAATCATTTCAAAATATTTATATATAGACCAATGGTGTATATATATAATTTTCTATCCTATGGTCAAGTGATATAGATATTTATCATTTCAATCCGCAATTTAAATATATACGGGTATATATCATTTCAATCCGCAATCCCAAATTCAATTCAAATGAAAATCGCTTGGGTTTATCATTTTAACCCATAACGATTTTCTCCTATTCTACAGATCGTTCGGGTATATATCATTTCAACCCATAAGGAGTTCTATACTGACAGGGAACTTGCACTGTGATAACAGATACGGTAATAATATAACAGGCATATATCATCAATATAAATAACAGATAATGATGTCAGATGTCACAGGTGAACAGATAATAGCATATATGTAGCAATGTAAATAACTAACAACAGCATATTTAAATTGTCGTTTCAATTGAAATCAAATTTAATAAATATAAGTACAGTAATCGTGAGTGATTGCTCACCTTTCGAGGCTAGAGAGGTTCGACAAATGAAACGAGATATGAATCCAAGCACGAATTCCAAAACAAAGTTAGATTGGCACGAATTGGACGAACAAGGCTGTTAACAGAAATCGATGAGAACAAATCAAAATTTGTTTGATGAAATTTTAAACGAAGTGTATGTTAAAATAAAAAATTTCTTAAACCAAATATTCGATTTTAAAAATACACAAACATTTTTTCTCTTAGATCAATTTTATACACACATATTTTTGTAAAATCAAAATATATACATATAGACTATAATTTATATATAAGGTAATATTTTATAACCTATACGAACATATTATAAAAAATATATACTACTACATATTAAACATATAGCAAACTACATTACATACATCAAGTCATCAAGTACACTACCAAATATATATATATACACACACACACAACTGAAGAACCATCATATAATATAAACTAACATATAATATATTTTAAACAAAAATGTATAAATTAATGTAATAGATTATAACAATAGATATACTACATATTTATGTTGTCGGTGTTTAAATTTTCATATATAACGGTATTATATTTTAAGACATGAATATATATATTTAAAGACCAGACTAAAGTATGCTATAAAAAATTCAACCTATATATATATACACACAACATCAAAATAACTTATACAAACTAAAATATAAGCTTTTATAAAAAATAGAAAACCATTATACTTTTATATAACAAACGACTCACCACAAAGCAAATATATATATATATATATATATATATATATAATGCGAACATATGGAAGATTTGTGAAATATAGTGTATAGCCAGTGTAACAACCCAGTATTTTCAACTATTCGCATCCGCACATGTCGGACTTGAATTTCTCAAAATACCGCATTGTAAATAAAATTTGGCAAATCTCATAATATATAGTAAATAAATAATCACAGATCACAGACACAGAGTAATAATAGTGCAGCAAAAGTAAAGAAATAGTAGTTCATGAAGCTAGTAGGTAAATATATCAGAGTTACATAAGATACAATAGAAGAAATAGAGTACAGCAAAGTCTCAATACATAGAAGTCTACTAATACAAGAGCTGAAAAGGAACAACAAACTGAAAAAGATAAAACTAGACAAGTAGATAATCTCTAGCGATTCCAAATCTCCAGAAAGTGGAAATCCAAATCTGTGAATACTAAGGCTAACCCGAGCATAAATAACAATACAAACACTCGAGTCAAAACATACATACTTATACAATGTAAACCAACTCAAGTGAACTGTAGTAAAAGTACAAGTAACTTAAAGGATGCTTGGGACCGCCCATCCTCTAAGGATCCGTCAAACTATTTACATGTAGTAATATTGCCGTATTATAATAATGTCTATAGTAAAATAAACTTACTTTAAAATAGCATCACGGGGTTACCCATATAGCCCCAGACACGTAATAGTCCCAGTAGTCCATCCAATATCTGCATATCTCCTGATCGGGAGACTACGAGAAGATACGTGTAACAACCCTGAATTTTGTGATTTATTTCAATTGTTTATTTTGATTACTTTATTTGAAATTTTAATTTAAGAATTTTATTTTATTTATTAAAATGAATTAGTTATGTTATTTTAAATATAAATGTTGATTTTTATGTGAATTGTAGTTTCAAACTTGTATAAATTGAATATTTTACTGAAAAGTGAATTTCTACTCAAAGTGTTCAAACTTTGACTTTTAAACTTAAAATTTAAATTTTTTTTAAAATCTTAAATTTTATATTTTATTATGAAAATTGATGTAATAACTTGAATACTGCTTTTCGTTTCGTTGAAAATGGAGTTAAACAGTAAAAGTTATGTATATTTCAATATTGAGTGCAATTTGTTTATTCTGCAATTTTGTTATTTTAAATTTTATAAATTATATTTTCTTTGTCATATTTTATTTTAATATGTATTAATATATTATTTTATATATATTTTTGTCTTTTAATATTTTTAAATTGAGGTAGGAATTTTTCTAGAGTTAGTAGTATTTTTCTTGTAATTTCCATGCCCTGTTTTCAATTTTTAAACATTTTCTTTGGTTCTTTTTCTATTTTTCTCCATTTTAATTATTTATTTTATTTTGAAAATGATAAATAAATTATTTTATTTCAAATTTTTATTTCATAATATTTTTAAAATGAAGTGGATATTTTTCCAAGACTAGTAGTGATTTATTTGTCATTTCTGGACACTGTTTTGTATTTTTAAGTAATTGCTTTCATTCTTTTTATATTTTCTTTAAAACTAATTTTTTATTTTCTTATATTTTCACTTGGTTTCAGTTTTTACAAGTATTTGCTAATTCACTTTTGTTTTTATTTGATCTTTAGAAAACGGAAATGCGTTTCATTTCTAGACGTTTCATTTCTAGACGTTTCGTTGTCCAAAAACGTTTCAAATGCCATAACCATCTCATTTATTCATTTTGGCTGCCCATTTTCAGTTTTATAGCCGTGACTTTCATCCTATTTCTCACTCAAGAAACCATTCTTTCATTTTATTAATGGCTTCAAACATTCTGGGTAATGTCTTCCTCTTATTTTCTTCCTTTTTTTCGTATTTTCTTATGTATTTTTGCCTTGTTCTCTCCACTCTTTTGCTCGACCTCCACTCCATAGCCATGGCCACCACCTCCTACACCTCTTCTCTATCATCGTCACCACCTACTCCTCAGATCTGAAACATGTCCGAAGCCACCATGATGCTAAAATCCAAAAAAATACAACCTATGCCTTGAAAACATGCTAGTTTGAGCCTTGTTGCTTCACCACCTCTTTTTCCACCACCACCTATAGCCGCCACCACCACCTCTAACCAGACCACCACACACCACTACAACATCTATCCATATCTGAACTTGAATGGCCAGGCCAAACCCCTACATGGTCGAGCCTTTTGTTGACCAAAAACCCACCTATTATGCATAAGCCTCTTCATATTCATGCGTAGTAACTCCTCCACCACTTCAATACCTTGTAGCCATGACTTATAGGACCCAAATCTGAACCAAAGTATGTCCAAACCTGAGCCAAAACATTCCCTAGGCCATGCAATCAAATGTAGAAAGTAAGGCAAAAGACTGTGTATTCGTATCTCTTTTTATTTCAAAGTTGTTTCAATTTAATGTTGTGTTGAAATGTTAATTTATTTGGTTTTGTTTTGGATTGTTACACAAGTTCTAAGCTTAGATATCTTCCCACTTGAGCCTATTGTTGTGTCGTCGTGCCTTCTAGAATCCGTTGTGTCATTTGGATTGCAATCTCCAGCCATAAATGTGAGTAAATCTCACCAGACTAATATGAACTTATATAACTGATAAACTGACACCATTTGAATCTGTAACTGTTTATCACCATGCTATATCTGCTATATTATTATCATATGATGTTCACACCTGTTATTACACTTGTTATATCATATGTTATTGTTATTTCATGCTATTCTGTCATTTATATCAGTTATCACCATTGCAAGTTCCCTGTAGACTAGAATCACTATGGGTTGAAATGATACATATCCGAACGGACTTTAGAATAGGGGAAAACCGTTTAGGGCTGAAGTGATAGGCCTGAGCGGTTTCCAAAATCATTCATTTTACTTGGGACTATGGGTTTGAAATGATAGAACCCGGTTTTTCTTTGTAAACCGCGGATTGAAATGATATATATCCGTATCACTTGACCTAGGCTAGAAAACTATATACAGACCCGTGGTTTATGTAATATTTTTGAAAATGTTTTAAAATATTTTAAAATGTAAAATTTATAATACTTTGATTTAAATTTAATTAAAAATGATTTTGTATAAATATTAGTGATTTTCTATAAATTAAATAATGAATTAAGTAAACGGTAAAGTAGAATTTGAACTATAAGTAAATTTTGGAATTTATGTTTTGTTTTAAAAAGGAAATTATGTAAAGTAAGAAAAATATCATATTTTGATTTAAAAATGTACTTTAAATGATTTTATAAAAATAATAATGATTTTGAATAAGTTAAAATGTTAAACAAATGAATGTTTAAGTAAATTTTGAAATATAACTTAAATGTGAAATTTTAAATTTTGTTTTAAAAATGTGAAATTTTAATTAAGTAAAATATATGGAAATAAGTTAATTTTTTGTAAATTTAATCCTAATTGTTAAGTTAATAATTTAGTTAAAGAAATGGAATTTAATACTTGAATTTAAATAAGAAATTATGTTAAAATTTGATTTTTGGATGAGATTTAACTTTATAAAAATCATAAAAATAAGAGTATTGAAATGATGATTTTAAAATGTGAAATTATATGATGTTTATAAGTTAAATGATTTAAATTAAAGATTAATTTTTGGTGAAATTTGTATTTAAACCCTGAATTTGATTTAACAGCATTTTTGAAGTGTAATGTAAAGGATATTACAGCATTTTGTAAATGCTGTAGTTGTTTTAAATGAACTAAAAAGTTAATTTGAAATAAAGGCTATTATAGCACATTGTAAGTTCTATAGTGGTTAAACTTAACATTTGAAGTTTATTTGAAATTTAAAGAAAATCTATTACAGCACTTAAATGTTGTATGAACTGTTTTAAACTATAACTTTACGTAGCATTTTTAAATGCTACCGAAAGTGAATTTTATTATTTTATTAAATTTTAATGAGATTAATCTTTGGAATAAGATTTAAATTATGGAAATTTAATATTTAACTATTAAATAATAAGGAATTGGCTTTATTTTTTTATGAAAAGATTTAATCTTTAAATATAAACTCCCTTGAAATGTAAGTTTGAAACGGTGATTAATTTCTAAATAAAATAAATGGTATTTAAATGAATTAAAAATGAATGTAATACTTTGATGTTTTAATATATTAAAATGATTTGAAATGAATTTTTGAAAGATATGATATTTTGATATTAAAAATGATTTGAAATGAAGTCTTGAAAGATATGATATTTTGATAATAAAATTATTTGAAAGGAAGTTTTGAAAAGACATGATATTTTAATATATTAAATGGATTTGAAAGGAGTTTTTGAAAGGATATGATAATTTAATATATTGAAATGGTTAGAAATGACTTGATATTTATTTTGATAAATATTTGAATTTGAATGATATGGTATGTCGATATATTAAAATGGTTTTGGAAATGATTTAATCTTTATTTTGATAAAGATTATGATTGAAAAGGATATTTTATTTTGAAGTATAAAATATTGTTTTAAAAGTTATAACCACGGGTTATAATAACGATTTGTTGGCAAAGAGACCGGGATCGGATATCTGACATACTCTCTGTCGATACCAAAAACCACTTTGACAACCGTGTACGCGGTGGAGATTCCAGAACGAAGTAGGTTGGTTGGCGAACGCTACTGGAATGAAGTAAGCGAACGCTGATGGATGGCCTAATTATGACTAAAACAGGAGCTTTACCGGGCTACACAAAGGGTCGCACCCTTTCATCGAGCATGCTTCTTCGAAAACCATTCTATTACTTTTGTGATTCGATATGGTGGCGCCACTTTGATTCGGGGTATTGCTCGAGGTGGGCAGAAGCTGCTGGCTTGCCGTCACCACCGGTCCAGGAGTGCAAACGGTGTATCCACCCTGGCATTGCCTCGCGTGCCTTGTCATTTGTTCCTTATATCGAGCCCACTACGATTTTGGTTTAAAGATCCAACCGCATTAAGGTTCACCATCCCCTTAACGCTATTTTCTATATGATTATACTTTACTGATTAGACACTACTGTATATAGCGCAATATACAACATAGTAAATAGTTTAACGGATCCTTAGAGGATGGGCTGTCCCAAGCATCTTCTAAGTTACTTATACTTTTGCTACAGTTCACTTAAGTTGGTTTACATTGTATAAGTATGTATGTCCTGACTCGAGTGTTTGTATTGTTATTTACGCTCGGGTCAGCCTGAGTATTCACAGATTTGGATTCCACCTTCTGGAGATTGGAATCGCTGGAGATTATCTGCTTATTTAGTCTTATCTATTTCGGTTCTGTTGTTGTATTCAGCTTGTACTTGGTTATCATATTGAAACTTCTGTTGTACTTTATTTCTTCTGTTGTATCTTGTTTAACTCTGATATATTTATATAGTAGCTTCATGAACTACTATCTCTTTTACTTCCGCTGCATTATTAAATACTCTGTGTCTGTGATCTGTGATTTTTATTTACTGTATATTCTGAGATTTGCCAAATTTTATTTACAACGCGGTATTTTGGGCAATTCAATTCCGGTATGAGTGTCTACCTATACACTTATAATGGATGCGAATGGTTGAAAATACCGGGTCATTACAGTTGGTATCAGAGCTTTGGTTTTAGGCCAAACTCATTATATAGAGTAGATTTAATTTCAGAATCACTTTCGTTCGCGCTTGAATTCCTTCTTCTTCAATTCGGTTTCCTTTGAATTTTGGAACGTTCCCTACGGTTCCAATATCCATTCATGTCCCTCACTATTCATCTTTTTTTGGTTCTGGAGTATCCCATAACTCCACTTCAAAATGATCTTTATAATGAGTTGGCAGTCCCGCCAATCTCAAAAATTGAATTGTAAAAGGGTGAAACTCCTTTACAATCAGCATCGATTCACCAGAGATTTATATCTATCCTTGGTTTAGATGCTAATATCTTTTGTTATCCCAAACTCTAACTCTTGAGATCGAATGTAGATTTACCCACGAAAAATCCACATTGATCTTATTCTTTAAGTCACGGTTGACCCGGTTAAGGTTGCCCGTAATTTATTTAAGCTTATCCACCTCCCTATTTTGTTATTTAATCATCTTGTCTTTTGTTTCCAACCTTTCTTCAAACATTTTGAACTGTACTTGTAAATCTATGTTTTGTTTATATATTGTATTGTTTGAGTTGTTGATGTTGATTTGGGTTTCCGATCGATTCGTCTGATCAACGCTATCGATAAGATTTCCAAAACACTTTGACAGAATGAACTGACACAATATTATTTTAAAATTTGGTTAATGAAATAAATTTTGATATATAAGTAAATTTATGGAACTTAATAAACTGATTTAAATTGATTATTTGAAGTGATAATACTTGATTTATCATTTATTGTTCTATAAATGAATTTATAAATGGTTGTTTATGAATTGATTTGGGAATTGAAATGAATTTAGAACAAGAAATTTGAGAATTTAATTTCCGATGGTTTCAAACCTTGTGTTTAAAGTTTTAAAAGGTTATATTATTTAAAGTATTTTTGAATAGAAATTTGTTTTCAAAGAATTTTAAAAGTTTAAAAAAAAATTAGTGCTCTTCTCTTTGTCGCTGGAAAATAACTTCGGTGATGACTGCGACATCATCGACATTCATTTTCGAGTTTCGAAATGAAGAGACCGCCCTGTAGTCTTACTACAGCTTTGATTTGGAAAAATCAAATTGATTTGAATTTCTAAAATATGACTTGATTTATAATATATATAGACATATGATTTAAAATTTGATTTGATAAGTTATGTACATACATTTATTTATCTTTAAATGGTTTGAAGAAATCGGAAATTAAATTCTTAAATTCAATTATAAAAAGAAAATCAAAATCATGGATGAACATTCAAGGATGAAATGATTTAATTGGAAAGTTTTATTTGTATAATACAATTGCATTCAAATATAACTTACCTTAATTTCAGAAGTTAACAATTTAATTGGATAATATACAATATAAAAAGATTTTATAAATAAAATCTGAGTGGTTATAATAAATGTTATACACTTAAATTTTAATTGTAAATGATTAACAGAGGTAAAAATAATAAAGGGTAATTGAATAACTTACAATAAAATAATGTTAAAAGAACTAAGAATAAAAGAAAGCAGTTATATTAAGTGTAAGTATATTTAACATAAGTGATAAATATATTGAGAGGAATAAATTTAATTTTAACTAGGAGTAAAGAAGAATAAAATTTATTAAGTACGTTGTGAGTGTAATAAATGATTATTTTTCAAACCCATGGTTTTAAAAATTATTAATTTAAGATGATTGGATAATAAGGTAATGAAATTTGAGATAGTTAAGATTTAATTAACTTGTGTAAAGATTTATTCTCTATTTAAGTTGAAATTTCCATGCTTTCAAATTTATTTCCTTATTTTTTTTTCAAACTATCTTTTGGTTGTCCTTATCATCCTTATCTTGCTATAGAATGGTATAGGCATCTTTCTATAATCTTTCTGTTTAGAAATCTTTCTATAATCTTTGATAATCTTTGGTACTCATTTTGAATCTATTTTGCATGCTTGTGTTCTTGATTTTGGAGAATCTTGGAAAGATCATCTCCACCTTGTCAAACTCACATATAACAACAGTTATCAGGTATAATTTCAATCTTATTATCATCTTATCTTAATCCTTTTTCATTCTATCTTTTTCTGTGCTTTCCCGTACCTCATTCCTTTTCGGGGACGAAAAGTTTTGAGTGGGGGAGAGTGTAACAACCCTGAATTTTGTGATTTATTTTAATTGTTTATTTTGATTACTTTATTTGAAATTTTGATTTAAGAATTTTATTTTATTTATTAAAATGAATAAGTTATTTTATTTTAAATATAAATGTTGATTTTTATGTGAACTATAGTTTCAAACTTGTATAAATTGAATATTTTACTGAAAAGTGAATTTCTACTCAAACTGTTCAAACTTTGACTTTTAAACTTCAAATTTAAATTTTTTTAAAATCTTAAATTTTATCTTTTATTATGAAAATAGATGTAATAACTTGAATACTGCTTTTCGTTTCGTTGAAAACGGAGTTAAACAGTAAAAGTTATGTATATTTCAATATTGAGTGCAATTTTGTTATTTCAAATTTTATAAATTGTATTTTCTTTGTCATATTTTATTTTAATGTGTATTAATATGTTATTTTATGTATATTTTTGTCTTTTAATATTTTTAAAGTGAGGTAGGAATTTTTCTAGAGTTAGTAGTATTTTTCTTGTAATTTCCATGCCCTGTTTTCAATTTTTAAACATTTTCTTTAGTTCATTTTCTATTTTTATCCAATTTAATTATTTATTTTATTTTGAAAATGATAAATAAATTATTTTATTTCAAATTTTCACTTCATAATATTTTTAAAATGTAGTGGATATTTTTCCAAGACTAGTAGTGATTTATTTGTAATTTCTGGACACTGTTTTGTATTTTTAAGTAATTTCTTTCATTCTTTTTATATTTTCTTTAAAATTAATTTTTTATTTTCTTATATTTTCACTTGGTTTCGGTTTTAACAAGTATTTGCTAATTCACTTTTGTTTTTATTTGATCTTTAGAAAACGGAAATGCGTTTCATTTCTAGACGTTTCATTGTCCAAAAACATTTCAAATGCCATAACCATCTCATTTATTCATTTTGGATGCTCATTTTCAGTTTTATAGCCATGAATTTCATCCTATTTCTCACTCAAGAAACCATTTTTTCATTTTATTAATGGCTTCAAACATTTTGGGTAATGTCTTCCTCTTATTTTCTTCCTTTTTTTTCCTATTTTCTTATGTATTTTTGCCTTGTTCTCTCCACTCTTTTGCTCGGCCTCCACTCCATAGCCATGGCCACCACCTCCTATACCTCTTCTATGTCATCATCACCACCTACTCCTCAGATCTGAAACATGTCCGAACCCACCATGATGCTAAAATCCAAAAAAATACAACCTATGCCTTGAAAACATGCTAGTTTGAGCCTTGTTGCTTCACCGCCTCTTTTTCCACCAGCACCTTTAGACGCCGCCACCACCTCTGACCAGACCACCACACACCACTACAACATCTATCCAGATCTGAACTTGAATGGCAAAGCCAAACCCCTACATGGTCGAGCCTTTTGTTGACCAAAAACCCACCTATTATGCATAAGCCTCTTCATATTCATGCGTAGTAACTCCTCCACTACTTCAATACCTTGTAGCCATGACTTATAGGACCCAAACCTGAACCAAAGTATGTCCAAACCAGAGCCAAAACATTCCCTAGGCCGTGCAATCAAATATAGAAAGCAAGGCAAAAGACTGTGTATTCGTATCTCTTTTTATTTCAAAGTTGTTTCAATTTAATGTTGTGTTGAAATGTTAATTTATTTGGTTTTGTTTTGGGTTGTAACACAAGTTCTAAGCTTGGATCTCTTCCCACTTGAGCCTATTGTTGTGTCATCGTGCCTTCTGGAATCCGTCGTGTCATTTGGATTGCAATCTCCAGCCATAAATGTGAGTAAATCTCACCAGACTAATATGTACTTATATAACTGATAAACTGACACCATTTGAATCTGTAACTGTTTATCACCATGCTATATCTGCTATATTATTATCATATGATGTTCACACCTGTTATTACACTTGTTATATCATATGTTATTGTTATTTCATGCTATTCTGTCATTTATATCAATTATCACCATTGCAAGTTCCCTGTAGACTAGAATCACTATGGGTTGAAATGATACATACCCGAACTGACTTTAGAATAGGAGAAAAACGTTTAGGTCTGAAATGATAGGCCTGAGCGGTTTCCAAAATCATTCATTTTACTTGGGACTATGGGTTTGAAATGATAGAACCCGGTTTTTCTTTGTAAACCGCGGATTGAAATGATATATATCCGTATCACTTGACCTAGGCTAGAAAACTATATACAGACCCGTGGTTTATGTAATATTTTTAAAAATGTTTTAAAATATTTTAAAATGTAAAATTTATAATATTTTGATAATATTTTGATTTAAATTTAATTAAAAATGATTTTGTAGAAATATTAGTGATTTTCTATAAATTAAATAATGAATTAAGTAAACGGTAAAGTAGAATTTGAACTATAAGTAAATTTTGGAATTTATGTTTTGTTTTAAAAAGGAAATTATGTAAAGTAAGAAAAATATAATATTTTGATTTAAAAATGTATTTTAAATGATTTTATAAAAATAATAATGATTTTTGAATAAGTTAAAATGTTAAACAAATGAATGTTTAAGTAAATTTTGAAATATAACTTAAATGTGAAATTTTAAATTTTGTTTTAAAAAAGTGAAATTTTAATTAAGTAAAATTTATGGAAATAAGTTAATTTTTTGTAAATTTAATCCTAATTGTTAAGCTAATAATTTAGTTAAAGAAATGGAATTTAATACTTGAATTTAAATAAGAAATTATGTTAAAATTTGATTTTTGGATGAGATTTAACTTTATAAAAATCATAAAAATAAGAGTATTGAAATGATGATTTTAAAATGTGAAATTATATGATGTTTATAAGTTAAATGATTTAAATTAAAGATTAACTGTTGGTGAAATTTGTATTTAAACCCTGAATTTGATTTAACAGCATTTTTGAAGTGTAATGTAATGGATATTACAGCATTTTGTAAATGCTGTAGTTGTTTTAAATGAACTAAAAAGTTAATTTGAAATAAAGGCTATTATAGCACATTGTAAGTGTTATAGTGGTTAAACTTAACATTTAAAGTTTATTTGAAATTTAAAGAAAATCTATTACAGCACTTAAATGCTGTATGAACTGTTTTAAACTATAACTTTACGTAGCATTTTTAAGTGCTACGGAAAGTGAATTTTATTATTTTGTTAAATTTTAATGAGATTAATATTTGGAATAATATTTAAATTTTGTAAATTTAATATTTAACTATTAAATAATAAGGAATCGGCTTTATTTTTTTATGAAAAGATTTAATCTTTAAATATAAACTCCCTTGAAATGTAAATTTGAAATGGTGATTAATTTCTAAATAAAATGAATGGTTTTAAATAGTATTTAAATGAATTAAAAATGAATGTAATACTTTGATATTTTGATATATTAAAATGATTTGAAATGAATTTTTGAAAGATATGATATTTTGATATTAAAAATGTTTTGAAATGAATTTTTGAAAGATATGATATTTTGATATTAAAAATGTTTTGAAATGAAGTTTTGAAAGATACGATATTTTGATAATAAAATGATTTGAAAGGAAGTTTTGAAAAGATATGATATTTTAATATATTAAATGGATTTGAAGGAGTTTTTGAAAGGATATGATAATTTAATATATTGAAATGGTTAGAAATGACTTGATATTTATTTTGATAAATATTTGAATTTGAATGATATGGTATGTCAATATATTGAAAGGGTTTTGGAAATGATTTAATCTTTATTTTGATAAAGATTTGGATTGAAAAGGATATTTTATTTTAAAGTATAAAATATTGTTTTAAAAGTTATAACCACGGGTTATAA
Source organism: Allium cepa (assembly GCA_030765085.1). NCBI lineage: Eukaryota > Viridiplantae > Streptophyta > Magnoliopsida > Asparagales > Amaryllidaceae > Allium > Allium cepa. Next base: position 64,534,603 of record CM060935.1, read on the forward strand.
TAACGATTGGTTGGAAAAGAGATCGGTCGGATATCTGGCATACTCTCTGTCGATACCGAAAACCACTTTGACAACCGTGCACGCGGTGGAGATTCCAGAACGAAATAGGTTGGTTGGCGAACGCTACTAGAATGAAGTAAGAGAACGCTGATGGATGGCTTAATTATGACTAAAACAGGAGCTATACCAGGCTACACAAAGGGTCGCACCCTTTCATCGAGCATGCTTCTTCGGAAACCATTCTATTACTTTTGTGATTCGATATGGTGGCGCCACTTTGATTTGGGGTATTGCTCGAGGTGGGCGAAAGCTGCTGGCTTGCCGTCACCACCGGTCCGGGAGTGCAAACGGTGTATCCACCCTGGCGTTGCCTTGCGTGCCTTGTCATATGTTTCTTATATCGAGCCCACTACGATTTTGGTTTAAAGATCCGACCACGTTAAGGTTCACCATCCCCTTAACGCTATTTTCTATATGATTATACTTTACTGATTAGACACTACTGTATATAGCGCAATGTACTACATAGTAAATAGTTTAACGAATCCTTAGAGGATGGGCGGTCCCAAGCATCTTCTAAGTTACTTATACTTTTACTACAGTTCACTTGAGTTGGTTTACATTGTATAAGTATGTATGTCCTGAGTCGAGTGTTTGTATTGCTATTTACGCTCGGGTCAGCCTGAGTATTCACAGATTTGGATTCCACCTTCTGGAGATTGGAATCGCTGGAGATTATCTGCTTATCTAGTCTTATCTATTTCGGTTCTGTTGTTGTATTCAGCTTGTACTTGGTTATCATATTGAAACTTCTGTTGTACTTTATTTCTTCTGTTGTATCTTGTTTAACTCTGATATATTTATATAGTAGCTTCATGAACTACTATCTCTTTTACTTCCGCTGCATTATTAAATACTCTGTGTCTGTGATCTGTGATTTTTATTTACTGTATATTCTGATATTTTCCAAATTTTATTTACAACGTGGTATTTTGGGAAATTCAATTCCGGCATGAGTGTCTACCTATACACTTATAATGGATGTGAATGGTTGAAAATACCGGGTCGTTACAATACGCATAGGCTACGGGAGAAAACCAAACTTATAGTAAAGGCTCGATAGGGTAGGTGACACGGCACACAAGGCAATGCCAGAGTAGATATACCAATTACGCACACGGGCTGGTGGTAACGCAGCAGCCACACATGCCCACCGCTGAATACATTCCCAAAATCGAAGAGGCGCACAAAAAATACAAAGCAATAGATTGGTATCAAAGAAATGTGTCCGACCAGAGAAGCTACCCTTTTTGGCCCGAGATCGCTCCTGTTTTAGCCACCTTACGCCAACTCACGGGAGTTGGGTCCACGTAACATACCTCAAGAACGTCTACCATCCTACTTCATTCTTAAATCTTCATAGCGTACACGGTTGTCAAAGTGGTTTTCAGTATCGACAGAGAGTATGCTCATATCCGATCCCGGTCTCTTTGCCAACCAATCTTTATTATAACCCGCGGTTATAATTTTAAAATGATATTTTATACTTTAAAATAAATTATCATTTAATTCCAAATCTTTATCAAAATAAAGATTAAATCATTTTCAAACAATTTCAATATATCAACATACCATATCTTTCAAATTCAAATATTTATGAAAATAAATATCAAGTCATTTCCAACCATTTCAATATATTAAATTATCATATCCTTTCAAATTATTTTAATACATAAATATCATATCTTTTAGAACTTCATTTTCAAATCATTATAATATCAAAATATCATATCTTTCAGAACTTCATTTTCAAATCATGTTAATATCAAAATATCATATCTTTCAGAACTTCATTTTCAAATCATTTTATAAGTTCAAATCCAAATATGTAACTTTGAATACCTTCTAAATTCAAGATAACATTCATTTATTACCTTTCAAATCACCTTTTAAAATGATTTATATTCCATCAAATTAATTCGTTTAAACCATTTAAAAGTGGATTCATTATACTTTCAAATTAAGCATTCAATTTCCAAAGTTTCAAACCATTTTGAGCTCATTTACTTAGTTAAAAACCATAAACATTGAAAATTTCAGCCTTACGCAGCATTTAGAAAAGCTGTTATAAGTTATACTTGAAAACGTTTTAATTCAGCAAAGACATCATTTAAAAACTACTATTAAATCTCATTTTAGTTGAAATTTTAGTTTAAAACAGCAAAGACAACATTTCCAGAAATGTTGTAATAGCTCAGGTTTCAAATTAAAGGTTTTACGGCAGACCACTACAGTATTTACAAAACTGCTGTAATAGGCCTTTATTAAGTTTTTAGCCTTTTAGTTTACTTCAGCAACTATAGCATTTCAGAACCGCAGTAATAGCCTTTTTATTAGGTTTTTAGTTCATTTACAGAAACCATAGCATTTCTAAATGCTATAAAAAGTATTTTCCAGATTTTAGTGTATTTCCAGCAAATAATAAACTTCAATTTAAACCCTTTAAACATTATAAAAGTCATATTTTAACATTCAAAAATGTTTATTAACATACCTTTAACATATGATTTTTATAAAATAAATTTCTTATAAATAAATCAAATTTTTCGATAAATTTACTTAACAAATTCAAGTGTATAATTTCCTTTCCTTCACATATGCAATTTATTAACACTTACACTTTTTAATTTCCCTTTCATAAATTAAACTAAATTTCCAATCAATTCATTTAACTAAAACCTTTAGTTAAACCAAATTTCACATTTCCAAGTCAAGTTGTATTTTAAAATTACACATTTAAGCATTCATTTATTTAATAATTTAAATTCATAGAAAAATCAATAATACTTTAATACATCACTTAAATTCAAATTTAAATCAAATTATCATATTTACCATTTTCCAAATTAAATTAAATTTCCATATTATCTATATAACTTAAATACCACTTTAAAACAAAATTTTCCAAATTTCCAAACTTAAGTTATATTTCCAAAATTCAATTTAACCATTTGTTTATTTAACATTTCCACTTATAGAAAAAAATCATAAATCCTTTATTTAAAACACTTTAAAATCTATTTAAATCAAATTATCATAAATTTACATTGTTAAACCACTTAAAAATTTTATTTATATAACTTAAATGTCATTTTAAAAGCCAAAGTCCAAATTTCCAAATTTAGTTATATTTCAAAAATTCAATTTGATCATTTAATTATTCAACATTTTTTCTTATTTAAACATTAAAAATCCAATTTAAATCAAATTTCATAAATTTACAGTTTTAAGAATACTTAAAAATATTCAAAATACTGTATAAAATACCCATGGGCCTGTATATAGTTTTCTAACCTAGGTCAAGTGATACGAATATATATCATTTCGATCCGCAGACTACAAAGAAAATCCGAGTACTATCATTTCAAACCCGCAATCCCAAGTTAAAATAAATAAATAAAAATCGTTTAGGCCTATCATTTCAGCCCATAGCGATTTTTCCTTATTCTAAAGTCCGTTCGGGTATGTATCATTTCAACTTATAGTGAACATATTCTACAGGAAACTTGCAGTGTGATAAACACATATAAATGAACAGTTAACAACATATAACAGTAACAGATGAGATGACATGTAAATTAATAGGGTTAACATCATATATAAATAATCACAGGCAGTTATAACATCGCATATAATTCTACACATTCAGTTGTTGTCACTTCACAAATGCATAAGTATAAAATGTCTTGTGAGATTTACTCACCTCTTTGTACTGGAGATAGTGAATCAATTGACACAAACGGATTTCCAAAAGCACGATGACACAACAATAGATTCAAGAGGATTAGAGTCAAGCATATTGATCTTGTACACAACCCATGAACAAAACCAAAATAAAGTTATAATTCAATACAACATTAAATTTAAATAACTTTGAAATGAAAAACAATTTGAACACACAAACTTTTGCCTTGTTTTCTACATATGTTTGCACGGACTAGGGTTTGATTTGGTCAAGTTTTGGCACGACTTTGGATCAGGTTTGGGTCCTATAAGACACGGCTACAAGGTGATGAAGTGGGTAGGAGTTACATAACATAAACACAAGGAGTTAAGGCACTAAGGTGGAGTTTTGGTGAACTTTTTGGGCTCGCCTACAAGGGTCTATGGCTCGGCCTTTCATGCTTTAGATCTGGATAGAGGTTAGGATGGTGTGTAGTTGTGGTAGCAAGGTGGCGGCGGCGGCTAGAGGTGGCGGCCAAGGTGGTGGATGAAGGTGATAAGGCATTGAGTGGCTAGCAAGGATGTTTTCAAGGCAATTTCAATGTTTGGTGGAGTTTTTGTGGTGTTAACATCCAAAGCAAGCCACGGCCAGAAGTAAACCAGTGGGGGGGAGGGTTGTGAGGCCATGGATGATGGTGGTGCTAGTCATGGAGGTGGTGGAGGAGCCATGGCCAATCAACACTATGAAGAAGCAAGGCAAAATATTAATAAAACAAGAAGAAAAGTAAGAAAATAAGAGACCTTTACCAAGCTTTACATTAGTCGTGAATGAAATGAGAAATAATAATAATTTTTTCACATGAAAGTGAGATAAAACTCACGGCCAACAATGTAGTGTATGGCCAAAAGAAGTAATGAGAAGGTTATGGCAAATGAAAAGTTTTTGGAAATGAAAAGCTTTAAGTTTTAAATTTTTTTTAAACTCTTTAGATTTCCTTTTTATTAATTCAATTAAAACAAAATAAAATCAGCAAATTTTACATTAGAAACCAAAACAAAGTAATATAAAATAAAAATAAATAATAAAGTTTAAATAAAATGGAAAAAGAATTAAAGAAATTGCTTAAAATTCAAAACAGGGTTCAAAAATTTCAATTAAAACATCACTATCTTTGGAAAAATATCTAATCCATTTTAAGAATATTCTAAAACAAAATTTTGAAATAAAATAATTTTTTAAACATATTCAAAGTGAAATAAATAATTAAATTTAGAGAAAATATAAAAATAATTAAAGAAATGTTTAAAAATTGGAAACAGGACATGAAAATTACAAATAAAATACCATCGGCTCTAGAGAATTTCTATTTCACTTTAAAACAAATAAAAAGTCAAATAATTAAAATAAATGAGGAAAAAAAATAAAGTGGGAATGAGAATAAAATAAGAACTTAAGAAAATAGAAAAATAAATAAAGCATTTCTTAAATTAATTGAAGCTGGAAATTAGAAATTGTAAAAAAAAAATACAACTGACCCTGAAAAATGTCAATTACACTTTCAAATATGTTTTAAAACCAAAATATATACAATACATGTTATTTACCCATATAAACATAAATTATAATATTACGTGACCAAATAAAATATTATTTATATAATTTAAAATAAACAATTTTGTTAAATACAGCAAATTTCATACAATAGTTAAAAAGGCATAACTTTCACATTATAAATCAGATATCAACGAAACGAAAAGCAATTTTCTTAAAATTTTATTTAAATATGAAATTCAAATTTTCAAACTTTAAAATTTTAAATTTAAAAGTCAAAGTTTGACCATATTGACCAAAATTCACTTTTTGGAAAATATTCTTTTTAGTCATGTTTTGGATTGATAATTCATATCAAAATCAAAGTTTATATTTTAAAATAACAAAATTTATCCATTTCAAATAAATAAAATAAAGTTTTTAAATCAGAAATTCAATTAAAATAATTATTATATACAATTAAAATAATCACAAATATAGGGTTGTTACACTCTCCCCCACTCAAAACTTTTCGTCCCCAAAAAGGAATGAGGTACGGGAAAGCACAGAAAAGATAGAAATGAAATAAGATTAAGAAAAGGTGACAAGAAGATTGAGATTATACCTGATAACTGTTGTTATAGATAAGTTTAATAAGATGGAGATGATCTTTCCAAGATCCTCCAGAATCAAGAACTCAAGCACGAGAAAGGTGGATTCAAAATGAGTACCAAAGATTATCAAAGATTATAGAAAGATTTCTAAACAGAAAGATTATAGAAAGATGTTTGTACCAGTCTGTAGCAAGATAAGGATAATAAGGACAACCAAAAGATAGGTTGAAAAACAAAATAAGGAAATAAATTTGAAACCATGGAAATTTCAACTTAAATAGAAATTTATTTTTTTTACACAAATTAAATAAATCTTAACTATCTCAAATTTCATTATCTTATTATCCAATCATCTTAAATTAACAATTTTAAAACCATGGGTTTAAAAAAATAATCATTTATTATACTCATAATGTACTTAATAAATTTAATTCTTCTTTATTCCTAATTAAAATTAAATTTATTCCTCTCAATGTATTTATCACTTATGTTAAATATACTTACACTTACTATAACTGCTTTATTTTATTTTTAGTTCTTTTAACATTATTTTTTGTAAGTTATTCAATTACCCTTTATTATATTTACTTCTGTTAATCATTTTATAACTAAAATTTAAGTGTATAACATTTATTATGACCACTCAAATTTTATTTATAAAACCTTTTTATATTGCTGAAATTAAGGTAAGTTATATATGAAAGCAATTGTATTATACAAATAAAACTTTCTAATTAAATCATTTCATGCTTGAATATTCATCCAAAATTTTGATTTTCTTTTTATAATTGAAATTATTCTTTAGAAAAAATTTAAGAATTAAATTTCCGATTTCTTCAAACCATTTAGAGATAAATAAATGTATGTATATAATTTATCAAATCAAATTTATATCATATATCTGTATATATTATAAATCAAGTCATATTTTAGAAATTCAAATCAATTTGATTTCCCAAACAAAGCTGTAGCAAGACTACGGAGCGGTTTCTTCACTTTGAAACTTAAAAATGAATGTCGACGATGCTGCAGTCATCACCGAAATTATTTCCCAACGACAAAGAGAAGAGCACCGATTTTCAAAACTTTAAAATTCTTTAGAAACATATTCTTATTCGAAAATGCTTTTATTAATGTACTTTAAAACTTAAACGCAAGGTTTGAAACCATCGGAAATTAAATTCTCAAATTTCTTGTTTTAAATTCATTTCAGTTCCCAAATCAATTTATAAACAACTATTTATAAATTCATTTATAGAACAATAAATGATAAATCAAGTATTATCATTTCAAATAATCAATTTAAATCAATTTATTAAGTTCTATAAATTTACTTATATATCAAAATTTGTTTCATTAACGAAATTTTAAAGTAATATTGTGTTAGTTTGTTCTGTCAAAGTGTAATAGAAATCCTATCGATAGCGTTTATCAGACGAATCGATCGGAAACCCAAATCAACAACAACAACTCAAACAACACAATATATAAAACAAAGAGGCATTTCACTGGAAGGACAAAGTTTGCAATCCAATTAGTTTCTAGGACACACATCCACAAAAATTAATTTCAAGGCCAAAGTGAGCAGAATGGTTACTTTTAAGGACAAAGTCAGCAGTCCAATTACTTTCAAGGACATAATTTCATAGGTTTTTAGGCCTTAGAAACTAATTATTTTGTATTTTGTCCTTAAAAGTAATTATTTCAGTTGTGTGTCCTACAAACTAATTGCACTTGCTAAAGAGGCCCTTGTGGCTAATTTTCACTAAAACAAAATATAGATTTACAAGTACAATTCAAAATGTTTGGAAGAATAGATTGGGAACAAAAACAAGATTATTAAATAACAGAGTAGGGAGATGGGTAAGCTTAAGTAAATCGCGGGCAACCTTAACCGAGTCAACCGTGACTTAAAGAATAAGATCAATGTGGATTTTTTTGGGGTAAATCTACATTCGATCTTAAGAGATAGAGTTTGGAATAACAAAAGATATTAGCATCTAAACCAAATATAGATATAAATCTATAGTGAATCGATGCTAATTGTATAGGAGTCTCCCCCTTTTACAATTCAATTTGAAATTGGCGAGACCGTCGACTCTCTAAAAAGATCATTCGAAGCAGAGTTATGGGATACTCCAGAATCAAAAGAAGATAAATAGTGAGGGACACGAATGGATTTTAGAACCGTAGGGAACGTTCCAAAATTCAAAGGAAATTCGAATCAAAGAGGAAAGATTTAAACATGAACAAAAGTGATTCTATAAATAATTTACCTTATATTCTAAGTTTTGCCTCAAAGCCGAAGCTCTGATACCAAATGTAACAACCCAGTATTTTCAACCATTCGCATCCGCACATGTCGGACTTGAATTGCTCAAAATACCACGTTGTAAATAAAATTTGGCAAATCTCAGAATATACAGTAAGTAAATAATCACATATCACAGACACAGAGTAATAATAGTGCAGCGAAAGTAAAAGAAATAGTATTTCATAAAGCTACTATGTAAATATATCAGAGTTACATAAGATACAATAGAAGAAATAGAGTACAACAGAAGTCTCAATACATAGAAGTCTACTAATACAAGAGCTAAAAAGGAACAACAGACTGAAAAAGATAAAACTAGACAAGTAGATAATCTCCAGCGATTCCAAATCTCCCGAAAGTGGAAATCCAAATCTGTGAATACTCAGGCTGACCCGAGCGTAAATAAAAATACAAACACTTGAGTCAGGACATACATACTTATACAATGTAAACCAAGTCAAGTGAACTGTAGCAAAAGTACAAGTAACTTAAAGGATGCTTGGGACCGCCCATCCTCTAAGGATTCGTTAAATTGTTTACCATGTAGTAATATTGCGCTATTATAATAATGTCTATAGTAAGATAAACTTACTTTAAAATACCATCACGGGGTTACCCACATAGCCCCAGACACATAATAGTCCCAGTAGTCCATCCAATATCTACATATCTCCTGATCGGAAGACTATGAGAAGATACGTATGGGCTAGGGAGAAAACCAAACTCATAGTAAAGGCTCGATAGGGTAGGTGACACGGCACACAAGGCAATGCCAGGGTAGATATACCAATTACGCACATAGGCTGGTGGTAGCGCAGCAGCCACATACGCCCACTTTGAAACACATTTCCAAAATCAGAGGGGCGTCTAAACAATCACAAAAGCAATAGAATGGTATCGAAGAAATGTGTCCGACCAGAGAAGCTGCCCCTTTTGGCCCGAGATCGCCCCTGTTTTAGCCACCTTATGCCAACTCACGGGAGTTGGGTCCACGTAACATACCTCAAAAACTTTGCCACCATCCTACTTCATTCTGGAATCTCCACCACGTACATGGTTGTCAAACTGGTTTTCGGTATCGACAGAGAGTATGCCCATATCCGATCCCGGTCTCTTTGCCAACCAATCGTTATTATCACCCGTGGTTATAACTTTAAAATAATATTTTATACTTCAAAATGAAATATCATTTTAATCCAAATCTTTATCAAAATAAAGATTAAATCATTTCCAAACCATTTCAGTATATCAACATACCATATCTTTCAAAATCAAATATTTATCAAAATAAATATCAAGTCATTTCCAACCATTTCAATATATTAAATTATCATATCCTTTCAAAACTTCCTTTCAGATCATTTTAATATATAAATATCATATCTTTCATAACTTCATTTTCAAATCATTTTAATATCAAAATATTATATCTTTCAGAACTTCATTTTCAAATCATTTTATAAGTTGAAATCCAAATATTCAACTTTGAATACCTTCTAAATTCTAGATAACATTCATTTATTATCCTTTCAAATCACCTTTTAAAATGACTTATATTCCATCAAATTAATTCATTTAAACCATTTAAAAGTGGATTTATTGTACTTTAAAATTAAGTATTCAATTCCTAAAGTTTCAAACCATTCTGAGCTCATTTACTTAGTTAAAAACCATAACATTGAAAATTTCAGCCTTACGCATCATTTAGAAAAAGCGGTTATAAGTTATACTTGAAAACATTTTAATTCAGCTAAGACAGCATTTAAAACCTGTTGTTAAATCTCGTTTTAGTTGAAATTTTAGTTTAAAACAGCAAAGACGGCATTTCCAGAAATGGTGTAATAGCTCAGGTTTCAAATTAAAGGTTTTTATTAATTTCAGCAAAGACAGCAGACCACTACAGCATTTACAGAACTGCTGTAATCGGTCTTTATTAATTTTTTAGCCTTTTAGTTTACTTCAGCAACTACAGCATTTCAAAACTGCTGTAATAGCCTTTTTATTAGGTTTTTAGTTCATTTACAGAAACCATAGCATTTCTGAATGCTATAAAAAATAATTTCTAGATTTTAGTGTATTCCCAGCAAATGATAAACTTCAATTTAAGCCCTTTAAACATTGTAAAAATCATATTTTAACATTCAAAAATGTTTATTAACATACCTTTAACATATGATTTTTATAAAATAAATTTCTTATAAATAAATCAATTTTTTCTATGAATTTAGTTAACAAATTCAAGTGTATAATTTCCTTTCCTTCACATATGCAATTTATTAACACTTACAATTTTAAATTTCCATTTCACAAATTAAACCAAATTTCCAAATGATTTCATTTAACTAAACCTTTAATTAAACCAAATTTCACATTTCCAAGTCAAGTTGTATTTTAAAATTACACATTCAAGCATTCATTCATTTAACCATTTAAATTCATAGAAAAATCAATAATACTTTAATAAATCACTTAAATTCAAATTCAAATCAAATTATCATATTTACCATTTTACAAATTAAATTAAATTTCCATATTATCTATATAACTTAACTATCATTTTAAAACCAAAATTTTCCAAATTTCCAAAATTAAGTTATATTTTCAAAATTCAATTTAACCATTTATTTATTTAACATTTCCACTTTTAGAAAAAAAATCATAAATCCTTTATTTAAAACACTTTAAAATCTATTTAAATCAAATTATCATAAATTTACATTTTTAAACCACTTAAAATTTTATTTATATAACTTGAATGTCATTTTAAAAGCCAAAGTCCAAATTTCTAGATTTAAGTTATATTTCAAAAATTCAATTTAATCATTTAATTATTCAACATTTTTAAATTATAAAAAAATAAAATATCTTATTTAAACATTAAAAATCCAATTTAAATCAAATTTCATAAATTTACACTTTTAAGAATACTTAAAAATATTCAAAATACTGTATAAAATACCCACGGGCCTGTATATAGTTTTCTAACCTAGGTCAAGTGATACAGATATATATCATTTCAATCCGCAGTTTACAAAGAAAATCCGGGTTCTATCATTTCAAAACCGCAATCCCAAGTTAAAATAAATAAAAAAAATCATTCAGGCCTATCATTTTAGCCCATAACGATTTTTCCCTATTCTAAAGTCCGTTCGGGTATGTGTAATTTCAACCCATATTGAACCTATTCTACAAAGAACTTGCAATGTGATAAACAGATATAAATGAACAGTTAACAACATATAACAGTAACAGATGAGATGACATGTAAATTAATAGGTTTAGCATCATATATAAATAATCACAGGCAGTTATAACATCACGTATAATTCTACACATTCAGTTGTTATCGCTTCACAATTGCATAAGTATAAAATGTCGTGTGAGATTTACTCACCTCTTTGTGCGGGAGATAGCGAATCAATTGACACAAATGGATTTCCAAAAGCACGATGACACAACAATAGATTCAAGTGGATGAGAGTCAAGCATATTGAACTTGTACACAACCCATGAACAAAGCCAAAATAAAGTTATAATTTAATACAACATTAAATTTAAATAACTTTGAAATGAAAAACAATTTGAACACAACTTTTGCCTTGTTTTCTACATATTTTTGCACGGCCTAGGGTTTGATTTGGTCAGGTTTTGGTATGACTTTGGCTCAGGTTTGGGTCCTATAAGGCATGGCTACAAGGTGATGAAGTGGGTAGGAGTTACATAACATGAATACAAGGAGTTAAGGCACTAAGGTGGAGTTTTGGTGAACTTTTTGGGCTCGGCTACATGGGTCTATGGCTTGGCCTTTCATGCTTCGGATCTAGACAGAGTTTAGGATGGTGTGTAGTGGTGGTAGCAAGGTGGTGGCGGCGGCTAGAGGTGGTGGCCAAGGTGATGGATGAAGGTAATAAGGCATGGAGTGGCTAGCATGGATGTTTTCAAGGCAATTTCAATGTTTGGTGGAGTTTTTGTGATGTTAACATCCAAAGCATGCTACGGCTAGAAGTAAACTAGTGGAGGGGAGGGTGGTGAGGCCGTGGATGATGGTGATGCTGGTCATGGAGGTGGTGGAGGAGCCATGGCCGATAAACACTATGAAAAAGCAAGGCAAAATATTAATAAAACAAGAAGAAAAGTAAGAAAATAAGAGACCATTACCAAGCTTTTTCTTAGCCATGAATGAAATGAGAAAGAATAATAATTTTTTCACGTGAAAGTGAGATAAAACTCACGGCTAAACAATGTAGTGTATGGCCAAAAGAAGTAATGAGAAGGCTATGGCAAATGAAAAGTTTTTGGAAATGAAAAGCCTTAAGTTTTAAAAGTCTTTTTAAACTCTTCATATTTCTTTTTTATTAATTCAATTAAAACAAAATAAAATTAGTAAATTTGACATTAAAAACCGGAAAAAAGTAATATAAAATAAAAATAAGTAATATATTTTAAAGAAAATGGAAAAAGAATCAAAGAAATTTCTTAAAACAGGGTTCAAAAATTTCTAATAAAACATCACTGGCTTTGGAAAAATATCTACTTCATTTTAAAAATATTCTAAAGAAAAATTTTGAAATAAAATAATTTCTAAACATGCTAAAAGTGAAATAAATAATTAAATTTAGAAAAAATAGAAAAATAATTAAAGAAATTGTTTAAAAATTGGAAACAGGACATGAAAATTACAAATAAAATACCAATGACTTTAGAAAATTTCTATTTCACTTTAAAACAAATTAAAAGTCAAATAATTCAAATAACTAAGGAACAAAATAAAGTGGGAATGAGAATAAAATAAGATCTTAAGAAAATAGAAAAATAAATAAAGAATTTCTTACATTAATTGAAGCTGGAAATTAGAAATTGTAAAAAAAAATACAACTGACCTTGAAAAATGTCAATTACACTTTCAAAAATGTTTTAAAACCAAAATATATGCAATACATGTTATTTACCCATATAAACATAAATTAGAACATTACATGACCAAATAAAATATTATTTATAAAATTTAAAATAAACAATTTTGTTAAATACATCAAATTTCATACAATAGTTAAAAAGACATAACTTTCACATTATAAATCAGATTTCAACGAAACGAAAAGCAGTGTTATTAAAATTTTATTTACATTCATAATAAAAGATAAAATTCAAATTTTCAAAATTTTAAATTTTAAATTTAAAAGTCAAAGTTTGACCATATTGACCAAAATTCACATTTTGGAAAATATTCTTTTTAGTCATGTTTTGGAATGATAATTCATATCAAAATCAAAGTTTATATTTTAAAATAACAAAATTTATCCATTTAAAATAAATAAAATAAAGCTTTTAAATCATAAATTCAATTAAAATAATTAAAATAATCACAAATACAGGGTTGTTACAGCTAGATTATAAAGTAGATAACATATATAAATATATATACTCACTTGAATATATGCAGACCGAACATCTTACATACATATGTATGCAAACCGACTATATATATAAACAAAGTTATACATTAAAGCTTGTATCATATATATATATATACACACACACACACATATAAACTAGTATAACATAAATAATATACACAACTGTATATATATAGGCTGACAAAGTACATTTAAAACACATATATAAAATGCTGCATATATAAGCTATATATATACTAATATATATACGCCTTCATATACTAACAAAATATACAAAACCAAATATATAGAACTTAATATATATATATATATATATATATATATATATATATATATATATATAAGCGGCGAGTTAAAAAATGAACCCACTTATGATAGGAAACATATATATAACTGTGATGACCCGGAATTTTGGGCAATGGCAATTTGATAAACTTTATTAATAAGTATTTAAACTGGTTTAATAATCTTCTTTTATAATTATTTAAATAGGTAAAATTTATCTTTTCAAAGCTAATATATTTAATTTGGAAAAATAATCTTTTCAAAAGCTAATATAAATGTATTGTCTAATTATAATATATATATATATATATAGTGATTGGAAGATTTGTTTTAAATTCAATATAATTATTTTCAAAGCTAATATTAAAATATTTTCGATTTATAATGTATATATATTTATATATATTATAAATGGAAAAGCTTTGGTTTGAATTTAACAAATAAAAATATGTTTTCAAATTTTAATACATATTTTGTAATTTGGAAGTTATGATTGAATTTAATATAAAAAATTTCAAATACTATTTAAAATTTAATCATATATTTAAAAAACACTTAAGGTAAATGTTTGTTTATTTAAAATATATTTTACCTTAAGTTTAAAATTAGATTTAATTTAAAAGTTCATTTCTTTTGTTTTAAATGTTCTTTCTTTTAAAATTTAACATGAGATAATATAGTTTGTAAATACAAAAAAGTTTAAAATAAAATCCACAAACATATAAAAACATATAAATCATATAATACATTAATTTATTCAAAACATAAGTAATTTATAAATAAATATATGCATAAATTCATATTTGTATAAATATAAAAGCATAACAGATTTTTAAAGCAAGGTTTAAACATAAAATTTCTGGTATTTAACATTTGTAAAAAATATAACTTCATACAAATACATTTGTAATTAATGTGGCATGCAATAAAACAAGTAGCAACATTCATTTTGTTCTCTTAAAATTAAATTATAAAAATAAGTATTAGAGGAACCTGACCATTCGAATCTCATTTTAAAAACTTTCTCAAACTTATCTTCTTTTCATCTTCAAAATAAAAAGAAAACTAATATAAATCAAAGCCTTAAACAACTCTAGTTTTTCAAGATCAACATGAGATCAAGCACAGTTCAAATTCAACTTCAACCTAAGTAATTCAACTAAACAAACAGTGCAAATCAAAACAAAAGAAGATCAAATTGAAATGCATCAATTCTAGGAATCAAGAACAGAGTTTGTTCTTCGTTTCCTTAAATTTTAGGTTAGTAAACCTTTACTTTAGAAACAGTTTTAATCAAATTTTATGTGATAAATCTAGATGGAAATATTGAATTATGTTTGCATGAATGTTTTTTTCTAGAATAAGACTGAATTGCTCTATGAATATGGCTGTGCATGTTTGTGTGTATATAGATACTAGTCTCCATTGAATCTTAGACTGAAGAACAAACCTTTAAAAAATCCATACCTCCTCATATAATCAGATATATGCTTTGATCTTAGAATGAAAGATGACCATTTCAGTGTAATACTAATTTTAAAATTAGTTTCAATATTTTATATTTAGAAATTTTTACAAAAAAATATAAAATATAGAGATGATCCAAATATAACTCAAAATCCATCATCTTAATTTCAGAATTGGATTATGGAATCAAATTAGTGTTAGAAAATCATGAATTTAGGTATAGAAATTGTATTTTTAGTTTAGAAATTGCTGAGATAATCAGAGTCGAACAATTTTGGTTTTATCGCCAGGCGATCGACATGGTAGATGCTGTCGTGATCGTTGTCAAAGTTAGCTAGAGAGTTGAAGATCACAGGAAAAATGGTGGTTGATTTTATCAGTGGCCGTGATGGCTAGCCAGCGACAAACTAGGGTTCAAAGGCTTGTTTTCGTCGAGGTTTTTGCGAGCTTCGTGCAATGTCAATCAATCATCGGAGGTCATCGTGTGAGGGGGATTAGAAGCATGGTGACGTGACGAAGTTTTGGTGAGGTCGGCGAGAGTTTTCGGGTCGAGATCGTCGGTGGTTGATGTTTTTACGGATCAAGTTAGTTCCAGTTTTTGGAACGATGAGTTCATTTTCTTTTTTCCATCGATTTCATCGATCTTGGTGTTTGAGAAGCTCCTTTAGGTCGTTGTCGACTTAAGGGAGGAGGCGTGGGTGACCGAAGGTGGTTGGAGTCACCGTGCACGTGCATATGTGCACTTTGGTACAACTGGGATTGGAAGGTTTGGGAAGAACCTGCATACTCGGGTTTGGCTTGAGTTTTTCTTGTGATTGTCTCGAAGTAGAGAGAGATGTCGAGTTGCTTGTTGTTTTTCTTTGTTATGCTCCCGTTTATGGTTTTTCAACTTGGGTTGATTTTGGTAAAGTGTTCAGGTTTCAAATTTTAAAAGGAAATCAAGTTTAGGATTTTAAAAGTAAAAGCATGTTAATTTAATCAAGTTTCTAAGAAAATGTGTGCCATCTTTAAATTATATATTTAAAATGAATATGTTTTCAAAGATTTTTAATGTTTAAACTTTGTTTGTTAAAAAGGTAATTATATATTAGATTATCATGTAATTGAACTTATAAGTACTTTCAAATATATATACTAGTCCAAAGTTTTTAAGCAAACGAAATTTAAACAAGTTTTAAAGGCTAGCAATATATTTTTAAGAAATGCAGACTAAGATTTCAAAGGAAAAATCTATTAAACAAGTTTAAAACTAGTTTCAAAAGAAAAAAATGGAAGTTTTCAAAAGCAAAGTGTTAACAATTTTAAAGAAGTTTTCTTAAAAGATTTAAAATGTTTAAAATTGTTTGTTTAAATGTAATTATGAAATTTATTTCTAAATATTTTTCAAATATAGTTTAATTATGTGATTAAGGAAATGATTAAGATAAGTGTATTCACAATGATTTGGTATAAGTTGATTTCAAGTTTTTAATTTAATAAGAACTAAATGTAATTGAGTAATTAAGTAAGTTAAAGAATTTATCTTTAATTAATTAAGGTGGTGATTAATGAGGAATAATTAATTAGTGAAATTAATTAAAAGCTAATCACTTAATTAAGGTTAACTATTTAATGTTAATAATCGAAGGATAATTACTTAATGAAAGTAATTAATGGATAGTTAATGAGTGAAACTAATTTAAGGATCATTAACTAGTGAATAAGAGATTAATTAATTAATGTGATTAATTTAAGATACTTAATTAATTTAATTAATCGAAGATAATCACTTATGAAATTGATTAAGTTTGATTACTTAATGTGATTTTTAAAGTGTAATTACTTAGTGTAAGTAATTAACTGATAATTACTTAAGGTAATTAATAAAAGCAAAATTAGTTAATGGAAGAAATAAAAAGGATAATTACTCAGTGGAAGTAATTAAGGATTAATTACTTAGTGTAATTAATTAAAGGATTGATTAATTAAGGTAATTAATTAAAGGCTAGTTAGTTACTGAATATGATTAATTAACGTAATTAATCAATATGGTTAATTAAAGATTACTTGTTAAATGTAATTAATTAAAAGAGTAATTAATTAAGGAAAATAATTAGAGGGTCATTGTTTAATGTAATTAATGAATTATTGAGAGTAATTAAAGACTAATTAATTAAGGATGATTAATTAAGATGAAATTTAAGGATGATTAATCAATTGGTTTGTAATTAATTAATGTCACGATCCGAATTTTAGCGTTCGAAAATCGACACCCGTACTTCACTTGTACTCGAATGCCGCAGGTTCAACCGTTGAAATTCGACTCGTGCCGGAGCTTATAACACATTAAGTACAAAAATGCTTGATACGCGAAAACCATTTGATATTATTATTAGTGCATAGTGGAAAATTTTTGAAAGTATAATATTAATCTTAGCCAGCATACAACCATTATTGTATGCCTACTATGGCTACCATGTTCAATAACAGGTTACCGCCACATTCCATGGCAGGTTATACAACTAAAACTGTACAGGGCGCGTATTGTTTCTTTGGATTTCCAACAAATGGTCAGGCTAAGGAACTTCCTTAATAAATGGGACGTCTCTGGAGGGACGCCACGAAGAACCAAAACGGTTCCCTACTGACACAAGGTCGGGTCACCACTTCTCGGAAGTAACCCTCAAGTAAGCCATCCCCGACCATTACCGACCTTTATCTGAGCTACCTCTACACCAACAACCATAAAACAATAAGTTTGTAGCAACCACAAAGTTAAGTATTTGGGCTCCATACCATGATACCACTTATAATCCAAAAGGAAATGGACATATCCTAGGGGCGCGACCCCTGAAACCATGCCGCAACATTCATGTTTCGACCATTTTCGGGTTATGAGGCTCGACGAAGTCTCATCCACAAAGCTACACTTTTTCACAAAGCCATGTTTCGATCAACAAATGATCAGCAGCACTTCGTATGTCACATTATCAAATTGGGAATATATCACTGGTAACCATCAACTACATAACCTCTGAGCTCGTACGCCTCAAAGAAGGGTGTTAAGCTAAGAGAATAAATATCCGCCACCATACAGAAATGTATTTGATAAAAACCAGCTTTACGTCTCAAAGTGTAACGTCAGACATACATCTATACAAGTCTGTTCCAAGTTCGAACAAAACTGAAGGCACTTCCAAAGAAGCCCTTGCAATCTGGGTATTCACAATCCCGATCGGACTCCCCATCACATATAGAGATCTCTATACCGTAGCTACTTAGTGTAGAGTCATTCGACGGGTAATCCTTTCGTTTTCGAAAATACCAGGTCTCCACCATCGGTCTTCAAATGCTATCCATAACGTCGTATCATTATTCGGAATGGGTTATATTACACAAGGTCCTCTCCGGCTAAACCGAACAATGAGTACAATATTTAAAAACATATGGATATTGGGATCTCAATTAAGTCACAATTTATTATCCAAAACCTTTCTTTCAAATGGTTTAAATCAATTACCATTTTCAAATCTTTAAACAAAAAGATTCACTTCACAAAGTTCACCCATCTTCCACAAAGGTTAATTCATAGTTTTCAAAACTATCTACAATTCCATATCTCTTTATATAAAAGATACACCCTCGAGATTCACTTCAATTGGGAAACAAAGTTCATAATTCTTTCATAAAGATTCAATTATAACTTTCAAAACCATTTCCTTTTCAAATTGGATTAACTCATCCAATCATTAAATCAAAAACTCAATTCATAGCTTTCAAAATCATTCCCAAAGATTCATTTATAACTTTCAAAACAATTCCCGTTTCAAATCTTTTATATAAAAGATACACTATTTAAAATCCTCTTCAATTTCGAAACGAGGTTCAATCATCTTTCACAAAGATTCATTCATTGTTTTCAAAATTATTTAAATTCCATTTCAAACTTAAAATCTTTCAACCCAAATTGGAAATCCTTTCTTTATATGAAAGCTACTATTATTTGAAAACAAATAGTTTTCGTTTCGGAAAAATCCGATTTCATTTGTACAAGCTAAAACCCTTGGGTTAAATTCAAATTCTCAAAACAATACCTTTAAAATGGTTTAAAACCCATATAAACGCATATATAACTTGTATAACACTTTTAAACCATAATTTCCAAACACAGAGTTCAATTTCAAATTTTGAATTCAAATTTAAATCAAAATATTTAAATTTCAAAATTTTATCAAGTTATTCAAAATAACTTTTTATCTTCAAAACTCCTTTTCAAAAGCTTGCTTAATTCCATTTCCAAAACCATTTGGATTCAAAATTCAACTTTAAAAACCACTTTAAAAATTCGTGACTTTACCAATTTCCTCGTGTAATCTATATTTGTTGTGTATAGTGTAGTCCAGGGGTTTCACACAATAGTACAACATCATCAATCATCATAAGATTCAAGCATATCAATATCGATAAGCGGTATAATCCTATAACTCTTATCTTCCATACACAGATTCACAGATAAATAATATACATTCATCATAGATAAAATAAATTACATTCATCACAGTTCGAATCAAAGTAATTCATATCACAAAACATCACATATTAGGGATATCAAACAATTCACAGTATTCAATAGATTAGAGTCATCCATAAGTAAGACTAATTAATTATCTGATAAATTTAAATCAGATTAATTACTTATAGATAAACTACTAATCCTAGTTAATTAATATTAATTAATTAACAACTTAATCATTAAATATTATTTTTGATCATTTATTAATAAACCTTTAAAATAAATTAATCAATTCTTAATTATTAATTAATTAACCCTTAGTCATTGAATAATTAACTTTTAATTATTTAATTATTCTTTAATTAATTATCCTTAATTTATTACATTAATTAGTTAATCCATAATCACGTGCCATTAATTATAATAAATGATTATCCCTAATCTCTTATATTAATAAATAAATCTTTAATTAATTAATTATCCTCAAATGAATTAATTAATCACACAAACTAATTATCCTTAATTAATTATAATAAGTAATCATCCCTAATTACTTAATTAACTTTAACCATTCATTGATTTATTATCTTTTGATCTGTAATTAATAAACCTTAATTATTAATTGATAAAAATTAATTACAAATTAATTGATCCTTAATTATTAATTAATTAAATTAATTAATTACTCCTTAATTACTTAATTAAGTAATTTTAAATCATCAAACCATAATTTGTCTTTTAAGGTAAACCATTTCTTAATTATGATTAACATATACATTTAAAACGTTTACCTTTTTAATTAACCACCTAATTACATTTCAAATTAAGTTTAAAATAACTTAAGAATTAAACTTCATACATTTAAGTTAAACAAATCACACAATTCTTAATACAATTATTTAAAAAAATTCACTCATTACATAAAAAAAGATTTTCAAGAATAGATTTAACTTGATTTATTTTAAATTTAAAAACTTGTTTAAACATTTACTTTGGGTTCAACCCAGTATAAACTCGAGCCAACTATCGAATATACTGAGCAAACTTCCAAACTTCTCTCCCCTTTTATATTTTTAAACTTGTTTTCGATTTAAATCTTTAAAACTTGATTTATAACAAAAGCAACCGAGCCACAATTAAATCTCCTCGAGTACAACTTCGAGTCAAACACGATTCATCACGAACAAAAACCCGAGTCATTACTCTTCTTCTCTGATCCCGAAACCACCCAAACATCACAGATACACTATGCATGTACACCAATCGTCGGAGCTACTCTGATCAACCATGCCACCACCAATAAATCATCCTTGACCTCGCTGATCAACCCAAACACTCAACATCATCATCTCTGTCGTAATTCGAAATCGAACATACTAACACCCATGAACCCAGAAACCCGATCATCGGTTTCTTCCTCACGCCATCACTTCCGACCTCCTGGACCCGAGCCACCAAGCAGAAAACTTCGCCACATCGCAACGCCTCGATACATCTCCTCGCGATCCATTCTGATCACCCATCGATGCCGGAAATACCCCGAGAAGCACCACGATCAATGTTGGGTATGAAACCCTATTTCATCTTCAATCCACTTCCCCAATCATTAAAAAAATAAGAGATCATTTTTCCTACAATCTACCCCACATCATCCCCCTCCAGATTCAAACTGGAAGCTTGATTGTTCTTTGATCGACGGGAATTGACTTTTTGGTCAATTCCATTCAACTCGAAAATCCAAATGATTCTCGTACCCAAAAATCTTGAAACTATATTATAAAATCATGGTTTTCTACTATGAATCGTTTCCTGAAATCCAAACAAGAAATCGAAATCATCAATTTTTGTCTTGAGTTAGATCATCACTGTCATATTCAAATTTACAAATATTCCATAAATATTTACACCAGGAATTTATTTTTAAAGTTTAGATTAGAGTGTTATAACCAATTTTTATTCAGACATCTCAATCTAGAAGTTATTACTTGAAGAGATATGAATTTTTCTTGGACTGTGTTTAGACCTGTGACTTTGAAAAACAGAGATATAAGTTTGTACACAAACATATATATATACATATATACACAGTCATATATATATACACATTCGGGCATGTTCACACTCATGCAAGCATATTCCATAAACATCTAATGTTGATCACATGCAAACCAAAATATACATGGTTTTAAGAGTTTGCTCACCTTGAAAGAATTGAAACAGAGTGTTTTGCCTGGAATGTTGAAAAGCTGGAAATTGATTTTTGTTGCCTACTTTAGTTATAGGTTTGATTTTCTATTTGATTTTTTTAGATGATCTACTAGCTTCAGGTTTGATTTGAACTTTGATCTTTGATTGTTGAATTTGTTGAGATGCTTCTAGTTTTTGATTCAGCTTTTGTTTGAATAATCTTCTACAGGTTTGCTTTTGGTTTTAATTCTCTAATTTTGGATTTCCATAGATGATCTTCAAGTTGAAGACTTTAATCAGATTGAATATTTGTTTCCAGGCTTTTGAGAAAATTGTTCTGATTTTCCCTTTTTTTCTTCTTTTCCAGGTTTCAGATCGTTTTCTTTTGATCTATTATTTGGTTTCAGGTTTAGAAATAAATGAAAGAAGTTTGAGAAGTTAAACTAAGAACAACTTTTTCATTCTTTCCTTTAATACATATTTATAAATTCAAATCAAAAGAAAAGTTTATTTTGCCACTTGTTTGTTTTGTATCAACACTTGTAATTGTAAAATCTATTCTCTTTACATTTGTTAAAAATGTGTATTCTTATGTTTAAATCCTTGTTTTAAATAAATCTTAACACTTTATTTTAAACCCTCTCTTTACTTTAATTTATAAAACATGTTTTAACCCTTTATAAATTCTTTTATTTAATTTCATATTTACACAAATTTACGTTTTCATCTCCTTATATATTTACATTTGTACAATTTAAATTTATCTTATTTACATACATATGCAATATATCTTGTTTACACTTAATAAAAATAAATGCATCTTTATATGTATAAGCTTTGGAATTTAATTCTAAACAACTTTTGAAATTTATTTATGTCCAATTCAAAATATAACTTCCAAATTACAATAAAGAACTAGAAAACATACTTTTTATGTTTTACCCTATTATCTTATTAATTTATTAATTAACTATATTTTGAAATTATATTTATATATTTGTATTGTCTTAAAGAAAAAGAATATTAAACTTATTTCAAACTATTATAATTTTAAATAAATAAATATCTATATATATGTATATAGTTTATACTTTTAAGCAATTACTTTTTCTTCCATAAATATATTTATAGCTTAAGGAATATGATTTTAAAATCAACTATACGTAAATACATAAACATGTATATATGTTATAATTTAATCTTTAAATAGCTTTTGAAATATATATATATACACATACATACATATTATAATTACAAAACAAATTTTTCTATAAATTTTAAAATATAGAGTCCTTTTCAAATTCAATATATTTCCAAAATATCTACTTTTGAATTTCAAATCAAACAAATATCTTGTTTAATTTGGAAAAATTAAATTAAATTATAATTTAGATCCATAAATTTATATCAATTGCTAAATTAATTTTTACTCAAAAATCGGGATCGTTACAGATTCCCCCTTAAGAAAATTTCGTCCTCGAAATTTGCTAGATAGGGAGACCAACCAAAGAATAGATGGAGAACGTTTACCAGATCAAGCTGTATATTTATTCTTCATTTGGCTTACCAAATAAGAATATTATCTGTAATTACGAGAACGAACTCATTCAATACTTCACGAAATACTCGAGTCACAAGATCTACGAAATTGCAAGGGAATTGTTAGTCCAAAGGATAACTAACCATTCATAGAATATATCAGACCCAGAGAATAGATAGATAGATTCAATCTTCCATAATTCTCATACACTAGGTATGGATTCCAAATCTAGGTTGGAATATCCTAAAGTATACGCTAACTTGTCCCTCATCGGACTTTGATCCTCACAAGAAAATAGAATTTCAAATTTGGTTTTAATCGAAATCGTTTTTATCAATACAAATATTCATATTTAACTTCATATTTAATTTACTAATTTATTCCAATAAAATTTCAATTTTTTTAAAGTTAAAAAAAAAAGTTGATAGAAGTTTGATGAAGAGAATACGAGATAAAAATTTATCTATAACGATTCGCAGGGCCAACACTACACCAAAAAATTTTCTGGAGCTGCCACGAAGCCACCAAAGAATTGGATGATGATCAAAAAGAAATTGATAGAGAAAGTTGTTCCTTTTTGTTGCAGGGAATTGACCATTTGTAGTTGTACTCCCCTGTCCCCTTCCTCGTCCACTTTTTGTACTCATACTCACTATCAGTGAATAGTAAGAGAATTTATTGAGGCATACAGATGGATATCTTAGGGATATACTCATTCAAGAGTATACTCCACCTTGTCTCTAATGGGGTACCTAATGTGTTATACTCCTGAGCTAAAGTTCAACCTTCAGCTCTGATACCAAGATGTCACGACCCAAATTTCAGCGTTCGAAAATCAACACTCGTACTTCATTTGCACTCGAATGCCGCATGTTCAACCGTTGAAATACGACTCGTGCCAGAGCATATAACACATTAAGTACAACAACACAATGGAAGAAAATGAATAATATCATTGATACACAATAGATACAATATGATACAACAGATCCATAAATATCAGAGACAAGATACAACTGCGGAAAGAGATAACTTGAACTCGAACCACCAAGTGAGAGCTCCAGTATCTGCAACTCCATCTCCAATCCAAAGCTAGCTTGAACCCCCATCAAGTAGGACATAAGCAAGGTCAGTCATCCAAAGACTCAAGAAGATTTCCAAGAGCTACCAAACCAGATACTTCGAAAGATATCAAATCTACATCTATTATCTGACTATCTGAAAAATCTAACTCTAGACTGCCCATGTGGAAAATTGTGGGAAACCAGAGTTTAGATAGGGAACAATAAAATCTAGGTCAGTCTTGGGATTGGTATGAGCAAATAATAATAGTTTTAAACAAAAAAAAACAACAAAAGAATTTAAAATTGAAATCCGTAATGCTTTTTGGAAAATGAAACTGCCATAAGGCCTCCCGCCACACACACAATGCAAGCGCAAACTTGGAGGAGATTTCTTCTTATGACAGTAAAAAATGCTTGACACACGAAAACCATTTGATATTATTATTAGTGCATAGTGGAAAACATTTTGAAAGTATAATATTAATCTTATCCAGCATACAACCATTATTGTATGTCTACTATAGCTACCATGTTCAATAGTAGATTACCGCCACATTCCATGGTAGTTTATGCAACTAAAACCGTACAGGGCGGGTATTGTTTCTTTGGATTTCCAACAAATGGTCAGGCTAAGGAACTTCCTTAAAAAATGGGACGCCTCTGGAGCAACGCCCCCAAGAATCAAAATGGTTCCCTACCGACACAAGGCCGGGTTACCACTTCCCAGAAGTAACCCTCAAGTAAGCTATCCTCGGTCGTTACCGACCTTTATCCGAGGTATCTCTTCACCAATAACCACAAAGAAAAAAGTTTGCAGCAACCACAAAG
This sequence comes from Allium cepa, assembly GCA_030765085.1. Lineage (NCBI taxonomy): Eukaryota > Viridiplantae > Streptophyta > Magnoliopsida > Asparagales > Amaryllidaceae > Allium > Allium cepa. Next base: position 64,560,065 of record CM060935.1, read on the forward strand.
TTAAGTATCTGGGCTCCATACCATGATGCCACTTATAATCCAGAAGGAAATGGACATACGCTAGGGGCGCGACCCTTGAAACCTTGCCGCAACATTCATGTTTCGACCATTTCTGGGTTGTGAGGCTCGACGAAGTCTCGTCCTTAAAGCTATGCTTTTTCATAAAGTCGTGCTTCGATCAACAAATGATCAACAGCCCTTCGTATGTCACATTACCAAATTGGAAATATATCACTAGTAACCATCAACTACGTAACCTCTGAGCTCGTACGTCTCAGAGAAGGGTGTTAAGCTAGGAGAATAAATCTCCACCACCAAACAGAAATGTATTTGATAAAAACAAGCTTTACATCTCAAAGTGTAACGTCAGACACACATCCATACAAGTCTGTTCCGGGTTCGAATAGAACCGAAGGCACTTCCAAAGAAGCCCTTGCAATCCGGGTTTTCATAATCCCGATCGGACTCCCCATCACATATGGAGATCTCTATACCATAGCTACTCAGTGTAGAGTCATTCGACGGGTAATTCTTTTGTTTTCGAAAATACCGGATCTTCACCACCGGTCTTCAAACGCTATCCATAATGTCGTATCATTATTGGAAATGGGTTATATGACACAAGGTCCTCTCGCGGCTAAACCGAATATTGAGCACACAAGGTCCTCTCGCGGCTAAACCGAATATTGAGCGCAATATTTAAAAACATAAGGATATTGGGATCTCAATTAAGTCACAACTTATTATCCAAAACCTTTCTTTCAAATGGTTTAAACCAATTACCATTTTCAAATATTTAAACAAAAAGATTCACTTTACAAAGTTCACCCATCTTCCACAAAGGTTAATTCATAGTTTTCAAAACTATTTACAATTCCATATCTTTTTATATAAAAGATACACCCTCAAGATTCTCTTCAATTTGGAAACAAAGTTTACAATTCTTTCACAAAGATTCAATTATAACTTTCAAAACAATTTCCTTTTCAAATTGGATTGACTCATCCAATCATTAAATCGAAAACTCAATTCATAGCTTTCAAAACCATTCCCAAAGATTCATTAATAACTTTCAAAACAATTCCCGTTTCAAATCTTTTATATAAAAGATACACTGTTTAAAATCCTTTTCATTTTCAAAACGAGGCTTTTCACAATGATTCATTCATAGTTTTCAAAATTATTTCAATTCCATTTCAAACTTGAAATCTTTCAACCCAAATTAGAAATCCTTTCTTTATATGAAAGCTATTATTATTTGAAAATAAATATCCGTTTCGGAAAAATTCGATTTCATTTGTACAAGTTAAAACCCATAGGTTAAATTCAAATTCTCAAAACAATACCTTTAAAATGGTTTAAAACCCATATAAGCACATCTATAACTTGTATAACACTTTTAAACCATAATTTCCAAAAATAGAATTCAATTTCAAATCTTGAATTCTAATTTAAATCAAAGTATTTAAATTTAAATTTTTTATCAAGTTATTCAAAATAACTTTTGTCATCAAAACTCCTTTTCAAAAGCTTTTTATATTTAACCCAATTCCATTCCCAAAACCATTTGGATTCAAAATTCAACTTTTAAAACCACTTCAAAAATTCGTGACGTAACCAATTTCCTCATGCAATCCATATTTGTGTATGTATAGTGTAGTCCAAGGGTTTCACACAATAGTGCAACATCATCAATCATCACAGATTCAAGAATATCAATATTGATAAGCGGTATAATCCTATAACGCTTATCTTCCATAGATTCACAGATAAATAATATACATTCATCACAGATAAAATAAATTACATTCATCACAGTTCGAATCAAAATAATTCATATCACAAAACATCACACATCAGGGATATCAAACAATTCACAGTATTCAATAGAATACAGTCATCCATAAGTAAGACTAATTAATTATCTGATAAATTTAAATCAGATTAATTACTTATAGATAAACAACTAATCCTAGTTAATTAATATTAATTAATTACAAACGTTAATCATTAATTAATTTTTTAATCATTTATTATTAACCTTTAAAATAAATTAATCAACTTTTAATTATTAATTAATCAACCATTAATCATTAAATAATTAACTTTTAATTATTTAATTATTTTTTAACTAATTATCCTTAATTTATTACATTAATTAATTAATCCTTAATTAATTACCATTAATTATAATAAGTGATTATCCCTAATCTCTTACATTAATAAATAAATCTTTAATTAATTAATTATCCTCAAATTAATTAATTGATCACACAAATTAATTATGCTTAATTAATTATAATAAGTAATTATCCCTAATTACTTTATTAACTTTAACCATTCATTAATTAATTATCTTTTGATCTTAATTAATAAACCTTAATTATTAATTGATAAAACTTAATTACAAATTAATTAATCCTTAATTATTAATTAATTAAATTAATTAATTACTATTTAATTACTTAATTAAGTAATTTTAAATCATCAAACCATAATTTGTCTTTTAAGGTAAACTATTTCTTAATTATGATTAACATATACATTTAAAACATTTACCTTTTTAATTAACCACCTAATTACATTTCAAATTAAGTTTAAAAAAACTTAAGAATTTAACTTCATACATTAAGATAAACAAATCATACAATTCTTAAATCAATTATTTGAAAACATTCATTCATTACATAGAAAATAGATTTTCAAGAATAGATTTAACTTGATTTATTTTAAATTTAAAAACTTGTTTAAACATTTACTTTGGCTCAACCTAGTATAAACTCGAGCCAACTATCGAATATTCTGAGTAAACTTTCAAGCTTCTCCTCTCTTTTGTATTTTTAAACCTGTTTTTGATTTAAATCTTTAAAACCCGGTTTATAACAAAAGCAACCCGAGCCACGATTAAATCTCCTCATGTACGATTTCGAGTCAAACACGATTCATCACGAACAAAAACCCGAGTCATTACTCTTCTTCTCCGAACCCAATACCACCCAGACATCACAGATACACTGTGCACACCGATCGTCGGAGCTACTCCGATCAACCATGCCACCTCCAACAAATCGTCCTCGTCCTCGCTGATCAACCCACAACACCATCATCTCTTCCGTAATTCGAAATCGAACATACTAACACCCATGAACCCAAAAACCCAATCATCAGTTTCTTCCTCACGCCATCACTTCCGACCATCTGGACCCGAGCCACCAAGCAGAAAACTTCCCCACATCGCAACGCCTCGAACCATCTCCTCGCGATCCATTCCGATCACCCATCGATGCTGGAAATAGCCCGAGAAGCACCACGATCAATGTTGCGTATAAAACCCTATTTCGTCTTTAATCCACTTCCCCAATCATTAAAAAAATCAATGATCATTTTTCCTACAATCTACCCCACATCATCCCCCTCCAGATTCAAATTGGAAGCTCAATTGTTCTTTGATCGACGGGAATTGACTTTTTGGTCAATTCCGTTCAACTCAAAAATCCAAATGATTCTCGAACCTAAAAATCTTGAAACTATATTCTAAAATCATGATTTTCTATTATGAATCATTTCCTGAAATCCAAACAAGAAATCAAAATCATCGATTTTTGTCTTGAGTTAGATTATCACTGTCATATTCAAATTTATAAATATTCCATAAATATTTACACCTGGAATTTATTTTTATAGTTTAGATTAGAGTGTTATAACCAATTTTTATTCAGACATCTCAATCTAAAAGTTATTATTTGAAGAGATATGAATTTATCTTGGATTAGGTTTAGAGCCATGACTTTGAAAAATAGAGATATAAGTTTATACACAGACATATATACACACAGCCATATATATACACATTCAGGCATATTCACATTCATGAAAGCATATTCCACAAACAAACATCTAATACCGATCACATGCAAACCAAAATATACGTGGTTTTAAGAGTTTGCTCACCTTGAAAGATTTGAAACAGAGAATTTTGCCTAGAATGTTGAAAAACTGGAAATTGATTTTTGTTGCCTGCTTAGTTCCAGGTTTGATTTTATATTTGTTTTTTTTTGGAGATGATCTACTGGCTTCAGGTTTGATTTGAACTTTGATCTTTGATTGTTGAATTTGTTGAGATGCTTTTAGTTTTTGATTCAGCTTTTTTTTGAATAAATCTTCTGCATGTTTGCTTTTGGTTTTAGTTCTCTAATTTTGGATTGCCTTAGATGATCTTCAGGTTGAAGGCATTAATCAGATTGAAGATTTGAAATCTGGTTTTCCAGATTTGTTTCCAGGCTTTTAAGAAAATTGTTTTGATTTTCGTTTTTTTTCTTTTCCAGGTTTCAGATCTTTTTCTTTTGATCTATTATTTGGTTTCAGGTTTAGAAATAAATGAAAGAAGTTTGAGAAGTTAAACTAAGAACAGATTTTTCTTTCTTTCTTTTAATACATGTTTATAAATTCAAATCAAAAGAAAAGTTTATTTTGCCACTTGTTTATTTTGCCACTTGTTTATTTTGTATCAACGCTAGTAATTGTAAAATCTATTCTCTTTACATTTGTTAAAAATGTGTATTTTTATATTTAAATCCTTGTTTAAATAAATCTTAAAACTTTGTTTTATACCCTCTCTTTATTTTAATTTATAAAACACGTTTTAACCCTTTATAAATTCTTTTATTTAATTTCATATTTACACAAGTTTATGTTTTCATCTCCTTATATATTTACATTTGTGCCAATTAAATTTATCTTATTTACATACATATGCATTATATCTTATTTACACTTAATAAAAATAAATGCATCTCTATATGTATAAGCTTTAGAATTTAATTGTAAACAACTTTTGAAATTTATTTATATCCAATTCAAAATATAACTTCCAAATTACAATAAAGAAGTAGAAAACATACTTTTTTTGTTTCCCCCTTTATCTTATTAATTTATTGATTACCTATATTTTCAAATTATATTTATATATTTGTATTATCTTAAAGAAAAAGAATATTAAACTTATTTCAAACTATTATACTTTTAAATATATATATATATATATATATATATATATATATATATATCTGTGTGTATGTATATACTTTTCAACAATTACTTTTTCTTCCATAAATATATTTATAACTTAAGAATATGAATTTAAAATCAACTATACATAAATAAATAAACATGTATATATGTTATAGTTTAATCTTTAAATAGCTTTTGGAATATATATATATATATATATATATATATATACATACATACATATTATAATTATAAAACAATTTTTTTTATAAATTTTATAATATAGAGTCCTTTCCAAATTCAATATATTTCCAAAATATCAACTTTTGAATTTCAAATCAAACAAATATCTTGTTTAATTTGGAAAAATTAAATTAATTTGTAATTTTAATCCATAAATTTACATCAATTACCAAATTAAATTTTACTCAAAAATCAGGATCGTTACAATTAATGTTTAGAAAGTAGGATTAAAGGTAATCTAAATAATTAAAGTTAGCAATTAATTTAATTAGAGATTAATTAAATTAATTAGGAATTAATCAATCTTGCGTATGGGTGATTGAATGATGTTGAATGCCTTCGATTGTTTAATATCTCTAATATGTGATATATGCTGCTTTGTGATATGAAATGTTTGGTTGAACTGTGATAATATGGATTATCTATCTATGATAATGTGAAATACCTATCTATGTCAATATGCTATGCTAAATAATTTAAATTGTTTGAACCCTTAAACAACTTGGACATTAAAACCGTGTTTTGGATTTCGATGAGACCGAGATCGAATTTCCAAATTGGAATATCCGAAAACCACATCGATCCAAATAAAATGATAGGTCATGAAATCTCAAATGAAGATCAAGATGAAGACTCGAAGTGTGAGGGCTATTTTTCATTAAAACTCCGAGGGTGATTCCAAAGAAAGTTTAACGGAGATAGTGCTTTCAGTTTCGAGATGAAGATTCAGAGTGTAGGGCTATTGTCGTTAACTTTGAGGGTGATTCCAAAATGAGTGTAGCGAGATAGTGCCTTCGGTTTCGTTCAAACCCGGAACGAACTTGTATGGATTGAGTGCTTTCAGAACATTGTCATTAGAGGACGATGAGCAATCCAAGATATGTGCTCTAAAAATGTAATCGTAGCCTCAAGCCTCGTCAATGGGGAATGACTAAAATAGGGGAGGGGCAGCAAGGCTAAGTGGGTAGCACCCAAGTAGGACAAGATTTTCCCCTGTCTAGAGGTCCCTTCTTATTTGGCTTAGTGGGCGGTTGTTCGCGCCAACCGTGGGGTTGTCTTGTTCGGGATTATCTAGTAAGGGATGGTTCCGACCTTGTGTTGCAGGGGATCAGGGTGGATCCTTGATACTCTGATCTAGGCCAGGTACTGTGAGGGTGGTACCCCCAGTAGCCCTGCCATTGATGAAAATCCATTTTCCCTACGTGCCTTTACGATTTTGATTGTAGAACCCACATTGTGGATAGTATGATGGAATTTAATAATGTAACAATTTCTACTATTTTCTATTTACTTGAAAACCCTAGACATTATTATAATATCACTGGATTTCCTATCAAATGTTTTGGTTATCATAAGCTAAAAACTTTTCCATGTTTATGTGTGGGAAGTCTTAGGAGATACCTTTCTTTTCAAATGACTTTCAAAATTAAGCAATTTTAACCCGTTTATTCACACCAGACCCATGTCTGATGCAGAGTTTATTTTCTTTTTTATTAAACTCTTGGGTACTCAAATTTTTACGAGTAGCCAAGGGATTCAGGTTGGCTTTGACAAATTCTGGAGGAGGTATGGAGCAGGAGGCTTCTGCGTATATAGATATTATGGTTCCGCTGTGCTAGTATTTGTGTCTATATCTCTGTGACGTACCTGAGTTGTAATGATTAGACAGGTCTTTATAACTGTTTAACATGCGATAAGCTGTGTAACTCTGATGTATATGATACTATGTAATATCTTATGTGATGTGATATAATTTATTCGTTCCGCTATGAGATTCTGATTTTGTTTAGTTCTTTCTTCCCATCTTTTCTCTTTTCTTTCCCTGTCTTTCTTAATAATGACGCGTCTTTCTATGGAATGAAAGGCGGGCCGTTACATTGTGGTATCAGAGCTCTAGGTTGAGACAATACCTGGGCTTTGGAGTGATATCTTTCTTGATAGAGCGTACTTATATATATATAGGTAGGATGGGTAGTGGAGTGTGTAGCACGACTACCACAAATAAAAGAAGTCTGAGTGTTGAGGTTGGAAGAGTACCTACCGAGGTTGAAACCCGATACTGCCTCGAGTAAGATTTGAAACATTTGGTAAGGATTTCATTAATCTCGAAGGAAAGCCTTTTAAGGATCGGAGTCCATTATTTGAAGTGGAAGTTTGGTTGTGCTCGTGTGAGCGAATTTTTAAGAGTTTAGATCTGTTGGATGAGCGAAAGCGAGTGATGGTATCTTCGCAACTTCTGGAAGGAGCAGCTGGGTGGTGGGACACAGTAACAATGGATGTTCCCGAAGATGTTTTTCTCTTGGAGAAAGTTTAAGGAATTTTTTTGGATCTCAAGCAAGGGAGATTCGTCTGTATTGGAGTATGAGACTAAGGTCAATGAGTTGCCTCGCTTCGGGCATGGTCTCATTGTTACCCCTTTAGAAGAGCGAGATGTTTGTGCTTGATTTGAGGCGTGAGTTTCATGAGGAGGTGTCTGCCATCTCAAAGGCTCGTTCGTGGAATTGGTTGATATGGTTTGAGGATCGAAGAGCTTATGGATAGGAAATCTTTGGCATCAATGGCAGCTCCAAGTGGGAAATTCAATCTGAATTTGAAGAAGCAAGGTGAAGGGAAACCCGAAGGCAGCATTGCAGCTCGGAAGTGTTTTGTGTGCCAGCAGGAAGGTCATCTAGCTAAGCAATGTCCTAGAGGTGGACTATTAGTTTCTTCTTCTAGTAGGTAAGGCTAAAGCTTTTTTGATGTGTGAATAGAGAACAGTATCTTTGGAATTTGAATTGAGTAGGATCACAAAAGTGACTTGCGAATGCTGAGTGTTCTCTTGGGTTATCAGAGATTTTTCGGATGTCTTTAGGGAAGTCAGAGGTTTGTCCGCATTGGAGATTGAATTCTATGTTGGCTTGGTTCCTGGAGCATAACCGATGGTTCAGCCTAATGGAAGGAGGGCTCCTAGAGAGAGGATTCGGTGAAGCAGTTCAGGATTTCTCAGAGAAGGATTAATTAAACCTAGCTTTCTAGTTGGGGGTTCTGCTGAGGTGTTTGTGACCGAATCGAATGGGTTGCTAAGATTTCGTGGATTGGTTGAACTATGTTTTCTGGGATGAGATGATCAAGTTTGTTCTCGAGTTTATCGACAGCATTCTCGTCATCTTCGAATCATAGTTGCGTAGCGGAAGCAAGGTAGCAGCTGTGCAAGAGTGGAAGCAACCCCAGACCCCTTGGAAGTTCGCAATTTACTTGGATTAGAGGATTCCTACAGGAAGTTCGTTTGGGATCTGAATGCTAGGCTCTCTAGTGCACCTGTTCTGGCTACTAAGGATTGGAGAAGTAAGTTCAAGGTCTACTAATGCTTGTGAAGTGAAGTTTCTGTTGTGGATTTTGATAGATCCTGAGAAGATCATCTTCTTAAGTAAAATCCGGAGATAATTTTATTCTTGATCCAGATTTGTTTCTTAAGGCATCTGCAAAGATTGTTCTAGTTCAAGGGAAGGATGTAGGTAGCCCAAGATTGTCAAAAGTATTATGTGTAGATAAGAGACAAAGGAATCCGAAATTTGAAGTTAAAGACTTCGTTGTTGTTAAGATTTCTCTGGGATCAATAAGATTTGGTAAGATCGGGAAGCTAGCTTCGAAGTATATTAGATCTTTCTGTGTTCTTGTAAGGATAAGTGTTTTGGCCTACAGGATTGAATTGCCAGTTTGGATGGCTCGAATTCACAAGGTATTTCACGTATCTCGGAGGAAATACGTGTTTGACCCAACACTGGTTTAGGAACCAGCAGATCAGGAGGATTTGGGTGTTGTGTCGGATTTGACTGTGGTCAGATATCCTGTTCAGTTTTGTAGATCAAGTTAAGGAGGAGCTCTAGATCAGAGTAGTATAGCTAGTTAAGGGTTCAGTAGAGGGAGGATCCTAGTGATTATATTTGAGAAACTCTTAATAGTATTAGGAAGTCCTATCCATAATTTTTTCTGGATAGTTAGATTTGTTTGTTTGGATGAATTGGTTGCTATGGTTGTTAGTATAGCTAATATATATGCTTTGTTGTTTGGAAATAAAACCTATTTTGGATTATTAAATTATGTTTGCTTTTAAATTTCGGGGTAGAAATCTTTTAAGGGGGGAGGAATGTGATGACCTGGAATTTTGGGCAATAGCAATTTGATGATCTTTATTAATAAGTATTTAAATTGTTAGTAATCTTATTTTTATAATTATTTAAATTGGTAAAATGCATCTTTTCAGTGCTAATATATTTAATTTGGCAAAAATAATCTTTTCAAAAGCTAGTATAAATATATTGTCTGATTATAATATATATATATTGTGATTGGAAGATTTGTTTTAAATTCAATATAATAATGTTCAAAGCTAATATTAAAATGTTTTCAATTTACAATGTATATATATTTATATATATTATAAATATGAAAGCTTTGGTTTGAATTTAACAAATAAAGACATGTTTTCAAATTTTAGTACATATTTTGTAATTTGGAAGTTATGATTGAATTTAATATAAAACTTTTTAGAAACTATTTAAAAGTTAATCGTATATTTTCAATACACTGGAGGTAAATTTTTATTTATTTAAATATATTTTTGCTTAAGGTTTAAAAAAAGATTAAATTTAAAAGTTCATTTCTTTTGTTCTAAATATTCTTTCTTTTAAAATTTAACATGAGATAATATAGTTTGCAAATACATAAAAGTTTAAATAAAATCCACAAACATATAAAAACATATAAATCATACAATACATTAATTTATTTGAAACATAAGTAATATATACATAAATTCATATTTGCATAAATATAAAAGCATAAGAGATTTTTAAAGCTAGGGTTTAAGCATAAAATTTCTTGTTTTTAACATCTGTAAAATATATAACTTCATACAAATACATTTGTAATTAATGTGGCAAGCAATAAAACAAGTGGAAACATTCATTTTTTTCCTCTTAAAATTAAATTATAAAAATAAGTATAAGAAGAACCTGACCATTTTAATCTCAGCTTAAAACTTTCTCAAATGTATCTTCTTTTCATCTTCATAAATAAAAGGAAAACTAAAATAAATCAAAGCTTCAAATAACTCTAGTTTTTCAAGATCAACATGAGATCAAGCATAGTTCAAATTCAACTTCAACCCGAGCAATTCAACTCAACAAACAGTGCATATCAAAACTAAAGAAGATCAAATTGAAATGCATCAGTTGTAAGAATCAAGAACAGAGTTTGTTTTCTGTTTCTTTAAATTTCTGGTGAGTAAACCTTTACTTTAGGAATAGTTTTAATCAAATTTTATGTGATAAATCTAGATGGAAATATTGAAGTATGTTAGCATGAATGTTCTTTTCTAGAATAAAACTGAATTGCTCTGTGAATATGGATGTGCATGTCTGTGTGTATATAGATATTAGTCTCTGTTGAATCTCATACTGAAGAACAAACCTTTAAAAATTCCATACCTCCTTATACAATCAGATATATGCTTTGATCTTAGAATGAAAGATGATCATTTCAGTGTAATATTAATTTTAAAAATAGTTTTTAGATTTTATATTTAGAAATTTTTACAAAAAAACATAATACAGAGATGATCCAAATATAACTCAAAAATCCATCATCTTAATTTCAGAATTGGATTATGGAATTAAATTTGCGTTAGAAAATCATGAATTTAGGTATAGAAATTGTGATTTTTAGTTTAGAAATTGCTGAGATAATTGCAGTCGAACGATTTTGGGTTTATCGCCAATTTTAGATGATCGGGATGGTGGATGTCGTCGCGATCGTTGTCGAAGTTAGCTGGAGAGTTGACGATCATGGGAAAAATGGTGGTAGATTTTATCGGTGGCCGTAGTGGCCGGCCAGCGACGAACTAGGGTTTAGAGGCTTGTTTTCAACGAGGTTTTTACTAGCTTCGTGCGACGTCAATCGATCATCGTAGGTGTTCGCATAGGGGGATTAGAAGCATGGCGACGTGATGAAGCTTTGGTGAGGTCGGCGAGAGTTCTCAGGTTGAGATCGTCGGTGGTTGATGTTTTTTCCAATCAAGTTGGTATCAGTTTTTGGAACGATGGGTTCGTTTTCGTTTTGCCGTTGATTGCATCGATCTGGGTGTTTGCGAGGCTCGTCTAGGTTATTTTTAACTTAAGGGAGGAAGGGTGGGTGACCGAAGGTGGTCGGAGTCACCGTGCACATGCATGTGCGCACTTTTGTACAATTGGGATTGGAAGGTTTGGGAAGAAGCTGCATACTCGGGTTTGGCTCGAGTTTTTATCGTGATTATCCCGAAGTGGAGAGAGATGTCGAGTTGCTCGGTGTTTTTGTTTGGTATGCTCTGGTTTTTGATTTTTCGACTCGGGTTGATTTTGATAATGTGTTCAGGTTTCAAATTTTAAAAGGAAATCAAGTTTAGGATTTTAAAAGTAAAAGCAAGTTAATTTAATCAAGTTTCCAAGAAAATTTTAGCCAAGTTTAAATTATATATTTAAAATGAATTTGTTTCCTAAGATTTTTAATGTTTAAAATTTGTTTGTTTAAAAGGCAATTATATATTATATTATTATGTAGTTGAACTCATAAGTATTTTCAAATATATGTACTAGTCCAAAGTTTTTAAGAAAAGGAAATTTAAACAAGTTTTAAAGGCTAGCAATATATTTTTAAGAAATGCACACTAAGATTTCAAAGGAAAAATCTATTAAACAAGTTTAATACAAGTTTTAAAACAAGTTTTGAAAGAAAAAAAATGAAGTTTTCAAAAACAAAGTGTTAACAATTTTAAACAAGTTTTTTTTAAAAGATTTAAAATGTTTAAATTTTTTTGTTTAAAAGTAATTATGAAATTTATTTCTAACTATTTTTCAAATATAGTTTGATTATGTGATTAAGGAAATGATTGAGATAAGTGTATTCACAATGATTTGGTGTAAGTTGATTTCAAGTTTTTAATTTAATAAGAACTAAATGTAATTGAGTAATTAATGAAGATAAATAATTTATCTTTAATTAATTAAGGTGGTGATTAATTAGGAATAATTAAATATTGAAATTAATTAAAAGTTAATCACTTAATTAAGGTTAACTAATTACTGTTAATAATCAAAGGATAATTACTTAATGAAAGTAATTAATGGATAGTTAATGAGTGAAATTAATTTAAGGATCATTAACTAGTGAATAGGGTATCAAGTGATTAATAATTAGTTAATTTAATTAATCAGGGATAATCACTTATGAAATTGACTAAGTATAATTACTTAATGTGAGTTTTAAAGTGTAATTACTTAGTGTAAGTAATTAATAGATAATTACTGAATGTAATTAATAAAAGGGAAATTACTTAATGGAAGAAATAAAAAGGATAATTACTTAATGGAAGTAATTAAGGATTAATTACTTAGTGTAATTAATTAAAGGATTGATTAATTAAGGGAATTAATTAATGGCTAGTTAATTACCGAATGTGATTAATTAAGGTAATTAATGAATATGGTTAATTAAAGATTACTAGTTAAATGTAATTAATTAAAAGAGTAATTAATTAATTAAAATAATTAGAGGATCGTTAATTAATGTGATTAATGAATTAATGAGAGTAATTAAAACTAATTACTTAATTTAATTAAAGAATAATTAATTAAGGATGATTAATTAAGATGAAATTTAAGGATGATTAAGTAATTGGTTTGTAATTAATTAATGTTAAGAAAGTAAGATTAAAGTCATCTAAGTAATTAAAGTTAGTAATTAATTTAATTAGAGATTAATTAAATTAATTAGGAAATAATCAATCTTGCATATGGGTGATTGAATGATGTTTAATGCCTTCGATTGTTTAATATCTCTGATATGTGCTGCTTTGTTATATGAGATGTTTGGTTGAATTGTGATAATATGGATTATTTACCTGTGATAATGTGAAATATCTATCTATGTAAATATGTTATGCTAAATAATTTAAATTATTTGAACCCTTAAACAACTTAGACATTAAAACGGCGTTTTGGTTTCGATGAGATCAGGATCAGATTTCCAAATGGGAATATCCGAAAATCACATCGATCCAAATAAAATTATAGGTCGTGTAATCTCAAGTGAAGATCAAGATTTTGACTCGAAGTGTAAGGGCAATTTATCGTTAAAACTCTGAGGGTGATTCCAAAACGAGTTTAACGAAGATAGTGCTTTCAGTTTTGAGATGAAGATTCAGAGTGCAAAGGCTATTGTCGTTAACTCTGAGGGTGATTCCAAAATAAGTGTAGCGAGATAGTGCCTTTGGTTTCGTTCGAACCCGAAACAAACTTGTATGGATTGAATGCTTTCAGAACATCATCATTGGAGGACGATGAGCATTCCAAGGTATGTGCACTAAAAGCGTAATCGCAGCCTCAAGCCTAATCAACCGAGAATGGCTAAAACAGGTGAGGTGCAACAAGGCTATGTGGGTAGCACCCAAGTAGGACAAGATTTTCCCCTATCTAGAGGTCCTTCTAATTCGGCATAGAGGGCGGTTGGTCGCGCCAACCGCGGGGTTGTCTTGTTCGGGATATCCAGTAAGGGATGGTTCCGGCCTTGTGTTGCAGGGGATCAGGGTGGATCCTTTGTACTCTGATCTAGACCAGGTACTATGACGGACGGTACCCTAGTAGCCCTGCCATTGATGGAAATCCATTTTCCCTACGTGCTTTTATGGTTTTGATTGTAGAACCCACTTTGTGGCTAGTATGCTGGAATTTAATAATGTAACAATTTCAGCTATTTTCTATTTACTTGAAAACGCTAGACACTATTGTTATATCACTGGATTTCCTATCAAATGTTTTGGTTATCGTAAGGTAATTTTTTTTCCATGTTTATGTGTGGCAAGTCTTACGAGATACCTTTCTTTTCAAATGAATTTCAAAGTTAAGAAACTTTAACCCGTTTACTCACACCAGACCCATGTCTGACCCAGAGTTTATTTGTTGTTTTATTAAACTATTGGGTACTTAAATTTTTACGAGTAGCCAAGGGATTCAGGTTAGCTTTGACGAATTCTGGAGGAGATATGGAACAAGATGCTTCAGCGTATACAGATATTATGGTTCTGCTGTGCTAGCATTTATGTCTGTATCTCTGTGATGTACTTGAGTTGTAATGATTAGACATGTCTTTATAACTATCTAGCATGTGATAAGCTGTGTAACTCTGATTTATATGATACTATGTAATATCTTATATGATGTAATATAATTTATTCGTTCCGCTGTGAGGTTCTTATTTTGTTTAGTTCTTTCTTCTCATCTTTTCTCTTTTCTTTCCCTTTTCTTTATTAATAATGATGCGTCTTTCTGTGGAATGAAAGGCGAGTCGTTACAATAACAATTAAACATGAACAAAACTGTATATAAACATATTTACCAATAACTTCACATATTTTTGAAAAGCAATATCAGAATATATATAAAATACAACAATGGACTTATGCAAATTGATGACTAACATATAACATGAATAATGCAAAGCAGGCGAAAGGAAATGGAGAGAAGGAGGTCTCGGCCAAGTGTTGGCAACTTTGGTCAGTCGAATATAGGGTAGGAGGAAGTAGTCGACACGGCTATTGAGTGGAGCTACTGCCGATGGCTGCGCTCAGGCGTAGGATGGCGGTTGTTGAGGCCGTGATCGGCGATGTAAAAGGAGAAGGGATGGGTTTGAAATGGAGAATGGGTTTGGGTTGCACGGTGAGGAGAGGAGACGTACAGACACAAATATAAACTTTTATTCTTTTTTTATTATGAACAAGGCGTAGAGTCATGGAAAAGAAAAAAATGGAACGAGTTAAAAATCATAGGAAAACGCAACAGCTAGGGGAAAAGCAAAAGGCAAATGGCTATTGATTATTTGTTCGACAGGTTGGCAGATGTAGGGACAAAAATCAAAAAAGTATCTAAAACGGTACCGGTACGGAAATCATTCCGTAAATTTCATTACGTCTCTGACCTCAAAACACAGAATTGAATATACCGTAGAGATCAGCATGACGAGACGATCAAAACTGTATACAGATATTAGTGGTACGATCATTCTATCAAAAGTCGATAATCGGTAGCGAAAAATGTCGCTATTTTGCTGAAAATAAGATAAACAGAGCAAAAGAGGTCCAATTCGAAGAAACAAAATATGACGTCTCGTTCAGAAGATGATTTAGAAATTTTCTTGTATAAAAATATTCAGCTTCGGAAAACATTTTATTACCATCGATTTTAACCGATATAAATTGAGATAAAATTACACAAGAAAAAAACTTCGATACTATCAAACGAAAATTTATCATTTGCTATGCTTAATCAGACGTATTCCAAATATTAAAGTTTTATTTCAAAATATTACTATTTAAAATTTCACAAAATTCTAATTAAATATATTATTAAAACCATTGAAATTTACGGGTCATTACACTCTCCCCTACTCAAAACTTTTCATCCTCGAAAAGGAACGAGGTAGGAGAATAAAACAACCAGAAAGAATAAAATTGAAAAACAAATAAAACAATTAATTTAAAACCATACAAGTTTCAGCATAAATTAATTTATATTTAATAGTTGATTTTAAATTCAAGGTATTTCAATAAGTTGATTTAATTCCAATTTATTAATTCCTTCAAAATAAAATTTTACTTTATTTATCTCATTTATTTTTCATTAAACTTATTATTCTACTTATCTCCGTTAACATTTTCATATTTAAAATTTAAGCGTATAACATTTATTATAACCACTCAAATTTTATTTATAAATTCCTTTTAACATCATTTTACATTGTAAATTATTCAAATACCTATTCAACTTCTGAACGATGAAGGTAAGTCATATTGGAATGCAATTGAGTAGTTTACAAGTAAAATTTTCCCAACTCAATTATTCAAGTTTAAATATTTATTCAGAATTTTGACTTTATTCAAAAATTTAAAATCATCCTTTGACATAAATTTAAGAATTAAATTTTCGATTAACTTTAAAGAATTTAGAGATAAATATATATACATTCAATATACCACATCAAATCTATAATCATATATCAATATATATAAATCAAGTCATATTTTAGAAATTCAAATCGATTTAATTTCCAAAACAAAGTGTGGCAAAGCTACGAATTGGTCTCTCCTTTTCGAAACTCGGAAATGAATGTCAATGATGCGGCCGCCATCACCAAATTTATTTTCCAGCGACAAAAGAGAAGAGTATGGATTTTAACTTCTAAAATTCTTCGGAAGAAATTTCAACTCAACAACAATAATAATAATATACATTTTAAAACTTTAAAACCAAAGTTTGAAATCATCGAAAATTAAATTCTCAAATTCTGAGTTTTAAATTCCATTAAATCTCCAAAACAGTTTTTAAACCATGTTTTAAAATTCCAAATCAATTTATAAACCAAGTTTATAATTCATTCACTTATTATGCCATAGTCAATGGTTTACAAAACAATAAATGAAAATCAAATATTATCATTTTGTTTACCAATTCATTTAACAATTATCTTTTAGAAAATTTACTTATATCTATATATAATATAATCATGCAGAATTATTTCATTTACAAAATTTGAAAATAATACTGTGTCAGTTTGCTCTGTTCAAGTGTTTTGGAAATCCTATCGATAGCGTTGATCAGGCGAATCGATCGAAAATCCAAATCAACATAACCACTCAAAAAACACAACATATAAAACATTTTAAATATTAATTACAAATACACTTCCTCACTCGATAATTCCATAATGGATTTCAAAACAGGGTTAGAGATTCAAGTTAGAGAGATTCTAATCAAAAGAATTCAAACAAGAAGACAGACTCGATGGAGAGATAAGATGATTGAATTTCGAACAAGGAAGATGTATAGACTTATATAAATCGTCGGTGACCTTAACCGAGTCAACTGTGACTTCAAATGTAATATTGATACATTCCGAGGTAAATCGGCATCAAATCACAAGAGATAGAATTTGGGCATATCAAGAAATATCAGCATCTAAACCGAGGACATATACATCTCCGATGAATAAATTCCCGTTGTAAAGGAGTTTCACCCCTTTACAAATCATTCAAAGCTTGGCGAGACCGTCGATTTATTATACAGATCATTCGAAGTGGAGTTTTGGGATACTCCAGAATCAAAAGAAAAAACGAATAGGGAGAGACAAGAATGGATTTCAGAACCGAGGGAAGTTCCAAAATTCAAAGGAAACCGAGTCAAAGAGGAAGGGATACAAGCCCGAACGAAGGTGATTCTGTAATTAAATTTACCCCATATGTTGAGTTTTGCCTAAAACCAAAGCTCTGATACCACATGTAACATCCCTGTAATGACCCATAAATTTCTATAATTAAATTGGGTAATTTAATAAGATTTTTTGTAACTAAATTTAGAAATAAATGAAAACTTTATAACTTGTGATGAAGCAAATGTTAAAATTGAAATGTAGTAATGCTAATTAAAATTAGTTGTTGACAATTGGAGTGAAATCCGAATAAAGAAATAGTGTTAATTGTTGCACTTGGGTATAAATTTAAAATAAGTAAATAAAAGAAAGCATTTAATTAACCAATGCAATAAAATATTGATTAATAATAACTGAATGTAAATTAAGGTAGTAGTGTTAATGCGAGTTGATAAATAACTAATTTAGTGCAATCCCAATTTAATTGAAACAATGATAAGGTTATAATTGATTGTATTTAGTAAATTGGAAATAAATTTCAATAAATATAATTAAATAGTATGTTAATGATGATTGAATGAAATTTGTGTGATGTAAACAATTGTAACAATTGTTTGGGAATAATAACTCATAAGTGTGATTGAAAGTAAATGGTAACAAATATTTTGTTTTACCTATTTATTTAGCCTGTTAATTTAAATGTTGTAAAAAAATTGCAATAAATCTAAATTAAATATTTTTTTAACGTGAATTTAGTTAATAATGGGAAATAACATTTACTTTATTTATATTATGACAATTGGTTGAAAAAAAGGAATGGTAATAAAGTTTTACCAATATATTGGAATTTAATTTATGATAATAGGATTAATTACCATTAAATGAAATTAAATATTTAAATATTACATAAATGGAAATTTAGATGAAATATGAGAATATTAATGTAAACAATCTTGAACCAGTATTAACTTCATCCTTTTTATAAAAGTGGATTGAACAATAGAGTGAAAGGTCAATTAAATAGAATTATGGAAAATTAAATTTGTAATTTCTACAATTATTGAAATTAAAAATAAATACGGTAATTAGCGAAATAATTAACGTTGAATTAACATAGAAATTTGTTTAAGTTATTATAATTGTCTAAGAAATCAAAAGTGATAAAATTTATAAATTTTAGAATTTGGATTGAAATAGTGATTTAATTAATTTAATATTAATTTATTTAATTAACTGGAAAATAGCCATTTGGTCCACTGACTCGGATTTCGACGAAACTAGTTTCATCGGATTCGTAACAGTGAATTATTGTAGGGTTTCAAGTTTTGTAATGATCGGACTTGTCATTTGATCGTACGGACTCGAAACGCCTAGAAATCAATTAAATTGAAATCAATTTGAAATAACTTGATTTTAGCATAACTTCTTCATACGATGGAATTTGGACTTGAGATCCGTTCCATCACGTTTAAAATATTTTAATATATCTATTTTGATATATGGGTTGACCCAATTTCATTACGGAGGCAGAACGGGCTTTTGGGCCATTATCGTTCAATTTTCCAAACCCATTTGAGCCCATTCAATTCTATTTAGTTCAGCCTATATATATGTTGTTATAAACCCTAGCCTATTTCTTATTCCTCATTTCTGTAAGTATAAGTCTATTGGCTTCTCCTCTTCAATGGCAGACAGAACCCTGAATTCCAATTGTAATTTCAAATAAAATTCAAAGCAAAAATTTCAAACTCGACAAACTATATCGAATTATATATGGATTTAAAGCTCTCGACGAGCGCAAGTCAAATATATGATTCATTTTTGGATCTGGGTTTTTGTGTAGTCAGAATTGGCTCATTTATTCTCGGTCGTTCTTTTCATCGTGATCGACTGCAACCGATCGCCAAATTAATTTGTGGGTTTTGTCAAGATCACCAAGTGGAGTTCATCGGTATGCTTCATTTCACGAATTGACGGTTGGATTGGGCAGAAAAATTCGATTAGGGTTTTGCACGGGTTCGGTGGCGTGGCGATTTACGGCAACCAGAGGTGGGGTCCTTGGCTTGGCCGTGTGTGGCGTTGGAAGGCGTGGCCTTCGGTTGTGGTTGGCGGCGCTATAGGGGCCGGAGGCGGTGGGATTTGCATGGTCAACAGCAGGTCAAAAGGGGGAAGCGGCTCCTTTTTATCTCGGATTCGAACGTAACTATGCGCGTGGAAGAGGGAGACGCTGATGTGACCCTGATTGGTACTCTTTTGTTTTATTTATTTATTTTATTTCAATTCGAACTTGTTCTGATCGCAATGACTTTCTCATATGAGGTTCGTTTCACGCGCGATTTTCTCCCCTTGGTTCGTATTGAGATTCCGGACATTTTGGCGCTAGTTTAGACGAATTCTGAGACTGTTCGAATTTTGGGTTTAGATTGGATTTGAATTCAATTCAAATTAAAAAGGCGAGTGTTTTAACCCACTCACAACTTCTAAAATTTCTTATGTGTGTTAAATTAATTTCGGAGGTGATTAGAAATTTATGTATGACTGTTTGACATATTTTTAATCATCATCTCAGTTAAATTGAATATATTGAATTAAATTGTTATTTAACTTATTTTTGCATATAAATTTCCAGTTAAATTGTTATTTAATTTGTTATTGAATATAAACTGCTAGTAAATACATGTTGTTTATTTTTTTTGTTTATATTAATGTTATTGATTTAATTGGATGATGATTGTGATAAATAGTTGATGATTGATATTGGATGAATGGATTTTGTATGTTATATTGTTATAAACTGCAAGTTGTATGGATTTTATTTCATTCGGGATTGCGGTTTGAAATGATATATAACCGTATTTTTATTTTTAATTTACGGATTGAAATGATAAATATCTGTATCACTTGACCATAGGGTAGAAAATTATATGTAGACACCGTGGTCTATATCTAAAATATTTCGAAAATGATTTCTATGGTTTTGGGAAGAAATATATGGTATAATGAATTTTTTTTTTGATGTTATATAAATATTATTTTTATATATAGTAAAATGCTTGAATCTAAGCTATGTATAAGTGTGTTAAATAAAAATTAAGTTTAATGATAAAGTTTTATTTTTATTAAATAAATGTAAGTATTTAAATTTTAATTTAGTATAGAGTGTATAATGATTTAAATAAATTAAGATTGGGAGATAAATTGGAGATTTACTTAAAATTAAATCTATTCAAGAATTAAACTCAACAAGGGTTGATGTGAAATTTATTGAATTGGAAATTTTAAAATGTATAATTATTATAACTCGATTTTGGGGTGAAGGTGAATTAAATGATTATTTCAAGTATAAATGAATTGAAGGAAATATCTAGTTACTTGTAATTTGAGTTTTGTTAAATGATAAGGGATTTATTATGTAAAATATTTCAAAACTAAATAATAGAAAATTTAATTGTTGAATCGAAATTATCAAATTTAGTTTTAAAATTTTGGAATATTTAAAGCCTTGAAATATATCGAAATTGAAAAGTTATATCAAAATTGAAATGTTTCGAAGTTATGAATTTCAAAGTATTATGTTTTTAAAAGTGTTATAATTTCAAATGTTTGGTTTCGAAGTGTGTAAATTTGAAAGTGCTATGATTTTGGAAATGGGATATATTTGAAATAAAAATGATACTATATTGATTGGGTTTTAATAGAAAATGATATCATATTGATTTGGGTCCTAAAACGTAAATGATATCATATTTATTTGGGTTTGAAATGGCTATTAAATTTTGGTTTTAAAAGTGTAATTATTTTGAAGAGACCGCGGTGTTATAATAACGTTTGGTTGTTAAAGAGACTGGGATCAGAAGTTGTCATACTCTCTGCCAACTTCAAAAGCCAACTTAACAACCGTGTACGCGGTGAAGATTCCAGAATGAAGTAGGATAGTGGCGGCGCTTCCTTTGAGGTAAATACATGGACCCGACTCCCGTGAGTTGGCATAAGGTGGCTAAAACATGAGCGATCAACGAGCTAAGAAGGTAGCACCTTTTATCGGACACATCCCTTCGAAATTATACTCTGACTTTTGGATTGATTCGGTGGCCACTTTTGATTTTTTGTTTTGGGGGTGTGGCTCGAGGTAGGCTGTAGCTGCGCGCTACGCTTTATCACCGGCCCGGAAGCGTAATTGGTATATCTACCCTGGCATTTCCTAGTTGTGCCATGTCACCAACCCTAGCGCGCCTTGTACGATTTTGGATTTCTCCTGTAGCCCGTGGAGTATTTAGGGTAGTCTCCCGTTCTGGAGATGCGTTGATACTGGATGGACTACTGGGACTATTATTGTGTTAAGGGGAATATTGAGTCACTTCTTAACGCTATTTAAAAGTAAGTTATTTTAATGTAGACATTATTATAATAGCGAAATATTACTACATAGTAAATAGTTTAACGAATCCTTAGAAGATGTGAATCTCGAATATCTCTTAAGTTATTGCACTCACGTTGACACTGGATGGGAGATGTAAAATCTCGTAAACATCTTTGATGTCATTCCAATCATATTATTTACTGCCGATTTAACTTACATAAGATCTTTTAGTTCTGATTCGAGTGTTTTTCTTTTCAATTCGCTCGGGTCAGCCTAAGCATTTCAAGATTTGGAAGACCATATTCTGAAGGACGAAGATGAAGATTTATTATTATATATTGTAGTATTCCACTACATTCATACTGTTCCGCTGCATTATTTATTGTTCTCTGGTATGTGTACTCTGATATGTATTTTATAAGTATAATCGAGTATTTTGTAAAACAGCTTCATGAATTGTATATTTCATTATTATATTTTATCGTTTCACTGTAAGATTCTGTTTTATTCTTTTTCTTTCTCTGATTTTTCTTATTTACCCCATAACAATCCGCCCTTCTGTATGGTTTAAGTCTGACATGTGTGGTTTATCGTCGATTTAAAGCATCAAAAGGGGGATGTTACATCTAGTATCATAGCTTTGGTTTAGCGATAAACCTTAGCTTTGTGGGGTCTAACTCTTTATCAATAGGTAAGTAATACCCTATGACGAGTCGCTGAGTGTATATATATGAGAGAGCTTATTTGTTAGTGTTATAAAAAGTTTTTGATATTGTGTTAATTTGTTCCGTTTTGTATTTATAAATTCTGGTTGGTGCATAGGACGCTATGACATCAATAGGATTTCTAAACACTTAATAGGATAGATCGACACAATATTTGTTTTGAATATAGGTAAATGAAATAATTTTTTCCTATAATATAATTTCTATATATATATATATGTAAAATAATTTTTTATAAACAATATATATTTGGTTGTAATCTAATTGTTGTTAGGTAGTGAAATTTATAAATATAGGTTGGAAATAAGGCTTAAAAAGTAAAATAAATGAGAATAAACTGGAAATTTAGAACTTAAGTTCCTAGGTTTGAAGAATTCTTTCGAATGATTTTGAAATATAATAATAATATTACTAAAAGTATGTTTTGATATAAATATTTCAATATGATTTGAAAGGGTTACTATAAAGAAATTTTGGAAGAAATAAGTTCTGTACTCCCCTCTCTGTCGCTGGAAAATAATTTCGGTGATGAGTGCACCCATCATCGACATTCATTTTCGAGTTTCGAAGTAGGAAGGCCATTGTAGTAGTTTTACTGTAGATTTATTGTGATAAACAAGTATAAATTTTAAATTATTTTAAACATAATTGGATATATAAATCATAAGTGTATACATCTATCTATTATTTTTCAATGATTTGAGATTTAACCCGGTATTTAGTTCTAAATTTTCTGTTAATTAATAGTTTCAAATCACAATGAAGAAGGAAAATCTGAAATTAATGGGTTTTGAAATAAAATTGAGTAAGTAAAGGAATTTACTTTAAAATGGAGTTAATTTTGGAAATCGATTTGGAAATTGATTTAGTGTTTAAAATGGTGATTTAAATGGAGGAGAGACTATGGAATTTATAAACTGGGTTTATAAAGTGAAATAAGATGTCAGTGGATATTTGGAAGTATAAATTCATGGTGGGAATTTATAAAAGAATGGGTAATTTGTTTTAAAAATAAATAGTGGTTTTATTTTAAAGGTGTAGGAAAGATATATACGGGTTGAGACGTAACTTAAATTAGGATAAATCGAGAAGGGTTTATTAACTGATTAAATGGACTATTTTGGAATGGGAAGTGTATTTTTATGAAAAGCCAAGTATGTTTTCAAAGCAGATTTTTAAGTATAAGTTAAGAGTTTAAAGTTGTTTTTAAAGAATGTTTTTGAGAATTTATTATTTAGGTTGGTTAAAATTTTAAAGGTAAATATTTATTAAGTTAGCTACAGTAGTAATTATTTTAAAGGTTAAATGGTATTATGATTTAAAAAGTAATTATTAAATATTTATATAGTGATTTTATTTTAAAGGGTAGTCTGGCTAAAAATTTTGTTTGAAAAATTAGTATAGAATTTCATAACTATTATTTTAAAAAAAAAATTGGCTTAAATTTTACATGAGAAATTGTTATAAAATTTCATAACTAGTATTTTAAATAAAGTGTTTTAAATAGTTTTTATTTAGGTGTGTTAAAGTATATATTTTTGGATAAAGTGATTTAAATTATTTTAAAATCTAAAGTATTAAGAATTGGTGATTTTCAATGGAAATAAAACAATTGGGTGAAAATTTATTCCGCGAGAGAAAAATTGATTTGAGAACTATTTTCAAAGGGTTGAAATGTAGAAAAATATCATGTGAAGATATTTTGAAATAAATAATTTGGAAAATTATTAAGGCCTGATGGTTGTTTGTGGATGTTATATGATAGTTAAATAATCGACTATCAATATTGGCCAATGCGCTGATCGTTTCGAAGAGACCAGGATCGTGATTAATTTCCCGAAAACCATTTCGATCCGGTTTGAACGTTTTAAGGAAGAAGAAAAGAGCTTGGAGTCGAAGATGGAGCAGTGAAGTGCAAGGGCTAATCACTACTAATCCTGAGGGTGATTCCAAAATGGATGTAGTAGGAGTAGTGCCTTCGGTTTCATTCGGATCGAGAATTGACTTGTATGGATGAATGCTACCAGAACATCGTAAGGAGGACAATGAGCTTCTAAGTGAGATGTGTTCTAAAATGGTAACACATAACCTCGACCCTCATCAACCGGGAATGGCTAGCAAACAATTAGGTTAAGGTCATCCCTGTCTAGATGTCCCTTTTTATTCGGCTGTATGGGAAGTTGCTGATCCCAACCGTGGGGTGATCTTATTCGGACTATCCAATAAGGGGTAGCTTCGGTCTTGTGTTGCAGGGGATCAGGGGGATCCTCGGTACGTTGATCTAGACCACGTACTATGACGGGGGGTACCCCAGTAGCCCTTCCGTTGATGGAAACCCAATCTCCGATAAGTGCCTTTGGACTTGTTTGTATATCTATTATGCTGGAACTTAATGAATGTAAAAATTTCGGCTATTTGAATAAGTATTTGTATATAGACACTATTATAATATTAGAGGATTTGATAAGAAATGTTTTGGCTATCGTAAGGTAAAAACCCAACATTTTTTTGTGTGGCGTGGTCATACGAGATACCTTTGATTTCAAAGGATTTTGGAAACATTAATAATCCAATTTAATGTGTTTTCTCATGCTAGTTTTCCAGACTGACTCGGGTTTTATTTTAGTATAATGCTCGAGTTAGACCGAGTATTATAGGATACAGGATAGGATGCTGTGGAGCTCAAGAGACGAGCTGGATGGAGAGACGTATCACACGTACGTGACGCATATTCCGTTGAGTAGTATAAACTGTGTATTTAGTTGTGTGGGGACAAGTTAATACAACTGTCCAATATTTTGCTATTGATTGTATTGTGCTCTAATGATGTAACGTATAAAACAGATATAGTTCTTTTTGTATAAAGACCAGTCATTTATCTATTATATATTATTGCGCTGCGATTGTGAGATTCTGATTTTGTTTTGTTTCTCTTCTTCTACCTCCTTCTTCTTTCCCTTACAGTCTGGTTTTTAGGCATTTGATTGTTTGGCATTTAATACAGTGGACATATTGATGTTGATTTTTCGGCGTCTAAAAATCGAGTCGTGACATTTGGAATCAGAGCTAAAGGTTAAGCGAGAACCTTGGCTCTGGTGGGGATTACTCATTAGAAATAGAGTCGGTGGTACTCTAGAATGAGTTTGAATGTATTATTAGATATTAGCGCGTATTTGTTAGTGAATATAAATTGTTTTATATTGTGTCGACTTATCGGTTGAGTGTTTATAAATTCTGGTCGGCGCAGTCTAGACAACTGTATCGATAGGGATTTCTAAACTCTTAAACTAGGAAAATCGGCATAGTATTGTTTTTAAGAGTGGGTAAATGAAATAATTTTGCCCAAATTATTTTTGTATATAAAAGAAATAATTTTTGTAAATTATTATAGTATATGGTTGCTTGGTTGTTAGGAAGTGATAATATTAATATTTTCATTGTTGTGTGGAAATTGAAAATGAGGAATTGAAATTATAACCAAAGGTTAAGAGAAGTAAATTCATGTAACAAAATGAAGTTTGTAGGTGTGAGTTGTAAATGTGATTTGTAACTGAAAATGAAATAAAAATTCCAGAGTAATATTTGAATATAGATTGGAAGGATTTGAAATTCGATAATTTGGAAAGTTTAATTCCTTTGGGTTTGGAAATAGTTTTCAAAGGTTTTGGAGAAATAGTAGTGGTATTATTTCAAAAATATTTTTGAATTGGATTTGAAATCAAGTGAGATTTGGAATTTAAAAATATTTGAAAAGGGTTTTTAAAGACATAAGCACCGAACTCTTTTCAGTCATTGGAAAATAGTTATGATGATGATTGCGACATCGTCATTGTTCATTTTCGAGTTTCCAAGAGAGGAATTGCTACCTAAATGTTTTAAATTGGAGTTATTTGCAAAATTGGGTTTGGTTTTAAAATTTAAAGAGTAATTTGATATGCTAATGAATTTTGTATATAAGATTGATTTCAAAAATGAATTTGAGAGGTTGAGTAATTATTCAAAAGACTCTAGAATCTTATTTAAAATGTTTATGTAATATATATAAGTTTGATAACTTATAAGATTTGAAATTTGTTAGAATAGAAAATTTAATTTAAAAAAATAGTTAAGTTAAAGTAAGTGTGGAAATGAAATAAGTTAGAAGACTTAAGGGTTTAAAAATCTGAGTTGAAATGAAGTATAACTAAATTAAGTTAAGTAAAAATGAATTTGAGGAAAAAGTCTAAGTTTGTTAACTGAAATGGCCATGGAAATAAAATTTATTAAGTTGGAAATGAATTGTGAACGAAAAAACTAATTGAAACTGTAAGTAAATGGAATTTAAGCTGAATATTAGAACTAATTTGGATTGGATTAAGTAAGTAAAGTGGTAGAATTAGTTCAAAGTGAACTAAATAATAAGAGTTTGGAAAAAATAAAATCCATTGAGATTTAAAATAAATAAGTAGTGGAACTAATTAAGGAAATGATTAATTGAATATGGGTTTGAGATAAGGTGAATAAAATTCAGTATTAAATTTAATTTGGAAATAAATTGAGAATTGAAGATAAATTGAATTTGGAATGGAATTGGAATGTAAGTTAAATGAAAATAGATGTGAAAGCTTAAGTGGCGAAGTGAAAATAAATATAATAAAAGTGAAATAAATGGTGAAATTCTTAAGTAAATTTGGTATTGGAAAAATACTAAGTTCATATTTGAATGAGGATTTAATAAAAATGTGTTAAATGATAAGTGTGAATAAGTGTATGAAAATTAAAATAAATGTGAATAAAAAAGAGAATTGATGTAACTAATAATCAATTGGATAAATACATAGGATGTACTTATATTATTTTATTCGCATAGTAATTGGATCCAGATCCGAGCACAGAATTTTGAGATGGATATATCGATCTGAGTTGGGATTTTTCATTCAATTTTCGACGGCGAACCCTAGATATGGATTTTAGATTGATTCTGGAAATTGACTTTCATAGTTTGTGGCTGTGCAAGGAGAATGGCGGTTTCTGATCAAGAAACCATATTTGAGTCCGCACTAGGAAGTCGGGTCGATGATACCAGTTCGGAAGTAAAATTGTGTAATTGAGTGAGCGATCGGATTTTATATTGCGAAAGGATGATATGTGTGCATCCTACGACTTAAGTAAAGC
Organism: Allium cepa; assembly: GCA_030765085.1. Classification (NCBI taxonomy): domain Eukaryota; kingdom Viridiplantae; phylum Streptophyta; class Magnoliopsida; order Asparagales; family Amaryllidaceae; genus Allium; species Allium cepa. Next base: position 64,587,770 of record CM060935.1, read on the forward strand.
AAATATTGAAAATTTTGTAAAGAAATGTATAAAATGATTTTTGAATTCTATGATTGGATATTATTTCTAAGTAGGATATGCAGGTGTTTTAAAACAAAAGGAAAATTGGTAATTGTGATTTCAGAAGATAAAAATTTAATTGCTAGAAAAGGTATGTATTTAAATTGGCATATGAAATTTAATGATTTTTTTATCTAGCCACTTGGATTTTGTTTTCTTTTCAAAATTTAGGGGCCCATAGAGGCATTTTGTAGTTGTACCGATCTAGCCGTGCAAAGGAGACGCTGGAAAAAGAATTCGAAAATTTAGAGAGTTAGAAAAATTTTGAGAAATTTTGATAGTTTAAAATTTGGTTTTAAACTGTAATTTGAATTATTGAGTAAATAAGATTAACTGGAACCTATGGATGAGTTTAGAAAGTTAGTAAGGGTGTTAATGTGTTCTTAATAAAAGATGGTTTTGGAAAGTCATTGAAAACTGTTTGGTTGTGGGAAAATAATAAACGGGTATTGGACCATTTCTCTTAACTAGTAATTTCGACGATGAAATTCTTTAAGGGGGGAGGAATGTAACGACCCAGAATTTTGGACATTTGAAATTGGAATATTTAATTAATTTAAATATTTAAAAGTTAATTTTGAACTTGAATTTCAAATGTAACCAATTATTGGATAATTAAATTATTGAATTTAATAAGTGGAAATTGATTAAAGCGTTGAATCTGGAATTTAAAGCTTGTTAAAAATATTTCAATGGCTTATAAAATTTATATTAATTGTACTGAGGATAATGGAAGCTTTAGAATTGAATTTGGAAGTAATTTGTTCAGTTTTGAAATTATGTCATTTAAATCGATATTTAATAATAGCCTTCCGGGGCACAGTCTCGGAATTCGAAGAAACCAGTTCCATTGGATCCGTAATAGTCTTTTATTATCGAATTTCAAATTTCGTATTGTTTGGAGTTGTCATGTGGCCGTACGGTATATAAACATACTAAAATTTATATCGAAACTCGATATAATGACGGGGTCCAAAATGCTATCTTCTACATACAATCGAATTAGGACTCAAAACCTTTTCCATTGTATTTGAAATAGGAGTATAACATTACGAACGCCTAGCGGCACACCTTGATAGGAGGTCGAGATTTTAAGCTACATTTTTGAGGAATTTAAATTTAACTTTCGCATCGATACTTTTCTTTTTTCATTTCAGAAACATGTGCCCCCCTTGTGACACGCATCTTCTCTTAAATAAAAAAATTAGGAGTATTTCGTCTCATAAAAAAATCAAATTGCGTCCCCTTTCAATCTGTATTCGTTCAAACGAAATTTGTTTCCTCGCAAAATAAAAATAAAACCGCGGCTTCATTTTTTCGTTCCTCATGTCCTCAGTTCAAAACTTTTTTTTCTTTTTCAAATCAAATTCGAGCGACGAATAGGCTCATTTAAAAAAATTCCAAATAATCACTGGAACGATTCAATAGTCGAAATCGAATTCGTTCGATTGCGGGAAGAGGGGAACGTCGACCTTGGAATCGTAGTCGATTTCGCATGCGAGGTTAGGGTTAGTAGAAGGGGAAGAATCGATGCGATAGTTAGGTCACGTGTCGTTCGAGCTAGGCTGGTGGGAAGGAATATCGATCATTCCAGATCTGAAGGGAAGTTAGGTGGAATCTTGCATGAGGTAAGAGCTTGGTTGTTTGGAGGGATGCGACTCTTCGAGCTCAAGCTCGGGTGTGGGAATGTGGCTCTTGTTATTCACGACGACGCTCGGAGTCGTGTGGAGGTTGGACCAGTGGTCGAGTTGAAGTCACATTATTGTTCTTCGTGTGTGAGGCGGAGGCTTGAGTATCTAGGGTTCGACCCGAGGCAGTGAGGTGCCATACTTTGTTTATTTATTTAACTTAATAAAATGTATTCACATATGCATGTTGAAAATATATATAGTTGGGTTGTAATGTAACAATATTATACAAAACAGTCTGCCTTTGATGTAATTTAAAATTATATATATGTATGTATGTATGTATGTATGTATGTATGTATGTATGTATGTATACATATTAGGAAAAGGGTATTTTTCAAATTAGAACTGTATTTTACAAATATAGATGTATAAGAGGTGAGAAGTTTTTACAGTAAAGAACTTACTGTTTTGGTTATTTACAAGAAAAGATATATAAATATAAATGTATATATATATATATATATATATTATTTTAAATATATATAGGTGAACATAGGAAATTTTTATAGAGACTAGTTTTTAATCTATATAGATTTTTCATATTAGTATATATAAAATTTCAAAATAAAATAAATATATACTTATATATTTTAATTTGCTAGTTTGTTTTTAAATAATGGTTTGGTGAATAAATTGATAAATAAACTTATTTAATTATTTTAGTTACTTAAGATTTCAAGGGAAAATTAGTTTAAATCAAATTATAGGTTAAAATTTAATAAGTAAATGGTGATTAATTGTTTGATTAATTCAAATAATAAAAAAATCGTGAACTGTTTATACAAGGTCAAAATCGTGAAGAACACAAGTCGAGATGGAAATGGGTTGTAAACAAAAATCAAAGGTGAGTTAATCTCACTCATTTGGATTACCATTTAAATTTAATTAGTTAAATTTAAATTATTGGTTGAATGATTGAATTGACTAGATGTGATATTATATATATATATATATATATATATATATATATATACATATATTTTGGAGTGATTGATTCTCGCATTTTATAGCGAATGAGGCCCTATGGGTCTCGCATAATAGCGGATGATCCTATATACCGTGATATCCCCCTCGAAGTAGGATTGGTATTATTATATTGTGTTAACATCTGTGGATCAGGGAAACAGGTTGGAGGGATTCAACTGGATTCCTCAAAATGTTGGAATTTATTTTCATTTTCGGTGATATGTTTTATTTGATAATCTGTGATAGATTATATTGATTATATTGGGAATCAAAAATATTGAATGCTATGGTTTGACTGAATATATTTTAGGTATGTTGAGATATCAAAAATATAAGGATTGGATTTTAAAGGAAAATAGAAGAGGGAATTATATGTAAAATAAATATAGTGAGATTGGATAAATTAAAGAATGAATTTAGGAAAGGATAAAAAGTTGATTTTTATCATCCTAATAAATAAATTTCGAGTATGGGAAAGGAGATTTTCGAATAAATGAGAATAAATGAATTTTTAAAAGTAAGTGATATTATTTAAATAAATAAAGGATTTATTTTTAAATTCAAGGTTTATACTTGTTTGGGAGAGATAAAGAAGAATTTTGGAAAAAATTATGAAATTGGTATTTTCAGTTTAAATAAGATTTTAAATCATAATAAAGAAGGGAAATATGAAATTAATGGGTTTTGAAATAGAATTGAGTAAGTAAAGGAATTTATTTTAAAATGGAGTTAATTTTGAAAATCGATTTGGAAATTGATTTAGTGTTTGAAACTATGTTTTAAAAGGAGGATGAGATTATGGAATTTATAAACTAGGTTTATAAAGTGAAATAAGATATTAGTGGATATTCGAAAGTATAAATTCATGGTGGGAATTTACAAAAGAATGGGTAATTTTCTTTAAAAATAAATGGTGGTTTTATTTTTAAAGGTGTGGGAAAGAAATTTACGGGTTGAGACGTAAATTAAATTGGGGTAAATCAAGAAGGGTTCATTAACTGATTAAATGGACTATTTGGAAATGGGAACTGTATTTTTCTGAAAAGCCAAGTATGTTTTCAAAACAGATTTTGAAGTATAAGCTAAGAGTTTGAAGTTGTTTTAGAAGAATGTTTTTGTAACGACCCAGTATTTTCAACCCTTCGCATCCGCACATGTCGGACTTGAATTGTTCAAAATACTGCGTTGTAAAATAAATTTGGCAAAACTCAGAATATGTAGTAAATAAATCACAGAATCACATACATATATCAGAACTCACAGCGGAAATAAAATATACAGTGGTTCATGAAGCCACTATAAAACTTTAACCAAATAGAATTTACATAGTTTAGAATCTGCAATACAGCTGTAGACATAAATAGAAACAGAGTCTTCCAATTTGATTGATTGCAAATAAGATAAAGACTGAAAGGCTTCCGGCAGTATGAATGATCTACGGGATGACATAACTCCGGAGAGAAACTGAAACTGCAACTCAGGCTGACCCGAGCGTAAAAATAAAACATAACACTCGAGTCAGGACATACATACTTATATAATGTAAGCTAATTCAAGTGTACTGTAATATAGAGCAAGTAACTTAAAGGATGCTTGGGACCGCCCATCCTCTAAGGATCCGTCAAACTATTTACTATGTAGTATATTGCGCTATTATACTAGTGTCTATTTATAAAATAAACTTACTTTTAAGTAGCGTTAAGGCTTTACATTTTCCACCTTAACACGTAATAGTCCCAGTAGTCCATCCAATATCATAGCTCCTCCTGATCGGGAAGCAACTAGAGGATACCACACGGGCTACGGGAGAAATCTAAACTCGTACAAGGCGCGGTATGGTAGGTGACACGGCACAACTAGGCAATGCCAGGGTAGATATACCAATTACGCATCCGGGCCGATGGTAACGCGAAGCCGCAGCAACCGCCCACCTCGAAACAACTCCCCAAATCAAAATAGAAGTGGCCACTGAATCAATCCAAAGTCATAGTATAATATCGAAGAGGAGTGTCCGATCAGAGGAATGACCTCATTAACCCGTCGATCGCTCCTGTTTTAGCCACCTTATGCCAACTCACGGGAGTCGGGTCCACGTATTTACCTTACAGGAAACGTCGCCACCAACCTACTTCATTCTGGAATCTCCACCGCGTACACGGTTAGTCAAAGTGGTTTTCGGTATCGACAGAGAGTATGTCCATATCCGATCCCGGTCTCTTTGCCAACCCATCGTTATTATAACACCGTGGTCTTTTAAAACAGTTTATACTTTAAAACCAAAATAAACATTTCTATTTCAAACTATAAACACGATATCATTCAAAACCCAAAACAATATGATACCGTTATATTCAAGTATAATTCTTTTCCAAAAACCATACTGCTTAAAATTTATAATATCTGGAAACCAAATATTTGAATTATACCTTTAAACCATAATATATTGGAAATTTTTCTTTAAAAAAACATAACTCCCAAAACACAAATGGTTTGGATATAAATGGTTTAACTTTATGGTTACTTTGTAAAGAAGATAATTTACATAGCTTTACAAATATATTTCTTTATTTTAAACCATAATTTAAATATCACTTCATGTTCCCAAGACCATTTCAATTCCTATATATATATCCAATTGGAGTATTAATATTCAAAACTAAGGTTGGATATTTTTCTTTCAACAAATTAGTGTTTATTATTTCGTCTTGAATATTCCCATAAATTCCATAGATAAAACTCCAAATTTATGCCATTAAATAATTTCAAAATTTACTTAACACTAGAATGTTCATCTTAAATTTATTAAGAAAATCCAGTTATAAATCTCATATCTTAAAGGTCTCCAAAACTTAAACATAAATATAATTTATCAAATTCCTTAAATTTCAAAACAATCAAATTCCAGATTCTATAGCACTTAGGAAATGCTACCTAAAGTTACGGGTAAAACTAGTCCAATTTCAAAAGACAGCATTTAAATGCTTTAGTAGATTGTTTAACTTAATAAATATTTCCAAATATAACTTATATATATATTTCTTAACTGAAATCTTATCCTTTCAAAAATCCAGAATTTCCAAAATAAGTTATATTCCAAAATTTTATTCAAATATTTATTTATTTATTTATTAACATTTATAACTCATTCAAAATCAATATAAAATCCTTTAAAGATATTAAATCAAATATTTAACTTCCAAAATAATTTTAAATATTTCAGAAAATATTATAAGGACCACGGGCCTGTATATAGTTTTCTAGCCTAGGTCAAGTGATACGGATTTATATCATTTCAATCCGTAATTTACAAACCCCGGGTTCTATCATTTCAAACCCGCAATCCCAAGTTAACAGTTAAACAGTTAACATAATAATAGCACAGTAATCATCATTTAGGCCTATCATTTCAGCCCACAACAATCTAAATTTAACAGGGAACTTGCAGTGGTGATTTAAGCAGTAAATAAACAATAATATAATATAACTGCAGAAATAATACAACAGATAATAACTGATGAGGTGTCAATTTAAATGGGATTCATCATTCTACGTTATACTACAGACAGATAATATTTAAATAAAATTTTTACACATACACTTGCGATAATTCACAAAATATATGTACATATGTCTGGTGAGAAATACTCACCTTAAACGCTGCAGTGGATCTAAATCAAACACGGTATCTACTTCGGAAAAAAAAACGGAAAGCACGATCAAACTTCGGCGGATGCAAAGCCTTGACTTAAATCTATAAGATCCAAATACCAAGTATGCGAATTTAAAAATTACGGTCAAAGCAAAATTTCAGAACAACTGGAACGAATAGAATAAAAGAAATTTAGTTCAACTTGCTTGACTACTACAACCCGCTAACCGTCTCAACATATCCTAGGCCCATACTTCAACCGTACGCATGCATAAAATAAATTGAATAAATTGCAAAATAAATTGCAAATTTAATACAATTGATTGAATAAAAAGATGTTATGCACCCAAACAAAACAAATACATGTTTAGACATTATTAAATTATTTCTCACATTTTTAATCATATTTATCATGATCAATTATTTTCATTCTCATATATATTTATTTAAATAAAATGACAATATTGGCAACAAACACAATACTGTTCAAATTATTCGATTTAATCAAATGTAGCCACTAACTACATTCGAATTCATTAAATAATACTTTATTTCACATACATGTTCATCATGTTTAGGCAAATTATTTCTTCTTTTACTTTTATTATTAAACATTAAAAGGTGATTATTGGTATACATCACCAATATCCTTTTATTAACCATAATAAATACAATCCATTGATATTTATCCACCCAAATTCTCAAATAAGTAGTTAAATTTATTTTTAACCATCTTAAATTTATTTCAACCATTAAAAATTGAAATAAATGTCATTTTATTATATTCACCCAAGATTTATTCATACAATATTGTTTATTTGAATTAAACAACATTTCATATCATTTTCTCCTTATCAATTTATCTTCTCCATTATTAAATTGTAATTTTTTTTTTTTTCTATGCCTTCCTCTTCAAACTGCACTTTATCCAAATCCACAATACCACTAACTACATCATAACTACACTAATTCCATAGTCTAGCTTCCTACAATCAATTTATATCATTTCTTCCAGCCTACTACTAACAAAGTTCTATATGTATTTATAAATGGCACGGCATGATGGGGAAGTAGCCGAGCAAGGAAATCAGAGAACACAAGAAGGAGGAAGGAAAATTGGAAGAAGCAAAGAAATAAACAATGCAAATTATTTACCTGATAGAAGCTTGTACCAGAGAGGGACAAACAAGGAGATATGAAAACTTATGTGAATGAGGCAAAGTATTTATAGATAAACTTGCGAAATAAAAAGGGGAGATAAATAGGCAGGTTTTAAAACGTAAGAAATAAATGCAAGCGTTGATTTTTGAGTGCATGCGTTTAGGCAAGAGATTTATTTCCAGTTCTTCTTGTTTGAACGCTACACGAAAATTGTGATAAATGCATGCGTTGATTTCTCTTTCCAGTTTTATGTTTGAACGATATCACTCTTTTGGATTATTATTTTTTTTTTAGATAGCTTGCGTGATTTATACCAGTTATAATCTAAATTTAAAGCATGCGTTACTGCAAATTTGAACAGATTTGATTGAGGAAGCAAAACTTGAGCTCTTGCGTGATTTATGGTAAGCAATGAAAAAGCTTTTAACTGAAAAGGCAAAAGTAATAAATGCTTACATAAATATTTACTTGATCAATGGTTCGAAAAATTTATTTATTGCAAAACAAACGCAGTGGAAACAGAGAGATATAATGGGTATGCGAAATTTTGCAAAGATAGGCAAGATTAAATTTTGAATGCATTTAATTTAGGTGAGAGGAAAAATGGCAATTGGAAGAGTTGATATTTTTGTGGATAAGGCTGCGTGAATAAATGAATACAGTGACATGCTCAAGAAACAAATGGTAAGAGGCAAATGTCAAAATGTTAAAAGAATAAAATTTTGTGTCACGCGCAAAGGAAGGCAAATTTGATTTCCATATTCTTCTAATCAATTAATTCCCCTTTAATTGCCTTTAATTGATTTCAATTGATTACCTTATCCCTTTTAATTACCCTCCTTAATTGATTTCAATTAATTACCATATTACCAATTAATTATCCTCCTTTAATTACATACTCAAATTTGGTTACTAACTTAATTAGTTAATTAACCCTTTTTGTTAATTATCAATCCTGCGACGTCTCACATTAATCCGTCCGCTTTGTAGGCACTGGTAGCCGGACTGGTTACACGGGCAGATTTCTCCTACAAAATGGGGATTAACCTCGTGTCCTCATGCCATTAACCAAAAGAATTAACTTATTTATCTTTCATCAATTTTATTAATTTGCATTAATTATTCAATAAATTAATTCTGGTCAACTACTGAAATTTTACAATTAATTTCTCTATTAGTTGTCATAAATTTCTTTTTGAAATATCTATTAATTGTCATTAACTCCATTTTAAAATATCCGTATGTGCCTTTATTCAAGTTTTGAATTGCTAACTAGGAATAAGGTAGATTTATCAAATAAATTGATTGTAAGTTTCATTGTTTTAAATTGCTTAACAATGTTCACTGCTAACATAATTAATATGTCAAAATTGAGAATATTCCACCAACATGATTTGCATGTCATAACCTACCAAATTAACATAATTAATTAACTACTTTAATATGTTACAAATTTTCTCCTTTTCATTATTTTTAGGGAATGGGTATAACAACGGATATTATGATAATATCCAAAACATTTAGTTATCACTCACTTCATTATACATTATAAAAATTTCCCTTTTTTTTTTCTTCTTAAATTTAGTTACAAAAATCATATTAAATTAACGAGTTTAATTCTCTAAATTAAATATTTAAACAATATTGGTAAACACAATTTATATAAATTATATTTCTAAAAACAAAAAAATTAAAAGAAATAAATAGCTAAAAACTAGGGCTGTTACACTCTCCCCCACTTAAGAACTTTTCGTCCTCGAAAAGGAACAAAAGAAAAGAAACAAAGGAAGATAAGCTAGATAAACAAGAACTTTAAACGAATAGTTCCAGATTTGAAGCACGAAGAAGATCTTCTAGAATCGGTTTTACTCTTTTCAGTTCGACCGTCGGTCTATGGGTGGTAAGCGGTGCTCAGGCCCCGATGAGTAACAAAGATTTTTAAAGATTATAGAAAAGATTTCTAAATAGACTGGTATAAGCAATAGCCTCCTCATTCTGTAGCAGATAGGGAAACCAAGGACACTTAAAGATAGTTTGAAAACAAATAAGATAATAAATTTGCAATCATAATGCTTTGAAATCATTAAATTTATAAATTTGGAAATCATGCTACTAAAATCATAATACCTTTAAAATAATCTTCATTTATACCTTTTAAATTCAATGCCAAACAATATTCATTTCAAGGTTGAAATATTCCTAAGTTCATTTATAAAAAAAAAAATTTCCAAAACATTTTATTTTTAGAAACAGCAGCACTCATAATATGCTATAGTAGATATAATAGTATTCCTAATCAGTTTATTATGTACTTAACTCTGAATTTTAACAAATAACCTAACACTTTATTAAAAATACTTATCTTATAAATAAGATATTCCTTCAATAAGTTACTCTTGAATTTCCATTTGAAAACCAATTCTCAATTATCAAAATTTAGTGATATTAGAATACGTCTTAACTATTTATTTAGACATCAATTAAACTATGATTTGAAGATATATAATCCTTACTCCAAAAATATCCCTTTCAAATATATTTTCCTTATTCAAAGATACCTTGTTTATTACACAAACATATTCATTTCAGGAAATAACCTTTTATTAAAATCTCTTGGTTAGATTTACGGCTCCATATTAAATTAATTTGATTATTAAGACATTTGAATAAAATTCCTTAAATTCCTTTTCCTTATTTATCCCCATTAATCTTTTATAACTAAAATTTAAGTGTATAATATTTATTATAACCACTCAAATTTTATTCATAAAATCCTTTTATATTGTATATTATCCAATTACATGTTAACTTTTGAAAATCAAGGTAAGTTATATTAAATGAAATTGGGTGTTATACAAATAAAACTTTCAATTTAATTATCTCCAATTGGAACCTTTTTATTCAAATTTTTGTTATTATATTTATTTTCCTTCCTCAAGATAAACTTTAAGAATTAAATTCCTGATTCCCTTCAAACCATTTAGAGATAACTAAATATATATACCTAATATGTCAAATCAAATTTAAATTATATATCTATATATATTAAGTCATACTTTAGAAATTCAAATCAATTAAAATCTCAAGGAAACACTGTAGCCAGACTACAGAATGGTCTTTTCACTTCGAAACTCGAAAATGAATGTCGATGATGCTGCAGTCATCACCGAAATTATTTTCCAGCGACAAAGAGAAAAGCACTAATTTTAAAATTTCTTTGGAAACAAATTTCTATACAAAAATACTTATTACATCCTTTTAAAATTTAAACACAAGGTTTGAAATCATCAGAAATTGAATTCTCAAGTTCTTGTTTTAAGTTCATTTCTGTTTCCAAATTAATTTATAACCATTGTTTTATATTCAATTATTTATTTTAGCCAAAACACATGGTTTACAAAATCAAAAATAAATCAAAACTATTATCTCTTGACAACTAGTTAAATTAATTATAAAATTTTGAAAATTATACTCATATATATAATATTAGATTTTAATTTCAAATATAGGAATAAACTTCTCAAACCAGGATAGAGACTCAAATTTGATGAACTCAAATCAAATAGAATTCAAGATAAATTGAAATCAGAAGATCAGAATAAGGAAACTGGGTAAGTCTATATAAGTCGCGGACAACCTTGACCTAGTCATCCGTGACTTAAAGAGCCATATCGATGTGGTTGGGGTAAATCTACATTTGATCCGAAGAGATAGAATTTGGAATAACCAAAGATACTAGCATATAAACCGAGGATAAATATAAATCTCCGGTGAATCAATGCTAATGGTAAAGGAGTTTCACCCCTTTATTAGAATAATGGCGAGACCGCCAATTTACAATAAAGATCATCCGAAGTGGAGTTATGAGATACTCCAGAATCTAAAGCAGATGAAAAAGTGAGGGATACGAATGAGCTTTGGAACCGTAGGGAATGTTCCAAAATTCGAAAAGAGAGTGGTTCAATCTCGAATGAACGTGATTCTGTAAATCAAATTTACCATACATTCTAAGTTTTGCCTAGAACCAAAGCTCTGATACCAAATGTAACGACCCAGTATTTTCAACCCTTCGCATCCGCACATGTCGGACTTGAATTGTTCAAAATACTGCGTTGTAAAATAAATTTGGCAAAACTCAGAATATGTAGTAAATAAATCACAGAATCACATACATATATCAGAACTCACAGCGGAAATAAAATATACAGTGGTTCATGAAGCCACTATAAAACTTTAACCAAATAGAATTTACATAGTTTAGAATCTGCAATACAGCTGTAGACATAAATAGAAACAGAGTCTTCCAATTTGATTGATTGCAAATAAGATAAAGACTGAAAGGCTTCCGGCAGTATGAATGATCTACGGGATGACATAACTCCGGAGAGAAACTGAAACTGCAACTCAGGCTGACCCGAGCGTAAAAATAAAACATAACACTCGAGTCAGGACATACATACTTATATAATGTAAGCTAATTCAAGTGTACTGTAATATAGAGCAAGTAACTTAAAGGATGCTTGGGACCGCCCATCCTCTAAGGATCCGTCAAACTATTTACTATGTAGTATATTGCGCTATTATACTAGTGTCTATTTATAAAATAAACTTACTTTTAAGTAGCGTTAAGGCTTTACATTTTCCACCTTAACACGTAATAGTCCCAGTAGTCCATCCAATATCATAGCTCCTCCTGATCGGGAAGCAACTAGAGGATACCACACGGGCTACGGGAGAAATCTAAACTCGTACAAGGCGCGGTATGGTAGGTGACACGGCACAACTAGGCAATGCCAGGGTAGATATACCAATTACGCATCCGGGCCGATGGTAACGCGAAGCCGCAGCAACCGCCCACCTCGAAACAACTCCCCAAATCAAAATAGAAGTGGCCACTGAATCAATCCAAAGTCATAGTATAATATCGAAGAGGAGTGTCCGATCAGAGGAATGACCTCATTAACCCGTCGATCGCTCCTGTTTTAGCCACCTTATGCCAACTCACGGGAGTCGGGTCCACGTATTTACCTTACAGGAAACGTCGCCACCAACCTACTTCATTCTGGAATCTCCACCGCGTACACGGTTAGTCAAAGTGGTTTTCGGTATCGACAGAGAGTATGTCCATATCCGATCCCGGTCTCTTTGCCAACCCATCGTTATTATAACACCGTGGTCTTTTAAAACAGTTTATACTTTAAAACCAAAATAAACATTTCTATTTCAAACTATAAACACGATATCATTCAAAACCCAAAACAATATGATACCGTTATATTCAAGTATAATTCTTTTCCAAAAACCATACTGCTTAAAATTTATAATATCTGGAAACCAAATATTTGAATTATACCTTTAAACCATAATATATTGGAAATTTTTCTTTAAAAAAACATAACTCCCAAAACACAAATGGTTTGGATATAAATGGTTTAACTTTATGGTTACTTTGTAAAGAAGATAATTTACATAGCTTTACAAATATATTTCTTTATTTTAAACCATAATTTAAATATCACTTCATGTTCCCAAGACCATTTCAATTCCTATATATATATCCAATTGGAGTATTAATATTCAAAACTAAGGTTGGATATTTTTCTTTCAACAAATTAGTGTTTATTATTTCGTCTTGAATATTCCCATAAATTCCATAGATAAAACTCCAAATTTATGCCATTAAATAATTTCAAAATTTACTTAACACTAGAATGTTCATCTTAAATTTATTAAGAAAATCCAGTTATAAATCTCATATCTTAAAGGTCTCCAAAACTTAAACATAAATATAATTTATCAAATTCCTTAAATTTCAAAACAATCAAATTCCAGATTCTATAGCACTTAGGAAATGCTACCTAAAGTTACGGGTAAAACTAGTCCAATTTCAAAAGACAGCATTTAAATGCTTTAGTAGATTGTTTAACTTAATAAATATTTCCAAATATAACTTATATATATATTTCTTAACTGAAATCTTATCCTTTCAAAAATCCAGAATTTCCAAAATAAGTTATATTCCAAAATTTTATTCAAATATTTATTTATTTATTTATTAACATTTATAACTCATTCAAAATCAATATAAAATCCTTTAAAGATATTAAATCAAATATTTAACTTCCAAAATAATTTTAAATATTTCAGAAAATATTATAAGGACCACGGGCCTGTATATAGTTTTCTAGCCTAGGTCAAGTGATACGGATTTATATCATTTCAATCCGTAATTTACAAACCCCGGGTTCTATCATTTCAAACCCGCAATCCCAAGTTAACAGTTAAACAGTTAACATAATAATAGCACAGTAATCATCATTTAGGCCTATCATTTCAGCCCACAACAATCTAAATTTAACAGGGAACTTGCAGTGGTGATTTAAGCAGTAAATAAACAATAATATAATATAACTGCAGAAATAATACAACAGATAATAACTGATGAGGTGTCAATTTAAATGGGATTCATCATTCTACGTTATACTACAGACAGATAATATTTAAATAAAATTTTTACACATACACTTGCGATAATTCACAAAATATATGTACATATGTCTGGTGAGAAATACTCACCTTAAACGCTGCAGTGGATCTAAATCAAACACGGTATCTACTTCGGAAAAAAAAAACGGAAAGCACGATCAAACTTCGGCGGATGCAAAGCCTTGACTTAAATCTATAAGATCCAAATACCAAGTATGCGAATTTAAAAATTACGGTCAAAGCAAAATTTCAGAACAACTGGAACGAATAGAATAAAAGAAATTTAGTTCAACTTGCTCGACTACTACAACCCGCTAACCGTCTCAACATATCCTAGGCCCATACTTCAACCGTACGCATGCATAAAATAAATTGAATAAATTGCAAAATAAATTGCAAATTTAATACAATTGATTGAATAAAAAGATGTTATGCACCCAAACAAAACAAATACATGTTTAGACATTATTAAATTATTTCTCACATTTTTAATCATATTTATCATGATCAATTATTTTCATTCTCATATATATTTATTTAAATAAAATGACAATATTGGCAACAAACACAATACTGTTCAAATTATTCGATTTAATCAAATGTAGCCACTAACTACATTCGAATTCATTAAATAATACTTTATTTCACATACATGTTCATCATGTTTAGGCAAATTATTTCTTCTTTTACTTTTATTATTAAACATTAAAAGGTGATTATTGGTATACATCACCAATATCCTTTTATTAACCATAATAAATACAATCCATTGATATTTATCCACCCAAATTCTCAAATAAGTAGTTAAATTTATTTTTAACCATCTTAAATTTATTTCAACCATTAAAAATTGAAATAAATGTCATTTTATTATATTCACCCAAGATTTATTCATACAATATTGTTTATTTGAATTAAACAACATTTCATATCATTTTCTCCTTATCAATTTATCTTCTCCATTATTAAATTGTAATTCTTTTTTTTTTTTCTATGCCTTCCTCTTCAAACTGCACTTTATCCAAATCCACAATACCACTAACTACATCATAACTACACTAATTCCATAGTCTAGCTTCCTACAATCAATTTATATCATTTCTTCCAGCCTACTACTAACAAAGTTCTATATGTATTTATAAATGGCACGGCATGATGGGGAAGTAGCCGAGCAAGGAAATCAGAGAACACAAGAAGGAGGAAGGAAAATTGGAAGAAGCAAAGAAATAAACAATGCAAATTATTTACCTGATAGAAGCTTGTACCAGAGAGGGACAAACAAGGAGATATGAAAACTTATGTGAATGAGGCAAAGTATTTATAGATAAACTTGCGAAATAAAAAGGGGAGATAAATAGGCAGGTTTGAAAACGTAAGAAATAAATGCAAGCGTTGATTTTTGAGTGCATGCGTTTAGGCAAGAGATTTATTTCCAGTTCTTCTTGTTTGAACGCTACACGAAAATTGTGATAAATGCATGCGTTGATTTCTCTTTCCAGTTTTATGTTTGAACGATATCACTCTTTTGGATTTTTTTTTTTTTTTAGATAGCTTGCGTGATTTATACCAGTTATAATCTAAATTTAAAGCATGCGTTACTGCAAATTTGAACAGATTTGATTGAGGAAGCAAAACTTGAGCTCTTGCGTGATTTATGGTAAGCAATGAAAAAGCTTTTAACTGAAAAGGCAAAAGTAATAAATGCTTACATAAATATTTACTTGATCAATGGTTCGAAAAATTTATTTATTGCAAAACAAACGCAGTGGAAACAGAGAGATATAATGGGTATGCGAAAATTTGCAAAGATAGGCAAGATTAAATTTTGAATGCATTTAATTTAGGTGAGAGGAAAAATGGCAATTGGAAGAGTTGATATTTTTGTGGATAAGGCTGCGTGAATAAATGAATACAGTGACATGCTCAAGAAACAAATGGTAAGAGGCAAATGTCAAAATGTTAAAAGAATAAAATTTTGTGTCACGCGCAAAGGAAGGCAAATTTGATTTCCATATTCTTCTAATCAATTAATTCCCCTTTAATTGCCTTTAATTGATTTCAATTGATTACCTTATCCCTTTTAATTACCCTCCTTAATTGATTTCAATTAATTACCATATTACCAATTAATTATCCTCCTTTAATTACATACTCAAATTTGGTTACTAACTTAATTAGTTAATTAACCCTTTTTGTTAATTATCAATCCTGCGACGTCTCACATTAATCCGTCCGCTTTGTAGGCACTGGTAGCCGGACTGGTTACACGGGCAGATTTCTCCTACAAAATGGGGATTAACCTCGTGTCCTCATGCCATTAACCAAAAGAATTAACTTATTTATCTTTCATCAATTTTATTAATTTGCATTAATTATTCAATAAATTAATTCTGGTCAACTACTGAAATTTTACAATTAATTTCTCTATTAATTGTCATAAATTTCTTTTTGAAATATCTATTAATTGTCATTAACTCCATTTTAAAATATCCGTATGTGCCTTTATTCAAGTTTTGAATTGCTAACTAGGAATAAGGTAGATTTATCAAATAAATTGATTGTAAGTTTCATTGTTTTAAATTGCTTAACAATGTTCACTGCTAACATAATTAATATGTCAAAATTGAGAATATTCCACCAACATGATTTGCATGTCATAACCTACCAAATTAACATAATTAATTAACTACTTTAATATGTTACAAATTTTCTCCTTTTCATTATTTTTAGGGAATGGGTATAACAACGGATATTATGATAATATCCAAAACATTTAGTTACCACTCACTTCATTATACATTATAAAAATTTCCCTTTTTTTTTCTTCTTAAATTTAGTTACAAAAATCATATTAAATTAACGAGTTTAATTCTCTAAATTAAATATTTAAACAATATTGGTAAACACAATTTATATAAATTATATTTCTAAAAACAAAAAAATTAAAAGAAATAAATAGCTAAAAACTAGGGCTGTTACAGTTTTTGAGAATTTATTATTTAAGTTGGTTAAAAATTTTAAAGGTAAATATTTATTAAGTTATTTATAGTAGTAATTATTTTAAAGGTTAAATTGGTATTGTGATTTAAAAGATAATAATTAAATATTTACATTTTATAAAGTAGTTTTATTTTAAAAGGTAGTTTGGCTAAAAAAATTATTTGAAAAATTAGTATAGAATTTCATAACTTTAATTTTTAAAAAAAAATTGGCTTAAGTTTTACATGAGAAATTATTATAAAATTTCATAACAAGTATTTTAAATAAAGTGTTTCAAATAGTTTTTATTTTAAGTGTTTTAAAGTATATATTTTTGGATAAAGTGATTTAAATTATTTTAAATCTAAAGTATTAAGACTTCGTGATTTTCTGTGGAAATAAAACAATTTGGTGGAAATTTATTCCGCGAGAGAAAAAGTGATTTGAAAACTATTTTCAAAGGGTTGAAATGTAGAAAAAATCTTGTTAAGATATTTTGAAATAAATAATTTAGGAAATTATTAAGGCCTGATGGTTGTTTATGGATGTTATATGATAGTTAAATAATCGATTATCAATATTGGCCAATGCGCTGATGGTTTCGAAGAGACCGGGATCAGATTAATTTTTCTTAAACCACTTCGACCCGGTTTGAACGTTTTCATAAGGAAGACAAGAGCTTGGAGTCAAAGATGGAGCAGTGAAGTGCAAGGGCTAATTGCCACTAATCTTGGAAGTGATTCCAAAATGGATGTAGTAGGAGCAATGCCTTCGGTTCCGTTCGGGCTGGGAACGGACTTGTATGGATGAATGCTATCAGTACATCGTCAGGAGGACGATGAGCATTCTAAGTGAGATGTGTTCTAAAACGGTAACGCATAGCCTCGAGCCTCATCAACCGGGAATGGCTAAAACAGGGGAGGTGCAACAAGGCTAAGTGGCTAGCAACCAATTTGGTAAGGTCATCACTGTCTAGATGTCCCTTTTTATTCGGTTGTATGGGCGGTTGTTGATCCCAACCGTAGGGTGATCTTATTCGGGTTATCCAGTAAGGGGTAGCTCAGTTCTTGTGTTGCAGGGGATCACGGGGGTTCCTCGGTACGTTGATTTAGACCACGTACTATGACGGGCGGTACCTTAGTAGCCCTACCATTGGTTGAAACCCAGTCTCCAATAAGTGCCTTCAGACTTGTTTGTATATCTATTATGCTAGAATTTAATGAATGTAACA
The DNA here is from genome assembly GCA_030765085.1 of Allium cepa. Lineage (NCBI taxonomy): Eukaryota > Viridiplantae > Streptophyta > Magnoliopsida > Asparagales > Amaryllidaceae > Allium > Allium cepa. The sequence goes on from CM060935.1 coordinate 64,605,993, forward strand.
ATTTCTGCTATTTGAATAAGTATTTGTATGTAGACACTACTATAATATCAGAGGATTTGATAAGAAATGTCCTGGTTATCGTAAGGGAAAATCCAATATGTTTATTTGTGGCATGGTCTTACGAGATACCTTTGGTTTCAAAGGATTTTGTAAACTTTAATAATCCAATTGAGTGTGTTTTTCTCATGCTGGTTTTCCAGACTGACTTGGGTGTTATTTTACTATAATTCTCGAGTCAGACCGAGTATTATAGGATACAGAATAGGATGTTGTGGAGCTCAGGAGATGAGCTGGATGGCGAGACCTATCATACATGCTTGACGTATATTCCACTGAGCAATATAAGTTGTGTATTCAATTGTGTGGGGACAAGTTAATATAACTGTCCAGTATTTTGCTATTGATTGTGTTGTGCTCTGATGGTGTAACGTATAAAACAAATATAGTTCTTTTTGCATAAAGACCAATCATTTATCTATTATATATTGTTCCACTGCGATTGTGAAATTTTGATTTTGTTTTGTTTTCTCTTCTTCTACCCCTTTCTTCTTTCCCTTATGGTCTGGTTTTCCAGCATTCGATTGTTCAGCTTTAATACAGTGGACGTATTGATGTCGATTTTCGGACGTCGAAAAATCGGGTCGTGACAATACTTAAACAATTTAGTAATATGAAGTGGTTATGGGACACTAATTATCACTATATTTTTAATTATATAACTTATTTGCATAGAGGATTTGGGTAGTGAAATTTGCTTATTAGCAATAAATATTTCAGCAACACTTAGTGGTTATGGCACATAGGCATTACTTTAATGGTTACTATTTGAAGAGTGTATAACACTATGTGATTAAATAGTACCTTGGAGAAGCATACATTTTTATATTCGTTATATTTGTTAGTGCATTCGATAGTTTGACCTTGTAGGCTAGTTGTTCAACCTAGCGGCTTGACTGTGGATGTCGCACCCCAAGTCATGGTATTCTTTTTAGTTTCTAGCCCTATACCACCGAGCTAGAAATTTGAACCATCGGCTATATTCGATATGATAACATTAGCGCCATTCATTAGTAGACGTGGCACCTCAACAATGCGATATTAGGTTGAACACATATTATGGATATCCGGTACATTTGGACAGTAGGAATTTAGCAGGCTAAGCTCATGGAACTTTTTATATCATTCCCCCCTTGGAAGATAGCAATTCACTTTAAGAATATCCTATTGGTCAAGATATTTAGTAAGGTGTTAGCGACCTAACCAAACTATGAGTAAGGTGTTAGCGACTTGATCAAACTACCAGTGACGTGTTAGCGACCTGACCAAACTGCAAGTGAGGTATTAGCGAACTGATCAAACTGCAAGAAGCTATTAGAACCTATTCGGTTCGGAAGTTATGATTATTTATTAGTGTAGTCGGGTATCCATTCCCACGTATTCTTTATAGTTGTAACGACCCGTAATTTTCAATGGTTTTAATAATATATTTAATTGGAATTTTATGAAATTTTAAATAATAATATTTTTAAATAAGACTTTAATATTTCGAATACGCCTGATTAAGCATAGCAAATGGTAATTTTTCATCTGATAACATTGAAGTTTATTTTCTTCTGTAATTTTTTTCCAATTTATATTAGTTAAAATCGATGGTAATAAAATGTTTTCCAAACCTGAATATTTTTATACCAGCAATTTCTAAATCACCTTCTAATTGAAACGTTGTATTTTGTTTCTTCAAATTTGGACCTCTTTTGCTCCGTTTTCTTATTTTCGGCAAAATAGCAGCATTTTTCGGTATTGATTATCGACTTTTGGTCGGATGATTGTACCACTAATATCTGTATACCGTTTTGATCGTCTCGTCATGTTGATCTCTGTGGTATATTCAATTCTATATTTTGAGATCCGATACGCAGTGAAATTTACGGAATGATTTCCGTACCGGTACCGTTTTAAAAACTTTGGATTTTTGTTCCTACATCTGCCTACCTGTCGAACAAATAATCAATAGCCATTTTCCTTTTGTTTCTCCCCGGGCTATTGCGTTTTCCTATGATTTTTAACTCGTTCCATTTTTTTATTTTTCATGCCTGTACGCCTTGTTCATAATAAAAAAATAGAATAAAAGTTTATATCCGTGCATGTACATCTCCTCTCCTCACCGTGCAACCCAAACCCATGCTCCATTTCGAACCCATCCCTTCTCCTTCTACATCGCCGAGAACGGCCTCAACAACCGCCATCCTCTGCCTGAGCGCAGCCATAGACAGTTGCTATACTCAATAGCGCGTCGACTCCTTTCTCCTCCTCCTAGGTTCGACCAACCAAAGCTCGCCAACACCAGGCCGAGACCTCCCTCTCTCCATTTCCTTTCGCCTGCTTTGCATTATTCATGTTATAGGTTAGTCATCTGTTTGCATAAGTCCATTGTTGTATTTTATATATATATTCATATTGCTTTTCAAAAATATATGAAGATATGTGTATATATGCTTATATATAGTTTTGTTCATGTTTAAGTGTTATATATATTTCATATCATAAGTGGGTTCAGTTTTTAACTCACTACTTGTATATATATATATATATATATATATATATATATATATATATTTCAAGTTTTATATATTTGGTTTTATATATTCTGTTAGTACATGAAGGCGTATATATATTAGTATATATATAGTTTATATATATGTAGCATTTTATATATGTGTTTCAAATGTACTATGTCAGCATATATATACATAGTTGTTTATATTATTTATGTTATACTAGTTTATATATATATATATAAATCTGATATAAGCTTTAATGTATAACTTTGTTTATATATGTAGTCGGTTTGCGTACATATGTATATAAGAAGTTCAGTATGCATATGTGCTCATGTGAGTATATATATATTTATACAGGCTATCTATTTCATACGCTGGTTATATACTATATTTCACAAATCTTCCATGTGTTCGTATTATATATATATATATATATATATATATATATATATATATATGCTTTGTGGTGAGTCCTTTGTTATATAAAAGTATAATGGTTTTCTGTTTGTTTATAAAAGCTTATATTTTAGTTTGTAAAAGTTGTTTTGATGTTGTGTGTATATATATATGGGTTGATTTTTTTATAATATAATTTAGTCTGGTATTTAAATATATATATATATATATATTCATGCCTTAAAATATAATACCGTTATATATAAAAATTTAAATACCGACAACATAAATGTGTAGTATATCTATGGTTATAATACGTATCTTTATAATTTATACATTTTTGGTTAAAATATATTATATGTTAGTCTATAATATATGATGGTTCATCCAGTTGTGTGTGTGTGTGTATAAATATTTGGTAGTGTGTACTTAATGACTTGATGTATGTACTATACGTTTGCTATATGTATAATATGTAGTAGTATAGATTTTTATAATATGTTCGTATAGGTTATAAAATATTACCTTATATATAAATGATAGTCTATATGTATATATTTTGATTTTACAAATATATATATATATATATATATATATATTGATCTAAGAGAAAAAATTTATGTGTATTTTTAAAATCGAATATTAAAATTTTATCAAACAAGTTTTGATTTGTTCTCATCAATATTTGTTAACAGCCTTGTTCGTCCAATTCGTGCCAATCTAGCTTTGTTTTGGAATTCATGCTTGGATTCATAACTCGTTTCATTTGTCGAACCTCTCTAGCCTCGAAAGGTGAGCAATCACTCACGATTACTGTTCTTATATTTATTAAATTTAATTTCAATTGAAATGACAATCGAAATATGTTGCTGTTAGTTATTTACATTATTATATATATGCTATTATCTGTTCATATGTGACACTTGACATCATTTTCTATTATTTATATTGATGATATATTCTTGTTATATTATTATCATATCTGTTATCACTCTGCAAGTTCCCTCTTGGTATAGAATTCCTTATGGGTTGAAATGATAAACATCCAAACGATCTGTAGAATAGGAGAAAATCGTTATGAGTTGAAATGATAAGCCCAAGAAATTTTCATTTGAATTGAATTTGGGATTGCAGGTAGAAATGATATATACCCATATATATTTAAATTGCGGATTGGAATGATAAATATCCGTTTCACTTGACCATAGGATAGAAAATTATATACAGACACCGTTGGTCTATATATAAATATTTTGAAATGATTTCTATGGTTTTGAAAAGAAATATATGGTTTAATAAATATTGATTTTTTAAGATATTATATATATATATATTTGTAAATGATTTCCAAGATTTTGAAATTGAAGTTATTTAAGAATTATACTCAAATAAGTTTGATTTGAAATTTAATAAATTTGGGGTTTTAAAGATATGATTTTATAACTTGATTTTTGATTAAAAGTGATTTAAGTGAATATTTCGAATTTACAAAAATTGAAATTGGTATATTTAGTTTTATTTAAATTTGAAGTTTGAAGTTTTATTAAGATGTTATTTTAAGGATTAAGTAAATATTTCAAAATAAAAAATGGTAAAGTGAATTTGATATATTTATATATATATATATATATATATATATGAAATTTTCAAATTTAGTTTTGAAGTGTTTGAATATTTAAAGCTTTGGAAATATTAAAATTGAAATGGTTATTTTAGGGTTTAAATTTATTTTGAAACCAATATAATTTGAAATGGTTTATTGAGAAACTGAATGAAATTGAAATTGATGATTTGAGATTGGAATAAATTTTGAAATTTGAGTTGATTTGAAATCGATTTGTGAAATTTGATGAAGTTATTTATTTTAAAAGTATGTCTAAATTATTGTGACGCCCCACCTCTATACCCACGCTAGCCAAGAACATTACGGTGAACGCTGTCAACTAGCACGGAGAATAAGGCTGTTGAGGAGCGACCATCCGTGTAATTGCTTTGTGCGAGCATCGATATGTCAGATAGTATAGCATGCAATTCTTTTCAAGTGGGAATCCGACATGCTGACACAAACTCAGAGCTACTACACAGTGGCTATTATATCTTCGGAAACAAATATAGAAGTAAACATAACATAAATCAGTCACAGACAATTCATATCACAAAGGCGAAAATAGATATGAATATAACACATGAAAGTGTTCATCAGAGTTATGGTCTAAAAAGATCCACAATATCCCAAAAGAATAGTTACATGAACTACACAAAAGAATAAGTATACATTATGGAGTCTGTATCTCAAATGTATACAACAAAAACTACTAATCTAAGTAGTCAACCAAAAGTCAGAGAAATCAATCCCAAGAGAGAAGTCAAGCTGAAGCACCTGTAACATCTCGGTCTGACCCGAGTATTATTTAATAAGAAAATAATAAATGGATCAGTCTAACTATAAATATCAGATGAAATGATATAGAATCAGAGTTATGACTAAACACATAATAATCACAAGGCCAAGCTGTGATATATAAGTAGTTGATAATCAACAAGAGATTAATCAATATCACAAAATCTACACAAGAATCAAAGAAGTGTCATACTCTTTATTTCGTTCATCAAACCACAAATATTGACGATAATATCAATGTCAATCACAAAAGTCAATGACACACAAATTCCAGAAGATTACACAAGAAATCCAGAAATCACTAAAGTCAATGACACACAAATTCACCAATGCACAAATATTGATAAAACTTATCAATGGAAATCACGAAAATTGGTGAAACATAAATTCTAGGAATCTACACAAGAAATCCAGAAATCACCAAGGGGGGAGGCCTATCACAAACGGGAGCATAAAGCTCACCAACACGTGTATCACAAACGGAACGCTAATTCCATGGTCGCTAACCATCACAAATTGAGCCGAAGCTCCACAAACGGCCCGAAGACCATGGGTTGCTACCCCATCACAAATTGAGTCGAAACTCCACAAAACGGGGTTAGTCTCCCTCGCAGACAAAGAGACATCGCACATTGCTAGTCTAAATCACAAAGATGATCGTCATGATCAACGAGAAGTGTCGATTACACTAAGCTAGTAAATATATGAGTTTAGCTTCATGTCCCATAACCACTTGCTTAACTTAAATATTTACGAACAAACTGTAGATTTCCATTAGAAAATTGTCACAAGGGTTTCAATCGAACAAGTCCAAGAATTAACCAACAAAGTGAACGCAAGCGTTTCATACCACTTGTTTTACTAAGTCGTTTAATTGGATTTCTCATACGAGTGAAGTAAAGGTTTATATATACTAATAGATTGGAAAACGGTTTTATAAACGAATTTGGTATTAAAATAGTGTTGAAATCGTTTGAGGAAAGAGTTTTGATATTTACTACTAGTATAGAAAACCTTTATATTTTTAAAGTGACAAATCACAAAGAAGATTGTAGGAACAATCAATCACTAAGATTCACATTCGAAAACGTGAATAAAATCCAAAGAAATCGATATAAAATCCATCAAAGTGGATATATCTAAAATTCCCAAACAAAAGGTCATCTAAGTCGATAATAAATGACAACAACAAAAGGGAGACTACACGAATCGATTAAAGTTGGATATTCAAACGGATTAGCAAAATAGGCTAATCTGGCAATTAACAGCAGGTCGGTCGACCGGACTCCCTGAGTCGGTCGACCGAGCCTTAAACAGAGGAGTGCTTATGCAATCGGCAGTAGGTCGGTCGGCCGACTCAGGGAGCTCGGTCGACCGGACCTGTTGCCAGCCTCTTCCCAGCCCATAGTAATGAGCTCCAACCTCGTCCAAATTTCATTCTCTCGAGCAACGACGCTAAGGGTTTATGCCAATCGACTACTCGGCCCTATATGCTCCTCGATGCATCACCAAAAACATGTTCAAACATAGAAGTTAGGATTTTTAACGAATTGAACTCAAAACACCAAAAATTGGAATATACACCAATTCAATCCAAACCAAAATCAAATGCACACGAATAAGTGTTAGGAATACATACCTAACCTTCGAAGATAATTCATAGACTTAGATGTGAGATTAAAAATCTCACCTTTTCACAAAATCGAACAAGAAGAAGCTTGAAAGCAAATGGAAAATCAACCTCTCTTCAACACAACCCAATTGAGCTTGAATCTAAGCTCAAAAACAAGAACATTCCCAAAATTAGGTTTAGGAATTTCTGAAATTGGTAAGAGAATAAGTTGGAGAAGAAGAAGAGAAGCTTACCAATGGGTTCTTCTTGAGTTTGGAGCTAGGAATTTGATTTGCAAGAGAAACTAGGGTTTTGGAGTTTTAATTTCCAATCTCTCCCACCATTAAAGCTAAGAAAACTGAAAAGAGAAGAGAATGAGGGTGAATGGGGAAGAGTGGCTCAGATTTGAGCATAAGTAAAACATAGGGCTGAGCCCAAAAACCAAACCCAAAGTGAAAAGTAGCAAAAATCAACTTTCTCCAAACATATCGAAGCTTATACTCAAAAAGGTCGCAAACGTCATTTTGAACTCAATGGGGGTGGTCTCGAGTCCCAATTCGACTGTTTGCAAAAAGTAGCTTTTCGGACTAAAATCCGATTAACGATAAAATATTTAAATAAAATATTTAAATATAAAATCGATAAATATGCGGGTTGTTACAGACTCCCCTCCTTAAAGAAATTGCGTCCTCGCAATACTTAAGAGGAAAATAAGAAGTAACAACCATGGAAGCATATCAACATAAAAGAAAATTTGAATCAAGAAGTTCACCATAAAGAGCACGAAGGAGTAAATCCGAAAGTTTTTCGTTCGATGAATTCTCAAGATTTCACATGAGAAATCCTTAGGATTTGAGAACCATTGAACTTCTATCAAAAAAGAATATCTTTATATCGAAGGCGCTCAACCTCCGAAGCAATGATGCGAATAGAATGTTGCTCAAAAGTCAAATTTGGTGAAACTTTAATTTCTCAATAACATCGGGCTCAAGAATAAAAACCAGAAACACAAAAGCATTTCCGTATATAAAGGACGTGGAGAACGTCAAGAATAGCAGAAAATTGAGCCGGTGCAACGGCGTAGTAAAAAAACGGTACGTCCGAAAAACTAGAAACTCAAACAATTTGGGACATCAGCGTAGTACAAAAACGGTACGCCCAATGAATCAAAAGCAAAGTCATTGATGTAGTACAAACGGTACATCCAATGAATCAAATAGCAAAGACATTGATGTAGTACAACGGTACATCCAATGAATCAAAAGCAAAGTCATTGATGTAGTACAAACGGTACATCCAATGAATCAAATAGCAAAGACATTGATGTAGTACAACGGTACATCCAATGAATCAAAAGCAAAGTCATTGATGTAGTACAAACGGTACATCCAATGAATCAAATAGCAAAGACATTGATGTAGTACAACGGTACATCCAATGTATCAAAAGCAAAGACATTGATGTAGTACAACGGTACATCCAATGAATCAAATAGAAAAGACATTGATGTAGTACAACGGTACATACAATGAATCAAATAGCAAAGACATTGATGTAGTACAACGGTACATCCATTGTATCAAAAGCAAAGACATTGATGTAGTACAACGGTACATCCAATGAATCAAATAGCAAAGACATTGATGTAGTACAACGGTACATCCAATGAATCAAAAGCAAAGACATTGATGTAGTACAACGGTACATCCAATGTATCAAAAGCAAAGACATTGATGTAGTACAACGGTACATCCAATTAATCAAATAAGACGGAACATCGATGTAGTATAATAACAGTACATCCGATGATCCGAACACCATAAAAGAACACCGGACACTAATCCATGAAAGGAATGAGATAAAGCTCAATAAAATGAAGTGTACCAAAACGTCCGATGAACTTGATAAAAAGATGATTCCATTCAGACAACATCAAAAAGTCAACCACTTGTTGCTTACGACAAAGCGCACTGGCAACACGATTTCCCTTCCAGGAATAAAAAGAATATCAAGATCATAAGATGTCAGGAACTCGAGTCAACATGGAGTTCCATATGAGAAAATAATTATTCCAAAGATTTATGATCGAGGTAGAGAACAAATTTCTCCCCCAAAGATGATGATATCAAACTCTAAAAGCAAAGCAATAGCCGTGAGCACTAGATCATGAGTGGCATACCTAGTCTCGATAAGCTATAATGATTTAGAGACACAAGTGATAGCACGTTCTCCTTTGCAAGAGAACGACATCCAAACCAATACGACTAGTATCGGTACAAATAGCAAAGTCTTGGTCCCCCTCCAGGAATCACAAGAATAAAAGTATCGAAAAGAAAGAATTTCTTTTAAATAATCTTCTTTCCTAAAAAGTTAAAACTTTCAAAATTACATTTATCATTATGTAATAATCTTTCTAGAAAAATTTACTATTTTCAAGTTAATATACTGTGTCTGACTGTCTCATCAAAGCGTTTAGGAAATTCCTATCGATAACGTTGATCAAGCGCATCGACCAAAATTCTTAAAACACTAAATGGGCAATACAATCACGAAATCGTATTCTAGATAATAAACATGCTTCTTAAAAACTTTTAAGAATATTCTTTGTTCATTTTAAGAACAAAAATCAAATTGTACTTATAATTAAATCTTATGAAAAAGATTTTCAAAATTTTAAATTGTTATTCTCATCCAAAAATCAATAAGTAAAAGAATGGTCTCATCGAAATATTCATAGAATATTTGATATATAAAATGGATGAAATAAGCTGGACAAATTGAATGACAAAATAAGTCATTCATTAGAATCATAATGAGTGCGGAATGCGGTAAGTGGAATGCTAACTTCCTCAACTCGTAGCAATGAAAACCGGTGGTAAGGTCAAACAGAAAAGACCTTAGCACCACACAAAGATTACTTAGGTGATAAATCCTAAGACAAGCTCAAAAATACCGGAAAATTTCTCAAACTATTTAGATAAGAGAAACAACACTTTCCTTATAAGTGGGCTTAAGGAATAAAATGATGCCATCAAGTTGGAATCAAAATCATAAAGGAAAAATAGAAATCTGCTTAACAGATTGAAAATGTCGAAGAGGAAAAGTCCACACGAGAAAATAGGATATGGGCTTCACAACGGTTAAGTCAATCCATTCCCAAAATCATTCCAAAGCCTAAATAACGCATGACATGCAAATCGGCTCGGAAAGAAAAATCACACAAAATAATCTCGATATCTTTACACAATAAACTGATTGTTGCGGATCCACCAACCGGATTCGCAATTCTCAAAGAAGTCATTAAACATAAAACATCCAAAGAAAAAGTATCAACAAGTTCTTTTGATATAAAAGAATGGGACGCACCCGTATCAAAAAGAACTCGAATAGGGTGATCACGAAATAAAATAATTCCATCCAGAATAGAATGAGAAATACCTTGGCCACGAGATGTGTTGCCAGGGGCTTGAGCAACATTTAACTTTCCCTCCTTCTTGCCTTGAAGTTTGGGGCATGAAGATATAACATGACCGGGAACTTTGCAGTAGCGACAAGAGAGAGAATTTGGGCACTTGTTCGCATAATGGTCCTTCGAACCACAATTATAACATTCCCCACGACCAAAGGAAGAAGTCTTTGCCACGAAGGTTGCTTGCTTCCCTTTCTTATTGGGATAAGGGCCTTTGAATTTGTTTGGCCTCTTCTTGTTGTTGAAGTTTGGTTTGGAACCCACCACTTCAACATCATTCTCCCTATCCGCCTCTTCAAGACGAAGAGCGATATCAACGAGTTGGTCGAAAGAAACTTCTAATTTTAGAAGTAATGGCTTCTTGAGATTTTTGTTTAATCCATAAACGAACCTCTGGTTCTTCTTTGAAGGGGTGTTGATGTATTCAACCCCATATTTGAAAAGCGACTCGAAAGAGGCGACGTAATCAGTCACGGAGGACTCACCTTGAACAAGGTCTATAAATCGTCGAGCCAATGTCACTTTCTCAGCTTCCGGTACGAATTTCAACTCGAAGCGTTCTCGGAATTTCTCCTAAGTGAGATCCGCTTCATTAGTTTCAGAAATAAGAAGCTCGTACCAGTCCAATGCTCTTTCTCGGAGCATACTTGAGGCCACCTGAACTCGGTGAAGGTCAATAAGATTCATGCGAGAAAAGATTCGATCGCATGACCTTAGCCAAGCCTGTACTTCAATAACAGTTTTGGAACCTTTGAATGGCTCCCCACCCAAATTAGTGTAATCGCTACACAAGCGTGCAAATCCCGACTTTGGGTGAGTAGGTTCTGGGTTAGCTCCAGCTGCTTGAGCAATTGCCACTAAATCAAGAAGCTGTTGAGCAGTCATAAAAACTCCATCCTGGGGTGGAACACTAGATGGCACAGCTCTGGGGCGGCCTGGTCTAGACATTTCTCTTCCTTAAGAAAGAAAGAAGAAGAAGAAAAAGGTTATTCACCAAATTGAATATCAAGCAATCTTGATAGATAAACAAGGAATCATAAGGAAAATAGGATGAATCGGTACGAAGACTCGAATTAAATCCTAAAGCACGACTCCTAAGATGGACTTAGGAGGATGATCCTTGTTATAATATTCCATATTGTTCCGAAGTTTGGCTCTGATACCAAGCTGTGACGCCCCACCTCTATACCCACGCTAGCCAAGAACATTACGGTGAATGCTGTCAACTAGCACGCAGAATAAGGCTGTTGAGGAGCGACCATCCGTGTAATTGCTTTGTGCGAGCATCGATATGTCAGATAGTATAGCATGCAATTCTTTTCAAGTGGGAATCCGACATGCCGACACAAACTCAGAGCTACTACACAGTGGCTATTATATCTTAGAAAACAAATTTAGAAGTAAACATAACATAAATCAGTCACAGACAATTCATATCACAAAGGCGGAAATAGATATGAATATAACACATGAAAGTGTTCATCAGAGTAGTGGTCTAAAAAGATCCACAATATCCTAAAAGAATAGTTACATGAACTACACAAAAGAATAAGTATACATTATGGAGTCTGTATCTCAAATGTATACAACAAAAACTACTAATCTAAGTAGTCAACCAAAAGTCGGAGAAATCAATCCCAAGAGAGAAGTCAAGCTGAAGCACCTGTAACATCTCGGTCTGACCCGAGTATTATTTAATAAGAAAATAATAAACGGATCAGTCTAACTATAGATATCAAATGAAATGATATAGAATCAGAGTTATGACTAAACACATAATAATCACAAGGCCAAGCTGTGATATATAAGTAGTTGATAATCAACAAGAGATTAATCAATATCACAAAATCTACACAAGAATCAAAGAAGTGTCATACTCTTTATTTCGTTCATCAAACCACAAATATTGACGATATTATCAATGTCAATCACAAAAATCAATGACACACAAATTCCAGAAGACTACACAAGAAATCCAGAAATCACTAAAGTCAATGACACACAAATTCACCAATGCACAAATATTGATAAAACTTATCAATGGAAATCACGAAAATTGGTGAAACACAAATTCTAAGAATCTACACAAGAAATCCAGAAATCACCAAGGGGGGGAGGCCTATCACAAATGGGAGCATAAAGCTCACCAACACGTGTATCACAAACGGAACGCTAATTCCATGGTCGCTAACCATCACAAATTGAGCCGAAGCTCCACAAACGGCCCGAAGACCATGGGTTGCTACCCCATCACAAATTGAGTCGAAACTCCACAAAACGGGGTTTAGTCTCCCTCGCAAACAAAGAGACATCGCACATTGCTAGTCTAAATCACAAAGATGATCGTCATGATCAACGAGAAGTGTCGATTACACTAAGCTAGTAAATATATGAGTTTAGCTTCATGTCCCATAACCACTTGCTTAACTTAAATATTTACGAACAAACTGTAGATTTCCACTAGAAAATTGTCACAAGGGTTTCAATCGAACAAGTCCAAGAATTAACCAACAAAGTGAACGCAAGCGTTTCATACCACTGTTTTACTAAGTCGTTTATTTGGATTTCTCATACGAGTGAAGTAAAGGTTTATATATACTAATAGATTGGAAAACGGTTTTATAAACGAATTTGGTATTAAAATAGTGTTGAAATCGTTTGAGGAAAGAGTTTTGATATTTACTACTAGTATAGAAAACCTTTATATTTTTAAAGTGACAAATCACAAAGAAGATTGTAGGAACAATCAATCACTAAGATTCACATTCGAAAACGTGAATAAAATCCAAAGAAATCGATATAAAATCCATCAAAGTGGATATATCTAAAATTCCCAAACAAAAGGTCATCTAAGTCGATAATAAATGACAACAACAAAAGGGAGACTACACGAATCGATTAAAGTTGGATATTCAAACGGATTAGCAAAATAGGCTAATCTGGCAATTAACAGCAGGTCGGTCGACCGGACTCCCTGAGTCGGTCGACCGAGCCTTAAACAGAGGAGTGCTTATGCACTCGGCAGCAGGTCGGTCGGCCGACTCAGGGAGCTCGGTCGACCGGACCAGTTGCCAGCCTCTTCCCAGCCCATAGTAATGAGCTCCAACCTGGTCCAAATTTCATTCTCTCGAGCAACGGCGCTAAGAGTTTATGCCAATCGACTACCCGGCCCTATATGCTCCTCGATGCATCACCAAAAACATGTTCAAACATAGAAGTTAGGATTTTTAACGAATTGAACTCAAAACACCAAAAATTGGAATATACACCAATTCAATCCAAACCAAAATCAAATGCACACGAATAAGTGTTAGGAATTCATACCTAACCTTCGAAGATAATTCATAGACTTAGATGTGAGATTAAAAATCTCACCTTTTCACAAAATCGAACAAGAAGAAGCTTGGAAGCAAATGGAGAATCAACCTCTCTTCAACACAACCCAATTGAGCTTGAATCTAAGCTCAAAAACAAGAACATTCCCAAAATTAGGTTTAGGAATTTCTGAAATTGGTAAGAGAATAAGTTGGAGAAGAAGAAGAGAAGCTTACCAATGGGTTCTTCTTGAGTTTGGAGCTAGGAATTTGATTTGCAAGAGAGCCTAGGGTTTTGGAGTTTTAATTTCCAATCTCTCCCATCATTAAAGCTAAGAAAACTGAAAAGAGAAGAGAATGAGGGTGAATGGGGAAGAGTGGCTCAGATTTGAGCATAAGTAAACATAGGGCTGAGCCCAAAAACCAAACCTAAAGTGAAAAGTAGCAAAAATCAACTTTCTCCAAACATATCGAAGCTTATACTCAAAAAGGTCGCAAACGTCATTTTGAACTCAATGGGGGTGGTCTCGAGTCCCAGTTCGACTGTTTGCAAAAAGTAGCTTTTCGGACTAAAATCCGATTAACGATAAAATATTTAAATAAAATATTTAAATATAAAATCGATAAATATGCTGGTTGTTACAATTATATTTAAACTATTTTATATTTTACTTTGTAAATTATTTAATATAAACTATTTTAATATGCTAACTATTTTTGATATAAACTATTTTAACTTATAACTATTTTATATAAACTATTGTACTTTATAAACTATTTTATTATAAATACTATTTTAATATCTAAACCAGTTAAGTGGGTAGTATTATGATTTCAAAGTATTATGATTTCTAAATTGTGATTTCAAAAGTGTTAAGTGTTATAACTTTGAAAATGCTATGATTTTGGAAAAGGATATATTTCAAATGGAAATGATATTGTATTTTGTTTTAAAATGAAAATGATATCGTCTTGATTTTGTTTTGAAATGGAAATGATATCGTATAGATATGGTTTTGAAATGGCAATGATGTTTTGGTTTTGAAGTATACTATTTTGAAATGACCGCGTTGTTATAATAACGCTTGGTTGTTAAAGAGACCGGGATCGAAAGTTGTCATACTCTCTACCAACTCCGAAAACCGCTTTAACAACTGTGTACGAGGTGGAGATTCTAGAATGAAGTAGGATGGTGACGATATCCTATTGTGGTATATATATGGGCCCGACCCCCGTGAGTGGGCATAAGGTGGCTAAAACAGGAGCGATTCTGGGCCAATGAAGTAGCTCCTCTGATCGGACACATTCCTTCGATAACATTCTATTATTTTGTGATTGATTGGGTGCATCCATTGATTTTTTTGGGAGTGTGGCTCGAGGTGGGCGGTAGCAGCGGTTATGCGTTACCACCAGTCCGGATGCGTAATTGGTATATCTACCCTGGCATTGCCTAGTTGTGTCGTGTCACCTACCCTAGCATGCTTTACTACGAGTTTGATTTCTGTCGTACCTATGGAGTATCCTCTGGTGGCCTCCCGATTAGGAGGGACTACAGAACTGTACAGACTATTGGCACTATAAAATGTGTTAACGGGGATATGGGTAACGCCTAGTACTATTTTTAAATATATTATACTTAACCCTAGACAGTATTATGATAGCGTATATTACTACATAGTAGATAGTTTAACGGATCCTTAAAGGATGGTAATCCCAAACATCTTTTGAATTACTTGTATTTCAGTTGTTATTTCACTTGAGTTGGATTTATTGATAAAAGAATGTTAATCCTGACTCGAGTGTTTTGTGTTTTTCTTTACGCTCGGGTCAGACTGAGTGATACAGCTTTTGGGACTCACCTTTGGAGCTGGAGCTTCATTTGGAGATCCATCTATATCTTTTCAGCTTGCAGTTATTCAGTTCATTCCAGTGATGTATTCTGATCTTGTATTTGACTATTGTATTTGAAATTTCTATTGTATCTTATTTAACTTTGATATATATATATATAGTAGCTTCATAAACTACTATTTATTTTGTTTCCGCTACATATTGTATATTACTCTGTGTCTGTGATTCTGTGATTATTTTATTTACTGTATATGCTGAGTTTTGTCAAACATAAACTAACAAACTAGTATTTTGAGCAATTCAAATCCGGCATGTGTGGATGCGAATGGTTGAAAATATCGGGAATGTAACATCCCCTTTTTGACGCTTTAAATCGACGATAAACCACAGATGTCAAACTTAAACCATACAGAAGGGCGGAATGTTATGGGGTAAATAAGAAAAAGCAGAAAAAGAAAAGGAACAAAATAGAATCTTGCAGCGGGACGATAAAATATAATAATCAAATATACAGTTCATGAAGCTGTTCTACAAAATATTCGATTATAATTATACAATACATATCAGAGTACACATACTAGAGAACAATAAATAATGCAGCGGAACAATATGAATGTAGCGGAATACTATAATAAATAATAATAAATCTTCATCTTCGTCCTTCAGAATACGGTCTTCCAAATCCTGAAATGCTCAGGCTGACCCGAGCAAATTAAAAAGACAAAACACTCGAGCCAGAACTAAAAGATCTTATATAAGTTAAATCAACAGTAAATAATATGAGTGGAACGGCGTCAAAGATGTTTGTGGGATTTGACATCTCATATCCAGTGTAACGACCCGTAATTTTCGACAATTTAAATTGGGTAAATTAATGAGATTTTTGTAATTAAATTTAGTAGAAATAAAAACTTTATTTATTAATATTGAAATGAACGCTAAAAGAAAATAATTTAATGGTAATTAAAACCTATTTATTAGTAATTAGAATAGAATTCTAATGAATGAAAGTAGTGAAAGAATTACCTGGATGTAAATTGTATATAACAAATAAAAGGAAAGTATTAAATTGATTAATGTAATAAAACATTGTTAACAATATTTGATTCTAAATTAGGGAAACGTGTTGACGCAAGTAATAATAAATGAACTTGAGTGAACGTTCCAATTTAATAAAAATTCAAATATTATGACTTAGCTATAAATGGAATATAATAAGAACAAATGCAGTTATTGTATAAATGAAATATAGGTAAACAAATGTAAGTATTGAATTAATATATGTTATTTATTTAAGGAATTGAATAAAATTAGTAATACAATTGCAATTAATAGTAATAATGTTGATATAAGCTAATAAATTAAATTTCAATGCAATACCATTAATGGATGGAATGAAATGGGATTAATGTAAATGTATACTAGGTTATAAATCAATTGGAAGGAAACAAACGTAAAAATCGAATTAATTAATGAATAAAATATACATTGAATGGTAATTGAATGAAATTTAATGTTAATTGGATAAAATCAATATAAGATAATGAATTGCAATAATTGTGGGTTGATAATAAAGTGTGAATGGGAAAATGATTGTTTATAGTAATTGAATGAAATTCCAATTTGTTGGAATAAGGTAAATGGAGTGTAAATAGAAATATTTGGTAATAAATTGAATATAAGAAGACAAAGGCAATTTGATTGAATAATAGAATGGAAAGTCTATTAAATGGGATTATTGGAAATAAAATTGGTAATTTTTGAATTATTGAAATTGGAAGTAAGGATGGTAATTATTATAATAATTAAAATGGGAGTCAATTAGAATTTAATGAACCTTAATGTATATTAATGAGAATTTAAGGCAATAGTTACCAGATATGAAGGAAATAGGATGAATTGAAATGTAGTTTATTTGTAAAACAATAAGTGATGTAATATATGAATGAAATAAAAATAGATAAGTTTAATTGAGACTTTAATTTCAAATAACGTGTGAAATTGACCAAAATATAGTAATTGGAAATATGATAGTCAATAAATAAAGGATGGAATGAGAGCATTAATGTAATGAATGTAAAATAGATATTAACTATGATTATAGAAAGGTTTAATAGAGAATGGAAGGATTGAAATCAGGTTTAAAGCAATGTATTGTAGGTAATTATAAATAACTAGATTTATTAAATTGAAAATAAATGAAATTAAACATCTAAATATTACGTTAATAGAGATTTAAATGAAATCTAAGAATATTAAAAAAATAGATTTTGAATCCAATATTTAATCCATTTATTTAAAATTTATGGATGGAATAATCATTGATTTATTTAATTTAATAGAATTTTGGGAATTCAATTTATAATTTTGAATATAATGAAATTGAAGATTTGACACTGCAATTGATAGATTTATCAACTTTAAATTGACATCTAAACTTGTTTAAAATTTTGTATAAATGATTAAGAATTATAAAGTGATAAAGATTGTCAATTTCAGAATTTAAATGGGAAAATTGATTTAATTTATTTATTTTTAATTATTTGATTAATATAAAATAGCCATTTTGGCCACTGACTCGGATTTCAATGAAACTAGTTTCATCAGATCCGTATCAGTGAATTATTATTGGGTTTAAAGTTTCGTAGCGATCGGACTTGTCGTTTGATCTGTAAGATCGATTTCACCCTAGAGGGGGGGGTGAATAGTGTGATGGTATAAATTATTAAAATTAATCGCGGAAGCTTATAAAATAATCTCAACACAGATTACAGAACAATAGCAGCACAGATAATAGCAGAATAATAAATGCAGAAATAGAACGACACAGAATTTATCCAGCTTCGGCAAAATCCTGCCTACGTGCTGCCCCCAAGGTTTCTACTAGAAATTAGATAGTCCCTCGCTTACACACGTAAACTCGCTATACCCGCTATTGACTAATCTAACTCTACGCTCAAAACCCTGCCACAACTCAGCCACTGAGTTGCGAATTCTTAAGCTACGCCACGTAGCTTGTCCCCTAGTCACACGACTAGAAATTAAACGGTTTAAAAAAGAAAATTACAAATTAAAAACAATTTAAAATAAAATAGCCCTAATTTTAAAACCTATAACCCTTTAAACATAAAATAAAAAAACTTTTTATCAAAGCCGTCCCTTTTCTTTGTTTTCCTTGGCCCGGTCCTTTTTTTATTCATCACTCTGAATATCTTGAGAAAAATGGCATCTTCGATCTTCGTTCGTCTCTAAAATTAGGGCTTGGAAAAATTGAAGTTGCCGACTTAATTTGGCACGATCGAATGATGATTTCGTTCTTGCTTGGTCGATCGATGCTCTCTTCTCTTTGCTTCACGGCTACCTCAATTTGGTCGAGTTAATTGTCAAAATGGTATGCGATTTTTCCTTTTTCGATGTTCATTTTTGCTCGACCTTTAATTCGAGTTATTGATATTGTTCTCTGTTGCTTGAGCTCGAATCCCTATGTGATTGCCGATGATGATTAGGGTTATATATAGGTTTCGAAATCCTATTTTTGCGTTCGTTCAGATATATTTGAATTTGTCAAATTATTTGCTCTGGCCGCTTGATGATGCTTGAACGATTGATGATTGAACTGACTTTGTCAAATTCGTATCTTTCACGTTTCTTGGTTGACACGGTTTTGAATTAATTTTTTGTGATGACCACGGCTTGAATCTGACTTTAATTTGTGACTTTGAACTGGTCGTTGATCATCTTGACTTGGCTTGACACCTTGATTACCACTTGATGTTGAACTCGGTCTTTACTGATCATGTTTACTCCAGCCATTTGATTTGAACTTGTAAATTTTGACTTTGTTTTAAAAAATTGTTACATGACTTTGCTGTGTAGTCTGCACATATTGATTCCATTCATGTTGCTGGACTGGACATTACTGGTTGCTTTGGGATTTAACTTGAGCTTTGTACATCCACTCTTGATACTGCACTGTTCACTGTTGCACTCGATCATATTGACTTCAGTTGTATTTTGGTGAAGTGATTTTTGCCTCTGTACAATTGTTGCTTCCCTGACCTGTTGTAGTTGTTCATATGCCGGTTAGCTTGCATCTGCTTGAAGTTGCTTTGTACTTCCCTGTGCTGTTGACTTTGGTTTTCATGCACTTGTACATGCTTTACTTGGTCCTTGATGTTGTACACTGTCATGTACACTTGTGTTCATGCTTGTGACATTGGTGCATTGTCGTGAGTAGTTTGTAGTTGCTTCACTGGTGGCCTATGTACATGCTTCACTGCATCTTGTCTTGTATTACTTGTGTCACCATACCTGTTGTACATGCAGCTGAATCATGCCTGAAGTCGTTGCCTGGTTTCACTGTCCACCTGTATCTTGGCTTTGCTTGCATTGACATGTTGTGGCCTGTACTTGTATGCTTCATATATGTGGGTGTTTGAAAGTTGCTACTGACTTGATTCACTTCATGTTTGTTGCCAGTTTACCTTGATTCTGCATCACTTGTAGCTTGCTACTGTGTTATCTGCACCCATTATGTTTGATCTGCTGATGTTTGTTGTAGTCCATGTTTTTGGTCTTCATTCTGGTTGTCACTTGAAATTGTTGAGTTGATGCACACTTGTGATCTTTAGTTTGTACTTCTAGTCTACTTTGTCTTCATGTATTTCATGTTGATTTTTGAAATTTTACTTGCGTTGAAACCAGTTTCAAAAACTCAGGTTTGACCTTGTGCTCGTGTCGTGATTGCACGTGAGTTGAACCCGGCTTTTCATTTGGGTTTGACCTGTGCTTACCTGTTCCTGTAAATCGATCAAGTGTATATCGATGTGCACGGCCTTGTGGCATGTACAGTGATACACTGTACATGTCACATTGTTCGTGTGTGATGAATTCAAATTTAAATTATGACGAACAACCCAAATAACTGAGGCAAATCATATTTTCAAAAATCATATTTTATTTTATATTGCAAAAATATTTCTTTTTCAATTTTACTGTGTTAGTGAATATTTTTGCAGATTTCTCAGATGTTGGATTCAAACTGGAATGCAGTTGAAGACAAAATACGAGTGTGAGTGATATGTAGTGAGGTTATCAATGTAAATATGAAATCATGATGTATTCAAAAATGTATATGTATAGTGAGAGCATGAATTTGTACTATTCAAAATTGTAATAAATATTTGTTTGAATAAAATATTCGTTTGAATTCAAATTCCGTGTTATTTATTTTATTCAGCAAATATTTATTTAATCTGTGAAAAATAAAATAGTATATTAACAAATACATTTAAATGAATGTATATATGTTTATTATCATCAAACAAAAATCATATAAGCGCATATTCAACAATCTCCCCCTTTTGATGATAACAAACATATATTTAAGATTTTGAATATGTTAAATGTATTTGATCATGGATATGCATTGCTCCCCCTATTTAATTGCTTCCTCACTACACGATGCCCCCCTACAT
This sequence comes from Allium cepa, assembly GCA_030765085.1. Lineage (NCBI taxonomy): Eukaryota > Viridiplantae > Streptophyta > Magnoliopsida > Asparagales > Amaryllidaceae > Allium > Allium cepa. The sequence continues at coordinate 64,627,074 of CM060935.1, forward strand.
ATATGCATAAATATAGAAATATGCAAATGAGTCTAGATGCAAATGGAAAAATATTTGACCTTTGCTTGATTTTATTTGACAAAATCTTAACTTTTCTCTCCCCCTTCTGTTATCAGCAAAAGAATAATAGTGTTAGAGAAAATAGAGATAAAGTGATCGATATTAATCCAACATTAAAACTCAATTGAATATAAATATTAAATTTCAATAAAAAATCAAACAAAAATCATAAATATTTTGTTAGGCGCATATTCCACTTTTAGAATGATGGAAATGATGTCATCATATAAAACCATACAGTTGTGTCTATTTGTGGTATATTTATATCAGGAATTTGAATATCTACTAACCATGCATAACCGTTGGGACTTTTAAATGAGATTAGTAGTATTCCAAATTTTTTTTTAAAAATGAATTCAAGTATCTTCTAACCACGCATAACCGTGAGGACTTTTAAATGGGATTAGAATCAACTTGTTTATTTAAAAAAAATCAACTTTTGATATGCGTTCCATACATGCATAACCGTGAGGACTTTTAAATGAGCATGGAAGCACATAACAAATTCCAAGTAATTCACCCATGCATAACCGTGAGGACTTTTAAATGAGAGTGAATACTTTGGTATTTATTTATTATTATTATTAATTAATTTTTTTTATTAAAAAAAATGTGAAAATGAAAAACGAACGATTCCTGTTTAAAGTACCACATATTGACAAACTATATAGAATTTTGATGAGTGATGGTCGTTAGTAATATGATAGATATACAGATGGTCATGGAATTTTCACCAAATTTTTTTTTATAACTCTTGTTTAAATTTCTAAAGAAATTTACTAATCATACCGTCTTGAGTCATAAAATTTGATCGATATTAACACTCATCACTTTTTCATTCACTATTTTTCTTTTCGATAATCATTTGGGAGTCAGATTAGTCAAAATAGTCATTTAAAATCAAATTCAAAAATAATTATGAAATTAATTTTTCAAAATGACTAATATGAAAATATGGTCAAAAATGATTTTCTCCAGGGGGTTTTAAAAGAAAATTTTCTGCTATTTGAAAATTATTTGAAATGAAGAATATGCAGATATTTTCTTTGAAAAACGATGCAGTTACTAAATGTCTAAAAAAAACGCTCCACTAGTAATTTTCCTATCAACTAGATTACCAGTGTAATCTGCATCTGAATTTCTTTTTCACTCAAAATCATCATCAATTGAATTTTATAGACCAAAACATGAAGTGTGCACCAAAAATTTCAAACTCAATTTTAGCGGCAATTTAAGCGACATTCTCTTGAATTTGAAATGAAGCCATGTTAATAATCAAAAAACCGTGAATATAGAGTTAGCCGAATTATAACCAAATGTATTATTATCCAACAAAACACTATTTTTAATCCAAAATGATATATATGAAGTAATTCAAAGAATCTAGAGATTTTTATAGTGTTTTTGGCATAAGAATATAATTGGCCAACTATTTTGAATAAGTCAGAATCATCAGCTTTTCATCATCTCAATATTGGCTGATTTTAATTCAGAATACGGTGCAGATTATTACATTTAATATATCGTACAAATAAATATGCCTTTACCTGTTTTACCTTTACGATATTTTTCATTGTTGTCCGTTGTGATTCTGTCACCTTTATACTAGGCTAAGGAACTTTGCTTTGTCGTCCGTTGTGTTTCTGGAACAGCTAAAAATCCAGAGAACACTGTTGTTATTCCTTAGCCTGCCACCACACCTACACGACGAAAGATTTATGTGACCTATTTGTTTTTATAGGTCCATGGTTGTTAGTGGCAGAAAATTTTGAAAAATAATTTTGTGTAGACCCAAAACTATTTATAATTGTTCCCTTCGGCACCCAAATTTGTTTAACTTTGAGAGATTTTATATTTGTGCCTTTTGGAACCCAAATCGGTATAGTTTTCACATGTTTGGGTCTATACCAACAATTATTGTGACTGTGTCCATATTTTCTACAAATTGTGCACATAGAATTAACTTGATTATTATTGCTTTCAACAATTTTCAATTTATTATATCCAAGTCCTTGTCTAACCGTATTATCAGTTTGCTTTCCTAGTAGCATATTCAACGATTTTTCACTTTTGGAAAATTTATCTAAAGTAGTAGACAGTTGTTGGACTTGTGATTTGAGAGATTCATTTTCGTTTAACAATTGTGTGCACTTTTTAATAGAATTCTCTCTCCTAGTATTTTCATTCTCTTTTAAAATCAGAATTTCATTTTCAAGTGATTTTATATTGATTTCTGATTTTTTAATTTCCTCTTCGAATGTTGGACACTTATCACACTTAGGGATTCTACGTTGATAGTTCTTAACTAATTGATCAAGTTATTCATTGCATTCTATCAAAGTATCCTTTTGAGATTCAAGTTTGGCGTATTTTTCCCTAAGTCGTTCAAAATAGCCATTTACTTCGTGGAAATAAATAAGTAATTCAGAGTGAGTAAGTTTTGATACCTCGCTTGTCTCGTCATCGTCGCTATCGGTTATATTCCCATGAAGGCACATATCTGCTTTCTCACTCTCACTGCTATCGCTTTTATTCCACGTGGCTGCAAAACATCTTCTTTTTGATTCCTTTTCTTTGTCGAGTTGAAATCGGGGATAATTGGGCTTGATATCACCGGGTTTGTTGCGAGTGATCCCGTGTTCTTTCGAGTTGTCCAGTGCTTTAATTATTCTGCTTTTCAATTGTTGATTTAGAGCTGGATTTTCGGTATTTGTTGTTCCATCTTTTGAATTTTTTATTATTAACGCTAGCTCAGCTGCTCCATCATTATCATCCTCATCACAACTGCTTTTTACAAATCATGTTAAGCACATTTCTTTAACCGAGTTGGTTGTGGAGGATTTCTCATTGTTGTTGACTTTTGCACCATATATTGCATTTAAAGTATTCCAGATTTCCTGTGCATTTTCACAATGAGAGATGAAATTAAAATTATCTTGATTAATATGAGAATATAATAAATGCATAGCCATAGCATTAATCGAGATAATTTTCTTATATGTTATATCACACCCATTTTCAATAATATCCCAACATTTAATATTAACAGATTTTAAATAAAATTCCATTTTTAATTTCCAATTCAAAAAATCTGTTCCATCGAAAATAGAAGGAATAATATTGGAGCGACCCTCAGCAAAAGTAATAATAAAAGAAGCCATTTCAAAAATTCAAAATTTTAAAACAAAAACCAATTTTTAAAACACGAATTTTTAAAACAAAAATTGATTTTTGTAAAAAAATAAATAAAACAAAAACGGCTTTTGTTCCTAGCTCTGATACCACTTGTAGGATCGATTTCACCCTAGTTGGGGGGTGAATAGGGTGATGGTATAAATTATTAAAATTAATCGCGGAAGCTTATAAAATAATCTCAACACAGATCACAGAACAATAGCGGCCCAGATAATAGCAGAATAATAAATGCAGAAATAGAACGACACAGAATTTATCCAGCTTCGGCAAAACCCTGCCTACGTGCTTCCCCTAAGGTTTCTACTAGAAATTAGATAGTCCCTCGCTTACACACGTAAACTCGCTATACCCGCTATTGACTAATCTAACTCTACGCTCAAAACCCTGCCACAACTCAGCCACTGAGTTGCGAATTCTCAAGCTACGCCATGTAGCTTGTCCCCTAGTCAAACGACTAGAAATTAAACGGTTTAAAAAAGAAAATTACAAATTAAAAACAATTTAAAATAAAATAGCCCTAATTTTAAAACCTATAACCCTTTAAACATAAAATAAAAAAACTTTTTATCAAAGCCGTCCCTTTTCTTTGTTTTCCTTAGCCCGGTCCTTTTTTTATTCTTCACTCTGAATATCTTGAGCAAAATGGCGGCTTCGATCTTCGTTCGTCTCTAAAATTAGGTCTTGGAAAAATTGAAGTTGCCGACTTAATTTGGCATGATCGAATGATGATTTCTTTCTTGCTTGGTCGATCGATGCTCTCTTCTCTTTGCTTCACGGCTACCTCAATTTGGTTGAGTTAATTGTCAAAAATGGTATGCGATTTTTCCTTTTTCGATGTTGATTTTTGCTCGACCTTTGATTCGAGTTATTGATATTGTTCTCTGTTGCTTGAGCTCGAATCCCTATGTGATTGCCGATGATGATTAGGGTTATATATAGGTTTCGAAATCCTATTTTTGCGTTCGTTCAGATATATTTGAATTTGTCAAATTATTTGCTCTGGCCACTTGATGATGCTTGAACGATTGATGATTGAACTGACTTTGTCAAATTCGTATCTTTCACGTTTCTTGGTTGACACGGTTTTGAATTAATTTTTTGTGATGACACGACTTGAATCTGACTTTAATTTGTGACTTTGAACTGGTCGTTGATCATCTTGACTTGGCTTGACACCTTGATTACCACTTGATGTTGAACTCGGTCTTTACTGATCATGTTTACTCCAGCCATTTGATTTGAACTTGTAAATTTTGACTTTGTTTTAAAAAATTGTTACATGACTTTGCTGTGTAGTCTGCACATATTGATTCCATTCATGTTGCTGGACTGGACATTACTGGTTGCTTTGGGATTTAACTTGAGCTTTGTACATCCACTCTTGATACTGCACTGTTCACTGTTGCACTCGATCATATTGACTTCAGTTGTATTTTGGTGAAGTGATTTTTGCCTCTGTACAATTGTTGCTTCCCTGACCTGTTGTAGTTGTTCATATGCCGGTTAGCTTGCATCTGCTTGAAGTTGCTTTGTACTTCCCTGTGCTGTTGACTTTGGTTTTCATGCACTTGTACATGCTTTACTTGGTCCTTGATGTTGTACACTGTCATGTACACTTGTGTTCATGCTTGTGACATTGGTGCATTGTCGTGAGTAGTTTGTAGTTGCTTCACTGGTGGCCTATGTACATGCTTCACTGCATCTTGTCTTGTATTACTTGTGTCACCATACCTGTTGTACATGCAGCTGAATCATGCCTGAAGTCGTTGCCTGGTTTCACTGTCCACCTGTATCTTGGCTTTGCTTGCATTGACATGTTGTGGCCTGTACTTGTATGCTTCATATATGTGGGTGTTTGAAAGTTGCTACTGACTTGATTCACTTCATGTTTGTTGCCAGTTTACCTTGATTCTGCATCACTTGTAGCTTGCTACTGTGTTATCTGCACCCATTATGTTTGATCTGCTGATGTTTGTTGCAGTCCATGTTTTTGGTCTTCATTCTGGTTGTCACTTGAAATTGTTGAGTTGTTGCACACTTGTGATCTTTAGTTTGTACTTCTGGTCTACTTTGTCTTCATGTATTTCATGTTGATTTTTGAAATTTTACTTGCGTTGAATCCAGTTTCAAAAAATCGGGTTTGACCTTGTGCTCGTGTCGTGATTGCACGTGAGTTGAACCCGGCTTTTCATTTGGGTTTGACCTGTGCTTACCTGTTCCTGTAAATCGATCAAGTGTATATCGATGTGCACGGCCTTGTGGCATGTACAGTGATACACTGTACATGTCACATTGTTCGTGTGTGATGAATTCAAATTTAAATTATGACGAACAACCCAAATAACTGAGGCAAATCATATTTTCAAAAATCATATTTTATTTTATATTGCAAAAGTATTTCTTTTTCAATTTTACTGTGTTAGTGAATATTTTTGCAGATTTCTCAGATGCTGGATTCAAACTGGAATGCAGTTGAAGACAAAATACGAGTGTGAGTGATATGTAGTGAGGTTATCAATATAAATATGAAATCGTGATGTATTCAAAAATGTATATGTATAGTGAGAGCATGAATTTGTACTATTCAAAATTGTAATAAATATTTGTTTGAATAAAATATTCGTTTGAATTCAAATTCCGTGTTATTTATTTTATTCAACAAATATTTATTTAATCTGTGAAAAATAAAATAGTATATTAACAAATACATTTAAATGAATGTATATATGTTTATTATCATCAAACAAAAATCATATAAGCGCATATTCAACATGATCGTACTGATTCGAAACGCCTTGAAATTTATGAAATTGAAATCAATTGAAATCAATTTGAGAAATATTGATTTTAGCATAACTTCTCAATACGATGGAATTTGGACTTCAAACCATTTCCATTGCGTTTAAAATATTTTAAAACCTCTATTTTGTTATATGGGTTGACCTAATTTCATTCCGGAGTCGAAACGGGCTTTTTTGGGTCACTTTGTCGTTAGCGCGTATATTCAACCTGATCCATCTATTCTATTCTATTTTGCCTATATATATTCGGTTATAAACCCTATTCCTCTATTTCTCATTTATCTGTACGTATATCTTCTTCTCAACTCCTCCTTTCCAAGGGCAGACAAACCCTAATTGCAATTGCAATCCCAAAATCAAATCCAAAGCTAAAAATTCAAACCCCTTAGAAAAATTTGGAAAAAAATATATCGAAGCTCTCAAAGAGCGTAAATCAGATCTGAAATTCGTTTTTCAATTCGAGGTTCGATGTGGCCAGGAATTGAGCAAAAATTCACGACCGTTCGTTGATCGTCGATGGATTGTGACGGATCGACAAATCGTTGGTACTGTCGTGTGGAGAGTCGAATGGGGAGTTCATCGGAGAAGTTAGCTGTGCAAATCAACCGCTGGATCATCGGATTTATTTCAATTAGAGTATAAGGTTTGTGGCGGCGGCTGCTGCTCCACGTCAAGGTTCGTGGGCCGGAGGTCCTCGCATGGTGGTCAGGATGGGGGTGCGGTTTCGGGGGAGTGTCGGCAAGCTTCTGGCGACGAGCGAAGATGGCCTTAGGCGCTTCGTCGAGGCGGCGCCGTCTTCTTCGTATGCGCATTGGGGCCGAACGCATGCTGTAGCGCATGTGGATAGAGTTGCAGAGCAGCGTGGATGGTTTCTATTGGTTTGTTTTTTTTCTTTTATTTAATTCGTATTTTAGATCGTTTTCCTTCTAACGTGAATAAATTTCACATACGAGGTCATATTCACGCACGATTTTTTTTGGTTAGGATCGTATTGGAATTTCGAATGCTTTGACGCTGGTTTGGATGGATTTGGGGACTGTGCAATTTTTGGGTTTAAATTGAATTTAAATTCAATTTAAATTAAAAAAGGTGAGTATTTTAACCCACTCACAACTTCTAAAATTTCCTATGTTTGTTAGAGGTATATATGATGTGATTTAAAATTTATTTATGGTTGTTTGGCATATTATTAATCATCATCTCAGTTAATTTCATTTATTTGAATTAAATTGCTATTTAATTTATTCATTGCATTTAAACTGCCAGTTAAATTGTTAATTAATTATTCATTGAATATAAATTGCCAGTTAAACAGTTATTTAAATTATTTTTGAATATAAACTGCTATTTAATACCTATTGTTTATTATCCGTTCTATGTTGATGTTATTGTTTGAATTTGATGATGATTGAGATAAATGGTTGATGGTTGATATTGTATGAATGGATGCTGTATTTTATATGGTTATAAACTGCAAGTTATTATGCATTTTTATTTCATTCAGGATTGCGGCGTGAAATGATATATAACCGCAAATTTTCATTTTTAAATTACGGATTGAAATGATAAATATCTGTATCACTTGACCATAGGGTAGAAAATTATATACAGACACCGCGGGATATACATATATAAAAAATTATTTTTGGGAAAATTCTTCTATGGTTTTGTAAAGAAATATATATATGGTTTTATGAGATATTGATTTCGGATATTTGATAAAGGTTATTTTATATATAGTTAAATTCTGGGTTTTAAGCTATGTATAAAATTGTTTAAAGTATGAAGTAAGTTTAATAATAAAGTTGATTTTATTAAAAAAAATATGGATAAGTATTTACTTATATTACATTCTAATTTAGAGTTTATATTGATTTTATAAATCAAAGGTGAGAAGATAGTTTTGAAATTGGTTCGAGATTTTATTTAATTAAGATCTTATTGAAATTTAGATTTAAAAAGAATATGGTGTTATAACTAAATTCGGGTTTAAGATGATTTAAGTGAATAAATCTAGTCTAAATAAATTAAGGAATATTCGATTATTGAATTTGAAAGTTTTATATAAAGGATACTGGATTTATTAAGTAAGTATTTCAAAACTAAATAATAGTAAAGTAAATTTGGTATATCTATATGAGTTAAAAATTTAGTTTTGTAATGGTGGAATATTTAAAACTTTAAAATATATGAAAATTTAAATGGTTTATTTGGGAATTCAAATCGGTTTCTGGAATTGATTTGAGAAATTAGAAACTAATTTACTTTATAAAGTAATTTATTATTAAAACCATTTAAGTATCAAAAATTATGTTTCGAAGCTATGGGTTTAAGGTATATATATTTGAAAGTGCTACGATTTTTGAAAAAAGATATATTTGAAATAAAAATGGTATCATATTGATTTGGGTTTTAAAATAGAAATGATATCGTATTTATATGGTTTTGAAATGGATATTATATTCTGGTTTTAAAGTATAAACTATTTTGAAAAGACCGCGGTGTTATAGTAACGATTGGTTATTGAAGAGACCGGGATCGGAAGTTGTCATACTCTTTGCCAACCCCGAAAACCACTTTAACAAACGTGCACGCGATGGAGTTTCCAGAATGAAGTAGGAAGGTGGCGACGTTTCCTTTAAGGTAAATACGTGAACCCAAGTCCCATGAGTTGACATAAGGTGGCTAAAACAGGAGCGATTCTCGGGCCAATGAGGTCATTCCTTTGACCGGACATACTCTTCGATATTATACTTCGACTTTTGGATTGATTCGCTGGCCACTTTTGATTTTTTTTATTTGGGGGTGTTGTCCGAGGTGGGCTGTAGTAGCTGCTACGCGTTACCACCAGCCCGGATGCATAATTGGTATATCTACCCTGGCACTGCCTAGTTGTGCCGTGTCACCTACCCTAACGCGCCTTGTACGAGTTTCTATTTGTGTCTTACCTATAGAGTATCCTCTAGTAGCCTCCCGATCAGGAGGTATTATGGTACTGTATAGACTATTGGCATTATTTGTGTTAAGGGCTATATGGTTAACCCCTTAACGCTATTAAAAAGTAAGTTTATTTTACAATTAGACACTATTATAATAGCGAAATATACTACATAGTAAATAGTTTAACGGTTCCTTAAGAAATGTAAATGCCGAGCATCTCTTGAGTTACTGCACTCATATTTATTTCTGTTGATTTAACTTACATAAGATCTTTTAGTTCTGACTCAAGTGTTTTGTCCTTTCAATTCGCTCGGGTCAGTCCGAGCATTTCAAGATCGAAGATTTTACTTCTGGAGGACGAAGACGAAGATTTCATTATTATTATATTATATTGTTCCACTACACACTGTATTCCGCTGCATTTATTATTATTCTTTGGTATGTGTACTCTGATATTTATTGTATAAAGAAATAATCTAATGTTTTGTAAAACAGTTTTACGAACTGTATATTGATTATTATATTTTATCCTTCCTCTGTGAGATTCTATTTTGTTTTATTTCTTTCTTGTTTTTCTTATTTACCCCATGACAATCCGCCCTTCCGTATGGTTTGAATTGGCACGTGTGTCGATTTAAAGCATGCGAAAAGGCGGGATGTTACATCTGGTATCAGAGCTTTGATTTAGCGATAAACCTTAGCTTTGTAGGGTCCGACTCTTTATTAATAGGGTAGTACTATCCTATGGGAGTCGTTGAGTGTATATATATGAGAGAGCATATTTGTTAGCGTTATAAAAAGGTTTTAATATTGTGTTAATCTGTTCCGTTTTGTATTTATAAACTCTGGTTGGTGCATGGGACGCTATGACATCAATAGGGGTTTCTAAACACTTAATAGGACAGACTGACATAATAGTTGTTTTTATATAGGTGAATGAAATAATTGTGCCTACTATATTTTCTATATATAATTTTTTTTATAAATATATATACTTGGGTGTAATGTATTGGTAATTAGGTAGTAAAATTATAAAAATAAATTGGAAACAAAAATAAGATCTAAAATAAAATAATTGAAATTTGGGAATTTTAGAACTTAAGTCCCGAGGTTTTGAAAATTTCTTTCAAATTATTTTGGAATATAATAATAATATTATTTAGAAGTATTTTATGATATAAATATTTCAAGATGATTTGAAAGAATTGTTTTAAAGAAATTTTGGAAGAAATAAGTTCTGTACTCCCCTCTCTGTCGCTAGAAAATAATTTCGGTGATGAGTGCACGCATCGTCGACATTCATTTTCGAGTTTCGAAGTGGGAAGGCCACTGTAGTGTTTTACTACAGAGTTCTTTTGATAAAAAAATATAAATTTTAAATTGTTTAAATATAATTTGATTTTGTAAGTGTATATTTATCTGTTATTTGAAAATGATTTGAATAAAACCCGGTATTTAATTCTTAAGTTTCCATTGATTAATAGTTTCAGTTATTGTAGTGAAATTGAATGTAACTAATTTGAAATTTGAAACTTTAATTAAAATAAGAAATTCAATGCTAAGTTATGAATGAAATAAAAGGAAACTGAAATGTGTAACCTATAATACAATGGATATAATTATTAAACATTGAATAAATGTTAAAAGAAATAAGATAAACTGGTATCATTTTCAATTACATTCTTAAAGGCATATATATAACTTACCAAAAGATATGAAAAGTTGAAATGTTTAATAAGAAATTGTAATAGAATATTATACAAGTAAATTTGAAAAAATGAAAGTATTTAATGAAATCCCTTAACAAATAAGAATTTGGTGTTAGAGTTGTTATGAACTTAAGTATAAAAATAAAGGCTATTAATTAAAATAGAAAGGTAAGTACTATAAATGGAATTTAGTAATAAATGAAAGGAAATAAATAAAATTAAGAAGTATATATGAAAGATAATAAACTTAAGTAAATGATTGAAGCTATTTATTTATAAAATAAGCAGCAAAATGAATACTGCAAATAAATGAAGACAAAGAAAAAAAAGAGAATAAATCATTATATGAATAAAGAGGAAATCAAACAATAAATGCTATGAAATTGGAAAATTTAATTTGATTTCTTGTCTAGAAGTATTGTTTTTTTTGGCCTATGGTGGTTGGATAAGGATATTTTAAAATTATTAGGATGTATGAATGATCTATTTAGTTTAACCTAAGACTGTTGAGTGAAGGGTACACTTTGTAATTATTTTTCATTCCGTACAATTTAAAGTTGAACCCGAATAACTATTTGTTTTGTTGATATGAATGAATGATTGATTTGTATGGATTCTATGTGATGGTTGTATGCCTTGTTGCAAGTGATTGTTGATTTTATTAAATTGTTTGTTTGTAGTTGAAATAACCCTAAATATTTCATTTTATATGATTGTTAACCTTTTTGGATTATATAAGTGAAATACAGGTTATGGAAGCATTTGATACTGCGTTTGGTTTCATAATGTAAGCATAATTTGCCCAACAAATAGGTATGTTCTCGGATTACGGTTTATAGTGTTATTATATTATTTCCCCGAGTTGGGATATATATTATTTTGAAAAATATATGTTGTATAGTGTATATTTGATATTATATTTTCTCCCGAGCCTCTCCGTACAAAGGAGACTCTGCCAAAAAAATTCGTAAATTTTGGACTTAGAAATTTTTTGAAGATGATTTCCAGACTTTATTTATTTAAGTATAAAAAGATTTAATGGTTATAATATGGGTATATTTTATTTAAAGTAGTAAATTTTGTAAATTATTTGTTTATAAAGTTAATATTTTGAATAAGACGTATTGTTTATTTAATTCTTTCTTCTCCCTTCTTTTTCCTTTTCGGTGACGAAAAGTTTTGAGTGGGGGAGAGTGTAACGACCCGTAATTTTCGACAATTTAAATCGGGTAAATTAATGAGATTTTTGTAAAATTTAGTAGAAATAAAAAATTTATAAATTAATATTGAAATGAACGCTAAAATAAAATAATTTAATGGTAATTAAAACCTATTTATTAGTAATTGGAATAGAATTCTAATGAATGAAAATAGTGAAAGGATTATACCTAGATGTAAATTGTATATGAGAAATAAAAGGAAAGTATTAAATTGATTAATGTAATAAAACATTGTTAACAGTATTTGATTCTAAATTAGGGGAAACGTGTTGACGCAAGTTAATAACAAATGAACTTGAGTGAACATTCCAATTTAATAAAAATACAAATATTATGACTTAGCTATAAATGGAATATAATAAGAACAAATGCAGTTATTGTATTAATAGGTGGAATAATATAATTTGTATAAATGAAACAAAGGTAAACAAATGTAAGTATTGAATTAGTATATGTTATTTATTTAGGGTATTGAATAAAATTGGTAATCCAATTGCAATTAATGGTAATAATGTTGATATAAGCTAATAAATTAAATTTCAATGCAATACCATTAATGGATGGAATGAAATGGGATTAATGTAAATGTATACTAGGTTATAAATCAAATGGAAGGAAACAAACGTAAATATCGAATTAATTAATGAATAAAATATACATTGAATAGTAATTGAATGAAATTTAATGGTAATTGGATAAAATCAATATAAGATAATGAATTGCAATAATTGTGGATTGATAATAAAGTGTGAATGGGAAAACGATTGTTTATATTAATTGAATGGAATTCCAATTTGTTGGAATAAGGTATGGAGTGTAAATAGAAATATTTTATAATAAATTGAATATAAGAAGACATAGGCAATTTGATTGAATGATAGAATGGAAAGTCTATTAAATGGGACCATTGGAAATAAAATTGGTAATTTCTGAATTATTGAAATTAGAAGTAAGGATAGAAATTATTATAATAATTAAAATGGGAGTCAATTAGAATTTAATGAACCTTAATGTATATTAATGACAATTTAAGGCAATAGTCACCAGATATGAAAGAAATAGGATGAATTGAAATGTAGTTTATTTGTAATAAGTGATGTAATATAGGAATGAAATCAAAATAGATAAGTTTAATTGAGACTGTAATTTCAAATACCGTGTGAAATTGACCAAAATATAGTAATTGGAAATATGATAGTCAATAAATAAAGGATGGAATGAGAGCATTAATGTAATGAATGTAAAATAGATATTAACTGTGATTATAAAAAGGTTTAATAGGGAATGGAAGGATTGAAATCAGGTTTAAAGCAATGTATTGTAGGTAATTATAAATAACTGGATTTATTAAATTGAAAATAAATGAAATTAAACATCTAAATATTACGTTAATAGAGATTTAAATGAAATCTAAGAATATTAAAAAATAGATTTTGAATCCAATATTAAATCCATCTATTTAAAATTTATGGGTGGAATGATCATTGATTTATTTAATTTAATAGAATTTTGGGAATTTAATTTATAATTTTTAATATAATGAAATTGAAGATTTGACACTACAATTGATAGATTTATCAACTTTAAATTGATATCTAAACTTGTTTAAAATATTGTATAAATGATTAAGAATTATAAAGTGATAAAGATTTTCAATTTCAGAATTTAAAAAGGAATTTTGATTCAATTAATTTATTTTTAATTATTTGATTAATATAAAAATAGCCATTTTGGCCACTGACTAGGATTTCGATGAAACCAGTTTCATATCGGATCCGTATCGGTGAATTATTATTGGGTTTCAAGTTTCGTAGCGATCGGACTTGTCGTTTGATCGTACTGACTCGAAACGCCTTGAAATTTATGAAATTGAAATCAATTTGAGAAATATTGATTTTAGCATAACTTCTCAATACGATGGAATTTGGACTTGAAACCTTTTCCATTGCGTTTAAAATATTTTAAAACATCTATTTCGATATATGGGTTGACGCAATTTCATTCCGGAGTCGAAACGGGCTTTTTTGGGCCACTTTGTCGTTAGCGTGTATATTCAACCCGAGCCATCTATTCTATTCCAGTTTTCCTATATATATTCCAGTTATAAACCCTAGCCCTATATTTCTCATTTGTCTGTACGTATATCTTCTTCTCAACTCCTCCTTTCCAATGGCAGACAAACCCTAATTACAATTGCAATCCCAAAATCAAATCCAAAGCTAAAAATTCAAACCCCTCAGAAAAATTTGAAAAAAATATATATCGAAGCTCTCGAAGAGCGTAACTCAGATCTGAAATTCGTTTTTCAATTCGAGGTTCGATTTGGCCAGAAATCGAGCAAACATTCACGATCGTTCGTTGATCGTCGATGGATTGTGACGGATCGACAAATCGTTGGTACTGTCGTGTGGAGAGTCGAATGGGGAGTTCATCGGAGAAGTTAGCTGTGCAAATCAACGGCTGGATCATCGGATTAATTCCATTAGGGTATAAGGTTTGTGGCGGCAGCTGCTGCTCCACGTCATGGTTCGTGGGCCGGAGGTCCTCGCGTGGTGGTCAGGATGGGGGCGCGGTTTCGGGGGAGTGTCGGCAAGCTTCTGGCGACGAGCGAAGATGGCCTTAGGCGCTTCGTCAAGGCGGCGACGTCTTCTTCGTACGCGCATTGGGGTCGAACGCGTGTTGTAGCGCATGTGGATAGAGTTGCAGAGCAACGTGGATGGTTTCTATTAGTTCGTTTTTTTCTTTTATTTAATTCGTATTTTAAATCGTTTGCCTTCTAACATGAATAAATTTAACATATGAGGTCGTATTCCTGCATGATTTTTTTTGTTAGGATCGTATTGGAATTTCAAACGCTTTGACGCTGGTTTGGATGGATTTGGAGACTGTGCAATTTTTGGGTTTAAATTGAATTTATATTCAAAAAGGTGAGTGTTTTAACCCACTCACAACTTCTAAAATTTCTTATGTTTGTTAAATTGATATATGATGTGATTTAAAATTTATTTATGGTGCATCTCAGTTAATTTCATTTATTTAAATTAAATTACTATTTAATTTATTCATTGCATTTAAACTGCCAGTTAAACTGTTAATTTATTATTCATTGCATATAAACTGTCAGTTAAACAGTTATTTAAATTATTTTTGAATATAAACTGCTATTTAATACCTGTTGTTTATTATCCGTTCTATATCGATGCTATTGTTTGAATTTGATGATGATTGAGATAAATGGTTGATGGTTGGTATTGGATGAATGGATGGTGTATTTTATATGGTTATAAACTGCAAGTTATTATGCATTTTCATTTCATTCGGGGTTGCGGTTTGAAACGATATATAACCGCAAATTTTCATTTTTAAATTACGGATTGAAATGATAAATATCTGTATCACTTGACCATAGGGTAGAAAATTATATACAGACACCGCGAGGTGTATATATATATATATATAATTATTTTGAAAAAATTCTTCTATGGTTTTGTAAAGAAATATATATATATATATATATATATATATATATATATATATATATATATATGGGTTTTATGAGATATTGATTTCAGATATTTGATAAAGGTTATTTTATATATAGTTAAATTCTGGGTTTTAAGCTATGTATAAAATTGTTTAAAGTATGAAGTACGTTTAATAATAAAGTTGATTTTATTAAAAATATTATGGATAAGTATTTACTTAAATTATATTCTAATATAGAGTTGATATTGATTTTATAAATCAAAGTTGAGAAGATAGTTTTGACATTTATTCGAGATTTTATTTAATTAAGATCTTATTGAAATTTAGATTTAAAAAGAATATGGTGTTATAACTAAATTCGGGTTTAAGATGATTTAAGTGAATAAATCTAGTCTAAATAAATTGAGGAATATTCAATTATTGAATTTGAAAGTTTTATATAAAGGACACTGATTTATTAAGTAAGTATTTCAAAACTAAATAATAGTAAAGTAAATTTGGTATATCTATATGAGTTAAAAGTTTAGTTTTGAAATGGTGGAATATTTAAAACTTTGAAATATATGAAAATTTAAATGGTTTATTTGGGAATTCAAATCTGTATCTGGAATTAATTGGAGATTTTTAAAAACTAATTTACTTTATAAAGTAATTTATTATTAAAACCATTTAAGTATCAAAAATTATGTTTCGAAGCTATGGGTTTAAGGTATATATATTTGAAAGTACTACGATTTTTGAAAAAAGATATATTTGAAATAAAAATGATATCATATTGATTTGGGTTTTAAAATAGAAATGATACCTTATTTATATGGTTTTGAAATGGAAATTATATTGTGGTTTTAAAGTATAAACTATTTTGAAAAGACCGTGGTGTTATAATAACGATTGGTTGTTGAAGAGACCGGGATCGGAAGTTGTCATACTCTCTGCCAACCCCGAAAACCACTTTAACAACCGTGTATGCGGTAGAGTTTTCGGAATGAAGTAGGATGGTGGCGACGTTTCCTTTAAGGTAAATACGTGGACCCAACTCCCGTGAGTTGGCATAAGGTGGCTAAAACAGGAGCGATTCTTGGGCCAATGAGGTCATTCCTTTGATCGAACGCACTCCTTCGATATTATACTTTGACTTTTGGATTGATTCGGTGGACACTTTTGAATTTTTTTATTTGGGGGTGTTGTCCGAGGTAGGCGGTAGTAGCTGCTACGCGTTACCACCAGCCCGGATGCGTAATTGGTATATCTACCCTGGCACTGCCTAGTTGTGCCGTGTCACCTACCCTAGCGCGCCTTGTGCGAGTTTCTATTTGTGTCGTACCTATGGAGTATCCTTTGGTAGCCTCCCGATCAAGAGGTATTACGGTACTGTATAGACTATTGGCATTATTTGTGTTAAGGGCTATATGGGTAACCCCTTAACCCTATTAAAAAGTAAGTTTATTTTACAATTAGACGCTGTTGTAATAGCGAAATATACTACATAGTAAATAGTTTAACGAATCCTTAAGAGATGTAAATGCCGAGCATCTCTTGAGTTACTGCACTCATATTTATTTTTGTTGATTTAACTTACATAAGATTTTTTAGTTCTGACTCGAGTGTTTTGTCCTTTCAATTCGCTCGGGTCAGTCCGAGCGTTTCAGGATCGAAGCTTTTACTTCTAGAGGACGAAGACGAAGATTTCATTATTATTATTATATTATATTGTTCCACTACACACTGTATTCCGCTGCATTAATTATTATTCTTTGGTATGTGTACTCTGATATTTATTGTATAAAGAAATAATCTAATGTTTTGTAAAACAGTTTTATGAACTGTATATTGATTATTATATTTTATCCTTCCGCTGTGAGATTCTATTTTGTTTTATTTCTTTCTTGTTTTTCTTATTTACCCCATAATAATCCGCCCTTCCTATGGTATGAATTGGCACGTGTGTCGATTTAAAGCGTGTGAAAAGGCGGGTTGTTACATCTGGTATCAAAGCTTTGGTTTAGTGATAAACCTTAGCTTTGTAGGGTCCGACTCTTTATTAATAGGGTAGTACTATCCTATGGGAGTCGTTGAGTGTATATGTAGGAGAGAGCGTATTTGTTAGTGTTATAAAAAGGTTTTAATATTGTGTTAATCTGTTCCGTTTTGTATTTATAAACTCTGGTTGGTGCATGGGACGTTGTGACATCAATAGGGGTTTCTAAACACTTAATAGGACAAGCCGACATAATATTTGTTTTTATACAGGTGAATGAAATGATTTTTACTATTATATTTTCTATATATAAAACAATTTTTTATAAATATATATACTTGGGTGTAATGTCTTGGTAATTAGGTAGTAAAATTATAAAAATAAAATGGAAACAAAATAAGATTTAAAATAAAATAAATGAAATTTAGGAATTTTAGAACTTAAGTCACGGGGTTTTGAAAATTTCTTTCAAATGACTTTGGAATATAATAATAATATTATTTAGAAGTATTTTCTGATATAAATATTTCAAGATGATTTGAAAGAATTGTTTTAAAGAAATTTTGGATGAAATAAGTTATGTACTCCCCTCTCTGTCGCTGGAAAATAATTTCGATGATGAGTGCATGCATCATCGACATTCATTTTCGAGTTTCGAAGTGGGAAGGTCACTGTAGTGTTTTACTGCAGAGTTGTTTTGATAAACAAATATAAATTTTAAATTATTTAAATATAATTTGATTTTGTAAGTGTATATTAATCTATTATTTGGAAATGGTTTGAATAAAACCCGGCATTTAATTCTTAAGTTTCCATTGATTAATAGTTTCAGTTATTGTAGTGAAATTGAATGTAACTAAATTTGAACCTTCAATTAAAATAAGAAATTTAATGCTAAGTTATGAATGAAATAAAAGAAATCTGAAATGTGTAACCTATAATACAATGGATATAATTATTAAACATTGAATATATGTTAAAAGAAATAAGATAAACTTGTATGATTTTCAATTACATTCTTAAAGGCATATATATAACTTACCAAAAGATATGAAAAGTTGAAATGTTTAATAAGAAATTGTAATAGAATATTATACAAGTAAATTTGAAAAAATGAAAGTATTCAATGAAATCCCTTAACAAATAAGAATTTGTTGTTAAAGTTGTTATGAACTTAAGTATAAAAATAAAGGCTATTAATTAAAATAGAAAGATAAGTACTATAAATGGAATTTAGTAATAAATGAAAGGAAATTAATAAAATTAAGAAGTATATATGAAAGATAATAAACTTAAGTAAATGATTGAAGCTATTTATTTATAAAATAAGCAGAAAGATGAATACTGCAAATAATGAAGATAAAGAAAAAAAAGAGAATATATCATTATATGAATAAAAAGGAAATCAAATAATAAATGCTATGAAATTGGAAAATTTAATTTGATTTCTTGTTTGGAAGTGTTTTTTGTTTTGGCCTATGGTTGTTGGGTAAGGATATTTTAAAATTATAGGGATGTATGAATAATCTATTTAGATTCACCTAAGACTGTTGAGTGAAGGGTACACTTAGTAATTATTTTTCATTCCGTACAATTTAAAGTTGAACCCGAACAACTATTTATTTTGTTGATATGAATGAATGATTGATTTGTATGGATTCTATATGATGGTTGTATGCCTTGTTGCAAGTGATTGTTGATTTTATTGAATTGTTTGTTTGTAGTTGAAATAACCCTAAATATTTCATTTTATATGATTGTTAACCTTTTTGGATTATATAAGTGAAATACAGGTTATGAAAGCATTTGGTACAACATTTGGTTTCATAATATAAGCGTAATTTGCCCGACAAATAGGTATGTTCTCGGATTATAGTTTATAGCGTTATTATATTATTTCCTCGAGTTAGGATATATATTATTTTGAAAAATATATGTTGTATATTGTATAATTGATATTATATTTTCTCCCGAGCCTCTCCGTACAACGGAGATTCTGCCGAAATTTTTCGTAAATTTTGGACTTAGAAATTTTTTGAAGATGATTTCCAAACTTTATTTATTTAAGTATAAAAAGATTTAATGGTTATAAAATGGATATATTTTATTTAAAGTAGTAAATTTTGTAAATTATTTGTTTATAAAGTTAATATTTTGAATAAGACGTATTGTTTATTTAATTCTTTCTTTTCCCTTTTTTTCCTTGTCGTGGATGAAAAGTTTTGAGTGGGGGAGAGTGTAACGACCCGTAATTTTCGACAATTTAAATTGGGTAAATTAATGAGATTTTTGTAATTAAATTTCGTAGAATAAAAACTTTATAAATTAATATTGAAATGAATGCTAAAATAAAATAATTTAATGGTAATTAAAACCTATTCATTAGTAATTGGAATAGAATTCTAATGAATGAAAGTAGTGAAAGGATTATACCTGGATGTAAATTGTATATGAGAAATAAAAGGAAAGTATAAAATTGATTAATGTAATAAAACATTGTTAACAGTATTTGATTCTAAATTAGGGAAACGTGTTGATGCAAATTAATAATAAATGAACTTGAGTGAACATTCCAATTTAATAAAAATTCAAATATTATGACTTAGCTATAAATGGAATATAATAAGAACAAATGCAGTTATTGTATTGATGGGTGGAATAATATAATTTGTATAAATGAAACATAGGTAAACAAATGTAAGTATTGAATTAATATATGTTATTTATTTAGGGCATTGAATAAAATTGGTAATCCAATTGCAATTAATGGTAATAATGTTGATATAAGCTAATAAATTAAATTTCAATGCAATACCATTAATGGATGGAATGAAATGGGATTAATGTAAATGTATACTAGGTTATAAATCAAATGGAAGGAAACAAACGTAAATATCAAATTAATTAATGAATAAATTATACATTGAATAGTAATTGAATGAAATTTAATGGTAATTGGATAAAATCAATATAAGATAATGAATTGCAATAATTGTGGGTTGATAATAAAGTGTGAATGGGAAAATTATTGTTTATATTGATTGAATGGAATTCAAATTTGTTGGATTAAGGTAAATGGAGTGTAAATAGAAATATTTGGTAGTAAATTGAATATAAGAAGACAAAGGCAATTTGATTGAATAATAGAATGGAAAGTCTATTAAATGGGATTATTGGAAATAAAATTGGTAATTTATGAATTATTGAAATTGGAAGTAAGGATAGTAATTATTATAATAATTAAAATGGGAGTCAATTAGAATTTAATGAACCTTGATGTATATTAATGAGAATTTAAGGCAATAGTTACCAGATATGAAGGAAATAGGATGAATTGAGATGTAGTTTATTTGTAAAACAATAAGTGATGTAATATAGGAATGAAATCAAAATAGATAAGTTTAATTGGGACTTTAATTTCAAGTAACGTGTGAAATTGACCAAAATATAGTAATTGGAAATATGATAGTCTATAAATAAAGGATGGAATGAGAGAATTAATGTAATGAATGTAAAATAGATATTAACTATGATTATAGAAAGGTTTAATAGAGAATGGGAGGATTGAAATCAGGTTTAAAGCAATGTATTGTAGGTAATTATAAATAACTGGATTTATTAAATTGAAAATAAATGAAATTAAACATCTAAATATTACGTTAATAGAGATTTAAATGAAATCTAAGAATATTAAAAAATAGATTTTGAATCCAATATTAAATCCATCTACTTAAAATTTATGGATGGAATAATCATTGATTTATTTAATTTAATAGAATTTTGGGAATTTAATTTATAATTTTGAATATAATGAAACTGAAGATTTGACACTACAATTGATAGATTTATCAACTTTAAATTGACATCTAAACTTGTTTAAAATTTTGTATAAATGATTAAGAATTATAAAGTGATAAAGATTGTCAATTTCAGAATTTAAATGGGAAGTTCGATTTATTTAATTTATTTTTAATTATTTAATTAGTGTAAAAATCGCCATTTTGGCCACTGACTTGGATTTCGACGAAACTAGTTTCATCGGATCCGTATCGGTGAATTATTGTAGGGTTTCAAGTTTCGTAGCGATCGGACTTGTAGTTTGATCGTACTGACTCGAAACGCCTTGAAATTTATGAAAGTGAAATCAATTGAAATCTTTGGTACTGTCGTGTGACGGATCGACAAATCGTTGGTACTATTGTTTGAAGAGTCAAATAGGGAGTTCATCGGATAAGTTAGCTGTGCAAATCAACGGATGGATCATCGGATTTAATTCAATTAGGGTATAAGGTTTATGGCGACGGCTGCTGCTCCACGTCAAGGTTCGTGGGCCTGAGGTCCTCGCGTGGTGGTCAGGATAGGGGCACGGTTTCAGGGGAGTGTCGGCAAGCTTCTGGCGGCGAGCGAAGATGGCCTTAGGCGCTTCGTCGAGGCGGCGCCGTCTTGTTCGTACGCGCATTGGGGTCGAACGCGTGCTGTAGCGCATGTGGATAGAGTTGCAGAGCAGCGTGGATGGTTTCTATTTGTTCGTTTTTTCTTTTATTTAATTCGTATTTTAAATCGTTTTCCTTCTAACATGAATAAATTTCACATACGAGGTCGTTTTCATGCGCGATTTTTTTGTTAGGATCATATTGGAATTTCGAACGCTTTCACTCTGGTTTGGACGGATTTGGAGACTGTGAAATTTTTTGGTTTAAATTGAATTTAAATTCAATTTAAATTCAAAAAGGTGAGTGTTTAACCTACTCACAATTTAAATTCAAAAAGGTGAGTGTTTGAATTTGATGATGATTGAGATATTGGTTGATGGTTGATATTGGATGAATGGATGTTGTATTTTATATGGTTATAAACTACAAGTTATTATGCATTTTCATTCCATTCGGGATTGCGGTTTGAAATGATATGTAACCGCAAATTTTCATTTTTAAATTTTGATTGAAATGATAAATATCTGTATCACTTGACCATAGGGTAGAAAATTATATACAGGCACCGCGGGATATATATATATATATAATTATTTTTGAAAAAATTCTTCTATGGTTTTGTAAAGAAATATATATATATGGTTTTATGAGATATTGATTTCGGATATTTGATAAAGGTTATTTTATATATAGTAAAATTCTGGGTTTGAAGCTATTTATAAAATTGTTTAAAGTATGAAGTAAGTTTAATAATAAAGTTGATTTTATTAAAAATATTATGGATAAGTATTTACTTAAATTATATTCTAATATAGAGTTTATATTGATTTTATAAATCAAAGTTGAAAATATAGTTTTGAAATTGATTTGAGATTTTATTTAGTTAAGATCTTATTGAAATTTAGATTTAAAAAGAATATGGTGTTATATCTAAATTCGGGTTTAAGATGATTTAAGTGAATAAATCTAGTCTAAAAAAATTGAGGAATGTTCAATTATTGAATTTGAAAGTTTTATATAAAGGATACTGGATTTATTAAGTAAGTATTTCAAAACTAAATAATAGTAAAGTAAATTTGGTATATCTATATGAGTTAAAATTTAGTTTTGAAATGGTGGAATATTTAAAACTTTGAAATATATGGAAATTTAAGTGGTTTATTTGGGAATTCAAATCTGTATCTGGAATTGATTTGAGAAATTAAAAGGCTAATTTACTTTATAAAGTAATTTATTATTAAAACCATTTAAGTATCGAAAATTATGTTTCGAAGCTATGGGTTTAAGGTATATATATTTGAAAGTACTACGATTTTTGAAAAAAGATATATTTGAAATAAAAATGATATCATATTGATTTGGGTTTTAAAATAGAAACGATATCGTATTTATATGGTTTTGAAATGGATATTATATTCTGGTTTTAAAGTATAAACTATTTTGAAAAGACCGTGGTGTTATAATAACGATTGGTTGTTGTAGAGACCGGGATCGGAAGTTGTCATACTCTCTGCCAACCTCGAAAACCGCTTTAACAACCGTGCGCACGGTGGAGTTTCTAGAATGAAGTAGGATGGTGGCGATGTTTCCTTTAAGGTAAATACGTAGACCCAACTCCCGTGAGTTGGGATAAGGTGGCTAAAACAGGAGTGATTCTCGGGCCAATGAGGTCATTCCTTTGATCGGACGCACTCCTTCGATATTATACTTAGACTTTTGGATTGATTCGGTGGCCACTTTTTTTTATTTGGGGGTGTTGTCCAAGGTGGGCGTTAGTAGCTGCTACGCAATACCACCAGCCCGGATGCGTAATTGGTATATCTACCCTGGCATTGCCTAGTTGTGCCGTGTCACCTACCCTAGCGCGCCTTGTACGAGTTTCTATTTGTGTCGTACCTATGGAGTATCCTTTGGTAGCCTCCCGATCAGGAGGTATTACGGTACTGTATAGACTATTGGCATTATTTGTGTTAAGGGCTATATGGGTAACCCCTTAACGCTATTAAAAAGTAAGTTTACTTTACAATTAGACACTATTATAATAGCGAAATATACTACATAGTAAATAATTTAACGGATCCTTAAGAGATGTAAATCTCGAGCATCTCTTGAGTTACTACACTCATATTTATTTCTGTTGATTTAACTTACATAAGATCTTTTAGTTCTAACTCGAGTGTTTTGTCCTTTCAATTCGCTCGAGTCAGTCCGAGCATTTCAGGATCGAAGACTTTACTTCTGGAGGACGAAGACGAAGATTTTATTATTACTATTATATTATATCATTCCACTACACACTGTATTCCACTTCATTAACTATTATTCTTTGGTATGTGTACTCTGATATTTATTGCATAAAGAAATAATCTAATGTTTTGTAAAACAGTTTTATGAATTGATTATTATATTTTATCTTTCCGTTGTGAGATTCTGTTTTGTTTTATTTCTTTCTTGTTTTTCTTATTTATCCCATAACAATCCGTCCTTCCATATGGTTTGGATTGGCACGTGTGTCGATTTAAAGCGTGCGAAAAGGTGGGATGTTACATCCAGTGTCAACGTGAGTGCAATAACTTCAGAGATGTTCGGGGTTCGCATCTCCTAAGGATCCGTTAAACTATTTACTATGTAGTATCTATTATAATAATGTCTACAGTAAAATAAACTTACTTTTAAATAGCGTTAAGGAGTGACCCAATATTCCTCTTAACACAATAATAGTCTCAGTAGTCCATCCAGTATCAGCGCATCTCCAGATCGGGAGACTACCCTAAATACTCCACGTGCTACGGGAGAAAATCAAATCGTACAACGCACGCAAGGGTAGGTGACACAACCCAACTAGGCAATGCCAGGGTAGATATACCAATTACGCTTCCGGGCTGGTGGTAACGCGTAGCTACCGCCCACCTCGAGCCACACCCCCAAAACAAAAAATCAAAAGTGGCCACCGAATCAATCCAAAATTCAGAGTATAATATCGAAGGGATGTGTCCGATAAAAGGTGCTACCTTCTTAGCCCATCGATCGCTCCTGTTTTAGCCACCTTATGCCAACTCACGGGAGTCAGGTCCATGTATTTACCTCAAAGGAAACGTCTCCACCATCCTACTTCATTCTGGAATCTCCACCGCGTACACGGTTGTTAAAGTGGTTTTCGAAGTTAGCAGAGAGTATGACAACTTCCGATCTCGGTCTCTTTAACAACCAAACGTTATTATAACACCGCGGTCTCTTCAAAATAATTACACTTTTAAAACCATAATTTAATATCCATTTCAAACCCATATAAATACGATGTCATTTCCGTTTTAAAACCCAAATCAATATGATATCTTTTTTTATTAAAACCCAATCAATATAGTATCATTTTTATTTCAAATATGTCCCTTTTCCAAAATCATAGCACTTTCAAATTTATACACTTCGAAACCGAACATTTGAAATTATAACACTTTTTAAAACATAATACTTTGAAATTCATTACTTCAAAACATTTCAATTTCGATAAAACATTTCAATTTCGATATATTTCAAGGCTTTAAATATTCCAAAATTTCAAAACTAAATTTGATAATTTCGATTGAACAATTAAATTTTCTATTATTTAGTTTTGAAATATTTTACATAATAAATACCTTATCATTTAAATAAAACTCAAATTACAAGTAACTAAATATTTCTTTCAATTCATTTATACTTGAAATAATCATTTAATTCACCTTCACCCCAAAATCGAGTTATAATAATTATACCTTTTAAAATTTCCAATTCAATAAATTTCACATCAACCCTTGTTGAGTTTAATACTTAAGTAAATTTAATTTTAAATAAATCTCCAATTTATCTCCCAACCTTAATTTATTTAAATCATTATACACTATGTTAAAATAAAATTTACGTACTTACTTACATTTATTTAATAAAAATCAAACTTTATCCTTAAACTTAATTTTTATTTAACAAACTTATACGTAGCTTAAATTCAAGCATTTAACTATATATAAAAATAATATTTATATAATATGAAAAAAAAGCAACATTCATTAAACCATATATTTCTTCCCAAAACCGTAGAAATCATTTTTAAAATATTTTAGATATAGACCACGGTGTTTGTATATAATTTTCTACCCAATGGTCAGGTGATACAGATATTTATCATTCCAATCCGTAAATTGAAGATAAAAATACGGTTATATATCATTTCAAACCGCAATCCCGAATGAAATAAAATCCATACAACTTGCAGTTTATAACAATATAACATACAACATCCATTCATCCAATATCAATCATCAACCATTTATCACAATCATCATCCAATTAAATCAGAAACATTAATATAAACAGATAAATAAACAACAGGTATTTACTGACAGTTTATATTCAATAATAAATTAAATAACAATTTAACTGGCAGTTTATATGCAAAAATAAGTTAAATAACAAGTTAATTCAATATATTCAATTTAACTGAGATGATGATTAAAAATATGCCAAACAGTCATAAATAAATTTCTAATCACCTCAGAAATTAATTTAACGCACATATGAAATTTTAGAAGTTGTGAGTGGGTTAAAACACTCACCTTTTGAATTTAAATTGAATTCAAATCCAATTTAAACCCAAAATTTGAACAGTCTCAGAATTCATCCAAACCAGTAGAATCCTAATATGAATCTAGCGGAGAAAACCGCCCGTGAAATGGACCTCGTATGTGAAAGTTATTGCGATAAGAACAAGTTGGAATTGAAATAAAATAAATAAATAAAACAAAAGAGTACCAATCATGGACACGTCAGCGTCTCCCTCTTCCACGCGCACAGACATGTTCAAACCCGAGAAAAAAAGGAGCAGCTTCCCTGCTTTTGACCGGCCGTTGACCACGCAAATCCCACCGCCTCCGGCACCTATACTGCCGCCGACCACAACCGAAGGCCACGCCTTCCAACGCCGCACACGGCCGAGCCAATGACCCCACCTCCGGTTGCCGTAAATCACCATGTTGCCGAACCTATGCAAAACCCTAATCGAATTTTTCCGCCCAATCCAACCGTCAATTCGTGAAACGAAGCATACCGATGAACTCCACTCAGTGATCTCGACAAAACCTATAAATCAATTTGGCGATTGGTTGCGATCGATCGCGATGAAAAGAACGGCTGAGAATAAACGAGCCAATTCTAGCTACATGGAAACCTAGATCCAAAAACGAATCATATATTTGACTTGCACTCGTCGAGAGCTTCAAATCCATATATAATTCGATATAGTTTGTGGAGTTTGAAATTTTTGCTTTGAATTTTATTTGAAATTGCAATTGGAATTTAGGGTTCTGTCTGCCATTGAAGAGGAGAAGCCAATAAACTTGTACGTACAGAAATGAGGAATAAGAAATAGGCTAGTGTTTATAACAACATATATATAGGCTGAATAAAATAAAATTGACTGGGCTCAAATGGGTTTGGAAATTGAACGATAATGTCCTAGAAGCCCGTTCTGCCTTCGAAACGAAATTGGGTCAACCCATGTATCAAAATAGATATTTTAAAATATTTTAAACGCTATGGAATAGGTTTCAAGTCTAAATTCCATCGTATGAAGAAGTTATGCTAAAATCAAATTATTTCAAATTGATTTCAATTGATTTCAATTTCATTGATTTCTAGGCGTTTCGAGTCCGTACAATCAAACGACATGTCCGATCGTTACAAAACTTGAAACCCTATAATAATTCACCGTTACGGATCCGATGAAACTAGTTTCGTCGAAATCCGAGTTAGTGGCCAAAATGGCTATTTTCCAGTTAATTAAATAAATTAATATTAAATTAATTAAATCACTATTTCAATCCAAATTCTAAAATTTATAAATTTTATTACTTTTTATTTCTTAGACAATTATAATAACTTAAACAAATTTCTATGTTAATTCAACATTAATTATTTCGCTAATAACCATATTTATTTCTAATTTCAATAATTGTAGAAATTACAAATTTAATTTTCCATAATTCCATTTAATTGACCTTTCACTCTATTGTTCAATCCATTTTTATAAAAAGGATGAAGTTAATATTGGTTCAAGATTGTTTACATTAATATTCTCAAGTTTCATCTAAATTTCCATTTATGTAATATTTAAGTATTTAATTTCATTTAATGGAAATTAATCCTATTATCATAAATTAAATTCCAATATATTGGTAAAATTTATTACCATTCCCTTTTTTCATCCAATTGTCATAATATAAATAAAGTAAATGTTATTTCCCATTATTAACTAAATTCACATTAAAAAAATATTTAATTTAGATTTATTGCCATTTTTTACCACATTTAAATTAACAGGCTAAATAAATAGGTAACATAAAATATTTATTACCATTTACTTTCAATCACACTTATGAGTTATTATTCACAAAAAATTGTTACAATTGTTTACATCACACAAATTTCATTCAATCATCATTAACATACTATTTAATTATATTTATTGAAATTTACTTCCAATTTATTAAATACAATAAATTATAACCTTACCATTGTTTCAATTAAATTGGGATCGCACTAAATTAGTTATTTATCAACTGGCATTAACATTACTACCTTAATTTACATTCAGTTATTGTTAATCAATATTTTATTGCATTGGTTAATTAAATGCTTACTTTTATTTACTTATTTTAAATTTTATACCTAAGTGCAACAATTAACACTATTTCTTTATTGGGATTTCAATCCAATTGTCAATAATTAATTTTAATTACCATTGCTACATTTCATTTTTAACATTTGCTTCATCACAAGTTATAAAGTTTTTATTTCTTTCTAAATTTAGTTACAAAAAATCTTATTAAATTAACCAATTCAATTATAGAAATTTACGGGTCGTTACACTCTCCCTTACTCAAAACTTTTCTTCCCCTGAAATGAAAATGGAGGGAAAAGAAGAATTAAGAAATCAATATATATTACTTAAAATATTAAATTCATAAACAAATAAATTTACAAAATTAATTAACTTAAATAAAATATACCAATTTATAACCACTAAATCTTTTTATACTTAAATTAATAAAGTTTGGAAAACCTTTTCAAAATTTTCTAAGTTCAAAATTTATGGAAAATTTCGGCAGAGTCTCCTTTGTACGGAGAGGCTCGGGAGTAAATAGAATATCAAATATAAAAATATATAACATATATTTTCCAAAATAACATATATCCCAACATGGGAAAAACAATATAATAACGCTATAAAACCATAATCCGAAAACATACCTATTTGTCGGGTAATTAACGTTTAATTATGAAACCAAAAGCAGTAGCAATTGCTTCCATAACCTGTACTTCACTTATATAATCCAAAAGAGTTAATAATTATATAAAATGAAATATTAATTTAGTTTCAACTACTAACAAACAATCACTTGCAACCACGGCATACACATCAAATACAAATCAACCATCCAAGCAAGACAAAAAATTGATTTGTTCGGGTTAAGAAACTTTAAATCGCATAGAATGACAAATAATTATGAAGTATTCCACTTACTCAACGGTTTTATATAAACTCAATAGGTTATTTATACATCTAAGAAAATTAAAGTATCGTTTACCCAAACAACTCATAAACCAAAACAAACAACAATTTCAAACAATAGATCAAGTTCATTCTTATTAATTTCATTTTTTTTCTACATTTATCGTTTGATTCCTTTTCATTTATACAATGATTTATCTATTTATTTAAATTTAACTTCTTACAAATTTCATTTATTTTCATTTATTCATATCACGTAAATTTCTTTTTTATTGTATTACATTCATTTATTTGCTACTTAATTTCATTTATTTACGGTATTCATCTTTCTACTTATTTTTAAAATAAATAACTTCAACATTTACTTAAGTCTATAATTACTTACTTGCAACATTTACCTTCTATCATATTTTATTATAATAAGATTTCCATTATAACTTAAGTTCATAACCCCTATACATCAAATTCTTATTTACAAAAGAAATTCATTGAACCCTTTCATTCATAAGTTTACTTGTACAATTTCTATTACATTTTCTTATTAGACATTTCAACTTTTACATCTTTTGGTAAGTTATATATATGTTTTTAAGAATGTAATTGAAAGTTATACAAGTTTATCTTATTTCTTTTAATAAATTAAAAGTTCAATAATCACATCTTTTGTTTTTTTGTAGGTTATATATTTCAACTTTCTGGAAATTTCATTTATAACCTAGCATTAAATTTCTTATTACCTTTAGAAGTTCCAATTATTAATTAGTTACCTTCCATTTCACTACAATAATTTAAAATCTTACTTAAACTGAAAATACCAATTTCATACTTTTTCCTAAAATTCTTCTTTATCTCTCCTAAACTATTTTAAACCTTGAATTTAAAACTAAATCGTTTATTTCTTTAAATAATATCACTTAAGTTTAAAAATTCATTTATTCCCATTTATTTAAAAGTCTCCTTTTCCATACTCGGAATTTATTTATTAGAATGATAAAAATCAACTTTTTATCCTTTTCCAAATTCATTCTTTAATTTATCCAATTTCACTATGTTTATTTAACTTAGAATTCCCTCTTCTGTTTTCCTTTAAAATTCAATCCTTATATTTTTGATATCTCAGTATATCCAAAATATATTCAGTCAAACCTTAGCATTCAATATTTTCGATTCCCAGTATAATCAATATAATCTACCACAGATTATCAAATAAAACATATCACCAAACATGAAAATAAATTCCAACATTTTGAGGAATCCAGTTGGATCCCTCCAACATGTTTCCCTGATCTACAGATGTTAACACAATATAATAATATCAATCCCACTTCGAGGGGGATATTGCAGTATATAGGGTCATCCGCTATTATGCGTGGCCCATAGGGTCTCATTCACTATAAAATGCAGGAATCAATCACTCCAATATATATATATATATACTATTATATATAATATCACATCCAGTCAATTCAATCATTCAACCAATAATTTAAATTTAATTATTTAAATTTAATTATTTAAATTTAAATGGTAATCCAAATGAGTGAGATTAACTCACCTTTGATTTTTGTTTGCAATCCATTTTCATCTCGACTTGTTTTCTTCACAATTTTGACCTTGTATAAACAATTCACGATTTTTTTACTATTTGAATTAATCAAACAATTAATCACCATTTACTTATTAAATTTTAACTTATAATTTGATTTAAACTAATTTTTCCTTGAAATCTTTAGTAACTAAAAT
Source organism: Allium cepa (assembly GCA_030765085.1). NCBI lineage: Eukaryota > Viridiplantae > Streptophyta > Magnoliopsida > Asparagales > Amaryllidaceae > Allium > Allium cepa. Next base: position 64,658,185 of record CM060935.1, read on the forward strand.
AATTAAATAAGTTTATTTAACAATTTGTTCACCAAATCCATTATTTAAAAACAAACTAACAAATTAAAATATGTAAGTGTATATTTATTTTATTTTGAAATTTTATATATACTAATATGAAAAATCTATATAGATTAAAAACTAGTCTCTATAAAAATTTCCTATGTTTAGCTATATATATTTAAAATAAAATATATATGTGTACTTATACATTTATATTTATAAATCTTTTCATGTAAATAACCAAAACAGTAAGATCTTTACAATAAAAACTTCTCACCTCTTATACATATATATTTGTAAAATACAATTCTAATTTTAGAAAAAAAACTTTTCCTAATAGGTATACATACATACATACATATACATATGTATATATGTATGTGTGTGTGTGTGTGTATATATATATATATTAGTTTAAATTACATCAAAGGCAAACTATTTTGTATCATATTGTTAAATTACAACCCATCCCTATATATTTTCTGCACACACGTATGAATACATTTTATTAAGTTAAATAAATAAACAAAAGATGGTACCTCACTGCCTCAGGTCGGACCCTAGATACTCAAGCCTCTACCTCATACACGAAGAACCACAATGTGACTTCGACTCGGCCGATGGCCCTACTTCCACACGACTCCGAGCGTCGTCGCAAATAACAGGAGCCCCATTCTCACAACCGAGCTTGAGCTCGAAGAATCGCATCCCTTAAACAATCAAGCTCTTACCTCGTGCATGATCAGCTTTCCATCAGATCAGAATTATCGATATTCCTTCCCACCAGCCTTGCTCGAACCATACGCGACCCAACTGTCGCATCGATTCTTTCTCCTCTACTAACACTAACCTCACTTGTGAAATTGACTACGATTCCAAGGGCGACGTTCCCCTCTTCCCGCAATCGAACGAATTCGATTTCAACGTTCGAATCGTTTCAGTGATTGTTTGGATTTTTTTTAAACGAGCCTATTCGTCGCTCAATTTGATTTGAAAAAGAAAAAAAATGTTTTGAACTAAGGACACGAGGAACGAAAAAAAGAAGCCGTGGTTTTATTTTTATTTTGCGAGGAAACGAATTTCGCTTGAACGAATACAGATTGAAAGGGGACGCCATTTGATTTTATATGATACGAAGCATTCCTCTTTTTTATTTAAGAGAAGATGCGTGTTACAAGGAGGACACGTGTTTCTGAAGTGGAAAAAGAAAAAGTATCGATGTGAAATTATTTAAATTTAAATTGCCTCAAAAATGTAGCTTAAAATTTCGAACTCCTATCGAGGCGTGCCACTTGGCGTTCATAATGTTATACCCCTATTTAGGATGCAATGGAAAAGGTTTCAAGTCCTAATTCGATCTTATGGAGAATATAGCTTTTTGGACCCTGTTATTATATCGAGTTTCGATATAAATTTTAGCACGTTTATATATCGTATGGCCACATGATAACTCCAAAACAACACAAAATTTGAAATCCGATAATAAAATACTATTTGGGATCCAATGGAACTGGTTTTGTCGAATTCCGAGACTGTGCTCCAAAAGGCTATTTTTAAATATCGATTTAAACGATATAATTTCAAAACTGAACAAAACACTTTCAAATTCAATTCTAAAGCTTCCATTATCCTCAGTACTATTAATATAAATTTTATAATCCATTGAATTTTTTTAACAAGCTTTAAATTCCACATTCAAACTTTACTAAATTTCCACTTATTAAATTCAATAATTCAATTATCTCATAATTGGTTACATTTGAAATTCAAGTTCAAAATTAACTTTTAAATATTTTAAATCAATTAAATATTCCAATTTCAAATATCTAAAATTCTGGGTCGTCATAAGTATATTTCTCGTTTTACCAAAAAAGCAAATAATTAGCTTGAAAGCTACACAAAAGCTCATCAAAGGTCACAAAGATATCCGAAGAGAAATAATTAGATATGAAGCATAAAAATTTAACTTCATCAAACTATTTAATGATGTCTAAATACTTTATATACTTTAAAATCTCTTCTTTTACGTTCATGCCTTTTATAACTCAATTATATATTTATTCTTGTTAATAAAATAAGCTAAAAAAATCTGAATTAATCTCAAAGTATATATATCTTTATATATAGTTGTATAAAATTCTTTAAAAGAGATGTTTTTAACATGAAGCTAAATTCCAAAAATCACGTAATGGCATGAATATTTATTTATGAAAACATACTTCTCAAAATATATGAATCAATCTCAAGAATAAATTTATACGGTACATTTCTCTAAAAAAGGTTAGATAACATTTATTTATCTCATTAAAGATTTAACTATCATATTTGAAAACCCTTCTTCTCAATCTATAAAATTATTACTACTCTCATTAGTAAACTCTATAATAATCTTTCTTTACTGTAATGTTTTTAAATACAAGATTCATATTCATATTTCAAATCCCAAGTTTTGAAACCAATAGCGTATTTTATATAAACTCTACATGTGATTGGAAGAGAATATATTTAATATAGCTAGTTTAAAGATAACTTTGTTTTCTTTTATAGTATACGTAAATAATATATAAATATATATAAATTATTATAAATAAATTAAAATAATAAATTTCCCCAAAAACATGAAGCTCTCGAATTCCAAAAATCGCAGAAATTCAGAATGCAAAAGGAACTTACTAAATCAATGGGAAAAGGGAAACATGCTAAAATTTAAAAGGGAACAAGCCTGGAACTAATTGACCAGTCGACAGGTTGAAGCTATCGGTTGACCGGTGATGCTGCCTGGAGTGTGAAAACTCTAAGCATCGCCTCCGATGATGATATGACCAACTTCAGCCATCAAAAGTTAGTTAGTAAAGCATGCAATCACTACCAAACCAACATATAACAATACCCATCATAGATGGATCATGCAGGCATAAAAATTCTAATATTCAATCTACTATAAGCTATAATTTGACAGAGGTTAATTTCACTTTTAAGAAATTTCTTACATTTAACGACCCGTCCTTCATTCCACAGAAAGACGCATCATGATTAAAGAAAGAAAGGGACAGAGAAGTGAAAAGATAGAGAAGAAAGAACTAAAAAACATCAGAATCTCACAGCGGAATGAATAAAATATATTACATCCCATATAGTATCATATACATCAGAGTTATACAGCTTATACAACACAAATTATACAGTTATAAAGATCTGTCTATCATACAACTCTAATACAATACAGACATCATCACAGAGGTATAAAATGGTAGAAATATAGCTATCTAAACGTTGAAGCCTCCTGCTCCAAATCTCCTCCAGAATTCCTCAAAGCTAACCTGAATCCCTTGGCTACTCCTAAAAATTTTGAGTACCAAGAGTTTAATAAAACAGAAAATAAACTCTGGGTCAGACATGGGTCTGGTGTGAGTAAAATGTTTAAGGTTGCTTAACTTTCAAAATCCTTTGAAAAGAAAGGTATCTCGTAAGACTTCCCACACATATACATGGAAAAGTTTTTATCTTACGATAACCAAAACATTTAATAGAAAATCCAATGATATTATAATAGTGTCCATGGTTTTAAAGTAAATAGAAAATAGCTGAAATTGTTACATGATTAAATTCTAGCATACTAGCCACAAAGTGGGTTATACAATCAAAACCGTAAAGGTACGTAACGAAAATGGGTTTCCATTAATGGCAGGGCTACTGGGGTACCGCTCGTCGCAGTACCTCGTCTAGATCAGAGTACTGAGGATCCACCCTAAATCCCCTGCAACACAAGGCCGGAACCATCCCTTATTGGATAGTCCCGAACAAGACAACCCTGCAGTTGGCGCGACCAACCACACACACTAAGCCGAAATAAAAGGGACCTCTAGACAGGGGAAAATCCCGTCCTACTTGGGCGCAACCCACTGAGCCTTGCTGCACCTCCCCTGTTTTAGCCATTCCCGGTTGATGAGGATTGAAGACACGATTACCTTTATAGAACACATTTATCTTAGAATGCTCACTATCCTCCTGACGATATTCTAAAAGCATTCAATCCACACAAGTTCATTCTAGGTTCGAACGAAACCAAAAGCATTATCTCGTTACACTCATTTTGGAGTCACCCTCAGAGTTAACGACAATAGTCCTTGCACTCTGAATCTCCATCTCGAACCTGAAAGTACTATCTCCGTTAAACTCATCTTGGAATCACCCTCAGAGTTTTAACGACAAATAGTTCTTACACTTCGAGTCTTCATATTTACTTGAATTCACGACCTAACGTTTAATTTGGATCGATGTGGTTTTTAGATATCCAATTCGAAAATCGATCCCGGTCTCACCGAATCCAAAACGCCATTTTGAAGTCCAAGTGGTTTAAGGGTTTTAAACATTTTAACTTATATTCAGAATAACATATACAGATAGATGATTCACATTATCATAAATTGATAATTCATATCAACCAAACATGTCACAAAGTAGCACATATCACATATCGGAGATATCACATCCAAATCATCCAATATCATTCAATCATCCATAAGCAGGATTGATTCACTCTTAATCAATTTAATCAATCTCTAATTAAATTAATTTACTAACTTTTAATTACTTAGGTTACCTAAATCCTACTTACTTAACATTAATTAATTACAAATCAATTAATTGATCATCTCTTAATTATCTATCTTAATTAATCATTCTTGATTAATTATTTTTTATTTACATTAAGTAATTATCCCTTAATTATTCATTCTAATTAATCATTCTTGATCAGTTACTCTTTAATTACATTAAACAATTAACTCTTAATTAAGAAAATTAATTATCCTTTAATCATTCCATTAATTAATCTTGAATTAATCTCATTAATTACATTAATGATCCTCTAATTACTTCATTAATTAATTATTCTTCTAATTAATTTAATAATTAATCTTTAATTAATCATATTCATTAATCAACCTTGATTAATTATATTCAGTAATTAACTATCCTTAATTACTTATATTAATTAATTAACTTCTTAATTAATTATATTAATAAATTCTTTAATTAATTACACCAAGTAATTAATCCTTAATTACTTCCATTAAGTAATTATTCCCTAATTACTTTTATTAAGTAATTTCCCTTTAGTTAATTACATTCAGTAATTACCCATTAGTTACTTACCCTAAGAAATCACACTTTATTAATTACACTAAGTAATTATACTTAAATCAATTTCTTTTTGTGATTATACCTAATTAATTAACTAGTTAATTATCTTAAATTAATTACCTTAATTAATCATCTCATAATCACTAGTTAATGATCTTTAAATTAATTACAATCATTAACTACCCACTAATTACTTATACTAAGTAATTATTCTTAATTACAATAAGTGATTAACCTTTAATTTATTTTACTAATTATTTACTCTTAATTAATCACAACCTTAATTAAATAAAGATAAATTCTTTATTTTATTTTAAATACTTCATTATATCATTAAACTTATTTGAGAATCATTTTGGAATTAATTACATAATTAATTCTAATATAATTAATTTTAAACAAATAACTTTGAAGAAAACATTTATCTTATACATTAAATCTTGAAAAACTAGATTTAGAATTTGTTTTCAAACTTGTTAAATAGATTTACCTTTGAAACTAGGTTTACATTCTTTTGAAAATATATTACTAGCCTTTTAAAAACTTATTTAAAATTTCTTTTCTTAAGAACTTGAACTAGTACATTTATTTGCCTGAAAAACAATTTACACAAAAAAATTGAAAACAATATCATTAAATTAAAGTTTAATACTCTTATATTTTAATTCAAACATCATCTTTTATATTTTAGAAACACTCATGAATTCAATTACATAATTAATCAAATTTTATAATTACTTTTTAAAACAAACAATTTTAACATTTTCTTATCCTTGAAAACATCTTAAATTTATATATAGCTTTAAACTTGGCTAACATCCTTTTTGAAATTAATTGATCAAATCTTCCTTGCTTTCAAACTACCCGAACTTGATTTTCTTAAAATTTTGAAATATGTACACCGCAAAAATCAAACCCGAGCTAGCTATACAATCTCTCGTGCAAAACCCTCAAATCCCCGAGCCACTCGTATACCCTCACTTCTTCGAGTCAATCACACAAACGACCAGAGAATAACTTAATCATCCCGAAGCCTTCAATCATCCCAGAAATGATGTGCACGTATGCACAGTGCACGCCTCCCCTACCCACTCTGACCAATTTCCGGACCCTCGTTAGATCGATGTCGACCTCACCTAACCACTCGACTACCTACGTCGTCGAATTCTTCAATGCAACGAAAATGAACCCAAACATCCAAAGCCTGGAACACACCCAGATCGAAAAACCTCACGCTGTCAACGAACAACGCCTCGAGCAACCTCGCTGATTGCACCGAAACATCGCCTCGACCTCTAGCACCAATTTCCCTTATCGCGATCGACTACGATGCGCCATAGATGTCGAACGACGCTCGACATTTTCTTCGACAAAAACCAAAACCAAAACCCTAGATCACCACCATTGGACCGCCACAGCCATCATAAATATTCCAAACTATTTTTCCCACAATCCCCTACTTTCCATCATCCTCCACTTTAAATTTCATTCGTTCCCTTGCCGCCAATTGACGGCGATCGACCAAAAACTCAAAATTGCTCATCGTAGCATATCACAACAATCTCTATACTAAAAATCCTGATTTTACTTCTTAAAATCATCATTCACCACAACAAATCTGTTTATGTATTCGAATCATAAGATTTAAAACGTTTGATTTTCTTTATTTTCAGATCAACACTGTATTTTATATTTCTGTAAAAAAAATCTCAATATAAAATCTCGAAACTATTTTTAAAATTAATATTACATTGTAATGAACATCTTTCATTCAAAGATCAAGGTTTGAATCAGATTGTAAAAAGAGATATGAATTTTCAAGTGAAAAATAAGGCCTGTAACTCAACAGAGAAATATATGTGTGTGTGTGTTCATATATATATTTATATATACAGACATCCACATCAAAGCAACTTAGTCAAGTTCCAAAAGGCAAATCAGGCAAACATATTACAACATCTCAATATAGATTTATCACATACAACAACATAAGGACTTATTAAAAACTGTTTTTAAAAAAATAGTTTACTCACCTTAATATGAAACAGAGGACAAAAGTTTTGATCTGCAGTTGATAAATCTGAAACTTTGATTTATATTTGCTTGATCTTGAATTTACTTTTGATCTGAAGCTTGAAACTGTTGTTAGATGTTGAGTTGATCTGAATCTTTATATTGCTTACTAAATTAAGTTGAAGGTTTGAAGTTGTTGCTGAGTTTTGAATTCAGTTTTCCTTTTATTTATTTTTTTAGAAAGAAAGTCGAAGATATAGGAAATGGATGAGAAGAGAAATGTATATGCCTGGTTCTATTTAACTTTTCATGAATATAATTAAATTTTTAGAAATGAAAGTGTTTTTCCACTTGTTTTTTTGCATGATACTTAAGTGACAATTGTATTTACATGAGTTCCTTAACTTATAAATGCTTAAACTACGCATTATTATGTTTACAAGTGTTAAAATTTTTATTAAATAAAATTTTCTTAGTTACTTATGTTTTAGTATTAATATATGTTTTGTCTTAATTTTTGTTAATATGTTTCTTATGTTTTTATATTAATATATAAAGGTTATATTTATATATATTCAAATCCTATTTATGCAAGTTAAAATTAAAAAGAAAGAACATTAAAAATAAAAGAAGTAAACCTTTAGTTAAATCTTATTTTAAACATAGGCTAAGATACTTTGAATAAATAAACATTTGTCTTAAGTGGTTTGAAAATATATGGTTAACTTTTTAAATAGCTTTGAAAAGCATTATATTAAATTCCCAAATTACAATAGATATTAAATTTGAAAAACATGTTTTTATTTGTTAATTTCAAACTAAAACTTTTCTATTTACAATATATACAAATATATACATTATAAATAGAAACATTCTAATATTAGCCTTGAAAATTATTACATTGAATTTTAAGACAAATTTTCCAATTAAAATACACACACACACATATATATTAAAATTAGACAACATATCTTTCTTAAATTTAAAACCAAAGGCTTCCTATTTACAATATATATACCAATATATATAGATTATAAATAGAAAACAATTTTATTATTTTTTTAAAAAGATTAATTTTACCAATTAAATATTCATAAAAGAAGATTATTAAATCAATTTAAATACTTATTAACAAAGATTGTTAAATTGCTATTGCCCAAAATTCTGGGTCATCACATTACAGGTATCAACAAACATCCAAAAATCCACAAAAACTAATCAATCAATAGTATGCAACATAAAATAGAGATAATGGTGAGGATTCCTCACCTTATTTCCTTTGATTCCAACCTCTAACAACCCAAAACAGTACAGCCCTTACTAAAGACTTCCAAGCCCTAACAATCAATTTACTAACAAACAACATAAGAAATTCAATCACGGCAAAATCCAAAATTAATGGTTCTAAAAGATAGAGAAAGGTAATGAATCGTTACCTTGAATTTGTGAGAATTTTCAGGAATTCCTTAATTTTCTTTTGAAGATTAAGCTCAAGGTTTTAAAGTATTTAGGCAAGTTTTCTTTCTTTCTACTTAATGGAAAATGAATGTACAGTAAGATAAGAGGAGGGATTTTGACTTAGTAACATTTTTGATGGGCTTTGGTTTAATCAGACCTAATAAAAGAAATAATTTATTTTCTTTCTTTTAAATTCAAAAGGCCTCTTTTCTCTTTTTAAACCTTACAATGAAATTGAGAAATAAAACCAATACAACCCAATTCTAAAAGGCACATTTTTATTTTGAATTTTAAACCCTAATTAAAGTTCTTATATTTATCCTAATTGAAATAAAATTCAAATAATAATTTAAAAGAAAATTCTATTTTCAAAATTTTGTTATTTTTACATCATATCTTAAAATCTAAAAATCTACATTTTTCTTATCCATATAAATTCATTCAAGAAGATATATTCCTAAATTTTTCACATTCATTTAGAAATCATTCTAAAACCAAATTATCTTCTTTCTAATAACAACAAAATATTCGATTTTCCTTAAATAATTAAAATTTTAAATTTAAATTATTATTATCATAATATTTTAATTAATAAATTTAGTTGTTACAAGCAAATCTTTATTTTTAGGGATTTTCCCTTAATGATTATGATTTTCTATGAAATTATCGTTCTAGAAAAGTGTTCAATTAATAATTTAAATATATTAATTATATGGGTTTGTAAAGATATTTGAGAAGGTAGAACGTGATCTACTAGCAATTTCTAAAATGAATATGAAAAGTATTTTATTATCCAAGAACAATTTGACATGAGGTAAGAGTTAGTAAAAAGTTTTGTCTTTAAAAAGAAAACAACTCAGTTTTTATCGTAATTACAATAGTGCCATTGATAAATAACATAGAGACCTGACACTTTGAACATTTTAGAAACTAGACATGAGTTGATGCATGTGGTAGCTACTGGATAGCTTGTGCTGCATCTGCATTTATATAGACTCGAGAAGGGTTGATGCATGCGATGGCTACTTAATAGCTACGTGATGCATATACTTTTGTAGAGACTCGACACCTTGTAATGTTAGGGGCTCGATATCTCATGTATTGAAGAGGGTCGATAACCCCTAGGGTTTAAAGACTCGACACTTATAAAGGCGGCATTCTCTTATTTTTTAGAACTTGATATCTTAGATTTATGGGATCAGAACCCCTTAAGTTTTTAAGACTCGACATCCTCAGTCTTATAGAGATTCGATTGCTTCAGTATAGCTACTCTATATCTATGTTTTAGTGGTGTTAACTACTGTATGTTTATAAGCTCCATAACTTTATTTAGGGGCTCGGAACCTCAAGTTTTTAAGAAATTCGACATCTACTATATTATAGGGAATCGATACCTTTTTGAGTAGGTGCACGAAACCTATATTTTAGCGGCATATATAATTGTGTGTTTATAAACTGGAAAGCTATGTTTTGGATGCTCTATAACCTATGTATTTGAGATGCTCGACATCCTTATTTTGATAGCAATTTTTTTAATGTTATGTAAAGAATATAGCGCTTTGACATAAGAATTTGGCTAAGCATTTGGGTAATGTTTTCCTTGTTTTTAAAGAAGAGTTTCAAGTGATTTATCATTGAAGATAAAAGTTTTCAAGGAAATGAAATAATGTTTAAGCCTAATTTTATATGGATTTTTCCATGGGGAATTATTACTTAAACCCCAGTAATTTTGTGATGGACGTGCCTATTGATTGAACATATTTTGATGAATGGTGTTTTGTGTTCTAGTTATCATTCAGTTAGTTAATTTTGCATATTTATCATTGTCATACTCACATCATCATGACCCAACATTGCGTCTTAGGATTTAGGGACAGAATTAGCATTAGGTTGTTCTAGTGGTGTATATGGATAGACTAAACTCCTTAATGAGTAGAATTACATCTAGGAGATTAAACAGATCAATTGTGTTAGGATGCTTTGAACTGATCAAAAAGACATGACTCATGCACTTTATAGCCAGAAAGATTAATGGTTTCCCTGCAAAACCACTAGGTTCATAGTTACCATAGGAAATCTATGATATATGTGACAGATAGTTCATATAATTCTGGATAGGTTATTAGTTGTCCAGCGAAAATTAATAGGTTCATAGTAACCCTAGGTAAACTATGATATATGGGATAGATAATCTATATAATTTTGGATAGGTTATTAGTTGTCTTGTAAAAATTAATAGTTTCATAGTATCCCAAGGAAAACCATGATTCAAGGACATATAGTCCTCTGATCTAGATAGATAATCATGTTACCTCCTAATAGTATTTAGATATTTTGGTATATCTAGTTATGTTTGGCTCGTGTTAACCTAATTGGTTTTTGGTTGGCTTGCAAAACCATTAGGTTTATAGTAACCTTAGGAAAACTATGATTTGCATAGACAGTCCAGTTTCCTTCTAACCATATCAGGAGACCTCCTAATCGTATTTGGAGATTTTGGTATATCTTATTATCTTTTAGCCTGAGTCAGCCTCATAGCTATTGGTTGTATTATGAATACTAATAGTTCATAGTAACCCTAGGAAAACTATGATACAAGGACAGACAGTCCTCTGATTTGAGATAGAAAGTCCATTTTATAGGATGGGTAAACTTTGGCAATGCATAACCCTATGATAAAAGACTAGTTAGACTTACTCATGTTGCATACATGCATATAATCATGTTATGTTTTGTTCGAACCATTGTAGTTGCAGGTGCATGATTTATGAATGGCATATTTTGATAAGATACTAGTGAGGGGAAAACCCATTCCGTTCTACGGCGTGGTCTTACTATATTTTTTTGGTTTGAAATGATATATTATTATTCACAACAGGCTTTTTGTCTGACTCGAATTTTTTGTTTTTCCCCTTAAACTCTTGGTTACTCATTTGAGTAGGTTAGGAATAAGTTTTTCAGGTTGGGCAGATGTAAGGATCTGTAATTTTCGATAATTAAAACATAGTTAAATTAATAAGATTATGTAATTTAATGTTGAAGAAATAAAATTAATGATATATGAATAATAAAACTATCTAGAATTAAGTTTAACAATGTAAATTTAATGTAATAAATGAATAGAATGAAATGTAGTAGTATTAATTCAAGCTAATTGATAACTACTTTAAATGTAATTCCAATATTGCAATGATTAGAAGTATAATTGGTTATAAAGTGTAAATAAGAATAAACCAAGTGCTGTATAAAATGGTGGAGTTTATGTAATAAATTGAAATTGATTGAAATAGAATAATTAATCTGTATGTGAATTTGTTAGTTTTTTGTTAGCAATAAACATAGAAATGTGTTTAAATTGGTAAGTTATAACAATGACAATTATAAATTCACTATTTAATTCATTGATAATAGATTGGAAATCAATTGCAATTAATTCACTTAATTAGTGTATTTATGTAGATTAAATTTATAATTGTAGAATATTAATTCAATAAGATGTAACCTAAAGTAAATTTTATTCATAATACGATAATTGATTGAATAAAAAGAATTGAAATCAAGTTTGATCAAATTATTGTAATTTGAATTAAAATAAATGGATTTATTCTAATTAAATGTAATTAAATACTATGTTAATGAAAACTAAGATGATAATGGAAAAATATTAGTGTAATAAGATATAAACAAATGTTAATTACAGCCATGAGATGCCAATTGATTGCATATTAAGATGGAAAGGCGAATAAATGGATTTATTAGAATTTAAAGTAATAACCACTATATTTATTTCAGTTGGAATTAAACACTGTAACTAGTAGAATAATTGACATTGGAATTTGTTTCAAATTATTATAAATGTCTAAGTAATCGAAAATGATAAAATTTGTTACTAATAAAATTGGAATTTAAAAGGGTGATTTAATTAATTTAATATTAATTTATTTAATTTATGTGAAAACAGTCATTTTGCTCACTGCCTTGGATTTTGATAAAACCAGTTTTATTGAATCCGTAATAGTGAATTATTGTAGGATTTCATGTTCGTAGCGATCAGACTTGTCATTAGTCGTACGGACTTGAACGCGTAAAAATCAATTTAATTGAATTCAATTGAAATAAACTGATTTTTTAGCTAAATACTTTATATGATGGAATTTGGGCTTGAAACCTATTCCATTGAGTTTAAAAGCGTCGAAAACATCGATTTTGATATACGGGATGACCTACTTTCGTTTCGGAATCAATACGGGCTTTTCGGGTCGTTATTATTAATTCGAACCAATTCGATATGTTATTCGTTCTTATCGGGCTTCGTTAATATATATTGTTCTATTCTAACCCAAGCAGCCATTTTTTTTCCTCATTTCTATACGTACAATTGCATCTGTCTGCTTCTTCTTCTCAATGGAAGAAACAAAATCAAATTTGCTAACCCTGAATTCAATTTCCAAATCAATTTCAAAAATTAAACTCCTTAAAACTATATTTTATTATATATCATTGCAAAGCTCTCGCCGAGCGCAATCTACTGCAACAATTTGTTTTTCGATCTGGTGCATCATTTGGCTAGAAATTGGTAATTTATTCCCGACCGTCCATACTAGGTTTTCGGATTGGACGGTGGATATTCGTCCTAGGGTCGATCGGGAAGTACTGGAGCGAAGAGGAAATCGAGTGAAGTTGATCAGTGGCAGCCATTCATGCTATGGTCAACGGGGATTACCACGAACGGTGTCTATATGTAGCCGTGGCGGCATGGAAGTGGTATGGTCGGAGACTGCCGCATAATGCCTGGAGGCACGCCATGGCTTGGGGCGTCGCTCTGGAGCAGCTTGATCTGGGAACTGCATCGTTGGTAGCTGGTGATTCGTGCTTATAGGTGGTGGCTATAGCTTCGAGGAACAGCGTTGTGCGTGGTCACGATCGCGCTAGGGTTTAGAGGTTACGTTTTTTTTATAATTATTTTATTCATTTTATAATATAAAATCATATAACTTCTAACATCAATAACTTTTGCATATGAGCTCGGATTCACGTGCGTTTTCTTCGTTGTGATCGTATCGAAATTTTAAACATCATGGAATGGGTTTGGATGCATTTTGAGACTATTCATTTTTGGGTCTTCTTTGGATTTCAAATCGATTTGAAATCAAATGTGTGTGTTTTAACCCACTCATGACTAGTTAATTATTTTATGTTAGTTAAATTATATTTAAGATGTTATTAGAAATTGATCGATTGATGTTTGGTGTGTTTAAATTGTCATTCCTGTTAAATTTGACATTTATTGTATTTAATCATTATTTAATTTTATTGAATTTAGTTGTCAATTTAATACGTGTTAATGATAATCAGTAATTTATTGATGCTTATTGGTTGATTTGGACGATGATTATGATGGATGTTTGATTGTTGATATTGGATAATTGGACGCTATATATTTATATTGTTTTAACAGTGCAAGTTCCCTATGGGTTGAAATGATACATAACCGAACGCTTTAATAGATTAAGGAGAAATCGCTATGGGTTGAGATGATAGACTCAAGTGATTTCACGTATTGAAATTAAATTTAGGGAACCCGCGTTCAAATGATATATACCTATATGTGGATTGAAATGATAAATATCTATATCACTTAACCATTGGGTAGAAAATTATATATGGACACCGGATCAGTTAAATTAAATGATTTTAATTCTTAATTTTTGAATCAATTATATGATATTTTGAAATAAAAATTCAATTTATATAATTGTAATATTGTTGAAAATCCGAGTATTAAATCTGAAAATGAACTTGGTTTAAATGAATTGTTTAAAGGACTTAAATTGAATTTGGAAGCTAGACGTGGTCCAAATGTGTTGAAATGAAAGAAATAGTTCAATTTGATATTAATCTCAAATTTATTATAATTAATATAAACTGTTTTAGAACATATTGCTTTCAAATCCTTTTTATTAAGATTTCAAACTACTAAACCAATTTAAGTTATTTTGAACCAATTGAATTATTTTAATCAGTTTAATCTAATTTAGTTTATTTTAATCTAATTTAACCTATTTTAAACTAATTAACCTATTCAATCTATATTAAATAAATATTTTGCTCTATTTTAAATCATTTAAACTTTATTAAACTATATTAAGCTATTCTAATTTATTTTAAACTATTTTAATTTATTTTAAACTATTAAATCTATTTTAATTCTATTTAATCTATTTTAAATTCATTTAATCTATTTTAAATCTAATTAATCCACAATAAACCTATCTAATCTATTTTAAGCCATTTAAAATATTTTTAAATCTATTTAAAGTATTTTAATCTATTATTTAATCCATTCTTAATCTGTTTAATCTATTTTAAACATATTTAACCTAATTTATATCTGATTAGAACTATGTTAAACTAATCAAACTATTTATAACTATCTAAATTTAAAATGGTGTAAAGTGGAAAATTTTAAAATTAAAGCCTTGATTTTCAAAGCGAATAAGGTTTAATAATGTTATAACATAAGTTGGGATTTGAAATGATATTTGTTGTTGAAATGAGAATTTAACCTAATTGTGAATATAATTTCAAAAGTGATATGGTTTTGAGATTATGATATTTTGACATCGGTTGTGAATTGACTTTTGAAATGTAAAAGAACCATCTGCTGTCAAATAAGCATTTGGTTGTTAAAGAGATAGGGATCGGATATTGTCATACTTTCTGCCAATACCAAAAACCACTTTAACAACAGTGTACGTGGTGGAGATTCCAGAAATAAAGTAGGATGGTTTGGCGAACGATTCTGTATGAGGTATTTACGTGGCCCTAACCCCCGTGAGTTGGCTTAGATGAGACAAAAACAGGAGCCATGCCAGGCCAAGTGAGGTCATTCCTCCAATCGGACACATTTCTTCGATACCATATTTTGACTTTGGCCACCCCTCGATTTTGATTATGGGAGTGTGTTCTGCGGTAGTAGCTGCATACGTTACCACCAGTCTAGATCCGCAATTTGTATATCTACCCTGGCATTGTCTCGAGTGCTGTGTTCACATGCCCTATCGCTCCTTCTACGAGTCTGGTTTGTACCACACCTATGGAATGCCCTCTGAGTAAACCTCACGAAGGAGCTTACGGTACTGTATAGACTATGGGAATGTATAAATGTGTTAAGGAGGTTATGGATAATGCCTTAACGCTATTTTAATACTTTACTTTACTGTAGACACTATTATGATAGGGTATTGTACTATGTATATAGATAGTTTAACAGATCCTTAGGAGATGGTTATCCCGAACATCTCTTTAGTTACTGCACTCACATTAGGCACTGGATAGAAGACATTTAAACCTGTAAACGTCTCCGACGTCGTTACACTCATATTTATTTACTGTTGATTTAACTTACATAAGACCTTTTAGTTTTGACTTGAATGTTTTGTCTTTTCAATTCGCTTGGGTCAATCTGAGCTTTTCAATGTACCGAAGACTGTTTTCTAGAAGACGAAGACGAAGATTTAGTATTATTGCTATTTATTATAATTATACCACTGATTCATGTTGTTTCATTGAATTATTTAATTGTTACTGCTGTATGTACTCTGATTCTGTATTTTAAAAGTATAATCAAATGTTATTTCTAAAACAGCTTCATGAACTATTTATTTGATTATTATATTTTTTCATTCCGCTATGAGATTCTGTGTTTGTTTTCTTTCCTTTTTGTTTTTTCTTATTTATCCCTTAACAGTCTGCCCCTTTGAATGGTTTGAGTCTGATGTGTGTGGTTTTTCGTCGATTTTAAACCGTCCAAAAAGGCGGTTCGTTACAGCAGATAAGCTTCCGAAGACGTGCATGAGGCAAGTTGATATTAGAAGTTTATTTATGCCGTGTTGTTAAATTCTATGCTTTTTTAGATGGATAAAATGACAGAAATTATAACTATCAAGTAATTATACTCTAATCATCTAAGAGGGCATCTTCATTTATCGCTCTTGGAATATATTTGTAATTATTATATTTTCTTTGAACAAGGAATCGATGTGATTATATAATGAATATGAAAGTTTGTTTAATAAAATATGTTTTAGATTTTTTCATATTCATATGCTTTTGGTGTTATAGATATAATTAACCGATCTTATTTTGCCACCGGGAAATAATACCATTGATGATTGTAACATAAGTAGTGCTTATTTTTGGGTCTAAAAATGGGGGATGTTTCCAATGTGTTTAAGGGTTGGTTTTTCCAATGCATTGTTCCACAACCACTGTTTTAATTCCAAGAGTTGATTACATATTTGATGTTCGAAGTGTACTAGCAGTGGTTCATCTTGTCAAGCTCTAGTCTTCTACTCCACTCGCCTACATTTGACACATTTGTTAGTGACTTGCTCCTATTATTGGAAGGCTTCCTTAGTTTTCCTGGTAAGCCATATTGTATCCCCTGAAAATGGATCAACATCCTGTGTGCTAGTGAGTATGAAATTAAGTGGGCCTGTTTCAACAACCAATTGTGTGGTTCCAACATCAGCATTGACTTCTATTGAGACATCCTCTTTTGGTCTCGCATATCCTATACCATTAGTCTAGTATTGATTAGTTCTGCATCAGTCTGATTTGGTTTGAGCTCCAGTCGGTTCGGTTTATGGAAGTTCGGATTTCAATGGCCCCTTCCTATCTTACCTATTCCCATATGTCCATTTTTTATACGTTACGAACTGAACTCCAGCCTTGGTCTCTCTGGACCTGCATTACTGCTACTTGCTCCATGAGTCTAAGGAATGCTCCTTTATCTTCGAATACTAGCCAGGAAAGGAGCTACCATATCTTCCATCGTCATTTGCAATCACTGCTAAACTTTTCTCTAGTAGTTATACCAAGTTGCCTTCACTAGTGCTCCACATTCCAACCCTATTTACTTTGCCAGCTCATAGATCCTGAAATCTTTAGGGTCCTTGGTAGGCCAATCTCTAAGGAGAAGGTAATACTAAGCAAAGCTCCAATTTGTCATGCCACCCACCCACGTTTGAACAAATTGTCTAGTTATTCAGTTCATCCTATCCTCCATTTTAGATGACTGCCAATGATAGCCATTTACATGAGGGGACAATTTTTTTCATCTTCCTTATGATGACTTGATCTTTAGTTACAGGCTTGATTATGGCTCTTAGATCAATCTCAATGATTATTTTATCCTCCATTAACTATGTTTTCGATGAGGCAATAAGAAGATTTTACTGCAGCTGGTCCTGGTTTGACATCATCCTTTTTGGTTCGACGTCGAACCGCTTAGCAGATCTAGCTTCGAGTTGAATTCTTGCTTATTTTGTCCCTTCTCATTCCTTCTTTCAGCTTTTGTACCTTCTTAATCGAAATCTTTGCCAAAGTGTGACCCCCTCTTCTTCTGGATCCCCTATATTGGGATCACCATCATGTTCAAGTATTGTGACCAATAATTTGCATCTGCCCCAAGCCTGTCTTAGTTGGTGCACTGTTGCTTGATGTTGGGAAATGAAATATTCGTTTAGCTTGGACATAACACTATCCACGTTGCCTTTGGTAATTATGACTACTAGCATCGAAGTGCTTTTTGAATGATAATCTTGCTTGACAGTTGTTCGATTTGGTGTGATGGTGTTCCCTGCATTCCTACTAGTAGCACCAACCTTATTTTTTGATCTCAAAGGCGTGTTAAGAATCATCTCTCACCGAAAGCACCAAAAATGTTTGCATAAAAAATAGGCAAACGTCTCCAATCTTACATTGGAAATGGTGGCACTCAGATTCCCTACTAGACCATTCCTCATATTCCTTAAAAATAATGTGCTTGCCAGGACTCAAACCCGTGTGGGTTGGCTGAGAGGCACAAGTCTTTTAACACTCTGCTACAAATACTTTATGCCATAATGTCTCCGTTTCACGTTAAAATTGAATGAAGCTTGGATCAGTAGCTTCATATCATTGAGTAGAGTATTCTATTGCCTCTGAATGTTTCATTTGCCTGAATTAGGTAGTAGTTCTCCAAGGTGGAGCCCGAGTCGGTTAGGCGATGGACAAATTTAAGATGATCATATCTTCCAATCAATAGCTTGGATTAAGAAGCGATTTCGACCTATGTGCATGTCCCAACCTTAGGAATATTTTTCAAATGCTTTGACCATATTTTTTGACCATGCCAAATTCACACCTAGCTTTGCCATGCCCTTGTGTTTACTTGATGGCGCTTTTATTATTCACCTTCCGACCATTTCTTTACTCCTTTACATCTTTTCCTATTCACTATGTTGTGGGAGGAAATGGCTATAACACTATTCAAGTCTAGAAAATTCTAAAGAGTGCCATGGAAGTTAGAAGTTTTCTTGGGTTGGCAGGTACCTATAAGAAATTGATCAAGGATTTGCAAAGATACCAGTCCCACTCACTCATTTAACGAAGAACAAATTAATTTTTACATGGGATGAGAATTGCATGGAAGTATTTGAGAAGCTAAAGGAGCTGTTAACTAGTATGTCAGTACTTACTATTTCGGATCGAAAGAAGCCTTTCACATTTTACATTGACGCTTGCGGTATAGGGCTAGAAGATATTCTTATGCAAGAAGGCAAAGTGATAGCCTTTCCAAGCATGTAGTTTAAGGACCATGAGAAGAGGTACCCACGAATGATTTAGAGTTAGCGGCTATCGTTTTTTCTTTGTAGATGTTGAAGCACTATATTTTAGGAGAAAGGTTTGAGTTATTCACCGACCAAAAATCCCTTAAATAGCTACGTTACACCAATATTTCACGAGCCCTATTGAAGGCTAAATGATGCAAGCACTGAACCAAAAAGGACTGCTCTCACAATAAAAGTTAGACTACAAAAGGAGGATGCAAAAAATAAGGAGAACTCGAAAGAGTACCATACTAGGAAATCTCAAGACAACAAAAAAGATTCAAAGACTGTGCTTGCCCCTGAATTTTGGTGTTACATTATGATACTGAGCCCGAAAACCTAAAGTGCTCACACAATGTAGAAAATAATCTGCAACTATAATAATAGAGCTCTAGCATAACCTAGAAGCGACAACAAAATGGAGATACTAAGCTGCAACACCAAGAGCTAAAGTAATAACGATAGAGTACAACAAATTTCCTCCCTGAAAAGCTATGTGCAAATAGGAATGTGCTGCACTCATGAAGCAATGCACAATAATACCAAATCAATAGCAAACCAGGCTGATAAAGAAGTGTCATCGGAATAGGCTAATAAAAAAGTGTGTCGCCATCAGCATAGGCTAATAGTGAAACACACTACCATCAAAATAGGCTAATAAAGATAAGCGTCTCCATTGGAACATAACGAACACAAGAGAACAAAGAGAGGAACAAAAAAGAGGACCGTGCTAAAATCAACAGACTAAATAAGCCCTAACATTATTTCTAAAACTTACGCACTTTTGACACTTTCAAGTGCAAATCTGCCTACCCTTGTTGAGGACCCTTTAAGCGGTACCATGAGGAATCCAAAGCATTCTAAGGGCTACACACGAGGTTACCCAAACAATGCTCCATGGTAGTTCTTCACTTGTTAGAAAACAACGAAGACACAAGCGACCCATATCAAACAACTTGCGCATATCAACATCAAGAGCAACTCAGAGCACATTCATACACATATTAACGCAATACCACAGGTTGGGGAAAAGCAGCTCAACTGCATTTATCTTCAACACAACGTCAAACAAACAATGCAAGATGAATAAGATGACATATTTATAACCATGCCTAGGGAATCACCTTATGAATAGCTCAGTTCAGTACCATATGTATCAATGGTGCCCCATAAAAAAATAAAGGAAATAATTCGCAACATCCTCAAAGGGTAGTACCCAAGCCATTCTCCCCTCAAATCAGAAGTGCATGGTCCATTCAAATTTTAGTTTCCTGCCTTAATTTCAGATGTTTCCACTTCAACTTCAAACTTTCTGCCATTGCCCAGAATCCAACCGCGTAAATTAAGGCTTCCCACCAAAGACACATCGGCAATCCATGCACATCATATGAATAATACAGATAGGTGACACATGCATGATTTAAAGAGAACATCAGAATAGCGAAAAAGGGATTGTGGTGATCCATGTGCATCTTTATACTATAAATAGGAAAAGCACTGTTGTAAGAAGGGGATCTTTTCCCGATTCAATTTTTTTAAGGTTAATAAAAAGTGTTTTGTACTCTATGCCGTTAATGCTTATACAAGTAATATGAAGGAAGGAAGTGATATTTTCTCGTGGACATAGGATTCCTTAACATCCAAACCACATAAAATTCTCTGTGTCTTTACTTTTTCCTACATTTTTACCTACCTAGTTTTCAGTCTTGGATTCTCTTTTTTACTTGAATTGAATATAGATTTTATTTGACATTTTAAAAAACAACTAAAGTGCAACTACTTAATTGTGTAAGCTCCTAGCAACATAGTTACTACCTAAAGGCAGATTTAGCATTACTTAAGTTTGTTGATTCTAATTCATGGAAGCACGTTATAATTACTTTCATGACCATTTGAGGTGTTGTGAGACAAAAAATCTCCCTAATATTTTTGGCACAAGAAGGAAGGCTTGAATCTCAGTTTCCTATTTTAAGTAAACTTTGCTTATATGTCCCTTCATAAAAATTGAATCCCATAAATTCCACTACTCCCCTTGCACAAGAACAATTACACTTGGCTTTGAAAACTGTGAAGAGATCACTTATACCCTCAAAAGCTCAAAATAAAGTGGGAGTTTTAACTAAAGCCCATGTAGATCTAATCCTGGACGCAATCCATTCCTTCACGAACCAAATAAACCAGCATACAAAGGGTTTACAGAATACAATTGCCTAACATACTGCTCATAATCTAAGCTCCCATGCACACTCCATAGCTCATCACCATCACTCACCAATTGCGCTTACTATGCAGTGGGCAAGTGAAAACGGCACTACTGGAAATGGGAACAGTGATATTGGCCAGAAATCTGATGCCAAACTAAAAGGCAAGATCCAAATCAACTCACAAATCAAATCCAAGCTAACCAACATTAACCCACTCTTGTCAAAGAAACAGGCATGATCTTCCCATGGTGAAGATGAAACTACTTCTCAGGGTGATTGTTCCTAGAAAACCCAAGGGAAAACGAGATCTAATAGTTAAAGGCTCATGGGGAACAACTAGCAAGGCTTTACAAACAAAACACTGGGGAAACGGTTAGGTTAGAAGGTTTTTCCTTATTTAGTGATATCATTATAAAAGCCGACTTTCCAAACAACTTTAAAGCCCTATCAATCGATAAGTTAGACAGGACTACCAACCTAGAAGGCCACATGTGTAGTTTTAATTATCACATAGACATTCTAAACGTAGGAAGAATGGGTCAATGTAAACTCCTCCTAGTTCACTTAGTCAGTGCAACCTCCTAGTGGTTCAGATGGTACGAATATGGTATGGTTCGTTCTTGGAGGCAATCAGCTGCAGATTTTATAAGGAAATTCAACTCGGGGAGTGAAGTTTCCCTAGATGCAACCATTATGTCTTGCACAATGCATGGTAAGAATGAAAACGTACACAAATTCATCAAATGCTTCAAATATGTGGCACTTCAGATCAAAATAACTAGTGAAGGAGCATTTTTGATGGTAGTTCACACCAGGATTAGAAGATGCACTGCCATGTGGGATAAAAATAGAAAACAGTCATGTTATGGCATGAAGATTTTCTACGAAAGTGCAAGTGGTTATATGAGCATGGAGAAAGCTAGATCTGTGACACAATCTCAAAAGGCTTCTGCCCTCAGCTATGCCAAGAAAAGGGGGGCATTAGTTTATCATCCACTTGCGAAATGACAAAAGGAATTGAATCTTACCACAAAAACTCCCCTTACTCACACTCTTGGTCAGATATATGACATGAACAGGACTGAGCTTGTATACAACGTATCGAATAAGGGAAAGAAAGCTAAACATAATTGAGGCATAGCATATTATTGCTTCCACAGAGCCAATGACCACCATATAGATAACTGTAGATATTTGAAGAATGAAATTGAAAGACTGACCCAAAAAGGATACCTAGGTAGTTTCACAAAACTGACAACAAAAACATAACTGGAGATGTCACCAATAGCCCAAACAAAAATCAAGCTGGAAATCCCTTCAACCTTATAGTCTTGATTCATGGAGGACCACACCTTACTGGGGAAAGAAAAAAGCACAAGAGAGATATGTGAAAGAAGCCAAGGTACTGTAAAAGATGATTTTCCATGTCAAGCAGAAACCAACGCATGAGATAGTTTTCACAGCAGCTGATGCGGTGGAGGTTGTATTCCTATTTCAGGATCCGCATATTATCATGGTGTAGATTTCAAACTGCACCATGAAAAAAGTCTTTGTTGATACTGAAAGCTCAGTCAATGTCATCTTCAAGTTAGCATATGACAAAATGATGTTTTTATCTGAAATTATAAAGCCCTGTTCTTAGAAGAATTACGACTTCAACAACACATGAACTATTTAAGTTGAGTTAGAACTCTTGCTGGTTATAGCCGGAGCAACACCTCTGGACAAATCCATCTATGCAAGTTTCTTGATTATTAACTAGCCATCACTACACAATGCCTTCTTGGGAAAACCTATGCTGATAAACTTGGAGGAAATTATCTCTCAGAAGACTTGTTTATTTAATTCAGTACTTTTATGGGGATATGATCAATGAGAGGAGAACAATGTTTAGCTTGGGAATTATACAATGTCACTCTTAACTCATTGTTCAAAACTACTATGTTGTCTCCCATGATATTTTCGATAATAGAAATAATCAAGAACTCAAACTACCTCAAAAAACCTTGTCAATACCAAGTGAGAGCATTAATGTTGAGACAAGTCATCCTGTAATAACAAAAATAGAGAAAAGGGCATAAATGAACTTAATCGGCATTAATAAATATGATTCGGTCTACGCATGGTACTTCTCCGAAGAGGTCAGAAAAAAGCACCTTCAGTCAACTCTCAGCCTGAGAAGGAAACCAAAAATGAAATAGACCTGAGATTAGGAGTAACAAAGAAAGAATTGGAACTAGTAGATGGCCTCGAAGATGTACAAATAAATCCAAAAGACTCCCTAAAGGTTCTCAAGATAGGGAAGAATCCCAATGCAGAAGCCCGGATTAAGTTAATAGACTTCTTAAGGAAATCAATAGATGTATTTCCATGAGCCCATTCAGATATGGTAGGAATAGACCTAGCCATCATCTATCATGCACTCAACATCAACGCTGATGCCCATCCAGTCGGAAAAAAGTGCAGAACCTTAGATCAAGAAAGATATAATTCTCAACATGAAGAAGTCAAAAAGTTAAAGGAAAAAGGATTCATTATAGAGACATATTACCCGAAATGGATCGCTAACCCAGGACTTGTGAAGAAACCTAATGGAAAATGGAGTGCATGCATGGACTATACCAACCTCAACAAAGCTTTCTCGAAAGACGACTTCCCCTTACCAAGGATCGATCAGCTAGTAGATGCAACCAGTGGACATGAACTACTCTTGTTCATGGACGCATATTCAGTATATAATCAGGTGGTGATGTTTGAGCAGATAAGTTTTGTATTACTACAAAGCCATGCCAGGTTAAAGAATAATGGAGCAACCTATCAAAGGACGTTTAATACGATTCCTCTGATCTGATCATAAGAAACGTTGAAGTGTATGTAGATGACATGCTGGTAAAGTCAAAAGTAGCATCGGATCATGTGTAAGACCTAGGAGAAATATTGAAGTCTTGAGGCAATATATTATGAAGCCGAACCCATTGAAATGCGCTTTTGCTATTTGGTTAGGTAAATTCCTAGGATATATAGTAAGCACACATGGAATTAAAGTAAACCTGGAGAAGATCAAAGCCATAAAAAAAATATAGGAATCCTAACAAAGCCAATGGATCTCATGAGCTTAAATGGTAAGGTAGCAGAAGTAAGCAGGTTCATCTTAAAAGCAACTTACAAGGACATACCATTCTTTGATCAGGTAAAAAAGGGGTAAAGTTTCAAATGGATTGAGGAATGGAAGGCCGCATTCCAATACTTGAAAGATTATATGGTCAACATTCCCATTTTGTCTAAATCGGTAACAGGTGAGGACTTGTATGTATATTTAGCTGTAATTGATAAACTTGTAAGTACTATAGTGATTCGAGAAGATGAAAGGATCCAAAGGCCCATCTATTTCAAATGCAAGCATTTGTCAGGAGTAGAGTTAAATTACTCAGTCATTGAGAAGCTAACCTACAACTTGCTCCTTACGTCAAGAAAGCTACGACCTTATTCCAAGCACATCCCATCAAAATCCTCATAGATAAATCCTTTAGAAAAATACTGCAAAAGTCGGATACATCAGACCACATGTTAAAATGGGAAATGGAGCTCAATCAACATGTCATTATCTACGGTCCAAGAAAAGTGATCAAGGTTAAGCGCTAGCAGACTTCATCGCAGAATGCACACTTCCAATCGAGCCCCAACTAGAGGAAGAAGCGTTCATCCCATAATTATGGCAACTATTTGTAGATAGAGCTTCAAATTAACATGGGCGAGAATTAGATATATGCTAGTTCCTGCAAATAAGCAAAAAAATTATGGGGTAGTGCAATATAGGTTCAAAGAGACCAATAATATAGCAGAATATGAAGCCCTCCTTACAGGCTTGCGAATGGCTAGAGTAATGAAGGTAACCCATACAAAACTTTACAGCGATTCCTAATCAGCTGTAAATCAAGTGTAGGGAAACTACCAAGCGAACGAGCCACCTAAACCAAATATGTGGAACTTTCTAAGAAATTACTAGAATAGTTTGAACAATTTGGTTTAGTAATTAAATACCGGTCCTAATCCAAGCTCAGCGGGAAATGTTTCAAAGGGCCCAGGACCAAGAAACATAGAACAATCAGTAACAGTCCCCAAATGGACCTTCGCTTCAGCAAATCGAAGAGAACAATTGGATGACCCCTATCAAAATTTCCTATTAAATGGAATCTTACCCCTAAACTGAAATAAAGCTCAAAAAATAAGATATCAGGTTCCATACCACTCCTTCTTTAATGGGACATTAAACAAGAGAGGATACCCTTATCTTAGGTGCGTTTCCAAAGAAGTGTGGATGTGAGTCATGAGAAGTACATGAAGGGCAATGCGAGGACCACTCTGGGAGAGCCAATTCAAGAAAGAAGATATTAAGACACAACTATTACTAGCTAACAGCACTCTAAGATGCAAGGGAGTTTGTGAGAAGATTTGACAAATTTCAAAGATTTATGAATATCCCTAGACAGCTATCCTACGAGCTCATCCCACCAGCTAGGCCATGGCCCTTCGATGCATGGGGCATAGACTTAATAGGTCCACTTTCTATGTCAACGGGAGGAGCGAAGTATGCAACAGCGGCAATAGACTATTTCACTAAATGGTTGGAGGAGGAACCCATAGCAACAATCATAGTAAAGAAAATAGTCACCTTTGTGGTGAGAAACATAATTACCAGGTTTAGGATCCCCCATAGGATAATCTATGACAATGAAAACCAGTTTGAAAGCAAAGAATTCATAGAATTCAATGAGAAAAATGGCATAATTAAAAGTTTTCCTATGTCGCGCACCCACAAGCAAATGGGCAGGTCGAAGTAGCAAATAAGACTATCAAGAAGGTTCTTAAGAAAAGGCTGTAGAAAGCAAAAGAGAAGTGGACAGAAGAATTATCTTCAGTACTATGGGCTTATAGAACTTCAAAAGATCTCCAACTGTCCATACCCCTTTCTCATTAACCTACATATACAAGGCTGTGCTCCCCGTTGAAGTAGAATCCCCGTCGTATAGAAGAAAATATTACATGCCATAGAAGAATATAAAGCTAAAATAAGCTTCCCTTAACCTCATTCAAGAAAGAAGAGACAAGGCAGTAGTAGTATCTGCCGCATACCGACGTTAAATAACAATAAATTACAATACAAAACTCAAAGAAAGAAACTACTACAAGGGAGATTTGGTGCTGCGAAGGTTAATAGCCGACATGAAGGACCCAATAGATGGAGCTTTAGGCCTAAATTGGGAATCCCCATTAGTTATAGCTGAAGTACTAGCCAATAGCATGTACTGACCATTGAAACCTAATGACAACCTAGTTCCAAGATCATGGAACTCAGAGCACCTCAGGTCCTATTTTGTACGACCACACTACTTATGTAATAAACATTGTAATTGTTATGAAAATTAGTAATACAATGAACTTAATGTAGGGATATTAGATAGTTCGAACTAGTATAAAAATCTCTCTGTGTTAATTTCTATGGCATAACTGAATTATCATAGTGGATGTAGGGATATTAAACGGCCTGAACCAACTATCAAAACAAAACTGCACAAAACGAAGCTCGGCTTTTTCAGCTAAATAACTAAACTGGACTTAAGGACATTGAATGACTCGAACCAATAGAAAATATCTCTATGTTAATTTTTAACATGACCACATTGAATGTAAGGATATTAGAAAGCCTAAACCGGTACAAAAAGCCATGCACATGAATCAAGAAGGTTGTAAATACATAGCTTAACTTCACGATCAAAACAACAATTCACCCCTAATTAACGAGCAGATCGTACCAAGCGCACAAAGGGTTCAAATGCCTAAAAAACGTACAAAAAGCATAAGATACACAAACAATAAGTTCAAAGATGGCAAAAAAGAAATGGCTCATGGGATGCACAACAATTATCAAAACGGATGCAATACCATAAATTATTTAAAGCTTGCTAGGTAAATGTTTGCGCCAAAAATGGTCATAAACACCCAGTTGTATGTGAAAGCACCAATTTTCAAAAACAATATTAGAATAGAAAAATAAGCACGTAGATCACAGGATAAATAGTAGAAAAAGTAAAGAAACGCATGAATTTTATAGTGGTTCGGCAATCCAGCCTACGTCCACTTCAATAATATTTTATTGATACTATAAGATTACAAGTATAGTTTTTTTACCATAGAAAATTAGTGGAGGAAGAGATAAGAAGTGATGAAGGAGAGCCAGCCAAAAAGTCACTTGCAATGAGCCAAGTCCGTTGTATTTACAGGTAAAGACGCGCATGGATTGGGCTGAAATGTGGGTAGAAGAACCTCCATGCCCATACGACTCGACCCATAAAATTTAGGATCATTTGGACACCAAAAAGTAATTTATCCAATCATTCCATACTAAATCCAATGGGGTTGTGATTGTTTTTATGGGTCCCCTATGCCTCTATTCCATGCTTCCAAAGTTTTGCGCCATTCCGACTTACCACTTGTGAGATATCGATCGATCTTCGCTGATTTGACTAGAAATTGGATCATAGGAGATCATTCCATGCTTTATCCTTTTGATCTATGATCAACGAAGTGGGTTCCTCATGATGTTAGCTACTTTCTCCCCAAATTTTGTGCAATTCCGACATAGCGTTTGTGAGATATCGCATTTTTTGTAAAACTATGGATCGATATGCTGATTTGTACTATATTTCCAATAACAATCGGCCTATTTTCTAACATTTCATCCTTTTAAGCTATGATTGATCATGTGAGTGCTCCATTATATAAGATACTTGCTTTCTAAATTTCGTGCAATTCCGATGTACTGTTTGCGAGATATCGCGTTTTCGTAAATCTAAGGATTGTTATGCTGATTTGTACGATCGTTCCAATAACGATCGGTCTATTTTCCAAGATTTCATTATTTTGAGCTGTGATTTATCATGGATATTTTCCATGATGTAAGATACTTACTATTCAAATTTCGTGCAATTCCGACATACGATTTGTGAGATATCGCGTTTTCCGTAAAACTATGGATCGTTATGCTGATTTCTACGATCATTCCAATAACGATCGGCCTACTTTCCGTGATTTAATCCTTCTGAGCTGCAACCAATCGTAGGGTTGTTCCATGATGTAAAATACTTGCTCTTCAAATGTTGTGCAATTCTGACTTACCATTTGTGGGATATCACTTTTTTATAAAACTATGGATCATTATGTTGATTTGTACAATCATTCCAATAACGATTGGCCTATTTTCCAAAATTTCATCTTTTTGGGCTGCAATTGTTCATGGGGGTGAAACAAGATGTAAGATTCTTGCTCTCCAAATTTCGTATTACTCTGACGTACCTTTGTGAGATATAGCATTTGCCGTGAAACTATGGTTCATTATGGCTGATTTGTACAATCGTTCCAATAATGATCGGCCACTTTTCCAAGATTTTGGAGTTTTATCATGTGATCATTTTTGTGGGCTCCACCCTTCAATATAGTGATGCTTTGAAAGTTTCAAGTGCATTGACTTTGTAAATTTTAAGATATTGATCGGTCTTCGTCGATTTACATTGTTTTATGGATCGTTCCCGATGGATCCATATAAATTCTTCCATTGCCCATAAGTCGAGCATACGAACTCCGATTGACTTGAAATTTGAAATTTCATCTCAAGAAGCCTTCCTTGTCACTTTATATTGATTGCACCTTAATTGAGACCTGCTTCGAATCCGCCCAACTATTGTCCATAGTTCCAAATATAATCAATTTTCGAAGCTGATAACTGTTATCCCGCCTTTTGGCAAGGCCGAGATACCAAGGAACCGGCTGGAAAATAAGGGTCACATGTCCTCAATTTTGAATGATTGTCAGTTTACTACGAATATTGATGGATTTTGTCCGAGTCCAGATTGAGCTACAATTGATAGGACATGGCAAGATAGATCATAGAAGTCCGCATCTCAAATTTCAAGTCAATCTGAGTTCGTATGCTCAAGTTATGATGGATTCGATCTAATGAACCTTGCTCGGTTCGAATCCATCGCCCCTTCATTAGTTCGAACCCATTAAGTTCGAACCCATCAGAGCAGGTACCATGTTCGAATCGATAGGCAGAAATATCGTTCGAATCCATCAGCCAGTGCCTGCTTCGACTCCATCGGCTTCGACTCCATTTGCTTCGAATCCATCACGACGGCCTGCCTTCGAATCCATGATGCTGCCTCTCTTCGTATCCCTCAAGGTTGAAGAGTTCGAATCCATAGAGTTGCTATACCTCTAAACCGTCCTGCACCTTGCCTCGAATCCATACCCTCGAGTCCATCAAAGAAGGATCTCTCAGATCCCCATATTGAAGCAACTTCGAATCGATCCACAGTCACGTATTTGGATCGATTCGAATAAGAACCAGCTCCATCGATTCGAAGCATTCCTTCGAACCCAATCCTTCGAACCCACTTAGTCAACGCAACTAAAACCTAGGACTCAACTCATTCAACTCGGCGAAAAATAGGGATCAACTCGAAGAACGCGCGCCATGTCACAGGAGCATGGATTCGACCCCATGGGTTAGAACCATATCGATTCGAACGAACCCATAGTCGATTCGAACCAACCAGCATGTCGAAAATCCCCAACTTGAATCCATCATATCTCTCAATCCCTTGATCCAAATGCCATGAAATTTTTACAGGAGCTCACATGTACATAGAAGAATGGCCACGCCAATTTTCATCACGATTGGACACTTTTTTGATCGATTCGAACCAAGGGTCGAATCGATCCCAAAGTGGGCCCGAATCTCCAGAATTCGGCCAGGTGGGCCCCCCACACGTGCCAGAATTGGTCTTCCCGAATTTAGGAGAAATATCAGCCTCCAGCACCTATAAATAGAGCCCCTGGTCATTCAGAAAGGGGATGGGAGAATTGTGGAGATAGAGCACGACTAGACGCTGCCAGAATTGCTTCAGAGCACCACCACTGCCTTTGATTTTAAATTTTGGCTAACTACTTGCTGTACTTTAACATCAAAAAGTTGTATACTCCGAATATCAAGCAATAAAGTAACAAAACTTCATAGTGGACGTAGGAAAAATGCCGAACCACTCTAAATCTTTGTCTCTTGTGCAATTTATTTCCTGCTATTTGAAGTTTTTGTTAGATAATCCACGTTTTAATTTACTTTCTTCATTTATTATCTCTTCAAAAACTTCCGACGAGTGTTATGCCCAATTTTGACACAAACACTTTGGTGCTTTCACTGAGAAAAAACCCAGTTTTTTCCTCTTGCTCCTTGGTTTTATCTCCGATACCGGATTGCGTAAATCTAAGAGGAAGATCCAGACCTCATATTCAGATTCCTTCCGTTTTATTCAGATTTGTTAAAAGTCTAAGAAAGAATTCAACGCTTCAAGATGGTGAGTACAAGAACCACTTCTAACATTGGTGATCAAGAAGGTCGGGATAGGCAAAACCCCACACAACTACAGTCCACTAATCAAGATGCTGTTGGGCGTACGGATCAGTCGGGTCCGGTCACAAGACAAGAGTTCCAGGCGCTACTCCAGGAACTAACCCAAAGCCGACAATAGCTAACTGAGCAGTTGCGCGCTAACGTTGAGTTAACCAATCAATTGAATCGCCAAAAGCGAAGAAGATCCAAAAGGGATCAGGCTCCTCATTCTTCCACCGAAAGCTCCGCTTCATCTGACTACAGTAACAGATTTATCCATCCCAGGCTAGACGGAAACCATGCGCAAGCTGCTGATAATCAACAGGCGTTAACCGTTGGGCAAATAAGGGTTGGCCCATCTACCAGCTTCCATACTGGACCCTCCTCCTGAGGAGGCACTATTCCACAATACACTGCAGATGATCGAGCTGCTACAGCCGCTGCAGTCGACATAGGAGTTGATGCTTGAGATCACTCCAATCAAAATTATCATCAGGAGGGACAGGCTCCAGAACCATATGTCCCAGAAGACATCGAGCCAAGGAGGCGAGATGAGGATCGTCGACAGCGCCCGATCCCACCTCGCACTATGGAACCCGACCATACTTTGGTTCACCACCCACAGAATTTTCCAATACCAGACTTCTCAGCCATGGTACGACGAATGATTCGCGAGAGTCAAGGCCTAACAAATGACGATTGGGGAATCTCCCGGAGTCATACCCCATTTACCGATGACATATTGTATGTTGAACCTCCTCGGCGATTCAGAATGCCAACCCTTCCCATGTATGAAGGAAATCCCGACCCAAATCAACATATTCTGAAATATGAATGGTCGATGACTGCTGCGAGAGCTGATGACGCAGTAAAGTGTCGCAGTTTTCCCATTTCCTTGGGGGGAATTGCGACAATGTGGTTTACACGATTACCGCCACAATCTATTTCTTCGTTTGACCAGTTAGCTACTAAATTTGTTGAACAATTTCGCATGCATATTGCCCGACCTAAAGATGTTAATACCCTATCAAGTGTCACTCAAGCTCCCGGAGAAACACTTAGACGATATTTGGAGAGATTCAATGCTGCATGCGCAGAGATCACCAACCCCAATGATAATTCCATTCTAATGGCTTTGACTAAAGGAATCGACCCTGATTCCGAGTTTGGAAATTGGTTAGCCGGAAAACCTCCCGCATCGTTGGACCGTTTCTATCCCAAAGCCGCTCAATTCTTGAGGCGAGAGGATGCGAAACAGTCTAGGAAGCAAGACGATGCAAGACCCAGCAGTGAAGGGATTCAGAGTAATGTTGCGGTTAAACAAACCAGAGAAAGTTCAGGAAAAGTCGAATTGAATATCCAAAATAAACAGACTCAACAATCAAGAAACGGTGATAACCGAAACAAGAAGCAAGACCAGAATCGTGGTCCGAGACGTAGGGCCGCAATGTTTGACAGTTATACACCGCTTAACACGTCACTGGAAAACGTATACTTACAGACTTGTAATACTATGCAATACAAGAAGCCTGCTCCGAAGCCTTCGTCGGAGAGACAGATTCAGACAGGGAAGTTCTGTAGGTTTCATGAAAGTTATGGGCATAATACCAATGAGTGTAGACATTTGCAAGACCTCATTGAAAAGTTGATCAGAGAAAGAAAGTTGGACCAGTTTGTTCGGGCGCCGCAGTCTGGTGGAGCGGGCCCATCTAATCAAAATCGATCGCAGAATCAGGAAAGACAAGGTGAACCCGCTCGCACGGGCAGAAGGTTGGTTATCAATACAATAAGTGGTGGTCCCCATCCAGCAGACAGAAGCTGGAGAGAAATGGAATCATATGCTAGCTCAATCAGGCATGTGAACTTTGAATGCTATAGTAACTCGGAAGACGGAACACCGACTAAATAACAAAAAACAATGGCTGATGAAATCATGTTTAGAAATCGAGATGCCGATAGAGTCGAGGCTCCCACAATTGACCCGTTGGTCATATCCGCTCAAGTTGGTCCTGCTTGGATGAAGAGGATCTTAGTAGACAACGGAAGTTCCGTAAATATATTGTTTAAAAGAGCATATGATTTAATGAAAATGGAAGGTAAGGACTTAAAGCCTTATCAATCACGAGTCCACGGCTTCAACGGGAGTGCAACGATACCAACCGGAATAGTTGAATTGCCAGTAGAATTGGGAGCGGGAGAATGCCGAAGAGTTCGGATGTTGCAATTTGTTGTCTTAGATATTCCTTCCCCGTACAATGCTTTTTTGGGCCGACCGGCCCTTGCTGAATTTAGGGCTGCTATTGCCCCATGGTGCTTAACTCTGAAGTTCCCTACTGACCACGGGATAGGAGTTGTACAAGGAGATCAGGCTGCTGGAAGAGCCTGTTATGTTGCTGAGCTGCGGGAGGCGCAGCGAAAAGAGAAAGGAAAGGGCGTAGAGGAATCTCTCTGCGTCCGTTTTACTGACGATTGACAATTAGCGCCTGGGCCTCGGCCTGGGCACCACAACCAATTCCAAAAGGATCTTGATCCAAGGGACAATGATAATAAAGAAGAATCTACGGAAAGTCAGGCTTCTCCGGCCGAGCTAACCATTGATGTCCCGATTGACGATGATCACGATGACTCGAGAATGTTGAAGATTGGGTCTCAGCTTAACCAAAAGACACAACAGGAATTGGTTGATTTTCTCCGGGAAAATCTTGACGTATTCGCCTGGACACACTCTGATATGTGTGGAATCTCGCCTGACATCGCTAGCCACACCTTGAACATTGACCCGCGGTATATCCCGGTCAAGCAGAAAAGACGTGGTATGGATCCAGAGAGATCTGCCGCCCTGAAAGAAGAGGTCGATAAGTTGAAATCAAATGGGTTCATTAGAGACGCTTTATACCCAGAATGGGTGTCCAATCCCGTACTTGTCCGGAAACCAAACGGAAAATGGATAACGTGTATCGATTACTCCGACCTGAATAAAGCCTGCCCAAAAGACAGCTTTCCACTTCCCCGGATCGATCAACTGGTAGATTCAACCGCCGGACATGAATTGTTATCCTTCATGGATGCTTACTCAGGTTACAACCAGATACCCATGCATGTACCGGACCAAGAACACACAAGCTTCGTAACCGACTTGGGGTTGTACTGCTACAAAGTCATGCCTTTTGGATTAAAGAACGATGGCGCAACTTATCAACGCTTAGTCAACCGAATGTTTGCCGATCAGATTGGAAAGACTATGGAGGTCTATGTAGATGACATGTTAGTGAAGTCACGATACTCTGGTGATCATATCAAAGACTTGGAATCAATGTTCGATATCCTCCGAAAATACGGGATGAAGCTTAATCCACTAAAGTGTCATTTCGGAGTCGCATCCGGAAAATTCCTTGGGTTTATTGTCAATGCCCGAGGAATAGAGGCCAACCCCGAAAAGATCTGGGCTATCAGAAATCTCCAAACTCCAAAATCCGTAAAGCAAGTTCAGAGTCTTAATGGAAAAGTTGCAGCACTGAGCAGGTTTATCTCAAAATCGACCGACAAATGCATTCCCTTTTTCAATTTGATTCGAAAGGGGAAACGAAATTTCGAATGGACTGCAGAATATGAGGGAGCATTTCAATCGCTAATCCAACATCTCTCCGTACCACCAATCCTTTCAAAGCCTGTAGATCATGAACAGTTATATCTTTACCTGGCAATATCAGAGAATGCAATCAGTGCTGCATTAATTCGGGAGGAAGACCAAGTGCAAAAGTTGGTCTACTACGTGAGTAAACGATTGACCGGAGCCGAGAGAAATTATCCAAAACTGGAAAAATTGGCATATTGCCTAGTCATTGCCTCGAGGAAGCTCCGTCCATATTTCCAGGCTCATCCTATTACTGTGTACACCGACCAGCCATTACGACAGGTCCTTACGCGGCCTGAGACGTCTGGTTGGTTGCTAAAATGGAACATCGAACTGAATCAATTCGACGTCACTTATACTCCAAGGAGAGCCATTCAAGGCCAAGTCCTAGCAGATTTTATAGCCGAATTCACTATCCCTGAAGACTTGCCCGAGACCAGCAAATCTCCCAAATACATCTGGAAGTTGTACACCGATGGTGCGTCAAACGATCGGTGCTCAGGAGCTGGGGTAGTGCTTAAAACCCCCGAGGGACGATCCATATGTTATGCTTTAAAGTTCGAGTTCCGTGCAACCAACAACGAAGCCGAGTACGAAGCCCTACTTACCGGGCTAAAGCTTGCCCGTGATCTGAAAATCATTGCTGTAGAGATCTACTGCGATTCCCAGTTGGTAGTATACCAAGTTCGAGGAGAATATCAGGCCAAAGACTGAAGATTAGCTGCTTATCTAACTCGGGTTATGGAGATTCTTAAACAATTCGATTACTATGCCATTTTCTACATACCCAGAGAGCACAATCAAAAGGTTGATTCATTGGCAAAGTTAGCGAGTACGGGTGAGGCTCAACAGTTGGGGATTGTTCCGGTTGAAACCCTATCCTCTCCGAGCATTGATCAAAGGGAGTCTGATTTCACATTTGAAGCTACCTCCGATAAGGAGTCGTGGATGACCCCTTATCGAGATTATATCGAACGTGGTGTATTGCCCGAGCGACGAAGCGAGAAAAGACAAGTTCTACGAAAGGCCTCACGATTCGTTATTCAAAATGGAATCATGTACCGGAGAGGATACTCTGTTCCTTTCCTCCGGTGTATCGCACACGATGAAGTTAGACGAGTATTACGCGATGTACACGAAGGAGAATGTGGCGATCACACTGGGGGGCAAGCGCTCGCAAAGAAAATACTTCGATATGGGTATTATTGGCCTACTGTTAATCGCGATGCTGCAGACTATGCTAGGAAGTGTGACAAATGTCAGAAACACGCTCGAATTCCTAGAGCTCCTCCTACTGAGATAACCCAAATGGTCAGTCCTTGGCCATTCGCGATATGGGGAATAGATATCATCGGCACATTGTCTCTGGCCAAAGGTGGCGCGAAGTACGCCATCGTCGCAGTTGATTATTTCACCAAATGGGCTGAAGCTGGACCCCTTGCGACAATTACAACAAAGAAAGTAATCAACTTTGTAGTGCGTAACATCATCTGCCGTTTTGGTCTCCCACATACTATCATCACCGATAATGGAACTCAATTCGACAGTGCTGAATTCAAGAATTTCTTTCAACGATTCCACATCCATAAGAAATTCTCTGCAGTAGCGCACCCTCAAGAAAATGGTCAGGTTGAAGCTGTTAATAAAGTTATCAAGTCCATTCTAAAGAAGCGACTGGAAAATGCCGGGGGCAAATGGGTCGACGAACTTCCTATGGCACTATGGGCCTATCGAACGACTCATAAAACTGCAACCGGTCATACCCCGTTTTCTCTATCTTATGGTTCTGAAGCCGTTATTCCGGTCGAAATGGAAGTACCTTCTCATCGTGTAACATATTACGATCCGAAAATAAATGCCATATTACTTGCTGAATCTTTGGATTTACTCGATGAAAAGCGCGAAGAGGCTGATTTGAGGGCAGCCGCATATCGAAATCGAGTCGCCCGACTGTACAACGCCAAGGTCCGTCCGCGAACCTTCGAACTCGGCGATCTCGTACTCAAAAGGGTTTATCCAGTCCCTTCACATATGAAGCCAAATTGGGAAGGGCTGTATGTGATTTCACAAAAGCTCGGAGATGGCACGTTCAAATTATCAACAGTTGACGGTTTTACCTTGCCGAGAGCTTGGAATAGCGAAAGTCTTCGTCGCTACTACATATGAGAAACTTTACTTATTTATTTTCTGTCAATTTATTCCTTTGCATTTTATTCTAGCATTTCGAGATTTAAATTTGTAATAAGGCAACTGACTTTGCCATATTTTCTCGTTTCAGCAATAAAATGCCATCTCTTCGAGCCAAAGCTGTGATTTACTAAATATGACATACAATATCACAATGCACAGAGAGCTAAGTTCCATCACGCGGTGGGATTTATTCAAATAGGGAGTGACTGTGATACGACCGGCCACTCGCTAAGTGAAACCCGAGCTCGGGGGCAGAACACTACATCAACATTCGCAGGGATTGATACACGACAATCCCTCCTCCAACTCCAAATTCCCAGAGTGTGAATTGGAGTATAAACTTCAACTCTCGGTTTCCAGAGCGTGAACCGGAGTATAAATCCACCGCTCCCGGAGTGTGAGCCAACTCCAAATTCCCAGAGTGTGAATTGGAGTATAAACTTCAACTTTCGGTTCCCGGAGTGTGAACCGGAGTATAAATCCATCGCTCCCAGAGTGTGAGCTAACTCCAAATTCCCAGAGTGTGAATTGGAGTATAAACTTCAACTTTCGATTCCCGGAGTGTGAACCGGAGTATAAATCCATCGCTCCCAGAGTGTGAGCTAACTCCAAATTCCCAGAGTGTGAATTGGAGTATAAACTTCAACTCTTGATTCCCGGAGTGCGAACCGGAGTATAAATCCACCGTTCCTAGAATGTGAGCCAACTCCAAATTCTCAGAGTATGAATTGGAGCATAAACTTCAACTCTCGGTTCCCGGAGCGCGAACCAGAGTATAAGCCTAAATTCCCGGAGCGCGAATTGGAATATAAAACTTTATCTCTAAATTCCCAGAGTGTGAACTGGAGTATAAACATTAAGTACAAGTTCCCGGAGAGCGAACTAAGTCATGAACACTAATAATTAATAAGTTCCCGGAATATGAATCAACGCAATACTTGAGCAAAAAAGAGAAGAGTCGTTTTTCATGTTATCAACAAATAAAAAAGAAGTTCGATTACATGATAAAACTAGAAACAATTCATAAGTGGGTGCCGAATCCACACTTATACACGGCCTACAAAAGGAGAAAAAGAAAAAAAGAAGAATTGCCCTTTCGCAACTACATAGTAAAACAAGAAGTTCACTCTTTCTTCTTCCGGGGTTTCTTCTTCGGAGTTGAGCCACTAGATCCACTGCCCGGCTTCTTGCGGGATTTCTTGTTTTTCGTTGGAGCATCCTCAGGATCTGGCATGATATCCACGTCTTCCTCAGAGCTGGAAGGGATAGAGATCCTTTTGTGAGGACGAACCGGAGGCAGGGAAGCCGTAACAGGTGGCAAAGCTTCGACGCTAGAAGTTATAGTTGTGCCGGTGAGGGAAGTAACAATTGAAGGAGTTAAGCTTGGTGGAGCAACATCGCCTCCGGAACCACCAACTGCCGTCACCGTAGCCATTTCGGCGCTTATCTCAGCAAGAATTTCTTCTTCTCGGGAAGATCGAGCAGCGCTGGAAACACTGGCGGTCGGCATAAATGAACTAAAAGTTGGGGCAACTCCACCCATTGTGAAGGAAGGATCAGGA
Organism: Allium cepa; assembly: GCA_030765085.1. Classification (NCBI taxonomy): domain Eukaryota; kingdom Viridiplantae; phylum Streptophyta; class Magnoliopsida; order Asparagales; family Amaryllidaceae; genus Allium; species Allium cepa. Next base: position 64,696,497 of record CM060935.1, read on the forward strand.
AAAGGTTCACAGGGTTGCTTGAGAAGCTCCTCAATCATATGAACATCAAACGACATCGAACTCCCCTCTCCCATCTCGCTGGTAACGGCAGTGGTATTGGAAGTAACAACGGCTCCTTGCATTGGCTGCGAAGTTTGTGGTATTGGAAGTGCTGGCGCATCACCTTCAGTCACTGATTAAAAAGAAAAGAGGATAATTAGTCAAATGATCGGCTCCAAGTTCAAAATTCCAGAAACACTTAAGCAACATTTAGAATACCTTCTTTGCTGCGGCTCGGTGATGGGACAAGTTCAGAAACGGCAGATGTACCGAGAGACAGTTCCGGTCGATCCGGGTTATAAGCAGGGATAACCTGTGGATCGACTGTAGTGGTGACTCCAGATGAGGTTGGGGCATCAACTGAAACATTCTCACTATAATGGGCGGCTCAAGAACCCTCACCAGTCTCCACATGGTGAAAAACAAGTCTCTCTCTCTCAGCGGAGATCATCGCGTCATGGAGAAGTTTCCTTTCCTCTTCACTCAACAAGCGAGATTCAAGTTCAAATTCGTCTACGGCGCCTTCAGGGAGAGATGCTCTTTTGTTCGCCACCAATTTTTTGCAAGCACTGAGTAGAAGGGTAGAATAATCTCCGAGCCACGAGAGATTCCTGTGCTCAAGTACATTAGCATTATAAGTGTCGAGAAGATCGTCAAACTCAGCTTCTACTCTAAATATCTCTGCTTGAACTCTCCCTTCTACCTCTGCCTCCACCGCTTCAACTTTAGCAACCGCCGCGTCTCGCTCAGCTCGGAGAGACACAGCTTGCTCGCATGCTTCCTGTGCGGCCGTATTAGCGTCATCTTTTTCCTTGTTTGAGCTGGCGAATTTAGCTTTTAACTCCTCAAGTTCTCTGACCGCCGCATCTCGCTCGGCCTCAACATTCTTGTATCGATGGCCTAAATCTTCAACTAAAGTACAATGCGCTTGTTGCATTTTCGCCATCTCAGCCAGTGTCTCGTCGACCTTCTGTAGCGACTCCAGTTCGGCCTTGCGAGAAGATTCCATTTCAGATTGAAGTACGTCAACAATGCGGTTCTTCTGAGCCAAGTCCGCTTCCAGTTTCTCAATAACTTTGGCTCGTTCGAAGGCTACTTTCGAGGCTTTAACAGCCGCCCTGTACCATTCTTTATACTGAGCATAAAAATCCCGGGTATAGCTTAGGGCGGTGTTCACGGCCTCTTCGGGAATCCTTTTGAGATTGGGTGGAAAGATATAGGCATCAAAGCATATCTTTGGAAAGTCTTTTTTCAACTGAGCAATTCTAATAGCTCCTTCACCAGATGGTTCAAGAGGTGCCTCCTCCACGGTTACGGTCGTAGCCGTATCAGTCCTTGAACGATGTGGACCAGGTTTAGAAATTTGTTGAGATGGTTGTTGCCGCGAAGGCTCGACTGCAGGTGCTTGGCCCCTGGATGGCGGAGGAGAACGAGAGGGTGAACGGTACCTTCGGTCTCTATCAGAACGCTCGTGGCTAGAATAGTATCGGGAATGGTCCCTATCGCGATGCTCTTGCTCATAATACCTCCGCTCACGATCTCGGTCAGAATCCCTACGGCGAGACTCATAATAGGATGAAGAATGGTGTACTCGCCGAAGTTTATCAAGTGTAGAAGGACGATTCGACATGGCACCTGGCAAAAGGGAACAATTCGATTAAGTACCAAGAAAAAGCACTGCAATGCGTGTGGAAGTCGTGAAGTGTTGTGAAAGGTGTATAAATGCGTAAACCCCCCGACCAACCAGAAGCGTCGATTACACTAACGGGTAAAGATTCGCTTATATCAAGCGCTCCCCGGAGCTCTTCCAACCCGGACCCGTGGTGGAGAGATACGTAGTCCGGAATGGGAATATCGTCCAACCCTGTGAAAAGGTCTCCGGACTGGCAAGGAGAGGCGCAGGAAACAGTAACCCCAGGTTGGGAACGGGTTACGACTACGGACTTCCATCTCTTAAACTTAAGTACAGCAGCCTTGCCTGTCTGGCCCTCTTCTATTCGGGAAAGGTCGGCTGCTATCTCAGTGTCTGTGGGCGTTCTTTCATCATCGCTCATGTCTCTTATCACAACGCCAGGTTTTCTTTTTGCCATTTTCTTCTTCTTCCTCGAGGCCGATTTCGCCAAACCTTCAATTACAATACTCTGGCCCATTTCAATCAAACCCAGTGTCCTTAAGTTATCATCGGTCAACAGCAAATCTATGTGCCTTGAGTCGTGGGGAACCCTTTGTAAGCTTTGAACGATGCCTCTATAATGCCCACCAGTAGGTATCGAAATGATAGCTGCAAGAATAGAAGGGTATTGGCATAATGTATTAAAAATAACCATTCAAGAACGAATTATGATACTCACGTCTGGATAACCATCTCCTGGCAAACCCTGAGGGGCATCGAACAAAAAACCACTCGTTCTTGAAATAACTAATCCTGGTCCAGTCCCCAGTCACGACCTGACAGTTCATAACCGCCTCCAGAAAAGTAAAAGACGGGCTATCACCGCTACTCTTAAAGTTAAAAATATGCCTGATCTCGTTAGGTCTTGGCGGGCGAAAAAGGCAATCCATAAATATGACGAAGACACTGTTTAGTCATGCATGCCCGTTGGGATGAAGCTGTGAAGGAGCGATTCCTAAATACGACAGCATCTCTCGGATATATTGGTTAAAAGGAGGAAGAGATCCAGCCGCACAGGCATGACGGTAGAAGGCAGTATATCCTTCAGGAGGGTTGTGAGGTCTATCACTAGCACTAGGTAATAAAACATCGTCCAGAGATATGTTATGTTTCGAACATATCCGGCCCAACAGAGACTCTGAGATATTGGATTGAGCAGAATCGACGGGATCTTCGATAAATATGGCCTCCGGCAATTCATCATGGGCCGGATCTACGACTTCAGGAGGGATGTCAGGAATCTCAAGCGCTGGAAGAGGCGAGCTTTGTGCTTCTTATTGTTGAGAACTCGAAGACTCCATAATTAACTAACTCACCAGAAAGCGGCGTTAAATACGTAAAAAACCCATGCAATCCCACGGTGCAAAGTGTATGAGTATGTCGTGCAATGCAAGTGCTAGGCAAAAAATTTAAGCAGATTTTACAAGATGAAACGAGGTGTCCGAACGACGAAACTTTGAAATTTGAGAATGAAAACAACCGTCATCGCTGACCGTCACTTTCACGCCACCCAGATGCTACTGGCCAATTCAAGTATAAACTCGTTATATTTTGTTTAAGTCATGGTGCCATCGACGAGCTCCAACAGAGAGGTCAAGTCAAATTCGATTATGCAAGGCCGAAGCTCGTCGGGGTCAAGTATGCTAAAGTTCATTAAGCTCGTCAAAGTTCAACTTGAAATTGGTCATAGTTCAGAAGTTGGAGCCAATCAGAAAATCAAAAGTTTCAGATGTTCAAACGTTTGAATCGATCGACTCGAATCGATGCGAGTCGAATCGAAGACGTTCAAATCCATACACTTCGGCTCCATGAAGGTCGACTCGGTGAAGCCTTGGAATGAAAAAACCTTTCGAATCCATATAACCTGCGTTGCTTCGAATCGATCAGTATTGTGCACCTTCGAATCGATCGAAGTAACACTACTTCGCATCGATCGGCTCGATGCCTTCTTTCTCCTGCAATCATCGATTCGAAGCCTTCTCCTTGATATCGATTCGAAACGGTCATTCATAGATCGATGCGAAGCAAGGAAGGAAGATAACATCCATCATTGCTTACACTTCTCCCTGGCAATACACAGGATCGATACGACTTGAACAAATTCGTTCCCCAGATCCATCCAGTCAACCCATTTCGGATCTCCCTATTCCTCAAGGTTTTCGAAAGGAAGAATTCAAATCGATGATAAATTTCCAGTTTCGTCGTTCTACAGTCGAATCGATCCCTTAAATTACCTGATTGGATTCGTTTACAAACAAAGACTTGATGGAGTTTTATCGATTCGAATGCAAAGACACAGTGGTTTCTTGCTTTGAAGGATCGAGCTGAGGAAATAGCAACAGTAAAAAGTAAAAAGTAAAAGTGAAGATGGCCTTGGGTATTTATATGGGTTCCACAGAAAACACGTGACTCTTCGACTCCCGGTTGTGTTTACTTCCTACCACCGGTCACTCGCCATACCCCATCGATTCGAACAATCGCTCAATAACCCACTGCGTTCGAATCCATCACACGGCTGAATCCATACTCCACTTCGAATCCATTGCCTTCCAATCTTTTACACAATCGAATCCATCCCAGCTTAATCGATGCGAGGCATCATCGATTCGATGAAGCACTGAGCAAAGGCAAGACCATCGATTCGAACATACGTGACTTCGAATCCAACAAGACAGCATCGATGCGAAGCATCATCGATACGAAGCACTTGAATGAGGACTGAGTTGAAAAATCCTATCGATTCGAAGTACCTATTCCATAACCAGCAATTCCATCGGTTCGAAAACCTATCGGTTCGAACAAGCGTGCTTCGAATCCATTAGGCACCATCGATGAGAATGAATACAACGCTTCGATATGAAAAATTTCTGGTCTACCTTTTACACCGATTCAAGAGAGGATCGATACAAGAGGATGATCATAGATGGCTATAACAACAATACTTTAACCCGAATCTCAAATCGGTTCAGGAGAGGGAAGATGCAGAATTCGATAACAAACCAAAATTGGCGACAACTAGCAATCGCGCAACGTTAACCAAAGCCAAAGCGGTACATATATCCACATGCGTATGACTAACACTTGATCTTTAACGTTTACAGGGATCAAATGTTCACCTCGTTATAGTTACGACAGCTGATGACTTTCAGAAAAGCAAGTCCTGATTGTCCAACATGAAACTGCAGTTTTACAAAGCACGTCATGTTTAAACAAGACGTACTTTAGGAGGCAAATGTTATCCCGCCTTTTGGCAAGGCCGAGATACCAAGGAACTGGCTGGAAAATAAGGTTCACATGTCCTCAATTTTGAATGATTGTCAGTTTACTACGAATATTGATGGATTTTGTCCGAGTCCAGATTGAGCTACAATTGATAGGACATGGCAAGATAGATCATAGAAGTCCGCATCTCAAATTTCAAGTCAATCCGAGTTCGTATGCTCAAGTTATGATGGATTCGATCTAATGAACCTTGCTCGGTTCGAATCCATTGCCCCTTCATTAGTTCGAACCCATTAAGTTCCAACCCATCAGAGAAGGTACCATGTTCGAATCGATAGGCAGAAATATCGTTCGAATCCATCAGCCAGTGCCTGCTTCGACTCCATCGGCTTCGACTCCATTTGCTTCGAATCCATCACGACGGCCTGCCTTCGAATCCATGATGCTGCCTCTCTTCGTATCCCTCAAGGTTGAAGAGTTCGAATCCATAGAGTTTCTATACCTCTAAACCGTCCTGCACCTTGCCTTGAATCCATACCCTCGAGTCCATCAAAGAAGGATCTCTCAAATCCCCATATTGAAGCAACTTCGAATCAATCCACAGTCACGTATTTGGATCGATTCGAATAAGAACCAGCTCCATCGATTCGAAGCATTCCTTCGAACCCAATCCTTCGAACCCACTTGGTCAACGCAACTAAAACCTAGGACTCAACTCATTCAACTCGGCGAAAAATAGGGATCAACTCGAAGAACGCGCGCCACGTCACAGGAGCATGGATTCGACCCCATGGGTTCGAACCATATCGATTCGAACGAACCCATAGGTCGATTCGAACCAACCAGCATGTCGAAAATCCCCAACTTGAATCCATCATATCTCTCAATCCCTTGATCCAAATGCTATGAAATTTTTACAGGAGCTCACATGTACATAGAAGAATGGCCATGCCAATTTTCATCATGATTGGACATTTTTTGATCGATTCGAACCAAGGGTCGAATCGATCCCAAAGTGGGCCCGGATCTCCAGAATTCGGGCAGGTGGGCCCCCCCCCACACGTGCCAGAATTGGTCTTCCCGAATTTTAGGAGAAATATCAGCCTCCGACACCTATAAATAGAGCCCCTGGTCATTTAGAAAGGGGATGGGAGAATTGTGGAGATAGAGCACGACTAGACGTTGCCAAAATTGCTTCAGAGCACCACCACTGCCTTTGATTTTAAATTTTGTCTAACTACTTGCGGTACTTTAACATCAAAAAGTTGTATTCTCCGAATATCAAGCAATAAAGTAACAAAACTTCATAGTGGACGTAGGCAAAACGCCGAACCACTCTAAATCGTTGTCTCTTGTGCAATTTATTTCCTGCTATTTGAAGTTTTTGTTAGATAATCCACGCTTTAATTTACTTTCTTCATTTATTATCTCTTCAAAAACTTCCGACGAGTGTTGTGCCCAGTTTTGACACAAACAATAACCGTCTCTCCAGGCTTCCTACCTTGATGATCACAGAAGCATTTTATTCAACTTTTATAATATACTGCCAGATCAAAAGACGTTATAACATTTGCCTCCCAAAACATGCCTTGTGGTAGGAAGGCGTGTTTTGAATTGCTTTAAGTCCAATGTTTGAAACTCGTTGAAGACCTATGAACAAATCTATCATCTTGCCTGACTGTTAGTAACGGTGGTTCGAGATCGAGTGCCTGTTTCAGGAGTAATATGATCGTTTAAGATCGAGTGCCTATTTGAGGCATAATGTGATCGTTCGAGATCGAGTGCCATTCGAGGAAAAATGTGATTATCCAAATAAGACTCAAAATTATAAATGTTAGATTTCACATTCGAGTGAGTTTCTTGAATCAAAATATTCAACTAATAAAATTAAGTCCAAGTACTAAAGAAAAACAAGAAAAAATTAAACAGTACAATGCATGCCTCTCCAGGTGTGATGGTTCATCGTCATCTCAAAGCATGCCTAGGGACCATTCTCGATTCTGTACATGTGTAAGTGACTTAGTCGTTTTATTGTGGAGTTTATTACTTATTCCTTGCCATTTCAATCAATTGATGACAAGTTGACACCTTGATCCAAGGCAATACCCATTCAATGCCGATGGTGGCTGCTCCTTTTCCACCGCTGCTGCATGAGTTATTGCGTATTAATAGCCTGCCGTTCTGGACATGTTTCTCAATCTCATCCTTTAAGTGCCTGTAGTTGTTTGTACTATTCCCGTCCAGCTCATGGAATGGAAAGTATTTTTCTGATTTCTTTTCATTTTTTTATAGGCTCTCTCCTCATTGGCCTTCGATAGGGGATCTACCCCCTAGTATCCAGTTATATCCGTTCCAATATCTCAGTCAATTTCATGTATGGGGTGAATCTCATTTCCCTTTGTGGTCGCTTAGATCCATCAAAGTCATCCTCTACTTTCCGTTTTCCTTTATCCTTATTTGAACCTTCCATGGGCGGACCTCCACCTTTAACCCCATAAACTTCCACTTCCTCTTTTCCCTGTCTATCAGCTTTCGCATCTTCCTATCACAGTAACCTTTCTACTTCATGGTAAAATTCCATGAGATCTACCAATGGATCCCTTTCTAACGATATCTTGAAATCCGAGTTATCTGCAATCTCTGACACTACTGCCATCAATACTTTTGACGGATCCAGTCGATCCACCGAAGCTACTACCACATAGAACATGTTTAAGAAATCCCTGAGTGATTCTCCTTTCCACTGCTTCATCGATGTTAAAGTCATTACACTCTTGGGTCTCCTGACGTGGCCCAAAATTGCCTTATAAACCTATCGATAAATTCCATCCATGTGCTAATAGAGCCATTTTCCAACTGTCTAAACCATATCCCAGCTATATCTGTTAAGTACAAGGGGAGGAATCATGCAATGACTTCCTCTGATGCCTCAGTACATCCATGTGTCTCATGTGTCTCATTAGATGAATAACGGGATCCGTTTTTCCATCATATGTCTCAAGCGTTGGTAGTTTGTACTTCGGCGGATTCCTAGCTTGCCTAATATTAGGAGCAAAGGGAATCCTATTTACGTCTTCCAGATCCCTATTTACTAATTCTTCTATCATAGCCCATCTGATCATTTTTTCCAATCCGTCGTTGTCATCCAGTAGTAGTTTTTGATCATTGTCTCCAATCCGCCCCCTGGGTCCACATGGGAATCCTGAAATCTGCTCTGTAGGATGAGCATATGCATTCCGATCAATGTCAAAATACACAGCACCGCCCAGTATTCTACCTAAGATCGATCTAATGTGACCTGTGTGCATGCCCCCAAGAATGGATCGATCGACACCGATTGTTCTAGAATAGTCCGCCCTGATCGTTCTTAGTTGGTCAGGGGCTGCTTCCATTTGTTTCACTCCATCCTGCATCCTGTTAGCTTCATTTCCTTGGTCCTGATTCTGTTTTTCCTTAGCTTCTTCTACTCTAATCCCGTGATTCATATTTACAGCTTTTCCTGCTATTCCATTTCCTTGGTTTTGCACTCCAACTTGTCTAATCTGTCGGAGTAGATTCTACATCATCTCCTCTTGTCTCTTTAGCATCCTTTCTTACACAGCATCCATCATTATTCCCAATTCATCTCTGATGATGTAGGTACGCCCTAGCTCCAGAAGAAGCGTCCTAACTCAATCCATGACGGCTCTTATCCATTAATGGTCTCCTTGTAGATTGTCTAGCCATTGCTTCCTAAATCCAAGTATCCAAGCTTTTAAGTCCAAGATCCTAGCTTCTAAATCTATGGGTGCAAGTCCTTCTCAGTGAAAGCACCAAACTGTTTGCGCTAAAAATGGTCACAAACACGCAGTTTTATGTGAAAGCACAAATTTCCAAAAATAGTATCCAAATAGAAAATCGAGCACGTAGATCATAGGATAAATAGTCGAAAAAGTAAAGGAACGCACGAGTTTTATAGTGGTTCGGAAAACTCCGGCCTGCATCTGCTTCAATAATCTTTTATTGATACCATAAGGTTACAAGTACATTTGTTTATTTGCCTTATAAAATTAGTGGCTAAAGAAATAAGAAGTGATGAAGGGGATCCATCCTAAAAGTATCTTGTAATGAGCCATGTATGTCTTATTTATAGGTGAAGACGTGCATGGATTAGGCTGAAATTTCAGCAAAAGAGCCTCCAGGCCCATACGACCCAACTCAAAAAAATTAGGATCGATTGGATGCCAAAAATAATTTATCTTACTATTCAATACTAACTCCAATGGCACTGCGATCATTTTTATGGGGTCCCTCATGCCTCTTGTTCATGTATCCAAAGTTTCGCGCCATTCCGACTTACCGTTTGTGAGATATCGATTGATCATCATCGTTTTGACTAGAAATTGGATCGATTGAGATCATTCAATGCTTCATCCTTTTAAGCTATGATTGATTTTGTGGGTTCCCTATGATGTTGGTTACATTCTCTCTAAATTTCATGCAATTCTGACATACTGTTTGTGAGATATAGCATTTTCCATAAAACTACGGGTCATTATGCTGATTTGTACGATCGTTCCAATAAAGATCGGCCTATTTTCCAAGATTTCATCCTTTTGATTTGCGATTGAACAAAGAGGAGCAACATGATGTAAGATAAATGTTCTCCAAATTTCATGCAATTTCGACGTATCGTTTATGAGATATCGCGTTTTTCCATAAAACTATGGATCATTATGTTGATTTGTACAATTGTTCCAATAACGATTGGCATATTTTCCAAGTTTTCATCGTTTCGAGCTATGACCGATCATGGGGGTGCTCCATGATGTAAGATACTTTCTCTCCAAATTTCATATAATTCTGACTTATCGTTTATAGGATACCATATTTTTCGTAAAATTATGGATCGTTATGCTGATTTGTACCATCGTTCCAATAATGATCGGCCTATTTTCCAAGATTTCATCCTTTTGAGCTATAATCATTCATGGTGGCTCTTCATGATGTAAGATAATTTCTCTCCAAATTTCATGCAATTCCGACATAAAGTTGTGAGATATTGCATTTTCCGCAAAACTATGGATTGTTAGGGCCGATTGATATGATTATTCTAATAAAGATGGGACTATTTTCCAATATTTCATCCTTTTGAGCTGCGATCGATCTTGGGATGCTCCATGATATAAGATACTTTCTCTCCAAATTTCGTTCGTTTCCGACATGCCGTCTGTGAGATATCGCATTTTTCGTAAAACTATGGGTCCTTTGGCTGATTTGTACGATCGTTCCAATAACGATCAACCTTTTTTCTTCAAGATTTAGGGTTTTGTCATGCGATAATTTTTGTGAGCTCCACTCTACAATATAGTGATGCTTTGAAATTTTCAAGTGCATTGACTTTTTATATATTGAGATATTGATCGACCTTCGTTGATTTACGTGGTTTTATGGATCGCTCTCGATCGATCCAAATAAATTCTTCCTTTGCTCATAACTCGAGCATACGAACTCCGATTGACTTCAAATTTTAAATTTGGCCTCACGAAGCCTTCCTTGTCACTTTATATTGATTGTAGCTTGATTGGGACCCGATTTGAATCTGCCCAACTATTGTCCATAGTTCCAAATATAATCGATTTTCGAGCTTGATAACCGTCTCTCCGGGCTTCCTGCCTTGATATTACATCAGCCATTTAGCCAACTTTTATGATATACTACCTAGTCAAAAGACGGTATAACAGTAAACATCAAAAAACAAGGATTTTCTTATATTTATCAAGTCCCGTTATTTTTCACTGAATACTGTGTTTACGTTTACACAAACATATTTCTACGAAAACTTTAAGAGTGTAAAAGGAAACATAACGCTATAATAAAAATTAAACCGCATCGTAAATCTGACTTAGACTCAAAGGAAGAATTAGTTATAGTCATTCTTTGGCGTAGTATAATTTAATTATGTTGACTATACATATAAAGGTTGGAAAAATGATCTGGGCATAAGAGAAGATTGCAAGGTATAGTAGAAAAATGGTGTATAAGAAAATAATTCAAATATGGAATTCTCCATCTAAACTCTTTCCCCGACATAGTAATATAGGTTTAGAAAACTGAATTTTTCAAATATTTTGTATGTTAGATATGGTATGCTAGGATTTTGGACGGAAGGGATGGGATGCAAAAATAATAGTATTTGTTGAACTATACTTCATTTGGTAAGATTGTGGAAAAAATTGGATATAAAAACAAGGATTTGGATTTTCAAAATTCATATATGTCAGTATATATAGATTGTTTGCATCATATTTTCAATAAATTTTAAAAAAATGCATTCATACAGGAGACGTCGATATATAATTATTCTACAAACATTCCATATACGTTATGATACACTGTGTACAAGAATTATTCTGCATACATTCCATATATGTTGTGATTCACCGTGCACTAGTACATTATTGGTTGCAAAATTAGATGCACACTAATTGGTTGGTTAGTTTAGAATGGTCGCGTGTTATGTTATATATTGAGGAATTTCGGGGGCGAAATTCTTTTAAGAGGGTGAATGTAGTAATTTTAACAAAAATTAATTAAAACGATATCAATTAATAAATATTAACATCGAAAATAGAATCTTCATAGACATTAGAATTTAGCTACGAAACTTGCCCCATTGGGTTCATGATGATTTCCCGATCATTTTTCATATATAACGTTTTACAACATGAATTCAAATGAAGAAGATATTAACGTTTAAAAATATTTAATTAAAATAATTAAATGAGTGATTATAGAAATAAATAATTAATTAATGTTAATTATTAACATTAATAGAAGATTAACATTAAGTAAGAGTAACGTTACATGATCTAATAAAATATAACAAAATCAAAAAAAAATCTCAAACCAGGCAACAAAAATGAAGACCTATTGGTCGGCACCCTTGTTGCAATCGGTCTACTGGTGGGATCAATGTGGTCGACCACTATGTACCGCAGACATAGATTTAACCTAAGCCAAAACAGCCTAGATGTAAAATAAAATAATCTAACAGTTGACAAGGATTTAAACCCCTATAAATACGAGTCTAAACCTTTACTTTTCTTCTCATATTTTCCGAAGCATGACAAAGCTCGTCCATTTCTTTTCTCCATAATTCTTAAATCTAAATAAATATATGTATGTATGTATGTATGTATATAAGGGGAGAATAGCAGATAATAATAGAGAAGAATAATAGAATCGAATAGAATCACCAAAGCCAAGGTAAATTATAAATATGATTCTAAAGTAAATCCAAATCACTTGTTAGATCGACATTTAATATATATATATATATATATATATATATATATATGTATGTATGTATGTATGTATGTATGCTTGTAGTAAATGTATTCTGATAGAAAGAAAATAGGAAGTCAAACTCAAAAATGGTAATTAAATCTAGAGATTTAGAAAGATAAAAGGTGAGTAAGAATTATATACTTTTATATAATATTGGATTTATGCCATTGAAATCTATTCATGTATGTTTATGAGTAATTTTTGAGTTGTAGGCTTAAATATATACATCTAGTGAATTGATAAACCTCGCATACGTATTTTGTGAATGATTGAATGTGATTTGATATTGCATATTTGTATATAACTTGAACCTTTAAAGTAAGGGTGTAAGTTGTGTTTCCTAAATTAACAAGATTTTATAGATATTTCATATATATAGATTTAAATGTCATATGTTAGTTAAGACAAAATAGTGACTATTATAAATTGAATTGGGATTTAAGTAGTATTTTTAATTCATTAAAACGAAGTGTGTTGCAATGTAAATTTCGATAAATAATCTGGTTCCATAAAAAATGAATAAATGTGTAGCGATTGAAATAACAAGAAATATGCCTAAAAGAAAGAGATGTACAAAGTAGGAATGTTCACCGTACTCTGTACTATCCATTTCAGTAATAAAAACGAAAAGATAATTCCTTGTATTTCCAAATGTAGCATAAATCACTTTTAAATAAGTTATCGAAATTTTCAGTATTAACCTTTCTCTTTGGGGAGATGAAATTTCAATGCGTTGAAATGCAAAAAATCCATAGGTTTAACTAAAGGTTATAATCGTGATAAAAACAACAATAAATCTATCAAATTAATATACGCAATAAAGACGAGTAAGAATCAACTAATAAGTGATAAATGTAGGTAACGTAATGTAATGAATTAGTAATAAAGTTAGTAACCAAAAGAAGATAGTAAGAGATAAAAAGGAACAATAAATAGATTTGACAATAAAAAATAAAAGTAAGTAGTAAAGGTTGTTTAAATATTTTAAGTTAATAGTAAGTGGTAAATGATACTATATAGACATTAATGAAATAAGAAGTAAATGCATGAAAATGTAAAGAAACATTATTAATAGTTGAACATTAGAGGCGTAGTAAATTAATAATTATGAATACATATATAGCCTCAAGTATATGTTTACGATGGGTGTGAATTATTAAAGTTAGATAGGAGCTTAGATCAAATAAGAAATGACATAGTCATTAAAATGGTTGGGATGTAGGACCGTGGGATTATACGTTTGCGTATAGGTGAAGGGAATACCAAGTAGGAAGTTCATCTTGGGTTGATGTGTCAAAGGCAAGTAGAATCTGCTTCAACCATTTAGAGGATATATTCTAAATTGCATTAGGAAACCTAAATGGGATGATGAGCAAGATTTAGCACTAAGACAGTGTGATTGGTACCAAACTAGGGAGGTCAGAGGAAGACATGGGTTATGCCTAAATGGACTATGCCTTATATCAGTGTAGATTCCATTTAGGATATGCATCTCCTAATAGTTGTTTTCTAGTTTATTTGTGTTATGAGACAGCTTGATAACCCTAAGATGGAATCCTTCAAATACGAATAGAATATTACTAAACTATTATGACGCTGTTATTTGGCGCTATAGGAGTTCCTTAGTTTGCATGGGCGCTGAGGACGTGATACTGCATTAGTGATGGATCCTGAGGAGGTGTTAAGTTATGGATACCAGCAGGGTTAGTATCTTGGTCAAAAGGGGGACCGTGATACTTGCACACACACATACACACACACATGTAGTTATTGTCTACTTCGAGTAAATGTGGCCTACCGTTCATGGAGTCAAGATGGCTAAGTGAAATAAAAGACATAATATGTAATCGAAGGCAATCAGCATAAACTAGTGTTATGTATAAAGTGTATAATTTACCAGTTACGAGAACGTTGTTTTGATCCCCTCCTCATTATAAACCATATGATAACTTTAGAGGGACAGAAACTTATGCAAGGCGGGAAAGGTTGAAGGACGAATTTCCTTATGCATGCTCCACACTGACAAGGACACTAGATATCAGAAGTGTCAATCTTGGTCAGTAGCTATATATTTTATTATACTTCACTATTTCACTATGAGTTTATATCGGTTGTTCTCTGATATGCATTTGTTTATTTGCAAGATACTAAAACCAACGATTAATACTTTGGTGGACTTAGGTTTCGATTTAGTGAAAATTCAGGCACATTGGGATGCGGGTTGTCACGATTGATTCAAAGGAAGAATTCAGAGATCTAAATTATATTCCGAAATTCGTATCGGTGAATGAAATACAAAACGCATAGGATTCAAAGCATATAGACATGACAAATTTGTATACAGTTAAAATAGAAGGTTAGCTCGAGATGCCGCTAAGAGAAACACCTTTAATGATGAAAGAATTCCTAGATTCAATGAATCAATCTCTAAATCGTGCAACAATTAAGAGATTTTTGTTTTGGAATTTTGTAATCCTAGCCACCATGAAATTGGCCTGAGTTAGATCAACGAAAGAGAGTAAATGGCAGAAGAAAAGGAAAATAAAGGAGGAAATAAAGATGTCATTAAACATATGATGAATCACCTTCCTTTAATTAAGATTTTCCTTTTCATTTCAAAAAAATCCTATCCCATAAGCTATGACCGACCATAGCAAGAGTGGTTTGGGCTCGAAACAATTTCGAAACCCAACTAGTATCAGTCTCATTTAAATACAATTTAAACTTTCTATCGATATTATATATCAATATGCGTGTTTATAAATTTTATATACGCACTTTATTAAACATTAATGTTATTCAAAAAAACAAATTTTCTTTAATAATTAATATTTCACAAACATTAATTTATTTAAAGTCCTCTTGGTATTTATTCAATTGAAATCGAATTTAAATATTCCACCGGCATCGTATACCAATATATGCGTTTATAAGTGTTATATTCTCATCTTTTTAAATACTAATGGTATCTAAAAAATCAAATAGAATTTAATAATTAATATTTCAAAATATTAATTAATTTTCAATGATTAAAAATTAGTTAAATCATGTTGTTCATTCAGAATATTCATCATTTTTATTGTGTGACTCAAAGTGTAAATTAAATCAGCACTTAATATTGAACAATTCAAATATTAACGTTTGCACATTGCCTTCACTAGTGATGTGAAATTTTGACTGAATTTATTGCTTACACGTCTTTCGATAGAAACTAATTTTACTCATTATAAGCGATCCCTAATGGTAATGATTATTTACACTAGTTCTTTTCATTAAAACTATATCATTTTAGGGCATATGGAATTTGGTTTTCTTCAAAATTGCAACATTATTCATATCCAAATTTTAAGTCCAAACACAAAATATTTGATTTAATAATAACAATTATTATCAACCGTACTACGCTGGCCAAAGACATTGACTTTGAGTTGACTATAATTGGCTATGGCACTAACCTTATATAATGGAGGAGACAAATCCTCTATTGAATAGAGTTTCACTTCCAATGCTTCAACTCAGATCCAACTATAGTCGTTCAATGGACGACATGCTGTGTTTTAACTAAAATCAATGTGGATCATCCACATTGAATTTCCATAGTATTCTTAAATTGAGTAACTATATAACATCATCACTTCGAGATTGCCTATTTGACCTTAGTTACATTAACTAACCAAGAACTCTTAGGCGAGTCATTCCATAGTTATCCAATAACTATCTGTACATAGCCCATTGTATCCTCCAAGAGCTATGAGTAATACACTACCCAACATTTAAAAAGCATTACACACTCTAGTCTCAATGGATGTATCGATATACTATCTCAAAACATCTTGACTAGAAAAATTTATAATAATATGTTATTTTGAAAGTGATAGATTTCTTATGATTATAACACATTGTAATTAGTATCACATAATATATCATTTAAGGATTTTCGATTTAATATATTTTAAATTAATTACTTAATTACCTATATCATAATATAACAAGTATATAGTAGAAAGAAAACACCCTTTTCTTTGAACAAGATTGGTTATCGAGTAAGATATATGTAACAAATTACATAATTACCCGTATGGCATACCCGTAACTCTATGAGTTTACTGCATAGACGTAGTATGTTTTTTGGTTATGGAACCCTATATAGTGTAGGGAAAGTAAAGGCTCACACATGAACAGAAGTAACTTCCAAGCGATTCAACCAATATGTGGTCAATGTAGCCGATCATCCTCTCACTAGATGAAAACTCATTAACATCCACGCAAAAAAATAGGCTACACAATCATACAAAGTCCGGCCTTTTCGAACGGACACCCTCAAACTGCATAAAAATATAAATATATCGTTGATCGCGCACAATTAAAGTAGCTAATGGATGACCATTTTTCCTGAGTACATAAAAAAATGAGAGTAAAATTATTAAACCAACCCCCTTTATTTACTTACAAGGACAATACTAGAAGAAGCTTATAGTTTGGGAAACAAACACTTCGTCGCATATCTGTCTAACATATTATCACTTAGGGATATGGTAGGGTGTTCCCTGTACAAGCACATGTCATACGCCAGAGACCTACTTGAGGGAAATTCATAATCGTCGTCACTATCTTAATAATATCCCCAAATTGGTGTTCAAGTCAAATATTTTTGATCAAAGAACAAGCAAGGTTCATTATTGCAAAACTACCCAAACTATATATACCTAAACCTAAATAAATCGACATATACAACTAATCATGGACCGAAAAGCCTATCCAAACATCTATGCCCATACACCCAAATGAATAAGGAAAAAAGACATAATATTTGTCATCCTAAGGGTAATTATGCAGAGTAAACTAGCTTTTAGGTTAGAATCAGTACAAAGCAAATGTGTAACAGATTCATCATAAACAAAATCTAATTTATAGCCTAACAAAACAAATTAAAAAATTAGTAATAAAAAGATGGCATAAAGGGAACAATCAAAAAAAGCGAGGAATTGGTTACTAAAAGAAAAAAAGGAGATTATTTTGGAAAATTTGAAAATTGATAATTACTTTCGAGAATGTGAAGCTAGTATAATTGAGAAGAGGATGACGAGATAAAATATTAATAAACCACCTAATCAATGTGGGTATAAATAGAAATGAGTGAAAAACATTAGGTCGAATTCAAGTTATGGGTCATATCATGGGTCTTAGTTCTAAAAAGCCCCGAAAATATAAAGAAAAATATTCACTAGATCACATCACTTATAATCAAAGTTAAATGTGAAGCAAGCTTTGCGTCTAGTGACAAAACAATGCACCCTTGCTCCTACACCTAGGCCAACTTGTCGCAAAAGATTATACGCTTTTGGGCATTCTAAATATTTTGGAGATTTGCAATAAAGCCCAACACATGAAGGTAACCTAAACATCCCATTAGATTCTCTAGCTCCCGCTGCATCTGAATTCTGAAGTCCCCTCAAGAATATCCTAACATTCATTGTCGATCAAGTAAAATTCCACTTATAAAGGTTGCATAGGTTGCCCTTAATAAGAGAGTGATTAAGGAGTGTGTAATTCCCTTCCACTTCCAATATCCATATAAAGGCCATCCTATGTTTTATGGTTCTCGACCTATGATGGGTATGTCATGGGTGGTCGAAAAAAAACTTAATAACCAGTCCTATATGTAATAATGCATAGAGAAAATATAGTACATAACGTAGATATAAAATAGGTGCTATAGTAGTAGAATCAAATGACAATAACTGACACCATAAGAACAACCATCAAAGTATACCATGGTTCGTATGATCGTACATCAAAGCAAAAATGAGTCGATATATCTCAAGTACATCAGTTACTAAATAAAGGTGAATTGTCTTTAAATAATGATATTTGCTGATAACTCATAGTGTACACAGAAGAATAATAGTAGCGGTTCCAATAATAGTATGAAAAGCGTAAGCCTTCAAACTCATCCTCAATACAACTCCATGTGTTATCACTATAAATGCAAATAACCTCAGTCAAGTAATAGCTACGAGTGATTTACATGCCCTCGATATACATACAATATGAGTTATACAAAATGAGAAATCATACTTCACTTTCATCTGCATCTAACTAGTTAGCATATATAATCTACCATCCTAAACAACATCATGGGTAAAAGTATACTGTACTATCTTAATTTAAACTAGGGTTTCATGTATTGGACTAAATAATACCAAATATCAGCAAAGCTAATCATAACATCCATCAATTAAGCATCTCTCATCCTTATTGTGAATTTTTTATATGATGACACATCATTTGGCATATCTATAAAATTACCATATAATCGACCATGTTGATAACACTAACTCATTGTGCCACCAACATTCACGACCCATATGTATGCATTGAGCGTCCCCATTTGGTAAAGGTCTCCTCGTGCTAGACATCCTAAGGCTTACCATCAATCCCTTTATCACATATGTATCAATAGTAGAACCTTTTTTCCACCCAACGACCTCTAAACAGAACTTGCTCGGTCAACATCAGATCGATGCTTCATATAATTGATCCTCATATATTACCCATAAATTGGTAAGAATCCATCTAGATGATCAGTACACGTGAATCACTTCTCCATCCTTAGACATGGTAGAATTTATGTATCCTCTTCGCTTTAACTTGGATCCTTCCCTTGATTTTGCCTGTAATACTAATGAGCCATCAATCGATATCGATCACATCGAACAATAATGGTTGATACCTAGTACTAGTACTATATGGATTTCAGTCGATCTGTATTCGTAGGTACTGATCGATAACTTTAAGTCCTTCCTTAGAAGAAATATCTAAGTATTTAATTCTCCAAACTGATTCAGTTTCCACCTCCTTTGCTCCTCTTTTTTTGTGAAAATTCAAAATTGCGTCAATTAGCTCCAATCCCAAAAGAAATCCTTTATGTCCCTCTATAATATAAACTTCATCACCTTGTGTATACATTATTGGACTTCCTATTCTAGTCAAATCTACACTTATATGCAAGAGTTCTCCCCCATAGAATCAACATTAATTACCCCAAACTCTTAAACTTTATGTAATGATCAATGAAAGAAAACATGCAAACAGAATTTACAACAAATAACGCAAGAATCAAGCTTGTCATAGCATTAAACATCATTCAAGCATGCCAACAAACACCAAATTACACATATAAGAATATAGGATCCTAATACATATTCTAAACAATATTTAGCCATTGAAACATGACGCAGCGGACTAACAAAAAACTGGATATGTCGATGGAATTAGCAATCGGTGGATTGAACAATACTGAGAATGCCCAAATCCGTTGATCTCAAGAGATACCGGATTCTAGCTATCCTTAACACGTTGATCGCGCACGATACCGTGATGAAGGATATACGATTATTCGACGTTGATCAAGCGCACTTGATTCCGTGAATCGGCTTCAACGTTCGTTGATTCGAGCGCACTCGAATGCCGAAGTGGAGATAGGAGATTTTCACTCGACTACCAATTTAAAGAAAGCACAAAGCAATCAAATGGAAATTTTATTCAATTTTCAACAACCTTACAAATGACACAACCCGCCTATTTATAGGCTTACAACACCACAACACTACACAAAGTACAACACGTTACAAACAGTTACCACATAACACGACTTGCCATAAGAAACACCAAACAAACGACTTAAGAGACAACGCACGCTACATACAAAAAAATTAACAAAAACGCGACCTAAAATTAACTCGGCAGCGACTTAAAATTAGGTTGGTAACGACCTATAATTTTGCAGCGACTTAAAAATCTTTCACACGACTTAAAATTTCCCATAGCAATGAGTCGGCCCCGACTTAAAAAAAATAAAGTCGTTCGCGACTTAATATTCTTCCACAGCAACCATAAGTCGGCCGCGACCTACTGTGAAGACGAGATGGAAGCTCGCGACCTAAGATTTCGTTCACGCGACTTTGAAAAGCTCGACAGCGATTTATTGAAGGCGCACGCGACATAAGGAATAGCACGGTTTACGACCTAGGCTGGAGAAGAGATTCGTGACTTAAGGATATCATAAGTCGTTCGCGAGTTAGGGATTGGATCACGACTTAGGGTAACTCGCGTATGGTATATGGATTTAGGGCTTTAGCTGGGAGTAAGTCGTTAACGACTCATGGAAGAGTCGCGACTTAGGGTTTTGGAAGGGGCGATGGAATTGGCGATGGAATTGAGTCGTGCTGTGGTTGAGTCGGGGATGTAGTTGAGTCGTGTGTCGGTGTCGTGGATGGAGACTGAGTCGTCGCGAGTTGAGGTATGTGTTTCATCATCCTCCCCTTGTTGGAAGGAATTCGTCCTCGAATTCACTCTCTCGTCATCTTCGTCAAGTTCCTCCCCATAATACGGAATTAAGTGTTTGACATTGAAAACATCAGAAGTATGAACATTTTTCGGCAACTTTAACCGATACGCATTATCATTGATCCTCTTCAAGATTTCTACTGGACCAATCTTTCGTGCCTTCAACTTATTGTAAGTTCCAACTGGAAAACGATCTTTCGTCAATACCGCGTAAACAAAATCTCCCTCTTTGAAGACTATACTTCTTCGTTTCTTATCCGTCATTTGTTTATACTTCTCATTTGCCTTTCCCAATTGTTCCTGAACGATTCTATGGCATTCCGTCAACCCAACAACAAAATCAGCGGCCCACTTAACTGTCCCCTTCGGTTGCGGTACTATTGTTAAATCCAACGGCCCCTTCGGTAAGCTTGAATATACAATCTGAAATGGACTGAAACCCGTACTACGATTTACTGCATGATTATGAGCAAACTCTGCCTGGCATAACTTCATGTCCCAACTCTTCAGATTGTCCTTCACCAGACATCGCAATAAATTCCCCAACGATCGGTTAACCACCTCCGTTTGTCCATCAGTTTGTGGATGGTAAGCGCTACTAAAATTCAGCTTCGTTCCGACCATTTTCCACAAACTCAACCAAAATTGGCTTAGAAATCTAGTATCCCGATCAGAAACAATAGATTCAGGTAAACCATGCAATCGATACACCTCTTTAAAGAATAGTTGAGCTGCTCGAACTGCATCTGCTGTCTTCTTACAGGCTATAAAATGTGCCATCTTCGAAAATCGGTCCACTACAACGTATATAGAATCATTTCCTCTTTGAGTTCTAGGCAAACCCAAAACGAAATCCATGCTGATATCAACCCATGGTCTTGTAGGCACTGGTAATGGCATGTATAATCCCGTGTTTGTCGCTGTTCCTTTCGAAACCTGACAAATATGACATCGCTCCACAAACCGTTCAACCTCTTTTCTCATTGACGGCCAAAAGTAAGATTGAGCAATCAAATGCAAAGTACGATCACGGCCCACATGTCCTTCCTCGTGTAACTCCTTGATATTCTTCATTCTCAAGCTACAATCTGGTATACATAAACGATTCCCTTTGAGCAAGAATCCATCAACCAACACAAATTCATCAGTATTCCCATCCTTAACTTTCTCAACAAACTTTACAAAGTAAGGATCTTCTTCAATCAGCTCTGGCAATAATTCAAAACCTGTCACTTCAACTTTCATTGTCGTTAATAAATGACTCCTCCTACTCAAAGCATCAGCCACACGATTGGTTACTCTTGACTTGTGCTTAACGACAAAAGTAAACTGCTGCAAATAAGCAATCCATGATGCATGTCTCGCGGAAATCTTGTTTTGTCCTTGCATATGCTTCAATGCTTCGTGATCAGTGTAAAGAACAAACTCTTTCTGAAATAGATAGTGTCTCCAATGTTTAATAGCTTGTACAACAGCATAGAATTCAACGTCATATGTACTGTATCTCATCTTCGCTCCTGACAACTTCTCACTAAAATATGCAATAGGACGTCCCCTCTGACTCAACACTCCACCAATTCCCACCTTCGACGCATCAGTATGCAATTCAAACAATAACTGAAAATCTGGTAAAACAAGAATCGGTGCTGTCGTCAATAGTTCCTTGATCTTCTCAAAAGCAACCCCCGCTTCCTCTGACCATACAAACTGTTTCCCTTTCATGCAATCAGTAACTGGAGCCATTACGCTACTGAAGTGTGGAATGAATCTTCGGTAGAATGACGCTAGCCCAAGAAAACTTCTCACTTCCGTAATTGTCTTTGGCTGTGGCCAATTCCTGACTGCTTCAACTTTATCCTGGTCCACCTGTATACCTTCTCCTGAAACGACATAACCCAGAAATAAAACACTATGCGTCATAAACACGCATTTCTTTGTAGCAGCATAAAATTGTTCCTCACGAAGAATAACCAACACTTCCCTCAAATGTTGAACATGCTCCTCCGTACTCCTGCTATATATCAGAATATCATCGAAATAAACCACCACGAACTTCCCAATGAATGGTCTAAAGATTTGATTCATCACCCGCATGAATGTACTAGGTGCATTTGATAAACCAAATGGCATAACCAACCATTCGTATAACCCCTCTCTCGTCTTGAAGGCTGTCTTCCATTCGTCTCCAGGTCTAATCCGAATTTTGTGATAACCACTCTTCAAATCAATCTTCGAAAAGATAGTAGCTCCACTCAACTGATCTAGCAAATCATCCAACCTCGGCATTGGAAATCTATATCTCACAGTAATCTTATTCAAGGCTCGACTGTCAGTGCACATCCTCCATGTTCCATCCTTCTTTGGTACCAACAAAGCTGGCACAGCACACGGACTCAAACTCTCCTGCACTCGTCCTTGTTCAAGCAACTCTTCCACCTGTCTTCTCAATTCTTCATGTTCCTTCGGACTCATCCGATAATGTGTTCGATGGGGTAATGCTGCTCCCGGAACAAGATCAATTTGATGTTGAATGTCTCTCAGTGGCGGTAACTCCTTAGGCAACTCTTCTGTAAATACGTCTTCAAATTCTTTCAAAACTGGCTTCACTTCTTCTGGAATTTCAACCTCTTCGTTACACTCTCGTCCAATCAACAAGTACACTTCAGGTTCTTCTTCGACTTCCTTGACAAACTCCTTCAAAGTTAACAGAGTTTTCAATTCTTCAATTTCCTCCAGCTTGCTTTCTTTCTGTTGCTGCTTCTTGGGAACTAACGTGATTTTAGTACCTTCAAACATGAAACTGTAGCTATTAGCACGACCATCATGTTGTACTGCTCTATCAAACTGCCATGGTCTGCCCAACAACATATGACACACATCCATGTCCACTACATCGCACCAAATTTCATCTTTATATTTCTTCCCGATTGAAAATTTAACACAAGCTCTTCGTCCAACTTTCACTTCACCACCCTTCCTTAACCAAGCTAACTTGTACGGTTTAGGATGCTTCTCGGTTTTCAATTCCAACTTCTTCACAGCCTCTGTAGAGATAATATTATCACAACTCCCGGCATCAATAACAAATTTACAGACTCTTCCAAGAATAGTGCAAGTAGACTGAAATATGTTATTTCTCAACCAGCTGTCTTCCTCCTCTTGCTTCGGTGTCAAACAACTTCTTCTCATCATCAGTGAATATCCTTCGTCCCCCGACAACAAGTCTTCTTCCTCAACCGGTAAGGAATTAGAACACTCTGCCTCTCCTTCCTCTTCTTCAACCTCAGATATCATAGTTCTCTTCTTCGGCTTCAGACACTCGTTGCTTTTATGACCCATCTCCTGGCAATTGTAACATTTGAATCCACTGTTAACCTTCGCCTTCTCACCTTCCTTCACAAATGGTTTTGCAATAATTTTAGGAACACTAGAATTTCCGCTAACACCCTTCATTTGGTTGTTAGAGTTAGTAAACACACCACCTCCATGCCTTCCCTTCTTCTCCCAAGCCAACGCCTTTTGGTGTGCTTCCGCCACAGATCTTGGATCGAACATACTAACCATATCCTGGATCTGCATTCGTAACCCTCCAACAAATCTTGCTGTCAGCTGCTCTTCCGTTTCCATTATATCGTTCCTGGCAATGAGTTGGTAAAATTCATCTGCATAGTCATTGATCGACTTCGTCCCCTACCTTAGATTCTGCAATCTCTGGTACATAAGTGACTGATAGTTGTATGGTAAAAATGTAGCTCTCATCATTTTCTTCATCTTATCCCATTCAATAACCTTTGACTTTCCCATCCGTTCTCTCGTAAGTTTAGTTTGCTGCCACCACGCCAAAGCTCTCCCCCTCAACCTAGTAGCAACCAACTTCACTCGACGATTCTCCGGAACTTCCTTGAAATCAAAGATTTCTTCAACATTAGATAACCAATCCAAGAACTCTTCTGCAACCATTCCACCCTTGAACTCTGGAATTTCCATCTTCATTCCCGATTCCCATCGACGATCATCATCTACATCTCGATTCTAACGTCGTGTTTGTTCTCTATCTCGATAATGAACACTTCCCCTATCACCATCAAACTCCTCATCAAAATCTGACGTATATCGATGTCGATTACGACCTCCAACATCTCTACTATCACTCCTTCGATCAACATTCCTATCACGATTATCAACACTTCTATGATCTTCTCTTCTCTCCCGTTCTGAATGTATCGAAGCTCTACTTCTCCCATGGCTCGATTCAGGTGAAACTCTTCTTCTACTTTGATTCATTTCAAGCATCATTCTCTCTAATCGACCAATTCCTTCATTCAACTTCTCAGTGAAGCTCTCGTTGATTCGTTGCTCCATTTCATTGGCCTCTTCTCTTCCATACAAGGCATTAATATTGCGATGACGTTGAGCTCGTCTCGGTGGCATGATTGAACTTCACAAATAATTCAACAATTCTCCAAACTTCAACAAATCAAAACTTCAACAAATTTGACTTCAAGCTTGCCGAAGTGGAGATAGGAGATACCGTGATTCTAGCTATCCTTAACACGTTGATCGCGCACGATACCGTGATGAAGGATATACGATTCTTCGACGTTGATCAAGCGCACTTGATTCCGTGAATCGGCTTCAACGTTCGTTGATTCGAGCGCACTCGAATGCCGAAGTGGAGATAGGAGATTTTCACTCGACTACCAATTTAAAGAAAGCACAAAGCAATCAAATGGAAATTTTATTCAATTTTCAACAACCTTACAAATGACACGACCCGCCTATTTATAGGCTTACAACACCACAACACTACACAAAGTACAACACGTTACAAACAGTTACCACATAACACGACTTGCCATAAGAAACACCAAACAAACGACTTAAGAGACAACGCACGCTACCTACAAAAAAATTAACAAAAACGCGACCTAAAATTAACTCGGCAGCGACTTAAAATTTGGTTGGTACCGACCTATAATTTTGCAGCGACTTAAAAATCTTTCACACGACTTAAAATTTCCCATAGCAATGAGTCGGCCCCGACTTAAAAAAAATAAAGTCGTTCGCGACTTAATATTCTTCCACAGCAACCATAAGTCGGCCGTGACCTACTGTGAAGACGAGATGGAAGCTCGCGACCTAAGATTTCGTTCACGCGACTTTGAAAAGCTCGGCAGCGATTTATTGAAGGCGCACGCGACATAAGGAATAGCACGGTTTACGACCTAGGCTGGAGAAGAGATTCGTGACTTAAGGATATCATAAGTCGTTCGCGAGTTAGGGATTGGATCGCGACTTAGGGTAACTCGCGTATGGTATATGGATTTAGGGCTTTAGCTGGGAGTAAGTCGTTAATGACTCATGGCAGAGTTGCGACTTAGGGTTTTGGAAGGGGCGATGGAATTGGCGATGGAATTGAGTTGTGCTGTGGTTGAGTCGGGGATGTAGTTGAGTCGTGTGTCGGTGTCGTGGATGGAGACTGAGTCGTCGCGAGTTGAGGTATGTGTTTCATCAAAACATCATTTAAAATTCAGTTTTAAATAAATAAAGCAATTAATATAGGGGTTTAAGTTGGAGAATGGATCCATGACATTTTAGAAACATATATTACAACATATACGAGTAAGAGGCTATAAACCACTTTTCAAACGATGATTAAATCCATCCAAAAACTTTAAATTTTCCTAAAGTCAAAATGAATAGAAATCACACACTAATTTGAATCCAAATTTTACAATCAAATTTGAATCGAAAATTTGATTTTGCACTTGGTCAAATTTCAAAATTTTTAGTTTATCATTAATGAACGATAATTTAACTGATAAGTACTGTGACTCTATAGACTTAAACTTTAGGAGATCATAGCTTCGAACCTTGGAAATATAAAAAATGAGTGATTTTCTTCAATAAATGTACCACTGTTTTGCTCAAAATAGCGCTTACAATGTTCACATTGGCTAGTCAAACCGACCACAAGAAGGTTGTCTACTATAAAAAAAATCAAAATAGTATAAAGCTAAAGAAAAATTGTAATATTTCTCTACATTTTTTGTTTGTATGGGTTCTCATTTCAATTATTTCTCCTTAAAACTTTATTCAATCCTCAACTTAAATCCAATCAATGGTTTTTCTTCTCTCGGCCTTACTTTTAATTCAATAACTAGATCTAACTCACATAGGCTATTTACACACCTAAAAAGGACATATCTACCTAACTCACAAATCAAAGCCACACATCACTAGATGCAACAATGGCCCTCTGCCTCCACCACTGGATTTGATAACCCAACTCTCTAGAACTTAATTGCAACCGGCCTTATTGGGTATTTTAACATTAGGTTATAAAAGTAGCATTCAAATTGATTAAATTTGACTTATTTATGTAAAGTACCTTATAAGTTTGATTTTTTTTCTTTATAAACTCGTTATGAGTTTGATTCGTTTGCTTTTTCTAATTTTCATTCAATTTTTCCGTGTTTTAATTCGATTGAGTAATTTATGAAAAAGTTGAAATTGCATGTGTGGTGCGCTATTAGGAACTACGATGATTTCATTATGATTTTGGTTGTCACTTTTTATTTGAAAATATGGTTGGGTACCTTTATGTTGATCTGGATGTTGATTTTCCTACATATTTTTGATATGTGACAGGACATCTAACATTATTTCTTCTACAGTATATCTACACTAATAATAATTTTGCGGAAAATATATATACCTAAACTATCTTGGATAAACCTTTATTAGTAAAGGATAAATGTTATACTTGATGTTTTAGTATTGTGCAAGTGAATAATGTACTCTAATAGTTGTAGGCATGCTTGTATTAGTAATGCATGGGCTTGTAAACGTGTTTTTTCTTGTTGGATGCTTGTCAATTGTACTTGATAATAGCCCTCTGGATGACTGACATTTTGTAAGATGTCATAGAGCTATTCATATGAAAGCAGATTCATCAATTATATCACATTTGCATGCATTAGCAGTGTTCTACGAATTTATGGTCATGATTTCGAAAGATGGTGATATAAATTAAACTTAAGTGTTATATATGTGGGTATGTTACACATAGGTCTCTTTTATTAAGTATTATTCATGTTGGGTAGTGATAAATACAATTCTAATCTATCATATTCTTATTTATTGACACAAGTTATGAGTGCATAATGAAGTGATTTAATTGCAACTTCGTTTATGTTAGAGATATGTGATAGATCATAGAGGTGTTCTTAGATAGCTATAAATCAGATATTGTATTTGCACTTATTGAAATTTGCACAGAAATAAAGCATATAATCAATGGTTTACATGTAATGATTATACACAAGTACTCATGTTTTCCCTAAAGAAGAACAATGACAGTCTCGTTTGCAAATGTAAAGTTATGCACATTTGTAGCAACCTTTAACATGTAACCATTTTTATAGGATGATTTCATAGTAAATTTTAACAGTGGACATCAATGTATTTGTATTCGATACTATATATGTGTGTGTAACGGCCCGCAAATCCGTACCCCTTTGAGCCGACAATATTCACTATCAATTCAACTCAAATTGGTCGGAATTACAAATCATTAGGGTTAAAGAAGAAAGAGGTAGAAGAAGAAAATATAAATAATATCAGAATCTCACAATCGCAGTGGAACAAAATATAATATATAACACAGATTTTCATAAAAAGAATCTATAACCGTATAATACTTACAATCATCAGAGTACAACACAAACCATGGCACACAGCAGGACGGTACCCCGGTACCCATGCCATTGTATGAAATCCAATCTCCAATATGCGTCTGTACGGTTTTGATTATGCCCAACTATGCTGAAAAGTGAGATGCAAGCATTTCAGCTAGATTCTATTTTACTTTCCATAGACACTACTATAATATCATACAAATTTGATAGAAAATGTTTTGGTTATCATAAGGTAAAAATCCGGCATGTTTATTTTTGGCATGGTCTTACGAGATACCTTTGATTCCAAAGGATTTTGAAAAATTTAATAATCTAATTGTGTGTGTTTTCTCACTCTGGTTTTCCACACTGACCCGGGTCTTATTTCACTATAATGCTCGGGTCAGATCGAGTATAGGATACATGATAGGATGCTATGGAGCTCGGGAGACAAGTTAGATGGCGAGACGTATCACACGTACTTGATGTATATTCCACTGTGCAGTGCAAGCTGTATATTCAGCTTTGTGAGGAAAAGTTATTATAACTATCCAGTTGTGTGCCATGGATTGTGTTGTACTCTGATGATTGTAAGTATTATACGGTTACAGATTCTACACTCAAGGTATAAATGATTTGGATAGTATTATATGAAAAAGTAAATCTGAATACATATTTTTAACTTCAGAGTGTGATTTTTTCCAAGCATATGTTGCAGAGGTCACTTAACCTTATTGTAATGCCCCACTATTTCCAACATCTGAAATCAATTAAAAATGCCATAAAATACGATTGCAACTAGTTTCTAATATTAAAAGTTGTGGATCGTTTGTTTTATAATTTAAATTTTCAATAACTAAGAAAAGAACAGAGAAACCTCACAGCAGAATCAAACATTAATATAGATGAACATAAACTCAATAATACAATTGGTTTACCACATTGTTACATCAATTTGCATTTCAGTACATCAATCAGCATCAACTCATAAATGACATAATCTTGGTATAAAAGGATATACCGAATCCATTATCCATGATATAGCCTTTATCCACTTTTTCATTCCCTCTTTCACTTTAGCCTGCAACTTCACACCTGTATAGATATACACTAAAATAAGAAGAAAAAATGTTTCAACTATGTTTGGACTACGCCTAACTCTATATACTATGAT
Source organism: Allium cepa (assembly GCA_030765085.1). NCBI lineage: Eukaryota > Viridiplantae > Streptophyta > Magnoliopsida > Asparagales > Amaryllidaceae > Allium > Allium cepa. The sequence goes on from CM060935.1 coordinate 64,725,961, forward strand.
CATAGGCTCGATAGCTATGGCATGGGAAAAGACTGCCTATGTACCCTTTTTGGGGGACCAAGCCAACGTAGTTCTATTTTCTACTCTTCCCCTACATCCATATAGTTGTTAGAACATAGAAATCGTAGAATCTATGCAACCAATGCAACTATTACAATCAATGCAAGTAGGAAACACTGCTACTAAACCATTTCAATCAATCATCATAAAAATCGGGTAACATAGCACACTTAGCCATTAAATATTACAAATATTTGACAACACATAATGTCAACCTTAAACATTAATTAAGCTAATCACAACATATATACTCACATGTACTAATTATCAACTATTAGTAACACACCATCAATGTAAATATATACCAATCAATGTGTATTAAACCACTATATAAGTAACATAAACATCAACATAATAAAACCATAATTAACTATACACAACGTATTAATAATAGAATAATATCACACACATCTAAATGTGATATCATCGTCATAAAACAATATATGGTATATATAAAAACAACCATAAACCACATATTAGATCCATCCAAATCATCATACTCACGACATTTGTTTTATTTTAAGTATAAAATTATTTTATTATTATTTATTATAAAAGCACCTTTTATAATTCTCAAAACAATAATAAATCTTCCAAAGTGATGATATACTCCAAAATATTTTATTGTAATCTTATTACTTCAAATCTCCTCAAACAATGTATTTTATACCAAAAATACCTTTCAAACCTATAGTATCATTATTTTACGTTAAAATAATAATACACATACTAAACCCCTTTAATATTCTACAAAACTAATTTATTAATATTTTTCTCAAAATAGTGTAATTTTCACAAAAACCATATTATTATTTATGAAATCTCTTTTTATTGTAATAACAATAATAAACTTTCCAGTTTCAGTTTAAAACATTTTTTTCCTTGTTATTTATGAATTTCTCTGTAAATTCATAACTAATATCCTTATTAAATTTCTCCTTTAATTAGATTTAATTCACCGAACCACTATTATTTAAATACATTGTACAAAATCTGTAAATCGCCTTATTTATCATTTTTTATCAAATTTTCGCATGGTTAACTAAATTCATCCATTTTTTCTCAATCAATTCATCAAAATTTAAATCTACAATAGACTGCACTAAATAATACATTAATCAACAATAAATAATCGATATTGCACAATGTATCCAAAATAGTCACAATATCCAAACAATTACCAATCTGTCACAACATATATCAAAAATTGCAATTTTCCATTAATCATATTTGATTAATTGGATAAAATAAACCTCATCTACGCACTTCGTCCAATATACTACAACTCAGCAAATCCCATGCTATATCATTCAAAATTTCTCCATGAGTTCAATAGAAGAAACCGCACGTAAATCGAAGTTCATATGTATAAGATATCGCAATTAGAATATATGATTTTTATTTATAACTTAATAATTAATTAAAAAACAAATATATATACTATACTGTAAACCACCATATGTCTCCACCCCATACGAGCAGTTGAACCCATTCCAGCCAAAATCCCATCTTTGATTGTTGTTTGATACCACCTTTGACCACTTGACATGACCGCGACTATAACCCCCATCGTCTGAATCATCGATCAAGCCTGCTACAGGCACCCGCAGCCATGTCGCCGTAGCATAATTAGGGTTTTCAAACCCTATTCGACTAAATTTAGCCACCTATAATGTCGATAAGCCATGCCGCAACCACTATCATGCTCCATTCATCGAGATCTATATTCAATGCCATTAATTTTCCTAATTGTTAATGAAATCGAAAATACCCAAAATATCCCCTTTTTACTTCACTGATACCTCCTTTGATTGAGAATTCTGGTCAACTTAAATGTTTTTGTGACAATCAAACACTTGTCAATGATTCGCCTTGTCAAGAGCTTCGAAATGACATATAATTAAATCGGGTTTGGTGTAATGACAACCCTACATCACGGCACCTAATATAAGTAAATAATGCAGTGCTGTCATGCCCGACCAATGTAGGACGACTATCAAGGGATAGAACATTGATAACTTGTCGTATATCTCACAGAGTATTGAATAAAATAAGATATACATCATAAATATAAAACAGGAGATATAGAATTAACTAAGCGAACCAAATATCAGAGTATAGATCCATAGAATTATACAACATAGTAATGGAGTTTACACAAAGCGGAAATAAACTCAAATAAACAATCTCATAATAGTAAAGAAAATATTGTCAAAGCTTTATAGTGTTGCATAGTAGAATGAGCATCAGTATCTATATATAATACGAGAAAGCTCCATCCAGCTTATCCTCTACACTGCTATTGAATACACTAAAACCTGCTATCTTGTCTATTCATTTAAGAGTACTCAAGATAATATGAAGCAAAACATAAACCTCGAGTTTGACAACAGTCTAGTGTGAATGATAAATGAATCTTAAAATACTGTACAAGTTGATATAGCAAGTAACAAGGGTATATGAAACATACCTAACATGTACCCAAAATGAAGAGTTAGCACATAACAAGCATAATATGCTACTCTACAATGTCATAAGGGTGTGTTGCGAACTAAGTACAACGATGGGGGTCTAGGTGTTCCTATCAACAATACCTATCTCAAGTGACATCTTTAGACTGATAGATTATAGGAGAAAATAATCAAAGCAAACATATCATCATCAAACAATCCTCACTATCACTCAATGTGCTCTGGATATATCGTAACTCATATGACCTTTCCCCCGCCAAGAGTTAATGGAAATTCCAGTTTCCAATGTACTCGCCTTTAGTACAGAGCTGATACTAGACCCATTTCACCAATCCAAGGTATACAGATCCATTAAACTAATCCGGAGTAGATAGACAAAGTACCCATGAGTGCAATCACAATATCCCTACTTTCGAGTACATCAGAAAACACTCTGAGTATCAGCAATCCCTTAGCACGCATATTCGAGCACTTTCCTTAATCCAACTAGTTTCCATTATCCTTAAGGAACCACTCACATTCCTTCTTTTCATGATACAACCATTCAACATTCTATCTACGGATTGCTCCTTCTAGAACACGCCCTTCGTGGATAGCATTCTCACGACCCCTTTCAATATCGAGCCGCCATCATCAGAACCTAATTTCATTCATTGTCTATCTACCATCACTGCAATGTTGTTATCATGCTACTACATCACCATGCGAACAAACAAACACCTACAGCATGACCTGTAGAGCCAACAATTTCGCTTTTGGAAGTTTCATCATCGTGGCCCCTAAAATTCATGTCGATACTGACCAAAAGTGATCGGTATCAACACGATTCCTTTCGTCCATATTTAGATGAAATTTTGCTAAGTATTTTCCACCCCGATCTCTTCTCCTCGGCATGCCTAAAACTCCATGCCTCATTCCCCAAGCACCCAAGCTCTACCCAGATGCTAGAAAAATCTACTCAGCACTGATCAAAAGTGATCGGTACCGATCACTACACTTAGCTAGTTTTCCAACTTCTGATTTTTAGACCTCTTCCTACCTTCAACTCGAAGTCTACCCAGAAGTATCGTAGCCTAAGTCCCCAAGCCTTGCCTTAGTGCCGAATAGATCCGCAAACACTCCATCGAAAATCATCCCATCACCGACATGAATCTCATGAACCAACTTCATGCGACATGAACCTTGGACTCCTCTCTTGCTCCGAAGCCCCTCATCCAAGTTTCATCCAATCCTAGCTATTTTTTCCATCAATTTTCCCAATTCAACAATCTCTTTTCCTAACTACCTATAGCACATCAAACCATACCAAAGCACAATAATCAAAACTAAATGTCATCCATATACGTCCATACACATATGCAATTCATCAAAATATGATTATCATACGAATCCTAGTCTAGATCTATTTTTTACACTAGCATATCAATATGATCAAAAGGGGTTGCAAAACCATTTTCAAACCTTTCTAATTTCTAAAACAAACATGTAAAAAGATGTGGTTAAAGTTAGAAATCATTTAAGGGTCGAAATCATGTAAAAAATCAATTTTAACTATATAAACGTGCGTAGGATAGTGGGAGATCTAGAACCACTTACCAACTACCCCAAATACTAAATTTTCCTACTAGATCCGAGATGGACAGCAAAGAAAAGTGAATCTCCAAACATCATAGTGGTAAATCTAAAATCTCCTTTGCTAATTACCATTCTAAAGTTGATTTGGATAAGATTTAGTAAGGAAAATGGAAGCTTTTTGATAAATTTAAGGCTAATGGAGATTTCGATCTAAATTGGGAAGAAAAGAAATGATTTGGGGGCTATTGCTTTAGCCACTATTGACATAATTTGGGCCTGAGGCTTAGCCCATAAACTTTTCTAATTACCCATTAAACTATCCAACATCAAACAGAATTTAAAATGGCTATATATCCTAAACGGTAAGTCTGTTTTCCTACAATGACCATTCTACGGACAGAGAAACCATAAACTCGATCTAATGGAAGTGGTTTCAAACCCTATTTCAATCCCTATCAAAAATTATAAGCCTTACAAGAATTTCAATGTTTGAAATGTTCGATAAAATTCGAAAGGTGGAAAATATCCCTAATAGTCATTTCCCAAGGTTTTAGAGTCCTACAACCTCATATGAGTTAAATAATAATATTTTATGATCCTCCAATACATAAAATACGAGTTGTTACACTCTTCACTTTTTAGGAGTTTTTCCCCTGAAATACCCAAATAAGTCATTAAGTCATCAGTACTTATTGTATGATCCACCTAAGAGAACACCTTTGCACCATAGAGCTGATCGAACAAGTCATCAATACGCGGGAGTGGATACTTGTTCTCCCTCATCATATTACCCAACTCATGGTAATCTACACGCAATCTTAAAGAGCCATCTGCCTTTTTGGTGAATACTAAAGGTGCACCCCACTTAAATACGCTCATGCGAATGAATCCTCGCTTCAACTAGTCATTCAATTGCACTTCCAACTCCTTTTGTTTTCTGGGTATTGTACGCCTCAAAGGCATAACTATCGGTCTGACATCTTTACTATATTTGGGGAACTCAATCACTCAACATGAAGGTAAGCTGAACATCTCCTCAAACATGCCTGGATACTCTAGTATGATAGACAAAGATGATAACTCATCCTATGGAACCTCGAGTGAATATAGAAAGCTAACCATAATCATATCCTCTAGCAGGCAGCCAATCACGACTATTTGTCCCTCCACTGCCCCAATCGTCACTAACAGCTTCTCGCAATCCACCACTACCACATACTTCCTTAGCCAGTCCATCTCCAAGATAATCCCGAACCCACCAAATTTCAATACAAAGAAATCACAAGCAAAAATGCATCCATTACTCGATAAGACCAAACCACGGCAAACCATACACAGACTAGTGGAGCCTTCAACAAAGGGAGCAAAGGTCAGCCAACCATATTGGGTTTCAATCCAATCTATCTACTATGTCACTAGATATGAAGGAATGCGAAGCCCCAGTATCAAACAAAACACGTATGGAAACATTATAAATGGAAAGTATAACTTGATTAATGACGCTCTTCCCCCTTCTCCTTTGTTGAGGGAGCACTTGATGAAGTCAGGACATGATCAAAAGCATATGACTTTATAAATATTTATGTTGTGCTAGTTCTGGGCAATTCTTCTACATGTGTCCGAACTTGCCACGGTTGCAACATTTCTTCTTTCCATCAACTTTGTAGTCTCTAATCAAGTGACTCTTGTCTCAACAACCATAATAGACTGGAATCCACTTAGCCTTCTTTCGACCAATCTTTCCTTGAACTTCTTTTCTTACCAATCCATTTCTTCTTGCCTCCACCATCTTGTTGTAGTTTTTCCCCTTTCTTAACAACTATTGATTTGGACTTGGAGTACAAATTCTCCCAACGAAGAGCTTTACCGACAAATCTCTCAAATGGTTCATATATGACTCACCAACTTTCCCCCAAATAGTTGTCCAAACCCATAAGAAACTTCTCATTCTTTCTCAATGGAGTATCAATGAAAAACATCATTTATTTTGATAAGGCATTGAATTTACCAACATGCTTGGAGATAGACATGTCTTCCTACCTCAAATTAGTAAAATTTTCGATTAGCACTAACTTCTGAGCAGTTGAAATGAACTTCTCCTTGAATCGGGTTTTAAACAGTTCCCAAGTAAATTGGTCCTTGGGTGTAGCACTCTGAAAGCATTCCACCAGTTTATGGCTCTCTCTTGAAGCTATTAGGAAACCAACCTCCACTTTATAGCATCATCCAAAAGGTCATCAAAGATCCTTTCATAGGTGTCCAACCAATCCTATATTCCATGGTCGATTTCTTTCATTGGAATGGTTTACCACCAAGGCAGGAAAAATCCTTATTCAGCTTTGCAAAAATCAACTCTGGGCACTTGCATCTGAGCACCAACAACAACAACATTCGAAGTGGCAGTTCGGGAATTTTGTAGCATGTTCGCCACCAATAGGTTGAACATTTCCTGTAGGTTAGGGTTAGCAGCCTCTGAACCAGCTCCTTCTTCGACTTTAGAGATGGAGTTTGTTAAAGTGTTTCTTGTATACCAACTTGTAACACTCCATGATTTTACGATAATGAATTAATAAGAAGTTTAATAAATAAATAATAATATTAAAAAATAAATTTTTTGCAAACTATAGAATTTGGCTCTGCAACTTATACCGTTGGGTTAGGGACAATTTTCTTATCAATTTCATGTATAAAGTTTTCCGATCAGAGTTCAGATGAAAAATTTATTAGCGTTTGAAATTTTTGAATTACAAATAACTATATATATATAATAATGGTAGTAAGGTTAAATAATGCTAATACTAACGTTAACGAAAATTTTAAAGGTCAAGAAATATTAATGTTAAATCAAATCCGAGAAACTATAAATAAGTGGAAACATATTATTGCAATCAGATTTAAAAGGAATGAAACAAATATAATCTTTCAAAAAAACAGTAAATTAACAAATCAAAGCACGCAGATAAATTCAAAAACTACAAATGGCATGGTCAACCAAAGTTGCAGCCAGGTCGATCGATAGCGGTTGACCCTACGTCGTGAGCGATCAATCGTTGCTAGGGTATAATTGACAGTAACCATTGGCCTAAATGGCTCGAATTTAAAACAGTTTCATCAAATAGCTTGCATTCTTTTGAATCCCTATAAATATAGACTTAGATCCTCACTTCCAACCTTATAATTTTGAAGCGACGTCGGAGCACTGATATTTTCTCTTCTCTCTAAAATTCTAAATTCTTAGAATAGTTCTAGTTTATACGTATACAAATTTGGAGAGTTGTAAAAAGATGATTGAGGAAGAGAATGGATTCAAATCAAAACGCAAAAGGCAAGGTAAATTGTAAATCCAAATCTAAAGTATAAATCAAACTTCAAATCTCTTTTCTAATCTAGATCTCTAATAATCTACATACGCTTGCGATGTATAAATCCAAATAGGTAGGAAAAGGGAGTCAAAGTGGAATAATAGGGGTTAGATCTGAAGATTAGAAAAGCTAAAAAGGTGGTGAGAATATTATATAGTTTTGCATAATAGTAGATTTATATCTTTGTAGATCTATTCCTATATGCCTGAAATGTAAATGGGAGTTGTAGGTTAAATTTATACAAAGGAAATGAAATTGAAAATCCTACCTACATATTATACAATTGTTAACTTAATATCTATATATGTTATATGAATGCAAACATAGAAAATGTTTGGGATATTAGCAGTCCCTAAATTTATTATTGAAAATAGTAAACCACAAAATTGTAATTGATGCAATAATTCTGATTGATATTTAAATGGATAATAAGATGTAAAATAAAAAAATCACAGTAAGATTTTAGGTGCTTAGCTGGTATTTTAATTAGTTGGAATATAAGATATTGCAATGTGAATTTCTACATTATCCATTCTAAAATAAATAGAAGTGTATCCTTTGAAATGACAAGTTATACACCTAAAAGAAAGAGTACATAAAATATGGAATATTTACCATATTTTGTAATGTCTATTTCAATTACTATAAAAAGAAAATTTCTTATATTTCCAATCACAACACAAATCTTTATGTTGGATAGGATATAGAAATTTACAGTATTATCCTTTCCATTTAGGAAAAAAGCAATTCCATCGCATTAAAATGCAGAAAAATTCCTAAATGTTAAATAAAGAGGTAAAAGCGATAAGATAAAAAGATGCATGATACAAATAAAGATGGAAATTAAATTAAAAATCTAAGAATAGGCAAGGTTAAATTAAAGGAGTAAAAAGGGAATAGGAACAGAAAAAAGGAAAAAGAATGGAAATGGGCATTGTAAATCCTTTTTGGAAAAAAAGTGGTAAATAATCTTAAATCAAATAAGGTAAAAATGCATAAGAAGTAAAGAATTACATTTAAGTAAGAATGAATAATGATATATATAAATAATACACACACACGCATAAATGTTGCCTTAAGTGTGTGTTTATGATGGGCATGAACTATTAAAGTTGGTAGATGATTAAATGAATAGAATGACATAGTCATTAGAATAGGTCGGAATGTGAGGTCAATAGTGTTACATAATAAAAGTATGTCCATCACAAGAGGCTACCAACATTTATGTATACATTATATTGATGTGAGACATGTCCAACCATAGGACTGGTGGAGAATATGCGCTTACGTATAGATAACGGAATACCCTAATAGGTGGGGGAGTTTGATTCAAAGATAGGAAAGGGGGGCATTGCCTTGATTGCAATAAGCAATATAAACAGGATGGTGAGCGAAGAACGATACTATATCAGCATATTTTAGTACCAAATAAAGGAGTAGGGTTGTTCATAGGTTGAGAACGTCATCAGTCATTAGCAATCAATGGGAAAGATTGTTGTTACACCTACTGGGCTACACTGCCTACTAATGTATGGATCACACTAGGTCATGCATTGCCATATTGTTGGCTAGTTTGTTTATTAGGAGAAAGGCTACTTAACCCTATTAATGAAATATTTCAGAACGTGCATGGGTAGTCTGTGGAGCCGAGTCCATGGCCAATGGGGTTGAATCCGCCATATATATAGTTCGTAGAGCTGAGTCTACAATTGGGAAGCAGACAAGAAAATCTCTAAGGATGCAACATAGAGCATGACTATATTATTGTAAATCCGTTATTAGGCACTATGGGAGTTCCTTAGTACGCGCAGCGACGAGAGCGTGATACAGTGAGGGTGATAGATCATGGCGGGGTGTTGAATTAGGGGATACTAGCAGAGATAGTATGGTCCAATAGGATCGTGGTACTTTTATATATATACGGGGTTATAGTCTACTAAGGATAGATGTAACGTATCGTACACATATGTAAAGTCCAGAGGATTAATTGAAAATGAAAAGAAGACATAGCAAGGGATATAAGACAATCGACATAAACTAGTATTATGTTCAAAGTGTATAATTTATCAATCATCAGAACATTGTTTTAGCCCCTTCCTCACAACAACCCATAGGATATCATAGAAGGATAGGTATTGGTACAAGGCGAGAACATTTAAAGGACAAGTTCTTTATCCATGCTCGATACTGATCTTGAAAGTATCAAATCTTGGTCAGTAATTATGTGACTCGTTACATTTTATTATTCCACTATGAGTTATATCATTAGTAGCCTAATATGCATTTATTTTGTTTATTGTAGGATACCAAACCAACAATTTGTACTTTGGTGGACTTGATTTTCTATTTAGCGAAAATTCGGGCCCACTGGGGTGCAGGTTTCTACAATTAGTATCAAAGCGTAGTTAGTCGATTTTATAAATTAGGAAAGTTTGAGTGAATGTATTTGTATTTTCCCTATAAATACAAATATATGATATGCCGAGTCCTAAAAACTCTTCCTATAGGGTAGTTGTAACCATATACTGAAACATGGATAAGATGATTATGAGTTGGAGTAATGGAACAAGTTAAAGATATACAACTACCCCGATTACCTCATGGGAAATAAGTCATTTGAAAAGAGAATTAAAAGAGCATGAGTGCAGCTTAAGGAAGGTTCCTGAAGCTAGATGGTGCGTGACCCCCTAGTCGGACCTCGATAGCCCAATGATTGTATATCCCCGTATGATGCCGATTAATGAAGTATTGAATGTCTAGATAAGTGAAAACTAACAATCCACATGTTATAGGAATATGGAGAATCGAGTTCCCGAAGGAAGGCGTGAAATAATCACTCCAAGATGATAGCCGGATTTAATATTTGGAAAAAGAAGAAATGTCCAAATGAAATGACAAATAAAAATCTATTCTAAGTTCGACCTCATGTAAAAGAATTTAATATAAAATTTGATATGATTTCAATATAAAAATTTGATAAAATATATGTATAATATATTTGAAATTATTTCCAAAGGAATTATTTAAAGATAGAAAAATCCTATTTTTGAAAAATAAGCTAATATTAAATTTTCTAAAAATCAATAAGTACATAAACAACTGTGAAATGTTAAATAAAAAAATTCAGTAGAAAATTCAATATTTATGGACCAAAAATAACAGTAAATGGGCTTTAATAAAAAGGTTAATTCTTTTGAAAAAATAAGCATGTGTAGCTCATCAATATTTCTAAGATGAAAATTTCTTACAGTTGGAACATTCTTTTTTAGGGGTAGATAGTATGAAGTGGTACAAATTTAAAATGGGGTAAATAGTATGGAAAAATGTACTAAATCCCAAAAATAAAAGCAATGGGCGAATGCACTTCCATGGTTCAATAGAGATGACTATAGGTTAAGAGAAAAGTTAATAAAGAGGAACCATTAAATAAGAGTAGTTTAGGCAGAAGAAAGATAGACAATAGCAACATTATGAAATACAAATAGAAACAAAGTTATGAATTTGTATAAATTAATGTTAATAATTAGAAATAGCATTAGAAGATTATAAAAAAATAAAAATAAAATAATACTAGTAATTTAATTAGAAGCGACATAGGAAATTAAAGGCAAATCATACGAAAATTTCCATTGTACATTGTTATGCGCATTTAATATAAGTATCTTTTAAAAGCCCTCCTCACATGATATTAGTGACTCTATCAAGGATTGGACTTGGAGTTAGTATGAGTGATAAGAAAATTATAGAGTGGGAGTTGTTCTTATCTACTCCAGTTTCTATTGTTTAAAAATTATAAAGGATGTTTAGAAACATTATAAAGTACATTTTGAGAAAAAATGGTATGGTACAACAATTGAGTTTTTCAAAGAAAAACTTAATACATGGTTTGACTAAAAATCACAATTTTTAAGTAGTGAAAGTTGAAATGGGTCTTTAAGAGGAAGAGAACTTTTAAAAATCTAATTGTAGTTTTAAAAGTTAAGGCACTTAGTTATTTTTAAATTTGCAAAAAAAAAATTAAGTTGTACTGTTAAAGATAAAAGTTTTGGGATTTAAATACTTCAAAAAATTTAATTTTTGATTTTTGAAAAATTGACAAAGACCAAACCAAAATTTTAAACACGGAGTAGATAAAAATGGCTGCCTAGGTACGATGGGGAGAAAGGTAAGTTCATGAAAAAAATAGCAAAGACTGCTTATAGAGTAGCAATAAGGAATCCCCGTAGAATGTAAGAATATTGTGAGAACCTAGGAATGTCTTGTCAGACATGTATGCAAGGCATCAGAAGAGCATAAAAAGAAATGATAAATAATACTAAAGTGCACTTCTACGAGTTCTACGGTATACTCATAGGAAAGATCAAGAATAAAGGAAGTAAATACCAAGATTTGAAAATACGATACAGAGATTGGGATTAAGAGAAGGTAGCATCAGAGGGTAATAAGATGGCAAACACACATGGAGGACATTGGTAGATCCAAAGTGAATGAAGACAGGATGGAGGATGAGAAAAGTAATTCCACCAAGCTAGTTGCCAACGAGTTATTCAAATGTGCATAGTTTGTATTTTTGACTCACCAAGATAAGGATTGACAATTTTTTCCATAATTAGGTGGGGTAATGGAGGTAATGGATGGACCCTATTCATCAGAAGCCATAAAGAAAAGTTAAGATATGTAGGTTGGAGAAGGATGCATGTTGGAAAGATCCACCTAATTAGCAGTAGAATTGATAAGGCCACAACATCATGAGTCATTTGATGTTGAAGTGCAGCTTCCAGCAATAGTTTCTTAGAGGTGGATTGTAAGTTTTAATTGTCTCTATCGGTATAAAATCGCTTAGGTATTATAGATTTTTCTTTTTATGTGTTTTCAGCATGGACCGTAATATTACAGGAAAATGAACTAACTAGGAAATTTGAGAAAATAAACTTAACCAATGCAAAAAAAGAAAATAGTGGAGGCTGGAAGTTAATAAATAAATTAAGAAAGTTTATATAACTTACTACTAAGATAAAAATGAAACAAAATTATAAGTTCCAAAAAATTCGGAAAATAAATTTCAGCGAGTGGCAGATAGCGAAAAAATATTGTGAAGCCACGGGTCAATGTCCATGTACCTTAAAAGCTGAAATTTATAATTGAAGTTTTGTGTCGATTGCTGTTATAAATAAAAAAAGCTTTGGAACTTAAAATTTACCACAAAATTAGGTGAAGTCAACTTTGGACATTAAACTGTTGACTAAACTCGGTTGCACATGACGTGGCAAAAATATGTTTTGTGAAAAATAAATATATTTATACTTTTAAGAATTTTTGTTTAAAATTCTTGGTTTTGAAAAATAAAGTTCTTTTGAAAAGATTTTGAAAATTTTTAAAATTTTGAAAGCCTAAAATTTTCACCGGTATTTTAAGAAATATCATAAAAATATTTTTGAGCAGTAGAAAGGTGGAGTTTTCAAATTTTGAAAATGCCACGTACGTGACATAGGGGAATAGTTGACAAGTTGGTTAGTAAGATTTTATTGTGCAACAGAAGTTGAAGTAAAATAAAATATGGTTAGGGACAAGGAGAAAGATGTTATAGTTATGAATCACTTTCTCCATACTTTATTAGTAGGTGAACCTAAATTGAAATTTTGTTTTAAAATTTTAAATATGAAAATAAAATATACTTATGAGGACTGTACTTAGGAATGTTGGAAAAGAATCAGGGGCTAAAAGGAAGTTTCCAAGGTACAGTGGAAAATGGTACATAAGAGAAGGATGAAAATATAAAATTTTCCATTTATATCACTTTCAAGCATAAGCAAATAAGCTTTAGAAAGCTAGATTCTTCAAACTTGAATGTTAGCAACGGTGTGCTAGGATTTTTGATGGTAGAAATTGGATGAAAAATTGGCTAAACTATGCTTCTATTCATAGAAGTGTGGAAAAATTTGAATGCCAAAACAAGGTTTTGGTTTTCAAAAGTTGCATGCATGCAGAACTACCAGTATACTTAGGATGCTTGCACCATGTTTTTGAAATTGATTTAAAGAAATGTATTCATATAGGCGGCATCGATTAGAATTATTCTGCATAATTATCATATGTATTATGATACATCATGCACTTGTACACTTTTAGTTGCAAAATTGTTTGAACACTAATTGGTTGGTTAGTTTTGAACGATTGTACGTTATATACATTGTTTAGTCCTTGAGGAATTTCAGGGATGAAAATCTATTAAGTGGGGAGAATGTAAGACCTCTTGATTTTATAACAATAAATTAAAAAGAAATTTAATAAATAGACAATAATGCTAAAAATTGAGTTTTTGCAAACTTCAGAATTTGGCTACGAAATCTATATCATTGGGTTTATGATGATTTTCTGATCAATTTTCATATATAAAGTTTTTCGATCAGAGTTCAAACAAAAGTTTTTGGTATTTGAAGTTTTTGAATAAGAAATAATTATATATATAATTATGGTAATAAATGGTAATTACTAACATTAATGGAAAATTAAACGTTAAGAATATTAATTTTAAATCAAATCTGAGAATATATAAATAAGTGAAAACAAATTATTGCAATCAGGTTTAAATGTAATGAAACAAACATAATCTTTCAAAACAAGCAATAAAACTAACAAATTAAAGCATGTAGATAAATTCATAAATTACAAATGGCATGGTCGACCCAAGATGCACCAGGCCGGCCGGTAGCGGTCGACTCTAGGCATTGAACGGTCGACCGTTACTAGGGTAAAATTGACAGTAAACATTGGCCTAAACGGACCGGATTTAAAATAGTTTAATCAGACGGTTTGCATTGATTTGAACCCCTATACATATAGACCTAGGCCCTCACTTCTAAACTCATATTTTTGGTGCGATGTTGAAACTCTTCCATTTTCTCTTCTCTACTACATTCTAAATTCTTAAAAATAGTTCTAGTCTATACGTATAAAAAATTGGAGAATTGTAGAAGATGATTGAGGACGAGAATAGTTTCAAATCAAATGGACAAAACCAAGGTAAACTGTAAATCCAATCTAAAATACAAATCAAACTCCAAATTTCTTTTCTATTCTAGATCTTTGATAATCTATATATGCTTGCGGTGTATAAATCCAAATAGGCAAAAAATGGAGTCAAAGTAGGATAACAAAGGTTAGATATGAAGATTTGGAAAGCTAAAAAGACGAGTGAGAATATTATATATTTTATATAATATTATATTTATATCGTTGTAGATATATTTCTATGTGCCTAAAATGTAAATGAGAGTTGTAGGTTAGAACTACACACATGAAATAAAGATGAAAACCCTGCCTAAATATTCTGCAATTGTTAATTTGATATCTATATGGTATATGAATGCAAACCTAGAAAATGTTTGGGATATTGGCAGTCCCTGAATTTATTATTGAAAAATTGTAAACCATATTATTATTAATGTAATAATTCCAGATTGATATTTAAATGGATAATAAGAATGTAAAATAAAGAAATCGCAGCAAGATTTTAAGTGTTTACGTGGTATTTTAATTCATTGGAATATAAATGTTGCAATGTGAATTTCTATACATTATCAAGTTTAAAATAAATAAAAGTGTATTGTCTGAAATTAAAAAAAACACCTAGAATAAAAAGGTCTATAAAATACGGAATATTTACCATATTTTGTACTATCTATTTCAATAACTACGAAAAAATAATTTCTTGTATTTCCAAAGGTGGCACAAATCTTATTTTTGGATAAGATATAGAAATTCACAATATTAACCTTTCCATTTGGAAAAACGTAATTCCTTCGCATTACAATGCAGAACAATCCCTAAATGTAAATAAAGAGATAAATATGATAAGAATATCCTTAGAGAAAAGATGCATCAACAAATGAAGATGGAAATTAAATATGAAGAAACCGAGAACTAGCAAGGATGAAATAAAGGGGTAAAAGGGGAATAGAAAAAGAAATAGAAAAAAGGAAAAAGAATGGAAAAAGGAAATTGTAAATATTTTAAAAAGAAAATAGTAAATAGCCTTAAATCAAGAAAGGTATAAAGGAATAAGAAGTAAAGAATTACTATTAATTGTAAACTACAGGGGCAAGATAATTAACTAAGAATGAATGAAGATATATATATATATATATATATATATATATATATATATATATATAATACACACACACATACGTAGCCTCAAGTATGCATTTGTGATGAGTGTGAACTATTAAAGTAAATATATGATTACATGAATAGAATGACGGAGTCATTAGAATATGTTAGATTATGAGGTTGTAGTGTTACATAACAGAATTCTACCCACCGCAAGGGGCTGCCAGCATTTGTTTATACATTATACTGATGTGACACTTGTCTAACCATAAAACCCATAGAGAGTATACGCTTGCATAAAGATGAAAGAATACCCTAATAGATAGAGGACTCTGCTTCAAAGATAGGAAATGGGGTATATCCTTGATTGTATAGGAAATATAAAAAACATGGTGAGCAAAGAATGACACCATGTCAGCATGTGTTGGTACCAAATAAAGGAGTAGGGTTGTGCATATGCCAAGAACATCATCAGTCCTTAGCGGTTAACTGAAGATATGGGTTGTACCTAACGGACTATATAGCCTACTAGTGTATGGACCACATTAGGTAATGCATCACCACATTGTTTGCTAGTTTTTTGTTAAGAGGCAAGGCTAGTTAGCCCTATTAAAGTGATCTTTCAAATGTATGGGGTAGTCCATGGAGCTGAGCCCACAACTGGTGGGGTTGAATCCACCATATTTATAATTCGTAGAGCTAAGTCAGCAACCAAGAAGCATGCAAGAAAATCCTTAAAAGTTCAACATAGACCATGGCTATATTATTATACAGCCATTATTAGGCACTACGTGAGTTCCTCGGTGTGCACAGCTATGCGAGTGTGATACGGCGAGGGTGATGGATCCTAACGGGGTGTTAAGTTAAGGGATACTAACGAGGATAACATCTTGATCCAATCGGGGACTGTGGTACTTGTATGTGTATATATATATATATATACATATGAGTGTGTGTGTGTGTGTGTGTGTATTTGTGTGTGTACATAGTTTTAGTCCATCATAGGTAGATGGAACTTATCTTACGCATATGTAAAGTCGAAACGACTAATTGAAAATAAAAGGACATAACAAGAGATAAAAGGCAATCGACATAACCTAGTGTTATGTTTAAAGTGTATAGTTTACCAATCAACAGAATGTTGTTCTGACCCCTTCATTATTATTACCCAAAGGATATTTTAGAAGGGCAGTTACTAATACTATAAAGCCCTATGATATTACGACAATGAATTAAAAAGAAATTTAATAAATAAATAATAATACTACAAAATAGAATTTTTGCAAACGTTAAAATTTGGCTACGAAACTTATATCGTTGGGTTTGTGGTGATTTTTTGATCAATTTTCATATATAATGTTTTTTGATGGGAATTCAAACGAAAAAGTTATTAACGCTTGAAGTTTTGGAATCGAAAATAATTGTATGTATAATTAAGGAAATAAGAATAATTAACTAATGTTAATTAGCATCGGTTAAAGTTAATGGATGGTTAATTCTAAATTAAACATTAAAAAAGTTATAATGGGAATAAAATTACATCGATGAGTTATTAAAGGAATAAAATTAAATAAATCAAAATATGAAAAAATCACTATTAAATGCACATAATGGTCGACCATAGATGCATCTAGGTCGACCGGTAGCTTTCAACCCCAGGACTAAAGTGGCCGACAGTTGCCTATGTTAAATCGTAAATTTTAAATAAGTAATGAAAGAACAAGATGGACCATAATATTTCACTCTTGCGAAGTAATTGAGGTGCATTGAAGGTAAAACTCAAGATTTCCTAGGTTAAATCTAATGCTCCAAATCAATCCATAACCCTCACAAATTAATAGCTAACCTAACCCTAATTCATTTAAAAAAATTGTTGCGCACTTAATCTCTACCATTTTCTCTTCTTCTCCAAATCCTAAAGTAAAATATTTTATTATATATGTATATAAGTGGAAGAAAAGAGAAAATAAGGAAAGAGAAGAGTAGAAGTAATTTGAAATGAAAACAAAGGTAAATTCATAAATTTGAAATTTAATTTTAAATTGATTCAATTCTTTCCCTATACTGTAGTTTTAATAAATGTATACCCTTTATATTATTTTGGACTTGAAGTAAGAGTGTGTCAAATAAAAAGAGAATAGATCCAAATTCGGAGAAATGGAGCTAATTAAAAGGTCAATAGGAAATTACATGTTTATGTAATAAGGTTAGACTAATATCACTGAAATTGTAACACTTTGGTATTTTCAACCATTCGCACCCACACATGTCGGACTTAAATTGCTTAAAAAATCAGATTGTTAATTTATATTTGGCAAAACTCAGCATATACAGTAAATAAATAATTCACAGAATCACAGACACGGAGTTACATAAAAATAAGCAGCGAAAACAAAAGAATAGTAGTTCATGAAGCTATTATATATATAACATAGTTAAACAAGATACAACAGAAGTCTCGAATACATAAAGTCTCAATATAATAGTCAAACACAAGATTATAATATATCACTTGAGTCAACTGAATAGCTGAAAGCTAAATAGATAGTTGGATCTCCAAGCGAAGCTCCAACTCCAAAGGTGAGTCTCAAATGATGTGACGCTCAGTCTGACCCGAGCGTAAAGCAAAACACAAAACACTCGAGTCAGAATCAACATTCTTATATCAATAAATCCAACTCAAGAGAAATATCAACTGAAATACAAGTAACTCAAAGGATGTTTGTGATAACTGTCCTCTAAGGATCCGTTAAACTATCTAGTATGTAGTAATATACGTTATTATAATGATATTTATAGTAAGTAAACTATTAAAATAGCATTAAGGCATTACCCATTTCCCCTAAACACATTTTTATATATTCCCATAATCTATACGGTGCCGTAACTTCCCGTAAACTGGGTTTATCAGATGACACTCCATAGGTATGGTACAAAACTAACTCATAGAGGTCTCGCAAAGGTAGGTGACACGTCACAACAAGGCAGTGCCAGGGTAGATATACCAATTAAACTTTCGGACTGGTGTTAACGTATAACAGCTACTATCGCCCACCTCGGAATACACTCCCAAATCAAAATCAAGGGAGGCCACCAAATCAATCACAAAATCAGAATATAGTATCGAAGGAATGTGCCCAACCGGAGGAATGACCTCACTTGTCCCGTCGATTGCTCCTGTTAGCCACCTTATGCCAACTCACGGGATTCGGATCCATGTATATACCTCATATAGGATCGTCGCCACCATCCTACTTCATTCAGGAATCTCCATAGTGCACATGGTTGTTAAAGTGGTTTTCGGCCTTGGCAGAGAGTATGACAATAACCGATCCCCCTCTCTTTAATAACCCAACGTTATTATAACACTACGGTCATTTCAACATAGTTTATATTTCAAAACCAAAATATCATTTCCATTTCAAAACCATATCAATACGATATCATTTTTCACTTCAGATATATCCATTTCAAAATCACAGCACTTTCAAAGTTATAACACTTCCAAAATTATAAAGCTTCTAAACCATA
The DNA here is from genome assembly GCA_030765085.1 of Allium cepa. Lineage (NCBI taxonomy): Eukaryota > Viridiplantae > Streptophyta > Magnoliopsida > Asparagales > Amaryllidaceae > Allium > Allium cepa. The sequence continues at coordinate 64,745,072 of CM060935.1, forward strand.
ACACTTTAGAAATCAAAGCTTAGAAATCATAATACTTTGGAAATCATAACACTTTGGAAATCATAACACTTGACAACATAATACTTTGAAATTCATAACCTCCCACTTAAATAATTTAGATATTAATAATAGTATATAAAATAAAGTAGTTTCTAAAATAAAATAGCTTATATAAAAATAGTTATAAGTTAAAATAGTTTATATTAAAATAATTAGTATATTAAAATAATTTATATCAAAAATATTTTTTAAAATAAAATGTATAAATAATTTTAAATTTAAAAATACTTTATATGATAAAATAGCTTCCTCAAATTTCATAAATCGGTTCCAAATCAACTCGAATTCCAAAATTCAATTTAATCCAATCTCAAATCATCAATTTCAATTCAATTCAGTTTCTACATAAACCATTTCAAATTATATCGATTTCAAATATAGATTTGAACCACACAATAAACCATTCCAATTTCAATATATTTCAAAGCTTTAAATATTCCATAATTTTAAATCTAAATTGATAATTTCATTTTTATCTCAATTTAACTTCATTAATATTTAGTTTTGAAATATTCACTTAATAAAATCCAATATCATTTAAATAAAACTTCAAATTACAAATAGACTAAATATTTCCTTCAATTTCTTTAAACTTAGAATATTCATTAATTCACTTTAAACCAAAATCAAGTTATAAAATCATATCCTTAAATTCTCAATATCCAATGAGTTTCAAATCGATTTTATTTAAATATAATTCTTGAAAGAATATTATTTAAATTCAACTTAAATTTATCTTCCCAACCTTAACTTGTAAAAATCATTATAACAATCTATTTTTAAGATATAATTTGAAATAAATACTAAAACATATTAAGTATTAATTAAATCAACTTTATTAAATCAAATCTTATTATCAAACTTATTTTATGTCAAAACCAATTTATACATATTTCAAAATAGTAAAATTATAAATAAATTCTTAAAAATCATAATTTCAAAACTAACTTGTAGTTTTAAACAATTTCAAAACACTGAATTTTAAAATCAAGAATTTAAAACTTGTTAGAATACATTTATATAATATCTTAAAAATCAATATCTATTAAACCATATATTTCTTTCCAAAATCATAGAAATCAATTTCAAAAAATATATATATATATATGGACCAACGGTGTACGTATATAATTTTCTATCTTATGGTCAAGTGATACGGATATTTGTCGTTTCAATCCGCAATTTAAATTATATACGGGTATATATCATTTCATCCTGCAATCCTCAATGAAAATCGCTTGGGTTTATCATTTCAACTCATAATGAGATCGTTCGGGTATGTATATTTTAACCCATAGGAAATTCTATACTAATAAGGAACTTGTAGAGTGATAACAGATATGATAAAAATATAACAGGTATATATAATCAATATAAATAACAGATAATGATGTCAGATATCACAGGTGAACAGATACAGGTAGCATATGTATAACAATGTAAATAACTAACAACAGCATATTTCACTTGTCATTTCAATTGAAATCAAATTTAATAAATATAAGAAAGTTAATCGCGAGTGATTGCTCATCTTTCGAGGCTAGAGATAAACGAGAACAAGATGAGTTACGAATCCAAGCACGAATTTCAAAGAAAAATAAGATTGGAACGAATTCGATGGACAAGCTGATAGATTGAGAATCAATGAGAACAAGATATATTACATATATTTAAATTTTCAAAAATCAACATACAACTTAAACACGTATCAAAATAAAATCTATAATCATACATATATTTAAACCAATATACAAACAAAATCTTTTATTTAAAACATATAAACTTACTTTGCTAAAATGAATATGTTAGCGCAAAGAAGATCATTTAAACACATATCATGTACATATACACACACACACACACACTACTATACACATATATACTCTCATGTACTTTTTATATTCTAAAATCATTTTTAGACATACATACATACATACATATATACATATACATATATAAATCCAACTCATAACTACTAACCTACAATTATAAAAATCGGGTTATAACAAAATTATGCAAAACCGCATATATATACTGTGGTCTAATACATTTATATATAAACAATATAAAATAAAGTATGTACATATATACAGTACATCCTACCTGATATATATATTTGCAAAGTTGACTAAGCTAAACTAATATGTTATAATTTTTCTTCTAAAGCAAATTTTTAAAACATACACATGAAAAGCAACCAATATATGTTTATACGTATACAACAGTTCTAATATCATATAACAACACTTATACAAAATCCGGCATGTTATAACTAACATTTATACTTTAAAAAGTTTGCCCCACTTTATTTATGAGAGCTAATGTATACTCAGATATATATATATACCTACACACTTTGAAATCAACATTATTATCCAGACATATAAACACTATGTAAATAACTTTTTGGAACATGTATATATCTCAAATACATAATATATTTATATTACCGAGATCAACATACCTGCCGGTTCTAAATACATATATAAAATTTTAAAAATTGATGCTAATCTATACATAACAGTAGATTATATTCAACTTGTCTAACTATATATATATATATAATACTTTATATACAGACTTACTATAATTAAATAAAGATATAATATATACATATATCCAACTATAAACAACTCGCAGACTTCAAAATCTTATGTAAACTATAAGCATATTCTCATCATACACACACACACACACACCGTAAGTTTGTATAAAATATATATTAGCAAACAATACTATAAACTATGACATAGGTAGATAATCAATACCTGTTTTCATATAAAAAAAGGAAGCAAGGCTGATAGGAGTATCACAGGCAAATGAAAACAACAGAAGACCCATACCGATGTCTCATATATATATATATCACTTTCTTTTTTTCCTTTTTGTTATTTTTTTATATGTGGCCAGGGAAACAAGGTGTAGGTGGGCTGAAGTAGTAGGAGCACAGTCAAGTGAAGATGCGGGCTCGAGGCCTAGTGGCTTAGGAATGTCAGTCACGTGCTAAGGGAAGGAAGGATGCGGTGGTGCTAGGGTAGATATACCAATTACACTTCCAGACTAGTGGTAACGCATAGTAGCTACGACCGCCCACCTCGGAACATACTCCGAAATCAAAATCAAGGGTGGCCACCAAATCAATCACAAAATCAGAATATAGTATCGAAGGAATGTGCCCAATGGAGGAATGACCTCAATTGGCCCATCAATTGCTCCTATTTTAGCCACCTTATGCCAACTCACGGGAGTCGTGTCCATGTATATACCTCATATAGGATCGTCACCACCATCCTACTTTGTTCTGGAATCTCCACCACATACACGGTTGTTAAAGTTGTTTTCAGCAATGGTAGAGAGTATGACAATAACTGATCCTGGTCTCTTTGACAACCCAAGTTATTATAAAACCGTGGTTATTTCAAAATAGTTTATACTTCAAAACCAAAATGTCATTTCCATTTCAATACCATATCAATAAGATATCATTTTCACTTCAAATATATCCATTTCAAAATCATAGCATGTTCAAAGTTATAACACTTCCAAAATTATAAAGCTTTTTAAACCATAACACTTTAGAAATCATAATACTTTGGAAATCATAACACTTTGGAAATCATAACACTTGATAACATAATACTTTGAAATTCATAACCTCCCACTTGAACAATTTAGATATTAATAATAGTATTTAAAATAAAGTAGTTTTTAAAATAAAATAGTTTTTATAAAAATAGTTACAAGTTAAAATAGTTTATATTAAAAATAGTTTATATTAAAATAATTAGTGTATTAAAATAGTTTATATTAAAAATAGTTTATAAAATAAAATGTATAAATAGTTTTAAATTTAAAAATACTTTATATGATAAAATAGCTTCATTAAATTTCACAAATCGATTCCAAATCAACTCGAATTTCAAAATTCAAATTTAATCCAATCTCAAATCATCAATTTCAATTCAATACAGTTTCTAATAAAACATTTCAAATTATATCGATTTCAAATACAGATTTGAACCATACAATAAACCATTCCAATTTCAATATATTTCAAAGCTTTAAATATTCCACAATTTCAAAACTAAATTTGATAATTTCTTTTTTATCTCAATTTAACTTCGTTAATTAGTATTTAGTTTTGAAATATTCACTTAATAAAATCCAATATCATTAAATAAAACTTCAAATTACAAATAGACTAAATATTTCCTTCAATTTCTTTAACTTAAATATTCATTAATCACTTTAAACCAAACTCAAGTTATAAAATCATATTCTTAAATTCTCAATATCCAATGAGTTTCAAATCGATTTTATTTAAATATAATCCTTAAAAGAATATTATTTCAATTCAACTTAAATTTATCTTCCCAACCTTAATTTATAAAAATCATTATAACAATCTATTTTTAAGATATAATTTTAAATAAATGCTGAAACATATTATGTATTAGTTAAATCAATTTTATTAAATCAAATATTATTATCAAACTTATTTTATATTAAAACCAATTTATACATATTTTAAAATAGTAAAATTAAAAGTAAATTCGTAAAAATCATAATTTCAAAACTAACTTATAGTTTTAAACAATTTCAAAACATAGAATTTTAAAATCAAGAATTTAAAACTTTATAGAATACATTTATATAATATCTTAAAAATCAATATCAACTAAGCCATATATATCTTTCCAAAACCATAGAAATCAATTTCAATATATATGTGTGTGTGTGTGTGTGTGTGTGTGTGTGTATAAACCAACGGTGTCTGTATTTAATTTTCTATCCTATGGTCAAGTCATACGGATATTTATCGTTTCAATCCGCAATTTAAATTATATACGAGCATATATCATTTCAACCCGCTCCCAAATTCAATGAAAATCGCTTGGATTTATCATTTCAACCCATAACGATTTTCTCCTATTCTATAGATCGTTCGAGTATGTATATTTCAACCCATAGGAAATTCTATACTAACAGAGAACTTGCAGAGTGATAATAGATATGGTAAAAATATAACAAGTATATATTATCAATATAAATAACAGATAATGGTGTTAGATGTCACAAGTGAACAGACACAGATAATAGCATATGTATAGCAATGTAAATTACTACCAGCAACATATTTCAATTGTCATTTCAACTGAAATCAAATTTAATAAATATAAGCACGTTACTTATGAGTGATTGCTCACCTTTCGACGCCAGAGATGAATGAGAAGAAGATGAGTTACGAATCCAAGCACGAATTTCAAAGCAAAACAAGATTGGCACGAATTCGACGGACAAGCTGATAGATTTGAAATCGATGAGAACAAGATATATTACATATATTTAAATTTTCAAAAATCAATGTACAACTTAGGCACAAATCAAAATAAGGTCTATATTTATACATAAATTTAAACCAATATACAAGCAAAATCTTTATGTTTAAAATATATAAACTTAGTTTGCTAAAATAAATATATAAGCTCAAAGCAGATCATATAAACTCATATAATATACATATATATATACTCTATTGTACTTTTTATATTCTAAAATTAGATTTAAAAATACATACATACATACATACATATATATATATATATATATATATATATATATATATAAATCCAACTCATAACTACTAACCTACAAATTATAAAAATCAGGTTATAACAAAATTATGCAAAACCGCATATGTATGTGTGTGTATTGTAGTCTAATACATTTATATATATACAATATAAAATAAAGTACGTACATATATACAGTACATCCTACATGATATATGTATTTGCAGAGTTGACTAAGCTAAATTAATATGTTATAATTTTTCTTCTATAGCAATTTTTTAAAACATACACATGAAAAGCAACCAATATAAGTTTATACACATACAACAGTTCTAATATCTTATAACAACACTTATACAAAATCTTACATGTCATAACTAACATTTATACTTTAAAATTTTTACCCCACTTTATATATGCAAGCTAATATATACTTAGATATATATACCCACACACTTTGAAATCAATATTATTATCCAAACATATAAACACTATGTAAATAAGTTTTTAGAACTTGTATATATATCAAATACGTAATATATATATATTACCGAGATCAACATACCTGCCAATTCTAAATACATATACAAAATTTTAAAATTGATGCTAATCTATGCATAACAATAGATTATATTCAACTTGTCTAACTATATGTATATAATACTTTATAACAGACTTGCTATAATTAAATAAAGATACAATATTTACATATATCCAACTATAAACAACACGTAGGCTTCAAAATCTTATGTAAACTATAAGCATATTCTCATCATATATATAACACACACACACACCCAGTAAGTTTGTATAAAACATATATTAACATACAATACTATAAACTATGATATAGGTAGACAGCCAATACCTGGTTTCATATAAAAGAAGGAAGCATGGCTGATAGGAGTATCACAGGCAAATGAAAACAATAGAAGACCCATACTGATGTCTCGCATATATCTATATCACTTTTTTTCCTTTTGTTCTTTTTTTATATGCGGCCAGGGAAACAAGGTGTAGGTGGGCGGTAGTGGAAGAAGCACGGCTAGGTGAAGATGCGGGTTCGAGGTCTAGTGGCTCAAGAATGTCGGTCGTGTGCTGAGGGAAGGAAGGATGCAGTGGTGACAGCTTAGTGGATGCGATGTAGTATGGTGGTGGGTTGAACTACATGGGAGAGGCAGGTTTCGACGAGAGGAGGAGATGCCGATCAGGAAGGAGAAGGTCGGCAAGGTGGGTCAAAGGTTCAAGGTGGAACGGAGGGGACGTGATGAGCTGTGATGGAGGGAGGTCATGTGCAGTGGACATGTGTGAGTTAGATTAGGCCAGAACAAAATACAAGGAAAAGGAAGATGAGAGAAAGAAAACTGCAGACTCAAAAGCTTCATGTTACTTTTCAAGATAGCAGGAAGATGAACAAAACAAAAATATGAACCGAGTAACACTTATATCACTACGCCATAGATGGCCTTCTGCAACATTTTTGCAAGGCGTTGCCAGGTAAAATGTTGCGATAGCTATACAATTTTGGTCCTACTGCAACGTTGAATTTTTGATGTTGCCTTAGCCATAAAAATGTGTTCCTCTAGCTAAACAAGTGTAATTGATGCAAAAAAAATTATAGTGTTGCTATAGCAGACCTTTGCATATCTTTCGCACCGATCCGCGTCAATCTACCAAGGCAAATCCTACGTTGGAGAATGTGACACCTCATCAATCCGAACACCACTCCTTGATCTTTTAGAGCCGCGAAGAAAAAAAAGTCTCTGCAAGTAACTTTTTATTTTCTTTCTTCTCTGTCGATTTTGGTTAGGGCTTCGATTTAGGGGTTCCCGATTTCGCTTCGATCCAAGCTCCGGCTCGCTCCAGTGCTCCATCGCAAGTCATCCTCCTTCGCAAATCACCCTCCACCGCTCGATGTAGTCTCCTCCTCAACTGATTCGATTGCAAGCTGGGTTTCACGAATTCAAAGCACGAAATCGATTTTGCCTGGAAGGAATTTCGAACAGAAACGTGATGTCTGGAAGCTCGAACTGGGAACGAAGAATCGCGATTCGATTTTGCCTAGAAATCGTACTAACTTCTCTAAGGTATTTTCATTCCCTACTTTTGCTGTTCCTATTTCTCCTTTTAATTTTATTTGCTATAAGGTGCTGAATTGTGAGTTAATGATTAAGTAATTCGGATATTATTTCAAAAGAAAGAATTTAAATGTTATTTAATGATTTCATTGTGATTACTATCATGGTATTACAGCAACTATGTCCTACGAGGATTTGATGTAAGCTTATTTTAATGTTTATGAAAATCAAATTTGTTGATTACTATCATGGTTTTAAATCTGGGATTACCATGTGCTACTGCTTGGTGCTTTTGTAGGCCGGCTGTGTTTTTGAAACCCATATCTTTGGCCATGAATCATTTGTCCACTACAGCTGATACAGTAACAAAAGAAGGTTGCATGTGTAACATTGTCAAAAATGAAGGACTAGTTTACAAGTATGAATACTCTGTTGTTTTCTGTCAAATATTTCCACTAAAAGTAAAGATAACTGATGAATTGAATGATAAAGTTTTATCTACTGCTATTTGATTTATTTCTCAAAACACTTGTTAAGATGATAAAAAATAGTTCTAACACACCATTTTGTTTGAAAACTTGTTATAAAACCCATCTTATTTTTTATTATATCACTATTGTACAATTGCGCTATTGTTAAAAAATATGTATACTAACATCAAAAATCTTTACATTGCTATTCAGTTCACCATACAGTTGAGTAATAAAAAAATATGTTTTTTTCTATTGTGTGTTTGCTGTGCTCAAGTGGCTTGGACTGTGGAGACTGAACCTATGATATTTTTGGTGAATGAATATAGATGTTAACACAGGTGCGTTTACGACAAATAATCCCAATTTGGTAAAATCTGAATTATTAGTTTTAACACAGGTGCGTTTACATCAATCATAGATGTTGTCACTATGGTATAAGGTCTAAATGATATTGATGAGGCATAGTTGAATAGCATAAAAATTGGGAAGATTCCTAAATTTTATGCTATTTAGCTCTTGCCTTATCAATATCATAGGTAATCTGAAGATTGTGGACTTTGGTAAGCGTCTTTACTGGGCTGGATGTGTTGCTTCACCCTATGTGTGGGACTCCGGCTCATGCTGTGATGGCGCAAACGGAAACCTAAATTCTCATTACGCAAAGGTAACTAATAATATTATTTAGTTATTTTCAGCAAGTAATTTCCTTTATGTTATATACATGATTATTTCAGTGAGCAATCCAATTTGGTCTTTGAAGTATTATACTTCATAGAATTTTTTTTAATTAATAAATGCTTCAACTTGGGTTTTAAATACAGAATTAGAAATAACATCTATAATTTATAAATGCTTCAACTCCAGTACATTTCTAAAACTTCTTTTGCTATATGTTGTCTCAATAAATGTTGGAATAAGAGTGTCTTGATTGCATATTTGCTTAATTGACACACTTGGTGATAAATTTAGTCAAGATTTTCCACTAGAATTATTGTTCGTTAAAGAATTTCATTATTATTTGTAACAGCAGGTGACATTGTTTGATTAAGTTGCATTATTGTTTGGTTGGCTGGACTTATCTGAGTGGATGAGCGATAGAATGCAAAAGCTTATTAAGAAGAGGAACATCAGGAGCGGTGCTGTTATGTCATAAAGAAGCTCCTAAGGGTAAATTTTAGATTACATCAATGTAGAGGATCTAACTTCCACAATCATGTCCAGTGAGACTGATAGTCTGACTTTGGGATAACTGACATGAATTGTGATGTATACTGCTATATGAATTCTTTTATGTACTGTGTATTATGTTGTGTATTATGCAAGTGTTTTATGTGATATTGTACTGTGTATTATGCAAGTGTTCTATGTGATATTGTACTGTTCTATGTGCTCTTAGTGTCTCTTCAGTATAGTATTGAAGTAGCTTCAGAATAGTGCTGTAGTAGCTTCAGAATAGTGTTGCAGTAGCTTCATAATAGTGTTGCCACCGGGTTATAAATGTTGCTTGAATAATGTTGCAATAGGCATTCAAGGTGTTGCCATAGGGATGGACCCAGTTGGGTCGTGGGCCCCACATTGTGGGCCCCACAACTTCAGAAAGTTAATATCTATGACAACATTTTTGGAATGTTGCTACAGATACCTATGGGTGTTGCCATAGACCCAAATAGGGTTCTATTGCAACAATATTACTTATGTTGCCTTAGATAGTCAAAATGTTGCCTTTGAGGTCTACGGCAACGGCAAAAATTGCATCACCCTAAAAGTGTTGCCATAGACCTATGGCAACATTTTTCGGGCCTGAGGCAACATTTTTTTTTGTGTTGCAGAAGGCCATTTATGGCGTAGTGTATCAACCTATAGGTAATAGCAAAAGCCTTCAATTGAATTTAGAAAATATCAATAACTCATGTCTGTTTGAATTCAATCGATAAATGGTTGAAAGGATATGGAACCTGAAAGGTTGAAAATTAGTACTGGTGCAGTTATTGGTTTATTGATTTCACTTGGTACCAGAAGCCGAGACACAAAAATGAATATACTATGGAGATCAACATGATGAGATGATCAAAATGGTATACAAATATCAGTGGCATGATCATCCTATCGAAAGTCGATTCTGGTACCGAAAATGTTGCATATCTATCAAAAATAAGATAAATGGAGCAATGGCAATCCAAATTTGACGAAACGAAATACAATGTCTCACTGAGAAGATGATTTACAAATTTATTGTATAGAAATATTTAGGTTTGGAAAATATTTTATTATCATCAAATATTAACTGATTTTAATTGAAATAGAATTTACACAAGAAAATAACTTCCATATTATCAGATGAAAATCAACATTTTGCTATGTTTAATTAGACGTATTCCAAATGTTAAACTTCCAATTCAAAATTTTATTATATAAAATTTCACAAAATTCATTTAGTTACGTTATAAAAAATCAATAAAATTTACGGTCATTACAGAAATCTGTTTCATCTGTGTTTATAATCATTTTGGATATTTTATTGTAAATGTTTAAGGAATAGATATAAATCTCGGTTTGGAATTTTTACTTGAATACGCATATTGATTAGAATGATAAATATCAAATTGGATGATAAATTGTATATGCTCAATGATTGTGGAGTAGATTTAATGAAACTGACTATGGAATAGGTTTGATGAAATCGATTATGGAATAGATTTAATGAAACGGTTATGAAATAGGTTAGGGATAGATAAAAGTTTAGAATCAGTTTAAATTTCCAGATTTGATTTGACTGTTATTGGAATTGATTGCAATTAGGTTGGGATTTGACATATTTAAATTCATTGGAATGAAAAATGGTAATATTATAAGCCTCTAGGAATCATCCAAGTTACAAATAAATATGTACTGTTTGAAATAACAAGGAATGTAAATGTAAAGAAAGAGATATACAAAATAAAGAAAACCATGTATTTTGTACTATCTATTTCAGTAAAGAAATGAAATATAATTTCTTGTAATTTCACATAAAATGAAAATCCTCTTTTAGGTAAATTGTACAAAATTATAAAGTTAATAATTCCTTTTGAAGGAGGAAGTAGTTCTAATGTATTAAAGTATAAGATCCTTAAGTATAATAAAAAATGAAGTAAATAGGAATAAGAATAATAGTTAAAAAGGGAATTTGAAATATACATGTAGACAAAGTAAGAAATAAACAACAGAGGTAGGGATAATTAAAATGGAAAGGAGATTAAAAGTCCAATGTGAAACTAAAGATAACTACTAATGAATAAACAGTAGAATGCTGCTAAAAAGAGCTAAGCAAACTTAATATAATAGCAGGTTACATCTTAGTCGGTAAATTAGAAACGGTAATGAACGACAGTGGACAAAAGTAAGTAAAAGATAAGTTATATAAGGTTTAGTGAATGTCAATGATTGAAATAAAGAAAAGTAATAATTAAATGTATGCAAATTCAAATATACGTTATTACAGTCGTAAAGTAGATTAGCATGTAAATAACAAAGTAAATATGCAACACCCCGCATTTTTAGTAATTAAATAACCAAAATAATTATTAAATAGTGAAGAATTTTTGGATTTGTTAGAATTTAGCTATGGCCGTTGCACCATTGGGTCCGTGGAAATTTTCTAATCAATTTCCAATATAACTTGTCGAAATCCGAGCTAGTATGAAGAAGTTACGAGAGAAACAAGAAAACCAGAGTTATATAATTAAACGAAATAAAAAAAGGGGGGCCATAGTTCAACCCAAGCTAGGGTCAGGTCGACCCATATGTCGACCCCCAATGAACACAGGTTGACCCGCCTTTATTCCTATGCGATAATTCGTCAAGGTACGAGCCGAAGGCCGTAAAATTTATTTTTTAATGAAATCTTGTGCGTTCGTAGCTGCATCCGATGGTTCCTAGTAAGTCTGTGACATGGTTACACCTGATTAAATCTTCAAATCTGACAGCCTGAGATCCCTATGGCACACTATAAATAGAACCCTAGGACTAGCTATTTTTCTCATTCAGATTTTCTTCCAATTGGGTTCATTGCGTGAGGCTAAACTCTAAATAGAAAAAAAAATTGGAAAGAAAAACTTTTTAAGACAAGTATTCTACACCATGGAAGTGGATGTAGAAAGGTCCAGGACTAGAGCTAAGGATCATAAGTGAGTGTTTTGCAATTATTTCAAATTTTAAGAAATTTAAAATAACAGGGTTCTGAATAGTTGTAGCTTTTCTTCAATTTTGCGACATTTTTATGTAAGTTAAGTTACAGTCAGTTTTGAAGTAAATTTCAGGAGTTCATTTCAGCCAATTTTTATTCAGCTATTTTATTCAGTTATTTGCGGTTATTTACAGTTATTTGCATCTGTTTTATGTCGGAATTTAGCCTGTAAATGTTAGTTTCTTTTTATAGAGATTTAATCCTTTTTTACGCAAATAAAATATGAAAAAGAAAAGAGTTCGCAAATATGGATGAAAATAGAAAAACACTAAATTTACAAAAATTAGATATAAAATGAGAAAAACTGAAATAAATAGAGATGGAATGAAATTGGAAAATTTAAGATATTTGCAAGCATGATTATAAAAGTGGTTATAACTAAAAAGAGAAAATAGAAGAGTAACAGTTGTAAGGACATTATAACACATAGGTTATTATTAGAAAGGAAGAAATAACAGAAGGGGATTATTTTAATACTTCGATCTTGGATTAAGTTAATAAGAAAATATAGCAGTAGTAGCCCGTACCGGCAGCATTCCCTTTCAGGTCTAGGACGAATGGTCTTACATGTGGGTGATGCTGGGCATGCTTATGTTGATCAGGGTAAATAAGTGGCCAATAGATAGAGGCTCAAATTTGGGGATTGGGGCAAGAGTTGCAAAGTCAAAAGATTTGTTTGTTATGACCAGTGCCGGTAGCATTCCCTTTCAGGTCAAGGACTGGTGGTCTCACATGTGGGTGACGCTGGGCACGCTTATGCTGATTAGGGTAAATTAAGGGTCAATAGGGGGCGACAGTTAATATGTACCGGCGATGACCGAGCATGCGGCATCGATTAGGGTAAATAATTTTAACTGCGTCCTAAGCGCTAAGAGGTATCTTTTGCTATAGGACCAAAAGGATTGGCTCACAGTGGCATAACAGAGACACGAAAGGTTGATCAATGGCAGCCTAATCAAGTTAGTAGTTAAGATAGGATTAGGGTGTCTGCCTAATCACAGCAGTTCAAAACAAGTGCAAACAATCAAAGCAAACAGTCAAACAGAATCAAAAATAGTATTTATGCGATTTTTATCTTTTATGTATCTTCCTTTCATGCTAGAATTATTGCCTAGTCCATTATCTTTATCTTGCATATAAATGCTTGTAATTACTTTCACTCACCAAACTTATTGTCTGACCCATTCCTCTATCTTTCATTTTCCCTCAATAAGCCAGCAGAGTTGAGGATAGTTGATTCAGGTTACTTGGAGATTCATTATTGGAGTTTCCTCATTTTCGATGTATTCTTCTTCTTTTCATCATTTTCATTTGTCTTATGATGGACTAGCACTTGTAAGAGGGATTATTATTGTTACTTTTACTCTGATTATGTAAGACTGAGATGTATTTTCATAAAACATGAGAATTTTGATTTTTTAAGACATGTCATGTATTTATGACTTATTTTGAGATGAAGATTAATTTTGAATGATCAGTTATTATTTATATGTTTTCCACTACTTTTACTTATTTATCTTGTGAATCTTAGTCTTTGTGATGTTATAGCTATACCTATAATGCACCATACCCTTTGGTGTGCCCATTTTGGGAATACTAAGGGGTGTGGGGTATTTCATTTGATATCAGAGCGTAAGGTTACATGATTCCTAGAAACTTGTTTTAAAAGTAAAGTATTTTTCAAAGGTAACATATCTTCGAACTAAAAGTATTTTTTAGTAAGAAACTCTTATTATAGAAATGTTTTCAAATGTAAGAGAGTTTTTATAAAAATCCACTCAAAGTCCAGTTCAACCTTCTTTCGTTTCTTTCGAGCCTAAATTTTCTTTTCTTTGCATAGAATGACGAACTACCAAATCTTCTAGAGTGTGTCCAAATCCCTGGCTGGTTTCATAGACACCTCCAAGCTAAGGCACCAGAGGTGCAAGGGAAAGCATCTAATGCAGCATCGGTTGGTGGAGGTCCCGTTAATCAACCTGCAGCAATCAATTATTCTAAGCTATGTAAGGACTTTGCTAATCTAGGAGACAAGACGTTTTCTGGCATGGAGGATTTCGTAGAGGCATGAACTTGGTTGAGGAATACAGAGAGGGCATTTGGGCTATTAGGATTAGAGAACCGACAGAGAGTTCGCTTGCCTCTTGGCAGCTAAAGGGAGGGGTTTATTACTAGTGGAAGATTGTAGAGACAGAGGGTAGTGACATTGGTTAGGTTGGATTTGGGAAAGTTTTGAGAGAAAGTTCTTGTTGCGAGCCGAGGAAAGCATGCAGTTAGAGAAGTTTATTAGTCTGAAGCATGGGAGTCTTTCGGTGAAAGAGTATATAAATCAATTTAACGAGTTATCAAGGTTCGGGATGGAGCTTGTTAATACACCGCACAAGTTTGCAAAGGGTTTGAACCAGCTCCTCAAGGGTAGGCGTTAACACATGTACCTATGGGAGCAACTTATGAGTCACTTGTGGAAATGGCCCTTATATCAGATGTTGCTAAGGAAGAAGAGGTTAAGGAGGTTCCTAAATAAAAAAACTCTAAGAAGCAATGGTGGAAGAATAAGAAGGATATGGACAAGAAGAAAGGAGCAGGACCTCAAAAGAGACAGATCAAGAAGGGCGAGAAGTGTTATAATTGTGGATTGGTTGGCATTACTCAAAGTACTGTAAGAAGGACATGATAAAGGAGAGGTGTTATAACAGTGGGTGACCTAGACACCTTAGTAGAGCTTGTCCTCAAAGGACGGGCAGAGAGGAGGCGCACTTACGGTGCAAGTACATGCTTTGGATGCAGCACCTTCTAGTAGTAGACTGGACCGAGGTAGGAAAGTCTCGGTAGAAGGTTTGATCTCTATTTCGGATTTTCCTATTCGGACTCTTTTTTGACTCCGGAGTGTCGTATTCTTTCATTTCTAGTTCCTTGGTTGATTGTACGCACATAGATATTTCCCTAACTGTAGACCCTATAGTTATTTCAAACCCCATAAGAGGAACGACGTATTTATCCATTATTTGTAGGAGTTTGAAATTTTTTATACTAGGTGTAGAGTTGATTGTGGCACCTATGTACTGGGATTTGTGGGATATGGGATGATTCTGGGGATGGACGGGTTATCCACTTATGGTGCGATGTTGGACTACAAGAAGAGAGTCATCAGGCTAGGGACATGTAGCAGACAAACCTTCAAGGTTTCTTGCGACCCATAGGGGTCAGTCACGTTGAGCTTCCTTTATTCTCTTGATTCATCACTAGAAGAGTTAGATTCGGTTCCAGTTGTTAGAGATTTCCTAGACGTTTTTGCGGAGGTTAGGGGGCTACCCCCTAAGAGAGGGCTCGACTTTAGGATCTATCTGAATGACAATGCTAAGCCAGTGGCATTACCCGTGAGACATATGGCTCCTAGGGAGAAGAAGGAGTTAAGTAAGCAAATTGGTGAGCTATTAGAGAAAGGCTTCATCATACGAGCATATCTGAGTGGGGGGTGCTAGTCGTCTTCGCTACAAATGAGGATGGTTCCCTTCGAATTTGCGTAGACTATAGAGAGTTGAATAAGATCACGTAGAAGAACTGTTACCAATTTTCTAGGATAAACGATTTTTTCGATCAGTTGGTTGTCTCTTCAGTATTATCTCAGCTTGACTTAGTAGTTGGATTTCATCAACCGAGGATCGCTGACGATAGCATCGATAGGACAACATTTAGGACACCCTAAGGATTCATTGAGTGGTTGGTTATACCATTTGGGCTGACCAATGCCCCAGCCTATTTTGTAGATCTGATGAGCCATGTTTTTCAAAATTTCTTAAATAAGTTCGTTGTAGTGTTTATGGACAACATTTTGGTGTTTTCCAAGAGTATGGAAGAGTATGCTATTTATCTTGAGGAGGTTCTTCGTACACTTCGTGTTCATCAGTTGGAAGCAAAATTCTTGAAGTGTCACTTTTGGCATAAGGAGGTACGTTTCTTGAGGCATGTAGTCTCAAGAGAGGGTATAGCGGTGGATTCCTTTAAGGTGGTAGTGGTACAAGATTGGAAGGCCCCCAAAAATGCTACCGAAGTTAGAGGCTACCTAGGTTTGGCTGGTTTATTATAGAAAGTGTATCAGAGATTTTGTTAAGATTTCAACGCCGCTTACTTGCCTCCTTAAGAAAAATGCGAGATTCTATGGGACGTGGATTGTGTGGATTCCTTCACAATGCTAAAGAGGGCCCTTACTAGTACGACAGTGTTAGTTTTACCCGACAGAGCTAAGCCTTTTACAGTTTACACCGATGTATGTAGGACTGGCCTTGGGGTAGTATTGATGCAGGAGGAGAGGGTAGTATGCTATAGGAGTAGACAGTTGGAAACTTATGTCAAGAACAACCCCACCCATTATTTGGAGCTAGCTACTATTGATTTTGCACTTAAGTCTTGGAGACATTACTTGCTAGGAGAGAGGTTCGTGCTTTTCTCTGACCATAAATCATTGAATTACATGTTCTCACAAAAGGATTTAAACTTGAGGCTGCACTGTTGGATAGAGTTTCTGGCATCGTATGAATTTTAGATAGCTTACACCCCTGGCAAGGGGAACGTGGTAGCGGATGCATTAAGTAGGAAGAGAACAACACTTAGCCCAATGGTTATGGAGTGGAAAAGCTTAGAGTTTATTTCCATCTTTGATTTTAAGCCCTCTACGGAAATTACTCCTGGATTATCAACAGTGCTTGAGGTTAAGCCTACCCTCATAGATCATATTGGCTCAAGGCAATAAGAGGATTCAGATCATGTGGATATTCTGGATAGGATTATCAAAGGAGAGGACTCTAGACATCTCCAATTCTATTCCATTGATAGAAAAGGGTGGCTAAGGGGAGATGGAATACTTTGTGTCCTCCATACCAGTTCAGTGATTTGATGAGTGCAATTCTAGCATAAGCACACCATTCTTGGATGGCTATTTATTCGGGTGGTGATAAGATGTATATGGATATGAAGATAGTGTTTTATTGGAATGGCATGAAGAATGTAGCAGAGTTTGTGGCTAAGTGTCTTGTGTGCCAAAGGGTTAAGGCAGAGCAGCAGAGGCCTGACAGATTGCTTCAACCATTGGATGTACCTGAATGGTAGTGGGGTAGTGTTTTGATGGACTTCGTAGATGTTTTACCCCGGTCGAGGAAGAAGAATACCAGTATTTGGGTGATTGTAGATCGTTTGACTGAGAGCGTCCACTTCATTCCGATCAAGTGTAAGAGGACAACACCTTATTTGGCATCCATATACGTTCGTAGGACAGTCCGACTTCATAGAGTTCCTTCTAACATAGTGAGCGACAGAGACCCTATCCTTGCAAGCGAGTTTTGGGGGAGCTTGCAAGATGCTTTAGGGATAGAGCTTAGGTTAAGTACGGCCTATCACCCTCAAACGGATGGCCAAACGGAGAGAGTTAATAGAGTTCTTGAGGATTTGTTAAGGATGTGCATCCTTCATTTTGGATGGACGTAGGAGGAGCACCTTCCTTTAGTAAAATTCGCTTATAATAATAGTTTTTAGGCTAGCATTAGGATGGCTCCTTTTGAAGCCCTTTATGGAAGACCTTACAAGTCGCCTGTGTTAGTCGGAGTCTACAAAAAGATTGCTACTTGGTTCCGACATAGTTAGAGAGACTTCGAAAAAGATTGATTTGATTAGAAGAAGAATGAAGACGACCCAAGATAGACAGAAATCCTATGCAGATAAGCAAAGAAAGGATATTGAGTTCGCGGTAGAAGATTTGGTTGTCGTTAAGATGTCTCCACTGAGAAAGGTAGTGAGGTTTGGATCATGTGGGAAACTTGCCTCTAGATTCGTAGGACCGTTCTCCATTGTGGAAAGGGTAGGGAAGATGGCGTATCGGATAATCCTGCCAGAGAGGCTTGCAGGAGTTCATGGTGTTTTTCATGTTTCTCACTTGAGAAAGTGCTTACATGATTCGATAGAGGTAGTGGAATCTAGCCAACTTGAGGAAGTTGATGTGGAGAGAGAAGTATCGATTCGTCGCATTCCTACCAAGATCGTTTGACATGATATCAGAAAGCTTAGGAATAAGGAAGTCCCTTTGGCTAAGGGTAGTAGGGAGATAGTATTGAGGATGCTACGTGGGAAGCTCAGGAGAAAATACATATCTTTTATCCGCATTTCTTATATGCTACGTCTTGAATTTCCTATTTCCATCTTTAGTTTTGAATATGTTCTTTCCTTTAATATCCTTTGGGAGGGTAGATCTTATGGATTATAGGACTAAATACAAACATGTTACTATAACATGTTATGTATGTTGGACGCAAGTGGTTGCAAGTATTTGCTAGTGGATGCTAATGGACGTATATACACACACCAGCACTATTATCTCTTCGAGATTGGCCTAACTAGGTTACTAAAGCATATGCATATGGATGTGTGTGCACTTGCATTTTTATTTCATGGTGGCTATGAATGGGTGATTATCATATGATCGTTGCATTTGGATGATGATTGTAGCACGCATATAGAGTATCAGTTGTCATTAGGGAATTCACATTCATTTGGATATATGGCATGGACATAAGCGCATAAATAGGAGGTCGACTGAATCAGTAGACCGTCTATTCTTTTGCATTAGTTAGGGATATTGACACTACACTATTGCATATGTCATAAATTGCATTAAAAAGCTTAAGGACAATGGATGTAACGGATGATGGTTGAATATGTGGTTGTGGAATTTGGATGAAAATATTTATTTCGTTCATCTATCCTTGGAGATTTCGAGGGAGAAATCCTCTAAGGAGGGAAGAATGTAACACCCCGCATTTTTAGATAATTAAATAACCAAAATAATTATTAAATAGTGAAAATGAGCATTTTTGGAATTGTCAGAATTTAGCTACGGGAGTTGTATCATTGGATCCATGGAAATTGTTTGATCAATTTCTATATATAACTTGTCGAAATCCGATCTAGTATGAAGACAATACGAGAGAAACAAGAAAATTAGAATTATATAATTAAAAGAAATATAAATAAATAAATAAATAAATAAATAAATAAATAAATAAATAGAGGGGCATAGGTCAGCACATGCTAGGGTCAGGTCGACCCTAGATTGACCCCCAATGAACACAGGTTGACCCGCCGTTCTTCCTGGATGATATTTCATCCAAGTACGAGCCAAAGACCGTAAGTTTGATTTTTAGTGAAATCTTGTGCGTTTGTAGCTACATCGACGATTCGTAGTGAGCCTGTAATGTGGTTGCACCAGAATAAATCTTCAAATCCAACGGCCTAAGATCCCTAAGAGACACTATAAATAGAACACCAGGTCTAGCTATTTTTCTCATTCGGATTTTCTCCCAATTGAGTTCATTGCGTGAGGGTGAGCCCTACATAGGAAAAAATTTCTAGAGAGAAAATCTTTTTAATAAAAATATTCTACACCCTAGAAGTGGATCCAATAAGGCCTAGGACTAGAGCTAAGGACCACATGTGAGTATTTGTGATTATTTTAGATTTGTAAGCAATTTAAAATAATAGGGTTCTCAATAGTTGTAGTTTTTCTACAATTTTGAGACCGTTTTTATGTAAGTTTATTTACAGTCGGTTTTCAAGTAAATTTCAGAAGTTCATTTTAGTCTATTTTTATTCACCAATTTAAATCAGTCTTTTGCAGTTATTTGCATTTGTTTTAAGTTGGAATTCAGCTTGTAAATGTTAGTTTCTTATTATAGAGATTTCGTCCTTTTTGACGCGAATAAAATATTAAAAGAGAAGAATTCACAAATATGGATTAAAATAGAAAAACACTAAATTTATAGAAATCAAATGTAAAATGAGAAAAAATGAAATAAAGTAGAGACATACTGAAATAGGCAAATTTAAGATATTTTCAAGCATAACTATAACAAGTGATTATGACTAAAAAGAGAAAATAGAAGAGTAATAGTTGCAAGAACAACTATAGCACATATGTTATAATTAGAAAGAAATAACAGAAGGGGCTTATTTTAAAACTTAGATCTTGGATAAGTTAAGAAGCACATATAGCAGTAGTGGCCCATACTGACAGCATTCCCTTTCAGGTCTAGGACTGATGTTCTCACACATGGGTGGGGTAGGGCATGCTTATGCTGATTAGGGTCAATAAGTGGCCAATAGGTAGAGGCTCAAATTTGAGGATTTGGGCAAGGGGCGCGAAGTTAGAAGATTTGTTTGTTAGGACCAGTACTGCAGCATTCCTTTTTAGGTCGAGGACTGATGGTCTTATACTTGGGTGAGGTTGGGCACGCTTATGCTGATTAGGGTATATAAAGAGTCAAATAGGAGCGACAGTTTGTGTGTACTGGCGATGACCGAGCGCGCGACATCGATTAGGGTAAATAATTCGCCACTGCATCCTATGCGCTAAGAGGTGTCTTTTGTTGTGGGACCAACATGATTGGCTCATAATGGCACAACAGAGATAGGGACGGCCGATCAATGAGTGAGATTAGGATTTCAGCCTAATCAAGTTAGCAGTAGAGATAGGATTAGGATTTCAGCCTAATCACAGTAGTTCAAGACAAGTGCAAACAATCAAAGTAAACAATCAAACAGAATCAGAAATAGTATTTTATGCGAGTTTTATATTTGCTGTATCTTCCATTCATGCTAGAACTATTGCTTAGTCTATTATCTTTATCTAGCTTAGAAATGCTTGTAATTACTTTCACTCACCAGACCTATTACCTAACCCACTCCTATATCTTTCCTTTTCCCCCAATAGGCTAGCAGATTTGAGGATAGTTGATTCAGGTTGCTTGGAGATTCATTTCCGGAGTTTCTTCATTTCAAATGTATTCTTCCGCTTTTCATCCTTTTCATTTGGATTATGATGGATTGGCACTTGTGAGAGGGATTATTATTGTTACTTTTACTCTGATTATGTTAGACTGAGATGTATTTTTATAATACATGAGAAATTTTTCAGTTTTTGAGACATGTTATGTTTTTACGATTGATTTTGAGATGAAGATTAATTCTGAATGATAAGTTATTATTTAAATGTTTTCTGTTGCTTTTACTTATTTATCTCATGAATCTTAGTCTCTGTGATGCTTTAGCTATACATATAACGCACCACACCCTTTGGTGTGCCCTTTTAGGAATACTAAGGGGTGTGGGGTGTTTCAAAATAAGAATGAGACAGTCACTAAAAAGGGTTGAAATGCAAGGTCAGTAGCATTACAAAATAGAAGCATGCCTATCGCAATGGACTGCTGACAGTTGTGTATACATTATGCCGATGTGAAGCATAAACAACTATAGGACCCACGGAGAGTGTACACTTTTTTATAAGTACAGGTGTATCCCTAATAGATAGAGGAGTCTGCTTCAAAAATAGTGTAGAGGTGGTGTTGCCTTAATTGCAATAGGTAACTAAACGGGATGATGAGCCGTATTGGGCACTATGACGGCATGTGTTGGTACCAAAGAAGGAGTAGGGCCATTATAGGACAAAACCATCCTCAGTCCTTAGCAGTCAACGGGAAAGACATGGTTACACCTAACTGGGCTACGCCTCCTACTAGGGTTAGCCAAGTTTGGTAATGCCCTACCATAGTTGTTTGTGGGTTTGTTTGTTAGAGCAATGCTAGTTAACCCATAAAGAGATCTTTCAAAATAAATGGTTTAGTCCATCGCGCTAAGTCCCCAATAAGAAGTAGACAAGTAGTAAATCCCTAAAGCGAGATAGAGTAGAACAAAATATTTAAAGAGCCGTTATTAGGCGCTATGGAATTCCCGTGATATGTACGGGGACGAGGTTGTGATACGGCGAGGGCGATGCATCCTAAGGGGATGCTGATTTAAGGATACTAGTGGGGATAGTATCTAGGTCCTATATGAGACTGTGGTACTTAAATATTTCTATATATGTGTATAGCTATCGTCCACTACGGATAGATGGGATAGATCGTACATGAACGTGAAGTCAAAATGACTAAGTAAAATTAAAAGACATAATTTGTAATGAAGACAATCAGCATAAACAAGTGTTATGTATAAAGTATATAATTTAACAGTCATCAGAACATTGTTTTAACCCCCTCCTCATTACAACCTATAGATAGCTTAGATGGATAGGTTCTTTTGGCATGCTCAACACTGCCAAGGATACTAAACATTTGAAGTGTCAATCTCGATCAATAGCTATACGTTCTATTATATTTTGTTATTCCGCTGTGAGTTATATCGATGGTGCTAATGTACTTTTTGTTTATTTACGGGATTCCAAGCCAACAATTCATATTTTGGTGAACTTATGTTTTCAATTAAGAGAAACTTTCGACCCACTGGGTGTGGGTTGTTATAGGTACAAGGGGAAATATTTGAAGGAGAGGTTCCTTATCCATGCTCGATACCTACAAGGATACTAGAACTTGGAAGTGTCAAATCTTGGTCAGTAACTATGCGACTTATTATATTTTGTTATTCTGCCGTAAGTTATGTCGTTAGTGCTTTAATATGCATTTATATGTTTATTGTAGGATACCAAACCAACGATTCATAATTTAATGGACTTGGTTTTTACACAGTTCATTAATGATCTGTAACAAGAAAGATATCTCTCATAATGAAAACTACATCGATGGTACTCGTGCGTGCATGCGACTTATAGACTATATACACTACTACATATTTTTGAAAACATAAATATACAAGTACACACTCTCTCCTATATATACACACTCTCGATCTAGTTTAGGGTTACAACTCCATAGCTATCTCTATCGAATCACGGTATTAACTAGGTTAATCATGTAATCTAAGATTTAATACCAAATGTAACGATTTCCCTACACCACCAGCACCCCATACAATTAAATAGTGCACTGCTGCTGTGCCCGGCCAATGCATGATGATTGTCAAGGGTTAGAAAGAAATAAAACATCGCAGAACTTGTTATATATCTTACAGGGTATCGAATAAAATATAGTATACATCACAGATATAAAATATGAGAGATAGTACTAACTAAGTGAACCAAATATCAGAGTACAGATCCACAGAGTTATATAGCATAGCAATAGAGTTTATGCAAAATAGAAATAAACTCGAATAAATTGTCTCATAATAGTAAAGCAGACACTATCTAGGCTCCACGGTGTTGCATATCGAAATAAGCATAAATATCTATATATAATAAAAGAAAGCTCCACCATGCTCGTCCTTTGCACTACCACCGCATATACCTAGACCTACTATTCAGTATACTCATGTAAGAGAAAATAAACAGCAAGGCATAAAACCTCGGGTTAGATCAAAGTCCGGTGTAAGTGATAAAAGAATCTCAAAATACAATAAAAGTTGATATAATAAGAAACAAGGGTAAACGAACCATACCTGACCTGTCTCTGCAACCAAAGAGTTAGCACTAACAAACATAATATGCCACTCTAAAACATCATAAGGGTGTACTGTGAACTAAGTACAATGATAGGTGTCCACGTATCCCTATCCATAATACATATCTCAAGTGACATCCCTAGAGTGATAGAATATAGGAGAAAACAATCGAAGCAAACATAGTATCCATCAAACAATCCTCACTATCACTTAGTGTGCACTGTATGAATGGTAACTCGTCTGACCTCTCCCCGCCATAAATTAATAGAAATCTTAGTTTTCAATGTGCTCGCCTTTAGATCAAATCTGATACAAGACCTATTCCATCAGTCTAGGGTATATGGATCTATTCAACCGATCCGAGGTAGCCAAACAATGCACCCACCAATGCACTCACAATCCCCCTAACTTTCAACTACATCAGAAAATACTCTGATTATCAATGATCCCTTTGTAGTGTATACGAGTCCTTTCCTTGCTCCATATTGTTCCTATTATCCTTAAGGAACTATTCTTCATTCCTTCTTTCTACGATAGAAACATTCAACATTCTATACACTTTTACCTTCCTAAAACCCGCCCTTTGTAGATAACCATTCTCACAGCTCCTTTCAACATCGAGCCCCCATCATCGAAGTTCTGAAGCCATCATCGTGCTGCTGCATCACCATCAAACCATAAACAAGCAAACACCATCAGCATGGCTTGTAGAGTCAATGCTTCCCCTTATGGAAGTTTCATTACCCATGGCCCTCAAAATTCATGTCGGTACCGGTCGAAAGTTATCTGTATCGATATGATTCCCTTCATTAATACTTAGCCAAAATTTTGCTAAGTATTTTCCACCCTTATCTCTTCTTCTCAGCATGCCTAGAACTCCATGATGCATTTCCCAAGCACGCTCAAGCTCCATCCAGATGCCAGACAATCTACTTGGTACCAAACAAAAGTGATCGGTAACGATTACTATGCTTAGCTAATTTTGCAACTTCGATTTTTTAGACCTCTTACTACCTTCAACCCAAAGTCTTCCCCAAAGTTTCGTAGCCTAAGTCCGCAAGCCTTCGCACCGTCTCGAATAGATCTGCAAACACTCCACTCAATAATCGTCTCATCATTGACTTTAATCTCATGATCCAAACTTCATGCAACTTGAACCTTAGGCTCCTCCTTTGCTCCCAAACCCCTCATCCAAGTTTCATCCAATCCCAGCCAATTTTTCCTTCGATTTGCCAAATTTGATGATCTCTTTTTTAACTACCCAAAGCACTAGCAAACCATACTATAGCACAACATACTAAACTCAAATATCATCCATAGGCATCCATAAACATATGTAATTCATCAAAACATGATTATCATTCAAATCCGAGTTTATATCTAACTTTAACACTAGCATGTCAATATGATCAAAAGGGGTTGCAAAATCATTTGAAAACCATTTAAAATCTTTTTAGTTTTGACCATAAACATGTATAAAGTTGTGATCAAAGTTAGAAAATGTTTTAGGATTGCAATCATGTTTAAGACATAAATTTTAACTATATAAACATCATGGGATAGTGAGTGATCATGAATCACTCATCAGATACCAATATACAATTTTTTTCTCCTAGATTCAAGATGGCGGCGAAGAAAGGTGAATTTCCGAGCACTAAAGTGGTAGATCTACAATTACTTTGCTAATTACTTTTATAGTGATGATTATGCTAAATTCAGTAAGAAAAATGGAACTTTTTTGATGAAATTTGGGCTAATGGAGGCTTTGGTCTAATTTGTAAAGAAGAAAAGAGATTTAGGAGCTGTTGCTTCAGCAAATGTTGGTACAAATTTCGATTTGGGACCTGGCCTTAGCCCTTAACCTAAATGTAATGAACCGTTGTTGGGATATTTTGAATCGACAATAAACCACACATGTCTAACTCAAATTGCACGAATAAGTGAATCATTAAAGGTAGAAAGAAAATAAAGACAGAACAGAACCTCATAAGAATGGAATAACATGTATTATTTCAATAATAATCTTTACGACAGAAAATTTTAAAATACAATATCAGAGTCTAGCCTAGATTCAGTCTGAAAAGTTATAAATTTCTGTCCTTACAATTGCTGAAAACAACAAAACAAATGTAGTAGATGTAGCGGATAATAGAATACGTTAGTATGATAATGAAGATCTCCTGCTCTCCTCTAGAAACTCCAAGCATCTTCAGATAAATAAAACTACTCAAATCCGACTCGAGTATTAAAAATACCCGGATCAGGCTTGACAAACTAGCGCGAGATACTCGAAATTTAAAATGCATAGGTCATGACGATGTTATCAAAACCTTTGAAAAGAAGGGTATCTCATAAGGCCACGTCTACACATAAATACGGATGAGTTTTTACCTTATGATAACCAAAACACTTTATACCAAAATACATTTGATATTATTTTTAATGACATTCCTTTGAAACACTTTTCAAATAAACTTATTCAAATAAGGTATCGGTACTCGGACTAAGTCTTTGGTAATATACCCGGACTGGGTCAACGGAATATATCAAAAGGAATATATGATACCAAAAGGGTTAGCTGAAATGTTTGCAAGTTATTACAAAAATTTTGGGACGACAATCAAAATGGTAAATCTCGTATTGGGATTGGATTTTCCAACATAATATGGAACTAGTGGCCTTTTCTCCTATCCACGCATAACAAGCATAGTTCCCACTGTGCCTTAATCGGTTTTCTCAAACTAGTCACTTGGAACTGCACTTGCTATACTACCACTAGTAACCGGTAATTACCTACTTTTATCAAGCTAACCACTTTATCCAAATGGGGCAATAAATGCCTTGAGGGACGTATCCCACAAAGGGCCCAACGTAATGAACACCACCATGCATATTCACTTATTTTGAATTTGTCTGTCACAGCACATAATATCCCATATCGTCTTCCATGATGTGAGGCTAATGAGGTTATACTCAATTTCTTCAAAGCCATAATTTTCATACAAAACTACGCTTTGATCATAATAGGTTCCACTTTGAATGCCACATTGTCATTCCATGTCACATGACTAACTTCTAGAAAAGTATAATTTCCTAAGCTCGTATGTCTCGAGAAAGGGTGTTAAGCTAAAAGAAGTTGTCTTCTCCATCGTCGACTGATATACATTTACAGAAATCACTCAAATGTGATTTAGAATACAATGTCAGATAAACATGCATACAAGTTTGTTCTGGGACCGAACGAAATCGAAGGCACTTTCCTCGGCCATTACTAGGCAAGACGCCCTTGCAATCCGAAAAAAATCTTCACAGTGAGGAGACCACTGCTATAAATAACTCTATAAATGGAGCAACAAAGAGCATGTCAAAAAGCAGTCCTCACACTATGAAGATCCTCGATCTTCAAAAATCATCATCTTCAACATGTCTTCACTTTCGAACTTATACATTGGTTCGAAGTGATTTTCGAATTGGAATCACCAAAATCCAACTCTAGTTCCTTCGAAGCCAATCATCGCTTTAAAAGATGTTAAGTTCATATGTGGATATCAATCATCAATCAATTACTTCATCTTTTATTTAAATCAAATATCTTTCTTAGATATATTCTTTTCAAGTTATTTCATTTTCTTTTCAGATGTATATGGAATCACTAAGCCTCATTTATCAAATCATTGGGTTTAGTTAAACCTTTCGTAAATCCTGGTATATTTCCAAATCATTTTCTCTTTTACTTAGGAAAACTTTTCCAACTCATTAATTAAATCACAGTCAAAGATTTCTTATATTCAAGTTATAACCTTTAACTTAAAGAAAATATTCTTTAATTATTCATTAAATCTTAATCAAAAATTTCTTTCTTAATTCACATCATATTCTTGCAAATCGAAGATTTTCTTAACACGGCATTAATGCCACTTCTAAATTTCACCTCCAGTGTAATGACCGGCATTTTTAAAGATTTAAAAGTATTAAATTAAATAAGATTTTAAATAAAATTGTTAGGAATAAAAAAATTAAGATTTTATTGATACAAATTAGATTATATTACAAATTATAAGCTTAATTAGATTTTTCTATTAATGACATATGTTTGCAATAATAATAGGATGATAACAAATGTTAGTGTGTATTTTAAAAATATTGGTTTGAATGATATTAACAATTATCTGAATGTAAATTTCCAATTGATTGGAATAATAAATGTTAATAAGGAATAATAAATGTTTCTTTATTAAAAAATAATTATATGTTTATTTATTTAAAATGTTTGATAGCTAAAAGATTGATTTCAGAGATGATAAACTATTATTTGGCAATATTAATATCTGTTTTTATCCAATAGTGCATAAATATGTTTAAATTACTATTTGATAGGAAATAATTTTTCTATTTCTCATTACATTTATTTAGTCCATTTTGATATTCACCTTTGTAATCAATTGAAATTAATGTAATTGAATAATTTCAATTAATAAGAGAGAGAACGTTAAATTGTAAGTTTATAAGTGTAACTAAACATAGCTTATGTTTTGTGAAAATATAAGAAATGATTGATTTAATGAAAAAAAGAACATTTATATCGAATAAAATGAATGTTTCATTTGTGAATGTAGATTTAGTTTCATAAGAGTAAAGAACATAATGATTTGTTAAAAAAAGAAATATATATTTATTTGAACGTTGTTTTAGCATACAAATTGATTACGAGAATAGGAATATAATTTAAGTAAGTTATTTATTACTGTGGTGTAAAACAACAAATTTATAAACATGTAAATGAGTTAAGGAAACAATTGCCCTATTTCTCATCCATTTTGGTTTATCTGTTTTGAAATTTAACTTTGTTATTAATTGCAATTAATGTAATGGAAATATTTCAATTAAAGGAAAGAAAATGTTGATTGCAATTAATAGATTTAATAAAAGAAACACACGTTTTGTGTTAAACAGAAATGGTGCTTTAATGGAAATAAAAGAATTGAATGTTTTCATTTTTAAGGTAATTATAATTTTATTAATTATGTGTAGATTAAAATTTATATGTGTACAAATCGAGTATTATTTGAGTGAATGAAATTAATTTGGTTACGTTTCAAAAAAATTGAATTTCAAAATGTGCATGTGGTCCTTTCATTTCTTTTTTATTTATTTATTGCATGTACTTTTTAAAATAGTTACCTCATTATTAAAACTTGGTCCGTTCATTTCTCCTTCGGTTTAATACCTAAGCCTAAGATTTTAGGCTATATTTAATTCTTTCCATCTCATTTTTGGTTATAAAAGTTTTTATTTTCCTTTGGTTTGCAAATTTTCTCATTCCTACAAACATTTCGTTATGCATTATCAATGCCTAAAGCATTTAAAAATAAACATACATTTTGTCCCTCCACCTTTATTTCCTTATTATTAAATAATCTATAATTTTATTTCTTCATTTGCAGTTTTATCCTCCTTACACCTGACATTCATTAAGTTCACATCTTTCAATACTATGTTTTAGGGCTGTTCATATTTTACTTTATTTCAATTCCTAGTTTGTTTATATATAACTTTTATATATACCTTATTAGCTTTTCATTTGTTTCCATCTTCATACCTTTAGTCATATTTTATTTTCTAATCTCATCTTCTGTAGCTTCATTTTCAAATAAAACTTCCATCTTATTTTCTCTCTCTTCACCTTTCTCCTTCCTTTTTTATTTTTTCTTCTTTAAATATCCCTCTTCTCTTCTCTTTTTACTTCATTTTTAATCTTTTTTGTTTCTTCTTCTTCAAATATTCTTCTTCTTTTTGAAAGCTTCCTTTTCTTTTTCAATTCTTCATCTTCTTTAAATTTTCTTCTTCTTTTTCAAACATTCTTCCTTTTTCCAAATCTTTTTCTTCAAATCCTAACAACTTCTTAATCACTTCCAAATATTCTAAAAAAAGATTAAGATAGAAGGAAACAAATCAAAAGGAGGAAGTGGTAGCGGATCCAAATCCGACTAGAAAAGGGAAATCCAGAAGGTGAGTGTTTAAACTCACTCATGAAATACCAAAATTTTATTGCAAGCCAAACCAGGTCATATAGTGATTAATTTTTTATTGTTAGTTTGGAATTTTTATTGATATTTAATTTGAATAGCTAAATTCCAATATGTGATGACTAATAATTACTGTGACATGTTATTGAATTGTTGATTTGTTGAATTGATTGATTTGAATGTTGATTGTATGTTGTGATGGATGCTATTGTGATTGAATGTGTATTTGTTCATTTATTCGATATATCATTATTATCATCCTATAGCTTATTGTAATTATATAAATTTTCATATTGATTATTTGCACATTGAATAAAGATATAAAACCCATGAATTTCAAGTATTTACATCAGAGGAAAAATAGTTTGTTTAGATTTACTATTTTAACCATAAAAATGATTTTGACAAGTAAACCGTCGTTACCTTATTTGAAACTTTCCAAAATTAATTTTTGAAACATTGGGAAGTTTCTATAAAATTGAATATTGAAACTTTGAAATATTTTTATAAATCAAATCTCTTGGGCTATGAAATCTAAATAGGAATTGTTTTGTAAATTTGTAATTTACTAGAATGGTTCTATTGTGAAATCCATTTTATTTTGAATATGGAAATAATAACATTTTCAGAAATTTGAACCTTCAAAAATGTAGTTATCTGCATTCCTTATTACATTTAATTTTGATTCAATTTGCATAAGAATTTTAGTTTTGACTCGAGTGTATTATTTTCCTTTACGCTCGGGTCAGCTTGAGTTTTTCAGCATTGAAGACTATTTTCTGGTGGATGAAGACAAAGGTTCGGTATATTATTGCTATTTTTATTCCACTACGTTCTGTGTTCCGCTGCATTATTTGTTTATTTATGATATATGTATAACTCTGATTTGAATTTGTAAAAGTGTAATCAAATGTTATTTGTAAAACAGCTTCATGAACTGTTTATTTGATTATTATATTTTGTCATTCCGCTGCGAAATTCTATATTTGTTTCTTTTCTTTCCTTTTTTTCTTATTTACCCCATTAACAATCATTCCTTTTGAATGGTTTGATTCTGACATGTGTGATTTATTGTCGATTTGAACCATCTAAAAAGGTGGGTCGTTACATCCAGGGACTAGTGGCAAGTAATCCTACATCATGAAGAACTTTGTCTTCAACATTTTTTTTTCGAAAATTAGTTTGAAGGTGTTTACGGATAGGAATCATCCAAATCCGACCTCGGTTTTTTGGATAGGAATCACCAAAATCCGATTTCGGTTACTTCATACCAATCATCGATAAAAAGATGTTAAGTGGTTAATTAACATTCAAAGAATTTGTTTCTTTTATTTTATCGTGGAAAAACTTAGATATAATCTTCTAGAGCATCCAAGATTTCATTTTGATCTATTCCACCCCTTGCCTAAAAAGTGAAAACATAGGCCAGGTAAGTTCAGGGCACTGGTTGCTTCATCCCTAACCTTGGTTAAATACCTTGTTTTTTTCTCAGGTCTCACAGGCGGGACAAATGTACTAGTCGTTTTCGCATACTCGGTTATTAGCATTATTTTGGAATGATTATAAGATACCAAATTAACTTTTAAACTCTTAATTTTCCATTTAAAAACATTCATGATTGATTCTAGTAAAAATCGTTAAGTTTAAACTCATATTCAAAAGATTGTAGAATTCGCAGCATAAAAGTGCTGCGGAAAGTGCTATATAAGCTTATTTGATCTATTTTTTTTAATATTTTAAAATTCATATTTTCCATTCCAAATATCTTCTAAAAAAATTTAATAGATTTATCAAATTTATTTCATATTTTTAATCATTTAAAAATAACATTTATAAAGAAATCCCTTTTTTGATTCTGACCTGCATAACCGCAATGTTTTTAGTTGGACATATTTCAAAATCAACTTGATGTAATCTTGATTTTTTTTCTTTCTTGGAAAAATACTATTATTGTGGACCAAATTTTTTTATTTCGATGAAATCTATTCTCTATGTCAATCTGAAGTTAGGGGTCAAAATTTACAAACTGCCGCTACGCGACGAGCTCTATTTTGACCAATTTTTTGAATTGCTTCGAAACTTGTCCGAAACACTTCAAATTCATTTTAACCATCATTTAAAACAATATTTTCATCATTACAAACTCATTTTTCATTTCATTTCATATTACAATATTATATTGTTATAATATATTTTCAATCTTTTTAGATATTTTGAAATCATTAAGAGGCTAAATAATTTCCATACGCACATTTTTATGGATTGAGTTCTCATTTAACTAACTATGCTTACCAACCATTTCTCTTATCCTTATCAAACAAGTTATCAACCACATAAACAATCATATAATCAACCAATTTTGCATCTAAGTTATCAAACATTCAAATAATTTATTCAAGGGTTTTAATGGACATATTAAATAGTTTTAAGAATTATTTAACTTTAAATAAGCATTGAGTACTCTCGATTAGTTCCACTCCTCCAATCTTTTATGTAGATTCCCGAATTGATTCGGACAGCACCTTCATCTCTTTCTCTTGCTTCGAAGCTTCATGACTTACTCCTCCTTTTTGATGTGCTCGTCCTCCCCTTGATCCTCCCCTTCATCCATCATTTGTTCACTTCTTAGATGCTAAACTATGTTTTGGTGATATTCTAGGGTGTTTGGCAAAGTTTGGTGGAATTTTGACTTTGTTTAATATGGTTTTGAAAAAGTTAGTAAGGAAGTGGAAGAGAAGAAGTCATTAGAGAGTGGAAGAAAAGCTTAAAAAAGGAAGAAGAAGTAGTGTAAGAAAGCGAGAAAGTAGATACTTATTTATAGAAAAGTTTTGAATTAAAATAATATTTTGTAAAAAGACCAAAATACCCTTTACTTACTTTTTAAGTAACTTATTTTTTCAACACTTAACATTACATTTCAAATAATTACTTTATGTCATTTTCACTTTAGAATTAAGTAAGGAATATAATAATTATGTTTGATTTGGTTTGATGTTTACTTTTTGCTTTGAAATGACATGTTTGCCTTTTTGTGCTTACTTTTTCTTAATTATATTCTAGAATTTTCTAAGTATGTTTAGTAAAAATAAACTTGATTAGTGAATTAATTAATATTTATACTATTTGACTATATGTTTCTATATAAGAAAATAAAGGTGCGACAACGTTGCGAAAACTTTTAATCGACAAAATGTTGATTTTCAACAAAATGCTTTACGGTCATCTTTTGATGTTTTAGTTCAACTATTTAGTTATGTAAACCAAATTTAAAAATATATTTGTATAATGTGATTTAAAAATATAAACACTCGTAAATAAATTAAAATAATTTATTCAACCATTGAAATATACTTTTATAAAATCAGCATTTTGTCACTTTTGTCATATAGGCAAATGTTACTATTTTTGTGTATACTTCTCTTTCCAAATCCTATCTAATTTTATTTGAATTGTATAACCTTACCTATTTTATATTTAAAATTACTTTAAATATTATATTTTAATGTGGTAATTCTAGGTGGTTACACTAAACCACTCAAATTACCCATTAATTTGTCCAGCAGCAAATAGAATTTAAAATGGTCAAATCTTCTGAACGATAAGTCTATTTTCCTATTATAACCAATCTGGGGAAAGTGAAACCACAAGCCTAATCTAATGGAAGTAGCTTTAGATCCTAATTCAATTCCTATCAAAAGTAATAGCCTTATAAGAATTTATGGGTCCAAAATGTCCGATAAAAATTCTAAAGTGGAAAATATACCTAGCAGTCATTTTTCAAGGGTTTAGAATCATATGACCTCACATAAATGAAATAGAATATTTTATGATTCTTGGATAAGTAAAATACGGGTCACTACATATGGACTCTTTTGATTTATCATTTTCTTTAAATAATTTTTTAATCACCATCAAAGAAAAATTGGCTTGATTTCAGGATTAGGGAAGAAAAAACTTAATATAGAGGTGATGGCTAGAGTTTCGTAGCCCAGTTTATATAGTCGTTAGGCTGGGTTATGGGTTGTTTATCGAGTTTGGGGAAAACAACTCTATATGTTATTTAAACACCCTAAGGCCTCTATTTCAAAACCTATTACTCTAAGTGCATCAACACTATATGTCGAACTGTTCATCTCAGAAAGACCTTCGCAATGGTTTTAAACACGGTACCCAATTCGCCTTTTTATTAAACATTCATTTTTAATTAATTTAATATTTTGTAGTGCCAAATTGTTGGTCATTACATTCTCTCCACCCAAGAATTGCACCCTTGAAATTTCTCAAATACAACCATTGACCAAATCTATAAAGTCTTATTATGGGTTTAATCACAAAATATGGGGAAGTTTATTAATCAAAATCAACCACTTCAATTGTAGTACAAGACATCCGCATCAATCAATCAATCATGACAAACAACAATGCATTCACAATAACGAATTCAACAAACATCCTATAGTAACACCTTAAAGTCGTCAATCATGTGTCCAAACTATAGTTTATAACAATAATACTCCATCGATAAAGGGTGAAACAGTCCCAATTATAGATCAACCCCATACACAAGTCACGACATGCATCTCAGCAATCCTAACGCAATCACCCATAGGGGAAATACACAACAAAATTTAGGTTGATCCAAACAAGCACGCATAATAAGAATATACATAAATCGATAATCAACATAGCTCATTGAAGTAAAACATTCACGGACCCCAAAAATGGAAATCATTGCACCATACCAACAAATAATACATGTGTTCTAATCCTTATACTCATTTCCCTTCCACTATAATATGTATATCTTTCTGCTTATTGAAGAACTTCCTTATAGTCTCATCCTCATAACAATTGATTTTCCATCTCATACCTATGCCTTTTGAAATAATATTTATGCTTTGCTTATGGCTACCTCCTTAAAATAATGTTGCATTTGCATCAATCCTCAATTTCCCGGTCCCTCGCATATAGTAGAGAAATATAAACATCACTATGGTGAATTAGATCATCATCAAGTCTTCACATCATCTTAGCCATTACCAAGGTCGCACCTTGCTGAGAATTATCATCGAAATCTCACTTCTCCACAATCCTTACCGAAGCCTCGCTTCTCCAAGGTCATCACCGAAGTCTCACTTCACCACGATCATCTCCGGAGTCTCACCCCATTTTCTCGATGATTCCTTTTACCATGACCTTTTTAGGGTATCCCCGAAGTCTCAATTAACTACAATCATTTCTAGAGTCTCGCTTCATTAGGACTTTCTCAAAGTCCTCCTTCATCATGACCATCTCATGGTCTCCTGGATACATGATAACTTGCTCTACGACCTCTCAGGTTGCCTACATCTTATTCCACAATTGGATTCGGCATTCTTTCGAATAACTATCTCATAGGTACTACCCTCCCAGGGCAAGCCAGGCCATCTCGCGATCCAGAGTCCACAAGTAAGCGTCCTCACGTACCCCTTGGAATAACCATCCTATCCAGAGTTTTCAATGATCCCTTCGACATTCGACTCAATCTAGAACATCTCATGCCCATCTACATTGTTTCACCTTGTCGAACATTTTCTTCTTCAATTCCCACTTGAAGTACTTGATCAAACGCCTCGTTTCGTTGATTCGTCAATGTTTAGAACACTTCGCTTGGCTCTTAGAATTTCCTTGCACTTGATCTACCATTTTCCCTATGCTTACACCGAAATCAATTAAAGAAAATCTGACATCATCCACCATGATTGAACCAAATATATCCTTTATCATATCATTGGTTTTTCCAATGCACATCCCTTGGAAAGTTAACATTGGGCAACTATGTAATGGACCGCCTCTTTTGTACGTTTATGTCGATGATAAACCACACACGTTCGACTCAAACCATACGAAGGAGCGGATTGTTATTGGGGTGAATGAGAAAAAGTAGAGAAAGAAAAAAAACAAAATAGAATCTTGCAGCGGAATGACAAAATATAATAATCAAATAATAGTTCATGAAGCTGTTTACAAAACATTTGATTATACTAATACAATGTATAATCAGAGTTGCACATACCAGGGAATAATAATTAACAATGCAGCAAAACAGTATGAATGTAGTGGAATAATATAATAAATAATAGTAATAAAATCTTCGTCTTCGTCCTCCAGAAGTAAGTTCTTCAAGCCCTGAAATGCTCAGGCTGACCCGAGCGAATTGAAAAGACAAAACACTCAAGTCAAAACTAAAAGATCTTATGTAAGTTAAATCAACGGTAAAATATGAGTGGAACAGCATCATAGATGTTTACGGGGTTTGATATCTCCTATCCAGTGTCAAATGTGAGTGTAGTAACTTAAGAGATGTTCGGAATTTATATCTTCTAAGGATTCGTTAAACTATCTACTATGTAGTAATATATGCTATTACAATAATGTCTATTAGTAAAATAAACTTACTTTTAAATAGCATTAAGAAGTTACCCATATAGCCCTTAACATGTAATAGCCTCAATAGTCCATCCGGTATCATGGTCCCTCCTGATCGGGAAGCCACCAGAGGATACTCCATGTGTTACGGATAAAACCAAACTCGTATAAAACGCGCTAGGGTAGGTGACACGGCACAACTTGGCAATGCCAGGGTAAATATACCAATTATGCTTCCGGGCCGGTGGTAACGCGTAGCGCACAGCTACCGCCCACCTCGAGCCACACCCCCAAATCAAAAATGGCCACCAAATCAATCTCAAAGTCAGAATATAATATCCAAGGGATGTGTCCGATCAAAGGAGCTACCTCATTAGCCCGTCAATCGCTCCTATTTTAGCCACCTTATGCCAACTCACGGGAGTCGGGTCCACGTATATACCTCAAAGGAACTCCTCCACCATACTACTTCATTCTGGAATCTCCACCGCATACACGGTTGTTAAAGTGTTTTTCGGAGTTGGCAGAGAGTATAACAACTTCCAATCCCGGTCTCTTTAACAACCAAACGTTATTATTACACCGTGGTCATTTCAAAATAATTTATACTTTAAACCGAAATATCATTGCCATTTCAAACCATATAAATATGATATCATTTCCATTTCAAACTAAATCAATACCATATCATTTTTATTTCAGATATATCCTTTTCCAAAAATCATAGCACTTTCAAAGTTATACACTTTGAAACCAAAACACTTGAAATTACAACACTTTCAAATCATAATACTTTGAGACTCGTAACTTTTGAAACATAACTTCCATCACTTAAATGGTTTAAATATTAAAATACTTTATATAATAAAATAGTTTCTTCAATTTTACGAATCAATTACAAAACAACTCGAATTTCTAAATTTTAATTTTCACTAAATTCCAAATCATAAATTTCAATATGATTATGTTTCCAATTAAACTCTTCCAAATTTTATCGATTCAAAACATATTTGATCCACAGAATAAGCCATTTCAAATTCAACATATTTCAAACTTTAAGTATTCAAGAATTTCAAAACTAAGTTTGGTAATTATGATTCAACAATTCAATTTTCTATTACTTAGTTTCGAAATATTTTACTTAATAAATCCATTATCATGTAAATAAAACTCAAATTACAAATAACTAAATATTTCCTTCAATTTATGTATACTTGGAATATTCATTTAATTCACCTTAAACCAAAATAAAGTTATAAAAATCATACCCTCTAAAATTTCAAATTTACTAAATTTCACATCAATCTTATTTGAGTTCAATTCTTAAATAAATTCAATTTCAAATAAATTTCAAATTTAACTTCCAATATTAATTTATTTAAATCATTATAAACTCTATATTAAAATAGAATTTAAATACTTAACCATATTATCTTCAATAAAAATCAAACTTATTTTTAAGCTTATTCTATATTTAAAACAAATATACAAAGCTCGAAATCAAGTATAAAATCACATTTATATAATATCTAAAATCAATATTTATCTAAAACCATATATTTCTTTACAAAACCATATAAATCATTTTAAATTTTTTATATATATAGACCACAGTGTCTGCATATAATTTTCTATTCTATGGTCAAGCGATATGGATATTTATCATTTCAATCTGTAATTTAAAATATAAATGCGGTTATATATCATTTCAAACTGCAATCCCGAATGAAATAAAAATCCATAACAACTTGCGGTTTATAACAATATAAAATACAACATCCATTCATCCAATATCAATCATCAAATATTTATCATAATCATCATCTAATTCAATCAATAACATCCATATAGAACAGATAATAAATAACAGGTATTTGCTAGCAGTTTATATTCAATAATTAATTAAATAACAATTTAACTGGCAGTTTATATGCAATAATAAATCAAATAACAATTTAACTAGTAGTTTATATGCAATAATAAATTAAATAACAATTTAATTCAAATAAATTCAATTTAACTAAGATGATGATTAAAATATGCCAAACGGTCATAAATAAATTTCTAATCACATCATAAATCAATTTAACAAACATAAGAAATTTTAGAAGTTGTGAGTGGGTTAAAACACTCACCTTTCGAATTAAATCGATTCAAATCCAATTTAGGGCCCAAATTCAAACTGTCACAAAATTTGTCCAAACTAACATTCAAAGTTCGAAATTCTGATGCAATCCTAGCGGAACAAACCATGCATGAATCCGAGTTTGTATCGAAAAGTTATGACAATTAGAAGTCAACGATTTAAAAATCAAAATAAAATAAAAACAAAATTAAAAAACAGTACCTGACACATCATAGCTTTGGAAACACACGAAACCCTTTGCTCATCTCCTACACGTGATCAAACTGAAGCAGCCCGCCACCACCGAACCCTAGTTGCAATTTGCGCTGCCACTACGTGAGGTTCCACCTCGATCAGACGTCACCAACGAGACGCCCTCCCTTGGCCGACCGCACCACCACTGCACGACCCCCCGCAAGCCAACTCGAATGCACACGGCCGACCCACGTTCATCTTCCCATCACGGCGAAAACCCTAACTACTTTGACCAGTTAGCCACATGGATCTGGGTTGCTCGACGTCCCATACACGCTAGTCACCTTCGACCGATCACTCGACGCGAATCCACCGTCAAACGAAGCAATGATCAATGAATGACCAAGAAAAAATCACCCAATTATGGCCACATAGAAACCTAAATCGAAAAATGAATCACAAATTTGACTTGCGCTCGTCGGAAGCTTCAAATCCATATATAATTCGATATATATTGAGGAGTTTGAAAGTTTTGGTTTGTTTTTGATTTGCAATTGAATTGGAAATGGATCGTGAATTTTAGGGTTGTCTGCCATTAGGAAAGAGGAGCAACGAAAATTTTTGTACGTACAGAAATGAAAAAATAGAAAGGCTGCTAGGTTTTATAACTGGATATATATAGCCAGAACAAAATAGAACATATGGGCTTGATCGAATTTGGGTTTTGAACGATAATTGACTGGAAAAGCCCGTTCCGACTCCAGAACGAAAATGGATCAATCCATATATTGAAGTAGATGTTTTCAAATATTTTAAAATCAATGGAATATGTTTCAAGTCCAAATTTCATCGTCTGAAGAAGTTACGTTAAAATCGGCTTATATCAAATTGATTTCAATTAAACTGAAATCTAGGCGTTTCGAGTCTGTACGATCAAACGACATGTCCTATCGTTACGAAACTTGAAATTCTATAATGATTCACTGTTACGGATCCGATAAAACCGGTTTTGTCGAAATCGGAGTCAGTGGCCAAAATGTCTATTTTCCAGTTAATTAAATAATTTAATATTAAATTAATTAATCACTTCTTCAATTCAAATTTAATCATTTTCTAACGACCCTGACTCGACCTTCGAAAATCAGCACCGAATATGTCACTCGTATTCCAATGCCGCAGATCCAAACGTCGAATCTTGTTCGCCGGAGCTTATAACACATTAAGTACAACACAGCGGAAGAAATGAATAGTATATATCAATATACAACATTGATACAATATTCAGATACAATGATGATACCATGAATATCAATATACATCAGAGATATGATACAGGACAATAGCAGCGGAAAGAAAACATAACACCAGCAGCGGAACAATATCTCCATCTCCGAAGCACCAATCCAGAAGTAGCTCGAATCCACATCAAGTTGCACTAAGCTAAGCAAGTGCAGTCCATGGACTCCAAGGACTCCAAAGAATACCAAACAGAAGCTGAAGGCTACCAAATCGATATCTACTATCTGAATATCTGAAAAACCCAACTCTAGGCTGCCCGTGTGGAAATTTGTGGGCACCCAGAGTTTAGAAAGGGAACAATAAACTCCGGGTCAGTCATGGGACTGGTATGAGCAAAATAAATAGTTTATCTTTAAACGAACAACCAAGGATTTTAAATTTAAATCTGCAATGCTTTTTAGAAAATGAAACTACTATAAGGCCTTCCGCCACACACACAATGCAAACGCAGAATTGAAGGAGATTTCTCTTTATGATAGTCAAAAATGCTTGATATGCGAAAACCATTTTGACATTATTATTAGTGCATAGTGGAAAACATTTCGAAAGTATAATATTAATCTTAGCCAGCATAGACATTTCGAACTATGCCTACTATAGCTACCATCCAAACAGTGGGGCGCCACCATAAGTAGATGGCAGGTTATACAACTAAAACCGTACAAGGCGCGTATTGGAGATTGGATTTTCCAACCAATGGTCAGGCTAAGGAACTTCCTATTTCCACATGGGAACGCCTCTGGAGGGACGACCCTAGAACCTACCCGGATCTCTGCCAACACAAGGTCGGTGCACTCCCTTCCCGGGAGTAACATCTAAGATATGCCACCTCCGGTCGTTTGCGACCTTTATTCAAGGTACCTTTACACCAACAACATCACACAGTAATAATTATACAGTCTCCACATGAGTAAGTATCTGTGCTCCATACCATGATACCACCCTTTTCCAGAAGGAATGGACATACCCTAGGGGTGCGACCCCTGAAACCTTGCCGCATCTTTCTTGTTTTGACCATTACCGGGTTGTGAGGCTCGATGAGGTCTTGTCCACAAAGCTACACTTTTTCACAAAGTCATGCTTTGATCAACAAATGATCAGCAGCACTTCATGTGCCACATTACCAAATTGGAAATGTATCACTAGTAACCATCAACCACATAACCTCTGAGCTCGTACGTCTCAGAGAAGGGTGCTAAGCTAAGAGAATAAATCTCCGCCACCAAGCAAAAATGTATTTGATAGGAACCGGTTTTACATCTCAAAGTGTAATGTCAGACACACATCCATACAAGTCTGTTCCGGGTTCGAACAGAACCGAAGGCACTTCCGAAGAAGCCCTTGCAATCTGAAAATTCACAATCCCGATCGGACTCCCTATCACTTAGGAAATCTCTATACCGTAGCTACTCAGTGCAGAGACAATCGATAGGTCATCCTATCGTTCTCGCAAATACCCAGTCTTCACCACTGGTCTTCAAATGCTATCCATAACTTCGTATCATTATTCGGAATGGCTTATATGACATAAGTTCCTCTCCCGGCTAAACTGAATAATGAGCGCAATATTTAAAAACATACGGATATTGGATTTCAGTTAAGTCACAACTTAAAAATCCAAAGCTTTTCTTTCAAATGGTTTAAACAAGTTACCATTTCAAATCTTTAAACTAAAGGATTCATTCCACAAAGTTCACCCAGTTTCACAAAGATCCATTTACGGATTTCAAAACAATTTCCATTTCAATTGGATTAACTCATCCAATTTTTATCAAAGATTTAACTTATAGCTTTCAAACTGTTTTCAAAGATTATTCATAACTTGGAAAACCATTTTCATTTTAGACTTGAAATCCATCTAATACAAATTGGAAATTCATTTCTTATATGAAAGCTTTTATTATTTGAAAACAAATAGTTTTCATTTTGGAAAAATCCGATTTCATTTATACAAGTTAAAATCATTGGGTTAAATTCAAAGTCCCAAAACGATACTTAAAAAAATGGTTTAAAACCCATATAAACTTGCATACCTTTTTTAAATCATAAATAGAATTCAATTTCAAATTTTGAATTCAAATTTAGATCAAATTTCAAAACTAAATTAAGTTATTCAAAAATAAATTTTACCTTTGAAATTACTTTTCAAAATCTTTTTACTTTAAACCCAATCCATTTCCAAAACCATTTGGATTCAAGATTCAATTTTAAAACAGTTTCAAAACTCTGTGACTTAACCAATTTCCACGTGCAATCCATATTTTTGTGTGTATAAGTGTGGTCCAGGGGTTTTACACAATAAAAGTGCAACATCGTCAATCAGCATAGATTCAAATACAACAATATATCTGACAAGCGGTATAAACTATAACGCTTATCTTTATTCACATATCACAGATAAATAACATAGGTACATCGTAGATAAATAAATTACATTCATCACAGATAATAAGTTACATTTTACAGCTTAATCATATCAAAGCACATCATATATCAAGGATATCACACAATTTAAAGCATCCAATTCAATCCATACATTCATAAGTAAGATCGGTTAATTGTCTGATTAATTCAAATCAGATTTAATTACTTATGAATAATTTACTAGTCCTGGTTAATTAACATTAATAAATTCCAAATCATTTTGATTAATTATTCTTTAATCATTTGCTAATTAACCATTAATAATAAATTAATTAACCTTTAATTATAATTAATCAACCTTTAATTATTAAATAATTAACCTTTAATTATTTAATTCACCATTTAATTATTTAATTCACCATTTAATTAATTATCTTTAATTAACTAACCCTTAATTAATTAACTACTATTAAATTAATTATCCTTAATTAATTACGATAAGTGACTATCCCTAATCTTAAATCAATGTCAACCACTTGATTAATCCACCTTAAATCATTAGTTAATTACTTTTAATTAAGTAATTATCTTTAAGAAATTAATTACCTTTAATTGCTTCCATTAATTAATTTTCATTAAATACATTAATTAATTCTTAATTATAAATTAATTAACCTTATATTAATAATTAATTATCCTTAATCAATTACAATAATTAATTAATTAATCCTTATTTGATAATCATCCCTTAACCACTTTCGTAAATTAATTTACTTTTAATTAATTAACTATTTTCAAATTAATTACCTTTATTAATTAATCACATCAATTAATTATTCTTTAAATTA
Source organism: Allium cepa (assembly GCA_030765085.1). NCBI lineage: Eukaryota > Viridiplantae > Streptophyta > Magnoliopsida > Asparagales > Amaryllidaceae > Allium > Allium cepa. Next base: position 64,788,119 of record CM060935.1, read on the forward strand.
ATTAACCTTTAAACACTTGATTTATAAATCTTTAAATCATTAATTATTCATCCGTAATTACTTTCATTAAGTAGTTACTTTTAAGAAATTAGTCATTCTTAAATTAGTTATTCCTTAATTTCTTGAATTATTAAACTTCTAATCATTGATTAATTATCCTTAATCATGTAAGTTAACTAACCTTTAAGTTGATAATTTAGAAACATTTGATTAACTCCTTTATTATTTTGTTAAGTTTATTTAAATGTAACTCTTTTAAAATTATAAGTTTAAAACATTTTGAACTTAAATAATTTAAAATACCTTCATTTTAAAACCTTTAATTACATATTTCAACTTAACAACAATCATTAATTTAAAAAGGATAGTTTAGAAATCAAGTTAACTTAGATTGTTAAAGTTTTTGAAACTGGAAATTATGAAACCCGAGTCAACTTCGAGTATTACCCGAGACCATTGCCCATTTACTTCGAGTTTTTCTCAAACCAACCCGTACGCTTTACTTTTCCAAACCTAAATTTTGTTTAAGTGTTAAACCTGGTTCGTTCGCAAAATTCCCCGAACTTACTCTCGAGCCAACACCTTAGCTCCCCGAAATCAACTTCGAGGCAACTCCATCATCTACCACACACCATCACACAGACACAATTGCATGCACATGCATGTGCACCATCACCTGAGTTACCTCCGACCTCTGACGAACTTCCCTGCACGTCACCCATCGCCGTTGCAATCGATATCGATCATCAAAATAAGATCACAAGTTCCCGAGCAAAATCGAACGACTCGAGCAACCTGGTACAAAAATTACGACCAAAACTCCCCTCGCTTCCACGTTGTCGACCACCTGAAGCCCAGCGACTCCGGCCACACGTTCCCCGACGATCCACGCTGCGTTCCCCCAAGTTTCATCCCACTCGATTATCTACAGACGATGCCATGATTCGATTGCCAAGCTCGACCCATTTAGGGTTAAAAACCCAAATCGACCAATCGCCGATGCCACCGTCCATGGTTGCCCTTTCCACCATTTTTGTCAAACTCTCCTACACCTCGACCTCCTCCAGCCACGACCTCGTTACCAATAACCCACGTGATTGCCGCAGTTTGATTGAAACTCATTTCACGTTCAACCCACGAGTTCACCCAAATTACTCAACTAAAATTCTTGATATTTATCTCAAAATTCATCATTTCGCTCCATAATTCAGAATATATAATCAAAGATAGAAATTAATTTGATCGATTTTAACCCAAGCTTCCATTTTTACTGTAATTTATAAAATTTTGAGATAAATACCCAACCATTATACCTAAAAAAAAAATCTTAAAATTTATATTACGTGATTTTAGTCATTTTTCATTTTAGGAGTCAAGGTTTAAATTTAATTGTATATTGAGTTTTGAGTTAAATTTGGGTGTGTTTGAACCTGTGTACAACAGAACAGGCGTGAATGTATGTGTATTCAGACATGCACCGATACATTCAAACATATAAGCATATTAAACAACATTCCAGATCATCCTTTAAGCATCAATACCATATCAAAGAGTATAGGCAAAAATAAGTGAGTTTGCTCACCTGTGTATGTTGAAACAGAGAGCAAAAGTCTGGAATTGTTTGATTTACTTGCATGCATGATTCCTGTATTTCATTCGAATTTGTCTGCTGTTGGTTGCTTCTTAATTTTCTTTTTCCTTTGATTTCTTTCTGGTTTATTGTAAAAACTAGAATGCTTTGCCTTTACTTCATTTCTTCTTAGGTTGAAGACATTGACTCCAAATTTGTTTGAATTGCTTTTGCTCTTTGATCTTTCTTTTGATTTTTCTTTCTCGGATTCTTGATTTACAAGCTCGAGAAGTTTTGATCGAATTTCTTTTACAATTATTTGAATTTGCTTGCTGTTTGCCCAAGAATTTTGAAATGATCTCCAGCTTAACTTCTGGGTTTGAATCTCAGGCTTGAAAGCTTTTCAGATTGATGATGAAATGTTTTTGTTTTGATATCTTGCTTGATTATTTTATCTGAGATGAATTTTCACTGAATGGAATCCTTTCTACGGCTTATTTTTTTTATTTTCTCTCCTCTTTGAATTCACTTGAAGCTTTATTCCAGATTGAAGAGTTTTTCTTTTCTTTGTTTTGTTTCGGGGTTTGAGAAGTTAAACTGATCTAAACTTGTGTTTTGTTATTTGTTTTCAAACTAAATCAAAAAGGAAAATCATAATGCCATTTGCAATTTACATGGCACCAATTGCTTACACTTGTAAATTACTTATGTGCATGGTTTACACTTTTCAAAACAAGTAATATTATGTTTATATCCTTGTATAAAGTTTTATTTGTAAACTATGGTTTAAACCTTAACTTTAATAAATTTACAAATCATGTTTTATTGATTTATGAATTCTATCTTTAATGTTTAACATATACATATATATGTATATATACAAATCATATTTAACTAATTAATTCAAATTATTTTGTAAATTTATTTTTAACCCTCATTTCATTTTAATTTATAAATGTGTTTTACATTAATATGTTTATTATAAAAAGGTATATTCATAACAAGGCTTTTATATTTATTCTAATTATATTTTAAACACTACAAATAATATTTTATATATAACTTTATATCATATTTCTTATCTAAATAAATACATCTCTTTATTAATCATTTATAAAATATATCATATTATACTACAAATAATATATTTTTTCACAAATTTTAGTTACACATGAATAAATAATTTATTCTTAATTGGTCTTTAAAAAAAATTATAATCAAATTCAAACATCATTTTAAATTTATAATGCATTTTTAAATAATTAGAAACAAATTCCTATTACTTAAAAAAAAGATTTTAAATCCAATTTAATTTCAATATATTTATTTATAAAATACTTATCCTTAAATTTCAAGCCAAAGTTCTATTTAAAATCAAAAATATTTATTTATACTGGAAATTTCCTAATTATTTCACAATAAATTTCACAAATAAATTCCAAAATTAAATTAATTTTCAAATTAAACTTGGTTAAAATTCGGGAATGTTACACATTTACCATTTTTATCATTCCTAATTAAAATTAAACTTATAATTCATTAACCAAAATTTCCATGTCAATCAATTAAGGATTTATTGAAAAATTTATCGTGTTCACCTTCAATTTAAGAGAATTCAAATAAACTATATTTTTAATTTCAAATAAATTAATTCAATTTGTTTTCAATCTCTTTATTCAATCAATCATCATCTTATGGATAAATTCAACATTAGTATATATCCAATTACCCTAATATTTTTACAGTCATCGACTAAATTCATATCAACGTAGTTTTTAGTTACGTTTAATTGCAATGGATTTAGATCTAATTCAATAAATTAAATAAATGGATAAACAATTAATAGTTCTCACTATTTTCCTAATTTAATCACATTCATACTTTTTTATCAACCAACATTTATTATAATTACTTATCTAGCATTGATTCTATCAAATCACAATTTTCTTATGTATTATTTCATAAATTAAAATAACTTTGAATTTATTTCCCAATTTACTAATTACAATCAATTATAACCTTACAATTGTTTCAATTAATTGGGATTGCACTAAATTAGTTATTTATCATCTTGCATTAACATTATTGCCTTAATTTACATTCAGTTACTATTAATCAATATATTATTTCATTGGTTAATTCAATGCTTACTTTTATTTACTTATTTTCAATTTTATACCCAACTGCAACAATTTACACTATTTCCTTATTGGTATTTCACTCCAATTGTCAATAATTTATTTTAGTTACCATTGCTACATTTCATTTTTAACCTTCGCTTCATTATAAATTATAAAGTTTTTATTTCCTTCTAAATTTAATTACAAAAATCTTATTAAATTAACCAGTTTAATTATCGAAATTTACGGGTCATTACAAACTACCTCAATATAAGATTATTAATACAAACATGCATGTATCGGAACATATAATGTAAACAGTCATAACAAGGCAAACAAAAAGCAACCAACGATTAGGCGGATTGAAGCAAAAAAAACAATTAATAAAAATATTATGCAAGCAAAATAATTAACACAAAAATTCATAACATAACTAATAAACAACCATTATCAAACAAGTAAACAATAATAATACAATGCAAATGGAATAATTTAATTCAAACAATCATGTTATAGATCATAAACATACACAATCAAATGAAATAGTCAAATTAATACAACTAATGTCAACAAGTAATAAACAACATAACTGATTCAGCCAAAATGAACAAGTACTCCTAAAGTAAGATATCTCAACCCATATACCAAAATGAGTAATCATCATCTCATATCCCTACTCTTCATCCAGAAGGGAATAACTTGACAGACCCACAACAAATTAGGGTAATCCATAAAAAATAGTCATTTAATTTTTTCATCATCATAATGTGTTTTTGACAAACTTAAAAATCACATCACCAGCTGTCCCACATCTCATGTCACACAGTATAGTTTTACAATCTTCAAATTGAATTTTTCAAATGAAATACATCTCTATAATTTTATTCAAATCGAATATTTTACTTCTTTTATTTTCAAAAATCTACCTTTTAATCAAATTATTTCCATCCTTCTAAATTATTTTCCTAAAATATTTCTTCAAAATATTTAATGATATTTTACAATACCTTTTTCTCGAAAAGAGAAATATATTCACACATGTTCTCAATAAAATATTCTCTTTTTTAAAAACATGTGGGTGTTATCCCAATAAATACCCTTTTAAGAAATAATGTTATCCTTTCAAACACCATTTACCAAAAAGTGTCCTTTACATAATTACAATCAAAATTTGCATCCATGCAAAAGCTTTTCAATTTCAAGTATGTTCTTCGAAAAAAATATTTCTTCAAAATAAATATGTTCCTCTTACCCTTTACTTAAAAAGATATTTTTCGAAACATTTCTAACAAGTTTTAGATATTTTCTCAATTAAAATAACTTCTCATAAGTATATTTCTTTTTTCTACATTCTTATAAATTTTAACTGAACTACCTTTCTCTGCAAAATTTCCTCAACGTAAATTTTCATCAAGTCAAATATTTATATTTACCATTTTCAATACTTCGGCAAATCTCCTTAAGTCCAAAACATATGTGTTTACTTCTTACATAAAATACCTTTCAAAAACCCAAAACATATATATTTAATATAACTTCTCAAGTCAAAATTCCACAAAAATAGGGCCACTTTTTAGGGTTTGATTTAAGGTTACGTTTTTGTAACTTGGATTATAACTTGCACTTAGCCTCTTCTGTAAGTGCTCGTTTTACCCTATCCCAACAAAATTTATTTCCCACTCAAAGGTCGCTATAAATAACTAACATCCGAGGATAAGAAAATGGTAATCATGCACACATTCCATATACACAAAGCATATAAACACAAATAAGAATGCTCTCTCATTCTATATTTTAAACCCAACCAAAAGTGTAAATTAACCTACCCTAAATGGTCAATTCTTCCTATGGCTTAGGGAGTCACTAAACCTAAGCTCGATACCAAGTGTAACGCCTTACTATTTTCAACATCTAAAATCAATTATGAACGCCACAAAATATGATTGCAACTAATTTCTGCTATTAAAAGCAAAGGACCATTTTTTCTATAATTTTTATTTTTAATAACTAAGAAAAAAGAAGTGCGACGTCACAGTGAAATTAAACATCAATATAGATGAACATCAACTCAATAATACAATTTGTTTACAACATTATCACATCAATTTATATTTCAATACATCAGTTGTCATTAAATCATAAATGACATAAACATGGTACAAAAGGATATATCAACTTTCCTATCCGTGATATAGCCTTCATCCACCTTTCCATTCCCTCTTTCACTCCTACCTTGCAACTTCACAAGTGTACAAATACACACACACACACACACATACATACATACATACATACATACATACATACATACATACATACATATATATATATATGTAAGAATAAAAAAGTTCCAACTATGTTTGGACCATGCCTAACCCTATACACTACGGCCATAGGCTCGATAGCTATTGTAGAGGAAAAGACTGCCTACGTACCCCTTTTAGTAGATTAAACCCATGCAGTTCTGTTTCCTGCTCTTATCTGTATCTAAATAGTTGTTATCACATAACAACGCATCCATGCAATCATCGCAACCAATATAAGCCATGTAACTACTACAATCAACGCACTTACTGCAGTCAGGAAACAAAACTACTACTAAATAATTTCAATCAATCATCATATATATATATATATATATAGGGTAATAATAATAATAATATGACACTTAGCCATTAAACATTTTAAACATTTGATAGCACACAATGTCAGCCCTAAACACAAAATAAGCTAATCACAACATATATATTCACGTATACTAATTATTAACTATAAGTAACACACTATCAATGTAAGCAATGTGTACTAAACCACTATATTAGTTACACAAAAATTAACTAATAAAACCATAATTAACAACACACAATGTAGTAATAATGGAATAATACCACACACAACCAATTGCGATCTCGTTATCATAAAAAGACATATGTGATAAATAAAATCAATGATTAATCAAATATTACATCCATCCAAAATATTATATTCATGACCACTGTTTTCTCTTAAGTATAAAATCATTTTATTATTGTTTATTATAAAAGTACCTTTTATTTATCTGAAAACAATAATAATTCTTCCAAAATGATGGTATGCTTTTATTGTAACCTCATCACTTCGAATCTCCCCAAACATCGTAATTAATACTAAAAATATCTTTTAAGCCAACAATATTGTTATTTTACATCAAAATAATAATATACATATTAAATCCCTTTAATATTCTACAAATCCAATTTATTACCATTTTTCACAAAATAGTGTAATATTTACTAAAACCATATTATTAATATTATTATTATGAAATCTTATTTATTTAATAATAATCAACTTTCTAATTTTAATTTAAAATATTTTTTTTTGTTATTACTTATGGATTTCTCTAGAAATTCATAAATAATATTATTATTGAATTTCTTCCATTAGTTTCATTTAATTCATTATACCATGTTATTTACAAGCATAATATAAAATCGTAAAATAATCTTATTTGTCCTTTATTTATCTAATCTTCGTATTATTCACCAATTCATCCATTTTACCTCAATTTATTTCCTCAAAATTAAAATCTAAAATTGATTATAGTTAAACACCCAATAATACAATAGTCAACAACAAATAATCAAAATGGCACAACATATCTAAAATAGTCACAATATCCAATTAACCACTGATACGTCACAATACATATCAATATTTATAATTTTCTATTAATAGATATCTATTTCACAAATAAAAATTCAATTAATTGTATTAAATTAACCATACCAATGCCTTTTTTTCAAAAGTCTCCAAATTCAGTAATCCGAAGGTCATATCGTTAGGAATTTCACCACAAGTCCAATGGAAAAAATCATGCATGTTTGCATAAAAATGGACAAAAACCTCCAATCTATTTATTGTAGAGTTATGAATATAGGGTATATAGCGCAGCTGTTATATTTGTATTAATTGATTTTCGAAGAGCCGTTCACATATAGGATATGCATAAAGTAAATTGCAGTAAAAAAAGAAAAAAAAAGATTTATAGTGATTCAGCCAGAGTGTGCCTATATCCACTATATATTTTCATTATTATTCTTATAGATCTTTGATATAATGCCTGAGATACAAAATAAAATGATCTATAGCTTATTAAAAATAAGATATAGCTTAAGGAAGTATGTTCGGCTATTATTTTTCGGCTATTCTTGCTTGCATATTCCTGTTCGCCTGTCCCTGTTAGCCTATCCCTATTCGGTTGTCTCAATAACATAGTTCATGTTAGGCTATCCTATTAGACTATTCCTGTTAGGATATCCCTGTTAACCTATTCCTATTAGGTTGTTCCTGTTAGCATATTACTGCTAGATTGTTCCTGTTAGGTAGTTCCCGTTAGGTGGTTCCTACTAGGCGGTTTCTATTAGCCTATTCCTACCTCTCTGTGACTTGTCTACCATTGCTTCTATAAGCTTGGCTCTTTAGAATTCTCCCTTATTGTTGTTGGAAACTTTGGTATTTATAAAAGTGAAGAGATTTGGTGGTCATCTCGGTAAATTAGGCAATTTCCATCTATAACTCGTTTGGTTCAGATATTTCCATATACAGAAGATAAGATCACTAACTTCCAATAATGTGCAGACTCCATTCCATATATAACTCGTACGGTTCGAATGGAAGTCCTGGTCCGGTGTTGATTGGTTTGGTAGAATGCACGTGGGCGTGTTGCTAGGGACATTCTTACTCCTGCCTCCTTGGTCCGACTTCCCATGCTAGAACCTGCCTCGGTCCTCATATGGTAACTTACCCGATCCGGCTCCCCTCTTATCGAACAGATGATCATGTTCAAGTACCTTGGGTACCAAACAAGATTTCCTATTCAGTGCCCTAGGATTCCAAACAAGATCTCATGCTCGGTACCTTGAGTACCAAACTAGGAGTTGTTTTGACTCTCTACTCCTTTGCTTCATCTGCTTGGGTCCTACCATCTCTCTTTTCTTTCCTTCAGTTGGAAATGGTTAACCACTTGAGCTACACTCTTTTTTGTGCCATAACTCCTTCATTTCAAGTTAGAATTGAATGAAACTTAGACCGGTAGCTTTGTGTTGTCTAACATTCTCTATTTGGAAGCTCGAAGCGAAGCTCTATAGATGATGCATTCATTTATAGTATTAACTTCTGATGACCAAATACGGTAACGTTAATGGTATCCATAATACAGAAGCACTTGAATATGAAATAAAATCATCATAGATTAAAACTGTTTTCTAATTACATTTCAAATCGATATTTCATATTCAAGTTAAATAATCCCAAACATTTCTCAGGTTTAGATCAAATATAATTATTACAAAAATACACTAAGTGCGACACATGAAGATGCCCATTGGTTGACCAGAGTACTAAATAGTCATAACAGACTTAATACAACACAACAGAAATAAAAATATAACAACTCCTACATAGCAAACTTCAGCCTCTTGTTCGTCTTCGGAAGCTTTATTCGCCACCTACTAAAACCTGAAAAATCCTCAACCTCAGCCTACTCAAATCAATTTTGAGCACCCGAGAGTTTAAGGAGAAAAATATAAACTTCGAGTCAGACATAATGCCTGGTGTGAATAATACTATACATCTCGATTATTTGATATTAAGTGAGACCACGTCGCTTAGCGGAACGGGTTCCCTTCACTAATATCCATTTAAAATATATCTTTTGCAAATCTTAATCGGCAACCAAAATTGTAACAACTCTGTATTTTGTGATTATTTTAATTGTATATTTTAATTATTTTAATTGAATTTCTGATTTAAAAACTTTATTTTATTTATTAAAATGAATAAATTTTGTTATTTTAAATATATATTTTGACTTTATGTGAATTATAATTCCAAACATGAACAAATAGAATATTTTCCAAAAATGTGGATTTTGGTCAATATGGTCAAACTTTGACTTTTAAATTTAAAATTTCAATTTTTGAATTTTTGAATTTTATCTTTTATTGCGAAAATAAATTAAATTTCAAGTATACTGCTTTTCGTTTCGTTGAAACCTGATTTATATTGTGAAAGTTATGCTTTTTACAATATTGTGTGTAAATTGTTTTATTTAACAAAATTGTTTATTTTAATTTATACAAATAATATTTTGTTTGTCATATCATGTTCTATATATGTGTAACATGACATTTTATGTATATATTTTATTTTAAAACATTTTAAAAGTGTAGTTATAATTTTCAAATGTTTATTGTATATTGTTTACAATTTTTAAAGTCTAGTTTCAATATTAAACTATTTTCTTATTTATATTCTATTTTTCCTTAAAATATTTATCTATTTTATTTTTCACTTTATTTTGTTTTCATTTTTATTTTTATTTACTGATTTTATTTAGTTCACTTTAATTTAAAAGAAATGGAAATACAAAGAGACAAGGACCTTTCATTTGCTTGTGTCCTCATATAGCCTTTGCCTTTTCATTTCTTTCCATTGCCTTTTCATTACTTGGCCGTCCATTTCCTTATGAATAGCCGTGTGTCTCTTCTTTCATTTTCACATGAGAAATCTTTCTCACCTTTAAAACTCTCGGCCAAATTATTTCTGAAAATATTTGTTAATGGCTTCTAACTTCTCATTTTTTTTCTCTTCTTCTTTCATGATTTTTGCCTTGCTTCTTCTTATGCATAGCTCGGCCTCTACTCCACTTCTTCACTACTGACCATAACACCACCATCTACAGCAACACCACCTTTTCTTTCTCTAACTAAGGCCTGGCCGTGCCTCCTCTGAAGCCATCACCTAAATTTTTTGCACAAAACTCCACAAAACTTGCCTAGCCGACCATATTTTTCACCTTCCCCTTCATAGTTGCTTCGGCCACCCCCATAGCCACCACCACTAGCTGCTACTTCACCTTTGGATGCCTCTTCACCACTGACCAGACCTGACCTGACTTTGGGCCGAGCCCACTTCCCTTTGGCCGAGCCAAATTGTTGACAAAACTCCACTCCATTTGCCTTGACAATTTGCATGTTTCATGTTGCAACTTCTACCATCTACATCTCCATATTGCTGTGCCATATTTATGCCATAACTCAAGCTTATGTCCAGCCTTGGCCGATATATGGTCCCCTTGGTCAAGCTTTTGAATGGTTAAAGGCAAGGTCAAGTCACTTTGCTCTTTGTTGCTTCCTATTTTCAATTTGTTTCTACATTGTTTTGGTTGAATATTCATGTGTATGTTTCCTTGTTTTGGTTGTTGTTTACAAGATTTATATCTTGGTTCTCTCTTCCCGCTTGAATGTCATGCTGTGTCGTGTTGTATCGTGCTTTTTGAAATCTATTCTGTGTAGTTGGATTTGCTAACTCCAGCATAAAAAGGTGAGTATTCACGCTTGACATTTATACTTATATAACTGTGAATTGATAGCAAGTGAATGTGTAGAAAATGTTACATCATGTTATACCTGCCTGTGATATGTATCATATGATGTTCACCTTGTAAACATGTCATATCATTTGATACTGCCATATGTTGTTATACTGTTTATTTATTTCTGTTTATCACACTGCCAGTTCCCTATAGAATAGAATCACTATGGGTTGACATGATGCATACCCGAACGGACTTTAGAATAAGGAAAAATCATTATGGGCTGAACATAGGCCAGAACAATTTTTATTTATTTTTATTTTACTTGGGATTGCGGGTTTGAAATGATAGAACCCGGATTTTTCTTTGTAAATTACGGATTGAAATGATATATTATCCGTACCAATTGACCTAGGTTAGAAAATACTATGCAGACCGTGGTTATTTTATAAAGTTTTCTGTAAATTTTTATGTATTTTTAAAAAATGTAAATTTATGATATTTTTTATTTAAATTGAATTAAAAATGATTTTTATAAAGTATTAGTGATTTTACTAAAAGTTAATAAGTTAAATAAATGAATGGTTAAGTTGAAATTTGAATATAAATTAATTTTGAAATTTGTGATTTTGTTTAAAAATGTAGTTTAAGTTAAGTAAATAAAATATGATATTTTGACTTAAATTTGAATTTAAAATGACTTAATAAAGTGTTATTGATTTTTCTATGAATTAAAATGGTTAAATAAGTGAATGCTTTAAAGTGTAAATTGAAATATAACTTGACTTGGAAATGTAAAATTTGGTTTAAAAATAAAAGTTAAGTTAAGAAAAATAAAATAGAAATTAAGTTTAATTTATGAAATGGTAAATTAAATTAAAGTGTAAAGTAAAAAAAGGGAAATTGTACACTTGAATTTAATAAGTGAATCATTTAAAAATTTGATATTTATTTGTGAAATTTTCTTTATAAACATCATAAGTTAAAGGGTATTTTTAAATGAACATTTTGAGTGTTAAAAATATGATTTTTATAAGTTAAAATGGTTTAAATTGAAGTTTAATTGTTTCTGAAATTGTATTGGAATTCTGGAAATTAAATTAACACTTCAGAAACGCTATCATTTCTGAAGTTAACTTAAAATCTGTTGTAAAGGATATTACAGCACTTTGTAAGTGTTGTGGTTGATACAAATGAACTATAGCTAAAATTTAACTAAGGGCAATTGCAGCATTTGTTAAGTGCTATAGTAGCAGAAACTAAATTAAAATCTAAAACTAATAAAAGGGATACGGTAGCACTTGTTAAGTGCTGCAGTTGGCTGAATTGAATTTAATCTTTTAATTTGAACCCTGAACTATTACAGCATTTTTGTAAATGCTGTCTTTGCTGAATTTAATTATTTTCAACTAAAACTGAACTATTACCGTAGTTTTTAAATGCTGTCTTTGCTGAATTTAACCGCAGCATTTTCTAAGTGTTGTGGAAAGCTGGAATTTCACTGTTTTAATGTTTTTAACTAAATAAATGAACTCAAAAAAGAGTAAATTTTTGGGAATTGAATATTTGATTTATAAGTATAATAACTTCATTTTAAAATTGTTTAAATGGAGTATATTGATTTGAAATATAAACCTTTTTGAAATGTAATTTGGAATGGTATTTAAAGTAAAATGATATTGGATTTATGAAATGAATATTTCAAAAACTAAGTAATAATGAAGTTAAATGTGAGATATATGTAATTATAAAATTTAGTTTTGAATATGGGATATTAAAACTTTGAAATTTACTAAAAATTGAAAGAATATGATATTTTGGCATTTTGAAATAATATGATATTTGAATTTTGAAACGGTTTGTTGGGAAACAGAATTGAATTGAAGCTGATGGTTTAAATTTAATTAAATTGGAAATTTGAAAATTTTGATAATTGGATAAATTTTTAAATGTATGATTTCGAAATGTAATGATTTTCAAAGTGTAATGATTTCAAGTATTTTGATTTCGAAAAGTTATAACTTTGAAAGTATTATGATTTTTGAAAGGTGAATATATGTTTGAAATGGAAATGATAACTGTTTGATTTGAATATAGCGTTGAAATAAAAATTGTTTTGGTTTTTGAAATATAACTATTTTTAAAATGTATAACCACCGATTATAATAACGATTGGTTGTTAAAGAGACCGGGATCAGATATGGACATACTCTCTGTCGATACTGAAAACCACTTTAACAACTGTGTATGCGGTGGAGATTCCAGAACGAAGTAGGATGGTGGCGACGATCCTATTGAGGAATGAACGTGGACCCGACTCCCGTGAGTTGGCTTAAGGTGGCTCTACACTTTGACGAGTTCTGGAGGAGATAATGGAGCAGGAGGCTTCAGTGTGTAGATATATTTAGAGGTACCGCTGTGTATGAGTTGTATCTGTTTTTCTCTGATGTACTTGAATTGAAATTGCTAGACAAATGTTATAACTGTCTAGTTTTGTGTAGTTTGAGATGTTTAGTTGTGTACTCTGATGTATACGATATTATGTAATGTTTTATGTGATATAATATAATTTATTCGTTCCGCTGTGAGATTCTGATGTTGTCTGTTTCTTTCATTTCTTTCTTTTCTCTTTTCTATCCCTTTCTTTCTTCTTAATGATGCGACTTTCTGGAGATAGGAGGTCGGGTCGTTACAGGAACTCAATTGTATATTTTAATTATTTTAATTGAGTTTCTGATTTAAAAACTTTATTTTATTTATTAAAATGAATAAATTTTGCTATCTTAAATATAGATTTTGATTTTTATGTGAATTATAATTCCAAACATGAGTAAATAGAATATTTTCCAAAAATGTGGATTTTGGTCAACATGGTCAAATTTTGACTTTTAAATTTCAAATTTAAATAACTGAATTTTTTAATTTTATCTTCTACTATGAAAATAAATTAAATTTCAAGTATACTGCTTTTCGTTTCGTTGAAATCTGATTTACATTGTGAAAGTTATGTTTTTTACAATATTGTGTGTAAATTGTTTTATTTAACAAAATTGTTTATTTTAATTTATATAAATAATATTTTTTTTGTCATATCATGTTTTATATATTCGTAACATGACATGTTATGCATATATTTTATTTTAAAACATTTTAGAAGTGTAGTTATAATTTTCAAATGTTTATTGTATATTGTTTACAATTTTTAAAGCCTAGTTTCAATTATTAAACTATTTTCTTATTTATATTCTATTTTTCCTTAAAATATTTATCTATTTTATTTTTCACTTTATTTTGTTTTCATTTTTATTTTTATTTACTGATTTTATTTAGTTTATTTTAATTTAAAAGAAATGGAAATGCAAAGAGACAAGGACCTTTCATTTGCTTGTGTCTTTTCATATAGCCTTTGGCTTTCCCTTTCTTTCCATTGCCTTTTCATTGCTTGGTCGTCCATTTCCTTATGCATAGCCATGTGTCTCTTCTTTCATTTTCACGTGATAAATCTTTCTCGCCTTCAAAACTCTTGGCCAAATTATTTTTGAAAATATTAGTTAATGGCTTCTAATTTCTCATTATTTCTCTTCTTCTTTCATGATTTTTGCCTTGCTTCTTCTTATGCATAGCTCGGCCTCTACTCCACTTCTTCACCACCGACCACAACACCACTATCTACAGCAGCACCACCTCCCCCTCCTTTGACAAAGGCCTGGCCATGCCTCCTCATGAAGCCATCACCTAAAAATTTTGCACAAAACTCCACAAAACTTGCATAGCCGACCATATTTTTCACCTTCCCCTTCATAGTTGCTTCGGCCATCCCCATAGCCACCACCACCAGCTGCTACTTCACCTCTGGCCGCCTCTTCACCACTGACCAGACCTGACCTGACTTTGGGTCGAGCCCACTTGCATTTGGCCGAGCCAAATTGTTGACAAAACTCCACTCCATTTGCCTTGACCATTTGTATGTTTCATGTTGCAACTTCTACCATCTACATCTCCATGTTGCCGTGCCATATTGATGCCATAACCCGAGCCTATGTCCAGCCATGGCTGAGCATATGGTCCCCATGGTCGAGCTTTTGAATGGTTAAAGGCAACGTCAAGTCACATTGCTCTTTGTTGCTTCCTATTTTCAATTTGTTTCTATATTGTTTTGGTTGAATATTCATGTGTATGTTGCCTTGTTCTGGTTGTTGTTTACAAGATTTATAGCTTGGCTCTCCCTTCTCGCTTGAATAGTCATGCTGTGTTGTGCCGTATCGTGCTGTCTGAAATCTATTCCGTGTAGTTGGATTTGCTAACTCCAACGTAAAAAGGTGAGTATTCACACTTTACATTTATACTTACATAACTATGAATTGATAGCAAGTGAATGTGTAGAAATTGTTATATCATGTTATACCTACCTGTGATATGAGTCATATGATGTTCACCCTGTAAACCTGTCATATCATCTGATACTGCCATATGTTGCTATACTGTTTATTTATTTCTGTTTATCACACTGCCAGTTCCCTGTGGAATAGAATCACTATGGGTTGAAATGATACATACCCGAACGGTCTTTCGAATAAGGAAAAATCATTATGGGCTGAAATGATAGGCCTGAACGATTTTTATTTTTTTTGGGATTGCGGGTTTGAAATGGTAGAACCCAGATTTTTCTTTGTAAATTACGGATTGAAATGATATACTATCCATATCACTTGACCTAGGTTAGAAAATACTATATAGACCCGTGGTTAGTTTATAAAGTTTTCTGCAAATTTTTAAGTATTTTTAAAATATGTAAATTTATGATATTTTTGATTTTAATTGAATTAAAAATGATTTTTATAAAGTATTAGTGATTTTATTAATAAGTTAAATAAAGTAGAAATTAGCCACAAGGGCCTCTTTAGCAAGTGCAATTAGTTTCTAGGACACACGGCTGAAATAATTACTTTTAAGGACAAAATGCAAAATAATTAGTTTCTAAGGCCTAAAAACCTATGAAATTATGTCCTTGAAAGTAATTGGACTGCTGACTTTGTCCTTAAAAGTAATTATTTTGCTGACTTTGGCCTTGAAATTAATTTCTATGGATGTGTGTCCTAAAAACTAATTGGACTGCAAAGTTTGTCCTTCTAGTGAAATGCCCCTTAAATAAATGAATGGTTAAGTTGAAATTTGAATATAAATTAATTTTGAAATTTGTGATTTTGTTTAAAAATGGAATTTAAGTTAAGTAAATAAAATATGATATTTTGACTTAAATTTCAATTTAAAACGACTTAATAAAGTGTTATTGATTTTTCTATGAATTAAAATGGTTAAATAAGTGAATGCTTTAAAGTGTAAATTGAAATATAACTTGACTTGGAAATGTAAAATTTGGTTTAAAAATAAAAGTTATGTTAAGAAAACTAAATGGAAATTAAGTTTAATTTATGAAATGGTAAATTAAATTAAAGTGTAAAGTAAAAAAAATTAGGGAAATTGTACACTTGAATTTAATAAGTGAATCATTTAAAAATTTGATATTAATTTTCTTTATAAATATCATAAGTTAAAGGGTATTTTTAAATGAACATTTTTGAGTGTTAAAAATATATTTTTATAAGTTAAAATGGTTTGAATTAAAGTTTAATTGTTTCTGAAATTGTATTGGATATCTGGAAATTAAATTAACAGCACTTCAGAAATGCTATCATTTCTGAAGTTAACTTAAAATCTGTTGTAAAGGATGTTACAGCACTTTATAAGTGTCGTGGTTGATACAAATGAACTATAGCTAAAATTTAACTAAGGGCTATTGCAGCACTTGTCAAGTGCTGTAGTTGCAGAAACTAAATTAAAATCTAAAACTAATAAAAGGGTTACAGTAGCACCTTTTAAATGCTGCAGTTGGCTGAATTGAATTTAATCTTTTAATTTGAACCCTGAACTATTACAGCATTTTTGTAAATGTTGTCTTTGCTGAATTTAACTATTTTTCAACTAAAACTGAACTATTACAGCAGTTTTTAAATGCTGTCTTTGCTGAATTGAATTGTTTTCAAATATAACTTACTGCCGCATTCTCTAAGTGCTGTGGAAAGATGGAATTTCACTGTTTTAATGTTTTTAACTAAATAAATGAACTCAGAAAAGAGTAAATTTTTGGGAATTGAATATTTGATTTTATAAGTATAATAACTTCACTTTTAAATTGTTTAAATAGAGTATTTTTATTTGAAATATAAACCTTTTTGAAATGTAATTTGGAATGGTATTTAAAGTAAAACGATATTGGATTTATGAAATGAATATTTCAAAAACTAAGTAATAAGGAAGTTAAATTTGAGATATATAATTTTTTTTTTTGAAATATGGGATATTAAAGCTTTGAAATATACTAAAAATTGAAAGAATATGATATTTTGGAAGAATATGATATTTGAATTTTGAAATGGTTTGTTGGGAAACAGAATTGAATTGAAACTGATGGTTTAAATTTAATTAAATTCGAAATTTGAAAATTTGGGTAATTGGATAAATTTGTAAAATGTAAATGAATTAAGGGAAGGTACCATGATTTCAAATGTATGATTTCAAAATGTAATGATTTTCAAAGTGTAATGATTTCAAGTATTTGGATTTCGAAAAGTTATAACTTTGAAAGTATTATTATTTTTGAAAGGTGAATATATGTTTGAAATGGAAATGACTATTTGATTTGAATATAGTGTTGAAATAAAAATGGTTTTGGTTTTATAAATATAAACTATTTTTAAAATGTATAACCACCAGTTATAATAACGATTGGTTGTTAAAGAGGCCGGGATCGGATATGGACATACTCTCTGTCGATAACGAAAACCAATTTAACAACTGTGTATGCAGTGGAGATTCAAGAACAAAGTAGGATGGTGGTGACGATCCTATTGAGTTATGAACGTGGATCCATCTCTCATGAGTTGGCTTAAGGTGGCTAAAACCGGAGTAATCGACAGGCCATGTGAGGTAGCTCCTCCTATCGGACGCACTTCTTCGATACTATACTCTTTCGTGTGGCCGATTTGATGGCCATCCTCCAATTTTGATTTGGGAGTGTGTTCTGAGGTGGGCGGTAGTGGCTGCTATGCATTACCACCAGCTTGGAAGCGTAATTGGTATATCTACCCTGGCATTGCCTAGTTGTGCCGTGTCACCTACTATAGCAAGCCTTACTACGAGTTTTTTCTCTCCCGTAACCCGTGGAGTATTTAGGGTAGCCTCCCGATCTAGAGGTATGCTGATACTGGATGGACTACTGGGACTATTACGTGTTAAGGGGAATATTGGGTCACTCCTTAAAGCTATTTTAAAGTAAGTTTATTTTACTGTAGACATTATTATAATAGCGCAATATTAATACATAGTAAATAGTTTAACGGATCCTTAGAGGATAAGTGGTCCCAAGCATCATTTAAGTTACTTGTACTTTACTGCAGTTCACTTGAGTTGGTTTACATTGTATAAGTATGTATGTCCTGACTCGAGAGGTTTGTGTTTTGCTTTACGCTCGGGTCATCCTAATTATTCATGGCTTAGCTTTGGATTTCCCTTTCTGGAGCTAGGAATCGCTGGAGATTCTGCTTATCTAGGTATCAAAATCTTTCAGTTTCAGTTGTTATATTTCAGCTCTTGTATTAGTGATCTCCTATGTATTTGGGATTTCTATTGTATTTGTTTTCAGGCTGATATTATGTATTTTATTTTCATACTTTGTTATAGCAACTTCACGAACTACTATGATATTTTAATTTCTGCTGCGAGTTATTATGATATTTCTATGTCTGTGATTCTGTGTGATGATTTTATTTGCTCCAAATTTTGTTACAATCCGGTCTTTTGAGCAATTCAAGTCCGACATGTGTAGATGCGTATGGCTGAAAATATCGGGTTGTTACAAAAATTAGTTAAAACAATAATATCAATATCATGAAAGCATATAAATCAGGTAACAAATAAACTAATCTGTCCGAACAATATAGTTCTGTTTGGCTAATTATTAATCTTTGGCTGACTCGGGCCTATCAGACAAAATAAACAAATAATCTAACTCTTGTTAGATACTCTTCTTCTAGGCGGTCTGTCCCTAACTTACTTCTTCAAAATCAACAAATCCTAATGGTTTTGCCGGCTCACCAATAAACTATTTTCTTTCCGTATATTCCTTTCTGTATGTAACACCATTTTAGTCTTACCTGCGGCAAAGCCTTACATATTGGAATTTTGGAATAAATTAGCTAGGGGTTAATAGCTAATGTGTAGGGCGTGACCTTATACCAGTCCCATTTGGTATATCTGAGTCATTTTACTTAGGATCGTGTGTCCGTAAATTTTCCTTGAAAACCTTTTCTTTCAAATTTATTTAAACCTTAAAATCATTCTTAAACAAGGAAAATATACTCTATGCTTTACTCAAATCACCTTGAAATGTTATGTATAGTTTACACAAAACTTTGTTGATGACATTAAACCTTTGAAAGTACCCTTTACGAATAAGTATCCCGTTCGATACAAATAAAAGGCCGAAGGCCATAACATACCCTTTCGAAACCATTAAAAACATTACCTTTGAAAGCTTTAAAACTTTAGACATCCTATCTTTAAAACATTTAAGATTGCCTTTCGAAAACATTTGAAACCTTCCTTTTAAACCTTTCGAAACCATTGGAGAACCACCCCTTTGAAATCTTCTTTTAGATCTTTCGAAAGCTTTAAAATCCTTTGCAAACATCAAACATTTCAAAAGCATTTGCATCGAGTAAAACATGTAGAAACCTTTCGAAACCATTTAAAAAACTTTCCTTTTGAAACCTTTGGGTTCTACCTTCAATGGAACAGAAGGGTCATAAAACACTAAGTCGAAAGCACTCTTTTGAAAGCAATTTCTATGTAAAGAAATGATGGTGTCGAAACCAACCCTTCGAAAGCATTGGAGTAGCTATGTTTTAAAACAAAGTATCCTTTCGAAACCATTTGCTTCGAAAGGTAGAAAGTGGCAGCAAGGTGTTTCGACCCCTTCAAAAGCATTTGCTTAAAACCAAAGGCACAACCTCATTCGATACCATTCCTTAAATCAATTTGACCCAGTCGGAAGGCAATCAAGTCCTTTTGAAAGCAAAACAGGCGCATTTCCATTGGAAACAAAATAACGCTCCGATCCCATAGGAACCCCTCGTTTCAACCCAATACCTACCATCTATGCCCAATTCGCTATGTATCAAATCATTGATACTATATGCATTAGTTTCAATGGTGATGGAGGTGGAAGTATCCGGTCGGAAGCTAGGTGTCGACAGTGGTGAAACATGTAAAAAGCATGTAAGATATGATTTTTGGATTTTTAAAGTAATCTTTTCAACTAATCTGCCTTGTTTGTCAAAATACTATCGGTTGCTAATTTTCTTTTCTTAAAGTACTGCCAAAATTTCGGAAATAAACAATTTAATTTATTTACAAAATACCCCTTCCCCTTTTATAAATATATAAAACATTTAAGCCTCATACCTTAAATAATTTTATATA
Source organism: Allium cepa (assembly GCA_030765085.1). Lineage (NCBI taxonomy): Eukaryota > Viridiplantae > Streptophyta > Magnoliopsida > Asparagales > Amaryllidaceae > Allium > Allium cepa. Next base: position 64,808,706 of record CM060935.1, read on the forward strand.
TCCATTAAAACACTTAGGAAAAATCTTCAAAAATTCCTATAAATAATTTTATTATGTTTTCTAACATATATAAATTTCAGACCCAAAAAAATATATAATTTAGCCGTAAATTATTTTAAATCCAAATTGTAACGACCCACCCTTTTTGGACTGTTTAAATCGACGATAATCCACATATATCAACTCAAACCATTCAAAAGGAAGGATTGTTAATGGGCTAAATAAGAAAATAAGAGAAAAGAAGAAAAATCAAAACACAAATCTCATAGCGGAATGACAAAATATAATAATCAAATAAACAGTTCATGAAGCTATTTTACAAATAACATTTGATTACACTTTACAATATAATCAAAGTTATATATACAATAGGAAGTAATAAATAATGCAGCGGAACAACATTGATGTAGTGAAATAAATATAATAAATAGTAAGGTAATCTCCATCTTCATCCTCCAAAATAAATGTTCTTCAATACTTTGAAAAGCTCAGACTGACGCAAGCACAATGAAAAAACGAACACTTGAGTCAGAACTAAAAGATCTTATGTAGGTTAAATCAAAATAAGTAAATATGAGTGTAATAGCTTCAGGGATGTTTACGAGGTTTTACATCTCCTATCCAGTGTCTAACGTGCATGCAATAACTTAACAGATGTCCAGAATTCCATCTTCTAAGGATCCGTTAAACTATCTACATACATGATTCAATACACTATTATAACATGTCTACAGAAAGTAAAGTATTAAAATAGCATTGAGGTGTTAACCATATCCCCCTTAACACATTTTATATAAATATCTTAGTCTATACAGTATTGTAAACTCCACGGTAAACTGGTGGGCTATTAGGGAGCACTCCATAGGTACAACACAAACCAAACTCGTAGTGGGCTCGATCGGAATAAATATGACAAGGCACGCAAAGCAATGCCTAGGGTAGGATACTATCATTTTGCACTCCTAGGCTCGTGGTAACGCACTACAGCTACTACTACCAACCTCGAAACACGCTCCCATAATCAAAATCAATGGTGGCCACTAAATCAATCACAAAGTAATAAATATGGTATCGAAGAAATGAGCTTGATAAGGGGAGTGATCCCACTTGGCCCGGTATAGCTTTTGTTTTAGTCTTTTAATTCGAACCTGAAAGTCAAGGCTATCCATCATCGTTCTCTTACTTCATTCCAGTAGCTTTTGCCAAACCATCCTACTTTATTCTTGATTCTTCACTACGTAAACAGTTGTTGAAGTGGTTTTCGGTATTGGCAGAGAGTATGACAATATCTGATCCCATTCTCTTAAACACCCAAATGCTAATTTCACACCAGTTGGTTCTTATACATTTTCAAACCAATTCATAATTGATATCAAAATATCATATTCACAACAAAATCATATCACTTCAAAATCATCTCACTTTCAAAATCAACTCACTTCAAAATCATAAATGCAAAATAGGTTAAATCATCGTGCCAAAATATTTGCATTTAAATCAATTAAATGTAAATCATAACAGTTCCAACTTTAAACAGTTTGAATATTGGAAGTAGTTTATATATTGGAATAGTTATATTAAAAATTATTTCTAAATTTAAAATAATGTATACTAAAAGTTGTTTATAAGTTTAAAAAATTATATATATTGAAATAGTTTATGATTTAAAAATAGGTTATAGGTTAAAATAGTTTATATATATATATATTAGAAATAGTTTATATATTAGAGATAATTTATATATTAAAATAGGTTTTATATTAAAAGTAGTTAATGTATTGAAAATAATTAATATATTAAAATAGTTTATATGAGAAAATATTTTAAATGTTAAAAGAGTTTATATATTAAAGAGTTTATACCAATAATAGTTTCAAATTAGAGTTGTTTCTTCCAATTTCACGAATCAATTCAAATCAGCTTTAGTTCCAAAATTGCAATTTGTATCAGTCTTAGTTCAACGATTTTGGTTCAAAAGGCTAAAGGTTTCAATTCAAATTTTCATTAAAAACCATTCAATTTATCGATTTCAAATCCATGTTTGAACTACAAATTTAAACCACTTCAAATTCAATAAGATTCTAAGTTTAATATTCAAACGTCTAAAATAACTCAATTTTGATATATTTCAAATTCAACATTAAGATTTCAATTTAAAATCTTTAAACCTCATTTAAACCAATTTCAATTTCAACATTTTAAAAGCTTGGATTTTAAAAATAATTCAGTTCACATAAATCAAATTTTATTTCATAATATTAGTTAATTGGATTCAAATTTTCTAAGGATTTAAAATCATTTAATTCAACCAATTCGGTGTCCGTATATTATTATCTACCCTATGGTCAAGTGATACAGATATATATCATTTCAACCTGCAATAATTTAAATTTATGGGTATATTATTGGTATAAATCATTTCAATCCGCAATCCAAAGTAAAATTCAAAATCCATAAAATCACTTGATTTTATCATCTCAACCATAACGATTTTTCCCTAATCTATAAGACCATTCGGGCATGTATCATTTCAACCCAAGTGATTTTCCTAACAACAACTAAGGAAACTTGCAGTATGATAACAACATATAAAATAAATATAATATCCAATCGTCCAAAATGTCAACAATTAAGCATCCACCACAATCATCATTCAAATCAACTAATTAATCACAACAAATAAAATGATTATCATTATTAGGTATTTAACTGGAAATTAAATTCAATATTAGTTTAAATGGAAATCCAATTCAAATAAACTCAAATTAAATTTAAATGACGATGTAAATACCAAACAACAATCAATAAATTTCCAAACACATCATAAATTTAATTTAACTAACATAAGATGGTTTAGTGGTCGTGAGTGGGTTAAATCACTCACCTTTGATTTTCAACCGACTTGAATTCCAAATAAAGCCCAAAAATCAAACAGTCTCAGAATGTATTTCCATAATATCCAGAATTTCGATACGATTGCAACAAAGAAAACCGCGTGTGAATCTGATCTCATATGAAGAAGTTATGATTATTAGAACACTTGGACTATAAATTAAAATAAATTAAGCATACAGAAAAACCACGTCATCACCTCAACTTGAACGAAGCCCTAACCTATGCGAATCCACAACATGCTCGAACCTAAATGGTCGCCACCTTCATCGAATTTTTGCCACTGCAACAAGCATCTCAACCACGAACTGAAGACACCAACACGCTTGCCTAGGCCAGGCGCACTCACGGTCGTGACCATGTGCCCTTCGGCCTCCCATGCAAGCCTCCACCTCCACTAGCTTCTCCTTAGTTTCTGGCGAAATTGTTCAACTCTAGCCCGACTCAAGCACATGGATCTGCTTCCCTGATCGTCTTCTATGCCGTGGCACCTCTTGATCGTCGTATAGTTGAAGATCAACCGTCGAATCCGAAAACCTAATATGAACGGCCGTAGATAAACCACTAATTTCTAGACATGACTTGAGTTGAAAAAGGAATTACTCCAGTAGATTGCGCTCGTCGAGGGTTTCCAACGATATATTATATGACATAGTTTGATAAAATTGAATTTCGATAATTTTTAAATTGAAATAAGGGTTTGGAATTTGGTAATTAGGTTTCTACCACTGGGGAGGAAGGAAGGAGTAAATGGAGATAAGTAGTATGTTCAGAAATCAAAAATGAGAAACAACTAGGGTTTATAACAGCCTATAAATAGGCAAAGGTAGATAAGAAGGAATGGACATATCGAATTGGTTCGAAATGATAACACGACCCGAAAAGCCCATTCCATTTCCGAAATGAAAGTAGGTCATCTAATATGTCAAAATAGATGTTTTCGATATTTTAAAACCCAATGGAACTAGTTTCAAACCCAAATTCTGTTGTATATAAAAGTTAGCTTTAAAATCATATTATATTCATTTAAATTCTTTTAATTGATTTCCTTGTGTCTTGAACTCGCACGATCAAACGGTAAGTTTGATCGCTACGAAACTTTAAAATCCAACAAATAATTCACTTTTACGCATCCAATGAAACTGGTTCTGTTGAAATCCGAGATAGCGGTCAAAATGGCTATTTTCATGTTAATTAAATGAATTATTGTTAAACTAATTTAATCACTTTCAAATTTTAAATTTAAAAGTTAACAATTTAACATTCTTGATTCCAAAGAAATATGAAATCTTTTAAAATACAATTTCCATATTAAATTCAATAATTAAACATTACATTGAAATTAGAGTTTAACTGCAACTGTAATAAAATTCCAATTAATTATATTTAATTCCGACCAATTTCTTTTATTTTGATTTACACTTTTTATTCAATCATCCAATACCATATGAATTCATTGGACACTAGTTTACATTTTATTACACTCATTATTTTACAGTTATCAACTTTTACCATATTAATTGTAATATTATAGTTTCATTAATTCCATTAACTACCAATTTATTTCCTTATTTACAATTATACCCAAGTTAGCTTTACAATTATGTCATTTCATTGAAATTACATTAAAATAGTTATCAATTAAATTAAATCAACATGATTAAATTACATTCTAGTTATTTTTCTCATTAATAAATCAAAAATTTTTATTTCTTCCAATATCAAATTTCAAAATCTTATATAATTTAGTATTTTTAATTATCGAAAAATATGGATCGTTACACAAATATTCATTTTCCTCACTACAAAATTAATATAAAATCCACATTAATTCAAAAAATTATGAAAATTGAAACTCATCTCTAAAATATCATTTCTAATCTAAATCTAAAATCATAAGATATTTTGATGTCATTTAATAGGGTTTTCATACTAAAACATATCATAAAATCTATATGAATTATCATAAATCATGAACAAGCATATAAATCATTTCAACATTCAAAAATAATGCAAAACCTTGCAAAATAGTTCAGATTCAACTTAAAATCAAAACAATACAAAGCATGAGATGTAGTCATTATTCACCTTAGCTTTGAGATTAAGGAGTTGAGATTTGAGTATGGATTAGTGTTGATTCAGCTTCTTCTTTTAGCTTATCTTCCACTTGTTCTTATTTAACGGTGGTTGGCCTCTATAGTGTTTGATTTATGTTTATGAACGTGTAAAATGAATGTGGTTTAAGGGTTTAGGGTATAAATATATACCTATTCCTATATTACCTTTAGCTACTATCCCCAACTTGATTCATTTGAATTCGCTTAGTTTATTTGTTTAATGGGCACGACTACCCTTCTATTAATTACAAATCTCAATCTAAATCATTATATTATTTTCTTTAATTTAACTAATTAAATATCTTAAATAACGTTACTTAAAATTTGGGTCATTACAGACTCCCCTCCTTAAAAAATTTCGTCCTGAAAATTACAATAAGGTACGCAACAAATCAATCATTTAGGTAAAATATTCCATCAAAAATTTGAGCTATAATAATTAATTAATGTATCAATTAAATAATAAAATTAGTTTATGAAATTGTTAGAATCGAGGTATGGGAGTTGCACCATTGTGTCCATGGTAATTTTCTGGTCAATTTTCATATATAACTTGTCGAAATCCGAGTCAGTATGGAGAAGATACGAGAGAAATAAGAATTCAGAATTATATAAAAAAAATGAAAAGGAAAAAAATACTAAGGCCTAGGTCAACCCAAGCTTGAGTCAGGTCGACCTTAGGGTCGACCCCTACTATGCCTAGGTCGACCCGCCTCTTTTAATGGATGTAGATTCATCAAGGTTGAAGTGAACACGTCATATTTTGATTTCTGAGCGGTCCTGTGCGTTCGTACTTTCATCAGACGGTTCCTCAAGAGTCCATGGCATGGTTGCACCAGATTTAATATTCAAACCCAATGGTTTAAGATCCCTATGCCACACTATAAATAGGAACCTAGGCCTAGCTATTTTTCTCATTCAGATTTCTCTCAATTGGGTTCATTGCCTGAGGCTGAACCCAAACTAGAAATTTTTTCTCGGCAGGAAATATTTTTGATAAAAATATTCTACGCCCTAGAAGTGGATCCAGGAAGGCCCAAGAAGCTAAGGGCCACAATTGAGTGTTCTGTAATTATTTAGATATTTTAGTAATTTAAAATAATAGGGTTCTCAATAGTTGTAGTTTTTCTACAATTTTGAGACAGTTTTTACATAAGTTATTTACAGTTAGTTTTTAAGTAAATTTTAGAAGTTCTTTTAAGTCTATTTTATTCGGCTATTTTTATTTAGCTATTTTATTCAGTTATTTACATTTGTTTTAAGTTTGAATTTAGCATGCAAATGTTAGTTTCTTTTTATATGGATTTAATCCCTTTTTACGCGAATAAATTAGAAAGAGAAGAATTCGCTGATATGGATTAAAATAGAAAAACACTAAATTTACATAAATCAGATGTAAAATAAGAAAAACTGAAATAAAATATGGATGAACTAAAATAGGAAAATTTAAGATATTTGGAAGCATAATTATAATAAGTGGTTATAACTAAAAAAGGAAATAGAAGGGTAACAGTTGCAAGAACATTATAACACATAGGTTATAATCAAAAAGAAAGAAATAACAGAAGAGGCTTATTTTAAAACTTAGATCTTGGAATAAGTTAATAAGAAAATATAGCAGAGACAACAGAAGAGGCTTATTTTAAAACTTAGATCTTGAATTAAGTTAGTAAGCAAACATAGAAGTAGGGTCCGTACCGGCAGCATTCCCTTTCAGAACTAAGACTGATGGTCTCACAATAGTAGGTGAGGCCGTGACACGCTTATGCTGATTAAGGTAAATAAGTGGCCAAGAAATAGTGGTTTAAATCTGGGGATTTGGGAATGGGGCGCAAAACTATAAGATTATTTGTTAGGACCAGTACCAGCAGCATTCCCTTTCAGGTTTAGGACTGATGGTCTCACAACAGTTAGGTGAGGCTGGGCAGCATTCCCTTTTAGGACTAGGACTAATGGTCTCACAATAGTTAGGTGAGGCTGGGCATGCTAATGTTGATTAGGGTAAATAAAGGGTCAAATAGGGAGTGATGGTTAGTACCGACGATGACCGAGCGTGCGACATCGATTAGGGTAAATAATTCGCTACCACGTCCTACGCGCTAAAGAGGTGTCTTTTACTGTGACCAACAAGATTGGTTCACAGTGGCACAACAGAGATAGAATAGGCCAATCAAAGGGTAGAATTAGGATTTTACCCTAAACAAAGCAGCTTAAGAAAAGTGCAAACAATCGAAAAAATCAAATCAAACGGTCAAACAGAATCAGAAACAGTATTTTATTTGAGTTTTATCTTTTATTATTTTCATTTCATGCTAGAACTATTGCTTAGAATATTACCTTTATCTTGTTTAGAAATACTAGTAATTAGTTTCACTCACTAGACCTATTGTCTGACCCAATCCTCTGTTTTCCCTTTTTCCCTCATAGGCCACTGAGTCACGGACGGTTGATTCAGGTTGCTTGAAGATTCATTCCTAGAGTTTTCTCGTTTCAGGTGTATTCTTCTACTTTTCATCCTTTTCATTTGGCTTGTGATAGGTTGGCACTTGTGAGAGGGATTATGATTATTATTGTTACTTTTGTACTCTGGTAAGACTGAGATGTATTTTCATGAGACATGAATTTGAGATATTTTGAATTTTTGAGATATGCTATGTTTTTATGACTTATTTTTGAAGTTTAATCTGAATAATGAATTACTATTTAAATGTTTCCGCTGTTTTTATTTATTCGTCTTGTGAATCTTAGTCTCTGTGATGCTTTAGCTACACCTATAATGCACCACATTCTTTGGTGTGCACTTTTTAGATATATTAAGGGGTGTGGGTTCAGTCTCCCAAGTACAGTCTCTTATCGTCGCTCCGTTAGACTTTAACTAATCTGACTGTCTTGTTCCTTGGCCTCTTCTCATCTCTCGTGACTATATGAACTGGCTTTCAAACTATAGTCAAATTCGGCTCTACAATTAAGTCTTCTAACAAGTCGGTTCTATAGTAGTCTTCGGGTCTCGAATACACTTTCTTAAATGAGAAATATGGAAAACATCATGGACTCCTGCCAAGATGTTCAGTAACTCTATTCTATATGCGAGTTTCCCGATACTCTCTACAGTAGGAAATGGTTCTACGAATCTCGGTGACAACTTCCTTGATTTTCCAAATCGAATCACACCCTTTATCGTTGACACTTTTATAAAAACATGATCTCTAATGGATAATTATAAGTCTTTCCTTCTTCTATCAGCACAACTCTTCTTCCTAGACGGAGATTCCTTCATCCCATCCCGAAATAGCTCAATCTTCTCTACAACTTCTCTAACTAAATTCGGACAAAGAACCAACCTATCCCCAGTCACTTACCAACAAACTGGAGATTTACATGGCCTTCCGTGCAAAGCTTCAAATGGTATCATCCCTATACTAGCCTAATAACCGTTGTTATATGAAAACTTGACTAAGCATAGATGGTCTTCTCATAATTCCCCAAAATCTAACACACAAGCTCTTAACAAATCAAAGACTTTGTTAACTCTTTCTGTTTTCTCATCGGTCCATGGATGATAAGCGGTACTCATCTTGAGTTTCGTTCCTAAAATATCCTGTAGACTTCTCCAGCACTCTCTAGTGTACAATGAATCTCTGTCACTTACTATACTACTAGGACTTCTGTGCAGTCAAACTATATTCTTCGTAAACAACTTAGCCAAAACAGGTGATGTCCTAGTTGAATTAACTAGAATGAAATGGAAGCTCTTAGTTCACATGTCCGTAATGACCCATGTACTTTCGTTTCCTCTATTAGGTCTTAGCAACCCATCTATAAAATCTATAGAAATAGAATCCCATTTTCATAACAGAATATCTAACGGCTAAATTAACCAACTTGGTTTCTGATGTTCAGCCTTTACCTATTGGTAGTTCAAACACTGCTTTACCCATAAGCCTACATCCCACTTCATACTTTCCCAGAAGAAACTCCTCTTCATCTCCTGATACATCTTAGTTCCTCCCAGATGAATAGTGAACTTTGAACTATGGCATTCCTCGAGGACTTCTTTCCTAACGTCTCCTGCATTTGGAACAAACAATCTTCCATTCTTACTTAACCACCCGTCCTAGTCAAGACTAAAATTCTTCAAGTCGTTGCTCTCTGTTCCATCCCTTAACTTCTCAACCATTCAACCAATACTGGATCCTCTATCTGTTTGGAAGAAATCTTTTCGATCATCGTCGGTGGAACTTCTAAACGAGATAACACAATAGTTTCTCCACTAGACTAAGCTTCAGATCTTCACTACACTCTGTAAGTCATCAATGCTTCTAAATCTCTCCACTCGGCTGTCATTGCCAACATTGCATTCTGATGTTTTATTTTAAGTGCGTCTGAAATTTATTACCTTTCCATGGTGTGTCCTTAATTCCAAATCATAAGTAGCTATAAATTCCAACCATTTCTGCTGTCTCATATTCAGCTCCTTGTAAGAGAATAAGTACTTCAACGACTTATGATCTGTATACAACTGAAACCTCTCTTCCAAAAGGTAATGTCTCCATACTTTTAATGAAAAATCACCACGGCTAATTCCAAATCATGATTTGGATATCTAGTCTCTTGCGGTCTAAGCTGTTGAGAAGCAATAGGCAATCACTATACCTCTTTGCATTAACACAGCTCCCAATCTAGTTCCACATGCATCTGTATATACTACCAAATCTCGATTCCCTTCCGAAACAATAAACACAGGTGCATTAGTCAATAAGTGTTTCAGCTTCTGGAATGCCTCCTCACAATTATAGGTATAAAAAAACTTCACATCTTTTCACGTTAGCTTTTTCATTGGTGCTGTTATCCGCAAAAAATCCTTAATGAACTTCCTATAATGTCCAGCCAATCTAAGAAAACTTTTTATCTCAGTTACTCTCTTGAGTCTCTTCCAATTATACACTGCTTCAATCTTAGTCGAATCTACAGACAAATCTTTCTCTGAGACTACATGACCAAGAAACTTCACTTCCTTCTTCCAGAAATGACACTTTGAAAACTACGCCTTCAGCTGATGTTGCCTTAATGTCTCAAGCACAACTCTAAGATGAACTTCATGCTCCCTTTCATCTCTAGAGTATATTAAAATATCACTATTCAAACCAACACAAACTTATCTAAGTGCTCTTCGAAAATTCAATTCATCAAATCCACAAATAATGCTTGCGCATTAGTTAGTCTGAATGGCATCACTAACCATTTATACGATCCATATCTAATTCTAAACGTCACCAAAGGAATATTATCCTCTGCTACTCTAAGCTGATGGAAACCTGATGCTAAATCCAACTGTGAAAATACCTTGGCTCTACTCAACTGATAGAACAAATCGTCAATTCTAGGCAATGGATATCGATTCATTGTCTTCCCATTCATCTTACGATAATCGAAACACAACCTTAACGATCCATTCGACTTCTTAGCAAACACTGCAGCTGCTCCCCACGGCGAAGTACGTAGCCTAATAAAACTCTTGCCTTCCAAATCTACTAACTGAGCTTTTAGCACCCTCATCTCAGTAAGTATCATCCTACTTGGCGGTCTACTCGCTGATTTTGCTTTAGGTACTAAATCTATCTGAAACTCAATGGCTCGTTTCGAAGGTAGTCCTACTACTGCTTCAAAATCATCTGCGAATTCTCTAACCAAGAAAACTTGGTTTAACCCGTCTTCTACCTCCACAACACCCAATAAGCATTCACCTCACAATAGGGTTTTCTATGGTGTATATAATCCAACCACTACAGTCAAGGTGTCTAAGCGAAATTTTTCTATCATGGCAAAATATCCTAGCATCGTACTTACTTAACCAATCCATACCCAAAGTAACTCTAAACCCTACGAACTCAAACACATGCAAAGGGCAAACAAAGGTATGACCTAACAAATAAAACTCTGGTCACACTTCATCCCAAGTGTCGCATACCTTCCTATCGAATTTGTAACCCTTAAGGAAGTAACTGAGTATGAGTGTTTTAGGATAAGCTTATCTACAAAAAATGAGATATAAAAGGATACAATGCACTTATGTCAAAAAGAACGCTAACTGAAATACCATGAATAAGAAGCGTACCTCCGAACACTGCTTTCCCTTTTTCTCTACCATTGGCCTCGAGGTTGCTTGCTCCAATGTATACAACTTGCCCTTCCTATCCTTGGCAGGCTTCTTACATTGGTTCTTGTAATGACCAATTTGATCACAGTTGAAACACCTCACCTTTTTCTTCTCTGCTTCTTTCTTTCCTTTGCATGTTCGGTACTCACAGGCATAGTTTTGCTACTTGTCACACTTGTGATAGACCACTTCTGTCTTTCCTTTCTTAGCAGCTCCACCAATCTAAGATCCTTTCTTATGAAAGAACTTCCTTTTCTAACTCTGCCCTACCTAGACTTTCTTTGCCTTGTTTCTCTCCAAAAAAGCAAGTACCTCTTCATTCCTCAAAGCCATTTCCACTGCCACATCACATGGATCCCTAATATGCGGTAACATTGCCCAAGCAAGCTCAGGGTTCAACCCTCTGATGAACTTCTCATTTCTCTTAATATTAGTATCAGCCATAGCATAGCCATATCTTGCTAGTTCCTCAAACCTCCTCGTATACTCAAGCACGGTCATATCCCCATGCTCCAATTCAACAAACTTCCTAAGCAGAGCAGACTTAGCAATCTCCGACATAAACCTTTCCCCAAATCTCCTTTTGAATTCAACCCATGTCATCATCTCCTCATTAACTCCAACTGTAATGCTATTCCAGCAATATAGCGTTGCTTCCTGAAGGTATCTAGAAGCAAGCCTTCTCTTCTACTCATCATTGAGCCCTAAATCTACAAAGATCCTCTTACAATGCAACAACTAGTTTTCTACTTCAATAGCGTCTTCAATTCCGATGAATGGCTTTCCACCAACCTAGCATATCTACTCAAAATAGCATAACTATTGACCATTGGAGCTTCATGAAATCCTCCTCCAACTACTCCACCGGCAACATCTGCCTGCATCATATTTACAAAGAACTAATACATAGCTCCCATGTCAACTTGCGGGACTCCAACACTCACATTTCCAGCTTGTGCCCGACCTTGGTTCCTTCTCGTATTTGGTCTGGCATTTCCATTTGTTGTAATGCTTCCCCCTCTAAGGTTAACTCTTCCACTTCTATTGTCCATATCTGTATTCAAGTCTCGTGAGATATAGAAGAATAGCCTAAGAGAGATAGGAGAATAGAGATATAACGTATACTTATATATAACAAATACAAGTACATTACTATAGCATTATCCCATACCCCGATCTTATCTCTAATTCCTTAGGATTATGTTTTCAAAAATCATTTTAATTTAAAGCTTTTCATAAACCTATGCTCTGATACCAAGTTGTTACATCCCTATCTAGAGGCCCGAAGCTAAGTGCTACAGATGTCGTAGTCATCCATAGTATTAACTTTCGATGACCTAATACGGTAATGTTAGTGGTATCCATAATATCAGAAGCACTTGAATATGAAATAAATCATCATAGATTAAAACAATTTTTTGATTACATTCCAAATCAACATTTCATCTCCAAGTAACATAATCCTAAACATTTTCCAAGTTTAGATCAAATATAATTATTAAAAATATAAACCAAGAGCAACATATAAATATGCCCCATTGGTTGACCAAAGTACTAAATAGTCATACCAGACTTAATACAACATAGCGGAAATATAAACATGACAACTCCTACATAGCTAACTTCAGCCTCCTACTCGTCTTTGGAAGCTTTATTCATCCACCTACTATAACCTGAAAAATCCTCAACCTTCAGCCTACTCAAATCAATTTTGAGCACCCGAGAGTTTAAGGGGAAAAGCATAAATTTTGAGTCAAAAACAAAGCCTGGTGTGAATAATACTATACATCTCGGTTATTTGATATTAATTGAGACCATGTCGCTTAGCGGAACGGGTTTCCCTTCATTAATATCCTTTTAAAACATATCTTTTGGAAATCTTAATCCTACAACCAAAACAGGTTAAAACAATATTATCAATATCATGAAAGCATATAAATCAGGTAACAAATTGACTATCTGTCCGAATAATATAGTTTTGTTTGGCTAACTACTAACATTTGGCTGACTCGGGCCTACCAAACAAAATAAACAAATAATCTAACTTCCATTAGATACTCCTCTTCTGGATGGTCTGTCCCTAACTTATTTCTCCAGGGTCAACTAATCCTCATGGTTTTGCAGGCTTTCCAATAATCTATTTTCTCTTTATATATTTCTTTATGTATGTAATATCAATTTAGTCTTACCTGTAACAAAGCCCTACACACTGAAATCAGGATCTAAATTAGCTAGGGCTAATAACTATTATGTAGGGTGTAACTCTATACCAGTCCTATTTAGTATTCTAATATCCGAGTCATTTTACTTAGGTTTGTCTGCGTATAAATTTTCCTTGAAAACCTTTTCTTTCAAATTGATTTAAACCCTTAAATCATTCTTTAAACAAGGAAAATATACTCTATGCTATACTCTGATTACCTTGCCATGTTATACATACTTTAATCATACTTTGTTGATGAAAACATTAAACCATTGAAAGTGCCATTTCGAATCCATTGAAAGTACCCCTCTCGATACAAGTAAAACCTTAGGATGAAGGCGAAAACATACCATTTCAAAACCATTGAAAAACATCACCTTCAAAAGCTTTGAAATTTTATACATCCTATCTTTACAAATCTTAACATTGCCTTTCTAAAACATTAGAAATCTTCCTTTTAAACCTTTCGAAACCATTGGGGAACCACCCCTTCGAAACCTTCATTTAGATCTCTCGAAAGCATTAAAATCTTTATAAACATGTTTGGGTTCGAATAAAACATGTGAAAACCTTTCTAAACCATTTAAAAACTTTCCCTTTTGAAACCTTTGGGTTCTACGTTCAATGGAATAAAAGGGTCATAAAACACTAAGTCGAAAGCACTCTTTCAAAAGCAATTCCTAAGTAAAGAAGTGATGGTATCGAAACCGACCCTTCGAAAGCATTGATTAAGTGGCTAAGTTTTAAAAACAAATTATCCTTTCGAAACCATTTGCTTCGGAAGGTAGAAAGCGAAAGCAAGGGGTTTCGACCCCTTTGAAAGCATTTACTTAGAACAAAAAGTGCAATCTCATTCGATACCATTCCTTAAATCAATACGACCCAGTCGAAAGCTAACTAAGTCAAAATCATTCCTTCGAAAGCAAAGCAGGCGCATTTCCATTTGAAAACAAAATAGCACTTCGACCCATCAGAACCCCTCGTTTCGACCCAATACCTTCTGCCTATGTCCAATTCACTATGTACCAAATCAATCGTACTGTGTGCGTTTGTTTCATTGGTGATGGAGGCGGAAGTACCCAATTGGAAGCTAGGTGCCGAAAGTGGCGAAACATGTAAAAAATGTATAAAATATGATTTTTAGCTTTTTAAAGTGATCTTTTCAACTAATCTGCCTTGTTTGTCAAAATACTATTGGTTGCTAATTTTTTTTCTAAATGTACTGCCAAAATTTCAGAAATAAACAATTTAATTATTTATAAAATACCCCTTCTCCATTTATAAATATATAAAATATTTATGTCCCATACCTTAAATAATTTTATATATTAGTTAAAACACTTAAGAAAAATCTACAAAAATTCCTACAAATCATTTTTAATATGTTTTTTAACATATATAAATTTCAGACCCAAAACATATATAATTTAGCCGTAAGTTATTTTAAACCCAAATATCCATTTTCGTCACTAGAAAATTAATATAAAATCCATGTCAACATAGAAAATTATGAAAATTAAAATCCATCTCTAATATATCGTTTTTGATCTAAATTTAAAATCGCAAGGTATTTGGATATAATTTATTAGGGTTTTTACATTAAAACATATCATAAAATCTATATGAATTATCATAAATCATCAAAATGCATATATAATCATTTCAACATAAAAAACATGGAAAAACCTTGCAAAATAGTTCGGATTCAACTTAAAACCAAAATAATAGAAAACATGAGATGTAGTCATTATTCACCTTAGCTTTGGATTAAGGAGTTGAGATTTGAGAATGGATTAGTGTTGATTTAGCTTCTTCCTTTAGCTTATCTTCCTCTTGTTCTTGCTTAACGGTAGCCAGCCTCCATAGTGTGTGATTTATGTTTATGAATGTGTAAAATGAATGTGGTTCAAGGGTTTAGGATATAAGAATATACTTATTCCTATATCGCCTTTGTCTACTTACTCCACCTTGATTCATTTTAATTCGCTTAGTTTATTTGTTTAATGGGCACAACTATGCTTTTATTAATCACAAATCTCAATCCCCTAATCATTACATTGTTTCATTTAATTTATCTAATTAAATATCCTAAATAATTCTACCCAAAATCAGGGCCGTTACATATCGTTGAGTAGATTATTCTAATGCCTCTGAATGTTTCATTTGCTTGAAGTATGAAGTAGCAGTCCAAGGTAGGGCTCGAGTAAGTTAGGTGGTGAACAAATTTTAAGATGATCATATTTTCTAATCCGTGGCTCAGACTGAGTTGCAGTTTCAACCTAGATGCATATCCTGACCTTAAGAACATTTTTCAAGTTCTTTGACTATATTTTATGGCTATGTCAAAATTTCCCCTAATGCTTCACCTTTCCCTTGTGATTACATGATGGTGCCTTTAGTATGCGCTTTCCAACAATTTCTATGCTTTTTAACGGCATTTTGTATTCACTATGCTGTGGGTGAAAATGTACATAACACTTTCCCCCTAGAGCATATTTTTATAGAATACAAAGTGTTTTTATTTCATCCAAACTCGTTTTTCATTCTCATTCAATGGTTACCTCGAACCTCAAATATCTATATCCTCATTCCCATCATTTCGATAAGTTTTCCGCTACTAGTATTTTGCGAAGTGCCTTGTTTACTCAGGGGAAGCTTGTTGGCCGTTCCAAGACATCATTTATCAATATAACATTTGTAGCTCACGCTTTCCTGGCAATATAGTCATCAAGTATGATTTCCCATTGATTCTCATCTCTGTTTGCTGGGGACTTGATCTCTCTAGTTTAACCCCCTTTCCCTTAAGTCTTAAGGGCAACGCACTGTCTTATGAACATTCCAAGTATATTGAGGTGCTCTACGGAAAGGGATATATTGCGGTTCTACCTGATAATGTACATTTTATTGAGTTGACTTCGGTTTGGCTGATTAAGATTAGAAATCATGATGTGATTTTTCCTATATGATTGCCAAGTTATTCCACTAGTGATTCCGTCATCATCACCATTTATACTTGTATGGATCAATCACCAAAATGTTTGGCTAGGGAGAGGTTTCTGTTAAAGTTTAGAACGTAGATTGATCATGCGCTTATGCTATGAAGATAATCTTCTTTTGATGTTTATGCATTATTGCGTTAGATTTATTCATGTCCATATTCTCCTTTTCTTGGCTGATAATCATGAAATGTTTATTCTACATGATTGTATGGTTTGCTTATCTCATTAGCAATCTTTCTTACTGCTATCGTGCATGTAAAGGACAATCACTAACAAGTTTGGTAAAGTAAGCAGTTTATGTAACTGATACTTCCCTTGGTCCATACTTTATAGTTGTTGTACGAACACTTACATATGCACATATGTATATTGGAGAAATTCTAAATTAAGTTATCATACCTAACCAAGATTAGTTATTACATTTGTATTTGTATAATATCCTTTCTTAGCCATTAGCATTTTAGCAAGGTTTGGCCAAATTATCTGATTGACCTTAAAAGGATTGGGCTGAATTACTGCATTAACCCTAAAAGATTAGGTCAAATTTTCCAGTCGACTCGAAAATATTATCCAATCAGCTCGAAAGATTGGGTCGAATTATTTGATCGACCCGAAAAAGGATGAGGTTGAATTATCCGATCAGCTTGGAGGATTAGATTTAACTATTTGATCGATCCTGAAAGAATTTGGCTGAATTATCTAATTATCCCTTAAAGACTGGGTCGAATTTTTCGACCGACCCGAAAAAGGTGGGACTGAATTATCCAACCAGCCCGAAAGGTTGGGTCGAAATATCCGATCGACCCTGAAAGGATTAGGCTGAATTGTCTGATCAGCCCTAAAAAATTAGGTCGAATTTTTCGATCAACCCGAAAAGGATGAGGGAAAATTATCTGATCAACCTAGAAGATTTGATCAAATTATCTTATTGACCTTGAAAGGATTGGATGGAATTATCTGATCTGCCCTAAAAGATTTGGTCCAATTTTCGATCGACCTAAAAAGGATGGGACTGAATTATCCGACCAGCTCAGAAGATTAGATAGAATTATTCGATCAACCTTGAAAAGGATGGGGTTGAATTATCAGATCAGCCTAGAAGATTGTGTCAAATTATCCAATCAACCCTAAAAGCATAAGCTAAATTATATGATCTGCTCAATAGGTTGAGTCGAATTATCTTATTGACGCTAAAAGGACGAGGTTGAATTATTCGATTAGCATAGAAGATTGGGGTCGAATTATCTGATCGACCCTGTATGGATTGGGTTTATTCATCTAATCAACCTAGAAGATTGGGTTGAATTATCCGATCAACCTTGAAAAGGATGAGCCTGAATTATTCGACTAACCCGGAAGATTAGGTTGAATTATTTGATCGACATTGAAAAGGAAGGGGCTGAATTATCCGATCAGCCTAGAAGGTTAGGTCGAATTATCCAATCGATCCTGAAGTGGATGGGAATGAATTATCCAATCAGCCCGAAAGATTGGGTCGAATTATCTGATCAACCCTAAAAAGCTTGAGGTTGAGTTTTTCGATCAGCCTAGAAAATTGGGTTGAACTATCTAATTGATGATTGGACTGAATTATCCAATTAACTTGAAAGATTGGGATGAATTATCCTATCACCCTTAAAAGGATAGGAATGGATTATCTGATCAACCTGGAAGATTGGGTTGAATTATCTGATCAACCCTGAAAGGATTGGGTTGAATTATATGATCACCACTAAAAGATTGGGTTGAATTATCTTATTAACCTGAAGTCACAATCCCTGATCATGATCCTAGGCCAGAGGAACTTGTGTTTAAAGGAATGGGTAGAATTATTTGATTGACCTTGAGAGCGTACTCCCCATCCATTATCTGAGGCTAAAGGATTATGTTCGCGATCGTACCGTTAATCGCGCAGTACAAGAATCTTACATTGAAGAACACGGTTCCATTAGTTCAAGAAGCTGACTTTATTTATGAACAAGAAACTTAGTTATTCCTGCCCTATTGTTCCGCCTTCATGATCCTTGGGTGGCTTATTAGCGAAAATAAATTATAAAGAGCTAAGTACGGCAGTGCCATTGCAGACCGCTATTCCGTGCACGTGTGGCTTGGATTCCATCAATTGTTGCTAACTTAAATGTCTATCTCCAAGCTTTTGATCAATTACACAGAGTCCTTCCCAGTTCGGACCAATTTTCCCCGTACCAGAAAGAACTCGTTTTAGACTGAGATCCCCTACCTTGAAGGTATAGTTTCAGGCCTTAGCATTAAAGTGTTGTGCTACCGTTTTCTACGATCATGTCCTGATCAAGGGTAAATCTAGTTCACTTTTGCGGACCAAGGGTTTTTCAAGATTTCTATGATGCGCTAGAGTTGGATGCCCCCAGTATGCAGCAGCCTCCCATGTAGTCCTACAAATTGGGATTTAGTTTAATGATGATGGTTGTTTTTTGATGTGGTTTGGTAGTATTGATCATCTATCATGGTTTTGCATAACTTATCCATAGGGTTGGATAAAACCACAATGATCGAAAATATATCCATCCATAATCCATGTTGTTGCAATAATTAGTGCGCAAAAAATGAAATAGAGGTTTTGAGAATTCCATGTTTTCCTAGATACTGCTCCATCTATGATGATGAGAATGTAGTCTCTATTCCATTGATCTATAGTGATGAAGTATAGTCCTTCCAAGATCGGGTTAGGTGCCCCTAACTAAGGGTAAATTCGCTCAAGGACTAGGTTTCCTTCCTTGAGCGGATGATGCTTTGTCCTAGAGTTGCATTGTTTCATCACTTCCTGCCATAGCGTCGTGGTTTTCAAAGAGGTCTCATCCCACTTCTCCTCAATTAGATCTAGGGACATGTTTAGTAGTTCTTCATTCTCCTCTGAGTTATAGCAGATTCTCCCATGAAATAAGACAATAATTTCAATGGGAAGCACAACCAATAAATCGTAGGCCGAAGTAAGAGGAGTATATCCAATTGTAGTTTTGTAACACACTGGATTTTTGGTAACATTATTTAGAATATTTAATTAATTAAATTAAATTAAATAATGTGTTGAGTAGGGGACTGAGATTAGATTTTAATTAAGGCGTAATCATGCAATTTAACAATGAATTAAAATAAGAGTTAAATTGGAATAGAGGAAGGGTAAAATAGGAAAGAGGCATTCCTTTAACCTCCAAACCTTGGCTGTGTATTAGCACGCACGTTCATTTTATTTTGAAAATTTTAAAATAAGAAGTCGGCCATCATTAAGAAGGAAAAGGGGAAGAAGAGCAAGAAAAGCTAAAGGAAAAACTAATATAAATCAAAATTCTTCCAAATCTCAAGCTCCTTAATCTCTAAAGAAAAGGTGAATAATGTTTGCATCTCATTTTTGATGGGATTTTTGGTTTTAAAATGAATTCTAAATATTTTGCGATGATTTGCCATGTTTTTGAATGATGGAATTAAAATATATACTTGATGAATTATGGTTATTCACATTGAATTTATGATATGTTAAGGTGAACACCCTATTAAATAACATCCAAACGTCTTGCGAATTTTTATAAAGATCATAAATATTATTTTGGAGATGTGTTTCATTTTTTAGATTTTTTGAATTTTCATGGAATGAATATGAATTTTCTAGTAAACAAAATGGTGTTTTAGGTTATAAATTAATTACGGGTAAATAATTAATTATTTGGGTTTGAAATTTTTATACGTTAGAAAACATATATAATGTGATTATTTGGAATTTGTTTCCTAAGTGTATATAAATGGTTATATAAAATTATTTAAGGTAGGCAACGTAAGTGTTCTATATAATTAAAGGGGGAGAAGTGGCTTTTTTTCTAAATGTTTAAATTGTTAAATTGGAAAGTCGACAGCACTTTTGAAAAGAGAAACTTGCAACCAATCAGATTTAGACAAATAAGGCAGGTTATGTACAAAAGAATAGTTTAAAAGTACAAATAAATAGGTTTTTCACTGTTGCATCCCTTTTGGCACCAGGTTCCGCCTCCATACTATAGCCTCCGACACTGTCAAAACAACTAGGGTTTTGATGCTTTCGAAAGGTTTTAATGAATGGTTTTGGAAGGGATGATTCCCTAGGTTTTCGACCGAGTTGAAAAGGAAGGTCTTTCCTATGCATTCGAAAGGCAAGTTTAAAGGGTTTTAAAAGAGGATGTCTAATGTTTTAAAGCTTTCAAAGGAAAGACTTTTATTGGTTTCAAAGAGTTGCTTTCAATGGTTTCGAAGGGGTTACCTTCAAGGGTTTCGAAAGGATGTTTAAAGATTTTAAACATAGGTTTCGAATGTATTAAATAGGCAATATAGCCTAGGTGTTTTAAGTTAAAAAGGGTTTTAACTTATTTTGGAAGGATAGCTAATCCTCATTAAATATCATCAAAATTATTTTGAGTAAAGTATATATAACGTGGCAAAATGGATTAGAGCAAAGCTAATTATATATTTTCCTTATATATATATGATTTGAAGGACTAAATCATTTTGCAAAGGTTTTTAAGGAAAATTTAAAGGGTAGTTAACCCTAAGAAAATAAGTTGGACAGTTAGTCATTTTTAATTCGGACTGTTAGTTCAGTTTGCAGTCAATCAGCTTAGACTTTAGATGGTTAGTCCAGTTTGTGGGCAATCAGCCCAGTTGTATGGATAGAAAGTCCATTTGTAGCATAACGAATCTTGCTATTATACTGTGGGCGGATAGTTCACATATTACATGTTTATGGATGGTTAGTCCATTTATTAGCATAAAGGATATTGCTATTTTGATATAATTAGTTTGATTAATCAGTATGGTTGTAGGAAAGGATTCACAAAATATATATGTTTTGAAAAGGTTATCAGTGAGGGAAAACTCGTTCTGCTAAGCGGCGTGGTCTCACTTTATATCAGTAAACCGAGATGTAACAGAATTACTCACACTAGGCTTTATGTCTGACTCGAAGTTTTTGTTTCCTCTTAAACTCTTTGGCACTCAAAATTGATTTGAGTAGGCTGAGGGTTAAGGTTATCAGGTTTTGATATTTCGGTGAATAAAGCTTTCGAAGACGAGTAGGTGGCTGATGATAGCTAATTAGGAATACATATAGTTTTTTTTGTTTTTTTGTTGTGTATATTAGTTCAGATATGACTATATTCCTCTGATCAACCAAGGGGGCATCGTCACATTTCGCTCTCGGCATAGTTTTGTAATGATTATAATTGATATTTAATTAGGAAACAGACATGAGCTTATGTAATTTGAGTATAAATTTGTTTGAAATGTAATCAATAAATGTTGTTTTTTTGAAATCTGTGATTTTGTTCATATTCAAGTACTCTGATATTATCAAAACCGTTACCATTGTCGTATTTTGTCACCAGAAGTTAATTATAGATGACTGCAGCATCTTTAGCGCTTAGCTTTTGGCCTTCAAATACGGGATGTTACAACTTGGTATCAGAGCATAGATTTAAGAATTTTTAACTAAAAATGATTTTTAAAACATAATCCTAAAGAAGTAGAGTAAGGTTGGGGTATGGGTTAATGATATGTAACATACTTGTATTTTCTATATATGAGTATATGCTTTATTTCTAGTCTCATATCCTTGTTAGGTTATTTTCTATATCTCATGAGGTTTGAATACAGATATGGAAGGAATAAGAGGAAGAGTTAACCTAGGAAGGGAAGGCATAGAAGGGAGTGCCATGCCTAATGTGAGAAGATGTTAAGGTCGAGCACAAGCAGAGAGTGTGAGTGCTGGAGTCCCGCAAGTTGGAATGGAAGCTATATACCAATTCTTCGTGAATATGGTGCGGGCACGTGTTGCTTCTGGGGTAGCAGGAGGAGGATTTCTAGGAGCTCTAGTTGTCAACGAGTATTCTAAGTTAAGTGGGGACTACATTAAGCTTGGATGGAAGCCGTTTGTTGGAAAGGAGGATGCTATAGAGGTAGAGAATTGATTGTTGCACTACGAAAGGATTTTTGCAGATTTGGGATTCAATGATAGGTAGAAGAGGAGGTTAGCATCTAGACAACTTCAGGGAGCTGCTTTGTTTTGGTGGAATAGTGTGGCTGTAGCAGTGGATGAGGAGGTTATGACCTGTGAAATTTCAAGGGAAAGTTCCAGAAGGGGTTCATATTTTATATCTGCAATGGCATGGTCAGCTCTGGTTAGAAAGTTCGTTAAATTATAGGAGGGAGAAATGACTATTCTGGAGTATGCGAGGAGGTTCGAGGAGTTTGCCAGATATGGGTATGCTTCATTGGATACAGTGATGAAGAGGAACGAGAAGTTTATCAGTGGTTGAAGCCTGAGTTAACCAGGCTACATTACCTCATATTAAAGATCCTTCTGATTTTGTTATGGAGATGGCCTTAAGACATGAGGAGTTACTTGATTCTCTAGAGAAGATTAAGGCTAAAGATGGTTATGTAGGGTCAGAAGAGGATGTTCTTTCCTAAGAAAGATGCTCAGAAGGGTGGAGCAGATAAGAAAGTGAAGTCTGAGATTGTCTGTTTCATAGGCGATAAGAAGGGGCACTTTGCCAATGAGTGTTATGTTGGGAAGGCAAAGGAGGTAGCTGGAAAGAAGAATGTCAGGTGCTACAACTGTGAATAGATAGGCCACTATAAAAGCCAATGCAAGGAGCCCGTTAAGGATGGAAAGGGCAAAATGTGTGCATTGTAGCTTGCTACTTCGAAGCCAACAGTAGGGGAGAAGGGAAAGGCGGTTTTGGGAGGTACGCTTCAGATTCATGGTATGTCTGTTAGCATTCTATTGATACTGGTGCATCACATTCTTTTATATCTGGATGTTTGAAAGATAAGTTTAACCTAGAACCCATATATTTAGTTACTTTCTTACAGGTTGTGAATCCAATAGGAGGGTATGCAACTCTAGGGTTAAGATGTGACCAGTTAGAGTTGACTTGTTAGGTCATGCTTTTGTTTGCAATTTGCATGTGTTTGATTTTGTCGGATTCAGAATCATTCTTGGTATGGATTAGTTGAGTGAGTAAAATGCTACAATATTTTTCTAGGATAGGAAAATATCTCCTTGACAACCAGACTATAATAACACGATTGTTTATACCGTAGAAGGTTCTTGCGGTGAGATATATGCTTTATTGGGTGCTATGGAATTGGATGATGAGTTTAGTCAAGTTTTCGTGATTAGATAATTTGCAGATGTGTTTGAGCCTGTAGTTGGATTACCACCGAAATGAGCCATTAAGTTTCAGATAGATTTGGTTTTGGGAGAAGAACTAGTGAGTAGACCACCAAGCAGGATGACCCCTTCAGAAATGAGGGAGTTGAAGGTGTAGTTGGTGGATTTAGAAGGCAAGATTTTTATCAAGCTTAGTACTTCGCCTTGCAGAGCAGCTGCAATGTTTGCAAAGAAGTCGGACAGATCATTAGGGCTATTTATCGTTTATGTAGGTTGCATGAGAGGACGATAAAGAATCGATATCCACTACCGAGGATTGACGATTTGTTCAACCAGTTGAGTGGAGCCAAGGTATTTTCACTGTTGGATTTAGCGACAGGTTTTCATCAGCTCAGAGTAGCAGAGGATAGTATAACTTTGACGGCGTTTAGGACCAAATATGGGTCGTACAAATGATTAGTCATGCCGTTTGGACTGACTGATGAGCCAGATTTCTTTGTGGATTTGATGAACCGGGTTTTCCGAGAGCACTTGGATAGATTCGTATTGGTTTTCATAGATGATATCTTGATACACTTTGAGGATGAAAGAGAGCATGAAGTTTATCTCAGAGTGGTGCTTGACACACTGAGGCAACATCAGCTGAAAGCGATGTTTTCAAAATGTCACTTTTGGAAGAAAGAAGTGAAGTTTCTAGGTCATATAGTCTCAGAGGAAGGGTTGTCAGTAGCACCGACTAAGATTGAGGCAGTAAATTGTTGGAAGAGTCCCAAGACTGTAAGCGAGATAAAGAGTTTCCTTGGGTTGGCTGCTTATTATCGGAGATTCATTAAGGATTTTTTGCGAATGGCGGCACCAATGACCATGCTAACAAGAAAGGATGTGAAGTTTGTGTGGACTGATAAGTGTGAGAAAGCATTCCAGAGTTTGAAACACTTATAGATCCATGCACCTGTGTTTGTTGTTCCAGAAGGGAGTAAGGATTTGGTGCTTTATATCGATGCGTGTGGAACAGGATTAGGAGCTGTGCTGATGCAGAGTGGAAAGTGATTGCCTATGCTTCTAGACAGCCTAGGCCGCATGAGGTCAGGAATCTGACACATGATTTAGAATTGGTTGTATTTATTTTTTCTTTGAAGGTGTGGAAATATTACCTTTGGGGAGAAAGGTTTGAGTTATATATAGATCATAAGTCGCTGAAGTTTTTTTTCTATCAAAAGGAGTTGAACATGAGACAATAAAGGTTGTTAGAATTTATTTTCTCTTATGATTTTGGGATAGAGTACACACCGGGGAAAGGCAACAAAGTTGTAGATGCATTTAGCATGAAACCTTATAATGCAGTTTTAGCGATGGTTGTTGAGTGGAAGGATTTGGAAGCAGTAGCAGTTTGTAGAGTGCTCGAGATCTGAGGCTGGGTCTAGTAGATATACAGTTGTATTATCCTGTTTGGAAGTTTGACCAGTGATGATCGAAAAAATTGCTTCTAAACAGATGGAGGATTCGGTATTAGCCAAATGGATCGAAAAGCTAAAAGAAGGAATTGAGCGTAATGAATTGAAATATTTCAGTCTTGACCAAAATGGGTGGTTGAGAAAGAAAAGATGATTATGTATTCCAAGTGTAGGAAACATAAGGAAATAAGTCTTAGAGAAATGCCATCGTTCCCAGTTCGCTATTCATCCGGAGGTGCTAAGATGTACTAGGATATGAAGAAGAGTTTCTTTTGGGAAGATATGAAGCAGGATATTGGTTTGTTTATAAAGCAGCACTTGAATTGCCAGCAAGAAAAGGCCGAATACCAGAAGCCAAGTGGGTTTGCTTCAGCCGTTAGATATATCGGTATAGAAGTGAGATTTTATATCCAAGGATTTTATTGAAGGTTGCGAAGATCGAACAAGGAAAATGATAGTATATGGGTCATAGCGGACAGATTAACCTAAAGTGTCCATTTCATTCCAGTTAAGCAACCAGAGTGGCACCTATTTTGGAAAATTTGTTTATGAGGAATGTGGTTAGACTGCATGGAATTCCTAGTAGCATAGTAAGTGATAGATATCCCCTATTCACTAGTGTGTTTTGGAAGAGTCTACAAGAAGTTTTGGGAACCAAGCTCAAGATAAGTACCTCTTACCATACGTAGGCAGATGAGAAATCGGAAAGGGTTCACAAAATCTTAGAGGATTTATTAAGAGCTTATGTTCTAGATTTTAAGGGATCATGGGAAGACCATCTACATTTAGTCAAGTTTTCATATAATAATAGTTATCAGACTAGTATTGGGATGGTAGCGTTTGAAATTTGTATGGAAGGCCATGCAAATCTCTCGCATGTTGGCTAAAGACCAAGAATAGTGTGGTTCTTGGTCCAGCTTTGGTTAGGGAAGCTGCAGAAAAGATTAAGGTTATTCAGGCTAGGATGAAGGAGGCTCGGTCTAGGCAAAAAATTTATGCAGATAAGAGATGGACAGATCTAGAGTTCCCATCTGGATACCAGGTTTTCGTCAAAGTAACACAATTGAAGGGTGTGATCAGGTTTGGAAAATCGAGGAAGTTAGCATCGAGATTCATTAGACCTTTTCCTATTGTTGAGAGGATCGTGAAACTCGCGTATAGAGTTGAGCTACCCAGCAGTTTTGTAGGAGTCCACAATGTTTCCATGTTCCTCATCTCAGAAAGTGTGTTAGTGACCCGAAGACTACTATTGCACGGACTGTGTTGGAGGACTTAGTAGTAGAACTAGATTTGACTATTGTGAGAAAGCATATTCGTATTGTTGCAAGAGATGAGAAAAGGCTTAGAACCAAGACAGTCAGACTAGTCAGAGTCCAGTGGAACGATGATGATAGGAACTGTACCTGGGAGATTGAGAACGGGATTAGAGATGCTTATCCTAACTTGTTTGATGGTATGTTTTACCTTATTTTTTGATTTATTGTGTGCCTTATTGTAATTTAAAGGACAAAATTCTTTAAGGAGGGGAATCTGTAAAACCCCAGATTTTTGGTAACATTATATAGAATATTAAGTTAGTTAAATTAAATAAAACAATATGTTGATTAGGTGATTGGGATTTGATTTTAATGAAGGTGTAACAGTTCCGTTTAACAATGAATTAAAATAAGAGTTTATTTGAAATAGAGGAGGGGTAAAATAGGAAAGAGGCCATTCCTATAACCTCCAAACCTTGGTCGTGTGTTAGGATACACGTTCATTTTCTTTTGAAAATTTAAAAACAAGAAGTCAGCCACCATTAACAAGGAAAAGGGGAAGAAGAGCAAGAAAAGCTAAAGGAAAAACTAATATAAATCAAAATTCATCCATGTCCAAAGCTCCTTAATCTTAAAGTAAAGGTGAATAATGTTTACATCTCATTTTTGATCGGACTTTTAGTTTTAAGATGAATTCTGAATATTTTTCAATGATTTGGCATGTTTTTGAATGGTGGAATTAAAATATATACTTGTTGATGAATTATGGTTATTCATATTGAATTTATGATATGTTTTGAGGTGAAAACCCTATTAATTTACATCTAAATGTCTTGCAAAATTTTATGATGATCAAAAAATATTATGTTGGAGCTGGGTTTCAATTGTTAGGTTTTTCTAAATTTTCGTAGAATTAATATGAATTTTCTAGTAAAGAAAATGGTGTTCGGGTTATAAATTAATTATGGGTAAATAACTAATTATTTGGGTCTGAAATTTTTATATATTGAAAAAATACATAATGTGATTTTATGGAATTTTTCTAGATTTTTCCTAAATGTTTTAATGGTTATATAAAATTATTTAAGGTATGCGACTTAAATGTTTTATATAATTAAAAGAGGAGAAGGGGCTTTTTGCAAAATGTTTAAATTGTTAAATCGGAAAGTCGACAGTACTTTTGAAAAGAGAAACCTTGCGACCAATCAGATTTAGGCAAACAAGGCAATTTAGGTACAAAAGAATAGTTTAAAAATACAAATAAATAGGTTTTTCATTGTTTTGTCTCTTTCGACACCAGGTTCCGCCTCCATATTATCACCTCCGAACCCGTCGAAACCAATGCATATGGTATCAGGCAGCTGGTATGTAATGAATTGGATGTGGACGAAAGATATAGGTTCGAAACCAAGAGGTTTCGAAGAGGTTGAAGCATTGTTTGGATTTTAAAGAAAATTGCGCCTACTTGCTTTCAACTAAGATGCTTTCGACTTAGTTGGCTTTCGACTAGGTCAAATGGTTTAAAAGAATGGTTTCGATTTGGTTGCTCCTTTATTTTTAAATTCTTGGTTTTACTGATTCAAAACCTTTAGTTGTCGCTTCCTACCTTTCGATCCTGAAGGTTTCGAAGGGGTTCCTTTAGTTTTCTAAAATATGCTACCTCTCCAATGCTTTCAAAGGGATTGTTTCGGCATCTTCACTTCTTTACTTAGGAAATGGTTTCAAAGTAGTTACTTTTGACTTAAATTTTTTAAGACCTTTTCTATGTTGAAAGTAAAACCCAAATGGTTTTGAAAGAGATAGTTTTAAATGGTTTCGAAATAGATGCTTTCAAATTTAATGGGTTTCTGATCCTTTTGCTATACTTGAAGGCAGAGTCCAAATAGTTTCGACTGAGATGATTTTCAATGGTTTCAAAGGAATAAAATTTTCAATGTTTTCGAACGGTTTCTACATTTAAAATTGAACCCAAAGTGCTTTCGAAGGGGTTGAGTTTTGATGCATTTGAAAGGTTTTAATGAATGGTTTCGAAAGGGGTGGTTCCCCGGGGTTTCGACAGAGTTGAAAAGGAAGGTTTTTACTATGTTATTGGAAGGCATGGTTTAAATGTTTTAAAGGAGGACGTCTAATGTTTTAAAGCTTTCGAAGGAAATACTTTTATTGGTTTCAAAAGAGTTGCTTTCAATGGTTTCGAAGGGGTTACCTTCAAGGGTTTCGATAGGGTGTAATATAGCCTAGGTGTTTTATGTTAAAAATGGTTTTAACTTATTTTGGAAGGATAGCTAATCCTCATTAAATCTCATCAACATTATTTTGAGTAAAGCATATATAACATAGCAAAATGGCTTAAAGAAAAGTTAAAGATATATTTTCTTTGTGTATATACATGATTTGAAGGACTAAATCATTTTGAAAATGTTTTCAAGGAAAATTTAAGGGGTAGTTAACCCTAAGAAAATAAGTCGGACAGCTGGTCCATTTTTTATTTGGACAGTTAGTCTAGTTTGCAAGCAGCCAGCCTAGATTTCGGACAGTTAGTCCACTTTGCAGGAAGTCGGCCCAATTGTATGGACAGATGGTCCATTTGTAGCATAAATGGATCTTGCTATTGCATTGCGGGCAGATAGTTCTCATATTACTTGTTTCACGGACAGTTAGTCCATTTATTAGCATAAAGGATATTGCTATTTTGATATAATATATTCGATTAACCAGTTTGGTTGTAGGAAAGGATTTGCAAAATATATATGTTTTGAAAAGGATACTGGTGAGGGAAAACCCGTTCCGCTAAGCAGCATGGTCGCACTTAATATAATTAACTGAGATGTAACAAAATTATTCACACTAGGCTTTATATCTGACTCGAAGTATTTGCTTCCCTTTAAACTCTCAGGTGCTCAAAATTGATTTGAGTAGGCAGAGGGTTAAGGTTTTCAAGTTTTCATATTTTTGCGAATAAAGGTTCCGAAGATGAGAAGATGGCTGACAGAAAGCTAATTAGGAGTACAAATCATTCTGTTTATTTTTTCGCTGTGTATTAAGTCAGATATGACTATATTCCTCTGATCAACCAAGAGGGCATCTTCGTATGTCGCTCTTAACATAGTTATGTAATGATTATAATTCATCTTTACTTGGGAAACAAATATGGTGTTATGTAATTTGAATATGAATTTGTTTGAAATGTAATCAGTAAATGTTATTTTTTGGAAATTTGTGATTTTTTTCATATTCAAGTGCTTCTGATATTATGAATATCATTAGCGTTGTCATGTTTTGTCACCAAAAGTTAAGACTATAGATGACTGCAATATCTATAGCGCTTAGCATTTGATCTCTAGATATGGAATGTTACAAGTTTTATGGGAAATGTAATGAGCATAAAGTTCCAATGGTGGCTCATCCACCTGAGCTTCCTTATTATTTTCCAAATGCTCCTTTGTGAGCATTTCAAAAACGTTGTTGACTTCTTCAACCTAAGCATTGGCCTACAGGAGAGGCACTGTAGAAAAACTTTTATGATTCTATGTTACTGATAGAAGCTGGCAAATTATTGACTATCAAATTTCCATTCATTGCCTAAGATCATCTGGAGTGAAACCCCATACTTAGTAAGGTAATCCATAGCCACTATTTCTACTCGGCTCAATCCATGGCTACTAGGAGTTCCCTGATCAAATCGATACCCATGAGATTCCTCTTTTAAGGTCTGTTCCCCCTCTCCCTAGTGTGGTTTCCTTGACTTCCCTGATGGACGTTATTTAATATCTTCTTAACTTCTCTTGTAGCCATGCATCTTAGTAGAGGGTAGTGAAAACCCTTCTATATAGGATGCCATCCTTATGGTGTATGCCTTGCGCATAGCCTTCCTTGCTTCATTCTGATTTAAGGGTGAGGTTTTTTCTAGGACCAATCCAAAAGCGACCTATTTCCTGAGTAAGCCAATTTTTCCAAATTGTCAGCATCTCAATTTTCCTCCCGTGGGATGCACTTAACCGAATAACATTCTAGCACATTAAGAAATCCTTTGCCTTTTTTATTTTTTAAGTTGCATGCCAACCATTCTCCTTTGACTTAGAACTCCCAAAATGCTTGATTTACAGCCAGTTGTGGGTCATTATGGATACACAGAGTTATGATTCCTAATTCTTTTGCTACTTCCAATCTTGTTATTAGTATATCACACTCTTTTGTTTGGTCAAGCCTATAAGGTGAGTGGTCTTTGTATTATTGTCCTTGCACTATGTAGGGGTATTCAGTCTCTGTAGTATCATGCTTCATATTCATATGAAGTTGACTCTGTCTCTAAAGCTTTTTGAAAAGATTATGCTCCACCATCTCTAGAGATGTCTGGTCCTACATATGAAATGGGTCAAAATTACACTCCACTACTTGTAGAGGAGATGAATCTAGTCTCTCATAGTCTCTGATGGAGTTGTACTCTGCCTTCGAGACTAAGAAGTTTATGATACGATGTTTGATTAATCTGCTCTTCACAGTTTTCATGCACATCTAGTTTGGATATGTAGTACTACATGCTCTAACGTTGATAAAGGGATCTAATGCTGCACCACCGAGCTTTCTTTACTCTCTTTCTTCATAGGGACTCATTTTCGACGAGGGACTACAGAATAGAGTTTGTGGCATTCTTGGCAGAGCTACCCTAGTGTTTCAACCCAGAGCATACCTGCAAGATCTATATATGTTCATTGGTCTCATGACCATAAACCTCATGGAACATGAGGTACCTATTAGTTTCAAACTCCGCTACATATGATTCTCTGTCCTCAATTCACCGTAATCAACTGTTTCTATAGTAGCTACTAGCAAGATAGATTTTTTGTAAAGTCTTTATAAGCTGCAAATATAGAAGATCACCTTGTCTTTTGAAGTGTTTCCCATCCTAAAGCTATTCGTCTCTAACCCGGTTGAAATTTTCCAATCCTATCTTGATATCATAATCCTCCAAGCACGTAAATAAGCCCACCAAGTTGATAGCTGAATTTTTCTTAAGCTCCTTGCAAAACTCTATTTTCCTAATAATTCTTAAAGCAACAACTAAAGGACAATCGATTCATTAAGTTTTCGAATAGCATCTGCGAAAATGCTGAACCGTGCAAGATTGTTCTATAAGTTTTATCCTTTTTTTGTTTGATACCCAATTGGTAATGGATTAGTGCTCCAAACAACTAAACCAAATAGTCTTTCAGCTTGACATGAATAGAATAAAGCAATGAAATCATCTCCCTTCTAGCTCTAACTGCTTCCATATGCTAAATGTAGTGCCTCAAATATGTTCAAGAGTTGGTTTTTCCAACGTATTGTTCCATGAATAGTATCTTATAATCCGGGAGTTGACTGCACATCTGATGGTCGAAGTAAACTGACTATGGTTCAACATGTTGAGCTTTGGTCTCCTGCTCTGCTCGCCTTACACTCGACACGTTAGCCTAGTGACTTGCTCCCACTACTGAAATGCTTCCTTAAGTTATTTGGTAGGCCATGCCGCGCCTCTCATGCAATTGATCAAGAACAAGCATACCAATTGGTATGAACTTAGGCTATCCTATTTCGACAGTTAAGTGTGTGATTCCAACATCAGCATTGACTTCTGGTGAGACGTCCTCCTCCGTTCCTGCATGGGCTATACCATTGGTCTGCATTGATTAGTTTTGCATCGATTCTATTTGGTTTGAGCCCTAGCCGATTTGGTTTTGGAAGTCCAGACTTTCATGGCTCCTTCCTGCCTTACCTTCTTTTTTGTGATGGTTTGGAAACAAAATTCTTGACTCAATCTCTCTAGACCTACGTTGGTGCTGCTTGCTCAATGAGTCTTAGGAACGCTCCATTATTTTCATATAGCTAGCTAGGAAAGAAGCTACCATATTTTCCATCATCATTTGTATTAACTACCAGACTCTTCTCTAGTAGCTATACTGAACTTCCTTCCTGATGCAGTACGTTCCAACCTTATGCACTTTGCTAGCTCATAGACAAATTCCTCTAATATGGCTGGTTTCTCCATTCTCGATCTCTTAGTAAACTTCGTTCCAGGGCGCACTCCACCATACAAGTAATTAAGGTTAACCTTTCATTCGTGTTCTAAATTCTAGCGCTTGCGACATTAAACTAGGATAGATAGTGTCGTAGTGCCTCATCTTCCCTTCGTTTCACATCAGATGATAAGTACCCATTTTTTGGTTGTTTAATATGCACTCGAAATTGACTAATAGGCTTCTTCTTTAACATCACACAAGAATGAATTGATTATAGAGGTCAACTATAAAACAACATAATAGATAAGTCTGGCAAGAATAGAGGAAAGCATTTGCACAAGGCTTCATCTATAGCTCCTCCTGTCAGCATGTGCTGGGTATACCAATGTAGATGTACTGCAGGGCTAGTAATTCCTTGATATGGCTCATAAAAGGCATCCTGAAATCTTTGAGGTCCTTGGTAGTCCTATCTCTAGGGAGAAGGTACTGCTAATCTAAGCTCTAATTACTCACTTCACTTGGTCATGTTTGAACAAAATTTCTAATTATTTGAGGCATACTATCCTCTAATTTGGGGTCACTGTCAGTGATAGCTTGTCCTTTTCGTTTAGGGAAACCAATTTCTTTTATCTTCCATATGATGACTTGATCTTCAGTTATGGGCTAGGTAACGCCTCTTAGATCGGTCCCAAAGATCATTTTGTTATCCATTAACCATGATTTCAATGAGCGAATAAGTAGAGTTTTATGTAGCTTCCCTCAATTCGACATCATCCTTGTCTGGTTTGACGTCAAATTGTTTCCTAGGGTAGCTTCATGCTGAGGTGTTGCTTATTTCATCCGTCCAATGTTCTTTCTTCTATCTCTTTAACTTTCTAAATCAGATTCCTTATCAGTGTGCGGCTCCCATTGCCTTTTGAATCCCCTAGATTTGGATCTTCCTTGAGTCCAATGCTGAGACCAATAGTTTTCGACTAACCCAAGTGTGCATGAGTTGGCTAACTTTGCTTGATGTTGGACAGTGAAACACTTGTTTTGCTTGGCCACAACTTGATCTAAATTGCCTTCTGTAATTACATCTGCTGGCACTAGAGTGTTGTTGAATGATCACCCTGATTGGTAGTTGTTTGTTTTGGTGCACTGGTGTTCCCTACATTCCCAATGGTAGCACCAACCTCATTCTTTGATCTCAAAGCCATTTTGCCAATAAGCTCTCAATGAAAGCATCAAAATTTTTTGCATTAAACTAGACAAATACCTCTAATCTATTTATTATAGAGTTGTGAATATAGGGTATGTATCACAACCGTTATATCTGTATTATGATTGATTTTTAGAGAACAGATCACCTAGTGGTTACGCAAAATGTAAATTGCAGTAAAACAAAAACCATAAAGATTTATAGTGCTTCGGCCAGAATGTGCCTACATCCACTATCAATTTTCATTATTCTTCTTATATATTTTGATACAATGCCTAAAATATAAAATATGATGATCCATAGCTCATTAGAAAGTAAGATATAACCCAAGGAAGACTGTTTGGCTATTCTTGCCTGCCTATTCCTACTAGACTTATTGTTAGAACTTTGATATTTATAGGAGTGGAGAGTTATACTGGTTATTCCGATAAATCAGGCAATTTCCATCTCTAACTCACTCCATTAAAACAATGTTCTATCTAGGAATTGAACTCTTGACCTCTTATTTGGAAGCTTGATGCTCATCCACTTAAACTACACCCTTTTTGTGCCATAAATACTTCATTTTAAGTTGGAGTAGACCAATAGCTTCGTGTCATTGAGTAGAGTATTCCAATGATCTGAATGTTCCATTGTACTAATGCAGGGAGTAGCTCTCCAAGGTGGGACCCAAGTCGGTTAAGTAGTGGACAAATTTGGGACGATCATATCTTCCAATCCGTAGCTCAGATTGAGATGTGGTTTCGACCTAGAAGCATGTCCTGACCATAGGAACATTTTTCAAGTGCTTTGATAATACTTTCTAACTATAAAAAATTTACATCTAGCGCTTCGCCTTGCCCTTGTGATTATATGATGCACCTTTATTATGCACATTCCATCAATTTCTATACTCCTTAACGTCTTTTCGTATTCACTATGTTATAGGAAAAAATGCTTATAACAGCACGTGGTTTGGAGTTCCTATGCAAAAGAAAATGATATTGCGATTAGAAGATATATTTTTTATTCATAGTCAAATAATCAATAAAAAAAAATACATATATTATATTGTATACTACCATATATCTCCTCCCTAATACACATGTTCAAATCCATTCCAACTAAAAAACCCCCCTTTGACCGTTGCTTGACGCCACCTTCCGCCACCTAACATGATCGTGATCCTTTGGTTGTAACATTCATTGTCTACGCCATCGACTAAGCCCACCACAGCTACCCACAGCCATGGTTGCCACCATCACATGATTAGCGTTTTCTAACCCTAATCGATCTAATTCAATCGCCCTCAATGTGAACTAGCCACGCCACCACCACCATCGTGCTCCACATGTACGGATTCTTAGTTTCAAATCACATTTTTTAAATTAAATTGCCAATTACCAATATAGAGCAATTAGGTTGATTTTTGGATTAGGGAAGTAAACCGAAGATAAAGGCGATAGCTAGTGTTATGTAGCCTCATTTATATAGTCGTTAGACCGGGTTATGGGTTGTTTATTCGGTTTGGCATGGCCCAACTGCGTACGTTATTTAAACACTATAATGGCTCTACTTCACGAACTGTAACACCAAATTCATCAAAACTATATATCAAACTGATCGTCTTGGAATGACCTTCGCAACGGTTATGAACATGATACCCAATTCATCCTTTTATTAAAAATTCATTTTTAACTAGTTTAATATTTCGCAACGTCAAATTTACGAGCCGTTACACAACATCAATCATTTGGATTATGTCTTGTAATGCTTATACGCATGGGCTATTGCTTTGCATTATTTAGAAAGAATGTCTAGATTGTACAATTTTGTTTTTCTCATTAATTTTGAAGTTCACTTATCTGGGATGACTTGTATTTTTCATAAATTAACTTTAAATTAAGTTTGGCTTGTGTTGATTTAGTAATTTCATATTTTGTTGAGTTTTAAGAATTTTATAAAGAAATTAATACTTAGTTAACACTCTATGCAGCTTTTGTTACGAGTATCCATTAATCAACTTAGATAAAAGCTTTCAATAATGTGAGTAGCGTTAGGAAGAGTATATATTGTTGTTTCTACCTTATAAAACTTACCTGGCTCCTTTTTGTTTCTGTGCTCACTTCCAATCTCACTTTTAGAACTATAACTATTGAAAGAATGAGCTAATCACATATACTTATTAGATCATAGAAATTTTCATCGTATATTAATTTTATATCCTTTTTTATTAAAAAGCAAGAAACAAGCATTTTATCAACCATGCCTTGATTTTCTAAGCTCATAACATGTTTTAGTGAATGGACTATACTATAAGTGTTCACTAGGAAGAAATGCATCACTTTCAATTTTAAAGGTGAAAAGAATTAAAGTCGGTCACTTACTGGTGTAGTGCTATAAAATCTAAGGGTGGGTTGGTCGGTCGGGTTAAGCTTGAACCATTTACGCACCGCATCAAACGGTTGGTTAAAGTCAATAACCATAACATTAATTTTAATGCAGTCTAGTTCCAATTTGGTTTGGCAAAACTATGGTTCAGTTTGGTTCAGTTCAGTTGAACCTATATTATTGAACAAGTTCAGTAATTATTGAACAAATTATATGCAAAGTATTAAAAAATACAAATAAATTAAAATAAAAGACACATATATTCATAAATATAAGTGTATATGCATGCATATTTATTAGTACGAGGGTACTAAAATGGTTCATTGCCTAATCATATAAAATTTGAATACTCGTATGCTTACTATTTAGTAGTTTAAGTAGGAAAATTACATAATCCCATTAAAATTTTCAAATTCAATCAAGAGGTCCTGTTTGGTTTCATACGGTTATTCGATGATACAGACCACAACTGCACCGTACAGAGTTAAGCTAGTATGGTTTTAGATATTTGATTTTATTATTAATTATTATGCAGTTTGCTATACCAATTTAGTGATTCGATGGGATCTGCATTTGTATATTGGTGCGGTTTATGCCCACCCCAATAAAGACTACTTGTTACATCATAAATTTGACAGAACACCCTAGATCGATGAAATCTAAATCAAACAAATATAAAAGTGAAGAAAATGAAGAGAAAGAGAACAAAACACAAAGCTTTTATAGTGAATCGACGAAATCTGCAGGCTATGTCCACTTACTATTTTTACTGATGTTTTCTCTCTGGAATACAACAATTATAATCAAAATCCAACCACCAACTTATGGATCTTGAAATTCCTAGAGTATCTACGAGAAAAGGAGAGAAAGATCAAACATCCCTTTCCCACTTGAATTCCCCTTGATATTTATAGATGAAATCGTCCATCATAGTCGCTAGATAATAAAGACCGGGTAAGGTATTAGATACGCGAAGATAGTGAGGAAGAATGAGTCAACCTGGAGAAATAAAATCATGTCGGTACCGACAATAATTTTGGTCGATACCGACAATAATTGTGGTCGGTGCCGACCATATTGGTATCACCAAATAGGAGCTCCCTCAATCTTTCATATGTTCTAGTCTCATGGATTCTTAGGTGGGCCCCTATTTAGAAAATCAACTCGGTACAGACAACAATAGTGGTCGGTATCGACTATGTTTACCAAGCTCAAATTGGTTCTTAACCTTTTAAGTTGCTCCATATAATCACTTCAATTATCCCATTAAATTCTTGATCCCTTTCGTTTTCATTTTCGTCTTGACATTTAGATTCACTTTGAAGTTGTTTGGTTCAAAGGCTGGATTACATTTTGTACCAACCAATCATGTTGGTACCAACCATATTTCTCTTAGAAGAACTTAGTCAAATTTTGTGTACTCCTTTCTTTGTCACTCTAGATGGTTTCCAAATCATGTCGGTATCAAATAAATTATGTCGGTACCAACTAAGTTATGGTCGATACCAACCAAATTATGGTCGATACAAACGGAATCATGCATTATCGAAACTTAGCAAAATCTTGATTTCATTAGTCTTTGTATTTTCCAAGTTTCTTGACAAATTCCTTTATCATTGTGGTCTATTTCATCCATTTAGTCTGTTTTGAGAATATGGAAATTTGCTGGAAATATTTCCCCAAGTACATTTTGTGAATATAAGGTGTTCTTTCCTCAGGTAAAAATATCGAGATTGACAAATTGTCAGTAGTTGAGCTCTTTGGTTAAATAGTGTACCAATTATGGCGAATCATCCGGTTCCTTTGGATTCACCTATAAATCAAAGGTCGTTCTAGACCTATTATAACCAAGGATTCAACTTCTTGCCCGAATGTTAGTCATTAATAATAATTATTCTGTATGTCCTTGGAATTCAAAATATCATGGATAATCATATATCAGGTAATCACGAATCATTAATTATATAGTATGTTGCTGCTAATTGGAGCGTTACTTATAAATTGTCTAGTATCGCTTAGCAACCCATCATAAGTAGGTTCAACTGAATAGAGGAAATTACATTATCCAGTAATCATTTTCAAATCATTCAAAAAACAAGAGGCTTTCAAATCCCATGGTTTAGTTTCTGATCTCTTCAAATCACATAATCATATGTCCAGATTATCCAATCCGCTAGCTCTTTGGTGAGAGGACCCAATATGCAAGTGCATCGATCCGCTCACTTTTCGGTATAGGGACTTACTATTCTTTATAAGTCCATCCATTAATTCTCCAACGAAGGGACATGCTCCTCATGGTTTATCGCTCCATCTCTCCGATCGAGTGAACTATGTCCTATTAGTTAATATATTAGGTTTTTAAGGAACAATCAAGTTCAATTGGCGTTCCAAGATGATATTAACATAAATATCATATTCAAATGATTTTCAAACCCAAATATTTATCAATCATTTATTCATAGGTTTAAGTCAAATGCATCAAACAAAAATAAAAATAGTCTAATCTTATCAAGAATTGCCCTCAGATCTTAACCTAGAGCAAGCCTACGAGATCGTCTAGGATCCGCTGCATGGGTAAGTGATTCAATAATAATCCTTCATCATTTATTCGAAACAAAAGTGAAGTGCAAAAAAATAAACCTTATTACATTCCACCCCGGTCATGGGATCACGATACCCGATCTAGATCCTCTATCGTGGTCAAGTACATGCGCCACTAATGGTGATCGCCCCTACTATACCATTGCGGATTGATTCCTTACATACTTTTGTAGCCAGTTACTTTGGACCTACTCCTTTATCAAGTCACACAGATGTCTACACTTGGTCTCGTGCCCATCCGCTCATGAAATAGACTATACTTGCAGATTTCTAACCCAATATGTGGATGCTCTCTTAGTGGTTTTTTATAGGAAATCTACTCACTAGTATCCAAGTAGATCCTCTCTAGGGTCCTTTTAATTCAATGTAAGAGGAAAACTTCGGTTCCCTTTTCATTCACTTCGATCCTACGAAGCCATCATTAGTTTTTTGATTTCCGTTATCCTTCCCATATCCTTCCTTGGATTGTCCTCATCCCTTATGACATTGACTTCAGCACTCTCAGCTTCAGTGTCCTCCTGGCCTAGATATCTTTTAACTTGATAGTAGAAATCTACAAGATCCGCTCGTGGATCTCTCTCCAAAGCGATCTTACTAGCAACTCCAAAAACCATCGCCATAAAGACTATTGATAGGTAAGGTTTTTGCACAGCAGCTGCTGCTACATTGAATCTTGTTAAGTAACTATATAAGGTCTCATCAGCCTTCTGTTTTACACTCGAAAGTGTCATCACATTCCTTGGTCACTTTGTATGAACCCTATACGGGTTCATAAACTTCTCCACTAACCCAGGTCACGGGCTGATGAACCCATTCTTAGGCTGGCGAAACTACATCACTGCTAAATCTATGAAGTATAATGTAAAACACCATCCCATATCCTCCTTCAAAGCACCCACTATTCCCATGTGTTGGATATATCTCATCAAGTGGACTGTTGGATCTTTCCTTTTGTTATATATTTTCAACGTTGGCAGCTTGAAATAAAGTGGTTTTTTTGAATATCGAATGTTAGGTCTAAATGGGTTTGCATTAATATCCTTCAAACTCTGATCGGATGCTCTCCTTCTAAGAACGAGTCTTGACATATCAGCAATGTTATCATTGTCATTTAATGGAAATCTCTGAGGCTCAACGTGCTCCTAATCTAGTTCTTCACCTTGCCTCCAGTCACTATGAAGAACTTCTAGACCTAACCTTTGTGGTTGTACATTCACATTCTGGTCTACATCTCTAACTCCAACATTGTCTGTTCCCGAAATCATAACATGCCTAAGACCCAGATCAATCATGCCTCCTGACCATTATGGTTAGTACCGACCTATATAGGTGCTCAAAGGTTGGCCTTGTTTTGTTCTGCTCCATTCTTCTATGCATTCACTCCGCCTTTCGGCCTCTGATTCTAGACTACAACTGCTCCAGCTTTCCTTTTTTGTTTCATCCTTCGGAAGAATCACTTAAATGCCTCTTCTTGCCGTGCTAAAAATCTAGCATTCATCTCCATCATCATCCCTTCCATCTGTTCTCTATGGACAAAGATAAAAGGAAGATTTGAACTTGAAGACACCTCCTGGCCACCCATATATTCTTGTCGACTTCCTCCAGCAATAACTTTTGTAGTAGGCCTCTTTATCTTCTCCATATTTTAGATCTAGGTCTTTCTTAGTGAAGGAACCAAAAATGTTGGCTCAAAATGTTGACAAATCATCCTAAAATTGATGAAATCGCAATCAAACAAATACAAAATGAAAGAAAATGAAGAGAAAGGAGAAAAACATAAAGATTTTATAGTGGTTTGGCGAAATCTCCAACCTATTTTCACTTAATCCATTTTTATTCATATCTTCTCTTTAAAATACAACAATTACAATCAAAATCCAACCACTAACTAGTGGATCTTGGATTTTTCTAGAGGTTCTAAAAGAAGAAGTGAGAAAGATCAAAAATCCCCTTTTCTAATTAAAGTCCCATTGATATTTATAGATGAAATCGTCCGCCGTAATCGATAGGTCACAAAAACCCGGTAAGATATAAGATCTGCCAAGATATGGAAGAATAACGAGTCAATCTAGAGCAATAAAATTATGTCAGTACTGACCATATTAGTTGTATATAGATAGAAGCTACCCCATACTTCCATAAGTCTAATCTCTAAAGTTCTTAGGTTGCCCCCCATTTAGAAAATCAACTCGGTACCGACTATGTCGACCAAGTTCCAATTGGTCCCAAACATTCTAAGTTGCTTCATATAATTACTTCAAGCACCCTCCTATGTTCTTGATCCATTTCATCTTCGTCTCGACTTTTAGATTCATTTAGAAGCTGCTCAGTTTAAAGGCTGGATAATCTTTGGTACTGACCAAATCATGTCGGTACTAACCATATTTTGCTTGGCAGAACTTACTCAACTTGGTGTACTCCTTTCTTGTATCATTCTGAATGGTTCCAAATCATATTGGTACCAACCAAATCATGTTTCTACCATACAAATTATGGTCGGTACCAACCAAATCATGCATTTTCAAAACTTAACCAAATTTTGATTTCTTCAGTCTTGACATTTTCCAAGCTTTTTGACTTATTTCTTCGTCATTTTGTAGTCCAGTTGATCCGTGGGTCTATTATACGACTGGAAAATTTGCATGAAATACTACTCTTATTATATTATATCGTGGTTAAATATAAAAGTAGTGGGTTGTAGGCATGTTACCCATTTCAACCATGTATTATTCCTAAAGTTGAATTGGACTGAATATTTCATTTTCTAATCTTGGAATTTAGGTTATGTATTAGTCATTAAATTGTCGTCATCAAGCCATTTGATTGTGAAACTGAATTTTCTCCTAATTAGGCAACTATCTCATTTTTTTGTTATTTTTTATTATACTCTTATCTATTATTCATGAATTAAATCTTTATATTATCTACATCTAATTTCCACTTCTAGGGGATTCTCATTTGTAGTGCCTCAAACCGCCATTGAATTTGATTCAAGGGTGAACCTTTTACAAAATATGTTTTTAGGACAAATAGCATGAAATTAGACAATATCCCTTACTAACACAAATTCCAATTGAATTCTTTTTTAGTTCTTTCCCGAATGAAAAACAAAATGATAAGAACATAATCCACCCAAATCTTGGCAATTTCTTCATTGATTTAATAAAATATTGTGTATTGACTTCACTAATGGCAAATCATAGCCATCTTCTATTCACTAATTTATCTAAGATGCTCCAAATTTCCAGAAGGGATTAAGCGAAACACTCTAGTGAAACTTGTTGATGCTAAATCTTATTCTACCTGTCTCGAGATATAGTGTTCCAATTTAGTGAGTTTGATCTTATTTGTTGCTTTCATGAAATAAATTTTGGTTCTTTTATATTATGAGTCTGACACATTTTTCCTACGATATGGTTGGTTTGGCTATTAATTGCTCTGAAGTAATTAG
This sequence comes from Allium cepa, assembly GCA_030765085.1. NCBI lineage: Eukaryota > Viridiplantae > Streptophyta > Magnoliopsida > Asparagales > Amaryllidaceae > Allium > Allium cepa. The sequence continues at coordinate 64,850,577 of CM060935.1, forward strand.
TTAACATTTTTTATAAAAAATTAAATGTAGAAGGTTTTAAACAAAAAGTTGTCGATACGGGTAAAAAATTACAAGAGTTGGTCCTTACATATATGAATGACAAATCTATTTTTCATTTTTTCTACTAAATAAAGCTAATATAAATATCCTTAAGGTAAATTAAATTATCGATGTATATAAAAAGATAAGAAGTTATTTATTTGAACAAAAAGATATAACGGTCTATCAAGTAGTTTATCTTATTTGTTTATCTTTTCTTCTTTTCTTTTTTATTAAAATAGGTAATTATCAAGTAATTTATCTTTTACATTTTATATCTTATCTTTTATTATTTTATATGTAAATATATAACAATATCCTATTTTATCAATTAATCCGTCTTTCGTCTTTTATATTTAATCATTTATCTTTTTAAAATTAAATAAGTACTTATTAATGATTTATTTTTACCTTTTATATTTATGTCTTACATTTTATCATTGTTAGTATAAAAATATATCATTATAACTCGTAGAAAACCATGGTTGTGATCAATTTCATTTTATACACATTATGCAAAAAATTAAAAAAAAAATCATCTTTTGTATAAATAAGATAAAAGAATCATCATTTATATAAATTTACTTATAAAACAATATTGCAACTAATATTTTTAGAGATATAGAAGAATTTATTTATATTTATCGTTTATAGCCAAAATTATATGCACAAAGATGTTATTATTTTATACTTTATTATTCTATTAAAAAGATAAATAAATTTGTTGTTTCATGCAATTTAGATTCTGATTATTTTTATATGTGAATTATATTTCATATAGTATACCAAAAAAATGATAATTATTATAATCCTTTTCAATTATTTTAAATATTTGATCAATAAGAAAAGTAATCATTTTATATAATAATATTTTCCATTTATATAATTAGCATCCAAAATCTATAAAAAATGATGGCGGTGAACACTTTTATCCATTTATTATGAAAATTTATGTAGAAAAGATTAAAGAAATATCATTTTATATACAATTAATCATAAATTGATAAAATCATTTATGTTTTTGTTAATGCGAATTTAGTATATGAAAATAGATGTTATAATTTTGATCTTTATCATTCTCTATAAAAATAAATTCATTCTTTATTTATTTATCGATAGAATTAGTACGTTATGTGCACGAAATATAGTTTAATAATGGGTTCAATTTTTATATTTAGATATATGTAATTACCAAGTTACTTTTTTTTATCTTTTATCATTTTAAAAATAAAAATATTAGAGTTTATTAAATATTTATCTTTAACCTTTTATCATTTATCTTTTTAGACCTAAAGCTATGTGACTATTAATATATTCATGTTTTATCATTTATATTTTCTGATTTAACTTTTATCATCTCAAATGTAAAAGTATAAATATTATAAAGATGATAGAAATGATCATTTTTATCCGTAACTCGCCTTTTGGCAAGGCCGGATTTAACTCGGTGGAATTACAATCGCCATGGCTGGATGCCCGGGGAGGCGATTGGCGGGATTTAGGATGGAATACACTCAAGGCTATGATCGATACTGTCAAATTGGACCGAGCTTCAATCGAGGCGAGATTGATAAGGAATGATAAACAAAGTTCATATGCTTAAGTTATGGATGGATCAATATTAATGGGAAACTAGTTCATATCGATAATTTTGTATCGATCGAGATGGACATGGCTGTTTACTTTGAATCGATACATTCTATCAATATAGGCGTATCGATTGGATGGATACAGAAGACAAATAGGGAACTCAGTGATGTGCAGCTCAACATTATACCTAGGATGGATACGAAGCAATGGTCATAAAGGCTAAGAAGTGCACTTCGTATCGATCACTTATCGATCGATATGAAAGACACATACAGAAGAAGCTATGCTACATGGATACGAAAGTATCGAGCAGTACATCTCAAACCCAAAAGGGAGCAATTGCAGTAAGAACCGTGTTTCATATCGATCATGTTCATATCGATCGATACAAAAGAAGCAGTCAAGATGGAGCGTAAAGTATGGATTGCCATGCAAGATTCGAGGTTATATGATGCATACAAGATAATGGATACGAGATGATGGATACGAAATCATCAGGTTGACTTACAAATACAATTTTGAATCGATCATATCTTGCAATCTACACGTTGGAACTTCATGAAATTTGGAAAGTAAGGACTTTGCACTATCATCTTTTACCATAATCGACCTCCGCTCGATCTAACATGGGGATTATCGATACGAATGACTTATTAATCGATCCCGTAGCATGGAAGTGGGCCCTACCAATCTGCGTATGGGCCTATATAGACCAAGTGGCTTCTAGGCCGAAATTTTTGTTGGATATTTTGCTTCCTTTACCTATAAATAAAGGGGGCATGGATCAGGAAAAGGGATCTTCTTCTTTTTTGGCAAAAACTCTACCATTTTGATTATTGATGTCCAAAGGATTGTAACTATAGTCATAGTATAAAGGAAATAAAAGGATCTATTCAAAGTGGACGTAGGCCAGAGATAACCGAACCACTATAAAACTTCTTCTGTCTCTTACTATCTTGCTCATTAACATTTACTATTTCTTCATTTTTTACTCTCTACATTTTCTGGATCTTTAATTTGTGATTGGATATTGAGGACTTACGTGTAAACATGGTGCTTTCACTACTTTTGGGGTTCGTAACCAAATTTGGCACAAATACATTACTGTTTTCACTGAGAAGACTAGCACCCACTATACCAAATTTGGAGTTCAGACTTGAAAAGCTAAAAGATTGAATCTTGAAGGAATCATGGTTAGGTAATAGACTAGAAGGGCATTAACAGGGGGGAGCCATCAAGAGGGAAGTCAAGGGGCTTCCTCTAGAGATGGAACAGATCAAGCATCCATCTACATTACAAGGGATAAGATGTAGACTATGATGGATTCCATGCAGGAACGGTTGTTGAAAATGCAAGAGGAGATGATGCAGAATCTTCTCAGACGGTTTGGATAGGCTGGAGCGACAGGAGCTGCAAGAATGCTGATCCACGGAGCTGGATTGAAATGACTAAATTAGAAGCCAGATGGAGCGGTCCAACGGGTGGCAGCCCCAATCAACAAATAACTATCAACTTGGATGGATCTAGACTCGGGGGCACACCCCCGTATAATGTTAGATCGACTCGTGAAGGAATACCAGGTGTTGCTGCACAGCATGGTGCCGATAGGAATGCAGGAACACGTGATGATATGTATGTACCGGAATTCCCTAAAGGACTTGGGGGCAACTAGGAAATGAAGATGGGAGGCAACCCTTAGTGGATAACACCGGACTGGTAGAAATTATCAAGCGAACTATACACATAGGTCTGGTAAGTAGAGATCTAGAAGGTGTAAATAGTAGTCTATTTACTCACAACATCGGGATGGCTAGGAATCCACTAGAGTTCAAGCTACCTACTCTGGAAGCATACTACGGTAGGACAGATCCTATCGATAATTTGATGAGGTACACAATTCGCATGGAAGTGCTGGGCGCAATGGAGGAAGTTATGGCCCGATGTTTCCCCCGTATTTGACGGATATAGCTGCTATGTGGTTTAGGTAGCTAGAAAATGGATCTATTAGGACATGGACAGAATGGGTGGATAGGTTTTTGAAGCAGTTTCCGGTTCATATCAAGAGGCCAAAAAATGTGATGCCATTGACATCGGTTAAGCAAAGGACAGGAGAATCGCTCAGGGCTTTTCTGACCTGATTTAATGTGACGGTTCCTTTGGTGGATCGGCCGGATACATCAATGATTCTAGTGGCGGTAGTGTTAGGAGTTAGGGACAACTCGGATTTTAAGATATCATTGATATGGGATCCACCAATGGATCTCGAGGAATTCTTTCGTGAGGCTGAAATGTTCCTTCGGCTGGAGGATGCAAGCATGGATATGAAGCCAAAGGAAGTATACATGGTTAAGGATGGAGAACCATCTGGTGAAAGCTCGAGTAAGGATAAGGATAAGGATAAAGAAAAGAGGAAGCCGAACGACGATTCTGGCAGGGCAAGGAAGCAATGGAGAGAACCAAAATTCTCCACTTATATAGGACTGAATGAGACAACAGAACGGACATACTTGGATACTTGGGAATACCTTCCTTATCGAAGGCTAGCAAGGAGGGAACCGTCAAAACATGAAAGTGCGTCGAGAAGGCACTATCTCTTTCATGACCTCGATAGGCATGACACCAACAGTTGCAAGAATCTAAAGGATATAATCGAGGAGTGCGTAATGAGTGGTCAGTTGCGGCGGTATGTCGAGACTCGGAATGTGGCAGTGAAATAGGAGCAGCCACCGTCTACCTTAATCAATGACAGAGCGAGGCCTAAGAATGATGGTCAGTTGGTCTTCGACTAATCAGGGTGGTAAGGAATAAGTAGCAAACTCCGGACAAACGGCTAAGTCGCTTACTCGTGTACGGGAATGGAGATAGCTCCTAAGCATGCTCTGAGACAATGATAAACCGTGATGCTCTAGTTTGTGAAATCTAGTTTCTTTTTATGGTTTGGACATTCTTTTCTTTTGGATTATCTTAGGATTTGGTTTGGTTTCTTATTTTTTTGATTTTTTGGTTTGGATTTCAATTTGGAGTTTGGGTTGGATTTTGGTTTGGATGCTTGTTTTTTGGTTTGGATATTGGTTTGGATTTTCGATATGGATTTCTGGTTTGATTTGGATTTTGGATTGGATTTTTAATTGGATTTTTACCTAAATCTTGGTAAAAGGTCATCAGGTATGGACTATTCCTAGCAAGGAGTAGGTCACTTCATTCGAATGTGGTGGATCGACTTATTTAGGTCGTCGAGTATGGACTATGCTCGGCAAGGGTCCGGAGTGACCAAGATTTGGCCTAGGACTTAGGCCCCATATTATCTAGAATTTCTTATTTCAAGTCATTAAGTATAAACTATGATTGGCGAGGGTCCGAAGGGACCATGATTTGGCTTAGAACTTAAGGCATGGCATTACTCGGCATTCAGGGACACTAAGACAGGATCACCGTTGATTTAGGACTTAGGCCAAGTCATTGTTTAATACAAGTCATCAAGTGTCAATTGCGCTTGTCCAGAATCCGAAGAGGTTATGGATTCGGATATTAGCTATGAACAGCTAAGGAATTGGGCATAGACCCGGAGTGGTACTGGATTTGTCTAAGGGACCGGAGCGGTCCCGGATTTGGATATCGACCCAGAGAGGTCATGGTTTGGTAATTGGTTACTAGATATGGATGGATTAGAACTTGGTTGTCGGGTTCGGATGAGTATGGAATCGGCTAAGGATTTGGTTACTGGATTCGGAAGTAGATATCGACTCAGAACGGTCGTGGATTTTGAAATTGGACTTGGATGAACTAGCCTGGCGATGGATTGGACTACAGACTGGATAACATGGTTATCCATGGACTATGGATTTTTGTATTTTAGCAATTCCAAAACACATCTTCCTGTTGTAAGATATGTTTTAGAGGGAGGGGCAAGTGTTAACCCATCTTTTGGCAAGGCTGGATTTAAATCACAAGTAGTGATGGCAAATTAATTTTGGAAAAATGTTTACAAAAATAAATACTGTAAAAAAATATAGATAGCGTGACCGAAAATCGTTTTAACCATAAACTGCTTTTGAACCATCAGAAGTTTTTCAATTTTTTTTACATATACTTATTTGCTTAGTAATTAAAGAAAATAAATAAAAACTTTTTTCCATTTATGGAAATAATTTTTTTGGATGATGTCATCAAAAATATTTAGGAAATGACCTTTTATGGTAATACTTAACTTTTAAGTAAACGAAAAGAGGTGTAAAGTTAACATGTGAAAATGAGGCTCCATTGTGTCCTTTCATGTAAGGTAAGAGGTGGTTATGACCTCTTGCAAAATCGTATATAAGAAGAGGCATATCCTTAGGAATAAATCACTAGTTTACTAAGTTTGAGATGAAGTATGAGATTTAAAAATGATGGAAGTGCTTAAGCACTAATCCACTTATTATTCTTTAAATTTTTTAAGTCTTAACCAAATCATCTCCAGTATCTTTTAAAATTTGGCTTTAGGCCTCAAATATCAAGGGAGGCATGATTAGCAAGTAAGAAGTGGGAGATGGTGAGAGGAAGAGGAAGAGGAGGATCTAGAAGGGGGGTGTGAGCATGGAAGGAGGAAAAGAGGTATACCCTTGGTTTGGAAGTGCTAAAAGGTTAGGTCTTTAGGCTTTTGGTGACGGTGGGAAGTGGTTCATTATTCTTGTGGCTTTGGGCTTAGGTTTGGCATGGATCTAAGTAAGTTGTCTCACTATCCTATAAGTACACATTGTGTATTTATATGTTTTGTGCAAATTATAAAGTTAAAGTGACATTAACTAAGTAAAGTTATAAACTTTGAACCCCTCTTACTTTTGAAACCAATTGATAACTTTGTACTATATAACATGAATTCTATTACCCTCTTAAACATGTAGCATGTCCTTGATTTAATGTTTAAATGGTTGTTTAACTTGTTAACAAATTGAAGTAAATTTGAAAGTATTTGAAGCGAGAATAGTCGTTATAAGTACACTTTCGAATCCCTTTTTTACGGGAATTTTTATAAATTAAATGGAGAGGTATTCTTAGGGGTTTTGTGACACCCCACCTCTATACCGATATTATCCAAGAGTACTACAGACTAGTACTTCAGATAATACAGAGAATGAGGCTATGTAGGGTACACATGTGAATATTCCTTCGGACTAACATTGGTTCGTATTTAAACATAAAATAAATAGCTCGGCTATATGTACACAATAATGAATTAAAGGAATAAGCACATGTGCCTCCAGGAGAGAATAATACATGATATACATAATATGCAAAGCATATAGAGTCAGAATCACAGTGATAACATATAATACATACATATGTATATAATACGAATATATAAATAGTACAATATGATTCAAATGACGTTAACTCATTGTAATGCGATGAATAATTTACAAGTCAGAGACAAATAAACACCGTGAGTTTATTTCATATATAAACAACATACAACAATCCTAATATATAATTCCTCAAATGTAACTATTTCATTAAACGATATATCAAAGGACTTGTATAATTATAGAAAATATGTATAATATCATAAACAATCATCATGGCATCACATCGTCGAAACATATCAATTCTCATATGAACTAATTCAACACTAAGATCAAAAGATGTCACCAACCATATAAAAGCACATCAATAGAAATCATGAAGACTATTTCCAATGGGAGAATCATCTATACAATTCAATCTCACCATATAAAATGAAATCATTAAGTGAATAGAACTATCACACATCAATGCTTAAATACAATATCAATAAAAATTCAAATCAATAGATATTGTGAGATAGCATGTCAACTCATCCAAATAATATCCAATAGTATACCAACCATAGAGATAATCCAACACAATCCAAATCACTATCAATAATCCAGGCTATTTGAAAATGTCAAATCATCTAACGGTATGATATAACGGGGATTGAGTACACTTTAGGCTCATCCTATCTCCAGTATAGCCACCTCATAGGATAATGAATAATATATGGCAATTCACAACATGCTTATAATCTTAAACCAGAAAGGGAGACTGATTGTACAACATGCTCTAGGGACACATGACAAGTTGCCTTTCATAGAGTACTGTTTATCCCTACAGTCTTCAATTACCTCAACCGATATCATGACCTCATCCGCTAGTGGCTCATCTACGCGAAGCCCCAATCACGAACCCGCTTTGCCCGTATAGGTAACAGACTGATAGTTTATGCGACACAATGGGTTGTAGGGCACCTGCCCTACTAACTATCAATCCTATCATGTGCATCCAAATGTACAACAACAGTGTCACAGATCTGGGGCACGACTCCACGATCAGACCACTAGGGTAGATACTGGGCAATTTGGTTCACTCTTGAATCATAAAGGTAGCTGGACAACAAGTGGATGACATATAATACTCATATACAATATTCACATACAGCTCTAGTTATAAACCGACACACAGTTCCCTATTAGTCATCATGTGACAATAATATAGTTGAGCTCTAATCCCACACCGACACACAACCATACTCATAAGTCACTACATGACTATAGTATACTCACCGTAGCGAATATCATCATATACATGAATGATTCACATTTGAATGACATTTACTTACAAATAATAATCAAACAAATAACATAACAGCATCTCATACCACCACATGTTACTTGATAATTATTCAACGCTCATTAACTACACCCAATCCACACCAATATTTCTACATGACAAGTCCGATGTATAACCGAAAAATTGTTACCGAAAGTCTCATACCAGACGATGTAACTAAACTATTTATTCAAATTTCTCATCATACAGAAATAAAATCACACAAATCTAATAAAAAATGCCACATATCCAGAAGGATGTAATCACCATATCATCTTAAGCCATTAACTAAATTTATATCAATGGTGAATCACTTATATAATTATAATTCAATAATAAAAGAAGTATCAAAATAGTAATATAAAAATCGATTATACAATTAAATATAAAATAACAGACATAATTAAATACATACCTTCATGGGAATGCATAGTTTATAATTTAGTTATGGGGAAGTTCGTGTTTCGTTTTCAATAATGAATAACATCATCGCAGGTAATCCTTGGTCTGACACGTGTCCATATACTTTGCTTAAGCCTTGCATATGTTAAAATTTATATATATTTGCTTCACATGCAGCTTTCAAGTACACAAATATTTTATTTGTGGCTACGTGATTGGTTTATTCAGTGTACATTGCATGAACCTTATTTTTAAAGTGCCAACATTTTTGTTTTTGTGATTTGTGGCCATGTGAATTGTCATTAATACATGAAACTATACATGTATTTGCTCATTTTATTCAACCTGTTCATAAGCCTTGCTATTTTTAGTCTTTCCATATATACACACTTTTTTTTTTGAAATCTAGAAGAACCCAACGGGCTGGTAAACTCCTGATGAAGGTATGTTAAAACCGTCCGCTAATTCAAGCCCTCGTACCCTAGTGTAAATTTATACAGGATAAGAAAGCACTTGGTACGAATCGAACCTGAGTCTTTTTACCAGAACTCAAGCCTCATTTCCATTGTGTCACACCCGCGGACATATGTACATACATATATATATATACACGTAATACTAAGTATTTATACACATGCACGCACCTTTGCCTTCATGAGTACTATTATTTATATATTTCAAGAATGTCACTTCTTTCTAACATCTTTAATTCTTTAAAAAATATATAAATAGCGGTACTCGAACAATTTGCACTTCACAACCTCATAGGCATGTATATTTTTATTAACTCTCATATATATAAAACACTGCCTACATAAATACACAGCCGCACACCTATGTACACTAATTTGCACACAGAATATCTCCTATAACAGCAGCGACACATGTGTAATGACATACTCTCATGCACAGGCATGGCCCTAGGGTAAGGCTGGCAAGCCAGCCGCCTAGGGCAACAAGGTGGAAGGGGGCAATAATCCATGAATTTGGATAGATGATAGGCTTTTACTTTATAAAATTTTCAAATGGTATTGTATTCCAGTGGTTGTGTGTAGCTTCCAAAGCAAGTGTCTTTGACTCGATTCTGGCGTTTGGAAATTAAGCCATTTTTATCACCTTAAAAATTTCATTTGTGCCTAGGGCAACAGAGTGGATTGGGCCAGGCTTGCATGCACACAACAATCTCCATGCATATTTTAACTAAACTCCCACATCACAGTAGCCTACACTAGTACAGGATCACCTACACACACAAGAACACACTCCTGAACCCATATACATACACAGCCATGTACCCATATTACCACAACACGCACTCCAGCTCACGAACACACACATAAACTCTAAAGCAAGGAAATAAAAATACACATTCACACAATGTAGAATTGGTCCAGGCTTCACCCAAGCACACACATACGAGAAAACATGAAGAATTTTAAACAAACAACCTCTAGATCCTCTCGAATAATAGGTTAGGATAACTGGAGATTGTCTAACTTTAACTTCCTGTATAAATAAATAACGGAAATTCCATTTCATTTTTAACATAAAAATATTACCTTGGCAATGTCCAAATAAAAACCATAAATGAAAACTTGAATAATTACGGTATCAAGGATTACATAACCCTGAATAAGCCTATCAATCTTAGAGCAGAGATTAGCAGATATAAGTTATATAACTCAATCTAGCTATTGTATATAGAACTACATATATAACAGCATCTCCAACAACAAGCAAGATCTCAGGAATCACATATCCGCACCCAAATTCAACTCCAACAGAGTGTAGATAATCCGATAGTGCAAAAATCGAGGGGAAAAGTTTTGGAATATGAGACTTATTGAGACGCCTCTTTAACAGGTACCTGGGAACCAAGCGTCTGCTCAACAAGCGCCTCGAATTGAAACGCTTGTTGAACAGACGCCTTGTTCCTAGATGCCTGTTGGATAGGTGCCTCAATTCTCCCCTCGAAATTTGGGCATTTGTTCAACAGGCGTCAGATCCGATCTCCGTTGGAGAATATTGCTCTTCAACATTTCAAAGTGTGAAAAATCGTACATCCACCCTCCGAACTATTGGAGATGCTTTAATGAAGTGATAATTAAAATGCTTTTCAAAAAATTGATCCTACGCGTTATTCATCTATGGTATCAGTGTAATAAGTGTTGATCTCATTTAATAACTCAATGCATGTAAAAAGTGAATAACTCACTGTGGAAAAAACTAGTTAAGTGGACAAATTAGCGAATGCATCATGCAAAAAAAACTAAAAATATATATACATTTTTTTCTTCAAAAGGTTGATAGATCAAATATCAAAGGCTTATACACACACATACCTGCTCATGGAATGCATCAATAACCAACACCGAACCCAAAACACACCCAAATTCAGCTCAAATACATTGCGCACATGCCCAAAATCTGTTGCGCACTCACTGCTCAATATGCGTTTGCTTCTTCCTCAGTTTTCTATGCACGCACCGACACAGAAAGCCCATACAGCAGCAACTAAGAACTTAGATTCATTCACTACTAGAATTACAGTATATACCCACAACAGGGTTTCAACGGCCGCCAACGGGAATTTTCAAAGGCTACCAACGATTCGTTATTTTTTAACAAGTCGTTGGTAACCGTTGTTTTGCGGCCGTTGGCAGGGTCGGCCCTGGCACTGGGCTGCTTGGGCGACTGCCCAGGGCCCAATCTTAGATCATGGCCCAATAAATAAAGAAGTTTGTATATATGAACTTAAAATAATAATAATAATGCATGTGCTGTAATAAAATGTATTCTCAGCTAATGTTGGTGGTTTGCAGTTTTAGCAGTTGGAGTTCAAGTCCTAGTTATTGTGCTTTGAAAACAAAAAAAATATTAATTTAAAAAAATATTCATTGTTTTTGCCCAGGGCCCCAATTTCTGTTGGGCCGGGCCTGGCCGTTGGAAGCCGTTGGAATTATTCGTGTAAACCTGCAGCCAAGTCGAGAGCACAAATCATTCCTCTCTTCCTACCAAAAACACCCAAATCCATCACCATCTTCTTCCACTCCGCCCCTTTTCTTGCTCCTAGCATCCCCATGCAAACGACAGCCATTCCGATGCCATCAATCAACACCAGCGGCCTCTCTCCATCCAAATATAGCTCCAAAATCAGGTTTTGCCTAAAACCTTAAAATTTTAAATTTTGATAATTATGTGTTTAATTTTTTGTTGTAGTTGTATCTAATGGCCTATTGATTGTTTATTATACCAAACTAAATGCTAATTACGATTATTACCATCCAAATGTCCAAATTGTTTGTGTGTGTATATATATTATGATATACATATGTTGATAATTTAGTGTAAATGCGCATTTGAGTTAGCGTTAGGTTAGTTAGGATTGATTTAAATTATTTTGTGTATGTTTTGTAAAATATTAGGCAAACATGAATTAGTCGAATATTTTAGGAACATGAATTATATCTTTTACAAAATATATTAGCATTAGATAAGCATATAATTTAGTATATATATACACATGAATTATATATTTTGCGAAATAGTAAAAATCATATAATTTACTATATATTTAATAAAATAGTAGAATATAAATAAAATAATGCATAATATGCTTTATTTTATATATTTAATAAAACGATAACATTTAAACAAAATTTAAATCCCTTAGTGAATTTTTTACCCCGTCTGACAAGTGTTGTATATGATCGTTGTATGAATATTCATTTTTATTGCAAAACGGATATTCATATTCATCTGATATAATATTTGTTGGATTTGTCCATGTATTGGACAGTTACAAACACTATAAATTAATTTACGTTTCGTAAATCATATCGTTATAAACGATTCACAAAATTTCGACAGTATTTCCTTTTCGTATCTTGTGTACATGCATATGTGTACGATACAAGAAACATGGGGGAAGTGCTGCCGAAATTTCGGAAAATCGTTTATAATGATATGATTTAAGAAATGTAATTACTATTGTGTTTGTAATGGAAAGTAGGATGACCGACCATCACAAAAGGTACAAAAATGTGAACAAAATAAAAAGAAATATAACTTTGTATATAAACGAAAATGGATTATAAAAAACAGTAAAATCTAAATGTGTTTATCGAATTTGATTAATACTTTTTTTACTATTGATCATAGGTTTTATGGTAGGAAAAATAGTCAATTATTTTATTGATCGGAGCTGGATTTATCAAAGAAGAGAAATGTGAGGCTCAATAACTAAACATTTTCTTAACGGTGTAAATGTGTTTGTCGAAATTTCTTTAAGTAAAATTGGAAACGACGTAGAAATTCGTTGTCCATGTAGTAGGTGCAAATTATTGGAGCATTTAGTACCCAATATGGTTAGGATTCATTTGCACCAATATGGTTTCGTAACCAATTAATTGGTGTGGGATCATCATGGAGAAATTATAACACGTAACGAAGAACAGTTAATAGAGGTCATTAGTGATGAAGTTAGTAGACGAATCTCATAGAACATATGGTTCAAGATGCAGCATGATCAATGTTCCCTACTGTTGAAATTAATAATGACGATGTTAACGTCGAAGAGGAACCAAATGTTGGAGCGAAAAAATATATGATTTATTGGATGCTGCTAAGAAACCTCTTTGGAATGGATGTACTAGCGGTACTCAATTATCGACAACTACAGAGTACATTGCAATGAAATCAAAGTACAACCTCACAGAAGCCGGATTTACGGCTATTGTACAAGCTGCTAAACGTCATATGCCATCAGATAATTTAATGTGCGAAAATTATTATGAAGTGAAAAAACTTATATCATCTTTTGGTTTTCCGTATCAAAAAATTGATACATGTCTAAATGGTTCCATGTTGTTTTGAAAAGATGATGTCAGTCTTCGGAATTGTAAAACATGCAATCAAGAAAGATACAAACCAAGGAAAAAAGGAAAAGAAGTTCCATAAGCGTATGCATTATTTACCTATCACTCCTAGACTTCAAAGGTTATATGCATCATCTGTAACATCACATCATATGAGATGGCATAGTGTGAGAACACCTGAAGAATGTACATTAACACACCCATCTGATGGAGAAGCATGGAAGTATTTTGATAAGAAATATCCCAATTTCGCAGCGGAGTGCCATAACGTTAGATTAGGTTTGTATATTGATGGATTTTCACCGTTTTCTCAATTTGGTTCTAAATATTCATCTTGGCCTATAATCATTACACCTTACAATCTACCCCCGTAGATGTGTATGAAAACTCCATATATGTTTCTCACAATTGTTGTCCCGGGCCCTGATGATCCGACATAGGGCATCGATATTTACTTACAACCGCTAATTGAAGAGTTGAAAACATTATGGTATGAAGGAGTTGAAACATACGACGTATCGAAAAAAAATTCGGATGTTCGCTTCTTTTTTATGGACTATTAGCGACTTTCCTGCATATGCAATGCTTTCGGGTTAGAGTACGGCCGGTCATTTTGCTTGTCCTTACTGTATGGAAGAAACACGAGCATTTTCTTTACGGCATGGGAAGAAAATTTCATGGTTTGATTGTCATCGACGTTTTCTCCATATTAATCATACTTTTAGAAGAGACAAAAAAACTTCATAGCTAGTAGACATGAGACTTTTTGGTCAAGTGAAGATATATATGAACTTGTAAAAGATTATCCAAAGATACATAAAACCAGGTAGCAAACTGAAATCCAAGGTAAATCGACATTTCATAATTGGTGCAAACAGAGTATATTTTGGGAGTTGTCTTATTGGAAAAGTCTCTTAATCCGTCATAACATTGACATGATGCATAATGAGAAAAACGTATTAGATAATGTGTTTAATACACTTTTGAATGTTAAGGGAAATACTAAGGACGATCTGAAATCAAGACGTGATATAGAAGAAATATGTAATCGTCCTGAGCTTCATATGAAGCCAAATGACACTAAAAAACATAAAGCATGTTATGAACTAGATAACAACCAAGTTAAAGTACTGTTAAAATGGGTGAAGGGATTACGATTTCCTGTTGGAATTTCATCTAATCTTCGTAGATGTGTCGACTATAAGAATAGAAGACTGAGTGGGATGAAAATCCATGATTGCCATGTAATGATGCAAAACTTGTTACCCGTCGCTTTCAAAGAATTGTTGCCCGTAAAAGTTCGGAAGGTTATAATAGAAATTTATTTATTTTATAAGGAGCTTTGTCCAACTACGTTAAAAGTTGACCGTCTTCGTAAACTTGAGGTAGAAATCCCTATACTTCTCTGCAAACTGGAGAAAATATTTCCTCCAAGTTTTTTCAATGTAATGGAGCATGACATATCATAATCATTGCATGCACTACCAATTAAAATTGCACGCACACGAGGACTGAGTAATATCCGGTAATTTTTACAATTATTCACGCACACGCATCACATATCATCATCATCATTACATGCACTACCAATTAAAAATGACTTTGTTACATGCACCACATATCATCATCGTTTTATCTACGTCTATAATTAGAAATGAAATTTTCAACAGGTATTATGTCAGGCTTCAAACGTCGTAGCTCTTCTCGCTCAGCCGACGAGAGTGGTGGTGAGCCTCCGACTCGACCACTTGTATACTTGCAGCCGAAGGCTGATGGAGCGTAAGTATCAAAATTAAAATGATAACAATATAAATTTGTTCATACATATATATACTTGTCTAAAGCTTTGTTTTATGTTTAACACAGGGGATTTGATTTGGCACCCTCAGGAGTTGTGCTTGGCATTTCCAAGTAATCATATATGAGCAGGATGACAGATTGCTGGCCTAAGTGGAGTAAGATCCCTGACCAAGTCAGGGAGGCCATCTGGCAGGATTTTCAGGTGAGTTTATACCACTTTACTATATGAATAAGTATAAATGAACAACTAATAATATTTTCTCTTTGTACAAGGGCAAGTGGACTTGGCGGAGCCCGATGTCGCCATGGTTCAGCGCCACTGGAATTCGAAGGTCGCCAAAAATTACACGGAGGTAATGTCAGCTCTTAAAAAATCAAAAAAGAAACCGAACTAGATGGGCACTCCTGTATGGGATTCTTGGATGAGTTGGTGAAGTCGGAGAGGAACTCTGCCAGTAGAAGTAGAAATCCTATAACGCATCGTGGCGGATCCAAGTCTTTTCAGCATCACCGTGAGGACTTGGTATTATCAATTATGAATCTAAACCGTTATTACATTTTGTATATTAATCAGCTCAGTAATTAGCTATGAAAAAATAAAATAAATAAATTATTTATTACAGGAAATATCGCTTGGACGTCCCGTGTCTATGATGGAGGTATTTACCCGCACCCACGCATAAAGACAAGCAGACAATGCTGGCAATATTACATATCAGTGGGATGATGATGATAAGGCGACGGCTGCATTTGTATGCATATTTTAAATCTTATTTTAATAATATCGATAAGTTTAAATCCTATTCTACTAATTTTAACCATTAATTTTTTTTATTTTAGGCAAAGTTTCAGGAGGCACGAGCAGAGCTGCTTTTAGAATAGGATCGCGATGAGTTGACGGTAGAGGAGTAAGATTATATTTTCGACGTTATTATGGATCTGATGCAGCTGAATAGGCACTACGGCTATGGAAACCAAGTGGTAATCTTATAAACTTTACAATATTATATTTAACAAATTAACTTATAGATACACTATACATTAGGAACAAAAAACATGAACCAAAAAAAGGGTTCGCTATTTTACATTAGGAACCAAAAACATGAACCAAAAAAAATGGTACTAGTATTAACAATAATAAATGGAACTAAAAAGAACACACTAATGGAGGTCTTATATGACAAAGTTAAAGGGAAACTCATGCTTTATACCCCTGCTATTTATGAAAATAGATGAAATCTCCATATCTCTTTGCATGTCATAAATTAAATCCCTAAAATTTACAATAATGAAATCACACTCAAATTCATAACAATAAAAAATCAATAATCTAAATTATAAATGCAAATTAAAAAAAATCAAATTAATTTCGCTGGTGACAATTCAAATTGCTTGTAATATTAAAATATAAGGTACAATCCAAATTTATAATATTTTTAATATCTAGTATATTTATATTATATAATTTCATGAAATGTATTATTGTTGCTGATATAATATCCAAACTATTTTACCAAAAACAACAAAATTTAAAATCATTATATACCTTAGACTCTAATAATGCAATGAATCAAAGTAGTGACGGGTTTAGGATGCGATATACAAATGCAATGTACAATAAAAATAACTAAAATTGCACAAAAGAACATTCTACATTTGATACGTTATTTTAATTGAACAATGTAAGACAATATTGTAGAAATAAATAAATTCAAAAAAATCCAATAGTTCGAATCAAGTTTGTATAGCTCTAACACATTCCATTTTTATTTTTCATTCAAAACGGAAACAAGTGGAAATGGATTAAGAGTTTAATTAATTCATTGTAAAGTAGGGGAAAATCTGGTATTTTGGCATCATACACCAAAATTGATATTGAAAAGGTAATATTTTTTTATCGTTTATCATCCTACACTATTATCATTTAATAAAATATGCATTTCCTTGTGGTGTATGCATTGCCTAAGATCACGTCATTTACGTTTCTATATTTTAAAATATGCATTGCTTAAGAAAATGATTATAATACAAATGTGAATATCTCACATTCTATTTGCAGGTTCGGGCAGCTCAAAAGGCGTGTGACAAAGCTGAAATAAAAGAGCTTAGAGCCATGGTTGAGCAGCTGCAAGAGCAGGACCGTCTTCGCGCTATACAAATGGAGCAGCTGAATCAACGTTTAGCGGAGTACGCACAGAGGCATGGTTCCTTACCTTCGTCGTCTGGTGCTTCCAGAGGTGATGATGATGCTTGAAAGGTATGATGATTATTGTCTTTGTGGTTGGTTATTGTATATATTGACTTTGAGGTGGTGAGGATTGTGTTTGATGGTATTGTGTATATATTGACTTTGAGATTGTGAGGTTTAAGTGTTTGCATTGTATATATTGACTTGAATATGGAGTTGGAGTTGGTGTTGGTGAGGGTTTTGTTGTTTATGTACATATTGACTTGGAGTTTGGCTTGAAAATGTAATGTTTTATGTTGATTTTTGGTTGTTTATATTGTTTGTGGTATAATATGTTGGATATGTGATATATATGTGAAATGGAGTGGAAATGGAATGGAAATGGAATGTAAATGGAATGGAAATGGATATATATTGATTGTGTGTGGCTGGAAGGTGAATGGCATGGTGTTATAAAAAAAAATTCACCTAGATTAGCAACGGCTACCGATGACTCTTTGGTCATTTTAAACCAACGGCCTCCATCGGCTAAATGTCATTTGAAGTCGTTGGAAAAGCCGTTGGAATAGCCCCGTTGCTTCCGTTGGAAGCCGTTGGAAAGCATGAATGCTATTCCAACGGCTTTTCCAACGGCCACCAACGGTTGGAAGTCGTTGAAATAGCCGGTTTCTCTTGTAGTATTCTAGCTAGACATTGTAACAACCCACCATGGAATAGGCCTAAATTTCGATCAAGAAAAGACCCACCGAAAATTACATCATTCCAAGGAAGGCTTTTGGTTGGAAAAAGAAATAATAATACAAAGCCGTAACTAATCATTCTGAGCTCATAGCGGATGGAATAAAATATAATAGCAAAGTGTACGTATTTATTTCAAAATCATAAAATGTCATAATACAAAATGCCATCAAATCGTATCATAAATCCATTACAATAATTATCTAAATACATGGGTACAAATAAAAGAAAGTAATAATGATAAATACTGCCATAAGCCAAGTTTCTCCATCTCTAAGCATAGTCGCCGCCATTACTCCATCCATAGCCTATGTTGCAATGAGAAGAGAGTCAGAATAACAAGTGTTTGGTGAATAAAAAAACCTCGAGTCTTACCTTTTCATTATTTGTACAATATATTTCAAGATAAAAATATGTCTATGAACATAAAACCATTTAATACTTCTTACAAGGAAAGGAGGCAGGTCCTCAACAAATCAATTAATACATTCCATTGCAGTAGGTTTCTAAAATCCCATAACCCAAATCCTACATCATAAATAGCTAGCAATTGAAGAGATAGTAACCAAGCCACGTAATACCTTTATTGAAAATTAGGCAAACTCTGCTCATTTAATACCTTAATTTAGGCAGATCCCATCATATAATACCTATTTCCAAGGCGTGCTCCTCAATGATACTATCTAGTTGGCATCATATAGAATCTTAAGTCACTTGATAGTTCTTTATCTGGAAAGACAAACCCTCAATCAGTCACTTAATACCTTATCCAAAAGTGGACCCCTGTACAGATACCACCTAACATGTCCCTTAGGCATTTAATACTTTATTTGGGGAAAAGGGATGGGCCCTCAAACAGCCACTTAATACCTCAAGATGTAGAAGCTTGCCCCTCGTACTATAGCCCATACTCATAATGACATCCCACATTAGTTCGATAATTCATAGGACCTGTAGCCAGATTAGCTAGGCAGATTTCACCCATTTTTGGACCAACCTCGTGTCATTATAAATATTATCATAAAGATATCTCTAATCAATAGGAAGTGTACACAACTGCTGGTGGCCTCAAAGTGGAGGGCAGACTTCCGTCATGTAACTTTATTGACCTCGCATCCTTTTGACTTATCCATAAATTAAATACACTCCATATATATAATAATACTCATCTCACATTTTCATAAATAAGGTCTTATAAGGAATCTTCCTTATTATGTCTTAAAATAATAATTTCCCTATGTAAGAGTTTCCTCTTATTTTTACCTAAATATCAATTACGTTCATAATGGGGGAAATAAATGAAAATAAATACCTAATTAACAATTCCATATATGTAATAATTATTATTAATTATGCTAAAAGAGATAAATAAATATTCGAGCTTAATAACTTCTAAACGCATGGATTTTACACCCTAAACTAGCGTTAAATGTCTTTCCCCAACCAACTACTATTACAAGTCCTTTTTCTTCAAATTATTAATATTTCAACATACCAAAATAAGGGATTCTAATAAACAAAATAGAGAATAAATATTCATAACCAAAACTGCAATAACGGACTTGGAAACAAAGTAGAAACTCAATTTATTACACCAAATCAATGGAATATCGCAAACAAAAGGAATTGCAATCTAAACTTCATATTCTATTCAACTCTACTTTTATAAATAAATGGATAAAAAGGAAATTTGTGTCGAATAAGTGGTATAAACTATGAATAAAATCCATAATCTAAACTTCTCATTTCATTAAAAAATCACAAATTGAACCAAAGAAGAAGGAGAAGTGGAATAGACTATGAAATTATCAAAAATTGCATAAACAAAACATATTCCATCAAATTAATGTAAATAAGTGAGAATCTCAATATAGAATTGACATTTCAAAATAAAAAGGAATTTTGGGGATTATATCTATCGTATTTTCGCAATCCCAAAATTCCTAAGGCATATTCAAATCCGTAGAGATACACTAAACAATTACTGAAAAAGAAATACTAAGGTTTCCACTTATAGAACAGCCTTAGCTTCGCTTTCCTTTGTTTTGCACGCCTTTCAATCTCCTCTAGAATCTCTCTATTTTGATATTTACACAATAAGGAAGATGTATATATTTTTATTAGATTCAAAACGGTTGGAGAAAATACAAAATAAGAATAGGTTGGAAAAAGAAGAAACAATCGGAGAACTGATTAAATTCTTACCTGAATTCTCTACGGAGTTTCTAAATCTAATTTGGAGAGATAACAATTGCAGAGTTTCATTGAATTCCCTAAAATAATATGAATAAAAAGTGGAGAGGATAGGGTTCTATTTATAGAGTTTGAAACGCACCAGAACCGTAGGATGGAAGTTAGTAAGGAACGGATAAATTTGGAGAGCACAATTCAATACAACATAGCTTCAAACCCCAGCTGCCATTAACAACTTTCGTTGCCAAGCGGTCGACAGCTACAGTCGACTGATTGGCTTATGTAGGTCGACTGCTTCTCTATTTCGGAGAATGTTTATTTTGTTCCATTGCACAATACATTTTATTACCTGCTTAACTTTTTAACGTTAAACTTTAATTAAGCATTTACTTAGCCCCCAAGATAATTTTAAAATTTAAAGCCTAAATTGATTTCTTAATTGAATTTGAATTCAAACTAAATTAATTTAGATCTGAAAATTTCAAATGCTCATAACTTCTTTGCTTGAGCTCCATTTTAAGCATATTATATACAAAAACAGATAGTAATTTCGTCACGAACGCAACGCAATAAATTTCGTGGTCAAATTATGAATTTATAAAATTTCCATATCTATCTTATCGTATTTAATTTAATTTAATCCATTCAATTATGGTTAATTTTATTGAGTGTTATATTCTTCCCCCTTTAAAAAGGATTTCGTTCCGAAATCTTTCAAGGGACGAACAGTCTAACACGCAATAACATTCATGTTATACAACCAAATTATCTACACAACCATATACTCAACCAACCATGCAATGTGATTACGTACTATAGACATCTAAAATGGGCTCAATCCTAGTGTGAGTGTGTAATCGTGTCATGCAAGTATGCATGCAAACACCTTAAATATGCATAAGTTTCTACATAAGTAAGTGCACGGTGATTGTGAAAAAAGGTAACAACCATCTTCTTCCATCCAATCTAGCAACCACGATGCAACCAAAACCCTAAATTTTGGAGAGAAAAATTACCAATGAAAAGCTCTAGGTGAGTATTCTTCATTTCCTCCTCGGTCTCCCATGTGTTTTCCACCGGATTATCCCCCCATAATACTTGGACTGATCTAATTATTTTGTTGCAGAATCTTCTAGTTCCATGCTCTACAATACATGCAGTGGCATGGGGCACTATCGGCTCCATCTCAAAATCCCCTAACTGATCAGGCTCTAGACTAATAGTGGTGGTATTACCTAAGGTGAGAAACATGGAAAACGTTATGGACTCCTGCCAACTTGTTAGTGAACTCCACATGGTATGCCAAATTTCCTATCTTTTCCAAAATTCTAAATGGCCTGACAAACCAAGGTGCCAATTTTCCAGACTTGCCAAATCTAACAACCTTCATAAGAGGGGAGGTTTCAACAAACACCATATTCACCAGACCTTGTTGGCATGTTTATGCGTATGTGATAGGGGGTTCTCGCATTGTGAATAATGGAGAAGCTTTGTCTCTTGCTCCTACATGTCACGAGTGGATTGGTAGGCTAGTAGCCTAGGCAGTCGAGAGGCTGACTGTAAAACAAGGATGTTTAGGGTTACCATTTGTAGCCACGCCCTTTAAGGGTTGATCATTTGGATTGTTACATTTTGTATCTGAGCTTAGGTTAGTAGATCAGAGGAATTAGGATAAATTAAGAGAACGCATCCGTACTTTCCTATCTAGTATTATTGTATTTTTATGTTAGATTTTAAGAAATGCAACTGTAGAAGTAGTTGTAGTTCCATTCCGAAGGAATCGGCAAAACAACTATGGGTTGAAAATATCTTACAGTTGAAATTTTTAGGCCAACTTTGATGTACCCCAAGGAGTGCTGGCGATGCGTAAGGCACTGTTGATAAAGAGCATGAGTATGACATATAGCTAAATCTTAGAGACTAGAGGAGTTCGACTTAGTGGTTGAGATCTAGCTACCTTGTGATTTTGGATTTTGATAATGAGTTCCAGTCGGAGACATGCATTTATTCCAAATGGGTGGGAAATTGGATTTGCATGTCGCAAACATCCAGAAACCTGTTTTGGCAAGAGATTGTCCATCGATCACATCTTTGATCGAAAACAGGATTTTTATTTGGATAATTAATTTCAATTCCTTAGTCTAAAACCCGTGAGAAATTTTTTATAAAGTATGTTTTAGAAATGTCTTAGATTTTGAAAAAAGGGTTGTCAATGGATTTCATTTCCAAAGAATTATTTTGGAAATTTGGTTTAGGAAAGTTTTGAAATCTTAGTTTTCAAAGAAACAAGCATAATAATATGATGGTCATGTTAAGAAATTAATAGTTTATAAAAGATTAATTTTTGAAATTCTTAAATATTTATATGTACATATCAGTAAAGGCTTGATATCGAGTTTTGGTAAGGAAATAGTTTTCCAATTTGAGAAATTTGTGCTCTAAAAAAGGTTTTGGAAACCTAAAAAATATTTATTTATATATATCTAAATTTTATTTTTAAGGGAAGTTTTGGTATGATATAGTTTTTATTATTTAAAAACAAGTATAAAGGAGCATATATTTATCTCGGTGATTTTTCGATTTATAAAATCGAGATTTTTATATCGTCTCCCTTTAAGGTATAGAAAAAATATGAATAACATTCAATTTTACTGGGGTATATAGTTTGAATTGTTGTTGTATCAACAGCTATTAAAAGAAATATTTTCATATGAAGTAGGCAGGAAATAGCTGCTATAATATTTTTGGGTTTTTGGAATTGTTGTTGGTCGTAGCAGTTATGTTGGGACTATTGTAAATTGCTGGAGCATGGTTCGAGACTAGGCGGTAGCCTCTAACACCGTCGTGATGAGGACAATAATTTTTTGGATCATATCGAATTGAAGGAGACGACGCAAAATGATTATTATATTTAATACGACCATAATTGGGTCTTGGTTCAATTAACGCCCAAAGCTCGTTTAGTGATTGACCACCTAGTAGTAAACCTAGAGTGGTCTACCAGTTAACGCGTATTGGCACAACTTGAACCTAAAACAAAACTATTGCGCCTAAATTCCCCTAATTACCTTCTTTCCTTTCTCCTTCCTCAATAAGCCAAACCCAATCTCCATCCTCCTCCTCTAACTATCAGCCTCTCCCTTCCATTCCTCTCCTAGGTGACACTGTTTTTCCCTCGGAGCAACAGCCTTGCCCCTCCCTCGTACTAGTTTTGCATGTTAGATCTCGTCCCACCACTACTCCAGATCCAAACATTATTTCCAACCTCCAACCACTTCTTATTCCAAGACACTTTTATGCACTACCGGTTTTTCCTTGTACCATTATGGTCTCAACCCTTAAGAGACCACTTGGTTGGACCGGAATGAGCCACAGGTTTCATTGCTTTTGAGCTGGAGAGCTATTTTTCATTATAGGATTTGCATCGATCCTCTGCTCAGACCTTTGAGTGGGATATTACACGTGCTGCATCTGCCTTTTCAATGTCCTACTTGTGCATAATTTCGATGGAGGCAACAATTTGATTCGTTCAAAGGTGAAGGGTGTCTTGATTAAGCAAACTAATGATGGTCCCATTGAGACTTTGGAGTCCTCCACGAAGGACGTGGACTTGGATGATTTTGAAATGACCGACTCAAAAATTTTACAGCAGAACTCTCCTAAGATGTCGGTGTTTGGAAGATGAATAATCTACGTCTGACTGCCCATCTAGTTGTGCGCATCATTCAACATAATGTCATCCTTAAGACGGGAAGTTATGACCGGATTTATCCCATGGTAGGGAGACCACCTATACTAGTATTAGCAACATCGCCGTCAATTAGACCCACACCATTATGATGCAATTAGTCGATCAAGGATTAGCACTCCACAAAGTCTCTTTTCGTATTTTCACATATCCACTCTTGTCTTTAAGTAATACATATGAGCCTCTTTGGAGAGGCAGTTTAGTGGAAGGTTCTTTCTACTATCATTGGGTTCTTCCTTAGGAAGATGGCAATTCCTAAGCCGTCAGCAACCCCAGCAGAGCTAGCGATACATGATTGGGTGTATATCCATCATGCCATGACCATTCAAGGGCCGCAGTAATGGATCAAGCTCCAGCTGCGGAGCAAGGCATCCAATAGTTTGTAGACATTATTTTAGGATTTATGACGTTGTTATTTTTTCCTTCCCATCGTTTGTTCTTTTCTTTTAGGTTGTTTGAGCTGTAACTGTTAGTTGTCTCTTGTAAAAAGCACATATGATATTATGAGCTTATATTTTTTTATTGTGTTATTGTTTCTGGACATGAAAACTGCTATTGTAAATGCATGGTGAAGAAGTAGTATAAATATGGAAATCTCATAAAAGACACTTAACTAACAGTAAATGCAATACAAGGCTGAAAATTTAGAATAGCTGGAAGATTTTAGCGAATGACATGATAAAAGTTGCTTTGGTATCATGGGTCATTCCTCATGTTCCTTAGAAGCTAAATTTTTTGGGTAATTGGGTATGATGACATTTTTAAATAAAATGTCAAGTTTTATGGATACAGGTTAGTTGTAGAATTTACGAATTTGGTTTAAGCGTTTAGTATAGAGCCGACTTTCAACTATGCGGAAATTGTGGCCTAATTTATCAAATTTTTTGAATTTCTTTTGAAAAGCTTCTCTTTTGAAAAAAATAATATAGGTTTTACTTATTTTAGGCTCTTAAATTATTTTTATAATTTTTGTTGAAAAATTTGATTTCAAGGAAAAATATGCATCTAAATATTTTAGGATTTTATTTTTCGAATGAGTGCAAATGTGAAAAGTGAAAAAGACTTTATTGAAGGCCACATGTCAACTTTGGGAAGGCGAATAGAACAAGAATTTGCAGATTTAGTGGTGCATTAGAATCGACGATGCGATAAATGCAAGAGGTAACAAAAGAAAAGTTGTCTTAGCCTTGGAATTTCTATATCCATACCTTGTCGATGATGCATGCAAGTCTATTTTTAGACATAAATCTGTTTTAGAGCTTGAAAATAAGACTTTTTACGCATTTTGTGCATGGAAAATTTCGTGTAAATTTGGGGCAGCCAGGAAATTTCCACTATACTATGGGAATATGAATGTCATGGTAAGAATGTTAAATTCTCCACCTAGATTCCTTTTTCTCGCATAGGAGTAAAGTTTAGGAAGCGATTTTTTAACATGTTAGATTTTTGAATAGTAGGAATTGGATGCAAAATTGGTTGCTTCATACTCTATTCATAGTAGTATGAGGGTTCTGGTTGAAAAGATATTTCAAAAGCTGCATACACATAGAACTGCCAGTATTTATATAGGTTGTTTGCATCATATTTTTCAAAATGTTTTCAATGAAATGCATTCATATAAGAGGATCCGATTAAGAATTATTCTGCATACATATTTTCTATATGGTGATACAGTAATACACCATGCACTTGTGTATATTTGCTTGCAAAATTAGATATACACTCATTAGTTGTATAGTTTAGGATAATTATGAGCTAAAATTATGACTTTGTCATTGGTGAAATTTCGAGTTACGAAATTCTTTATGCGGGAGGAAGAATGTGACACCACGTAATTTGGCGTTAGTTATATAATTAGTTAGTTAGTTAATTAATTTAGCTCCAAAAATGAAATTTATGCAAACCAGGGAATTTGACTATGAAACTTGCACCATTGTATTCGTGGAAAAATTATAAGCAACTTTCATATTTGGAATTTCACAATCGGTATCTAAACGAAGAAGTTACAAACTATGACGACCGACAAATCCGTACCCTTTGAATCGACACTAAACCTCACATGTCCGACCCAAAAAGCATAGATTGGCAGAAAGTCGAGAGAAAGAAAAGAAGAAAGAAGAAGAGAAGAGAAGAAAGAGAGAAGAAAGAACCAAACAGAACAATACAAATTCTCACATCGCAGCGGAAAACGCATAATATTATATCAATGATCTTTACAAAATAGAAACTGTATATACATACATCAATCAGAGTTCAACAATCAATCACTAGTTATCAGTATGGATAGTTATAATAACATGTCCTTATAATTGATGATAATACAAACAACAACAATGTGCAAAGCGGATAATCAAAACTGATACGTGTATACGAAAATGAAGATTTCAAGCCCTCTTGCTGAAGCTCAAAAAGCACCAAATCTTAACCTGTAAATATACTCAATATGACCCAAGCATTGAAAGGGAAGAACACCTGGATCAGTCTGGTAAACCAGCGTGAGAAACACACTCAACTGAATTTATTAAATTACCAAACTTTTTCTTTCAAAATAAAGTATCTCGTAAGTCATGCTCATACATAAACACGGACATGTTTTTACCTTATAATAACTAAAACATTTTTTATACAATCCTCTTATATTATAATAGTGTCTATTGCATAAATAACAATCAAAATAGCCGAAATTGTTACCATTATTAAATTCCAGCATATATCCCAAATGGGTAGTACAATCAAAATGGCAGGCATGTAGTGGAGTTCAGATTTCCATACAAATGACCAAGTGAAGGGACTACCTTCCGGTCGTACATCTCTAGAGGAATGCACCAAGAAACATCACAAAGGAACCTCTATCAACACATGACCGGCCTATCTCTGTAACTAAATAGTATCGAATACATCATCCTCCGATCGTTACCGACCTTTCCTGAGGGCCCTCATAGCATACAAACCACATAAATTTACATCTCGAACGTCATAGCGGGAAGGAATACATGTAGAAGAGGATGATTATATCCTAATGGGAGCGACCCACTTAACCTTGCTGCATCTAACCCTGTTTCGATCATTTTCGGTTGATGAGGCCTGAGGTAACGATTACCTTTCACATATCATATATCACATCACTTTGAATACCACATGGCCATTTTCGTTGATTACTAATTGCTTCCCTAAAAAATACAACCCTTAAGCTCATACGTCTCAAGGAGGGTGTTAAGCTAAGAAAAATTGCCTTCTTCGCCACCACTGATGTACTTTTGTAAAAACCAATGTACGTAATCTTTAGAAATGCAATGTCAAACAAATGTCCATACAAGCTATCTAGGAACAAGACAAACTGAAGGTACATTCCTACCATATCCTATTGGGTAATCCCTAGGATTTGTAGCGACATCCCTTGGAATGGATATTTCATAAGAAGAGACTACAGCTACTATATGTACTTTGGAATTTTAACCCCAAACGATCAACAAGCAGTCCTCCATTATGAGTATCCTGAATATCAATATCATCACAAGCAAACTGCACAATCATCGCATAAATGATCGTCCAAAGTGGTTTTTAGATAAATCTGATCCTGATCTCTACGCATCAGCAATGCAAAAGCATTTCTCCACCTCACACAGAAACTAAGTCCTATAGACTTATCACGTCTCCAACTTTCAACTTGATATCCTTCGGCCAACAAGGAAGCTCAATAGATTGGAGTAATACTCTGCACTGCACGAATCAACATCCTCAACAAAAAAGATAATCATGCCTGCACAGAAAGCTACGTACTAAGTATACGACAAAATAGTTCCCACATCAAGTCGAGGAACTAAAATGGCCAAATCTGATAGTCGGTTATTTAACTATCAAAGAAAACAACAAATACATAGCACATAAGCAATCACTGGGCCCTTTTAATTAATCTTTTATTAACTAAATCACTTGCCAAATATTCACATCAAATTATCTTTAAAAAGATATATTCTCAAAATCATTTCAATATTGCACTATTAGAAAACATTTCCATATACTTATTTAATAATAAGTAATTCACAATAAATTGATTTTCAACACTTAGAAAATATTATATATACTTAAATCACGATTAACAATATACTTTATTCTTTAAGAAAAAACATTCTTTTAAATATATTTATTTGGGTCAAAAAGAATGTTGCGTAAAACATCATTATGATAACCCAAAATTATTAGTATAGGGATTCAATAATTAGATAAATATATAAATTCTATATAGTATACAAAATATCTCCTTTCGAATTACTATAACAATAATGTTACAGTCCATCATTTCTTTACTTCTTGAAAATGTCTATTTCAACAATGGATGTTGAAATCTATGTATTTAATAGTTAACACATTTTAGAACATCTTCAAATCATTTAACTCTATTTAAAAGATCGCTTTTCAAAACATTCATTTAATTTAAAAGATTTTTCACTGTCCAAAATCGTGAATATCATTCATTTACCAAATTCAATTACTTCTACATATTTAATTTAAAGGATTATCCACTGTCCAAAATCATGGATGAAATTCCTTTAATAAGCTTTCATAATTTACTTATCAAATTCAATTGATTTCGGATTTATAAAACAGTGTTTATAAATTCCATTTCTTTTTATAAAAAGTTCCATTTATAAAATTCCTTTATCAACAAATCTCATTTATATATCCAAATCTAAATTATAAGTTAATTCACTTATAAATCATTTATTTACAAATTCATTCCTTTTATAATTTCACAAACGAAAAATCTATAAATCTTATTTACTTATAAGTTTCATTTATAACTTCATTTTAACATTTACAAAACTCCTTTACAATTCCATCACTTTTATTTATAAAAATTCGATTTTATGAACCTTATACACAAACAATTTATAATAAATCAAAAATCTTAATTTAAACTATTTACAAAAAAGTTAACTCCATATTTCAAAAATGGTCATTTTGATATATTTCATAGAAAATCATAATTTTTAATAACATCAAAATTATAACATTTATTTATTTAAAATAAATTCATTCCTTAACAATTCAAAAATATATATTTCCAAAATCACTTGAAAACCTTTTTTGAATTGAAATCATCACTTTAATATTTTAAATTTTCAAAAATAGGCCCAATGCTGCAACAGCACTAAATACATCAATCACGGCATCCAAAATCATCATATATCACATGATAATAACATATATATCAATATCTGTAAATAAAACCAATACTGGTGAGGAATCCAGTTGGATCCCTCCAACCTATCACCTGCAACAAATATATATATGAGAATATGTATACAATGTCTGCTTAGAGGCAGACGCACGTACAAAGGGTCATCCACTCATACAAGGGAACGAATAGGATCTCATTTGCTCCAATAGGAAGGAATATATCCAAATACCAACCAATACATATACAGCATATAATATATCATCCAAAAAATCATCAATCATCATAAATAAATTTATTCTCACTTATATAAAAATATCAATTAGTCAGAAAGAGTGAGTTATACTCACTTTAGTTCCAATAGCAGTTGCAGTGTTTTATTCTGAATAAAATTAAACGAGCGTTTAATTTTACCTAAAATTTTAACTGGGTCCAATCAACTCCAAACTAGCTCCAAAAAATAGTGCTCGTCAATACAGACCCAACGCAATTTGTGTCGTCAAAAATGGACCTTGTATGAAGAATTTATAACATTTTAAAGTTTATACGAATTTATATAATATAATTTCTATTTCTATTTTATTTTATTTTAACCTAGATCGCAGCAGTTCGATTTCGCTTAATTACATCGGGCCACACGTGTTTGTTCTTCTCCCAAATGCGAGACACGAATGCGAATAACCCTTAGCCTCTCGATCTTTGACCATGAAACTCCCCACCATCAATCCCCTCGAACATGATCAAGGACCACCATGTCGTAGCCCTTGCTGAGCTCCACCCACAGCCACAAAGCTGATGAATTCAGCTGCCTCCTCTCCTTGAAAAACGTGAGCCAACGCTGGCCGTTTGAACGAGATTTGCTGACGATCCACCGCTCTATCCTCGATCATAACCGTTGAAAATATAGATCTCATCACGCTTGACATTTTTGTAGTTGATAATTTTTCGTGAAAGTGAATCGATCGAGTAGAAATTGAGGAAGAAGGAGAGTGATTTTTTGCCATTGAATCAAAACCGGCGGCTAGGGTTTGGAACTAGGTTTTTGAGAAAATAAGAAAAAAATCTGGTCTTTTATAGAAAATTTTCCGACACTATTCATCCCAATTTTTTTCGAACTTCAAAGGAAGCGTGCAACCTGACGTTTACAATGTTTTACCCCTATTTCGAACACAATGGAATATATATCAAAAGACAATTCGATCATATTTGCAAGATAGGTTTTTGAATCGACTTATTTAAATTTGAAATTTACTTAAACAAATTTCTACGCTTTTTAGCTTGCCATGACTAAACTGTCATTCGATTGACACGAAATTTGAAACCCTATAATAATATAATGTTACAGATCCAATGAAACTAGTTTCGTTGAAATCCGAGACCGTGTGAAAAATGTCTATTTTTACTCGTTAATTAAATATTAAAATATTCAATTTCTAGAAATTAACTTTTAATTCTATTTTAAAAGTTTACTAACATCATTTTAATTCAAATAGAATTTAAAACAACTTTATAAATCATTTTTATTCTTATTAAATTCAAATCTCAACTATTTCTGCAATTTCAAATATTAAATTAACAATTTAATTATCTAATTAATTCAAGATATTTGAAATATATGTTATTCAACATATAAAATTAACTTGTGAATATTAAAATCAATTAAATATACAAATTTCAAATGACTAAAATTTTGGATTGTTACACGGACAAAAAACGAATTCAAAACGGAAATAATTCAATTAGAATTGATTAACGTTTTATATTAATTAAACCAAGCCTACAGTTCGACCCGCCACTATGAGAAATCAACCAGGGCGATTGACTCCGGGTAGGAGGAGATTGGACGGTCCTTGTGTGACGGCTAGGGTTAGCCTAGGCCTAATGGTTTGGATTTAATATATTTCGATCTGATGGTTAAGGTTGATTCTAGCGTCTATAAATGCAGGCCTAACCCTTCCTTCTCTTATCGTATTTGTCTAATTAGAGCAATGTAGTTACTTTTTCTTCACTTTCTTTCTAAATTAAAAAAATAGGATATTTATATCTGTATTCATATAAATTGGAGAAGAATAGAAATATAATAAAAAGGAGAAGAGAAGAGAACAACTATATGCCTATTTCAGGTGATTATATATATATATATATATATATATATATATATATATATTTGTATATTTGTATCTATATTCTCTCCCAATACTAAATCTCTTCTCGGATCCATAAGAATATATCATTTTTATACGTATTTCTTGGAATTAAAAAGGATTTGTAGATAAATTTAAGGTTCAACTTTAGATCTGGAGATTCGGATCACTTTTACAAGGTGAGTAAGAAGTTATATATATTATTCCATTGGCATATGTTTGATTTTTATATCTAAATCGATTCTATTTGGGAGTTGTAGGCTCCATTAGTGTAGAAAATTATTACCTACATATTCCTTTTTAGGTCCAGTTTGTATTATGTTTACACCAAGATTTGAAAATCAATCCTAAATACATTAGAATTTGAATGTTGCATATTTTCCTAATCTGTACTTTGGTGTAAAATAGGAATTTTGGATTATTGCCCAATTCGTGCTATGTTATAGATTTTCCATAGTTTAATTTGTGGGAAGAACATCTATTTGATTTTTATAAATTTGTTTACTTTTTCCACTTTTCACTCAAAAGGGCGACATTTGATTTAATAAGGATTACCCACAAACAAAAAGGAATGAGATGTTTAAAGTACATATTCATTCTCTATAGTTTACACTATCCATTCCAATTAACAAGAAATTATCCATTCCATGTAATTTCAAACGGATTCAATCTTTCCTTTTTATTGCCAGTGGAGACTATATTGAGATTGAATATGGTTCTATTTATTCTTTTTATTTCATAATATCAATTCTATATTGAGATTCTCAATTATTTACTTTGATGGAATTTGTTTTGCTTATGCAATTTTTGATAATTTCATAGTGTATTCCGCTTCTCCTTCTTCTTCGGTTCAATTTGTGATTCTTCACTGAAATGAGGGATTTAAATTACTGATTTTATTCGTACTTTACACCGTTTATTCCACACAAATTTCCTTCTTATCCATTTCTTTATAATAGAGGATGTGAATAGAATATGGAGTTTAGATTGCAATTCCTATTGTTTAGGATATTCCATTAATTTGGTGTAATAAACCGAGTTTCTATTTATTTACAAATCTGTTATTGCAGTTTCAATTATGAATATTTATTCCCTATTTTACATATTAGAATCCCTTATTTTGTATGTTGAAATCCCAGGAATTTGTAGAAAAATTACCTGTAATAGTAATTAGTTAGGGAATTAATATTTAGCGCTAGTTTTGGGCATAAAATTTATGCATTTAGAATTTATTAGGTGCAAATATGTATTTATCTCTATAAACAGAATTAACGTATAATTATTGTGTATATGGCATAGTTAATTCGGTATTTATTTTCATTTGTTTCCCTTATTGGGAATGTAATTGATTGTTGGACATAACAAGAGGAAACTCTTATATAGCTTGGTTATTATTTAAGGCATAATAAGGAAGATTTCTTATAAGACTTTATTTATGAAACAGTGTGATGAGTATTATTATATATGTGGAGTGTATTTAATTTATGGCTAAGTCAAATGGATGCAAGGTCAATCGAGTTACATGACGAAAGTCTGACCTTCACTTAAAGGCTACCAGCAATTGTGTACACTTCCTATCGATGTGAGATATCCATATGATAAATATTTATAATGATGCGGGATCGGTCCCAAGTTCTATAGAGAAATTTTCCCAACTAATATAGCTACAAGTTCCTATGAATAGTCGGACTAATGTGAAACGTCATTATGAGTATGAGCTATAGTACGAGGGGCCTACCTTAAGCTCTTGAGGTATTAAGTGTTTGTTTGAGGGTCCGTCTCTTTTCCTCAAATGAAGTGTTAAACGGCCTAGAGGACACGTTAGGTGGTATCTCTACAGGGGTCCGCTTCTACATAAGATATTAAGTGACTGACTGAGGCTCTGCCTTTCCAAATAAAAAAAGTGTTAAGTGACTTGAGATTCCATACGATGCCAACAAGATAGTACCATGGAGGAGCAGGTCTTGGAAATAGGTACTAAGAGATAGGTTCTGCCTTAATTAAGGTATTAAATGAATAGAGCTGCTTATTTTCCAATAAAAGGTATTAAGTGTCTTGGGTACTATCTCTTGCATCGCTAGCTATTTATGACGTGGGATTTGGGTTATGCAACTTTAGAAACCTACTTCTGGAATGGAAGGTATTAAGTGGTTGGTTGAGGTCCCGTCTTCCTTCCTTATAAGAAGTATTAAATGGTTTTATGTTCGTAGACATATTCTTATTCTAAAATATACTGCCTAAGTACTGAAAAGGTAAGACTCAAGATTCTTATTCATCAAAAACTTGTTGTTCTGACTTCCCTCTCATTACAACATAAGTTAAGGATGGCGTAATGGTTGCGGCAATGCTTAGAGATGGATAAGTTTGGCTTGTGGCAGTATTTATCATTATTATTAACTTTTATGTGTACTCATGTATTTAGACAATAGTTATAATGGATTTATGACATGATTTGATGGTATTTTGTACCATAATATTTTATGGTTTTGAAATAAATGGCTGCATTTTGCTATTATATTTTATTACATCCGCTATGAGCTCTGAAAGGTTAATTATGGCTCTGCATTATTATTTCTTTTAACAAACAACAGTCTTCCTTAGAATGGATCTAAGTTTTGATAAGCCTTTTCTAGGTCAAAATTTAGACTAAAAGTTACAATCCACCCCATAACGGGCCTAAATTCTACCCAGTAAAGGCCCATTGAAATTTAGATCCATTCTAAGGAAAGCTATTGGTCGGAGGGAAAAAATTAACAATACAGAGCCATGATTAATCTTTCAGAGCTGACATCGGATGGAATAAAATATAATAGCAAAGCGTACCCATTTATTTCAAAACGATAAAATGTCATAATTCAAAATAACATTAATCATTCCATAAATTCGTTACAACAATTGTCTAAATACATAGGTATACATAAAAGCAAGTAATAATGATAAATACAAGCCAAGCTTCTCCATCTCTAGCATCATTGCCTCCATTACTCCGCCCTTGACATGTGTTGTAATGAGGAGGGAGTCGAAACAACAAGTGTCTAGTGAATAAAAAAACCTCGAGTCTCACATTTTCAGCAATTGAGTAGTATATTTAGAAATAAGAGTATGTCTATGAACATAAAACCATTAAAAAAAATACTTCTTATAAGGAAAGGAGGTGGCTTCTTAACCAACCACTTAATACCCTCAATTTCAGAAGTAGGTTTCTAAAATCCTATAACCCAAATCCTACGTCATAAATAGCTAGAAATGCAAGGGATAGTACCCAAGCCACTCAATACATTTTATTAGAATGTAGGCAGACTATGGTTATTTAAACCTTAATTAAGACATACCTCATCATTTAATACATATTTTCACGGCATGCTCCTCAATGGTACTATCTAGTTGGCATCATATAAAATCTCAACTCATTTAATACTTCTTATTTGGAAAGGTGGGCGAACCCTCAATCAGCCACTTAATACCTCATCTAGAAGCAAACCTCTATAGAGATACCACTTAACATGTCCCTTAGACCGTGTAATATTTCATTTGGGGGAAAGAGGTGGGCCCTCAAATAAACACTTAATAACTCAAGAGCCCGAAGCAGGCCCCTCATACTATGGCCCATACTCATAATGACGTCTCACATTAGTTCGATTATTCATAGGAACTGGTAGCCAGGTTAGTTAGGAAGATTTTTCCTATAAAATATAGGACTAATCTCACGTCATATAAATATTTATCATAAGGATATCTCACATCAATAGAAAGTGTACACAAATGCTGGTAGCCTTTATGTGAAGGGTGGACTTTCTCCATGTAACTCTATTGACCTCACATCCTTATGACTTAGCCATAAATTAAATACACACTATATATGTAATAGTAGTCATCTCACTGTTTCATTAATATGGCCTTATAAGAAATCTTCCTTATTATGTCATAGAATTGTAATTAGGCTATATAAGAGTTTCCTCTTATTTTCGCCTAACAATCAACTACATTCCTAATGAGGGAAATAAATGAAAATAAATACCGAATTATCTACCCCATATATGCAATAATTATATGCTAATTATGCTAATTGAGATAAATAAATATCCGTGCCTAATAAATTTTAAACACACAGATTTCACACCCTAAACTAGCGTTAAATGTCAAGTCCCCAACCTACATGTCTTTTTTCTTCAAATTCCTAAGATTTCAACATATCAAAATAAGAAAATTCTAATATCCAAAATAGAGAATAAATATTCATAACCAAAACTGCAATAACAGACTTGTAAATAAAATAGAAACTTAATTTATTTCACTAATTCAATGGAATGTCCTAAACAATAGGAATTGCAATCTAAAATCCATATTCTATTCAACTCCTCTTTTACAACAAAATGGATAAAACGAAAATTGGTGCGGAATAAGTGGTGTAAACTATGAATAATATTTGTAATTTAAACCTCCTATTTCATTGAAGAATCATAAGTTAAACCAAAGAAGTAGCAGAAGTGGAATAAAGTATAAAATTATCAAAAATTATATAAACAAAACAAATTCCATCAATCTAACGTAAATAATTGAGAATCTCTACATACAATTAACGTTTCGAGATAAAAAGGAATTTTGGGGGATTGTCGATCGTATTTTCCCAATTCCAAAATCCCTAAGGCATCTTCAAATCCACAGTGATACACTAAATAATTACTTAAAAAAGAAATATTAAGGTTTCCACTCATATAGCAGCCTTAGCTTCACTTTCCATGGATTTGCACGCCTTCAATTTTTTCTAGTATCTCTCTTTTGATATATACACAATAGGAATGATGTATGTATTTTTATTAGATTCAGAACGGTTGGAAAAAGAACAAAATAAGAATACACTGGAGAAAGAAGAAATAGTTAGAGGATGGATTGAATTCTTACATGAATTCTCTATGGAGTTTCTGAATCTAATTTGGAGATATAACAACGTATATTTTCGTTGAATTCCCCAAAATAGTATGAATAAAAAGTGGAGATGGAAGGGTTCTATTTATTGGTGTTGAAACACATTAGAACCTTAGGATGGAAGTAGGTAAGAAACGGATAAATCTACAGCGTACAAGTAAATATAACATAGCTTCAGACCCTAGCCATTACTGGCAACTTTCGTTGCCAAGCGGTTGACCCCTACGTGTGACTGGTCGAACGCTATGGTCAACCCGTTGACCTATATATGTCGAGTCTTCTCTATTTTGAGGAATGTATATTTTGTTTCATTGCATAATTTATTTTATTTCCTAATTAATTTTTTAACGTTCAAATTTAATTAAATATTTACTTAGCCCCCAAGCTAATTTTTGAAATTTAAATCCTCATTTAATTTCTCAGTCGAATTTGAATTCAAACTAAATTAATTTAAATCCAAAAAATTCAAATGC
Organism: Allium cepa; assembly: GCA_030765085.1. Taxonomy (NCBI): domain Eukaryota; kingdom Viridiplantae; phylum Streptophyta; class Magnoliopsida; order Asparagales; family Amaryllidaceae; genus Allium; species Allium cepa. The sequence goes on from CM060935.1 coordinate 64,887,480, forward strand.
TCAAAACTTTTGTAAAGACCTATAATTTTAATGATCAGATATTTAAATAGTTTATTTAAATATTTAATCGTCAATTAAATGAAGGCCCAAAAATATGATTTTTTGAATATGGCTGAATCAAGATTCGAGACTACTTCCATTGAGTTTGGATTGACGTTGCGAATTTAAATAAGTATAAGGATAGTTATATTTTAAGATCGGACAATCTGATGCCTGAAACGGTCTAGAAATATGCGAAATTAGCCTGACGGGGCACAGTCTTAGATGGAGATGCTGTTAGTGATGTTTGATCTGGAAAAATGACATGATGCACGTAGATGAGTTTCATGGCAACCGGACGCGTCTTGTGATCGTACAGACTCGAAATGCCTGACTGTTGATTTAAGAGAATTAAATAAATGGATAATATTTTATTTAAAATAGGATTGAAATCATCTCTCCCTCCATTATCTCATTCTCAAATCACTGTAGCATCTAGAGAGAAAACATTTCATGGTCGAACCTAATTCTTTATCTTCAAAAAATAATATCTCCACACCCGCTAAATGATAAATCATGACGTTTGATTCGTTGAGATCGTATGGACGAGAGCTACACAATGACCATGGTGGAATTTTGGATCGATGTCGATTGTCGAGATCAACCATATTGTCAGGATTTAGGGTTTGAGATTTTGGGATCTTAGAGCGACAATGGATGGATCGGCGAATACCATTGTGTTTCTCATGCTGAGACGCATCCTCTTCGAATTTTAATGTCGTCCAATACTATCTTGTAAAACGCGATCGATTGAAATCGAGCGAAGGACCTAGAAGTTGTGATTTGCATGGGAGAGTCAGTCGAGGTGTAGCTAGGTCTAAATCCTAGAGGGCGAGAGGAAATGCATTTTGGCTAAAGCAGTTCGAGATTACATCGACAAACGAAGAAGATATTGGATCTTAAAGCATGCTGCAATGGGGATGTGCATGGGTTCCTGTAGTGTGCGTGCACAGGCAATAGGAGAAGAAGATAGATTAAGGTAATCAGCTTATTAATTAATTATTCTATTATTTCGCTAATGACGATTTTTATTTTAGCTATATCTTTTGCATACGATGTCTGTTTTAGACGCCATTTCTTGCATTTGGATCGTATTGGTGATATCTATATTTCAATACTAGTATGGATAGATTTGGTTAAGATGGGTAATATTATCTCTCACTTTACTATAATTGGTTGTTTAATGTTATATTGACATTTGGGAATGATTTTTGTCTTTTAAACATGATATTATTATATACATATAGCACCTACATTATTATAAAAGAATATATAATTACTTTTAAATGATTTATAAAGAATATCATATATTTTCCATCATTGTGCCATAGTTAGGGAATTATTAGATTAGATCAATTATTGATGTAATTTCCCACATTAATCGATATAGATGGATTGTTATGTTGTATGTATGATGATTTAGATGGATGTATGGTTGTTTGGATGTATGGAAGCATGTTCGATTGTTTGGCTTGTTTGTTATTTGGCGTTTTGGTTGAAAACACCGATTAGCGGTGATTTGATTTTAGATAGCATCTTGTACGCTGGACTTTCACACACGCGGGAATCTAATGAACAAGATGAGCTGTAGAAGAGGGTTTGCTATTTGATTTACTAAGCCTTTATATTGGAATGAGTCAATAGTCAAATGGTTTGGCACTCCTTCCTGAGGAGATAAAGCAATAAAATTTTGAATCAGAGCTTTTGATCTTTGTTTATCCTTCGTAGTAATAATATCTCGGGGTTACATGGTCTTACGACTTTGCGGAGACCTGTGTTTTTGGTAAACAGTCGCCCGGGCCTGGTCACTGCGACCCCCTTTGTGAGTACGCACCCCTTCTCCCGAAGTTACGAGGCTATTTTGCCGAGTTCCTTAGAGAGAGTTGTCTCGCGCCCCTAGGTATTCTCTACCTACCCACCTGTGTCGGTTTCGGGTACAGGTGCCCTTTTGTTGGATACCTAGGCACCCAGAGACGAGGAAGGGCATAGCAAGCGACAAAATGCTTCGGGGAGTTGAAAATAAGCATAGATCTGGAGATTCCCGAATAGGTTAACCTTTCGAACTACTGCTGAATCCATGGGCAGGTAAGAGATAACCTGGCGAACTGAAACATCTTAGTAGCCAGAGGAAAAGAAAGCAAAAGCGATTCCTGTAGTAGCGGCGAGCGAAATGGGAGCAGGCCAACGGATCTGGATTTCAGAGTGGATGACGCCGGACGTTTTCGTTTGGTCTATACTTAACTATTCGATTAAGTACATGACCAAAGTGGGTGGTGCTGACCATAGTAGAGTGGTCAATGTCCATCATTTTTGTCGATTGGAGATTTAGTCGATAAGTGGCTTTGACGTTGATGAGATATCATGGTGCACGACATGATGGCTTGTTTGTGCAACTAATTTAGAGATATGATGTTATTACTCTACGACGAGTGATATTGATGGTGAGGCAGGGATGTGGTACTTCGACCTGGTAGTCTGATGTTGCGGATAGTGACTCGATGATGTATGGAGTAGGCTCCAAAATGATAGTATCAGGACTGTATGGATCATGTTGGACCTCAAACTTCGGATGGCATGATAGTGGGGTTCTTTGATCAAGAGCTCAGGCAATAAGCAAGATCATGGATGGTAGCACGGATTGGAGTGATGGTGTAGATTATGGACTGGGGTGAGTGTTAGGGCTCATGCCCAGAAAACTGTAATGTACCGGTAGGGTTCAGATCCGTATCAAGTGAGTAGGGTTCGATGGACATGTTTGTGCCTGGGGATCGTTGATGACTTAGAGTATTCTGGTTGTGTTCAAGCAGGGGTACAATATGTCGGGGCACCCGAGGGCTGGTAGAGTCAGTCTGTATCCTGGATCGGTAGGGTTTAGGTTAGGTGGTATGGTGGTATCACAAGAGACACCCATGCGGGGTTTTCTAACCGGTGAGTACGGTGAGCACAATCGAGAAGCGGGATTTCCACTTATCCTTGATAGTCTTTGAGGGTCACATAAGTCATCATATGTCTGGCACATTGGGTGACAATTAGTATGGTTTGATGGTTGTTATGTTTGTTATGGTTTCTCACTAGTCACATGTCACCCTTGGGATGTCACACTAGGTAGGTATTGTGATAGAGATACCTGGATACCCTGACTTGACTTAGGATGGAGTAGGTATGGATGGAGATACCTAAAGTTTACTTAGTATGGAGTAGGGATTGTAGGTGGAGAACCTATGCACCCTGACAGATACTGAGTGTGGTATACCCTTTTTACGATGTTATAGAGTAGCATATTTTTATGTTTATGTGCTGACTATGTGGTTGCAGGAGTAGGTCAGGTATGTTTTATATGCCCTCTGTTCTATTTATTATCGAAATTTATAGTATTTTGAGATTAGATATCGCTCACACTGGACTATTGCTTGATCCGAGGCTTTATGCTTTGCTTCCTATTATCTCTGTTACGCTTCAATGAGTAGATCGAGAGCAGATGGATGATTATGGAGTTCTACAGGTGGACCGATGGGAGGTGACGGATATCTATACTTATATGTGCATTTGTTATTATATTTTTGTTGTGTGACACTGTGGAGCCTTGATAGTGTTGATTTACTACACGAGACAGTGTACTAGTTGAGTGTACTTTCCCATCGTATAAACTCAATTATGGTGTTGTATAATTTTAGTGATCTTTATTCGGATGATTATTTCACATTGTCATTACTGTCTCTCTTGTTTTAAACATGTGTGATTATTGTATTTACTCTGATGCGATGTGAGATATGTGACATGTAATTTATTTATTTGAAGCTTCATTTTTCTTCTTTTCCGTTCTTTTCTCTTTTATTTCTTCATTTCATTTCTTTTCTTTCCTTTGACTGCCAAACTGCACCGTAGGTGTAGGGCGGTCGTTACATTTGGTATTAGAGCAAAGGTTACCTGATTAAACTTAGTTGATACCGTGATCCAATAGAGATAGGGTAGGAGTTATTGCCTTAGACTGAATCTAGAGAGTGTATATATACAAGAGATTTCGTATTTGTTTTATATTTTGGTTTTCCAAACTATATCGTAGTATATATAGTATATGAGTTGAATGCACACATAAGCACTATTGATGCAGTTTTCTTTGTGAGAGACGGATCATCCTTTTTATAGAATAGGAATGATCTAGCATGGAAGAAAAACTGCTGTCGACTCTATCTTTATAGTTACGTATTGGGCAGGATTGGGGCAACTTTCCCTGATTGATAAGATATATTCGTAGAGTTGGTGTGGATCATTTTCTAAACGCTTGGTTTATTCTGGATGGTTATAGTGCTCAAGTGCAGTTGGCTAGAGTCGACTTTGCCGAGCCGTACATAGACCATGAGAATCTAGGAGGTAGGTCGTTCCTTGGAACGGAGTCAACTATTGGGAGGCAAGTTGATTGGTTGTTTGTAGAAGGATCTTCGATGACTTGGAGTTAGATGATGCATGAGGTAGAAGTGGATGACTCCAAGACATACGATGAACTAGTGGAGTGTTCCTATAGCTCTGATTCTCAAAAACAAATTTCCTTAGGACTAGTTCATAGTTCGCTTCGAAGAAGATTTGTCTCGCCTTTTCTGAAATTGGAGATGGTTAGAGAGTTTGCTAGTTTGAAGTACGACGACATTTCCGTGTTGGAGTGTATGGTCGGATTCAATATGATATTGAGGTACAATCTCTTCCCGTTTATGCTCCACATAGAAAGGACTGAAGTTTATCATTGGGTAGAGAGATCATCTTAGGGTCGATTGATTCATCACTTAGACAAGGGCTTCAAGAGGATGATCAAGGAGTACCCATTATTAAAAGGTTATCTCGTACTAGTTGAGCAGGGATAGATTGAGAAGCATATGTATTGATTGCCTTTCCGGCTTCGTCGATTTCTCCATCGAGGAAAGAGAAGGGAAATGGTGTCATCATTTGAGATATGCTTTCCTTATATAATGGTTCCATACGTTTTTTATTTGATGCCGAGGTTTCGTATTTCTTTATATCTAGATTCAATGGCTAGATAGTGGGATAGAGACTCGAGATAATTACTGATCTTTAAAATCGTGACAGACCTTGTTAGGGGCTCAGCCAACCTATACATGATTTGTCGAGACCATGCCCTTTTGAGTCATGATTTTTTGTTCATTAGGCATTGATTGTTTGGGGTTTGGTTAGGTTGGCATTATAATTTAAGAATGGACTGGCTGAAGGGGATACGGAATAATGATGGACTGTGAGAGGTCGTTGATGACGATAAAGGTTGTGGAGGAGCAGACGGTAGTGATTGGCTGCCAGTAGGGGAGCTTTATATATTCGCTCGATATTCAACATGATAACATGTCATTTGTGCATGTAGTTGGAAAGTGTCCGAACATACTCGAGGAGGTGACCGGATTGCCACCATATAGAGATAGAGTTCCATATCGATCTGGTTGGAGGCATTGGACTAGAAGTTATGCCTATAAGGCATAGATTGTCCAAAAAGCTTAGGAGATTAGAGTGTGAGCGGATGACCTATTTAGGTGATGATTTATCCATGGGTGTTTATTTTGGATAGGATGCATCTGTTGTGTTCGTCGGTAGGACGGATGGCTCTTTGGAGTTGTTTGTTGGTTGTCGTAGATTAGATGAGATTATGAACAAATTCTACTCTCATTTGTTGGTGACTTGTTTGATCAGCTCTATAGAATGAGGATGTTCTCTTAGGTGGACCTTGTGGTGAGGTTACACCAACTTAGACTAATTTGGTGAATGTGTCGATTATAGACCTTGATTTTTGGTTAGTTATGTTGTTTGGGATAATTAATGTATCGGCATATGTTGTGGATCTCATGGAGCATGATTATAGAGGTCAATTGAGTATGTTATGCTTGTGTTCATTGATGATACTTTTGTCTACCCATGGACAGAAAAGTAGCACAAGACATGATTAGTGTTGAGATTTTATTAGTATCACTCCTAAGGAGGGGAGCGAAATGCTTAGGTCATGTTTTTTTAGAGTAGGATGTCGCTATAGATCCTTTAGTTACGACGGTCTAGAAATTTGAGTGAACCCAAGATAGCAGTATCGTTGACCTATTGTATGGGAGTGGATCAGACTTTTGTTTGAGACGTGAGGTGTAGAGACACGTGAATGAGTTTGACGGAGAGGTTGACGAGAGCATTGATGGCACTCATTTCGAGCGGGAATGAAGAGATGATAGTACACACTTGCATGTGGTACTTGACTAGATATGGTAGTGATATTGAGAGGTGATATCGAACTCTTGGTTTGGAGTTGGAGGCGATAAATTTCACTTTGAGAATATGAAGGCACTATTTGTTAGGAGAGGAGTTCGAGCTGTTCACTGATTCCACATCATTGTAGTATCTCTTCTCTAAGAGGATATCGATCTTCGCCTATATGGTTGGAGTTCTTAGCCTCCCATGGTTTTGAAATTTCCCAGACATTTGAAAAAGGAATGTAGTGGTTGATATTTGAGTATGAGATGTACCAATCTGGGAGCAATATTCCTAGAGAGGGTATTGGCCGAGCTTATCACTGGTTATGACTCCAGAACTCAATGAGCTTTGGCAGAGTGTAATGGTTAGTTTGACCATCAGATCTACTTTGATTTAGCTGATTGGAATTAGTCACAGGCGTTAAACTAGATTAGTGGAGGCCGTAGCCAAATTAGAAGAGTAAGTAGTGTCTGTAGAGCGATGCACTGCAGACCCGTCTAAGATTGTTGGTTCCATAGGGATGAGAGGTGTTTGTCCTCGAGTAGTGGGAACAACTGTTTTGGGACTGCATAGATGGGTTGTCGATGACTAAGGATAGAGAGATAGCATTTGAGTCACAGTCGATTAGTTGACATATGATGCTAGATTTGTATTCCTTAGGTCCAGTGGTATGGCATCTATCTTTGTTGAGTTGCTTGAAGGATGGTTGGTATGATTCCATTTTGTTGGAAGAGCATTGTAAGTGGCTGAAACCCATTGTTTGATAATGGGTTTTAAGAGAATTTGCAAGAAGCATTTAGGTATTTGGCACTATATGGATTAGATGATATTGAGACTAAACCATGGACTTGGAGACCTCATAGGCCTATTCATACCGATATATGTCATATCAGGTTAGGAGGAGGTTGAAGGATTAGTAGGGTTCAGTAGAATAAAAGCGAAAGCGATAGAGTATAGCTGAATGTAGGAAGCATGAGGACTGTTAGTCTGGGGCTCTTCAGGCGATGGGATTTTGCTTTTATCATTAGCTTTCATTATGAATATCGTATTGGATTTTTATACTATATGGTTTAGTATTCTACATTCTAGGATAGACATGGATGTTATTTTTGGATGTTAGGTCTCATGTGTGCATGTTTGATTGGATTGTTAGAATTTGAGATGATAGTTTATGTTTGTATGGTTTTTAGGCATGCATGATAGTTATTGTTTGGTATAGCATTCTTGTTAATGATTGCTATAGATGATCTAGTATAGCTAAAGATATGAGTTGTATACATATCTTTGTAGTAGTAGAGTTTTACGGACTTAGTATTCAAAAGGAAGCTCTACCGAATTTTTCTTGAAATCTGGCAGATTTTTTAGGACCGATGGGTTAGGAGACATCCTCTTGGCTTTGTGATTTTGGGAAAGAAATTCTTTAAGGAGGAGAGAATGTAACGACGCGTATTTTTAACGATCAGATGTTTAAATAGTTTATTTAATATTTAATCATTGATTAAACGAAGGCCTAAAAATATGATTTTTTGCATACGGCCGAATCCACTCGAGACTACTTCTGTTGAGTTCAGATTGACGTTGCGAATTTAAATGAACATAAGGATCGCTATATTTTGAGATCGGACGATCCAATGCCCGAAATGGTCTCGAAATATACGAAATTAGCCTTCCGAGGCACAGTCTTAGATGTATACACAATTAGTGCAATTGGATCCGAAAAAATGAGGCAATGCACATAGACGAGTTCCATGCAATCGGACGCGTCGTGTGATCATAGGGAGTTGAAATGCATGACCATTTATTTAAGAGAATTAAATAAACGGATAATATTTTATTATAAATAGGTTTGAAACCATCTCTCCCTCTATTATCTCATTCTCAAATCACTATAGCATCTACAGAGAAAACATTTCATGGCCGAACCTAATTCTTTATCTTTACAAATAATATCTCTACGTCCACTTAACGAAAAATCATGATGTTCAATTCGTTGAGATCATATGGACGAGAGCTACGCGACGATCGTGGCAGAAATTTGGATCAACGTCGATTGTTGACATCGACGATATTATCGTGATTTAGGGTTTGAGATTTGGGGATCTTGAAGCGATGATGGATGGTTCGATGAATACCATTTCGTTTCTCATGCGAGACACATCCATCCTCGGATTTTGACGTCTTCCAATCCTTTCTTGCAAAATGCGATCGATTGAAGTCGAAATGAGGACCTAGAAGTTGCGATTCATATGGAAGAGTCAGTTGAGATGTAGTTAGGTGCAGATCGTAGAGGGGGAGAGGACAAGAATTTTGGCGATTTGAGATTTCGTCAACAAACGAAGGAGATATTAGAGCTTGAAGCATGCGGCAATGGGGATGTGCATAGGTTCCTGTAGCGTAGTGCACAAGCAATAGGAGAAGAAGATGGATTAAGGGAACTAGCTTATAAATTAATTATTCTATTATTTCACTAACGATGATTCTTATTTTAGCTATATCTTTTGCATGCGAGGCCCGCTTTGGACGTCGCTTCTTGCACTTGGATTGTATTGGCGAGATCTATCTTTTGACACTGGTATGGACGGATTTGGCTGAGTTGAGTGATATTGTCTCTCACTTTACTATGACTGGTTATTTAATGTTATATTGACGGCTTTTAAACGTGATATTATTACATACATACAACAACTACTTTTTTATAAAAGAGTATATAATTTTTTTCAAATGATTTATAAAGAATATTACATATGTTCCATCATTGTGCCACAGTTAGGGAATTATTAGATTAGTTCTATTATTGATGTTATTTCCCACATTAATTGATATGGATGGATTGATATGTTGTATGTATGAAGTTTTGGATGGATGTATGGTTGTTTGGATGTATGGATGCATGGATGCATGGATGCATGTTTGACTCTTTGGCTTATTTATTATTTGGTAGTTTTGGTTGAAAACACCGATCAGTAGTGATTTGATTTTAGATAGCATCTTGTACATAGGTTTTTCGCATACGCGGCAATTTGATGAATGAGATGAGCTGTAGAAGAGGGATTATGATACGTGCCGACGGATCTAGATTTTAGAGTGGATGATGTCGGATGTCTCTGTTTGGTCTGTACTTAACTGTTCGGTTAAGTACAAGACCAAGGTGGATAGTATTGACCGTAATAGAGTGGTCAATGTCCATCACTGTTGTCGATTGGCAATTTGGTCGATATGTGGCTTTGATGTTAATAAGATATCGTGGTGCGTGACGTGACAGTTTGTTCATGCAACCTATTTAGAGATATGATGTTAATACTCTACGACGAGTGATATTGATGGTGAGGTAGGGATAGTAGGGTCTAGGATGATAGTATCAGGACTATATGGATCATGTTGGACCTCTTACTATAGATGGCATGATAGTAGGGTTCTTCGATCAAGAGCTCAGGCAGTGAGCAGGATAGAAGATGGCAGCTCGGATTGGAGTGATGGTGTAGATATTGCTCTCGAGTGAGTGTCAGGGCTCATGCCTAGAAAACTGTAGTGAACCAATAGTGTTTAGATTCATATCAAGTGAGTAGGGCTCAATGGATATGTTTGAGCCTAGTGATCGTTGATGACTCAGAATGTTCTGGTTGTGTTCAAAGCAAGGGTACTATATCCCGGGGCACTCCAGGGCTGGTAGCGTCAGTCTGTACCCTGGACCGGTAGGGTCTAGGTCAGGTGGTATAGAGGTATCACAAGAGATAACCGTGCGGGGCTTTCTAATAGCGAGTTCATTGAGCACAATCGAGAACCGGGATTTCCACTAGTTCTTGATCGTCTTCGAGGGTCATATGAGTCATCATATATTTGGAACATTGGGTGACATAGCATTGTTTGATGGTTGCTATGTTTGTTATGGTTGTTCAATAGTCACTTGTCACCCTAGGGATGTCACACTAGGTAGGTATTGTGGTAGGAATACCTGGATACCCTGACTTGACTTAGTGTGGAGTAGGTATGGATGGAGATACCTAGATACCTGAAGTTTACTTAAAATGGAGTAGAGATTATAGATGGAGATACCTAGGCACCCTGATAGATACTAAGTGTGTATACCTTTTTTACGATGTCATAGAGTAGAATTTTCTAATGTTTATATGCTAACTCTGTGGTTGTAGGGACAGATCAGGTATATTTTATATACCCTCTGTTCCGTTTATTATCGACTTTTATAGTATTTTGAAATTTGATATTGCTCACACCAGACTATTGCTTGACCCAAGGTTTTATGCTTTGCTTCCTATTATCTCAGGTACTCTTAAATACGTAGATCGAGAGCAGTGGATGATTATGGAGTTCTACAGGTGGACCGACGGGAGGTGATGGATATCTACACTTATATGTGCATTTGTTATTATATTTCCACTGTGTGACACTATGTAGCCTTGACAGTGTTCATTATTACTATGAGAGAGTGTACCGGTTGAGTTTGCTTTCCCATCGTATAAACTCGGTTATGGTGTTGTTTAACTTTATGGATCTTAATTTAGATGATTATTTCATATTGTTATTACTGTCTCTCTTGTTTTATACCTGTGTTGATTATTATACTTACTAATGCGATGTGAGATATCCACAGGTAATTTGGTTGTTTGAAGCATCCTTTTTCTTCTTTTCCATTCTTTTCTCTTCTATTTCTTTGTCTTATTTCTTTTTCATTCCTTTAACTACCATTCTGCACCGTACGTGTAAGGAAGTCATTACAACTTTCTTTGATTGAGCTCCTTTTTTAGCATATTATATATGAAAACATATCAGAATTTCGCCACGAACGTAACAGAATAAATTTCATGATCAAATTATAGATTTTATAAAAATTTCATCTTCTACCTTTTCCTATTTAATCATTTAATTGGGGTTCATTTTACGGGGTGTTACAGACATGCTAATCAATGAACATAATAACATATTTGAATTTGGAATTTTACCATAATTTATATGATTTGTTTTTAATTATAAAGTGGTAATGGCTATTGGATGTTTTTCTTACTTTTGGAAGTGAGAAGTGAGGACTGGGTATTGTTGCATGTAATATATTAATAAAGAACGAAATATCACCAACTAAAGAATTCTGGAAATTGGACTTGGGTTAGGCCTTAGAAATGTAAAATGAGTAAATATATATTTATTTTCTTTTATTTACAAAACTAAGCTTCTATTCAATTTAAATAAGCTCAAATTTGTACCAAAATCACTTCTTCATTAAATCAATATTATAGTCCAAACTCATTATTTTCTATCAAATACATTTTTCACATTTTAACTTATTGAAAATTTCAAATATTATATTTTCAAGATTTAAATCTTTTTATTAAATAACTTTAAAATCCATTCTAAAAAATCTCCAAATTCTTAATTAGTTAATTAAATTACTATTATTAACTTAAATTAATTATTACTTGAAAGTCGGATTACAAATTTCTTTCCATGGATTTTAAATACCCTAATAGTATTACTTTCTATAAAAATTTCAAATCTTAATTTATTTGTTTTAGTGGTTAAAACTAGTCAGAAAGATCGTTCTTTTCAATATTGTTTTAACACGTACTTTTAATAGCATTTGTAAATGTTGTAGCAAGTCCCTTATGTTTTTAATTGTTCAAAAAAAATGATAGGATATTTTTCTTTAATCCTTTTAGAGTTGTTTTCAAACATGTTTTCAAGTTTATTAAAGTTGGTTTGAAGTTTAAATATATTTTTAATAATTATATATATATATATATATTGAAAAAGTAAAGAAGAGGCTTAACACTAAAAGCCGACGAGGTATGCTTCTCTATTTCTGAGAATTAGGATAGATTTCGAGTAGATGAAGCAATAGAGCTCTAACCTACCAGGCTTCCATCTTGAGCAAGGATTAGTTAAGTTGGAATTTCAGAAATGTGTTAATCTTGTTGTTTGCTTACTTATTTAAAAGATAATTAACTTTTCTTAACGCTAAAAGCCGACGAAGTAGGCTTATCTATTTCTGGGAGTTAAGATCGATGTCGAGCAGGGATGGAGCAATAGAGCTCTAATCTATCGGGCTTCCCTCTTTCATAAGGAATAGTTAAGTCAGGAATGTCGAAAACGGTTTAATCATGTTGTTTGTTACTTTTTTATGGAAATCAATAACACTATTCTTAACACTAAAAGTCGACGGGTATGCTTGTCTATTTATGAGATTCAAGAATGAAATGCCTAGGCAAGGCTTTGATGCAACCGGTGCTCTAACTTACATGGCTTTACTCTTGAATGAGGAATGGTTAAGTTGAAATATCGAAAATGAGTTAATTATACGAGCATTGATTTATATAAGCAATCATTTAACTAGATAATCTATTAGTCGACTATCGAACTTAACCTATTATAACTGAGATCTTTAAAAGAATGTTTTAAAGATAATCCAAGTATGAAATAGTTTCAAGATTGTTGTCACAATGTGTTAATTACAATTATCTTTAACCCTTTTTATTATACTTATAAATGTAAATAGATCTTTAAAAGAATGTTTTAAAGATAAGCATAAGTGAAATGGTTCTGCGTTTGTTGTGACAATGTGTTAATAACATTCGTATTTAACCCATTTTTTATACTTACGAATGTAAATAGATCTTTAAAAAGAATATTTTAAAGATAAGCATAAGTGAAACGGTAGGTTTGTAGTGGCAGTGTTTAATTAACATTAGTCTTAAACCTATCGAGTAGACTTGTAAAAGCACTTAGATCTTCACAATGGATAATTTAAAATAAATTATATCTATGGAATCTTTTGGAAAAAAAGACAGAAAAGGTAAAGGTTTAAAGTAAGATATTTTGTTAATGATTTGTTACTTATACCACTTGAGAAAAGCATGTAAATGCTATTTGAAGTATAAGTAAAGGTTTAAAGTAGGATGGTCCATGTCCGAACACGTGATCCCACATATCATCAACTCCCGCCGGCTAATAATCTATAAGTATATATAAATATGGAGTTGATATATCTTGTCGTGGATTAACTAAACCCCACGCTATGAGGCCTACTATATTTTTATCCATTTCCAATGTCGAGGTCATGTTCGACATCTTTCACATGAGTCTTCATCACTCGAGTAGAATACGAATCCCCAAATTGCATCCCCACATCTCGAACAGATCTCGATTTACACATTGCTTGGAGGTACTTTTCTGACCTTTCTACAGGACATTAGATCTGGCTCCACCGAAAAGATCTCAATGAAAAGTCCAATATGCGAACGTGCCTTATCGGATTTGATTGTACTCCTAATATGCTATTAAATGTAACGAACTTAACCATTTCGGCTGTGTTCTATATTTATATTCTACGCCCTAGATGTTATCTAATATATCACTTTATGTACTTATTAAATTGTGGTTCTTTTGAAGGAATAACCATTACGGCATTTCGTACGGTCTCAAATGTACAATTATATGCTTGCTACATATTTCTTGTGTTTCTCATATCAGATTTGTGTCAACATGTGGCTTTTGTTTTTCCTAAATTCCTCGTATGCTCTTTCAAGCAGTCTGAGAAGCAGGTTTATGTTGATTTTCATTGGAGCTCGAGAAGATGAGATGGATGTTTCACCACCATAGTATTCTTATTTCTGCTGTATTACTATTGCATGTATAAGCATTTATGAAGATAGGTTGTTATAACAATCCAGCTGATGATAGTACTTAGGTTTTGTAACTCCAAAATTTCTATATCGGAGTAATCCTTTGTCATGTTCCGTTGATATTATATATTATCGTTCTACCAGTAAGATTCTAATGTTTTGTTCTCTTCTTCCTTATTTTGTTCTTTTTCTTTTTATTTTACCCTAACATTTTGTCTTCCGACACTTGGATGCTCGACACATGAATACCATGGATGTATTAGTGTCGACATTCGAAATTCAAAAAGGAAAATCATTACATTTGGTACCAAAGGTGAAGGTTGACCAAGAACCTTGGCTTTGGTGGGTATGACTCGTTTAAAGATAGGGTAATGGAATGCCCTAGCATGAGTCGAGTGTATTATACATATGAGAGCGTGTTTGTAATTGTTATAAACGTATACCTCAATAGTAATTATAACTGTGAAAATTAAAGATCTTATATAATGTAACTTATATAAGTGAATTGTCAAATTATAGTTTAATTAATGTAGGGGTTAATGATGTTTATCTATTGCCTCTCGTTAATTAATTAAGTCATGCTTGGTCAGTTTATGGGCACTGACTTTCGTTTGTTGATTGTTAATTTGTGCTTGACCAGTTTATGAGCAGTTTTACCTTTTCATTGCATGATTTGGGTGGACAGTATTTGTGGGTATATTGAAATGAACACCTTATGAGTTTAGTTCATAGTTTGACTATAAGGCATTCAATGATAATGTTGAGTTAAAAGTTAGATTTTATAAAAGTTAAATTTAGTAAAGATGTTTATTCTGAATATTAGAAAGGTGAGATATTTTGGAAATAAACATTTGTGATAGGATTTTATATGAGAAAGTGATTTTATATAGGTAAGGTTTATAAAATATGATTTACAAACAAAGAGTATTTAAACCGAGAATTTGAAAACTTAAATACGGTATCTTTGAAAATGTTTTTCAAGATTTTGGAGAAAATAATATAGTATTATTCGAGAGTAAATATTTGGGAAATTGGTTTAAAAAGTTGAGATCATTGTACTTAATATTTAAGAAGTATTTATACCGCTTTGATGATTTTGGCTAAGTCCGAAAGGCATGAATTGGATAATTGAACTCACTTCCATCGCTTGAAAATAATTCTGGTGATGACTTCAACATCATCGGTGTTCGCTTTCGGTTTTCTTGGTGAAGGATGCTATAAGGTTGTTTTAGTAAAATTGGTTTCTATTTGATTTCGAAAGTATGATTTGTTATAAAAAAGAATATGTATGTATCATTATTTAAAAATGATTTGAAATGGGACTAGGTGTTTAGTTCTAAAGTTATCTTTGGAAAGAAATTTGATATGAACTTTTCAAAAATGTTTTATATGTATGCTATGTAGGATGCTCGAGTGGTAGTGGCATAGCCCGAAATTAATGTTGGAACTTTTCATGTTTTCCCTTTTTGGGTAAAGTGTGTTTAATAAATTATTGAAATTTGTTAAAATAATTATGGACACATTAGCCTATGCATTAGGATTGTATGGTATGTGCATCATATTATGATATGTTGTTTGGTAGTTTTCATTTGTTAAAATGAAATGGGGTTCTCGATGATTGGACCGTTGAAGCTTTCGAATCATTATAGAATTTGATGCCTAGTGTTTTGTGAAAATATAAAAGTTGGGTTTATATAATACTTGAATTGAGAAGGTAGCAAGTTAAAACAAGTTTTAAATAATTAAACGTACTTGTTATGCAAATCGAATTTGATGTTTTGTATATACTCTTAGGATGTCATGGAGTATTATACGAATATGAACTTAAGTTATAACTGATAAACTGAAGTTATGTTTTATGAAATGGTTCATAAATGATTGTACTATCGAATGGAACATACCATTTGAATAAAAAAAGTGATAAATGATGTTGGTGTAGTTAAGAAACCAATAGGATAAATATGTAAGTTGTATGTCGATCTTTTTATTCGTATGACTATTCTTGATCCATTATTCGAGTACATGATTTTGAGGTGGTTTACACCGGTCCGAAAATGAAATTTTCACTAAATTCTTGACAGTGGATACTTGATACGGATTTTTGATATGATCCTGAAGTTACTATCGTAGAATATGGATACGTAAGAAAAACAGAGTTTTCTAGTCAAGAAACCTGATCGGAGGCCACACTAGAGAGGTCACGTGATCTATACTAGTTAGGAAGCGAAATTTATGTGATTGAGCAAGCGATTGGATCTGATATTGTGTACGAATAGTTCACGTACATCGTGCATGCATTAATATATTTGCATACTATGTTTTTTAGGCTTATGGAGAGTTTAGTTGATAACTCTCCAATTTGTTATGAGGTAGCATGAATTGTCAACTAAGCAATTACCTAGGGCCGTTGAGCGTACGGTACGCATAGTAGGTTGTTCATCATTCTTGTATGGTAAGAGGAATTTGAACTTCAGCAAATCATGAGTTTTGTTTACTAGCGATTGAATACTTTTAAGTATTTCAATATGATTGTTTCTTCGGTTGCTTGTGTTGGAATTTCAAGGACGAAATATTCTAGATGGGGAGAATGTAACGATCCAAAATTTCGGACACTTCGTATTTAAATATCTGAATTATATAAATATTTGAATCCTTGATTAAACATTATTAAAATGACTTAATAAGATTTTTAATCTCCTTTTAAATCATATAATGATGGTAAACTTTTTTTCAAAAAATGTTAACAAAAATAAGTGCTATGAAAAAATATCGATAATGTGATCGAAACTTGTTTTATCGATAAACAGCTTTTTAACCATCAGAAGTTGTTCACATTTTTTTTACATATACTTATTGCTTATAAATTAAAGAAAATGAAATAAAAACTTTTTTCCATTTATTGAAATAAACTTTTTGGATGATGTCATGGGTGATGTCATTAACGATATTTAAAAAATGATCTTTTATGGTAATACTTAACTTTTAAGTAAAAGAAAAGAAGTATAAAGTTAACATGTGAAAAGGAAGCTCCTTTGTGACCTTTCACGGAAGGTAAGAGGTGCTTATGGACTCTTGTAAAATCCTACATAAGAAGAGGCATATCTTTAGGAATAAATCATTAATTCATTAAGCTTGAGATGAAGTAAAATGGATGGAGTGCTCAAGCAGTAATCCACTTAGTATTCTCTAACCTTTTCAAGTCTTAACCAAATAATCTTCAATCTCTTTTAAACTTTGGCTTTAGGCCTAAAATAGCAAGTAATAAGTGGGAGAAGGTGAGAGGAAGAGGACGATCGAGGAAGGGGTCGTGAGCATGGAAGGAGGAAAGGAGGTGTGGCATTGGTTCAGAAGAGCTACAGGTTGTATCTTAGGCTTTTGGTGATGGTGGTAAGTGGTTCTTTGTTCTTGGGTTTGGCATAGATCTAAGTGACTTATCTCACTATCTTATAAGTATGTGTGTGTGTGTGTGTGTGTGTATGTTGTATGCAAATTATAAAGTTAAAGTGACATTAACTGGTCCAAAGTTATACACTTTGGACCACGCTTTCTTTGGAAAGAAAATGATAACTTTAAATTATATAAAATCACTTTGTTTACCCTTTTGAACATGTGGCATGGCCTTAACTTAATGTTTAAATTGTTGTTTAACTTATGTGTTAAATTGAGGTAAATATGAAAGTGTTTAAAGCAAGAATAGTCATTATAAGTGCACTTTCAAGTCCCTTGGTTTTGGAAATTTATATAAATAAATGGAAAGATATTCTTGGAGGTTTATTTTCATGTTATTAAGTATCCTAATGGTAGTACTTACTTTAAAAGTTTAAGTCCTAAATCATTTGTTTATGTTTGCACAAAAAATGGACAAACACCTCCAAGTCGTATGAATTAGTTGATTTTATGTTGTTTCTAGTGATTTGGGTGATTTATGCAAATATATAAAAAGCAGGGACTAAACGGTAAAAGATACACAGATTTATAGTGGTTCGGGCAGAACGTGCCTACGTCCACTTTATATGTTATTCTCCTTTTTCTTTCAGATTACGAGTACAAAGCTTTGTATAAAAGTATATGAAAGTTGTTTGAAAGTTCCTTCCGTGCTTGAGCTCTCAAACCTGTCCGCCATTGTTGTACCCCTGCCCCTCTATTTATAGAGTGAGGCTGGGGGCAGGGGTCTTGGATGTATATAGCTGCTGGTGGGCCTGGGCTGAAGCAATCTGGCCTGGCAGAGTTGGTTCGGCAAAGCCTTGGTTCGGTGGAGAGTTGGTGAGGACTTGGTCCGGTTGTAGAGGGTCGAGGTAGTGGTTGGAACGGGGAGGCCTTGGACCGGTGGAGGTTGGTGAGGTTTGGTCGGGTGGAGGTGAGGTTGGTCCGGTGGAGCTTGGTTCGGTGATGGAGGAGAGGGGACTCTAGTTCGGTGGCGATGGACCGGTAGTGGATGGGAGGTGGCTTGGACCGGCAATGCTTGGAGATGGTATGGTTCGGTGATGGTCTATCTTGCTTCTGGTTCGGCAGTGGGAGGAGGTAGCTAGTTCGGTAGCAGTATGGACCGGTAGTGGATGGAGGTAGGTTGGAATGCTTGGAGATGGTATGGTTTGGCATTGTTTAGAAATGCGCCCAACACTTGCCCCCCAAAGTGGGGCATTTGCCACCATATGTTGCGCTTTGTTTTAGCTTAGGTGATTTTCATCCGGTCTTGTGTGCCGAACCATACGGTCCGGTCATCCTGCGTTCGTTTATAAATAGGGGTGTTAGGCCTTCGTTATCCCTTTATCGTTTTGAGATAGCCGAATCAGCCGAATACCGGATCAACCAAGTGCCGAGTCAACCAAGTGCCGAACCAGTCTTGTTTGTCGAACTATTTGAAGTGTCGAATCAATTCTGATTGTCGAACCAGGTGAGACATTCTTTTGCCAAACGATCTTATATACTTGAATCACCGGATGGACTCGTGGATTCTGAGTACCGAATGAACCTGGTGGGTTTGAACTGCCGAATGAGAAGGGGAAATGCCGAATGAACTTGTATTTGAGCCACCGGATGAACCCTGAGACTTTGAATACCAAATGAAATTTTACATTTCTTTACCGAATGACACTTGGAGCTTGAGCGTTTTGACTTATGGGTGAAATTCCAGACTACATTGTTTGTATGTTTTAACGATATACTTTTCTTGTGTTGCAGATAAATGTCTCGCAAAGTGGAAACTCGATCAGAAAAGAGAAAATCTGCGGATAGACAAGAGTCCCCCGTTGTGCCCCCAGCCCAGCCAGGACCGGAACGTCGTGGGCCCATCCCGAGGTCGCTAGTAGACGGGTATGGTCCCCAAGAGCTTCTGAACTCTCCTCCTGATTGCTTTCCGAGCTCTCTCAGAGAGGAGCAGCTTGATGTTATCTCTCGCTCCTTTGGGATTGACAGAGAGAGCATGCTGTTGCCGGGGGACGGAGTGATGCCGTACAATCCCCCTGAAGGATATTTCGCGTATAGCCGATACCATTGCATGTGCGGGGCCATTCCTCCGATCAATGCGTGGATAGTCAGCTTCATTACTTACCTAAAAGTGGCTCCTTTTAGCTTCAGCCCAACTCCTACGCCATCTTGGTGTGTCTATTCGTTATCTTTCAGAGGAGATATGGGCGCCTCCTTCTAACCGGGAAATCCGATATCTATATAATCTGAGGGGCTACAAGAAGGGGTCTCCGTACATTAGTTTAGAGTCCGCCGTGTTCTTCAAGCCGATCTTGGACTTATACTCGAAGTTTATCATGTTTAAGAAGGAATGGTTCTTCGTCAAGGACGACTCCATTTCTTTTCGCCTTTTCACTTCTGGCTATAAGTTGAATTCCATTCGTAATTTCCTTGTCCTGACTACAATGCTTCTTCTTATGTGCTTTTATTTCTTGCTAGCGACAGGTGGCTTTGCGGTCGTGGAGAACGATCACCTTGTACAGATGGCTGCGGAGGTAGAGGCTATCTCAGGAAGGGATAGCTCGGCTTCTTACCTGATCTGGAATGCCACTATCCTGGAGCACAACTTGATTTTCCACGTCAATCTGTGGTTAAGCAGAGAGATATAGCCGAGGAGAGGGCTGCTAAAGCTAAAGATGGGGCCACTGCTAAGAGTAGCAAGAGGAGACCTTTCTCGATACCTCCAGTCGTCGGGGGGAAGGAGCTTACGAAGTCTGACGGACCCTCCCCTAGCACATGCCCATATATTCCGGGGGAGGAAGGTGGAGAGGAGGAAAGAGGCGAGGAGGAGAGCGGAGGAGATGGAGAAGGTGAAGGACAGGGTGGTAGTGGTACCGGGGCTTTGTCTTCTGAGCAGGCAGGGGAGATCCAGGAGTGGACGGATGATGCCTTTCGCCAGGCGTTTGAGGGATTGGAGGAAGGATCAGCCTCGGTGGAGAAGGCGAAGAAGGTTGATAAGGCTGGGACTGGTGCCGATCCATCTTCTAAGGGTATTTCAGCTAAGGCAACTTCGGTGGTTCAAGGTGAATTCCTAACTTTCGCATACTCCCTTTATGATAAGGACTTAGTAATATTTTATGGCCAACTCCCGTCCTGGAATGAGATTCAGGACTTATTGCGGTATCCCACTCCCCCTCAGGGTTTGTAAAATAAGCGTGTCTTCCTACTTAACATATTTCTTGGATCATAGTTTCATGCATGCTTGTAACACCTGGTTTTTATTCCAGGAACAGGTAAGGTGGCCAAGACATCAGATATTCGGCACCGCCTTGAACAGTACAAGCTACTCAAAGCTTCTGCCAAACCAAAGCCGTTAACTAGCCGTCCTGGAGATGTGGTTAGATATCGCTCTCTTCTCGGAGTTATTGAAGAAGATATGCGAAAGAGGAAGAGGGGGCAATCTTCGTTTGAACCTCCACCTGGCCCTCAGCCTCCAGTCCAGCCTATCCATGATATTACTGAGGAAGATACCGAGCTTATGCCTTCCCCACATCCGTTCGAAAATCCAACCGTCACCCCGATAGACCACCCTTGTTTGGTTCGCAACCCATTTGCCGGCCACCCGGATCTGGACCCGAGTTTTCAGGACATCTCTTTTGACGAGGCCACGAGTGAGCATCTTCTTCCCCGCAACCCCATGGTACGGGTGCTTGATGAGGCTAAGTCTTAGAACTCGATTTGCTTAGTACTCGGATAGTTACCATGGGGGACGAAGCTAAGGCTAATATCGACCGGGTCACGGAGGAGACCAGGAAGTTGATGGGACATCAAGCCCGTCTGGTCAAGGCTGGAGAGGAGATTGGGAGTGCCAACATCCGACTACGGTTAATGGTTTCTGACCAGGCCAAACAGCTTGCCGATCAAGCCATTCAGATTTCTCAGCATGAGGCAGCCTCCAGGCGGTTGAAGAAGACTATGGAAGAGGCTAGTAAGGCAGAACTATGAAAGATGGAGGCTGCCTGCAAGGAATGGACTGACATGGCCATCGCAACGGTGGACGAGGTTCGGAGAGCGGATCTTGAGCAGGTAGAAAAGTTATCTGGGAGGCTTGAGGCCGCAGAGCTTGCTCAGGCCAAGCTGAAGGAGGAGATGGAAGTGATGCGGAAGTCCCTTCAGGCTGACTGCTCGAGATACCGATTGGAGAGAGATGCTGCTGTCGCACGACTGTCGGCTTCTGAGGCCCGGATGAAAGAGTTTGAGGAGAACGAGGGGATGATGGATGAGATGCTCTAGGACATGTATTTCCGTACTTGGAGGCAGGGCAACCTGTCCTGTATGGATGATTATCCCCGGGTTATGGCTAGGATATATCTCCGGGCTTTGGAGGAAGCTAAGGCCGATGCGGATAAGGAAGGTGGTGCGGCTTTCAGGATGGATGTGGTTACGGCCCAATTCACTAAGGAAGAGAAGGTGGCGGCTAAGGAGGGCATGCGGCTGCTTGCTGCGGATGAGGTAGGCGTGCAGCTAGATGATGATGATCAGGGAGTAAACGCTGGTAAGTCTTTCCTTTAGATCTTTTCATGATTTGATTGCTTATCTTTTACGACTATTGATGGATTCTCTTCTGAATTGAGCAAGCGAGGCCTCTGGAGTACATGCGGGGAGTTCTGACCCTGCAGTTAAGTAGATTCGGAGGGCTAGCGGGATGGAGGCGAAGCTCCGATTTTTTGACTTGACTTGTACATATTTTGGTTGCTGTCTATGTCAGTTCGAAACATTAATGTAACTTGTAATTATATTATTTGTAAAGAATGACTTTCTGTAATTTTATAACATAAGCTGATTCTGTTATGTTCGAATGTGGTTGTTATTTTGATATGTTGCATAAGAAATACAGCTGCGTGTTTATGCATGTGATTTAATCGCATTTGATGCTAAGTTTCTGCTCAAAATATTGTTTCATGTCTTGTAATGCCAATATGACGTATTAATAAATTAAAGCTACATATTTGTATACAAGAGAAGATAGTACCGCCCTTCGTGTTTTAGTTGTAGAGGGTTGCTTTGAATGTCTTGCGTGACTGAGTATGGAATGTAGCTGGGTGTTCCGTCATCCGGATGTGAGTTCATATTTCCACAAGCGAGAGTTCCCCTATTTTGTGACCTGTACTTTAAGGATTGTTATATAGGATAGGAGAAAAGTTTTTGAATGAAATGGAAATATGAGAAACAGTAAAACTTCTAATCACGGAAGGCCGTCGATCTGCTTAAGTTCGTGGCAAACGGCTTTTGTAGTCACTTTCCCTATCTGTGGGTCTTGGAGACATTTTTCACCCATCTTACGCCTCCGCGGGGAGTTTATCTTTTTTACCACAGCCGCACTTAAGACATATCGGAGCCGAGATCGCGCACAGTAACTACCCGAGCCATTATGGCCCGTAATCGTGGGTATTATTCGATTTACTGTGGTCGGCTAGCGTGGGTGCCGATCGTCAACCGTGAACTACCCCTGGCTGGCCACACCTTATGTTGGGGCTTAAAGTAGGTTCACAGTTGTCGGCGAGCCGAACGCCGTAATGAGCTGCCATCGGCTATAGTCGGCCTTCTTGATGGCTTATAATCGGCTCATTACAGTTGGCTTTGAGGGCAGTCGTGAGCAATGAGTTAACCCGCAGCAGAGGGATGCTGGAGCAAAAGTGTCTCATTGGCGAGTGCATAGAATCGCATAGTACCTTTTGGGTCTTGTCCAGGTGAGGTTGCGCCGTGAAGTTCCAGTATGGAAATGTCGTTATACATGATTTCGTTCAACAGAAAAGGATAGCGCTTAACAAACAGCCAAGATATAAAGGAACAAGTTAAAAAGAGATAAGATTTTTAAAGTGGTTCGGCATGAAAATGCCTACGTCCACTGATTCTCTTTGTTAATTCACTTCATATGGGCAGTATAAGTTAAGAAAAGTATCGACGGAGGTGTTGGATGTTCCATGCCCTCTGGAACACCTCTCCGTCCACTGTTGACAAAATATAAGCTCCGTTGTGGAGATCTTTATGAATTACATAGGGTCCGTCCCAGATTGGATCTAGCGCTCCGGGGCGCGGGAAGATCCGCTTGAGGACAAGATCTCCTTCTTGTAAGCTGCGATGCTTGACTTTGGAGTTGTATTGTGCTGCAACTTTTTGCTTATGAGCTGCTGCTTTGAGTGCTGCATCGTTTCTTCTCTCCTCAATTAGATCCAAAGACATGTGGTGGAGTTCTTCATTCTCTTCTGGGTTGTAGTGGATCCTGCGGTGGGAAGGCACTACAGTTTCAATTGGGAGCATGGCCTCCGCTCTATATGCCAAAGAGAAAGGAGTATGCCCTGTTGATGTTCTGTAAGATGTGCGGTAGGCCCAAAGTGCCGTAGGAAGTTCATCCACCCAAGCGCCTTTTGACTTTTCAAGTTTCTTCTTGATTAGAGTTTTGAGGATTTTGTTGACAGCTTCGACTTGTCCGTTTGCCTGGGGATAAGCCACAGATGAGAAGCTTTTGTGAATTCCGTGCTCTTGGCACCAGTCGACGAATTCCTCACTGTCAAATTGAAGTCCACTGTCCGATATGATCTTGAGTGGGACTCCGTACCTGCATAGAATATTATTGATCAAGAAGTTGATAATTTTTGCCGAAGATATTTTATTTAAAGGTTCCGCTTCCACCCATTTGGTGAAATAGTCGACTGCTACTATAGCATATTTGGCTCCGCCTCGGCCCGTTGGCAGTTCGCCAATCAAGTCAATTCCCCATACTGCAAAGGGCCAAGGGCTGGTCATTTGAGTAATCTCCTTCGTGGGTAGTCGAGGAATCTTAGCAAATTTCTGACATCTGTCGCATCTCTTGACGAAGTCCAAGGATCTTTGTTTAAAGTGGGCCAGTAATATCCATATCGGAGTATCTTCTTTGCCAGAGTCTGCCCTCCAGTGTGATCTCCGCAACTTCCTTGATGGATGTTGGATAAGACTTCCCTGACTTTCCTTCCAGCGATACACCTTAATAAGGGATTAAAGAAGCCGCGCCGATAGAGGATGCCTTCTTGTAATGTGTAGCGGGAAGCTCTCCTTAAGATTTTCTTAGCTTTGTTACGCTCGTCGAGCAGTGTGTCATCTTGTAAATATTTTCGGATAGGAGTCATCCAAGTTTCCTCTTCGATTGCAGCTATCATATTCATTGTCTCGTAACTCGGGGCTAGATGCTGTGAGACGGTTATTGTTCGTGAAGCGGTGCCGTCCTTCATGCTAGCTTGCTTTGCCAGTTCGTCGGCCTCCTGATTCTCTTCTCGGGGAATGTGTTTGATTAAATAGTGATCCAATTGATTGAGCAGCAGCTTGGTCTTCCTTAGATATGCTGTGAGTCGTTCTCCTTGAGCCTGGAATTCTCCCAGTATTTGATTTACAATAAGTTGAGAATCACTACGGAGACATAAAGAATCGACTCCAATCTCCAGGGCAAGTTCTAATCCGGCTATCACTACTTCGTATTCTGCGTCATTGTTGGTGGCAGCGAATTCCAACCTTAAGGCGTAGTGCAGCTTCCTTCCCTTGGGGGTGATTATCACAACACCTGCCCTCGAGCCTTGTTCATTTGATGCTCCATCTACGAAGAGATTCCACTTGATATCTTCTGCTATTTCAGATTGCTCCTTAACTTCGTTAGTCGTGAATTCGGCAATGAAATCAGCTATGGCTTGCCCCTTGATAGCGGTGCGAGGATGGTAGGTGATATCATATGACTCAGTTCAATGCACCACTTAAGTAATCGCCCAGAAGTGTCGGGGCGATGGAGTACTTGCCTTAGCGGTTGATCGGTTAAAACTTTGATGGAATGAGATTGGAAATAGTGTCGCAGTTTCCGTGACGTGATTAGCAGACAGTATGCTAGCTTCTCAAGTTTAGGGTATCTGGCTTCTGCCCCTGTAAATCTCTTGCTTACAAAGTATACGGGCCACTGTGCGTGGTTGTCTTCTCTCACCAAAGCGGCGCTTAAAACATGGGACGATACAGCAAGGTATAAGTATAGTTCCTCGCCTTCATTTGGAGTTGAGAGTACCGGTGGTCTCTGGAGGTGTCCGATTAAGTTAAGGAAGGATGTCGAGCATTCGTCAGTCCATTCGAACTTTCCTTTGTCTTTCTTTAGAGCTTCGAAGAAAGTGATGCATTTGTCGGTTGCTTTAGAGATGAACCTACTTAGGACGGCCACTTTCCCGTTTAGGCTTTGTATCTCTCTTCGAGTGGATGGTATCTTGATGTCTTGCAAAGCTCGAACTTGTTCGGGGTTTGCTTCAATCCCCCTGGCATGAACGATGAATCCCAAGAACTTTCCTGACGATACTTCGAAGGAGCACTTTAGAGGGTTCAGCTTCATTCCATATTGGCGAAGTACTTGAAACATCTCATCCAGGTGGTTTATATGATCGTTGGCTTTTCTCGATTTTACCAGCATGTCATCTACATAAACTTCCATAGTGTGTCCTATTAGTTCCGCAAACATCTTGTTGACAAGGCGCTGATAAGTAGCTCCGGCATTTTTAAGTCCAAAAGGCATAACTTTGTAGCAGTACAATCCCCGGTCAGTGATGAAACTAGTGTGGTCTTGATCGGGGGCATGCATAGGGATCTGGTTATATCCTGAGTATGCGTCCATAAAGGATAAGAGTTCGTGTCCGGCAGTGCTGTTCACGAGTTGGTCGATTCGGGGGAGTGGGAAGCAGTCTTTCGGGCAAGCGTCATTTAAGTTGGAGAAATCGATGCATGTTCGCCACTTCCCGTTAGCTTTCTTTACCAGTACCGGATTGGCGATCCATTCTGGGTAGATGGCTTCTCGTATGAAGTCATTGGCAAGTAGGTTCTTCACTTCTTCCTCTAGGGCTGCTGATCGTTCTTCCCCCATGCTTCTCTTTTTCTGCTTTACTGGCACCTTCGTGGGATCGATGTTCAGTATGTGGCATGCTACATCTGGGGAGATTCCTGTCATATCAGCGTGCGTCCATGCAAATACATCCATGTTGTGGCAAAGAAAATCAGAGTTGATCCTTTAACTCTTCTTTTAGTTGAGATCCGATTTTCAATAGTCTACTTGAGTCATGTTTGTCTACAGCTACGAATTCCATAGCCTCTGCAGGCTCGGCGGTGGCCTCCTCCTTTTTGTTCCTGGGGTCTAATTCATTGAAAGGGTCACTGGTATATCGAAGATGAGGGGCTTTCTTTAGTTGCTATGCTTCCAAGTTTTTCATGCAGAGAGTAGTCTCTGCATTTTTTCCTTTATCTTTTCTGCGGTTATTGCGAAGTTTAGTTACATAGCAGTCTCGAGCAGCGTCTTGATCTCCCTCTATTTCTCCTATTCCGTTATCTGTTGGAAATTTCATCTTCAGGCACCATGGGCTAGGACAATTTGGAAGTCAGACAAGGCTGATCTTCGCAAAAAGGCGTTGTAGGCCGAGTGGTTCTCTATTAGCACAAATGTTTGCTTTCGCACAACGGAGCGGGGATGACTTCCTATTTCAACAAAAAGGTCCAGTTGCCAGAGGGGCATCTTCGCATCTCCAGTGAAAACATGTAGTGGTTTGTTGCAGGGAGACACATCCTTCATTGACAGCTTCATTTTGTCGAAAGCATGCTTGAATAGGATATTTACTGAGCTTCCAGTGTCTATTAAAATTCGGAAAACTTTGGCTAGACCGAACCAAGCAGAGATGACCATAGGATCCATGTGTGGGTACTGTCTTCCCTCTAGGTCATGCCTATTGAATGTGATGTCGTCATTCTCTTTCCGTTTCGGGTGGCGTTCTTCCATGACCGAATTAACGTAGCCTTCATCGTTCCTAAGTGACTTACCGTATCTTTCCATCTCCGCCCAGCTTCTGCCTGTGATGTGCGGCCCTCTTGATATGGTATGGACCACTATCTTCTCTTGACTAGAGCCGCTGGTGTTGCGATTTCCTCCGCCTGCTTCTGGGGGGTTGTCCAGGATTCCCATTGGCAGGAGTTGAAGTCCTGTTCTGGCTTTTTACATAGCATTCCAGTCTCTTCCTTCTGATGTGTTCTTCAATCAAGTCCCGGAGATGGTGGCATTCATTGGTGTTATGTCCATGGGATTCATGGAAGCCGCAGAACTTTCCAGACTTGAGTGCGTTATCTGACTCCTTCTTGTGCGAGGGGCACTTGTATCTAACTTCGTCTTGAGTGGCTAGGAAGATGTTTTCGATTGTTTCATTCAAAGGAGTGTAAGATTCAAATCTTGGTCCTGGTCGATATAAGCGCTTTTCTCCCTTCTTTCCCCCAGCATTGTCTCTAGAGTCACTTCTTCGAACATCCTTTGTTGCAGCGGGGACCCTGTCTGTAGCTGTCTTAGCCTGTTGCCCTGACTGCCTCTCAGTGGCAGCGTCTTCAAGTCTCATATGCTTTCCAGCTTCATGGAATAAATCAGGTAAAGTAGCTGGTTTTTCCTTGGTTAGTCTTCTAGCAAATTTAGTATCTGGATGTACACCACTGTAGAGGGCCATCAGGATAAGTTTCTCATCGGCATCTTGGACTGCGGCCGCTGCGGCGTTGAATCGGGTTAGATATTGTTGCACTGTCTCTCCGGTTTTCTGTTTGACATTAGATAAGGAATAAGCGTCATTGGGTTGTTCCACATGAATACGGAACTGACTGATGAACTTTTCTTTCAACATTTCCCATGAGTTGATGGACCCTTGGGGTAGGTGGCAGAACCAGGAGGTAGCTAGATCTGCCAAGAAAAGTGGGAAGCATTTACACAATACTCCCTCCGTTGCTCCGCTCATGAGCATATGCTGGGTGTATCTCTGTAAGTGTACGATGGGGTCAGAGGTTTCCTTGTAAGGTTCCATCGTTGGCATTTTCCATTCCCAGGGGGGATGCGATGGCAGTTTCGATATTGTGGGTGAAGGGGCTGGTTACCCTAGCACCTATGCCCCGATCCCTTTGCTCCCGTTGGACGCACTCTCTGAACAATCGCGTCATCCTTTCATCAGAACTTGGAGCGGATAGAAATGAGTTTGGTTCTTCCCTGCGGGACTGATTCCGTCCAGACGGCTTGTAGGGATGGTATCGTCTGTCACTCCTAACATTCTCCAATGGCTGCCTCTGGTCTTCTGGGGGCATGCTGGGGTCAGCCATAGTTGGCCCTTGCCTTGATCTTCCCCTGCTGGGTTCTGTTCTCAGCACTTCCTCGGATCCAACGTCGGGCCGGACTCCAGCTCGGCCCCGTCTACTGGTGTTTTCATGGTTAGGTAGCATGACAGGCTCAGCCACATCCGACCCCTGCCTGGCACCTCCCCCGTTGGGTTCGATTCAAAGTGTTTCCTCGGGTCAGAATTCGGGCTGAGTTCGGGCTCGGCTCCTACCATGGCTGTTTCTGTTGTTAGCCTCTTCAAAGAAGAAAGACCTTTGTCGCTTCCCGGATCCTTCAGACCGAGACTCACCCCATGATTCAGTGTTGCGGTTGGATTCTTCAGCATCTCTTAAGCGTGACAGGAGTTGTTCCACCAAGGCTTCTTGTTGAGATGCGAAGCGGTTAGTTACTTCAGCCACAACCTTGTCCACATCCACCCTTGTAATTGTTTGTTCCGTAGTAGGGGCTGTCGGATTTGCCTGATTTAAATTTACTGTTGGAACTGGACGATTGTCTTGGTCTCTGATCACTGGATCTGGGATGCTGCCATTGCGATGTCCTTTCCTTTGTTAGCATCTTTCTTCCGTCCGGGAGCCATGTTTTCCAAATGAACGATGCTGACAGGAAAAGGATTAAGTGGGAGAAGCTGGCTTCGAGCTCCTTGTTCTCAGTGAAAGCACCAAAAATGTTTGCACAAAAAATGGACAAACACCTCCAAGTCGTATGAATTAGTTGATTTTATGTTATTTCTAGTGATTTGGGTGATTTATGCAAATATATAAATAGCAGGGACTAAACTGTAAAAGACACACAGATTTATAGTGGTTCGGGCAGAACGTGCCTACGTCCACTTATATGTTATTCTCCTTTTTCTTTCAGATTACAAGTACAAAGCTTTGTATACAAGTATATGAAAGTTGTTTGAAAGTTCCTTCCGTGCCTGAGCTCTCAAACCTGTCCGCCATTGTTGTACCCCTGCCCCTCTATTTATAGAGTGAGGCTGGGGGCAGGGGTCTTGGATGTATATAGCTGCTGGTGGGCCTGGGCTGAAGCAATCTGGCCTGGCAGAGTTGGTTCGGCAAAGCCTTGGTTCGGTGGAGAGTTGGTGAGGACTTAGTCCGGTTGAAGAGGGTCGAGGTAGTGGTTGGAACGGGGAGGCCTTGGACCGGCGAAGGTTGGTGAGGTTTGGTCCGGTGGAGGTGAGGTTGGTCCGGTGGAGCTTGGTTCGGTGATGGAGGAGAGGGGACTCTGGTTCGGTGGCGATGGACCGGTAGTGGATGAGAGGTGGCTTGGACCGGCAATGCTTGGAGATGGTATGGTTCGATGATGGTCTATCTTGCTTCTGGTTCGGCAGTGGGAGGAGGTAGCTGGTTCGGTAGCAGTATGGACCGGTAGTGGATTGAGGTAGGTTGGAACGGCAATGCTTGGAGATGGTATGGTTTGGCATTGTTTAGAAATGTGCCCAACAGTTTAAGTGGTTAAAACTAGTCACAAAGATCGTTGTTTCCAATGTTGATTTAAAAGGACTTTTAACAGCATTATAAATGTTGTAGCAAGTTGCTTATGTTTTAAGTGTTTAAAAATGATATTTAAATTTGGTATTTTTCTCTAATCTTCTTAGAGATGTATTCAAACATGTTTTGAAGTATATTAAATTTGGTTTGAAGTTTAGATATATTTTTAATAATTATATATATAGGAAAAGTAAAGAAGATGTTTAACACTAAAAGCCGACCTGGTAGACTTCTCTATTTCCAAGAGTTCGGGTTGATCTCGAGTAAGAACGAAACAATGGAGCTCTAACCTATTGTTCTTCCCTCTTGACTGAGGAATAGTTAAGTTGGAATGTCAGAAATGTGTTAATCTTGTTGTTTACTTGCTTATTTAAAAGGTAATTAACTTTGCTTAACACCAAAAGTCGATGAAATAGGCTTATCTATTTCTGGGAGTTAAGATCGATGTCGAGTAGGAATAGAGCAATAGGGCTCTAACCTATCGGGTTTCCCTCTTGAACGACGAATGGTTAATTCGGGAATGTCAAAAATGGGTTAATCATGTTGTTTGTTACTTATTTATGGAAATCGATAACATTAAACACCAAAAGCCAATGAGTATGCTTGTCTATTTATGAGATTCAAGAATGAAATGTCTAGGAAAAGCTTTGATGCAACCAGTGCTCTAACTTACCTGGCTTCATTGTTGAATGAGGAATGGTTAATTTTAAATGTCAAAAATGAGTTAAGTATATGAACATTGATTTGTATAAGCAATCGTTTTAACTAGATAATCGATTAATCGGCTATTGAACTTAACCTATTATAACTTAGATCTTTGAAAGAATGTTTTAAATATGATCCGAGTATGAAATAGTTTTGGTTTTGTTGTGATAATGTGTTAATTACATTCAACTTTAACCTTTTTTTATTATACTTATGAGTGTAAATAGATATTTAAAAGAATGTTTTAAAGATCAACATAAGAGAAATGGTTCTGGGTTTGTTGTAACAATGTATTAAAAACATTCGCCTTTAACCCTTTTTTATTATACTTATGAATGTAAATAAATCTTTAAAAAGAATGTTTTAAAGATAAGCATAAGTAAAACGGTCTTGGATTGTAGTGGCAATGTTTAATTTAAACTAGGCTTAAACCTTTCGAATAGATTTGTAAAAGCGCTTAGATCTTCGAAAAGGATATTTTAAAGTAAATTAAAACTATGAAATATTTTGGAAAAAAAAGATAGAAAAAGTAAAGGTTTGAAGTAAGAGATCTTGTTAATAATTTATGAATATACTTATATGACTTTGAATAAGTATATGAATAATTTTTGAAGTATATAAAAAGTAAGGGTTTAAAGTAAGAAGTCATTTTAATGATTTGTGAACGTACTTATACCATTTGAGATAAGTATATGAATACTTTTTAAAGTATTGAAAAGAGAAATAAATAGTAGAAATCGATAAATGATGTTTTATTAGATAAAAGAAGTTTTGCTAAGAAAAAGGAGTTTGAATAATAAAAGTATTAATTAAACAAAAAGGGGATTAGAAGTTGCTTATGTGACTTAATCGTGCTTTGTGTGACTTGATCATGCTTTGTTTGTTTACTTGTTTATGGAAAACATTTAATCGTGTACTTAGTACTAAAAGCAATGAATTAGACTTGTCTATCTGTGGTAATTAAGACTGACATTCGCTTAAGGACATAAGCAATAGAGCTATAACCTACCGGCTTTATCTTGATCGAGGGATAGTGTGAGATAAAAATATCGAAAACATGATAAGTATACGAGACTTGGTTTCCATATGCGACCATTCTAATTATTGTTGAATATGACCAAATTTGTCAATTCAGTCTTGAAGAGACCGAGAGTGGTAAGTGTTTTACTTATTGAAAACAACTTCATGACTGATATACGTGTTCTATCTCTTGGAAGTGGATATGTTTGAGATGCAGCAATCCATGTGTGGTTTCTAGATCTGTTCGAGATGTGAAAGATGTCGAACGCAACCTCGACATCGAAAATGGCTAAAAACAGAATGAGCCTCAAAGTCTCGGGTTTAGCTAACCCATGAAAGAAATATCAAATCCATATCTAAAGATACTTATCGATTGTTTGCCGAAGGGAGTTGATGATATATGGAATTACGTGTTCAGGCATGGACCAGCTATGTTTACCTAAAGGTATATTCTGTCTAGATATATACATCGCATGGAGGTACTTTCTAAATCTCGTGTAGGTGATTGGATATGGCTTCACCAAAGAGATCTCCATGGAAGATCCAATATGCGAACATTCCTTATCGGATTATATTATCTCCTAATTGTTATTCAATGCAATGAATGTAACCATTCTGGCTACGTTACATATTTATATTCTACACCCTAGATATTATCTAATATATCACCTCATGTACTTATTAGATGATAGTTTTTTTGAGGGGATAACCATTATGGAATCATATGAAGTCTCAAAAGTATTATTATATTCTAGCTATATATTTCTTGAGTTTCTCATACTAGACTTATGGCTGATACATGACTTTTTTTTTCCTAAATTCCTCGTGTGCTCTTTTGAGTAGTCTGAGAAAAGCAGGTTTTCGTTGATGTTCATTGGAACTCGAGAAGATGAGCTGGACGTTTCACCTACCGTTGTATTCTTATTTCCATTGCATTACTATTGTATATATCAACATTTGTGAGGATAGGTTGTTATAACTGTCTAGGATGATGATAGCACTTGTGTTTTGTAACTCCAAAATTTCTATTTCGGAGAAACCCTTTGTATTGTTTCTTTGATATTATACATTACCGTTCCACCAATGAGATTGTAATGTTGTGTTCTCTTCTTCCTTGTAATATGCGTTTTCTTTTTTATTTTACCATATCTTTTCGTCTTTCCGAAACTTGGATGTTCGGCATACAAATACCGTGGATGTATTATTGTCGATATTCGAGGGTCAAAAAGCAAATCATTGCAAAATGCGTACTTGTCAAAACCCTCTATATCGGCTACATATTTTGTCCACTTCTAATATTTGGCTCTATTATAGCAAGTGTTTCTTAGGTGTATGCGTTTTATTTTGACATTTCTATCCAAATTCCATTGTTACATTCTACTTTGTAATTCTTTTTCATGGTTTATCACCATCCTATTTATCTAGGCAGTACAATATCACTGTCATCTTTTGTTTTTAAGGTTACGAATTGAAACTTATAATTTCATATGTTTATTTTTTTAAGGAATAATATGACATTAGTTATATGATCCATGTTTAGTTTCTCCTTCTTTCTTGTATTTGGCTTTAGCCTTTAAAGTTGAGGATGTCACACTACAAACTAGACATCATGTATTTTACACTGGAAAAATGTAAAACTTTGTGGATAAACAAATTTATTGATTAAAATATGTCAATTATTGTTAGCTGATGAACTTTAGAAGTTATTATGTCAAAACTATCAAAAATGTTGATAAATGGTTTTGTTCGTCAAAGTAAATTTAGCTTCCTGCAATTTTCTTATACCTTTTAATGTTTACTTTTACCTTTTATAATGTTTTCAAAATGATAAAATAATTCAATTTTTTATATTTTAATTTCTATTTTTATGTTTAAACTTCTGTCATTTTAAATATAAAAATATCACATGTATAATAGTAACGTTGCAAAAGTAATTTATCATTTATCTTTGGGTTTCTATTTTATCTTTTGTTACTTTAAATAAAAGAAGTTCATATATATATATATATATATATATATATATAAGGTTATTTTTTGTTTTTTTGGTTTTATTTTATCTTTTATCATTCTAAAGGTAAAAATATTACATATAAGAATAATAATGTTGATACTAAATTATATATAACATCTAAAACATAACTACAAAATAGTGTTATAAAAATGGAAAAAAAATTATTCAACTTTTTACATCAAATTTTATCGCTTTTATCATTTTTATTATAATGATTTAACATTTAAAATTATAAAGTAGTAAATAGAGAGAGAATTTTTTAAGGCTTTTAAAATAACAAACTTATTTATCTTTAGTGCTTCAATTTCAATTTTTTATCTTTTCTATTGTATTCTTTTAAATATAACAATCTTACATACATAAATATAACCTTGCAATAAAAGTAATATATTCTATCTTTTAGTATGTCTTCCATCTTTTATCTTTTTATCTTTATCGTCTATCATTTTATTTATTTTGATTTATCTTTCACTCAATTTTTTGCCTTAATTCAAAGTTTGTAAATTATTGCTTAATTTAAACATAAAAGATGAAAATATTATCAAAGTAATTTATCTTTAGTTATTAAACTTTAATATTTTATATTCTAGTACAACTTTTGATGTGATTATTTATATTTATTAAAAAATAAAGTTATTAAATCATAAGTTCATTATTTTTAAATTTAATAAAGCAAATTTAAAGTAAGTAGAACTTGTGTAAATGCATAAAACTAATGTGATTCAACTTCACATGATAGCCTTCGGCTACTCCTTGAAAACTAATCGGATTTGCTTCCTTTCAGAGTACATTCACATGCACTGGTGGACAAATATATGGCAGCTCCCACTTACACGCACCAGATTATAGTAGATCCACCACTACTCCTAATTCTGATTGTTCTTCCTCTTCTACAACAAAACTAGAGAACTAACTTTTTCTCGCATCATCAACTACTCTACTTATTAGCATCTCTTCCATTTACTCAAATAAACTTGCTCTGCCATGCTCAAGTGCTCACTCTCAGTTGAGGTAGTTCATTCATCATTTCAGACCAAATTGTTAGCAATCGGCACATTCATTTAGCTGCATAGAGCAGCAGATTCCCCCCATCACCCTCATCTTGACATTTATAGCATCAACATTCATCATCAAATATGATTAAATTCAGATCTCGTTATCAAGCTTCAGACAAGACTGATCACATCTACTATATATTCACAATTTTTGCTGTAAATCCTCAATTTTAGTCTATTTTTTCAAACGTTCGAAGCTATGCGGGCAGCTCTTGTTATGGTAGTACTATTTAGGTCTAACTTCAGCTCTACTTCGTTCTAACTTTAGTTTAGTAAGTTCATTTATATGGCTATAGCCGTTGCTGCTTTTGTGCCAGCTCATTGATGTTGAACTCCTCTCACATTGCCCACATGCTCCAGTCTAACCCTTCAATATTGTTACCCGGCTAGTCTAAGACTTGATTGTAGCTCATCCAAAACGGAAGCATGTTAAATTCGGTGGTTTGTTATTCTCCACTTTAACATAAGTAGAACCACAATCAAGATCACGGTTCTTTCGGTCACTCAGTCACCCATCCACTCGGTCAACCAACTATAACTAGTCATTCAACCCCTCAGCCTTGTTCAATCACTTTGCCTCAGCGATACAAGCTTTAGCAATTAATTAATATCAAAATATATGCAAGTGCTTCAACATGCAGTTTCAGCAAATGTGCATTCCTTGATGCAGTTCCAGAAAATCGAGTCCGGCACTTCTTCATGCCGCCAAGTCATCGTCAAATGCTCATCTGAACTACTTTGTCATTTTTTCATTACACAGTCGTTCATTTTAATCTATACCAAAGGCAAAAAAACAACTTGGTGAAGCGCATCACATTACAGGTCATTTTATGTAATATAAATCAATGTATATTTTTTTTTCTATTCATGCCTATTACCTTTTTGTCGGTTATCTAAGTGATGAACTTTTATAGGAATTATGAAGTTTCTCTGTTGCTTTTTGAATGCGTTTGTGAGCTTTGTTAAACCATTATTTGGATTTTTAGGTTTTGAGTGTCACCAAGAAAAATATATCATCATACTCTTCTTTTTACTAATGATGCTCATATGTTCTATGCTTTAAGCTTTGGTTATTTAGAGTTGTTAATGCATATAAAGTTGAGCTCATGTTTTTCACTTGTGATTTATAATTTATCTTGTTGCTTTGTTGATGGACTTATGAAGTTTGCTTATTAAATTGTTTGAACATCAGATTTTTGTAAGTTGGTTAAAGGAAATTTCTTTTATTATACTTTTGGACACCTTTCTTATTGTGTTTCCACGCCTACAGCATGATATGATTGGTGTTGTTGCTTGCCCTGTAAGCTGTTAAGTGGGTTTTCAACCAAGCAAATTTTTAATGGAAGTTAGAACATAAAGACGAAGACGAAATAACTCAAGAACTTTGAAACACAGTTAGAAAGACAAGAAGAAGGAACTTGGAAAATCTAAAGTCCATTGGAGAAAAGAAAACTCTCCGTATCGAGAGGTCTCTTTTGCCCTTAGGACCTCACCATCCTCTTGTACTTTAAGTACAACTCCAACCACTAATGGTCAAGTGTTTTTCTTAGAGTTTGGATAAGCAAATCCCAGAATTGATGAAAAGAAAGTAAAGAATGCATGATAATACAAGTATATCGAGAGAATCGTCATAAACAACTCAAAGTGTTTAGGAAATAACTTGGAATGCATTGAATTGAAGGTAAAAGAGAAAGACTAGCAAAAGGAATGGGTTTACAATTAAGTAAAGCTCTTGATACCAAGAGGAACCTCCCAGTACCAAGAGGTCATTTTAGCCAATTGGGCCACCTTGCTCGTTGGTGCATCCCTGGGCTTACTTCTGGACTTTAACTCAAGCAGGCTCTTGAACCTGTACAGCTGCTTCTTTATAAATAGCAACCAAAAAAGGATTATGGACTCTAACTCTTCATTATCTCCAATCTCTCCCTCACAATAGTCACCTAGGCAGACATTGCTGGTAGTTCTAAACTTAAGAACCTATCAATCCCTTGTACTAATGACTTTCAATCTCTCCTATTCACTACCAAATCTATAATCAACAAAACTATAAAGTGGACATAGGTCGGAGATTACTAAGCTATTATAAAAATCTTGCGTCCTACTTTTTTTTCATGCTTTTATGTTATTTCTACTAGACATAATCCTACAATAGGTTATATTTGGGAGTTGAACCCCTTTTGGCATCAGCCTTTTGTGCTTTCACCGAGAGATCGATTCTTAAGGTTAGATCGAGCATGCTATTGTGAATTTGGAAGGATCCGGTGGTTACAACCAGAAGTTTTGCTTAATAAATTTAAAAGCTTTTTATTGAAAAGCAATGGCGTCTAGAAGTCAAGATCTACATCTGGGACTATTGTTGGTGGTGATGAAGGCAATGCTCACGAAGTTGAAATTAATAACCACCAACCGGTATCGGGCTCTTCTACCAAAAAAGAAGTCGTTACCAACGAGAGCTCGATAAACTGATGCAGGAATTGAACAAAAAGCTGGCAGATAGTTAGAAAGCTTTGATTGAAAAGATGGATGCTAATATGGCACTATTGCTCTAACAACTACAGAAAACCAGCAAGAACAGGAAAGAAGTTTCACCAGCTAGAGCTGATGAAGAAAATGACTCTGTTTCTAGCCAACACAAACGTGAAGGAAAGCAAAAATAGAGGAAGAATGTTGCTAGAAACATGAAAGGAGTTACTTGATTTGTGAAAGAAGTTGTAGGAGGAAGGCAGAGTACTCCTTTCAAAAAAAGACCACCTAGTACAAAGCGGATTCAACTCGGTACTGAGAGGTTTTCTAGAGGTTTGGGGAAATAGTGATCTGGAACTTTGGATTTGTCTGACTTAGAAGACGACATGCTACTTGATGATGATGATTTTAAACCATATATTAGAGTAAATGATGTTGGAGTTTAAGCAGCCATGGCAGAGTGAACCATGTGCTAATGGAAAACCAAAGGAGTTGTTCTCCCAAAGACTAGAGGGCCTAGACGTCAGCCAACAAATCGTGACCACTTGCGGAGACATAAAGTCAGCCCAGCCCTTGATAGTTGACCTTTGGAACACCGTGACAATGAAGAATATATTGCGGACATGGTGAAGAGGTTGGTTGTAGAAAGCCAAGGTAGGAAGAATGAGGATTGAGGTTCGACACTAAGTATAACTCCATTCATGGAAAATATTCTAAGAGATAAATACCTTAGGAAATTCTCAATATGCATAATGTCATCGTACAATGGAACCACTGATCCTAGACAACACTAGTTCAAGTACGAATGACACGTTGATGGTGCCAAGGCAATAGATATTGTGCGATGTAGGTATTTCCCTATTTTCTTTGAAGGAGTCGCATCGATATGGTTCGCCAGGCTCGTCTTGAGATCCGTATCGATATTTGATGGCTAAGAAATTCTTGGAATAGTTCCAGTTTGCAACTTAACCTAAGGATGATGTCATTATCGAATCTTCCTCAAGGACCCAAGGAGTCGCTGAAAGGTTTCTTGAATCGGTTCAATGTAGCTGTTACTGAAGTTAGCAATCCAAAGGAAGATCTTGTATTATGGCTTTGGTCCGAAGCATCCACCCAGACATGGATTTTGGAAGATGGATGAAAATGAAACAGCTGAATACTATCGAAGAATTCCATCAAAGGAAAATCAATTCTTGCGCTTGGATGACGCAAGTAAGGT
Source organism: Allium cepa (assembly GCA_030765085.1). Lineage (NCBI taxonomy): Eukaryota > Viridiplantae > Streptophyta > Magnoliopsida > Asparagales > Amaryllidaceae > Allium > Allium cepa. Next base: position 64,925,937 of record CM060935.1, read on the forward strand.
GCCTGGGCAAACTTATGATGGACAGCCCAAGGAATCTATTCAAAGCAACATGGTAGCTATAAACCAGCAAAAGCTATGGAAACACAACAGTTAATAATGGAAATTCCAACAATCAGAAGAAAACAAATCAAGGTCCATGTGGCAGGCATAAGGAGAAGCAAGCTCCTAAGAAACTTGAGACCGGAAAACTACACACCCTTAAACGATATGTTGGAAAATATATACCTTCCTATGCAAGGAACAGAATGATATAAAAAACTACTAAAAAGAGTGGCGAACAATGAGCAAAAGCGCTCAGGGATGTATTTTCGTTTCCATGAGATCCATGGAAACAACACAAATGAGTGCCGACATCTGAAGGAAATTATTGAAGAACTGATAAGGAGAAATAAGTTCCAGCGGTACATTAAAGAACCATAGTAAGATAATCAAATCCCAAGACTCCCAAGGCCTTCTGCCCTGGGAAATCAATCCGGATCAAGCAAAGGAAAACCTAGGTAGAATGTGGAAAATTGGTTGTTAACACCATATTTGGAAGATCGCATAAAGCAGAGAAAAGTTGGGGGGAAATGGAATGGTATATGAGCTCTCTAAAGCACATACTAAGGGAGGATTGCTTTACCATAGAAGATGGAGCTCCGGTTAAGCAGTAAAGGATGAAACATCGTGTTCAAAAATAGAGATGTTGATGGAGCCAAAGCACTAACTTTCGATCCTATGGTGGTAACAGTAGGAATTGATCTGGCAACAGTGCATCAAGTCTTAGTGGATATAGGAATTTCGGTGAACATACGGTTCTTAAACACATTCGATCAAATAAAATCAACATAAAGGAAGTTACAGCTTGCAAACCCAACATTCAAGGATAGGTGAAGCTAAGCAACCAATTTCTATGATTGATCTGCCCATGGAATCAGGCGAAGGAGATCGCAGGATAGTCCAGATTCAAAAGATCGTTTTTGTGAATGAGCACTTGGCATACCATGCATTTTCGGACCGACTAACCCTTGTTGTTTTTAGAATAGCACTGGCTCCTTGGTGTCTAGCGATAAAGTTCCCTATAAAGAAGGGGATTAAACAGTAAAAGGAGACCAGAGCACTGGAAAAGAATGTTACGTTGTGGAATTACGAGAAATGAAGCGATGTGAGAAGGGTAAAAATGTGGAGGGGACCCTCTACATTCAAGACTCTCAAGTATAGAAACTAAAGCATAGCCCTTAGCTCGAGAACAATAGTAGATTTGACAAGTCTATGGATCCTAGGAAGAAGTCAGGGAAAGTAGGGGCAACACCAGCCGAGTTGATGGTGAATGTCTCGATTAACATGGATGATCTAACTTGAGTTCAAAAGATTGGGTCACAGCTCAACATCAACTTAAGGAAGGAATTAGTCAATTCCCTCCATAGGAATTTGGATGTGTTCGCTTGGATGCATTCTGATATGTATGGGATATCATCAGAGATAGCATGTCTTACAATGAACATTGATCCTACATTTACACTAATAAAGCAAAAGAGGCATAGTCTAGGTTCAGAGCAATTCATGGCATTGAGGGAGGAAGTGGATATGCTAATGGAAAACGGCTTTATCCATGATGCTCTTTACTCTAAGTGGGCATCCAATCCCGTGTTGGTTAGGTGGTCAAATAGAAAGTGAAAAATATTTATCAACTACTCGGACTTGAATAAGGCTTGCCTAAAGGATAGCTTCGCTTTGCCAGGTATCGACCAACTGGTGGATATGACTGTAGGATATGAGTTTCTTTCATTTAGGGGTGCTTACCCGGATTGTAACCAGATTCCAATGCATATTCTAGATTAAGAGAATACTAGCTTTATAACGGACTTGGGATTATGCTACTATCAAGTTATGCCATTAGGTTTGAAGAACACCGGAACCACTTACCAAAGATCGGTAAAAACATATTCAAGGGTTAAATTGGACCGATAATGGAGGTAAACATAAAAACGACATGCTTGTGAAATCTCAAGTATCATGGAACTATCTAGATGATTCAGAGATGTTCAAAGTATTGCTGAAATATTGAATGAGGCATAATTCATTGAAATGTTCTTTTGAAGTGGCATTAGGAAAGTTCATGGGATTTATCATCAATGCACAGAGCATCAGGCTAATCCAAAGCAGATTAACGCCTTGAAATGTAATCGCACCAACTGTAAAAAACAACTATAGAGCTTGAACGGGAAGATTACTACCCTAAGTCGGTTTATCACAAAGGCAATGGATAAATGCATACCCTTCTTCAATGCTCTCAAGAAGGAGAGGAAGAACTTTGAGTAGAACCATGATTGTCATAATGCTTTCGAGGAGTTATCGAGACATATGGAGACACCACTGGTCTTATCCAAACCGTTGGACGAAGAGGACTTATTCTTTTGTTTACCAGTGTTTCTAGCACATGAGGAGGCAAGGATTCAAAGACCAATTTATTACATCAGCAAGCGATTTAGTGGTGCTAAAAAGAACTAGCTAAAGTTGGAGAAATTGGGATACTGCTTGTTAATCGCATCAAGGAAATTACGACCATATTTTCAGGCCTATTCGATTAAAGTATAGACAGACCAACCTCTCAACCAGGTGTTGTACTGACCTGGGACTTAGGGAAGGTCGTTGAAGTGGAATGTTGAGTTGAGCCGGCATGATATCACTTACCACCCAAGGAGAGCGATAAACGGACAGCCATTGATAGATTTCATTGCTGAGTTCTCCGCACATGATGATGAAGAAGAGGACGATGTGGTTACACTTTCTCATTAGAAACTGTTCATAGTTGGAGCATCGAATGAATACAGTTCAGGTGCAGGAGTAGTACTTGAAACTCTAGAAGGATGATCAATTCTCTATGCATTAAAACCGGAGTTTCCTGCAACTAAAAATGATATGAAGCACTGATAGCGGGACTGAAGATAGCGAAGGAACTGGAATAAAAACGCTGAAGATATTCAGCGTTGCTCGGCTAGTGGTTTGTCAAAAAAGAAAGGAATATCAGGCGTAGGGTGCGAGACATGCCCCTTACCTAACAAGAACACTAGAGCTACTAGAAGACTGGGAGCACTATACAATTACTCACATCCCCAGAGAGGATAACACGAAGGTCGATTCATTGGAAAAGTTGGCTAGCTTTGGGGCAGCGTAAATGATGGGTCTGGTTCTAGTAGAAGTTTTAATAGCTCCAGGTATTGATTAGATGGATGTCGATTGGATTTTAGAAACCATAAAAGAATGGGAGCCATGGATGACCCTGATAAAAGACTATCTAATTAAGGGAGTTCTCCTAAGAGACAGGAATGAACGGAAGTAACTCCTCCGAAAAGCACCTTGGTTCATGATGCAAGATGGAGTGTTGTATTGAAGAGAATTCTCAACCTTGCCGGTTCCGTGTGTGACCAAGGGTGAGGCTAGGAAGATCCTCATAGAAATCCATGAAGGCAGCTATGGTGACCACAACAGGAGGATGGCGAATTTTAGCAAAGGCGATACTTAAATACGGATATTCCTGGCCAACAGTAAATCGAGATGCAGCTTACTATATGAAGAAATGTGATCATTGTTAGAGACGTGAGAAAATCTGTGAGCCCCATCTTCGTAACTCACGCAAATGGTTAGCCCATAGTCATTTGCAGTTTGGGGAATTGATCTTATCGGAGTGCTACCAATCGCAAAGGGATGAGCAAAATATGCAATAATCATAGTGGATTCCTTCACGAATTGGGCTGAAGCGGAGTCACTTGCCACGATCAAAACCATGAAGGTAATTAACTTTAAAGAACATTATTTGTAGGTTCGGAGTTCCCTAAAAGAGACAATGGAACTCAGTTCGAAAGTATAAAGTTCAAGACTTAAACAACCGATACAAAATCGAGAAGAGCTTCTCAGTAGTGGCACATCCATAGGAAAACAGACAGGTGGAGAAGGTGAAAAAAATCTTCAAGTCCACCTTGAAAAGCAACTAACTAAAGCCAAAGGGAATTGGTTCGATGAGCTTCCACTAGCATTATGGGCTTACATGACAACCCATGGAACGAATCAGATTTTTAGCCTTCAAAAATCAATACTAATGCGTCCGCTGTATTATATGTCGAACGTTTAGGTGCTGAAAATACCGATCTGCTAGGGTGAAAGAAGAAGGTAGAAGATAGAAGGAAAATAAACAACATAGAATCTCACAACGCTGCGAATAATATATAACACAACAATGATCTTTATAAAAATGAAACATCTTTATTTATATATACAACATCAGAGTACAGTAGACCTAACCTAAATTTGGACAGTTATAGAAACATGTCCTTATATTTACAAACATACATAATCTATAATACAGTGGAAGAAAAATATACGTGAATACATCTTAATCATCCAGCTCCTCTCCAACTCCAAAGTATCCAACTAAACTTGGGAAACACATGCTCGGTCTAACCCAAGCATTACATGGAATAACGACCGGGTCAGTCTAGTGAACCGGCATGAGTAAAACTCGATAACAAGTAACAACCAAACTGATTTCTACACTTGAAAAACTTTCAAACAAATGGTCTCTTGTAAGACCACACCGCACATAAAATGAACGGGTTTTCACCTTACGATAACCAAAAATATTTTATATCAAAATCCAGTGATATTATCATAGTGTCTAGGTTTAAAGTAAATAGATAAAATAACTGAAATGCTTGCATCTGGCATTCCAAGATTAGGATCTACAATCAAAACCATGAGGCATTTATTGGAGATTGGATCCCAACAATGGTAAGGTAAGGGACTACCTTCCGATGATACATCTCTAGAAAATGCACTGATGCTAACAAAGAGCAGGCTGCCACTTTAACATGGCAGATTAGATTTCCTCACCCTCTTGACACCGAGGCCTTATACTAGCATAGTGTTTATGTGCAAACTAAATCTAAAAGGGACATCTAGAATGGGGTGACCACTCCTAATGGTAGCTAACCACATAGCTCCATTGCATGCCCTGTTTTTGCCATTCCTCCCGGTTGTGAAGCTTAAGGCTACACTTTACCTATCTAAATAGCAATCCATTTTGGAATGCTAACACTTCCCTCCATTTGTCAATACAATGCCAGCATTCATTTATACAAGTTCGTTCTGGGTCTAAACGAAAAGAAGGAACTAACTCTACTACATCCATTTTGTAATCACCCTTAAAACTAGTAGCAGTAGCTCTTGCACTACAAAGAGAACTGTCTTCAATCATCGTCGAGATGTTTTCCACTCGAATGGACATGTTGATTCAGAGTGGTCTCCAGATATATAAATTCGATACTGGTTTCTCTGTACCAACAACCGATAGTTTCGGGTAAACTCAACCCCAGTTCTTTAGGAAATAAACAATCTAAAATAAGATCGGAGATTGCCTCCTAACCCACTTACCCAACTCATCTAATATCCTTTAGGAAATAAACCCTTAGCCTCAAATTGATTAAATAATTAAAGTATATTCAAATCCATACTATATAAATTCCAAATGAGGCTTAGCAGTCCCAATGACACTAATTTAAGTTACCATTTAATTTCATTTCTATTCTCAAACCACATAATAATTATTTACATAAGCTACCATATATGTAAATACAGTTCATATCCAATCAGAGAATAACACGTCAATATAACTAATTGACATATAGAAGTCTAAATAACATAACAATGGGATAGTGATTTATCCTGCTAAATAGATGTTCAAACAATTCAATCAATTAATAGTTGAATAGAGACCTATTCTGCTTAACACATGACCACACAATCAAATTACTTACACTATAGCAGAATGGTGTTTCATTCTGCTAACAGATATCATTTAATTCTCCTATTCATATGGTTTACTTAAGGGTCCGGACAAGAGATCCTCTGATTTGGAGCTAGTACGATTTAAGAAGAAAATTTAATTAAAACACATTCGTTTCAGTTTTAAATCACCTTTGAAAATATTTAAATAGATTTAATCAGCTTAAACCCAAATTAAATCAAGATTAAATCATAACTATATTTTAACTAGTCCTAATGAACTTGATTAAGTACTAATTAACTTCTAATGCGACTTTGTTAAGGTTAATCAAATTGTTTAAAAGTTAAACCCTGATTAATGAAATATTAATTAAACAATCCATTAATTAAATAAATAATTAACAAACCATTCATCTTAATTAAATAATTAATAATCACTTAATTTCTTCTTAAACACATTACTCACTAATTAAAACTTCATTAATTAATTAGTAGTCATTAACTTAACTTAAGTGATGATTAACCTCTAGTCACCTTCTTAATTACCAATTAAGTGCCAATTACCATTTAATTAGCTTATCAATTAATTAATAAATATATGAATTACAAACTTAATTACTTTTTAATATTACTAATTATATTTGAATTTTTTTTACCAAAAAAGTTCAAAACTAAAAACATAGAAATAGAAATTTATAACTTTAGTCGAACTACATCCATAGCGACTATCACTATAAGTGTAGTTCGCTTTAACATATTTTTAAAGCGTAAACACCTCACTAACTTTACCATTGCATGTTTATAAACCTTTTAGAAAGTTTTACAAACTTTAGACTTAGATATACAAACTTTAAAAACCAATTTAAAAATTTTAAATCTTTTTTAAAAAAATAAACAAAACATGATTCCATTCGGGTCTCGGATCCTTCGCCATTACATACTAAGTCGCTAACTTTGTTTCTAAACATCATAGCCTTAGTTCACATACACAATCATACATCACAACATACATCATCCTTACCATATACCACGTATATACTCACAAAGATTCATGCTTACTAATACATAATATTACAACCAAATCGCATAACCAAATCCATCGACTAACACTGTTCGAATCAATGGTTATGAACATCGTAACTAACCAATCTTAATACTATATACGCATCACATATAATGTCAACATTTAAGCTAACCTTTATACTAAAAAGTGAGTTATTTTACTCACCAAACTTCCTCAAAAGCTACTCGAACTTAAGCTAAACTTGCCAACGACTCGCTAGCTTTGAAGAACGAAGGCTTTAGGTGCTAGCACCTGTAACAACCTGCATATTTTACGATTGTATGCTTAAATATTTTATTTAAATATAGCATCGTTAGTCGGATTAAAGTCTAAAATGCTACCTGTAAATAGTCGAATTAGGAATCGAGACTACTTCCATTGAGTCCAAAATGGAATTTGCGATCTTTTGAGTATAAACATTGATATGTTTAGAGTTGAGTCAAATTTTGCTATTTTTCTATTGAGCTTTGGGTTTGAGTTACAGCCCACTAACCCAACTCATCTAATACGCTAACTCCTCAACTCTTCATTCATTCTACTCCTTATTTCCTAACACTCAAGCTAAAGAGAAAATGGGGGGAAAGAAAGGAAATTAGAAATTCCTAAGCCCTAGTTCTCTTAGGAAATTCAAGTTCTTGCTTTAAAATCAAAGAGAATATTAGGTAAGCATCCTCTTCATCTTCTCCATCTCAATCTTTCTTTAATTTTCAGAAATTCCTATAACCTAACTTAGAAAATATTTGCTTATGAGCTTAGATTGGAGCTTCTTGAGTTGAAGTTGAAGAGTGGTTGAGCTTCCTTTGCTTTAGAGCTTCTCACTTGTTGTTTTTGGGTTTAAAGATGAGTTCTTGAACTCACATATATGTTTATAGCTTTCATTTTTGTTAGGTACGAATTCCTAACATCTATTTGATGTTCAATTGCTTCTGATTTGAATTGATTTGGTGAATTTTTCAATTTTGGTGTTTTGAAGTCAAAATCTTTAAAGATCCTATCTAGGATGTTTGGCAATGTTTTTGGTGGTGTATCAAGAGCTTATATGCTAGGTTGTCGATTGGCATAAATCTCTAGCATCCATTGCTCGTTCGACCGCATTTCGGTTTGGATTTGCCCTTTTTGGGCTAGCTGATTTTTTTTGCCTAGCAGAAAAACTCAGACGTCTGGAACAAAAATCCAGACGTCTGGAACTAAATTCAGACATCTAGTTGAAAAATCCAGACATCTGAAAGGGTTCTGGAAATAAATAAAAAAGGGTAGAGCTAAAATCCAAACATTTGGAACAAAAAATCTAGACGTCTGGAACAAAATCCATACGTCTGGTTGAAAAATCCAAACGTCTGAAAGTGTTCTGGAATTAAAAAGAGAAAGGAGAAAAGCGTATATTTTTCCAGAACCTAGGGCCAAATGTCTGGAAATACCTACCGGACGTCTGAAACTGTCAATTTTGCCTATTTTGGCTGTTTTTGAGTGGATTTTCAATTTGTATCGATTTTTGTTGATCCGATTGGTTGTTGTCATTTATTATCGATTTTGATAACTTCTTTTCTGGATTTTTGGGAATATCCATTTGATTGGATTTGATATCAATTTTTTGGGTTTTAATTCACATCGTGGAATGTGAATTTTTGGTGATCGATTGTTTTTACAATCGTTTTCTGTGATTTGTCACTTTAAAGTACAAAGGATTTTATACTAGTAGTAAATACTAAAAACTCTTTCCCAAAAACGATTTCAACACTATTTTTAATACAAAGCTTGTTTTTAAAATCATTTTCTAATCTGTTAGTATATGAAATCCTTTACCACATTCGTATGAGAAATCTAATTAAACGACTTAGCAAAACAAGTGGTATGAAACGCTTGTGTTTACTTGGTTGGTTAATTCTTAGACTTATTCGATTGAAACCTTGTGACAATTTTCGAGTGGAAATCTACTACTCGTAAATACTTAAGCCAAGCCAGTGGTTATGAGACATGAAGTTAAACTCCTTTATTTAGTAGCTTAGTGTAATTTACATTTACTGATCAATGATGATCATTTTATGGTTTAGACTAGCGATACGCGATGTCTCTTTATCCCCATGGGGGACTATACCCTGATTTTATGGAGTTTCGTCTCATTTTTATGGGCTAGCAACCTATGTTCTTTGGATCGTTCGTGGAGCAATCGGCTCGAGAAGTCGGGGCATGAGGCGTATTTTTTTAGGTGCATCGACGTTCGACTTTGCATGGGGCATATCTTTTTAGGTGCATCGATGTTCGACTAGGCATGGGGTGTATCTTTTTAGGTGCGTCGATGTTCGACTTTGCATAGGGCATATCTTTTAGGTGCGTCGATGTTCAACTATGCATAGGTCGTATCTTATTAGGTGCATCGATGTTCCACTGTGCATGGGGTGTATCTTTTTAGGTGCATCGATGTTCAGTTTATGGGATAGTGTCTCGTTTGTGATATACGTGTTGATGAGTTTTCATGCTCCCGTTTGTGATAGGCCTCCCCCTTTGTGTTTTCTGGATTTCTAATTGATGATTTCTAGAATTTGTATTTCACCAATTTTTGCGATCTACATTGATAAGTTTTATCAATATTTGTGGTTTGGTGAATGTGTTAAAGAATATGACATTCTTTTGATGTTTGAGAAGATTCGAGATATTGTATGATTTTTTGTTGTTATTTAATGTATATTTGTCACAGTATGGCATTATTGTTATCATATCATATCCCTTATCCTATCACATTTTATATGATATTTATAGCTAGACCGATCCATTTATTATTTTCTTCTTAAATAATACTCGGATCGGACTGAGATATTTCAGGTGCTTCTACTTGACTTCTTATCAGGGTCCGTCATCTGATTTTTTGCTAACTACTTTAGCTTAGTAGTTTTTTTATTATACATTCGAGATAGAGACCCCTTGGTGTATACATATTCTTTTGTCTTGCACTTGTACCTATTCTTTTGTGATGTAGTGGATCTTATATGACCACTATTTTGATGTACACTTCTATGTGTTCTATTCACATCTATTTCCGCCTTTGTGATATGAATATCTGTGACTGATTTATGTTACGCTTATTTTATATTTGTTTCCAAAGACCATATAGCCATTGTGTAGTAGCTTTGAGTTTGTACTTGATATGTTGAATTTCCTCTTTAAATGAAATGCATGTACTACTATCTGACATGTACCATACTCGCACAAAGCAATTACACAGATGGTCGCTCCTCAACAGCCTTATTCTACGTGCAAGTCGACGGCATTACCCCGTAGTGCCATTGGCTAGTGTGAGTATAGAGGTGGGGCGTCACAGCACCCCTCAAAATGGGCTTGGCCCAAGTGTATGTAGGCTCGGCCAGAGGTATGGGGGTGGATGCGAAGTAGTAGTTTGAAGGTAGAGGAGCTTCAGGTTATCATCGATTTCAACAAAGATGGATAGAAAATGGGTCAAATTTCCACGGATTTTTGGCAAGGTAAATCATAAAATTTTAAAAAGTGGTTAAAATAAAGGTTTCAGGAAATTCTTTCCACTATCATCTTAATAAAAGAATCACTCATTTTCGATATATTTTGAAGAAGTTACGATAAAAAGAAGAACGGTAATTTTTGGACTTGAAATTCTGGGTGAAAAATTGCTATGCAAAGATTGGGTATTTTGATGTAGTTATGATCAAAATTGGAAAAATTAGTTAACTAGAATGTTGTAGCCACTGGAATTTCAAGTGATTTGATAAAACAAGATCACCATTTAAGATGGGAATGAAGAAGTTATAGTTGGAGGAATAGGAGGTAAGAAAATGAGAAATTCAATGAATATTAATAATGTAACGACCCGCCTTTTTCGATGGTGTAAATCGACAATAAAGCACACATGTTAGACTCAAACCATTCAACAATGTAGATTGTTATGGGGTAAATAAGAAAAGCAGAGAAATAAAGAAAACAAATATAGAATCTCATAGCGAAATGACAAAATATAATAATCAAATAAAAAGTTCATGAAGCTGTTCACAAATAACATTGATTAAACTTTATAATACAGATCAGAGGTACATACAACAAGAATAAATAATAAATAAATGCAGTGGAACAACATGATGCAATGGAATAAATATATAGATAATAATAGTATAAAATCTTCGTTTTCATCCTCCAGAAAGCAGTCTTCGATAAACTGAAAAGCTCAGGCTGACCTGAGCGAATTGAAAAGAGAAAACAATCGAGTCAGAACAAAAAGATCTTATCTAAGTTAAATCAATAGTAAATAAATATGAGTCTAACGGCGTCGAAGATGTTTATGGGGTTTGACATCTCCTATCCAGTGTTAACGTGAGTGCAATAACTTAAGATATGTTCGAGATTTACATCTCCTAAGGATCTGCTAAACTATCTACATACGTAGTACAATATGCTATTATAATAGTGTCTACAGTAAAGTATTATAATAGCGTTAAGGCATTACCTATATCTCTCTTAACACATTTTATATATTCCCATAGTCTATACAGTACCGTAAGCTCCTCCATGAGGTATACTCAGAGGGAGCTCCATAGGTATGGTACAAAACAAAGTCGTAGAAGGTGCGATAGGGCATGTGAACACCGCATTCAAGGCAATGCCAGGGTAGATATAGTGATTGCGGATCCAAACTGGTGGCAACGCATAGCAGTTACTACCGCTTACCTCGAAACACACTACCATAATCAAAATCAAGGGGTGACCACCAAATCATCACAAAGTCAAAATATGGTGCCGAAGAAATATGCCCGATCGGAGGAATGATCTTACTTGTCCCAGCGTGGCTCCTGTTTTAGTCATATCTAAACTGACTCGTGGGAGTCAGGGTCACGTAAATACCTCATACAGAATCGTCCGTCAAGCCATCATACTTCATTTTTGGAATCTCCACCACGTACGCAGTTGTTAAAGTAGTTTTCGACATTGGCAGAGAATATGATAGTATCCTATCCTGATCTCTTTAACAACCAAACGCTTATTACACACCGGATGGTTCTTTTACATTTCCCAAAACCAATTCATGATTAATATCAAAATATCATATTCTCAAAACCATATCACTTTCGAAAACATAATTTAAAAATAGGTTAAACCCTCATTTCAAAATCATCATATTTACTCAAAATATGTCATTTTACCAGCAAATATCATTTCAAATCCCAACTTATGTTATAACATTTTTAGATCTTATTCACTTTAAAATCAAGGCTTTAGTTATAATCATTTCCACTTTACACCATCTGAAATTTAGAAAATAATATAGATAATTATAAATAGTTTAATTATTTTAACATAGTTTAAATAGATATAATTAGGTTAAATAGGTTAAAAATAGGTTAAATAAATTTAAAATAGAATAAAATAGATAAAAATACTTTAGATGGATTTAAAATAGTTTAGATGGTTTAAATAGATTAAATAGGTTTATTATGGATTTATTTGATTTAAATAGATTAAACGAACTTAAAGTAAATTAAATGGAATTAAAATAAATTAAGATAGATTAAATAGTTTAAAATAAAAAAATAGTTTAAATAAATTAAAATAGTTTAATATAGTTTAACAAAGTTTAAATGACTTAAAATAGATTAAAATATACTGAAATAGATTAAAATGGATTAAATAGGTTAATTAGTTTAAAATAGGTTAAATTAGAGTAAAATAAATTAAATGGTTTAAATTGATTAAGTTGGTTTAAAATAAATTAACTTATTTTGATAGTTGAAAATCTTAAAATTAGAATTTAAAAGAACATTTACCGTTTATATTGAGAAAATAAGTTTGAGATTAACATTATATTAACCATTTCTTCCGTTCCAACAAATTTGGACCATATCCCATCAACTCAATTTCAAATCTTGAAATATCAAATTTAACTATTCGATTTTAATAGGTATTCAAAGTTACCATTTCCAACATTTCAATACTCAAATTTCGATAAATTTTGTTTATACGTCAAATTCAATTTTAGAATTCCAATTTAAACCCTCTAAGAAGTTTCCTTAACACAATTCCAAAATTTCAATTTTATCCTTTAAACAATTCATTTAAACAATTCAGTTTATGTAAATCAAATTCTATTTCAAAATATCATTTAGCTGAATTCAAAATTTAAAGATTTAAAATCATTTGATTTAACCAATCTGATGTCCGTGTATAATTTTCTACCCTATGGTCAAGTGATACGAATATTTATAATTTCAATCCGCAATTTAAAATTTTACGGGTATATATCGTTTCAACCCGCAATCTCAAAATTTAATTCCAAAAATGTGAAATCGCTCATGTCAATCATTTCAACCCATAACGATTTCTCTTAATCTATTAGATCACTCGGGTATGTATCATTTCAACCCATAGAGTACTTGTAGTGTTATAACAATATAAAAATACAACATCCATTCATCCAATATCAACAATCAACCATCTATCACAATCATCATCCAAATCAACCAATAAACATCAATAGATAACAGATTATCATTAACATGTATTAAATTGACAATTGAATTCAATGTTGAACTAATTGATGATTAAATGCACCAAAAGTCAAATTTGACTAGAGTGACAATTTAAACATACCAAACATCAATCGATTAATTTCTAATCACATCATAAGTTTAATTTAACTAACATAAGATAATCTAGTAGTTGTGAGTAGGTCAAAACACTCACCTTTGATTTCAAATCGATTTGAAATCCAAAATAAGGCCCAAAATTCAACAATCTTAGAATTCACCCAAACTAGTTCCATAATGTCCATAATTTCGATACGGTCCCAACAGAAGAAACCACGTCCAAATCCGACTCGTATGCAAAATTTATTAACGTTAGAAGATATACAATTTAAATTCAAAACAAACAAAATAATATTATTAAACTTATATACGTCACCTCCAATCATCTCTTAGAAACCCTAGACCTAATCGCAGCATCATTCGAACCCATCATCCGTCGAACTTCCCTCGCCTGCCATGGCCACTACGGCCATCTACACCAAGATCAACTACAACCACTCACCTACCCTCGCCGAGCCGCACCTCCTGGCCAAGCACGGCCATCCCAGGCGCCACCAAACTCACTGCACCGCCACCGCCTTCTACATCGAGTTCTAGCAAACCACGACCTTGCAGAGATGAACGAACGACACCAACGAGCGCTGCTCGGCTCATTCTTCCCAACACCGCCTCCCGATCGTCGATCGGACGACGATCCACCGTTGCATCGTCAAAACTGAAAATGAACAGCCGAGGTTGATTCGCGAATTCAGGACAGATGGTGACTCGAATCGGAAAATGAATTGGAGATCTAGGTTGCATTCGTCAAGAGCTTCGAACCGGTATATAATTTGATATGGTTTGAAAGAGTTTGATTTTTGAAATTGATTTGGGAATTGAATTTAGGGTTTGGATTAGGTTTTGAAATTTCTACCATTGAGAAGGAATAAACAGATGGACTTTTGTACGTACAGAAGAATGAGAATAGGAAATTGCTGTGGTTTGAGAAATAAAATCTAATTATATGGACCAGGCCCAATAAGAAAGAATGAACATATCTAAATTGCTCGAATAATAAATAGCGAACCAAAAAAGCCCGTTCCGCCTCTAAAATGAAAGTGGGTCATCCCACATATCAAAATAGAGGTTTTGACATTTTAAACTCGGTGGAACAGATTTCAAGTCCTAATTCCATCGTTTGAAGAAATTAGCTTTAAAATCAGCTTATTCCAAATTGATTTCAATTGAATTTAATTAAATTGATTTCCACGCGTTTCCAGCTCATACGTACAAATGACAAGTCTGATCGCTACGAAACTTAAAATCCTACAATAATTCATCGTTACGAATCCGATGAAACTGGTTGCGTCGATATCTGAGACAGTTGCTAAAATAACTATTTTCATGTTAGTTAAATAAGTCATTATTAAATTGATTAAATCACTTTTTAAATTTCAAAATTAATAACTAACAATTTTCATCATTTTTTTTTGCTTAAGCATTTACAATAATTTAAAACAAACTTACATATCAATTTAGTGTTAACTATTATACCGATTACAGTGTTCAATTTCAACTATAATTAAACCCAATTAATTAAATTCCATTAAATTGATTAAATTTGATTTCAATCATTTTATTCAATCAATCATTACTTCATAGACCTAGTTTACATTGGTTTACATCTTATGACATTAATATTTTCCAATTTCATCTTAATTTCGATTAACGTAATATTTAATTACATTTAGTTTCAATTGATTTCTAATTTAGTTTAACTGATTAAATAAATTGGTAAAATATAACAATTGTCATCTTTTCTACGTTTAATCACATTTATAAGTCTGTTATTTACACACAAATGTTATAACAACTTACATAATATTAATCTATCCAGTTACAGTTTATTCCATATTATTTCATTAATACAACATTTAAATTATCCATTACTCTTTTAATCCAATTTTCAAATTATACAAACATTATTACCATTAATTTACAATTTATAACCAATTATAACTTTTTAGTCATTTAAATTAATTGGAATTAAATTTAAGCAGTTATCAATTACCTTAAATTAATACTATTACATTCCTTCCAGCTACATTCTTAGTATTAAATCACAAATTTTTATTTCTTCCAACATTAAATCACAAACCTTATTAAATTAACTAATTTAATTATCGAAAATAACGGGTCTTTACACTCTCTTCCACTCAAAATTTTTCGTCCTCGAAAAGCGAAAAGAAGGGAAAAGAAGGAATTAATATATCTTATTCAAAATATAAATTTATAAACAATCAATTTACATAATTAAATAATCTAAATAAAATATATTAATTTATAAATACTTAATTTCCTTTCATATTCAAGTTAATAAAAGTTTGAAAACACTTTTTTCTTTTTTTTCATAAAATTTTCTTTCTAAGTCCAAAATTCATGAAAAATTTCGGCAGAGTCTCCTTTGTACGAAGAGGTTTGGGAGAAATAATAATACCAATATTAACAATATATATCACATATTTCAAAATAATATATCCCAACTATGGAAAAAACAATATAATATCGCTATAAAACCGTAATCTGAAAACTGACCTATTATCGGGCAAACAACGCATAACTTATGAAACCAAAAGCAGTAGAAATTGCTTCCATAACCTGTATTTCACTTATATAATCCAAAGAAGTTAATAATTATATAAAAGAGAAATATTTAAATTGTTTCAATTAAAAACAAACAAAACATCACAACATAACAACAATTACTTACCAACAAATCATACAATCATCACATGCAGTCAAAGAAATCAATTATTCATCCATAGCAATCAAAACAAAGGGTTTGTTTGGGTTTAGAAACTTTTAGTCGTATAAAATGACAAATAAACTACTAAGTATACCATATGCTCAACAGTCTTAGATAACTTAATAGATTATTCATACTTCTTAAGCAACTTAAAGTATCACTTCCCAATCATTCCATTAGTCAATACAAACAATGATTATTCAAATGTATTCATATTGATTTCCTTTCATATCATTTACTAGTAATTTTTCTTCATTTGTACATGCTATTTTCCCACTAATTTACATTCATTACTTACAAATTCCATTTCTCATTGCTTTATACAATGCCATGTTTCATTACTTTACATTCATTGCTTACATAAGTTATCTTTATTTCAATTATTTAGATTATTCGTTATTATATAAGTCTCTTTACAATTTAATTCACCATCAATGGATTATTTCTTTTTCACATTTATTCTTCCATATAGTATTATTGAATATTAAATCCATTTCTAAATCATTTCAATCTTTTCTAAAGTTACGATCATTCAAATAATGTAGTAATCATTTTAATTATAAATGGCTTCGACATTAATTTAAGTTCATAATTATTTTCTTACGGTATTCACCTTTTACTATTCAATCTGATCATAAATAACTTAAAATGTTAACTTAAGTTTATATTAATTTAATTACAATGTTCACTTTTCTATCAAATTTTATTACTAGTTATTCCAAATTATTAATTTATGTTTATACAATTTACAACATCAGAATTCTTATTTATAGAAGTAATTCCATTGAACACTTTCATTTTTCTAAGTTTTATTTGTATAACATTCTATTACATACTCTTATTAACATTTCAACTTTTCATAATTTGGTAAATTATATGTGTGTGTGTGTGTGTGTGTATGTCTTTTAGAATGCAATTAAATGCTATCCAAGTTTCTCTTATATATTTAGTTAGGAAAATGTTCAATAGTTAGCATTTCTTTTTTTCATTTTCTCTTTATTTACAGTTTAAAAAAATTCAATTTCTTATATGTTTCATTAATCATTTTAACATCAAATTTCTTATTTTCATTTTAGAAGTTTCCAACTATCAATATAGTCAAGATTCCATTCATTACAATAATTTCAGTTTCTAATTTACAGAAACTTAAGAACTAAACAACCAGGTTTCATTTCAATCCTTTCAAAATAATATATACATATATATATATATATACCCATAACTTAATATATATATATATATATATCAAATCAAACTTCAGAAATTAAAATTAAGATTCATTTATCAAAATAGATGTGCATAAAAACTACTACAGTGGTCATCCCACTTTGAAACTTGAAAATGAACGTCGATGATGCGTGCACTCATCATCGAAATTATTTTTCAGCGATAGAGGGGAGTACAGAACTTATTTCTTTCAAAAAAATTCTTTCAAATCATCTTGAAATAATTATATCAGAAAATAGTTCTAAATACTACTAGTGTTATATTCCAAAATCTTTCAAAAGAAATTTTCAAAATCCCAGAACTTCAGCTTTCAAATTTAATTTATATTCATTTTATTTGTAAATCTTATTTCGCAACCAACTATTCATTGAATTTCACTACCTACAACCAATTATATCACCTCTAATTATATAATTTATAAAATTATTCTTTTATATACAAAATATAATACAAGGTAATATTATTTCATTTACCTATATTTCAAAATAATATTGTGTCGGGTTGCCCTATTAAGTGCTTAGAATCCCCTATCGATGTCGTAGCGTCCTATGTACTGACCGGAATTTATAAATATACAACGGAGTAAATTAACACAATACAAACATTTTATAACACTAACAAATACACTCTCTCATATATATACACTCAATGACTCGTTCTAGGATATTACTACCCTACTTCTAGTGAGTCAGACCCCGCAAAGCTAAGGTTATCACTAAACCAAAGCTCTGTTACCAAATATAACAACCTGCCTTTCTGGATGGTTTAAGTCGATGATAAACCATACACTTCAGACTTAAACCATTCAACAGCGCAGATTATTATGGGGTAAATAAGAAAAAGCAGAGAAAGAAAGAAAACAAATATAGAATCTCGCAGCAGGATGACAAAATATAATAATCAAATAAACAGTTCATGAAGCTGTTTACAAATAACATTGATTAAAATTTGTAATACGGATCAGAGTTACATACAACTAGAATAAATACTACGTAAATACAGCGGAACAACATGATGCAGTGGAATAAATATAATAAATAATAATAGTACAAAATCTTCGCTTTCATCCTCCAGAAAGCGGTCTTTGATAAACTGAAAAGCTAAGGCTGACCCGAGTGAATTGAAAAGACAAAACACTCAAGTCATAACTAAAAGATCTTATGTAAGTTAAATCAATATTAAATAAATATAAGTGTAACGACGTTAGAGATGTTTACGGGGTTTGGCATCTCCTATCAAGTGTAAACATGAGTGTAATAATTTAAGAGATGTTCGGGATTTACATCTCATAAGGATCAATTAAACTATCTACATATGTAGTACAATACGCTATTATAATAGTGTCTACTGTAAAGTAAAGTATTAAAATAACATTAAAATGTTACCCATATCCCCCTTAACACATTTTATATATTCTCATAGTCTATACAGTACGGTAAGCTTCTCCGTGAGGTTTACTCAGAGGGCACTCCATAGGTATGGTACTAAACAAAGTCATAGAAGGCACTTAGTGCATGTGAACACGGCACTCGAGGCAATGCCAGGGTAGATATACCGATTGTGGATCCAAACTA
This sequence comes from Allium cepa, assembly GCA_030765085.1. NCBI lineage: Eukaryota > Viridiplantae > Streptophyta > Magnoliopsida > Asparagales > Amaryllidaceae > Allium > Allium cepa. The sequence goes on from CM060935.1 coordinate 64,944,885, forward strand.
GTAGTAACGCATAGCAGCTACTACTGCCCACCTCAGAACACACTCCCATAAGCAAAATTGAGGGGTTGCCACCAAATCATCACAAATTCAAAATATGGTATCGAAGAAATGTGTCCGTTCGGAGGAATGACCTCACTTGGCCAAGCATGGCTCCTGTTTTAGTCACATCTAAGCTGACTCGCGGGAATGAGGGTCACGTAAATACCTCATACAGAATCGTTCACCAAACCATCCTACTTCATTTCTAGAATCTCCACCACATACACATTTGCTAAAGTTTTTTTGGTATTGGTAGAGACGATGACAGTATCCGATCCCGGTCTCTTTAACAACCAAACGCTTATTGCATACCGGATGGTTCTTTTACATTTTCCAAATCCAATTCATAATTGATATCAAAATATCATATTCTCAAAACCATATCACTTTCGAAATTATAATTTCAAAATAGATTAAACCATCATTTCAAAGTCATCATATTTACTCAAATATGTCATTTTACCAGCAAATATCATTTCAAAACCCAACTTATGTTATAACATTTTTAAACCTATTTCTTTTTAAAATCAAGGCTTTGATTATAAACATTTCCACTTTACACCATCTGTAATTTAGAGAATAATTTAGGTAGTTATAAATAGTTTAATTAGTTTAACATAGTTTAAATAGATATAAATTAGGTTAAATATATTAAAAATAGGTTAAATAAATTTAAAATAGATTAAAATACTATAGATAGATTTAAAATAGTTTAGATGATATAAAATAGATTAAAAAGGTTTATTTTGAATTTATTTGATTTAAGTAGATTAAATGAATTTGAAATAAATTAATAGAATTAAAATAAATTAAGATAGATTAAATAGTTTAAAATAAATTAAAATAGTTTAATAAATTTTAAATGATTTAAAATAGATTAAAATATATTAAAATATATTAAAATAGATTAAGATGCTTTGAATAGGTTAATTAGTTTAAAATAGGTCAAATTAGATTAAAATAAATTAAATAGTTTAAATTGATTAAGTTGGTTTAAAGTAGGTCAACTTATTTTGATAGTTGAATAATCTCAAAATTAGAATTTAACAGAACATTTACACTTTATATTGGGAAAATAAATTTGAAATTAACATCATATTAACCATTTCTTCCATTCTAAGAAATTTGGACCATATCCTGATTTCAAATCAACTCAATTTCAAATCTTGAAATATCAAATTTAACTATTCCGAATTTAATAGATTCTAAAAGTTATGGTTTCCAACATTTCAATACTCAAATTTCGATAAATTTCGTTTATACTTCAAACTCAACTTTAGAATTCCAATTTAAACCCTTTAAGCAATTTCCTTAACACAATTCCAAAATTTCAATTTTAATCCTTTAAACAATTCATTTAAACAATTCAGTTTACGTAAATCAAATTCTATTTCAAAATATCATTTACCTGAATTCAAAATTCAAAGATTTAAAATCGTTTACTTTAACCAATCTAGTGTCCGTATATAATTTTCTACCATATGGTCAGGTGATACGGATATTTATCATTTCAATCCGCAATTTAAAATTTTACGGGTATATATCATTTCAACACGCGATCCCAAAATTTAATTCCAAAAATATGAAATCACTCAGGTCCATCATTTCAACCCATAACGATTTCTCCCTAATCTATCAAATCGTTCGGGTATGTATCATTTTAACCCATAGGGGACTTGCAGTGTTATAACAATATATGCATACAACATCCAGTCATCCAATATCAACAATCAAATAGCCATCACAATCATCATCCAAATCAACTAATAAACATCAGTAGATAACTGATTATCATTAATAGGTATTAAATTGACAATTGAATTCAGTATTAAATTAACCGATGATTAAATGCACTAAAAGTCAAATTTAACTAAAATGACAATTTAAACATACCAAACATCAATCAGTTAATTACTAGCACGCCATATGTTTAATTTAACTAACATAAGATACTCTAGTAGTTGTGAGTGGTTCAAAACACTCACCTTTGATTTCAAATCGATTTGAAATCCAAAATAAGGCTCAAAATTCAGCAGTCTCAAATTCGTCCAAACTAGTTCCATAATGTCCGGAATTTCGATAAAGTCTGTAATGACCTCTATTTCGAACCATTCGCACCCGTATATGTCGAACTTGAATTGCTTAAAACAATATATTTTTAGTTAATATTTGGTAAAAACTCAGCATATACAGTAAATAAAACAATCACAGAATCACAGATATAGAGTACTACAACAATAAGCAGCGGAATAGATAGATAGTAGTTCATGAAACTACTATAAAACATCGGAGTCTAAAACAAAATACACCAGAGTCTCAAATACAAATGAATCTCTAATACATGAGCAACTGACGAATATGAATATAAATGACTGCAATAAACTGAAATAACTGAAAGTTGGATAGATAGATCTTCAACGAAGCTCCAATTTCCAATGGTGAGTCTCAATTGTTGTGGCACTCAGTCTGACCCGAGCATAAAGCAAAACACAAACACTCAAGTCAGGATTAACATTCTTATATCAGTAAATTTAACTCAAGTGAAATGTCAACTAAAATACAAGTAACTTAAAGGATGTTTGGGATGTCCATCCTCTAAGGATCCGTGGAACTATCTACTATGTAGTATAATGCGCTATTATAATATGTCTATAGTAAAGTACAGTATTAAAATAGCGTTAAGGTGTTCCCCATATCCCGCTTAACACATTTTATATAATGTCGTATTCTATACAGATAGTGTAAACTCCACCCGTGGGTGGGCTATTAAGGAGCACCTATAGGTACGACACAAACTAAACTCGAAGGCGCGATAATGCATGTGACAAGGTGCACGAGGTAATGCCAGGGTAGATATACCGTTTGCGGATCCGGATTGGTGGTAAGGCATAGCAGCTACTACCGTCCACCTCGAGACAGACTACCAAATCAAAGGTGCACCCAATCAAATCACAAAGTAATAGAATTGAATTGAAGAAATGTGCTCATTGGTGGAATGACCTCACTTGGCCCGGCATGGCTCTTGTTTTAGCCACATCAAGCCGACTCACGAGAGTCAGGGCTGTGCTAAAACCTCATATAGAATCGTCGCAAAACCATCCTACTTTGTTCTGGTATCTCCACCACATGCAAAGTTGTTAAAGTGGTTTTCGGTACTGGCAGAGAGTATGACTATATCTGATCCCCGTCTCTTTAACAACCAAACGCTTATTACACACCGTAGTTATTACATTTCAAATATTTCATACATCATATAAAAATATCATATTCATTTCAAAACCATATCAATTCGATATCATTTTTCCCTTTAAATAATATTGATTTCCACAATCTAACATTTTTAAAAATTATAACACTTTCGAAATCATAAAACTTTTGAAATCATAGCACTTTTGAAATCATAGCACTTTTGAAATCATAACACTTCCATAATCATAACAGTTCCAACTTAAACAGTTTAGATATTGAAAATAGTATATATATTGAAACAATTATAAATTAAAATAATTTATATATTAAAATAATTTATATATTAATATAGTTCATAGATTAAAATAATATATATATTAAAAATACTTTACACAATAAAATTAGTTTCCTCTAATTTCACAAAGATTCAAATCAACTTAAATTCTAAAATTCAATTTAATCAATCCCAGTTCAACAATTTCAATTTAAAAGGTTAACAATTCAAATTCTAAATAAACCATTTCAATTTATATCGATTTCAAATCTAGGGTTTGAACTATTACTACAATTTCAATAAGATTCAAAGTTTAAATATCAAACATTTACAACATAGGTTTCATTTATATTTCAACATTTAATTTTAATTTTATTCAAATTGAAAAATATTCACTTAATAATTTTAGTAACAGTTAAATAAAATCTCAATTTATAAAATTAAATCAATATTAAATGCTCAATCTCAATTTTAAGTTGAGAATATTCATTTAATCATTTTTCATCAACAAGTTATAAATCATACTTTTCAAACCTCAAAATCAATCAGTTCAAATAAATTCCTATTTAAATTCAATTATTAACCAATTCAATTCAAGTCAATTTTACTTTATTTTTCCAGCCTCTATTTATTTAAAGTTATTACAAAATCTATATAAAAATATTAATGTAAATTTTTAAATAATTATTAAAACATATATATACACTAATTAAATTAAATTTTATTTAATTAAACTATATCAAATTAAATCTTATTAATAAATGTATTTTAAATCTTATTTTATATATTTAAAAATAATAAAATTATAAGTAAAGTCTTAAAATTTATATTTTCAAAACTAACTTATAAATCTAAAATTTCCAAACATATAATTTAAAAATCTAATTTTACAAAATAAAATATCTTTATATAATATTTAAAAATCCATATTTAATAAAAGCTTTCCTTCCAAAACTTTGGAAATCATTTCAAAATATAGACCAACGGCGTCCGTATATAACTTCCTATCCTATGGTCAAGTGATATGGATATTTATCATTTCAATCCGCATATTAAATATTCACGAGTATATATCATTTCTACCCGCAAGCCCAAATTTTGAATTCAACGAAAATCGCTTGGGTTTATCATTTCAACCTATAACGATTTTCCATAAAACAATAAAATCATTCGGGTATGTATCATTTCAACCTATAGGTATGGGAATTCTAAACTAATGGGGAACTTGCAGAGTGGGAACAAATATGATAATAACATAACATATCAATAACAGGCATATATCATCAGTAATAGATTTAAATATAATATATACAACAGGTTATGGTGTCATATATCACAGGTAAACAATGGCAGATAATGGTATATCATATTTAACAATTAAATAACTTAACACTTCAAATTTTTCAGCAAATTTCAATCGTCGTTTCATGTGAATTTAAATTTACTTAATATAAAAATGTTAACCATAAGTGATTGCTCACCTTTCGAGGCCAGGGAAACAACAAGATGACACAGACACGCACACGGACTAGTGGGACAGCAACAGGCTAGGAATTGCTACGATAATTTCGATAGAAAGTAAGTCAAGATGGGATAAAGATCGATGAAACAAAAATATATGTTATATATATACATATTTATTTCTAAATCAATTTAAAACATAAAATTTCAAATCGATATTTGGTTCAATTACGTATAAAATAAAGTCTGTGTATTTGAAACCAAACGCATATATATACTTATGTATATAAACTAATATACCAAACATATAAATAAACTTACATAATATATATATATATATATATATATATATATATTTCAGTATTTATTATAAAAATCAATATAACTTATTTTGTTATAATATATATTTTTATATAAACTCAAACAAATTACATATAATTTTTGTAAACTTATGATTGCGAACAAACAATTTACATATAGCTTATATAAATTTATGTATATAAACAAACAGATTGTATATCCTTATATAAACATACATACAGACATACATTCACACACATATATATATATATAACAACATATTATATACAATCTTATATAAACTTTTACATATAAACAGATAATTTTATATAAACTTAAAATCTAATATATATATATATATATATATATAATGCTTTTAGAACAGAACAAGGAATATCAGTTTACAACATAAAAATACCCTTATTTCCCAAAATTCCTCAAGCATGTATTTAAACATAATCTATGTATATTAAAGTTACTACCAAAAACTTATTTAGAAACCTTAACAAAAAAAGGAAAAGAAAATTCATAATAAGACCAGTGTAGACAAAATGAAAACAACCTATATATTATATATAGATCTTCTTGTTATTTTTTCTAAATATATACATATATATATGTATCAAAATATATATATATATATACGTACCATATATATAGGTAATATATATATACACACACACCATTGCATGTTACCTGCATTCAACCTACGCCAGAGGCTCGGGCAGTAGGGTGTTGGCGTGTAGGAGCGGGTTGGAGAGCGAGTTCGACATGGCTGGCTTCGGCATTGGAGGGTTGGTGCAGTGACAAGGAAGTAGACACGAATTTGGATCTGTTGGAGCATATAGGCATGGGTTTAATAGGCTGAGCTATGGTGATGGGATGGGGTGTCGGGTGAGGAGGAAGGCCAAAAGGCAGTGGGTGGTCGGCAAAGGAGTGGGCTGTTGTGATGGGTTTCGATGGTGATTGCTTGCCTCGGCATAGCAGTGAGGTAGAGAGAGAGGGAGAGCATGGTAGAGGATCGGGTCGTGTGGTCGAGCATGTGGTGTTGGCAACAGGTGAATGGTAAGGGAGGGAAGTCAAGCAAGGCTATTGGTGGAGAGGGTTGATGGCTGCTGTTATCACGGTGGAGAGACTGGCCGAGCATGAGAGAGTGGGATGGTTGAGAAGGAGGGGTGGACTCGGTGATATGATTGTGGTTGCAAACAGGGAGAGGGAACTTGCGTGGGTGAAATGGTGGGTAATGGCTGAGGATGTGGCGGAGCAGGAGGAGTAAGGCATGGTGGATGAAGAGGGGTATGAAGGTGGGAAAACACAAGCTAGCAGGCGAAATAAGGTGACAGTGGCCTTCTAGATTTTAAATATGTAAATACTATACTTATTATTATATATAAAAATTTCTTTTCTTTTTTTTGTTGAAAAGGAGGATGGACGAGAAGAAGGAAATGACGAGCTGGAAGAAGATGTACGGGCGGCTCTTCCTGTACATATGCTTTACACATACATTTATTGCTATTCTTATTTTTTAGTTTAATGTTTCAGAATGGAAAAAGAAAAGGAAGGGACATATAGAAATGAATGAAACATGTTATAACTTGAAATAGGGAATAGGGACAGCAGCAACGTTGAATTCTGGAAAATTATTAAAAAATAGGGAATGGCTACAGGTTTCAATTGAAAAGTCACAGAACCAAAACTAAAAATGAGTACCGATACGGTTAACCATTTCGCTGATTTCGCTACATACTGGATACCGAATCACAGAAATGAATACACTATAGAGATCGGCACGATGAGATGAACAGAATGGTATAGGGATACGAGTGATATGACCATCCTATCAAAAGTTGATATTTCGCTGCTAAACTACTGTAAATTCGTCGAAAATAAGATAAATGGAGCTAAAGCAGTCCAAATTTGGCAAAATGAAAAATGATGTCTCACTCAGAAAATGATTTGCATTTTTATTATGTAAAAGATTTCAATAATATTTTGTTTACATCAATTTTAACCAATTCATATTGACATTTAAAATTACACAACAAAACAAACTTCCAAATTTTCTGATGAAAATTTATCATTTGCTATGTTTAAATAGACACATACCAATACCAAATTTTAATTGCAAAATTTTATAATTTTAAATTTCACAAAAATTCAGTAATTTCATTATTTAACCGTTAAAATTTTGGGTTGTTACACTCTCCTCCACTCAAAACTTTTCGTCCTCGAAAAGGAATGAAGTAGGAGAATAGAAACAACTGGAAAGAAAAATATAAAATATCTAATACCACAATTAATTCCAAAACCATATAAATTTTATTTATTTTTGAATTCGTTTATATTAACTAATTGATTTCAGTTCATTTTATTTAATCAATAAAATTTATTGTGTTCACATTTGATTGATTTCAATTCAATATATTTTCATTCAATTGGTTTGTTTTCAATTTATTAACATTTATTACAAAAAAAATTCACAAAAAAATTAGTTTTATTGAACTCATTTATTAAATCTATTTGATCTACCTATGGTTAGTCCCACCTCTACATTCAACTTCAACTATTCTTAAGTTCATATTTATTCATTTAGATAGCATTTCTCTTTTATTATTCAATTTATTTCACTGACATATCTTGCAATATAGGCTAAGTTTATGGCATTTATTATAATTACCTAAATTTTTATTTATAAATTCCCTATCAATATTCATTTTGGACATCTCAATACTTACATTTATTGCATATTATTCAATTACATATTCTTATTACATCCTAACTTTTCTCAGGTAATTTTTATTAATGTTTCATATGCAATTGAGCACGATACCAATCTACCCATTATTTATAATATTTTAATTAAGAAAAAATTAATCTGAAAAATTTATCACCTAAGTTTCTCTTGTATACCTCAATTACATATTCACCCTGACATTTAACTTTTTGAATATTTTAGGTAAACTATATATATTAGAAAGAAATTAAATTTATACAAATAAATCTTATCTCATTTCAACTGTTTTAAGGTGTTTTAAATTCCTATTTCAATTTTAAGCACTTCAAATATTTCAAAAAAAATTGATTCATTTCAATAATTGAAAACCCTAACTTAACAACGAGTTTAAGAATTAAATTTCCGATTTCACTTCCAACCATTTTGAATTAAATATATATATACCTATATATTTTATAAATCAAATCATACTCAAGAAATTCCAATCAAATCTATCTTCAAAACAAAAAATGCCGCAAAGCTACTAAGCGGTCTCTCCACTTTCAGACTCGAAAGTGAATGTCAATAATCTGTAGTCATCACCGAAATTATTTTTCAGCAAAGGAAGAGAAGAGTACAGACTTATGAAAAACAATTTCTATTCGAAATACTTTTAGAAAATATATATTTTCCAAATTCTTAAAACCAAATTTTAGAAAGCACCCGAAATATATTCTCAAATCTTTAATTTAGATTCATTTAAATATCAAATTTTAGAAAGTTATACTTATATATATATATAATATAATCATACAAAATTTATTTCATTTACTAGATTCGAAAATAATATTATGTCAGTTTGCTATGTTCAATTTTTTTGGAATTTTTACCGATAGCGTTGGCCAAACGAATCGATCGAAACCCCAAATCAAACTTAACAATTCAAACAACGAAGTATAAAACATTTTATATTAATTAAAAATACACTACCTTATAGGATTATTCAAGAATGGATTTCAAAGCAAGGATAGAGATTCAAGTTTAGAAGAACCCTAGTGAACGAGAGTTCTAACTGAGAAGATAAGTTTGGAAGGAAGATAAGATAATTAAATTACAAAAGAGGAAAGATTGAATGGACTTATATAAATCGCGGCGACTTTAATCGTGTCAACCGAGATTTAGAAAAGACGAGAATATCATCAACGATAGGTCAAGCTGGTTGAAAACATCGCGGAAACGCGATTTACAAGATCGACGAAGAAGGCAGGAGCATTGGTTAATTCAAAAGGCATGACTAACCCTTTATAAAAACCATTCGTCTAGGAGGAAGGTGTGACGTCCTAGAATTTTGAGTATTCGAAATTGGAATATTTAATTGATTTTAAATATTTGAAAAGTTAATTTTAACTTGAATTTCAAATATCACTAATTATGGGATAATTAAATTATTGAATTTAATTACTGTAATTGGATGAAATACTAAAGCGGGAGTTTTAAGCTCGTTTAAAATAAATTGTATGGTTGTAAAATTTATATTGGTAATAATGAAGGTAATAGAACTTTTAAAATAGAATTTTAAAGTGGTTTGTTCAGTTTTTAAAAAATATACTATTTAAATTGACATTCAAAAATAGCTTTTCAAGGCACAGTCTCGGATTTCGACGAAACCAGTCTCATTGGATCCGTAATATTGTATTATTATTGGATTTCAAATTTCGTAACGTTTAAATTTGTCATGTGACTGTACGGTAGGTAAATGCGTTGAAATCTATACCGAAAATTCAATAGAATACTGGGTCCAAAAAACTATCTTCTCCACACGATCGAATTAGGACTCGAAACTTTTTCCATTGCGTTCGAAATAAAGATATAACATTACGAACATCTAGCGGCATGCCTCGATAGGGTTTGCAAATTTAAGCTACGTAAATCGAGACGATTTGAATTTAAATTTAAATTTAAATTTTATATATATATATATATATATATATATATATATATATATATATATATATATATATATATATTTGCATACAATAGTCAACCTACATTAGCTGAATTCTTGTCACACCAGTGCATATTTCCTTCACATCCACTTCCCTTCTTTCTTTCCCAGCCACCTTACTGCCTACTTTGTCTCCTGCCTTTTCAAAGCAGTACATTTCTTGCCTCCCCATTCTTTTTAAAATCACGCAAGTAGTTAAAAGAATTACATTATCATTCAGAGGAAGATATGGCCGAGCGTCTTAAATACGAGTGTAGCCAGCAATTCTTTTTCATTCTTCTTCAAAAATGAGCTCTCTCTCCTTCCTTCTCTGTTCGAAAATTCAAATCAGCTCGAAGCCAAGTAATCGAATAAGTTCCACTTCGAAAAAAAAGAGGGGAAAAACAGCTGCTTCGAAACGGCCGAATGAAATATAATTGTCACGTAATACTTCTCCAATTCAAATCGAACCGCAAATTATTTTTCCCTTCCTCCAGTATTTTTTATCACGAGATCGTTTCAGAAAAAGAAAAGGGCTATCGCGATCGGAATCACTCGCGATTTCAGGCGTAGAAATCAGAGGGGGGAAGGGTGATCGAGTATGAGGCTGCTCTTTTCTTTGAAGTCGAAGACGAAGGGATTATCTTAGGTCAATCTCGAGTTTTTGAATGAGGGGACTTCGACTAGGGCTAGGGGGCAGTTTTTTGCATAGGGAGTTGTTGCATGACAAGGTTAAGGTGGCATCAAAGTCGCTAGGGAGTGGCAGTCGAGGGTGAAGGGGAGAGACTCGCGAACGAGGTTCTCTGGCTTTCGGTGTTATCTGGTCGTGTAGCTCGCAAGGAGGTTTGTTTGGGTGAGGGTTTCTTCTTCTGTTTTTTAATTGAGTTTATTTTTGTTCGGTAAAAATTTGGTTAAGTGCCTGTTAAAAAGAAATTTAATTTTTTATAACAGTTTAATTTAATTTTACAGTAAGGCTTATATGTCACTTATTTTTCAACTTAAAAATGCATATATACATTTGTATCTATATAAAGAAAAGGGGGAGTTTTTATAGAAAGCAGAAGAAAAAAATGTTAACCAGAGATATTTTATAAGTAGTTCGAAAGTGAAAATAAATATACACATAGACATATTTTCAATTACTAGTTTATTTTATAATAACGTATTATGGTGATTAACCTATTTAACTATTTTTAGCGACTAAAAGATTGTTTAAAAGGAAAAATTAGTTTAAAATTAGTTATTAGTAGATTAAACAATTACTAAATGAAAATTGCCAGTTCAACTGTTTCAAATATTAATAAATCATACAATGTTTGTACAAGGTCCAAAATCATGAAGAAAATAGTCGAGATGGAAATAGATTGCAAAACAAAAATCGAAGGTGGGTAAATCTCACTCAAATTGGATTATTGATTAATTTAATCAGTTAAATTAAATTATTGGTTGATTGATTGAATTGATAATTTAATATCAGTCTGGATGTGATATTACATATTGTAGTATAAATATATATATATATATATGTATATGTATATGTATGTATGTATTTATATATATATATATATATATTGGAATGATTGATATTCCCGCATTATACAGCGGATGAGACCATATGCGCCCGCATAATAACGGATGACCCTATATACCACGATATCCCCATCGAAGTGGAATTGGTATTTTTTTACATTATGCAAACATATGCGGATGCAGGAAAATAGGTTGGAGGGATCCAACTGGATTCCTCGAAAATTGTGATATCCCGGAATTTTTGGCAATATAAATTTAATAATCTATGTTAAAAATTAAATTGATTTGATAATTTTTGATAATAAATTTTGAATTGATTTAATAATCTTCTTTTAATAAAAATTTAAATTGGTAAATTTTATCTTTGTAAAGCAAATAAATTGTTTTCTATTTATAATATATATATAATTGTATATATTGTAAATAGATAAACTTTGGTTTGGAATTTAGTAAATAAAGCAGTTTTCTAATTCTAATTTATTTTTGGTAAATTGGAAATTTTGATTTAAATTTAACAGTTAGCTTTTCAAAGCAATTCAATAAATAACTATATGGTTTATACTTAAGGTAAATCTTATTTGTTTAAAATTTTATTTAATTAGCTTAAATATGAATCTAAATTAGATTAACATAAAAGTTTTGTTTTATTTTCTTTTAAAATATTGTTTGAAATTATATATATAAGAGTTTAAAATACAATTTACATATGATCTTAATATATTTAGTAACAGAAGCAATTTATAATCTCTTTTACAAATCATTTAAATTTGTTAAATTTGTTATTTTTCAAATGGTAGTTATAATACCTAGTTTTTTTTTAATCGTAAATAGATGTTTATAGAAATAGGATTTGTTATTTTTTAAATTTAATAAGAGTTATATATGCATATATATATAACTTGATTTTTAAAACGGATTTTATAATTTAATTTAAATTTGAATTTAATGTTTTGAAATTTAAAAGAATAAATACTTAAAATATTTGGATAAGCTTTTATTTATAATTTGTTTTGTTTCATTCTTCTTTAAAAATAAAAAATAGGGAAATTTATATTTACATATACATAAGTAATAAATTAAGATTTAAGGCTTTATAAACAATTTTAAATTAAAATAAAATACTTAAATTACATGTGTAAATCTCTTAACATCTCAATGACATGTGTTAAGCCATAAAGTAAATATTGTGACAAATGTTAAATTTAGAACAAGTGTCCTATTTGATTTTCTTTTTCTTTTATTTTAATTAAATCAAAAATTTGCTTATATAAACACATTATTTCTCACTTTTATTCTTTTTCTATTCTTCTTCAAAACTTAAGAAAATCTTCAGCTGTGAAATCTGAAGTCATCTTCATTCAAAACAGAGAAAAATTTGCTCAAAACAAAAATCTGTAATCCCCTCAAAAAACCAGATCTAAAACCAATATTTCCCTCTAACCAAATCAAACCAAAAACTATCTGAATCATCTTCAAAATTGGAATTCAAATCAAAGTATAAACCTGAAGCTCTCTTCAAAACAGTAACCTGAAATTCAACTTGCAATTCTAAGGCCTGCGGTCTCCTCATTTCTGTTTCGATACATCATCCAAGCCTGCATTTTCTTTTTCTGGAAGCATGCATGCAATTGTAAAATCAGGGAGCAAGCAATGCAGTAAATCAAGATTTAAAGTTTTTAAAAGCAGATATGCAACTGCAGTTTTAAAGAACTACTGCAACTTGAAGTTTCAAATCAAGCACATTCCAGTTCAAGCTTTTCATAAACTAGGTGCTCTGCTTATAATTTTCTGGTGAGTAACATCTCTGTATTAAATGAACTTAAGTAAATATGGTTGCTTGATTGTTTCCTGATATGGTCATGATTTATGTGAATGAATATGATAGAATTGTCTGTATAAATGTTTGGGTTTCTGAATGCATGTTTGTGTTGTAAACTTGTTTTTGCCTGTTCTAGATTCCAGGTTCTAGTTATGTTCAAAAATCATGATCTCAAAATCTAAGCTATGTTAAGGACTAAGATTTAAACAAAGTATGGCTGTGAACATAAGTTAAAGTTTAAATTTTTATTTAATATGAAAAAAATTCTGCATTGTCTTTGGGAATTCAGAAATACAGAACAATCCTTATATAAGTAAGAATTTGATCATCCAAATTCTTTGATTCAAGAGTATAAACTGATTACATGATCTAAAACTTGAATTTTAAAGCTAAAATCAGAATTTTTAGTTTGAAATTGGTTGAGCATTTCTGGTTTGTCTAGAAATGGTATTTTGGTGTGTAACTGTCAATCTAAGTGGTCGGGGTGGCCAGCGGCTTCTCTGGCAATGGAATAGTGATCGAAGATTCAGGGAAAATGGTAGGAAGTGGATCAAAGCTTTGAGGCGATGGTGATTTTGAATTGAAGATTTAAACCCTAGTTTTTTGTTCATTAGAAAATTGATCGTCGCGAACCCTATGAATGACTAGATTCGAGTAGGTGATTGATGGAGTGTGGAAGAAGTAGTGGCCGGTGGTGAAGCTTCTCTGGTGGTCGGAATCTTGTGTTTGAGGCATTTCCAGTATTCAACATTGTTCCAGTTTTGAGCTCAAAGCTCGATTTTGATTTTTAGCCTCTGCAATTGGTTTGAAGGTCGAAATGGTGTCGGAAGATGATCACCGACTTGCGCGTGTGGTCGCGAGTGGTCGGAGTTGGTTGCAGCGTTGGTGCATGTGCACGGAGAACATGGGTATTTGCTATTATTTTGGGGAAAAATGGTACGCGAGTGATGTTCAGGTTGTTTCGAGTAGATTCGTGTTTGGCTCGAAGCATGGGGGTGTTGGACTCGAAATAGTTGTTGTGTGGGCTCGAGTGTAGGGTTGTTTTAGTTTTTTTGTAAAACTGTCAATACCTTAAGTTTATATGAATTTTCAAAATGAAAGGTTACTCGAGTTACTCGAGTTGTTTAGTGTTTTGCTCGGGCAAGGTTAGGATTAGGCTCAGGCTCGAGTGAATTATGTGTTGCTCGTGTTAGTTTTGTTCAGGTTAGAAATCCTGTTTTGTTTCTAAATTTTTAACTGAAATTTTAAAAGTATTAAGCAAAGATTTAAAATGAGTTTTTAATCTAATTTTAATAATGGATTCAAGTTTAATTTGAATCTTAGCTGGAAATGAATAAGTTTTTAAATTCAAATTTGTTTAGATAACTTTAAAAGGGGTTAAGTGTTTAAAAGTGTTTTTAAAGGATTTTGAATTTAAATTGGAGTTTGAAATGAAAAAAATGTTTTAAACAAAGTTTAAATCTGATTCAAATCTGAATTTGAATCTTTATCTTAAAATAAATTTAAGTGTTTAACAATTTTTGAATGATAAAGTAAAAGTTTAAATGTTTTGAATTTAAAAAGGAATTTGGTTTAAACTCTTGTAAAATTTCTTTTATAAGAGAAGGTATTCTTTATCGTGTAAATTTAAAGGTTTTAAATTGATTTTTAAATTTTGTTAAAGATAAATTGAGTTTTATTTTAAACTTGAATTTAAAATGAAAATTTGAAATTAAATTTGGAAATGAATGTATCAAATATATTTGTGAATGATAATTTAACCATAGATAAGAAAAAGGTTTTATCTTAAAGTTAAATTAGAATTTAAGGATTTGTTATTCATTTAATTATTAGGGTAATTAAATGGATAATTAATTTATTAAATAAATTAATGAAATGGATAATTACTTAAAGTAATTAAGGGTTTTAAACTAAAAAGTTTAAGATTAATTATCCTTAGAATAATTAACTTGTAATTTAAGAATCATTAATTAATAAGATTAGATTTTAATTAATGATTAGAAATTAATTAATCAAGTAATAAAAGATTAATTAAGTTATAGTTAACACTTAATTAATTAAATAATTAGGGGTTAATTAATGGACTATTAATGGTTAATTAATTGGTAATCAATAATGATTAAAATAAGTTAATTACTTTAGAAAAATAATTAATGAATTGTTAATAGTTAATGAAGGTTATTAACTAAGGATTATTTAATAATTAATTAATGTGATTAATTTTTAATAATTAATTAGATTAATTAATTTAAAGATAATCATTTGTGTAAATTGTTAAGTATAATTACTTACGGAAGTAATTAAGGAATTAATTACTCATTGTAATTAATTGAGTTTAATTTGATTAGATTAAGTAAATTAATTCAGTTTAATTAATTTAGAATGATCATTTGATGATTTGTGAAGTATAATTATTTAATGTAATTTAATGAAGAGAAATTACTTAGGAAAGTAATTAATGGGTAATTACTGGATGTAATTATATGAAGGTGATTTGATGATGGAAGTAATTTGAGTATAATTACTTCATAAAATTAATCAAGGGATTAATTAGAGATAATTAATTAAGGAGTAATTAATTTATTTGGTAAAGTAATTAAGGGTAGTTAATTACTGAATGGAGTTAATCAAGGGTGATTAACAATTATGGTTTAAATAAAGATTTATTTACTTAATGTAATTAATTTAAATAGAAAATGTAATTAGAAATCGTTAATTATCATAATTAACGATGTAATTAAGTATGGATTTATTTGGAAATAATTAATCAATGAAGGAATTAATTAATGTGATTAATCAAGAATTAATGTAATTAATTATAGTTAATTTATTTATGAAGTAATTAAAGATTAATTACTGTATTTGGTTAAGTGTAATTAATTTGTAAAATTAATTAAAGGATAATTATTTGAATGTAATTAAAGGTTAATTAATTAGGGATGATTAATTAAATGAATAATTGGTTGATGATTAATTAATTGATTGTTAATTAATTAATTGATTGTTAGTTAATTAATAGTGATGTAAGCAAGTTTGATAATGATAAAGTAATTAATTTAGTTCACTTTAAATTAATTAGGAATGATATAATTGATTTAATTCATTTTAAATTAATTATATTTGGTGTAATTGTTAATCATTGCTTATATATGAATGGATGATATTGTTTAGCTTGAATGGTTGAAATCTTAGTAATGGGATAAGTAATGTTGTGTGATATGAATGCATTGGTTGCACTGTGATGATGATATGGATTATCTTTTGATAATGATAATATGGATTATCTGTTGTGATGATAATGATGATTATCTATTGTGAATCTGTGAATTATCTATCTGTGTGTATATAGATAATTGAATTGTTTTAAACTTTAAAACTACTTGGCCTTAAAAGACACGCTTTGGATTTCGATGAGACCGGGATCGGGTTTCCAGATTTGGATATCCGAAAACCACGTCGATCCAAATTAACAATAGGTCGTGAATCTCATGTGAAGAGTGAAGACTCGAGGTGTAAGGACTATTCGTCAGTATAACTCCGAGGGTGATTCCGAAGTGAGTTTGACGGGTAGTACTTTCAGATTCGAGATGAGGATTCAGAGTGCAAGGGTTATGGTCGTTAACTGTAAGGGTGATTCCAAAATGAGTGTAACGAGATAATGCATTCGGTTTCGTTCAAACCCGGAACGAACTTGTATGGATTGAATGCTTTCAGAACATTGTTAGGTGGACGATGAGCATACTAAGAGATGTGTTCTCTAAAGGTAATCGTAGCCTCAAGCCTCATCAACCGGGAATGGCTAAAACAGGGGAGGTGCAGCAAGGCTAAGTGGGTCATGCCCAAGTAGGATGAGATTTTCCCTTGTCCAGAAGTCCCTTTTTATTTCGGCTGTGTGGGCAGTTGGAACGTACGCCAACTGCGGGGTTGTCTTATTTGGGACTATCCAGTAAGGGATGGTTCCAGCCTTATGTTGCAGGGGATTGGGTGTGATCCTCAGTACGGTGATCTAGGCCACGTACTGTGACGGACGGTACCCCAGTAGCCCTGTTATTGTATGAAATCCAAAATCCAATAAGTGCCAACGGTTTTGATTGTATTACCCACTTTTGTGGCTAGTAGCTAGAATTTAATGAATGTAACAATTTCGGATATTTCATATTTACTTGAAAACCCTAGACCTATTATAATATCATTGGGTTTCCTGTCAAATGTTTTGGTTAGCATAAGGTAAAAACTTTTCCATGTTTATATGTGGGAAGTCTTACGTGATACCTTTTCTTTTCAAAAGTTTTTCAAAGTTAAGCAACTTTAACCTATTACTCACACCAGACCAATGTCTGACCCAGGGTTTATCTTTTGTGTTCTTAAACTCTTGGGTACTCAAATTTTTACAAGTAGCCAAGGGATTCAGGTTAGCTTTTGACGAATTATGGAGAAGCAATGGAGCAGGAGGCTTCGATGCTAGATATATGGTTTCTGCTGTGTGTTCTCTGTGTTGGTATCTCCTTGTTGAGTTGTATTAAGTTGTATAACTAGACAGGTGTTTATAACTGTCTAGTATGTGATGTATATATTGTGTAACTCTGATTAGTGTTGTATACTATGTAATATTTATGTTATTAATATAATTTATTCGTTCCGCTGTTGAGATTCTGATGTTGTTTCTTCTTCCTTCTTTTTCTTTTCTCTTTTCTATCCCTTTCTTTCTTAAAGATGATACGACTTTCTGTGGTGAGAAACTCGGGCCGTCACAGTTGGTATCAGAGCGCTAGGTTGAGTGAATACCTAGGCTTTGAAGTGATTTATTTCTTGAGAGAGCGTATTTGTAATTTTGAATATATATATATATATATATATATATATATATATATATATATTTACTTCTACCTGATTGTTGGGTTACATGTTCGGGTTTTCCAATATAAGTTATAAAGGTAGATGAGGTAGTAGGGTGTGTAACAAGACTACTACCAATGGTTGGAGTTTGAATGTTGAGGTTGGAAGTGTATCTGTCGAGACTGTAGACCTAGTAACGTCTCGAGTAAGCTTTCATCGATCTCTGAAGGAAACCTGTTAAGATTTGGAGTCCATCTTGGTAGTGCAAGTTGGATCTATCGGTTAGGCAGAAGTGAGTAATCGTATCTTGATACCTCAGGAATTGGTAGCTGTGTGATGAGACACGGTGACTATGGATATCTCTGAAGATTTTTTTTTGGAACAAGTTTAGGAAGCCTTTGGCCTCGGTGTCAGCAGTGCGGCTCGGAGTGTTCTGTGTGCCAGCAAGGAGGTCTTCTGGTTAGCAGTTTTCTGGAGGTGGAGTTCAGAAGCAGTAGAGTGGATCCATTTCTTCGATGGATTGTCTAGATAAGCGTAAGCTGTTCTGATTGGTAAAGACAGAACATTTTTCTTTGGATATTGGACTGGTTGATTGCAAAAGAGACTTGCGATAGTTTGAGTGTTCTCTTGAGTTATCAGAGGTTTGTCCGCATCTGGAGGTTGAGTTTTCTTATCGACTAGATTCCAGGAGTGATACCGGTGGTTCAGTTTAGTAGAAGGATGACTTCTAGAGCAAGGTGAAGCAGCTTAGGATCAGATGGGACATTTGAGTTTTCTTTATAGATCTGTTGAACCATATTTCTTAGATGCGTTGTCCAGTTTGTGCTCGTGTTCTTCATCAGCATTTTCTTCTATTCCAAATCAGAGTTGTGCAATGGAAGCAGTTTGGGAGTGCTTTTGTTTTGTCTTTTCCAGATAAGAGAAGTCAGTTAGTCTTCTGATGTTTGTGGAGTAGAGTTATGTTCTTGGTTTTGGATTGATCTTGAGGAGATCAATCTGACAGGTTGTGTTGGTCCAGTTTGTTTCTTGAGACATCAGCGAGGGTTGAGCTAATAGGGAGAGATAAAGGCAGCCTAGGAGCGTCAGAAGTCTTTTGTGGATAAGAGACAAAGGAATTTTGGATGCTGGAGTCGGAAATTTAATTTTGAGTAAGACTGGATAAGTCAGCTCCGAGGTGTTTTGGATCTTTTATATGTTCTTGTAAGGATTAGTGTTTGATTTTCAAGGTTGAATTGCTAGTTTGGATAACCGGGATTCAAGTATTTCACGTATCTCTGAGTGAGTACGTGTATGATCTATCTCTGGTTATGGAACCAGCAATTCAGGAGGATGTAATTATTGAGTCAAACTTGTCTGTAGTCCGATATCTTGTTTAGTTTTGTAGATCTAGTTGAATAGGAGCTCTGTAGCTTAGTAGTATAGATTGTTTGGATTCTATAGAGTAAGTATTCCGGTATTTATGCTTGGGAAACTCTAGGAAGTCCTATCCAGAATTTTGTCTGGATAGTTAGATTTGTTTGTTTGAATAAATTGGTTGCTATGGTTGTTAGCATATGATTGATAATATATGCTTGTGTTTTAAAATAAAATCTTAAGATAGATTATTAAATTATCTTTGCTTCTAAATTTCGGGGACGAAAATCTTTTAAGGGGGGAGGAATGTGATATCCCGAAATTTTTGGCAATATAAATTTAATAATCTATGTTAAAAATTAAATTGATTTGTTAATTTTTGATAATAAATTTTGAATTGATTTAATAATCTTCTTTTAATAAAAATTTAAATTGGTAAATTTTATCTTTTTAACGCAAATAAATTGTTTTCTATTTATAATATATATATAATTGTATATATTGTAAATAGATAAACTTTGGTTTGGAATTTAGTAAATAAAGAAATTTTCTAATTCTAATTTATTTTTGGTAAATTGGAAATTTTGATTTAAATTTAACAGTTAGCTTTTCAAAGCAATTCAATAAATAACTATATGGTTTATACTTACGGTAAATCTTATTGTTTTAAAATTTTATTTAATTAGCTTAAATATGAATCTAAATTAGATTAACATAAAAGTTTTGTTTTATTTTCTTTTAAAATATTGTTTGAAATTATATATATATAAGAGTTTAAAATACAATTTACATATGATCTTGATATACTGAGTAACAGAAGTAATTTATATCTCTTTTATAAATCATTTAAATTTGTTAAATTTGTTGTTTTCAAATGGTAATTATAATACCTAGTTTTTTTTAATCATAAATAGATTTTTATAGAAATAGGATTTGTTATTTTTTAAATTTAATAAGGGTTATATATGCATGTATATAACTTGATTTTTAAATTGGATTTTATAATTTTATTTAAATTTGAATTTAATGTTTTGAAATTTAAAAGAATAAATACTTAAAATATTTGGATAAGCTTTTATTTATAATTTGTTTTGTTTCATTCTTCTTTAAAAATAAAAAAATAGGGAAATTTATATTTACATATACATAAGTAATAAATTAAGATTTAAGGCTTTATAAACAATTTTAAATTAAAATAAAATACTTAAATTACATGTGTAAATCTCTTAACACCTTAATGACATGTGTTAAGCCATAAAGTAAATATTGTGACAAATGTTAAATTTAGAACAAGTGTCCTATTTGATTTTCTTTTTCTTTTATTTTAAGTAAATCAAAAATTTGCTTATATAAACACATCATTTCTCACTTTTATTCTTTTTCTATTCTTCTTCAAAACTTAAGAAAATCTTCAGCTGTGAAATCTGAAATCTTCTTCATTCAAAACAGAGAAAAATTTGCTCAAAACAAAAATCTGTAATTCCCTCAAAAAACCAGATCTAAAACCAATATTTCCCTCTAACCAAATCAAACCAAAAACTTTCTGAATCATCTTCAAAACTGCAATGCAAATCAAAGTATAAACCTGAAGCTCTCTTCAAAACAGTAACCTGAAATTCAACTTGCAATTCTAAAGACTGCAGTCTCCTCAT
Organism: Allium cepa; assembly: GCA_030765085.1. NCBI lineage: Eukaryota > Viridiplantae > Streptophyta > Magnoliopsida > Asparagales > Amaryllidaceae > Allium > Allium cepa. The sequence goes on from CM060935.1 coordinate 64,966,035, forward strand.
TTCTGTTTTGATACATCATCCAAGCCTGCATTTTCTTTTTCTGGAAGCATGCATGCAATTGTAAAATCAGGGAGCGAGCAATGCAGTAAATCAAGATTTAAAGTTTTAAAAGCATATATGCAACTGCAGTTTTAAAGAACTACTGCAACTTGAAGTTTCAAATCAAGCACATTCCAGTTCAAGCTTTTCATAAACTAGGTGCTCTGCTTATAATTTTCTGGTGAGTAACATCTCTATATTGAATAAACTTAAGTAAATATGGTTGCTTGATTGTTTCCTGATATGGTCATGATTTATATGAATGAATATGATAGAATTCTCTGTATAAATGTTTGGGTTTCTGAATACATGTTTGTGTTATAAACTTATTTTTGCCTGTTCTAGATTCCAGGTTCTAGTTATGCTCAAAAATCATCATCTCAAAATCTAAGCTATGTTAAGCACTAAGATTTAAACAAAGTTTGCATGTGAAAATAAGTTAAAGTTTAAATTTTTGTTTAATATGGAAAAAATTCTGTATTGTCTCTGGGAATTCAGAAAATACAGAACAATCCTTATATAAGTAAGAATTTGATCATCCGGATTCTTTGATTCAAGAGTATAAACCAATTACATGATCTAAAACTTGAATTTTAAAGATAAAATCAGAATTTTTAGTTTGAAATTGGTTGAGCATTTCTGGTTTGTCTAGAAATGGTATTTTGGTGTGTAACTGTTAATCTAAGTGGTCGGGGTGGCCAGCGGCTTCTCTGGTAATGGAATGGTGATCGGAGATTCAGGGAAAAATGGTGGGAAGTGGATCAAAGCTTTGAGGCAATGGTGATTTTGAAGATTTAAACCCTGGTTTTATATTCATCAGAAAATTGATCGTCGCGAACCCTATGAATGATCGAGCTTTCCCAGATTCGAGTAGGTGATTGATGGAGTGTGGAAGAAGTAGTGGCTGGAGGTGAAGCTTCTCTGGTGGTCGGAATCTTGTGTTTGAGGCGTTTCTAGTATTCGACATTGTTCCAGTTTTGAGCTCGAAGCTCGATTTTGATTTTTAGCCTCTGCAATTGGTTTGAAGGTCGAAATGGTGTCGGTAGGTGATCGTCGACTTGCGCGTGTGGTCGCGAGTGGTCAGAATTGGTTGCAGCGTTGGTGCACGTGCACGGAGGACATGGGTATTTGCTGTTGATTTTGGGGAAAAATGGTACGCGAGTGATGTTCAGGTTGTTACGAGTAGATTCCTATATGGCTCGAAGCATGGGGGTGTTGGACCCGAAGTAGTTGTTGTGTGGGCACGAATGTAGGGTTGTTTCAGGTTTTTTTGTAAAACTGTGAGAACCTTAAGTTTATATGAATTTTCAAAATGAAAGGTTACTCGAGTTACTCGAGTTGTTTAGTGTTTTGCTCGGGCTAGGTTAGGATTAGGCTCGGGTGAATTATGTGTTGCTCGAGTTAGTTTTGTTCAGGTTAGAAATCCTGTTTTGTTTCCAAATTTTTAACTGAAATTTTAAAAGTATTAAGCAAAGATTTAAAATGAGTTTTTAATCTAATTTTAATAATGGATTTAAGTTTAAGTTGAATCTTAGCTGGAAATGAATAAGTTTTTAATTCAAATTTGTTTAAATAACTTTAAAAGGGGTTAAGTGTTTAAAAGTGTTTTTAAAGGATTTTGAATTTAAATTGGAGTTTGAAATGAAAAAAACGTTTTAAACAAAGTTTAAATTTGATTCAAATCTGAATTTGAATCTTTGTTTTAAAATAAATTTAAGTTTTATAAATTTAAGTGTTTAACAATTTTTGAATGATAAAGTAAAAATTTAAATGTTTTGAATTTAAAAAGGAATTTGGTTTAAACTCTTGTAAAATTTCTTTTATAAGAGAAGATATTCTTTATCATGTAAATTTAAAGGCTTTAAATTGATTTTTAAATTTTGTTAAAGATAAATTAAGTTTTATTTTAAACTTGAATTTAAAATGAAAATTTGAAATTAAATTTGGAAATGAATCTATTAAATATATTTGTGAATGATAATTTAACCATAGATAAGAAAAAGGTTTTATCTTAAAGTTAAATTAGAATTTAAGGATTTGTTATTCATTTAATTATTAGGGTAATTAAATGGATAAATAATTTATTAAATAAATTAATAAAATGGATAAACCCAAATTAAGGGTTTTAAACTTAAAAATTTAAGATTAATTATTCTTAGAATAATTAACTTGTAATTTAAGAATCATTAATTAATAAGATTAGATTTTAATTAATGATTAGAAATTAATTAATCACGTAATAAAAGATTAATTAAGTTATGGTTAACACTTAATAATTAAATAGTTAGGGGTTAGTTAATGGACTATTAATGGTTAATTAATTGGTAATCAATAATGATTAAAATGAGTTAATTACTTTAGAAAAATAATTAATGAGTTGTTAATAGTTAATGAAGGTTATTAACTAAGGATTATTTAATAATTAATTAATGTGATTAATTTTTAATAATTAATTAGATTAATTAATTTAAAGATAATCATTTGTGTAAATTGTTAAGTATAATTACTTATGGAAGTAATTAAGGAATTAATTACTCATTGTAATTAATTGAGTTTAATTTGATTAGATTAAGTTATTTAATTTAGTTTAATTAATTTAGAATACATTTGATGATTTGTGAAGTATAATTACTTAATGTAATTTAATGAAGAGAAATTACTTAGGAAAGTAATTAATGGGTAACTACTGGATGTAATTAATTGAAGGTGATTTGATGATGGAAGTAATTTGAGTATAATTACTTCGTAAAATTAACCAAGGGATTAATTAGAGATAATTAATTAAGGAGTAATTAATCTATCTGGTAAAGTAATTAAGGCTAGTTAATTACTGAATGGAATTAATCAAGGGTGATTGACAATTATGGTTTAAATAAAGATTTATTTACTTAATGTAATTAATTTAAATAGAAAATGTAATTAGAAATCATTAATTATTATAATTAATGATGTAATTAAGTATGGATTTATTTAGAAATAATTAATTCATGAAGGAATTAATTAATGTAATTAATTTTAGTTAATTAATTTACGAAGTAGTTAAAGATTAATTACTGTATTTGGTTAAGTATAATTAATTTGTAAAATTAATTAAAGGATAATTACTTGAATGTAATTAAAGGTTAATTAATCAGGGATGATTAATTAATTGATTGTTAATTAATTAATAGTGATGTAAGCAAGTTTGATAATGATAAAGTAATTAATTTAATTCACTTTAAATTAATTAGGAATGATATAATTGATTTAATTCCTTTTAAATTAATTATATTTGGTGTGATTATTAATCATTGCTTATATATGAATGGATGATATTGTTTGCCTTGAATGGTTGAAATCTCAGTAATGAGATAAGTAATGTTGTGTGATATGGATGCATTAGTTGCACTATGATGATGATATGGATTATCTTTTGATAATGATAATATGCATTATCTGTTGTGATGATAATGATGATTATCTATTGTGAATCTGTGAATTATCTATCTGTGTGTATATAGATAATTGAATTGTTTTAAACTTTAAAACTACTTGGCCTTCAAAGACACGCTTTGGATTTCGATGAGACCGGGATCAGGTTTCCAGATTTGGATATCCGAAAACCACATCGATCCAAATTTAGCGATAGGTCTTGAATCTCATGTGAAGAGTGAAGACTCGCGGTGTAAGGACTATTCGTCAGTATAACTCTGAGGGTGATTCCGAGATGAGTTTGATGGGTAGTACTTTCAAATTCGAGATGAAGATTCAGAGTGCAAGGGTTATTTCGTTAACTCTGAGGGTGATTCCAAAATGAGTGTAACGAGATAATGCCTTCGGTTTCATTCGAACCCGGAACGAACTTGTATGGATTGAATGCTTTCTGAACATCGTCAGGTGGACGATGAGCATTCTAAGAGATGTGTTCTCTAAAGGTAATCGTAGCCTCAAGCCTCAACAACCGGGAATGGCTAAAACAGGGGAGGTGCGGCAAGGCTAAGTGGGTCATGCCCAAGTAGGACGAGATTTTCTCCTGTTTAGAAGTCCCTTTTTATTTCGGCTGTGTGGGTGGTTGGAACGTACGCCAACTACGGGGTTGTCTTGTTCGGGACTGTCCAGTAAGGGATGATTCTGGCCTTGTGTTGTAGGGGATTGGGAGTGATCCTAGATACGGTGATCTAGGCCACATACTGTGACGGGCGGTACCCCAGTAGCCCTGCCATTGTATGGAATCCAAAATCCAATAAGAGCCAACGGTTTTGATTGTATTACCCACTTTTGTGCCTAGTAGCTGGAATTTAATGAATGTAACAATTTCGGCTATTTCATATTTGCTTGAAAACCCTAGACCTATTATAATATCACTGGATTTCCTATCAAATGTTTTGGTTAGCGTAAGGTAAAAACTTTTCCATGTTTATGTGTGAGAAGTCTTACGTGATACCTTTTCTTTTCAAAAAAATTTCAAAGTTAAGCAACTTTAACCTGTTACTCACACCAGACACATGTCTGACCAGGAGTTTATCTTTTGTGTTCTTCAACTCTTGGGTACTCAAATTTTTACGAGTAGCCAAGGGATTCAGGTTAGCTTTTGACGAATTATGGAGGAGCAATGGAGCAGGAGGCTTCGGCGCTAGATATATAGTTTCCGTTGTGTGTTCTCTGTATTGGTATCTCCTTGTTGAGTTGTATTGAGTTGTATAACTACAGGTGTTTATAACTGTCTAGTATGTGATGTATATGTTGTGTAACTCTGATTAGTGTTGTATACTATATAATATTTATGTTATTAATATAATTTATTCGTTCCGCTATTGAGATTCTAATGTTGTTTCTTCTTCCTTCTCTTTATTTTCTCTTTTCTATCCCTTTCTTTATTAAAGATGATACGACTTTCTATGGTGAGAAAGTTGGGTCGTCACAAAAATATTGAAATTTATTTTCATAATTTGTGATTGTGATTATCTGATAACCTGAGATAGATTATGTTGGAAGTTGAAGCTATTGAATGCTATGGTTTGGCTGAATATATTTTGGATATTTTGAGATATTAAAAGTAGAAAGTATTGGATTTTTAGAAAGAAAGAAAAAAGGAAAAGAAAATGAAAAGAAAGTGGTTTCAAAGTAATTAGTAGTGGTTATATAAATTACATAATTTAAACCTTAAGCTAACGTAAACCTTAGGATTAGTAATGGCTAGGCTAAATAAAATAGTTTGAATTTAAAATTAATTAAGTTAAGGTAATTATATACATGTTAATTATTTATTAATTACTATGGTTTATTAAGGTAAATAAATGGTTGCAATTAGTTAATATTTAATAATAAAATAAAACGATCTAAACCTTTAATTTATTAGAAGTCTTAATTTAATTATACTTGTTAATTATTAGTTAATCCTAGATATTTAATTAGAGTAAAATAAATTGGTTTGTAATTAGTTTAATGATAATTAAGCATGAATTGAAAATAATAATTAATTCTGTTTTAAGTAAATTAATGATTTGTGTGACTAGTTAATCTGGTCTATGAATAATTTAAATTGGGATAACCTGAAATGAACAGTTAAATATAAAATGTGAGACGTTTTATTTGAATAGATATTATGATGGGATTTTTATGTGAAGGTTGACATCCTTAAATTGAATTGTGTTGTTAAGAACAACTTAGCTTAAAAGATAGCATTTGGTTTCGAAGAGAACGGAATCGGATATTAGCGATATTCGGAACCACTTCGATTTGATAACTACTTCAATCTTTACGGGTTTGATTTGTAAAGTCAAATAGACTGGAATTAAATGAATTAACTAAATCCGACTATTTTTGAATAAATAACTGCACTTAGATCTTATTTTAAATAATGGACTTAACAACAAGTGTTGGTTATAAAAAGATAAGAACTCATAATGTTGGACGAGTTATCTAGATTTTCAAAGACGTTCTTACAACTCTAGTATTTTAACTTAAATGGGTTTACTCACGCTGGTTTCCAGCCTGACTTGGGTGTTACTTTATTGTAATGCTAGGGTCAGACTGAGTATTACAGATTTTCAGGTTAGGACGTTCTGGAGCTCAGGAGACGAGCTAGATGCCAGAGACGTATTGATTATTTTCCACGACGTAGTATACTATATAGACAGTAGTAGAGGATTGGTTATTTTAGCTGTCCAGATTTGTCGTACTCTGATATCTTGTATATGTATTGACAGTTACAGCTTTTCATTGTATAAAATGTTGTTATTTGTATATTATATTTGTTCCGCTGCGATTGTGAGATTCAGTGTTGTTGTTTTCTATTCATCTTCTACATCTTTTCCTTCCTAACAGCCTGGGGTTTCCGGCACTCGATTGCTCGGCACTCTATACAGTGAATGTATTAGTGTCGATTTTCGGGGTCGAAAATCTTTCTGGCCGTTACAGAAGGACAACAGGTCGAGCTCTAGGAATAAGATCGATGCGGAATTCAATTTTCCGACTTGGGAGGAGGAGAAGTGACTTCACCAGAACATCAAAATAATCCGTGACTATCGGTGGAGTCCAGATCGCCAGGATGAGAATCAAGCAAAAAGACAAAACCGCCTGCGAAATCCCGAGGCATTCTACATTTGATCATAAGAGATTTACCCGGGTAGTCTACTAAAGAACGGTTCAGGCTTAGCATGAGATAACAGCACCAAAACCGAGGACGTAGAAATCTCTGGTGAATCAATGCCTGTTGTAAAGGAGTTTCACCCCTTTACAAATCATATTTAGGTTGGTAGGACCACCGACGGGATTAGTCACACAAAGGATGAAGTTGACAGTTGAAAATGAAGCAATGGGAAGCTCTGGATCAAATGAACATGAACAGGACAGGACAAGAAGGAATTTCAAAACAAAGGGATAGTTGCAAAATTCCAAAGAAATCCAAATCCCAAGGGATCCTAACCAAGAATTCTAAGCTCGAACGAATATGGCTCAATAATTGATTCTACGCATTCAAGGGTGTCACTACCCTATCCGTAATGAGTTTTCTACTCCATATGCTAAGTTTTCCTAAACAAGAGCTCTAATATCAACTGTAACGACCTGCTATTTTGAACCATTCGCACCCACTCATGTCAGACTTGAATTGCTCAAAATAACAGATTGTTAATTTATATTTAGCAAAAACTCAACATATATATTAAATAAATCAATCACAGAATCACAAACATAGAGTATTACAACAATAAGTAGTGGAATAGATAGATAGTAGTTCATGAAGCTATTATAAAACATCAGAGTCTGAAACAAAATATAATAGAGTCTCAAATACAAATGAATCTCTAATACATAAGCAATTGACGAGTTTGAGTATAAATAACTGAAATAAACTGAAATAACTGAAAGTTGGATAGATAGATCTTCAATAAAGCTCCAATCTCTAAAGGTGCCTCAAACGTTGTGACACTCAGTCTGACCCAAGCAAAAAGCGAAACACAAAACACTCAAGTCAAGATTAACATTGTTATATCGGTAAACTTAACTCAAGTTAGTCAACTTAAATATAAGTAACTTAAAGGATGTTTGAGATACCCATCCTCTAAGGATTTGTGGAATTATCTACTATGTAGTACAGTACGCTATTATAACATGTCTATAGTAAAGTATTAAAATAGCATTAAGGCGTTATCCATATTCCCCTTAACACATTTTATATAATGTCGTAGTCTATACAGATACTGTAAACTCTACCCGTAGGTGAGCTATCAAGGAGCACTTCATAGGTACGACACAAATCAAACTCTTAGAAGGTGCGATAAGGCATGTGACAAGGCGCATGAGGCAATGTCAGGGTAGATATACCGTTTGCGAATCCGGACTGGTGGTAACGCACAGCAGCTACTACCGCCCACCTCGAGACACACTCCCAAATCAAAAGTGCACCCAATCAAATCACAAAGTAACAAAATGGTATCGAACAAATGTTCCCGATTGAAGGAATGACCTCACTTGACCCGGCATGGCTCCCGTTTTAGCCACATCAAGCTGACTCGCCGGATTGTGGGCTGCGTTAAAACTCCATATAGAATCATCGCCAAACCATCCTACTTCTTTTGGAATCTCCACCATGAACACAGTTGTTAAAGTGGTTTTCGGTATTGGCAGAGAGTATGGTAATATCCGATCCCGGTCTTTTTAACAATCAAATGCTTATTTCACACCGAGGTCATTTCATTTCATATAGTTCACACTTCATATCAAAATATCATATTCATTTCAAAACCATATCAATTCGATATAACATTAAATAATATTCATTTCCAAAATCGCAACACTTTTAAAAATTATAATACTTTCGAAATCATAACACTTTTGAAATCATAACACTTTTGAAAACATAACACTTCCGTAATCATAACAGTTCCAACTTAAACCGTTTAAATGTTAAAAATACTATATATTAAAACAGTTATAAATTAAAATAGCTTATATATTAAAATAATTCATATATTAAAATAGTTCATAGATTAAATACTATATATATTAAAAATACTTTATACAATAAAATTAGTTTCCTCCAGTTTCACAAATCGATTCAAACCATCTTAAATTCCAAAATTCAATTTAATCAATCCAGTTCAACAAATTCATTTAAAAAGGTTAACAATTCAAATTCTAAATAAACCATTTCAATTTATATCGATTTCAAATCTAGGTTGTGAACTATCACTTCAATTTCAATAAGATTCAAAGTTTAAATATTCGAACATTTACAATATAGGTTTCATTTATATTTCAACATTCAATTTTAATTTTATTCAAATTGTAAAATATTCACTTAATAATTTTAATAATAATGAAATAAAATCTCAATTTATAAATTTAAATCAATATTAAATATTCAGCCTCAATTTTTATTTGAACTTGAGAATGTTCATTTAATCACTTTTCATCAAATCAAGTTATAAATCACACCTTTCAAATCTCAAAGTCAATAAGTTCAAATAGATTCTTATTTAAATTAAATTATTAACCAATTAAATTTCAAGTCAATTTTACTTTCTTTTTCCAACCTCTATTTATTTAAAGTTATTACAAAATCTATATAAAATATTAATGTAAATTTTTAAATAAATATTTAAAAATATACAAATACACTAATTAGATTATATTTTATTTAAATAAATTATATCAAATTAAATCTTATTACTAAATATATTTCAAATCTTATTTTATATATTTAAAAATAATAAAATTATATGTAAAATCTTAAAATTTATATTTTCAAAACTAACTCATAAATCTAAAATTTCCAAACATATAATTTAAAAATATAATTTTACAAAATAAAATATCTTTACATTATATTTAAAATTCATTTTTAATAAAATCATTCCTTCCAAAACTTTAGAAATCATTTCAAAATATAGACCAACGGTGTCCATAAATAATTTTCTATCCTATGGTCAAGTGATGCGGATATTTATCGTTTCAATCCACAAATTAAGTATTTACGGGTATATATCATTTCAACCCGCAATCCCAAAATTTGAATTCAATGAAAATCACTTGGGTTTATCATTTCAACCCATAACGATTTTCCCTTAATCTGTAAAATCGTTCGGGTATGTATCATTTCAACCCATAGGGAATTCTAAAATAATAAGAAACTTGCAGAGTGGGAACAAATGTGGTAATAATATAACATATCAATAACAAGCATATGTCATCAGTAACAAATTTAAATATAACATATACAACAGGTTTTGGTGTCATATGTCATAGGTAAACAATGGTAGATAATGGCATATCATATTTAACAATTAAATAACTTAATAATTCAAATTTTTCAGCATATTTCAATCGTCATTTTATGTGAATTTAAATTTACTAAATATAAGAATGTTAATCATGAATGATTGCTCACCTATCAAGGCTGGAGAAACAAAAAGACGACGAAGACACGCACACGGACTACTGGGACAGCAACAGGCTAGGAATTGCTGCGATAATTTCGATATTGAGAAAGTGAGTCAAGATGGGCTAGAGATTGATGAAACAAAAATATATGTTATACACACACATACACATTTGTTTCTAAATCAATTTAAAACAAATAATTTCAGATCGACATTTGGTTCAAACACGTATAAAATAAAGTCTATATATTTAAAACCAAACACATATATATACTTATGTATATAAACTAGTATATAAACATATATATAAACTTACATAATATACACATATTTCAATATTTATTATAAAAATCAATATAACTTATTTTATTATAATATAGATATATATATAACTCAAACAAATCACATATAACTTATGTAAACTCGTAAGTACGAACAAACAGTTTACATATAGCTTATATAAATTTATGTATATAAACAAACATATGTATATCTTTATATAAGCATATATATATATATATAACAACATATTATATACAATCTTATATAGAGTTTTACATATAAACTGATCTATAGTATATATAAACTTAAAATCTAATATACATAAATAATGCTTTTAGAACTGAACAAGGAATATCAGTTTACAATATAAAAATACCCTTATTTCTCAAAATTCCTCAATCGGATATTTAAACATAATCTAGGTATATTAAAGTTACTACCAAACTTATTTAGAAATCTTAACATAGAAAGGAAAAAGAAAATTCATAATAAGAACAGTGCAGACAAAATGAAAACAACCTATATTATATATAGATCTTATTTTTCTTTTCTCTAAATATATATATATATATACGTACCACATATATAGGTAATATATATAGAAAATAACATCATTGCATGCTAACCACATTCATCCTATGCCAGAGGCTCGGGCAGTGGGGTGTTGACTTGTAGGAGCAGGTTGGAGATCGAGTTCAGCATGGCTGGCTTTCGGCATTGGAGGGTTGGTGTAGTGACAAGGAAGTGGAATTGGATTTGGATCTGTCGAGCATGTGGGCGTGGGTTTGATGGGTCGAGCTATAGTGATGGGATGGGGTGGTCGGGCAAGGAGGAAGGCTAGGAGGCAATGGGTGGTCGGCAAAGGAATGGGCTGTTGTGATGGGTTTTGGTGGTGATTGCTTGCCTCGGCATGCAGTGAGGTAGAGGGAGGAGGAGCACGGTAGGCTATCGGGTCGTGTGGTTGGGTTTGTGGTGTTAGCGGCCGGTGAATGGTAAGGGAGGGAAGTTGAGCAAGGCTATTGGTGGAGAGGGCCGATGGTTGTTGTTATCACGATGGAGAGGGTGGCCAAGCATAAGAAAGTGGGAAGGTTGAGAAGGTAGGGTGGACTTGGTGCTATGGCTGTGGTTAAAAATGGGGGAGGGGGACTTGCATGGGTGAAATGGTTGGGAATGGTTGAGGATGTGGCGGAGCAGGAGAAGTAGGGCACGGTGGATGAAGAGGGGTATAAAAGTGGGAAAACACAAGCTAGCAGGCAAAATAAGGTGACAGTGGCCTTCTATTTTTAAATATGTAAATACTATACTTTTTATTATATATAAAATTTTCTTTTCTTTTTTTTTTATTGAAAAGGAGGATGGGCGAGAAGAAGGAAATGATGAGCTGGAAGAAGATGTACAGGCGGCTCTTCCTATATATATTCTTTACACACACACACACACACACACAAACACACACACACACACACACACACACACACATATATATATATATTATTCTTATTTTTTTAGTTTAATGTTTTAGAATGGAAAAAGAAAAGGAAGGGACATAAAGAACTTGAAATAGGGAATAAGGATAGCCACAACATTGAATTCTGGAAAATTATTAAAAACAAATAGGGAATAGCTACAGGTTTCAATTGAAAAGTCAAAGAACCAAAACTAAAAACAGTTACCGATACAGCTAACCATTTCACATATTTCACTGCATGCCGGATGCCAAATTACAGAAATGAATACACTGCAGAGATCAGCACGACAAGATGAAAAGAATGGTACACAGATACGAGTGATATGACCATCCTTTCAAAAGTCAATATTTCGCTGCTAAACTGCTGTAAATTCGTCGAAAATAAGATAAACGGAGCTGGAGCAGTCCAAATATAGTGAAACGAAATATGACATCTCACTCAAAAAATGATTTGCATTTTCATTATGTTAAAATATTCGGATTTCAATTATATTTTATTTACATAAATTTTAACCGATTTAAATTAAAATTGAAAATTACACAACAAAACTAACTTCCATATTCCTAGATGAAAATTTACCACTTGCTATGTTTAAATTGACGCATACCAAATACCAAATTATCATTGCAAAATTTTATAGTTTTAAATTTCACAAAAATTCAGTTAATTTTGTTATTTAAACCGTTAAAATTTTCGGATTGTTACACTCTCCCCCACGCAAAACTTTTCGTTCTTGAAAAGGAACGAGGTAGGAGAATAGAAACAACCGAAAAGAAAGAAAAATTTGAAATACAAAATATCTAATACCACAACCAATTCAAAAACCATGTAAATTTTATTTATTTTTAAATTGTTTTATATTTAACTAATTGATTTGGTTTATTTTATTTAATTAATAAAATTTATTGTGTTCACATTTGATTGATTTCAATTCAATATATTCATGCAATTGGTTTGTTTTCAATTTATTAACATTTATTTTTAAAAAATTCACAACAAAATTTGTTTTTTTAACTCATTTATTAAATCTATTTGACCCAACTATAGTTAATCCTACCTCTACATTCAAATTCAACTATTCTTAAGTTCATATTTATTTAGATAGCATTTCTCTTTTATTATTCAATTTATTTCACTAACATATCTTGCAATATAGGTTAAGTGTATAACATTTATTACAATTACCTAAATCTTTATTTATAAATTACCTAACAATATCCGCAAATTTAATATTTACAGGTATATATCATTTCAACCCGCAATCCCAAAATTTGAATCAATAAAAATCTCTTGAATTTATCATTTCAACCCATAATGATTTTCGCCTAATCTATAAAATCGTTCGGGTATGTATCATTTCAACCCATAGGGAATTCTAAACTAATAGGGAACTTGCAGAGTGGGAACAACTATGATAATAATATAATATATCAACAACAGGCATATATCATCAGTACCAAATTTAAATATAATATATACAACAGATTATGGTGTCATATGTCACAGGTAAATAATGGCAAATAATGGCATATCATATTTAACAATTAGATAACTTAACAAATCAAATTTTTCAGCATATTTCAATCATCATTTCATGTGAATTTAAATTTACTAAATATAAAAATGTTAATCGTATGTGATTGCTCACTTTTTGAGGCTAGAGAAACAAGAAGATGACACGGACATGCAAACGGACTAGTGGGACAGCAACAGGCTAGGAATTGCTACGACAATTTCGATATTGAGAAAGTAAGTCAAGATGGGCTAGAGATCGATGAAACAAAAATATATGTTATATACACACACACATTTGTTTCTAAATCAATTTAAAACTTGTAATTTCAAATCAATATTTGGTTCAAACACGTATAAAATAAAGTCTATATATTTGAAACCAAATGCATATATAAACTAATATATAAACATGTATATAAACATACATAATATATATATATATACATATATATTTCAATATTTATTATAAAATCAATATAACTTATTTTATTATGATATATATATAAACTCAAACAAATCAATATAACTTATGTAAACTCATAAGTACGAACAAACAATTTACATATAGCTTATATAAATTTATGTATATAAACAAACAGATTGCATATCCTTATATAAACATATATATATAACAACATATTATATACAATCTTATCTAAACTTTTACATATAAATCAATCTATAGTTTATATAAACTTAAAATCTAATACATATACATATAAATATATAATGCTTTTAGAATAGAACAAGGAATATCAGTTTACAATATAAAAATACCCTTATTTCGCAAAATTCCTCAAACAGATATTTAAACATAATCTATGTATATTAAAGTTCCTACCAAAAACTTATTTAGAAATCTTAACATAAAAAGGAAAAGAAAATTCATAATAAGAACGGTGCAGACAAAATGAAAACAATCTATATAATATATATACAACTTCTTTTTCTTTTTTCTAAATATATATATATACACACGTACGTACCATATATATAGGTTATATATACATATAATAACACCATTGCATGCTACCTACATTCAACCTATGCCAGAGGCTCGGGCAGTGGGGTGTTGGCATGTAGGAGCGGGTTGGAGAGTGAGTTCTGCACGGCTAGCTTCGGCATCAGAGGGCTGGTGTAGTGACAAGGAAGGGAACTCAGATTTGGATCTGTCGAAGCATATGGGCGTGGGTTTGATGGGCCGAGCTATGGTGATGGGATGGGGTGGTTGGGTGAGGAGGAAGGCCATGAGGTAGTGGGTGGTCGGCAAAGGAATGGGTTGTTGTGATGGGTTTCGATGGTGATTGCTTGCCTCGACACAGCAGTGAGGTAGAGAGAGGGGGAGCATGGTAGGGGATCGGGTCGTGTGGTCGGGTATGTGGTGTTGGCGTCGGGTGAATGGTAAGGGAGGGAAGTCGAGCAAGGCTATTGGTGGAGACAGCTGATGGTTGCTGTTATCACGGTGGAGAAGGTGGCCGAGCATGAGAGAGTAGGATGGTTGAGGAGAAGGGGTGGACTCGGTGTTATGGTTGTGGTTGCACACTGGAGGGGGGACTTGCATGGGTGAAATGGTGGGGAATGGATGAGGACGTGGCAGAACTGGAGGAGTGAGGCACGGTGGATGAAGAAGGGTATGAAGGTGAGGAAACACATGCTAGCAGGGGAAATAGGTTGACAGCGGCCTTCAAGGTTTTAAATATGTAAATACTATACTTATTATTATATGTTAAAAAATTTAATGGAAAGGATGATGGACGAGAAGAAGGAAATGACGAGCTGGAAGAAGATGTACGGGCTGCTTTTCCCATATATATGCTTTACACACATATTTATTATTATTCTTATTTTTTAGTTTAACGTTTCAGAATGGAAAAAGAAAAGGGAGTGACATATAGAAATGAGAACATGTTATAACTTGAAATAGGGAATAGGGATAGCCACAACATTGAATTCTGGAAAATTATTAAAAATAAATAGGTAATAGCTGCAGGTTTCAATTGAAAAGTCACAGAAACAAAATTAAAAACGGGCACCGATACAGCTAACCATTTCACAGATTTCACTATGTACCAGATGTCGAATTACAGAAATGAATACACTACAGAGATCAGCATGACGAGACGAATAGAATGGTACACAGTTATGAATGATATGACCATACTATCAAAAGTTGATATTTCGCTGCTAAACTGTTGTAAATTTGTTGAAAATAAGATAAACGGAGCTACAGCAGCGAAACGAAATATGACGTCTCACTCGGAAAATGATTTACATTTTTATTATGTAAAAGTATTTGGATTTCAATAATATTTTACTTATATCAATTTTAACCGATATAAATTGAAACTGAAAATTACACAACAAAACTAACTTCCAAATTCTCTAACGAAATTTTACCATTTGCTATGTTTAATTAGACGCATATCAAATACCAAATTTTCATTGCAAAATTTTACGGTTCTAAATTTCACAAAAAAATTAGTTACTTTCGTTATTTAAATCGTCAAAATTTTCCGGTTGTTACATGGTCCCAACGGAAGAAACCGCGTCTAAATCTGAGCTCGTATGCAAAAGTTATTAGCATTGAAAGATATACGATTTAAATCTAAATAAATAAAATAATATTATCAAAGTTGTACACGTCACCTCCAACCATCTCTTAGGAACCCTAGACCTAATCGCAACATCGTTCGAACCCATCAGTGGTCGAACTTCTCTCGCCTGCCGCAGCCACTACGGCCACCTACACCAAGATCAACTACCACCACTCGCCTACCCTCGTCGAGCCGCACCCCCAGCCAAGTGCGGTCGTCCCAGGTGCCACCAAAATCACCACGCCACCGCTGTCGTTTACGTTGAATTTGGGTGAACCACGATCTTGGAGAGACAAATGAACAGCACCAACGAGCGCTACTCGGCTCCCTCTTCCCAACGTCGCTTCCCGATCATCGATCGGACGACGATCCACCGTTGGATCGTTAAAACTCAAAATAAATGGCCAAGGTTGATTCGTGACTTCAGGACAAACGATGACTCAAATCGAAAAAAGAATTGCAGATCTAGGTTGTGCTCGTCAAGAGCTTCGACCTGTATATAATTTGATATGGTTTTGGAGGAGTTTGATTTGTGAAATATATTCGAGAATTGAATTTAGGGTTTGGATTAGGTTTTGAAATTTATGCCATTCAGAAGTAACAAACATATGCATTTTTATATGTATAGAAGAATGAAAATAGGAAACATCTAGGGTTTGAGAAATAAAATCTAATTATATGGAGAAGGCCCGATAAGAAAGAACAAAAATATCTCAATTGCTCGAACAACAAATGGCGGCCCAAAAAAGCCCGTTCTACCTCCAAAACGAAAGTGGATCATCCCATATGTCAAAATAGATGTTTTTGATATTTTTAAACTCAATGGAACAGGTTTCAAGTCCTAATTCCATCGTATGAAGAAGTGAGCTTTAGAATCAGCTTATTCCAAATCGATTTCAATTGAATTTAATTAAACTGATTTCCGCACGTTTCAAGCCCGTACGATCAAACAACAAGTCTGATCGCTACAAAACTTGAAATCCTACAATAATTCACCATTACGGATCCGATGAACTTGGTTTCATCGAAATCCAAGACAGTTTCCACAATGGCTATTTTCACGTTAATTAAATAAGTTGTTATTAAATTGATTAAATCACTTTTTAAATTTCAAAATTTATAACTAACAATTTACACCATTTTTGTTTGCTCAAACGTTTACAATAATTTAAAAAAAACTTACATATCAATTCAGTGTTGACTATTACACCGATTACAGTGTTCAATTTCAACTGTAATTAAATCCAATTAATTATAACTAAATTCCAATAAATTGGTTAAATTTGGTTTCGGTTATTTTATTCAATCAATCATTACCTTATGGACCTAGTTAACATTAGTTTACATCTTATTACATTAATATTTTCCATTTTTATCTTAATTCCTATTAATGTAATACTTAATTACATTTAATTTCAATATTTTTAATTTAGTTTAACTGATTAAATAAATAGATAACATATAAAAATTATCACCTTTTCTATATTTAATCACATTCATAAGTCTATTATTTACACACAAATGTTATAACAACTTACACAATACTAGTTCTATCCTATTACAGTTTATTCCACATTATTTCATTAGTACAACATTTAAATTATCCATTACCCTTTTAATCCAATTTTCAATTTACACACACATTATTAACATTAATTTACAATTTATAACCAATTATAACTTTTTAATCATTTTAAATAATTGGAATTAAATTTAAGCAGTTATCAATTACCTTAAATTGATAATATTACATTCCGTTCCAGTTACATTCTTAGTATTAAATCATAAATTTTTATTTTTTCCAACATTAAATCACAGAGCTTACTAAATTAACTAATTTAATTATTGAAAATCATGGATAGTTACATATGAGTAAGATCTCACACCTCGTCATTTTGTCAAGTCGCGTCATCTCTTCTCTTCCTCTCTCATGTCAAATCCCTCCCTTCTCTAGTTATATCACTTTAAGTAATGATGGCTAATGATGAAAACATCAAGTGATATAACAAGAGATAAATTACAAATATTTATATATATATATATGTATGTATAAGTTTGTTATTTTTAAACCCATGAGTTGTCACATTGCTTCTTAAATATAATTAACATAAGATAATATATACTTAGGAGTAATAATATGTAGTTAATTATCTATCGTATATGTGTATATATAGTGCACAAAGGCGAACAATGTTTCCGACAACTTTTTGTTGTTGAAAGGTTGAAATTTCGAAAAACGTTCTTTGATCATATTTTCTGTTTTTCTGCGAACTATTTAATTTGGTAAACAAATTTTGAAAAAGATGTTACCATCATTATTAATTAATTAAAATGAGTTTATGTATCTATAAAAATTCATTTATTTTCTATATAATATATATATATATTATATGATATATAATTGCTTAGTTTAAGCGACCAAACACTGGGTCGTTACATTCTTCCCTCCTTAAAAGAATTTTTTACTTGAAATTAACCACAGTAACACCTAATACTATACATAAGTCTACATGATGTTCGTAGATCATTCAAAACAAAATCTGATTCGATCACCTCTCGAATACAATACTTTACCTTCGTACTAGCATCTCTTACCGGATTCTCTAGTGCGGACTCTGATTAGGTTCCTTGATTTGGAACCTTTGTTTTCCTTTCATCGTCGGATACTGTGGTAGAAAACTTTGATATCCTTCTGAAAATCGTAATTAAGTTCTCGCTGTCAAAAGTCGAGTAATAAATTCTTAATTGGAATAGTATAAAACACCTCAAAGTCGTATGCTTGAATCTTCGATCAAAACAATATGAGAAGGAGAAATGAACTACGCCTAATCTACGCATTTATCTAATTGGTTCTACCTAATACCAATTCTTTTTCCACAAAAGTTATTTATGATAACATTTCATAAAACTGATTTAGGTTCAAATTGTATAGTACTCCCTTACATCCTAAGAGTATATACCCATATTAGGTTTAACTATTTCATTTTGCATTTATCTTCTTAAGAAAACTCAAGATCCAAATACCCGGCCTTTATCAATCATAGAAAATACATATTAACTCCAAAATGATACTAAGGGACTGGGTACTATCAAACACTACATTCCCTTACAAAGAAAAATAATACTCAAGAGAAGTGCTTACCATCCGAAACCACCTCTTCCCTAATTTTAAGTTATTTCAAGCCACTCGAACTAGTTAACTTAAAAATATTTATTTATTTCAAAATCTCATTTTTGAAACAATACCATACACTTTCCAGTAAAACATTAAGCACTAACTTACTTTGGGTTCGTTCGGGTTGAACTTGTTTCGGTCATGCAATGATAAAGAGAATAATTTACTAAGTGTATTACCACGTTCGCCTAGGAAAACATTTGATTGTCACTTAAAAGAATATTCCAATCATCATAAAGCAATCGAGACTCGTTTCCCATAACCTATACAAAGAAAATACTTACTTCTTAACATTTTCATTTCCAACAATTTATTTTTTGAACCAAACTCCTTTTAAATAATACTACTATCATTTTCCAAAACCTTGAAAATCATTTTTCAAAAGCACTGAGATTTAATTTCTCAAGTTTTCAACTAAAATTATTTTTATTTAAAAGACACATCTTATTTGGTCTATTTCCAAATATATTTTTTAAATATTCTAACCTTTAATAAATACCCTTTAATCGAATCGAGTCTTTATCCAACACTAACATCGAATGCCTCATAGTCGAATTGTGAAACTTAATTCACAAGGTGTTCGTTTCATGTTTTCCCTTATCCTATTTTCCCAACCCATATCTTAAAAAGTAAACTTCCTATACACACTGACCATAGTCAATGCTCAACTAGACGAACATGATTAAACAAGCCTTAAATTATAAGAATAAGATATTATTATTTCCTAATACCTTAACCAACAAGACTATACTATCTTTGAAAATCATTCTTTTTATATAACATATGTTCTAGTTAAATTTACTTCATTTACCCAATTTCAAAATAATAATGTGTCAATTAAACTTGTATAAGTGTTTAGGAAATCCCTATCGACAAGGTTGGCCAAAACGCATTGACTAGAATTCTTTACCCACTCAATAGATCAAACAATACAATGTAAAACACTTTTATATCACAAACAAGTACGCATTCTCATACACACATCAAACTCATCCAAGGATCTCACTTACCCTATCTTTGATGAGTTAAACCCCAACAAAGCCAAGGTTCACGCTTAACCTTCATCTCTGATACCAAATGTAACGAACTGTATTTTCGACCCTCAAAATCGACAATAATACATCCACTGTATTATAGCCGAAAATTCAAGTGCCAAAAATACCGATTTGTTATAGTGAAAGAAGAAGGTAAAGGATAGAAGAAAACAAAACAATACAGAATCTCACAACGCAGTGAATAATATATAATACAATAATGATCTTTACAAAAAGGAAACATCTTTATTCATATATACAACATCAGAGTACACTAGACGTATCCTAAATTTGGACAGTTATAGAAACCTATCCTTACATTGACAAATATACAGACTTCATAATACAGCGGAAGAAAAATATACTTGAATACATCTTGACCATCCAGCCCCTCTGCAACTCGAAAGTATCCACCTAAACCTGGGAAAAACATGCTCGGTCTGACCCGATCATTACATGGAATAATGACCGGGTCAGTTTGGTAAACTAGCGTGAGCAAAACTCGATAATAAGTAACAACCAAACCAATTTCTACATTTGAAAACCACTCAAACAAAGAGTATCTCGTAAGACCTGACCGCACATAAAACAAATTGGTTTTCACCTTACGATAACCAAAACATTTTATATCAAAATCCAGTGATATTATCATAATGTCTAGGTTTAAAGTAAATGGATAAAATAGTTGAAATGCTTGCATCTCATATTCCAACGTTGGGCTCTACAATCAAAACCGTAAGGCACGTATTGGAGATTGGATCCCAACAATGGCAAGGTTACGGGCTACCTTTCGATGATACACCTCAAGAAAATGCACTGAAGCTTACAAAGAGTCGGGTGCCCCTTTAACATAGTAGACCGGATTACCTCACCACCTTGACACCAAGGCATTATAATACCACGGTGTTTGCGCATAAACCAACTCTGAAAGGGACATGTAGAATGGGGTGACCGCTCCTAATGGTAGCTAACCACACATCTCTACTACATGCCTCGTTTTTGCCATTCCTCCCAGTTGTGATGCTTGAAGTTATGCTTTACCTGTCAAAATAGAAATCCCTCTTGGAATGCTAACACTATCCTCTAAGTGTCAATTTAATGCCAGCATTCATCCATACAAGTCTGTTCTTGGTCTGAACGAAACTAAAGGCACTAACTCTACTACATCCATTTTGGAATCACCCTCAGGATTAGTAGCGGTAGCCCTTGCACTACAAAGAGCACCGTCTTCAATCATCATCAAGATGTCTTCCACTCGAATGTACATGTTGATTCAGAGTAGTTTTCGAATATATAAATCCAATACCGGTCTCTCTGTACCAACAACTGATAATTTTGGTAAACTCAACCCCGGTTCCTTAGGAAATAAACGGTCAAAAATAAGATCGGAGATCGCCTCATAACCGTTAGTGGATGGATTTTCTTATCAATGTCCTAGGAGAGCGAAACGAGATTTATACGCACAATACAGCATCATTGGAGATGACTGTGATATATAACTCATATGGTTCTCCTAGATACTTCCAAAATTATGTTTGGGTCCATTTTCGATAATCGGTTATTTAACCATCGAATAAATAAACATCTAATCATGGTTTACTTTCCTTAATGATCCACTAAGCCTTTACTAATTCTCTTTAATTAATAAAGCCATTTTATAAAAATTGAGCAAAATATCGTTTCAACAATATTTCTGAACCCTTTACATTTCCTTTATATTTGGAAAATTTTATATACTTATCTCAACGGTATAAGTATATTACCAAAACATTTTACTTTTCATGCCTTAGAAACAAAATTAAATACTTATCTTATCAGTGTAAGTATATTTATAAACTTTTTCCAAGTTTTCTTCTTTCCAAATCTCATATTAAATAACCAAACATTTCTTCCAAATAAAATATCATGCTTATCCTTTATCAAAAGTTCCCTATTTAAAAGCTTATCTCATATTTCAATTAACTTATAACTTTTAAAATAAAGTTATAATCCACTTTTATAAACCCTTAAGTTATTTATAAACCTCTTCCCAAATGTCTGCAATGATTTGTAAACTCTTTTCTCATTTTAAAACTCTTTATATAAACCTTTCTGTACTCCTTTATAAATATCATTTACAAAACTTCATTTGTATAACACCCTAATAAGCCTTTTCGTTAGTAAAACCCCTTTCTATAATCAAGTTATTATTTATAAATACCTTTATAAGAATTATATAACTTGAAAAACCATTTATAAACCCTTAGCCTCCAATTGATTAAAGAATTAAAGTAAATTCAAAACCATACTTTATAAATTCCAAATGAGGCTTAGCAGTCCTAATGATACTAATTTAAGTTACCATTTAATTTCAATTCGATTCTCAAACCACATAACAATTATTTACATAAGCTACCATATATGTAATTATAGTTCATATCCAATCAGGAAATAACACGTCAATATGACCAATTGGCATACAAGTCCAAATAAAATGACAATAGGATGGTGATTTATTCCAATAAATAGATGTCCAAACAATTCAATCAATTTATAGTAGAACACGGATCTATTCTGCTTAACACATGTCTACACAATCAAATTACTTACACTATAGCAGAATGGTATTTTATTCTGCTAATGGGTGCCATTTAATTCTTCTAATCATATGGGTTACTTAAAGGTCCGGTCAAGAGATCCTTTGATTTGGAATTAGTTCGCTTTAAAAAGAAAATTAAAACACATTCGTTTCAGTCTTAAGTCACCTTTGAAAAGATTTAAATAGATATAACCAATTTGAACCCCTAATTAAATCATAATTAACCCTAATTAAATCAAGATTAAATCATAACTGAATTCTAACTAGTCTTAATGAACTTGATTAGGTACTAATTAACTTCCTAATGCAACTTGGTTAAGGTTAAATCAAATTGTTTAAAAGTTAAACCTTGAATAATCAAATATTAATTAAATAATTCGTTAATTAAATGAATGAATAAATAAATAACTATTAATCTTAACTAAATAATTATTAATCACTTAATTACTTATTAACCACATTAATCACTAGTTAAAACTTCATTAATTAATTAGCCGTCATTAACTTAACTTATGTGATGATTAACCTCTAATCACCTTCTTAATTACTGATTAAGTGTCAATTACATTTTAATTAACTAATTAGTTATTTAATTAATTAATTAATTAAATCACAAACTTAATTACTTTTTAATATTACTAATAATGCTTGAAATTTTTTAACAAAACTGTTTCAAATTAAAAAAACTTGAAACAGAAATTCAAAACTATAGTCGAACTGCATCCATGGCAACTATTGCTATGATTGCAGTTCGCTTTAACATATTTTAAAGCATAGATACCTCACTAACTTTACCATCTCATGTTAATAGCTTTACAAAATTTAAAAACCAATTTAAAACTTTTAACTCTTTTAAAAAAAATAAACAAAACATGATTTCATTCGGGTCTCGGATCCGTCGCAATTACATACGAAGTCGCTAGCTTTGTTTCTAAACGCCATGGCCTTAGTTCGCATACACAATCATGCATCACATAACATACATCATCCTTACCATATACCACATATATACTCATAAAAATCCATACTTACTAACTACATAATATCATAACCAAATCGCATAACCAAATCCAACGATTAACACTATTCAAATCAATGATTATCAACATCATAACTAACCAATCTTAAAACTATATACTCATCACATATAATGTCAACATTTAAGCTAACCTTGTACTAAAAAGTGAGTTAGTTTACTCACCAAACTTCCGCAAAAGCTACCGGAACGTAAGCTAAACTTGCCACCAACTCATTAGCTTTAAAGAACGAAGGCTTTAGGTGCTACAAACCCTCAAAATAGGCTTGGCCCAGGTGTATGTAGGCTCATCCAGAGGTGTGCGGGTGGATGTGGGATAGTAGCTTGAAGGTAGAGGAGCTTCGGGTTATCATCAATTTCGACAAAGATGGATAGAAAATGGGTCAAATTTCCACTGATTTTTGGAAGGTAAATCATAATATTTTAAAAAATGGTTAAAATAATGGTTTTAGGAAATTATTTCCTCTATCATCTTAAAAAAAGAATCACTCATTTTTGATTTGTTTTGAAGAAGTTATGATCAAAAGAAGAAGGGTAATTTTCGGACTTGAAATTCTGGGTGAAATTTACTTTGCAAAGTTTGGGTATTTTGACATATCTATGTTCGAAATTGAAAAAAGTGGTCAACTAGTATGCAGTAGCCACTGGGATTTCAGGTGATATAAAAAACAAGATCGCCAGTTGAGATGGTGAATAAGTTATGGTTAGAGGAATATGAGGTAAGAAAATGAGAAATTCAAGGGCTATTTATAAGCAAGATCTCACACCTCGTCATTTTTCCAAGTCACATCATCTACTCTCTTCCTCTCTTATATCAAATCCCTCCACTCTCTAGTTATATCACTTAAGTAATGATGGCTAATGATGAAAATATCAAGTGACCTAACATGGGATAAATATATATATAAGTTTATTATTTTTAAACCCATGAGTTGTCACATCACTTCTTAAACACAATTAACATAAGATAATAGATTCCTAGGCATATTATTGTATAGTTAATTATCTATCATATATGTGTACATATAGTGCACAAAGACAAACAATGTTTCTGATAACTTTTCGGTGTTGAAAGGTCAAAATTTCAAAAAACATTCTTCGGTCACATTTTTTGTTTTTCTACGAACTATTTAATTTAGTAAACAAATTTTGAAAATGAGTTTACCATCATTATTAATTAATTAAAATGAGTTTATTTATCTGTAAAATTCATTTGTTGTCTATATAATATATATATATATATATATATATATATATAATTGCCTATTTTAAGCGACTAAACCCTGGGTCGTTACAACCCACAAGTCGATAACTTGGCATTCGCTATTTGCCTTGGCTTATGGATTAGAAACTATGATCCCGATAGAACTGGAAGTCTCTTCTCATCATAAAAGGCATTTTGATATGAAGGTAAATGAGGAACTCTTACTCAAGTTCCTCGATATGGTTGATGAGAAAAGGGAAGAAGCATAGTTGAGGGTAGCTGCTCACTTGAGAAGAGTAGCATGGCATTTCAATGTTAATCTTTGAAATTGCACTTTAGATGTATGAGATCTCATTTTTAATTGAGTTTTCCCAAGTACAAGAGCATCGGTCCAAAATGGGTAGGTCCATACGCAATCGAATAAAAGCTTGAAGACAAAACTTTCAATCTAACTAAGATCGATGGGATTTCGATTCCACAAGCTTTGATATCGACTTGCTGCACCACTATTATATTTAGTTCTACTTATTTTATTTCCACAAATAGGCTACCAAAGACTCTAGGAGCAATGTAATAAGGTAGGACTTGCGACATTTTACTTTATACATATATATATAGCTATAGTTATAGCTTTATGAACCGATGGAACTGTTTCATACAAGCCAAAAATTATGTGCTGCACGGTCCTACCAAAGGAATGGTTCTCCTAGAGACTAGAGGGCCTGGACGTTAACCTATGGACCAAAACTGTTTATAGAGTCAAACACTCGGTGTAACCCCTAACAGTCAACTTTGGAACACCATAGAGCCATAAATTTTTGAACCTTCAAAAATACATCGTTGCCCAGAGATAGCGAAGGCGAGAAGTTTCCCCATTCAGTTGAATCTTTAAAAAAATTCCATTGCCCGAGATAGGCAATGAAGAGAAGACTTGAAAACTCCTAACCTTAAGGAATCTAGCATTACCCAGAGATAAACATCGTTAGAAGGATGAAATCCTAACCTTCAGGAATCTGGCATTGCTTGGAGATTGGCAATGTCAGGAAAGCAAATTATAACCTTCAGGAATCTGGCGCTGCATAGAAATTAGCAATATCAGGAAGGAAAACCCAACATGTAGGAACCAGTTGCTTCCCAGAGTATGGAAGCACTAAAGAAAAAATGCTCGAAATCAGGAACTGAAACGTCGATTCTTGGAGGTAGGAACTGGCATGCTACCTGGGTGTTCATGACCGCGTTAGCAACCAAGCAGGACACACTCAGTTGAGGATAATGTTTCTTGTTCTAGAATCGGGGTAGGGAAAGCACTCTTAGAGTAGAGGAAATCAAATAATTTGCCCCCGAGATATGTCGATCCCGTCAATGCCCAAAGTCTAACATTGGAGTACTAATTCCTGTAAACCAAGGAAAATACATAGTACAAACTGCATATAAAAGAGAATAAGCGTCCAACCACTGTCCCACAATAATAAGAAGTAGAGCGAGACTTGGAGTATTTAGGATTAGTGATCGATCGAAAGAAACTCGACTGAACACGAGCAGGAATAACCATAGAGTCGGTTGAACAACGGTTCCATTTCGCCCAGTAAAGCGCTTAGGCGATGACAAATAGGACTGAACATCAATATACGACCTA
This sequence comes from Allium cepa, assembly GCA_030765085.1. Taxonomy (NCBI): domain Eukaryota; kingdom Viridiplantae; phylum Streptophyta; class Magnoliopsida; order Asparagales; family Amaryllidaceae; genus Allium; species Allium cepa. The sequence goes on from CM060935.1 coordinate 64,992,460, forward strand.
AGTAATTATAGGAATATTATTTAAATGCACATAGTTACAGTAAATAAGCATATTTCATAGGCCCAGAACTAGAAAGTAGTTTTGGAGCGACAAGTCCCGTAAAGACAAAAGTCGATGCAGTGAAGATTGTTTTGGTTCCCAAGCCCTGAGATGGTGGTGACGAAGGGGGAAGATGTGGTGGAGGTGGAAGATGAAAAATGAAAGGGTAAATTTTAGAAATAGACTCAGAAGAGAACTAAAGTTTCTCCAAACTTGGTGAAATAAGGGATATACCTAAGCCCGGTTTTTGCTCCATGAAGGATGTTATGGATTCTCCCTCTTCAATCCCGCGCACTTCAAATTGACCTACAGGGGGGGGAATATAAGGCTCATTAGAAGTGACTTCTATAAATGTAGGAATAGTCGCCGCCAGCTCTCTCAATTTTGGAGCGCCTGATTTGTGCTGACCTAATGAGCTTGGGCCAGCAAGAGCTTGAGTAGCAGCATCTTCAACAGCAAGGATAGCCTTTCCCTCTATCGGCATTTGAACGTCCTCGGCATTGAGGTACTCGGCCATGAGCTCCTCTTCAGTGCGGTTATCCCCTGACACCATGTATCATCGTAGCACCTCTTCCCAAGCATCAGTAAGTGTCTATGGATAAGCATCTCCCATCCACCTCAGGATTTGTACATAGAGACATTGGCGTAGAAATGTTGAAGGTTCATATTCAGCTCTTCCCTCTCTTGAGCCTTTTCTTCTGGAGATCCTTGACTTTCCCTTGGGCAACAGCAAGCTCAATATTAGAACTGATCTTTTTAGTAGTCAACCATTCCATTTCGATAGCAAGCTCTCCATTCTCCTCAGGAGCTTCTGAAGTTTAGTGGCATGCTCAGTGATTGTCTTATATTTTTCAATAAGGGTCAGGTCCTCCTCATTGAATTGTTTCTATATCTCGGCCCCCTCTTCATAGGCCAACTTCATTTCCTACTTCAGACTTTTAGAGCTGGCCCGAGCTTTAAAGGTTGCATCTCTCACTCTCTTGTGCGAACTTCATCAAGTCCTCCTCTCATTCTTTGATGATTTGTTCGGATATATTATTCTCTAAATCAAAGGACTTGATGTTGGTATGGTTAATTTCATTGATGCGAAAGAGGGTATAACACAATCTTTTCCACTCATACCCTTGGTCAATGTGCTTTTGGACATTCCAGGCATCCATGTCCATGGCTTATTTAGGGATATTTTCAATATCCTAGTCAAACATAACGCAATGCAAGAAGGGATCTGGAAATACAGCCTGAAGGCAAGGCAGGACAGAAGAAAGGAGAGCCTGGGAAGCAGAAATCCCTTAGAGCGAGGTGCACCAACATTAGTCAAAGACTAAGAGATATGAATCTACTGCTATGGAGAAATTTGAGGTCTATAGCATGGTGGATAACACATGAAGAAGAGTCATGGCGGTCATTTGGTAGGATCGCACGACAAGTCCTCCTAATTTGGTAGGATCTCCCTTTCCCTTCGCTTTCTCTTTCCCTATCAGCCTTGTGGTTATCCTCCACTTCACTACCTTTCCTCCGCGTTTCCTCCTCAGTCTAGCGATGACTCTGGTAACAGGAGAAAGGAGGGTGAGGATCGAAAGTTTTTCCTTTGAGTTTGCTAGCATTGGGCGAAAGGTTGCGATAATGGTCACGAGCCATGGAACTTAAAATAGAAAGGGAAATAGAATAATCAATTTGAATTTTAAAGTGCAAGTGAACGTAGGGATGTGTGTTCATGATCCTAGTAAAGTGTATGATGATGTCAATAACCCCCTAAGTACTCTTCGGATCATGTTCGCATGGACGTAAAGATGGAATGTCTCCACCTTCATCTATATTTACTCCGAAAGAGAAGCTGAAGTCGTGTGACCCTTCGGCGAGGAGATCGGTAATGGAAATGTCGAGGTCATTAAACTAGTAAATATGTCACTAAGAATCCGAACTTGAGGTGTCTCTCCCAAAAGCAACGCATCTTGCTTTCCGATCCTTTCGGAAGTTTTGACAGCCACATGCTCATGATGGGGCAAGCTGGGAAGTTTCGGACTTTTGTAAGGCATCTCACCAAATGATTCACCCTCTTTAGCATTAGCATAATAGTCACTATCATTATCACTCGCACCCTCTTCGCCCTCCTCAACCATCGGTGCTTCCCCCTCTTTCCTTCTAGCACCATCACTCTCCTTTAGAATTGTTTGTAATCCAACTCCTCCATCCCCATCTTTCGGGGAATTTCCAATAGTAGGCTCTTCGGTTCCTCTTCCAATGGGCTTCTCTATGTGCACTGCTCTTGATGGACATTTAACCTCACCTTGTTGATTCTCGTCCAAATTGCGAGTATGAGCGGCTGTTTAGGCAGGCTCTCTAGAACTGCTTGAAGGAGTCAGATCAAGGATAACCACCGGGTCTGGAGATAGCAAACTGCACCATCAGAGATTTTCATTGGTTATGAGATAGGAAATAGTGCAGTGTTGGAATGTAATCTCACGTAAACCAGCTAATGTATTAGCATGCTAGTCGCAAATGTCCCAAGCAGGAATGCCTATGAAGAAACAAATAGCAAGTTAAGCACTTGGACGAGGTAAACCCAAGCATAGAGAGGACAGAAGCAAAGGAACTCGCTTTTGGACAGCCAAAACCCCTTGAAGACATATGGGCATAATACGATGAAGAACTCGTTTATGAAATATGACTGCTTGTTGTAAAGAAACTTGATGACTTTACGTATGCACCATGCCTCGATGATCATATAGCAAGGAGCTTCCTACCATTGCTTGAAGTGTAGGAGATAGGTAAACTCCTGGAAGATTGGATCCCTGTTGGAATGATTCGTGAAAAGAATGCATAGTGAGCTCAGAAGAGCATGACCTCGAATGGATTTAAGCCCAAGCCAGCCCAAGCTCTTGCAAAGAAATGGATTGAAAGGTGACACAACGCTGCTAAGTCACATGAATTTATTACAGGTTGTGTATCCCAAAGGAGGAAGATGCGCTCATTCACCTTAATTAGGAAGCCATACGTCATCTTCAGGAATTCCATGCCAATGGCATATATTATGAACCATTTTCAAAGAGAGAACGGATGGCATTTGATCAGGCAGCTTATTCAAGACCCTTAGACCAATGTATTCATTCAAAGTGGGAGGCTGATTTTATCGTGGGACTGCTGGTACAGCTATGCCTTATGACTCAATACAAATTGAACATCCGGGTATGCCAAGGATGTAAGGAGAAGCCTGAGCTGTGGAGGACCCAGCTTCAAAAGGAGTAATTGTTCTTTCGCCGGACTTGAGGCATGACGATCGATGAGTCATTTTGAATAGTAAATTTGATGTTCAACACGGTTAAGTATGTATTATTTTTAAATAACAAACCCATATGACTAGCGACCGGAATTCAAAGGATGTCGACGTGTCTTAACCAATCAAATTTCAGCCATTGATCGAAGCAAATGGAAATGTTAATCTATGCAGTATGAATACCATATCTCATACATAACGAATGGACCATCTTGTGTAGATAACCCGCTCGTATTAGAAAACGCATCACTCCACCCAACGAAACCGTTGTCTGGAGCGATATGAAAACTTTTCTTTATAGTAACTCTGGAAGTGCAATAATAGGAAAAGTAGTGGAAGAAATTACTCAATGTGATCATTCCTTCCCATTGAAATCCAAGGAATGATATGGGATTAGCCGTATTTTGATAAGAGTTAGCCAAAGTCAGAGAGTCGGACTTGTCTTCGGAATGGCATTCACACGATCAAGGAAAAAATTGAATTCACCATAGGTTAAGTGCAACCCAAACTTCAACCATCTCTTCTCAACTATAAGAGGCCACACCCCATCATCACAATCGCTGCGTCGATGACCAATCACCAACCTTAGATGGTAGAACGTTGGAATCGTGGATAAGGCTTCAAATTCTCTAACTTGGAGGCTCTTAAAGTGATCTAAAGTAAAGAGGTGGTGGCGATCTGAAAGGTGGTGGTTGAGTTTGATCGGCGGAAAAGTGTCAGCGATGGCAGTAGATGAACGGTAGAAAAGCTTGGAGTACGAGAGAAGGAATGAGTTGGGGCAAATCGTCTCGATGAAAAGAGAAGAAAGAAATCATGAGAGAAAATAAGATAGGAAAAAAAATCCTAAGTGTTGAATTTATATATAAGCAATCGGTGGGAACGAAAGTTTTTGGTATCGACAGGATTCATAGTGCCGAGATAATTTTTTCCTCCAAAAGTTGGCAGAAAGTTTGGCAATAGAAAGAGCATGCTCTACTAAAGCATGGAGTGATCTCCAGAGTCCAGATCTTGACGTTAGCACAAAGAACGGAATTACAACTATGCAAAGCAAATAAATAATTATCTACTAAATGAAAGTAACATTTCAGAGTAATGCCTGAACGATCAAATGGATTCACCAGATAGCAGGTTAAAACTTGTCTCGATACAGAGCAACTTTGTTTTCGACAAAAGAAAACTCTAGGGGGAAAGTGTTAACTTGGTTTTTATCCAAGTAGATTTTCAACGAATGTTAGAATATCAAAACGAAGATAAAATGACTCGAGAACTTGAAAACATAGTTAGAAGGACTAGAAGATGGAACTTGGAAAATATTAAGTCCATTAGAGAAAAATAAAGCTCTCTATATTGAGAGGTCTCTTTTGCCTTTAGGACCCCACCATCCTCTTGTATTTCAAGTACAACTCCAAACACTTGTGGTCAAGTTCTTTTCTCAAAGTTTGGACAAGCAAATCTCATGATTAATGAGAAGAAAGCAAATAAAGCAGGATAATGCAAGTATTATCGAGAGAATCGTCATAAAAAACTCAAAGTTTATGGGGTAGAACTTTGAATACATCAGATTAAAGGTAGGGGACCAAGAGTAGCAAAAGGCATGGGTTTACAACTAAGTAAAGCTCTCAGTACCAAGAGGACCTCTCGGTGCCGAGAGGTCATTTTGGCCAACTGGGTTAGCGTGCTAATTGGTGCATTCCTGGGCTTTCTATTGGACTTTGACTCAAGCAGGCTCCTAAACCTATACGGCTGTTTCTATATAAATATCAATTCTATAGCAACCATAAAAGGATATTGGACTCTGGCTCCTCATCATCTCCTATTCCTCCCCCACAATAGTCACCTAGGTAGACATTGTTGGCATTTTTAAGCTTAATAACATGTCAATCCCTTATGCTAGTGACTCTAAATCTTTAGCAAATCCATAATCAATAAACCAATAATGCAGACGTAGGCCAGAGATTGCCAAACCGCTATAAAAATCTTGTGTCTCTCTATTTTATATGCTTTTTTGTAATTTCTACTAGATCAAATCCTATAACAGGTTATATTTGAGTGTTGTGCCACTTTTGGTGCAATAGAAGCAATGTGATACATAACCTCGTTTAGCTTTAATGCATTTGCCTTTACATCAGCCAGTTTTATAGAAATAATGAGCTTGTCCTCTATCATGAGCCTTGCCTAGTGGTTCCTAGATTCTCACTCCCTTTTATGCTAGTCTAGTTAGTTTTCATGTTTGTACTTTTATGATATGGGACCTATCTTGCGTATTTTAGCATATAATTTATTCCTTTTTGTATGCCGATCTCTTATGTGGGCTGATCTCTTTTCATTTTTCAAGTTGAGAAGTTTGTTTATCTACACAGTCGAGTTATTTTTAAATTCTCTTGTCCCCCTTTTACACCCAGCAACCCTCTTATGTGCTCTCCCTAAATTTTGTCGCTCATTATCCCTCTCAACAACGATATGTAATCCATTCCTTTAAGCAACAATATGCTTCTCACTTTGCAGTTTTATATTTCTTTTCTTGTAGCATTCTTAGTATCCTTATAGTGCTTGAATTACATGTGCCTTCATGGATTACTCATATTTAGCTTTATTATCCTATGATTTACTTATTAAAAATTTGTTATATTTTGTTGACAGCATGACCATTAATAATTTATTGAATGTTTTAGAGAGCTTCCTATTAGGTTATAGAAACATAATTTTCATACTGGGTTTTTAAAAATTTATTTAAAATTTAGTTTTAAAAAAAGATAAATTTACATACTTTAAACCAAAAGATAAATACATTTATCTTTTGCGTAAAATTTATTGAATCTTCATGAACCCTTTATAAGTTATCTAGAAGTAAGTGAGAGGTAGAACAATAAAATTTTAACATTTACCTTTCAAAATCTCAATTTTTGTTTTCTAAATTAAAATATACTATATTAAAGTGCAAATGATATCATAAAAGCTAATTCACATACATGTAAGAAACAAAAAAGAATAGTACTTATCTTACAAACAAAGCTTTGCACACAGATGATTGATACAATATGCCAAGCATAAAACATGTTAAATTATCAACAATATAAAGAGAAATATACAAAGAAATATCAAACCATATTTCCTATTAGTAATAAACACTAAAAAAGCAAAAGGTTTAATTCAAGTAAAAGTTGCACACAATCCTCGTTGCTTAAGAGGGTTAAGTAACCATGACATCTATTTTTTCTAGAAAATTCATCTCTATATCCTTGAGTTGTTGTTAAGACCTTAGCTACAACCTTACCATGTACATGGCTTCAAATAAAATGAACGTTAGCTTTACAAGTGTCGGTTTCATAGTAGATTCACTCACATGATCTATAAAAGGTGCATTTATATAATGACCCACGTTTTTGGACAGTTTAAATCGACAATAAACCACACATGTTAACTCAAACCATTCAGAAGGGAGGATTGTTATTAGGGTAAATAAGAAAATAATAGAAATGAAGAAAAAACAAAACAAAGAACCTCTCAACGGAATGACAAAATATAATAATCAAATATACCGTTCACGAAGTTATTTTGCAAATAACATTTGATTACACTTTTACAATACAAATCAGATTTATACATACATCAGGATTAAATAAATAACGTAGCGGAACAACATAATGCAATGGAATAAATATAATAAATAGCAATAATATATTAAATCTTCGTATTTGTCCTTCAGAAATAAGGTCTTCAACGCTGAAATGCTCAGGCTGATCCGAGCGTACTGAAAAGACAAAACACTCGAGTCAGAACTAAAAGATCTTATGTAAGTTAAATCAAAATAAGAAACTATGAGTGTAATTGCTTCAAAGATGTTTACGAGGTTTGACATCTCCTATCCAATGTCTAACGTTAGTGCAATAACTTAAGAGATGTTGGGGACTTCCATCTCCTAAGGATCCATTAAACTATCTACTATGTAGTACAATATGCTATTATAATAGTGTCTACAGTAAATTAAAGTATTAAAATAGCATTAAGGCGTTACCCATATCCCCCTTAACACATTTTTATAAATTCTGTAGTTTATACAGTACCGTAATTCCTCTATAAACCGAAGGGCTATCATAAGGCACTCTATAGTGTACGACACAAACCAAACTCATAGTGGGCACGATAAGGCATATGACAAGGCACACAAGGCAATGCTAGGGTAGAATTCTACCATTTGCAGAACCGGGCTGGTGGTAATGCATAGCAGCAACTACCGCCCACCTCGGAATGCACTTCCATAATCAAATCGAGGGGTGGCCACCAAATCAATCACAAAGTAATAAATATGGTATCGAAGAAATGTACCCGATCGGGGAAGCGACCCTACTTGGCTCAGGTATAGCTCCTGCTTTATCATATCAAGCTGACCCAAGGGGGTCGAGGCTATGTTCATACCTCATACAGTAGCGTTCGCTAAACCATACATTCTGGATTCTCCACCACATGCACGATTGTTAAAGTGATTTTCAGTATAATCAGAGAGTATGACAATATCCGATCTCGGTCTCTTTAACAACCAAACGAATATTTCACAAAGGTTGATTCTTTTACATTTCAAATAGCTCGTACTTCATATCAAAATATCATATTCTTTAAAATTATATCACTTTTGAAATCATTATTCACTTTGAATCATATTCATTTTAAAAACCATAACCACAAGATAGGTTAAACCATCATATCAAAATATTCGAATTTAAATCAATTAAACCCAATCATAACTGTTCCAACTTAAACAGTTTGAATATTGAAAGTAGTTATATATATTAGAATAGTTATACATTAAAAATAGTTTAAAATTTTAAAAATAGGTTATAGATTAAAATAGTTTCTATATTAGAAATAGTTTATATATTAAATACATATACATTAAAAGTTGTTTATAAATTTAAAATAATACATATATTAAAATAGTTTATATTTTAAAAATATGTTATAGATTAAAATAGGTTATATATTAGAAATAAATTATATATTGAAATAGGTTATATATTAAAAATAGTTAATGTATTAAAAAATATTAATATATTAAAATGGTTTATATGAGAAAAATAGTTTATATGTTAAAAGAGTTGTATATCAAAAGAGTTTATATCGGAAATGGTTTCAAATTAGAATTGTTATTTTCAATTTCCCAAATCAAATCAAATCAACTTTAGTTTAGAAATCCAATTTAAGTCAATCTCGGTTCAACAGTTTCAATTCAAAAGGCTAATGGTTTCAATTCAAATTCTCATAAAACATTTCAATTTATATCGATTTCAAATCCATGTTTGAACTACAAATTTAAATCACTTCACATTCAGTAGGTTTCAAAGTTTAAATATTCAGACTTTTGCAATAACTCAATTTTAATAATTTCATTTATATTTCAAAATTCGGCTTTAAGATTTAAATTTAAATTCTTTAAAACAATTTATTTAACCCAATTTCAACATTTTAATAGCTTTGATTTCGAAAATAGTTCAGTTCATATAACTAATTTCATTTTAAAATATCATTTAACCGGATTCAAAAATTAAGGATTTAAAATCATTTAATTTAACTAATCCAGTGTCCGTATATAATTTGTTATCCTATGGTCAAATGATACGGATATATATCGTTTCAACCAGCAATAAATTTAAATTTACGAATATATATCATTTCAACCCACAATCCAGAGTAAAATTCAAAATCCATAAAATTTCTCGAGTTTATCAATTCAACCTATAATGATTTTTCCCTAATCTATAAGATCGTCTGGGTATGTATCATTTCAACCTATAGTGATATTCCTAACAACACTAAGGGAACTTATAGTGTGATAACAACATATAAATAAACATACATCCAATCTTCCAAAAAAATCAACAAATAAGTGTCCATCATAATCATCATTTAAATTAACCAATAAAGCACAACAAATAAACTGGTTATCATTATCAGGTATTTAACTGGCAATTAACTTCAATATAAATTTAAATGGAAATTCAATTCAAATAAACTCGAATTAAATTTAAATGACAATTTAAAATACCAAATAGCAATCAATAAATTTCTAATCACATCATAAATTCAATTTAACCAATATAAGATGATTGAGTATGCGAGAGTGGGTGAAAACACTCACCTTTGATTTATAGTCGATTTGAAATCCAAATAAAGCCTAAAAATGTAGCAGTTTTTAATGCAGCCAAACTAGTTCGATGTCGTCTGAAATTTTGATATGATCGCAACGAATAAAACAATGCGTGAATCCAAGTTCGCATGTAAAAGTTATGTGCGTTAGAACGTATAGATTTAATTTTTTTTTTAAAGTAAAAGGGCAAGACGTACATTCACCTTAGCAACTGTAGACTCGATCACGATCTCGACCTCATACGTGACTCAACGTCGCCACCTCAATGCTCCAACGCCACACCCTATGTTCAATCATCATCAGATCGACGACCGTCGTCTTGAAGCCCACGTCCAACCGGCCCTTAGCCAAGTCGCAGCTAACCCACGCCTCCCAGCTTCTTGCACCGCCGCCATCTATTGTCACCTTTTCCTGCAATCTTTGATGATTATGGTATGAACGGATACCACCGATCAACTCCCCTCGACCTCCTCTACGCTCCAGCACCATCTGATTGACTTATAGCTGAAGATCCACCGTCTAAATCCAAAACCTAATATGAACGGCCGAGGACAAATCGCCAATTTCCATCCAAACCATGATTCCATTGCAAAAACGAATTGCAGTAGTACATTGCGCTCATCGAGAGCTTTCCAACGATATATAATTTGCCATGATTTGAGAAATTTGAATTTTGGAATTGATTTTGATTTGAAATTTGAATTTGGAAATTTGGTTTCTGCCATTGAGAAGGAAAGAAGTAGATGGCAAAAAATAGTATGTACAGAAATAAGGAAAAAGCTGCTAGGGTTCAGGAAAAGAAATCTATTTATATAGACTAAGATAGATAAGAATAGATGAACAGATCAAATTGGCCAAAACGATTACGCGAACTCGAAAATCCTGTTTCTTTCCCCAAACGAAAGTAGGTCATCCAATATATCAAAATATATGTTTTCAATATTCTAAACTCAATGGAACTAGTTTCAAACCCTAATTCCATTTTATACAGAAGTTAACTTTTAAAACTAGATTATTTTAATTGAATTCATTAAATTGATTTCTACGCATTTCGAGCCCGCACAATCAAATGATATGTCTGATCGCTATGAAATTTAAATCCAATAATAATTCACTGTTACGGATCCGATGAAACTAATTTCATTGAAATCTGGGACAGTGGCCAAAAAGGCAACTTTTCATGTTAATTAAATAAAGTATTTATTAAATTGATTTAATCACTTTTAAATCAAATTTAATAGTTAACAATTTCATCATTCTAGATTACATAGGAATTAATAATCTATCAAAATAGATTTTCTATGTTAAATTCACTATTAAAATATTTCATTAAATTCAATGTTCAATTACACTGTAATAAAATCCTAGTTAATTATATTGTAAATCCAAATAAATTCTTTTATTTTGATTTCCACTCTTATTATTAAATCAACTATCACCTAATGGATATAATTAACATTGGTTTACATTTTATTATATTCATATTTTGCTATTATAATTTTCATCAGATTGATTGTAATATTTCAATTTCCTTAATTCCTTAGTTACCGGTTTTAATTCCTTATTTATAATTATAACCAAATTAACTTTACAATTATTTCAATTGATTGAAATTACATAAAATAGTCGTCAATAACATTCAAACAACATTACCAAATCCTATTCTAATTATTTTTATCATTAATAATTCATAAATTTTATTTCTCACAATATTAAATTTCAAAATCATATTAAATTTAATAGTTTTAAATTATCAAAATTTAGTCTTTACACTCTCTCGCACTCAAAACTTTTCGTCTCAAAAGGGAACAAAAAGGGGTTAAGAACTTAATAAAATTTTATTCAAAATAATCAATTTTATAAACACTTTAAACGTACATTTTAAGTATTCTAAATAAAATATATCAATTTATAAACAATTAAATCTTTCATACTCAAGTCTGATAAAAGTCTAAAAATATTTTGACTTTAACAAAAAAATTCTACTCTTAAATTCACGAAAAATTTCAGTAAAGTCTCCTTTATACGGATAGGTCAGGAAAAATAGTAATATCAATAATTACAATATAATATTTCAAAAATAAAACATCCCAAGTCATGGGAAAAACAATAAATTCCTTTAAAACCGTAATCTAAAAAACGTACCTATTTATCAGGCAAACAGACTTTATTTACGAAACCAAAAGCAGTAGTTATTACTTCAATAAACATGTATTTAACTTATATAATCCAAATAGTGAGAATTATGTACAATAGAAATATTTAGTTGTTTCAACTAGTAACAAAAGCAATCAACACAAAACATATGCAAACAAAACAACACGACCATCATATGCAATAAAGGAATCAATCATACATCCATATCAATCAAAACTAATGGTCTGTTCATGTTCAGAAACTTTTCATCGTACAAGGATGATAAATAAACTAATAAGTGTATCTTACGCTCAACAGTCTTAGATAATTACTTAATAGATTATTCATACAACCTTAAATAATTTGAACTATCATTTCCCATCTTCCCATAAGCCAAAACAACAAAGAATTTAACACATTATTTAAGTTTATTCTATTGGTTCCCTTTCACATTATTAACCTCAGATTTATCATAAATTCTCATTTATTCATACAATGTCATCCTTTATTAGTTTACATTCATTTACTTACATAAATTATTTCACATTCAACATCTAAAGTCATCAATAGATCAATTCTTAAGATATTATATAGGTTTCTTTGCAATTTAATTCACTTTCATTTACTTATATAACTTTATTTCCATTTAATATGAATATTCATGAATAAATATTTCGTACTTAAGTGTTTCTACCTTTTAATTCACATTATCCTTTTTTTATAATGTCAATTAATAATAAACTTATTTATGAATCATTTCAGACATTTCTTAAGTTTATAAACATTCTTAGATCATATTCACTTTTTACTATTCCATCTAATTATTAGCATTTCAAAACATTAACTTATGCTGATAACATTTCTTGTACATCAAAATTCTTATTTATAGAAATAAATCTATTTGAACACTTCCACTACTTAACTTTTACTTGTATAATATCCTATTACATATTCCTATTTAACATTACAACTTTTTAAACATTTCTGCAAAGTTATATATATGTTTAAGAATGTTATTGAATGTTACGCCAGTTTATCTTATTCATTTAGTTAACAAAATGTTCAATAATCACATCTTCTAAATTGTCAAATATTTTGATTTACAAGTTACAAATTTCCAATTTCTTATATATTTCATTAATCACTTAGCGTCTAATTTCTTACTTTCATTTTAGAAGTTTCCAACTATTAAACTAGATAAGATTTCATTTCATTACAATAATTGAAATCCCCAATTTATATAAACTTAAGAACTAAATGTCGGGCTCATTTCTCATTTTAAAATTATATATATATATATATACACACACACATATACATATACATATACATATACATATTCATATCTTATATATATATATATATATATATATATATATATATATCAAATCATATTTAGAAATTTAAAATTAAAATTTGTTTATCAAAACAAATGTGTAGTAAAGCTATTATAGTGGCCTTTCCACTTTGAAACTCCAAAATGAATGTCGACGATGTGGGCGTCATCACCGAAAATATTTTCTACCAACACAAGAGGGAAGTACATAACTTATTTTCTTTTAAAATTCCTTTAAAACACTTCATTCAAATCACCTTGAAAATATTTATACCCTAAAATACTTCCAAATTATACTAATATTATATTGCAAAATCTTTTCAATACCAATTTCAAAACCCCGGAACTTAAATTCTCAAATTTCCAATTTAATTCATTTTTATTTTTAAATCCTATTTTATAAACCACATTTATAAGATTTCACTTCCTAACAAACAGGCATATCACATTCAACTACATCCATTTATAAAAGTTGTTCTTTTATATACAAAATATAATACTAGGTAAAATTATTTCATACCTATATTTAAAAATATTGTGTCGGTATGCCCTATTAAGTGTTTAAAAATCCCTATCGATGCATATAGCGTCCTATGTACCGACCAGAATTTATAAATACTGAACAAAACAAATTAACACAATATAAAAAAATTCTAACATTAACAAATACGCTTTCTCATATACAATCAAACAAACACATTCCAGGGTATTAATAACCCTATCTCTAATGAGTTAAACCCCATAAAGCTAAGGTTATCGCTAAACCAAAGCTCTGATACCAAATGTAACGACCCACCGTTTTGGACAGTTTAAATCAATAATAATTCACACATATCAACTCAAACCATTCAAATGTGAGGATTGTTATTGGGGTAAATAAGAAAATAAAAGAAAAGAAGGAAAAACAAAACACATAATCTCTCCGTAGAATGATAAAATATAATAATCAAATAAACAGTACATGAAGCTATTTTTCATTTGCATTTGATTACACTTTTACAATACAAATCAGAATTATACCTACAACAGGAATAAATAAATAATGCAGTGGAACAACATGATGTAGTGAATAAATATAATAAATAGTAATAATATACTAAATCTTTGTCTTCGTCCTCGTCCTTCAGAAATAAGGTCTTCAACACTGAAATGCTCAGGCTAACCCGAGGGTAATGAAGACAAAACACTCGAGTCAAAACTAAAGATCTTATGTAAGTTAAATCAAAATAAGTAAATATGAGTGTAACGGCTTCTGAGATGTTTACAAGATTTTACATCTCCTATCCAGTGTCTAACGTGCGTGCAACAACTTAAAAGAAGTTTGGAATTACCATCTCCTAAGGATTCGTTAAACTATCTACATACATAATACAATACGATGTTATAATATGTCTATATTAAAGCAAAGTATTAAAATAGCGTTAAGGCGTTACCCATATCCCCTTTAACACATTTTTATAAATGTCGTATTCTATATAGTACTGTAATTCCTCTATAAACCAGATGGCTACCAGAGGCACTCCATAGTGTACGACATAAACTAAACTCATAGTGGACGTGATAAGACATATGACAAGGCATGCGAGGTAATGCCAGGGTAGGATTCTATCGTTTGCAGAACCGGCCTAGTGGTAATGCATAGCAGCTACTACCACCCACCTCGAAGCACACTCCCATAATAAAATCGAGGGGTGGTCACCAAATCAATCACAAAGTTATAAATATGGCATCGAAGAAATATGCCCGGTCGGGGATGCGACCCCACTTGGCCTAGGTGTAGCTCCTGTTTTAGTCATATCAAGCTGATCCGAAGGTGTCGGGACTACGTTCATACCTCATACAGTAGCGTTCGCCAAACTATCCTACTTTGTTTTGGATTCTCCACCATGTGCGAGTTGTTAAAGTGGGATTCAGTATTGGCAGAGAGTATGATAATATCCAATCCCGGTCTCTTTAACAACCAAATGCTTATTTGACTCCAGGTGGTTCTTTACATTTCAAACAGTCCATACTTCATATCAAAAAATCATATTCACTTCGTAAACATATCAATTTTGAAATCATTGTTCACTTTTGAAATCAATATTCACTTTAAATCATATTCATTTTAAAAATCATAACCATAAAATAGGTTAAACCATCATATCAAAATATTCACATTTAAATCAGTTAAATCCAAATCATAAAAGTTCCAACTTAAACAGTTTGAGTATTGAAAGTAGTTATATACATTGGAATAGTTATACGTTAAAAATAGTTTATATTTTTAAAACTAGATTATAGATTTAAATAGTTTATATATTAGAAATAGTTTATATATTAAAATATACATTAAAATTTGTTTATAAATTTAAAATACTATATATTAAAATAGATATATTTTAAAAATAGGTTATATATTAGAAATAATTTATATATTAAAATAGTCTATATATTAAAAATAGTTAATGTATTAAAAATTATTAATATTTTAAAATGGTTTATATGAGAAAAATAGTTTATATGTTAAAAGAGTTTGTATATCAAAAGAGTTTATATGGGAATTGGTTTCAAATTAGAATTATTTCTTCCAATTTCCTAAATCAACTCAAATCAACTTTAGTTCAAAAATCCAATTTAAACCAATCTCACTTCAACGATTTCAAATCAAAAGGCTAAAGGTTTCAATTCAAATACTCATATGACATTTCAATTTATATCGATTTCAAATCCATGTTTGAACTACAAACTTAAATCACTTCACATTTAATATGTTTCAAAGTTTAAATATTCGAACATTTACAGTAACTCAATTTTGATAAATTTCAATTATATTTTAAAATTCAGCTTTGAGATTTCAATTTAAATTCTTTAAAACAATTCATTTAGCCCAATTTCAACATTTTAAATGCTTGAATTTCGAAAATAATTCATTTCATATAAATCTAATTTTATTTCAAAATGTCAACTAAATGGATTAAAAAATTAAGGATTTAAAATCATTTAATTTAGCCAATCCGGCATCCGTATATAATTTTCTACCCTTTGATCAAGTGATACGGATATATATCATTTCAACCCGTAATAAATTTAAATTTATAGGTATATATCATTTCAACCCACAATCTCGAGTAAAATTCAAAATCCATAAAATCGCTCGAGTTTATCATTTCTCATAACGATTTTCCCTAATCTATAAGATCGTTCGGTTATGTGTCATTTCAACACATAGTGATTTTCCTAACAATATTAAGGGAATTTGCAGTTTTATAACAACAAATAAATAAACATACATCCAATCTTCAAAAAAAAATCAACAAATAAGCATCCTCACGATCTTTATTCAAATCACCCAATAAATCACAACGAATAAACTGGTTATCATTATCAGGTATTTAACTAGAAATTAACTTTAATATAAATTTAAATGGCAATTCAATTCAAATAAACTCAAATTAAATTTAAATGACAATTTAAAATACCAAGCAACAATCAATAAATTTCTAATCATATCATGAATTCAATTTAACCAATGTAAGATGATTTAGTGTTCATGAGTGGGTGAAAACACTCACCTTTGATTTATCGTCGATCTAAAATCCAAATAGCCCAAAAATCTAGCAGTCTCATAATGCAGCCAAACCAGTTCCACGTCGTCTGAAATTTTGATACGATTGCAATGAATAAAACTGGACGCGAATCCGAGCTCGCATGTAAAGGTTATGCATGTTAGAACTATAGATTTAAATTTAAAATAAAAAATTAAAAGGGCAAAAACGTACATTCACCTCAGCAACCCTAGACTTGATCAAGATCTTGACCTCGTACATGACTCAGCGCCGCCGCCTCAATGCTCCAATACCATGCCCTACGTTCGACCATCATCAGATCGGCGAATGCCGCCTTGAAGCCCACATCCAGCCAAGTCGAGGCTAACCACCACGCCTCTCAGCTCCGTGCACTACCGTCGCCTATTGTCGTCATTTCCTATGAACTTTGATGACTGTGGCATGAACGAATACCACTGATCAACTCCGCTCGACCTCCTCTACACTCCAGCACTATCTGATCGACCTATGGTTGAAGATCCACTGTCGAATCCCAAAACCTACTACAAAAAACCGAGGATAAATCGCTAATTTCTGGCTAAAATGTGATTCGATTGCAAAATCTAATTACAGCAGTAGATTGCACTCATCGAGAGATTTCCAACGATATATAATTTGTTATGATTTGAAGAGTTTGAATTTTGGAATTGATTTTGATTTGAAATTTGAATTTGGGATTAGGTTTCTGCCTTTAAGAAGGAAAGGAGCAGATGGAAAAAAATAGTACATATAGAAATAAGAAAAAGGCTGCTAGGGTTTCAGAAAAGAAATATATTTATATAGACTAAGATAGATAAGAACGAATGGACAGATCAAATTGGCCGAAACGATTACGCGAACCCAAAAAGCCCGTTACTTTCCCGAAAAGAAAGCAGGTTATCCAATATATTGAAATATATGTTTTTAATATTTTTAAACTCAATAGAACTAGTTTCAAACCCTAATTCCATTGTATACAGAAGTTAACTTTTAAAATCAGATTATTTTAATTGAATTCATTAACTTGATTTCTACGCGTTTCGAGCCCGCACGATTAAACGATAAGTTCGATCGCTATGAAACTTGAAATCCTACTATAATTCACTGTTACGGATCCGATAAAACTAGTTTTGTCGAAATCCGAGATAGTGGCCAAAAGGGAAAATTTTCGCATTAATTAAATAAATTATATATTAAATGGGTTTAATCACTTTTAAATTCAAATTTAATGGTTAACAATTTCATCATTCTAGATTACATAGAAATTAATAATCTATCAAGATAGATTTTCTATGTTAAATTCACTATTAAAATATTTCATTAAATTCAACGTTAAATTACACGGTAATAAAACCATAGTTAATTATATCGTAAATCCAAATAAATTCTTTTATTTTGATTTCCACTCTTATTATTGAATCAATTATCACCTTATGACTATAATTAACATTGGTTTACATTTTATTATATTCATATTTAATGGTTATCATTTTCACCATATTAATTATAATATTTCAGTTTCCTTAATTTCATTTATTACCAATTTTAATTCCTTATTTATATTATAGCCAAATTAACTTTACAATTATTTCAATTGATTGAAATTACATAAAATAATTGTCAATAACATTCAAACAACATTATTAAATCATATGCTAATTATTTTTCTCAATAATAATTCATAAATTTTATTTCTCACAATATTAAATTTCAAAATCTTATTAAATTTAATAATTTTAAATTATCAAAATTATGGGTCGTTACAATTTATTGTTGAAAGCGTTGACTCATTATTTCTCCATACACGCTTTTTCCAATTCATGCATACTTTTGCAAGTTTAAAATAAACATGCATAAACTTTCATAATTCCAAATTTTGGAGGTGACTGATGTTGCTTTAATTGTAGATGATAGGTTTTTGCTCATCGTTGATGCAACTCTTGGAACAGCTAATGAGAATTATTTGGTAATTCATACTGTTGTCATTGATTTATAAGGGAGTTCTGAACTTGAGTATCCATTCTGCTCGATTCATTTATCTCAGGCCATACCTTTGCAAAACTAGAGACAGCAGATGCCTTGCTTCATCATGTCTATGACATCTATTAATCTTGTAATGAAAGAAATGAATAGAGAAAAATAGTCAGGAACTTGTATTTTGCTTTTAGCAAAGAGGAGATAGACCACCCACATGGACATACTTTATATTGGTTGTAAATTTGAAAAATGAGTGTTTCTATGATATATAGTTTGCTTAATTTGGATGTAGAAAATGAAGCATTTATGCATGATTGGTATGATAACAAGATCACTAACTTTACCCTTTCTCTAAAAAAAGAAAAAAGAAAAGAAAAATTATTAATTTTATCATGTGATATCTATTTAATATACCGAGGTATATCAATTTAATATACCAAGACAAAACTTGATTAGTGTTAAGATTATATTTTTTGCTTAGATGAAATTTTCTATGTTATGAGCTCATCCAACCATTATATCGTACTTAGCAACTCAAGTAATCATTTTATGTTTCTTTAACTAATAATCATGGTTCGATATAGACATCAACTCATTGCATACTATGGAATCAAATTCATATTTGTGTTGTTTGTATAAATCAAATAATTAATTTGGAATTGTTGTCCTCTATAGCATCTTCAGAATAGCCCTTACAACACTATATCTGTAACACCCAACACCCCTAGTATACCTAAAAAGCACACAAAATGATGTGGTGCATCGTAGATATAGCTAAAAACTTACAAAGACTAAGATTCACAAGACAAAATAAATAAAACAGTGGAAACATTTAAATAGAAATCTTATTATTCAAAATCGAACTTCATAAAGTAGAGTCATAAAACCAAATATATAAGGTGTCTCAAAATACCCAATGCATGTCTTATGAAAAGAAAATACCATCTTAGTCATATCAGAGTACATAAACAAAACCAGCCCTCTCAACAGTACCAATACATCCAAACTCCACAAAAAGAAAACTGGAAAAGAAGAAGAATACACAAAGATAAACCTCCGCAGCTGAATCTCCAAAGGAATCAGAAATCTACTATCCCTGCCTCTAATGGCCTATGGAGGGAAATAGGAAATAGAGGAGTGGGTCAAACTAAAAGTCTGGTGAATGAAAGTAATTACCGGTATCCTTAAGCAAGGTAAAGATGATAGACTTTGCAACAGTTTTAGTTTAGAAGGAAATAAAAGAAAAGATAAAGCTGGAATAAAATACGGTTTAACTATTCTCTTTGATTAGATAGTTCGATTAGATTGTTTGCACTTTTCTTAGATAACTGCTTTGATTAGGCTGAAACCCTAATCGTACTTTAATTAGGCTGAAGTCCTAATTCTACCCTTTGATCAGCCTTCCATCTCTACTGTGCCTACTACGGACTAGACCTATTGGCCCCTACGCAAAAGATGCAGACTAGACCCTGTTAGTCCTTACACAAAAGATACGGACTAGACCCTGTTCGTTCCTACGCAAAAGATATGGACTAGACCCTATTGGTCCCTACGCAATAGACACCTACTACTGCGGACTAGACCATGTTGGTCCCTATGCAATGGATACCTACTTAGCGCTTGGAACTCAATAATGACTTATCAGCCAGCACTGAGGCCGCACGCTCAACCACCATTAGGCTCGTGCTTTCTGTTACTCCCTTCCGTTGACCTCTTACTTACCAGTGCTCCAGCATAAGCGTGCCCTTACCTCACCTGTGATATTGAAAGACCACTTGTGTCTGACTAATGGAAATGGTGTTGGTACGGTCCTATCTAACAAACAAAATCTAGTTGCGCCCCTTGTCCAAATCCTCATGATTTGAACTTCTATTTATTGACCTCTTATTTACCACCACTTCAGCATAAGCGTGTCTTAAAGGAAATGCTGCTGGTACGGGTCTTACTTTTATCTTTGCTTATTAACTTAGTATAAAAATAACTCTCTATATCTGTAAAGGACTACCCCATCGGGCCAACGATATAAATCTTCTATATCAGTAAAGGACTACCGTTGGGCCTAATCTTCTATATCTTGCTTATTAACTTAATTCAAGATCTAAGTTTATTAAAATAAGCCTCTTCTGTTATTTCTGCTTTATTTGTTATTAACTTAATTCAAGTCTTAAAATAAGTCTATTCTGTTATCTCTAATTATAACCTATGTGTTATAATTCTGCTTATTAACTTAACCCAAGTCTAAGAATAAAAATAAGCTACTTTTGCTATTTCTTCTATTTACTCTTTTTAATTAAAACTATATGTTATAACTAAGCTTGCAAATATCTTAAATTTGCTTATTTCAGTCTAAGTTTAATTTATTACAGTCCTTTTATTTTACATCCCATTTTCTGTTAATTCAGTATTCGTATAATTTAGTTTATATTCACGATTTATTTTATTCTATTTATTCCATTCGCGTGAAAAGGAAATTAAAAAGAAACTGACAATTGCAGAAGAAATCCCAAATTTAGAAGTAAATAAAACATAAATAACTGTAAATACTGTAAATAATTGGAAAAGCTACAATTAATAATAAATAATTTGTAAATGACTGAAATATAATAGCTAAAAAAATAGACTGAAAAACAAGTCTAAAACTTACTTAAATTAAACTACAAATAAACATGTATAAAGATTATCCCAAAATTGTAGAAAAACTACAACTATTGGAAATCCTATTATTTTAAATTACTTAAGAATCTAAAATTGTTATCCCATTTTTTGGACAAAACTGGAATATCAATGTCGTATGCGTCAACACTCGGAGTCCCAAATTCATTCGGCATTCTAGAGCTCATTCGGTCATTCGGCATAACTCATTCGGTATGCTCATTCGGCAAGATTCATACTCATTCGGCGTGCTCATTCGGCATTCCCATCTCCCTTGGTTCATCCGGCATCCCAATGCAAGAGCTCGTTCGGCACTCCCGAGTATGTAAGTTCATTCGGTATTTCACAAGTACTGCCGGTCCAAACCCACGTCCATGCTAACACCGGACCATGCTACCACCAAGCCAACAACTACCGAACCAACTCAAACCGGACCACCATCACCGAACCAATGCACCGCCGAACCAACCAAACTCCCACCGGACCGTCTCCATGCTCCTACCACCGATCCAACATAAGGATGGCATACCGAATGAAGGCTCGCCGAACCAAAGTTGCCAGTCCAGATGGCTTCAGCCCAGGCCCACCAGCAGCTATATACTTCCAAGACCCCTGCCCCCAGCCTCACTCTATAAATAGAGGGGCAGGGGTACAACAATGGCAGACAAGTTTGAGAGCTCAAACCGGGAAGGAACTTTCAAACAACTTTCATACACTTGTACTACAAGCTTTGTACTTGTAATCGGATCGGAAAAGGAGAATAACATATAAAGTGGACGTAGGCATATTCTGGCCGAACCACTATAAATCTGTGTGTCTTTTACAGTTTAGTCCCTGCTTTTTACGCATTTGCATAAACCACCTAAATCACTACGAACAACATAAAATCAACTAAATCATACGACTTGGAGTTTTTTGCCCATCTTTTGTGCAAACGTATTTGAGTTATTTGCTGAGATCTGTGATTTGTGTTTGAATATCGCTGACTTATATTCATACACTGGTGCTTTCACGGTATTGGGTGTTTGTGGCCATTTTTTACGCAAACATTTTGGTGCTTTCATTGAGAGGGACCAGCTCCCGCTACATCGGATAGAGGTTTAGATTTGGAAGACAATGACTAGGCAAAACAGTAGAAGGCTAAGGGCTGAGAGAAGCCAACAAGGAGGAAGTCAACAAGCATCCTCCGGAGGTGAGGAAGGACCGGCTTCGATCTATATAACCCGGGATGAAATGGAAGCCATAACAAATTCACTGCAAGAGAGGTTGCTGAAAAGTCAACAGGAAATGATGCAAACTTTCTTGGAGCAAATGAGAGTTGCAGGGATGCAGAACCTAGGAACAGCTACAACGGCTGTGGATGCAGGACAAGAAGCTAGGGTTATGGAACCCGATGAAGGACAGGATACGGAGCCAGGCGGCAATCAACAAGGGCTTGGGGGCAGGCCCACAGGATTCAACACAGGAGAACCTTTGGAAGGAGTTCAACAGGCTAGAACCAACGTTGCTGCTAACGAGCCACACGAAGAGTATGTACCGGAGTTCCCTCGGGGGCAACCCCCGACAGATAACGGTGGATTGGTAGATATAATCAGGAAGACTGTGCGAGGTGGTTTGACCAACGGAGACTTGGAAGGAGTAAACAGGAGTCCGTTCACCCGGGAAATAAGGATGGCTCAGAATCCACCTAAGTTCAAGCTACCTAGCGTGGAGGCATACAATGGCAAGGAAGACCCTACGGATCACTTGATGAGATACACCAGACACATGGAGGTGCTGGGGGCATCGGAGGAGGTGATGGCCCGATGCTTCCCTTTGTACTTGACGGACTTAGCTGCAATGTGGTTCAGGCAGCTGGAAGAAGGATCTATCAGGACTTGGAGGGAATTGGTGGAAAGGTTTTTGGGACAGTTTCGGGTTCATGTCAAGAGACCGAAGAATGTGATGACATTGACGTCGGTAAGGCAAAGGATGGATGAATCGCTTAGAGCTTTTCTAACTCGATTCAGCGCCGCAGTTGCTTCGGTGGATCGGCCCGATCCATCGATGGTTTTAATGGCAGCAGTATCAGGAGTCAGGGAGAACTCGGATTTCAAGGTATCTTTGATACGAGATCCCCCACGGAATCTCGACGAATTCTTTCATGAGGCAGAAAGGTTCCTTCGACAAGAAGATGCGAGTACGGATTTAAAGCTGAAAAAGGTTAACGCGGTTGAGGGGGGAGGACCATCCAGCAATGGTTCGGATAAAAACAAAGGAAAAAGGAAGTTGGACAGTGATTCTGAAAATGCTAGGAAGCAATGGAAGGATCCAAAGTTTTCCACATACACAGGATTGAACGAAACACTGGAACGGATATACCTGGATACTCGAAATCGCCTTCACTACCGGAAGCCGGCTAGGAGAGAACCAACAGAACGGGAAAGGACATCGGGAAGGCACTGCCTCTTCCATGATTTGGATGGACACGACACCAACAGCTGCAGGCACTTAAAGGACATAATTGAGGAACATGTAAGGAATGGACAACTGCCGCAATATGTTGGACCGCGGAATGCAACGGCGAGGCAGGAGCAACCGCCGCCTACCTCAAGCTACGATGGTGGGAGGCCCAGGAATGATGGTCGGTTGATCGTCCCTTGACCAGGTTAATATGAAATAAGTAGCAAACTATTGGCAAGCAACCAAGTCATTTACACATGTACGGGGACGGAGATAGCCCCTAGGCATGCTCTGAATGACAATAAACTGCAATGCTATAGTTTGTGAAACTTAACTTTTGCTTTTGGATTGGACACTGCTTTCCTTTTTGGTTTTCGGTTTTGGAGCTTGGATTGAGCTCCTAGTTTTTTCCTGCTTTTCGATTTGGATTTTCCTTTGATGATTGTTTTCGGTTTTGGATGACGATTTGGATTTTTGGTTTTCTGGTTTTGGATTTGGATTTTGAATTTGGATTCTAGATTTGGATTTTCGGATTTGGATTCTGGGTTTGGATTTTGGATTTGGATTTGGATTTTGGATTGGATTTTGATTGGATTTTTATCTGATTTTTGATAAACGGTCGTCGGGTATGGATTATGCCTGACAAGGGGTGAGTCGCTTTGCCCGAACGTGGTAAATTGACTCATTCAGGTCGTCGAGTATGGACTATGCTCGGCAAGGGTCCGGAGTGACCAGGATTCGGCCTAGGACTTAGGCCCTATATTATCAATCGTTATTTTCAGGTCGTCGAGTATGGACTATGCTCGACAAGGGTCCGGAGAGACCAGGATTCGGCTTAGGACTTAAGCCATGGCATCGTACAGCGTCCAGGGACACTGGACCAAGGTCGTCAAGTGTGGATTACGCTTGGCAAGAACCCGGAGAGGTTAGCTCAACGTCCAGGGACACTGGACCAAGGTCGTCAAGTGTGGATTACGCATGGCAAGAACCCGGAGAGGTTAGCTAAACGTCCAGGGACAGTGGATCAAGGTCGTCAAGTGTGGATTACGCTTGGCAAGAACCCGGAGAGGTTAGCTCAACGTCCAGGGACACTGGACCAAGATCGTCAAGTATGGATTACGCATGGCAAGAAACCGGAGAGGTTAGCTCAACATCCAGGGACACTGGATCACGACCGTCAGGTGTGGATTGCGCTTGGCAAGAGCCCGGAGAGGTTATGAATTTGGATATCGACCCAGAGAGGTCCTGGATTAGGTTGTTGGCTATTGGATAAGGATGGTTTGGGACTCGGTTGTCGAGTTCGGATGGACAAGGAATAGGCTCAAGCTTTGGTTATTGGATTTGGAACTGGATATCGACTCGGAGCAGTCAAGGATGATCTACTCTGGCAATATGGCTATTGACTTTGGATATTGGATTCAGGACTATTCAAAACACGCCTTGTTATCACAAGGCATGTTTTGGGGGGCAAAGTGTTATCCCATTTTTTGGACAAAACTGGAATATCAATGTCGTATGCGTCAACACTCGGAGTCCCAAATTCATTCGGCATTCTAGAGCTCATTCGGTCATTCGGCATAACTCATTCGGTATGCTCATTCGGCAAGATTCATACTCATTCGGCGTGCTCATTCGGCATTCCCATCTCCCTTGGTTCATCCGGCATCCCAATGCAAGAGCTCGTTCGGCACTCCCGAGTATGTAAGTTCATTCGGTATTTCACAAGTACTGCCGGTCCAAACCCACGTCCATGCTAACACCGGACCATGCTACCACCAAGCCAACAACTACCGAACCAACTCAAACCGGACCACCATCACCGAACCAATGCACCGCCGAACCAACCAAACTCCCACCGGACCGTCTCCATGCTCCTACCACCGATCCAACATAAGGATGGCATACCGAATGAAGGCTCGCCGAACCAAAGTTGCCAGTCCAGATGGCTTCAGCCCAGGCCCACCAGCAGCTATATACTTCCAAGACCCCTGCCCCCAGCCTCACTCTATAAATAGAGGGGCAGGGGTACAACAATGGCAGACAAGTTTGAGAGCTCAAACCGGGAAGGAACTTTCAAACAACTTTCATACACTTGTACTACAAGCTTTGTACTTGTAATCGGATCGGAAAAGGAGAATAACATATAAAGTGGACGTAGGCATATTCTGGCCGAACCACTATAAATCTGTGTGTCTTTTACAGTTTAGTCCCTGCTTTTTACGCATTTGCATAAACCACCTAAATCACTACGAACAACATAAAATCAACTAAATCATACGACTTGGAGTTTTTTGCCCATCTTTTGTGCAAACGTATTTGAGTTATTTGCTGAGATCTGTGATTTGTGTTTGAATATCGCTGACTTATATTCATACACTGGTGCTTTCACGGTATTGGGTGTTTGTGGCCATTTTTTACGCAAACAAAAATAATTACTTAAACACTTACCTGTGGTCCTAAGCACTTCCCTTGGTCTTCCCGGATCCACTTGAAGGGTATAAAATATTTTAATTTAAAAAGATCTTCTCCTCAGAAAAATATTCCTTTTAGGGTCCAACCTTAGGCAGCGAACCTAGATGAAGAAAATCTGAATGAGAAAAATAGCCAGGCCTAGGGTCTTATTTATAATGTCACTTGTGGATCTCAGACCATTGGATCTAGAGATTAAATCTGGTGCAACCACGTCATAGGCTCAATAGGAACCGTCGGATGGAAGCACAGACGCATAAGATTGGATAAAAGTTGCAAAATGACGTGTAAAAGCCGATCTAAATGAAGAATGCATTCTGATGTACAAAGATTCACGTGGTCGACCTGAGTGTCGACCCATGACTTGGTAGGGTCGATCTTAGGGTCGACCTAGCTACGGTGAGGTTCGACCTTAGGGTCGACCTTCCCCTTATATTTTTTTTCTCTTGATTCTTGTTTATTTCGTAACTTCTTCGTCTTAACTTGGATTTGACCTTCTATCTATGAAAGTTGACCAGAAAATTACCACGATCACAACGATGCAACTCCTGTGGCTCAATTCTGATAATTTCACAAAGTTATTTTATCATCTAATTACTATAACTTAAATTTTGGGTTGTTACAATATCATATGTTGCCACCTCGTGCACTGGGCCATTCATTCACGTAACACGCAATCATTCACAAGCCACTGTACAGTGCACACTTAAAAAGAATATCACTTTCCACCTTCAAACTAAAATAAATATGTAATAGCTGATTACTCTTACCTAAGAAAACTTGGATAAACACAAGAGAAGATATATTCATAGATTAAACCCCTTCATCAATGCTATTATAAAACACTTAAACTTATTTTTTCATATTTCAAATTAAATTACCTATAACTTGGGTTAAACAGTATAACGATGGTTATTTTACAATTGGCCATTTCTTAAGTTTTCACCATTATATGCTTGCATATTAGTATTTTGCTTACACTTGATGGTTAAAATTGTGCATTTCTCAATTTTATTTTATTTACAGTGCAAAAGATATTTGTATGGTAGTCCATTTATTAGTATGATTAATCAAGATAAAAGCATTTACTTTTTTTTCAAAATGCTAAAATATTTAACTTTCTTACATAGCTAAAAAGCTTTTATCTGCAAAGAATATATTTTTAATTTGATAGACTAAAAATGTTAGTTAAGTGAAAATTTAACATAAAATTTTTGCTACGACGGTAACTCGTTTATCTTTATTCATGAAGATAAATTTGTTTTATCCTTTCCTAAAATTTAGTTCATTTAGTTTTCTCCGAATTTTTTTAATATTTCTCTATAATTTCTGTTTTTCATTAGTATGACAATCTTTTCATCTTTCATAAAGGTGAATTCGTTTATCTTTCTGAATCATGTTAAATAAATTTATCATTTTATACTTAGTTTTATATAAAACACTTATTTATAAAACAATTTATCTACATGCACACAAAAATATATATGTGTGTGTGTAGATGTGTGTGTGTAGATACAGTTGATAGTTGTATGATAATGAAGTATGAATGCACCTTTATGAGATTAACTTCCAAATAAAGACAAATGTACCTTTTATTTTGCACATTTTAAATATAAAGATAAATAAATTTTTAATTTTTTTAAGCGAAGTTCTAAAATCTATAGTTTCATTTTTTTTCTTTTATAAAGATAAATCAATTTATCATTTCAAATTATGATAACAAATAGAATAAAAAACATATAAACGTAAAATCAAAGACTACACTTTCTACATAGTTATCATATGAATATAATAGCCTTGATCAATACTTAAACCTTATCTTTTTGTCAATACGATGTTTTAGCATTTAACTTTTTTGTTTTAAAGAATTACATTTAATCCATTTACTCCACTTAGATTTTAAACAAAAAGACAAATAAATTTAGTTTTAAACAAAATTAAATTAATTATTAAGCATTTTAAAAAGATGAATCAATCTGTTATTTCGCTAAAACAATTATTTCAATTTTTTTTGCTAAAGCAAGTGTATCTACATTTTTCTTACATTATCTTTTTGTCGATTTTTTATTATATTTTGTATATTAAACGAACAACTATACTTGCAATAACATGATTCACGTTTATCTATCAAAATGTGAAATGTTTTTATATTTACTGAATTAACTAACTCTGATAACAAACAAGTCAACTTTAGTAAAAAGAAATGAAAAAAAGATAAATATATTTTGTCATTTTCATGTACAAAAAAATTACAAAAATAAAACATACTTCTGATATGAAATAAACTCCATAACTGGATTGGGTAATTAATTAAATTCGAGGAAAGAGAATTTCAAGAATGAGATTTTATATGATAATTATCATTTTGATTTTTCATTATAGATGTAACCACGAAGGAAATCATTTGGAGTCGTAAATTGGCTATCGTCGGTCCTCCCATCTCGGAACTTTCTGTATATTCACATATTATAGACTAACCTATTATCTTACCATGTACAGTCCATTGAAAGAAATTTAAAGCTATCAACTATTTTATAAACTAAAATGATGTTGGTGTGGATTCAGAACTGAAACACAAAAAACATGAAAAATAATAATGTAGTAAAAGATAACGAGTCCAATTGGAATGACGAGAGATGTTAGAGTATGATATGGAAAAACAATAAAGTTTCAAAATGGTGTCCTGAACCATATTGCAATACAAAAGATTTTCCCTTATACTTGGTAGACATGGCAATATAAGAATGTAGTTATATATTCAAAGAACCCTTTATGAACATTTCCATTAAGTTATTAGCTAGCTATTCAGCTACTTAGGTAAACGTAAAATCCTTAATCTTAGTGATGCTAAAAGTATAAATTTACTAAGGAAGGTTTTGATGAAGACGAAGGGATTTTGTGACGCCCCACATCTATACTCACACTAGTCAAGGATACTACTTGGTAATGCCGTCAACTAGCGCAAAGAATAAGGCTATTGAGAAGCGACCATCTATATAATTGCTTTGTGCGAGTACCGATATGTTAGATAGTATGACATGCATTTCATTTCAAGAGGAAACCTGATGTATCGAATACAAACTCGAAGCTACTACACAGTGGCTATGTGGCCTTCGGAAATAAATATCAAATAAGCACAATACAAAATCAGTCACAGATATTCACATCACTAAGGCGAAAACAGATATGAATATAATACATAGAAGTGTACATCAAAGTAGTGGTCATACAAGATCAACTACATCCCAAAAGAATAGATATAAGTGCTAGACAAAAGAATATGTATACATCGAGAAGTCTCTATCTCGAATGTATAAAAACAAAAACTACTAAGCTAAAATAGTTAGCCAAAAGTCAGATGACGGCCCCTGATAAGAAGTCAAGTAGAAGAATTTGAAACACCTCGATCTGACCCGAGTATTAAAATAATAAACGGATCAGTCTAGCTATAAATATCATATAAGATGAGATATGATAAGAGATATGACAAATATATATATGATAACAACAAAAATAATACAATATCTCAAACTTTCTCAAACACAAAAAAGAATGTCATATTCTTTAGATTATTCACTAAACCTCGAATATCAACAAAACATGTCAATGTAAATCGCAACAATTGGTGAAACACAAATTCTAGAAATCAATAATTAGAAATCCAGAAAACACAAAGGGGGAGGCCTATCACAAACGGGAGCATGAAAACTCACCAACACATGTATCACAAACGGGACACTATCCCATGGGTCGTTAACCCATAAAAATACGGGTAAAGTCCCCCTTGAGGAGATGAGCCGAACATCGACGCATCTAAAAGATATGCCCCATGCACAGCCGAATATCAACGTACCTAAAAAGATACGCCCCATGCACAATTTATTGAGCCAAACATCGACGCACCTAAAAAGATACGCCCCATGCACATATTTATTGAGCCAATTGTTCCATGAACGGTCAAAGATCATGGGTTGTTAGCCCATAAAAATGAGATGGAACTCTGCAAAACGGAGTATAGTCCCCCACACGGACAAAGAGACATCGCATATCGCTAGTCTAAACCATAAAATGATCATCATTGATCAATAAGAAGTGTAAATTATGCTAAGCTAGTAAATAAATGAGTTTAGCTTTATGTCTCATAACCACTAGCTTAATTTAAATATTTACGAACAAATTGTAGATTTTCACTTGAAAATTGTCACAAGATTTCAATCGAACAAGTCTAAGAATTAACCAATACCACTTGTTTTGCTAAGTCATTTAATTGGATTTCTCGTACGAATGAGGTAAATGTTTATATATACTAATAGATTAGAATATGGTTTTAAAAAGAAGCTTTTGTATTAAAAGTAAATGTTGAAATCATTTTTGTGAAAGAGTTTGAGTATTTACTACTAGTATAAAAACCTTTGTATTTTAAAGTGACAAATCACAGAAATGATTGTAAAAAAATAATCTATCACAAAAGTTCACATTCGACGACATGAATCAAAACCATGAAAATCGATATCAAATACATCAAATGGATATTCCCAAAAATCCAAAAAATAAGTCATCAAAGTCGATAATAAATGACAATAACTAATTGGATCAACAAAAATCGATTAAAACGAAAATTCACATAAAATAGGCAAACTTACTTAATTTATCAGGGTCAGACGTCTGGTGGTCTTCCCAGAAGTCTGAGCCGAAGGTCTGGAAATTTTCTTCCAGATCGCCCATGCTTCTGGTAAATAACCTCAGACATATGGTATATAACCTCAGACGTCTGAGTTATAAATTTGAAATTTTTATTCCGTAGCATCATACGTTTGAGCATTTTACCAAATGTCTGAGCTAAAGCTCAGGGCACATTTTTGCCTAGGACATTGATGGCCAAATCGGTTCGGAAGCGATCGAATGAGCAATGGAGGCTAGGGATTTATGTCAAACGATAATCCAGCCCTATAGGCTCTTTAATACACTCCAAACAACGTGTCCAAATATCCATAGTAGGATTTTCACAGATTTTGACTTCAAAATACCAAAAATTGGAAAAATCACCAAACCAATTTGATTCAAAAGCAAATGAACATGAAATACATGTTAGGAATTCATACCTAACAACCGTCAAAGGTATAGACATAGATGTGAGTTCATGAACTCACCTTTAAACTCAAAAATAAGGAATGAGAAGCTCTAAAACAAAGTAAGACCAATTATTCTTCACTACACTTCTAGAATCTTCAATCTATTATCAAATGAAATGAATTTCCTAAGTTAGGTTATAGGAATTTCTGAAAATTGAAGAGAGATTGAGCTGGAGAAGATGGAGGAGAGGCTTACATAAGCTTCTCTTTGATTTTAGAACTAGAACTTGAATTTCCTAAGCATGTAGGGTTTAGGAATTTTAATTTTCTATCTTTTATCCCATTTTTCTCTTTAGCTCGAGTGTTAGGAAATGAGGAGTAGAATGAATGAAGAGCAGAGGAGTTAGGGTATTAGGTAGAGGAGTTTAGGTTCTCTTATTGAGTTAGTGGGGTAGAACACAACCCAAAGCCCAAACGAAAATACCAAAATTCTAATCAACTCCAAACATATCGATGTTTATACTCAAAGAAGTTGT
The DNA here is from genome assembly GCA_030765085.1 of Allium cepa. Lineage (NCBI taxonomy): Eukaryota > Viridiplantae > Streptophyta > Magnoliopsida > Asparagales > Amaryllidaceae > Allium > Allium cepa. The sequence continues at coordinate 65,024,101 of CM060935.1, forward strand.
AAATGTCGTTTTGGACTCAATAAAAGTGATCACGGGTCCGGATTCGACCGCTTACAAAAAGTCATATTTTGGACTTTAAATCCGACTAACGATGCTATATTTAAATAAAACATTTAAATATATAATCATAAAAATATGCGGGTTGTTACAGACTCAATGGCACCCATTATAAAACTAAGCCCAGTTTTTGAAATAAAAAGTCCAAAACAACAGATGGTATATGGATAACGATGCAAGTCTAGCTAGAAGTAAGGTTTGAGGAAGAACATCAAAGTGAGGCATTGACTTTCCATGTTCCATAGAACTAGAGGTAAGATGCAAATACATATGAATTTAAAGATGTGTGCAATACAAAACAATAACATTTGAGCTGTTGATCAATCATGTTCAAGTTTAACGCAAAATATTATGGATATGCATTACCACAAATATAAGTGATAGACGAAAATTGTTTATGGAAAAATAAATAAAATGAAATGCCCTCCTGAATTTATTGCAATATAGAGCACCTGATTAGTCAAAAATGTGTTTGAAAACAATATACTATAAATTGGAAATACAGATAAAATCATGTACAAATCATGTTAAATAATGAAGTTCAACCTGAATTAAACTTCTATGCAAATCATGTTTTCTTATATCGGAGAAACAAATGAACAAATTTATCCATAGAGTGGTATGTCAAACAAAACATCATAAAAACAGTAATTGCCAACTTCACCAAGCCGTGATGATTTTCCGAAACATCATACACAAATATCTTTTGTTTTACATATTCATCATAACTTCTTGGATTAGTCTCTTTTTTCGCTTTGTCACCTTCACTCAACTTTACAATAAAAGGAATCACCAAATCTACGTAAGTATTGCTGAAAAGCTAAAAAAACAACTCAAAGAAAAAAAAAAGATGATAAGAGATCCAAAAAAGAAAAAGAAAAATAATCGATACATAACAAAACGGAATTGAAATCTCACCCTAAAATTATAATTCGAACAAAAATCCTCTTGAATCTATATGCCAAATGTAATAAATCTTGAGATCGAGATGACATTAGATTAAGAAACATAGAAAAACGAGGGTTCAATATTAAAATGACGTGTAGACAATAAGACACACAAGAGAGAGGATTGAGAAACAAGAAAAGGGTTAAACGTAATTTCCACTTCTCAAAATTATACAACCAAACTATCACTTCCTTGATCACGTGCAACATATTTGGTTTGGATCCTGGGCAAATAGCTTTAAACGCGTTCCCGTGTTAAAAATTTCCTTTCCGCTCTCATCGATTTCTGTCCTTTCTGTTACCCTAAATCTAATTCATCGACACTTTCGATCCCTTGATAAAACTTCGCGTTTCAATCTTTCTACTCGATCTATAAACCCTAGTTATTTCTTGTTATGACTAACAGCGTATAATTTACGGCTCATGGATATCGTTGGCAAGTCTAAAGAGGACGCTACCCTTCCTAAAGGTATTTGCATTTTTTCTTCTATTTTTTTTTTTTTTTTTCATTTGTAAAACAGATATCTTTGGCGAGTCTAAAGGATGTTCATGGTTTCGTTGGCAACATTTAACTTAGGGATTTAAGTAAATATATAAAAATAGATTTTAACCTGATTATTTGTGTAAACAGCACGCTCGTCACAACCTTATTATGACCAATTGCTGATTGTACACATATTTATGCATAATATTTTTTTGCCTAAAAGTTGATTTGGTAAATTCCAATAAGTTATGGTTTTGGCTGAAAATCTGGAAGTTCTTAATTGATTGTGTATATGCCTAAGCATGAAATACCAAGCCTAGAGAAAGTATGTATGTACACAAAATATCTCAATTTGACGGTTAATTTAATTTAACGAGACGCCATTATCTTATTTGTATGAGATAGTAAATTAACGCAACATACGTTTACTATTTCAGCAACTCTTTGTAAGATCATAAAGGAGATGTTGCCCCCTGATGTGCGTGTAGCTAGAGATTGTCAAGATCTTCTTATTGAATGCTGCGTAGGTAAGGATTCTAGATTAATATGCACAAATGAAATGCAAATGAGTTGCACCTATCCTTTATGTTCATTATTTTTTCTTTTGAAATGGGGCATAGTGTCATTGTTTCTTCAAGCGATGTTATTAAGGAATTTTATAATATGCGTCTCAACTTCAAAATACAAATAAGCAACTTTCCTATTTTTCAGCTAGACTACTTGTGCACTGTCTCCAATATTTGTATTGCATTTGCATATATGAAATTTTGGTCATGTTCCCTTAACAAGTGGACGTGACTTGTATATTATAAGTTTGATAGGGATATTACAGTCATAAAGCTTGAATTGACTCCAATATGAGGGTGATCAAGAAAAATGACCAACATGAAATTAATGTTATTTGCAATTGCAATTAACCAAGTGAAAATATTGTCTAAATTTGCAGTTTTTTATAGATTGCATTTATACGAAACTAGTGTATAGGCATGCACGATATGTAGATGCATGCATGTGATGAGGTGCTTGATGTTTTCAATTGATGAAAGCTTTCCAAATGCACAAGCTATCTAATTTAGATTGATTTAAATTGAAAAGATACGGTAACTACTCTAAAAACCATCAATTAGGATAAAATATATTTTTTTAGTTTGGTTATTACAAGGAAAACCTTTCTATTGGCCAATTTGATAAATACCAACCAATTTACATTTATGTGCTCTGAGGGCCTACATAGGGAAACGTACAAAAACAAACATCTAACTCTTCTTTATATTTCCTTTTAAGAACACTTCATTCTTGTTTAGTTATCCTTTCTATCATGGAGTGAAAGTCAACCAAATATAGAATTTTGTGTCTGTATTAAAGTTTTAAAAGCATAAGCGTACTCAAGATGTTTTTGACCTCCTGTGGCCAGACATAAACTTTGAAACACTGGGGCATAAGTCTTTTAAGTGAACATCAAGACGTAAGTTAATACTCACTATTATTAGTTTCTAATTAATAAACGACAGTTAAATAATTAAAAGTATGAAAGTATGAATAACATTTAACAAATAACAATCAGTTTACAAAAATGGACCCAAATTACTCAGTTTGTTCAACTAATTTTTTTAGCTTTCACCAGTAAACATTTTACTTCACTACTTGAAAAAACTTTCTTTTGGTTACACAACTTGTTTTATGGTCTCCGTCATCTCTCTAGTAAGTATTCTCTCATCTTTATTTCCTTTTTTTCTCCTATTTCATTCTTTCCCTCTTTTTTTTTATGAAAACTTTATTTCTTTTGTTTAACTTTTTTTTTGCTGATAAAATCAATTTTGAACTGGAATCAATTTTCGAAATTGGCTTTAATGCTAGAGTTGATATCTGAAGTCAACTCCAATTTGGAATTGATTTTTGACACTAGGGTTTCTAAAAATAGCAAATTAGGGTTTTTAAGTCACATACCTCACCCATTGAAAGCATCTGAAGTGTAGAAAAGCGTACACCTTCCACGCCTCTGATGATGGAAGCGTGCGATTCAGAGGTATTACGTTTTTGCAAGTGTACGTTGAGGTGATACAACCACTACATCGCCTTGAGGTGCGCCTCAAAGCTTGCCTCAAATTAAAACATTTGTTTGTATTGTTTTTGATAGCTGTAAATGCATGCGAAGATGAATTTGAATATTACCGATAACAAGAAATTTAAATAGTTAATATTATATATTATTGGTGATATATTGTTTGATACATCCAATATCAGACTTCAAACACCACTTCTATATGTCAGTTAAAATATTGATCACCAAAATTTGTGATATATCAGTGTTTTTGTGGATGTTTGAGTTATATTTGGACCAATATTTGATGTAAATATCGGTGAGTAATCAAGTCACACGGATTTGTTGTACATGTCACCAAACAATCTAACTATTACTTAAAGTGGTAAAAGGATAATATTTTTATCTTTTATTATTACCATAATTTACATATTTTACAATTAAAGATATCAATATTACTTTGACATCACACCGGTATTTTCAAATACCGCAAACGGTCCTTAGCCACTAAGACGATATTGACTGCTTAGCAAATTTTAATCCGTATATGATAAGATTGGATCTGAGAATCGAATAGTAGTGTATCTGTATTTGTTGAAGTTGGACTCAAATACGATTATGGCGTTTTCAAATAATACCAAATTTTAGTTTAACAGTGATACAAAAAAGAATAGAACAAGAATAAACATGTATTAAAAGATGACAGAATTCTCCACAACCTAATCATAGAACAAGAATGCTACTCCTAAAAAATATGTTCGTAGTTTGACAAGAGATAGTATGAGGTGTGACTGTCAAACGGGTTGGGTTGGATCAAAATGGGTTGGGTCGAGTATGACCCAACCCATTTATGATCCATTCTTTTTTACCCATATATGACCCAACCCATTTAATAAGCGGTTTACCCATTTAAATATTTAATTTTGATTTGACTAATAAAAAATATAAAATTTCTAACTTTTTTGTTTTGAATTACGATAAAAATTTAAAATTTTAATTCTAATTTTTATCAAAATTCAAATATGGGGATGTGGTAGCCTGGAGTACAACTATCAGTCCCCTTAGAGAACTGCACTGTATGTTCACAAGATGAAGTATCCGAGTGTTACATACTGTCTGTAATTTAGGTGGGAGTTCATAGGTCGAAGTCTCGCCTGATTCCGAGTAAGTACGAAGAAGTTATTGCGGTCTGAACAAAAAAAATAGCGGCTTCTGCACTATGCGGAGTTCAAATATGGGGATGTGGTAGTCTGTTATTTTCTAAGTACAACTGTCAGTCCCATTGGAGAACTACAGTGTGCGTTTACAAGATAAAGTATCCGAGTGTTATATACTATCCGTAATTTAGGTGAGAGTTAATTTGTCGAAGTCTCGTCTGATTCCGAGTCAGCATGAAGAAATTATTGCAGTTTGAATAAAAAAATAACGGCTTCTGCACTAGGCGGAGTTCAAATATGGAGATATGGTAGCCTGTTATTTTTTAAGTACAACTGTCGGTACCCTTGAAGAACTACAGTGTGCGTTTATAAGATGAAGTGTACGAGTGTTATATACTGTCCATAATTTAGGTGAGAGTTAATCGGTCGAAGTCTCGCCTGATTCCGAGTTAGTATGAAGAAGTTATTGCGGTCTGAACAAAAAAATAGCGGCTTTTGCACTAGGCGGAGTTCAAATGTGAGGATGTGATAACCTGTTATTTTCCAAGTATAACTGTCGGTCCCCTCGGAGAACCACAATATGCGTTTGTAAAATCAAGTGTCCAAGTGTTTCATACTGTCCGTAAGTTAGGTGGGAGTTAATCGGTCGAAGTCTCGCCTGATTCCGAGTTAGTATGAAGAAGTTGTTGTAGTCTGAAAAAAAATAGCGGCTTCTGCATTATGTGAAGTTTAAATACGAGGATGCAGTGGCCTGTTATTTTCTAAGTACAACCGTCAGTCTTCATGAAGTACTATATTGTATGTTCAAAATTCCTTTTTTTTTAAATTTATGTTAAAATTTAATTTTTTAATAAATGGGTAAATGGGTACCCACTTATAACCCTTTTAAAAATGAGTCAACCCAACTCATAATTCATTTAATAAAATCATAAATGGGTTGACCCAATCCATTTTAAAGTAGGGTAAATGGGTTGGGTTGATGGGTCATATTTTGACAGGTCTAGTATGAGGTATATACATGAGTTGTCGACCCAACATGCTATCTCTTATTAAACTTTACAATCACATTTTTAGTAAGTATAGCATTGTCTATTATGGTATGTGGTAATACCTAAGCTACACTTGATGTTTAAAATTTTAACTAAAGCCATGAGTGATTGTAGGATTCACTTTCAACAAGTCAATATTTGTTGTTTTCCTAAACAAGAGTATTTTGCATAACATTAAATTTGTTCCTTATTCAATCTCATATTCTGATTGCAGTTACCGTTCAAATTTAATTTGGATTATCTTCAGCTTGAATTTAATTAAGATAAGATTGCTTCGAAGCTCTAAAAATTTACCTTCTTTTCCCACAAAATAAAAACCAACTATGGAAGAAACAAAATGCTAGGACAATATAAAACGGAGGTACTCTAAAATGTTCTTTGTTATAGCATCCCCTATTTAGAAGCCTAAAACTAACGGCTACGGTTGCTGCAGTCATCCATAGTTATTAATCATCGGCGATCAAATACGGTAATGTTAGATATATTGTATAACAGAAACACATGGATATTGAAAATTTTTAAAATTAACAAACAACTTTCTCATTCCATTTCAAAATATTTCAAACGTTGCGCCTGCGCTAAATGCATATGGGCCACTATATCATAGGTCTTTCACTCTCCTGAATCAAAACGGAAGGAGAACTCACTGTCCAAATGGAGGGACAGGGGATCGGAGAGCTCCGGACATCTTTTTCCGAAGAACATAAAAAAAAAAAGACCAACAAAACCAAGTAGGGCTCCTTTCTTTTCTTATTCTTGGTAAGGGTAAAACTTGAATAGTCGATTTTTTAGACTTAACCTTACCTTTTTTTACATCTCACGGATTATTAGTAACTAGTGATTTTTGATTTTATTGCTAAATAAAAATAATCAATCTTTCAATGAGATGGAAAAAAAAAAGATAGAGAAATTTTTTTCTTTCTTTCTCTACGAAGCAGGCATTACCCTTTCTTTTCTTCTTTCCTATAGGATAAATTTTATATTACCCCCAATTTTTATGAAATACAAGATGCTCATTGAATGATAAGAAACGAATGTTCACTTATATGACATGACTCCAGATTTTTTTTATTCAAGTCAAGGAATATTTTTCATTTTGTTCTAGATGAAAGAGAATAAAAAGGCCTTTTTTTTCATGGTCGCGACTGTTGTATTGTAGTAGGTCGGGGGAAGCGAAGCTTAACGTCCGCTTCCTCGTCTTGCTTCTGGCAAAGCTTCTACTCATTACATAATCCCAATACGCGTACCACGTTCAGAGAAAATATTACGTCAAGAGCGACATATGAAGATGTCTTATTGGATGATCAGAATATATATATATATATATATATATATATATATATATATATATATGCAATTTAACAACTTTGCCTTTACAACGACAATACAGCAGAATCAAAATAAAAGAAAACTCTAGATAGCTATCATGCCTCCTACACGTCTTCGGAAGCATATTCGTCTAAAGAGGTACATGAAAATTTCAATTGTCAAACTACTCCGAACCAATTGAGCACCCGAGAGTTTAAGAGGAAAACATAAACTTTGAGTCAGACATAAAGCCTGATATGAATAATAATCTACCATCTCAAATCAACTACATGGTAGAGTACATAACGACATAATCAATTCTGGATTTCCACTATGGTTAAAACATCTCAAAATAATATGATGATATGCAAACAAGTAAATCAATTCTGGATTTTCCATCCCTATTCATTATGACTAACTGTCTCGTTTATAGTTTCTAGGGTCACCGTTGACATGTTAGTTTTCATGGGCTTACTAATAACATGTTTAATGTTTATGGACTCTCTGTGCAGTTTCATAGTTTTCATGGGTTAACTAAGAACCTATTGGCCCCTGCCAATAACATCGTTGTTTCATGTGTTTTTCCTGAATCTATTGGTAAGTCCAATAACTTCCCTCTTATTCTAGTTTTCATGGGTTGACTAGGAACTTATTGACATCAGTCAATAACTTAATCCGGATATAGTTTTTACGGTTCACTACACACCTATTGGCATCTGCCAATAACTCTTTCTAATCATAGTTTTAATAGGTTTGCTATGAACCTGTCTATCTGACAACTTTAATATTTAGGCATCCTATATTCTAGTCTTCTGACATCATGTATGCTATTCTACTCATTTAGAAGTTAATTCAATTTATATTCACTTCTGGGTCAATCTAGCTGGTTATTCTGTCCTTTCTCAAAATATACTCATGGGTTCATTTATGGGTGTAAATCGATCGGACCGGACCGGACGAGGTGTGTTCAGTTTATGTCCTAAATAAATCGGACCGGACATGGACCAGACGAGATTTATGTTCGTACAAATTTTGTTGTCCTAGCTCGTGTCCTAAATAAAATCGAACGGACTCGTATATACATTTTTCGGACACGGACTCGAACAAACACGGAAGGACATTGCTATTTACATCAAATTTTATGTGGTTTGATAAAATTTCCATCAGATATATTGAATTATAAATAATTCGGACAAATTCGAACGAACTCGGACTGGACTATTTTTGCTCGTACAAATTTTGTTGTCATAGCTTCTGTCGTAAATGAAAATCGAACGAATTCGAATGGACTTATTTCGGTTACGGACATGAAAGGTGTCGGACACTCGTACAAAATTAACAACCTTAGGTTCATTACAATGTAAATATATATATATATATATGAAGAAGTAAACGTACTAACATAATAATACCAACATCGGTGGTTTATATCGTTGGAATCATTTTTATAAGACTTGGTTAATCTCTTTAACCTATTAATCAAGAAAAACTTCTTCAAAAATTCCGTACTTAAAATTATATCAAAACTCTTCATTTATGCGATGGTTTTGCTTTAAAATGAGGTTGGGTTATTTGTTTTGAAAACTAAGATTTTCGAAACCTTAAAACATTACTTTCAAAATCCCTGGATAACCTCCTTCGAAAGCATAGAAAACTTCTTTACAAAACACATAGTATACACCTTTCGAAAGTACTAAAGCATTACTTAAAATCCTTAGAAACATGGCTTCAAACCAATGAAAATAACTTTTCCGAAACCATTGGGTTTTACTTTAAAAACATCGTTTGGGTCAAAGTGACTATATATGAAAGTATCTCTTTCGAAACCTTTAATAAAATTGTTTGGGGAAAATTTGATGGCATCGAAACCATCTATTCGAAAGCTTCAAAACCTTTAAGTAAAACTTCGAAGGTTAACCTCGAAACCCCCCTTTCGAAGTCATTGCCTTCGAAACCCATGAACCCTTTCGAAAGCACTTAGGGAAGTGACTGAGTATATGTTTAAAACAAAAGCTACCATTTGAAAGCATTTAGGAAGTGGCTGAGTATATGTTTAAAACAAAAACTACCATTCGAAAGCATTTAGGAAGTGGCTGAGTATATGTTTAAAACAAAAACTACCATTCGAAAGCATTTATGACCTCAACACACTCGAAAGGTATAGAAACGGCAACAAAATTTCGACTAGGTCGGCACCACTACTTTCGAAAGCATTATTTTATTTTATAAGTAAATGATCTTATTCGAAAGCTTATACCTTAAAACATAAGATGACAACCCCCTTCAAAAGGTATTTAGATAAATCCCTTTCAAAAATATGTGTCGACTTCTTTGAAAGCTTTTAATAAAACTAGGCAGACGCTTTATAATTTGAAGGTAGAACTAAGGTTTCGACCAATGCTTTCGACACTATGGCTTCCGCTTTCCTCCAATCCACTACGTACCATTTAAGTTATAGGTGTGTATGTTTCGAATAGGTGAGTTTGGGCATGGTTGGTTTCGACTGTGTCGAGGCGCATTGGGTTGAAAATCACTTCCAAAAGAGGCGAAACCAACTTTTTATTGAAAAGGCTGAATTAATGTTAGGTTTAGTAATTGCTTTTTAACTAATCTGTCTATTTGTAAACACCGATTGATTGCCTTAAATTTTTCAAATTCTTTACAAAATAAATGTTGCTTATTATCAGATCCAAATCAATGAAAATTTAACAATTAAGCTCTTCCATTAAACAAAAAACAATAATGCAAATAAGTCATTCCTTCTAAAACAATTTAATATTCCATAGTAAATCAGTCAGGAAAAATCCTCAAAAATTACAGAAATTCACTTTCATCCTGTTTTCTACCATATTGAAATTTCAAACCCAAATTCCTCCTTGAATAATCTAAATAAATTTTTAACTCAATTTCATCATATTTTCCTTTGAAATTTATATTAAATTTTTCATTGCTTGGAAAATTGCAAAAGTTGAAACCCATCTCCAAAATCGTATTTTACATAACATATAATATTTCCATGACATTCAAAAATCAATTTCAATCGGTTTTTCCCTAAAACCGCATAAATCCCATCTAAACGATTTTGTTTGAATCAACAAATTATAATTAAAGCATATCATCATTCAAATCATCATAAAAACGAATTTAATCTGAAATCCAAAAAATATATAAACATAGGATTAAATAAAGATGATATAAATTATTATTCACCTTGGTTAAAATAAGGAAAATGGGTTGAGGTTGAGATTTATTCTTCTTACTTTAATTTCTTAGCTTTAGATTTAATTTCTCCTCTTTTTCTTCCTTAACAATGGCTGGCTCCGTTTTTATGTTTGTGTTTTATGTTTTGTGAAAATGAGAAAATGAACGTGAATGGTATAAGGAACGAGAATACATAAGGGTTATGGTAATAGGGTGCGGCTATTTCTCAATATGCCATTGTGTAATTTAATTAGCTTGCAAACCATTCTTAAGCCCGTTTATTTAATTAAGCTCGACCCTTAGTTTTATTTTCAAATCAATCCCCTCATCCTCTAATTAGTTATATTATTTTATTTATCTAATTAAATCTTCTGAATAATATTATAAAAAATTAGGGGTGTTATATTTGTCTTGTGAACATTTGTGCAACATTCTGATATTGTTTAAGCTCAGGTTTACATCTCATTTTCCATCATGTTTTAATTTCTGCAGTGGGATTAAAGCTAGTTTAACTTCGAAATTGTACCTTGTATCACTGTTATATCTCTGCTAACCATAATCATTATGATGCAATTTTATTTTCCAGAATTCATCAATCTTGTCTCATCAGAGTCAAATGAAGTTTGTAATCGAGAAGAGAAGAAGAAAATTTTACCAGAGCATGTTCTAAAGGCCTTGGAGGTATGTGTTCAATCCCTTATGCTTGCTTGTATGCCACTAGCTCCTCAGTCCCTTTTTTTCTGAATTTTTGTTTTGATGTATAAGTGTCTCTCGACTTCTCGGAATTTCACAAACTAATAAATTAAAAATGGAGTTGCTAATGAGTGAGAGCATATTGAACTTGTTTTTTATGTTTATCTCGGTGACGAAGTAACTTTAGGAGTCCCAGAGCATTCCATGTTTTAACATTTATTGAATCATATCCTAGGCTTCGCATCTAGCAAACCCTTCAAAATTGCTTGGGATGCTTGCCATGAAGGTACAGAGAAATCCGACTGTGTTAACATAATAATATGATGATATTTACATCAAGAATTCTGTGACCACGACGACCTTTTTAAGATCTTTATTGACTAGGAACAGTATATGTATACAATTTGTGGGTTTATGGTTCTCTTATAAGATTCAAAGCTATTATGTTACCACTATAACATAATTTTCAAGTGTACTAAATAAACTGCATGTAGTCAGGTACTTGGATTTGGGGAGTATATTGAAGAAGTTTATGCAGCCTATGAACAACACAATCTTGAAACTCTGGTTTGTATTACCTACGTGTGCAAACATGAATGGAATTTGTTTATATATACACAATATTGAAAGCCTGTAAATTGCAGGACTCTCCCAAGGCGTTGAAGTTGGGGGCAGATATGACGGAGGAAGAAGCCATTGCAGAACAGCAACGATTATTTGCAGAAGCCAGAGCTAAAATGATGGATGGAGCAAACATCACACAAAAGCAGTGTGATTTGGATCCAAGTTCAGACAATTAATGCTAATGAAATTAGCTTCCTTATTGAACTGTCTGTCATCGACTGACACGCCATGTATAAAATGTTTAAAGCCTGTGTATCAGTTGTCGTTCTATTGTCTTCAAATTTGAATGTAAACTGCTATCTTCTCATCTCTCTCTACTTCTGATGTTGTAATCCCTATATCGCGCGCTCGCGCACACACACACGTATATGTCTTTGAAACTCGTATGAAATGAAAAGTTGACTGAGTGTGCTATTCTTCATCTGAAACATTTGCGTTACATCTCACCACTCTTTTTCTGTTACAATAGCGTGCTTTTCTTGTTTATTCTTGATGTGATAAATTTTATCAAATACATGCATGAACCATACAGAAGTTTTTTTAGGTTTATATTTTTCTACTCTTCAATTTTATTGTAAAAGACAATAGTCCAAAATATAAATTTGCTATTCGATGTCTACTATGAGTTCTTGGTTGAAGTTTTTTAGAGCATATATATGGAGGCGCTACTGTTACTAAAAAAAAATAATACATATATATATTTTGCACAAAACTTGGATATGAATTTTAGCTTTATTTCAAGTATTGAGAGAGTCAAATATATAAGAGTCGATCATCTATCATATTCAAACAAAGAAACAGAAAATAACCTTACTGAAATATATTGCTTCGGAGCATCATATTCAAACAAAGAAACAGAAAATAACCCTACTGTAATATATTGCTTCGGAGCTTATGTTTTAAGGCATATTCAAGTATTTTAACTTGGACCAAAACAATTTTAATATAAAATACAATTAATAATTAACCAGCAGGGCTAAACGCACCGCAATATAGACTTCATGTTATTCAAAAAAAAAAAAAAGAAACGGTGATACATTTTACCCAACGCGGATGACAGCATATTACCGAATGGCAATATTAAGCTGTTCAAAGTAGCATAGTTTTTTTTTTAATATGATACTTTCGATCGGCAGTATACCGGATGGCAGTAAGAAACCGAACAGTGGGATTCAAAAAAAATTGATTGAGTAATTGGTTCATATGACATTATGAAATTGTCAAAGTCTTCAAATCATATTAGTTGTATCACCGGACGGCGGTCTGGAACTAGACAGTGTTATTCAAAAAAAATTGTTTGGATAATTGGTTCATACGGCATTATAAAATTGTCAAAGTATTCAAATCATACGACGTTGTATCGCCGAACGACAGTATGAAATCGGGCAGTGGAATCCGGAGTTCAGTCGATGGTATGGGTAACACGTGAGTAATTCTAAATCAGTAAAAATATTTTGTTGGATAAAACAGAGAACGGGTAAAATGAAGTCTATATATTACGGTGCATTTAGCACTACTCTAATTAACAGGCCATTTTTAAGCTCTGAATATTGGTGACATAACGATGTATAAAGTTCAGAAAAGCTCTCTTATAGGGACAGACGATTATTTGCCTTGAAATAGGAGTGCTCAAAAGACTCTCCAAAAGAGATGCGAGTGAAAGTGTAAGACATTAAATTAACAAGAGTAATACGGCTCAGTGCATACTAAATTTTCCAAGGCTCGCACTTGCATTTAAGTTTGTACTCTGCAACAAGTTTTAGATCTTCATCAAGTTCTTTCTCATATAGGCAACATTGTTTCTTGAATGTTACCCATCTGACAGTTAGAAAGTTCATATGAGTTACTTATATATTCGAGATACATAGTAAAAAGTCAGTAGATAATACATAATTTAGCTAGATTCATCCTGACAAAACCAATGCTTCCAATGAGCAAGAAACTTGCTCTTATGCATGAACAGATAGTTGCGTCCTCCTTATGTTTATAATTATATGTGCACTCTTATTTCTGCAAGTTCCATTAAAAGGTTTGGAATCTACTTTTATCTTCTGTTTTATATAGTATACGAGCCTTCCATTCTCATACCTTGGCGAATATAGATGTTGCATTTTGATTTCTGAACAAAATTTACCTATAACAATGAACAGTTCATGTTTAGATTTACTTATTTTAGAATACGACTTATGAAAACATATCAGACCAGTTATATTTTTGAAATTATAAGAATCTAGTTTAATTTTGCCTACCCAAATGTAGTCATACCCAGTTCATCATATTAGGAAAATACAAGACTGCCTACTCAAACGTTTGGATTAGTCAATAAATATTATAGTTTTTCTTGGAAACTCTACAGTTAAGTAATAACAATTGTTTGTTTATAAATGAATAGAAAGTAACTGAAATCCAACTAATATTTACATACATTTCTTTGAAACTCTACGGTTAAGTAATAAACATTATAATTTTTCACAGAAACTCTACTCAATATTATATTACTTGGATAACTGATAAATGATGTGTATGACTCTCAAAGGTGAAATTCTCTAGACATTTATGTGAATTAATGTTTATAGATATCAATACTTAACATTTGTTTTACTGCTCGTAACATTTTGTAACTAATATTTTCTTGTCATTTTCAGGTTTATGGATTCAATTGAGCATGATAACGCTGCTGTGGAGGATTTGAAGAATGAACCTGATTCGGTAAATAGCTCCGTGAGAAAAAAGTGAGTTATGAGTACTCATTCTGAAGTTTGGAAGTATTTTCAAAAGAATGAAGTCGTTGAAGGGGAAAAACAAACATGTTATTGTAAGGAATGTAAAAAGTCATATATTTGGAGAGACATGTATGATACTTCCAATCTAAGAAAACACATACCGAAATGTTCCATAATAAGTGCAAAAGTATTGAAACAAAATTAAACAATTTTTAATTAAAATAAACATAGAGAATTAATGGCCAAGCCAATTATTAGACACAATTTGTCATTTATGTTTGTTCATTATGAAAGTATTCGTGATATACATTCATATCTTAATGATAGAGTTCTATCCGTTTCGAGAAATATCTCTCATACCAATGTTCTGAAATTACATGAAAAGAAAAAATCCAAACTTAAATGTTTTTTGAAAACATGTGCGGGGAGGGTAAATTTGACAACCCATTTATGGACATTGGTTAATACGGATGGCTATATCACTCTGAAGGCTTATTTTATTAATAATGAATGGAAACTATAGAAAAAAGTTGTTAAGTTTTTGTCTTATGCCACACCCCATTTCAGAGCTGCTATTTTTAGGAAAATATCTAGTTTTTTACTTAGTTGGGACATTGAGGATAAGATATTTGCTTATACATTAGATAGCGCTTCTTCTAATGATAAATTTGTAGAGCTATTAGAATCTCGTCCTACATATCGTAAAGCCTTGATTGCAAACGGAGAATATTTGCGTGTGCACGCATATTTTAAATTTTATGGTACAACATGATAATATAAGGGAAAACATCAAGTATATCAAAGGTTCACAATCAAGAAAGAAACATTTTGTAGAATATATAGCAGATCTTCTGTAACGATCCGGAATTTCACTGTTTTGATTTGCGAAATATTTAATTAATTTTAAATATTCAATAGATAGATTTTATAATGAAAATTAAGCATTTTTAAATAATAAATAATTATGGTGAAATAGTTTTCCGAATGTGTTTAAAAAAATATTTAGTTCGAAGAAAAATCGAAAATGTGACCAGAATTCGTTGTTCGAATGTTCGACTTTTCGTCGGTTATAAGTTATCGAAAACGTTGTGAACTCTTTTATGTAAATAAAAGAGTTCAAATGTATACGTTATAGTGTATGTGTATGTATTAGTGTACGTATATATGTATTTTACTTATGTATATAAAGTTGAAATATAATATAAGATGCTTAAAGGGACATGATGTGACATTAGGGAGGAAACATGTTTTTAAACTCAAGTGCTGTAATGCCCCAAAATTTTGTAGAAAATTATTTTAATAAAATAATTCAGTTTTAAAAATATTTGGATTAAATATTGATGGAATTTCTGAATTTAATGATGTGCAAGGGTATGTGTGCATATGCACACTGGAAATGGCACAAGAAAGGATTTAAAATTTCTGACAAAAAAAATGATGACAATAAAATAAATAAACAAAGAAGGAAAGCATTTCAAATATGATTTTGGAAATGTGAATTATTAACCCAATTAAATATTTTAATATATTGGAATTAAATACTCTCTGTGAAATTAAACATGTATACATATCGAAACTAAAATATATTTATATACTGAAATTAAAAAATATATGAAACATATGTGTATGAATATTTTTACAGTGAAGCAAAGAAGAATTAAATAAATACATACCTCTATACACATACACATTTTCTTTGAGCAGAAATGTGTTAAAGATAAGCAAGAGAAATAACATTAAATTGGCATAAAACACAATACAAGTAAGCATGTGTGTGTAGGTAAAAATAGTAAAGGGGATTACCAGAAATGAACAAATGAAGTCACACTTTTAACATGACTTGAATAAGGGGAATGATATTCAAAAAAAAAAAATACATTTTCTGTAAAGCAACAGTAGAAAGCAAATGACTTAACCAACTTATGCAGCCAAGGTATTGGGATGAAAATGTAAAAATATAAAATGCTTGAGAATTAACCAGGACAAAAATGGAATTTTGTCTTGATAAAAACCCTAGTAAAAATATACATATAAATAAGCAGTTATAACCAGAGAAATCATCTTACCCGAGATATTTAAAATATATATATAAGAAGGAAGAAAACATTTAAAGGGAAGGAGAAATATTCAGGGGTTTTCTGGTTCAAACAGGAGGAAGAACTTAGGTGAGTAATCTCACTATATTCATGGCATTAAGTCCTGATGTGAGGCAGCCAATCTTTTATATTTTGTTTGCATACTTTGGTTTTGTTGAAAACAGTTTTATTAGATAATCTTATGCAAGTTTTGGATGGTTTTTGATCTGTAAGATGTT
The DNA here is from genome assembly GCA_030765085.1 of Allium cepa. Classification (NCBI taxonomy): domain Eukaryota; kingdom Viridiplantae; phylum Streptophyta; class Magnoliopsida; order Asparagales; family Amaryllidaceae; genus Allium; species Allium cepa. The sequence goes on from CM060935.1 coordinate 65,040,699, forward strand.
TGTTATGGATGTGCATGCTACTGTTTTATTATATTTTGAAAAGCTAAGGCACTAAATCCTGAAATCATGGGAAGAATACTCATAACTGATATGGAGTTATGACATGAAAATCTCAACAGAAAAATAGTATAAGCTGCATTATGCTTTGCATAAGTGCTGAGGCTTAAGAAAAAAATGTACTAGGGGTGCAATAGAGATTTCTAAGTACCGAATCCCTAATGAAACAGCAAAAATTCACAAGTCAAAAATTGTGATTCAGCTAGATCTTGAATCTGGTTCAATCACAGTTACTTGTAAATCATAATGATGTAGCATACCATGTCTCCATACTTAGTTGTAAATACTCTTTTATATGATTTAAAGTTAAGTCATCTGATAGCAATATTCTTTGAAAATGATCATCTGTTTATTTTTGAACAGTATACTTGCAAGACATATGGAGGTGTTTTTATACACTGTGACATGTTTACTGAGCTATCTGATGATAGGGATAAACAAGTATAATTAATAAATTAAATTAGGAAGGGTGAGCCAAAAGGCTGCTGGAATGCTTGTCATATTTGAAGTATGCAAGTTGGCACATGGTTTGATTAAATCCTGAGATCTTTGTGCAATGATGTGAATTAGTTCATTGCAATGTGTCCCAGTGATTCCTTGATAGCAGATGAGGCTAGGATATGTATTGATATAGATAGGCAACTCTCAAGTTTTTAAAGTAGGAACATGAGTATTCCCTGGACTGGTTGGAGTGGAACCATGGTTGTTCCAGTGCATTTTTATGCTATTGACTAATGTGCTTGTTTGTATAAGTATGTTTGTGTTAACAGTTGAATTATGAAGATACTAAGCCTGCACCAAATTTATCTGAAGCATAACATAACAGTTAATTAAAGAAATTGCAAATGCAACATGCTAGAACTCATGTTTTACTATATGCTTAATGTTATGAATATATTGATGTTGCTCATACCAGACCATAGATCTGACCCTTGTTTGCTCATGGCATATGGGGGTGTCTCATTTTAAAATGAGGCCGCCACTGATGCTCTTTCAGGAATTACAGGAACTAAGTAGGAAGGAAGATTATGGCTGTTGAAAAATGAATGAGCATGCTTGTTAGTTTTAATAAGAGCATAGGAAGATCTATCTGCATGTATTCATGAAAATAAACTAGTGTCATGTAATGAACTTGCTATGTTTGATTGTACTAGTTATTTTCTGTTGAATCTTGCTATGTATTAAAGTTTGAAAAATTAAAAGATTATCTGAGTTGAACAGGAAAATAAGCTTAAAGATTGCCCATGAAAATCTAGAAAAAGGAATATATTTGTATTGAGAAATTGTCATACAAAAGTTTATATGTATTAGTCAGGCTTGAGTCATTCAAAAATAGTAAGTTTAAGTTTAAATCTGATTTATTAGCTTGGAACATTCTTTAAATATTTAGTTACCTTTCAGGGAAATGTTTTGAGAAGGAACTTAAGTTCAGTCATAAGTTGTTTACAATGTATGCATATATCTTAAAAAGGCTTCAAGCATTTTGCAAGTGAAAGGCATTTTACATTGACAGGGATTGAAGTGTGTGTGTCTGGTTGACACGGCCACATGGTTCAGCCAGCTTCAAAAGAATGGAGCTTTGGTTGATCATGTTGGTCAAGGATTTGATAAGCCAGTGCATTTTAAAATCCTTAGTTCATTTAGCAAATGATTTACTAAAACTCTTCTTCAAACATTATAGACTAATATGCACATTAACTGGTTTGCATTATCAAATCAGTAAGTACTTTTTAGTCAAGATTTGGTTCATTCAAAACATAGTGGTTGCATGCTTATAAATCATTTTCAAGTCAAGTATCCTTATCATCTCAAACCCAGAAGCAAGTAATCAAATGACCAATTTAGGGTGTATTATATTGATTGAGTCAGGAATAAGAGAGATTCAAAAGAAAAATACATAAAACCATGAATTGAAAATGATAAATGCAAATATCATTTTCTGGCCTTAATAAAATAGCAAATATTTGAACTACACAATAAAAAGGCTTTGAATTCTGAGATTATTCTGTTAAGATAAGTTATTGGTAAATCTTAGTTAGAATGATCAAAGCTTTTATTATTATAAATAAACACGGGCAAGATCTACTCATATATTATAAGTATAAAAAAAACATAAAATTAATAATGGGTGGAAATTCAAAATTCAATTTCAAAATCAGACAGAACATGCTCTTGTTTAATTACCATAACTCCGATTTAAGAAAGAGGGGCACGTGCATCTTCATATGTATGTGCATGTCTTATGAATACACTAATATATTTATATTAGTAAAGATTTGGATCCTGGACGAATGCAAAAAAAAAATCCTAGAAAATATAGGTATAAAAGGAGGGTCATTCCAATTTGGTATTAGAGCAAATGGTTGCATTGATTGTTGAATATTATAGAAATGTATATATCTGTTTGTTTTGGGTGAAATAATTTAGATAGGAAAATATTAATTATAGAAAATACTCACAATATACTAATCCCATCTGCCCATAACCTAGTTATCAGACCATGGTAGGAAGAGGATCTCATCAAAAATACATGAACAAGTGCACCACGGATGCTTGATATGCAGGAGTTTGTAAGAGTTTTAAGGGATGGAATTGGGCATAGGCCTGAGAATCCACATGAGGAACTTTCAAAACTATTAAAGGCTTACACAAATTTGGGAGGCAAGAGTTTTGAAGGGAGTGAGAATGTGATGGAAATTCAAGCCTGGTTGAGAACACTGGATAGGATTTTCAATGACATGCAGCTTGATGACCAAAGGAAGAGGCAAGTGGCTTCAAGACAGCTGAAAGGAGTAGCTTTAGTCTGGTGGGAGGTGATCATAGCTAGAAGAATTGAAAATGAAATTACTTGGAACCAATTCAAGGAGATGTTGGAGGCAAGATTTGTACCAGCATCAGCTAAGACCACATTACTTGAAGAATTTATTAGACTCAGGCAAGGAACTTTGAATGTCACTGAGTATACTCACAAATTCGAGTGATTATCCAAATATGGAGCAATGCTAGTGGCTGATGAAGCATCCAAAAATGATAGGTATATTAAAGGTTTAAACCCAGGACTTAGCTGAGCCATGTTACCATATGCTGATAAGACTTTTGATCAAGTAATAGATCTGGCTTTGAAATTTGAACAGCATGACAAGGAAAGAGAGAAGTGTAGGAATTTTAAGAACAACAATAACAAGAAGAATAAGGGAAAATACCACCCTTATGAAAAAAAGAAAGAGGAAACAGATACCAAGAAGGCCAATGACACCAAGGCCAATGATGCTAAGAAGAAATTGGTTTGCCATCACTGTGGAAAGAAGGGACACATCAAACCAAGGTGCCCAGAATTAAAAGGGGGAGCCTTCAAGTGTTACCTATGTGGGAAGGAGGGGCATATGAAGAGGAATTGTCATGAGTACAAACAGCAAGGAAAGTTGGCAATTTTGGAAGGCAAAGGCAAATCCATAGTGGAGACTAGTGCTGAAAATCATGGTCAAGTGGAAGGTACGCTACTTATTCATGCCATACCCATAGCAGTAGTATATGACACTGGGGCAACTCATTCTTTAATTTCATATGAAATAATTAAAATGCTAAAATTGAACTGCATATTGGTTGAAACCCCATTGCTTATACAAAGTCCACTGGGGAGTTCTAGTCTTTTAAACATGATTTGTGTGGATGTGGAATTAAACATAGAAGGAAACATTTTTATTTCCAACTTATATGTTTTAAACTACCCAAATATAGGTGTTATATTGGGGGTAGACTGGTTAAGGCAGTTTAAAGCCATAATTAATTTAAATTCATCCACCATATCATTGCAAAATCTTAGAGACCAGAGAATCACAATTTTATGTGAAGTAGCTAAAGAAAGAAAATTATATCATTTAATTGACTTTGAGAAGGGTTTCAGTGAACCTTCTATTGAAGAAATTCCCATAGTTAATGAATACTTGGATGTGTTTGGGGAAGTTAAGGGTGTTCCACACCATAGACCAGTGGAGTTTCAAATCAACCTCATTCCAGGAGCAAACTGTTAGGAACTGAGTTGATGATGTTTTGATGACAACAACCTTATATAGTTATTATACTTTACTTTATAAAATATATACTAACATTTCCATATAGATAGATATATATACATATGTATATAGGAAGTATACGCAGGTATCATCGAAGACTGATCAATATAAAGACTCAAGCATCAAGATGAAGATTAGAGATTCAAGATTCAAGACTCTAGAGAATCAAGATCTCAAGATAAGTGTCTAGTATTTTGTTAAAACTTCATAATAGCACTCTCATCTTTCTTCCAATTTTTTTTTGGGATGGAACCCAATTTCTATCGAAACCAGTGGCTTACAAACCCAAGACAAGTAGCTTACAAACCTACGACAAGTGGCTTACAAACCCACGAAAATCAAAATCATTTAAACTACTTTGTACAAGTTCTCGAGTCTTATGGAGGAGCTCTGTAGGAAGGTTCTTGCAATTTCAGTTTGAATAGATTTTTCAAAATGTTTTTAAATCTGTTTTCAAAATGTTTTAGCTTTCAAAATCATGTTTTCAAAAATATTTTCAAACTTTGTTTTAGCCTTAAAATATTCCTCTATTCTGATTTTAAAAAACTTCTATTTTTAAAAACATCAAAACTTATTCTGATTTTAAATATTACTTATATAATTGACGGTCTATATCAATTATATATATATATTTAAAATAATGTTTTATATTCATTCTCTATCTCAGAATATTGTTTAAACACTTTACTTTGCTTCAGAGAAGTTTCAACTTGTTTTAAATTCAATTGTCTTTACAAAACAACATCTCTATAATTTTAAACTAAGGGATGTCGACATAAGGGGATACCCCATGTCGACATGGTGACAGTTGGATTCAAAATTCAATTTTCAAAAGAAGTGTCCATTCGTTCGAAAAGCTTTCGCCAATGGTTATGACTGTTGTGCATCTATATAAAGGCTTCCAAAACGAATTTTTTTTAACAACTACTTTCTTATTTTCTTCACTCTTTCTTCTCCACCATTCCATATCCATAAAACTTCATATTTTCAAGATCGTGCCATCATTCTGCCAAATTCTCAATAGGAAATCATTTAGATACTCTCTATTTGATTCTCCATCATTCTACTAAAGATAAAAGTGCTATTAAGAGTTATAGGATTAATTTGTATTCAAAAAGTCCATAAAGTCTATCCATTCAAAAGGATTGTTATTAAGAAGTATTAGGGTGATCTGTGTCCCGTAAATCAAGAGAGTTTACCCCAGACTCAGAGATAGGAGGGTTCCTCAAGGCCTTAGAAATTGAGGGTTGTAATTTGGATATTGGCTTATAAAAATCTGTACAAGGATATTGCCTTGGTGCAGGATTGGATGTAGGAGGATTCCGAACCAGTATAAAATCCGGTGTGTTCTTTCCTTTTACTTGTTTTACTTTACTCTTTGCATTTGTTATATGTTCTGTGATCATTCTGTGTTAGATTCTGTTCAGATTTATATTGAAAGTTTTAATTTAGTCATATAGTTCATATATTCTTTAAAACACTATTCACCCCCCCTCTAGTGTTATTTCTGCCTTAAGATCCTTAATCCGCATCCCTAACAATTGGTATCAGAGCATTGGTTTTCATTGTTTTCATAATCTGAAACTTGAAAAATATAAAAATGGCATTTTTGGAAAATTGTGTTAAAACTGTTTTGAATCTATGCATTTCATCAAAGTATCATAAGTCTGTATATAGTTATTTTGAAAAATCAAGTTATCTACCGAATTGGTGTGTTATGTAGGGACAGACATGTTATATGGCTTTTGACGAATCAACACCCAATGGACAAACTGTGCAAATTGAGAAAGATAAATGGATACTTGATAGTGGCTGTTCGAGGCACATGACTGGAAATCCCGAGATACTCAAGGACATTACTTATTAAGATGGTGGATTAGTCAATTTTGGTGACAACTCTAAAGGATATGTGGTTGGCGTCGGCAATGTCGGTAACTCTAAAACTTTACTTATTTCTGATGTTTTATTAGTTAGGAACTTAAAACATAATCTTCTTAGTATAAGTCAACTTTGCGATAAAGGTTTTAAAATTAAATTTGGAAAAGATAAATGTCACATTGAAGATGATAAGTCTAATATAATTTTTGAAGGTATTACGAAGAAATTTTTTTATATTCTTAGTATGAAAATTTCAAATGATAATCTATGTCTTTTGGCTAATACAAGTGACCCTTGGATTTGGCATTAAAGATTTGGCCATTTGAATTTCAAATTATTATCTAGGATATCAAAACTTGACTTAGTTAGAGGTCTACCCAAGTTAAACTTTAAAGTAGATAGTATTTGTGATGCTTGCCAATTAGGAAAACTTAAGAAAAGTTCATTTAAATTAAAAGATGCTATTTCTACCTCTAGTCCTCTAGAATTGCTTCATTTAGATTTATTTGGTCCATCTCAAGTTCAATCAATTAACCATAGTAAATATGGTTTTGTTATACTAGATGATTATTCAAGATATATTTGGACAATCTTTTTAAAACATAAAAGTGATGCTTTTGAAATATTTAAAAACTTTTCTAAAAGAATTCAAAAACAACATTCTTTCAAAATTAAAACTATTCGAAGTGATCACGGTGGTGAATTTGAAAATGAAAATTTTGAGAATTTCTGTACTCAAAAGGGAATTACTCACAACTTTTCATTTCCAAGAACTCCACAACAAAACGGAGTAGTAGAATGTAAGAATAGAACGATTCAAGAGTGTGCTCGTACAATGCTTTCTGATAGTAATTTACCTAAACATTTTTGGGCCGAAGCAGTTGCTACAGCTTGTTATATGTTAAATAGAATTTTAATTAGACCATTAACAAATAAAACTCCATATGAATTACTTTATAATAAGAAACCTATAGTTGCTTATTTTAAAGTCTTTGGGAGTAAATGTTTTATACTTAATACAAAAGATAATTTAGATAAATTTGAACCAAAAGCTGATAAAGGATTCTTTATTGGTTATTCTAATAGAAGCAAAGCATTTAGAGTTTTTAATTTAAAAACTAATACTATTGAAGAAACTATGCATGTATCTTTTGATGAAAATCTTAAAGATGTTGTACAAATAGATGATGAAGAAGATTTTATGAAACTATTAGTGAAATAAATCAACCTAATAAGAGATTTAAAATATCAAAAGATCATCCTAAAGAAAATGTTTTAAGAAATATTGAATCTGTAGTAAGAACTAGAAATCAATTAAGTAGTATGAGTAATGTAGCCTTTATATCAACAATTGAACCTAAAAATCCTAAGGAAGCATCGTCTGATGATTCATGGATTCTTGCTATGCAAGAAGAATTGAATCAATTTACCGAAAATGATGTATGGGAACTTGTTCCTAAACCTGAGGATAAAAGTATAATTGGAACTAAATGGGTTTATAAAAATAAAATGAATGAACTCGGTGAGGTCGTAAGAAATAAAGCTCGTTTAGTCGCGCAAGGTTATTGTCAAGAAGAAGGAATTGACTATGATGAAACCTTTGCCCCCGTAGTAAGATTAGAAGCTATAAGAATTCTACTTGCTTTTGCTAATTATAATAATTTCAAATTATATCAAATGGATGTTAAAAGTGCTTTTCTAAATAGTTTTGTAAAAGAAGATGTGTATGTTGAACAACCTCCGCTTTTTGAAGATAATAAATTTCCAAACCATGTATACAAGTTAAAGAAAGCTCTATATGGTCTAAAACAAGCTCCTAGAGCCTGGTATGAAAGACTAAGATCTTATTTACTTCAACCTGGTTTTGAAATTGGTAAAGTAGATACAACACTTTTTATTAAAAGAAATAATCAAGATATTCAACTGGTTCAAATATATGTAGATGATATAATCTTTGGATCAACTAATAACATAATGAATAAAGAATTTTCAGATATAATGACTAAAGAATTTGAAATGAGTCATATGGGAGAATTAAGTTTCTTCTGAGGGCTTCGAATTAAACAACTAGAAAATGGAATCTTCATAAGTCAAGAAAAATATGCTAAAGACTTAATCAATAAATTTGGTTTAAGCACCTCTAGTGGGAAACCAACTCCAATGTCAACAAATGTAGGTTTAAGTAAAGAAGATTAATCAAAAGATATTAATCAAACTTTATATAGGGGAATGATTGGTTCGCTACTCTATATAACAGCGAGTCGTCCTGATATTATGCATAGTGTTTGTCTCTGTGCAAGATACCAATCACAACCTAAAGAAACTCACTTAAAAGCTGTTAAAAGAATTTTAAGATATGTAAAATACACTTTAGATTATGGTTTATTTTATTCTAAAAATAATACTTTTGATTTAATATCATATTGTGATGCTGATTATGCGGGTTGTAAATCAGACCGAAAGAGCACAAGTGGAACTTGTCACTTTCTAGGACATTCACTGGTTTCCTGGTTCAACAAGAAACAAAATATTATTTCCTTTTCAATAAATGAAGCAGAGTATATATCTGCTGCTCTGGCCTGTTCACAAGTCATATATATGCAACAAACTTTAAAAGATTTTGGAATTAACATAAGTAAATCACCAATATATTGTGATAATACTAGTGCAATAAATCTATCTAAAAATCCAACTCATCATGCTAGAACTAAACATATTGATGTAAGACATCATTTTCTTAGAGATAATATAACTAAAGAAATAATAACTCTAGATTATATAAATACTGAAAAACAAATTGCTGATATATTAACTAAACCATTAACCGAACAGAATTTTACTAAATTTAGAAGAGAATTAGGTATTTGTTCAAAATCTAAAATATAAAATAATATAATAATCAATAAAAATTCAAAATAAAAATTACACTTTTTTTGAAGAACATGTCGACTTGCCCCATCTCATGATGTCGACATACCCAACAAAAATTTAAAAATTGAATTTCCCTCCAAAGTTAGTTATTTGGTTATTTATCTATTTATTTCGTTTTCTCTCCTCTTTCTTCACTATATTCTCTGTAAATAACTTCTGAAACAATAAAATAATGGCCTCCTCTTCTGCTAATGAACCCACTTCACCCACATCTCCTCATTCTGGTCCATTTCAACGAACTACGCACGCTCGAGTGATCAAATTGCAAGAGAAGATGAAAGATATCCTTCAATTGATGACTGAAATTCAAGTAAGTCAACTTAGGATGGCTAGAGAACAATAAAGGCAAGGGAATATTATTAGGAATGTACAAAAATTCCTTTTGGATAACCGTACAAATCCTATTAATATTGAAGACTCTTCACAAGCCATGGAATCCGAGGAAGAAGAACCTATGGAAGAACCACAAGAAGACCAAGAGGAAGATCAACCTTTACCTCAACCCGAAGTCCCTATGAATACGGACGAGAGCGATATTTGCGTTGGTGAGATCCTTGTTGATACTAATGGAAACATAATTAAACAACGTGGAAACTTTTGTCTCCACTACCCCAATTGTTCGATTCATAAGTCTCTTATAGTTAAGGATCGCCATTAAAGCGTACTTTCATTTTATTCTTTGCTTTAAATTGTTTTGTTTGTTCGTGTTTATGTATGTTCTTATATATGTTGTAATAACTAAAATGTGTTCACTTATACTCATTGTTTCATGCTTTTTCTATACATATTATTTGTTCATACTAATCATTCTTGAATTCTTAAGTAGTTAATAGTTTTTGCTGATGTCAAAGGGTGAGAAAGTTATAAAAATATATGTGCTTGGTGTAAGAGGGAGTCATGGAGTAAGGGGGGTTGTAGTTTTAAGAAGAAATCACGGAGTAAGGGAGAGTTATGGTATGGTAAGAATATTTTATAAATAAAGGTTGTCATCATCAAAAAGGGGGAGATTGTTAGGAACTGAGTTAATGATGTTTTGATGACAACAACCTTATATAGTTATTATACTTTACTTTATAAAATATATACTAACATTTCCATATATATATATATATATATGTATATATATAGGAAGTATATGCAGGTATCATCGAAGACTGATCAGTATAAAGACTCTAGCATCAAGATGAAGATTAGAGATTCAAGATTCAAGACTCTAGAGAATCAAGATTTCAAGATCTCAAGATAAGTGTCTAGTATTTTGTTAAAACTTCATAATAGCACTCTCATCTTTCTTCCAATTTTCTTTTGGGATGGAACCCAATTTCTATCGAAACCAGTGGCTTACAAACCCACGACAAGTGGCTTACAAATCTACGACACATGGCTTACAAACCCACGAAAATCAAAATCATTTAAACTACTTTAAACAAGTTCTCGAGTCCTATGGATGATATTTTAGTTTTTGGTGATTTTTATTGATGATATTTTAGTTTATTCCAAAACAGTAGAAGAGCATAAAAATCATTTGCATCTGGTTTTGTCTAGATTGAGGGAAAATGATTTAAAGGCAAAATTTACAAAATGTGCATTTTGGAAAGAAGAAGTACATTTTCTTGGTCATGTCATTTCTGCAAAAGGAATCACATTGAACCCCAATAAGGTAGTAGCTATTCAAGCATGGAAGAGACCAAGTACAGTGAGTGAAGTTAGATCATTCATGGGGATGGCAGGATATTATAGGAGATTTATAAAAGATTTTTCCAAAATGTCATCACCACTTACAAATTTAACTAGAAAGAATCAAGTGTTTATATGGACTGAAAAATGTGAACAAGCTTTTATCAAAATAAAAGAAGCCTTAGTTAATGCACCAGTATTGAGAGTACCTGAAGGAAATGAGAATTTAATTGTGTACACAGATGCAAGTGGCTCTGGGCTAGGGGCTGTGTTGATGCAACAAGACCAAGTAATAGCCTATGCATCCAGGCAATTAAAACCACATGAAACTAGATATGCAACACATGATCTTGAGCTAGCAGCAGTGATGTATGCCTTGAAGCTTTGGAGACATTACCTATTAGGTGCCAAATTTATTTTGTACACTGATCATAAAGCACTGAAATATCTTTTCTCACAAAAAGATTTGAACATGAGGCAACATAGATGGGTGGAGTTTCTAGCTGCCTAAGATCTGGACATACTTTATACACCTGGTAAAGCAAATAAAGTTGCAGATGCCTTGAGTAGACAACATGCTAAGGTAGTTATGTTGATGATGGAAGAATTTAAGGATTTATCTATACTTACTTACTTAGAAATTGAAGCAAGTTGTGAGATACACATGGTAACAGATGAAGGAGATGAGGGCAAAGGGAGATTGAGTTTAATAACCTTGCAATCAGAGTTGATTTTGAAAATAGGAAAAATGCAAGAACAAGACCCAGACCTAGTAGTGAAGAAAACTCTTATATCAAAAGGGGAAGAAGTGGTAAATTACCATATTGATAAAAATGGATATATGAGGAACAAAAATAGGATATGTGTTCCCGAAAATATAGAGTTGAGGGAGGAAGTATTGAATGAATACCATAGGAGTAAGTACTCCATACACCCAGGCAGTACAAAGATGTTCAAAATTTAAAAAGAAATTATTGGTGGAAGGGAATGAAGTTAGATGTGGCTAAACATGTTGCAAAGTGTATGACTTGCCAACAAGTCAAGGCAGAGACACAAAGACCATCAGGATTGTTACAACCTCTTAGCATACCACAGTGGAAATGGGATGATATATCTATGGATTTTAAAGATGGCCTGCCTAGATCTAAAAGAGGAAACACAAATGTATGGGTAATAGTTGATAGGTTGACTAAAGTAGCACATTTTATCCCTGTGAAATCAAAAAGAAATGCACCAAAATTGGCTCAAGTGTTCATGAAGGAAGTGGTAAGATTGCATGGCATTCCCAAAACTGTTGTGAGTGATAGGGATACCATCTTCACCTCAAGCTTCTGGAAAAGTTTTCAAGAGGCCATGGGAAGTGAACTATGCTTGAGCACTGCCTACCATCCACAATCAGATGGACAAACTGAGGTGGTGAATAAAGTTTTAGAAGACTTATTGAGGGCATATGCACTGGATTTTGGAGGCAACTGGGAAGACTATCTCCATTTAGCTGAGTTTACATATAATAATAGTTATCAAAGCACCATAGAGATGGCACCATTTGAAGCCTTATATGGCAAGCCATGCTTATCACCTATATGCTGGGTAGAGACAGGAGAAAGGGTTGTCTTGGGGTCTGAGTACATAAAAGAAACTACAGAGAAAATTGAGCTAGTAAGGAAGAGAATGGCAGCAGCTCATGACAGGCAGAAGAAGTTTGCAGACATGAAAAGAAAACAGGTGGAATATGAAGTAGGTGACTTTGTTTTCATCAAGGTTTCACCTATGAAAAAGGTCTGGAGATTTGGCAAACAAGGAAAGCTCACACCAAGGTATGTTGGACCCTATAAATTTCTGGAAAGGATAGGCTCATTAGCATACAAATTGGAACTTCCAGAAGAAATGAAAGCAATGCACAATGTATTCCATGTGTCACAACTTAGAAGATGGGTACATGATAAGGAAGAGATTCTGGAGAAACCCACTCAAGTTCAGATCAATCCTAATTTGGTTTATGAGAAGGAACCGGTGGGGATTTTAGCTAAAGAAGAGAAGAAATTGAGAAGTAAAACTTTGAAACTGGTAAAGATCCAGTGGAGTCTTGACCCTAATGATTGTACATGGGAGTTAGAGGATAAGATTAGAATGGATTATCCTAAGCTTTTTTTAGATTGAAGGTAATTTTAAAAAGAATTTTTTTTATATGTATGGTTGCTATGGTTGAATTTATTTGCTTATGCTTGTGTTGACAGATTTCCAAAAAAAAAAAATCAGTGAATGCTTGTTATAAGCATTGGAGAATTGTGAGGACACAATTCCTAAAAGGAGGGGTGAATGTAATGCCCCAAAATTTGGTAGAAAATTATTTTAATAAAATAATTCATTTTTAAAAATATTTGGATTAAATATTGATGGAATTTCTGAATTTAATGATGTGCAAGGGTATGTGTGCATATGCACACTGGAAATGGTACAAGAAAGGATTTAAAATTTCTAAGAAAAAAAAATGATGATAATATAATAAATAAACAAAGAAGGAAAGCATTTCAAATATGATTTTGGAAATGTGAATTATTAACCAATTTAATATTTTTATGTATTGGAATTAAATACTCTCTGTGAAATTAAATATGTATACATATTGAAACTAAAAATATATTTATATACTGAAATTAAAAAATATATGAAACATATGTGTATGAATATTTTTACAGTGAAGCAAAGAAGAATTAAATAAATACATACCTCTATACACATACACATTTTCTTTGAGCAGAAATGTGTTAAAGATAAGCAAGAGAAATAACATTAAATTGGCATAAAACACAATACAAGTAAGCATGTGTGTGTAGGTAAAAATAGTAAAGGGGATTACCAGAAATGAACAAATGAAGTCACACTTTTAACATGACTTGAATAAGGGGAATGATATTCAAAAAAAAAAATACATTTTCTGTAAAGCAACAGTAGAAAGCAAATGACTTAACCAACTTATGCAGCCAAGGTATTGGGATGAAAATGTAAAAATATAAAATGCTTGAGAATTAACCAGGACAAAAATGGAATTTTGTCTTGATAAAAACCCTAGTAAAAATATACATATAAATAAGCAGTTATAACCAGAGAAATCATCTTACCCGAGATACTTAAAAAAAAATATAAGAAAGGAAGACAACATTTAAAGGGAAGGAGAAATACTCAGGGGTTTTTTGGTTCAAACAGGAGGAAGAACTTAGGTGAGTAATCTCACTATATTCATGGCATTAAGTCCTAATGTGAGGCAGCCAATCTTTTATATTTTGTTTGCATATTTTGGTTTTGTTGAAAACAGTTTTGTTAGATAATCTTATGGAAGTTTTGGTTGGTTTTTGATCTGTAAGATGTTTGTTATGGATGTGCATGCTACTATTTTATTATATTTTGAAAAGCTAAGGCACTAAATCCTGAAATCATGGGAAGAATACTCATAACTGATATGGAGTTATGACATGAAAATCTCAACAGAAAAATAGTATAAGCTGCATTATGCTTTGCATAAGTGCTGAGCCTTAAGAAAAAAAATGTATTAGGGGTGCAATAGAGATTTCTAAGTGCTGAGTCCCTAATGAAACAGCAAAAATTCACAAGTCAAAAATTGTGATTCAGCTAGATCTTGAATCTGGTTCAATCGCAGTTACTTGTAAATCATAATGATGTAACATACCATGTCTCCATGCTCAGTTGTAAATACACTTTTATATGATTTAAAGTTAAGTCATCTGATAGCAATATTCTTTGAAAATGATCATCTGTTTATTTTTGAACAGTATACTTGCAAGACATATGGAGGTGTTTTAATACACTGTGACATGTTTACTTAGCTATCTGATGATAGGGATAAACAAGTATAATTAATAAATTAAATTAGGAAGGGTGAGCCAAGAAGGCTGCTGGAATGCTTGTCATATTTGAAGTATGCAAGTTGGCACATGGTTTGATTAAACCCTGAGATCTTTGTGCAATGATGTGAATTAGTTCATTGCAATGTGTCCCAGTGATTCCTTGATAGCAGATGAGGCTAGGGTATGAATTGATATAGATAGGCAACTCTCAAGTTTTTAAAGTAGGAACATGAGTATTCCCTGGACTGGTTGGAGTGGAACCATGGTTGTTCTAGTGCATTTTTATGCTATTGACTAATGTGCTTATTTGTATAAGTATGTTTGTGTTAACAGTTGAATTATGAAGATACTAAGCCTGCACCAAATTTATCTGAAGCATAACATAACAGTTAATTAAAGAAATTGCAAATGCAACATGCTAGAACTCATGTTTTACTATATGCTTAATGTTATGAATATATTGATGTTTCTCATACCAGACCATAGATCTGATCCTTGTTTGCTCATGGAATATGGGGGTGTCTCATTTAAAATGAGGCAGCCACTAATGCTCTTTCAGGAATTACAGGAATTAAGTAGGAAGGAAGATTATGGCTGTTGAAAAATGAATGAGCATGCTTGTTAGTTTTAATAAGAGCATAGGAAGATCTATCTGCATGTATTCATGAAAAAAAACTAGTGTCATGTAATGAACTTGCTATGTTTGATTGTACTAGTTATTTTCTATTGAATCTTGCTATGTATTAAAGTTTGAAAAATTAAAAGATTATCTGAGTTGAACAGGAAAATAAGCTTAAAGACTGCCCATGAAAATCTAGAAAAAGGAATATATTTGTATTGAGAAATTGTCATACAAAAGTTGATATGTATTAGTCAGGCTTGACTCATTCAAAAACAGTAAGTTTAAGTTTAAATCTGATTTATTAGCTTGGAACATTCTTTAAATATTTAGTTACCTTTCAGGGAAATGTTTTGAGAAGGAACTTAAGTTCAGTCATAAGTTGTTTTACAATGTATGCATATATCTTAAAAAGGCTTTAAGTATTTTGCAAGTGAAAGGCATTTTACATTGACAGGGATTGAAGTGTGTGTGTCTGGTTGACACAGCCACATGGTTCAGCCAGCTTCAAAAGAATGGAGCTTTGGTTGATCATGTTGGTCAAGGATTTGATAAGCCAATGCATTTTAAAATCCTTAGTTCATTTAGCAAATGATTTACTAAAACTCTTCTTCAAACATTATAGACTAATATGCACATTAACTGGTTTGCATTATCAAATCAGTAAGTACTTTTTAGTCAAGATCTGGTTCATTCAAAACATTGCATGCTTATAAATCATTTTCAAGTCAAGTAACCCAGAAGCAAGTAATCAAATGACCAACTTAGGGTGTATTATATTGATTGAGTCAGGAATAAGAGAGATTCAAAAGAAAAATACATAAAGCCATGAATTGAAAATGATAAATGAAAATATCATTTTCTGGCCTTAATAAAATAGCAAATATTTGAACTACACAATAAAAAGGCTTTGAATTCTAAGATTATTCTGTTAAGATAAGTTATTGGTAAATCTTAGTTAGAATGATCAAAGCTATTATTATTATAAATAAACATGGGCAGGATCTACTCATATACTATAAGTATAAAAAACATAAAATTAATAATGGATGGAAATTCAAAATTCAATTTCATAATAAGACAGAACATGCTCTTGTTTAATTACCATAACTCTGATTTAAGAAAGAGGGGCACATGCATCTTCATATGTATGTGCATGTCTTATGAATACACTAATATATTTATATTAGTAAAGATTTGGATCATGGATAAACGAATGCAAAAAAAAATCCTAGAAAATATAGGTATAAAAGGACGGTCATTCCAAGTACATGCATTAATTTCATGTTGGCTCAAAGGAGGACATGGGGGACAAGGAAACAAATGGGGAAGAGAGGAGGGGACAAGGTGATGAGGTGTCATGCATGTAATGGGGGTGAAGGACAAGGGTAGGTTAGTAATTTTGCATATTTCATTTAATATAAAGCATTTCTTATATTTCATTCTTCCATTTTTCATTTCATTTTCCATTTTTCCTAAGACTCTTCTTCCTAAAGCTCCATACATACTTTAATGGTTTCCTATTGCTTTTTCAAGACCTATTTTTCAAGTTTTAAACTTTTTAAAAACATTATAAACTTAGTTTAAAATCCTTCATTTTCCAAAGAAATTTCTCCACTTTTTACAAAAATTGTTTCAGCCATAACTTCTTACAAACTACTCCAAAATCAGATTTTCTTTTCTTCAAATCTTGTAGATTTCCAATGGCTACAACTTTTTAGTTTATCACCTTTCTTGATTTCGATCTTAGATGCTCCAAAATTTTATTTCTTTTGCAAGAGTGTTTTTGAACCTTGATTTTGAAGTCCGAAAATAACCCTAACTGTTTCGGCCCTTCCTCAAAATTTAATATTTTTGAGTAATTAATTTTTTAAATGGTAAAGAAAAGAAATCTAAAATTTTCCTTTTTATCACTTTACCAAATCGAAGAGCAAAAGGTCCAAAAGTCGAGTGCAAAATGACCTATTTTTGAAGTAGAGTTTGTGGTTTTCAAAGCTTTACGAACGCTAAAGTATTTCAATAGTGAGTTAAATTCTTAACATTTTGGAAAGAATTTACTTATTTATACGTGTGTGTGTTTATATGTATTGGTTATGTGGTTATATATATATGGCTGGGTTGGATTGTGGTATTGTTTGGATATGTTGGTTATAAAAGTTGTGATGTTGATTATGGTTGGTTTGAAAGATATGTGCTTGCTTATGTGATGATTATGGTTCAATAGAATTTGGGTTGGTTGTGATATAGAAGTGGAAAACAAGTTGGAAATCACGGGTATCCATAGCGATAATCGCTATGGATGGAGTTCGGATATTCAAAAATTTCAAGTTTTAAGTTTTTCAAAAATGTTTTGGAAATCTTTTCAAACTATGTTAGCGACACTTAAGTTAATTATAACTTAATTAAGTATGTTTTTATTAATAAATTAATTTATTAATTAATGATAAATAATTATTTATTAATTAGTAATTAACATTAAGTAATTAGTATTAATTAATACTAATTAACTAAGTTAATCATCTATTAATTAAGAAGTTAATTGATAGTCAAGTAAGTTTTAAAAGGGTAATTAATTTTTTATTAATCATGTTTAATTATGTTAATTTATTTAATTTAAATTAATTAATTAATTATTATTTAAAGGCTAATTATTTATTTAAGTATTTCTCAATTAAAGTAAATTTTAAAATTTTAATTAATTGTGATTAAAAGGATTTAAATTATTGTTTAAGTTTTAATTAAATGTTATTTGATTAATTAATTACTATTAATTAATATTTAATTATTAATTAAGGTTTAAATTATTATTTAATTATTTATTTAACAATTAATTATTGTTATTATTTATTTAAAGGTTAAATTATTTCTTAATTACTTAATTAAATTGAGTTAGTATTTAATAAAGAGTAAATATGATTTAAAAAGGGATTTAACTTATAATTTATTATTTTTAAAAGAGTTTGAAGTTTTAAATCCTTTGTTTTTCAAGAATCAAATTGTTTTAAAGGAACTTATTTTCCAAAGATGGTTTTGAATTCAAGTGTCGATATGACTAAGGAGCCATATAACTATGAATGAGTTATAATGTGGATTGATGGATTGTGTGGACATGTGTTAGCA
The DNA here is from genome assembly GCA_030765085.1 of Allium cepa. NCBI lineage: Eukaryota > Viridiplantae > Streptophyta > Magnoliopsida > Asparagales > Amaryllidaceae > Allium > Allium cepa. The sequence continues at coordinate 65,058,920 of CM060935.1, forward strand.
GAATAAATCATCGTTCTGCTATAAATTAGTTGGTTGTTTGTTGTATGGACATGCATTAGCAGAATAAATCCCCGTTCTGCTATAAATTGGTTGTTTTTTGTTGTGTGTGCAAGTGTGAGTAGAATAAATTATCGTTCTGCTATAAATTGATGGTTGGCTTGTTGTGTGTTTGTGCGGACATATGTTAGCAGAATAAATTCCCGTTCTTCTATGAGTTGATTGAATTGTTTGGACATCTGTTTAGTAGGACAACTCACTATCCTGTTATTATGTTATTTGAACATGTATATGCTAGTTACTTCATATCGACATGTTATTCCCTTATTGGTTGTGAGTTGTATTTACATATATGTTGATCTATGCAAATAACTGTTAAGTGAATTAAAATTAAAATTGAATGGTAACTTAAATTAGTACCATTGGGATTGCTAAGCCTCTTTTTGAAATTATAAAGTGTGTTTTTGAATTAACCTAAATTCTTTCATCAATTTGGATTTAAAGTTTATGAATGATTTCAAATTATTTTATAAAGTTATTTTTAACTAATATCTTGTTTGTCAAAGGGATTTTACTAAAGAGCTTATTTAAAGTGGTTTACAAAAGATATTTTGTAAATGATATTTTATAAAAGATCTATAAAGAAGTTTTATAAATAGTTTTGAATTCGAAAGAGATTTTATAAACCATTTTAGAGATTTTAAAAGAAGTTTTAAATCTACTTTGAAAATTTATAAGAGGTTTGAAATGTGAAACGAACTTATAAAAGTATTTTTATAAGGGATAAGTGAATGTGTTTTATAGTAAAAGATGTTTTGGTAAGGGAATTACTTGGCCATTTAGTATGGAATTTTGAAAGAGAAAGTTTTCCAAAAGCTTTTAAGTATAAAAGGGATGTTATGGGTTTTGGAAAAAGTGTTTTTGAAGGGATCTTTTGATCAAGTTTTATAAAGTGACTTTATTGATTAAAGTTAAATTAATAAAGGCTTAGAGGATCCCATATGGAATTGAATCAATGTTTGGTTATTATTTAATTTGATTGTAAATCACCGACTATCAAATCTGGACCCAAAACGTAACTTTAGAAATATCTATGGGAAGCATGAGAATTATATGGAAAGTTACCGTCGAAGGTGCTATACTGTACGTATAACCTCGTTTTTTCTTCTAGGATAAAGGATAAGGAAATCCATCCGTAAACTGTTAGGAGGCAAATTCCACTCTTATCTTTATCTATTTATTTTTTAAAGAACCGGGGTTGAGTTTACCGAAAATATCGAAATTTGTTTTGAAGAGACTTAGATCAGATATGTTATCTGAAAACCACTTCGATCCAACGAGTGTGTTTCAAAGTGATTGTGAAGAGCATGAAATCGAAGATAGAGATGTGAAGTGTAAGAGCTAATCTCTACTAATCCTGAGGGTGATTCCAAAATGGATGTAGTAGGAATAGTGCCTTCGGTTTCGTTCAGACCCAGAATGGACTTGTATGGATGAATGCTATTGGCACATTGTCTTTGGAAGGAAATGAGCATTCTAAGTGCGAATTTCTTGAAAGGTAATCATAGCCTCAAGCCTCATCAATCGGGAATGGATGAAAATTAAGGGAGATGTAGTAAGGTTAAGTGAGTCGCACCCATTAGGGTATGTTATCACTCTTCTAAATACATCTACATATTTATGGATTGATTGTGCATGAGATCTCGGTAAAAAGAGTTGCAAAGCAATCGGGATGGTAATATATTTGGTAATATCCAGGTCAGGGTTAGGCCGGTCTTGTGTTGGTAGGGGATCCCAGCGAGGTCCTTTGTGCATTTTCTAGACGTGTACTGTGATAGGTGGTACCCCAGTGCCTAGGCATTGTGTGGAATCCATTCTCCAATACGAGCCTTTACGGTTTTGATTGTAGAGCCTAATATTATGGAATTTAATTACTTCTATTTAATTAATGAAATAATTTCGGCTATTTTAATAAGTATTTGTACTCAGACACTACTATAATATCATTGGATTTTATATAAAGATGCTTTGGTTATCGTAAGGTAAAAACTCATCTGTGTTTATGTGCGGATATCCTTGATATTAAAAGGGTCTTAAAACTAATAATTCAGTTGCTTCGAGTTTACTCATATCAGACTTATGTCTGATCCAGAGTTTTATTTTCATTCCCTAAAACTCTTGGATGCTTAAATTTTTATGCGCAGCCAAGTAGTACAGGTTTTCTACAGATGCATTCTAGAGGAGCTTGGAGCAGGAGGCTACATCGATAGCTAGTTATTATCAGGTTTCTACTGTATATTATGTATTCTATATTTGATGTATAAGGATAGGTTGTTATAACTGTCTTAAGTAAAATTGGATTAGTGTAACTCTGATGTATAAATTTTGGAATGACTTTGTAAAGTATTATGTGATTAATATATGTTATTCCGTTGCATTATGAGATTCTATGATTTGTTTTTCTTCTTTTTAGCTTCTATCTCCTTTCTTTCCCTTAACAAACGGTGATTCCGACACTTGAATAGTTAGCATGCAATACAGTGAACGTATTAGCGTCGATTTTCGAGGGTCGAAAATCATGTTTGTTACATTTGGTATCAAGCTAAAAGTTAATAGAGAACCTTTGTTTTGGTGGGGATAACTCATTAGAGATAAGGTGTAAAGGCTCACAAATCCGTACCCCTTGAATCGACCATAATTCACATCAGTTCGACTCAAATTGAATGGAAAATACGAATCTTTAGAATGACGAAGAAAGAGATAGAAGAAAAAAGAACAACAACAAAATCTCACAATCATAGTGGAACAAATTATAATATATAATAACAGGTTTTAAATACAAGAACTATGCTGTTAATATACAAACCATTACCAGAGTACAATACACAACAATCAATTGGAAAGTTTACTAACTTTTCCTCATATAACGGAAATATAAATCAAGTGCGGAGATACGTCTTTATTCCTCCAGCTCACCTCCTGAGCTCCACAGCATTCTATCTTAAATCTGGAATACTCGGTCTAACCCGAGCAATATAATAAAATAACACCCAAGTCAGTCTGGAAAACCAGAGTGAGAAAACACACTCAATTTGAATTATTAACTTTTCTCAAAATCCTTTGAGAACAAAGGTATCCCATAAGACCACGTCACACATAAACACGATGGGTTTTTACCTTACGATAACCAAAACGATTTTTATCAAAATCATCAGATATTATAATAATGCCTATAGAAAGTAAATAGAAAATAGCTAAAATGCTTGCATCTCACGTTTTAGCATGGTTGGACACAATCAAAACCGTACGGTGCTTATTGCAAAATGGATTCCATCGAATGACTAGGCGCTAGGGTACCGCACATCACAGTATACTTCTAGAACAATGTACCAAGGACCATCGTCGGGATCCCCTACTACATAGGACCGGCCTACCCCTAACTTGGAAAGATCGAATATATTATCACCTCGGGTGACCTTATCATCGAGCGCTCCTTCTTTCATGCACAACCATACCCATAGTATATAGGTTTTCGAGTACATCTAGAAAAGTGATAACATATCCTAATTGGGTGCGACCCACTTAGCCTTGCTGCATCTCCCATATTTTAGTCATTCCCGGTTGATGAGGCTTGAGGCTAAGCGTTACCTTTTAAGAAACAATTCTACTTAGAATGCTCATCATCCTCCAATGATGATGTTCTTATAATATTCGTCCATATAAGGTATCCTGAGTCTGGACAAACCGAATCACCATCTTCATCATCTTCACGGTATTCATTCATAACATTCCAAACCGGATCGAAGTAGTTTCTGGAAATTAAATCCTACCCCGCGAAACGATTAACAAAATTGGCTAATATTGATAGTCGGTTATTTAAATATCAGTAAAACATCCAAAAGCAGACACTATGCCTTATTTTATAATTCTTCAAGCATTTATATCAAAATATCTCTATTAAGATATATATCCAATCCCTTTCATGTTCTAATATTTGAAAACCATTTCAAATGCTTAAATCCATAACGGAATATTTTCAAACTTCTCAACACTTAGAAATATTCCCAAATTTCCATTTTTATACTTAGGAAAATATTATAAGTCCTATTTTCCAAAATATTTTCAAATATAAATATTTAAGAGAATATTTCATAGCTTATTTCATAAGTTGTCAAAATCGCTAATAATTTCCCTTTTCAATTTCCAAACACTGGTGTACTTGTTTATAACCCCATTCAACAATTTATTACTTCTTCTTTAAATTCGGATTTCATTTCCAGAATTTCCATATTCAACATTTTGAAATTTTCATTTCCTCCAAATCTCTTATAAAATTCCTATTTCCATATTCAACATTTTGAAATTTTCATTTCCTCCAAATCTCTTATAAAATTCCTCCCTTATAAATCATATCCTTGTATAAATTCCTTTTTACGAATCTCGAGAGAATTTATAAATAATAAATTTTCATTCACTTCAAAACTCTACATATATATAGTAAGTATTTAAAAGAATAATAATTTATTTTTAAAACATGTTCAAGTACCTATTTTAATATCGAAGATACTTTTATAAACACCAATAAATCATTTTTAGATAAACAAATAAATTTTCAAAACTAATTTTTAAATTAATATTTGAAAATCTATTTACCAAAGTATTTCAATCCTAACTGGTTTAAAATTCCATAGTTTTAAATAATAAAATTTTCTTTTATTTTTTTTTAAAAAAGAAACATGACTCCTTAGAATTAAAAATGTATTTCTAAAACCTCAATAAACAATTCAATTTATAAATTCCTCTCAATTTCCATCACATCACTTTTGTTCCGATCTCCTTAACTATTTTCACTTCCAAAAAATAGTATCCGCTATTTTCCTCACCCTATTTCCATATACTAATATAAATTCTCCCTATAAATTTGTATTCCCAATTTATCATCTAATATCGATTTTTCTTATTTGCATCACTGTTTATAAATTTTATAACTCCCTTGAGTTTCGCTTTTTATAAAAACAATCTCGTTTATAAAATTCCATTTTTATAAATCCATTACCTTTATAATTGCATTTATAACTCCAAATCTATTTTTAATATCGACTTCAACTCCCTTTTATATATTTCGAATATCATTTATAAATTCATTTATATAATTCATTTTTAAAAATCTCTATCTTAAAACAATTTATGAATTAAGTACAACTTAAACAAAAATCTATTATTTTTATTTTCAATACAGTTTTCTTTAAAATAACCCAATTTCCATTATAAATATTGTTATATCCAAAATTCCCTTTTTATTCCTTCGAATTCCAAAGAATAATATTTATGGTATTTAAAATAACGAAATTAAAGGCCAGTGCTACTATAGCATCCAATAATTCAAATTTAAACAATAATCGATAACAGATTATCTACATACATCATATATCACTATATATGAAAATAAACAATATATTTTTGAGGAATCCAGTTGGATCTCTCCAACATGTTTCCCTGCATCCATAGATGTTAATACAATATAAAAATACCAATCACACTTCAAGGGAGATATCGTGGTACATAGGGTTATCCGCTACTATGCGGGGCGCATAAAGTCTCATCCACTATAATGAGTGGGAATATCATTCCAAATGCTAGTATATATACTACTATATACACACACATTTAACATTCAATAGATAATAATTTATAAATTAAACCAGCATTCAATAATTTATTTTAACTATTTAAAATAAAACTCAAAAATCCAAATGAGAGAATTTCTCACCAAGCTTTATTTCGCAATCGATTCCAAATTTTAATTCCATGGCATAGAATTTGCAACTACGAATCCATCATGATTTATTCCATGACTTTTGACCTCATACGATTTAGATATAGATAAATATTTACGAGAGAATTTATTTCATAATGAACTAAACTAGTTATCACAGAAAAATAAACCCTTCTCACCTTCCTTTCCTCTCTCGGGTATGCAACAAATCGCGTGCCAACTATTTCGACGAATGCTGCCACACCTTCCCCAACTTCGGCGAGCTTCCCACCACCATCGCCGACCGCCTGCCTTCCATCGCGCCATCAATCGAGCTAAGACCCTAACCGCGACCCCAATATGACTGACCAGCACCTCGTCGCTTGCATAACCATCACGAGCCTCCCATTGAATCAATCGTCGAAATCGCCTTCGCCTGCCTGCTCCTTCAATCATGCATGCTCGAGTTCGAGTTCGCGACCTCCTTCCATACATTTGTGTGCCCTGCCCGAGTGTCTCGCCACGTCCGTAACTTTGCGCACGTGAGCACCTTAACCTGACAAAGTTGCGAATTCTAGTTCATTGGCCCACCTCGTCGTCGGGCTCCAGGTCGCCGCCCATCGTTGCCCCCTTTCCTCGATCGAACGCGGGCCTTCACGATGCCTTCCCCCAATCGTTGCGACTTCTCTGCGCACGCATGCGATTATACACACACACACACACACACACACACACATACATACATACATATATATATATTGTATTGAATGAGTTGATTTTGATTTCCATAAACCAAAGGGGAGAGCATGATTTTAAATTGTTTTGAATTGATTTTCATTTTCTGATTTGAATTCAAAAGGAAGATAAGTGACAACTTGATTTAAATGGTAAAGACGGCTATATGAACATGGCTAGGGTGACGTATAAACTAGGTTGGCTTGAAATGTTGATTTGATTTTTTTTTCCAAAATATCTACATCAAATATCGTGAGATTTTAAATCCCTACTGAGGCATGCTGCTTGGCATTTCTAATGTTATACCCCTATTTGGAACCCAGTAGAACATGTTTCGTAGCCTAATTCGATTGTATAAGGAAGATAGCTTTTTAAATTGACTATTTAAATTAAATTAAGTTAAATTCAATAATCTCTAGGCGTTTTCAGATCGTACGACCAACCAGTAAATTCAAACGTTACGAGATTTGAAATTCGATAACAATATGCTATTGGGGATCCAATGGAACTGGTATCGTCAAAATTCGAAACTACGCCTCGGATCGCTAATTTGACGCATCGATTAAATCGTCGATTTCAGAAATTTACGAAATTCGCTTGAAATCACAATTGTAAAGACTTATTAACTCAATTAAAAATACAAATCAAATATTTAAACCATTTATATATTCAAAATTAAATGATAGAAAAATCTAGGTCGTTACATTCCTTCACCCTTAAAAGAATTTCGTCCCTGAAATTGTTTAAGCAGGAAAAATGCTCCAAACCCATTTACTTATCAAAACCCAATTTGTTCAAATCGGCATTCCACTTTTCTAATCTTTTAGTTTTAACCAAAACAATTAGTTTCCAATTCTAACTCCAAAACTTTTATTCCAAATATAATTCGAATCAAATTGTCATTAACAAAAAATTTCTATAAAAATTTCAAAATTTTTCTAACACCCTAAATTTTAAATTTTTTTGGTAGTGTCTCCTCTATACGGTGAGCCTTTTGCAATATGACAAGAGAGATAAATATATATACATCGACCTACATGTCGAAAAACAAAATATATATCAATATTTATTCATTTTGCAGTATTTAATCCAAAAACGTACCTTCTTTTAGCATTTTTAAGCAAGTGGCTTCTTTATTTTGCAATTCGCGCAATCAAAGTCAAGCAAAACAACTCTAGGTACCTGTAGTTACTCAATTTAAACTCCTAAGTACCAAAACATGAATTTAATTAACGTTTCACTTATTTAAATAGTTAAAACACATAAACTTCATAAGCAATGCATGCTAATCATATATTTGTAAGCAATTGCAGGGTCTCGATACTAATTTAATTACTTTCAAACAATCCATATAATATTTCATTCAAATTTAAATAATTTATTACTTATTTTTCACGCATTCATTTTAGTTTTATTTCAAACAAACTCATATCCATTCCATATTAAAAAAAAACCAATTTTATTCCCTTCCATTAATTTATTTACTTCCGTTTGCGTCGAACAACAATTTTCCTATACAAATTTGGCGCTATTCATTTAATAGAATAACCATTTCTATGAAACCGAATAGATAGTCCGTAAGTTTTTAGATAGGTTATTAGTCAGCCCATGAAAACTATTAGATTAATAGTGATTCTAGATACTATAAATGAGACAGATATTCAAATGAATGGGGATGGGAAATCCAGAATATATTGCGTGTTTGCATATCATTATGATATATTGTGTTATGTTTTAACCATTGTGGATGAAGATGCACAGTATATGGTTATTATAAATTTTGGAAATATGCTAATGAGGGGGAAACTCGTTCCGCTAAGCAGCATGGTCTTGCTAGATTTCTATATGGTCCGAGATGGTAGATTATTATTCACACCGGGCTTTATGTCTGACTCGAAGTTTATGTTTTCCCCTTAAACTCTCAAGTTCTCGATTAATTTTAGTAGTTAGAGAGTTAAGGTTCTCCTTTAGACGAATAAGCTTCCGGAGGCGTGCAGGAGGCAAGCTAGCTAATAGGAGTTCCCTTTTGTCTGATTCCGCTGTGTTTTGACGTAATGGAAAAGTTGTAAAATTGCCTATATTTAGACTCTGATCATCCAAGGGAGCATTTTCATATGTCGCTCTTGGCGTATTTTGTAATAAGTATATTCTCTGAATGTGGTTCATGCATAGGGATTATGTAATGATTTTAAAATATGTATGGAATGAGAAATTTATTTTGTGATTTAATTTTTTTCGTATCCATATGTTTATGCTATATCAATGTATCTAACATTACCGCATTTAGTTACCGAGAATTAATAACTATGGATGATTGCAGCATCCGTAGCCATTAGTTTTGGGCCTCTAAATGGAGGATGTTACAAGAAGCATCCGTAGCCATTAGTTTTGGGCCTCTAAATGGAGGATGTTACAAGAAGTCCAAGAAATAGCAAGTCAAAGAATTAGTCTAACTCAGAATCCATCACAAGATACAAGAATATATATTTATTTTAGGAACACAGAATCGAAATTCCAGAATCCAAGGGATCTTAATCCATACCGATCATAATGATTGTCCATACCGATCGTAATGATTTTCCATACCAATCGTAATGATTGTACTTAGATTATGGCAGACAAATAAACAAATGAATAAACAAAGGTCTCACTTATACCGACCTGATACTAAAGATCATACTCATACCGGGAACATAGAATCTTAATTGGTCTTAAGGATAGTCCATACCGATCAAGCCAATTGTAGCAACCATAACTCAAAGACTATAGGTCATTCGTTTCTAATTTATGGTTATGAAAAAATCCGTAAGTATACCCGTTAAGATCTATTGGTTCCACCGAACACAAAAAGAGAGTAAACTCTAAAGTGTCAAATACTATCACTTTTAGTAATCAAAAGAACTTAACCAAAACGTCCCATGCCGTCTGGTGAAATTCAAGTATTTACTATAAGCTAGTAAATCTCACTTATTACGGATATACCGAAAAACCTGAACTATATTCCCTTAAGAATCTATCAGTCCCACCAAACATCAAAAGAGAATACAGCCTTAAAATGTTAAATACTTTCTAATAGCAATCACAAGATTTAACCAAGGCATTCCATACTACTTGGTGAAATTCGATTATTCGCTAATGGACTAGTAAGTACCACTCAAACATTCTATTTAATAAGTTGTACAATATTCAATAAAGTGCTACTAGAGAGCATTTAAACCAGTGGTAATAGTAAGTCGATTATCAGTTCTCCGCATAATATAGAACTAAGGCTCTCAAAATAGTTATCTTTTAAAAGTTTACAGTTTAGAAATCCAATATTATAATCTTCATATAGGAAATGATTTTTAAATACTTTATTTATAAACTTATCTTCAGACATCTCTTTTAAAATTCATAATCTCATGTACTTCCCATATATATATATATATATATATATATATACACACACATAGGCGCACGCACATATTCCATAGAAGCAATAATCCAATATTTCACTTCTAATATCAAAACAGTCTAATACACACACACACATATGTAGAAGCAATAATCTAATATTTCATTTTTAATATCAAAACACCCTAATATATATATATATATATATATATATATATATATTCCTTTTTAAAAGATCCATAGTTCACAAATTATTTTCTAAAGGTTGCATATATAAGTACTCTCTTAATTTTCAAAATATAATACTCGAAATCCAACCTATATCGATGTTTAAACACTAGTTTAAATAAAATACTTAGTATATAAATTTACCAAAACCATATGATAAAGATCCATAATCTTTCTTACTAACAAGATATACTATAGATATATAATTACTCATAAAACCATTTATAAAAGAACTAGATTAATTTGGAAAACAAGTTTGATACTTGTAAACTTAAATAACTCTCTTTTATGAAATTATTTATATATTAAATTTGGTGTTTATATTTATAAATTAGATAGATATAAGTTTATAGCATTCCAAACTTTTGATTCAAAGTGAATCAAAGTCCATAGCACATAATAGAATTCACTCCAATAAAGTACTAAGTCATCACAAAATTATAGCCATGAATTGGTCCATAAAGTTTCCACTCTAAATCATTTCCAATTCTATTTTATAAATTAGGAAATTGATGGAAACGGACATTCAAGGGGCCACAAACAAACATGCAAGCACAACATAACAACATTAGCAAACAAGACAAAGAACGAGGTAAGATCGAACGAGTCGAGGCAGCACCTGGAGCTAAAATAACTCTAGGTCTGCATGCCACCAATGCATCGGTGGTTCCTCATGGGTTCATCAGTGGTGACGCAATCTGGAGCTATCTCGGCACTAGGTTGCCCACCGGGCAGTTTGTTGGTGATGACTTCTTCGGCAATGACTGTTTTGACTCCTAAGGTACTAATTTTGATGTCATGAAACTATGATTTCAACAATAATTTGATGATTTAATAGATTAAACATCTAGGGTTTTCAACAAACAGAAAAATATACATCCAAAAATGCAAACAACGCAACAAATAGCGTGCATTTCAATAATAGGTCCTAATAACAATTCATCCAAAGCAGCACATGCACCCAATATAAATTTAGATATAGTTGTGTGAGTAGTTAACTCACGTTAGGTTTTAGGTTTCCCTTAGAAATTTAATAGACCTAACTTGCCTTCTCATGAAATACCAAAATCCTAAAATAAATTACTCACACGAAAATAAAACAAGAGTTATTTGCCATAAAACCGAAATTTAGAGGACCCAGAGGATGGACAACGGGTTTGGATTACACAGCTTTATTTTCTAGAATTTTCCAGGACTTTATTTGTATTTTAAAAGTTGAAACCTATGATTGGATTGGAAGAGAGATAAGACCTTAGCTCTTTCTTTTATTTTCAGAAAATGAAAGAATGTATTGGTTTTAGGAAATAAGAAGGTAGACTTCTCTTTTAATTTCTCTTAAATGAGCTTTGGATCTAAATTACCAAATCAACTTTTCTCTTTTTATTTATTTAACAATTAGTTTAATGAATTAACATTCTGAATGTTTAAAACACTGTTTAGCCTATCTTAGGTAAAATAATCCCTTAAATGATTTAAATATAGAACAATTTATTTTCTAAGAGAAGCTTATAAATCCCACATTTTATTTTATTTTAAAAATAAAAGATTCAAATCGGTTAAATATTCTAATGTTTCTAATATTATTGAAACTTAAAATTCTCATTCCAAAAGAAACTAATCATATTTAAAAATGCATAAACCCCAGTTTCTCAATTATTCTATAAATTTAGCGTTCACCAAAACCTAAATAAAATTTCAATAACATTTTCAAAGTGATTTCAAAACTTTGGAAATACTAACACTTCCAAATTTTACAATGATTTAGAATTAATCATTCAAAAAAATTATCCTTTATAAAAGACTAAAAATTCCAAACTAATGATTTGATTTATCCAATTTAAATCATAATTTAATTTATATAATTAATCCAAAAATATGGGTTGTAACAGATTTTCCACCTTAAAGAAAATGCGTCCTCACAATTTCGATCCAGAGAAAAGTCTATAATATAAATATATATACATTCAATAGTGCATTCTTTAAATTTAACCAACACCATGAGAATAAAACATTGTTTTAACTTACTCTTTAATTTATAAAATTAATATATTTTCATTCCTTATTTTCTAATTGGAAAAATAAATTCGTAGAAATATTTTTAACTTCAAATTTCTAAATTTTCAATTATTACTCCAAATAACTCTTTCCAAAATTTCATCATCCATCTAAACCATAAAATGATATACAGAATAACTCAAAAGTTATCACATATTATTCTTCTAAGCATGTATCTTAAATAAACATTCACAATTTACGATTATTAATAATAAAACAATGCTGTCTTGCCATCTATTTATAGCAAATAGCTTCATCAAATGGTTGTGATGTTGACAGTGAAGTCAACATGGCCTCGCTACTAAACTCTGTTATTGCTATGGTTCGGTGGCTGCACAGTAACCCAAAATAATACATATATAATGCACTTTTATAATTTCTATTATCATTTTCTAAATCACCTAAATTTTAAACACATATATACTAGTAGATAAATTTCCCTTTATATTTTTTTCCCAAAAAATTTTTCCCAAATTTTTTAACACTCGTAGATAATAATATCAAGTTTCAAATTATTTAATTAATATTATTATCAAAATTTCAACTAATATTTATTTTTAAAATTATCACATTTGTATATACTTTTATACTAAATTTTTTACTTCCAGATTTATGTTCACAATTTCTTAATTTTTAACTTCTTATTAAATAAAATTCATATATAACAATTTACTTTCATTCAAAAGAAAGAACTTGAAAGTTAAATTCACAAATGGAAGTAGATTTTCAATTATTATTTTTCGAAAGTTTCCAATCAACTTCCATTTAACTTTAATATTTACTAATTCCAAAATGTAAAACATTTTCCGTAATCTTATCTCATTATATAAAATAATATTGAGCTTTAATGATTTATTCATCACTTGGCTGCAAAGTTGATTACTTAGAATATCAAAGTTGCCTCGCCATGCTCTCCACTTCTCACAATTTATTTGGTGGCTAAAATATTATTTTAAACTAGTTAACTTAAATATTTTCCAAATTCTCAAATTAATTATTTCTCATGTCAAAATGTCTTGCTTGATGTTTAGGAACTCCTATCGATAATACGGTGCCCAAATATCGATCAGAATCCTTAACCATTTTCTAGACAAGTCAACACAATAAATAATCAAAAGTTTTCCTTAGTTATATTTATTTTATTATCACTAGAATCCATGACATCAAATCTAAACAAATACGACTAAGCAATTAATTTCTAACAACCAATCAACCAAAACTAAATAGTCACTTTCAACGAAATAATTATATTTCTAAAATTCCACTGTGCAACTCCGATTATTCCTATATCATTTAAACTTTTAAACCCATTTACTCAAATTTTCCAAATTAATTCACTCTAATATATCTCTTTTAAAGTTAACTTCCCAATAATCCAAAAGTAAATTTCCAAACTCTAAAGGATTTTAACACATTACTTTTCAAAAGTTTGATATCACAAATCCCAACTTAAATAAATGAAAATTTAAATCAAAATATATCCCAATTGATTATCCCAATAATCAATTTACATTCCTAGCCCTAACCAGATAATTAATATAACTATCAACCACACACCCAGAGGATAGGACTCTAAGTCTCACTAGGTCTAGATTTGTGATATTATATGCTATAATATTATGACTCGGCTCTAATAACAAACTGTAACGACCCTGTTAGTCCTTGAGATGATGGTTTTGATGACAACAAACTTAGAATAGATTATAAAATATAAATACTAACATTATAGTTTAGAAATATATGTATATGCAGGAATTAACCATGCGGGTACCAAGAATGAAGACTGTACAGTATAGAGATTCAAGATATCAAGATTGAAGACTCATGAGCATCAAGATTATTAAGAGTTCAAGTAATTTATCTTTTAATTGGAAATTTTGTTAAAACTCCTAGAAAATCATTGGCATCTTAAAATCCAATTTATTCGTGGAATGGAATCCACTTCGAGCCTGTTGAAAGGATGGAACCCTAAGTAGGATGGAACCTACGAAAAATCTAGTGGAACATTGTTTTGTATCCGCTAATCTTATTCAAAATGATTTTTTCAAAATTATATCTTGTTTTCAAAAAAATTTCAAAACCTTCCTTTTAAAAGCATCAAAAACATATATCCTGATTTCAAATACTTTTAGCCTCAAAATAATCTTTAATTTCAAGACCAAATTATATGTGGTTTTAACTATATTTAATAATAATATATTTAATTTTTAAATATTTATACTTAGATTTAAATATAAAATTAAAATAAAATTTTGTATATATTATTCTATATATTTACTTATGTATTTTAACTATAGTCAAGTATATTTATAAAGTTTAAAATTGTTGTAATATAAGATAGAATTTATTTTCAAAGAAAATCAAATCACCAAAATATCCTTTGTGATGTCGACATGCCCATGTACCCTATGTCGACGTAGTGTCAGTTGAATTCAAAATTTAAATTTCAAAAGAAGTGTCTATTCGTCATATCTCTTCACGAATGGACATGGCTGTTGTTTTCTATAAATAGGGGATGTTTTCAACGAATTTAAAAACAGTTTTTCTGGTTTTTCACTCCTCTTCTTCTTCTTCCACATTTCTATATACATATTCTTACCATTACTCTGCCGAAATCAACATTGAATCTAACTAAATTATCTCTTATTTGATTCTCTATCACTATCTCAACAAGATCCTTGGTGCTATTCAGAGTTGTAGGCTTTTTGTAATCAACTTAGCGAGAAAAGGTGTGATTGTGGCCTTGGAAATCAATCAAGCGAGATAAGGTGTGATTGTAGCCTTGGAAATCAAGTGGGTGAACTTGTTGCTCGAAAAATCAAGTATCTCTACCCAGAGGATTGTGAATCTAGAAGGTGTACCTCATTGCTTTGAAATCGAGGGTGTAATTGTAAAGATTGTATTTGAAAGGAAATCTGTACTTATGTGCGAGACTGGATGTAGGGTAACTCCGAACCAGTATAAAATCCGATGTGTTCTTTCCTTTACTGCTTTTACTTTATATTTGCATCTGTGTTTGATTCTGTGATCATATCTGTGTCTGAATATTGCATACATTTGTGTCTAAATTAACAAAAACTCAAAATGATTTAATAATTCTCTAAAATACTATTCACCCCCTCTTCTAGTGTTTATCCTAGCCTTAAGATCCTTAATCCGCATTTCTCACATTTTGTATCAGAGCAAGGTTTTCAAAGTTTCATAATCTGATTTTTGAAAAAGTTTTCAAAACGGCTACCAACACTGGTATTGTTACTAGCACTAGTATCCCTGTCACTAGTTCATTTGTAGAAGGTCAGTCTACTGTCAGACCAGCACTTTTTAATGGCAGTAACTATGCATATTGGGCATGTAGGATGAAAATATATTTACAGTCTATAGGATTAGATACTTGGAATATCACACAAACTGAATATTCTGAACCCACAACTGATTTTGCACGGTGGACCGCAGAGCAAAAGACTGTTGCACAATATAATTCTAAAGCAATGAATATTCTGTTTTGTTCACTTGATAGAAATGAATTTAATAGAGTGTCAGTTTGTAAGTCTGCATATGAAATCTAGAAAACTTTGCAAGTGACTCACAAAGGAACAAGCAAAGTTAAACAGGACAAAATTTCCGTGCTCACAAATTGGTTTCAATTATTTAAAACGAATTCTAATGAGTCTATTTCCGATATGTATAGTAGATTTCAGGATATTGTGCACTCTCTAATATCCTTGGGAAATGAATTTTCGGGAGAAGATCAAGTCAGAAAAATTCTAAATTCTCTTACTCCAGAATGGGATCAAAAGACACTTGCGATCGAAGAGGAAAATGACATCTGTACTTTAAAGATAGAAGAATTAATTGGAAATCTAATGTCGTTTGAAGTTCAAATGATCAGAAGGAGAGAAAGCAAAGCATCTGAAAAGAAATCAATGGCATTTAATGCACTAACTGATGGATCAGACTCAAAAAGCGATAATGATGAAGAGATAGCCTTTATGACCAGGAATTTTCGGAAATTTCTGAAATACAGAAAGATGAATAATCTCAAGAGAAACAACTATAAGAACTTTGGAAATCAGAATGTAGTGCCAAACATTGTCAAATGTTTCAACTGTGATGAAGCAGGGCATATCAAAAGTGACTATCTGTATCCAGATAGGCAAAATCCTCCTAAAAACAATGACTCAGTAAAGAAACAGAAGCGTGCATTTGCTGCTATTCTAGATGAATCAGACTCGTCCTCAAGCGATGATGATCAAAAGGCAGATAATTCAAATTTGTGTTTCACGGCAGTTCACGATTCCGACGAAATCAAAGAAACGGACTCAGAAAAAGGTACACATTTACAATATAATTGGTTGAAATTGCATGCTTAGAATTAGATGTTTGATTGTTTGATTGATTGATTTTGAATTGGTGTGTTATTTGAAATTTAAATTTTTTACTATTATTTTTATTATAAGTTTTATTAGTATAATATTATATTATTGAAAATACTATAATTCTAAAAATATTCCAGATATATAGACATTAAAAATAATAAGTGTATATATATATATATTAGAGTGCTTAGGAAAAATAAATCATAGAAATTCATTGGCACATGTCGACATGGTCCCTATCATGATGTCGACATGGGTACCAGAATTTGAAATTTAAAATTTGAACTCAAATGGTTGAATTTCCCTCCATCTTTTTACTTCATTCAATTATCTAAAAAGGCCTTTTAACCAGAGAACATGTCCTTTGAGAATCTATTTATTCACTATCTTTTCCCTCTCATTTTCAAATTCAAACTCTCTCTTCAAAACTTCAAGCTCTCTACTCTCTACTTTAATG
Organism: Allium cepa; assembly: GCA_030765085.1. Taxonomy (NCBI): domain Eukaryota; kingdom Viridiplantae; phylum Streptophyta; class Magnoliopsida; order Asparagales; family Amaryllidaceae; genus Allium; species Allium cepa. The sequence goes on from CM060935.1 coordinate 65,075,916, forward strand.
GCTTCTTCAAGCAACCCCTCCACCATGAGAATTTCCAGAAAGATAAAAGAGCAACTCTTCAATGGTCCGGAGGCAATTAAAGCATATATCAATTATGCTAACTATGCAAAAGCCCATCCCGGAAAGTTTGCTATCTTTCAAGATTTTTCTTCTTATGAAATTGATTATCTTTTTGCAAACAATCAAATTCTTAGTCTTGTTGATGCTTCTCAAAATGATTTTGTTTGTTATCCAAATCTTGTTAAAATTTTCTATGCAAATTTAAACCGTGGATTTTATAGTGGAAATGATGATGAAATTTGGAGTAGTGTCAAAGACACTAGAATTGTTTTGAATTGTGATCTTTTGGGTACCATTCTCAATTGAAAAAGTATGGGAATGGATCTTTCTAATTTTCAAATCGATGAAAATGATCGTGAGACATTTCATCACATTTTCAAAGGGAATGATAATTTTGAATTCAAAAATCGAAATTTTCGACCAAAAGCAAGAATTGTCAATCTTTTTTTGCAACTTACTTTGACCCCAAGATCGGGGAATTTTAATAATCCAACTTCAAAAGCTTGCAAAGCATTTTTTGCTATTTTTGGAAATTATGACATTAATTGGGCGTACGTTATTTTGGATGAACTTCGTCCCAAAAATTTTGAAATGGGTGAGAATACTTTGTATCATGGAATTTATCTCACTCGAATTTTTAACTATTTTGGAGTGGATTTCGAAGGACAAGAATTTGTTTCTAGAAAAGTTTTCAATCATTCCAACATTTCGCTTATGAAAATTCCAACTGTTTTTCAACCTTATGAGACTCTTGCCGAAAAGGAAAAGCGTTTGGCTCATAAGGAGATGGAAGAGGAAGAAGAAGAAGAAGGGGATGAAATGGAAATTGAAGAAGAAGAAGAAGGTGAAACTTCTTTGGAAAGCATCGACTATCCTCCTAATCCATCCAACAAAACCCTTCTCAAAAACCAAAAGACCATTGTTGAGAATCAACGGATTCTTAAACGATCCGTTAGTAAGAAGTTGGATAAAATTTCATCCAAGATGAACAAATTTATTCCAAAAGTCAGCAAGAAGCTTGGATTATCTTCATCATCATCATCTTATAACTAGTTCTACCTTTTCGTATCTCGTTGTATTTGTTTTGTTTTATTTTGATTTGAATGTTCATGAAGTTCTTTATGATTAATCGTTGTATCATCTTAGTATGAAATGAAATGGAATTTCTTTTCTGTTATCTAGCTTATCTTATCTCCAGAATAAATGTTAGTGTATTATATAAATATATATACACACACACACAATTATTCATAAAATCAAAATTAGTCACAAAAATTCACTGCCCCATGTCGATATACCCCCAATGACCATGTCGACATGTACTGGTCAGAAATAACACTTCATTTGAATTTGAAATTTGAATAACTCCCATATGTCTATTCATTTCAAACGAATTTCTACACCTACAAATACCTATTTCTTCTAGAATTCATCACTGAATATTATTTCTTATCTACTCTATCTCTCATTCTTCTCACAAATCCAAATATGGCTAATCCAATTCATAATTTATCCGATAATCATGAAGAAACTCTTAATTAGTTCAAGAATATTCTCTTGTTCATTCTTCGTAACCAGCGACACTTAGAATTGAGTCAAATGAAGATGATCAAGGAGCAAGAAAGGCATTTCGATGCAATACGATGGATGATTTCCTCCCTGCACAAGGATGATAACGAAGCACATCCTCCAGTCTCTCTCACCAATGACAATAAAAATTGGGATGCTATTAAAGCAGACCCTATTTTTGGAGGAGAAGGATGGATGGAAGTTCCTCGTAACATTTGATTTTATTGCTTTGTTTGAAACGTTTGCTTTGATTGATTTGATTTCATTTACTTTAATTTGGTTTGATATGGATTGATATTTAGTGTGGATTGATGATTGTACAAAACATATATAAATATACATTTGATCATTGTTTGATTATCAAGTTTGTCAGTTTAAACTATCTCTTAATATATCTATTATATTCTCCATTGTATAGTTTATTAATGCAGGTATTTTAGTCCAAGAATGAGGGGGAGTTCTATAGTTTGGAGTAGTTTTTTTGTTGATGACAAAGGGTGAGAAGTATAAAATACGATAGTCAGGCATAGATTAAGGGGGAGTTATTAGGATAGAATTAATATTTTACAAACAAAGGTTGTCATCATCAAAAAGGGGGAGATTGTTAGTCCTTGAGATTATGGTTTTGATGAAAACAACCTTAGAATAGATTATAAAATATAAATACTAACATTATATTTTAGAAATATATGTATATGCAGGAATTAACCATGCAGGTACCAAGAATGAAGACTGTACAGTATAGAGATTCAAGATATCAAGATTGAAGACTCACGAGTATCAAGATTATCTAGAGTTCAAGAATTCAAGTAATTTATCTTTTAATTAGAAGTTTTGTCAAAACTCATAGAAAAGCACTGACATCTTAAAATCCAATTTATTCATGAAATGGAATCCACTTCGAGCCCGTTAAAGGTATGGAACCCTAAGTAGGATGGAATCTACGAAAAATCTAGTGGAACATTGTTTTGTATCCGCTAATTTTTATTCAAAATGATTTTTACAAAATTATATCTTGTTTTCAAAATGTTTTCAAAATGTTTTCAAAACCTTCCTTTTAAAAGCATCAAAAACATCTATCCTGATTTCAAATACTTTTAGCCTCAAAATAATCTTTAATTTCAAAATCAAATTATCCATGGTTTTAACTATCTTTAATAATAATATATTTAATTTTTAAATATTTATACTTAGATTTAAATATAAAATTATAATAATATTTTGTATATATTATTCTATATATTTACTTATGTATTTTTACCATAGTCAAGTATATTTATAAAAGTTTAAAATTGTTTTAATATAAGATAGAATTTATTTTCAAAGAAAATCAAATCACCAAAATATCTTTTGGGATGTCGACATGCCCATGTACCCTATGTCGACATAGTGTCAGTTGAATTCAAAATTTAAATTTCAAAAGAAGTGTCTATTTGTCGTATCTCTTCGCGAATGGACATGGCTGTTGTTCTTCTATAAATAGAGGATGTTTTCAACCAAATTAAAAACAGTTTTTCTGGTTTTTCACTCCTCTTCTTCTTCCACATTTCTATATACATATTCTTACCATTACTCTGTCGAAATCAACATTGAATCTAACTAGACTATCTCTGGTTTGATTCCCTATCACTATCTCAACAAGATCCTCGGTGCTATTTAGAGTTATAGGCTTTTTGTAATCAACTTAGTGAGAAAAGGTGTGATTGTGGCCTTGGAAATCAATCAAGCGAGATAAGGTGTGATTGTAGCCTTGGAAATCAATTGGGTGAAATTGTTGCCCAGGAAATCAAGTATCTCTACCCAGAGGATTGTGAATCTAGAGGGTGTACCTCGTTGCCTTAAAATCGAGGGTGTAATTGTAAAGATTGTTTTTGAAAGGAAATCCGTACTTGTGAGCGGGACTAGATGTAGGGTAACTCCGAACCAGTATAAAATCCGGTGTGTTCTTTCCTTTACTGCTTTTAGTTTATATTTGCATCTGTGTTTGATTCTGTGATCATATCTATGTCTGAATATTGCATACATTTGTGTTTAAATTAACAAAAACTCAAAAATATTTAATAATTCTCTAAAACACTATTCACCCCCTGCTAGTGTTTATCCTAGCCTTAAGATCGTTAATCTGCATTTCTCACAGACCCCACTGCTATATCTATATTATTAAAGAACTTTATAAATAATGTTGTTTTATAACATGGAGAATATGGCTTGTTAAGGGTGACCAAATGTGAATATCACTTTAAACAAACACAGACACGTGATACTTACCATTTCACTAAATCTTTAAAATAAAACTTGACGTGTTCAGTGTGACGACCCAGAAATTGTTAACATTAAAAATCGAAATATTTAATTGATTTTAAATATTTGGAAGTTAGTTTAACTTGAATTTCAAATTTTACTATGAATTTGGCAATTTAATTATTTGAATTTAATTTATTAAAGTTGGATAAAAATTTGAATCATCAGTTTTAAGCTGATTAAAAATATTTTTCAAAGGCTTAGGAAATTCATATTGATAATACTGAAGATAATAGAAACTACAGAATTGAATTTGAAAGTGTAGCCTTCCAAGGCACAGTCTCGGAATTCGACGAAACCAGTTCCATTGGATCCATAATATTGTATTATTATCGGATTTCAATTTTCGTAGCATTCAGAGTAATCGTGTGATCGTACGATAAGCAAACACGCTGAAAATTTATATCGAAATTTAAAATTGTAACTGGTTCAAAAAACTATCTTCTCCATACGATCGAATTTGGACTCGGAACCTTTTTCATTGCGTTCGAAATAGAGGTTTAATCTATTAACGCATGGCAGCACGCCTCGATTGGAGTTCATAATTTTGAATTGCACAATTCAAAAACAATTTAAGTTTGAATTCAAATTTTAATAAAATAAAAATGAATACTGTAGCGTTAGACAGTTTCCATCTTTAACACCACGTGTTCGCTCTGATACCACATGTCACGATTCGAAATCTAATGTTCAAAAATTGACATCAAATACCTCACTTGTATTCGACTGCCAAAGGTTTAAACATCGAACTCCGGTCGGATAGAGCTTTAACAACATTAGGTGAATATAAAAACAGTGGAAACAGAATGAATAACTTTCATTACATCACAATTACAACATCGTCATAATATCCATTACAACATCAGAGTGTTTTTATACATATATCACAACTCCAAATAGAACATCATAATAGAACCACAAGTGATCATATGCCAAAAAGTCTTCAAGGAAATAAAGTGATAGCAAACTTCCAAAACTAAGCACCTTGAGATCCAAAAGCTTCCAAAATATCTCCAAGGTAAAGGCCTTCAAAAACCGATAGCCTCCAAACCAAAAACCTTCAAAATCCAGCTAACACCAAAACACGGAAAACCTGCTACTATGCTGCCCATGTGGAAATTATGGGCACCCAGAGTTTAGAAAGGGAATAATAATTGGAGTTTATTGTTCCCTTTCTAAACTCTGGGTGCCCATAATTTCCACATGGGCAGCATAATAGCAGGTTTTCCATGTTTTGGTGTTAGCTATATTTTGAAGTCTTTTGGTTTGGAAGCTATCGGTTTTTGGAGGCCTTTACCTTGGAGATATTTTGAAAGCTTTTAGATCTCATGGTGCTTAGTTTTGGAAGTTCGCTATCACTTTATTTCCTTGAAGACTTTTTGGCATACGATCACTTGTGGTTCTATTATGATGTTCTATTTGGAGTTGTGATATATGTATAAAAACACTCTGATGTTGTAATGGATATTATAATGATGATGTAACTGTGATGTAATGAATGTTATTCACTCTGTTTCCGCTATTTTTCTATTCATCTAATGTTGTTATAAGCTCCATCCGACTGGAGTTCGATGTTTGAATCTTTTGCAGTCGAATACAAGTGAGGTATTTGATGTCAATTTTTGAACATTGGATTTCGGGTCGTGACATTCAGTCTCGGTTCAAAATAATAAACACATTGGTTTCTTCAAATCGGAGCACTATATCATATAAACAACAGTCACATATCACAGCGGAATAATAAACATCAAATACATATATAAAACCGAGAGTCTATCAAATATAACACTAGACTCACATAATATACATCCAGTGCAAATTTCTAACTCAAATATATATATCTCATATATGGATACAAATCCTACATGAGACAAACTAAAGGTCCAAATGACTTATCTCTTTGCTAGCCTATCCATCCAAAGGTGTACCTGTCCTGTAACCTGAAAAGTCACGACCTGACCTGATTATTATAAAATAAATGGGTCAGACTATATCTAAATATCACAAAGGGTAAGAACAAGATATAACAGAAGAATATATAGCATAAGTAAATCTAGATTCCAAGATATACAAGTCACGGGATTAATTTACCTCAGAATTTGTCAAAAGATGCAAGAATATATATTGTTTCATGAACATAGAGTAGTCATAGATTCCAAATTTCCAGGATCCAAGAGATCTCAATCTGCACCAATGGTAATGATCGTCCATATTATTCATAATGATTGTACTCAGAGCGAGGCAAACAAACAAAGTTATCACTCATACCGATTTGATACCAATGATCATACTCATACCAAGAATACAGAGTCATAAGTGATCTCAAGGACAGTCCATACCAATCAAGGAAATCGTAGCAACCATGACTCGAAGACTCTGGATTATTCATTACTATTATATATTTATGGTTGTAAAGAAATCCATGAATATACCTCTTAAGGTTCTATCGGTCCCACCGGACACCAAAAGATAGTAAAATCTAAAGTGTCGAATATTATCGCTTTTATTAATCACAAGGACTTAGCCAAAACGTCGTATACCGTCCGGTGAAATTCAACTATTTACTAGAAACTATTAAAATTCTCTTATTACAGATATACCAGAAAAACCTGAACTATATTCCCTTAGGGATCTATCGGTACCACTGAACACCGAAAAAGAATACAAACTTAAAGTGTTAAATACTTCTCATAGCAATCACAAGATTTAACCAAGGCATCGCATACTACCTAGTGAAATTTGAGTATTCACTAATGAGCTAGTAAGTATCACTCAAACATTTTATACTAATGAGTTGTACAATATTCAATGAAGCATTGCTCGAGAGCATTTAAACCAATCAGTAAAACTAAGTCGATTATTAGTTTCCCATATATTATAGAACAAAGGCTCTTAAAACTTTTTCTTATAAAAATTTATAGTTTAAAAATCCAATATTACCGTCTTTATATAGAAAATGATTTTTAAATACTTTATTTATGTACTTATCTTCAAACATCTCTTTAAAACCATTTATAAAAAAACTAGATTAATTTAGAAAACAAGTTTGATATTAATAAACTTAAATAACACTCTTTTATGAAATTATTTATGTACTAAATTTGGTATATATATTTATAGAATAATTGATATAAGTTCATAAAATTCCAAACCTTTGAATCAAAGTGGTTCAAAGTCCATAACACACAACAGAATTCAGTACAATAAAATACTAAGTCATCACAAAGTTATAGCCATGAATTGATCCATAAAGTTTCTACTCTAAATCATTTCCAATTCTACTTTGTAGATTTGCAAATCAATGGAAATGGACGTCTAAAGTACTACAAACAAACACGCAAAATACAACATCAACAAACAAGACAAAGAACGAGGTAAGTAATAGGCGAGTCAAGGTGGCACCTGGAGCTGAAATAGCTCCGGGTGTGCACGCCACTGATGCGTCGGTGTTGCCTCACCGGTCTGTCAATGGTGACGCAACCTGGAGCTATCTCAACTCCAGGCTACCTCCCCCTCACCGACAGCCCGTTGGTGATGACTTCTTCGACGGTGATTCTTTTGACTTCTAGGGTGCTAATTTTGGTGTCATGTAACTATGATTTCAATAATTATTTAATGACTCGATATATTAAACATCTAGGATTTTTAGCAAGTAGAAAATTAGACATATAAAAATGCAAAAAACATGAGAAATTGGGTTCATTTCAACAACAGATCCTAACAACAAGTCATACAAAACAGTACATGCACCCAATATAAATTTAGAGATAGTTATGTGAGTGTTTAACTCACCTTAGTTCTAAGGATTCGCTTAGAAATTTGCTGAACCCAACTTGCCTTCTTATGAAATACCAAAACCTTAGAACAAATTACTCACACGAATACAAAACAAGAGTTATTTGCTGCAAAACTCAAAATTAGGGAGTCTAGAGGATGAAAATGGGTTTGGATTTCATATCTTTGTTTTCTAGAATTTTATAGGATTTTATTTATATTTTAAAGTTGAAACCTACGATTGAATTGGAAGAGGGCAAGACCTTAGCTCTTTCTTTTATTTTTAGAAAATGAAAGAATGTACAGGTTTTAGGAAATGAGAAGGAAGACTTCACTTTTAATTTCTCTTAAATGGGCTTTGGATCTAAATTACCAAATCTAAGCAAATCAACCATTCTCTTTTTTTATTTAATAATCGGGTTTCGTGAATTAAATGTTAAGTGTTTAAAACACAATTTTAGCTCATCTTAGATAAAATAATCCCTAAAATGAATTTAAAAACAGAACAACTTATTTTCGAATAAAGGTTTATAAATCCTAAATTCTCTTTTATTTAAAAACAAAAGATTCAAATCAATTAAATATTCTAATTGCTCTAATATTATCTAAACTTAAAATTATCATTCCTAAAAGAAATTATTCATATTCAACAAAAAATAAACCCCGCTTTCTCAATTATCTTATAAATTTAGAATTCGCTAAAAATTATATAAAATTTCAATAAAACTTTCAAAGCGATTTCAACGCTTTGGATATACTAACACTTCCAAATTTCATAATTATTTAGAATTAATCATTCTAAAACACTACAAATTCCAAACTAATAATTTAATTTCTCCAATTTAAATCATAATTTGATTTTCTTAACTAACTCAAAAGTCCAGGTTGTTACAAGTACCTTTTAGCAAAAAAACTATATACTCTAATTCTCTTTTTCGGCACTAAATTGCATTTGGACGTAAATAATTTGATACTTATAAAAATTTCAATACCATCCATATTCAATTTGATTAGTCAATAAACAAAGTTGTTGGTTTAATAATAATATTTATTAATTATCGAATTACGTTGGCCAAAGATTTTATTTTTTGGTTAACTATAGCTGACCATTGTACTAACCTTATACATCTGAGGCGACGAAATCTCTATTGAATATTGTTTCACTTTCTTTGCTTCAACTAAGAACTAGGTATTTTCATTTGATGGATATCATGACATTATTTAACAATAATCAAAGTGAAGTTTTCACATTGAAGCTCGATGGTATTATCAAGTCTAGATAATTATGCAGTATCGTCACTGAAAGTTTGTATGGATCGGTTATATGGATAAAATACTAATTTAAAAACTTGTGTGATATAGCAGTGGAAAATAGTCGATAAATAAAGGAAATGTAAAGCGGTAAGTAAATAACACCGTATATTTTTATACTGGTTCGAACTTCCCGTTCTACGTTCTGTCCCAGACTCCTTCTGGATTTACTAATACTCTCGCTTCATCCGGAGGAATAGGTACCTGAGCAACCAAACAGGATTTCAATACACTTGCCCGAGCAGCCGAACGGTACTTCCAATACAAAGTATTTAGTTTCTTGACTTGATGTGTTCTTGAATAACACTGACTAGTCGATATAGTACAATCTTCCTATAATCTTCTTCTTTGTGGTATGTAGTGTTTGTACGTGAAGAGAATGGAAGATTTAAATAGAATTTTCAATAGAATTCTTGTATGAACGCTTTAGAAAGCAAAGATTATGGCGAGTAGAATCAAAATAGGATAGAAAGAATTGTAATGATTGTTGTTTTTAAAGAATTTGATTCTTTGCTATATTTATAATGAACCAAGAGCTATTATCTTTCATGAACGGTAGTGCTGAAAAGAAACAAAAACAACCCTTGTAGTTGAGATATTTCTCTTTATTAAAGAGATGCGTCCCTTTATTAAAGACTAGTCGTTATATGAATTCAGCAGGCTGACTATAGAAGATTCAGCCGTTTGATTCAAACCCGAAAATAAATAGTGCAAAAGGCAGTACATTCAGCCGGCTGACTCAGTGGATTCAACCGGTTGACTATTGTGGAAAATTTAAATTTACCCAGTATTCAGCCGGCTGAATAGCTGTAGTCAGTCGGCTGAAATCAGTGTTTTGTGCATGTGCATACTTCTAAGTTACGTGTTAATTTTGTTTTGCAACATACCATTTTGGAGAGATTTTAACATATTTCTAACTAGATTCAGAAATAATAAAACATCTAATCTATCTTCGCGTATTTTTGAATCCATCCTTTAAAGATTTATTTTCTCCTGCAAATTTGGTTAGTATACAATAATTATATAGCTTATATAGTTGTCGCATTTAGAATCGGAGTTTTTGGATCTCAACGTTCTTCCTTTTTTTGATGATGAAAACTATGTAAATATAATGTAATATAACTCATAATACACTCCCACTGATTTGTTGCTCCCCATACCGATATGATTTACCTTTTCCCCCTTTGTCATCGACAAGAAGGAGTAGTCGATAGAAGGTAAGCATAGATAGAAATATCTTAAGCACGTAGCACATCACAATATTCAGCACTTATAAATGGTATTTTTACAATAGTTATGTAATTTAGCATAGTAATATATAAATATATATATGTATAAAACCGTATAGTAAAACATCACATAAGTAACAATATATCGATATCATAGAAACATCACAAAACATCACAGAACAAGCATAGACATATGCTTTTTTCAAAATTAAAGATTGTCACAAATTAAACGTACACATACAACATAATAATGTTAAACCACAGGCGTTTACAGCTAAATTATCACAAACATTTTAATCAAAAGTCCAGGAAAGAAATACTTAAAATGTTGAAAAGAGATAAAATAAGATTCATACCAAAATGTTTCATTCTTCATCCGTAGTATCCCATTTAAGAGTAGTCAAATCTTCAACCACTCCAGTAGAGGTTGACGAAGAAGAACATACCTTTTTCCATATTTTGTTCAAGAAATCCTTTATAGAGTTAAATTTCTTATTTGTGGATTTTTGAACTTTTCTATGCGTTGATTAAGCTTTACTTGATTTTTAGCTATTATTTTTAATGCATTTTTAGGTTTCGTAGTAGAAATAAAAGCTATATGACCCATTTGATTTAGTTGATGCCGCGTTTTTACATTTTTATTAACTTCACCAATTATATTTTGAATTGGATGATCTTTTAAAATTCTTGGTGGAGATTTCAAAACGTTTTCTAGATGATTTTCTGAAGTATCATTTTCCATAGTTTTATTTTCAGAATTATGTTCAGTATTACTTATTATTTCATCATCATCATCATATTTATTAGTTTTGAAAATTTCATCGAACGAAACATGAAGTGTTTCTTCATTGGTTTTAGTTCTCAAATTATAGACCCTATATGCTTTACTACGATCTGAATATCCTATAAAAATTCCTCATCTGATTTTGAATCAAATTTTCCAAGTTGATCTTTAGTATTTAAGATAAAACATTTTGAGACAAATATTTTTGAATATGATATGTTTAGTTTTTCTGCCATTAAACAGTTCGTATGGAGTATCTTTTGTTAGAGGACGAATGGAGACACGATTCAAAATGTAATAGGCAGTTGCTACTGCTTCTGCCCAAAATTGTTTTGGTAGTGTGCTTCCATTCAATAGTGTTCTAGCGCTTTCTTGAAGTGTTTTATTTTTCTTTTCTACAACTCCATTCTATTGTGGAGTTCTTAGAAATGGAATATTATAAACAACTCCTTTCTTTTTCCAAAAAATTCAAATAATTCATTTTCGAATTCTAATCCATGATCGCTTCTAATATTTTTATTTTTTAAATCTTTAGCATTTTGAATTCTTTTAACAAAATTCTTAAAGTTTTCAAATGTTTTGTTTTTATGTTTCATAAAAAAATGTCCAAATGAATCTTGAAAAATCATCAATAATTACAAAAACATATTTATTATGATTTATAGACTGAACTTGAGTTGGTCCAAATAAGTCTTGATGTAATAACTCAAGTGGTTGTAATGCTGAAATGATTTTCTTTGACTTAAAAGATGTTTTTGTTAACTTTCCTAGTTGATAAGCATCATAAATGTTTTTAACTTTAAAGTTCATTTTTGGTAATCCTTTTACTAAGTTGTTTCTAGATAGTTTACTTATAGCTTTGAAATTTACGTGACAAAATTTTTTGTGCCATAACCAATGATCATTTTCTTTAGCTATTAGACACATATCAGTGTTGTGATTAATTTTCATATTTAAAAATATATATTATGTTCTCTAATTCCTTCAAATATTAGATTTTTATTTTGATCAGAAATATTGCATTTATTTTTTGAAAAAGATATACTAATTCCCTTATTGCAAAATTGACTTATACTAAGCAGATTGTGTTTTAAGTTTTTAACTAATAAAATATTTGTAATAAGAGGTAAATTAGATGTATTGTCATTGCTTACATCATCTTTGCCGATGATATATCCTTTGGAGTTATCTTCAAAAATGACAGAACCTCCATCTGAGTAGATAATATTTGTCAGCATTTCTTTGTTTCTTGCCATTGTTTTAAGCAACCAATGTCTAGTATCCACTTTTCTCTTTTCTTATTTGGTACCTGTAAAAAATATTGAATTGACATTGTTACCCACTTCCTTCATTTGGGTCCTAAGAATTAGGTCTTAGGAAGCCAAACCCAAGAGGGTTAAGAGTTCCTTTAAAAGTATAATTAATATTCTTATGAATGCTAAAAATGAACGACTCTATATATTTACTTCTTATGAGACTATTGTTGGTTTTTTGGTACCCATATTTTGATAGTTTTCTGATTAGTAGTGGTAATTATAGTTTTTTGTAGTACTCTTTTTAAACCTATCATATAATAAATCATATGTTTTCCAGAACTACTAGCTTTGCCATAACCTAGACTTCTCTTACTTGAAGTATATTGGGAATTTCCAATAATTTTAGAGAGATTTTCTCTTCCTTTGTTAAAATTCGAAACATTCTTTGTAATACTTTATAGTTAGTTCTTTATACTCTCTATTTCTAATTCTAAGATTTTATTATTGCTTTTCAAATCATGATTTTCTATAGCTACTAAATCATTCTTGTTTTTCAACGATTCTAATTCTTTTTCAATCATTATGAGTTGAGGAGATAAATTTCTTTTCGATCTTTGAATTTTTACTAATCTTCTTCAAGAATTTTCTTCTCACTCGTAACATATCTACTTCTAGTTCACTCCTATTTAATTTTCCTAATGTATCTTTATTTGATCATTTCTGATTCTTAATTGTTTTAACAATTCAGAGTTTACTTCTATTAAATCGTCAAAAGAGAACTCACTCACATCATTTTTAGATGCGATGAAGCACGCATTAGATTGTTCGGTGTCACTATCACTATCGGATGACGAAGAGTGGAATCATCCCAAGTAACTGAAAAAGCTTACCTTTTCCTTTTGAACCATTTCTCATTTTTGTTTTTCTTGAATTCCGGATAGTTCTTTTTGATATGACCTGATTGATTGCACTCATAGCATTTCAGAGACGAGTTTGAAGGAAAGTTGTTTTGACCTTAATTGCTTCCAAAGTTTATCTTCTTTTTGAATATCAGGAATTTTCTGAAATTTTTGGTTATGAATGCCATATCGTCAACATCTTCATCGTCTGTTTATTTTTTTGTCGGCTTGAAATGCTATTGTTTTACAGTCTTGTGCTTGTCCTTTTCTTGCCTGCAAATTTACTTCATATGACATTTGATTTCGTATCAACTCCTTTGGTTTTATGGTAGAAAGATTGTTAGCTTCTTCGATAGCTAAGACTTTTCTTTCACATTCATCCGTGAGAGAGTTGAGTATTTTTGACACAATATCAAATCTGTATATTTTTCTCCTAGTGCCAAAAGTGAATGATATATGTCTTGAAATCTAGAGTACATATCATTTATGATCTCATCTTGCTTCATTCTAAAGTTTTGAAATTGATTCTTAAGCATAGATATCTTACTCAGTTTAACTTTGTTAGTACCTTCCTGTGTAATTTAAATGTGCGCCATATTTCATATCCAGTAGTACACATAGTAACTCTATTGAATTCATTCTTATTTAGTGCACAAAATAACATGTTAATTGCTTTTGCATTTGCAGAAGCATCTAATTTTTGAGTGTTAGATCATTTCGCAAAATCATTAGTAGGAACATGATATTCCTGTTGAATAATGTTCCATGCATCAAACCCATTTGATTGTATATAAATTCTCACCCTAGTTGACCAGTAAGCATAGTTTAGACCATTAAATAGTGGTGATCATGAAGTGGATTGTCCTTCAGTGAAACTAGAGTGACTATTGTTATCCATATTAATAAATATCAGATAACTTTGTTATGGTTATGCGATTACCGTGCTCTGATACCAAATGAAAGTTTGTATGGACGATTGTATGGATAAATATACTAATTTAAAAACTTATGTGATATAGCAGTAGAAAATAGTTGATAAATAAAAGAAATGTAAAGCGGTAAGTAAATGACACCAGATATTTTTATACTGGTTCAAACTTTCCATTCTACATCCAGTCCCAGACTCCTTCTGGATTTACCAACACCTTCGCTTCACTCGAAGGAATAGGCACCTGAGCAACCAAACAGGATTTCAATACACTTGCCTGAGAAGACGAACGGGATTTCCAATACAAAATATTTAATTTCTTGACTTGAAGTGTTCTTGAATAACACTGATTAGTCGAAATAGTACACCCTTCTATAATCTTCTCCTTTGTGATATGTAGTGTTTGTACGTGAAGAGAATGAAATATTTAAATAGAATTCTCAATAGAATGCTTGTATGAACGTTTTAGAAAGCAAAGACTATAGAGAGTAAAATCAAAATATGATAGAAAGAATTGTAATGATTGTTGTTTTTAAAGAACTTGATTCTTAGATATATTTATAATGAACCAAGGTTGTTTTCTTTCACAAACAGTAGTGATGAAAAGAAACGGAAACAACCCTTGAAGTTGAGATGTTTCTTTTTATTGAAGAGACGCATCCCTTCGTTAAAAACTAGCCATTATATGGATTCAGCGGGCTGATTGCAGAAGATTCAGCCGTCTGATTCAAACCCGAAAATAAATAGTGCAAAAGGCAGGACATTCACCGGCCGACTCAGTGGATCCAACCGGTTGAATATTGTGGTAAATTTAAATTTACCAGTATTCAGCTGGCTGAATAGTTGTAGTCAGTCGGCTGAAATCTATGTCTTGTGCATGTGCATGCTTCTAAGATACGTGTCAATTTTGTTTTGCAACATACCACTTTGGAGTGATTTTAACATATTTCTAACTAGACTCAAAAATAATAAAACATCTAATCTATCTTCACGTATTTCTGAATCCATCCTTCAAAGATTTATCTTCTCCTACAAATTTGGTTAGTATACAATAATAATATAGCTTATATAGTTGTCACATTCAAAATCGGAGATTTCTTGATCTTAACAGTCACTTTGAGATTTTCCATTTGACCTAATTATTATTAATCAATAGGAAACTATTGGATGAGTCATTCCATAGTTATCTAACAACTATCCGGTATGTAACCTCACGGTATCCTCAATGGCCATGAGTAACACACTTCTTGACATTTTGAGAGCGCCATGCACTCTGGTCACAATATATGTTTTGACATTCTTTCTCGTAACATATTGATCGGAAATATTTAAAACAATATAATATTTTTCATTGTGATAAATTTCTCATTATTCAACATTTTTAATTTCTATCACATAATATATTATTTAAGGTTTTTCTATTAAATATATTTCATTAGTTATTAAATTAATATCGCATAATATAACAAATATATAATAGAAAATAAACACCTTTTATTTCAAATGAGGTTCTATTACAAAGTTAATAAATTAAAATAAATTAAAAAATTGCTCTTAGGGCATACCCCTAACTCTATCAATCTCTCACTTGTACTTGAGGCCAATTATGGAATCTAGATCCCTCCCTCATTTTGCTTAGTATCGGGTCGAGTTAGACATTTCGTGAATGGATCTACTATGTTGCCTTTAGTGTTTACTCTTTCAGTTACAATTTCTTTATTAGTGAAGAACTCCCTAATAAGATGGAACTTTCGAAGAATATGCCTTGATCTCTTGTGAGATCTAGACTCCTTTGAAATCTGCATTGTCTTATTGTTATCACATAACAATTTTACGAGTTCCTCAAATTTTGGAAACACCTCTAGCTCGGTCATAAATTTGTGCATCGCTACATTATTATCCATTTTGAATTAGCCACCATCTCTTACTTGGAACTTTTTTGACTGACCGGTCCGCCATTCAATTTGAATACATAACTAGACATCGATTTACTATCATCGATATCACTCTAAAAGCTTGAATCGGTATACCGCTTCATCAGGAGGTCTTCATTCCTATTATAAGTAACAAGTCCTTAGTATTTCTCAAATACTTAAGGATACATTTTACTGCCGCCTAGTTTTTCTCCAAGATTAGACTGATATCAGCTTATGCATCCTAATACATAAGCAACATTTGGCTTAGTACATAGCATAACATACATGATGGAATTGATCGTAGATGCATATGGCATACTCTTCATATGCTCCTTCTCATCATCAGTATGAGGTGCATCCTTATTAGAAAGGACGATTCCAGATTGTGTCAAAACATTTCTACGCTTGGAATTTTCTATACCGAACCTTTTGAGTATGGTATATGTGTATGGTGTCAGAGACAATCCCGTCAACCTCTTAAATCTATCTTTATAGTTCCTAATACGATGTATGTAGGTCACTTATCCTGTATAATTCATGGAGAAGTTTTTGGACAACTATGCTTTCACTAATTCTAACAATGTAATGTTGTTGCCAATCAGGAGCAAATCGTTGACATACAAGACTAAGAACATGATAGCACTTCCTTATTCTTTCCGACATACGCATGCCTCTTTTATATTCTAATACAAACTAAATGTTTGAGTACTTTATCATATTCTAATTCTTTGAAGCTTGTTCGTAAACATAAATTGATCTTAGCAATTTGCATGTCTTTCAGTTGCTTCCACCGACTTTGAAACCCTATGACATGTATATGATTTATTCCTAATCACTATTTAGATATGTCATTTTCACATCCATCTGTTATATTTTGTAGCCATAAAATGCGGCGGTAACAACCATTATCCATATGGACCTAAGCAAGGCAACGGGCGTAGACCTTTCGTCGTAATTATCATTTTGAATCTGACAAAAACCTTTCGCAACCAATCTTACTTTATAGGTTTCTACCTCTCATTTGTATTTAGCCTTTTCATAAAAACCATATGCGGTCGATGGGTTTCAATCCTTTGAGTATGTCAGCCAAAATCTATACTTTGTTATCATACATGAATCCATCTCGGATTTCATAGCTTCAAGGCAAAGTGCAGAGTATTTCTTTGCAATTGTTGTTGGAATGAAAGAGAATGTTGTCTTCTAAGATGTCCTCTTTCTTGCCATCCACAGAAAGCCATAAAATCTCCGTGAGATTCTCTATTACATCTTCTAATAGGTTGCATGTTTTATATATAGTGAATTTGATTCTCCTACTGGCTCATCCTTCGTGTCAATCTATCAGATCTCATTCAAGTCTACAACTTCACTGTTAATTTCCTTTGATAAAAAGTCATTTTCTAAGAAGACGGCCTATAGAGGAGCTATAACCTTTTGTTCCTTGGTGTTATAGAAAATATAGTCCCTAGAATTCCTGGGGTATCTTATAAATCTACATGGAGCCAATATTGCTTCAAGTTTATTGGGGCCACCATTCTTAGCATTGGCTCGACAATCTCATACCTTTAAATAATTAAGGTGAGGTTTCATCCCCTGTTATATATCATATGACGTCTTAGGCACTCAAAATCAATATATGCATTGTAGTTTCCAACTCATATCCCCAATAGGAAAGAGGTAACTCGGCATTACTCATTATGGAACGGACCATATCTATAGTGTTTGATCCCTTCTTTCCAATATACCATTATGTTGTGGAATGTAGGATGAAGTAAATAGAGAGATAATCTCATTATCCTTTAAGTACTATTAGAGCTCTTGTCGAATATACTCACCTCCTTGATCTGATCGAACTATTTTAATTTTATGGTTCATATGATTTTTTACCGCGCCATTATACTATTTAAATATCTCACAGATATCAAATTTATTCTTCATAAGAAATACATGTCCTGGTCTCGAGAAATCATCATTAAAAATTATAGAGTAAGTTGAATTATCCTTTGTCATTATAGACAATAGGCTACATACATCAGTATGTATGAGACCTAACAGTTCATTAACTCTTTCGTTGATCCTACTGAAAGGTTGCTTGGTCATTTTTCCTTCAAGATGTGACTCACAAGTGTCAAATGATTTATAATTAAGTGACAATAGGATTCCTTCAATTTTCAGTTTATGCAGTCTTTTGTCACTAATATGACCTAGCCTACAGTGCCATAAGTAACTACCATTAAGGTCAATAGAAGAATTATTCGTAGCATAATATTATTAAAATTCTATACACAAATGTCATGATCCAAAACAACATTGCAAATATTATTTCCATCAAACATAATATTCCTAAAACTGACTGTACAATGAAAAACAAAACCCGTCCCAAACAATCTAGAAATAGATTATACCCTAAGTAGTCAATATCGATATTGTCCACGTATCGGTTAAGTACTGATATAAGATATTTTAAAATATCATGATAATATTGGTAAAATGTCAGACATGTGTAGAAATGTTATAAATGATATTGTACTATGTTATAGTGTTATATTGATGTTAAGTATTCAAATACTTGGATAAATAATCTCAAATTACGATCAAAGACCGATTACATATAGTTTATACACTTTATTTATTGAGATATTCTATTTAGTATATATCATAATATATGCTTATACAAACCAAGAAATTCATATAGTTTGCATCTTTATTATTTTCTTCGTTTTTAAATTATGTTCATTTTTTCTTCAGTTATTTAATCATATACATCACTTTTCCAAAGTCTCCATATTTATAGTTTTATCATTTTTATTCTTGTTTAATTTATCAAATAAGCAATTTTGATTTGATACCCATTACTATTTTAGCTCATTCCTTATCGATGTTTCAAATATATAATTTTACTATTTTTTAACTTTTAGTTATGGGTACATGATAATAACTAATAAAATGAATTTTTACAAGCTAACTTACCATTTAAAAATGATGGGAAAATTAAAATAAAAAGATAAGTAGCTTTTTCATGATCTTGCCTTCAGTGGTTAAGTCTTTAAGGCAAATAAAACATATAAAATAATGGAATAAGTAGAGTTTTCTTTATTGATAGACTAATGAAGAAGCCTAAAACTATACGATTAAAACTAAAAATTAGTGCATTAGGATGTGGAATATGGTCTATAAATTATCATTCACCATATACAAAAACAAATATTTAGAATATAAAGATATTTATTTGTAAAGATATTTTCTCCAACTCATACAATACTGAATGATATTCCTACATTAAATATCAAAGTGATATATCTGGAGTATCGGGCGATATATCAATAACAATATTTTAAGCGATGTTTATAAAAAATATCAGCTTAGGAGCGATATTATCCAATATTAACTACATTTATTATATCGCAAATAAAGCTTTAACATAATAACAATTGTTCAAAATTATTAAATCCATTTGGCAATGTCAAGTGACAGTCTCCAACTATAATTGCACCTACAATATATAGATCCACTAGCAGCTCTAAGCCTCAATTCATCATTTACCACATGTCATCTCCTAAGTCCATGTAACGAATTACAAATATGAGTTTCAGATACAATATCTAAAACTCATGATAATTTATTGATTGCAAAATAGTTTTGAATCATAAACTTACTTCTAGGAATGGAAGAAACACTTTCTTTCATTTCTTTGACCATCTTCAAATAGTCCGGACAATTGCATCTCCAATGCCCCTTCTTGTAACAATGGTGACATTCACCTATGTTAGTAGGTGCATTGTTCATACCCTTTTTGGAACCTTACTTTCATTTCTTTGAATTTTCAAAGATGTGGATCTACCCTTTACAGTTAACACTGTGTTTGATCCTTGAATGATCCCTCAGTTGACATTGACATATTGAGTAGCTTGATGAGGTTTACACTCAACCGGTTCTCAACCGGTTCATATTGTGGTCCAATATGAATGGCTCATACTAAAAAGTCAATGAGCCTAAGATCAAATTCACTTGTAATTCATCCCTTATTTTAACATCTAGCTTTGAAAGTCTATCAACATAGATTTTCATGGTCAGTACGAAATTCTCAATGTGACTACCCATACTTATCTTCCTATCGAACAATATCTTAGTAATCACATGTCTTATGGAATGAAATAGCTCCCTAAACATAGCTTTAAGGTTTTTAAGGAATTTCTGGGCAGACATGTTTTCATGCATCCTTTGCAATGACTTGTCTAATGTAGACAAATCGAAAATTTTAGTGATTTCGTAATCAGCTGCCCAAGTGTTATTATGACGACTGTCCGATACCGCCGACGCCCAATATAACTGTATAGTGTATTGCAACGGTGCTCGATTGATCCAGGACGACCATAAAAGATTCTAGTAAATAAATGAACATCATAAACCTACCGTATATCTCATACTACATCGAATAAAATATAATGGTAAACATCTCAAATATAAAACAGGCGAGACAGTAATAGCTAAATGAATCATAAAAATCATAGTACTAATATCCATACAACTATATAACATAAGTGATATAGTTTATATAACTGACAATAAACGCAAAATAGGTAATTGTCTCTAAATAGATAATAGCACTAGTAAGCTTCATAGTGCTACACGCTAGAATAATAAGCAATAATAGCTAAATATAGTAATACGAGAGTATAGACTCCTGCTCGTCTCCTATCCAACTTCACATGCTTGATAACCCTAATCTACTCATTTAAGAGTACCCCAAATAACAGAAAGTAAAGCATAAAATCTGGAGTCGGACAATAGTCTGGTATGAGTGGTAGCTGAAATACTATAAAGTCAATATACTAGGACAAATGGTACGGAAATCATATCTGACTTGTCTCTCATTCTATATCATAATCATCATGGGTGTACTATACATTTAAGTACGTAGTAAGGGGTGTTGAGGTATCTCCATCAATAACATCTACACCATGCGACATCCCTAGGGTAATATGTAGCCAAAGCAAACATAGCATCCATCATTCCTTCTCATATTCACCCACTCGGTGCATTGAATATATAATAACTCGCTTGAGCCATCATGCTCGAGGACTAGAATATCCACCGTGATAGTCAACGTTCTAGTATCGCAGTACTCGAATCACGCCATTTAGTAGGTTTGGTAACGCGCGTCAATCCAAAATAAAACAAACCTCTCATCAAAATATAAGAAACTATCATGCCCTAAGTGCATACCCCACTTTATGAGTACACTGGAAACCTCCGAGTAACAACGATCTCTTTTTACACATGTCATCTACAGTAAAGCATATCCTAGAACTGTCCTTACAACTCCTATCTAAAGTCGTCATGGTTTTGGATGATTTTCGACAATCATCATCAGTTGTATAATATTACTATTTATCTCATAACCTTCCTCCAACGGTTCCTTTAATCCAATTTGTAGTCCTCTACTCTATGTCTCGAAGTACATCCATCCATCATCAAAATCATTAGTTCCTATTACAATCAAATTTCCCCAATCTTTGAACGTCAAATGATCGAATTAGACGAGAAAATGATGAAGAAATGACCTAAAGGATTGAGAAACATCTTAGAAAGGCAAGAAAAAGGAAATATCAAAAAATGGGTGAAATAGTCGACTTGAGTTTTTCAAGACCCCATGGGTCGGTATTGAGCTGACTTGGTCAGACACACAAACTTCCTAGGTCCAACTCGAAGCAAAAAAAGAAAGACATGATTCACAACAAACTTAGAAAATTCCAAGGCCAAGTCCAAAGCAAATGGAAAATTTCCTCAAGATGGACTTGAAGCAGCTATGGTCTCCCCACTACCGATCATAACACCACTGATCCAAGACCACTATTGATCCAAGCTTCACTGATCCATGCTCACCGATCCAAGTTACACTAATCCATGCTCAGCTACCAATCAAAACTACGTCGATCCATTTTTCACCGATCCAAGCCCATTGATCTAAGCCCGCCGAACCAGACTCCTTGGATCGGCACCGATCCAACACTTAGCAATTTCACCGCCCTAGCCAAACTCCCAGCTAATGTGCAAGCAACCTGAAGTAAACCTCTCAAGAACTCGAAGCAAGCCCTTAGTTGACCTGAGCACAACTCGAAGCACTTCTCCACCGATCCAAGAGTTGCACACCATTATCAATCCATTTTCCTTTTCCCATAGCTCAAGAAAATGAATTTAAAACACTTGAAACTTGAAGCGTGACCATATGATGCATTCCTTGTCACCCCACACAATTCACATCAAATTCGGATGAAGTCAAATTCTTAGATCATCATCGATCCAAGACTTGAATATCATCCTCGATCCATCTTTTTTTTTCCATTACTCAAGCAAACGAACTCCAAAGGGCTTCAGACTTAAAGCATTGTCCTGTGAGGCCTTCCTTGTCACCCTACATGGTTCGCATCAAATTTGGATGAAATCGAATTTTTGGATCATTACTGATCCAAAAATAAATTTCTAATTTTAAGTCGTTATTCGATAGCCATTTTCAACCAACATACGTTATACATTCAAGCATTAAACATATACAAAAACTCTAATAGGCAAGCAGTTATACATATCAAATTAGAACCTAATTATGAGGAAAAAACTAGAGAATAATTATAAGAAAGGTCCATAAGAACACAAGTTCACTAAATTTTGTAAAGTCATTTCAAATTAACATATGTGACTAGTTATGGTTTAAAATAGTTTTAGAGTCCAAAAACCATTTTAAAACATCATTTTTAGGTATATAATGACTAATTAGCAAGTGGAAGGTCATAGCCACTCACCTAGAATCCAAAGCAATCTGAATGTGCTCTAATCCCAAGATGAACATCGGATCAAAGATGCCTTCGACGACAAATCTCCTAATCAAAGTTCTAATCTCGCGAATCTCCTTTGGTAACAAAATTTGACTGACTAAAATAAGGTTTAGATTGGTTCTTAGGCTAGAGAATGTTAAAATGATGGCACTCTAACTATTTTTAGGAAGTGTAAATGACAAGAAGAAGTCTCATCAAGCCCCTTTGGGTGCTAATCCTGAAATTGGCCTTAGGAACTAACCTCTTTAATTACTAAGTAAGCTGTTCAATCAAGTAAGATTTCAAACAATCATATCTCCTAAATAATATGTCCATTTTTATACTATGATCATCTACAAAGAGAGAAATCATTATCACGATCTAAAGGAAATGGTCACATACCCCAATTTAGCTCCTATCAAAAGTTATATGTCATAAAATATTTTCAGGGTCAAAATCATTCCTTAAAAATTCTAAGGGTGGAAAATGTCTCTAGTAGTCATTTCCCAAAGTTAAGAATCATACGACTCTATATAAAAATAATATTATTTTATGATCCTCTTATACGTAAAATATGGATCGTCATAGTTATAAGCTTTTACTGCCACATGATCAATGCCTTAGCTTATTTCTCTCTTAATGGTTCAGTTATAGGCTACATAAGCATTTGTATATGGGTGCTGTCTTAATATCTCTTAATGAGTCGGTATAGTTTGGTCCGGTGAGCTTATCATTAGAAAATAGTCTCAGGTTAGTCATTTTGACGCAAAATTAATTTAAGTAAATTATAACAATTTGTACATAGTACATGTCCTTATATTATTATATAGGTAAATGTTACATTTCATTTATCTAATATGCTCCTATTAGGCTTTTATGTCTCTCAAAATCCTAAGAGAAAACATAAAATCTTTCAATTTCTCTTGTGGGTGTTAGGACTCGCTTGCCTTAGAATTTTGACCTTGACGAAGCTCAACAAGTTATAAACCCATAAGCAATGGATAATACTTTATCGGTTATACTATATACAACTCATAACCCATAGTCTTTGTCCTAATCTTGTCTCGACCATGAGGAAGTTTAACAAATCATGAGAGATTATTCACTCATACCTACCATTTCACGACGGCCTAAGTATAATGCAAGCACCATGCGGAAAGCTTAATAAATACATGAATGTACCTTTCCTCATTTAGCCAACGTATCCACACATAACACATCTAGCTTGAGGAAGCCCGGCAACTAAAGAGTATGCAAGTAATCTATTAATATATAAATGGTAGCGAAAAACTTATATATGAAGGATTCATAGTTATATATATATATATATATATATATATATATATATAATGTGACGTCGATTTAGGGAACGATGTATTTTTTATGAAATATCCTCAAGATTCAAGTATTGAACACAAATGAAATTATGATACACGTACAATACATATGTACCTATTCATTGAACATTAAGTTGGGTTTCTTATAGCTCCACTTAAGTTTTATACATTCATATTGTATAAGTTTATTTCACTTATAACTGCTTACAATATTAATAAACTTATATGATGTTTTTATATTTATTACTAGTCAATCATATTTAGTTACTTTTAATTTATTGATTTAATTAATTAATTAAATAAATTATTTTAAAATTCCAAAAGTTTATATTATTTATCTTAAACAATTTAAGATGAATATTAGTTATAACACTTATAGTTTTGTATACATATATCATTATATGTACATACATTTTATTTTATTAATTAACATTTAATTATTTGTTTAATAGTTATTTTATTTTATTTTATTTAAAAAATCAATAGATTTAAAACTTTTTATTTTATAATTTTCGTAAATAATTTAAGTTGTATGCATGTGTACACTAGATATGTGTATGTGTATTTAATTTAACATTTATAATACGCACACATATCAATATATATGTTTATTTTTAATTAATTAATTATGTAGTTAATCCAAATTATTAAATAATTTCTAAAATATTGATTTATTTTCAAAAATAATTTAAAAAAATATTGTATAACCTATATAAAATTTATTTTATATTTTAAATTTAAATTTTAAATTCAAAATCTATTTTTAAATTTTCAACAAAATTTTGAATATTACCCTAAGGCCCAGATTAATTTAGGCCTTTCACAATTTGATTATCCTTTTGGACTTACTCTATCATTGAGCCAGGCCAGTGCCCAGGGAGCTGAGAAGGGGAGAATACTTCACTATCCAAACCTAAGTCAAGATAATACTATTTTAGATACCTAAATAGTGAGTTGGCTTTATTAATTGGCTCTAAAGTTGCCAATTTAGACCATAAAGACCATAAGGGCTCATACACCATTGTTGGACCTCGACCAGTTGGAAGCAGGTGAAATAGGTATATTTCAAAAAAGTTTCCTATATTTGGATCTATTGGGCCCATAAAGTCTAAAGGTATAATTAGATCCAGTCTAATCAATTTAAACAAAACTATATTTATTTAATTTTTATTATTTATTAAATTGATGAATTTGATTAAAAGCGTTTGTATAATTTATAGGTATATCAATATTAGCTTATTTGTGCATTATGTGCACGTGCAATGTAACACAGGGTGTAAACGATCAAATTTATATATTAAATATAGATTTATATCTAATACACATACACAAACACTTATCTCTTACACATGTGTGTATATTGCTTGAATTAATATTTCATAATTTATCTACAGATATAATTTTCAAAAATAATAATCAAAGTTATTTGTAAATAGATATGATAAAATTTTGACTCGACCTTTAATTTCAAATTTCAAATTTGAAATATTTAAATTTGACTTAGTAAACAAGATACTAATTTAAAGCAAGATTTGAAAATTTAAAATTCAAATTATAATATCATAATTTAAATTTTGAATATTCTAAAATGATATACATAAATGCATATATATATATATATATATATATTAAAATAAATTCAAAATCAAAAAATAAATATATTTTAAAAAAGGGGATTTTAGGCTCAAAGAAAAAGTTGCAGAAAAATTTAGTTCTAGAGACAAGAAGTTTGTTTTTTAGGCTGAAAATGTAAATCACAGAATGATAGTTGTAAGTATCATTTTCTGCTTATACTAACAAATGTCCTTCGGACTAAAAAAAAACTTGTTGTCCCCGAGACTAAATTTTTTCGCAACTTCTTCCCTGCGCTCTGTTTAAAAAATTGATACAAAGTTACATTAACTAAATATTATGTATAAACTTAAATATTTAAATATTAAAGTAAAACAATACATGAATATATATATATATATAACATACATATATTTGTGAATAAATGTTTCGATAAAATAAAAAATAATATTTTTTTATAAGCCAAAAGTAAAAATGTATGTGTATATATATTATTTAAAATACACCATTTAAAGAAAAAGTATTAACTTAATATATACGCATACACAAATACATGCATATATTAATTTAAAATTAATTTAGCTGATTTTTTACTTTTGTAAATAAATAGAGAATTTTTTCTACATAATATATAATTTGATTTAAATTCATAAGTTAACCATTTAAGAAACTAAACAATGTTCAAAAATAAATAATCAATGTTATATATATACATATATATATACATAATTCAAAGCAAATTTTTGTTTTATTCATCGAAAATAAAACACGCACACACGCACACACGCACACACACACACACATATATATATATTGATGGTCTTGAAATTGGCCACCAACACCCATTTATATGAAAGGACCATTGTTCACTCACAGATCTCAAATAGTATCCAATGTAGAGAATATAATATAAAGAACAATTAAAAATGAAAGCAAGTAAAAAGAGACAAGATTTATAATGGTTCGACTAACTCGGCCTACATCTACTCCAAAATAATCCTTTTTATTATATTGTAGTTTGTTTACAGTTACAGTTCGAAATCCGAGAATAAAATTAACAGAGTGTAGCCTAGGTTCAAGATAAAGAAAATTAAAAAGAAGCTATTGAAGATCCCTTTTCTCATGCCGTGTCTGTTGTATTATAGGGGAAGATGGCATGGATCAAACTGAAATTTCGGCAGAAGGTTCAGGGGACCAAGACGAGGCCACCCAAAAATTTCCAAGCCCATCGGGTCCCACAAAAGGGATTGATACAAATCCTTATTAGTGTGCCCAAATGGGCTGCGATCCCTAAGGGGTGCCCCGTAACGTTAGTTACTTGCTCTTTAAATTTCATGCAATTTTGACATACGGTTTGTGGATATCGCATTTTCCATGAAGTAATGTTGCTTGAATTATGATGCATGTCGATCCATCCAAAGGGAGTTATGTGGATCCTTTCAACTTTCTCCAATAATAATGAGATTCCTAGAGGGTGTCTCACATATTGTAATAAGCTTGTACTCCAAGTTTCACGTCAATCGGATGTGCAGATGTTGAGATATTGATCGACCTTTGGTATAAAGTTGGGTTCAGCTGATCCCTAAGGGGGAAGAGGGACGATCCTTAATGAGGGATAGAGGGCGATCCCTCTAAACTCCTCCAAATGCCATGTGATCCCTATGGAAGCTTCTCCATGTTATATTATGCTTAACCTCCAAGTTTCATACCAATTGGATTAGTAGGACTCGAGTTATTGATCAATCTTTGTTGCATCATGTTGGGAAAGCTAATAATAGTTGATCCCTATGGAGGAAAGAGGGCCGATCCCTTCAACTTAATCTATTTGATGTGTGATCCTTAGGACAGACTCCTTAGGGTCCCCACATCTTGCTTACAAAATTTTATATTCATTGGATTCATGGATTTGAGATATTAACTGTTTTCCATTAAGTTGTACTTGCTTGGCTAAAATATACTGATCCCTTTTTTAGGCGAAGTAATTTGCCCATAGCTTGCGCGTACAAACTCCAAATGACTTGAGATTTGAAATGTAGCCTCATGGGGCCTTCCTCATTATTACACCTAGTTTGAGACAAAAATTAAGGATATTTACCGATCCCTTATGGGAAGGGATGGGCACCAATCCCCTACCTAGGGGAGGTACTAATCCGTACTTAGAATATCTTGGAGACTCTATCTCTTTGTCTCGGTTGCTCGTCACTTCATATCATTATCTACACTTGATTTCTAGATCTCACAATCATTTCTCTTGGCTATTGGTCTTGATAATTGTGAAGTTTGTTGGGTTAAATCTATTTGTCTACTGCTTTGGCAAAAGGTGGGTTAACACTTTGCCCCCCAAAACATGCCTTACAATAAGAAGGTGTGTTTTGAATTGCCACAAATCCAGAATTCGAAATCCATAATCCATCGATAGCTGTATTTTCCAATCTAGAATCCAATCCAAATACATAGTCTCTCCGAATCATTTTATTCGGATCTGCATCCATCCAAAGTCAAATCCATTGCTGTTTGAAACCGATATCCAAATCCATGACCTCTCCGGATTGTTATCCTAATCCAAATCCTCGATCTCACAAGATCCTTGCCGAGCACAATCCATGCTCGACGACCATAATAAGATGATCCATCGTGTTCGGGTGAAGCGGCCTACTCCTTGTCAGGCAGAGTCCATACCTGATGACCTTGATCTCTTTGGATCCTTGTCGAGCATAATCCATATTCGACGACCTGAGTAGGTCGATCCATCGCGTTCGAGTGAAGCGACCTACTCCTTTCCAGACATAATCCATACTTGATTACCTTTATCTCTCTAGATCCTTGCCGAGCACAATCCATACTCGACGACCTGAGTAGGTCGATCCATCGTGTTCAAACAAAGCAACCTACACCTTGCCAGGAATATTCCATACCTGACGACCTTGATCTCTTTGGATCCTTGTTCACTAATCCTTCACCCAAAGCTCGCCTGATCATCTCTAAAAAATCTATCACTGTCTTCCAGTGGCAGTCTCCTATCATCATGTCTAAGCTGCCTCCCGATCCCAAGAGGGAATTCTGGAACATATTCCTCCAAACGAGCATCAAAATTTCGATTTGCACCAAGCTCCATGGGATGGTCGTAGGTCTCCAATATCACGATCAACCTGAACCAAGGCATGCCTCCTAGCCTATGGGGATCGGTGTCGATCCCATTGGAGGGATCAGTGTCGATCCCTCTAAGATGGTCGAGAATAGCCCCAGCTGCTCCATTTCATTCCTTTCTCCATTGGCTCCATTTCCATGTTCCCGATTCTGATTTCCAACGATTCCTGCTACTTTAAATCCACGGTCTAAGTTGTCATTGGATGTTGCCCTATTCCCTTGATTCTATATTCTAGCTTATCCAATCCGTCGAAGTATATTTTGCATCATATCCTCCTATCTTTTTAGCATCCTCTCCTGCATAGCATCCAGCATTGTTTCCATTTTATCCCTGGTGATACAGATAGAGGATTGATTAGCTCCAGCTCCTGAGGAAACCTCTTGATGCCCTCTATTATGGCTTCTTTCCGGTAACACTCTCTTTGTTGATTGCCTAGCCATTGCTTCTAGATCTAAGTGTCTAAGCTTCCAGATCTAAGATCCTAGCTTCCAAATCAGTGGGTGCAAGTCTTCTCGGTGAAAACATCAAAATGTAGGCATCGAAAATAACACCAGTTATATGAAAGCACCGATATCCAGTAATAGATCTTAGATACTTTCCAATGTAGAGAATCTAATATGAAGAAAAAACTAGCTAAAAATGAAAGCAAGTAAAAGAGGCAAAATTTATAGTGATTCGGCTAACTCCGGCTTACAGACGCTCCAGAATAATCCTTTTTATTATACTGTAGACTACAGTTACAGTTCGGAATCTTAGAATAAAATTGATAGAGTGTAGCCTAGGTTTAAGATAAATAAAAGTAGAAAGAAGATCTCGAAGATCCATTTTTTATGTCATGCCTGCTATATTTATAGGGAAAGATGTGTACTGATCTGACCAAAATTTTAGCAGAAGGTTCGAAAGACCAAGACGAGGCAACCCAAAAATTTCCAAGCCTAACAGGGCTCACAATAGGGATAGGTACCGATCCCTATTGGTGTGTCCAAATAAGCTACGACCCCTAAGAGGTGTGCCCTATGATGTTAGCTACTCGTTCTCCAAATTTCATACAATTCTGATGTATGTTTGTGATATATCACATTTTCCGTGAAGTAATATTACTTAAATTCTGATTTCTACCGCTTCTTCCAAAGGGAGTTACGCCGATCCCTCCAACTTCCTCCGGTTGAAATGAGATCCCTAAGGGGTATTCCACATATTGTAGTAAGCTTTACTCCAAATTTCATATCAATTGGTTCTATAGATGTTGAGATATTAATCGATCTTTACTATAAAGTTGGCTTCAGCCGATCCCTAAGAGGGAATAGTGTCGATCCCTATCGGGGGATAGAGGACGATCCCTCAAAACTCCTCAAAATTCTATGTAATCCCTAAGAGAGCTTCTCCATGTTGTATTATGCATAACCTCCAAGTTTGATGCCAATTTGACTAGTACAACTCAAGTTATTGATCAATCTTTATTGTAATACGTTGTGAAGGCTGATTATAGTTGATCTTTATGGGGGAAGATGGCTAATCCCTCCAACTTACTCTATTTGATGTTGATCCCTAGGGTAGACTCCCTAGGGTCCCCACACCTTTATCACAAAGTTTTACATGCATTGGACTAATGAATTTTAAGATATTGATTGTTTTCCATTGAGTTGTACTTGCTTGGCTGAAATATGCCGATCCCTTTCTTAGGTGAAATAATTTACCCGTAAATTGCGCATACAAACTCCAAACGACTTGAGATTTGAAGTATAGCCTCATGGGGCCTTCCTTGTCACTGTATACCAGTCTCACCGAGCTTGGGACTCTATCTTTGCCTTGGGGAGGTACTAATCTATACTTAGAATATTCTAGAGACTCTATCTCTTGGTCTCGTTGATCGTCACTTCATATCATCGCCTGCATTTGATTTCTGGACCTCACAATCATCGCTCTGGGCTGCTGGTCCTTATAATCATCAATTTGTTGGGTTAAGTCCGCATGTCTACTGCCTCGAAAAAAATGTGGATTAATATATATATATATATATATATATATATATATATATATATATATATATATAAAATCAATGGCATATTATAATAATGAATATATATATATATATATATCTATATATATCAGTATCGAATAATAAACATATATAGTATAGGAGGTAATGATATATACATATGAAGTGATTTATGAGATACAATACATTGTACTAAATCAAAATAAAATTTACTTAACGAGCTTTGCCTTTAGTTCACACCTACATTTGGATAGCCTTTTTGATTTCTTAGATTTGCACCCTTCTTTACAAGAGACAGAGGTGCAAACAATGGATTAATAATATTAGATTTAATGTACGTGACCGAAGCTTGAAAATGGGGATGAGATAATTTTCAGCCAAGATGGATGAAATGGCGACCTAAAGTGTAAAAGAAAAGTGGAGATCTTAAGTTTGAACTATTGAGTGGTTTGGAACGAATATCTCCATACCTATCTCATACCAATTTAGAATTCAAAGATCACTTATGCCCTCCGCCCAATCGATTCTTGGTCGGCCTTAGTCGGTTTCCAATTTGGACAAAATTTCCATTAACCCCTTTAGTAACTTATGTGATTTAATTCTAGTTTAAATCTTTATCGATATCGTATATCAACACACGCATGTATAACTTTTTATATACATACATAATAAATTAATAACAATACCGCAAATAGTTCTAGATATTATTCCATTTTACTAAACATGCCTCTTACAATAAAACAATAATAATTAATATTTCATAAATATGATTACTTTATCATTATTCTAAATCAATTTAATCAAGCGGTGTTATGGAGACTGAATAAATTCAATTATGCAATTATGTGTGAATATAGCTAGCGATTAATATTTAAACAATTTAAAGACTAATGTTCATACTTCGCCTTGGCTACAACTATGACAGTTTGACTTAATTCATCACTTAACAATCCCATCGGGAAAAAGAAATCCAATTTTACACATTCAAGTGGAACCTTCCAGCAATAACCTTTCTCCAATCCTCTTCATCAACTCTATATCACATTAGGACTTATGTAATTTGGTCTTGGTCAAAATTCCAATATCATCCATATTTAATTTATTAGTCCATAAACAAGTCCTTTGTTTAATAAAAACATTTATTATTAATTGTATTATTCTAGCTAGAGAGTTTGACTTTGAGTTGGCTATAGTTGACCGAGATGCTAACCTCATACAAATATGGTGACGAATTATCTATTGAATAGTGTTTCACTTCCAATACTTCAACTTAGACCTAGCTATAGTCATTCAATGGACATCATGTCATGATTTAACTATAATCAAAGTGGCATTTCCACACTGAAGTTCAAAAAAATTCTCAAGTCGATAGAACCATGTGATATGATCACTTCAAGTATTTTCGATTGGCCTTGTTGTTACTAACTAATTGGAAACTCTTGGACGAGTCATTCCATAATTTTCCAATGATTATCAGTAAATAATCTCTTGGTGTTCCCTAGCAGCCATAAGTAATACGCTGCCCACAATTTAGAGAGTGTTACGTGCTCTGGTTTCAACGGATGTGTCGAGTCCTATCTCGAAACAACTTGACCATGAATATTAAATGAATATGTTACTATTCAATGTGATAAATTTCTCATGATTAAAACATTTTGTAATTATTAGAATATAACATATTATTAAGGATTTTATATTAAATATATTTAAATTAAAATTTTAATTAATATATCATAATATCATAAATATATAATAGAAAACAAACACCTTTAGATTTTCTTATAGAGTTAATAATTTATAATAAATTACAGAATTTTCCTTAGGACGTACCCTTAACCATATCAGGATCACATTTAGGATTATAGGCTCTACTAGATCTTTATTCTTGGGTGCTTGATCATTTTTGACATAAATATCATAGTGCTTTCACTCAGAACTCAATTTAGATCATAAAGCTGCTAGCTAGAACCAAGGGTCGAAGAGGACGTTGTTGGATGGAAAGCAGTCTGCTTATAGGAGTAGCCAAGTAGCAACATCTAATCTGAGTTTAGTTTTTAGCAACCTTACTAAAGAAGAGGTGGAGATGATGATGGTAAATATGGAAGCTTCGTTCTTGGCTAAGCTATAGAAGATGGACACATTCTTTAGACAGATGCATAGAACAAGTAACACAAACGCAAGTCTGCAGAGACCCGAATTAGAATTAATATTGGAAACCCACTAGGAACAGATGCAAGGGAGAAGTTAAAGCAGGAAGATGCGATCGAGATATGGACTTTCCAACGACCGAATTAGCTAGGGCTTGAACCAAATCGGTCCAATACCGAACCGATCAATATTAGATCAAACAGTATAACCAATGTTGAACTTTGGGATGATGTCCCACCAAAAATTAATATTTCCATTAGAACCACATGCTTGACCGTCAAAATGAGACCACTTGATCGACTTGTCTATGGATGGTTGATCCATTGCGTAGAGGACATTATATAGCTACCAAGCAACCCAAGGAGGCATTCCTCTTGTTGTTCTCTTAATAGGTCGCTATCGACATGAATTTACAGTGGAGCATAATGGATCTAAACAAGGGCAAACTAGGATGCCGAGAGCGGATGATGTTGGAGCTAGAATTGCAAATCAGAATACAAACTCATAACTAGAGGAGTTGTAATCGGAAGTTCGTGGTAGGAATGAGGATAAAAGAAGCTATAGATCAAAGACTTCCATCAGACAACAACGATCGAATAGTTGAGATGACTGGAAGAATAATGAGAAGTGGACCTTCAGACCAGAGTTTAGAGGACTGGAACATGAACCCATTGAACCTTAACATCCGATTAGAAAGGAATCCACTCAATTCCAAACTACCAACATTGGAACTATACAATGAAAGGACTAATTTGATTGTTCATATGATGAAATACGTCCAACATATGGAGATGTTGGGTACATTTGAATAAGTAATAGGGTGGTGCTTCCCCCTTTACTTAATAGAGTTAGCTGCAATATGGTTCATGTAATTAGAAAATGGTTCCATATGCACATGTGATGGATTGGTAGACAAATTTTTGAGACGGTTTAGAGTTCACATTTCTCGACCGAAGAATGTGATGACACTTTCAAACGTGAAGAAAATGGTTGGAGAGACCCTAATAAATTATTTGACTAGATTTAATATGATAGCTATTGCAATTCATAAGTCGGATTCATTAATAATTCTAATGGTGGTATTTTCAGAAGTCACGAATAACACTGAGTTCAAAATTGCTTAGGAAAGGGATCCAACAATGGACTTTACGGAGTATTACCATGAAGTTGAGACATATCTACGCTAGGATTACACTAAGGTGGAAAACATTGAAGTTAATGTAGTGAATGACGAAGGACTGTCTGGAGAAAGATATAAAAAGGCAAAGAAAAGTGGAAAGCCGATAACAACTTCAAAGGACTGAAGCTGTGAAGGAGGGAACCGAAATTTTCTTTATACACTGACCTAGCTGAAATCCTAAATAGGATAGACCTAGATACTATGAGGTAAATATCAAATCGGAGGCCAGTTAAGAGAGGACTTACGGATCAGAAGAAAATGCCCAAAAGATTTTGCCTTTTTGCATGATGGATGGTCACAAAATGGACGAGCGCGGACACCTTCGTGACTCGATAAAAGAGAAGGTTTGAAACAATCAACTACAACAGCACATGAGAAACCAAAATTGCAGTGGTGTAGTAGGAGCAACCACCATCTGTTGCGAATGCATCAGGCTACAACCATGGATCTGGATCGAGAAAAGTTATCCGGTAATCGAGATGGATAGGGGTCATGTTTGATATGACCATATTTATATCTCTACCTATATGAATTACTTTTGCGTTCTCTGATACCAAACTATAGTATCCCGCCTTTATACCTACCTGCTGTGAATTTTCCCCAGGGCTTACATTGATACGTCATTCTTATCAAAAATTCAAGAATTTGAACTGAATAAATGTTGTGTACAGTCTTAAGCAATAAACATGCGATAAATTTAATTAGAATAATATATGATATCAGTCACAAAATCACAAATCACAGCAGAATAACATATAGCATATATAACTATAAATGTACGAGTCTACAAAATAATAATATTAGACCTACATATCCATATATATTTTTATAATAGTAAATAGAAAAAGGTTTTGTAAATAAATATTACTTATCTTAAAAGCTTTGAATAAAAAATTTAAAATAAAAAATAAGTTAAAAATATTATATAGTTGCTTTTTATTTCAGATAAATAAGATGGGATTACTATTAGGTCACTTACATGTGTACGGGACCTCGATTGGTTTGGATGTTTGATAGCAATCATCAATGGTAGGAATGCTTAGAACGTTTGCTTGTTGTTTTGATTTGGATTTAGAAATGAATATATGTTTCTTAACATCATTGGAACATGACAACTGATATATAAATGGATCGGACATGGTTTTCCAGTTGGAGAGATAAGGCGATGAACTATAAGGTGCAAGTCTTTTCATTGGAAAGTGAGTGGATGGAATTGTACAGGATAGTAAGTCCCCCCGCTGGAGAGTGAGCGGATGGACTTGCTTATATGTTGGGTCCCCTCGATGGAGAGCGAGTGGATTGGACTTACCATGAATATACAATCTGGAGAGATCAAACCTTAAATGGGACGTTGATAATATGATCCTAAGCGATCGGACCTTAGGATTTGACCGCTTTATATTTGGATAGCCATTAATAATTAATTAATGATTGTCATTGCCTTAATATGGTTAGGCTTTCTTATAAGTGGATGCTGGACAATTCTAGATGATTTGTAAGTAATGTTCAATGCACTCTTACGATTAACAATGCATGATTGCATGGTAAATGATTAACCTAAGATAGACAAATTCCAAGAGAATACGCAATAACATTGATATTGATTTATGTTAACCTAAACCCCATGCAAACACTGGATGATGTTAGAATATGATAGCTTAACCCCGGGTGAACAAGAGATGGCTTTGATAATAATGTTTGATATAATAATTCTGACTGAACATGGACTACGATTTGTGACTAACGCTTAAGCAAGGATTGGAGTCCTTGGTTATAAATGTATAAAACGACCTTTGATTTGCAGGTGAATCTGAAGGAACTGGATGATTCACCACAACTTGGATCAATGGATAGCCAGAGAGTTTGACTATAAATGATTGATTATACTTGAAACTTATTCTTGAGTAAAGCACACCTTACATTCATAAAGCGACCTTTATAGGGGCATGTATTACAACTAATTTTCAGCCTTAACATAGACTCAAACAAATAGATTGGACATCATAATGATAAAGGAATGACTCAAGAGATTTGGAGGCATGCTTGGAATGACAACGGAAAAGACTACAGGAAGTTTGGAGTTGGTTGAACTAAGGAAAAGAGATTGGTACTGACATGAAAAGAGATCAGTATCGATCACTTTTCATGCACATTCATGACTTTTGGAGTGAAGGTCAATGAATGGTTGGCAAAATCGATCATCTTAAGGCATATTTTCGAAGGAATTGGTTAGCAAGTCCAAGGAAGCTCCAAAACAAGAAAATAAGTGCTAAAGGTATTAGAACCTCTCAGCAATAACTTGATTTCTAATGCGAAAGTGCTTGAAACTTGATGGCTTGAAAATAGAAGACCAAGGGAAGGAAGATGGCACGACTTGCTATCATATAATTAATTCAGTATCGATCAAATCTAATCGGTACCAATATGATTTTATTGGCCAAGGGACCTCATCTCCCTTTACACTTTCTCAAATCTGGTGTTGAACTAGTATTTCGTAGATCCATGACTTCGTTAGGAAGATGTGACGACCCGGAATTTCTAACAACTTAAAATGAAATAATTAATTAATTTTAGATATTTAAAAGTTAATTTTAATTTGAATTTCAAAATATTAATATTTACTTGTTAATTTAATTATTGAGTTATATAGTTTAAATATTGAATTTAATAAACTGAAATTGGGTAAATTGTTGAATCTGAAATGCTAAGCCTGTTTAAAATAGTTCGAAGGCTCGTAAAATTTATAATGGTGTTACTGAAGATAATGGAATGGACGGAATTTAATTTAAAGGTGGTTTGTTCAATTTTGAAAATATATCGTTTAAATTGAATTTAAAAATAGCCTTCCGAGGCACAGTCTCGGAATTTGACGAAACCAGTTCCATTGGATCCGTAATAGTTAATTATTATCGGATTTCAATTTTCAAAGCAATCGGAGTTGTCGTTTGACCGTGGCAGCTCAAAACGCTTCAAACTATTTTAATCAATTTAATTTTAAATTGATCGTTTAATTCCGTAACTCGCGCATACTTTCAAATTAGCCTTTGAAACAAGTTCCAATTCGTTCGGAATGTGGGTAAAACTTTATCATCACCTAGCGGCATTCCTTAAGAGGAGTTCGCAATTTTAAATGGCAGTCAATGGGACGTTTTGTGAGTTTTATAATATAATATAATTAAAGTCAAAGATATTTTATTCACAATCGTTCTCAGGAAGCTTCTCCAACCTTGTACCTTATTTCCGTCCTCTCCCTAACCTTGAACAACAAAATTGAACTCATTTGTATATACATAAAAAAAATGGAAATCAAAACGATAGATTAATGGCCGAGCTAATAGCATTGCAAATCACTTTTCCTTCGAATAATCCTCTCTCTTTTCCCTTCTCTTCAAACTCGAACGAGATCGGCATCGTTCCCTATTTAAAAAAAAAATACTTGCAACGGCTTGCGATTCGAAATCAAGGACGGAGCCGAGATTTTTCCTTTTGCTTACAATTTCAAATCGGCTATAAGGGGAAGTTGATTTTGTATTCTCGAACGAAGCAGCGACTGGGTGACTCGTTCGCGATGGTGAGGTTCGCGAGTGAGAATCAAGGTCTCGGCAATTGTCTCAGGGGCGATTCGAGTGTGTTGGAGTTGGGCGTCGGCTGCGTGAAGAGCATGCGCTCTGAGGTGAGAAGGCCAGTGGGCTCAAGGGGGAAGGGCGCTGTTTACAAGCGATCCAGATCATCGATGAACTTGGTGATAGGAGGTAGCTATGCTCGATCTTAGCAGTAGGTATGTTTTTTTATTTAACTATAATAAAATGTTCCTGGATTTAAACAGAATTTTTTTTTTACCTACGTAAAGATCAGAGGATAAATATGTAGCAGCTGAGTGTAAACATCTCTATTTTAGTTTATCCATATATAAAAATAATAATAATAATAAATATATGTATTGTTAAGAAAATTTTAAACAGAGTATGTATTTTCCAGAAGAAAAAGGAAATTTATTAGTCAGAATTAAATTTAAGTAAATCAAAGTAAATGGCAATTGATAGTTCGATTTGTTTCAAATATTAATAGCCTGTGTAAATATTTATACAAGGTCAAATTGTGGATAAAACAAGACGAGATGGAAGTGGATTGCAATAAACGCAAAGGTGAGTAAATCTCACTCAGCTGTATTTTATATAAATTTTGATGGTTAATTTAAATAACCGTTGAATGATTGAGTTGATTTGATATGCACTGTGAAATAATTATCTGGTAACTTGGTTTTGGTTGATTCGTGAGTTGGTTGTTGTTTGACTCGAGGTATTCGGTTTTTGAATAGTTTTGAACTCAAATTTAATTAATTTAGAAATTAAAGGGTTGAATTAGTTAATTTATTAAGTTTTAACTTAACTGGTTGAGTGTAAGTAATTCAGAAAAAATATATTTATTGGATGGTTTGTTAAGTAATTACTAAATGCAATTAATAATATATAATCAATTTGTATAATTATTCAAGAGATTAATTCAGATGATTAACTAAGGAGAAATTGATTTATTAAATGAAGGAAATAAATGGATTGCTAATTATAGGTTGAGTTAAATCAAGAGTTGTTAATGTTGTGGTTTAATTAATGTAATTAATTTGGATTAGGATAAACTGAGGTATAATTGGGAATAATTAATTTATAAAATCAATGATGTAATTAAAGACCGATCGATTAAGATAAATTAATCGGGA
Organism: Allium cepa; assembly: GCA_030765085.1. NCBI lineage: Eukaryota > Viridiplantae > Streptophyta > Magnoliopsida > Asparagales > Amaryllidaceae > Allium > Allium cepa. The sequence goes on from CM060935.1 coordinate 65,114,853, forward strand.
ATAAGAGACTTAAGAGAAGTTAATTTAATATGAGTTATTAATGATTAACGTAATTAAAATAATTAATTTATAAGATTACTTGTTAATTTTGGTTAAGTATAATTAATATCGTGAAATTAATTTAAGTCAATTTCTTGAATAAAAATTGAAAGGATAATTAATCCAGGGTGATTAATTAAGATGAAAAGTGAAGGAATGGTTGATTAATTGATGAGAAACGATTTAATGTTAAATGAAGAAATTTAAGTGGTTGAGGTTGGGAATTCAATCAGAATTAATTAAACCAAATTTGTATGTGATTAACCTTTGTTGATGGATGATTGAATGAGTTGATATATCTGATAATGAAATGTTGTGTGTATTTCATTTGGATAATTTAAATTAGGATGACATGAGATCTGAGGAGATCGGGATCGGGTAATTAGGAAAACACCCGAAATCCCTCCGGATTAAAAATAAATTGATGTTGAATCAATAGACTGGAATGAAACGGTTTAAATGAATTGGATTATTTTATCTAAGTTTGGTACATAGAAATTTATATGTGAAGTAAGTCTTGACAATAGCACATTGTGAATTGGAAAAATGGAGATAAGTTACCCCGGGTTTTATATAAGTTGATTGCTTGGTATTTCATGTTAGTTGGATTTACTCACGCTGGTTTCCAGCCTGACTCGGGTGTTACTTTGGTGTAATGCTCGGGTCAGACCGAGTATTACAGATTCTCAGGTAGGTACGTTCTGGAGCTCAGGAGGCGAGCTGGATAGCAAGAGCGTATAGATATTTCCGCTGTATTTATATATTCTGAGACATGCTTGTTTGTATATGTTCAGTGACTATATATATATATATATGTGAAACTCTGATGTAAATTAAAATGTAATCGATAGATATAGTATTCTTTTGTAAACTATTATTTATTATTATATTTTATCCGCTGCGAATGTGAGTTGTTGATGTTTCTTTTCTTCTTCTTCTTCTATCTTTTTCTTCTTTTTCATAACTATCTGGAATTTTCGGGTTTGAAAATTTCGGGTCGTTACATTTGGTATCAGAGCAGAAGGTTAAGCGAGAACCTTGGCTCTGGTGGGGATTACTCATTAAATAGGGTTTGTAGTACTCTAATATGAGTTGAGTGTATATATATGAGAGCGTACTTGTTATTTATAAAGATTTTAAATGATTTTATATAATAGTATATTTTGATATGAAAAGCAATATTTCCTTCTAATAAATATTAAGGTGATTGGGTGTTAAATTATTGGAATTAAGTTAAGAAGGACTATAATACAACCAAATTCAAATTAAATTAATTAAAAATGAAATTCTAGAATTAGAACTCAGAAATTAGAATTGTTTGAAACTTTAAATGGACAAAGTTAAATTTGGTTTAAAAAGGTTAAACCAATCTTTGAGAATTTGGCTCGAATTATATAATTCGAGATGGTTTAAATGTGAAGTTGGAATTGAACTTATTCAAATTGAATCCGATTTGAATTAATTGGATTTGGATGGAAGATGTGTAAGTTCAAAAATTTAATGGAAGGTGGGAATTGGTTTAAAATCAAAAAGGAATTTGAAATATAGATTGTAAATGTAATTTAATAAATTGAAATAAACTTCATAAATAAATGAGATTATAAGTTGAAATAGAATTCCAGAGAATATGTGAAAATAAAGTGAGATGAAAATTCCAGAGTAATGTTTAAATATGAATTCGATGGATTGGGAGTTTGGAATTTTGGGAAAAGTTAAAATTTCTTTGGGTTTGAAAGTGGTTTCCAAGGGTTTTAAAGAAAGAATAGTATTATTTCAAAAATATTTTTGTGTTTGAAATTTGAGAGATTTGAAATCAAAAATATTTGGAAGTGTTTTTTTTTAGAGAGATGAAAGCATTGAACTCTTTTGGTCACTGGAAAATAAAGTCGGTGATGACTGCAGCATTATCAATGTTTATTTTCGAGTTTCTAAAAGAGAAAATTGCTATCAAATTGTTTTAAATTGGAATTGTGTGTGAACTGGGCTTAGTTTTGAAATTCAAAGGGATAATTGAATTCGCCAGAGAATTTTGGATAGTTGAATTCTAAAGTGATATTGGAATTTTGGTGATTTGTTTAAACTCTGGAGTCTTGGTTAAAATGTTTATGGAATAATAAAATATATAGGCTAAATAAAATGTATAACTCCAAGTTAAAAGCAAATGTGAATGCAATTGATTTGAAATAGAAGTTGAAAAATGTAAATTATAATTATTCAAATGGAAAATTTGTATTGGATTAACTGGAAAATGGTATTGAACTTGAAGAGAGTTCGATTGATATTAGTCCAGATTTATCTGAATAATTTGGAATTGTAATTAAAGTGAAATTGGTTTAAGATCAAATGGAATTTGATTTGAAGTTGGAAGGAAATTGAGAATCAATTTAATTTGAATAGGGAATGAATCAAGTCCAATGGAAATTGGAGTAAATTAAATTGGGATTGGGTTAATATAAATGGAGGAGAAATTTAAATTGAATTGTTGGGGAAGTGAACAGTTTTGACTCTAGACCATTTTCAATGTCAATTGTTTTAATATAAATAGTTTTAAAACTATTTTCTTATCTATTTACTATACAACTTGCTTTTTAAGAACCATACTATTTTATATTTATTTTTGCCACTACTTTTGGAACTATTTAACTATTTTACAACTGTATTATAAACTAATTACTAATTGTCAACTAAGTTACGAGTAAATTTTTATTTTACAACTATTTTGCAATTATCTAAAATTTCTGAAATTATTTTATTTTCTAAAATAAACTGGTCGGAGTTCAAACTGTTATTGATTTAAATACCCAACTGGGATGAGAATTTAGGAAATAATCCAAATGGGGATAAAGGCAAATGTGAATAAGTGAATGTGAATAGAAAGGAAATTGATATTGGAAAGAGTAATCAAATTTGAATATTTGATTTTGGGTAAACAAAGTTATACCTTTGTATATATATATTCTTCCCTTGTTGAATCTATTGCTGGAAGAAAAGGATTTTGGAAGTGTTTGAAGTATAGGAAGGAGTTTTATACAAGTTTGAAAGGATCCAAAGTTTTAAATTTTTTTTTTATATATATCTGTATATATTTATAAAGGATCTTATGTGGATTTTGGAAAAGTTTTTGGGAACCTTTGGATTTGGAAAGGCTTTTGATTTTTTTGGGTAAAATCAATATTGAATTTGGAAAGCCTAGTTTGAGAATTATCGATTTTGGATAATAGATTTTGTGTAAAGGAGCTTTGTATAATATCATACAAGGTGTATGATTTGAAGATACTATATGTATAATATAAAATGTTTTGATGATAGCTCTGGGGAAAAAGGCGCTTCCTTGAAATGGACTTCTCAGGAGTACCACTGGGTGGTGCTGCCTTGAGCCCCAAGGGGGTTCTAAAGTTGATCCTGTGAGGAGTCCGGACAAAACTAGTTCCTGAGGATTATGAGGTGAGTTACCATAGCGTAAGTCGTGTGTGCCGCGGAGAGCCAACAGTTACATGGACTTTTGTTGTGACTGCAACGTAACCCAGGATGTAACTGCGACCTATGGTAACATTTGCAAAAGTCGTGTGAGCCGCTGAGAGCCAACAGTCTGCGTTTGAGTTTATCTCGGTAGACTGCGACTTATGTAGGAGTGGAGAAGTTTCATTTCATCAGCGAAAATCAGAGGCCGCTGAGAGCCTGCAGTTACATGGACTTTTGCTGCGACGGCAACGTAACCCTGGATGTAACTGTGATCTGTTGTGTGGGATCCATAGCGTAATCGAGAGGCCGCGGAGAGCCTGCAGTTACATGGACTTTTGTTGTGACTGCAACGTAACCCTGGTATGTAACTGTGACCATGGATGGGGGTGATGATTTTCAGAGCATTGTCACCAAAGATATTTCCTCTATTTTCAAAAACCGTTTTCTATATTTTCAATAAAATATTTTCCAAGTATTTTCACGGGATGTTGGAAACGAGTTTGCCAAGTACTTATAAATTTTCAGTCTTACGCCTGATCAACGTATGACTGAATTTCTGTGAGAACAAGGATGGACTGGTTGAGACATTGAGTTATAAGAAATATTTTATAAAAGCTATTTTAATATTATTATGAGATTTTATAGGCATTTCTAAAAAAAATTTAAAATAAAGGAGATGAAATTTTGGAAAATCAAGAGAAGTTCAAACTGAAATTGTAAAATAAAATTGAAACTCGGGAAAATTTTAGTGAAGTGACTCTTTGTAATTAAAAATCCAATGTTGAATTAAAAGTGGAAGTAAGATAATTATCTAAATAAATTATTTAATAGAGAATGTTAATAAAATTTAACCTAGATAACTAAAATGGATTGTAAGTAGATAATGAAGTTTGGAAATGAATTCGAGTTATAAATAGAATTTGACTTGGGTTTGATAATGAATTAAATAAGAGAAGATATTGTAAAATAAAAAAATGAAATAGAGTTGGATTGGAAAATGTGATGGTTTGAATTGCAAATAAAATCCAAGTGTGATTTGAATAATATTTAATGAAATTTGCAAGTAAATTTGATATGATGGAAATGTTGTAGAATGAAATGCAGTGAATTATAATAGACTGATTTGAGTTACAAACAAAACCCAAGTAAATAGAAATAAATTGAGAACGACGTTGTATTAATAAAATAAATTCGATAATGAATTATATGATAAATTAAAGAGTTAAAATGAGTTAATTGAATTAGATAATAATGGATGAAGTCTGATTTAATAAAGACTAAATCAAAGATGTGATTGGAATTGGATTATTAGACTGAATTTAAGTTCGGTGACATATTAATTTGAGGTATAAATGAGTTAAGTATGTGTTGCATATTATTTTGATAAGATGAGTAGGTGAATTAAAATTAAAATTTAAGTAATTAACTTAAGTTTAAAACTATTTGAAGCTTGGTTTCGAATAAGGCTAAAAGCCCATTAAATAAAAGCTTGGATTAAATTAATTTGGAAATGGTTATTAATTTAGAAGTATTGAATGTGCCAAACTTAATAAATAGTTTGAATGAAGTCAATGCAGAGAAGAAATGAAAAGCGTATGTATGGTTTGTGAATAAATTAAGAACGAAACGGAATTAAATACAGGATGAGTTAAAAATTAATTTAAAGTGGTTATGAATTGAAATGGATACTCTATTAAGAGAGTATCGTTGAATTTGCATCAAAATAGTTGTCATTGATGTAAACAAAAGTAATTAAAATTTTATGGGTTGAAAGAGATTAAATAAAATTGATTTGAATCGTTTGATGTGAATAGGTGCTTGTTTGGGTTAAAAATCGATTGAATGTAAATACTTGAGTAATAAATCATTTAAAATTGAATGAAATGGAATGTGAATTGGTTGAAAACAATGGAATTGGTTTTGAAATCATAGCAATTGCTTGTGAAAGTTATCTAGAATGCATTTCTTCTAGAGTTGATGTGTTGTGGTCGTTTAAGTAAGAGAAATATTATAAAACTTCATATATATGGCACTTACATATTTAAATTGAGTAAGTACAGGTACCTGAAGACTGTTTGGTTGATTTGGATTGCGCAAATTGCTTAATTTAATAAGCTGCTTGCTTAAAATGCTAAATAAGGTACGCCTACGCAATAAAATTAGGAAATATGAACTGTTTTTGCTTTTTCCGACCGTGTGGGTCGATGTATACATATTTATATCTCTTGTCAAATTACAAAAGCTCCTCCGTACAAAGGAGACTCTGCCAAATTTTTTTGGAAGTTTTGGGAGTTAGAAAATTTTTGGAAAATTTTGGTTAACGGCAAAACAATTTCAAATGGGAAACTTAAAATAAACTAGTAAATGAAACTAATATGAATCAGTTTAAATGAAAGATGTAACTCCATATTAGGAATCGAAAATAAATTGAATTCATATGACACGGTGGAAACTAAGTTGAATAGAAGTAAAGTGAAAGCTTCTGTAAGAAAATGTATACAATAATTTGAAAGATTACGATTGGATATTGTTGTTAAATAGAATATGCAGGTATTAAAGGGGAAAGGAAATTGGATTTGATTCCAAATGATAAATGTGAATTGCCCGACAAAAAGGTATGTATTTAAAATTCTGTATGGAATTGGATTGGATTTTTGATGTAGCCACTTGGCTTTTGTTTTCTTTTTGGACTTTGGGGAGCCCGTAGAGGCCTTTTGTAGTAGTACCGAGCTAGCCGCGCAAAGGAGACGCTGGCAAAAATTTTCGGGAATTTAGAGAGTTAGAAAAATTTTGAGAAATTTTGATAATTCAAAATTTGGTTTTAAATTGAAACTTAAATGATTGAGCAGAAGAGTATTGAATGAAACTATAGAGGGTTTTGGGAAAGTTGGATAAGGTGATAGTGGGCCTTAATAAAAGATAATTGGTAGGATGTTGAATAGTGAGTTTTGGAAAGAGGCAAACGGGTATTGGTCCATTCTTCCTAACTAGTAATTTCGGGGACGAAATTCTTTTAAGGGGGGAGGAATGTGACGACCCGGAATTTCTAACAACTTAAAATGAAATAATTAATTAATTTTAGATATTTAAAAGTTAATTTTAATTTCAAAATATTAATATTTACTTGTTAATTTAATTATTGAGTTATATAGTTTAAATATTGAATTTAATAAACTGAAATTGGGTAAATTGTTGAATCTGAAATGCTAAGCCTGTTTAAAATAGTTCGAAGGCTCGTAAAATTTATAATGGTGTTACTGAAGATAATGGAATGGACGGAATTTAATTTAAAGGTGGTTTGTTCAATTTTGAAAATATATCGTTTAAATTGAATTTAAAAATAGCCTTCCGAGGCACAGTCTCGGAATTTGACGAAACCAGTTCCATTGGATCCGTAATAGTTAATTATTATCGGATTTCAAGTTTCAAAGCAATCGGAGTTGTCGTTTGACCGTGGCAGCTCAAAACGCTTCAAACTATTTTAATCAATTTAATTTTAAATTGATCGTTTAATTCCGTAACTCACGCATACTTTCAAATTAGCCTCTGAAACAAGTTCCAATTCGTTCGGAATGCGGGTAAAACTTTATCATCACCTAGCGGCATTCCTTAAGAGGAGTTCGAAATTTTAAATGGCAGTCAATGGGACGTTTTGTGAGTTTTATAATATAATATAATTAAAGTCAAAGATATTTTATTCACAATCGTTCTCAGGAAGCTTCTCCAACCTTGTACCTTATTTCCGTCCTCTCCCTAACCTTGAACAACAAAATTGAACTCATTTGTATATACATAAAAAAAATGGAAATCAAAACGATAGATTAATGGCCGAGCTAATAGCATTGCAAATCACTTTTCCTTCGAATAATCCTCTCTCTTTTCCCTTCTCTTCAAACTCGAACGAGATCGGCATCGTTCCCTATTTAAAAAAAAAATACTTGCAACGGCTTGCGATTCGAAATCAAGGACGGAGCCGAGATTTTTCCTTTTGCTTACAATTTCAAATCGGCTATAAGGGGAAGTTGATTTCGTATTCTCGAATGAAGCAGCGACTGGGTGACTCGTTCGCGATGGTGAGGTTCGCGAGTGAGAATCAAGGTCTCGGCAATCGTCTCAGGGGCGATTCGAGTGTGTTGGAGTTGGGCGTCGGCTGCGTGAAGAGCATGCGCTCTGAGGTGAGAAGGCCAGTGGGCTCAAGGGGGAAGGGCGCTGTTTACAAGCGATCCAGATCATCGATGAACTTGGTGATAGGAGGTAGTTATGCTCGATCTTAGCAGTAGGTATGTTTTTTTATTTAACTATAATAAAATGTTCCTGGATTTAAACAGAATTTTTTTTTTTTACCTACGTAAAGATCAGAGGATAAATATGTAGCAGCTGAGTGTAAACATCTCTATTTTAGTTTATCCATATATAAAAATAATAATAATAATAAATATATGTATTGTTAAGAAAATTTTAAACAGAGTATGTATTTTCCAGAAGAAAAAGGAAATTTATTAGTCAGAATTAAATTTAAGTAAATCAAAGTAAATGGCAATTGATAGTTCGATTTGTTTCGAATATTAATAACCTGTGTAAATATTTATACAAGGTCAAATTGTGGATAAAACAAGACGAGATGGAAGTGGATTGCAATAAACGCAAAGGTGAGTAAATCTCACTCAGCTGTATTTTATATAAATTTTGATGGTTAATTTAAATAACCGTTAAATGATTGAGTTGATTTGATATGCACTGTGAAATAATTATCTGGTAACTTGGTTTTGGTTGATTCGTGAGTTGGTTGTTGTTTGACTCGAGGTATTCGGTTTTTGAATAGTTTTGAACTCAAATTTAATTAATTTAGAAATTAAAGGGTTGAATTAGTTAATTTATTAAGTTTTAACTTAACTGGTTGAGTGTAAGTAATTCAGAAAAAATATATTTATTGGATGGTTTGTTAAGTAATTACTAAATGCAATTAATAATATATAATCAATTTGTATAATTATTCAAGAGATTAATTCAGATGATTAACTAAGGAGAAATTGATTTATTAAATGAAGGAAATAAATGGATTGCTAATTATAGGTTGAGTTAAATCAAGAGTTGTTAATGTTGTGGTTTAATTAATGTAATTAATTTGGATTAGGATAAACTGAGATATAATTGGGAATAATTAATTTATAAAATCAATGATGTAATTAAAGACCGATCGATTAAGATAAATTAATCGGGAATAAGAGACTTAAGAGAAGTTAATTTAATATGAGTTATTAATGATTAACGTAATTAAAATAATTAATTTATAAGATTACTTGTTAATTTTGGTTAAGTATAATTAATATCGTGAAATTAATTTAAGTCAATTTCTTGAATAAAAATTGAAAGGATAATTAATCCAGGGTGATTAATTAAGATGAAAAGTGAAGGAATGGTTGATTAATTGATGAGAAACGATTTAATGTTAAATGAAGAAATTTAAGTGGTTGAGGTTGGGAATTCAATCAGAATTAATTAAACCAAATTTGTATGTGATTAACCTTTGTTGATGGATGATTGAATGAGTTGATATATCTGATAATGAAATGTTGTGTGTATTTCATTTGGATAATTTAAATTAGGATGACATGAGATCTGAGGAGATCGGGATCGGGTAATTAGGAAAACACCCGAAATCCCTCCGGATTAAAAATAAATTGATGTGTGAATCAATAGACTGGAATGAAACGGTTTAAATGAATTGGATTATTTTATCTAAGTTTGGTACATAGAAATTTATATGTGAAGTAAGTCTTGACAATAGCACATTGTGAATTGGAAAAATGGAGATAAGTTACCCCGGGTTTTATATAAGTTGATTGCTTGGTATTTCATGTTAGTTGGATTTACTCACGCTGGTTTCCAGCCTGACTCGGGTGTTACTTTGGTGTAATGCTCGGGTCAGACCGAGTATTACAGATTCTCAGGTAGGTACGTTCTGGAGCTCAGGAGGCGAGCTGGATAGCAAGAGCGTATAGATATTTCCGCTGTATTTATATATTCTGAGACATGCTTGTTTGTATATGTTCAGTGACTATATATATATATATATATATATATATATATATATATATGTGAAACTCTGATGTAAATTAAAATGTAATCGATAGATATAGTATTCTTTTGTAAACTATTATTTATTATTATATTTTATCCGCTGTGAATGTGAGTTGTTGATGTTTCTTTTCTTCTTCTTCTTCTATCTTTTTCTTCTTTTTCATAACTATCTGGAATTTTCGGGTTTGAAAATTTCGGGTCGTTGCAGAAGATTTCTCTATAAACACGAGACCTAGAGCAACTTGGGAAGGACTTTTCTTTTGGACTTTTGGCATTCAGAAACTTTTCAATCTTCTTCTTCCCCAAAACTTAAAAATCCAAGATCTATAAGATTATGATCATATTGGAGTAATAATCTTAGTATTCCAGAGAGAAAACTAAGAGAATAAAATTACAACGGACATATATCGAAGAACTTGTCGAACCACTATAAAATCATGTTATTTCCTTGGGGTACTTGGATGAATCTAGATTATTGGTTCTTTCATTTGATATTGGGATATTGTGTCAACTTTTGGTGCAACAATCGGACTAACCACAAGACCTATAACATTGGAGCTTTGCCAATAATTGATCCACCACCATAAGTTGTAACAAATCTAGGGTGATCTAGCAAGCGTTGCAACAATTGTAAATTGGAGAATTATAATGAAAATATAAAGTGGATGTAGGTCAGAGATTGTCGAACCGCTATAAAAATATTGTGTGTTATTTACTTTTTCCGCACTTTATTACTTGCTTTTTAATATATCTGCCCTTGATTTATGATCTGAATTAGAGTAAGAACTCAACATATTTGACCATTAGAGATCCCATTTCCTAAAAACTAGCATTAAGATCACACTCAAGATCCTATGAATTTTTAAATCTCCGTTCTTGGTTATTTTGTCATTTTTAAAGTAAATAATTACAATATAACGCTTAATATTTGTAAAATTTATTACTATTACATACAATCTCCGTTTTGTGTGCAGTTTGTGTTGTTGGATTCATATTAAAATTTTGGACATATTGATATCACTTAACATTAAATCCCACACTTATATATGATATTGTAATTTTGATATTGACATACATGGTAAATAACGTGTGTGTGTATGTTATCGTGATATTTATTCATATATTAAAATTGTTTTATTACATTAAGACATTACTCGAATATTTGATATTTGAATGAGTTTGAATTATAATAATCAAATTCATTCCGTCAACTTAATAAACATTGAATTTAAATTTATATTTGAATCAAAAAATTTCACTTGAATGTGTATCAAAATTACTTAATTATTTATTATCACTATAAGATAAACTGAAAGAGAGAATTTATTTATATATACCACTATACATATAATTATTTTATTATTAAATTTACCATTGCATAAATGTTATTTAATTTGACAATGAACTACCTTGTTAAACATCATGAATAAATAATAACATTGTAGATCAAGTTGGTGAAACGGTAATACAACTGAAATTATATTCAAATCAGATTCATTCAATAAAATATTAAAAATGATTTAATGTTAATATCCTTATTCATTATAACACTACAAAGATTTAGTGTGTAATAAATTTAAAAAGATTTTTTTTTCTAATTTGTCCATTACCAAATTGCCCGACACACTCAATCAATAACAATTTGAGATTCAAAAGCATAAATGCCACTTTTGGACATCGTTGATTCAATTCAATATGTGCAAAACTCTAGGGAGTTTAATATAAGCACTATGGTCGTTTAACATATAACAAATATCTCTATAACAATTGTATTTTCTCCTTCTTTTTCCAATTACACATCAATATCAATGGCAAAATGATTATATGTGGGGGAGTAAAAAACCCTTAAAAGAGTATTTAATGTCATTTACAATGCTGGTTAGACTATTTTACTAAACAATCATTGTTCTTTTCGTTACACTTAGCTCATAGTTTATCATTGCTTGCTAAGTGCAAATTCAAAACTAATTTCATTGAAAATAGTTTACAAATGACATTGAAAAGAAGACTAACATATTCCATTATATTGTAAGTACTTTGACCACGTGTTTTTCAAAAACACACATTTTAATAAAATACATATTTAATTTAAATAATCAAAATCTTACCATTATTTTTAGTCGTTTTTAATCTAATAAAATAATTTATAGATATTTTCAAACTATTTAATTCTATTTTAAAATAATATAAAACTATATATATATATATGCATAATCTTAGTTTTCCACTATAATTACATTTCTCAAAAATATTTGAAATATGCAGAAAAAATTGAAGTCGCATAAAATATTACTTAAAAGTTGATTTATTTATGATTAGATAAAAAGATTTTCAATTTTCATATATTTTGAAACATGTTAATTTTCACAAAGTAAGCTAAAGTTATGCAAAAAGCATAATTAAACGTGCATTTGATATAACATGGAATAAATGAAAAATGTGCACAAATTTATTGATACTTAATATATAAAAGACATTACAAAAATTATATATATATATATATCACTACAAGGAGAAGACTGTTTAGCATCGGCATATAGCCGACTCGAGCAGACTCCGGCCGATTCGAGCCGACGCTATATGCTGACGCTAAATAGCTCGTCGCCAAGTGAAATGGTGACGGGAACGGGGACGGCTAGCTGACTCCGGCCGACATCAAACTTAGTCGACGTGTAAAATAATAAATGAGCCATAGACCGACCCGAGCCGACTCCAGCCGACGCTAATCTAGGTAAATTTTTCTGCATTTCCAGCATCCATTTCTACCTTCCATCCACACAATTATATATATTCCTCTAATATACTTCACCAAACAATAATATACATCACATATATGTCCAATTAAGAACCACAAACATCAATATACATCTCCAAACGTCCATCATCACAAATATCCGTAATATTTACAAAATTCAACCAAAAGTTCATCAAATATACAAGTCATTCAAAGTTCATCAGAAAACATATATAAAAACATACTACACTCGCCCCAATCATCAACAGCGCCAAATCCCTGTGATGGCGGCATATTCGTCTTATGCTCTGCCAAGTAAGCAGCAATCACCTCGTCTAGTTGTCGCTTCAATCCAGTCTTCCTCTAATCGTTCAACTCGACGACTTGTGCTTGCAGGGCCGCTATTGTTTTTTCAGCCTGTTGTTTATTATAAGCGGCTTTCGTCGTGGCCTGTACATTAATAAATTCATAGTTATATTTTATACCTAATATTCAATAAAATTTATAAACTGGTTAATGAATTAATTAAATTCAATAAACATTACCGCTTGATTGCCATATCCATACTGTCTATTTCTGGTCGGCGGGTCGGTTATACGAGCGAATATCCTGTTCATCTCCTCAACGGTCAACCGCTCCCTGCCAGACTCTACAAGCACACAAGCAATCTCCTGATCGCATCTCTCCTGTGTTTAGATATATAATTTTGAGAAGATGAATGTTCAATTTAATTTATTGTTAAATAAGAGAAAAAATTTATAGTCTTTATACCCGAATATTCGCTGATTTGGCGTCTGACCATTATATGTTGCCATGCCATCTTCATCTGTATGCTCGACGGCGTGTGTTCGGGCGAAGACGTCCAAATAAGACGGTGCAACACCACCTCTCTCCCTCGTATGAAATTAGATATGATTAATGAATGTATATATGTACACATATATACATATATATAACTAAACAATATTATAAGTAAATTATAAATAATAATTTTTATATTTACCATTTCTTCTCTATATTGCTGAAAAGACTTGGATCCACCGTTGTGTGTTGTAGGATTCCTAAGCCTGTTTGCGGAGTTCCTCGAAGCTACCGCCTATATAATTTAACTATTATATAAACATTTAAACGAATTATAATTACAAACATATAAAAGTAGAAAATTTACCTTCGCGTCTTCGCTTTCTCAATATTGCACAAACCGCGCATACAAATTTTCACTCATCCAGTTTGGCTTTTTACCGGCCTCTTTAATTTTGGAGAGCGTACCTCTATAGTTTTTTCTCATCGTCCTCTCCCAGTGCGTCCTGAACGTCCCAAGATCTTCGGGATCCACAATAAAGGATGCTTACACGTTGAAATTTAAATGAATTATATATATTGTATATTAATTTTCAAAGATCAAATATGCTAATCTCAAATTAATTAGAATTTCATACTTACATGGAGGTCAGCCCATACGACATCTCTGTTATAAAGTGAGATCCTATCCCACTGCTCCCACAAGTCCGTCATCCTACTACGGTAGCTGTTGCGAGACACAACTAGAATGGGCTCGGACGGTTGTAAATCGAAACCTTGAATACATTTTGATACTGTCAGTTAATAAATCATAAATTTACTAGTAGCATGCACTAAATAAAGCTGCAGTAAATTAAATACTAACCCCTCATCGGTCTTCGGCACTAAGTATGCTCTTTGGCAATTACCGGTCGTACCACTACTACCCTCGTCAAGTGCAGAGCCACGTGAACCTTGGGACCGCCTGCTGTGTGGCATAATATTTGCTAGAAACTACATATATATATATATATATATATATATCATTTCATATAATGAAAAAACATATATCATTTCATAATTAGAAAATATGTCTGATTAATAATCACATACATATAGCTCACAGCAGAATAATAAAAGAATAATACAACAAACAATACAAATTTCCATTACACTAACACAGGTTTTAGAATTGACATAATACAACAAATGATATAAATTTCCATCTTATATACATTACATCATCACTAATTAATAATCAATCTTCCTCGTTTTCTGATTCTGACTCGGTCTTGCATTCTATATCGTCATTTCCCTCTAAAGTTTCAAATGCTTCTATTAGAATATTTGATTCATCATCAAAATCCCTATATCAGCATGATCATCAGTTATTATTAATTCATTATTTGGGTGAAGATCTGCTTGATATGCTGCTTCGTCTAGAATATTATTTCCTCCAACTGTAAATCTTGCCTTTGTTTTAAAAACAACCGACCAGTCTACTTTATCTCGTTTCAGTGATGGATACGGAGCAAAATAAACATGTAATGTTTGTTTGGATAACACGGAAGGATCATACTTTGAGTAACCTGAGTTATGGTTTATTTCAATAAGTCTATAGTCTTTATGCACGTTGATACCAGAACCCGAAACATTGCTAAACCAACTGCATCTGAATAAAAATACTTTTTCTGCAGATTGGACATAATACGTCCATTCCAAAACCTGTGTTAAGATGCCGTAAAAATCTTTTATATGTTCATCTGGATCATCAGTCCCTTTGACAAATACACCACTGTTATAAGTCATTTTTTCAGCACTGTATTCCTTGGTGTTGAATTTAAATCCATTCACGAAGAATATTGGATAAGTGTTGACATTTCTTTTTGGTCCTATCGCAAGACGTTTCAATTCTTCATCACCGACACAATTTCTTTGATCATAAACGTATTTCGTAAACCAGTTAGCAAATTCTTTGCTGAGATCGCCAAGTAGATATTCTGATTCGTACATACTGCAAATATATGTATACGTATATAATGTGCAAAATCAATTTAAAATGGGTAACTCGTAAATAATGCAAATATGTACTATTATTGAGAATTATCATTCAATATTTACCTAATAAATGGTGCAACTTCAGCACAATTAAGAACGTATGTGTGTGCTATATGGTAATCTCTATCGTCTAACCATATTTTCATATATTTTCCAGCAGCTCGGCCATTCTGTCTAAAAATAGAAAACATTGATTTAAAAGATTCTTTATTCAACGACTTCATCATTATGCGAAACACTTGCAAATGATAAGTTCACACGATCACTAAAATAGTGAGAGAAAAAGAATGAAGCTTCTTCTTCGATGTATGATTTGCAAATCGAACCTTCAACTCGTGTTTTTTGTCTAACAGTAAATTCAAATTTAAATTATTATTTCAAATATTCAAAATTACCTCCCAAATGGATACATCTATCCATATTGCACAGGACCTTGAAGAAGTGCTTCATATGAAAGATGAACAGGTAAATGCCCCATTACAATAAAGAATTCTGGAGGAAATATTTTCTCAAGTTTGTAGAGCAGTATAGGGATGTCATTTTCAAGTTTACGAATACACTCAACTTTTAACGTGGTCGAACAAAGCTCTTTATAAAACAGACTTAATTCTATTATACCACTCCACACTTCTACGGGCAATAGTTCTTTGAAAACGACGGGTAAGAAATTTTTCATCATGACATAGCAATCATGACTTTTTATCCCACTCACTTTATTGTTTTTTAAGTCAACACATCTACGGATATTTGAAGAAATCCCATCAGGACATCTCAGCCCTTCAATCCACTTCAACACAAGTATTACTTGATTGCTGTCTAGCTCATAGCATGCTTTGGGTTTTTTTACTATCATTAGGGTTTATATGAAGTTCAGAACGTTTACTATATTGTTCTATATCATGTCTTGAATTGAGATCGTCCTTAGTTTTACCCTTGACATTCAAAACTGTTTTAAACACATTATCAAACGTGTTTTTTTCCGTTGTGCATCAGATCAATATTATGTCGTAGTAAGAGATGCTTCCAATAAGGTAACTCCTAAAATATACTTTGTTTGCACCAATTATCCAGTTCGATTTACCTGGAATTTCAGTCTGTACTCTAGTTTCATGTATCTTCGGATATTCTTTAACTAGTTCATATAATTCATCACCTGATAAAGTCATTGGTCGTTGTCTGTTCTCTGCTCTATTTACTATAAAGTTTTTCTTACCTCTTCTATAAGTATGATTAACATGGAGAAAACACCGATAACAATCAAACCATGAAATTTTCCTTCC
Organism: Allium cepa; assembly: GCA_030765085.1. NCBI lineage: Eukaryota > Viridiplantae > Streptophyta > Magnoliopsida > Asparagales > Amaryllidaceae > Allium > Allium cepa. The sequence continues at coordinate 65,131,287 of CM060935.1, forward strand.
ATGCAGCAATGAAAATACATGTATGTCTTCCATGCAGTAAGGACAAGCCAAATGATCGGTCGTACTCCAGCCTGAAAGCATTGCATAAGCTGGAAAATCACCAATAGTCCATAACAAAGATGCAAACATACGGAAATTATTTTTTTTCGACACGTCGTATGTATCCACCCCTTCATACCGTGATGTTTTTAACTCTTCGGTCAATGGGTGTAGATAAACATCGATTCCTTGTATCGGATCATTAGAATCAGGGACGACAATCGTAAGAAACATATATGGAGTTTTCATATACATCCACGGAGGTAAATTATAAGGTGTAACGATAATAGGCCAAGACGAATATTTACCACCAAATTGAGAGAATGGTGAAAATCCGTCTGTATATAAACCAAGTCTCACATTACGACTCTCTACGGCAAACGCATGATAAGTCTTATCGAAATATTTCCATGCTTCTCCGTTCGATGGATGTATCAAAGTCCGCTCTTTCTGCGTTTTCACACTGCGTCATCTCATATGTAATGCTGTCGCAGACGACACATATAACCTTTAAAGTCTGGGAGTGATGGATAAATAATGCATTCTCTTGTATGGAACTTCCTTTTCTTTTTCTCTTGGTTTGTATCTTTCCTCATTACATATTCTGCATTTCTTACGATTAATGTCATCTTTCCAATACAACTTACAACCTTTTATACATGTATCTATCTTCTGATAGGGCAAACCGAAAGCATTTTTCACTTTATAATGACTATCACATATTAGATTATTGGGTGGCATATGTTGTTTTGTAGCTTGTACAACTGCTATAAATCCAGCTTCTATAAAATTGAATTTTGATTTCATAGTAATGTACTCAGCAGTAACTGACAATTCTGTTCCGCTACTATAACCTTCCCACAATGGTCTTTTCGCAGAGTCCAGTGAATCATAAATTCTTGTCACCCCCTCGGTCAGTTCTTCTTCGACATTTACATCATTAACTTGAACAATATGGAACATTGACCGTGCTGCATCTTCCACCATATCTACTATTTGATTCGTCATAACATTATTGTTATTCACCTCAACTTCAGACACTATAAAATTAGATGCATCAATTTTTTCTCCATGACGATCCCGGAAATAATAGTTTGGCACAAAACCGGATTTACACAAATGTACAATAACTAAATCCGGTTCCCGATAATGTAAATGTCGACATTTACGACACGGACAACGAATTTGTGTGCATTCTTCTTCATTATTAGTTTTAGCGAATTTAACAAATTCATGTACATCATCTTTAAAATGTTTTTTCGTTGAACCTTTCGTTCCTGTTTGACATTCATACATCTAGGCACGGTTGAGAAGATAGTTGAACATTTTTCCTAATTTAAAAACATATATATTATAAATTTCGACAACATTTCGTTATTATTCCTATACGCATATAGACTTTGCATCTGAAGTTTTATGTGATTATTATCGTATTTTCTAATCTACCAAAGCCTTTAGGACTAAAGGCTTTGTTGCTGTCTTATTTTCGTTTAAATTATTTATATTAATTAGAGATAGACTAAAATAAGTAAGAAATTTATTTATAAATTATTTCCTTTAAATCATTTATATTAAGATGTCTATTGCATATAAAACAATAAACATCCAAATAGTCGCTTCACCTAGGCACCAGAAATAAACGGTAGTGTATCGAAGCGATACACTTTTCGTATAATATCGGCACAGCCTGAATGGACTGGCTACTGAGACTTTCCAGGTATAAATACCCAAACACATGGCACACAGGCTAGTCAAACAACACTCGACGACCAAGTCGTCCTCACTCAATCCAAATACAAGGTGCACAGGCCAGCCAAACAATACTCGACGACCAAGTTGTCCTCACTCAATCCAAATATAAAATACAAGGGATCGATCGGGAATAAAATTCAAACTCACACTTTCACACTTTCAAATTCCCAATTCCCAATTCACAATTTCACACTTTCAAATTCTAAATATCTACACCCAATTATTCCCAATTCAAACATTCAAATTCACACTTTCAAAAAAATCATTGAAAATAAAATTATCTAAGAAATATGTCATTTTGTAGGAGTTAGCTATAACACTTATATTATAAGTGTTACAGCTATCTCCTAGAAAATGACATATTTCTTGGATAATTTTATAAGCGATGATTTTTTTGCGAACCCAACTATACGGGTTCGATTAAAACACTACAAAGCATCACTGATTCAAATTTGGTCTCGTTTGAAGATCGTTCGGCCTTCGTCCGAAAGTCCACGAGCGGCCATAAATTTGAAATTCAAGATCGATACCCCATATTCGTGTATTTTTAAACCATATTCTGGAAACATGCCAAAAATACCTTAGATCGACATAAGATCCAAAAAAATTATTTTTACGCCGCATATTTTATTTTATATAATTTGATTATACCAAATACATTTAAAAATTCATAATAGATTACCCAACGGTTTAAAAAATTATTTTAATTCTTTAAGATGTTACATATTATCATCTTTATTGAATTTGTATAACGGATCGACTAAAAGTTGCATCGAATTGTTGTGCGAGTTAGATTTTCAATAACGATAACTTTTCGAATTACACGAACATATCATCGAAAATACCAATTTAACCTATCACGACCCGTCATTGGATGAATATTAATAATCATACATGTCAATTTTATTTTTTTTGGTCCTTTTAATAGTGGTTTTTATTTTTTCAAACGAAATAGATGTATATAAGAATTAGATTGGGAAATAATTAAATAGCCGACGCTAGCCAACTTGGGCCATTGTAGGTCGTCCCCAGCCGACGCAAACTTCAATAGAATTTTGCACCATCCCCAGTCGACTCCATAATGGAGACGGAGCCAACTCCAGCCGACTCCAAGCTCCATCTCCATTTTAAAGTTTTCTGGTAATGTGTGTGTGTGTATGTGTATATATATATCTGTGTATATGTACGCCATCATGATATTCAAACTCATGACTTTATTAATATTATAACTTTGCGAATGACAAGAAGGATTGTTTTTTGCCATGAGCGAGAGACTAAATGACGCTCATCTCTGCATAATAAGGATAGGTTTGGAATTTCAATGTCGAAATAAAATATTGTTATTCCCTTCCAACTACCAACAACATAAAAATGAGAATGAATTTAAAAAATATAATTATGATTGCTTTTAGTAAGAAAATGTAATTGAATTGTAAAAGGTTTATGTATAAACAAAATTATCAAGGGTAATTTTTTTATTTTGAGCGGGGTCTTAATCAACTTGTTCTATTTTGACATGTTAATTTTGGATACTGTTAAAGTGACCTACTTTTGGAGAGCTGCGAAATACACCATAAAAACCACTTGATATAACAAGACAAAAACTGGCACCATTTAATAAATTTCTCGCACTTAAAAATATCACGTCCTCTGGTTCACAAACAAATTTCTTTTTTTACCAAAGAATAAATCATGCACAAAATTCAAACCGTGAGAAACTTAATTGATTTAAGAAAACAATTTACGAATTACTACTGAACATAGATTTCAACCTTAGGAATGAATTTTAGGTATCTTGGAGAATTACATTTGCTTTGTGATTTAAAATATATCGTTTTTCCAATATTGATTATAGGTCAGAACTGTATGATTTTGAAATATAATGTTACTAATTACAAAATTGAGTTACGTATTGAATTTCCTGTATGCATTGATGCTGTTATTGAAGATTAAACAACAAAATTAATGAGTGAGGAATCGATCGATTTAATTTTATTTGAAAGTAGCAAGTCAAGGCGGGTTTATATACCTATTTCTAATGAATGGAAAATGGTTATGTATAACTGTTTGTTATGTTTCTACAAATTTCAAATCACTTGCAACAATAGAAATCAGACCATATCCAGTTAGACACGGTTGTGAATACCTGTTTTTAAAATATATTTTAATATACATTTCCTTGTATTGAATTTTTTATTTGTTATTATCAGGATGATTTTTATGTTAATTTGAACAAAAGTGGAGATGTTAAGGATATCAAAGACATTAAAATTGATAATGTTTTTATTGAACAAGAAGTGGAAAAATAACATGGGTATATGTGATTCAAATGAAGCTGAGAAAATAGTAGTCAATTTTGCTTCTGAATTCATCACCGACACTGTGAGTTTTTTAAAATTTAAATTTGTACACGAAATAATGTATGGGAATATAATTTATTTATGCCATTTGCAGACTTTTTGATTCCCTTGATGAGTTTGTGCATTGGTGCTAAAAAACTACAAGGAAATTAAATATCGAGTGATAATTTCAAAGTCTAATAGGCATGTTATGAAAGAAAACCAAGAATATGGCTATCTTGTGAGCATGGTGGAAAATATAGAGATTTTGAAACGAAAGAAAATAATATCAAGAAGCGAACAAGGTCAAGCATAAGAAAATGTGAATGTCCGATTTTGATTAAAGAAATTTTCAAAGGTAGTGACAAATAGGGCATTGATGTTTGTTGTGGTAAACATAACTACAAAATACCAAATAGTTTATTTAGTCATCTGTTTGTGTCAAGATTGACAATTGGGGAGAAGCTTTGTAAAAATATGTCGGTTGTAGGAGTTGCCCCAAGAGATGTTCTAATTGCTATTAAGAAAGAGTTTCCATAAAATAATTCAATTTTGAACACACTTTACAATGCAAAGCAAAACATAAAGGACGAACAACTATGCAACAGTCAATGAAACTTCTTAGTGAAAAACATTATGTGTTCTAGCATACCATAGATGAAGGACAAAATTTTGAATATGATGTGGGCAGAATCCATTTCTCTATACAGGTATTTTCCTTCGGTTCTTCTTCTAGATTGCACTTACAAGACGAATATATTTGATATGCCATTATTGGAGATGGTAGGAATGACTTCAACGAGGAAAACGTTTTCTATCACACATTGTTTTTTATTAGCGGAGAAAATAGAGAACTACTTTTGGACTCTATCAAATTTAAAATATCCATGCAATCCTGAAAAAATTCCAGAAGTTACTGTGACAGATAAAGAAGCCGCCATGATAAATGCTTTGTACCAAGTTTTCCAGGACGCGTCGTGGATAATGTATGAATGGCACATGTCAAAAAATACTGTGGCTAATTGTAATAGTCATTTCAAGAAGAGTGATGTTGTGCATTTATTTGTAAACGATTGGATATGCATTGTTCATTCGTCACTGGAGAAAGAGTTTGAAGAAAATTGGAACAAAGTTCAACTTTTTTGGAAAGACTATCCACAAGCTCTTGCTTATATTAATTCTAGGTGGATAGCCAAGAAATGACATTTTGTGTATGCTTGGATGAATAAAGCAATGCATATGGGAAATCGCACTACAAATAGAGCTGAAACATCGCATGCTTCTTTGAAAAGATATCTTGGATCATCGCAAGTGGTTTTCGCAGAGGTCTAGAACTGGATCGATAATTTGTTATTAATTAAGCATACATGTATTAAAGCAAGTTTTGAAAAAAGTAATGGGTTTGCGAGGCAAGATTATCAAATACCACTTCCAAGGAGTTAAGATTCAAAGTGCCAATGTTTTCACTGGATCGGATGAGATTGAGAAGAAGAAAAAAGTAATATTAGTCATATTACATGCGACCTCGGTGTTCATGGGTTATTTTCTTCTCATAGGAAAGGTCGTCCAGTACCTATAGACAAGGTTAATGCGCATCGAAGACAACTTGATTATTACGCAAAAGTTGAACAAATGCAAAGTATTAACACAAAACAATTTAAAATTTTAACGCTAGATATGAAAATGCCACACCAGACGAGAAGTTGCATATGTTGAATAAATTGGATGAAATTGGGTTATCTTCTACTACACATATATTGGAACCAAATCCCGTTATTCGAAAAGATAGACCACGAAAACATAGAGATTAAGAAAACCGATGCTAAAAGTTGAAAATCAACAAAACGCAATCTCTTAGCTTTCGAACATGTATTAAATCAGAAGATTATTGAAGAAAGTTTGTAACAATCTAGTGTTGTAAAAAAAATTCCGAAAAGAAAGAATAATATAAGTATAAATTCAATGACGTCAAGCTTTACACCAGCCAAAAATTTTCAAATTCACCTTGAGCATATTCCAAAATTCTTGTGGAGATGCTGCTTGTGGATTTCATTGTATTACTGAGCAAGTGGAAGAGTTGAATGGTAGTTAGCTTGAAGTGGAGAAAATTATGTTACAAGACCTGCATAATCATTAGGAATTATATATTAGACGGTTGAATGTTGGAATGTCAATGGACATGAGAACAATTTTGGAATTGCATTGCGCTTCTCCATCGCCTCAATATTGAATGTCAATGCCTGAAATGAGATAAGTGATAGCAAACATATTTTGTAGTTTTATTGTTTTTATATCACAAAGACAAAGTTTAACTTTTATTCCTCATCAAAAAGGACCGGAAAAAGAGACCAAGGGTTATTTCTTTTGTGCATACTAACGATGTCCATTTCATGAAGGTGAAATTTATATCTACTGCGCCTATGCCACCAATTACGAGTCTTTGAAGTAAATTCGCCACGCTAAAGCAAGAGAGTGGGGTGCATTATTTGTTGATAGATATCAAGAGTTTGATAGATTAAAACCCAGTTCTATGGCAACGGTTGATGTTTCTGTAGATTTCACTTCATCATAATTTTGAGTTTAAGTAAAGGTCGATTCAATTTCAATCGAAGATTGTTGTAATTCTATATTGTTTATTCTAATTTTAATTGAACTCGGTTTAATCCCGTAATGTTTTTTTATTATTTCTAATTCTATATTCTTAACATCACTAATTATAAAAATTTGTTGCATATTAGATAGCAAATTTGTTGTATAAGCAAAATGCATTCTATTAGCATGCTCAAAATACAACACTACACCGACCTTATCTTCTTTTAAGCTATCTTTTTAACTCTTCTTTTTAGCACAACAACTGACGGGTTTTCATTTTATTTCTTTATCCTTGTCTCCTCCCTTCTTTTAATGTATGAACCACATTAACAACCAACCAAACCTTTTATTAACAACGTTTTTGCTTTAACTAATACGCCTTTAAAAACACTTGGATCATTATCTTCAAAATCAATCAAACTTGAATTCATTATATCAATTGCTTTCTCCGGAGCTTCAATATATGGAAACTGAAATAGTTGTTATAAACAAAGTGACTAAATGCTATAGTATTTTTCTTAAGAAAAAACCAAAATTTATTGCCATAATATCCGAATTAATTTCTTTCTCCCGATCTTGCTTTTCCTAAACTCTGGATTTTGAACAACTGGGTGGGATTTTTCCACAAACCAAATCAAATAAACATCACTACAATCTCATGGCTTCACTACCGCCTTTAATCTCAACTCAATGTTAAGGACTTGGTTTTGTTAATTCTGTCCATACGATGAGCATTGTCGTACTCAAGCTTGTATTGACTTGGGCTTGTTTCCCTACGATACGATTTAGGCTCATTGGTTCTTTTGGAATATATTGAATAAGACTAAATTGCTGCAATACACGATCAAGATAATAAGGTTCCGCCTTATCAAAGCAAATAACAATCCTATTGTATAAAGCATACTCGTGTAAAGCATAATCAATTATGTCATTCTTATAAGGATCAAATATAATCTTTTATATATAATTCATTAAGAGAGCTCGGAAACAAAACAATAAACCTCAAAATTAGGTAAGATAAAAAGACCTTGAATCACGATTGGTTATATCATCCAGCATCTCCGTCGACACAACTATAGAATTTTTACCTTCAGCTCCTCGTTGTGTTGCCTCTGCACATTCTTGGCAGAGAATTAATATACTTCAAAATCGAAACACTGGTAGATACAATGTTCGAAAAATGATCGTAAATTCATATCTTCAATAAGAGACATATTAATTGTGTTTCATACAGTTTAATGGTAACTTTTATTGATATATTATTTAAAATATTAAAAAAAACACTAGCAACGGAGTAAAATAGCCAGACATTTGTTTAGCTTTACTTCTAGACACTAATCCAACTTGTCGATACAAATACGCAAGAATTTTCATCCTTTAACTTTCTTCATTCAACCTACATACAAAGACCTTCATGCCAAATTTGTCTGTCACCAACAAATGACCAAGAAGATGTAGCAAATAAGCATTTGCAACATTTTTGAACACAATCGTCGGCATTTTCCACTCTTGACTCCCCATGAAATTTGGTTGGTAACTAATACAATTTAACGGAGTGTTTACCGTTAAGCTCCTCACTAACTTTGCTTTCCTCAAGAGACAATCTAACCAACAATTTAACTGCAACATGTAGTTGTATGCCTTTGCCACCATCAGCTTTGTCTATACAAGTTCCCACCACTGGAACATGAAGTATATGAAATACATCATTGAGAGTTATTATCATTCCACCAAAAGGCATGTGAAATGAGTTTGTTTTTGGCTGCTGACGCCCTACAAAAACGGATATAGCCACATATTCTATCCATTTCGCTATATCATAAAAGCCAGCTTTTTTAACTACATCCACTACTTCACTTGCTTCTTCATCTATTTTCCAATGCATCATTTTGTGTAAGTGAGATATACACCTTAAATGAGGTCGCTCATGTATAATTAAAGACTATAACATCATAATATGATGAGAAAAAATATACTATGATAGTTAATACCCATTTAATATATAAAATTGCATATGAGTTTCATCCTATGAGTGATATGTTTGTTTACTACATAATAGTTTATTACCCACACTCATAATATTTTAAAAATATGACATTTCAAAACACTATCATTTTACAATATTAAAATATTGGAAAGTGCACAATGTTTTAGTTGATTACCTTTTTTTAACATTTATAGTTTAATTAGCACATAATGATACCTTGTATAATGCTATGTTGTATACTTTAACTTAAGATATATATATAACACTTTAAAATGAAAACTAAAAGATCACAAGTTATATCGGTTTGTTCAACCAAATGGAACTAGCAACATGATTGCCAAAACTTTAAAAAGCTTGCGAAAACTTTTCACAAGCGACTTATTTGATGATCCATCAGTACTAGGAGCATGAAGATCATCACTCTGAACTTGTTCTCTTTCGATTATCAGCAGCAACTTCATCCCGTTCATATTTGACTCCGTAGACGAACTATGAGAATCACGTTGTTTGATAACTTCTTTTCCTTTTTGCTTCTTGAACCGAACTTCCTTTCTTGTCTTCTCAATGCTTTCAGTTGTCGTTCACTTCTCATTGAGGTGATCATTGGTTGTTTATCTAAAAAATGAACAAAAGTTTATCAATCAACATAATCTTACTTTTAAAAAAAAATGTAAACATTGCCCATCAGTTAAAAAAAACCTAAATTGCTTTTTGCTATATTAGTTCAGAATGCATAGTTGGATACTTATTCGGTTTACGTTTTGCTTTTACCAACATCATCAACTTAATGTTGATTTATGTTGACATGCACTAAATTGTTCTTTGTAAGTACATGTAATCTATATCTTGCGAATAACATAAACCCTAAGATCTAGAATTACATGATTATCACATATGTAATGAATTAATAAAACATACCTCCAGACATCTTGTATATGAATCAACAATGGTTGTTGTCGAAAGCTGTTTCAATGGATAAAGGAAATGGTTTCTCTCTCTTTTCCTATATCTTTCTTTATGTGTTTTTCTATATCTTTGTGAGGGCAAAGGTTAATATTTATAGGTAGAGAGAGGACCAAATTTCCAGATTTGTAGACTTAGTCTTGATCGTCTATCAAGATCAAGATAAGAGAAATTAACGCTCTAGATTATAACCGTTTTATCGATTAGCATATTAATATGAAAACCCTTTAGATTCTATTGACCACAAAATGAGGAAGGAAACGTTTGAGGAAGGAAATGGTCAAATTTCCTTACAAAATAAGGAAGGAAAATCCATTAATATTTTCGTATTAATTTCCTTACAAAACGGTCAAATTTCCTTACAGTCTCCCACTTGGTCAATGGTAAAATCCATTAATGTTTTCGTATTAAGGTCATAAGGCGCGCATGATATGCTAAACTTTTCTTTAGTCGGTTATCATAAGTGTCTTGGCTAATCTAGTGGTCAATGGAAGTCATGACGTGTACAGGTTATTTTACAACATGCTTACTTCCATGTACTATGACATTGACAACTTTCATAACTAGACCGTAGATGAGCATAACTTAATGGTCGCATAATGTCTTGAAGCAAAAGACTGTTTCTGTTATCATTTATATAAATATAAATGTGTATACATTATAAAACAAAAATAAAAGATGTCTAAATTATTAAGAGCTCGATAATTGTCATGTCTAGATAAGTACAAAATAAATGACATAATAAGAATATAATTAGGAACTATCTACAAGACCCATGCTATCAGTATGTCTTTGAAAGGTCTTTGGAGGTAGTCCTTTCGTGAATTTGTCTGCCACTTGTAAGTCTGTACTTATCGATTCAACAATAATTTTCTTTAGTTTAACATCATGCTTCAGTAGTAGGTATTTAAGGTCCATGTGTTTGGAACCTTTGGTTATCCTATCATGCTTGGAGAAAAAGGTTGCAGCTTCATTGTCGCAGTAGACAGTTAGTGGATTAGAGATAAAATTTAAAGTGCCAAATTGTGAGACAAAATTACACAGCCATGTTCCCTGAATTGAAGCCTTATAACATGCTACATATTCAGCCATCATGGTGGATCCGAAAAGCACCTCAGATTTTTGGCTTCTCCATGATATTGCACCTCCGCTAAGAGGTACACATAACCAAGAGTGCAGATCCTAGTGTCAGGACATCCAGCAAGATCTGAATCAGAATAACCAGTTACCTGTAGGTAACTTGATTTTCTATAGGCGAGCATGTAATTCTTTGTTCCCTTTAGGTATCTCAGTACCTTCTTTGCAGCTTTCCAATGAGCGATTCCTGGGTTACTTTGAAATCTACCCAGCATACCAACTGCATGATTGATATAAGGTCTTGTACAGACTTGTGAATACATTAAACTCCCTACAAGAGATGCATAAGGATATTTGGTCATTTCTTCTCGTTCCATAGGAGTCTTTGGGCACTGCTCAAGAACAACTTTGTCTCCTTTCTGCAGTGGGACAGGACTAGAGGAACAATTCGTCATGCCAAATCTCTCAAGAATTTTGTCAATATATGGTTTTTGAGACGATCCTAGAATTCCTTGTGATCTATCGAATATTTCCATTCCTATCACATAGGAAGCCTCACCCATATCTTTTATTTCAAAGTTCGTTGAGAGATAATCCTTAGTTTCACGTAATAAACCAAGGTCGGTGCTAGCTAATAATATGTCATCAACATACAGAATCAAAAATATTAACTTGCTCCCACTGAACTTAAGGTATATATAAGGGTCGACTATGTTCTCTGTGAAATCGAAAGCGGTAATGATTTCATGAAACTTTAGATACCATTGTCTAGAAACTTGTTTCAGTCCATACATCGATTTCTTAAATTTGTAGACCATGTCTTCATGTCCTTCAATTATGAAGCCTTCAGGTTGACGCATGTAACTTCTTCTTCCAAGTCTCCATTTAGAAAGGCTGTTTTCACATCCATTTGATGTAACTCGAGATCATAGTGAGCTACTAATGCCATGATAATTCTAAGAGAATCTTTCCTGGAAAACAGGAGCAAAAGTTTCATTATAGTCAATGCCTTCTTTCTGATTAAAACCTTTGAAAACAAGTTTAGATTTATATCGTTCAATTTTACCATTGCAGTCACGTTTGGTCTTGAAGACCCACTTACAACCGACTGCTTTATGTCCTTGCGGCAATTGAACGATTTTCCAAACTTGATTATTATCCATAGATTTCAGTTCATCTTTCATGGCATCAATCCATTTAATAGAATTAACATCCTTAATAGCTTGTGAATAAGAAATCGGGTCCGTAGTTCCTTCAGATTCTATTAGATAAAGCATATAATCAACAGGAATAGTTGATCTTCTTTGTCTTTGAGTTCTTCTAAATGCTAGTTCTTGTGGTACTTCATCAACATTATGATTGGTGATAGTTTCATTATGGAGTTGTTGATCATTTATTGGGTTTTCCTCATTGTGAACAGGTTCAACAATGGGATGATTCCCAATATCTTTCGAAATAGAGGGTGAGATAATGGGTACCCTTATTTCATGAATGCCACTTCTTGTTGTTTTGTACTCCCACTGATTTCACCATTCTCATAGAATTTAGCATTGCCGGTTTCAACAATTCTTGTACTATGGTTAGGAAAATAAAATCTATATCCTTTATATTTTTCTGGGTAACCTATAAAGCAACCAATGATTGTCTTAAAATCCAATTTCTTTTCATTTGAATTGTCTTAAACTAGGTTTCCATCCTTTCCAAAGTTCAAAAGGAGTCTTTGGAACGACCTTACTTGGAACTCTATTTAAGATGTAGACAGCTGTTCGTAATGCATCCATCCATCCATAATGATATAGGTAAATTTGCATGACTCATCATGGATCTAACCATTTCCATGTATGTACGATTTCGCCTTTCAGCTACACCATTCTGCTATGAAGATCCAGGTGTTGTGTATTGTGCAACAATTCCAAGTTTTTGAAGAAGTCTAGCAAAAGGTCCAGGATGTTGTCCCGTTTCATCATACCTTCCATAAAATTCACCACCCCTATCCGACCTAATGATTTTCACTTTTCTTCCTAATTGCCTTTCGACTTCAGTAATGAACATTTGTACAGCATCCACTGACTGAGATTTTTCATGCAATAGATAAAGATAGCAATAACGTGAAAAATCATCGATAAAAGTGATGAAATATTTCTCTCCTCCAAAAGTTGGAATATCAAAAGGCCCACAAATATCTGTATGTATTATTTCAAGAAGTTGTATACTTCTTGTGGCTCCTTTCTTTGTGTTTTTTGTTGTTTTTCCTTTAATACAATCAACACATGTTGTAACGTTAGCGAAGTCTAGGTCCGGTAGGACACCATCTTTCAACAACCTCTTGATTCTTTCATTGGATATACGACCCAGTTTTTTATGCCACAAGAAGTAAGAATCATTCTTGGATGACTTTCCTTTAGTTTCTTTTCCATGCAGGGTGAGTTGGATTTCAGCATTTTGTTTAAGATGAAGTTTATAAAGTCCATCGATTAATATTCCAGAACCAATAACACTATAATTTTTAAATAAACTAAAATTTCCATTTCCAACTTCAAAAGAATATCCAAATTTATCAAGTACACTTACATAAATCAAATTACGGGAAATAGACGGAACATAAAGAGTTTGACATAAAACTAACTGATAACCGCTATCTAAAATAAGACGAAAAGTTTCGATAGCTTCAACTGGAGCTTTATCTTTATTCCCCATGAAAATGAAATTCTCACTTGGGTTTGTGGTTTGGATCGTAATGAATCCCTGCGTAGAATTCAAAACATGAACGTTAGCAGCAGTATCAATCCACCAAGTAGAAGAAGGTACATTAGTAAGATTTGATTCGAAATGACTTACGAAACCCAATGGGTAACCTTTATTTTTGAACCATGTTTTGCGCTTAATGCAATCTGTCTGGAAGTGTCCAGGTTTCTTGCAGAATTTGCAGACATCATCCTTCTTTTTCTTCTTGGATAGTTGAGTGGTATCATCAAATTTGGGTGGTGCTCTTTTATGCTGTGAGTTATTCTTTTTGCCAGCTTGTTTTCCAACCCCTTGAGTGAAATAAGCAACTTTAATGCCTTACGAGCCTTGCCTAGACCCCTCTTGAACCAGTTTGTTAGTCAATTCATTTAGATTCTATTTTTCCGTAATAGTGTTGTAATGAATTTTGAATGGTTCATACTGAGGAGGTAAGCTAGTGAGAATAAATTGGACGAGAAAATCATCATCCATAACCAATCCCAAGTTTTTAAGTTTGGCAGCAAGGTTAATCATTTCTATGACATGAGCGCTCATTGAGCGAGAACCATCAAACTTCACGGTTACAAGATCTGCCATAAGTTTCCCAGCAAGGGATTTGTCTGCAGTCTTGAACCGATTTTCAATGGATTGCAAATATTCTTTTGCGCTTTCAGTTTTGGGTAGGGAGGTTTTGATGTTGGTATCAATCACCATTCGCATAAACATCATGCTGAGCCTATTAGATCGTTCCCAATCATCATGGAATTTGTTTTCCTCAGGCGTACTTGTGTCAGTAAGTGGGGCTGGCTTCTCCTTTAGGAGAGCCATGTCCAGTTCAAGTACGTCTAACGAAAACTCAACTTGCTTTTTCCATTCTGAGTAGTTGGTTCCATTGAGTCTGACGATAGAGGTAGTGTACAAAGTAAGGTTCGAGGGCATTGCAACTGTAGATATAAAAGAAATGTAGGCTTCTTTATTAGAATAAAACACATGTCATAATAAGAGGTTAGATTTAGCGCCTCATGTGGGTAGGCAGTAGAACCATACTCATGAAAGAATGATAAACATTAATGTTTCATGCGTTATTGTGCAAGCAGCAGCCGCCTGTGGACAAGACTACATGCATCAGACTAGAGGAAACAAGGAAATTAAGCGCAGAAGAGAAAACTAAAACAAGAGAGAAAAGAGATAAACATTAATGTTTTTTTTGCATAAACATTTGTCATTCTTTCAAGTAATCCACAACAAGGATAATAAATGTTTAGTAACTCCAAGTAAATTCCATACATGAATTTAACATATAAATATTTATTTTGCAAATCACGTATAGACAATTATCTTGCAAGTTCCAGGTCATGAATTTAATGCCAAACTAGGAAACAATTGTTTTCAATATGTATACTTTCTGAAAAGTATTCGCATACAATAAGTTGTTTCATATTATACAGTAGGTCAAACATTAAAGTAGAAAAAATTAACTTTTGCGGAAATATAAATTTTTCAGATCCAGATCTAAGTATACAATAAATAGAACAATATTGATAATCATGATTACTATAACAACTTAAATAATATGAATATTAAACTCGAATCATTTTAACACTAATAATCATTATCATCATCATAGTAAAATTACAAACATCATATCATATATCTATGCTAGTTTTGTTTTATATATCGATGGATAATCATGAATTCTAAAACCTTGCTCCGATACCACATGTGATCTATATCTTGCGAATAACATAAACCCTAAAATCTAGAATTACATGATTATCACATATATAATGAATTAATAAAACATACCTCAAGACATCTCGTATATGAATCAGCAATGGTTGTTGTCGAAAGCTGTTTCAATGGATAAAAGAAATGGTTTCTCTCTCTTTTCCTATGTCTTTCTTTATGTGTTTTTTTATATCTTTGTGATGGGCAAAGATTAATATTTATAGGTAGAGAGAGGACCAAATTTCTAGATTTGTAGACTTAGTCTTGATCGTCCATCAAGATCAAGATAAGAGAAATTAACGCTCTAGATTATAACCGTTTTATTGATTAGCATATTAATATGAAAACCCTTTAGATTCTATTGACCATAAAATGAGGAAGGAAACGTTTGAAGAAGGAAACAGTCAAATTTCCTTACAAAATAAGGAAGGAAAATCCATTAATGTTTTCGTATTAATTTCCTTACAAAACGGTCAAATTTCCTTACAGTACGAAGTAAGAAAAGTATAAGCTAATTTGAGCTTGTTTTATCTCCGCATTCTAGGCTTGTGATCGTCCTATAATTTGTTGAAGGTATTCTTTTAGCATCAGTTTAACACCGGAAGGATCTTCGAAGTGATGTTAGGAATTGCACAAGGTAATGGTTATCCCTTTGAATCCGTAAGATAATATGTAATTTTCTACTGATAGCACTTAGCCAAAAGAAAAAAACAAATTCTAACAATTTTTTTAATCAACCATAAATGTAACATGTTTATATTGGAAAATAGAATTTAAACTTACACAAAAACTGCAGTCAACTACACTTCATAAGACATACAAAACAGACGTATAAAACTGTCAATACCAGTTTATAGTCCTGTCGCTATAACCGTCTCTATACTTTATAATGATTTTCCGACATTCGGTTTTTCACATTCAACAGTTATACCCTATATATGTTTATTCAAAATCGTACAATTACAAATCTATATACAGTTCAGTTACTAAACGCGAATGACTTTCAACATCCAATCTCAACGTCGCACTATCGTAACACGACAATTGTCAATCCAAAAATTCATCCCCACTTCGTACAATCGAGCAAAAAGAAAATAATTTCTAAAATCAATTCGGCACTTAAACAACGGACTAAATTCGATATCTACCTTCGAAAGATTGCATTGTGTTGATCGACACTTGATTTGGTTTGCGTTTTCTTTTACTGAAAGAGGGTAAGATGTAATTGCGTTATATACTTTGTTACTATTAAAGGTACATTCGAATTTGTGTGGTATTATCAAGAAGAGGTAAAAGACAGTGTATTGCATGGTGTATCTAGTAGCTCTCTGCTTTTTGGTAGTTTTGGGAGGGGATAGTCGAATGAGAGCGTGTGTTATATATTTTTTCCTTTTTTCCTTTTTTCCTTTTCCAATGGGCTACGGAATGTTTTGACCCTCCTGTTTGGAGACTTTTGTTGTCATCTTATAATTTTAGAAACCAAACACAGAGAACCATAAACCCTAATTCCCTGACCTCAATCCAAAGAAAATGGCGGCCATCGACGGCGGCGAGTCGTCGCTCAAAACCCTAATGCAAACCTCACCTCCCTCTTATCTCACCCCTTCTCCCCATCTCTCTCGCCATGCCCGCATTGCTTGCCGTCATCTATACTCCTCTCTCTTCTCGTCCTGTCCTAACCCTAAACCTCCATTAGACGATCTCCTAATCGACGACACATTTGATGCGGAGCAGATTTGGTGCCAGATTGATCTCTTTTCTCGTCCTCTTATTAGTTTGCTCAAGAAAGAAACTAGGAAAATCGAGCGGGACCCACCGGAACTCGGTGGTTTAAAGAAAAAGAAAACCGAGCTGGTAGACGAAGATATCGAAGAAGCAGAAGAAGAGGAGGAGGAGGAGGAGGAAGAAGAAGTGGAAGAACAAGGAGGGGATGAGGGGGAAAGCGAAGATGAAGAAGAGAAGGAAGATGCCGAAGAAGATACAGTAGACGAGGATGGAAATAATGAAATCGAGGATGAGTTTTTAAAAGTGAATGAGTTGGAGAAGTTTTTGGTGAAAGACGAGGAGAGGGAGTTTGGCAATGTTAATGGCAGCAGTGATAAAAAGGACGATGAGGACGAGGATGATGATGATGGAAACCCTCTCGATTTGCTGGTATGCTGGACTCACTAGGTTTCTTCGTGAATATTAACACATTTTATTGATTTTATTGCTTACAACTTACTAGCAGTACGTTTTTATGTGATTATTTAAGATTAAAGATTACTTATTTTGAACTTCGGTCTACTTCTGTTCAATTGTATTTAACTGTTATGAATGTCTTAGTTAGGAATATCTTCTAAACTAATCACACTCCTAGTAAGTAGATAGCAAAGTTACTTTTTTTTAAGAACTATATTAAATGAATTCAAAGATTGACATATCATCCTTTCATTTTGTTTTACTTGTAAATCTGTAATATCACTTCATTGTTGATGCAATAGTCATATAGGGAAATCTAAAAGTTAAGCAGACTTTTATGGCTAGCTCTATTTGCACCTTGAAAATTGCCTTACACACACCCCGTTTATTTGAAAAAAAATCGCACACCCACTATTTTTTAACCCTCCGTTTTATTCCTTAAATAACCCTACATTTAAAAATATATGATGTCGGTTTTTATAATAAAAATCACGTTCATGTTGAACTTGTTTTACATAAAACCTTGCTCAGACCAAGTGAGGATTTGTATGAAACCTCGTTCGGATAAAACTAGATTTTGAAAGAAACCACTTACACAGTATTATTAGTAGTGGAAAATCTATGTTAATCACGCTTCAAGTGAGCGTTGTTTGATACGTTACGTCCCCCATTCCAAGTTTGATTTGTTAGGTTTCCTCGCTCATTCCATGCTTGATTTCTTGTGTTTCTTAGCTCACTTGGAGCTTGGTTTCTTATATTTCCGCACCCCGAACTTTGTTTTTTATAGATTCACCTTTAACATGTTTATAATATACTGCTATAGGATTGAGAGCAATTTTGTCTAAATAAAAATTTTAAGTTCACCAGGGGTGAAAAGCAAAAACATGGGTGTTAATGGACCCTCCCGGCTTTTATTGCATTGTAAAAGGTTGCGTTATTGTTTGTTGTTTGTGAAAATAAAATTTATATTATCTATATTTACATACGTACCTGTGAGTTTATGCTTTTGCTTATTAACTTCTATAATAAATGTAGTATGGAGATTTGGATGATGGATCGGATGAAGACCGTGATGAAAATGCAAGGTTAGCCTATCTTATTGATGCTTTATGTTATTTAGACTCTTAGAGTTAAGTCCACAATGATCTCAAAGTATCCTTATTCATGCTTAAGTTTCCTGGCATATGCTGCATGAGCATTTCCATTTTTTCTTTTGGATCATATTGGTTTAAAGTTTCCAGCGGTTGTCAATGGATACCCAAAAAATCCGAAATTCGTCTTCATCCGCATCCGAAAAGCGGATAAATATCCGATATCCGGAAAACGGATGCGGATGTGGGTACGAAGATATCCGCATCCGAAAATTATCCGTCCGGTTTTTGTCAATATTATAGTTTAAATTATGTATATTCTAGTGTAGTGAAAGATATTTGTTTATTATTTTATTAAGTTAGTAGCTTATATTACATGCGCTTAATGCTTAGTAACCGCTCGAAACTATTTTCTATCATCGTATTTGTTAATTTTTAACATTTTTATAATCAATGAGATTGAAATATATTTATGTTAAACTAAAATTTTCCTTTACAATTCTTGATTCATTGGTTGTTAGCGGATAGGATAATCATCCGATATCGGTCCGTATCCATGGATGCGGATATCCGATTTTTAAAAATGATTTCGGATGCGGATGCAGATATGGCATTATCTGCATCCAAAAGCATCCTTTGACCGGCCTATTTCAGCCAACCAACTAATATACTATAATTCCGATAAAATAGCGGTGAAAATATATAATACAAAATTATGCTAACTACAAGTTCTTCAGTACCTTTATTCCACCTTCAGCCTGGTGCTTTTTTTGGGGCTCTTTTATACATTTAGCATGATCAATGCTTCAAAACATGATAAATTTACAACATATTCTGCTAACATATTCTATATGAATTCCTTCTCTGTTACTGCAAACGTTCTTTAAGTTGATCGTTTTATCTGGAACATTTTGGCTAAATTTAGGTGAGAACTGAAAAATACAGTTCTCACCAACAGCAATTCCCCTCCATTTTTCATGCATGTTCTTTTCTATTGTTGTTGGCAAATATTTATTGGAATTCGGTGAACCACTAGGATTTCATACTTGTACTCATGTTGTTTGAAAATCGAAAAAGTTCAATGCTAATGTATGTGTTTATGTTCAATATGTGCATAAGAGAGTTCTGGTTTTCTGTACTACTGACATAAAAATATTTCAGATATGAAGACTTTTGGGGAGATAATAGGAAAAAAGGTGGTGAAAAAAAGAATAATATCAGAAACGAAAAAAGTTTTTCAAAGAATATCGAATCCGATGATGAACCAGAAGAGGATTCAGATGATGAACCAGAAGAGGATTCAGATGATGAACCAAAGGAGCACTCTTCTGATGATGGTGAGAGCGATGATAACGGTGATGCTGATGTTCAGGTTTTATTCGCTTAGCGTGAATAATGAATGAAAGTCATATACAATTTATATTACCGTGTTGATGTCATTTCTGTAATAAAATCAGGAAAACAAGACGCTTTCAACACATGAGAAAGAACAATTGAAGATACAGGCTGAAATAGAAAAGAGGGAGAAGGCAAACTTGGATCCAAAGGCCTGGACAATGCAGGGTGAGGTAAATATTATGACTTGTGACGAACTACCAAGTTACAGTACCGTATTGCAGATTAAAGATCGGTCAATAATTTATTCTTTTGGGTCATTTATTTGACAGGTTACTGCTGCTAAAAGGCCTAAGAATAGTGCACTGGAAGTGGATCTTGATTTTGAACACAACATGAAACCTCCTCCAGTAATAACTGAAGAGTTCACTGCTTCAATCGAAGATTTAATAAAACAAAGGATTATAGAGGTGCTCTCAATTTTACTAGCATTCACTGATTTGTTACCTTGGATTTCTCAACTAATTCCCAAGGAACATGCAATCAACTCTTACATCCTTGCTTGCTTACCAACCTACAATGCTGAGGACTGTTGTATGGTTTAAAATTGTGATCAGAAGTAGGAACTTAAATGCTAGTTAATTATCCTGATTCTGTGAAAAAGATCTGGAAAATAATTGTCTATTTGGTCTCCAGTTGCATGTGCTTGTCTTTCATTTGTTTGTTCATCTCCTTCTCTTGACTTACCACTGGAAAATAAGAGAACAACATATAAATTGTTAGCCATAGAAGCACATAAAAATCGTTAGGTACATAATTCTTTGTATTTTTTTTAGTCAAGAGTAGACGTATACACAGGCAATCTGTCAGATGAGAGCATTTTAGAACTATTTAAAACCATGAATACTGGGCAAATACCTCATCATTAGGTTTTAATGTTTTATACACTCTCGACAAGACACGCAAAAGGACGGGGTTCATAGATGCCTGGTTAGGAAAGAGATTACTTCAAGTTGCATGATTTCATTTTGACTACGATTCAAATCTTTTGGACTTTTCACACTCAGGAGACCCTACCCAAATAAACCTAGACTAGGAAATTTTGTCATTAATAGTCCTAAACATACCTAACTCAACTTATGATCATGGTTCACTCTTGCAGCGTCAAATGTTATCTTTTGTAGAATCAGCTTCCCTTAAGGACCATGTTGCAATGAACGAACATTTTACTCTAGTACTTGCATTCTGTTAGCTATGCGCTGAAATTTGTAAAAGGATTTTTTTGAAAGAAAGCAATGATCATTAATTCAGTAAGGTGACCTTTTGCGTCATCAATTTCTAATTTCGTAAACTACTTCCTCCTTGATGTTTATTATACCAATTCAAGTCATGCTGAAACCCCATGCTGCATAATAAAATCTATTATATTCTGAATAGCAGGAGTATGGCACTTCAACCTTTTCCCTTTTCTGTTTTATTTAGGGAAAATTTGATGATGTTCAAAAGGCAACTGCTTTGCCATCCAAAGCACCAAAAGAGCTGAAAGAACTGGTATGAGTTGTTTATTTCAGATTTTGATCGAGCGATATTATATTTTATTTCTTCGTGGAGCTCATTATGGTTTTATACTCTCACAGGATGAAAATAAAAGTAAAAAAGGTCTAGCTGAACTGTATGAGGTATGCATACTTTGTTATCACTATTAGATGGCTTACTTATAGGGCCCTGGTTGCTAAGATGCATGTAAATAAGAAAATCATCTAAATTAGATAGCTTTTAGATTAACATTTCTGTTATTTATACAGGAAGAATATGCTCAACAGACTGGTCTTGCTGCTGCCCCCCTTTCCTCTTTGGACGTAGATAAGAATGAAGTAATATGTTACATATGCCTGTCTTCACATTATAAGCTTGCCTTACTTAATATTGTTTGTTGGCTCACATTATTCCCAATTTGCTACTTCTTCATTTTTGCTATTGTTGCACTCGAAGCACACTATTTCATAGCAGTATTTTAACACAAGGGCACCTCAAGGAAATGATAATATTAGATTAATATTTAGATTAATATTAGATTAATATTTATATTAAAATGAAATAATAAAGTCTATTGTTTTTGATTTCCTTTTTTTAAAAAAGCTTACTTGTGTTGAAAGATTAAAAACGTTAGTTTGAAACAAGGGTCTATGGTTCGTCCGTGACCACTGAATGCCGAAGGCGTCCTTGGGGGTTCTCGTAGTTCCTAATGGGTGGAGGGGTCGGTCCATGGATTTCCTTTTCTTTTGGCACATTCCGCTCAAAGAAAAGGTAGAAAGGAGATAGTCTGCATCAAGCTATTCGTTAAAATATCCTGCCTCGACACTCACCTCGAGGAGTGCCTCAAGGAAATGATAGATAAAGCGCCTTATAATTTTCCCCAAAATATTTTTTATCTCTACAGCTTGCGCCTCAACAACTTGGGGGATACAAAGCGCACACCTTGCATGCCTCAAACTGCTGAAGCATTCGACTTAAGAATCTTTTTACCCTTAGTTGCAAATACTGAAACCAACATAAGTTATTAAACTTTAAATATTGACACTAACTTCCATTTTATTTGACAAAATGGAAGTTAATATTTTTTCTTACTTTGCAATTTCAAGATCGACATGACTAAGTAAGATTGTTTCTAAAACAACGATCAAGAGCTACGTAATGGATTTTCTCATTGCTATTTTTAAAAAAAATTCCATAATAGGCTTCATTGAATCTCCAAATAGATTTTGAATTGGTAGGAATCAAAACTTGATTTTTGCCGAATTTCCAAATAAATTTTGCGGAAGCGATATGGGAATCATATGGATTCTAGCTATTTACTTTTAGTCTTTTAAAAAAGGAGATGTACACTTCATTTTTTCATGGTAGAGTAAAATCTGGATGATTTGTCCTTCATTTTTTCATAGGTTAGTTTAAAATGTCAAATTTCATTATATGTTTTGAGTTTTATTTTTACATGAAAAGCTTATGCCTCAACGTTTTGAGGCTTACGTCTTGTCTCACGGACTTGAAAATACCTCATGTACGATTTCGCATTTTAAAACAATGCTATTTGCAAGGGCCAACATGATCCTCTTTCTCGCGGATCCGAGATGATGGAACCCTAGGGGTGCTACTGACTCCAACATTCGTCTACATACAATCCTTGCTAGATCCAACCGACTTCCCAACCTATCTTCTCAACATTCTTGATAGCTCATTTTTTTTTTCACTTAAAATTCTCATCAACAAGTTATGAATTGATAAAATAACCTCAAAACAAATATTTTAAAGAGAAAAATGTTTAAAAGAGTTGAAAATTCACGCTTTAAACAAAAATTATATAAAATATAAATAAGGAAACAAATAACCTTTTTTTGAATAATTATATATACTAATTTAGAAAATGACGTCCTTTATGAAATCAATTAAAATTAATTTTGATGGGTAATATTGAATTAGATGGTTGAGAGTTTTTAGATCTAAAGTATATGGAAATAGGAGGAAAATTTCATGCATATTTTACGTCCAAACTTTCTTGTATTGGACAAAAGGTTATTTTTGGGTGTTTGGCATCTTA
The DNA here is from genome assembly GCA_030765085.1 of Allium cepa. Classification (NCBI taxonomy): domain Eukaryota; kingdom Viridiplantae; phylum Streptophyta; class Magnoliopsida; order Asparagales; family Amaryllidaceae; genus Allium; species Allium cepa. The sequence continues at coordinate 65,154,690 of CM060935.1, forward strand.
TGTGCTATACCAACTCTTGGAACATCAAAATTTGAAGCATTCTTAACAAAGGTTATATTTTGGCACATGTATCCTACATTTATCTAAAAAGATAATTCAGAGGTTATGCTTTTTAAATGAGAAATTTTTTAAATGTATCAAATAAATATGTACACATGACAATTCTATATTATTAATATGGTTTATAATTCCATATGACACTTGGTAAATAAAAAATTATTTGAACATAAGTAACATAGCGTGTCAGTTAGGTAAATCTAGTCCATAAGAACATAATTTTGACAATACATGCATATAAGTAGAGCATCGTGCAAAATTCTAGTAAATTTCATCAGGTTTATTTTGCTACTAGTGCTGCTAAGGCTACCATACTTTCCACATTCCAATACCAACTAAAATTTGATTGAATTTTACCTATTTTGCACCAACTTCTTTTAACTTGATGAAGTCCAATCACAATTTCATGAACAAGAAATATAAAATTAACATAAATAACATATTAGAGTAACACGAAACAAAATAAACATACTAAAATAGCACTACAAACAAAATATAATGAAATATCCCATCTTTTATGATTTTTCATATTTAAACGTACAAAATAAGCTTTAACATCATATGAATTTAATTGCTAAATGATAGCTATGAGTTTTTGAGTTGAATTTCAACTTTTAAACAATTGATTAAACATTTCACAATGACAATGTAACATAATCAAATGATATTCTATACTTATGACATTATTTAATGATATTTTTGGAAATGAGTAGAAATTATTATTTTTATATCAATTGGTAAAAAACATAGTAAATTATATTAGTTTTATTTAATCATTTATAATGTATAATGTATAATATTTCTGGTACATGCGCAGTAAATCAGAAAGGCATGTGCCGTTTATTACGTTATTCGGCAAGGCTCTAGGAATGTTTGGCGTCTTTTTGCGTCATGCGCCGTTGGTAGCAATATCCATGATTTAGTAGTAAATATCATGATCAGTTGCATAAGCTGAGTACCGCTATGCGATATCTGAGAAATTGGGATAAATGTCAAACATGTTATAATAATAGTATCAGAAGCATACTCAGTTAGATATCAAAATGCAATATTAAAGGATATTAAAATAATAACGGTCAGATACATATTTTTAGTTCTAATACGTCGTATATTGTAATTATAGGTCCACATGAATGTACAAATATAAATATAAAACGATTGTTTTTTGCCTGAGACGTACTGCGGCAGTGGAACATTCGAAGGTGCTTGTTGTAAGATGACCACTCTTTAATTTGGTATAAAAGAAGAAGATTTAGTTTAGTTAGTTATATGAAAATCAATATTTAAAAAAATAGGAAAAAAGGAAAACCTGTTGAGATAAGAGGATTATGCTAGATCAAAAGTATTTATTATTTATACCAAAAAAAGCAGGTTTACACAAAATACTAGTCATGGAAGAGAATTTGAGAGAAACACTGCATGCTAATTAGATCTTGTTAATGGGTATAATAAAAAAAATTGTGTATATTTAATAAAAGATATTTTATGGCGGGTCATTCATTATTTACAACACTGAAACACGAAGAGTTTAGTTTGTCAATGCTTATAGTTTTCATCGTGTACATACGTTGTAATAACTAGTAGTGAAGTAAGATTTCGAATCAAAATACAGGTAATTTTCGTTCGATATTTCTCTCCCAATATTTCAATTGAATATTTAAAATAGAACACTGAATGTTCGATATCTGAAATTTTGTGGAAATTTCTTGAGATTAACTGCATATGCTCCTAAAATGCATTGGATGCATCATGCGAGGTATGCAACTTGAAAGACTTCAATTCCATGCTATGTTGTTTAGAAGTAAAATTGACATGTCCTTGTACTTAAATCTAAGACTGTTTGTGCTCAACTAAAGTTTATGGTACAGCCCGACCTTGTCATGGAATAGCAAGCGGTTGTTTTGACCCTTTGAATCTTACAAACCGTCGAATTTAATAAGCTTATGTACAAACTTGATTATAAAGGAATACCTTTTTTTGGGGTCACAACTCAGAAGAACAAAAATAATGATGTTTAGTGGATTATTATTTTTATATATACATAAAATGATAATTTGTATATAGTGGGGAGAAGAAGAAGAATATGTATAACACAGTCATTTAGAATGTAACTTGGTTAATAAATGTCTAATATTAGGTCCTAAAACTGTAGAACGAGCTCTTTAAATACTATCTTTTATTCAATATAGTCTCTTTACCGTCTTTTATTCAATATAGACTCTTTACCATCTTTACTATATTTAGATACTACAGCTACAAGAAAATTAACCTGTTTTTACTAGCAAGTTTTTTTGACACACTATCTTTTGATTTGTTTAAAAAAAATGAAGAAATTGTAGTTTTATTCTAACGATATTTGTTTGAATATTGATTTTTTTACTTCTCGTACTAGCGTTTCTAATATTAGTAGTATATTTCCAAAATATATTGTGAACTTCACAAATATTATCTTATCATATATTGCGTATATAATATGTATGTTATTTTTGATAATAATAAATATCGTTATTTGAAAATTGGGAATATCGTTTAGATGCCCACACGGATTTTAGCAAATTCATATACCTTTTTATCTTTTTTGAACCTGGAAGAAATTGCCGCTCTTGGTTTATGATCTTTATAACTATAATATTTGATGTGTCTTTTGAAAAAACAAATAATTCTAATATTTTATAGAAGAGGGGGGAAGTCTACTCGTTCGTATACATTGAAAACCTATAAATCATATAAATATAGGATAATATATACCCAAGTCAAGCATTAATCGTATCAGAATCTTAATCAGTCATCTATAAGCATATTATATGCCATCAAACCCGTCAAGCGTATAACCTAGCATCAAGTCTATCTTGAAACATTGTTCTAATTGTATTTGCAAAGCATACCAGAAGTCAAAACCAGGGATTTATGCTATAAATTAGCAACTAATTAATCATGCCCATCAGTCCATTTCAGGATTGGAGACTTAGTTAGGGTTATTGCAGCCCCCTAAAATAATTCACTTTTCTAATCATTTCTAAACCACCATAAACCTATCGTCACAAAATCAGAACAAAACTTTTTGATAAAAATTGGCGATCTAGACACCAAAGATTAAGGAGATCAATTAGAGATTGACACATCAATCAAATTTGAGTATCTGAGATCATGTCTAAAAGAGAGGAGATTCTTCGTTGCCCAATATAAATTTTGGGTAAAAATCATCTTTTTATGTGAGTAGTTTTATACCTCCTTTTATTTAGATTTGTGCTATTTTTGTATAATATGTTTTTAACTGATTTTAGTACTAAAAACCCTATTTTTGACTTCTGTCCTAATCTGAAAATATAGTTAACCAACGTTTTAATGATAAAATTTGATTTTTGGTTATACACTAGATGAATAAAATGTCTATAGTCTATACTATGCTTACACATGTCTAATTGAGGGTTTGATACAATCTATCCTTGATTTTGGTAATTATTGTTGGTGTTGATATGATCCATATGTTTTAGATGTATGTGAGTTGATCTTATATTGAAATCAGATTATTCTTTGCTGTCCCAAATTGATAGTATGATTAGTGATGTTGGGATGTTAAATTATTGATTAGACATAATATTTAATCAGTTAGATTCTTATTCTATGATGTTAGGTAGTTGGATTTATTATTTGGATTGATATTGGATGTTTATTTGTTGATATGTTTGATCTTTGTTTTGGTTGTTGTATGTTAGAAATGATTGTTTGGGGATGAAACGAATATGTAAACGATAGAGAAATCCTAGTTTGCATAGGAAGATTCAATATTGGAGTTTGAGAATTCGTGCATGGAGAAGTATTGCATAGAAGAAAAGTTGGAAAATTGGTCAAGTGTTGAGGGAAATCCAAGTTGATGGATAAGGAAGCGAACCAATATTAGAGGGGATTTTGCTAAGTTTAATCAGTAAACCAACTCGATGGATAACAAGAATTAACATGGGTGCGCGCGCACAAGGAAATAAAAAAGCTAGTGTTGTAGAATTGGAGTCGACTCGGCTAAAATTTGTTGAGTTCGAGTCAACCTTGGCTAGACCTGAAACGTGCTTCGGGTCAGGTAAAGGTGAGCAAGTTTCGCGTGTCCCAAGCACTGACCTTGGTCATGACCCGGATCAGCAATAGGACCGACCAGAAGCAAGCTTTGGGTCGAGCAAGGGAAATCATACGTAGCTAATTTTTTGGCTAAGTACTCGAAACCGAGACCCCTAGTCAACTTAGTGGATTGGTCAAGTTTAAAATCTTTTCCATATTTTTATTTTTTAAGTTTGTGATTTTGTTTTTTCTTTCACTGATTTTAATTTAGGGTATTTTTCGAAATTTGCTTTTGCACGAGAAACTTATGATGTCAGTGGCAACAACGTGCCAAAGATATTCCCTATTTGGTTCAATGCCTAACTTATTTGCATGTGTTCTGTATTTTGCTATCGTTTATGTAGATGACAAGCCTGTCCTAACATTTATGGTTGAACTGATGGATTTATAGTATGTATTTCCATCCCCTTTTATGACACCTCTCATCTTGTTTGTGCATGATATTTCGAGTGCAAACACATCATGAATTTACTAGCATTTATTTACATACACATTTCGTTTCTTTGTATCAGCTTACCTTGCATTGATTTACACACATTATCAAATTTTCGGATATTAGAGAGCATTTTCTTTAAGTTGAGCTCAAGGGCATGGTCCTTTCTCTTGATCATTAATGGTGTATTATGCTCTGAATTGATTGATTCTATTCCGACCGTATAATGTTAATTTCTTTGCATTTTGTTATCAATGCTGGTTCTGAAGGTATACCATAAATTACTTGTTATTATGCCGTCAGAGTCTGTGCTAGTGTCATCCTTTGTTAACCTCTTTTATTGGTAGTCTCACTTGACAAAAACTTCAGTGCTTAGTGCTCCGATTTCCATAACAGCCTAACTTTGTGCTTTACTATATAAACTGCCTTTATATGACTGCATCTATTTTTTTCGTTACTCCAAGCATGTGGCCATACAAAGACCGGTCTATGGTTACCTTCAAAACCAGTAGTGGGTTAAACATACTTTTTCCACTAACATGATATATCTGATTCTTATTTGGTCATTTTTAGGCAACTATGTTATTCAAGAAGCTTTGTCTGAAGCTGGATGCATTGTCTCATTTCAACTTTGCACCAAAGCCGGTACAAAATTTTTTATGCTCATCCACAAAAACTCAATATAATGGCAACTTCTATTCATACATCACAAATTTCATTACATACACCGTAAGTATTTTTGATAATATTTTGGACAAAAATGCCATTAGTTAAAAAATAAGAACTAATATTAAATAATCAAAAATTCATAGTATAGTCCACATAATTTCTTTCGTTAACTAAAATTTATGTACACCATTGATTGAATTAAATTTAAATTCCTTTCAGTTATTAAATTCTATTCACATAGTTTCAAGTTGTAATCATGGGTAGTCAACCTTACATTTTTCACTTAAGTCAAACATAAAATTAAATTTTGAATCTTTTTTGTACCAAAATTAATATAACTCATAGAATGCTAAATTACTCCCTATCTTCTAATTAAATTAAATTAAGTGTTTGACATCAAATTTAAACGGTTTAACATTCTAATAATAAAAAACTAAATTAAATTGCTATATATAAATAATTAAATAAATTAAAATTCCATTTAAAGTATTTGAATTCGAAATTTAAAATTTGCAAAAGTGAATTTGGGGACTTTGGAAACCTTAGTTTGATTAATACATGAGGAAGAGAGTTAGTGAAATGAGATAAATGCTTTGTTATTTCGAAACAAGGGTGATTTTGTAATAGTACGGTGTGTGTTAAGCAAAAATTGGTGTATTTGATTTTAGCAAAAATTTTGGTGTATATTAAATAATTTACGGTGTATGAATAGAATTTTGCCAAATAGAATTTTATATTTTCTCACATTTCCTGAAACAACTTTTCAACTTCCATAGGTTATCGAGGAGATGTCTATACAATCAAATGTTCCTGCTCTTGCAATGGAAGAGGTAGAATATATCATATATTAGACTGCTATTTGTCCTGCAACAACAAATGAACATTGACTGTTACATGTAGATTGCACCTGTAGCTGTATCTGATGCTGCGTTGCTTGCTCCTGAAGAGATATTTAAAGGAAAAGGCGATGTCAAAGAAGAGGCAGAATTAACCCAGGAAGAGCGTAAAAGGAGAAGAGCAAGCAAGAAAAGGAAGTTTAAAGGTGTGCTCTTGCTTTCGCATTTGAAAATTGAGAACTGAAATCACTTTTATACAAATTCTCATTCCCTTCGATCAATTATAATTTAGTCCATTGCATCTTCTAGTTGAGATATGCGCATGAATTATCAAAAACCAACTTTGTTGGGAAGAAATGCATTAAAGTAATACGTTATCATGTGAGAATCATAACTTCAGAGTCCAGTACCATCAAATTTCATAACATTGACATATAATATGCTCCTACTAACTGTAATGTATTATTCTATATATTTTCTAATTATGATATACTTGATCAGAGTTTAAATTATGACATATTCTGCAATTTTTCAGCCAGGAAAGCTAAATCAGAGGCCAGCAAAAAAGCACGTTTAAATGCAGCTACGAGTCAGCTAGATGGTAACTGATGCAAACTACGCCCCTTGCTTTGCTTAAAATTTTAATTTAATTAATCGAATCATCCTGATTATTATCTACATGGTTGTGAAATTAAAGATATAGGTGCTGAAGAATCATGATCACCGGTAATTCTGCTCAAAACTTTCAGAGTTTGACTCGTTTATTCGTTCTACGATGATATGAAGAGCTATCTATGGCATGGGCCAAGGCATGAAAAACCATGTGCCGTGAAACCCAATGGAAGAAGCCAAAGAGATAGAGCCAGTTATATATTCATATTTTTATCTATTATGTTATTTTTCATTTACATGGAAACAATTAGTGTGATTCTTTACCGACTGTTGAGCACAGAATATTTGTTACTAGACGTGTCTCAGTTTGAGTGATAGCCATTCAGAAAGTGCTTACCAGTACTAGTTACTTTAACTGCATTTTAGGATTAAATTTTAGTATAGTGAGTTAATAGTAATGTGTACTTGTGCTTCATTTTCTTGTTGGTCCTCCTCTCTCTTCCGTTTTTTGCGCAAAAAATAAAATAAAAAAATAAATAAACATTTTTGTCCAAACGAATATCCCTCTGGGAAATATTCCTGGTCAAAATAAATATTTGTGGGTATTATGACTACTAATTGTAGATGTTGTTTTTCCTCTTCCACATTTTTTTTTCTGTTTCGCAATAAAACTTTTCGTCAAAATGAATACAACTCTTATCCACTTGAAATCTCCTCATTTTTTTTGTCAATTTTTGATGCGAAAATATTTTTGGTCGAAATAAATATATTTCGGTATTATGTCCACTAACAAGGTCATCAATGAAAAAAATTGAATTTGTTTTGAAGCTCCTAACCCGTCTAAAATTACATTCTTCGATGGTTAAAATAAGTATTTTCGACCATTCACATTAGCTTGCATGCAATTTTAGGGGTAAAAGTATCAAAATAATTTTAAATTTTGCGCAACTGTTCATCTTGCCGGGGAACATAAATACATATACAAAAACTTACTTCAATATAAGAGATTTTTGCAAAAGAATTAAAAAAAAACAAAACAAAACAAAACAAAAGAGCTAAGAGGGAATAGCAGGGAGATCTGTAAAGAGGGGTATTTGATTCCCCAATCTCACACGTACATATACATATTTCGTATACACATGTACGTATTTATGTGTGTATGTACATCTAAAGTTTACGCTTCCCTATACAAATACCCTCTTACGAGACGTCGAGATAGAAAATCGAAATATTTCGTTGCATGCTCTCATGAAAATTATCAATAAAATAAAAAAAATCTTTTGAACAAGACCAAATCTTAACAAATTGTGAAAACCTGTCTTTTTTGACCTTTGGATTTAACTTCCAAATCGACATTCGAATCTCGAAAATTGTCACATCTCGTCTCGAATGATCGAATTATTCGAGAGAGTTTACCGTCCAATAACTCGGATCAAATAATACGGAAAGAGCGATCTCTTATATACACTACTTTAGATCAACATAGATATGTTACAATACTTGAATAAATCTGAAATAATATGTATCTCGTCTCGACACAAAGCAACATATATGAGTTGCCTAAATTGAATAATACAATATTAGAGACAATAGTAATTTCCCAATTAACAGAATCAGAGTGAATAAGAATGATGATTTTGTATCATATTTAAAATTCTAATACATGGTTTCATATGTATAACTCGTCGTACAAATACATCACATCGACTAATACGATGAAATCTCAATATAAGTATGCAACTGAACACTGGTTATCGTCATCTGCTACATCTTCTATCGGTATAACATCAAACCTGTATAACAACTTTAGTCTGATTCGAGATTGTTACGTACATAACAAATCCCGAGTTATGCTAGAAATCTAGTTGTGCATATAATAAAATTGTAAACAATAAATGTGCTGTGTCAGATTTTAAAGGTGACATATTCAGAAACATAAATGTCACTCATACCATACCAAATTCGGCCCGCAACTTATTTTCACAGATCCACGATAACACACATGTTATGACTCTATTCATTGTGACTCACAACTGCAACTCTAGTTTTTTGGAGCAAGACGGGTGTGTAGCGTGATACTACACAGCCGATTAATAGCATATGTGTGTGTGTGTGTGTGTGTGTGTGTGTGTGTGTATATATATATATATATATAAAGAGAGATACAAGTCGATCAACACGCTTGATCGCTAGCGCCAGAATGAAGTTTAAGTATCAACACTGATATCATAAAACAAACTAGTGAAAAGAACAGACCCAACACATCAGCAAAATATAATCAGAGAAAAGTCCGAGACCACCAACAACTAATTGCGGCCAGGAGGGAAATCAGAACTGCTACCTTGGGAATCCACTGGCGATGAACTGCGATGAGGGATGCGAAGTCTAAATGGAGCTGATAAACTGCAACCTGTAAAAATGCTGAATAGGTAAGAGATACGCCTGCCAATGCCCACGAGATGAGATTTAAGTTTGCCAAACGCACGTGCATTTCGCTCTTTCCATATACACCAACAGAAAATAGCAATGAAGACGTCCAAATTATGGTTTTGGGAGTTATATTGCCAGTGGTCATAGATGACCGGCGGTTCCGGTACGAATCCAAGGACATGGGCACTTGAAGCAGCCCAAACCGAGTAAGAAAAATCACAGTCTCTGAACAAATGCGGAATGCTTTCCATCTGATCAGAGCAGAAGACACAAGCTGGATCCACCTGAATATGAAGACGACTGAGACGATCTTTAGTATTGATGCGGTTATGAACTAGACACCATTGGAAGAAGGCGATACGAGGCGGAATGGGACTTTTCCAAAGCCTAGGAAAGCAGTAGGAGCGACCTGGGTTGATCAGAAAGGCATAGCAGGAGGCAACAGTGAAGCCTTTCGTAGGAGCGGGCGCCCAAACAACACGGTCAGGAAAGGAAGAGAGATGAAGGGATTGAAGAATGTTGGAAGCAGATATAAGGTCAGAAAAAGTATCAGGGCTGAAAAGAGAAGAAGGGCAGAGGGCATCTGGACCAAGATTTACACATTCACTAACTGTGCTCGACGGGGTGGACGAGTGAAGGAAGAGGTGTTGCAAAACTTTGGCAAGTGGAAGTTGGTCAAGCCATGTATCGAGCCAAAAAGCACAACTATTTCCATCACCAATGGCCATATGGAACAAAGATTTAACTCGGGGGATGACTTGAATCACTCCAGACCAAAAAGGCGAAGGTTTCCTGCATGGTGGACAGTGAAAGATTAGGTGGTTTTTAGAATGACAGTGCAAAGAGAGAGTCTAGTCTTGCCAAATGAAGTGTTCAGGGGAGAGACATTTCCAAAGCCATTTGGTTAGAAGAGCGATATTGAAGACTCTGAGATTGGGGATACCCAGGCCTCCATGCTTTTGATGCAAGCAGACACTATTCGAGTTGACCAACCTTTTGGCACCGCCGCCATTCCATAGGAAGGATCTTCTGGTTCTATCCAAACGATTGATGACCCAGGAAGGGAGTTTGTGGAATGACATCCAATATGATGGGATGGTTGAGAGAACAGATTTGACAAGGACAAGTCGGCCAACGGAGGACAAAGAGTGTGCCTTCCAACCCGTGAGTCTAGATTCAATCTTGGAAATGAGAGGGAACCAATCAGATCTAAGAAGTTTGGTAGGTCTGATTGTGATACCGAGATAGGAGAGCGGGAATTCCGAGAGATTGCAGTTGAGAATCGATGAAATGTGGGGTCCAAGGTGATTCACATTACCCAACATAATGATCGAACTTTTGTTGAAGTTAATGGAAAGGCCAGATATACTTTCGAAGGTGTATAGGGCTACTTTTAGACAATGGATGTACTTATCCTGGGGAGAGACGAATAAAATAGTGTCATCTGCGAATTGCAAGTTGGAGACTGACAACGACGAGTCAGGTAGAGAAATACCTGAGAATAAACCATTGGACGAGGCCAGTTTAAGCATTCTGTTAAAGACGTCTGCAACTAGGACGAAAATAAGAGGTGAAAGAGGGTCACCTTGTCTCAGACCCCGAGCGGATTTAATATGTCCCCCAGAAGCACCATTAATCGAAATTGAAGATATGCTCGAGTTAAGAATATGTTTGATCCAATTGCACCGATTGGGGGGGGGGGGGGGGAAACCTCTATGAGTCATGAGTTCTAGGATGAAGTTCCAATTTACAGTGTCAAAAGCTTTGGAAAAATCGAGCTTAAGGAGAGCATCCGGTGTGGAAGAGTGGTGACAGAAGGAGATGATTTCTTGGGTCGTGGCAATGCAATCCATGATGTTCTTTCCGAGTATAAAGGCCGACTGCTCAGCCCCAACCAGAGGGGCGATAACTTGTTGGAGACGATTGGCTAGAACTTTGGTAATGATTTTGAAAGTTGTGTTGGGGAGGCTGATGGGACGGAAAGAGGGAAGGGTATTAGCACCAGGGAAAGAGGGAAGGGTAACTGCAACTCTAGTTAATTAGGTATCACAATCTATCCACATTATATGATTTGCTTTTTTGTTGTTTAATTTCAAATCACTATTCAAATTATTCATTTTACGAGATGAAAATTTTCTACCTTTTCTTATTAGAGGGCTATATCATCCTCTCTACTGTGAATCTCAGTAGGATTTCACGTTAATAGGTATCTACGATGGATTTACCCTCTAATAGACTATCCACCTCGATAAGTCTGATGCAGCGGTAATTCGAAAAAAAAGATGAAACTGTGAAAGTAGCAATCGGTGGATTGAGAAATACTGAAAGGCCCAAATTCGTTGATCTGAAGATACCGAATTCTAGCTATCTCTGACACGTTGATCGCGCACGATACCGTGAAGAGAGATCTACAATTCTTCGAGCGTTGATCAAGCGCACTTGATTCCGCGAATTGGCTTCAACGAACATTGATTCGAGCGCACTCGAATACCGTAGGTGGAGATAGGAGTTCACACTCAACTACCGATTTAATGAAAGCACAAAGCTATCAAATAAGAATTTTATTCAAAAAATGAACCCCCGTACAACTGACCCGTCCATGCTTATTTATAGGCTTACAATATGCACACGACTCATCTGCGCGACTTAGCATAGGTCGGCCACGACCTACCAACGAACGACTCAACATCAGAGACAGGCGACTTAACAGACCCAAACGACCTAAAAACACAAGGGTTACGACCTATAAAACCCCGCGACTTAACAGTTACAGCACAAAAATACACGACTTAAAAATAACACGACTTAACGACTTAAAAAAAATGACACGACTTAACACGACCCAGGTACAACACAGTACAAACAAAATTACACGACCTACGACCTAAGTAAGGTCGTTAACGACATAATTTGTACAATACACAGAATACAACACACGAGTTAACAACATACCAAAATACAACACAACGACTTACGACTCAACATAGGTCGTGAACGACCAACATCATCCAGCAGCGACTTAATGGACTTCACGCGACCTTCTTATGGAGCGAATTAAGCAAGATCTTTTGCGACCTACTGACAGTAGCTCATTCTCGTTAGGTCGCTGAAGTGGCTTATCATAGCATGGCACTATCTCGTTAGGTCGTAAACCATTAGGTCGCGTGTTTGCTAGGTCGCGAGTTCGGGCCATCTCCTCCTCTGGTTCCTGGTTAGGTCGTGAGCGACTTAACGATAGTGCAATTTCCTTCCCTCTTAGCTTGCCATCCTCTAGTTGCAATGCATGCTCAGTCTCGTTAGTTCGTAAGCAACTTAAGGCACATGAGCTAGCTTCAGGCTGGGCTGCATCATCCTCCCCCGGTTGACAGAAATTCGACCTCGAATTTTCACCATCTTCTTCCATAATAATTTCATTTCCATGATACGGAATTAAGTATTTGACGTTGAAAACATCAGAAGTATGAACATCATCTGATAACTTCAATTGATACACATTCTCATCGATTTTCTTCAAAATTTCTACTGGACCAATTTTTCGCGCCTTCAATTTATTGTACGTTCCCACCGGAAAACGATCTTTTGTCAACACTGCGTAAACCACAACACCTTCGTTAAATTCAACACTTCGTCGTTTCAAATCTGCCGTTCGCTTATACTTCTCGTTCGACTTCTCCAATCGTTCCTGCACGATTCTATGACATTCCGTCAAACCATCAACAAAATCAACAGCTCGTTTAACTGTCCCCTTCGGTTGTGGTACTATTATCAAATCCAACGGCCCCTTTGGTAAGCTTGAATACACAATTTGAAATGGACTGAAACCTGTACTCCGGTTAACTGCATGATTGTGTGCGAATTCAGCTTGACACAACTTCAAATCCCAACTCTTCAAATTGTCTTTCACAAGACATCTCAGTAAATTTCCCAACGATCGGTTAACCACCTCTGTTTGTCCATCTGTCTGCGGATGATAAGCGCTACTAAATTTCAACTTTGTTCCCACCATCTTCCACAAACTTAGCCAAAAATGACTCAGAAATCTGGTATCTCTATCTGAAACTATAGATTCTGGTAAACCATGTAAACGATAGATCTTTTTAAAGAACAACTGTGCCACATGAACTGCATCCGCCGTCTTCTTACAAGCAACAAAATGTACCATCTTCGAGAAACGGTCCACTACAACATAGATAGAGTCATTTCCCCTTTGAGTCCTCGGCAAACCCAACACGAAATCCATGCTTACATCTACCCACGGTTTTGTCGGAACAGGTAGCGACATATACAACCCCGCATTTGTTGCTATCCCTTTCGAAATTTGACAAACATGACATCTCCCCACAAATCTCTCTACTTCTTTTCTCATTGACAGCCAAAAATAAGATTGTGAAATTAACTGTAAGGTGCGATCCCGTCCAATATGTCCTTCTTCATGCAACTCTTTAACAATCTTCATTCTCAAGCTACAGTCTGGTATGCACAATCGATTCCCTTTGAACAAGAATCCATCAACCAACACAAATTCATCAGTACTCCCATCTTTAACTTTCTCAACAAACTTTGCAAAGTAAAGATCCTCCTTAAACAACTCTGGCAATAATTCGAATCCTGTCACTTCGACCTTCAACGTTGTCAACAAGTGATTCCTCCTGCTCAAAGCATCCGCTACACGATTTGTCACCTCTGATTTGTGTTTCACAACGAAAGTAAATTGTTGTAGATATGCTATCCACGAAGCATGTCTCGCTGAAATCTTGTCCTGCCCTTGTAGATGTTTCAACGCCTCATGATCAGTGTAAAGAACAAATTCCTTCTGAAACAAGTAATGTCGCCAGTGCTTCACAGCTTGAGCAATCGCGTAAAACTCTACATCATATGTACTATATCTCATCTTGGCTCCAGATAATTTTTCACTGAAATAAGCAACCGGTCTTCCATTCTGACTTAAAACTCCACCAATTCCAACCTTCGAAGCATCAGTATGCAGCTCAAACAACAACTGAAAATTCGACAGTACCAGAATTGGTGCTGTCATCAATAGTGATTTGATCTTTTCAAAAGCAACCTCTACTTCCTCTGACCATGCAAACTTCTTTCCTTTCATGCAATCAGTTACAGGTGCCATCACACTGCTAAAGTGTGGAATGAATCTTCGATAAAAAGATACCAACCCATGAAAACTCCTTACTTCCGTAATTGTCTTTGGTTGTGGCCAATTTATGACTGCCTCAACTTTATTCTGATCCACCTGGATACCTCCTTCTGATATAACATATCCCAAAAATAATACACTCTTCACCATAAACACACATTTCTTTGTTGCAGCATAAAATTGTTCCTGTCGTAGTACCATCAACACTTCTCTCAGATGATGCAAGTGTTCCTCTGGACTCCCACTGTATATCATAATATCATCGAAATACACCATCACGAATTTCCCAATAAATGGTCTAAAGATTTGATTCATCACCCGCATAAACGTACTTGGTGCATTCGAAAGACCAAACGGCATTACCAGCCATTCATACAACCCTTCTCTCGTCTTGAATGCTGCCTTCCACTCATCTCCTAGTCTAATTCGAATTTGATGATATCCGCTTTTCAAATCAATCTTCGAAAAGATAGTAGCCCCGCTCAACTGATCTAGCAAATCATCCAATCTGGGCATTGGGAATCTGTACCTCACAGTGATCTTATTTAGCTCCCGACTATCGGTACACATCCTCCACGTTCCATCCTTCTTTGGCACCAACAGGGCTGGAACCGCGCAAGGACTTAGACTTTCCTGCACACGCCCTTGTTCTAGCAATTCTTCCACTTGCCTTCGCAACTCCTCATGTTCCTTCGGACTCATCCGGTAATGTGATCGATGTGGCAACACAACTCCTGGAACAAGATCTATCTGATGTTGAATATCCCTCAACGGTGGTAATTCCGTTGGCAGCTCCTCAGGAAATACATCGTCAAATTCTTCCAGCACTGGCTTCACTTCTTTAGGAATTTCAACCACTTCATTACACTCTCTTCCAATCAACAAAAAGACTTCAGGCTCCTCTTCAACTTCTTTAACAAATTCCTTCAAAATCAACAAAGTTTTAAGCTCCTCAATCTCTTCTGACTTGCTCTCTCCATGCTGTCTCTTCTTTGGAACTAAAATAATCTTAACGCCTTCAAACATAAAACCGTAGCTATTGGTTCGACCGTCATGCTGCACTGCTCGATCATACTGTCATGGTCTTCCCAAAAGCAAATGACAAACATCCATCTCAACTACATCACACCAGATCTCGTCTTTATATTTCTTCCCAATAGAAAATGGAACTCGAACTCGCCTGTCCACCTTTAACTCTCCTCCTTTCCTTAACCATGCCAACTTGTAAGGATTTGGGTGCTTCTCCGTCTTTAATTTCAACTTTCTCACGGCTTCGGTAGAAATAATATTGTCACAACTCCCTGCGTCAATCACAAACTTACAAACTTTCTCCAGAATAGTGCATGTCGACTGAAAGATGTTACTCCTCGACCAACTAGCCTCATCCTCTTGCTTCGGTGTTAAACAAGACCTCCTCATCATTAGATTACACCCTTCATCTCCTGACGCGATATCCTGTTCATCTTCCTCCACTGGACTAGAATCACCTTCACCAACATCCTCGCCTTCAACTTCAGCAATCATCGTTCTCTTCTTTGGCTTTGGACATTCGTTGCTCTTGTGACCCACTTCCTGGCAATTGTAACATTTGAAACTGCTGTTGACCTTTTCCTTCTCAACCTCTTTCACAACTGGTTTACTGACATCTTTAGAAACATTGGAACTCCCACTAACACCTTTGCTTTGAATATTGGAACTTGTAAACACACCACCTCCTCGTCTTCCCTGCTTCTCCCAAGCCAACGCTTTCTGATGTGCTTCTGCTACAGATCTAGGATCAAACATATTCACCATATCCTGAATCTGCATCCTCAACCCTCCAACAAACCTAGCAGTCAATTGTTCCTCTGTCTCCATAATGTCATTTCGAGCAATCAGTTGGTAAAATTCATCAGCATAATCATTAACAGTCTTCGTCCCTTGTCTCAGATTCTGCAACCTCTGGTACATGAGTGATTGATAATTGTAAGGTAAAAATGTAGCTTTCATCAGTTTCTTCATCTTCTCCCATGATTCAATCTTCGACTTCCCCATCCGTTCTCGTGTAAGTTTGGTTTGCTGCCACCACGCCATAGTTCTCCCCCTCAACCTAGTAGCAACCAAATTCACTCGACGATTTTCCGGAACCTCCTTGAAATCAAAGATCTCTTCAGCATTTGACAACCAGCCCAAAAACTCTTCTGCAACCATTCCTCCTTTGAATTCCGGAATTTCTGTTTTCATCCCTGATCCCCAACGTCGATCTTCATCAATCTCCCGATACTGACGTCGTCCCTGATCTCGATCTCGAAAATGAACACTTCCTCTATCGCCTTCAAAGTCCTCATCAAAATCTGATGTATATCGTTGTTGATCACGTCCACCAACATCTCTACCACTTCCACTTCTACCACCAACATCCCTTCGATCTTCATTCCTCCTATCACGATCATCAACATTCCTACTACGATTATCAGCACTTCTGCAATCATGACTTTCTCTCCTCTCCTGATCTGAATGTGGTGAGATTCTGCTTCCTCTATGGCACGATTCAGGTGAATTTCTTCTTCTACTTTGATTCATCTCGAGCATCATTCTTTCCAACCGACCAATACCTTCATCAAACTTCTCATGCATGCGTTGTTCCATTTGATCGGCCTCTTCTCTTCTATACAATGCTTTAATATTTTGACGGCGGTTAGCTTTCCTTGGTGGCATGATTGATCTTCACTATTTTTCAACAAAACAACTTCAAACTTCAATTGCATGGCTAGCCCTAGCTCGGCTCCAACTCAACTTCAACAAAACAAAGCCACGTCTCAACTAGCTCGAACGAGATGAATGACCTAAGGCTTAGGTCGGCTCGGTTTCAAACAAAGCACGGCTCAAACACACTTCAACAAAAAAGGCACGGCTCAAGTTCAACACCTTGGCACGCAAACTTCCCACAAGCAAAAATCCAAACACCTTTCGAATTTTGATCCAAAATGATATGGATCAAAAACCCCAAACTTGTTGCGAAAAACGATGAACACGATGAACAACAAAATTCAAACTCGGCTCCAAGTCTCGGCTTAGCTATGATTGGCTAAGTCTAGCTCTGATACCAAATTGATGCAACGGTAATTCGAAAAAAACAGATGAAACTGTGAAAGTAGCAACTGGTGGATTGAGAAATACTGAAAGGCCCAAATTCGTTGATCCGAAGATACCGAATTCTAGCTATCTCTGACACGTTGATCGCGCATGATACCGTGAAGAGAGATCTACACTTCTTCGAGCGTTGATCAAGCGCACTTGATTCCGCGAATTGGCTTCAACGAACATTGATTCGAGCGCACTCGAATACCGTAGGTGGAGATAGGAGTTCACACTCAACTACCGATTTAATGAAAGCACAAAGCTATCAAACAAGAATTTTATTCAAAAAATGAACCCCCCTACAACTGACCCGTCCATGCCTATTTATAGGCTTACAATATGTACACGACTCATCTGCGCGACTTAGCATAGGTCGGCCACGACTACCAATGAACGACTCAACATCGGAAACAGGCGACTTAACATACCCAAACGACCTAAAAACACACGGGTTACGACCTATACAACCCCGCGACTTAACAGTTACAACACAAAAATACACGACTTAAAAATAACACGACTTAACGACTTAAAAAAAATGACACGACTTAACACGACCCAGGTACAACACAGTACAAATAAAATTACACGACCTACGACCTAAGTAAGGTCGTTAACGACATAATTTGTACAATACACAGAATACAACACATGAGTTAACAACATACCAAAATACAACACAACGACTTACGACTCAACATAGGTCGTGAACGACCTAACATCATCCAGCAGCGACTTAATGGACTTCACGCGACCTTCTTCTGGAGCGACTTAAGCAAGATCTTTTGCGACCTACTGACAGTAGCTCGTTCTCGTTAGGTCGCTGAAGTGGCTTATCATAGCATGGCACTATCTCGTTAGGTCGTAAACCATTAGGTCGCGTGTTTGCTAGGTCGCGAGTTCGGGCTATCTCCTCCTCTGGTTCCTGGTTAGGCCGTGAGCGACTTAACGATAGTGCAATTTCCTTCCCTCTTAGCTTGCCATCCTCTAGTTGCAATGCATGCTCAGTCTCGTTAGTTCGTAAGCAACTTAAGGCACATGAGCTAGCTTCAGGCTGGGCTGCATCAAAGTCCATACGGTCTCCTTCACCCACTACTTACTCACACGATCCCTTGGTTACACCTACTCTCCTGGCATCTAAAAGCATGATATATCTAACCCGTGCTATATACCATTTCTAGTTTCCATCTATGGTGTTTATTCTCTTCATTTGCATTATGCTTTTAAAAATCTTCAAATTTCAACGAATGCTTGTGTAACATATCGTTTATATATAGTGGTGAGGGACATGATTGATATGATTTAGTTTGCGACCCTCGAATCAGTCCGCTAAGATGGATACTAACATCTAACAGTCATAACTTCTATGTTGTTCTCGTCAAATGTTAGTTTATTATTTTTCAAAATATGACTTTTCTAACGTCAATTTTTCCAAAATGACATTATACCTCATTTGCATCAAATGAATGTCACGTACATGCATTTCATCACAATGCATCATAATTGTACAACTATAAACATGACAATTTAAGCATTCACTTCAACATATGGGATATAAATCATCATAAGCATAGTTGTTATCATGGGTAAACACAATAATTCAATCATTCATATCAAAATCAACAAATAAATCTAATTACTCAAAAATATATTCATATATCACCATTCATTTATTATAATCATGTATTCAACTAAATTGTAATCAAATTTCATCACCTACTATATATATCAATAGCCAATATTTTAGTATAATTCAAATGTAGCATATTATCGTGCACGTGCACCCACATTTTTCATAAAGGAAAGGAGTGAAATTCGTTTTAATTTAAAATCCTTTATTTCTTTGTTTAAAAACAATTCAAATTCAACTTAAATTTCCTTAACAATTAAAATTTATTTAATATAATTTCCGTAATTCATAAATTTCCATATAAGAAAATATTTGTTTTAAAATTTTCTAGTTACAGAACCTATCTAATAAAATTCAAATTCAATTTCAAACTCACAATTCAATTTACAGCGGCATTCAAACATCCAAAGGCTCATTCAAATATCCAAGTTAACATTTAGACGTCTGTTTGGGAATTCCGTAAATTTATTCTCATATAATTCAATTCATTAGCCCTTCCTTTCAAAATCAAGCTTCATGCCGATCAAAACACTCTCTCTTCATTTCTAAACCAAATTTCATACTAACATAAAATTTCGAAACCGACCTTTTATCTTCAAACTATTTACATCTTTAGTTTCTCATTATTGTAGACTCTTTGAAATATTATTATATCATTTTTTAAAATAAAATTTAAATCATATATACTTCATAGATACTTAAATAAGTATTTTTTTTTCTTTTCTTATTATATTAAAAACTTTTGAAATAATATTATATCACTTTCACACAAGATTTAAATCATAATTTTGATAATTCAAAATTATCACAAATGCTTTTATGGGTGTACAACTATATTGTGATGTCAAACAAATCAAGACGATTATCTAAATCCAATTCGCAATACTTAACATCATAAATAATCCATTGCAAGATCGTCACAGCAATTAGAAACTTATGATTTCATAAATAAAATCAAAACAATGCTTCCAAAGCATAGTAAGATCATTACCAATCTTCAAACCATTTGTTCCACCCTCTAGCAACCCAAAACAAATAAAGTTAGGTGTATGCCCTAAGACAATTTAATTGTTACATATCTAACTCGATAACCAATCTTGTTCGAAATAATATGTGTTCTTTCTATTATATACTTGATATAATGTGTCATATTAATTAATTAATTTAATTAAAAGTATGTTTAATAGAAAATCCATAAATAATATGTTTTGTGTCAATTTTTGCAATATATTATAATCATGTGATTTATCAGAATAAAATAAACATATCATTTTAAATATTCTTAGCCAAGGTGTATTGAGATTGGATATCGATACGTCCGTCGAGAATAGAGTTTGCAGCACTCTTCAAATATTGGGCTGTGTATAGCTAATGACTGTTAGGAGGCACCAATGGGTTATGTACTAATAGTTATTGAATAACTACAAAATGTTCCACTTGATTATTATAACTAAGTTTAAATAGAAAATATCTATGTGATAGTACTATACAATTCCCTCAGCTTGAGAATACTATCGAGCTTCAATATGAAAACTCTGCTTTGATTATAGATAAATCGTGGCACTAAGACCATCTAACGCCTATAGTTGGGTCAAGTGGCATCATTGGAAGTGAGACACTATTTAAGAGAGAATTCATTTGCTTGGTTATATGAGATTAGTATCACGATCAACTGAAGTTTACTCAAAGTCAAAGTCTCTAGGCAGAGTTGTTTGGTTGATAATAATTGTTATTATTGAACCAAGGACTTTATGTTTGGACTATAAAGTTGAATATGGACTGTATTGGAATTCTGACTGCTACCAAATTCTATATGTCCAAATGTGATATATTTTTAACGAAGTGAGTTGGCGTAAATAACTATCACTACCAAGTAATGCTTAAATTAGTAAAATTGGATTTTACCGAATCTATGTAAGTGGTAAATTTGTCCATAATGTTGCTTCACTTGCTAAGCGACGTGTGAATGTTAATATTCAAAATGTTCGACATTAGTCGCTGATCGAATTTACACCCAAGAGTCACAGAATCAAAACGTAGAATACTTTTGTTACCACCTGATTTAATTAATTATAATTTTTATGAATTAATTAAATTAATTAATGTTAGTAAAAAATTAATTATAAAATATTGAATAGTGTGTATATAATAGTTATGATCACACGTATCGATATACGATAGCAATGTTCATTTGAATTAGATTTAAATGTAATTTTTATTGATCGGGTTTAAAGTAATTTTGAGGCTTATTAAGGGGCCTAGTGCAAGAGGCTATGGATAGGCTAGGGGAGTCGGCCACACGACATATATGTATAGTGAAATTTTGAATCAAAAGAAGTGAAATTTCAAGAGAGAAAGGTGGATTTAGATCCTCATTTTTCTCCTTAGAATCTCTCTTATATAATTACCTCTAATCCTCATATTTTTGAACACTCTTTTGCACTCCTCTAGACCAGCAAGCCCGACCATATACTCCCCTCTCCTCCAATTTTGCAAGCTCTAAAACACTAAATTAAATTAAAATCAAAGATCGATGGTTACAGTTTTTAGTCTGGTAGCTCGTTCTGAAGGTTCAAATATTGATTCAAGAACCCATTAGATTCAACATTTAAAGGTGTTTCATATATGCCGTAGATAAGGTAAATTTTTATTTGCATACATCTACGAGCACGCGCGCGTGTGTGTATATATATTCATATACAATTGTTTATATAATATTAAATGCTTATATAGAACTTCAATATCACGAATCTATTTATGTTGGTGTTATATTCATTAGATCAAATTATATATATGTACATAATAAAAAAATCAAGTATACTTACAAACAAAATGCTCACAGCCTTGAATTTTTTTTTCAAATATAAGTATATTAACATGATTTTAAAATAAAATTGATTTTGGTACAAATACTATTATATGAATTATATTTTATATTTATTAACATATGTATATATATGCTTATTGTTTCCGTTAATATATATATATATATATATATTTAAAATCTAATTATAATATAGCATATATATTATTTAGTTTAAATATTGTATCAATTATATAAATCATATATGTATATATATATATATATATATATATATATATATATAAGATATATAAAATATGTATCTACGTATTTAATATAACATGCAATTTTAGAAAAAAATTTAGAAATAATTTTTTTGGGTATTATTTCTGTATGGAAATTAACATTAAAAAAGAGTATTGTTTGAAGCAACTTTAAAACCGAAAGTAAAAAAATTATGGCCGATATGTATGTGTATATTTCCATATTTAATAATTTACATTAAAACATATGTGTATATATGTATATATTATATATATATATTATTTCAATATTAAGCTAAAATACATTTCATACGTATAAGTTTTAAAAAATATTAATTTCGAAATATATACATATTTTGTACATACTATATTTACTAAAATTAACATATTGATTCGAATTTGAAGTTACTAGATATTTATTTTATAAATCTCAATCTTAATCTGAAAA
This sequence comes from Allium cepa, assembly GCA_030765085.1. Classification (NCBI taxonomy): domain Eukaryota; kingdom Viridiplantae; phylum Streptophyta; class Magnoliopsida; order Asparagales; family Amaryllidaceae; genus Allium; species Allium cepa. The sequence continues at coordinate 65,177,253 of CM060935.1, forward strand.
AAAATTATGTTTCATTTTGACTTTCTTGTTATCTTATAAATATTTATGATTATATTACATTATAATGCTTATATTTATAAACACGATTTTGCAGTTATACATACATACATACATACATACATATATATATAAAATATGCACATATATATATATATATTTCATAGCACACATGTATATAAAGGGGCTAATATGTCTGTTGCGATGTAAATTTCAACATCTATACATGACCATGTTAAACCATGTACATATATATGTGTGTATGATACACATATTATATTATAAATGTAACATTAATATGAAACTTTATATTGTAAATGAAATAAAAAATTAATTTAATTTTAAATTTTTTTGATAAGATCTAAACAATTTAGTCTTCGTAGACTTAATAAGATCCAAATGAAATAGATTTTTAAAAATTTATCCATATACCTCGTTATGTGCTGACCTGGTTCCAACAATGCTATCAAAGCTTAATAGCTTATACGGTCCAGATTAGCAGTACTAAAGCTAACTTATTAAAGAATACCCATATTGCAGAGTGCCTTAAAAAGTATTGTTTAAGGTTGAGTTAGGCAATCAAGTACTTTGTCCTACCCGGCTACTGGCATCACCCTAAAGGATGAGGTAAACCCAAAGATTGCCCCAAATATAAAGGCCCAAATTGATTTGTGCTTTGGGATATTTTTCAAATTTTTTTTTCAAATTAAACAAAAATAAAAATATAAAAGGTAAAATTTAAAATAAGTAATAATAATATTTTAAATTAAAAAGGTTTAATGTAAAATAAAAATGATTTTATAAATGTAATAAAATAAATTTCAAAATTTCTAAGAGTAAAATAATTATTCTCTAAAATTATTAGAAATTAATTAGATTGATTAAATGAATAATCATTAAAAGTTAATTAATTAAATTAAACAACATATATATATATATATATATATATATTGATTATGTAACATTATCTTAAGATTTTAAGGTAATATATATATATATATAAAAGAATCGAAATTAATTATAATTAATTAAAATTATTTTAATTGAATAAATTAATTAAATTAATTAAATGTTGATAAATAAATAATATAATACACACACATATAACATATATGTGTAACTTTAAATGTTATAGTGCACATATGCAATTTAAAATGTCTAAAATGAGTAAAATGAAATTAATTACAATGTCAATTAATTAAATTAATGTATTAGATTTAATTAATTAAATTAATATAAGACTATACATAGATTATTATATAAGTTAATTAAATTATAAATGTTATACAAGAATTAAATAAATATATAATATAAGTGTTGGAATTGGGCCAGCACATAGCGAAGTAAATGGGTAAATTTCAAAAAAAATCTTCCATTTGGATGTTACCGTGTCTATGTAGTCTTATTTAATTTAGAACATTTATAAATTTTCTATTAAATAAAATCAATATTTTATTTAAATTTTATAAAAAAATTTATTCTATATAATTTGTATTTTATTATTAAAATGTGTATCATATACACATGTGTATACGTGCATGTGCCATAAAGTAATGTGTACATGATTTGACATGCCTGTGTATAGATGTTGGGATTTACACTTCAATGGACATGCTTGTATTCGATTTTCCATCTAGATTATATTTATATTTGCATAATATATATATATATATAAGTAAATATATAATATAAATGCATAAAACACACAGACACACGTTAAATGTTAGTTATAAACAATTTATACGTCAAACATTTATAATATATATGTATGTGTGTGTACGTAGATGTATATTATAAAATAATAAATCAGTAAATTAGTTAAATATTAGGTTATAAAATAATTTATATATATGTAAATTTATAATATAATACACACACACATATATTAAATGTTAGTTATAAACAATTTATACATAAAACATTTATAATATATATGTATGCATGTGTGTGTGTACGTAGATATATATTATAAAATAATTAAATCAATAAATATTAGTTTATAAAATTATATATATATATATATATATATATATATATATATATATATAAATTTATAATTTAACATGAAAGCCGTGAATAATTTAATAAAATAATGTAATATTCTGTTTTAAATTGATTTATACAATACATGTATATATATATAATTATGTGTGTGTGTGTGTATTAGTATAAATAATAAAATTAAACTTTTTAAATATATTCAGCAAATTTTTCTCTTGGCTAATTATATATAATTTTTTTATTAATTTCTTTCAATTTTTGCATTTTCAAACATTTTAAAAGTCATAAACCTTGTGAAATTAAAGTTAAAATAAATATTATTTTTGAAATTTTAATGTGTAATAAATGTTATACAATTTTTTTTCAAAATATATTATTTATAATATGTATATATAACATTTTAAACTGCATAATCAGTTTTAGGTTAAATAAATAATAAACTATATTTATTCAAAATAGAAAAAAACATTTTATTCTTGTTGCTAAATGTATATTTTATATAAATAATTTTCATAAAATTTAAAACATGTAGTATATGATTTATATTCTTTAGAAATAATTACTAATTTACCAAATCAATTGTAACAATATTTTATTATATAAATAAATTTTTTCTGGCCATGAGCACCAAGTATAATAACAACTCAAAATATTTTATATTTATTTATTTATGTAGACGCAACAATATACACAACTAACCAATTTGTGATAGCATTTTGATACACAAGATTCGTAATATAATCTAACATCATATCACATAAATAATGAAGCTTATAAATGTAATATAAAAAGATAAAGCAGAGATTTTCCTTTCACAAAAGCCCTTGCATACACATTGAAACATTGAATCGATGACAAGCACCATTGTTCCAGTGGTTAAGTGATTTGACTTTGGTGCGAGAGGTCACAAGTTCGAAACTTATGTAGCGTGATTTGAACGTTTATTGACATGTGATATGTTGTCCTAGTCACATGTTGTATATAAAGTACCATTTCAAAAAAAAAAAAAATGATTCCTTTGAATCCGTTCATAAATTAGAAGTTGCTATCCGCCAAAGTGCCTTACTACCGATGATCGAATCGAAGAGTTCTTATGTAATTTTGCACTTGGATTTTTGGGGCCAAGAAAGGATGGTTGCTGGCTGAAAATATCAGAGGGGAAGGAGTGCAAAAGTGTAAAATGAAATGATGTAAAAGGTGACATACAAATAGGAAGTCATAGGAGAGAAAAGTTGATCACATCCTAATATCTTTCTTTTACCAATTTCATTCTTTTAACCATTCAAATCCTCTCCAATTGCCATCATATGGCCGTCCAAACCATGCATCGTATAACTGAAAATATCTTCTCATATGGGCCTTATATCCGGTCCAAGTCCGAGCAATATTCAATGAAATTTTAAATCATATTTAACCGTATATCGATATCGTATATCATATATCGATCAATATATTTATAACTATTATAAACACACTTTTTAATATTATTCAAAATACATCAAATAAAATTTTATAATTAATATTTCATAAATAGTAATTAATTAATAATAATTTATAAATTAATTAAATCAAACGTAAAAGGATTATCCATCATTTCTGTGTGACTCTTAGATATAAATTTAGTCAGCAATTAATATTGAACATGTTAAATATTAACGTTCACATGTCATTTAGTAGATAGCGTGAAATTTTGGTCCAATTTATCGATCACTTGGTTTCAGTAAAAACCAATTTCTTTATTAACGGTCGCCCGTTAGTGATAATTATCTACACCAATTCTCTTCGTTAAAATTATCACTTTGGACTTATGGAACTTGATAATAGCCAAAATTCTGATATCGTCCATATTCAATTCTATAGTCCAAATACAAAGTCCTTGGTTTAATAATAACAGTTAATACTAATCGAAACCTGGCTAGAGAATTTGACTTTAAGTTGACCGTCATATTAACCTCTTATAACCGAGAAGATGAATCCTTCCTTGAATAGTGTTTCACTTCCAATGTTTCCACTCGACCTAATTATAGTCATTCGATGGACGTCGCGTTAACTACAATCAAAGCAAAGCTTCCATATTCGAGATCAATATTATTCTCAAGTCAAGAGAACTTTGTAATTTTGTCATATCAATATTTTTTTTATCGTTAGTTATATTAATCAAAAGAAAATCATCGAGTGAGTCATTCCATAGTCATCCATAATTATTAGTACGTAGGCTCTGGATGCTTCAAGTAGTCATGAGTAATACACTATCCAACATTTGAAGAGTGTTACAATTGATGCCAAAAATCGACATCAACACCGATAGAATCTCATGGAGATTATACAATGAATGAAGATGAAAAGATATAGAAGAAGTAAATGAACACATAGATTTTTATAGTGGTTCGGCAACCTTGGCCTACATCCACTTCACACTTTTACTAATCATTCACTGGATTACAATTGCAAGAATATTTAGATCAGCTTGGATCCATTAGTACAAGATTTAGGAATAAAAATGGCAGAGCCTCCAGAGTAGAAAGAAGAAGAAGATCCCCTCTTCTGAAGTTATGCTTGCTGTATTTATAGTAGAAGACGCACACAGATCGGGCTGAAACTTTGCAAGAAAGCTCTCTAGGTCCAGAAGGGCCCACCATATCGATCGACCATGTTAGTTCAATAATCAATAACGACCGGCCTACATACAGCTCGTCCTTTTTATTTGCTCCAATCACCTCGCAATCATTTTTGGAGGATCCTAAAGGCTTCTTGATGCTGCTCCTACAATATAGGATCATTCTAGGTTGTAGATTGCAAGTTGTCGGTCGATCTTGGTCGAAGATAGGACATACATCGAGATACGCCAATTGTTACAGTGAACCTTCCAATAACCATCGGCTTTGTACCCACCTCCATTTTGTGGTGCGTGATCATTATGGTGTGCTCCTCCTGCCATTCCCTTAATGTTCTTAAAGTCTCACATGGATTGGCTTCATGGTTCTCAGGATATTTAATGTTTTTCGATGGCTTGAACGAGGAACAGTCTCCTTGATCGTTCTCTGGTCAATCCAAGCAAATCATTATCTCATCCGTAGCTTGTGCATATAACTTTACTCAACTCCGAACATGAGATATGACCCCATGGGGGCAGGCTAGCTACTTCATGCTTGCTATACTTCGATTTGGTCCCAGTTCGAATATGTCCGACTATCGTCCACAGTACTGTACGTAAATGACTCTCCAAGCCATCGACCATTCTTTCCTGGTTGAATCGATGATATTACGGCTTTGCTAAAAGGCGGGATAACATTTGCTCCCTAAAGTACGTCTTGTGAGTAACATGGTGTGCTTTGAATCAAAAAGAGTCTGAATTGCTATAAAGAAGTCTATCCAGCTTCCTGATTGATTACTATTCCTTTATTGTCTATCGATAATACAAATCCAAAGTCGTATTCTATTTGTATATACAAGCTCAGTCACGTGGATCTTGTAATCCCTTTTTTATCTGATCCTGTCTCAAACTAAAAAATTCCAGGTTTGATTGCAATTTTTATTGATTTCGCAAGGCTAAGCTTTTAAAACTATTCTGTATATACACATTTATGTTGTTGGCTCCCGGACGTGTTCGAACATTCTCAGGCTGTTGCTTATTCTCATGACATTTTGCATGTTTGTGTTTGTAATCGAATTTCTACGATCATTCACCATTCCTCTTCTCATCCACCACATTTTTCATTCACTTTACTATTTTTTCACCCTAATATATATTTCTAAATTTCTTATCATTCTCGATCATGGAATTGACTGTCGTAGGTTAGCTAGTGAAACAATCATTTTAAGGCAAAAATAAGTGACAAAAAGGGTCGATCGACATAAAGGCTGGGATGGACCAGCGCATGGTGGAATGGTTGGCAGATGGTTAATAAATGGATCGGTGATCATACTGCTTAGAGATGGATCAACATTGTTTTAGGTGCCAAACGATCGGCTAAACCTTTCAAAGCGAAACGATTGGCCAAACATGTTTTCTATATAAGGCCCGAAACTTAGAAATCTTTTCTTTGCCTAATTTTTTACCTTCCTCCTAAAATGAAGACGCGAGATGAACCACTTTCTTCCGTCGATCCTCACAATAATCATCATCTCCTCTATACTTGGGCTTCGAATTGACTTCAACTCCTTCCCTTTTAGACTTCGACTTTAGGTCAAACATCTTCTGAATTCATTGCATAACTTGTCAAAACAATCTCAATCTCATGACAATGGACATGGATTCTTTTCTTCCTTCCTTTACTTATGATCGTGTAGAATGGAGACGAGAGGCTCACCTAGAAGAGAGGTGTATGGACTATGATCATAGCCGGTCGTACATTGAGGGAGATGAAGTTGCGAACACGAGCGTGCTGCACAAACGACCACACATGGTCGTTTGTGGATGGTCATGAAACTCTGGGCCATTGGAGTTCAAGGATGGCCTGAAAAAAATCAGATATGATAATTTGGACAAGAACGATTGGTGGGTGTAGGACGATCGGCTAAGGTTGCTTTATGGAAATGATCGGCATATAACATGATTCCAGAATGCTCGGCCATACTTAGATTGATCAGACTACACGATACTATAACGATCAGTTTACACTTAATTTAGGCGTTCCACCCCACATATGAGTTATCCATCTCTTTTCTTACAAATGGAATAGAAATGGAGTAACTTGAACTAGGCAACGAGTTCCAGTTTCTCGTATTTGAACAAACATTTGGTATTGTAAATGACTTGCATTTGACATGAACTTCCTGATCGATAATAGATAGCCTTAGAAAAAATGTAACGAACGAAGACCTTTAACTATCATATTAAAACACATTTGTAACTTAGACAATAATCAGATGGCTAACAATTGTCTATGAAACTCAAGTTGCATCTTTCTTAACAAATCTTTAAGTCCGTTGCCTCTTTTATCTTTAGTTTTACATAATTTATAACTGTACTGAACAATACTTTATCACACTACATTTACACTCACTATGCACTGGGGGTTACAGGTTGTTTGTCTAATTATGAATTTTACTAAGTTTGATAGCAAGGGAATCTAGGTGTTTCGGGCACTCCGCAATCATTCCAGTTGGATCTTCTTCACATAAAACTAATTCTGATGCAGAGTCAAGTTCAGCAACTGGGTTTGACAACCTACTACCTAGTCATAATCTGGAACAACCAGAAGGCTTGGCTTCCCTGCTTGATCTTTCAAAGATTGTCCCCATCTTTCCACTGGAAGTTATCGAACTAGCGCCTGATACTCTAGAGGACGCAATCATCCTAAAAAATCCTTCTGATTCAGTAGCTTCAAAAATCAAAGAAGACCCTCTCTAGAGGATTTTCACAAGGCACGGGATTCCTTTTGGTGATGTGTTGGATCCATCATGAGACGACATGGCTCATACACCTCCTGAAGGGTACACATCATGTAACAAATTTATGTGTTAGGCAGGATGCATCCCACCGTTCAATTCATATATCCGGGGGAACTTACACTATCTAAGGATTGCTCCTGCATAACTCCATCTAAATGGTTATGCGCTCCTCAACTATACTTATATGGTATTTACGGATTTTCTGCACTGTTCACCCACTATCGAAGACATCCAATTTATTTCACTTTTAAACGGTGGATAGGGAGTCTACTATTCACTTTTCTTGAGTCGACGAAGAGATGCCAGATTTTGACCGGCACTTGGAACAAATTAAGTGCTTTCAAGAGTGAATGGTTCTTCGTTCGCTGCCTGCCCGGCTTCGGTCAGCTATGGCTAGAGAGGCGTAAGTGTTTTCCACCAATTTCATAATAGGATAAGAAAATAATATCCAAGTTGCATTCTAACGATGGTAATCATTTTCAAGTGTCGTTACCCGGCCCTGCGGCGATGTTTATGAAGAGGCAGTCTCTATTTTGAAGAATGCTCCATCCGAGGATAGAAATATTGAATTCTTGCTCAGGGATGGACCTCTCATTGCTTGTGGCTTGATAGAGGAGGGCCTTAGTGTGGGGATTACCAAAACTACCCAGATAGCTGGGATTAGATCATGGGCCACAACCGATCAAAGAGATCATCAATCCGGCCCCGTAGTGCCCTCAGTCACGAGCACCCAAGAGTCTTTTGATATCGACGATGGAGGACATAGTCAAAATGCTCCTCGCCACGATGATGATAGACCCGACCCCAGGGTTGGTGTCGGACCCTCACGAGTTTCTCAATCCCCTGCCACGGTTAAAAGGAAAACAATCGCACATAAGCCTCTAAGAAGTCGTCTTTCCGATTTAACTAAGTTGTCGACGAATTTACCACTAGATCCTTTGTCCAATCTATCAATTTCACATAATCTCGACGCTTATCATTTCACTGACGTGAACATTGTAGGATCAGAGTCTCCCGTCAGAATTGCCTCAGATATCCCTACCTTTGGATGGAAAGTTACACCAATGAGCAAAGCTCCTGCACCTGGTCTGTCGGGGGTTTGCACTAGGACACTTACACACACTCATATAATCAACACTGCACTGTACTTAACTTGTACTTCCTAATACTCAAAGTCGACTGATATCCGTTTTTCTTTACAGAAACATGGTGAAGAAGAGAAGCATGTTTGATTCCTTGCGGGATGTACAACATCAATCATCTGGATCGCGATTTGGCTCCTATACGGCATTCGTGAATATTATAACTCTATTTATCACCCCAACCACGATTGGGGTTATCAAGAGAGATATGATAGGGACATGCCTGCTAAGGATATTCATAGATCGAGATAGAGATCCCTTCCTCAAAAAGGTCCCGAAAAACCAACCGAACATAGAGACCTGCACATGGATCCCCCTCACAGTCCATCAGTAGATCGAATGCCTCCAAGATCCTTGGTCCCATCTTAGTCTCAACGGCCGAGCGATCGCCGCCGCCATGGCAAACATACTGTAGTTCACAGGCCTAGAAAGGAAAGTATCAAGGTTGAAACTATTTCTGAAGATCTCCCAATTAATCCAAATGTTCGTATGGTGAAACTTCGAGATGAATTCCTCAACTTGGGCTTTGATGGATTCTACTTTCCTCCTAATCTAAAGAGGGTTTTGGATGACATTCAGAAAATGACCGTTGATTACATCACCGACATCCCCATGCAATATCAAGAATGGATGAAGGCTGCGGAAAAGATGTCAAAAGTTTCCTTTGAGCATGCAGTAGAAATTGAGAAACTAAAACGACAAGAGGCCCAAGACAAGAGAATTATTGAAGCTCTGACAAATGAACTGGAGGCCTCTAGAACCTCCTTAACCAAAGCCGAAGGAAAAGCTGATGCCGCCTTAAAATCTATGGAGGAGATGAAAACTAGCCATCTAGATATGATTCAAGTACTGCATCATCGAAATAAGGAAATAGCGCTCGAACGAGACGCGGCCGTAAACAACGAGTCTGCGGACTTGATGGAATTAGCTGAGCTCAAGGCCAAGCCTGAAGATGCGATTAAAGAGAAAGATGATGCTCAAAAGATTACTCAAGATTCCTATAAAGAGTTGGTTCGTGTAAGGCTTGAGGGATATGCGGCTATTGAAAATGCTAAAGATGCTGACACGCTCATTCAACGCGAGACAAAAATGACCAAAGAGGGTGAGAGAAGATGTAATGAATGAGCTCGACCCGCTTCTCATTCTCTAAAACACCAACGTTCTCAAACATAAGAATTTGGCATGGTTTGGCGAAGAATACCCCACCAGCTTCATCGTGCTTGGGAATTTCTCGTCAAGGGGGAGAAAAGTCTTCACCGCTCATAGAATGTCGATGTAACCAAACTTGAAAGTGAAGTGTTGTTGGATGATGAACTAAAATATTACATGGCATTCATATTTCTCTTCTAAAAGAATTCGTAGTTGCTCCTTCACATGAGGAAGGCGAGGGATCCTGATCGGTGCACTCTGGCACCGTAACTGAATTACCTCTGGTGTCTTAAGTCATGAATAGCTCTACGACAAGTTCCTCAACCATTCCTGGGTCTGATCCGGGCATACCACGCTTATCTCTAATTCTTGAGCGTAGTTCTGAAGATGCTCCAACTCAACAAGGAGTTCACACTGAAGAAGGTATTTCGTCGAATATTCCCTTCTCTCATATAGTTGGAGAGCTATTGATTGACATTTCTAATATTTTGCCTATTTTTTCTCAGCTTTGGATCCTTCAAGCATAACTCCCCTCCCTCCATAAGAGCCTCGGCTGGAGTCGCAAGCGGCCGCGATAGAGTCTGTCACTGTTACAACTTCGGCCGCCTCTCAGGGTACTCACGATGAAGCCTTTGTCTTTGACGACCAACTTATGGAGGTGTTATTAAAGGAGGGAGGCGACCCTCACCATGAAATCCCTTTCGATGCAGAAGTGGTTATCACAGGCTCCTCCGATCCTACTAGTGTGCCCAGTATGAAAGAGAGGACTGAGCGAGAGGAGCTCGAAAAAAGAAAGGTGAAGAGCAAGCCAGTTGAACCAGCCCCAGATGAACCGATACCTTCCCTGCTTCAGATGATCCCTCTTGAAGGGATGATTCCTTCGAAAGATGTTATCATACTTCTAGTGCTAAAGATGCCCCTATCCCTTCTACTTCCAAAGACGATACCATCTTAGTCTGTAACGACCTGTCTTTTGGACGCTTTAAGCTGACACACGCGTCGACTCAAGCCATACAAAGAGGCATATTGTTATTGGGATGAATAAGAAAAAAGAGAAAGAAATAAAAAATACAGAATCTCGCAACAGAATGACAAAATATAACAATCAAATAACAGTTCATGAAGCTATTTTACCAATAAATTTGATTATACTTATACAATACAGAATCAGAGTTACACATATCAAAGATAAATAAATAATGCAGCGGAATAGTATGAGTGCAGTGGAATAAATATAGTAAAGAACGGTGATACAAATCTTGTCTTCGTCCTTCAGAGATAAGGTCTTCAAATTCTGAAATGCTCAGGCTGACCCGAGCGAATTGAAAAGACAAAACACTCGAGTCAAAACAAAAAGATCTTATGTAAGTTAAATCAATGGAAAATATGTGTGTGACGGCGTCAGGGATGTTTACGGGGTTTGACATCTCCTCTCCAATGTCTAACATGAGTGCAGTAACTTAAGAGATGTTCAGGATTCACATCTTCTAAGGATCCGTTAAACTCTCTACTATGTAATACAATAGCTATTATAATAGTGTCTACAGTATAGTAAAGCATTAAAATAGCGTTAAGGTGTTACCTATATCCCCCTTAACATATTTTTATATATTTCCATAGTCTATACAGTATCGTAATTCCTCCGTAAACTAGAGGGCCATCAGAGAGCACTCCACAGGTATGGTACAAAACAAACTCATAGAAGGCGCTATAGGGCATGTGAACACGACACTCGAGGCAATGCAGGGTAGATTTACCAATTGCAGAACCGGGATGATGGTAACGCATAACAACTACTACCGTCCACCTCAAAACACACTTCCAAATCAAAATCAAGGGGTGGCCACCAAATCATCATAAATGTCATAATATGGTATCGAAGAAGCATGTCCGATTGGAGGAATGACCTCGTTTGGCCCAGGTGTAGCTCCTGTTTTAGTCACATCTAAGCTGACTCACGGGAATCAGGGTCACGTCATACCTTACACAGAAATCGTTCGCCAAACCATCATACTTCATTTCTGAAATCTCCACCACGTGCATAGTTGTTAAAGTGGTTTTAGATATTGGCAGAGAGTATGACAGTATCCGATCCCCGTCTCTTTAACAACCAGACACTTATTTCACACCGGATGGTTCTTTTACATTTCAAAAAGTCAAATTTACAATTGATACCAAAATATCATATTCTCAAACCATATCATTTTCAAATCATATTCCCTTTCATAAATCACATTCACTTTCAAATCATAATTTCTTTCAAAATCATATTTCCAGTTAGGTTAATTCCTTACTTCAAAACCATCATTTTCAATTAGTTGTAACATAAAAATCCAACTTTGGTTATAACATCATTTAGCTGTATTTGCTTTTAAACCAATGAATTTGAATATAAACCTTTCCCTTTTACTTAGTCTGAGAATTTAAAAAATAGTTTAAATAGTTATAAACAGTTAAAATAGTTGTAAATGGTTGAATACTCTAAAATGATTTAATTATAGATTAAGGATACTGTTGAATTGATTTAAGATGGTTAAATAGATTTAAAATAGATTAAATATAAAAAAATAGATTAAATAGCTTTATAATAGATTAATTAGATTTAAAATAAGTTAAAATGGGTTAATTAGTTTTAAAATAGATTAAATGGTTTTAGAATAGGTTAAATTGATTTAATATAGTTAATATAGGTTAAAATAGTTTAATAATTTGAAAATATAAAAATTTAGAATCTTTACAATAATATATTTTTAAAACAATTTATATTAAAAATATGAATTTGAAACTTATATCAATTTTAAACTATTTATTTAATTCCAACATATTTGGACCATTTCAATATCCAGAACCCAATTTCAAATTTTCCAATTCGAATTCTCAATAAAATATTTAATTCAATATCGCTTCCAATCCATGTTTTGAAATATCAATTTAAATTGCTCCAATTTCAATCTATTTTAAAATTATATTTCAAAAATTTAATAACTCAATTCCAATAAATTTCCATTATACTTCAAAATCAACTTTAAGATTTTAGTTTAATTCCTTTAAAAAATTCCAATTTAACATAAAACTCAAATTTCAATAATAATTCAATTTACATAAATCAAATTTGATTTCAAGAAATATCATTTAACTAAATTCAAAAATTAAGGATTTAAAATTATTTAATCTAACCAACCCGGTGTCCGTATATGATTCTCTACCCTAGGGTCAAGAGATACAGATATTTATCATTTAAGTCCGTAATTTAAAATTTTACGGTTATACATCGTTTCAAACCGCAATTTCGAATTAAATAAAATCCATAAAATCGTTCGAGTCCATCGTTTCAACCCATAACGATTTTTCACTAATCTATAGGTCGTTCGGGTATGTATCATTTCAACCCATAAGGAACTTGCAGTTTTATACAACATGTAACGACTCGTAAATTTTAGCGGTTCTATTTATTTAATTAACTGAATTTTGTGAAATTTTAAATGATAAAATTTTAAATAAAAATTTAATATTTGAAATACGTCTAATTAAATATAGCAAGTGGTAAATTTTCATCTAAAAATATGAAAGTTTATTTTATTGTGTAATTTTAGTTAAATTCAAATAAGTTCATATTTAATAATAATAAAATGTTTTCCTAACCTGAATATCTTTATATAATAAATTTGTAAATCATCTTCTGAGTGAGATGTCATATTTCTTACTTTCAAATTTGGACCGCTATTGCTCCGTTTATCTTATTTTCGCCAGAGTAGCATCATTTTCGGTACCTATTATCGACTTTTGATAGGAAGATCGTACAACTAATATCCGTATATCATTTTAATCGTCTCGTCGTGTTTATCTCTGTGGTATATTCACTTCTATGTTTTGAAGTCTGGTTCGCTGCAGGATCGATATAATGATTCCGTATCGGTTTCGTATTAGAATCCTTGTATTCTTTGTCCTTTCAATTGCTTACCGCATAATTCAAGCAGCCATGAGTCATTTATTTTATTAAATTCTACACATGACTTTTGCATTTCCATCTGTTCAAAAATGTTTCTTCGTATATTCATTTTTTCCGTTGCTCTATTCTTTTTGAAAAAAGAAATATATAACAACTGTGCTCATTTATTTTTTGCCTTGTCACCATGCCTTCGTTTTGTCTTCCCTCTTCACCTCATCACTAGACCACCCCTAACACTCACACACCTTCATCTCAGCCTCCACCAATGAACCACCACCCATGCTTCCCCTCCCTCTCTCGGCCACTCTTCTCCCATTATCTCTCGACTTCCTCACCTCCCCATATCATCTTTCCTATGCCTGAACTCCTTCTCCATGTCTGTACAAACCAAACACATCATACCTGCAAACATCAACCCAACCGAAACCACCACCCACTGCTTTCAACAGCTTCGCCTCTTTGAAAACAGTCGAGATCACCGTCCACCGAGCCCCGCCACCTCCTCCTCTACTCCAGCCCCACTGCCTTTCCTTCCCATCCCTTGACAGTCGCACGCCACATAATGCAAGGCCAAACCGAGACACCTAGCAAACCACCTTCGCCTGTTGCTCCTCCGTAACACTGTCGAAGCGACACTGCTCTCTCTTCCTGCCCTCGCGCAGTTCTTCTCCTCCCCTCACTCTCTGTCCGATGTTTTTTTACATAAAGTTATATATATGTTTCGTATATATATAGTTTATATAAATGTTTATTTTATGTTATATATATAACAGTTTACTCTTTAGAATATTTATGTTATTATATATATCCGTTAGTATATTTGAAGTTATATTGGTCTATATGATATTTATAAGCAACATATAAAAGTTATCCGAGTTGTATAGTAGTATATGTATATTATTTATGTAGGTATGTCTGTTGTCTATGTAAAGTATATGTTTATATAAGTCTGTATTGCACATATGATTTGCAGTACTCAATTTATAATATGGTGATGTATTTGTTGATGTATATTGATTTTTTAAAATTTTATTAAGTGGTTTACATATATATTAGTATATACATTTGATCTTTTGTAAGTATATATATAAGCCTGCTTGTTATATATGTTGTGTGTGCTGTAACATACTTACTATATATTATATTATTTGATGGTATTTGTTATACATTATATATATAGGTTATATTTTGATTTTATAAGTGTTTTAATATACGTTATATTATAAAGTAATATACTTTAAGGTTTGTTGTTTACAGTTTTATACTTCAAAGTTTAGTTTGTATATGTATGTTTAAAGTATTAACATTTTTCTAGTTATATAGATATGTACCGTTTATAAGTATAAGTTATATTCTGTTAGATATTAAAAGTATATATATAATTTATATAAGATTTTGCTTTAGATTATATGCATATACTTGTGATAAGTATATTTTTATTATAAAATATATTATGTATATGTATATATGTTGATTCTTATATATGTGTTAATTTAAAAACGATGGATTTTGAAATACATATGTAAATTTAATATAATATATGTTTGAATTCAGGATATGATTTTCATATATATAGTTATATATAAGTTCACTTACACCATTTATCATCATCGACCTATTTCTAATTTGATTTCATCAATCCCTATTTACCAGCTTCGTTTATCGATTAGAGCTAAATCTTGCCTTGTTTTGAGATCCGTGCCTGTATTTCGTAACTCAACTTCATTGTCTTTCTCTCTAGCCTCAAAAGATGAGCAATCACTCACGATTAACGTTCTTATATTTATTAAATTTGACTTCAGTTGAAACAAAAATTGAAATATGCTGTTGTTAGTTATTTACATTTCTATATATATGCTACTATCTGTATCTGTTCACCTATGACATCTGACACTAGTATCTGTTATTTATATTGATGATATATGCCTGTTATTTATTTTCATATCTGTTATCACTCTGCAAGTTCCCTGTTAGTTTAGAATTCACTATGGGTTGAAATGATACATACTCGAACGATCTGTAGAATATGAGAAAATCGTTATGGGTTGAAACCCAAGCGATTTTCATTGAATTGAATTTGAGATCGCGGGTTGAAATGATATATACCCGTATATATTTAAATTACGGATTGAAATGATAAATATCCGCATCACTTGACCATAGGATAGAAAATTATTTACAGACACCATTAGTCTATATATATTTAGTTTGAAATGATTTCCAAGGTTTTGAAATGAATATTTTGGTTTTAATAAATATGGATTTTAAGATATATACGTATATAAATGTTATTTTTATAAAGGTTTTAAATTTTGATTTTTAAATTCATATGTTTTGAAAATTTTAAAATTATAAGTTAGTCTTAGAATTATAAATTTTAAGATTTTACTTACAATTTTACTATTTACAATTTATATGAAGCCTTTTTCTTTGACGACCAACTTATGGAGGTGTTATTAAAGGAGGGAGGCGACCCGCACCATGAAATCCCTTTCGATGCAGAAGTGGTTATCACAGGCTCCTCCGATCCTACTAGTGTGCCCAGTATGAAAGAGAGGACTGAGCGAGAGGAGCTTGAAAAAAGAAAGGTAAAGAGCAAGCCAGTTGAACCAGCCCCAGATGAACCGATACCTTCCCTTCTTCAGATAATCCCTCCTGAAGGGATGATTCCTTCGAAAGATGTTATCATACTTCTGGTGCTAAAGATACCCCTATCCCTTTTACTTCCAAAGATGATACCGTCTTAGTCTGTAACGACCTGTCTTTTGGATGCTTTAAGCTGACACACGCGTCGACTCAAACCATACAAAGAGGCATATTGTTATTGGGATGAATAAGAAAAAAGAGAAAGAAATAAAAAAATACAGAATCTCGCAACAGAATGACAAAATATAACAATCAAATAACAGTTCATGAAGCTATTTTACCAATAAATTTGATTATACTTATACAGTACAGAATCAGAGTTACACATATCAAAGATAAATAAATAATGCAGCGGAATAGTATGAGTGCAGTGGAATAAATATAGTAAAGAACGGTGATACAAATCTTGTCTTCGTCCTTCAGAGATAAGGTCTTCAAATTCTGAAATGCTCAGGCTGACCCGAGCGAATTGAAAAGACAAAACACTCGAGTCAAAACAAAAAGATCTTATGTAAGTTAAATCAATGGAAAATATGTGTGTGATGGCGCCAGAGATGTTTACGGGGTTTGACATCTCCTCTCCAATGTCTAACATGAGTGCAGTAACTTAAGAGATGTTCGGGATTCACATCTTCTAAGGATCCGTTAAACTGTCTACTATGTAATACAATAGCTATTATAATAGTGTCTACAGTATAGTAAAGTATTAAAATAGCGTTAAGGCGTTACCTATATCCCCCTTAACATATTTTTATATATTTCCATAGTCTATACAGTATCGTAATTCCTCCGTAAACTAGAGGGCCATCAGAGAGCACTCCACAGGTATGGTACAAAACAAACTCATAGAAGGCGCTATAGGGCATGTGAACACGGCACTCGAGGCAATGCAGGGTAGATTTACCAATTACAGAACCGGGATGATGGTAACGCATAACAGCTACTACCGTCCACCTCAAAACACACTTTCAAATCAAAATCAAGGGGTGGCCACCAAATCATCACAAATGTCATAATATGGTATCGAAGAAGCATGTCCGATTGGAGAAATGACCTCATTTGGCCCAGGTGTAGCTCCTGTTTTAGTCACATCTAAGCCGACTCACGGGAATCAGGGTCACGTCATACCTTACACAGAAATCGTTCGCCAAACCATCATACTTCATTTCTGAAATCTCCACCATGTGCATAGTTGTTAAAGTGATTTTAGATATTGGCAGAGAGTATGACAGTATCCGATCCCCGTCTCTTTAACAACCAGACACTTATTTCACACCGGATGGTTCTTTTACATTTCAAAAAGTCAAATTTACAATTGATACCAAAATATCATATTCTCAAACCATATCATTTTCAAATCATATTCCCTTTCATAAATCACATTCACTTTCAAATCATAATTTCTTTCAAAATCATATTTCCAGTTAGGTTAATTCCTTACTTCAAAACCATCATTTTCAATTAGTTGTAACATAAAAATCCAACTTAGGTTATAACATCATTTAGCTGTATTTGCTTTTAAACCAACTGAGAATTTAAAAAATAGTTTAAATAGTTATAAACAGTTAAAATAGTTGTAAATGGTTGAATACTCTAAAATGATTTAATTATAGATTAAGGATACTGTTAAATTGATTTAAGATGGTTAAATAGATTTAAAATAGATTAAATATAAAAAAATAGATTAAATAGCTTTATAATAGATTAATTAGATTTAAAATAAGTTAAAATGGGTTAATTAGTTTTAAAATAGATTAAATGGTTTTAAAATAGGTTAAATTGATTTAATATAGTTAATATAGGTTAAAATAGTTTAATAATTTGAAAATATAAAAATTTAGAATCTTTACAATAATATATTTTTAAAACAATTTATATTAAAAATATGAATTTGAAACTTATATCAATTTTAAACTATTTATTTAATTCCAACATATTTGGACCATTTCAATATCCAGAACCCAATTTCAAATTTTCCAATTCGAATTCTCAATAAAATATTTAATTCAATATGCTTCCAATCCATGTTTTGAAATATCAATTTAAATTGCCCCAATTTAAATCTATTTTGAAATTATATTTCGAAAATTTAATAACTCAATTCCAATAAATTTCCATTATACTTCAAAATCAACTTTAAGATTTTAGTTTAATTCCTTTAAAAAATTCCTTTAAACAATTCCAATTTAACATAAAACTCAAATTTCAATAATAATTCAATTTACATAAATCAAATTTGATTTCAAGAAATATCATTTAACTAAATTCAAAAATTAAGGATTTAAAATTATTTAATCTAACCAATCCGGTGTCCGTATATGATTCTCTACCCTAGGGTCAAGAGACACGAATATTTACCATTTAAGTCCGTAATTTAAAATTTTACGGTTATATATCGTTTCAAACCGCAATTTCGAATTAAATAAAATCCATAAAATCGTTCGAGTCCATCGTTTCAACCCATAACGATTTTTCACTAATCTATAGGTCGTTCGGGTATGTATCATTTCAACCCATAAGGAACTTGCAGTTTTATACAACATGTAATGACTCGTAAATTTTAACGGTTCTATTTATTTAATTAACTGAATTTTGTGAAATTTTAAATAATAAAATTTTGAATAAAAATTTAATATTTGAAATACATCTAATTAAATATAGCAAGTGGTAAATTTTCATCTAAAAATATGAAAGTTTATTTTATTGTGTAATTTTAGTTAAATTCAAATAAGTTCATATTTAATAATAATAAAATGTTTTCCAAACCTGAATATCTTTATATAATAAATTTGTAAATCATCTTCTGAGTGAGATGTCATATTTCTTACTTTCAAATTTGGACTGCTATTGCTCCGTTTATCTTATTTTCGCCAGAGTAGCATCATTTTCGGTACCTATTATCGACTTTTGATAGGAAGATCGTACAACTAATATCTGTATATCATTTTAATCGTCTCGTCGTGTTTATCTCTGTGGTATATTCACTTCTATGTTTTGAAGTCTGGTTCGCTGCAGGATCGATATAATGATTCCGTATCGGTTTCGTATTAGAAACCTTGTATTCTTTGTCCTATCAATTGCTTACCGCATAATTCAAGCAGCCATGAGTCATTTATTTTATTAAATTCTACACATGACTTTTGCATTTCCATCTGTTCAAAAATGTTTCTTCGTATATTCATTTTTTCCGTTGCTCTATTCTTTTTGAAAAAAGAAATATATAACAACTGTGCTCATTCATTTTTTGCCTTGTCACCATGACTTCGTTTTGTCTTCCCTCTTCACCTCATCACTAGACCACCCCTAACACTCACACACCTTCATCTCAGCCTCCACCAATGAACCACCACCCATGCTTCCCCTCCCTCTCTCGGCCACTCTTCTCCCATTATCTCTCGACTTCCTCACCTCCCCATATCATCTTTCCTATGCCTGAACTCCTTCTCCATGTCTGTACAAACCAAACACATCATACCTACAAACATCAACCCAACCGAAACCACCACCCACTGCTTTCAACAGCTTCGCCTCTTTGAAAATAGTCGAGATCACCGTCCACCGAGCCCCGCCACCTCCTCCTCTACTCCAGCCCCACTGCCTTTCCTTCCCATCCCTTGACAGTCGCACGCCACATAATGCAAGGCCAAACCGAGACACCTAGCAAACCACCTTCGCCTGTTGCTCCTCCGTAACACTGTCGAAGCGACACTGCTCTCTCTTCCTGCCCTCGCGCAGTTCTTCTCCTCCCCTCACTCTCTGTCTGATGCTTTTTTACATAAAGTTATATATATGTTTCGTATATATATAGTTTATATAAATGTTTAATTATGTTATATATAACAGTTTACTCTTTAGAATATTTATGTTATTATATATATCCGTTAATATATTTGAAGTTATATTGGTCTATATGATATTTATAAGCAACATATAAAAGTTATCCGAGTTGTATAGTAGTATATGTATATTATTTATGTAGGTATGTCTGTTGTCTATGTAAAGTATATGTTTATATAAGTCTGTATTGCACATATGATTTGCAGTACTCAATT
Source organism: Allium cepa (assembly GCA_030765085.1). Lineage (NCBI taxonomy): Eukaryota > Viridiplantae > Streptophyta > Magnoliopsida > Asparagales > Amaryllidaceae > Allium > Allium cepa. Next base: position 65,197,583 of record CM060935.1, read on the forward strand.
TATAATATGGTGATGTATTTGTTGATGTATATTGATTTTTTAAAATTTTATTAAGTGGTTTACATATATATTAGTATATACATTTGATCTTTTGTAAGTATATATATAAGCCTGCTTGTTATATATGTTGTGTGTGCTGTAACATACTTACTATATATTATATTATTTGATGGTATTTGTTATACATTATATATATAGGTTATATTTTGATTTTATAAGTGTTTTAATATACGTTATATTATAAAGTAATATACTTTAAGGTTTGTTGTTTACAGTTTTATACTTCAAAGTTTAGTTTGTATATGTATGTTTAAAGTATTAACATTTTTCTAGTTATATAGATATGTACCGTTTATAAGTATAAGTTATATTCTGTTAGATATTAAAAGTATATATATAATTTATATAAGATTTTTCTTTAGATTATATGCATATACTTGTGATAAGTATATTTTTATTATAAAATATATTATGTACATGTGTATATGTTGATTCTTATATATGTGTTAATTTAAAAACGATGGATTTTGAAATACATATGTAAATTTAATATAATATATGTTTGAATTCAGGATATGATTTTCATATATATAGTTATATATAAGTTCACTTACACCATTTATCATCATCGACCTATTTCTAATTTGATTTCATCAATCCCTATTTACCAGCTTCGTTTATCGATTAGAGCTAAATCTTGCCTTGTTTTGAGATCCGTGCCTGTATTTCGTAACTCAACTTCATTGTCTTTCTCTCTAGCCTCAAAAGATGAGCAATCACTTACCATTAACGTTCTTATATTTATTAAATTTGACTTCAATTGAAACAAAAATTGAAATATGCTGTTGTTAGTTATTTACATTTCTATATATATGCTATTATCTGTATCTGTTCACCTATGACATCTGACACTAGTATCTGTTATTTATATTGATGATATACGCCTGTTATTTATTTTCATATCTGTTATCACTCTGCAAGTTCCCTGTTAGTTTAGAATTCACTATGGGTTGAAATGATGCATACTCGAACGATCTGTAGAATATGAGAAAATCGTTATGGGTTGAAATGATAAACCCAAGCGATTTTCATTGAATTGAATTTAGTATCGCGGGTTGTAATGATATATACCCGTATATATTTAGATTACGGATTGAAATGATAAATATCCGCATCACTTGACCATAGGATAGAAAATTATTTACAGAAATCATTAGTCTATATATATTTAGTTTGAAATGATTTCCAAGGTTTTAAAATAAATATTTTGGTTTTAATAAATATGGATTTTAAGATATATGCATATATAAATGTTACTTTTATAAAGGTTTTAAATTTTGATTTTTAAATTTATATGTTTTGAAAATTTTAAAATTATAAGTTAGTCTTAGAATTATAAATTTTAAGATTTTACTTACAATTTTACTATTTAAAATATATAAAAAATAAGTTTAATAATAAGATTTGATTTATTAAAGTTGATTTATAAAGTTGATTTAATTAATATATAATATGTTTAAGTATTTATTTAAAATTTATATTTCAAATATAGAGCTTATAATGATTTTAGTAAAATTCGTCTTGGAAGGAGAAATAGAATTTGTTTGAAATTGAATTTATTTAAGAATTATAATCAAATAAGTTTGATTTGAAATTTATTAAATTTGGGATTTTAAAGATATGATTTTATAACTTGATTTTGATTAAAAGTGATTTAAATGAATATTTCAAATTTACATAAATTGAAATGGTACATTTAGTTTTATTTAAATTTGAAATTTAAAGTTTTATTAAATGTTAGTTGAATGATTAAGTAAATAATTCAAAATAAATAATAGTAAAGTGAATTTGATATATATATATATATATATATAATTGTCAAATTTATTTTTGAAATGTTGAATATTTAAAGCTTTGAAATATATTGAAACTGAAATGGGTTATTTTATGGTTCAAATCTGTATTTGAAATGGTTTATTTAGAAACTGAATTGAATTGAATTGAGGTTTAATTAAATTGAAAATTTAGAACTCGAGTTAATTTGAATCGATTTGTGAAATTTGAGGAAACTATTTTATTATATAAAGTATTTTTCAAGTATATTTAAAACTATTTTATATTTTACTTCATAAATTATTTTAATATATACTATATTAATATAAATCATTTTTAATATAAGTTATTTTAATATGCCAATTATTTTAATATAAACTATTTTAACTTATCATTTTTTTTAAATAAACTATTTTATTTTATAAACTATTTTATTATATATACTACTATTAATATCTAAACCGTTCAAGTGGGAAGTAATGATTTCAAAGTTATGATTTTCAAAGTATTATGTTATCAAGTGTTACAATTTCCAAAGTGTTATAATTTATAAGCTTTATAATTTCAAAAGTGTTATAACTTTGAAATACTATGACTTTGAAAATGGATATATTTGAAGTGAAAATGATATCGTATTGATATGGTTTTGAAGTGGAAATGATATTTTGGTTTAGAAGTATAAACTATTTTGAAATGACCGCGGTGTTTTAATAATGTTTGGTTGTTAAAGAGACCAGGATCGGTTATTTTCATACTCTTTGCCAATGTCGAAACCATTTTAACAACCATGTATGCGGTGGAGATTCCAGAATGAAGTAGGATGTTGCGACGTCCTATATGAGGTATATACGTGGAATCGACTCCCGTGATTTGGCATAAGGTGGCTAAAACAAGAGCAATTGACGGGCCAAGTGAGGTAGCTCCTCCGATCGGACACACTTCTTCGTATGCCCTTCTATTACTTTGTGATTGATTTGGTGCGCATCTTTGATTTGGAGTGTGGCTCGACGTGGGTGGTAGCTGCTGCTATGCGTTACCACCAGCCCGGAAGTGTAATTGGCATATCTACCTTGGCGTTGCCTAGTTGTGCCGTGTCACCTACCTTAGTGAGACCACTACGAGTTCGTTTTGTACCATACCTATGAAATGCCTTCTAATAAGCTCAGTTTACGGGAAGTTACAATACTGTATAGACTATGGGAATATATAAAAATGTGTTAAGGGGGAAAATGTAACGCCTTAACGCTATTTTAATACTTTACTATACTTTAGACATTATTATAATAGCGTATATTACTACATAGTAGATTGTTTAACAGATCCTTAGAGGATGGTTATCCCAAACATCCTTTGAGTTACTTATATTTCAATTGTTATTCCACTTGAGTTGGATTTATTGATATAAGAATGCTAACTCCGACTCGAGTGTTTTGTGTTTTGCTTTACGCTCGGGTCAGACTGAGTGATATAGCTTTTGAGACCCACCTTCGGAGTTGGAGCTTCGCTTGGAGATCCATCTATCTATTCAGCCTGCAGTTACTCAGTTGATTCCTGTGATATATTCTTATTTCGTTATCGGACAATTGTATTCGAGACTTCTATTGTATCTTGTTTTCTTTGTTGTATATATATATAGTAGCTTCATGAACTACTATTCATTTTGTTTCTGCTGCTTATTGTTATATTACTCCGTGTCCATGATTCCGTGATTTATTTATTTACTGTATATACTGAGTTTTGCCAAATATAATTAATAGTCTGATATTTTGAGCAATTCAAGTCCGATATGTATGGATGCGAATGGTTTAAAATACCGGGATGTTACATAATATGAATAATGCAACATCCAATTGTACAATATCAACAATCAAACATCCATCACAATCATCATCCAAATAAATCAATAACATCAATAGATAGCTGATCATCAATAGTAGATATTAAACTAACAAAATTAAATTCAGTATTAAATTAAAAGATGATAAAATGCAATAAAAGTCAAATTTAACTAGAATGATAATTTAAATATACCAAACATCGATCAATAAATTTCAAATCGCATCATAAATTTAATTTAACTAACATAAGATAATTTAGTAATTGTCAGTGAGTTAAAACACCCACCTTTGAATTTCAAATCGATTAAAATCCAATTTATGGCCCAAATTCAAACAGTCTCAGAATTTATCCAAACCAGCGTCAAAATGTCCGAAATTTAATACGATCCCAATGCAAGAAACTGCGCGTGAAACAGACCTCGTATGCAAAAGTTATTCACGTTAGAACGTTGTAAACTTTAAGTTAAATTAAAAATTAAATAAAAAAACAAACCAATAACGAAAAGCCACGTCACCCGAAAATACACAACCGAACCCTAATCGGTTCGAGCAAATTCGCGACCCGCTGAGTGCTTCCAGCCACCACGACAAATGCCCCAACACTGACGCTCACCTCCCCTAGGTCACGATTAGGCACCGACGCCTCCCCTACCATGACCGGCCGACCCTCTGACCCTCCGGTGATTGTGTGGCACGCTCAAACGGCCTCCAAGCTAACCGCTTCCGCTTCCTTTGAACCCCAGATCTGGCCAACCACGACACCAATAAGACAAAGTAGCCGTATGGATGTGACCTACTAGACAACAACTTCCCAACGCCACCCTTCGATCGACCTCTCGTTGCAAATTCACCGTTAAACGAAGCGATGATCAATGGATGACCGAGAACAAATTGTCCAATTCTGGCCACACTGAAACCCAAATCGAAAAACAGATTACAGATCTAGCTTGCGCTCGATGAGAGCTTCAAATCGATATATAAGTCGATATATTTTGAGGAGTTTTAATTTTTGATTTGAATTTGATTTGAAATGGAATGTTGGAACTGGTTCTGATTTGTCTGCCATTGAGAAGGAGAAGTGGGCAGATGAAATGTACGTACATACAAATGGAATAAGAAACAATTAGGGTTTATAATGGGCTATTTATAGGCAAAGCTGAAAACAGAAAGTATTGACCAGATTGATTTACACGTTGAACGATAGACGACCCGAAAAGCCCATTCTGACTCCGGAACGAAAATGGGTCAACCCATATATCAAAATAGATGATTTCAATATTTTTAAACTCAGTATAACATTTTTCAAGTCCTAATTCCATCGTATGAAGAAGTTATACTAAAATCAGCTTATTTCAAATCGATGTCAATTGATTTCAATTAAATTGATTTCTAGGCGTTTCGAGTCCGTACGATCAAATGACAAGTCCGATCGCTATGAAACTTGAAATCCTACAATAATTCATCATTATGGATTCGATGAAATTAGTTCCATCGAAATTCAAGTCAGTGGCCAAAATGGCTATTTTTACATTAATTAAATAAATTAATATTAAATAAATTAAACAAATTTTCAAATTCAATTCTATGATTAACAAATTTTACCATTTTTTATTTCTTAATCATTCACACAAATTTAAACAAGTTTAGACATCAATTTAAAGTCAATTAATTTACCAATTATAGTGTTTAATTTCAATTTCAGTAAATTCAGTGTTTATCAATTAAATTTTCAATAATCCATTTGTTTGATTTTCAATCCTGTTATTCAACAAATTATCATCTTATGGATATAATTAACATGGTTTGTATCTTATTACACTAATATTTTCCAATTCATCTTAATTTCAATTAACGTAATACTTAATTACATTTAATTGCAATAAATCCAATTATTATAATTTAAATTCCAAAAATGGATGAAATTTGATTTCAGTCTTTATATTTAATCAATTATTACTCAAATAACATAGTTAATGTTTGTTTGTCTTTCATTACATTATCATCCTCCAATTTCCATCTTTATTTGTATTAACTACTATATTTCCATTTATACTGAATTTTTGTCAAATTTATACATTAATTAAAATTCAAGATCCCAATTCTTTTATTTATCTTGGTTTCAATCTTTTATTAAATCAATTACCACCTTATGCATATAATTAACATTTCTATTTATTTCATTACGTTCGAAATTTTCAGTTATTGTCTTAACTTGTACAAAGCTAACATTTAATTACATTTAATTACTATTGATTAAATATATTGGTAACAAACAATAATTGTCACCATTACTACATTTAATAACATTTGTGAGTTTATTAATTGCCACTAATTGTTATACGACACAACTCTTATCAATTACCATTAATTACCTCTATTTCATAAATTAATCACCTTTTTAACTATAAATTGTTCTTCATATCCGATTATTAATTAATGCACACATTACCAAAATTTAATTACAATCTATGTCAATTTAACTCTTAATCATTCTAATTAATTGGAATTCCATTTGCATTGTTGATAATTAACTTAAATTAACATTATCACATTTCATTTTAGTTAATATTTCATTAATACATCACAATTATTTTCCAACATTAAACATATAATCTTATTAAATTAACTATTTTAATTATTGAAAATTTATAGGCCGTTACATAGTCCATACAGCTGGGGAAACTCCTTCGAAGAAAAGCCGAGGCAGCAAAGGATCGAAGAGGGTGGTGAACAGTAGTTTTGAGGGAACCACTCCGAATAAGCGAAAGAGGGATAAAAAACCCAAAGAGTGATCTTCGGACATGTGAATAGCCTAAATAATCATTTCTCATTGTGTTGGATATATTCTTTTGGGCATGGCCCTCTAGTTGTGTTGTATTTTGCACAATCGGTTTCATGTGAATAAAAATTCTTTTGCTCATATGCATGATTTCTGAATTTACTTGTTTAAATGTTCGAACTGTAACATTCCTTATTTTATGTACTTGCGACTTGCTATTTTTGAATCGAACATTAATTTGATTAATCCATCTCAAGGCCTCTTTACAGTCATGGCCTTGAGTCATTGTAAACACTGGATATGAGTCACAGTGTTAAGCCATTAAAGTCATTTCTTGGACAATCACACTTCTATCCTCGGTATTCAGGTCGATAAATGTACTTCGTGGACACTTGAGTCTCGCCCCAATCGTGCTCATACTCCCACATAATTTCTAAAAGGTTTAAAGTAGATCAATGAATGGTTGATTTGCATCCATTGTGTTTCTCTCTCTTGCCCCCAAGTCTGGGGCGTACATTAAAAAGTAAGAAGATAAGTTATGTTTGCTTCAACTTTGTGCTCCTTCCCATCGAATCGTGGGATTAGGCTTGTGGATAAAAAACCGAGTCGCGCATATTCTTGTCTTTAGCAGTCTGTATCCCTCCTGTCGATTTTAGGTTGGAATTATTGGAATTGAAAACAGTCAAATTCACTCATCTATCATGGAGTTTGCATCCACTCCACACTCTGGGGACATAGAGTCATTCCGTGAGCGGCCAGTTCACACTCGATTTGTTCTCATATTTTAGCCCGCACTCTAAGGACTTATCCCATGGGCAATCGTGTTCTCGCCGTATTGCTTATAATGCAATCCGCACTGTGGGGACTTAGAGTTTCTCATGGATATTCATGTTTTCTCTCGTGGCAGTCATTTTTCTGCCAAATGGTTTATACTCTTTCCCGTAGTCCGAGGACTTAGAGTTTTGTCGTGGGTAGACTGTTTCCGCCCATAGCAGTCGTTTTTCGCCAGATGGTTTATGCTCTAGCCCGTTGTCCGGAGACTTAGAGTTTTGTTGTGGGCAGTCGTGTTTCTACCCATGGTAATCATTTTTCCGCCAAATGGTTTATATTCAAGCCCATTGTCCAGGGACTTAGAGTTTTTCTCGGGGGCAGTTGTGTTCCCGACCGTGGCAGTCATTTCTCCGCCAAATGGTTTATACTCTAGCCTTTGATCCGGGGACTTAGAGTTTTGTCTTAGGCAGTCGTGTTTCCGCCCGTGGCAGTCGTTTCTCCGCCAAATGGTTTATACACTAGCCCACAGTCCGAGAACTTAGAGTTTTGTCGAGGACAGACATGTTTCCACCTGTGGTGGTCGTTTCTCCACCAAATGGTTTATACTCTAGCCCACAATCCGGCGACTTAGAGTTTTGTCGTGGGCAGTCCTGTTTTCGCCCATAGCGGTTGTTTCTCCACCAAATGGTTTATACTCTTGCCTGTAGTCCGAAGACTCAGAGTTTTGTCGTGGGAAGCCGTGTTTATGCCAAACGGTTTATACTTTTGCCCACAGTCCGAGGACTTAGAGTTTCTCTCATGGGTAGTCGGGTTTCTGCCCATGGCAGTTGTTTCTCCGCCAAATGGTCTATACTCTAGCTTGAAGTATGAGGACTAAGAGTTTTTCTCATAGGCAGTCATATTTCCGCTTGTAGCAGTTGTTTCTCCACCAAATGATTTATAGTATAGCCCGTAGTCCGGGGACTTGCAGTTTTTTCGTGGGTAGTCGATCACGGCTACTTTAAGTCTAACATATAGGTTGCTGAATGAACAGTTAGTCACGTCCATGTTCTATTGGATTCTAAACTTGTCAAGTTTTTTTTCATTCTATGCCCCGGTGTCCTAAATCAGGGGAATATAGTAGCTGATGAACGGTTGAATTACACTCGTCTAAATAAAAGCTCCACAAATTCTGTCACAATCTGCGAAGATTGGTCGACGCCCAACTCTAGGCACTTGGTTACCTGCATTGTATGCATGTAGTTTAGTTCAAATTGGACGCAGTTAACAACATAATTGCGATTGAAATTAAAATAAATAATTAAAATAAGATCCGAATAAATCTCATTGATAAGTGAAGCAGCATGTGTGCTCGCTATACCACTTTACCCCTAGCTCCTTTTAGCGGGATATCGACTGTCAACGATCCAATTGATAATCAAAGTTCTTTATTGATTGGGCTAGTGTAACGACCCATGATTTTCAACCTTAAAAATTTGACACTAATACGTTCACTGTAGAAGTGCCAGGCATCCAAACGTAGGAAATCCTAGATTGTTACAACTAGGATGTTTTTGTCATCTTCAATCTAGTACGTTCTTAGGCAACAACTACTTGTTATGCTTGTGAATAACATATGCATGTCCAAGATACCCACAAAGCGAGATGGACTGAAATTAATGGTATGATAAATCACTTGGGGTCAGACCTGACAAAAACTGATAATCGCTTGAAATCAATCATTGGATCTCTTGGGGTCGGCCATTAGATCACTTGGGGTCAGTAAATTAGAAGGTCTGATCATTGGCGCTTAGGGTTTCTTTGGTGTTTGCTTTAGGAAAAACTGTTTTTTACCCGAGTCCTGCTTCGGGTCTAAGCCAGGGTTCCAAAATCTCATCTGTCTTTGTACTTGTCAAAATTCACATGCCACTCATTCATGCATGCCTCCCCCACAAGGGTCAAACACACAATCCCCAGCTTACAAAATCTCGAAGCAAATTGTTCAAGAAGATCCTAAAACTGTCTGTTTAGAAAAGTGAATGAAGTTCCAACTGTTGCTGGATCGGTCTCGAAGCATCAGAGCATAGACCAAAGCTTATAGATGAATATGTAAATAAAAAAGATCGACTGTGCTTCGTGGCCTTAGAAAGATCATACTAGATCGATCATATAGGAGCAAAAAAATTCAATCGTTAATTGGTGGATAGGCTAACAAACAATGGTTAGCCATAAAGATGAGAGTGGAACTATCGTACTAGGTGGGCTATTGAAACAATCGTACAAAAACGATTATATTGGATTGTTCACATATAATCAATTAGTGGGGGGTCTGATTGAATGGTCGCAGTAATACGATCGTATAGGGATGATCCGTGAAAACAATTGTGCAGAAGAGGAGATAGCCAAATCCAAACTATTGGAATAACCAATTTGAACCTCCACAGGGAACGATCGTTCAAGATAATAGGGAGTCTGAATCCTTGACGAACGATCGTTCGTTGAGTGTGCTTGGATCATGATCGATAGGTTATCGTTCACATATCCTTCAGAAATTAAACATGTATGCACTTTCATCAAACATCCAACTAATTGGCTACCAAGCTCACTATTTCCTTCTTCTGAAAGGCAGGTAGACTTGGCTTTCCTGTACTTCCACCATAGTTTTCATCTAGATCTCCTACAATTTTAGTAGAATAGGAAACTTGTCGATCAAGAGCTGGATCTATCTCAGAAACATGAAAATTCACCAGTGGAAGATGGGATTCGATCGAGTTGAGAGCTCATTTCTCAGTGAAAGCCACCAAAATGTTGACGCCCAAAATGGGGATCAACTCCCATAGAATCTCATAAAGATTAAATAATAATTAAGTTGAAAAAAAAATTAGAAAAAGTAAATGAACAAACAGATTTTTATAGTGGTTTGGCAATCCTGGCCTACATCCACTTCACACTTTTATTAATCTTTCACTTGATTACAATTACAAGAATATTTGGATTAGCTTGGATCAACTAATACAAGATTTAGGAATAAAAATGGTAGAGCCTCCGAAGTAGGAAGTAGGAAGAAGAAGAAGAGCCCCCCTTCTAATGCTATGCTTCTTGTATTTATAGTAAAAGATACGCACGGACCGGGCTGAAACTTCGCAAGAAAGATCTCTAGGTCCAGAAGGGCCCAACATATCGATTAGCCATGTTAATTCGATGATCAATAACGATCGGCTTACATACAGCCACTCCTTTATATTTGCTCTAATCAACTCGCGATTATTTTTAGAGGATCCCATAGGCTTGTGGATGCTGCTCCTAAAATATCGGATCATTCCAGGTTGCAAATTGCAAGTTATGGGTCGTTCTTGGTCGAAGATAGGACATACACTGAGATACACCGATCGTTACATTGAACCTTCCAATAATGATCGATGTATATCGATTGGCTTTCCACCCACCTCCATTTTGTCGCTTGCGATCATCATGGTGTGCTCCTCCTGCCACTCTGTTGACGTTCTAAAAGTCTCATGGATTGGCTTCATGGTTCTCAAGATATTGAATGTTTTCTGATGGCTTGAATTGTTTCCTTGATCGTTCTCTGGTCGATCCAAGCAAATCATTATCTCATCCGTAGCTTATGCATATGAACTTTAATCAACTCTGTAGTTGAGACATGACTCAATGGGTCCAGGCTAGCTACTTTATGCTTGCTGTACTTCGAGTTGGTCCTGGTTCGAATCTGTCCGACTATCATCCACAGTACTATACGTAACTGACTCTCCAAGCTATCGATCATTCTTTCCTGGTCAAATCGATGATATTACGACTTTTCCAAAAGGCGGGATAACATTTACATAATCTAGTATCAAAAGATGTATCAATATCCGGTCTTGATTCATCTTGACTGCGAATATTTAAAATGATATGTTTGTTTTCATTGTAATAAATTATTCATGGTGACAACACTTTGTAACCACTATCACAAAACATATCATTCATGAATTTTCTATTAAATATACTATTAGTTAATTTAATTAATCAATATAACATATTATATAAAGTATATAATAAAAAGAAAACACTTTTTATTCCCAACAAGGTTGGCTAACGAGTTAGATATATGTAACAAATTACATAATTGCTCCTATGATATATCCCTAACTCTATCAGTCTATCACTTACGCTTAGGCCAGTTATGGAATTTCTGTTATTAGTAAGATGAGAATTGATCGAGTTAGACCCTTAATGTATGGAGTTGCTATGTCGTTTTAATCATCTACTCTATCAATCAACTCTCTCCAATGTTGATAACCTACCTTTGCCATGTTGAACTAATCGGAGTATGTTTCTTAAGTCTAGCAAGAGCCTATCATTACATTGTTATCATATAATGATGTAGTATGTTTAATACTTGGAATCACCCCTAGCTCAATTATAAATTTGTGCATCTATATTTATATACATTTCTTTTATTTTGGCGCTATTCAAGGTGATGTACTAAGCCTTTTCGTTGAATCAGCCAAAATTATTTGGAACATTTTCAACTTAAAACTTCTTATTTAAGTTTTAAACATGAATTTAATATTGACATATTATACTCGATGACACCTATGAAGTTCGAGTCTGAACTCTCCTTCACAAGGAGTTCATTGTTTATGTGTGCAATTCTCCAGTATTTCGTAAATGCTCGAAAACACTCTAAACTAAAAATGAGTGATTAGATTTGATATTTTCTACGTGCATCAATTACACAAGAAAAATACGATATTGTAGACAATATAACATGTAAGATAATTTCTACTATTGATGCATAAGGAATCCATCTTACATGTTTCATATTAAACATTTTACTAAGGTTTTTGCATATCATTTTAGGACATTCTCAACATCCTTTATACTTAATATAAAAGATATAATCAACAAATCCAATATCGAGTATTAGAAAACCAAACTATTACTGATTTTAGTATAAGAACATCATTAATAATCACCAGTATATTGTTTACTTAAAATCTAGAAATATTTGTATACCTTTTAGTAGTTCTTTTTCATAGACACTATTCCTCTTCATTTTGACTGAAAACCAAACTGTTTGATATTTCTATAAAAGTAACTATTCAATTCTAATGCTTATAGATGATACTTTCATATTGTTTCTTGGATTATGTCCAAAAAACCCCAAACTCAATAATATTTCCACTGACTTTAAGACACTTTTGGTTGTTATGTGCAAATAGTCTATTAAGTCATTATGTAGAGTTTTCCATTACAACACATTGTACCAAAACATGAAGTCATGCCAAGCGATAATTTTGTGACTCGATCTGAAATAGCTTGAGCGTGTGAAATAACGAATCTATTATGCAAATTTCAACGATTGAAATTTACAGTGTTATTCTTATTAAGGTTAATCATTATGTTCCAATTACATTAGTTATGCTTTTAAAGACTCATTTGAGACTGATGAATCATATCCCTTCGAGTGCAAGTATCAAATCATATATTTTGGTAATGCATTTGAAATATATTTTGGATTTGCAGATAATACCCATCGTAGTGTCAATAGCCTTAATGGTTTAATTGATAACCGAGGATTATCTTTTTCTGACATCGATGAGAATCTCATAGTTTCACATTATTGTGCAAGAATACTTATCTTACACTTTAATTCATTGTGTTCATTTAGATTAAGTTAGTTTTATTTCATCCCATGTAATCTGTTTCATCTTTGGATAGTATGCAAATCCATTTCACTACCAATAATTTCTAAAAGAAATTCCTTTGCTGGGAAGTTGGTATTTCTTGAGACAATAGTTGTTTCTCAATGTAATGGTATTCCTAAACATTTTATAAATTGCATTATATATAAAACTGATTTGGTTTTAGTTTACAATATTTATGTTCAAAACATAAATTGGTCATCCAATGACAGTCGTTCCTAAACTACTTTAGGGCGCTTCATACAAGATCCCTCATGAACAAGTATTACGTGCAGTCTTTTGATTTGTACAACCTGCCAACTCCTTGGCCTAGGATATGTCAGGATTTCCTGTAAACCCTTATCCTATATGATTTTATAAACTAATATTTAAATGAAATTAATTTTAACCTTGTGTACTACCTTAAAGTACATGATCTTATAGAAAGAAGTTAACTCAACTTCAGTCACAAGTAATTGTATTTCATTCAACAAAGTTCGATTACTCCTTATCGATATTTTATCATGTATCACAGGGTTGAGACTGAATCTTTACTCATTTTTGGTACATCTGGAACTCTATCCAATATACTCACTTATTCGATCAAATCAGGTTATTTTATTTTATATTACACGTTATGCTATTTACTTCTGATTTATATTCTATGAGCTTACCATATACATTCTGCATATATATCAAATACACATGATCATGTTTGTGATAACTCATTGGTGAATGTAACGAAGTATATGGAAACATTCTGGTACTATTAGACTTACGACTGCATGCATTTGTATGTATCAATCCAAAAATTCATCAATTCTTATTTTTCTCCCATTGAATTGGTGCTTTTCCCTTTGTTTTTTGAGATATAATTCACTAGTACCATGCGATTCTTAATCATATGGTCAAAAAATTATTTCTCCAAACCGTGTCTTGGTCCATAATTCCAAAATGACTACAAATAAATTTAAATACTTTTATATTTTTCAATGCATCACAAATACAACTTTTATTGTTTTATTTTATAGTGGATATTTATAATATTCATACTAAAATATTCAGTCAGTACTAAGAAATATTATTCAATAAACTATGTTTGGTATTTAGTTCAAAAACAGTTTTCATAACTTGATGTGAGTAATAAGTGTCATATAGTATGCTCATACTGTTTTCACCATTACTACAATAGCATATGGAATATAAAACTTCATTTAACCTTTTAATATAGGATGTCTATTTCACTTATTGAATAGGCTTACAATCGGAAAATTTCAGATTAATCATCTTAAATTCAAAGAAATAAATATCAGTGAAAATGATTTTCTATGTGAAAATACTTTTGGAAAAGAAATCATATTTCTCATTTCAATTTTAAATATCCATTGCTATTTTACAATTCTTATATCCGAATTTCTTTATAAAGCAAAAGAATGATCATTCACTTTCTTTATCCCAGCTATGCTTTAAGTTATATTCACTCCTATATATTCGATTTTCTTCTAGATGATCGAACCATTAAAGGAGATCCTTACTACAATATCATAACAAACTCTTTATAAAAGTGCATTTGGTCATCCTTAACTTTTAAGGATGTCAAATAAACAACATTTTACATAAAATGATTAAATTGATATTTCGGCGATCAAATTCTTAGATCTACCTTTTAGCCTTTGGTCCATTGTTACATTTAACATAACAAGACCATTATTGCAATAAATCATATTGAATACATGATCTCACATTGAATACACGATCTCACACTGTAGTTTACTAGCTTAATTTAATAAATTAACTTCATCGAAGTTTTGTACATTACGAATTGTGACCATTCACCATATAACATTTATATGTGATTGTAAATGGATCAAATATCCATATTCTTGTATTGCTTTTAGAATTCGAAACTTATTAAAGACAACACACAGTCTTTGGAAAATAAAGTATAAATGATCAAGTCACAAATGTATTTAGTGATTGTATAATTAGACGCTTACTGTTTGAACTAGGCCAACCTACAGTGGAAGTTATGGGTAAATTTTGAACTTTTTTACGCTACTGAATTTTCATTGGACCTACGAAGTCTAATTTATTTAGAAGATTTCTAAATTTAATTTAAATTAAAATAATTTATTTCATTTAAATTCATAAATTATTAATAGGTATTTATTTAATATTCAATTTATTACATTCATATACATATGTGTATGTGTGTGTTTGTGTAACATGATATTCCATGCAAGGTATAACATGCCCGTATATAGATGTTGAGATTTACATCGCAACAGACATGTTAGCTCATCCTATATGTAAGTTGTCTAAATATGTGTACATATCCATACTAATTATATATAACAACCCAAGTGTGTGTATATATGTTGTGATAAAATAATATAGATGTATTTATGCGTAAAATATTATAGTGTTAAGTATTAAATAAACATAACACAAACACATATATACATATGCAAGACATAAGTTTATTTTTATTAAATATAGATATATATGTATGTATATGTATTAAAGTAACGTAATTACATACATATATATATATATAACATTATGAATATATAAATATAAATATGATAATTAATGTAAATATGAGTTAGTATAAGTTTATAAAAATATATAAATTACATTTTTATTGTTTTTTAAAACATTCCAAATCGAATACACAGTAGATCCAAATTTAAATATAATTTTATTATATTAATACACACACACACATATTGTGAATTAATTAGTTAAAGAACAATACATAAATGATAGAAAATATTTATATATTAAATATTTTGAATTTTGAAATTTTAAAAAATCAGAAATGATATTATATAGCTTACGAAAAAATTTCAAAATTTTTTAAGCCAAATTTATATATTTTATTAATTAAATATTTTTGATAGAATTTAAAATGATTTTTTTTAAAATATAAAAAATCTTTTAAAAATTTTGATTTTTGACCGAGAGCTTCTATGATGACAATTTAATTTTAGAAAATTTAAAATTGAATTTTTGAAACATAATTTACTTATACCAATTTTTTAATTCATACAATGGTTAAATATATTAAATAATTGCCAAAAAATTATTTTCGGTCACTAAAAATCAAAACTGATGTAAATATACATTTGAAAAATATTACTTCAAATATTTATGTGATATAATTATATAGCTTAATACAAATCATATAAATAAATTAGTTGATATATTATTATATGTATATATATATATTAATTAATAAAATATAATGGTTTCGGCTGTGTGTATTAGATCCATAATGAAATATTTATTGTTTTATTTGATAAACATATATGCATAGCCAATCAATATGTGACAACATCAATACGTATAAAAATCCCACCTAACTAACTGTTAACCAGCCTTTTAGCAAGGCTATGATACCATGGATTTGGCAAAATAAATTTCATGATCATCAAGGCAGAAAGTCCAAAAAGATGATTATCAGGATCAGTTATAAGAAAGGTTACGGATGATAATCAAGCGGATTAAGACGAATGGCATCTCAGAATTGGTTAAGTATGGATTAGCACTTCCATGGTGCAAGGGATCATATCGGATTACATTCTCTAGGTACGGGATCATATCGATCACTATGGATATGGACACTTAACTCAGCAGCTCAACCCAATGCACATCGACCAATATCACCAATTTCGCCAAGACAACTATACAAACAGTTATCGAAACACGAAGTGGTCATCATGGGGGACTGCCACTAGGGATCACCGACCCCCAATCAAAATCTATAGGGATCGGTGTCGATACCCTAGGATGGCCTAGATGGGCCCTAATTTTGGTTAGCAGGTTTGTTTGGTCCTTGGTCCCCTGCACATGGATTTTCATTTGGATATTTGTCCGTTTTACCATATAAATACAACGAGCATGGAACTCATTTTGGATCTTCTTTCTAGCTTTATTCTTAATACATTATTATTCTAAGGATATTATCCAGACTGTAGTTGCAATTTATGGCATAAATAAAAGGAAAATATTTGGGCTGGACATAGGCGGGAGTACGTTGAATCACTATAAAGCATTCGGTGTTCAACGACTGTAGTTCTGTTTCCGTCAGTGTTCGGGTATTGGCGGTCAATTTTGATGCTAACATTTCGGTGCTTTCACTAAGAAGAGTTGCATCGTAGGAGCTTGGATTTGGATGCTTGGATACTTGAATCTAGGAAGCACTGGCTAGGTAATAAGCAAGGGAATGGAAGAAGTCAGGAGGCATCCTCAAGAGCTAGAGCTAATCAACCCTCCGTCTACATCACTAGGAATGAGATAGAGACTATGATGGAGGTGATGCATGAGCGGATGATGAAATGAAAAAGGGAGATGATGCAAAGTTTCCTCAAGAAAATCGAATGGGCCGGAGCAAAAGCTATTGGCAATCTGGATTAACGAGTCAGAGCGGTAAGAGCCGTAGAATAACAGAATTAAGAACATGAAAATAAAGCTAACATGTAGAAGAACAAAACGGAGTAGTCAGGGGCAAACCCTATGCAAGTAGGAGGAACGACATTGATCCCCTTAAGAGGATGGGCATTGATCCCTTAGGCTTGGGAGGCATACCCTCGGGTCAGCCTAGATTGGATGTCGGTAGGCCAGAGGTCAATGCCATATAGTTTGATGTGGATCGGAATGCGGATGCACATCCAAATGAGTATGTTCTGGAATATCCTCGTGGAGTCATGCGGCGGGCTGGTAATATGGATTGGAAATCACCTATGGATGAGAACGAAAGGATGTCCAAGATGATATGATGGATAATGAGAGGAGAATTTCCAAATAGGAATCTGGAAGATGTAAATCGGAGTCTATTCACTTTGAACATCATGCAAGCTGGAACCCACCAGAGTTCAAACTACCAGCACTGGAGGTGTATGACTGGAAGTTGGATCCTATATTGCACTTAACGAGGTATATTCGATACATGGAAGTGCTAGGGGCATCAAAGAAGGTCATGACAAGGTGTTTTACATTTTATTTGACAGAGTTGGCTGCAATATAGTTTAGGCAGCTGGAGAATGGTTCGATCAGGACATGGACCGAGTTGGTAGATCAGTTCATGAGGCAGTTTAGGGTCCACATTTATAGAACCAAGAGCGTAATAACTTTTGCAACACTATAGCAAAGAACAGGAGAGCCCCCGAGGAGTTTCTTGACATGGTTTAATGCGGCAGTTGCTTCAGTGGATTGGATGGATTTATCGATGGTGTTAATGGCGGCGGTATTCGAAATTGCAAATGATATGGATTTTAAGATTTCATTGGAGCGGGATCCACCAATGGATCTCGAGGAATTTTTCCATGAAGTTGAGAGGTTCCTACGGCAAGAGGATGCATGAAGCGACAAACAAGAAGGAAATTCTATGCTTGGTAAAGGACCATCTTAGAAGGGTCCAAGAAGGAAAAGGGAAAAAGGAAGCTGGACGATGGTTATGATAAACCATTCTGCCTGAAGAGGCAATATTTGGTTTTTCCTTTTTTCTGGCTTTGGTTATAAGAACTTAAATTTAATAACTTAATAAATGGATTCATAAGTCATGGATTATGCCCTCGATTAGAGAGTTAAGGCCAAAGAAAGGAAGTTAGTATGGAATGACCATGTCATGTCTTTGACTGGAGAGTCAGGGGCTGGAGTGCAAGAAGTGAGTCGCTTCACCGGAGAGTGACAAGATCGACTTCACTGTGCCCCTTTTCGCTGGAGAGTTATTGGATGGGATTCAAAAAGGGTCCGAAGAGACCATAATCGGCCCAAAAGGCCAGGGAATTGCGTTATGTTTAGGGATGCTGAACCAGAGTGCAAGAAGTGGTACCGCTTTGCCGAAGAGTGATAGAATCAGCTTACTTGTCTTTGTTCCCCCTTCACTGGAGAGTGATAGAATAGGGTCCAACAAGAGCTTGGAGAGGCTAGATCAGTCTAGGAGGATCAAGGCATCGTTATATGCCCTAAAATGGCTGAAGTGTAAGGAGTGAGTTGCTTCGCTGGAGAGCGGCAGGAGCTAAACACTTGTCATTAAGTCCCCTCGTCATAGAGTAAGTGGATCTGGCTTAGCAAGGGTCTGGAGAGACCATCCATTGGTCCAAAGAGACCATGAACTTGGTCAATAATCCAGAGAGATCGTGGATTGGCTTATGGATTTGGATATTACCAAGAGAGGTTGTGGACTTGGATAATGACCAGAGATATCAAAGATTTGCATAACGATCGGTGAGATCAAGGATTTGGCAAATGATCCAAAGTGATCGAGGATTTGGATAATAATCTAGTAAGATCGAGACTGGAAAATGATCCAGTGAGATTATGGATTTGATTACTAGGTTCAAATGGATATGGATTCGACTAAGGATTTGGAATAGTTTTGAAATTGGCTATCGACTCGGAACAGTCGCGGATTTCACTAACAATTCAGAGAGATTGAGGATTCGACATACTAATACCAACTTCTGGGTGAATACGGGATGCTCATGGTGACTCGGTTTGGCAAAATAATGTATTCTGGATACAAATATTTGGTCGTCGACGGATTTCAGACTTTTGACCTATGGCAATTCAAAAAACACCTTCCAATCGCAAGGGATGTTTTGGAGGATGAATGTTATCCCGCCTTTTGGCAAGACTGTGATACTATGGATTTTATGATCATCAAAGCAGGAAGCCCGAAAGATGATTATCAGGATTGGAGATAAGTTATAACAAGTTATGGATGATAGTCTAGCGGATTCAGACGAATGGCGTCTCAAAATTGTTTTAATTATGGATTGGTACTTCCTCTAGGCAAGGGATCGAATTAGATTACTTCCTGTAGGTAGGGGATCAGATGGATCATTATGGATATGGACTCTCGAATCAACAGCTTAACTAAATGGAAATCAACTAATATCACCAAATTTCACCCAAGGAAACAATACAAACAACCATCGAAACATGAAGGGGATATCATAAGGGACCCACACAAGGGATCGTTGACCCCCAATAAACATCTATAAGGATCGGTGTTGATCCCCTTAGGATGGCCTAGATGGGATCCAATTTTGGTGAGTAGGTTCGTTTTGTCCTTGGTCTTCTACATGTGGATTTTCAGCTAGACATTTATCCATCTTCCCGTGTAAATACAGTGGGCATGGCACTCATTTTGGATCCTCTTTTTGGCTCTCTTCTTCCTCCATTATTATTCTACGGCTATTATCTAAACTGTAATCGCAATCTACAGTATAAATAAAAGAAAAATCTTTAGAGTGGACGTGGGTAGGAGTACGCAAACCACTATAAAACATCCAATGTTCATTTTTTTCTGTTTTAATTTGCTTTTCTTCATATTTTATTCTCTACTTCATTCTGTTTGGACTATGTTATTGGATTAGTGATGCTTTCATATTATTTGGGTGTTGGTGGCCATTTTTGATGCTAACACTAACAATACAATAATCATAATGTGTGTGTATAAACAAACAATATACAACTCTACAAAGGTTATGTACCATATACAAAACAAAACACTTACCTAAAATTCACGTCCTTAAGTCCACCTTGTAATGATGAGTTCTCCTCATTTTGAAACCTTCTTGATTCGACAGATTGCTAGTCCTCGAGCAGCAGACTGTTTGCTATCAAATAACTGTTAATTTGCATTAGTTCAGTTTGATTTTTATTGGAGCTTTAGGAGGCATAGTTTGGCCAAAATGATGGAGATAGGATGCAGCAAAAGCCCTTCCATAGTTAGGTTTAGGGTTCCTTTTATAATGGTTGAATCAGAGCGAAAAGTGGATCACATAACTTACATTTTCTCACCAAATCTTAACCATCCATTAACACCCATTTACCCTATTTTTGGCCGCATCATACTGTTTGTCCGTGAGATGATGGTTTTGATGAAAACAGCCTTAGAATAGATTATAAAATATAAATACTAATATTATAGTTTAGAAATATATGTATATGCAGGATTTAACCATGCAAGTATCAAGAATGAAGACTGTACAGTATAGAGATTGAAGATATCAAGATTGAAGACTCATGAGTATCAAGATTATCAAGAGCTCAAGAGTTCAAGTAATTTATCTTTTAATTAGAAATTTTTTTTAAACTCCTAGAAAAGCACTGGCATCTTAAAATCCAATTTATTCGTGGAATGGAATCCACTTCGAGCCTGTTAAAGGGATGGAACCCTAAGTAGGATGGAACCTTCGAAAAATCTAAAGGAACATTGTTTTTATCCGCTAATTTTTATTCAAAGTAAATTTTACAAAATTATATCTTGTTTTCAAAATGTTTTCAAAATCTTCCTTTTAAAAGCACCAAAAACATCTATCCTGATTCTAAAATACTTTTAGCCTCAAAATAATCTTTATTTTCAAAATCAAATTATCCATGGTTTTAACTATCTTTAATAATATGTTTAATTTTTAAATATTTATACTTAGATTTAAATATAAAATTATAGTAAAATTTTGTATATATTATTCTATATATTTACTTATGTATTTAACTATAGTCAAGTATATTTACAAAGTTTAAAATTGTTTTAATATAAGATAGAAGTTATTTTCAAATAAAATAAAATCACCAAAATATCCTTTGGGATGTCGACAAGCCCATGTACCCTATGTTGACATAGTGTCAGTTGAATTCAAAATTTAAATTTCAAAAGAAGGGTCCATTCGTCATATCTCTTCACGAATGGACATGGCTGTTGTTCTTCTACAAATAGGGGATGTTTTCTACGAATTTAAAAATAGATTTTTTGGTTTTTCACTCGTCTTCTTCTTCCACATTTCTATATACATATTCTTAGCTTTACTCTGCCGAAATCAACATTGAATCTAACTAGATTATCTCTGGTTTGATTCTCTATCACTTTCTCAACAAGATCCTTAGTGCTATTCAGAGTTATAGCCCTTTTGTAATCAACTTAGCGAGAAAAGGTGTGATTGTGGCCTTAGAAATCAATCAAGCGAGATAAGGTGTGATTGTAGCCTTGGAAATCAATTGGATGAAGTTGTTGCCCGGGAAATCAAGTATCTCTACCCAGAGGATTGTGAATCTGGAGGGCGTACCTCGTTGCCTTGAAATCGAGGGTGTAATTGTAAAGATTGTTTTTGAAAGGAAATCTGTACTTGTGTGCGGGACTGGATGTAGGGTAACTCCGAACCAGCATAAAATCCGGTGTGTTCTTTTCTTTACCGCTTTTATTTTATTTCTGCATCTGTGTATGATTATGTGATCATATCTGTGTCTGAATATTGCATACATTTGTGTTCAAATTAACAAAAACTTTAAAATATTTAGTTGTTTCTTTAAACACTATTCACCCCCCTCTAGTGTTTATCCTAGCCTTAAGATTCTGCATTTCTCACATTTGGTATCAGAGCAAGGTTTTCAAAGTTTCATAATCTGATTTTTGAAAAAGTTTTCAAAATGGCTACCAACATTGGTATTGTTACTAACACTAGTATCCATATCACTAGTTCATTTGTAGAAGTCAGTCTACTGTCAGACCACCACTTTTTAATGGTAGTAACTATGCATATTGGGCATGTAGGATGAAGATATATTTACAGTCTATAGGATTAGATACTTGGAATATCACATAAACTGAATATTCTGAAGCCACAACTGATTATGCACAGTGGACCGCTGAGCAAAAGACCGTTGCACAAAATAATTGTAAAGCAATGGATATTCTATTTTGTTCACTTGATAGAAATGAATTTAATAGTTGTCAGTTTGTAAGTCTGCATATGAAATCTGGAAAACTTTGCAAGTGACTCACAAAGGAACAAGCAAAGTTAAACAGACCAAAATTTCCATGCTCACAAATCAGTTTCAAATATTTAAAATAAATTCTAATGAGTCTATTTCTGATATGTACAGTAGATTTCAGGATATTGTGCATTCTCTAATATCCTTGGGAAAGGAATTTTCGAAAGAAGATCAAGTCATAAAAATTCTAATTTCTCTTACTTCAGAATGGGATCAAAAGACACTTGCGATCGTAGAGGAAAATGACATCAGTACTCTAAAGATAGAAGAATTAATTGGAAAACTAATGTCGTTTGAAGTTCAAATGATTGGGAGAAGAGAAAGCAAAGCATCTGAAAAGAAATCAATGGCATTTAATGCATTAATTGATGGATCAGACTCAAACAGCGATAATGATGAAGAGATAGTCTTTATGACCAGGAATTTTCGAAAATTTCTGAAATATAGAAAGATGAATAATCTCAAGAGAAACAACTATAAGAACTCTGAAAATCAGAATATAGTGCCAAACAATGTCAAATGTTTCAACTATGATGAACCAAGGAATATCAAAAGAGATTGTCCGTATCCAGATAGGCAAAATCCTCAATAAACAATGACTCAGTAAAGAAATGGAAGTGTGCATTTACTGCTACTCTTGATGACTCAGACTCGTCCTCAAGCGATGATGATCAGAAGACAGATAATTCAAATTTGTGTTTCATGGCAGTTCACGATTCTGACGAAATCAGAGAAACGGACTCAGAAAAAGGTACACATTTACAATATAATTTGTTGAAATTGCATGCTTAGAATTATATGTTTGATTGTTTGACTGATTGATTTTAAATTGGTGTGTTATTTGAATTTTAAATTTTTTACTATTGTTTTATTATTTTTATTTTTATTTTTATTATTAATTTTATTAGTATAATAGTATATTATTGAAAATACTACAATTCTAATAATATTCCAGATATATAGACATTAAATATAATAAGTATGTATATATATATATATATATATATTAGAGTACTTGTGAAAAATAAATCATAGAAATTCATAGGCACATGTTGACATGGTCCCTACCATGATGTCGACATGGGTACCAGAACTTGAAATTCAAAATTTAAATTCAAATGGTTGAATTTCCTCCATCTTTTCACTTCAATTCAATTCTCTGAAAAGACATCTTTTGACCAGAGAACATGTCCTTTGAGAATCCATTTATTCACTATTTTTTATCATATCTTTTCTCTCACATTTTCAAATTCAAACCCTCTCTTCAAAACTTCAAGCTCTCTACTCTCTACTTTAATGGCTTCTTCAAGCAACCCCTCCACCATGAGAATTTCCAGAAGGATAAAAGAGCAACTCCTCAATGATCCGGAGGCAATTAAAGCATATATCAATTATGCTAACCATGCAAAAGTCCATCCCGGAAAGTTTGCTATCTTTCAAGATTTTTCTTCTTATGAAATTGATTCTCCTTTTGCAAACAATCAAAATTTTGGTCTTGTTGATGCTTCTCAAAATGATTTTGTTTGCTATCCAAACCTTGGCAAATTTTCTATGCAAATTTAAACCGTGGATTTTATAATGGAAATGAGGATGAAAGTTGGAGTAGTGTCAAAGGCACTAGAATTGTTTTGAATTGAGATCTTTTGGGTATCATTCTCAATTGCAAAAGTACGGAAATGGATCTTTCTAGTTTTAAAATCGATGAAAATGATCATGAGACATTTCATCACATTTTTGGAAGGAATGATAATCTTGAGTTCAAAAATCAAAATTTTCGACCAAAAGCAAGAATTGTCAATCTTCTTTTGCAACATACTTTGACCCCAAGATTGAGGAATTTTAATAATCCTACTTCAAAAGTTTGCAAAGCACCTTTTGCTATTTTTGAAAACTATGACATTAATTGGGCGCAAGTCATTTTGGATGAACTTCGTCCTAAAAATCTTGGAATGGGTGAGAATACTTTGTATCATGAAATTTATCTCACTCGGATTTTTAACTATTTTGGAGTGGATTTCAAAGGAGAAGAATTTGTTTCTAGAAAAGTTTTCAATCATCCCGACATTTCTCTTATGAAAATTCCATTTTTTTCCAACCTTATGAGACTCTTGCTTAAAAGGAAAAGCGTTTGGCTTATGAGGAGATGGAAGAAGAGGAAGAGGAAGAGGAAGAAGAAGAAGGGGATGAAATGGAAATTGAAGAAGAAGAAGGTGAAACTTCTTTGGAAAGCATCAACTATCGTCCTAATCCATCCAACAAAACCCTTCTCAAAAACCAAAAGACCATTGTTGAGAATTAACGGATTCTTAAACGATCCGTTAGTAAGAAGTTGGATAAAATTTCATCCAAGATGAAAAAATTTATTTCCAAAATCAGCAAGAAGCTTGGATTATCTTCATCATCATCATCCTCTAAGTAGTTCTATCTTTTCGTATCTCGTTGTATTTGTTTTAGTTTATTTTGATTCGAATATTCGTGTAGTTCTTTGTGTTTAATCGTTGTAGGTCTTAGTATGAAATGAAATGGAATTTCTTTTCTATTATCTAGCTTATCTTATCTCCAGAATAAATGTTAGTATATTATACACACACACACACACAAAATTATTCACAAAATCAAAATAAGTCACAAAAATTCACTGCCTCATGTCGACATACCCCCTATGACCATGTTGACATGTACTGGTCAGAAATGACACTTCATTTTGAATTTGAAATTTGAATAACTACCATATGTCTATTCATTTCAAACGAATTTCTACACCTATAAATACCTATTTCTTCTAAAATTCAACACTGAATATTATTTCTTATCTACTCTATCTCTCATTCTTCTCACAAATCCAAATATGCTGATCCAATTCATAATTTATCCGAAAATCTTGAAGAAACTCTTAATTCGTTCAAGAATATTCACTCGTTCATTCTTCATAACCAGCGACACTTAGAATTAAGTCAAATGCAGGTGATCAAGGAGCAAGAAAGGCAGTTCGATGCAATACGATGGATGATTTCCTCCTTGCACAAGGATGATAACGAAGCACATCCTCCGGTCTCTCTCACCAATGACAATGAAAATTAGGATGCTATTAAAGCAGACCTTATTTTTGGAGAAGAAGGATGGGTGGAAGTTCCTCGTAACATTTGATTTTATTGCTTTGTTTGAAATGTTTGCTTTGATTGATTTTATTTCATTTACTTTAATTTGGTTTGATATGGATTGATATTTAGTGTGGATTGATGATTGTACAAAACATATATAAATATACATTTGATCATTGTTTGATTATCAAGTTTGTCAGTTTAAACTATCTCTTAATATATCTATTATATACTCCATTATATAGTTTATTAATGCAGGTATTTTAGTCCAAGAATAAGGGGGAGTTATATATTTGGAGTTAGTTTTTGTTGATGACAAAGGGGGAGAAATATAAAATAGGGTAGTTAGGCATAGATTAAGGGGGAGTTATTAGGATAGAAGTAATATTTTATAAATAAAGGTTCTCGTCATCAAAAAAGGGGGAGATTGTTAGTCCGTGAGATGATGGTTTTGATGACAATAACCTTAAAATAGATTATAAAATATAAATACTAACATTATAGTTTAGAAATATATGTATATGCAGGATTTAACTATGCAGGTACCAAGAATGAAGATTGTACAGTATAGAGATTCAAGATATCAAGATTGAAGACTCATGAGTATCAAGATTATCAAGAGCTCAAGAGTTCAAGTAATTTATCTTTTAATTAGAAATTTTGTTAAAACTCCTAGAAAAGCACCGGCATCTTAAAATCCAATTTATTCATGGAATGGAATCCACTTCGAGTCTGTTAAAGGGATGGAACCCTAAGTAGGATATAACCTACGAAAAATCTAGTGGAACATTGTTTTGTATCCGCTAATTTTTATTCAAAATGATTTTTACAAAATTATATCTTGTTTTCAAAATGTTTTCAGAACCTTCCTTTTAAAATCATCAAAAACATCTACCCTGATTTCAAAATACTTTTAGCCTCAAAATAATCTTTAATTTAAAAATCAAATTATCCGTGGTTTTAACTATCTTTAATAATGTATTTAATTTTTTAATATTTATACTTAGATTTAAATATAAAATTATAGTAAAATTTTGTATATATTATTCTATATATTTACCTATGTATTTTAACTATAGTCAGGTATATTTATAAAGTTTAAAATTGTTTTAATATAAGATAGAAGTTATTTTCAAAGAAAATCAATTCACCAAAATATCATTTGGGATGTCGACATGTCCATGTACCCTTTGTCAACATAGTGTCAGTTGAATTCAAAATTTAAATTTCAGAAGAAGTGTCTATTCGTCATATCTCTTCATGAATGGACATGGCTGTTATTCTTCTATAAATAGGGGATGTTTTCAACGAATTTAAAAACAGATTTTCTAGTTTTTCACTCCTCTTATTCTTCCACATTTCTATATACATATTCTTACCACTACTCTGCCGAAATCAACATTGAATCTAACTAGATTATCTCTGGTTTGATTCTCTATCACTATCTCAACCAGATCCTCAGTGCTATTCAGAGTTATAGGCTTTTTGTAATCAACTTAGCAAGAAAAGGTGTGATTGTGGCCTTGGAAATCAATCAAGCGAGATAAGGTGTGATTGTAGCTTTGGAAATCAATTGGGTGAACTTGTTGCCTGGGAAATCAAGTATCTCTACCCAGAGGATTGTGAATCTGGAGGGCGTACCTCGTTGCCTTGAAACCGAGGGTGTAATTGTAAGGATTGTTTTTGAAAGGAAATTCGTACTTGTGTGCGGAACTGGATTTAGGGTAACTCCGAACCAGTATAAGATCCGGCGTGTTCTTTCCTTTATTGCTTTTATTTTATTTCTGCATCTATGTTTGATTCTGTGGTCATATCTGTGTCTAAATATTGCCTACATTTGTGTTCAAATTAACAAAAACTCAAAAAGGTTTAGTAATTTCTTTAAACACTATTCACCCCCCTCCAGTGTTAATCCTAGCCTTAAGATCTGTATTTCGAATTTCCCACACGTACACCATATGTTTGCTGTCGAAACATGCCTCTAAAATCATGGGCTACTATCCCATTGAGCCTAAGAAAATATATTTACTTAAATCCAATTTAATTCCTTTTCGATATCTCATATCGATCGATATATTATAACAAATATAAATACATACAACAATATTTATTTCTTAAGTCATATTCAAATTTTATAAGTAATATTTCATAAATATTAATTAATTTATAATTATTAAACACTAATTAACTATTTGGTTTAAAGAGAATTCATCATTTCGGTTTTGTGACTCACGTGTGTAAAGTTGGTAAGCAATGAATACCGAACTATTCGAATGTTAACGTTCAAATGTCACTTTGTATGTGGTGTGACTGTTTGCATCAAAATTGGTCACAAACACCCAATTGTCGATGAAAGCACCCATTTAACATCACAGATCACAGATATCAAGTATATAGAGAATGTAAATGTGAAGAACACTCAAAAATTAAAAGGAAAGTAGTAGGAACACACGATTTATAGTGGTTGGCGTTGTAGCCTATGTCCATTTTGAAGAGTTGATGTTTTATTGATTATCACTTGCTAGTTATAAGAGTATAAATGATAGCAACCAAGCTACAATAGAGTTCTATAGAGTAATGGCGTAGAAGAACCAAAAAGATTCCTTTTCTGAAGCCCTTGGACTGCTATTTATAGGTGTAGGCTGCAAATGTCCCGCTCAGATCTCGGTAGACTTCTTCTTTCTCACGTGTGGGCCCACGTGATCGATCCCTGGTCGTATCGACTCGATCCATGATCGATACGAATGAGTTTCGTATCGATCCAAATCTTGCCTAATCGATCCGAGATCGATCATGAACATTCCTGAGGTTGTATGCATGCTTCTATGAAAATTTGGTAGCATTTGGACTTGTAGATCTTGAGTTATGACCGATGCAAGTTTGTGTTTGTAAGACATTTTCGAGCTCGTATCGATGTCATTCGCATCGATCTCATTTGTATCGATCAGACGTTGGTGACGTGGATCGATAAGCTAGGGTAGATCCATCTTTTATGCCGCGTTGACTGCTTCTTACTTCGTATCCGTCGAGTGCTATGCTCTTCGTATCGATCCTCATCTTTTTTCGTATCAATGCATGGCATGTACTCTTCGTATCAATCACCTGGCGTTGGCATCGTATCGATGGAAAGTGATAGTTTCATGTTGATCATCCATTTGATCGATATGAAATATACACCAACATGATCGATTCGAAGTTGAAATCCACGGGCTACTCCGTATCGGTGGAAAGGGTTGGGTTTCGTATTGATCATCTGGTTGATCGATACAAAAAATATATAGATACGAAGTGAACAACCTTGATTGACTTGGGAGATGCATTTGTCCGATGGATACAAAAGGAACAAGTGAAAACATAATAGATATGAATACCATGCATACGAAATTGATGGGGACCTTGGTTGCTGATCGATTCATGGCTCTGACCTGAAGTAGCCGCCTCCTTGACCCAAAGCGGACCCTCTGCTGACTCGAAGTAGCTTGTAAACATGTTAATTGATCCAAGATCCGAAGCAGACCCATCTCTAACTCGGAGCATTTTGCTTGGAAACCCGAAGTTACGCTTGGGACGACTCGAAGCAAATCTCAAACAACCTGAAGCGACTCAATTTTGACCGATCAATATCTTGATCACACGAGCTCCGATTGACTTGAAATGTAGCCTTTCTTAGCCTTGTTCATCATTCCTAATCGATCCCGTCTTGATTGGAGCTCGTTCAAGTTTTGACGGTATCGGTCATAGCCTTGTTTCCAATCGATCTCTAATACTGATTTCCATCCTTTTTATCCCATTTGTTGATATCTTGGCCTTGACTAAAAGGTGGGATAACAACGACATTTTGGCTAAATTTATCGTTTATTTAGTTTTGGTAGAATCCAATTTCACTTTATTAAGCGTTATCTAGTTGTGATATTTATTTACTCTAATTCTCTTCGTTAATGCTATATCACTTTGAACTTATGGAATTTGGTACATCCGTATTCAACTCTATAGTCTAAACACCAAGTCCTTGATTCAATAATAACATTATTATTATCCATAATGCACTGATCAAAGACATTGATTTTAAGTTGATTTGAGTTGATTGTGATACTAACCCTATATAACCGAGGAGATGAATCCTCTCTTGAATAGTGCTTCACTTCTAATACTTTCCACTCGACCCAACTATAGTCACTTGATGGATGTCATAGCATGATTTGACTATAATCAAAGCGGATCTTTCGTATTGAAGACCCACTGTATTTTCAAGTCAAAAGAACTATGTAAATCAGCCACGTCGATATTTTTTGTTTGACTTTAGTTATATTATCCAACAAAAACCTATTGAGCAAGTCATTCCACAGTTATCCAATGACTATTTGTACATAACCTCTAGGTGCCTCTAACAGTCATGAGTAATACACTACTAAATATTTAAAGAGTTTTGTGTACTCTGGTCTTAATGGATACATCGATATCCGGTCGTGATACATCTTGAATTGGAATATTTAAATTGTATACTTATTTTCATTGTGATAAATTTAGGGCTATCAATGAGTAAAATCCATCCATATCGATATCCAAAATATGAAAAATTATCTTATATCCGAAAAGCAGATATGGATATGAATATGGCCATATCCATATTCAATATTTATCCATCTGGTTTTTATCAAGATTATACCTATTTTTTATGTATTTTAGTATGTAAAATAATTATCGTTTATCCAGGTAAAAAATTAATATATATAAAACTCAATTATTACCTCTTAAAATTATTATTTTTAGTGTATTTATTATTGTTTTTATATTTAGTACAAAAATGGATTTATAATAAATCACAATGTTTTATTTATTCAGATTTATTGGTTGTGGACTGGTTGAAGATTATCCAATATCCATCAGCATTCATAGATACAAATACCCAATATCCAAAATTGATTTTGGACACAGATACGGATATAGCACTATCCATATCCGAAAGTATCCATTTACAGGCCTAGATAAATTACTTACGGTTACAACACTTTGTAACTACTATCAAAAAACATATCATTTATGGATTTGCAATTAAATATACTTTTAATTAAATTGATTAATTAATATAACACACTATATTAAGTATATAATAGAAAGAAAGCACCTTTTTTATTTTTACAATATATGTGATAAATTACATAATTGCCCCTATGACATACCTCAACTCTATCAATCTCTCAATTGCACTTGGGGTCAATTATGGAATCTTATTCCAACTTCTCTAATCAGTGTTCTCTAAATCAATCGGGTCAATCTGACGCAGCGGATAAAAATAAAACGATATAGATCGATGAAAGTAGCAAACGGTGGATTGAAGATACTGAAATGCCCAAATTCGTTGATCACAAAGATACCGAATTCTAGCAATCTTTGACACGTTGATCGCGCACGATACCGTGAAAGAAGATCTACAATTCTTCAAACGTTGATCAAGCGCACTTGATGCCATGAATTGGCTTCAACAATCGTTGAATCGAGCACACTCGATTAACTGAAAGTGGAGATAGGAGATCACACTCAACTACCAATTTAGATGAAAGCACACAGCAATCAAACGAAATTTTATTCAACAATCAACTCCCTCAAATGTACAACACACTCCCTATTTATAGCATTTTACAACCGGCTCCTTAAGTCGTACACGAATTACGACTCACCCTTAGGTCGGCAACGACCTATCAATAAACGAGACTCAAACACTTAAGTCGTACACGACTTAAAACAATAAGACTCAACGACTTAAAAAGACGCGACTTAGTCAGCAGCGACTCAACAAACACAACGACCTAAGTCAGTACATATATACAACATACAGTCAACGACTTAACAGTATATACAATACACGACATAAGCAACAGACGACTTAAGAACGTAACGACTTAATGAATACAACGACATACGACTTAACATTCAACGACTCAACATATTACATCACTTAGGTTGAAGACGGCCTAACTACTTACGACATAAGGACATCTTCAAACAGCACCTTCATACGACTTAAATCATGGACGACTTAAGACTTCAACTACTGGAACTTCTCTCTGCTTCTTGATAAGTCATCGACGACTTATAGCTGTGTCGTTAGATCGTATACGACTCATCAAACCTGAACGGCTTAAGCTCCTATTAAGTCGTAATTCCTTTCCATCTGATCTGTTAGGTCGTAGACAACTTAAAGCCGCTTCATTAACTCGCAGCTTCCCCTCACGTGACTCCTTAGGTCGTGAACGACCTATAACTTCCATCTTAAGTCGTGGACGACTTAACTCTTCCTTAAGTCGTGGACGACTTAACTCTTCTCTGGCCCGAGCTGCATCATCCTCCCCAGGTTTAGCAAAATTCGTCCTCGAATTTGTAAATTCTTCAACATTGTACTGTTCATTCCCATAATATGGCACGAGATGTTTAACATTGGACACGTCAGAAGTGTACACATCTTCCGGTAGCTTCAACTTATAAGCATTTTCATTAATCCATTTCACGACTTCTACAGGACCAATTTTTCTGGCTTTCAACTTGTTATAAGCGCCCACTGGAAAATGATCCTTTGTTAACACAGCATAAACCAAATCACCTTCGTTAAATTCAACACTTCGTCGCTTCAAATCTACAGTTCGCTTATACTTCTCATTTGCTTTCACCAATCGTTCCTGAACGATTTTATGACATTCAGTTAATTCATCAACAAAATCAACAACTCGTTTAACCGTCCCCTTCGGTTGTGGCACTACCGTTAGGTCCAACGGTCCCCTTGGTAAATTTGAATATACAATCTGAAATGGACTGTAACCTGTGCTTCTATTAACCGCATGATTATGTGCAAACTCTGCTTGGCATAACTTCATATCCCAACTTTTCAAATTATCCTTCACAAGACATCGCAACAAATTTCTCAGCGATCTATTAACCACCTCCGTTTGCCCATCGGTTTGCGGATGGTAAGCGCTACTAAATTTCAGCTTCGTTCCAACCATCTTCCACAAACTTAACCAAAAGTGACTCAGAAAACGAGTATCCCTATCCGACACAATAGATTCTGGCAATCCATGAAGTCGATAGATCTCTTTGAAAAATAATTGAGCAATATGAACAGCATCCACCGTCTTCTTACAAGCAATAAAATGTACCATCTTCGAGAAACGATCCACTACAACATATATAGAGTCATTCCCCCTTTGAGTTCTCGGCAAACCCAGCACGAAATCCATGCTAATATCTACCCACGGTTTTGTAGGAACAGGTAATGGCATATACAATCCCGCATTTGTAGCTGTCCCTTTCGAAACCTGAAAAACATGACATCTACGCACAAACCTTTCAACCTCTTTCCTCATTGACGGCCAAAAATAAGATTGAGAAATTAACTGCAAAGTACGATCTCTACCCACATGGCCTTCTTCATGTAGCTCCTTTATAATCTTCATTCTCAAACTACAATCCTGTACGCATAAACGATTTCCTTTAAATAGAAAACCATCCACCAATACAAACTCATCAGCATTCCCCTCCTTGACCTATTCAACAAAGTTCATAAAGTAAGGATCTTCTTCAATCAGTTCTGGCAACAATTCAAACCCTGTCACCTCAACCTTCATTGTAGTCAATAAGTGATTCCTTCTGCTCAATGCATCTGCTACACGATTCGTAATTCCCGATTTATGTTTCACAACAAACGTAAATTGCTGCAGATAAGCAATCCACGATGCATGCCTTGCTGAAATCTTATCCTGCCCTTGTAAGTGCTTCAACGCTTCATGATCAGTGTAAAGAACAAACTCCTTTTGAAACAGATATTGTCTCCAGTGCTTCACAGCTTGAACAATCGCGTAAAACTCAACATCATAAGTACTATATCTCAACTTAGCTCCTGACAACTTCTCACTGAAATAAGCAACTGGTCTTCCACTCTGACTCAATACTCCACCAATCCCAACTTTAGATGCATCCGTATGTAACTCAAATAACAACTGAAAGTCTGGTAATACAAGAATTGGCGCTGACGTCAATAGTGTCTCGATCTTCTCAAAAGCAATCCCTGCTTCCTCTGACCACTCAAACTTCTTTCCTTTCATGCAATCGGTTACTGGTGCCATTACACTGCTAAAATGTGGAATGAACCTTCGATAGAAAGATACCAATCCATGAAAACTCCTCACTTCAGTAATTGTCTTTGGCTGTGGCCAACTCCTGATAGCTTCTACTTTACTTTCATCCACTTGAATTCCTTCCTTCGATAGAACATATCCCAGAAATAAAACACTGTCCATCATAAACACGCACTTCTTTACTACTGCATAGAACTTCTCTTGACGTAGAATCAACAGTACTTCACGCAAATGCTGGATGTGTTCTTCCATACTCCCACTATAGATTAAAATATCATCAAAGTAAACAACCATGAACTTCCCAATGAATGGTCTGAAAATCTGGTTCATCACTCTCATAAAAGTACTTGGTGCATTCGATAAACCAAACGGCATAACCAACCATTCGTATAAACCTTCTCTGGTTTTGAAAGCAGTCTTCCATTCATCACCCGGTCTAATACGAATTTGATGGTATCCACTTTTCAAGTCAATCTTTGAAAACACAATAGCTCCACTCAACTGGTCAATCAAATCATCAAACCTCGGCATAGGAAACCTGTATCTCACAGTGATCTTGTTTAGAGCCCGACTATCCATACACATTCTCCACGAACCATCCTTTTTTGGCACCAATAAGGCTGGCACTGCACAAGGACTCAAGCTCTCCTGAACATGCCCCTGTTCTAACAACTCCTCCACCTGCCTTCTCAGTTCTTCATGCTCCTTAAGACTCATCCTGTAATGTGGCCTGTGTGGTAATGCTGCCCCTGGCACAAGATCAATCTGATGTTGAATATCCCGCAACGGTGGTAACTCCATTGGCAACTCTTCAGGAAACACATCACTGAATTCTTCCAATACCGGTTTTACTTCCTCTGGAACTTCAACGGATTCAGTAGCTTCGTGTCCAACCAACAAAAACACCTCTGGACTCTCCTCTACTTCTTCGATGAATTCCTTCAAAGTCAACAAAGTTTTCAGCTCCTCAATCTCTTCTGACTTGCTTTCTTCTTGTTGTCTCTTCTTTGGAACCAGAATGATCTTAACACCTTCAAACATAAAGTTGTAACTATTGGTCCGACCGTCATGTTGCACTGCTCGATCATACTGCCATGGTCTTTCCAAAAGTAAGTGACAAACATCCATCTCCACAACATCACACCAAATCTCGTCTTTATACTTCTTTCCAATGGAGAATGGAACTCGAACTCGTCTGTCCACCTTCACCTCTCCTCCCTTTCTCAACCACACTAACTTGTAAGGATTTGGATGCTTCTCCGTTTTCAGCTTCAACTTTCTCACGGCTTCAGTAGAAAGAATATTGTCACAACTTCCTGCATCAATCACAAACTTACAAACGTTTCCCAGAATAGTGCATGTTGACTGAAAGATGTTACTCCTCAACCAACTAGCTTCTTCTTCTTGCTTCGGTATTAAACAATACCTCCTCATCATTAGATTACATCCTTCATCTCCTGACGCAATATACTGTTCATCATCCTCAGCTGGACTAGAATAACCTTCATCAACATCCTCACCTTCAACTTCAGCAATCATAGTTCGTTTCTTCGGCTTCGGACATTCATTGCTCTTGTGACCCACTTCCTGGCAATTGTAACACTTGAAACTGTTGTTGACCTTCGTCTTCGCAACTTCATTCACAACTGGTTTACTGATAGATTTAGGAACATTAGAGCTTCCACTAACACCCTTCACTTGATTGTTGGAATTAGTAAACACACCACCTCCACGCCTTCCCTGCTTCTCCCAAGCCAACGCTTTCTGATGTGCTTCTGCTACAGATCTTGGATCAAACATGTTCACCATATCGTGTATCTGCATCCTCAACCCTCCAACAAATCTAGCAGTCAGCTGTTCCTCTGTCTCCATAATGTCATTTCGAGCAATCAGTTGATAAAATTCATCAGCATAATCACTAACAGTCTTTGTCCCTTGCCTCAGATTCTGCAACCTCTGATACATAAGTGATTTATAATTGTAAGGTAAGAATGTAGCCTTCATCAACTTCTTCATCTTCTCCCATGATTCAATCTTCGACTTTCCCATCCGTTCTCGTGTAAGTTTGGTTTGCTGCCACCATGCCATAGCTCTTCCCCTCAACCTAGTAGCAACTAACTTCACTCTTCTATGCTCAGGAACTTCTTTAAAGTCAAAAATCTCTTCAACATTAGACAACCAATCAAGAAATTCTTCAGCTACCATTCCACCTTTGAATTCTGGAATTTCCATCTTCATACCCGATTCCCATCGACGATCATCATCTACATCCCTATATAAATTTCAACTTGGTCTCGATCTCGATAATGAATGCTAGCTCTATCACCCTCTTCATTAAAATCAAATGTATGTCTATATCGATCTGGACCATCATCCCTTTGATCACGCATGTCTCTTCTACTATGTCTCTCTTCATCTCTATATGGCTCATCTTCAAACTCACGTGGAGTTCTTCTCTCTTCATGTCCATAGTCATGGTGATCTCTCCTCGATGAAATTGATGTTTCTCTTCTCTCTCTAAAAGATTGCGGTGATACCCTTCTCGCTTCCGTAACCGATGGCGAAACTCTGTTTCCTCCATGGTTCGAGATTGGCGATCTCCTCCTTTGATTTTGATTCAAATCATTCATCAACTTCTCTAACTTTCCAATGCCTTCATCAAACTTCTCATTAATGCGTTGTTCCATTTGCTCGGCTTCTTCTCTTCTATACAACACTTCAACATTTTGATGACGATTAGCTCTCCTTGGCGGCATGATTACACAATCACAAACACTTCAACAATGCACAGCTTAAACACTTAGCTCGGCTTAACTCAACTCGGCAATATGCAACAACCTAAGGTTAGGTCGGCACGGCTCAAACAAAGCATGGCTCCAAGCACTTTACTTTCAAACTTTGGCGCGCAAAAATCTCACGGCCAAATTCAAACAACTTCCACACTTTGATCCAAAAGAATATGGATCGAAAACTTCTAACCTGTTGCAACTTCAAGATGAACACGATGAACATCAACTTCAAACTCCTTGGCTCCAAGACTCGACTTAGCCACGATTGGCTAAGTCTAGCTCTGATACCAAAAACTGACGCAGCGGATAAAAATAAAACGATATAGATCGATGAAAGCAGCAAACTGTGGATTGAAGATACTGAAATGCCCAAATTCGTTGATCACAAAGATACCGAATTCTAGCTATCTTCGACACGTTGATCGCGCACGATACCATGAAAGAAGATCTACAATTCTTTAAACGTTGATCAAGAGCACTTGATACCGTGAATTGGCTTCAACAATCGTTGAATCGAGCGCACTCGATTAACCGAAAGTGGAGATAGGAGATCACACTCAACTACCAATTTAGATGAAAGCACACAGCAATCAAACGAAATTTTATTCAACAATCAACTCCCTCAAATGTACAACACACTCCCTATTTATAGCATTTTACAACCGGCTCCTTAAGTCGTACACGACTTACGACTCACCCTTAGGTCGGCAACGACCTATCAATAAACGCGACTCAAACACTTAAGTCGTACATGACTTAAAACAATAAGACTCAACGACTTAAAAAGACGCGACTTAGTCAGCAGCGACTCAACAAACACAACGACCTAAGTCAGTACATATATACAACATACAGTCAACGACTTAACAGTATATACAATACACGACATAAGCAACAGATGACTTAAGAACATAACGACTTAATGAATACAACGACATACGACTTAACATTCAACGACTCAACAGATTACATCACTTAGGTTGAAGAAGACCTAACTACTTACGACATAAGGACATCTTCAAACAGCACCTTCATACGACTTAAATCATGGACGACTTAAGACTTCAACTACTGGAACTTCTCTCTGCTTCTTGATAAGTCGTGGATAGCTGTGTCTTTAGATCGTATACGACTCATCAAACCTGAACGGTTTAAGCTCCTATTAAGTCGTAATTCCTTTCCATCTGATCTGTTAGGTCGTAGACGACTTAAAGCCGCTTCATTAAATCGCAGCCCCCCCTCACGTGACTCCTTAGGTCGTGAACGACCTATAGCTTCCATCTTAAGTCGTGGACGACTTAACTCTTTCTTAAGTCGTGGACGACTTAACTCTTCTCTGGCCTGAGCTGCATCATAATCCCTCGGTGAACGAGTTTGTTGTTATGACTCAATTATCCACTCGGTCAATCAACTATCTTTGATGCTGATAAACTACATTTATCATGTGGAATAATTTGGGGTAGATCTCTCGATTTCCAATGATCTCTAAGTTCTATTATGAACTACATCATGATAATGTTATCATATAAAAATGTTATAGGGTTCTCAATGTTTGGAATTACCCTTGGCCAGTTATAAATTTATGCACTTATTATATATACATTGTTTTTATTGTGACGCTATTCAAGTCAATGAATCAGGCATAATCTCTTCTATTTGGAACATTTCTAACATAAAATTTCTTAACTTGAATTTATTATTGACATATTATACTCAACATCACTTATGAAGTTTGAGTCCGAACACTCCTTCATAAGGAGTTCATTATTTTTGTAAATAATTCTCTAGTATTTTACAAATACACGAGAATACTCCAAACTATCATTAGTGATATCTATTTGGATTTGGTATTTGCTTCATGTATCAAATACATAAACAAATCATAATATCGTCAGTAATAAACACGCATGATAGTTCCTATTGTCAATGCATAAGGAATCCATTTTACATGTTATGTATTTAATATTTTTATAAGGTGTAACGATCCCGAGTTTTAATTTATTTTAATTCGACAATTAATTTCATTTTTGAATAAAAATCATGAATTGATTGAAAATTTATATATAATGTTTGTTAAATTAAGGATTAATTGAAATTAATCTGGATATTTGAACACTTGTATATAAAATAGATTGGAAATTTAATTTGGGATTTAAAAGCAAATATCTTAGAAAATAATTTTGTATTTGGATTTTGATATAAGGTTAAAACAAAACATTTCAAATAAATTATAATTTTATAAAATATGAAATGAATATGGTAAATAATTCTAGAATTGTTTAAGCTATCAAAAATAAATGTTATAAAATAAATAAATACGCATAGTTAAAATTATAACAACATAATAGTTATATAATTTCATTTATAATTTCAAAGTAACAAGCCAAAAGCATGAAGGCAGTAAACATATATTTAACAAAAGTAAAGACACTAAATACATACAAACAAAAGACAAAGAAATATCTACAAAACAAATGACATAGGTTGTAAATAAAATAATAAAACAAAGTGGATTTGTTGTAAACAAATTTGAAGCAATGCAGGTAAACTAGAATAATATTACATTTAAAACAATGCAAGAGGGCTGAAACACAAAAACTGCAAAGCAATAAAATCAAATGAATTTTATATAAGCACAAGTACATATGTGCATACTTATACAAAACAAACAAGGTATACATACATAATAATAAAATAATAAAAATAGTATAAGTGATGGGTTGTAAACAAGAAAGGACTTGCATTTAATACCTCAGCACAACTTCGTATCTTCTCAGTCAAAATGGGATGATTTTATCAGTAAACAAATCTAAATAAATAGCCTCCACAACAAAATCATATCAGCTAGTTAAAAGAACAAGCAGGAAAGAAATCTTTGTCCTTGATATTGTATAAACAATATTTTATCACCTGCAACTTGTTTATATTTATTTACCTGTACACTTCATTTTCATATATCTCATCTTCATCATTTCATTCATTAAAGCTGAAGTAAATACTACTTCATACTTAAACAAAGATTCAAAATTTAGATAACAATACAATCAACTTCAAACCAGAGGATCAAATTAAAAGCTTTAGCTTGAAAATGCAAGTCTGTTTCCAAATTGAAGAAACCTGTTCATTTCTTAATTCAGGTGAGTAACTTATTTTCTTAAAATGTTTAAAGTATAAAACTGTTGCTTATATATAGATATATCTGTGAATAAGTTTGTTTATATACATGTATGGATCCTCTGAGTGAAATTGAGAATTGGAAGTGTTTGTATAGGCTCACTGTTATGACTCTGAACACCAAAATTTGATTTCAAAAATCATTTCTTCATGATCTACTTGATATTTGGACTTCAGGTTAAAACCAATGTTGTCTGTTTGACTTTGAACTAAGTTTTAAAAATAAAATCAAGATAAAACAACCTGTTGAAGGCTCTGGGAATCAAAGAACTGAGCATAGCTTTAAAATAAGTCAAAACTTAGACTCGTTAATTCACGAATTCAAGTATACAATCTAAATTCTTATACCTTAACATGATTTTCAAGGCAAGAATTATAATTTTTAGACTTAGAATTGAGGGGCAGTTTGAGATCGTCTAAATTTCATCATTTTGGCAATTCCGGGTGAACTTGTCACTGGTGATGGTCGGGGTTCTCTGGGATGGTAGAGGAGTGATCGGTGGTGTCGGGAAAAATATTGCGATGGTCAATCAATGACCACGGTGGCGGCGGGAGTCGTTTAAATTCTGGTGACCTAGTTTTGGGGTGGCTGATGTTTTCCACTCGCACGTCGTCAATAATGGATCGAGTGCCACGCGAGTTTGTGAGGAGGTAGAGGGGAGATAGACGATGCTACAGACGGAGTTTGGTGGCCTCCGGTGGTCGGAGTGTTGAGCGAACGGTGTTGACGGTTGGGAAGTCGAGGCGTGTGAGTGTTCCAGGTTTCGAATTTCACTCGAATTCACGTTCGAGTTGAACAGGCCGGAGTTGGGTGGTTGGAAGCGGAGCTGGGGATGACCTTCGACTTGCTCGAAGTATTGGTGGCGAATGGAGGTGGCGAACGGAGGCGTGCACGTGCACGTGCACGACCAAGTATTTGTGCCTGGTGAGGGGTTCGTCCGTGAATTCTCGGGGAAGACTCAAAGTATTCGAGTGAAAAAACTCGAGGTTTTTAACTGATTGACCCGAAGTAAATAAGGGAAGGAGTCTGGTAGTAGAGAGTTCCAGTTACCTGTTCTGTTTTCAAAATTGTAGAACTAAAATTTTAAATTGTAAAGAAGATGTAATAAATTTAAACCTAAGTAAAAAAAAATGATTCTCGGGCTAAAATGTGAATCTTAGTTTGGAAATAAATAAATTTTAAAATGCAAATTGTTTAAATAATCTTAAGTGTTTAAGTAATTGAAGATGTATATAAAAGGACTTGAATTTACAATGAAGTTTGAAATGTAGGAAAAGGATTGAAACAAAGTCGAAAACAGAATTTTCAATCTAGATTCAAATCCAAATTAGAATCCTAGGCTTTGAACTAGAATAAAGTTTTATAAATTTAAATATAAATTGTTAAAGTATACTCTAAGTATGTAAACTTAAAAGAAATCGATTTTAAACTCTTTATATTTCTTCCCTAACAAAAATATTACTTTAACATGTAAAATGTAAAGGTTTTAGAATTTGTTTCAAACATTATTAAAGATCAATAGGAATTCATTTTAAATCATGGAATTTTAAATGAAATTTAATTGTAAATTAGAAAATATATGTTTCAAAATATATTATAAGTGATAATTAAACAATTGATAAGAATGAGTCTCATTTTAAAGTTAATGAAGATTTAGGATTTATAATTCATTAATTATTAAGTAAATTGGAATGGATAATTAATGATTTGGATTAATTAAATAAGTAATTAAAGGTTTATAGATTATTAAGTAATGAATAATAAATTTGTAAATTAATGGATTGTCAAGGGTTAATTAAATTTATAATTTATAATGATTTCTTTAGCAAAGTAATTAAAGAAACTTTAATTGTTAATGAAGGTCATTAACTAAGATTATTTAAATAATTAATTAATGAGATAATTGTAATAATCAATTGGATTAATTAATTAATGATAGTCATTTATTAAATTAGGTAAGAGTAATTACTTTATGGAAGTGATTAAGAAATTAATTGCTCATTGTAATTAAGTAAGAATAATTAATTAAGAATAATTATTAATTAAGGGTTAATTAATGATTACTTAAAGGATAATTTATTTTATAATTAATTGGTTATTAATTTACCATAACTAGCAAATTGATTCATAGAAATTAATCTGATTTAAAATTAATCAGATAATTAAATAAATCATACTTATGGATGTTTGGATTATATTGAATGGTTGAATTGTTTGATATCCCTAATATTGATGCTTTGTAATATATCCTGATATATGTTGTGATCAGTTATCTGGGATGAATGTAATAAATCATCTGTGATGTAATTTATTATTTGTGAATGAAAAATAAGCATTATAGTTGATATCGCTTATCAACTATATTTCTGTGTTTGATCTGCGATGATTGAATGATGTTGCACTATTGTGTTAAAACCCTGGACCACACTCATACACACACAAATATGGATTTCACAAGGAAGTCGATTAAGTCACAGATTTTTGAATAGTTTTAAATTTGAATATTTGAATTCAAATGTTTTGGAAATGGATTGGGTATAAAGTGAAAAACTTTTGAAATGGAATTTCAAAGATGAAGTTTATTTTTAATAACTTGATTGAATTTTGTAATTTAAATATTTTGATTTAAATTTGAATTCAATATATCAAATTGAATTCTATGATCTAGAAACTAGGGACTAAAGATGTTATACCAGTTTATATGGGTTAAACTATTTTAAAGATATTGATTTGAAAATTTGAATTTAAATTCAAAAACTTTAACTCGTGTAAATAAAATTGGATCTTTCTGAGACGAAAACTATTTGTTTCCAAATAATAAAAGCTTTCATATAGGAAGTGAACTTCCAAATTGTGTTAAAAAGGATTTCAAGTTAATAATGAAAATGATTTCCCAAGTTATCGAAACTGTTTGAAAGCTATAAGATAAAATCTTGATTTAAAGATTTAAATGAATTAATCCAATTGAGATGAAATTTTTTTGAAATCCGGGAATGAATCTTTGTGAAAATGGGTGAACTTAGTGAAATAAATCTTTTGTTTAAAAGATTTGAAAATGGTGATTCGTTTAAACCATTTGAAAGAAAGTTTTGAATTATTAAGTTGTGACTTAATTGAAATCCCATATCCATATGTTTTAAATGTTGCGCTCATATTCGGGTTAGCCGGGAAAGGACCTTTGGGTCGTATAACCCATTCCGAATATGTGATACGTCGTTATGGATAGCATTTGAAGACCAGTGGTGAAGACCGGGTATTTGCGAGAACGATAGGATGACCTATCGATTGTCTCTGCATTGAGTTGCTCTGGTATAGAGATTCCCTAAGTGATGGGAAGTTCTATCGGGATTGTGAATACCCGGATTGTAAGGGCTTCTTTGGAAGTGCCTTAGGTTCTGTTCTAAATCCAGAACAGACTTGTATAGATTGTACGTATGACATTACATTTTTAGATATAAAGCAGATTTCTTTCAAATACATTTCTGTTGGTGGCGGAGAATTTATTCTCTTAGCATTAACACCCTTCTCTGAGACGTACGAGCTCAGAGGTTATGTAGTTGAAGGTTATCAGCAGTATGTTCCCAACTTG
Source organism: Allium cepa (assembly GCA_030765085.1). Taxonomy (NCBI): domain Eukaryota; kingdom Viridiplantae; phylum Streptophyta; class Magnoliopsida; order Asparagales; family Amaryllidaceae; genus Allium; species Allium cepa. The sequence continues at coordinate 65,241,036 of CM060935.1, forward strand.
GTAATGTGGCATGCTGAGTGCTGCTGATCATTTGTTGATCAAAGCGTGGCTTTTGTAAAAAGCGTAGCTTTGTGGACGAGGCTTCGTCGAGCCTCACAAACCAGTAATGGTCGAAACAGGAATTGTGCGGCAAGGTTTCAAGGGTAGCTTCCCTAGGGTATGACCATTCCTTCTGGAGTGTCATGGTATGGAGCCCTGATACTTACTCATGTGGACACACTATATTTATTTCTGTGTGGTTGTTGGTTTAGAGGCACCTCGTATAAAGGTCCCAAAGGACCGGGGGTGGCATATCTGAGGTTTTGTATATTCCCCGGGAAGGGGGGGTAGCCGGCCTTGTTTGGCAGAGATCCAGTTGGGATGCCCGGGGCATCCTTCCAAAGGCATTTCCATGTGGCAATGGGAAGTTCCTTGGCCCGACCATTTGTTGGAAATCCATTCATCCAATACGAACTTTTACGATTGCAATTTTATAACCTGCCATGGAATGTGGCGGTAACCTGCTATTGAACATGGTAGCTATAGTAGGCATAACTGCGAAATGCCTATGCTGGCTAAGATTTATATCTTTACTTTCGAAATGATTTTTTACTACACTATGCACTAGTAATAATATCAAATGTTTCTTTTTAATGCGTATCAAGCATCTTTGACTATCATAAGGAGAAATCTCCTCCGATTCTGCGTTTGCGTTGTGTGTGTGTGTGGGAGGCCTTATGGTAGTCTCATTTCTAAAAAGCATTGCGAATCTATTTTAAAATATTTCTTTCTTTGTTTTTAAAGATAAACCGTTTTTTTACTCACACTAGTCCCATGACTGATCCGGAGTTTATTGTTTCTTTCCTAAACTCTGAGTGCTCAAAATTTTCTACACGAGCAGTCTAGAGTTAGGTTTTTCAGATAGTTAGGTTCAGCGAATTATCTGGAGCTAGTTCAATCTTTGGATGTGGACGAGACTTGCTTGTCTATGCGTATCGTGATGTTGAAACGAGCTGCTTTTGCTGGAGTTCTCTTTTGAAGACTATCTTAGAGTTATATTGTTCCGCTGCTAGATGTTATCTATTTTTTTCTTTTCCGCTACTATTTTCTTGTATCATATCTCTAATGTATATTGATATTCATTATATCACTCTGTTGTATCAGATATTGTATATCAATGTATTATTCTTCTTTTCCGCTGTGTTGTTTACTTAATGTTGTTATAAGCTCCGGCGAATTGGATTTGAACGGTCGAATCTACGGCATTCAAGTACGATGTAAAGTATGGATGTCGGTTTTCGAGCGCGAAAAATCCCTCTCGTCACATTTGGTATCAGAGCTAAGGTAAACCTTTAGCTTAGGAGTATAACACGTTAAGTAGCTCATTAGAGTAGGGTGAAGTATACCCTAGAATGAGTATATCCCTAAGATATCTGTCTGAGTGCCTTTGTAAATTCTCTTACTATCCACTAATAGTGAGTATCAGTGCAAGAAGAGAACGAGATAGGGGACAGGGAAATACGACTATAAATGGTCAATACCCTGCAACAGTGGGAATAACTTTCTTATCAATTTCCTTTGATTCGATTCCAATTTCTTTTGATTGCTTCGTAACAGCTCCAGAAAGAAGTTTCGATATGGTGATGGCCCTACGAATCGTTGTAGAAAATTCTTACTTTGTGTTTCATCGATTTCTCATCAGTTTTTGATTTAAACTTTAATAAATTTTAAATTTAAAAATTGGAAATTCTGAATAAATTGGAAATTTTAAGTTGAGTTAAATCGATTAATGGAATATGAAGGATAAATTTGAATTGTATCGATAAAACGATTTCGTTTAAAACCAAATTTGAAATTCTATTATAATTTCTTGGGTTGATCGAAGTCCGAAGAGGCACAAATTGGTATATATTTTGAGATATTCCGACTTGAATTTGGAATTCATATCTAGTATTTGGAAGTTGTGGAAAATAAAAATCCATTTATCTATTGTTTGGATCTCCATATATTTTACGGACGGTTAGTTATCGCTTCGAACTAACCAGTGCTTTTCATATTTCGTAGAATTTAATGACCCGAGTATCCTGTGTAGTATTGTATGAGTTTGTTCTCATATTGTTGATATTCTGATTTAGTAAGCCAAATGCAGAATTTATACCTAGTTGATCTGGAAAGATATTTCTCTATCTTTTCTCTATCTTTGTTATTTTCTTGCCTGCGAATTTCGAGGACGAAATTCTTTTTAGGGGGGGAAGTCTGTAACGATCCCGAGTTTTAATTTATTTTAATTCGACAATTAATTTCATTTTTTAATAAAAATCGTGAATTGATTGAAAATTTATATATAATTTTAGTTAAATTAAGGATTAATTGAAATTAATCTGGATATTTGAACACTTGTATATAAAATAGATTGGAAATTTAATTTGGGATTTAAAAGCAAATATCTTAGAAAATAATTTTGTATTTGGATTTTGATATAAGGTTAAAACAAACATTTCAAATAAATTATAATTTTATAAAATATGAAATGAATATGGTAAATAATTCTAGAATTGTTTAAGCTATCAAAAATAAATGTTATAAAATAAATAAATACGCATAGTTAAAATTATAACAACATAATAGTTATAGAATTTCATTTATAATTTTAAAGTAACAAGCCAAAAGCATGAAGGCAGTAAACTATATTTAACAAAAGTAAAGACACTAAATACATACAAACAAAAGATAAAGAAATATCTACAAAACAAATGACATAGGTTGTAAATAAAATAATAAAACAAAGTGGATTTGTTGTCAACAAATTTGAAGCAATGCAGGTAAACTAGAATAATATTACATTTAAAACAATGCAAGAGGGCTGAAACACAAAAACTGCAAATCAATAAAATCAAATGGATTTTATATAAGCACAAGTACATATGTGCATACTTATACAAAACAAACAAGGTATACATACATAATAATAAAATAAAAAAATAGTATAAGTGATGGGTTGTAAACAAGAAAGGACTTGCATTTAATACCACAACACAACTTCGTATCTTCTCAGCCGAAATGGGATGATTTTATCAGTAAACAAATGTAAATAAATAGCCTCCACAACTAAATCATATCAGCTAGTTAAAAGAACAAGCAGGAAAGAAATCTTTGTCCTTGATATTGTATAAACAATATTTTATCACCCGCAACTTCTTTATATTTATTAACCTGTACACTTCATTTTCATATATCTCATCTTCATCATTTCGTTCATTAAAGCTGAAGTAAATACTACTTCATACTTAAACAAAGATTCAAAATTTAGATAACAATACAATCAACTTCAAACCAGAGGATCGAATTAAAAGCTTTAGTTTGAAAATGCAAGTCTGTTTCCAAATTGAAGAAACCTGTTCATTTCTTAATTCAGGTGAGTAACTTATTTTCTTAAAATGTTTAAAGTATAAAATTGTTGCTTATATATAGATATATCTGTGAATAAGTTTGTTTATATACATGTATGGATCCTCTGAGTGAAATTGAGAATTGGAAGTGTTTGTATAGGCTCACTGTTATGACACTGAACACCAAAATTTGATTTCAAAAATCATTTCTTCATGATCTACTTGATATTTGGGCTTCAGGTCAAAACCAATGTTGTCTATTTAACTTTGAACTAAGTTTTAAAAATAAAATCAAGATAAAACATCCTGTTGGAGGCTCTGGGAATCAAAGAACTGAGCATAGCTTTAAAATAAGTCAAAACTTAAACTCGTTAATTCACGAATTCAAGTATACAATCTAAATTCTTATACCTTAACATGATTTTTAAGGCAAAAATTATAATTTTTAGACTTAGAATTGAGGGGAAGTTTGAGATCGTCTAAATTTCATCGTTTTGGCAATTCCTGGTGAACTTGTCACTGGTGATGGTCGGGGTTCTCTGGGATGGTAGAGGAGTGATCGGTGGTGTCGGGAAAAATATTGCGATGCTTAATTGATGACCACGGTGGGGGCGGGAGTCGTTTAAATTCCGGTGACCTAGTTTTGGGGTGGCTGATGTTTTCCACTCGCGCGTCGTCAATAATGGATCGAGTGCCACGCGAGTTTGTGGGGAGGTAGAGGGGAGATAGACGATGCTACGGACGGAGTTTGGTGGCCTCTGGTGGTCGGAGTGTCGAGCGAACGGCGTTGACAGGTTGGGAAGTCGAGGCGTGTGAGTGTTCCAGGTTTCGAATTTCACTCGAATTCATGTTCGAGTTGAACTAGACGGAGTTGGGTGGTTGGAAGCGGAGCTGGGGATGACCTTTGACTTGCTCGAAGTATTGGTAGCGAACGGAGGTGGCGAACGGAGGCGTACACGTGCACGACCAAGTATTTGTGCCTGGTGAGGGGTTCGTGCGTGAATTCTCGGGGAAGACTCGAAGTATTCGAGTGAAAAAACTCGAGGTTTTTAACTGATTGACCCGAAGTAAATAAGGGAAGGAGTCTGGTAGTTGAGAGTTCCAGTTACCTGTTCTGTTTTCAAAATTGTAGAACTGAAATTTTAAATTGTAAAGAAGATGTAAATTAAATTTAAACCTAAGTAAAAAAATGATTCTCGGGCTAAAATGTGAATCTTAGTTTGGAAATAAATAAAGTTTTAAAATTCAAATTGTTTAAATAATCTTAAGTGTTTAAGTAATTGAAGATGTATATAAAAGGACTTGAATTTACAATGAAGTTTGAAATGTAGGGAAAGGATTGAAACAAAGTCGAAATCAGAATTTTCAATCTAGATTCAAATCCAAATTAGAATCCTAGGCTTTGAACTAGAATAAAGTTTTATAAATTTAAATTTAAATTGTTAAAGTATACTCTAAGTATGTAAATTTAAAAGAAATCGATTTTAAACTCTTTATATTTCTTCCCTAACAAAAATATTACTTTAACATGTAAAATTTAAAGGTTTTAAAATTTGTTTCAAACATTATTAAAGATCAATAGGAATTCATTTTAAATCTTGGAATTTTAAATGAAATTTAAATGTAGAATTTATATGTTTAAAAATATATTATAAGTGATGTTTAAACAATTGATAAGAATGTGTCTCATTTTAAAGTTAATGAAGATTTAAGGATTTATAATTCATTAATTATTAAGTAAATTGGAATCGATAATTAATGATTTGGATTAATTAAATAAGTAATTAAAGGTTTAAAGATTATTAAGTAAGGAATAATAAATTTGTAAATTAATGGATTGTCAAGGGTTAATCAAATTTATAATTTATAATGATTTCTTTAGCAAAGTAATTAAAGAAACTTTAATTGTTAATGAAGGTCATTAACTAAGATTATTTAAATAATTAATTAATGAGATAATTGTAATAATCAATTGGATTGATTAATTAATGATAATCATTTATTAAATTAGGTAAGAGTAATTATTTTATGGAAGTGATTAAGAAATTAATTGCTCATTGTAATTAAGTAAGAATAATTAATTAAGAATAATTATTAATTAAGGGTTAATTAATGATTACTTAAAGGATAATTTATTTTATAATTAATTGGTTATTAATTTACCATAACTAGAAAATTGATTCATAGAAATTAATCTAATTTAAAATTAATCAGATAATTAAATAAATCATACTTATGGATGTTTGGATTATATTGAATGGTTGAATTGTTTGATATCCCTAATATTGATGCTTTGTAATATATCCTGATATATGTTGTGATCAGTTATCTGGGATGAATGTAATAAATCATCCGTGATGTAATTTATTATTTGTGAATGAAAAATAAGCATTATAGTTGATATCGCTTATCAACTATATTTCTGTGTTTGATCTGCGATGATTGAATGATGTTGCACTATTGTGTTAAAAAGACCACACTCATACACACACAAATATGGATTTCACAAGGAAATCGATTAAGTCACAGATTTTTGAATAGTTTTAAATTTGAATATTTGAATTCAAATGTTTTGGAAATGGATTGGGTATAAAGTGAAAAACTTTTGAAATGGAATTTCAAAGATGAAGTTTATTTTTAATAACTTGATTGAATTTTGTAATTTAAATATTTTGATTTAAATTTGAATTCAATATTTCAAATTGAATTCTATGATCTAGAAACTAGGGACTAAAGATGTTATACCAGTTTATATGGGTTAAACTATTTTAAAGATATTGATTTGAAAATTTGAATTTAAATTCAAAAACTTTAACTCGTGTAAATAAAATTGGATCTTTCTGAGACGAAAACTATTTGTTTCCAAATAATAAAAGCTTTCATATAGGAAGTGAACTTCCAAATTGTGTTAAAAAGGATTTCAAGTTAATAATGAAAATGATTTCCCAAGTTATCGAAACTGTTTGAAAGCTATAAGATAAAATCTTGATTTAAAGATTTAAATGAATTAATCCAATTGAGATGAAATTTTTTTGAAATCCGGGAATGAATCTTTGTGAAAATGGGTGAACTTAGTGAAATAAATCTTTTGTTTAAAAGATTTAAAAATGGTGATTCGTTTAAACCATTTGAAAGAAAGTTTTGAATTATTAAGTTGTGACTTAATTGAAATCCCATATCCATATGTTTTAAATGTTGCGCTCACCATTCGGGTTAGCCGGGAAATGACCTTTGGGTCGTATAACCCATTCCGAATATGTGATACGTCGTTATGGATAGCAGTTGAAGACCAGTGGTGAAGACCGGGTATTTGCGAGAACGATAGGATGACCTATCGATTGTCTCTGCACTGAGTTGCTCCGGTATAGAGATTCCCTAAGTGATGGGAAGTTCCATCGGATTGTGAATACCCGGATTGCAAGGGCTTCTTTGGAAGTGCCTTCGGTTCTGTTCTAAATCCAGAACAGACTTGTATAGATTGTATGTCTGACATTACATTTTGAGATATAAAGCAGATTTCTTTCAAATACATTTCTGTTGGTGGTGGAGAATTTATTCTCTTAGCGTTAACACCCTTCTCTGAGACGTACGAGCTCAGAGGTTATGTAGCTGAAGGTTATCAGCGGTATGTTCCCAACTTGGTAATGTGGCATGCTGAATGCTGCTGATCATTTGTTGATCAAAGCGTGGCTTTTGTAAAAAGCGTAGCTTTGTGGACGAGACTTCGTCGAGCCTCACAAACCGGTAATGACCGAAACAGGAATTGTGCGTCAAGGTTTCAGGAGTAGCTTCCCTAGGGTATGACCATTCCTTCTGGAAAAGGGTAGTGTCGTGGTATGGAGCCTTGATACTTACTCATGCGGACACACTATATTTATTTCTGTGTGGTTTTTGGTTTAGAGGCGCCTCGTATAAAGGTCCCAAAGGACCGGGGGGGGGGGCATATCTGAGGTTTTGTATATTCCCCGGGAAGTGGGTTAGCCGGCTTTGTTTGGCAGAGATCTAGTGGGGATGCTCGGGGCGTCCTTCCAGAGGCGTTTCCATGTGGCAATGGGAAGTTCCTTGGCCCCACCATTTGTTGGAAATCCATTCATCCAATACGAACTTTTACGATTGCAATTGTATAACCTGCCATGGAATGTGGCGGCAACCTGCTATTGAACATGGTAGCTATAGTAGGCATAAGTACGAAATGCCTATGCTGGCTAAGATTTATATCTTTACTTTCGAAATGATTTTTTACTACACTATGCACTAGTAATAATATCAAATGTTTCTTTTTAATGAGTATCAAGCATCTTTGACTATCATAAGGAGAAATCTCCTCCGATTCTACGTTTGCATTGTGTGTGTGTGCGGGAGGCCTTATGGTAGTCTCATTTCTAAAAAGCATTGCGAATCTATTTTAAAATATTTCTTTCTTTGTTTTTAAAGATAAACTGTTTTTGTTACTCACACCAGTCCCATGACTGATCCGGAGTTCATCGTTTCTTACCTAAACTCTGGGTGCTCAAAATTTTCTACACGAGCAGTCTAGAGTTGGGTTTTTCAGATAGTTAGGTTCAGTGAATTATCTGGAGCTAGTTCAGTCTTTGGATGTGGACGAGACTTGCTTGTCTTTGCGTATCGTGATGTTGAAACGAGCTGTTGTTGCTGGAGTTCTCTTTTAAAGACTATCTTAGAGTTATATTGTTCCGCTGCTAGATGTTACCTATTTTTTTCTTTTCCGCTGCTATTTTCTTGTATCATATCTCTGATGTATATTGATATTCATTGTATCACTCTGTTGTATCAGATATTGTATATCAATGTATTATTCTTCTTTTCCGCTGTGTTGTTTACTTAATGTTGTTATAAGCTCTGGCGAATCGGATTTGAACGGTCGAATCTACGTCATTCAAGTACGATGTAAAGTATGGATGTCGATTTTCGAGCGTGAAAAATCCCTCTCGTCACATAAGGTGTCCTTATATAACTTTTTGGGACATTCCCAATATCTTTTATACTTACTATAAAAGACATCATTTACAAATTTATCATTGGGTATTAAAACAAACAAGGATGATTTGAATGCAAGTACATTGTAAAAATCAGCATTGTGTTGTTTACTTATAGTTTTAGAAATATCAATGTACATTTTAACGTTCTTTCTTATGAACACATGCTTCCTCTGCAATTTGATTGATAAATAAACTATTTGATATTTCTATCAAAATATTTATTTAAATTTGATGCTTATAAAATGATACTTTTTTTCATTTCTTGGATCATATTCAAAGACTCAAAAGCTCAATATCGCTCCCACTAACTTCAAGACATTTTGGTTATTATATGTAAACAACTTACTCTAAATCATTATATGGAATTTCTATTTCAATACATATGTACCAAAACATAAAGTCATATCAATAGATAATTTTGTAAGTAAATTCGAATTGTTTTGAGCATGTTGAATATCGAATCTATTATGCTAATTTTAACAATTGAAATCTACGATTTTATTCTTATTAATGTCGCACATTATATTCCAACCGCATTAGTCTTGCTCTCAAAGTCACATTTGCTACTGAAGGGTCATATCCCTTCAGATAAATCTACCAAAACCATATTTTTATAATGTACATGGAATCCATTTCAGATCCGTGCATCATACCATATCATAGAATCAACACAATTAATGGTAGTTAAACAACTAATGATTATATATTTTCGATATTGACAGGAAACTCATATTTTCTTTCAATATGCGAGAATACCTATTAGACACTTTAATGCGATGTGTTTATTTAGGTTAATCAATTTCATTTCAACTCATGTAATCAATCTTATCTTTGGATCGTATCCATTTTCGTCTCACTACCAACCATTTCTCAAAGAATTCCTTCACAATGAAGTTGGTATTTCTTGAAACAGTAATTTTTCTCAGAGCATCTAAATAGGTATTCGTAAACATTTTTTGAATTTCCTTATTTATAAAAATGATTTGGTTTTAATTTACAAAATTTATGTTCTAAACGTAGATATCTCATGACAGTCTTTCCCAAACTCCTTATCCTTCATGAAAAATTATTACGTGCAGACTTTTGACTCGCACAACCTGCCAACTCCTTGGCTTATGATACATTGGGGTTTCTTAGAAAAACTTATATTGTATGATTTTGTAAAGTATTATTTAGATGAAATAATATTAATCTTGTATGCTACTCTTAAGTATATGACCTTATAGAGAGAAATTAAATCAACTTCACTTATAACAAATAATATTTGTCCAACAAAGTTCAATTGCCCTTTATTGATATATCATTATGTATGACAGGGAGGAGTGACTTTTGAGACTGAATTTTTATTCATCTTTAGGTATGTTTAGACCCTTTCCATATACTCACCCATTCGATAAAATCGAGTCATTCATATCGCATGTTATATTATTGACTTCCATCGTATATTCTATGAGTTTGCATAGACATACTACATATGTATTACATATTTCCAAGATGGTGATAACTCATCATTAAATATGACGAAGTATGCTGAACCATTTTGATATTAATAGGCCTATGAATGCATACATCTATATATATGAATCCAAAGAGTTCACAAACTCTTATGATGCTCCCACTAAATGAGCGCATAGCCCTTTATATAATTAACTAATATCATATGGTTCATAGTCATATAATAAAATTATTTCTCAAAACTACGCCTAAATCTATAATTCCAAAATAATTGTAAATAATATTACATACTTCTATATTTTCCAATGCATCACTTATTTTGTGAAAACAAAAACCACATTATAGTTTTATCTCATAATAATATAACTATGCCTATTTTTCAGTCGACGTCGAAAAATAGTCATTATTTCATAAATAATGTTCGTATGTTTTACAAAAATGATTTTCATAATTTGATGCAATCAATAAGTATTACATGGAATGCTCCCATTATTTCTGTCGTTACGGTAATAACATACTAAATTTGGAAGCCCATCATTCACTTAATATAGGTTATTTATTTCATATACTGCAAAATGTTCACATTAGAGAGTTCTTTAATCAAATATCTTGAACCCAAAGAAATAAATCTCATAGAAAAAAATTTCTATATGAAAATACATTTGGGAATAGAAATCGTAATCCTTATTCAAATGTTAAGTGTCAATTTTATTGTTACGATTCTTACCGCCGATGTTTTTTTATGACGCAGAAGTGACTATTCACTCTCTTCATCCCAATAGCACCTTAAATCACATCTACTCTTGTAGATTCATTTTTATTTCTAAATGGTCAAACCATTCAAAAGAAAACCCTCACTACTACATCTTAACAAACTCTTTATAAAGATGCATATGATTATCCCATTTAAGGACAACAAATATGATGCACCTTATGTAGACTAATCAAACTGACATTTCAATGGTCGAATTCCTTGATTTTTCTTGTAGTTTTGGTCTTATGTTACATTTAAGACATGAGGATCCTTTTGTAATCAATCCAATTGAATACCCAATCTCATAGTACTGTTTATTGGCTTATTTTAGATAAACTAACTTCATCGAGCTATCGTACAATACGAAATGCAAACATTCCCATATAACACTTGTATGCGATAGTACATGGATCAAATATTCATAATCTTGTATTGCTTTTAGAGTTCGAAACTCATAAAATGCAACACACAACCTGTCACAACCCGAAATCCAATGTTCGAAAATTGACATCAAATATCTCACTTGTATTCGATTGTCGAAGATTCAAACATTGAACTTCAGTCGGATGGAGCTTATAACAACATTAGATGAATATAAAATAGCGAAAAAAAAAATAAATATCATTCATTTACATCACTGATACAACATCATCATCAACATTAGAGTATTTTTATACATATATCACAACTTCAAAATAGAACTTCACAATAGAACAACAAGTGATCATATTCCAAAAAGTCTTCAAGGAAATAAAGTGATAGCGAACTTCCAAAACTAAGCACCTTGAGATCCAAAAGCTTTCAAAATATCTCCAAGTCAAAAGCCTTCAAAAACCGATATACTCCAAACCAAAAGACTTCAAAATCCAGCTAGTACCAAAAAAGGGAAAACCTGCTACTAGGCTGCCAGTGTCGAAATTATGGGCACCCAGAGTTTAGAAAGGAAATGATAAACTCTGGGTCAGTTATAGGACTGGTATGAGTAAACAAAAGCAGTTGCTTTTTAAATAAAGACAAATTTATTAAAGAAAATCGATATGCTTTTTGGAAAATGAAACTACCATAAGACCTCACACCACACACACAATGCAATCACAGAATTGGAGGAGATTTCTTCTTATGATAGTCAAATATGCTTGATACGAGAAAAATTCTTTGATATTATTACTAGTGTATAGTGTAGAAAACCATTTTGAAAGCATAATATTAATCTTAGCCAGCATAGACATTTAACACTATGCCTACTATAGCTACCATCTAAACAGTGGGGCGCCACCATAAGTAAATGGCAGGTTATACAACTAAAACCGTACTGGATTCGTATTGGAAATTGGGTTTCCAACAAATGGTCAGGCTAAGAAACTTCCTAATACCACATGGGTACGCCTCTGGAGGGACGTCCCGAGAACCTACCCGGCTCTCTGCCAACACAAGGTCGGGTTACCTCTGTAACTAGGTAACTGCTACTCGAGTATGCCACCCCCGGTCGTTTGCGACCTTTATCCGAGGGCCCTCAATCACAAAGCAACAACCACACAGTAATGAGATTGCAACAACAACATAGGTTAAGTATCTGGGCTCCATACCATGATACCACCTTTTTGCAGAAGGGAATGACATACGCTAAAGGGTGCGACCCTCATAACCTCGCCACATCTTTCCTGTTTCGACCATTTCCGGGGTGTGAGGTCCGAAGAGGTCTCGTCCACAAAGCTATGCTTTACATGAAAGCCATGCTTTGATCATAAATGATCATCAACACACAGCAGCATTTAGCATGCCACACTACCAAATTGGGAGTATATCACTACTAACCTTCAACTACATAACCCCTGAGCTCGTACGCCTCAAAGAAGGGTGTTAAGCGAAGAGAATAAATTCTCCGCCACCAACAGATATGTATTTGAAAGAAATCTGCTTTATATCTCAAAGTGTAGTGTCAGACATACAACCATACAAGTCTGTTCCGGGTTCGAACAGAACCGAAGGCACTTCATCCAATAAAGGAAGAAGCTCTTGCAAATCCGGGTATCCACAATCCCGATCGGACCCCCCATCACATGTGGAGATCTCTATACTGGAGGAACTCAGTGCAGAGACATTCGATAGGTTATCCTATCATTTTCGAAGACACCCGATCTTCACCATCGTCTTCAAATGCTATTCATTTCGTCGTATCACTATTCGAAATGGGTTATATGACACAAAGGTCCTCCCTTGGCTAAACCAAATAGTGAGCGTCAATTTTTTTAAAACACGTGGATGTATCAATCACAAGATTCACATTCAGGGTTCGATGTGGGTTTCGGATAACCAATTGGAATCCGACTCCCTGTCGCATCGAAGTTTAAATGCTGTTTTACGGGAAAAATGGTTCTCACATACACACAGACACAAATCATAAATCACAGTTCAACACAAAGTAATTCACATCACACAGTATCACAGTTACGAACAGAAATATCAATCCAGTACACAACATTTGATAATAGTCAATCATCTTCAATTAAGGTGATTGTGATTGAAATGAATTAACCACATAATTAATTTTATTATTATTTTAAATCAATGATTAATTATTCTTAATTATAAATTATTAAATCTTAATTAACTTTATTAATTAATTATTCTTTAATTAATTATCTTAATTTATTAATTCTCAATTGTTAATTAATTAAAATTTAATTACTTTTATTAATTGATTATTCTTTAATTAATTAACTATTAATTACAAAGTAATTACAAACCATTAATTGTTTAATCATTATTTAGTCATTATAAATAAATTTGTTTTTAAGTTAAAAATTTAAATATTTGATTAACTTCTCAATTATTTTATTAAGTTAAATTTAAAACAAACTTAACTTTTAAAAATATAAGTTTAAAACATTTTTGAACTCAATTAGTTTCAAATTATTATTTCAATACCATTAACTTCACTCTCCACTTAACAAACAATCATCATTTTATAAAGAATGAATTTAGAAAATCATTTAATCTTATGTTTTAAAATTTCAAAGCTAGAAATGATGTTTTCCACGACCAACCCGAGGCCATCTCGAGTCACCCCCGAGTAAAAATGCTCCTTGCTTCGAGTTTTCCACAGATTGACCCGTGACAAAAAAAATTCCACTTAAATTTGTTTAAGTTTTAAAACGACCCGATGCGTAGCCAAAACTACTCGACCATAGCTTCGAGTCATCCCCCTTAAACCCCGAGTGGTACTTCGAGTCAAGCAGCTTACCTTCCAAAAACAAACCACTGACACAAATGAAGAGGTGTGCACGCTGCACACCGTTCTTGTAACATCCCAGAATTAATTAATTTGAATTTGGTAACTTATTAAAAATTTTGGAAATTTAATTTGAAAAGTTTTAAAACAAATAAAATACGTGTTGATTTAAATGAATAAAACTTCAGATTCTTTTGAAAATTAAATCACTTGAATTTAACATTTTATATATACATTGAATTTGAATTTTTAGTTAAAATAAATGTATGAAGTGAAATAAAATATAAACTATAAAATAAAAGTATAAATAAATGCTTATAAAATCAAACAGCATTATATACAAGATGGAAGCATCACAAAACATACTTGCATTTAATGCAAGCCTCCACATAGCATAATAGCCACCATTAAAACAATAAAAATAAAAAATCAACAGCACATATGCATATTTACAATCATGGGAGGCATGAAGCATTTAATGCTATACACCAGCCCAATTTAAAGTAAGATTGCCTGTATAAAACATATAAGGAAACACAACCTCACATGCCTCATTAAATGCTCTCAAATACACCCACACACAAGTACAACTGAAAAGAAAAAAAATATTGCTTCAGCACAACACAAGGAGCCTGCACATCTCCTTATATATGTGTGTAGCCTCCAATTCATTCAAAACTTTGTACTGAAGAAAGAAAGAAAAAGATAAGCAAAGAACAGAAAATAAAATAAAAGGAAGAAAAAAAATCACTTTGTATTCAGGTTCAAAACAATTACTGAAGAAAGAAAATAGAGAAGACTAACTGCAATTTTTCCAAAACAAGAAAAAAACAACTCTCTGTTTCAAACATTTCCAGGTGAGTAAGCTTATTTTCTTTTGAAATCTAAGTATTTATTTCATAGATCATATGTTCTTAGTTGTATATTGGAAAGGAAATGTTGTTGTATTGGTTCTGTATTACTGAAAGTATTATACAGTTTATTAAAAAAATTTGTTTCAGAACAAAAGTAACTGAAAGAAAATTTAAATAAACTCACATAATCTGTTTCTAGCTTATTTTTGTTTTTTTTTCAAGTTTTTTAAACTTGAATTACAGTTAAAAGATTTATTTCAAGCATGAACAGAGAGTATTTGTCTTTGCAACTTAGAATTTACAGTAAGAACAAGATCATGTGATAATCTCAAGTGTGTTAAATCATTGCTTTGATTTTATAACCTGAATAAACACATAAGGAGATGATTTTTAAAGTAAATATGATTAATTTTCATTTAGTATTTCCAGTGCAATTCACGTATGAACAAAATCGGGATTTCTTCATATTTCTGGTGATCGATCCAGTTATAAATGCTGCATTTCGATTTGAAGCTAGCTTATTGATTACAATCCCAGGAAAATTATAAAATGATTTTTCCATCGTAAGAATTTTGGGTACGAGATCAAGTTAGGGTTTAAGTACCCATTCGCGTTCGTGTCAGAAAGGATGGTGTTGCGCCAAAAATAGGCGATCGGACTTCGAGCCTTCGGTGGGGATAGGAGCATCTGGTCAAGGCGAAGCTTCAGCCGAGTTTTCGCGGCCTTTGATGGCCAGAGGAGGTGGCACGAGTTCGTTTTTTTGGTAATGTGCTGTTGGGTTTGATGGGTCGTGACGTCTCGATTTTGCTCTCGAATTTAATTCAAGTTTGTGGGTGTTCGAATCGATTTAGGAGATGGAATAAACTCGTGGACGGCCGCAGCACCGACCCACGTTGGCAAAGTTGGCCGTGCACGTGTACGTTTTTGGTCGTGTGTCAGTTGTGAAGTCTGGGAGAGGAGCAGGGTGACTCGAAGCTTTACTCAGGGGAAATAGGGCAGAAACTCGAAGGGGCACTCGAGTGGTTTCAGGGTAATATCGTGATGGGTTTGGGACTTAAACAAATTTTGTAAAAATTTATCACTCAGGTTAGTTTTGGCTAAAACTCGAAGCAGGGTGCCGTTTTGATCGAGGATGACTCGAAGACCCCCTCGGGTTGGACCTGGAGATAACAATTCCAGTTTTGCAATAAAGTTAAATGTTTTTCTAATTTGTTCTTCATAAATGAAGATAGTTGTTTAATCAAATGTGAAGTTTTTTTTTTCTTAATAAAATATTCAAGAAGTATATTCAAATTTATTAACGTAAAACAAATATATTAATAATGGTTAAATAATAATTAAATTAATTAGTGATTAAAATTACTTCGTAATTAAAGGTTGATTTATTTAAAGAATAATTAGCAAACAAAGGTAATTAAGATTTAGTTAATTAACCATTCAGAATTAATAAATTAAGATAGTTAAGTAAAGATTAAATAATTAATAAAGCCAGTTTAAAATTTAATAAATTTATAATTAAGTGAAATTTTAAACATTCATTCAAAATAATTAATAAAGATAATTTTACGGCCAATTCACTTTAATCACTAATTAATAAAGATAATTTTACGACCACCTTAATCAAAGGTGATTTACTACCATCAAATATTCTGTACTAGATTGATATTGCTATTATGATACCGTGATTGCTTTGCGATGAACATTGATTTGTGATTTGTTCCTATATGGAAGTAGAAACCTTTTGCCCGTAAAACGGCATTTAAATCTCGATGCGACAGGGAATCGGATTTCAGTTTGTTATCCGAAACCCACATCGAACCATGTGAATTTTTTTGTGAATGACATCCACATGTTTTAAAATTTAACACTCAATATTCGAATTAGCCGGGAAAGGACCTTTGTGTCGTATAACCCATTCCGAATATGTGATATGACGTTATGGATAGCATTTGAAGACCGGTGTTGAAGACCGAGTATTTGCGAGAGCGATAGGATGACCTGTCGAATGACTCTGCACCGAGTTGCTCCAGTATAGAGTTCTCCATATGTGATGGGGAATCCGATCGGGATTGTGGATATCTAGGTTGCAAGGACTTCTTTGGAAGTGCCTTCGGTTCTGTTCGAACCTGGAACAGACTTGTATGGTTGTGTGTCTGACACTACACTTTGAGATATAAAGCAGATTTCTTTCAAATGCGTATCTGTGGTGGCAGAGAATTTATTCTCTTAGCCTAGCACCCTTCTCTGAGACGTACGAGCTCAGAGGTTATGTAATTGAAGGTTATCAGCGATATACTCCCAATTTGGTAGTGTGGCATGCTAAGTGTTGCTGTGTGTTGATGATCATTGGTTGATCATTTGTGATCAAAGCAAGGCTTTCGTGCAAAGCATAGCTTTGTGGACGAGACCTCATCGGACCTCACAACCCGGAAATGGTTGAAACAGGAAAGATGCGGCAAGGTTATGAGGGTTACACCCTTTAGGGTATGTCATTTCCTTTTGGAAAAAGGTGATGTCATGGTATGGAGCCCAGATATTTACCTGTGTGGTAGCTCCAATCTCATTTACTGTGTGGTTGTTGCTTTGGATAGAGGACCCTCTGATAAAGGTCCCAAAGGACCGGAAGGTGGCATATTCGTGTAGTAGTTACCTAGTTACAAAGGTAACCCGGCCTTGTGTTGGCAGAGAGCTGGTAAAGTTCTCGAGACGTCCCGCCAGAGGCGTACCCATGTGGCAGTAGGAAGTTCGTTAGCCTGACCATTTGTTGGAAATCCAAAGAAACAATACGAGCCTTGTACGGTTTTAGTTGTATAACCTGCCATGCAGCGTGACGGTAACCTACCACAAAACATGGTAGCTATATTAGGCATAGTTCGAAATGTCTATGCTGGCTAAGATTAATATTCTATTTTCGAAATGCTTTCTACACTATGCACTAGTAATAATATCAAAGAAAATTTCCCAGTATCAAGCATATTTGACTATCATAAGAAGAAATCTCCTCCAATTCTGCGTTTGCATTGTGTGTGTGGCGGGAGGTCTTATGGTAGTTCCATTTTTAAAAGCATTCCGAAAATTCTTTTATAAATCTAGTTTTTTGAAAGTAACTATTGTTTTTGTTTACTCATACCAGTCCCATGACTGATCCAGAGTTTATTGTTTTCTTTCCTAAACTCTGGGTGCCCATTATTTCTACACGGGCAGCCTAGTAGCAGGTTTCTGTATTTTGGAGTAGCAGTATTTTGGAGCTCTTATCTTGGAGATATCTTAGGAGCTTTTGGGAGATTTCAGGTGTTTAGCTTTTGGGAGTTCGTTATCACCTCTCTCATTTGAGGACTTTTGGATATATGATCACCGTTGTATTATCATGATGTTGTATTTGGAGTGGTGGTGTATGTATTATATACTCTGTTGTAGTATGGATATTATGTTGATGTTGTAACTGTGATGATATTTATGATATTGATTATGTTCCGCTGTTTTATATTCATCTAATTGTTGTTATAAGCTCCGGCAATGCGATTTGATGTTGTTTATCGGACATCGAGTTTGGGTCGTCACAAGTGGTATCCGAGCTATTGGTTGAGTAAGAACTTTAGCTATGGAGTATAACACTTTAGATGGCTAATTGGAGATAGGGTGAAGTATACCCTAGAATGAGTATAACCAAGACTGAAACTCTAAATTCTATTAGTCTATTTCTTTTACTGCTGATATTCCTTAAGATATTTCGTTCGTGCATCTAAATCAATTTTCTTACTAATTACAGATAGTAAGAAATGAGCGGACGAAGGGGAAGAGTTAGGAGTCAAGGAGGTGCCACAACACCTGATCAAGATCCCCCAACGGCAATAACGGCAGCTCAGCAACAGCCGAATCTGGCTGACTTATATAAGAATTTCTCGAGACTTGGTGGTAAGCCGTTCAACGGCAAAGAGTCGATTGTTGAGGCTCAAGCCTGGATAAGATCGTGTGAGAAAATCTTCAGAGGGCTAAAATTGGAAGACGATCAGAAACGACTCATAGCTTCTTGGCAACTTCAAGATGAAGCCTCAGCCTGGTGGGAGACAATCACGATAGATAAGCCAGAAGATGAGTTTTCTTGGGAGAAATTCAAAGAAGTGTTTGAGAAGAGTTATTTTTCATCAGCTGGAATTTCTAGAATGTACCAGGAATTTATGGACCTGAAGCAGGGAAGTTTGTCGTTTGAAGAGTATCTCAACAAATTTAACGAATTATCTCGTTTTGGTCCCGAATTGGTGAATACGCCTTTAAAGATGAACGAAAGATTCATTCGCGGAATGAATAAGAAATTCCGCGAAAGAATGACGGGCCATGTTAAGGAATCTTTTTCAAATTTAGTTGATATGGGGTACAGATACGCTGCCCTTGATGTGCAAGAAGCCCCGGTGGAGAAAGTAAATTCGGGCAATCAAAATTGGAAGAAGCGGAAATTTGGAGGTAAGAAACCATGGCAGGGCAACGAGAAAAAGAAGAGCATTCGGGGGTAGTACAGCTGAGGATGTCACTTGTTATAACTTCTTGGAGAAGGTCCACTATTCGAACAGATGTACGAAGCCTAAGAAACAAGTCAGTCAATCCGCTCAAGCAAATCCTAGGAAGTGCTATTACTGTCCGAAAGTTGGGCATGAAGTTAAAGACTGTCCAACCATGAAACAAGCTCAAACAGCAAAGGTATATGCAGTCAAGGACCAACCTGAAACTTCCAAAGCAGGAAAAGAAAACGAAGTTCTGGAAGGTAATCTTATCATTTATGATACTATTGTTAGAGTTCTATTTGATACGGGCGCTACACCTAGTTTTATCTCCCTACAAGCAATCAATGAATTAAATGTTGAACCTGATTTTGTTGATGAGCCTATTTGCGTAAGCAATCCAGTTGGAGGTCCTGCGAATCTTTGTCTTCGATGTAGAGACGTTCTATCTCATATTCTCATTATCAATTCCCCATTGGCCTCTTTGTTCTTGATTCTAGCGAGTTTGAAGTCTTACTCGGAATGGATTGGCTAGCAAAATATGAAGCCAGATTGGATTGCAGCAATCGACTGATTTCGATTAAAACCGAATTTGGGAATTTCATCGAAATTTCTTGTAAGGACCCTAGTCCTAAAAGGGAAGGGTTGATGTATAATTTGGGTTATCCTGAACCCAGTTTGGAGTCTATACCAATTGTTAGAGTTTTTTCGGACGTATTCGGAGAAGTGAAATCTTTACCTCCACATCGAGAAATAGAATTTAGAATTGACCTTGTACCCAATGCTCGTCCTGTTGTTCACGCAAGTCGCAGGATGGCACCCAGGGAAAAGATTGAATTGGTTCATCAAACTGATGAGCTACGAGCAAAAGGATTAATTCGACCCAGTATTTCTGAATGGGGTTCAGCCGTCGTATTTGTGGCTAAATCAGACGAATCTTTGAGATTGTGTGTAGATTACCGTGATCTCAATAAACAAACTCTTAAGAACAAATTTCCTCTGCCAAGAATTGACAATCTATTCGATCAATTGCACGACGCTCGTTTCTTTTCAAAGATGGATCTAGCCCAAGGATTCTATCAACTACGAATCGCCGAAGATTGTGTACATTTAACTGCTTTCAGGGGTCCCAATATGTTTTACGAATGGTTAGTTATGCCTTTTGGGCTAACCAATGCTCCAGCATACTTCGTAGATTTGATGACCTGTGTGCTTCAGGAAGTGCTGAATAAATTTGTTCTTGTATTTATCGATGATATCCTAATCTACTCCAAAACCGAAGAAGAACATGCTCAACATCTCAGAATTGTTTTGGAAATCTTGAGAAGGAACATCTTATTTGCAAAATTTTCCAAACGCCACTTTTGGGTCAAAGAATTCAAATTCCTTGGCCATATTGTTAATGAAGAAGGAATATCGATTGATCCTAGCAAAATTTCCGCTATTCTTGATTGGAAACGACCCACTACTCCAAAAGAAGTTCGAAGCTTTTTGGGTTTAGCAGGCTATTACCGGAAATTCGTTCAAGATTTTTCTAGGATAGCTAGTCCGAAGACTAGGCTAACAATGAAGAATGCAAAGTTCATTTGGACTCCAAAATGTGAAGAAGTTTTTCAGGAGTTGAAGAAGAGATTAACCACCGCTCCTGTCTCGCTATTATAGACGGGAATCAGGGATTATCTGTTTATACTGACGCATGTGGTGATGGGGTAGGTGCAGTATTAATGTAAAATGGAATGGTAGTTGCCTACGCGGGTAGACAATTACATCCGCACGAGAGAAACTACCCAACACATGATTTGGAACTTTTGGCTGTTGTTTTCGCCTTGAAAATCTGGCGACACTATCTTCTGGGTAAGAATCTTTTTGACTTTCTTAACAATTTACGAAATTAATTTAATTTAAACAATATACTTAATGAACTCTTCTTTCCCCAGGTGAAAATTTTAATTATTCACCGACCATAAACCTTTGAAATATCTGTTCACCCAGAAGGATCTGAATTTGCGACAACAACGTTGGTTGGAATTTCTGGCATCATATGACCTAGATATCCAATATACGCCGGGAAAAGGCAATGTGGTTGCCGATGCTTTAAGTAGGAGACATGCTGTTCTTGCATATCTTGTTATCACTCCTACTCTCCTTGAGAAGATCGCAAGACAGCAGAAAGAAGATGAATTTCTTCGAGAATCCATAAAAGAATATACCAGGGTGAAGATACTAGTTTTGAGATAGATAATAGAGAAGTTATAAGGATGAAGGGCAGAATTTGTGTCTCTGACATTCCAGAGCTGAAACGTGAAGTATTAGATGAATGCCAAAAGTCCAAACTCAGCATCCACCCAGGAGTAAACAAAACGTATAGAGATATTAAAAGAACATTCTGGTGGAAAACGATGAAAAGAGACATATCGATTTATGTGAGTCGCTGTGCTACTTGTCAGCAAATCAAAAGCGATCAAATGAAAGTAGCCGGTTTACTTCAACCTTTGGAAGTACCGAAATGGAAATGGGTTCAGGTATCGATGGATTTCATCGACGGATTTCCATGAACCAAGAAGGGAAATGAAGCAATTTGGGTTATTGTAGACCGTCTGACCAAAACTGCTCACTTTATTCCAGTGAAATCCACTCGGACTGCAGCAAGCTTGGCAGACATATATATAAAGGAAATTGTTCGCCTCCATGGTATTCCCAGCAGTATAGTGAGTGATTGTGACCCGATCTTCACTAGTAGATGTTGGGAAGCATTCCAAGACGCTTTGGGAACGAAATTAAATTTCAGTACTGCTTATCACCCACAATCTGATGGACAGACTAAGAGGGTCAACCGAATTTTAGAAGACCTACTGCGTGCTTGCGTTCATGATTTTGGTGGTTCTTGGGAAGACCATTTACATCTGGTAGAATTTTCTTATAACAATAGCTATCAAGCCAGTATAGAAATGGCTCCTTTCGAAGCTTTATATGGTCGTCCGTGTCGATCACCTACATGCTGGATCGAATCAGGTGACAGACTTGTTCTTGGACCGGATATGATAAAAGAAGCCACTGAGAAGGTAGATTTTATTCGAAGAAGTTATTAACTGCCCAAAGCCGTCAGAAGAGCTATTATGACCGTCGAAGAAGAAATTTGGAATTTCAAGTTGGAGATTCTGTATTTCTGAAAGTATCTCCGATGCGGGGAGTATTGAGATTCGGGAAAACGGGAAAGCTAGCACCGCGTTATATTGGTCCTTTTCCTATTCTGGAAAGGATTGGTTCTCTGGCATATCTAGTGCAGCTACCCAGCTGGTTGTTTGGCGTGCATGATGTGTTTCATGTTTCTAGTCTTCGAAAGTATGGGCACGACCCAGATGATATTATTGAAGAAGCTGCTCAGCAGGATCTTGAAATCACTCCTAACTTGGTAGTTAGAAGGGAACCAATAAAAATTGTAGATCGAGATGAGAAGCGATTACGAAACAAAGTTGTAAAACTGGTCAAAGTTCAATGGAGTGGCGATCCAAAGGACTGTACTTGGGAGACTGAAGATAATATGAAGAAATCATATCCCAACTGCAGAGTAGACATCTCGGCTTAAAATGGTAAGCCATTTCCTTATTATTTCTAAATTCGTATATTCTTTGTTTACTTTTCTCTCTCTTTCAATTTCGAGAACGAAATTTTCTTAAGGAGGGGATATTGTAACATCCCAGAATTTATTAATTTGAATTTGGTAACTTATTAAATTTTTTGAAAATTTAATTTGAAAAGTTTTAAAACAAATAAAATATGTGTTGATTTAAATGAATAAAACTTCAGATTCTTTTGAAAATTAAATCACTTGAATTTAACATTTTATATATACATTGAATTTGAATTTTTAGTTAAAATAAATGTATGAAGTGAAACAAAATATAAACTATAAAATAAAAGTATAAATAAGTACTTATAAAATCAAACAGCATTATATACAAGATGGAAGCATCACAAAACATACTTGCATTTAATACAAGCCTCCACATAGCATAATAGCCACCATTAAAACAATAAAAATAAAAATTCAACAGCACATATGCATATTTACAATCATGGGAGGCATGAAGCATTTAATGCTATACACATCAGCCCAATTTAAAGTAAGATTGCCTGTATAAAACATATAAGGAAACACAACCTCACATGCCTCATTAAATGCTCTCAAATACACCCACACACAAGTACAACTGAAAAGAAAAAAAAATTGCTTCAGCACAACACAAGGAGCCTGCACATCTCTTTATATATGTGTGTAGCCTCCAATTCATTCAAAACTTTTACTGAAGAAAGAAAGAAAAAGATAAGCAAAGAACAGAAAATAAAATAAAAAGAATAAAAAAAATCACTTTGTATTCAGGTTCAAAACAATTACTGAAGAAAGAAAACAGAGAAGACTAACTGCAGTTTTTCCAAAACAAGAAAAAAACAACTCTCTGTTTCAAACATTTCCAGATGAGTAAGCTTATTTGCTTTTGAAATCTAAATATTTATTTCATAGATCATGTGTTCTTAGTTGTATATTGGAAAGGAAATGTTGTTGTATTGGTTCTGTATTACTGAAAGTATTATACAGTTTATCAAAAAAAAATTGTTTTAGAACAAAAGTAACTGGAAGAAAATTTAAATAAATTCACATAATCTGTTTCTAGCTTATTTTTGTTTTTTTTCAAGTTGTTTAAACTTGAATTACAGTTAAAAGATTTATGTCAAGCATGAATAGAGAGTATTTGTCCTTGCAACTTAGAATTTACAGTAAAAACAAGATCATGTGATAATCTCAAGTGTGTTAAATCATTGCTTTGATTTTATAACCTGAATAAACACATAAGGAGATGATTTTTAAAGTAAATATGATTAATTTTCATTTAGTATTTCCAGTGCAATTCACATATGAACAAAATCGGCATTTCTTCAAATTTCTGGTGGTCGATCCAGTTATAAATGCTGCATTTCGATTTAAAGCTAGCTTATTGATTAACGATCCCAGGAAAATTATAAAATGATTTTTCCATCGCAAGAATTTTGGGTACGAGATCAAGTTAGGGTTTAAGAACCCATTCGCGTTCGTGTCAGAAAGGATGGTGCTGCACCATAAATAGGCGATCGGACTTCGAGCCTTCGGTGGGGATAGGAGCATCTGGTCAAGGCGAAGCTTCAGCCGAGTTTTCGCGGCCTTTGATGGCCAAAGGAGGTGGCGCGAGTTCATTTTTTTGGTATTGTGCTGTTGGGTTTGATGGGTCGAGACGTCTCGATTTTGCTCTCGAGTTTAATTCAAGTTTGTGGGTGTTCGAATCGATTTAGGAGATGGAATATGACTCGTGGACGGCCGCAGCATCGACCCACGTTGGCAAAGTTGGCCGTGCACGTGTATGTTTTTGGTCATGGGTCAGTTGTGAAGTCTGGGAGAGGAGCAGGGTGACTCGAAGCTTTACTCAGGGGAAATAGGGCAGAAACTCGAAGCGGCACTCGAGTGGTTCAGGGTAGTATCGTGATGGGTTTGGGACTTAAACAAATTTTGTAAAAATTTATCACTCGGGTTAGTTTTGGCTAAAACTCAAAGCAGGGTGCTGTTTTGATCGGGGATGACTCGAAGACCTCCTCGGGTTGGGCCTGGAGATAACAATTCCAGTTTTGCAATAAAGTTAAATGATTTTCTAATTCGTTCTTCATAAATGAGGATAGTTGGTTAATCAAAAGTGGAATTTTTTTTTCTTAATAAAATATTCAAGAAGTATATTCAAATTTATTAACTTAAAACAAATATATTAATAATGGTTACATAATGATTAAATTAATTAGTGATTAAAATTACTTCGTAATTAAAGGTTGATTTATTTAAATAATAATTAGCAAACAAAGGTAATTAAGATTTAGTTAATTAACCATTAAGAATTAATAAATTAAGATAGTTAAGTAAAGATTAAATAATTAATAAAGCCAGTTTAAAATTTAATAAATTTATAATTAAGTGAAATTTTAAACATTTATTTAAAATAATTAATAAAGATAATTTTATGGCCAATTCACTTTAATCACTAATTAATAAAGATAATTTTACGACCACCTTAATCGAAGGTGATTTACTACCATCAAATATTCTGTACTAGATTGATATTGCTATTGCGATACTGTGATTGCTTTGTGATGAACAATGATTTGTGATTTGTTCCTATATGGAAGTAGAAACCTTTTGCCCGTAAAATGGCATTTAAATCTCTATGCGCCAGGGAATCGGATTTCAGTTTGTTATCCGAAAACCACATCGAACCATGTGATTTTTTTTGTGAATGACATCCATATGTTTTAAAATTTAACACTTAATATTCGAATTAGCCAGGAAAGGACCTTTGTGTCGTATAACCCATTCCGAATATGTGATACGACGTTATGGATAGCATTTGAAGATTGGTGTTGAAGACCGAGTATTTGTGAGAGCGATAGGATGACCTGTCGAATGACCCTGCACCGAGTTGCTCCGGTATAGAGTTCTCCATATGTGATGGGGAATCCGATCGGGATTGTGGATATCCGGATTGCAAGGACTTCTTTGGAAGTGCCTTCGGTTCTGTTCGAACCCGGAACAGACTTGTATGGTTGTGTGTCTGACGCTACACTTTGAGATATAAAGCAGATTTCTTTCAAATACATATCTGTGGTGGCGGAGAATTTATTCTCTTAGCCTAGCACCCTTCTTTGAGACGTACGAGCTCAGAGGTTATGTAATTGAAGGTTATCAGCGATATACTCCCAATTTGGTAGTGTGGCATGTTAAGTGTTGCTGTGTGTTGATGATCATTGGTTGATCATTTGTGATCAAAGCAAGGCTTTCATGTAAAGCATAGCTTTGTGGACGAGACCTCATCGGACCTCACAACCCGGAAATGGTCGAAACAGGAAAGATGCGGCAAGGTTATGAGGGTCGTACCCTTCAGGGTATGTCATTTCCTTCAGGAAAAAGGTGATGTCATGGTATGGAGCCCAGATATTTACCTATGTGGTAGCTCCAATCTCATTTACTATGTGGTTGTTGCTTTGGATAGAGGGCCCTCTGATAAAGGTCCCAAAGGACCGGGAGGTGGCATATTCGTGTAGTAGTTACCTAGTTACAAAGGTAACCCAGCCTTGTGTTGGCAGAGAGCTGGTTAAGTTCTCGAGACGTCCCGCCAGAGGCGTACCCACGTGGCAGTAGGAAGTTCCTTAGCCTGACCATTTGTTGGAAATCCAAAGAAACAATACGAGCCTTGTACGGTTTTAGTTGTATAACCTGCCATGCAGCGTGACGGTAACCTGCCACAAAACATGGTAGCTATAGTAGGCATAGTTCGAAATGTCTATGCTGGCTAAGATTAATATTCTATTTTCGAAATGCTTTCTACACTATGCACTAGTAATAATATCAAATAAAATTTCCCCGTATCAAGCATATTTGACTATCATAAGAAGAAATCTCCTCCAATTCTGCGTTTGCATTGTGTGTGTGGCGGGAGGTCTTATGGTAGTTCCATTTTTAAAAGCATTCCGAAAATTCTTTTATAAATCTAGTTCTTTGAAAATAACTATTGTTTTTGTTTACTCATACCAGCCCCATGACTGATCCGGAGTTTATTGTTTTCTTTCATAAACTCTGGGTGCCCATTATTTGTACACGGGCAGCCTAGTAGTAGGTTTCTGTATTTTGGAGTAGCAGTATTTTGGAGCTCTTATCTTGGAGATATCTTAGGAGCTTTTGGGAGATTTCAGGTGTTTAGCTTTTGGGAGTTCGTTATCACCTCTCTCATTTGAGGAATTTTGGATATATGATCACTGTTGTATTATCATGAGGTTTTATTTGGAGTGGTGGTTTATGTATTATATACTCTGTTGTAGTATGGATATTATGTTGTTGTAACTGTGATGATATTTATGATATTGATTCTGTTCCGCTGTTTTATATTCATCTAATTGTTGTTATAAGCTCCGGCGATGCGAATTTGATGTCGTTTATCGGACATCGCGTTTGGGTCGTCACAAGTGGTATCAGAGCTATTGGTTGAGTAAGAACTTTAGCTATGGAGTATAACACATTAGATGGCTCATTGGAGATAGGGTGAAGTATACCCTAGAATGAGTATAACCAAGACTGAAACTCTAAATTCTATTAGTCTATTTCTTTTACTGCTGATATTCCTTAAGGTATTTCGTTCGTGCATCTAAATCAATTTTCTTACTAAGTACAGATAGTAAGAAATGAGCGGACGAAGGGGAAGAGTTAGGAGTCAAGGAGGTGCCACAGCATCTGATCAAGATCCCCCAACGGCAATAGCAGCAGCTCAGCAACAACCGAATCTGGCTGACTTATATAAGAATTTCTCGAGACTTGGTGGTAAGCCGTTCGACGGCAAAGAGTCGATTGTTGAGGCTCAAGCCTGGATAAGATCGTGTGAGAAAATCTTCAGAGGGCTAAAATTGGAAGACGATCAGAAATGACTCATAGCTTCTTGGCAACTTCAAGATGAAGCCTCAGCCTGGTGGGAGACAATCACGGTAGATAAGCCAGAAGATGAGTTTTCTTGGGAGAAATTCAAAGAAGCGTTTGAGAAGCGTTATTTGCCATCAGCCGGAATTTCTAGAATGTACCAGGAATTTATGGACCTGAAGCAGGGAAGTTTGTCGTTTGAAGAGTATCTCAACAAATTTAATGAATCATCTCGTTTTGGTCCCGAATTGGTGAATACGCCTTTAAAGATGAACGAAAGATTCATTCGCGGAATGAATAAGAAATTCCACGAAAGAATGATGGGCCACGTTAAGGAATCTTTTTAAGATTTAGTTGATATGGGGTACAGATACACTACCCTTGATATGCAAGAAGCCCCGGTGGAGAAAGGAAATTCGGGCAATCAAAATTGGAAGTAGCGGAAATTTGGAGGTAAGAAACCATGGCAGGGCAACGAGAAAAAGAAGAGCATTCAGGGTAGTACAGCTGAGGATGTCACTTGTTATAACTGCTTGGAGAAGGGCCACTATTCGAACAGATGTACGAAGCCTAAGAAACAAGTCAGTCAATCCGCTCAAGCAAAGCCTAGGAAGTGCTATTACTGTCTGAAAGTGGGGCATGAAGTTAAAGACTGTCCAACCATGAAACAAGCTCAAACAGCAAAGGTATACGCAGTCAAGGACCAACCTGAAACTTCCAAAGCAGGAAAAGGAAAAGAAGTTTTGGAAGGTAATCTTATCATTTATGATAGTATTGTTAGAGTTCTATTTGATACGGGCGCTACACATAGTTTTATCTCTCAGCAACGCAGCACCTCCATTTTCAATTACGAGCATATATGGGTTTCCAACCTTAAATCGATCTCGAACCATCACTATGATGATTTAAAAATTCAACTTGCATTTTTCTAAGGATTTTAGACCCTCAAGCTAGCCGGGACGATGATCTCGAGTCCCACAAACACATAGATCATCAGAATTGTACAAAATCTCAATTTCTGATCAAGTTACAATTTCTCACTCAAAACTGTATTAAAAATTTAGATTTAACTTTCAAAAATCATTATTTTCAATGACGATTCAGATCGTATTCCTGAAATTAAAATTTTTGATATTCGAATTCTTGCATAATTTGAATTGTGGCTGTGTTTTCACATTTTCCAGGAAAACTATATTGCTTTGCTTGATTTATTATTAAAACATAATGCATGTTTAAAACAAACACTTTATTTTGTTTAGATTTCAATTCTAGAAGAAAAACAGAGAGAGGGAGGTTTAGAATTTGACATAGGTTTACTCTGTAAACCTGAGACTGAGAAAAACAGGGATGGAAGAAAATGCCCAAGCAAATACACACATGCACACTCATTTGTTCACATGCAAAAGTTGTCAACATCATTTCAGGCATGCATACAACAACTAGTAACTGGATTAGTCAGAAGTTCACTCACTTGTTGCCTGAGAATAGTGAACAGAAGCTTCTGACTAGTTTTTAAAATTTGAAGATGAAAGCCTGGATATTTTTTTTACTTTGATCTTGAAATTTTATCTGCAACTTGTAAATTCAAATTTTGTTTAATTTTGATGTATTTGCTTACTTAATTCATCAATAACAAATAAAAATCCAATCTTACTTACTTTTTGATTTTAATGCAAAAGAGACTATGGTCTGCAACTTGAAATCCAGAAATTGATTTAGTCTTTGAACTTGATTTTTTTTCTACAACTGATTGATACAACTTGCTTAATTCTTGCTTTACTACCGATTAACAAATTCAAATTCAATTTTTTAAAAAAGAGTTCACTTGCCTTAATTTAATTTAAGGGAACCGTGCTCTGCTTCCTGGACAAAACTGGAGCTTGGTTATATTAATCTGCAGTTTGAAACTTTTGATGTTAAAAATTGATTTTGAAATTACTAATTCACTAAATTATGAAGTTTAAAGCTTACTTGAGAGATGGAATTAAAACTACTGCTTTGATGTTTTAGATGATTCTCAGATTTTAAATTTTGAATTCAAGAAAAAGTTGCGGTTTTAGATTTTCTTATTTCCTTTGGTGTTGAGGTTTGTAAAGTTCAAGATTTTTTTTCTTTTTTTCTTTCAAAAATTTGAGAAGCTAAAAATTGAAAAAGAAAAGCTGAAAAGTTTTCTTTTGAATGTAAGTTTTATTATATTTTTTTCTATCAATTAACTAAATTGAATGCCACTTGTTAAAATCAATTATGAGATTTCTACACCTGTTTATTTTCACACCATATTTCTCATGCATGTTTAACACTTGTATTTTTTTACAAAGATAAAAGAATTTTAAGTAAATTTTATATCAAATTTACTTTATTAATAATGACATTCCTTATTCATTTGTATATATACAATGTTAAAAGAAGAAATGTTTTTAACCGATCTTTTACATTATATAAATTACACATTTATGATTTCAATGCAAATTATTTTTCCAAAACATTTATATTAAGTTTAAATTCAAATTCCAATTCAAACTTGAATTATAATCAATTTATGTCTATTTATATACTCATACATATACTTGTATAATTTAAATTCAAATTCAATATATACATTCAAATCTACTCATATATGCATTATATATAATTTAAATTCAAATGATTTTTTTTAAACATTTATTATTTCAAAATTTAAACTCAAAAGAAATTGAAATTTTATTCATATAAATTATTACTTATTTTATTTGTTTTGAAACTTTTCAAATTATTTTCAAATTGAATTCCAAAAGTTTAAATAAATTACCAATTTAAATTGATAAATTTTGGGATGTTACAGATATCCCCCTTAAGAAAATTTCATCCTCAAAATTTGAAAGAGAGAGAAAAACAAACAAAGAATATACGAATTCAGAAAAAGATAGAGAAATGGCTTGCCAGTTTAAGCCGAGATATCCACTCTGCAATTGGGATATGATTTCTGCATATTATCTTCAGTTTCTCAATTGTAGTCCTTTGGATCGCCACTCCACTGTACTTTAACTAGTTTCACAATTTTATTTCTCAATTGCTTTTCATCACGATCCATAATTTTTATCGGTTCTCTTTTAACAGTTAAATTAGGGGTGTTTTCGAGATCCTGTTGAGCAACTTCTTCAATAATACTATCTGGATCGTGCACATACTTCGGGAGGTTAGGAATGTGGAACACATCATGCATGCCAGATAACCAGCTAGGCATCTGCATTCGATAGGT
Organism: Allium cepa; assembly: GCA_030765085.1. Classification (NCBI taxonomy): domain Eukaryota; kingdom Viridiplantae; phylum Streptophyta; class Magnoliopsida; order Asparagales; family Amaryllidaceae; genus Allium; species Allium cepa. Next base: position 65,271,912 of record CM060935.1, read on the forward strand.
TGAAGAATCGATCCTCTCCAGAATAGGAAAAGTACCAATATACTGTGGTGCCAGCTTATCGGTTTTCCCAAACCTTAATACGCCTTGCATTGGAGATACTTTGAGAAAGACAAAGTCTACAATCTGGAATTCCAAATCCCTTCTTCTACGATCATAATAACTCTTTTGATTACTTTGAGCCATTTTCAATTTCTTCTGTATAAAATCAACTTTCTCCATGGCCTCCTTAATCATATCCGGTCCAAGGACGAGTCTATCACCTGCCTCGATCCAGCATGCAGGTGATCGACACAGACGACCATATAAATCTTCAAAAGGAACCATCTCTATACTTTCCTAATAGCTATTGTTATATGAGAATTCGACCAGATGTAAATGGTCCTCCCAAGAACCATCAAAATCAAGTATACAAGCACGTAATAGGTCTTCTAAGATTCGGTTAATCCTCTCAGTCTGCCCATCAGACTGTGGGTGATAAGCAGTGCTGAAATTCAGTTTTGTCCCAATGCATCTTGAAATGCCTCCCAAAATCTACTAGTGAAGATCGGATCACGATCACTCACTATGCTGCTAGGAATACCATGGAGACGGACAATTTCTTTCATATATAACTCGGCTAAACTTGCTGCCGTGCGAGTAGATTTCACTGGAAAAAAGTGGGCCGGCTTAGTCAAACGGTCCACAATGACCCAAATGGCTTTATTTCCTTTCCGAGTACGAGGCAACCTGTCGATGAAATCCATCGATACTTGGTCCCATTTCCACTTGGGTATCTCTAAAGGCTGAAGTAAACCCGCCATTTTCTTTTGATCGCTTTTAATTTGTTGGCAAGTAGCACAACAACTCACATATATAGATATGTCCCTTTTCATTGTCTTCCACCAGAAAGTTCTTTTGATATCACGATACATTTTATTGACTCCTGGATGGATGCAAAGTTTGGACTTGTGGCATTCATCTAAAACTTCTCGTTTCAGATCAGGGATGTCTAGAACAAATATTCTGCCTTTTAATCTTATAACTCCTCTACTATCAACCTCAAAACCAGTGTCTTCTCCTTGGCATATTCTTTTATAAATTCCTCGAAGAAACTCGTCTTCATTCTGCTTACTTGCGATCCTCTTAAGAAGAGTAGGAGCGATAACAAGATGTGCGAGAACAATATGTCTTCCACTTAAAGCATCGACAATTACTTTGGCTTTTCCAGGTGTATAAAGGATATCTAGATCATAGGATGCCAGAAATTCCAACCAATATTGTTGTCGTAGATTTAAATCTTTCTGGGTGAAGAGATATTTCAAAGATTTGTGGTCGGTGAATAATTTGAATTTTTCACCTAAAGAAAGAGAGTTCAACAAGTATATTTGTTAAGTTAAGTTAAATTCGTAAATTTTTAAGAAAGCTGAAAGAGGTTCTTACCTAGATGATAATGTCGCCATATTTTCAAAGCGAAGATAACAGCTAGAAGCTTCAAATCTTGGGTTGGATAGTTTCTTTCATGTGGACGTAATTGTCTACTCACGTAGGCAATTACCTTCCCATTCTACATTAATACCGCACCGAAACCATCACCACAAGCATCAGTATAGACAGATAAACCCTTGTTCCCGTTGATAATAGCGACAACAGGAGCGGTGGTTAATCTTTTCTTCAACTCCTCAAAAGCTTCGTTACATTTTGGAGTCCAATTGCATCTTGCATTCTTCATTGCTAGCTTAGTCAACGAACTAGCTAGCTTATAAAAGTCCTGAAAAAACTTCCGATAATAACCCGCTAAACCCAGAAAGCGTCGAACTTCTTTTGGGGTAGTGGGTTTCCTCCAATCAAGAACAGCGGAAATTTTGCTAGGATCAACAGTAATCACTTCTTCATTAACAATATGGTCGAGAAATTTAACTTCTATGACCCAAAAATGGCATTTGGAAAATTTGGAAAATAGAATATTTCTCCTCAATATCTCCAAAACAATTCTAAGATGCTCGGCATGCTCCTCTTTGGTCTTGGAATAGATCAAAATATCGTCAATAAACACGAGCATAAATTTATTTAATACTTCCCGAAACACACAGGTCATAAGATCTACGAAGTATGCTGGAGCATTGGTTAGCCCGAAAGGCATGGCTAACCATTCATAGAACATATTAGGATCCCTGAAAGCGGTCAAATGTACACAATCTTCGGCGATTCGTAGTTGATGGAACCTCTGGGCTAGATGCATCTTCGGAAAGAAACGAGCACCGTGCAATTGATCAAACAGATAATCAATTCTAGGTAAAGGAAATTTATTCTTGAGAGTCAGCTTATTGAGATCGTGGTAATCCACACACAATCTCAAAGATCCGTCAGATTTAGCAACAAACACAACGGCCGAACTCCATTTAGAAACACTAGGACGAATTAACCCTTTATCTAGCAAATAATTGGTTTGCTTGACTAATTCAACCCTTTCCATGGGTGCCATCCTACGACTTGCGTGAACGATATGACGAGCATTAAGTACTAGGCCAATTCTGAATTCTATTTCTCGATGTGGAGGTAAAGATTTCACTTCTTCAAACACATCTAGAAAATCTCTAACAATGGGTATAGACTCCATACTGGGTTTGGGATAACCCAAGTTATACATCAACCCTTCTCTTTTAGGACTAGGGTCCTCACAAGAAATCTCAATGAAATCTCCAAATTTGGTTTTAATCGAAATCAATCGATTGTTACAATCCAATTTGGCTTCGTATTTTGCTAGCAATCCATTCCGAATAAGACTTCAAACTCATTAAAATCAAGGACAAAGAGACCGATAGGGAATTGGTAACAAGAATATGAGATAGGAATGTCTCCACATCGAAGACAAAGGTTCGCAGGGTCTCCAACTGGATTCTTTACGCATATAGGCTCATCAACAAAATTAGGTTCAAGATTTAATTCATTTATAGCTTGCTGAGAAATAAAACTATGTGTGGCGCCCTTGTCAAACAGAACTCTAACAATGCTATCATAAATAGTGAGGTTACCTTCCAGAACTCCTTTCCCCTTTTCTGCTTTGGAAGATGCTGGTTTTCCTTTGACTGTGTACACCTTGGCTGTATGAGCTTGCTTCATGGTTGGGCAGTCTTTAACCTCGTGTCCCAATTTCTGACAATAATAATATTTCCTGGGGTTTGCTTGTACGGATTGAACTCTCTTTGGCGTCTTGCAGCTGTTTGAGTAGTGGCCTTTTTCCAGACAATTAAAGCAAGTAATATTCCCTGCGGGGCTTCCCTGATTGCTCTTCTTCTTCTCCTTATCTTGCCATGGTTTCTTGCCTCCAAATTTCCTTTTTTTCCAATTTTGATTTGCTCGTGTTTACTTTCTCCACCGGGGCTTCTTGCATATCCAGTGTAGCATACTGTACCCCATATCAATCAAATCTGAAAAAGATTCTTTGATGTGGCCAGTCATCCTTTCGTCGAACTTCTTATTCATCCCATGAACGAACCTTTCTTTTTTCTTTAAAGATTTATTTACCAATTCTGGACCGAAACGAGACAATTCATTGAATTTGTTTAGATACTCCTCGAATGACAAACTCCCTTGTTTTAAGTCCATAAATTCCTGGTACATTCGAGAAATTCCTGTTGATGGCATATAGCGCTTCTCAAATACTTCTTTAAATCTCTCCCAAGTAAACTCGTCTTCTGGCTCATCTACAGTGACTGTCTCCCACCATACTAAGGCTTCTTCTTGAAGTTGCCAAGAAGCCATGAGTCACATCTGATCGTCTTGCAGCTCTAGCCCTCTAAAGATTCTTTCACATGATCTGATCCATGCTTGGGCCTCGATAATCGACTCCTTTCCGGTGAATGGCTTACCACCAAGCCTTGAGAAGCTCTTATACAAATCAGCCAGATTCGGCTGATGCTGAGTAGATAAAGCTGCTTCTGCTGTTGGGGCAACTTGACTAGCTGTTGTGGAATTTCCTCGCCCTCAGCTCTTCCTCTTCGTCTGCTCATTCTTACTATCTGTAATTAGTAAGAAAACTTTATTTAGATATACGGACGAGATATCTTAAGGAATATCAGCAGTTAAAAGAAATAGACTAAGAAAATTTAGGGCTTCGGTCTCAGGTTATACTCATTCTAGGGTACACTTCACCCTATCTCTAATGAGCCATCTAATGTGTTATACTCCGTAGCTAAAGTTCTTACTCAACCTTTAGCTCTAATACCACATGTCACGACCCGAAATCCAATGTTCGAAAATTGACATCAAATACCTCACTTGTATTCGAATGCCGAAGATTCAAACATCGAACTCCCGTCGGATGGAGCTTATAACAACATTAGATGAATATAAAATAGCAGAAACAAAAAGAATATCATTCATTTACGTCACAGATACAACATCATCGTAATATCCATTACAACATCATCATCAACATCAGAGTATTTATATACATATATCACAACTTCAAAATAGAACTTCACAATAGAACAACAAGTGATCATATTCCAAAAAGTCTTCAAGGAAATAAAGCGATCGTGAACTTCCAAAACTAAGCACATTGAGATCCAAAAGATTTCAAAATATCTCTAAGTCAAAAGCCTTCAAAACCGATAGACTCCAAACCAAAAGACTTCAAAATCCAGCTAGTACCAAAACACAGAAAACCTGCTACTAGGCTGCCAGTGTCGAAATTATGGGCACCCAGAGTTTAGAAAGGAAACGATAAACTCCGAGTCAGTCATGGGACTGGTATAAGTAAACAAAAGTAGTTGCTTTTTAAATAAAGACAAATTTATTAAAGAAAATCGATATGCTTTTTGGAAAATGAAACTACCATAAGACCTCCCACCACACACATAATGCAATGCAAAATTGGAGGAGATTTCTTCTTATGATAGTCAAATATGCTTGATACGAGAAAAATTCTTTGATATTATTACTAGTGCATAGTGTAGAAAACCATTTCGAAAGTATAATATCAATCTTAGCCAGCATAGACATTTCGTACTATGCCTACTATAGCTACCATCTAAACAGTGGGGCACCACCATAAGTAAATGGCAGGTTATACAACTAAAACCGTATTGGGTTTGTATTGGGAATTGGGTTTCCAACAAATGGTCAGGCTAAGGAACTTCCTAATGCCACATGGGTACGCATCTGGAGGGACATCCCGAGAACCTACTAGTCTCTCTGCCAACACAAGGTCCGGTTACCTCTGTAACTAGGTAACTGCTACTCTAGTATGCCACCCCCGGTCATTTGCGACCTTTATTCGAGAGCCCTCAATCACAAAGCAGCAACCACATAGTAATGAGATTGCAGCAACCACATAGGTTAAGTATCTGGGCTTCATACCATGATACCACCTTTTTCCAGAAGGGAATGACATACCCTAAAGGGTGCGACCCTCATAACCTTGCCGCATCTTTCCTGTTTCGACCATTTCCGGGGTGTGAGGTCCGAAGAGGTCTCGTCCACAAAGCTATGCTTTACATGAATGCCATGCTTTGATCACAAATGATCATCAACACACAGCAGCACTTAGCATGCCACACTACCAAATTGGGAGCATGTCACTGATAACATTCAACTACATAACCTCTGAGCTCGTACGTCTCAGAGAAGGGTGTTAAGCTAAGAGAATAAATTCTCTGCCACCAACAGATATGTATTTGAAAGAAATCTGCTTTATATCTCAAAGTGTAGTGTCAGACATACAACCATCCAAGTCTGTTCCGGGTTCGAACAGAACCGAAGGCACTTCGTCCAATAAAGGAAGAAGCCCCTTTCAAATCCGGGTATCCACAATCCTGATCGGACTCCCCATCACATGTGGAGATCTCTATACTGGAGCAACTCAGTGCAGAGACATTCGATAGGTTATCCAATCGTTTTCGAAGACACCCGGTCTTCACCACCATCTTCAAATGCTATTCATTTCGTCGTATCACTATTCAGAATGGGATATATTACTCAAAGGTCCTCCCCCGGCCAAACCGAATAGTGAGCGTCAATTTTTTTAAACATGTGGATGTATCAATCACAAGATTCACATTCAGGGTTTGATGTGGGTTTCGGATAACCAACTGGAATCTGACTCCCTGTCGCATCGAAGTTTAAATGCTGTTTTACGGGCAAAAGGGTTCTCACATACACACAGAAACAAATCATAAATCATAGTTCAGCACAAAGCAAGTTACATCACATAGTATCATGGTCACAAACAGAAATATCAATCCAGTACACAACATTTGATAATAGTCAATCATCTTCAATTAAGGTGAATGTGATTGAAATGAATTAGCCTCATAATTATTTTTATTAATTATTTTAAATAAATGATTAATTATTCTTAATTATAAATTAATTAAATCTTAATTAACTTAATTAATTATTCTTTAATTAATTATCTTAATTTATTAATTCTTAATTTAATTAATTAAATTTTAATTACTTTGATTAATTGATTATTCTTTAACTAATTAACTATTAATTACAAAGTAATTACAAATCATTAATTATTTAATCATTATTTGGTCATTATAAATAAATTTGTTTTTAAGTTAACAATTTAAATATTTGATTAACTTCTCAATTATTTTATTGAAAGTTAACAATTTAAATATTTGATTAACTTCTCAATTATTTTATTAAGTTAAATTTAAAACAAACTTTACTTTTAAAAATATAAGTCTAAAACATTTTTGAACTTAATTATTTTCAAATAATTATTTCAATACCATTAACTTCACACTCTACTTAACAAACTATCATCATTTTATAAAGAATGAATTCAGAAAATCATTTAAACTTATGTTTTAAAATTTCAAAGCTGGAAATGCTGTTTTCCACGACCAACCCGAGGCTATCTCGAGTCACCCCCGAGTAAAAATGCTCCTTGCTTCGAGTTTTCCACAGATCGACTCGTGACAAAAAAATTTCCACTTAAATTTGTTTAAGCTTTAAAACGACCGATGCGTAGCCAAAACTACTCGACCATAGCTTCGAGTCATCTCCCCTAAACCCCGAGTGGTACTTCGAGTCAAGCAGCTTCCCTTCCAAAACAAACCGCTGACACAAACGAAGACATGTGCACGCTACACACCATTCCGGTTGTCACTGGTCGAGGCTACGACCATCGTCAGGTTGACGACTAACTCCTCGACCCATCAAGCTACCCCAAAGCGCGAACCAACGTCTCATTCGAAATCGAGCCTCGCGACCCATAGTTCATCAAAAACCACCATCAGGAAACTGCCTCGTCTCTCCACCTCTGGCCATCAGAGGCCACATAAACTCGACAGAAGTTTCGTCAACGTCCAATGCCTCGATTGGCACCGGTGCCAGAAAGTCCCATCACCCAACAACAACGCAACACCTCCATTTTCAATTACAAGCAGATATGGGTTTTCAACCCTAAATCGATCTCGAACCATCACTATGATGATTTATAAATTCAACTTGCATTTTTCTGGGGATTTTAAACCCTCAAGCTAGCCGCGATGACGATCTCGAGGCCTACAAATACATAGATCATCAGAATTTTACAAAATCTCAATTTCTGATCAAGTTACAATTTCTCACTCAAAACTGTATTAAAAATTTGGATTTAACTTTCAAAAATCATTATTTTCAATGAAAATTCAGATCATATTGCTGAAATAAAAATTTGTGATATTCGAATTCTTGCATAATTTGAATTGTGACTGTGTTTTCACATTTTCCAGGAAAAACTATATTGCTTTGCTTGATTTATTATTAAAACATAATGCAAGTTTAAAACAAACACTTTATTTTGTTTAGATTTCATTTCTAGAAGAAAAACACAGAGAGAGGGAGGTTTAGAATTTGACATAGGTTTACTCTGTAAACCAGAGACTAAGAAGAACAGGGATGGAAGTACATGCCCAAGCAAATATACACATGTAATCTCATTTGTTCACATGCAAAAGTTTTCAACATCATTTCAGACATGCATACAACAACTAGTAACTGGATTAGTCAGAAGTTCACTCACTTGTTGCCTGAGAACAGAGAACAGAAGCTTCTGACCGGTTTTTAAAATTTAAAGATGAAAGCCTGGATATTTTTTCTACTTTGATCTTGAAATTTTATCTGCAACTTGTAAATACAAATTTTGTTTGATTTCTGATGTATTTGCTTACTTAATTCATCAATAACAAACAAAAATCCAAGCTTACTTACGTTTTGATTTTAATGCAACAGAGACTATGGTCTGCAGCTTGAAATCCAGAAATTGATTTAGTCTTTGAACTTGATTTTTTTCTACAACTGATTGATACAACTTGCTTAATTTTTGCTTTACTACTGATTAACAAATTCAAATTTTTAAAAAGAGTTCACTTGCCTTAATTTAATTTACGGGAACCCTGTTCTGCTTCCTAAACAAAACTGGAGCTTAGTTATATTAATCTGCAGTTTGAAACTTTTGATGTTAAAACTTGATTTCGAAATTACTAATTCACTAAATTATGAAGTTTGAAGTTTACCTAAGAGATGGAATTAAAACTACTGCTTTGATGTTGGAGATGATTCTCAGATTTTAAATTTTGAATTCAAGAAAAAGTTGCAGTTTCAGATTTTCTTATTTCCTTTGGTGTTGAGGTTTGTAAAGTTCAAGATTTTTTTTTCTTTCAGAAATTTGAGAAGCTAAAAATTGAAAAAGAGAAGCTGAATAGTTTTCTTCTGAATTTAAGTTTTATTATATTTTTTTATTATCAATTAACTAAATTGAATGCCACTTATTAAAACCAATTATGTGATTTCTACACTTGTTTATTTTCACTCCATCTTCCTCATGCATGTTAAACACTTGTATTTTTTTAAAAAGATAAAAGAATTTTAAGTAAATTTTATATCAAATTTACTTTATTAATAATTACATTCCTTATTCATCTGTATATATACAATGTTAAAAGAAGAAATGTTTTTAACCAATCTTTTATATTATATAAATTACACATTTATGATTTCAATGCAAATTATTTTTCCAAAACATTTATTTTAAATTTAAATTTAAATTCCTATTCAAACTTGAATTATAATCCATTTACGTCTATTTATATACTCATACATATACTTGTATAATTTAAATTCAAATTCAATATATACATTCAAATCTACTCATATATGCATTATATATATAATTTAAATTCAAAAGATTTTTTTAAAAACATTTATTATTTCAAAATTTTAAACTCAAAAGAAATTGAAATTTTATTCATATAAATTATCACTTATTTTATTTGTTTTGAAACTTTTCAAATTATTTTCAATTTGAATTCCAAAAGTTTAAATAAATTACCAATTCAAATTGATAAATTTTGGGATGTTACACAGCCCCGCCCAAATAAACGCATAAGTGACCAATCTATGAATGCATTTAGTAGTTGTAAAATCAGATGCTTGCATGGGTGTTGAAATGCTAACATGCAATAAGCATTTATTAGTATGCATATTTTATGTTTAGATTTGTCAATTTTCAATTCTGTTTATTTATATATCTTAATTGATAAATGTTTTACCAATCATTTTAAATGTGCAAATTTATCATTTAGATTTATTTAGCATAGTTCTTACAATATTAGAAAGGTTAAATATTATTATTTCATTTTTCTAATAAGGCTCTCACTAGTCTTTTATGTTTCACTAAACCATAAGTGAAACATAGAAGTCTTTTGACTTCATTAGTGGGTGTTAGGACTCGTTTGTCTCACGATTCTGACTTTTAGTCTACTCAATAAATCATAGCTCCACAGATGATGGATAATGCCTTATCGGTTGTATCACATACAACTCCCAACCCATTGGAAACTTGTCCTAATTTCGCTTTGACCTTAAGTCTGCTCAGCAAAATCGAAATGAAATTATTCACTCGTGCCTACCATATCACGATAGCCAAAGTATTGTATATGTATCATGTGTCTGCTCAACAAATATATGTAGTTATCTTACCTCGTTTATTCAATATATTAATAATACCACATATAACAACCATAGCTTAAGTCTGCTCAACAACTAAGAAGTATGCAAGTAATTTATAATATATATGGTAGAGGGAAACATTATATTGAATATTCATAATCTTTAATATGTTACATTGAGTGATATCCATTTATGGAATAATGCATTTCTTATGAAATACCCTCATGATTCAAGTGTCGGACACATCGGAAATCACGGTATACATACATTTACGCATTTATTTATTCCTTAAGTCTATTTTGGCATTTTTAATGTTCCACCTTTAATTATACATTCATATTATATAAGTTCTATCATTATATAACTTTTATATTTTATACTACTTATATAATATTATTATGTATAACTTTATATTAATTAAATCTTATTTAATTAATTTTTAATTAATTAACGTTTTAATCAGTTTATATTATTTTAATATAACATTTATATTATATATTTATTACATATTATAACCTTTATAGTATTACACATATATCTTATATACGCGTATATTCATTTATTTATTTAATTTAATTAATTAATTTAGTTAATTAAACAATTTTAATTAAATTATATTAATTTCAAAATTCAATTTATTATGTAACCTTTTGACCAGCCAATATGCGGATAGATGGACAAGATAAATTTGGGACTTATCAAGGCAGACAACCTAGAGAGATAGCCCTAGAGTCCAGAAACCAAGTCCAACTGAGAATTCACAAGGCATACTTTGAAGGGACAATGTTATGACTGAATTTGTCATAGTCTTCGAACAGACTTAAACGATCAAGTTGGATGAGCAAAAGACGGAGAAATGACCCAAGGACTTTGAGAATATCATAAAAAGGCAAGAAAAATGAAATATAAAAAATGAGCGAAAAAAGATTAAAATTTGGAAGTTTAAGTTTTTGGAGGAGCCGACTCAAAGCAAGCCGACAAAATCCTTAGGTCTGACTTGAAGCAGAATAGCCTTATAAAAACTCCATGTACTACAACAAAAATACTCTATTACAACGTCCATTTTACAACGGGCATTGGCTGCCCGTTGTAATAGTAGGCTATTACAATGGTCCATTCAGGCCCATTGTAATAGATCCCCTATACAACACCTTTTTTACAATGGGAAATGATTGCCCCTTGTAATAGAATGCTATTACAACGGTCCTTTCATGCCCGTTGTAATAGATGTCAATTTTACAACGGTCACAAAATGCCCGTTGTAGGAGGTGCCTATTTTACAACGGGCTAAAAATGCCCGTTGTAATAGGTGCCAATTTTACAACAGGCTAAAAATGCCCGTTGTAATAGGTGCCAATTTTACAACGGTCATAAAATGCCCGTTGTAATAAATGTTTGTTGCCAATTTTTGACAACCAATAATTAATAATTACAATGCTTTCTTAAAATTAATATTTATTATTTATTAATATTTAATAATTATTCATTGATAATATTAATTAATCATATGTTACTAATTACTAATTATAATATTATATTACTAATTACTAATTACTAACCATTAATAATATTATATTATTTATTAATATTTAATAATTAATCATTAATAACATTATATTAATCATTTATAACTTATAATAATTAATGATTATTATTAAATAATCAGTAATTACTAATTGTTATACATAATCAGCATTCCAACAGGCTTAATTTTACTTTCCAATTATTAGTAAGTAATATCGAGTAATTGATATTAAATATATAATAATTTATAATTAATAATAAATATTAGTAATCTATGATTAATAGTTACTATTAAAAATTAAAAATTAATAATATATACATATTAATTATTAACAGTTAATAATTGGCATTAAATTTTAGTTAATAAATATGAAGTAACATTTAATAATTAATTTTTACTAATTAATAATTACTATTAAATAATAATGTTTAATAAATAATGGTTAATTACATCTCCAACGCGTCCTACCCAAATGTCCAAGGAGAAAAGAAAGGCTCAAATTCCCCTATTTAACTTCCATATCCAATTTTCACCCGCCGCCTTAATTTTTGGCTCCCTTGTTTTCGTTCTACCACCAAAATATTGCAAAGCCCGCCTCAAATTTTATCCCATTTTCTTCTCCACACAGTTAAATTCCCAAATCAAAATAAAACCAACGATAATTCCCAAATCGAATCCAGTACAAATTCGCCTTCGCCCAACCTCCAAGCTTCGTATATTAAAACTTGACTGAAGACACTGAAGCTCCAAGCAGCCAGAGGCTGAGGCCTCATCAGAGCGTCTTGATTCTAATAGCAGTGACTTCTAAGTGGATCCAAACAAAGTAAACCTAGAAGGAAGAAGGACGTAGACATCTTGCTTGACGAAATGCCTGATATGGCCCTATTCGTCAAGGGTTAGATAAAACTATAAGTAATAGCTTATTTTAGCTTGTGTCATGTTGTAAGATGTATTTGCTGAAATTGGTATAAGTTGTTCTGCTGTCTGATTTAACAGGAAAAGTATATGGTTGCTCCTTACATGCCAATGGTGGCTCCACCTGTAAATTGGTCAAGGTATGAATTTGAACCTGTATAATTTTTCGTTTGAATACACAGACCCTGATGAATCTTTGATTTTTTTATTGACTTTAAATAGAGCGTCAGAAAAATTGAAACAACAAATCACGTTATTAAACAAAATTTGAAATTCTCTATAGCAAATACAAAAAAGAAATACAGTATGAACAAATGCCAAAAATTCTCAACCTACAAATCAAAATTCCAAACAAAAATTTCTTTTTTTTCATTTGGTTGCTGGAGTCGGTTCGCGGCTGTAGGAGCTTGTTCGATGAAGGTTTCTAGTTGGAGATTTTTTTGGGTTTGGATGGTCGCAGGGGTTGGTTCAGGTTTGATTCAGATAGATGGATGATTGTAGTGAAGTAGTGGGGTTATTTGCAGGTTGAGATTGGTTATTTTAGGCAGAAGTTGGGTTGCTGATTTGTGGGGATGGTGAATTGCACGTAATTGGATTTTAGGATTGTGGTTGCAGGGACATGGCTGTAGTGATTTGAGGATTGAAAAGATAGAGGAGGAGGAGCAGTTAGGTGGTGTTGTAGGAGATTATGAAGGAGCAGATGGTGATGCAATGGGATTATGGATAGCAGTGGTGATGAATTGGCGGGGGATTGTTTAAATAGGCAGTGAGTTAAATGGCCTGTTTGGTTTAGAATAATGAAATGGCAGTGAAGGGACGACTGTTGTAGTTTGACAGAAATGTGGACGAGGTGGCATGATAGAAATGTAGTGATGGCAATGGGACAGTTAGGAGGAGTTCTCACCTGTGGTTTATGAACAGTTAGCAGGAGGTACAGTTTGCAATGTTGATGACAGAAATGTGATGACAGGTTGAAGGATTGATATGGTGGCTGTGAGGCAATGATGAATGTTTATAATGTTTGTGAGGCAATGAATTATATGGTTGATGAAGTTTGTGAATATTTGTAATGTTGTTGCACAGGAATTTTTGTAAATTTGACAACGTGGTTGGGTGAAAGAGTAGGATGAAGGTAGAGTAAGTTTGCAGCAGTTGGTTGGATGATGAAGTGACTAAAGTGGATGGGTCTATAGGCGGTTGTTGGTGAAGGTAGCAGGAAGGAGGCAGTGGCGGGTAAAAGAGATGAATGTATGTGTTGTTTGTGTATAGGAAAGGGTGGTTATAAAGGCCAAAAGTAGATGATGGAGGCAGTTTGGAGGATGTTGGGTTGTTGTTTGATGTTTGTGTGCAAGTTAGTGATTAAGGCACAATAACAACAGTAGCAGAGTTATGTAATGAAATGCATAGAAATGGTTATGTGCACAGAAATGCACAGTTTTTGTATATTATGAAATGTGGAAATGTAATGTAAATTTTTGAAATGAAATGCAAAGTTTTTTTTACATATTATGAAATATAAAGAAATGTGAAGTGAGTAAACGATGAAACAGAGTGTTTTTTTTACTTTTTTTAAATGCAAATCAACACACAAAATGAATACATAATAAAATCAAATAAAAATAATTCGAAGATTATAATAAAAATCAACTTATGGAGTATTTTATTTTGCTCCATAGTAATGAACACATTTGACAATTGAGAGACAATTTCTCCTCACAATTTGTGATATTGGGTAACTTGAAGTATTACATGATTTTTATCTGTTCAGTGAAGAAAAATAAATAATATTTCAAGCAACAGTCTGTATTTACATACAGCCTCATAAACTTACTGTTGGATCTTATCTTTGCCATGTTGGACCTATTATTTTATATGGCAGTTTTGTGAACACGGCTTTATTCCTTTGTTTCAGGATGCAAAGAAGCTGGAAGAGAAGAAGATAGGAGTAAAGGGGCTTGGAAGGAAGAAGACAAACGAGGCTGAGCATTTCTCATGGAAGAATGACGTGAAAGTGCCATGTGGGAGCACCGTAGATTCCGGGTACAAGGATAGCCCACTTGAGTACAATGAATATGTTGTCTATGATCCAAAAATGGTAAGAATTAAGAAGAATTATGTTTAACTCATGTTACACATGATATTGTCAAAGCTCAGTGTAGGTTGACAACTGAAATTCTCAACGGTTGTTATGAAACTAGTCGTCATGTGTATATTAAAACTATGTCAATGTAAACTTATCTAACTTTTTGGAATGTGTTGGAATTTATGACTTTAGCTTTTAGTCTTTTCGTATGTGATTTTGGTTATTTTATGATAATATTTATTACTCGTTAAATTATTCATTATTAGTATGGATGTATGCTACTGTAATTTTTTTTAAAATTTGCATTTATTTTGCAACGGTTAGAAACCGTTGCAATATCATGTATTACAACGGGCGTTGCCCGTTGTAAAAAGGTGCATTACAATGGGCATTGCCCTTGTTAAAATGTGCATTACAACGGGCATTGCCCGTTGTAAAAAGGTTCATTACAACGGGAATTACCCGTTGTAAAATATGGTCGACCTATTACAATGAGGTCTAATACAACGGGCTCATGCCCGCTGCGAAATCCATATTACAATGGGCATTGCCCGTTGTAAAATGGCTGTTTTGTTGTAGTGATGCTCGGCCTAAAGCAATCTATGTAGAAACCCTACGTGCGACCCGAAGTTTGTTCAGTACCGATCCGAAGCGGTAAGCTCAATAACGACCGATGAAAACTTGGTTCAGACACGAAGAAATCTTGGTTCTGACTCCAATCAAGCGAACTCTGGTCGGACACACATATGTCTCGGGTCAGACACACGAAATTCTCAGGTCTAACTCCAAGCAAACGAAGGAAAACTCAGAGCATGAAAATGTTAGAAAATCTTCAGGTCAAGCCCCAAGCAAAACTCAAATTTCTTAGGTCGAACTCCAAATCAACGAAGATAGAGGAAAGTATGTGTCCACTACAAATTCTAAGGTCCCAAAATGCACAAGTTTTGAATCGGTATCGACCTAACACTATGGTTTGGTACCGATCTAGGAAATATCCACCAATGGGTCCTATCTTTTTCCTACACAACATACTCAACACTAGAAGCCTATTCTAAGTGTTAATTAGTTAATCCAATGTAATTCTCTATCGATCTCCACGAACTCTTAAATCAACAATGCCATTCTTACACGACTCCATTATTTGGACTCCGAAACAAGCTATTGTTGGTGCAAACGACTATGTAATCACAAAGTTAAACACAAGACGAGTCAAAGGGAAGAGTTCAAGATGACTAGATTGGAAATATTACGAAGTCGTACTGACCCATTCCCCAAGAGTCATACCGACCGATACAAATTGATGAGGTGGCATCCTAATTTTTTGGAAAATCAGTCTACGAGGTGGAAATCTTCTAAGAAAGATTTTAGAGTCCTACCTCTATAAATAGGAGGGTATGGCTCATTTTTAGAATCTTTCGGCTCTTGTACTTCTTACTCTTAGTTCTTATAATCAGAGCTAGAGTTGTACCTATTCGTAACTGAATTATACCGATTCGTAAAGGAGTTGTACCGACACGTAAGAACTTCTACCTCTAAATCGGAACAAAGGAAACAAAATCATTAAGTGGATATAGTCCTTGATTTGCTGAACCATTATAAACTGTCGTATGCTCTTTCTTATTCATTATTTCTTCACTTTTTATTTTTCACTCAATCTATCGGGTGTTTATGCCATTTTTGGTTCAAACATTTTGATACTTACACTAAGAGTTGAACTAAGGCTACTTGGATCCATCATCTACTATTGGATTTCTTAATTCCAAGAGATAGATCTAATTTTCCTATCTTATTTTATACTATTCAGATTCTCCATAATCTAAGAGAAGCTATTTGTAATAGCCCCATCAAAAAGACACCATTCCACCAATTCCAGAGCTACGATTGAAGATAAAAACCAGAATACTCAGCATATGGATGATGCTGCTCAACTAAAGCATCCAAAGATCTAGAATCCAACTGAAGTCATAACTAGAATAGAGATGGATAGGATAATAAAGCAGATGGAAGATAGATTCCAGGCTACTCATAATGAAACGAGTCAAATGATGCAGCAGAGCTTGAGACTACTAAATGAACTAATTTAGAACAGTCGTAGGAGGAGCATGAGGGATTCCAGTTCAGAGTCGGAAAGTTCCTAATCATCCAAGGAGAGACGGAGAGATGGAAAGCAGAAGAAGACTGAAAATGTTGCTAGACCATCACATCAAGGAGGAAGGCAAGCCCATGGCTTAGGTTTTTGCATTGGTACCTACCCAAGTGATGGGTCAGTGCCGACCTTAGCGGACTGGTCAGTACCTACCCAACCAATGGTAGGCCCGACACTTGCCCATTGGATAGAGGCAAGGAGCTGACTTCTGGATGTACCATAGGTGATTAAAATTTGGAAAATCTTGCTTCTGCTAATGATACAACTCACAGGAATCAAACATGGGGAACCAATGATTGAACGGATCTCCCAAAGGCTGGGGAACCCAAGTATCAAGAGCCAAACCAAGAGCATTCGTTGAGCCAAACACTTTGGGTTGATCTTGATCATCGCCATTCAGCCTGTGATGACTCACAAATTCATACCCTTTGAATCGACAATAATCCACACATATATGACCCAAAAAGCACAAACTGATGGAGAGTCAAGAGAAAGAAAAGAAGAGAGAAGATAGAACCAAACAAAATAATACAAAATCTCACATCGCAGCGGAAAATATATAATATCATATCAATGATTTTTACAAAACAGAAATTGTATACACATACATCAATCAGAGTTCAACAATCAATCAGAATTATCAGCTTGCACGGTTATAAAAACCTATCTTTACAAATATTGATAATAACAATAACTCAGCACGGCGGATAATCAATAATCAAAATAGATACACGTATACGAAATGAAGATCTCCAGCTCTCCTGTTGAAGCTCCAAAAGCAACAAATCTAGACCTGTAAATATAGTCGGTCTGACCCAAGCATCGAAAGGGAAGAACGCCCGGATCAGTCTGGTAAACCAGCGTGAGAAACACACTCAACTAAATTTATTAATTTACCAAAAACTTTCCTTTATCAAAACAAAAGTATCTCATAAGACAAGTCCACACATAAACACTGACATGTTTTTACCTTACGATAACTAAACAATATCATATCAAATGTCATGTTATATTAGAGTAGTGTCTACTATATACAAATAATATTAATCATAGCCGAAATTGTTACATTGATTAAATTCCAGTATATAGCCCAATTGGGTAATACAATCAATATGGCAAACACGCAGTGGAATTGGGATTTCCATACAAATGACCAGGTGAAGGGACTACCTACTGGCAGTACATCTCTAGAAGAATGCACCGAAGACCATCATAAAGGATCCTCTACCAACACAAGACCGGCCCACCTCTATAACTAGATGGTACCGAATATATCATCCTCCGGTCGTTGCCGACCTTTACCGAGGGCCCTTTAGCATACAAACCACAATAATCAGATACACGACGTCATAGCGTGCAAAGATATATCTAAAAGAGGATGATCATATCCTAATGGGAATGACCTACTTAGCCCTGCTGCATCTAACCCTGTTTGGGTCATTTTCGGTTGATGAGGCTAGAGGTAACAATTACCTTTCACAAAGCACAATCACATCACTTAGAATGCCATATGGCCATTTCCGTTGACTACTAATTGCCTTCCACAAAAATACAACCCTTAAGCTCACACGTCTCAAGGAGGGTGTTAAGCTAAGAGAAGTTGCCTTCTCCGCCACCACTGATGTACGTTTGTAAAAACTAATGTACGTAATCTATAGGAATGCAATGTCAGACAAACATACACACAAGTTGTCCAGGAACGGGACAAACCGAAGGTACTTTCCTACCACATCCTATCGGAAAATCCCCAGGATTAGTAGCGAATAGTCCTTGCATTGGATATTTCATAATGAAGAGGCCATTGCTACTGGATGTATATTAGGATTTTAACCCCAAACGATCAACAAACAATCACCCACTATGAAACTCCGGAATATCAAGATCATCACAAGCAACCTACACAATCGTCGCATATACATTGGTCCGAAGTGGTTTTTAGACAAATCTGATCCAGGTCTCTTCGCACCAACAATGCAAAAGCATTTCTCAACCTCACATAGAAACTAAGTCTCATAGACTTATCACGTCTCCAACTTTCAACTTGCTATTCTTCGGGCCAAGAAGGAAGCTCGATAGATTGGAGTAATACTCCGCACTATACGAATCAACATCCTCAACACAAACGATAATCAAGCCTACATAGAAGGCTACGTACTAAGTGTACGACTAAATGGTTTACACATCAAGTCGAGGAACTAAAATTTTGACCAAGTCCGATAGTCGGTTATTTAACTATCAAAACAAACAAACAAACATTCAGCACCATATCAATCACTTGCCAAATATTCACTTTAAATTATCTTTAGAAAGATATATTCTCAAAACATTTCAACTTTCTATATTGGAAAACATTTCCATATACTTATTTAATAATAAGTAATTCACAAATCAATTTATTTTCAACATTTGGATAATACTCCGCATACTTAATTAAGGTTAAGTATATATTTCATTCTATAAGGAAAACATTCTTTTAAACATATTTATTCAGGTCAAAACGGATGTTGCGTAAAACATCGTCACGACAACCCAAAATCAATAGTATAGAGATTCAAAAATAAGATAGATATATAAATCCCAATACTATAAAAAACATTTCCTTTCGAAAATCATTTACTATAACAACAGTGTTATAGTCCATCATTTCCGTATTTCTCGAAAACGTCTATTTCAACAATGAATGTTGAAATCTATGGTTTCGATACTTAACACATTTTAAAACCATCTTTAAATCATTTAACCCCATTTAAAAGATCGCTTTCAAAACATTTCTTTAATATAATATTAACTGTCCAAAATCATGAATATAAATCGTTTACCAAATTTAATATAATTTCAACATTTAATTTAAAGGATAATTCACTGTCAAAAATTGTGAATAAAATCTCTAACCAAATTCAACACCTCTACATATTTAATTAAAACTTCAATTTATAAATTCTCTTATTAACCAATTCTACATATATCTCACTTACAGCCAAAAATCAAATTTATAAGATAATTCCTTATAAATTATTTATTTACAAAACCCATTCATTTTATAACTTCACAATTATAAATCTTATTCATTTGTAAAATCCATTTATAACTTCATTTTAACATCTACAAAACTTGTCTATAATTCAATTACTTTGATTTATAAAATATCAATTTTATAAATCCCATATATAAACCATTTAGTATAATTCAAAAACTCAATTTAAACTATTTACCAAATCATTAACTTAATATTTCAAAAATCACATTTTGATTATATTTCACAAAAATCATAATTTTTATAACATAAAAATTACAATATTTATGTATTCAAAATAAATTCAATTCCTTTACAATTCAAAAATCAATAAAACGTTTATTTCCAAAATCACATTTAAAATCCTTTTAAATTTGGAAATCATCACTTTAACATTTTTAAAATTCCAAAAATAGGCCCAATGCTGCAACAGCACTAAATACATCAATCACGACATCCAAAATATCATATATCATATGATAACAGAATATATCACTAATATCTGTAAATAAAATCAATACTGTTGAGGAATCCAGTTGGATCCCTCCAACCTGTCACCTACAACAAATATACACACTAGAATATATGTACAATGTTCGCTTCAAGGTAGACGCGCGTACAAATGGTCATCCGCTCATACACGGGAACGTATTAGGTTATCTGCTCCACTGGGCAGGAATATATCCAAATACCAATCGATATATCATATATCATCCAAAACGTCATCAATCATCATAAATAATATTTATATCTCACTTATATATAAATATCAGTGAGTCAGAAAGAGTGAGTTGTACTCACATTGCTTGCAGTTGTCGCGATAGCGATTTATTCCGATTAAAATTAAACAAGGGTTTAATTTTACCCAAAATTTTCACTAGCTAAAATAAATTCCAATCTGGCTCCATAATGTAGTGCTCGTCAATACGGTTCCAACGCAATTCGTTTCGTCGATTTTTGACCTCGTATGAAGAAGTTACGCTATTTAGAAGTTTATACGAATTATTATATATAATATAATTTACAAATTTTTTATTTTTAAACCTAGATTTGATCTCGGCCACTCGTTTCTGCATCTGGACATCAGGGCTGGTAGTTGCTTCTTCTTTCTTAGGTTCAATTCACGAATGAGATAACCCAAAGGCCGCCGTTTTCATCGAATTTTCGCGATCCAATCGAGCACCTAGAAGTTGATCAGAGAATACCACGTCGAAGCCCTCATCCTAGCACACCACCACCCCTGAGCACGGAGAGATCGATCTCGAATTCACATAGAAAATCGTGCATGAAGGAAGCACGAATGCATCCCCTTTTCTCTTCCCCTCGTCGATGATAACGCAGATTGACCGTTGGATTTGTAGATCGTGATGTGCTCTACAAGTTTAAAGTTGAAAGTTTTTTGAACTGATTGACGGATTTGGTGATAATCGAGGGGGAAGGTTAGAATTTTCTGGCCATTGAAAATCTAGAGACGGCTAGCCCTAACCCTAATAGGGTTTGATGCAAAATGAAATAAAAGTTGGCCTTTTATAGAAAATTCGCGCGCACTATTCATCCGAAATTTTTCCGAACTCGAAACGAAGTGTGTCGCCTGATGTTTATAATGTTTTACCCCATTTCAAATGCAATGGAATATAGATCGGGAGCCAATTCGATCGTATTTGAAAGATAGGTTTTCAAATCGACTATTTTAAATTTAAAATTACTTAAACCGATTTCTACGCGTTTTACCTTCCCCCGGACAAACCGTAAATCCGATTGACACAAAATTTGAAATATTACAATAATTTAACATTACGGATCCAATGAAACTGGTTTCGCCGAAATCCGAGACTGTTTGAAAAATGTCTATTTTTACTCATTAATTAAATATTAAAATATTCAGTTTCTGCAATTTAACTTTTAATTCAATTTTAAAAGTTTACCAACATCATTCTAATTCAAATAAGGTTTTATTACAACTTTATAAAACATTTTTATTCACATTAAATCCAAATATCTATTATTTCTGTAATTTCAAATATTAAATTAACAATTTAATTATGCAATTAAATCCTTATATTCGAAATATAATTTATTCAGCTTATAAAATTTACTTGGGAATATTTAAAATTAATTAAATATACGAATTTCAAATGACCGAAATTCTGGGTCGTTACATTCTCCCCGACTTAAAAGAATTTCATCCCCGAAATTGCTAAGTAAGAAAAAGTCACAAAATCCATTAAATTTTCAAAAACAATCATTCAAATTAGATTTACAAAATCTCTAAGCGTTTAACTTTCCCAAAATCCAATAGTTAAACTTCTTATAAAAACTTTTCTAACTTTTCAAATCCATATTTAGTTATCTTTTCAAAAACTTTCAACTCCAAAATCAAAAAAATTCCAACTTTTCTAACGCCTTAAATTTTCAAAAAAATTAGCCAGCGTCTCCATTGCACGGTTCGATCCGGAAAAAAAACAATACATATATCACAAATATACATCTCATCTCAATGATGAGGCATCCCGAAGGGAAAAAGTGTAAAAGTACGATATGTAATCTGAGATATGTACCATATATATTATTAGCGAGCATATACGGCTAATATAGCACGAAAGCGAGCTCCAAAAGCGAAGAAAGCGCAATCCGCACCTACTAAACACTCAACAACAAATGAGAAACATGTATATATGAAAATAATATCAATATACAAAATTGGAAATTTGTTTAAAGGAAAAAGTTTAATAAAATTTAATTTTAACGGACGTTAAAATTAAACTTCCGTCTCAAGGACAAGTGCCAAAATTTCTCCATCGTTCCTGCTTTTTTAGTTTTGTTTCTTCTGTAAACAAAATTTCTTCTTAATCAAACAATGGCAACCCAAACCAAAATCAATTTTCTTCTTCAAATTGATTTACAAGCGCAATTGGCTTCAGAATCTAAGTCGATGAATGTAAATCAAAATATTTCAAAAATTCTGAATAAATAAATGATGAACCTACGATTTCAAAAGGTAGGGTTTCAAATACTACGCATACAGTAGTAAAAAGAAGGCGAAAAACTACTTCATCCGCGGCTGTCGATTCGAATGAGATTGACGAAGATACAAAGAGGATGAAAAAAATCTAGGGCATGTAAAACTATGAATGAAGACGACACGAAGAAACAACAGCTTAGTAAAGAAAACGTCGGCAGAAAAAGAAAAATAAAGGTATAACAGCTGATTATTTTTTAAAATAAAAAATAATTTTACAATGATAGTTCAATTATCATTTGATTTGTTATTGAATGATAGATCAATACATCATTTGGTTTGTTGCATGTATAATATTGAAATATGAGATGATGGATGAACATGACATTCAATCTTTGACACATGATAAACAACAATAAGATGAATATTTATGGAATGATAGAAAAATATAGCATTGAAAAATTTTTAATACAAACATAGCATGACAGAATGATAGTTGAATATATCACTATATTTAATGTAGGTGGAATGATGCAATGATAGATGAAAATAACATTTCAATATTTGATAGATAGTAAAAAATAATTAGATGGATACTTATTCAATGATAGTTCAATATATCATTTGATTTGCATGTATAATATTGAAATATGAGATGATGGATGAACATAGCATTCAGTCTTTGACAGATGATAGACAACAATAAGATGAATATTTATAGAATGATAGAAAAATATAGCATTGAAAAAAATGTTAGACAAACATATCGTGATAGAATGATAGTTGAATATATCATTTTATTTACTGTATTTGTTAGGATGTATGGTAAATGATAATTATTGAATAATAGTTCAATATATCATTTGATTTACTGTATTGATAGTTGTTGAATGATAGTTCAACGTGTCATTTGATTTACTGTATTGATAGTTATTGAATGATAGTTCAATATATCATTTGATCTGTATGCATCATATTGAAATATGAGATGATAGATGAACATAGCATTCGGTTTTTGATGTTTGATAGACAACAATATGATGAATAGTTAAAGAATGATAGACAAATATAGCATCAAAAAAAAATGAAAGACAAACATAGCATTCAATCTTTCGACTTTAGAAGCATACATTGAAAAAAGAAATGATAGACAAATATAACATTTGAAAAAAAAATGATAGATGCATATAGCACTAGTAAATTATGCTTTCATAGTTGAAAAATTGATAGATAAAAATAAGAAAGCATTTAAAAATTGAGACATGAAAATAACATTATAGTTTGTTAAATACCGAATTATTCATTCATAGTTTTATGTACAGGGATCAAAAGGTAAAACATTGAAGAAAGCAAAAACGACCGATGGAAAAAAACCAAAGAAAGTATCTCAGAAAAAAATTCAGTATAGATGTAGCTTACTACCAATGATAAAAAATTTCAGGAAAACTAAGGAAAAAGAAGGTTATCTTGTAGATCAATTAAATTATTTAAAACAAACACCCTTCGAAAAATTCATGCTAGTGTTTTCTAAGAAATTTTATCCATAGCTGCTTTTACAAAATCATCAACAACCTTGGATGATATCATAGAAACATTTTCTATCAATGATGAAGCTTTTAAGTGGGGAATAATCTTTTATAAATCAAACCTGAAGACGTTTCAATTCTCTTTAGCTTACCTTTGTCTGGAATAAATATTTTTCCATTACCTAAAATGAGTTTACAAATCCTTCCAGACAATTGTAAAGATTTTGTACTAAGAAATTTTGGAACAATAGAGCACATCATAAAGGATCTTACAATTTCAAAGATAAATAATGTGCTGGAAGCACAACAATTTCAACATGAAAATGATTTTCCAAAACTACTTATCATTCTTGCAATGATAACCTTCTTCTTTCCTGATAACCAAAGATACTTACCATGGGGATATATTCCCTATATCCTTGATCAAAACAAAATGAACTCAGTATCTTGGCCAGTTTCAATTCATTATTCATTGATTAGAGCTTTGACGGCTTTCAAAACAAAGCCAAGAAACATGCCAGGTTGTTCCATGCTCTCAATTGTAAGTACAACATTCTAACTTTATGTTCATGCATCTATCTGTATAAATTAATTATACACATTATATGTTTTAACAAGTAATATTTTATTTATAGTTTTTCCTATGTGAGCATGTGAATTTGATATCTCCATTAGCAACATACTGTTCTACCTTACCTAGATTTGGGAGGTGGAATATTGCAAGCTTGAAAAAGGTGATCTCAAGAGAAGCATTGATGAACATGGACAATAGAAAGGTATTATTTATCACACTAGTATAAGAAATATATAATGATAAATAAATATATCATAACATAGTGTATATCAACAGTTGTCATTTTGTTATTATACAATCATAATTTAAATGATAGTTACATATATCAGTTCTACACAAATACAATTTTCTATAAGTGCTACTAAAGAATGATAGTCAGATATAGCATCACATGAAAAATGACAATTATATATAAAATTAGTTCATCCATTGTATGTTACCTCATTCATTACTATTTATGTTATTACATAGATTTTTGTTGAAATAAGAAATCTGACTGAAGATGAAAAAACACTTCTTCAACAAACAAGCCAACAAAAATTTGTCCAGCTGGATACCAATGAGAATATTGTGATGCACAAAATAGAAAATTTGGAAGAGACATCAAAAAAGCAAGTTGAGTCAATGCAGCAGTACATTGAAGATTTGGAAAATAAATTGAAGAAAAGTGAAAAAGAATTAGCAAAGGAAAAACAGAAAAGAATACAAGCAGAAGGCACTGTCACACAGTTGGAAAAAGAAATCAAGATTTTGAGATCAAAAGCAAAAGTAGAAATAGAACCACCATCACTTGATCTCAATATAACTCAAGAAATTAAAAAGATGCAGCAAGAGAAAGAACAACATGATCAAAACAAACCTTCATAGGCAATAGAAAAATCACCAGCAGTGCATGAAAAAACACTGAAGAAACCAAGCTCTTTAGTTTTGAGGGTTAAAAAGCGCCAACGAAGGAATAAAATTGATTCTGATTGCCAATATGAAATTGTTCACAGAAAAACAAAGAAAAATGTGGACAATGAAAACCAAAAGCAGCAACTTGAAACCAATGAAGGTCAGAAAGAAAATACAAATGAACAGAAACAAAAGAACAAAATGAAGAATCAGATTATGAACACGAATCTGAAACTGAAACAGTTGAACAAGTCACAACAATTGAAAATGAAGAAATTATTGATGTTGATGGGTACTCGCAATCAAGTACAACCTACAAGAGTAAAGATATCACAAAAAGCAGTATTCTACAATTATTGAATGAAGAACAGCAAAACAAAATTTTTACTTTCTTCAAATTTAACGAAAATGAGAAGTAAGAATTTTGATATTTTTCTTTCATTATATTTGTAATTAAATAAAATCGAAGAAAAATCAACTTGTCAATTATTGATTTTCAATTACAGCACTGTAGCGTATGAAAAAGATGAAGGACACAAAGGAGGAATCACAATAGTGAAATCTATGCTGGTAGCTATTCTGTTTGAAGGGGTTACAGATGGATAGGTATGCATCAAATTAAAATTATGATAGTAAAAAACTGCATATAAATATATAAAATGAAAGAAAGATAACTAAACCTAGCATTCAAATTTTCAAAATGCATATGAGTGAATTGAATGAGAGAGTGGCAGCTAAAAGTAGCATTAGTATTTTTAAAATGCAGCTAACTTTATAGGATGGGAGAATGATTGATAAAACTAGCATTCATAGTTTTTTAAGTGCATATAAGTGTATAGGATGAGAGAATGATAGTTAAAACTAGCAATCAAAGTTTCAAACTGCATATAAATGTATTGAATGAAAGAATGGGAGTTAAAAATAACATTGATATTTGTAAACCGCATATAAATATATAGAATGTCCAAGATGACTGATTAAACGATCATTTGCATTTTTCAGTGCATACAATGCAACAAACATATAAATGAAAGTGAATGCTAGCATTAATATTCCTGGCCCAAAAAGGAAAAAAAAAATTATTCCATGAAACTTACAACCTTTGTTGTTTGGTTTAACAGCTTATTGATTGGTTTTATTACAATCAAGGGATGTATGAACACAGTAACTACTTCACCACAATGATGATGGTAAGTATAAGCTTTTCAATATAAATGTTAAAATAATATAAAGTATTCTAATACATATGAATGTGCAGAATTCTTTAGTATATGACCAACAAACTATGATCAAAGACATAGTTATACCAACATTAGATGTCATTGTCAAAGATGAATTTACAGAGAAAATTTTCTTCCCTCTACATTACGAAAACCATTGGAGCTTGTTGATTCTAAACTACGAAACAATGCAGTGGAGTCATTATGATTCAACAAAACCAAAAACTAGATCAACAAGGACTTCAAACCCCAGCTATAACCAAGCCATCATTCTTGTAAGAAAAGTATAATTTTGAAATCACTCTAACATTAATATACAAAACTAAATTTACTTCTTGCAGAAAGACAAAATTGAATTGATGTTCAAGACGAAATGGGCAGAATTAGGAATACTGAACAAAGAATTTCACAAACCTAAAGTGTTGTAGCCAAAAAGCCCACCACAGGATTCAGATTCATAAGTAACTAATTTCATTTCTTCTCTTGTTTAAACTATCATTTCTATTTTTAAATTGCATAAGAATGCATTAAATATGCAAAATGATAATTAAAACTAGCATTGCTAATTTACAGTTCATTGATTTGCATTTATTAAACAAAAAGATTATGTATAAGATGCACATTCCACACGCAGCAATGATGTCTCTATGAATACATTGATTAATATTGTGATCAAAATATAAAGATATATTTTAGAATTCTAGAGTAAAAATTGCAATATTATTTTAGCATTAGGTTTTACTGTAATATTTACTAATATTTCTATATTTGAACCAGACTTGATTGTGCGTTCTTTGTCATGGTAAACATGAAAAAACTGGACAAGGATGAGATACCATAAAAATATCCAAAGGAAATGCCTAGAAACGTAAGAGCTGTAGTGGTGTATAGCATACTCAATGATCCACAATACAGTTGGTCAGTGGAGAAACTCTGCAAAGATTCTACATAAAAATTTGTTGTTGCAATTTAACTTCTTAGAATTTGGATATATTTGAACTGAACCACTTGTGCTAATTAAACTGAGACGGAGTCTGATATGGAGTCTAAGATGGAATCTGAGATGAGTGTCTTATACGTTTTCCAATGATTGTATTTTGTTCTCAGTGTATAAACTGCTCAGATGAATTTGAACTTCTCGATTTGAATTTGATTTGATTATAGTTATCTGTTTTCAATGCATGAACTACAATGTATAAACTATGGATATATTCAAGTGTCATTTTTATGTGTTTTTAATGCTTTTACTATATTTCTAATGTACCAAATAATGTTTTATACTGAAATGCTAGATAGAACTAGCATTATGCGAAAATACATTTCTCAGTGATTGAACTGTGATCAATAATATGTGAATTTATCCATATAGAATTTTTATATGATTTCCAATGTTTGAACTCCATTTCAAGTGTGATGACTGTTGTTTATACTGTAATGCTAGTTATAACTAGCATTTAATTGAAATGATATGTAGATATAGGTAGTTATGGAGATAGTAAGTGCTGGGGTAGAAACATGGAGATGGTGGTTTTATTGTAAGTTAGGAAATCAAAGGTAATGGGTTGTTATATGGTGATAATGGAAGCGTTGCTATATGAAGAAAATGGTGGAGATGCCAGCAATTTAGCAGTGGAAGTTTGAGTGTGGGATGTATAGCAGCAGCAAAGTAAAGGTGTAGTTTAAAATGAAGTAGCAAGCAATAGTGGTAGTTTAAGTAGTAAAGGGTAGTATTATGTTGGGGTAGTGATGAAGTATGCAGGGTGGAAGAAGTGATTGGTATGGGGATGACTGGTATGCACATTTGTGACTGAAGTAAGGAGATTAGTTTGCACAGTAAGTAAAGTAGTTGTTGATGACACTGTTTGTTGTGTAGCAATATATGTTGTTTTCTGTTATTTTTTGAAACAGAGAGATGTAGTATGCATAATGAAGATATCCCATATACAAATTATTGTTAATTCTTTTTTCTAACTACTGTTTCTAACAGTAAGAGAAGATATTCCATTGCAGTATAGAAGAAATACGGGAGCAGATGTTCCTCCATATCATATAAACAATACATCATCATACTGGCAAATCATTACAAAACCACTTAAGTAATCTAATCAAGTAATCATATAAACAGTATATCATCATCATCAAATCATTCGTTCTTGCTTAAAAGCTTACTCAGTTCTATACAATGACAGATGATGGGTTTCAATGACAGAGAGATGCATAATGATTATAATGCAATGCTAGTTACAACTGGCATTCAATTGAAATGATAAGTACATATAGCATTTAGAAATATCAATACCGAAATGCAGAGGAACATGAGATATTGCAAATTAAAATAAAATAACCAAAACATTTCACCTTTTAATTTCTAATGATTTCACAAAGTCTGACTTCATTTTTCTATAAGCTTTTACAGCTGTACACTTAAAAAACTTCTCAATTATGGTAACAAAACACATAAATTTTCTTAAATTTTTGAAGAACGAAGACAATTCCTTTTGTTGTGGCCAACTTCATTACACTGACTGCATCTATTTCTTTTACTTTGTGAATATCCAAATCCACCATGCCTCTTTGTAGATGGTCTTCCAGCACCACGAATTTCTCTAGGAGGCCTAATCAAAACATCATTTTCAGCAGCAATTGGCTTATCAAAATCTGGAATTGGATTGATAGCATTAGCATAAGAAGATCTGAAAGTATTAACGGTAAAATAGTCCTCCACAAAATCATAAACTGATAATCTACACTTGTTAATGCACTTAATTGCATGAGAACATGGAAAACTAGTAACCCTCCATTGATTACAACTGCATAAAAGATTTTTAAGATCAAAAACCTATGACTTAGGAGATTTAACTTCAAACACAATTTTCGAAGACTTAAAGAAATTCCAACCAAAGCCATCATCTACTAACTTTGACAAAAGTTCCTCCATAACAGGACAAAGATATGTTGTCCACAGACAACATTCCTCTCTTCGTCTCGCCATTTGCTCCATAACTTCCACTCGAATACCATCCAAACAAGAAGTAATAGGCATAACTCTATCTTTCAAAATCCATGAGTTGAAACTTTCTGCAACATTAGAAGAATATTCACCATAACGCTTTCCTTGAAAAAACAAATATGTCCAATGGTCAAAAGGTTTATCTCTTAAAAAAAATTTCTACAGATGTACCCCCAATATCCTTAAATTTAGAAAGATATCGCTCAAAATCATACACATTAGAAGCTCTAGCACAAAGTTCGAACAACTCCACAATAGATGAATCACCTTTAGCCACCTTGACAACAGTACCAATATTATGTTCCATGTGAAGTAAACAATAGCTATGATATGAAGAAGGAAATATTTTAGGAACACCAAAAACGAGACCCCATTGATGATCAAACATAAAAACTAAAGACCGATCTTCATTAAGCATTCCTTTTAGATGGGATAAAAACCAAGACCAATTAGATTCATTTTCATGTGAAACAATACCCATAGCAAGAGGAAAGAAACCTACAAAATAAATAATTAATGACAGCTCAGTAATAAGAAACATGAATTATATTAAACATCAAAACCATTATTAAATGTTAATAATTTCTATTATACACAATTAAAGTAAATTCAAAATGATATATGAATATAGCATATGTTATTTTAAAGTCTTTTAGTTACTACTGCATAAAATTTTAGTTCTTGTTTTTGTAAACATTTATACCATAAACATTTCTAGTGTAACCAGGTCAATCATTGAATAAAATAAAGCCAACAATTCTTTTGTAAACATGGCTGCATTATAATTATGTACAACTTTGAACAATGATAGTTTAATATATCATTACTAGAAAAACAAATAAGTAAATAAAACAAAACAAAAATGAAACTCGTACCTTGATTACCATTTATAGAAGTAGCAGCTAACAAAACATCGGTCTTCCCTTCAAAGCAGCTGCGCCTTAAAATATTAATGGCCAACAATGTTTAAATCCAAGTAGACAAGCACCAAAACCAATACAAACTCTCTCAAACTGATCAGTTGAAACATTAACTTCCATGGCCACATAACTACCAGGATTATACTTTTGCAACGCCTCTAAATACCAATGTAAATCATTATATGACATAACATCATCCCCATATATTTCTTTTAAACCAACTGTTTTCCGCTATAAGCATAATAATATGAAAGATTAAAATTGTACTCGTTTCTAAATTCCTTCATAATATCTTTTGGCTTCTTCATAGGAGCATCTCGAATTTGATCAACAATCAAAGATTTAACAAATCTACTAGAAATATTAACTTTGTTAACATCTCTAAGACCGGCTCCACATAAATGATCGAAATTGTAAGTTCTAATAAAAAACCGAGAGAGTAGACCAGGATCCGAAGAAGCATTAAGATAAAACTTACAACCATCCTTCAATCAAGAGCAATTAACCGAAATTCTATCTGGAGAATTTCTTACAAAAATCAAATCATAACCATTTTTTGTTTGATATGCCATTAAAAACTCTCGAAAATCCTCAGCTCCATTAAACAAAAACCAACAAAATCCACAATAATTTTTTGAGAACCTTTCTTCAACATATCTTTCAAATAATAAGAAGAATCGGCATGTGAATCACTATTTGAACCAGAATTGCTACCAGTTGAAGTGCTTTGAACACTTGCGTTGCCTAAACCACAGCCAGTAATATCAGCTTCCTTAACACAAATATTTTCCTTAACAGTAAACTTAAAATATTGACTCTTCTTGAAAATTAGAAAACACACAATATTAATCATATCTGAATCAGTATCAACGATTATATTCTTATTCTCAAGAACATAAGAAATCTCAGTAGAAAATGGACTAAGATGTGGCCAAACTTCACAATTTTCAGTTTTAACACCAAACAAAGAAGAGCCCGTCGTGAGTCGAGTAGAATAACAATTCTCATTATGTTCAAAAATAATTAGCAAACTATTTTCTTCATCATTGTAGATATCAGTACTGCAAAAGAAATTAAAAAACCAATTAACAAACTTACTTAATGTTATGACACAGCAACAACAGAAAATGTTAAATTAACATAGCATAACAAATCAAAATCAAATCAAGAGATAAATGAAAGAAATATAAATTAATTAAAAAGCATATGATAAATGAACATAGCACATTCAAATTAGAACAAAATATGAATACAAAAGCAAAGAATGCTATATAAATATAGCATAACGAAAAAAACTACATACAAAATTCACTAGAAAGATAGATGAACAGTAAAATTGTAAACCCTTAAACTATACTGAAGAAACAGAATGATACACAATAAAATATTACGTTGCCATTGAAACAAATCCAAAATAGGAACTGAAATCTGGAAGAAGACAAACTATGCAATCTAGAAAAACAAAAATATACTTAATAATCGAACGATATTTTATTAGAGAAAGATAAAAAGAACATCCAAACAAATAAAGCAATATACCTGAATGTAAGGAAATGGTTTGATAAAGATCCAGAGCATGATGAAGATCGACGATAAAAAAACACGATGAAGATCGATGACAATCGAGAAGATCGAATACAAAACGTGTCCTCGAATCGAGAAGATCGATGGACTAAAATTAGTAATATCAGAATGATGGTAGAGAAGAAATAAAGACGAAAATTTAAATTTTCCAGAAATTTGTCCTTAGAACGAAAAAATAAAGCCCGCGTCCTTCAGACGAAAAAAAATCATCCGCGTTCGTAGGCCCAAAAACAGAAATAAAAACTTCCTCCAGCTCATTTTCCTGTATACAAAATATATCAATACAACAACTATATATGCCAATATAGCAAATGCCATCCAAAGCAATAAATCCAACCATTCAACAACTATCATCCAACAAACCAATATCCATCCAATCAATCCATAACAAATCAATATTCATTCACTTCTTACGAATATTCATTGAAATGGATTTTTCAATTTAATCACGTTTGATTCATTAATATTGGACTTAACTAACATTCATTCATTCATTTTCAATTAGTTTACATTCACTAATTACATTCAAGTTTGTTTACTTCCAAATCAAATTCAATTTAAATTCTACTTATTCTTACTTCACTTTCAATTTGAATTTGATTATTTAGCTTTCAATTTTATTAATTCAATTTCATAAATTCAATTTCATATGAATTTTCTATACACTCAATTAACTTCCATCTAACAACCAATGCATATCCAACATCACCAAATTTACTTAATTTACATTTGATTGATTAACATTCAATTCATATTTCGTTATTTCAATTGCTAATTCAATCTACAAATAAAGTTGAATTTCTTTATATAACTCAAATTCACATTCATAACTTCATTTTATTAATTCACTTTATTAATTTACTTCGATACCCAAAATCAACTTGATTCAACATCACTTAAGTTATGTTTCATTTCAACTTCATTTACATTTACTATACAACTTAAGTTCATCTCTAATTCATTTCAAATTCTATTTTATTTATATTTACTTAAGTCAAATTCATATCACTATTCAAATTCAGATTTTGTTTTGCTTAACAAAATTGTTTAACCATTTTAACTATTGGTTTTGCTTACCTTTTCACATTTTATAAGTTATACAACTTATTATTTAATCTTTCACAAACATTTACGTAAGTTTACTTCCATTCACAAAACTCATTTTATAATTTCAAGTCCAATTCACTTTATTAACTTTCCTTTAGTTAAATTTCAAATCATATATTTATTATGCTAACTCAAATTTATTTCAACTTTAATAAAGTAAATTCTTACTTCATTTTATATTATAAGTCCAAAACTTATTTTACTTATGTTTATAAATTAAAACTTGGATTTTAAATTCAAATTTGTTTATCAAAACAAAACTTAAATTTTCAATTTACTATTGGTAGCAAATCCATCACACAGAAACTCGAAAATGATACTGATGATGCTGCAGTCATCACCCTTATTATTTCCCAGTAACAGTAGTGAATTTAGTGCTTTCTATCCTTTTAAAAAAATTCTTTTATTATTTATAAACCACATTTACAAATCTTTTACTTATATAATTTCACTTATTTTTTATTTATAATAATATAACCTCTTTAACTTTGAAAAACAACTTTCAAAATCAACGGTATTCAAATTCTTAGTTTAAATCATTTTATTTATATTCATATTTATAAATATGCTCGTTTAGTTTCATTTCTTATATATAAGATTATTTCACAATTGTAAATCATATTAATTATAATTCCATACTTATAATTCATTTGCTTATATAATTTATTCTTTTACAATTGTTGTTTTCATTAAGATTATTCAAACAGCTTTTATTAACTTATATATACTTTCATTTTCAAACAACGAAACGATTCAATTTATATACACTTTAATAATTCTGAAAAATCATTTCCATTATATATAAAATATAATTGAGGTAAAATTATTTCATCTACCTAATTTAAAATAATACTATGTCGACTTGCCTCGTTTAAGTGTTTGGAAATCCCTATCGATAATATGGCGTCCCATATACCGACCAGAATTCACAAAAAACTCAACGGATAGGCAAACACAATATAAAACATTTTATATTCACTAACAAATACGCGCTCATATATATAATACACTCAAACTCAATCTAGGGTGCTATTTTCCCTATCTATACTGAGTATACATCAAAGCTTAGGAATATACAAAATCTAAGCTTTGATACCACGTGTGACGATCTGCAAATCCGTACCCTTTGAATCGACAATAATCCACACATGTAAGACCCAAAAAGTACAAACTGAAGGAAAGTCAAGAGAAAGAAAAGAAGAGAGAAGATAGAACCAAACAGAACAATACAGAATCTCACATCGTAGCGGAAAATATATAATATCATATCAATGATCTTTACAAAACAGAAACTGTACATACATACATCATTCAGAGTTCAATAATCAATCAGAGTTATCATCTTGAATAGTTATAATAACATTTCCTTACAAATGCTGATCATACGACAACTAAGCACAACGGATAATCAATAATCAAAATAGATACGCGTATACGAAATGAAGATCTCCACCTCTCCTGCCGAAGCTCCAAAAGCATCAAATCTAGACCTATAAATATACGCGGTCCGATCCGAGCATTGAAAGGGAAGAACGTCCAGATCAGTCTAGTAAATCAGCGTGAGAAACACACTCAACTGAATTTATTAATTTACCAAAAACTTTCCTTTATCAAAATAAAAGTATCTCATAGTCCACACATAAACACGGACATGTTTTTACCTTATGATAACTAAAGCATATCATATCAAATGTCATGTTATATTATAGTAGTGTCTACTATTTACAAATAATATTAATCATAGCCGAAATTGTTACATTGATTAGATTCCAGCATATAGCCCAGTTGGGTAATATAATCAAAATGGCAAACACGTAGTGGAGTTTGGATTTCCATACAAATTACCAGGTGAAGGGACTACCTTCCGATAGTACATCTCTAGAAGAATGCACCGAGGACCATCATAAAGGATCCTCAACCAACACAAGACCGACCTACCTCTATAACTAGATAGTATCGAAAATATATCATCCTTCGGTCGTTACCGACCTTTACCGAGGGCCCTCTAGCATACAAACCACAATAATCAGATACACAATGTCATAGCGTGCAAAGATATATCTAGAAGAGGATGATCACATCCTAATGGGAAATGTCCCACTTAGCCCTGCAGCATCTAACCCTATGGGTCATTTCTGGTTGATGGGGCTAGAGGTAACGATTACCTTTCACAAAGCACAATCACATCACTTAGAATGCCACACGGCCATTTTCGTTGACTACTAATTGCCTTCCACAAAAATACAACCCTTAAGCTCATACGTCTCAAGGAGGGTGTTAAGCTAAGAGAAGTTGCCTTCTCCGCCGCCACTGATGTACGTTTGTAAAAAATAATGTACGTAATCTATAGAAATGCAATGCCAGACAAACATACATACAAGTTGTCCAGGAACAGGACAAACCGAAGGTACTTTCCTACCACATCCTATCAGGAAATCTCTAGGATTAGTAGTGAATAGTCCTTGCATTGGATATTTCATAGTGAAGAGACCACTGCTGCTGGATGTATATTGGGATTTTAACCGCAAACGATCAACAAGCAGTCCCCTACTATGAAACTCCGGAATATCAATATCATCACAAGCAACCTGCACAATCATCGCATATACGTTGGTCCGAAGTGGTTTTAAGATAAATCTGATCCCGGTCTCTTCGCACCAACAACGCAAAAGCGTTTGTCAACCTCACACAAAAACTAAGTCTCATAGACTTATCACCTCTCTAACTTTCAACTTGCTATTCTTCGGGCCAAGAAGGAAGCTTGATAGATTGGAGTAATACTCCGCACTATACGAATCAACATCCTCAACACAAACGATAATCAATCCTACAGAAGGCTATGTACTGAGTGTACGACGAAATAGTTCCCACATCAAGTCAAGTAACTAAAATTTTAGCCAAGTCTAATAGTCGATTATTTAACTATCAAAACAAACAAACAAATATTCAGCATCATAACAATCACTAGACCCTTTTAATTAATCTTTTATTAATTAAATCACTTGCCAAATATTCATTTTAAATTATCTTTAAAAAGATATATTCTCAAAACATTTCCAACTTCTATATTGGAAAACATGTCCATATACTTATTTAATAACAAGTAATTCACAAATCAATTTATTTTCAACATTTGGAAAATATTCCATATACTTCATCAAGGTTAAGTATATATTACATTCTATAAGGAAAAGATTCTTTTAAATATATTTATTCGGGTCAAAACGGATGTTGCGTAAAACGTCGTTACGACAACCCAAAATCAATAGTATAGGGACTCGAAAATAAGATAGATATATAAATTCCAATACCATGCAAAACATTTCCTTTCGAAAAACATTTACTATAACAACAGTGTTATAGTGTAACATTTCGATTTTTCGTTGCTTGAAAACCGACATCAATACGTCCACTGTATCAAATGCCGCATAATCGAATGCCGGAAAACCGAATTGTTAGGGTTAAAGAAGAAGAGGTAGAAGAAAAAGATAGAAGAAATAAGAAAAGATAGAACAGAACAGGAAACAGCAGAACAATATCAGAATCTCACAATCGCAGCGGAACAACATATAATAATTAAATGAATAATCTTTAAACAAAAGAATTATATCAGTTATTACATTACATCACATCATCAGAGTGTACAACAATCAAACAACAACAAACAGCGGAAAAGAAATACTATATACTAGTAATACGCCATGCCATCAATCTTGCCTCCAGCAACTTCTGAATTCCAAAATATCCTGATAAACCCGACTCTAGACCGCCCGTGTGGAAATTGGTGGGCACCCAGAGTTTAGGAAGGAAAACAATAAACTCCGAGTCAGTCATGTGACTGGTATGAGAACTAAAACAGTTTATTTTATCTTTAAAACAAAGAATAGGATATTTTTAAAATAGATTCGCAATGCTTTTAAAAATGAGACTACCATAAGGCCTCCCGCACGCACACACAATGCAAACGCAGAATCGGAGGAGATTTCTCCTTATGATAGTCAAAGATGCTTGATACGCATTAAAAAGAAACATTTGATATCATTACTAGTGCATAGTGTAGGAAAACATTTCGAAAGTAAAGATATAAATCTTAGCCAGCATAGGCATTCCACACTTATGCCTAGTATAGCTACCATCCAAACAGTGGGGCACCACCATAAGTGAATGATAGGTTCTACAACTAAAACCGTACAAGATCGTATTGTTTTATTTGGATTTCCAACAAATGGTCAGGCTAAGGAACTTCCTACTGCCACATGGGATCGCCTCTGGCTTGACGTCCCGAGAATTTAACCAGCTCTCTACCAACACAAGGCCGGGTTACCTTTGTCACTAGGTAACTACTACACGACTATGCCATCCCCCGGTCCCATTGGACCTTTATCCGAGCGCTCGAGTCCAACAACACCACACAGTAATAGATATAGTATATCAACATGAGTAAGTATCTGGGCTCCATACCATGATACCACCCTTTCCAGAAGGAAATGACATACCCTAAAGGGTGCTACCCCTAATAACCTTGTCGCATCCTTCCTGTTTTGACCATTTCCGGGGTGTGAGGTCTGACGAAGTCTCGTCCACAAAGCCACGCTTTGGTACAAAGCCATGCTTTGGGTCAACAAATGATCAAAGCAATGATCACAAAGATACATGATCAAACAAATGATCATATCACAAATGATCAAACAATGATCATTTCACAGCAACACTCAGCATGTCACATTACCAAATTGGGAATATATCGCTGATAACCATCAACTACATAACCTCTGAGCTCGTACGTCTCAGAGAAGGGTGTTAAGCTAAGAGAATAAATTCTCCGCCACCAACAGAAATATATTTGAAAGAAATCAGCTTTATCTCTCAATTTGTAATGTCAGGCATACTATCTTATACAAGTCTGTTCCGGGATCGAACAGAACCGAAGGCACTTACAAAGAAGTCCTTGCAATCTGGATATTCACTAATCACGTCCAGACTTCCCATCACATATGCAATTTCTATACCGGGGCCATTCGGTGCAGAAACATTCGACGGTAACGCTTCCGTTTTCAAAAATATCCGGTCTTCAACACCGGTCTTCAAATGTAATTCATAACGACGTATCACATATTCGAATGGGTTATACAACCCCAAGGTCCTTTCCCGGTTAACCCGAATAGTGAGCGCTTATTCAAAAATAAGTGTGGCATTCAAATTCAAACAAATCACAACAAATACCCATTCAAAGGTAAATACTGATAGTCAGTTATCGAACTATCAATGGATATGCACAACATCACCAGATTCCAAATAATTTTTCAAATTATTTATTTTCCAAAAATATCTTTACAAGATATATAATTTTCACACTTCAACCATTTGAAAACAATTATCAAATCACTTTTCACCTTTACCAATTTTGAAAACAAATTTCAATCATTTTCCTTACGCGGAAATACTTTCATTTCAACATGGTTCATTTAAACCCATTAAATAAATCCTTAACGATTTACTTTATATTTACGTTCCAAATCCGTAAATTAATTCCCACACTTCAAAATAAATCAACGTTTATTTTTAAACAATTTCCCTTTCCATTTATAAATTCCATAGTGAATTTACATTCCAAAATATTTATGAATATACGATTTCAATTATTCATTTTCAATTTATCTTCAAAAAGGTAAATTCTCAAAACTTTTCATTTCACATTGGAAAAACATTTCCATACTTATTTATAAATGAGTA
Organism: Allium cepa; assembly: GCA_030765085.1. Classification (NCBI taxonomy): domain Eukaryota; kingdom Viridiplantae; phylum Streptophyta; class Magnoliopsida; order Asparagales; family Amaryllidaceae; genus Allium; species Allium cepa. The sequence continues at coordinate 65,311,051 of CM060935.1, forward strand.
ATTCCCAAATCTATTTATTTTCAACATTTGGAAAATATTCAATATACTTAAATCAAAATTAAGTATATATTTCATTCTTTAAGGAAATCATTCTCTTAAACATATTCATTTGGGCCAAAATGAATGTTGCGTAAAACATCGTTACGACAACCCAAAATCACTAGTATAGGGATTCAAAATTAAGATAGATATATAAATCCCAGTACTATACAAAACATTTCCTTTCGGAAATCATTTACTATAACAACAGTGTTATAGTCCACCATTTCCTTCTATTTCTCAAAAACGTCTATTTCAACAATGAATGTTGAAATCTATGGTTTCGATTCATAATACATTTAAAAACATCGTTAGATCGTTTTAATTCTATTTAAAACATCACATCCAAAACGTTTTCTTTAACATATTATTCACTGTTCAAAAACGTGAATATACTTCGTTAACCAATTTCATCATTTCTATACATTTTATTTTAAAGGATTATTCACTGTCTAAAACGTGAATATAACTCCATTAATAAGTTACAACAATTTACTTATCAAAATAAGTCGTTTTGCGGATTTATAAAACAATGTTTATAAATTCCATTTCTATTTATTTTATAACGACTTCCTTTTATAAATCTCCTTTATTAACCTATTTTCAACTTATAACTCAATTATATACCAAAAGTTCATATTATAAGTTAAATGCTTATAATTTATTTGTTTACAAAATCGTTCTTTTAAAACTTCCCAAATTATAAATCTTATAACTTATAAGATTCATTTATTTACCCAAATCTATTATTTTAATAACTTTACAAATTTTATAAACCTACTGCTTACAAAATTCCATTTATAACTTCACCGTTTATAATTCTATAAATTTCATTCATTTATGAAATTCATTTAGACTTCATTCTGACACTTATAAAAACTCGTTTTATACTTCAAATATTTTAATTTATAAATATCAATTTATAAATCCCTTGTATAAATCAATTTATACTATTATTTTTAAAACATCTTTAAACTCCTTTATAATTTCCTCATTTTGATTTATAAAATAATCAAATCTTATGAATCCTATATTTAAACTTTTTACAATAAATTCAAAAAATCCCAATTTAAACTATTTTATAAAATCATTAACCTCATATTTTCAAAAATCATCTTTTAACTATCCTTCTCAAAAAATCATAATTTTTATAACATTAACATTATAACGTTTATTTATTTTAAATGAATCAATTCCAAAAATATTTTATAAAAGTATATTTTCAAAAATCACTTTAAAAATCCTTTTAAAATTCCAAAATTGGCCCAATGATGCAACACACCAAATAGTCAATCACGACAACAACGACATCATATATCTGTATATGATAATCAACAAATATCAAAATATCTGAAATCAATTAAATATTGTTGAGTAATCCAGTTAGATCCCTCCAACATTTTTCCCTGCATCCAAAGATGTTAGCACAATACTAATTCCGTTCCAATACGGAATTATCGCGGTATATGGGATTTAAAATACTATCCGCTTAATTGACGATGCAATAGGGTCTCATCCGCTATATAATGCGGAAAAATCAAATCCAAGTACATAAATAATACCAATTTCACTATACTGTGAAATATTCGCGGTATATGTTTTTAATAAATAAAATCCGCTTACTAACGGCTTATAATGTCTATTTTAACAATCAATAGATTACAATCATCATTCAAACATACATTCAAGAATTTTTAATCTAACTATTTAAAATTTAAAATCGAAACCGATTCGATTGAGTGAGAAGTTCTGTAACGCCCCGAAAATTTTCGACTTTCGAAAATTCAACATCGACACTCACTTTATCGACTGTCGACAAATCGAAGGTCAAAAACCGGAATGTTAGGGTTTTAAAAAGAATTTAGGAGAAGAGGAAAAGAGAGAAGAGTAGATACTAAGATAGAAAATAGAGAGGAAAGAAAACAGAAAATTTTAAAATAGAACTGACAGAAAGGAAACAACAGAACAACATCAGAATCTCACAATCGCAGCGGAACAACATATAATAATAAATGAATAATCTTTAAACAAAGAACTATATCAGTTATTACATTACATTTCATTACATCATATCATCAGAGTGTACAACAACATACAACAACAAACAGTGCAGCGGAAAAAGAAATACTATATAAACTAGTAATACGCCATGCCATCCAGCTTGCCTCCAGCAACTCCTGAATATCCAGAATATCCTGATAAACCTAACTCTTAACTGCCCGTGTGGAAATTGGTGGACACCCAGAGTTTAGAAAGGAAAACAATAAACTCCGAGTCAGTCATGTGACTGGTGTGAGAACTCAAAACAGTTTATTTATCTTTAAAATCAAAATAGAGGAATATTTTTAAATTCAATTCGCAATGCTTTTAAAAATGAGACTACCATAAGGCCTCCCGCACACACACACAATGCAAACGCAGAATCGGAGGAGATTTCTCCTTATGATAGTCAAAGATGCTTGATACGCATTTAAAATAACATTTGATATTATTACTAGTGCATAGTGTAGAAGAAATTCATTTCGAAAGTAGAATATAAATCTTAGCCAACATACGACCATTATCGTATGCCTACTATAGCTACCATCCAAACAGTTTTGCGACACCATAAGTGAATGATAGGTTCTACAACTAAAACCGTACAAGTTTCGTATTGTTTCTTTGGATTTCCAACAAATGGTCAGGCCAAGGAACTTCCCATTGCCACATGAGAATGCCTCTGGATGGACATCCCCGAGAACCAAACCGGATCTCTACCAACACAAGGCCGGGTTACCCCTAACTGAGTAACAACTGACCGAATATGCCATCCCCCGGTCCTTTGGGACCTTTCACCGAGCGCTCGCAATCAATTCACACAATCATAATAAAGTGTTTTCAACATGAGTAAGTATCTGGGCTCCATACCATGATACCACCCTTTTCAAGAAGGAAATGCACACATCCTAAAGGGCGCTACCCCTCATAACCTTGCTGCTTCTTTCCTGTTTTGACCATTCACGGGGTGTGAGGCTCGACGAAGTCACGTCCACAAAAACATACTTTATACAAAAGCCATGCTTTGGGTCAACAAATGATCAACACAATGATCACAAGGATAGACGATTAAATAAACAATCCTATCACAAATAATCAACACAATGATCATTTCAGCATCACTCAGCATGTCACATTACCAAATTGGGAATATATCGCTGATAACATTCAACTATATAACCTCTGAGCTTGTACGTCTCAGAGAAGGGTGTTAAGCTAAAAGAATAAATTCTCCGCCACCAACAGAAATATATTTGAAAGAAATCGGCTTTACATCTCAATTTGTAATGTCAGACATACAATCCATACAAGTCTGTTCCGGGCTCGAACAAAACCGAAGGCACTTCTTACGAAGCCCTTGCAATCCGGGTATTCACAATCCCGATTGAATTTCCCATCACTTAAGGAATCTCTATACCAGGAGCTACCCAGTGCAGAGACAATCGATAGGTCATCCTATCGCTTTTGCAAATACTCGGTCTTCAACACCGATCTTTAATGCAATTCACAACGACGTATCACATATTCAGAATGGGTTATACGACCCCATGGTCCTTTCCCGGTTAATCCGAATAGTGAGCGCTTATTTAAAAATAAGTGTAGCATTCACATTCAAACAAATCACATCAAATACCCATTCAAAGGGAAATATTGATAGTCGGTTATTAAACTATCAATGGATATGCACACATCACCAGATTCCAAATAATTTTCCAAATTATTTATCTTCCAAAATATCTTTACAAGATATATAATTTCAACACTTCAAAAATAAATCAATATTTATTTTCATACAAATTCCACTTTCACATATAAATTCCATAATGAATTTTATATTTCAAAATATCCATGCATATACGATTTCAATTATCCATTTCAATTTATCTTCAAAAAGATAAACTCTTAAAATATTCACTTTATATCGGAAAACATTTCCATACTTATTTATTCATAAGTAATTCACAAATTTTATTTATTTTCAACCTTGGAAAATATTCAATATACTTAAATCGAATTAAGTATATATTTCATTCTATTAAGGAAATCATTCTCTTAACATATTCACTTGGGCTAAAACGAATGTTACGTAAAACATCGTTACAACAACCCAAAATCACTAGTATAGGGATTCGGAATTAAAATAGATATATAAATCCCAATACTATACAAAAACATTTCCATTCGGAAATCATTTACTATAACAATAGTGTTATAGTCCACCATTTCCTTTTATTCCTCGAAAACGTCTATTTCAACAATAAATGTTGAAATCTATGGTTTCGAATCTCAACACATTTTAAAACATCGTTAGATCGTTTTAATTCTATTTAAAACATTCACATTCAAACCATTTTCTTTAACGTGTTATTCACTATTCAAAAACGTGAATATACTACGTTAACACATTTCATCCTTTTATTCATTTTATTTCAAAGGATTATTCACAGTTCAAAAACGTGAATATAACTCCATTAATAGGTTTTAACAATTTACTTATCAAAATAAGTCGGTTGTGAATTTATAAAACAACGTTTATAAATTCCATTTCTATTTATTTATAAAAACTTTTTTTTTTTTTATAATTCCCATATTAACCTATTCCAGTTTATAACTAAATTATAAACTAAACGTTCATATTATAAGTTAATTACTTATAAAACGATTATTTTACAAAATCGTTCCTTTAGAGACTTTCCAATTTATAAATCTTATAACTTATAAGATCCATTTATCTAACCAATCTATTCCTCAAATAATTTCACCAAATTTATAAATCTTACTATTTATAAATTTCTTTTATAACTTCACAGTTTATAATTCTATAAATTTCATTCATTTATGAATTTCATTTTCACTTCATTCAAACACTTATAAAAACTCGTTTTATAATGTCAATATTTCAATTTATAAATATCCATTTATAAATCTCTTAATATAAATCAGTTTATATTATTCTTTTAAAACGTCTTTAATTTCCTTTATAGTTTCACCATTTTGATTTATAAAATAATCAAATTTTATAAATCCTATTTTTAAACTTTTATAATATATTCAAAAATCCAATTTAAACTATTTTATAAAATCATAAATCCTTATTTCTCAAAAATCAGCTTTTAACTATATTTTACAAAAACCATAATTTTATAACTTTGAAAATTATAACGTTTATTTATTTAACATGGATCAATTCCAAAGATATTTTATACTTCAAAAATCACTTTAAAAATCATTTTAAAATTCCAAAACTTGGTCCAATGATGCTACATACCAAATAGTCAATCACGACAACAACGATATCACATATCGTATATGATAATCAACAAATATCAAAATATCTGAAATCAAATAAATACTGTTGAGGAATCCAGTTGGATCCCTCCAACCTGTTTTCCTGCATCCACAAACATTAGCACAATACCAATTTCGCTCCAGTACGAAATTATCGCGGTATATGTTCTTATTAAATATTATCCGCTTAATAACGGCGCAATAGGGTCTCATCCGCTAAAAAATACGGGAAATCAATCAACTGCAATATATACATATGCCAATATATATATATTGATATTATATATAATACCAATTTCACTGTTTATGAAATATTCGCGGTATATGTTTTTACTAAATAACATCCGCTTACTAACGGCGTATAATGTCTATTTTAACAATCAATAGATATCAATCAACATTCAAACATGCATTCAAATATTTTAAATCTAACTATTTAAAATAAAATCGAAACCTATTCGATTGAGTGAGAAGTTCTCACCTTGATTTTAAATTCCGTTTTAGCGATTTATTTCGAATAAAATTAAACGGACGTTTAATTTTATCCAAAATTCTCACTAACTCCAAACGACTCCAATCCATTTTCATCGCGTAGTGCTCGTCCATACGATTCCAACGCAACTGGTTTCGCGCGTTTTCGGCCTCGTATGAAAAAGTTATGTATTTTTGAAGTTTGCACTAATTTTATATACATAATTTGCAAATAAATTAACTTTTCTTAACCCAAATCAAATCTGGACCGTAGGATCTCTCCCCCTTCCATCATGACCGCACCCTTCATCTTCCCCACTCACGTTCTTTTCCAGGTAACGGCCGAACAAAAATGAAACCCATTATCCATTTTAGGGTTTAAATTTTGCACCACTTATACTCGATGAAACCTCATCACGTCGCCACCACGTCGAAGCTCGTCACTTGCTCTATGTTCGGCCATCACCTTGATGAACTCGGCTGCCATATGAGCCTCGAAATGCGCACGCAACTTCAGGTCTTTGAGCTCCAATTGCCATCAATCCGTAGCGTATTTTCCGATCATGACCGTTGGATATCAAGATCGTGTTGTGCACTACAACTTTCATGTTGAAAGTTTCTTGGTTTGCTTCACGGATTTGAAGAAATTTGAGGAGATAGATAGGAGTTTTCTGGCCATACATGGAGGGTGGCGGCTGCAGTAGGAAATTAGGGTTTAGATTCTTTTCTTTTTTATTTTTTTAGAAATTTAGGTCTATTTATAGAGAATTTTCGAACACTATTCATCCCGGAAATTCCGAACTCCGATTTACGCGCCGAAACTGACGTTCCTAGGGTTTATCCCGCATTCCGGACACAATGGAACAGGTTTTGGAAGCTAATTCGGACATCTGTGCGAGTTATGGCTATAAACGTTCAATTTAAATTAAATCGATTTAAATCGATTTCTAGGCGTTTTAATTCGTACCGGACAAACGGTAAATCCAATTGACACGAAATTTGAAACCTTACAATAATATCATATTACGGATCCGATGAAACTGGTTTCGTCGAAATCCGAGACTTTTTGAAAAATGGCTGTTTTAACTCGCCAAATTAAAATTAAAAATAAATCGATGCGTTTCGAGCTGCCACGATCAAACGACAACTCCGATTGACACGAAATTTGAAATCCGGTAATAACTAACTATTACGGATCCAATGGAACTGGTTTCGTTCAATTCTAAGACTGTTCAAAAATTGACTATTTTCACTAGTCGATTTAAATATTAAAATATTCAATTTTCACAAATTAACTTTTAATTCGATTTTAAAAGTTCTAAAATATCGTTCTAACTTCAATATGATAAAATAAAATTTTACAAATCATTTTCAATCATATTTAACTCAATTTTCAATTATTTCCATAATTTAACGTATTAAATTATCGATTTAATTATTCAATTAAATCCAAAAATTCAAATAAAAATTTATTCGACTAATAAATTCACTTCTTAATATTTAAAATTAATTAAATATTCAAATTTTAATTTCTAAAAATTCTGGGTCGTTACAATCTTCCCCCCTTAAAAGAATTTCGTCCTCAAAATTATTAAGTAAGAAAAGTTACAGAATTTATTAATTTTCCCAAACTTCATAGTTAAATTTCTTATAATACTTTACTAAGTTTTCAAATCATACTTAGTTATCTTTTCAAAAACAACTACTATCGTTTAACTTTCAATTCCAAAATCAAAGTTTAAGTTTTCAAAATTTTCCAATTTTCTCAAAAAATTTTCTAACGCCTTAAATTTCCGGAAAAATTCGCCATGGTCTCCTTTGCGCGGCTCGATCCGAAAAAAAAATGACAGTATATATATCACAAATATACATCTCATCAAGTAATGAGGCATCCCGAAGGGAAAAAAGTATAAAAGTGCGATATTTAATCCGAGATATGTACCTTATATTTTATTAGCGAGCATATACGGCTAATATAGCGCGAAAGCGAGCTCCAAATGCGAAGCAAACGCGATCCGCACCTACTAAACACTCAACAAACAACATGAGAAACATGCATATAAAGCATAGTATCGATATACAACATATAGCAACATAATAACTATATATACCAACATAACAATGCATTCAATAGCAATATATATTCAACCATCAACCAACATCATCCATAACCAATATATTCATTCATATTCTCTTTTATATACAATGAAATGGTTTTCAATTTAATCACATTTGATTCATTAACAGTGGATGTTCTTACTAACATTCATTCTCAATTAGTTTATATTTACTAATTCATATTCAAGTTGGTTCACTTCCAAATCAAATTCAATTCCATTCAAATTAATTTACCTTTAATTTGAATTCAATTACTTTAGCTTCCAATTTCATTAATTCAATTTCATTAACTTAATGAATTACATACAATCAACTAACAATCATATAACAACCAATGTATATTAATTACAACCAAATTCCTTTGCTTACTTACATTCATTTTGGTTTAACACCTTTAATTAAATTGACTTCCATTCAATTTATTCAACTTCCAATAACATTTGATTTCAATGAATTTACACTTTCATTCATTATTTCATATCAGTTATTCACATTTAATTGATTAATCATTCAATCCATTAATTCAATTCAATTACAAAGTTGAACTTCTTTTATACAACTCAAGTTTACATTTATCATTAACCTTTATTAATTTACTTTGACACCAATATCAACTTCATTCAACATCTCTTAAGTTATGTTCCATTTAACTTTAAATTCATTTTTATTTACAACTCATATTCATAAATATATTCATTAGTTTCACTTCTCATATATATAAGTTTATTTCACAATTGTAAATCACTTTAATTATAATTCATACTTATAATTCTTTTGCTTATACAATTATTCTTTTATTTAGATTATTCAAACAACTAAACAATCAACTTATATACACTTTAATAATTCTGAAAAATTATTCCTTTTATATATAAAATATAATCAAGGTAAAATTATTTCATTTACCCAATTTAAAACAATATTATGTCGAATTATTCTGTACAAGTGTTTAGAGATCCCTATCAACAACGTTAATTACTCGTATTAACCAGAATCTATATACCACTCAACAAACCAATCATCACAATATAAAATCATTTTATATTTTCACTAACAAATACGCTCTCATAGCTATTATTACACTCAAACTCAATCTAGAGTACTGCTGACTCTATCTCTAATGAGTAATACCCAACAGAACCATGGTTGTCGCTTAACCATATGCTCTGATACCAAATGTAACGCCCCGAAAATTTTCGACTTTCGAAAATTCAACATCGACACTCACTTTATCGACTGTCGACAAATCGAAGGTCAAAAACCGGAATGTTAGGGTTTTAAAAAGAATTTAGGAGAAGAGGAAAAGAGAGAAGAGTAGATACTAAGATAGAAAATAGAGAGGAAAGAAAACAGAAAATTTTAAAATAGAACTGACAGAAAGGAAACAACAGAACAACATCAGAATCTCACAATCGCAGCGGAACAACATATAATAATAAATGAATAATCTTTAAACAAAGAACTATATCAGTTATTACATTACATTTCATTACATCATATCATCAGAGTGTACAACAACATACAACAACAAACAGTGCAGCGGAAAAAGAAATACTATATAAACTAGTAATACGCCATGCCATCCAGCTTGCCTCCAGCAACTCCTGAATATCCAGAATATCCTGATAAACCTAACTCTTAACTGCCCATGTGGAAATTGGTGGACACCCAGAGTTTAGAAAGGAAAACAATAAACTCCGAGTCAGTCATGTGACTGGTGTGAGAACTCAAAACAGTTTATTTATCTTTAAAATCAAAATAGAGGAATATTTTTAAATTCAATTCGCAATGCTTTTAAAAATGAGACTACCATAAGGCCTCCCGCACACACACACAATGCAAACGCAGAATCGGAGGAGATTTCTCCTTATGATAGTCAAAGATGCTTGATACGCATTTAAAATAACATTTGATATTATTACTAGTGCATAGTGTAGAAGAAATTCATTTTGAAAGTAGAATATAAATCTTAGCCAACATACGACCATTATCGTATGCCTACTATAGCTACCATCCAAACAGTGTTGCGACACCATAAGTGAATGATATGTTCTACAACTAAAACCGTACAAGTTTCGTATTGTTTCTTTGGATTTCCAACAAATGGTCAGGCCAAGGAACTTCCCATTGCCACATGAGAATGCCTCTGGATGGACATCCCCGAGAACCAAACCGGATCTCTACCAACACAAGGCCGGGTTACCCCTAACTGAGTAACAACTGACCGAATATGCCATCCCCCGGTCCTTTGGGACCTTTCACCGAGCGCTCGCAATCAATTCACACAATCATAATAAAGTGTTTTCAACATGAGTAAGTATCTGGGCTCCATACCATGATACCACCCTTTTCCAGAAGGAAATGCACACATCCTAAAGGGCGCTACCCCTCATAACCTTGCTGCTTCTTTCCTGTTTTGACCATTCACGGGGTGTGAGGCTCGACGAAGTCACGTCCACAAAAACATACTTTATACAAAAGCCATGCTTTGGGTCAACAAATGATCAACACAATGATCACAAGGATAGACGATCAAATAAACGATCCTATCACAAATAATCAACACAATGATCATTTCAGCATCACTCAGCATGTCACATTACCAAATTGGGAATATATCGCTGATAACATTCAACTATATAACCTCTGAGCTTGTACGTCTCAGAGAAGGGTGTTAAGCTAAAAGAATAAATTCTCCGCCACCAACAGAAATATATTTGAAAGAAATCGGCTTTACATCTCAATTTGTAATGTCAGACATACAATCCATACAAGTCTGTTTCGGGCTCGAACAAAACCGAAGGCACTTCTTACGAAGCCCTTGCAATCCGGGTATTCACAATCCCGATTGAATTTCCCATCACTTAAGGAATCTCTATACCAGGAGCTACCCAGTGCAGAGACAATCGATAGGTCATCCTATCGCTTTTGCAAATACTCGGTCTTCAACACCGATCTTTAATGCAATTCACAACGACGTATCACATATTCAGAATGGGTTATACGACCCCATGGTCCTTTCCCGGTTAATCCGAATAGTGAGCGCTTATTTAAAAATAAGTGTAGCATTCACATTCAAACAAATCACATCAAATACCCATTCAAAGGGAAATATTGATAGTCGGTTATTAAACTATCAATGGATATGCACACATCACCAGATTCCAAATAATTTTCCAAATTATTTATCTTCCAAAATATCTTTACAAGATATATAATTTCAACACTTCAAAAATAAATCAATATTTATTTTCATACAAATTCCACTTTCACATATAAATTCCATAATGAATTTTATATTTCAAAATATCCATGCATATACGATTTCAATTATCCATTTCAATTTATCTTCAAAAAGATAAACTCTTAAAATATTCACTTTATATCGGAAAACATTTCCATACTTATTTATTCATAAGTAATTCACAAATTTTATTTATTTTCAACCTTGGAAAATATTCAATATACTTAAATCGAATTAAGTATATATTTCATTCTATTAAGGAAATCATTCTCTTAACATATTCACTTGGGCTAAAACGAATGTTACGTAAAACATCGTTACAACAACCCAAAATCACTAGTATAGGGATTCGGAATTAAAATAGATATATAAATCCCAATACTATACAAAAACATTTCCATTCGGAAATCATTTACTATAACAATAGTGTTATAGTCCACCATTTCCTTTTATTCCTCGAAAACGTCTATTTCAACAATAAATGTTGAAATCTATGGTTTCGAATCTCAACACATTTTAAAACATCGTTAGATCGTTTTAATTCTATTTAAAACATTCACATTCAAACCATTTTCTTTAACGTGTTATTCACTATTCAAAAACGTGAATATACTACGTTAACACATTTCATCCTTTTATTCATTTTATTTCAAAGGATTATTCACAGTTCAAAAACGTGAATATAACTCCATTAATAGGTTTTAACAATTTACTTATCAAAATAAGTCGGTTGTGAATTTATAAAACAACGTTTATAAATTCCATTTCTATTTATTTATAAAAACTTTTTTTTTTTTTATAATTCCCATATTAACCTATTCCTGTTTATAACTAAATTATAAACTAAACGTTCATATTATAAGTTAATTACTTATAAAACGATTATTTTACAAAATCGTTCCTTTAGAGACTTTCCAATTTATAAATCTTATAACTTATAAGATCCATTTATCTAACCAATCTATTCTTCAAATAATTTCACCAAATTTATAAATTTCTTTTATAACTTCACAGTTTATAATTCTATAAATTTCATTCATTTATGAATTTCATTTTCACTTCATTCAAACACTTATAAAAACTCGTTTTATAATGTCAATATTTCAATTTATAAATATCCATTTATAAATCTCTTAATATAAATCGGTTTATATTATTCTTTTAAAACGTCTTTAATTTCCTTTATAGTTTCACCATTTTGATTTATAAAATAATCAAATTTTATAAATCCTATTTTTAAACTTTTATAATATATTCAAAAATCCAATTTAAACTATTTTATAAAATCATAAATCCTTATTTCTCAAAAATCAGCTTTTAACTATATTTCACAAAAACCATAATTTTATAACTTTGAAAATTATAGCGTTTATTTATTTAACATGGATCAATTCCAAAGATATTTTATACTTCAAAAATCACTTTAAAAATCATTTTAAAATTCCAAAACTTGGTCCAATGATGCTACATACCAAATAGTCAATCACGACAACAACGATATCACATATCGTATATGATAATCAACGAATATCAAAATATCTGAAATCAAATAAATACTGTTGAGGAATCCAGTTGGATCCCTCCAACCTGTTTTCCTGCATCCACAAACATTAGCACAATACCAATTTCGCTCCAGTACGAAATTATCGCAGTATATGTTCTTATTAAATATTATCCGCTTAATAACGGCGCAATAGGGTCTCATCCGCTAAAAAATACGGGAAATCAATCAACTGCAATATATACATATGCCAATATATATATATTGATATTATATATAATACCAATTTCACTGTTTATGAAATATTCGCGGTATATGTTTTTACTAAATAACATCCGCTTACTAACGGCGTATAATGTCTATTTTAACAATCAATAGATATCAATCAACATTCAAACATGCATTCAAATATTTTAAATCTAACTATTTAAAATAAAATCGAAACCTATTCGATTGAGTGAGAAGTTCTCACCTTGATTTTAAATTCCGTTTTAGCGATTTATTTCGAATAAAATTAAACGGACGTTTAATTTTACCCAAAATTCTCACTAACTCCAAACGACTCCAATCCAATTTTATCGCGTAGTGCTCGTCCATACGATTCCAACGCAACTGGTTTCGCGCGTTTTCGACCTCGTATGAAAAAGTTATGTATTTTTGAAGTTTGCACTAATTTTATATACATAATTTGCAAATAAATTAACTTTTCTTAACCCAAATCAAATCTGGACCGTAGGATCTCTCCCCCTTCCATCATGACTGCACCCTTCATCTTCCCCACTCACGTTCTTTTCCAGGTAACGGCCGAACAAAAATGAAACCCATTATCCATTTTAGGGTTTAAATTTTGCACCACTTATACTCGATGAAACCTCATCACGTCGCCACCACGTCGAAGCTCGTCACTTGCTCTATGTTCGGCCATCACCTTGACGAACTCGGCTGCCATATGAGCCTCGAAATGCGCGCGCAACTTCAGGTCTTTGAGCTCCAATTGCCATCAATCCGTAGCGTATTTTCCGATCATGACCGTTGGATATCAAGATCGTGTTGTGCACTACAACTTTCATGTTGAAAGTTTCTTGGTTTGCTTCACGGATTTGAAGAAATTTGAGGAGATAGATAGGAGTTTTCTGGCCATACATGGAGGGTGGCGGCTGCAGTAGGAAATTAGGGTTTAGATTCTTTTTTTTTTATTTTTTTAGAAATTTAGGTCTATTTATAGAGAATTTTCGAACACTATTCATCCCGGAAATTCCGAACTCCGATTTACGCGCCGAAACTGACGTTCCTAGGGTTTATCCTGCATTCTGGACACAATGGAACAGGTTTCGGAAGCTAATTCGGACATCTGTGCGAGTTATGGCTATAAACGTTCAATTTAAATTAAACCGATTTAAATCGATTTCTAGGCGTTTTAATTCGTACCGGACAAACGGTAAATCCAATTGACACGAAATTTGAAACCTTACAATAATATCACATTACGGATCCGATGAAACTGGTTTCGTCGAAATCCGAGACTTTTTGAAAAATGGCTGTTTTAACTCGCCAAATTAAAATTAAAAATAAATCGATGCGTTTCGAGCTGCCACGATCAAACGACAACTCCGATTGACACGAAATTTGAAATCCGGTAATAACTAACTATTACGGATCCAATGGAACTGGTTTCGTTCAATTCTAAGATTGTTCAAAAATTGACTATTTTCACTAGTCGATTTAAATATTAAAATATTCAATTTTCACAAATTAACTTTTAATTCGATTTTAAAAGTTCTAAAATATCGTTCTAACTTCAATATGATAAAATAAAATTTTACAAATCATTTTCAATCATATTTAACTCAATTTTCAATTATTTCCATAATTTAACGTATTAAATTATCGATTTAATTATTCAATTAAATCCAAAAATTCAAATAAAAATTTATTCGACTAATAAATTCACTTCTTAATATTTAAAATTAATTAAATATTCAAATTTTAATTTCTAAAAATTCTGGGTCGTTACAAGTTCTCACCATGATTTCAATTTTGTTTTCAGCTTTTATTTCGAATAAAATTAAACGGACGTTTAATTTTACCCAAAATTTTCGCTAACTCCAAACGACTCCAATCTATTTCCATAACGTAGTGCTCGTCCATACGAACCCAACGCAACTGGTTTCGTGCGTTTTCGACCTCGTATGAAAAGGATATGAATTTTTAAAGTTACATAATTTTATATATAAATTAATTCACATTTCTTTTAAATTTTTAAACCTAATCATCTCAGCCTTTGGATCCAAGCCCTGCAGATCACCATCGTTCCTTACTTCATCTCCCCCAACAGATAAAACACGCACGCGAACCCAACATGGCCGCCCTCTTTGTTGAATTAACGCACGAACATCGTCGACTTTGAAGACGATCGGGCTTCGCCACTTCGAAGCTCTCGCCAAGAGCTACGCACGGCCACCACCACGACGACCTCGGCCCCCCTATGGCCTCGTATTGCATGCGCGAACTATAGCCATACGCGGCCCTCTAGCTCCCTCCATGCTGCGCCATTTACGATCATCTCCGTATGAAATTGAAGCTCTTGCAATTCTCTACAACTTTACAGTTGAAAGTTTGTTGAATAGATTGACGGATTTGAAGATGTTGAGGGATAAAGGTGCGAAATTTCTGGCCGTTGGTAACCCTAGTGGCGGCTGGAACATTTTTGACCTAGGGTTTTGTTTTAGTTTGCAAACGAGAATATTTAGGTGCTTATATAGAAAATTTCTCAAACACTATTCATCTCGGATTTTCCGAACTCCAAACGAAGCGTGCCGGTTGGCGTTCCTAAGGTTTACCCCACGTTTCGAACACAATGGAACGTGTTTCGAGAGCTAATTCGATCATCTGTGCGATTTATGGCAATAAACGTTCGATTTTAAATTAAATCGGTAAATCAAATTTCTAGGCGTTTTAGCTTGCCCCGGACAAACGGTAAATCCGATTGACATGAAATCTGAAACCATACAATAATATCACATTACGGATCCGATGAAACTAGTTTCGTCGAAATCCGAGACTGTTTGAGAAATGGCTATTTTAACTCGCCAAATTAATATTAAAACAATTTCGATGCGTTTCGAGCTGCCACGGTCAAACGAAAACTCCAATTGCTACGAAAATTGAAATCCGATAATAACAAACTATTACGGATCCAATGGAACTAGTTTCGCCCAGTTCTAAGACTGTTCGAAAATTGGCTAATTTCACTAGTCGATTTAAATATTAAAATATTCAATTTTCACAAATTAACTTTTAATTCAATTTTAAAAGTTCTATAACATCGCTATAACTCCAATATGATAAAATAAAATTTTACAAATCATTTTCAATCATATCTAACCCAATTTTAAATTATCTCCGTAATTTAACATATTAAATTATCGATTTAATTATCCAATTAAATCTAATTATTCGAAATAAAATTTATTCGACTTATAAATCTCACTTATTAATATTTAAAATTGATTAAATATACAAATTTTAATTGATAGAAATTCTTGGTCGTTACATACTTCCCCCTTAAAAGAATTTCGTCCTCGAAATTACCAAGTAAGAAAAATTACATAATCTATTAACTTTCCATAAGTCCATAGTTAAACTTCTTACAATATCTTTACTAAGTTTTCAAATCCAACTTAGTTATCTTTTCAAAAACAACTACTATCGTCTAACTTTCAACTCCAAATCAAAGTTATAGTTTTCAAAATTTTCCCGAAAATTCCCAAATTTTTCTAACGCCTTAAATTTTCGGAAAAATTCGCCATAGTCTCCTTTGCGCGGCTCGATTCGAAAAAAAATGACAGTATATATATCACAAATATACATCTCATCAAGTGATGAGGCATCCCGCAGGGAAAAAAGTGTAAAAGTACGATATTTAATCCGAGATATGTACCTTATATTTTATTAGCGAGCATATACGGCTAATATAGCGCGAAAGTGAGCTCCAAATGCGAAGCAAACGCGATCCGCACCTACTAAATACTCAACAAACATATGAGAAACATATATATAGACAATAGTGTCGATATACAACATATAGCAACATAATAACTATATATGCCAACATTGCAAATGCAGTAAAAGCAATATATTCAACCATCAACCAACCATCATCCAACTAACATTCATAACCAATAAATATTCATTCATATTCTCATTAATATTCAATGAAATGGGTTTTCAATTTAATCACACTTGATTCAGTAACAGTGGATGTTTTTACTAACATTCATTTTCAATTAGTTTATATTCACTAATTCATATTCAAGTTGGTTCACTTCCAAATCAAATTCAATTCTATTTAAGATTCACTTAACTTCAAATTGGATTTCAATTACTTTAGCTTTCAATTTCATTAACTCAATTTCATTAACACTTAATGAATTATATATAATCAACTAACTATCATATAACAACCAATGTATATTAATTACAACCAAATTCCTTTGCTTATATTCATTCAATTTGGTTTAACACCTTTACTTTCACTTGGTTTAATTAAATTGATTTTCGTTCAATCTTTCAATTTCCAATAACATTAGATTTTAATGAATTACACTTACATTCATTATTTCATATCAATTATTTACATTTAATTGATTAATTCAATTCATTAATTCAATTCAATTACAAAAGTTGAATTTCATTTACATAACTCAAGTTTACATTTATCACTTAACTTTATTATTTTACTTTGATACCAAAATCAACTTCATTCAACATCTCTTAAGTTATATTCCATTTAAACATTATTTGGCTTTACTTAACTTAAATTCCAACTTATAAATCAAATTCATTTTTTTTACTTACAACTCATATTCATGAATATATTCATATAGTTTCACTTCTTATATATATAAGATTATTTCACAATTGTGAATCACATTAATTATAATTTCATACTTATGATTCTTTTGCTTATACAATTATTCTTTTATTTAGATGATTCAAACATCTTTTAATTAACTTACATTTTCAACAACGTTAATTACTCGTATCAACCAGAATCTGTATACCACTTAACAAACCAATCATCACAATATAAAACAATTTATATTCACTAACAAATACGCACTCATAGCTATTATTACACTCAAACTCATTCTAGAGTACTACTGACTCTATCTCTAATGAGTAATACCCAACAGAGCCATGGTTGTCGCTTAACCATATGCTCTGATACCAAATGTAACATTTCGATTTTTCGTTGCTCGAAAACCGACATCAATACGTCAACTGTATCAAATGCCGCATAATCGAATGCCGGAAAACCGAATTGTTAGGGTTAAAGAAGAAGAGGTAGAAGAAAAAGATAGAAGAAATAACAAAAGATAGAACAGAACAGAAAACAGCAGAACAATATCAGAATCTCACAATCGCAGCGGAACAACATATAATAATTAAATGAATAATCTTTAAACAAAATAATTATATCAGTTATTACATTACATCACATTACATCATATCATCAGAGTGTACAACAATCAAACAACAACAAACAGCGGAAAAGAAATACTATATACTAGTAATACGCCATGCCATCAATCTTGCCTCCAGCAACTTCTGAATTCCAGAATATCCTGATAAACCTGACTCTAGACTGCCCGTGTGGAAATTAGTGGGCACCCAGAGTTTAGAAAGGAAAACAATAAACTCTGAGTTAGTCATGTGACTGGTGTGAGAACTAAAACAGTTTATTTTATCTTTAAAACAAAGAATAGGATATTTTTAAAATAGATTCGCAATGCTTTTAAAAATGAGACAACCATAAGGCCTCCCGCATACACACACAATGCAAACGCAGAATCGGAGGAGATTTCTCCTTATGATAGTCAAAGATGCTTGATACGCATTAAAAAGAAACATTTGATATCATTACTAGTGCATAGTGTAGGAAAACATTTCAAAAGTAAAGATATAAATCTTAGCCAGCATAGGCATTCCGCACTTATGCCTACTATAGCTACCATCCAAACAGTGGGGCGCCACCATAAGTGAATGATAGGTTCTACAACTAAAACCATACAAGATCGTATTGTTTTATTTGGATTTCCAACAAATGGTCAGGCTAAGGAACTTCCTACTGCCACATGGGATCGCCTCTGGCGGGACATCCCGAGAACTTAACCAGCTCTCTGCCAACACAAGGTCGGGTTACCTATGTCACTAGGTAACTACTACACGACTATGCCATCCCCCGGTCCCTTTGGACCTTTATCCGAGCACTCGATTCCAACAACACCACACAGTAATAGATATAGTGTATCAACATGAGTAAGTATCTGGGCTCCATACCATGATACCACCCTTTCCAGAAGGAAATGACATACCCTAAAGGGTGCTACCCCTAATAACCTTGCCGCATCCTTCCTGTTTTGACCATTTTCGGGGTGTGAGGTCTGACGAAGTCTCGTCCACAAAGCCACGCTTTGGTACAAAGCCATGCTTTGGGTCAACAAATGATCAAAGCAATGATCACAAAGATAAATGATTAAACAAATGACCATATCACAAATGATCAAACAATGATCATTTCACAGCAACACTCAGCATGTCACATTACCAAATTGGGAATATATCGCTGATAACCATCAACTACATAACCTCTGAGCTCGTACGTCTCAGAGAAGGGTGTTAAGCTAAGAGAATAAATTCTCCGCCACCAACAGAAATATATTTGAAAGAAATCATCTTTATCTCTCAATTTGTAATGTCAGACATACTATCTTATACAAGTCTGTTCCGAGATCAAACAGAACCGAAGGCACTTACAAAGAAGTCCTTGCAATCCGGATATTCACTAATCACGTCCGTACTTCCCAACACATATGGAATTTCTATACCGGGACCATTCGGTGCAGAAACATTCGACGGTAATCCTTCCGTTTTCAAAAATATCCGGTCTTCAACACCGTTTTCAAATGCAATTCATAACGACGTATCACATATTCGGAATGGGTTATACGACCCCAAGGTCCTTTCCCGGTTAACCCGAATAGTGAGCGCTTATTCAAAAATAAGTGTGGCATTCAAATTCAAATTCAAACAAATCACAACAAATACCCATTCAAAGGTAAATATTGATGGTCGGTTATTGAACTATCAATGGATATGCACAACATCACCATATTCCAAATAATTTTCCAAATTATTTATTTTCCAAAAATATCTTTACAAGATATATGATTTTCACACTTCAACCATTTGAAAATAATTCTCAAATCACTTTTCACCTTTACCACTTTTGAAAACAAATTTCAACCATTTTCCTTACGCGGAAATACTTTCATTTCAACATGGTTCATTTAAACCCATTAAATAAATCCTTAACGATTTACTTTATATTTACGTTCCAAATCCATAAATTAATTCCCACACTTCAAAATAAATCAACGTTTATTTTTAAACAACTTCCCTTTCCATTTATAAATTCCATAGTGAATTTACATTCCAAAATATTTATGAATATACGATTTCAATTACTCATTTTCAATTTATCTTCAAAAAGATAAATTCTCAAAACTTTTCATTTCACATTGGAAAAATATTTCCATACTTATTTATAAATGAGAAATTCCCAAATCTATTTATTTTCAACATTCGGAGAATATTCAATATACTTAAATCAAAATTAAGTGTATATTTCATTCTTTAAGGAAATCATTCTCTTAAACATATTTATTTGGGCCAAAACGAATGTTGCGTAAAACATCGTTACGACCCCAAAATCAGTAGTATAAGATTCTAAATTAAGATAGATATATAAATCCCAATACTATACAAAACATTTCCTTTCGGAAATCATTTACTATAACAACAGTGTTATAGTCCACCATTTCCTTCTATTTCTCGAAAACGTCTATTTCAATGAATGTTGAAATCTATGGTTCCGATTTATAATACATTTTAAAAACATCGTTAGATCGTTTTAATTCTATTTAAAACATCACATCCAAAACATTTTCTTTAACATATTATTCACTATTCAAAAACGTGAATATACTTCGTTAACCAATTTCATCATCTCTATAAATTTTATTTTAAAGGATTATTCACTGTCTAAAACGTGAATATAACTCCATTAATAAGTTACAACAATTTACTTATCAAAATAAGTCGTTTTGCGGATTTATAAAACAATGTTTATAAATTCCATTTCTATTTATTTTATAATGACTTCCTTTTATAAATCTCCTTTATTAACCTATTTTCAACTTATAACTCAATTATATACCAAAAGTTCATATTATAAGTTAAATGCTTATAATTTCTTTGTTTACAAAATCGTTCTTTTAAAACTTCTCAAATTATAAATCTTATAACTTATAAGATTCATTTATTTACCCAAATCTATTCTTTTAATAACTTTAAAAAATTTATAAACCTACTGCTTATAAAATTCCATTTATAACTTCACCGTTTATAATTCTATAAATTTCATTCATTTATGAAATTCATTTAGACTTCATTCTAACACTTATAAAAACTCGTTTTATACTTCAAATATTTTAATTTATAAATCCCTTGTATAAATCAATTTATACTATTATTTTTAAAACATCTTTAAACTCCTTTATAATTTCCTCATTTTGATTTATAAAATAATCAAATCTTATAAATCCTATATTTAAACTTTTTACAATAAATTCAAAAAATCCCAATTTAAACTATTTTATAAAATCATTAACCTCATATTTTCAAAAATCATCTTTTAACTATCCTTCTCAAAAAATCATAATTTTTATAACATTAATATTATAACGTTTATTTATTTAAAATGAATCAATTCCAAAAATATTTTATAGACGTATACTTTCAAAAATCACTCTAAAAATCCTTTTAAAATTCCAAAATTGGCCCAATGATGCTACACACCAAATAGTCAATCACGACAACAACGACATCATATATCTGTATATGATAATCAACAAATATCAAAATATCTGAAATCAAATAAATCTTGTTGAGGAATCCAGTTGGATCCCTCCAACCTGTTTCCCTGCATCCAAAGATGTTAGCACAATACCAATTCCATTCTAGTACGTAATTATCGCGGTGTATGGGATTTAAAATACTATCCGCTTAATAGACGGCGCAATAGGGTCTCATCCGCTATATAATGTGGGAAAATTAAATCCAAGTACATAAATAATACCAATTTCACTATACTGTGAAATATTCGCGGTTTATGTTTTTAATAAATAACATCCGCTTACTAACGGCGTATAATGTCTATTTTAACAATCAATAGATTACAATCATCATTCAAACATACATTCAATAATTTTAAATCTAACTATTTAAAATTTAAAATCGAAACCGATTCGATTGAGTGAGAAGTTCTCATCTTGATTTCAATTTCGTTTTCAGCTTTTATTTCGAATAAAATTAAACGGACGTTTAATTTTACCCAAAATTTTCGCTAGCTCCAAACAACTCCAACTAATTCCATAGCGTAGTGCTCGTCCATACGAACCCAACGCAACTGGTTTCGTGCGTTTTCGACCTCGTATGAAAAAGATATGAATTTTTAAAGTTACACAATTTTATATATAAATTAATTCACATTTCTTTTAAATTTTTAAACCTAATCATCTCAGCCTTTGGATCCAAGCCCTGCAGATCACCACCGTTCCTTACTTCATCTCCACCAACAGATAAAACATGCACGCAAACCCAACATGGCCGCCCTCTTTGTTGAATTAACGCACGAACATCGTCGACTTTGAAGACGATCGGGCTTCGCCACTTCGAAGCTCTCGCCAAGAGCTACGCACGGCCACCACCACGACGAGCTCGGCCCCCCTATGGCCTCGTATTACGTGCGCGAACTGTAGCCATACGCGGCCCTCTAGCTCCCTCCATGCTGTGCCATTTACGATCATCTTCGTATAAAATTGAAGCTCTTGCAATCCTCTACCACTTTACAGTTGAAAGTTTGTTGAATAGATTGACGGATTTGAAGATATTGAGGGATAAAGGTGCGAAATTTCTGGCCATTGGTAACCCTAGTGGCGACTGGAACATTTTTGACCTAGGGTTTTGTTTTAGTTTGCAAATGAGAATATTTAGGTGCTTATATAGAAATTTTCTCAAACACTATTGATCCCGGATTTTCCGAACTCCAAACGAAGCGTGCCGGTTGGCATTTCTAAGGTTTACCCCATGTTCCGAACACAACGGAACGTGTTTCGGGAGCTAATTCGATCATCTGTACGAGTTATGGCAATAAACGTTCGATTTTAAATTAAATCGGTAAATCAAATTTCTAGGCGTTTTAGCTTGCCCCGGACAAACGGTAAATCCGATTGACATGAAATTTGAAACCATACAATAATATCACATTACGGATCCGATGGAACTAGTTTCGTCGAAATCCAAGACTGTTTGAAAAACGGCTATTTTAACTCGCCAAATTAATATTAAAACAATTTCGATGCGTTTCGAGCTGCCATGGTCAAAGGAAAACTCCAATTGCTACGAAAATTGAAATCCGATAATAACAAACTATTATGGATCCAATGGAACTAGTTTCGCCCAGTTCTGAGACTGCTCGAAAATTGGCTAATTTCACTAGTCGATTTAAATATTAAAATATTCAATTTTCACAAATTAACTTTTAATTCAATTTTAAAAGTTCTATAACTTCGCTATAACTCCAATATGATAAAATAAAATTTTACAAATCATTTTCAATCATATTTAACCTAATTTTCAATTATTTCCGTAATTTAACATATTAAATTATCGATTTAATTATCCAATTAAATCTAATTATTTGAAATAAAATTTATTCAACTTATAAATCTCACTTATTAATATTTAAAATTAATTAAATATACAAATTTTAATTGATAGAAATTCTGGGTCGTTACTTATAGTCCATCATTTCCTTATTTCTAGAAAACGTCTATTTCAACAATGAATGTTGAAATCTATGGTTTCGATACTTAACACATTTTAAAACCATCTTTAAATCATTTAACTCCATTTAAAAGATCCCTTTTAAAACATTTCTTTAATATATTATTCACTGTCCAAAATCGTGAACATAAATCGTTTACCAAATTTAATATTATTTTGACAGTTAATTTAAAGGATAATTCACTGTCAAAAATCATGAATAAAATCTCTAACCAAATTCAACACTTCTACATATTTAATTAAAACTTCAATTTATAAATTCTCTTATTAACCAATTCTACATATATCTCATTTACAGCCAAAAATCCAATTTATAAGTTAATTCCTTATAAATTATTTATTTACAAAGCCCATTCATTTTATAACTTCACAATTATAAATCTTATTCATTTGTAAAATCCATTTATAACTTCATTTTAACATTTAAAAAACTTGTCTATAATTCAATTACTTTAATTTATAAAATATCAATTTTATAAATCCCATATATAAACTATTTAGTATAATTCAAAAACTCAATTTAAACTATTTACCAAATCATTAACTTAATATTTCAAAAATCACATTTTGAATATATTTCACAAAAATCGTAATTTTTATAACATAAAAATTATAAAATTTATGTATTCAATTCCTTTACAATTCAAAAATCAATAAAACGTTTATTTCCAAAATCACTTTTAAAATCCTTTTAAATTTGGAAATCGGCACTATAACATTTTTAAAATTCAAAAAATAGGCCCAATGCTACAACAACACTAAATACATTAATCACGGCATCCAAAATATCATATATCATATGATAACAGAATATATCACAAATATCTATAAATAAAATCAATACTGCTGAGGAATCCAGTTGGATCCCTCCAACCTGTCACCTACAACAAATATACATATTAGAATATGTGTACGATGTCCGCTTCAAGGCAGACGCGTGTACAAAGGATCATCCGCTCATACACGGGAACGTATAGGGTCATCTGCTCCGCTGGGCAGGAATATATCCAAATACCAATCAATATATCATATATCATCCAAACAGTCATCAATCATCATAAATAATATTTATTTCTCACTTATATAAAAATATCAGCGAGTCAAAAAGAGTGAGTTGTACTCACATTGCTTGTAGTCGTCGCGATAGCGATTTATTCCGATTAAAATTAAACAAGCATTTAATTTTACCAAAATTTTTAAATAGCTCAAATAAATTCCAATCTAGTTCCATAATATAGTGCTCGTCAATACGGTTCTAATGCAATTCGTTTCGTTGATTTTCGACCACGTATAAAGAAGTTACGCTATTTAGAAGTTTATACGAATTATTATATATAATATAATTTACAAATTCTTTATTTTTTAAACCTAGATTTGATCTCGGCCGCTCATTTCCGCATACGGACATCAGGGCCGATGGTTACTTCTTCTTCCTCACGTCCAATTCACGAACGAGATAACCCAAGGCCGCCATTTTCATTGAGTTTTCGCAATCCAATCGAGCACCTAGAAGTTGATCAGAGAATACCACGTCGAAGCCCTCATCCTTACGCACCACCACCCCCGAGCACGGAGAGCTCGGTCTCGAATTCGCATAGAAAATCACGCTTGCAGCATGTACGCGTCCCCTTTTCTTTTCCCCTCGTCGATGATAATGCAGATCAATCGTTGGATTTGACGATCGTGATGTGCTCTATAAGTTTGCAGTTGAAATTTTTTTGAATTGATTGACGAATTTGGAGATAATCGATGGAGAAGGTTAGAATTTTCAGGCCATTGAAAAGCTAGAGGCGGCTAGCCCTAACCCTAATAGTGTTTGATGCAAAATGAAATAAAAGTTGGCATTTTATAGAAAATTCGCGCGCACTATTCATTCGAAATTTTTCCGAACTCAAAATGAAGCATGCCACCTGACGTCTATAATGTTTTACCCCTATTTCGAACGCAATGGAATATATATGGGAGCCAATTCGATCGTATTTGAAAGATAGGTTTTTGAATCGACTATTTTAAATTTAAAATTCACTTAAACCGATTTCTATGCGTTTTACCTTCATTCGGACAAACCGTAAATCCGATTGACATAAAATTTAAAATCTTACAATAATTTGACATTACGGATCCAATGAAACTAGTTTCGTCGAAATCCGAGACTGTTTGAAAAATAGCTATTTTTACTCGTCAATTAAATATTAAAATATTCAATTGCTGCAATTTAACTTTTAATTCAATTTTAAAAGTTTACCAACATTATTCTAATTCAAATAAGGTTTTATTACAACTTTATAAAACATTTTTATTCACATTAAATCGAAATATCTATTATTTCTGCAATTTCAAATATTAAATTAACAATTTAATTATCCAAATAAATCCATATATTCGAAATATAATTTATTCAGCTTATAAAATTTGCTTGGGAATATTTAAAATTAATTAAATATACGAATTTCAAATGACCGAAATTCTGGGTCGTTACACAGCCGAACCTATGGACCCGGAATACTTAGAAGATATGGTCGGGAGCTTTGCAAGTGAAACCACTTTAGAATTAATGATGAGTGGGGTAACTCTCCAAGTCAGTATTTGTTTACTGAAAACATTTTGTGTGAGAGGTATCCCCAAAGATTTGCAATGCCGACCAGGCCTTTTTACGGACGAATAATTGATTCTAGGCAGCATTTGATGAGATATGAGTGGCACATGGGTTTCACCAGAGTTTTTTATACCATAAAATACCATTATTTTCCCATTTCTCTAGAAGGAGTAGCTACAATGTGGTTTACTCAACTTCCCCCGAGCTCCATATCGTCTTTCACTGAGTTTTCAAAGAATTTTATAGAACAATTCCATTTACATACTGCACATCCAAAACATGTAATGTCCTTATCAAAACTCTTCTAAGATGATGGAGAGCCACTGAAGGATTTCTTAAATTGGTTTCACATGCCATGATAGAAGTTACGTATCTCAATGATGACATGGTGTTGATGGCGTTGATTAGAGGGATTCACCCTGATATGAATTTCAGGGAATGTTTGAAAAGGAAGCCCCCATCAACAATGAATGTTTTCTATAGAAAAGATAATGAGTACTTACGCTTGGAGGAAGCCACAAACATCCATGGAGGACTAGTACTGGGAACTTAGAGGAAGTGATACAAAGTAATGTCACTGTGAAGCAGGCCGGGGGAAATTCTATGAACGCAATGGTTAAAGCTAGGGATTCTAATAATCAGAGGAAAAGGAATCAAGCTCCAAGTGGCCAATGCAACGATAATAATGAGCGTCCGAAGAACCTGAGATCAGAGGAATATGCTCCTCTAAATGATATGTTGGAAAACGTCTACCTTGCCACCCAAGGGATGGAGAAGCACAAGAAGCCGCCCTAGAGAGAGGCGATTGATAAACAAAAGTACTCAGGGAATTACTATCATTTCCATGAAACTCATGAACATAACACTAATAAGTGTTGAAATATGATAAGTCTAGTAAGTGTTGACATCTGATAAGTCTGATTAAGGAGATGATAAAGAATAACAAGCTCCAGCAATACGTTAAGGAACCGCCAAACTGCGGGGAAACTGTAAGACCCTAGGGTCTACCTGCTCTAGGAGAACTTCTTGCATTTAGCAGTCAGGGGCCAAGGTGAGTTGATGATAGACTAGTCATCAACTAGCCGGTCACCCATGAATGAAGCAGTAGCCTATGACAATGCTTCCCCGTTCTTCATTATCTAATTTCCTTTCGTAAATAAGCTTTCCAGTCACATTGGGGGAACAGTAAATAGGCAACACTCGACATTTCTTTTGCTCATTAATAAAATTTTCTTCTTGAGCCAATGGAACCTGTAACATCTCCCTACTTGGAGGCCTAGAACTAACGGCTACAGATGTTAGACGAACAAATACGACGGTGTTAGATTCATTGATACATAGAAATACATGAATATGGAAAAAATTTAAAACGTCAAACAAAATCACATTCCATTTCAAAAAAATTCCAATTCATTACATAATCCCATCATCGTAAATCACGTTCAGAGAAAATATACATATAACAACAAACGAAAAGAGCGACATATGAAGATGCTCCTTGGATGATAGGAATATATATAGGCAATATAACAACTTTGCCATTACAAACAACATAGCGGAATCAAATAAAAGAAAACTCTATATAGCTATCATGCCTCCTCAACGTCTCCGGAAGCTTTATTTGTCTAATGATGTACCTGTAAAACTCAACTCTAAAACTACTCAAAATCAATTGAGTACATAAGAGTTTAAGGGGAAAACATGAACTTTGAGTCAGACATAAAGCCTGTATGAATAATAATCTACCACCTCAAATCATTTAGATATCCAATAAGACCATGCCGCTTAGCGGAATGGATTTTCCCCTCACTAATACCTTAAACCTTTATAAAACCATATACTCTGCTCCTACATTCACAATGGTTAAAACATAGTCATTTCAAAATATTATGATAATATGCAAACATATTAAAACATACTGGATTTCTCATCCTCTATTTAACTAACTCCATGTCTTATTTATAGTTCCTAGGGTTACTACTAATCTATTAGTTTTGATGGGCTCACTGATAACCTTTTCATATTATATGGACTCCATGTCATATTTCATAGTTTTCATGGGTGCACTATGAACCTATTGGCCCCTACCAATTAACTTAATTAATT
Source organism: Allium cepa (assembly GCA_030765085.1). Taxonomy (NCBI): domain Eukaryota; kingdom Viridiplantae; phylum Streptophyta; class Magnoliopsida; order Asparagales; family Amaryllidaceae; genus Allium; species Allium cepa. The sequence continues at coordinate 65,339,422 of CM060935.1, forward strand.
CATGGGTTCCTCTGAACCTATTGGTGACTCCAATAACTTTTCTCTTATCCTAGTTTTCATGGGTTGACTAGGAACCTTTTGACAACTGTTAATAACTTAATCCAAATATAGTTTCAATGGGTGCACTACAAACCAATTGGCCCCCGCTAACCACTCTTTATAACATAATTTTCAAGGGATCACTATGAACCTATTGGTAACTCCAATAACTTTCTAATCATAGTCTTCATGGGATCACTATGAAACTGTCTCCCTGACAACTTCCATATTTGGGCATCCTATATTCTGGTCTCCCTAACCTCTTAGATGCAATTCTACTCATCCCAGAGTTTAATCAATTTTATACCCACTACTGGGTTAATCTAGCTGGTTCTTCTACCTTTTATCCCTAAAGTGCAGTTATGGGTCCATTATAATGTGAACATATTTATATTTGAAGAAGCAAATATAATTAGAAAATAATACCACTCATGTGGGTTTAATATCCTTGAAACACTTTTCATATAAAACATGGTTCATCCCTTTAACCTAAAATTTTATGAAGGAAAGATTCTTCTTAAAATCATTTCAAAACTCCTTTAATTTAACCATGGGGTTTTTCCTTTAAAAATGAGTTTGGGTTACAAAACCTTTCGAAACTTTCAAAACCTTACTTTGACTTCATTGGATACCCTCCTTCAAAAGCATATAGATCTATCTTCAAAACATTAGGCTTCTGCCTTTTGAACACTTTAAAATTTTCTTTTGAAACCTTTTGAATCTAATAAAGTATCAACATTTAACTTTAGAAGTATAGCTTCAAACCAAATTGAAAGTAACCCTTTCATAACCACTGGAAGTATTCCTTCCAAAATCATTGAAAATACCCCTTTCAAAACCATTAGGTTTATACTTAAAATATTATTTAGGTCAAAGTGAATATAGGTGAAAGCATCTCTTTCGAAACCATCTTTATCATATAAAAATATTGGAGAAAAACATGATGGCGTCGGCACCATCCCTCTCGCAAGCTTCAAATCGTTTAAACAAAACATTGAAGGATAGCATCGAAACCCCTTTAGAAGCCATTGCCTTCGAAACCCTTGGACCCTTTCGAAAGCATTTAGGAAGTGACTTAAAACACCTTTAAAATAAACACTACCTTTTGAAAGCACTATTGACTTCAATACCATCGAAAGGCTAAAGAACGGCAGCAGGACTTCGATTAGGTCGGAACCCCTACTTTCAAAAGCATTATTTCATAAGTAAGGAACCCATTCGAAAGAAAACATACGTTGATGTAAACCCCTTTGAAAGCTTTTAAAAACCTATTTCTAAAACATATGCTTTGACTCCATCGAAGGGTTAAATAAAACAATGGAAGGCACTTTTCTCTTTAAAACAAACCAAGGTATCGACTACTTCGGAAGCTATGCGTTCAACACCTAACCTTCCGCCTTTCTCCAATCCACTACATACCATCTTTGTGATACCTTGTGGATTGGTTTCGGCTAGGTTAAAAGCGGAAGCTCTGAGTCGAAAGGTACTCCTAAAGTTGGCAAAACCAACTTTTCTAAGTAAACCTATTTTAATACTAATTAAATAAAATCCTTTTCTAAATATCCTGCCACGTGTAAACACCAGATTGGTTGCCTTAACTTTTCAAATTCTTTACTTAAATAATTGCCGCTAATTTCAGATCTAAACCATGGTTAAGTTAATCAAAAAAGCCCTTCCATTAAACAAAACCAATATTGCAAAGAAGTCCCTCTTCTAAAGTAGTTTAATTTGCGTAGCAAGGGAGAATACCGAAAAATTTCAAAAATTCACTTTAATCATGTTATCTAACATATCAAAATTTTAGACCCAAGTTCTTAATATATTTTTTGAAAAAAATTATAAACCCAAATAACCATATTTTCCTTTGAAAATTCATAACAATCTTTCCATAGTTTGGAAAACTATCAAAATTGAAACTCAACTCCAAAATCATGTTGTACATAACATATAATTTTTCTATGGCATTTAAACATCAATATAAATCAGTTTTGCCCTAAAGCCGTGTATATTCCCATTTAAACAATCTTGTTTAAATTAAACAAATTAATATTCAGGCATATCATTATCCAGTTCATCATAAAAATGAATTTACCCTTAAATCTGAAACATACGATTCAAAAAAAATAGAGATGGAATTATTATTCACCTTGATTTAGATAAGGAGATTAGATTAAGGTTGATTTCCCCTAAGCTTGAATTTCTAGCTTTTAATTGAATTCCTCTTTCTTCATGGTCGGCCTTTCTTTAAGCTTTTGGTTTGCATTTTTCAAAATGACGTGACTGGGAATGAAATGGTAGGAATGAAAATATATAAGGGTTAGGGTTATGGGTGGCAAATTCCTAATATACCCTTATGTAATTTAATTAATATAAAAACCATTCTTAATCCCTTTTAATTATTTTATCAGGCACAACCTTAATTAGATTTATTCAAATCTCAACCCTCTTATCACTTAACATTTACATTATTCTATTTAATTTATCTAATGAAATCTCATGAATAATGTTATCAGAATTAGGGGTGTTATAGGTTCCCCTCCTTAAAGAATTTCATCCTCGAAGTTCAGTAAGGACTAAATACTAAACGCAGCAATCATATGTAACTACTCCTAACAACAATACTAGTCTACCTGACTAGGAGTTATCTATATAAATCTAATATAGACATACCCTCAAAGCATATCAGGATAAGCATCTCGAATCCTGTCCTCTGTGTCCCAAGTACTTCTCGTTGTCGCTCCACTGAACTTTCACTAACTTGACTGTCTTGTTCCTCAATCTTTTCTCATCTCTTGCTACAACCCAAACTGGTTGTCTAACAATAGTCAAATTAGGCTCTACTACTAGATCTTCCAACTCTGTCGGAGGAATAGTGGCCTCTAGATCATGCACATACTTGCGAAGATGAGACACAAGACATACATTATGGACACCTGCCATACTACTCGGCAACTCTACTATGTGTGCGAGCTTTCCAATCCTTTCTATAATTTGGAATGGACCAACATATCTCGGTGACAGTTTCCCTGACTTCCCAAACTTTACCACACCCTTCATTGGTGATACCTTAATGAAACCCATGTCCCCGCTGAGAACTCTAGGTCTTTATGCCTCTTATCTACGTAACTGTTCTGTCTGCATTGAGCTTCCTTCATCCATTCTTAGATTAACTCAATCTTCTCTAACGCCTCCCTAACCAAATTTGGACTTAAGACTAATCGGTCTCTAGTCTCCAGCCAATATAGTGGTGATTTACACGGCCTTCCGTAAAAAGCTTCAAAAGGAACCATTCCTTTACTAGTCTGGTAACTATTATCATAGGAAAACTCAACCAAATGTAGGTGATCCTCCCAAGATCCACCAAAGTCCAACACACAAGCTCTCAACAAATCCTCGAGTATCTTATTGACTCTCTTTGTCTGCCCATCCTTCTAAGGGTGATATGTCGTACTCATCTTGAGCTTAGTGCCTACATAGCCTATAGACTTTTCTAGAATTCGCTAGTGAATAAAGAATCTTTGTCACTGGCTATGATATTAGGAACCCCATGAAGTCTAACTATGTTCTTCACGAACAACTTCGCCAAAACAGGTGACATCCTAGTCGTACTGGAATGAAATGGGCATTCTTGATCAACCTGTCCACAATGACCCATATACTCTCATTTCCTCTACTTAACATTGGCAACCCATCTATAAAATCCATGGATATCAAATCTCATTTCCAAACTGGAATCTATAGAGGCTGAAGTAACCTACTTGGATTCAAATGTTCGACCTTTACTTGTTGACAGTTTACACACTACTGAATCCACAAGCCAACATCTCTCCTCATGCCTTCCCAATGGAAGCTCCTTTTTATATCCTGATACATCGTGGTCCCTCTAGAATGAATCATAAACTTGGATCGATGACATTCCTCAAGAATTTCTTTCCTAAAGTTCTTAACATCTTGAACACATAACCGTCACTTCTTTCTCAACCATCCTCTCTGGTCAAGACAAAAACCTTTCAAATCATCGATCTCAGTTCCCACCTCAACCCTTCCGATCTTCTCGGCTAATAATGGATCCTCTTTCTACTTAAAAGCGATTATCTCGATCAATACCTGTCGAACATCTAAACAGGACAACATGGTAGTACTACGATTAGAACTAGCAGTAGATCTTAACTACACACCACAACTGGCCAAAGCTTCTAGATCCTTCCATTCTGCAAACATAGCCAACACCACATTCCTATGTGTTCTACTAAGAGCATCTATTACTTTATTACCTTTCCTAGGGTATATTCTATACCAAAATTATAAGCAGCCAAAATCTCCAGCAACCTCTGCTGCCTTATATTTAACTCCTTCGGAGAGAACAAATATCTTAAAGACTTATGATCGGTATACAACTTAAATCTCTCCCCCAAGAGATAATGCCTCCAAATATTCAAGGAAAAAATCACCGCAGACAACTTCAAGTCATGAGTAGGATATCTTATTTCATGCAGTCTAAGCTGCCTAGATGCATAGGCAATGACTTTGCTCTTCTACATCAACACTGCTCCCAATCCAGTTCCACATGCATCAGTATGTACCACAAACCCTTGGTTTCCGTCTGGAACTACTAACACTGGTGCATTGATCAAAAAATGCTTTAACTTAAGGAATGTTTCCTCACATTTGTTGGAGCAAACAAACTTCACCTCTTTTCTAGTAAGCTTGTTTACATCCACTATATATGTGCTTTATATTAGACCAATACACAAATATATATATATATATATATATATATGCCAATATAGCAAATGCAATCAAAAGCAACAATCAAACAACTATCATCCAATCAACATCCAATAAACCAATATCTACACAGTAAATCCATAACTAAACCAATATACATTCATTTCTTATTAATATTCATTGAATTGGTTTTTTTAATTTAATCACATTTGGTTCATTAACATTGGATTTTACTAATATACATTTATTCGAATTCAATTAGTCTATATTCACTAATTCATATTCAAATTTTTTCACCTCCAAATCAAATCAAATTTAATTCTATTTAAATTCACTTAACTTCCGATTTGAATTCAATTATTTATAGCTTTCAATTTCATTAATTCAATCTCATTAACACTTAATGAATTTATATTCAATCAACTAACATTCATCTAACAACCAATGCATATCCAACATAACCAAGTTAATTTACTTCGCTTAAATTCAATTTGGTTTAACACATTTAATTTAAATTAGTTGATATCTAATTGACTTTCATTCAATTATTCAATTGCTAATTCATTTTACATTTCGAGTAGAATTTCATTATATAACTCAAGTTCATATTCGTCACTTCACTTTATTAATTCATTTTGATATCAAATTCAACAGTTATGTTTCATATCACTATTCAAATTCAGATTTTGTTTTGCTTAACAAAATTGTCTAATCATTTTAACAATTGGTTTTACTTACTTTTTCTCACTTTACAAGTTATATAACTTATTTATATAAACTACCAAATTCATATTATATAATCACTTAAAAGTTTAATTTCCATTTTAATAACTTATCTAATCCAATGCAAATTATTTGACCTCCTTTTAGTTAAATTTCAAATCATAAATTTATTATGCTACTCAAATTTATTTAACTTTACCAAATTAAATTTTATTATCTCATATTATAAGTCCAAAATTCATTTCACTTATATCTATCAACTCCAACTTGGATTTTAAATTCAAATTTGTTTATCAAAACAAAACATCGATTTTCAATTTACTATTAATGCAAATCAATCATGCAGAAACTCGAAAATGATACTGATGATGCTGTAGTTGTCACCCTTATTATTTCCCAGCAACAACTGTGAATTTAGTGCTTTATATTCTTTTAAAAATAATCCTTTTATTACTTATAAATCACATTTACAAATCTTCTTAATTATATAATTTCACTATTTCACTTACATAAGATTCGTTTCAAATTTATTAATCTTACTTAGATTTACAACAGTATAATCTCTTTAATTTTTGAAAAATAACATTCAAATCAATAGGATCCAAATTTTAAAATTCTTAGTTTAGATTCATTTTTTATTTATAATTCATATTTATAAATATATTCATATAGTTTCACTTCCTATATATAAGATTATTTCACAATTGGAAATTATATTAATTATGATTCCATACTTTATAATTCATTTTCTTATACAATTTATTCTTCTACAATTGTTATTTTTATTTAGATTATTTGAAATAGCTTTTATTAACTTATTTATATTAACATTTTCAAACAACCAAACAATTAATTTATATACACTTTAATAATTTTTGAAAAAACTATTTCCATTATATATAAAATATAATCGAGGTAAAATTATTTCCTTTACCCAATTTAAAATAATACTATGTCGACTTGCCTCGTTTAAGTGTTTGGAAATCCCTATCAATAACATGGCGTCCCATATACCGACCAGAATTCACAAACAACTCAATGGATAAGCAAACACAGTATAAAATATTTTATATCACTAACAAATGCGCGCTCATATATATAATACACTCAACCTCAATCTAGGGTGCTACTATCCCTATCTATACTGAGTACACATCAAAGCTAAGAATATACAATATCTAAGCTCTGATACCAAACGTGATGACCCATAAATCTGTACCCTTTGAATCGACAATAAACCATGCATATTCGACCCAAAAAGCACAGACTGACGGAAAGTCAAGAGAAAGAAAAGAAGAGAGAAGAGAGAAGAGAAGAAAGAGAGAAAATAGAACCAAACAGAACTATACAGAATCTCACATTACAGCGGAAAACATATAATATCATACCAATGATCTTTACAATACAGAAACTATATATACATACATAAATCAGAGCTCAATAATCAATTAATAGTTATCAGCCCGGACAGTTATAATAACATGTCCTTATATTTACCGATAATATACAACAACTACAAAGCGCACAGCGGATAATCAAAACATATACGTGCATACGAAAATGAAGATCTCCATCTCTCCTGTTGAAACTCCAAAAGCACCAAATCTAAACCTGTAAGTATACTTAGTCTGACCCGAGCATTGAAAGGAAAGAACGCCCGGATCAGTTTGGTAAACCAACGTGAGAAACACACTCAACTGAATTTATTAAATTACCTAACTTTTCCTTTATCAAAACAAAAGTATCTCCTAAGCCACGCCCATATATAAACATGGACATGTTTACGATAACTAAAATATTTCATATCAAATCATCTAATATTATACTAGTGTCTAGTATACAAATGAAATTCAAAATAGCCGAAATTGTTACCATTATTAAATTTCAACGTACTAGGCTCTGCAAATAAAATGGAAGATACGTAGTAGAGTTTGGATTTCCATACAAATGACCAAGTGAAGGGACTACCTTCCCATAGGTACTCCTCTAGATGGATGTCCCAAGAAACCATCACAAAGTTCCTCCACCAACACAAGACCGGCCCATCTCTATAACTAGAAGGTACCGAACATGTCATCTCCATTCATTACCGACCTTTGCCAAGGGCTCTCTAGCAAACAAACCACAATAACCAGATACACGATGTCATAGCGTGTAAAGATTTATCTAGAAGAGGATGAACATACCTTACTTGGGAGCGACCCACTTAGCCTTGCCGCATCTAACCCTGTTTTGGTCATTTCCAGTTGATGAGGCCTGTGGTAATGATTACCTTTCGCATATCATATATCATATCACTTTGAATGCCACACGGCCATTTCCGTTGACTACTAATTGCCTTCCATAAAAATACAACCCTTAAGCTCATATGTCTCAAGGAGGGTGTTAAGCTAAGAGAAGTTGCCTTCTCCGCCACCACTAATGTACGTTTGTAAAAACCAATGTACGTAATCTTTATAAACGCAATGTCTGACAAACATCCATACAAGTTGTCTAGGAACAGGACAAACCGAAGGTACTTTCCTACCATGTCCTGTCGGGAAATCCCTACGATTAGTAGCGAATAGTCCTTGCATTGGATATTTCATAACGAAGAGACCACTGCTACTGGATGTATATTGGGATTTTAACCTCAAACGATCGATAAGCAGTCCTCCACTATAAAAATCCTGAATCACAATATCATCGATAACCTGCATAATCGAACGCATATACGTTGGTCCGAAGTGGTTTTGGATAAACCGATCTCGTTCTCTTCGCACCAACAACACAAAAGCGTTTGTCAACCTCACATAGAAACTAAGTCTCATAGACTTATCACGTCTCCAACTTTCAACTTGCTATCCTTCGGCCAAGAAGGAAGCTCGGTAGATTGGAGTAATACTCAGCACTACACGAATCAACATCCTCAACACAAATGATAATCAAGCCTACACAGACGGCTACGTACTAAGTGTACGACTTAATATTCCCACATCAAGTCGAGGAACTAAAATGGCCAAATTTGATAGTCGGTTATTTAATTATCAAAGCAAATAAACAAATATCTAGCACCACAATCACTAGGCCCTTTAATTAATCTTTTATTATTTAAACCATTCACCAAATATTCACTTTATATTATCTTTAAAAAGATATGATCTCAAAATATTTCAACATTGGAAAACATTTCCATCTACTTATTTAATAATAAGTAATTCACAATTCAATTTAATTTCAACATTTAGAAAATACTACATATACTTAAACCACGATTTAATATATATTTTATTCTTTAAGGAAAACATTCTCTTAAACATATTTATTTGGGTCAAAACGAATGTTGCGTAAAACATTGTTACGATAATCCAAAATCACTAGTATAGAGATTCGAAAATAAGATAGATTTATAAATCCCATATACTATACAAAATATTTCCTTTCGAAAATCATTTACAATAACAACAGTGTTATAGTCCATCATCTCCTACTTCTCGAAAACGTCTATTTCAACAATGAATGTTGAAATCTATGTATTCAATACTTAACATTTTAATACATCTTGATACCAATGAACTCCATTTAAAATATCACTTTCCAAAAGTTTCCATTTTATTTAAAATATTATTCACTATCCAAAATCGTGAATACATTCCATTCACCAAATCCAGTATCTCTACACATTTATTAAAGGATAATCCACTGTCCAAAACAGTGAATATAATCCCTTTACCAAATTCATTACTATTACACATTTAATTAAAGGATTATCCACTATCCAAAATCAAGGATATATCTCCTTTAATAAACTTCTATATTTAACTTATCAAAATAAATTGGTTTCGTATTTATAAAACAATGTTATGAATTCACATTTCTATTTTATAAAAACTTCAACTTATAAAATCACTTTATTAACAAATTCTATTTATATCCCATTTACATGCCAAAATCCAATTTATAAGTAAATTATTTATAAACCATTTATTTACAAATTCATTCTTTATAACTTCGTCAATTAAAATCTATAAATCATATTTACTTATAAGATTCATTTATGCTTCATTTTAACACTTATAAAACTGCTTTATAATTCCAACATTTTTGACTTCTAAAATACCAATTTTATAAATCTTATATATAAACCTTTTATAATAAATTCGAAAATCTTAATTTAAACTATTTACAAAATAGTTAACTCCATATTCCGAAGATCATATTCTTATTATATTTCACAAAAATCATAATTTTTATAACATATAAATTATAACTTTTATTTATTTAAAATAAATTCGTTTACTTAACAATTCAAAAATTAACAAAACATCTATTTTCAAAATCACTTGGAAATCCTTTTAAATTTAGAAATCATCACTTTAATATTTTTAAAATTCCAAAATAGGCCCAATGCTGCAACAGCACTAAATACATCAATCATGGCATCTGAATCATCATATATCATATAATAATAGCATATATCACAATATCTGTAAATAAATCAATAATGGTGAGGAATCCAGTTGGATCCCTCCAACCTATCACCTGCAACAAATATACATATTAGAATATGTGTATAATGTCTGTTTCAAGGCAGATGCGCGTACAAAGGGTCATCCGCTCATACATGGGGACATATAGGGTCTCATCTGCTCCAATAGGCAGGAATATATCCAAATACCGATCAATATATATATATATATACACATATATATAATATCATATATCATCCAAACAATCATCAATCAACATAAAATAAATTTATTCTCACTTATATAAAAATATCAGTGAGGCAGAAAGAGTGAGTTGTACTCACTTTGATTCCAATATCAGTTGTAGTGTTTTATTTCAAATAAAATTAATCAGCCGTTTAATTTTACCCAAAATTTACACTAGGTCCAATCAACTCCAAACTAGCTCTAAAACGTAGCGCTCGTCAATACGGACCCAATGCAACTTATTTCGTCAAAAACGAACCTCATATGACGAAGTTATGGCATTTAGAAGTTTATACGATCCTATTATATAATAATTTACAATTTTATTTTTAATTTTAAAACCTTTATCACCCAAACAAATCTCGACCGCACGTTTCACTTCTTTGCATCTAGGCAACACTTCCTTTCTTCCATCATTCACGTACATAGGTCGAACAAACCCATGAAGCCATCACCATCCTTCGAATTATACTCCACCTTCGTTCGCTTATCCTTCGATCAACCACCCCTAATTGAAAGCTCGTGCTCCACTCTACCCTCAGTCATGCCACTTGAAACTCGATCATTCCCTCGCATGGAAAAATGCGTACGAAATCGAGACAAATGTGGCCACTTTTCTCACTCCCCGCTGCAAATTGGATAATCATATCCGTATGGATGGGAAGCTCTCGTGATCCTCTACAAGTTTCTAGTTGGAAGATTTTCAAAATAATCGAGGGTTGAGAGATAATGGAGGAGGAAGTTTCTAGCTCCCATGGCCGTTCAATTTCAAGTGGTGGCTAGCCCTAACTAGGGTTTTTTGAGTGACAAATAGAAATTATAACGTCCTTTTATAGAAAATATTGTGACACTATTCATCGTCAAATTTTTGAACTCCAAACGAAGAGTGTTACTTGGCATTTATAATATTTTACCCCTATTCCAAACACAATGGAATATATATCGAAAGCCAAATTGATCGTATTTGGAAGTTAGGTTTTCGAATCATATTATTTAAATTAAAAATTCACTTAAATAAATTTCTACACGTTTTAGCTTGCCATGACTAAACCGTAAAGCCGATTGACACGAAATTTGAAATCCTATAATAATATAACATTACGATCCAATGAAACTAGTTTCGTCAATATCCAAGAATGTGTGAAAAAATGTCTATTTTTACACATTAAATATTTAAATATTCAATTTTTATAAATTAACTTTTAATTCAATTTTAAAAGTTCTCTAACATGATTCTAATTCAAATATGATTTAATTCAACTTTATAGATCATTTTTATTCACATAAAATCCAAATTTCAATTATTTCTACAATTTCAAATATTAAATTAACAATTTAATTATCCCATTAAATCAAGATATCCAAAATATATGCTATTTAGCTTATAAAATTAACTTGTGAATATTTAAAATCAATTGAATATACGAATTTTAAATGATAGAAATTTTGGGTCGTTACACATCTCATTCCCAGAGTTGCATACCCTCTTCGTAATTCTTAAGGATGCAAGAAGGTATGCAGGTTCTAAGCATAACCTATCAACTAAATATTGTGATATAAATGAATGTGATGCACTGGTATCAAATATTATCCTAACTGGTATACTCTAAATCGAAAACGTACCTTCCATCACAGCCTTTCCTTTATCAGCTGTGGTAGGCTTAGCTGATGATCCAATAGCAAAGACTTTGCCCTTGTCTGCCCCGACTGGCTCTGGACACTGGTTCTTATAATGCCCAACTTGATCATAGTTAAAGCACTTCCAATTCCAGTTATCTGCAACCTTCTTCCCTTGCCTGACCAGCACTCATGAGCATAATGACCCTTCTTGTCACACTTGAAGCACACTAAATCAGCCTTTGCCTTCTTGGCAGCACCCTTCTTCTTAAATAATTCCTCTTCTTTCCCTGAGGACCTTGGGATTCAACTAACTTCTCTCTAGCACAACCAGCCAGCATTTCTTCATAGCGAATGGCCATCTCCACCACCACATTACAAGGTTCTCGGATATGGGTCATAGCCATTCTAACAAGCTCAGGTCTCAGTCCTCGAATGAACCTCTCATTTATTCTGATGTTAATGTTAACCATAGCATATCTATTGAGACAGCTCATCAAACTTAGCAGCATACTCGTTTACTGTCATCTCTCCCTGAACTAGATCCATGAACTTTCTCATCAACGCCAATTTAGCAGCCTTAGATAAAAATTTCTGCTCAAACCTCCTTCTGAAATCAACCCATGACAAGTCTTCCTCCGGAACTCCAGTAGTCACATTATTCCACCAGTGAAGCGTTGCCCCATGCAACTGCCTAGAGGCCAACCACCTCTTTTACCCATCATCTAATCCAAGATCAATAAAGATCCTCTTACGGTGCAATATCCAATTCTCAACTTCAACGGCATCCTCTATTTCAGTAAACGGCTTTCCACCCAGACTGGTGTAGTCGTTGCTCAACTTTTCATGGTTATTCCCAACTAGAGCAACAGGATTAGCTCCTTTGACATTACTAGCAACCACAGCTTGCAAAAGATTGGCTAACAACTGATACACCATCCTCGCTGTAACATTCCTGATTTTAAGGCCAAATTAATTTAATAATTAATTTGATCTTGGAAATTAAACTACGAAATATTTGGTAATTAATATAAAATTTTGAATTAAATTATGAGATTAATTGGTAAAATTTACTTGAGTTTCTCCAAAACAATTAAAATGTGGGTTTTATAAATAGATTGTGAAAATAGGGATTAATAAAATCTTTAAATCATATATATATATATATATATAAATGGATTTTTAAATTGAATATGGAATTTGAAGTTCAAGAATAGATATTCTGGGAAATAAATTGGATTTAAGAATTTTTTTAAACTAGTAAAGATTTTTTTTCTATTATATATACATGTATGTAAATATATACATGGTGATTGGGAAGACAAGATTACGATCAATATAAGAATTTTTTTCTTAAAAATGTATAAATAGTTATAAAAGGAAATATAAATAGAAAATAATATAAGGATGTTTAAATTTAATTTTATGAAATGGATTTTTAAAAGTTGTTTGAAATTAAACCTTTATTCAAAAGACCTATATACATATACAATCTATATATGTGTTTATTATTAAAATACAACTAAACTTTGAAATCAATTTCTTTAAAAGTTATGATTTGTTCAATGACTTGACTTTAAAATTTAAAACAAGAATAAATATGAAATATTTACCTTTTGAAATTTAATAAATGAATTGTAAATAAAATTGGTTTGATAAATAAATTTTTAAAAGCTTTATAAATTAAGAATTTTACGTGTATGTATGTATATAAACAAGAATGAAAGTTTTAAAACTTGCACATATGTGTACATATCTTTTGAAAAACAAAAATAGTTTGTAAATGAATTCAAGACAATTATGTAAACATAAATGTTTAAGTGAACAAGGGCTACAAATATAGTTTGTATGTAAATAGATAATCCATACAAACAATAAAAACATATAAATGAAAACATATGTGTTGTAATAACTATATGAATATAAGTGTAAATATAATAACAAGTGGGTTTAAAACAAAATGTACAAAATAAATTGCATTAGGGATATAAACATAAAATGGGTTGTTTTGAACAAGTGTAAGCCATGCATAAGTAAATTAAACAAGTGTAAGGATTTTGGCATGCAAATGAACAAGCGGCATCTTATTCTTTAAATTGAATTTATGCAAAACATGAATATGTAAAAAGGAAACTAAACTATTCTTATATTTCAAATCTGGAAACAAAAGAAAATCAAAATAGAAAACAAAAACAAAAACCTGATCATTCAAAGCATTTCAAAACACGAACCAGAAGCAAGTAACCTATAATTGAGCAAGAAAATCAAATCTAGAAGTTTTTAGCAAACCATAGGAAAGCAACAAATTCAACAAATTCAAGTCTTAGTTCAAATTCATCTTAAATCTATAGCATCTTAGAGCAAACAGGCAGATCAAATCCAAGCTCAAACAACACTCAAGTTCACTTCAGTGTTAAATCAAATTCCAGATTTTTCAAACAAATCATTTCCAGCCAAATTTCTCTGTTCCTTCCCAATCCAGGTGAGCAAATCACTTAAACCTGTTTTATATCTTAGTGCTTGGATTTATACTGAAAGTTATGAAGTATATATGATTGTGTGAAAAATGTCTGCATGTTTTATATAGATAAGTAGTTGTGTGTGTACAGGCTTGTGTATACCCCTGTTTGTTTTTTGCAGGCACAAGTTAACTTCAAAAATTCAAATCTCTCAATAGAGTCAATATTAACCTTTGACATATAAATAAAAATTGTTTGTTAAAGTATAACGATTATTATAAAAATTGTTTCAGAATTTTAAATTCAGTGTAGAAATGAAATTTACAGTAAAATTTCTTCAACCCAAGAAAAACCAAATATCAGGATTTCAAACTATGATTATAGGGATGAATTCGTATGGTAAAAAGATGATTTTTGATAATCATTTTAGAGTTTTAAAGCTTAAGCTTAAAGAGAATTAATGAGATGACCAAATTTGGGTTTTTTATCAAGTTCTGACGATCAACGTTGTGTTGATCATCAAGCTTGAACCTGGAGGAGGCTTGGGTGTCGAGGGTTACGAGAAAAATGCTCGCTTGGATTTTAGATCGCTGTCGTGGTTTGGGTTCGACATTTTAGGGTTTAGACTAAGGTTTCTGTTGATCCTGTTCTCGGGAAGATTTCGTTGTCATCATCGAATTGGTCTTGACTGGGGCTGGTGGATTTGAAACGTGGTTCGTTGACGAAGTTATGAGCGAGATGGCAAACTTTCAAGTGGGCTGGATCGACTGGGCGAAGCAATTTTTTGATCGGAGTTGTGTTCAGGGTTGGTTACAGTTTTAGTTGAACGACTCAATTTCGATTCGCTCCCGTTTGCGTCGAACTAGGCGGTCGTGGTGATAGAAAAGGTCGTGGGTAGTGTGTCGAAGGTTACGGCGATGGTCGGAGCATGATCAGTTGACCGTGCACGTGCACCAATGGCCAATTGTATCAGTGCTGAGTGAAGGAAGAAGAGGAAGATGGATTCTCGTGTTCGAGCTCGGGGTTGAACTCGAAGTTATAAGTGGGTTGACTCGAAGCGGATATTAGTTTGACTCTAGAAAACATCGTATGGGCTTGGGTTTATTTCGTATATGATCAGTTCTTTGATTTTAAAAATATAACCTGTTCAGAGTTTAAAACTTAACCAAATTTAAAAAAAAATAGATTTGTGTCTAGATTTTGAACTGGAGGTGATTGATATCAGGTTTTAAAGTAAAAAAAAAAATCAAAGTTAAGTTTTTAAAGTCAAGTTATAAAGTTTGAAATGTTTAAAGTTAAATGCCTTTAAATTGTTTTTTTTATTTGATTAGGTGAGTGATTTAAAGGTAAAGATATTAATTTTAATAAAGGATCTCAGTTTATTTTGTAATGAATCAATTTCAAGCTCTTAAAATTTAAATGAGATTCAAATGTTAAAATATATAGTGATCAGTTAAGGTAAGAATTTATCTTGATTAATCAAGGACTTAATTAAAGGATAATTGTTTTATGTGATGAAGGGATTAAAGGTAATTAATTTCTTAAAGATAATTACGTAATTAAAAGTGATTAATGATTAAAGTTAATTAAATAATGATATGAAGATTAATTAATTAAAGTGATTAAGAAATGATAATTAATTAGTGGTAAATTGATTTATGTAATTAATTAAGGATAATTAATTAAAATGGTAATTAATTAAGGGTCAATTAATTAAGGATAATTAATTAAAAGATAATTAAGTAATTAAAAGTTAATTACTTCATAATTAAAGGTTATTAATTAAAGTACTTAATAAGAGAATAATTAATTTAATGTGATTAATTAAGGAATAATTAATTAAATGAAGGTAATTAATTAAGATAAATAATCAAGGTTGATTAATTACAATAATTAATATCAATTGATTAGTAATTAATTAATCAAGATTTGATAATTAATTCATAAGAAATTAATTTAATTGGAAATTAAATTGAGTTAATTAGGATTTGAATAATTAATTAATCCTACTTATAAATGATTATTGAATGCTTGAATTGTTTCTATTGTATGAAGTGCCTTAAATTGCTTGTTATCTCTGGACTGTAGTATTCTGTTCTGTAAATTAAGCTATGTGTAATTTATTATTTATTTATTTTATCTGTGATACATCTGTCTGTAAATCTGTGAATGAAGGCATTATAGGATTATACCGCTTATCATTATTGATGTGCTTGAATCTGTGATGATGGATGTTGTTGCACCATTGTGTAAAACCCCTGGACTACACCATACACACACAAATATGGATTGCGCGAGGAAATTGGTTAAGTCACAGATTTTTATGATTTTAAAGATTGAATTTTTGAATCCAAAATAGTTTTGGAATTGGAATTGAAAGCTTTCGAAAATGAGTTTCAAAAATAAAAGTTATTTTGAATAACTTAATAAAGTTTTGAAGCTTAGACAATATGATTTGAATTTGAATTCAATATTTGAAATTGAATTCTATGATTTGGAAATTATGGTTTAAAAAATTATACAAGTTATAAAGGTGTTTATATGGGTTTTTAACCATTTAAAAAGTATTGTTTTGGGAATTTAAATTTAAACCCAAGTTTTATACTTGAACTTATGTAAATGTAATCAGCTTTAACTTTGTAAAAGATTATTAAACCTTGTTTTGAAAACGAAGAGAGTTTTAAATGGTATATCTTTCACATAAAAGATTTGGATTGGAAATGGGTTGAAAGTTATGAATTAAATCTTTAATTTAAGATTGGATAAGTTAATCCAATTTGAAATGGAATTGTTTTGAAAAGCCGTGAATGAACCGTTGTGGAATATTGGTGAACTTTGTGAAATGAACCTTTTTGTTTAAAAGATTTGAAGTGGTAATTTGTTTAAACTATTTGAAAGAAAGGTTTTGGACAATAAGTTGTGACTTAACCGAAATCCCATATCCATATGTTTTTAAATATTGCGCTCTTTATTCGGTTTAGCCGAGAGAGGTCCTTGTGTCATATAACCCATTTCGAATAATGATACGTCATTATGGATAGCATTTGAAGACCGGTGGTGAAGACCGGGTATTTTCAAGAACGAAAGGGTAACCTGTCGATTGTCTCTGCACCGAGTCACGCCGGTATAGAGATTCCCTAAGTGATGGAAAGTCTGATCGGGATTGTGAATAAACAGGATTGCAAGGGCTTCTTTGGAAGTGCCTTCGGTTCTGTTCGAACCCGAAACAGACTTGTATGGATATGTGTCTGGCATTACACTTTGAGATGTAAAACTGGTTTCTATCAAATACATTTCTGTTTGGTGGCGGAGATTCATTCTCTTAGCTTAACACCCTTCTCTGAGACATACGAGCTCAGAGGTTATGTAGTTGATGGTTACTAGTGATACATTCCCAAATTGGTAATGTGGCATACGAAGTGCTGCTGATCATTTATTGATCAAAGCATGGCTTTGTGAAAAAGTGTAGCTTTGTGGACGAGACTGCATCAGGACCTCACAAACCGAAAATAGTCAAAACAGGAAAGATGCGGCATGGTTATGAGGGTCGCACCCTTTAGGGTATGTCATTCCCTTATAAAAAAGGTGGTATCATGGTATGGATCCCAGATACTTAACCTATGTGGTAGCTGCAATCTCATTACTGTGTGGTTGTTGCTTTGTGATTGAGGGCCCTCAGATAATGGTCGCAAACGACCGGGGGATGATGTAGTCGTGTAGTAGTTATAGAGGTAACCCGGCCTTGTGTTGGCAGAGAGCTGGTTAAGCTCTTGATGCGTCCCTCCAGAGGCGTACCCATGTGGCAATGGAAAATTCCTTAACCTAACCATTCGTTGAAAATCCAATCATCTAATACGTGCCTTGTACGGTTTTAGTTGTAGAACCTACCATTTAACATGGCAGCTATAGTAGGCATAGTATAATGGTACCTATGCTGGCTAAGATTAATATTATATTTTCGAATTGTCTTCACATTATGCACTAGTAATAATATCAAAGAGTTTTCTATTTTAAGCATATTTGACTATCATAAGGAGAAATCTCCCCCAAGTGTGTGATTGCATTGTGTGTGTGCCGGGAGGCCTTATGGTAGTTTCATTTTCCAAAAAGCATTGCAGATTTCAAATTTAAATTCTTTTGTTTGTTTTTTTAAAAAAGATAAAAACCGTTTTTGTTTGCTCACACCAATCCCATTACTGACCTGGAGTTTATTGTTCCTTTCCTAAACTCTAGGTGCCCACAATTTTCCTCACAGGCAGTCTAGAGTTGGGGTTTTCAGATAGTCAAATAGTAGGAATTGATTCGATAGCCTTCAAAGCCCTTTTGGATTTGTGGATTGCATATGCTACACTTCAGCATTCATGGACTACACTTGCTAATCTTTGTGCAACTTGATAAGAGTTCGAGCTAGCTTTGGATTGAAGATGGAGTTTTTTGGAGTTTGACATTGAAGACATTATCTTTCCGCTGCTATTTCTTGTATCTCTGATATTATTGATATCCATTGTATCATCATTGTATCCGAATATTGTATCAAATGTTGTATATCAAATATATCATTCATTTTCTTCCGTTGTGTTGTTATACTTAATGTGTTATAAGCTCCGGCGAACCAGATTCGACGTTTGGATCTGCGGCATTTGAATATGAGTGTCGTATTCGGTGCCCATTTTCGAAGGTCGAGTCAGGGCCATTACAGTGGTATCAGAGCTAAAGGTTAAAACTTTAGTTCAAGAGTATAACACATTATGTGACTCATTAGAGATAGGGTGAAGTATACCCTAGAATGAGTATCCCTAAGATATCCGTCTGAATGCATCGGTAAATTCTCTTACTATCCATTGATAGTGAGTACGAGTGCAAGAAGAGAACGAGATATGGGACAGGGAAATACCAGTACAAATGGTCAATACCCTACGACAGTGGAAATAGATTTCTCTATCAACCTCCTATGATTCACTTTTCAATTCTTTGATTTCTTCGTGGCAGCTCGAGGAAGAAGCTTCGGTGTGATGGTGGCCCTACGAATCCTTATAGATAGTCTCTATTTCGTATTCTCTTCGTCAAATTTCTATCAGCTTTTCGTTTTTAACTTTAACGAAATTGAAATTTGATTTGAAATAAATTGGTTAACTAAAATATAAAGTTAAATAAATCGTATCGATAAAACGATTTTGATTAAAACCAAAATTGAAATTCTATTGTAATTTCTTGTGTATATCAAAGTCCGAAGAGGGACAAGTTATACATAATTTGGGGTGTTTTGACTTAAGTTTGGAATCCATATCTAGTGTTTGAGAGTAGTGGAAGATTAAATCCATTTATCTATCGTTGGGTCTCGATATATTCTACGAATGGTTAGTTATCCCTTCGAACTAACCAATGCCCATGTATATTTCGTAGATCTGGATGACCCTGAGTATCTTGTAAAGAGTTAAATAGATTCGTTCTCGTATCTATTAGTGATATTCTGATTTGGTGAGCCAAATACAGAATAGATAATCAGCTTGATTTATGAGTCGATTCTCTATCTTTGTGTATCTATCCATTCCTTGTTGTCTTCCTGGCAAATTTCGGGGACGAAATTTTCTTAAGGGGGAAATCTGTAACATTCCTGATTTTAAGGCCAAATTAATTTAATAACTAATTTGATCTTGGGAATTAAACTTCGAAATATTTGGTAACTAATATGAAATTTTGAATTAAATTGTGAGACTAGTTGGTAAAATTTATTTGAGTTTCTCCAAAAACAATTAAAATGTGGGTTTTATAAATAGATTGTGAAAATAGGGATTAATAAAAGCTTTAAAATTTATATATATATGTATATAAATGGATTTTTGAATTGAATCTGGAATTTGAAATTCAAGAATAAATATTCTGAGAAATAAATTGGATTTAAGAATTTTTTTAAACTAGTAGAGATTTGTTTTCTATTATATATACATGTATGTAAATATATACATGGTGATTGGGAAGATAGGATTAAGATCAATATAAGAATATTTTTCTTAAAGATGTATAAAGAGTTATAAAAGGAAATATAAATAGAAAATAATATAAGGATATTTGAATTTAATTTTATGAAATGGATTTTTAAAAGTTGTTTGAAGTTAAACCTTTATTCAAAGCCCTATATACATATATAATCTATATACTTGTTTATTATTAAAATACAACTAAACTTAGAAATCAATTTCTTTAAAAGTTATGATTTGTTCAACGACTTGAATTTAAAATTTAAAATAAGAATAAATATAAAATATTTACCTTTCGAAATTTAATAAATGAATTCTAAATAAAATTGGTTTGATAAATAAATTTTTAAAAGCTTTATAAATTAAGAATTTTATATGTATGTATGTATATAAACAAGAATGAAAGTTTTAAAATTTGCATATATGTGTACATATCTTTTGAAAAGCAAATATAGTTTGTAAATGAATTCAAGACAATTATGTAAACATAAATGTTTAAGTGAACAAGGGCTAAAAATATAGTTTGTATGTAAATAGATAATCCATACAAACAATAGAAACATACATATGAAAGCATATGTGTTGTAATAACTATATGAATATAAGTGTAAATATAATAACAAGTGGGTTTAAAACAAAATTTACAAAATAAATTGCATTAGGGATATAAACATAAAATGGGTTGTTTTGAATAAGTGTAAGCCATGCATAAGTAAATTAAACAAGTGTAAGGATTTTGGCATGCAAATGAACAAGTGGCATCTTATTCTTTTAAATTGAATTTATGAAAAACATGAATATGTAAAAAGGAAACTAAACTATTCTCAAATTTCAAATCTGGAAGCAAAAGAAAATCAAAATAGAAAACAGCGAAAAACCCGATCATTCAAAGCATTTCAAAACATAAACCAGAAGCAAGTTTCAACCTGTAATTGAGCAACAAAATCAAATCTGGAAGTTTTTAGCAAACCGGAGCAAAGCAAAAAATTCAAGTTCTAGTTCGAATTGATCTTAAATCTATAGCACCTTAGAGCATGCAGATTAATTTAGATCAAGGCCAGATATGTTTCAACTTCAGATCATCTCAGCAATCTTCAGTTCAAATTAGAATTCCAGATCAAAACAACTGCAACCTGAAGAAAATAAAAAGCAGTTCAAAACAAAACTTTAATCTGGAAGTCAAACTTCAAGTAAATGCAAAGTTCAGATCAACCTGGATCAAAAGCATGCAAATGCATCTCAATCAATCAAAGCATTTCAAACCAGATCTAGATCAAACTGGCAGATCAAACCCAAGCTCAAACAACACTGAAGATCACTTCAGTGTTAAAATCAAATTCTAGATTTTTCAAACAAATCATTTCCAGGCAAATTTATCCGTTCCTTCCCAATCCAGGTGAGAAAATCACTTAAACCTGTTTTATATCTTAGTGCTTGGATTTATACTGAAAGATATGAAGTATATATGATTGTCTGAAAAATGCCTGCATGTTTTATATAGATAAGTAGTTGCGTGTGTACAGGCTTGTGTATACCCCTATTTGTTGTTTACAAGCACAAGTTAACTTCAAAATTCAAATCTCTCAATAGAGTCAGTATTAACCTTTAACATATAAATAAAAATTGTTTGTTAAAGTATAATGATTATTATAAAATAATTTCATAATTTTAAATTCAGTAAATGATTTTAGAAATGAAATTTACAGTAAAATTTCTTCAACCCAAGAAAAACGAAATATCAGGATTTCAAACTCTGATTACAGGGATGAATTCGTATTGTAAAAAGATGATTTTTGATAATCATTTGAGAGTTTTAAAGCTTATGTTTAAAGAGAATTCACGAGATGACCAATTTGGGTTTTTTTTATCAAGTTCTGATGATCAACGTTGTGTTGATCATCAAGCTTGAACCTGGAGGAGGCTTGGGTGTCGAGGGTTACGAGAAAAATGCTCTCTTGGATTTTAGATCGCTGTCGTGGTTTGGGTTTGACATTTTAGGTTTTAGACTAAGGTTTCTGTTGAGCCTGTTCTCAGGAAGATTTCGTTGTCATCAACGAATCGATCTTGACTGGGGCTGGGGGATTTGAAACGTGGTTCGTTGACGAAATGATGAGTGAGATGGCGAAGGTTCAGGTGGGCTGAATCAACTGGGCGAACCAATTGTTTGATCGGAGTTGTGTTCGGGGTTGGTTACAGTTTTAGTTGAACGACTCAATTTCGATTCGCTCTCATTTGCGTCGAACTAGGTGGTCGTGGTGATCGGAAACGTCATGGGTGGTGCGTCGATGGTTACGGCGATGGTCGGAGCACGATCAGTTGATTGCGCACGTGCACCAGTGGCCCATTGTATCAGTGCTGAGTGAAGGAAGAAGAGGAAGATGGATTATCGTGTTCGAGCTCGGGGTTGAACTCGAAGTTATAAGTGGGTTGACTCGAAGCGGATATTAGTTTGACTCTAGAAAACATCGTATGGGCTTGGGTTTATTTCGTATATGATCAGTTCTTTGATTTTAAAAATATAACCTGTTCAGAGTTTAAAACTTAACCAAATTAAAAAAATAAATAGATTTGTGTCTAGATTTTGAACTGGAGGTGATTGATATCAGGTTTTAAAGTAAAAAAAAAATTCAAAGTTAAGTTTTTAAAGTCAAGTTACAAAGTTTAAAATATTTAAAGTTAAATGCCTTTGAATTGTTTTTTTAATTTGATTAGGTGAGTGATTTAAAGGTAAAGATATTAATT
Source organism: Allium cepa (assembly GCA_030765085.1). Lineage (NCBI taxonomy): Eukaryota > Viridiplantae > Streptophyta > Magnoliopsida > Asparagales > Amaryllidaceae > Allium > Allium cepa. Next base: position 65,362,402 of record CM060935.1, read on the forward strand.
TTAATAAAGGATCTCAGTTTATTTTATAATGAATCAATTTCAAGCTTTTAAAATTTAAATGAGATTCAAATGTTAAAATATATAGTGATCAGTTAAGGTAAGAATTTATCTTGATTAACCAAGGACTTAATTAAAGGATAATTGTTTTATATGATGAAGGGATTAAAGGTAATTAATTTCTTGAAGATAATTACGTAATTAAAAGTGATTAATGATTAAAGTTAATTAAATAATGATTTGAAGATTAATCAATTAAAGTGATTAAGAAATGATAATTAATTAGTGGTAAATTGATTTATGTAATTAATTAAGGATGATTAATTAAAATGGTAATTAATTAAAGGATAATTAATTAAGGATAATTAATTAAAAGATAATTAAGTAATTAAAAGTTAATTAATTCATAATTAAAGGTTATTAATTAAAGTAATTAATAAAAGAATAATTAATTTAATGTGATTAATTAAGGAATAATTAATTAAATGAAGGTAATCAATTAAGATAAATAATCAAGGTTGATTAATTACATTAATTAATATCAATTGATTAGTAATTAATTAATCAAGATTTGATAATTAATTCATAAGAAATTAATTTAATTGGAAATTAAATTGAGTTAATTAGGATTTGAATAATTAATTAATCCTACTTATAAATGATTATTGAATGCTTGAATTGTTTCTATTGTATGAAGTGCCTTAAATTGCTTGTTATCTCTGGACTGTAATATTCTGTTCTGTGAATTAAGCTATGTGTAATTTATTATTTATTCATTTTATCTGTGATACATCTGTCTGTGAATCTGTGAATGAAGATAAGCGTTATAGGATTATACCGCTTATCATTATTGATGTGCTTGAATATGTGATGATGGATGTTGTTGCACCATTGTGTAAAACCCCTGGACTACACCATACACACACAAATATGGATTGCGCGAGGAAATCGGTTAAGTCACAGATTTTTATGATTTTAAAGATTGAATTTTTAAATCCAAAATAGTTTTGGATTTGGAATTGAAAGCTTTCGAAAATGAGTTTCAAAAATAAAAGTTATTTTGAATAACTTAATAAAGTTTTGAAACTTAGATAATTTGATTTGAATTTGAATCCAATATTTGAAATTGAATTCTATGATTTGGAAATTATGGTTTATGTAACGACCCGTTAAATTAATAATATTAAATGAACTGAATTAATATAATTTCTAATCTAATTGAGAATAAATGTAGAAATTTGGTATAGTAGTTGTAATTTAGTGTAACAATAAAATTTTATGGCAATAGATTTGGATAATGTAGATTGTCACAATTTGATTTAAAGTTAAATATAAGGAACTGATATAAGGGTTGAATTAGTGAATATCAATAAAAAGATTAAGTAGAATGGAATTCATTTAATATAAAATAAATAGTGGAAGACTTACATTGGATTGTAAAATGGATAGTAACTAAATAAAAGGTGACCGCTGAATAAATCAATGCAATAAGTGTTGATAAGGAGATTTAATGAATGTTGTCAATAATAAATGGACTTAAGATAGTAATAAAATTTGTTTTGCCTATGTAAATTTTATGTATTGATAAGCCATAATTAAATTTGAAATTTGGTAGTAAATAGGGGATAAGTTGACTAAGGCAATTAGTAATTTAATAAATGAATGCATAGTAAGTAAGTGAAAATGTATGCATAAAAATATTTTCATATATGGGATAATTACAAAAGTTTACCCATTTATCTAATGTATATAATTGAATCTAAATTTAGGGCAACATTTTGTTATTGATGGTATAAGTGAATTTGAATAAAAGGGTAAAAATTATATAGATTTAACATGTATTGAGTATATAGCTAAGAAGGGCATTCGATGTAAATGAATCTAAATTAATGTGTCTAGTCAATAAAGGAGAACTTTAAGGGAATAAATATAAATGAATGTATTTGGGGAATAGAGTCCTTTTATATGTTGAATAGTATAACGTTGTTATTAATAATGAACGTTACTTTAGTAATTATTAATATGGTAACGAAAGAGTGTATAAATTTTATAGTAACGTAAAACGTATTGTAAGGTAATAATTATGTGTAGACTTATAAAAAAATTTATGACAATAATTATTGTACGTATTTATTCTATTTGTTTGTTAAGTTTATTTTAATCAATTTCAATTTATGCACTAAATTATTTCAGTTAGTGTGGAATTTTTGTAAGTGGATAAATAAGATGTAACCAAGGGAAAATTTCATTTTTATAATATAATAATTAGTGTAATCCTAAGAATGAAACCGAAGTGGAATGAATTAATTGAGGTTTTAAGTTTTATTCAAGTGTTAAGTTAACAAAATTTCCAATAAGATTGAAATATAGTAATTTATGCAAATAAAAGATGGAAATTGGGTAAATATTAATGTATTGGAATATAAAAGAAACGTTAACTATGTAGGGAGTAATAGTTGATTTATTTGTGAGTTGTAATCAAATAGAGTCAAATTTATTAGAATTTATTGCAATAATGGGATTAATTGCAGTAACCTTTGAAGATTTATTCACTAAAATAATTGACGATGGAAATTATATGTAAATTTGCTTTTAGTTAATATTAAATATCCAGAGGGATAGAAATGACACAAATCTACTAGTTTAGAAATTTACAATAAAAAGTGGTAAGTAATTTTTCTAAATATTTAGATAGTAGGAAGATGTAGATTTAGATGGAATTTATTATTTAACTATTTCATAAGTTGAGATCTAAGTTTAGAATTGAGATTTTTAATGTATAGATATTGAGCCAATGTTAGTTTCATTAAATTGACATCAATAACTTTAATTAATAGAAAGAAAGTGAATTTAATAAATTTAATCAAACGTATAATGTTGAATTTATTAAAAATTGGAATTTAACCTTTAAGTAAGGATTAACATCTAAATTGATGAATAGAACAACTATGTATTGACACTTGAATTGTTTAGAATTGGAGTAAATAATTAAGAAAATTTAAAGGGAGAAATTTGGTCAATTTTTGAATTTAGATGTAAAAATTGGATTTTTATAATTTATTTAATGAATATTGAAAATAGCCATTTTGGTCACGGACTTGGATTTCGATGAAACCAGTTTCATCGGATCCGTATCGGTGAATTATTATAGGGTTTCAAGTTTCGTATCGATCGGACCTGTCGTTTGATCGTACGGACGCGAAACGCCTTGAAAATCAATTTTATTAAAATCAATTTGAAATCAATTTGGAAATCTTGTTTTCAGCATAACTTCTTCATACGATCAAATTTGGACGTGAAACTTTTTCCATCGCGTTCAGAATATTTTAATATACCTATCTGGATATATGGGTTTGACAAATTTCGTTCCGGGGTCAGAACGGGCTTTTTGGGCCTTAGTTTGTTTCATACGTTCATCTATCTAGTCTATCTACTCTAACCCAACCCTACCTATAAATATACAGTTATAAACCCTAGCTCCATTCTATTGTCTATTTGCTGTACGTTCATCTTCTTCAAGCTTCTCTTCTTCTTCAATGGGGGCTAACCCTAGATCCAGTCAGTTCAAAAAAAAAATTCAAATTTAAAAAAAAAAAAATTCGGATCTGCAGCAGCTTCTGGTCGCGCTTCGGGTTTCAGGGGAGAAAACCCTAGAGCAACTTCGGGTCAGGAAGAAAATGACTCTGGTCGATCCGGGTCGTTTTGGCGAAAACTCCAAGCAAGCACCGGGGAATTGAGGCGGCGCACCGAAGTCGAACCCGAAGTCGACCCAGGACCAGAATTTTCCATTTTTCAAATTTTCATAACTTTTGCATACGAGCTCGGATTCACGCGCGGTTTGTTTTGCTGGGATCGTATCGGAATTTCTGACGTTTTGACGCAGGTTTGGATGGATTTGGAGACCGTCAAAATTTTGAGTTTAAATTGAATTTAAATTCGATTTAAATTCCAAAGGTGAGTGTTTTAACCCACTCACAACTACTAGAAGCTTTTATGTTTGTTAAATTAATTTTAGAAATGAATAGAAATTTATTTATGAGTATTTGGCATGTTTATTTCACTCATATTTGTTGAATTGCATTTATTAAATTTAACTGTTAATTTAATTTATTTATTGCGTATTAATTGATAGTTAGAATTTATTTGTTTGCCTATAAACTGCTAGTTAACAGTTACATAGATTATTACTGAATATAAACTGTTAGATTAATAGTTGTTAAATTTAATCTGAATAAAATTGCTAGTTATTACCTGTTATATATTATCAAATATAAATTGTTATTGACTGATATTGCTTGATGATTGTGATTGGATGATGTTGATGAATGGATGTTTAGTGTATATCATTAAATTGCAAATTATCATGCATATTTCATTTCATTCGGGATTGTGGTTTGAAATGATATATAACCGCAAAATTTTATATTTTTTTAAATTGCGGATTGAAATGATAAATATCCGTATCACTTGACCATAGGATAGAAAATTTTATACAGGCACCGCGGTCTATATATAACTATTTAAATGTGATTTCTATGGTTTGGATGGAATACGGTTTATAATAATCTTAAATTTTATATTGTATAAATATTATTCTTCCATATATATACATATGAAGTTGAAAATTTTGAAATTAAAAGGGGTATAAAAATCTTTATTTAAAAATGGAAGAAAATTAAGAAAATGGAGTTTAATAATTTATATCATATGTTTAAATGTTAAGTTTGGAAATTTTAAGATATGATATTTATAATTGGATTTTTCCCAAAATAAATTGAAATGAATATTCTAGTATAATTTGAATTGGGAAAATATATATATATTATTACTAGAAATTGAAGTCTTATTATTTATTGATTTTATGTGAATATTCAAGACTAATTAATAGAACAATTGATCTGTTGAAAGAATAAAATCCAATTTTAGTTTGAAATATTGTTACTCAAAATGGATATACGTATATATAAATAAATTGAAGTGGTTTTGGAACTTGAGAGAGATAATATAAATTTTGGTTTAGACTTTAATAAAGAAATGTATTTGTAAAGCCATGAGAACTATTTTCTTTACAAAGTAACATTTAAGTTAAACCATTTAATTCATATACCGTTGAATGTCCAAACCATTCAAGTTTTTTTGAAGTTATGGTTTTAAATTATGAATTTCGAAAAATTATGCTTTGAAAAGATATTTGGCTTTCAGACGTTATAAATTTTAAAGCATTATGATTTTTGGAAAAGATTTATATTTGGGATAAATGATATCATATTGTTTTGGGTTTTAAAATGATATCGTATTCATAATTTTAAGATGGAAATGTTTATTCTGGTTTTAAAGTATAACCTATTTTTAAATGACCGCGGTGTTATAATAACGATGGGTTGGCAAAGAGACCGGGATCGGATATGGACATACTCTCTGTCGATACCGAAAACCACTTTGACTAACCGTGTACGCGGTGGAGATTCCAGAATGAAGTAGGTGGTGGCGACGTTTCCTGTAAGGTAAATACGTGGACCCGACTCCCGTGAGTTGGCATAAGGTGGCTAAAACAGGAGCGATTCTCAGGCCAATGAGGTCATTCCTCTGATCGGACCCTCCTCTTCGATATTATACTTTGATTTTGGATTGATTCAGTGGCCACTTCTATATTTTGATTTTGGGGAGTTAGTCCGAGGTGGGCGGTAACTGCGGCTACGCGTTTCCACCAGCCTGGATAGCAATTGGTATATCTACCCTGGCATTGCCTAGTTGTGCCGTGTCACCTACCATACCGAGCCTTTACTACGAGTTTCTATTTGTGTCGTACCTATGGAGTATCCTCTGGTAGCCTCCCGATCAGGAGGTATTACGGTACTGTATAGACTATTGGCATTTTACGTGTTAAGGTGGAAAATGTAAAGCCTTAACGCTATTTAAAAGTAAGTTTATTTTACAATTAGACACTATTATAATAGCGCAATATACTACATAGTAAATAGTTTAACGGATCCTTAGGAGATGTAAATCCCGAACATCTCTTGAGTTATTGAACTCATATTTATTTCTGTTTACTTAACTCACATAAGATCTTTTAGTTCTGACTCGAGTGTTTTTGTCTTTTCAAATTCGCTCGGGTCAGTCCGAGCGTTTCAGGATCGAAGACTTTAGCTTTGGAGGACGAAGACGAAGAATTCGTATTATTATTATTATTTATAGTATTGCACCACACTCATACTGTTCTGCTGCATTGATTGTATTGGTATGTGCAACTCTGATATTTGTTGTATAAAGCAAATCAAGTGTTTGTAAACTGTTTTGAACTGTATATTTATTATTATATTTTATCCTTCCGCTGTGAGATTCTGTTTTGTTTTTATTTCTTCTCTGTTTTTCTTATTTACCCCATAACAATCCGCCCTTCCGTATGGTTTGAACTGGCACGTGTGTCGGTTTAAAGTGTACGAAAAGGCGGGATGTTACAAGTTGGTATCAGAGCTTTGGTTTAGCGATAAACCTTGGTTTTGTGGGGTTTGACTCTTTGTTAATAGGGTAGTGATACCCTATGGGAGTCGCTGAGTGTATATATATGAGAGAGCGTATTTGTTAGTGTTAATAAAGATTTTGATATTGTGTTAATCTGTTCCGCTTTGTATTTATAAATTCTGGTTGATGAATGGGACGCTATGACATCAATAGGGATTTCTAAACACTTAATAGGACAGACCGACATAATATTTATTTTAACATGGGTGAATGAAATAATTTTGCCTATTATATTTCTATATATAAAAATATTTTTATAAAGATATATATATATATATATATATATATATATATATATGGTTGCTGTAGATTGGGTGTTAGGTAATATAAAAATATTTGTAATAAATTGAAGCTAAGTTGAAATTATAATAAATCAAATTGGAGATTTTAGAACTTAAGTCCGGGATTTTTGAAAATCTTCTTTCAAAGGATTTGTGAAATATAATGATTTGGTTTATAGGTAATTTCTTATATAAATATTTAGTATAATTCGGAAGAATTGTTTTAAAAGAGGATTTTGGAAAAAATAAATTTTGTACCTTCCCCTCTGTCGCTGGAAAATAATTTCGGTGATGACGGCCGCATCATCGACTTTCATTTTCGAGTTTCGAAGGGAAAGGCCACTGTAGTAAATTCTACTGCAGATGTGTTTTGAAATTATTTAAAATTTTAATTGTTTAAAGGTAATTAGAGATATAAAAGTTGTAAGAAATTAATTATCTATTATTTTAAAGAAATTTTGGAATTTGACCCGATATTAATTCTTGAATTTCCATTAATTAGTTGTAAAAATTTAGGTTAGTGAAATAAAAGAAGTAATCAATGAATTAAAAGAGTTGAGATTAAACTTGCATAAGTTCTTTTGCTTTTTCTTTAACATAAATAACTTACCAAGTATAAAAAGTTGAAATGTAAATTAAGAGTGGAATAGAATATTATGCAAGTAGAATTTTGGAAAAAATGAAGTATTCAATAAATTACTGTTATAAATAAGAATTTAATGGTATTAACTTAAGTGATGATTGGAATTTTACTAAAATTAAAGGTTGTATTATTAATAGGTGATTTTAACCTTAAGAAAGTAAAAATGAAATTCCTTAATTTATAAAGTTTGATTGTGGGGTTATTAACTTAAGTATGCTTTAATTCCCCCTATTCTAATATAATAGAAAGTAAGTAATATATAAATGACTGTAAACCCTAAGTGATTAATTAATAAAATTCCTTATTTTTAAGAATGAAGGTTAAAGGGTTAATAATTTAAGTGTAATTAAAAAGGGGTTACTGTAATGAAATATAATAGAAAGTGGGTAATTAAATTGTTACTACTATTAAATATAATAGAAACTTCAACATTAAATAAATAAATGAGATTAAAGGTAAGTTGAAATTGTAGGTTATAAAACAAATATATATTAATTAAAGGAATGAAAAGAAACTTGTAAATTTTCACTTACATTCTTAAAATATATATAACTTACCATAAAATAAAAGTTGCAATTGCTAGTAAGAAAGTGTAAAGGGAAATCTTACAAGTGAAGCTTGAGGTAATTAAAGTATTCAATTAATTGCTGTTAAAACTTAAGCTAAATCGGAAATATTACTATATAAGAAAGGTAAGTAGAATAAATGGGTGATATAAACTTTAGTCAATAAATTGGAACACAAATATGATAATTTTGTAATAAATGAAAATGAAAATTGTAAGAAGTAAAGGGATCACTCCATAAATGAAAGAAAGAAAATCAAACCACTGAAGCATGAAAAAATGTATGATAAGTAATTTGGTTGTTGGGTTGAATTGTTATTGTTTGATTTATGTTGTTGGGTAAGGAATTTGAATTTGTCGGATGAATAAATAATCTATCTATGTTCCATCTAAGACTGTTGAGAAAAGGATGCACTTGATAGTTAATTTCATTTTATACAAATTTCAAGTTTTGAACCCAAACAACTATTTGGTTGATGGATTAATGGTTGCTTTGTTTTATGTATGTATGCTGTTTGTAAAATTGATGGTTGTTGTATTGTTTGGTTGATTAATGATTGAATCCACTTGAATAATTCACTTTAATATAAATATTTAACCTTTTAGATTATATAAGAGAATACAGGTGATGGAAGCAACTGCTACTGCTTTTGGTTCCATAATAATAAGCGTATATTGCCCGACAAATAGGTACGTTTTCGGATTACGTTTAAAGCGCTATTTTTCCCGTGTTGGGATATAATATTTTGATAATATATGTAATATATTTGTATATTTTGATATTATACTTTCTCCCGAGCCTCACCGTACAAAGGAGACTCTGCCAAAAAAAATCGTAAATTTTGGACTTAGAATTTTGTTGAATATTTTCCAAACTTTAATGATTTAAGTATAAAAGAATATAATGATTATAAACGGGTATATTTCATTAAAGGAAATTAATCCAGTAAATTATTGTTTATAAGTTAATATTTGAAATAAGATGTACTGTTTATTCTTCCTTCTCCCTTCTTTTTCCTTTTCGGGGACGAAAAGTTTTGAGTGGGGGAGATTGTAACGACCCGTTAAATTAATAATATTAAATGAATTGAATTAATATAATTTCTAATCTAATTGAGAATAAATGTAGAAATTTGGTATAGTAGTTGTAATTTAGTGTAACAATAAAATTTTATGACAATAGATTTGGATAATGTAGATTGTCACAATTTGATTTAAAGTTAAATATAAGGAACTGATATAAGGGTTGAATTAGTGAATATCAATAAAAAGATTAAGTAGAATGGAATTCATTTAATATAAAATAAATAGTGGAAGACTTCCATTGGATTGTAAAATGGATAGTAACTAAATAAAAGGCGACCGCTGAATAAATCAATGCAATAAGTGTTGATAAGGAGATTTAATGAATGTTGTCAATAATAAATGGACTTAAGATAGTAATAAAATTTGTTTTGCCTATGTAAATTTTATGTATTGATAAGCCATAATTAAATTTGAAATTTGGTAGTAAATAGGGGATAAGTTGACTAAGGCAATTAGTAATTTAATAAATGAATGCATAGTAAGTAAGTGGAAATGTATGCATAAAGATATTTTCATATATGGGATAATTACAAAAGTTTACCCATTTATCTAATGTATATAATTGAATCTAAATTTAGGGCAACATTTTGTTATTGATGGTATAAGTGAATTTGAATAAAAGGGTAAAAATTATGTAGATTTAACATGTATTGAGTATATAGCTAAGAAGGGCATTCGATGTAAATGAATCTAAATTAATGTGTCTAGTCAATAAAGGAGAACTTTAAGGGAATAAATATAAATGAATGTATTTGGGGAATGGAGTCCTTTTATATGTTGAATAGTATAACGTTGTTATTAAGAATGAACGTTACTTTAGTAATTATTAATATGGTAACGGAAGAGTGTATAAATTTTATAGTAACGTAAAACGTATTGTAAGGTAATAATTATGTGTAGACTTATAAAAAAAATTTATGACAATAATTATTGTACGTATTTATTCTATTTGTTTGTTAAGTTTATTTTAATCAATTTCAATTTATGCACTAAATTATTTCAGTTAGTGTGGAATTTTTGTAAGTGGATAAATAAGATGTAACCAAGGGAAAATTTCATTTTTATAATATAATAATTAGTGTAATCTTAAGAATGAAACCGAAGTGGAATGAATTAATTGAGGTTTTAAGTTTTATTCAAGTGTTAAGTTAACAAAATTTCCAATAAGATTGAAATATAGTAATTTATGCAAATAAAAGATGGAAATTGGGTAAATATTAATGTATTGGAATATAAAAGAAACGTTAACTATGTAGGGAGTAATAGTTGATTTATTTGTGAGTTGTAATCAAATAGAGTCAAATTTATTAGAATTTATTGCAATTAATGGGATTAATTGCAGTAACCTTTGAAGATTTATTCACTAAAATAATTGACGATGGAAATTATATGTAAATTTGCTTTTAGTTAATATTAAATATCCAGAGGGCTAGAAATGACACAAATCTACTAGTTTAGAAATTTACAATAAAAAGTGGTAAGTAATTTTTCTAAATATTTAGATAGTAGGAAGATGTAGATTATGATGGAATTTATTATTTAACTATTTCATAAGTTGAGATCTAAGTTTAGAATTGAGATTTTTAATGTATAGATATTGAGCCAATGTTAGTTTCATTAAATTGACATCAATAACTTTGAATAATAGAAAGAAAGTGAATTTAATAAATTTAATCAAACGTATAATGTTGAATTTATTAAAAATTGGAATTTAACCTTTAAGTAAGGATTAACATCTAAATTGATGAATAGAACAACTATGTATTGACACTTGAATTGTTTAGAATTGGAGTAAATAATTAAGAAAATTTAAAGGGAGAAATTTGGTCAATTTTTGAATTTAGATGTAAAAATTGGATTTTTATAATTTATTTAATGAATATTGAAAATAGCCATTTTGGTCACGGACTCGGATTTCGATGAAACCAGTTTCATCGGATCTATATCGGTGAATTATTATAGGGTTTCAAGTTTCGTATCGATCGGACCTGTCGTTTGATCGTACGGACGCGAAACGCCTTGAAAATCAATTTTATTAAAATCAATTTGAAATCAATTTGGAAATCTTGTTTTCAGCATAACTTTTTCATACGATCAAATTTGGACGTGAAACTTTTTCCATCGCGTTCAGAATATTTTAAAATACCTATCTGGATATATGGGTTTGACAAATTTCGTTCCGGGGTCAGAACGGGCTTTTTGGGCCTTAGTTTGTTTCGTACGTTCATCTATCTAGTCTATCTACTCTAACCCAACCCTACCTATAAATATACAGTTATAAACCCTAGCTCCATTCTATTGTCTATTTGCTGTACGTTCATCTTCTTCAAGCTTCTCTTCTTCTTCAATGGGGGCTAACTCTAGATCCAGTCAGTTCAAAAAAAAAACAAAAAAAAATTCAAATTTAAAAAAAAAAAAAAATATTCGGATCTGCAGCAGCTTCTGGTCGCGCTTCGGGTTTCAGGGGAGAAAACCCTAGAGCAACTTCGGGTCAGGAAGAAAATGACTCCGGTCGATCCGGGTCGTTTTGGCGAAAACTCCAAGCAAGCACCGGGGAATTGAGGCGGCGCACCGAAGTCGAACCCGAAGTCGACCCAGGACCAGAATTTTCCATTTTTCAAATTTTCATAACTTTTGCATACGAGCTCGGATTCATGCGCGGTTTGTTTTGCTGGGATCGTATCGGAATTTCTGACGTTTTGACGCAGGTTTGGATGGATTTGGAGACCGTCAAAATTTTGAGTTTAAATTGAATTTAAATTCGATTTAAATTCCAAAGGTGAGTGTTTTAACCCACTCACAACTACTAGAAGCTTTTATGTTTGTTAAATTAATTTTAGAAATGAATAGAAATTTATTTATGAGTATTTGGCATGTTTATTTCACTCATATTTGTTGAATTGCATTTATTAAATTTAACTGTTAATTTAATTTATTTATTGCGTATTAATTGATAGTTAGAATTTATTTGTTTGCCTATAAACTGCTAGTTAATAGTTACATACATTATTACTGAATATAAACTGTTAGATTAATAGTTGTTAAATTTAATCTGAATAAAATTGCCAGTTATTACCTGTTATATATTATCAAATATAAATTGTTATTGATTGATATTGCGTGATGATTGTGATTGGATGATGTTGATGAATGGATGTTTATTGTATATCATTAAATTGCAAATTATCATGCATATTTCATTTCATTCGGGATTGTGGTTTGAAATGATATATAACCGCAAAATTTTATATTTTTTTAAATTGCGGATTGAAATGATAAATATCCGTATCACTTGACCATAGGATAGAAAATTTTATACAGGCACCGCGGTCTATATATAACTATTTAAATGTGATTTCTATGGTTTGGATGGAATACGGTTTATAATAATCTTAAATTTTATATTGTATAAATATTATTCTTCCATATATATACATATGAAGTTGAAAATTTTGAAATTAAAAAGGGTATAAAAATCTTTATTTAAAAATGGAAGAAAATTAAGAAAATGGAGTTTAATAATTTATATCATATGTTTAAATGTTAAGTTTGGAAATTTTAAGATATGATATTTATAATTGGATTTTTCCCAAAATAAATTGAAATGAATATTCTAGTATAATTTGAATTGGGAAAGTATATATATTTTATTACTAGAAATTGAAGTCTTATTATTTATGGATTTTATGTGAATATTCAAGACTAATTAATAGAACAATTGATCTGTTGAAAGAATAAAATCCAATTTTAGTTTGAAATATTGTTACTCAAAATGGATATACGTATATATAAATAAATTGAAGTGGTTTTGGAACTTGAGAGAGATAATATAAATTTTGGTTTAGACTTTAATAAAGAAATGTATTTGTAAAGCCATGAGAACTATTTTCTTTACAAAGTAACATTTAAGTTAAACCATTTAATTCATATACCGTTGAATGTCCAAACCATTCAAGTTTTTTTGAAGTTATGGTTTTAAATTATGAATTTCGAAAAATTATGCTTTGAAAAGATATTTGGCTTTCAGACGTTATAAATTTTAAAGCATTATGATTTTTGGAAAAGATTTATATTTGGGATAAATGATATCATATTGTTTTGGGTTTTAAAATGATATCGTATTCATAATTTTAAGATGGAAATGTTTATTCTGGTTTTAAAGTATAACCTATTTTTAAATAACCGCGGTGTTATAATAACGATGGGTTGGCAAAGAGACCGGGATCAGATATGGACATACTCTCTGTCGATACCGAAAACCACTTTGACTAACCGTGTACGCGGTGGAGATTCCAGAATGAAGTAGGTGGTGGCGACGTTTCCTGTAAGGTAAATACGTGGACCCGACTCCCGTGAGTTGGCATAAGGTGGCTAAAACAGGAGCGATTCTCAGGCCAATGAGGTCATTCCTCTGATCGGACCCTCCTCTTCGATATTATACTTTGATTTTGGATTGATTCAGTGGCCACTTCTATATTTTGATTTTGGGGAGTTAGTCCGAGGTGGGCGGTAACTGCGGCTACGCGTTTCCACCAGCCTGGATAGCAATTGGTATATCTACCCTGGCATTGCCTAGTTGTGCCGTGCCACCTACCATACCGAGCCTTTACTACGAGTTTCTATTTGTGTCGTACCTATGGAGTATCCTCTGGTAGCCTCCCGATCAGGAGGTATTACGGTACTGTATAGACTATTGGCATTTTACGTGTTAAGGTGGAAAATGTAAAGCCTTAACGCTATTTAAAAGTAAGTTTATTTTACAATTAGACACTATTATAATAGCGCAATATACTACATAGTAAATAGTTTAACGGATCCTTAGGAGATGTAAATCCCGAACATCTCTTGAGTTACTGAACTCATATTTATTTCTGTTTACTTAACTCACATAAGATCTTTTAGTTCTGACTCGAGTGTTTTTGTCTTTTCAAATTCGCTCGGGTCAGTCCGAGCGTTTCAGGATCGAAGACTTTAGCTTTGGAGGACGAAGACGAAGAATTCGTATTATTATTATTTATAGTATTGCACCACACTCATACTGTTCCGCTGCATTGATTGTATTGGTATGTGTAACTCTGATATTTATTGTATAAAGCAAATCAAGTGTTTGTAAACTGTTTTGAACTGTATATTTATTATTATATTTTATCCTTCCGCTGTGAGATTCTGTTTTGTTTTTATTTCTTCTCTGTTTTTCTTATTTACCCCATAACAATCCGCCCTTCCGTATGGTTTGAACTGGCACGTGTGTCGGTTTAAAGTGTACGAAAAGGCGGGATGTTACAGTTTAAAAAGATTATACAAGTTATAAAGGTGTTTATATGGGTTTTTAACCATTTAAAAAGTATTGTTTTGGGAATTTAAATTTAAACCCAAGTTTTATACTTGAATGGCTTTAACTTATGTAAATGTAATCAGCTTTAACTTTGTGAAAGATTATTAAACCTTGTTTTGAAATCGAAGAGAGTTTTAAATGGTATATCTTTCACATAAAAGATTTGGATTGGAAATGGGTTGAAAGTTATGAATTAAATCTTTAATTTAAGATTGGATAAGTTAATCCAATTTGAAATGGAATTGTTTTGAAAAGCCGTGAATGAACCTTTGTGGAAAATTGGTGAACTTTGTGAAATGAACCTTTTTGTTTAAAAGATTTGAAGTGGTAATTTATTTAAACCATTTGAAAGAAAGGTTTTGGACAATAAGTTGTGACTTAACCGAAATCCTATGTCCATATGTTTTTAAATATTGCGCTCATTATTCGGTTTAGTCGGGAGTGGACCTTGTGTCATATAACCCATTCCGAATAATGATACGTCGTTATGGATAGCATTTGAAGACCGGTGGTGAAGACCGGGTATTTTCAAGAATGAAAGGGTAACCCGTCGATTGTCTCTGCACCGATTCGCGCCGGTATAGAGATTCCCTAAGTGATGGGAAGTCCGATCGGGATTGTGAATAAACCGGATTCCAAGGGCTTATTTGGAAGTGCCTTCGCTTTTGTTTGAACCTGGAACAGACTTGTATGGATGTGTGTCTGACATTACACTTTGAGATTTAAAACCGGTTTCTATCAAATACATTTTTGTTTGGTGGCGGAGATTCATTCTCTTAGCTTAACACCTTCTCTGAGACATACGAGCTCAGAGGTTATGTAGTTGATGGTTACTATTGATACATTCCCAAATTGGTAATGTGGCATACGAAGTGTTATTGATCATTTGTTGATCAAAGCATGGCTTTGTGAAAAAGCGTAGCTTTGTGGACGAGACTGCATCAGGACCTCACGCCCTTTAGAGTATGTCATTCCCTTCTGGAAAAGGTGGTATCATGGTATGGAGCCCAGATACTTAACCTATGTGGTAGCTGCAATCTCATTACTGTGTGGTTGTTACTTTGTGAATGAGGGCCCTCGGATAAAGGTCGCAAACGACCGGGGGATGGCATAGTTGTGTAGTAGTTACCTAGTTTCAAAGGTAACCCAAGCTTGCGTTGGCAGAGAGCTAGTTAAGCTCTCGGGACGTCCCTCCAGAGGCGTACCCATGTGGCAATGGGAAGTTCCTTAGCCTGACCATTTGTTGGAAATCCAATCATCCAATACGTGCCTTGTACGGTTTTAGTTTTAGAACCTGCCATTTAACATGGCAGCTATAGTAGGCATAATATAATGGTACCTATGCTGGCTAAGATTAATATTATATTTTTGAAATGTCTTCACACTATGCACTAGTAATAATATCAAAGAGTTTTCTCGTATTAAGCATATTTGACTATCATAAGGAGAAATCTCCCCAAGTGTGCGATTGCATTGTGTGTGTGCCGAGATGCCTTATGGTAGTTTCATTTTCCAAAAAGCATTGCGGATTTCAAATTTAAATTCATTTGTTTTTTAAAAAAAAGATAAAAACCGTTTTTGTTTGCTCACACCTGTCCCATGACTGACTTGGATTTTATTGTTTCTTTCCTAAATTATGGATGCCCACAATTTTCCTCACGGGCAGTCTAGAGTTGGGGTTTTCAGATAGTCGAATAGTAGGAATTGATTCGATAGCCTTCGAAGCCCTTTGGATTTGTGGATTGCATTGGCTACACTTCAGCATTCATGGACTACACTTCCCGAGCTTTGTGCAACTTGATGAGGGTTCGAGCTAGCTTTGGATTGAAGATGGAGTTTTTTGGAGTTTGACATTGAAGACATTATCTTTCCGCTGCTATTTCTTGTATCTCTGATAGTATTGATATCCATTGTATTATCATTGTATCTGAATATTGTATCAAATGTTGTATATCAAATATATCATTCATTTTCTTCCGTTGTGTTGTTATACTTAATGTATTATAAGCTCCAGCGAGCCAGATTCGACGTTTGGATCTGTGGCATTTGAATACAAGTATCGTATTCGGTGCCGATTTTCGAAGGTCGAGTCAGGGCCGTTACATCGCATCTACTGGCAAATTTCCCGCACCAATATTGGCCTCAGCATTTGGGTTAGCATTAGCCTGTCAAACTTGGTTCCTTCTGGTATCAGGCCGAGCATTTCTGTTGGTTGTGGTGCTTCCTCCACCTAGATTTCCTCTTCCATTTCCTGCTTCCATATCCTCTTTCTCATAAATCTGCATACGAACCTTAGTAAGATACAGAAAACGGTCTAAGAGAGAGGGGAACATGTATTTACACACACACGCACGTATATATATATATATCAACTACAAGTACATTACTATAGCGTTAATCCAAACCTCGATCATATTTCTGATTCATTGGAATTATGTTTCAAAAACTTTTAGGTTTAACTTTCTTTTAAAGTTTCATAAACTTATGCTCTGATACCAACTTGTAACATCTCCCTACTTGGAGGCCCAAAACTAATAGCTACGGACACTGCAGTCATCCATAGTTATTAACCTTCGACGACCAAATACGGTGATGTTAGATTCATTGATACATAGAAACGCATGAATATAGAAAAAATTAAAACATCAAACAAAACCACATTCCATTTCAAAACATTTCCAATTCATTACGTAATCCCACCATCGTAAACCATGTTCAAAGAAAATATGCTTATTACAACATACGTCAAGAGGGATATATGAAGATGCCCCTGGATGATCAGAATACATACAAGCAATATAAAAACTTCGCCATTGCAAACAACACAGCGGAATCAAATAAAAGAAAACTCTAAATAGCTATCATGCCTCTTGCACGTCTCTAGAAGCTCTATTCGTCTAATGAGGTACCTGTAAACCTCAACTATCAAACTAATCAAAATCAATTGAGTACCAAAGAGTTTAAGGGGAAAATATAAACTTCGAGTCAGACATAAAACCTGGTATGAATAATAATCTAATATCTTAAATCATTTAGATATCCAGTGAGACTACACCGCTTAGCGGAACGGGTTTTCCCTTCACTGGTATCCTAAAACCTTTGCAAAACCATATATTTTGCTCCTACATCCACAATGGTTAAAACATAGTCATTTCAAAATATTATGATGATATGCAAACATATTAAAACATACTGGATTTCCCATCCTCTGTTTAATTGACTTCCCGTCATATTTATAGTTTCTAAGGTTACTATTAACCTATTAGTTTTCATGGGCTCACTAATAACCTTTTCATATTATATGGACTCCCTGCCCTATTCATAGTTTTCAAGGGTGCACAATGAACCTATTGGCCCGTGTCAATTAACTTAATTAATTCATAGGTTCCCCTAGACCTATTGGTGACTCTAATAACTTTTCTCCTATCCTAGTTTTCATGGATTGACTAGGAACTTATTGGCAACTGTCAATAATTTAATCCGGATATAGTTTTCATAGGTACACTACAAACTAATTGGCCTCTGTCAACCACTATTTATAACATAGTTTTCTTGGGATCACTACGAACCTGTTGGTAACTCCAATAACTTTCTAATCATATTTTTCATGGGATTCACTGTGAACCTGTCTCCCTGACAACTTCCATATTTAGGCATCCTATATTTTGGTCTCCTTGACTTCTTAGACGTAATTCTACTTATCCCAGAGTTTAATCGATTTATATCCATTACAGAGTTAACCTAGCCGGTTCTTCTGCCTTTTATCCCCAAATTGCAGTTATGGGTCCATTATAATGTGAATATATTATATTTGAAGAAGCAAACATAATTACAAAACAATACCACTCATGTGGGTTTAATGTCCTTGAAACACTTTTCATATAAAACATGATTCATCCCTTTAACCTATAATTTTATCAAGGAAATCTTCTTCTTAAATTCATTTCAAAACTCTTTTAAATTAGCCATGGGTTTTTTCCTTTAAAAATGAGTTTGGGTTACAAAACCTTTCGAAACCTTGCTTTCGACTTCATTGGATAGCCACCTTCGAAAGCATATATATCAATCTTCAAGGCTCCTGCCTTTCGAACAGCTTATAACTTTCTTTCAAAACCTTTCGAATGTATTAAAGTATAAACATTTAACTTTAGAAGCATAGCTTTGAAACCAACTGAAAGTACCTCTTTCGTAACCATTGGATGTAACCCTTCCGAAATCATTGAAAGTCTCCATTTCGAAACCATTGGGTTTATACTTAAAATATTATTTGGGTCAAAGTGAATATAAACAAAAGCATCTCTTTCGAAAACAACCTCTATCATATAAAAATATTGGAGAAGAACATGATGGCATCGGCACCATCCCTTTCGAAACCTTCAAACCATTTAAACAAAACATTGAAGGATAGCGTCGAAACCCTTGGACCCTTTCAAAAGCATTTAGGAAGTGACATAAGACACCTTTAAAACAAACACTACCTATCGAAAGCATTAATGACCCAATACCACCGAAAGGCTAAAGAACGGAAGCAATGCTGGTCGGTACCCTTCTTTCAAAAAAGTTATTTCATAAGTAAGGAACCCATTCGAAAGCAAATATAAGTTGATGGCAACCCCTTCAAAAGCTTTTAAAAACCTCTTTCGAAAAACATATGCTTCGACTCCTTTGAACGCTTAAATAAAACAATGGCAGACGCTTTTCTTTTTAAGACAAACCAAGGTATCGACTCCTTCGGAAGCCATGCTTTCGACAGCTAACCTTCCGCCTTTCTCCAATCCACTGCGTATCATCTTTGTGATACTTTGTATATTGATTTCAGCTTAGTAGGTTTCGACTGGGTTTAAGGCGGAAGCTCTGAGTCGAAAGATACTTCTAAAGTAGGCGAAACCAACTTTCTGAGTAAACCTGTTTTAATACTAATTAAAGCAAATCCTTTTCTAACTAACCTACCACGTGCAAATACCAGATTGGTTGCCTTAAATTTTCAAATTCTTTACTAAAATAACTATCGCTAATTTTAGATCTAAACCATGGTTAAGTTAACCAAATAAGCCCTTCTAAGCAAACCCAGTATTGCAAAGAAGTCCTTCTAAAACAGTTTAATTTGCATATCACATCACTTTGGAAAAATCCCCAAAAATTTCAAAAATTCACTTTAATCATGTTATCTCACATATCAAAATTTCAGTCCCAAATTCTGAATATATTTTCCAAAATAAATTTATAAACCCTAATAACCATTGTTTCCTTTGAAAATTCATAACAACCTTTCCATAGCCTAGAAAATTATCAAAACTAAAATACAACTCCAAAATCATGTTTTACATAACATGTAATTTTTCCATGGCATTTAAACATCTATATAAATTAGATTTTCCCCAAAAACCGTGTATATTCCCATTTAAACAATCTTGTTTAAATTAACAAATTAATATTCAAGCATATCATCATCCAATTCATCATAAAAACAAATTTACTCTTAAATCCCAAACAATATGATTCAAAACAAAATAGAGATGGAATTATTATTCACCTTGAAATAGATAAGGAGATTGGATTAATATTGATTTCTCTTAAGCTTGAATCGCTAGCTTTTAATTGAATTCCTCTTTCTTAATGGTCGGCCTTACTTTAAGCTTTTGGTTTGCGTTTTTCAAAATGACGTGAATGGGAATGAAATAGTAGGAACAAAAATATATAAAGGTAAGGGTTATGGGTGGTAAATTCCTAATATACCCTTTGTTATTTGATTAACCTAAAAACCATTATTAAGCCCATTTAATTATTTTATTAAGCACGGCCTTAATTAGATTTTTTTTCAAACCTCAACCCCCTTATCACTTAACATTTACATTATTCTATTTAATTTATCTAATTAAATCACCTGAATAATGTTATCAGAAATTAGGGGCGCTAAAGAACCTTGCTCCTGACAAATAACTTTCATGCGCCATATAGTAAGTCGCACACTTCTTGAACTGATAAAACCGCCAAGTCGACAGTAACATTCGGCCCCTAACTTTCCAAGAATCGGTGTTTCTCCAGCAATATAAGGAAGATCCGAACTAATGGGTCGATGGTCACATTAGATTTCTAACCTTCTGAGAAACGATGTTGCACTAGCAACATCAAGAAGGTGCGAACCGCTGGATCGATGGTCACATTCAATCCCTAACCTTTTGAGAACCAATGTTGCTATGGCAATATCGGGCGTTAGGTCAACGATCACATTCGATCCCTAAACTTTTGAGAACTAGTGTTGCTCTAGAAACATTAGAAAGGTTCGAACCATCTGGTCGATGGTAACATTCGATCCCTAACCTTCTAAGAACCGGTGTTGCTCCGGCAACATCAGGAAGGTTTGAATCATTGTGTCAATGGTTACATTCGATCCCTATCCTTATGAGAAACGATATAGCTCCAATAGCATCAGGAAGGTCTGAACCGCAGGGTCAACGGTCACATTCAATCCCCAACCTTTTGATAACTGGCGTTGTTCCAGCAACGTTGGGAAGGTCCAAGACAAAACCTATCATTTCCCATCTTTCGTAGAACAAAACAACTTTCCAAGTTAGAGACTTTTTTCCATTACTTAAAAGTGGTGACTTGACCGATTCAAATGAATTTACTTGTATATAATGCAGGTATGCAAGTACCTGGAGATAGTGCCAACTAAAATTCTACGGTCCATGATCGGACCCATGTAGTTCTCCTCGACATCCAAAGATTGATACCATCAAACTCCTATCCTCGAACTAGGGACAGGAGTATAAACAAAAGATGGATGTGACACGACTGTCCATCATCCAAATCTTGTCCATGGATTGTGGCAGGAGTGTAAACTAAAGATGGAAATGACACTGCCATCCATCAACAAACTCTTGCCTTTGATGTGGGGGTAAGAGTATAAACCCTAAAGCGGATGTGCCCTGACCATCCATAAATAACTCTCGCCCTTGATGCAGCGGCAGGAGTATAAGCCAAAATGAATGTGATATGACTGTTCACTCACTCAACTGTTCTTCTTAGATGGGGGTAGGAGTATAAGCCAAAATGGACATGATAAGACCGTCCAATCCTTGACATTTTGCTCAGAGTAGGAAAAATGAAAGATCCATACCCGACGTAAGGTGGAATCTTACCTATGAACTTTGAACCGATGCTCAGATTTAGGTGAGATTGAAAATAAACATTCTAGATGAGGATGTACAAACTACATTTTTAAGTAATTAACTTAAACTAGCACCCGAAGCTTGGTGCAATCGAAAATTTCTATCCCGAAAAGAGGTACTTGAACTACTATCCTAAGTGGTTAATCTCGGTCGATGCCTATAGGCGGGCCCAATCGAATTTAGAATCCCATAGAGGAAAATGAAAAGGCCAATTCACTAGCTAAGTTAGCTAATTCCAGAGGTGCGCAACTCATAGGTTTGGTTTTGGTCGAAGTATCATTGGCTGCGAGTGTCGACCAGATGCATGCCGATTGGATCTCGAAGGCTAAACCAGAAAAGAAGTCATGGATGACTCCAATAAAAGACTACTTGTAGAGAGGAATACTTTCGGACAGAAGGAACGAGCAATGAAAGCTCCTTCTCCAAGTTTCAAGATATATCCTTCAACAAAAAGCACTTTGTTAAAAGGATTCTCAATCTTAATGCTACAGTGTGTTGTCAACGACGAGGGCAAATGAGTCCTAAGTGAAGTTCATGAAAGAAACCATGGCAACAACACCAAGGGGCAAACCCTAGTGAAGAAGATCCTCTGCTACAGATACTAGATACTTCTTGCCAACTGTCAATCAAGATGCGGATGATTACACCCGAAAGTGTGCCAAGTGCCAGATATTTGCTAAAATTCCAAGGGCACTACCAATAAAGATTATGCACATGGTCAGTCCTTAGCCGTTTGCAGTTTGAGGAATTAATATCATCGGTGTTTTTGCTGATATCTAAAGATATCCCAAAGTGTACCATCGTCGTAGTCGACTACTTACCAAATAGGCTAAGGCAAATCCATTTGCCAAGATCACCACAAAGGAAGTAATCAATTTTGTTGTTTGGAATATCATCTTTCATTTTGGAGTTCCATAGAAAATCATTACCGATAATGGGACTAAATTTGATAGTACATAATTCAATGATTTCTGCTGCCGATGTCGCATATAGAAGAGATTTGCTGTGGTGGCACACCCCTAGGCGAATGGACAAGTTAAAGCTATAAATAAGACGATCAAGTACATTCTTAAGAAGTGATTGTAAAGGTTAAAGACAAGTAATCGACAAACTTCTATTAGCACTTTTGGTTTATCGGACGACCCAAAAGTTAATGACTGGCCATTCTCTATTTGCCTTAGCCTACGGATCAAAGGCTATGGTTCCAGTTGAACCAGAAGTACCTTCCTATCAAGTAACTCACTACAATCCCAGAACAAATGAGAAACTCGTGCTAGTCTCTTGATATGATAGATGAGAAGCGTGATGAAGCTGACTTGAGAGCAGCTGCACACCAAAGCCGGGGTGCTCAATACTCAACACAAAGGTTTGGAATCAGACGTTTGAAATTAGCGACTTATTCCCCAAATGAATCTTTATAGACCCTCAGAACTTAGGTTTGAGTAGGAAAAGTCCATATATAATAGGGCAAAACCTTGGAGATGAAACTTTTAGGTATGCGACGATTGATAGGATTTCACTCCAAAGGGCGTGGAATAGCGAAAACTTGCGATGCTATTTCAATTAGAAATCAATTTATGCATAACTGATTAAAGGCATTGCAGGTGTGTAGGTACGCAGAGTTAGGGGCCGATCAAATTTCGACGGTCCATGATCGAACCCTTGAAGTTTAACCTTCCTTGGCATCCAAAGGTAGACGCCAGTCCACTCTTTCAGCCCTCGACATGAGAGCAAATAAAAGTGGATGTGACATGACCGTCCACTCATTTTCTTATGCCTCGAGTTTGGCAGATCATTAATGTATTGCGTAGAGGATGGTAAGGCCGAAGATCCTTGCCTGGAATAGGCGAGGCAAAAGATCCGCACCCGGTGAAAGGTAGGATCTTACATATAAACTTGGATCGATGCCCCAAGTCTAGCACGATCGAATGTTACTAACATAGAAAAGGATACTTAAACCTTGATCTTAACTGGTTAGCCTTAACCAATGCCTGGAGTTTGGCATGGTCAAAGCACGCATCCCAAATAAGGATATCCAACTTGTTGTTCAAGGAAATTTACTTCAATTGACGACCAGAGGAATGCACCTCCTGTTTAAAGTTTCACCAAAAGGTATCCTTGAATAACTTTTTCAGGTGATTGAAATTCGATCAGGTTCCAGAAGTAGATACAGTTACAGCTAAATGCTCAGAGATTGGCACTTCAATGATTGCTTTATGTCGAAAGGTCGGCAAAGCATAAAATTAGCTAATAACTTGATCTGACAATAATCCTGATAATAAATGGATCACAAGTATATTGAATGAAAGTGCATTTCTCAAATACTTAGATAAATTCACACAAGGATTGGAAGAAACAAAAGTCTTTGTTATTCACATTTGAAATAGAACTTGGAAAGAAAAGTAAAGGTTTTATTTACACCTAAGTTGAAAAAAAAAGCGAGGGCTGAACATGGACAATGCCGGCTATTAACTAAAGAAATGGATTAACACCCTAGATTGAGTGTGAAAGCATTATCCCTATTATTACAAAGCAACTTTATGAAAATACATGTAGATAGAGCAGAAATAGTAAAGAAACAAGAAGATTTTTATAGTGGTTTGGCAGTTAATGAAGCCTATGTCCACTTTATAAGATTTATTATCGACTAACTGCTATTACAAGTTTAATTCAGTTACAAGTTGATGAGACTAGAATAAGTCATAAGTGCAAGAGTTCACCTGAGAATCGCAGTAAACTCCTAGATGACTATTGTGTGGGAGAAGAAGAGTGAAGAATAATCTCTGTAGAGTTCCAACAGCTAGTCTAGAAGATCCTCTTTACGTTGTAGAGAAGATTTTACTTATAGGGGTAGGAGAGCAGTTGGGCCAAGGCTCACTTGTCAGAAGCCTCTACTCAATGCTAGGAAGAAGTCCATAAATACTCAAGGCAACCCGAGCTAACATGATGGATTGCTAGCGATGCATGCCCTTAAACTATGCTTGAGTCTACCCTTTTGGGATGCCTTCCTTTCATCTATTTCAATGCCTTGTCCACATATCAAGTTGTTTGGAGTTTTTTGATCATCCGTCTTTATGGATCATCTAGTCCAGAAGAATAATCTATAACTCGCTTAAAACTTAACTAAAGAAGACGAAACTTTGCAGGTACACTCTAAAGGGTGTCTGGGACCTACCTTAAAAAATTTAGATGGTGGGGGACCAATCTACATGGATTTCTAGTGATCCATATAGTTAGGTCGTTAGCGATTCATCTAGCCTTATCCAGTCAAGCCTATTTTTGGTGATAGAAGCAACTATGCATCCACTCTAAAAATCCAAGATCCTAAAATGCACAAGTGTTGGATCGGTACTGACCCAACATCATGGGTCGGTATCGATCCAAGAAATCTCCACTGGTGGGTCCTATCTTCTATCTTCAAAACCTACTCAATGCTAGAAGCATATTCCAAGCGTTGTTTTGTTGATCCAATGCAATTCCCTATCGATCTCTATGAATTCTTGAATTAGCAACTCAGTTCTGCCACGACTCCGTCATTTGGACTTTGGAACAAGCTAATATTGGTGCAAACGACTATCAAATTGTGAAGCTAACCATAAGACAAGTCAAAGCAAAGAGTTCGAGCTGACCAGATTAGTAATCTTAAGTATTCTTTATGACCTATGCCCTTGGAGTCGTACCGACCATGCAAATTAGTGAGGTCGCATCCTACATTTTCGAAGGATCGGTCTACATTGGGGAAAATAAGGTGGAGATCTTATGGGAACAATTCTAGGCTTCTACCTCTATAAGAAGGGTATGGCTCATTTTCAGGATCTTTTGGCTCTTGTACTTCTTTTCTTATTTCTTATCATCACACCCGGAGTTGTACCTACCCATAATGGAGTTGTACCGACCAATAAGAACTTCTGCCTCCAATTTAGAATATAAGCAATAAAATAATTAAGTGGGCATAGATCTTGATTTGTGAAACCACTACAAATTGTTGTGTGCTCTTTCTTACTCGTTTTATTTATTTCTTCATCTTTTATTCTCTACTCATTCTATTGGGTGTTTGTGACATTTTTGGTTTAAACAAGATTCACATACATATACTTATGTTATTTTAAACATTTTAAAAGAACATAACATATATCATAATATATAATAGATGCATATATTTATTAATTAATTAACTTATTTTATTAATTTATTTTATTAATCTTATTAATAAAATTTAAAATTTTGAAATTAAAATTTATTTTCAAACATTTTGAAATTTTTTATTATATTATAACTTTTGTAATATTTGAATATTTTATTTTTAAATTTAACTTTTAAAACTAAAATCTTATATTTTAATTTTCAAACAATTTTGAAATTTAGCTCAAGGCATAATTCAAATTGGGCCTTTTCTATTAGGGGCAACTTTTGGGCTGTTGGCTTAATAGTTAAACCTATCATAACTAATTTAGATTACATAGGCAATTGGACTCTGATACCATTGTTGGAACTAGGATAGCCTAAAGGGGAAGTTATAGGTGAATTTCAATTTTTCTACCCTTTTGGATCTTTATTGGGCCTGTGAAGTCTAATTTATTTAGAACAATTCTACATTTAATTTAAATAAAATCGTATATTTTACTTAGATTCAAAATTGTTGATTAAAATTTATTTAATTTATTTTCAATTTATATATAAGTATACATATGTGTATATATGTGCATGTATAATATGATATTCCATGCAAGACATAACAAACCCGTATATAGATGTTGGGATTTACGTCGCAACGAACTTGTTAGCTCGTTCTATATGTATTGTACGTTGTCCAAATCTGTGTATATATGTATACTAATTATATATGAAAACTCAATTTTGTTGTGTGTATTATGAGAAAATATTATAAATATATTTATGTGTAAAGTATTATAGTGTTAAGTATTAATTAAATATATATACACACATATATGCAAGATATAAGTTTATTTTTTATTATATGTATATGTATATGTATATGTATATGTACATGTACATGTACATGTATATGTATATGTATATGTATATGTATATGTATATGTATATGTATATGTTTGTATATGTATGTATTAAAGTAACAAAATTACATATATATATATATATAACAATATGTGCATATAAATATAATAATTAATTTAAATATGAGTTAGATAGTTTGTATAAATTACAAGATTAATTTATTTCTATTTTTTTAAACATTCCAGCTCGAATACACAGCAGATCCAAATTTAGTTATAATTTTATTATATTGATATATATATATATATATATATGTATGTATGTATGTATGTATGTATGTATGTATGTATATTACAAAACTAATTAATTATACACACACACACAAGCTTTCTCATGTTACCTTCTCTACGATAGTTATGCCTCAGAAGCAAGGTGGTCTTGGCCTTTTTAACTTGCACAGATGGAACTTAACTGCTTTTAGAAAGAACTTGGATTATTTGATAAATAAAAAGATAATATTTGGGTTTGATGGACCTACAAACGAAACATTGGCAAAAGACACTTTTGGATCATGCAAGTTCCTAAGAACTGCAGCTGGGTGTGGGGAGCTATTCTGAACCTAAGACATTCTATGCTTCCTCATGTGTGCTCCTTTGTAGCTGCTGATGGCAAGGTCTGCTTTTGGAATGATCCTTGGTGCAAGCTTGTTTCGTACTTAAGAAATTCTTCACTGATGAGCATTTTACTTAGTCTGGCATCAATCTTGATGCTTATGCCAGAGACTTCATACATAATGGTGTTGCTACCCTTCCCTGCTCCAGTAATTAGTGCATCAGGATAGTATGGAAGGTGGTTTAGAAAACTCAGCTACAACTTATAGAATCTGACAAGGTGGTTTGTTTTGCTAAGGGGAAGGACACTCCATCTCCACTATCTACAGATGCCTATCTAATCATGTTGTGCCGCTTACATTTACCTGGAACAAGAGGATATGGAACACTAACTGTAGAGAGAGCGATAATTTTTTTACTCTGGAAAGTTATGAGAAATGACTTGCACACTAAGGGAGGCTTTTTGCTTAAGGGTATGAATGTTTATCCTTCATGCCTTTTTTGTAATGATGAGATGGAGGACAATTTACATCTATTCTTCAACTGCCCTATGATTTTTTCTCATTGGAAAAGTCTTATGATTAAGGTAGGTCATCGCAATGCTAGTAGGAATAGTGAGATTTAGTGGAACTTGATTTATAAAGCCACTAGACGGAGGAGTAATGAGACCTTTATGTTGCTGCTAGTCCTCAAGGAATTCATCCATGTAATATGGTTTAAGAAAAATTATAAATCACATGGAAGTTCAAATCTGATATGCAAATTAAAGTTGAGACATTACTTGCTATTAAGAATGGTATTATTGCTAGGCACATGTGGGTTTAACCAGACCTATTCTGATTGTTGGTCTTATTTGTATTTCATGCTTCTTTTTCTTTTTATATCTTCTTGGATTATAGCTTGTTATGATTCAATTTATTGTTTTGCAATAAACTGATAGGGGTTCAATTAACCTTGCTTGGCTTTGCTAAAAAAAGTAGTTAAATAACAATAAATAAATGATAGAAATACTTGTATATTAAATATTTAAAATTTTAAAATTTCAAAAAATCGGGAATGATATTTTATAGCTTACAAAAAAAATTCAAATTTTTGTTTTTTATTAATTAAATACTTTTGGTCGAATTTAAAATGATTTTTTTAAAATATAAAAAATAGTTTGAAAATTATTTTTTTTTGCCTGAGAGCTTCTATGATGACAATTTAATTTTAGAAAATTTAAAATCGAATTTTCAGAACATGATTTATTATATATCAATTTATTAATTCGTAAAATGGTTAATTGATAATATAAAATATTAAATAATTACACAAAAAATTATCTTTGATTACTAAAAATCATAATTAATGTAAATATACATTTGAAAAATATTATTTCAAATATTTATGTAATAAAGTTATATATTTTAATACAAATCATGTAAATAAATTAGTTAACATATTACTATATGTATATATTGATTAATAAAATATTAATAAATAAAAAATAATGGTTTCAGCTGTGTGTATAGATCCTTAATGAAAAAATGTTTTCTTATTAATTAGCATATTACTATACGTATGTATTGATTAATAAAATATAATGGTTTCGGTTGTGTGTATAGATCCTTAATGAAAAATTGTTTTCTTATTTGATATACATATACACTTAACCAATTAATATGCGACAACATCAATGCCTATAGAAATCTCACCTAACTAACAATACAATAATTATAGTGTGTGTTTGCGTGAATGTGTGTATAAACAATATACAGTTATATAGAGGATATGTATCATATAAAAAACTAAACACTTACCTAAAAGTCATGCCCCTAAGTCCACCTTGTAATGATGAGTTCTCCTCTCTTCGAAACCTTCTCGAATCGACAGATTGCTACTCCTTGAACCGCGAACCCTTTGCCATCAATAGTTGTTAATTTGCATTGATTTGATTTGAGTTTTTTTAGAGCTTTATGAGGTGTAGTTTAGCCAAAATGATGGAGATACGAGGTAGCAGAAGCCCTTCCAAAGTTATATTTAGGGTTCCTTTTATATAGGTTAAATCAGGGGGAAAAGTTGATCACATCACTTACCTTTGCTCACCAAATCTTAACCATCCATCACACACCCATATACCCTATTTCTAGCCATCCCTATACCATATGTTTGCTGCCGAAATATGCCTCTAACATCATGGGCTAATAGCCCATTAAACCTAAGTAAATATATTTAATTAAATCCAATTTAATTCCTTATCGATATCTCATATCGATCGACATATTTAGAATTATCATAAATATATACAGCAATATTTATTCCTTAAATCATATTCAATATTTATAATTAATATTTCATATATATTTATAAATTTAATTAATTTAAAATAATTATAAACTAATTAAATCATTTGGTTTAAAAAGAATTCATCATTTCGGTCGTATGACTCACAAGTGTAAATTCGGTCAGCAAAGAACATCGAACTATTTGAATGTTAACGTTCACATGTCACTTAATGTCACTTGGCAGGTGATGTGACATTTTGGCCAAATTTATCACTTACTTACTTTCATTAAAATCCAATTTCATTATATTAAGCGTTACCCGGTTGTGACACTTATTACTCCAATTTTCTTCGTTTAAACTATATCACTTTTAACTTATGGAATTTGGTATTGGTCAAAATTCCAATCATCCATATTCAACTCTATAGTCTGATCATAAAGTCCTTTGTTCAACAATAATAATTACTATTAGTTGAAATGCACTAGCCAGAGACTTTGACTTTAAGCTGACTTAAATTGATCGTGATACTAACCCCATATAACTAAGGAGACAAATCCTCTCTTGATCACTTCCAATACTTCTACTCGACCCAACTATAGTCGCTCGATAGACATCATGCCACGATTTGAGTATATTCAAAGTGGAGCATTCATATTAAAGATCCACAATATTCTCAATTCAAGAGAGCTGTGTAAATCAGTTATAGCGATATTTTTTGTTTGACCTTAGTTATATTAACCAACAGAAAACCATTGGGTGAGTCATTCCATAGTTATCCAATAACTATCAATACATAACCTCTAAGTGCATGCAAAAGTCTTAAGTAATAAAGTTTCTAATATTTGGAGAGCATTGCATACTCTAGTTTTAATGCATACATCCATATCTAATCGCGATACATCTTGACTAGGAAAGTTAAAATGACATATTTGTTTTTATTGTAATAAATTACTAAGGATTACAACACTTTGTAACTACTATCACAAAACATAACATTTATAGATTTTCTATTAAATATACTTTTAATTAAATTAATTATTTAATATAACACATTATATCAAGTATATATAGAAAGAAAATGCCTTTTATTTTGAACAAGATCGGTTATTGAGTTAGATATATATGACAAATTACATAATTGCTCCTAGGGCATACTCCTAACTCTATCACTTGGATGAGCCAACTTGCAAAAATTTATTGGTAAGCATATTTTATATTTTCATTTGTATATTTTAATTGATAAACATTTTATACATTGTATTAATTGCATAAACTAATCAATGTAAATTATTATAATTTACATATAACAGATGTTCTTACAATATTAGAAAGATTATATGTTACCATTTCATTTTTCTAATAAGGCTCACACTAGTATTTTATAGTCTTTTATGTTTCTCCAAACAATATGACGAAACATAAAAGTCTTTTGACCCCACTACTGACTCATATGCCTTAAGATTCTGACCTTGAGGAAAGCTCAACAAATCAAAGGTCCGTATACGATTGATAACTCCTTATCGACTGTATCACATACAACTCCTAACCTTGTGATCCTTATCTTAATCTCATTTTTACCTCGAGGAAAGCTCAACAAATAAAGAGAGATTATTCACTTATACCTACCATTTCGTGACAACCTAAATATAATGCACATACCTTGAGGAGAGCTCAACAAATATATGCAGTTATCTTACCTCATCTAGTCTATATTTTAATAATACAATACATAACATCCATAGCTTTAGGAATGCTCAACAACTAACGAATTTGCAATTAATATATTAATATATAAATGGTAAAGGACAACTTTATATTAAAAATTCATATTCCTTAATATATTTAATTGAGTGATATTGACTTATGGAATGATGTATTTCTTATGAAATACCCTCTTGATTCAAGTGTCGGACACATATGAAATCACGGTATATATATTATACGCATGTATTTCTTAAGTC
This sequence comes from Allium cepa, assembly GCA_030765085.1. Taxonomy (NCBI): domain Eukaryota; kingdom Viridiplantae; phylum Streptophyta; class Magnoliopsida; order Asparagales; family Amaryllidaceae; genus Allium; species Allium cepa. Next base: position 65,393,820 of record CM060935.1, read on the forward strand.
TATTTATGGTTCTTTAATGTTCCACCTTTAATTTATATATTTATAGTATATAAATTTTATTATTATATAACTTTTGTAATTTATTTATCATATATAATAATTTATGCATAACATTATATTAATTAAATCTTATTTAGTAATTTAATCAATTAACACAAATTAATTACTATATTTTTCAATTGTAACATATTATATTGAATATACATACTATAACCTTTAAAGTAATACACATATATCTTATGTGTATGTATTTTAATTTCTACTTAATTTATTTAATTAAATTTTATTAATTATGAAAATTCTTTTATACACGCATATATACTCTTATTGTCATAAACAATTCAAAACAACATAATATATATCACTATATATATATATATTATTCATGTATAGATATTTAATTAATTAAAGTAATTAATTAATTAATTTTATTAATCTTATTAATAAAAATATTTTAAAAATTATTTTTTTTAACATTTTCAAATATTTTGAAAAATTATATTATAACTTTTATAGTATGTATTTTATTTTTAGTTTAACTTTCAAATTTGAAAATTTTATTTGAATTTTCAGAATAATTTGAAAATCTATGTTATAAAATTTATAATGTTTTTATTATTTTAGATTTAGCTTTTAAATTTAAAACTTTTATTCTTAGTTTCAAAACAATTTTGAATCAGCCCAAGGCATAATTTAAATTAGACCTTTTCTATCAGGGGAAACCTTTAGGCTCACATAATTATTTGGGTCACGCCTTAGTCAAGTGGGATAAGGCACTTAATTTTCCAACAATCCAGCCTAGACGCTACTTTTCTTAAACACCATACTCAGTGGTTTGTGGGCTTAGTTAGTTAGGTCTAATATACTAATTTATGCTGCACAATTTACCGGGCTCCGATATTATTTTTGAAACTGGGCCAGCCCACAATGGAGTAAATGGGATAATTTTAAAAAATTCTGCCCTTTGGATCTTGTTGGGCCTATGTAGTCTAAATTTATTTAGAACTTTTCTACTTTTTTTAAGTGAAATCAATATTTTATTAAATTTTATAAACAAATTTTGTTTTATATAATTTGTAAAATATTATTCAAATATTTATCATATATACATATTTGTGTACGTGCATGTGCAACAGAGTAATGTATACATGGTTTGACATGCCCGTGTACAAATGTTGAGATTTAAACTACAACGGACGTATTAGTCCCTCTTGTATTCAATTTCCTATCCAAATGCATATATATTTGCATCATAATAATATATATAAGTAAACACACACGCACACACATATATTAAATGTTAGTTATAAACAATTTATAAATAAAACATTTATAAAATTTATATATTTATACGTATATATGTATGTATGTTGATATATGCCACAAAATAATTAAATCACTAAATCAGTTAAATATTAGTCGATAAAATAATTTTATCATATAGACACACGTATATTTATAATATCACATGAGAGTCGTGAATAATTTAATAAAATAATATTTTATTTTATTTTAAATTAATTTTACAATACATGTAAATATATAATTAGGTGTATATATACTAATATAAATGACAAAATTAATTTTTTTAAATACATTTCTGCAGATTTTGCTCTCGACTTAATTTCTTTTGGTTTTTTGTATTTTTAAACATTAATAAATCAAGCAGAAAATTATTGTCAAGGACAAAATGTAACAGCTTTTCAACCTCAAGGACAGACCTTCAATATTTTATCCAGAAGGACAACTTTCTACAGGTATCAGTTTTTAGTTATTGATGGCAGATTTTAGGTATCAGTTTGTAGTTATCGGTAGCATTTTTTAGGTATCAGTTTTAGCTCGGTAGCAGTTTTGTTGTCCTTATGAATAATTTTGGAAAATGTTTGTCCTTATGAATAATTTTTAGAAGAATGCTTGTCCTTGTGGTAAAAATATTGAGGTCGTGTCCTTGAGACAAAAAATATACAAATCTTTGTCCTTTAAATTAATTCCCCCTAAATCAAAAACATGTAAAATAAAATTATTTTTGAAAGTTTAATGTGTAATAAGCGTTATACAAATTTTTTGCAATATATTATTCAATATATATATATATATTAAATTGCATAATCAATTTTAGGTTAAATAAATAATTAAATATATTTATTCGAAATAAAAAACTTATTTATTCTTTCTGTTGAATGTATATGTTATATAAATAAATTTTATAAAATTTAAAAATGTAATATATGGTTTATAATCTTTAGAAATAATCACTAGTTTACCGAAATCAACTATAATAATATTTTATTATATAAATAATTTTTTTTGTTGGTGAGCTATAAGTATAATAAACATTTGCAAAATATGTTTTACATACTTATTTATGCAGATGCAATAATATATACAACCAACCAATTTGTGACAGCATTTCAATTTACAAGATTTGTAATATAATCTAACATCTTATCTTATAAATATCGTAGCATATAAATGTAACACAACAAAGATAAAATAGAGGTTTTTCTTTTACCAAAGCCCTTGCATGCACGTTGTAACGTTGAATTGGTCCTCTTAAATCCATTCACGAATCAAAAGTGTCTAGCTCTCGAACTGCTTTACCATTGACGATTGAATCGAAGAGTTTTGATTAGGGATATTACAGTTGCGGTAACCGTCGTTATTACCACCAACCGTAATCGTTGTTGATGGTTATAAATTCTTATAACCTTTACCGCAACCGTCTATGATGGTTAACCGTCGTATTTTCAATTTTAAAGCATGTCGTGCATATATTTTCAATTATATGCGTTATTGATGATAAATTGATATAGTTCTAACTGTTTTTTGCAAATTTATTCTTTTATAAAACGACCAATATGCATGCAAACGTTATTGGTTTATTAAGGTGCATAATATTAATATACAAACTATTCCTTTAACTTAAATTACTAGTTTTTACACCTTAATGTTAAATATTACATAAAACAATCATGTTGGTTGGTACGGTCAACCACGGTTTTCAATTCTTCAACCATTACCATAATCGTTACCGTAATAGATGGTGACCACATGAATGGTTAGTACAATTGAGCAGTTTAATGATTCAATCATAGCAGCCCTAGTTATGATGTAAATTAGCCTTTTGGATTTTTAGGGCTAAGATAGGATAGTTGCTGGCGAAAATATCATAGAGGAAGGAGAGCAAAATTGCAAAATAAATGGTGTAAATGGCGGCATATAAATAGGAAGTCAAAGGAAAGAAAAGTTGATCATATCCTAATATCTCTTTCTTACCAATTCCATTCTTTTAATCATTCAAATCCTCTCCAATTGCCATCATATGGCCAACAAAACCATGCATTCTATGACCAAAACAATCTTGCCCTTATGGGCCGCAAATCTGGTCCGAATAATTTTCAATGCAGTTTTAAATCATGTTTAACCGCATACCGATATCATATATTGATCAATATATTATTCTGAACACACTATTTAGTATTGTTCAAAATACACTAAACAAATTTTATAATTAATATTTCATCAATATTAATTAATTTTTCATCAATATTAATTAATTTAATTAATTTATAAATTAATTGGATTAGATGGTAAAAGAATTATTCAGCGTTTCTATTATGTGACTATTATGTGTAAATTTGTTCGGCGATTAATATTTGAACATCTTAAATATTAACGTTCCTACATCACTTAGTAGATGGTGTGATATTATGACCAAATTTATCTCCCGCTTGGATTCAGTAAAAATCCAATTTTACTTATTAAGCATTACCCATCAATGATATTTATTTATACCGATTATTTTCGTCAAAACTATATCACTTTGGATTTATGGAATTTTTCTGATGGTCAGAATTCCAATATCATCCAACTCTATAGTCCAAACACAGTCTTTGGTTCAATAATAACAATTAATATTAACCGAAATGCACCGACTAAAGACTTTGACTTTAACTTGATTGCAGTTGATAGTGGTACTACCTCATATAACCAAGGAGACGAATCCTCTCTTGAACAGTGTTTCACTTCCAACGCTTCGACTCGATCTAACTATAGTCATTCAATGGACGCCATGCTACGATTTAACTATAATCAATGTGGAGCTTCCATATTGAAGATCAATAGTATTCTTAAGTCAAGAGAGCTATGTAATTTTGTCACATCTATATTTTCTGTTTGACCTTAATTATATTAACCAACATAAGACTATCGAGTGAGTCATTCTATAGTTATTCAATAATTATCAGTACGTAACCTCTTGGTGCCACCAACAGCCATAAGTAGGGCTGTCAATAAGTACCCGAAAAATCCGAAATTCATCCACGAAAAATTATTCGATATCCAAAAATAGATACATATACAGATATGGCGATATCCATATCCGATAATTATTCGTCCAGTTTTTATCAAGATTATAGTTATTTTTTATGTGTTTAAGTACATGAAATGATTGTCATTTACTATTTTATCCAGGTAAAAAAAATATGTATATAAAAATCAATTTTTACCGCTTAAAACTATTGTTCTTAGTGTATTTTTTTTATATTTAGTACAATAATGGATTTATAATAATTAAAAAATTTCTATTTATTTTTTTATATTTATTGGTTGTGAACTGGTCGAAGAATATCCAATATATATCCGATACCCATCTGTATCCATGGATTCAGACATCTGATATTTGAAAATTATTTTGGATACGGATACGAATATGACACTATTCATATGCGAAATTATCCATTTACAGGCCTAGCAATAAGTAACATGCTCCCAACATTTGGATACGTTACATACTCTAGTTTCAGCGGATGTATTGATATCTAGTCTCGATATACCTTGAATCAGAATATTTAAAACCGTATGTATATTTTCATTATGATAAATTACTCATAGTTATCATACTTTGTAACCACTATCACAAAACATACAATTTATGGATTTTCTATTAAATTTATTTTTAATTAAATTAATTAATTAATATAACACATTATATCAAGTTTATAATGGAAAGAAAATGGATTTTATTCCGAACAAGGTTGGTTATCGAGTTAGATATATGTAACAAATTACGTAATTGACCCTAGAGCATATTTCTAACTCTATCAATAAGTTGGAATAGTAAGAAATTCATAATAGACTTAAGGAATAAATATATACGTATAGTACGTATACTCTCTATATAAACCACCATCTACCACTCTACCCGCTATCGAATAGCTATTCATAACACTATCCATTCAATTGACCTTAAGCAAACCATCAGCCATACCCATTTTGGTAACTTCTTCATTATTATGCACTATTATATATGTATGTGTTTGTGTGCATGTTTGTGTACATTCATATGAATATGTTATTAAAAATAATCTACCTTATCGAGATCTTGTAGATTACCGACACCTAGGCGGCTAATGCTTTCCTTCTCCAAACTTCTAGTCCTTTCTCCTTGACCATGAGATGCAGCCCCATCTACTAGTTATCACTAACATTCCAACCGTGGGGCTAAGATTAGGGTTTATTTCTTTATGTAAAGACTATGAAAGAGTTTGCTATTTGTAACCATCTTGATCATAAATATTAGAAACCCTTCTCTCCATATCTGAAGATAAAGTTCCACCCCTCCCTTCTAATGCCATGCCCCTCTAGATCTTGGCTTCCATACTTAAGGCTAATTTGTTTAACAATTACATCAATTGTTTAATTAATTAATTTAAGCTCATTCCTTAAATAAATCGTTTAAGATACGACTCATAAGTTGTATACGATTCACAATCATGTGATTAAAGAATCACTTTTTAAAGATATGGATGAGTCTATGATTCCAAAAATAATTATAAATATTTTTGATACTTTTGCATTTTTTATAGCTAATGCATTACTATTATTATTAAAATAAATATCATCATCAATATGCCAAAAATAGATTATTTTATGATGAATATTCATAATACTCATATTAAAATAAATCTTCTTCTATTTTTGATAAATATCAAAAACAGTTATTATTTTTAGTAATATTTATACATGAAAACAACTTTCAAAACCTGATGCATCCATTTTCATTTGTTATATAGTATGCTCCTACTATTTCTACTGCAACAATAATAACATTCGTAATACGAAACTCCATTTAATAACTTACTAAATGCTATTTATTTCTTATATTGTAACTAATTTACAATCAAGAATTTCCAATCAAGTACCTAAAACTCAGTAAATATATCTTATATAGAACAAATTTCTATAAGAAAAATACTTTTGAATATAAATCTTATTTCTTATTCTATGTTAAGCGTTTATAAATATTTTACACAATTTGATTTCCAATGTCTCTTCATGAAAAAGAGTAATCACTCATCCTCTCCTCATCCTAAACGTGCATATGTTCTGTTCACTCTAAAACTTTCACTTTTTTTAAATTGGTTATACTGTTCAAAACAGAAACTCTTTACCACATGACTGCATAAATTTCTATTCAAGAACTGTATATGGTCATCCTTAACATGTTAAGGAGGTCAAATAAGTTGCACTCAAGCAAAAAGACAAAAATGACATTTCAATAATCGAATTCTTACGTCTACCTATAGCCCTTTGTCTAATATTGTTTCCAACACAGTAAAATCCTTATTGTATTCATTGTATTAAACGTGTGACCTTACATAATGGTTTGCTTGCTCATTTCGAATGAAAAAATTTCATCAAAATTCTGTATATTTCGAACATGACTGTTCATGATACAACTTTTGTATGTGGTTGAATATGGTCAAATATCCATACTCTTGTATTATTATGGAGTTCAAAACTCATAGAAGACAATACACGATCTGGGGTAAATTCACATTTAAGTTACCAAAACTCGAGAGATGTAATGTTTATATTATTTAGCTCTTACAACGGTATTGGAGTAACAATATGTCAAAAGAAAAATTTATTGCTAAGTAAATTATTATATTTATTCATCATTTTTTAGTTTATTTCATTTAGTTTATTTTAATTGATAAGCTATTTTACCAAACACATTTCTACGAATTTTTTTTAAAGCAAATTGTTATAATAGTTCAGAAGGATAATATTCTAAAGTCAAGGGAATTGTGTGATTATGTCACATCGTTATTTTCTGTTTGATCTTAGTTATAGTAATCAATAGAAAATTATCGAGTCAATCACTCCACAGTTATCCAATAACTAGTAGTACATAACCCTTTGGTGTCCCCCAATAGTCATGAGTAATACATTACCCAACACTATAGAGAACATTACATGCTCCAGTCTTAATGGATGCACTGATATCCAGTCGCGATATATCTTGGCTAGAAATATTTAAAATGGTATGTTTAATTTCATTATGATAAACTACTCATGGTTATAATACTTTGTAACTACTATCACAAAACATACCATTTACGAATTTAATATTTAATATGTTTTTATGCAAATTAATTAATTAATACAACATATTATATCAAGTATATTATAGAAAAAACACCTTTTATTTCGACAAAATTAGTAATCGAGTTAGATATATGTAACAAAATATATAATTGCCTCTAGTGCATATTTCTAACTCTATCAATGAGGAGAAAAAGTGAGAAACCTAAAATAGACTTAAGGAATAAATATATACATATAATACGTATAGTCCTCGCGTAAACCGTCATCTACCACTCTACCTACTACCGAACAGTTGTCCATACCACTATCCACGTAGCTGACTTAAGCAAACCATCAGACATACCCATTCTGGCAACTTCCCCATTACCGTGTGTTTGCGCAAAAAATGGCCACAAACACCCAAAGTCGTGTGAACTAGTCGATTTTATGTTGTTTTTAGTGACTTAGGTGATTTATGCAAATATCTAAAAAGCAGGGACTAAACTGTAAAAGACACACAGATTTATAGTGGTTTGGCCAGAACGTGCCTACGTCCACTTTATATGTTATTCTCCTTTTCTCTTCAGATTACAAGTACAAAGCTTTGATTACAAGTATCTAAAGTTGTTTGAAAGTTCCTTCCAGGCTTGAGCTCTCAAACTTGTCTGCCATTGTTGTACCCATGCCCCTCTATTTATAGAGTGAGGCTGGGGGCAGGGGTCCTGGATGTTTATAGCTGCTGATGGGCCTGGGCTGATGCAATCTGGACTGGCACATCTGGTTCGGCGGAGCTTGGTTCGGTCGTGCTTGGAGAGAGGGATGGAGAAGCCTTGGTTTGGTGGTACTGGCAGTGAGGTGGTTCGGTGGTGGGAGTGTGGATGTGGGTTCTGGTCCGGCTATGCAGGGTGTGGTGTTGGACCGGTGGAGTTTGGACCGGCGATGGATGGTTCGGTGGAGGTGATTCGGTGGAGGTGATTCGATGGAGGTGAGGTTGGTTCGGCTATGTGGGGAAAGATGTTGTGGACCGGCATTACTTGGAGATGGTGTGGTTACTACCGAATGAGCCTTCATGAATGCCGAATGCCGAATGAGCCTTCATATCTGAGAATGCCGAATGAACCATGGGGAGTTCGAATACCGAACGAACTCATACGCTTGAACTCCCAGATGAAACCGAGGTGTTTTAAGTACCGGATGACACTTATTACTGGATGAACTCGGGGAGTGTAGTGTCTAACGAACTCTTGCCTTGCTTTACTGAATGAACCTTTGCACTTGAATCATGAGTGAAATCCCAGACTTATATATGCTTGCTTGCTTCTTCTTGTTCCGGTCGTGGTGGAAACGCACACAACATTGATATTCCAGTTTTGTCCAAAAAATGGGATAACACCGTGCACTATATCCTCTCTATTTTTTAACGTGTACATCAATATCCTCCTAACCTATTGCCAGCCCTAAAGGATAAGCATACACACACATATATCTGTGTGTGTGTGTGTTTATACAAATCAGTTACAAAGAATAGAATCTATTATATCAAGATCTTGTTGATTACCGGCACTTAGGTTGCTAATGATTACCTTCTCCGAACTTCTAGTCCTTTTTCCTTGACCATGATATGCAACCCCATCTATTAATCATCACCAATGTTCCCACAATGGAAGCTAAGGTTAAGGTTTAACCATCTAGATCACAAATATCTAACACCTTCTCTCCAGATCCGAAGACAAAATCTCACCCCTCCTATCTAATGATATGCCCCCTTAGGTTTTAGCTTCCAGACTTAAGGATAATTTATTCAACAATTAAATCGATTGTTTAATTAATTATTTTAAGCTCATTCCTTAAATAAATCATTTGGGATACAACTCATAGGTACCACACGGTTTACAATAATGTGATTATAAAGATATGGCTTTGTTTATAATTCCACAAATAATTGTAAAATATTTTTGATAATATTGTATTCTCTATAGCCAATGCGTCAATATTGTTATTAAAATAAATACCATCATTGGTATGCCAAAAATAGATTACCTTATAATGAATATTCATAATACTCATATTAAAATAAATCTGCATCTATTTTTGATCAACGTAGGCGCATAATAGAACGATATGAACATCATGAGCTGCCCCGTAATAAATCTCGTTATTGTTGATATCTCCTTCTCAGTTCCTTCGTCCATAACCCAAGCTCGAGGAAGGAAGAGATAAGAGGGCCTTATGGAAAATGTGATCAGAAATCCATAATAGAGTCCGACCACAACGATTGATTATCGTCATGAGAAAAAAGAATGAATTGATCTTACAGGATTCCCAAGAAATTCTTCGATTTATTTCGAAAGCAGATGACTATTTATCCGCTTCTCACATTTCATGAATAGCCAGGACATCAAGGAAGATTTAGAAAGGCATTTCAGGAATCTATCTGATTCTATCTTTCTTCGTTCCATTTGAATAAAGGAAGGATCCCAAAGAATTGATCTTTCTTTTAGTTGTCGAATCTCTGTGTCACCCCAAAATGAAAGGGGCGATCTCGTAGTTCTTAGTCTATGAAGATGTGTTGTTAGGTGCTCCATTTTCCCACTGAGACCGAACCTAAACCTATGCTCAAGAGATGGCTGTCCATACACTGATAGCTGTCCATACACTGATAAAGGTTGTATGGATTCTCGAGAAGAGAGGAGCTGCGGTGGTCCCCCTGGACCGCTTGGATCCTATGAATGAGAATGTTTTCGAAAAATAAAAAAGAGATACTAATGGTAACTCTTAGAGCTGATGAAATTAGAAATATTTTCTGTGAACATATTGAACATATTGAACAATATAATAGAGAAGTAAAAGTTGTGACAGGCAGCATATAAAGGTTTTGGAATACTACCAGGCATTAAAACGAAACCCATTCTTACCACAAGCTTTTTATAGTGTGGTTGTGATCTGTCATTACGTACGACTATCACAACTATAGAATGGAAGTATAAAGATAAAATTAACTCGTCGTTATGAATTTCATAGTAATAGAAAATACATGTCCTACCGAGATAGAATTTGTAACTTGCTGCCCTCTTGCCTAGCAATAAAGATTAACCTTTGTGGAAAGACTGATTCATTTAGATCGACATTGAGGGTCCAACTCCATTGCATTGCCAGAATCCATATCGTATAAAATGATTATTATTTTTAAACAATATTTGTACATGAAAGCAACTTTTCAAAACCTAATTCATAAATTTGAAATTGTTATATGGTATGCTCCCACTATTTCTATTATGATAATAATAACATTTATAATATGAAGCTCTATTTAATAACTTACTAAATACTAGTTATTTCTTATACCATAACTAATTTACAATCAAGAATTTTGAATCAAGTATCTAAAACTCAAGAAATATACCTTATGGAGAATAAATTTCTATAAGCAAAATACTATTGAATAGAAATCATATTTCTAATTCTTTGTTAAGCTTCTACAAATATTTTACACAATTCTGTTTCCAATGTCTCTTTTTGAAAAAGAAGTGATCACTCACCCTCTCCTTACCCTAACCTCACATATGTTTTATTCACTTTAAGACTTTTACTTTCTCTTTTAATTGGTTATACCATTCAAAAGAGAAACCCTTTACCACACGACTATGTAGATTTCTTCACAAGTAATGTATTTTGTCATCCTTAACACGTTAAGAATGTCGAATAAGTTGCATTTAAGCAAAAATACAAAAATGACATTTAAATAATCGAATTCTTATGTCTGCCTATAGCCCTTGGTCTAATGTTGTTTCCAACATAACAAGATCCCCATTAAATTCATCGTATCAAGCGCATGACCTTACACTATGGTTTACTTTCTCGTTTCGAATGAAAAAAATTCATTGAAATCCTATATCTTTCAAATATGACTGTTCACCATACAGCTTCTGTGTTGACGCCAAAAATGGATCAACACCCAAGATTGAGTTGTAGGGAACCTATGTGACCTAGATCTAGTAGATAGTAGTGAAAATAAAAGGAATTAGAATAGAGAGACATAAGATTTTCATAGTAGTTCAGCAATCTCTGCACTACGTCCACTTTATAGCTTTATTGATTATGTATTTAAGATAGTTTACATGAGATTACAAGGAATGTGAGTCACAAGCACAAGAGTTTGACATGTTCTAAGGCTTAGAACTACTAAGAGTTGATGCCTTGGTGACTACTGTGAGAAGGAAAGACAGCGAAGAGCGATGGAGTCCTAGATCCAGAGTGAAGAGAAAAGAGCAGGGAGAAATTCCTGTTTTGGTTGCACTATGGCTTGTATTTATAGGGAAACAAGTGTGTTGGTTTGCAAATCCACTTGTAGCAATGCCAAGACATTGGCCCAAGCTCACATAAAAAAATCAAAGCAACCAAGTTAAATAAATAACTTGGTATCGAGTCATTTAATTTTGTACTGAGTTATTTCCTTAAGAGGAAATTGCATCAACTCCTTTGCTCTACCTTAGTATCTTCAAGTTGATGCGTTCCATGATGTTTTCATCGATTGTTGGTTAATTCCAGTGATCGTTCCATCATCACTTGAGTTATCCTGCTATCAGCTGCCATCTCTTCAATGCTTGAAGTTTATCGTCCAAAACTTTGGTAAAACACTTAGTCACGAATGGAAAAGGTAGATAATAGATCGCATGAAGTTAGAGAGCCAATTTTAAGGCATGAAATGACTCGGCAATGAACTAAACAACTTGGTGTCGAGTTATTTACTTAGCTTATTTTCGGTTGAAATTTTCCCAAGTTGTCTCTATGTTTCATCTATGTTTGCCTTCAAGATTTCAACTCATTTCACGTTCGTCTTAATGTTCTAACTTCCATTGACTTCTACTTGGTTGAAAAGCCAAAAGGTTAAGGAAATATTATCGCTTTCATTAAGCTCATGGGCATAACACAAATAAATGTCGGCATTTGAAGTATTTAATTGAAGAATTGATAAGAAACGGCAGGCTCGAGCAATATGTGAAGAAAACGCAAAAGATGAACAACTACTAGGTCCGAAGGGCAGAATATTCAAGGAAATCAGCCTGGACTCGGCGGAGAAGGGCCCAAGCGAATAAAGGGCAGACTAGATATAAACACCATTATTGGAGGACCTTACCCAACGTAGAAGAGTTGGGACAAGATAGAAAGATATGTTACTTCTTTGAAGCATGCACCATAGGAGAGTTGCTACGCCATCGAAGATGGAGCTTTGATCGAGCAATGAAGGATGATTGCAAATGACATTGTGTTCCAGAATCAAGACACTTAAGGTTAGAAGCCCCAACTCTTGACCTTATAGTAATAATCGTTAGGATCAGGCCAGCAATTGCGCATTAAATATTGGTTGACAATGGAAGTTTGGTCAACGTCCTATCTCGAAAGATGTTCGACCAAATGAAACTTAGCATGAAGGATGTTATCGCTTGTAAAACAACGATCTAGGGATTTACAGGTGAACCTAAACAGCCGATTGGGATGATCGACCTACCTATAGAATTCAAAGAAGGAGAACAAAAGGTGGTTCTTATCCAAACCTTCATGATTGTCGATGAGTATTCTACTTATAATGCTTTCTTAGGCTGACTGACCCTTACTAACTTCAGATTCACTTTAGCTCCATGGTGTCTGATGATGAAATTACCAATGGAGAATGGAGTAGGAGTAGTAAAAAAGAGACCAAAGTGTTGCAAGGGTATGCTCTGTTGCTAAATTACGTAAAGCTAAACATTATGAAAAGGGGAAGAGTATGAGGAAGGCTCTCCATATTCAAGAACCATAAGCATAGAATTACAGAACTTCCCCTAGCTTGGGGACCATACTTGCCTCGACAAGGTTATAGACCCTAGGAAGAAGAGTTTGGAGAAATGAAGGCAGGACCGACGGAGATTACGATGGTTGTTCCTATTGATATGGATGACCCAACTCGGGTCTTGAAAGTAGGTTTGTAGCTTGGAATCAAGATGCAAAATGAATTGATAAACTTTCTTCATACCAATCAGGATGTGTTTGCTTGGACACATTTTGATGTGTGCGGCATATCGCTAAAGATAGCTTGTAACCCACCTATTGATCTCAATTTTACACCAATGAGAAAGAAGAGAGCATCCTATCCAAAGTGGGTGTCTAACCCTGTGTTGGTCCAAAAATCGAATAGGAAGTGGCGGTCTTGCATGACTACTTAGATTTAAAGAAAGCCTACCTGAAGAATTGGTTTCCATTTCCTAGGATCGACTAGCTTGTTAATGGAATCATGGGGCACGAAATGCTCTCATTTATGGATGGCTACTCATGGTGCAATCAAATTATGATACATGAATCAGATCAGGAGAACACCAGCTTCATCATAGACTTGGAGATATATTACGATAGCATAATGTCGTTCGGTCTGAAGAATGCTAGAGCTACTTATCAGAGATCGGTGAATACAATGTTCAAGGACCATCAAAGAAACGATGTAAGTTTGCATAGGTGACATGCTAGTGTAGTCACAGGTGTCTCGAAACCATTTGGATAATCTGTCAAAGATGCTTAAGATCCTTCGAAAGTGAGAAATGAAATTAAACCTATTCAAGTGTTCATTTGGAGTTGCTTCTGGGAAATTCCTTGGTTTTATTGTGAATGCAAGTGGCATCGAGGTCAATTCGGAGCAGATTGATGCCTTATGAATGTTAAAGACCCAACAACGAAGGAGTTACAAAGACTGAATGTAAAGATTGCTGCATTGAGCCGGTTTATCTCTAGAGCAACGTGAATAAATGTATACCGTTCTTTGAAGCATTAAAGAAGGATAAGAAGAACTTTAAATGGAATCAAGACTGTTAGACAACTTTCGAAGAATTATTGCGATACATGGAGACACCATCGGTTCTACCTAAACCGATGGATGGCAAGGATTTATTCGTCTACCCAAGCATTAATCATAACACTTATATGTAAGAAATATAGTATTTAATGGCCCGTCTATTACGTCAACAGGCGATTCACGGAGGCTGAATTAAACTACCTGAAATTGGAAAGACATATTGCATGCTAATAGCATCAAGGAAACTGCAATCGTATTTCTAGGCTCATCCGATCAAGGTCTTGATGAATTAACTCTTAAAACAGGTACTATATCGACCTGAGACTTCAAGAAGTCTTCTAAAGTGGAATATTGAATTTGAGCCAGTATGATGTGACATATCATCCCCAAAGAGTGATTCATGGCCAAGCGCTGGCTGACTTCATCACTGAATTCACCACTCGAGATTATGAGGAAGAGGACACAACGGTCACAGTATCCCACTGGAAATTATTCGTTGATGGTGCGTCAAATGAATTCTTCTTAGGAGTCGGAGTTGTGTTTGAAAAGTCTTGAAGGAAAATCAATTTTCTATGCTCTGAAGCTGTAATTTCCTGCCACTAACAAGAAGGCAGAATATGAGGCATTGATAGCAGGATTGAAGATTATGAAGGAGCCGGAATCGACTTCCAACTAGTCGTCTGTTAGATTAGAAGGAATTATCAAGATAAGGGCGTGGAACTTGCCCCTTACTTATCAAAAGCTTAGGAGTTGCGACATTGAACATCACATGATATCTCACATTCCTACATAGGAGAATATTTAAGCCGATTCCTTAGCTAGGCTAGCCAGTTCCGAAGAAGTGCACATGATAGGATTGGTTCTGGTAGAATTATTGACTGCTCCTAGCATAAATCAAATGGATGTAGGTTGGGTTATGGAGGCTATAAAAGAAGAATCATGGATGATGCTAATAAAGGACTACTTGCTCAAGGAAGTACTACCTAAGGAGAGGAATAAACAAAAGAAGCTTCTTCGAAAGTCATCACGATTCATAATACAGGACGGAGTGCTATACAGGATAGGATTTTCCTCCCTCTTTCTCAGGTGTGTAACCAAAGATGAAGCTAGAAAGATCCTTATAGAAACTCACATAGGTAATTGTGGTGACCACATCGGGGGGTAGACATTGGCAAAAAAAACACTTCGCTATAGATATTTCTGGCCAACGATCAACCGAGATGTAGCAGACTATAGTAGATGGTGTGATCAATATAAGATATTTGCAATTATTTCGAGAGACCTATCATCCAAACTTATGCAGATGGTTAGTCCGAGGCCATTTTCGATCTTGGGAAGCGATATAATCGGTGTACTACCGATAGTAGAAAGAGGAGCCAAATACACTATTGTTATAGTTGATTACTTTATGAAATGGGCCGAAGCGGGACCTCTTTTCACAATCACCACTAAAAATTAATTAATTTTGTAATGAAAAATATTATTTGTAGGTATGTATTGCTGCAGTAAATTATCATGGACAATGGCACTCGATATGAGAGCACTAATTTTAAGGAATTTTGCAAGAATTATCAAATCGAGAAGAGCTTTTCCACGGTAGCACACCTATAGACAAACAGGCAAGTAGAAGCTGTGAACAAAATCATTAAGTCCACCATAAAGAAACGGCTGACTAGAGCTAAAGGGAATTAGGTTGATGAGCTCACGCTCAAACCATAGGCTTATTGGACAACATATAAATCAGTAATTGGGCACTTACCAATCGCCTTAGCATATGGTTTGGAAGCTATGATCCTAGTGGAACTAAATGTCCCTTCTCATTGCATTAGATACTTCAACCTGAGAGAGTCCGAACAACTGCTGCTTGAGTTCCTCAACCAAATCAATGAGAACTGGGAAGAAGCTGAACTGAGGATCGTTGCTCACTAGAAAAAGAGTGGCACACCACTTTAACGTCAAGGTTCACAACCGTACTTTTGGACTGGGAGATCTCATCCTAAAACGAATCTTCCCAAGTATAGGAGCGCTTGGCCTAAACTGGGAAAGATCTTATATGATTAACCAGAAGCTTGGAGATGGAACATTCAAGCGGGCTGTGGTAGACAAAGTTTCCATGCCACATGCTTGGAATAGCTACACACTACAGCACTACTATATCTATTTTTCCTTTATTTTCAAAAATAAGACATCCAGGGACAATTAGGGCACCGTAAATAGGAAGGACTTGCCATATTTTTTATTTATCAATAAAGTTAGATTCTTAAACCAATGGAACTGTGTTCTCATAAGCAAACCACCAAGTCGACGAGGAAAATCGACTCAAACTGTCGGATCGATGGGGAAAATCAATCCCAATCTTCTAGAACCGGCATAGCTCCGACAACATTAGGAAGGTCTAAACCGCTGAGTCAATGGGAGAATCGACTCAAATCGTCGGACGATGGGAAAATCGATCATGTGACGATCCGCCTTTTCAAACCTCGAAGATTGACACTAATACATCCTCGGCATTCACGCGTCGCAAATTCAAGTGCGGAAGAGGCAGATAATCAGGAGTCTAAAAAATAAAAATAGAAGATAGAATAATAACAGAATCCCACATTCACATTAATTATACATATGGAAAGTACATACAATCACTCCAAGTGATTGATCAGATTTACGATATGTACTAA
The DNA here is from genome assembly GCA_030765085.1 of Allium cepa. Classification (NCBI taxonomy): domain Eukaryota; kingdom Viridiplantae; phylum Streptophyta; class Magnoliopsida; order Asparagales; family Amaryllidaceae; genus Allium; species Allium cepa. Next base: position 65,410,689 of record CM060935.1, read on the forward strand.
CCCAGCCAGGGATAGTTATAACTACATATCCTTATAGAGGCTGCTAGATATTAAATACAAACTACATGATACGGTGGAAATTTGAAATAGACCATTATCGACAAAAGGACCCTCCAATCTTCATGCTCAATGCTCTTTCCAAAATGATCCAAGTTACCTGACTACTTGGCTTCCTTAAAAAATACGGCACCTAGAGTTTAAGGGAAAAAGAAGATAAACTCCAAGTCAGTCATGGGACTGGTGTGAGAAACTCAGAATATGAGTATTTGGAAAACAAAATGGTATCTCATAAGACAACGCCGCATATAAACATGCAACAATTTTTACCTTATGATAACCAAATCATGTCTACGTAAAATTTAGTGATATTATTTTTGATGACTTTCTTTGAAATCCAAGTAAATATAATCTTAGCCGAAATTGGTACATTACTAAATTCCAACATAATAGGTTTACAACTAAAACCGATGGCACTTATTGGAGATTTGGATTTCCAATGAATAACAAGGTAAGGGACTACCTCTCGTACAGTACATTTCTAGAAGAATGTATCGAGGATCGTCATCTTTGAAACATATACGAACTAAGACCGACTACCCGCGGAACCATTTAGTAGTGGATAGAACTGAATATGATATCACCCTGGCCATTACCAACCTATCCAGGATCCGATAGCATACTTACATAATTTAAAGTCAACATCGTAACATGTAGAAATAAATAAATGTAGAAGGTGATATCATACCCTAATGGTTGTGATCCACTTAGCCTTAAAGGAACCCCTGTTTCACAATTCCTCGGACGTGAGGCTCGAGATAACACTTAACTTTCTTAGTACATTTTCACTTAAATCACCACATTGCCATTTCCAACAACACACAATTGATTTCCACAAAAGTACAACCTCTAAGCTCATATGTCCTAGAGAAGAGTGTTAAGCATAAGAGCAGTTGCCTCCTACATAACCAAATAGATCTATGTTTGTAGAGACCAATGCACTGTGATCTTAGAAAAGCAATGTCAGACATTCATCCATGCAAGTTATCCAGGAGCAGGACAAGCCGAAGGCACTCTCCTACCACATTCTGTCGGTAATTACTCATAGGGCTAGTAGCGAGTTGTCCTTGCATACGAAGATCCCAGAACGAAGGGACCACTACTATTTATTTATCTCGGGAGCTACTCTGAAATTATCAATAAGCAGTCCTTCCATTATGAAGATCCCTGCCTTCAATTTCATTGCCATTAACATGTATTCACCTTCAAACGCGTGAATTGGTTTGAAGTTGTTTTCGAGATACCGATTCCTTTGAACTAATCATTGCTAAAAAGATGTTTAAGTAAATAGATGCTTATCATTTGATTTATTACTTTTCTCTTTATCAAAAATATCTTCTAGAGATATATCTTTAAAATATTTCTTTCCAGTATATATATAATCAATAAACCTCTCTTTAACTTATGAAATATGAAATCATTTTCATAATTCATACTTCAAACATTATGAGTTAAGAAGGGTCGATAGGAACTATACTAATTCTACTCAACATCAATTTCTGTATTCAACCTTTACTATCCATCGAATAGCGGTGAAATATCCTTTTAAATTCACACAAATAGTATGAGTTCCCTCCTCAAAATTTAATATCAAGCATAAAAAGATTATTTCTATACGATCCAAGTTGTATTAAATTAAATCTTTTATACTTGCCTCATTTTCAACATTTCGACCTTAACCATTCCTCGTCCAGGAAAAATGCCAAGTGATTTAGGGCATTAGTTGCTCCTGAACATCTTCTTAGTTTAAGCGCCTCATATCGAAATCTCATAAATAGAAAAATCTAGTCTACTCATCGGCTTTTATAGCCAAAATTAAATCACTTGATTATAATAGTTTTTCTTTAAATCATTTATTTAAAATTTTAAATTAAATTATAAAGCCTTTAAATCATATTTAAAATCCTTAATTATTTATTTGAAAACAAATCTAAAAGATTTGAAAAAGATTCTGAAGTTTAAAATCAAATTTCAAAAGTTATTAAAAGTGCTGCAAAAAGTACCACGAACAGTGCTTTTAAGCTTATTTTATCAAAATAATTTTTCTATCATTTAGAAATATGTTTTTATAGCTCAACACTCTTTTAGAACATTTTAAAAGGTTTATAGAATTTATCCCATATTTTTAAAGAATTAAAAATATTACTCTTAAAGAATTTATTGCTTTAGTTTTCGAACCACCAAAGTGCGACTATTTTGAAAAAATTGTTTAGCCCATATTTCAAAATCAACTAAATGAAATCTCGATATTTTTTCTTTTTTTCAAATTATGATTCTAAGAGTTCAGAAATTTTTTACTAAAAAGAATTTTGACTCCGAATCCATCATATAAATGGATTCAACTTCCCACAACATGAAATCGCGAACTACCATTACGCGACGCGTCTATTTTTGACTCAATTTTCATAACTTATCAAAACTGCACCAAATTGAAGTTTAGTGTTTATAAAAAATTCGTAAATCAGTTTAAATCATTTCAAAAGGGTTTAATGATTCCATATCGCTTTATAACTTGATTTCGAAAGTGAATTCTTTGTGCAATATTGATGTGTATTTAACATAACTTGTTTACACAATTAAACAATTATATTAAAACTACCAAACTTGATGATCAAAGCATAGTAAACATCTATAATAATCATATCACATCATCATTATCATATATATATATAATATATATAGTTTCTCAGATGATTTTCAATCAGGCTAACTGTAGAACGGCTATAGCTCCGCTATCTCGAAATCGGAGCTTAGACTACTAGCACAATTGCTCCTAGGGGATTCGGCTTGGTCTTGGAGGCTTTGAAGGCTCAACCTTGCTTGATAAATGGCGGTGGAGGGCTTGGTTTCACATGGCCTTGGTGGAGTAGAAAGAAGAGATCACTAGCTTGAACTTTGGTTTGAAGTGGTATAGATTTTGATTGATTTTGGCATAAATTTGTTTTGATTTTGTAATGTTTTCCTTCTAAGGCTATGGAAGCCATAATGTAGAGAAGAAGAAGATGAAATAGTTTAGGAATTTATAAAGAAGAGCGCGAATGAAATGAAGAGAGGTGGGTGCTATTTATAGACAAAAATGAGAATGGAAACATTATGATATTTTCACACAAATGCATCACCATTTCATCACAACCACTTCCTCCTCTCTCCTCATCATGTTTAGTGGAACATGCCCCATCCCATGTGCATGGCCATATGCTTGTACTAGGTGTGTAAGATATTGACTTTGGTTTTGCTTAAGGGTGAAGTATATGGAAAATATCTTGATATTTTGTAATAATTTATTTAGATGTATAAGTATATTTGTATGTGTATATGTATTCATGCGCATGTGAATGTGTTCATGTATATGTTCATGTATGTGTGCATATGTATACCTCAAATGTTGTATAACTTTTCTACGTTGAATTGTTACGGATTCTGATTTTGATTTCAATTGTCGGTCATATTTTCAGTTCTCATTTAATACACGCACACACACACATAAACAAAGTTTGATAATAATATTTCTACCATTATATAATATAATTAGAAGGGCTTATTTAATAAGTAAAATAATTACTAAATCATTTAAAATTAATTTAAATTTAAAAATCATCTATTCTAAAATAGCGATATCATTGATGATGTCATAAATAGATTTTATTTTCAAAAATAAAATAAATAATTTTATTACATGTTCTCACTCATATATATAAATGAGTGTATGTATCCAGCTCCATGCAAGATGTCAGATGGTCAAAGAGCTCTTAATTGATAAAATAGTTTTCAGTCATTTAACGATATATCTTCCAAAGTATATATTTTTATAAATATTTACTCAAAATAGGATTTCCAATATTGTATATTGTTCAAAACATTATTATTTATGTCAAAAAATCTTATATTAGAATATTTTAAAAAAAATTCTGAAGTGATGAATTTGCGGGTTAATACAGACTCCCTCCTTAAAAGAATTTCATCCTTGAAATTAAAGATGAGAAGAAAATAACTCAAAAGGGATATATCATATATGATGAAATATAGACAAAGCTATGATAAGTGACTACACTATAGGCTATGAGTACACTATCTTGATATAATACATACAATTCATACATCCATCCTAACCACTGGATATGTCTTCTTTATCCTATCCTTTGTTTCCCACGTATAGTCATTAACATTACCACTACATTGAATTTTAACTAATTGCGCAACCTTTCTCCTTAGTCACCTCTTATCACGATCCATGATTTTATTATGTTGTCTAATTACTGTTAAATTGAGCTCCACTTCTAAATCCTCCTGGGTAGTTGTTTTTATGATTTATTCTGGATCATACACATACTGACGTAAATGAGATACGTGAAACACATTATGTATACCTAACAACCTCTATAGTAGTTCTACTCGATAGGCTAATGGGCCAATTTGCTCTAAAATGGTAAAAGGTCTAATATCGAGGAGCATGCTTCCCAGTTCTTCCAACTCATGACTCCCCTCATCGAAGAGATCTTTAGAAATACCTTATCTCCAACTGAGAATTCTAATTTTCTATGCCTTTGATTGACATAACTCTTCTTTCTGCTTTGTGCTTCGTTCAGTTTCTTTCTGATCATATCCACTTTCTCTGAAGCTTCTAGGATCATATCATGACCAAGTACCAACCGATCTTCGGTTTCGATCCAACATGTTGGGGATCTACACGAGTGACCATACAAGGCTTCATAAGGTGACATATAATTACCGGCCTAATAGTTGTTATTATAAGAGAATTCTACCAAATGAAGGTAGCTTTCCCACAAACCTCCAAAGTCTGATACGCATGCTCTCAAAAGATCTTCCAATACCCTATTTACTCTTTCAGTTTGCCCGTCGGTCTGGGGAAGATATGCGGTGCTTATATCCAACTTCGTTCCCAAAGCCATCCGTAAGACTTTCCAGAACTGACTGGTAAAGATTGAGTCTCGATCGCTTACAATGCTGGTTAGAACTCCATGTAGTCGAACAATCTCCCTCATATATATCTCAGCTAAGCTCGAGGTTGTTCTTGTAGGATTTACTGGGATGAAGTGTGCGCTTTCAGTCAATCTATCAATGATAACCTATACATCTTCATTCCCTTTCCTTGACCGAGGCAACCCATCGATGAAATCCATGGATATTTGGTCCATTTCTACTTTGGAATCTCGAGTGGTTGGAGTAGTTCGATAACCTTTTGTTGATCACTCTCGATCTGCCAACAATTTACGCATCTACTCAGATGCATGGATATGTCTCTCTTTATAGCATCCCACCAAAATGCCTTTTTCATATCTCTATACATCCTGGTAACTCATATATGTATTGCAAGTGAAGAATTATGACATTTGGCTAAAGCTTCGTGTCTAAGCCTATCAACATTGCGAACACATATCCTTCCATTCATTCTTAGATTTCCTTGCTTATCCACTTTGAATCCTATACATCTTCCTGGTATCACATTCTCCTTTGCTTCCCTGGCTATCATGCAATAATTGGATCCTTGAGCTGATTCTCCTTTATACGACAAATCAACGCTGGACGCACCACTAAATGAGCTATAATGGCATGCTTTCTGCTTAGTGCATCTACTATAACATTGGTTTTTCTTGGTGTATAAAGAAAATCCAAGTCATATGATGCGAGGAATTCTAGCCAACGTTTTTGGCTTATATTCAAGTCCTTCTGAGTAAAAAGACATTTCAAAGATTTATGGTCCATGAAGAGATCAAACTTTTCACCTATTTAATCACCTTTTTAAAGAAGGAATATTTTTTACCAAGGTAAATTAAAGTTTATTAAAATAAACCCTAAAGAATTCTTACCCAGCAAAAAATATCTTCATATTTCTAATGCAAACATCACCGCAAATAGCTCGAAGTCATGTGTCACATAATTCCTTTCATGGATCTTCAGTTGTCTACTCGTATATGCGATGACCTTTCCATGCTGCATCATAAATACACCTACTCCTTCTCCACAAGCATAAGTATACATAATTAGACCACCACTTTCATCATCGGTAGCTAATACAAGAGCAATAGTTAACCTCCTCTTGAGTTCCTGAAATGCTTCTTTACATTTCCACATCGACTCAAACTTATCATCCTTCATTGTCAACTTTATTAAGTGAGAGGAAATTTTAGAGAAGTCTTGAATAAACCACCGGAATATCTAGCTAATCCCAGAAGCTACGGACGTCCTTCGAAGTTTATGGTTGTCTCTAATCTTGTGTAGTTGAGATTTTTTTCCTTAGCCTACTGAAACTCCATCCCCTAACACAATATGTCCTAAGAATCTTACCTCTTTTCCCAAAAATGGCATTTTGAAAATTTTACTTTCAGCACATTCCTTCTCAATATCTCCAACATAATCTCCAAACACCTTTTGCACTCTTCTTCAATCTTCGAATATATGAGATTATCATCAATAAAGACCAACATGAATTTGTTGATTACATCTCTCAACACTTTAGTCATAAGGTCCACAAAATAGGCGAGTGCATTGGATAGCCCAAATGGCATAACCAACCATTCATAGAAACTTTCTAGCCCTCGGAATGTAGTTAAGGGACTGCAATCTTCTACTATCCTCAACTGATGGAATCTGGTAGCTAGATCCATTTTTGAGAATACCCGAGCACCATATAATTGATCAAACAAGTCGACTATACAGGGTAGGGGATACTTGTTTTTAATCTTTTGCTTATTTAGGTCTCGGTAGTCTACACACAGTCTAAGGGAGCCATCAGACTTTTTCAAAAAAACCACAGATGTACCCCAACTCGAGTGACTTGGTCTGATTAGCCCTTTTTTAATAATTCATCGGTTTGTTTTTCCAACTCAATCCTTTCTTTTGGATTCATCCTACGAATAGGGTGAATAATGGGTTGGGCATCAAGGATTAAGTCAATACAAAATTCAATTTCCCAATGTGGGGACAAACCTTTAACTTCCATGAAAAATCTTGAAATTCTTTAACAACGGATATTCTTTCCAAGTTCATTTGAGATGAATCTAATGCATACATGAAGTTTTCTCTTACTAGACTAGGTCCTTCACATATTATTTGATCTAACACCCTTTCGGTCGTGGCTTTTAATAAAATCATTTGATTGTTGCAGTCTAGAATAGCTCTATACTTGGATAGCCAATCCATTCCAAATAAAAATCAAACCCAATGAAATAAAGTATGAAGAGGTCGCATAAGAATTGGTGCTTTAGTAGGTAACTTATACATTTACATAGATCATACAAAGATTGGTCGCATCGCCTATGGTATTAGATACGTGGATAGGGGTTTCTACTATTTTTGGGGTAAGGTTTGACTTATCAACCAATTTCTTAGCAATAAAACTATGGCAAGCAACAATATCAAATAATAATCTAACTAAAATATTATTAACACATAAATTACCTTCTAGGACTTCCTTGCCCTTCACATCTTCAGGGGTTGAAGGCTCATTCTTTATAGCATAAACCTTGACCTATTCTTCTCTCTTCATTAAAGGGCACTTGTTTTTTATGTCCTGATTGATGGTAGTTGTAAAAAATACTCTTTTGAACCATTATATGGTTACTTGCTGCCGCTTCTACACCTTGGGACTCCTACAATTTGTTGCAAAATGGCCTTTCTTCTGGCAGTTATAACAAACAACATCCTTATGATGGTTCTCTTGAGATCCTCCACTATTCTTTCCCTAACAATACTTCTTTCTCTTGTTCTGATCGTTACTATTTCCTTGGACTACCACCGAATTCCATTTATCTAATACTTCATATCAGAAAACCATATCTTACGTCCATAAAAGTTCCCTTTACGTGTGGGGTCATTCGGTTTTGATATTTCTCTTTCATTCCTAGTATAAATATCTCATTCTTTTTTTAAGGGCGTGTCTATTAGTCCCAGCCCAAAACGAGATAACTCAGTAAACATATTTAAGTATTCCTCCATAGACATGACTTCTTGTTTCAAGTCATAAAATTCTATAAAGATGGGATTTTTCGACTAAAGGCACATACCGCTCTTCGAATACTTCTTTAAATCTGATCCATGAGAAATTGTCTTCAGAATAATTCAAAGTGATGGATTCCCACCATGCCAGAGCTCCTTTCTACAATTGTAAGGAAGCTAACACCTCTTTTGATCATCCTCTATGTCCAATCCTTTGAATATTCTTCCACATAAGCGGAGCCATGCTTGCACTTCTATAATAGACTCAGTTCCTTGGAATTGTTTCCCTCCCAAGTGAGTGTAATTGTTGTAGAGAAGTGCAAAGTTAATTTGAGGTTGCACAGGGATTACCACTTCCTCAATTACTATAGCAATTGATCGACCATTGATAGCCATAGTGTTACTACCTCCCTTTCGTCCTCTTCTCTTACTCATCTCCTACTATCTGCATATAGTGAGAAAGCATCTTTAGAATTATAGACAAAATTATCTTAGGGAATGGATATTAAGCATAAAATGAAATGGATGGATTTATTTGGATGAAAGTACAAATACACTCTCTTATTGACTAAACTCATTCTAGGGTATTACTAATCTCATCTCTAATGAGTTGACCCCATCAAGGTTTATGTGATGACATGGATAGGCAATATCAATTTAATAATCTGAATTAAAAATTAAATTGATTTGATAATCTTTGTTAATAAGATTGGAATTAATTTAATAATCCAATTAAATAAACATTTAATTAATAGATTTTATCTTTTAAATCTAATAAATTGTTTTCTATTTATAATGTATATAGAATATGTATATATTGTAAATAGATAATCCTTGTTTTAAATTTAATAAATAAATAAATCTTGTTTTCTAAATATATATCTTTGGTAAAATTTGGAATTATGATTTTATTTAAAGTTAAACTTTTAAAAGCTATTGAATAAATAAGATATGGTTTTAAATTGTCAAGATAAAAGTTTAATTTGTTTAAATTGATTTTTGAGTTTAAATTTAAATAAACTAATAATAAGGTTTATTTTGATTTCCTTTTTAAATATAGTTGGATAAAATAAATAATTTATTAATAAAGAAACAATTTCTTTTATAAATTATTTAAAGTTACCAAATTTGTTATTTTCAAAATATAATAATGCATTGTTTTTAACAAATAGATTTTAATAAAAATAGTTTCAAATTTGAATTTTAGAATTTGATTTGAATTTGAGTTTAAAGCCTTGAAACTTAAAGAATAAATATTTTTAAATTGTTTTGGATTTTAAATTATTTGTATAAACTTTTATTTATATATATAATTGTTTCATTTCTTTTAAAATTATTTATACATATATAAATACTTATTAACTAATTACTTAAGCATATTCTTATATTAAAACTTTAATTACATATAACTAATAATTAAATACAAGCTTACATTTACCTTATATTAACATCTAACTAAATACTAGTTAACATTTAATAAATACTAATTACTTAAAAAGACAAGTGTATGTATATTAAGTTGTTTTAAACAAGTGTAAATAAATAAGCAAGAATTTTGACAAGTGTCATGTTTTAATTTTATTTTTCTTTGATCTTTTTTATTAAACCATAAATTAAGTTATATAAACAAACATCTCTCATTCCTTTTCTTCTCTTAATCTCATTTGTAAAAAAAGAAAATAAAAGCAATTCCTAAAAACTGTAAATCAAATTCCTATAATCTTTTCAAATCTGTAGCATGCAAACAAACTTGTAAAGCCTGCATTTCTTTACAATCTGGAAATCAAAGCATGCAAACCATCCACATTTTCAAATCTGAAGCAAAACCCTGTAACCCATCTTCAAACCTGTCACCATCTCAAAAATCAAATTCTTGAAAATCAAACAATTTGAAACCTGCATGCATTTTTAAAGCCAGAGATTTTCAAAGCCTGTTCTTTTGTAAACCTGTCAAAAGTATGCATACAGTTTTAAATCAAAGTAGCAGGGATTCCAGCATTTCTGTGCAAAGTTTTCAAAGCAATGCAAGATTTAAGCAAAGCAATTTTCCAGTTTTTAAGATTCAAAAGTTGTTTTCTAAATGAAGGCTCTGTCTTTCAATTCAAAACAGATGAGTAACTTTAAACTTAAAGTAAATTATGGTTGCATGTTATTGTTGTGGAAAATATTACAATTGTGTATGTTTATAAGAATGTGTGTAGATATATTATTGAATTCCTGCTGTATGATGTATGTGACATCTCTGTTTCCAGATTTAAGTTCTAGTTTTGATTTAAATTCAAGACCTCTTAGTTTAGTCACCGTTAAAACTTAAATTACAAAAGAAACTTGTGTGCTCCATCAAAATTGAGTTAAAATTTTATTTAAGTAAAAATAATTTGGGAAATTCTCTGGAAGCCATAAGAACATAAATGTGTAAGCATTGTCAAATTTTCAAACATCATAATTTGATGTTCCAGGCTTAGAATCTGGAATCTCATTCAAAATAAGGATTTTTAAAACTAAAATTCACATTTTTAGACTAAGGTTGAAGGAGCAGTTCTGGAATGAACATAAAAGGGAAAATTAGGACTTTCTGGTGATCCACGTGGGTGTGGAGGTAGGGGTTCTTTCTGGAGGTGGAAGAGTGATCGGTGATGGTGGGAAAAATGGTTGGACAGTGATCGTAGCTTGAGGTTGAGTATGATTGAACTTTGAAGTTTAGAACCCTAAATTTTATCTGGGTAGTGTTTTTGATTGGTTCGACCTCCTCAGTGGATCGAGTGTTACTTAACTTAGGGGATTGGAAGTAGATGAGACGATGATGGAGTGACCGGAGGCGCAGGTGTTCATATGGTCGAAATTTCTTGGACGAGTCAATGTCAGGTTTTGGGGTTTGGTGTTGTTTTGAGTTCCAGGTTTGAGTTAAATGCTCAAACTCGATTTCATGACGGTGTAATTGATCTGACGATCGGATTTGGCTATGAGGGTGATCGCCGACCTGTGTGGATCATCATTGATGATCGGAGATAGCTGCCGGTGATGTGTATGTGCACGGTGCACTGTGTCGGGGTGAAGTTGCTTGGTTCTGTGTTGTATTCGAGTTAATGATGATTGACTCGAAGAAAGTAAGTGGGTTGCTCGAAGTATTTAGTTGGTGGACTCGAAGTAATTGAAAGGTTAGCTCGGGTCAAGTTTGTAATACAGGTTTTTAAAAAAACATGATAATTTAAAGTTTATAAAACTGAATTTTAATTTAATAAGAAGTGATTTAAATAAAGTTTAGATCTAAGATTTTAAATGAGAATTCAAATCTAAATTTGAAACCTGGTTTTGAAATAAAATATAATTTTCAAAATTTAAATTGTTTAAACAACCTTAAAGTGCTTAAGTAGTTTGAATTTTAAAAATAAAGTTTAAAAATGTAAGTAGAGTTTTAAAATCTAAAGATTAATTTGGATTCAAATTTAAATATGTATTCAAATTTTGAAATGAAGAAAAGTTTTTAAATTTAAATTGATTTAAAGTATTTTGAAATGTTTAAAGGGTAATTCAAATTAATTTGAATTTAAATATGAATTTGGTTTTAAATTCTTTTAAAAACTTCTTTATTAAATGAGTATTTCTTTAACTTATGAAATGAAAAGGTTTTAGAAATGTATTTTAAACTTTGATTAAAGATAATTGTATCCATTTTTAATCTTTAAATTTAAAATGAAATTTTGAAAGTAAATTTAAAGTAAATTGTTTTAAAGTATTTTGTAAATGATAACTTGATTATTAATAAGAACAAAGTTTTATCTTAAAGTAAATTAGGATTTAATGATTTGTAATTCATTAAATTTTTAAGGAAATTAAATGGATAATTTATTTATTTGATTAATTAATGATTTGGATTGATTAAATAGGTAATTAAAGGTTTAAATTAATTAATTAATGGTTAAGATTAATTAATTAGGAATAATTAATTTGTAATTAAGGATTTTTAATTAGATTCTAATTAATAATTAAGAATTAATTAATCAAGTAATTTAGGATTAATTAAGTTACAATTAACACTTAATTAACTAAATAATTAAAGGTTAATTAATTAGATATTAAAGATTAATTAATTTGAAATTAATAATGATTAATGTAAGTTAATTACTTAAGAAAAATAATTAAAGAATGGTTAATAGTTAATGATGGTCATTAACTTAAGATTATTTAATAGTTAATTAATGTGATTAATTTTAATAATTAATTAGATTAATTAATTAAATAATGATCATTTGTGAATTGGTTAAGTATAATTACTTAATGGAAGTAATTAAGATAATAATTACTTAATGTAATTAATGGAGTTTAATGGGATTGGTTTGAATTAATTAATTAGTTAAGTTTAATTAATTTTAATCACTGGATGCTTTGATAATAATTACCTAATGTAGTTTATGAAGTATAATTACTTAGTGAAGTAATTAATGATAATTACTGGATGTAATTAATGAAAATGATTTAAGAATGAAAGTAATATGGATTAAATTACTTTATAATTAATCAAGGGATTAATTAAAGATAACTAATTAAGGAGTAATTAATTTGATAAGTAATTAAGGGTAGTTAATTACTGAATGTGATTAATCATCTTAATTAATAATTATGGTTTAATTAAGATTAATTACTTAATGTAATTAATTTAAATAAGGAATTAATTTAAATTTAATTGAGGATCATTAATTAATATAATTAATGATGTAATTAAGGGTTGACTAATTAAGATTAAACAAATTAATTAAGGATTAATGTAATTAATTATAGTTAATTTATTAATGAAGTAATTAATGGTTAATTACTGATTTTGGTTAAGGGTAATTAATTTGTGAAATTAATTAAATAATAATTACTTGAATGTAATTAAAGGATAATTAATCAAGGGTGATTAATTAAGGTGATTAATTAGAGGATAATTAATTAATTAATTTTTGATTAATTAATGGTTATGTAAGCAAGATTTATATTGATGTAAGTAATTAATTTAATTCACTTTAAATTAATTAGAGATGGAAGTAATTAATTTAATTCATTTTAAATTAATTATAGATGGTGTGAATATAGATCATTGCTTACATATGAATGATGATATTGATTTGCCTTGAATGGTTGAAATCTCAGCTATGAGATAAGTAATGTTGTGTGTGGATGCATTGGTTGCATTGTGATGATAATATGGATTATCTTTTGATAATGATAATATGGATTACCCGTTGTGATGATTATCTATTGTCATGTGTGGATTATCTATCTGTGTGTATATAGATAATGAAATTGAATTGTTTTAAACTCTAAAACAACTTGGCCTTAAAAGATACGTTTTGGATTTCGATAAGACCGGGATTGGGTTTCCAGATTTGGATATCCGAAAACCACATTGATCCAAATTAACGATAGGTCATGAATCTCAAGTGAAGAGTGAAGACTCGAGGTGTAAGGACTATTCGTGTTAATACTCTGAGGGTGATTCCAATACGAGTTTAACGGGGTAGTACTTTCAGATTCGAGATGAAGATTCAGAGTGCAAGGGTTATCGTCATTAACTATGAGGGTGATTCCAAAATGAGTATAACGAGATAATGCCTTCGGTTTCGTTCGAACCCGGAACGAACCTGTACGGATTGAATGCTTTCAGAACATCGTGAGGTGGACTATGAGCATTCTAAGATAGATGTGTTTTATAAAGGTAATCGTAGCCTCAAGCCTCATCAACCGGGAATGGCTAAAACAGGGGAGGTGCAGCAAGGCTAAGTGGGTTATGCCCAAGTAGGACGAGATTTTCCCCTGTCTAGAGGTCCCTTTTTATTTCGGCTTAGTGGGCAGCTGGAATTGCGCATCAACTGCGAGGTTGTCTTGTTCGGAACTATCCAGTAAGGGATGGTTCCGGCTTTGTGTTGCAGGGGGTTGGAAGTAATCCTCGGTACGATGATCTAGGCCACGTACGGTGACGGGCGGTACCCCAGTAGCCCTGCCATTGTATGGAATCCAGAATCCAATAAGTGCCAATGGTTTTGATTGTATTACCCACTTTTGTGGCTAGTAGCTGGAATTTAATAAATGTAACAATTTCGGCTATTTCATATTTACTTGAATACCCTAGACCTATTATAATATCACTGGATTTCCTATCAAATATTTTGGTTAGCGTAAGGTAAAATATTTTCCATGTTTATGTGTGGGAAGTCTTACGTGATATCTTTCTTTTCAAAAGGTTTTTCAAAGTTAAGCAACTTTAACCTGTTACTCACACCAGACCCATGTCTGACCTGGAGTTTATCTTCTGTTTTCTTAAACTCTTGGGTACTCAAATTTTTACGAATAGCCAAGAGTTTCAGGTTAGCTTTGACGAATTGTGGAGGAGCAATGGAGCAGGAAGCTTTAGCGTTGTAGATATGTTTAGTGTTCCGCTGTGTTTGGAATCTCTGTGTTTTCTCTGAGTTGTATTGAGTTGTATAACAAGACAGGTGTTTATAACTGTCTAGTTTGTGTTGTATAATCTGTGTACTTTGATAGTTGTTGTATATGATACTATGTAATACTTATGTTATTAATATAATTTATTCGTTCCGTTGTTTAGATTCTGATGTGTTGTTTCTTCTTTCTTCTCTTTCTTTCTCTTTTCTATCCCTTTCTTTCTTATTAATGATGCGTCATTCAGTGGAGATGAATGGCGGGTCATTACAGTTTAGGTGTTCACTCAACTTAATCTCTAATACCAACTATGACGACCCACCTTTTCGACCCTCAAAAATCGATAATAATACATCCTCGGTAGTCACGTGCCGCAAATCAAGTGCTGGAGAGGTAGATAATAAGGGGTTTTTAAAAGAAATAACGATAAAAGATAAAAAAAACTCACATTCACATTAATTATACATATGGAAAGTACAGACATCACTCGAAGTGATTTATCAGAGTTACCATAAGTACTAACCTAGCCAGGGATAGTTATAACTACCTATCCTTATAGAGGTTGATAAATACTAAATACATACTACACGATGCAATTCATTATTGACAAAACGACCCTCCAGTCTTCATATTCCATGCTCCTTCCAAAATGCCCTAAGTTACTTGAATACTTGGCTGCCCGAGAAAATAGGGCACCTAGAGTTTAAGGGAAAAAGAAAATAAACTCCAGGTCAGTCATGAGACTAGTGTGAAAAACTCAAAATATGAGTATTTGGAAAACAAATGGGTATCCCATAAGACCACATTGCATATAAACAGGGAACATGTTTTTACCTTATGAATCATTTCTACGTAAAATTCGGTGATATTATATTAATGACATTCTTTGAAAACACATTTCAAGTAATTATACATAATCTTAGCCGAAATTGTTACATTATTAAATTCCAGCATAATAAGTTTATGTGACGTCCTAGGCTTTTCAACCATCAGCAACGGCTCACGACCGGTAGGCTTTTCAACCATCCCAGCCCCGCTGTGGCTCACAGTGATACCTCGAATTTGCTTTTACGGCCACCCTCTCGAGTCGCAACCAACCCCGCAAGACCTTATACTATCCCCGGGGGCATGTAGGGGTAAGAGTCTCCCGTTCGCCACCTAACGCAAAGCGAGAACCCCCTATCACGCTGTAGTGTAGCAAATCCGATCCCTTCATAATTTACAACTTTCATTTAGAAAGTTTTTGATTTTAAAGCTTGGATTGAGAGTTTTCTGAAGGAGAAACAAAATGAATATCGGCCATTGAAGGATGAAAACCGGCGGCTCCTTGAAGCTAGGGTTTAGTGAATTAGAAATGTTAATATATATATATATATATATATATTATTTTTATTAATATATTCTCAATTTAACAACTTAAGCAAACGAACTCCAATTCTCACGATCCGACAGGCTATCCTGGGGTTTTTCCGCGTTCCGGACACAATGGAACAGGTTTCGTAAGCTAATTCGGTCGTATGCACGAGTTACGGAATTAAACGTTCAATTTAAAATTAAATCGATTAAAACGATTTCGACACGTTTCGAGCTGCCGGGGTCAAACGACAACTCCGATTGCTACGAAAATTGAAATCCGATATTAACTAACTATTACGGATCCAATGAAACTGGTTTCGTCGAATTCCGAGACTGTGCCCCGGAAGGCTATTTTAACTCGTCTATTTAATTAAGCGATTTTCGAAATTATCGAAATCACTCCAAATCTCCACTTTTAAAATTTTATTAACTTAACAATAATTCATATAAAATTTATAAACACATTAAAAATCGTTCTGGTTCATTCTGGACTTAAATCGGATTAATTGCAATATTTAATAATATTAAATTCATTTTAAATTCATATAAAATTCCAAATAATAATCTATTAACTTTTAAATTCTTCCAAAAATCTAACAATATCATTTATAACCTATGGAACTTAAAAATGCATTTAAACATCAATTTTATAACAATTCTCATTCAATTTCCAATTTATTCTCAGTTCTAATAATTATTATTATTACTCCAATTCAAATGGAATCACCATATTTTGAAACTATAACTCATCTTATTAACTCAACCATAGTCTTCTATTATCAAGATTCAAATTAGAATCCATATCCAACATTTAAAATGAATTAAATGTTAAATTTTGGCGACCCAAAATTCCGGGTCGTTACATTCCTCCCCCCTTATAAAAATTTCGTCCCCGAAATTTGTATAAGGTAGAACATACACTTAAACCCATTTACTTATCCCATTAGCTTAGTTAAAAGCTTATATACACTTCACAAAATCCTTTTTGTTCAATTCCCAAACCTATTTGCTTTATTAATTCTAAAGCTTTAATTTTAACTTATAACTTCATAAGTTACTTAACTTTTCCCAAAACCCAAAAAAAAAAATTTCTAACTCTCAAAATTTACGGAAAATTTTGGCAGAGTCTCCCCTGTACGGAGGAGCTTCTGCGATATCGCAGGATACACAAATATATATACATCGGCCCACACGGCCGGAAACCAAAATATATCACAATATATATATCATTTTCCAATTTTATTTGCGTAGGCGTACCTTTTAGCAAAATTAATAGCAAGTAGCTAATATATAATGCATATACGCGCTTCAAACCCTCTCGAGCGCCTCGCATTCCTGCACTTACTCAACATACTCATTAGTTACAAGATCTGTGCATTTTAATCAACATTTTCCAATATAAAAGCAATCCAACATATCTATGGCATAATCCAAACCAAGCAAATTTCAAAATTTACTAATATTAACCATCCTTTACCAACAATTTCAAGATTTTAAATCATCTTTCCAATTATCTATTCAAGTCCAACATTATTTACTTTCACTTGAATGATTTATACTCAAATCAACCATATACAATTCATATTTATCTCAATAGGATTAACATATGCTTCACTAATAGCAATCTATTTCAATACAATTCCTAATTGATTTACAAACCACCTTTATCTTCAGGGTAGAAGCATCTTCATTCTTATGCAAAATTACTTAATAACATTTCAATGCATTCCAATTAATTCAAAACCAAGTTCAGTGTTGAATACACTAAGACAACTCATTCATATTCACTTCAATATTATGAATAGGTGCTTTAATTCATTTATATGCAACATTATTTAATTTGATTTTCAATCAAATCCTTATTTCCAATTTGAAGCACTCACATTCCTTTATTAAAATTTCGCACATTTTAGTTTCCTCCAACTAACCTCATTTTACTTCACTTGAATGATTTACATTCAAGCTTTCTATACACCATTCATATTTCTTATAACCAATTTATTTCTTTTTCAAAATAATTAACATATGCCTTGTTCACACTTTTTTTTTTTTTTTTTTAACTTACCCTTCCAATTTGATTTGTAATCAAATTTTATTTTAACTTACATTCCCAAATTTGATTTTAAATCAAATTTTATTTAAACTTGAAACATTTGCAATTCTTTCATGATTTATTTCCATATATATGCAAACATTGCTTATTAAAATGTTAATTCATCCCAATTGATTCCAACTCAATTCCATTTGCAACTTGAAACCAATTTACTTGCATTCATTTACCAACTCTTTGAATTGGATCCTAATCCATAACAATTTATTCAAACATCAATTCAATTGCATAATATCTCAATTCTTTCTTGCATACCAAATTTAGTTTCATTTTAATTTGACTTCACTTAATCAAATTCTAATTTATCCAAAACCAATTTAGTTGTTTAAACAACTCAATTCTAAATACATTCAAATATTCAAGTCATTCAAGCAAAACAATTGCCACTTAAGCTTATAACCCTTTAAAATTAATTCCAACTTGGATTTATATTAGTTTCATTAACCAATCCAAGTTTATATTAATATCTCTCCCTCCTGGATTATTTACAACCCATACATCCTTAATTTATCACAATAACTTATTAATATCATTTCTTGCAATTATTATCTAACAAATTTCATTCAACATTACTTAATAAGGCTCATTCTCAACCATTTTGTTTTTCTTTCAATTTGCTTAAGTTCTTTAACAATATTCTCATTATTTCCTTATAAATCAAATTTTATTTCATTTGATTCTCATTCAAATCAAATTTCCATTCATATACAAATTTAATGCTCTTTGTTTAGTTATCCAATTCATATTAAACTTATTTTATTTACAAAGAGGCCATTTAAATTATTTTACTCATTTGAATTTTATTTACAATCCAAATCATCATAAATATATTCAAATTCCATTATTCATTCACACCTCCAATATTCATTTCCATAATTGAATCCCAATTCAAATCAGGATTTCTATTTACTTTCCAAACTTGACTAAACTATCAAAATTCTCCATTACAATACAAATCCCAGTTAATTTGTAATTTAATTCAGTCAATAACATAATCCATATTAGTTTTCACTCCACTTTCTTAATTTACTCTGAATTCATTCATAATATCACCATTTTCCAATTATTTCATTTGGCACATTTAAATTTTCTACCTTTCCTTTTTACTCCTATAAATAGAATCTAAATTTCTTTCAATATTATTTATTACACAACTGAAATTCAATTTCAATTTCATTACCCAACAAACCTTATCTCAATCCACATTCATTTGAGATTAAGTTAATTCCACTATACCATTTCACTATTCCCTCATTTGTGATTATAATTCTATTTCTATATATAAGTTCACCAACTTATCTACTTAACAGCTTATATAGCTCATTTTAATCCATCTACAACTTATAATCACAATTTCAACTTTTATAAATATATACCCCTGAATTCATAAAGATATAGATCTTTTTTTTTTTTTTTTTTTTTTTTTTACCCAAATCTTTTACAAATTCTAAATTTCATAATTTCAGATTATAAGTATATTACTTAATAGCTTGTGGGTACAATCTATTACACAACAACCCAAATTTTCAAATCAACTTACTTTTGATTTAAACCCAAATCCATTTAATTCTGGGTCCAATATATTTAACTTGTCCAAGTTAAATTTAAATTTCCATTCACTTCAATACCCTTCATTTACTTCAATACATTTTATTCACTTTCAATTACTCAAATTAAATTTTAATTCCATGATTAAAATTTCTCATTTCCTTCTTATTAGCATTAGCTCCACTTAACAAATTCAATAGTTGATTCATTTCAACTTTACTCATTATTTAATTAGAACTTTCCCAGAATTCAATTTACCCAGTTTTATCTCAAAACCATTTTGAAATATATCAAATATATATACCCATTTGGTATATCAAATCAAATTTCCATGTTTTCCAAACCAATTTGTTTGTACCCAAAACAATTTGTTCATATCCCAAACAAATTTCCATTTTTGAAATATCCAAAACAACTGTTATCCCCAACAAATCCAAACAATACCATAACCAATTACTAGGGAAGCAATCCATCACTTTAGAAACTCGAAAATGAATTCTAATGATGTGGCCAGCATCATCAGGATTATTTTCCAGCGACCACAGTGAGTTCAATGCTTCTTAACTTTCCCAATTTCATTTCAAACAGTTTCCATTCAAAAATATTACCCAAAACAATACTCCATTATTGTCTTCAATACATTGGAAAACATTTCAAAACTTCCCAGGATTTTAAATTTCCAAATTTTTATTTTCAATCTATTAAAAATCCTTTTCAAAACTTCCGGGTTAAAATTCTGGTTTAAATTCAAATTTTAATTTCACTTCTTATTTGCAACATATTTAATTAATTCTATTTGGTTATAACCATTTCAATTTTATAATCTTATTCACTTATCATTTCAAATTTGGTCAAATTCAAGATTCTTATTTGATTTTCAAATTTGGCAACCAAACAGTCAAATATATATAATTTCCAAAAATTATTCTCTTTATATCAAAATATAATTTTGGATAAAATTATTTCATTTATCCACTTTAAAACAATACTATGTCGGTTTATCTTGTTTAAGAGTTTAGAAACCCCTATCGATACGGTTGTACTTCCCGCACCGACCAGAATTCATAAACACTCAACCGATAAGTCAACACAGTATAAAAACAATTTTATAAACACTAACAAGTACGCTCTCATAGCTATAAATACGCTCAGCTCATTATAGAGTACTATTGACTCTATTAAATGAGTAATTATCCCACCAAAGCCTAGGTTGTCGCCAACCTAAGCTCTGATACCAACTGTGACGTCCTAGGCTTTTCAACCATCAGCAACGGCTCACGACCGGTAGGCTTTTCAACCATCCCAGCCCCGCTGTGGCTCACAGTGATACCTCGAATTTGCTTTTACGGCCACCCTCTCGAGTCGCAACCAACCCCGCAAGACCTTATACTATCCCCGGGGGCATGTAGGGGTAAGAGTCTCCCGTTCGCCACCTAACGCAAAGCGAGAACCCCCTATCACGCTGTAGTGTAGCAAATCCGATCCCTTCATAATTTACAACTTTCATTTAGAAAGTTTTTGATTTTAAAGCTTGGATTGAGAGTTTTCTGAAGGAGAAACAAAATGAATATCGGCCATTGAAGGATGAAAACCGGCGGCTCCTTGAAGCTAGGGTTTAGTGAATTAGAAATGTTAATATATATATATATATATATATATATATTATTTTTATTAATATATTCTCAATTTAACAACTTAAGCAAACGAACTCCAATTCTCACGATCCGACAGGCTATCCTGGGGTTTTTCCGCGTTCCGGACACAATGGAACAGGTTTCGTAAGCTAATTCGGTCGTATGCACGAGTTACGGAATTAAACGTTCAATTTAAAATTAAATCGATTAAAACGATTTCGACACGTTTCGAGCTGCCGGGGTCAAACGACAACTCCGATTGCTACGAAAATTGAAATCCGATAATAACTAACTATTACGGATCCAATGAAACTGGTTTCGTCGAATTCCGAGACTGTGCCCCGGAAGGCTATTTTAACTCGTCTATTTAATTAAGCGATTTTCGAAATTATCGAAATCACTCCAAATCTCCACTTTTAAAATTTTATTAACTTAACAATAATTCATATAAAATTTATAAACACATTAAAAATCGTTCTGGTTCATTCTGGACTTAAATCGGATTAATTGCAATATTTAATAATATTAAATTCATTTTAAATTCATATAAAATTCCAAATAATAATCTATTAACTTTTAAATTCTTCCAAAAATCTAACAATATCATTTATAACCTATGGAACTTAAAAATGCATTTAAACATCAATTTTATAACAATTCTCATTCAATTTCCAATTTATTCTCAGTTCTAATAATTATTATTATTACTCCAATTCAAATGGAATCACCATATTTTGAAACTATAACTCATCTTATTAACTCAACCATAGTCTTCTATTATCAAGATTCAAATTAGAATCCATATCCAACATTTAAAATGAATTAAATGTTAAATTTTGGCGACCCAAAATTCCGGGTCGTTACAGTTTACAACTAAAAGCGAAGACATTTATTAGAGATTTGGATTTCCATTTAATAAAGAGGTAAGGGACTACCTCCCGTGTAATATATTTCTAGAGGAATGCATCGAGGATTGCCATCTCCGAAACCTCTGTGAATTAAGACCGGTCTACCCGTAGACCAATCTGGTGGTGGATAGAACCGAATATGATATTACCCTGGCCGTTGCCAACCTATCCGGGATCCCATAGCATACACCGCATAATTTAAACTTGACGCTATAACGGGTAGAAATAAATAAATCTAGAAAGGTGATATCATATCCTAATGGTTGCGATCCACTTAGCCTTATAGCAACCCCTGTTTCACAATTCCTCAGGTGTGAGGCTCGAGGTAACACTTACCTCTCTTAGAACATTTTCACTTAAATGCCAAATTGCCTTTTCCAACAACACACTATTGATTTCCAGAAAAGTACAACCTCTGAGCTTGTACCTCTCTAAAAAGGATGTTAAGCACAAGAGGGGTTACCTCCTACACCACCAAACAAAACGTTTATAGAAACCAATGCACTATGATCTTAGAAATGCAATGTCAGACATTCATCCATACAAGTTGTCCAAGAAAAAAACAAACCGAAGGCACTCTCCTACCACATTCTATCAGGAATTACACTTAGGAGTAGTAGCGAGTAGTCCATGCATATGAAGAGCTCAGAATGAAGGGACCACCACTATTTATTCTCGGGAGCTACTCTAAAATTATCAACAAGCATTCCTTCCATTATGAAGATCCCGCCTTCAAATTCTTTGTCTTTAACACGTCTTCGCTTTCGAACTTGTGCTATTTATTCTAAAATACCGATATCATTAATGATGTCATAAAGAGATTTTATTTTCAAAAATAAAATAAATAATTTTCTGACATTTTCTCACTCATATGTACAAATGAGTGTATGTATCCAGCTCTGTGCATGATGTCGGATGGTCAAAGAGAAGTTCATCGATAAAACGGTTTTCGGTCATTTTATCGATATATTCCGAAGTATATATTTTTGTAAATATTTATTCAAAATAAGATTACCAATATTATTTATTGTTCAAAACATTATCATTTATGTTAAAAAAATATTATATTTTAATATTTTAATTTTTTTAAAGTGATGAATTTGCGAGTCGTTACAAATCACAACCTTTTGAGAACCGGCATTGCTTCGGCAATGTCGGGAAGATCTAAACCACCAAGTCAATGGGGAAAATCGACTCAAACCGTTGGATCGACGGGGAAATCGATCCTAACCTTCTGAGAACCGGCGTTGCTCTGACATTGTCGAGAAGGTCAAAACTTCCGAGTCGATGGAGAAAATCGACTCAGACCATCGGATCGATAGGGAAATCGATCCCTGCCTTTTGAGAACCAACAATGCTCCAGCAAGGCCGAGAAGGCCCAAAACTGCCCGGTCGATGGTCAAATCGACCTCCTATATCCTAGAGTAGGCATTGCCCTGGCAACATCAGGAATTTGCCGAACTGCTTTGTCAATAAGGAAATTGACTCAAGCCTCTTTGAAATTGAGATTTCCCAGGGATAGGAGATAACAAAAGGAATTACCCGAAGCCCAGAGATAGAAGATGTCAAAAAGAAATCCACAGAGTCGAGTCGTTCGTTTATAAGTTTCGAAGATAGAAACTAATGCACGATCGAGATATCGACACTGAAGTTGGAAGGATATGTTATGACGAGAGATGCTGATGATGCATCTTTATGATACATACATACAAAATGATATTGGTTAATGATGCTAGCTTGGAAGAATTCATAATGCTTGGAATCAAGCAGCAAAAGTCATTAGTCCCCAAAGATAGGAATTATTGTGCAAACTAGACTAGGGGGCAATCGAACAAGGTTCTTAGGACATCTAATCTCTCGTCGATGCTTGAAATCTGACATACAACTCTATAGGAAGGGGTATATCCATTGATGCTTGGTCGAAAAGAACTTGGCTGGGCCCGAATGGGAATATCCGTAAAGTTGGCTAAAATTGCAAGGCCCATTACGCCAAACAAAGTATTTTGTTAGATAAATACAGAGCCAAGCAAATGAATAGACTGAAGCAATTGTAGGAATATTGTTTGCATGCATAGAGTTGTGGTAAATAAATATATTGCATGGAAAGAGAAGTATATAACACAGGAAATTGCAGTATAAGCAATTATGTTATATACACAAGCTGTCAAGCATAAACATGCATAATACATAAAACACGGAAATATACACACAGGAGAGATTACAAGGAAAAGTTAATCTTTCATTACTTATAACATTTTTATGTACGGAGAAACAGCAGAGGCCCTACCCACACAATCTCAGTCTGTTTAAAGCAAAAGGACAAAAATACAGACTCGATCACGACAATAACACAAAAAACAAAATAACTCGGCTATCCTATCCTGCTAAACCTTCTACTTCTTGTCACCTTGACTGCCTTTGTCAGTTTTACCTAGACGGGTCTTAAGTTATTCCCTCCCTATGGGTTCCCTACCAAGGGAGTGCTGCCTTCCAAGTGAGTGGACTCTTTGCCAACAGTAGAACCAGCCTCCTCAGACTTGACAATGGGGTCATCAATGTACTTTGATGGCCTTATCTTAAAATTGGGAACTTTCTAATAGAAGCTTGTTAGTTTAGAAGATGCAGGCTTGGTGGACCCAAACTCTTTCCTCACTTGGATTTCTCTATGTCCTTCTTCAACCTCTTAGCCATAGTTTCATGCTCGGTTGGACAGGAAGCGCCTATGATAAATCCTCCTTCTATTAGACAGAAATGTTCTCCATGCTCTCTAAAGCAGCGATCTTCTCGAAATCGGGAACCATGCCAAAATTGGAAATAAGAACAGATGAAGAAAACCCCATGGGGACAGTGGTTGACATAGTAAAGACTGCTTCAGTACTTGAACCATGCATAACTAGAGGCAGAGGAGGCAATTAAGATTGACCTACAAGTTGGAAAATAGATTGATAGAGTTTAAGGATGGATTCTTGCGATAACTGAAGCTTCTCGAAACAAGAGATATACCTATAGCAAGATCCCATTGGGATATGATGAATTTACCTTCTTCAGTCCTAAGCTCCCTTGGTTGGACCATGACGGAAGGAATGTATTGTTCGTGGGAAATACCCATTAATGAAGCCAAAAGAACGCGAGTAGTTGCATAGCTAACTCCCGTAGAAGCAGGAATAATTGCTGCCGGCACTTGAGATTTTGAAGCGGAAGTTCCACCATGACCCGAAGAGCTGCGGCCAATATCAACATCAATAGCATTGACAACATATTTAGCTAGAATAGACTTCCCAATGGAAAGAGCTTCGATATCTTCAGCATTGAGATAAGCTGCCATCAGTTCTTTTTTAAGGCAATTGTCTCCGGCTGCGCAGTTCTACGTAACACTTCTTCCCAAGCACCAGCAAGTGCCTTAGGATAGTCATTGCCCAGCCATCTTAGATTCTTAAACATGACTACATTAGTATAAAAGTACAACATGTTGGCATCAAGCTCAATCAAGATCCTTTTCTTCTCATCTTGAAGTTCTTTGAGCTCCTACTCGAAAGTTGTAAGTTCAAGACCGATGGCATATTTATTGGTGGACAACTGCTCCTTTTCATTAGCAAGTTTTTAAACTTCCTCATGAAGCTTGATAAGTTCGGCAGCTTACTCTAATATAGTCTGGTCTTGAACCCGGATAACTTCATCTTTTTTAGTAAGTGCTTACGCCCTCTCCTCGGCTTGTTTTTCGAACTCTTAAGTTTCAGCTTGACCAGCTTTCAACTTGTTCCTTGTCACGATTTTCATGCGGCTGTAGGCAAGCTTTAACTCATCCATCCACTTATATGTGCTTTTGTTCTGCTTCAGATCAAGGACCCACTTTGTGGTAACCTTAATCAAATCATCCTCCCTCTCTTTCATCATCCACTAGAAAGTAGCTCTTTTAGATTTGAAGAATAGAATATTGGTGCAGTTGATCTTGTTTATTTCAGAAAAAGCAGTGCAAATTTTCTTCCACTTATACCCTTCATCGATGCCTTTCTCGACGGTCTTTAGATTTTGCATTATCACCTCTTTTGGTGTATCTGAGTCGTCCCAATTGAATTTGATGCCATGCTGAAATAGGTGTAGGAATGCGGGTTGCGGCGTGGAGGACTAGGTGGAAGAGTGAATGAATAAGCAGAGATTCCTCTGGAAGTAGGTGGGACTGTTGAAATCATAGCTTGAGAGGTCGGAATTTGTTGAATTAAAGAATTCTGAGCCTATGTATAAGTGGAACGTTGGTAGAAATAAGCCCATGGTGCTATGAGGAATCTCTTGAGCATTTAGAAGGGTCGCAACATAGCTCAACATAGGCTTCCCTCTTCCTTCTCTCCTTCTACATCTTCCTATGTATCTCCTTGTTAGTCTTGTGAGCTTCATCATACTCACGATCTTTCCTCCTTTGCCTTTCTTCCTAGGACTCGTAGCGGCGAGGTAGATAAGGATTAGGAGTTTGTCATTTGTGCACAATAGCATGGCGGGAAAACTTCTCATAATAACCGCAGTCCATGGAACCCGAGAAAAGGAAGAAAACAGTACTAAATTGGAATTATCAAAAAAATTCAATGCAAGAACGAGTGTCCATGATCCGAGTGAAGTGTATGGTACAATGACCCCTTAAATACTCTACCAACCATATTGGCAAGGAATTAAAGTGGTGGTCTCTCTACCTTCGCTTACAAAGCTTACTGGAGAAAGAGAGAATTCTGGACCGAGACCCCTAGAATTTTGCTAATAGTGAAGTTGATCTCACCAATATCATTTAAGCCAATGAAAATTTTGCCAATGGTGTGGTATCGGGACAAAATCTCTACTAAAGGCAATATGGATTGATCATCGACCATTTTAAAAGTTTATATGGTAATTTTTTCCTGACTAAGCAAGCTAAAGAGATCAGGACTCATCCCGAGTGATTTACCAAACGATTTGTCCCTTTCTTCCCTAGTGCTATAGTCGTTATTCCTTCATTCCTCTTCTTCCTCGACCTCTTCTTTTCCTTCTATCCTAATGAACCTCTCGTCTTCTTCTGGGATTAGAGGCATCCTTACGCCTTCGTCTCGACTGCTTAGAATGTTGGCTTGAACAAGCCCTACAGGCTCTCTCATTATAGACTCTTTTACATGAACTGCACCAGAAGAACCCACAACTTCCCCTTGAATGTTCTCATTGGAGCTACGAGTGGGGGCAAAAGAACCGGTATGAGCCTTATAGCCGCTTTATGCTAGAAACTCAGCAATAAAAAATCTATCATGGTGGAGCAAATCACATCGTTGTAGGTTGTCATTCGTTAAAAGGAACGCAATGGTGCGTTAATTGAATCTAATTGCCTTTAAAGCATTGAATGTTCTCTCATGCTCCTCTCTATCATCACGAGGTGAGATGCTTACAAGGAAACACACAACAAGTTAGAAACTTAGGAATTCTGTCATGAAAGAAGCAATGTAAAAGAAGCATACATTCAGATAGCCAAAACTGGTTAAAACCGTGTAGGCATCACATAAAGAAATATTCGTTCTTGAAGGCAGAAAGCTTGTTGTGAAGCTTTTCAATCACTTTACATCCCTTCTAGGCCTCCATTAATAGATAGGATATGGAATCTTGCCTTTTCTTGAATTGTAGAAGAGAAGTTAGCTCAACAAATATTGGAGGCCAGTTAAGTCTATTCATGAAGGGGATGTACATCGAATTTAGAAGAGAATAGCCATTTGGATGGACTTGGAACAGAGCTAGTCCAATTTCTTGCAGCACCATCATTAGAAAATGATTAAATGGCGAAAGATGCTGCTTAGACACATATATCGATTGCTGTTGTGAAGACCGATGGGGATTGTGAGCGAATTCAGCCCTTGTTGGCAGACGGACATCATCCTTAAGGATGCCATGTTGGAGACATATGTTTCGGAGCAACTTGGCGGGTATGATTAAAGGCATCTACTACGGCAGATTGTTTAAGATTCTCTATCCCAGAGGCAACTGACCAACTATCGGTATAACAAGAACTATTCGACTTTGGGATTCAGGAGTTTTGGTATGACTTTCCCTAATGGGAATAAACAGCAAAACATAGGCAGTAGAAGATCCAGCTTCAGGAGGAGCGGACATTCCCTCACCGGACTTAAGAGAGGGTGACCGGCGAGCCGTTCTAAATAATAAAACTTCGTGTTTAACATGGTTTGGTATGTTTTATTTTAAATATCAAGCCTATGTGACCAACACCTAGAATCCAAAGGATATCAACGTGTGTTGACCAATCGAAATCTGAGCAATAACCGAGGCAAGTGCAACATGTTAATCTATATAGTGATAGTCTAGGGTACCATACACCACAAACGGACCATCCTTAGTAGATAGGCCACTTATGCTAGAAAAACGAGCCACGTCGTACTTTGAAATTATATTTCAGAACTTACCTATTTTAAATTAGTAGTCAATAATGGAGTAGCGATGAAGAAAGTTTTCCTTTTAAGGATCACTAAAAGTGCAGAAACAGGAAAATCAATGTAATGGGATCATCCAATACATTCGATTCAGGAATAAATCATCGCACTGGAATTCAAATGGTGATGGAGACTTAACCAAATTCTCGAAGAGAGACAATTAAATTCGAAGAATAGGACTTGTCTCCGGAACCATGTGCATTTGACCGAGGCAAATTTTAGCTTCACCACCGATCATACGCAATCCAAAATTCAACTATCTCCCTTCGAATTACAGCGAACCAAATCTAATCGCCATCGTCTCGTGACAGGATCAATCGTCGCCAACCTCAAAATTCAGGTTGACTTAAAGCTAGGGTTTTAATCGGGTCCGAGTAAACTAGGCATGAGATCAATCAACGGTGGTTGATTTTAGGTGGCGGCGACAAGTAGGCAATGATGACTACAGGTCAATGGAGGTGGCCGTAGAGCTAGAAGTTGGTCAACAGTGTGGATTTGGATCAGATTGAAGGCAAGTGGATCGGTTAGAAGCCAAATATCTTAGGTGGAAGACTTAAATAACTCAGCAATAAAGTCAAGAAAAATAAGAAGTAAACTTAAAAAATTTCTAAGTGTGGAAATATATAGGTTGGGAGGAACCTAATAACTCGGTTCCGAGTTAAACAACTTGGCCCCGAAGTGTTTTTCTCCCCCAATTTCATCTCAAAACCATTGCAGAGAATAGATGTGCCAACCTAGAGCGCATAGTAGTCTCCGGAGTGTAGATTAAATTACCAATGCAAAGAAATGGAAAACCAACTATACCTAAGCCAAACATTTAAAGGGAAATCAACCAAGTGAAAGCAACGTCTCGAGACGACATTCAAACGATCAACTGGAATCAACAGAATAACAGTCCAGGACTTATCTTGATCCATAGCATGCTTTGTTTTTAATGAAAGCATATTATGGGGAGCAAGTGTTAACATGGTTTGTAACCAAGTAGAAGTCAAGGAAAGTTAAAATATCCAAACGAACACGAAACGACTTGAAATCTTGAAGGCACACTTAGATGAAGCATAAAGATAACTTGTGAAAATTTCAACCAAAAATAAGCTAAGTAAATAACTCTGCACCCACTTAAATAACTTGGTGCCGAGTCATTTCATCCCTCCAAAACGCCTCTCCAACTTCATGCAACCTATTACCTACCTTTTCTATTCATGACCAAGTGTTTTTTTAGAGTTTAGACGACCAACTTCAAGCATTAAAGAGATGACAACTACATAGCAGGATAACTCAAGTGATGAAAAATGATCACCGAAATCAACCAACAATTGATGAAAACAACACGTAACACATAAATTTGAAGATAGGAAGGCATAGCAAAGGAGTTGATGCAATTTCCACTCAAGGAAATAATTCAACCTCGAGTTAAATGACTTGGTCCAAGTTATTTAATTAACTCGGTTACCTTTGAGTTTTCTTATGTTAGCTTAGGCCGATGTCTTGACTCTACTGCAAGTGGATTTCCAACCCAACACGCCTATTTCCCTATAAATACAAACCATGATGCAACCAGAACATGAATTTCTCCTTGCTTTTTCCTCTTCGCTTTGGATATAGGACTTCATTACTCTTCACCATCTTCTTTCCTCACAATAGTCACCAAGGGAGCTACTGTTGGCAGTTCTAGGCCTTAGAACCTGTCAAACTCTTGTATTTGTGACTCAAATTCCTTGCAATATCATACAAACTATCTCAGATCCATAATCAGTAAAGCTATAAAATGGACATAAGCTAGAGATTGCCGAACCATTATAAATATCTTGTGCCTCTCTATTTTATTTTATTTTATTTCCAATACTATCTGCTGGATCTAGGTCACATAAGTTCCTACAACTCAATCTTGGGTGTTGATCCATTTTTGGAGTCAATATTTTGTGTGTGATTGAATATGGTCAAATATCCATACTTTTGTATTGTTTTAGAGTTTAAAACTCATAGAAAATAATACATGATTTCGGGTAAATTCACATTTAAGTTACCAAGTCTGAAAGTTGTAATGTTTGTATTATTTATCTCTTACATGGGTATTGGACTGATAACATTTCAAAAATAAATTTATTTCTAAGTAAATTATTATATTTCTTCATCAATTTCTTGTTTATTTCATTTATTATATTTTAATCCATAAGCTATTTTACCAAATGTATTTCTATGAAAAATTATTAAAGCAAACTGTATAATATTACTTAAGATCAACAACATTCTCAAGTCAAGAGAACTGTGTAATTTTATCACATCAATATTTTCTATTTGATCTTAGTTGTAGTAACCAATAGAAAACTATCGATTGAGTCATTCCATGTTAATCCAATAACTATCAGTATGTAATCGCTTGGTACCTCCAACAGTCATGCACAATACATTGCCCAATACTTGGAAAGCATTATGTACTATAGTCTTAATGGATGCATTGATATCCAATCTTAATACATCTTGACTGGAATATTTAAAATGGTATTTTTAATTTCATTATGATAAACTACTCATGGTTATAATACTTTATAACTACTATCGCAACACATACCATTAATGGATTTTCTATTAGATATACTTTTAATTAAATTATTTAATTAATATAACACATTATATTAAGTATATAATAGAAAGAGAACATCCTTTATTTCAGACAAGATTGATTATCGAGTCATATATATGTAACAAATTACATAATTTTCCATAAGACATACTCCTAACTCTATCATTATTAACATATTACATATATATGATAGTAGTAAAGAAAAATATTATTTTTCTATTTTTAAATCCGAGAACAAACAAGGAATGTTTTTCTTAAATGTAAAAGGCCGAAAATAAATTATACAGCGTGTGCGTGTGCGTGCGTGCATGAATGTATAGAGCGCACACACTTAACTATATGAAAAGAATTGTTTTTCATGCCAAACATATACATATGTAATTTGGATTTACACACACATACATATATCTATATATGTATGCATATAAATATTATACACAAAAACACACACACACACTAGTTTGAAGTATAATTTTTTTGTTCTTTTGTTCGAAATAAATAATGATTAAAACATGTGTATGTGTGTATACTTTTATAGAAAGAAACGTGTACTTTGTTTTGATCCTGCCGCCACGTTGGTTGTTAGAAATATCCTCTTCGTACTCCTAATTCTCTATCCTTGACTGCAAGTTGCAAACCTGTCTTATAGGCATCACATACTCTCTTCTTTTGCTTGTGAATAGAGGAAAGAGATGTATTTATAGGCTCTTTTGAACTAGGAAAAAAAATTTCTTCTCATCTTTTCCTCCAATTAATCAATATATGATTAAAGCACGTGTAGAAACCAAAATTGCCTTCTTCCTTTCCATGTTTGACCGGTCACCCCTTAGAGGGTTTATGGGCTTCGGGCCAAATTTATTTAATTTAACATTTAAATTAACTATTTAATTAATCCATCTAAGCCTATGTTTAATTAAATTAGTATATAACAATTATACTTCGCTTTAATCAATTTTAAGAGTTCAAATAAATAATTAAAATTTCATAAAATTCAATATAATATATTTATTAATTTTATTATTAATGTATAATGTTTATAAATTAATTTTAAAATGGCCGAACTTGGAAATTAGCTAACTTCTTGATGTGACATTGATCCTTAGTTGATATTTAAACAATTAAAATATTGAAGGCTATATGGACTTTACTGAAGTACAGTATCAGACATAAGACTAGTTCCTTATAGATCATTTGGGCGAAATCCAATTTATAATCTTTATTACGCTGCACCTTGGTATTTTGTGCATTTTTGCTTTTTGTCATCACTAATCACTTAAATATATAGAGTTTGGTTGATGGTCAGAAGCTCTAATAATATCTAAAGTTAATTGCGTAGACTACATTAAAGTCCTTGGGTTAATCCTATAACGTTTATTAATTAACAGAATCAAAGTCCTTGGATTAATCTAATAACCTTTATTAATTAACTGATTTATTCTGGACATAGATTTTGACTTTAATTAGACTCAATTTCGATGATACTAATCTTCTACGACGAAAGATGCGAATCCTTTCTTGGGCAGTGTTTCACTTCAAGTGGTTCAACGTATAACCAATTATGGCCGTAATAGAGCTGCTATGTCATGTGATTGACCATAATAAAAGTATAACAAAGTTATTTAAGATCCATAATACCTTCTAGTCCGAAGGCTACTGTACGCTGGTACATGAGACCCTCTATTTCGACTTAATTGCATTAACCTATAGAAGACTCTCATTGAGTCGTTCTATGACTGTTTCAAACATACACGAGTACGTAACCCTTTAGTTTCTCAACGGTCATTAGTAATTCACTGTCCATCGCATTGAAAGCATTACATAAACTAGTCTCAACGGATTTATCGATATTCTTTTCCCGATGCATCTTGACTAGGAACATCTAAGGAACAAGTATCCACATGTTGATTCAAACTCATGCTTATGAACACATTTGCAACTGCAAATTGATAAAATATTTTTCTAATGATTTTCTACATATATATGTTTAATGTATATAAAACAAGATTCTCTTGTATCTCTATGTAACAACACATATAAAATAAAATAAAATGAAAACATATTTTATTTCAAACAACATACTCTTACAAGAGTTGAATGAAGCAATGTTCAATGAAGCAATGAAATTGATATGTTCATTTCGATTAGATGCACCAAATCAACAATAAATTTATGCTGCTTGCACTTATAAAATGCAATGTTCAATGAAGCAAGGAATTGGTATGTTCATATCAATTAGATGCATGAAATATTTATGTAAGTTGTATTTTAACAATGCAACAATCGAAACAGTAATAGATTGGATGGCTGCAGAAAATATAATGATGCATTATATAAATGCTACAGAAATATTAATAATGAGTATTTGGGTTACATTTCTATAAAATTGCAGGGTTTCCTTTTATTTTTTTCAAAAGTTTCCAAGAGTGTGCACTTGTAAAGTCTTGAGATTAAAGATCTTCCATGTTTTTGTAAAGCCTAAGGGCGTGAACATAATTTCTAGCCCTCTTGTGCACGGGATTGACAATAGGGTATTTGTGGTATGGGATTGGGTTTCTCCAGTAATGAAACCGGAAACTCGCAGTGAAATAAACAAAGCTTTCAGTACCTTTCAGATGAACTAGTCTTCTCTCACAACTTTGACTGAAATTCTTAAACTGATAATATAGACAAACCATGGAGGTCACCACAAACGCGGGATCATACCAAGAATCTTCATATTTAACCCTATTCGTCTTCTCCCAAGCCATATACTTCAAATTTCATGGATTCACTCTCGCCGGCAGTATTGGAATCTGCGGCAGCTGCTGTAAAGGCGGTGGGATGTGGATATGACCTCGCTCGAGATCTGAGGCTGTCGGATTCCAAGTCTAGGGATTTTGGCAAAAGATTGATCGACATCGATGATATTTTAGTGCATGATCTTGTGTTGCCTGGAGGTGGTGTAATCCACGATGTTCCAAAATCGATCAAGTGCGATAAAGGAGAGCGGACTCGGTTTCGATCTGATATTTTGAATTTTCAGCAGGTAGTATTATTCATTTCAGTCTGATACTGTAAGCTGGTCTGTAGTTTTTATTCTTAAATTCTTATTTCCAGATGTCCGAACAATTTAATCAAAACATATCTCTGTCTGGAAAAATTCCCTCTGGTTTCTTCAATTCCATGTTTGATTTTCATGGCTGCTGGCAGAAGGATTTGTCAACTACAAAAACCCTTGCGTTCGATGGTTGGTTTGTAACATTGTATAGCATTGAGCTTGCAAGGTCGCAGATTGTATTGCATGACAAAGTGAAAGAAGATGTTCCCTCCTCATGGAACCCTGCAGCTCTAGCACAGTTTGTTCTATTTTCCAGTATCTTTTCATGCTTTTTGTATGTCCATTTTAAGACCAATTTGTGGTACCTATAGTAAGTCAATTATATTACTACGTATTCAGTATGACGTGGTTGTACTTTCAGTAGGCTATCTGGTCGAAATAAACCTGTAGTTCTCCTTATAATTCTATTCGTCATAGTTCAATTTAGACATAACCGTTGAGGAAGCCAAGCAATTTTGTATTAGGTTTGAGAACACCGCCATATTCACTAGCTGTTTACTCTTGATTTCAGGTTTATTGAAAAATATGGTACTCACGTCATTGTTGGTGTTAAGATGGGTGGTAAGGACGTTACGTATATTAAGCAGTTGCAGGATTCTTCACTCCAGCCCACTGAAGTACAGAACGTTTTGAAGGATTTAGCTGATGGTAGCTTTTCTAATGATTTCAATCCCAGCTTTCTCTTTAAACATGATTTTCCCAGAAAAATGAAGGTGAGTTATGGATATATTAACGCCACTCAACTTTTGACATTTTTGTAGGTTTTAATGCCAATCAAATCATCCATTATTAACAATCGTAAGCAGGATAAGTGAAAGCTTAGTTTGAAGTTTTGTACCAGTGTCTTATAGCATATAATTTTCTCCGTAGTTTTCAGCTGGGTAAATTGCTAGCTTTTGCCTATACTAACATTTTCTAAACACTGATATGACATATCAATAGATAATTATGCACCGACAAATTTTCACAGTTATAGCCGTACTTCTAGTTTTCTATCACTTTATTTGATATTTTATTTTTTATAGTAACTTCAACCACCTCCTTAACATTCTCCTGTCTCCTACATTTACCTTGTTTTCTTGTTTCATTAAGCATGAACATTTTCTATCATATATTTTATTTGGCCTAGTCACCTTTCAACAAAATTTTATTATCGGTTTGTTGTTTTCTTTTCTCATTAAATGACACTAGTTTATCTGTGCAAATTCGGCTGGTTATGTTATGTTCTATCTCACCATTTCCTTATGTTATTACTTATCTTGGGTATTTAAAAGTATTTTTTGACAAATCATTTGATTTTGTAGTTTATTGTACCATAATATCTATTATCTTTACTAAATTTGCATGATACATACTTAGTTTTAGTTCAGTCCTTTGATTTTAGTGCATTTCTTCAATTTTCTTATTTCGTTCAAATTTTTCTCTTGACATGGCTGTTAACATAAAGTATATGCAAACCTCTACATCATAGTATATCATCTTGAATTACCCTTGAAATGTCTATTAAAAAAGCATATGATTAGCTATCTTATCTTAGAGTTTTTATCATGGTTCAAAATTACGGCGGAACTCCGGATATTCCGGCGATTCAGTTCCGGTTTCGCTCATAACCGGAACGGAATTCTGTCAAAATTCCAGTTCCGGTCTAAGTTTTGGATTTGCTTTTCATATATTGAAAAAAACTTATAAAAATTAAAAAATACAACAAACATATAGTAATTAAAAAAAGAAAACAATTTAGTTGGGACGATAAATTAATGGAGAAGAAATCATAGTTTTAAAATCTCAAATGAACAATACATAATATTACGCAATGTATTTTTAATTAAAGTGTGTATTTTATATGTAATGTAAAAAATGTAATGTAAATTTATGACAGTATTGGATATTTATTAGCGTATATAGCAAATTAAAGCAAAAAAACACCGGAATTAGAAAACCGAAATTAAAACGGAACTTTTGGAATTTTTGGAGCGGAACTGAAAATTTTCAAATTACCAATGATGGAAAATGGAAATAAAAAACAGAATTTTGAATCTTGGTTTTTGTGCATATCTTGAGTTAATTTTGTAATGTGCGATGAAAACTTTTTTTTATAACTAAAGCCCATCATATGCTTTTCTAAGTAAATATTACAATTTACTTAAAACAATGGATCTTGTTATTTAATAGATGAATAAAATAGCCCAAAACATAAAGCAAATGAAAACGATTACCCATGTGAGAAAATGTATTTAATATCAAAAAAATATTATTAACATTTAAAACCAATGATCCAAATTAACATATAAATTCAGTTAAAACTTTGAAGTAAACATAAAATGTTTATAGATCCGACTGTTAGTTTTGAGTTACAGTAACTAATGTGAAAATTTGAAATGCTTTTAGCAACTAACTTATTCATGATTAAAATTCAATCTTTTAAAATAATAGATTTTAGCATCATATAGAAGAGAAGAAAAAAATTCAGTTTAAAAATAAGAAACTAAAATTCTTCAAAATGCCTTTTTTATTTAAAAATTGAAGTGTAAAATTAAAATATTAGATGAAATTCCAGAATTCCTTTTTCCCCAAATGTATATTTTGAGAAATCGTTAGAAAATATTCAAAAGATATTTTTTATTAAAATTTGTTATTTTTTTCCTTTACTTATTATGATTAAAATTTGTCATCTTAGTTAGACTAAAGTTAACTATCAACGATTGGGAAAATCAATATTTTTTTGTAAAAGATCAAGGTTTTAAAATTCATAATTTGATGCATTAAGTTTAAATATAGTTGATAAAGATAAACGTTATTTTTTTAGATGTAAAGCATGATACACTTTCTTAGAAATGCTTTGATTTTTTTTTTCAATAGCTCATGTATTTCATACAACCTCTAGTGTTTCAAAAAATGAAATACTTCTAAAATATAAAATACTACTGTTTAATCCATGCGTTGCACACCATGAAATTATAAAAACAATGTATGCACATCTTGGATATACCGATAAAAATAGAGTCTGTTATGCAGTATATCGTGAATTTATTTAATCTACCCATTAAAATTTTATTTTTTAAGCATATAATTTTTGTTGCATGATTTATATAGATTTATATTTTTCTTAAATAAAAAATGGATTTTGTCATTTTTGTTAATATATTAAGGTATTTATTGAAATGATAATTTTTTAAGGCATTTATTTTTGTTAAGTGAAAAATGAATTAGCTAATTTCGTATATTTATTTATATTTAGATTCTATTTTTTTAATAGAATTTGAATATGATAGCTGATGTTTAAAATTAAGACACATGATTAAATAACCGATGTATAGACCGAATATTAGTTTTTCAGAGAGCAATTCATCGTTATCATCCTTGCATTTTTCCCAAATGATGGGCGTCGAACACAAGAATTCTCAATTTTCATAGTTTTTTTTAACCTTGAATCATATTATTAGTTAAATTTGACTTCTTAAATTTATTTTCAATACTATATTCCCATGTTAATTTAGGTATCCCTTTTTATTTTTTAATGCATATGTTATCTTCTCTCCTTACTAGCATATTATCTTGTCTTCTCAGTTTGTTTTCATACCATTTAAGTCTACCTTTTCTGATTCTTTCATTTATGCATGTCACTTCTAGTTCCTCTCTCACTCTCTTATTTTTGACTATCTTTTCTTGTAATTTTAACCATTCCTCTTAGCATTCTTATTTCACATAAGTTTAACTTATTTTCTTGCTTATTTTTAAAGACCACCATTCTGCTCTGTACAGTACCACGGTCTAGTCCATATTCGATAAAAAAAATTCCTTTCAGCTTATATGGAACTCTCTTATCGCATAGAATGATACTAGTTTGTCTCCATTTTATCCACCTCACGCTAATTCAGTTTGTTATACCTTTTCTATCTCTTCAGTATCTTGTATTATTAAAGCTAGATATTTAAAAATATCCTTTTTTTGCTAATCGTTTAATCTTGTATTCTTTTTATTGTATTTTTAGAGAGAGATTAGCATATCTAAAAATAAAAGAGTAATAACAATAAATCAATATGTTTTTATGAAATCCATTTTGTGTGCGAAAATTATCAAAATACCCATCTAAAATAATTACATTATATATTATCAAGGTTGAACAATATATGTAATTATAGATTGAAAAAAATGGAAAGTGGAGATAAGAGTTGGATGGTGAGAAATCATATAGTTACTTTACTTATGTTGAAAGTATTTCGATTCATTACTCACTATTTCATACTTCAATAATTTTGCTTTTAAAAAAACAGTTAAATATTTTCAAAATAAGAGATACCAAGTATAAATCTATTGTTAATAATTTTATTTGACAAATATAAATTCAAAAATGAAATATATATATATATATATATATATATATATATATATATATATATATATAAGTATAATACCCTTTTTCGATGATTCAGTGTAAAAAAAGTGACTTGATAAGTACAAAATTCAACGAATTTCAATATTAACGTGGAGAAAGTACCTTGTATGATAATTTTAAATGGCGGGAGACATTAATGCTAAATAACTTGAGATAATAAAGGAGAGCAAAGCACAAACTTCTACTTTAATAATATTGCAGACATATTTGTTTGTAATGCAATACTAATTTTTAAAGGAAAAAATTATATGGACTTGAAAGTAAAATAGTGGAAGAGAATTTAGATAAATATAGTGGATATATTTTAGAAATTATAAATTACAACGACTGCAATGTAGAATGGTGAGGAAATTAAGGAGAGCATTTTAAATAATTGTAAAAATTATAAATTACATTGACTTGAATGTAAAATGGTAGAATTAAAGTGAGGTGTGGAAATTCTTAAAATTTATGAGAATTTTATAAATTATTTTGCTTTACTATTGCTTAATTATTTGAAAAGTAACTTTAAAATATTAAAATTAGTATAATTTTAAAATTCGACCAAAAATAAAATAAAATCCAATGTTCAAAATTTATTCAGCTCATATTATTTCTCTCATTTTGTCAATATAATTACCGTAGAAAGTATTTCAACAAATATAACCCAATCTAAAACAATTCAAAAAATTTGGTCTTAATTCCTTTTTCTGTCAAAATAGTCGTATAATGAAAAATTTATCTTTTGCTCCCATAAGTGTTTTTGGTTCATGATTGTATACTTAACTATTGCATGATTGTAAGTATTTAAATTTTTAAAATTTTATTTTATATGGTAAGGTGTGGATTTCAACTGTTGCATAATAGTACTATTAAGTGATATAATATTATTAACTTGATGCATGGCCTCCCATTTATCCACTATGCATCAATTTGCGTAGTATTCAAACCATCAACTAACATAATATATTAATATGTTGTGATGTATTATACTTTATTAATATATATATGTTTGTCTATACTTTTAGGACATAAGGGTTGCTAAATTGAGAAACAATGGAACAATTTTGAAGTCTACAAGTTCATCTGTTGTTACCCATTGGAAAAAGGATGTAAAATTCTACATTTTATATTTTGAACTTTTTGTCCACCAATGTTTATAACTCCAATCTTTATATTAATTTCTGTTATGCAGAATCTAGTTAGTAATCACGTGAGGGTAGGAGGTATTAATGCCAATCAAAGTCATGATCAGTGGCTTCCAACTGTTTCTCAAGCTCCAAATGTAATTTCAATGTCTTTCGTGCCTATAACTACTCTATTGACTGGTTTACATGGTAGAGGTTTCGTAAGTCATGCAATGAATTTATATCTCCGTTGTGAGTATATTTCTTAACCCTCCTAGCATATTAGTGTAATTCATCACAGTGACAAAGTATATATTTTGTATTTAACCACTCCACCACATGGATCAGTTCAAAGTGTGCTATTTTATTTCGACATTGTTTAACAACTAAGGATAACTTTTTGTACCCTGCATAATATTCAGCATGACAACCTTTGACTTATTCTCTAGAATTTTTACAAATTTGTTTTTTCATTTTCACACCTCATGAACATGGCTTCATACTTATTTAATAGTAATCCTCATACATATTCTACAATAATCCATCTCATTGGACGCTTAAGTTATTATCTTTTTAGGCGGTGCATTCGTGTTTGTACCCATATGCTGGCTACCAACATGAAGTATATAATATCTCATTAACCAGAGTGTACTTCACATATTTGATGCACATGCACAACACATTTAAACCTCGCTCTTGTCTGGGAAAAAACTGTAATGCCATTTATAAAAAACAAAAAAACATTTGCAGTAACATGATTATCGTACTAACCATAAAAATCATATTCAGTTGACCAAATTCATGTATGATCATTTATAAATATACAATTTTACATGTCACGTTTATAAATATAATCTTGGGTCCAAGTTTTTAATCAAGGGATGGTGACTTCTTCACATATACCACTTAAAACATACATATATGTAAGTTTTGAATATGTCGATGAACTTGCAATTAAAATATGTAAGAAAGAGCAAGATTCTCAAAATGAGATCCAAATTGTAAACTGTAAAGTTCAAAGTAAAACTGGATTTAAATTGTGGATCGTTCAAGAAATTGTTATTTTACAACACACACACATGCATAGTCGTATGCTGGAAATTTGTCTACGTAGATTATAAATGACATTTAAGTATATAAAAACACATTTGGCTTTCAATAGTTTTAATGAGAAATCATTCACCCCACCTGGGCTCTTGACCCCATCAGTCTGAGTTGTGATTTGCTAATCTTTCATACTATGCCGGATTACGTCAAATCTCTGTGATGAGAAGAAACTGATGTAATAAAAATGGTCCAACTGTCACACTTT
The DNA here is from genome assembly GCA_030765085.1 of Allium cepa. NCBI lineage: Eukaryota > Viridiplantae > Streptophyta > Magnoliopsida > Asparagales > Amaryllidaceae > Allium > Allium cepa. Next base: position 65,451,625 of record CM060935.1, read on the forward strand.
GTTAGAGGACAGAAAAACCAATAATCTTGTTGTTCCCTGACACTTGTGATTTAGGGTGAAAGATGTTGCATCCTCACTCTATGTATAAATATTCCTTGCTGTGACATTGGTTCCCATGGGTTGACTAGTAGCTTCGTGCCCCCACTCAATTAAACCTCCCGATTAAGCCATCTAAGCTATGGGTTGAAGGGAGATGGTGCATCAAGCTATTTGCAAGGGTCAACTTGGTCCTCTTCCCTTGGATCCCTGATGAAGGAATCTAGGAGAGCTGTCGGCTCCAACAATCTTTCATGTACGATCCATATAAATTGTTACCAACTTCTCATCCTACCTCCTCTACGTTGTTGACAGCTCGTTTTGAAATAAAATCACTCAACCTTTGACCGAATAAAGTCGAATATCATTACTTATTTTTGAGATTAATTGTTAATTGAATATTTTAAGTTAAATTATCTTGTTCAGATTTCATAAATGTTGATTAATTTGATCATAATACCATAATTTAGTTAGAATGTTTTTTCTAAATAATAAAAGTGATACTTAATTTAAGTAGAGCGTTCATTTTGACGTCTCGAGGGATCGAAACTAAAACCTCTAGACCTACAATCTAGAGATCTTAGTACTTTAGCTAGTGGTCCTTGACTAATTATAATGATTTTTGTGCTCACTCTTTTGTCTTTTATCCACATGTGCTAGCTTTTATTTTGACAACAACAAAGCCATTATTTCCAAACAAATTGGGGTCGACTAGAGATGAAACCCAAACTAAATGACAAAGTCAATTAAAAGTCATAACAATAACAATAATAAAATAAAGTCAAATAAGTAAATTAATAATAATAATAACTAAGTAATACATACATACATACATACATATATATATATAAAAAAAAATGATAATGATAATAATGTTAATAGTAATAATTGTACTAATAGTAATATTGGTCGAAGACCAAACTATGTCTTAAGCTTATGTTTTCTAGTCCTATAATCTAAAACTTATAAAACTCATAGCTCATTGTCTACTTATAAAACTCATAGCTCATGGTCTGGTACGTGGATCACTAACTTCCACGTGCTCATGTTAGTCACCGGCTCTTCGGTATATTCCAATTCTACATGTTCATTTTTACAACTTTCTCTCATGTCAACCTTGGTCGACTTCTACCTCTTTTTGAACATTCGACGCAACCTATAATTCCAACGCGCACATGTGCCTCAGACACCTTAGGCAGCCTCCGTTGGAGATGTCCAAACCATCTTAAGCGATGTTGGATTAGTTTTTCGTCAATTGGTGCTACTCCATGTTTATCACGTATATCATCATTTCTAATTCGGTCTCTTCTTATATGACCGCAGCTCCATCGTAGCATATGCATTTCTGCTACACTTATCTTCTGGACGTGTTGGCTTTTAGTAGCCTAACATTCTGTACCATACAACATCGCATTCCTGATTGTCATTCTGTAGAACTTTACTTTAACCTTCTGTGGGACTTTCCTGTCACTGAGAATGGCAGACGCTTGTCGCCGTTTTATCCATCCCGCTCGAATTCTAAAACCAACATCTTCATCAATTTCACCATTATTCTGCAACATTGATCCTAAATATTGAAAAGATTCCTTTTTGTGAACTATTAGTCCGGTCAGAGTGACATCTCCATCCTCCGATCTAACACCGCTGAACTCGAGCTTTATATACTCTAATTTAGTTCTGCCAAGCCTAAAACCTTTTGATTCTAAAGTCTGTCTTTACAGCTCCAGTTGTCTATCAACCTCAATTCTACTTTTATCAATTAGCACAGCATCATCAACAATGAGCATACATCAAGGAATCTCACCTTGTATATCCTTCATAACCTCATCCATCACTACAGGCAAAAATGTTGGGGCTCAAAGTTGATCCTTGATGTAATCCTACGTTAATGTGAAAGTCACTTGTTTCACTATCGTATGCTCTGACACTAGTCACAACATTATCGTACATATCCTTGATAAATGTAATGTGTTTTGTTGGGACTCTTTTTTTTCCAGAGCCCACCACATAACCTTTCGTGGTACTTTGTCATAAGTTTTCTTCAAATCGACAAATACCATGTGTAGATTATTCTTTTGCTTCTTAAACCTCTCCATACGTTATCTTATCAAGAAAATCACTTTTGTGGTCGACCTTCCATGTATGAAACCAAATTGGTTTTTTGAAACACTTGTCATTTTGACGTATCAAATTTTTTGTTAGCCCGGGTAAATGTGAAATCCTAACTCTGTCGCTGTGAAAGAATGCATCGCTTCAACATAAACGATATATCGCAGCCATAATCGAGGCGGATATATAAATCACCCATGAATCATCAGTCCCCTAGCCATTGAAGAAATAAGTATGCAATGGAAGTACACATAAACAACGAAATCATTGTAAAATTCACCAACAGCTAGTGGGTCACTGCTTGGATCAAAGAGCACATTGTGGCAAAGGAAAATACAAAAAACATGGTGTATGGAGACTAGAAGTTAACTTTTGTACATGTGCCCGTGGTTTCACCATTTGGAATCTTAAAACGGGCCACTCCGACTAAACAGCCCCAGCTCCTCATGTTGCCTCAATGCCCCAGTGGCCTCAGACCCCGTTCTCTCCATTGAATGAGCAAGACATATGTTAGTTTTCCCAAAACCAAGACCCCCTCGTCCTCTTCATTGAATGAAAACTCCTCTAAAACGACTATTCTTCTATGTATTAGGTTTCCTATTTAAAAGTTTATAGTGGTGGGAGAGGTAAGAGAGACTGTATGCAAATGCAAATGGGTCCGTTGAGAATATCCACAGCTATGAAGGCACATGGTGTAAACCTAAAGAGATAGGGGAGAGGTGGGCAGGTGATGGATCAAAATTCCCGCTAGTGTCATTAAGGATGATGACCTTCCGGCCGGATTAATCACATACCAGAATGTGTATGTGTGTGTGTGCTTGTCCGTCCTCTGTTAGCCGTTGTAGATATAATTTTGCACAGCATTCACTAATTTTTGATGCAATTTAGATTTCAATCATAATGATCCAGTCTACTAAAAATTAATATCCATTGTGATGGATGCACCGTTATTTCCCATTGTAACAAACTGATCTAACATTGGTAGCTAATTCTTTTGAAGCTATCGTGGGATTTATTTTTCCTGAATTCTTCACCAGTTGTGTAATAATTTTGAGTAAATTGAATAGAAATTTTTGTCTCTTTTTTCGATTTTGCTAAAAAAGAAACACCAAAGAAGGTTAATTCTTTAATAAATTTTACGGCGAAAACAGGCGGTTTTTTCTTTCCGTATTTTAGATTATTGTATCTTGATATTTTGTTTTATCTTTGTAAAATAGGTATGACTTTTTATAGGAGATCTACCAACAAAAAAAAATGGTGAGTGATGACTGGTTATTTGTAATTGATTTGGCGGCAAAAGTAAAGAATATGAGGCCTTTTTGTTATGTAGAAGTTTTGGGGTGGAAACAAATAAAATTTGAGGTTTGAAGTAAACAATATAAAATTTTCAATGTGTTGGTCAACAAAATTGTACGTGAACTATAGACTGCCATCATAACTATCCCGGAAACAATCTTTTCCTATGTAGTAAAATACCAAACTAATTTAAAAATCTATCTGAATTCTGTAACTGCTTAAATACAAACTGCACACCATCTGCTTTGTCAACCCTTTTTACTTTAAAATCTTGCTAAAAGCCTAATACAGTTTCTTTTTTACCAACAATTCAGATAAACCACCTATTGAGGAACTTCATCACTTTCTGGAGTTACAGTTGCCTCGTCAGTGGGCCCCGTTATTTGGTGAGATCCCTATTGGTCCACAACACATAAAGCGTTGTAGATTTCCCACCCTCCAGTTTACACTTTTGGGTCCCAAGCTTCATGTCAATACAACCCAGGTAAGTACCACCATGCAAATGAAAACGAAGAGTGATTTCTTTTAACAAGCGAATGATGCTAGTAAACTAGAATCAGTTTTCTTGCTGTAAAAGTTTCTTCTAATTAGAGTAAATGAGGGCAATTTCTTTTTCCATATGAATAATTCTAGCAGTTACTTTTAAATATATTTCAATATAACATTTGATATCCATATGATGGGAAGGATAATTTTAGTAGCTGATACATACTAGAATAGGATATATATACTTCAAAACTGGATTGTCTATTACACAATAAACCCTTAGTTGCCTTGTCAGAAGACCTTGGTGTTGTATGCTTAGTTCTATATGGAATTAGTGCATAATGATATGGCACGCTACACTATATTATATTTGACACACTTCAATAGGAACTCGAAGAGGAAAAACTTGTTACTATATGTGTGCGTGCGCGTGGATCCACATTTATGCGTACGTACACACACGCACATGTATACGTGCGTACGTACACACGCGCACATGTATATGCGCTATCTATTACCATCTAATTAGATGGGATAAAATGACAGGTGGACTCGAATAACAAACCAGTGACAGGACTCCGTCTATTTCTGGAAGGCAGACGAAGCAACTGCCTCGCCATCCATCTGCAGCATCTTTCAACAAGCCCCGATGCCTTCCACTTCTCAGAAGAACACGTCTCGTCTACCACTGACAGCCCCCCTTTGGAAGACCCACGTCCCTTCTTCGTGCCCATAAAGTGGGCCCTACTCTCCCACGTCTGCACCGCCTCTGTCCAGCAAACTTCATCCTCCATAGACTCACCCTCCGCCTCCGTAGTAACCAAAGCCTGGCTCGAGGTCCAAAACGTAGGCCTGAGGCGCGTCCTCTTCCTAAGGCTCGGCTTCTCCAGTCTCATCGGTATGAGGACCCGCCTGTCTCAATGGGATGGGCCCACCAACCTTACCCAGAACTCCGGTCCATTAGCCGCGATGATCAACTACAGGTTCAGTACGGGGTTGGTGCCGGCGGAGCAGAAGAGGAAAGTGGAGGTCAATTCGGCTGTTTTTCCGAACGGGCCGCCTGTGCCGGTTAGGGACAGGAAGATGTCGAGGTTTGTGGATATGACGGAGCTGTGTAGGGGTCCTGATGATCTGCCTGGGTATTGGTTGGTTACTGGGGCGAAGCTCTGTGTTGATAACGGTGTTATTTGTCTCAAGGCCAAGTTCTCTTTGTTGGTTAACAAGGCCGACGACGAGTTTTAGGTTTTATGCACATAAAAAACTGTAATTATATTGATGTTCTTTTTTATTATTGTACATGTGTAGTGCTTCTCTTCTCCTTCAATGAAGGATTGGTACCGTAAGATGCTATTGTTTTTGTTTGCAATGGCTCTTCTAATGTGGCCTTGTTTGGTGATGGAGTTCAACTGTACAAGCGATGTTGTTTGCCCCCTGTTTTAGAGGGTTATTTAATAGTTGCTTTTGCCTGGTTTGCATGTTCATACGAATAGGATTATGCTGTCGTTTTCAGTCACTCTGAAACAAGTTGAAAGTTGTATTGGACCGAATGTCCGCTTGCAGAGACAAAATTGGCTGCCTTCTGTTAACTGAATGCGTTTTCAGTTATGTTTATGGCTGCCTCCAACGTTGTCTGCAAAACACTTCCATCATGTTTTAAGTTTAAATTTTTTCACATATTTTATCAAATTCTATCCGTATTTTTTTCTTTCTGCAACTAGTTTGCTTGTTTATTTTACATGATTTGTTAATTTAAATTATTAAATTGCAATTTTCTGTTCTCTAAATACATTATAGAAAACCATGTGTGCTTGTTTGTCAAAATCCTTGATCATTGTTATTACCATTGTCGTATTAGATGATAACCCTGATAGCCCTAACAGTTAAGTGGTTGATGGTACAACTATAACAACGTTACTTTTTAACTTCCTCAAACCTACATTAGATATTAATGAGTTAGAAATATAGCTATAAAAACTTGTTTACACCAACACAAGGGAAGGTCTGTTCGTACAAATTCACATAAATAATTACTAAATCAACAAGCAAATAGAAAGATTTCTATGTACACCGTGGCATGCCATAAATTTTTGATGATATACATAAACTTTTTAAAGAGAATATCATCACCGGTAGAATTAAGGATGTGCATTAAGTGCAATTATATAATTTGATCATGTAACATCTACGACGAATCTTGTTTAAAATAAGATTAGTTTTATATTTTATTTTCTATTGTATACAATATTATATATGTAATATTTTAAACATTAAATATACACAAACAAAAAATCTTTAGATGATTGCAGTTATGACTGTGTTTATAAACATTAGTATTGAATCTTGTTAATAAATATTTGTCCTTAGATATTGATACATCTTTTGAGGTCAATCTACTGTAATTCAAGAACGATTCACAAAGAGTTCTTCTAAAGGTTAATTAAAAACTCAAATAGAAGATATCACATGATGATTTACACTGGTGACTTGAGAATGCTATAAATTTTAAGTCTCTAAACTATATTTTGCCTATGGCCAATCACATGACAACTATGATCATGTTAAAGTCATAGTTGAGTATAAGTTGAACCATCTAAAATGAAATACTATTCAAAAGAGGGTCGTTTCATTCGAGTAGAAGGTTAGTATCACCATAATTGATAGTCAACTTAAAGTAAAAGTCTTTGTCCAATATTAGTCGATTAATCGGAAAATGTTATCGATGATAGAGTTAGGGGGCTGTTCTTGCGTCAATTATGTAAATAGTTAAGTAACTTTTGTAAAAAATCTTGCTCGAAATAAAATACGCTTTCTGATTTTATTTTCTTTTATATGCGTTCTATTGTGGTATAATTAATGATAATAATATATTAACCGTATATAAGTAGAAAATTCTTGGGAAGAATAGTTTATCGATTGCAGTTGCGAATGTCTTCGTAACCATGAGTTTTGAATCTATATTTAAGTAATTATCCTTAAACGTTCATGTTCCTATTCAAGATGTACTAAAAAAAGAATATCGATACATTTGTTGAGATTGGCATACATAATGCTCTTCATATGATGGACAATGAATTACTTATGACCGTTAGTGACATCAAGGGATTACGTACTTGTGGTTGTTTAGATCAATCGCAGGATGACTCAACGAGCGTCTTCTATAAGTTTACACCTAAGTCAAAATAGATCTCATGTAATGACGTGTCGTAGTCTTCAGACTTAAGATTACAGTGGATTTTATGTAGTTAGACTCTACTTTGATTTATGGTCAATCACATGCATGTTACGATCATAGTTGGGTTATGTTGAATCACTTGAAGCGAAACACTACTTAAGCGGGGATTCGTTTATTTGGTTGTAGAAGGTTAGTATCACTGTAATTGATGATCAGCTTAAAGTCGAAATCTCTAATCAAAGTAAAAATGGATAATCGACAAATGTTATAAAACTAAAACCAAAATTTTTAAAGCGGCCTATGCAACTAACTACATGTATTGTTAAAGTTTCGACCATTAACCAAACTCTAAACATCTCAATGATATAGTGATGACAAAAAGAAGACACACACAAAATATCATTAGAAGGTGCAGCTTAATAAATATTAGAAATTGGATTTCACTTAGATGATCTATAAGCAACTAAACTTGGGCTCGATATTGTACTTCAGCAAATTTCATACAGATTTCGGTGTTTAAATTGTTTAAATATTGATTAAGGACCAAGTTCATACTAGGTAGTCAATACAACTACTTTGCTAACTTCGAATTCAACTAATACAAAATTAATTTATGATTGGTATAAATTAATTTATAATCGCAAGGGTACCAAGGCCCCTGGTACAATTATACACCAACGACACAATCATGGATCGAAGGAGTTCATTGGTACCCATCTTCTGGTATCTAGACATCCATGTTTTTCATAACATAGAATGTCTGATTTTGTCGCCGATCATGCAACACAAAGTCATACTTTGAGAATACAGTTCCATTAATTAAAAACACAAACTTTATTTACCATGAAAGAATGGAATTCTACCTTATTACATCAAATCCCAATAGATAGGATGTTTTATTTGCAAAAAAGGAAATCAAGTGAAACAGAGTCGTAGGTGTTTGTTATTCCACGCTCGTAGAATTTAGGTCTCATCAACAATCGATAGCTTGAAAGTTCTATATCCAAGCTTCTATGAAACCACGTAGGGACCTTCTCAATTCAGACAAAGTGCCCCAATACCAGGAAAGACCCGCTTCAAAATGAGGTCATCCATCCCAAAGGTATACTTTCAGACCTTGGCAATAAATTGCTTCGTAACTCTTATCTAGTGAGCGACTACTCTCATATTAGCATCTTCTCGTTCTTCTTCAACCATCGACGGACTCAAGCAAGAGTTTGTCGTTCAGCTTGAGATCAAAGTGCAATCTTATATGAAAAGGGACTTCACACTCAGCATCATGGTCTTGGCTTCGTAAGCCAAAGAAAATGGAGCAAGGTCAGTCGCACACTTTATGGGTTATCCTAGAAGCCCATAACGCTAGTGTTGGCTCAGCCTATTGACGCAGCGGATAAATCGAAACAAACTTCAATCGATGGAATGTAGCAATCGGTGAGTTGAGATTACTGCAAGGCCCAAATCCGTTGATCCAAAGATACCGGATTCTAGCTATCTTCGTCTCGTTGATCGCGCACGATACCGAGAAAGAAGATCTACGATTCTTCGTACGTTGATCTAGCGCACTAGATACCGTGAATCGGCTTCTACGATCGTTGAATCGAGCGCACTCGATTAACCGAAAGAGGAGATAGGAGATCACACTCAACTACCAATTTGTATGAAAGCACAAAGCTAACAAAAGAGAATTTTATTCAAAAATCAACCAACACAAAATGTACAACACACGCGTATTTATAGGAGTTACAACTCAATACAAACAAAACTTCACCAGGCTCTTAGGTCGGCCGCGACTTACGACCTAACTTAGGTCGGCAGCGACCTAACGACACAGCATACTACTTTTATACAACACAGCACTCAACAACGACCTAAAAACAACTCACGCGACCTAACATATATACAGACCGACTCAAACAAACGCGACTTAAGATAGGTCGTTAACGACCTAACCTTTACAACATCAAACGACTTAATGAATTACAACACCTCACCTTCGACCGACTCATCTTCATGCCGACCCACGACTTACGACTCATCTTGGTTAAGTCGGTACGTCATAACTCGGGACTCTTTAGGTCGCAGATGACCTAAAGTGACTTCATTAACTCACAGTTTCTCCTCCTTAGGTCGGGACCGACCTAAAATATGCTTTTGTTCCTGTAACTCGTTGCCGCTTATCTCATTAAGTCGTAAACGACTTAGAGTATTACAGTTAGGTCATGAGCAGTGTTCCTTAGGTTGACAACGACTTAAAACTTCCCAACGACCTAACTCCGAAACTTCTTCCACACGACCTAGAGTGATGTTATCTCGTGGCCGATTCAAAACACCTTCAGTAGGTCGTCGCTCTTCTTCCCTAGGTCGTAGCTCTACTCCACGTGTCCCGTTAGGTCGTAGATCACTACTGTTAGGTCGTGAACGACCTAAAATTCCTCTCTTAGGTCGTGAGCGACCTAAGACTTGTGAATTTTCAGAAATTTCAGATTGCGCTGCATCATCCTCCCCTGGTTGAGAAAAATTCGACCTCGAATTTGTAAATTCCTTCACCTCAATCTCTCCTCCATGATATGGAATTAAATGTTTGACGTTAAAAACATCAGAAGTATAAACATCATCTGGTAACTTTAATCGATAAGCATTCTCATTGATTTTCTTCAAAACTTTAACTGGACCAATTTTCCGCGCTTTCAATTTATTGTATGTTCCCACCGGAAAACGGTCTTTTGTCAACACGGCATAAACCAAATCACCTTCCATAAATTCAACACTCCGGCGTTTCAAATCAGCAGCTCGCTTATACTTCTCATTTGACTTTTCTAATCATTCTTGAACGACCTTATGACATTCAGTCAACTCATCAACAAAATCAGCAGCTCGTTTAACTATCCCCTTCGATTGTGGTACTACTGCCAAATCCAATGGTCCCCTGGGTAAATTTGAATATACAATCTGAAATGGGCTGAATCCTATACTACGGTTCACTGCACGATTATGAGCAAACTCTGCCTGGCATAACTTCATGTCCCAACTTTTCAAATTATCCTGTACCAGACATCGCAACAAATTTCCCAATGACCTGTTAACAACTTCTGTCTGTCCATCAGTCTGCGGATGATAAGCACTACTAAACATCACTCTAGGTCGTGTGGAAGAAGTTTCGGAGTTAGGTCGTTGGGAAGTTTTAAGTCGTTGTCGACCTAAGGAACACTGCTCACGACCTAACTGTAATACTCTAAGTCGTTTACGACTTAATGAGATAAGCGGCAACGAGTTACAGGAACAAAAGCATATTTTAGGTCGGTCCCGACCTAAGGAGGAGAAACTGTGAGTTAATGAAGTCACTTTAGGTCATCTGCGACCTAAAGAGTCCCGAGTTATGACGTACCAACTTAACCAAGATGAGTCGTAAGTCGTGGGTCGGCATGAAGATGAGTCGGTCGAAGGTGAGGTGTTGTAATTCATTAAGTCGTTTGATGTTGTAAAGGTTAGGTCGTTAACGACCTATCTTAAGTCGCGTTTGTTTGAGTCGGTCTGTATATATGTTAGGTCGCGTGAGTTGTTTTTAGGTCGTTGTTGAGTGCTGTGTTGTATAAAAGTAGTATGCTGTGTCGTTAGGTCGCTGCCGACCTAAGTTAGGTCGTAAGTCGCGGCCGACCTAAGAGCCTGGTGAAGTTTTGTTTGTATTGAGTTGTAACTCCTATAAATACGCGTGTGTTGTACATTTTGTGTTGGTTGATTTTTGAATAAAATTCTCTTTTGTTAGCTTTGTGCTTTCATACAAATTGGTAGTTGAGTGTGATCTCCTATCTCCTCTTTCGGTTAATCGAGTGCGCTCGATTCAACGATCGTAGAAGCCGATTCACGGTATCTAGTGCGCTAGATCAACGTACGAAGAATCGTAGATCTTCTTTCTCGGTATCGTGCGCGATCAACGAGACGAAGATAGCTAGAATCCGGTATCTTTGGATCAACGGATTTGGGCCTTGCAGTAATCTCAACTCACCGATTGCTACATTCCATCGATTGAAGTTTGTTTCGATTTATCCGCTGCGTCACCTATCCATTTGCTTTTAGACATGCAAGTGCGAAGAAGCTCTTCTCAGTTCGGTACCAAGAATAAAATTCTTTGAACTTGATACTTTCTAATTGAGTCATGTTATCAGTGATTATCTTATGCGGAACTCCGTATCTGCACAAAATATTTTTACTATAAATTTGATCACTTTCTTTGAAATAATCGTTATTGGTAGTCTCGCTTCAGCCCATTTTGTGAAGTAATTCATAACCACTATAACATATTTCGCTCTACCTCTCAAAACGGTAGCACACCGATGATATCAATTCCCCACACCACAAATGGTCATGGGCTAACCATTTTCATAAACTCGGTGAATGGAGCCCTTGGTATCCTAGCAAACCTCTGCCACTTATCGCATTTTCTATAATAGTTAGCCGCATCCCGATTGCCGTTGGCAAGAAATATACATAACGAAGAACCTTCTTCGCTATCGTCTACCCTTCATGTGATCGCCATAGCTTGGATGCACATCCATGAGGATATTCTTAACTTCATTTTTGTTAACACACGTTGTAACAACCCACACCTTAATGGGTTCAAATTTCGATAAAAATTAAAATCCAAGTCCATCAAAGCACAGATTGTTAGATTTGGTACCTGCAAATAAGCATGAGCATTACCAGAGATTGATAGAATCTAAATTCACAGTAGAAACAATAACAGGATAAGAATACTGACTGTGACTACTACCTTGAAATTAATGGTATTTTTTGGATAGTAGATTGTCACATCAGCATCGAGCATGAGAGAAAGAAGACTCTACAACAACAAAGTAAATCTAGCTCCAAAATCTATCCCGTGGGTTGTAATGAGGATGGGTCAGAAAAACGTTTTGGTAACTGGAAAATATAAACTGTCCATAACATAAACTTATGCCGATACGTTTCCATTTAATTGTTATGTCCATCAAGATTAGCAATTGCAGTCTAACCTTGCATTATACACGCGATTACTTACTTATCTCTTTCCAAGGTACGAAATACTAACGAAGGCATATCAACCATCCAATACTTCAAAACCCATTAGCGACTTGGTACTTCTAAATATGAAGCAGGCTTCTATAATATTTGTCAAAAAGAAATAGACAAACTCTGTCATTTACGACCTTAACTGAGGTAGACCCGACATTTAAGACCTGTTTTCAAGGTGGTTTCCTATCAATGTTGTCAATGGTCGTGAGTCCTAACTACAAGACCTCTAACCATTATTTAAGGTTTTCAACATTTAATGTCCAACTATTACCACGTTTACCGCCAATAAAATTATATAAACAGTACCCAAGCCATTTAATACCTTTTATTACAAAACAGACAGACTCTTGTCATTTAAGACCTACCCCCAAGGCGTGCTCCTAAACTATACTGTTGTTATTACAGCTTTAGGAATGTAAGAGACTGTATCCAAGCCCCTTAATACTTTCTAGTGAAAAATAGGCAAACCCCGTCATTTCAGACCTACTTCAAGAAGCGTGCTTCTCAATGGTATTATCCAGCTGCCACTGCTTGAAAATCTCATTGGGTTAATTATTGCTTCTTTTATAGGAAAGAGTAGAACTTTGTAGTCACTTAAGACCCCAAACCTGAAGCGAACTCTTTCCGAGATATCTAATCTCACTCTTTAATTATAAATATGGCATCCCATTAGGTTACTTCTTTCGGTAGGGAGGCGGACCCTTCAGCCATTTAAGAACTCAACACTGAAGTAAACCCGTTTTAGAGACATCCTTATTTATTTATCTGGAATATCCTAATTACTTAATACTTCCATTTCAGAAAGAGGCAGACCCATCAGCCACTTATGATCTCAAATCAGAAGCGAACTCCTATGGAGATATCCCCTACCGTTCCTAATTTCAAATTTGGACCATTTAATACTTTCCAATTAAGAAAGCGAACTCAATCTGTCATGTCGTCACGAGTCCTAGGATTAATGATGTCCACATCGGTAGTAAGTACACCCGACTGCTGGTAACCTCAAAGTGAACGACATTCTTCCGTCGAGTGATTCTATTGACCTCGCAAAACTAACCTTCTAAGTCCAATTAATTATCCTAAGTTTCTATTTATATTATCTTAGACATTTGGACTTAGCTACTAATTTCCTTTTTTATTTAAGACAATAAGATTTACCTTAAATATTTGTCTACCCATAAATCTCCGTTTAATATTCATAAATGTCAGTTTATCCATAAATCCTGTCGGACATTTCTTAGGACATTTATGTATGATTACTAATTTCAAATTAGTAACCTTTTATATCTACTCTTTTATCAGTCTCATTAATCCATTTAGCATGTCAAATTATTGCAACTCCCATATTTATTACCATTTATTAGAGTTACAGCCTTTTAAATTCTTTTCTCATTAGTTAATTATTTTAAACGTGAATTTTGTATACAAGCGTCATTGTTAGCTTTTTATTTAATTATTATAAGTGCAGTACTTACGTACAAATATTTTCTTTTATCAAATATGTTCCAGTTATAAATCTTCGTTAGAATATACTTTCCGTGTTAAATTTTTGAAACCATATCTGAAAAGATTATCCGCTATGATTTCCATAAATTAGTCCAAAACAAAAAATTGAACTTTAAAATATAAAAGATAACATCGTTTGAAATTACAAGGAAAAATTATTTCTTTTTATTACTGAAATAGACAGTGTAAACTACAATTAATTCATACCTTACACATCGCTTTCTCTTTCTATTTGCATCTATTACTTGTTAGATCAAACGTTGTATCTTTCTAAAAGGAAAAGAAATCAAACATAATTTATAAATATTAAACGGATCTAAATTCCAACAATTGCAAATGTAGAAAAATTTATATCCTAACCAGATTAGAATAATAATACAAATTCATAACATTATTATACAACCTATTTTAGATTTGGAATAAATTTCATTCAAATCAATATTCTAAATTCATACTTTTTGGACTGATTTCGAGATCAGCTTGCATACAATGCTAAATCAAGTCATAAAGAAGAATATGTGGACGATATTTTTTATATTCAAATCGTATTCAATCTGTTGCCTACAACTTATATATAATTATCCAGTTAGGCATAAAAATCAAATAAACACCAACGGATAATTTTCATACTATAAGAATCTATAAAAATTTCCACTCACCTTTTAAAAGCGAATCAAATCTCCAGATTTGAAGTAGAACCTTTGATTCATCTCCAAATCCTTTTTACCCAAGAGATATGTACAAAAGGGTATATACATACATTAGAATTTCAGATCTGAGAAGAGAATTGGGATTGGGAGATAAAATAGATATAAATACATAAATTACCTCAAATACACATATGGTTGATTCTGTTCTCTTCTTCTTTTTATTATATTTCTACTCTTCTTCGATTTATATGAATAAAGATACAATACTTTATCTTTATAATTTAGAAAGAAGGTGGAGAAAAAGAAATGGTAGAGCTTTTCTACTGCCTCCATAAATATATGAGAAGAGAAGAGAGGATTATGTCTGAATTTATAGGCCTACAATCAATCAGAACAGTAAGATCGAAATATATTAAATCCGGGCCGTTGCGGCCTAGGTTTATTGGAGCCGCTAGGTTGCCACCGGTCGACCGCCTTTGGGTTACCGGTTGACCACTGGAGGTCGACCGTCCCAATAATGGATAGGTCTGTGGACCCAGACAATTAATATAAAACGTAGTTTTTCTTATTTAATTATTTTTGTTCGTAATTTGTTTTTCATCCATAACTTTTTCGTTTGGACTTCAATCGCAAAACTCCAAATATGAAAGTTGCTCAGAATTTCATCATGAACGCAATGATGCATGTTTCGTGGTTAAATTCTGTCATTTGCACAAATTCCATTTTTGGAGTCTAATTAACTAACTAACTAATCAAATAACTAACGTCAAATTACACAGTGTTACATTCTCCCCCTCCTAAAATGAATTTCGTCCTCGGAATTTCACCAATGACTAACTCAAGGTTTTGACTCCTAATTATCCTAAACTGCATAACCAATTAATGTACAACAAATTTTGCAACTAAATGTGCATAAGTGCATAGTGTAGTACTGTATCACCATATAGAAAATATGTATGCAAAATGATTCTAAATCGGATACTTTTATACGAATCCATTTCTTTTGAAAAGGTGATGCAAACAATCTACTTATATACTTGCAATTCTACATGTATACAGCCTTTTGAAAAATCTTTTCAACCAAAACCCCCATACTCCTACATATAGAAGTATGAAGCAACTAAATTTGCATCCACATCCTATCATCCAATAATCAAACGCATATAAAAATCGCTTTCTAAACTTTACTCCTATGCCAAAATAGGAATTCAGGCAGAGAATTTAACATTCATACCACACAATAATCTTCATATTCCCGTAACATAGTGCAAATTTCTTCACTGTCCTGGATTTACTCTAAATTTTCATTGTACACAACGCATAAAGAGACTTATTTTCCAACTCCAAAACAGAATTAAGCCTAAAAATAGACTTGCATGCGTCGTCGACAAGGTATGAAAATAGAAATTTCAAGGCTGAAACAGCTTTTCCCTTATATGGTTACATTTATCGCATCGTCCACCCTAACACACCATTATGTTTGCAAATTCTGACTCTATTTGTGTTCCCTATGTCTAGCATGTGGCCTTCAAAATCAATGTTTCCACAAAAATCTTTCTCACAATTCAAATTCGTACGTCATTTGAAAATAAAATCCCAAAATATTTAGATGCACATTTTCTCTGAAATAAAATTTTAAACAAAAAATCGTAAAATAATTTAAGAGTTAAAAATAACTAAAACACAATTTTTTTTTAAAGGGAACTTTTCAAATCAAGGGAATTTTTTTTATAAAATATTTGGCTTCTCAAAAATTTTGATTAATCAAGCCACGATTTGAGCATGGTGGAAGTCGGTTATGCGTTAAACGTATAAACCAAATTCCAAAATTCTACAATTAGTCTTTACCCAAAAATTTGACATTTTATTTAAAAATGTCAACACATTTATTATTCAAAAAAATAGCTTTTAAGGGACATGAGCAACGACCCATGTTGTGACGCCCCACCTCTATGCTCACAATAACAAAGAGTATTAAAGGAAATACTGTCTGTTATCACGAAGAATAAGGTTGGATAGGAGCGGTCATCCGTAGTTAGGCCTTACACTAGTATTGGTTATTTCGATAGGAGTGATATATAATTTTTATTTTTCATCTTTTATTTATTTACTCCCATCAACATATCCAATTCCAGTATAAAACAACTTACGATGGTTCATAATAGTTTAGGACAATATATATAATAATAACACAGATAATATAAATGTGGAACACAGATAAAACAAAAATGTCTCATATATATAATAACTGATGTCAGTTACAATACATGTGATACAATACATATGATACAACTACAACTGTCGACTCAGGAATTATATACACAAGTACATTATCGTGAATAATATACATGAATATACAACATCTTATACTATGACAACATCTACTCCAAATGATATAAAGAAACTTCATAGCTCTAGCAGCAATCCAAAGTAAGATATCTACAACCTGTAATAACTCAGTCTGACCCGAGTATTACATTCAAAAGAAAATAATACACGGGTCAGTCTAATTCAAACTCAGTTATTAATGCGCAGAAGCAATAATAATTAAATAATCAAATAGACGACAGTCGCAATAAATTTATCTATCCGATTATTAAATAAAGAAGTCGGATAATGGTAAATATACACATAACGGTGTTAAACATCAAATCAAAAAATTCAAATTATTGAATTGGACACACGAAACAATTCAAACAATTGAAACATCAATTAAAAGGTCAACACAGGTAGGGCTGCAGTACATGCACGCGTGTACTGCCTCGCCACTACGGCATATGGAAATACGCAAAAGATCCATAAATCGAAAGCAATTAGAATATCAATAAAAGCAATACCATGTGGCTGCAGTACACGCTTGCGTGCACTGCCTTGCCACTACAGTGATGATGTACACAAAAGATCAACGAACCAAAATCAATGAAGGTTCAAATATCAATGCCACGGCCTCAATGGTCAAAGTAGACAGACATGGACAATGTGCACATATGTACACTATAAAAATTCACAAACGAACACAAGGTCAAACCCGAGTCATCAGCTGGGTTCAACACAGGGAAGTCGTACAGGTTACGACTTCAAACATGCGAACAGGGAAACCAAAATAGTGCCTACCTCAAATGAACACAGCGAAATGCACAGCAACTGCACCAAGGCCAAACAGTGAACAAAGTCCAGAACTGGTAAGCCCAAATAAATGCACAGACTCAAGTGCATCAAAACCTGAAATCCAAACCAATGCTCAGCATCAAGCAAATGCCAGTGCGAGCCAGACCAGAAAATAGTGACGTGATCTGAGATGCAGACTCGAGCACAATAGGCAAAGGAGAATGAACTCGACAATGAATCAGGCCATACAACAACATGTACATCAACTCGACTAACAGGCTTGAGTAAACAGGACAAAGTGCAGACAATTCAATACACTGCAAGTGCAACAGGTAAGGGATGCATAAATGAAAATGCAGTGAAACCAATATGGCAAACAATGAATGTACAGTGAACTGAGTCACATATGGAAGGGTCAAGCATACATGCACCCAAATACAATGCAGACTCTAAATGACAAGGATGCAAGCACGTACATAAGTGATCAGTGAAACCAAAGACTACATGAAATAGGTAGGAAAACTGTCTCAAATGGTCAAGACAGCTGTAATACTTCAACTACAAGTGTGTTGTATGAAAAAGAGGTGTAATAAATGCATGTAATAGCAGTGGGCAAGTCAGAGATGCATAAATGAATTAGCCACTACATATAGTGCAACAGTAAATGGTCAAAGTCGAGCACACAAACAACTTCAACCATATTATCAGTGGCAAGCATGCAAATAAACAGTGCAGTGATGAAGACACAAGTGATATGCACTGTGCACAGTGAAACTCAAGTGTTCAATAACACCACTCGAAGCAATGGACCAAATTCATATGTACAACAAACAAATACAAAGCAATAGTACAACGAAACTACAGTTGCAAACAAGTACAAAGACAAGAACAATGCACATGTCAACAGTTCATAAATATGTGAATAAGTGATACAACAGTTCAGTGAACTGTAAGTATCGACCCGGTAGCTTCAGTGTAAAGCAAGTCGAAGACTGCACACTACAGCAACTACAAAGGATCAAGCATCAAGTCAAAAGCATGGTGCAAAAATCTGAATTAAAAACCGAAGTCGTCACGAAATCAAAATAATGTCGAAGTCACATAAACAAAAATCAACACCATGGGAATTTATAGTTTCGAACTAGTACAAATCGAAGCCAGATAAATCTCAAGCATCCAATCACATCAATCGGCCAGAGAAATCGATTGACAAATTCAAGCATATACACACGAACGAGAAAATAGAGATTCAAACCCTATATAACAAATCATCATCGGCTAAACCAATTCAAAACCAAAGACAACAGGAACAAATCAATTTCCAGACGGACGAAGATCGACTTCAAAATCCAAACGAACCAAGAAATCACGAAATCCCAAGTTCAAAAGCGATAAAGTTTGAATTAAATGTGAGTGACAATTAATCACTCACCTGGTTTCTCGAATTTGACCAAATAGAAGCGGCCGTGGGTGCAACTCGAAGAGATGAACGATTGATGGAGCAGCAACCTCATTCGGTCGATCTCCTTGCGGTCGGCGCCTTCGAATCTGAAAAGCCCTAGCTTTTGGAAAGGGGAACGAACGAGACGAGATGAAGCCGCCATTAATTTTCGTTCGTTTGATTTATTTTTAGGGTTGCTAAATGAAAATGAGTAAGGAGGAGGGAATGGGCATAGGCCTTTGTTAATAGTCACGGCAACCAAAAATATGTGGGGCGAGATTAACTTTAAACCCGCTTAACCCATAACGAATTTCAAAAGAATTTCAAACTGGTTTAAAAATTCCAAACAGCAATTAGCTATCGCCATTAATCATTTAACGATGATTATAAATTGGTGAAAAATCTCGGGTTGTTACAGACTCCCCTCCTTATAAAAATTGCGTCCCCGCAATTTTCATAATTAAGGTCGTCAGTAACAATTATTTTTCTAACATAAACTGGTTAGGTTAGAAAATAAAGGTCAAGAATATAAATGCCCAAAGAAATCTTTTAACTTCATAAAAGAAATTCACAAATTTTCAACAAACTCTAACTATCAAATGCAGGCACTTCAACATCAAGTTTGACATAGTCAAGGCCGAAGCCATCAGTTCAATATCAAAAATTAGCCAAAAACGAATGAAATCACTTTGTCAAAATCGAGTCAACATTAAACCAAGTCAAGGCCATGATCCAATAGGGAGATGAACAGGCCAGAGACGAGATTATCAAAAGTTGAACAGTTCAAAACCATGTGTATCAAGCTAAAAACAACAAGGTATTTAAAGCAACAATCACAACAATGTCGAAAGTACTACCAAAGGCAGTAAACAATATAGCCAAAATCAAACAAAAACAACATCGTCAAACGCAGATCAAAAACCATCAAAGCCATGTAAATCAAATCACAAAATATCAATATCTAATTATCGATACGACAATTAGAAAACAGCAAAATCTAATTATCAACAAAGACAATTACAAACACCAAATCACAAATCGTAAAATTGCAAACATCTAGTTATCAACCAGAAAATCAGAAAAACACGAACTCCATAATCAGCAAACTCTAACCATTAACAGAGATGGATAGAAAACAACAATTCAATATAATCAACATAATCTAAAATCAATTAGAGACTAGAAAATCCTATAATCAGCAAAAATTTGCAATTATCAAAAACGATAATCAAAAATTACAAATCAACAAATATTTAATTATCAAAAACGACAATCAAATCTCAAATCAACAAATATTTAATTATCACAAACGATAATCAAATATTACAAATCAACAAATATTTAATTATCAAAACGATAATCAAATCTCAAATATCTAATTATCACAAGCGATAATCAGAAGCAACAAATATTTAATTATCAAAAACGATAATCAAATATTACAATCAACAAATATTTAATTATCAAAACGATAATCAAATCTCAAATATCTAATTATCACAAGCGATAATCAGAAACAACAAATATTTAATTATCAAAAACGATAATCAAATCTCAAATATCTAATTATCACAAGAGATAATCAGAAACAACAAATATTTAATTATCAAAAACGATAATCAAATCTCAAATATCTAATTATCACAAGCGATAATCAGAAACAACAAATATTTAATTATCAAAAACGATAATCAAATCTCAAATATCTAATTATCACAAGCGATAATCAGAAACAACAAATATTTAATTATCAAAAACGATAATCAAATCTCAAATATCTAATTATCACAAGCGATAATCAGAAACAACAAATATTTAATTATCAAAAGCGATAATCAAATCTCAAATATCTAATTATCACAAGCGATAATCAGAAACAACAAATATTTAATTATCAAAAACGATAATCAAATCTCAAATATCTAATTATCACAAGCGATAATCAGAAACAACAAATATCCAATTACCTGCAGATAATTGGCACAAATATCTAGAAATCAATTAAGATACTCTAGAAAATCAACATAAAAGGTTGGATCGATCCCATCAGATGGCGAGTTTTTAAGCTACGCGGCACGTGCATCTCAGAGTGGCCGAAGCCTACCAAGTACTATAAATTTTGGCGCCCATCAGATTGACCCTAAGGTCCGCAGAGTGACCCGAAGGTTTAGTACTGGTATTTGACCCGAAGGTCCGCAGAATGACCCGAAAGCCCAACAAATGACCCGAAGGTCCAGCGGAGTGGCCCGAAAGCCCAACAAATGATCCGAAGGTCCATCATATGACCCGAAGGTCCAACAAATGACCCGAAGGTCCATCAGAGTGGCTCGAAAGCCAATTAAAATCATCAGAATCATCAAACAGCAAATATTTCAATTAACGAGTCCGGAATTAACCAAAATAGCAAACGCACATGTCCCATAACCACGTGTTTTACTAAGTTGTTTAAATCTCTTCATCGTTTTCTTGAAAGTGCAAATTTGTGTATTCCAAAAATAACATTTCTCATTCTCAAACGAACAAGTCCGGAATTAAGCGAATCAGTAAAAGAAAGGGGTCATAGTCCTCGATTTTGCTAAAATGTTTAAGTCACTTTCTCATTCTTCTGAAAGCGCAAACTGTAAAAAAATTCTGAAAACAATTTCATTTATTTTATAAAGTAATAATTTACATTCTCAAACGAACAAGTCCGGAATTAAGCGAATCAGTAAAAGAAAGGGGTCATAGTTCTCGATTTTGTTGAAACGTTTAAGTCACTTTCTCATTCTTCTAAAAGCGTAAACTTAAAAAAAAATTGGAAAACAATTTTATTTATTTTATTTTTAAAACGATTTGCAAATCCGTGATAAAAACAGCAGCATTAATGACAATTTTGATAAGAAAATTGTACTTCTCAAAACACCGTAAAAACGGATCTCAAAATCAGCATTGCAGGATAACCGCTTGAAAATCCACTTTAAAATATGACGGATACTGAAGTCAAAGCGACAGTAATTTTTAAACGTCAAAATCTCATCAAAATAATTTGCATCAAAATATAACACCAGAGAATTTTTCATTCATCAAAATGTCAACAAAACACCGTGCTTCAAAAATTTAGCATCGATGTAAAAATCCCGTTATAAAAATAACGGCAACAAAATACGTTTAGAACCAAACATCGGTTCAACGTAAAATTAATGCAGTAACGTGCAACTCAAATTTCCACGTATACTACAAAATGAACAAAGAAATCATTCAATATCTCTTCAATGAAGATAATTTAAAACAGCAAAGATCTCAACAAATTCACATAACTGCAATCACTTCGAATCCTCAAATCGGATTCGTAATTTTCAAAGAAAACAAAATAAACACAGCTATATAGAAAACAATTGAAATTTATTTCAATTTCATATTTTGATTTTTTTAAATCAAAAAGGTTATCAGCCGTACTCAGCGAAGACAGTCTCACTGTTTTCGCTGCGCACTCTGATAAACAGAACACAAATCAATCAATCATCAAAACACAAATTCACTTTTATTTTTAAATAAGGAAATTTAAAATTTTTATCATAATTTCAAAATTTTAGTTTTGACTCAAAGCACAAAATATCGACTAATAGTTGTAACACATGTTCCATCTAAGTTATGTTTTATATTATGTCCATAAACCCCAAGCTCTGATACCAACCGTGACGCCCCACCTCTATGCTCACAATAACAAAGAGTATTAAAGAAAATACTGTCTGTTATCAAGAAGAATAAGGCTGGATAGGAGCGGCCATCCATAGTTAGGCCTTACACTAGTATTGGTTATTTCGATAGGAGTGGTATATAATTTTTATTTTTCATCTCTTATTTATTTACTCCCATCAACATATCCAATTCCAGTATAAAACGACTTACGATGGTTCATAATAGTTTAGGACAATAGATATAATAATAAAACAGATAATATAAATGCGGAACACAGATAAAACAAAAATGTCTCATATATATAATAACTGATGTCAGTTACAATACATGTGATACAATACATATGATACAACTACAACTGTCAACTCAGGAAGTTATATACACAAGTACATTATCGTGAATAATATACATGAATATACAATATCTTATACTATGACAACATCTACTCCAAATGATATAAAGAAACTTCATGGCTCTAGCAGCAATCCAAAGCAAGATATCTACAACCTGTAATAACTCGGTCTGACCCGAGTATTACATTCAAAAGAAAATAATACACGGGTCAGTCTAATTCAAACTCAGTTATTAATGCGCAGAAGCAATAATAATTAAATAATCAAATAGACGACAGTCACAATAAATTTACCTATCCGATTCTTAAATAAAGAAGTCGGATGACGGTAAATATACACATAACGGTGTTAAACATCAAATCAACAAATTCAAATTATTGATTTGGACACACGAAACAATTCAAACAATTGAAACATCAATTAAAATGTCAACACGGGTAGGGCTGCAGTACACGCACGCGTGTACTGCCTCGCCACTACGGCATATGGAAATATGCAAAAGATCCATAAATCAAAAGCAATTAGAATATATATAAAAGCAATACCGTGTGGCTGTAGTACACGCTTGCGTGCACTGCCTTGCCACTACAGTGATGATGTACACAAAAGATCAGCGAACAAAATCAATGAAGGTTCAAATATCAATGTCACAGCCTCAATGGTCAAAATAGACAGACATGGACAATGTGCACATATGTACACAATAAAAATTCACAAACGAACACAAGGTCAAACCCGAGTCATCAGCTGGGTTCAACACAGGGAAGTCGTACAGGTTACGACTTCAAACATGCGAACAGGGAAACCAAAACAATGCCTAACTCAAATGAACACAGCGAAATGCGCAGCAACTGCACCAAGACCAAACAGTGAACAAAGTCCAGAACTGGTAAGCCCAAATAAATGCACAGACTCAAGTGCATCAAGACCAGAAATCCAAACCAATGCTCAACATCAAGCAAATGCCAGTGCGAGCCAGACCAGAAAATAGTGATGTGATCTGAGATGCAGACTCGAGCACAATAGGCAAAGGAGAATGAACTCGACAGTGAATCAAGCCATACAACAACATGTACATCAACTCGACTAACAGGCTTGAGTAAACAGGACAAAGTGCAGACAATTCAATACACTGCAAGTGCAACAGGTAAGGGATGCATAAATGAAAATGCAGTGAAACCAATATGGCAAACAATGAATGTACAGTGAACCGAGTCACATATGGAAGGGTTAAGCATACATGCACCCAAATACAATGCAGACTCTAAATGACAAGGATGCAAGCACGTACATAAGTGATCAGTGAAACCAAAGACTGCATGAAATAGGTAGGAAAACTTTCTTAAATGGTCAAGACAGCTGTAATACTTCAACTAGAAGTGTGTTGTATGAAGAAGAGGTGTAATAAATGCATGTAATAGCAGTGGGCAAGTCAGAGATGCATAAATGAATTAGCCACAACATATAGTGCAACAGTAAATGGTCAAAGTCGAGCATACAAACAACTTCAACCATATGATCAGTGGCAAGCATGCAAATAAACAGTGCAGTGATGAAGATACAAGTGATATGCACTGTGCACAGTGAAACTCAAGTGTTCAGTAAAACCACACCAAATTCATATGTACAACAAACAAATACAAAGCAATAGTCACAACGAAACTACAGTTGCAAACAAGTACAAAGACAAGAACAATGCACATGTCAACAGCTCATAAATATGTGAATAAGTGATCAACAGTTCAGTGAACTGTAAGTATCGACCCGGTAGCTTCAGTGTAAAGCAAGTCGAAGACTGCACACTACAGCAACTACAAAGGATCAAACATCAAGTCAAAAGCATGGTGCAAAAATCTGAATTCAAAACCGAAGTCGTCACGAAATCAAAATAATGCCGAAGTCACATAAACAAAAATCTATACCATGGGAATTTATAAGTTCGAACTAGTACAAATCGAAGCTAGATAAATCTCAAGCATCCAATCACATCAATCGGCCAGAGAAATCGATTGACAAATTCAAGCATATACACACGAACGAGAAAATAGGGATTCAAACCCTATATAACAAATCATCATCGGCTAAACCAATTCAAAACCAAGACAACAGGAACAAATCAATTTCCAGACGAACGAAGATCGACTTCAAAATCCAAACGAACCAAGAAATCATGAAATCCCAAGTTCAAAAGCAATAAAGTTTGAATTAAATGTGAGTGACAATTAATCACTCACATGGTTTCTCGAATTTGACCAAATAGAAGCGGCCGTGGGTGCAACTCGAAGAGATGAACGATTGACGGAGCAGCAACCTCATTCGATCGATCTCCTTGCGGTCGGCGCCTTCGAATCTGAAAAGCCCTAGCTTTTGGAAAGGGGAACGAACGAGACGAGATGAAGCCACCATTAATTTTCGTTCGTTTGATTTATTTTTAGGGTTGCTAAATGAAAATGAGTAAGGAGGAGGGAATGAGCATAGGCATTTGTTAATAGTCACGGCAACCAAAAATATGTGGGCCGAGATTAACTTTAAACCCGCTTAACCCATAATGAATTTCAAAAGAATTTCAAACTGGTTTAAAAATTCCAAATAGCAATTAGCTATCGCCATTAATCATTTAACGATGATTATAAATTGGTGAAAAATCTCGGGTTGTTACACATGTCCTTCGCTAAATTTTTTAACTATTCTAAACTTCCAATCTTATATTACATTTACTGTTAGTTAATTGTCTTTATGAGATTCTCATATTTATATGGTTTCTCAACTATGTATATACATATAGAAGTGGTTCGCATATCCAGAAACAATAACATAGAAATAAATAGAAATTTATAATATCATGCGTGCCTTTTATAAGAGACAACTAGCAGTTTTACAACCCAACAATCCAAAAGAAAAGAACAAATACTGAAAATAAAGGATACAACAATCCTAAATAAAACATCGTCTAAGAACCGTGAGAAGGTTTTGTCCGCGGCTGGAGCTCGAGCCATTGCCGCGATCATGGAATGGTCGTAATATGGCGGCTATGCACCCAATCTCACATCTCTTGCACTGCTGTTCCATCCTAATCTCTTGGAGTTCTTTCTGAACCTGACGGATAGCAGCAAACTCAAGAGTCATGTATCCCTCGGTGCCCTGCGCTATCCCCTACTACTGATGGTACGGCTCTGGTGGTGGTACAGGTGGTGCGATAGGCGATAAAAGAATATTTATCCTCTTAATGGTGGTCCAGTCGATGGTGGGAGGGATCTTCTTCACTATCGATTCTCCGCTCAAATTTACCCGTAATAATTAAATACTCGAGGTAGCAAGTGACAATATGGAAAGTGAGTCATCAGGGTACCAACTTCTTGATCGACCGTATGAAGCATCAAGACACGAACCCAATTCACAACTACGCCACAAATTATAGCATTGACAACTTTTCGCATTGAGGTGTAGATCTGGTCAAGGCTCCTCATCTTTAGAATGATGTTGTGCTGAATGATGCGCATGACCAGACAAGACACTGGTTGTAAATTGTCGGTCCTCCAATCACCGACATTCCCAGAAAAGATCTATTATAGAATCTCAGGATCAGTCATCTATGTGTCGTCCAAATCTGCGTCTACTATAGATATCTCCAAAATTCTAGCAAAATCATCATCTGACATCTCAATCCGAGCTCCCTTTACCTCGGACTCAATGTAGCTGTTGCCATCATCAAAATTCAGCTCCATCTGTGCATCGAAAAGACGAACGCAGCGCGGGTAATATTCCTGCTCATGAGTCTTGAAGTGAAGGATCGATGCAAGTGCCGCTGCAAGAAGGCTCTTCAAGCCCAAGAGCGACGAAATCTCCGAACTTCACTGGTCTCCCGTAAAGGAAATCAAAGTCCGCCATTTCGAGATAGCGACGATCTTCGCTCGCTTCCGTCGAGCCAAATGACTTCTTGCAGAGTGAGGTCGGGATGATGACTGGAAGAGTCGCCGGTGCGTGGCGGTGCCATGTGCTGAGAGGCGGTTGGAAAAGGGAAGAAAATGGTTTAGATTCGGAGTAGTGGTGTGGCAAGATCTGACGCTCAAGGATTTTGACGTTGGTTCGTGGAGGAATGGTGGAGGGAGGCTTTGGTTAAGCGGAGGAAGGGGAAGGAGTAAATGGGTTCAGCTAAAAATTTGAAGAGGTGGAATAGAGTCAGGGGGATGGGGCGGTTTAAAGTTTGGACGCGACTTATAGTCGCATTTCAGGTTCGGATTCAGCCCGAATCCACCTAGCGGTCGGCCGCTATTAGGTCAACCGGACGCCTCCTACGGTCGACCGCTTGGCTAGCCTAGATTTGGGTGCGGTGTGAACTTGGATCCAATAGGGTAGTTTAAATTAATTAATATTCTTATGACAGTTCTGCACATCATCTTCAACTTAACCCATCTAGAAAAATTCTACCTTTCATACAATGGTATCCATCTTACCGTGTATATCCCTGTTTGACAAGATTGCAATAGTCTCGGCAATTGCAACAAACACTTTCAAAAAGCCAAAAATATTCCAGCTGCTATTTCATGTCCACTTCGCATGAAAATATTTCTTCCAATAGCTGGTGAGCTTAACAACACTCCAACCTACGTACCCCAATAAAATTGAATGTCATTCCTATTTTGTCCGTACCTTGAAGAGAGAAAATATAAAAACCTTCGATTTTATAAATTGAAAAATCACTGAGCTAAATACATGCTCATTTGTACTTGTTATTAAATAATAGAAATCATTTCATACCAAAACTTCCCTTAATAGTCAAACTTATATATAAATATTTCAGGGGTTCCAAAAACATTCTATTTAAAATACAAATTTCTCAAATTGAAAAACTATTTTCTTGCCAAACATCAATATCAAGCTTTTACTGACACACGCACATAAATATTTAAGGATTTAAAAGAATTAATCTTTTATCAACTAAACATTTCTTAACAGGACAAATCTAGTGTACGTGCTTCTTTGAAAATTAAAATTTAAAAACTTTCCCAAAACAAAATTTTCAAAATAAATCTTTGGGAAAAGAAATCCTTTAAATTTTTTTTTTCAAAAATCTAAGGCATTTCTAAAATATACTTTTAAAAAATTCTTGTACAAATTTTAGACTAAGGAAGTGGCATTAATTATTCAAATAAAATTCGGTTTGCATTAAAGAGGTGATCAATGTATGTCCTTAGCAAAGACTTACATCCGAACATTTGCGACATACATAATCTAATTTTCCGTCCATCTAGAATAACTGTGTGTCTTCGACTAGAACTCAAAATCCAAAATCATAAGGTAGCTAGAATCTCAACCATCAAGTTGAACACGTCCAGCCTTCGAGATTCAACCATATGTCGTACTCATGCTTTTCATCAACAACGCTTTACGCATCGTCAGCACGTCGTGGGGTACTTCGGAGTCGACGTGGAAATCTTAACTCTAAGATATTTCCAACTCATAGTTGCGTTGCTTATTCTTTCGAAGTGGAACTACAACTAATTCTATAGTCGGAACTATTAGAATCTAGCATAAAAATATAATATTACTAGATAAGAAAATACGAATACGTTCTCCCAATTTATCATAATTTCTCTGATCTACTGACCTAGTGCTCTGATACCAAATATAACAACTCGCACCTTAATGGGCCCAAATTTTAACAAAAATCGAAATTCAAGTCCATCAAAGCACAAATCGTTGGATTTGGTAACTGTAAATAAGCTTGAGCACACAACAGAAATAATAATAGAATAATAATACTGATTATGACTACTACCTTGAAATTAATGGTATTTCTTGAATATCAGATCGCCACATTAGCATCGAGCATGAGAGAAAGAATACCCTCTAACAACAAAGCACATCCAGCTCCAGGGGTCTGTTCCTCTAAATCTATCATGTGGGTTGTCATGAGAAGGGGTTAAAACAACGTTCCGGTGACTGGAAAAAATGTAAACTATCCAAGTCATTTTTTCAATTAGGGTTGGAGGTATTTAAATAGTGGAAGGAAGAGGGAATATAATGGATCACATCTCATACCAGTTCTCCTTCAATCCGAGCCATTCAAAATCCAACACCTAAACCCTAATTTAAGCCGCTGCTCTATTGTATCATTATAGTCAAAATTTTCAGCCCTATGATGGGCCTTAAAACCATTTTAAGCCTAAAAAATATATTATGTAATTGAATATAATTTAATTGCTTATCGTTATCGTATATTAATCGATATATTTATAATTATATTCAATAATATTTATTCCTCAAATCATATTCAAATTCATAATTAATATTTCATAAATATTAATTAATTTAATTAACTTACAACAATTATAACCTAATTAAATCATTTGGTCCAAAGAGAATTCATCATTTCGGTTGTGTGGCTCTCATGTGTAAATTCGGTCAGCGATTAGCATCCAATTATTCGAATGTTAATGTTCACACGCCACTTAGTAGGTGGTGTGACATTTACGCAAAATTTATCACTTAGTTTCAATAAAATCCAATTTCACTTTATTAGGCGTCATCCGGTTGTGGCATTTATTTACACCAATTATCTTTGTTAAAACTACATCACTTTGGACTTATGAAATTTGTTAGTGATCAAAATGCCACAATGTCGTCCATATTTAACTCTATAGTCCAAATACAAAGTCTTTGGTTCAATAATAACAATTATTCTTAACCGAAATGCTCTGACCAGAGACTTTGACTTTGAGTTGACTTGAGTTGATCGTGATATTAAACTCATATAACTGAGTTGACGAATCATCTCTTGAATAGTGCTTCACTTTCAATACATCCACTCTACCCAACTATAGTCATTCGATAGAACGCCACGTCATAATTTGACTATAATCAAAGCAGAGCTTTCATATTAAAGATCCACATTATTCTCAAGTCGAGAGAATTATGTAAATCAGTTACATCGATATTTTTTGTTTGACTATAGTT
The DNA here is from genome assembly GCA_030765085.1 of Allium cepa. NCBI lineage: Eukaryota > Viridiplantae > Streptophyta > Magnoliopsida > Asparagales > Amaryllidaceae > Allium > Allium cepa. The sequence continues at coordinate 65,481,466 of CM060935.1, forward strand.
ATATTAACCAACAGAAGACTATCGAGTGATTCGTTCCATGGTTATCCAATAACTATCACTACGTAACCTCTAATTGCCCCCGATAACCATGAGTGATATAATGCCCAACCTTTAGAAAGCATTACATGCTCTAGGCTCAATGGATACATCGATATCTAGTCTCGATGCATCTTGACTATGAACATTTAAAATGATATATTTATTTTTATTGTGATAAATTACTCACGGCTAAAACACTATGTAACTAATATCATAAAACATATCATTTATGGATTTTTATTAAAAATACTTTTAATCAATTAATTAATTATTATAACTACATTATATCAAGTATTAAAAAAACCTTTGATTTCGAATGAATTTGGTTATTGAGTTAGATATATGTAACAAATTACATAATTGCCCTCAGGACATAGCCCATACTCTATCAGTATCTTCATATGAAATTATGAATAGTCATTATAGCAGTTGCAACTTTAACTTGAATCTTATAATTGTACATCGCCGTGTCATGCAAGACTGCAAATTTGTTCTTCTAAATTCCATTGTTCTTTCGATTACCATGCATAAACTTGAATAGTAATAGTTAAAATTGTCATTTTCGGTCTTTGGTTAGTTTTGTGTTTCAATAAAATCTGGAATATGGCATCAAACATTATAGTAGGGAGGTAAGTAGCCATCCATTAGTGGATATCTCGAGTCAACTAAATAATATTGTCCTGGTGATGGATGAGAAAATTCAAACTTCTAATATTTAAACCCAAATGAAATTTTTTTAGCATCGTGTGTAGTTTCTTCCCACCCTGCCCTTATGAACCTAAATGATAAATCAGACGCGCATATAGTCATAATATTCTACATAGCAAATCAATCATATCCAACATATCGTTGCATCTCTGCAACATGCATGTAGCTACATGTGTATCATCAATAGTCCTAATACAATTTTAAAAGAATGGAAGATATCAGTTTGATGTTCTAATTTTTCTGGAATGCTATTAAATTTAAGGTCTACCGATTTTATAATATTCTTAGAATTAACAAAATAATTTTCAAAACTTCATGAAAATAAGCATAACCTGTATTATTTAATTGTTGAAATCTTTCAGCAGCCTTTCGTGTAGGAAAAGCTAAAGCAATTATATACAGAAAAGTGGCTATCATTTCCCTAATGTAAACATTGGACATATCCTTCAAATCGCAACCTTCCAACCACTCACACAATATTAGAATCTGAGCGATAACCTTCATCGAACGGTTCGACCATTTAAGTGGAGTTGACGAAGATGATGAGAAGATGAAATATAGATGGGTGAACTGGAGAAGTGAAGAGTGTAGAGTGTAATTTACAGAGGGATAAACAGACCGTTTACAAAATTAATGATTGGCGCCTGACGTGTCAAACGTGTTTGACACCAACTGTTAATTTACCCTAATCACCCAAAGTGATCATTACAGTAGGACCACACACGACGGACACGCATGACTCGACGCAAACGTGAACAGAGCTAAAAAGCCTACGAACGCACCCTTAATGTTTTCGATACAGGGATCCTATTAATATTGCATGCAATAATTTTCTTACTATTATTCGAGTGGTATTTGCCACGATTGGTTGCTCGGCCCCACTACTTTATAAACTTCCTTTGTAATTTCCTCGTCAATTTTTTCTCTCTATACATTTCTCGTATTTAACAAATTCTTGTAGAAATAATGTTCTCATCGTGCAAATCAACTTTACAAAATTTTACGACTTGGCATCATTTTGTGTTTTCCGTTTTCAACATTCATAACAAAATATGAAAATAATAGAAGAGAAATTTAAAATTTTAGGTCATTACGACCACAATGGAGTGACGGCCAAGGAGATTTGAGAGACGACGGATGTGATGGATTGTTTTCCATTTTTTTAATTATTTTTCAAAACATGAAGAACAAAATAAATTTGTTTTCTATTTTATATATTAGTATGATTTTTCAAATTTGTTGTTTTTCAAAAATACATACGTCGTCTGCACGTTTTTTTGGACAAAACACAACTAAAAATGACAAATCAAAGGTCTTAGATTATTCAAAATTTATGACATTTCAAAGTTATAATTTAAATCAACGGCTGAAACAAATATTTTTGACGATTGACATCATTAACTTATGGTTTTGGACAAGTTGGAAAATCTCTAAATAATCTACAATTTAGTGAAGATAATCTAACACTGTAATCTGTAACTTTATTTTCTACTATAAAAGGAATATTCAGTTTTAGCCCATAGTTATTCAGTGCACTATTATGTAAAAATGCTTTGATGATACACAATGCTATACTATGGTTTTAGTCCAAAAATCAGTGATAGCACCAACAACAATTGAAAATTCTGTGGTGAAAAATGTCATACAAAACATTGACAACAATAGATGAATTAGTACATTTATTTCAAGCAAACTAAAAGCATCTGAAGAGGGTGCATATATTACAGCAAAATTTTATGTTGCTTTAGTAAAGAAGTTAGAAGCGTAAATTACAGTAGAGTACCATTAAGTTATTAACATTACAGCATTTCATCTTCAGTTGCTTCAGAGTTTAGGACAAAGCTCGGAAACGCTATGGTTATGTCCCTGAAAATCAGGAAGGGAGATTTAAGAAAGCATTTAAGAACTACAGCTTTGCTCCTGGAACAAAACAAGCTTTGCTAGAGAAAGCCTTGCATGAAAAGAATATTTAAGTTTCAATGTAAACTTTGCATATCTCAAAAGCTATGTTCAAAAATTTAGAGCAAGTTAAAGAAGGTTAATTAACCAGAGAGTACATGTCTAATGGACTACTTAAGAGGAAGGCGGCAAATTCTATTTATAAACCTGACGTACACCATTCATTCTATTCAAAAATATATGACAAAATTACCTTGGTTCCCCCTTAGTTAAAGTGCTAACATATTTTTCCATAAAAATAAAAAATAGATCTTTTAAGCATTTTAATGAATAAGTTAATTAATTTTTTAATCAAGAAATCATAAGTATCAACTATCACGGATTTCATTCACATCTTACATTTTCGGTTTCAGACTAACATCTTTCTGAAGAAGAACATCATTTTTGTTGAAAATGAATGTTTGACATAAAGAAATAAAGATACTACAATTTTCTATTGGATTTCTATTTGATTTAATTTTGAAAATTTCAGGATATTTTGCGTGAATGGATCAGAAGTTTGAAAGTGAAGATAGTAGAAAGTGAATATAAGGGCAATCGGAGGTGAAGAAAAAAAGATGCAAGTAATATATGGTACATACTATTTGCCAAAAAAGAATGCAAGTCAAAAAATGAAAAAACAAGCTCACTTTAGGTATGGAAGTGTCATGTTCTTCAGTAGTGCAGGGTTTTTTGATGCAAATTCCTTCCATTCATCTTTATCTATCCTTCCATCGCCATTAGAATCAGCTTGGTTGAACGTCTAGAAAGGAACAAACCATGTCCACAAAAAGAAGTTAATAATATGTCAACATAGATATTAAAAGAGTGTAGAATCAAATTCCTCACCTTGTCAACAATTTGTTCAACAACATCCTCTGAAAGATGTAGATCCGACTCGTTTAGAATGGCTATTACCATTTCTTTTAGCTGTTAGATACAAATATTTTGCTCGTTCTATTAGTTACATGCACAAACAATTGAATATTGGAAGACAGTTTATGCATATAATCTGATATGTAAATATATACAATACATTAAAAATCAATATCATGCCGTAGATCCTCACCTCTTCACGTTCAATGAAGCCAGTGTGCCTCAAGTCATATAAGTTAAATGCAACTGCAAGAGATAAACGATTTTTTTTTTTAAAGTTCCAATTCTATTATTTACATTTTACGACTAAGAGAACTTGTGCAAGGTTAATGCTTTCTTACATGAAATCTTTTCTGATTCTGGTGCATCAGGATGGAAAATGCTTAAAGAACGAACAAATTCTCCAAATTCAATAACACCATTATGTTTCACATCAAACAGATCGAATATCTGCATAAAAGTGTAAAAGCTCAACTATTTCAAATTTCTGTGGAGAATATAAATGAAGTTAAGGAAACACGTCTTTAACTTTGTCGACAACAAAGCTATTAAGATAATATCAAAAGTTAGCACAAGGAAAAAAAGTAACAACATGAGAACCAAATGAAATTATTGCAGAAAGTCCAGCTTTCCTACGTATAAAGGAGAAATTAAGGCCTTGTTTGGTTTATAGTTTTCAGTTTTGGATTTCCGTAACCAAAATGCATTTGGTAAGTATTTTTGAAAACTTCTCCGCAAAACAGTAAATTTGGAAAAGTGTGATTAACATATAAAATTGAAAATGATTTTTCCTTCTTTTTTGCCTTTTGAGAAATATAAAAATATGTAAAATTATAATCTCCCATTCTTTTCTCCTTTTTGTTGCAACGGTTAAGATTTTCCAATATCTTACTCCTCCCTCATGCCTTTTGAAAAAAAAAATTAGAAAAGTAAAACAGAAAAACTCAAAGTTCAAACCAAACGGGATCAAAAGGTCAAATATCTGCATAAAAGCGTAAAAGCTCTACTATTTTAAATATCTGTGGAGAAGCAAGTTTGCAAAAGAATGAAGGAAGAATCAATGATTTTGAAAACAAACCCTGTCCGCGAAAAGATTTCTTTTTTTGCTATTCTTGAAAAGTGCAAGTTGAAATTCCTCCTGCATACAAAAGAAGGAAAAGAAATAAGAAAAAGCTTCAGAAGTATGTGCTTGTAATTAAGGATTATTTAACTTCAGATAGACGAATTACCTTATGGATAAGTCCATCTTTTATTATTGAGTGGCTGATTTTTTTAAATAGTTCATACAAAGCTGCTACTTCACTTACAGTAACTGCACTTAGATACATATAATGTGCAAAAACATAACAATATAAGAAATCCTTAAGTTTAAAAAGTTCTACTATAGGATCAAGTAAATTTAAGTTGACAGAGACCTACATGATGTCTCAGAAGCAAGAATAGCAGGATCTTCGTACCCAGGCGTGTGCTTTGCAGGTTTAGAGAAGACACAGCCCATCAAAATGTCAATCGACCAAATATAATCCAAGACAAACGGATGCTGGCTAGTAACAAGAATGAACTGAGCAACATTAGAAGAAAAATTAGATATTGTTATTTTAGTTTTTCTTTGTAAATTTTTATGATGCATGTTAGAAATAAAGAGTTATATTATATAGCTTACACAATTGGATTTGTTAAACATTAGTATGTATTTGATGTTCCTAATGCTCTCTTCCACATCCTTAATCAATCCACTTTTACATAAAGGGGAAGAATATAGCTGAATAATCTCCCTTAAAACAGTTTCTAACTATGACATTTCAATTGCTTCCACTTAAGATTTAGAAATATCTATGCTTTTGAGAACTAAAGTAGAAATTTCATTAAACTTTCCTAACGTTTATGAAGTGCATATTCACGGAGAATCTGAGATAACATATACTTTCCAAAAGCAATGAACAACTTTTGACTTCAAACACAATATTGGCGAAATACAATAAGCACTCATTTATGGATAATAAATACACCCATTAAAAGGAAAATTGAGTTACAGAAGAAGGGACCTGAATTAGAAGAAATCCAGTAGCATATAACAATTAACAGATGTCCTTATCAAATTCAACGATTCTCGGGGGAAAAAAAATCTCATTTTTGCGTAGTGCAACATTGAAGCAAATTAAATTAAAAATTTCATGTCAGTATAAAGTTTTTGATGCCAACATAATTTCTAATCATCGATTTCTATACCAAGAAAGTTTAGTTAAGCTGAAATAAAAGGCAAAAATCAGATTACACCATCATACCGAAAAGGGAAAAAAAGGATCTTTTATTCTTATAAAATTACAAAGAACTCACCAACAAAATAAGAGCGCTTTTGATCTCGATTGCTCCTTGCGACAACTTTGACGCTTAATGGGTACATGTATATAAATATATAATAGTGATAATACTTATTTCTTAATTGACATTAGGAATTAAATAAAAAAATAAAATTATTAAAGGAAGGGACCGATGCAAACAACAAGGGTCATTATGATATTAAACTGCACTACATTTAATGGCATTGATGGAGATTACAGCAGAAAAGAAATTGGATCTTCAGACATAATTTTTTGAAAGGGACTCCTAGATCACTAACTAGACACCAAATGATTTGTTGAAATTGTGTATTTTGGATCATTTTAATATAATATACATCGTTCTGTTGTACACCGACTTAGGAGTTTTTAATGGAAATAATTGTCGTTTATGGACTTCACATGCGCGCAAATCAGGAGTTGAACCTGTTCAATACAGCCAGCAGAATTAAAACACTATTATCAGAGTCCACTTGGTAATCCAAAATCAAAATCTTTGTCAGCCAACTATGTGGGAAAATAAACTGCTCTATTTACAAACTGTTACGGTTGATGATGATGGCTTGTAGCTAGAAATGACAATGGGGGTTTTAGGGTCTAAACCCGGTAGACCCATCATGTTTTGATCCGCCCCATTGGATCAGCAGAACGGGTAGACACATGATCTGTTCTTAAGAACTCCGGATCGGATCGGCGTTTGACGGGTCCGCCTCCAACCCAAACTGCACTACTCAAATATCATAAAATTGCTTTATTGCTATAATGATGATTTGTTGATCCTTTTATACATAAATGGTCATAGCATGGATATTCTAATGTTCCATTCAATAAGTTATATATTTTATAGTATTAAGTTGCATTACTAATAATTATTTAATAACATATGCATCTTTTTTTATCTTGAGCCGTCATCATATACCTCATTCTTATTATCTTACCTATCATTGTAAACACATTGATATTTGTATTTATTGTATCATTTAGTACCAACCCCTCTTGCAAATAAAATAAATAAATATATGTATATTAATACATTATTTTGATTGGATATGTAAAGCCTCACGGGATCTAGAAGCGGGCCGGGTCTACCCTGACCCGTATGGTTTCAGGTACGGGACGAAAGTCCAAACCCGCAACGGGTCTACGGAGCGGGTGTGGGGCAGCGCTTAGAAAACTTGGGACAGGTTTGGGGCACAAAAAACTCGCCCCATTGCCATCCTTACTTTTAGCGTTCTTGGACAACAAAAATTTACAGTATGAATTCCATAAAATTCGAAATTGAACAAAATTTCAGTAGCAAACACCTACTTTAAACATAACAAAGATACACACACTTCAATCAACAACTGTCAATTTCTAAACTGCTAACCAACTTGGTCAACTCTATTGGCATAAAGTAACCTATAATTAAAGCAATTGATTGGTTTGAGAACTTGAAAGAGAAAGGAAAAAAGATCAATCTGTAACAACCCGCATATCTATCGGTTGAACATTTAAATATTTTATTTAAATATAACGTCGTTTGTCGGATTATAGTCCAAAAGCTGCTTTCTGCAAACGGTCGAATTGGGACTCAAGACCACTTCCATTGAGTACAAAACGTCGTTTGCGATCTTTTTGAGTATAAGCTTCGATAGATTTGGAGTAAGTCGTATTTTGCTACTTTTTCTATTGGGTTTTGGATTTGGGTTCAGCCCACTAGCTAACTTAATACCCTAACTCAGCCCTCTCCTCTCCATTCACTCATTCGCACTCCTCAAACTTAAGCTAAAACTGAAAATGGGGGAAAGAAGGGGAATTAGAAATTCAAAGCCCTAGTTTCTTCTTGCAAACTTGAATTCTTGCTCCAAAATCAAAGAGAAGCTACTAGTAAGCCTCCTCTTCATCTTCTCCAACTCTTTCTCTCTTTAGTTTCAGAAATTCCTAAACTTAAACTTAGGAAATACTTATTTTGATCTTAGATTGAAGCTTGTTGAGTTGAAGAGGAGATTGGTTGGTCTTCTCCTTGTAATTGAGCTCCTTCTTCTTTGTTTTGGGTTAAAGATGAGATTTTTATCCCACATCTATGTCCAAAATATCTTTGATTGTTAGGTATGAATTCCTAACTCTTATGCATGTGTGATTGCTTTTGATTCGGAATGGTTTTGTGAACATTGCAATTTTTGGTGTTTTGAAGTCAAAAACTCTAAAAATCATAGCTTGATGTTTGATCATGTTTTTGGAGTTATATAAGAGCGTCAATAGTGCTGGGTTATCGATTGGCATAAATCCCTAGCATCTTTGCTCGTTCAATTGCATTTTGGAGGAGTTTTCCCCTTATTGGATAGACCGAGGTACAACCTCAAGGCTCAGTCAGTCGACTGACCTTCTGCAATCAGTCGACTGGCTGTAGCCAATTGGCGTATCAAGGCCGTTAACAGAGACAAGAAGTCTCTGTTTCCTGCAATCAGTCGACTGGCCGTTTCAACCAGTTGACTGACTGCAGGAAATGGGATTTTCATGTTTCTGGATCAGTCGACTGGTTCACTGTCGACTGTTCTCAGTGAACCAGTCGACTGACCTGCTTGTTTTGGTCTATTTTGCCTATTTTCTTGTGATTCCAACTTTTATCGTTTCGGGTTGATTCCAATTAGTTGTTATATTTTGTTCTGATAGATTCTCCAGCCACCTATGGTTTTGTTTTAAGTATTCATTGGATATGTCGATCCGCTTGGTATGACAATTGTCGATGTATTCAATAGATAATTAGAGCAAGGCTATAGATGGTCGCTAGCATTATTCTCCACGTTAGTCGACGGCATTACCCCGTAGTATCCTTGGCTAGCGTGGGTATAGAGGTGGGGCGTCACAGCTCATTATATGAATAACTATAAGACTAGAATGAATCTTAAGGTGGAGCATATAAAGGAGATCTAAGATCATAAAGCTTAGCAACTCAATGATTGGAAAAATATTGAGAGACAAAAGCAAAACCTTAAGGAGCAACACGATTAAAATCAATTAGAATAAGCAAGTCGTCGATCTCAAGCTAAAGGTTATCAAGTAGAACTAGAAAATCATTGAGCTAACCATTGACAATGAACATTTGAAGTTTAGTCAACTTGAATTTATAAAGCTCTATATCAAGATTCGTCTCTATATGGGACTCATCTCTCATGATACATAGAGTCAATGTCTAAATACGATATCTAGCTTCCAAATATCGTAAGTGAAAGATCTTCTAGTTAAATGAAAAAAAGACTACTCAACATGAACTATGTGATACAACTCAAAACAAAGGATAACATAAAACGTGGAAATAGATATGCGTAGAAACACGCAAATATAATATATAAAATAGTATATAGAAAGTCAAATTGATATAATCATATATAAAAGTAATCACAAACATGCTAACGGGATATTATGTAATGCAATGATATAGATGCCTTCGAAAGTCCAGTAACCTTGTAGCCATCCCCAAAATACCCGACTCTCATCATACTATTTAGAGTACTTGAAGATGTCATGAAAAATAAACCAAGGCAAAATGCGGGTCAGACATGCACCTGATGTGAGAGAAGCTATTTCAAAATATAGTACATACGAAACCTATATACATATATAAAATGAGAAATCAAATGGCTAGAGGCTTAACTACTATCAAACTTCAAATGCACTTTCTCATGCATCGACGAGTCAACACAATAAACAATCATCTTAAATATGAACAAATATGAGACTAGAATGGTTTGCGCCCATATTAAACCATTTTGATATCAAGTAATTAAAGACTACCAATGCAAGATTAAAATCTTCTGGTGGAGAAAAGAAGGAGACTAAGATCATAAGCTTGGTAACTAAATAATTGGGAGAGGAACAAGATACAAAAATGAAATCTTAAGCAGCAACACACGATTGAAATCAAATTGAACAAGAAAGTCTTCAATCATAAGCTTAAGGTCATCGAGTTGAACGGGAAAATCAACGAGCTAACCATTGATCATGAATATCTGAAGGTTGTGTGATGACCCATCACTCATGATACCTTGAGTCAATGCCTAAATACAACATCTAACTCTCGAACATTGTAAGTGAAAAGTCCTCTGGTTAAATAAAAACAAAGACTATTTAACGTGAACTATGTGATACAACTTACAACAAAAGGATAACATATAACTCAAAAATAGATATGCCGGAAAACATGATAAATATAATATATAAGATAGTGTATAGAAAGTCAAACTGATATAATCGTACATGGAAATAATCAAAATAAACCATCTCTGTACTAGCGGGATACTAAAAATACATCAAATAAATTCAAATGTACCATACCGGTAACAGCCTATTCATTTGCTTGGCTGGTTTCAGCCTTCCTTGTAACATCGTTCTTTGCAATTAGTATACTGATGGTGCCCTTCCTTATATATACATAGTCTCACAAATAGATGGTAATGTGTATCATTAATAATGCTAAATATTTGGTACATAAAGCAAAGATATAAATGCCTCTAAAGTACAATAACCTGCTAGCGGTCCCAAAACAACCGACTCTCATCATACTCTTTAGAGTACCTGAAAGATGTCATAAAATGAAACAAACCGAGGTGAAATGTAGGTCATGCATACGTCTGATGTGAGGGGAACTATTTCAAAATATGGCACACAAGAAACCTATATAGTGAGAAAGATGCCTAGAAGTATTAACTACTATCAAACATCGCCTGCTTTTTCTCATGCATCAACGAGTGAACACAGTAAACAGTAGTAACTGTCTATGAAATACCCCTTCATGTCCAATGCCTACAAATGGACCTTTTGCACTGCTAAACACCCGACCCATGGAGGTTCGTTTTAAAACTTGACCAACAATCCAGTAGCCCATCGTACACCTATTAATACATAGATAAAATGTAATAGAATGTGTATATATAAGATACTTGATAACAATATGATCAAAGTAAAGTACTCTTAAATAAACTCTAGGATATTAGAGTACAGAATCTCCCAAATGACCATGAAGAAAATAAATGACTTAATGTCTCTAAAATACATAAATGACTACATATATAATTTGCCTCTAATAGTTTAATTAAGTGATGACTACTTAAAGCACTACACATTGGAATATATATAATAAAGCTCTAATAGAATAGTTAATATAAGCCCTTCTTGCTCATCTCTACTAACCAACTACCACGCATAGTCACTGTGATATCCCAGAAATTTTGGCAATATCAATTTAATAATCTGTGTTAAAAATTAAATTAATTTGATAATAATTGTTAATAAGATTTGAATTGATTTAATAACCTTCCTTTAAATAAATATTTAACTGATAATTTATCTTTTAAAAGCTAATAAATTGTTTTCTATTTGTAGTATATATATTTGTATATATTATAAATAGATAAGCTCTGTTTTAAATTTAATAAATAAAGACATGTTTTCTAATTCTAATATTTCTGATAACTGGAAATTTGATTTAATTTAGTATTAAGTTATTAAATAACCATATGGTTTTAAATACTTAAGATAAATGTTTAATAGGTAGAACTTATTCTAGCTTAAGTTCAAATTTAAAATTTATTAACAAAAAGATTGTTTTATTTTCTTTTTAGTATAGCTTGATAAAAATATGTTTTATTTACTCAAGATAAAAGTTATTTGTTTAAAAGTATTCTAGCCTAAGTCTAAATTTAAATAAAAGTGTGTTCTATTTTCTTTTTAAATATAGTTTGATTAAATAAGTAATTTGTTAAATAAGAGACAATTTCTTTAACAATGAGTTTTGTTAATCATGTAATATTTTTTTACAAATGGAGATTACTATTTCAGATTTATCTAAATACACATATGTGTATTTTGGAGAAAGCTATAATTTGAAAGATTAAAAGTAAGTCTTTTAAAAATGTTTAAAATTTAAAATAAACCTTATTTATATTAACACAAGTATAAAAATAAAAGAGAAATAAAAAGAAACACATATGTTAAGTAACAAACCATTACAAGTGATAAACAACTTTATATCTATGAACATCAAGTATGAAGCAAACCAGGTTTGTGTAAAATAAAAAAAATAAAAGAGTAAGGCCTGTAGGTAGTTATGCAGAGCAAGCAAAAGTAAAGTAAAGTAAGGTATATTTGGAGCTGTAAATAAGTATGCAAGCAAGTATATTAACAAAGTAAAATAAATATCTATCAAACATTAAAAAAAAGGTAAAAGAAAAAATATCTGAACATAAAATATGTAGGTTAGAGAAACAAAGTAAAGTAAAAATATAAATGCAGGCAGCCTGTAAATAAAGACTCAGGCAAGAAAAAAGAAAAAAAAATGCAAAGCATAGTAATAAGTAAGAAAAATATCTATGTACTGATAAGTTATGTACGAGACATTAAGTACATTAGCATTAAATGCTTTCATTTCTTAGCAGCTAACAAAGTTATTTCGAATTGTATAAAGATCAACTCAGCCTCCTAATACAAAATCTTGCCTGATACAAACAAATAATAGTACCCGCAAATTGCTTAACCCAGATATCACCTACCCTGTAAACTTATTTATATACATGCCTTCTTATTTTAGTTCGTTCAAGTCATAGTAAACCTAAAAATATACAAGTAGCAAACATTTCTATTTTTATAAAACTGAAGCATTATACCTCAACAAGGCAAGAAGATTTAGAATCAAAAGCAATGCCATTCTCAGTTTTTAAAGTTCAGGCTGTTTCAATACAATATGCTCTGTTCATTTTCAGAACAAGGTGGGTAACTTTAATTTCTAAAACTTAAGTATTTAAAACTGGTTGCAAGGTTAAAATCTGGAATAAGTGTGATTTGTATGTATGTATTATTCTGTGCATATGGATGTTGTCTGGGTACATTTTGAAGTCTATGTAACAAACCTATTTATTTTGTTTCCAGGCTCGAGTTTGATTCAAATTTTTTTATCTCTTGATCTAATAGCTTTCAGGACTTAGAATACAAACATAAATTGTTTGTTTCAACATAATTTAGAGTTTAAGTTTTATTTAAGTTGAACTAAACTTGAATATTGTTCTGGAAAATCAAATAACAGAGTAAAACTTGAATAAGAGAAAAACCAAACATTTTAAATTATAAATTCAGGAACATACTTTGAATCTCTGTAACAAAATATGAATTTTAAAACTTAAATCAAGATTTTTAGTACTAGGAGTTAAGTGCAGTTCTGGTATGAATTGAAAATGCAAATTTGGGATTTTTGGGTGATCACTGTTATCTGGGTGGTCGGGCTTGTTCGTGACGATCGAGGGGCCTGCAGTGGTGGTGGGAAAAATGTCTGATGGTTGGTCTGAGCACGGTGGCGATGGTGGCATTCATTTGAAGTAGGTAACCCTAGTTTAACTAGGCTATGTTATTCGATCCACCGCGGGTACTATGATTGATCGAGCGTTTCGTGTTTTTGGGAGATGGTGGTTGGGTTGTAGAGGAAGACGAGGCCGGAGTTTCAGGACCCCTGATGGTCGGAGTAGCAGCGGCGAACCGTTGACGAGTTGTGAGGTGGAAATGCTCTGGTGTTTCCAGGTTGTAGGGGTGGTTCCAGGTTGAGTTTGATGCTCGAATTCGTCTTCAAGGATGCGTGGAAGTCCTGGTGATCGAAACTGGAGGAGGTGGTGATAGATGACTTGTGGAGGTTGTCAAAGATGGTCGCAGTTAGGTGGAGAAACGGTGCACGTGCACCGTGCCCATTGTAGTGCTGAAGAGTTTTGCTGGGTGCAGGGTATTTTGCCTCGGGAAATACTCGGGTCACTCGATTATGTGACTCGAAGAAGAGGGAGGGATGAATCGAAGTAAATGTTGATGGGCTCGAGTCAGTGTTTGTTTCAGGCATTGTAAAACCTGGGAGCATAAATTTGATTTTAAACAAATTCAAATAAAACCTAAAAATAAATAATAGATTTAAACAAGGTTAAAATCCAGTTGGAAGTTTGAATTCAAGTTTATTTTTGGATTCAAATTTGAAATGAAATCAAAGTTTAAAATGTTTAAAGGTGGGTTTCCAGGTTTAAAAACCTGACGGGTTTTCAGATTTTAAATTAATTTAAAGTTTGAAACAGAATTTAAACTGTGATTTAAATTCAAAAATTTAAAGTATAAATTCAAATGGACTTTTGAACCTTAAGGTTTTAAAATGGATTTGGATTTGAAAGTCAAGTTTTTAATTCAAGTTTTTTAATGGGAAGTTTAAATCAAAGTTTTAAATCAAAGATAAATTGATGGATTCAAGTTTACTTTGAATTCAAATATGAAAATTTAAATCAGTTTTTAAATATGAACGTTTTAAAAATAATTTCAAATAAAATAGTTTTGAAAGTAAATTTGTTTCAAATAAATATTTAACTTGATTTTGAGAGAATTCTTTTATAAAAGGTTTTTGAATGGAAGTTAAATAAATTGTTTAACTTGAATTTGCAAGTTAAAATTACAATGTAATTTAAAAGCTAAATTTTTAACTAAAAGTTAAGTAGTTTAATTTAAAGGCTTTTCTTTTGTAAGTTCATATGTAAATAATAAATGTTATTTACATTTATTTTAAAAGATTTTAAATTGAATTTAAATTTAGTTAATGTTAAATAAATAATCATTTTGAATCTCAAATTCAAAATGGAATTTGAATTTAAATTTAAAATGTAATGTTCTAATACACTTTAATATTAAAGGAGTCAATAATAAAGAAATAAATTATCTTAGAAATAATTTAGATATTAAAATGATTTAATGAATAAGTTAATTAAGGAATGACTTATGTATTTAATTTATAAACTAATAATTCAGATTAATTTATAACTAGAGATTAATTAAGAAGTAAATTAAGAAATGTTATTAGTTAATGAAATAATTAACTAAGAATTATTTAGTAATTAATTAATGTGATAAATTTTAATAATTAATTAGATTAATTAATTAAGATAATCATTTGTAAAATTATTATATAATTACTTGATAAAGGTAATTAAGGGATTTATTACTTTGTGTAATAAACTTAATAATATGACTAAATTAAGTTAATTAATTTAGTTTGATTAATTTAAGATAGTCATTTGATAAATTGAAAGTAAAATTACTTAGTGTAATTAATGGAGCATAATTACTTAGGAAAGTAATTAGATGATAATTACTGGATGTAATTAATTGGAAAAGAATTGATAAATATAGTAATTTGGGTAATTACTTTTGTGATTAATCAACGGATTAATTAATGGGAAGAATTAATCATGGGATAATTAATTTATTAATGTAAGCAATTAAGGATAGTTAATTACTGGTTTGTTATTAATCCAAGGTGATTAATAATTATGTTTAATTAAAGATTAATCATTTAATGTAATTAATTTAAATAAAGAAATTTAATTTAAATCTGAATTAGAGATCATTAATTAATATAATTAATGATGTAATTAAGAATTGGTTAATTATGGAATAATTAATAAGGTGGTGATTAATTTATGTAATTAATTAAGGATAAATGTAATTAATTATATTTAATTAATAAATGAAGTAATTATATGTTAATTACTATGAATGATTTAAAATAATTAATCTGTGGAATTAAATAAAGACTAATTAGTTATTGTAGTTAGAAGATGATTAATCAAAGATGTTTAATCAAGATGAATATCTAGAAAATAATTGATTAATTTGATTTATAATTAATTAATGGTTGTATGAGAAGGATTTATAGATGAAGTAATTAATTTAATTTACTTTAAATTAATTAGAGATAGAAGTAGTTAATTTAATTCATTTTAAATTAATTATAAATGGTATGATTTAAATCATTGCTTCTGGATGAATGATATTGATATTTCGTTGATTGATTTTGACCTCAGATTTGAGATGAGAAATATCTATGTGCTATGGATGTATGGTTTAAGTATGATAATAGTTAGTATCTGTTTGGATGATGATATAGATTATCCGTTTATGATGAAAATGTGATTATCTATTATGAAATGTGAATTATCTATCTGTGTGTATATTGATAATGTTGAATTGAACTGTTAAGACTAAATAGACAACTTGGCCTTAAAAGATACGTTTTGGATTTCGATGAGACCGGGATCGGGTCTCCATATTTGGACATCCGAAAACCACATCGATCCAAATTAACGATAGGTCGTGAATCTGAAGTGAAAAATGAAGATCAGAGTGCAAGGGTTATTGTCGTTAACTCTGAGGGTGATTCCAAAATGAGTGTAACGAGATAATGCCTTCGGTTTCGTTCGAACCCGGAACGAACTTGTATGGATTGAATGCTTTCAGCACATCGTCAGGCGGACGATGAGCATTCTAAGAATAAGGTTCAATAAAGGTAATCGCAACCTCAAGCCTCATCAACCGGGAATGGCTAAAACAGGGGAGGTGCAGCAAGGTTAGGTGGGTCATGCCCAAGCAGGATGAGATATACCCCTGTCTAGATGTCCCTTTATTTTTCGGCTGTGTGAGCGGTTGATTGCAACAACTGCCGGTGTTATCTTGTTCGGGACTGTTCAGTAAGGAATGGTTCCGGCCTTGTGTTGTAGGGGGTCGGGAGTGATCCTCGGTACGTTGATCTTGGCCACGTACTGTGACGGGCGGTACCCCAGTAGCCCTGCCATTGTATGGAATCCACAATCCAATAAGTGCCAACAGTTTTGATTGTATTACCCACTTTTGTGGCTAGTAGCTGGAATTTAATAGATGTAACAATTTCGGCTATTTTCTATTTACTTGAAAACCCTAGACCTATTATAATATTACTGAATTTCCTATCAAATGTTTTGGTTAGTGTAAGGTAAAAACTTACCCATGTTTATGTGTGGGGAGTCTTTATACCTTTTATTTCAAAGATTTTCAAAATTAAGCAACTTTAACCTGTTACTCATACCAGACCCATGTTTGACCCGCAGTTTATATCTGTTTTTCCTAAACTCTCGGGTACTCAAATTTTTACGAGTAGCCAAGGGATTCAGGTTGGCTTTGACGAATTCTGGAGGAGCAATGGAGCAGGAGGCTTCAGCGTTTGTAGATATATAGTTCCTCTGTGTTGGCATCTTTGAGTTATTTGTTTGAGTTGTATCGAGTTGTATTAACTAGACAGGTGTTTATAACTGTCTAGTATGTGTTGCATTATCTGTATAACTCTGATTGATGTTGTATATTATGTAAGTACTTATGTGATTAATATAATTTATCGTTCCGCTGTGAGATTCTGATGTTGTTGTTCTTTCTTCTCTATCTTTTCTATTTTCTATTTTCTCACCCCTTTCTTTCTTCAAGATGATACGGATTTCTGAGGTCAGAAATCCGGGTCGTCACAGTTGGTATCAGAGCACTAGGTTGAGTGAATACCTAGGCTCTTGAGTGATTTCTTTCTTGAGAGAGCGTATTTGTAATTTTGATATATATATATATATATATATATATATATATATATATATATTTCTACCTATTTGTTGGATTACCAGTTCCGGTTTTCCAATGAGCTATAAGGGTAGATAGGGTAGTGGTGTGCGTAACATGACTACCGATGGTTAGAATTTGAATGATTGGGGTTGGAAGTGTATTTGTCGAGACTGTAGACCTAATACCGTCTCGAGTGAGATTTGACTGGTGTAAGGATTTCATTAATCTCTGAAGGAAACCTGTTAAGGTTCGGAATTCATTTTTGAAGTGTAAGTTTGGATGAGCTAGAGTTTGGATCTGTCGGTTGGACAGAAGCAAGTCATGATATCTTTATACATCAAGGTGTAGTAACTGTGTGATGAGACACAGTGACTATGGATGTCTCCGAAGATGTTTCTTTGGAACAAGTTAAGGAAGTGTGTCTGCTCGGTGTTGTGGCTGTGTTCAGGAAGGTGGTTCAGTTTAGTAGTAGGATGGTTTTTGAGTTTGGTGAAGTAGCTCAGGTTTTGGAGGAACTTCAGAGTTTTCTTTTTGATCCGTGGAACCCTGATGTTGGAATGTGTTGTCCAGTCTATGTTCGACTTCAGCATTTACATCTGTTCAGTCAGAGTGGCACAGTGGAAGCATGGTGGCATCTGTTTTAGTTTGGAAGCAATTGGATGTTGCAGTGTTTGGATTAGAGAGTTCTACAGGAAGTTTTTCAGGATCTGAAGTCAGATTGGAGTGCACCTGTTTTATCTTTTCTGGATGAGAGAAGTGAGTTCTGTTTTCTGATTTGGAATAGAGTTTGTGTTCTGAATTTGGTTAATATTGGAAAGATCATTTTGTTGGATTGCCTTTGGTTCAGTTTGTTTCTAAGGACATCAGCAAGAGTTGAGCTGATCAGGAAAGATGTAGGCAGCACAGGATCGTCCGAAGAGTTCTGTGGATAAGAGACGGAGGAATTTGGATTCCCAAGTCAGAGATTTGATTTTGGATAAGTGTTTGGTCTTCAGGATTGAATTGCCAGTTTGGATAACTGGAATTCGTTGTGTTTCACGTATCTCCGAGGGATTACGTGTAAGATCTATCTCTGGTTGTAGAACCAGCAGTTCAGGGAGTTTTGATTGTTGATTCAGACTTGTCTGTAGTCTGATATCCTGTCTTGTTTTGTAGATCTAGATGAGTGAGCTATGTAGCTTAGTAGCTAGATTGTTTGGATTCGATAGAGCGAGTATCCCGGTATTTATATTTGGGAAACTCGAGAAAATTCTATTCGGAATTTTGTCTGGATAGTTAGATTTGTTTGATTGGATAAATTAGTTGTTATGATTGTTAGCATCTGGTTGATATATGCTTGTGTTTTAAAATTAAATCTTTAATTGAATTATTAAATTACCTTTGTTTAAATTTCGGGGACGAAATTCTTTTAAGGAGGGGGGGGGGGAATGTGATATCCCGGAAATTTGGGCAATATCAATTTAATAATCTGTGTTAAAAATTAAATTAATTTGATAATAATTGTTAATAAGATTTGAATTGATTTAATAATCTTCCTTTAAATAAATATTTAACCGATAATTTATCTTTTAAAAGCTAATAAATTGTTTTCTATTTGTAGTATATATATTTGTATATATTATAAATGGATAAGCTATGTTTTAAATTTAATAAATAAAGACTGTTTTCTAATTCTAATATTTCTGATAACTGGAAATTTGATTTAATTTAGTATTAAGTTAATAAATAATAACTATATGGTTTTAAATAGTTAAGATAAATGTTTAATAGTTAGAACCTATTCTAGCTTAAGTTTAAATTTAAAATTTATTAACAAAAAGATTGTTTTATTTTCTTTTTAGTATAGCTTGATAAAAATATGTTTTATTTACTCAAGATAGAAGTTATTTGTTTAAAAGTATTCTAGCCTGAGTCTAAATTTAAATAAAAGTGTGTTCTATTTTCTTTTTAAATATAGTTTGGTTAAATAAATAATTTATTAAATAAGAGATAATTTCTTTAATAATGAGTTTTGTTAATCATGTAATATTTTTTTACAAATGGAGATTACTATTTCTAATTTATCTAAATACACATATGTGTATTTTGGAGAAAGCTATAATTTGAAAGATTAAAAGTAAGTCTTTTAAAAATGTTTAAAATTTAAAATAAACCTTATTTATATTAACACAAGTATAAAAATAAAAGAGAAATAAAAAGAAACAAATATGTTAAGTAACAAACCATTACAAGTGATAAACAACTTTATATCTATGAACATCAAGTATGAAGCAAACCAGGTTTGTGTAAAATAAAAAAAATAAAAGAGTAAGGCCTGTAGGTAGTTATGTAGAGCAAGCAAAAGTAAAGTAAAGTAAGGTATATTTGTAGCTTTAAATAAGTATGCAAGCAAGTATATTAACAAAGTAAAATAAATATCTATCAAACATAAAAAAAAGGTAAAAGCAAAAATATCTGAACATAAAATATGCAGGTTAGAGAAACAAAGTAAAGTAAAAATATAAATGCAGGCAGCGTGTAAATAAAGACTCAGGCAATAAAAAAGAAAAAAAATGCAAAGCAAAGTAATAAGTAAGAAAAATATCTATGTACTAATAAGTTATGTATGAGACATTAAGTACATTAGCATTAAATGCTTTCATTTCTTAGCAGCTAACAAAGTCATTTCGAATTGTATAAAGATCAACTCAGCCTCCTAATACAAAATCTTGCCTGATACAAACAAATAATAGTACCCGCAAATTGCTTAACCCAGATATCACCTACCCTGTAAACTTCTTTATATACATGCCTTCTTATTTTAGTTCGTTCCAGTCATAGTAAACCTAAAAATATACAAGTAGCAAACATTTCTATTTTTATAAAACTGAAGCATTATACCTCAACAGGGCAAGAAGATTTAGAATCAAAAGCAATGCCATTCTCAGTTTTTAAAGTTCAGGCTGTTTCCATACAATATGCTCTGTTCATTTTCAGAACAAGGTAAGTAACTTTAATTTCTAAAACTTAAGTATTTAAAACTGGTTGCAAGGTTAAAATCTGGAATAAGTTTTATTTGTATGTATGTATTCTTCTGTGCATATGGATGTTGTCTGGGTACATTTTGAAGTCTCTGTAACAAACCTATTTATTTTGTTTCCAGGCTCGAGTTTGATTCAATTTTTTTTATATCTCTTGATCTAATAGCTTTCAAGGCTTAGAATACAAACAGAAATTGTTTGTTTCAACATAATTTAGAGTTTAAGTTTTATTTAAGTTGAACTAAATTTGAATATTGTTCTGGAAAATCAAAATAACAGAGTAAAACTTGAATAAGAGAAAAATCAAACATTTTAAATTATAAATTCAGGAACATACTTTGAATCTCTGTAACAAAATATGAATTTTAAAACTTAAATGAAGATTTTTAGTACTAGGAGTTAAGTGCAGTTCTGGTATGAATTGAAAATTCAAATTTGGGATTTTTGGGTGATTACTGTTATCTGGGTGGTCGGGCTTGTTCGTGACGATCGAGGGGCCTGTAGTGGTGATGGGAAAAATGTCTGATGGTTGGTCTGAGCATGGTGGCGATGGTGGCATTCGTTTGAAGTAGGTAACCCTAGTTTAACTAGGCTATGTTGTTCGATCCACCGCGGGTACTATGATTGATCGAGCGTTTCATGCTTTTGGGAGATGGTGGTTGGGTTGTAGAGGAAGTGCCGGAGTTTCAGGACCCCTGATGGTCGGAGTAGCAGCGACGAACCGTTGACGGGTTGTGAGGTGGAAATGCTCTGGTGTTTCCAGGTTGCAGGGGTGGTTCCAGGTTGAGTTTGATGCTCGAATTCGTCTTCAAGGATGCGTGGTAGTCCTGGTGATCGAAACTGGAGGAGGTGGTGATAGATGACTTGTAGAGGTCGTCAAAGATGGTCGGAGTTTGGTGGAGAAACGGTGCACATGCACCGTGCCCATTGTAGTGCTGAAGAGTTTTGTTGGGTGCAGGGTATTTTGCCTCGGGAAATACTCGGGTCACTCGAGTATGTGACTCGAAGCAGAGGGAGGGATGACTCGAAGTAAATGTTGATGGGCTCGAGTCAGTGTTTGTTTCAGGCATTGTAAAACCTGGGAGCATAAATTTGATTTTAAACAGATTCAAATGAAACCTAAAAATAAATAATAGATTCAAACAAGGTTAAAATCCAGTTGGAAGTTTGAATTCAAGTGTATTTTTGGATTCAAATTTGAAATGAAATCAAAGTTTAAAATGTTTAAAAGTGGGTTTTCAGGTTTAAAAACCTAACAGGTTTTCAGATTTTAAATTAATTTAAAGTTTGAAACAGAATTTAAACTGTGATTTAAATTCAAAAGTTTAAAGTATAGATTCAAATGGACTTTTGAACCTTAAGGTTTTAAAATGGATTTGGATTTGAAAGTCAAGTTTTTAATTCAAGTTTTTTAAAGGGAAGTTTAAATCAAAGATAAATTGATGGATTCAAGTTTACTTTGAATTCAAATCTGAAAATTTAAATCAGTTTTTAAATATGAATGTTTTAAAAATAAGTTCAAATAAAATAGTTTTGAAAAGTAAATTTGTTTCAAATAAATATTTAACTTGATTTCGAGAGAATTCTTTTATAAAAGGTTTTTGAATGGAAGTTAAATAAACTGTTTAACTTGAATTTGCAAGTTAAAAATACAATGTAATTTAAAAGCTAAATTTTTAACTAAAAGTTAAGTAGTTTAATTTAAAGGCTTTTCTTATATAAGTTCATATGTAAATAATAAATGTTATTTACATTTATTTTAAAAGATTTTAAATTGAATTTAAATTTAGTTAATGTTAAATAAATAATCATTTTGAATCTTAAATTCAAAATGGAATTTGAATTTAAATTTAAAATGTAATGTTCTAATACACTTTAATATTAAAGGAGTCATTAATAAAGAAATAAATTATCTTAGACATAATTTAGATACTAAAATGATTTAATGAATAAGTTAATTAAGGAATGACTTATGTATTTAATTTATAAATTAATAATTTAGATTAATTTATAACTAGAGATTAATTAAGAAGTAAATTAAGGAATATTCTTAGTTAATGAAATAATTAACTAAGAATTATTTAGTAATTAATTAATGTGATAAATTTTAATAATTAATTAGATTAATTAATTAAGATAATCATTTATAAAATTATTAAATAATTACTTGAAAAAGGTAATTAAGGGATTTATTACTTATTGTAATATACTTAATAGTATGACTAAATTAAGTTAATTAATTTAGTTTAATTAATTTAAGATAGTCATTTGATAAATTGAAAGTAAAATTACTTAGTGTAATTAATGGAGCATAATTACTTGGGGAAGTAATTAGATGAAAATTACTGAATGTAATTAATTGGAAAAGAATTGATAAATATAGTAATTTGGGTAATTACTTTTGTGATTAATCAAAGGATTAATTAATGGGAAGAATTAATCACGGGATAACTAATTTATTAATGTAAGTAATTAAGGGTAGTTAATTACTGGTTTGCTATTAATCCAAGGTGATTAATAATTATGTTTAATTAAAGATTAATCATTTATGTAATTAATTTAAATAAAGAAATTTAATTTAAATCTGAATTAGAGATCATTAATTAATATAATTAATGATGTAATTAAGAAGTGGTTAATTAAGGAATAATTAATAAGGTGGTGATTAATTTATGTAATTAATTAAGGATAAATGTAATTAATTATATTTAATTTATAAATGAAGTAATTATATGTTAATTACGATGAATGATTTAAAATAATTAATCTGTGGAATTAAATAAAGACTAATTAGTTATTGTAGTTAGAAGATGATTAATCAAAGATGTTTAATCAAGATGAATATCTAGAGAATAATTGATTAATTTGATTTATAATTAATTAATGGTTGTATGAGCAGGATTTATAGATGAAGTAATTAATTTAATTTACTTTAAATTAATTAGAGATAGAAGTAGTTAATTTAATTCATTTTAAATTAATTATAAATGGTATGATTATAAATCATTGCTTCTGGATGAATGATATTTATATTTCATTGATTGATTGTGACCTCAGATTTGAGATGAGAAATATCTATGTGCTATGGATGTATGGTTTAAGTATGATAATAGTTAGTATCTGTTTGGATGATGATATAGATTATCCGTTTATGATGAAAATGTGATTATCTATTATGAAATGTGAATTATCTATCAGTGTGTATATTGATAATGTTGAATTGAACTGTTAAGACTAAATAGACAACTTGGCCTTAAAAGATACGTTTTGGAATTCGATGAGACCGGGATCGGGTCTCCATATTTGGACATCCGAAAACCACATCGATCCAAATTAACGATAGGTCGTGAATCTAAAGTGAAAATGAAGATTCAGAGTGCAAGGGTTATTGTCGTTAACTTTGAGGGTGATTCCAAAATGAGTGTAACGAGATAATGCCTTCGGTTTCGTTCGAACCCGGAACGAACTTGTATGGATTGAATGCTTTCAGCACATCGTCAGGCGGACGATGAGCATTCTAAGAATAAGGTTCAATAAAGGTAATCGCAGCCTCAAGCCTCATCAACTGGGAATGGCTAAAACAGGGGAGGTGCAGCAAGGTTAGGTGGGTCATGCCCAAGCAGGATGAGATATACCCCTGTCTAGATGTCCCTTTATTTTTCGGCCGTGTGAGCGGTTGATTGCAACAACTACCGGGGTTATCTTGTTCGGGACTGTTCAGTAAGGAATGGTTCTGGCCTTGTGTTGTAGGGGGTCGGGAGTGATCCTCGATACGTTGATCTAGGCCACGTACTGTGACGGGCGGTACCCCAGTAGCCCTTCCATTGTATGGAATCCACAATCCAATAAGTGCCAACGTTTTTGATTGTATCACCCACTTTTGTGGCTAGTAGCTGGAATTTAATAGATGTAACAAATTTCGGCTATTTTCTATTTACTTGAAAACCCTAGACTATTATAATATCACTGAATTTCCTATCAAATGTTTTGGTTAGCGTAAGGTAAAAACTTACCCATGTTTATGTTTAGGGAGTCTTACGTTTTACCTTTTATTTCAAAGATTTTCAAAATTAAGCAACTTTAACCTGTTACTCACACCAGACCCATGTCTGACCCGGAGTTTATTTCTGTTTTTCCTAAACTCTCGGGTGCTCAAATTTTTACGAGTAGCCAAGGGATTCAGGTTGGCTTTGACGAATTCTGGAGGAGCAATGGAGCAGGAGGCTTCAGCGTTTGTAGATATATAGTTCCTCTGTGTTGGTATCATTGAGTTATTTGTTTGAGTTGTATCGAGTTGTATTAACTAGACATGTGTTTATAACTGTCTAGTATGTGTTGCATGATCTGTATAACTCTGATTGATGTTGTATATTATGTAAGTACTTATGTGATTAATATAATTTATCGTTCCGCTGTGAGATTCTGATGTTGTTGTTTTTTCTTCTCTATCTTTTCTATTTTCTCACCCCTTTCTTTCTTCAAGATGATATGGATTTCTGGGGTCAGAAATCCGGGTCGTCACAGTTGGTATCAGAGCACTAGGTTGAGTGAATACCTAGGCTCTTGAGTGATTTCTTTCCTGAGAGAGCGTATTTGTAATTTTGATATATATATATATATATATATATATATATATATTTATACCTATTTGTTGGATTACCAGTTCCTGTTTTCCAATGAGCTATAAGGGTAGATAGGGTAGTGGTGTGCGTAACACGACTACCGATGGTTAGAATTTGAATGATTGGGGTTGGAAGTGTATTTGTCGAGACTGTAGACCTAATACCATCTCGAGTGAGCTTTGGGTGGTGTAAGGATTTCATTATCTCTGAAGGAAACCTGTTAAGGTTCGGAGTTCATTTTTGAAGTGTAAGTTTGGATGAGCTAGAGTTTGGATCTGTCGGTTGGACAGAAGCAAGTCATGATATCTTGATACATCAAGGTGTAGTAACTGTGTGATGAGACACAGTGACTATGGATGTCTCCGAAGATGTTTCTTTGGAACAAGTTAAGGAAGTGTGTCTGCTCGGTGTTGTGGCTGTGTTCGGCAAGGTGGTTCAGTTTAGTAGTAGGATGGTTTTTGAGTTTGGTGAAGTAGCTCAGGTTTGGAGGAACTTCAGAGTTTTCTTTTTGATCTGTGGAACCCTGATGTTGGAATGTGTTGTCCAGTCTATGTTCGACTTCAGCATTTACATCTGTTCAGTCAGAGTGGCGCAGTGGAAGCATGGTGGCAGCTGTTTTAGTTTGGAAGCAATTGGATGTTGCAGTGTTTGGATTAGAGAGATCTACAGGAAGTTTTTCGGGATCTGAAGCCAGATTGGAGTGCACCTGTTTTATCTTTTCCGGATGAGAGAAGTGAGTTCTGTTTTCTGATTTGGAATAGAGTTTGTGTTCTGAGTTTGGTTGATATTGGAAAGATCATTTTGTTGGATTGTCTTCGGTTCAGTTTGTTTCTAAGCACATCAGCAAGAGTTGAGCTGATCAGGAAAGATGTAGGCAGCACAGGATCGTCCGAAGAGTTTTGTGGATAAGAGACGGAGGAATTTGGATTCCCAAGTAGGAGATTTGATTTTGGATAAGTGTTTGGTCTTCAGGATTGAATTACCAGTTTGGATAACTGGAATTCGTTGTGTTTCACGTATCTCTGAGGGAGTACGTGTAAGATCTATCTCTGGTTGTAGAACCAGCGGTTCAGGGAGTTTTGGTTGTTGATTCAGACTTGTCGGTAGTCTGATATCCTGTCTTGTTTTGTAGATCTTGATGAGTGAGCTCTGTAGCTTAGTAGCTAGATTGTTTGGATTCAGTAGAGCGAGTATCCCGGTATTTATATTTGGGAAACTCGAGAAAATTCGATCCAGAATATTGTCTTGATAGTTAGATTTGTTTGATTGGATAAATTGGTTGTTATGATTGTTAGCATCTGGTTGATATATGCTTGTGTTTTAAAATTAAATCTTTAATTGAATTATTAAATTACCTTTGTTTAAATTTCAGGGATGAAATTCTTTTAAGGGAGGAGGAATGTGATATCCCGGAAATTTGGGCAATATCAATTTAATAATCTGTGTTAAAAATTAAATTAATTTGATAATAATTGTTAATAAGATTTGAATTGATTTAATAATCTTCCTTTAAATAAATATTTAACTGATAATTTATCTTTTAAAAGCTAATAAATTGTTTTCTATTTATAGTATATATGTATTTGTATATATTATAAATGGATAAGCTCTGTTTTAAATTTAAAAAATAAAGACATGTTTTCTAATTCTAATATTTCTGATAACTGGAAATTTGATTTAATTTAGTATTAAGTTATTAAATAATAACTATATGGTTTTAAATACTTAAGATAAATGTTTAATAGTTAGATCTTATTCTAGCTTAAGTTTAAATTTAAAATTTATTAACAAAAAGATTGTTTTATTTTCTTTTTAGTATAGCTTGGTAAAAATATGTTTTATTTACTCAAGATAAAAGTTATTTGTTTAAAAGTATTCTAGCCTAAGTCTAAATTTAAATAAAAGTGTGTTCTATTTTCTTTTTAAATATAGTTTGATTAAAAGTAATTTATTAAATAAGAGACAATTTCTTTAATAATGAGTTTTGTTAATCATGTAATATTTTTTTACAAATGGAGATTACTATTTCAAATTTATCTAAATACACATATGTGCATTTTGGAGAAAGCTATAATTTGAAAGATTAAAAGTAAGTCTTTTAAAAATGTTTAAAATTTAAAATAAACCTTATTTATATTAACACAAGTATAAAAATAAAAGAGAAATAAAAAGAAACAAATATGTTAAGTAACAAACCATTACAAGTGATAAACAACTTTATATCTATGAACATCAAGTATGAAGCAAACCAGGTTTGTGTAAAATAAAAAAAATAAAAGAGTAAGGCCTGTAGGTAGTTATGTAGAGCAAGAAAAAGTAAAGTAAAGTAAGGTATATTTGTAGCTTTAAATAAGTATGCAAGCAAGTATATTAACAAAGTAAAATAAATATCTATCAAACATAAAAAAAAAGGTAAAAGCAAGAATATCTGAGCATAAAATATGTAGGTTAGAGAAACAAAGTAAAGTTAAGATAAATGTTTAATAGTTAGAACTTATTCTAGCTTAAGTTTAAATTTAAAATTTATTAACAAAAAGATTGTTTTATTTTCTTTTTAGTATAGCTTGATAAAAATATGTTTTATTTACTTAAGATAAAAGTTATTTGTTTAAAAGTATTCTAGCCTGAGTCTAAATTTAAATAAAAGTGTGTTCTATTTTCTTTTTAAATATAGTTTGGTTAAATAAATAATTTATTAAATAAGAGACAATTTCTTTAATAATGAGTTTTGTTAATCATGTAATATTTTTTTACAAATGGAGATTACTATTTCAAATTTATCTAAATACACATATGTGTATTTTGGAGAAAGCTATAATTTGAAAGATTAAAAGTAAGTCTTTTAAAAATGTTTAAAATTTAAAATAAACCTTATTTATATTAACACAAGTATAAAAATAAAAGAGAAATAAAAGGAAACAAATATGTTAAGTAACAAACCATTACAAGTGATAAACAACTTTATATCTACGAACATCAAGTATGAAGCAAACCAGGTTTGTGTAAAATAAAAAAAATAAAAGAGTAAGGCCTGTAGGTAGTTATGTAGAGCAAGCAAAAGTAAAGTAAAGTAAGGTATATTTGTAGCTTTAAATAAGTATGCAAGCAAGTATATTAACAAAGTAAAATAAATATCTATCAAACATAAAAAAAAGGTAAAAGCAAAAATATCTGAACATAAAATATGCAGGTTAGAGAAACAAAGCAAAGTAAAAATATAAATGCAGGCAGCGTGTAAATAAAGACTCAGGCAAGAAAAAAGAAAAAAAAATGCAAAGCAAAAGTAATAAGTAAGAAAAATATCTATGTACTAATAAGTTATGTATGAGACATTAAGTACATTAGCATTAAATGCTTTCATTTCTTAGCAGCTAGCAAAGTCATTTCGAATTGTATAAAGATCAACTCAGCCTCCTAATACAAAATCTTGCCTGATACAAACAAATAATAGTACCCGCAAATTGCTTAACCCAGATATCACCTACCCTGTAAACTTCTTTATATACATGCCTTCTTATTTTAGTTCGTTCAAGTCATAGTAAACCTAAAAATATACAAGTAGCAAACATTTCTATTTTTATAAAACTGAAGCATTATACCTCAACAAGGCAAGAAGATTTAGAATCAAAAGCAATGCCATTCTCAGTTTTTAAAGTTCAGGCTGTTTCAATACAATATGCTCTGTTCATTTTCAGAACAAGGTGGGTAACTTTAATTTCTAAAACTTAAGTATTTAAAACTGGTTGCAAGGTTAAAATCTGGAATAAGTGTGATTTGTATGTATGTATTATTCTGTGCATATGGATGTTGTCTGGGTACATTTTGAAGTCTCTGTAACAAACCTATTTATTTTGTTTCCAGGCTTGAGTTTGATTCAAATTTTTTTAATCTCTTGATCTAATAGCTTTCAGGACTTAGAATACAAACATAAATTGTTTGTTTCAACATAATTTAGAGTTTAAGTTTTATTTAAGTTGAACTAAATTTGAATATTGTTCTGGAAAATCAATATAACAGAGTAAAACTTGAATAAGAGAAAAACCAAACATTTTAAATTATAAATTCAGGAACATACTTTGAATCTCTGTAACAAAATATGAATTTTAAAACTTAAATCAAGATTTTTAGTACTAGGAGTTAAGTGCAGTTCTGGTATGAATTGAAAATTCAAATTTGGGATTTTTGGGTGATCACTGTTATCTGGGTGGTCGGGCTTGTTCGTTACGATCGAGGGGCCTGTAGTGGTGATGGGAAAATGTCTGATGGTTGGTCTGAGCACGGTGGCGATGGTGGCATTCGTTTGAAGTAGGTAACCCTAGTTTAACTAGGCTATGTTGTTCGATCCACTGCGGGTACTATGATTGATCGAGCGTTTCGTGCTTTTGGGAGATGGTGGTTGGGTTGTAGAGGAAGTGCCGGAGTTTCAGGACCCCTGATGGTCCGAGTAGCAGCGGCGAACCGTTGACGGGTTGTGAGGTGGAAATGCTCTGGTGTTTCCAGGTTGCAGGGGTGGTTCCAGGTTGAGTTTGATGCTCAAATTCGTCTTCAAGGATGCGTGGAAGTCCTGGTGATCGAAACTGGAGGAGGTGGTGATAGATGATTTGTGGAGGTCGTCAAAGATGGTCGGAGTTTGGTGGAGAAACGGTGCACGTGCATCGTGCCCATTATAGTGCTAAAGAGTTTTGTTGGGTGCAGGGTATTTTTCCTCGAGAAATACTTGGGTCACTCGAGTATGTGACTCGAAGCAGAGGGAGGGATGACTCGAAGTAAATGTTGATGGGCTCGAGTCAGTGTTTGTTTCAGGCATTGTAAAACCTGGGAGCATAAATTTGATTTTAAACAGATTCAAATGAAACCTAAAAATAAATAATAGATTTAAACAAGGTTAAAATCCAGTTGGAAGTTTGAATTCAAGTGTATTTTTGGATTCAAATTTGAAATGAAATCAAAGTTTAAAATGTTTAAAGGTGGGTTTTCAGGTTTAAAAACCTGACAGGTTTTCAGATTTTAAATTAATTTAAAGTTTGAAACAGAATTTAAACTGTGATTTAAATTCAAAAATTTAAAGTATAGATTCAAATGGACTTTTGAACCTTAAGGTTTTAAAATGGATTTGGATTTGAAAGTCAACTTTTTAATTCAAGTTTTTTAAAGGGAAGTTTAAATCAAAGATAAATTGATGGATTCAAGTTTACTTTGAATTCAAATCTGAAAATTTAAATCAGTTTTTAAATATGAATGTTTTAAAAATAAGTTCAAATAAAATAGTTTTGAAAAGTAAATTTGTTTCAAATAAATATTTAACTTGATTTCGAGAGAATTCTTTTATAAAAGGTTTTTGAATGGAAGTTAAATAAATTGTTTAACTTGAATTTGCAAGTTAAAAATACAATGTAATTTAAAAGCTAAAATTTTAACTAAAAGTTAAGTAGTTTAATTTAAAGGCTTTTCTTATATAAGTTCATATGTAAATAATAAAAGTTATTTACATTTATTTTAAAAGATTTTAAATTGAATTTAAATTTAGTTAATGTTAAATAAATAATTATTTTGAATCTTAAATTCAAAATGGAATTTGAATTTAAATTTAAAATGTAATGTTCTAATACACTTTAATATTAAAGGAGTCATTAATAAAGAAATAAGTTATCTTAGAAATAATTTAGATATTAAATTGATTTAATGAATAAGTTAATTAAGGAATGACTTATGTATTTAATTTATAAATTAATAATTTAGATTAATTTATAACTTGAGATTAATTAAGAAGTAAATTAAGAAATATTATTAATTAATGAAATAATTAACTAAGAATTATTCAGTAATTAATTAATGTGATAAATTTTAATAATTAATTAGATTAATTAATTAAGATAATCATTTGTAAAATTATTAAATAATTACTTGATAAAGGTAATTAAGGGATTTATTACTTATTGTAATAAATTTAATAATATGACTAAATTAAGTTAATTAATTTATTTTAATTAATTTAAGATAGTCATTTGATAAATTGAAAGTAAAATTACTTAGTGTAATTAATGGAGCATAATTACTTAAGGGAGTAATTAGATGATAATTACTGAATGTAATTAATTGGAAAAGAATTGATAAATATAGCAATTTGGGTAATTACTTTTGTGATTAATCAAAGGATTAATTAATGGGAAGAATTAATCATGGGATAATTAATTTATTAATGTAAGTAATTAAGGATAGTTAATTACTGGTTTGTTATTAATCCAAGGTGATTAATAATTATGTTTAATTAAAGATTAATCATTTAATGTAATTAATTTAAATAAAGAAATTTAATTTAAATCTGAATTAGAGATCATTAATTAATATAATTAATGATGCAATTAAGAATTGGTTAATTAAGGAATAGTTCATAAGGTGGTGATTAATTTATGTAATTAATTAAGGATAAATGTAATTAATTATATTTAATTAATAAATGAAGTAATTATATGTTAATTACGATGAATGATTTAAAATAATTAATCTGTGGAATTAAATAAAGACTAATTAGTTATTGTAGTTAGAAGATGATTAATCAAAGATGTTTAATCAAGATGAATATCTAGAGAATAATTGATTAATTTGATTTATAATTAATTAATGGTTGTATGAGCAGGATTTATAGATGAAGTAATTAATTTAATTTACTTTAAATTAATTAGAGATAGAAGTAGTTAATTTAATTCATTTTAAATTAATTATAAATGATATGATTATAAATCATTGCTTCTGGATGAATGATATTGATATTTCATTGATTGATTGTGACCTCAGATTTGAGATGAGAAATATCTATGTGCTATGGATGTATGGTTTAAGTATGATAATAGTTAGTATCTGTTTGGATGATGATATAGATTATCCGTTTATGAAGAAAATGTGATTATCTATTATGAAATGTGAATTATCTATCTGTGTGTATATTGATAATGTTGAATTGAACTGTTAAGACTAAATAGACAACTTGGCCTTAAAAGATACGTTTTGGATTTCAATGAGACCGGGATCGGGTCTCCATATTTGGATATCCGAAAACCACATCGATCCAAATTAACGATAGGTCGTGAATGTGAAGTGAAAATGAAGATTCAGAGTGTAAGGGTTATTGTCGTTAACTGATACAGCTCAGGGGATAAGTCGTATGCAACCTAAAGGGGAAGATCGTTCTCGAGTTAAGGAAGCTTTGTTTTTAGGTCTTAAGGCATTCACGAGTCAAGCAACTATGAGTCGTGAACGACCTAACTGGTCGAGTGAAAGGGAGGTACGACCTAACGAAGAAGAGGCACGAGATAACAGACACTTGAGTCGTATACGGGTTAATGAAACAGGGCTACGACTCAACGGGAACTTGGGGTGTTCGAGTCTGATGAGTCGTACACGACTCAACGACCTATACATAAGTCGTTCACGACTTAACACAAAGAAAGGGAAGGTTTCAGCAATTAAGGGCCTTGAGTCGGAGGCGGAACACGACCTAGGTAAGTCGTTCGAAGAGGCATGCCGCAAAGAACTTGGAAGCTTGAGTCGTGTGGGTCTTGAGTCGGTCCTTAGTTGAGTCGTGAGTCGTTCACGACCTATGTTGAGTCATATATGTTGAATTACGAGCTGGTATGTAAACACTGGTGTTGAATCGGTCAATTGATGAGTCGGTTGAGTCATGTTGTAATGTAATTGTTTTGAGTCGTGTGTTGTTCTGTTGAGTCGTGGCATTTTAAGTCGTAAGTGTTGTACTGTTTGTATTTTTCCTAAGTCATGAGTCGTATGAACTGTGAAGTCATGAGCCGTGAATCTGTTGAGTCGTGAGTCATTGAGCCGGCATGGTGTTGTAAGTGTTAAACCGTGTACATTGAGTCTCTACCGACTTATGGTGAGTCGTAAGTCGTATGCGACTTAAGGGTCAGGGTCAAAACTCTATAAATAGGGGGGGGTGCGTTGTACATTGTGAGTAGTTGATTTTGAAATAAAATTCCTTGTTGATTGCTTTGTGCTTTCTTCTCTAATTGGTAGTTGAGTGTAATCTCCTATCTCCACTTACGTCATTCGAGTGCGCTCGAATCCACGTTTGTTGAAGCCGATTCACGGAATCTAGTGCGCTAGATCAACGTACGAAGAATCGTAGATCTTTGAACACGGTATAGTGCGCTATCAACGTGTTTGAGATAGCTAGAATTCGGTATCTTCGGATCAACGAATTTGGGCAATTCGGTATCTTCATTCCATCGATCGCTACTTTCACCAATTGAAGTTTGTTTTGATTAATCCGCTGCGTCATTATTGGTATCAGAGCCATACTTAGCCAATCATAGCTAAGTTGATTCTTGGAGCCAAGTATTTGAAGGTGTGTTCGTTGTGTTCATCTTGAAGTTGCAACAAGTTTGGAGTATTTGATCTATAGCATTTTGAATCAAGGTGTTGGAGAGTGTTTGAATTTGTGAGGAGATTTTTGCGCGCCAAGTATAGAAGAGTGTGAGCCGTGCCTTATGTTTGAATTGAAGCCGACTTAACCTTGAGCCGAGCCAAGTTAAGTCGTGAAGATCAAGCCGAGACAAGATTGAGCCGAGCATTGTTGTTTGAAGTTGAAGGTTGAGCCGTGACTTATTGTTGTTTTGTGAAGTGTTGTGTTGATTCAATCATGCCGCCAAGGAGAGCTAATCGCCATCAAAATGTTGAAGCCTTATATAGACGAGAAGAGGCCGATCAAATGGAACAACGTATGCATGAGAAGATTGATGAAGGCATTGGTAGGTTGGAGAAGCTTATGATTGATATGAATCAAAGTAGAAGAAGAAATTCACCTGAGTCCATTCGTGGAGGAAGTAGAGTTTCACATCATTCAGATCGGGAGAGGAGAGAGAGTCAGGATCAACGGAGTGTTGATAATCGAAGTAGGAGGAATGATGATGGTCGTGATCGAAGAAATATGGGTAGTAGGAGTGGTGGTAGAGATGCTGGAGGGTGTGAAAGACAATGATATGCATCAGACTTTGATGAGCGGTTTGATGGTGAGAGGGGAAGTATTCATTTCAGAGACCGAGATCAGGGACAACGTCAGTATCGGGTTATTGATGAAGATCGACGTTGGGAATCGGGAATGAAGATGGAGATTCCGGAGTTTAAAGGAGGAATGGTAGCTGAAGAATTCTTAGATTGGATATCTAATGTGGAGGAAATCTTTGATTTCAAGGAGGTTCCGGAGAATCGAAGGGTGAAGTTAGTTGCTACAAGGCTGAGGGGAAGAGCTTTGGCATGGTGGCAGCAAACTAAACTTACTCGTGAACGAATGGGGAAGTCAAAGATAGAATCTTGGGAGAAGATGAAGAAGTTAATGCGGGCTACATTCTTACCATACAACTATCAATCACTTATGTACTAGAGATTGCAGAATCTGAGGCAAGGGACGAAGTCTGTTAATGATTATGCTGACGAATTATACCAACTCATTGCCAGGAATGATATTATGGAAACGGAAGAACAACTAACTGCTCGATTCATTGGGGGATTGAGAATGCAGATCCAGGATATGGTTAATATGTTTGATCCTAGATTAGTGGCAGAGGCACATCAGAAAGCGTTGGCTTGGGAGAAGCAAGGAAGGCGTGGAGGTGGTGTGTTTACTAATTCCAATAATCAAGCAAGGGGTGTTAGTGGAAGTTCTAATGTTCCTAAACCTGTCAATAAGCCAGTGGTAAAGGAGGCTGAGAAGGCGAAGGTTAACAGTGTTTTCAAATGTTATAATTGTCAGGAGTTGGGTCACAAAAGCAATGAATGTCCGAAGCCGAAGAAGAGAGCAATGGTTGCTGAGATTGAGGATGATGATGAGAAGGCAGAATGTTTAAATACACCTTATGTTGAGGAGGAAGAAGAATTGTCTGGAGATGAAGGTTGTAATCTTATGATGAGGAGGTCATGTCTTACACCAAAGCAAGAGGAGGATTGTAGTTGGTTGAGAAGCAATATTTTTCAGTTGACATGCACTATTCTAGGGAAAGTTTGCAAGTTCGTTATTGATGCTGGAAGCTGTGACAACATTATTTCTATAGAAGCAGTAAGAAAGTTTAACTTGAAAACTGAGAAGCATCCTAAACCGTACAAGCTAGCATGGTTAAGGAAGGGTGGTGAAGTGAAGGTGTGTCGAAGGGCTTGTGTTAATTTTTCTATTGGGAAGAAGTACAAAGATGAAATTTGGTGTGACGTTGTAGACATGGACGTATGTCATCTGTTGTTGGGCAGACCGTGGCAGTTTGATAGATCAGTTCAACATGATGGTCGTGCCAATAGTTACAGTTTCATGTTCGAGGGTACTAAAATCACTTTGGTTCCAAAAAAGCAACAACAGAAGGAGAGCAAGCTAGAGGAGATTGAGGAATTGAAAACTCTGTTGACTTTGAAGGAGTTTGTTAAGGAGGTTGAAGAGGAGCCTGAAGTCTATTTGTTGATTGGGCGAGAGAGCAGTGAAGAGGTTGAAATTCCAGAGGAAGCAAAGCCAGTTTTGAAAGAGTTTGAAGATGTATTTCCAGAGGAGTTGCCTAAGGAGTTACCACCATTGAGAGACATTCAACATTAAATTGATCTTGTTCCAGGAGCAGTGTTACCACATCGACCACATTACCGAATGAGTCCGAAGGAACATGAGGAGTTACGAAGGCAGGTGGAAGAGTTACTTGAGCAGGGACGTGTTCAGGAAAGCTTGAGTCCTTGTGCAGTACCAGCTTTGTTGGTGCCCAAGAAGGATGGAACATGGAGAATGTGTACAGATAGTAGAGCTTTGAACAAGATTACTGTTCGTTACAGATTTCCTATGCCGAGGTTGGATGACTTACTGGATCAGTTGAGTGGGGCTACTATATTTTCGAAGATTGATTTGAAGAGTGGATATCATCAAATTCGAATTAGACCAGGTGACGAATGGAAGACAGCTTTCAAGACAAGAGAGGGGTTATACGAATGGTTGGTTATGCCATTTGGTTTGTCAAATGCACCTAGTACATTCATGCGGGTGATGAATCAAATCTTTAGACCCTTCATTGGGAAGTTCATGGTGGTTTATTTCGATGATATTCTGATATATAGCAGGAGTATGGAGGAGCATGTTCTACATTTGAGGGAAGTGTTGATTATACTTCGTGAAGAACAATTTTATGCTGCTACAAAGAAATGTGTGTTTATGACAAGAAGTGTTTTATTTCTGGGGTATGTTGTTTCGGAGGAAGGAATTCAAGTAGACCAGAATAAAGTTGAGGCAGTCAGAAATTGGCCACAGCCGAGAACTATCACTGAAATTAGAAGTTTCCATGGATTGGCGTCATTCTACCGAAGGTTTATTCCACACTTCAGTAGTGTGATGGCACCAGTTACTGATTGCATGAAGGGGAAACAGTTTGTATGGTCAAAGGAAGCGGGAGTTGCTTTTGAACGAATCAAAGAATTATTGACGACAGCACCAATTCTTGTATTCTTGTTTTACCAAATTTTCAGTTGTTGTTTGAATTGCACACTGATGCGTCGAAGGTGGGAATTGGAGGAGTCTTGGGTCAGAGTGGGAAACCCGTTGCTTATTTCAGTGTGAAGTTGTCAAGGGCAAAGATGAGATACAGTACATATGACATTGAATTCTATGCTGTTGTGCAAACGATTAAACATTAGAGACATTATCTATTTCAGAAGGAGTTTGTTCTATACACTGATCATGAGGCGTTGAAGCATTTGCAGGGACAGGACAAGATTTCAGCGAGACATGCATCATGGATTGCTTATTTACAGCAGTTTACTTTTGTCGTTAAGCACAAATCAGGGGTGACGAATCGGGTAGCTGATGCTTTGAGTAGGAGGAGTCATTTATTAACAACAATGAAGGTTGAAGTGACAGGGTTTGAAATGTTGCCAGAGCTGATTGAAGAAGATCCTTATTTTGTGAAATTTGTTGAAAAGGTAAAGGAAGGAAGTGATGACGGGTTTTTATTGGTGGATGGTTTTCTGTTTAAAGGGAATCGTTTATGCATACTGGATTGTAGCTTGAGATTGAAAATTATCAAGGAGTTACACGAGGAAGGGCATGTGGGCCGTGATCGTACTTTGCAATTGATTTCACAGTCTTACTTTTGGCCGTCGATGAGGAAAGAAGTGGGAAGGTTTGTGGAGCGATGTCATATTTGCCAAGTTTCGAAAGGAACCACGACCAATGCTGGGTTGTATATACCGTTGCCTGTACCGGCTAGACCATGGGTTGATGTGAGTATGGACTTTGTATTGGGATTGCCGAGAACGCAGCGTGGTAATGATTCTATATATGTAGTGGTTGACAGATTTTCTAAAATGGCACATTTTATTGCTTGCAAGAAGACGACGGATGCTGTTCGTGTTGCTCAGTTATTTTTCAAGGAGATCTATCGACTTCATGGATTGCCAGAGTCTATTGTGTCAGATAGGGATACTCGTTTTCTAAGTCATTTTTGGTTAAGTTTGTGGAAGATGGTGGGAACGAAGCTGAAATTTAGTAGTGCTTATCATCCGCAAACTGATGGACAGACAGAAGTTGTTAACCGATCGTTGGGGAATTTGTTGCGATGTCTTGTGAAGGACAATATGAAGAGTTGGGACATGAAGTTATGCCAAGCCGAGTTTGCACACAATCATGCAATGAATCGTAGCACGGGATTCAGTCCATTTCAGATTATATATTCAAATTTACCCAGGGGACCGTTGGATTTAGCGGTGGTACCACAACCGAAGGGGACAGCTAAACGAGCTGCTGATTTTGTTGATGAGTTGACTGAATGTCATAAAATTGTTCAAGAACGATTGGAAAAGTCAAATGAGAAATATAAGAAATTTGCAGACTTGAAGCGACGAAATGTTGAATTTAACGAAGGAGATTTGGTGTATGCCGTGTTAACCAAAGATCGTTTTCCAGCAGGCGCTTATAACAAGTTGAAAGCCAGAAAAATTGGTCCTGTAGAAGTTGTGAAACGGATCAATGAGAATGCTTATAAGTTGAAGCTACCGGAGGATGTATACACTTCTGACGTATTCAATGTTAAACATCTTGTGTCATATTATGGAGATGGACAATCTGTTAGGGAGGAATTTACGAATTCGAGGTCGAATTTTTCTCAACCAGGGGAGGATGATACAGCTCAGGGGATAAGTCGTATGCAACCTAAAGGGGAAGATCGTTCTCGAGTTAAGGAAGCTTTGTTTTTAGGTCTTAAGGCGTTCACGAGTCAAGCAACTATGAGTCGTGAACGACCTAACTGGTCGAGTGAAAGGGAGGTACGACCTAACGAAGAAGAGGCACGAGATAACAGACACTTGAGTCGTATACGGGTTAATGAAACAGGGCTACGACTCAACGGGAACTTGGGGTGTTCGAGTCTGATGAGTCGTACACGACTCAACGACCCATACATAAGTCGTTCACGACTTAACACAAAGAAAGGGAAGGTTTCAGCAATTAAGGGCCTTGAGTCGGAGGCGGAACACAACCTAGCTAAGTCGTTCGAAGAGGCATGCCGCAAAGAACTTGGAAGCTTGAGTCGTGTGGGTCTTGAGTCGGTCCTTAGTTGAGTCGTGAGTCGTTCACGACCTATGTTGAGTCGTATATGTTGAATTACGAGCTGGTATGTAAACACTGGTGTTGAATCGGTCAATTGATGAGTCGGTTGAGTCATGTTGTAATGTAATTGTTTTGAGTCGTGTGTTGTTCTGTTGAGTCGTGGCATTTTAAGTCGTAAGTGTTGTACTGTTTGTATTTTTCCTAAGTCATGAGTCGTATGAACTGTGAAGTCATGAGCCGTGAATCTGTTGAGTCGTGAGTCATTGAGCCGGCATGGTGTTGTAAGTGTTAAACCGTGTACATTGAGTCGCCACCGACTTATGGTGAGTCGTAAGTCGTATGCGACTTAAGGGTCTGGGTCAAAACTCTATAAATAGGGGGGGTGCGTTGTACATTGTGAGTAGTTGATTTTGAAATAAAATTCCTTGTTGATTGCTTTGTGCTTTCTTCTCTAATTGGTAGTTGAGTGTAATCTCCTATCTCCACTTACGTCATTCGAGTGCGCTCGAATCCACGTTTGTTGAAGCCGATTCACGGAATCTAGTGCGCTAGATCAACGTACGAAGAATCGTAGATCTTTGAACACGGTATAGTGCGCTATCAACGTGTTTGAGATAGCTAGAATTCGGTATCTTCGGATCAACGAATTTGGGCAATTCGGTATCTTCATTCCATCGATCGCTACTTTCACCAATTGAAGTTTGTTTTGATTAATCCGCTGCGTCATTAACTCTGAGGGTGATTCCAAAATGAGTGTAACGAGATAATGCATTCGGTTTCGTTCGAACCCGGAACGAACTTGTATGGATTGAATGCTTTCAGCACATCGTCAGGCGAACGATGAGCATTCTAAGAATAAGGTTCAATAAAGGTAATCGCAGCCTCAAGCCTCATCAACCGGGAATGGCTAAAACAGGGGAGGTGCAGCAAGGTTAGGTGGGTTATGCCCAAGCAGGATGAGATATACCCCTGTCTAGATGTCCCTTTATTTTTTGGCTGTGTGAGCGGTTGATTGCAACAACTGCCGGGGTTATCTTGTTCGGGACTGTTCAGTAAGGAATGGTTCCGGTCTTGTGTTTTAGGGGGTCGGGAATGATCCTCGGTACGTTCATCTAGGCCACGTACTGTGACGGGCGGTACCCCAGTAGCCCTGCCATTGTATGGAATCCACAATCCAATAAGTGCCAACGGTTTTGATTGTATTACCCACTTTTGTGGCTAGTAGCTGGAATTTAATAGATGTAAAAATTTCGGCTATTTTCTATTTACTTGAAAACCCTAGACCTATTATAATATCACTGAATTTCCTATCAAATGTTTGGTTAGCGTGAGGTAAAAACTTACCCATGTTTATGTGTGGGGAGTCTTACGTGATACCTTTTATTTCAAAGATTTTCAAAATCAAGCAACTTTAACCTGTTACTCACACCAGACCCATGTCTGACCCGGAGTTTATTTCTATTTTTCCTAAACTCTCGAGTACTCAAATTTTTATGAGTAACCAAGGGATTCAGGTTGGCTTTGACGAATTCTGGAGGAGCAATGCAGCAGGAGGCTTCAGCGTTTGTAGATATATAGTTCCTCTGTGTTGGTATCTTTGAGTTATTTGTTTGAGTTGTATCGAGTTGTATTAACTAGACAGGTGTTTCTAACTGTCTAGTATGTGTTGTATGATCTGTATAACTCTGATTGATGTTGTATATTATGTAAGAACTTATGTGATCAATATAATTTATCGTTCCATTGTGAGATTCTGATGTTGTTGTTCTTTCTTCTCTATCTTTTCTATTTTCTCACCCCTTTCTTTCTTCAAGATGATACAGATTTCTGGGGTCAGAAATCTGGGTCGTCACAGTCACGCAAACCAGTCTCTCAGCCTACTTGCAAGAGTACCTGAGAGTAATAAGTAAGGGACAACACAAATAACTTTGGGTCAACCAACGGTCTAGTGTAAATGGCTCATCTTTTCAAAATAATATATAAACCAGATATATATATATATATATATATATTATATGAGTATAAAGAACCAATCTAAAGAACCAATACATATCCCTGTAAGAATGGTCACGAGACATGCATATTGCACTATGCTTATACCACTCTTCTGCATGCAAAAGTATTAGCACATAACATAGTATGTCTAATCTACAAATAGGTTAAAGGGATTACCACTTTACATCAATAGGTCATATGGTGTTTGGATATAAGACTTAAAATAATACTACAAATCAAAGAAGACATCCAAAGAACCCAAAACTACACTCATCCTCGCAATCCCATTGCGATTCATGGATATTTAGCAACATTCGTTTCTAACCTCGTCACAAAGTCAATGAAATCGCCAGAAGCTTATTGTAGAAGACAATTGTGTACAAAAAGAGACCCTATCAAAGATCCTATTGTTAATGTTCTCATGGTGAGTGTGACCCATCACTGGTGCTCTCATGATAAACACCCCCAACACAGGTAATAATCTCCATGTTACAATCCCCATATCTCGATTACTAATGCTTTCATGGCACATTACAGGTCGGACATATGCTAGACGTGAGAGGAACTTATAACACCCTTGATTTTTAATAAAAAGAAATAATTATTATAAATATCATTTTGATAATTTGACATAAAGATAAAAAATTGTATTTTTACCAATGAAGGAATTTAGAGAGATCAGACTTTTCCACTGCATACAGTAAAATTTTCTAGCCCAAATTTATACATAGAATGTCAAAAACTAATATTGGATTAAGGAGATATAGATTGTTTACCATAACATGTTTTTTAGAGCGAAACAGGTCGAGGCCCAAGTGGGGCTAAACAGAATTTTGGATTTATTAGCTATAAATTGGAAGGATACGTAATCCTAGCTCATCCTATTCTCAATTCTCTTCATTCGTAGCCACTGCTAAACCATAATCTAAAAATTATGTTTCATTTCCTTCTTTTTCCTCACTTCTAAATCAAGTCTCCAAATAAATATAGTAAATCAAATTAAGAAAAAGAGGAAATTAAATCATTGCACTAGCAAAATAGAAGCACGGAAGTCAAATCAAAAGGTGGAATTCGAAGATTGCCATCGAAAACTTATCAAAACAATTTATAGAGATGAGTGAGTTTATTTACGAAATGAAAATGTTGTTAGATAAGCATTTGAGTTCCACTTATATATCTATATAAATTCAAACATGATTTATAAGTTAGATTAATGTTTTTAAATTGAGGATTTATGCAAATTGGGTAGTTTAGAAAACCCCACAGTACTATTTTGATAGTAGAAATTATTATGAATTGGGAGAGTATAGTTTGATTGATAATTCACCTTAAAATCATATCGTACTAATTCTATGCAATAGATGTGAATTAACTAGGTAAATAAAAGTGAATTTATATACAAAAATGGATCATAAATAGTTTATATGGTTAACTAGATAAATTATACAAAATTTGGATGTAATAAAAGTTGTAATTAGATATAGATAATGGTTTAAAAATGAGTTTATATGAACTCAAAAGTCATATTTGAAATTCAGATAGAAGATTTAACAATAAGCGATTAGAACTAGATAAATAACAAGTTAAAATGTTGAAAAAACTATTCTTAGGCAAATGGTTGGATGACCATGTTTGAATGGTTGGTTGATTGGTTTTGAGGAAAGATTGAGAAAATATGAGTCAAACCCAAGGAAAAATAGTTCACTTTCTGGGATGAGCAATCAACTAGCCACATCAGTCGACTAAACTCTAAAGGAGTCGACTAACTGGAATTAAACAGTTAATTGACAACCGGTTGAGGAAAAAGTGGTTGTAGGCGAATAATCGATTGACTATAAGGCACCAGTCGATTGAACAACTAAGGAGTCCACTAGTTATGTTTATCCAGTTGACTATTACGTTGTTAAGAAAAATATATATATTAGGGACCAGTCGTCTGACCATGTCTGTTCAATCAACTTATAGCTTATGGGTATCCTTTGTTGAATCTAAACCCAAGCAGGCCAAATATGATAGTTGGGGATTCATTTCCCACTTCCTTGATGTTATGGTGATTATATAGCTTGAGGATGCTATATATATGATACTCAATGGGGCATGCGATTGTATCATACTTAATTGCTCTTATTGTTACTGTTAGTGCCCCGCTCGAGCATTTTAACTTGTAGACTACTGGG
Organism: Allium cepa; assembly: GCA_030765085.1. NCBI lineage: Eukaryota > Viridiplantae > Streptophyta > Magnoliopsida > Asparagales > Amaryllidaceae > Allium > Allium cepa. The sequence goes on from CM060935.1 coordinate 65,524,162, forward strand.
GAGTAGTGGAGATACCATATTAGTAGGGTTTACACTGTTCAGTTTGATATACCTACAAGGGAGTCAAATTGCCATCGGCAGTTTCTAGCGGCTAAATGATATAAAGTGTAGGACACGTTTACCAATGAGGTTTGTTTACTCGATGCTTTGGTAGGCAGTTTGCCATCGAGATTGTATACCCGATGTGTGAATAGGCATTGTGATTGTATATGCTAAGAGGTTTACCATTGAGATTGTTTACTCAATGTATGGTTAGGTGGTTTAATATCAAGATTGTGTACTTGATACATTGTCAGGCTTACCTAACTCTGGATGTCTAACTTTCAGGTGGGATTCTTTGTGGATTATTATCTGATTTTAGGCGTATTATAGTCTATTATCCTACATTTTGTCAATTGTCTAATTTTTAGATGTAGTACACACATACAAATAAACACCCTTAGGTTGTGAGATTATCAATGATAATTTAATTGCCTATCAACATTGTACCAATAATGATATTTCCTACTCACCAGACTTTGTCCGATCCCCTCTATTTTATACTTATTATAGGATTACAAGATAGTAAGGTGGTATAATGAGGATAAGAAACATGGACGAGGTGACCATGCGCTTTTGAGTTACATTTACTTATTGTCATTCCATAAGTACTTATTGTACTTTTTAGCCAAACATCTATCATATTTCTTGTTGGATATTATAGGAAACTTTATTTAAATGTTTCTAGTATGGATCACTATTGTTTTAAAACAGACATGATTTGATTTAATTTAGGATTTTATTCCATCTGCTATGAGATCTAAAAGATTATAATATCGAAAGTTTATATTTATCATTATACCATATAACTCATCAAAAACCTAATGATCGGTACTTCATGGCAGGATCCGTGTTTGATTGCCGCTTTTGGGCTTTGAATCGGTATGTTCGGAGTGCAGGTTATTATACTCGATATCTGAATTTAGGTTTAAGATTCCTTAAGGATTAGAAACATATTGAGAGAGCATACTTGTATATTTAAAAATTATTTGTGTATATATAAGTATAACACAGATACACATACATAATTCCAGTAATACTTACAATTATCTGACGAAAGTTGTCGATAATTCTTATTTACCGATAATAGAAAATTGAGCAATCAAACTGGAGATAATTTAGGTGTGGTGGCAGTTGAGGTTCCGTTATGAACATTCCATTATAGTTCCACCAGCATCCGTAGGCAAGAGGACATAGTGATGTTAAATTCAAAGAAGGACCACAGCTCAAGCATATGGCGTAGTTTTACCCCTCCGTCGGCATTGGATTTTCTCATACAGTGTTGAAATTTCAAAAGTTTGGGTGGAAAGTGTTATATGGGGATTGAATTAATTGTTGAGAGTCAGGCATAACTAAAAATAAGTGTGATGTTGATAAGGTATAATCGAGACATGGAGGGAGGACTCCTCAAAGTTGGAGTGAATCCCTCAGTTAAATTAGAAGTTGTATTCATATATAAGAAATAGTTATAGAAACCCTGTTTGACTTGAGTTCACCATTTTTAGTAGAAGAGGTGCTAAAACCCTCCACACTTGAAACATTAACCTTTTCAATCAACATTTGAGTTGTAGGGTAGAGTACCAAATTGAATTTTTTTTCCATAATAGTAAAGAGAAAACACCTTTTTTTGTGTCATTTTAACCAAAGATTGTTTGAGTTGTCAAAGTTTAGCACAAGATGTGATTTTTCTAAAGCTTATTTAATTTTAAAATAAAGTTGCTGCAGTACAAGATTGGCATGTACCAAAAATGCTACAATTGTAAGAATTTTTCTTGGTTCGCTTGGCTATTACAAGAAGTTTATTGAAGCTTTCACGAAGATTTCTGCATTGTTGACATGCTGTATGAAGAAAATTTTAGTTTTCTCATGGAATTTGGAGGGTGAGTATACTTGTATTATGTGAGAAATTATTGATTACTGCACATGTTTTAGTGCTCTCTAATGGTTTAAAATTATTTACTCTATACACCGCTGCATATGGTATACGGATTGGCACTACCTTGATGTAGGTGGGTAAAATTGTTTGTTATGCTAGTCAATATTTGAAAGTGCATGGGAAATATTATCCAACTCATGACCTTGAGTTGGTAGCTATTGTTTTTGCTTCCAAATCTTGAAGGCATTATCTTTTAAAGATTTGAGCTGTTTGCAGATCATAAGTCCCTTAAGTATTTATTTTTCTAATAAAATTTCAATTTGAGGCAACAGAGATGGATGAAGTTCTTAGCATCGTCGAATTCAATATTTTGTACACCATGGGCAAGGCAATGTTGTGGCTAATGCGTTGGTTACGACACACGACGTTATACTCTATGTTTTTGGAGTGGAAGCACTCGAAGTTAAAATATGGAAATAAATAATAATTTGTTAGGCTTGTTGACTTATCGCTTTGGCATATGACTATAGAAGAGTGTCAATGTAATGAATGACCTTTTCGACCTCCAAATTTCGACACTAAATACATCCACAATATCCGTGCATCGAACACCCAAGTGCAAGAAATACAGAACATTAGGGTAAAAGAAAAAGAAAAAAGAAACAATACAAGGAAGAAGAACACGATGTCAAAATCTCACCTACAGAACGATAATATATAATATCCCAAAAGATCTTTGCCAAAAATACAACTTTAATATACATACAACAATTAAAGTAATCTAAAAAAATTAAAGTAATCTAACTTATCATCAGCCTGGACAGTTATAATAACATGTCCTCACAAATGCCGATAGTTACAAAACAAGTACCGCAACGGAAATCAAATATGTGATAGGTCTTTGAGGCATCTAGCTCGTCTCCTGAATCTCTAAAGAGTCCATAGCTAAATTTGAAAATATACGCGGGGTCGACCCGAGCACTATAAGGAAATAACACCTGGATCAGTCTGGTAAACCAATGTGAGAAACTCATATCATATGGAAATTTTATATTTATAATACACTTCAAAATAGGTATTACACATCCATAACTATAGGTATCTCCAGGGTATAGTCACCTGGACCCTTGAGTTTCTAAACCCCTAGTCTATGCATCCTATCTTTGGTTTTATTCTTATCCGCTGGTGAGGCTACATCCAGCATTCGAGGATATGAGTCACAACTTGAGTAGAATTCAGAACCACACATGGATTTCACATCTCAACAGATCTCGAAATCACACATGGATTCCCATATCTCAATAAATCTCGAAATCTTTCATGGATTCTCACATCTTGAATATATCGCAAACAACTATATGTGTTCGAGCATCTCAAACAGATCTCGAATCTCCACATAGATTCTAGCATCTCAAACCAATCATGAACCTCTTCCAAAGCATAGAACGCGTATGTGGTTTTGAAGTGGTAACGGTTTCGAGTTATCTCATATAAGACTTATAATTACACTCTCCTACTTACCGATACTCCAAAAACCAATCGATAGGTTTTTGGCAAACGCAAATCCGGTTCTTTTGGAAATAAGTTGACAATAATAAGAGCGGAGTTCATCTCCTAACCGGATGGATTTCCTTATTATTTGTCCTAGAAGAGCAAAATGCGTTTATACGTACAGTATAGCATCATCGAAGATAACTTTATCGTATAATTCTCGTGTTTCTTCTAAATATTTCCAAAGTTATATTTTGACTAATTTAATAAAAATGAGAATGATCACATAAGAGAAACTGAGTCACGTATACTTTCCATAAGCAAGTAACACACAAACCATGTTTGACACATACAAGCACGATCAAGTCATATAAACAACTTCGAATCCCCTTTTTAATTAATTAATCCTTTATTAATTAAAATTACCTTTTTATACTTGTATAAATATATTTCAAATATCTTTACAAGGTTATATACAAGTATTCTACAATTCCCTATTCATTTATACTCTTTTCGGTACTTCATAAAAGTATTCATATATTTAACTCAATAGTATAATTATATTAACCAATCACTAACAAGATTTACATACTTTAAAAATATAGTCAAAGAGATTAAAACAAATATTACTTATGCATTGTTACTATAAACACCTTCTCTTTTCTACCTTAAAACCTATGCTTTTCTATCTTTCTCTCAAAAGATTTGATACTTGTTATTATCTTCATTATTCCGTTGTTAAATATCTAAGTATTTCCCAAAATAATTTAAGAATATTTTACCACTTTAAAATATTATTCAAGGATTTTAAAAATATGTTGCTAAAACATTGTTTACAACAAACCCAAAACATTTCACTTAATCATTATTATTAAAACTCTCTTTAAAGATTAATTACATTTACAAAGGTTTAAGGCAAGTGTTCCTCAACATTGTCATGATAACCCAAAACTTTTCCTTATAATTATCTCTTAAAATATTCTCTTTTAAAAGATCCAATTATATATGTAATTTAACAAGTTAATATTTTTACTTAACCTTACAAAATCATTCATTATAACTGAAGTGTTAAATCCAATTCTTCCTCTTTCTCTTCATTCGAGACTTAACTTACCTTTCCGAGCTTATATAAACACTTTAGAATACTGAAAACAATTTAAAGGAGATTATTCTAAATTATAAAATACAAAATTCAATTCATAGGATATTATATTATATAAATATTAAAAATACATTAATAAAATATTTAACAAATTTTCTAAAAACTATATATACTTTAAAACACTTATGATATAGTTTGAAATGTTTCTTCAAAATACTTGTTTTAAAAACCTTAAAAACATGTTTTGTTAGTACCTCAATTATTGATTTTGATAATAACAACCTTGATAACAATAAGATATTGATACAAATGTTTTTCTAAGTTATGCAGTACAAAGTACATGATATTATACTGGTATTTAATCGAAGATTGTGCAACATAAAAGACTCAAAGAATAGACATGAAGAATCATGAATATAAAGACCAAGGCATTAAAATCTTGAGACTATACTATAACGTATGGAGCCATTGAATATTGATAAAGCCTAGCAATCTTTGGTCTCTATATTCCATTTTCTAAATCCTTTATCTTTAAAACAAAATATATTTATAAAATATATTTAAAAATATTTTATAAAAGTTTTTGAAGGTTCAAAATGTTTATAACTATGTTTAAACTATATTACAAAGTATCAAATTATTTTACATGGTATAGGATTTTCAAAAAAAAATTAAAATAAACAAGTTTTCAAATTACAATAACCTATGTCAACATATAAGCAGATGATATGTCGATATACATGCTGTAATTTTGAAATTCAAACTTTAAAATAAAGTGTCTATTCGTCATAACTCTTCATGAATGGACATGTCTGTTTATTCTCTATATATAGGGTGTTTTCAAATGAATTTTTAACAACTACTTTCTTATTATCTTCTCTCCACTTACTCTGCCAAAAATAGTGAAAATTTATTCATATCTTCTCAATTTCAACCAGAATAAATTCAGTCTTTATTGTATTGATTCTCTACTATTTACTATCTGATTTCAATCATCTCTCTCTCTCAATCAAAGATCAAAGAATTGTCCAAGTGGCTATAGGTAAAGAAATTTACTTTACAATAACCATCAAACTCTAGTTGTATTTGCGTAGGTGTGATTGTAGCCCCTTCAAATCAATTGGGTGTGCTTGTAGCCCATCCAAATCAAGTGGGTGCATCCTGAGCTTGGAAAATCAGGAGGATATGTCTCGTATCCTCAGAATCGAGATTGTAATGGGATATGCCTTCCACCCTTTTAAAGATTGACATTGGAAAAGAAACATGTACAAGAAATTGTACAGGATCAGACGTAGGATAACTCTGAAGCAGTTAAATTTTTTTAATGTGAACACTCTAATTTTCTATTTTTTACTTTATTTCATTTATACTTATCTGTATTTGAATCTGTGATTGTTCATTTTGCATTTTTTATAATAATCTTGAAACAATTTTTAAAAAGATTTACAAAAATTAGAAAACACTATTCTCCTTCCACTAGCGTTTAATTAGCCTTAAGATCCATAATTCTACAACCCACATTTAGTATTAGTGGTTTTCACAAACTCATAATTTGATTTTTTGAAAAGTTATAATCGCTAGCAACACGGTAAACACATTTGTTAACACTTTTGTCAAAGGATAATCTACTGCTACATACCCACTTTTTAATGGCACTAATTGCACCTATTGGTCGTGTAGAATGAAGATCTAGTGGTTTAGATTTTTGGAATGTTACAAAAAATGAGTACACTATACCACAAACTAATTTTGCATAATGGACTTCTAACCAAAAGGAACTTGCACAGAATAATTCTAAAACCATGCATATTATATTTTGTTCACTATACAAAAATGAATTTAATAGAGTCTCTATTTGTAAATCTGCATATGAAATTTGGAGAACACTGCAAGTTATACAAGAGGCACTAGTAAAGTGAAACAGACTAACATTTCAATGTTAAGTAATCGGTTTCAATTGTTCAAAATGAATCCGAATGAGTTTATTTCTGACATGTACTGTAGATTTCAAGATATAGTGCATTCATTGGTTGCATTTGGCAAAAATAATTTCTGAAGAGGATCGAGTTACGAAAATTCTGAATTCACTCTCTTCGTAATGGGATCAGAAGGCCCCTGCAATTGAAAAGGCTAATGATATTAGCACTCAAAAAATTGAAAAATTAATAGGCAATTTAATGTCCTATGAAGCACAATTGCAGGGAAGAAGAGAATGTAAGGCAATAGAAAAGAAATCTATGCTTTCAATGCTATTACCGACGACCAGGATTCATACGATGAAAATGTTAGAAAATTCCTGAAATATAGAAAGATGAATTTTTTTTGGAAACCTAAGAACAAGATGTTTAGAATTAGAACTGCGACTAGATGCTTCAGCTGTGCTGAACTTAGTCATTTTCAGAGAGATTGCCCGCTTTCGAATAAATCAAAGATCTTACTGGAAAATGATTCATCTAGAAAAAGAAAAAAGGGCTTATACAGCAACTTTGGATGACTCGGATACTTTCTCTAGTGACAATGAACCAGATACTAAGAATGTGAATATGTGTTCACGGCAACAACAGACTAGTCAGAACTGATCAACAAAAAGCAGCAAAATGGTACCTTTTATTTAATAATTTTTATTTTTTTGGTTGATTTTGGTTTTTAGGAATAACATATAAATTAGTAATAATATTGGAAGAATATAAGTATATATATAGGAATATATTAGCATAATTTTGTTTTTTGGAAATTTCAAGCCATATGTCGACATACCTCCATGTCATATGTCGACATACATGCCAGCAAACTAAAATTTGAAATTTCAATTCAAAATTAAAGTTTAAAACTTTCCTCTCTTTTGCACTTACTCTCATATTTTGAAAAGATACCTTTTTGACCAGATGACATGACTCTTTACTCTCTATTAATTAAATCTATCTCTATCCATTCATTCACTCACTTTGTTTCAAAATTCAAATATTTTTTTACTATCTTATCTCCTCAAAAACTCAAAAATGGCTTTAGTCAAAATTCTAAAACCATAAAACTCTCTAAGAAAACTAAAAGATTTCTCTTCAATGAGAAAGATGCCACCAAAGCCTATATAGAGCATACTACTTTCGAAAAAGTTTCTCCCTGAAAGATTTTCTAAATTCGGTGCTTTTTCCTCTTATGGTTTACATGATCTTTGTTATGAATTGAAATCCTTGGTTTAATCGAATCTTCTCAAAATGATTTTGTTTATTGTTTGGATTTGGTCAAAAGAAATTATGTGAATTTAAATGGAAAATTTTATCAAGGAGAAGAATGTCAAGTTTGGAGTATTGTTAATGGTACTCAAATCGATTTAAATTGTAAACTTTTGGATCATATTCTTAGCTATAAATCTAGTGGAATTGACCTCTCCACTTTTCAAATCGATGAATAAAATAGTGAAGATTTTCATGATCTTTTTGAAAATAGTGAAGATTTTGAATTTAAACACAAGAATCTTCAACCAAAATCGAGAATTATGAGTCCCATTTTACAACAAAATATAACTCCGAGGACCAGTAATTATAATAACCCTAGTCAAAAAGTTTTTAAAACACTTTTAGCTAATTATGGTCATCAGAACATCAATTGGGCACAAAGCCATTTTAGATGACTTTGTTCAAAGAACGTTTCTAGATATCAGAATAAACTCTTTCACGGTTTGTATCTCACTAGAATTTTCTTATATTTTGGTGATGATTTAGGAGGAGAAAATCCATTCCTCAAAAATATTCAACAATGCCAACATCTCTTTTATGCATATTCCAACATTTTGCAATACATATGAGACTCTTCCTAAAAAGGAGCAAAGATTAGAATAGGAAGAAGAACAAAAAGTTCAACAAGAATAGGAAGAAGAAAAGGGATGAGATGGAAGTGGAAGAAGAAGAAGACGAGAAGGAGGAAGAAATGGATTCTTGCTTGGAAAGTTTTGAAAAACCATAACATCTTACCAACGAAGAGATTCTACTGAACCAAGAAAAACTTCTTAAAAACCAAAAGAAGCTTGAGCATTCATTTAGTAAAAAGTTCACTTCTCTTTCAAAAAAGTGGACAAATACTTTGGAAAGATCATTTGCAAGCTTGATGGCTCATCATCTACATCTTTCTAAGCCTATCTCGTTGTTTCCTTATTATATATAACTTTGTATTATGTGATTTTTAGTTTAAATTCATGTCATTTTTATGTATTTTCTTGAATTAATCATTGAAATCCATGTATCCTTTATTCTAAGTAATGAAATATATTTCTTGCAGTCTTATATTGTTTATTAGTCTCTGGAAGTTATAAATATATAATGTATAAGATAAAAACAAAAATTAAAGCAAATACTCTTGTTTTGAAAATTTATGTATTTGTGTCGACATATATATTACCTATATGTCGACATATAATCGGCAGAAAGATTTTTTTTTCAAATTTCAAAATATAAATAACTACAATCCATCCGTTCATTCCAAACGACTTTCTACTCATATATAAGCCTATTTCTTCCAGAAAACTCACTCATCATTTTATCTTACTCTCTTTTCATTCTCAAACATATTTTTATGAATGCGTCTTCTTCACATTAAAAATTATATGAAAATCTTGAGCAAACTCTTCAATTTTTAAGAATATTTTCCCTTTTATTCTAAGAAGTCAATGACATTTAGAGTTAAGTCAAATACAGATGATCAAGGAATAAGAATAGCATTTTGATGCCATTAGATGGATGATCTCTTTCTTAATCAAAAACGAACCATCCAACAATCTAGAGTGCACTATTAACAAGGATAATGAAGATTGGGATGCCATCAACACAGATCCAATCTTGAGGTCCAACAGTTGGGTTGAAGTTCCAAGAAATGTTTAGTTATTTGGTCTAGATTCGATATGTATATATGTATGTATATATGTATATATGTATGTATGTATACACCTACTCTTATGATTTGGTTTGATTGATTTGGTTTGAATATTTGGATTGAATTTAATTGGTTTGGATTATTTGAATTTGTTTGTTTGATTTGGTTTGGTTAGCTTGTACATAATTGGATTATTTTGTACATATATGTATAGTTCAAATTATATAAATAAAGATTTAATTTATAAGTCTTCAAATCATCATTCTTAATATATATATATATATATATATATATATATATATATATATATATATATAATTGTGCAATTGTTTACCATGTATCATCATTTATATATATCATTTAACTTAGATTATTGATTTTGAATTTATAGTCAATAAGTATTTAAATTAGGAGGAGTTTTTAGTTTTTTTCCATCCATTTTTTATTTGATAACAAAGGGGGAGAAAAATATAGGTGTACATATGCATATATTCAAAGGGAGTTATCTAACTCAAGTGGAGTTATATCATATTTTATATGAGATACTAATGGTTGTCAACATCAAAGAGGAAGATTGTTAATACCTTAGTTATTAATTTTGATGATATCATGACAAGAATAAAACATTCTTATAATATATAGATACTAATGTTTCGCAAAGTTATAGAGTATATAGCATAGGATATTATATAGGTATTGAATCAAAGACTGTATATTGTAAAATACTCAAAGAATGAACATGAAGACCCATACGTACAAAAACCAAGACATGAAGATATCAAGGCTATAGTATGGTGTATAGAGTCATAGAATATTATTAAAATCCCTAATAGCAATCTTGGATCTCTAGTTACCATTTTATGAATCCTTTATCTTTAAAACAAAATATATTTTTAAAACATATTTAAAAATATTTTATAAAAAAATTTCAAAGTTTAAAATGTTTATAAACTATGTTTAAAATATTTTACAAAGTATCAAATTATTTTACATAGTAACCCCCCTTGATAAATCAAGAGTGGTTCACCCTCCAGGATTTTCAAAACATTTTAAAATAAACAAGTTTTCAAATGACACTAGCCTATGTCGACATATAGATAGATGATATGTCGACATATATGCCATAAATTTGAAATTAAAATTCTGAAATGAAGTGTATATTCATCATAACTCTTCACGAAGGGACATGTCTGTTTATTCTCTATATAGGGTGTTTTCACACGAATATTTAACAACTACTTTCTTATTATCTTCTTTCCTCTTACCTGCCAAAAATAGCGAAAAACTTTTTCAAATCTTCTCAATTTCAACCAGAATCAACTCAGTCTTCACTGTATTGATCCTCTACTATTTACTATTTGGTTTCAATCATCTCTCTCTCAATCAAAGATCAAAATGTTGTCCAAGAGGCTATAGGATCCATTATATCCAAAGATCAAAAAATTGATTTTGAAAAAACCATCAAACTATAGTTGTATTTGTGTGAGTATGGTTGTAGCCCGTATAAATCAATTGGGTGTGCTTGGTAGCTTGCAAATCCAAGTGGATGTGCTTGTAGCCCATCCAAATTAAGTAGGTGTACCCTAAGACTGGAAAATTAGGAGGGTGCGTCTGTATCCTCGGAATCAAGATTGTAATTGGACTTCCCTTCTAACTCGTTTAAAGATTGGCATTTGAAAAGAAATTCTGTACAAGCAATTGTAAGAGATTAGATGTATGGTAACTTCGAACCGGTACAAAAATTTCTAGTGTGATTTCTCTAATTCTCTACGTTTCACTTTGTTGCATTTATATTTATCTGTGTTTGAATCTGTGATTTTTCATTCTGCATTGTTTATACTTATACGTTGGATTATTAGTGAGATTATGCTACATATAATGTTGTCACTTGTTTTCCAAAGCAAGGAGGGGCCCAAAAGTAATAACTGGCATTGTTATATATTTTCATTTATATTTTGCACAACAGACGTTAAATACACAAATATACAAATTAACCGGTGAGTAAACTCACGCAAGACCAAGACAAGTTATAGAAAATCTCGCTACGAGCATAACAACGAAAATGATGCCTCGATTACACCTCATATGTGGAAAATATGAATTTAATAAGATTTGGGATTAAAACATTTTTATTAACTTAATCACTTAATTAGCTTCTAATTACCTTACTCATTTCCTTCTCCTGCAAATTTTAATTTCCTATACATGTGCAAAGGTGCATAACCCACTTGTCGAATCCACTGTCTCCTCCCTATCTCCCTCTTCAGTCAATGAAACAAGCATCGTCGATTCCAACGAAGTCCTCTTTGCGTCTTCTCCACATGCCACATCAACACATCAAGCCCAGTCACCTCCATCTCATCCCGACTTGTAGCCATATGTCCACTGTCCAAACATTTCTTATTGCCTCAGGCCACCAAAGCACCAACGACCATCTCCAAAGCACTCCTCTTCGTGCCATGATTCTAGCTATCCCCTTAATTTCACCTCGACATCCTCCTGCTACTCAAGACTTCGACCTCCATCACATTATAACCTAATGTTACACATCACCAACGGCAGTCGCACCACCTTAAACTAACATTAAACTACTCATCTTTGCCTAACAAGTAAACGCCACCATCGACTTGTCCAAACTCTACCTCAAACTCATCCTCCCCTAAACCCTAGCTTTGTTTGCCATAATCGAGCATGACCAACCATGACCGTACACCAATCTATATACACGGATCTGAAGAGCACATACACATGATCCCAATACACCAATCTATACACACGGATTTGAAAGAAGAAGGTAAAGGAGGAAGCTGATTCGTTGAATATGTATATATGTCTGTGCATGCTTGTGTATATGCATATTGATGCTCTATTATAAGTTACAGGTTTTAAAACCTGATCAAAAATTCAAATCATCCCATCTAAATGATTTTAGGTTTCGATGTCTAAATGAAAAGTGATTATAACTATGCAATACCAATTTTAAAAATGGTTTCAAATATATTTATTGAATAAATATTTTATAATTAGAAATTACAGTAATGAACATTTTAAATCGAAAAAATCAAGTATTATAATTCCAAGATTCATTTATATGTTCTGATTCATGCTATAAAATAATGATTTTTGATGATAAAATTATGATTTTTAAGTCTAGGATGATCAACATATTTCTAGTTGAAAGGATTTTGGTTTTTGATCGATTTATGGCGATCAGGTTATAGATGTTCGTCGGGGTCATCACTGAAGGAAGGTGGAGGTTGAGGGAACTCAGAAAAATGCTTGGTGCATTTATAGACAGTCGAGGTGGTTGATCGGTGATGATTTAGGGTTTAAGGTCTGGTTTGGATGGTTGTTGAATTCGAGGCTGGATCGTCATCAACGTCGCATCGGGTTGGACGGGACCAAGGGGAATAGGAGCATGGTTCCACGGTGGAGCTCTGGTTGTGATTGCATGACCTCTGGTGGTCGGGATTGGCGACACGAGGAGGATCTAGTTGATCAGTTTTTGGTTCCAGGTTGTGTTGAATAGCTTGATTCTAATTTCAAGCGAAGTTGAATGAGCTGGGTGGTATGGTTTGTCGGCGAGGTCATCAACGACTTGTGGATGATGAAGGCAGTGGTCGAAGCATCGGCCTTGGCATGCGCACGCGAAAGTGTGTGGGGTGTATTAGTGGTTTAGTCTAGGTGTTGTTGAGTTGAGGAAAAATGTAGATTGACTCGAGTTTGTATCGGGTTTTGTTTGGATGTATATGCGAGTGTTTTGCTGTGTATCACTTTTAAATTTTAAATAAATAAAGTTTGAAAGTAAAATTATTTAAAAACAAAAGAAGATGTTAACAAAGTTTTCCTGGCTAATCACTAAACAAATTTTCAAAGCAAAAGTATTACCAAGTTTTGTCAACAAGTTTCAAACTTAAATTTTAAATTCAAACGTGATTTCAAAATAATTAGATTTGGTTTTGAAATAGTTTTATATTAGATTAATTATTAAATCGCTGAGAGTTTTCAAAAGTAATTTATGATGTAACTAAATGGGGGATTAATATTTATGCATTAAGTTTTAATCAAAAGGTCTTTAGTAATTTTGTATGTTAATAATAAAATTAATTTCAAACCTTTGATTGAAATAAGTTTTAAATAATAATTAAGTAATTAATTAAGATAATGGTTTATCTTAGATTAATTAAAGACTTAAGTAATTAAGGGTCAATTGATTAGCTTAAGTAATCATAGGGATAATTAATTACTTAAAAGGATGATTAATTAATGGGAGTAATTAAAAGATAATTACTCAATGAGGTCAATTACAGGTAATTAATTATTTAAGATTAAGTAATTTATATAGGTAATTAAGGAGTAATTAATTACTTAAAGATTTATTACTTAATGTAAGTAATTAAAAGATAATTAGTTATTAAAGGTTAATTAACTAATAATTAAAGGGCAATTTATTAAGTGATTAAAGGATGATTGATTAATAAATTAAGAGTAATTAATCAAGTGATTAAGGATAATTACTTAATAAGATTAATTAAAGATAATCACTAATTGTAATTGATTAAGGATAATCAATTAATATATTTAGTTAAAGGTGAATTTATTTATTATTAAAGGTTAATTAATAAATGATTAAAGGATAATTAATTAAAATAGTTTGTAATTAATTAATCAGAGTTAAATGATTAATTCATAAGTAATTAATCTATTTGAGTTAATTAAATTATTAAAATCAGGTGATCAATTAATCTTGCTTATAGATGATTGAATTATATTGAATGTCTTAAATTGTTTGATATCCCTGATGTGTGATGTTCTATGTTATGATTGCTTTGAATTGAGCTATGAACTATGATTTATTTATCTATGATGAATTTACTTTTTTATCTGTGAATGAAAGATAAGCGTTATAGGATTATATCGCTTATCGATATTGTTGTACTTGAATTGGTGATGTTGTGATATTTTATTGTCATAAGCAAAACCCTTGGACTATACATCACACACATAAATATGGATTTCATGGGAAATTGGTTAAAACATGGGTTTTTAAATTTAATATTATTTTATTCAAAATGATAGAAGAATTTCAAAGTTGAATTTTGAATCCAAAATGGTTTGGAAGTGAAATTGGGTTTAATATGAAAGGAGTTTTGAAGTTAAAATTATTTTGGAGGGCTTGTTCATGTTTTGAAATTAAAATAATTTAATTTGAATTGGAATTGGAATTCAAGATTTTGAAGTTGAATTCTATATACATATTTTTATTTAGAATCTATGGTTTGAAGGGATTATATAGGTTTTATAGATTTTAAACCATTTAAAGTATTTTAAAAGAATTATTTTGGGATTTTAAATAGAACTTGCCGAGGTTACGGCAGTTCACCAATATTCTGATTTTACTTTGAAAGGGTATAACTTGAATAAATTTGATTGGATTTTTCCAAAAAAAAACATTTGTTTTCAAATGATAATGGCTTTCATATAAAGGAAGAATTCCCAATTTTTGTTGAAAGGATTTCAAGTTGAAATGGAAATTGTTTTGAAAGCTATGAATGAATCTTTGTTAAAGATTGGTGAACTTTGCTTTAAATTGAAGAGGATCATAAAGGTGAATCTTTTGTTTAAAAGATTAAAATGAAAATTTATTTAAACCATTCAAAAGGAAAGGTTTTGGGGAACAAGTTTTGAAAAGTTGTGACTTAATTAAGATCCCAATATATCCATATGCTTTTTCGAAATGAATGCTCAATATTCGGATTAGCCGGGAGAGGACTTTATGTTATAAAACCCATTCCGAATAAATGATACGACGAAATGGATAACATTTGAAGACGGTGGTGAAGACCGGGTATTTTTTAGAACGAAAGGATTACCTGTCGAATGAATCTACACTGAGTTGCTCCGGTATAGAGATCTCCATGCGTGATAGGGAGTCTGATCGGGATTGTGGATACCTTGATTTGCAAGGGCTTCTTTTGAAGTGCCTTCGGTTCCATTCAGACCAAGGATGGACATGTATGGATGTACGTTTAACATTACACTTTGAGATGTAAAGCTGGTTTCTATCAAATACATTTCTGTTTGGTGGAGGAGAATTTATTCTCTTAGCTTAACACCCTTCTCTGAGACGTAGGAGCTTAGAGGTTATGTAGTTGATATTTACTAATGATATATTCCCAAATTGGTAATGTGGCATGCTAAGTGCTGATCATTTGTTGATCGAAGCATGGATTTTGTGAAAAGCGTAGCTTTGTGGGACGAGACTTCGTCGAACCTCACAACCCAGAAATGGTCGAAACAGGAAGGATGCGGCAAGTTACGGGGTCACGCCCCTTAGGGTATGTGCATTTCCTTCTGGATAAAAAGTGGTATCATGGTATGGAGCCAAGATATTTAAATTTTATGGTTGTTGGAATTTGTTGGTGTAGAGGTACTTCAGATAAAGGTCGGTGACAACCGGAGGATGGCATACTCGTGACAGCTAGTTACCTAGTTACAGAGGTAACCCAGCCTTGTGATGGCAGAGAGCCGGTTAGGTTCTCGAGGCGTCCCTCTAGAGGCATACCAATTCGATGAAGGAAGTTCCTTAGCCTTGGAAATTTGTTGGAAATCCAATCACCCAATACGAGCCTTGTATGGTTTTAGTTGTAGAACCTGCCATCTAACATGGTAGCTATAGTAGGCATACTATAATGGTACGTATGCTGGCTAAGATTAATATTATACTTTCGAAAGGTTTTCTGCCTAATAATAATATCAAAAGGATTTTGCGTATCAAGCATGTTTGACTATTATAAGGAGAAATCTCCCCCAAGTGCGCGATTGTATTGTGTGTGTGCCAGGAGGCCTTATGGTAGTTTCATTTTCAAAAAAAGCATAGCGAATTTCTTTTTATTTCTTTTTGTTTGTTTTTTTTCAAATAAACTATTTTCATTTGCTCACACCAGTCCCATGACTAACCTGGAGTTTAGTGTTCCCTTTCTAAACTCTAGGTACTCACAATTTACCACACGGGCAGTCTAGAGTCAGGTTATCAGATAGTCAGCTAGCAGGTGTAGCTTTTGGCAATCTTTGGAGTCTTTGGATTGATGATCGCATTGTGCATCAGATTTGCTTCACTTCAGCATGATGGTGGTTTGAGCTTCTTGGTTTGGCGTTTTGGGGCTTTGGCATTGAAGATGTTGTTTTCTGCTGTTGGTGTTGTCTTATTATTTCAGCTGTTGTATCTATCTCTGATAGTGTTGATCATTTCATTTGTATCATTGTTGTATCAAATGTTGTGTATCAATAAAAGTTATTTATTTTGTTTCCGTTATGTTATCACCTATTGTTGTTATAAGCTCCGACGAACCAGACTCCACGTTTGAATCTGCGGCATTCGAATACGGGTGAAGCATTTGAGTGTTGATTTTCGAAGGTCGAGTCCGGGTCGTTACATATATATATATTCATTTAGATTTGTTTTGTAAAATTTTATTTTCACATAATAAATAAATATTTGATGAATAAAATAAATAACACAGAATTTGAATTCAAACAGATATTTTATTACAATTTTGAATAGTAAAAAATTTGAGCTCTCACTATTTATGCATAATTTAAATTACAATACAATTTCGATTACATCACAATTTTCAATTTACAATTTTCACCTCACTATATATCACTCATTCACTCGTATTTATCTTCAACTCTATTCCAGATTGAATCCAGCATGCACTGCAAAACAAACATTGACGTAGTAAAATTGAAAAAGAAATATTTCTTGCAATGTAAAATAAAATGTGTTTTGAAAATATTATTTTCCTTGGTTATTTGGGTTGCTCGTAATCATTTAATTTTGAATTCATCAGACATGAATAACCTATGACAAGCACAGTGTATCACTGTACATGCCACAAGGTCGTACACACTGATATACACTTGATGAAATTGCAGGGACAAGTGAGTACAAGATCAAACCCAACCAAAAGCTAGGTTCAACTCAAGTGCAATACAAGTAAAGTCACGACATGAGCACAAGGTTAAACCCAAGCTAAAGCTAGATTCAATTCAGGTACACGTAATAAACAACTCAAATATACACATGAGAGCAAACAAGTATGGCTCGAACAATACAAAACTAAAGTGGCTACAGTTCAAGTCCACAAAAACAACATGAAACCACTTGAATAACATACCAATGGGTCAAGACAACTAAAACAACTGGACCAGTCCAAAATCAATAATGAACCAATACAAAAAGTCGTGAACAACACATAAAGGAGGCAAACAAGTATACATATGTAAAGATATCAAGTGAAGGACACACAAACTCAACAGTATACAAGTGCAAACTTCAACAGTCAATAGTTCAAATGACAAACAACATATACATATATGCAACCAAGTTGGACATAAAAATACACACTTGAACCAGACACGATGCAATAGAGGTGACAACATGCAAAAAAATGTACACATGACTTAAGACTGCAAATACCAAAGCAATAACAAAGTGTACATGTAAACTAGATAATTCAACCGAGTGAAGTCTCCAAGAGAAAAAAAAATGAAGCGTGGTCAAATTTCAAACTAGACTCAGTTCAACATACAACAGTGATGAACCATACCATCAACCAAAGTGCAGATAAGTTCCAAAATCAAGATGAAGTTCAAGTGAAACCAAAATGCACATGTCAACAGTTGTAACTTCAAACTACATCTTGCAACATACATACATACATACATACATATATACACACACATATGCATACACATATTTATATATACGTACATACATACATATATATGAACATGAATGCAATGACCAAAAGCCTCAGCATCAAATAGCAACAAATAAATATGCAGTGCACAGCATTTCAGTGCAGACTGCAAAGACAACAGTGATGCATATGCATATATACAGTGTTATATACACATGTATACATATATATGCATACATGTATATTGTTCAGAAAGCTTCACACCACATGCAAGTCCAAAAACAGCAACTAGCACAGGTATATACGCAGTGCAGGTTCAAGGAAATATACAACAGAATACAAGTGCAGATTTCAACGTTTTAGGCTACAAGACCAAATATAAGTATGTGGAACAAAACCAAGTGCAAAATCAATTGAAACAAGGAAACAATAATATACGTCAATAATCAAAGTCAATGTTGCAGGAATTTCTATCTGACAATATCAGATTTTAATTAAAAAAGTCAAAGCCATGGTGGCCAAAGTGATAACAGGAGTCGATCAAGTCAGAGTCAAACCAGGAAATAACAAAATCGAAAGAGTCCAGATTATCATTTCAAATGGCTGAAGCCAAAGCAGAAAAGAACGAAACAAAAACCAACGCAAACTCAGGCCATGGTAATCAAGAAAAGGACATCAGAAACATATTCGAAGTTGGACCATTCAGGATTAATCATATGCACTCAAGCAAAATGCAGAGAAAAATTATCAAACGAATTCAAGCGAAAGATAATTTAGGAATTAAACTCTATAAACACCATTAACATCATCGGCCTACAGAGCATCGAGTTTAAGCATACCAACTGGAATAAATAAAGAAAATCACATACCAGTTCATTCATTTCGAACTCGATCGAGAAGCAGCCGTTTGCAAATAAAAGAAACAATTGATTGACAAAGCAAGGAACGCGAAAACATATACTCGATCGATCAACTGAAGTCGGCATCTTCAAATTTAAAGAAGCCCTAATTGTTAAAAGAGGAACGCGGTAGCCATTTTTAACGTAAAGGATACAAGGCCAAAGAAATAAAAAGAAAGCAGAGAATTGTTTTTCTTATCACTTCAATCTCTTAGGCCGGCATCTTTAAATTCTTATTGGGCTTTTAATTATAAATTAAGGTTTCTATTATTATTTTAGTTATTTTTATTTTGTAATCTACTTTTAAACTTTTATTAAATTCCAGTTGTGTGACTAAGGGACGAACTAGGTAGTGTAATTCAAGAATTCGCAACTCAATGGTTGAGTTATGGTAGGGCTTTGAGCGTAGAGTTAGGTTAGTCGATAGCGGCTGTCGCAAGTTTACGTGGGTACGCGTCTGATAACTTAATTTCTAATAGAAACTTTAGGGGTAGCATGTAGATAGGGTTTTGCCAAAGCTGGGTAGATCTGTGTTGTTCTATTTATGCTTTTATTATTCTGCTGTTATCTATGCTGTAATTATTTTATATATTTCTGCATTAAATTTTTATAATTATTAGTATCACCCTATTCACCCACACTCTAGGGTGAAATTGATCCTATAGTAACATGTATTAACTAGTATCATATATATTATTAATATTATTATTCTATACAAATATATTTTATTGTTTACAGAAGAAATATATATATATATATTATTAATTTTGGCCATAAGACATTTTATTTAAATACGAAGACTTTAATTGTCTTATTAATTATTTTAATGCATTATTATTAAAAATATAAACAAAGATTATTTTCAAAAATTATATGATGTAAATATATCTATGATATTTTTATTTAATTTTATAATATAAACATATATTTGTTTATTTAAATTTGTAGATCTAAATTTGTTTTCAAACTGTTTGACGAATTAAATAAATTAGATATTTTGAAAATGAATTTTGAATTCAAAATTAACAACTTATTAAAAATAAATTATTTTATTTATATTTATGATATTTATATTTAATTTTATGATATATATATATATATATATATATATATATATATATATATATATATATATATATATATATATGCACAATTTAAATCTATAGATTCGGATTTTTTTAATCTGTTTTACTAATTAACAAATTAGTTATTTAAATGAATTTTGAATTTAAAAATTATTGACTTACTCAAAATAACTTATTTTATTATAAAAATAAATATTCAAATTTTAAACATTATACGTGTGTATTTATAATTAAATTTGTTTCGAACAACAGTGTGCATGTAAAGGGTCAATTTGTCCATTGTGGTGTAATTCCCAATACTTATATACATGCACATTATACTATATGCACATTTATATTTTGCATGCACACTTACACGAATGTGTGTATTTGGTATGCATATGTACTTTATATATTACATATTTATACAAAATCAAACCTTTATATAAGTTAATTAAATAAATAATGATTTTATTAAAAATCATTTAGATTGGATCTCAATCAATTTAGACTTCATTGACCCAATAAGATCTAAATGATAAAAAATTTGAACTTCAACCATTTAACCCGCTGCATGCTGATTTAGTTCCAGTAAAGGTATCAAAGCCAAATAGCATAAGCGGTCTAAATTAGCAGTATTAGTGCTAAATCATTAAAGCATTCTCATATAGCAGGGTGTCTAGAAAAGTAGTGTCTAAGGTTGAGTTTGGGTAATCTATTACTCTACTATACCTAGCTACTACCTTAACCTAAAATGATGAGGTATGCCCAGAGGTTATCCCCAATATAAAGGCCCAAATTGATTCAAGCCTTAGACTAATTTTCATAATCTATTTTGAAATAAAAAATAATATTTTTAATTTAAATGCTAAATTTAAAATAAGTACGATTTTATAAATGTTATAAAATAATTTTGGAAATAAAATAATTAATTTTAATATTATTAAAAACTAATTAAATTAATTAACTGAATAATTAATTGAAATTTAATTAATTAAATTAAATTACATACATACATACATACATACATACATACATATATATATATATATATATATTGATATATGTAACATTATCTTTAAATTTAAGGTAATGCGTAAATATATATAATTTTTGAAATTAATTATAATAAATTAAAATTGTTTTAATTAAATATTAATTAGTAAATAAGATACTACATATATATGAGATATATGTGTATAACTATAATTATTATAGTCCAAATGTTTAAAATGAATAAAATGAAATTAATTAAACTATTAAAGTTAACATAAGATTATAGATAAGAGTATCATATAAGTTAAATAAAGCATAAAAGTTATATAAAAATAAAAATTATATAATGTAAATGTATAAGCTTAAGGTGAAACATTAAAGAAACCCTAAATAGGCATGGAATAAATAATACGTAAAAGTACGTACACCATGATTTCTGATATGTTCGATACTTGAATCATGTGGGTATTTCATAAGAAATACATTATTCCATAAGTCAGTATTACTCAATTAAATATAACAAAGATTATGAATCTTTAATATAAGTGTTGTCCTCTACCACTTGTATATTCATAAACTACTTGTATACTCTCTGGTTGTAGAGAAAACTCAAGATAGAGATGTTATGTATATTATTATTAATATATCAACTATAAAGGTAAGATAACCATATGCATTTAGTAACCAAACTCAATGTGCATATACTATAGTTAGGCCATCGTGAAATTGTAGGTATGAGTGAATAATTTCTTTTGATTTGTTGAGCAAACTCAAGCTTGAAATAAGTTTAGAACAAGGAACAATAGGTTAGGAGTTGTATATGATACAATCGATAAAGTGTTATCCATGGTTTGTAGGGCTATGACTTGTTGGGTAAACTCAAGGTCAAAATCCCAAAGATAGATGAGTCATAACACCCAGTAAAGAAGGCAAAAGATTTCTACATTTTTTCTCAGGATTCATAGAAACATAAAATCCAGCAGGAGCCTTATAAGGTCAATGAAATGGAAATATTTATCCTATCTAATATTGTAAGAACATTTTCATCTGCATTGATAAATTTATGCAATTATCTAAAATTTGTAAAATGCTTATCAATTAAGAAATACAAATGAATTGAAATAAAGATTGATAAATAGAAATATAAAACATACTTGTTGATAAATAAATTTTGCATGTTATTGTTTCAATACCCATGCATGCTCCTAATTATACAACTAAAATACACGTTCGTAACTTGGTCACTTACTTGTTTACTTGTCTGGTACTGTGTATTATCTTTAATGAATTTCAAACTCTAAAAACAATACAAGTATATGAATATTTGATCCATTTCTAACCATATATAAACGTTATATGGTGAATAGTCATAATTCGTAATGTATGAAACCTCGATGAAATTAGTTCATTCGAAATAAGCAAGTGAACAATAAGTGAGATCGTGTATTCAATATGATTGATTAAAAACATGATCTTATTGATTTAAACGTAACACCATACAAAAAGCGACATAATAAACCTAAGAGCTCGATTGTTGAAATTTTGGTTTGATCGGCTTATATGGAGTGCAATATATTTGATATCCTGAAATGTTAAGGATGAACAAATGCACTTTTTTTAACGAGTTCTTAATGATATTGTTGTAAGAGTTTCTTGTGAATTCTTAGACCATTTAGAAAGGAAAGTGAATATACAAGAGTAGATATGACTTGAGGCATGTTTAGGATGAAGAGAGTAAATGGTCACTTCTGCTTCATAAAGAGAAATTAGAAACGAGAATTGTGAAAAAATAAGTGATACTTAATATTGGAATAAAAGTATGATTTCTATTCCATAATATATTTTTATACAGAATTTTTTTTCAGTGGGTTATATTCCTTTGAGTTCAAAATATTTGATATGAAAAACTTTCGACTGTAAACTGTTGCAATAAATGGAATAAATATCCTACATTAGGTGGTTGAATGGAGCTCGGTATTTCATACACCGTTATAGTAATCGTTGGAAATAGTGGAAGCATATTATATAGAACTTGTTAGTCACATCAATTTACAAAAATTGTTTTCGTAAAACATATCGAGTTTTATTATGAAATAATAACCGTTTTTCGGAGCTGACTGAAAAACAGACATAGTTTTATTTCAATATGAATATTATGAATATTCGTTATAAAATTAAACTAAAACAGTTATATTTGTGATTCATTGGAAAATACAGAGGCATTTAAATTTATTTGGAAT
Organism: Allium cepa; assembly: GCA_030765085.1. Taxonomy (NCBI): domain Eukaryota; kingdom Viridiplantae; phylum Streptophyta; class Magnoliopsida; order Asparagales; family Amaryllidaceae; genus Allium; species Allium cepa. The sequence goes on from CM060935.1 coordinate 65,547,440, forward strand.
TATTTTAGAATTATGAACTTAGCCAAAGTTTGGAGAAATAATTCTTTGGTTACATAATTATGAATCATATGGTTCTAGTTAATTATATCTCAAACAATAAAGGGCAAAGCTATAATTTAGTTGGAACAACATAGGAGTTGACGAACTCTTTAGATTGGTACATATAGATGTATGCAATCACAAGTTTATTAATGCCAAATGGTTCTACATACTTAATTATATTCACCGATGAGTTATCACAAACATGGACATGTGTATTTGATACACATGTAATATGTCTATGATAAGCTCATAGAGTGTAAAATGAAAGTAAATAAAATAATGTGCAATAGAAAATAAAATTAATACAATTTGATCGAATAGGTGAGTATATTGGAAAGAATTCCGAACGCACGTAAAAACGAATAAAGATTCAATCCCAAAAGTCCTCCTCCCTTTGATACATAAGGATGTATCAATAAGAAATAATCAGACTTTGTTGAACGAAGTATAATTAATAGTGAGTGAAGTTGAGTTAACTTCTTTCTATAAGGTACTATGCCTAAGATTAGTGCACAAGATTAAAATTAATTTCAACTTAAGAATAGTTTACAAAATCATACAAGATAAAGCTTTATAAGAAACCCTATTATTATCCTAGACCAAGAAATTGGCAGGTTGTGCGAGTTGAAAGACTGCACGTAATAATTGTACTTGAGCGATCTTGTATGAATCGCCCCAGTTGGGAATGATAGTCATTTGGATGACCAATTTATGTTTTCAAGTATGGTAAGTTATAAACCAAAGTATTTTTATATGGCAATTCATATAAAAACTATGAATACTCATTCCATTGAACTGATAAACAATTGTTGCTTAAGAAATACCAACTTCATAGCAAAGTAATTTCTTTTAGAAATTATTGGTAGTAAAATGGTTTTGATATGATCCAAGGATAAAAATGATTATAAGGGATGAAATAAAATTAACCAGACTTAAATCAACACAATGCATTAGAATATCTAATAAATATTCTTGCACATCGAAGATAAATTGTAATTTTATTATCAATATCGAGAATAGATAACTCTTAGCAGTCAATTAAACCATTACGAGTATTGACTCTATGATATGGTATGATGAGAAAATTCGAAGTGAGTTTCGAGTACATCAAAATATGATTTTGATAGTTGAACCCAAAGCGATATGCTCCATCGGCTGCAAATGTGTCTTTAAGAGAATGACTAACGTGGTCGTAATACAGTGAGCAATTTTGATCAAATAACATAGTAAATTTCAATTGTTGAAATTAGCGCAAAAGATTCATCGTTAAACATCCTTAAGTTAAATATGATTTACTCACCAAACTATCGCTTGGTATGACTTTGTGTCTGATACGTATATATTGAAACGGTAAATTTTAATAATGACCTAGAATAAACTTTTTGCATATAACAATAAAAATGTCTCAAAGTCAGTGGAAGTGATAATGAGTTTATGGGTTTTTCGCATATGATCTTAGAAATGATACAAAAGTATCATTCTATAAGCATCAAAATTGAATAAGATTCTGATAGAAATTTCGAATAGTATGATTTTCAGTCGAAATATAGACGAAACATGTGTCCATAAGAAAGAACCACTAATAGGTACATAGAAATTTCTAAATTATAAGTAAACAACATACTATTGATTATTAATGGTGCACTTGTGTTAAAATCAGTAATAGTTTGGCTGTTTAATACTCATGTTGGATTTGTAAGTTATATTTTTTATAATAAATATAAAGGATATTGGGAATGTCTCAAACGTTATGCAAAAACACCTTATTTAAAAGTTTTATGCAAAACATGTAAGACGGATTCCTTATGTATTAATAATAGGAATTATCATACATGTTGTATTGTCTACAATATATTATTTTGCTTTTTTATTTGATGCATGAAGCAAAAAACAATTCAAATTGAGGTCACTAAATGGTAGTATAGAGTATTCTCGAGTGTTCATGAAATATTAGAGAATAATTTACAAAAACAACAAACTCCTTATGAAGGAGTGTTCAGACCAAACTTTATAAGTGATGTCTTTTATAATATGTCAATATTTAGTTCGTGTTCAAATCTTTTTATTAAAGATTTAAGTTGGAAATGTTCCAAATGAAATATTATGACGATTCAGTGATTAGGTTAAGTACATCACCTTGAATAATGTCATGATAAAAGCAATGTATAAGTATAAATGCATAAATTTGTAACTGAGCTAGGGGTGGTTCCAAGTATTAAGAATACTGCATAATTGTTATATGATAACAATGCAATGATAAGGGTGTACTAGAAGCTAAGAAACATACTTTGACCATTTCCATATGATAATGATAATTTATTAGCATTGGAGAGAGTTGATTGACAAAGTAGATAGTTAAAACAACATAGTAGATCCATTTACGAAGTCTCTAACTCGATCAACTCTCATCAAACTGATCAAAGGGATTAGATAGAGATTCCATAATTGACCTCATGTGCAAATGGGAGATTGAAAAAGTTAAGGGTATGCTATAGAGGAAATTATTGAATTTGTTACATATATCTAACTCGATAACCAATCTTGTTCAAAATAAAAGGAATTTTCTTTCTATTATATATGTGATATAGTGTGTTATATTAATTAATTAATTTAATTAAAAGTACATTTAATAAAAATCCATAAATTGTATGTTTTTATAGTAGTTAAAATGTGTTGAAGTCATGAGTAATTTATCGCATTAAAATAAACATGCGATCTTAAATATTCCTAGGCAAGATGCATTGAGACAAGATATTGATACATCCGTTGACACAAGAGTACATGATGCTCTTCAAATGTTGGGCAGTGTATTACTCGTGTATGCTAGGTGCACCAAAGGATTACATATTGATGGTCATTGGATAAAAATGGAATGACTCACTCGATATTTTCTGCTAGTTAATATAAATAGGGTCAAACAGAAATATTAATGTGACAATATTACACATTTCTCTTCACTTGAGAATATTGTTGATCTTCAACATGGAAGCTTTGCTCTAATTATGGAAAAACATGGCACGGTGTTCATTGAATGACTATAGTTGGGTCGAGTGGAAGCATTGAAAGTGAAACACTATTCAAGAGAAGACTTATCTTCTCGATTATATGAGGTCAGTATCACGCCAACTAAAGTCAACTCAAAGTCAAAGTCTTTGGCTAGAGTAGTTCCGTTAAAAATAATTGTTATTATTGAACCATGAACTTTATGTTTGGATTGTAAAGTTGAATGTGGATGATATTGGAATTTTGACCATTACCAAATTCCATGTCCTAAGTGAGATCATGTTGATGAAGAGAATTGGTGCAAATAATTATCACTAATGGGTGCCGCTTAAAATAGTAAAAAATGGATTTTACCGAAAAAATGAATAAGCGATAAATTTAGCCAAAATGTCACACCATTAGCTAATGTGACATGTATATGCTAATATTCGAATTGTTCTATATTAATCACCAACCTAATTTACACCTGCGAGCTGCACAACTGCGTTGGTAGATTCTTTGATACACTACATGATTTAATTGGTATATATTGTTAACCCAAAAAATGTATCAATCCCCTGATTTGAGTGTGAAAGCACCAACCCTATTCATACAGAGCAATAATACAAATAAAAGGTGTAGAAAAAGACAGTAAAAGAAAGAAGATAAAGAATTTTTATAGTGGGTCGGCTGTTAATGAAGCTACGTCCACTTTATTGTTTTATTATGACGGATTGTTGTTACAAGTAGTGTTTGACTACAAGGCTTTTGATTATGCTTAGCTAGATTGAATCTCCAGAGTTGGAATCCACTGGAGAAGCACAGTGGATCCTTTTGGAGATTATTGTGAGGGAGATAGAGAGTGAAGAAGGTTTTCAGTAGAGCTTCGGCAACCAGTCCGGAGAAGATCCAGTTTATGCTGCAGGCAGGTTATAAAGATCAGAGAGCTTCTAGGCAGCCCACTTCATCAATTGCTTGCAGATGGACACAGGTTGACCTAAGGAAGTTTAGCTCGTGATCCGTGTCGAAACCATGGATCGCTAGCGATCCATAGACTTGAATTGCTTGCGAGCTAATAAATTAGCTCTCCTTTCCATTGTCTCGCCTAACTAGCTCGTTGAAGAGCCATAGACAAGTATGGATCATTTGCGATCCATGGTGTATGGATTGCCAGCGATCCATACACTTAACATATTTTCCCAATCTTTCCGCTTTCCTTCTTTTCTTCCATGCACCATAGAGACCCACCATCATGCATGGATCACTAGCGATCCATAGGGTATGGATCGTTGGCGATCCAAGCACTTAGTCTATTTTTGGAGTTTAGAGTTTGGAATGTTTACATGGCCTTGTATCGTCATTAATGTTTGCGTAGTCTCGTTGCACGTTGCTCCGTCTTGATGACGATCTACTAGGTGGTTGTGCTTTGACTGCTGATTGGACTGAACGGATGTTGATCTCTTAGTTTAGTCAAACTCAGTCGTTGCTTCTGTAATATGGCCTGGCTCTCGTCAACTCCTTGCCTAAGCCTCTTTGGGTAAGTTCTAAGTCATTCTGATGTCACGAAATTGCTCTGTTTTCTAGTGGGTCCTCCTAGGCTAAAAACCCAAATAACATTTGCCCCCCAAAGTACGTCTTCATTGTAAACAACGCGTGCTCTAGAAGTTGTCGCTTTCAATATCTGTTCACTGAATTCTAAGTGTTCACATTAGAGTTTTATGGATACGTGGCAGGTCATGCTGTTGATCACCTGATTCTGGTCTCGACTGTTATTGCTTGTTGTAACGTATCAAATTTCTTCTTATAGCTTCCCAGTATGCTTTGAAATGATAGGTAGATGTCAGCGCAGTTCGAGAAAAATCTTCCCCTAACCTTCTGGGTCACTAACAATCCATTTTCGATGGATCGCTAGCGACCTGACCACTTGAAAATTTTGGCTTCGAAAAGATGGGTCGCTAGCGATCCATGATGGATCGTAGGCGACCTAATTACTTAGCTAGTTTTTGCTTTCTACTTTTATTTCTGCCTATATATGTTTACTCGGGCCGACCTAATTACTTATTCGAGCCAATCCAATTCAGTCTCGTCACTTGACCTAAGCCTTTATATGATCCGAACCTCGTTGTTTCCAGCGACCCGATCCTTTCACTTAGCCGTGATCCCTTCCAGTGTTTTGCTGTGATTCTCCCTAGTTAATCTCATATCTTTCCTCACCGAAACTATGGTTTTCCACTGCCCTAGGTCGCTACCGATCAATCCTTTAGCTCGACACTGATACTCCTCAGCTCGCTGATTCTAAATCTTCGATCACTCCCGTGTTTAAGTGTTCAATCCGAGGTGGGTTTGTTAGTCATAGTGTTTTCTTGATGACGAGTTTGTATTTTCAATGTTAATCATGAGAAGTTCGAATTGATTATGATCTAAGGGACGACAATAGTAAATCGAGCCTTGAGTCTTTCTTGGAACGACACTTGGGCTTTGGTCTAGTGCTTGACACATTTTGCTATCTTCATCCATTAGGCCAGAATTGACTTTTGTCGGGTTCTGTAACTAATACCACACGACACTTCGCTAGTCGGTCCCGACTCTTCCAGAAGATTTGGACTTATCTTGGTTACTTATTGCACGCTCGGTGTCCCTGTAGTGAGAAGATTTTCCACGTCACTTCGGACAACGGATCTCTTATTGATCGTTGATCGATAACGGGTATGCATACAGGAAGGAGGATGTGGGAAATTCCTTTCCATTTCCATTACGAGCGGAATATCTACACGAAATAGAGCATTTGTAAAGTTTCGGATGTCGAGCTCACCCTTTATAGACAGCATGCTGCACTTGCCCCGGTACACACTTGAAGTCCATTGCATTGGCACAAACTGATATCTCTTCGGAATTCAAGTGTTGTAGGGGAAAATTATTAATTTAGAATAAAATCACCTGACCATTTTGAATGCGAGTTTCGTTATTTTTGAATGAAACACCCATTTTCACGTTGTAAATCAAGTTGTAGATGTCCGGCCCTTTCTACAGCTGAGTTGTCATCCGTCACTCTTTCTCCTACCACTTCACAGGCGGGATATGGTCAATTGGTCTCGGTCGGGCTGCTCGTGGATCGAACGCCTCCCAACTTTAGAGTTTTACTCAATCAGCTAGAGAGGGCTTCTTCGGTGGTTTTTGCTAAAGTTCAGTAACATTTGCGTGCAACACAGTATTCCAAAGGAGGATGTACCTAGGCCAGAGAAGAACAAGTTCGCTCACATACCTCCTTCAGGGTACACTCTTGCCAATGGTATATGTATTTGAATAGAGTCGTGCCTCCCTTTGACGAATTTCTATGCGAGACTATTTCGAACTTAGGCATTGTCCAATTTCAGATTCATCCTAATGGCTTCTTTTAATGCGAACATTCAACCGCACTCCAAGCTTTGACGAGTTGCGGTTCTTTCTGTCATTCAGGAGGAGAGATGACTGCTTCTCCTTGATCGTAATTAAAGCCCAAAGAAACCGAAAAATTGTTCTGCGTCTATGGAGAAACTTGTCGAAAATTCAAGACGCAATATTCTTCGTTAGATGCCCTGAGGGTTCAATCGTCTATGGACGATAGGGGGTAAGTTCCTTTCCATACGTATCGAGTTCCAACGTATTGTCATGGAGTTTCTAACGACCGTATACTTCTTGCAGTTATTCCACGACCGAACTGGGATGTTTCTCTTGATGAAGTCTTTCGGACTTTTTAAGGCCATTGATGCCAATGAGAGATCCATTAAAGTCTTGCTGACCGATGGAACTTGCATTGATATGGATTATTGTATTCGAATAGATCCAAGATTCAAGTTGAGGTCCCCTCTCCCGCTCGGTCTAGGGTTTGCACAAGATCTACCTATTCTTCCCATTGTTCCGAAAAAGGCGTTCTCAAGAGAGAGTGGGCATGTCCGAAGGATCAACTTAGGAGGCCCACGAAGGAGGAGAAACTGCTGCGACCGGTCATAGCGGCCTAGCTAGGATGCCTCCGATCTCGGAGGAAGGAGAGGAAGAGTTCAAGCAAAGGGAAGGCAAGGCCGTATTAGACTTATATTCGATGATGAGGACTCAGAATCATGCGATGAAACTCCGGGAATGAGCCTTGTCCTTTCGAGCTTACCACTTATAGATGCGGGTGACAACGACAATGCTCCAAAGAATAGAGAGCATCAAGATACCCCACGTAAAGATGTCGGCATAGAGTTTGGGGATTTAAGCAACGTCTACATCGATTTTGATGTGCATAGGAGGAAAGGTTTTAAATTTATGGTGGTGCCTCCTCACTTGAGCGGTACGATATCGGAAGTTAGCCCATTTCCGCCTATGATGGCCGAAGTTAGTTTGATCCCCCCTACGATGGTTGCTCGATCCAGTTCGTGACGACGCTTTTGGCCTTCCCTCGAAACACACTACATATCTCATTAGGATCATACTCACTTTCTTATATTATTTCTGTGTCTATTCTCTGTTTCTAAAATCTTTTATTTATGCTCTATGCCAGGTATAACGAGAGGACGTGGCCTCTATGAACATTTCAAAGAATTCATTGACTCCCAACGCTGTTTTAAGTGTCCTTTCGGTCATTATAAGCCTTAAGAAATGAAGGAGGAGTACAGAAGAAGAAAGGAACTAGAGGTCGAAGCCCGTCGCCAAGACGAAAGAGATCGGAGCCGGTCATACAGAGGCAGATATAAGAAAAGGAGATCTTTTAATGAAAGGGAGGTGCCATCGAAGAGATCAAAATTCGACCATCGTTCACTCTCTTTGGAATAATAGGTTTCCGCTTTGATGCGCTCCTCAATGGGTCAAAAAATCCCGGTGACTTCTTCTCCTGCTCCACCTTCAACTTGCGCCCCGCCATCTTCCATTGTTACTGCCCATAGTGCTTCAGACCCTCACACAAGACCTATCTATATTCTTCCTTCTCCCCTTCCCCCAGCTTAAGGCAGCGCTCCTCGGCTGGTTATTGAGGGGAGTTAAGATTGATTACGATCTGCATCCGCTTCTCAAAGATTCGTACATGCCACACCTTCAAGCTATTCAACACGATTGAGACCAAGCTTAAGGGTGGGAAAAATATGCAAGCGGCTGGCGGACACCAACCGCAACAACTACCAAGAAATCCTCTCTTTCGAGTCTGAGAAGGATGATTTTGAAAAAGCGTTGTCAGAAAGCGGCGCTAAAATCAAATTTCTAGAGGAGGAGAAAGCAGCGGAACTGCAAGAGGGCAAGAGGAGCGTCGACTTATTAAAAGAAGTAAACGAGGCTCACATCAAAATTGAGATCATTTATAGAGACAAGATAAAGAAGGCTCATGCCAAGGAGGCGAAATTAAAAGAAGAAGTTGCTGCTTGCAATGCAACGATTGAGGCTCAAAGGAAAACCATTGCTGATCACGACCTCATCATTGAGGGGTACAACAAGACTATTTCTGATCAAGCTGAGACAATTGCTAGGCTATAAGCTTAGGTCATGCAGCACAGTGCCGGTAAGTCTGCCGTCGAAGTTGAGAAAGCTGCCATTAGAGCGAATTTCCTAGAGCTTCAGAATGTTTTTGAAAGAAAGGTGGAGAAGCTAGACGCGACCATTCTGAATTTTTATGTTAACTCCATATTGCAAAAGGGGAGTCTCAGCTACTTGGGTCCGAAGTTCCCGCGCACTCTGGCTATAGTTTGGGAAGAAATGTTATCCCACTTTTCCGATAGTAGTTATGTCTATACTAAGCGGGAGTTGCAGGATGCCTACCTTAATAAAGAATTAAAGAAGGCGTTGCTTGAGGGCAGGCAGAGTCTTCGAGTCGAAAGAGGCCATTGACGCTGCCTTAACGACTACCACCGAAGCACTCACCAAGCCTTTTATTTCTAATGCAGGCAAATCATTGGAGCAGCCCCATAACCTGTCAGCAAGTTCAGCGCTCGAGACTCTTCCTCAGGTAGTAGAACAATAGAAAGAAGGCGAAGATGGTGAATATGAAGTTGCATTTTCGACCATTCCTCCGATGCAGGTAATGTTCTCGCTTCCTCTGATTTTGGTAGCTTCCAACTCACTCCGCAAGAAAAGGAAGAATTTAATGCTTTCGTTTTTGATCTTATGGGTCCGTTCACCTTTCCTATTGATGTGCCAGCTTCCTCGGCTTCCGGACCCGTTGCTATTTCTACAGCCTCCACGGTTGTCTATTTCCTGTTCCTGTTTCTACGTTCATGTTTGGCTCATAGCCACGGTTGAATTCCGAAAAAATAGCCGCGCTTCAGGGACTGGATGACCCTTTTGCGTGTTTGGAGGGCGACATAACAGCGACAAAAATTAAGAAGCAAGAAGATCAGAATGAGCAGCCTTGCAAGACTCAACACAAACTAGCCGCTATCAAGAAGGAAAAGGTTGGAGCGATCAAAGCCTCAAAGAGCCCCCACAAATCATGGAAATGCAAAGAAAAGGGAGAATCTTCTAAGAAGGCAGTAGAGGAAGAGGAGGACATTTCCACTGAGGTGTTCGTTGACATCACCGGCAGTGACACCGCTCCCGAGGCAAAGAAGAAGCTGTCAACAAAGGGAAAAAAGGGAGGGCGGAAGGAAGCATTGAGAGGCTTGTGTGAAGACTGATTTGATTTTTGGTTCCTTTTGAGTCATTTTGTTCAAGTACAAAGTCTGCACTTCATGTTTTTGCTGTGGAGTCTGTATTTTCTTTTTATTGCCGGTGTTGTGTGGGTATAGCCTCCACGTTTTTACCATGTGTAAAGAAAATTATAAGCAATATATTGATATTTTGATTTTATTCTCATCTATTTGCTCATGTATGTCTGCGCACTTGTGCCTGTTTTATTTATACTTATCTAGTTATGTGATTACTTCCAAAATCCTTCGTTTAAAGTAACAGAATTTAAAAATTCTTTGTTTAAAAATTCTTTGTTTGGAATGGTAGAACATGTGAACTTATTGTTTTCACGTGTTTTTGTTCAAGTATCGATGTATACCTCCAGTTCACAGGGCTGTTTATTTCAAACAATTTTCAAATTACCGGTTACTTAGAGTTTAGATAATTCTCATATTAAACTTAAATTTTGGCTAAGCCACAACTTGATTTTCCTTTTTCTGGAAGTTTTGCAACTTTAACATGTAATCCAGGTTTCTTGTAATATTTCTACAAGTACGCAATATATGCGTGTTTGAGAGGTGCACATTGCATGGGTTAACTGAGGGCAGAGTGTCCTTTGTTGAAACTTTTCTGTTGGTTTGTAGCATTCCAATTTTGTTGGAGTTGTGCTCATTATTCCTGATTATAGAAGTAGTTGGTGCTAGTTATGAGATGCATGGTTTTTAGCACTCTACGGCGTTGCCTATCTTCGGGCCACGCGAGGAGTGTGTGTTTTAGTGCTCCCTGATGCTGCCTATCATTGGGCAAGATGAGGAGTTTAAGTTTTAAGAATTAGTGTGTGATTATTCATGCTCCTCGGTGTTGCCTATCTTCGGGCAACGTAAGGGGCTAGTGTTTTTGAATTTAGTGTTCGGCTTATGGAGTGCGCGGCTTTTGAGACTCCTTGGTGTTGCCAATCTTCGGGCAACGTGAGGGGTGTGTTTTGGTGTGGCTTATGAGATGCGTGATTTTTAGTTCTCCCCGGTGTTGTCTATTTTTGAAAATGTAAGGAATCTCCATTTTGGAGATTAGTGCGCGGCTTATGAAATGCATGGCTTTTCATGCTTCTCGGGGTTGCCTATCTTCAGGTAACGTGAGGAGCGTATGTTTTGGGAATTAGTGTGCGGCTAACGAGATGCATGAATTTTTATGCTCCTCAGCGTTGCCTATCTTCGGTTAACGTGAGGAGCGTATGTTTTAGCCTTTCTGATGTCGCCGGAGCAACACCGGTTTTTAGAAGAACAAGATCGGGTTCTGCTGATCTAACGATTTGAGTCGATTTGCTTCTGTCGACCCGGCCGACGCTTATTATGAAATGGTTTTGTTGGCTCGAGAAGCAAACTTTTTTAAGGAAAGCAGGGCAGTTTTTGCCTATGTACAATGCCCCCGGCATCCCGGGATGGATTATTTGCTGGAAAGTAAAAAAGTACATAAGGTAGCTCTCAAACAATGTAATGGCGGAGCGGTTCGCTATTCCATGCCCTAGGAACTTGAGTTCAGTCGACTTGTTATTAGCTTGAAAGTCCCATCTCTCTTAGCTTTTGATTGATGACATACGGTCCTTCTCAGTTTGGTCCAATGGTCCCCGGAATGAGGTAAACTCGCTTGAGCATAAGATATCCCACTTCGAAGGTTTGGTTGTAAACTTTGGAGTTGAAGTACCGTGCGACTCTTTTTTGGTGGGTGGCGGTTCTCAACCCTTCTTCTTCTCTTTTTTCGTCAACTATATTTTGCAATTTGAGTAAGAGCTGCTTGTTTTGATTTTGATTGAAGTTTTGCCTTCGGTGCAAGGGGACTTCCAATTCAATAGGAATCGTTGTTTCTGAACTATAAGCCAAGGCGAACAGAGTGTGGCCGGTTGCGGCTTTGTGGGTAGTTCTGTAAGCCCATAGTGTAAGTAGAAGTTCATCAACCCAGTTTCCTTTTGCTTTTGTTAGTCTCTTTTTGATAGTGGACTTGATGATCTTGTTTTTCGCTTCCACTTCCCATTTGCTTGCGGATGAGCCACCGCAGAAAAGCTCTTTCCAATTCGGAAGCGCTTGCAAAAGTTTTTGTACTTGGTACTTTTGACTTGAGTTCTATTGTCCATGAGGACTTTTTGTGGCACACCAAACCTGAAAATAACCTTTTTAGTAACAAAATTAATGACTTTCTTTGTGGTTATAGTGGCCAGTGGTTCCGCTTTGGCCCATTTTGTGAAATAATCTACGGCAACTATAGCATGTTTGGCCCCTCCTTTTGCTATTGGCGGGGAGCCAATCAAGTCGATTCCCCATATTGCATACGGCCACGGGCTGACCTTCTGCGTTAGCTCCGTTGAAGGAGTTCTCTTAATTTTGTTGAATCTTTGACAACGATCCCATCTTCTGGCGTAGTCTGCATCGTCGCGGTTTATTGTTGGCTTGAAATTTCCAAACCGAAGGACTTTCTTCGCTAGGGTCTGGACCCTTAATGTGGTCCCCACATTCGCCTTCATGTACCTCCTTTAGGATTCGTTGTGCTTCATTGTCAGTCACACACCTAAGAAAGGAGGTCGAGAATCCCCTTAGATAGAGTATTCCATCCTGTATCATGAACCGTGGTGCCTTTCGAAGAAGTTTTTTCCATTGGTTCTGGTCAGTTGGAAGGGTCCCTGCAAGTAGATAGTCCTTTATCGATGTCATCTATGTCTCTGGCTCGTCGTTGTCTCAAGAATCCAGTCGACCTTCATCTCATCTATGCTCGTGATGGCTAAGTTATCAACTAGGACGAGCCCCAATGATTAAGGTTCGCGAGAGCTTGCTAGTTTAGCCAAATAGTCCGCCTTAGTGTCTTGTTCTCGTGGAGTGTGGGCTCCGATACAATGTTCGGAGCCTAGTAGTCCACCCTAATAGTTCTTGCACTTTAGACAGGTACGAGGCAAGATTCTCTCCTCGAGCTTGGTATTCCCCCTTTACTTGACAGACAACCAACCGGGTGTCATTGTAGATGTGAATGGATTTTATCTTAAGTTCTTTTACATCTTTAGTCCTGTAATAACGTGTCGTATTCCACTTCGTTATTAGTCGTAGCGAATTCCAAGCGCAAGGCATAGCAAACCGCCCTCCCTTCGGGGGTATTAAGCACTACCCCTACCACTAAACAAAGATTGTTAGATGCACCATCTACAAAGAGTTTCCATTGAGTCTCCACCTCCAATGGCGCTTCTTCTTCGTCATTCGGTATGGTAAATTCGGTGATGAAGTATGCTAATGCTTGCCCATTAATGCTTTCCTTGGATGGTATGCGATATCATATTGTCTTAGCTCTATGTTCCATTTGAGGACTACCCCTACCACTAAATAAAGATTGTTAGATGCACCATCTACAAAGAGTTTCCATTGAGCCTCCACCTCTAATGGAGCTCCTTCTTCGTCATTCGGTATGGTAAATTCGGTGATGAAGTCTGCTAATGCTTGCCCATTGATGCTTTCCTAGGATGGTATGCGATATCATATTGACTTAGCTCTATGTTCCATTTGAGGAGTCATTCGGAAGTTTCAGATCGATACAACACTTGTTTCAAGGGCTGGTAATTTAATACTTTGAATGGATGTGTCTAAAAGTATGGTTATAACTTCCAGGAATCGATCAAGGGGAAATATGTTAGCTTTTCCAGTTTTGAGTAATTCTTCTCGGCTCTGGTGAACTGTTTGCTAATGTGATACATGATTTGCTGGATTTTCGCTTCTTCCCGCATGAGAGCGGTGCTCAGCGCATGCGGTGAGACTGCCCAGTAAATGAATAGGTCTTTTCCGTCCACCGGCTTAGACAAGATGGAGCTTCCATGTGTCGTAGCACTTCTTTGAAAGCTGTTTGACAAGCTTCGCTCCATTCGAAGTTTTTCTTTCCCTTCTTCAATGCATCGGAGAACGGTATGAACTTATCTGTAGCTTTTGAGAAGTATTGGCTTCTCGCATCGCCGTTATTTGTTCTAGATTTGCAGCGATGCCTCAGGCACTTACTATGAACCCCAAGAATTTCAATGGCTACTCCGAAGTGACATTTGAGTGAGTTAAGCTTCATTCCATACTCTAGAGCATTTCGAACATTTCAACGAGATTTTCTAGATAGTTAGAAGTATTCGAGATATGACCAATATGTCATCTATGTAATCTTCCACAGTCTTTTTGATTTGGCATTTGAACATAGTATTCACTATCCTCTGGTAAGTTGCCCTGACGTTTTTTAAATTGAACGACATTACCCTATAGTAGTACAGTCCAAATCAACGACGAAACTGGTGTTCTCTTGATCTGGCTCATGCATCAGGATCTGGTTGTAGCCCGAGTATGCATCCATAAATGATAGTAATTCATGCCCTGTCGTTCCATCCACAAGCTGATCGATTCTGGGGAGTGGGAAGCTATCTTTCGGTCAAGCTTTATTTAGGTCCGAGAAGTCAACACAATTTTGCCATTTTCCATTTGACTTGTTGACTAAGATTGGGTTTGATACCCATTCAGGGTAAGTTGCGTCTCAGATGAAGCCATTAGCCATCAGTTTATCCACCTCCTCTCTTAACGATTTGGACCGTTCAGGGCCTAAGCCATGCCTTTTTTGCTTTACCGGTGTGAATTTAAGGTCAATATTGAGCGTATGGCAGGCAATTTTAGGTGATACCCACATATATCAGAGTGTGTCCAAGCAAATACGTCCAAATTGGCTTAGAGGAATTTAGTTAGTTTCGACCGCATCCTGTGTCCAAGGTGCGATCCAATTTTCAAGACCGTGTTGGGTCTTTCATACAGACTGGGATAGACACTGTCAATTCTACCGATGTTTCCCGATCCTCCCCTTCTTTCTAGAAGCCTTGTCGAATTGGCTATGGTCCCCGAGCCAGGGGCGGCTCTGTAATTGTACCCAGCGAGCTTACAAATGTAGAGAGTTTTCCCCACATCCTTTCCCTTTTCCTTTCTTCTTGACTCATGCAATTCTACGATGTAGCATTCCGGGGTGACACTTTAGTCTCCTTTCACAATTCTGACTTCATGCTTTGTAGGGAACTTCATTGTAGGGCACCACTGGGCCAATGCTATTCTAAAGACGGTTAACGTGGGCCCTCCCAAGAAAGCATTGTATGCTGACATTTCATCCACGATCATAAAAGTCTAAATAAGAGTGACCCTTCGCTCACCCTCTCCAAGCACCACAGGTAGGTCAATTGTTCCCACGAGTTGTTTGGGATCGCAGGCGAACGTTGAATCTTTGTTTGGCGTGCGGACACGCATTTCATGCCAATCTTCATCAGATCGAAAGTATGTTTGAAAAGTATGTTAACAGAGCTTCCACTATCAACCAACACTCGTCGAACTACAGTAGTTTTGATTCCTACCGTCACCACCATCGGATCGAGAGTTAGAGCTTTGATCCCTTCGGTGTCCCGATTTCAGAACACTATATCGTCATTCAAAATTCTTTGCATCTTGGCCGGAGTATCATCTTCTATAGCTAAATAGGATTCCTTCGAAGCGTGCTTTAACAAACTTGCATACCGCTCCATTTTCCCCCAACTTTTTGTGCGGGGCGTCTCCTCTAGATATTGTTCTAATAATAAGCCTTTAGTCAGTTGTTTCGACCCTTCTTCACCAGTTCCTGCTTGATTCCTTCGTTCTCTAGAGGCCGAGAGCTGCAAATTGATCAAGGTTTTGAGGCTTTCTTACGTATTGCTGGAGCTTATTGTCCTGGATCAACTTCTCAATGAGATTCTTTAGATGGCAGCATTCATTTGTATTGTGGCCGTGTGTCCCATGGAAGCAGAAATTTTTTTCGAGCACTTCTGCTTCTCAGTTGCTTCCTTTCTATGGGGATTTTTATATTCCTTGGTCCGTTGAGTTCGCAAAAAATGTTTTCTAGTGTGTCATTTAGGGGAGTGTAGCCTTCAGGCCTAAACCCTTTGAGCTTTTCATTGTTGCCATTACCATTCTTCTTATTCGAGTTTTGACTTTTTCTCTTTGAATTTTCGTCTTTCCGAGTGATTCCTTCAATGATTCGAGAAGTGTGTGTATTTTGATTCATTGCAACATTACTTTTCCCGACGTTCATCTGTTGCACACTAGTAGTATTCCTTTCCAATTCCAGTGCTTCCTCCAACCTTAGGTACTGACTTGCTTTACGATTAAAATATTTCCTGGTGGTAGGTTGCTTCATCTTAATCCACTTTTCAAATTCAGTTTCCGGGTGAAAGGCACGAACTAACGCCATAAAAACCATGCCTTTGTTGGGCTTGCTTACTTCCATCACTGCGATGTTAAACCTGTTCATGAAAGATTTCAGTGATTCGTTGCATCCTTGGAACAATACGGATGGGGACATGATGTCTTTTGGCTGCGCAGTATGGAGTCTGAACTAATCAAGGAACCTTGTCACCAGTTGGTCAAAAGTAGAGATAGATCTTGGTGGAAGCCTAGCGAACCACATTGACGCAACTCCTTCGAGAAAGATAGGAAAGCATCTGCATCACACAGCTTCGGAGGCATTAGCTCCGTCCATATGCCAACTGTATTTGTACAAGTGAAGTTTTGGGTCTTTTGTCCCATCAAGGATGGAATAGTAGGCATTGTGAATTTTTCTAGATATTTCTCATTCAAGATTTCATCGGTGAAGGGAGTCTGACTTGGTGAAAATTCACATTCATCATCTCTTCTATATTCACTCCCCTCCATAATCGTTTAACCATATCCACTATGTATGCCTCTGATGTCCGGTAGTCCTAAGGACAACAATCAATCAATATGTCAAGTGTTTGGCTTTGCCAACGGTTTTGGTGAGTGGGATGAAACCTAGGCTCTCCTGTCTTTGGGAGAGCCGCTCTTGCATGCTTCCGTTGACTTGTGGTTGGCCTAACCGGAGCAGTCTGAGTATTCCCAGCATTATCGAATGCATTGGCATTTTCTTCTAATTTATCGTCTTACTCTCCGTCCTCTAAGTCGGAGAGATCCACAGCTATGTCTTCCAATGGAGTCTTTGCCTCTTAATTCAAGTTTAGAAAGGTTGCCTCGTGGTGAACAGAATACTTGCATTTCCATCCACGTTAAGTCCTGTTGTCGCCCTTTTTTGTGGCTGTTTTCTGTTTCTTCTATATAGACCAGAAACGAAGGATTTCTCTTGTTCTATAGTAGCCGCAGGTTCAGACATAGTCCTTGGAGCAGGGTTTGACTATTGGTCAGGAGAGCGTTAAGCTTATCTCCTTTTGGTTATTTTCCATATTTTGGTTGATCTCGTCAACCATTTTATTCAACTCATCCCTGATGATAACTTCGTGCTGATTGAAGGATGCTGGCGCCTGATTCCCAATGTTAGCACCATTTACTTTAGTTTTTTTATAGATCAACATCTTCTCCAGCTATTATTGCCCCTATGGATCATCCAAAGGCAGTTCTTCTTCTTCCAAAGGCCATTGATTCCAAACAGCATATTCTTCAAGCTAAGATTGAGGATCAAACTTCTGGAACTATGAGATCCAAAGTAGATAGCTAGATCTGAATCCAGATTTGGAGTTTCCAGTGAAAGCGCCAAAATGTTAACTCGAAAAATGGATCAACCCTCTATTTTGAGTGTGAAAGCACAAACCCTGTTCTTGCAGATTAATAATATAGATAAAATGTGTAGAAAAGACAGTAAAAGAAAGAAGACTAGGAATTTTTATAGTAGTACGGCTGTTAATGAAGCGGAAACGGCTCACCTTTTGGACTGTTTAAATCGATAATAAAGTATACAAGTCAACTAAAACAATTCAAAAGGGAGGATTGTTAATGGGGTAAATAAGAAAATAATAGAAAAGAAGGAAAACAAAACATAGAATCTCACAGTGAAATGACAAAATATAATAATCAATAAGCAGTTCATACAAATAACATTTGATTACACTATTACAATACAAATCAGAGTTATACCTACATCAGGAATGAATAAACGATGCAGCAGAACAACATGATGCGAAGGAATAAATATAATAAATTATAATAATATACTAAAGCTTCGTTTTTGTCCTCCATAAATAAGGTCTTGAACACTGAAATGCTTAGGCTGACCCGATGTAATGAAAAGACAAAACATTCGAGTCAGAACTAAAAGATCTTATGTAAGTTAATTGAAAATAAGTAAATATGAGTATAACGACTTCAGAGATGTTTTAGGGATTTTACACCTTCTATCCAGTGTCTAACCTGACTAAAATAATGTAAGAGATGTTCGGGATTCCATCTCCTAAGAATCCGTTAAACTATCTACATATGTAATGCAATATGCTATTATAATATGTCTACGGTAAAGTAAAGGACTAAAATAGCGTTAAGGTGCTACCCATATCCCTCTTAACACATTTTTATAAATGATGTAACATCCCGCCTTTTTGTACGCTTTAAATCGACGATAAACCACACACGTCAAACTCTAACCATACAAAAGGGCAGATTGTTATTAGGGTAAATAAGAAAAACAGAGGAAGAAATAAGCCAAAACAGAATCTCACAGCGGCGTGACAAAATATAATAATCAAATAACAGTTCATGAAGCTGTTTTACAAAAAAATTTGATTATACTTATACAACGCAGAATCATAGTTACACATACCAGAGTAAAATAAATAACAATGCAGCGGAACAGTATGAATGTGGTGGACTAATATGATAAATAATAGTAATACAATCTTCTTCTTCATCCTCCAGAAGTAAGGTCTTCAAATCCCGAAATGCTAGGCTGACCCGAGCGAATTGAAAGGACAAAACACTCGAGTCAGAACTAAAAGATCTTATGTAAGTTAAATCAACGGTAAATAATATGAGTGGAACAGTGTCAGAGATGTTTACATGATTTGACATCTCATATCCAGTGTCTAACGTTAGTGTAGTAACTTAAGAGATACTCGGGATTCACATCTCCTATGGATCCGTTAATCTATTTACTATTTAGTAATATACGCTATTATAATAATGTCTAATAGTAAAATAAACTTAGTTTTAAATAGCATTAAGGGGTTACCCATATCGCCCTTAACACGTAATAGTCGCAGTAGTCCATCCAGTATCATAGTCCCTCCTGATCGGGAAGCCACCAGAGGATACTCCACGGGCTACTGGAGAAAACCAAACTCATACAAGGCGCGCTAGGGTAGGTGACACGGCACAACTAGGCAAAGTCAGGGTAGATATTCCCATTGCTATCCGGGATGGTGGTGACGCGTAGCACGTAGCTACCACCCACCTCGAGCCACACCCTCAAAAATCAAAGGGCCCAAACCAATCACAAAGTAATAGAATGGTATCGAAGGAGTGTGTCCAAATTTATTAATTTCAAAACAGATTAGATCTACACAATACCCCATTTCAAATTCAATATATTTCAAACTTTTAAGTATTCAACAATTTCAAAACCAAGATTGGAATTCTGATTCAACATTTCAATTTTCTATTATTTAGTTTGAAATACTTTACATAATAAATCCATTATCATTTAAATAAAGCTCAAATTACAAATAACTAAGTATTTCCTTCAATTTATTTATACTTGAAATATTCATTTAATTCACCTTAAGCCAAAATCAAGTTATAAAAATCATACCCTCTAAAACTTCAAATTTAATAAATTTCACATCAAGCTTATTTGAGTTTAATTCTTAAATAAATTCAATTTCAAATAAATCTCTAATTTGTCTCCCAACCTTAATTTGATTTAAATCATTTTAAACTCTGTATTAAAATATAATTTAAATACTTAAGCACATTATCTTCAATAAAAATCAAACTTAGTATTAAGCTTGTTCTAAAACAAATTATACATAGTTTAAATCAAGGATAGAATAACATTTATATAATATCTAAAATCAATATTTATCTAAAACTATATTTTTTTACAAAACCGTAGAAATCATTTTAAAATATTTTTATACATAGTCCACGACATCTGTATAAAATTTTCTATCCTATGGTCATGTGATACGGATATTTATCGTTTCAATCCGTAATTTAAAATACAAATGCGGGTTTTTATCATTTCAAACCACAATCCCGAATGAAATAAAAATCCATAACAACTTGCAGTTTATAACAGTATAAAATACAACATTCATTCATCCAATATCAATCATTCAACATTTATCACAATCATCATCCAATTCAATTAATAACATCAATATAGAACATATAATAAATAATAGGTATTTACTGGCAGTTTATATTCAATAATAAATTAAATAACTATTTTATTCAAATAAATTCATAATAAACTGAGATGATGATTCAAAAAATTCCAAATAGTTATAAATAAATTTCCAATCACATTATAAATCAATTTAATAAACGTAAGAAATTTTAGAAGTTGCGAGTGGGTTAAAACACCCACCTGTTGAATTTAAATTGAATTTAAATCCAATTTAAACCCAAAATTTAAATAGTCTCAGATTTTGTCCAAACAAGCGTCAAAAGGTCCGGAATTTAAATATGATCCCAGCAGAACGAACCGCGCACCTCGTATGCAAAAGTTATTGCGATTAGAACACATTGAAATAGAAATTAAAATAAAAGAAAACAAAATAGCACCGAACAATCTCAGCACGCCACGTCGGCTGCTTTCTCCACCCTCTATGTTCACGCGACTTCCTGTAACCCTAGTCGCCATCCAAAATTCGAAAACACACGACCCCCTTTCCACTACCTTGCTGATTGAAGCTCACCACCGTCATTGCCAGGCTCGGCCGCCTCTCCAGGCCTAACGCGCGGCCGCGCACTGCCCCAAAGCGCGGTCGTATCCGATCATCTTCAAGTGCCAAAATCAGCTAATTTTGGCCACCTTAAAACAAGCGACTACATCCACGAAGCCTGATCGACGTCCTCTAAAGTGCAGCGCGACCCGATCGTCGTTTCAACGAAAATCCACCGCACGATCAAACCCCCACCAATGGATGGCCAGAATTTGTTCTTCAATTTCTTGTCAGATAGAGATTCAAACTGGAACATGAATTACAGATCTGAGATGCGCTCGTCGAATGCTTCAAATCGATATATAATTCGATATAGTTTGTGGAGTTTAAATTTTGAAACTGAATTTTGAATTGAAACTGGGTTGTGAATTTTAGGGTTTGTCTGCCTTCGGAAAGAGGAGCAACAGAAATTTTATACATACGGAAATGAGAAATAGAAAGGCTGCTAGGGTTAGTAATGTCATCTATATATTGGAAGAACACAATAAAAACGAATAGGCTTGATTGGTTTGAAAAAATTGAATGATAACGACCCAAAAAGCCCGTTTTGACTCCGGAACGAAAATGGGTCAACCCATATATCAAAATAGATGTTTTAAAATATTTTAAAATCAATGGAACAGGTTCAAGTCCAAACTCCATCGTATGAAGAAGTTATGCCAAAATCAAGTTATTTCAATTAATTTCAATTAAATTGATTTCGAGGCGTCTCGAGTCCGTATGATCAAACGATAAATCTACTCATTACGAAACTTGAAATCCTATAGTAATTCACCATTACGGATCCGATGAAACTGGTTTCGTCGGAATCCGAGTTAGTAGCCAAAATGGCTATTTTCTAGTTATTAAATTAAATTAATAATTAATTAATTGGATCACTTTTTCAGTTTAAATTTAATTATTTACCATTTCTATCATTTTTTATTTCTTAATCATTTAGAATAACTTAAACAATTTTAGATTCAATTTAAGGTTGATTAACTCATCAATCTCGGTTTTATTTTCCAATTTCATTAGATTCAGAAATTATAAATTAAAACTCTGAAATCCATTTATTAAATTTTTAAACCTTGTTATTCGAGTCTTTTATTACAATAAGTATATAACTAACATTGTTCTAAATCTTGGTACTTAATGTTTCCCAATTTCATCTTAATTTCTATGTCGTAATATTTATATATTAATGTAACATTCACGTTTTTAAATAAAATTCAAATTGGTAATTAATTTAATTTTTGAAATTAAATTGTAAACTAATTGGGTATTTTCTAAAATTTAAATAAATATTGCGCCTGCTTAATTATAAAAAGATTGTAAATTGAATTATGGGTTTGAAATTCAAATAATATTTATTAACAACAATAGTAGTTCGAGATAATATGAATATTCAATAAGGTAGAATGGTTTAACTAAAAAAATAGGATTTGATAAAAAGATTTAATCTTTTATAAAATGTAAACATGAATAAAGGTGATTTGTATATAATATATAAAATAATATATTGGATACTGATTTTAAATTTAATTATGAATTTGAAATTCTAAATTAAATATCTTATAAATAAAAATTTGGATTTGAAAATAATATATGTTTAAAGAAATTTGTTTTCTAAATTTTAAGAGACATATGTAATATATTTTGAGAGCTATACTGAAATTCAATATAGTAAATTTTCAAAAGCTATTTGAAAGTTAAAATTTTAAGTTAATATAAATAATTTTAAAAAAGTTGTTTAAAAGTTAAATTTATATTTTAAAGACATATATATTCCCTATATATGTTTATTTATTTAGTATAATTTGATTTCAAAACTCATTTTCTTATAAGGTTGTAAATATAAACATGTGTAAATAAATATAAAGCTTGAGTATGAATATATCTTTTGAAAGTATAAGTTTAAAAGGGCCTAACAAATAGTTTGTACATTTATGAATGTAAAATGTAAAAACATTTACATATATATAAACGTAATTAATTAGAGGATTTAAAATACAAATTTCAAATTTAATGAAACAAGGGTTTAAAACAAATTTATAATTTTTTTATAAATTTACAAATGTATTTTTTTATTAGGAAAATTAATTTAAAAACTTTTAAAAAAATAATAATATAAGAATAAATTATTACAAGTGTTAAAATTATAAACCTCTTAAGTGCATGGGTTAACATAAATGTACAAATGTAAGTTTATTTTAAACTAAATAAGACAAGTGTAAGCTTGAGATCACTTGCAATAACAAGTGGCAAGTTAAAATTTTCTTTTAATTCAAATTAGGAATAAATAATAAAAGTTAGTAAGAAATCAGGCCCATTTTCTTTCAAACATTTGAAAACCTGAAACAAAGTAATTCAAAAACTCAAAGCAAAGTTTAAATCAAACCTGGAAAAGAGAGATAAATTTGTCAAAACAAGATTGAAGCAAGAATACAGATCAAAGAAAATCAAACCTGGAATCAAAACAGAGTGCAAATCAAAACAGTTTTCAAAAATTAAAACCAAAGTAAAGATCAAAAGTTGTTTCAAGCTTTCAATCTGAAGGCATGCATGATTCAATTCAAAACCTGGAAACATCAAAGTATAATGAAAAGAACAGGTAAACTCTATACTCTATAGTTTGGTTAATTTGTAATTTTGAAATCAAGTTGTAACATAAATTCAAATTGCAGATTTTAAAAGAAAAATACAGTGCTTCAGTTTGGACAGGAAAATAGTGCAATTCTATCAAATAAAATAAGATTAGTGACTTTCTTTAAAAAATTTGAATTTAAAAGTGGTTAACTAATAGCAAAGTAGAGATTTAAACAATCATATTAAACAGTTGCAGGAAACAAAAATCAAAGTTTAAAGAAAAAAAGAACATACAGGCTCAAAAACATTCCTCTCTGTTTCTTCCTGTATAACCAACAGGTGAGCAAACTACATTTGTATGTTTTAAATCTGGCTTCAATCTTGATTTCATGTGATGATCTGTTAATGTGTGATCAAATTATGCTTGCATGTTGAATATATGTATATAAATGTCTGTGAATAAGTGTGCATGCCAGTGTTATGTATATATATATATATATATATATATATGTTTCTGGGGTTCACAGACTCTAAAAACAGAAGAAAAAAATGCATATCTCCTATATAAACATATTTAAACCATGATTTTAAAAGAGAAAATGATGGTAACAGAATAATATCATAAAAATATGATTTCATACATTTATATTAAGTATTCGTTCCAAAATTGATAAGTTACAGAGATGATCTCATAATAAGTCAAAATTTGATCATTAAGTTTTCTTATTCTGATAATAAAATTGAAGTCATTTATAAAAATGATGAGTTTTAATAATAATTTGGTGATTCTTAAAATTGTGGTTGTTAAGGGTTTCCAAGTTGAACGGAAAACACATTTGAGTCAAAATCCGATGATCAACGTTGATGCAGGGGTCGAGATTTGGGCTGAAGGTAGCCTAGTAATAGGGATTCAAGGAAAAATTTCCAATATTTTTTCTGATGATTACGGCGGTAGCGCGAGGGAATTTTTAGGGTTTAGCAACCCATTTTGGTCGATGGTGAAAACTGGACGTTTTCGACGTCGACAAGTAGCTGGAGGTGATCAGTCGAAGGGGAAAACGAAGCTTGGTTTTCGATAAGGTCGTGGAAATGATGGCAGGGACTCTGGTGATATAGATGACCGGTATGAGGCAATTCAGTTGATCGAAGTTGGGTTGACGTAATGACCCACAATATTTACACAACTATGATATTGTGATTTAAACAAGTATAAAATATTGAAATATATTGGTGCACACATTTGGTATGACTTAGGGGTAAATTTAGGATTTCCCAACTGTTAAAACCCTAGTCGTGAGTGAATTATAAAAAGAAAGATGTTGCCACTGTTTCATGGGGACTCTCTCGTTTCAAAACAAAAACTAAAATTGCCGAAGCCCAAGAAATATTGGGGGCAAAATCATCTTGCTGTATCGAATGGTGTTGGATTCGTGAGAAAAAGGGAGAAAGATATGGCAATATCTAGGGGATTGACATCTCATATAGCTAAGTGAGTGTTCTTAATCTTGATTTGGCAATAAGTCCTATCTCAGGCAGCCGTAGTTATATTTCTGCAAATAAATTTGTGTGTATGGATGCTTTGCGTGTATTGATGCTTGTTAATGATTGTTTGATCCTTGGTTGCTTGCATATCCATATATTGATGAAGATCAAGTCTGATTATGTTCATATCTGAACATGAGATGATATCTATTCACTATTATGTCACGATACACTGATTTAACACTATGTATTACTGCCGAATGAATTGTTTAAGTGCACTCATACCAGACGTATCATGTCTGACCCTGTTGATTGTCTCGACAATCTCCTGGGGTGTCTCATTCAACGAGGCAGTTCGGGATGATGTTTTTACAGGTTGCTATGCACATTTTGATGAGATGATGACTTAAGAGATGGAGTTAAAATGATTTATCACTGCATGTAGATGATATAAAGAAAGTATTTAAGTATTTCATTGTCATTTTATATGTATTGCTGAACTGAAATATGTATATTTTACTATGAACAGTGAACCATCATGTGTTAGATTGACATGCATATAGATCTGGAAAACTGTTTTGTCTTATAAGTAATTGCAAGTTTGAACTGAAACACTGGGATCGTTCAGTTTTTATATATTTTCTGAAATCTGTATTTGGAGAATAACTTGTGTCAAGGCAGTATACACAAGTGTTTACACTTGTGTATATGTGCAGACCTATAGATCTGCTGAGTTTTGTGATTTAAAGGATTTTTATGGATTTTGTTCGAGTTTCCTTTCAGAAGTTCTGGGGAAAATCTTTATAAACTTATTTTGATGGATTATTTCTATATTTATGCACAAGCATATATGGATCTGCTGTTTGATTTTAGTATGTAATTATCATATCTGAGAATATATATATATATATATGTATATATATTTATCTGTTTGTGGCAAGTTGAATGCCTTGAGTATGAAAAGCAAAGATGATATATATATATAATTCTCTATGTTATGGTTTTCTGAGATCATGTTACTAATGGTTTTAAATGGGAGATTATATGGATCTGAATCCACACTTTTGAGATATGATCTTTAATCTGAGCATCTGAGTTTTGATAGATATGTTTTCTTTGATATAAGATGTTTATTCTGGGAAAAATGAAGTTTATGGGAGATTTGGATTTATATAAGAATTTGAACTAATTTCTGAAATGAGTTTGAGAACTTACAGCCTCATGTGCTTTATATATCTGAAATGTGTTTAGTTGTTTTAACAGCATGACTTACAAGTCTAAACTATATTTATATGTTTTGGCATATCTGATGCCGTAGATCTTTGAAGGCAAAAAAATGGATTTTAATGCTTTCAAATGCATTATGATTTTTGAAATGAAATTTCTATGTTAAGTGGCTGTTGCTATTTGAATCTGAATTTAACATATAGCTAATACATGTTCATGTAATAGATTCTTGAATCGTATTGTGGACTTGCCATATAAATTAATATACGTGCATGCCCTTACTTTATATTTCTGAAATGAATGAGCTCAGTTTTGAATAGTTTTGCAAAAGAAAGTTAATTAGCAAACTGTTTTGATTCTCTTATGCTATATTCATAAGATTTCTGGAAATGGATTACAAGTTCATGTATTATCTTGAGACTTTTATAAAAGGAACTTGTAAGCTTCCAATTGTTTATGTTACAAATATTTGTATGATGCAGAATGGCTTTTGTCCTTGCATCAGTGATATGTTTTCAGTTTTAAAGAAAGATAGTTGATGTAAATTCATCTTTTATGTCTGAATATAACTTGCATGAATGAGAAAGAGGAAAACTCGATGACCTCATTTTTGTATAGTTGGATTGGTAATCCTTTGTTTATACGTATATTTATTGATACTTTGTTGGTGCCAAGGTTTCATTGACTCTCGGATGTTGCCAGCATTGTTACTGTGTGATTTTAGGGCTCAATTTTAATTGCCTATTCATTAATATCATTGCTTGAGCTTGTGTGTTGGCGAGGCCGTGCACACCTGTATTTATATGTGTGTGTACGTGCAGCCACACCTATAATTGTGCTATAGCAAGAGTTGAATTAAATAAAGAATATCTATGACTTTTATGATATAATCCAGAATTCTGATATTTCCAGTCCGCTTGTGTATCTTTTGTGTCGTATTGCAAATAATTTTCATAAAGAGGGAAATGGATTTATCTTTATATTAAAATGCTATGTGTGAATGCTTTAGCTAATTTTCTTAAACTCTGATTTAATAGCTAAAGAGATTGGTATATCTTCATATATACTAATCTATGTTTTAAGAATACACCAATATTTCTATATTGGTAATAGTGGATCCTGGTTTTGGTTTTGAAGATAGATGACCCTGTGTTTTCATTTAGCATATTTATTTATGCAAAAAAAAAAAACAAATTAGTCCATGATTTGGCCACCAGAAAAGTAGGGTCTTCTCATTTGGTATCAGAGCGAGGTTAGGTAGATAACATAGCAAAAATTTAATTTGTGTGAACTTGTTTGTATTGACTGCTTTGGTTGCATTGTTTGAATTGATTGCTTTGGATGATCTATTCGGATTACATCAATGTTAATGATGTTTATTAAAAATTTAAGTGAGCATTAATCCATTATATGCAATGGCATTAAGTCCTCTGGTAGGCAGCCTAAAGTATTATAAGAATCATTTAAATCTTTGAAACGGTCTGATATGGATGAAATGGATGTTTGTTGTGCATTTCTGTTGGAGTTTTGTACGTCAGTTTTCCAAGCTAAAATGTTTTGAGCATTTTTAATTCTATCCTTATTATTGTCAAGTATGGATTTAAGTTATTTAGGACATAGGCAGCAAGATAGAGATCTGGCTCATGTTTATTTTCTAAATAATAAGATAGGAGGTTTTCTGGGTTTTTGGTGAATTTCTTAACAAACACCTCTGTCCATATTTTTACAATAATATAGTAGAATCATGAATGCTTAAATTATTTTGGAAAGCCCACAAACCTATTGTAAATCTCTGTAGTAAGAAATTAAATGGATAACAAAGGATTGTACTAGAAAGTATTTATGTTTTTCTGAAACATGAATGGGTTGGAGATTTGGTGAGTAAACCCTCTCTTGGCAAGGCATTAAGACCTATGAAAGGCAGCCATTTAACCACTAATTTATTTTAATTATGTTTGAAGTTTTCTTGCATTTCTAGTCTAACCATTTTTTGATGTTTCTGAAGTATATTGCTTAGTTATCATTTAATCTAATAATTGCTTACACATGGTGTATATTTAATGACAGGATGATAATAACTGATTTATTTATATGATTATAAACGTGATAAAATGTTTTTGGCTAAAGCATAAACTAATGAGAAAATTAAAGTGCAAGGCAGTAAGAGGAAGGGGTCCTCTGGCTTATGGCTTGCATTTGAGAGGATGCTTGAGATGCAGTGGAATTTCCATATGCTAAATCTTGATCCATCATTAAGTACTCTCTGAAAATAAGGTTGAGCAATGGGTGAGCACATTTTTAAAGAAAAAAAATATACATATATAAATTGACTGCAAGGGCCTTGTTACTGGGAACCACAGTGGCATTTCATTTTCCTAAGAAAAATTTAGGTCCATGCTTTAGCCAAAGGCCTGTCTCTAAACAAAACTAACTTGAAATAATATACAAATGTGATTAATTGATGGTTGAAATGTATGAATGGGTGAATGTTTCATGGATGCACGAAAACTGCTTGCATTTACTGGTTAGGTACATGGTTGAAATGTATGAATGGATGAATGTTTCATGGATGCATGAAAACTGCTTGCATTTACTAGTTAGGTACATGGTTGAAATGTATGAATGGATGACTGTTTCATGGATGCATGAAAACTGCTTGCATTTACTGGTGAGGTACATGGTTGTAATGGATGAATGTTTCATGGATGTATGAAAACTGCTTGCATTTACTGGTTAGGTACATAAAGATTTTGGGCATGACATAGTATAGTTGATACCTGCGCACATGAAAGGAAAACTTAGTAATTAAACTAAGGAATTGGGTCACCTCTATCAGGTTGGGTATGAGGGAAGTGGGTATGACATAGTGGTTGGCTTGCATCAAGGTTGGGGTGTGAGTTTGCACATGGCATGTTTATGTCCAAATAGCTTGTAGTGCACTGGAAATCAAACAGTAGTTCCAGGCAGTGTGCACCAGTGCAACCATGAATGTGATATTGGACCCTTAAAAATGATATGAAATGAACTTACAAGCAGAGGTGAATATGCTAGGGGTATGGTGAGTTCTAGTATGCGGACTCAGTTTTGATGCCTTAGCTTAATGGTATGGGTGTTGCTTGTTCATGTTTATGAGATGCTTGTGTAATCTGTGTGATGGCTGCTTATGTCTCATAATTAAATAAGTGGAAATATAGAAGTGCAATGTTACACATGTGCTGAGCTTCTATGTTTACAAATAAATCCAGATAAGAATAAAGACTTGTGGTTTAGTCAGATCTTATGAAATTGTGAGCACCTGATTAAACCAGAGGTAATGGATGCAACAGAGAAAACTATTTATGACCATATATTTATAAACATGACCCATTAAAAACCCATGATTCAAATAACATGTATATTGAGAACTCAGACTAGCTAGTATGATTAAATATATGCTTATGAAAACATGATCTATTATTTCTTTAATACATGCATGATGGTTGAGTTATTTATTTTCTCTGATTAAATATGAGATGCAGAAGGGATTAGCACAATTGGGGAAGAAAAAAAATGGATACCATTATTAAGTGGTTGTTTGCTGTTTGTATTGATTGAGTATTGTTTGTATAAACTTAATTCATACGTAAGTTTATGATATTTTGCTTTGATTGCCAAGAATGGGGTCTGTTTTGAATTAAAAAAAATTCATTTAAATAAAGACAGATTATATAAGGGTATTGATCCCTATTTTGATTTTCATATAGATGATATGTTTTGCATGAAGATGGTGTGTATGGCCATGGATGAATGAGCATTACATTTAAAATGACTTCAATATGAATCATGAGTAGGAATGTATTTGTAAGAAACATATAACCCGATGACAAAACATATGAACTGTTACTGAATTAATATTTGTTTGGTTCTGGTTGAGTAAGCTTGGTGTGTATAAATATGTTTGAGACATTAGAATTGCTTTGAAAAGCAGAAAGTAAAATCCGTATTGATTCTAGAATTTACTAATCCAATTTGCCAATAGGGTTTAGTTTAAAACTGAATGTGATCAATATTATGATGAATGCAATGGTACTGTTTCATGCTCTCACTTGTACACTGCCATATTTGTGCATATTCACTTCATCCTGTGTGCACCCCTGAGTTGCACTGTATGCATGGACTTGGTCTAAACACTGTTGCATCTGAAATCTGCTGTTGCACTTGAGACTTTAGACTTGATTTTGTTGTTTGCATGCAGTGGCAGTTCTATATATATGTCCATGTACTTGAAACTACTTGATGCTGCATACTTGTGCTTTGTCTTGATCACTTCTGCTGTTGTCATTTTGTGTTGTTGTCTTGCATTTGCCAAGTCCATGTGTAAGTTCCCATACATCCACCTGAGTTTGCTGTTTCCATATGCACTGAGTTGCTTGAATATGTCGCTTTCTTATTTATGTTTTGTTTGTATGACAGTCGCAATTACCCTTGTGCTTGTTCATTTGATGATGAAACATGTTGATTGAAATTTGCTTGGGCACTCGAGTTGGCAAGGCAGTGCACGCGTGTATATTTATACACGTGTGTATTGCAGCCACTTCGCAAAATTTAATGAATATTTGGGATGCTAGAACGAGTAAGAGAGAATTGTGAGGACACAATTCCAAAAAGGTGGGGTATTTGTAATGACCCACAATATTTACACAACTATGATATTGTGATTTAAACAAGTATAAAATATTGAAATATATTGGTGCACACATTTGGTATGACTTAGGGGTAAATTTGGGATTTCCCAACTGTTAAAACCCTAGCCGTGAGTGAATTATAAAAAGAAAGATGTGGCCACTGTTTCATGGGGACTCTCTCGTTTCAAAACAAAAACTAAAATGGCCGAAGCCCTAGAAATCAGATTGGGGGAAAAATCATCTTGCTGTATCGAATGGTGTTGGATTCATGAGAAAAAGGGAGAAAGCTATGGCAATATCTAGGGGATTGACATCTCATATAGCTAAGTGAGTGTTCTTAATCTTGATTTGGCAATAAGTCCTATCTCAGGCAGCCGTAGTTATATTTCTGCAAATAAATTTGTGTGTATGGATGCTTTGCGTGTATTGATGCTTGTTAATGATTGTTTGATCCTTGGTTGCTTGCATATCCATATATTGATGAAGATCAAGTCTGATTATGTTCATATCTGAACCTGAGATGATATTTATTCACTATTATGTCACGATACACTGATTTAACACTATGTATTACTGCCGAATGAATTGTTTAAGTGCACTCATACCAGACGTATCATGTCTAACCCTGTTGATTGTCTCGACAATCTCCTGGGGTGTCTCATTCAACGAGGCAGTTCGGGATGATGTTTTTACAGGTTGCTATGCACATTTTGATGAGATGATGACTTAAGAGATGGAGTTAAAATGATTTATCACTGCATGTAGATGATATGAAGAAAGTATTTAAGTATTTCATTGTCATTTTATATGTATTGCTGAACTGAAATATGTATATTTTACTATGAATAGTGAACCGTCATGTGTTAGATTGACATGTATATAGATCTGGAAAACTGTTTTTTCTTATAAGTAATTGCAAGTTTGAACTGAAACACTGGGATCGTTCAGTTTTTATATATTTTCTGAATTCTGTATTTGGAGAATAACTTGTGTCAAGGCAGTATACACAAGTGTTTATACTTGTGTATATGTGCAGACCTATAGATCTGCTGAGTTTTGTGATTTAAAGGATTTTTATGGATTTTGTTCGAGTTTCCTTTCAGAAGTTTTGGGGAAAATCTTTATAAACTTATTTTGATGGATTATTTCTATATTTATGCACAAGCATATATGGATCTGGAGTTTGATTTTAGTATGTAATTATCATATCTGAGAATATATATATATATTTATCTGTTTATGGCAAGTTGAATGCCTTGAGTATGAAAAGCAAAGATGATATATATATATATATATATATATATTTCTCTATGTTATGGTTTTCTGAGATCATGTTACTTATGGTTTTAAATGGGAGATTATATGGATCTGAATCCACACTTTTGAGATATGATCTTTAATCTGAGCATCTGAGTTTTGATAGATATGTTTTCTTTGATATAAGATGTTTATTCTGGAAAAAATGAAGTTCATGGGAGATTTAGATTTATATAAGAATTTGAAATAATTTCTGAAATGAGTTTGAGAACTTACAGCCTCATGTGCTTTATATATCTGAAATGTGTTTAGTTGTTTTAACAGCATGACTTACAAGTCTGAACTATATTTATATGTTTTGGCATATCTGATGCCGTAGATCTTTGAAGGGAAAAAAATGGATTTTAATGCTTTCAAATGCATTATGATTTTTGAAATGAAATTTCTATGTTAAGTGGCTGTTGCTATTTGAATCTGAATTTTAACATATAGCTAATACATGTTCATGTAATAGATTCTTGAATCGTATTGTGGACTTGCCATATAAATTAATATACGTACATGCCCTTACTTTATATTTCTGAAATGAATGAGCTCAGTTTTGAATAGTTTTGCAAAAGAAAGTTAATTAGCAAACTGTTTTGATTCTCTTATGCTATATTCATAAGATTTCTGGAAATGGATTACAAGTTCATGTATTATCTTGAGACTTTTATAAAAGGAACTTGTAAGCTTCCAATTGTTTATGTTACAAATATTTGTATGATGCAGAATGGCTTTTGTCCTTGCATCAGTGATATGTTTTCAGTTTTAAAGAAAGATAGTTGATGTAAATTCATCTTTTATGTCTGAATATAACTTGCATGAATGAGAAAGAGGAAAACTCGATGACCTCATTTTTGTATAGTTGGATTGGTAATCCTTTGTTTATACGTATATTTATTGATACTTTGTTGGTGCCAAGGTTTCATTGACTCTTGGATGTTGCCAGCATTGTTACTGTGTGATTTTAGGACTCAATTTTAATTGCCTATTCATTAATATCATTGCTTGAGCTTGTGTGTTGGCGAGGCCGTGCACACCTGTATTTATATGTGTGTGTACGTGCAGCCACACCTATAATTGTTCTATAGCAAGAGTTGAATTAAATAAAGAATATCTATGACTTTTATGATATAATCCAGAATTCTGATATTTCCAGTCCGCTTGTGTATCTTTTGTGTCGTATTGCAAATAATTTTCATAAAGAGGGAAATGGATTTATCTTTATATTAAAATGCTATGTGTGAATGCTTTAGCTAATTTTCTTAAACTCTGATTTAATAGCTAAAGAGATTGGTATATCTTCATATATACTAATCTATGTTTTAAGAATACATCAATATTTCTATATTTGTAATAGTGGATCCTGGTTTTGGTTTTGAAGATAGATGACCCTGTGTTTTCATTTAGCATATTTCTTTATGCAAAAAAAAAAAAAAAAATTAGTCCATGATTTGGCCACCAGAAAAGTAGGGTCTTCTCAGTTGAAGGGTGGGTCGAGTAACTCGATTTGAATTCCGATCAAAAACTGTCAAAGCTGGGTGCTTGGGGGGATCGGCGAAGGCAAAATCGACTTGATGGAGGCCAGGAAGTTGGTCGGAGTTGGCGAAGTTGGCCGTGCACGTGCACCGTGCCATTGCTATATATGGGTTTGTTTGCAAGTTTGGGGAAGATGCTCGTGTTTGGGTACGACTCGAGGTTACTGGAGTTTTTCTCGAAGTAGTGGGGGTGTGCGAGTGAGTAAGATTGGCTCGGGGAAAGATTGCGTTGGATCGAGTATTCTTTAGTTTAGTCTCGGGTTGATTTTAACCTTGTAAAATTGCTTCCAGATTTTTTTTCAAAATATAAAGTTTAATAAGAACAGTTGTTTTGAAGTAAGGGAAATCAAGTTTTAAAGGTAAAGAATGTTGAACAAATTTTCCGAGTTGAAATATTATTCAAGGTTTCAAAGTAAAGGATTTAATCATGTTTTAAAGTTAATAAAATAATTTGATTTCAAAGAAGAATATTTAACCAAGTTTAATTAAGTTTTGAATTAGGAGCTAATAATTAAGTTTTAAAATAAAATAAAATTTATTAATCAAATTTGAACAAGTTTAAAGATGATAATTGATAATTCAAATGCTTTAGTTCATTTTTTTAAAGTAAATTATACATTTTTCAATTTTATTTGATTTCTAAATATATTTTTTAATAAGTCTAAATGATGCGTCAAGTTTTATATTAAGACAAAAGATGTTATCTTTAATCAATTAGAAATGGAGGTAATTAAAGACAATTAATTAATAAAATTTATTAATAAGTTAATCACTCTATGAGATTGATAAGATTAATTAATTAATATTGTGTAAATTACTTAGTACAAGTAATTAATGAATAATTAAATGATTTAAATGTTAATTATTCAATAATTATAGGTTGTTGATTCATTAATAAAGGATGATTAATTAATAATTAAAGAATTATTGAAGGATAATAAATCAGAATGTTTTGTAATAAATGAATGATTAATTAACCAAGATTAGTAATTTACTCATAAGTAATTAATCTGATTTAATTTTAATCAGATAATTTAATTTATTTTTGCTTATGGATGTTTGGATTTTATGAAATGCTTTGAATTGTTTGGTATTCCTGATATGTGATGTTTCGCGGTATGAATTATCTTGCTTTGTGCTATGATCTGTAATGTAATTTATCCATCTGCGATGTAATTTATTCATCTGTAATGAAACTTGTTTACCTGCGATGAATGTATATTATTTATTCGTGAATCTATGAATGTAAGATAAGCGTTATAGTATGTACCGCTTATCGATATTGATGCGCTTCAATCTGTGATGTGATGACTTTTGTTGTTGCATTATTGTGTGTAAAACCCCTGGACTACACCATACACACACAAATATGGATTTCACGAGGAAATCGGTTAAGTCGCAGACATTTGAATTTAATTCAAAATAGTTTTAAAAGTTGAATTTTAAATCCAAACGGTTTTGGAAATGAAATTGGGTTAAATATGAAAAGCTTTTGAAAATGGGTTTTTAGGATAAAAGTTAGTTTGAATAACTTGATAAAGTTTTGGAATTTAAATAATTTGATTTAAATTTGAATTCAAGATTTGAAATTGGAATCTGTGTTTTGAAACTATGGTTTAAAATGGTTATACAAGTTATAAAGGTGTTTATATGGGTTTCAAACCATTTTAAAAGTATGGTTTTGAGAATATGAATTTAACCCAAGTTTATGTTTGAAAGGCCTTAACTCATGCAAATAAAAATTGGGTTTTCCGAAACGGAAACAAGTGGTTTCAAATAATAATTATGATGAAAAGATTTCAAATTTGAAATTGAATGGTTTTGAAAGCTATAATTGAATCTTTGTGAAAGGTAGTTGAACACTATTTTGAAATTGAAGAGGATTATTTTATGGTGTATCTTTTATATATAAAAGATTAGAAACGGGAATTGTTTTGAAAATTATGAATGAATCTTTGAAAATTGTTTTGAAAGTTATGAAATAAGTCTTTGATTTAAAGACCGGATGAGTTAATCCAACTTGAAATGGAATTGTTTTGAAAGGCTATAAATGAATCTTTGTCAAAGATTGGTAAACCTTGTTCTAAATTGAAAAGGGGTTTTAAAGATAAATCTTTTGTTTAAAAAATTAAAGTGTGAAAATTGTTTAAACCATTGAAGGTTTTTGAAATGAATCTTTTTGTTTAAAAAGATTGGAAATGGTAATTTGTTTAAACCATTTGGAAGAAAAGTTTGGATTTTAAGTTGTGACTTAACTGAAATCCCAATATCCATATGTTTTTAAATATTGCGCTCATTATTCGGTTTAGCCGAGAGAGGACCTTGTGTTATATAACCCATTCCGAATAATGATACGACAATATGGATAGCATTTGAAGACCGGTGGTGAAGACCGGATACTTTCGAAAGCGAAAGGATTACCTGTCGAATGTCTCTGCACCGAATGGCCCCGGTATAGAGATTTGAGCACCCATTGTGATGGGGAGTCCGGACGTGATTAGGAATTATCCGGATTGCAAGGGCTTCTTTGGAAGTGCCTTTGGTTCTGTTTGAACTCGGAACAAACTTGTATGGATGTGTGTCTGACATTACATTTTGAGATGTAAAGCTGGTTTCTATCAAATACATTTCTGTTTGGTGGCGGAGATTTATTCTCTTAGCTTAACACCCTTCTCTGATATGTATGAGCTCAGAGGTTATGTAGTTGATGGTTACTAGTGATACATTCCCAATTTGGTAATGTGGCATACGAAGTGCTGCTGATCATTTGTTGATCAAAACATGGCTTTTGTGAAAAGCGTAGCTTTGTGGACGAGACTTCGTTGAGCCTCACACCCCGGAAATGGTCGAAACAGGAAAGATGCAGTAAGGTTTCAAGGGTAGCGCCCCTACGGTATGACCATTCCTTCTGGAAAAGGGTAGTATCATGGTATGGAGCCCAGATATTTACTCGAATGGACACTGTAGTATATTTATTACTGTGTGATGTTGTTGTTGGAGGGCCCTCGGATAGAGGTCCCAAAGGACCGGGGGTGGCATATCTTAGGTTTTATTCCCCGGGAAGGGGGTAGCCGGCCTTGTGTTAGCAGAGAGCCGGGTAGGTTCTCGGGGCGTCCCTCCAGAGGCGTACCCATGTGGCAATGGAAATTTCCTTGGCCTGACCATTTGTTGGAAAACCTAAAGAAACAATACGCGCTCTGTACGGTTTTAGTTGTATAACCTACCATGGAATGTGGCGTAACCTGCTATTGAACATGGTAGTTATAGTAGGCCTACGACGAAATGTTGTATGCTGGCTAAGATTAATATTATACTTTCGAAATGTTTTCCACTATGCACTAATAATAATAATATCAAAATGGTTTTCGCGTATCTAGCATTTCTGACTATCATAAGGAGAAATCTTCTCCAATTCTGCGTTTGCATGGTGCGTGTGGCGGGAGGCCCTATGGTAGTTTCATTTTCTAAAAAGCATTGCGAATTTCAAATTTAAATTCTTTTGTTTGTTTTAAATGATAACACTGTTTTGTTTGCTCATACCAGTCCCATGACTGACCCAGAGTTTATTGTTCCTTTCCTAAACTCTGGGTGCCCACAATTTTCCACACGGGTAGTCTGGAGTTGGGTTTTTCAGATAGTAGATATAGATATCGATTGGGTAGCTTTTTGCTTTTTTTGGGTATTCTTTGGAGATCTTGGATATTGGAGTCATTGGATTCATGGACGAGACTTGCTTAGCTTGGTGAACTTGATGGTGGTTCGAGCTTGTGGTTTGGAGTTTTAGCTTTGGGAGCATTAAGTTGGAGTTATCTCTTTTGCTATTCGTTTTCTGCTGTTGTTTATTGTCTCTGATATTCTTGTATCGTATTGATATCATTGTTGTATATCATTGGATATTGTATTCATTGGAGTTGTATATGATATTCATTTCTTTTTCTTCCGCTGTGTTGTTTACTTAATTGTGTTATAAGCTCCGGCGAACCAGATTCGACGTTTGGATCTTTGACATTGGAATACAAGTGTCGTATTCGGTGTCGATTTTCGAAGGTCGAGTCAGGGTTGTTACAAATAATTTTCATCTAATTTCAATTAGTCCAATTATTAAATTTAAATCAATAAATCTCGATTTACATTCTTTTTATTCAATCAATCATTATCTTATGAATAAACTTAACATTACTATATGTCCAATTGCCCCGATGGTTTATAGTCATCAACTAAATTCATATTAAATTTGTATTAATTACGTTTAATTGTAATGGATTTAGATATAATTCAATAGATTAAATAAATGGGTAAACAATTAATGCTTATCACCATTTGCCTAATTTAATCCCATCCATACTTTATTATCAACGAAAAATATTATAATTACCTATCTAACATTGACTTTATCAAAATACGGTTTATTGCGCATCACTTCGTCAATTAACATAACTTTGAATATATTTCCAAATTTACTATTTACAATCAATTATAGCCTTACAATTTTTTCAATTTATTGAGACTGCACTAAATTAGTTATTTATTAACTTGCATTAACATTTACATTTCATTTCCGTTATTAATTCATTAACGAATTTCAAATTTTTATTTATTCCAGATTTAATTACCAAAATCTTATTAAATTAACAAATTTTAAACATCGAAAATTATGGATTGTTGCACTCTCCCCCACTCAAAACTTTTCGTCCCCGAAAAGGAAAAGAAGGGAAAAGAAAGGATTAAATAAACAATACATCTCATTCAAAAATATTAACTTTATAAACAAATAATTTACAAAATTAATTAATTTAAAGGAAATATACCAATTTATAACCATTAAATCTTTTTATACTCAAGTCAATAAAGTTTGGAAAACATTTTCAAAAAAATTCAAAGTCCAAAATTTATGGAAAATTTTGGCAGAGTCTCTATTGTACGGGGAGGCTCGGAAGAAAATATAATATCAAATATAACCATATATGTCACAATATCTCAAAATAATATATCCCAACAATGGGAAAAACAATATACTAACGCTACAAAACCGTAATAAAAGAACGTACCTA
Source organism: Allium cepa (assembly GCA_030765085.1). Taxonomy (NCBI): domain Eukaryota; kingdom Viridiplantae; phylum Streptophyta; class Magnoliopsida; order Asparagales; family Amaryllidaceae; genus Allium; species Allium cepa. The sequence continues at coordinate 65,585,661 of CM060935.1, forward strand.
TTTGCCGGGCAATCAACGCTTAATTATGAAACCAAAAGCACTAGCAATTGCTTCCATAACCTATATTTCACTTATATAATCCAAAAGGTTAACAATTATACAAAAATGAAATATTTAAAGTTGTTTCAACCACTAACAAACAAATCAATAATAATCACTTGCAACTAATATACAATCATCATATAAAATCAACACAAATCAATTATCCATTCATATCAAACAAACAAATAGTTGTTCGGGTTCAAAACTTTAAATTGTACAGAATGAAAAATAAACTACTAAGTTCACCATTTACTCAACAGTCTTGGATGAAACTAAATAGTTTATTCATACATCCAAACAAACTTAAAGTATCCTTGCCCAAACAACCATAAACCAAACAAACGACAATTCCAAACAATAGATCAAGTTCATTCTTATTAATTTCATTTCATACATTTATTGTTTAATTTCTTTTCTTTCATTTAATGATTTATCTTTTTAATTTACATTTATTTCTTGCAAATTTTCATTTTTATTTATTCATACCATATAAATCTTCTTTTCATTGCATTGCATTCAATCATTTCTCAATTTCATTTATTTTCATTCATTTATTACTTAGTTTCATTTATTCATTTATTTATAATACTTACCTTCCAATTTATTTAATTAGTAGCCTTTCAATTATACTTAAGTTTATAACAACTACAGCATCAAATTATTATTTATTAAAGAATTTCATTGAATACTTTGATTATTTCAAATTTTTACTTCTATAATATTCTATTACATTTTCTTATTAAATATTAGAACTTTTAATATTGGTAAGTTATATATATGCTTTAAGAATGCAATTTAAATTATACAAGTTTATCTCATTTCTTTTAAATTAATTTAATGTTCAAAAATCATATCTTTTGTTTTATAGGTTACAAATTTTCAACTTTCTTGAAATTTCATTTATAACCTAGTATTCAATCTCTTATTTTAATTAGAGGTTCCAATTATTAATTAGTTACATCCCATTTCACTACAATAATTGAAACTATTAATTAACGGAAACCTAAGAATTAATTACCGGGTTTAATTTCAAATCATTTTAAAAGAATAGATAAATATATACTTACAACTTATATATATTTAATTATATTTAAAACAATTAAAAATTTATTTTTGTTGATCAAAATAAATCTGTAGTAAAAGTACTACAGTGGCCTTCACACTTTGAAACTCGAAAATGAATGTCGACAATGCGTGCACTTATCACCGAAATTATTTTCCAACGACATAGAGAGGAGTACAGAACTTATTCCTTTTCAAAATTTATTTAAAACAATTCTTTCAAATTATATTGAAATATTTATATCAAAAAATACTTCTAAATAATATTATTATTATATTCTAAAATCATTCAAAAGAAATCTTCAAAACCCCGAAACTTAAGTTCTAAATTTTCGGTTTATTCTTATTTGTTTTACCTTTCAAATCTTATTTCCAACCTATATTCATAAATTTCACTACCTAACAACCAAATATATATCAACCAAATATATATCATCTATAAAAAATTTAATTTATTTATATATATATATATATATAAATAAATATACAATAGGAAAAATTATTTCATTTACCTGTATTTCAAAACAATATTGTGTTGGTCTATCCTATTAAGTGTTTAGAAATCCCTATTGATGTCATAGCGTCCTATGTACCAACCAGAATTTATAAATACAAAATAGAACAAATTAACACAATATCAAAACCCTTTTATAACACTAACAAATACGCTCACTTATATATATATATATATATATATATATATATATATATATATATATATATAGACACACACACACACACACACACACATTCAACGACTCATCATAGGGTATTGCTACCCTATTAATAAAGAGCCAGACCACACAAAGCTAAGGTTTATCGCTAAAACAAAGCTCTGATACCAAATGTAACATCCCGCCTTTTGTACGCTTTAAATCGACGATAAATCACACACGCCAGACTCAAACCATACAGAAGGGTGGATTGTTATTGGGGTAAATAAGAAAAATAGAGAAAGAAATAAAATAAAACAAAATCTCATAGCAGAATGACAAAATATAATAATAAAATAATAGTTCATAGAGCTGTTTTAGAAAAACATTTGATTATACTTATACAACACAGAATCAGAGTTACACATACCAGAGAAAAATAAATAACAATGCAGCAGAACAATATGAATATAGTGGACTAATATGATAAATAATAGTAATACAATCTTCGTCTTCGTCCTCCAGAAGTAAGATCTTCAAATCTTGAAATGCTCGGGCTAACCCGGGCGAATTGAAAGGACAAAACACTCGAGTCAGAACTAAAAGATCTTATGTAAGTTAAATCAATGGTAAATATTATGAGTGGAATGGCGTCAGAGATGTTTACAGGATTTGGCATCTCCTATCCAGTGTCTAACGTGAGTGCTGTAACTTAAGATATGCTCGAGATTCACATGTCCCAAGGATCCGTTAAACTATTTACTATGTAGTAATATACGCTATTATAATAATGTCTAATAGTAAAATAAACTTACTTTTAAATAGCGCTAATGGGTTACCCATATAGCCCTTAACACGTAATAGTCCCAGTAGTCCATCCAGTATCATAGACCCTCCTGATCGGGAAGCCACCAAAGGATACTCCACGGGTTACGGAAGAAAACCAAACTCGTACAAGACGCGCTAGGGTGGGTGACACGGCACAACTAGGCAATGCCAGGGTAGATATACCATTTGCTATCCGGGCTGGTGGTGACGCGTACCGTGCAGCTACCGCCCACCTCGAGCCACACCCCCAAAAATCAAAGGGCCCAAACCAATCACAAAGTAAAAGAATGGTATCAAAGGAGTGTGTCCGATAAGAGGGGCTACCTTACTCACCCGAGAATCGCCCCTGTTTTAGCCAACTTATGCCAACCCATGGGAGTCGGGTCCACGTATATACCTCAATAGAACGTTGCCACCATCCTACTTCATTCTGGAATCTCCCCCGCGTAAACAGTTATTAAAGTGATTTTCGGTATCGACAGAGAGTATGCCCATATGTAATCCCGGTCTCTTCAACAACCAACCGTTATTATAACACCGCGGACATTTTCAAAATAGTTTATACTTTTAAACCAAAATATCACCGCCTTTTCAAAACCCAATCAATACGATATCATTTTAATTTCTAACATATCCTTTCTAAAATCATAACACTTTCAAAGTTATGACATTTCGAAATCAAAATACTTGAAATATAACACTTTCAAATTATAATACCTTGAAACTCATAACTTTGAAACATAACTTCCACCACTTAAATGGTTTAAATATTTATAATACTTTATATAATAAAATAGCTTCTTCAATTTCACAAATCAAATCCAACACAACTTGAATTTCTACATTTTATATTTAACTAAATCCCAAATCATAAATTTCAATTCAATTCAGTTTCTAAATAAACTATTCCAAATTTATTAATTTCAAAACAGATTAGATGTACAGAATACCCCATTTCAAATTCAATATATTTCAAACTTTAGGTATTCAACAATTTCAAAACTAAGTTTGAAAATTCTGATTCAACAATTCAATTTTCTATTATTTAGTTTGAAATACTTTACATGATAAATCCATTATCATTTAAATAAAGCTCAAATTACAAATAACTTAGTATTTACTTCAATTTATTTATACTTGAAATATTCAATTAATTCACCTTAAACCAAAATCAAGTTATAAAAGTCATACCCTCTAAAACTTCAAATTTAATAAATTTGACATCAAGCTTATATAAGTTTAATTCTAAAGTAAATTCAATTTCAAATAAATCTCAAATTTATCTCCCAACCTTAATTTGATTAAATCATTTTAAACTCAATATTAAAACATAATTTAAATACTTAACCATATTATCTTCAATAAAAATCAAACTTATTGTTAAGCTTATTCTATATTAAAACAAATTATACATAGCTTAAATCAAGGATAGAATAACATTTATATAATATCTAAAATCAATATTTATCTAAAGCCATATTTATTTTACAAAACCATAGAAATCATTTCAGAATATTTTTATATATAGACCACGGTGTCTGTATAAAATTTTCTATCCTATGGTCAAGTGATACTGATATTATCATTTCAATCCATAATTAAAAATATAAATACGGTTATTTATCATTTCAAACCACAATCCCGAATGAAATAAACATCCATAACAACTTGCAGTTTATAACAATATAAAATACAACATCCATTCATCCAATATCAATCATTCAACATTTATCACAATCATCATCCAATTCAATCAATAACATCAATATAGAACAGATAATAAATAACAGGTATTTACTGGCAGTTTATATTCAATAATAAATTAAATAACTATTTTATTCAAATAAATTCAGAATAAACTGAGTTGATGATTCAAAATATGCCAAATAGTCATAAGTAAATTTCTAATCACATCATGAATAAATTTAACAAACATAAGAAATTTTAGAAGTTGTAAGTGGATTAAAACACTTACCTTTGAATTTAAATTGAATTTGAATCCAATTCAAACCCAAAATTTGAAGAGTCTCAGATTTAGTCCAAACAAGCGTCAAAAGATCCGGAATTTAAATACGATCTTAGGGAACGAACCGCACGTGAATCACACATCGTATGCAAAAGTTATTGCGATTAGAACACGTTGAAATAGAAATTAAAATAAAAGAAAACAAAACAGTACCGACCTATCTCAGCGCGCCATGCCAGCTGTTTTCTCCACCCTCTACGTTCATACGACCGGTCCTGTAACCTTAGCCGCCTTCCAAAACTCGAAAACACATGACCCCCTTTCCACTATCTTGCTGATCGGAGCTCACCACCGTTGTCGCCAGGCTCGGCCGCCTCTCCAGGCCCAACACGCGGCCGCGTGCTACTTCCAAGCGCCGTCGTATCCGATCATCTTCAAGTGCCAAAATCGGCTAATTCTGGCCACCTTAAAACGAGCAACTACATCCCCGAAGCTTGCTCGACGTCCTCTACAATGCAGCGCAACCCGATCGTCATTTCGACGAAAATCCACAGCACGATCCAACCCCCACCAATGGACGGTCGGAACTTGTTCTTCAATTTCTGGTCAGATAGAGATTCAAACTAGAAAACAAATTACAGATCTGAGATGCACTCGTCGAGAGCTTCAAATCGAATATAATTCGATATAATTTGTGGAGTTTAAATTTTGAAGTTGAATTTTGAATTGAAACTGGGTTGTGAATTTTAGGGTTTGTCTGCCATTGAGAAAGAGGAGCAACAGAAATTTCTATACGTATGGAAATGAGAAATACAAAGGCTGCTAGGGTCTATAATGACATATATAGGAGAACACAATAGAAACAAATGGGCTTGATTGGTTTGGAAAAATTGAACGATAATGACCCGAAAAGACCGTTTCGACTCCGGAACGGATATGGGTCAACCCATATATCAAAATATATGTTTTAAAATATTTTAAAATCAATGGAATAGCAAATTCCATCGTATGAAGAAGTTATGCTAAAATCAAGTTATTTCGAATTGATTTCAATTGATTTCATTAAATTGATTTAGAGGCGTTTCGAGTCCATACGATCAAACGATAAATCTGCTCATTACGAAACTTGAAATCCTACAGTAATTCTCCATTACAGATCCGATGAAACTGGTTTCGTCGAAATCTAAGTCAGTGGCCAAAATGGCTATTTTCTAGTTATTAAATTAATAATTAATTAATTGAATCACGCTTTCAGTTTAAATTTAATTATGTACCATTTCTATCGTTTTTTATTTCTTAATCATTTACAATAACTTAAACAATTTTAGATGCCAGTTTAAGGTTGATTAACTCATCAATCTCAGTGTTATTTTCCAATTTCATTAAATTCAAAAATTATAAATTAAAACTCCAAAATCCATTTATTAAATTTTTAACCCTTGTTATTCGAGTCTTTTATTACAATAAGTATACAACTAACATTGTTCTTAATCTTGGTACTTAATATTTCCAAATTTCATCTTAATTTCTATTTTCGTAATATTTATATATTAATTTTCATATAATTTCAATTAATCCAATTATTAAATTTAAATCAGTAAATCTTGATTCTCTTTTTTTAATTCAATCAATCATTATCTTATGAATCAACTTAACATTACTATATATCCAAATGTCCTAATGGTTTATAGTCATCAACTAAATTCATATTAACTTAGTATTTAATTACGTTTAATTGGAATGGATTTAGATCTAATTCAATAGATTAAATAAATGGGTAAACAACTAATGCCTATCACCATTTGCCTAATTTAATCCCATTCATACTTTATTACCAACGAAAAATATTATAATTGCTTATCTAACATTGACTTTATCAGAATACGGTTTATTGCGCATCACTTCGTCAATTAATATAACTTTGAATTTATTTCCAAATTTACTATTTACATTCAATTATTGCCTTACAATAGTTTCAGTTTATTAGGATTGCACTAAATTGGTTATTTATCAACTTGCATTAACCTTCTTACATTTCATTCCCGTTATCAATTCATTAACTAATTTCAAATTTTTATTTACCAGATTTAATTGCCAAAACCTTATTAAATTAATAAATTTTAAACATCAAAAATTACGGGTCGTTACGAATGCCGTAGTCTATAAAGTACTATAAACTCTACCAAACCGGTGGGCTATCAGGGAGTACTCCATAGGTACGACACAAACCAAAATCATAGTGGGCTCGATAAGGCATATGACAAGGCACGCGAGGCAATGCCCAAGGTAGGATACTACTATTTTGCAGAACTAGACTGGTGGTAACACATAACAGCTACTACCACCTACCTCAGAGCACACTCTCATAGTCAAATTGAAGACGACCACCAAATCAATAACAAAGTAACAAATATGGTACCGAAGTAGCATGTCCGATCGGAGGAGCAACCTCACTTGGCCTAGGTATAGCTCCTGTTTTAGTCATATCAAGCTGATCCAAGGTGGTAAGGGCAGGGTTTATACCTCATACAGTAGCATTCGCCAAACCATCCTACTTCTTTCTGAATTCTCCACCACATGCATGTGTTAAAATGGTTTTTGCTATTGGCAGAGAGTAAGACAATATATGATCTCGGTCTCTTTAACAACCAAACGCTTATTTCACACCGGTTGGTTCTTTTACATTTCCAAAACTGATTCATAATTGATATCAAAATAGCATATTCACTTAAAAATCATATCACTTTCGAAATCAAGTTCACTTTTGGAATCATTATTCACTTTAAATCATGTTTGTTTTAAAAAGCATAACCACAAAATAGGTTAAACCATCATATCAAAATATTCACATTTAAATCAGTTAAATCTAAATCATAACAGTTCCAACTTTAAACGGTTTGGATATTGAAAGTAGTTTATATATTGGAATAGTTATACATTCAAAATAACCTATACATTAAAATATACATTAGAATTCGTTTATAAATTTAAAATAATATATATTAAAATAGTTTATATATTAAAAAATAGGTTATAGATTAAAATAATTTATAGATTAAAAATAGTTTATGTATCAAAATAGGTTATAGATTAAAATATGTTATATATTAAAATAGGTTATAAATTAAAATAATTTACATATTAAAAATATTTTGTATATTAAAATAGGTCATATAATAAAAATAGTTAATGTATTAAAAATTATTAATATATTAAAATGGTTTATATGAGAAGAATAGTTTATGTGTTTAAAGAGTTTGTATATTAAAATTGTTTATATCGAAAATAGTTTCAAATTAGAATTGTTTCTTCCAATTTCACAAATCAATTCAAATCAACTTTAGTTCCAAAAATTCAATTTAAATAAATCTTTTAACGATTTCAATTCAAAAGGCTAAAGGTTTCGATTCAAATTCTCATTAAAAACCATTTCAATTTATATTGATCTCAAATCTATGTTTGAACTACAAATTTAAACCACTTCAAATTCAATTGGATTCAAAGTTTAAATATTCAAACCTTTACAATAACTCAATTTTGGTAATTTCATTTATATTACAAAATTCAACTTTAAGATTACAATTTAAATTCTTTAACGATTCATTTAAACCATTTCAATCTCAACATTTTAAAGCTTTGATTTTGAAAATAATTAAATTATATAAATCTAATTTTATTTCATAATATCATTTAACTGGATTCAAAAATTAAGGATTTAAAATCGTTTAATTTAACCAATTAGGTGTCCGTATAAAATTTTCCACTCTATGGTCAAGTGATAAGGATATATTTCATTTCAACCCGTAATAAATTTAAATTTACGGGTATTTGTCATTTCAACCCGCAATCTCGAGTAAAATTCAAAATCCATAAAATCACTCGAGTTTATCATTTCAATCCATAATGATGTTTCCCTAATCTATAAGACCATTCGGGTATGTATCGTTTCAACCCATAGTGATTTTCCTAACAATAACTAAGGAACTTGCAGTGTGATAACAACATATAAATAAACATAAAATCAAATCATCTAAAATGTCAACAATTAAGCATCCGTCATAATCATCATTCAAATAAACCAATCAATCTTTACAATTAACTCGTTATCAATCAAGAATTTAACAAACAATTTAAATCCCAATATTAATTTAAAATGGCAGTTAAATTCAATATAAATTCAAATTAAATTTAAATGACAATTTAAAATACCAAATAGCAATCAATAAATTTCTATTCACATCATAAATTTAGTTTAACTAATATAGGATGATTTAGTAGTAATGAGATGGTTAAATCACTCATCTTTGATTTCAAATTAATTTGAAATCCAAATAAAGCCTAAAAATTTAACAGTCCCAGAATGTAGCCAAATCAGTTCCATAATGCCTGAAATTTCGATACGATCGCAATGGAGAAAACCGCGTCCAAATCTGAGCTCGTATGTAAAAGTTATAGATATTAGAACGATTGACATTTATAAATAAAATAAAATAAAATAAAATGGCAAACTTGTAAATATTTACCTTCTCTAAACCTAACTCATTCAATATGCAATCGCGCTCGACTCCCAAGTGCTACACTCCTTTTGCCGCACGCTGATGATCCATGCTGCACTCCGATCTGACCCATCGTCCTGTCCACCTCGACGAGCCGTGCCTCCTATCTGGGTGCGACCACCTCCAGCCATCGCATGATCACGCCACCGCCATATGTTTCGAACCCTAATTGGATTATAGGAGATGATCTAACCATCGATTCGCCGACCCAACTGCCCAGATGAACTCCTCGAGCCAATCTCTACTTGACTGTGCCCTTTAATCGATGAATCGTCGCCGTTGATCAACCACTAAAATCGATGGCAAAGAATGTTTTGGTCATTTCTAGACAAACCAAAGCTCAATTGAAAAAAAAATTCAGCAATAGATTGCGCTCGTCAAGAGCTTTTCAACGATATATAATAAGACATAGTTTGAGGAGTTTAAAATTTTCGATTTGATTTGAAATTTAATTTGGGAATCAGGGTTTCTGCCATTTGGGAGGGAAGGAAGGAACAGGTGGAGATAAGCCGTACGTACGAAAATCAGAAATGAGAAACAAATATGGTTTATAACAGCCTATATATAGGCAAAGCCTGTTTGGTTCGAAACGGTAACATTTCCCGAAAAGCCTGTTCCGTTTCCGAAGCGAAAGTAGGTCATCCAATATATGGAAATAGATGTTTTTGATATTTTTAAACTCAATGGAAATAGTTTCAAAACCTAATTTCATTATATACAGAAGTTATCTTTCAAATCAAGTTATATTCATTCAAATTATATTAATTGACTTCTTCACGTTTCGAGCTCGCATGATCAAACGGTAAGTCTGATCGTTACGAAACTTGAAATCCTAAAATAATTCACTCTTACAGATCCGATGAAACCATTTTCATGAAAATATGAGACAATGTCCAATATGGCTACTTTCACACTAATTAAATTAATTATTACTAAATTCATTTAATCACTTTTAAATTCAAATTTAATAGTTAACAATTTTCATCATTTCTGATTACACAGAAATTAATAATCTTTTACGATACAGTTTCCATGTTAAACCCAATATTTAAATATTACATAAATTTTAATGTTAAGTCATAATAGGAATAAAACCTATTTTATTATAATTTAAATTCCAATAAATTCTTTTATTTTGATTTCACTTTTATTATTTAGTCAACTATTACCTTATGAATATAATTAACATTAGTTTACATCTTATTACATTCATATTTTACAATTACCTTCAATATTAACTATGATATTTAATTTCATTAATTTACCAATTAAATTCCTTATTTATAATTTTAATCAAATTAACTTTACAATTATTCCAATTGATTGGGGTTACATTATAATAGTTATTAATTACATTCAAACCACATTATTAAATCATATTTTAATTAATTTATCATTATTAGATCATAAATTTTAAATTCTCAATATATTAAATTTCAAAATCTTATTTAATTTAATAATTTTTAATTATCAAAATTAATGGGTCGTTACACTCTCCCCCACTCAAAGCTTTTCGTCCTCGAAAAGGAAAGAAGGTATTAAGAAACTAATATATTTTTATTCAAATGATAAATTTGTAAACACTTTAAACTTACATCATTAAATATTTTAAATAAAATATATTAATTTATAAACAATTGAATCTTTTATATTCAAGTTAAATAAAAGTTTGAAATTATTTCACTTTCACAAAAAAAAAAATTAAGTCCTAAATTCATGAAAAATTTCGGTAGAGTCTCGTTTGCACGGATAGGTCCGAAAAATAATAATATCAATAATTTCAATGTATATCATATTTCAATAATAAAATATCCCAACCATGGGATAAATAATAAAATATTGCTACCGTAATCCGAAAACGTACCTATATGTCGGGCAAACAAACTTTATTTATGAAATTAAAGCAGTAGCTCTTGCATCAATAAACCTGTTTTTCACTTATATAATCCAAAAGAGTTAAAATTATGTAAAAGAGTAATATTTTAGTTGCTACCATCAATAACAAAAGCAGCACAACACAAATAATAAACATATGCAAACAGAACAGCACGACCATTATATGTAACATAAGAATCACCATACATCCATAGCACCCAAAACTAATGGTTTGTTCTGGTTTAGAACTTCTCATCATTCAAGAGTGATAAATAAACAACCAAGTGTACCTTACGCTCAACAGTCTTAGACAATTACTTAATAGATTATTCATACAACCTCGGACAGTTTAAAGTATCATTTCCCAAACATCCCATAAGCCAAACAACAAAGAATTAAATACATTATTTAAGATTTCTCGACTGGTTTTGTTTCCATCATTTACTTTCATTTATTTTCATTTATTCAGACGATGTCATCTTTCTTCTTCTATTCATTTACTTACATAAATTTTTTCATGCACTATTTAAAATCATTAGTGAATTCATTATTAATGTATTACATACATTCCATTGTAGTTTATTTAACATTTATTATTTATATAGCTTAATTAATATTAATATTCATTCATGGATCACTTTAATTAAAATTTCTTAACTTTTTAATTTACATTCATTTCTTCACATACAGTATCATTTAATATTATATCTACTTATGAATAAATAAATTTTAAATCTATTAGTGATTCATTTCAACATCTTCTTAAGTTTAAAATTATCTACTTAAATAGTATTCACATTTATTTATTCAATTTAATTTATTAAGCATTTCAAAAAATTAACTCATGTTTATAACATTTGTTGTGCATTTTAATTTTTCATTTATATACATTTGTTCATTTTGAAGAATTTTGTTATTAATATTTTACTTGTATAATATTCTATTACATATCCCTATCAACATTTCGACTTTTAAGTATTTCAGATAAGTTTTATATATGTCTTTTAGAATATAATTGAATGTTACACAAGTTTATCTTATTAAAATTTAGTTAACAAAATGTTTAATAGTTCACACCTTCTTAATTCTTACTATCTTTTAATTTACAAGTAACAAATCTCCTATTCCTTTACAGTTTGATTAATCACTTAGCTTCTAAACTTCTATTTTTCATTTTAGAAGTTTCCAATTATTAAAATAGTTAAGATTTCATTTCATTTCAATAATTGAAATCCCTAATTTGTAGAAATTTAAGAACTAAATACCGGGTTCCATTTCAAATCATTTAAAATAATATATATACATACTCATAGCTTTTATTATCCAATCATATTTAGAATTTAAAAATTAAGATTTGTTTATCAAAAAATATGTGTAGTAAAGCCACTATAGTGGCGTTCCCACTTTGGAACTCGAAAATGAATGTCGACGATACGGCCGTCATCAACGAAATTATTTTTCAACAACAAAAGAGGGGAGTACGGAACTTATTTCCTTTTAATAATTTCTTTAAAACAATTCTTTAAAATCACATTAAAAATATTTATATCTGAAAATACTTCCAAAGAATATTAGTATTATATTCCAAAATTTTTGGAAATCAATTTCAAAACCTCGGAACTTAATCTCTTAAATTTCCAACTAAATTCATTTTATTTGTAATTCATATTTTCAATCAATATTTATAAAGTTTCACTTACTAACAAACAAACATATCACATACAACTATATCCAATTATAAAAATTATTCTTTAATATACAAAATATAATACTAGGTAAAATTATTTCATTCACCTATATTTCGAAACAATATTGTGTCTATTTGCCCTATTAAGTATCTAGAAATCCCTATCGATGCCATAGCGTCCTATGTACCAACCAGGATTTATATACTAAACAAAACAAACTAACACAATAAAAAAACATTTTTATAACACTAACAAATACGCTCTCTCATATATATATGCTCAAATAACTTATTCTAGAGTATTACAACCCTATCTTTAACGAGTCCAAACCCACAAAGCTAAGGTTATCGATAAACCAAAGCTCTAATAACAAATATAACGACCCACCTTTTTGGACGGTTTAAATCGACAATAAACCACACATGCCAACTCAGACCATTCAAAATGGAGGACTGTCAATAGGGTAAATATGAAAATAATAGAAAAGAAGAAAAACAAAGCATAGAATCTCACAATGGAATGACAAAATATAGTAATCAAATAAACAGTTCATGAAGTTCTTTTACAAATAACATTTGATCACACTATTACAATACCAATCAAAGTTATACATACATTAGGAATAAATAAATAAGGCAGCAGAAAAGCATGATGCAGATGAATGAATATAATAAATAGTAATAATATGCTTAATCTTTGACTTCGCCCTCCAGTAATAAGATCTTCAACACTAAAATGCTCAGGTTGACCTAAACGTAATGAAAAGATAAAACACTCGAGTCAGAACTTAAAGAAATTATGTAAGTTAAATCAAAATAGGTAAATATGAGTGTAATGGCTTTAGAGATGTTTACGGGATTTTACACCTCCTATCCGGTGTCTAATGTGCGTACAATAACTTAAGAGATGTTCGGGACTCCATCTCCTTAGGATCCATAAACTATCTACATATGTAATACAATATGCTATTATAATATGTCTACAGTAAAGTAAAGTATTAGAATAGCGTTAAGGCATTACTCATATCTCCCTTAACACATTTTTATAAATGCCGTACTCTAAACAGTATTGTAAACTCCACCAAACTAGTAGGCTATCAAGGAGCACTCCATAGGTATGACACAAACTAAAATCGTAATGGACTCGATAAGGCATATGACAAGGCACACGATGCGATGCCCAGGGTAGGATACTATCGTTTTGCAGAACCAAGCCGGTGGTAACGCATAACAGCTACCACTGCCCACCTCGGAACAAACTCCCAAAATCAAATAGAATGTGGCCACCAAATCAATCACAAAGTACCAGATATGGTATCGAAGAAGCATATCCGATCAGAGGAGTGACCTTAATTGGCCCAGGTACTCCTGTTTTAGTCATATCAAGCAGACCCGAGGGGATCAGGATTGCGTTCACACCCCATATAGTCGCATTCGCCAAACCATCCTATTTCGCTCTGGAATCTCACCCACGTGCACAGTTGTTAAAGTGGTTTTCAATATTGGTAGAGAGCATGACAATATTCGATCTCAGTCTCTTTAACAGCCAAACGCTTATTTAACACCAGTTAGTTCTTTTATATTTCCAAAACCGATTGATAACTGATATCAAAATATCATATTCACTTAAAAATCATATCACTTTCGAAATCATATTTACTTTCAAAATCATTGTTCACTTTAAATCATGTTCGTTTTCAAAATCATAACAATAAAATAGGTTAAACCATCATATCAAAACATTTGCATTTAGATCAATTAAATCTAAATCATAACACTTCTAACTTTAAACAGTTCGGATATTGAAAGTACTTTATATATTGGAATAGTTATACATTAAAAATAGTTTAGACACTAACATATATATTAAAAGTCATTTATAAATTTAAAATAATATATATTTTGAAATAGTTTATATATTAAAAAATAGGTTATAGATTAAAATAGTTTATATATTAAAAATAGTTTATATATTAAGATAGGTTACAGATTAAAATAATTTGTATATTAAAATAGGTTATAGATTAAAATAGTTTATATATCAAAAATAATTTATGTATTAAAAATACTTAATGTATTAAAAATTCTTAATATATTAAAATGTTTTATATGTGAAAAATAGTTGATGGTTTAAAAGAGTTTGTATATTAAAAGAGTTTATATCGAAATAGTTTCAAATTAGAATTGCCGATTTCACAAATCAATTCAAATCAACTTTAGTTCAAAAAATTCAGTTTAAATCAATCTTAGTTCAACGATTTCAATTCAAAAGGCTAAAGGTTTCAATTCAAATTCTCACTAAAAACTGTTTCAATTTATATCGATTTCAAATCCATATTTGAACTACAAATTTAAACCACTTCAAATTCAATAGGTTTCAGAGTTTAAATATTCAAAAGTTTGCAATTACTCAATTTTGATAAATTCATTAATATTTCAAAATTCAACTTTAAGATTACAATATAAATTATTTAACAATTCATTTAAACGAATATCTATTTCAATATTTTAAAGTTGGATTTTGAAAATAATTCTGTTCACATAACTTGATTCAAAAATAAAGGATTTATTTAATTTAACCAATCCGGTGTCCGTATATAATTTTCTACCCTATGGTCAAGTGATACAGATATATATCTTTTCAACCCATGGTAAATTTAAATTTTTAGGTGTATATCATTTCAACCCGCAATCCCAAGTAAAATTCAAAATCCATAAAATCACTCGAGTTTACTATTTCAACCCATAACGATTTTTCCATAATCTATGAGACAATTCGAGTATGTATCATTTCAACCCATTGTGATTTTCCTAACAATAACTAAGGGAACTTGCAGTGTGATAACAACATATAAATAAACATAACATCAAATCATCTAAAATGTCAACAATTAAGCATCCATCACAATCATCATTCAAATCAACCAATCAATCACAACAATTAACTGGTTATCAATCAGGTATTTAACAAACAATTTAAATTCCAATATTAATTTTAAATTGGCAACTAAATTCAATATAAATTCAAATTAAATTTAAATGAAAATTTAAAATACCAAATTACAATCAATGAATTTTAATCACATCACAAATTTGATTTAATTAATATAGGATGATTTAGTATTTGTGAGTGGGTTAAATCACTCACTTTTGATTTCAAATCGATTTAAAATCCAAACAAAGCCTAAAAATATAACAGTCTCAGAACGTAGCCAAACTAGATCCATAATTTTTGAAATTTTGATATGATTGCAATGGAGAAAACCGCGTCCAAATCCGAGCTCGTATGTAAAAGTTATGGATATTAGAAAGATTGAAATTTATAAACTAAATTAAATTAAATAGAATGGAAAACTTGAAAATATTTACCACCTCTAACCCTAGCTCGTTCAACACGCAGTCGCGCTCAACTCCCAGCTGCCACGAATTCCTTCTGCCACACGCCGATGATCCACACTTGAAACGACCCGCAGTTCCGTACCCCCGAGTCAACGCTATTTTACACCAATCAACTCAAGTTGTACAGAAATGCGAACCATTTTTGATTAAAGAAGAAGAGGTAGAAGAAGGGAAAACAGGAAACAACATCATAATCTAACCATCGCAGCGGAATAAAATATAATAGACAATAACTAATCTTTACTCAACAGAAAAATATATCTGTTCATACATTACTTTCATCAGAGTACAACAATCACATAACATAAATCTGAACAATAATCATCACATGTCCTCCTACAACTGAATACATAGCTAATCAACACAGCGGAATATATAAACAAATACGGAAGTACGTATCGCCATCCATCTCGTCTCCTGAGCTCCACAGCATCATATCTTGTATTCTATAATACTCGGTCTGACCCGAGCATTACAGTTAAATAACACCCGAGTCAGTCTGGAATACCAGCGTGAGAAAACCACACTCAATTGATTATTAAAGTTTCAAAATCCTTTGAAAACAAAAGCATCTCGTAAGACCACGCGACAAATAAATATGTCGGGTTTTTACCTTACGATAGCTAAAACAATTTTTATAGAAATCCTCTGATATTATAATAGGGTCTATATACAAATACTTATAAAATAGCCAAAATTGTTGCATTATTAATTCCAGCTACTAGCCACAAAGTGGGTAATACAAACAAAACTCGTAGAAGGCTCGTAGGGAGAATGGATTTCCAACTAATGACTAGGCACTGGGGTACCACCTGTCACAGTACGGGGCCTAGATCACCGTACCGAGGAGTACGCCCGCTCCCCTGCAACACAAGGCCGGAACCATCCCTTACTGGACAGTTCCAAATAAGATCACCCCGCGGTTGGGATCAGCAACCGCCCACTAAGCCGAAATAAAAGGGACATCTAGACAGAGATGACCTTACTCTCAAGTGGGGGCTACCCACGAAGCCTTGCTGCATAACCCCTGATTTTCAGTCATTCCCGGTTGATGAGGCTTGAGGCTAAACGTTACCTTTACAACGTATCCCTTAGAATGCTCATCGTCCACCTGACGATGTTCTGAAAGCATTCATCCATACAAGTCCATCCCGGGTTCGAACGTAACTGAAGGCACTATTCCTACTACATCCATTTTGGAAATATCCTCAGGATTAGTAGCGACTAGCCCTTGCACTTCACTGCTCCATCTTCGACTCTGAACTCGTTTCCCACAAAACGCCCAAACCGGATAGAAGTGGTTTTCAAAAAATAAATCTCGATCCCGGTCTCTTCGAAACGATCAGCGCATTTGGCCAATATTGATAGTCGGTTATTTAACTATCAATTACCATTCACAAACATCCACCCAACATAAATGATTTCACCAAATTATTTATTATTCACAAAATATCTTCGCAAGATATATTTCCATTTCCAACCCTTTTGAAAATAGTTTCAAACCATACTCTGCTTAGGGAATAAATTCCCAAATATTTATTTTCACTGGGAATGCCAAGCACAAAACTTTAGATTTTTAGAATAATTTGAAACGCTTAACTTTGAAATATACTTTAAAATATTTATTTTAAAACTGATTCAATAATTTATTAAAAATACATACTATATAAATATTTTAAAATAAGGTTACTTTATAAAAGATAAAACTAGGCTTTCACTTTTTAAACAAAATACTAGTCAACCTTAAATAATTATTACAATGATAGATTTGAAAAATATTTTCTTTAGAATTTAAATATTAGAAATAATAAATTTCTTGAAACACACTTTTTAAAACATCATTAAAGCTTTTAACTTATATTTAAAAATTTACTTTGAAGACGTACTTGGCTATCTAGGGAAATATTCTTCTCTTTACGTTCTTTAAAAATAAATCACTATTTATTTTTAATTTTTTTTTTTCATTCCTTTAATAAATTCTCATCTTGAATTTATTCTTCCCAAATATCCACTGATATATTATACTTTGCTTTTATAACCCAGTTTATAAATTCCCAAAGTCTCATTTCCTTTAAATTTCCAATTTCAAACACTTAAATCAATTTTTGAATTGATTTCCAATTTACTTTATTTATTCCAAACCTCATTTATTTCAGATTTCATTCCTTTAGCTTATATCATTTAAAGTTACAGTTCCTTAATTTCTATTTATTAAAATTCCCTTTTTTTTCATATTCGGAATTATTTATTTATTAGTATCTTATATCACTTTCATTCTTTTCACTTCATTCTTAAATTCATTTAAATTTTCTATAATTATTTTGCTTACAAATTTAGTTCTTTTATTACCTTTCAAAATTCAATTTATATATTTTTGGAATCTCATTATACCCAAATGTATTCAATCAAGCCATAGCATTCAATATCTCACTATAATTCATCATAGAATATCAAATAATCACGGCATATAATATTAAATATTTTTAAATAAATCTGGAGGAATCTTGTTGGATCCCTCCAACCTGTTTCCCTGCATCCACAGACGTTAGCACAATATAAAATACCAATTCCACTTCGAGGTGGAATATCATGGTATATGGGATTAATATAAATCATCCGCTATTATGCGGCGCATAGGGTCTCATCCGCTATAAAATGCGGGAAATCAATCATTCCAAGATGTAATGTATACTATATATAGCATATCAAATCAATTCAACCATTCCACCAATTATTTAAATTTAACTATTTAAATTTAAATTAAACCAGATGAGTGAGATTAACTCATCTCATTAGCTAATTATTTATTTAAATATTTTCCCTTTAATAAAATATCCTTTGGTAACTAAAACAAATAAATAAGTTTTATTAATAAATTAGTTATTAAATAAGTAAATCAACTAACAATTTATTAAACTAATTTTTCTTTTACAGCTTCTTTTAGTAACTAAATAATTTAAATAAGTTTATAAATCGTCTAAATCACTAATATACATTATTAAGTAAACCTGTAGATTTCATTTCTAAACTGCATATAATTTTTTTTCATTTTCCAATAATCCTCAAAACAAGCATTTACTTTACTGTTACCATTATTTTTTTATTTTCTCCCAAATTAGCTTGCATTCATATGTGCTAAATATTTTTATGTAACCTATCTGCATCTTTCTTTTTAATATACACAAAATACTTACTGTTATATTCCCTTTTTTTTGTTTCTCTATATATATTTTACAAAAAAATTTAAATTGATAAAGGGAAATCAGAAGATATACCTCACTACAGGCCATTGCCACACCCTCAAACAAACACTCGAGTCCCAAACCAACGCGAGTGCCTGCCTCCTCTCTGAGTCGCCTAGCCCCGTCCAAAACCCTAGAACTGTCTCCACCTCGCCTGAATCGTCGCAAGTTCCACGCGAGACTGCTACTTCAATCGCGTCTACAACCTCCACCATCGATCGTCGACCTCGACCCACGTGCATGCCTCAAGCTCGAATCTCCTAGCTTGCTACAAAGATCACTTCGCTTCAGATTCTATTGAGAATCACTTGAAGAACTACCTCGTCATCGCTTGGATTCACTTCGAGAATCCTTAGATTTAATTTCTTAGGGAATCATAGTTAGAGAGAAGGGATGCGATCTGATTACTCGTTCGAATGAATATAAACTGCTCATCATCTCTTTTTTGTCTAGAGGAACGAACGAGTTATTTCAATAAAAAGGACTCGGCTGCTTCATTAATTGCTGCGAAAAATTTGGGGGAGGCCACTCCAAAATTTTAAAAAAAGGATTTGCGATTGATTTTGGCACTCGATTTAAAGATGAAGGGGAGGAAGGGATGCGAATTCCTTCTTCGACCATTAATTTATTTTCTTCGAAAAGCTTCAACGAGATATTATTGAACGAGCTTGCATTAAAGAAAGAACAGAGGGAACAGGAAAAGATGTTCGCGTGAAAAATTGTTTCTACGTGTCGGCTACAACAGAGGTAGGTTGGCTAAAGGAAATACAGGGTGGCTGTTGATTTGATTTCATTCAGATAAGGATATTTAAATTAGATCGATAACTATCGTCTAAGCGTTTATACCTCATACGATCACACGTTAATTCCGAAAGCTACGAAATTTGAAATCCGGTAATAATTCAATACTACGGACCCAATGAAACTAGTTTCGTCGAATTCCGAGTCAGCGCCTCGGAAGGCTATTTTTAAATTCAATTAAAACAATAAAATTTTAAAACTAAACAAACCACTGTTAATTTCAATTTTACAACTTCTATTATCTTCAGTGTTATCAATATAAATTTTATAAGCCTTCAAATTATCTTATCAGACTTAACTTCAGATTCAACATTTAGCTCAACTTCAGATTATTTAATTCAATAATTTAATTATCAATAATTTTTGATATTTGAATTTAAGTTAAAAATTAACTTCTAAATATTTAAAATCAATTAAATATTCCATTTTTAATTGCTCGAAAATTCCGGGTCGTCACATTCCTCCCCCTTAAAAGAATTTCGTCCCCGAAATTACTTATTTGGAAGAATGGTCCAATACTCGTTTACTTTCTTCTAAAACCAAAAATCCAATATCCCACCCAACTATCTTTTAAAAGACCCATTACCATTCTTACTAACTTCCCAAACTCTTTTCATTAAGTTCCCACCAATATCATATACCCAACCATTCAAATTCGAATTTAAAACCAAATTTTGAATTATCAAAATTTTCTCAAATTTTTTCAAACTCCCTAAATTTTTGAAATTTTTTGCCAACGTCTCCTTTGCACGGTTAGCTCGGCACAACTACAAAATGGCTCTACGGCCCCCAAATCTCAAAAATAAAACAAAAAGCCAAGTGGCTAGATCAAAAACCTAATCCAATTTCATTCAGAAATTTAAACACATTCCTTTTTGCCGAGCAATTCAAATTTATCTTCTAGAATTGAAACCAATTTCCCTTTCCTTTATAATACCTGTGAATCCTATTTAGCAATAATATCCAATCACAACATTCAAAATCTTTTTATTGACTTCTTTACAAAATTTCAATATCTATTCATTCAAGCCCGTACGATGTACATATATCATTCGTACGCAATATCAAATTTGATTGCTCGCTCGATCACACAATTTCACTTCCGAACTAGTATCGTCCACCCGACTTCCTAGTGCGGACTCAGATCTGGTCTCTTGATCAGAAACCGTCATTCTCCTTGCATAGTCATAGCTATGATAGAGAATTTCTAGAATCAATCAAAATTCCATATCCAGGCTCGCCGTCGAAAATCGATTGAAAAATTCTAACTCGGATCGATAAAATTATCTCGAAATTCAGTGCTCGAATCTGGATCAAATAGCTAAGCGATAAATAATATACATGCATCCTACGTATTTTCCCCAATTGATTATCAACTATATCAATTTCTTTTATTCATATTTATTTTGATTTTTATCCACTTATTCACAACCATCCAAATTCACAACCTTAAGTTTAATTTCCATTCAATTATTCACTTGGAATAATTTTCTCAATACCAAATTTACTTAAGAATTTCGTTTTTCATTGCTTAAGTTTAATATAAATATTATATACACTTCTTACATTAAGTTTCACTTTACTATTGTAGTTTATTTTCATTACTATTCAATTTGCCCTAACAATTCCATTTGAATTCAATTTGGCTTCCACTTTGAATATTGAATTAGTTTCACTTACTAATTAATTTAAGCTTCAAATAAAAGTTTATTTGCAAACTCTTCTTCGTCTTCACCTTTCTTTATTTACACACTTTTGAATTACATTTCAATATTCAGTTCAATTCTAATTTCTTACTAATTTAAATTGCTTTTCGTTGGTGAAAATTTTCAAAAATTTCCGAAAATTTCTAACTCCTAAAATTTTCAAAATTTTTTGGCAGAGTCTCCCTTGTACGGAGGAGCTTTTGCAATTTGACACGAGATATAAATATATATACATCGACCCACACGGTCGGAAAACAGAAAAACATTTCATATTTCCTACTTGTATTGCGTAAGCGTACCTTATTTAGCATTTTTAAGAAAGCGGTTATTTATTTTAGCTATTAGCGCAGACAAATCCAGCAAAACGGCTTCCAAAAACCTGTATTCACTCAATTTAAATATGTAAGTGCCAAAATCATGTAACTTAACAACATTTACATATTTAACTAGCAAATGCAATCTGTAACTTTATAAAAATACTAATATTGGAAACATATAACAGTCTTCGAGCATGGTTAGTTACGAAAAATCCTTAACAGCAAATTAGAACTCAATATGTATAGGTTTGTATTAGAAGTAAACATTTCAAGTTATCAACAAACTAGCAAACAAAATAAAATAAATAAATAAAAACTTTTGTTTGATCTGACTTTCAACACATGGGCATCTGTGAAACCATAATCATATATCTTAATTATTCACAGACACGTTTCATTATGTTTATCTACAAACTTGTAAGCATTAATTAACATAATAGATGTAAACTGCAGTAAATTCATAAAATTAAAAAATAAAATAAAGTAAAAAAAATAAAAAATTTGAAAATGCCAACCACAATAATTAGTACATGACTTGGTATTATACTAATAATTAGCACAAAAATAATGATTGGCACACATTGTCAAGTTTGCTTTTCCATGTCATTACCCCTATTTTTTACATGTCAGACAGATTTCTAAATACTTTGGCCATCCTTGCCATCTAAATGCAGAAGAGAAGCAATAGAAATCACTGTCTGTAACCTAAGTCTCCTCCACTAGAGACTAAATAGTATATGAGATTGCAGTAAACTAATTGATAAGGTGATTAATAGGATTCATATTATTATCCAGCTCTTTAACCAACTTGGTTAAAACAGAATGTGTTTACATAAAACCATATGGTATTTCAACGTAATACAGTACAAAATTTTACATATAAGTCATGAAGGTACAGCTATACTAAAAACTATTTTATCAAATATAATGGTACTCAACCATCAATCAACTAAAAAAAGAGTTCTTCTAAGCAACCTAAGGTCTTGAAAAATAATCATGAAAAGAATTAAATTGTTCACAAACCATCAATATTATCCAGATCTTATTGACTTTATATACCATAACAATTAAATGTAATATATTTAAGATCCAAATGATTTTATATTATATAAAAACAAAAAAAATTATTTTGGCTTACTATTTTAATTCACCATTTTTCTTATAAGTCTCACATTTATTTTTCGTACTTCTACCCGTTTTAAGCTTGACTATATTCATATTTCATTTTTACTCGAGATTATACACATATTTAATCAAACATGCATTTTTATTTCATAAACTTCAATTCAACTTACTTCCATTTATTTAAGTAAGAATTTTATTTCGTTCCATATTATCAATAACTCTCTGAATTCATTTTAATTCAATTCCATTCCAACTATATTCAAATACAACTAGATTTTATTTCAGTTAATTTAAATTCAACTTAAAATTAAACTTAGCCTAAGTTAATTCATTTCAGCTTAATTTTATACCTCCATCCCTTTAGCATAAGTTAATTCTAATCCAATCAAATTTTATTTCCCCATCCAAATTTAATTTCTATTTTCCCATTCCAAATTTATTCAAGATTTACTAATTTATTTCTTCCAATTATCAATAAATTTCAAAGTTTTAATCCTAATCCAAGTTAAATTCTCATTTTTAACCTTCACCCTTAATTTTAATTCCAAAATCTTATCCCCATATTCCTCATCAAAATCATTCACCAATTATAAGTTTATAACTTATCTCATCAGGATTTTAAAATACCCGGCTTTTGGTTTCAAATCATTTTGAAATCTCCAACATCCCAAAATCACACTTTATAATTTTTTTTTAAACCAATCCCAGTTTTTATTCCCAACAAATTTCTTTTGAAATTCCAAAAATAAACAAGTTCTTCTGAACAAATCATTTGGCAGCAATCCGTTACTTAGAAACTCGAAAATGAATACTGATGATGCTACGCATTCATCACCAGGATTATTTTCCAGCGATTGAAGTGAGCTCAATGCTATTACTTATCTTCAAAACACTTCGAAATCACTTCCAAAATTTTCGGGGTTTTAAATTTCCAAATCCTGCTTAAATCAATTTTTTTTACTATAATTCATTTGTATAGTTTATGCTTATACAAATTCTCATTTAATTATTTTTCAATTTGTGAATCACATTTATAAATTTCATTTTATAATGAATTTATTTCCTTAACCCTTGGTTATATTTTAAATTTCTAGTTAAACTTTTACTCTACAATGATAATAATTTAATATTATTCTTCCTAACATCCAAGCAACCATATGTTAGCTAAAATAGTTTACAAAAACTTTTCTTTATATCAATATATTTGTGGGTAACATTATGTCATTCACCCACATTCGAAAACAGTATTGTGTCGAATTGTTCTATTCAAGTGTTTAGAAACCCCTTCGATACAGTTGTCCAGACTGTGCCGACGAAGGTTCATATGTCACTCAATAAACCAATCAACACAATATAAAACCATTTTTATATCCACTAACAAATACGTGCTCATATCTATTAATACGCTCAAACTCATTCTAGAGTACTACAGACTCTAATTTAAATGAGTAATTCCCACCAAAGCCAAGGTTATCACCAACCTAAGCTCTGATACCAAGTGAAACGGCCTGCAGTTCCGTACCCCCGAGTCAACGCTATTTTACATCAATCAACTCAAGTTGTACAGAAATGCGAACCATTTTTGATTAAAGAAGAAGAGGTAGAAGAAGGGAAAACAGGAAACAACATCAGAATCTAACCATCGCAGCGGAATAAAATATAATAGATAATAACTAATCTTTACTCAACAGAAAAATATATCTGTTCATACATTACATTCATCAGAGTACAACAATCACATAACATAAATCTAAACAATAATTATCACATGTCCTCCTACAACTGAATACATAGCTAATCAACACAGCAGAATATATAAACAAATACGGAAGTACGTATCGCCATCCATCTCGTCTCTTGAGCTCCACAACATCATATCCTATATTCTATAATACTCGGTCTGACCCAAGCATTACAGTTAAATAACACCCGAGTCAGTCTGGAATACCAGCGTGAGAAACCCACACTCAATTGATTATATAAGTTTCAAAATCCTTTGAAAACAAAAGCATCTCGTAAGACCACGCCACAAATAAATATGTCGGGTTTTTACCTTACGATAGCTAAACCGATTTTTATAGAAATCCTCTGATATTATAATAGGGTCTATATACAAATACTTATAAAATAGCTGAAATTGTTACATTATTAAATTCCAGCTACAAGCCACAAAGTGGGTAATACAAACAAAACTTGTACAAGGCTCGTAGGGAGAATGGATTTCCAACTAATGACTAGGCACTGGGGTACCACCTGTCACAGTACGGGGCCTAGATCACCGTACCGAGGAGTACGCCCGCTCCCCTGCAACACAAGGTCGGAACCTTCCCTTACTGGACAGTTCCAAATAAGATCACCCCGCGGTTGGGATCACCAACCGCCCACTAAGCCGAAATAAAAGGGACATCTAGACAGAGATGACCTTACTCTCAAGTGGGGGCTACCCACGAAGCCTTGATGCATAACCCCTGATTTTCAGTCATTCCGGTTGATGAGGCTTGAGGCTAAACGTTACCTTTAGAACGTATCCCTTAGAATTCTCATCGTCCACCTGACGATGTTCTGAAAGCATTCATCCGTACATGTCCGTCCCGGGTTCGAACGGAACTGAAGGCACCATTCCTACTACATCCATTTTGGAAATATCCTCAGGATTAGTAGCGACTAGCCCTTGCACTTCACTGCTCCATCTTCGACTCCGAACTCATTTCCCACGAAACGTCCAAACCGGATCGAAGTGGTTTTCGAGAAATAAATCTCGATCCCGGTCTCTTCGAAACGATCAACGCATTTGGCCAATATTGATAGTCGGTTATTTAACTATAAATTACCATTCACAAACATCCACCCAACATAAATAATTTCACCAAATTATTTATTATTCACAAAATATCTTCGCAAGATATATTTCCATTTCCATCCCTTTTGAAAACAGTTTCAAACCATACTATGCTTAGGGAATAAATTCCCAAATATTTATTTCCACTGGGAATGCCAAGCACAAAACTTTAGATTTTTAAAATAATTTAAAACGCTTAACTTTGAAATATACTTTAAAATATTTATTTTAAAACTACTTCAATAATTTATTAAAAATACATACTATATAAATATTTTAAAATAAGGTTACTTTATAAAAGATAAAACTAGGCTTTCACTTTTTAAACAAAATACTAGTCAACTTTAAATAATTATTACAATGATAGATTTGAAAAATATTTACTTTAGAATTTAAATATTAGAAATAATAAATATCTTGAAACACACTTTCTAAAACATCATTAAAGCTTCTAACTTATATTTAAAAATTTACTTTGAAGACGTACTTGGCTATCCAGGGAAATATTCTTCTCTTCACATTATTTAAAAATAAATCACTATTTATTTTTAAACATTCTCATTCCTTTAATAAATTCTCATCTTGAATTTATTCTTCCCAAATATCCACTGATATATTCTACTTTACTTTTATAACCCAGTTTATAAATTCCCAAAGTCTCATTTCCTTTAAATTTCCAATCTCAACACTTAAATCAATTTTCGAATTGATTTCCAATTTACTTTATTTATTCCAAACCTCATTTATTTCATATTTCATTCCTTTAATTTATATCATTTAAAGTTGCAATTCCTTAATTTCTATTTATTAAAATTCCCTTTTTTTTCATATTCGGAATTAGTTATTTATTAATATCTTATATCACTTTCATTCTTTTCACTTCATTCTTAAATTCATTTAAATTTTCTATAATTATTTTGCTTACAAATTTACTTCTTTTATTACCTTTCAAAATTCATTTATATATTTTTGGAATCTCATTATACCCAAATGTATTCAATCAAGCCATAACATTCAATATCTCACTATAATTCATCATAGAATATCAAATAATCATAGCAGAGAATATTAAATATTTTTAAATAAATGTTGAGGAATCCTGTTGGATCCCTCCAACCTGTTTCCCTGCATCCACAGACGTTAGCACAATATAAAATACCAATTCCACTTCGAGGTGGAATATCGCGGTATATGGGATTAATATAAATCATCCGCTATTATGCGGCGCATAGGGTCTCATCCGCTATAAAATGCGGGAAACAATCATTCCAAGATGTAATGTATACTATATAAAGTATATCAAATCAATTCAACCATTCCACCAATTATTTAAATTTAACTATTTAAATTTAAATTAAACCAGATGAGTGAGATTAACTCACCTTATTCCGTTTGCAACCTATTTCCAAACCAGCTTGTTTCGTCATAATTCTTCACAATTTACCTTGTATAAACATTTTACGTTTTATTAATATTTGAACTTATTGAATAATTACTCCCCTTTGATAATTTTACTTAGCTAATTATTTATTTAAATTACTTTCCCTTTAATAAAATATCCTTTGGTAACTAAAACAAATAAATAAGTTTTATTAACAAATTAGTTATTAAATAAGTAAATCAACTAACAATTTAGTTAAACCAATTTTTCCTTTACAGCTTCTTTTAGTAACTAAATAATTTAAATAAGTTTATAAATCGTCTAAATCACTAATATACATTATTAAGTAAACCTGTAGATTTCATTTCTAAACTGCATATAATCTTGTTTCATTTTCCAATAATCCTCAAAACAAACATTTACTTTATTGATACCATTATTTTTTTTATTTTCTCCCAAATTAGCTTGCATTCATATGTGCTAAATATTTTTATATAACCTATCTGCATCTTTCTTTTTAATATACAAAAAACACTTATTGTTATATTCCCTTTTTTTGTTTCTGTATATATATTTTACAAAAAAAATTAAATTGATAAAGGGAAATCAGAAGATATATCTCACCACAGGCCATAGACATACCCTCAAACAAACACTCGAGTCCCAAACCAACGCGAGTGCCTGCCTCCTTTCTGAGTCGCCTGGCCCCGTCCAAAACCCTAGAACTGTCTCCACCTTGCCTCAATCGTCGCCAGTTCCACGCGAGACTGCTACTTCAATCGTGTCTACAACCTCCACCATCGATCGACAACCTCGACCCACGTGCACGCCTCAAGCTCGAATCGCCTAGCTTGCTACGAAGATCACTTCGCTTCGAATTCTATTGAGAATCACTTGAAGAACTACCTCGTCATCGCTTGGATTCACTTCGAGAATCCTTAGATTTAATTTCTTAGGGAATCATAGTTAGAGAGAAGGGATTCGATCTGATTACTCGTTCGAATGAATATAAACTGCTCATCGTCTCTTTTTTTTCTAGAGGAACGAACGGGTTATTTCAATAAAAAGGACTCGGCTGCTTCATTAATTGCTGCGAAAAATTTAAGGGAGGCCGCTCCAAAATTTAAAAAAAAGGGTTTGCGACTGATTTTGGCACTCGATTTAAAGATGAAGGAGAGGGAGGGATGCGAATTCCTTCTTCGGCCATTAATTTATTTTCTTTGAAAAGCTTCAACGAGATATTATTGAACGAGCCTGCATTAAAGAAAGAACAGAGGGAACAGGAAAATGTGTTCGTGTGAAAATTTTTTCTATGTGTCGGCTACAACAGAGGTAGGTTGGCTAAAGGAAATACAGGGTGGCTGTTGATTTGATTTCATTCAGATAAGGATATTTAAATTAGATCGATAATTATCGTCTAAGCGTTTATACCTCGTACGATCACACGTTAATTTTGAAAGCTACGAAATTTGAAATCCGGTAATAATTCAATACTACGGACCCAATGAAACTGGTTTCGTCGAATTCCGAGTCAGCGCCTCGGAAGGCTATTTTTAAATTCAATTAAAACAATAAAATTTTAAAACTAAACAAACCACTCTTAATGTCAATTTTACAACTTCTATTATCTTCAGTGTTATCAATATAAATTTTATAAGCCTTCAAATTATCTTATCAGACTTAACTTCAGATTCAACATTTAGCTCAACTTCAGATTATTTAATTCAATAATTTAATTATCAATAATTTTTGATATTTGAATTTAAGTTAAAAATTAACTTCTAAATATTTAAAATCAATTAAATATTCCGTTTTTAATTGCTCGAAAATTCCGGGTCGTCACAACACTGCACTCTGATCTAACCCCATCGCCTTGTCCACCTCGACGAGCCGCGCCTCCTATCTGAGCGCGACAACCTCCGGCCATCACATGACCACGCCATGACCATATGTTTATGCACTTTTTGAGCTCGCATGATCAAACAGCAAGTCCGATCGCTACGAAACTTGAAATCTTACAATAATTAACTGCAACAACCCATAACCCTTGAGTCGACTCTATTCTCTATCATGTCATCTCAAAGTGAAGGGAAATACGAGCCGTTAGGGATAAAGAAGAAGGAGGTAAAAGAAGGAATAGAAAACAAAATCAGAATCTCACAAACGTAGGGAAACAATATATAATAGATAAATGACTAGACTTTAAACAAGGAACTATATCTGTTTATACATTACAACATTAGAGTACAACAACATCTGTGGCACACAACTAGACTGTTATATTAACATGCCCTCACAAAACTGACCATGCAGTTAATCAGAAATAGTGGGATATACATCAAATACGTGTGATACGTCTTGCCATCCAGCTCGTCTCCTGAATTCCATAGTCGTTCATCCAAAATCTGTACTCTATAATACTTGGTCTGACCCGAGCATTATAGTGAAATAACACCCGAGTCATTCTGGAAAACCAGCGTGAGAAAATACACTCAAGTGGAGTATTTAAGTTTCAAAATCCTTTTGAAATCAAAGGTATCTCGTAAGACCATGCCACAAATAAACATGCTGGGTTTTTATCTTACGATAACAAAAACATTTTTATCAAATTCGTTTGTTATTATTATAGTATTTGTGGAAAGTAAAATATAATCTAGCTGAAATGTTCGCATCTCACGTTTCAACATAGTTGGGCATAATCAAAACCGTACAGACACTTATTGGAGATTGGATTGCATACAATGGCAGGTCTACTGGGGTACCGCCTGTCACGGTACATGGTCTAGATCACCATACCGAGGATCCACCGTGACCCCCTGCATCACAAGACCGAAGTACCCCTTACTGGATAGTCCAAATAAGACCACCCCGCGGTTGGGATCAGTAACCGCCCACACAGCCGAAATAAAGGGACCTCTAGACAGGGATGACCTTACCCTAATTAGTTGCTAGCCACTTAGCCTTGTATGCACGTCCCCTATTTTAGCCATTCCCGGTTGATGAGGCTCGAGGCTATGCGTTACCTTTGTAGCATACATACACTTTGAATGCTCGCCGTCCTCCTGATGATGTTCTGAAAGCATTCGTCCATACAAGTCCATTCTGGGTTCGAACGGAACCAAAGGCACTACTCCTACTACATCCATTTTGGAATCACCCTCAGGGTTAGTAGCGGTTAGCCCTTGCACTTCACGCTCCATCTTCGACTCCAAGCTCTTGTCTTCCTCACAGAAACTTCAAACCAAATCAAAGTGGCTCTCGGGAAATTAATCCTGATCCCGGTCTCTTCGAAACGATCAGCGCATTGGCCAATATTGATAATCGGTTATTCGATTATCAAATAACATCCACAAACAACCATCAGCCTCAATAATTTCCCAAATTATTTATTTATTTCAAAATATCTTCACGAGATATTTTCTACACTCTAATTCATTTGAAAATATTTTTCAAATCACTTTTTATCTCGTGGAAATAAATTTCCACCCAATTGTTTTATTTTCACTAAAAACCACCAAGTCTTAATACTTTAGATTTTAAAATAATTTAAATCACTTTATCCAAGAATAAATATACTTTAAAACATTTAAAATAACTACTTAAAGTGCTTGTTCAAAATAGAAGTTATGAAATTCTATACTAATTCCCAAATAAGAACTTTAAGCCAAAACTAATTTAAAATAAAAGTTACTCTATGAGGTATAAATATTAAATAATTATCTTTCTAAACATAATACTAGTTAAACCTTTAAAATAATTACTATTAAATTAATTTAATAAATATTTACTTTTAAAATTTTAAAACCATCAAATAATGATTTCCTTTCAAAACATTCTTTTAAAACCATTTTAAAACCTCTAACTCATACTCGGAAAATCTTCCTTTGAAAATATACTTGGCTTTCTAGGGAAATACACTTTCTTTTCCACATATTTTTTTTAAATAAAACACTTATTTATTTTTGAAACAAATTACCCATTCCTTTATAAATTCTCATCCTGAATTTATACTTCAAATATCCACTGATATCATATTTCACTCTATTTATAAATCCAGTTTATAAATTCCATTGTCTCATCTTCCCTTAAAAACACGGTTTCAAATACTAAATCAATTTTCAAATTGATTTTCACAATTAACTCCATTTTAAAATAAACTTCTTTACTTATCCAAATTTATTTCAAAACTCATTAATTTCATATTTAACTTCTTTATTATGATTTAAAATCTTATTTAAACTGAAAATACCAATTTCATCCTTTTTCCAAATTTCTTCTTTATCCTTTCCAAACAAATTAAAACTTTGAAATTTAAAAATTAAATTCTTTATTCCTTTAAATAATATCACTTAAGTTTAAAATTTTATTTATTCCTATTTATTCAAAAATCTCCTTTCCCATGCTTGAAATTATTTATTTGAATTTAAAAATCAACTTTTATTTTTATTTTTTCCATTCGTTCTTTAATTATCCAAATTCCTTATAATTATTTTACATAAAATTTCACTTTTTATTTACTTCAAAAATCCAATCTTTATATTCATTTCTCAAAAAACCAATACATACACACACACACACACGCACGCGCACACACACACACACACACACACACACACACACACACACACATATATATATGTATACACGCACACACTTAACCAAGCCATAGCATTCAATAAATTTCAATTCCAATATAATCAATATAATCATAGATTTATCAGATAAAACGTAGACTATAAAAATAAATTCCACTACTTTGAGAAATCCTGTTGGATCCCTCCAACCTATTTCCCTACATCCATAGATGTTAGCACAATATTTAAATACCAATCCCGCTTCAAGACGGGATATCGTGGTATAAAGGGTCATCCGCTATTATACGGGGAGCATAGAGTCTCATCCGTTATATAATGAAGGAAATCAATCACTCCAATACACACACACACACATATATATACACACACTATTATATATAATATCACATCCAGTCAATTCAACCATTCATCCAATCATTTAAATCTAACTATTAAAATTAAATGGTATCCAAATGAGTGAGATTAACTCACCTTTGACTTTTAATTTGCAATGCACTTCAATCTTGTCTTGGTTTCCCGATTGACCTTGAATAAATAATTTATATGAATTATTAATATTCAAAATAAAATCGAACCATTAAGTACCATTTAATAATTCAATTGGTTAATGATTTAAATTTGAACTTATTTTCCTTTAAATAATTTCTTAGTAACTAAAATAATTTAGATCTAACTAAACAAATACATCTTCATTATTTTAAAATTAACTAGTAAATGAAAATAGTATATACGTATATTTATTCACTTTTGAAACTACATGTATACATATGAAAAAAAAATTCTAGATTTCAAAATCTAATTTTATATAATCTTTCAACATTTTCAAATCTCTATTATTTTTCATATCTTATCTATATAAAATAATTTCCTGTTAACTTCCATATATAAAACATGCATGAGGATATATATATATATATATATATATTAAAAACAAAATTATTTTATACCTTGTTAAAATAAATTTTCTGTTTGCATCACAGTAAACCTTAATATAAATTCCCATATTAATTTTCAAAATCCTATATACATATACATAATTAATGTTTAAACATTTCCTTATATATATATTTAAACTGAATTCTATTTTTTTAGTTTCTAGAATTCTTGAAATTAATTTGAAACATCTATCATTAACCTTAAATCGGCATTATAAATAAAGCTGAAATTATACCTTACTGCTTGATATACGTGGCCTGCCGTCGCCATCTCGACTTCGACCTTGACAATAGTTCGAGTCGCCTTGCATCACTGCCCCTAGAACTCTTCAGAAACGCTACTTCCTATCAGTGACCTACCCTTCGCGCGACCCTCACTCAGATCTGAAACACTGATCGCTAGAGCAAAAGCCAACACACGGTCGATCTGCTCCACTACCTATCCCATGAAGCCGACTTCGAATAGACTAGCGCCTCCATGTACAAGCAGACATCTCAAACCCTAGGTTGTCGCCTTCACTGTTCGCTTGAGATCAACCCACTCCCTTGTCTCGCCTCTACGATTTAGGGTGAAATCGATTTCAATTTCATGCGAGCGTTCATTGAGCTAGGATTGATTCAAGAACCGATAGTAGGGACAGTTACGCAGCTGATTTCCTTTCTTTTTTTGTTTGTTTGTTTTGAATCTTGGTTGTAAGATTTTATTTTCTCTAGTTTTTTTAGTGAAACGATGAGAGCTCGGCCTTGTATTTCTTTCGATTTATTTAATTCTTTAGAGAAGACGCGTGTTTATCAAGTAGGACACGTGCTACCAAAGGAAACACGTGTTTGAAAGAAGGCTGCTGAGAAAAAAATTTGAATATAAATATTATTTAAACATAAACCATCTCGAATCATGAAACTCACAATCTCGATCTCCAATCGGGGCATGCCGCTAGGCGTTTATAAAGTTAAACCCCTATTCTGAATGCAATGGAAAAGGTTTCGAGTCCTAATTCGATCGTATGGAGAAGATAGCTTTTTTGACCTAGTTATTATAACAAATTTTCGATATAGATTTCAGCGCATTTACCTACCGTACGGCCAAAAGATCACTCCAAACATTATGAAAATTGAAATCCGATAATAATATACTATTACGGATCCAATGGAACTAGTTTTGTCGAAATCCGAGACTGTGCATTGGAAAGCTATTTTTAAATGTTAATTTAAATGATATTTTTTTTAACTGAACAAAACACTTTTAAACTCAAATTTAAAACTTCTATTATCTCCATATTATAAACATAAATTTTCCAAGCCTTTGAAATATTTTTAACCAGCTTAAAAATCAAGATTCAATATTTTACCCAATTTCCACTTATTAAATTCAATAACTTAATTACCCAAATAAATTGTGATATTTGAATTTCAAATTATACTAACTTTCAAATATTTAAAATCAATTAAATATCTCAATTTCAAATATCCAGAATTTTTGGGTCGTCACATTCCTTCCCCCTTAAAAGAATTTCGTCCCCGAAATTACTAATTAAGAGGAATGATCCAATACCCATTTATTATTTTCCCAAAACCAAACAGTTTTAACAACTTGCCAAAACCAAACGGTTTTTTACAATACCCAAATCAATCTTTTTATTAAAGACTCTTTTCCTCATACTAACTTTCCAAACTCATCCATTCAAATTTTAATTCAAACCCAAATTTCAAATTATCATAATTTCTTCAAAAAATTTCTACCTCCCTAAATTTTTCAAAAGTTTCGCCAGCGTCTCCTTTGCGCGGCTAGCTCGGTACTACTACAAAATGCCTCTATGAGCCAAGATTCAAAAAGAAAACAAAAGCCAAGTGGCTAGACCAGAAAATCATCAAATTTCATACAAAAATTTAAATGCATACCTTTTAGTCGGCAATTCATATTTATCTTCAGAAATTAAATACCCCAGTTTCCTTTTGCTTTTAAAACACCTATATACTACTTAGCAATAATGTCCAATCGCAGCATTAAAAATCATTTTATACACTTCTTTACAAAAGTTTCAATATCTATTTCATTCAAGTCCGTACGATGTACATATATCATCCGTATGCAATACCAAATCTGATCGCTCACTTGATCACACAATTTCATTTCCGACCTAGTATCATTCACCCGACTCTCTAGTGCGGACTTAGATTTAGTTTCTCGATCAAAAACTGTCATTCTTCTTGCATAGCCACAAACTATGATAGAGAATTCCAGAATCCATCAAAAATCCATATCCAGGATTCGCCGTCGAAAATCGAGTGAAAAGTTCCAACTCAGATCGATATAATTATCTTGAAATTCTGTGCTCGAATCTGGATCAAATCGTTATGCGAATAAATAATATATGTAGATCCTACGTATTTATTGATTATTAGCTATATCAAGTTTCTTTTTATTCACATCTATTTTGGTTTCCATTCACTTATCCACAATTATCCTATATCACTCTTCACTTAATCTTCATTCAAATATTACTTAAATATTTTCCAAATGCCAAATTTTTTTACTTGGTATACTTCTCAATTTCCGATTTTACTTAAGAATTTAACATCCATTTCTTAAGTTCAATACAAATATTTTACACTCAAATATTAATTTTCACTTTACCACTTAAGCTTTTATATCTATTTTCATTTAACTTAAATTTTTAATTCCATTCTGAATTCAATTTACCCTTCATTTTTAAATATTGAATTCTATTCACCTTATCTTAAACCCACTCTTAATTAATCATTTCTTTAAATCAATTCAATTAACTAATTTATTTCCATTCAAATTCAATTTCAATTCTGTTTAATTTATTAATTCATTTATCACTTCATTTCCAAATTTAATTTCAAATCTAAATAATAGTTTTATTTCCAAACTTTTTACTTCTTTTAGTTCTTTCGACCAAATTCTCCTATTTCACTTTACTTAATACAGTTTATATTAAATAACATTCCAATATTCAATTCCAACTCATTTGCTTACCCACTTAGTCAATTAGTTCACTTACTAATTTATTTTCAATCCTTCGTTTTATTTAGTCCAACCTGACTAATTTCCATTTATTTACAAAATTAACTTGCACATTCACAATTTTTTTTTTCAACTCAATAACCACTATTTCATAAACTTATACAATCTAGCCTACCTAGGCCAAATTCCCAAAACTCGTTTTATTTTTAAACTTTAAGTTGAGTTTTTTAATTCCTTTCCAATAATTACATTCCAAAATTTTATGAGTTCAAACTTACTTGTATCCAGTAATCATTTTAAATAAGATCCCAGTGTTTTAAATGATTGCTTAAATATTTCAAAACATTTTTGAAATCATTGTATCCCAAAAACCTTTAGTATATCCAATATTCCTTTATACTTCAAAAATCAAAACGGTTTTACCAAATGAAAATTCAACTTTTTCAAAATCATTTTTGAAATCAATTATATACATAATTCATTTGCATATCAAATTATCTCTTGAATTTCAAAACCAAACCTAGTTTTGCAAACAACTCTAATTTAAAATAATTTGGCAGCAATTCCTCTCCTGGAAACTCGAAAATGAACACCGATGATGTCACGATCATCATCGGAATTATTTTCCAGCGACCGAAAAGAGTTTAGTGCTTTTATCCATTCAAAAACATTTTCCAAATATTTTTAAATCCAAATCCCCTAGATTTCAAATCCAATTAAAAAATATTTCCGAAATCATTATTTCTCCAAAACCCTATGAAAACCATTTTCAAACCCAAAGGAATTTAAATCTTTAGCAAAATTTCAAAATTTCAAATCCTTCCAATCTATATTCAATCATTACTCTGAAATTTTATCTCATTTTAATTACAAATCACATAATAATTCATATTTATAAATTTCATGAATTTATCTCCAATTCTTTTGTTATACCATTATTTCCTTATTTCAATTACCATAATAACAATGATAATAATTTAATATTATCACTACCTAACAACCAAGAAGCCATATACTATAATAATTTACAAAATTATTTCTTTTATATACAAAAATAATTTGGGAAAGATTATTTCATTTATCCGATTTTAAAACAATACTGTGTCGGTTTATCTTGTTTAAGAGTTTAGAAATCCTTATCGATACAGTCGGCCAGATTGCACCGACCAGAATCTATAAACACTCAACCGACAAGTCAACACAATATAAAAACAATTTTTATGTTCACTAACAAATACGCGCTCATATCTATTAATACAGTCGAACTCATTCTAGAGTACTATGGACTCTATTTCAATGAGTAATCCCCGCCAGAGCCAAGGTTCTCGCTTAACCTTCAACTCTGATACCACTATAAGAGCCCGCGAACCCGTAACCCTTGAGTCGACATTATTCTCCATCATGTCATCTCAAAGTGAACGGAAACATGAATCATTAGGGTTAAAAAAGAAGGAGGTAGAAGAAGGAAGTAGAAGAAGGAATAGAAAACAAAACCAGAATCTCACAAACGCAGCGGAACAATATATAATAGATAAATGGCTAATCTTTAAACAAAGAACCATATCTGTTTATACATTACAACATTAGAGTACAACAACATCTATGGAACACAACTGGACAGTTATATTAACCTGCCCTTACAAAATTGACCATGTAGTTAATCAGACATAGCGAGATATAAATTAAATATGCGTGATACGTCTTGCCATCCAGCTCGTCTCCTGAGTTCCATAGCCCTCCATCCAGAATCTGTACCCTATAATACTCGGTCTGACCCGAGCACTATAGTGAAATAACACCCAAGCCAGTCTGGAAAACCAGCGTGACAAAATACACTCAATCGGATTATTTAAATTTCAAAATCCTTTTCAAATCAAAGGTATCTCATAAGACCACGCCACAAATAAACATATTGAGTTTATATCTAACAATAACCAAAACATTTTTATCAAATTTGTCTGATACTATAATAGTGTCTGTAGAAAGTAAAATAGAATCTAGCTGAAATGTTTGCATCTCACGTTTCAGCATAGTTGGGCACAATCAAAACCGTACATGCGCTTATTAGATATTGGAATCCATACAATGGTAGGGCACTGGGGTACCGCCCATCATAGTACGTGGTCTAGATCACCGTACCGAGGATTCACCCTGATCCCCTACATCACAAGACCGGTGCTACCCCTTACTGGATAGTCCGAGTAAGATCACCCCGTGGTTGGGATCAGCAACTGCCCATACAGCCGAAATAAAAGGACCTATGGACAGGGATGACCTTACCCTAATTGGTTGCTAGCCACTTAGCCTTGTATGCACCTCCCCTATTTTAGCCATTCCCGTTTGATGAGACTCAAGGCTATGCGTTAGCTTTTTAGCACACATACACTTTAAATGCTCACCGTCCTTCTGACGATGTTCTGAAAGCATTCGTCCATACAAGTCCGTTCTGAGCTCGAACGGAACCGAAGGCACTACTCCTACTACATCCATTTTGGAATCAACCTCAGGATTAGTAGTGATTAGCCCTTGCACTTCACTGCTCCATCTTCGACTGCAAGCTCTTGTCTTCCCTACAGAAACATCAAATCGAATCGAAGTGGTTTTCGGGAAATTAATCCCGATCCCATATAGGATCGATTTCATCCCAGAGGGGTGGGGGTGAATAGGGTGATACTGATAATTATAAAAATTATTGCTGAAGCTTATAAAATATTTCAACACAGATATATCAAAATAATAGCAGCACAGATAATAGCAGAATAATAAATGTAGAAATAGAACGACATAGAATTTACCCAGCTTCGGCAAAACCCTGCCTACGTGCTACCCCCAACGTTTCTACTAGAAATTAAGTAGTCACACGCTTACACACGTAAACTCGCGACACACGCTACTGACTAACCTAACTCTACGCTCAAAACCCTACCACAACTCAGCCACTAAGTTGCGAATTCTCAAACTACGCCATGTAGTTTGTCCCCTAGTCACACGACTAGAAATTACAACGGTTTAAAAGAGAAAATGCAAAAACAACAATTTAAAAAACAATTGAACACCAAATCCCTAATTATTCCTTTTTAATATAATCCAACACTAAAGAGAGAAAGGGTCGGCCCAAAATTATTTTCTTTATTTATTCGGTCCGCTCCTTTATTTAACAATGGCCTCGTTCCTTCTTTCGTTCGTTCCTCTTAGCTCTGAAATTAGGGCTTTGTGAAGTCGCCGCTTAAATTGATGGTTGGTGCTTCGATTTCTTACTTCAATTGATTCATTCGCGGCTCCTCCTCCTTGATCGAGTTCGACTTTGATTTGGTATGTAAAATTTTCATTTTGCTTCTTCTAATTTTCTTGCTTTTTCTCGATCTGATTCGAAAGCCGATGATGTTACTTGTTTATATAGGATTTGAGATCCTTGATTTTCGTTTGTATACATTTGTTTGAATTCGTCACTTGATTTATTTCGGCCATTCGATTTTGTTTTAATGCTGATGATAGTTTCTGACTTGTTCATATCGAATAATTTTGTTTACTTGATTAACACGGTTTTAATTCGAACTCGCTTGATTCCTTGATTGATACGGCTTCGATTCAGAACCGTTCGATCTTTCCTTGGTTGTTACGGTAGTGAATTTCCTACTTGACTTTGACTTTGATTTTTGACCCACGGCTTTGACTTGATTCTGACGATGCTGATTTCGTTCGACTTTAGCCATACTGTTCACTGCCTCTGGTCATTTGATTCGATTATGTTGATTTTGGCATTTCCTTTGTACTTACTTCGGCCATTATGTCTTTGACTGTTGTATCAATTTGTTGATGATGCTTTGACTGTTGAACTTGGTGGTCTTGTGTCATAGTTTTGGTTCATCTGATTACAGTTCTGTGCGCATTGTATTTCATGGTTGTTGTGTTGCCATATTAATCCCTCTGGACATTTGTGTTCATCCCTGATAGCACTTTCGACCTTATTCGATTTTACTTGCCGTTTCATGACTCCGGCCACTTGAACTATTTTGATTTTGGTACTGTTTCATTTGATATAGATATGTATGTGTATACATACATGCACATATATATATATATATGTATGCATACATGTATATTTGTATTTGCTCGGCTTTGGATTTGTTCGAACTAGCTGTGTCATATTTAACTTGTACCTGCTGTTGCATGTGATGTTCATTTTAACTGTGTTTGCATTGTTGCCATATTGGCTTGTTCCTTCGAGCTAGTGAAACTTTTATATGATTGTTTTGTTGTCTGCTCTTCATGTACATGCCGAGTCTTATTTCAGATGCACTTGTTCTGTCCACTGGTTTAGTTTAAATTGGGTTGTTGTGCACTGACTTGAGTTTGAGCCTTGTTCATTTCTTCACTGCTATGATCATGCTAGTTGTATGTGGTCTTGTTTCATGTGATGTCTACACTACTGCACTGTGTATGTGCATTGTCACTGCATACATGTTTGCATATCAACTTGTTGAAGTCACTTTGATGCAGTTTCATGTTGTCTTCAAGTTTGAAATGCTTGCAGGCTTGGAGTCTTTATACATTTGATGGCATTCATGTGCACATTAGTCTGAAGCTTATGTTCTTCTTTGTTGCATACTTGCGCTTGAATTTTTCTTGGAGTTCAGTAGCTTGTATACTTCATGTAGAGGCTGAGTCATTGTTTCACTCGAGTCTATACATGTTTGATTGTGCTGCACTGAGTTGTTTTCATGTGTGACTTGAACTTTAGTCGAGGATGCATATATGTATTGAGCTGGTACATGTTTGTGATTATATTTTCATGCATTTTGTACCACTGCCTCTTTAACCTGGGCTGGTCTGGTTGTATTGAGTCACTACTTGTATGTATACATTTGTATATACAAATGTATGTGTGTGTGTATATACATATACATATTTGTGCATGTCTTAGTGATGCATCGCTTGGCCATATGTATGCATCAAGGCTGTTTGTATTTGTTTGCAGTTTTACCCCTGTTTGGTTTGTGGTGCACTTGCTTATTTGACATGTTCTTGTGCTTGTGCACGTCACTTTTCATTTTGATTTTACTTGAACTTCATCTTGATTTTTGGAATAACACCTGTGTTGAATCTAGCTTTAAAGCTCGGGTTTGACCTTGTGCTCGTTTGTGATTTCACTTGAGTTGAACCCGACTTTGATTTGGGTTTGACCTTGTGATCACCTATCCCTGTAATTTTATCAAGTGTATATATCGGTGTGCACGGCCTTATGGCATGTACAATGATACACTGTGCATGTCACAAGCTGTTCGTGTATGATGAATTCAAATTTAAATGATGACGAACAACCCAAATAACTGAGGCAAATATTATTTTCAAAATTCACATTTTATTTTATACTGCAAAAATATTTTATTTTCAATTCTGCTGCGTCAATGTATATTTTTGCAGTTTGCTCAGATGCTGGATTCACATTGGAATGAAGTTGAAGATAAATACGAGTTGAGTAAATGAGTGATATGTAGTGATGTCAAATGTAAATTAGAAATTGTGATGTAATCAAAATTATATTGTAACTGAGGTTGTGTATATATATAGTGAGAGCTTGAAATTTGTACTATTCAAAAATTGTAATAAATACTTGTTGAATAAAATTTCTGTTTGAATTCAAATTCTGTGTTATTTATTTTATTCATCAAATATTTATTTAGTCTGTGAAAGTAAAATAGTATATTAACAAATACATTTAAATGAATATATATATATATATGTTTATTATCATCAAACAAAAGTCATATACTTGCATATTCAACAATCTCCCCCTTTTGATGATAACAAACATATATTTAAGATTTTGAATATATTAAATGTATTCGATGATTCCATTTGCTCCCCCTATTTGAATGCTTCCTCTCTACATAAAGCTCCCCCTTCATATATGCATACAATTAAAAACATGCAAATAAGCCTAGATGCAAACAGAAAATATTTGACCTTTGCTTGATTTTATTTGACAAAATCTTAACTTTTCTCTCCCCCTTTTGTTATCAGCAAAAGAGTAATAGTGTTAGAGAAAATAGAGTTAAAGTGATCGATATTAATACAACATTAAAACACAGTCGAATATAAATATTAAATTTCAATAAAAATAAAAAAAATCATAAATACTTTGTTAGGCGCATATTCCACTTTTAGAATGATGGGAATGATATCATCATATAAAATCTTACAGTTGTGTCTATTTGTGGTATAGTTATATCAGGAATTTGAATATCTACCAACCATGCATAACCGTTAGGACTTTTAAATGAGATTAGTAGTATTCCATTTTTTTAAATGAATTCAAGTATCTTCTAACCACTCATAACCATGAGGACTTTTAAATGGGATTAGAATCAACTTGTTTATTTAAAAAAAATCAATTTTGATATGCTTTCCATACATGCATAACCGTGAGGACTTTTAAATGAGCATGGAAGCACATAACAAATTCCAAGTAATTCACCCATGCATAACCGTGAGGACTTTTAAATGAGAGTGAATACTTTGGATTTTTTTTTATTAAAAAAATGTAAAATGAAAAACGAATGATTCCTGTTTAAAGTACCACATATTGACAAACTATATTGAATTTTGATGAGTAATGGTCGTTAGAAATATGATAGAAATAGAGATGGTCATGGAATTTTTACCAACAAAAAGTTTTATAACTCTT
Source organism: Allium cepa (assembly GCA_030765085.1). Taxonomy (NCBI): domain Eukaryota; kingdom Viridiplantae; phylum Streptophyta; class Magnoliopsida; order Asparagales; family Amaryllidaceae; genus Allium; species Allium cepa. Next base: position 65,628,347 of record CM060935.1, read on the forward strand.
GTTTAAATTTCTAAAGAAATTTACTAATTATACCGTCTTGAGTCATAATATGATAAATATCAACACTCATCACTTTTTCGATCACTATTTATCTTTTTGATAATTAGTAGGGAGTTAGATTAGTCAATGTTATAATTTAAAAATTAAATTCAAAAATAATTATAAAATTAATTTTTCTAAAAATGACCTGCTTTCACCGAGAAGGCTAATTCAGGAGAAGTTGAATTTAAAGATTTAAGAATTTAGATCTAAGGAGCTATGACGAGACAAACAAGCAGAAGACAAAGACCAGAAAGAAGTCAACACGAAGGAAGTCAAGAGGCTTCCTCAGGAGCGAATCAGGCATCGATCTTCATCACCAGGGACGAGATGGAGGCGATGATGAAGAGGCAAGAAGAGTTGATCCAGAGTTTGTTTCAACAGATTGGGCAACTTGGAGCGCAGAACCGAGGAGCAGATGGAGTCCAGAACGGAGCAGGACCATCCAGCGTAGCGCCTGGATTAGAGGGCACACACTTGGAGCATGTTGATCTAATCCCGAAGAGAGAGAGGGGCATCTGAGAAACCTGGTGGTAGTAGAGGAATGAACGCTCAGTCTATGGGGCAGATTCCAGAATTCCCTCGTGAACTCGGGGGGCAGGTCGAAAGCGATGAACGAGGTTACAACTAGAAGACAATGATAGATTGGCGGAGATGGTCAGGAGAGCCATGAGAGGCGGATTAGTGAACAGAGATCTTGAAGACGTGAATATGAGTCCCTTTTCCCCTGCAATTAGGATGGCTAGGAACCCACCAGAGTTCAAGTTACCATCAGTGGAGATGTATGACAGGAGGACGGACCCCGCGTTCCATATGACGAGGTATATGAGGCACATGCAAGTGCTGGGGGCATCACAGGAAGTTATAGCCCGGTGCTTTCCATTATATCCGACGGATATCGCAGCGTTTTGATTTAGGCAGTTGGAGAGTGGCTCCATAGGAACGTGGGCAAATTTAACTGAGAAATTCATGAGGCAATTCAGGGTTCACATTACAAGACCCAAGAATGTGATAAGTTTGGAAATTTTAAAGCAGAAAGCTGGAGAGTCTTTGAGGAGTTTTCTGACGCGATTCAACGCGGCAGCAGCATCGGTGGATCGACCAGATCCATCCATGGTTATGATGGCAGCTGTGTCCGGAATAGCTAATGGCACAGAGTTCAAAAATTCATTGACTAAAGATCCGCCTATGGATCTACGATAATTCTATCATGAGGCAGAAAAGTTTTTGCGATTGGAAGATGCAAGTGCAGAAAGAGAAGAAGGAGAAGAACTTAATGTTTATGCGGTAAAAGATGGAAATCTCCTTAAGAAAGGTACAGAAGCTAGCAAGGGAAAACGAAAGGCTGAGAATAACTATAACAGATCAATGCAACCACGAAAGGAACCAAGATTCACCACATACTCAGAGCTGAATGAGAGTTTGTAGCGAATCTATGAGGATACCAGAGAGCAGGTTCGGTATAATAGACCAATGTGAAGGGATCCAACAGCTGACGAGAGGAAATCATATAAATATTGCTTATTCCATGAACTGAAAGGTCATAGCACAAATGATTGTAGACATCTGAAGGATGAGGCGGAAAGGCATATCAGGAACGGTAGGCTACTTCAGTATGTGAGGAGGCGAACTCCAACGGTGGAGCCAAAGCGGCCACCGTCTACTTCAGCCAGAGGTGACCCTGAACCCGGACACCATATGGTTATCAATTGATTGATTTAAATGACGATGAACAAGCCGTAAACCTCTCACTAACACGGATAAATCATTTACACATGTATGAGATCACGCACGATCCAGAGGCATGCTCTGAATGACTACTGACCGCACCGTAGTAAGAGTTTACGCTTCGACATCCTCGTCTTGCTTTTGCCTTGATTTTGATTTGGTCATTTGAACTTAGTTTGTTTGGACATTTCTATTGTGGGATTCGTATGATCATTGCTTTAATATTTGCGATTCTGTAAAAAAAATTACTTGTATACCCGCTGGATCACGAAAGGTCCACGAGTACTTCCTGTATGGCGATGAACCGCCAAAGTCTTTGATTTAGAAACTCACCCGAACATGAAATCTGACATCGATGATGCTAAGTCCCCCCCGGGAACACCAATTCGCTTCGAACGGCACACGATCGCGAACGATCATAATTTGCCTCGAACGACACCCGACCGCGAACGGGCACTATTCACTTAGTATGATATCCGATCGCGAACGATCACATTTTGCCTCGTGCGGCAATCGATCACATTCTGCCTCTTGTAGCACCCGATCGCGAATGATCATCATTTGTCGCGAACGGCATCCGACTGCGAACGGTTCCCTTGCATCATTTGTCATGAACGACATCCGACCGTGAACGGTCCCATTTCATCATTCGCCTTGAACGACACTCGATCGCGAACGATCACCATTTTTCGCGAATGGCATCGATCGCGAACGGTCCCATCTCATCATTTGCCGCGAACGGCATCGACCGTGAACGGTCCCGATTCACCTCAGATGGCATACGATCCCGAACGATTATCATCCGAGGTCATATGAAACTATCGAGTTCTTTGCAAGTTGTTGACAGATATGAACATCCAGCTTATGGCATTACAAAACACACCTTCCTATCAAGGCATGTTTTGAGGGGCAAATGTTATCCCGCTTTTTGGCAAAGCCGTGATACCAAAAGATCGATCGAAGAACCAAAGATAGTTCGTCTCAAAGATTGGTTATACACTGCTTCACTATGGATATCGATGAATTCTGTCCGAGTCCGGATAGGGCCACAATTGACAAGAAATGACAAGCAGAGCCATAAAAGCCAGCGGTTGAAATTGCAGGTTAATCGGAGTTCGTATGAGTGTGATATGATCGATACAAGTTAGAAAAAGTATGTTGGTTCATATCCATCCGTGTTCGTATCGATGGGTTTTGTATCCATCGATAAGTTCTGGTTCTCGTGTCCATATGGTTCGTATCCACCAACGAGCCGTACATCGAATCGATCAATTTCGTATCCATCCTCAAGTGCAAGTTCGCAACGATCAACTTCGTATCGACCGGTTTCGCATCCATCGATGAATAGTATGCTTCGCATTGGTCGTTCAGTGTCTGGTTTGTATCCATCAAGAAAGCACTTGATTGAACCCACCATATAGCATTGGTTCGTATCCATCAAATGACCTCACTTCGTATCCATCCCTAGCACTACTTGTTCGTATCGATCGAACAAGGATAACCTTCATCAATAAGAACTAGGCAGGCTACGAATCGATGTGAAGCACACATCATTGATGGATTCACAACGTCTCTCGATACAAACGAGGCGAAGTTCATGGATGTGAAACGGTCAACTTGGAGCAAAAAGGGGATCGATGCGAGGAGTGCGTGCCATGTCGTCACGAAAGCACGTGCAAATATCGATTCGAAGGAATCGATTCGAAATGATTGATTCGAAGCAAGCAGCCGAACGAAAAACTCCATCTTGTATCGATCATGACTTGAGATCCACAAGTCCAAATGCCACGAAATTTTCACAGCAGCTTCCATACAAGGTATAAAATGTTCTTGCCAAGTTTCAGCTCGATTGGATGAATTTTTGATGGATACGAAATCGTTTCGTATCGATCGCAGATCGAGTCGAAACTTGGTGGGGTCGGTCGCGTGGGCCCACTCACGTGCTAGAAAAAGTCTCCCGAAGTTTGAGCGCGATCTCAGCCTCCTATGCCTATAAATAGCACCCTAGAGCCTTCAGAAAAGGGATCTTTTGGCCATTGGATGTCCAGACTCTGCAGGATTCAATTCTACATCATTTTATCACCGTTGTATGCAAACATCAGAGCAATAACCTACTGTAATCCACTGTAAAGGATTGAAATCATCAAGTGAATCAATAAAATCATAAGATTCAGAGTGGACATAGGCAAGATCGCCGAACCACTACAAATCTCGTGTTTCTAATTGTTATTGTTGAATTGTTGTACTTGATATTGCTTAGATTTGAGATTTGCGTTGAATATTGCTGATTTATATTCATATACTGGTGCTTTTGCGATACTGGGGTTTGTGACCATTTTTGGTGCAAACATGACCAATCCGAAAACAAGGTCAAAGATAATTTTCTAGAAGGGGTTTTATGAGAAAAATTTCTGCTATTTGAAAAATATTTAAAATGAAAAATATGCATATATTTCCTTTGAAAAACGATGCAGTTACTAAATGTTTCAACAAAAATCACCTTCCACTAGTAATTTTTCTATCAACTAGATTACCAGTGTAATCTGCATCTGAATTCTTCTTTCACTCAAAAACATCATTAATTGAATTTGATAGACCAGACCATGAAGTGTGCATCAAAATATCTCAAAATCAATTTTAACAGCCTTTTAAATGACATTCTCTTGGATTTGAATTGAAACCGTGTAAATAATCAAAAACCGTGAATATAGAGTCGGCCGTAAAATAAACGAATGTATTGTCATCAACCAATTAAACGATATTATTAATCCAAATTAATGTATATGAAGTAATTCAAAGACTCTAGATATTTTTATAGTGTTCTTGACATAAGAATATAATTGGCCAATAATTTTGAATAAGTTAGAATCAAATCATCATTTATTTTATTATCACATTATTGGCTGATTTAATGCAGATTACGGTGCAGATTATCACATTTAATATATCGTTCAAAATATACCATTACCTGTTTTACCTTTACGATAATTTTTCGTTGTTGCTCAGTGTGATTCTGTCACCTTTATACTAGCTAAGGAACTTTGCTTTGTCGCTCGTTGTGTTCTTGGAATAGCCGGAATCCAAGTAACACTATTGTCTTTCCTTAGCCTGCCACCACACCTATACGATGAAAGATTTTTGTGACCTATTTGTTTTTATAGGCCCATGATTGTTAATGACAAAATATTTTTAAAAATAATTTTGTGGAGACCCAAAACTATTTATATATGTTTCTTTCGGCACCCAGATTTGTTTAACTTTGAGAGAGTTTATATTTGTGCCTTTTGGAACCCAAATTGGTATAAATTTTACGTGTTTGGGTCTATAACAACAAATATTTTGATTGTGTCCAAATTTTCTACAAATTGTGCACATTGAATTTACTTGATTAATCTCATTTCTAACATTTTTAGATTGATTATACCCAAGTCCTTGTCTAACTGTATTAAAAGTTTGTTTTCCTAATAGCATATTCAACGATTTTTTGCTTTTTGAAAATTTATCTAAAGTCGTCGACAATTGTTGGATTTGTGCTTTGAGAGATTCATTTTCGTTCAATAATTGTGTGCACTTTTTAATAGAGTTCTCTCTCCTAGTATTTTCACTCTCTTTCAAAATCAGAATTTCATTTTCAAGTGATTTTATATTAATTTCTGATTTTTTAATTTCTTCTTCAAACAATGGACACTTGTCACACTTAGGGCACTTATTTTGATAGTTTTTAACTAATTGTTCAAGCTAGTCATTTAGTTCAATCAAACTATCTCTTTGTGATTCAATTTTAGCATATTTCTCCCTAAGTCGTTCAAAACAGCCATTTACTTCGTGGAAATATATAAGTAATTCTGAGTGAGTGAGTTTTGATACTTCGCTTGGCACGTCATCGTTGCTATCAGTTATATTTCCTTGAAGGCACATATCTGCTTTCTCACTGTAACAACCCGCATATTTATCAATTTTATATTTAAATATTTTATTTAAATATTTCATCATTAGTCCGATTTTAGTCCGAAAAGCTACTTTTTGCATACGGTCGAATTAGGACTCGGGACCACTTCCATTGAGTTTAAAATGCCGTTTGCGACCTTTTTGAGTATAAGCTTCGATATGTTTGGAGAAAGTTGATTTTTGCTACTTTTTACTTTGGGTTTGGTTTTTGGGCTCAGCCCTATGTTTTACTTATGCTCAAATCTGAGCCACTCTTCCCCCATTCACCCTCATTCTCTTCTCATTTCAGTTTTTAGAGTATTAATGGTGGGAGAGATTGGAAATTATAACTCCAAAACCCTAGTTTCTCTTGCAAATCAAATTCCTAGCTCCAAACTCAAGAAGAACCCATTGGTAAGCTTCTCTCCTTCTTCTCCAACTTATTCTCTTACCAATTTCAGAAATTCCTAAACCTAATTTCGGGAATGTTCTTGTTTTGAGCTTAGATTCAAGCTCAATTGGGTTGTGTTGAAGAGAGGTTGATTCTCCATTTGCTTTCAAGCTTCTTCTTGTTTGATTTTGTGAAAAGGTGAGATTTTTAATCTCACATCTAAGTCTATGAATTATCTTCGAATGTTAAGTATGAATTCCTAACACTTATTCGTGTGTACTTGCTTTTGGATTGGATTGAATTGGTGTATATTCCAATTTTTAGTGTTTTGAGTTCAATTCGTTAAAAATCCTAACTTTGATGTTTGAACATGTTTTTGGTGATGCATCGAGGAGCATATAGGGTCGGGTCGTCGATTGACATAAACCCTTAGCGTCGTTGCTCGAGCGAATGCAATTTTGGCCATGATTGAACCTCATTTGTAATACGCAGGGAAGAGGCTGGAAACAGGTTCGGCCGACCGACCCCCCTGGTTCGGTCGACCGACCTGCTTCCAAGTGCATAAGCACTTTCTGTTTTAAGGTTCGGTCGACCGAGTGCAGGGTTCGGTCGACCGACCTGCTGTCCCGAGAGGTTTCCAACCTTTGGTTCGGTCGACCGACTCAGGGAGTCCGGTCGACCGACCTGATGATTTTTTGCCAGATTAGCCTATTTTACTAATTTGTTTGAATATCCAACTTTAATCGATTCGTGTTGTCTCCCTTTTGTTGTTGTCATTTATTATCGACTTTGATGACCTTTTCTTTGGGAATTTTAGATATATCCACTTTGATGGATTTCGTATCGATTTCTTTGGATTTTATTCATGTTTTTGAATGTGAATTTTAGTGATTGATTGTTCCTACAATCTCCTTTGTGTTTTGTCACTTTAAAAATATAAAGGTTTTCTATACTAGTAGTAAATATCAAAACTCTTTCCCCAAACGATTTCAATACTATTTTAATACCAAATTCGTTTATAAAACCGTTTTTCAATCTATTAGTATATATAAACTTTTACCTCACTCGTATGAGAAATCCAATTAAACGACTTAGTAAAAAAAGTGGTATGAAACGTTGCGTTCACTTTGTTGGTTAATTCTTGGACTTGTTCGATTGAATCTCTTGTGACAATTTTATAGTGGAGATTTACAGTTTGTTCGTAAATATTTAAGTTAAGCAAGTGGTTATGGGACATGAAGCTAAACTCATATATTTACTAGCTTAGTGTAATTGACACTTCTCGTTGATCATGACGATCATCTTTGTGATTTAGACTAGCAATGTGCGATGTCTCTTTGTCTGCGAGGGAGACTAAACCCCGTTTTGTGGAGTTGCGACTCAATTTGGTGGGGTAGCAACCCATGGTCTTCGGGTCGTTTGTGGAGCTTCGGCTCAGTTTGTGATGGTTAGCGACCATGGAATTAGCGTTCCGTTTGTGATACACGTGTTGGTGGGCTTTATGCTCCCGTTTGTGATAGGCCTTCCCCCTTTGTGATTTCTGGATTTCTTGTGTAGATTCCTAGAATATGTGTTTCACCAATTTTCGTGATTTCCATTGATAAGTTTTATCAATATTTGTGCATTGGTGAATTTGTGTGTCATTGACTTTGGTGATTTCTGGATTTCTTGTGTAGTCTTCTGGAATTTGTGTGTCATTGACTTTTGTGATTGACATTGATATTATCGTCAATATTTATGGTTTGGTGAACGAAATAGGAGTATGACGTTTCTTTGATTCTTGTGTAGATTTGGTGACATTGATTAATCTCTTGATGATTATCAACTAAGTGTATATATATATATATATATATATATATATATCACAGCTTGGCATTGTGATTATTATGTGTTTAGTCATATCTCTTATTCTATATCGCTTCATCTGATATTTATAGTTAGACTGATCCGTTTATTATTTTCTTATTAAATAATACTCGGGTCAGACCGAGATGTTACAGGTGCTTCTGCTTGACTTCTCATCCGGGATTAACTCCTTGACTTTTGGGTTAACTACTTAGATTAGTAGTTATTTTGTTGTATACATTTGAGATATAGACTCCTTAATGTATTCTTATTCTTTTGTGTAGTTCGTGTAACTATTCTTTTGTGATATTGTGGATCTTTTCAGACCACTACTCTGATGTACACTTTCTAGTGTAATATTCATATCTTATTCCGCCTTTGTGATATGAATTGTCTGTGACTGATTTATGTTATGTTTATTTCTATATTTGTTTCTGAAGATATTACAGCCACTGTGTAGTAGTTTTGAGTTTGTGTCGGTATGTCGGATTTCCCTCTTGATAAAGAAATGCATGTTATACTATCTGACATATCAATGCTCGCGCAAAACAATTACACGGATGGTCGCTCCTCAACAGCCTTATTCTCCGTGCTAGTTGACAGCATTCACCGTAGTGTTCTTGGCTAGCGTGGGTATAGAGGTGGGGCGTCACAGCTTGGTATCAGAGCCAAACTTCGGAACAATATGGAATATTATAACAAGGATCAACGTCCTAAGTCCATCTTAGGAGTCGTGCTTTAGGATTTAATTTGAGTCTTCGTACCGATTCATCCTATTTTCCTTATGATTCCTTGTTTATCTATCAAGATTGCTTGATATTCAATTTGGTGAATAACCTTTTTCTTTCTCTTCTTTCTTTCTAAAGGAAGAGAAATGTCTAGACCTGGCCGCCCCAGAGCCATGCCATCTAGCACTCCACCCCAAGATGGAGTTTTTATGACTGCTCAACAGCTTCTTGATTTAGTGACGAATGCTCAAGCAGCTGGAGCTAACCCGGAACCTACTCACCCAAAGTCGGGCTTTGCATGCTTGTGTAGCGATTACACTAATTTGGGTGGGGATCTATTCAAAGGTTCCGAAACTGTTATTGAAGTACAGGCTTGGCTAAGGTCATGCGATCGAATCTTTTCTCGCATGAATCTTATTGACCTTCACCGAGTTCAGGTGGCCTCTAGTATGCTCCGAGAAAGAGCATTGGACTGGTACGAGCTTCTTATTTCTGAGATTATTGAAGCGGATCTCACCTGGGAGAAATTCCGAGAAGGCTTCGAGTTGAAATTTGTACCAGAGGCTGAGAAAGTGACATTGGCTCGACGATTTATAGACCTTGTTCAACGTGAGTCCTCCGTGACTGATTACGTCGCCTCCTTCGAGTCGCTTTCCAAATATGGGGTTGAATACATCAACACCCCTCTGAAGAAGAATCAGAGATTCGTTTATGGCTTAAACAAAAATCTCAAGAAGCCATTACTTCTAAAATTAGAAGTTTCTTTCGACCAACTTGTTGATATCGCTCTTCGTCTTGAAGAGGTGGATAGGGAGAATGATGTTGAAGTGGTGGGTTCCAAACCAAACTTCAACAACAAGAAGAGGCCAAACAAATTCAAAGGCCCCTATCCCAATAAGAAAGGGAAGCAAGCAACCTCCGTGGCAAAGACATCTTCCTTTGGCCGTGGGGAATGCTATAATTGTGGTTCGAAGGACCATTATGCGAACAAGTGCCCAAAGTCTCTTTCTTGTCGCTACTGCAAAGTTCCCGGTCATGTTATATCTTCATGCCCCAAGCTTCAGGGCAAGAAGGAGGGAAAACTTAATGTTGCTCAAGCCCCTGGCAACACATCTCGTGGCCATGGTATTTCTCATTCTATCCTTGATGGAATTATTTTATTTCGTGATCATCCTATTCGAGTTCTTTTTGATACGGGTGCGTCCCATTCTTTTATATCAAAAGAACTTGTTGATACTTTTTCTTTGGATGTTTTGTGCTTAATGACTTCTTTGAGAATTGCGAATCCGGTTGGTGGATCCGCAACAATCAGTTTATTGTGTAAAGATGTCGAGATTATTTTGTGTGATTTTTCTTTCCAAGCCGATTTGCATGTCATGCGTTATTTAGGCTTTGGAATGATTTTGGGAATGGATTGGCTTAACCGTTATGAAGCTCTATCCTATGTCCTGAGCGGACTATTCATCTTCGACATCCTCAATCTTTTAATCAGGTTTCTGTTATTCTTAAAGATTCAGATTCTGCTTTGGTTGCATCTTTGTATTCTTTAAATCCTCGTGATGATGATGATGATGATGAGGGTGATATTATTTCTCTTATTCACGTCGTTTGTGAATTTTCCGACATATTCGAGCCCGTTTTACGATTACCACCTAAGCGAGCAATTGAGTTCAGAATTAATCTTATTCCTGGAGCTCAACCTATCACTCGTCCTCCTTATCGTATGTCCAATAAAGAAAACGAGGAGATGCATAAACAATTATCTGAATTGGAAACGAAGCAATTTATTCGCTCTAGTTCCTCGCCTTGGGGAGCTTCAGCTATTTTTATGAAGAAATCCGATGGTACACTTAGGCTTTGCGTTGACTACCGCAAGCTTAATGATCTTACTATCAAAAATAAATATCCTTTACCTCGGATTAATGATCTATTCGATCAACTTAGTGGTGCTAGAGTCTTTTCACAATTGGACTTGGCTACCGGTTTTCATCAGCTTCGTATTGAAGAGGATAGCTTCCTTTGACATCGTTCCGTACTCGGTATGGATCTTATGAATGGCTTGTTATGCCATTTGGGTTAACGAATGCCCTGGCTTATTTCGTTGACTTAATGAATCGAGTTTTTAAAGACTTTCTCGACCGGTTTGTTCTCATCTTTATCGATGATATACTTGTGTATTCTAAAACCGAGGAGGAGCATGAAAAACATCTTCGAATTGTGTTGGAAACTCTTAGGAGTAATCAATTAAAGGCAAAATTTTCTAAATGCCACTTTTGGCAATCTCGTGTGAAGTTTCTCGGTCATATTATTTCCGAATCCGGAATTTCCATGGATCCTTCAAAGATTGAAGCGATTCAAGATTGGAAGAGACCGGAGAGTGTGACAGAGATTCATAGTTTTCTCGGCTTGGCGGGCTATTACCGTCGTTTTATCAAAGACTTTTCTAAGATTGCCGTGCCTCTCACTAGCTTAACGAAGAAAGGTGTTAAATACATTTGGTCGGACAAATGTGAAGCTTCTTTTCAGAAATTAAAAGAACTTCTTTCTGATGCTCCTTTTCTTGTTATTCCCGATGGGAATCAAGATTTCGTTGTTTATACCGATGCTAGTCGCATTGGTTTGGGTGCCGTTCTTATGCAAAAAGAACGTGTTATTGCTTATGCTTCTAGGCAATTAAAGCCTGCTGAGACTAGATATGCCACTCATGATTTAGAGCTCGCGGCTATTGTTTTTGCTCTTCGGATTTGGCGTCATTATCTTTTAGGAGAGAAATTTGTTCTATATACCGATCATAAGTCCTTGAAGTATTTATTCTCTCAAAAGGAACTTAATTTGCGTCAACAGCGTTGGCTCGAATTTCTTGCACCATATGATCTTGATATTCTTTATACTCTCGGTAAGGGTAATCATGTCGCCGATGCTCTTAGCCGTAAACAACAAGCTGTTGTTTCTATGATGATATCCGAATGGACGATCTCGAGATCTTATCCACTTGTGAGATTCGAGAGTGTGTTCCCAATTTATGTTCATCTCTTGCTTTATGTAGCCTTGAGGCTCATCCTTCTCTTTTAGACCGCATTCTTGAAGCTCAAGGGTTAGATCCTGAATTGGCTCTTCTTGGCCAAAATATTAGGGATAAAATTGATATTGAAGGATTGAAAGACTTTGATATCGATTCTCGTGGCGGCATTCGGAAATTTGGTAGACTTGTCGTGCCAAATATTGGTGATCTTCGTAAAGATATTTTAGAAGATTCTCATCGTTCTAAATTTACCATTCATCCCGGTAGTAGTAAAATGTACGCGGATATGAAGCGACTTTATTATTGGGAGGGAATGAAACTCGATATTGCTAACTTTGTTAAGTGTTGCACGACTTGCCAACTCGTTAAGGCCGAACATCAAAGGCCCGGTGGGTTATTGCAACCTTTAGAAATTCCAATTTGGAAGTGGGACCAAATTTCCATGGATTTTATAGATGGCCTTCCCCGTTCTCGTTCGGGTCATGATAGCTTATGGGTGATCGTTGATAGACTTACTAAATCCGCCCATTTTATTCCCGTTCGATCTAACCGAACCGTTCCTCTTTTGGCCAAACTTTTTATTAAAGAAATTGTTAAATTGCATGGAGTTCCTACTTCTATAGTTAGTGATCGTGATCCATTGTTTACTAGTGGATTTTGGAAGAGTCTTCAAAAAGCTTTGGGAACGAAGCTTAATTTTAGCACTGCTTATCACCCCCAGTCCGATGGACAAACCGAGCGTGTTAATCAAACTCTTGAAGATCTTCTTCGTGCTTGTGTTCTTGATTTTGGTGGAAGTGGGGAAGATCATATTTCACTTGTTGAATTTTCTTATAATAATAGCTTCCAATCTAGTATTGGTATGGCACCTTTTGAGGCACTCTATGGTAGGCCATGCCGATCTCCTTCTTGTTGGCTTGAGGCCGGTGAGAAGCTGGTTTTAGGTCCAGATTTTATTCGTGATTCCACAGAGAAAATTGAACTTATTCGACATAGGATGAAAGAAGCCCAGAGTAGACAAAAATCTTATGCCGATAACCGAAGAAGGAAATTAGAATTTTCTGTTGGAGATCTTGTTTTTGTTCGTGTTTCACCTATGAAAGGTGTTGTACGTTTCAGTCGATCGGGAAAACTAGCGCCTCAATATATTGGGCCATTTCCTATCACCGAACGTATTGGTTCCATGGCTTATCGCCTTTTATTACCGGCTCAGTTTTCTGCTATGCATGACGTGTTTCACGTTTCTCAACTTCGGAAATGTCTTCGAGATTTCGATTCTGTTCTTGAGCCCGGTGTTGTGGAAGAGATTGAAGTTTCGCCTAATTTAACTTATGAGCAACATCCTATTCGTATCATTGCTTCGGAAGTCAAATGACTTCGAAATAAAGATGTTCCGCTTGTTAAAGTTCAATGGTCTTCAAATCCTAAGGATTGTTCTTGGGAATCTAGAGAGTACATCGAGCGTACACATCCGGACTTACTTTCTCGTGCTCTTTGAGGTGAACTTCTTATTTCAAACTTCTTTTGTGTTGAATATGCTTTTATGGTTGTTACTATATATCTTCTTCTTGTAATATTGCGAGGACGCAATTTCTTTAAGGAGGGGAGTCTGTAACAACCCGCATATTTATCGATTTTATATTTAAATATTTTATTTAAATATTTCATCATTAGTCGGATTTTAGTCCGAAAAGCTACTTTTTGCATACGGTCGAATTAGGACTCGGGACCACTCCCATTGAGTTTAAAATGCCGTTTGCGACCTTTTTGAGTATAAGCTTCGATATGTTTGGAGAAAGTTGATTTTTACTACTTTTTACTTTGGGTTTGGTTTTTGGGTTCAGCCCTATGTTTTACTTATGCTCAAATCTGAGCCACTCTTCCCCCATTCACCCTCATTCTCTTCTCATTTCAGTTTTTAGAGTATTAATGGTGGGAGAGATTGGAAATTATAACTCCAAAACCCTAGTTTCTCTTGCAAATCAAATTCCTAGCTCCAAACTCAAGAAGAACCCATTGGTAAGCTTCTCTCCTTCTTCTCCAACTTATTCTCTTACCAATTTCAAAAATTTCTAAACCTAATTTCGGGAATGTTCTTGTTTTGAGCTTAGATTCAAGCTCAATTGGGTTGTATTGAAGAGAGGTTGATTCTCCATTTGCTTTCAAGCTTCTTCTTGTTTGATTTTGTGAAAAGGTGAGATTTTTAATCTCACATATAAGTCTATGAATTATCTTCGAATGTTAGGTATGAATTCCTAACACTTATTCGTGTGTACTTGCTTTTGGATTGGATTGAATTGGTGTATATTCCAATTTTTAGTGTTTTGAGTTCAATTCGTTAAAAATCCTAACTTTGATGTTTGAACATGTTTTTGGTGATGCATCGAGGAGCATATAGGGCCGGGTCGTCGATTGACATAAACCCTTAGCGTCGTTGCTCGAGCAAATGCAATTTTGGCCATGATTGAACCTCATTTGTAATACGCAGGGAAGAGGCTGGAAACAGGTTCGGCCGACCGACCCCCCTGGTTCGGTCGACCGACCTGCTTCCAAGTGCATAAGCACTTTCTGTTTTAAGGTTCGGTCGACCGAGTGCAGGGTTCGGTCGACCGACCTGCTGTCCCGAGAGGTTTCTAACCTTTGGTTCGGTCGACCGACTCAGGGAGTCCGGTCGACCGACCTGATGATTTTTTGCCAGATTAGCCTATTTTACTAATTTGTTTGAATATCCAACTTTAATCGATTCGTGTTGTCTCCCTTTTGTTGTTGTCATTTATTATCGACTTTGATATATCAAAATAATAGCAGCACAGATAATAGCAGAATAATAAACGCAGAAATAGAACGACACAGAATTTACCCAGCTTCGGCAAAACCGTGCCTATGTGCTACCCCCAAGGTTTCTACTAGAAATTAAGTAGTCACACGCTTACACACGTAAACTCGCGACACACGCTACTGACTAACCTAACTATACGCTCAAAACCCTGCCACAACTCAGCCACTGAGTTGCGAATTCTCAAACTACGCTATGTAGTTTGTCCCCTAGTCACACGACTAGAAATTACAACGGTTTAAAAGAGAAAATGAAAAAACAACAATTTAAAAAACAATTGAACACCAAAGCCCTAATTATTCCTTTTTAATATAATCCAACACTAAAGAGAGAAAGGGTCGGCCCAAAATTATTTTCTTTATTTATTCAGTCCGCTCCTTTATTTAACAATGGCCTCGTTCCTTCTTTCGTTCGTTCCTCTTAGCTCTGAAATTAGGGCTTTGTGAAGTCTCCGCTTAAATTGATGGTTGGTGCTTCGATTTCTTACTTCAATTGATTCATTCGCGGCTCCTCCTCCTTGATCGAGTTCGACTTTGATTTGGTATGTAAATTTTTCTTTTTGCTTCTTCTGATTTGCTTGCTTTTTCTCGATCTAATTCGAAAGCTGATGATGTTACTTGTTTATATAGGATTCGAGATCCTTGATTTTCGTTTGTATACGTTTATTTGAATTTGTCACTTGATTTATTTCGGACATTCAATTTGTTTTAATGCTGCTGATAATTTCTGACTAGTTCATATCGAATAATTTGATTTACTTGATTAACACGGTTTTGATTTCGAACTCGCTTGATTCCTTGATTGATACGGCTTCGATTCAGTACCGTTCGATCTTTCCTTGGTCTTTATGGTAGTGAATTTCCTACTTGACTTTGGCTTCGGTTTTTGACCCACGGCTTTGACTTGATTTTGACGATGTTGATTTCGTTCGACTTTGGCCATACTGTTCACCGCCTCTGGTCATTTGATTCGATTATATTGATTTTGGCATTTCCTTTGTACTTACTTCGGCCATTATGTCTTTGACTGTTGTATCACTTTTTTGATGATGCTTTGACTATGGAACTTGGTGCTCTTGTGTCATAGTTTTGGTTCATCTGATTACAGTTCTGTGCACATTGTATTTCATGGTTGCTGTGTTGCCATATTAATTCCTCTGGCCATTTGTGTTCATCCCTGATAGCACTTTTGACCTTGTTCGATTTTACTTTCCGTTTCATGACTCCGGCCACTTGAACTATTTTGATTTTGGTACTGTTTCATTTGATATAGATATGTATGTGCATACATACATACATATATATGTATGTATGTATGTATGTATGTATGTATGTATGTATGTATGTATGTATGTATGTATGTATGTATGTATGTATGCATCCATGTATATTTGTATTTGCTCGGCTTTGGATTTGTTCGAACTAGCTGTGTCATATTTAACTTGTGCCTGTTGTTGCATGTGATGTTCATTTGAACTGTGTTTGCATTGTTGCCATATTGGCTTGTTCCTTCGAGTCAGTGAAACTTGTATATGATTGTTTTGTTGTCTGCTCTTCATGTACATGCCGAATCTTATTTCAGATGCACTTGTTATGTCCACTGGTTCATTGTAGTTTGAATTGGTTTGTTGTGCACTGACTTGAGTTCGAGCCTTGTTCATATCTTCACTGGTCTGATCATGCTACTTGTATGTGGTCTTGTTTCATGTGATGTCTACACTGCTGCACTGTGTATGTACATTGTCACTGCATACATGTTTGCATATCAACTTGTTGAAGTCACTTTGGTGCAGTTTCATGTTGTCTTCAAGTTTGAAATGCTTGCAAGCTTGGAGTCTTTGTACATTAGATGGCATTCATGTGTACATTAGTCTGAAGCTTGTGTTCTTCTTTGTTGCATACTTGCCTTTGAATTTTCTTAGAGTTCAGTAGCTTGTATACTTCATGTAGAGGCTGAGTCACGGTTTCACTCGAGTCTGTACATGTTTGATTGTGCTGCACTGAGTTGTTTTCATGTGTGACTTGAACTTTAGTCAAGGCTGCATATATGTATTGAGCTGGTACATGTTCGTGATTATATTTTCATGTATTTTGTACCACTGCCTCTTTAACCTGAACTGGTCTGGTTGTATTGAGTCACTACTTGTATGTATACATGTGTATATACATACATACATACATATATATATATATATATATATATATATTTGTGCATTGTCTCAGCGATGCATCGCTTGCCCATATATATGCATCGAGGTAGTTTGTATTTGTTTGCGGTTTTTCCCCTGTTTGGTTTGAGGTGCACTTGCTTATTTGACATGTTCTTGTGCTTGTGCACGTCACTTTTCATTTGATTTTACTTGAACTTCATCTTGATTTTTAGAATTACACCTGTGTTGAATCCAGCTTTAAAGCTCGGGTTTGACCTTGTGCTCGTTTGTGATTTCACTTGAGTTGAACCCGACTTTGATTTGGGTTTGACCTTGTGCTCACCTGTCCCTGTAATTTTATCAAGTGTATATATCGGTGTGCATGGCCATGTGGCATGTACAGTGATACACTGTGCATGTCACAAGCTGTTCGTGTATAATGAATTCAAATTTAAATGATGAAGAACAACCCAAATAACTGAGGCAAATATTATTTTCAACGTTCACATTTTATTTTATACTGCAAAAATATTTTATTTTCAGTTTTACTACGTCAATGTATATTTTTGTAGATTGCTTAGATGCTGGATTCACATTGGAATGAAGTTAAGGATAAAAACGAGTTGAGTGAATGAGCGATATGTAGTGAGGTCAAATGTAAATTAGAAATTGTGATGTAATCAAAATTGTATTGTAATTGAGGTTGTGTATAAATATATATAGTGAGAGCTTGAAATTTGTACTATTCAAAAATTGTAATAAATATTTGTCTGAACAAAATTTCTGTTTGAATTCAAATTCTGTGTTATTTATTTTATTCATCAAATATTTATTTTACCTGTGAAAATAAAATAGTATATTTGTTATTAAATTTAAATGAATATATATATGTTTATTATCATCAAACAAAAATCATATATTCGCATATTCAACATCCCGGTCTCTTCGAAACGATCAACGCATTGGCCAATATTGATAGTCGGTTATTTAACTATCAAATAACATCCACAAACAACCATCAGCCTTAATAATTTCCCAAATTATTCATTTATTTTAAAATATCTTCACGACGTATTTTCTACACTTTAATTCCTTTGCAAATATTTTTCAAATCACTTTTTATCTCGTGGACATACATTTCCATCCAATTGTTTTATTTTCACTAAAAACCGCTAAGTCTTAATACTTTAGATTTTAAAATAATTTAAATCACTTTATCCTAGAATATATATACTTTAAAACATTTAAAATAAATAATTAAAGTACTTGTTCATAATAAAAGTAATGAAATTCTATACTAATTCCCAAATAAAAACTTTAAGCCAAAATTAATTAAAAATAAAAGTTATTCTATAAGGCATAAATATTAAATAATTATCTTTCTAAACATAATACTAGTTAAATCTTTAAAACAATTACTTTTAAAATTAATTTAATAAAAATTTACTTATAAAAATTTAATAAATAAATATTTACTTTATTTTCCATTTTTTTTTGAAATAAACCACTTGTTTATTTTTGAAACAAATTACCCATTCCTTTATAATTTCTCATCCTGAATTTATACTTCAGATATCCACTGATACCTTATTTCACTTTATTTATAAACCCACTTTATAAATTCTATAGTCTCATCTTCCCTTAAAATCACGGTTTCAAAAACTTAATCAATTTTCAAATTAGTTTTCAAAATTAACCCCATTTTAAAATGAATATTTTTACTTATCCAAATTTATCTCAAAATTCATTAATTCCAGATTTAACTTCTTTATTATGATTTAAAATCTTATTTAAACTGAAAATACCAATTCATACTTTTTCCAAATTTCTTCTTTATCTTTTCCAAACAAATTTAAACATTCAATTCTTTATTCCTTTAAATAATATCACTTATGTTTAAAAATTCATTTATTTCTATTTATTTAAAAATCTCCTTTCCCATGCTCGAAATTATTTATTTGAATTTAAAAATCCACTTTTATATTTATTTTTTCCATTCATTCTTTAATTATCCAAATTCCTTATAATTATTTTACTTAAAATTTCCCTTTTTATTTACTTCAAAAATCCAGTCTTTATATTCATTTCTCAAAATACCAATATATATATATATATATATATATTTAATCAAGCCATAGCACTCAATAAATTTCAATTCCAATATAATCAATATAATCCATCATAGATTTATCAGATAAAACTTTGACTATAAAAATAAATTCCAGTACTTTAAGGAATCCAGTTGGATCCCTCCAACCTGTTTCCCTGCATCCACACATGTTAGCACAATATTTATATACCAATCCAGCTTCAAGGCGAGATATAGCATTATAAAGGGTCATCCGCTATTATGCGGTGCATAGGGTCTCATCCGCTATATAATGCGGAAAATCAGTCACTCCAATATATATATATATATACACACTATTATATATAATATCACATCCAATCAATTCAATCATTCATCCAATCATTTAAATTTAAGTACTAAATTAAATGGTATCCAAATGAGTGAGATTAACTCACCTTTGGCTTTTAATTTGCAATCCACTTCAATCTAGTCTTGGTTTCCCGATTGACCTTGAATAAATAATTTATATGATTTATTAAAATAAAATCAAACCATTAAGTACCATTTAATAATTCAATTGGTTAATGATTTAAATTTGAAAGTAACTAAAATAATTTAGATCTAATTAAACAAATACATCTTTATTATTTTAAAATTAACTAGTAAATGAAAATAGGTATATATATTTATATTTATTCACTTTTGAAACTACATGTATACGTATAATTTTTTTTTATAGATTTCAAAATCTAATTGTATATGAATTTTCAACATGTTCAAGTCCCTATTATTTTTCAAACCTTATCTATATAAAATAATTTCATGTCAACTTCCATATATAAAACATGCATAAGGATATATATATGTATTAAATTAAAAAAAAATTATTTTATATTTTGTTAAAATAAAATTTCTGTTTGCACCACATTAAACATTAATATAAATTCCCATATTTTTTTCAAAATCCTATATACATATAAGTATTTACTGTTTAAATATTTCCTAATATATCTACATATATATATGTATATATAAAAATACATATATATACATACATATACATATATATGTATATTTAAACAAAATTCTACTTTTTTTTAGCTTCTGGAATTCTTGAAATTAATTTTAAACATCTTTCATTAACCTTAAATCGACATTATAAATAAAATAGAAATTATACCTTATTGCTTGATACACGTAGCGTGCCGTTGCCATCTCGACTTCGGCCTTGACAATAGTTCGAGTCGCCTTACATCACTGCCCCTGGAACCCTTCAGAAACACGACTTCCTATCAGTGACCTACCCTTCGTGCAAACCTCACTCAGATTTGAAACACTCATCGCCATAGCGAAAGCCAACACACGGTCGATCTGCTCAACTCCCTATCCCACGAAGCCGACTTCGAATAGACTAGCGCCTCCACGTACAAGCAGACATCTCAAGCCCTTGGTTATCGCCTTCACTGTTCACTCAAGATCGAGCCACTCCCATGTCTCGCCCCAACGAATTGGGTGAAATCGATTTTAATTTCATGCTAGCGTTCATTGAGCTAGGATCGATTCAAGAATCAATAATAGGGACAAGAACGCGGCTGATTTCCTTTCTTTTTGTTTGTTTGTTTGTTTTGAATCTCGGCTGGTAGATTTTCTTTTCTTCGGTTTTTTTTAGTGAATTGATTTTTTAAATGATGAGAGCTCGGCCTTGTTTTTCTTTCGATTTATTTAATTCTTCAGAGAAGACGCATGTTTATTAGGTAGGACACATGCTACCAAAGGAAACACGTGTTTGAAAGAAGGCTGTTGTGACGACCCGGTATTTTCGAGCATTTAAAATCAGAATATTTAATTGATTTTAAATATTCAATAGAGTAATTTTAACTTGAATTACGAATATCACTATTTATTTATTGAATTTTATAATTGGAAATTGCGTAAAATATGAAATCTGGGATTTTAAGCCTGTTAAAAATAATTTGAAGGCTTGTAAAATTTATATTGATAGTGCTGAGAATAATAAAAGTTTTAAAATTGAATTTAACACTGGTATGTTCAGTTTTAAAAATATATTGTTTAAATTGATGTTTAAAAATAGCCTTCCGAGGCACAGTCTCGGATTTCAACGAAACTAGTTCCATTGGATCCGTAATATTATATTATTATCGAATTTCAAATTTCGTATTGATTGGAGTTATTGTGTGAGCGTATGACATATAAACGCGTTGAAATCTATATCGAATTCAATTTAAATTTATATTTTTATTTGGTCAACATCAGCTGAAATTATATCTGTATCAAACCTTTTCATCACTTCAGCTTTTACTTTCTTCAAGACACCATAGTGTACCCTACACGCCACCTACCACGTACGAAGATATCCTTCTTCCTTTTTTTAATCGTCCCTGCCTCCTTTATTTCAAATCGTGACTTCTCCTTCTTTTTTTCCTAGATCGAATCAGAAAAAAAATGGCCAAACCACTCTCTTAAATTGAACGAATAAATCAGTTCGTTCTCTTAATTTTCCTGTTTTTCAAAAATCAATCGAGCAGTGCTCGTTCTTTCCCTATCAATGGCCGAGCTCTTCATCCTATCGTGAACGCTCGAGCGATCGAAGGCGACATCGTGAATTCAAAAATCGCAAATACTAGTGGAGGCGTTCGATTTTGAACGTGACTGAAGCTCGCGAGGAAACGGTGAGCAGCGATGGGATGCGAGTGGTGGTGGGGTGTGGCGGATCGTCGATGGGCTACGTGTTGTCAGAGGTCGCGATTGGGTTCAATTACTTCGGCGCTGCGATGATGATCGGCGAAGATGACCTCGTGTGCTGTTGTTGAGCATTGCAGTGAGGTATAAATGATCTCTTTGTTTTTGAATTATTTATAGTATATAGATAAGATTATTTGTTTACAGTAAAAAAAATTATTTTTAAAATTCAAAATAAATATATAAGTACATCCACATTTTAATATGTACTGTAAACAGAAATTTGTATATATATGTAGGATTTTGGTAAAGATAGGAATTTTATAATATTGAAGAGTTTATTTTAAAATTGGATTTCTGAATCTATATGAGTTATTTTATAAGTGTATATGTTAATTTACAATAATGTATTCAGACGATTAACCTGATTTACTTACTTATTAATTTATTTTAGTTACAAAAAGATTTTTTTTAAAAAGGGAAAGAATTATTCAGTTAAAATTTGATTATTAGTTAAATAAATTTATTGACTGGATATTAATTGTTCGATTAGTTCAAATTTTAATAAATCACGTAATGTTATACAAGGTCTAAAATAGAGAAACAAGCTGGAATGGAAGTGGATTGGAATGGACTGCAAATAAAATTAAAGGTGAGTTAATCTCACTCAGTTAAATGTAGATTTAAATGATTAAATTTAAATAATTGTTTGAATGGTTGAATTGATTGATGTGCTATAGTATGGTATATTTTGGAATTGGCATTTTATATTGTGCTAATGTCTATGGATGCAGGGAAAACAGGTTGGAGGGATCCAACTGGACCCCTCAACATTTATTTAAATTATTTAATACCCTCTGTTGTGATTATTTGATATTTTATGATGAATTACATTGGAATATTGAATGCTATGGTTGGATTGGATATAATTGGGTATAATGAATTACCAAAAATATATAAACTGGATTTTGGAAAGAAAATAAAAGAAGTGAAACTGTAGTAAAATAATTATAGAAATTTGAATAAATTTAAAAATGAATTTGAAAAGAAATAAAGTGACTTTAAAATTCTAATAAATAAATCTTGAGTATAGAAAGGAAATTTGTATAAACAGAAAGTTAATGAATTTTAATCTTTAGTGATATTATTTAAAAAGAACAAAACATTTATTTAAAATTTAAGATTTAAATTATTGAAAAGGATAAAGAAGAAATTGAGAAAAGCTGAAATCCGTATGTTTCAGTTAAATGATTTAAAATCAAACGGAAGATAATAATAAAAAAAATAAAGTCCATAATTAATGAATTTTGAAATGAATTGAGTAATTAAAGAAACTTATTTCAAATGGAGTAAATTGGAAATAAATTTGGGAAATTGATTTAAGTGATTGAAGTTGGAATTTTTCTCTGGATAACCAAGTACGTTTTCAAAGTAAATTTTTAAATATAAGTTAAAAGTTTTAAAGTTGTTTTAAAAAGCATGGTTTGGAAAATTTATTATTTCTAACATTTAAATTCTAAAGTAAGTATTTTCTAAAATCTATTATAGTAGTAATTACTTAAAAAGTGACTTAGTATTTTGTTTTTAAAAGTGAAAATCTAGTTTTATAAGTAACCTTATTTTCAAACATTCATATAGTATGTATTTTTAACAAATTATTGAAGTAATTTAACTTAAATGTTTTAAAGTATATTTCGAAGTAAAGTGTTTTAAATTATTTTAAAATTTTAGTTTTGTGCTTGGTGATTTCAGTGGAGATAGAAAATATTTGGGAAAGTTTATTCTGGAAAAGAAAGAATGGTTGGAAACTGTTTTCAAAAAGGGTTTTGAAAATGAAAATATATCTTGTGAAGATATTTTGAGGTTAATAAATAATTCGGGAGATTATTTATTGTTTGATGGATGTTTGTGAATATTAATTGATAGTTAAATCACCGACTATCAATATTGGCCAAATGCGCTGATCGTTTCGATGAGACCGGGATCGAGATTTATTTCTCGAAAACCACTTCGATCCGGTTTGTACGTTTCGTGGAAACAAGTTTGGGTTCGAAGATGGAGCGGTAAAGTGCAAGGGCTAGTCGCTACTAATCCTAAGGATATTTCCAAAATGGATGTAGTAGGAACAGTGCCTTCGGTTCCGTTCGAACCCGGGACGGACTTGTATGGATGAATGCTTTCGGGACATCGTTAGGTGGACGATGGGCATTCCAAGGGATATGTTCTAAAAAGGTAACGCTTAGCCTCAAGCCTCACCAAATGGGAATGACTGAAAATCAAGGGTTATGCAACAAGGCTAGGTGGGTAGCACCCAAGCAGGATGAGGTCATCCCTGCCTAGATGTCCCTTTTATTTCGACTTAGTGTGCGTTTGCTGATCCCAACCGTGGGGTGATCTCACTCGGGATTATCCAGTAAGGGGTAGTCCCGGTCTTGTGTTGCAGAGGAGCGGGCGTACTCCTCGGTAGTGTGATCTAGGCCACGTACTGTGACAGGTAGTACCCTAGTGCCTAGTCATTAGTTGGAAATTCATTCTCCCTACGAGCCTTGTACGAGTTTTGTTTGTATTACCCACTCTGTGGCTAGTAGCTGGAATTTAATAGATGTAACAATTTCGGCTATTTTATAAGTATTTGTATGTAGGCCCTATTATAATATCAAAGGATTTTAATAAAAAGTGTTTTAGCTATCGTAAGGTAAAACCCGACATGTTTATTTGTGGCGTGGTCTTACGAGATGCTTTTGTTTTCAAAGGATTTTTGAAACCTTAATAATCAATTGGGTGTGATTTTCTTACGCTGGTATTCCAGACTGACTCGGGTGTTATTTAACTATAATGCTCGGTTCAGACCGAGTATTATAGGATACAAGACATGATGTTGTGGAGCTCGGAAGACGAGCTGGATGACGATACGTATTTCCGTACTTGTTTATGTATATATTCCGCTGTATTGAGTTGATGTGTATCCATTTGTATGTTATTGATGTTGAGCTGTGATTGATGTACTCTGATGATGTAATATATAAATAGCTATATTTGATTTTGTTGTAAAGATATGTTAATATATATTATATTTTATTCCGCTACGATGTTAGATTCTGTTGTTGTTTTCTATTTTCTTCTTCTACCTCTTCTTCTTTAACCCAAAAGGTTCGTATTTCTGTACAACTTGAGTTGATTTAGGTAGATTAGCGTTGACTCAAGGGGTACGGATTTGTGGGTCATTACAGCTGTTGAGAAAACGATTTGAATATAAATATTATTTAAACATAAACCGTCTCGAATCATGCAACTGAAAATCTCGATCTCCAGTCGAGGCGTGCCCCTAGGTGTTTATAATGTTAAACCCCCATTCCGAACAAAATGGAAAAGGTTTCGAGTCCTAATTCGATTGTGTAATGACCCGTAAATTTTAGTGGTTTATTAATTTAATCAACGAAATTTTTGTGAAATTATAAATAATAAAATTTTGAAATATAAACTTGATATTTGGAATACGTCTACTTCAACATAGCAAATGGTAAATTTTCATCTGATAATATGGAAGTTATATTTCTGTGTAACTCTATTTCAATTTACATCAGTTAAATTTGATTATAATAAATTATTTTCCAAACTTGAATATTATACTATAGGAAATTTTTAAATCATCTTCTAAGTGAGACGTCATATTCCGTTTCGTCAAATTTGGACTTCTATTGCTCCGTTCATCTTATTTCTAATATTTTAGCAGCATTTTGGTACCGATATCGATTTGTGATTAGATGGTTGTACCACTGATATAAGTAAACTATTTTGATCGTCTCGTCGTGCTGATCTCCGCAGTATATTCATTTGCGGGTTTCAGTGCTCGATGCGCAAAAAAAATCAGTGTATCAATTGTCATATCGTTACCCATTTAAACTTTGGTTTTGTTTTGTTTCCATGTATCTTTTCGTTCCACTGAGTAAACCAAATAGTCAGTCATTTTAATAATTTTTGAATTGAACCAGTGTTCTTTCATTTCCATTATGTAAACCAAGAGTCATCAGCTATTATGATTTGAAATTTTTCCTTTCAATATTCCCTATTTGAATATAATTCATGATGATTCATTTCCTTATTTCTCTTCTTTATTGAGCATGTGACAGCCTCACTAATCAAAACTCTACCTCCAACCCTATTTTCTCCCTTCCACTTCTATTTTTCTCTCTCTAGTGAAATTACAGTGTATGCATTACAAGTTAAATGTATACAAAACACTGCTCAAAATTTTTCACACTTCTTTCTTCTCCACTCATCGCCTAGCATGCCTTCCACCCATCAGATTCGCCAAAATCGAGTGCAAACCCATTCACTTCTTTCCACCGAGCTCCGCCAGCAACCGAACCCGTGATCCCTCCCCTCTAGCCACAACCGAGAACCACCAGAACTGATCACCTATCGGCCCATCCTCTGACTTCATTTGCAAGTAGCCAAGCCGTCTCAACCTCTTCCAGTTCGGCCTAACTTGGCCGTGCTCACTAGCCGCAACCATTACCGACCTTGCCTCCTCTTCCTCGGCATTATGCCGTGACATCAGCAACCTTCGACGAACAGCAGGCGCATTTCCTCCTCTCTTCTATATATCGGTACTATATAAAGATTTTACTTAGTTTATATATATATATATATATTGCAGTTTGTATTAAGTTTATATATACTACAGTTTATATATATAGGTTAGAGTTTGGTCTGGTATATTTATTCATGTGTTTGTATATATTATAAAGCATACATACATACATACATATATATATATATATATATGTTTATGTATATATTAGTTAATGTATGTATATAAATTTCACAGTGTTTGAATATGTTTGATTTGTTATATATATATATATATATTATAATAACTATGATCTGTTTGTAGGCATGCGTGTATATAGTTGTTTGTTTATATCTATATATAGTTGTTAAATAATACATATACATATTTATTAAATAAGTTGGTACTATATGCATAGATTATTTTGTTGTATCCCCCTTTGATGTCGTATATATATAGTAAAATTGTATAAGCAATAATAATTTAATATATATCTGCATGTTTGTGTATAAATTGGATATATATATAATACATGTGTTTTTCAAAGTTAAGCATAAGGGTTATTGTGTCACATCTTTACATATATAGTAATAATCGATTTCAAAGTAATTATATATATGTATTTGTTAGTAATGTGTTATAAGATATGTGTTACAATTTATTTTTTGTTAGAATAAATGTTCGCATCTATACAAATACAGTATAGTATATATGTTTACCTACTCTATATTTTAGCAACTATCGTGACACTTTGTTTAGTTATACATGTATTTTTATAATATGTTAATGGTATAGTATAATAAGTTATAAAAGTTTATATAAACCTTTATTTGATTTCAAAGTGTATATATATACTGGTTTACATATGACTATTTTTAGACTTTCAAGTTTACAATAGGTGTTTATATATATATATATATATATATATTATAGTTCAATGTTATCTATAATATAAGTTATATTATATATATAATAGTTGCAATTAAGTAAGTTTATAAATATTATGAGGGGCATTGGTTTTAAAAGTTTAAATATAAAGATTTTGTTATATATTGTTTTAAAATATATGTATAGATTTTATTTTTGATTTGTGTTTAAGTTAAATATTTATTTTTGAAAAATAAATAGATTTAATATATCTTATTCCATCGATTCTTATCTATCAGGTTTGTCATCAAATTTGTGCCAATCTAGCTTCGCTTTGGGATTCATGGCATGTTCTGTTGTTAATCTCTCTAGCCTTGAAAGGTGAGTAATCACTCACGATTAATGTTCTTTTATCTATTCAATTTGATTTCAATTGAAACGACAATTGAAATATGCTGCTGCTAGTTATTTACGTTATTATATATATGTTGTTATCTGTATCTGTTCACCTATGACATCTGACACTATTATCTGTTATTTACATTGATGATATATGCCTATTATGTTATTATCATATCTGTTATCACTCTGCAAGTTCCTTGTTAGTATAGAATTCACAATGGGTTGAGATGATACATACCCGAACGATCTGTAGAATAAAAGAAAATCGTTATGGGTTGAAATGATAGACCCAAGCGATTTTCATCAGATTGATTTTGGGATTGCGGGTTGAAATGATATATACTCATATATATTTAAATTACGGATTGAAATGATAAATATCCGTACCACTTGACCGTAGGATGGAAAATTACATACAGACACCGCTGGTCTATATATAAACATTTTGAAATGTTTTCTAAGGTTTTGGAAAGAAATATATGGTTTTATTAATACTGATTTTAGATATTATATATTATTATTTTATATAATAAAATTCTTGATTTTTAAGCTATGTATAGATTTGTTTTAATATTAAATAAGTTTAAAAAATAAAGTTAATTTTATTAAAATATAATATGGTCAAGTATTTAGCTAAATTATATTTTAATATAGAGTTTATATGATTTTAATAAATTAAGATTGGGAAGATAGATTTGAAACTTGATTTGAAAATGGTATTTAATTAAGAATTTATTTAATTAAATAGATTTGAAACTTATGGAATTTGAGATTTTAGAGGATATGATTTTTATAACTTGATTTTGGTTTAAAGTGATTTAAATGAATATTTCAAGTTTAAATAAATTAAAGGAATATGAAGTTTAAAAGTTTTATTTAAATGATATAGGATTTATTAAGTAAATATTTCAAAACTAAATAATAGTAAATTGAATTTGATATATATGGAATTATCAAATTTTAGTTTTGAAATTACGGAATATTCAAAGCTTTGAAATACATTGAAATTGAAAGGGTTTATTTGAGGTTCAAATCTGTTTTGAAATCGATATAATTTGAAATGATTTATTGAGAAACTGAATTGAATTGAAATTGATGATTTGAGACCCGAATAAATTTGAATTTTGGAATTTGAATTGAATTGAATCAATTTGTGAAGTTTGAGGGAATTATTTTATTATATAAAGTAATTTTAAATTATCTTTAATTATAGTTATATATTTTAACTTAATAAATCAATTTAATATAAACTATTTTAATATAATTATTGAATATAAAATATTTTATTTAATATATAAACTGTTTAAGTGGTGGAAGTTATTTTTTTCAAAGTTATGAATTTCAAAGTATTATGTTTTGAAAGTGTTATAATTTCATGTGTTTAGTTTCGAAAGTGTTATAACTTTGAAAATGCTATGATTTTTGGAAAAGGGTATATTTGAAATGGAAATGATTTTTGTATTTGGTTTTTAAATGGAAATGATATCGTATTGATATGGTTTTGGAATGGCAATGATATTTTGGTTTTGAAGTATAAACTATTTTGAAATGGCCACGGTGTTATAATAACGTTTGGTTGTTAAAGAGACCGGGATCGGAAGTTGTCATACTCTCTGCCAACTCCGAAAACCATTTTAACAACCGTGTATGCGGTGGAGATTCCAGAATGAAGTAGGATGGTGGCAACGTCCTATTGAGGTATATACGTGGACCCGACTCCCATGGGTTGGCACAAGGTGGCTAAAATAGGAGCGATTCCGAGCCAAAGAGGTAGCTCCACTGATCGGACACACTCCTTCGATGTTATGTTCTGACTTTGTGATTGATTTGATGGCCACTTTTGATTTTTTATTTTGGGAGTGTGGCTCGAGGCGGGCGGTAGTGATTGCTATGCGTTACCACCTGCCCGAATGCGTAATTGGTATATCTACCCTGACATTGCCTAGTTGTGCTGTGTCACCTACCCTAGCGTGCTTTACAACGAATTTCATTTATGTCGTACCTATGGAGTATCCTCTGGTGGCTTCCCGATCAAGAGGGCCTATGACACTGTATACACTATTGGCACTATTTATATGTTAAGGTGGAAAATGTAAAGCCTTAACGCTATTTTTAAGTAAGTTTATTTTACTTTAGACATTATTATAATAGCATATATTACTACATAGTAGATAGTTTAACAGATCTTTAAAGGATGGTTATCATAAACATCCTTTGAGTTACTTGTATTTCAGTTGTTATTTCACTTGAGTTGGATTTATTGATATAAGAATGTTAATCCCGACTCGAGTGTTTTGTATTTTTCTTTATGCTTGGGTCAGACTGAGTGGTTCAGCTTTTGAGACTCACCTTTTGGAATTGGAGCTACGCTTAGAGATCCGACTATCTATCCAGCTTTTAGATATTTAGTTGATTCTAGTGATGTATTCTGATCTTGTATTTGACTATTGTATTCGAGACTTCTATTGTATCTTATTTAACTCTATTATATATATATAGTAGCTTCATAAACTACTATTCTCTTGTTTCCACTGCATTATTGTTATATTACTCTGTGTCTGTGATTCTGTGATTTATTTATTTACTATATATGCTGAGTTTTTCCAAATATAAATTAACAATCTGGTATTTTGATCAATTCAATTCCAGCATGTATGGATGCGAATGGTTGAAAACATTAGGATGTTACAGATCGTATGGAGAAGATAGCCTTTTGGACCCAGTTATTATATTAAATTTTCGATATAGATTTCAACGCGTTTATCTACCGTACGTCCAAACGATCACTCCAAACACTATGAAAATTGAAATTCAATAATCATACACTATTACGGATCGAACGGAACTGGTTTCGCCGAATTCCGAGACTATGCCTCCAAAGGCTATTTTTAAATGTCAATTTAAACGATATATTTTCTAAACTGAACAAAACACTTTTAAATTCAAATTTAAAACTTCTATTATCTCCATATTATAAATATAAATTTTCCAATCCTTTGAAATATTTTTAACTAGCTTAAAAATCAGGATTCAATATTTTACCCAATTTCCACTTGTTAAATTCAATAATTTAATTACCCAAATAAACAGTGATATATTTGAAATTCAAATTATACTAACCTTCAAATATTTAAAATCAATTAAATACCTCAATTTCAAATATCCAATAATTCTGTGTCGTCACTTTCACTGTCACAGATCCGATGAAACTGGTTTCGTCGAAATCCGAGACAGTGGCCAAAATAGCTATTTTCACACTAATTAAATTAATTAGTATTAAATTAATTTAATTACTTTTAAATTCAAATTCACAGTTAACAATTTTCATCATTTCTTATTACATAGAAATTAATAATCTTTTACAATACAGTTTCCATATTAATCCCAATACTTAAATATTACATAAATTTTAACATTAAATTACAGTAGGAATAAAACCTATTTTATTATAAAATTCCAATAAATTCTTTTATTTTGATTTCACTTTTATTATTT
Source organism: Allium cepa (assembly GCA_030765085.1). Taxonomy (NCBI): domain Eukaryota; kingdom Viridiplantae; phylum Streptophyta; class Magnoliopsida; order Asparagales; family Amaryllidaceae; genus Allium; species Allium cepa. Next base: position 65,659,120 of record CM060935.1, read on the forward strand.
AGTCAACTTTTAACTTATGAATATAATTAATATTAGTTTACATCTTATTGCGTTCATATTTTGCGGTTATCATCTTTGACCATATTAAATATGTACTTAATTTCATTATTTTACCAATTAAATTCCTTATTTATAATTTTAACCAAATTAACTTTACAATTATTCAATTAATTGAGGTTACATTAGAATAGTTATCAATTACATTCAAACCACATTATTAAATCATATTCTAATTAATTTCTCACTAATAAACCATAAATTTTAATTTCTCACAATATTAGTTTCAAAATCTTATTTAATTTAATAGTTTTTAATTATCAAAATTTACGGGTCGTGATAGAAGCCAATATCCACTTTGTAGTTTTATTATGACTAATTGCCGTTACAAATAGCGTTTGATTACAAGGCTTTTGATTATCCTTAGCTAGATTGAATCTCCAAAGTTGGAATCCATTGGAGAATCACAATGAATCCTTTCGGAGATTGTTGTGAGGGAGATAGAGAGTGAAGAAGGTTTTCTGCAGAGCTTCAGCAACTAGTCCGGAGAAGACCCAGTTTATGTTGCAGACAGGACAGTATTTATAACGATCGAAGAGCTTCTAGGCCAGGTCACTTCATCAATTGCTTGCACATGGACACAGGACGACCTAATGGAGCTTAGCTCGCGATCCGAGCCAGAACTATGGGTCGCTAGCGATCCATGGTCTATAGATCACTAGCAATCCATGGTCTTTGCTTGCTCGCGAGCTAATGACTTAGCTCTCCTTTCCTTTGTTTCGCCTAGCTAGCTAGTTGAAGACCCATGGACAAGTATGGATCGCTGGCGATCGATAGTATATGGATCACTAGCGATCCATACACTTAGCATATTTTCCCAATCTTTCTGCTTTCCTTCTTTTCTTCCATAAACCATAGGGACCCACCATCTTGCATGGATTGCAAGCGATCCATAGGGTATGGATCACTGGCGATCTAAGCACTTAGGTTATTTTCTGAGTTTGGAGTTTGGGATGTCTCTGTGGCCTCGTATCTTCATTGTTTGCGTAGTCTCGTTGCACGTTGCTCCGTCTTGATGACGATCTACTAGCTGATTGTGCTTAACTATTGATTAGGCTGAACGGATGCTGGTCTCTTGATTTGGTCAAACTCTGTCGTTGCTTTAGTAATATGGCTTGGCTCTTGTTAACTCGTTGCCCTAGCCTCTTTGGTAAGTCATTCAAATATCACGAAATTGCTCTGTTTTTTAGTGGGTCATCTTGGGTTAAAAATCTAGATAACATATAATTATTATAAATTAATTAATTTAATTAGTATTTATGAAATACTAATTATTATTTTATTCAATGTATTAGGTGTCATTCGTATTTTCTAAGTGCCGATAGTAATTAATTAAGTGCATATATAAAAATTATATATGTGTGAATCGATATTGGATATGACATGCATTTAAATTGGATTTAAATGTGATTAATTACTTATCTGTTTTAGGATCATTTAAGGCATATATAGCTTTATCTAGCAGCTATAGGAGAGCAAGAGAGGGGCTAAAGATTCATAAAGGTTGGATCTATATTTGGTAACAGAGGAGTAAATCAAGGAGAGAATATCTTCTTAATTTACTCTCTCTATAAAATGCCACACTACCCTTCAATGTTCAGACGACCTTTTGATCTCCCTATCCTCAATGAGTGCCACCATTTCCTGCCCCTTTAGGTCAAAGATATAAGATCCAAACATCAAATAAAAAACAAAATTGGTTCTCCAAGCAGTTGCAAAGCTAGGAGTTCGAATCAGGATCTAATCTAGAAACGTCTCCAATTAAGGTGCAAATCTATGGCAACATTTTTGAGGTAACATCCTATAATCTATGATTAGTATGTCAATCTGTTAATATGTTTAATTAATATATATGTATATATGCATAATCGTTATCCTGTTTGACTATACTGTCATATGTATGTATATGAAAGTATAAATATACAGATTTCACTCTATATCAATTCTATTTGTTTGAACAAATAAAATTAAATATATATGTATATATATCATAGTAATGTATTTTTAAGTATAATTTTTAAAACATTAAAAACCATTTTAAATTGATTTAACATTTTTTTAACTATAAATATAAATGAACAAATAAATCTATGCAATTATATTCCCTAAAATATTTTATTACGTATCAAAAATTAATGTTATGGAAAAAAAATTGAATTTTTTTTAAATATAAAGTTTATATACACGTATATATTTATCAATGTTTATGTAACCTATATTAACTAGTATTATATATATATATATATTAATATTTCTACTCTATAAAACTATATTTATTTTTTATAGAATTAAAAAACAATTATACATACATTTTTTTTTAATTTTGGCTCTAACGCATTTTATTTAAATGCATAGACTTTAATTGTCTTATCAATTATTTTAATGTATTATTTTAAAGTATATATATATAATCATTTTCGAAAATTATATGATATAAATATATTTTTATATTTTTTATTTAATTTTATATACAATGTATATTTCTTAATTTAAATCTATCGATCTAAATTTGTTTTCAAACTATTTTAATAATAAATAAAATAAATATTTTGAAAATGAATTTTGAATTTCAAAATTGTTAACCTTTTCGGAATAAATTATTTTATTTTATTTATGATATTCTTATTTACTTTTATTGTATATGTATATAAATAAATATATATATATGTATGTATGTATATGTATATTACTAATTAAACAAATTAGATATTTAAAATGAATTTTGACTTTCAAAATTATTGACTTATTCAAAATAACTTATTTTATTACGAAACAAATATTCAAGATTTTTAATACTATATATTTTAATATATGTATTTTAGTATTTATAATTTAATTTTGTTTTGGACAGCGATGCACATATAAAGGTCATTGTTGTCTATTGTGGTGTAAATCCCAACACTTATATACAGACATATTACACCATATACACATGTATATGTTGAACATACTTTCAAAAAAATGGGTATGGTGCACACAAACTTATAGATATATATGTATTTGATACACATATACACTTTATATATTACATATTTATACAAAATCAAATCTTTATATAAATTAACTAAATAAACTAAAAAAATTTTAAAATTATTTGAATCTAATCAATTTAGACTTCATTAGTCCAATATGTTCTAAAATGTTAAAAAAATAAAATCCACCCATTTAACCCGTTGCATGCTGGCCTAGTTTCAATAGTTAATATGTAAGCCTCTTGCTCGTCTCCATTGATCAACTACCATGCATAGTCACACCAACCTACCTCTCGGCCTACTCACAAGACCTTAGGGTAATAATTAGGGATAACGATCTAATATAAATGACTCATTTACCTAAAATAATATAAAATTTTGATATATATATATATATAATATTTATAAAAGACTTATACCTTCCCTATAAGAATAGTCATGAGATATGCCTATGCTCATACCACTCTTCTACACATAAAAGTATTAGCACATAACTTAGCATGTCTAATCTACCAATGGGTAAAAGGATTACTAAATTACATTAATATGATATATAGTGTTTTGGTATAAGACTCAAAATAATACTATAAAACAAACAAGACATAATCCAAAACCCAACTCATCCTCACAATCCCAGCATGACTCATGGATATTTGGTTACATTCGCCAATGACCTCATCACAAAGTCAATGACATCTCTGGAAGCTTATTGTAGAAGACTAGTCATGTACAAATAGAGACCCTATCAATGGTTCTATTACTAACGCTCTCATAGTGAATGTAACCCCATCACCGACGCTCTAGTAATGAGCATCCCTAACTCCGCTAACAGTCACCTTATAACCATCCCTATAGACTCAATTATTAATGCTCTTATGGCACACTAGTCCTAATAGCATAACATTCTAGATCTATGCTTCAGTTCCTCATTTGAATTGACTTTAGCTTCTATTTTCCTCAAATAGTTGCTAATGTACCAATGCTAACATATTCCATTCTCGTTTCTCAAAAGACACTCATGTTGCACCTCGGATACACGTTACCATTATCTCGGTCCAATAATCAAAGTCCTTATAGTATCATCAAGTACTATAAAGATATATTCCTTGAAAATTCTTAGTGGTCCAAGTTACATAGAATTTGGATTTCGCACGGTGAAGTTATGCTCGAAAGTTCTGCTCAACGTTAGGTCAACCTATTGTTGACCGGGATTCACCTCGGCCTTGAGTCAGGAATGCACTCAATTCCAAGTGAAGACTTGCATATAATATGGTTTGGTACATCAGGTAAACCCTGAGATTGACACTACTCCGACCAAATCATGCTTTTGGCCTGCACCGAACCATTTATATGGCGCACACAAGATCGAATTGCATAATTGATTCGTTTATAGTTTCAACCACATGCATTTGATGGTCAACCAAAATATTTCCTTAGCAAAATTTTACAAAGTAAGCTCTTTCTTTGTTGACCCAACGTGTGCTCTCGACCTTGCATGCTTCGATTAACGTTCCAAAGTATGCCCAAGAACTTGCTCCGGGTCTTCTATACTCCTGCCCCAAAGATTGCTTTCGAACTTGCTCTAGCATGCCATATTTTTGCTCCAAACTTCATTTTTACTTTTCCTTAGCTTTTCATGTGCTCCACCTACGCTTTTCCACCATTTTCAGCTCCAAATCAAACATCCATAACCCAAGCAAAGTTTCTCCAATACTCACAAGTGTGCTCCCAAGTCCCAAATAATTATTTAGGAATATACGTGTAATATAAACATACAGGCAACACATGATCAAATATATCAAGCCTTTAAACATTTCAATGAACATCTAAATGATGTATACAAGTATATATGACTTTAGAATATATTCTAATCCATATCGAATTATTAAAACAAAATTTTGTATGGATTTTCGAATTAGGAGAACACAATATAAATTTTAGTTCAAAAGCGTATTCAAATCAATTTTAAATTAATAACTACACATATACCGGTACAGATTTATAAATCACCCACCAGACTAAGCTTTAATCCTAAATGGTCTTTAAATCACGTAAAGTAATTCCAACCAATGAACAACAATCCCAGTCTGTTTCAAGTTAATTTATTTGATGATTGATCTGGATCTATCTTGTCATCTTGCCTCTATCTACTAATTTATCTTCAAAAGTTAATGATTTTATTTGATTTTTGGTTGCTTTAATAGAGGCTAAAGTCTATAGATGCTTAGAAAATTTGTAACTAACTAACTTTAAGGGGTCGGAAAAGATGATAGGGTCTAAAAAGGAAGTGAGCGGTCGGGAGCTGAGATACCAATGACGCTACAGGCGGTAGATCATTTTTTGAAGTCCGAGGAAGAACCAACAAAAAATAAAAAAAATCTTTCATTATGTTTGACGATATGCGAAACAGAGCTTAACATGCTTAATTTTCTGACCCTTTGTTACTCAATCCCTCAATCAACGGTTTGGATCAACCGTCATTGATGTCTCCTTTGCAAGTTTCTAGCAAGGATAAAAAGGTAGGATGTTTTGGGCTATTTCAATACAAAAAATAGCTTCGCTCTATTGGAATATATATATATATATATATATATATATATATATAATTTTAAATTCAAATTTGATATATATATATATATATAAACGTATGTATGTATGTAGGTATGTGCGTGTGTGTATATATATATTAGTATAAATGAATTTAACTTATAAAATAAATTTAAAATTAATAATGTCTTTAGAATCTAGAAAATCATGTTAAATAGTTTTGAACAAATATAAGGCCAAAACAAATTTCATATGTGTGTGTATCACTGTTTTAAAAATCCTTCCAGGCCTCCACCTAGGCGCTAGGCAAGGCTTACTACCTAACCATTTACGTACACACACATTGTAACGATCTCGATTTTTGAGTCAAATTTAAATCGGTAATTAATATAAAATTTTGAATTAAATGGTGAATTAATTTGAATTTTTCCAAATTTAATAAAGATATGTGTTTGTTTTGTGTTTATATAAATAAATTATAGTTTGAAAAAAAAATAGATTGAAAAATAAATTGAATTTGAAAACATTATATTTTCAATTTATAATAATTTGTTTTATGATTATATTTAATAGGCATTTTGATTTGGAAGTATGATTTAAATTTAATATAATAGTTTTAGTTTAAATGAAGATTTAATAAAAAGATTTATATGTTTTTCTTTTAAGTGATACAAATATAAATTTGGCTTTTGTGTGTGTGTGTATATATATATAAACTAAATATTTATTAATAAATATAGTAGTTTAAGTTAATATAAGATTTAATAAGGTTTAAGAAAACAAGATAAAACATATTTAAATTATTAAATGACATGTGTTCACACTAATAATTGATGAAATAACAAATGTTGTTATTTTAAACATGGATTTAAACATTTGTAATTTAGGTAATCATGCAAATGAACAAGTGGCAAATGCATGTTTTACTTTAAAGCTAAAATTTAATTAAAATGTATTAAAAAGAATTTTGTAAACTAGGCTATACTCTGATAAAATTTCTCAAACCGAACTATAAAACAAAGAAAGTAACCAAAACAAAAATTTGAGCCTAAAAACAGAAATCAAAACAGAAATAAAAATCAAAACAACAGTTTCAGATCATCCAAACCTTGAAAGCATCGAAGCAACAACCTCATGCATTTTTAATCTGAAGTGAAAAAAATTCAGTTCAAAACTTCATCATCTCCTCTAAATAAAAAATCAAAACCTGGAAAAATGAACCCTCTACAAAGTGAAAACCTGGAAGTTCAAATAACTTCAACAGATCAAGCAAGCTAACAAAGTTCAGCTTCAGATCAAGCAAATTCAGAGATCGAGTCCAAAGACCAAGCATTTAAAAACAAACATGTCCTCTGTTCTTTGTTCTCTATTTTCAAAACTGAATCATGTGAGCAAACCTTTAAATCCATATATTTATTCTGGTTTGCACTTATTGGATATTTGTTGTTAAATATGTTTGTATGGATGAAATATGTCTATATGTATATATATATATATATATATATATATATATAGATAGATGTGTACATGTCTATAGGTATGCATGCTCATTTCTGTGTATTCGTAGGTTCAAAGAACAGAGAAAAAAAATCCATAGCATCTCAAAGAATATGTTTTAGATCCTGATCTTTAAAAAGAAGAAGCTTAAAACAGTGTAATTTATTTTCTAAAAATAATTCCAGTTGTTTACCTTTAGTAATTATTTCAAAAACTTGAATTTACAGTAAAATTCAACTCATAGCAGAAAATAAAGTGTCAGGAATTCTCGATTTCATCCTAGAGCCTGATTCGAATTTATAAATAATGATTTGTAATAATCATTTCAGAATTTTTAAGGTTATAATTAATGAGAAAAATCAAGTTGAACGGGATTCAGTCTTTTGGCAAATTCCAGTGTTCAATGATGAGTTAAGCATCGGGTTTGTTTGTGAAGATAGCTGGAAGGACGGAGGTGATGGGAAAAAAATCAAAAATTTGTTTGTTTACCATGGAAGTCAATCGACAAGCTTTTAGGGTTTAAGGATAGGGATTGGTCGGCGTTGATTTTCGAATTTGTTCATCGTCGTGAATGGATCGAGGAGGACGGTCTAAGGGGAAAAGGTGCATGAATGATTAGGGAATCTGTGGTCGGAGTCACAAAGGTTCAGGCGACGTGACGTGGCGGCGTGAAGCATTTTTGGATGGTTGGGTTGTTTCAGGTGTTAGTCGTTGATGCTCAAATTTGATTTTCAAGCTCGTTTCAGTTTTGGGTTGTTGGAATCGATGGAAGAGGTCAACGTTGACCTGTAGACGCCAGTGAAGTCGATCGGAGGTGGTCGTGGTGGTGTGCACGATGCACTGGTATATATCGTATCTGGTTGTGTTGTTGAAATTTGGGGAAGAAAGGTATACTTGGGGCAAACTCGAAGTAAATGATGATGTTGCTTGGGGAAAACGAAGAATAAGGTTGGCACGGGCAAAAATGGTGTGGACTCGGGATTTCTTTAGTATAGCTCGGTATTTTGCAGTGAGCTTGGAATTGTTTAAATTTGATTCCAGATTTTCAAATTTGAAAAAAAAATAGTTTTCAGGTTTTAAATTTAAAGACAAAGTATGTACCAGATTTGAAAGTAAAAGAGGATATGAATTAAGTTTTCAAATACAAAGAAAAATCAAAGTTTTCAAATATAAGGAAGATGGTATAAAGTTTTAAAGCTAAAATAAATTTTAAAGTATATTAAAGATAAATAAGTTTTAAAGGAAAACAAACCAAGTTTTTCGAATCCAAATTATAAACAAGTTTTTAAGTCAAGTTTTTCAAGGATTTGATTTTTTTAGTTAAAAATACGTTTAAAATTGTTTGGATTTTGAAAATTATATTGGGATGACTATTTAAAACATTCTTAAATGTTTTTCAAATAGAAATTGATGATGTGATTAAATATGTGATTAAGATAAGTGGTTTATCTTTAGTTAAGTAAGGCCTTCGGTAATTAAAGAGTTATCAATTAATTGATAATTAAAGTTTAATTAGTTAATGGAAGTAATTAAGGAAAATTTATCATTGTGATTTATTTAAGGTTAACCCATTTATTAATGTAATTAATGACTTAATGAAAATAACTAATGTATTGATTACTTAATGAAAGTTATTTAATAATAATTACTTAATGTAATTAAAAAGATGATTAATTAAAGTAATTAAAGGATAATTACTTAAAGAACAATTAATTATTAATTTAAGTGATTAAAGGTTAATTGCTTAATAATTTAAGGTTAATTAATTAGATTAATCAAAGGTTAATTAATAAATTAATGATTGAAGGTGGATTAATTTATAATTACTTAATTAATTAAGGGCTAATTAATTATGTAATTAACTTAAAGGTTAACTTAATTAACGTGATTAATTAAGGAATAATTAATTAATTAAAGGTAATTAATTAAGATAAATAATTAAGGTTGATTAATTAATTTCATTTATTAATATCAAATGATTTGTAATTAATTAATTAGGATTGGGTGATTAATTCATAAGTAATTAATTAAAGTGAATAAATTAAGGATTAAACAATTAATCAATATTTCTTATGGGTGATTATTGAATGCTTAGATTGCTTATGGATGTTTGAATTGTATTGAAATACTTGAATTGATGCTATCTCTGATCTGTGATATTCTGTTCAGTGAATTGAGCTGTGTGTAACTTATTTATTTATCTGCGATGAATTTATTTATTATCTGTGAATCTGTGAATGAAAGATAAGCGTTATAGATTATACAGCTTATCGATATTGCCATACTTGAATCTGTGATGGTTGTTGATATTGCACTATTGTGTAAAACCCCTAGACTACACATATACGCATACAAATATGGATATCATAGGAAACTTGGTTAAGTCATGGGGATTTTGAGATGATGAAATTTTTTTGGAATTTAAATTTTGAATTCAAGTTTGTTTGGAAGTGAAAATGGTTTTAATATGAAAAGCTTTTGAAAAAGGAAGTTTTTAAAATTTAACCATTTTGAATATAATATGGTTTATTAAAATTTAAAATTAAAATTGAATTTGAATTCAAAGAATATAAGTTAAAATCTATGTAAGTTTTAATTGGAAATTCTATCCAACAAACTTTAATTGATTTCTAAAAGTTTTGGAACATTAAAGTGGAATCTTGAGAAGTAATTACTTAAAGTATTATTCTAAATAATCGATTTAAACTTTGGAAACTATGGTTTGAAAAGAAGTATTTAAATTATAAAATGTATATGTATGGGTTTTTTAAACCATTTTCAAAGTATTTTAATGGAATTGTTTTGAGGATTCAAATCTAACTTAAATAGAATCTGCTTAGGGTGCTGCAGGTTCGTTGATTTTTCAAATTTGACTTTAAAGGGCTACAACTTAAGCAAATTGAATTGGATTGTTCCAAAACGAGAAAATTCATTCTCAAATAATAATGGCTTTCATGTGAAGGAAATTTTTTCCAGTTTCTGTTGAAAGGATTTCCAAGTTATGATTTAAATCACATTTGAAATGGAAATTGTTTTGAAAGCTATGAATTGAGTTTTGATAAAGATATAAATGGGTGAATCACTTTTGAAAAGGGAATTGTTTTAAAAACTATAAAAGGATCTTTATTAAAGATCTAATGAACTTTGTTTCAAACTAAGGAGGATTACAAAGATAAATCTTTTGTTTAAATATTGTGAGTGAATCTTTGTGAAAGATTTGTGAACTTTTTTTCTAGTTGAAAAGGATCTTAAAGGTGTATCTTTTGTATAAAAGATTTGGAACTGAAATAGTTTTGAAAACTATAAATGAATCTTTGTGAAAGGTTGGTGAACTTTGTAAAGTGAATCTTTTTGTTTAAAAGATTAAAAGTGGAAATTGTGTAAACCATTCAAAAAAAGGTTTTGGGCTTTAAGCTGTGACTTAACTAAGATCCCAATATTCATATGCTTTTTAAATTAAGTGCTCATTATTCGGTTTAGCTGGAAGAGGACCTTATGTCATAAAACCCGTTTTGAATAATGATACGATGAAATGGATAGAAATTGAAGACCGATGGTGAAGATCGAATATTTTCTAAAGCGAAAGGATAACTCGTCGATTGTCTCTGCAACGAATGACCCCGGTGTAGAGATTTGATCACCCTTTGTGATGAGGAGTCTGGACGTGATTTTGGATTATCCAGATTGCAAGGCTTCTTATAAAGTGCCTTCGGTTCTGTTTGAACCCGAAATAGACTTTTGTGGATGTATGCTTGACGTTATACTTTGAGATGTAGAGCTGGTTTCTATCAAATACATTTTTGTTTGGTGGCGGAGAATTTATTCTCTTAGCTTAACACTCTTCTCTGAGACGTACGAGCTCAGAGGTTATGTAGTTGATGGTTACTAGTGATACATTCCCAATTTGGTAATGTGGCATATGAACTGCTGTTGATCATGTGTTGATCGAAGCATGGCTTTTGTGAAAAACATAGCTTTGTAGAACGTGACCTCGTCAGACCTCACAACCCGAAATGGTCGAAGCAGGAAGGATGCAGCAAGGTTATTTGGGGGTAGCGCCCCCTGAGGTATGTCCATTTCCTTCTGGATAGAAATGGTATCATGGTGTGGAGCCTAGATACTTAACTTATGTGGTTGCTGCAAATCTATTGCTTTGTGGTTGTTGGTGAATCCCAGGATAAAGGTTGGTTACGACCAGGGGATGACATACTCGTGACAGTTAGTTACCTAGTTTCAGAGGTAACCCTGCCTTGTGTTGGCAGAGATCCGGTTAGGTTCTCGAGGCGTCCTTCCAGAGGCATACCCATGCGGCCCAGGAAGTTCCTTTGCCTGACCATTTGTTGGAAATCCAAAGAAACAATACGAGCCCTTTGCAATTGCAGTTGTATAACCTTCCACCTCAGGTGGTGGCTATAGCAGGCATAATATAATGGTACCTATGCTGGCTAAGATTGATATTATATTTTCAAAATTGTTTTCTGCACTATGCACTGATAATAATAATATTATCAAAAGGATTTGTATATCAAGCATGTTTGACTATCATAAGGAGAAATCTCCCCCAAGTGTATGATTGCATTGTGTGTGCCGGGCGGCTTTATAGTTGTTTCATTTTTCAAAAAGCATTGCGAATTTCTTTTACTTCTTTTGTTATTTATTTTAAAGGTAAATTGTTTTCATTTGCTCACACCAGCCCCATGACTGACCTGGAGTTTATTGTTCCCTTCCTAAACTCTGGGTGCCAATAATTTTCCACACGGGCAGTCTAGAGTTGGGTTTTTTGGATAATCAAATAGTAGGTGTAGATTCGATAGCATCTAGCCTTCGGATTTAGCAATAGCATTTGTTCACTTGGACTGACCCTGCTTAATACAACATGATGATGGTGGTTTGAGATTGTGAGCACTGGAATGGAGATGCAATATTGGATTCTCAAGCTCTCTTTCTTTCAATTGGAGTTAATGTTGGTGTTCTTTTATCAAAGATATCTTTCTGCTATTGTCTGTCTCTCATATATGTTGTACAATTCATTTGTATCATTGTTGTAATCAACTGTTGTATATCAATAAAATCATTCATTCTTTTCCGCTGTGTTGTTACACTTAATGTGTTATAAGCTCCGACGAACCAGATTCGACGTTTAAATCTGCGGCATTCGAATACGGGTGAAGTATTTGGTGCCAATTTTCGAGCATCAAAATCCGGGTCGTCACACACATGCACAAGGCTTACCACCACATTTAAGAGTAAACATGTATTTAAGCATCGGTTAGGCATTATTTGGAGCTTTTCATTTCATACAAGCATCTATATGCTGGTTTGAGGCAGTTTTGTTTCAATGATCTATGTGCTAGTTTTAGGCAGTTTTGTTTCCATGGCTGTACTTAAGTCTCTCTTAAACTCCAAATTTCAATTTGGATCAAATAATACTATAATTTTATGAAAAATACATGAGTTATCAAATATGCCTAGCACAGATTAATCTTCCACTAAAGATTAATCCATAGTCCATAATTACCACCTAGTACCCGCCTAGTGACTTTTACAACCATGGTATATATAACTTATATTAACTGTTAAAATGAATAAATGTCTTTACTTAATTATTGACAATTAAATTATAAGTTAACATGGCAATAATATATATGTATATAAAATGGTTCTATATAGTATATAATGATGATGCAAATGTAAATCAGAATATACTTTATGGAGAGGCAACCTTAAAATCACACATCGAATTAGAAAGTCTCCTAAGTCCCTACCTAAAGTTGATGGCTTTGGTGTATCATCACTTGGATTGTTTTGTATAATGTTTAATTTGGAAAGTGCTCGACTATAGGGTGGATGGGTTATAGATTATGGCGGCCAAAGAAGGAAGATAGAGGACCAAAAAGAAGATCTAAAAAGCGGAATCTTTGAGTTGCTTATATAGAGGATCAAGTGGAAAAGATCTTCTACTATTTCCTATTACCTAGTCTAACCCAAAGATTCCCTCTACAACTCTTGTGGAAGGATCTCCATTAGTCCTCTAATGGACCAAATGTACTTCAAACCCAATAGAAAATAGCTCCATTAAACTAATCTAAATGTATATTAATATCGTATATTAATACGCGCATATTTAACTTTACATATGCAACCTATTAAATACTAATAGTACATAGAACATTTCTAAAGGCTTACCTATTTACTAAATACACCTCAAACAAAAAATACAACATTGTATAATATTTCTTAAATATTTGTTAATTTAATTAATTTCTAACTATTATAAATTAATTAAATCGAATGGTATTTTGGATACGGAATGAATTGAGTTATATGACTCACAAGTATAAATTCAGTAAAGAATAATATTTGAACAATTTGGATATTAACATTTACACATCATCTTAGCCAGTGGTGAAGTTTGGCCAAACTTGTGCTTATACATCTCATCGATGAAATCCAGTTTTACAATTTAAGCAGTACCTTTTAGTAACGATTATTTACACACGTTCTCTTGTTAAAACTATTACTTTAGGATATATGGAATTTGGTATTGGTAAAAATTCCAATATTATCCACATTCAACTCGATAATCCATAAAAAAAGTCCGTGGTTCAACAATAACATTTATCATTAACCATTCTACTCTGTTCAAAGATTTTGACTTTGATTTGACTATAGATGACCGTGATACTAACCTCATACAACCGAGGTGACAAATTTTCTTAGTATAGTGTTTCACGTTCAATTTTTCAAACTCAGACCCAAATTATAGTCACTCGATGATTGTTATGCCATGATTTAACTATTATTAAAGTGGAATATCCACATTGTAGTTCGACATTATTCTTAAGTCAACATAATTGTGTAACATGCTCACTCTTAGATTTAATATTTGACCCAGTTGTTATTATCGAACAGAAAACTCTCAAATAAGTCATTTCATAGTTATCTAATAAGATGAGAATGTAATAGTTTGGTGCCTCCAACAATCATGAGCAATACACTGAGCAACAATTAGAAAGCATTATGTAGTCTGGTCTTAATGGATGTATCAATATCCTTTCTTGAAACATCTTGACTAGAAATATTTAAAATAATATGTTATTCCATATTGTGATAATTTTCTTATGATTACAACTATTTGTAATTATTATCACATAATGTATTACTTAAGGATTTTCTAATTTATATACTTTGAATTAATTACTCAATTAATTATATCATAATATAACAAGTATATAATCAAAATCAAACATCTTTATTGCAGACAAATTGATTACAGAGTTAGATAATTTAAAATAAATTACTTAATTTTCCTTAGGACATATCTTAACTCCTTCAGTGTATTGTCACATGCTATAGTATTGGTTGCATGGTTATGGAAATATATGTGTTACTCTAGTATGTATGTGTGGGTAAAATTGTATTCATTATTGTAATGGATTTAATTATGTCAAAATCGATTGTGTTATGCAGTTGTCGTACATTACTTTAGAAGTAGTTAGTCTATGACTTGTATATTTCCCTATATTTTGTAAATTTTTATATCGCTAAAACATGATATGGTATGATATTTTATCGTTTGGGTTTTGGTTTATGCTTTGCTGAATTGAGGGGGTATAGTTCTTTGAGGGGGAGAACATAATGACCCACAAACATGACATATTTAATATTAACTAATCATCAATATTTTTTCAAACTAAATTGGTAACAAAAGAAAACTTTGAGAGGTGTTTTATATTTGGGTATTTGGACCTTACCATCGTGCTTATAAATATCAAAAATCTATATTTCGATACATAACATGACTTACTTCAATTGTCGTTTTGAAAATTAGTGTTTATTAGACCTCTATGACTGATTCGGCCTAAGATGCCTCCTTTTTTCAATAAATACAATGTTTGTGGAAACCTAGGGCAACCTCCACACTTTCTTTAATCATTTTTCTAGCCACCCCTTCAGGTCTTAATTTCTCTAGGCTAATGGAGATTATCTCTTCTAATTTCAAAATACGACGATTTACAAATCAACCCGAAACTGGGCCTTATGATATACCCTTTCATACAATGCGACCACACAAATGTAATAATGGTGCTCATTTGTCATAATTATTCATATATGATGTGAATATTCCTTAAAAGTTAAGGAAAAATGGAGTATTCTCAACTATCCATGAGGATCGACAGTGAAACATCGTTGATAAGATTGGTGGATGGCAAGAGGTTGTAAAGAAGGATGATCAAAGTTAATCCATAGTGTTCAATACCATCAGAAGTGGCGGATTCGCATTAAAAATTTAATTAGAGTTTAGAGAGGGGTTGGCATCGACTAGCTTTATCCATGGTGGTGGAGCGGAGGGACGTCGGGTTATGGTTGTTCGGGCAGGCGAAGTCTTGAGGGGTGAATGGCGGTGGTCCGAGGCCTAGGGTGGCGGTGATAATGGATGAAGGTCGGTGCCTGGGATGAGGTTCGCTATCTAAAGATTTGATAAGGGAAGGTAAACTTTATTTAAACCTTTCATGCATTCCCTTATTAAAAATTAAACCCTAGATATTGTAATCATCGCATATTTTGTGTACAACCTTCATTTCATGCGGAATTTATTTTGTTGGGTTTGTGGTGAGATTTTGAACATTTTGGAATATGGTTTTTAGGCTTTTGGGGCATTTGTGAAACCACCTTGGTAGAATTCAGTACTCATAAGTATTTATATTTTAAAATATTACATAGGTGTTTAAAGATACACACACTTATTGAGATATATTATACCTCTTATTGATATCGTTGGAATGTGGTGATGTTTCTGATAAGATTTTTATTTTTATTTGCTTGTTGCTATTCGATTATTATATAGTTAGATGCTGAATTTGTTATGGTAATATAGATTTGCGAAAAATAATTAATTAATTGAAAATTAGTATAAAGTGGTAATTTGGGACAAACGATATTCTTACACATTCTGGGGTAATATTTATAAATAATTTTGATAGATAATTTGTAATGAAGTTGCAGTCTAAATTTTATTTCACTTATCATTTGTGAATTCTCGGGGATATTCATAAATGATATTGAAAACCTATTTAAAGCGATTTTGGGAAAGAATTATCGTTTTTACAATAATAAATAAATATAAGAGAATATGAGGATAAGTTGAGATTATTTGATATAAATAATAGTATTGAGTTTCGTGAAATTTAAATGAGTAATATAACTATTTTTGGGTAATTAATCATATTACTACTTTTACGAGTATTATTGGGAAATGATATTATTATTATTTAATGCAATAAGAGATATTTGGGATAATTATAAAGAGATATTTAGAGGTATTTTTGAGTCAAATTATTATTATTTTCAAGTAAGATAATAAAATCGTATGAGTATCTTAAAAGGATATATATATATATATATATTATAGAAATATCCAAATTGATTATTATTATTATTTTAGGTTGAAAAGAATAAACTGAATTAAAAAGGAAAAACTATCATTTTTAGAAAAGAAAACAATAATAATATGCTTTGAAAGAGAGTTTTATAATAATTAATATTATTTTGATAATAGTAATATATAGTTTTTAAAGTATCTTAAGTGAATTGATTAATTATTTAGAGTAATAACTACAAAGCGACATTTAGATATGTGAAGTAAAATGTTACTATTTTAAAGTCAGTAAATCATAATTTATATATTGGAAGAAAATTGATGATATGTGGATAAATAATAAATTAATGATTATACTACACCAGGGAAAAGTATTATTATATGTTGTTGTTCATTTGTTGTGTGAGTTAGTGTTACCATTATAGAACATGCTATTTAGGCGTGTATTTACTGCTTTAGGTATACACCTTTTTGTATTTATCATGTGGTGAGTCGATTGCTCTTTGGATTGGGTAGTTGTTATTAGTATTTACTCGATGTTTTTGTATATAGAGTTATTTGTAATTACCCTTTGTGAGCATGTATGATTATTGGTTTTCATTGATAGTTGTTATTGTTATTTGATGTGTAGCTAGTGCTATTATTGCTCGTGGATTGGTGTATTCACTTTAGTGTTGAGCGTTGGTGTTTATCCGATTATTTTGATTGGCATTGCTGGAAATAGGAATTAGATGACTTTTTGTTGTGTCTATAGGTTAGAGTATTGTTTCCTATTTCGTATTATCATGCCATGCTAAATATGATGGATATGCATGTATTATTATGTGGACGTGCTAGCTATAAATGTTATTCCGTGCTAATGTTTGTGATCATGTGCGAAGAGCTAGTCCGGATATGAATATAGAACTACGTAGGGAGTTTTTATTCTATACAATAGCCATTGAATCCCTTGGGTTAGGCTGGTGTGTATAGATATTTGCACAGCCTTAAAACTAAATGAAAGCTTTTCCTTTTTTATTTTGTATTTTGACTATTATGCATATCTTTGTTGTATATGTCAATATATAACTACTCAGGTTTGTAGGTAAAGATAATGGAAATAGGATGAAGTGAGTCTATGACTTGTGCTTTCAGTTGTTTATTTTCTTACATTTTTATCGAGCGTTTGTCCTTCTATTTTATATTGAAGAACTTATGATTGTAATATGGATGTGGATAAATAGAAGATGCGTCATTTCTAATATTGGTACTTGTATTTAACACATTTGATAAGTAATATTTTGTTGTTCAATTCTGTTGTAAGGTATATTTAAAATTTGTAATTTTTTTAATTTATTTATCCACACGACCCACTATTTTTATCGTCTAGGTTAATGTAAAATTATAGATGGCATTTGACACTAATTTTAGGTGTTAAGAGTAGTGGACCGTTTTAATTCTATCATTATCCAAACATTTTGTTTATCATAAGAGTGATACTTTATTTAAGCAGAGCACTTCTTTTGATGTCTTAGAGGTTCAAATCCATGGCCTCTAGAACCTACGTCTAGAGGGCATACACATGTTAGTAGTCCTTCACCTATCGTTATCAAAACTTGTTTACAAACTTTATAAATATCAGATAAACATCAGATCTGAAACTAATAAACTTAGATAAGAAAGGGATGTAATATGAATCTTAAAGGTAATTAAAGTCACCTCTTCTTTTGATAAAAAAAACTTGTATTTGCTCTTCCCTGGGTAATGGCGGCCAAGCTTAAGGTTTTGTTTATATATAATGAAATAAAAAAATAGAATTTTTTTAAGAGATATAATAGTTAATATCATGAACTTTGTGCTATAACTTGCCTATTAATCATTTTCTTAACATATTATTACATCTTAATTCTCCTCGGCCTATTAAATAAAAATATATATCCGAAAGTTAGTTCTTTAGAATTCAATTTTAAATCGTAAAATTTTACTTCATTGCACTGTAATTTATTACCCAACGTTTAATTTAATTAATCATTCAAATGTCATTGCGTGCTACTAATCAAAATTTTAATAGGATAATTGAATTTTAAATTAAAAAATTGTTTGCCAAGGACGGTGATGCCGCAATCCTAATGACCAAGTTATCAGAGGGAGTTAATCACCGGACAGTCCGGATCAAAGGGGTCAAGTGGAGCGGTCTAGATTATCACCATCTTCATAAACATCGACTAATTTGCAGAAGCATCTACTAAAATTTGATTTCAATTCATACAAACTCAATCACAACCCATTATTACACTCAATCAAGCGTAATAGCATATATATAGTCACAGTGAAAAAGTTTAACTCAATGTTTCATTCATTGTTTTAACCACTATCCCCAGCATCCACTATTCCTTCACACATGCAACCGTCAACCATCAACTCCATCTCCCACGTCCGCATCTCCTAGTCATGCATTACCACCATTGCATTTTCCATTTCCTTTACAATGAGTGTCTAGCATTGCACCCTAACTACCGTCAACGTCAATGTTGCATGTCGACATCATGCTTAAACAACCATAGTCGAACACCCATGCCTACGCGCTAGCCCCTCTTGATATGCACATCATTCCCTACTAGGTCTTATGTTTTGCCTATGTCGCGCCTTTTCCCCAATCGTGCACGCATGCCTACTCCTCGTGCGCACTGGTCGAGCATCCTCGAGCTGATTGCACGCCACTGCTTAAGCTTGATTATTCTCTTTTCATGTTTTGATTTGGGAGTTAAAAATTAGAAGAAGAGAAATGTAGAAAATTAGGACGGGTAAATGGATAAGCAAACATGTATGGTACTAAAGCGGTATCAAAATGGATAAGGGACGCTTTTATTATATTTCTTTGCTAATTGAATTGTAACTTTGGCCCACTTTAAATGTTTAATTTGCATATAAACCTCTTTCATTTACGTATATAAATAATTCTATCATTTATTTATAAATATAATTTATATCATAATATAAATTTTAAATAAATTTTGTATTCAATAAAATCTCTAAAATAACATTCTTAATCTCATTTATCAAATATTCCCACCTTTTTATCCAATTAAAACATTTTTTACAACTTGAAACCATTTTAAATCCCAAATTCTCCATATAATCCCAAAAATTCATTTTTATGCACTAAAATCTTAATATAAATCCTACGACATATTTCATTGTGTTAATTTTATCTAGCTCCTTACTGGGATGTTATAATAAACACTGGCTTAAGTATTAAGTGATAAGGCATCGTAGACCAAGATTTTAGAGGTCTCGGAGTCGATCCTTTGAGACATCAAAATTGAGTGCTCGGCTAAAATAAAGTACCACTTTTATTTTAAAAAAATACTTATATAATTAATTTATTTACTATAACATTCACATACTTAGCTTAATTTAAAATAAGGGATGTTACACTAGTATTATGAAACTACGTTATCTCAGCTATTCAACGGGGACACATGTCAACATCAGGCTAAGCTTCTAGAAAAATTAGTAGGCATTAGCATTTAACACGTCATAAAGCCGTGCAAATCAACGGATAACCAGACTGCAACAAGAGCCTCAATTAATACCCTCCAATCTACCAAGTCACCAATTTACATAGCTAAAAATGCATCATCTACCTACCTGGTTTTACCGATGCCATTCCAACACCGAAAAATAATACGTTGACTGTGTGTTAGTAAAGCATCAGGAAGTGTCTACCTACGTTAATTTACCGATGCCTATAAAATGGCATTCGCGCAACGTCGATAAGGTGTCGCCCCTAACCATACATACCTAGTCGACGTTCTCTCCTCTATCCACTTTTTGAATTTAAAAAATCTTGCCATCTTATCGCCTCCTTCATCCTCCATGCCACCGCAAGCCAAATCACTCTCCAAGCCCAATGCTGCCACTTTCCCCAAGCCAAACCCGCTGGAAGCCAAACCCCTCCCAAGCCACCACCTCCATGTACAACACCTCGTCGACGCAAGCAACTGCCTCCCAAGCCTCCAAGCCCAACGCTTCCTTCAAGTCGCTGCATCTACAATGCTCTAGGCCACTACATGCTATCCCACTATCGGCTCTCAAGCATCCCTTAAGCTTCCAAACCACCGCAAGCAACGCTCTCCGTCAGCATGATTTATAGCCCGGATTCATTATTTAATTCAAGGTTATTATTTGATTAGATTCATGTATGATAAAAATTTGTTGGTTAAAGTTCATTGAAATATGATTGTTGACATATATTCGTTATTATGATAATTTGTATATGATTTGATATATCATTGATATTAGTTTTAAATTGTTCGATAATTTATTGTCATTGATACGTTATTATTAATGAAACCTCATAGATGTTTAATTTCTCGTATGATGAATCAGAGTTATTAATATATTTGATATACTGTTAGTGATGGATTGATAAGATGAATGTAGTTTATATAATTTTAGAAACTGAATTTCACTATATCTAGTGTAACAACCCGATTTTTCGACGCCTGAAAAACCGAACCATTAGGGTAAAAAGAAGAAGGAGTTAGAAGAAGAGAAAACAAATAACACAGAATCTTACCATCGCAGCGGAATAAAATATAATAGATAATAACAGATCTTTACACAAAAGAAAATATATCTGTTTTATACATATATAATCAGAATACAACATCAGAGTTCAATACAATCAACAAAAATCAGAACGGTTATAATATCGCATCCTTCTAAATCTGAATACATAGCGAAATTTACAATAAATACGTCGGATACGTCCCGCCATTCAGCTCGTCTCCTGAGCCCCAATGCAGTCCATCCAGAATCTGTACTCTATAATACTTGGTTTGACCCAAGCATTATAGTTAAATAACACCCGAGTCAGTCTGGAAAACCAACATGAGAAATCACACTCAATTGGATTATTAAAGTTTCAAAAATTCTTTGAAAATCAAAAGCATCTCTTAAGACCACACCACAAATAAACATGTCGGGTTTTTACCTTACGATAGTTAAAACATTTCTTATAAAATCGTCTTATATTATAATAGGGTCTATATACAAATACTTATTCAAATAGACGAAATTGTTACATTTATTAAATTCCAACTAATAGGTATACAAACAAAACCGTAAAGGCACGTAGGGAGAATGGATTTCCAACTAATGACTAGGCACTGGGGTACCACCTGTCATACTACGTGGCCTAGATCACAGTACCGAGGATCCCTTCCGATCCCCTGCAACATAAGACTGAGACTACCCCTTATTAGATAATCCCGAGTAAGATCACCCCACGGTTGGGATTAGCAACCCCACCACACAGTCGAAATAAAAAGGGACATCTAGACAGGGAAGGCCTTACCCTAATAGACGCGACCCACTTAGCCTTGCTGCATAACCCCTGATTTTCAGTCATTCCCGGTTGATGAGGCTCGAGGCTAAGTGTTACCGTTTTAGAACATTTCACTTAGAAAGCATTCATCCATACAAGTTCGTCCTGGGTTTGAACGGAACCGAAGGCACTACTCCTACTACATCCATTTTGGAATCACCCTCAAGATCAGTAGTGATTAGCCCTTGTACTTCACTGCTCCATCTTCGACTCCAAGCTCTTGTCTTCATCATGAAAACATTCAAACTGGATCGAAGTGGTTTTCGGGAAATAAATCTCGATCTCGGTCTCTTCGAAACGATCAGCGCATTGGTCAATATTGATAGTCGGTTATTTAACTATCAAATAATATTCACAAACAATCATCAAGCCATAATAATTTCTCTCAAATTATTTATTAACCTCAAAATATCTTCAAAAGATATTTTTCCACTTTTCAACCCCTTTTGAAAAAAGTTTCAAACCATTCTTCTCTCACGGAATAAATTCCCCAAATATTTTCGATTCCCACTGAAATCACCAA
The DNA here is from genome assembly GCA_030765085.1 of Allium cepa. Classification (NCBI taxonomy): domain Eukaryota; kingdom Viridiplantae; phylum Streptophyta; class Magnoliopsida; order Asparagales; family Amaryllidaceae; genus Allium; species Allium cepa. The sequence goes on from CM060935.1 coordinate 65,681,466, forward strand.
GTACAAAGTACTTTAAATTTTAAAATAGTTTAAAACACTTTATTATAAAATATACTTTAAAACATTTAAACTAAACAACTTAAACACTTTATTCAAAAACATATGCTTTGAAAATATTTAAAATAAAACTACTTTATAAAATTTAGATATTAATAATAAATTAATAAACAGTTACCTTTTAAAATTTTAACAACTTAAATAATAATTTCTTAAAAAAACATTCCTTTAAATAACTTTAAAACTTTCAACTTATATTTAAAAATCAGCTTTGAAAACGTACTTCGCTTTTCAAGGAATCCACTTCTCGTTCACATCTTTTAAAAATAAACCACTATTTATTTTAAAACAAATTACCCATTCCTCTATAAATTTCCATCGTGAAATTTATATTTCTAAAATATCCACTGATATCTTAATTTACTTTATAAACCCAATTTATAAAGTCCCGTAGCTTATTCCTTTAAAATCACAGTTTTCAAATTCTTTATCAATTTCCAAATTAATTTTCAGATTTTACTCCATTTCAAAATAAATTCCTTTACTTACTCTATTTTTATTTCAAAACCCAATAACTTCAGATTTTACTTCTTAAATTATGATTTAAAATCTTATTTAACTGAAATTACCAATTTCATACTTTTCCAAATTCCTTCTTTTATCCTTTCCAAAAGATTTAAACCTTGAATTTTAAAATAAATTATTTATTTCTTTAAATAATATTATTTAGGTTTTAAAATTCATTATTTCCCCTTTTTATTCTAAATCTCCTTTCCCATACTTGAAATTTATTTATTAGAATTTAAAAATTCACTTTTATCTCTTTATTTTTCATTCTTCAATTTATTCCTATTTCTCTAAAATCATTTTACTTACAAATTATCTCTTTTAATTTTCTTTTCAAATATCAAATCTATATATTTTTGGTAACCCCGTATACCCAAATATATTCAAGCACACCATAACATCCATTATTTCCAATTACCGTCGTAATCTATCACAGATTATCCAATAAATCATAACACAGAATAGTTAAACAAATCAAATATTTTGAGGAATCGTGTTGGATCCATCCAACCTGTTTTCCTACATCCACAGTTGTTAACATAATATAAAATACCAATTCCACTTCGAGGTGGAATATCGTGGTATATGGGATCAAATAATATCATCCGCTATTATGCGGCGCATATGGTCTCATCCGCTATATAATGCGAGAAATCAATCACTCCAAATACATATATAATGCCAATTCCACTTCGAGGTGGAATATCGTGGTATATGGGTTTAATATAATATCATATGCGGCGCATAGCGTCTAATCCAATATAACTGATAATAATCTATCATCCAAGCATACAATCAACAATTATAAATTTAACTATTTAAATTTATATAAAACCCAGATGAGTGAGATTAACTCACCTTTAAATTTATTTGCAGTCCACTTCAATTCAACTTGGTTTCCTGGGTTATAACCTTGTATAAACATTTATAATTTTTATCAATATTCGAGTCAATTGAACAATTAAATTTTCAGATATTTCATTCTAAACAAATAAATTTAATTTTAAACCGATTTCCATTTATAGAATATTTTAGCAACCAAACAATTAAACAAGTTAATTAAATTAATTTCTAAAAATACACTATTTTTGCTAAAATTTATAACTTCAAAAATCTAGCTTTTTATTAAATTCTTTGGTATTTAAAATCCTTATATACCTTACTTAAACTAATTTTCCTAAATAAAAACATTTCTAGTTACCAAAATGATTACATAAGTTTACTAATAGGTAAACACTATAATACATATTGCTATATTTATTTTTATTTTTAAAATAAGCTAATAGGTTTTATATGTAAATCCCTCTTTCTTTCTTTTTTCTTTTTCTTACCTCATTTATAAAACTATACACATTAAAAATAACAAGTACAGATTTAAAAATCTGTTTTCCCTTTCTGTAAAACACAGCAGTAATTTACTTTACTATGTAAATATATACATATATATACATATAAATTTATAGATTGCAGAAAATAGATTGTTTAATAAAATCTACTATTAAACTATTATTATTCTCTGTCTTCCTATACAAATCTATATGGGTATTACCAATTTAAGTTACAAAGAACAGCATACATACCTCACAAAAATTAAACACGAGATGGACCTCATCTCGTTCAACGCCTAGACCACCAAGCCCCGTTCTTCCTTCATCTACCTCGCGTCAACCTCACGCACTCACATCACAATGTCACACTCTAGAACGTAACCTCTCCCTCTTCGCGAATCTGCCCTCGACTCATCCCCAATTTATCGCGAGCCCTACCGAAGTCGATCAACCACACGACACCACCGCAGTCAAACATCTCTCGCCGCCTTGTCGAGCTCGCAACAACGTGAAATCCTAACAAGACCACGTCGCTAATGTCAGGTCACATCCCATCCAATCGCGATGTCATCCTAAATGAGCAATCGTGCGTGAGCGCCGCGATCCTCCCTAGTTGCCTCCATCGCGATCGCGCGTGAGCGCCTCTTTGATTTGTTGATCGATCTTTTTTTTTCTAGATTCTGATTTGAAAGGAGAAGGGTTCAACTCAGATTTAAATTGAAAGAGCGGCCATTAATTTGCTCGGATTGGTTTCGATATTGAAAGAATGGGTCTAATTTCAAATGAATTTGAATTATATTTTATTAATTATTTTACAGTGCTTGGCAAAAACAAACGAAGGACATCTGGTAAGAAACCAGAGAAGGTAGAAAACGCATGTACAAAAGAATGAGATGTGTTAAATTTGTCGATTGAATAAATATATATTCAATTTAAATTCAAATTCAAATCATCACGATATCGCAATTCAAGATCTCGATCTCCAATCGAGGTGTGCCACTAGGCGTTTATAATGTTAAACCCCTATTCTGAACGCAATGGAAAATGTTTCGAGGCCTAACTCGATCGTATGGAGAAGATAGCTTTTTAGACCCAGTTACAATATTAAATTCCGATTTAATTTTCAATGCGTTTACTTATCATACGCCCACATGACAATTTCTAACACTACGGAAATTGAAATCAGATAATAATACACTATTACGGATCCAATGGAACTGGTTTCATCGAATTCCGAGACTGTGCCTCGGAAGGCTTTTTTTAAATTCAGTTTAAACTATATATTTTTAAAACTGAACCAAACACTTTCAAATTTAATGTTAAAATTTTTATTACCTTCAGAATGACCAATGTGAATTTTCTAAGCATTTAAAATATTTTTAGCAAACTTAGAATTCTAGATTCAACATCTTTCCCAATTCAATCATTAAATTTAATTACCAATTAAATAGTGATATTTGAAATTCAAGTTAGAAATTAACCCTTAAACATTTAAAATAAATTAAATATTCTAATTTCAAATATCTAAAAATTCTGGGTTGTCACATTCCTCCCCCCTTAAAAGAATTTCGTCCCCAAGATTATTAGTTAAGAGGAATGGTCTATAACCCGCTAACTAAAAATCTCATTACCAATAGTTTTTAACACCACTCAAAACAATCTTTTAATAAAGACATTATCACCCTTACTAACTTTCCAAACAAATTCACTTACCCAACCATTCCAATTTGAATTTAAAACCAAAATTTAAATTATCAAAAAATTTCTAACTCCCTAAATTTTTGAAATTTTTTGCCAACGTCTCCTTTGCGCGGCTAGCTCGGTACAACTACAAAATGCCTCTACGGGCCCTCAGATTTCAAAAGAAAACAAAAGGCCAAATGGCTAGACTAGAAAATCATCAAATTTCATATAGAAATTTAAACACATACCTCTATGTTGTCCAATTCAAAATTTTCATTGAAAATCATCCATTTATCCTTTGCCTTTAGATACCTGTATATCTTAATAAGAAATCATATCCAATTATAGATTTCAAAGTCATTTTATACATTTCTTTACAATAGTTTCAATATCTATTTCATTCAAGCCCGTCCATACGCAATATCAAATCTGATCGCTCACTCGATCACACAATTTCACCTCCGAACTAGTATCCTCCACCCGCCTTCCTAGTGCGGACTCAAATCTGGTTTCTTGATCAGAAACCGCCATTCACCTTGCGTAGCCACCAACTATGATAGAGAATTTCCAGAATCAATCAAAAACCCATATTCAGAGTTCGCCGTCGAAAATCAAGTGAAAAATCCCAATTCGGATCGGTGCAACTACCTCGAAATTCTGTGCTCGAATCTGGATCAAATCACTATGCGAATAAATAATATACGCACATCTTAAGTATTTATATCTATTGATTATTAACTATATCGATTCTCTTTTATTCACATTATTTTGATTTATGTTTCACTTGTCCACAATTATCCCATTTCACAACCTTGCTTAATCTCCCATAAATTTTCTTCCATTTTAAATTCTTAGAACTTTGTTCCTTTAGTCCACTTAAACTATATTTCTCAATTCCACTTAAAAAAATTCAAATTGATTCCAAGATTAAATTTTCAATTCATTATTTTATTTAGTCCAATCTTGACAATTTTCCATTTACTTACAAATTCAAAATGAATTTTAACATTCAATTTCAATTTCATTTACTTGCGATTGTAAACAAATTTATTTAAGTAACCATTTCACTTAGTCCACTTAGACTTTTCCTCAAATTCACCTTTTGATTTAACTAGATTTAGTTATGCTCCATTTCAATTCAAATTTTTAACTTTGATAAGCTTTCCCACTTATTTTAATTTAACTCTCCATAAGTTAAATTTCTATTCTAAACAAATTTCAAACTTTTATAAGTTCCCAAATTTATTTACTTATAAATGCTAATTCATTTGACTATCCATAATTTATTTAAGTAACTATTTCTCTTAGTTTCTTTAGACTTCCTCTAAATTCACTTTTACTTAACTTTATTCATTTACACTCCCTTCAATTTAAATTTTAAACTTCTATAAGTTTCAACTTATTTAAATTCTATGAACATTTTAAATTAACTTCCAGAGTTCAAACCACTTCTTACACACTCAAACTTTTTAATCCAATTCCAGAGTCTTCAACAAATTATTTAAGTATTTCAAAATCATTTTAAAATCAATTATATCCAAAATCCTTGGTATCAAATTATCCTTTGAATTTTAAAATCAAAAGTTTTTATCAAACCAAAACTTCAACATTTCAAAAACCATTTTTGAAATCCATAATTCAATTGCATATCTAATTATTCCTTAAATTTTAAAACCAACCCAGTTCTACAAACAACTCCAAATTTACATCATTCGGGTAGCAATTCCTCTCTTGAAAACTCGAAAATGAACATCGATGATGCTGTAGTCATCACCAAAGTTATCTTCCAACGATCGAAAAGAGTTCAATGATTTTATCTCTTAAAAACCCCTTCAAAAATCTTTAAATTCCAAATCTCTCCAAATTTCAAACCTAATTCAAAATATTTCTCAAATACTATCATCATTATTTCTCTAAAGCTTTTGAAAACCATATTCAAACCCAAAGGAATTTAAACTTTCCCATAATTTCGAATTCCAAATTCTTTCAATTCATATCCAATATTACTCTGGGATTTTATTAAATTATAAATCACACTTATAATTCACATTTACAGATCCTATTTTTTATATAAATTTATTCCTTAACCTTTGGTTAAAATTTTAATTCTTTATTCAACTTCCACTTAACAATGATAATAATTTAATATATCATTTACTAAAAACCAAGCAACCATATATAGCTATAATAATTTATAGAAAATTATTTATTTTATATACAAAAATATTTTGGGTAAAATTATTTCATATACCCTATTTTAAAACAATACTATGTTGGTTTATCTTATTTAAGAGTTTAGAAACTCCTATCGATGACATGGCATCCCACATATCGACCAGAATCTATAAACACTCAACCGATAAGTCAACACAATATAAGAACAAATTTCTATTATATTCACTATACGTGCTCATATCTATTAATACACTCAAACTCATTCTAGAGTACTACAGACTCTATTTAATGAGTAATCCCCACCAGGGCCAAGGTTCTCGCTTAACCTTCAGCTCTGATATCAAATGCAACAACCTGATTTTTCGACGTCCGAAAAACTGAACCATTAGGGTAAAAAGAAGAAGGAGATAGAAGAAGAGAAAACAAATAACATAGAATCTTACCATCGCAGCGGGATAAAATATAATAGATAATAACAGATCTTTACACAAAAGAAAAATATATCTGTTTCATACAAATATTACCAGAATACAACATCAGAGTTCAGTACAATCAACAACAAACTCAGGAAAGTTATAATGTCCCATCTTTCCAAATATGATTACACAGCGGAATTTACATTAAATATGTCGGATACGTCTTGCCATTCAGCTCATCTCCTGAGCTCCATAGCAGTCCATCTAGAATCTGTACTCTATAATACTCGGTCTGACCCGAGCATTATAGTTAAATAACACCCGAGTTAGTCTGGAAAACCAGCATGGGAAATCACACTTAATTGGATTATTAAAGTTTCAAAAATTCTTCGAAAATCAAAAGCATCTCGTAAGACCACGCCACAAATAAACATGTCGGGTTTTTACCTTACGATAGCTAAAACATTTCTTATAAAATCCTCTGATATTATAATAGGGTCTATATACAAATACTTATTCAAATAGCCGAAATTGTTACATTTATTAAATTCCAGCTAATAGGTATACGAACAAAACCGTAAAGGCACGTAGGGAGAATGGATTTCCAACTAATGACTAGGCACTGGGGTACCACCTGTCATAGTACGTGGCCTAGATCACAGTACCGAGGATCCCTCCCGATCTCCTGCAATACGAGGCCGGGACTACCCCTTGCTTGATAATCCCGAGTAAGATCACCCCGCGGTTGGGATCAACAACTGCATCATACAGCCAAAATAAAAAGGGACATCTAGACAGGGATGACCTTACCATAATGGGCGCGACCTACTTAGCCTTGCTGCATAACCCCTGATTTTCAGTCATTTTTGGTTGATGAGGCTCGAGGCTAAGCGTTACCTTTTTATAACATTTCACTTAAAATTCTCATCGTCCTCTTGACAATGTTTTGAAAGCATTCATCCATACAAGTCCGTCTTGGGTTCGAATGGAACCGAAGGCAGTACTCCTACTAAATCCATTTTGGAATCATCCTCAGGATCAGTAGCGATTAGCCCTTGCACTTCACTACTCCATCTTCGACTCCAAGCTCTTGTCTTCATCACGAAAACGTTCAAACCGGATCGAAGTGGTTTTCAAGAAATAAATCCCAATCCCGGTCTCTTCGAAACGATCAGCGCATTGGTCAATATTGACAGTCGGTTATTTAACTATCAAATAATATTCATAAACAATCATCAAGCCATAATAATTTCTCCCAAATTATTTATTAACCTCAAAATATATTCGCGAGATATTTTTCCACTTTTCAACCACTTTTGAAAACAGTTTCAAACCATTCTTCTCTCACGGAATAAATTCCCCAAATATTTTCGATTCCCACTGAAATCACCAAGTACAAAATAATTTAGATTTTAAAATAGTTTAAAACACTTTATTATAAAATATACTTCAAAACATTTAAACTAAACTACTTAAACACTTTATTCAAAAATATATGGTTTGAAAATATTTAAAATAAAAATACTTTATAAAATTTAGATATTAATAATAAATTTTTAATAAAAAGTTACCTTTTAAAATTTTAACAACTTAAATAATAATTTCTTTAAAAAAATTCCTTTCAATAACTTTAAAACTTTCAACTTATACTAAAAAATCAGCTTTGAAAACATACTCCGCTTTTCAGGGAATCCACTTCTCTTTCACACCTTTTAAAAATAAACCACTATTTATTTTTAAAACAAATTACCCATTCGTCTATAAATTTCCATCGTGAAATTTATATTTCCAAAATATCCACTGATAGCTTAATTTACTTTATAAACCCAGTTTATAAAGTCCCATAGTCTTATTCCTTTAAAATCACAGTTTTCAAATTCTTTATCAATTTCCAAATTGATTTTTCAGATTTTACTCCATTTCAAAATAAATTCCTTTACTTACTCTATTTTTATTTCAAAACCCAATAACTTCAGATTTTAATTCTTAAATTATGATTTAAATTCTTATTTAACTGAAATTACCAATTTCATGCTTTTCCAAATTCCTTCTTTTATCCTTTCCAAAAGATTTAAAGGTTCAATTTTAAAATAAATTCTTTATTTCTTTAAATAATATTACTTGGGTCTTAAAATTCGTTATTTTTCCTTTTTATTCAAATTCTCCTTTCCCATATTTGGAATTTATTTATTAGAATTTAAAAATTCACTTTTATCTCTTTATTTTTCATTCTTCAATTTATCCCAAATTCTCTAAAATCATTTTACTTACAAATTATCTCTTTTAATTTTCTTTTCAAATATCAAATCTATATATTTTTGGTAACTCCGTATACCCAAATATAGTCAAGTACACCATAGCATCCATTATTTCCAATTACCATCGTAATCTATCACAGATTATCCAATAAATCATAACAGAGAATAGTTAAACTAATCAAATATTTTGAGGAATCCTGTTGGATCCATCGAACCTGTTTTTCTGCATCCACAGATGTTAGCGCAATATAAAATACCAATTCCACTTCGAGGTGGAATATCGCGGTATATGGGATTAAATAATATCATCCGCTATTATGCGGCTTATAGGGTCTCATCCGCTATATAATGCGGGAAATCAATCACTCCAAATAATTATATAATACCAATTCCAATTCAAGGTGGAATATCACGGTATATGGGTTTAATATAATATCATCTACTATTTTGCGGCGCATAGGGTCTAATCCAATATAACTAATAATAATCTATCATCCAAGCATACAATCGACATTTATAAATTTAACCATTAAAATTTATATAAACCCAGATGAGTGAGATTAACTCACCTTTAAATTTGTTTGCAATCCACTTCAATTCTACTTGGTTTCCTGAGTTATAACCTTATATAAACATTTATAATTTTTATCAAAATTGAACAATTAAATTTTCAGAGATTTCATTCTAAACAAATAAATTTAATTTTAAAACAATTTCCATTTACAGAATATTTCAGCAACCAAACAATTAAATAAATAAATTTCCAAAAATACACTATTTTTATTAAAATTTATAGATTCAAAAATCTAGCTTTTTATAAAATTCTTCGGTATTTAAAATCCTTATATACCTTTACTTAAACTAATTTTCCTAAATAAAAACATTTCTAGTTACCAAAATAATTAAATAAGTTTACTAATAGGTTAATCACTATAATACATATTGCTATATTTATTTTTATTTTTAAAATAAGCTAATAGGTTTTATATGTAAATCCCTCTTTCTTTTTTTTCTTTTTCTTACCTCATTTATAAAACTACACACATTAAAAATAACAAGTACAGATTTAAAAATCTGTTTTCCTTTTCTGTAAAACACGGCAGTAATTTACTTTACTATGTAAATACACACACACACACACACACACACACACACACACACACACACACACATATATATATTGCAGGAAATAGATTATTTAATAAGATCTACTCTTAAACTATTATTATTCTCTTTTTTCCTATACAAATCTATATGGATATTACCAATTTAAGTTACAAAGAACATCATACATACCTCACAAAAATCAAACACGAAATGGACCTCATCTCGTTCGGCGCCAAGACCACCAAACCCCGTTCTTCCTTCATCTACCGCGCGTCAACCTCACGCACTGACATTACAATAACACAATCCAGAGCGTAACCTCTCCCTCTTCGTGAATCTGGCCTCGACTCATCCCCAATTGATCGTGGGCCCTACCGAAGTCGATCAACCATATGACACCACCACAGTCGAACATCTCTCGCAGCCTTGCCGAGCTCGCAACAATGCGAAATCCTAACAAGACCACGTCGCCAAAGTCTGTCGCACCCCATCCAATCGTGACATCATCCCAAATGAGTAATCGCGCATGAGCCCCGCGATCCTTCCTAGGTTGCGTCCATCGCGATCGTGCGTGAGCATCTCTTCGATTTGTTGATCAATCTTTTTATTTTATTTTTTTATTGGATTCTGATTTGAAAAGGAGAAGTGTTCGGCTTAGATTTAAATTGAAAAAGCGGCCATTAATTTTCTCAGATTGGTTTCGATATTGAAAGAATGGGTCTAATTTCAAATGAATTTGAATTCTATTTTGTTAATAATTTTACAATGCTCGGCAAAAACAAACAAAGGACATTTGGTAAGAAACCAGAGAAGGTAGAAGATGCGTGTACAAAAGAATGAGACATATTAAATTTATCGATTGAATAGATATATATTTAATTTAAATTCAAATTCCAATCGTCATGATATTGCAATTCAAGATCTCGATCTCCAATCGAGGTGACCCCTATTCCGAACGTAATGGAAAAGGTTTCGGGCCTAACTCGATCGTATGGAGAAGATAGCTTTTCGGACCCAGTTACAGTATTAAATTTCGATTTAATTTTCAGTGCGTTTACTTATCGTACGCCCACACGACAATTCCAAATACTATGGAAATTGAAATTCGATTATAATACACTATTACGGGTCCAATGGAACTGGTTTCGTCGAATTCCGAGACTGTGCCTCGGAAGGCTGTTTTTAAATTGAATTAAAACTATATATTTTTAAAACTGAACCAAACACTTTTAAGTTCTATTACCTTCAGAATGACTAATATGAATTTTCTAAGCATTTAAAATATTTTTAACAAGCTTAGAATTCCAGATTCAACATCTTTCCCAATCCAATAATTAAATTTAAATTGCCAATTAAATAGTGATATTTGAAATTCAAGTTAGAAATTAACCCTTAAATATTTAAAATAAATTAAATATTCCAATTTCAAATATCTAAAAATTCTAGGTTGTCACATCTAGGGACATATAATATGGTTTTCTTTTGATATAATAGAAAGCTTGACCCGAAGAAGCCATGAATAGTCTGTATGTATTGACCAACTTATAATGGCCACGAGCTATGTGCTAGGGATTGATTGTTAATTGTTGATGATGAAATTTTATCGATTGATATATGTTAGATTGATTGAAAAGGTTAGAGAATGGTATAACTGATAGTTAAAACTATAAAATATATATAATATTTTAGCTATTGAAAATCGAAAGTATATTAGGTGTTATAAGTATAGAGTATATAAGCTAATAGAAACCAAGAGTATGTTAATGAATGGTGATCAAGGGTAGATATACCTTATATAAAGCTAACAATATAGATATTAGTTCATTTCTTATTTTGCTGCTGCACCAACTGCATCCTTCTATTTCGTTTGTATTTTCTTGGGTACACGGATTGGAGTTGGATCTATAGCAAGTGCAACTCCACGCCATCGTGATGACTCCAGGCTTCAAACTCGATTGCAACTCTATGCTCCAGATCTGCGCAAACATCCCCAAACCGACTAGCATTAGACCCGACCTAACTTTAGATCCTTAGGTATATATTTTCTCTATCCATTTTTATAAAATAAGATTGCTTTTGGAGTTTTTGAAAGTGTGTTATTTATATTTAACCAAACCAAAAATTGGTCATGGAATTTAATAACCATGAAAACGATGGTTATAAGTAAAATTCATCTACCATGTATTCAAGCTCTTCACCTTAAGCCTAGCACTTGTAGCATTGTTGAACGCATACACTCTCAAAACCCATAAGTTAATTTAGCTATAATTTATAAATGAATTATGAACAAACTAATTAATACATGAATGGTAGTTTATTTGCAGTAGTAAGAAGTTGATTAAGTTTTTATTTTCAGTGGTTATCCACAAAATAATCAATATATTTATTTACAGTGTATGTTCTAAGTTTAAATTTCTTACTAGTTTTAAACAAATGGATGTACATGATATGTTATATATGATTGTAGTACTAGTGATGCATGCACTTTTTTCATACTAAAAGTATTTAATTTGAGAAAAGAAGCCGATATTTACATAGATTATATATGATTTAGCCTAATCTTTTATTAAAAAAATAAGTGTAAACACAAAAATATATTATACTTTCATATGGATAAGTTATAAAAATTAATGGTGTTATAAATAATATATTGATTAATATGGTGAATTTATAATAAAAATAAAACTGATAATGTCACTTGAATTGATAATACTATCATGTGAAAGATAATATAAATTTTGTTTACAACTATGAATGATTCCATTTCAATCAAAAGGATTAGATGGTTCTTCAACATATAATACAATGATAGTTTTTTCTGATGATGGACGTCTCTCCTTTTTTGATAATTCTACTGATATATAGTTCGATCATATCAATGGATATGATCGAAAGATTAAAGAATTTGCAAAAAAAAAAAGCAATGTTCGTTATCAGAAAAAACTGCTATTGTATTAGAAGGTGAAAAACAAAGACGATCTGAAACCATAGTGGTGGCTGTCGGGCATGCATAGCTATAACTAGGGACGGTGGATTAGGGAAGTGTTAAGGAGATGCTATTAACACTGGAGTCGTTGACCATCAACAGTGTTGATTGTTGCTACAAGTGTTAGCAGTATTGTTGCCAGCGCAACCCCATCTACCACCATCAGTTATAACAACATAACCACGCATGTCATCGATCACCACCTCAGTCGCACCGCATGACAGTATAATAGTATTATTAGAGGAGGCGTTGAGGCTTGCGTAGTCATGTTGTTATAACCAGTGATGGTTGGTTGGGATTGTGTTGGATGGGAAGTAGTTAACACTGGTGAGAGAGTCATAGGTATGACCTAGGGATCATTATGTAATCTGTTACATATATCTAACTCGACAACTAATCCTGTTCGAAATAAAAGGCATTTTCATTTAATTATGATATAATATGTTATATTAATTAATTAATTCAATTAAAAGTATATTTAATAGTAAATCATAAATGGTATGTTTAATGATAGTAGTTACAGTGTGTCGTAATCATGAGTGATTTATCACAATAGAATAAACATATCATTTTAAATATTTATAGTCAAGATGTATCAAGACTGGATATCGATACATTCATCGAGACTAGAGTACGTAACGTTCTTCAATTGTTCGATAGTGTATCACTCATAGTTGTTGGGGGCAGGAAGGGGTTACGTACTGATAGTTTATAAATAGCCGTGGAATGACCCACTTGATAGTTTTCTATTTGTTAATATAACTAAAGTCGATAGAAAATATCAATACGACAAAATTACACAATTCCCTCGACTTGAGAATACTATTAATCTTCAATGTAGAAGCTCTACATCGAATATAATTAAATCGTGGCATGATGTCCATTGAACGACTATAGTTGGGTCAAGTGGAAGCATTGGAAGTGCAACACTAATCAAGAGAGGATTCGTCTCTTCACTTATATGAGGTTAGTATCATGGTCAACAAAAATCCACTCAAAGTCAAAGTTTTTGGCTAAAGTAGTGCGGTAAATAAATATTATTATTATTGAACCAATGATTTTGTATTTGGACAATAGAGTTAAATATGGACGACATTGGAATTTTGACCATTGCCAAATTCCATAAGTCCAAAGTGATATAGTTTTGATGAAGAGAATTAATGTAATAATTGTCACAATCGGATAACATTTAACAAAGTAAAATTAGATTTTACCTATGCCGACTAAGCGATAAATTTGTCAAAATATCACACCACCTACTAAGTGATGTGTGAACGTTAATATTCGAATTGTTCGATATCGCTGACTGAATTTACGCTAAGAGTCACACAACTGAAATGTTGAATACTCTTGTTACCACCCGATTTAATTAGATTATAATTGTTATAAATTAATTCAATTGATCAATATTGATGAAATATTAGTTATAAAATTTGTTTGACATTTGTTGATCAGTATATTCGAAGCGTGTATACGTAATAGCCATATATACAGTTATTAATATAGATATCGATACACGTTTAAATTGGATTTAAACATGTTAGTTATGGATCGGGTTTGAAATGGTTTTGACGCCTCTATGAAGCCTGATGTAGGTGGCTATGATACAGCTAAGGAGGTCAGCCATTAGATGGTTAAAAGGATGTTACTTTTGAATTAAAGAGAGGAGGTTAGGTAAGATAAAAATGAGGATCTAGCTCCTTATTTTACCCAATAGGATCTCCTTTGTTTAAAGCGCTCTAACCCTCATTTTTATTTTGGGATATTTTCTCTTCCCTACTACAACCATGGCCGGCCACTCCTCTCTCTTCCATCCTTATATTTCAATCTTAAAATATGTAATCAAATAATATACGAGCTTCGGTGGTTGATGCATTCAAGTAGGTAGCATCTTCAGCATACAAAAATCATTTCATTGCAAAGTGTGCTATCTAGGTTTTAGGCAGAAGTATATTCTCATTTATAATTTACATATATTGTATATAACGATCATCATAGCGTATATATATTTGGATAGTAATCGAATATCATATATATATAAGTGTTATCGACATAGGATGGATTATATATATATATATATATATATATATATATATATATGTTTTAAAATAAAAAATAGTTATTTTTTACAACACAAACATACTCATGGCTTAAATAAATAAATAAATCATTTTTTTGAATATAAACATATTATTAAATTATTTTAGATGCTATAAATGATAATTAATATAATATGAAAACATACAAAGTATATAGTATATTTTATTACTTTTTTATATGTGTAACTAATGTTTGGATTAAAAAAATTATATAAATATTTAATTCCAATGTTTAATATATGTATATATCTCTTTAATCAAATTAAGTTAATATATATTTAAAATAAATATACTAAAAATTATATAATATGTTTATAATTACTGTAATGTAAATAGGTTTAGAAATTTTAAATTTTCTTAATTTTATTTCTGTATACAAATATATTTATAACAAAAATTTGGTATGGTCTAAAATTATTTTGACATATGTATGCATAAATTTAATTAAAACTTTAACATATACATTTATATGTGTTTATTTATGTTATATATAAATATATAGAGCATTTTATATTTATTTAATGTACAAACATATATATGTATGTATGTATGTATCACTTAACTTTTTTTGAAATATATTTATAAGTATTTAAAATTAATTTACTGTATTAGCATTAGAATTATTTTAAAATACATATAAATAGTAAAATTAATTTATTTTATTAAATTAAGGTTAATTTAATATGTACATGCATACATATTATTATATAAAATTGTACATTTTATAATTAATATTTATAAAAAAAATAGTGTATATATATAATATACTTTATATACATACATATATATATATTGACATCACTTATGTATACAAAATGATAGCATGTCTGTGGCGTTGTAAATCTCAACATTTATATATCAGCATGTTAAACTATGTACACCTTATTATGTTGCACGTCTACATACAGGTATGTGTATGTGATACATATATCATATATTTAATACTAACTTAATTATAAATAAAATCTGGTTTATAAAATTAAATAAACTATTGATTTTATTTAACACAAATTTGGATAAGATCTAAATAAAATTAGACTTCATAGGCACATTGAAGATCCAATAGTGGATTTTTTTTGAAATTTACCCATTTATCCCATTGCGTATTGGTCCAATTCTAACCACTAGAGTCGTTAACTGTCAGTGATGGTGGTTTTCGCCATAAGTGTTAACAGTACTGCTACTAGCACTACCCCGACCACCACTACTAATTATAACCACACTAACCACACAAGTTTTTTGGTGCCTTATTCTATCAAAATCACGAAGATGTCATGTCTTACAATCAGTGTAGGTGTTTGATTTTCTTAGGAACGAGAGCTTAGGAGTGAGTGGGATATAACTTTGAATGGTAATCCTACATAAGGGATGACTTTGCACTGCTAAAGGACAGGATTATAGACAATGTTTTCTATCTTTTTCATGCCAATGTAAGCGGTTTTCTTGTAAGATCATTTGTGTTTGTGTCATTATAAGATCCTTTGTATGATTGTTTACATTTGTGTTAGTGTGATTTAGTATATTTATGGTATTACAATGTTGACTAATATGGTTCGCTATATGAATTTGGTGGCATGTGATATATGAATTTGTGATATTGGTGACTATATATCATATATATTTGAATGTATGATTGAGGTGGGAAACGCAGCGGAAGTGCTGCAAATATATTCCAACACCAGCGTCTATATGGCGTCGAAAAAACCAATTTTTCCAATTTAAAAAGTAGTCGAGAGGGCGTAAAAATGATGTCAGCGGTATGGTGTCGGCAAGGCATCAACGTATGTGGCCTGTATGCCATCGGTAACAACATCATGAGAAGGGTCTTCTAGACGTCGAAATAAAATTTCTAACTCATTTTTTACCAATGCCCGTTATGTCGTTGGTATGTCATATACCGACAGCAGATATACCGGTGCCCCAACGACACACTTTTGTTGCTAAATAATCTTCTTTTATAATATCATGAGAAAAGTCAACCACCAATAGATAAGCAGTAACAATATTATAAATTAGTGTAAATCTCAACACTAGCAGACAGACATTAATTCACATGCAAATACTAAATAGTGCTTTTATAGCTTAGGGAGAAATTTGTAAACACAATGATTTACAGTTTATCTTCAGCGTTTATTATTTCTAAGCTGCTGTAATCTTGGTTTAACTCTAATAACTAGACCACTATTTCACAAACAATAGAAGTAAATCCTTTCTTAGTTAGAAATTCCATTTAATAAGTTGATAAAATCATTAGATCATTTTCAAAGTCAAATTTAAAATCCGACTAATGTATCATTTTTGGTTGCGTGTAATGCATGAAGTTCCCATGTCAGGCATGTGACTCAACTTGAACTAAAATCGGGTAAGATTTTAATGTTAATGCAAGTGTTAGCAAGTACAAATCACATGTACACAATACATTAGAATGTTTATAAATATTCTTGCACATAGAAGAAACACCACGAATTTCTTATCAACGTCGAGAACGAATAATACTCAGCTATCAACAAACGATTAAAAGTATTGAATCAACGATATGAAATGAAGCGCAAATCTGAAATGGATTCCAAGTATAGCATCAAATATGATTTTGGCAGTTGTACCCAAAAGGACATGATCCATCAACCACAAATGTGTCTTTAAGAGAAAAAATAACACGGTTGGAATTTAGTAAGCAACATAAATAAGAATGACATCTTAAATTTTAATTGTTGAAACTAACGTAATAGATTCGTCGTTCAACATGATGAAGTTAATTCGGATTTACTCACAAAATTATCACTTAGTATGACTTTGTATTTCGATACATATATATTGAAGTAGAAATTCTAAATAATGATTTAGAATAAACTATTTGCACATAGCTACCAAAGTGTCTTGAAGTTTGTGTGAGTGATATTGAGTTTGTGAGTTCTCGAATATGATCCAAGAAATGATATGAAAGTATCATTATATAAGCATTAGCATTGAATAAGTACTTTAATAGAAATATTGAATAGTTTGATTTTCAGTTAAAATACAGAAGAAAGATGTGTCCATAAGAAAGAATATTAAAAGATACATAGATATTTCTAGAACTATAAGTAAACAACATATTACTGATCGCAATTATGTTAAAATTAGTAATAGTTTAGTTATTTAATACTCGACATTGAACTTGCAAATGATATCTTTTATAATAAGTATAAAGATACTAGGAATGTCGTAAATGATATGCAAAGACAACTTATTAAAATGTTTAATATGAAGAATGTAAGATGAATTCCTTCTACATTGGCAATAGTAATTATCACATATGTTGTGTTGTCAACAATATCATAATTTTCTTACGCATTTGATATATGAAGCAAATATCAAATCCATACTAAGATCACTAAATAATAGTTTAAAGTGTTCTAGAATATTTACAAAATACAAGAGAATTTTTTATATAAACAGCAAACTCTTTATGAAGGAGTCACTACACCAGTTCGCTGATTTAGCCACCCCTCCTAACGTCTCATTAATACGGCAATTAGCCGTTTCAAATTTGATACGGCTATTAGCCGTATTTAAAAATTTGATACGGCTAATAGCCGTATCTTATTTCGTGCCTATTTTTGGTGCAAATTTTCCACCCCAATACGCACTACTTCCCTCCAGAAAATTGCCTTTCCCACTTATTTAGATACAGTTTTCAGCCGTATCTAATATGATACGTGTTTTAGCTGTATCTATTTTGAGTGCTACTTTTTACAATCAAACCAGGTACACGCCTTCTTTCGTTCATTTCATTCGTTTCCCCCAAATTTCTCGTACGCCTTCTTTCGTTCATTTCGTTTGTTCCATGGGACATCTGGTTTTCGATTAAAATCACCTTCTTTGCAGCAAAATTTGGTTGTTAGATTACATGCACCTTCAGTTAAGTTCTGAAATATATGTTTGACAAAATCACCTTATTTGTTTTTTAGGTTGGAACCACTTCTTCTACTGCAGTTGATCCTTTGTCAGAATTAGGAAAGATTTCCAAGATATTCTACAAGTAGAGTTAAAGCCCAGCAATTTGTTTTGATCTGTTTAATAAATTATTTGTAGTCAATTAGTCAAAATGTGATTGATAAAATTTAGCAGTTGTTATAGTCCACAATAACTAAAGTAGTGGTGATTTTGATCTGTTTAATAAATTATTGGTAGTTGATTGAGTTGATTGTTGTAGGATAACATCAACTAGTGATATTAGTCGATTGGTAGTTGACTTTGATTGTTACTGTAATGATGCTTTGTAATGAGTAATGATTCATTTGCTTTTGGGATTAGTGGTGTTGGGAATATTAAATAGTTGGGATAAAACTATTTAAAAGGCGTTGTTGTATATGGTACTGACATTGTTGTATATTCAAAAGGCGTTGTTGTATATGGTTCTGACATTGTTGTATAAGTGGATATCTTACTGTTAGTCTGTTGGAAGCTGTTATAAAATAAGGAATAAAATTTCAATTTTGGTTTGTAGACACATAGTGATGATGCAGTGATAGAATTTCAATTTTGAAGAGTAATCACTTCAAAACAAGTCGCAGAGCCCAATCAGGTAAACATATGTTTTCCAAATACATGAAAACTTTGTTGTACCTTTGTTTTTGATGTTCTTTAAATGTTACTAGTACATGACAGTGTTGGTATAGTTTATACGGATGATCAGTGAGTTCACTTGATATTTTCATTGCAAAAACAATATCAAAATGATTTTGATTTCTGGTTGCTCCATGGCTGGTCTATAATAATATTTTGTTATAAGTGTGTTGCTCCAGAACCAAGCTATAACATTGTAATAGACAGCAATCTACCGTGTCAAGACTATGGTAAGGTTTTATTAATTTTTGCTAGTAATATAACAATCTTATAGGCATGTCATTTCAATTGAAATAACATGACTTTTTGTTTCTCAGACATTCATGTAGGTCAAAGTTTCCTGAGTAGACATTTCCAAATTCGACCATAATATTAGTTGGTCCAAATCTATCAATAATGTCAATATGTGTAACAGTAGAACAATGAGGCTTTGGCTTATTAATAATCAATGTATTGAATGCTGTATAATTTCTTATATATTCCTTCTAACTACGGTTTTTCTTTTTCAATTTTGAAATGAGCAAATATACCAAATTCGGTTAGCTATTTAAACGTAGAAAAGCAAAAAATAAATAAAAAATAAAAAAATTTGGTTCAATTTTTTCATCGAACCATCATTCATCGGCTCAAAGTGTATCTGGAGAGAGCACATGAAAAAGGGAATTTAATGTTGTACAGAAGGTGCTTGACATTGATACATGGATACTGAAAAATTACATGTATAAATTAGTAGCACTTTCATCAGTTGATACTGATAGTTTACATGAACTTCACTTCTTTAGTATTTTAATATTCTTCCACCTTGATTCCATGTAATGAGATTCATCGACTTGGGCATATACCCTACACTTGAAATAAAATGTATTTGGCCTATTTCCTTCAATTTCCAATTTTTGAACACCATTAATGTATACTGTTATTTTATCTGCATCAACATCAGGTATCACATTTATCCTCATCCATTTATCATAAATATTTGATTCTATTAAAGAACTATGATAATATTTCAAGTCCCCAAATTTCTCGTACTCCTTCTTTCGTTCATTTCGTTTGTTCCATGGGACGTTTGGTTTCCGATTAAAATCACCTTCATTGCAGCAAAATTTGGTTGTTAGATTACATGAACCTTCAGTTAAGTTTTAAAATATATGTTTTACAAAATCACCTTCTTTGTTTTTCAGGTTGGAACCGCTTCTTCTATTGCAGTTGACCCTTTGTCAGAATTAGAGAAGATTTCCAAGGTATTCTACAAGCAGGGTTAAAGCCCAGCAATTTATTTTGATCTGTTTAATAAATTATTTGTAGTCAATTAGTCAAAATGTGATTGATAAAATTTAGCAGTTGTTATAGTCCACAATAACTAAAGTAGTGGTGATTTTGATCTGTTTAATAAATTATTGGTAGTTGATTGAGTTGATTGTTGTAGGATAATATCAACTAGTGATATTATTCGATTGGTAGTTGACTTTAATTGTTACTTTAATGATGCTTTGTAATGAGTAATGATTCATTTGCTTTTGGTATTAGTGGTGCTGGGAATATTAAATAGTTGGGATAAAACTATTTAAAAGGCGTTGTTGTATATGGTACTGACATTGTTGTATATTCAAAAGGCATTGTTGTATATGGTTCTGACATTGTTGTATAAGTAGATACCTTACTGTTAGTCTGTTGGAAGCTGTTATAAAATAAGGAATAAAACTTCAATTTTGGTTTGTAGACACATAATGATGATGCACTGATAGAATTTCAATTTTGAAGAGTAATCACTTCAAAACAAGTCGTAGAGCCCAATCAGGTAAACATGTGTTTTCCAAATAACATGAAAACTTTATTGTACCTTTGTTTTTGATGTTCTTTAAATGTTACTAGTACATGACAGTGTTGGTATAGTTTATACGGATGATCAGTCAGTTCACTTGATGTTTTCTTTGCAAAAACAATATCAAAATGATTTTGATTTCTAGTTGCTCCATGGCTGGTCAATAATAATATTTTGTTATATGTGTGTTGTTCTAGAACCAAGCTATAACATTGTAATAGACAACAATCTACCATGTCAAGACTATGATAAGGTTTTGTTAATTTTTTCTAGTTATATAACAATCTTATAGGCGTGTCATTTCAATTGAAATAACATGACTTTTTGTTTCTCAGAAATTCATGTAGGTCAAAGTTTCCTGAGTACACATTTCCAAATTCGACCATAATATTAGTTGGTCCAAATCTATCAATAATGTCAGTATGTGTAACTGTAGAACAATGAGGCTTTGGCTTATTAATAACCAATGTATTGAATGCCAAGTATAATTTCTTATATATTCCTTCTAACTGCGGTTTTTCTTTTTCAATTTTGAAATGGGCAAATATACCAAATTCGGTTAGTTATTTAAACGTAGAAAAGCAAAAAATAAATAAATAATAAAAAAAATTGGTTTAATTTTTTAATCGAACCATCATTCATCGGCTCAAAGTGTATCAGGAGTGAGCACATGAAAAAGGGAATTTAATGTTATACAGAAGGTGCTTGACATTGATACATGGATACTGAAAAATTACATGTATAAATTAGTAGCACTTTCATCAGTTGATACCGATAGTTTATATGAATTTCACTTCTTTAGTATTTTAATATTCTTCCACCTTGATTCCATGTAATGAGATTCATCGACTCGGGCATATACCCCACACTCGAAATAAAATGTACTTGGCCTATTTCCTTCAATTTCCAATTTTTGAACACCATTAATGTACTGTTATTTTATCTGCATCAACATCAGGTATCACATTTATCCTCATCCATTTATCATAAATATTTGATTCTATTAAAGAACTATGATAATATTTCTGATCCCTAAATTTCTCGTACGCCTTCTTTCGTTCATTTCATTTGTTCCATTGGACATCTGGTTTCCGTTTAAAATCACCTTCTTTGCAGCAAAATTTGGTTGTTTGATTACATGCACCTTCAGTTAAGTTCTGAAATATATGTTTGACAAAATCACCTTCTTTGTTTTTCAGGTTGGAACCACTTCATCTACTGCAGTTGATCCTTTTTCAGAATTAGGGAAGATTTCCAAGGTATTCTACAAGCAGGGTTAAAGCCCAGCTATTTATTTTGATCTGTTTAATAGATTATTTGTAGTCAATTAGTCAAAATGTGACTGATAAAATTTAGCAGTTGTTATAGTCCACAATAACTAAATTAGTGGTGATTTTGATCTGTTTAATAAATTATTGGTAGTTGATTGAGTTGATTGTTGTAGGATAATATCAACTAGTGATATTATTCGATTGGTAGTTGACTTTGATTGTTACTGTAATGATGCTTTGTAATGAGTAATGATTCATTTGCTTTTGGGATTAGTGGTGCTGGGAATATTAAATAGTTGGGATAAAACTATTTAAAAGGCGTTGTTGTATATGGTACTGACATTGTTGTATATTCAAAAGGCGTTGTTGTATATGGTTCTGACATTGTTGTATAAATAGATACCTTACTATTAGTCTGTTGGAAGTTGTTATAAAATAAGGAATAAAACTTCAATTTTGGTTTGTAGACACATAATGATGATGCAGTGGTAGAATTTCAATTTTGAAGAGTAATTACTTCAAAACAAGTCGTAGAGCCCAATCAGGTAAACATATGTTTTCCAAATAACATGAAAATTTTGTTGTACCTTTGTTTTTTATGTTCTTTAAATGTTACTAGTACATGATAGTGTTGGTATAGTTTATACGGATGATCAGTCAGTTCACTTGATTTTTTCATTGCAAAAACAATATCAAAATGATTTTGATTTCTGGTTGCTCCATGGTTGGTCTATAATAATATTTTGTTATATGTGTGTTGTTCCCGAACCAAGCTATAACATTGTAATAAACAGCAATCTACCGTGTCAAGACTATGATAAGGTTTTGTTAATTTTTGCTAGTAGTATAACAATCTTATAGGCATGTGATTTCAATTGAAATAACATGACTTTTTGTTTCTCAGAAATTCATGTAGGTCAAAGTTTCCTGAGTAGACATTTCTGAATTTGACCATAATATTGATTGGTCCAAATCTATCAACAATGTCAATATGTGTAATAGTAGAACAATGAGGCTTTGGCTTATTAATAACCAATGTATTGAATGCCAAGTATAATTTCTTATATATTCCTTCTAACTACGGTTTTTCTTTTTCAATTTTGAAATGAGCAAATATACCAAATTCGGTTAGCTATTTAAACGTAGAAAAGCAAAAAATATACCAAAAGGCGTTGTTGTATATGGTTCTGACATTATTGTATAAGTGGATAAAATTGTTGTTAATGGTGCAAGCCAAGTCAGGAGAGGGGTAATGCATAGACGTTACTCCGGTGCTACAAAATAGCGTTGTTGTAATGGAAATTTTTTTGGAAACAGCTTGGTGTTAATGTTAACTTTTATGGAAATGCTATTTTTAAAATTAAGAGTATCATAGAAAATAGTCTATATCAATATACTTCACACATCTGAAAATATGACCCTTACCTTAGAATGTTGGACTATTCTCAAATAAGAGCTTATATGCTCTTCTCGTATTTTTAATAATTCATTTCAATTCAAAAAAATTCCAATAATTTCCCACTTGAATTTTTCAAAAATATTCCTTTCGAGCAATTGGAACGCGGACCAATTGAAGGGCAAGTCTCATGTTCTGTTATATATGATATAGGAGGGTAGTATGTCTTTCAACATAGATAAAAAACGGATAAATGAATCAGATCTAAGATCTACATACTATATAGACAGGGTGCAGAAGTTCATTAATTTTGTTGAAGAAAACGGTGGTAAGAAAGGAGTGTATTTATGCCCTTGCACCCGGTGCAAAAATGAAGGGGATCAAATTAGATGACATTCATTTTCATTTTCTTAGATGGGGTATTATCCAATCATATATAATGTGGTATTTTCATGGGGAAAAAAGGGCGGTGATGGAAAAACAACAACCAGTTAGTCATGCCACAACTACTGATGAGTCTAAACATATTAGAATGGAAGATCTGGTCAATGATGTAGATAGATTTCATCATTTTCAACCTAATAATCCGTTGCCTGATCATGCTAATGTTGGACAGCAGTCTATTGATTATCCAGATTGGCATGCCAATGAAAGTAAGAAGTATAAATCACTTTTTGGTAGCGTAAAAGAGCCACTGTATCCTTCATGTTCAAACGGGATAACGAAGCTGTATGCCAATATGAAACTGAATAGCTTGAAGACCCAATACGGATTTTCAGATAATGGTGTGACGGCACTCCTCGAACTAATAAAGGAGTTACTCCCTGAAGGTAACACGCTGCCGACAACGTACTACGACATGAAGAAGATCATTAAGCAAGTTGGGATGAATTACAAAACTTATGATGCATGCATCAATGATTGCATATTGTACTGAAAAGATGACGCGAACAAAGTTTCGTGTACAAATTGCAATGAACCAAGATATATGACATCATTCAACGAAGAGAGAAAAGGCACCAAATTACCTCGAAAGACATTAAGACGTTTCCCTTTAATTTTTAGATTGAAGAGACTGTATATTGTACCATGGATAGAAGATGCGATGACCTAACATGGTCATGCCAAGTCTGATCCAACCGTAATGCGTCTTCCATGCGACACTTCTCAATGGAAAGCCGCAGATTCTTTTGACCAAGCTTTTGCTGTCGAGCCACGAAATGTCGCACTTGGAATAACGACAGATGGTTTCTGTCCACATGCTTCTCTCTCTAACCCTTACAGTTGTTGGCCAGCAATTGTAGTACCATATAATCTTCCTCCGTCTATGTGTGTGGAAAGGGAGTTCTCAATGTTAACACTGTTGATTTCTGGGCCTAAACAACCAGGGAAGGATATTGAAGTTTATTTACAGCCATTGATAGACGAGTTAAAGCGGTTATGGGAAGGAGTCATTACATTTGACTCGTTAAATAAATCTGAGTTCACAATTAGAGCTAGGGTGCTGTGGGCAATCCATGATCACCTTGCTTTTGGGACTTTATCGGGATATACAACTCACGGTTATTTTGCATGTCCTGTTTGTGGGGAAAACACTTATTCTTATCATCTTCCTGAAAGTAAGAAGATGTGTTACATGGGACATCGAATGTTTCTTCCTAACGAACACAAGTTTCGATACGATAAGACAAATTTCAACAACAAACAAGAACTTCGTCGTCCTAAGTGGCCACTAACTGGTTTTCAAGTTGAAAAGAAAGTAGCGAATATCAAAATGAAAGTTGGTAAACAAAAAGAAGAAATTAGTCGAAAATGGAAAAAGTCAACCAATGAAGAAGTTGACAATGTTTTTGAATGGTATAAGAGGTCTATCTTTATTGATTTACCATATTGGAAAGCAAATTTGATCCGACATAATATTAATGTTATGCATACGGAGAAGAAAGTCACGGAGCATGTCATCAGCACCATTATGGACCACAAAGATAAGTCAAAAGATGGCATCAATGCATACAAGGATTTGAAAACCATGGGTATAAAACAAAAGTTGTGGGTGATGGAAGATCTTGAAACAAATAAAATAATCATAACGAAGGCAACTTTCAATTTGAGCAAAGAAGAAAAGATACGGTTTTGCACCGCTTTGAAAAATCTGAAAGTGCCTAAAAAATTCTCTACTAACTTCCACAACAATGTGAGCATAAATCCTCCTGAACTAAGGAATATGAAGTCACATGATTACCATGTCATAATGCAACATTTGCTTCCGATATTGCTTCAACATTCTTATCCACAACATAAGGATCTACGAAATGATGTTCATCGTATTAGTCTATTCTTTAACATCTTGTGCTCAAAGGTGATCAATAGAGAACATCTTTTAAAAGCAAAGGCTAGCTTGGTAGAAGTAATGTGTGTTTTTGAAAAACATTTTCCACCTGCATTTTTTTGATATCAGTATCCACATTATGGTTCATTTAGCCGATGAAGCGTTGATATGTGGCCCTGTCAGATATAGATGGATGTATCCCTTTGAACGGTAAATTTCTAATTTCAGTTATATGCATCATTATTCGATATAAATAGCTACCATCTACAATATATAATTGATCACATTCATAGATTGATGAAAACATATATAGGATATGTGTGCAATAAAAGATACATTGAAGGGTGTATTGCAGAAGGATATATCGTTCAAGAAGCTAGTCTTTACTGCATGGAATATATGGCAAACGGAGGTGATGGCAATCATAAACATACCCGCGAAGTGTTTTTAGACAAGGACGATGAGTTTGCTGGTGAGATACCTCTAGATAATAGTAAAGACATAACGTTAACCCAAGTGCAGTTTGAACAAGTGCGTAGATGGGTCCTTAATAAGTACGATGGAATGGATAAATGGAAGAAGTAAGTTCACGAACTTGTCTCGAGTTTCCATTTTTTAATTCAATTTATATATACGTTTTGATATGTGTTTTCCGTAGGAGGCATAACTCCTATGTGAAAAGTACTAGATTTCAACCTCGAGGCAGCGTTACGAATATGGAAGCCATTCAAAGTTTTAATCTATGGTTATTTAATGAGGTATTACATCGTCTTAAGTATTTCATGTGTTTATAAATGGGCAATACACCTTCGTGGCCATGCTTTTTTACTTATTTTGTTTTATGTAGTTGTTAAAGACCATCGATGTTGATCCAACTCTATGGCGGCTAGTGCACGGGCCGAAGTTCATGGCGCGTAGATATATGAAGTACCAAGTGAATGGATTTTCATTTTCCACTAAAAAGTACGAAGACTATATGGAAACACAAAATAGCGATGTATGCATGAGAGCAATTACAAAATTTAGAGAGAGTGGTAAGGATAAAAATTATAAGGAAGCAGAAACAACGTATTACAGAGTCATTCAACAGATACTTGAGTTGGATTACACTGACTTCAAACAAACAATTTTTATTGTGACTGGGTAAAGGTCGAGGATAAGGCAATGATTGCAAAGCAGATCCCATTTCAAACCTGATCACAGTAAATTTAAGGAAATTGAAGAACAAAAATAACGTGAATGATGAGCCATTTATTCTTGCATCAGTAGCGAGTCAAGTGTTCTACTCAAAAGATTTTAAAAATAACGGATGGTCTATGGTTTTGCATACACCAAAACGATTGACTACAAATGTGGATGACATTGAGTTCCCTACCGTCTATCAATCAGCTTTTGAAGACAATGAAAAATTAGAAGACCTTACAAAATCCATATGTTAACTTATTAGTATTCGTACATCACATGATTGTGTGTCTGTATATTTTAATTGCACGATTGTGTGTGTATGTTTTTAATTGCACTACTTCTATATTTTTAATCACTTTTGTCTTCTCATTGTTCCTAATATACGTGTGAAAATAGGTGAATTGACGTATTGTTTATTGTATTTTTATGATTGTGTGAATTGACGTATTTTTACTGAACTTATTTATCTAGCATGTCGAACTTATATGTTTGGAGACCTCACTATTTTATTCTCGAGGAGACTGACATAACCATAATGTTTTTGTATTGCTGGTTTAATTGCTACACTATAATCTATTTTGAAACTTATTCAATTATTCATATCTTATACTTATTAACCTATAATGTTAAAACTTATTCAATTATTCATATCTTATTCTTATTAACCTATAATGTTATATGGACCTCCATCTAAGCTATATGTTTATATGGCATGATACTGAATTACTGATAATGCATGCAACTAGAAAAAGGACAAGCTTGATCTACTTTAGTTCGATAATACCATGATGTTAATCTGTTTTACATTCATAATGTCATCGTTCTAATTTGCAAAGTTTTATCTATTTAATTATTTATTTTTCTTTTGTGCATGGCCTTCTTTACGATCGACATTATATTATTTAAAAATGAAAATCTGATTTCCTATGGCATATATGATCGACATTATATACATGGCCTTCTTTAGAAATCTGTTCTTTTTATAGTCTTTGTACTACCAACATAAGTAATATTATATTCATATAAAGTAATATTATATTTTACAGGAAACCATGTCAGAAAATTCAACATCTTCACATTCATCATGTTCAGAAATCAAGAAAGTGGATCAAAACTTACTTGGTATTCCGGTCTCAGATAATGCTAGAAAAATTGCTACTATGCTTGGTAAGTTAGTAAGAGCTCATGTGCCTATATCATATATAAGTTGGGACAAAATACCCGGAATATACAAGGACACCGTTTGGAATGAATTGGTAGTAAGTATATTGGACATCTATCGCACTGTGTTTCGATATATGTTGCATGGAATAGATTTAATTAGCAATCTCATGATATTTACATCGAAAAATTCAAATTACAAGTCTGCTGCATCCTTTTCCTTGTTTTTCAACATTCATAAATTGTTAAAATGGATTTCATAATACTAATTTTCTCATTTTGACTTCATAGATTTAATTATCAGGTTGTACAATTTATTCAATTATTTATACACATGAAAGCACAGTTTTGAGCATATGCAAGATTCTGTGAATATGCACATGAAAGCACAGTTGTAACATTTATTCAATTATTACAATTCAGGTCTGCATGTATAGTTATGTATATGAAGGTGCCTATAAATCAGTTATCCTCATTTCATAGATGTATGGTCCCATTTCAGCATCATATGAACTGTATATCAACAATATATCAACAATTTTTTTTATTTACACATCATAATACTAGTAGAATTAATTCTTGATTGCACATTGCAAAAGCAAAACACATTATTCAAGACTTACGTTCAACTACAACACTAGGTTCAGCCCCACAGTTAAGATATGGATAGAAATAAAATAAAAATAGATATGGAGTTGGAGTAAAAAAACCTAGGAGAAAAAGAGGACAATTTTTGGACCCTTCGATGGGGTAATATCATTTTTTGACTCATGTGTGTCGACATACACGTGTGTATATGTCATTATTATATGTGTTGTATATATCTATATGCACGCGCTGTATCAACTGTGGTATGATGTACTTTTCTTTAAAGAATTCTTAACACTTTGGTTGTAAATGTGGCAACAACTAAAAATTGATTATTCTATTATTGTTAATTCTTTTTACCCTTGACGTGGAATTTGAGCTGATTTATGATTGATTCAAAATGTTTTTCTATATCACCAGCCTATCTTGTTTTGGAAAATAAAAAATGTGTTTGTGAATTAAATGCTTACATACTATTGAATTAAATGTTTACATAGCCACAATTTGTTTACTTTTAAAGGTTAAACTGGTAATTTTCTCTTCATAACACGATGTCTTTTTCCTTTCCAGACACTTTAGATGATCGTCGATGAACATTCCAAAAATTCATCTAACTACTATATATGCCCTTATCGTAGAGTTAAAACGGCTTCATCCCCCATGTTATACTGATTTGCTCCTTGTATCATATCGCATATGTCTTGCTTTAGGATGTCAATTGACTTACGTGGATTTTCTATGAAAGCAGACATAAATTTATGTTCAATTGACTTGCTTTTTTTCCTTTTGACATAAGCTCATTTAAATAACTAATTATCATCGTGACCATGTTTTAAACCTTAAGTTCCAATATAGGCTATTTTTTATTCTGAACTTTTGCTTGAATATGGAAATTTACCTTTCTTTTTTGTAGACTTTATTCTTGTGCATATTGTTTCTATGCAAGAGAAATTTTCTTTAGAAACATTCTTTCCCATTCTGGAGTTGTATAGGAACAATTTTCAGATATGTTCTTGTGCATTGCATACCTAGATCATATTTCTTAGATTAAAAAGCAGCATTATATTGACAATATTAGGTTACGAAGTACGATTAATTTACTACAAATTAGGTTCAACTGTCCGGTTAGGCTAACTTCTAAGTCTGGATTGGCATTAATCCAAAATAATATATGCATATAGCTGCTTGAACCTGAGGCTTGAGAATAAAATGCATATATGGAAAACAGTAGTGCATATTGGTGTGTATTTAGTGCATATATTTAGCAGTTTGGTTGGCTCACCTTTCCTGCGTCGAAAAATATATAAAAATTTATATGAGCATGCATTGTTACTGCTGCACTATATACACATATACATATGTATATATGTATGAAGCTGCCTTGTTATAGCTTGATGTGCATCGAGTTGCTTCAGGATTTGATATGTTGAATTGGTTTTTCGTGTTTTATCTTTTTGCAGAAAATTTATGAGCTCGATCCTCTTTCAAAAGTATTGTTTTTAAAGAGAATGTCGGAGGCTTTTAGGAGACACAAGCAACACTTAAGAGCAACTTATTATGACACTTTCAACAATGACGAAGAACGGATGAAAAATTGCCCACCTACAATTGCTCAAGAAGATTGGGAAGAGTTTTTAAAAAATGAAGTAACGCTTGAAGCGAGCGGTAGAAGAGAGTCAGGAAAAAAGAACAGATCGTTGCTTAGTTATGCTCACCATGCAGGACGTAAAAGTCACGCTAAAATAGAACAAGAAATGGTAATTTATATTCATTTTCTTTCAAAAATGGTAAAATCACAACTAACATATTTTATATATTGCAGATCGCTGCTAGTCCATCAACAAATATCAATCGTCGTCAAGTATGGGAGAAGACACACATGAAAAAAGATGGTAGCATATCAGATGTCACTTCTTCGTACTTCGTAAGTCAAACAAATACTAACTTGCATATTCTTTTCATTAAACATTTTTTAGTGTACACTAATCTGCAAACTACATTCTCCACTATGTACTTAGGATTGGTTATGAAGTTATTATGAACTTAGGAACCAAGATTGTAAGTTTGAACTATCTCCACTATGCCTGACATTGCTTTGCTAAAGATAAATATAATTTATCATTTTGTCAGTTTTCTGCACTTCTTTAGAATTTAGTATACATCCAGATAACAAGGAGTTGGAAAAATACTAATATGCATATATTAGTAATCAATTAACTTTCAGTAATATGATATATGGATTAAACAAATACTAATTGCTATTATTTTATAAATATTTCAGGATCAAATTGCGAAAGCAAAGGAAAAGATCACTGATAGTGATGAAGAAAAATTGACAGTGGATGAAGACATCTTATCACAAGTGCTTGGTAAGGATGCAAGGGGTAGGAGCCGCGGTATCGGGACCGTTGTACCAAAGACTAAAGTTAAGGCTTGTGCCATTGCACAAAAACGACTCAGACATGTTCGTGGAGACAATGATGAGTTGAAAATGAGGGTGGAAAGTTTGGAGGGTACAGTGGGAAGTATGTCTGGGCAATTGAAGGTTCTGATCAACATGGTGGGAAACATCGAACATGGAATTCGTGCACCGGGCAATTCTTCTGATGGAGGACGCGCCACACATTTCAATGCTCCTGAATTCGTTGCTTCTCAGTTCCCGAATTCGACCGATGTAGCGAACAATCAAATATGTGAAATCCTCAACTCTGATTTAGACATAATAGCAACGGATATATTACAAGCTTTCTATTTTTAGTTGCTTTCGAGCAGATATTTTTTTAGATAGATCTAGACATCTTTATTGCAACAGGTACTGTATGCCGAGATTCTACATCGTCCAAAATCCATGGGAAATCTGTACCACCCACACATGAAAAAGTGGTGTTGGACAACATACTGCTACCAGATGAGAGAACCAGCAAAATAAATCATCAATTTGCAGAGACCTTTGCTGAAGTTGGAGTAGGTGGGTATGTGTGCCATCCGAAAGGTCTTATTCAATATCCTTAGACGTTGGAGCAGGTATATTTTCTGTTTATGTTAATATTTTACTATGTATTGTTTTTTGAAACCTCTTCCACTATATACATGACATGTCGCATTTAATTTCCTTAAATGTGATAAGGAAAAAAAACACGTTTGTAATGCTTCATTCCTTTCTGTTTTGAAGTT
Organism: Allium cepa; assembly: GCA_030765085.1. Taxonomy (NCBI): domain Eukaryota; kingdom Viridiplantae; phylum Streptophyta; class Magnoliopsida; order Asparagales; family Amaryllidaceae; genus Allium; species Allium cepa. The sequence goes on from CM060935.1 coordinate 65,713,616, forward strand.
GTTTGAAGAGCTTGTTCTTTAGATTCATTGTGGCTAGATTTAAAACAAATCTTTAGCTAAGTTAGTTTAATGATTTTGTGTGTACACCACAGAACCAAAAACAAGATCTGATAATTTGTAGATCTACTCACTAAGTAATTTTGAGATTTGGTATTGCATATATAATTAGGGTTACGTTCGATAAACTAAGTCGTGGAATGATATATTTTTTCTTCTTACCCCTTTGGTATCCTTTTTTGTTTCTTTTGGATAAATAATCTGCTGTTGACTAAACAACAAGAAAAAGGAAGGTAAGCGTTTGGCCTCCCTCCTAGTTTGATGTGACCAATATCTTTTATCTTGGTAGAAAATTAATTATCAACAAGCAATTTGGTGCCTATCATAATATTTCAGCATGTAATCACAAGTATACATAGTACTATGAACCAACCAAGGGAGTTGTCTTCTCATATTCCATGAATTATTTAATTAGTTAATGCAAAAAATTATTTAATTGGTGGATAAGGAGTAATAATGTAGTTGGAAAATTGACATAAATCACCGTCGCCATGAGTCAGTTAAAACTGAGTCTAAGACTCAGTTAACTGACTCTAAGACTCGGTTAAAAGCATCGTCGAGACTCAGTTTCAACTTCATATCAGTATTCATGTTCATTAATATGTTTTATTCATATTCAGTTGCAGTACATGCTTGCTAATACAAACAATTATTTTTGTATGGATAGACTTGGAGAATAGAAAGTGGAGACTGAAGATTGAAGCAGTGAAGCTGACTGTGTAGTTGTTGACACTTGACATGTTGTATTAATGTAATGTAATAACTATGAACTATTTATAAATGAAGTAACTATGAAATGAGTGACTGTGTGGGAACCTAAGTAACCAAATATGTAAGGGTGGCTTGGTAGTGATAATATGTATTGTAACTGAATGTATTTCTGTTTTAAAATGTAACTGAATGTATTTTAGTAATTTATTGTATAATATGCATCATTGCATTGTAATTGAATGTATTTCTGTAATGTATTGTATAATATGCATCATTGCATTGGGTATTAGATATGAACTATTACTGCATGTATGTGATTATATAAATTGATTGTATATGTGCAGTATCTAGTTGAAAAATGGGTGCAGATTAATTATCAACTTAGGCATGGCTAAAAGCTGTATCTAATGAACAAGGCAATGGCTCAATAAGATACGCCTTTAAGCCGTATCTATGGTGTCAGTTGGATTCGGCTTTAAGTCGTATCTAATGGGTAAATTAGATACGGCTTTAAGCCGTATCTATGATGTCAATTAGCTACGGCTTTAAGTCGTATCTTATTGACCACTTAGATACGGCTATGAGCCATATCTAATTTACCCATTAGATATGGCTTAAAGCTGTATCTAACAATTAACGACGCCATATTTTGACACGGCTTACAGCCGTGTCAAAGTTAATTAGATACGGCTCTTAGCCGTTTCTAATTATCATTTATGGTGTGGTGAGTATTCAAGCTCAAAATTCGTAATTGATGTTGAGGTCGATATTAGATTCATGTTAATCTTTAGTTAAGGAGCTTTAAATTGAAAATGATCCAAACGAAATGTTATGGCAGATTCAAAGAAAATGCTAAGTACATCACCTTTGAATAATGCCACAATAAAAGCAATGTATAAACATAAATGCACAAATTTACAACTTAGCTAGGGGTGACTCTAAGTGTTCAAAATACTACATCATTATTATATGATAACAATTTAATAATAAGAGCACAGCATATGCCGAGAAACATACTCTGAATAGTTCCATAAAGTAAAGTTAGTTTATTAGCATCAGAGAAAGTTGGTTGACAAAGTAGATACATGAATCAACATAAAAGATCCATTCACAAAAGGTCTAACTCGATCAGTTCTCATCAAACTGATCGAAGGGATGAGATTGAGATTCCATAACTAGCCCAAAATGCAAGTAGGAGATTGATAGAGTTAGGGTTACGCCCTAAGGACAATTATGTAATTGTCACATATATCAAACTCGATAACCAATCCTTTTAAAATAAAAAAGTGTCTTCTTTTTATTGTATACTTGATATAATGTGTTGTGTTAATTAGTTAATTTAATTAAAAGTATATTTAATAAAAAAAATCAACAAATGTTATGTTTTGTCATAATAGTTACAAATGCGTTGTAATCATGAGTGATTTATCACAATAAAATCAATATATTAATTTAAAATATTTCTAATTAAGATGTATCGAGATTGGATATCGATACATCTATTGAAACTACAGTACGTAACGCTCTCCAAATATTGGATAATGTATTACTCATGACGGCTGAGGGTACTAAGGGGTTACGTGTTGATGGTTATTGGATAAATATGGAATATTTTACTTGATAATTTTTTGTTGGTTAATATAGCCGAGGTCAAATAGAAAATATCGATGTGACAAAATTACAAAGTTCTCTTGACTTGAGAATACTATTGATCTTCAATGTGGAAGATCCACTTGGATTATAATTAGAACGTGGCGCATCGTCCATTGAAGGACTATAGTTGGGTCAATTGGAAGCACTGGAAGTGAAATGCTATTCAAAAGAGGATTCTTCTCCTCAGTTATACGAAGTTAGTATCATGGTCAACTAAAATTAACTCAAAGTCAAAGTCTCTGGCTAGATTAATATGGTTAATAATCATTGTTACAATTGAACTAAGGACTTTGTGTTTGGACTATAAAGTTGAATTTGGATGACATTGGAATTTTGACCATTACCAAATTCCATAATTCCTTATGTGAGATAGTTTTAACAAAGAAAATGGTGTAAATAATCATCACTACCAAGTAACGCTTAATAAAGTAAAATTGGATTTTACCGATGCCAAGTAAGGGATAAATTTGATAATAATATCACACCACTTGCTAAGTGGCGTGTACTGTTAATATTCGAATTATTTAATATTAATCGTTGACCAAATTTACGTCTAAGAGTCACACAATCGAAAGTTGAATACTCATGTTACCACTTAATTTAATTAAATTATATTTGTTATAAATTAATTAAATTAATTGATATTTGTGATACATTTTATTTGGTATTTGTTGATCAATGTTAAATAGTGTGTATATAATAGTTATAAATACACTCATCGATAAGCATTTAAATTGGATAAGTGTGTGAAATATTGACCGAGCTTAAAGTGATTTTGGGGGTCCATTTGGGGCTTGTAATAGCCAACCATACATAGGATAAAGGGGACTTGCCATTAGATGGCTAAAGGGGTTAGGTTTTAAAGTAAAATAGGGAGAATTAGTAAGAGAAGAATAAGGATCTATATCATTTTTTTTTTCCTATTGTGATCTCCTTGATTTAATGTCCTCTAACTCCACATCTTACTAAACTTTTGCCTCTCCTTTAAATCTGATTAGGCCGACCATTTCCCCTTTCTATAGCTCAAATTATCAAGCTTTAAAACATCAAATTAATACAATTTCGATTGTCGGTGGTAGCTGTGTGCGGTAAGTTAGCAACTTCTGAATACGAGATTCAATTCAAGGATTTTCGTTCTTTGTTTCAAGGTGTAACAACTAGGCTTTGGTAAAAGGTACAATTCCTTATTCATAACCACACATAAATGTTTATTATATTTATCATATTATATAGTTAATTAGTTAATTAATTATTATAATGAATCCATATATGTTGGTGTCGTCACATTGGATGAATTATATAAATGTATGCATAAATTAATTATTTATTTATTTATGTGCACTTAGATGGTTACGACGATTAAACAAAATCATTTTTTGAAATTATTTTAATAATAAATGATTTAGCAATTATGTGTTGATTTCAAATAATAATAAATAATGAAAGACTTAAATTTGCAAAATGTTTGTTTACACTTATAATGTTTTCGGATTCAATAAAAAATTCATATACGTATATATATGTATACACACACATGTACATACATATTCATACATACATACGTATATGTATGTGTATTTGATATGTTTTTCACACACACACATACATATACATATATGTACGTATGTACATATTTTATGTTTAGTTATGCAATTATAATATATATATATATATATATATATATATATCTGTGTGTGTGTAATATTTGATATGAAATTTTAGTACAAAAGTATAATAATAATTTTATTTTTTGAAATTTAAGTATACACACACGCACACATATATATTTAAAAGGACTTTTGTATGGAATTTAAAAAAAAATTATGCTAAATAAATATTCAGCCAAAAAAAGTTAACCTTTCATCGTGAGCATGAAAAGGTGTATGTAATTTTGTTTTAGCTATTATCTATTTTATATTATAATACATGTTTACATGTATGTGTATACTTTTATATTTTATGTCTAATAACTTTAAATTTATTTATATATATGTGTGTGTGTGTGTGTGTGTTAAATATTTTTATTTTATTTTGAAATATATCATTATATTAAAGTTTAATTTGTTGAATTAAGTTTCAAAATAATTTGATAAATATAATTATACAAATTTTTATTTATATAAACGTATTATATGAATTTTATTTATAAACTATATTTCATAATACAAAACTTGTATATATTTATATAATTTGTATGTACACATATATACATTAACGACACACATCTTTACTAATAATAATGAGAATTCCATGAATAAGGTTCAACCGTGTCTTTTTAAGTTTTGCAAAATATCCTTTACAGTTGTACAGAGAAATAGAAATTAATATTGGAGATAATATCGGTTTATCAATTTAATACTCTCTAGTAGTTTAAGGTAAACTATTCTTTACTAGTAAGCAGTAAGAACAGATTCTTTATAATGGATGAACTAATGAAACTAAAGTATTGAAACTAACAAAGAGAATGGAGCAGTAAGAACAGATTCTTTACTAGCGAGCAGAGCATAATACTAACCGATTTATTGAAATTAAAGTATTTTGGAAGAGGGAGTTAAACTAAAAGAGAGAATGGATAAACTAAAGTTTGAATTATTTAGCATATATCAGCTATAGTTTTGGGGATAACATTGTTAGGTATGGCTCGCATTGTAAATGGAGTGGGTGCGTGGATTGAACAGACTAAAAGTCCCACACCGCGGAATATTCAGAATAATCGTGGTATACATATGGGATTGGTGGCACGTAACATTAGGGATTCTTTTTGTTACAATGTGTTGCCAAGACCGGATTATATGCTCGATGGTAGGCGATGGAGGGATGTTCAATCGGGACGCCGGCATGGGAGACTTCGACCGTTGACCCCGATAGACACGGTGAAGCGAACGCGTACGGTATGCGGGAATGCCGAAACTCAACAAACATTACTTCATATTCTTACTGCTGAGAGCTCGATAACAGTAACAGTGGGATAAAGTTTGTTGTTAACATTAATTAATGTGTAGAATGGGACTATTTACAACTGGATAAACTAATAGTGGGATAAAGTTTGGTTTACAACTGGAATGGTGCAGTAATTAATGTATAGAATGGGACAATTGACAAATGGATAAACTAGCACCATCCCAACATTGCTAGATGTTATTGGAACAACTTACCGTTTCACCTCTTAGCTTATACATAACAAGAATTATTATATTTGAGAAAATGAGGGACTATGTGAATTATTATATTAGTCTTCAAGTACAATTACTTTAAATGAGTTTAATGTTGCCGCAGTGTATAAAAGTGACTCAGCCAAGGTTTGTCACAGAGAATAAAAGATTAATTCAAGCAATTAGGTGATGCTTAAGTTTACCAGCAATATTTGTCTGGTGCATATTCACAGTATATGCAGTTAAGCACCCATGTCGATTGAAGGTCCATTTGGACATGGTGGAAGCTTTGTAGAGTATGTCGTGCCAGAAGCTGCAACCTGAAAGGGGAAATCCCTGCAAGAAGCGTAATTATCACGCTGTTAATTTTAAGGAAAACAAGGGTAAGCTAATTAAAGAAAATAAGTTGAAGAGGTGGCTTAGTGTATGTAGATCGAACTGCCATGGTAAGCAATTAGTAAGAAGATTAGAGGGATGTAATGAAAAACAGTGGTTGCATCATTGCATGTAGCTGAAAGGATCATAGATAATTGGATCTGGCTGCTAAAGTTCATCAGAGGCATGCAGGATGGAGAAAACCCAACTGGAAGAGCGTCATCTGATAATTCTTCAATGTCGCAATGGAAATGTTAGTTATACAGAGTTATTTGATTAAGTGAGTGTATATTTGTGCTAATGTTAATTCCTCTCATTGTTTTTCTGTTGATTTTATTTGTTGTACAAAACATCAATTTATAGCATCGTTTTCCTTCTTTATTTTATATCCTACATTCATTAGTTGTTCTTCATTCTTTACATGATGTATAATAATATTTGTTACTGATAAAGATTCAGTTGTAAGTATACGTGGACAGTTCATTCTGCATTATCCATTAACTATACTTTCTTACTCTATAAAAAATAACTATAATTCTTCCTATCTTCTTTTTATTATAATAAGATCAGATGCAAGTTGATGATCAAGTGGTTGATCTTTCATATTCAAAAGTAAAATAAGGCATCACGTAGTATTATGTAGTGCAAATATTCAGCATTTCTGTACTCGACAAATCTCCTTCAGCATGTTTACCTCCAAACCACATTATTATTACTCCATTAAAAGCGTTATGAGTCTCAAAACTCACCTGCTTATCAAACATCGCTTTCCAACTAGGCATCTTTGCAATGACAGTGACAATATCGACTATGTGTTTCTATGCTAGATAAACACAGCATGTTTACCAACAAATTGATCGTATATCATATAATGTGTTGGGGTTTGTGATTGAACTAGAGTTGCACCCTATCTTATAATTTTTTGGTCCGTGTTTGGTCAAGTCTGTGATTCAACTGCGTAGGGTCTAGCTGAAGGACAGATTAAATTTAGATTACGTAAAGAAAGAAATTGTTTTATGTAAAAATAATGAAAATGCTTTTAGCATCAGTATTAAATTTTGCTAACCGCATGATAGTAATTTTATGGAGTTTTTATATTCATAATTCTTCGTATTTCTGATTGCCTATAAATTACTGAATAGTATCTAATTAATTATGAATTTGGGTATATATTCATTAAGAAAGTGTTTGCTATGTATACAAACAAAACTTTGTACATGCTTCGGAAAATGCTACAAAGTGCATCGTTGAGTTCACACATGCACATTGTGATTAGATGTAGGCTCACCTGGACGTGCTTTTATACTCGTGTATATAGAGGGGCTAATATGTCCATTACGGTTTAAATTCCAACATCTATATGCGGCATGTCAAACCATGTAAATTTTACCATGTTGCACGTGCACGTACACATATATGTGTATATGATACACATACATATATTATGCAATGCAAATTATACAATAAGTAAAAACTTATTTATAAAATAAATAAAATATTGATTTTATTTAAAACAAAATTTAAATTAGATCAAAATAAATTTAGACTTCATAGGTCCAATAAGGACCAAAATGAAATAATCTTTTAAAAATTTACCCAGCTGCGTACTAGTCCATTTCCAACACCTCGTGTGTAACTTGCAGCATTCTCCACATTTCATATGTGGACTTTTATAAACATAACTATTTTAAATTTATTTTTATCTCGTAAACAGAACGGTATATCCATAGCTTTTGAGTTACTAGGTGCTTGTGCCTTTTGCTTATTGTCCACTGAGCATATGCAGTCTCCGGTTTCCAATACTCACTTTAGGTAATATTTCCAAGCTATTTGATTGTAAATAAATTTTCGTTCAACATGACCAATATGCATAATTACTACCAATAAAAAGTGGGGATCTAATAGTTGATTTTCCATCTATAAAAGTATTTAAAAGGGTGTTGCTAGTACTAGTAGCCATTGAAATTAACAAAAATCATATTACGAGTATTTGAAAACTGCATGCACTGATACCAATATGATGTGATGATGTTATGTGAGATAACCTATTCTGTACTACATCAGAATGGAACTTAAGCCTATTTTACACTAGAGATGGGGCGAATAGTGTATTTAAACTTTTTATCAATATATTTGCAAACTTCAAACTTTATCATGGAAAATTCGAGCATAGGTAATAATATAATCACATAACAATCGGATAATAATAAGTAAATGTAGTAAAAGTAAAGGTAAATAGGGCATCAAGAATTTTATACTGGTTCGTATTCCTAATCTTACATCAAGTCCTGTACCCGGTACAGAATTTCATTAATCATGTCTTAACTTTAAATCAGACAGGAGAACACTCTTTACACCTCTTGACTTTGACTCAAATGGCAAGGACATACATTGGAATTTGACTCGGATAACCAACACATCCTTTGGAATTTGAATAAGGTAGCCAAAATGTGACTACCCTTTCTGGCTGATCGTAACCCATCTATGGCCGACCGCGACAATCAATCCAAACGACAAAAAGTGCACCCATCGAATACAAAATCACAATAGTAATACTAGGGATCAACGTCGGTAGAGGTAGCTAACCTCAATGGCCAGACATAGGCTCACTTTTTATTCATTTTAATTATGATACAAGTGTCAAGGCTATCCATCATCGTTCTCTTACTTCATTCCAGTAAACGTCGCCAATTCAACCACTACATTCTGGATATCATCCACCGCGTACACGGTTATTAAAGTGGTTCCAATATTGACAGCGAGTATGCCAATAAGAGGCACAGGTCCTTTTAACAACCAATCGTCATTTTACACATCGATTGGTTCTTTTATATTTCGAAAATTATTCATATTTGATATCAAAATATCATATTTTCTTCAAAATCTAATCCATTTCAAAATCATCATATTCATTTCAAAATCATATTTTACTTCAAAATGTCAATTCAGTTCGATATATCGATTTCACTTCAAAACTTGATTCAAACTATAATTTTGGTTATACTTCACTTTAACATAATTCGCATTTAAATCCAAGGTTTAAATATAAACATTTCAGCTTTTTGACCAGTTTGAATTTTAGAAAATAATTTAAATAGTTTAAATTATTAAATAGTTAAAATAATTTAATATAAAATAGTTTGAGTGATAAAAATGGTTTATATAGTGAAATAGTTTGAAAAATCAAATTAATTTGAATATTGAAAGAGTATAGATTTTTAAACCATTTATACTAAAATAATTCGTTTAAAAATAGATTCAAAGTCAAACCGATTCAGTTCCCAAATTTTGCAGCTCAAATCAGTTCCAATTTGCATTTCAATTTAATCGATTCAATTTCGTTTCCAAGTCGAATTTTACTTCGATTGGAAATAAATTTCAATCCCAATTCCAAATTAGTTTCAATTCAAATTCTAAATTAATTTCAATTCCAACTTCAGATTAATTCCAATTCCTGTTTCAAATTAATTTAAATTCCAATTTCAAATTAATTTCAATTCCAATTTCAAATTAAAACCATTTCAATTTATTTCCATTTTAAGTTCGATTTCCAAAATATCGATTCAAAACACTTAAATCAAATTTTCATTCGATATCCACTTTAAAATCCAAATCTTCAAATATAATTAAATTTCGAGCTTAATTTCGAAATATCGTTTTATATAACTTTTACTTAGCAATATTTAAAGTTCGAATAAAAATTCAATCTTTAAAACAAATTGATTTCTGAAATTCAAATCATATTTCGATTATAATCTCAAATTCGATTATTTAAACAATTTCGTTTACCAAATTCAAATTTCAACATTTCAAGCTCCACTTCGAAAATAATTCGATTTCCATAAATTCGATTTTTATTTCTCAAAATCAAATCATTTCAATAGTTTCAAATCAATTTTTTTAAATCATAATTTAACCAATCCGGTATCCGTATATAATTCTCTATCCTATGGCCAAGTGAATCAATTTTTTCAATTTAATTCCAGATATATATATATATATATATATATATACACATATATCATTTCAATCCAAAATAAATGCCATAGGTATATATATATATATCATTTCAAACTATTTCTTAATTTATTCGAAATAATTCAATTTGCAGTTTTATATAGTGTAAATAATATACAGGATGATAACATGATATATCAAAATAAATAAACTTCCAAATATCAACCAATAGCATCCATCACAACCAATCATCCAACGGTCAATAAAATTCTCAACAATTTCATGATTATCCATTTTGGGTATTTTAATATCAATTAAATTCTAATTTAATTTAACTGTCAATTCAAATTCTATCAATTAATTCAGATGTCAATTTAAATGTCAATTTGAACTTATCAAACAACACCAATAAATTTCAAATCACTTCACGATATAATTTAACTAATATAAAAGTTATTTCAGTCAATTGTGAGCGTATAAACCCTCACCTTTGATTTATCGACGATTTAAAATCCAAATAAAGGCCCAAATTTGAACAGTCTCAGAATGCGGCTAAACTAGTTTCATGTTGTTTGGTATTTCGATATGATTTTAATGGAGAAAACCGTGTATGAATTCGAACTCGTATGCAAAAGTTACGCGAGTTAAAAGATTTGAATTTTTAATATAAAATAATTAATTAATATATAAAATAAGTCACGTGTTATCTTCTCCTCCTTCACATACAGCACACAACCCATGTTCGCCACCTTCCCTTCTCCACGTGCGCCACCAACAGTCGTCGCACATCGATCAACATCCACCAGAACATGCGTCCCATCCTCCTCTACCAATGCGCCAAGATTCGCCACTCCATTAACCGTCGTTAGTGCACAATCCGAGAAAACACGTGCATGCTTCCAAGCCAGAATTTGGCGAATTCGTGGCATACTAGCATACAACCATATGGATTTGAAGCTCGCAGAGATCAACAACTTTGCTTTTGAATTTTTTTGATTTCGTTGAACGGATTGAGAGATAAAGAGGAAAGAAGTTCGAGAAATTTCAGCCATTAAAATACTGGCGGCTAAGGTTTGAGAAATTAAAATAATAATAAAACTGTCTCGATTCGATTTGCGTTCGTATTTATATAGTTAGGACCAAATCTGTTCGAACTCCAATCGAGATGTGCCACCAGGCGTTTATAATGTTTTACCCCCATTACGAACGCAATGAAACTAGTTTCAAGGCCTACTTTGATCATATGTGGAAGATAGATTTTCAAAGTCAATTTATTTTATCGAATTCCTTTAAATTGATTTTTATGCATTTCAAGCTCGCACGGCCAAACGACGAGTCCCGTCGCTATGAAACTTGAAATCTTATAATAATTCACTATTACGAATCCGACGAAACTGGTTTCATCGAAAGCCGAGACAGTTGCCAAAATGGCTATTTTTACTCGTTAATTAAAATATAAATTTCCAAATTTTAATTATTCAATTTTAAGTTTTGACCATCTTCATTCATATTTAAATAAAATTTGAATCGATTTCCTATACCATTTTTAATCATATTAAATCCATTATTCAATTATTTAAATAATCTCCAATATTAAATTTAAGAAAATTAAATTATCCAATAAATCAATATTAACAAATCATTAAATTTCAAATAAATTTTAGTTATCAACATTATTTTATTTCTATCTAAATAATTCATATTTATTATTCAGATCTAGTTGTTGATGATAAATACCGTCAATACATATAATTTGTTTCAATATAAATAATTCATAAATTTCCAAAATTATTTATTTTAAGATTTTTATCCAAATTCATATTCAATAACTACGCTAATAATTAATTAAATTTATTTTTACCATTTTTTTATTCAATAATTATATCATATACTATAATTTAAAATAGTTAAAAATATGGGTCGTTACATACCCTAACCTAAAACTTTTCGTGCTCAAAAAGGCACTAAGTACAGAATTTAGCATACAATATTTTTTTTCAAAATAATTAACTTTGTAAAACATTAAAATCCTAATCTCAAAACCATTACTACGCGCTCGCTACGCCACCCCGATATCAGTTTTACGAAAAATTTAACTTATATATAAAAACAAGATAATTCTTTTTTTAAAACTTTGAAATTTTTCTAGCTCTCGGATTTACAGAAAATTTCGGCAGAGACTCCTTTGCGCAGCTCGATAGCAATTTTTTTACAATACAATATATATCAAATAGATATCAAATATACATCTCATCTCAATGATGAGGCATCCCGAAGGGAAAAAATATAAAATATGGTATGTAATCCGAGATACGTACCTTTTTATTAATAATATGAGCGAGTTTACTCGTATTAAGCAAGCAAAAGCATATAAATCCGCGTATACGTCTCAAACAGTCTTCGTATGCACCTATCTCAACTCAATTTAAGATATTAGTTGCAGATAAAGATATGGAAGCATGTATAAGTCTAATATAACCATATAACATGATTTTGAATCCAAATAATAAATACAAGCACAAATATACAACATACAACAATCATATACAATCAAAATGGTATAACAATGGTTTGCAACAAAAGAAACCATCCAACCATCAATATCCATCCAATTAACACAATTAATTCATAACCATGTGAATTTACATTATTCAATATCAATTTTTTTTTAATTTACACCATTCATTTCTTATTAACGTTCATTTCATTAATATTTTAATTGATTCATTTCAATTTATTTGCGTTCAATCAAATTTTATTCAATTAGATTCACGTTCAATTGATTTTTCATTCGATTTATTTACTTTCAATTGATTCGCTTGCACTTACCAACATTAGTGAATTCAAATTCTATTAATTTACACTCGTTTATAGTTACTTTCATTTTTTTTCATTATTTCATTTTAATAATTCGTATAATTAATTACACTTAAGTAATTTAATTCCATACCACATTCCATATATTTCAAATTGATTCAAATTCGTTAATTGATATTCATTTCATTAATCATACAATAGATTTATATTCAATTCATTCGCTTTTAATTGATTTATATTTAATTAATTTGGTTTCAGTCCATTTTTATTCGATCAACCAACATTCATTGCATTCATATTTGATTGATTACAATTCAATGTATTTACATTCAATCGATTTGTTTCAATTATTTACATTTGTTTCATCCATATTTAATTGGTTTACATTCCATTATTTTCTTTAAATTTATTGACACTCGTTACAAATTTATTATATTCAATTTTATTTATCTAATATGTGAATTCCAATTTGTTTCACTTTTTGTTTAACTTATTTCGTATAAATTCATTGGTGAATCATTTATAAAATTATTCCACTTAACCATGCTTAAGTTAAATTTGTTTCCACTTAATTTATTCTCTTTTTTTTCATATCTGAAATTCAAATTTCTTTCTTCGTTTGCTTAACCAAAATTTAACCATTTTAAATTTGATTATTTTGCTATTCAAATTTGTAAGTTATAACTTATTTCTTTTCTATTTAAATTTATAAGTTACAACTTATTTCTTATACACTATTTGCAATTATAAGTTCAAATAATTTTCATATATTTACTAAATCGTAGTCAGAATATATTTTTCGTTCAAATCAAAACCTGTTTTAATCGAAAATAAATTTCCTTTGGTAGAATTCTCACTCAGAAACTCGTAAATGAATACTGAAGATGCTATGGTCATTCCCAGAACTATTTCTCATCGACCAAGCGAGTTTAATGCTTTTATTTTCTTTAAAATCTTTTCAAAATATTTTTCTAGCTAACACTCTTTAAATAATACTATTTATTAATTTTTTAAGGCTTTAAAAAGCAATTTTGAAAACAAAAGGATTTTAAATTCCAAAATTCTCAATTTTTAAAATCATTTCTATATATAAGCTATATTATAATATACTTATAATATTTCCTTAACTTATTATCAAAATATTCGATTAATTTACACTTGGTCATTTGAACCAATTCTTATTTTAATTTGTTTTCCAATTTATTATTATCAAATGCTTCATAAAATAAAATTCATTAAGTATTCGATTTATTCTTATTCAACCAATAACCGATGATAATCAAATATCATCATCGCCTAACATTAATTTCATTTAAAATTACCATTTTATATATAAAATACACTTAGGTAAAATTATTTCATTTACCCAATTTAAAACAATATTACATCGACTTGCCTCGTTCAAGTGTTTAGAAACCCCTATCGATAACACGGCATCGCACACATCGACCAGAATTCATAAACAACTCAACGGATAAGTAAACACAATATAAAACATTTTATAACACTAACAAGTACGCTCTCTCATACACATACACACTCAAACAAACTCATTCTAGGGTATTGCTACCCTATCTCTAATGAGTCAAATCCCACAAAGCCAAGGTTGTCGCTAAACTTGGCTTTGATACCAACTGTGACGACCCACATTTCGGAAGGTTTAAATTGACAATAATCCATACACGTCCGACTTAAACAATCTGGAATATAGATAATAAATAAGGTTAAATAAGAAGAGAAGAAGGAAAAAAAACAGAATCTCACAACGGAAATGATAAAATATAATAATCAAATAAATAATTCATGAACATATTTACTATACATTTGATTTTAATCCATACATATTTATCAGAGTTTAATATACACATCAGGGATAAATAATCAATACAGCAGAATAGCATGACACATGGGATAATAATAATCGTAATACACCAAAACTCTGTCTTCGTTCTTTAGAGAATAGTCTTCAGTATGCTGAGAAAACTCAAGACTAACCCGAGCGTGATGAAAAGACAAAATACTCGAGTCAGAACTAAAATACTCTTATGTAAGTTAAATCAATATCACAAATATGAGTGCAATAACTTAAGATATGTTACGGGATTTTCTATCTCCTAAGGGTCCGTTAAACTATTTAAATATAATAGTATATTCTATAATAGATAATGTCTATCAGTAAAATAAATATCAAAATAGCGTTAAGGCTTTACATTAATCCACTTAAACACATTTGTACAATTCTAAACCAAAGTCGTAATGGCTCGTATATGGATAAATATGACAAGATGCGTGAAGCAATGCCTAAGGTAGGATTCTACCAGTTTACCCTTTCTGGCTGGTTGTAACCCATCCGTGGCCGACCGCGACAATCAATCCAAACGACAAAAAGGTGCACTCATCGTGTAACGACCCATAAAATTTTAGCAATTTTTAATTGGTATTTAACGTATTGAATTGGATTTTGAGAAATTATTAATAATAAAATTTTGAAAAAAAAAAGAAATATGTTATGTATATTAATGATTTGTAGTACGAGCTGTGTACATATATTTTAAAGTTTGGTTGTGGTTATACCTATAAGATCTAGTACAAAAACTTTATAAACTATTATTTATACTATAATATAAGTTAAGTTTGATGTAAATTTGGTAGCATAGTTCATTTCTATTGGGTATAAATATCAATAGCGTAGGTAATAAATTTATGGTCTCCTTTTGCTTTTCAGCAAGGTGTGTAAATTTTAAGTATGTTGAGTACGTTCCATATATAGTTATTTTGGAAAACCACTGTATATGTATGATGGTCTATTTGAAGTGTATATATAGTAAAGCGTATTTATACCAAGTTTTATTTAATTTATATGTGTTATAATAGCTATATATATATATGTTAGTCTTGATACTAGTATATAGTTTTACTGAAGTTTGACTTCTAGTCATGTTAAATATATATATATATATATATATATATATATATATATATATTTGATTTTGGGTTTTTGTGTCACCATTTCCAGTTTATTTTAGTGCATATTTAGTATATCTATACATATGTCGTCAGCTATAAATACGATAGTTAAGGGTTTCATATATCATATGAACCAAAGAAGAAGAGAAGTACATACTATATTTAACTACATATATGAAGTATATGTTTTAAGGGTTGATTTAAGGTCTGCATTAAAAAAAGGTAGTTGTGATTACAATTATTTCATATTGTACCTTCTATATTCCTGACTGACTTTCAGCGTTCATTCATTCATTTTTAATTGTGGGTTTTTCTTTTCTCTCTCTTTTCTTATAAATAATTGTACGCATTCATCTCTTTCCCTTTCTTATATTTTGTCCCTTCATCATCTTTTAGCCGTTAATTTTGTTTCGAAAATCAAGAAAATTTGTATACGTTTTATTCTTTTTGAACGTTTAATAATAAAGATAAATCTGCATAGTATAATCAGATATGAATTGAGATCTAGGAAATAAATAAATATAAAAACGTATAACATGCCACTAATAATAAATTGCATTAATAGTTTTTCAATCAGTGTACAGCTGTGCTCATCCCATGCCATTTCAAAAGTTGAAACGTAAAGAATTCTATACGTTATTTCGAATTCATTTATTTTATTTCTTTTGTTATTTCTTTTACGTTTTCTTCCTAATCTGATTCATAACCTTCCTATTTATTTTTCTTACCTTGCGTGTCCATTTCAATCTACTGGTCCACTACTTTCATTTGAATTTAATTTTTCCTTTGATTTATTTGTTTCCATTCTCCATTCTTTCTCTCTCTGTTTTAATTGCTTTATAAAGGAAAGAAATGGTACCACCAAAACGTAAAATATAAATCTAGCCAGCTCATCCATCATTTTCAAATTTATTTTATTCGTTACTTATAATAGGCTATGAATTAGGATCTAAGAGAAATAAACGTACAGTCTATTTGCATTGTTTGGTCTATTATAAACCGGTCACATTCTTTCAAAATTTACTTTATATATATAAAATCCAGCCTTCACCCTTTCTCTCCTCCTTTATATCTCCTATAGCTGAAAGAAAATGTCCAGATCTAAACAAATAAAATAAAAATTGTGTTCCACCACACTCAAGCGACAACCCTCTCCTTCCCCGTTCGCTCTTCCTTTCCCCACCTTGCATCACCCTGCTTGCCTGTGCCACACCCTCCTGTTGCCTTCCACAAACAACGGCCAGCTGAGCCCATGCGTGCATGACGTGTCTGCATTTATAAAAGCTCTTGCCCTTGTTTTCTTGTGCTCATGCTTCCTGCAAATTTTCCTTTGCTTGGTATGAATAAAATTTAGGTGAGCATTCAAGCTTGTTCATTTTATTGCAATATCTACTTCTCTTCCCAGTCTACGTTTCTTTGCATCGAGAAATTCATTTATTTAAGTAAAAGTTGCATTTTACGGGGAATATATTTGATACGTTATATGTATACGCTGTATTTTATATATAACTTTATATTTACATATTGCTAAGTCAATATATTAGCTTGGAAGGGTGGGTATATAGTTATGATATTCATGAGATATTTTTGTATGTAAGATCTGCTAGGTCGGTTTGAAGTGTGCGCATATAATATGCTCGGTTACTTTTGAGTTTATATAAAATTTTGATTTATGAGTTTGTAACCTTAACATAATATTATAAAAATATGTGAGAGTCAGAGATTGTTTTTAATGTCTGTATTTTTAAGAAACTGTTAGTATTAGATTTGGTTATATAAAAAAAAAAAAAAAGGAAAAAAAATTTGTGTTATGTATACCTGGATATATTATAGTTATTACATAAAGATTGGGTTACTGTTAGTTATATGTTGGTCTATAAGTTTTTCTTATCTCTATTTTAGTTGAATTTATATAAGTATACTTATACATGTTAGTTTAAGTATATATTTCAGTTAGGTATATATATTTAGTTGTATGGGTTTAGCTATACACATAATAAAGTATATGCTGTATGTACAGCGTTTTGAAATGTGTTAGCTTAAATATAGTGTTTAAAATAGTATTATACAGTGCTTTAAAATATATCAGCTTTCAAAATAAATTCGCTGTTAGTATAAAAACATTTATATTTACATAGAGGGGTACTTGTGTTGTGGATAGTTAAGCTGTTCGTATATATAGGGCAGTATTTGATTAAAATAATATAAGTTGTCTCTGTTGTAAATATATTTTATAAGTTAGGTATGTCCTATACACATATGTTAGTCTTATATTATAGTAGCCCGTTTTCTTATATTGTTATCTATTTAGCCTGAGATATTACTAAGTTGAAATACATAAATCCTGTACATATAAGTTTCTGGTTTATAGTAGGTGTTATGTATATATATAAAGGTCTGTTTATAATAGGATATATATTTACATATACATATATTAGTTATGAATAGAGTTGTCTATAATATATACATATGTTGGTTTATATGTATTAAATGTAAAAAAAATTATATTAATATCATTATAAATATTCATTTCAAAAGGTATAACATGTGTATGAGTATTTTTCATTTTAATAAGTATATATATGTAATTATTTCAAATTATATATGCAATGTATCTTCTTTCTTGATCCCGTTTTGATTTAAATTCGCCTATTCGTATTATCAGCTTGTCCGAAAAATTCGTTCCAATTTAGCTTTGTTCGGAAATTCGTGCCTGGGTTTCGAAACCAACCTCATTGTCCATCTTCTCTAGCCTCTAGCCTCGAAAGGTGAGCGATCACTCACGATTTAACATTCTTATATTTATTAAATTTGATTTCAATTGAAACAACAATTGAAATATGTTGTTATTAGTTATTTAAATTGTTTATATGCTATTATTTGTAACTGTTCACCTGTGGGATATGACACCATATCCTGTTGTTTATAATATACTGTTATTGATGATATATGCCTGTTATATTATTATTATATGCAAGTTCCCTGTAGTTTATAATTCACTATGGGTTGAAATGATACATACCCGAACGGACTTTAGAATAGGAGAATTTCGTTATGAGTTGAAATGATAGACCCAAGCGATTTTCATTTAATTGAATTTGGGATTACGGGTTGAAATGATATCCACCCGTATATATTTAGTGTACGGTTTGAAATGATAAATATCCGTAGCACTTGACCATATGATAGGAAATATATACAGACACCGTTGGTCCATATATATAAAAATATTTTGAAATAAATTCATTGTTTTGGAAAGAAATATATGGTCTTAATAAATATAAATTCTTAAATTATTATATATAAAGGGTAATGATATATATATAGATTTAATAATATTTAATTTAGTCAAAATTTGATTTAATACGTAAACTATGTTAAATATTTATGTAAATTTTATTCCAAATAGTATTCTGCAAATCAACTAAGATTGGGAGATAAATGTGGGTTTATCTAAATGGTATTTAAATAAGGATTTATATAATTAAATCAATTTGAAATTATTGAATGGGAAATTTAAGGGTATGATTTTGTAACTGGATTTTTATTTAAGTGATTTAATGAATATTTCACGTTTAAATAAATTAAAGAAAATATTGAGTAAAATGTAATTTGAGGTTACTTAAATAATATTGTATCTAATGAGGGAGTATTTTAACACTAAATAAAAATGAGGTTAAATCGAGATCTATGTGAAACTATTAAATTTAACATTTAATTAAATATTAAGCTTTGAACTATATTGGGATTTAAATGGTTTATTTTGAGATTCAGATCTGTATTTGAAATCACTATAGTTGAATTTATTATTTAGAAAGCTAAATTGAATAAAAAGTTAGTTTGAAACGTTGAATACTTAAAGTTTTGAAATATATTGAATATAAAGGGTATTTGGTGATTTCAAATCCGAATTTGAGATCAATAAAATTGAAATGGTTATTTTAAAAATTGAGTTGAATTTAAATTGATAAATTGAGATTGAAAAAGATTTAAATGGGAAGGTCGGGTTGATGTTAAACGATTTGTTAAGTTGAGGGAATTGAAATTTCTTTACTGTATAAATTATTTAATATATATAAATACTATTTGGGAAGTATAGAGATTTTTGAAGTGAAAATGATAGTTGGTTTTGAAGTATAAATTAAGTTGAAAGACTACGGTGTTATAGTGTATATTTCTATCTTATAGATAGTTCCATGGACCCTTAGAGGATGGTTATCCCAAACATCCTCTAAGTTAATTATATTTTAGTTGATATTTCACTTGAGTTAGATTTATAGATATAAGAATGTTAATCCTGACTCGAGTGTTTTGTGTTTTGCTTTACGCTCGGGTCAGACTGAGAGATACAGCATTTGAGACTCATCTTCGAAGTTGGAGCTTTGCTTGAAGATCCAGCTATCTATCCCTTCAGTCATCCAGTTGATTGGTTAAGAGAAGCCATCTGTTGCGTTGGAGACTTCATGGCATTTGAACTATTCGGTTGTATTTTATTTCTAACTCTGAGGTATATAGTAGCTTCATGAACTACTATTCTTTATCTATTCCGCTGCATTGTATTACTCTGTGTAAGTGATCTATGATTGATTTATTTACTGTATATTTTAAGTTTTGCCAAATTTTTATTAACAATTCGGTATTTTGAATTATTCAAGTCGGACATGTACGGTTTTATTGTCGATTTGAATGGTCCAAAATAGCGGGCTGTTACAGTTGGTATCAGAGCTTTGGCTCTAGGCAAAACTTAGCATATATGGTAAATTTATTTACAGATTCACTTTCATTCGAGTTGAATCTCTTCCTTTTTGACTCGATTTCCTTTGAATTTTGGAATGTCCCTCGGTCCCGAAATTCATTCTGTCTCTCCCTATTTATATTCGTTTGATTCTGGAGTATCCCATAACTCCACTGAATGATTTGTAAAGGGGGTGAAAACTCCTTTTCAGTTGGCATTGATTCACCGAAGATTCATGTATCCTCGGTTTACAATGCTGCTATATCTAGTTATGCTGAATTCTATATCAGGCGATCAAATGTCGATTTGCCTTAGAATTCCGCATCAATCATAATCCTGAATTCATGATTGACCCGGTTAAGGTCGCCCACGATTTATAGAAGTATATCCATCTCCTATTTTGTAATTTAATCATTTCGATCGAGTCTATCTTCGAATCAGGATTCTATTGGTTAGAGTCTTCTAATTTAAATCTTTACCTTTGTTTTGAAATCCATTCTTAAATCACCCTTTGAAAAATCAAGTATGTTGTATTTTTGAAATTGTTTTATATATCGAAACTATTATTTTGATAATTATGATTTTATTCTATATAAAAAGTGAAAATGTTTTCGATAAGGATTATATACCTATATATAAAACGAATAAGAAATGTTATTCTATATATAAAAGTTTTGAAAGGATTGGAAATTTCGAAAATTTATAAGAAAGTGATTCATATAAAAATGATTTATAACTGAAGGGTTAAATTTGAAATTCGAGAATTGAATTCTGGTATTTTGAAATTGGTTTTAAGATTTTGGAAAATATATAAAAATAATATGATTTAAAAGTGTTTTTCCGAATAAGAAATGTTTCAAATGAGTTCAAATGAAATCCAATAATTTTGAAGAAATTTCAAAGAAGTTTTCAAGAAAATAGAAATCCAGAACTCACTTATGTCGCTGGGAAATAATTTCGGTGATGAGTGCACGCATCATCGACATTGATTTTCGAGTTTCAGAGTGGGGGAGTGGCCACTTTAATAGCTTCGCTATGCAAGTGATTTTGTAAAACCGTTTTTGATTTCAAATTCCGAAGTATAATTTGATATTTTAGAAAGATATAAGTATATATTTGAAACAAATTTAAAATGAGACCGGTGTTCAGTCCTCGAGTTTCAGATTTAATAATTGGTTTATTGATTTATTGTTGATTTTCAACTGTTGAATTGAAAATTTGATTTCCCTAACTATTTTGAATGTTCGAACACTTCCAAATCGAGTTTAAATTTTCAAAGCTAAGAAATTTCGAAGAGTATAAATGTTTGATAAAGAATATAAATTTAGTTTTGAAATGTTTTGAAAAAGAAATAGTTTTGAATAATGGTTTTAAGAAAGGTAAATTGGATATTTCAAATAGAAATAGATAGTTTAAAAGTTTTAAAGGGATAATTATAAATTTGGAAACCATTTTGAGTATAATTAATTTTGGGAAAATATTTGGTTTTGAAATTAAATTGGAATCAAAAAAACCAGTACTTATATGGTGATTTTTGGAAATGAATCTGTTTGACTTGAATTATTTCAATTTGGAAAATGGGATAATTTTCTAAACCTATTTTTTTTGGGAACTTTGAAATTTAGATATTTAATTCGGAAGAAAATTTGGTGAAATCATATATGATTTTGAAACTGAATTGATGTTGAAATGATTTGAAATTGAGAACCTTAGATTACTAAGCACTTGATTTGGGAGTGGTCGAACTTATATAAAATGGATTGTATAAGTATGAAGTTGATTTGAAATCTATTGATTTGAAAGGTACTCAATTTGGAAAGAGATTTTATATAATCGAAGTCTATATAAGTATGATTTGATCTACTATTGATTTGGAAAGTATTCGATTTGGGAAAAATAGAATCCTATATATATGGACTTTATATAAGTACAATATTTGAAAAGGTACTATATGATATATATTTTCGAAGTAAAGATATGGAAAGTGCCTTCTGCTTGATATCCGCTTTGTGGCCACATCGTGGATTCATTCTATCGATATTATTCTCTCTGATTTTGGTTTTCCGGATGTAATACTCGAGTGTTCCCACCGTGGCGTAACCCATGGTTTTTTTTTCTCTCGTGAATGCATAGCGCAATTGCCTGGCTGAGTCTTGCCTAGGGGTACGGATTGTTTCCTGGGGGATCCAGGCGTAACCATTGTGTATCCTGCAATCTATGTAGGTCGCGAATAGTAGCGCAAGTGCCTGGCTGAGTCTTGCCTAGGGGTACGGATTGTTTCCTGGGGGATCCAGGCGTAACCATTGTGTATCCTGCACTCTACTAGTCATCATGGCGTAACTCGCAGGGCTGAGAAAGCTTACGGATATGGATTGTTTCCTGGGGGACCCAGGCGTAACCATTGTGTATCTACGAACCATGATCGGACAAAGGTTTTGGTTTGGTTGTTTTGTTTGGATTGTACTTTCCATATCTGTTTTTAAAGTTTTTTTTCAAGTATTTTCACTGGTTGTTGAAACAGGTCTACTAAGTACTTAAAGAATTCTAGCTTTGCGCCTGATCAACGCATGGCCAGAGTCTGCAAGAACGAGGATAAACTTGTTGAAACAACGAGTTATAAAAAAATATTTTTGAAAGAAAAGATTTATTTCGATATAAAAGGTATTTATTATAAAAGTATTTCCAACAAAGAAATTTTGTGTTAATATTTGAAATTGAAACTCTCATGGTTTGAAATGTACGATTCTTGCCCGATTCTATTCTTTTGAATCTACCTTATCTGCCCTGCTTTATTTATTCAACTATATTCTCTTTTCCGAATCTATCTTCTTTCCTTCTTTCCTTCTTTTGAATATATCCTTTAAAACATTGTTTATTTATATTCTACCTGGTTTAATAAGAGAGAAAAATTAGTGTTTTATAAATAATTGATCTCATAATTAATTGAATGGATTTAATAAAATGAGTAATCTATTAAATATTAATCAATTTAAATAATAACAAAAGAAAAAGTATATGGTTTTAAATAAATTTTTTAATTTGTTTTTCAAAGTTTAAATTTTTCATCTGGTTGTTTCTATTCTCCTACTTTATTCCTTTTCGGGGACGAAAAGTTTTGAGTGGGGGAGAGTGTAACGACCCATAAAATTTTAGCAATTTTTAATTGGTATTTAACGTATTGAATTGGATTTTGAGAAATTATTAATAATAAAATTTTGAAAAAAAAAAGAAATATGTTATGTATATTAATGATTTGTAGTACGAGCTGTGTACATATATTTTAAAGTTTGGTTGTGGTTATACCTATAAGATCTAGTACAAAAACTTTATAAACTATTATTTATACTATAATATAAGTTAAGTTTGATGTAAATTTGGTAGCATAGTTCATTTCTATTGGGTATAAATATCAATAGCGTGGGTAATAAATTTATGGTCTCCTTTTGCTTTTCAGCAAGGTGTGTAAATTTTAAGTATGTTGAGTACGTTCCATATATAGTTATTTTGGAAAACCACTGTATATGTATGATGGTCTATTTGAAGTGTATATATAGTAAAGCGTATTTATACCAAGTTTTATTTAATTTATATGTGTTATAATAGCTATATATATATATGTTAGTCTTGATACTAGTATATAGTTTTACTGAAGTTTGACTTCTAGTCATGTTAAATAAATATATATATATATATATATATATATATTTGATTTTGGGTTTTTGTGTCACCATTTCCAGTTTATTTTAGTGCATATTTAGTATATCTATACATATGTCGTCAGCTATAAATACGATAGTTAAGGGTTTCATATATCATATGAACCAAAGAAGAAGAGAAGTACATACTATATTTAACTACATATATGAAGTATATGTTTTAAGGGTTGATTTAAGGTCTGCATTAAAAAAAGGTAGTTGTGATTACAATTATTTCATATTGTACCTTCTATATTCCTGACTGACTTTCAGCGTTCATTCATTCATTTTTAATTGTGGGTTTTTCTTTTCTCTCTCTTTTCTTATAAATAATTGTACGCATTCATCTCTTTCCCTTTCTTATATTTTGTCCCTTCATCATCTTTTAGCCGTTAATTTTGTTTCGAAAATCAAGAAAATTTGTATACGTTTTATTCTTTTTGAACGTTTAATAATAAAGATAAATCTGCATAGTATAATCAGATATGAATTGAGATCTAGGAAATAAATAAATATAAAAACGTATAACATGCCACTAATAATAAATTGCATTAATAGTTTTTCAATCAGTGTACAGCTGTGCTCATCCCATGCCATTTCAAAAGTTGAAACGTAAAGAATTCTATACGTTATTTCGAATTCATTTATTTTATTTCTTTTGTTATTTCTTTTACGTTTTCTTCCTAATCTGATTCATAACCTTCCTATTTATTTTTCTTACCTTGCGTGTCCATTTCAATCTACTGGTCCACTACTTTCATTTGAATTTAATTTTTCCTTTGATTTATTTGTTTCCATTCTCCATTCTTTCTCTCTCTGTTTTAATTGCTTTATAAAGGAAAGAAATGGTACCACCAAAACGTAAAATATAAATCTAGCCAGCTCATCCATCATTTTCAAATTTATTTTATTCGTTACTTATAATAGGCTATGAATTAGGATCTAAGAGAAATAAACGTACAGTCTATTTGCATTGTTTGGTCTATTATAAACCGGTCACATTCTTTCAAAATTTACTTTATATATATAAAATCCAGCCTTCACCCTTTCTCTCCTCCTTTATATCTCCTATAGCTGAAAGAAAATGTCCAGATCTAAACAAATAAAATAAAAATTGTGTTCCACCACACTCAAGCGACAACCCTCTCCTTCCCCGTTCGCTCTTCCTTTCCCCACCTTGCATCACCCTGCTTGCCTGTGCCACACCCTCCTGTTGCCTTCCACAAACAACGGCCAGCTGAGCCCATGCGTGCATGACGTGTCTGCATTTATAAAAGCTCTTGCCCTTGTTTTCTTGTGCTCATGCTTCCTGCAAATTTTCCTTTGCTTGGTATGAATAAAATTTAGGTGAGCATTCAAGCTTGTTCATTTTATTGCAATATCTACTTCTCTTCCCAGTCTACGTTTCTTTGCATCGAGAAATTCATTTATTTAAGTAAAAGTTGCATTTTACGGGGAATATATTTGATACGTTATATGTATACGCTGTATTTTATATATAACTTTATATTTACATATTGCTAAGTCAATATATTAGCTTGGAAGGGTGGGTATATAGTTATGATATTCATGAGATATTTTTGTATGTAAGATCTGCTAGGTCGGTTTGAAGTGTGCGCATATAATATGCTCGGTTACTTTTGAGTTTATATAAAATTTTGATTTATGAGTTTGTAACCTTAACATAATATTATAAAAATATGTGAGAGTCAGAGATTGTTTTTAATGTCTGTATTTTTAAGAAACTGTTAGTATTAGATTTGGTTATATAAAAAAAAAAAAAAAGGAAAAAAATTTGTGTTATGTATACCTGGATATATTATAGTTATTACATAAAGATTGGGTTACTGTTAGTTATATGTTGGTCTATAAGTTTTTCTTATCTCTATTTTAGTTGAATTTATATAAGTATACTTATACATGTTAGTTTAAGTATATATTTCAGTTAGGTATATATATTTAGTTGTATGGGTTTAGCTATACACATAATAAAGTATATGCTGTATGTACAGCGTTTTGAAATGTGTTAGCTTAAATATAGTGTTTAAAATAGTATTATACAGTGCTTTAAAATATATCAGCTTTCAAAATAAATTCGCTGTTAGTATAAAAACATTTATATTTACATAGAGGGGTACTTGTGTTGTGGATAGTTAAGCTGTTCGTATATATAAGGCAGTATTTGATTAAAATAATATAAGTTGTCTCTGTTGTAAATATATTTTATAAGTTAGGTATGTCCTATACACATATGTTAGTCTTATATTATAGTAGCCCGTTTTCTTATATTGTTATCTATTTAGCCTGAGATATTACTAAGTTGAAATACATAAATCCTGTACATATAAGTTTCTGGTTTATAGTAGGTGTTATGTATATATATAAAGGTCAGTTTATAATAGGATATATATTTACATATACATATATTAGTTATGAATAGAGTTGTCTATAATATATACATATGTTGGTTTATATGTATTAAATGTAAAAAAATTTATATTAATATCATTATAAATATTCATTTCAAAAGGTATAACATGTGTATGAGTATTTTTCATTTTAATAAGTATATATATGTAATTATTTCAAATTATATATGCAATGTATCTTCTTTCTTGATCCCGTTTTGATTTAAATTCGCCTATTCGTATTATCAGCTTGTCCGAAAAATTCGTTCCAATTTAGCTTTGTTCGGAAATTCGTGCCTGGGTTTCGAAACCAACCTCATTGTCCATCTTCTCTAGCCTCTAGCCTCGAAAGGTGAGCGATCACTCACGATTTAACATTCTTATATTTATTAAATTTGATTTCAATTGAAACGACAATTGAAATATGTTGTTATTAGTTATTTAAATTGTTTATATGCTATTATTTGTAACTATTCACCTGTGGGATATGACACCATATCCTGTTGTTTATAATATACTGTTATTGATGATATATGCCTGTTATATTATTATTATATGCAAGTTCCCTGTAGTTTATAATTCACTATGGGTTGAAATGATACATACCCGAACGGACTTTAGAATAGGAGAATTTCGTTATGAGTTGAAATGATAGACCCAAGCGATTTTCATTTAATTGAATTTGGGATTACGGGTTGAAATGATATCCACCCGTATATATTTAGTGTACGGTTTGAAATGATAAATATCCGTAGCACTTGACCATATGATAGGAAATATATACAGACACCGTTGGTCCATATATATAAAAATATTTTGAAATAAATTCATTGTTTTGGAAAGAAATATATGGTCTTAATAAATATAAATTCTTAAATTATTATATATAAAGGGTAATGATATATATATAGATTTAATAATATTTAATTTAGTCAAAATTTGATTTAATACGTAAACTATGTTAAATATTTATGTAAATTTTATTCCAAATAGTATTCTGCAAATCAACTAAGATTGGGAGATAAATGTGGGTTTATCTAAATGGTATTTAAATAAGGATTTATATAATTAAATCAATTTGAAATTATTGAATGGGAAATTTAAGGGTATGATTTTGTAACTGGATTTTTATTTAAGTGATTTAATGAATATTTCACGTTTAAATAAATTAAAGAAAATATTGAGTAAAATGTAATTTGAGGTTACTTAAATAATATTGTATCTAATGAGGGAGTATTTTAACACTAAATAAAAATGAGGTTAAATCGAGATCTATGTGAAACTATTAAATTTAACATTTAATTAAATATTAAGCTTTGAACTATATTGGGATTTAAATGGTTTATTTTGAGATTCAGATCTGTATTTGAAATCACTATAGTTGAATTTATTATTTAGAAAGCTAAATTGAATAAAAAGTTAGTTTGAAACGTTGAATACTTAAAGTTTTGAAATATATTGAATATAAAGGGTATTTGGTGATTTCAAATCCGAATTTGAGATCAATAAAATTGAAATGGTTATTTTAAAAATTGAGTTGAATTTAAATTGATAAATTGAGATTGAAAAAGATTTAAATGGGAAGGTCGGGTTGATGTTAAACGATTTGTTAAGTTGAGGGAATTGAAATTTCTTTACTGTATAAATTATTTAATATATATAAATACTATTTGGGAAGTATAGAGATTTTTGAAGTGAAAATGATAGTTGGTTTTGAAGTATAAATTAAGTTGAAAGACTACGGTGTTATAGTGTATATTTCTATCTTATAGATAGTTCCATGGACCCTTAGAGGATGGTTATCCCAAACATCCTCTAAGTTAATTATATTTTAGTTGATATTTCACTTGAGTTAGATTTATAGATATAAGAATGTTAATCCTGACTCGAGTGTTTTGTGTTTTGCTTTACGCTCGGGTCAGACTGAGAGATACAGCATTTGAGACTCATCTTCGAAGTTGGAGCTTTGCTTGAAGATCCAGCTATCTATCCCTTCAGTCATCCAGTTGATTGGTTAAGAGAAGCCATCTGTTGCGTTGGAGACTTCATGGCATTTGAACTATTCGGTTGTATTTTATTTCTAACTCTGAGGTATATAGTAGCTTCATGAACTACTATTCTTTATCTATTCCGCTGCATTGTATTACTCTGTGTAAGTGATCTATGATTGATTTATTTACTGTATATTTTAAGTTTTGCCAAATTTTTATTAACAATTCGGTATTTTGAATTATTCAAGTCGGACATGTACGGTTTTATTGTCGATTTGAATGGTCCAAAATAGCGGGCTGTTACACATCGAATACGAAATCACAATAGCAATACGAGGGATCAGCGTCGCTGGAGGTAGCTAACATTAATGGTCATACATAGGCTCCTATTTTAGTCATTTTAATTATGACACATGCGAGGTTATCCATCATCGTTCTCTTACTTAATTCCAGTAAACGTCGTCAATTCAACCACTACATTTTGGATATCATCCATTGTGTACACGGTTATTAAAGTGGTTCCAATATTGACAGAGAGTATGCCAATAAGAGGCCCCGGTCTTTTTAACAAACAATCGTCATTTTACACACCAGTTGGTTCTTTTACATTTTGAAAACTATTCGTATTTGTTATCAAAATATCATATTCGCTTCAAAATCAATCCATTTCGGAATCATCATATTCATTTCAAAAATCATATTTTACTTCAAAATCTTAATTCGGTTCGATATATCGATTTCACTTCAAAATTTGATCCGAACTATAATTTTCGTTATAGTTCACTTTAACACAATTCGCATTTAAATCCAAGATTTAAATATAAACATTTCACACTTTTGACCAGTTTGAATTTTAGAAAATAGTTTAAATAGTTTTAAATAATTATATAGTTAAAATAATTTAATAAAAAATAGTTTGAGTAATAAAGATGGTTTATATAGTGAAATGGTTTGAAAAATCAAAATAATTAGAATATTGAAAGAATATAGATTTTAAACCGTTTATACTAAAATAATTCATTTAAAAATAGATTCAAAGTCAAACCTCTTCACTTCCAAATTTTTTTTATTCAAATCAGTTCCAATTTTCATTTCAATTTAATCGATTCAATTCTGATTCCAAGTCGAATTTTACTTTGATTCCACATAAATCTCAACCCTAGTTCCAAATTAGTTTCAATTCAAATTCCAAATTAATTTCAATTCAAATTCCAAATTAATTTCAATTCCAGTTTCAAATTAATTCCAATTCCATTTTTGAATTAGTTTAAATTCCAATTTCAAATTAATTTAGACTCCAATTTCAAATTAAAACCATTTCAATTTATGTCCATTTTGAGTTCGATTTTCAAAATATCGATTCAAAACACTTAAATCAAATTTTCCTTCAATATCCACTTTAAAATCTCAATCTTCAAATATAATTAAATTCCGAGCTCAATTTGAAAAAAATAGTTTTATATAACTTTTACTTAGCAGTATTCAAAGTTCGAATAAAAATCCAATCTTTAAAACAAATCAATTTTTGAAATTCAAATCATATTTTGATTATAACCTCAAAATCTCAAATTCGATTATTTAAACAATTTCATTTACCAAATTTAAATTTCAACATTTCAAGCTCCAGTTCGAAAATAATTCGATTTCCATAAATTCAATTTTTATTTCTTAAACTCAATCATTTAAATAGCTTCAAATCAATTTTTTTAAATCATTTATTTAACCAATCCGATGTCCGTATATAATTCTCCATCCTATGGCCAAGTGAATCAATTATTCCAATTTAATTCCAAGGATGGATATACATATATCATTTCAATCCAAAATAAATGTCATGGGTATATATATCATTTCAACCTATTTCTTAATTTATCCAAAATAATTCAATTTATAGTTTATATACTGTAAATAAAATACAGGATGATAACATGATATATCAAAATAAATAAACATCTGAATATCAACTAATAGCATCCATCACAACCAATCATCCAACGGTCAATTAAATTCTCAACAATTTCATAATTATCAATTTCAGGTATTTTACGGGCAATTAAATTCTAATTCAATTTAACTGTCAATTCAAATTCTATCAATTAGTTTGAATGTCAATTTAAATGTCAATTTAAATGTCAATTTATACTTATCAAACAACAACCAATAAATTTCAAATCACTTCACGACATAATTTAACTAACATAAAAATTATTTTAGTCAATTGTGAGCGTATAAACACTCACATTTGATTTATCAACCATTTAAAATCCAAATAAATGCCCAAATTTGAAAAGTCTCAGAATGTGGCCAAACTAGTTCCATGTTGTCCGGAGTTTCAATACGATCGCAATGGAGAAAACCGCGTACCAATCCGAGCTCGTATGCAAAAGTTACCCGAGTTAGAAGATTAGAATTTTTAATATAAAATAATTAATTAATATATAAAATAAGTCACGTGCTACCTTCTCCTCCTTCCACGCAGCCTGTGTTCTCCACCTTCCCTTCTCTACGCGCGCCACTTACAGCCATCGCACATCGATCAACACCCACCAGAACATGCGTCCATTCTCCTATACTAATGCGCCAAGATTTGCTACTCCATTTGTCATCGTTAGTGCACAATCCGAGAAAACACGTGCATGCTTCCAAGCCAGATTTTGATGAATCCATGGTGTAATAGCATAGATCAACCGAATGGATTTAAATAGCTCGCCGAGATCTACAACTTTTCTTTTGGAATTTTTCGATTTCGTTGAATGGATTGAGAGATAAAGAGGAAAGAATTTCAAGCAATTTCAGCCATTAAAATACTGGCGACTAGGGTTTTGAGAAATTAAAATAATAATAAAACTGTCTCGATCGATTGAATTTGCGTGCGTATTTATATAGTTAGGTCCAAAGTCGTCCGAACTCCAATCGAGACGTGCCGTCAGACGTTCATAATGTTTTACCCCCACTGAACGAAATGAAACTAGTTTCGAAGCCTAATTCGATCGTATGTGGAATATAGCTTTTGAAAGTCAATTTATTTTATCGAATTCTTTTAAATTGATTTCTACGCATTTCAAGCTCGCACGGCCAAACGACGAGTCCGATCGCTATGAAACTTGAAATTTTATGATAATTCACTATTACGGATCCGATAAAACTGGTTTCGTCGAAATCCGAGATAGTTGCCAAAATGAATATTTTTACTCATTAATTAAAATATAAATTTCCAATTTTTAATTATTCACTTTTCAATTCAATTTTAAGTTTTAACCATCTTCATTCATATTTGAATAAAATTTGAATTAATTTCCTATTCCATTTTTAATCATATTAAATCCATAATTCAATTATTCAAATAATCTCCAGTATTAAATTTAAACAAATTAAATTATCCAATAAATCAATATTAACAAATCATTAAATTTCAAATAAATTTTAGTTATCGACAGATTTTATTTCTACCTAAATAATTCATATTTATTATTCAACTCCAGTTATTGATTATAAATACCATCGATACATATAATTTATTTCAATATAAATAATTTTCAAATTTCCAAAATTGTTTATTTCAAAATTTTTATCCAAATTCATATTCAATAACCACACTAATAATTAATTAAATTTATTTTTAACAATTTTTTTGTTCAATAATTATATCAAATCCTATTGTGACGACCCGGCTTTCTAAACCCAGAAAACCGCTTCGTCTTGAAGAAAGAAAGGGGTGAGAAAATAGAAAAGATAGAGAAGAAAGATCAACAACATCAGAATCTCACAGCGGAACGAATAAATTATAATAATCACATAAGTATTTACATAATATATAATATCAACCAGAGTTATACAAACAATACATCATATACTAGACAGTTATAAACACCTGTCTAGTTATACAACTCAATATACAAGTAAACACAAAGATATCAACACAGCGGAACTATATGTATATCTACAACGCTGAAGCCTCCTGCTCCATTGCTCCTCCAGAATTTGTCAAAGCTAACCTGAATCCCTTGGCTACCCGTAAAAATTTGGGTACCCGAGAGTTTATGAAAAACAAAAATAAACTCCGGGTCAGACATGGGTCTGGTATGAGTAACAGGTTAAAGTTGCTTAATTTTGAAAATCTTTTGAAAACAAAAGGTATCACGTAAGACTCCCCACACATAAACATGGAAAAGTTTTTACCTTACGCTAACCAAAACATTTGATAGGAAATTCTATGATATTATTATAGGTCTAGGGTTTTCAAGTAAATAGAAAATAGCCCAAATTGTTACATGATTAAATTCCAGCTACTAGCCACAAAAGTGGGTAATACAATCAAAACCGTTGGCACTTATTGGATTGTGGATTCCATACAATGGCAGGACTACTGGGGTACCGCCCGTCACAGTACGGGGCCTAGATCACCGTACCGAGGATTACTCCCTTCATCCCCTGCAACACAAGGCCGGAACCATTCCTTACTAAACAGTCCCGAACAAGATAACCCCGCAGATAGCCGTCGGTACTACACAATGTAAATGAAGACCACACACATGTATACCCAGTCACAAATATATGATCAGTGGCTACACATTACACAGGCAATACATAAAAGCGGTGCTTTGGAACAGTGAGTACAATCAATGATGCAAACAAATGAACAAACCAGATTGAATAATCTTCCCAACCACACTGACCAGGTTTCACTAAGAACTGTATTTATTTTAAAAATTCGTTTTAGAAAACTCAGGTCAACCTATGCCTAAAAATATAAATTACATCAGTTTCAGAGTTTAGGATCTAACTGTTTTAACTTAAAACATGTTTAAATATTTAGTTTAGAATATACAACTTATATTGGCTTAACACTAAGCTCACACAATTAAATATATCTTGAGGAAACTGTTTTGAAAACTAACATTTGTATTGAAGAACTCAAACAAAGGTCTTAAGCAATCAACAAACTGGAGTAACACTTCCAGTTTCAATGTTCAGAGTATCGTATATACCTATATATCCTATTCACAGAAATATAAATAAACAACAAAACTTATATTATTATTATTTTTGTTTTAAATTTTAAGAAGATGAATTACACTCAGAGAACAGATGCTGTATTTCATTTTTTTTGCAAATGGCCAAAGAAAGGGGTATATGTAGATTCACACAAATATTTTAAGCATCCAAATGTTAACTTGCAACAGATTAACTTAAGAAATTCTTAAAAGTGTTACTCACCTTGCTTGTAAAAAAAAGAATGAACAGAGCATGCTTGCTTGAAAATCTTGGATCTTAAAAACTGTAAAGTGGTTTGCCTGCATTTCCTAAATCTTCCCTTGCTTATCTTCAGTTGTAAATACTATTGAGTTTGTATAAATGGAATTGTTTGTTGTTATTTCTTAGTTTCAGGTTTTATATCTTTTATGAACGAACTAAAAAAATAAGATGTATATAAAGAAGTTTCAGGGGGAAAGGTGATAGCTGGGTCAGGTGTATGTAAGTACACTGTATATATTTTGTTTTTATCAGGCATAATCTTTTAATTAGAGGCTGAAAAGATTTTGAACAAATTCGAATAGACTCTTGTTTGCTGAGAAATCTGAAACATTAAATGTTAATGTACTCAATGTTCCCTATTTAGCTAATTTAATCATTTCTTATGTAAAGATATTTTAGTTAGATTACCACTTCTCCTCTCTAACCTGCATACCATATTTGTTTTGTTTTATTATCTTACTTTGCTTATTCTTGTTAGAATCTTAACCTACAAGTTACAGATCATTTTATATTTAGATATTTTGCTTTTGCTCACTTTGTATATTTTTTCCACAGGATATATCATATGTGTACAAGCCTGCCTAGCTATTGTTTTGTACTTTATGTTTATGCCTGTTGGATTCTCAATCTACAAGCTACAGACCCATTTGTATTTAGATTTTTTTTTTTATGAAGTTGTCTTCAGTCCTGTTAAAAATTTAACTTATATATTCATTTTACTTATAGGTTACTTTTATTTTAACTTAAATAAATAAATACTTATGTTGAGATTTACAAAGTATTATTTTATTTAACATTTTTGAAAGACTACAAATCATAGCTTCTTCCAACAATATACATATCTTAAAATAACAACTCTATTTATACAGTAAAACCCATTTTCAAAGATATTACCATATTGATATAGTTTAAATATAACATATTATTGAATTAAAATAATTTATAAAAGAACTATTCTCTATAATATAAGTCACTTATTTTATCAAGCTATAAAACAAAACAAAACTTTTTATTTAAATTTAAACTCTAAGCTAAATTTTATTTCTAAACAATTTAAATTTATCTTGGGTATTTTAAGATCATATTATTATTTATTCAATATTAAATAAAAATCAAATTCCTAATTTTCCAAAAATATTAGAGTTAGAAATCATTTCTTTATTTTATTAAACTTAAAACAAAGATTATCTATTCACAATATATACAGATATATATATATTATAAATAGAAACAATTTAGTTAGCTTTTAAAAGATAAATTATCAGTTAATTATTTATTTAAAAGATTATTATTAAATCAATTCAAATTATTATTAACAAATATTATTAAATCAATTCAATTTTTAATGTCGATTATTGAATTGATATTGCCCCAAATTTCCGGGATGTCACATTCCTCCCCCCTTAAAAGAATTTCGTCCCCGAAATTTAAAACAAAGGTAATTTAGTAATCTAATTAAAGATTTAATTTTAAAACACAAGCATATATCAATCATATGCTAACAACCATAGCAACCAATTCATCCAATCAAACAAATTTAACTATCTAGACAGAATTCTAGATAGAATTGTCTCGAGTTTCCCCAAGTATAAATACCGGGTTACTCGCTCTATAGAATCCAAACAAACAATACTACTAAGCTACAGAACTTTCACTCATCTAAATCCACAAAACAAGACAGGATATCAAACTATAGACAAGCCTGAATCAACAATCAAAACTCCCTGAACTGCTGGTCCTACAATCAAGATAGATCTTACACGTACTCCCTCAGAGATACGTGAAACACTCCAAATTCCAGTTATCCAAACTGACAATCCAATCTTGAAAACTAAACACTTATCCAAAATCAAATCTCCGACTTCGGAATCCAAATTCGTCCGTCTCTTACCCATAAAACCTTTCGGACGATCTTGGGCTTCCTTCATCCTTACTGATCAGTTCAACTTTTGTTGTGTCTTAGAAATAAACTAGTCCAAAAATAATCCAACAAATAATTTTCAAGATCAACCAAAACTCAGAACACAAATTCTATTCCAAATCAGAAAACAGAACTCATTTCTCTTATCCAGAAAAATTTAAACAGGTGCACTCCAATCTGGCTCAGATCCTGAAAAAAAAATTCCTATAGAACTCTCCAATCCAAACACTGCAACATCCAATTACTTCTAAACTAAAACAGCTACCACCATGCTTCCACTGCGCTACTCTGACTGAAAAGATGAAAATGCTGAAGTCTAACATAGACCGGACAACACATTCCAAAAATAAAGTTCACAGATCAAAAAGAAAATTCTGAGGTTCCTCTAAAATCAGGGTTACTTTACCAAGCTCAAAAATCATCCTATTACTGAGTTGAACCATCGGTACTAAATCTGAAATCCCGTCGATACCAAATTCAATCTTCAGATGCTGACCAAACTCTGACTTCCTGAAGACATCTAGAAAAATATCTCTGGAACACAAGAGAACACTCAAACTATCGCAAGTCACTTTTGCGATTGATCCAACCTAATTCCAAAGATACTGCTTTCCCTTTACCAATCAGAACAGCTTACACTTAAGTGGTCAATCCATCGAAGAAATGGAGCTACTCTGCTGCTTCTGAAGTCACCCAAGAAAAACTGCTAAGCCAGAAGACTTCCTAGTCCAAAGCTCTTTGAGAAACTCGGACTCCAGAGCAAACAGAAACATCCAGCTGAACACAGCCGCAACACCGAGCAGACACACTTCCTTGACTTGTTCCAAAGAAAACATCTTCGGAGACATCCATAGTCACTGTGTCTCATCACATAGCTACTACACCTTGATATATCAAGATATCATGACTGGCTTCTGTCCAACCGACAGATCCAAACTCTAGCTCATCCAAACTTCACTTCAAAAATGAACTCTGAATCTCAACAGATTTCCTTCAGAGATCAATGGAATCCTTACACCATCCAAAACTCACTCGAGACAGTATTAAGTCTACAGTCTCGATAATTATACTTCCAACCTCAAACATTCAAATTCCAACCATTGGTAGTCGTGTTACACACACCACTACCATATCTACCTTTATAGCTCATTGGAAAACCTGAATAGGTAACCCAACAAATAGGTATAAATATATATATATATATATATATATATATATTGAAATTAAAAATACGTTCTCTCAGGAAAGAAATCACACAAGAGCCTAGGTATTCACTCAACCTAGCGCTCTGATACCAACTGTGACGACCCGGCTTTCTAAACCCAGAACACCGCTTCGTCTTGAAGAAAGAAAGGGGTGAGAAAATAGAAAAGATAGAGAAGAAAGAACAACAACATCAGAATCTCACAGCGGAACGAATAAATTATAATAATCACATAAGTATTTACATAATATATAATATCAACCAGAGTTATACAGACAATACATCATATACTAGACAGTTATAAACACCTGTCTAGTTATACAACTCAATACACAAGTAAACACAGAGATATCAACACAGCGGAACTATATGTATATCTACAACGCTGAAGCCTCCTGCTCCATTGCTCCTCCAGAATTTGTCAAAGCTAACCTGAATCCCTTGGCTACCCGTAAAAATTTGGGTACCCGAGAGTTTATGAAAAACAAAAATAAACTCCGGGTCAGACATGGGTCTGGTATGAGTAACAGGTTAAAGTTTCTTAATTTTGAAAATCTTTTGAAAACAAAAGGTATCACGTAAGACTCCCCACACATAAACATGGAAAAGTTTTTACCTTACGCTAACCAAAACATTTGATAGGAAATTCTATGATATTATAATAGGTCTAGGGTTTTCAAGTAAATAGAAAATAGCCGAAATTGTTACATGATTAAATTCCAGCTACTAGCCACAAAAGTGGGTAATATAATCAAAACCGTTGGCACTTATTGGATTGTGGATTCCATACAATGGCAGGGCTAGGGTACCGCCCATCACGGTACGGGGCCTAGATCACCGTACCGAGGAATACTCCCTTCATCCCCTGCAACACAAGGCCGGAACCATTCCTTACTGAACAGTCCCGAACAAGATAACCCCGCAGATAGCCGTCGCTGCTGCCTACTAAGCCGAAATAAAAGGGACATCTAGACAGGGGAATATCCTTGTCCTGCTTGGGCATGACCCACCTAACCTTGCTGTACCTCCCCTGTTTTAGCCATTCCCGGTTGATGAGGCTTGAGGCTACGATTACCTTTATAGAATACATTTCTTAGAATGCTCATCGCCCACCTGACGATGTGTTGAAAGCATTCAATCCATACAAGTTCGTTCCGGGTTCGAACGAAACCGAAGGCATTATCTCGTTACACTCATTTTGGAATCTCCCTCAGAGTTAACGACGATAACCCTTGCATTCTGGATCTTCATCTTCACTTCAGATTCACGACCTATCGTTAATTTGGAATCGATGTGGTTTTCGGATGTTCCTAATGTGGAAAACCGATCCCGGTCTCATCGAAATCCAAAACGTGTCTTTTAAGGCCAAGTTGTCTATTTAGTCTTAACAGTTTAACTCAATATCATTCAATATACACACAGATAGATAATTCACACTATCACAAGAGATAATCATATCATCATAAACAGATAATTCATGTTATCATCAAAACAGATAATTAAATATTATCATACTTTAAATCAAGCATCCATATCACATAGATAGTATTCAAGTCAGACCTGAATGCACAACCATCAAATGAAATATCACTATCATTCATCCATAAACAATGATTTATAATCATACCATTTTGTAATTAATTTAAAATGAATTAAATTAACTACTTCTATTTCAAATTAATTTAAAGTAAATTAAATTAATTACTTCATCTATAAATCTTGCTTATACAACTTATTAATTTAATTTTAAACAAATTAATTAATCAATGTCTAGATATTTATCTTGATCAACTTCTACGATTAATCACCTTCTAATTACAGTAAGTAATTAGTCTTTAATTAATTCTACAAATTGATTATCCTAAATCATTTATAGTAATTAACATTTAATTACTTTATTTATAATTAAATACAATTAATTACATTATCCTTAATTTATCACCACATTATTAATTATTTCTTAATTAAAGTATTCTTAATTTCATCATTAATTACATTAATTAATGATCTCTAATTCATATTTAAATTAAATTACTTTATTTAATTTAATTTCATTAATTGATTAATCTTTAATTAAACACAATTATTAATCACCTTGATTAATATCAACCAGTAATTAACTACTCTTAACTACTCATTACCAAATTAATTATCCCATAATTAATTATCTCTATTAATTAATCCTCTGATTAATTACAAAAGTAATTATCCAAATTACTTCTTTAACACATCCTCTTCACAAATTACATTCAGTAATTATATTAATTACTTCCTCAAGTAATTATGCTCCATTGAATACACTAAGTGATTACATAAATCAAATCATCAAATGATTTCTTAAATTAATTAAACTAAATTAATTAACTTAAATAAATCATTTTATCAAATTAATTACAAAAAGTAATTAATTTCTTAATTACTTTTATCAAGTAATTACATTTAAAAATTTATAATAGCTTATCTAATTAATCAGATTAATTATATTAATTAATGACATACATTAATTAATTATCTTTAGTTAATTATCCTCATTAATTAATAACATTTATTTGATTACTTCCTCAATTAATTTATAACTCTAATCATTAATTTCAAATTAAATAAATAAGTCATTCTTTAATTAACTTACTAATTAAATCACTTCAAGGTCTTAATTATCTATAGATAATCTATTTCTTTATAAATGATTTTATTATCAAAGTACATTAGAACATTACATTTCAATTTTAAATTCAAATTTCATTTTGAAATTTAAGATTCAAAAATGATTATTATTATTAAAACATTAACTAAATTTAAAATCAATTTATAATCTTTTAAATAAATGGAAATAGCATTTGTTATTTTCATATGAAACTTATATAAGATAGGCTTTTAAATTTCTTAACTTTAGTTAAGAATTAGCTTTTAGATTACATTGCATTTTTACTTGCAAATTCAAGTCAAACAATTTATTTAACTTATTCATTAAATATTTTTAACTCCTTAGTTATTCCTAAGATAATTTATTTCTTTACTAATGACTTCATTAATATCTATGTGCGTTAGAACTTTACCTACCAAAATTTTAAATTTGAATTCCATTTGGAATTTAAGATTCAAAAGTATTATTTATTTAAACATTAATCAAGTTTAATTCAATTTATAATCTTGTGAATAACTTTAATTACATACACATGAAACTTAAATAAGAAAGCCTTTAAATTCAATTGTTTGAATCTTAATTTTAATTTAAATTTCCAAAGACATTCATATTTAAAACTGATTTAAACCTGCAGATTTATATTCCAAGTTTACTTGATTTAAACTCCCCTCCAACAACTTGATTTTCCAAATCCAAATCTATTTTTAAACTTTAAAATAGTTATTCAAAACTGAGTTTAACCATAGAATTTAAATCATTGTTTAAATCAAATATTTCAGGTTTTAGTTTTGTCAGGTTTAAACCTAAAACTTTCAAAATGAATTCAGAAATACAAAATTTTAATTTAAACTTAAATCTGGATTTGAATTTCATTTAAATCTAACCTTACACTAATTCAACTTTTGGATTAAGGTTAGCCTGCAAATTTTAATTTGCTTTTAAATTTTGTTAAATGTAAAACTGCAGGCAGTTTATGTTTCCTGAAGCAAGTATCCTACCCGAGACCAAAGCAAATATGCTTCGGGTCAATAATGCCCTTGCTTCGAGTCTCATGCACAAAAACTCGAGTACACCCCGAGGCCTAAAATGCCAATATCTCAACTATACAAAACATGGAAACAGCAGTGAAACAGGGTCATGCATTTGTCAAGACAGAGGCCATAGCATCCCAACAAGCTTGAAAATCAGTCCCAACTGATTACAGGTAGAGGAATGAAATACAAATCAAACTCAGTAAGTGGTAGAATCACTACAGACACCAGACAACAGAGACATGCTAAACAAAATTAAGTGGTCCAACCCATATACATCTCAGGTCAGTGCAGACTATAAATGGGCATTACCAGGTTAGAGTGGCAACTGGGACAGCTCAACCGATCATGTGAGATAGCCATTACAACAAGATCAATGCTCAATCTACTACACAATGTAAATGAAGACCACACACATGTATACCCAGTCACAAATATATGATCAGTGGCTACAAATTACACAGGCAATACATAAAAGCAGTGCTTTGGAACAGTGAGTACAATCAATGATGCAAACAAATGAACAAACCAGATTGAATAATCTTCCCAACCACACTGACCAGGTTTCACTAAGAACTGTATTTATTTTAAAAATTTGTTTTAGAAAACTCAGGTCAACATATGCCTAAAAATATAAATTACATCAGTTTCAGAGATTAGGATCTAACTGTTTTAACTTAAAACATGTTTAAATATTTAGTTTAGAATATACAACTTATATTGGCTTAACACTAAGCTCACACAATTAAATATATCTTGAGGAAACTGTTTTGAAAACTAACATTTGTATTGAAGAACTCAAACAAAGGTCTTAAGCAATCAACAAACTGGAGTAACACTTCCAGTTTCAATGTTCAGAGTATCATATATACCTATATATCCTATTCACAGAAATATAAATAAACAACAAAACTTATATTATTATTTTTTTTGTTTTAAATTTTAAGAAGATGAATTACACTCAGAGAACAGATGCAGTATTTCATTTTTTTTTTGCAAATGGCCAAAGAAAGGGGTATATGTAGATTCACACAAATATTTTAAGCATCCAAATGTTAACTTGCAACAGATTAACTTAAGGAATTCTTAAAAGTGTTACTCACCTTGCTTGTAAAAAAAAGAATGAACAGAGCATGCTTGCTTGAAAATCTTGGATCTTAAAAACTATAAAGTGGTTTGCCTGCATTTCCTAAATCTTCCCTTGCTTATCTTCAGTTGTAAATACTATTGAGTTTGTATAAATGGAATTGTTTGTTGTTATTTCTTAGTTTCAGGTTTTATATCTTTTATGAACGAACTAAAAAAATAAGATGTATATAAAGAAGTTTTAAGGGGAAAGGTGATAACTGGGTCAGGTGTATGTAAGTACACTGTATATATTTTGTTTTTATCAGGCATAATCTTTTAATTAGGGGCTGAAAAGATTTTGAACAAATTCGAATAGACTCTTGTTTGTTGAGAAATCTGAAACATTAAATGTTAATGTACTCAATGTTCCCTATTTAGCTAATTTAATCATTTCTTATGTAAAGATATTTTAGTTAGCTTACCACTTCTCCTCTCTAACCTGCATACCATATTTGTTTTGTTTTATTATCTTACTTTGCTTATTCTTGTCAGAATCTTAACCTACAAGTTACAGATCATTTTATATTTAGATATTTTGCTTTTGCTCACTTTGTATATTTTTTCCACAGGATATATCATATGTGTACAAGCCTGCCTAGCTATTGTTTTGTACTTTATGTTTATGCCTGTTGGATTCTCAATCTACAAGCTACAGACCCATTTGTATTTAGATTTTTTTTTTTTTATGAAGTTGTCTTCAGTCCTGTTAAAAATTTAACTTGTATATTCATTTTACTTATAGGTTACTTTTATTTTAACTTAAATAAATAAATACTTATGTTGAGATTTACAAAGTATTATTTTATTTAACATTTTTGAAAGACTACAAATCATAGCTTCTTCCAACAATATACATATCTTAAAATAACAACT
This sequence comes from Allium cepa, assembly GCA_030765085.1. Taxonomy (NCBI): domain Eukaryota; kingdom Viridiplantae; phylum Streptophyta; class Magnoliopsida; order Asparagales; family Amaryllidaceae; genus Allium; species Allium cepa. The sequence goes on from CM060935.1 coordinate 65,756,191, forward strand.
CTATTTATACAGTAAAACCCATTTTCAAAGATATTACCATATTGATATACTTTAAATATAACATATTATTGAATTAAAATAATTTATAAAAGAACTATTCTCTATAATATAAGTCACATATTTTATCAAGCTATAAAACAAAACAAAACTTTTTATTTAAATTTAAACTCTAAGCTAAATTTTATTTCTAAACAATTTAAATTTATCTTGGGTATTTTAAGATCATATTATTATTTATTCAATATTAAATAAAAATCAAATTCCTAATTTTCCAAAAATATTAGAGTTAGAAATCATGTCTTTATTTTATTAAACTTAAAACAAAGATTATCTATTCACAATATATACAGATATATATATATTATAAATAGAAACAATTTAGTTAGCTTTTAAAAGATAAATTATCAGTTAATTATTTATTTAAAAGATTATTATTAAATCAATTCAAATTATTATTAACAAATATTATTAAATCAATTCAATTTTTAATGTCGATTATTGAATTGATATTGCCCCAAATTTCCGGGATGTCACACCTATAATTTAAAACAGTTAAAAATACGGGTCGTTATACAAAACACATATCCTGTCTTTGACTCAGGAGGTAGGACAACTCCATTTAAAATCTTGTTTTAACTTTCCTCGGGTGGTAAGATCACCCTTTCATAAGTAGTAGTAGTGGACTACAATCAATTGAATATTTCGATCACGGTTCCAAGTAATTTGTTGACATAATTTCCTATAGACCTTCAGTAGTGGAATATATTTGCCTTTGAGTAGAATAAAGTGAAGATCAGAGAGTTAATGGTGTAGAACAGAAGTGAATTTTCTCTCTTTTGTATGAATGCAGAGAAATGGAATTGATGTAGAAATCGACAGCGCTTCGTTGAAATCTTAAAGAAAATGAGAGAAAACAGAGAGATAAAGAAAGTAGTTAGAATTGTTGTTAAAAATTCGAAACCATAGGCTTTTAAATGGAAGTTGAAGAGATGCATCCATTCGTGGAAGAATGATGCCAAAAGTTGCTCCTTTTGAAAATTTAAAAAACACATTATGTATATATTTCGACTTACATATTTTTGATATGTCGACATTTACAAATTAATTTGTATGTTTTAAGAAATATTTTGAATATGTTTTAAAATATATTTCTTTATAAAAACACTATTAAAATTAATTTTATAATTATAGTTAAAATAATTTTTTTTTAAAAACATTTTAGTTTTCAAAGTGAAAATAATCAAAGATATGATACTGCTCAGTTCTTTAACATTTAATCTAAGACTCAATAATATACTGACACAAATGTCTTGAACTTATTGTGATTTTATTCTTGAATTCCTCAAAACTCATGAGTCTTCAAATATATCTTGATCAACTGTTGATTTACACCGATCAGTTCTTCAAGCTCTTCTTCAACCATCACTGATGTATGCGTCACACCTTATCAGGTCACGTGTTACACCTATGTCGTGTCTATGCCCCAATCATACACGCACATCTGCTCCTAGTATGAGCTGGTTAAGCATCCTCCGCTTGATCGCACGTTGTCGGTTGCGCTTCATTTTTTTAATTTTTGCGTTTTGATTTGGAAGTTAAGGATAAGAAGAGGGGAAATGTCAAAAATGAGGACGGTCGAAGGGATAAATGAATGGGTTTGATGCTAATGCGATATTAAAATGGATAAGGGTTGCTAATTGAATTTTCACTTTGGCCCACTTTAAATGTTTAATTTGCATATAAACCTCTTTTCATTTACATATATAAATAACTTTATCATTTATTTATAAATGTAACTTTTTCTAAATATAAATTTTAAATAGATGTTGTAATAATAAAAGGTCCTAAAATAGCATTTTCAATCTCTTTTACCAAATATCCCTGCCTTTTTATCCATTTAAAACATTTTCACAGCTCAAATCCATTTTAAATCCCAACTTCTCCATTTAATCACAAAAATTCATTTTTATTCATCAAAATCCCAATATAAATTTAATGACGCATTCCATTGCATTAATTTTATTTATCTCCTTAACGGGATATTACAGGCACACTCTAGATTGAGATTTTAGATGTATTAGAGTTGATCCTTCGAAACATCAAAATTAAGTGTTCGGTATAATAAAATACCACCTTTATAGTCAAAATAAATACTTTATATAGTTAATTTATTTACTATAACACTCACATGTTTGATATACTTCAAAACGGGGGATATTACAATAATATTATAAAACTATCTAATTATAGTCATTTAACGACGGCAGTGTTAACATTAGACTAAGCTTACAGAAAAATGGTAGTCATTAGCAAATAACACTCCAGTAAAACAAAGAATTATCAGATATCAACAAATGTCTCGATTAATGCCCTCAAATCTGTCAAATCACTAATCAGATTTCACCCAGGATCTCACCACAAATGGACAAACAATAATTCAGACGCTAGGACTAAAAAGTACTTTTCTAGCTTACTAAGAAATTTGTAATCACGTTAATTTACTGGTTATCTTCAGTGTTTATTACTATCGTGACCACTGTTTTGCACACGATTCCACAAATAACAGGAGCAAAGCCTTTTTATTTAGAAATTTCGCTATGTAAGTTGATAAATTCAGTAGATTGTTTGCAAAATCAAATTCAAAAGCTGGCTGACCTATTAAATCAGTACGGAAAGTCGCATCGAATCTTCTAACAAAAACAAACATCCCAAACCGGACCGACTCACATCGATATGGTTCGGTTTTGACTTGAATGATTGAACTGACCATATTTAATTGGAATGAATCGAATATTTACATTAGTAATCTTATGATAAAAATATAAGCAAGTAGCTTGTATTAATAATAATCGTTGTCGTGATATTTTTCTTCTCATTTTTTTTTAGATAAACGGTAATTATAACTTTATTACATTCAATTTACTTAATGATTATCCATTGATTAAAGTTGACGATCGGTTAATTTACTAAAAAAATCCCACTTTTATCTAAATGCCAAATTGAAATGTTCATAAAATCAATAACTAATCTTTGATTTTAATATAATATTGTGTGTTTTATAAGGGTAAAAGTTACACACATTTGTCTTTGTAAATTAATTGTTTATGAAAGTAATTCTCTTATTTTATATTTAATATTAGGTTCAAGCTGGATTGTACCGTATTACATTAAACCAAAGTGAAACTGAACCGTTTAAAAAATTACTATAATTGTTTGTATTTTTGATTGAACATTTGATATAGGGTAAAAGTGGTTTGAGCTTCAATCCACACCAAACTCATTAGATAATTTATTAGCTATAAGTCATAGTGTGAAAGGACTCATTAATTTGTTTTTGTACGTACATTACACAACTCATTAGATAATTTATTAGCTATAATTCATCCAGGTGCTGGACAAAGGACACATTAATTTGTTTTTGTACGTACATTACACAACTCATTAGATAATTTATTAGCTATAAGTCATGGATGAATGCGACGATGAAATAAAATATATTAGCTACTGCAGGTAATTCACCATTATAATTTGTACATCCAGTTTGACGTTCACATGATCTTATCTTTTCTTAGTTACTATAACTGAAGCATAAATATTTACATAACCAACATACTATTCAAATATTCATGGTACATTCTGAATAAATTAGAATCTCGAAAAGAAATGAAATTTGCAACGGAAAAGGACGTTATGCAAAGGGTAAAAAAAGATAACGTTTGAAGAAGAAAAAGAAAATCTTGAAAAGCTGAATTTGAATAACATAAAATTATTAACGTACTAAATTAATGATGCCGTACATGGTGTCATTTTCACCGACTGGATCATAATTCACGGTCAGCTTGCTTACAGTCCCCACCTTGGGAAGACCGACTTACGTTATACAACAGATAGGATTGAGCGATAGGTATATAACATCTCCATCAGTCTCTGTCGAACGTGAATACATTAAGACAATCTCTCTCTCTCTCTCTCTCTATATATATATATATATATATATATATATATATATATATATATATATATATATATATATATATATATATATATTTGTAATTTTTACTGGTTTTTGAAAATCTAAAGTGAGAAACAGACTTGGGTCTCAGAATACTTAGTGAAAGCAGATTTTTATGATGGTTGTTATTTATTATATTCTCATCCTAATTACTTTCTCAAACCTAAATGTTTTTTCTTTTTATAGCTAATTCGACTTCTTTATGTAACAAAGCATCACCTTGTTACTCTAAGAATTACTTCCCCTAAAAACGCCTAACGACTTCATGTCTAACGGCTAAATGGGTACTTTATTCCTTCAAACGAGCTTACGTCTGTTGGATTTGATTTCATTAAGAACAAGAATAGATTATAAAATACAAAACATCTTACCATCTTCAGTAAACATTTCAGGAAGATAGTAAATAATAACCATACCTTGGTAAACAGACTTGGGTCTCAGAATACTTAGTGAAAGCGACCAAGGTATGGTTATTATTTACTATCTTCCTGAAATGTTTACTGAAGATGGTGAGATGTTTTGTATTTTATAATCTATTCTTGTTCTTAATGAAATCAAATCCAACAGACGTAAGCTCGTTTGAAGGAATAAAGTACCCATTTAGCCATTAGACATGAAGTCGTTAGGCGTTTTTAGGAGAAGTAATTCTTAGAGTAACAAGGTGAGAATTTGTTACATGAAGAATTCGAATTAGCTATAAAAAGAAAAAACATCTAGGTTCGAGAAAGTGATTAGGAGGAGAAGATAATAAATAAAAACCATCATAAAAGTCTGCTTTCATTAAGTATTCTAAGACCCAAGTCTGCTTCTCACTTCATATTTTCAAAAACCAGTAAAAATTACAAACATTTTAATGGAATTCCTAAAAAATCATCAAGAAGAAGATTTTCTCACAAAATTACTCTTTGTTCTAAAAAATATGGGCTTAAGTCAAAAAGACCAATATACTATTGCATACATATTTAAAGACAAGTATGCAAATGAACTTATAGATTTAACTGATTCCTCACTAAATCTATATCAAGTAATAAATGAAATAGACATATTTCATTATCTTACACGGACAAAAAATAAAAACATAACCTTGAGTCAAAGGTTTCTAAAACAGTTTCATAAAGAATGGATGAATACGTTAGTACAACATGAAGAAAGATACAGATCCACAGAATATGATTTTGATATGGATCTTTACCATGACCGGTAAAAATCTACTATTAAGACAGAGAAACTACAGAATGTTAAGTAAAAAATTAGAAGACTCTAAAATAATGGACAAAGAAGAGGTAATTAGGTTCCTAATTTCTTACTTAAACATTCATTTAGTGCACCCTTGGGATAAAATCCTCCAAGTTGCCACTAAAGTAGTACAAAACGGAAAATGCCGTAGTAATTACTGCAGCAGCCACTGTAGCAATTACTGTAGCAAAAAACAGAAAAATGAAAATTTTCCGATATCTCTGTCTGTTTGGTATCAGAGCAACTGATCAAAATATGAATAAACTAAACCATTTGAAGTAACAGACTATAAGAAATTTGAATACTTAAATTTTAAAATAATAAATTCCCCAAAAAGAATTGTTTCTATAGATAAACAAAAACATATATGCCATATAAACAACAATTATAAACATGTGTTACATTCAGATTCACACCATTTAAATTCAATAACAAATTTGGTTATTGAACTAGGACACTCTTTACATTGGTATAATGAGAAATTCTATCGATTGGTAGAACTTATTTCAGAAAGTATGGTTTCAAGAAATAAAAAACTTCAACAAATACAAGATAATCAAAATTATCTAAAGATAGGGCTACAAAAAATAGATAACTTTGATAATACTCTACAAAAACTAACTAGAGAGTTTAAAGCTCTACAACTCAAGAATTTTCCAAACAAATAAGACATAATCTCTTTAAAACAAATGATTGAAGAAAATAAACCTAAAGATATTGAGATACAGTCTAAAGACTTAATATTGCAAATCAAAAGCCAAGCTAAAATTAATAAAAGTCACTTTGAATCCCAAATAAACAAAATAGAAGGAATGTTACAAGAAATCAAGTACATACAATTAAATTAATATGGGATATGATAATAAATATTATTCTGAAGCTAAAGAATATGTTAATATGTCATTAAAACAAACTGAAACATTAACAGCAGGATATAACAAAGACATTTTTACAAGTAAAGCAGATAATGTATTATGCTTAATGACTAATACCATAATAGCAATATTAACACAAATACAAGACATACTAGACTTAATGGATAAGCAAATTACAAGTCTAGATAGAAAATTAAATAACTTAGATAAAACCACACAAGAGAAAGATTATGATATTAATCAACTATCAGAAAAAATATCAGGCCTAAGTTTAGGTCCAATAGATCTAGATAAGGGAAGAAAAACAAAAATCAGCTTTTTAACCTTCAAAAAATTAGACACCATATGATGAATAGGAGATCCTTTGCAGATCCATCCAGAACCTTAATGAACAGACCTATAGAAAGTAATAATCTAGCTACAAACACCTGGGTAGACAGCATATTAAGAAGATCAGTAAATACACAGTCCCATCTAGAAGAAATAATAGATACAGATAATGACTTAGAAGTATTCTCAAATAACCAACTATATACTCTAAACCTAAGAGAAACTACAGAATGTTAAGTAAAAAATTAGAAGACTCTGAAATAATGGACAAAGAAGAGGTAATTAGGTTTCTAATTCCTTACTTAAACATTCATTTAGTGCACCCTTGGGATAAAATCCTCCAAGTTGCCACTAAAGTAGTACAAAATGGAAAATGCCGTGGTAATTACCGCAGCAGCCACTGTAGCAATTACTGTAGTAAAAAACAAAAAAATTAAATTTTTTCGATATCTCTGTCTGTTTGAAATGGTTCTTGAAATAGGTAAACCGGTAAAATGTCCATTCCGATGTGTCAGATGCATCTGAGGTGGGGCTTACATATTTAATCCGTTGGAGCGAGCTTTTTTCTCTATCTCATTTTTCCATGCCACTTTTTTCTGAAATTATCAAGTTTTTTTGAATTAGAAAATGACTAAATTTGTTCTAAAAAAAACTCCAGCAAAAGTCCTAGAAATTTTGTCCGAACGAGCTACGTTCGAACTTTTGCGTTACACCATGGATACTTACCAAGCTTGTGGAAACAACAAATAAAACGCCTATAAGGGAATTCAGACAACACTGAAGTCCTGGCGACTATTCCAGATGAACTATCGGTAATCGACGATCAAGTACGTCGCAAATACGAAGAACTCAAGAAGCAAAGGTCATTATTGCAGAATTTTTGTAATAAAACGAACTCTGGATGGGATCCAATGAAAGAAAAGATTAGCGGAAGCGAACAATGGTGAGTCAATCATGTGAAAGTAATTTTTGTATCATATTTTTGTTTTCTATTTACGAATTTTAATAGTAATTTTTGTTTCTTTATCCCTTTATTTTTCAGAAATTTTCCACTACAATTCTGAAGTATAAAAGAGAATCATAACCCATATAGAGTCACTACAACAAATTTTCCAGGGTACGATTGCAACTAGAGAGGGTGCTTGCACCTCCGACGCCACAGAAGAATAAGTCGAGAATCAACATTGTCCCCATCCAAAATAAACTACCAATACGTTATTCGATTAAACATGGTTATATGATGGGTTTTATACTCTCCTTGAAGATCTCAACACACAACCGTCACAACAAGCTCCACCAACGTAATTCTAGGGTACTTTCATTTCGATAGTGCGAACATAACATGGCAGAGGTTCTGCTTTCAAAAATTATAGTAGAAGACGTTGCACAGAAACCGATGAGAAGATAAACGAGATTGTAGATACGATATATCAAAAGAATTTGAAGAAATCTCACTCTGAAACAAATAGCCTCACCCCTATTCTAAGTCCAAATCCAACGAAAACCAGAGTAAAATCAACTTTACCGTCTATGAACTTCAAGGAAATAATTGCTTGCATGAAGAAGTTTGAAGAAATTCAACTTTCTGAAGCAATTTCATTTCTTAATATACAAGAGAACAAAAAAATATTCACTTCTTTGGATGATGATGATGCTGGAATTGGTTGCGATTGAAGGTAAAACGTTTGCAACACACAATCAAATACCAGCAGTTTATGATGGCCCCTCCACCTACTTGCCCGCCAGCGTACCTCCAACCTTGCCCACTGATTGAATTATGAAACACATCGGTGCATTCCAATGTATTCCTAGTTTTATTTGTATTTTTATTTCAATTTCTAGTGTTTAATGAAAATTGTCTTTTTTTTTTTCCAAATTTGCAATTTTTCGAGCATTTCATAATTCATTTAACTAATTATTTACAAACGGTTAAAATAAAACAATAACAAAAATACTCATTCATAACAAAATAACTAAATACTCTTTTCAAATGTCCCATTCGCAACATAAAAATGAATTCTCCTTTCATGAATTTTTTTCCTTTCGTGCCCAACTTTCATGTTCTTCTTCCGTGTAATAAAAGAATGTATCCTAACTATTTTTGACCGAAGAGTAATTTTTCACGTAGCTTGATTTTAAAATTGGTCACTTTTAAAAGCGTGGAAATTGAAAATACGAGCATATAAGATTTTCAAAAATACTATAATATTAAACAAGTATTAAAATTTAATATTAAATAAAAAAATTATAATATTATTTATTTCATGTTGCTTTACTTTTTATTGATAATAAGAGTGATACTATTTTTATTCAAGCATTCACTAATTTTTAGAGTCAATGACTCGAACCGAAGACCTCTGGAACTGCTGTACAGAGATCTTACCACTAGAGATGGTGATCCTTGATTGTTACTTTACAATTTTTAAAGCCCGATGCACTACAATGCCATGCAATTTCGCCAAATACAAACTCTAGCATGTTGGTTAATTACAAACAAAACTGCTAAGAACAAAATGAATAATTTCAACCATCACAAACAATCAACAATAGAAAATAGGAGAATCAAATACAATGTGTTTGTGCCAAATTGATGTCTGTACAACCTTCAGTATTTAAATTGTTTAAATATTGACTGAAGACCGAGTTCACTCTAGAGAGTCAACACAACCGTATTATTAGCTAACATTTTAGTTCAACCAATTTAAAATTAATTTATAAATGTTACAATTAAATTAATAATTAAATTGAAATAAATGTTGTATTAAATTTTTATGACATTTTAATTATTTATTTAAAGCCAAAAAATTAATTAAAATGATGTATGATAGTTATCACTAATTTAATTCAGGCATAGTCTTTGTAACGACCCGTAAATTTCGATAATTAAATTGGTTAATTTAATAAGATTTTTGTAACTAAATTTAGAAAGAAATAAAAAATTATAATTTATAGTGAATGTTAAGAATGAATTGTAGCAATGGTTATTAAAACTAATTATTGACAATTGAAGTGAAATCGCGATAATAATGAAATAGTGTAAATTGTTGCATTTGGGTATAAAATTGCAAATAAGAAAATAAAAGTAAGCATTGAATTAACCAATGAAATATTATATTGATTAATAATAGACTTAATAAAAGAGTTGAATTGAATCAATCAATTTATTTGAAACTAAATAATTGGTATTCATTAAAGTAAATTGGAATTAAGATGATATTGGGAATATCAGTGTAATAGATATAAACCCAGGCTGACATCACCTTTAGGATGGTAAGTTAATAATCGATTCATAATAAGATTAAAAATAAAATAAATGGATTTATTGGAATTGCAATTGATAATTAATGGATTTATTGAAATTGAAAGTTAAACACTGTAGTTGTGAATTGATTAACTTTAAATTGATATGGAAATTGGTTATAAAGGATTATAAATTAGTAAAGTAATCCAAGATGATAAAAATTATGAATTATAGAATTTGAATTTAATGGTGATTTAATTAATTTAATATTAATTTATTTAATTAATTGGAAAATAGCCATTTTTGGCCACTGACTCGGATTTCAACGAAACTAGTTTCATTGGATCCGTAACAATGAATTATTATAGGATTTCAAGTTTCGTATCGATCGGACTTGTCGTTTGATCGTACGGACTTGAAACGCCTTGAAATCAATTTAATTGAAATCAATTTGCAATAGTTTGATTTTAGCATAACTTCTTCATACGATAGAATTTGGACTTCAAACCTATCCCATTGCGCTTAAAATATTCAAAAACATCTATTATGATATATGGGTTGACCCAATTTCGTTCCGGAGTTAGAACGGGCTTTTCGGGCCATTTATCGTTCAACTTTCGATCCAAATCAATCCGGTCCGTTCTAATTTTCAACTTTGCCTATATATATCATGGTATAGACCTTAGCCTATTTCTTATGTCCATTTTTCTGTACATACAATTCCAATTGCTCCTCTTTCTCAATGGCAGACAAAAAAACCAAAATTCCAATTGCAGTTTCAAATAAAATTCAAAGCCAAAATTCGATCTCCATAAACTATATCGAATTATATATGGATTTGAAGCTCTCGACGAGCGCAAGTCAAATATATGATTCATTTTTTAATCTGAGTTTCAATGTGGCCAAAAATTGATGATCAAGTTACGGCCGGTCATCGCGCGTCGATCAAACTCGTCCGATCGTCAAATCAGTTTGTGGGTTTTGCCGAGGTCATCGAGTGGAGTTCATTGGTATGCTTCATTTCGTGAATTGACGGTTCGATTTGGCAAAAAAATTTGACCTAGGCAAGAAAACGGTGGCGGTGCGGTCGTCTCTGGCGGAGATGGAGGCTCGCGAGGCCGTAGGGGTGCTCGGCTAGGCGAGGGCGTGGCGTTTGGGGAGGTCGGCCCATGTGGCAGCGTCGATCGGTGCTCGCGATCACGGTTCAAGGTTGCGAGGTTTCGTTTTGCAAGCGTTCTTGTGTCATGCTATAGGATCCATTTCGTGGTGACGTGGCAGGTAGAGTTATCTTTTTTTATTATATTTTCGTTTCAAATCTTCTAATGCATATAACTTTCACGTACAAGGTCCAATTCAGCGCGGTTTTCTCCGCTAGGTTCGTATTGGAATTCCGGACATTTTGGGGCTTGTTTGGACAAATTCTGAGACTGTTCAAATTTCGGATTTAAATTGGATTTAAATTCAAAAGGTGAGTGTTTTAACCCACTCACAACTTCTAAAATTTCTTATTTTTGTTAAATTGATTTATGATGTGATTAGAAATTTATTTATGACTGTTTGGCATATTTTTAATCACCATCTTAGTTAAATTGAATTTATTGAATTAAACTGTTTAGTTTATTATTGTACATAAACTGCCAGTTAAATTGTTATTTAATTTATTATTGAATATAACTGCCAGTAAATACCTATTATTTATTATCTTTTCTATATTGATGTTATTGATTGAATTGGATGATGATTGTGATAAATGATGATTAATATTGGATGAATGGATGTTGAATTTTATACTATTATCAACTGCAAGTTGTTATGGATTTTATTTCATTCGGGATTGCGGTTTGAAATGATATATAGCCGTATTTATATTTTAAATTATGGATTGAAATGATAAATATCCGTATCACTTGACCATATGATAGAAAATTATATATAGGCACCGTGGTCTATATATAAAAATATTTAAAATGATTTCTATGGTTTTGTGAAGAAATATACGGGTTATATAAATATTGATTTTGGATGTTATATAAATGTTATTTTATTATTGATTTTTAGCTATGTATAAATTTGTTTTGAAATATAAAATAAGTTAAATAATAAAGTTTGATTGTTTTTATATAATATGGTTAAGTATCTGTTTAAATTTTATTGTATATAGAGTTTATAATGACTTAAATAAATTTGAGGTTGGAATATAAATATTGAATTGATTTGAATTAAATTATTTAAGATTTATACTTGAATAAATTTGATTTGAAATTTAAATAAAATTGGGATTTTAAAGGGTATGATTTTTATAACTAGATGTTGGTTTAGAATGATTTACATGAATATCAAGTTGATTTAAATGAATACATCAAGTTAAATAAATTGAAAGAAGATCCAGTTATTTGAAGTTAAAAGTTTTACATAAATGATATTGGATTTATTAAGTAAACATTTTGAATCTAAATAATAGTAATTGAATTTGATATATATGGAATTATCAGGGAATTAGTTTGAAATGGTGGAACATTTAAGGCTTTGAAATATAGGGAAATTGAAATGGTTTATGTGGGGGTTCAAATCTGTATTTGAAATTGATTTGTGAAATTTAAGAAGCTATTTTATTATATAAATTAATTTAATATGTAAGCCATTTAAGTGGTGTAGTTATGTTTCAAAGTTATGAGTTCAAAGTATTATGATTTTTAAGTGTTATAACTTCGAAAGTGCTATGATTTTGGAAAAGGATATATTTGAAATAAAAATGATATTATATTGATTTGGGGTTTTTATAAAAATGAAATCATATTGATTTGGGCTTTAAAACAGAAATGATATCGTATTTATATGGTTTTGAAATGGATATTATATTCCGGTTTTGAAGTATAATTATTTTGTAATGACCGTGGTGTTATAATAACGATTGGTTGGCAAAGAGACTGGGATCAGATATGGGCATACTCTCTGTCGATACCGAAAACCACTTTGACAACCGTGTACGCGGTGGAGATTCCAGAATGAAGTAGGATGGTGGCGACGTCCTTTGAGGTATGTACGTGGACCCGACTCCCATGAGTTAGCATAAGGTTGCTAAAACAGGAGCGATTGACAGGCTAATGAGGTAGCACCTTTGATCGGACACATCCCTTTGATATTATACTTTGACTTTTGGATTGATTCGGTGGCCACTTTTGATTTTTTTTTATTTGGGGGTGTGGCTCGAGGTGGGCGGTAGCTGCGGCTATGCGTTATCACCGGCCCGGAAGCGTAATTGGTATATCTACCCTGGCGTTGCCTAGTTGTGCCGTGTCATCTACCCTAGCGTGCCTTATGCGATTTTGGTTTTGTACCATACATATGGAGTGCCCTCTGACGACGTCCAGTACGGGGGAGATTACGGTACTGTATAGACCATGGGAATATGAAAGTGTGTTAAGGTGGAAAATGTAAAGCCTTAACGCTATTTTCAAGTATATTATACTTTACTTTAGACACTATTATAATAGCGTATATTGCTACATAATAGATAGTTTAACGGATCCTTATTAGGTGTGAATCCCGACATCTCTTAAGTTACTGCACTCACGTTGATCCTGGATAGGAGATGTCGAATCTCGTAAACATGTCCGACGCCATTCCACTCATATTATTTACATTGATTTACCTTACATAAATCTTTTAGTTCTGACTCGAGTGTTTTGTCTTTTCAATTCGCTCGGGTCAGCCTGAGCATTTCAGGATTTGTAGACCTTACTTCTGGAGGATGAAGACGAAGATTTTATTACTATTATTTACTATATTGTTCCATTGCATCACATTGTTCCGCTGCATTATTATTTATTATTCTTTGGGATGTGTAACTCTGATTTTGTGTTGTATAAGTATAATCAAATGTTTTGTAAAACAGCTTCATGAACTGTTTATTTGATTATTATATTTTGTCGATCCGCTGCAAGATTTTGTTTTGTTTTTTTCTTTCTCTGCCTTTTCTTATTCATCCCAATAACAATCTACCATTCTGTATGGTTTGATTCTGACGTGTGTGGTTTATCGTCGATTTAAACTGTACAAAAAGGCAGGATGTTACATCTGGTATTAGAGCTTTGGTTTAGCGATGAACCTTGGCTTTGTGGGGTCTGACTCTTTACTAATAGGGTAGTAATACCGTACGATGAGTTGCCGAGTGTATGTATATATATATATATATATATTTGAGAGAGCATATTTGTTAGTGTTATAAAAAGTTTTATGTTATGTTAATTTGTTCCGCTTTGTATTTATAAATTCTGGTTGGTGCATGGGATGCTATGACATCAATAAGGATTTCTAAATACTTAATAGGACAGACCGACACAATATTTATTTTGAATATAGGCGAATGAAATAATTTGCCTATTATGTTTTCAATATACAAATCATTTCTTTTTTTTATAAATAAGATATATCTCTGGTTGTATTATATTGGTTGTTAGGTAGTGAAATTTATAAATATTGATTGGAAATTAGAGATGAAGAAAATAATATAAAATTAGAATTGGAAATTTTAGAACTTGAGTTCCGGGTTTTTTTGGAAAATTTATTTTGAATGATTTTGGAATAATAGTAATATTATTTAGAAGTATTTTCTGATATAAATGTTTCAATATAATTTGAAAGAACTGTTTTGAAGAAACTTTGAAAAGAAATAAGTTCTGTACTCCCCTTTGTCGCTGGAAAATAATTTCGCCGATGAGTGCACACATCATCGATATTCATTTTCGAGTTTCGAAGTGGGAAGACAACTGTAGTAGTTTTACTACAGATTTATTTTGATAAAAAAAATATAAATTTCAAATTGTTTTAAATATAATTGGATATATAAATTGTAAGTGTATACATCTGTCCGTTATTTTAAAATGATTTGGAATTTAACCCGGTATTTAGTTCTTAAGTTTCTATTAATTAATAGTTTCAATTATTGTCATGAAATGGAATCTAGGTAATTAATAGTTAGAATCTCTAAATGAAACTACAAGTATTGAACATTAGATTAATTAAAAGAAATGAGAAAAAATTGTATAACATCCAATTACATTCTTAAAGCATATATATAATTTACTGAATATTAAAAGTTCTAATGTTTAATAAGAAAATGTAATGGAAATTATATAAGTAAAACTTAAAGTAATGAAAGCATTCAATGAAGTCCTTAATAAATAAGAATTGATGATATATTGTGATAACTTAAGTTATAATTGAAATGTTACTATAACTAAATGTAATAGAAATGTAAGTATTGTAAATAAATGATAATAAACTTAAGTAAATGTTGAGGATATTTATAACAAAAATAAGTAGAAAGATGAATATTGTAAGTAAAAGATTTTGAACTTAGGAAATGTTGAATACTATGGATAAATGAAAATTTGCAAGAGATAAATGTAAATTAAAAAGATAAATCATTATATGAAAGAAAAGAAATCAAACAACAAATATTATGAAATGAAATTAATAAGAATGAACTTGATTTATTGTTTGAAATTGTTGTTGTTTAGTTTATGGTTGGGCAAGGATACTTTACAGTTGTTTGGATGAATGAATAATCTATTTAGTTTCATCTAAGACTGTTAAGTAAATGGTGCACTTAATAGTTTATTTTCATTCTGTACAATTTAAAGTTTTGAACCCGAACAACTATTTATTTTGGTTGATATGAATGGATAATTAATTTGTTTTGATTTCATATGATGACCGTATGTTGGTTGCAAATGGTGGTTCTTTATAGTGATTTGCTTTTTAGTGGTTGAAATGACTTTAAATATTTCATGTATATAATTATTATTAACTCTTTTAGATTATATAAGTGAAATACAGGTTATGGAAGCAATTGCTACTGCTTTTGGTTTCATAAAATAAGCGTTAGTTGCCCGACAAATAGGTATGTTCTCGGATTACGGTTTTATAGCGCTATTATATTGTTTTTCCCATGTGGGATATATTAGTTTGAGATATTGTGATATCTATTGTTATATTTGATATCATATTTTCTCCCGAGCCTCTCCGTACAAAGGAGACTCTGCCGAAATTTTCCGTAAATTTTGGACTTGGAAAATTTTTGAAAATGTTTTTCAAACTTTATTAATTTGATTATAAAAAGATTTAATGGTTATAAATTGGTATATTTTATTTAAATTAATAATTTTGAAAAATTTATTTATTTATAAAGTTGATATTTTTGAATATAATGTATTGTTTACTTAATTATTTCTTTTCCCTTCTTTTTCCTTTTCGGGGATGAAAAGTTTTGAGTGTGGGAGAGTGTAACGACCCGTAAATTTCGATAATTAAATTGGTTAATTTAATATGATTTTTGTAATTAAATTTAGAAAGAATAAAAAAAATTATAATTTGTAGTGAAGTGAATGTTAAGAACGAAGTGTAGCAATGGTTATTAAAACTAATTATTGAAAATTGAAGTGAAATCACAATAATAATGAAATAGTGTAAGTTGTTGCACTTGGGTATAAAATTGAAAATAAGTAAATAAAAGTAAGCATTGAATTAACCAATGAAATATTATATTGATTAATAATAGACTTAATAAAAGAGTTGAATTGAATCAATCAATTTATTTGAAACTAATTAATTGGTATTCACTATGGTAAATTGGAATTAAAATGATATTGGGAATATCAGTGTAATAGATATAAACCCAGGTTGAAATCACCTTTAAGATGGTAATTTAATAATCGATTGATAATAAGATTAAAAATAAAATTAATGGATTTATTGGAATTGCAATTGATAATTAATGGATTTATTAAAATTGAAAATTAAACGCTGTAGTTGTGAATTGATTAACTTCAAATTGATATGGAAATTGGTTATAAAGGATTATAAATTACTAAAGTAATCCAAGATGATAAAATTTATGAATTATAGAATTTGAATTTAATGGTGCTTTAATTAATTTAATATTAATTAATTGGAAAATAACCATTTTGGCCACTGACTCGGATTTCGACGAAACTAGTTTCATCGGATCCGCAACGGTGAATTATTGTAGGATTTCAAGTTTCGTAGCGATCAGACTTGTCGTTTGATCATACGGACTCGAAACGCTTTGAAATCAATTTAATTGAAATCAATTGAAATCAATTTAATTGAAATCAATTGAAATCAATTTAATTGAAATCAATTGAAATCAATTTGAAATAATTGGATTTTAGCATAACTTCTTCATACGATAGAATTGGACTTGAACCTGTCCCATTGCGTTTAAAATACTCAAAAACATCTATTTTGACATATGGGTTGCCCCAATTTCGTTCCAGAGTTGGAACGGGCTTTTCGGGCCATTTATTGTTCAACTTTCGATCCAAATTAATCCGGTCCGTTCTAATTTTCAGCTTTGCCTATATATATCATGGTATAAACCCTAGCCCATTCTTATGTTCATTTTTCTATATGTATAATTCCAATTGCTCCTCTTTCTCAATTCCAATTCACCGTTTCTGATCTGATGAAACTGGTTTACCTTGATCTGATGGCTCCAAATTACCCTATGACATGGTGGCTCTAAGTTCAATCCAAGAATCCAACGGTCTGAGATTCCTAAGCTCCAATATAAATAGGAACCTAGGCCTAGCCATCTTCTCACAATTAGATTTCCTCCCATGGGTTCATTGCCTACGGCTGAACCCTAAAAAGAAAATAATTTATAGGGAGAAGATCTTCTAAATTAAAGTATTATACACCTTGGAAGAAGGGGATCTAGAAGGACCGTGGAGCCAAACAGAGCACAAGCAAAGCTAAGGATGGCAGATGAGTTGATATATTTATATATCTTTTAAGTTTAAGATATATTATCATTAGATATCCGTTTAGAAAATTTTATTCAGTAATTAATCATATTAATTAAATTATGCTGAACTATGAAAAAACTTGCAGTTTATTTACAGTATTAGTATTTATATACCATTTTCTATTCCTTATTTACACCTTTTTCTACGTTTTTGATTTTACACAAGCGTAAGTTTTCTTCTATACTCTACTTTTTCATCGCGTATGGATTAGAATATATTAAATGCGAATATGGATTAAAAAACTACAATAAAGATGTAAAATAATAAAAGTTCGAGGAATAGAATTCCTACAATAAATTGCATTAAAATGGTAAAAGTTAATTTGGGAGTAATTATTATAGAATTACTGTAATAAATTGCATTAAAATGAAAAAGGTTAATTTGGGGTAATTACTAGATTAATTGGTCGGTTTAGAGAACAAAGTACATTTCCATAACTTAACATCTAAAAGATAACGATAAACGTAACTATAAGGATAGAAGAAATTAAAAGAAAGTTAGTGTAAGATAGAGAAACCGCTGTATTTTAGACTACTCCAAAATAGTAAAAGATGCAGTTACGGATTATTGTTTATGGTATTATCTAATATTAAGATATGGAAATGCATTATATAGTTTTCATAACAAACCAAATAAAATAGAATTACTTCCTAAAATAGAAGATAATAAGGTAAAGTATGAATTGTAACAAGAAAATTATTAATCAAGAATTGGAGTCTGTGAAAATTAATGAGCCAAGTCTGCATTTACTATGCAGGCTATTTAAATAGGCAACTATTATGATAAATGAATTATGTAATATTAGAGGACTAAAGGAAATTCAATATCATAATAAAAGAAGGCAGACTAGAACAGACAAGAAACACTTGTAATTATATAACAGACTATAAAATAAGAAAAAGTAACAATTACAAATAGAATTATAACATAGGTTATAATTAGGAAATAAAAATAGGAAAGCTTATCGCGAGACTAATAATAAATTGGTAAGCAATAGTAGGGGAGAATAATGGCAGAAGCTTATTTAAACAACTTATATTAAGTCAATAAGCAAATAAAACATAAATGGTAAAAGAGGCTTATCTCTTTGTACTTAAGGATTTAGATACTAAGATAAATAAGCAAGATAATGAATGTGGCTCATACTAATAGTATTCCGTACTAGATCTATGGTAATCTAACAATAATTAGAATATAGACGAGGGCAAAGGAATATGCTAATTAAGTTAAATAAGTAGCCAACAGAGTAAGAAAGCAACCTAAATGCAAATTAAAAGATTAGACTTAGGATATAATAAAATAATCGAATTGCGTTCGGAGCATCCCTCGCCTAATGAAGCATTTCATCATGGATTCCAAAAACGGAGAAGCACGTCCAACTTAGAATTTTTGGGCTAGAAGGAAGTGTGAGACTTCAACGTGACGTGAGGGTACTTTAGGATGACCATCTGGGTAGGCTTAACAAAGCTGCAATTCCGTAGGCAGGTCTGTAGGTGTTACATTAAGAGAGTATGCCTTGACTACATTTGAATTGTAGGCACAATGAAGCTGACCTTTGTAGGCATTCAGAAAGGCTTGGTGTTCGGAGTAGGGTATTTGTATGTCCACTACTTGCAAGTAAGGTGAAGGATAGTCTCATACGGATATCGGCCAACATCAAGACCAAGTGCGATTTTGGGAAAGACTAGAGATAAACGTACAGACCAATGATTCTTTCACTATAGAGATATTGGATGGAGGGCCACCGTCAATTGGATGTTAGATTGTTTGCAGTAGGGCACGACCACTTAACTCTTTAGAAGTCTTTCGATTAGTTGAGGGGTGGCTGCGTGGGGCCATAGCCATGATGAGAAAAGAGACAGACCAACTAGAACATTTGTATTGTAGGCCTAATGAAGCTGTCCTTTACAAATATAGAAAATCCCCTACTGATTCTGTATAAGGTAGACCTTATTGGCAGAATTCATAGAGTAGACAAAACGATTACGTATAGTCCTCAATGTATGCACTGGTTGGTACGTTGCGGATGTTCGAGCATTAGTATAGACTAGTGCAAATGCAGTTTTACGTTTTCCTAATAGATGACGAAACATCTGTATTGTAGGCCTCACGAAGTTGTCCTTTACAGATGTAGTACAAAACGCTGTAGGAGCAAGATGATGGCGTCCTTTGTGAGGGGGAAACAGAGGGTACTATGGGTAGTACCTAGGACCAATACGGTCATTGGGCATATGGCTACATATATGAATATATTAATTATTAGGTTTTAATCTACTATAGAGTAGATGGCTACGATTCATGAACAGAGGCAAGAGTATTGTAACCTAATGAACCTAATATAAGAGTAAATGGAAATAAAATGATATATGTAGAAATAAACCTAGAAGTATATAATTTATTCATTCATCGGAACTTTTGTTCTAACCCCCTCCTCATAGCATCCTACAGGTTAGGTAGATGACAGAGACTTCTCAGATTTACGACACTTGGTTAGAAAGTGTTATTATTTGGGTGAGTATTTACTTACTATTATATTTTAGTCAATTCCGGTGTGAGATAATCAATTGATCTATGATATATTTATCTTTTCCTATCTACAGGATACCAAATACCCAACTCAGGCTTCAGTAGGCTTGGTTTTTAGCATTTTTGCGAAAAATCCGGACCACTAAAATTATAAAAATCTCATACAATAACGTAAGAGGTCTCATGAAAATTATTCCATGCGAAGATGAGAAAAGGAACTCGCATAAAAAATCTTGTATCCAATATGATTGGGTACATTGAGTAGTTGGGAGAGTTGGAAACAATTCTTGACCCCGAGTTATAGACGGATTTGATTCTTGGATCACTGACTCCCTAGTTTGATTAGTTTATATTAAGCTTCAATATGAACTTGTTGAAGTGTATTGTCGTAGAACCACTGAATATGTTAAGGAAGACCGGAAGTACATATACGATAGAACCAAGTGAGGTGCTTATTATTAATGGTCCTTCTTCCTTAATGATTTGAAGAAGAGAAAACGTAGGTCAAAGGTTCTAGAACTAGGTCGGTCAGAAGTAGGTGAAGTACGTAGATTTCAAGAGAAAAAACATCTGTTTTGGATCATATTGGTCCCATGAAGTCTAAAGGTACATTAGGTCCATTATAATTAATGTAAATAAAATCATAGAACTTTTTTGATGTAATTAATTAATAAATTTTATTTAATATAACTTATATAGCTTATGAGTACATCATTATGTATTTCATTTGTGTATGACCTACACATACAACATGGCATGGGGCATATATATTTAAATATATACATAGGTAGATGTGGGAATTTATGTTTTCGACATATATATTAACTTGTACATATATTTTAATTGCCTAAATATTTTTTTTACAATGTGCGCACACACATAATTAAACCAAAATTAATTATAAATAAACAAAAAAAATAGTATTTGATTAAGTTTTTAATTTCAAATTCAAAATATCTAATTTGACTTAGTAAACAAGATTTAAATTTAAAGGTAGAACTGAAATTTAAAATTTTGGAAATATAATTATTTTGACTTTACAACATTTTAAAATTAGATATAAATATATAAATATATAATATAAATTGACAGGCTATAACATATACGAAAAAAGTGAAATATAATAGGTACGATATACAATGGTCAGTGTATATAATTGAATAAGTAGATTGAATTATAACCTAAAGATAATGCAGTAGAAACACTCATTGCTCCAAACAAACTTCTTAGATCTCTTAGATTTGTATCCTTTAAGTGACAGAAGTGCAAATAATAGATTAAACTACATTTTATTTAATGGATCTGTTTGAGGTAAGAAATGGAGAAGAAGAGGGAGGCTACTTGCGGCCTAGGGAAGAGAAGAGAGAGACAAAAAGTCCGATTGAAAAATTGAGGTTAAAGCTTGAATATATAGTGTGGTCTAGAAATAAATATCTGACATGATTCTCTCTTACCAACTCAAACACAAAGTCACCCTATTTCCTTCTCTTCATGTCACACAGATCAAGATCTTTAATAGACCAAATTATCGACTCAACCCATTAACAATTTATTCAATTTGAATCCAATTTGAATCATTATCAATATTGAATATCGACATAGATGTATACAATATTATATAAGTTACTAATAAAACCTCAGACATTTCAAGAGGCAACTCCATTTTACTAAACATACATCATCCAATAAGTACAACAATAATTTATATATCACAAATATTAACTGATTTAATTAATTTGTAACCATTATATACTAATAAAATCAAGCGATGTTTCAGAGACTGAATAAATTCAGTTGTACGACTCACATATATGAATTTAGCTAGCGATTGATATTTAAAATTTTTAATTATTAATTTCCATACATCACCTTAGCTATTGGGGTGACAATTTGAGTTAATTCATCGTTCATGAATCCCATCACTAAAATCCAATTTTACAAATTCAAGCGGTATCTTTTAGTAATTATTATTTACACTAATTCTCTTCGTCAACACCATATCATATTATGACTTATGGAATTTGGGTTTTACTCAAAATTTAAATACCATCCATATTCAACTCGGTTAGCCTATAAACAAAGTTCATGGTTCAATAATAATGTTTGTTATTAACCATATTAGTCTGGCCAAAGATTTTACTTTGAGTTGACTACAGTTGACCGTGATGCTAATCTCATACAACTTAGGAGAGGAATTCTATACTGAATAGTGTTACACTTCCAGTGATTCAACTCGGACCCAACTATAGTCGTCCGATGAATATCATAGCATGGTTTAACTATAATCAAAATGGAGTTTCCATATCGAAGTTCAATAGTATTCTCAAGTTGAGAGAACTATGTAATATTGTCACTTCGAGATTTTCAATTTGTCCTAGTTGTTATTAACCAATAGGAAATTCTCGGATGAGTTATTCCATATTATCCAACAACTATCAGTACATAACTTCTTCGTGCCCCTAATAGTCATGAGTAATATAATGCCAAACATTTAGTGACTATCATATACTATGTTCTCAAGGACGTATCGATATCTTTGTTAGAACTAGGCCAACTTACAACGGAAGTTATGAGTAAATTTAAAATAAATCCCATATTGGATCTTATTGGGCCTACGAAGTCTAATTTATTTATTTAATTTACATATTGATACACACATACGCGTGTGTATCATATACACACTATCATGTACATACATGTATATATATTATATGTGAGTGTGTGTGCACATATGTAATATATCAACCCATGCATGATATAACATGCTCGTGTATGGATGTTGGAATTTACATCACAACAGACATGTTAGCTCATCCAATATGCAAGTATATATTGTCCAAATATATGTATGTATATATACACTATTATTTATAAAGTATTAAATATATATATATTGTTTTATTTAAACAATTTTAAATAAGCATATAAATATATTTATATGTTTATATATAGAATAATATGAACAAAATATTAATATTACATACGTATTATTATAATAGATTTATTTAAATATAAATACTTATTTATAAATATTAAATTAAAAATATATATTAAAAACATTATTAATACATACATATATGTATAAATATACTAAATTTTTAAATTTTTTGAATATATACATAAAAAAATATATGTATAATATATATATATTAATAACATGGTCAAAATATTTTTTGTTTAAAATATAAGAGTCAAGGTATTTTGCACTACTACTCAGAAAATAATTTATTTATATTTTTTGAATTTAAAATATATTTAATTACATATCTATTCAAAAATTAATAAAATATTGATTAAAAATTAATTTGAAACTTTTTTCAAATTTTGAATTTCTAGTAAATCCTAAATAATATTTTATGGTTTGAATTTTTTTTCATTATTTTTCAATTAAAAGCGATTTTCTTCAATTTTGGCCGAACTTAGATAACTAATTTAAAAATAAAAGAAAGTTTTTTTGATCTTTTTGCCGAGAGCTTCTTTGGTATTAATATAATTTTATAGATGTAATGATCGCTTTTTCGACCCCCAAATGTCGATACTAATGCATCTACAGTATTCACGTGACGAGCACCCAAGTGTCGGAAAAACAAAACGTTTGGATAAAAGAAAAGGAAGAAAAGAAATGGAAGTAGAAAGTGAAGAACAAAAACATCAGAATCTCATAATGAAATGATAACATATAATGCCAGAATGATCTTTACAAAAGAAAAACTATATGCATACAATAATCAAAGCATACTAACCTATCGTTAGCCTGGATAGTTATAACTACATGTCCTTACAATTGCTGATATATTTAAAGAAAGTAATGAACGAAAATAAAACTACAGTAAGTAATCATCCAGCTCCTCTCCAAGAGCTCCAATGAATATTAAAGTAATTTGGAAAATACGCAGGGCTGACCTGAGCATTATAAGAAAATAATACCCGGGTCAATCTTGGTAAACAACATGAGAAACTCAATCATTTGGGATATTTAATATTACAAAACCTTTCAAAATCAAGGTATCTCGTAAGACCATATAGCAAATAAAGATGGACGAGTTTTTAGCTTACGATAACCAAATCATTTTGTAAGGAAATCTAGTGATTATAATAATGTCTAGAGTTTAAATAAATATATAATATAGTTGAAATGCTTGCATCTCACATTACAGCATACTACAGTACATCTAAAAATCACTAAGGTGCGTTCGCATAGTGGATTTCCACGTAGACCTCCTCAACGAGAACGATCTCTTATAACAAGGATAAGAAGATACCTTTTTCGAGCGTCGTATATCTCTAGTTAAAATATACCACAAGGAAAACACAACTGGCCCAAAATCCAAACACTTTCATGAACAACCTAAACCAGGTCAATAACTCCTTGCACGCAACATCTATAAGCATATTCTAGGTAGTGGAGTTGATATACCCCTTTGAGTTGGCTCAATCCAAGATTGTGCTGCCTGCTCTGTCTTTTGTCATTTTTTTTGATTTTGAGGCTACATTTAGCATCTTTCACACGAGTCTTCATAACTCGAACAAAACAAAAATCCTTAAATTGATTCCCACATCTTGAACAGATCCAATCACAAGAGATAGAATGCGTATCTCAGTGATGAAGTGGTTTTTGATAAGTAAAACACTTACTGATCTTAGTCTCTACAAGACAGAGTCGATGAATTTGGTCATATTCAACAATAATGTGGATGATTGTATGTGACAACCCGAAAATTTGGCGATATTATTTTAATAAGCTTTTAATCTGATAAATTAAAAATACAAATGTATTTTTTTAAATAAGTATATGTGAGTATTTTAGAAGGGAATATGATTTGAAATTTAAAATAAAGCCTTTCCAAAATAATGAAAATAAAATCTATCTTGTTCATATTTAAAATAAATATAAATTTTATTATATACAAGAAAACAAAATATATAAGAAAATTCTTATGTATATATATAACTTAACTAAAGTTATAACAAGTAACTCAAATACTTTGCATTTGGACATAAACAAAATTTGAAAACAAATCAGGCAAGAGAAGTAAAAACAAATAATAATTATCTATGAATACATGTAAGTAATGCAAGAAAACAATATCTTCATGCAAGTATCTTTGCACGCAAGCAAATCAGGTAAGAAAATTGATATAAAAAGAAAAAAAAAGAATCTGGAAACATAAAGAAGATAAGTAGGAGACATTATGGACATGAGCATTTAATGCTCTCCATTTTGGCACAAACAAAGTCAATTCATATTGCTTAAAATCATTTCAGCCACCAAATAAAATGAAAATCTCTGAATATAATCTTGTACCAGTGAACAAGATTGTACATATTTCTTCTTATATACGTACAACTTTTGCTCATTTCGTTCAACAACAAACCTGAGTAAGGAAATAAGCCAACATTAAAAAAAACCTTAAATAGTAATCCAATTCTAACTAGAAAACAACTTCATCAAATTAATAAGAAGATTAAGGAGGTTGAAGCAAACAGTTTTCAAAAGGAAGATTCATTCTCTGTTCAAATTTTTGTGACAGGTGAGTAAACAATTCATTACATGATCTGAGTTGAATTAAATATATATGTGTGATCTATGATTAATAAGGTGCCTTGCTTGGATTTTTTTTTTCCAGTCTTATCTCTGTATATAATATATACATTCTTGAGTTGTACACTTTTTCTTCTCTGTTTTTGGTTACAGGTGTAAATTAAAAAGAAAACTTTAGTTTCATTTCATCTGATCATTTTTAGGTTGTGAGTTTAAAACAAAACTAGTTTGACTTCACCTAAATGAAAATTTAAAATAGTTTCAAGCTATGATGATACGCAGTTTTTTTTTAAATTTGTTTTTACAAGGAAAACTCAAACATATGTAAATTTCGAATATGATGAATCATTGATTCAGGTACATATTGTGAATTGTTATTCGAAAATAGGATTTTTAAAACAAAAATTTTGATTTTTCCTTTACTATCTGGAAAGCAGTTCTTAATGAAGCAGGAAATGCTTTTTAAACAAATTCCAGCGATCTAAAAATTATTGTGTGTCGAATCTTTGCATGAAGCAAGCCTAGTAATCAATAGTGTAGGGAAAAATGTTAGAATTTTTCTCTAATGGGGGTGGCGTTGTATCGAAACGATTTTAGGGTTTTTCTATTGTTTTATTTGAGGTCGGAGACGAGGTGATTTCATCACCTCTGATTGACCGAGTTGCTTGAGACTCTGGGGAAGCGTCGCGTGAGGGGTAAGCGAGGAGAGGCCGAAGCTGGATCGACTTTGGTGGTCGGAGCGATTGGGGGTAGTGGGTTTGTTTGGGTAGATCGAGCTCATTTTTTGATCGAACGATGAAATTTTGTTCTCGAGTTTTTGATTCCGAGATGAATGTTGCGATCGAAAGTGGGGGCGTTGCACGACTTGTTGGTGATCGACTCTGGTGCCGGAACATCACCGTGGGTGCTGCACGTACACACTGGGTCGTGTACACGTTAGTGGGTTTGGAGTTATGAATTACTCGGGTAGTTCTCGAGCAAATATAGTTTTGCCTCGGGTTGTATTTGTCTGCATAATCTACTTTTCCAGGTTTATAAGTTTTAAAACTAAAACTTAGCAGAAAAAAAAGTATGTGAGAAAGAAAGAAAGGGATTCGGGAAAGATGGGATGGAACTCTAGTGAATACTCGAGAATAGTGGAGATTTCCTCGGGTTTTGTATTCTAGTGTTTTCTCCCTTTAAAATTTTTAAGTTAATCACCATTAAACTATTTTAAGTATAGATAAATAATTAAGGGTTTGTAAATGTTGAGTTAAGAATTTATTAAAATTTTTAATTAATTAAGGATGTTTTTAAAATCTTAATTAACATTTTAATTAAGTAGTTAATTTGAAATGAATGATTAAATTTAATAACATTAAAGCTTTTAAGTTAATAATAATTTGATTTCAAAGTTAAATTAAATAAGTGAATGATAATAAATTGTTTGATTTAAAATTTAAGTGTTAATTAATTTATATAATATTTATTCAAGGTCCGAATCCTGATGGAAACAAGCTGGTTTGTAGTGGATTGCAAAATTCAAAGGTGAGTTGATCTCACTCGACTGGATTTAATTTAAATTTAAATGGTTAAATTTAAATAACTGATTGGATGATTGAATTGTTTTGGATGTGCAATATTATATATAGTAGTATATAGTATATATTGGAGTGTTTGATTTTCCGCATTATTTAGCGGGTGAGACCCTATGCGCCGCATAATAGCGGATGATAATATATTAATCCCATATACCGCGATATTCCACCTCGAAGTGGAATTGGTATTGTGCTAACATCTGTGGATGCAGGGAAACGAGTTGGAGGGATCCAACTTGATTCCTCAAAATTTTATATTAAATGTTTAATATCCTGAGTTATAAATATTTGATATTCTGTGATGAATCATA
Organism: Allium cepa; assembly: GCA_030765085.1. Taxonomy (NCBI): domain Eukaryota; kingdom Viridiplantae; phylum Streptophyta; class Magnoliopsida; order Asparagales; family Amaryllidaceae; genus Allium; species Allium cepa. Next base: position 65,783,673 of record CM060935.1, read on the forward strand.
TTTTGGAAGAAATATAAGAGTAAATTTTGGAAGAAAAATAATTATAGAATAAAAAGAAGAATGAATTGGAAAGAAATAATAAGTGATTTATGAGAAATTCATTAATATAAGAAATTAAGGATTAATCTAATTAAATTAGATCAGAATAAATTAAAATACAATTAGAAATCATTAATTTATATAATTAATGATGTAATTAAAGATTGATTAATTAAGATTAATTATTTAACAATAAGTGACATATGAAAAGTTAATTAATATAAGTAATTAAGATTACTTATTGATTTTGGTTAAGAAGAATTAATATCGTGAAATTAATTAAAGTTAATTACTTGAATGCAATTGAGAGTTAATTAATCCAGGGTGATTAATTGAGATAAATAATGATGGGTTGACTAAATAATTGATTTGGAATTAATTAATGTTAAGTGAAGGAAAATAAGTGATTGGGGCTTGAAATTCAATTAGAATCCATTAAATTGATTTGTATGTGATTAAGATTTGCTTATAGATGATTGAATGGTATTGGATGTTCTGAATGAGTTGATATCTCTGATAAGGAATGTTGTGTATTTCATTTGAATAACTTGGGTTAGGATAACATGAGTTTCGAAGAGATCGGGGTCAGGTATTAGGAAATACCCGAAACCACTTCGAATTTTTATAAATTGATATGTGGAATCAATAGGCTGGAATGAAATGATTTAAGTGAGTTGGATTATTCAATCTAAGTTTTGGTACTTAGAAATTGATGTGTGAAATAAGTAATGTCTATAACGAATTGTGAATTGGTAATTTGATATGAGTTACCACGGGTTTTATGTAAGTTTTAAGTTGTTGAATTCCATGCTAGATGGGTTTACTTACGCTGGTTTCCAGCCTGACCCGGGTGTTACTTTGGTGTAATGCTCGGGTCAGACCGAGTATTACAGATTTTCAGGTAGGTACATTCTGGAGCTCAGGAGGCGAGCTGGATGGCAATAGCGTATAGAGTATTTCCGCTGTATTTATATTATTGTTAATCTGAGACATGATAATTGTATATATTCACTGACTGTATATATGTGAAACTCTGATGTACTATAAATGTAATTAACAGATACAGAATGCTTTGTAAACTGTTATTATTTATTATTATATTTATTCGCTGCGAATGTGAGATGTTGATGTTCGGATCTTCTTCTTCTATCTCTTTCTTCTTTTCCATAAGTATCTGGGATTTTCGTGTTCGAAAATTTCGGGTCGTTACATTTGGTATCAGAGCCGAAAGGTTAAGCGAGAACCTTGGCTCTGGTGGGGTTACTCATTAAATAGAGTCAGTAGTGCTCTAGAATGAGTTAAGTATGTATATATATATATATATATATATATATATATGAGAGCGTACTTATATTTTCTTATATAAAGATTTTAAATGATTTTACTTTAAATATATATATATATATTGATATATAAAGTAATATTTCCTTCTAATTAATATTAAGGTGATTGGTTGTTAAATTATTGGAATTTAACTTAAGAAGTAATAAAATACGACCAAAATGAAATCTTGAATTGGAATTAACTTAAGTAAAAACAGAAATACAACCAAATTAAAATTTAATAGAGGTAATGATATATTTGTTATTAAGTAAGCCAAAAGAAGAAAGTGTATTAGATGAGTATAACTTCTAAATTAAAGTAGGTTTTACAATGGTGAAGTTTTAAAACTTAAGCCTAGAAAACAATCAATTGTTTTAAAGAGTTAAGGAAATAACAAATGCTATAATTCAGACTATTTTAAATATAGTCTTATTTTAAAACAAGAAATGTTTGGAAGATTTTTAAGGGATTTGTGTTGAAATTAAACCAAGGGTGGTTTAAAAATTTAAGAGTAGCCTAGTGTGTAAAGGAAATAAATATGAAATAAACTCTAAGGTTGAGTTTTGAATTTTCCTTGGAATGTGATGCGAATCCCAAAGTGAAGCAAATTTTAAAATTAAGTGGAAAGATTATAAATTTCAAGGTTTGAAATTTGAATGGGAATTGGGATTAAATTCAACAAGGAATCGAAATGATTTGGAATTGAAGTGGATTCAATTTGAAATTAGTCCAAATTGATTGGAATAATTTGAAATTATAATTGAAGTTGAACAGGTTTAGAATCAAATGGAATTTGATTAAAATGGGGAAAGAAATCAGGATTTATTTAACTTGGATTGGGAATTGAACAGTTTCGACTCTGGACCATTTTCAATATAAATTGTTTAATATAAACTTATTTTCCAAGCTAATAAATATATGCAACACTTCATTTTAAAGCCAAATTATTTTATATTTGTTTTACGAATTATTTTTGGAACTATTAACCGTTTTTCACCTATTTTATAAATTAATTATTGTTTTCACTATTTTACAAAATTAATTACTATTTTACAACTATTTTTCAGTTATCTAAAATTTTTGAAACTATTTTACTATTTCTCAACTATTTTATAGCTATTTTGCAAACTAATAATTATTTTTCAACTTCTTATCTATTTTAAAAAAAATTCAAGCTATTTTCTAAATATAAACTGGTCGGAGTTTAAAACTGTTTATGATTAAATACCCTATTGGGATAAGAATTGAAGTGATAATCCAAATGGGGATTAAGACAAATGTGAATAAGTGAATGAAAATTTAAGGGAATGTGAATATAAAGGAAATTGATTTGGCTAATAATCAATGAAGTTAAGTACGTAGGATGTACGTTGTGACATCCCGGAATTTTGACCCTATTATTATACTAAGTTTTTAATCTAATTTAAATAAAATATAAGTTTTTCATTTATAAATAAATAAGAATTTGGATATTATTAGTTGTATATGGGTCATAAAGGAATATAACTTCAAATATAAAATAGATTCTTTCAACAATATTCAGAAATAAATCTGTGTTATTCAATTAAATTAAAGTTGATGTATTAATGACATTTCATATCAGATATATAAATGCAGTTAATAATAACAAGTACAATAACACAATCATATTTATAAATATAAATACATTAATGCACATATGAGTTACAAATCAAATATTTGTAATATTTAACTTTAATGAAAAATAAGATTAAGTAGTGTTTCTAAACGACAGTTTTTATAATTAAAATAAACATAAGCTTATATATATCAAACATAAGTACAAACTATAAGTTGAATAAGATAATAAAATAAAAAGCAAAACCATTGTACATTTATACACCAGACACTAAAACAAGACCTGCAAGTATCTTTAAACAAATTTAATTTGTCTACAAACATTAATAGGATGTAAGCATAAATGAAAGCATTTAGTACAAACACAAATGAAAACCTGCAGCAAAACATGTTGTTTATATGTTAACATATATGTGTTCAAACAAAAGAAAAACTGCAAATATCCTTATATATATTGTTAGTGCCAGCAAAAAGAAAAATAAACACATTAGTACAAACAAACCTGAAATATCTTTGTACCATATGTTGTGTCAGCAAGCAAATATTGATTGTGTTAACATAAATGAAGACATAGACATTTTAGTGGCACTACAATCTGTCAAATACATAATCTCCTAGCCGAAATTGTTGAACCATCTCAGGTTTTAGTACATAGAAAATTAAGCAAGATATTTTATCAAGTGGAAGCTTATTCAAGAAGACACCATTGTTGAAAGTTATATATATGTATTCATCATCTCTTATTCCATTTAGTTTAGTCAGTAACTTATGAAAACAAACCTGAGATAAGAAAGAAAATAAGCAAAACTACATATTTTCAAGTTCAAATACAAATTCAAGCAAAAGAAAAGTTACAGGAAATTCAAAGCTTCAACTGCAGTCTTCTTTGTCCATCAACAATTAGTCTCTGTTTCAAGTTTCAACAATATTTTTGGTGAGTAAACTGATTTAAAATATAACTTTTGATAAGTTGTTATGAAGAATGGTTATGTGGATGCTTAAGCTCTGGAATGTTTACTATGTTCTGTCAGTGTTGTATATCATGTTCTTTCAGGTTTAAATTTTCCTGTTGAAACAAAGAATCTAAAGAATATTTCATACTTTTATATAAAGCTATCTTCTTTAATTAGTACTTTAACTAAATAAAATTTTACAGTAAAATAAATTGTAAAACACTATGTATAAGTGAATTGTAAAACACCGTAAACCAAATTTTACAGTAAAAAGAAAATAAGGATCAAAATTTGAATAACTCGAATCGTAAACTTGAATTTGTATATTGATACTACATACAAAAATATGATTTTTAAGAAAAAAATTATAATTTGTAGCTAACTATTTTGGGAGCAGTTAGATAATAAGCCAAAAATGCATTTTTGTGAAATTCTGATTTTTCAAACAATTATGGCTGTTGTAATTCAACATGAAGTTAGTGTGTTGATTATAGATCAACAGAAAAATATTAGAAAAATTTTTAATTGCAAGATTTATGAAGGAAGATCAAAAGTAGGGTTTTTGTATTCTGTATATTTGGGCTCGGTTCGTGGATGCTCTCGACACCATGGCGCATCCGAGTGCTATGAAATATTGGGAGGAGTTAGAGTGTGTAGTTGGCGACGTATTTCCGAAGCCTTGTCGTGTCAGGTGGCGGCGATCACGATCGCGAGGTGGATTTGTCTACTGCATTTGAGTTACAGTTCGACTTTTTAGTCGAATTTTGTTTTCGTGACTTTGGGGTTGAACTGGGCCGTGTTATCGAGTGAGGGGAGGATAATAATTAATTATGTAATTGAGTTTTATGATCAATAATTAAGATTATTGATTAATAATTAATTCATTAATCAAGTGAATTATTAATAGGTAATTAATGAATTGAAATAAGTTAATTTATTCATAATTAATTAAGCAAAGAATAAAATATAATTCATTCTTAAGTATGTAATTAAGTTTAAAACAAATCAAACTTGTGGATATGAATCAATGATTATACTGATTGCCTCTGACGTTATTTATATCCTGTGATGTTCTGTGATATTCTGTATATATCTGTGATAATTGTGTACGATTTACCTGTGTTAAATTGCTATATGATTTATCTGATGTTATTTATCTGTGTTGAACTGCCATGTGAATTCAATTGTTGAATTTAAACTGTTAAGTTAATTAGACAACTTGGACTTTAAAATGGCGTTTGGATTTCGATGAGACCGGGATCGGGTATCCAATTGATATTTCGAAAACCACATCGATCCAAATTAAACGTTAGGTCGTGTAATCTCAAGTGAAGATCGAGATGATGTTTTCAGAATGCAAGGGTTATCGTCGTTAACTCTGAGGGTGATTCCAAAATGAGTGTAGCGAGATAATGCCTTCGGTTTCGTTCGAACCCGGAACGAACTTGTAAGGATTGAATGCTTTCAGCACATCGTCAGGCGGACGATGAGCATTCTAAGTGATATGTTCTATAAAGGTAAACGCAGCCTCAAGCCTCATCAACCGGGAATGGCTAAAACAGGGGAGGTGCAGCAAGGTTAGGTGGGTCATGCCCAAGCAGGACGAGGTATACCCCTGTCTAGATGTCCCTTTTTATTCGGCTGTGTGGGCGGTTGGATGTACACCAACTGCGGGGTTATCTTGTTCGGGACTGTTCAGTAAGGAATGGTTCCGGCCTTGTGTTGCAGGGGAGTTAGGGTGGCTCCTCGGTACTGTGATCTAGACCACGTACTGTGACGGGCGGTACCCCAGTAGCCCTGCCATTGTATGGGATCCAATTTCCAATAAGTGCCGTACGTTTTGATTGTGCCCAACTATGTTGAAATGTGAGATGTAAGCATTTCAGCTATTTCTGTATTTTACTTGAAAACCCTAGACACTACTATAATATCACTGGATTTCCTATGAAATGTTTTGGTTAGCGTAAGGTAAAAACTTACCCGTATTTATTTGTGGGGAGTCTTACGTGATACCTTTATTTTAAATGATTTTCAAAGTTAAACAACTTTAACCCGTTTACTCATACCAGACCCATGTCTGACCCGGTGTTTATTTTTGTTTTTCATAAACTTTCGGGTACCCAAATTTTTACGGGTAGCCAAGGGTTTTAGGTTAGCTTTGTCGACTTCTGGAGGAGCAATGGAGCAGGAGGCTTCAGCGTTGTAGGCATATATATCTATAGTTCCGCTGTGTTAGTTAGTTTATGATATTTGAGATGTATGTTCTGACAGATATGTATATGATAGTCATGTTGTATGATATTGTATAGCTCTGATGTATATATATAACTATGTAATATTTATGTTGATATATTATATTTTATTCCATTCCGCTGTGAGATTCTGATGTTGTTATTCTTTCTTTCCTTTCTTTTCTATTTCTATCCCTTTCTTTCTTATTGATGACACGTCTTTCTGGGCATAGAAAGTCGGGTCGTCACAGCTGGTATCAGAGCGCTAGGTTGAGTAAATACCTAGGCTCTTGAGTGATTTCTTTCTTGAGAGAGAGAGTATTTGTAATTTTGATATATATATATATATATATATATATATATATATATATTTCTTTCTTTCTTTCTACTTATTTATTGGGTTACCTGTTCGGGAATTCCAATATAAGTTATAAGGTAGATAGGGTAGTGGTGTGTGAAACACGACTACCGATTATTGGAGTTTTGAATATTTGTAGTTGGAGTGTATCTGTCGAGACTGTAGACCTATTACCGTCCCGAGTGAGCTTTGGATGATGTGAGGATTTCATTGTTGGAATGTGATTTTGGATGAGCTTGAGTTTAGATCTATCGGATGGACATGACCAAATCATGATATCTTGATATCTCAAGGTGTTGTAGCTGTGTGATGAGACACAGTGAGTTTGGATGTCTCCGAAGATGTTTCTTTGGAACAAGTTAAGGAAGTATGTCCGTTTCGGAATTGTGACCCAGTTCAGTAGGGTATTTTTGTTTGATTGAGGCCCAAGTTTCTCGAAGAGCTTTGAATAGAAGTCTTTGGACATTGAGGATTAGCTCTATAGCTGGAAGTGTTCTGTGTGCTGTTGAGAAGGTTTGTTGATTAGCAGTTTTCTTGAGGTGATTTCAGAAGTAGCAGAGTGGATTCATTTCTTCGATGGATTGACCTAAACAGTATACGACTATTCTGGATTGTGAAGAGAGAACAAACTTATTTGGGTAGAATTGCCAGAGTGTTGTGCGACAATTCTTGTGTTCATTTGTGTAATCTTTTGCAAGGAGTTGAGACTTCTCAAGAGAAAGTAAGGAAATCGAAGTGGTTCAAGATTTTCCTGATGTTTTTGAAGAAGTTAAGTGTCTACCGCCACACCGAGAGATAGAGTTTCGTATTGATTTGATTCCAGGAGCTGTGCCAGTGATTCAGTCCAGTAGGAGAATGCCTCCTAGAGAGAGAGAAGAGTTGGTTAAGCAGACGCAAGATCTTTTGGAGAAGGGTTTGATTAGACCCAGTTTTTCTTGTGGGGCTCTGCTGCTGTATTTTTCACCAAATCGGATGGTTCGCTAAGGTTCTGTGTTGAATAAGTTTGTGCTTGTATCCATTGATGATATTTTGGTCTACTCCAAATCGGAAGAAGAGCACAAGCAACATTTAAGAATTGTAGTGGAGACTCGGAGGAAGCATGTGTTGAAGGCAAAATTTTCAAAGTGCCATTTCTGGAAATCAGAAGTTATTTTTGGGGCATATTATTTTGGGTGAAGATATTTCTGTAGACCCAGCGGAAGGAGAATCTATTCTAGAACCGAAGCAACCGAAGCAACCAACGGAAATTCATAATTATATGGGTTTAGCTGGCTACTACAGAAAATTTATTGAGGATTATTCCAAGATTTCTTCGCACTGACCAAGCTAACAAGGAAAGGAACCAAATTCAAATGGACACCTCAGTGAAGAAGCTTTTCAGGGATTGAAGACAAGGTTAACCAATGCACCAGTACTTGCTATTACGGATGAGAAGAGCAAATTTGAAGTATATACGGATGCATGTTTATTTGAATTGGGAGCAGTTCTAATGCAGAATGGCAGAGTGATTGCATATGCTAGTCGGCAATTGAAGTCTCATGAGAAGAACTATGCTACACATGATTTAGAACCGTTAGCTATTGTTTTTGCTTTGAAGATCTGGAGACATTATCTTTTGGGAGAAAAGTTTGAGTTATTCACGGATTACAAACCGTTGAAATATATTTTCTCTCAAAAAGATCTTAATTTGAGACAGCAGAGATGGGTTGAATTTTTGGCATCTTATGATCTGGATATTTTGTATACGTCGGGGAAAGCGAATGTCGTGGCTGATGCTCTTAGTAGAAATGCTGTTTTATCTCTTTTGGAAGTCGTTCCATCTCTCCAAGAAAAGATCATAGGTAAGCAAATGGAGGATAAATTTTTTGAGGAAATGATTCTTGGAACTAGAGACGATCGGTATTCGGATTGCAATGTGGACAATCAAGGTGTTCTAAGGATTAATGGTCGTCTGTGTGTGCCTAATATTGATGGACCGAGGCAAGAAGTTTTAGCTGAGTGTCATCGTTCCAAATTGATTATTCACCCGGGAATTTCGAAGATGTATAAAGATATGAGAAGAGTTTTCTGGTGGCTGAATATGAAGAAGGATGTAGCTGCTTTTGTAAATAGTGTGCCATTTGTCAACAAGTGAAGGGAAATCAACAAAAGTCTGCAGGATTATTACAACCTTTGGAAATTCCAGATTGGAAATGGGAAATGATCTCGATCGATTTTATTGACGGTTTGCCTAGAACCAGGAAAGGAAATGAAGGAATATGGGTTATTGTGGATTGTTTAACAAAAAACGCCCATTTTATTTCGGTTAAGGCAACTCGTACTGCAGTTTCATTGGCGGAAATTTTCTTGAAGGAGATAGTCAGATTGCATGGTGTTCCTATTAGCATATTAAGTGACCGTGATCCTATTTTCACTAGTAAATTTTAGGAAGCTTTGCAATCAGCAATGGGAACTAGTTTGAGATTAAGTACAGCCTATCATTCTCAGACGGACGGACAAACGGAAAGGCTTAATCGTATTTTAGAAGATATGCTATGAGCTTGTGTATTGGATTTTGGTGGATCATGGGAAGACCATCTTCATCTAGTGGAATTTTCCTATAATAACAGTTATCAAGCGAGTATTAAGATGGCTCCTTATGAAGCGCTGTATGGAAGACCATGTAGATCCCCATCTTGTTGGATTGAATCGAATGATCGACTTGTGCTTGGACCCGATCTTATTCGTGAAGCTTCTGCGAAGGTTGAGCTTATCAAGAAAAGGATGAAAGCTGCTCAAGATCGTCAGAAGAAATATGCAGATAAGAGATGAAGACCCTTGGAATTTGAGATCGAAGATTTAGTTTTTGTCAAAGTTTCACCAATCAAAGGTACTATAAGATTCGGTAAGATGGGAAAACTTGCTCCGAGGTATATTGGTCCATTCCGAGTGCTAGAAAGAATTGGAACTATAGCCTATAGGATTGAATTGCCAGAACGGATGTCTGGGATTCACAATGCATTTCATGTGTCTTAATTAAGGAAATTTGTTCATGACCATTCATTAGTGATAGAACCGGTTGTTCAGAAAGATTTAGAAGTAGAACCCAACCTGACTGTGGTTAGAAATCCTTTTCAGATTGTAGATCAAGACGAGAAGCAACTCAGGAACAAAGCGGTGAAACTCGTCAAGGTGAAATGGAGTGAGGATCCCAGAGATTGTACCTGGGAAACTCTTGATAGTTTTAGAAAAGCTTATCCATATTTATGTCCGGATAGCAAGTAATGTAGTTAGGATTGACTGTTTTATTGTTTGTTTTTGTATGGATGTAATGTATGTTTGGATTGTTAATAATTAAGATTTTGAATTAACTGTTGTTTAAATTTCGAGGACGAAATTCTTTTAAGGGCGGAGGAATGTGACATCCCGGAATTTTGACCCTATTATTATACTAAGTTTTTAATCTAATTTAAATAAAATATAAGTTTTTCATTTATAAATAAATAAGAATTTGGATATTATTAGTTGTATATGGGTCATAAAGGAATATAACTTCAAATATAAAATAGATTCTTTCAATAATATTCAGAAATAAATCTGTGTTATTCAATTAAATTAAAATTGATGTATTAATGACATTTAATATCAGATATATAAATGCAGTTAATAATAACAAGTATAATAACACAATCATATTTATAAATATAAATACATTAATGCACATATGATTTACAAATCAAATATTTGTAATATTTAACTTTAATGAAAAATAAGATTAAGTAGTGTTTCTAAACGACAGTTTTTATAATTAAAATAAACATAAGCTTATATATATCAAACATAAGTACAAACTATAAGTTGAATAAGATAATAAAATAAAAAGCAAAACCATTGTACATTTATACACCAGACACTAAAACAAGACCTGCAAGTATCTTTAAACAAATTTAATTTGTCTACAAACATTAATAGGATGTTAGCATAAATGAAAGCATTTAGTACAAACACAAGTGAAAACCTGCAGCAAAACATGTTGTTTATATGTAACATATATATGTTCAAACAAAAGAAAAACTGCAAATATCTTTATATATATTGTTAGTGCCAGCCAAAAAAAAAACACATTAGTACAAACAAACCTGAAATATCTTTGTACCATATGTTGTGTCAGCAAGCAAATATTGATTGTGTTAACATAAATGAAGACACAGACATTTTAGTGGCACTACAATTTGTCAAATACATAATCTCCTAGCCGAAATTGTTGAACCATCTCAGTTTTTAGTACATAGAAAATTAAGCAAGATATTTTATCAAGTGGAAGCTTATTCAAGAAGACACCATTGTTGAAAGTTATATATATGTATTCATCATCTCTTATTCCATTTAGTTCAGTCAGTAACTTATGAAAACAAACCTGAGATAAGAAAGAAAATAAACAAAACTACACATTTTCAAGTTCAAATACAAATTCACGCAAAAGAAAATTTACAGGAAATTCAAAGCTTCAACTGCAGTCTTCTTTGTCCATCAACAACTAGTCTCTGTTTCAAGTTTCAACAATATTTTTGGTGAGTAAACTGATTTAAAATATAACTTTTGATAAGTTGTTATGAAGAATGGTTATGTGGGTGCTTAAGTTCTGGAATGTTTACTATGTTCTGTCAGTGTTGTATATCATGTTCTTTCAGGTTTAAATTTTTCTGTTGAAACAAAGAATCTAAAGAATATTTCATACTTTTATATAAAGCTATCTTCTTTAATTAGTACTTTAACTAAATAAAATTTACAGTAAAATAAATTGTAAAACACTATGTAGAAGTGAATTGTAAAACACTATAAACCAAATTTTACAATAAAAAGAAAATGAGGATCAAAATTCGAATAACTCGAATCGTAAACTTGAATTTGTATATTGCTACTACATACAAAAATATGATTTTTAAGAAAAAGTTTATAATTTGTAGTTAACTATTTTGGGAGCAGTTAGATAATAAGCCAAAAATGCATTTTTGTGAAATTCTGATTATTCAAACAATTATGGATGTTGTAATTCAACATGAAGTTAGTGTGTTGATTATAGATCAACAAAAAAATGTTAGAAAAAATTTTAATTGCAAGATTTATGAAGGAAGATCAAAAGTAGGGTTTTTGTATTCTGTATATTTGGGTTCGGTTCGTGGATGCTCTCGACACCATGGCGCATCCGAGTGCTATGAAATATTGGGAGGAGTTAGAGTGTGTAGTTGGCGACGTATGGCCGAAGCCTTGTCGTGTCAGGTGGCGGCGATCACGATCGCGAGGTGGATTTGTCTACTGCATTTGAGTTACAGTTCGACTTTTTAGTCGAATTTTGTTTTCGTGACTTTGGGGTTGAACTGGGCCGTGTTATCGAGTGAGGGGAGGATTTGTGATGTGTTGGTGGCGTCGCGAGCTGGTAGCGCGGTGGTGGACCGCCGTGCACGTACACGGCGGCGGAGATGTTCGCGTTTGGGTCGACTCGAGGAAAACTCGAGTATGATCGTTCTTTGCTTCGGGATTTTTGTTGGGTCGAGTGTTGAATACGTGCGTGTGTTTATAAGTTTTTAATAGTTTTTAAAACTTAATTTTTTTTTAAAAAAGAAAATAGTTGAAGTAAGAAACAGGGAAGAAGAAGGGAGGCAGGGGAGTTTTAACGCGAGAAGTTGCTGGGTTATCTCGAGTCCTACCCGAGGTGAGTGCGATGTTGACTTCGGGTTTAAGATTGCAGAATTTTTCCTAACTGTAATATGAAAGTAGAAGTAATTCAGTTAAGTATAAACTTTGTTATTAAGTGTTAAACAATTTGTTCTAAGACCTGATAAACTTTAAAGTTTTGCTGAAACAAAATTGAGTAATTAATTTAAAAATGGAAGTTAATTATGTAGGTAATAAAATTTATAATTGTAATTTATTAAGTAGTTCAAAACTTAATTGAATTAGTAATTAAAGATTTTAATGATAATTTTGTGAAATCATTTGTAATTAAGAATTTAATTAATCATTTAAAGTTGATTAATTGACAAATCGTAGTTAACGAATTAATTAAATAATTAATGAGTGAAAGATTAAGTTAATTAGTAAGTAATGATTAGTTAAGCAATTAATAATAATTAATTATGTAATTGAGTTTTATAATCAATAATTAAGATTATTGATTAATAATTAATTCATTAATTAAGTGAATTATTAATAGGCAATTAATGAATTGAAATAAGTTAATTTATTAGTAATTAATTAAGCAAAGAATAAAATATAATTCATTCTTAAGTATGCAATTAAGTTTAAAACAAATCAAACTTGTGGATATGAATCAATGATTATACTGATTGCCTCTGACGTTATTTATATCCTGTGATGTTCTGTGATATTCTATATATATCTGTGATAATTGTGTACGATTTACCTGTGTTAAATTGCTATATGATTTATCTAATGTTATTTATCTGTGTTGAACTGCCATGTGAATTCAATTGTTGAATTTAAACTGTTAAGTTAATTAGACAACTTGGACTTTAAAATGGCGTTTGGATTTCGATGAGACCGGGATCGGGTATCCAATTGATATTTCGAAAACCACATCGATCCAAATTAAACGTTAGGTCGTGTAATCTCAAGTGAAGATCGAGATGATGTTTCTAGAATGCAAGGGCTATTGTCGTTAACTCTGAGGGTGATTCCAAAATGAGTGTAACGAGATAATGCCTTCGGTTTCGTTCGAACCCGAAACGAACTTGTAAGGATTGAATGCTTTCAGCACATCGTCAGGCGGACGATGAGCATTCTAAGTGATATGTTCTATAAAGGTAAACGCAGCCTCAAGCCTCATCAACCGGGAATGGCTAAAACAGGGGAGGTGCAGCAAGGTTAGGTGGGTCATGCCCAAGCAGGACGAGGTATACCCCTGTCTAGATGTCCCTTTTTATTCGGCTGTGTGGGCGGTTGGATGTACACCAACTGCGGGGTTATCTTGTTCGGGACTGTTCAGTAAGGAATGGTTCCGACCTTGTGTTGCAGGGGAGTTAGGGTGGCTCCTCAGTACTGTGATCTAGACCACGTACTGTGACGGGCGGTACCCCAGTAGCCCTGCCATTGTACGGGATCCAATTTCCAATAAGTGCCGTACGTTTTGATTATGCCCAACTATGTTGAAATGTGAGATGTAAGCATTTCAGCTATTTCTGTATTTTACTTGAAAACCCTAGACACTACTATAATATCACTGGATTTCCTATGAAATATTTTGGTTAGCGTAAGGTAAAAACTTATCCGTATTTATTTGTGGCGAGTCTTATGTGATACCTTTATTTTAAATGATTTTCAAAGTTAAACAACTTTAACCCGTTTACTCATACCAGACCCATGTCTGACCCGGAGTTTATTTTTGTTTTTCATAAACTTTCGGGTACCCAAATTTTTACGGGTAGCCAAGGGATTTAGGTTAGCTTTGACGACTTCTGGAGGAGCAATGGAGCAGGAGGCTTCAGCGTTGTAGGCATATATATCTATAGTTCCGCTGTGTTAGTTAGTTTATGATATTTGAGATGTATGTTCTGACAGATATGTATATGATAGTCATGTTGTATGATATTGTATAGCTCTGATGTATATATATAACTATGTAATATTTATGTTGATATATTATATTTTATTCCATTCCGCTGTGAGATTCTGATGTTGTTATTCTTTCTTTCCTTTCTTTTCTATTTCTATCCCTTTCTTTCTTATTGATGACACGTCTTTCTGGGCGTAGAAAGTCGGGTCGTCACATACGTATATTGTTCTATTCATATAGTGGTTTGATCCAGATTCGAGCACAGAATTTCGAGATAGTTTATCCATCCGAGTTGGGATTTTTCACTCGATTTTTGACGGCGAACCTGGATATGGATTGTTGATTGGTTCTGGATATTCTCTATCATAGTTATATCTATGCAAGGAGAATGACGGTTTCTGATCAAGAAACCAGATCTGAGTCCGCACGAGGAAGTCGGGTGGACGTAGTTCGAAAGTGAAATCGTGTGATCGATCGGGCGATCAGGTTGGTATAGCGTACGGATGATATGTGTACATCGTACGGATTCGAATGAAATTGATATCGGAAGTTTTTGATTAAGAAATGTACAATGATTCTTTTGAAATGGAAGAATATTTTGGGAAATATACAATGAATAAAGGTGAAAATTGGATATTCCTATGGTTTTTGAAAGGGTTTGAAGTATAAAAGGAATTTTATACAAGTTTGAAATAATCCAAAGATTTTAAAAAATTATATATATTTGTGTATATATATATATCAAGGATCTTATAAGGATTTTGGAAAAGGTTTTGGGAACCTTTGGATTTGGAAAGGCTTTTGATGTTTGGGTAAAATCAATATTAGTATTTGGAAAGCCTAGTTTGAGAATTATCGATTTTGGGATAATCGATTTTGTGTAAATGAGCCTTGTTTGAGATCATACTAGGTGTATGATTTGAAAGATACTATATGTGTAGTATAAAGTGTTTTGATGATTTCCATGGGGAAAAAGGGGCTCCCTTGAAATGAACTTCTCAGGAGTGCGACCGAGTGGTGCTGCCTTGAGCCCAAAGGGGGGGGGGTTTCTAAAGTTGATCTTGTGAGGAGTCTGGACAAACTAGTTCCTAAGGATTATTGGGTAGCGTAAGTCGATGGCGATGATGCCAACAGGGGCATTTGGGTTATGCTGTGACTACAGTGTAACTCGATGTCACTGCGATCTACTGTGGGGACCATAGCGAAAATCGTGTGGAGGATGAGTGCCAACAGTCTACACTTGATTTTGCTGGGAATGCAACGTAACATCGGTAGACTGCGATCTGTGGTCAAGTGTAGTGGAGAAGTTTCATTCTTTTGGCAGCGAAATTCGAGGGCGCTGATGCCTACAGTTATATGGGTTTTTGCTGTGATAGCTACGTAACCCCAGTTGTAGCTGCGATCTGTAGCGGGTTCCATGGTGTAATCGAGGGGCGCGGAGGCCTACAGTTATCTATGGATTTTGTCGAGATGGCAACGTAACCATCGGGGTAACTGCGACCATGGATGGGAGTGATGATTTCCAGAGCATTCTCACCAAAGATATTTCCTCTATTTTCAAAAACTGTTTTCGATATTTTCAATAAAATTATTTCCCAAGTATTTTCACTGGATGTTGAGAACGAGTCTGCTAAGTACTTATAGATATTCAGTCCTACGCCTGATCAACGTATGACTGAATTTCTGTGAGAACAAGGATGGACTGGTTGAGACATCGAGTTATAAGAAGTATTTTTATAAAAGCTATTTTTAATAATATTATCTGAATTTAAAGGCATTTCTAAAATTTTAAAATAGAAGTGTTGGAATTTCGGGAAAATAAAGGGAAAATCCAAACTGGAATTATAAAATAAAATTGAACTAAGGAAATTTAATATAGTGATTTTGTAATAAAATCGAATATTGATTTAAAAATTTAAAGTAAGCTAATTAGCTAAATAATTTTTTTTGATAGAACATATTAATAAAGGTTAACTCGGGTAAATAAATGGATTGTAAGTTAATAGTGGAGTTTGGGAATGAATTCAAATTGTAAATAGAATTCGACTGGGATTTGATAATGAAATAAATGTAGAGATGTTGTAAAGATAAATTAGAATTGGATTATGATAGAAATGATTTGAGTTACAAATAAAATCCAATTCGAGTATAAATGGGTTAAGTATGTGCTTGAATATTATTTTGATAAATTGAGAGGGTGAATTAAAATAAAATGGATGGGCTAACTGAATTAAATGGAATTTCACTAGATGAGAATCAAATTAAATGGAAGTGAACTCAAGTTTGAAGTTGGAATAAACTGAAATAAATTAACTTAAGTTTGAAATTTGTGGAAGCTTAGCTTCGAATAAGGGTGAAAGCCCATTAAATAAAAGTTTGGGTTGAATTAATTTGGGAATGGTTAGTTGTTAATGTATGGATGATGTGTATGTTTAAATTGTCAATATAAAAACTTTTGAAAATATCTTTTGCTTTAAATTTCGGGGACGAAATTCTTTTAAGGGGGAAAGAATGTGACAACTCGAAAATTTGGCGATATTATTTTAATAAGCTTTTAATCTGATAAATTAAAAATACAAACTTATTTTTTTTTTTTAAATAAGTATATGTGAGTATATTGGAAGGGATTATAATTTGAAATTTAAAATAAAGCCTTTCCAAAATAATGAAAATAAAATCTATCTTGTTCATATTTAAAATAAATATAAATTTTATTATATACAAGAAAACAAAATATATAAGAAAATTCTTATGTATATATATAACTTAAGTAAAGTTATAACAAGTAACTCAAATACTTTGCATTTGGACATAAACAAAATTTGAAAACAAATCAGGCAAGAGAAGTAAAAACAAATAATAATTATCTATGAATACATGTAAGTAATGCAAGAAAACAATATCTTCATGCAAGTATCTTTGCACGAAAGCAAATCAGGTAAGAAAAATAATATAAAAAGAAAAAAAGGAATCTGGAAACATAAAGAAGATAAGTAGGAGACATTAAGGACATGAGCATTTAATGCTCTCCATTTTGGCACAAACAAAGTCAATTCGTATTGCTTAAAATCATTTCAGCCACCAAATAAAATGAAAATCTCTGAATATAATCTTGTACCAGTGAACAAGATTGTACATATTTCTTCTTATATATGTACAACTTTTGCTCATTTCGTTCAACAGCAAACCTGAGTAAGGAAATAAGCCACCATTAAAAAAAACCTTAAATAGTAATCCAATTCTAACCAGAAAACAGCTTCATCAAATTAACAAGAAGATTAAGGAGGTTGAAGCAAACAGTTTTCAAAGGGAAGATTCATTCTCTGTTCAAATTTTTGTGACAGGTGAGTAAACAATTTATTACATGATCTGAGTTGAATTAAAATATGTGTGTGATCTATGATTAATAAGGTGCCTTGCTTGGATTTTTTTTTTAGTCTTATCTCTGTATATAATATATACATGCTTGAGTTGTACACTTTTTCTTCTCTGTTTTTTGTTACAGGTGTAAATTAATAAGAAAACTTCAGTTTCATTTCATCTGATCATTTTTAGGTTGCGAATTTAAAACAAAACTAGTTTGACTTCACCTAAATGAAAATTTAAAATAGTTTCAAGCTATGGTGATACGTAGTTTTTTTTTTAAATTTGTTTTTACAGGGAAAACTCAAACATATGTAAATTTCGATTATGATGAATCATTGATTCAGGTACATACTGTGAATTGTTATTCGAAAATAGGATTTTTAAAACAAAAATTTTGATTTTTCCTTTACTATATGGAAAGCAGTTCTTAATGAAGCAGAAAATGCTTTTTAAACAAATTCCAGCAATCGAAAAATTATTGTGTGTCGAATCTTTGCATGAAGCAAGCCTAGTAATCAATAGTGTAGGGAAAAATGTTAGAATTTTTTCCTAATGGAGGTGGCGTTGTATCGAAACGATTTTAGGGTTTTGCTGTTGTTTTATTTGAGGTCGGAGACGAGGTGATTTCGTCACCTCTGATTGACCGAGTTGCTTGAGACTCTGCGGAAGAGTCGCGTGAGGGGTAAGCGAGGTGAGGCCGAAGCTGGATCGACTCTGGTGGTCGGAGCGATTAGGGTAGTGGGTTTGTTTGGGTAGATCGAGCTCAGTTTTTGATCGAACGATGAAAATTTGTTCTCGAGTTTTTGATTCCGAGATGAGTGTTGTGATGGAAAGTGGGGGCGTTGCGCGACTTGTTGGTGATCGACTCTGGTGCCGGAACATCACCGTGGGTAGTGCACGTACACACTGGGTCGTGTACACATCAGTGGGTTTGGAGTTGTGAATTACTCGAGTAGTTCTCGAGTAAATAAATTTCGTCTCGGGTTGTAGTTGTCTACATAATCTACTTTTCCAGGTTTATAAGTTTTAAAACTAAAACTTTGCTAGAAAAAAAAGTATGTGAGAAAGAAAGAAGGGGATTCGGGAAAGATGGGATGGAACTCGAGTGAATACTCGAGAATAGTGGAGATTTCCTAGGGTTTTGTATTCTAGTGTTTTCTCCCTTTTAAATTTTTAAGTTAACCACCATTAAACTATTTTAAGTATAGATAAATAATTAAGGGTTTGTAAATGTTGAGTTATGAATTTATTAAAAAATTTAAGTAATTAAGAATTTTTTTAAAATCTTAATTAACATTTTAATTAAGTAGTTAATTTGAAATGAATGATTAAATTTAATAACATTAAAGCTTTTAAGTTAATAATAATTTGATTTCAAAGTTAAATTAAATAAGTGAATGATAATAAATTGTTTGATTTAAAATTTAAGTGTTAATTAATTTATATAATATTTATTCAAGGTCCGAATCCTGATGGAAACAAGCTGGTTTGTAGTGGATTGCAAAAATCAAAGGTGAGTTGATCTCACTCGACTGGATTTAATTTAAATTTAAATGGTTAAATTTAAATAACTGATTGGATGATTGAATTGTTTTGGATGTACAATATTATATATAGTAGTATATAGTATATATTGGAGTGTTTGATTTTCCGCATTATTTAGCGGATGAAACCCTATGCGCCGCATAATAGCGGATGATAATATATTAATCCCATATACCGCGATATTCCAACTCGAAGTGGAATTGGTATTGTGCTAACATCTGTGGATGCAGGGAAACGGGTTGGTAGGATCCAACTTGATTCCTCAAAATTTTATATTAAATGTTTAATATCCTGAGTTATGAATATTTGATATTCTGTGATGAATCATATTTTGAAAGAAATATAAGAGTAAATTTTGGAAGATAAATAATTATAGAATAAAAAGAAGAATGAATTAGAAAGAAATAATAAGTGATTTATGAGAAATTCATTAATATAATAAATTAAGGATTAATGTAATTAAATTAGATCAGAATAAATTAAAATACAATTAGAAATCATTAATTTATATAATTAATGATGTAATTAAAGATTGATTAATTAAGATTAGTTATTCAACAATAAGTGACATATGAAAAGTTAATTAATATAAGTAATTAAGATTACTTATTGATTTTGGTTAAGAAGAATTAATATCGTGAAATTAATTAAAGTTAATTACTTGAATGTAATTGAGAGTTAATTAATCCAGGGTGATTAATTGAGATAAATAATGATGGGTTGACTAAATAATTGATTTGGAATTAATTAATGTTAAGTGAAGGAATCTAAGTGATTGGGGCTTGAAATTCAATTAGAATCAATTGAATTGATTTGTATATGATTAAGCTTTTCTTATGGATGATTGAATGGTATTGGATGTTTTGAATGAGTTGATATCTCTGATAAGGAATGTTGTGTATTTCATTTGAATAACTTGGGTTAGGATAACATGAGTTTCGAAGAGATCGGGGTCGGGTATTAGGAAATTCCCGAAACCACTTCGAATTTTTATAAATTGATATGTGGAATCAATAGGCTGGAATGAAATGATTTAAGTGAGTTGGATTATTCAATCAAAGTTTTGGTACTTAGAAATTGATGTGTGAAATAAGTAATGTCTATAACGAATTGTGAATTGGTAATTTGATATGAGTTACCCCAAGTTTTATGTAAGTTTTATGTTGTTGAATTCCATGCTAGATGGGTTTACTCACACTGGTTGCCAGCCTGACCCGGGTGTTACTTTGGTGTAATGCTCGGGTCAGACCGAGTATTACAGATTTTCAGGTAGGTACGTTCTGGAGCTCAGGAGGCGAGCTGGATGGCAATAGCGTATAGAGTATTTCCGCTGTATTTATATTTTTGTTAATCTGAGACATGATAATTGTATATATTCACTGACTGTGTATATGTGAAACTCTGATGTACTATAAATGTAATCAACAGATACATAATGCTTTGTAAACTGTTATTATTTATTATTATATTTTATTCGCTGCGAATGTGAGATGTTGATGTTCGTATCTTCTTCTTCTTCTATCTCTTTCTTCTTTTCCATAACTATTTTGGATTTTCGGGTTCCAAAATTTCGGGTCGTTACATTGTATAAGGGAACTAGGTCCCTTATACTCTTCATAAGCAACTAAGCATACAAGCATTATTAAATCATCCAAAGTACGATAAAGTCACACAAAAAACTTTTAAACCATTTTTAATTAATTTGTCCTTCATTAATTAAAACCCTTTTTATATGTAAAACTCCTTTTATCTAATAAAACTTCTTTCGTAAATCCAAATTTCCTTTATTAATTATTAATACTTATTTATAAATTAAAACTTCATGTATATACTAGTATATTTCTCTTTATAAAAAGTATATACTTGCTATATTATATTGTTTCACTATTCATTTATACTCTTTTCAATACTTCAAAAGTATTCATATGCTTATCTTAACGGTATAGTATACTCACAAATCATTTAACAAGATTTACTTTTAAAAATATAATCAAAGAGGTTAAAAATAAATGTTACTAAAACATTGTTACTACAAATCCTTTCTCTTTTATAAAACATATGACCTTTTCTATCTTTTTATAAAATATTTTAATACTTATTATTATCTTTAAAATAACATTATTAAAGATATAATTGTATTTATAATATTTTACCACTTTAAAATATAATTCAATGGTTTAAAAACAAATGTTACTAAAACATTGTTTACTACAAACCCAAAACACTTCACATTTAATCATTTTCTTTAAAACTCTCTTTTAAAGGTTTAATTACATTTATAGGGATCAAGGCAAGTGCTACTCAAATATTTTAACAGCAAACCCAAATCCATTTCATACTTTATAAACATTTCTCGTTAAACTTGCTTTTAAGATTTTATTATACTTCAGGGTTTAAGATAGTGTTGTTTAAAATATTGTCACAACAAACCCAAATTATTTCATGCTTTAAAAAATATGTTTCTTTTATACTGGTATTTTTAAAATTTCAATAATAAATATCTTATTATATCCCTTGGTATAATTAACAATAAGGGTTAAAAACAATTGTTACTAAAACAATGTTTACTATAATCCAAAACCTTTTACTTATATTTATCATTAACTTTAAAATGTTCGTTTTAAAGATCAAAGCATGTCCAACTTATTAATAAGGTGATACACTTTCAATAAATTTCACAAAACCATTTATTTTAATTGAATTGTTAAAACCCAAACTTCCTGTATTAAATTTATAAAATACTAAAATTAATATTTAAAACTTATATATATATATATATATATATATATAGAGAGAGAGAGAGAGAGAGAGAGAAATACATTTAAATACTTATTAATATGTTAAAACAATTTAAAAACTACTTTAAAATATATGATAATTATTTACATAGAATATTATGTAAAAATAAGGAATTTTGAAATAAATGGAAAAACCAAATAATCCTGTTTATTTTAAAAGCCACTTAGTTTAAAATTTCATGGTTTATTTGTTAAAAATATATTTAAACTTGAAATCAATTTTAAAACATTATATTATAAGTTAGGAAACAACCTTATAAAGATTAGAGAAAAATTCATAAATTAAATATCATTTTTACTCAATTTATAATTTCAATAACAAATATAACATTTCTAGAAATGCTGTTTGAAGTTCTGTTACATGTTTTAAACCTGTTTTGCCACAACTTTGCGCCTAATTATCAACACCTTAAAAATGATTTTAGATCCATTCTTTTTACAATAGTTAGTATACTTTGAGTGCTTGGAAACCATGAAGAAAAATCCCAAGGAATATCCATTAATTATTTTATAGAAATTTTCGAAAATAAGGTATTTTTCCAAAATGCTCGTATTGCTATTATTTCGAAATAACTTCTTCCCTTTTTTTCAACAAGCTATCAAATGATTTAAGCTTCAAAACTTTTACAATAATGTAACATATTATTTAGTTGTTTAAATGATAAAGAAACTCGTAAGAAAGTTTCCATAAAAATAAACATTATATTTTAAAAACAAGGAATTTAAAAGTGTCATTATAGCAACTATTTTGCTGTTAATTTTTGCAATTTTGGTTTACTTTCTCTTTAACTTTTCAAACATATCCTTTGCTTTCCAAAATACTTATAGAAGTTTATATAATAACAAAAACAAGTTATATTAAAATATGTTCATAAACCACCAAATTTCATAAGTAATAGTTAAGGGATTCAAAGTGCGTTTGTAGAGACTATCACTATACGGACAATTCTGCATTCAATTGATTATCCAATCTCATTCTATTTTATTCACATATATGATTTCCAAATTAAAACCACATCACTGCGAAACATGTATTAACATATGTACTTAATTAACATGTCTATATTAAATGTCCAAATGCACTTAATTTAAACAACACAATTCAAAGCTTTTAAGGCAAGCTATTTAAACGAATCACGTGCTTTGTAAAGAACATAATTAAAGGTTATAACTTAAGTAGTTATGGTATATTATCATTATTTATAACAAGAAATTTCAGCAAGCAATTATCAAATTATTTGAATTCATTCAAAGTGAGAAAATTATCCAAACTAAACACTACCATCTTCCTACCAACATTTAAGCAAGCAACACTATACTTCCTACTCCAGCCAGAGCATCACCAAAACCACTCATCCCCTTCCATTTGCTCACGTCCATGACCATCCCATTCATCTTGCTCACGTCCATCACCTTCCCCCTCCATTTCTTACTTATGGCCTATATGGATACCTTCCCATATCTTCATCTTTCTTCACCTCTTTAGAACCTAAAATATATTCTCTAAGTGATATAAGAACTTTGGTAGAGTTTGGGAGAGAATAGAGTTGAAGTGATATAGGTTTAAGAAAGTTAGAGAGGAGGTAGAAGAAGACATTATTTCAGAAGTGGGGTGTTGTAGAAATGAAGAGGCCTTTCCCATCTATTTATTAGCTTAGGAATTTAAGGTAAAAGATCTCAAAACCTTTTCCTTAGCCCTAAAGGAAAAAGATTCCACAAGACAAACTCGTACCCTTACATACACCATTCTTAAGAAAGTCTCCTCCTTAAATCGAGCCTAGATTTCGAGGTACTTTAGTCCTGTCTTACGTTACTAATTTAATTCTTAGTTTAATTAATTTTGGCTTCGGATGATAGAAGATGTAATTACTTGTTAAGGTTTCAGTATCTTTTTCAAAATAGTGTACAAATATTCAAACAACTTTAATTGAACGAAAAGTTGATTTTTAACAAAACGTTTTCTGGCCACATTTTCAGTATTTATGCAAAGTATATATTTTTGTAAACAAATTTTAAAAACAAGTTTTCTAACCTTAGTTATTAATTAAAAAGTGTTTAACAAGGTTATAAAATTATATTTAATCATGTTAAATCTTAGACATGTATATTTAAATAATTCAAATATTTAAATACGAAGTTTTTGAAATACCAGGTCGTTCCATTCTCCCCCCTTAGAATATTTCGTCCTCAAAATTCCAACACAAGCAATAAAAGAACAACCATACATTAGTACTTAACAATAATACCATCATTAACAAACAAGGCTAATGGTTTACCTAGGTAAAAAATCTTCTCATTGTACAAGGATGATAAATAAACTACTAAGTGTTCCTTCTGCTCAACTGCCCTAGGTTATTACTTAGTCGATTATTCATACCACCTCAAACAACTCAAAGAGTCTTTCCCCAAACATTTCATAAGCCGAAAAAACATAGTACAAAATTATACTAAACCCTTTATGATGTACATATGTCATCCGTACTTCCGATCTCTTGCTCAGCTACATAAATTTCACTTCCAAATTAGTATGTCTCTCTTGACTTCTCTAGTGCGGACTCCTATCTGGTTCCTTGATTAGATACTTCTGTTCTCCGTACATAGCCATATACTATGATAATAAACTTTAAAATCATATCAAAATCTATTTCAAGTGTTCGCCCTCAAGAAGCAAGTGAAAATCCTTGTTCAGACCGGTGTAAATCACCTTGAAATCATGTACTCGAATCCTAGATTAGGAACAATCATATGAATAAAATGATCTACATACTACTTACTTATTTAATTCAGTTATTTTCTTAGCTACACCAAATTTCTTTCCGTTTCTCATTTATTTACACAAAATCTTTTGTTATTTGATACTAAAATCATTTATGCAACATTACTTAAGTTTATAAACATTTCATAAAGACTTATCTTTACCAATAAAACATTTTTTCAAAACAAAATTTCATTTGAAAACATTTCAAGACTTAAGTTCATTACTCGTATAATACTCTACCGTATCCTAAGAGTATATACAAAACATTCTTTTACATTTCCCTTCCTAAAATTTCGACGAAGTCCAAATTAAATTTGGATCTTGTAATCAGTCAATCTTCTAGGCTTCTTTATCCATTAGGTTAGGCAAGTAGCTAGGTAGAGTAGGACTATGGTATCAAAACTTAAGAATAGAGTCTACTTTCCTTAAATAACCCTACAGTAAAGACATTTATTGATTGGCCCAATAACATCGAATATTACATTTTACAAGGATGCTTGACAAATTTTAAATTGTTTTAGGTCACTATCTTTTCAAATTAAGAGTTATAAAAATTCACCTTTTATAATTTTACAAAAGTACTTAGCTTCAATTTCTATATCAATTCAGAAGTTTTCGGCTATCCAAAGTCACTGAAAATTCCGTTTTATTTAAATATTTGATAACTATCAAACAACATATTATAATAAGATGCACAAACAAATTACCTAAATGCATAGGATACATGCATCCATTATATAACTTAATAGAAAAATTAAGAATTAAACACCAGGTTTTATTTCAAATCATTTGAAATAATAATAATATAACATATATCTTTTGGATATCAAATCATACTTTTTGGGATTAAACCAAAATCATTTTTGATACCAATTTCCAAAATATTTTCTTTAGAACCCATGAAAATTACTGATATAGATCGAGTAACAACAAAATGATATAAGGAACTAGATTCTACCAATAATTATCATATATCCCCTTTGCTAAGAAGGATAATACTCAAGAGAAATGCTTACCATTCGAGCACGTCTCTTCCTCATTTTTAGTCACCTTCGAGCCACTCGAGCTAGATAACATAAAAATACTTTATTCCCGAATCGACTTATCAATTTTGAGAGTAACCTCGAACTCGAACAAATATTAAAACTCTTTTGAAAACATTAGTCCTTTAAAATAGTTTCAAATAATAATACTATTATTTTTTTCCAAACTCTTAGAAATCATTTTCGTAAACATCAGGATTTAAGTTCACAAATTCTCAAATTTAAATCCCTTTTATGTATAAATCATATTTATGAAAACTATATTTTCATATCCTATATTTAATAAACCATATTTACATAATTTTACTTTATTGTATAAAGTCTTTTCACCAGTTCTCTTATCCGATGGAACATTCGATGAATGAGCCTTGACATCTTGTGAGATTTAAGTTCCTTGGCGATCTACATCACTACGTTGTTATCATATAAAAATGTTACGGGTTTCTCAACATTTAGAAACTCTCCTTGCTTAGCCACAAACAAACACATCCATACTACTTCTTTATCTGCTAATTCGCTAAGGGCAATGTATTTGTCCTCCATCATTGAATCAGCTAGTATCTCTTGCTTAGAACTTTTCCAACTGACCGCTACACATTCAATGTGATAATAACTAAACACTGATTTATTGTCATTGATATCTTTATGAAAGCTTGAACACGTATATCCTTTCATAAGGAGGTCTTCATTCCCGTATATAAAAAATAATTCTTTTGTATTTCTTAAATACTCGAGAATATATTTAACAGTCATCCAATGCTTCTCTCCACGATTAGACTAATATCAGCTTGCACATGCTAATATATAAGCAACATATGGTCTAGTACATAGCATGGCATGCATGATGGATCCGACTGCAAATGCATACGGTGTCCCCTTCATGCATTCTTTCTTCATATCAGTTTGAGGTGCGCCCTCCTAGAAAGAATGATTCTAGATTACATTGGAACATTTCCATGCTTCGAATTCTCCATATTGAATCTTTCCAGTATAGTATCTATGTATAAAGATTGAGAAAATCAAAGCAACATCTTGGATATATCTCTGTAGATCCGTATACCAAGTATTTAGGTCGCTTCTCCTAAAAACTTCATGGAAAGTTATTAAACAACCACGCTTTAACCGATTGCAACAATGCAATATTGTTTCCAATCAAGAGAAAATCTTTGACATATAAGACTAAGAATACTATAGTAATTCCTAGTTCTTTCCGGTATATGCATGCTTCCTCTGTACTCTGATAAAAACCAAACTATTTGATTACTTTACCAAAACACTTATTTCAACTACTTGAAGCTTTCTTAAGACCATAAATTGATCTTAACAATTTACATGCCTTTCCCTCGCTTCCACTGACTTAGAAACCCTTGGGTTAAGACATGTAAACGGTCTCTTTTAAATCACCATGTCGAAATTCTTTTTCGACATCCATCTTTTGTATTTCACAGTCATAAAATGCTGTGATAGCAACATTATCTATATAGACCTAAGCATGGCTACCGATTAAATTTTTTCATCATAATCAACACCTTGAAATTTACGAAAATGTTTTGCAACTAGCCTTGCTTTTCAGGTCTCTACCTTTCCATCTATATTTATTTTTTCCGTAAAAATTTATTTTCAAATGATGGGTTTTATCCCATCGGGTATGTCATCCATAGTCCATACTTTATTATCATATTGGAATCCATCTCGAATTTCATAACTTCAAGCCATACTACTGAGTCCTTAATCTATAATGCTTGTTGGAATGAGAGAGTAGAGTCATCTTCTAAGATGCAGTCCTCTTTCTCACCATCCATGAGAAAACTATAGTATCTATTTAGTGTTCATGCTAACCTATTAGACCATCTAATATATATCGTATTTTGTATAATGCTGAATTTGATCCTGCCTCTGTGTTTACTTCTTAGATTTCATCCAAGATTACAACTTCGCTGTTAATTTCTTTAGATAGAAATTCCTTTTCCAAAATGAAAACATGTTGAGAAATAATAACCTTTTGTTCTTCGGTGTTAATGAAAATACATTCCACATAATTCTTGGGATATCCTATTAGTTTACACAGAGTCGATATTTCCTCAGGTTTATTGGAGCCGATGCTCTTAACGTAGGATAGAAAACTCCATACTTTCAAATGATTGAGGTGGGGATTCTTTCCATGCCACATCTCATAGGTGTCTCAGGCATGGATTTAGTAGGTACCATATGCAACATATGTGTTGTACTTTCAAATGCATATCCCTAATAAGAAAGGGGTAACTTAGCCTTACTCGTCATCGAACGAACCATATCTAATAGGGTTCAATTCCCTCTTTTTGAAATAACATTACGTTGTGGAGTATATGGTGGAGTAATCTGAGAGATAATCCCATTATCTTTTACATGCTGTTGAAGCTCTTGTCCAACACACTCATCTCCTCGATAAAATCAAGTATTTTAATTTCATAAGTCATCTTATTTTCAATCTCATTCTTGTACTTTTAAAATTTATCACATTCATCAAATTTATTCTTCTTAAGGTATACATATCCTAGTCTTGAGAAATCATCAGTGAAAGTTACAAAGTAAGTTGAATTAAATATCAGTATGTATGTGAGCCAAGAGTTTGTTAACTCTTTCGTTGCTCCCATTGAAGGGGTTCTTTGTCATTTTTCTTTGAGACATGACTCATAGATGTCAAATAATTCATAATCAAATGATGGTAGAAAACCTTCAGTTTTCGGTTTATGCAATCTTTTATCACTTATATAAGCTAGCCTAAAGTGTAATTGTTAACTATTATTAGTGTCAAGAAGATTTATTAACAACACAGATATGATTAAAATTTAGTACATAAATGTAACTGTATAAAATACCATTGTAGATTTTATTACAAATAAAATGTTCATAATAACACTATTACCACAATAATAACTATATCTAGTCTCTGACAATTTAGGCACTGATATTATTTTACAAATAAAGTTTTTAACATAATAACAATTATTTAAACTCAAATCAACTCCGTTTGGTAAATTCAAGGGATAGTTTTCAATTGCATTTGCATTTACTATAGATCCATCAAAGGGTGTAGCACCTTATAGTAAATGCAAATGCAATTGTTACAAATTACAGATATGAGTTGTAGATCGAGTATTTAAAACTTAGGATAATTGATTGATTGGAGAACAATTTTGAATCATAAACATGCCTCTAAGAGCATAGGAAAAACTTTCCTTCTTTTCTTTGACCATCTTAAATAGGACGGATAATTTCTCTTCCAATGCATCTTTGTGTGACAATGCTGACATTCATCTTTGTTAACATGGGCATCCTTCTTAGCTTTCTTACAGCCTTGATTTCGCTTCTTTGAACCTTTTGAAGACGTAGGCTCGGTCTTTACGGCTAACATTATGTTTTGATCCTTGAATGATCCCTCGGCTTACCTCAACAAGTTGAGTACCATGGTGTGGTTTACACTCAACTGATTCATATTGTAGTTCAATATGAACAACTCAAACTGCAGTGTCAACTAGCCTACTGTCAAATCCACATGCAGGTCATCGCTTATTTTCACATCTAGCTCTGAAAGTTTATCAATATATCCTTTCATTTATAATACAAAATCGTCGACACACTTGCCCTTATTCATCATTGTATTGGATAATTTCTTAGTAATCTTTTACCTTATGTAGCAAGATTTCTCCCCAAACATAGCTTTGGGGCTTTTGAAGATTTTGTGGATGGAAATGTTTTTATTTTTTGAAATGGCATGTCTAATACAGACAACTCAAAAGCTTGAATGATTTTGCAGTCAGCTACCCAAGTGTCATAAGCTTTTACTGCCTCGAGGTTAGTGCCTTTGGTGGTTTTCCCTCTTAAAGGTTCAGTTATCGACAACCATAAACATTTTTATGCGAGTGCTATCTTAATCTCTTAGATAGCAGTATAGTTTGGTCCAATGAGCTTACCTTCTTTAGAAAATAGTCTTAGGCAAATTACTTTGCCATGAATTTATTTTAAGTAAATTAGGAAATTTAATATATAGCAGACGATCTTATATTGTTAGATAGGTTGAATGTTATATTTCATTTATCTAATAAGCCGCCATTAGACTTTTATGAGAAAATATAGAAATCATTCATTTTATCTAATGGGTGTTAGAAATTTATTACCTTTGGATTACGACAATGAGGATTACCAACAAATCATAGGCCCGCATGCGGTGGATAACACCTTATAGTTGTATTGTACAAAACTCCTGACCAGTGATCTTTGTCCTTATCTCATTTCAACCTTAAGGAATATCAAAAAATCGAAAGAGAATATTCACTCCTACCAACCATTTCGTGACGGGCTAGGTATAGTGCACGTACCTTGAAGAATATCAAAAAATACGTGCATGTATCTTACATCATCTAATCAATATATTAATGGTGCTACACATAACATCTCTAGTTCTAGAAATATCAAAAACTAAAGAATATGCAAGTAATCTATTAATACATAAATTTTAGAGGATAACTTATATTAAAGAGTCATAATCAATACACACAATCGCTGAGTGATATCAATTTAGGAAACAATATATTTCTTATAAAATACCCTTGCGATTCAAGTGTCGGACGACACATTTGAAATATTTTTATATGTATAGTACGTATGTACTCATTCCATAAACCTAAGTTGGTTTCTTACAATTCCATTAAAGTTTTGTACATTTATATTATATAAGCCAAATGTATTTACAATTGTTTATATTTATTTAACTTATATAATATTCTTATGTATATTATTAATTGGACCAAATTTGATTAAATTTAATTTATTAACTTTAATTAAGTAATTAATTAAATTATTTAAAAATTTAAGTTTTTTATTTTGTTCATCCTAAATAATATAAGATGAGTATCAACTATAACACTTATAGTTTTACATCCCTATATCATTAAATATACAGATATATATTATTTAATCAATTAACAATTCATTTAATAATTTTTTAATTAATTAAAAACAATTTTTAATTAAATAATTAATAAATTCTAAAATATTTATTTATAATTTACCTTAGACATTTTAAGATATATATAATTATCTATATTCAATTATAACATTTATAGATACACACACATACGCATATAACATTATACATATATACATACATACATACATACATATATATATATATATATATATATATATATATGTCGTACGTGCGTTTGCTTATATTAATTAATTAACTTTTAAATAATTATTTATATAATTGATCCTGTTAATTTAATTATTAATTAATTTTGAGAATATTAATGTATTTCCAAAATAAATTTGAAAAATATTCAATGACCTTTACAAAATTTATTTTATATTTTAAATTAAATTTTAGATTAAAATATATTTCTAAATTTTCAAACTGAATTTTGAAAATTATCTTAAGGGCTAAATCAATTTGGGCCTTTACTATGGGGCCATCTTTTTAGACTTGCTCCACCATTTAGCCTCGCTAGTAGCTAAAGAGGGAAGAATACTTGATTTTCCACTCCTAAGCCAAGACTCCACTACTCCAGACACCCAGATACCGGGTACGCTTTACTAATTAGCCCTAAAATTGCTAACATAGACTGTATAGACCACTAGGATTTTGATCCTATTGTAAGAATCGAGCCGATTGGAAGCGAGTGAAATAGGTAAATTTCAAAAAATATATTCATATTTTGGATCATATTGGGTTTATGAAGTCAAAGGTTATATACATCCAATCTAGTTAGTTTAAATAAAACCATATTTAATTGATTAATGGATTCAATTCGGTATAATTTATGAGTACATCGTTATGTACTCATATGTATATGATGCGCATGTGCAACATAGCTAAGCGTGTAGGTGGTAAAATACATACATATATAGATGTTGGAATTTACATCCAGTAAGTATATACTTGGCTTATATATATACACACAGAGAAATACACACACACACACATTGTCTTTTTTCAGTATTGTTGGTACGAAATTTGAGAAAATTTTGGTCGAATTTCTGTTGGTAGAATATCAGTTCGCATATGGTGTATCTTAGGTTGCAGATTCACGGCTTTTAGACATGGCGAGAGTTAAGCCAACTAAACTATGTTTCGAGGCTGTGTAATTCTTTTATCAATGGGTCGATCTGCTGTTCTACTAATCAAACAGGAGATTAATGTTTTTTCAGATTTTATTGCTATGGACCGAGAATCCGTTGATGAGAGATACTTGATTTCATTTGAACTTGCTTCCACTTATTAAATTTGGCAGTCCTAGATTCATGGCATTAGTTTGGGCATGTATACAACTTTTTAGGCGTGTATAACAGCTTTAGGCACAATAATGTTTTTTATGGATTTGGTTTGCCATATGGATTTGAGCTTATTTAGATATATGTGATGATGGTCACCTTTAGTGCTTCAAGATTTCACAGATAAGAGCTATTGCTTTTCTTCGCCACTGGACTACAATGTCGAGGGCAGTTGCAGAAATGCTACATTGGTTAGAGAAATGGAAGTTAGCCATTGTGGGTGATTACGACATATAAGTCCATATCAGAGATTGTTGGTGCTTTCTGAAGGTTTGTCCACACCAGTTGGAGAAGAAGGTTTCACATGATGGGCTATAGAGCATAGTTATTAGCAACTGCAAGTGTTCTCAAATAGGAGATGAATTTGCAACAATATGGTATTATATGGTGCATATATGGTTAGGGAATTTGCTAAAGAACTTTGGACATTAATGATATTATCACATGGATTACTTGGCTTGGCTATGGAGTTTGAGCAGCTACTGGGCTAAAACATGTTTGATCCTAATGCTCTTTCATGTTTGATGCAGTTGGTATATATTAAACTTGTATATGTTATTTAGGCTTATTTGGGTAGAGTTTGTAATGGGGGTTGTTTTTAGTTAGGGCTTAAGTAGATCTGTAGCCTTATTATTTCTTGGGCTATTGCGGCGTATTGTATTTTGTAACCATGTTAAGTTAGAGCAATAAAAGGAACCCATTTTCAAAATATGTGTATATATATTGTCTGAATAAAACATTTCATAATTAATACGTACATACATATAAATTTTCAAAAATTTAATTAAAATGAATATAAAAAATATTTGATTAACTCTTTAATATCAAATTCAAAATATCTAATTTGATATCATTTAAATTTAAAGTTTAACCTAAAATTTAAATTTAAAATTTCAAAATATCATTACTTTGAATTTGCAGCATTTTAAAATTATATATATATATATATATATATGTAATTAAATTTTAAATTCTAAAAATAAATATGTTTTAAATATAGATATAATAAATATTCAAAATATATATACATGTAATTATAAATATGTAAATTTAAATAAATATATATACATACAATATACATACAATATATATATATATATATATATATATATATATTAGCGTATAAATGTATCAGCAATAAAAATTAATTTTTTTAAGCTGAAAACACATATTTTAATATTTATAAAATGGGAAATTGGAATAATTTATATAATATACAAATTTATTTCATTCAAAATATTATGGCCAAGAATAATCTTTTTAAACTAAATTTTCGAAATCATTTTGAATAAAATATTTATATAACATTTTCTTAATTTTAATTTAAAATATTATATTTAAAATTACTATTCTATGTTTTGAATTTAACAAACAATATTAAATTTTTTATTTTTTAATCTATGGCCGGTACAATTTACACATTTTTTATATCATTTGCTAATTAAAATAATATTATGATGACATACGTAGATCAAATATTATATACATTAAACTAATATAAATTGGCAGGTAATAACATAAATGAAAATGTGACATATAATCGGTATGGTATATAATGATCAATATATATAATAAT
This sequence comes from Allium cepa, assembly GCA_030765085.1. NCBI lineage: Eukaryota > Viridiplantae > Streptophyta > Magnoliopsida > Asparagales > Amaryllidaceae > Allium > Allium cepa. The sequence continues at coordinate 65,817,123 of CM060935.1, forward strand.
AAGTAAATTGAATTATACCATAGAGATAATGTTGTAGAAATGCGTATTAATCCTAATGGATTCCTTAGATCTCTCGGATTTGCATCCTTCGTTTTAGGAGATATGCATGCAAATATCATACTTAACTATATTTAACCAAATGGATGTGTTTGAGGTAAGATATGGGGAGGGTACTTGAATCCTAGGGAAGATGAGAGAAAGAGGCAAAACATATGACTGGAAAATAAAACCTAAAACTTGAATATATAGTGTGGTCTAGAGAGAAATATCTGCATAATTCTTTCTTACCAATTGAGATACAAATCCACCCATTTTCTTTCTCTTCAAGTCGCATGGATCAAGGTCTTTAATGGACCAAAATAGCTACTCAAACCTTTAGCAATTTATTTAATTTAAAACTAGTTTAAACCGTTATCAATATCGTATATCGATACACACATATAGAACTTTTATATATGCATTAAATAAATTACAAATAGTACCCAGACAATTCTAGAGGCAACTCAAGTTCACTAAACACACCCCATAATATGAATAAAAAATAATTAATATTTCACAAATATAAATTAATTTAATTAATTTATAACTATTATAGACAAACTAAATCAAGTTGTGTTTCAGAGATTGAATAGATTCAGTTGTGCCATCCACAAGCGTGAATTCAGCTAGTGATTAATGTTGAAGAAATGCAAATACTATTTTCCACATGTCATCTTAGCTAGTAGTGTAACAATTTGACTTAATTCATCGCTTAAAAATCTTATTAGTAAAATTCAAATTTATGTATTATTATTTGCACCAATTCTTTTCGTCAATACTATATCAATTAGTACTTGTGGAATTTGATTTTTGGTCAAAATTATAGTACCATCCATGCTCAACTCGATTGTCCCATAAACAAAGTTCTTAGTTTAGTAATAACATTTATCATTAACTATATTACTCTAGCCAGAAATTTTGACTTTGAGTTGACAACCATTAGTCATGATATTAACCTTATACAACCAAGGAGATGAAATCTTTATTGAACAGTGTTACACTTCTAATTCTTTACTTATCCAACAATAGTTGTTTGATGGGCCCACTACACCAAATAGCCCATTTTGTAGCATTTTTTCCATTTGGATTTGTAACAGTTATATCCGTTACAAATTACTAACGGTTATAATCGTTATAAGAAGTTGCAACGCTTATTATCGTTACAACAACGAGGTAATACTGTAAATACATCAAACTACAGTGGATGGCATAGTAATTTCATATTCAACCCTAATTTCTAATGCTTTTCTCCTATTTCCTTCAGATCCAACCGCTCCCCTGAATTGCCACTCCCGAACTCATTCAAACTTTCTTCCCAAGCTACAAGGGTTAATGCCATCGATTATCGGCCATAGTCTGATCAGATCCAAAATTACCAACAGTAGCTTCCTCTTCTTCAAAAATTGGCTCCCAAATTGATTTCATTCTTCAGTAGTTAAAAAATCACAACTCCCCTTCCTTCTTAAATCAAATATGTTGATTTCGTTCCAGTGAAAGAAAAATAATTGAAAAGCTACATCAGATCGGGGATGCTCACCCTTTTGCTCGTAATAATTGGATAGGATGTTGCCTAGAATCTTGAACCAGCTTTGGCAACTTGCTGATTATGTGCCTGGTTAATTTTTTCGGTCTGATTTATGTCACTGACCAGAGCCTAATGATTTCCATAATGAAGTCACAACAATGCTGTGAATATTCACAGATATGATACCTCATGTTTCTATATGTAGAAGTGCTCACTACGTCGCTGCTTGGAAGCTTGAAAAGTTCACGTCCAGATATGGAAATGATGCCTGAAGTATTATACTGAAATTTGATCTGCAACTTAGTTACTTCGTAAGTTTTTTATTATTTACTTTTAACAGAATCAGCTACTAATATTGAAGAGCTAATTACACGAGATTTGTCCAAAAATCGGGGATAGACAACAAAAGAAAAATAGGAAAGGTTCTGAACATTTTAGGCTAAAATTTATAAGAAAATGTGTTTGATTTCATAAAAAATTAATAGCAGTGTCACATTAAATAAGAGAAAATGCCGATTGAAAAAAAAGCAGCATGTATCATGATACTCAATGAATAAAACATTGGAATGAAGAAGAAAATAAATAAATAATAGTGGCTTTAGTGTGGCTATATCAAATGGCACAGACAACTTTATATCATGAATATATCTAAATCAGATTTTAAAAGAAAAAATTACAAAACCAAAAATTTCTTATCTCATCTAAACTCATAACACAATTATAAACTTGGACTACTCATAAATTGCATCATAGGATCGCCGTTTTAAGTGAACCAGACACGAATGGTTTGACCTTGAGAAAAGATGATAATACAATGAGAAGTCATTCGCCTACGGTCATTTCAAATCCAAATTTGTAGTCTTTATTCATGTGATCAATCTACACACAATTTATAGATTTAGGATGAATATGAAAAGTTGGTTTAATCATCTATTAGGGTATGTGTATATATTTTATATTGCTACCGAATTATAAAGGATGGGAATGATGCATTTGTCTTTCTCACCTCAGTAGATAGGATGAAATTTACACCCATACTTAGACGCTCTTCCAAAAAAGAAGCTATGCATCCATTAGAGTCAATTTTGACTCATAATTGACACTGCAATCAAGGCCAGTCAAAGGAAACAATATGTGTTCAGGAAATTATAAAATGATTATATAAATGCGTTCCATTTGTATGAGGTAATGTAAGCACTACAGCTCTTGCTAGATTGCCCGTTATTTCTCAAATGTTTCTTTTATCTGAATTTAATTTTAAAGCAATTTTTCAATCTTTACTCCATGTTATACATTTTTATTCAATTTTTTCAGCCATTTAAAATTTCACTGAAGCTGACAGTTACATGCCAATAATTTCATTGAAGTGATCATGTTTCATGTACTTAACTTCTAATACATATAAAAAATTATGCATAAATTTTTTTTCTTACAGAAAGAAAATTGTGCAACTACACTATAGAAGACATCATATAGAACGAGATAGCAGGGATAATTTTTAAGACTTCAAGCATATGTAGTTGTGGAATGAAATTAACTACTCATGAACTGCTTTATACCTATTTTTTGAAAATTCACCCTAGCATCCAAAATAAGATTATCAACAAAACATCGTATAAATGTAAAACATACGATGACTAGATAATTGTGCACCTTCATTTCAATGAAATTATTTGGTAAAACATAGAGAGTACAAAGTATAAACTTAATGGAAAATAAAATAACCTGTCTTAACATGTAATCATAGCCAAAGCTTGTAGTTACATCTCGTGACATGTGATTGTACATGAAATCTGTTGCAATGAAACCTGCATGTGATAAAATGATTATTTGCTATCCTAAGCATGCAATTGAGTCGATATTTGAACAAAATGTTCTTAAAACTTGAGACTAAATTACCTTTTAAGAAACTTTCTGCACATAACTTAGTGCAACTATTCTGGTACTTGCAATTGAGTGGTTGCAACCTAGAGCGGTTGAAAGAATAACAACCGATAAAATTTAAGCATAAATCATCATTATCATACAAAGCATGCTAATATGTAAGAACATGGATAGTTCTTTGCTGCCCATAAATATAACTAACTATTCCGGTATCAGTTATTGCAGTCTGAACAAATAAACGAGGACTAGGCAGTATATAAGGTATAATTTTCTAACCAGTACTGAAAATTATGTAATGTTTCTATAAACAACATATCCAGGTTGTGAAACGAGGACATGTTTAAACAACGTATCCAGATTCATTTCAAAGATACTTACCCGATATATAAGGTATAATTTTCTCTTATTTTTGGTCTTAACAATGTGTTTGATTTAACAAAAAAAAATTAATTTAACACACGAAGTAGCAAAGATATCCAGTTTTAATATCATATAGCACATGTTTGATTTTCATTCATGACCTTTATTCTATCTTTTATATGTTTTTCTTAATTCACTTCGGTCATGAAAGTTTTTTTAAATCGCTAAAAGTTTACGTGGAAGCGTAAATATGCTATATTTGCTTTATGTTTTGAAAGAAAATTTAGTATGACACATGAAGTGAAAATGATGAATTTTTTTGATATCATAGATCAGTGTTGGATTTTTTGTCATGACATTTTTTATGCATCTTTTTCAATTTTTCGTAGTTCATTTCTATGTCAAATCCTTTTTTATTATTAATACATCATACATCTTTTTTATGAACATTCACCCCCCATTTATTTGGATTCACTCTCCATTTTGTATTAATTATAAATCAAATAATTAGATTGGGGATGTACCAGATGCTGAGGCAAAGCCGCCGGAGAATGTTTTGTTTGTTTGCAAACTTAATCCAGTAGCAGAGGTGAGAGTGTTGTTTAGTTATCATTTTTATCTTTTATTTTTTACTCATTTAGCTTGCCTTTCTATAATATATTTCTTATAATATTTTCTCGATTTGGACAGTTACATCTTAAGTATGGATCCTTAGAATTCCATTTTGAATTTGTTTTCAACTGAAATTTAATGTATTTCTGCTTACAGAGCTGACATAATTTGTGACTACAAGACTGGAGATAGTCCATGCTATGCTTTCATTGCTGAATGTCTTTCTGTTCCTTTCATTTGTGTTTTTTAGTATCCATTAAACCATGTGGACATTTCAATACTGTCAACAATGTTGTCAAAGCTAGGGAGAATACTATATTATAGCACTGAAGCAATTAAAAACAAGGAGTTTATTTTGCATAATTGATTAATGGAATTATCTGAGACGTTGTTCATGTTTAAGGTACATACTCGTCATTCCTTGAAATATCTTGTTTTTACTCTAAGTGCACTAGGACAAATTAGTATTTTAGTTGCATCATGTTTTGCTTAATTTTACAACACAAAAGTCATCTGCTAAAATTTTTCTAACATCTAATAGATATTCTAATACGTAATGATTTTCCTATATCAAACTGAAATGAACTTGAACTTTTGTATGCCGGAAAGATCAATAAGAACAATGACAAGTTGCTACTATGCTTGTAATTTGAATTCTAAATGAGAACGTTAAGAGATAACTGTCAAGTAATCTTTGGCTGGTTAAGTGCTTTTTAGGACTTGAAATTGGATGTGGATCAAATTTTAGTAACCATATCTGGTTGTTGGATCATTTTCCATTGTATTCTAGGATATATCTACCATAATTTTTTATTTAACTTCAAGCAAATTTTTAGGAATATTCCTTTTACTGTTCATTTCTTAACTATTTATATTTTCATCTCACAAGCATCTGATTGTATAGAGATGAAATTGAGGATGTGTTCATAGATTCTCTTTCCAAGAAGTTATTGGGATGAAGTATGATGAGTAAATGTGAATCACCATTAAAGAGTACAGCTAGGTCCATGAAACTTCATAAGGAAAATAATGAAAGATTCCAATATGTGCTACATTTCATATTGTACATGTAATCATAATGTTAATGCATAATTTATAAATGAATTCATGTACGTTCATGTAGGAAGCGGAGAATCCAGAATGCAAGCCTACACAAGCAAAGACATGGAAAGTAGCGCACACAAGTAGGAAAACTGGAGAGATGCTTCCATGCATAGTAGAAAAATACGTAAGTAGAAAAATATTCATACATTGAATTCATAACCACGTATTTATACTTAGTGTACACATTTTGTTTCTAGAAAAATATGTAACTGGTGTGTTATGTTCAATTCTAGTGATGTCACTTGGAAAAACATTAAAACCAGAAAGAACTTACACTTTTTAACATCACTCAGACTGATTAGTGACTCAAACATTGCCTTTCACAATATTGATTTTGTGAATTTACATGCCATAGTAATATTGCAATGTTGATTTAGTTATATTTCATTTAGCATATCATGTGAATACATCATGATATCCTAACATGCCAATAAGCTTAAAAATATGGATTGGTGCGGTAGGAAAAATTGCTTAATCTTTAACTGAGTTGCACTTTTCACCAGATGGCAATTGCAACTAAATTCCATTCAATGACAAATGAGTTGGACTTAGTTGCAACAGAGCTACATTTCACATAACTTAGACTCTTTTTAATAATTCATGTTGACTGAAATTTGTTATTAATTATATAAACTTGCAAATAGATAAGCTGTTATGGTAATGAAATTTGTTATTAATTATAATCAATTCATTTAATATTCAAGATTTAATAGAAGCTGCAGAAGAGAGGCAAAAATCAGAAGCTAGTGTTAATGGTAATGAAGAAGTAATTAGTTTGGAAGATTTTGAAAGAGAGGTTGTTGCTGAAGTTTTTGGAAATGAATTTTGTAGAATTTGATGTATTGTAGTAGTGAAATTTGAAGTTGTCACGATGAACTTTGTAGAATTTGATATGTACTATTTCGTACATTTGTTTTTTTATAATTTGATAATATGTTAGTTTTGAAATTTAGTTTCTGTTTTCTATTGTTATAAATTCGTATAGGTATGGTTGAATGAAATACTATTAGATGCTAAATAAGATATGGTTCAACTATACCAAATTTATAACATTTTAAGTGCTGATAATTTTTCTATTTACCTATGTGTGCTAGGAATTCCCAAAGGTTATAACCATTGGAAATCAAAAAATTCCCAATGGATATAGCCGTTGGGAATATGAAAACAGGTGTAGGTTATAATCGTTGGGAATATGAAAATAGGCATAGGTTATAACCGTAATTTTCAATGATTATAATTGTTGGAAAAGAAAAAATTCCCAATGGTTATAACCGCTGGGCCCACTAATATTTTGTAACAGTTATAACCATTACAAAATATGTAAAAAAATATAAAGTACATGCTACCCACGATTATAACCGTTGAGAATTTGATTACCAACATATATAACCATTGCAAAATGACTACTTTGGTGTTGTGATGCCATGACATAATAAAACTAAAATTAAATTGGAGTTTCCACATTGAAGTTTAATAGTATTCTCAAGTCAAGAGAATTTTGTAATATCGTCAATCCAAGATTTCCCATTTGACCTTGTTGTTATTAACCAATGGAAACTCGAAGATGAGTTATTCTGTATCCATCGAATAACTATTAGTACGTAATCTTTTATTGCCTCGACCAGACATGAGTAATACACTACCTGATTTGGAGAGCGTTATATACTCTGGTCTCAAAGGATGTATCGATATCCTTTCTCAAAACATCTTGATCTTGAACATTCAAAATAATATGATATTTAATTTTTTGATAAATTTATCGCGATCGCAACACCTTGTAGTTAATGTCACACAACATATGATTTAATGATTTTCTATTAAATATATTTAAATTAATTAATTAATACATCATAAAAAGGAAAACCTTTTATTTAGAATAAGATTTTATTACAAAGTTAATAATTTTGATAAATTACAAAATTGACCTTAGGGCATACCCTTAATTCTATCAAAAGGGTGGCAAGGGTAAATTTAGGGCTCATCACGAGAAGGGTGAATGTCACCTTTTTCAATGAAGGGACGCTGGAGGAGGAACTGTTTAGATTATCCGAAGATGCTTAAGGGTAAGGAATCTGATTCTGCTCCTAGCGGTATTTTCCTAATAGAAAATTGTTTATCTAAAAGTGCTTTTAGTTGGGTTTTACTAACGGGTCCAAAACTCATATATTAATTCATTTTAGCAACTTTGGAGAAAGATCTTGTGGAAAAAGGGAGCATGTAATTCCAAGTTGCAAATAGTGCTACTATAGCTACTGTCATTGTAGGATATTATCATGTGAATCTTGCTAATGGATATGATTTGAACTACTATATAAAGAACTTTATTAGTGGAATAATTTCCTTTTCCGTTTGACTAAAAACAGATATATTTTTAGCTGTGATGACAATATTATGAATATTAGTTATAGTAACAAAGCTGTTTGTTTTGGTTTATGTACTTAATAATAATCATGTATTTTCTGTTGAAAATAATGATGCACCTAAAATAAATGACTAGCTGTCTTTGGCATTGTAGGCCATATTAGTTTGAGAAGATTGAACATGTTAAGAAACCGATGGTTTCTACCATTATTAGTTATGAATCATTTGATACTTGTACATTGTGTCTTAAAGGTAAAATGGCTAAGCAACCATCCACTAAGAGCAATGAAAGAGTTATTGAACTCTTAGGAATAGTATACAGTGATGTATGTGGTCCTATGTTAAGGTGGAACCTTTTACTTCGTTGCATCCAATGATGTATGTGGTCCTATGTTAAGGTGGAACCATTTACTTCGTTGTATCCAATGATGAGTGTGTGTGTGTGTATATATATATATATATATATCTTATGAAACACAAATAAGAGATCCATGATAAATTCATATAATATAAGAATGAAGTAGAAAACCAGATTAATAGAAAATTTAATATATTTCGATCAGATTGAGGTAGTGAATATATTGAATATGATCTCTAAGTTCACTTAAAACAGGTTGGGATTCATTCTTAAGTCATTCCTCCCTATAACCCTCACCACAACCGTGTTTTAGAAAGGAGGAATCGAACAATGTTGGATATGGTTCGATCTGTTTGGAGCTGGACCGTTCGAGAACGGGTGACAATTGGTAAATTTCAAAAAGAAATCCCTAAGTGGATCTTAATGGGCCCATGTAAACTATTAATTAGCATCCAGATCCAATCTACATTTTAAAATAATTTCTTGGTTTATTTTAAAATGATTATATTTTATATTTTAATATATATTTTAGATACGATATAAACATAAAACAACTACACTACAACATGTGTATAAATAAATGTACACTTATATAAATATTAGATTTACATCTATTGTATGTGTGTGCGTATAACATACTTACATATGTATACACATGTCAAGGGGAAATGTAAATACCAAAGCATATACATATGTTTAAATATATCAAGTTATATGTAAATGGTTTTGTAGCACGTATGCTTAATACCACATATAGAATATGCACACAAAAAATATTGACATATTTAATAATTTTATAAAAACATGTATACACACACACTAAATAAATTATTTTGAAATGTATTTTATATCCATATACATAAATATGTATATATAAACTTCAAATTTGTTAGATCAGTTGGTTAGGACTACTTAGCGACTATGGAACAAAGTTCCTTGAGTTCACGGGTTCAAGTTCTGGTAGATTGAGTTGTGTTTCCCATTTAAGGCACGAGGTGTGCCTCTATTATAACCTATCAAAGAACGGTTGGGGGAGCAAATTTTTGTGCTGGGCTGGCTGAAAACCCTTCTGTCTGTGGTCGGACCAGGCTAGGGGGAGCTCATCCCATCCCTTCGATTTCATCAGGGCATTGGGTTGAGTTTTAAAAGGAAAATAATATATATTGGTTTGTTATGTAAAATATCAATACAAATTTAAATTTTAAATTTTAAGACATCATAACTTAAAAACTAATTTGGTTAGATTTTATTTTAAAATTTGAAAATAACCAAGAATAATTCAAAATATCATATAAATTTAAAAATCTAAATCAAAAATCTAAATATTAAATGCATTAACTTATTCAAATATTTTAAATTAAAAAAATTAATTAATTTACTTCCGATCGAAAATAATTTATGAAAAAATATATATTAATATATTATATTCATATATATACATATACACATTTAAAAATGTTTATTTAATAATATTAGAAAATCGTTTTTGTTCTAAAAGTATATGGTCAAATGTTTTTAATAAATTTATACATAATATTTATTCTAATACATAATATTTATACTAATTAAATATATATACACATATTAATTAAAAACTGAAATATATATATATATATACATATAATATTTTTAATAAAAAAATATTTATGTATAATAAACTTATTTGATATTTAACATAAGTCCATAATAAAGTTATAATATATGGGCCGAAACAAAAAGGGCTCTCTAATTAAATTCTAGTTTAGTACATATAACATACAATTGGAATTGGGCAAGCCTGCAGCAAAAGTTATGGGTCACTTTTCAATTTTTTTTTACCATATTTGATCTTTATTGGTCCTATAAAGTTTAATTTATTTAGAACATTTCTAAATTTGGTTTAAATAAAATCATATATTTTATTTAAATTTATATATTTTGTAATATAAAGTTAATTTGTTTTTATTTAATTCATATACATGTTCATATACATACATACATACATACATACATATATATATATCCGTGTGTTTATGTGTAACATAATAATCCATAGAGGGTATAACTTGCTTGTATATAGATGCTGGGATTTATATCGCAACAGACACATCATCTCATTTTATACGTATTGTACGTTGTTCAAATATGTGCACGGGTGTGTATTATAAATTCCAAACACACACACAAACACATATGTGCGTATTGTAAATATGTTTCATTATTAAAATATTACAAAATATATTAATATATATCAATTGTTTATATATATAATTATATAATATTATAATTAATAACTTAAATCATTATGTATATATATGTGGATAAATAAATGCATATACATACATATATTTATATATATTGCATTTTTTTAACATATGCGAAATACAAACTAACAATTTGTATATATATATATAAATATATGTATATATAGATAATAAATATATTATTAAAGGTAAATAATTTCATGATTTAATATATATACATAAATATAAAATAAATAAATATATATACATATATGATAATTTTAAAATTTCTTCCAGTTCAAAACTAACTTAGATTTGGAGATATTATAATATTAATATATATTTTGTATGAATTGATTTATAGTTTTGGCCATAATTAATTGATATATAATAATTTTACGATAAAATATTCAAATTCTAAAATTTTAGAAAATCTAGGATCACATTCTAGGGTTGAACTTTTTTTGAAATTTTAATGAATTAAATTAATATTTTTAATAAAATAATCACTATTCAGTCGAAATTTATATTAATTATTAAAAATATAAAATATTGTAAAAAAATTGAGGAAAAATTTATGAGAGCTTCTGATATGATATAGAAATTTGAAAAATATTTAATCGATTTTTAGAATCACTAATTATTTTACATAAAATAATCAATCAATATAATCGTTAAATATTGATAATATATATATATATATATATATGATATAAAATTAATATTCGATGTTTATAATTCATAATGAACGTAAACAAGTATAAGAAAATTTTTGAATCAATATTACACAGTATATAATCATATATGCTTTTATATGAATAGTGTATATGTATTTATATACAAATTAATACACGTACATATATTAATTAACATAATATTAAAATAAATTTTATATAACAAATAATGTCTGATTATATTTTAATTATGAACACCAGTATGTATGGCACGTCCGTTGGATATGTGCAAAGGAAGATATGTGTTAACTTGATTTTAGTGCAAAATAGCATGAACAAACACACAAAACATGTCCTTACCCTCCATTACCTGTATCCGTACAGCATGCTTGCATCCGTACATTATGCTTGCATAGGTATATTAGGAATAACCTTTGGGCATACCTCATCCATTTAGGTAATTCCAGTAGCTAGGTAGGGCAGACTATTTATAGGAATAGTTTTTTTAGTTTGCAAACACTACGCAAAAAAAGAAACCTTACTTTTGATCAAGCACAATATTTCAGCACACCCTAAACTGGTAGTTTATCTCAATTAAGACAGGTAAAGCATATGTATATAAAGCATTAGTGTGCATGTATAAAATAACGTATTTGCAAAGGTGTCATGAATAGTTGGTATTATTTACCACATGAAGAAACAGATAAGTACATGCTAACCAAAACTAAGTAACCCATTAGAATATTAAATGGATAGCTACTAAAAAGCCCTTTTAACTATTGTTTAAAGAGAATATGGATACCAAATAAACGTAGCCTAAATAATTTAGATCAGTCGATCAATTTATTTATTTTCGTAATATCCACTTGAATAGGAAAATCAGTTCATGGATATCCCCTATTTTCAATTTCAATTAGAATGGTGATCCGGTTTCATTGTATTGATTTTGTAAAAGGTAAAATTACCAAGTCCAAGGATTCATGTGTTAAAACTGGTAGCCAAAAACGGCATAAGGAGCTCTTGTTATGCTAATAGGACATTCATTCCCTCAGTATGGCTGCTTCTGCAAAATATATGGGAAATTGTGTCTTACACTACTGTAAGTTGTAACATCTATAAACTGTGTGTTCATCACTATAAAAGTACTAATTTCATCAGAGCTTGCTGCTTATCTAGCTTGCATTATATATAGATGGAGACACACAAACTATGCTAATAAATTTGTAGAGAAATGACACATGTGAGGCACATGAAATGGAATTGGAAAATAATAGTTTGTCATATGTTCAAAAGAAAATTTCCGATTGAGAGCATAAAAGGGTATAAAAACATTTAGCAGGGCATATAAATGCCATGAAATTGCTTCTTTGTTCAGTCATCTTCTCTATACTAACTGAAAGGATCATTTATCTTTCGGTTTCCATTTCTTCTTTTGCCGTAGGTTAAGTTTGCAACTTGCAAGTCACTCTGCAAAAGTTTGCAATCTTTATTAAATCTTTTTAAGAAAAAACAAAGCTCTATGTTTTACCATGCAATAATTATGAAAGAACCAATCCAATACTATTAAAGTACTCAACTTTCATTTAACACAAACATATAAGTTCAAAGAAATGTATATTGATTTTGTTCCTAATTCTCCACTCATGTGACTATTGTAATAGGATTATTTTCCTCATGGCTTCAAAAACCTTGGGATGGCATGGTTTATAATATTCCTAGAATCATAAATTGCATGCCACTTTGAATCCAATTGCTTCTCTATTCACTTCTTTTACTTCCTCTTTGTGCATCTAGTAATGAGTAATTAAGTGTATGCGTAACAAATCAACTAAAAATTAGTAATTTACATTTAAAACATGTATTAGAGAATCGAAAAGTTTGACGATGACACATCAGACGCCAACAACATTTTTAGTAAGTATTAAAATTTGAAAATGATAACGATAATAGAAGTTTAAAAAGAAACAATAAATTATTACTTAAAAAATTGTAAATATTTATAATTCAGAAAATGTTCTTATTTTTTGTAAAAATGATAATAAAACTAATTAACACATTTTTGTAAAAATAAATAATAATAATAATGTGCTATTTTTCGTAACAAAAATTATGTTGGTAACCTATACAATTTTTCGGCAAACTACTGCCCCGCACCCACTAGATGACGCTATAACCTAAACCACCACAACCTGAACGATTAGGTCGACTGTCATTCGTAGAGGCATTGCCCATGTTCCCCCACCAAGGGGATTGTTACCCCCCCTAAGGCCCCCTTTGTACTGGTAGATACCTGCGTAGTGGCAAGCATTTTCTAAAAATATTATTATTCACTTTCAATTATTTAATAAGTAAATATTTTGTTTTCCTTTTTGGAACACAAAATGGCATCCCCCTTTTGGCGAACTTTCATGCCCCGTTCATAACAACCCTTTGGCATGTCCTTTTTGCTTCGCAAAACGACATCCTAAATGTAGCCAATTTACACACGTATATTTATTTACTTTTATTATGAAAGCTTTTGATGTTTAAATATATATTAGTATTTTCAGTTGAAACTAATAATTTACACAGAGTATGGGTAACTAATAATCAAGTGAAGTACTGTAATACATGCACATAAGAAGCATGCATGCATCTACAATGATTAAAATAAAGCGATCTTTACATTATAATTGTGCAATAATATGTTTCTTTTAACTTATAGTTCACATAATTTTAGCAAGGGAAAAGTTTTTTGCTTTCAATTTTTTTGCTATAAATCTTACTCAAGTTAATTCCTAATTTAAGCAAAGAAATTAGTTAGAATTTGTGTAACAGATCGAAACATGAACTAATTCTTGCTGAACTCCACATTAGCAAATTTTTTTATATTGCCGCGTCAGCAAGATCTTTATCAAAATATTTGCTTAAAAATTCCGTGCATGCTTGTTGAGGCAGACATTTTTTTATTTAATGAAAAATGAAATTCTAAACCATATATATCTTTTCAAATTTTTTTGCAACTGTACTCTAAATTTAAGAACAATATATCAACATTTCAAGTCTCTCTTTTGAAAATAAAAACAACATATAACAACAAATAAACTACACCGAAACTCACATCTCTTCAACTCATACTATGCAGTCTCCTTTATCTTCATCCTTATTAGCAAAAATGGCATAAGGTAATCTCCTTCTCTTTCAATTCAGTACATAAAGTCTATTGCCTCTTCGACATACTACACAACATAATAAACTGCAAATTTTAAAACCAAAACTTCATCCACAATTATCCATCGAGTCATCGTGGACCCGGTATAGAAAGTTCTACCTTCGGGTTTTTATATCGACGAAGTCGAGGGCATAAGGTCATTAGTGAGAGTTAAATGTTTAGGAGTTGGTAGAGAAGAATACCTATGGAAGAAACAAAAAAGTTGGGACGAAGATTGATCTGGTTGATAAAAGCAGAAATTGTTGATTGATTGAGGAGGTAAAATTTAAGAGTTATAAAATCACGATTTTTAAAACATGGGAGAACTAAATGGTAAAGTGGGTTATTGGCAGCAATAGAGAAGTAGGTGCTTATAATTCTTTTTTCGTTTTTTATGCTAACAATGAGTTGATTCATAACTGTAAATTGTTTCATTAAGGAAGAATATTTATTAAATACAACATGGGTTTTAGAATATGAACTATAAAAGAGAGGTTTTTTGGGTTGCATTATGTATAAGAAGAAAACAAAAAAACTGAAAATTCTTAATGATAAACAACTCAATTTATCACATACTAACATGGGAAAATTTAATAATTCATCCTTATAGTTCCATTCAGTAAAACCAATCAACATATTTTTTCTTATACTTACACTAGATAAAGTGTGTATCAAAAATATCAACTACAGTTTTGAGTATTTGGACACTCCCAGACTTAATTATCTTGGATAAAAAATTCCACGACCAAACTCGTTGCACTTAATTTACCAAGAGGATTTTATTGTTGCAGAAATAATATGTTGTAATACATGTAAAATCTGATGATATATCAAACATTGGTGGAGTAACATTTCTTATTCTTAGTTGCAAATGGAGTATTAGGTTCAAATGATAAACTATTTAATTAGCTACTTTTATAGTAGCATCATCGCTTACCCTTTAATTAGTCCAACAAAATAATTTTTCTAACAACTTAACACACACCCCATATTTCCGTTTATAATGATACAAATTTACCTTATGTTCTATAGTGCTATATCTTAATTAGTTACCTCTGCTCTTAGATTTAATTAAAACATGAAGCTTAATGGTGAAATTTGGTGTAGCGCCCCACCCCGAGATCCACATTAACAAAGAGTATTGCTGGGTAATATTGTCTGCTAATGCGGAGAATAGGGATGGTTAGGAGCGACCATCTATAGCCTTGTCTTAAACATCTATTAAAAACGTCGATAAAATGCTCTAATTTTTTCTAACTCAAATGGGTCAACATATCCAATAAATGATTAATACAAAACTATAGATGTGTAGCAACCCGATATTTTCAGCCATTCGCATCCGCACATATCGGACTTGAATTGCTCAAAATATCACATTGTAATAAAATTTAGAGCAAATAAAATCAATCACACAAAATCACAAACAGAGAAATATCAGAATAACTCGCAACAGAAATTAAAATACCATAGTAGTTCATGAAGCTACTATAACAAAGTCTCAAAACAAATACATAATATCAGTCTGAAAATAAACAAAATAGAAATCCCAAATACGTAGAAGTTCACAAATACAAGATCTGAATAGAACAACTGAAACTGAAATAGATAGATAACTAGATAGCAGAATCTCCAACGATTCCTATTTCCAGAAAGAGAAATCCAAAGCAGTGAATACTCAGGCTGACCCGAGCGTAAAGCAAATACAAAACACTCGTGTCTGGACATACATACTTATACAATGTAAACCAACTCAAGTGAACTGCAGTAGAATACAAGTAACTTAAAGGATGTTTGAGACCGTCCATCCTCCGAGGATCCGTTAAACTATTTACTATGTAGTAATATTGCGCTATTATGATAATGTCTATAGTAAAATAAACTTACTTTAAAATAGCATTAAGGAGTGACCTAATATTCCCCTTAACATGTTATAGTCCCAGTAGTCCATCCGGTATCAGCGTACCTTCAGATCGGGAGGCTATCCTAAATACACCATGGGCTACGGGAGAAAAACAAACTCGTAGTAAGGCTCGCTATGGTAGGTGACACGGCACACAAGGCAATGCTAAGGTAGATATACCAATTACGCACACGGGCTGGCGGTAACATAGAAACCTCTACGCCCACCTCGGAACACACTCCTAAATCAAAATCGAAGGATGGCCATCGAATCAACCACAAGTAAGAGCATAGTATCGAAGAAGTGTGTCCGACAAGAGGAGCTACCCCTTTTGGCCCGAGATCGCTCCTGTTTTAGCCACCTTAAGCCAACTCACGGGAGTCAGGTCCATGTACATACCTCAATAGGATCGTCGCCACCATCCTACTTCGTTTTGGAATCTCCACCACGTGCACAGTTGTTAAAGTGGTTTTTGGTATCGACAAAGAGCATGTCCGTATCCAATCCCACTCTCTTTAACAACTAATCATTATTATAACCGGTGGTTATAAATTTCAAAAATAGTATTCATATTTAAAAACCAAAACCATTTTATTTCAAAACTATATCCAAATCAAAATAGTTTATTAATTCCATTTCAAACGTATATTCACCTTCCAAAAATCATAACACTTTCAAAGTTATAACTTTTCGAAACCAAAATACTTGAATTCATTGTACTTTGAAAATTATAATATTTCAAAATTATACATTTGATATCATCCTTTAATTCTTTACATTTTACAAATTTATTCAATTAAACCCAAATTTCCAATTTAATTCAATTCAAACTGTCAGTTTCAATTCAAATTCAGTTTCCCAACAAACCATTTCAAAATTTAAATATCATATCCTTTCAAAACCTTAATCATTTTTTTTATAAACACCATTCCAAATCGCATTTCAAAATGGTTTATATTTCAAACTAAAATACTCCATTCAAACTATTTAAAAGTGAAGTTATTATGCTTATAAATCAAGTATTCAATTTCTAAAAGTTTAGCCTTTTTAGAATTCATTTGTTCAGTTAAATACATTACAACTGTGAAATTTCAGCTTTCGCGGCACTTAAAAAATGCTGCAGTAAGTTATGTTTGAAAACAATTCGATTCAGTAAAGACAACATTTTAAAAACTGCTGTAATAGTTCAATTATATTCAAAAATCTCATTTCATCCAACTGCAGCACATAACAAGTGCTGCTATAGCCCTTTTAAATGTTTCAGGTTTTAGTTATAGTTCTGCAACCACAGCACTTACCAAGTGCTGCAATAGCCCTTAGTTAAAATTAGCCTTTTAGTTCATTTGCATCAACCACAGCACTTACAAAGTGTTGTAGTATCCTTTACAACAGAATAGCCCTTAGTTAAAATTAGCCTTTTAGTTCATTTGCATCAACCACAACACTTACAAAGTGTTGTAGTATCCTTTACAGCAGATTTTTACGTTAACTTCAGAAACAATAGCATTTTTGAAGCGCTGTAATTACATTTCCAGATTTTCAATACAATTTCAGCAACAATTAAGCTTCAATTTAAACCATTTAAACTTATAAAAATCATATATTTACACTCAAAATTATTCATTAAAACGCCCTTTAACTTATGATTTTATAAAGAAAATTTCATACGTAAAAATCAAATTATTAATAACTCACTTATTAATTTCAAGCATACAATTTTCAATTCTTTGTATTTTAAAATTTAACTTGACACTTAATTTTAATTACCATTTCAAAATATAAACTTAATTTTTCATTTTATTTTCTTAACTTAACTTTTATTTTTAAACCAAATCTCAAATTTCAAATTTAAGTTATATTTCAAATTACACTTTTAAGAACTCATTTATCTAACCATTTTAATTCATAGAAAAATCAATAAAACTTTATTAGTTCATTTTAAATTCAAATTTAAATTAAATTATCATATTTTATTTTTAAAATACCTAAACTCCATTTTTTTTTAAAAATCACAAATTTCAAAATTAATTACGTATTTCAAGTTTCAACTTAACCATTCATTTATTTCATTTATTTTTAACTTATAAAAATTCTAGTGCTTTATAAAAATCATTTTTAATTCAGTATAAATATCGTAAATTTACATTTTAAAATACTTTAAAAATTCCAGAAAAATATATATATAATAACCACGGGTCTGTATAATATTTTCTAACCTAGGTCAAGTGATACGGATAATATATCATTTCAATCTATAATTTACAAAGAAAAATCCGGGTTCTATCATTTCAAACCCCCAATCCCATGTAAATAAAATAAATAAAAATCGCTCAGGCCTATCATTTTAGCCCAAATGATTTTTTCTCTATTCTAATGTCCATTCGGGTATGTGTCATTTCAACCCATAATGATTCTATTCTACAGGAAACTTGTAGTGTGAGAAACAGAAATAAATAAATAGTATAGCAACATAACAGTAACAGATGATATGACAGGTTTATAAAACTGGGTTAACATCATATAATTCATATCACAGGCAGGTATAACATGATATAATAATTCTACAGATTCACTTGCGATCAATTCACAGTTATATAAGTATGAATGTCAAGTGTTAATACTCACCATTTTACGCTGGAGTTAGCAAATCAAACAACACGAATAAATTCTAGAAAGCATGATACGGCATGACACAGCACGACATTTGATTCAAGTGAGTGGAGACCCAAGATATCAATCTCGTAAACAACAACTAGAACAAGACAAAACAATATAACACATGAATATATTTAATACAAAATTCATAGAAACAATTTGAAATACAAAGCAACAAAGACAAGACCTTGCCTTTACCAATCAATTGCTTGGCCATAAGGGATCATATGCTCAGCCATAGCTATGTGTTTGGGTCGGGTATGGCATCAATATGGCATGGCAACATGGATATGAAGGTGTAGGAGTTGCAACATGGAGAAGATAAAGGGACAAGGCAAAAAGGCAAGCTTGGATGCAACAATTTGGCCTGGCTTATGGGTCGATTGGGCTCGGCCAAGGCTAGTACAAGTCAGGTCAGATGTGGAGTTGGATGAAGTGATAGTCAAAGGTGGTGTGGTGGTGGCTAAGGTGGTGGCCGAAGTGATAGATGAAGGTGGTAGTGCAAATATTGGCTCGGCTACCATTTTTGGTTGATTTTTTGCATTGTTTTGTGGTGCAAGCATCAATGGATGTCATGGCCTGAATTGGTCAGAGGAGGAGGGGAGGTTGCTGCTGTAAACGGTGGTGGTGTGGTCGGTGGTGATGGTGGAGAGGCTTGGTCGAGCTATGCTTGAAGAGTGCAAAGGCAAAATCATAGAAAAGAAGAAGGAAAGGAAGATAAAGAAAGCCATTAGAAAATTTACAAAAATATTCATAAATTGGCACGGCCGTGAATTTTGAGGATGAGGAGAATTTTTCATGTGAAAATGAAAAGGAAACACATGGCTAAGCATAAGGAAGTGGAAGCCAAGCAATGAAAAAGCAATTAAAAAATGAAAAGACAAAGGTAACGAAAAGACATAGAATATAAAAGGGCTTTTGTCTCTTGGAATTTCTTATTTCTTTGAAATCAAAATGAACTAAATAAAATTCGGTAAATAAAAATAAAATGCAGAACAAAATAAAGTGAACAAGAAAATAAATAAATAATTTAAGGAAAGTAGAAATAAAATGAGAAAATAGCTTATCAAATTGAAACTAGAATTAAAAATATAAACAATATACAATAAACATTTGATAATTATAATTATACTTTTAAAATGTTTCAAAAATAAAACATATGCATAACATGTCATGTTACACAGATTAGAACAAGATATGACAAACAAAAATATTATTTATATAAATTAAAATAAACAATTTTGTTAAATAAAACAATTTACATACAATATTTTAAAAAGCATAATTTTCACAATATAAATGGATTACAATGGAAAAAAAAGCAGTATTCTTGAAATTTAATTTATTTTCATAATAAAAGATAAAATTCAAATATTTAAAATTTAAATTTAAAAGTCAAAGTTTGACCATATTGACCAAAATTCACATTTTTGAAAAATATTCTATTTATTCATGTTTGAAATTATAATTCACATAAAAATTAAAATTTATATTTAAAATAATTTTTTTATCCATTTTAATAAATAAAATAAAGTTTTTAAATCAAGAAATTGAATTAAAATAATTAAAATATGCAATTAAAAATAATCACAAAATACAGGGTTGTTACACTCTCCTCCACTCAAAACTTTTCATCCCCGAAAAGGAATGAGGTACAGGAAAACACAGAAAAAGATAGAATGAAATAGGATTAAGACAAGATAACAAGAAGATTAAAATTTGTACCTAATAATTGTTGTTATAGGTAAGTTCAACAAGATGGAGATGATCACAAACACGAAGAACATCCTCGAGAAATCTGATTCACTCTTTCTGTTTGACCGTCAGTTTATGGATGGTAAGTAGTGCTGAGATTCAGATGAGTACCCAAAGATTCCTGAAAATCTTCCAAAACTGACAGGAAAATAAAGGATCACGATCACAAATGATACTGAGAGGAACACCATAGAGACGAACAATCTCCCTCATGTAGATCTCAGACAAGCTAGAAGCAGAACGGGTAGACTTGACCAGAATGAAATGAGAGGTCAATCTATCCAAAATAACCTAAATAAACTCAGCATTCCCACAAGTCAAAGAAGTGAGAGGTGCAGCAATCCGAGCAAAAATTCTCAATGAATCTCTAGTAATAACCGACAAGGCCCAGAAAAACTACGAATCTCAGAAGGAGTCTTAAGAATTTCCCAATCCTATAACAGAACAGGGAGAAATAAAAACAGCAGAAAAGATAGAATAATTAAATGACAATGGAAAAAGAGGAAGAAAGAAAGACTCTATTGATCGCAGCGATCTTGACTGGATCAACAGATACTCCATTACTAGAAACAATCTGCCCAATGAATTGGACATCATCTTTCCAGAAATGGCATTTAGAAAAATTTAGCCTTCAATTGATGATTTCTAAAAGTCTCCAGAATATATTTCAAATGCGAATCATGCCCTTCCTTGGTCTTAGAAAAGATAAGGATATCATCAACAAAGACTAGAACAAATTTTAAGCACATCACGAAAAACACGATTCATCAAATCAACAAAGAAATCAGGAGCATTAGTCAAACCAAAAGGCATGACTAACCATTCATAGAACCCATTCTCAGTACAGAAAGTAATGTTGGGAATACTTTCCTCAGCAACATTGAGCTGGTGAAAACCTGAGGTAAGATCAAGCTGAGAGAAAACAGGGACATCAAAAAGATGATCGAACAAATCATTGATACGAGGCATTGTTTACCTATTTTTCATAGCGAGCTTGTTTAGCTCCCTATAATCAACACACATCCTCAAAGAACCATCAGACTTGGTGACTAAAATCACCGCTGCTCCCCATTCTGTAGGTCTGATCAGACCTTTGGAGAACAAGTCCTCAATTTTCTTTCCCAACTCAACCTTCTCGCGGAGCCATTCTTCTAGGAGGAAGAACTATAGGTCGAGCTCTAGGAATAAGATCAATACAGAAATCAATTTCCCGCTTAGGAGGTAAAGTAGTTGTAGGATCTAGATTAACCCTAGAGGGGGGGGGGGGTGAATAGGGTTATAGCAAATTTTCTTGATTTAAACACAGAAATAAACTGTAAAAATAAATATGCTGAAAAGTAAATCACACACAAAATTTACCCAGCTTCGGCAACCCCTGCCTACTACTGCATTCCTAGATTTCTATTAGAATTAAACAGTATCCCGCTTACAAACACTCTACTAGACTCGCAAACCCTTGCTCCCGCTTACAAACACTCTCATAGACTCGCACACCCTGCTCCGCCTATAGAGTTTCGCAAACTCACAAACTCTACTCCCGCCTATAGAGTTTTGCAAACTCGCACACCCTGCTCACTGAACTAATTCTAACTAGACAATCTGACACTACCTACAACCTAGGTGGTGATTTACCAATTCTTTGACTCGAAAAGAAAAAACAGACTTCAAAAATAAAAGCAGGAGCAAAAATTAAAATACAACTTTGAATCCATAATTTTTTCTCAAATAAAACTAAAAAAACCTTTTAAAAAATTAAACCCTAAATAAAAACTAAAGCACCCCTTGTTTTCTTTCACCCGATCCACTGTGATAATGGCAGCCGTCCCTCTTTGCAACTAAATTAGGGCTTCAGCTCTTCAATCCAAATTGGGGCTTTGTTCGATCTGATTGGTGTTGCTCTTGCTCGCGCTTGTTATCTGATGATTGATTCTGGTTTGCGTTGCTTGTGCTTCGTTCGTTCTCTGATGATCGATTCTACTTGCGCTTTGTTTCGCAGCTGCTCCTTTGATCGAGTTTGATAGATTGGTATGTATTCTCTTTCGTTGCTTGTTTAATTACTTGCTTGACTCGATGCCCATGATGAACTTTTGGGTGTGGTATTTATATGAATTCGTGACACTTGATTTCGTTTGTATCAATTCGATACTTTCCAAATTTTTGCTTTCCTGATGCGCACGACTTTCCCGATATACTTTCAACCTTGATGCTCACGGCTTTAACTTGAGAGCGTTCGATCCTTCTTGTGTCACACGGCAAAAACTTTCCCTTTTATTTGTTGAATTTTTCAAAGACATATATTTTCATTGAATTCTCTGACTTGACTTTAGCATCCTATTTTCGAAAATTCTGACTTCGGCTTCTGTGAATTATGACTTCACTGTTGCACTCGAGTTTGTAGCTTGCCACTGACTTGTTTATTACATTACTGCACTCATGTTGGTATAGATACGCACTTTCTTATTACCGCTTCATGGTCGTTGTGTCACTTGTGCATTGTTGTACTTGGTGGTCTTTCATGATGTACAATTCTTCATGTTTGCTTCAAGTGGCTGTCTGACTAAAACTTTTTTCTTTTTACTGTTTTGCCTTTGATCTTGTTTGTTGGTTAGTTGTGCACTTACCTGCACTTGTACTTCTGGTTCTTCATGCATGTTCTCTGTTCATATGCTCTTGGTGGCATTTCTTTATGGTCTGCACTGCTTGTTGTAGCTGGACTTGTTGTGCATACATGTTTTTATGCTTGTGACATTCATGTTGATTCCATTGCTGTTGACATGCCTTGTACTTGTAGTCTTGGCCATGTTGGTTTAGTTGTATTGTAGTTGCATTCACTTGGAATTCACTTGAGTCTGTTGCTTTGCTTATTTATAGCGTGCATCACTGGTGCAAATTATTTGCTGTGACACTTGTTCACTGGTGTACTTGAGCTTCTGGCCTATATTTTGATGTTGCCACTGT
Source organism: Allium cepa (assembly GCA_030765085.1). Taxonomy (NCBI): domain Eukaryota; kingdom Viridiplantae; phylum Streptophyta; class Magnoliopsida; order Asparagales; family Amaryllidaceae; genus Allium; species Allium cepa. Next base: position 65,840,720 of record CM060935.1, read on the forward strand.
GTTGCATTTGTATCACTGCAAAACTGAGTGTTACTGTCTTGCATTTTTATCTCTGGTATTTGCATACATGTGAACTTGTGTATCTTGTCTCCATTTATTCATGTACACTACTGTGTTGTATGCTTGATCACTGAGCACTTGAGTTGTTTGTATGTTTGTATTTGCACTTGCTTTTGGGTTGCTGCACATGTGATTTTGCATTTGATTGATATGGAGACCTGTAGTCTTCATTTGTAGCCTTGACTTTGGTTGATGTTGTAGTTGCTATGCTTTTGTGCATTGTGTTCATTTGAGTTGTCTGCACCTCTGGTACGCTGCAGCTTGGTCTTTTTTGCATTCATGTCATGTTGCCTTGTGTTGAACCCAGTTTCAAAACTCAGGTTTGACCTTGTGCTCGTGTCGTGATTTTGAATATATTGCACGTGAGTTGAACCCGGCTTTTCATTTGGGTTTGACCTGTGCTCACCTGTCCCTGTAGCATTATCAAGTGTATACCGATGTGCACGGCCTTGTGGCATGTACAGTGATACACTGTGCATGTCTTCGTGTGTGATGAATTCAAATGTGAATGATGACGAACAACCCAAATAAATGAGGCAAATAATATTTTCAAAAATCATATTTCATTTTATATTGCAAAAATATTTCTTTTTCAATTTTACCGCGTTAGTGAATATTTTTGCAGATTGCTCAGATGCTGGATTCAAACTGGAATGCAGTTGAAGACAAAATACGAGTGTGAGTGATATGTAGTGAGGAAATTATGTAAACTGAATTGTGATGTAATTAGAATCAAAATTGTATATGTATAGTGAGAGCTTGAATTTGTACTATTCAAGATTGTAATAAATATTTGTTCGAATAAAATATCAGTTTGAATTCAAATTCTGTGTAATTTATTTTATTCAACAAATATTTATTTAATCTATGAAAAATAAAATAGTACATTAACAAATACATTTAAATGAATGTATATATGTTTATTATCATCAAACAAAAATCATATACTCGCATATTCCACAATCTCCCCCTTTTGATGATAACAAACATATATTTAAGATTTTGACTGTGTTAAATGTATTTGACCAATGATATACTCTAATTGCTCCCCCTATTTAAATGCTTCCTCTCTATATGATGCTCCCTCTACATATATGCATACAAATAGAAATATATACAAATGAGCCTAGATACAAATGGAAAATTATTTGACCTTTGCTTGATTCTATTTGACAAAATCTTAACTTTTCTCTCCCCTTTTGTTATCAGCAAAAGAATAATAGTGCTAGAGAAAAACAGAGATAAAGTGATTAATATTAATCCAACATTAAAACTCAAATTGAATATAAATATTAAACTCCAATAATAATCAAACAAAAACCATAACTACCCTTGTTAGGCGCATATTCCACTTTTAGAAATGATGGAAATGATGTTCTCATATAAAATCATACAGTTGAATCTTCTTGTGGTACATTTATATCAGGAATTTGAATATTTACTAATCATGCATAACCGTTAGGACTTTTAAATGAGATTAGTAGTATTCCAATTTAATTTTAAAAATGAATTCAAGTTTCTTCTAACCACGCTTAACCGTGAGGACTTTTAAATGGGATTAGAATCAGCTTGTCTATTTAATTAATTAATTTTGATATGCCTTCCATACATGCATAACCGTGTGGACTTTTAAATGAGCATGGAAGCACATAATCAAAAATCTAAGTAATTCACCCATGCATAACCGTGAGGACTTTTAAATGAGAGTGAATACTTTGGATATTTATTTTTACAAAAAAATGTGAAATGAAAAACAAATGATCCCTGATTATAGTACCACATATCGACAAACTATATTTAAGATTTGATAAAAAATGGTCGATAGAAATATGATAGATATAGAAATGGTCATGGAATCTTTACCCAACAAAAAGTTTTATAATTCTTGTTTGAATTCCTAAAGAAATTTTCCAAATATACCATCTCGAGTAATGTATGTTAAATATCAACACTTATCATCTTTTCAATCACTATTTATCTTTTTGATAATTAGTAGGGAGTCGGATTAGTCAAAATTTGTCATTTAAAATCAATAAAAACGACTAATCTGAAAATATGGTCAAAAAAATGATTTTCTCGAAGGGGTTATATGAGGAAAAAAATTCTGCTATTTGAAAATTATTTAAAATGAAAAATATGCAGATATTTTCTATGCAAAACGATGCAGTTACTAAATGTCTCACCAAAAATCACGTTCAACTAGTAAGTTTTCTGTCAACTACTAAATTACCAGTATGATCTGCATCTGAATTTCACTTTCACTCCAAAATATCACTAACTAAAATTGATAAACCAAACCATGAAGTGTGCATCAAAAATTTCAAACTCAATTTTAGCAACAATTTAAATGACATTCTTTGAATTTGAATTGAAGCCATGTAAATAATTAGAAAACCGTGAATAGAGTTAGCCAAAAATAACCAGAAATATTATCATCCAGCAAAACACTATGTTTAATCCAAACGTATATGTATGAAGTAATTCAAAGAATAGTGTTTTTGGCATCAATATAATTGGCCAACTATGTCGAACAAGTCATCTTTACAACATCTCAATATTGGCTGATTTCATTCAGAATATGGTGCAGATGATCACATTTAATTTATCGATCAAATAAATATACCTTTACTTGTTTTACCTTTACGATAATTTTCGTGGTTGCCCATTGTGATTCTGTCACCTTTGTACTAGGCTAAGGAACTTTGCTTTATTGCCCGTTGTGTTTCTGGAACAGCCAAAATTCAGAGAACACTGTTGTTGTTCCTTAGCCTGCCACCATACCTACACTATGAAAGATTTTTGTGACCTATTTGTTTTTATAGATCCATGATTGTTAGTGGCATAATATTTGTGAATAAACAAACCCTTTGGAACCCAAACTTGTTTAGTCCATTCATTCTTGTTCCAATAGACATGAAATTTGTTTGTAGAATTCTTAGGAACCCAAACTTGTATAAATTTTGTGTTCTTGTTCCTATGACTACAATTTTCAACACGATTTCCAATTATTTCACATCTATCAAAGACACTCTTACTTTTTGCATTATCCTCAACTTGTGTTTTCCCAAAATCTAGTCCCTTTCTGTTGTTAGCAAAAATTTGATTTCCCAATAGCATGTTGAAATATTTTTCGCCTCTTGAAAAGTTATTCAAAGATTTCTCAAGATTTTGGACTTTGGTTTTTAGTGTTGTGTTTTCAGTGACAAGTGAGGTGCATCTATTTATAAAATCCTTTTTCCTAGTGTCAATGATTTCCTTAAGACTCAAGTTTTCTTTTTCAAGATTCTCAAAGCTATTCTTAAGTCTTGTCAATTCTGAATCTAAAATTTTACATTTTTTACATTCTAGGTTTTGAATATTTTCAAGTTCAGTTTCTAACCTAAAATTTTCACGAGCAAGTTCTCTCCTATCAGATTTCAGTTTTTCAATTTTAGATTCAAGAGCATCAACTACATTAGTGAGATCAAGACACATAAAAACAAGGTCTCTACACTAGATTCCTCTGAGCTTGTTTCTGAATCTGATTTCGCCATAAGACACAAGTTAGCCTCCTCTGAGCTGCTATCCGAAACTTCCTCTCCTTCTTCATCATCCCAAGTTGCTGCAAAAGCCTTCTTCTTCTTTTTCTTTCCTTTGTTGTTTTTGAGAAGTGGGCATTCTTGTTTGAAGTGGCCAGGCTTATTGCAGTTATAGCACGTCAGTTCATTATCGGAATTGTCAGAATCTTTTGACCTATTACCCTTTGTTTTCTTCTTGCGTGGCTTGAATCTTGACCATTTTATAAGATTATTGACAGTCATTGCAAGCTCTTCAATTGGATCTTCTTCTATATCGCTTTCTTCTTTGCTCTTTAAGGCAATCGTCTTCTTCTTTGGTTCGGAGTTGTTGCGTTCCTCCTTTGCTTTTAGCTCAAGCTCATATGTCATCAAGTTTCCAATCAACTCCTCCATGCTTAGTTTACTCAGATCTTTCGATTCTTGTATTGCCGTGACTTTTGCCTCAAAGTTCATCGGTAAAACTCGTAGCACCTTCCTCACAAGCTCTACCTCAATGAATACCTTCCCAAGCGCTCTAGCATTGTATACCAAAGTTGAAAAGCGTCCAAACATGTCCTTTATGCTCTCGTCTTTGTCCATCACAAAGTTCTCGTACTCATTGCTGAATAGGGCTAGACGAGACTCCTTGACTTGAGAAGTTCCTTCATGTGTCACCTCCAAGGTATGCCAAATTTCCTGTGCAGTTTTACAATGAGAAATTCTATTAAATTCATTCTTATCAAGAGAACAGATCAAAGCATTCATGGCTTTAGCATTTGTGGTTTTTAATTTCTTATTGTTAGCATCCCACCTATCCTTAGGTTTAGGAATCTCAGCATCACCAACAGTTATAGTTGGAGATTTATAGCCAGTTTCAATAATATCCCAAACATCGTAATCAACAGAACTAAGATATATACCCATCCTAACTTTCCAATAAGCATAATCATTCCCGTTAAACATGGGTGGCCTAACAATAGATTGCCCCTCAGAAAAAGCATTATTTGATGAATTCATGACTCTAGAGTTAAAGAAAAATACTGTGCTCTGATACCACTTGTAGGATCTAGATTAACCCTAGAGGGGGGGGGTGAATAGGGTTATAGCAAATTTTCTTGATTTAAACACAGAAATAAATTGCAGAAATAAATATGCTGAAAAGTAAATCACACACAAAATTTACCCAGCTTCGGCAACCCTTGCCTACTGCTGCATTCCTAGATTTCTATTAGAATTAAGCAGTATCCCACTTACAAACACTCTACTAGACTCGCAAACCCTTGCTCCCGCTCACAAACACTCTCATAGACTCGCACACCCTGCTCCGCCAATAGAGTTTCGCAAACTCGCAAACTCTGCTCCCGCCTATAGAGTTTCGCAAACTCGCACACCCTTCTCACTGAACTAATTCTAACTAGACAATCTGACACTACCTACTACCTTGGTGGTGATTTACCAATACTTTGACTCGAAAAGAAAAAACAGACTTCAAAAATTAAAAGCAGGAGCAAAAATTAAAATACAACTTTGAATCCATAATTTTTGCTCAAATAAAACTAAAAAACCCCTTTAAAAAATTAAACCCTAAATAAAAACTAAAGCCCTTTTATAATAAACAAGGCTGGCCCCTTGTTTTCTTTCACCCGATCCATTGTGATAATGGCAGTCGTCCCTCTTTGCAACTAAATTAGGGCTTCGGCTCTTCAATCCAAATTGGGGCTTTGTTCGATCTGATTGGTGTTGCTCTTGCTCGTGCTTGTTCTCTGATGATTGATTCTGGTTTGCGTTGCTTGTGCTTCGTTCGTTCTCTAATGATCGATTCTACTTGCGCTTTGTTTCGCAGCTGCTCCTTTGATCGAGTTTGATAGATTGGTATGTATTCTCTTTCGTTGCTTGTTTAATTGCTTGCTTGACTCGATGCCCATGATGAACTTTTGGGTGTGGTATTTATATGAATTCGTGACACTTGATTTCGTTTGTATCAATTCGATACTTTCCAAATTTCTACTTTCCTGATGCGCACGACTTTCCTGATATACTTTCAACCTTGATGCTCATGGCTTTAACTTGAGAGCGTTCGATCCTTCTTGTGTCACACGGCAAAAACTTTCTCTTTTATTTGTTGACTTTTTCAAAGACGTATATTTTCGTTGAATTCTCTGACTTGACTTTAGCATCCTATTTTCAAAAATTCTGACTTCGGCTTTTACTGTGAATTACGACTTCACTGTTGCACTCGAGTTTGTAGCTTGCCACTGACTTGTTTGTTACATTACTGCACTCATGTTGGTATAGATACGCACTTTCTTATTATTGCTTCATGGTCGTTGTGTCACTTGTGCATTGTTGTACTTGGTGGTCTTTCATGATGTACAATTCGTCCTGTTTGCTTCATGTGGCTGTCTGACTAAAACTTTTTTCTTTTTACTGTTTTGCCTTTGATCTTGTTTGTTGGTTAGTTGTGCACTTACCTGCACTTGTACTTCTGGTTCTTCATGCATGTTGTTGTAGCTGGACTTGTTGTGCATACATGTTTTTATGCTTGTGACATTCATGTTGATTCCATTGCTGTTTACATGCCTTGTACTTGTAGTCTTGGCCATGTTGGTTTAGTTGTATTGTAGTTGCATTCACTTGGCATTCACTTGAGTCTGTTGCTTTGCTTATTTGTAGCTTGCATCACTGGTGCAAATTATTTGCTGTGACACTTGTTCACTGGTGTACTTGAGCTTCTGGCCTGTATTTTGATGTTGCCACTGTGTTGCATTTGTATCACTGCAAAACTGCATGTTACTGTCTTGCATTTGTATCTCTGGTATTTGCATACATGTGAACTTGTGTATCTTGTCTTCATGTATTCATGTACACTACTGTGTTGTATGCTTGATCACTGAGCACTTGAGTTGTTTGTATGTTTGTATTTGCACTTGCTTTTGGGTTGCTGCACATGTGGTTTTGCATTTGATTGATATGGAGACCTGTAGTCTTCATTTGCAGCCTTGACTTTGGTTGATGTTGTAGTTGCTACGCCTTTGTGCATTGTGTTCATTTGAGTTGTCTGCACCTCTGGTACGCTGCAGCTTGGTCTTTGTTGCATTCATGTCATGTTGCCTTGTGTTGAACCCAGTTTCAAAACTCGGGTTTGACCTTGTGCTCGTGTCATGATTTTGAATATATTGCACGTGAGTTGAACCCAGCTTTCACTTGGGTTTGACCTGTGCTCACCTGTCCCTGTAGCATTATCAAGTGTATACCGATGTGCATGGCCTTGTGGCATGCACAGTGATACACTGTGCATGTCACACTATTCGTGTGTGATGAATTCAAATGTGAATGATGACGAACAACCCAAATAATTGAGGCAAATAATATTTTCAAAAATCATATTTCATTTTATATTGCAAAAATATTTCTTTTTCAATTTTACTGCGTTAGTGAATATTTTTGCAGATTGCTCAGATGCTGGATTCAAACTAGAATGCAGTTGAAGACAAAATACGAGTGTGAGTGATGCGTAGTGAGGAAATTATGTAAACTGAATTGTGATGTAATTAGAATCAAAATTGTATATGTATAGTGAGAACTTGAATTTGTACTATTCAAGATTGTAATAAATATTTGTTTGAATAAAATATCTGTTTGAATTCAAATTCTGTGTAATTTATTTTATACAACAAATATTTATTTAATCTATGAAAAATAAAATAGTACATTGACAAATACATTTAAATGAATGTATATATGTTTATTATCATCAAACAAAAATCATATACTCGCATCTTCCACAGTAGTGACTTCACCAAATACATCGGAAAAAAAATCTAACCACATGGGTCGAATGAAGATCACCGGGAGAATAAATAAAACTGCCAGCAAAATCCTGAGGTATGCGGCACTGAATAATCAAAGGATTCCCTTGATCATCAACAAGATAAATAGACCGGGCTTACAAGAGATATGGGCATGATACCCACCAAACCAATCTGTTCCAAGCAATAGATCAAAAGCATCGAAGCCAAGATCATAGAAATCACCACTAAAGCGATAATCAAAATAGAGAAGTTTCACTTGTTTACAAACACGATTAAGGTTTGCAGGACCTCAATTGGATTTGAATCACATAAAGGATAGAAGCGTACTCTAGAGAAAGGAGATGCTTAAACTTATCACACAAATCAAAAGAAATAAAACTATAGGAAGGAGTAGAAGCTGGAGAAGATGCAGAGGTGACAACAAATATACCGAAAGGTTCAAAAGGATTGCCTACCCAGCAAAAGGGTAAGCCTTACTGAAATGACCAAGGCGAAGATAGATAAATTCACTTGGATGAATATCCTAATGAAAGAAAATACTAACAAGGTAGATACGAAAGGAAGGAAGTTTAGAAAAAATTTCCTTTAAAACAAGAAAAAATTTATGTCAAAATAATCATTGAAAATCCTTTGAAAAATCATTTTAAAAATCAGTTTATACTTTGAAAATATATTCTCTCACAAAGAAAATGATTCCGAGGTTGATTTCACTCATTCTAGGGTATTTCTACCCTATCTCTAATGAGTTTTAGCTCCGCAAGCTATGGTTTTCCTAAAAACCAAAACTCTAATGCCAACTGTAACAACCCGATATTTTCAGCCCTTCGCATCCGCACATGTCGGACTTGAATTGCTCAAAATATCGCATTGTAATAAAATTTGGAGCAAATAAAATCAATCACGCAGAATCACAGATAGAGAAATGTCAAAATAACTCGCAGCGAAAATTAAAATACCATAATAGTTCATGAAGCTACTATAACAAATTGTCAAAACAAATACATAATATCAATCTGAAAATACACACGATAGAAATCCCAAATACATAGAAGTTCACAAATACAAGAGCTGAATAGAACAACTGAAACTGAAATAGATAGATAATTAGATAAGCAGAATCTCCAGCGATTCCTAGCTCCAAAAAGAGAAATCCAAAGCTGTGAATACTTAGGCTGACTCGAGCGTAAAGCAAAATACAAAACACTCGAGTCAGGACATACATACTTATACAATGTAAACCAACTCAAGTGAACTGCAGTGGAGTACAAGTAACTTAAAGGATGCTTGAGACCGCCCATCCTCTAAGGATCCGTTAAACTATTTACTATGTAGTAATATTGCGCTATTATATTAATGTCTACAGTAAAATAAACTTACTTTAAAATAGCGTTAAGGAGTGACCCAATATTCCCCTTAACACGTAATAGTCCTAGTAGTCCATCCAGTATCAGCGTTACTCCAGATCGGAAGGCTACCCTTAATATCCATGGACTATGGGAGAAAAACAAACTCGTAGTAAGGCTCGTTATGGTAGGTGACATGGCACACAACACAATGCCAGGGTAGATATACCAATTACGCACACGGGCTGGCAGTAACATAGCAGCCACTACGCCCACCTCGGAACACACTCCCAAATCAAAATCGAAGGATGGCCATCAAATCAACCACAAGTAAGAGTATAGTATCGAAGAAGTGTCTCCAGCCAGAGGAGCTACCCCGTTTGGCTCGAGATCGCTCCTATTTTAGCCACCTTAAGCCAACTCATGGGAGTAGGGCCCATGTTCATACCTCAATAGGATCGTCGCCATCATCCTACTTCGTTCTGGAATCTCCACCGCGTGCACAGTTGTTAAAGTGGTTTTTGGTATCGTCAGAGAGTATGTCCATATCCGATCCCGGTCTCTTTAACAGCCAATCGTTATTATAACCGGTGGTTATAAATTTCAAAAATAGTATCTATATTTAAAAACCAAAACCATTTTATTTCAAAACTATATCCAAATCAAACTAGTTTATCATTTTCATTTCAAACATATAATCACCTTCCAAAAATCATAATACTTTCAAAGTCATAACTTTTTGAAAGCAAAATACTTGAAATCATTACACTTCGAAAGTCATAACATTTCAAAATCATACATTTGATATCATCCCTTAATTATTTACATTTTACAAATTTATTCAATTAAACCCAAATTTTCAAATTTCCAAATTAATTCAATTCAAACCATCAGTTTCAATTCAAATTCAGTTTCTCAACAAACCATTTCAAAATTCAAATATCATATCCTTTCAAAACCTTAATCGTTTTATTTATAAATACCATTCCAAATCACATTTCAAAATGGTTTATGTTTCAAATTAAAATACTCCAGTTAAACTATTTAAAAGTGAAGTTATTATACTTACAAATCAAGTATTCAATTTCCCCAAGTTTAGTCTTTTTAGAATTCATTTATTCGGTTAAAAATATTAAACTGTGAAATTTCAGCTTTCGCAGCACTTTGAAAATGCTGCGGTAAGTTATGTTTGAAAACAATTCAATTCAGCAAAGACAGCATTTTACAAACTGCTGTAATAGTTCAATTATGTTCAAAATCTCATTTCAGCAAACTGCAGCACTTAACAAGTGCTACTATAGCCCTTTTATTAGTTTCAAGTTTTAGTTATAGTTCTGCAACCACAGCACTTACCAAGTGCTGCAATAGTCTTTAGTTAAATTTAGCCTTTTAGTTCATTTGCATCAACCACGGCACTTACAAAGTGCTGTAGTATCCTTTATAACAGATTTTTAAGTTAACTTCAGAAACAATAGCATTTCTGAAGTGCTGTAATTACATTTCCAGATTTTCAATACAATTTCAGCAACAATTAAACTTCAATTTAAACCATTTAAACTTATAAAAATCATATTTTTACACTCAAAAATATTCATTAAAATTCTCTTTAACTTATGATTTTATAAAGAAAATTTCATACATAAAAATCAAATTATTAATAATTCACTTATTAATTTCAAGCATACAATTTTCAATTCTTTCTATTTTAAAATTTAACTTAACACTTAATTTTAATTACCATTTCAAAGTATAAACTTAATTTTTCATTTTATTTTCTTAACTTAACTTTTATTTTTAAACCAAATCACAAATTTCAAAATTAAGTTATATTTCAAATTACACTTTTAAGCATTCATTTATTTAACCATTTTAATTCATAGAAAAACCAATAACACATTATTAATTCATTTTAAATTCAAATTTAAATCAAATTATCATATTTTATTTTTAAAATACTTAAACTCCATTTTTTTAAACAAAATCATAAATTTCAAAATTAATTATGTATTTCAAATTTCATCTTAACCATTCATTTATTTCATTTATGTTTAACTTATAAAAATTCTAATACTTTATAAAAATCATTTTTAATTCAATATAAATCAAAAATCATAAATTTACATTTTAAAATACTTTAAAATTGTAGATATATATATATATATATATATATATATAATAACCACGGGTCTGTATAATATTTTCTAACCTAGGTCAAGTGATACGGATAATATATCATTTTAATCCGTAATTTACAAAGAAAAATCCGGGTTCTATCATTCCAAACCTGCAATCCCAAGTAAATAAAATAAATAAAAATTGCTTAGTCCTATCATTTCATCGCATAACGATTTTTCCCTATTCTAATATCCGTTTGGGTATATATCATTTCAACCCATAATGATTCTATTCTACATGGAACTTGCAGTGTGAGAAACATAAATAAATAAACAGTATAGCAACATATAACAGTAACAGATGATATGACAGGTTTATAAAATTGGGTTAACATCATATAATTCATATCACAGGCAGGTATAACATGATATAATAATTCTACAGATTCACTTACGATCAATTCACAGTTATATAAGTATGAATGTCAAGTGTGAATACTCACCTTTTTACGCTGGAGTTAGCAAATCAAACTACACGAATAAATTCTAAAAAGCACGATACGACACGACACAGCCCGACATTTGATTCAAGTGAGTGGAGAGCCAAGATATTAATCTCGTAAACAACAACCAAAACAAGACAAAACAATATAACACATGAATATATTTAACACAAAATTCATAAAAAAAAATTGAAATACAAAGCAACAAAGACAAGACCTTACCTTTACCATTCAATTGCTTGGCCATAAGGGATCATATGCTCAGCCATAGCTATGTGTTTGGGTCGGGTATGGCATCAATATAGCACGGCAACATGGGTACGAAGGTGTAGGAGTTGCAACATGGAGAAGATAAAGGGACAAGGCAAAAAGGCAAGCTTGGATGCAACATTTTGGCTCGGCCTATGGGTCAATTGGGCTCGGCCAAGGCTAGTACAGGTCAGGGTAGATGTAGAGTTGGCTGAAGTGATGGTCAGAGGCGGTGTGGTGGTGGCTAAGGTGGTAGCCGAAGTGATAGATGAAGGTGGTGGTGCAAACATTGGCTCGGCTAGCATTTTTGGTGGAGTTTTTGCATTGTTTTGTGGTGCAAGCATCAATGGATGTCACGACCTGAATTGGTCAGAGGAGGAGAGAAGGTTGCTGCAGTAGATGGTGGTGGTGTGGTCGGTGGTGATGGTGGAGAGGCTAGGCCGATCTATGCTCGAAGAGAGCAAAGGCAAAATCATAGAAAAGAAGAAGGTAAGAAAGATAAAGGAAGCCTTTAGAAAATTTATACAAATATTCATAAACTGGCATGGCCGTGAATTTTGAGGATGAGGAGAATTTTTCACGTGAAAATGAAATGGAAAAACATGGCTAAGCATAAGGAAGTGGACGGCCAAGTTATGAAAAGGCAATTGAAAAATGAAAAGGCAAAGGTAATGTAAAGGCATAGAATATAAAAGGGCTTTTGTCTCTTGGAATTTCTTATTTCTTTTAACTCAAAACAAACTAAATAAAATTTATTAAACAAAAATAAAAATCTGAACAAAATAAAATGAAAAAGAAAATAAATAAATAATTTAAGGAAAAGTAGAAATAAAATGAGAAAATAGCTTATCAAATTGAAACTAGAATTAAAAATATAAACAATATACAATAAACATTTGAAAATTATAACTATACCTTTAAAATGCTTTAAAAATAAAATATATATACATAACATGCTATGTTACACAAATTAGAACAATATATGACAAGCAAAAATATTATTTATATAAATTAAAATAAACAATTTTGTTAAATAAAAACAATTTACATACAGTATTGTAAAAAACACAACTTTCACAATATATATCGAATTTCAACAAAACTAAAAATAGTATTCTTGAAATTTAATTTATTTTCATAATAAAAGATAGAATTCAAAAATTCAAATATTTAAAATTTAAATTTAAAAGTCAAAGTTTGACCATATTGACCAAAATTCATATTTTTGGAAAATATTCTATTTATTCATGTTTAAAATTATAATTCACATAAAAATAAAAATTTATATTTAAAATAACAAAATTTATCCATTTTGATAAATAAAATAAAGTTTTTAAATAAGGATATTCAATTAAAATAATTAAAATATGCAATTAAAAATATTCACAAAATACAGGGTTGTTACAAGGTGGCTAACGGATCTATCAGAACAAAATACAACAAATAAAATGTGTATCACATCACATAACAACAGATAAACATATATACACACACATATGCAGATACATCTCCAGTGAAATACAAAATGATACAACATATGTGGTATGATGACCACAATATACAATGAGTCAAAAATATACCTATATTAGAGTAAACACAAAAGGCTACATCAAAAAGGCGATAGCAAAATATCCAAGCGAAAGTAGAAAGGCTAAGTCCAACGGGTACCTAACCAGAAACACCTCGATCTGATCCGACCATAAAATACACGGGTCAGTCTAGCTAAAACAATCAATTAATATGGATAAATGATCATATGAGTTTAAGGATAAGGGTGATATTCTACTCAAACGAGAAGAAACTATTCTAAGTATAAGTATGGTTACTACAAATGATATAGTATCACTAGCATGAGTATATAATCTTAAAGAGATAAATCAATATCCACAAAACGCTAAATATAGCAAGCCTCATATCATCGGCATATCACAAATCATCAAAATTGGTTTAAGGAAAATCATAACTCCTAAAAAGGAGAAATCCTAAATCCGCCATATCGGCAAACTCAAAAGCATTTTCAAAGAAATCACCATCTCAAAATACGCCATAAAGGCAATACATATATCCAAATAGGAGAATATAAATCCCAAATAAACGCCAAAAGGCAAATCTGAAATAACGCCAGTGTAGGCAACTCAAATCTCAAAGATAGAGCTCAAAAGAACTCAAATTTCCATAAGGTAATTGCCATATATATATATATATATATATATATATATATATATCAAACGGCTCGAATGACCAACTATGAAAAAGGTGATACACTTGGGAAATCACAATGTTCAATGAAATCATCTCAAAATTTTGCACGTGCATGTGGCCAAAGCCTGCTAAGTACCGATCTCTCAAATTAGGCGCCACGCCCGAAGGCAAATACATTACAATGGCAAATACACCACAATGGAAAATACGCCGCAATGGGAAATGTCTCAAGGAAAAATACGCCGCAATGGCAATTTCCCAAAGGTCCAATATTGATAATACACCAAATTCGCAAATATGTCACAAGCTCTCAGATAAGAACCTAAAAAGTGTTAATACGCGTTCCATACCACACGTTTGCACTAAATAGTTTACTAACCACTAGTAAAGGTCACACTTAAAAGCAGTAAAATATTTACCTGATTTCATCAGTAAACATGACCTGATGGTCAAAACGATCAAACGGACAAGTCGGGAATTGGCCGATAAGATAAATGCACGTGTCCCACACCATGTTTTTTACAAAATCGTTTAATTCTCCTTTTCATTTGCTTGAATAGTTCAAAGACATATATTTTATATATAAAATAATTTATTCGAGAAAAAAGCTTTTAAAACCATTTTCCAAAATCAAATTTGGAAACAATATTTGAAAATCCCCTTATTATAGAGAATAAATAGATTTTACAGCTTAAAATAATCTAAAAATATTATATAATAATTATTATAAATGGAATTTATTTTAAAAATTATTTCAAAATTACTGGAAAAATCCATGCTCGAAATCAAATAAAAATCATCGAAAAACAACAAATCGACATTCGAAACATCTCAAAAATCGATTCGTTTTGAATCACAAATTCAAAATTTTGGCTCGCCTATTGATAGGCTTCATGGCTTTCAAAACAGTTCAGAAATATCACAAAAACAAGATGCAGATGTCAGAAAACAGATTAGGAAACAAGACATAACACAAAAATGCACATGCCAAAAATAATACTCAGGTCTGAAATATTCTCCGGGTTCAATTTCAGACATAATTTTAGGGGCTTAGTGACCTCGGAATAGTCTAAAATTTGATGTACAATAAGTAGAACAATTTATGTATGAACTGGAAAAAGATTTGCTGAATTCCAATATGAAATGCCAAAGATATGAAATCTCAAACATGGACTCGGGCCATGTTGAATTCAACCCAGGTCCAAAACCTTCTCGGGTTCAACCTACAAACATGGAACAGGTTGGCAAAAGACCTCGGATTGAACTAAAAATTGGTGTGCACATAGCATGAAACTTCCACTTTCAAATTAAAAAAAACCAATGAATTTCAACCGGAAAAATTTACGCTGTCTCAAATATGAACACAGACCATGCTTGCAACAATTCAAAAAAAATGTGCATAGGCCTGAAAACCATCTTGGTTCAACTTACAGGCCTGAAACAGAGGACTGAATTACCTCATATTGAGCTAAAAATTGGTACGCACATACTAGGAAACTTCAGCTTTCAAATAAAAAAAGAATGCATGAATTCCAGTAAGAAATGAAAGAGATATGCCGTCTCAAACATGTACTCAAACCATGTTTGCAGCAACTCAAAACAATGTGTACAGGCAAAATCTGGGTTTGTATTGATTTTGCAGCAAAGTTTTTTGGTATCAAAACGAAAAATTTTGCTATGAAATTTTGCATACTAATACCACAACACATGATCTATCAAAAAAAGAAAATCTGACAGCATTTCATTGCCAGAATTGAGATAAAAAGACATGCAAAACAACGCTCAGACTCAGTTTCATAGAAAACTAAAACATCAACAAAAAATGCTATTTTTCATTGATTTTTGGCAATTTAATGCTTTTTCTTCAGCTAGCATTATGTGAGTAGCAACTCACCTTTCTTTTGAAGTGCAAAAATCCGATTTAGAGCTGAAATGAATGAGCTTTGAGCTAATTTGGCCTTGTAGAACCTGTAGATAGAAAGAACAGCAGCATGCAAAGAAGAAATTCACTGTTAACAGGCAATCACTTCTAAATTTGGATTTTGATGAAATAATATTGTCTTGAAATGGATTATCCTTGAATTTTACTCTAGATTTAATAAAAATCACAACTTGTTGAAGCATGTCTTGATATTGAAAGCTTTGAATTTGAAAAAATGGTGAGGTTTGTTTACTGTTTCTATTTTTCTTTTTGGAGAAGGAGAAAAATGAAATATGTACAAACAATTGCTTTTCTGCTTTCTCATTTTAGTTTTAGTCGGCTAATGGACTTTGGAACCAAATTAGATAAAAAAGTCAATTAGGCCAACGTTAATTTATTTAACACTAAACCAAATATAAACATGAATACCTTATATATAGAATATGAAAACAACACATTATCTTCAAGTTTTAACACTGACAATTTATGTAAACATACATGCATGTTAAATAAAATATTTTACATAATATAAAAAGATAACTTTAGTTTTAAAAACATTTTTATTATCAAAATCCCTTATTTTTACATAAATACACAATTTAACACAAATAAATACACAAATCCACATTTTTAACTTCAAAATTTTTATAAAAATTATTTTCTTGCATAGAAAAATATGAAAAACCCTTGCAAACTCAATATTATAACCAAAACACATATTAGAACCAAATTTCACCTTTTTATTTAAACAAAAAACATTTAAAAATCAAATACTTCTTTCAAAAATTATTAAAAGAAGTAATTGGCAATAATTGATAAAATTATTACACTAACACCAAATAAAAATCATTTTCTGTTCATTATTAACTCCAATACACAAAATAAAGTTTCTAAAATTTATTTTACACGTTTTATTTCCAAAATTCATTGTTTATTCCAAATAAATAATTTAAAATCTCCAATCTTATTTTTAATTCACAATATTCTAGGCAATCACCAAAACCATGGTTATTACATACTAGTACACTGTCGAGAAATTATCTTTCCATCAAATTTACTTATAATGAACACATATAGCTCATAGCAAGGATCAACGTTACAGTTTAGATTTGCAAAATTAACAATAAACACATACCCTACTAAATAACTACTCACCCAAACTGTATTCTACCAAACTTTGTAAATTACTATATATGCGATTTCAAAATCAAATTAAAACGTAGAATTAATATAAATGTGAAAGCAAAAGATAACCCATACCATGATGAATATAAAGTTGGTGATGACAATGAGTGGGATGTTTTCTGACAAAGGTGTTTTGTCATTCTCTGGCATTAGTGATTGTTGACATTAATGGAAGTCAAGTTCATTGAGGAATTGGTTTGGCGGTGATAATAGAGAGGCCGGCAAAGGAAATAACAAGAGTGCGAGGTATTTAGGGCTAGAAGTTAGTCTCTGGTGGTTTGGACTGTTTGTTATTGGAAATCGAAGAAAGAGATGGAAATTTAGGGAGAAGGAAAATCACATACCAAATAATAGTTTACTCATCATCATTATTAGTAAAAATGGTTGACTAAAATGGCATCACAGCCCTCACTTCAGTTTTGCATTTGAAAGGGGTAATTCAATAAATTCAAAAGCTTTAATTTAAAGTATCCTCATTATATGCAGATAAACATCAAAATTCACGTACATAACAAATCTGATTGTAACACAACAAATACATACAAAAGCTCACCTAACTAATTATATAACAGTAATATATATATATATATATATATATATATATATATATATATATATATATATATATTCATGTGTCCATAATTAACGGATTATAAATCATTATATTATATCTATAATGTAAATGAATATTACCTATTACAAATGCCTTTGAGTCTATGTTGAAATAATGAATTCCCTTCTCTCACTCGCACCAGCGGTCAATTATGAAATTTTATTCTAACTTCTCCAATCGGTTTTCCTAAAACCAATTAGGTTAGTCCCTTAGTGATCGGGTATGCTATTGTATTTTAGTCATCTACTCTGTCGATTAACTCTCTCTAACATTAATAAACTACTTTTATCATGTGGAAAAATTCAAAGTGTCTCTCTCGACTTCTAGTGAGCTTTATGTTCTATTACTGACTATATCATGACATTGTTATCATATAACATTGCTAACATTTGGAACTACCCTAAGCTTGGTTATAAATTTGTGCATTTTTATTATATACGTTGCTTTTATTGTGGCACTATTCAAGTTAATGAATTAACCACAATCTCTTCTATTTGGAACATTTACGCCTAATGATTCTAAACTCATTATTGACATATTATACTAAAAATCACTTATGAAGTTTGAGTCTGAATACTCCTTCATAAGGAGTTTGTTGTTTCTGTAAACATTTTTTTTGTATTTCATGAATAAACAAGAACACCTCAAATAACCTTGTGGTGAAATCTATTTGGATTTGATATTTGTTTCATGTATCAAATACGCAAACAAAACATGATATCATAGACAACATAACATGCACCATAATTCCTATTGCCGATGCAAAAGGAATCCATCTTACAAGTTCCGTATTAAACATTTTAATAAGGAGTCCTTATATATCATTTATGACATTCCCAACATCTTTTAAACTTATTATAAAAGACATTATTTATAAATCCAAAATCGAATATTAAAACAACTAAAACTAATTTTAACACAAGTGCACTATTAAAATCAGCAATGTGTTGTTTACTTGTTTAGAAATATCAATATATCCTTTTTTATGTTCTTTGTTGTGAACACTCTCTTCCTTTGCATTTTGATTGATAATCAAACTATTTGATATTTTTGTTGAAATATTTGTCCAATTCTGATGCTTATAAAATGATATTTTCTATCGTTTCTAGGATCATATCCAAGGACTCACAAACTCAATATCGCTCCCATTGACGTCAAGATATTTTTTATTATTATGTGTAAACAGCTTACTCTAAATCATTATTTAGACTTTTCTGTTTCAATACCTATGTACCAAAACACTAAGTCTTATCAAGTGATAATCTTATGAATAAATCCAAAATAACTTGAGTACGTTGAATAATGAATCTATTAAGCTAATTTCAACAACTGAAATTTATGAGGTTATTCTTATCAACGTTGCTCACTTAAATTCCAACTGCGTTAGTCTTTTAAAGAAACAATCTCGGCCGATGTATCATATCCCTTCGGATGCGATTACTAAAACTACATTTTGATAACATACTTGGAATCCCTTCGGATTTGCACATCATACCCTATCATAGAGTCAATACCCTTAATGGTTTAATTGATAACCGAGGACTATCTATTCTCAACATTGATAAGAAGCTCGTAGTTTCTATTTAATGTGCGAGAATGCTTATTATACACTGTAATGCGATGTGTTCTTTTAGGTTGGTTAATTTTATTTCATCTCATGTAATTATTTTTATCATTGGATCGTATCTAATTCCATTATACTACCAATAATTTCTCAAAGAAATTCTTCACTATGAAGTTGGTATTTCTTGATACGACAACTATTTCTCGATGCAATGGAATAGGTATTCATAAACAGTTTATGAATTGCCTTTTATGTAAAATCGATTTAGTCTAGTCTACAAAACTTATGTTTGGAACATAAATATGTCATCTAATGACAGTCTTTCCCAAACTCATTTTGGGGAGATTCATACAAGATTTTCCACGAACAATTATTATGTGCAGACGTTCGACTCGCACAATCTGCCAACTCCTTGGCCTAAGATATGTTGGGGCTTCTCATAAATTCTTATCATGTACGATTTTGAAAACTATTATTTAGATGAAATAAAAATAACCTCATGTACCACTCTTATGTACATGACCGTATAGAAAGAAATTAATTTAACTTCACTCACAATTAATCATACTTTGTCCAACAAAGTTCGATTGCTCCTTGTTAATACATCATTATGTATCACATGGAGGAGTGACTTTTGAGATTGAATCTTTATTCACTTTTAGGTACGTTCGGAACTCTTTCCAATATACTTACATATTCGATCAAATCGGATCATTTCTCTTGCATGTTATTTTATTACTTTTATTTTATACTATATGAGTTTACCATGGACATACTACATGTGTATCAAATACACATGTCCATGTCGGTGATAACTCTTTGGTGAATATAATGAAGTATGTGAAACGGTTTTGGTATTAATAGACCTGCTATTGCATGTATCAATATGTGTCAATCCGAAGAGTTCATCAACTCCTATGACGCTCCCACTAAATGGGCGCATAGCCCCTAAATGTTTGAGACATAATTAACTAGTATATAACGATTCATAATTATATAATCAAAAAAAATACTCAAGACTACAGCTTAGTCTATATTTCCAAATAATTGTAAATAATTTTAGATACTTTTGTATTTCCTAGTGCATCACTTTTGTTATGAAAAAAAATACCACATTAAGTTTATTACACAATGAATATTCATAATATTCACATTGAAATATAATTACTTCTATTTTTTAGTCGATACTGAAAAATAATCGTTATTTCATAAATAGTGTTCGGTATACGAAAACAAGTTTGGTAATTTGAAGTAATCAATCAGTGATATATGGCATGCTACCTCTATTTTCGTCATTACTATAATAGTGTACTAAATTCGAAGGTCCATCATTCACTTAGTATAAATTATTTATTCCACATATTGTAATTATATTATAGCGGAGAGTTCTTTGATCAAATATCTTGAACTCAATGAAATAAATCTCATAGAAAATAATTTTCTATATGAAAATACATTTCAAAATAGAAATCATATTTCTTCTTTCGATATCAAGTATCAATTATTATTACAATTCCTGTTTTCATTGTTTCTTTATGAAGTAGAAGTGATTATTCATTTTCTTTATCCCAACTGTACCTTAAACTACGTCTATTCTTATACATTTGTTTTTCTTTCAAATGGTCAAACCATTCAAAAGAAAACTCTTACTACAATATCATAACGAACTCTTTACAAAACGCATTCGATCATCCTTAACTTTTAAGAACATCAAATATGTTGCGCTTTGCGTACGATGATCAAACCGATTTCTGTGACTATGTTCTTAGATTTATATTGTAATTTTGGCCTAGTGTTAAGTTTAATATGATACGTTCCTTTTGTAATCGATCAAATTGAATACTCGATCTCGCGTTAAGGTTTATTTGGTTTTTCGAATAAACTAATTTCATCAAAATATTGTACATTAGAAACTTTGACTATTCATCGTATAACATTTATATGCGATTGTACATGTATCAAATATCCATAATCTTGTATTGCTTTTAGAGTTCGAACTCATAGAATGCAATATATGGTCTCGACCAAATAAATACGTAAGCAACCAAATTCAACATGTATTTAATAGTTGTAAAATCACAGTAAGAAGCATTTATTAGTAAGTATATGTTGTATTTTATCAATCTTTAATTCAAATCATTTATATAACTTAATTGATAAATGTTTTATTGGTCGTATTAAATGCATAAATTTATCATTGTAGATTATTATAACATTACAAACATATGTTCTTACAATATTAAAAAGGTTAAATGTTATTTTCATTTTTCTTATAAGACCCCACTAGTCTTTTATGTTGCACCAAACCCGTAACGAAACATAGAAGTCTTTCGACTTCACTAGTGGGTGTTAGGACTTATATATCTTAGGATTCCAATCTTGAGGAAAGCTCAATAAATCGTACTCCCATATACGATGGATAAATTCTAATCGGTTGTATCACATACAACCCCTAACCCATGGTTCCATGCCCTAGTCCCGCCTTTACCTTAAGGAAAGCTCAACAAGTAAAGTAGGACTATTCACTCGGACCTATCATTTTGCGATGGCCTAAGTGTAATGCACATACCTTGAGGAAAGCTCAACAAACATATGCAGTTACCTTACCTCATCTATTCAATATATTAATAGTACTACATAAAACATCCCTAGCTTGAGAAAAGCTCAACAACTAAAGAGTATGCAAGTAATCTATTAACATATAAATGATAGAGGCCGACTTCATATTAAAGATCCATAATCTTTAACATATTATATCAAGTGATATCAATTTATGGAATAATGTATTTTTATGAAAAATCCACATGATTTAAGTGTCGGACACATTTGAAATCACAGTATACATATAATATGTATGTATTTATCCCTTAAGCCAGTTCAGGATTTCTTTAGTGATCCACATTTAGTTTATGCATTCATATTATATAAGTTTTATTATTATATAAATTTTATATTCCATACTACTTATACAATAGTGTTATATATAGTATTATATTAATTAAATATTATTTAATTAATTTTTAGTTAATTAACATTTTAATTAATTCTATATCATTATAATATAACATTTATATTAATATTTATTACGTACTATAACTTCTATAGTATTACACATATTTCTTATAAATGTATATATTCATTTAATAAATTGACCTTTAATTAGTTTATTTAATTAATTAACCTTTCATTAATTTATATAATTAATTAACTTTTAATTAATTTATTTAATCAAACAGTTTTAATTAAATTGTATTAATGTCAAAATTCAATTCATATACACACATGTGTACTTATGTTATTTTAAACATTTTAAAATATCATAACATATAATACATGCATATATTTTTTTTACAAGGCAAGCCGGTTTTATAGTGGACCGTCCACTTTTATTACCAAAGTAATAAAGTTGAAGTACAGGAGAAAGGTAAAAGCACCTAACTACTACGAAAAAAAAGGAAAAATCAGCACAGGTATGTGACAGACATGTCACAGTAACTAGGAAAAAACAAAAACTAGGACCCCTCCGAAGAGGAAGGATCACCAACAACAGAAGATTCCAACAGGACATTCCCACTAAGACCAACGTAGGTGCAGAAACGGATGGCAAGACAAGGGTCGTAACCCGCAGCATCAGGAGAGTAGATGAAAGATCGATCCCAGGAAGAATCAGATAGCAAGACCGAGTTCCTACTCGCATCCACACCTTCCACATCAAGAACTAAGGAATCACCAGACGGACGGTAATAAAGGCAACTAAGGTCCGTCAGATCGTCGGAAACAAATCTGAAATATGAGTCAGTCACAGGGTTATATCTGACATCAGGGATATATCTGGCATATATATTTTTATAAATTAACTTATTTAATTAATTTATTTTATTAGTCTTATTAGTAAATGTTTTTAAATTTTTGAAATTAGTTTATATAAATTTTCAAACACTTGAAAATTTTAAATATATTATAACATTTATAATATATGTATATTTTATTTTAAATTAAAATTTTAAAATTAAAATCTTATATTTTTAATTTTCAAAAAATTTTGAAAATTAGCTCAAGGCCCAATTCAAATTCGGGCATTTTTTATTAGGGACAACTTTTGAGCTGTGAGCTTAATAGATAACCCTAACATGGCTAATTAGACTGCATAAGATATTGGGCTTTAATACCATTGTTGGAAATGGACTATTCTTTAGCGTAAGTTATAGGTGAATTTCAATTTTTTTGACCATATTGGATCTTTATTGGGCCTATGATGTCTAATTTATTTAGAATATTTCCAAATTTGGTTTAAATAAAATCATGTATTTTATTTAAATATATATATATTTTGTAATATAAAGTTAATTTTTTTGATTTAATTTATAAACATATATCATATACATACATACATACATATCCGCACATGCACACACATATACACATATATGCCTGTACATAGATGTTGGGACTTACATCGCAATGGACACATTAGCCTATTTTGTATGCATTGTTTGCTGTCAAAATATATGTATGCATATATGTATGTATATTATAAATTCCAAATAATTATATATATTTGTGTGTGTGTATTATAAATATGTTAAATTATTAAAATATTTCAACATATATTTAAATATATACATATGTTTATATATATATATATATATATATAGTATTATCTCTTCTATTAATAAAGAGAAATCAATGAATAGAATTTGCACGGTGTCTTTTTAAAATTCCGAATAAACCCTCTCATCCGTCAATAGGATCTCATTAACGATTTGCAACCTTAACAACCTTTCCTTTTTTGATTAACCAACGTAATTTATTATTAATTTATATCCAACACCATCAACAAAACGGTTTGAATTAAAAACATTGTGATCCCCAAGGATTTTACGTTTATAGCACACACCAGTCCATTAATTATTTTATCGAATAAAAAAGTATATTAGTCTAGTTATTAGATGCACATACGTGCAATTTATACTAGTAATTAATAAATTATATTGTTTATATATGTATATATAGAGAAATAAATGCATGTATAAAAAAACTAACATATGCGAAATATAAATTAGCTATATGATTATATATAGACACACATATATGTATATAAACATATATATATATATAATAAATATTTAATTAAAGGTAAATAATTTTATGATTTATTATATATACATAAATATATAATAGATAAATAAATCTATAGATGTCAGTATAATAATTTTAATATTTCTTCCAATTTAAAACTAACTTAGATTTGTAGATATTATAATTTTAATATATATTTTCCGTGAATTAATTAGTAGTTTCGGCCATAACTAATTGATATAAAATAGTTGTATGAAAAATTCAAAATTTTTAGAAAATCTAGGACAACATTATATAGGTTGTAAAAAAATTTGACATTTTTCTGAATTAAAATATTATTTTTAATAATTAATCACTATTCAGCGAAATTTATATTAATTATTAAAAGTATAAAATAATGTTCAAAAATTCTGCAAATTTTTTAGAGAGCTTCTGATATGATATAACAATTTCAAAAAAATATGAAATCTAATTTTAGAATCATTAATTATTTTACATAAAGTAATCAACCCATATAATCTTTAAATATTAATAATAAAATATATGATATAATATAAAATTAATTTTCGATGTTTATAATGCACAATAATCATAAAAAAGTACAAGCAAAATTTTTGAATCATCATTATATAGTATATAATGATATCTTTTTATATGAATAGTGTATATACATTTATATATATATATATATTAACATAATATTAAAATAAATTTTATATAATAAATAATGTATGATTATATTTTTAATATGAACATAAACATCAAAAATCATGCACATAACCAATCTGATTGTGACAATTACATTTACGTACAAAATCTCACCTAATTAATTATATAACGGTAATATATACATATGTATTCAGGTGTCCAAAATTAATAGATTATAAAACATGATATTATGTCTATGATATGAGTGAATATTACCTATCACAGATGCCATTGAGTCCGTGTTGAAATAATGAATTCCCTTCTTTGAATGTCTCCCGATCCATCGGATTGATAGTCTGGAATCGCCGATCTTTCACTATCGAATAACTTTGGATTTAGCTTGAATTTGATATGAGATTTTGGGAGATGATTTAGGGATTTGTTTCGACAAGCAAGAAAGATGATAATGGAGGCCAAAAAATGTGTGGAGATTAGGGTTTATAGATCCATAGAGATATATGTTTGCATAAGAAAGAAAATAGGTTAATCTTATTACTTATTCCCACTTAATCTCAACCATCTATTTCCAAGTCTATCCCTATATTTTAGCCCCATCATATATCTAACCAAACCATCCAATTTCTCCCTTGTAACTTCATGGACCATGAGCCTATTTCGCCCAAATTAAATACATACAATTATATTTAATGTAATCTATTATCAATATCTCATATCGATCGATATATTTATAACTATTATAACTATAAATTACATTAGTTATTTCTCAAATCATATTAAAATTTTATAATTAATATTTCAAAAATATTAATTAATTTATAACAATTATAAACTAATTAAATCGTTTGGTCTTAAGAGAATTCATTTCAGTTGTGTAACTCTTAGGTGTAAATTCGGTCAGCAAACAACATCGAACTATTCGAATGTTAACGTACACACATCACTTAGCAGGTGGTGTGACATTATGGCGAAATTTATCGCCTACTCATTTTTAGTAAAATCTTTTTTTAATTTAATAAGCGTTACCTGGTTGTGACATTATTTATACCAATTCTTTTCATCAAAACTATATCACTTTGGACTCATGGAATTTGGTAATGGTCAACAATCCAATATCATCCATATTCAACTCTATAGTCCAAATACAAAGTCCTTGGTTCAATAATGACAATTATTATTAATCGAAATTCTTTGGCCAAAGGGTTTGAATTTGAGTTGGCTGTGACACTAACACCATATAACCGAGGAGACGAATCCTCTCTTGAATAGTGCTTCACTGTCAATACTTCCACTCGACCCAACTTAGTCACTCGATGGAATGCCATGCCATGATTTCACTAGAATCAAAGCAAAGCTTTCACATTGTAGATCCATAGTATTCTCAAGTTGAGAGAACTATGTAAATCGATCATCGATATTTTCAGTTTGACCTTAGTTATATTGACCATCAAAAAACTATTAAGTGAGTCGTTCCATAGTTATCCAATAACTATTAGTATGTAATCTTCAGGTGCCCCCAATGGCCATGAGTAATATACTATCCAACATTTGGAGAGCATTACGTACTCTAGTCTCAACGGATACATCGATATCCAATCTCAATGCATCTTGACTAAGAACATTTAAAAGGTATATTTATTTTTATTGTGATCAACTACTCGTGATTACCACACTTTATAACTAATATCACAAAACTTGCCATTTATAGATTTTCTATTAAATATACTTCTAATTAAATTAATTAATTAATTAATATTACCGCATTATATCAAGTATATAATAGAAAGAAAATAGCTTCCATTTCGAACAAGATTGGTTATCGGGTCAGAAATATGTAACGAATTACATAATTACCTCTAGGGCATACCCCTAACTTTATCACTTATATTAAATCCAAATGAGATATTCTTTGCGCTAAAATATTATGTTAAATTGCGTACATGTGGAAATATTGCAGATATATAAGAGGTTCATAGTATGATTATAGAGTTATATCTAAAATACAGTAGTTATCTTTGAAGATCGAGTCGCCTGTAACACCTTGATCTACTTAGATCTCCTTGGATTTATAATCCACCACCCAAGCTTGCATTGAATGAGTTAAATAACCAATGGGGATTGTTGTGAGCATTTCCACCCAAGGAGTGATAGATGAGGGTTAGTTAAGCCAAATTAAAAATAGTTATGGTGCATGTGCTATAAGGGGTACAACTCGTCTGGACAACTTTAATCGAAGAAGGCAAGAAGCTCTTGAAGTAAAGTATGGGAAACATGGGAGAAAAACAAGGTAAGTAACCCCGGTTAGGAAGCTACCAGACAACAATTCTTATCTAGAAGCCATGTTATCGAACAGGAATTCTGTACGATAGCAAGAACATAAGACAATATTTCTTTTCTGGTGAGGAAGCCACCTGATAGGGTTTTTTGGCTAATATACATGGAATTGCCGAACCAGGGAGGTATGGAAACAAAAAATAGTTAGGAAGCCATCTACGTCCACCCACCGAGTAAAGTACCACCAAACCACCCTTTAAACGCCAAATTGAATAAGATATTCAAGGAAAGGAATTTGGAATATACGAAAATTTTAGATTGTATCTTTTGTATATGGAAATGACTGAACCAAGCATGTTATACAAGGAAACTACATATTTTATCGGTCTGACCTCTCTATCTCTTCACTCCTATAAATATCCAAGCTTTGTGCTGCATTAAGGATGAATTTTAGGAGCTACCAGGCAGTGCCGAACTGAAAAGCTGAACAAACTAATGGAATGACATATCTCACTATGATTATTGTAATGAACCACGTTTTTCGTATCGAAGAATCATGAAATATTTTTATTTTATTCGTATGAGGTCATAATTTGGGTATATGACTCTTAGGGATATTTTGTACACCAACAATTTTCCCCAAATTTCTATGTGAATATTTTAACCTTGAAAGTCTTTTTTGGGCTATCACATTTGATAGGAGTGAAATAAGGATCTCAAACTAATTTCATTGCTTCAGGATGATGGTTTCTCATTCTGTGGAGTAGTCATAACAGAAAAACGAACTTACGATTGGAAAGTTATGCCTATTTTTAGTTTTTGAAAGTTGCTGGCTAGAATTAATATGTAATTCATTAAGCCCATAAGTGAGTCCATTAGTATAATTATATTTTCCTTTTATTCCAAATCAAATCTAAACCATAATGAGCCCTAAATTCATCCCGAATCATCTAAATTGTTTTTTAAATCAAACTAGATTGTGAATTAGAGATTAAATTCTTAATTAAAAGATAGATATCATCAATTTGCTTGATTTGGAGTGTTTTTCTTCGCTGTTCGGATTAGATCTACACACAAATTGGTGGAATTTGGTAATTTTTGAGTGGTTTATACCTTCTCACTATGTTATACATGTTTATATGGTATAATTATAAGATTTAACCAATTTTAAATTGAGTTTGGCAATAATAAACTTTTCCAACTTTAATGACATGTTAATCTTTGCATGTAATATAGGTTGATTAGAAATAACCTTTATTTATATTCATATGTTCATGTCATATGTAGATCTATGTTAGAAATTGCATTATTTATCTTATTTTGATGGATTATAAGTTTTATTGGATGAAAATTAATTGTTAATCTATGTTTGGATGGTATTTTCTAGTGTTGTGATTGCATAGAAAGTTAGGTTGAAGAATTGAGTAATCGAAAGCAAAGTTGATCAGAATTTGATGAAACTTGGCGGATAGGCTTTAGACCATAACAGGAGATTATAGGATAATTCACACATTGATTGGATGCAAAATGATAAATCGAAGCAGAGTTAAAGGGATAGGTCGGACCCGACTTATGGCGATGGTTCATGAGTGACGGTCGACTTGATGACTTGGAAGATCGTGGCTAATAAAGGTTTTTTATGGCAAGGTTCTGGAAGATTGGCTAAGTGGTTGAGTTTACGAAGAGTTATCGAGTTAGGTTGGCGACGGTTTATGTCCATAACTCAATACCGAGTTAAGGGAAGGAGGCTATGAGTTGATGGTCAGTATAGGTGGATAGATTATAGCTAGATGAGGTGTTCTATATCAAAGATGCAAGAGAATTGGCTAAAGGTTGAGTGTGCTACCAAGTTATCTCTTAAACTAAATGAAGGAGCTTTGGATTGAATGTCGAGTTATCAAGGAGGGATGAGTCGGATTTCAAGGCGCTAGAAGGGGGGTACTAGAGACATAAAAGTGGAATTAGCCATTAGTTGGCTAAGTGTATAACTCGGCCCCAAGTTATACCTATAACTCGGCACCGAGTTATCATGGTGCATGATTTGGAACTTCTAAAGACTGTTGTTGAGGTTCTATAGATCGTGCTGGAGGTGTTGGCCCATTCATATTAGGTTGGATAGCGATATAATAACATGATGAAAAGCTATGTCTTTAGATGATAGCTCGTGTTAGGAATAGGTTTCGAAGATGGCAGCTCGTAAGGGAGGAAGCCGTATGATCAGGGAACGTGGAAGGGTTCCTCATGAATAATGGAAACTTGATTGAGCAAGAAAGGCTCGGTATCCAAATAGAGCAAAGGTGGGCTCGGGCATATGTGATAAAGAATAATTGATGCTCAGAGAGTTTTCAATTGTACTCAAAGCATGAGTATTGTAAGTGGGGACGCCTATGGGTCAATTGAAGGAGCTATATACATTGGACCTGTAGCTTTGTGTCTAGTGTCCAACTTTGGGCTGCGAGTTATGAGAGTACAACAGAGAACCGAGATTTCCATTATCTCCTAGCTTGGGGGCTGTACGAGTTATACATATTCAGGGCACAAGAAGTGATAGCTAGGATTATTGATGGATGCTATGGATCCTTTGGTTGTTTTATTTAGTAGGCTATCACTCATAGGTATCATGGAAGTAGGTATTGGAGATAGGAATGCCTGGAAGACTAATATCCTTTATTTAGTTTGTGGTATACATTTATGATATTGTGGAGTAGCATATTATAGTGTTATATGCAAACTCTTTGGTTGCAAGGATAGGTCAAGTATGGTTCGTGTACTCTTGTTCCTTACCATATTTACCAATATAGTATTTTGAGACTCATTTACCGCTCACACTAGACTGTTGTCTAATCCAAGGTTTTATGCTTTTCTTCTTATTATTTTGGGTACTCTTAAATGAGTAGGCTGGAGAGCATGTCTATGTGATGCAGTAGCTATTCGAAGGATGAGCTGGATAGAGCTATCATGTATCATACACTTATATGGATTCTACGCTTACTCCGTTGTGCAGCACAGGGGATCCTTAGCAGTGATTATTTATACTTGTATTTGTGATAGTTATTGAGTTTGTTTCCATTGTATAAACTCTATGAAATTTAATGTATAAATGTGTGAATCTATGATTTGTTCACATAGTTATTATTGTCTCTTCTGTTATACCTATGATATCATATTTATCCGTCGCTATGAGACATGATGAATTATATGCTATATTGGTTTATTTCAACCCTAATGATTGTCCTATATAAACCAGGCAGAGGTAATGCACCATTTATATACTATTAGTACCAGTGGTATAGCGTGTTTGTCACATTTGGTATCAGAGCTTTGGTTGCATGATTAACCCGAGTTGATACCGCGATCTTGTAGAGATAAGGAAGAGTTATCGCCTTAGATTGGATCTTGAGTGTGTGTGTGTATGTGAGCGAGTGCATACTTGTTATAAATTTGGTTTCCAAAACTATATAGTAATATATTGTATAGTATAAGTCGCATACACATGAGCACTTAGACACAGTTTTTTAATGGGAAACTGATTATTCTTGTTACAAATAATAAAGAGCCGACATACAAGGAATACTGTAAGATCTGTTTCAGGAGCTATAGGATTAAGAGCTGCTATGCCTCATTTTCAAGCTATGTTTAATGTGCTATGATGGTGACGATAATGAGAAATTCTCCGGGTATGGCTATCGGTTGAGGTGCTCTTGTGCAAGCACTTAGAGATGATTTTGCTAAGTTGAGCAAGAATTACTCTATTCTTAGAGGGAAACCATTCCATTAAATAGAATCAACCATAGAAGTGCAAGACTGTATTAATACTTGTAAGCACATCATTAATAATAGGAAGTGGATGACGCTATGATGAGAAAGTTGGCTTCAAGACATCTTCATAGGTGGACCTTGAATTGGAGGAACATCGTGACTATTGCTACACCTAAAGATCAGTTCAGTTGGGAATGGTTTAAGATAAGGTTCAAAGAAGGACTGCCCGGAACCGGTGAAGGATAAGAAGGTTGTGAAGGCGTATGCTTTGAATATAGTCCCAACTTCGTCGAGTGCTCCCTCGGTGAAGGAGAAAGGAAAGGGAGTCATTATTCGAGTGACCTGGTAAATAGATTGGCATTGAAACCTGAGATAGTAGACCGACCCCTAATCTTGACAAACCCTGTTGGACGCTGCACTAGTCTTTGCATGGTTTGCCATGGCTAAGTGTTATCGAGTCATGGATGCTCTTTTGTTTGTGATTGCTTCGTTTTGAATTTCATTGGGTTTGGGATTATCTTGGAAATGGAATGGCATAGGAAATATGCAGCGATTGTAGATTGCAAGAAACTATTGATGATAATCAGGGATGTGGATGGGCGAATGACAGTGATTGGCTGCTTACCAAAGGATGGGGTGATGGTTAGCTTTCAATATTCGCTTAAGGGTCAATGGGAGGGATTGTCATCTCTGTCCATCAGGAAGTGATTGGATTTTCGCTGCATGGAGAGATCGAGTTTCAGACAGACTTCATTCAGCACGCCAGAGCAATAATTATGCCTTTGAGGCATATTACATCCATAGAGCGGAAGGAATTGGAGGTGCAGGTGAATGACCTATTAAGGAAGAGGATCATTGATGAAGCATATCTTAGTGGAGTGCATTTATCGTATTCGCAATTAAGGTGGATGGCTCTTTGAGGTTGTGTGTGGATTGTCGTGGGCTGAATAAGGTAATGAAGAAAAACAAGTATCCACTCACATGTATCGATGACTTATTTGATCAGCTGCACGATGCAAAGGTGTTCTCCTAAATGGATTTGGCAATGGAATTTCACTAGCTTATTATAGTGAAGGAGAGTGTGCCTATTACTGCATTTCGTATGCCGTTGGAATTTTATGAGTGGTTGGTGATACTATTTTGGTTATCCAACGCTTTGGAATAAATTGTGGATCTCATGATTCAGGTTTTCAAAGACCATCTAAATAAATTCATGCTTCTGTTCATGGATGATATTTTGATCTACTTTAGAAACAAAGGAGCACAAGATGCACTTGAGGATTATGCTAGAGATATTGAGGAAGCACATGTTGATAGCGAAGTTTTCTAAGGGTCACTTTTGGAGTGAAGAAGTGTGATTCTTGGGTCATGTTATTTCAGGATAGGATATAGCAGTAGATCCTATGAAGGTGGCAGTGGTCCAAGATTGGAATCGCCCTAAGAATGCTACGGATGTGAGAAGTTTCCTAGGATAGGAAGGATACAATAGAAGTTTCATAAAGGATTTCACGAAGTGAGCAGCACCGTTAACCAAGTTGACGAAGAAGAATCAAACTTTTGTATGGGATGCGTAGTGTGAGCATGCATTTGTGAGTTTGAAAGAGAGGTTGACAAGTGCACCAGTGTTGACCGTTTCAAATAGAAATGAAGAGTTAACAGTATATGCTGATGCTTATAGTACTGGATTGGATGCGGTGTTGATGCGGAAAGGGAAAGTTGTTGCCTATGTTAGTCGACAACTGAAACCACACAAAATGAATTATCTGACTTATGATTTGGAATTAGCGACAAATGTTTTTGTTTTAAAGATATGGAGGCACTATTTTCTAGGAGAAAAGTTTGAGCTGTTTATGGACCACAAATCCTTAAAATACATTTTCTCTTAGAAGGATCTCAACCTTCGACATCAACCACGATTGGAGTTCTTGGCCTCTTAGGATTTTAGTATTTCCTATACCATAGGAAAAGGGAATGCAATCGATGATGCGTTGAGTAGAAGATATGAAAATTTGGGGGAAATGTTCTTAGAGTGGAAGAAAATAGAGTACATCACTGGATATAACTTTGGACCTCATTGCGAGCTGGAGCCAGAGATGTTAGTAAGTCTGTCGATAAGACCTACTCGAACTGAAAGGATCGGTATTAGTCAGAAGCGAGATGCTAGGCTAATAGAGATCATAGTAAGGATAGGAAAAGGAGAAGAATGTGAAAACATATAGCAATACGAACTCGACCATGAAGGTTGGCTTTCTAAAGATGGGAAGTTGTTTGTTTCCGATGTTGACTGATTGCGAGATGAAATGCTAAGAGAGTGTCATCATTCTAGATTGATAATTCATCCTGATGGTAACAAGATGTACCGAGATATGAAGCGAACTTACTACTGCGAATGTATGAAGAGGGACATTAGGGTATTCATCTCCAAGTGTATGAACTACCAATTGGTAAAGGCAGAGCTGAAGAAACCTAATGGATAGCTGCATCCACTAGAGATTTCTGAATGGAAATGGGAGCAAGTATCAATGGATATTATTGATGGATTTCCCAGGACTTGAGTAGTGTACGGCGACATTTGGGTCATAGTTGATTTACTGACCAAGAATGCAAGGTTTATACCTATCAAGTTATATAGAATAGCATCACTTTGGAAGAGTTGTTTATAAAGTGGATAGTACGATTTCATGGTGTGCCAAAGAGCTTGTGAGCGACCGAGATCTATTGTTCACTAGTTGGTTTTGTAAGATCGTACAAGAGGCTTTAGGGATGAAGCTGCATCTTAGTACAGCTTATTACTCGCAAATGGATGGGCAGACCAAAAGAGTAAATCGTATATTGGAAGATCTTTTGCGAGCATGCATTATAGACTTTGGTGGATCATGGGTCATTTGCATTAGGCAGAGTTTGCATACAAAAACAATTATCAATCGAGTATTGGTATGGCTCCATATAAAGCATT
Source organism: Allium cepa (assembly GCA_030765085.1). Classification (NCBI taxonomy): domain Eukaryota; kingdom Viridiplantae; phylum Streptophyta; class Magnoliopsida; order Asparagales; family Amaryllidaceae; genus Allium; species Allium cepa. The sequence goes on from CM060935.1 coordinate 65,874,556, forward strand.
ATATGGAAGACCGTGTAATGCTCCTTCATGTTGGTGGGAAGCGGGCAAGAAATCGGTACTTGGACTGATGTTAATTAGAGATACATTAGAGAAGATTGAGGTCATTCAACAATGAATGAAAGCTACTCAGGATCAACAGAAAGATATGCGGTTAAAACACAAAGAGATTTGAAGTTTCTATCAGTGATACGGTATTTGTAAAGGTTTCTCTTCTAAAAAATGTAGTTTAATTCGGTATAAAGGGGAAGTTGGCACTGAGATTTGTATGTCCTTTTTCGATAGTCGAGAGAATCAGGATGCTAGCATATAGGGTCGATTTACCTCAGAAGATGGCAGGCATGCACAATGCTTTTCATGTCTCTTATCTATGGAAGTTTGTGCACAACTAAGTCGTGATGATTACATCGAATCAACTTGAAGATGCTGAAGTAGAATCATAAGTTTCTATAATTCGTAGGCTGCTTCATATTGTTGGATACAATATGAAACAACCTAGAAGGAAGATGGTAAAAAACTAGTTAAGATACAATGCAGCAAAAGTGACGATGATTGTATGCGGGAGACGGAGAAGAGCACGAGGACTAGGTGTCCTAAGCTCTTTGAATGGTACGACCTAATATTTATCGTATATACTTTTACCATTGAAATATTATATTCGATAAGTTAGTATTTTGCATGCTAGGATAGGTTCACTATGATTGCATGGTTGTTTATTTGAGATGTTTGATGGTTGCTTACAATTGGTAGGCATGTGGGATGACCACGATTACTTATACTTTGGCTTGTTTGGGGATTTCCATGGCGAAATTCCTAAAAAGAGGAAGAATGTAACGACTCGTATTTTACATATCGAGGATTGTAAAATATTTTTTTACTCTTTGAGGTCGTACGATTCTATAATTTGAGGATATGACCCTTAGGGATATTTTACACACCTATGATTTTTTTCGAATTTCTCTATGACCGTTTTAACACTGAAAATCTTATTTGGGCTATTACTTTTGATATGCGTCAAATTTCAATCTCAAACCAGATCCATTGCTTTAGGATGATACTTTCTCATTTCGTAGAGTGGTCATAACAGAAAAATAGACCTATGGTTAGAAAAATTATGTCTATTTTAAGTTTTTTAAGCCGTTGGTCAAAATTAATATGTGACTAATTAAGCCCATTAGTGAGCACATTAGTCCAATTAGAGATTACTATAAACAGGGGCTGAAGGAGTCAAATTCAAACTCCCCCCCATTCCAAATCAGGTCTAAATCCTAATTAGCCATATATCCATCCTAGTTCATTCAAATTTCTCTCTAAATCAAACTATGTTATGGATTAGAAATTACATTCTAAATTAGAAGATAGAGATCATCGATTTGATTGATTTGGAGTGCTTTTCTTTGATATGCGAATTAGAACTACATATAAATTGGTTGAATTTGGTAATTGGTGATTGGTTTATGCCTTCTCACTATGTTATACATGTTTATATGGTAGAATTGTAGAATATAGCATGTTTTAAATTTATTTGGCCATAAGAATATTTTTCGACTTTAATGATATGTTAATCCATGCATTTGATATAGTTCGATTAGAATTCACCTTGATTTATGTTTATATATGCATGTTATATTTAGATCTATGTTAGAACTTGCCTTGTTTATCTTATTTTGATGAATTGTAAGTTTTTTAGATGAAAATTGCATATTGATCTATGTTTGGATGTTATAATTTGATGTTGTTTGCTAGTGTTTGATTACATAGAAAGTTAGGTTGGAGAATTAAGCAAATCAGATGCAAATTGGTCAGAACTGGACGAAACTTGGCAGATAGGCTCTAGAGCATGGCAAGAGGATATAGGATAACTCGCACATTCATTGGATGTAAAGTGATAAGTCGGACTCGGGTTAAAGGGATAGGTCAGACCCAGCTTATGGTGATAGCTCGTGAGTGAGGGTCGACTTGATGGCTTGGAAGACTATGGCTAATAGAGGTTGTTTATGGCAAGGTTTTAGAAGATTGGCTAAGTAGTTGAGTTTATGATGAGTTATCAAGTTAGGTTGGTGATGAGTTAAGCCTATAAATCAATACCAAGTTATGGTGAAGGAGGCTATGAGTCGGTGGTCAGCATGGATGGATAGAGCATAGCTGGATAAGGTGTTCTATATCAAACATGCAAGAGGTTTGGCTAAGGGTTGAATGTACCACCGAGTTATCTCTAGAACTAGAAGAAGGAGCTTTGGATTGAACGCCGAGTTATCAAGGAGGGATGAATCACGGTCCAAGGCATTGGAAGGGGAGTACTAAAGACATGAAAGAGGAATTAGTCATTAGTTGGTTAAATGTATAACTCAGCACCAAGTTACCATAGTGCATGATATGGAGTTGGAACTATTAGGGACTGTTGTTGAGGTTTTGTAGATTATGCTGGAGGTGTTGGCTCATTCATATCAGGTTGGATGACGATATAATAGCACGATGAAAAGCAATGGCCCTTGAATATTGGCTCGTGTTGGGAGTAGATTCCGAAGATGGCGGCTATTAAAGGGGGAAGCCGTATGACTTGGGAATGTGGAAGGGTTCATCGTGAATAATAGGAACTGGATTGAGCAAGAAGGGCTCGGTATCCAAATGGAACAAAGGTGGGTTGGGTATATGTGCTAAGGAATCATTGATGCTTGAAGAGTTTTTAGGTGTACTTAAAGCATGGGTATTGTAAGTGGGGATGCCCATGTGTCAATTGAGGGGCCTGTATACCTTGGAACTTTAGCTTTGGGTCTAGTGTCCAGCTTTGGGCTACGAGATACAAGCGTACAACCAAGAACCAGGTTTCCACTAGTCCATGGCTTAGGGGCCATACAGGTTATCATATATTTAGGGCACAAGGAGTAATATTTAGGATTGTTGATTGATGCTATGGGTACTTTTTTGTTTTCTTTAGTAGGCTATTACTCATAGGTATCATTGGAAGTAGATACTGGAGACAGGAATACCTAGAAGACTGATATCCTTTATTTGGTTTGTGGCATATCTTTATGATATTATAGAGTAGCATATTATAGTGCTATATGCTAACTCTTTGGTTGTAGGGACATGTCAAATGTGGTTCGTGTACTATTGTTCCGTACCATATTTACTTGCATAGTATTTTGAGACTCATTTACCACTCACATCAGACTGTTGTCTGACATAAGGTTTTATTCTTTGCTTCTTGTTATATTAGGTACTCTTGAATAAGTAGACTAGATAACAAGTCTAGGTGACGTAGTAGCTGTTCATAGGATGAGTTGAATGGAGTCGTATTATATACTTTTATGGATTCTACACTTGTTACGCTACGCAGCACTGAGGAGCCTGAGCAGTGATTGCTTATACTTGTATTTGAGATAGTTATTGGGTTTGTTTCCATTGTATAAAATCTATAACATTCGATGTATAACTGTGTAGATCTGTACTCTGATGATTTGTTCACATAGTTATTACTATCTCTTATGTTATTTCTGTAATATTATATTTTATCCATGCGCTATGAGATATGACATGTTATTTACTATATTGGTTTATTTCAACACTGATGATCATTTGATATCAGCCAGTCGTGGACAAGCACTATTTATATGCCATTGGAGCTGGTGGCATAGGGCGGTCGTCGCAATTATTGTATTTTGCATTTAAATCATTGTAAAGATGATATATAAAGAATGCAATAAAAAATGAATAGTGGATGTAGGCAACTTCGGGCTGAACCACTATAGATCCATGCATATTTTATTTTACTATCATTTTCTACTCTTTTGCTACTGTAAATCGATTGGGGTTTTTTATCCACTCTCTGTGCAAATATTTTTGGTTTATTCATCGAGAGCCAAGTCTGAACATGCTTCCAAGATCAAAGTAAAGGCAGGTGCTACCAGCAGGAATGCTAACCAGACAGCAATTAATCAAGACAACTACTCATCCAACACTCTAGGACTACGCACTGTCACCAAAGGCGACTTTGATAGATTTGTGGTGGAATTCGATACCGAGTTCGCTATCGCACAACAAGATATTGTGGATTAGATAATGATACGCTTAGGGCAGACACAGGCCGTCGAATACAACATTGAAGTGTGAGGATGATCCCAATCTTGGGGTTCTAGGAGGCAAAGAAGGTCGTGTTCTAGTAGTGGATCTGATCAGAAGAATCGGAGAACAAGAAGAGTAGACGCCGAGGATGTGGATTGAGGAAGGACTCAGCCCGAAGCTACACCCATGGAATGGTTCAATGTCAAACCAACAAGTGGAGCCACTGTGCCAGGACCAGCTATGATTGATCCCTTTCATTCTAATCGACACTGCCGTGCCTTGGCTGAAATGGCAACTATGGAAGAGGTCGACACATCTCCGCTCATCACCTGAACTAGAAGACTGAATGACAAGGATAACTAGGGAATGTGTGAAACATGAACAAGTAGAATGCAAAATTAGGGCGAGAGTTGGTTGCCCATAGATTCTCTATAGAAATAGAAAACGTTCAGAACCCTAAGAGCTTCCAAATGTCCACCATGGATCCTTATCAAAATCTGACTAACCATATAGTACCTTTGCAGCGGTGCACACAAAAATTCTAATAAGTGGAGCAATAGAAAAATCTTTTGCAAGAGTTTTCCCTTATTCCTGGAAGATCTAACAACGATATGGTTTTATCGCCTACCTTCTGGCTCAATCCACCCGTGATCGATGATAAAGGAAAATTTTATCACCCAATTTAGGGTACACGTGGAAAAACCTAAAAACCTATATTCATCATCAGACATGAAGAAGAGAGAGGATGACATACTGCGATGATACATAACTCGTTTCAATGCCGTAGCAGCTAGTGTCCAAAATGCCGATGAATAACTGACTCTTATGGCGCTATGTGGAGGCGTGCGCCTAGACACGAAGATTGCTTGAAGATCAACTAAGGAAAACCGACCACTTTGATGGATTTCTTTTATGAGGCAATAAAGTATATGCGGTTGGAGGAAGCTGCAACCGAGTGACAGATTGTAATGGTTATCAAGTCTCAGAAGCATCTAATAGTGTAAATGCTATGGTAAAGGGCAATGGAAGAAGTTTTTCCCAAAAGAAGAAGGATAACCATCAAAGTGACTCTAGTGGAAAAAGGTGGAATAGAGGAGATTTAGGTCAAGACGGAGGTTCGATGCTTTGATGAACCTAAATGATACCATAGAAAGCATCTATCTTGCAACGCAAGCGAAGCTTAAGTACAATTGGCCTCAGTCGAGAAAGGAGACTAAAGCGAACACAAGTACGGTAAAGTATTGTAGATTTCATGAATCTTATAAACAAGACACTAATAAATGTCGTCACTTATGAGATATTATAGAGGCATACATACAAAGAAGAAATTGGAATGGTGTGCCAAAATTCCTCACGTATCCCCAGTTCCTATGCAGCATACCCGAAAGCATACCTAACTAGAAAATGATGGGGAGGGAATCAATGCTGATTGTGAGAAGGATGGGATGGTGGTAATTAACACCACAATAGGAGGACCTCATGTAGCAGGAAAAAGTTGAAGTTCTCTACAGCCTATAGAGTCGGCATAGTAGAATGACGCCGGGATGCTGCCAAGGAATGCTATGTAGTAGAACTCCATGAGGATAAATGTTAAAAAAAGGGAAGAGCACAAAGGTCACCCTCTGCACTAAGAAATTGGTTGCATAACAATTAAAGGAGGGCCCCCACTAGGGTTTACAAGTGTTCCTTTTAATGAACTTGACCAAAGAGATGGAGCAGAGGGGCCATAGCGGAGCATGGGGAGGCGGTAGAATTTGTGGAAGTAGATAATAATGACCCTACGAAGTTGATGAAGACCGGATCCAAGCTAGAGCGAGATATGAAAATAAAATTGATTGGATTCTAATGAGATAATCAAGATATGTTTGCTTGGTACAATGTAGCCCTATATCGGATTTCCCACTCAATTGCATGTCATGCCTTGATTATTGTCGATCTATGATTTTTATTGTAAACAAAAATCACGATATAGTTTACCATAAGCGCAGATCGTTAGTTGTAATATTTTTACAAATATGGGTCGAATCCACAAGGAGTTATTTGATTAGTAATGTTTACTTTAACTTCTAGGTGAGTTAGATGATTTGAGAAGTTGAATCTTACTACTATAAATAAGAAACCATCAGAAAATAAAAGAAAATGATTTGATGCAAATAAGAAAAAAGGAAGCAGAGCTTGGCGGATTGTTCAAACTGACTCTGACAATGTCAGTACAGGTCGGTGATCCTTATGTGTCCAACTCATAAACTGAGACTAATGTATAACGTCCATGCACTATCTTTCTAGCTTATGTGAGTGTGGGACAAAGGTTGGTGGGTGAACGCATTAATGCTAGATGTACTGGCAATGTTGGATATCTTTGGTTTATTATTATTATTATTATTATCACTAGTAATTTATGATAATTATTATTATAATTATATTTATTATTATTTAAGAGAGAGTAATGCAAAATCATCTTAGCATATCTTCATAATAAAGATTGAAAACATTATCGCACGTACTTTAGATTTACCACTTTAAAACAATGGTAATAAATTTCAACAAACTTCATATTTGTCATCTCTGAGTACCTATATATTAGTTTCACTATTATCGCTTGTAATTTAAACTTTTCATATGAAGCTAGTGATTCAAAAAAATTTCTTCGAATGACTAATATAGCGCACCTACTCTATCATACCTATTCAAAATAAATCAATTTCATCTAATTTTAAAATAATATATAGAAAAATGTTATGCATGTAAGTTAGAAATGCAATTTTTTAATGTATAGCTAATATGGGATGCATATGAATTGCATTGGAAAAAAATGATGCAAAACAACATGAAAAATATGAACACAAATGCAATGCAAAATAAATAAATAAAAATGCAAAAAAAATAAAAATATGAATGCAAATGTAGTGCATGCTTGAATGCAGCTACTCTCCCCGACACTAGAATTAAGCTACATCCCATTAGCCAAAACAATTCCCTAGAAGCATAAATTGGATTTGATCATCTCATCATTATCATTTTCTTCAAATTGTAAAAATGATTTCAATTGTTGTCCATTTACTTCGAAAATTTCACCGATTTTTGGATTTTCCATTTCAACAACCCCAAGGATATATTGTTTTAAACTTTTGACCCATTTCAAATCTTTTACGATGTATACCTCTATCTTGGTATGCCCTTTTTATTGGTCTTTGCATTTTTGTAGGCTTCATTTCAAAGTTTCTCTAATTCTGATAATTGTAATTTCCTATGTGGAACTACTACATTAATGTCAAAATTGAGGTATAACTACCGATAATGCATAATGTCTTAACTCTACTGGTAGATGAAAAGCTTTACCATAAACAAAACGGTATGATAACATTCCTAGATTGGTTTCGTATGCGGTGTGGAAAGCCCAAAGTGCATCTATTAATTTTAATGACCAATCTTTTCTATTGGTGTTTACAGTCTTTTCAAGAATTTGTTTTAATTTTCTATTTGAAAATTAAACTTTCCCACTTGTTTGTGGATGGTACAAAATAGCCACTTTTTGAGTGTTTGAATACTTCTTAAGTAACGATTCGAAAGCACGATTATAAAAATGAGTACCATTATCACTTATTATGGCTTGAGGAATACAAAGTCGATAAAATATATTTTCTTTAGGGAATTTGACAACCACCTTGCTATCATTTGTTTTGGTAAGGACTGCCTCAACCCATATTGAAAGGTAATTAACTACAATTAAAATGTATAAGTTGCTGAATATGTAAGGAAATATGCCTATGAAATCAATACCCCAAACACAAAATATTTCTACAAACAAAATTGAATACAAAGGCATTTCATTTCTTTTAGTGATTTTCCATTTTTGTTGGCATCGTAAACATTTATTACAAAATATGCATGCATCTAGATAGAGAGTGGGCCAATAAAACCACACTGTAATATTATAATAGCTGTTTTCCTTGCTCTAAACTGTCCACCACAAGCTTGACTATGTGGAAATGATATAACACTATGGAAATATTCATTGGTTACACATCAATGAATGATCTGATCGAGATAATACTTGAAAAAAGAAGGGTCATCCCTGTAATACTCCTTAACATTAGAATTTTTTTTCGCTTATCCTATGTTGACTAGGGTGAATGCACTTTGTTAGTCACCAACTAATTCACTATGTTGGAATACCATGGTGCATTAGTTATGGATAATAAGTGCTCATTGGGAAACATTCTTTGATTTTGGTGTCATCTATGTTCACTTGTGCAGTGTAGGAGAGCTGATTAGCCATACCATTCTTGAAACTTTTTTATCTTGTATTTCCAAGTCAGATTCTTGAAGAGGAAGCTCCCAATGGATTAGGCAAGGCTTGGCATCTTTCTTTGGTAACAAATATCTTAAGGCTGGATGATTGGTGTAAACAATGACCTTCGAGCATAAGAGATATGGTCTAAATATTTTAAGAGCAAAGACGATTACAAGAAACATCTTTTCAGTGGTTGAATAATTGAGTTGTATATCGTTAAGAATTTTGCTTGCACAACAGATAACTCAATGATGACTATTAATTCTTTAACCTATAATAGAACCAAAGGTAATGTTCGAAGCATCATATATTATGTCAAACAATTGTGTCCAATCGGGGGTTAAATTATTGATGATGAGGCCAAAATCGACTTTAATTTAACAAAAGAAATTTTACATTTTTTCACTGAATTCAAATTTAGTGCTTTTTATGAGTAAATTCGAAAGAGGTTTTACAACTTTTGAAAATATAAACCTCATATAATATCCCACATGACCTAGAATGAGCGAACATCCTTGAAGCCTTAGGGGGAGGAAGTTAGCAATCAAGTACATTTTTGATCTATTGACCTCTAGAACATCCTTCGAGACTATATGACCTAGCACGATACTTCATTTTACCATGAAATGAAACTTTTCCCAATTTAACATGAGTGGTTTCTATTTACATCTTTTAAGATGCATTCTAATTGAAGGAGATATTGATCAAAGGATGATCCATATATAGAAAAACCGTACATGAAAATTTCTATGAAATCCTCCACCATATTGGAAAATATTCTCATCATTCACCTTTGGAATATGCAAGTGCATTACATAGTCTAAAGAGAATTCAACAATAAGTGAAGGTTTCGAAAGTGCATGTGAATGTGGCTTTGTATTAGTCTTCTAAAGCAATAAGGATTTGGTTATATCCCGAGTATCCATCAAGAAAACATTAGTTCTCATGTCTGGCTAAACGTTCGAGCCTTTGATTGATGAATAGTAAAGGGAAGTGGTCTTTCCTTGTTGATGCATTTAATTTCATATAATCAATGCATAAATGCTAGTTGGTGTTCACTTTTTCTTGAACAAGCCCATTGTTCTCTTTTTTACCACAGTGATCTCTGATTTCTTTGGTGCCACTTGAATTGGATTTACCCAGCTGCTATTGAAAATTGGATGGATTATGTTATTATCTAAGCACTTGATTACTTCTTCTCCAACCACTACTCGAGTATTGGGATTCAACCACTGTTGGGCATCACATAAGGGTTTAGCCTCATCAATCAAATGTATACGATATTCGTCAATGAATGGGCATATGCCCTTGACATCAACAATTACCCAATCCAATGCTTCTTATTTTCCCTTGGTATTTTTAAAACCTTTTCCTCTTTGTCTTCGATCAAATCCATAGCTATGATTATCAGAAAAGTTTGGTTTGCACCTAGGTAAGCATATTTTAAATTTTTTTGAAGAAGCTTAAGGTCAAGTTTTGGCTTCTCATGCACGATTAATAAATGTGACGACCTGGATTTCTACGCCCAGAAAACCGTTTCGTCTTGAAGAAAGAAAGGGATGAGAAAATAGAAAAGATAGAAAAGAAAGAACAACAACATCAGAATCTCACAGCGGAACGAATAAATTATAATAATCACATAAGTATTTACATAACATACAACATAAATCAGAGTTATATAGATAATTCATCACATACTAGACAGTTATAAACACCTGTCTAGTTAATACAACACAGCTCAAACAAATAGCTCAAAGATACCAACACAGCGAAACTATATGAATATCTACAACGCTGAAGCCTCCTGCTCCACTGCTCCTTCGAAATTCGTCAAAGCTAACCTGAATCCCTTGGCTACCCGTAAAAAATTAGGTACCCGAGAGTTTATGAAAAACAAAAATAAACTCCGGGTCAGACATTGGTCTGGTGTGAGTAACAGGTTAAAGTTGCTTAACTTTGAAAATCTTTTGAAAACAAAAGGGTATCACGTAAGACTCTCCACAAATAAACATGGGTAAGTTTTTACCTTATGCTAACCAAAACATTTGATAGGAAATTCAATGATATTATAATAGGTCTAGGGTTTTCAAGTAAATAGAAAATAGCCGAAATTGTTACATCTATTAAATTCCAGCTACTAGCCATAAAAGTGGGTAATACAATCAAAACCGTGGGCACTTATTGGATTGTGGATTCCATACAATGGCAGGGCTACTGGGGTACCGCCCGTCACAGTACGTGGCCTAGATCAACGTATCGAGGATCACTCCCGACCCCCTGCAACATAAGGCCGGAACCATTCCGTACTGAACAGTCCCGAACAAGATAAACCCCGCAGTTGTTTGCAACCAACTGCCCACGCAGCCGAAAATAAAGGGACATCTAGACAGGGGAATATCCTTGTCCTGCTTGGGCATGACCCACCTAACCTTGCTGCACCTCCCCTGTTTAGCCATTCCCGGTTGATGAGGCTTGAGGCTGCGATTACCTCTATAGAATACGTTTCTTAGAATGCTCATTGCCCACCTGACGATGTGTTGAAAGCATTCAATCCATACAAGTTCGTTCCGGGTTCGAACGAAACCGAAGGCATTATCTCGTTACACTCATTTTGGAATCACCCTCAGAGTTAACGACGATAACCCTTGCATTCTGAACCTTCATCTTCACTTCAGATTAATGACCTATCGTTAATTTGGAATCGATGTGGTTTTCGGATGTTCCAAATAAGGAAAACCGATCTCGTTCTCATCGAAATCCAAAACGTGTCTTTTAAGGCCAAGTTGTCTATTTATTCTTAACAGTTTAATTCAATATAATTCAATATACACAAAGATGGATAATTCATAATATCACAATAGATAATCACAGATAATCTCATAAACAGATAATCAATATTATCATCCAAACAGATAATTAAATATTATCATACTTAAACCAAACATCCATATCACATAGATATTACTCATCTCATATTTGAGATCACAATCATCAAATGAAATATCAATATCATTCATAAGCAATGATTTATAAATCACAATCTATAATTAATTTAAAATGAATTAAATTAACTACTTCAATCTCTAATTAATTTAAAGTAAGTTAAATTAATTACTCCATCTATAAATCCTGCTTATACAACCATTAATTAATTATAAACCAAATTAATTAATTATTCTCTAGGTATAAATCTTGATTAAATACCTTTGATTAATCATTTTCTAATTACAATAGGTAATTAGTCTTTAATTAATTTCACAAATTAATTATCCTGAATTATTCATAGTAATTAACTTTTAATTTCTTCATTTATAATTGATTACATTTATTCTCAATTAATTACATCAATTAATCACCACAATATTATTATTTCTTAATTAAACAATTCTTAATTTCATCATTAATTTATATTAATTAATGATCTCTAACTTAGATTTAAATTTAATTAATTTATTTAATTTAATTTAATTACATTAAGTGATAAATCTTTAATTAAACACAATTATTAATCACCTTGATTAATATCAACTAGTAATTAGCTACCCTTAATTACTTATTAACAAATTAATTATCTCATAATTAATTATCTCCTTTAATTAATCCTCTGATTAATTACAAAAGTAATTATCCAAATTACTCCATTAACACATCTTCTTTTCACTAATTACATTCAGTAATTAACATTAATTACTTCCTTAAGTAATTATGCTCCATTGAATACACTAAGTAATTATACTTATCAATTTATCAAATGATTATCTTAAATTAATTAAACTAAATTAATTAACTTAAATTAATCATTTTATCAAAATTAATTACATTAATTAATCTCTTAATTACCTTTATCAAGTAATTACATTTAAATTTACAATAGATTATCTAATTAATCTAATTAATTATTAGAATTAATTAATTAAGTAATAATCCTTAGTTAATTATCTTCATTAACTAATAACATTTCTTAATTTACCTTTTTAATAATCTCTAGTATATATTAATCTAAATTATTAATTTATAAAATATGTCATTTCTTAATTAACTTATTCATTTAATCATTTAAATATCTTAATTATTCCTACGATAATTTATTTCTTTATTAATGACTCATAAATATTAAAGTATATTAGAACATTACATTTCAAATTTAAATTCAAAATTTCATTTTGAATTTAAGATTCAAAATGATTATTATTAAAACATTAACTAAATTTAAATCCAATTTATAATCTTTTAAATAAATGAAAATAACATTTATTATTTTTATATGAAACTTATATAAGATAGACCTATAAATTACTTAACTTTAGTTAAAAATTTAGCTTTTAAATTACATTGTATTTTAACTTGCAAATTCAAGTTAAACAATTTATTTAACGTTTAAAATTCTGATTTAAACTTTCTTTTAATAACTTGAATTAAAAACTGATTTTTCCAAATCCAAATCCATTTAAAACCCTTAAGAATTCAAATGTTCATTTGAAACTATACTTTAAATTTAGGAATTTAAATCACAGTGTAAATTTTGTTTCAAAATTTTAAATTAATTTAAAATCTGAAACCTGTCAGATTTTTAAAACCTGAAACCCACCTTTAAACACTTGTACTAGATTTCATTTCAAATTCGAATCCGAAAATAAACTTGAATTCAAACCTCCCACTGAATTTAGACTTGTTTAAATCTATACTTATTTCAGGTTTCATTTGAGTTTGTTTTTAAAACAAAACAAACAGTTCTTCCAGGTTACAAAAGTCTGAACAACATTTACTCGAGTGCACCTAGGTCTGCTTCGAGTCCTCCACTCCCCTACTTCGAGTCATATACTTGAATGACTCGAGTATGTCCCGAGTTAAAACCCTGCACACAGAAAAAAAAAAAACCCCAGCCTTCAATGGCACGGTGCACGTGCACCGTGGCCCCAGCCAACTCCGGCCACCCACACGAACCCCAACACGTCGCCGACTACCCTTAGATAACATCACGACTACCCAAAATCCATCACCACGCCCAAATCAAAAACGAGCAGTAAAAAGCAAAACCTGGAAATACAAGACCCAACCCTTCCCAAACCTGTCAACGTGCCGTTCACCCAACCTCGGCCACCTGAACTCGTAAAACTCCGGCCATGAACTCGCCTTCGACCAAGCTACCAACTCCTAAGACCGCGTGCAACTCGATGCACGGTGGACGTCGCGGTGATCAAGAATTCAATCGCCATAAAAATTGGGGTTACAAACTTCGAACTACGGCCACCATCGCCACCGTGCTCAGACCAACCACTAACCATTTTTCCCATCACCTGGGTAAGCTCCTCCATCATCAAGCAGAGCCCGACCAACCAACCAACAATGATCACCCCAAAAATCCCAAATTTGCACTTTAAGTTCAAACCAGTACCGCTCTAAATTCCTAGTATTAAAAATCATGTTTTAAGTTTTAAAATTCATACTTTGTTACAGAGATTCAAAGTATGTCCTTGAATTCAAAATCTAAAAGGTTTGGTTTTTCTCTTATACAAGTTTTACTCTGTTATTTGATTTTTCCTGAACAATATTCAGCTTTAGTTCAACTTGAATAAAACTTAAACTCTAAATTATGTTGAAACAAACAATTTCTGTTTGTATTATAAATCCTAAAAGCTATTAGATCAAGTGATAAAAATAGTTTGGATCAAACTCAAACTTGGAAACAGAATTACTAAGTTTGTTACAGAGACTTCATAATGTATCCAGACAACATTCATATGCACAGAGGATTTCATACATACAAACCACACTCATTCCACATTTTGCAACAAGTTTAAATACTTAAGTTTTAGTAATTAAAGTTACTCAGCTTGATTAAAGAAAAGGAACATAGAACCATTGTTTTGAACAGTTAGAACTTTAAAAACTGGAAAGTAGTTTTGCTTGATTTTCCTTTGATTCATATTGCCTTTTGTTATTGATGCTTCAGTTTATATAAATGGAAATGCTACTTGTATATCTTAGGTTTACTAATCTATGTTGAACGAACTAGAGAAGATGGCATGTATATAAAGAAGTTTATAGTGGAAGGTGATAACTGGGTTAAGCACATGCAGATATAATTATGTTCTTGTTTGTATCAGGCAAGATATTTATCAAATGGGGGCTGAGATGCTCAATAAGCTTTCGAATTGACTTAAGTTGGCGCTGAGATGAAAGCTAATGTACTATATGTTTCCTACTAATACAATCTTATGTTCAGATATTTTTTTATATTTTCTTTGCTTTGTATTTTTTTTCTTAACAGGCTACATTCATATTTATCTTGCTTTGTACATATTTTTTTTCCTTGCTTGAACCTTCATCTACAAGCTACCTGCACATTAATTTATTTTTACTTTACTCTGCATTTCCAAATTCTACAGGCTACACACCTATTTTACTTACCTGGCAGCTTTATTTTTTTTATTTTTTTATACAAAGCCTGCATATGTTATATTGTACTTAATGTCTCCTATTACCCATTTTTATTCATAGATATTTTATTTACTTTGATCTTGCCTGAGTCTTTATTTGTGTATGTTGACATTTCACTTGCAGCATATCTAATCTAATCTTTATATATATGATTCTTGCCTGCATATCTATTTTATAGACATGATTACTTGCCTTTGTATTTTACATACATATTATAAAATTTGTTTTAGTCATTTGTTTGGTTTATTACTTTAGTTACTTATTGTTTCTTAACCTTATGTTAATATCACAATTTCATAAGTTTATGTGTTCAGACTTATTTTATAACCTATACTTGGTTTTACACTTATGTTTCATATGTATAAAGTTTTGTTTAATTTTTAAACATTGTTGAAAGATTTTATTTTAAACCATAACTTTCCAAAACATGTGTATATAAGTTTAAAATAATAATTCCTATTTATTTAAATCCATTGTAAAGATTTACATTATTAATATAGCTCATTATTAAATCAAAATAATTTATAAAAGAAACGATTTCTTCAAAATATAAATTACTTATTTTATAAAGCTAAATTTAAAAGAACAAAACAATCTTTTTATTTAAATTTAAACCTAGGCTAGAATTTATTTTTTAAACAAATTAAATTTATCTTGAGTATTTTTAAAATCATATTATTATTTATTCAATATTAAATTTCCAAATTATCAAAAATAATAGAATTAGAAAACATAGCTTTATCTATTAAATCTAAAGACAAAACTTATCTATTTATAATATATACCAATATATACATATATACATTATAAATAGAAACAATTTAAATTAGCTTTTAAAAGATAAATTATCAGTTAAATATTTATTTAAAAGAAGATTATTTAAATCAAATTAAATCTTATTAATAATTATTATCAAATTAGTTTAATTTTTTACACAGATTATTAAATTTATATTGCCAAAATTTCCGGGATGTCACATTCCTCCCACCTTAAAAGAATTTCGTCCCCGAAATTCAAAACAAAGGTAATTTAATAATTTAATTAAAGATTTAAATTTTAAAACACAAGCATATATCAATCATAAGCTAACAATCATAGCAACCAATTCATCCAAATTAACAAATCTAACTATCCAGACAACATTCCGGATAGAATTTTCTCGAGTTTCCCCAAGTATAAATACTAGGTTACTCGCTCTATAGAATCCAAACAAACAATACTACTAAGCTACAGAGCTCACTCACCTAGATTCACAAAGCCAGACAGGATATCAGACTATAGTCAAGTCTGAATCAAAAAACCAAAACTCCCTGCTGATTCTACAACCAGAGATAGATCTTATACGTACTCCCTCAGAGATACGTGAAACACAACGAATTCCAGTTATCCCAATTGACAATTCAATCCTGAAGACCAAACACGTAACCAAAATCAAATCTCCGACTTCGAAATCCAAATTCCTCCGCCTCTTATCCACAAATCTCTACGGACGATCCTGGACCGCCTACATCCTTACTGATCAGCTCAACTCTTGCCGATGCTCCTAGAAATAAACTGAACCAAAAACAATCCAACAAAATGATCTTTCCAATATCAACCAAAACTCAGAACACAAATTCTATTCCAAAATAGGAAACAGAACTCACCTCTCTCATCCGGAGAAAATAAAACAGGTGCATTCCAAACTGGCCTTAAGATCCTTAAAAAAAATCCTGTAGAACTCTCCAATCCAAACATTGCAACATCCCATTGCTTCCAAATTAAAACAGCTGCCACCATGCTTCCACTGCGCAACTCTGATTGAACAGATGAAAATGCTGATGATGAACTCAAGCACAGACTGGACAACACATTCCAAAAATAAAACTCAGAAGTTCCTGCAAAATCTGAGCTGCTTCACCAAACTAAAAAATTATCCTATTACTAAGCTGATCCATCGGTACCACTTCTGAAATCCCGTCGATACCAAACTCAATCTCCAAATGCTGACAAAAATCTGACTTCCAGAAGACATCTAGAAAATATCTCTAAAAATCCAAGAGAACACTCAAACTATCGCAAGTCACTTTTGCGATCAATCGAGCCTAATTCCAAAAATACTGCTCTCTCTTTACAAACCAGAACAGCTTACACTTATGTGGCCAATCCATCGAAGAAATGGAACTACTCTGCTGCTTCTGAAGTTACCCCAAGAAAACCGCTAAGCCAGAAGATTTCCTAATCCAAAGTTCTTCTAGAAACTTGGACCTCAAACTAAACAGAAACTCCCAGCTTAACACAACCACAACCGAAACAGACACTCTTCCTTAACTTGTTCCAAAGAAACATCTTCGGAGACATCCATAGTCACTGTGTCTCATCACACAGCTACTACACCTTGATGTATCAAGATATCATGGCTTGCTTCTGTTCAACCGACAGATAAAAACTTCAGCTTATCCAAACTCTTACACTTCAAAAATGAACTCCGAACCTTAACAGGTTTCCTTCAGAGATCGATGAAATCCTTACACCACCCAAAGCTCACTTGAGACGGTATTAGGTCTACAGTTTCGACAGATACACTTCCAACATTAGTCATTCAAATTCCAACCATTTGTAGTCATGTTACACACACCACTACCCCATCTACCTTTATAGCTCATTGGAAAACCCGAACAGGTAACCAAACAATAGGTAGAAATAAATAAATATATATTATATATCAAAATTACAAATACGCTCTCTCAGGAAAGAAATCACTCAAGAGCCTAAGGTATTCACTCAACCTAGCGCTCTGATACCAACTGTGACGACCCGGATTTCTACGTCCAGAAAACCGTTTCGTCTTGAAGAAAGAAAGGGATGAGAAAATAGAAAAGATAGAAAAGAAAGAACAACAACATCAGAATCTCACAGCGGAACGAATAAATTATAATAATCAAATAAGTATTACATAATATACAACATAAATTAGAGTTATATAGATAATTCATCACATACTAGACAGTTATAAACACCTGTCTAGTTAATACAACACAGGTCAAACAAATAACTCAAAGATACCAACACAGCGGAACTATATGAATATCTACAACGCTGAAGCCTCCTGCTCCACTGCTCCTTCGAAATTCGTCAAAGCTAACCTGAATCCCTTGGCTACCCGTAAAATATTGGGCACCCGAGAGTTTATGAAAAACAAAAATAAACTCCGGGTCAGACATGGGTCTGGTGTGAGTAACAGGTTAAAGTTGCTTAACTTTGAAAATCTTTTGAAAACAAAAGGGTATCACGTAAGACTCCCCACAAATAAACATGGGTAAGTTTTTACCTTACGCTAACCAAACATTTGATAGGAAATTTAGTGATATTATAATAGGTCTAGGGTTTTCAAGTAAATAGAAAATAGCCGAAATTGTTACATCTATTAAATTCCAGCTACTAGCCACAAAAGTGGGTAATACAATCAAAACCGTTGGTACTTAGTGGATTGTGGATTCCATACAATGGCAGGGCTACCGGGGTACCGTCCGTCACAGTACGTGGCCTAGATCAACGTACCGAGGATCACTCCCGACCCCCTGCAACACAAGGCCGAAACCATTCCTTACTGAACAGTGCCGAACAAGATAAACCCCGCAGTTGTTTTCAACCAACTGCCCACACAGCCGAAAATAAAGGGACATCTAGACAGGGGAATATCCTTGTCCTGCTTGGGCATGACCCACCTAACCTTGCTACACCTTCCCTGTTTTAGCCATTCCCGGTTGATGAGGCTTGAGGCTGCGATTACCTTATAGAATGCATTTCTTAGAATGCTCATTGCCCACCTGACGATGTGTTGAAAGCATTCAATCCATACAAGTTCGTTCCGGGTTCGAACGAAACCGAAGGCATTATCTCGTTACACTCATTTTGGAATCACCCTCAGAGTTAACGACGATAACCCTTGCATTCTGAACCTTCATCTTCACTTTAGATTAACGACCTATCGTTAATTTGGAATCGATGTGGTTTTCGGATGTTCCAAATAAGGAAAACCGATCCCGGTCTCATCGAAATCCAAAATGTGTCTTTTAAGGCCAAGTTGTCTATTTAGTCTTAACAGTTTAATTCAATATAATTCAATATACACACAGATGGATAATTCATAATATCACAATAGATAATCACAGATAATCTCATAAACAGATAATCAATATTATCATCCAAACAGATAATTAAATATTATCATACTTAAACCAAACATCCATATCACATAGATATTACTCATCTCATATCTGAGATCACAATCATCAAATGAAATATCAATATCATTCATAAGCAATGATTTATAAATCACAACCTATAATTAATTTAAAATGAATTAAATTAACTACTTCAATCTCTAATTAATTTAAAGTAAATTAAATTAATTACTCCATCTATAAATCCTGCTTATACAACCATTAATTAATTATAAATCAAATTAATTAATTATTCTCTAGGTATTCATCTTGATTAAATACCTTTGATTAATCATTTTCTAATTACAATAGGTAATTAGTCTTTAATTAATTTCACAAATTAATTATCCTGAATTATTCATAGTAATTAACTTTTAATTTCTTCATTTATAATTGATTGCATTTATTCTCAATTAATTACATCAATTAATCACCACAATATTAATTATTTCTTAATTAAACAATTCTTAATTTCATCATTAATTATATTAATTAACGATCTCTGACTTAGATTTAAATTTAATTACTTTATTTAATTTAATTTAATTACATTAAGTGATAAATCTTTAATTAAACACAATTATTAATCACCTTGATTAATATCAACCAGTAATTAACTACCCTTAATTACTTATTAACAAATTAATTATCTCATAGTTAATTATCTCCTTTAATTAATCCTCTGATTAATTACAAAATCAATTATCCAAATTACTCCATTAACACATCTTCTTTTCACTAATTACATTCAATAATTAACATTAATTACTTCCTTAAGTAATTATGCTCCATTGAATACACTAAGTTGTTATACTTATCAATTTATCAAATGATTATCTTAAATTAACTAAACTGAATTAATTAACTTAAATTAATCATTTTATCAAAATTAATTTCAATAATTAATCTCTTAATTACCTCTATCAAGTAATTACATTTAAATTTACAATAGATTATCTAGTTAATCTAATTAATCATTAGAATTAATTAATTAACTAATAATCCTTAGTTAATTATCTTCATTAACTAATAACATTTCTTAATTTACCTTTTTAATTAATCTCTAGTATATATTAATCTAAATTATTAATTTATAAAATATGTCATTTCTTAATTTCATTTAATCATTTAAATATCTTAATTATTCCTACGATAATTTATTTCTTTATTAATGACTCATAAATATTAAAGTATATTAGAACATTACATTTCAAATTTAAATTCAAAATTTCATTTTGAATTTAAGATTCAAAATGATTATTACTAAAACATTAACTAAATTTAAATCCAATTTATAATCTTTTAAATAAATGAAAATAACATTTATTATTTTCATATGAAACTTATATAAGATAGGCCTTTAAATTGCTTAACTTTAGTTAAAAATTTAGCTTTTAAATTACATTGTATTTTAACTTGCAAATTCAAGTTAAACAATTTAATTAACTATTAAAATTCTGATTTAAACTTTCTTTTAATAACTTGAATTAAAAACTAATTTTTCCAAGTCCAAATCCATTTAAAACCCTTAAGAATTCAATTGTTCATTTGAAACTATACTATAAATTTAGGAATTTAAATCACAGTGTAAATTTTGTTTCAAAATTTTAAATTAATTTAAAATCTGAAACCTGTCAGATTTTTAAAACCTGAAACCCACCTTTAAACACTTGTACTTGATTTCATTTCAAATTCGAATCCGAAAATAAACTTGAATTCAAACCTCCAACTGAATTTAGACTTGTTTAAATCTATACTTATTTCAGGTTTCATTTGAGTTTGTTTTTAAAACAAAACAAACACTGCTTCCAGGTTACAAAAGTCTGAACAACATTTACTCGAGTGCACCCAGGTCTGCTTCGAGTCCTCCACTCCCCTACTTCGAGTCATATACTCGAATGACTTGAGTATGTCCCGAGTTAAAACCCTGCACACAGAAAAAAACCCCAGCCTTCAATGGCACGGTGCACGTACACCGTGGCCTCCGGCCACCCAAATGAACCCCAACACGTCGCCGACTACCCTCAGATAACATCACGACTACTCAAAATCCATCACCACGCCCAAATCAAAAACGAGCAGTAAAAAGCAAAACCTGGAAATACAAGACCCAACTCTTCCCAAACCTGTCGAAGTGCCGTTCACCCAACCTCGGCCACCTGAACTCGCAAAACTTCGGCCATGAACTCGCCTTCGACCAAGCTACCAACTCCCAAGACCGCATGCAACTCGATGCACGGTGGACGTCGCGGTGATCAAGAATTCAATCACCGTAAAAATTAGGGTTACAAACTTCGAATTACGGCCACCATCACCACTGTGCTCAGACCAACCACCAACCATTTTTCCCATCACCTGGGTAAGCTCCTCCATCATCAAGCAGAGCCCGACCAACCAGCCAACAATGATCACCCTAAAAATCCCAAATTTGCACTTTAAGTTCAAACCAGAACTGCTCTAAATTCCTAGTATTAAAAATCCTGTTTTCAGTTTTAAAATTCATACTTTGTTACAGAGATTCAATGTGTCCTTGAATTTAAAATCTAAAAGGTTTGGTTTTTCTCTTATACAAGTTTTACTCTGTTATTTGATTTTTCCTGAACAATATTCAACTTTAGTTCAACTTGAACAAAACTTAAACTCTAAATTATGTTGAAACAAACAATTTCTGTTTGTATTATAAATCCTTAAAGCTATTAGATCAAGTGATAAAAATAGTTTGGATCAAACTTAAACTTGGAAACGGAATTACTAAGTTTGTTACAGAGACTTCATAATGTATCCAGACAACATTCATATGCACAGAGGATTTCGTACATACAAACCACACTCATTCCAGATTTTGCAACAAGTTTAAATACTTAAGTTTTAGTAATTAAAGTTATTCAGCTTGATTGAAGAAAAGGAACAGAGCACCATTGTTTTGAACAGTTAGAACTTTAAAAACTGGAAAGTAGTTTTGCTTGATTTTCCTTTGATTCATATTGCCTTTTGTTATTGATGCTTCAGTTTATATAAATGGAAATGCTACTTGTATATCTTAGGTTTACTAGTCTATGTTGAACGAACTAAAGAAGATGGCATGTATATAAAGAAGTTTATAGTGGAAGGTGATAACTGGGTTAAGCATATGCAGATATAATTATGTTCTTGTTTGTATCAGGCAAGATATTTATCAAATAGGGGCTGAGATGCTCAATAAGATTTCGAATTGACTTAAGTTGGTGCTGAGATGAAAGCTAATGTACTATATGTTTCCTACTAATACAATCTTATGTTCAGATATATTTTTACATTTTCTTTTCTTTGTATTTTTTTTCTTAAAAGGCTACATTCATATTTATCTTGCTTTGTACATATTTTTTTCCTTGCTTGAACCTTCATCTACAAGCTACCTGCACATTATTTTATTTTTACTTTACTCTGCATTTCCAATATTTTACTTACCT
Organism: Allium cepa; assembly: GCA_030765085.1. Lineage (NCBI taxonomy): Eukaryota > Viridiplantae > Streptophyta > Magnoliopsida > Asparagales > Amaryllidaceae > Allium > Allium cepa. The sequence continues at coordinate 65,897,007 of CM060935.1, forward strand.
GGCAGCTTTATTTATTTTATTTCTTTATACAAAGCCTGCATATGTTATATTGTACTTAACGTCTCCTATTACCCATTTTTATTCATAGATATTTTATTTACTTTGATCTTGCCTGAGTCTTTATTTGTGTATGTTGACATTTCACTTGCAGCATATCTAATCTAATCTTTATATATAAGATTCTTGCCTGCATATCTATTTTATAGACATGATTACTTGCCTTTGTATTTTACGTACATATTATAAAATTTGTTTTATTCATTTGTTTGGTTTATTACTTTAGTTACTTATTGTTTCTTAACCTTATGTTAATATCACAATTTCATAAGTTTATGTATTCAGACTTATTTTATAACCTATACTTGGTTTTACACTTATGTTTCATATGTATAAAGTTTTGTTTAATTTTTAAACATTGTTGAAAGATTTTATTTTAAATCATAGCTTTCCAAAATATGTTTATATAAGTTTAAAATAATAATTCCTATTTATTTTAATCCATTGTAAAGATTTACATTATTAATATAGCTCATTATTAAATCAAAATAATTTATAAAAGAAACAATTTCTTCAAAATATAAATTACTTATTTTATAAAGCTAAATTAAAAAGAACAAAACAATCTTTTTATTTAAATTTAAACCTAGGCTAGAATTTATTTTTAAACAAATTAAATTTATCTTGAGTATTTTTAAAATCATATTATTATTTATTCAATATTAAATTTCCAAATTATCAAAAATAATAGAATTAGAAAACATAGCTTTATCTATTAAATCTAAAGACAAAACTTATCTATTTATAATATATACCAATATATACATATATACATTATAAATAGAAACAATTTAAATTAGCTTTTAAAAGATAAATTATCAGTTAAATATTTATTTAAAAGAAGATTATTTAAATCAAATTAAATCTTATTAATAATTATTATCAAATTAGTTTAATTTTTTACACAGATTATTAAATTTATATTGCCAAAATTTCCGGGATGTCACAATAAATATGCATGTGATAATGCAATTTTACAGCCAATTGTAGGACAACCAGGGTCCTTGAACTTGATATGCATGTGATTAGATATGATTGAACTGGTATTTGTGATGAAAAAGGCTGTTTTGGGTACATTAGTTGAATTATTTTTAGCACAAAGTTCTTTGAGGTATTTTGCATACTATAGGATCTGCTCAATGGTATCTAAAAAAGGAATGTTAACATGGACATGAACTTGTCTAAGAATGTCTAAAATCTTATCAACTTGAGCAGTATTTTCTTAATTTTAAGTCTACTTAGAAAAAGATTGATGTAGACTCACTTGTTCGAATTCTTTATTTCTTTCGAAGAGGATGGTGAATGAATATGTGAATTATCAAGAATCTCATCGTCATGAGTTGGGTCATCATTGGGATTGCCGATAGACTGGGGGATAATGCTAGGAGTGCAACCTTTTGATGATGGTTAGGGAGATGATTAGTCAACATTAGAAGATGTCACATTATTAGTGGATTGACCAGCATAAATTAGCGTTTGAGTATCGTTGGGATTGTCGACATGATTATCAAATCTCTTTCCCGATCTTAAGGTGGTGATCGAATACAAGGGGTTTAAATTATTGTCCCCACAAAAGTTTGCTTCACGATAATTATTATATTTAGGTTTACTTCTATTTGACTTGGTAATTTTCTCTTCTCGTTATTTATCAATAAGTTCTTCAACATTCATGATTTTATCGTGTTTATTATTTGTTTTCTTTTGCAATTTTCCAGTTTAGTGTTATTTTCCTTAAATCATCTCTCGAGTTTATTAAATTCTTGTAGTTGTTGAGAGGTTTGAGGTGAGTCTTGTTAGTCCCTGAGAAGATGGTTTTGATGACCATAACCTTAGAATAAGATTATAAAATATAAATACTAACACTATAGTTTAGATATATGTATATGCAGGATTTAACCATGCAGGTACCAAGAATGAAGATTGTATAGTATAAAGATTCAAGATATCAAGATTGATGACTCATGAGTATCAAGATTACCAAGAGTTCAAGATTTCAATAATAAGTAATTTAATTAGGAATTTTGTTAAAACTCCTAGAAAAGCATTAACATCTTAAAATCTAATTTATTCGTGGAATGGAATCCACTTAGAGCCTGTTAAAGGGATGGAACCCTAAGTAGGATGGAACCTACAAAAAATCTAGTGGAACATTGTTTTGTATCCACCAAATTTTATTCAAATGTTTTTTTACAAAATTATATCTTGTTTTCAAAATGATTTTAAGATCTTTCTTTTAAAAGAATCAAAAACATCTATCTTGGTTTTAAATATTTTTAGCCTCAAAATAATCTTTATTTTCGAAATCATATTATCCTTAGTTTTAAACTATCTTTTAATAATAATAATAATATATTTAACTTTTAATATTTATACTTAAATTTAAATATAAAATTATAGTAAAATTTTATATATACCAAAATATAATTCTCTATACTTATTTACGTATGTTAACTATAATTAAGTATATTTATGAAGTTTAAAAATAGTTTTAATACAAGATAGAAGTTATTTTCAAAGAAAAACAAATTACCAAAATTTCCTTAGACTTGTCGACAACCCCTAGGACCCCTTGTCGACAAGGTAGCAGTTGATTTCAAAATTTTTAATTTCAAAAGAAGCGTCTATTCGTCGTATCATTTCACAAATGGACATGGCTGTTGTTCTACTATAAATAGGAGCAGTTTTAAACGAATTTTCATTCATATTTTTTTTTGATTTCTCTTCTTCTTCCACATTTCTTTATAAATATTTAACCGTTACTCTACCGAAATCACCATTGAATCTGACTAGATCATTTCTGGTTTGATTCACTATTACTATGTCCACAAGATCTCAGTGCTATTCAGAGTTATAGGCTTCTTTGTAATAAACTAAACGAGAAAAGGCGTGATTGTAACCTGTGAAATCAATCAAGCGAGAAAAGGTGTGATTATAGCCTGTGAAATCAATTTGGGTGAACTTGTTGCCCGTGAAATTAAGTATCTCTACCCAGAGGATTGTGAATCTGGAGTGGTCTACCTCGCGGCCTTGAAATCGAGGGTGTAATTGTACAATTATTTTTGAAAGGAAATCTGTACTTGTGTGCGGGACTGGATGTAGGGTAACTCCGAACCAGTATAAAATCCGATATGTTCTTTCCTTTATTGCTTTTACTTTATTTCTGCATCTGTGCTTGATTCTGTGATCATATTTGTGTCTGAATATTGCATACATCCGTGTTCAAATTAACATAAACTCAAAAAAATTTAGTAATTCCTTTAAATACTATTCACCCCTCTTTGGTGTTAATTCTAGCCTTAAGATCTGTAATCTGCATTTCTCACAAGCCTTTGAGATGTGGAGGCCTGTAAGATTGATTAGAAGGATCTTACTTTGAGGAACAATTTGTTGATTGGGCATTTGAGGAGGTTGAGTGTTTTGGCTCGTGGGATAAAATGCAAAGGTTTTGCGAAATTATTCGGCTTGAGAGTCTTCCGCAGAGAAGAGGTAATGGTCTAGCACGTGCATTCCTCTTGGATTTGTATGAGCCGGGCCATGAATCGATTTCCACGGTTGATCTTTTTTAGCGTATTCTTCGAAGAAAGCCCAAGCTTCCTCGCTTGTTTTATTCATGAATTCTCCATGACACATAGTTTCCAGTTCTGCTCGAGTGGGATAATTATGTCCTTCATATGCTACTTAGCATAAAAAATGTTTTGTAATTCCATTATGAGGACAACTTTGTAATAATTGATTAAATCGTTCAATGTATTGCGAAAAAGTTTCTCCATCATTTTGGGTAAACTGATTAATTTCTTAAGAGTTCTATCAAAAGGAAAGAACTTTTTCAAATATTGTTTCGAAATCATTCCAATTTTAAGTAGAGGGTCGCGGGAGGGAGTTGAACCACCTTCTTGCATTTCCTAGTAGAGCAAATGGTATCAGTCTAAGCTTGATAGACTCATTTGAAGGTTGCTGCATTCTTAATGTGGATGTATATAGTTCTAGATTGTTAAGAAATTCACATGCGTTTTTAGAGCCCTTGAATTAAAAACCCCTTGAATGAAGGAATTATTTAATTCAAGATTACTTTCTTCAATTGGCGGATATTCTATAACTAGGGGTTGTACGGTTCTAAGTAGAAAACATTATTTTTTTAACAACATGTTTTTCTACTGGTATGCCTTATGACCCGCACAATTTCCACTTTCCGGTTTTAACTTCTTTACATTTTATAAATCACGATCCCCTTTTAAACTTTTGTGCAAAAAATCTCTTCTCCCTCCTGTACAATTTTAAATTTTGCAAATTCCTCTTTTTTTCCCCGTTCCTTCAGCATTTACGAGATGGAGGAATTGAGGGATCTGCGACTTTTGGTAGGGATTCAGGTACGTGATTGGGAGAGGGGTTGTTGCATAGTTTGGATCTAGGTAATGAGGTTGAAATCAGGTGAGGCTGGGATAGAGGAGGAAGGAATGATTCAGGTGGCGGTTTCCAGTTGGTTGTCTGGTTGTGGGCCATGGTTCTAGATTGCGCTATTGGGATAAGAGTTTGCGGTTGCGGTTGCGGTTGCGGGTTTAGGTGACGGAGATGGTGAATGGTGATGGATTCCTGAGGCCGGGTGGTAGAAGTTTCAAAAGCAGAAGAAGAGAATAGAGAAGGAAACAAAAAACTTCGTTTTCAGAAAAATATGATTTTGTTTTGTCAGATCATATAATTTTTTGTAATCTTGGAAATATCAAGAAGATATGTAATGAAATGCAAATCAACCAAAATTAGTGCTGAGATTTTTTTGTTTTTTGTTTTTTTTGTTTTTGAGAAAGGACTAAAGTAGCTAAAAATAATAATAACTCTAATTTTTAGACGTTGAAAGAAAAACAAGATGAAACTAAATAATCATAAAAATAAAATGAAACATTTAAATAAAAACTTACACAATTGGAAAATTAAATAAATACTGAAAATTAATCAAACTCTCCCACAACGATGTTAAAAACTTGATCTACGACTTTGTTGAAAATAAAAATCGTGATTTAGTTTAACACAAGCGCACGATGTTAGTTGTAATATTTGTGTGAATACGGATCGAATCCACAGTAAGTTATTTAATTACAAATGTTTATTTAACTTCTAGGTGAGTTAGACGATTTGAGAAGTTGAACCAGATTATTTTAAATATGAAATTGTCTAGAAAATAAAAGAAAATGATTTGACACAACAAGAAACCAAAGAAATAGATAATAAACATCTTACCTCAGATTAATAGATCCTATAGAGAGTTAAAAAGATGAGATTTATTGGTCTCTTGTCAAATCAATAGATCTCAAATAGAATAAAAACCATGAAGCAAAAACAAAAGCAAAACTTAAAGGAAATAAACTAGAACACAAGCTAAGATTAATTCACTAATCTACGAATTAAAAATAAGAGCAAAGATTAGAAATAAATGAAAGTTCTAATTTTTTATTAAACAAATAAAAATGTTAAAATAGATTACAAGAGGAGAAAGCTCAAAATACAAAATCCTAAAAATTAAAACTGAAAGTAATTACCAAGATGATCTCAAATGTGGCTAGCTGGAGGTATTTTTAAAGCTCTCTGCATCCAGATCTTAAAATAAGAATGTTCTAGAACTTTTTGACTTGGTCTTTCTCTGGAAGCTTCTTTATTCCGTGCGTTCCGTAGTGTTCTAGAAACTTTTTTCTCCAACATGCATAAGAAGTTTTTTGATTTAGTGTGTTCTAGAAGGCTGTATCTCTAACAGATATAATTGGTTTTAAAAACACGTATCACGTGGGATTTGAACCAGTGACCTCCTAGTAAATATGTATTTTCAAAACCATTTGAGCTATAGTGGCTTTGTTCATATATGACAATTGACTTCTCATTAACATGGCTTTGAGGTTGTGCTCCACCGTCTTATTTATTTCCTCAAAAATTTCTTCATTCTTCAAAAATAAAGAATCTACAATAAATACAATAAAAATACCAAGTCATACTACCTTATGAATATTAAAATGTGTAAATAAGCAATTTAAAATATACATAATTTGGTATCCATCAATTGAGCCAAGGAAGCACCAACTGTGAAACAATAGAAAAGGAATATGGTCTTGAACGATCCACAACACTTAATGAAGAGGTAGCAACTTTATTGGAAAATGGGTTCATCAGGGAATCCCGTTACCTAGATTGGATAGTTAACCCGGTCTTGGTAAAAAAATCAGATGGAAAATGGCGAACGCGTATTGACTTTTTCATATTGAACGATGGTTTTCATAAAGATTGTTTCTCACTTCCAAGTATTGATTTGCTGGTAGATGGAACTACGGGACATGAGCTTTTATCTTCTGTGGGCTAATATTGTGGATACAATCAGATCGCTATGTATGTCCTGGACCAGAAACGCACTTGTTTTGTCATTAATTTGCAATTGCATTGTTTTAAAGTCATGTCGTTTGGACTTAAGAATGCTGGAGAAACAAACCAATGCTTGGTTAATAAGATGTTTGCTAGTTAGATTGGAAGGACTATAGATGTATATCTTGATGAAATGTTGGTCAAATTAGAAAAGGCCGAGGACCATATTTATCACCTAAATAAGATGTCTCAAATTTTATGGGAGTTTAGGGTGAAACTGAATCCGCTAAAGTGTTATTTCAGGGTTTCGTACATGCTAGAGGAATTGATGCTAACTCGAAGCACGTCCATGATTTAAAATACATCAAGATTCCTGAAACATGAAGGAAGATGTAGAGTCTAAATGGAAAAGCGGCAGTATTGAGTAGGTTCATATCTAAGGCCACTGATAAGTGTGTTCCATTTTTTGAAGCATTAAAGAAGGAAAAATGCAATTTTATCCAGACAGATGAGTGCTTGGCTGCATTCGTTAACCTACCGGAGCACTTATAGAAGTCACTGGTTCTTTCTACGCCATGGAAGGGGAGGATCTATATCTATAATTAGCAGTGTCAACATATTCCATGAGTGTGGCATTGGTTTGGAAATAAGATCGGCTGCAATGACCAGTGTATTGTGTGAGAAAATGCTTCATCGGACCGGAATCTAGATATCGTAAGCTGAAAAAATTGGTATACTATCTCCGAATATGTAACGACCCAACTTCCACACTCCAGGAAGTCGCATCGCTAAGAAGAAAGAAAGGGATAGAAAAGAAAAAAGAAAGGAAAGAAAGAACATACAACATCAGAATCTCACAGCGGAATCGAATAAATTATAATATATCACATAATACTTTACATAGTATAATATACATCAGAGTAATACAGCTAATAAAACACAAAACTATACAGTTATAAACGTCTATCTATCAATTACAATTCAAGTACATCAGAGAAACAGATACAACTCAAAACACAGCGGAACCACTACAAATATCTACACGCTGAAGCCTCCTGCTCCATTATCTCCTCCAGAACTTGTCAAAGCAATCCTGAATCACTTGACTACTCATACATAATATGAGTACCCAAGAGTTTAATAAAACAGAAAATAAACACTCGGGTCAGACAGGGGTCTGGTGTGAGTAAACGTGGATAAAAGTTGCTTAACGTTAGAAAATCCTTTGAAAACAAAGGGTATCACGTAAGACTTCCCACACATAAACATGGAAAAGTTTTTACCTTACGCTAACCAAAGCATTTGATAGGAAATACAGTGATATTATAATAGTGTCTAGGATTTTCAAGTAAATAAGAAATAGCCGAAATTGTTACATCTATTAAATTCCAGCTACTAGCCACAAAAGTGGGTAATACAATCAAAACCGTAGGGTCTCGTAGGGAAAATGGGTTTCCAACAATGGCAGGGCTACTGGGGTACCGTCCGTCACAGTACGTGGCCTAGATCAACGTACCGAGGAGTACTCCCACTCCCCTGCAACACAAAGCCGGACCCGTTCCTTACTGAACAGTTCCGAACAAGACCACCCCATAGATTGGTCGTCACCAACTGCCACACAACCGAATATAAAGGGACCTCTAGACAGGAGTGAATCTTGCTCTCCAATGGTGGCTACCCACGAAGCCTTGCTGCACCTCCCATGTTTTAGCCATTCCCGGTTGATGAGGCTTGAGGTTACGATTACCTTTATAGGACATATCAATCTTAGAATGCTCATCGTCCACCTGACGATGTTCTGAAAGCATTCAATCCATACAAGTTCATTCCAGGTTCGAGCGAAACCGAAGGCATTATCTCGTTACACTCGTATTGGAATCACCCTCAGAGTTAACGACGATAACGCTTGCACTCTAAATCTCCATCTTGAATCTATAAGCACTATTCCGTCAACTCATTACGGAATCACCCACAGAGTTATACTGACGTATAGCCCTTACACCTCGAGTCTTCACTTGCTCCACTTAGATTAACGACGTAACGTTTAATTGGAATCGATGTGGTTTTCGGAATTCCAAATATGAAAACCCGATCCCGGTCTCATCGAAACCAAACGCCATCTTAATGTCCAAGTTCTACTTAAGGGTTTTAAACAATTAATTCACTTCATTATTATCTAATTCACATAGATAGATAAACTACATCTCACAATAGATAATCACGTTCATATCATAACAGATAATCTGTATCATCACAACACTACAACAAAAAAGACTTTTCATAGCGTTTGAAAAACGTTGTTAAAAGTTTTCACAACGTTTTTAAAAACGCTGTATAACGACATGCTGTCGTTGACCCTAAAGTTTTAACTGCAAAATATAAACGCTGTCAAAAACCAACTTTCTACAGCATTTTTTAAACGCTGTTAATAATTTTTCTACTGCAAGGTATAAACTCTGTTAATAGTTTTCTACTACAAGGTATAAACGCTGTCGTAGGGATATGCATTTTTTTCCAATGAATTGACAGCAATGTATAAACGCTGTTGTAGGGGTATGCATTTTTTTCCCAATGAATTGACAGCAATGTATAAACGCTGTCGTAGGGATATGCATTTTTTTTCCAAAGAATTCAGAAAATGCTCTATACTCAGTACATTACAATTACAATACTTTGTGCAATTCAGTTCAGATAGTACTCACTCCCCAGTTCAACAATAATACATATGGTCCAAAACTCTACAACATCTTAGTACAGGTTCAGGTTTATGACTTACAAGAATAGTAATAGTACATACGGTCATCTTAGTACAGGTTCAGGTTTTCATAACAAAAATGTAAAAACAACGGTAGCCTGTAAACAGGACAACCAACGTCAAGATACAAGAAATTGAATTACAAGAATAGTAATAGTACATACGGTCATCCAAGTTTGAACCCGTACAGAAAGTAGTCTTTTTTTGGGCCATCACCTTCTTAAGTCAAGCGACAACAGTGAAGAAGAGGAAGCAGCTACCTTTTCTCGCAGGTTGAATTTCTTGGCAATTATTGGTCGAACATCTTCAACTCCTACCAAGCTTTCCAAAAATGGAAGTAATGAAAGCATTTTTACTTTGGCTTATCTGCATAAATACTTTGGCTTGCAGTAAATATGGTGATCTTAATTTAAAATTAAACATATTGAAAATTTTGGTGTCAAAATAAAATCAAAGCAGTAATGAATCTGCAAGTGGGAATGCTTCAGAAAACGCAAATAACCCAGACAGTGCAACTGGAACAGTTCAACTCCTCAGGAAAACAATAAGCATAAACAAAATCAAGAACAGGTGCAAACATGGAAGTTGATATACGGTGAAACACTGAAAGTGTAAGTGGTAACGGACTCCCATGATTCAAATACCATGGCTGGAGTGTCGTTACTAATAATGGTTGTTAAACAACATATTGTTTGAAGGTGAGGGGTCTTAATTCCCTCACTAGGAATAAGATGTGAAACAACATATTATTTCTCTTAACGTTGATATCTTGGGCCTTATGGAGCATAAACTCTCAAAAGATAATCTAATAAGATTCTGTAACTTTATTAGCAATGAATGGGGAATAATACACAATAATGAGTGTGATAACAGAGGAAGAATATTACTCATGTGGAATAAAAATACTTGGCTAGTAAGTACTGCATCGATTTCAAACCAACACATCAGCTGTCAACTAGCTAACAAAGGACGTTTCAAATGCATATTCCTATTAACTACGTGAAATATTTGGTAAACAAAATAGAACAAATATGGAGAGACTTATCTGTTGATGCTTCGAATTCCTCACTTCATTGGCCTCTTGCGGGAGACTTCAACTGTATGCTTAACAACAATGAAAGGTGATCAACTAACAATACATTAAATATAGACATGGATTTCCAAACTTTTATTCACTGTAGGATTAAAGGAAATAAGAACTGTTGGGAATTTCTTTACTTAGCGAGGAGGTGCCAACTCCACTCTTTAAGTAAAATTGATAGAGTTTCGGGTAATTTTTAATTATTATCGTGTTTTCCACATCTGAATGTGTCGGTGTTGAATCATTCATCTAGTGATCGCTCACCGATGCACATTAACTTCATAAATTTTCCAACACATTAACTTCACAAATTTTCCAACACAATTGACATAGTTAATTTTTTTAAATATGTTTAATTTTATAAGTGTATAATTTACAAAACTTGCTTTGCATTTTGTAAAAGTAAGTCAATTTTTGTAAAATTAGTTAATTTTTATATAAAAGTTTTATAGAATAGATTAATTTTCATAAATTTAGTTAATTTTTATAAAAATATAACTTAGTTAAAAATATTGTTAAAATTAATTAGTTATTATAAATTTATTTAATTTTTATAAAATTTTGATAGTATATAGAAATTTATTTAATTTTTATGAAACTTTAACTTAGTTAATTTTTTATAAAACATAGTTACTTTTTATAAATTATTTATGTTTTATAAAACTTAATTACTTTATTTATGGAAGTTTGATAAGGTGATGGGAAGACAATGGAAGTTGGATTTGATGTGCAGTGGGGTTTGGGGCAACAGTGGCTGAGGAGAAGAGCAGTGAAGTTGTGTGAAGTGGTGGATGATGAAGTTGTATGGGTAATGTATAGGGTAGAACAGGGAAGGGCTTGTTTGTTTGGAAATATGCAGTAGTAAGGCAGCAAGGGTGAGTTGTTGGTGATAGTGGACAGTATATATGATGTCCAGGCAGTGGGAATAGGCAAGGATACAACTGAAATTTTGAAGCATTTTGAAGGCTATGCTACAGTTTACCTGGACTATGAAACAACTGAATATAAAAAATGCTTCAAAATTTCAGTATGAAATTACTGAAGTAACAAAACACATGAATTTTTTAATAAAAAATGGACTGGTTGCTCAAAGTCAAGGATACAATGCAATGTGTAATACATGTAAAGTATATGAGCTAGAGTTAAAATGCAATGTGTAATAAATAATTACTGTAATTATAGTACACAATTTATCAGTGGGTAGATAGTATTCAACCAAGTCAAAAAAGTTTCATATCTAAACAAAGCTTAAATTATACTTACTAGAAATCGATTCCATTATAACATTCGCAGCTTTTTACCCATTTTTGAGAAGCCCTCTTTCTTTTACTCATTTTCTGCATATAAAAAAAGATTATGGGAAGTGTGCAGGAAACTAAGATGCAGTCCGATTTTTGCAGCACAACACACACACATATATAACCACAGAAGAAACATCACACATGTAAATATGAAAACACTTTGGAAATCTCAGCTTGAAAAAAATGCATCTAATATATATTTATAAAAACAAAACGAAAGTAGTGTTCAAGTTCAGCTTTGCAAGAACAAAACAGCAGCCAAATTCCAAAATATCATATATATACTTATCGTCAATATCCATCACATTGGATTTTAGATTTAAATTCAATTTAAATCCTATATATTTTTTTCTCTATTTTTAGGGATTAAATTTAAATAAACAATTAAACTTGAGTAAAATTCAAGTCATGTATGTGTATATATAAGTTGTATAATCAAAAATAGATTGATATACACAGTAATGATCAAATTATTGAAGCTATATATCGACTGAGAAAGGTGAAACTAAATTTACTACCACAGAGAGGTTAGATTAGAGAATTCGTGTGAAGATTAGAGAATTGAAGCAAAAAACACCAATCAACCTATAAGTTTAAAATCATTTCAAATACATACAAAGAACACCATAGAGAGGTTAGAACGAAGGGAGAAATAGACAAAAGAAGGTACCTTGATTCGAGAAAGATGAATTGAACCAAAAGTCAAAAAGGTTAGTTCATAGTATTCACAGATTATATTTTTGCAAGTCTATACCAAAATAAAAGATGATCAAAATTTTGATATATAATATCCTTATAAATAGAGGTAGTTAATTTTTATATTATTTTAGCTTTTATGTATGAATGAATGAATTGTGCATTTCATATTGATTATGAGAATTGTTGCTGTTACAGGACCTGGAAAAATTAAGGGAAAAAAGGAGAAAAAGTTATTCGCGCAAAACTAAATCAGTTTAACGTTTGTTCCATTCCATTTCTACTATGAAAAAATTACTAACCTAAGGAATATAAATGTTGCCATTTAAAATGTCGAAGAATGAGTAGTAACCAAAAAAAATTCTTAGTAAAGATAACACCAGTTTTTTTAAAAATTGAACATCTTTTATTACGGTCAACACACATATTATGGTCAAATAAACGAAGTGTTAACTGCCATATTTTCTTATCAGTAATCAGTTGTAATTTAGAGTTCGCAGCAAGACAAAGGTATTATCATGTAGACGACCTACAAATTACATGCTGTTAGCGAGAGATTAATGCACATGATGTCTCGACAAATGAAGCATCCAGTGCTTATCTTGCTATCAGAAGAAGAGATAAAAAAGCCTTTTCTTAAAAGGGAAGAGAGTACGTGAGTTGATTTAAATGACATGTCTTGTCATCTAATTATGCAAGTATGTTAACAAAAAGAAGAGAAGGAGAAGGTAAAGTGGAGAACCCGAGAAAACTGGAACCTGGAACCTGGACCACTTTAACCTAAACACTGAAGAAATTTACATTGAACCAATCACGCACTACAACATATAGCGCAAGTTATTATAAGATTGCACTTGCACATGAGAAAATATAATATAAAGTTAAAAACATACACCAATGGTAAGCACCTGATACATGCTTAGTATCGCCTCAAGTGGGAACCATCCAAAATAGTGCTTGAGCATATATAAAATGCTACATCAACCCTAAAAAATGAAATAGATAACATATGAACAAATAATATGTGTACTTACATGTATTATTTTGGGACTGCAATATCTGTACATTCTTTGGGAAATCACAAGGTATAGCAATAAGGCTAAGATAAGGAGATAAAATTAATTTAACCGTTTAAAAAAGTCTCCCCACTAATAAGACAACTACCTTAGTCTGCATGCATAATAAGATCAACGTATTACACCACTACTATAATATGTACAAAAAAAAACAACGGTCAGAGGACAAAAATTTGGTCAACATTTATTTAGCTTAAATTTTAAGTCTGGAGGATCTTTACTATCTGTAAGACAGTACATTTTCAAGTCTTACAAAACAGGTAAAATGGATAATAAAAACAGCCAAAATTGTAAAGAGAGAACATAAAAAATCAGCATATTAGATGTACTAAATTTATTGGAAACCAAAATTGCATTCAGCATAGTAAATGTACTAAATTTGATATGCAGGTCATTAAATTATAAAATTACAATAGAGCATTATGATTACAGTAAATAATGCTAGATCATCGTAGTGTTGCCTTCATCAGGCCAATAGTTCTATCTAACCTTGGAAAACTATCCAAACATTGTGCCAAAGACAAAAAAGGAGAAAAATACATGTAAGCAAAAAATAATTCAAATTTGGTAAGTAATAAAAATACATGTAAGCAAAAAATAATTCAAATGAAATGATTTGCCAGTTAGAAGGGGATGTTTACCAACAGCTTGCCTTCATAATGGGTAGAAATACAAATGTCAACATATTACACTAACCATGAACACGTAGTAAAAAAAATTACCTACAAAGTTATTATTTTAATTAACTTGTTCACATTTGAAAAATTACCATTTAAATTAATTTGCATAATTTAGTCAAAGTATATCTGAAATACCATTGCCACACACATTAACACTTCCTTTATAATAGAAATCCTTTTGGAAACAATTAATTCAATACGCGTACAACTCCCAGTTTACCTGCCAAAACGTATAATACATGGAAGCAGATAAAATTTGAAGAGAGATACGATGAACGCGAAAAAAGGTAATTTTTTTATTAAAACCATATCCACATCAAGCTGAGTAAAATAAGTTTGTAATGCAGGGATGAACACATATATATCTTTTTATACACATGTATAAGTATTTACATGTTGGTTAATAAGTGATTTAACAAAAATTGCTTGACAGCATGAATAAATAAATTAACAACATGTCAATCGACCAACGGGCAGAAATAGTATGAGGATGCATTGTACATGCCTATAGTAATGATGCATACTTTCCCAAAACTAAAACACAAACATAACTATCTAGAGCTAAATGACAGCGACCACAAGTTCTTCTAATGATTAAAACGATAACCAAACCATTACTTTTAAAACGATATTGGTTTGTGCAAAATTAAAAACAGCATTCAACTCGAAAACGCTGATACATATTGTTGTTGATAGGTACTTTTCTTGTAGTGGATGCAAGAATATCATCAGATGGTTGTTAGAATACTGCTATACTTACTGGATTATGAGCGTTCTTTTGGCAGTTTTGCATTTGAATATAAAGTAGGAACTAATCACAAATTAAGAAGAAATTTCATTCAATAAAATGAATTATTTTGATCCACAAGAAGTGGAATCGACTGGGCCATAAGAGAATTGACATATACCTGAAAACAGCATGTGTGCAGCAAGCATATACTTCTCTAGCTCCTTCCTGGTGCAGCAAGTCTGCGCCTTTAGTAATAGTTCCTAACCACCAAACATGCCCAATATAAATACTAAATAACATTAAAGATAAAACAATACATATAAGATGACTGATAATGAAAATTATTATGGTACATAAAAAAAGGATAATAATATGAATAAATTACCAGCAGTATCAATCATATCAGCCACCATCACAACCACTTTCTCCCTTACATCACCAATCAGGTTTAAAACCTGCAAGTACCAACATCTTTAGCTTTACACTTTGCACCACTAAAAATAACAATTTGGTGCTAATGATACAACTGTAATAAACATTTTATATCTCTCTAAACGAGTACATAGTAAAGAAAAAGGAAATTCCTCGACTAGCTGAATGAATACGTCTTTTGACATAAACAAATATTCGGGTAACCAACTCTTGATTTGGAATCTGATTCAATTTCAAGTCTTTTTTCCCTCTCTTTCTCTCCTTATCTCGTATATATTCCATATTTTGATGCTACCTGCACAAGTAGGTAGTATCATAGAAGCGAATAAATTATATGCCAAAAAGGAAATATGAATCTTATCGTGTTTATATGGCACAAGATGCCACAATTTTTAAACGGGGTTACAAGACCTGAGGTTTCTTGGATGGTGATGATTCTAGGCTTTCCAAATAATCCAGATACTTGAGAATTAACCTAGACTTACTATTTATTTTCTCAGCTGTCTATTGTGTAGATTTATAGGGCTGATAAAACCAAGGCATGTTTCATATATCATATTTGAAATCAATGGCAGATCATGTGAGTCTTAGGGATTATATGGTAGTTAATAATGGAATTTTTATATCATCTAGCTCCTATATCAAAAAGAAAAAAACTGAGATAAAGTTTATATACTACTTGGAAGATTCCTTGGGCGCGCAGCTGGTCATAATCAATAGGTACTTGACCATTTCAAAGTACCAATAGTGCATTAACATAATTATATGACTGCATTATAAAAAAGGAAAAATATGAGTCTTTTTAGTTAATTAGAATTCAATACCGATTTTCTTATCTTATAGGTAAACTGGAGTCATATTAATCTAACCTCCCTGGTATAAGTCTTATATTTTCTCTTTATTTTGCTCATATTTGGTTATTTATGCATACAGGTCATAAAGATCTTAAATTATATTTTGTTCTAAATGCACTATTCCATTTACTTTTTTTAGTACAACCTAGAAATTCAGAATCAACATATGAATCAGAGTAGTTTGACTAACGTAACGAGTACCTGAGATCGAAGTCCAAATCAAATCTAAAATTCCATGTTTGAATCAAAGTCCGAATAAACCTGAAACTCCGTGTCTGAATCATAGCCTAAATCAAAAATGGAGACTGCTAGAATCAACATTCTGATGAAAACAAAATTAATATGTGGTCAATGAATCCAAAAATAGAATAAAAGAGAAGAATTAGAGAAATACCTGAATCGATCGTAGTACTGAAACGAGGGATGTAAGGTACAATGAAATTGAAGAAGAGGGAAATCTAAGGGGAATGAAAATAAGACGAGGGAAAACATAAGTTTTTAACGAGAGAGGCGGCGGCAAATGCTTTGTATAGTAACCCTAGTATTTCTCAGCGTTTATGAGAAAATATGATTCAGCTGAAATAACTTTTAACCGCATCCATGGGAAGAACGCTGAGAGCAACTGCAGTTAAAAGTGGATTTTGTTGTAGTGCAAACAGATAATCATTCAACCAAATAATCCATCACAAACCATCATACATAAACCAAGCATTCATGTCATATAGATACGACTCATCTCATCACTGAGATCACAACCATTCAATCAATAACATCCATAAGCAATGATTTAATTATCATCAATTATAATTAATTTAAAATGAATTAAACTAATTACAACCATCTCTAATTAAATTAAATTAAATTAAATTAATTACCATATTTAAATCCTGCTTAACATCCATTAATTAATTAACCCAGTTTATTAATTATCCACTAAGTATTTAACTTGATTAAATATCTTTGATTAATCATTCACTAATTACAATAAGTAATTAGTCTTTTATTAATTTTATAAATTTATTAACCTTAATCATAAGTAATTAACATTTAATTACTCATTTATTTATTAATTATTATTAATTATATTTATCCTTAATTAATTACAATGAATTAATCACTTAATTAATTATTTCTAAATCAAACAATCCTTAATTACACCATTAATTATAATAATTAATGATCTCTAATATTTAAATAAACTACTTAATTAAAATTAATTACATTTAGTAATTAATCTAATTATTAATCACCTTGATTAATATTCAATTAAGTAATTAACTATCTTTAATTACTCATTAATCAAATTAATTATCCAATAATTAATCATTAATTAATTCCTTAATTAATTACAAAAGTAATTATCCAAATTACTAATTTCATTCTAGTAATTATCAATATTACTTCTCTAAGTAATCCTACTCCATTAATTACATTTAGTAATTACTCTCATAAAATCATCAAATGATTTATTAAAATTAATTAAACTAAATTAATTAACTTAAATAAATCACATATCAAAATTAATTACAATAAGTAATTAATTCCTTAATTACTTTAACAATTAATTATACTTAACAAATTACAATTAATTATATTCAATTAATTAATCTAGTTAATTAACAAAATTAATTACATTAATTAACTACTAAATTATCCTTAGATAATTATCACAATTATTGATTAACAATATTTCAATAATTACATACTTAAGAAAATTTGAATTAGATTAATAAATCATTTCTAATTAATATTAATCTAAATCATTATTTAAAAATCAAATAATTAAGTAAATCCTTAATTATCTTAAATATTTTTCAAAATAATTTAAATACTTATTAAATGACTTCATTCACATTCAAAATATATTTACACAATACATTTCTAAATTTAAAATTAAAATTCTATTTAAAAATATAATATTTAAAATGTTTAACTATTTAAACATTAATCTAAATTAAATAATTATAAACACTTCAATAAAATGAATGTTTAAAGAACATTCATTACCTAAATATAAAAGGAAGATTTAAAACAAATTTACTTTATTAAAATAAATTAATCTTTAAAAATAAATTGATTATTTCAATTTCAAATTTAAATTTAAACACTTCATATTTTAATTCCATACTAATGGAAACTAAATTCTTTCAAGTTTTAAATCTTATTTGAAATCAATTTCTTTTAAACATTTGAATATGTTCATTCATCATTTTTAAATTTACAAACTATTTGAAATCAAAACTGGTTTCCAAAGAACTTGAGAACAATTTTTAATTTTGAATTCAAAAACAAATTTAAGTTTTGCTTAAACATTTAAATATGTTCATACTTTTAAAACTTGCAAAACTGTTTTTAAATCTAATTCTGGTTTTAAAAAGACAAACCTGAAACTGTGTTTTAAACTTAATTTAAAACTGAATTTAAATCTTGTTTAAATCTAAGATTTTCATTTTTTTTAAAACCTTTGAACTCAAAACTGCATTTGAATTCAGATTCAAGTTATACTTGAATCAAACTCCTACACTAAATTGAATTCCATTCAACATTTTAAAAATGCAAACTACAGGTTTTTAACTCTGTAAACCTATACCCGAGCAACCCCCTCTTTTACTTCGAGTTTCCCAACCCTTTTCTCCGAGTCAAAAACAAAACTACCCGAGGATTACCCGAGTCAAAACCCTGCACTACCCCACAAAGTTCAACAGAACTTTACCTATACACGGTGCATATGCACCAACACTCTGGCCATCACCAGCCATTCTGACCAACTCCACCAAGTCTCCGATCAACCCCTCATCTGATCACAACCTCCAGATATCTCCATAGCAGCTCGAACCAAGATCGAGTTGAACAAGCCAACCTGAAATCATCACTGTATTCAAACCCAACCTGTCATCCTCTTGCAATCACATCACCGATCACCTGACCACTTACAACTCCGGCTATAGCTCCATCTACAACCCCTCTGCAACCTCCCAAATTCCCCTCCTACTCGATGCAACAAGGTGAATGTGCAGATCCTCAAAACTTCAACACTGCAACCCTTAAAACAAATAGTGGTTTGAAAACCTGGGAAAACCCCAATATCATCTCCTCCCCTTCTGATCATCCATCACCACTTTTTCCTCATTTCACACATCAACATTCTACGCATAGGAATCATTCTAACCCCTAAATTCCACTAACCTATCCTATACTTCTAAAAATTCCTATTTCTGTTTTAAAACAGGAATGCTTTCCCCCTAACAGTTATTTTAAGCTGTAATATTTGTTTTAAAATCCATTTTTTTTAAACATGAATTACAAACTGTTTAATTGATTTAAACTATTTGGTATTTGATTCATTCCAATGATGTTTGGTTTATTTAAAAATACTTACTGTTAAATTTGTTCAGAGGTAACAGAATTTTTAAATACAACTAAATCATGATTTAAGAACATAATTTTATTATTAAACAACATTACTTGTTTGCTCATATTAATTCCTAATCAGAAGTTAAAGAAGTAAATAAAGTTTTCTATTAAACTTAGTTTAAAACAAAAAAACTGTATATCAAATTACTGTAATCCATATATATATATATATATATATATATATTCACACATCATATTGATCATAAATAAAATCATACAGGTATACACAATCTTACATATTCACATGCAACAGATAGATTCAAACTTTTGCATTGAGGTTCTCGCAAAAATAAATAACAGAGCAGTTTTGGTTTAAAACAGTTTGAAAAACATAAGCTCTGTAGTTTATGTTTGATTTTTATTTTTAAAGGAAACTATTTTTAAAAGAAGAAGTTTACTCACATTTAAAATTTGAAGAATGCAGAAAACAATTTGATGCAGATCCCATTTTCCAGAGATGCAAATCTGAAGTTGAAGTTGCTTGTTGATGATGGTGTAAACTGTTTTTGAACTGTATGTTGATCCCGGCTTCATTTGATTACAGAAATTACTTTTCTGGTTGATGAAGATTGCTTTCATCTTGTTAATGAATGCATGCAGACCCAATTTCAATTGCACAGATATTATATTGCAGTTGAGCTTCAGTTTTGAAGTTGAAAAATGGCATGCAGATTTGAGAATTTGATTTAAGATTGGCTTGTATTTGGTTTGTTGGATTTTAACATGCATTTGTTTTGAGTTTTGATTTTGCTCAAATCTGATTTCAGGTTTCATTTGAGCCAAGAAAAACATTTGTTTATTTAAAAGAATGAAATCCAAGAATAAATTAGTTTGCCACTTGTTATCTTTAGGTGTAGATAAATTTACAAGTGTTCACTTAATGTTTTAAAAAGCTAACACATATGCAATTTAATTATTAAAAGAGAATTCTAAATTTGTAAATGTATTTAAATTTATCTTAACCATTTCTAATTTATTTCTAGCAAGTTTAAAATGTTTTATTAACATTAGTCTTTAAAATAATTACATGTTTATTTATAACTTCTTATAACATTTATTTTAATGTTTGTTTGATTATTTTTAAAATAATATTCTCTTTAAAACTAAATTTCAAAGGAAAGATTTTAAGAAGAAAAGAAGTGTTGAATTTCAAAAGGTTTCAAACTAAATGTTATACTTTAACAAGAATGAGATAAATCTTATTCCAAAAGAAAAGAAATTTTAAAATAAAACAAAACAAAATAAACTTTTATTATAAAACAAAATTAAACTATATTTGTTCTTATAAACAAATAAATACTTACTTACTTTTCTATAAATATATAAGAAAGATTTTTACAACAAACTTTTGAAAAGTTTACAATACTATTTTAAATTAATTTAAATTAAATTAATCAATTTTCAAATTATACATTTATATATAATAATTAGTAAATATCCTTTATTTAATATAAATTAAAATTAAAACCAAATCCCCTATTTACAATGTATAAACATTTATACATTATAAATAAAATATTTTTAAATCAGATTAGAAAGATAAATTTATTACTTAAATATTTTTAACATTTGAAAAGAATATCACTTAACAAACTAAATAATTATAATTTTCAAAAGATAATTCCAGTTTGAATTAAATTATTAAATCAATATTTCACATTTTAAAATAATTATTAAAGAAAATATTAAATAATTATTGCCTAAATTTCCGGAACATCACATTCCTCCCCCCTTAAAAGAATTTCGTCCCCGAAATTTAAAAGCAAAGGTAATTTAATAATCCCATACATATTTTAAAATTTAAAAAGCAAACATATACTATCAACCAAATACTACCAACCATAGCAACCAATTCAAACAAACAATTCTAATTACCCAGACAAAATTCTGGATAGGGTTCCCTAGAGTTTCCCAGGTACAAACACCGGGACACTCGCCCTATAAAATCTAAACTAGCTACACCACTCAGATCTAGAGCTCCTATATATCTAGATCTACAAATCTAAACAGAATACAGGACTACAGACAAGTCCTGATAAAATCCCAAATCTCTCAGAACTACTGATTCTAAAATCATAGATAAACCATACACGTACTCCCTCAGAGATACGTGAAAACAAAACAAATCCCAACCATCTGAATTGGAAATTCAATCCTGTAGATCAAACACTTAACTCTCAAGAGAAAACAGAAAGATCCAATACCCATATCCACAAATCTCTCATATCGATCCTGGGCCGCCCTCAACTTCTAGATCAAACAGATCCACCACACAAACTCTATTACACAAATATCAGAAGTCTTCAGACAAACTACTCTTATTCTGAAAACAGAACAAATGCACGAGACATCGAAGCTTCCAGATCCAAAATAAATTTCCTGTAGAAATTCTCTGATCCAAGACAAAACTCAAATTCCCAAAGAATCGGGTGCTCCTATTCTGGAATAGCTGCCACCATGCTTCCACTGTGCAACTCTGATTCAAGAATGCTGTTGATGAACACAAGTACAAACTTGATCAACTTATCCCGGAAACACTGTTCATCAAATTCCATAAATCTCAGTGACCTATCCGATTAGGTCATAGCACCACAACAAAAATTCAACCAGAAAACCGGATCCAATAAATCCTACCAACTTAAACAGATTTCTTTCTCAGGGAGCCTTCCTACTATGCTGAACCACCAGTAAAGCTCCAAGAACCAAGTTGAAACAGAACTCAAACTCTTGATGCGGATGCAAATCTTAACTCGTTCGAAGATATCCAGAAAATACCACTTCGAAAACTCAAACATCCACTAGAGATGCTTCAATCCCAACAAAGATCACTCAGAGAACTTCCGAACCATCGCAAGTCACTTTTGCGATTCCACCCAGTTCAGATTCCAAGAAATCGTTCTCACTACAAAATCAGAACAGCTAAAGCCTTCAAAAGAAGAAACTAGTGGTCCACCTCTTAACCACTAACATTACTCCCAACTGAGCTTCCAGAAGAAAAGGACAAGCTACACCATATGCCCGGACTACTGACAGAAGAATAACAGTGATTTCTGAACCATCGATGAACAGGCCACTCACTGCTGCTACTGCTGCCAAAGGCTTCCTTATCCAAAAGCTCATCGAATCACAAAGCTACACCAGCCTCTTCACAATAGAGCCTTCCAGATAGACAGATATCTCTCTGGAAACTCGCTCCTAAACCAAGCTCAAAACACTCTGCCAAACTGAGTCTCAACTCAAATACAGACAGAACTCCTCCCTGAGGTTGCCAAGATACCATTTCTGGCTTCAACACTCTTAACTAATCCAAACTCAAAAAAAACCACTCACATGAGAGCAATCCAGCTTACAATCCAAAGATAAATTCCGAATCTTGAAAAGATTTCCTTCAGAGATTGGTGAAATCCTTCACACCAAACTGCAGAACTACTCAAGATGCCCAAAACTGCCCTAGCAGATCCATCTCCAACTTCAAACACTCGAACTCCAACCATTGGTAGTTGTGTTACACACACCACTACCCTATCTACTTTTATTACTTATATTGGAAAAACCGAACAGGTAACCCAATCTAATAGGTAGAAATAAATAATATATATATATTCAAAATTTACAAATACGCTCTCTCAAGAAGGACACCACTCCAGAGTCTAGGCATTCGCTCAACCTAGAGCTTTGATACCACAATGTAACGACCCAACTTCCACACTCCAGGAAGTCGCATCGCTAAGAAGAAAGAAAGGGATAGAAAAGAGAAAAGAAAGGAAAGAAAGAATAGACAACATCAGAATCTCACAGCAGAATCGAATAAATTATAATATATCACATAATACTTTACATAGTATCATATACATCAGAGTAATACAGCTAATACAACACAAAACTAGACAGTTATAAACGTCTGTCTATCAATTACAATTCAAGTACATCAGAGAAACAGATACAACTCAAAACACAGCGGAACCACTACAAATATCTACACACTGAAGCCTCCTGCTCCATTATCTCCTCCAGAACTTGTCAAAGCAATCCTGAATCACTTGACTACTCATACGTAATATGAGTACCCAAGAGTTTAGTAAAACAGAAAATAAACACTCGGGTCAGACAGGGGGTCTGGTGTGAGTAAACGGGGATAAAAGTTGCTTAACTTTAGAAAATCCTACGAAAACAAAGGGTATCACGTAAGACTTCCCACACATAAACATGGAAAAGTTTTTATCTTACGCTAACCAAAGCGTTTGATAGGAAATCCAGTGATATTATAATAGTGTCTAGGGTTTTCAAGTAAATAAGAAATAGCCGAAATTGTTACATCTATTAATTCCAGCTACTAGCCACAAAAGTGGGTTATACAATCAAAACCGTAGGGTCTCGTAGGGAAAATAGGTTTCCAACAATGGCAGGGCTACTGGGGTACCGCCCGTCACAGTACGTTGCCTAGATCAACGTACCGAGGAGTACTCCCACTCCGTGCAACACAAAGCCGGACCCGTTCCTTACTGAACAGTTCCGAACAAGACCACCCCGCAGATTGGTCGTCACCAACTGCCACACAGCCGAATATAAAGGGACCTCTAGACAGGAGTAAATCTTGCTCTCCAGTGGGGGCTACCCACGAAGCCTTGCTGCACCTCCCCTGTTTTAGCCATTCCCGGTTGATGAGGCTTGAGGTTACGATTACCTTTATAGGACATATCAGTCTTAGAATGCTCATCGTCCACCTGATGATGTTCTGAAAGCATTCAATCCATGCAATTTCGTTCTGGGTTCGAACGAAACCGAAGGCATTATCTCGTTACACTCGTATTGGAATCACCCTAAGAGTTAACGACGATAACCCTTGCACTCTAAATCTCCATCTCGAATCTATAAGCACTATTCCGTCAACTCATTACGGAATCACCCACAGAGTTATACTGACGTATAGCCCTTACACCTCGAGTCTTCACTTGCTCCACTTGGATTAACGACCTAACGTTTGATTGGAATCGATGTGGTTTTCGGAATTCCAAATATGGAAACCCGATCCCGGTCTCATCGAAACCAAACGCCATCTTAATGTCCAAGTTGTACTTAAGGGTTTTAAACAATTAACCCACTTCATTATTTTCTAATTCACATAGATAGATAAACTACATCTCACAATAGATAATCACGTTCATATCATAACAAATAATCTGTATCATCACAAACAGATAATCATTCAACCATATAATCCATCACAAACCATCATACTTAAACCAAGCATTCATATCATATAGATACGAATCATCTCATCACTGAGATCACAACCATTCAATCAATAACATCCATAAGCAATGATTTAATTATCATCAATTATAATTAATTTAAAATGAATTAAATTAATTACAACCATCTCTAATTAATTTAAATTAAATTAAATTAATTACCGTATTTAAATCTTGCTTAACATCCATTAATTAATTAACCCAGTTAATTAATTATCCACTAAGTATTTAACTTGATTAAATATCTTTGATTAATCATTCACTAATTACAATAAGTAATTAGTTTTTAATTGATTTTATAAATTTATTAACCTTAATCATAAGTAATTAACATTTAATTACTCATTTATTAATTAATTATAATTAATTATATTTATCCTTAATCAATTACAATTAATTAATCACTTAATTAATTATTTCTAAATCAAACAATCCTTAATTACACCATTAATTATAATAATTAGTGATCTCTAATATTTAAATAAATTACTTAATAAAATTAATTACATTTAGTAATTAATCTATTTATTAATCACCTTGATTAATATTCAATTAAGTAATTAACTATCTCTAATTACTCATTAATCAAATTAATTATCCAATAATTAATCATTAATTAATTCCTTAATTAATTACAAAAGTAATTATCCAAATTACTAATTTCATTCTAGTAATTATCAATGTTACTTCTCTAAGTAATCCTGCTCCATTAATTACATTTAGTAATTACTCTCATAAAATCATCAAATGATTCATTAAAATTAATTAATCTAAATTAATTAACTTAAATAAATCACATATCAAAATTAATTACAATAAGTAATTAATTCCTTAATTACTTTAACAATTAATTATACTTAACAAATTAAAATTAATATTCAATTAATTAATCTAGTTAATTATCAAAATTAATTACATTAATCAATTACTAAATTATCCTTAGATAATTATCCCTAATTATTGATTAACAATATTTCAATAATTACATACTTAAGAAAATTTGAATTAGATTAATAAATCATTTCTAATTAATATTAATCTAAATCATTATTTAAAAATCAAATAATTAAGTAAATCCTTAATTATCTTAAATATTTTTCAAAATAATTTAATTACTTATTAAATGACTTCATTTACATTCAAAATATATTTACACAATACATTTCTAAATTTAAAATTCAAATTCTATTTAAAAATATAATATTTAAAATGTTTAACTATTTAAACACTAATCTAAATTTAATAATTATAAACACTTCAATAAAATGAATGTATAAAGAACATTCATTACCTAAATATAAAAGGAAGATTTAAACAAATTTACTTGATTAAAATAAATTAATCTTTGAAAATAAATTGATTATTTCAATTTCAAATTTAAATTAAAACACTTCATATTTTAATTCCATACTAATGGAAACTAAATTCTTTCAAGTTTTAAATCTTATTTGAAATCAATTTCTTTTAAACATTTGAATATGTTCATTCATCATTTTTAAATTTACAAACTGTTTGAAATCAAAACTGGTTTCCAATGAACTTGAGAACAATTTTTAATTTTGAATTCAAAAACAAATTTAAGTTTTGCTTAAACATTTAAATCTGTTCATACTTTTAAAACTTACAAAACTGTTTTTAAATCTAATTCTGGTTTTAAAAAGACAAACTGAAACTGTGTTTTAAACTTAATTTAAAACTGAATTTAAACCTTGTTTAAATTTAAGATTTTCATTTTTTTTTAAAACTTTGAACTCTAAACTGCATTTGAATTCAGAATCAAGTTATACTTGAATCAAACTCCTGCACTAAATTGAATTCCATTCAACATTTTAAAACTGCAAACTACAGGTTTTTAACTCTGTAAACCTAGATCAACCCCCTCTTTTACTTCGAGTTTCCCAACCCTTTTCTCCGAGTCAAAAACAAAACTACCCGAGGATTACCCGAGTCAAAACCCTGCACTACCCCACAAAGTTCAACAGAACTTTACCTATACACGGTGCATATGCACCAACACTCTGGCCATCACCAGCCTTTCTGACCAACTCCACCAAGTCTCCAATCAACCCCTCATCTGATCACAACCTCCAGATATCCCATAGCAGCTCGAACCAAGATCGAGTTGAACAAGCCAACCTGAAATCATCACTGTATTCAAACCCAACCTGTCATCCTCTTGCAATCACATCACATATCACCTGACCACTTACAACTCCTGCTATAGCTCCATCTACAACCCCTCTGCAACCTCCCAAATTCCCCTCCTACTCGATGCAACAGGGTGAATGAGCAGACCCTCAAAACTTCAACACTGCAACCCTTAAAACAAACAGTGGTTTGAAAACCTGGGAAAACCCCAATATCATCTCCTCCCCTTCTGATCATCCATCACCACTTTTTCCTCATTTCACACATCAACATTCTACCCATAGGAATCATTCTAACACCTAAATTCCACTAACCTATCCGATACTTCTAAAAATTCCTATTTCTGTTTTAAAACAGAAATGCTTTCCTCCTAACAGTTATTTTAAGCTGTAATATTTGTTTTAAAATCCATTTTTTTTAAACATGAATTACAAAACTATTTAATTGATTTGAACTATTTGGTATTTGATTCATTTCAATGATGTTTGGTTTATTTAAAAATACTTACTGTTAAATTTGTTCAGAGGTAACAGAATTTTTAAATACAACTAAATCATGATTTAAGAACATAATTTTATTATTAAAAAACATTACTTGTTTGCTCATATTAATTCCTAATCAGAAGTTAAATAAGTAAATAAAGTTTTCTATTAAACTTAGTTTAAAACAAAAAAAACTGTAAATCAAGATTACTGTAATCCATATATATTTATATATCTATGTATATTCACACATCATATTGATTACAAATAAAATCATACAAGTATACACAATCTTACATATTCACATGCAACAGATAGATTCAAACTTTTGCATTGAGGTTCTCACAAAAATAAATAACAGAGCAGTTTTTGTTTAAAACAGTTTGAAAAACATAAGCTCTGTAGTTTATGTTTGATTTTGATTTTTAAAGGAAACTGTTTTTAAAAGAAGAAGTTTAATCACATTTAAAATTTGAAGAATGCAGAAAACAATTTGATGCAGATTCCATTTTCCAGAGATGCAAATCTGAAGTTGAAGTCGCTTGTTGATGATGGTGTAAACTGTTTTTGAACTGTATGTTGATCCTGGCTTCATTTGATTACAGAAATTACTTTTCTGGTTGATGAAGATTGCTTTTATCTTGTTAATGAATGCATGCAGACCCAATTTCAATTGCATAGATTTTATATTGCAGTTGAGCTTCAGTTTTGAAGTTGAAAAATGGCATGCAGATTTGAGAATTTGATTGAAGATTGTTTTGTATTTGGTTTGCTGGATTTTAACATGCATTTGTTTTGAGTTTTGATTTTGCTCAAATCTGATTTCAGGTTTCATTTGAGAAAAAGGTTTGAGAAAAGTAAAACATTTGTTTATTTAAAAGAATGAAATCCAAGAATAAATTAGTTTGCCACTTGTTATCTTTAGGTGTAGATAAATTTACAAGTGTTCACTTAATGTTTTAAAAAGCTAACACATATGCAATTTAATTATTAAAAGAGAATTCTAAATTTGTAAATGTATTTAAATTTATCTTAACCATTTCTAATTTATTTCCAGCATGTTTAAAATGTTTTATTAACATTAGTCTTTAAAATAATTACATGTTTATTTATAACTTCTTATAACATTTATTTTAATGTTTGTTTGATTATTTTTAAAATAATATTCTCTTTAAAACTAAATTTCAAAGGAAAGATTTTAATAAGAAAAGAAGTGTTGAATTTCAAAAGGTTTCAAACTAAATGTTATACTTTAACAAGAATGAATTAAATCTTATTCCAAAAGAAAAGCAATATTAAAATAAAACAAAACAAAATAAACTTTTATTATAAAACAAAATTAAACTATATTTATTCTTATAAACAAATAAATACTTACTTACTTTTCTATAAATATATAAGAAAGATTTTTAAAACAAACTTTTGAAAAGTTTACAATACTATTTTAAATTAATTTAAATCAAATTAATCAATTTACAAATTATACATTTATATATAATAATTAGAAAATATCCTTATTTAATATAAATTAAAATTAAAACCAAATCCTCTATTTACAATGTATAAACATTTATACATTATAAATAAAATATTTTTAAATCAGCTTAGAAAGATAAATTTATTACTTAATTATTTTTAACATTTGAAAAGAATATCACTTAACAAACTAAATAATTATAATTTTCAAAAGAGAATTCCAGTTTGAATTAAATTATTAAATCAATATTTCATATTTTAAAATAATTATTAAAGAAAATATTAAATAATTATTGCCTAAATTTCCGGGACATCACACAATAGCGTTCCAAAAACTATGGAAGTATTTCCAGTCCCATCCTATTCGAGTGTTGAATGATCAACCATTGAGGTAGGTTCTCCATTGATCTAATACTTCAGGAAGGTTAATAAAGTGGCGTATTGAGTCGGGCCGGTACGAGTTTACCTACGATCATCTAACAACGATCAAAGGGCAGGCTCTAGCGGACTTTATTGCCAAATTTACTATTAGAGATGATGAAGTTAAATTTCAAGAGGAGGAAGCTCTTAAATGGTGAATGTACATGGATGGAGCTTCGAACGAGCATGACTCTGGCATTGGAATGGTGTTGTTAACACTCAAGGGGTTGAAGTAGAGTTACGTAGCATGGCTGGGTTTTAAAGAAAAGAACAATAAAGTCGAATATGAAGCGTGGATAGTAGGATTGGACATAGCCGAAAAATTCAAAATAAGGCCACTTTGCGTGCACTAGGACTCTTAGTTGGTCGTAAAATAGGTGCTAGGGGAATTCTAGGCTAAAGGGGAACGTTTCGCATATTATCGAGGAAGGTAAAGACATTGTGCTGGAGAGTTATGTGATATTCATAGGAAGAGAATCAAGATGCGGATGATTTGGAAAAGTTAGCTTGTTCGGGAGACGGGCCATTATTAGGATCGATACCATGATGACCTACTAAGCCTTAGCTTTGAGAAGGTGAATGTGGTTACGACCATTGATAGGGAGGAAACCTAGACGACATCAATTATAAGTATTTAAGCAAGGGGGTCTTACTAGACAAAAGAAATAAAGCGAAGAAGGTATTGCGAAAGGCACTATGTTTCATCTCAAGATGGCATGTTGTACCGAAGGGGATTCTCTAACCCACTGTCAAGGTGCATGGCAGGAAGGGAAGCCCAAGAGGTGCTAGATAATATATATTAGGGCAATTTTGAAGACCATGCTGGGGGTAAACTTCAGCGAAGGTGTTGCAATATGGATATTTTGGTCGACATTAAATTGTGATGCGATGGAGTATGCTAAGAGGTGTGATAAATGCCAGTGGTTTGCGAAGATCCCAAGGTTACCCCAACCAAGCCAATGTACATGACTAGCCCTTGGCCTTTTACAATCTGGGGGATAGATTTGATCCATGAACTTCCCATGGCCATCAGTGGAGCCAAGTATGCCATTGTGGCAGTCAACTATTACACCAAGTTGGCCGAAGCCGAACCACTTACTAAGGCATCATTAGTCATGGTTATAAATTCCTCGATCAGGAATGTGATATGCAGTATGAAGTTCCATTTCAGATCATCTTGGACATTGTAACAGTTTGACAGCGAGGAGTTACCAACTTCTGCTGGCAGCATGGGATAAAGAAGAGTTTATGTATAGTAGCATACCTGCAAGCTAACAGATTGGTGGAAGCGGACAAAAAGGTTCTCAAGACCCTCATAATGAAGTAGCTTGAAAATGAAAAATGAGCATGGGTGGACGAAATCTCTTTGGCACAGTGGGCGTATCACATTTCTCTCAAGATGACGATAGGACATAACCTTTTTTCCTTGGCCTATGGGTCATAGGTGATGATACCCATGGAAAACTACGGTGCCATCCCATAGGAGGATTCATTATGACCCGAATGAGAATGAAGAACTTCATAATATGTCACCAGATTTGATCGATGAAAGGTGTGATGAAGCTGCTTTGAAAGCTGCAACATAAAAGCAAAGGACAGCTAAACAATATAACTCCAAGGTCAAACATCTCCCTCTCAAGGAAGGGAACTTAGTGCTAAAGCGAATATTCCCTAGACCGGGGGCACTCGACCTGATTTATTAGGGACCACATGTCATTCATAAAATTTAAACAACAGAGCTTACATCCTTAGCATAGTAGATGGTGTTGTGTTCAAAAAAGCTTGGAACGCACAAAACCATCGCCATTATTTTACTTAATCTTTTTTTCTTCCTTATTGTCTATTCAAATAGTCCTATTTTGTCATTAAGCCTATTATGAAATTATTATTAATAAAATATGTGTTCCTTAAAATCTTATAGTGTCAAGTATCTCTTGATAATCCACAGATTATTGTGAACACCTAAGCTAAGGGATAATGCAGCCGGTTGCGTCGGCTAACCTAACACGGATCTACGAATGGTAGGAACAGAGTTAAGCAAAGAAAAACACCAAATTTTCATTTGTACCAACTTAACTTTGTAAAAAGCTTTACGATTTGAGTACTCTTAAACTCGAGGACAATTCGCATCAACTTGACACGGCTCTTACCTCTAGAAACAAACTCTGGCTAGCAATGGTGAACCAGACTTACCCATGGAAAGGATATGACTACCAACTGGGTAGTTCGCCATTGACGACTGGGCCAAAAAAACTCTGGCTTGCAATGGAAAATCGAACTTACCTATGGTCAGGGCATGAGCACAAACTGGGTCGTTCGCCATTGACAATTGGCTTTAAAAAACTCTGGCCGACAATGGCGAAACGCACTTACCAATGGCCAGGACATGACCACGACTAAGTAGTTTTCCATGGACGTTCAGCCTTAAAATACTCTGGCTGGCAATGGCAAACCGGACGTACGCATGTTCAGGCCATGACAACCGACTGGGTAATTCTCTATTGAAAATCAATTGTAAAAAACTTTAGCCGACAATTGTGAACCGGACTTGCCGGTGGTTATGACATGACCACCAACTAGGTAGTTAACCATTGACATTCGACCCTAAAAAACTTTGCCCAACGATAGCAAACCTGACTTACCCATGGTCATAACATAACCATTGATTAGGTAGTTCATAATTGACAATTGACTCTAAGAAACTCATGCCAATAATGGCGAATCAGACTTACTCCTGGTCAGGATGTGACAACCGACTTGGTAATTCTCCATTAACGACCAGCCCTACACTTTAGTCGACAACAATGGACAGAATTTATCCATGGTCAGGACATGACCGTTGATTAAGTGGGTTAGTACTGGCTACCAGTCCAGAGATCATAGGGAGTGACTGCAAGCTCATCGTTGTTGGGATAATTTTGTGTAGAAGACGCACAGAACGCATACATGAAAATAAATAAATGAAAATAATGAAAATAGTAGGAAAAGTAGGTAATTAAAAATCACTGCATTCCAACACCGTATAATAACCAAATATCTACAGTATAGAGTCATAACCAAGAGAAATAATATGCACACATCCTAACAATGGTCATCAAAACTAGATATGCACGATCAGAATGTTTTCAAGAATAAGAAATGAACTATTCCAAACAAAACATATTCAACCATACAAGCATCACTTGGACCAAGACGAATGACCCTTCTTGGATTATTTGGGTCTGGCAGGCTCTTTCTTCTTCTTATCTTACTTCGATTTGGACATAACAGTCGTACCAAGCCCAGTCTATTTCTTCTTATGACCTTAAGATCCTCTTCTGCCTCTAAGTTAACCTAAGAAATCTCCTCTGGGAACTTGGCTATTATATTTGCGCGAAGAATTTTATCCCTGTCGAAGTCCTTAGATTATTCATTGTAGCATGTGATCTCAGTGTCAGCATCCTCCTTGAGAGCGACAACCATCTTGTCGTGGTTTTTCTCCATCATGAAGTTTGATGGACCCGATAGCACGAGTCTGACGAAGGGGTTTTAGAAAGGCCATGGCACGAGAAGGATCTGTCATGACCGTGCCATTGCTTGGAAATGAGGGGGATTATTAAATGTGGCCCTACCCAAACAAGCTCGAATGTACTGAATGGTGGCCCTTGGGCTATATAGAAGAATCCAACCTCATCTAGGAGAAGATGGAGCATCACCCTAAGGCTGGACATCAACCCGAGGCTTGCTTTGGCTAGGAATATCTACGGAGACGTGGTAAATAGTTAGTGAAATGTCATATATAGGGGAATAAATAATCATTTCAATGTCTGACCTTGGGTAGTAGCTCCTAAAGCAGAACTACCAACTTTCCTTATATCCCTATCCTCTTTCTCCTTTTAAGCTCTTTTATCTATTTCCAACTTTATGTAACCCAAGCGGATAACTTCTTTCACCTTCATAAAAGCGAGTCTCAACAGCCTCGAGATTAAAAGGTGGCTCTCCCTGCTAGCTGGCTTCCTTAGCTTCCTTAATTAGTTACCAATAAATAGAGGCCACGACCTCCTGATAGTAATCCATCCATGCCACACTTCCCTCGGTGTACATTTGGAAATAAATCTCATCTAGAAGCTTCAATTTGATCCAACTGGCTGTTCATCCCATCGCTCTGCTCCCAGAGTTTCTCATCCATCTTCATCTCGGCCTCCTTTTCAGCGGTCATGACCTCGAGTATGTCCTTAAGAGAAGCTCCCTCACTCTTCCAGTCCTCAGCCATTTTCTTCGATTCTAAAAATCCAGGCTCTACTCAGCTAGCTACAGTTTGGATTTCATCCAGTCTCTTTGAATATTTGGCCTTTATGTTTTTATAATCCTTAAACAATCTTTTGGTTTTGGAATTGTTGTCTTCCTTTACCTCCATGAGATCAAGAGCTTGGCCTTCTTCATCTTTGTTAGTTCATCAAAGTGAGCACTCTTATATTTATTAATCTCTTTAGCTTAGGATCTCTCTAGTGCTTCCAACACTACTCAATGCTTTACGCCTTTTTTATGAAGTTGCTTCCTGAGCTTGAAAATCTTCAAGTTTTGATCCACATTTTTCATGCCGATCTCCTCACCTTCCTTAATCACTTTAGTGAAAAATTCTGATAGTACCTTCATGCCTCTTAGCCCATCCTCAAAAAGGTCCATCGTGCCAAAAAAAGAAGTAGCCAGGGTGTTAGTAAGTAAGCAGGCAATGGGATGCCGCGGTTGACATGGTTGTTGAAACTTGTTGTAGTTGAGATCGCTAGAATCAGTGATAATGACAGTCCCTTCCTTATCCTTACCCATCTCCTTATCCTTGGGGAAACTATGATCTCTCCTCATCTATGGTCCTGTCCAACTACTTGGACATCTTTGAATATGGAAGGATAAAATGCGAGGCCTTTGGAGATTTAGATGGATGAGTAGGTGTCCTGGATCCTGATTTGCATTCGGGAGAGCGAGACCTCTTCTGAGAACCATCATGCTAATCCTGATCATCCTTATCTCTGGTCAGGTGATAAGAAACTGTACCCATCTTAAGTTCTATAGTTGGTTGCCCAAATTTCTT
The DNA here is from genome assembly GCA_030765085.1 of Allium cepa. Classification (NCBI taxonomy): domain Eukaryota; kingdom Viridiplantae; phylum Streptophyta; class Magnoliopsida; order Asparagales; family Amaryllidaceae; genus Allium; species Allium cepa. The sequence goes on from CM060935.1 coordinate 65,931,268, forward strand.
GCTTGGGCTGAAAGATAAGGTGGCCTTTTTAACGTCTGTTGAAGGGACATCTGGCCTTAGCTATTTGAGCTTGGACTAAAGCTTGTTCTCCTCGAGCTCATACTCCCTACAAAAAATACGTGGACAAAGTGTTAAAATTGTGTTATAGCTAAGAACCCCATCAGTGCAACACATGAGGAGAGGGTGTGTGAAGAGTGCACAACATTTAAATGAACCCTTAGGGTCCTCGTTCATCTCCAACTATCAATGAATCTCTACTATCGAGGTAAAGTCCCCATAAGCGATCCCTATTTTGAGGTCTTGTAAATAATCAGAGATTGTGATGTCCTCTAGGAAAAACTCCTCTTGATCCTCTAAGCCAAAAGTTCTGTTCAAGGCCTCATCAACATCAAGGTTGGATAAAGTATCGAGGCCAATCTTCCTAAAAGAATGGGATTCACTTTGATCCGAGGTTGTGCCATCGCTGTCATGAGAACATAGGCTTGCCCCTTCATTGGCCTTACTACCAATACTATCATCCTCTCACTTCCTTATGGATTTTAGCCGGCAACTTACACAGAGTTCAATCCTGAAAGAGTCTAGCTCTTAACCCGGGCCATCTATGTGCACAACAGGATCAGTGCTGGATGGGGCCGACATTAAATCAGCGCTAGAAGTAGAGGGTTGAGAAGACCGTGCCTTATTTATCTCACCCACCCTATAAATTCTCACTCTATTTTGATGTAAAATAATAATAAATTTTAAAAGGTGATTTGATGAAAATTACTATTTTTGATTTAAAATACAATGTTATGGGGTATTTGGAAAATTGGAGTAAAATAAAGGAATTTGAAGTTAATTATTGTTTTAAAAGATTTACTGTTGTTTTTTAGATGAATAAATAAAGATGGATTTATAATAAATAATAATAAAATAATTTGAGAGAATAATGGATGTAAATATATCATTAAGATGGTTGCAAAGTGCATGATTTATCGTCGATGGATGTTGTGTCACTAATATTGGTTGGATCGGTACATATGTGATGACATTGAAGTTGTGTTATTATTGGAGTGATTAGTATATGGTGGATGATTTATACTTACATTGATGATGTATCATTATAATTGACGATTAATAATGTATGTAAGTATTTTTTATGTTGTTTTCTTATTTTGTTATTGGGGTTGTCATTGAATATTGTTAATGTTTGATGGCCGTGTACTATTATTGTTGTTATCCTATATGATGTTTTGTTAAGACTAATAAGTAGGAATACTATTTTCTTCTTTTTCCATTTGCATTGATTACATTTCTTATGATGGTTGTGGTGGTTGCATTGATTGCATTTGTTGTGATGGTTGCGATAGTTGCATGGTACTGCAATCTACGATTGCAATATACTAACAAGTATTTGGATATAGGAGAAGAGCAGAAAATGGAACTACGTGGGCTTGATCCTCCAAAAAGGATATGTATGTAGTCTTTTCTTGTGTAATGGCAATCGAATCTATAACCATGTGTATAGGGTTAGGTACAGTCCAAACACAGTTGAAACCATTTTACTTTTATTTTATTATATTTGTGTGGTTGTGAAGTTGCATGTAGAAGCACAAGAAGAAATAGAAGTGTGGATTGGTAAGCAATATTGTAAATTGCTGATTTATATTCTTTTGTACAGTATTTATATGATTAGTGAGTTAATGATAATTTGTATATCGAAATGTAATTTGATAATATTGTAAAATAATTGTATTACTAAGATAATATTCATTTCTATAGATGTTTGATTCCGTTGTAACCTTTCACTCTTTATTCATTGTTTTAGAATTTCTATTTTTTTATCTACCCATGATCCAATGCTTTCAATATATGAAATTAGCAGTAAGATATTTTGATATGGTTAACGATTGAATTTAGTTTTTAAAAATAGTGGACACTACATTTGATATCAGAGCTTAGGTTTAGTGAGTTCTTATGTAACGATCCGCCTTTTTGGACAATTTAAATCGACGATCAAATACACATGTCGATACCAAACCATTCAAAAGGGCAGATAGTTATTGGAGTAAATAAGAAAAGAAAAGAAAGAGAAATAAAGGAAATGAAACAACACAGAATCTCGCAGCGAAACGATAAAATATAATAGTCAAATAAACAGTTCATGAAGCTGTTTACTATACTTTGACAATTATTTATACAACATTTATCAGAGTTATACATATACAACAGAACAATTAAAATAATGCAGCAGATAGCATGATGCAAGGGTAATAATAGTAATAGTATACCAAATCTTCGTCTTCATCCTCCAGAATAGATCTTCAAAAATCTGAAAAACTCAGGACTGACCCGAGCGTAATGAAAAGACAAAACACTCGAGTCGGGACTAAAATATCCTTATGAAAGTTAAATCAATTGTAAATAAATATGAGTGTAACGACGTCAGAGATGTTTGCGGGGTTTGACATCTCATATCCAGTGTCAACGTGCGTGCAATAACTCAAGAGATGTTACGGGATTTTCCATCTCTTAAGGATCCGTTAAACTATCTACTATGTAGTAATGTACGCTAAGTAGATAATGCCTATCAGTAATATAAAGTATCAAAATAGCGTTAAGGCGTTACCATAATCCCCCTTAACACATTTTTATAATGCCATAGTCTATACAGCACCGTAAGCTCCATCGTAAACTAGTGGTTATCAGAGGGTACCCCATAGGTATAACACAAAACATAACGTAGTGGCGCGAATAGGATAATCAGTATGACAAGGTACATGAGGCGATACCAACTAGGATACTAGTAGTTGCATGATCCGGACTGATGTTAAGCATAGCCAGCAGCTACCCCAACATCGCGAAACAACACTCCCAAATCAAGGGGTGCACCCAAATCGCATCACAAATCTTTAATAATAGTTGCAATAGCTTTGGTGTCACAATTTTTTGGTATCAACGTGAACTACCGAAAATGCCCCTCCATATATTATCTAATCTTAATTACTTAAAAATAAGATCTAATACTAAATTTCTTTTACAAATTCAAATGTCCATAAAAGTAGAATCTAATAACTAAACATGCTTTAAAATTCAAAACGCTTCTAAAAATAAGGTCTAAAATTAAACCTTCTTTACAGATTCAAAATACTTCTTTACAAAATATCACTTGAAAATAAAAAATTATTTTTTTGATTGATTGAAACATATACAATTTATAAGAAAAACAATTCACGCGCGAAGCGCGTGCCATTACACTTGTAATAGAAATGGTATCGAAGAAGCGTGTCCGCTAGAGCTGGCGAACCTCAATGGCCCGGCGCGGCTCCTGTTTTAGTCATGTCAGGGGCCATCCAATAATCGTTCTCTTTCTTCAGTCAACGCGTTCACCAAACCATCCACTTCATTCTGGATCAACACTCCGCGTATAATAGTAATTAAAGTGGTGTTCGATATCGACAGAGAGTATGTCCATATCCGATCCCGGTCTCTTTAATAACTACGTATTATTACACCGTTGGCTCTTTTACATTTCAAATCGATTCATAATTGATATCAAAATATCATATTCGCTTCAAGAATCAAATTCAGGTTAAATATCATCGTATCTATTCAAATGTAAGATGCCTTTTCAAAAATCATTTTTCACATCAATATCTCATTTCGATTTCAAAATCATTTCTAAATTCAATTTAGGTTGCAACTTCATTTAACTCAATTCGTATTTAAATTCAAGGTTTAAATATAAACATTTCACCTTATTAACCAGCTTGAAATTTTTAGAAAATAGTTTAAGTAGTTTAAAAGTAGTTTAAATAATTAAAATACTTAAAATCTTTAAAATGGATTTAAAATAGATAAATTAGTTTAAATAATTTAAATTGGGTTAAGTAGATTAAAAATAGATTAAAATAGTTTAAGTATTCTAAATGGTTTATATAACAGAGTAATTTGGAAAACAAATTAAAACAGCTTCAAAACCAATCTGTTTCAATTATAACTTCCCAATTCAAATAAATTTCAATTTCCAATATACCGATTCAATTTCGATTTCAATTCAAATCAATGTCAACTTTGACTTTAAATTTATTCAATTTTACATTCACCTTCAACTTATTCAATTCCAATGTACATCGATTTTTAGCTTGATTTTTCAAAATATCAATTTTTAAAACTTAACAAAATTTTCCTTCAATATTCAAATTTAAATCCCACTTACAAATATGATTCAATTTCAAGCTCAATTTCAAATATCATTTTATATCGCTTTTACTTAGTAATATTCAAAGCTCGAATTAAGGTTCAATCTTTTAAAACGAATACATTTCGAAATTCAATCATAACCCAATTTTAAATTTCAAGTCTCAACTTAAATCATTTAACAACTTCTTTTAACCAAAATCTATTTCAACATTCCAAACTCAATTTTTCGATAAATTCGATTTCTATAAATTGATTTCTATTTATAGCTTTTAAATCAAAACATTTAACTAAATTTCAAATCGACGATTTTAAAAATTATTAATTTAGCTAATTCGGTGTCCGTATATAATTTTCTATCCTATGGCCAAGTGATTATTTATTTCAATTAAATGTCAGGGATGAATATATACTACTTAAATCAAATCACAGTTTCATATGTATGCATAACAAGATATATATAAGCAAATAAATATCCAAACATTTAAATATCAACCAATTGCATCCACGAAATACATCATCCAATATACAGTACAATTCATGGCAATTTCATAGTTATCAATGTAGGGAAATTTAATCGCAATTCAATTTCAATTTAAATTTAACTGTCAAATTTAATTTTCAAACATTAATTCGAATGACAGTCAATATGACAATTAAATTCTATCAAACAATGACAAATAAAATTCATATCACTTCATAATATCAAATTTAACTAGCATAAAAATATTCAGTACGTTGTGAGTGTTATAAAACACTCACCTTGATTTTACGATTTTAAATCAAATCGAACGACGTTCGATTTAACCCAAAATTTTCTCTAGCTCCAAACGATTCCAATCCAGCTCCATAGCGTAGTGCTCGTCCATACGATTCCAATGCAAAAAGTTTCGTCGAATTCCGACCTCGTATGAACAAGTTATACACGTTTAAAGTTTGTACAAATTTTAATATAATTAAATTTACAAACTTTATTTATTTTTCAAACCCTATCATCAGGGCCGTCGATTCTTGCCTTCACAATCTGGACCGCACGCGAATTTCTTCCCCAAGCCATGAAAATTGCGTTCATCCCTAACCCATCAACCGCCCCTTTGCTCGAATTTACGCCACCTCCTCGATCGACAAGACGTCGATCAACCACCACCAAACGACAGCCCCAACCAAGCCTTACCTTCGGCTACATCATCAAGAAGCTCGGCCCCATCTAGGCACAGAAAAACATGCACGAAACGTGGCCGTTTGAGCTTGATTTTCCGGCGATCTACCGCATCGATTTCCATCATAGCCTTGGAGTTGGAGATCGCTTCGAGCCTCACGTTCTCTTACTTGATACTTTTCTCAAATTGTTTGTGGATTTGAAGAGATCAAAGGGAGAAGATCGGTAAATTTCGGCCATTAAATTATAAGCGGCGGCCGGCAATAGAAGAAACCCTAGGGTTTTTTTTTAATTTGTGATAAAAGGGGCTATTTATATGAAACGACGAATACTGTTTATTCAGCTTTTCCAAACTCCTAATTTCACGTGGTAACTGACATTTCTAAGGTTTATCCCGCGTTCCGGACACAATGTAGCAGGTTTCGGAATCTAATTCCATCGTATGCGCGAGTTATGGAAATAAACGATCAATTTTAAATTAAACTGATTAAACGACTTTCTATGCGTTTTGGCTCGCCCCGGACAAACGGTAAATCCGATTGACACAAAATTTGAAAACTTACAATAATATCACATTACGGATCCGATGAAACTGATTTCGTCGAAATCCGAGACAGTTTGAAAAATGGCTATTTTAACTCGACAAATTAATATTAAAACAATTTCAACGCGTTTCGAGCTGCCACGGTCAAACGACAACTCGATTGCTACGAAAATTGAAATCCGATAATAACTAACTATTACGGATCCAATGGAACTAGTTTCATCCAATTCTGAGACTGTTCAAAATTTGGCTATTTTCTAGTCGACAGTTAAATATTAAAATACTCAATTTTCACAAATTTACTTTTAATTCGATTTTAAAAGTTCTACAACATCATTCTAACTTTAATATGATAAAATAAAATTTTACAAATCATTTTTAATCATATTAAACCCGTTATTCAATTATCCAATAAATTCCAATTTTAAAATCTTATTAACTCTTTTATAATCCAACTTACATTCACTTTGAAAACCAATTTGAATCATATTAAATCAAATTTCAATTATTCACTCTATTTTCATATATTACATTTCAATATCAAATTAATCATATCAAATTCAAAATTTACTTATTCAAACATTTGTAATATTAAATTTAAACAAATTTGATTATTCTTAAATTACTATCTATTGAGATATTCAAAACGAACTTAAAATTTAACCTTTGAAACGAATTAAAATTATAGAACAACCATTTCCATTATACGGTTCTTCAATTCCCATTATTAAATTATTCAATAAATTCCAAATATTTAATTTAAACAATTTACCTGTTCAATATTCAATATTTGATTTAAAATAGATTTTACTTATCAATCAATTACTCTATTATACCAAATGGATTCAACATTTATTATTATTCCAAATGACTTACAAATTTTTTTCTAACACTAAAACACGAAATCTTATTAAATTAGCTATTTTAATTATCGAAAATTTATGGGTCGTCTCCCCCACTCAAAACTTTTCGTCCCCTAAAAGAAAAAAGAAGCGAAAATGAACTAAGTATAGAATTCAACCTTAGGTATATTTATCTCAAAGTTACCAACTCATAAAACAATGAAATTCCATTTATAAAGTCATAACTACGCTTCCACTAAGTTTCTCCAAACGGCTTTCTAACTTAAAAGGTTAGTTATCAAAACAAGTTATAAATAATTTTTAAAACTTGAAAAATTTTCTAATCCCGGATTTACGAAAAATTTCGGCAGAGTCTCCTTTGCGCGGCTCGATCGGTACAGCTACAAAACGCCTCTACGGGACCCAAACCAACAAAAGAAAATCAAAAGCCAAGTGGCTCATCAAAAATCACCAAATCCAATGACAAAATAAACATGTACCTTATATTTTATTTAGCGAGCATATACGACTAATATAGCGCGAAAGCGAGCTCCAAATGCGAAGCAAGCACAATCCGCACCTACTAAACACTCAACAAACAATGAGAATCATGCTTATATGAAAATAGTATCAATATACATCATATAGCAACACAACAACTACATGTGCTAACATAGCAAATGCAACAAAACAACAAATGCAACCATCAATCAAGTATCATCCAAAAATCTATAACCAATCAATATAAATTCACTTCTCATTAATATTTATTGACTTGGATTTCAATTTTAATCATAGTTGATTCATTAACGTTGGATTTTACTAACATTCATTCTCAATTCAATTAGTTAACATTCACTAATTTATATTTACATTAGTTCACTTCCAGTTTGAATCAAATTAAATTCTATTTAAATTCATTTAACTTCCAATTTGATTTCATTGATTTATAGCTTTCAATTTCATTAACACTTAATGAATTATATACAATCAACTAACAATCATACAACAACCAAATCATACCCAACATAACCAAATTATTAATTTCACCTTCAGTTTGGTTTATCTTTTTCAATTCCAATTGATTCTTGGCCACACCAAATTCTTTTGTTTACATTTACTTCATATTCAGTTTCAGTTAATAACCAGTTTATTTGCGGAACATTTTATTAACCATCACTTTAATTTATAGTCATTCCATAGAAGTCTAACTTCTTATATATGGCTTTCTTAGTTTATAGTTGTCTCAAAAGTTACAAATTTATCTTCACATATTTGGCATCTTAAATTTCAATATTAACTTTAATTAAGTCCGTAAGCCATACATATATCATCCGTGAGCAATATCAATCTAATCGCTTATTCGATCACACAATTTCACTTCCAAACTAGTATCGTTCACACGACTCTCTAGTGCGGACTCAGATTTGGTTCCTTGATTGGAAACTGTTACTCTCCTTGCATAGCCATATACTATGATAGAGAATTCCATAATCAAACCAAAATCCATATGCAGGGTTCGCCGTCGAGAATCGAGTGGAAAATCCTAACTTGGATCGATATAAATCATCTCAAAATTTTGTGCTCGAATTTGGATCAAATCGTTATACGAATAAAATAATATATGTACAATCTCACGTATTACCTTCCAATGGATTTCTATCCAATTTATCTATACTAAATTATTTTATTGGCTTCTTTTTTTTCACTTAATTACCCACAATCCATTATTCAGTTAGTATATTCATTTCTTTACATAGCATATTCTTTAACATTATCTTTTCATAAACATCATATCAAAGAATTTGCTTACTCAAGTTCATTTTAAACATTTTATATAAGTTAATTAAGTTCAATTTCATTTTCATAACTTTAGTTAACAACAAATTTATTTATGGAACATTTTATTAACCAGCACTTTAGTTTATTGATCATCCTATAAAAGTCTAACCTCTCCTAAATGAATTTTCTTAGTTTACAGTTATCTTAAAGGTTACAAATTCAAAAAAAATTCTATGCAATTTATATTTATTTTCTATAACCAATTTACAAAAGATATTATACAATTCATTTGTCTTCTTTCTTAAGTTCACTTACTTGTTCCATTAATTCATTCATCATTTCATGCTATATTTAAGTTTATAACATTTTTATCACAACCAAATTTTCATTTATATACATTCTAATTCCTTTGAGTTTTCCTTACTTGTATACTTCAATTATTTTCAGGTTCTGTTTATTTGTACAACATCTCATTACATATCCAAAACATCATTTTAACTTCTTAATATTTGGTAAGTCATATTATATGTTATTAGAATGCAAATTTGGTACTATACAAATTTTATAGAATTTCATTTTACTAATTTAGAATGTTCACAATTTAATTTGTTTAAATCCTTTTCACCTTTCAACTTTAAAGTTTTCCCAAACAATAGCTTAGATATCTTAATCCTCTTATTTTATAAATTCTGGTTATTCACATTTCATTTGAAAATTACTAATTAACATAACTTAGAAATTTAAATGCCCGGTTCTTTTCAAATCGTTTGAAATAAATATATACACTTATATCTTTAATATATCAAATCATACCTTTGGAGTTTAAACCAAAATCCATATACCCAAAATAATTTAGAAGAAAAGCAAAGCTTCTTAAAAGTCTCCCCCACTTTGAGACTCGAAAATGAATGTCGATGGTGTTGCGCAGTCATCTCCGAAATTATTTTCCAGCGACATAAGAGAGGAGTACTGAATTCATTCTTTCCTTTAAAATCCTTTCAAAATATTTCCATAAACAATTACCAACTAATATTACTATATATTTATTTCAAAACTTTGAGAATCATTTTTCAAAATCTCCGGGTCTTAAATTCAATATTTCCCAATTTAAATCTGAAGTCACCTTTATAAAACATTCTTATAGGATTTTCTTTCTTAAAACATTCCACAAGTGTTTTATCATTGTTCATTTTGTAATTCACCTTCTTTATTAAATTACAATATCAAATTAATGATAATAACTAATATTTTAATCCCTAACAACTAGGTAAGCCAGATAAGTCACAATAAATTTTGAAAATAAATTCTTTATATATAAAATATAATTAGAGTAAAATTATTTCATATACCCAATTTCAAAACAATACTATGTCGAATTGTTCTGTTTAAGTGTTTAAAGATCCCTATCAATGACGTTAATTACTCGTATTGACCAGAATCCATAAGCCACTCAACAAATCAACCGACACAATATAAAGTATTTTGTATCACTAACAAATACGCTCTCTCATATATATACATTCAGCGACTCATCATAGGGTATAACTACCCTACTTATAAAGAGTCAGACCCCACAAAGCTAAGGTTATCGCTAAACCAAAGCTCTGATACCAACTGTAATGACCCGCCTTTTTGGGCAATTTAAATCGACGATCAAATACACATGTCGATTCCAAACCATTCAAAAGGGCAGATAGTTATTGGGGTAAATAAGAAAAGAAAGGAAAGAGAAATAAAGGAAATGAAACAACACAGAATCTTGTAGCGGAACGATAAAATATAATAGTCAAATAAACAGTTCATGAAGCTGTTTACTATACTTTGACAACTATTTGTACAACATTTATCAGAATTATACATATACAACAGAACAATTAAAATAATGCAGCAGATAACATGATGCAAGGGTAATAATAGTAATAGTATACCAAATCTTCGTCTTCATCCTCCAGAATAGATGTTCAAAAATATGAAAAACTCAGGACTGACCCGAGCGTAATGAAAAGACAAAACACTCGAGTCAGGACTAAAATATTCTTATGAAAGTTAAATCAATCGTAAATAAATATGAGTGCAACGGCATCAGAGATGTTTGTGGGGTTTGACATCTCATATCCAGTGTCAATGTGCGTGCAATAACTCAAGAGATGTTACGGGATTTTCCATCTCTTAAGGATCCGTTAAACTATCTACTATGTAGTAATGTACGCTAAGTAGATAATGCCTATCAGTAATATAAAGTATCAAAATAGCGTTAAGGCGTTACCATAATCCCCCTTAACACATTTTTATAATGCCATAGTCTATACAGCACCGTAAGCCCCACAGTAAACTGGTGGTTATCAGAGGGTACCTCATAGGTATAACATAAAACATAACGTAGTGGTCGCGAATAGGATAATCAGTATGACAAGGTACACGAGGCGATACCAACTAGGATACTAGTAGTTGCGCGATCCGGACTGATGTTGAGCATAGCCAGCAGCTACCAACATTGCGAAACAACACTCCCAAATCAAGGGGTGCACCCAAATCGCATCACAAATGTAATAGAAATGGTATTGAAGAAGCGTGTCCGCTAGAGGTGGCGAACCTCAATGGCCCGGCGCGGCTCCTGTTTTAGTCATGTCAGGGGTCATCCAATAATCGTTCTCTTTCTTCAATCAACGCGTTCACCAAACCATCCACTTCATTCCGGATCAACACTCCGCGTATAATAGTTATTAAAGTGGTGTTTGGTATCGACAGAGAATATGTCCATATCCGATCTCGGTCTCTTTAATAACTACGTATTATTACACCGTTGGCTCCTTTACATTTCAAATCGATTCATAATTGATATCAAAATATCATATTCGCTTCAAGAATCAAATCCAGTTCAAATATCATCGTATCTATTCAAATGTAAGATTCCGTTTCAAAAATCATTTTTCGCATCAATATCTCATTTCAATTTCAAAATCATTTCGAAATTCAATTTAGGTTGCAACTTCATTTAACTCAATTCGTATTTAAATTCAAGGTTTAAATATAAACATTTCACCTTATTAACCAGCTTGAAATTTTTAGAAAATAGTTTGTAGTTTAAAAGTAGTTTAAAAGTAGTTTAAATAATTAAAATACTTAAAATCTTTAAAATGGATTTAAAATAGATAAATTAGTTTAAATAATTTAAATTGGGTTAAGTAGATTAAAAATAGATTAAAATAGTTTAAGTATTCAAAATGGTTTATATAACAGAGTAATTTGGAAAACAAATTAAAACAGCTTCAAAACCAATCCGTTTCAATTATACTTCCCAATTCAAATAAATTTCAATTTCCAATTTACCGATTTAATTTCGATTTCAATTCAAATCAATGTCAACTTTGACTTCAAATTTATTCAATTTTAAATTCACCTTCAACTTATTCAATTCCAATGTATATCGATTTTTAGCTTGATTTTTCAAAATATCAATTTTTAACACTTAACAAAATTTTCCTTCAATATTCAAATTTAAATCCCACTTACAAATATGATTCAATTTCAAGCTCAATTTAAAATATCATTTTATATCGCTTTTACTTATTAATATTCAAAGCTCAAATTAAGGTTCAATCTTTTAAAACGAATACATTTCGAAATTCAATCATAACCCAATTTTAAATTTCAAGTCTCAACTTAAATCATTTAACAACTTCTTTTAACCAAAATCTATTTCAACATTCCAAACTCAATTTTTCGATAAATTTGATTTCTATAAATTGATTTCTATTTATAACTTTTAAATCAAAACATTTAACTAAATTTCAAATCGACGATTTTAAAAATTATTAATTTAGCCAATTCGGTGTCCGTATATAATTTTCTATCCTATGGCAAAGTGATTATTTATTCCAATTAAATGTCAGGGATGAATATATATTACTTAAATCAAATCACAGTTTCATATGTATGCATAACATGATATATATATAAGCAAATAAACATCCAAACATTTAAATATCAACCAATAGCATCCATCGAAATACATCATCCAATAGACAATACAATTCATGGCAATTTCATAGTTATCAATGTCGGAAAATTTAATCGCAATTCAATTTCAATTTCAATTTAACCGTCAAATTTAATTTTCAACGATTAATTCGAATGATAATCTATATGACAATTAAATTATATCAAAAATGACAAATAAAATTCATATCACTTCACAATATCAAATTTAACTAGTATAAAGATATTCAGTACGTTGTCAGCATTATAAAACACTCACCTTGATTTTACGATTTTAAATCAAATCGAACGACGTTCGATTTAACCCAAAATTTTCTCTAGCTCCAAATGATTCCAATCTAGCTCCATAGCGTAGTGCTCGTCCATACGATTCCAATGCAAAAAGTTTCGTCGAATTCCAACCTCGTATGAACAAGTTATACACGTTTAAAGTTTGTATACTTTTAATATAATTAAATTTACAAATTTTATTTATTTTACAAACCCTATCACCAGGGCCGTTGATTCTTGCCTTCACAATCTAGACCGCATGCGCATTTCTTCCCCAAGCCGTGGAAAATGCGTTAATCCCTAACCCATCAGCCGCACCTTTGCTCGAATTTACGCCACCTCCTCGATCGACTAGACGTTAATCAACCACCACCAAACGACAGCCCCATCCATGCCATACCTTCGGCTACATCATCAAGGAGCTCGGCCCCATCTAGGCACAGAAAAACGTGCATGAAACGTGGCCGTTTGAGCTTGATTTTCTGGCGATCTACCGCATCGATTTCCATCATAGCCGTTGGAGTTGGAGATCGCTTCGAGCCTCACGTTCTCTTAGTTGATACTTTTCTCAAATTGTTTGTGGATTTGAAGAGATCGAAGGTAGAAGATCAGTAAATTTCCGCCATTAAATTATAAGTGGCGGCTGGCTATAGAAGAAACCCTAGGTTTCTTTTTTTTTAATTTGTGATAAAAGGGGCTATTTATAGGAAACGACGAATACTATTCATTCGGCTTTTCCCAACTCCGAATTTCACGCGGTAACTGACGTTTCTAGGGTTTATCTCACGTTCCGGACATAATGGAACAAGTTTCAAAAGCTAGTTCCATCGTATGCGCGGGTTATGGAAATAAACGATCGATTTTAAATTAAACCGACTAAACGACTTTCTATGCGTTTTGGCTCGCCCCGGACAAACGGTAAATCCGATTGACACAAAATTTAAAATCTTACAATAATATCACATTACAGATCCGATGAAACTAGTTTCGTCGAAATCCAAGACAGTTTGAAAAATGGCTATTTTAACTCGGCAAATTAATATTAAAACAATTTCAACGCGTTTCGAGCTGCCACGGTCAAACGACAACTCCGATTGCTACGAAAATTGAAATCCAATAATAAATAACTATTACGGATCCAATGGAACTAGTTTCGTCTAATTCTGAGACTATTCAAAATTTGGCTATTTTCCAGTCGACAATTAAATATTAAAATACTCAATTTTCACAAATTTACTTTTAATTCGATTTTAAAAGTTCTACAACATCATTCTAACTTTAATATGATAAAATAAAATTTTACAAATCATTTTTAATCATATTGAACCCGTTATTCAATTATCCAATAAATTCCAATTTTAAAATCTTATTAACTCTATTATATTCCCAATATAACTTACATTCACTTTAAAAACCAATTTGAATCATATTAAATCATATTTCAATTATTCACTCTATTTTCATGTATTAAATTTCAATATCAAATTAATCATATCAAATTCGAAATTTACTTATTCAAACATTTGTAATATTAAATTTAAACAAATTTGATTATTCTTAAATCACTATCTTTTGAGATATTCAAACGAACTTAAAATTTAACCTTTGGAACGAATTAAAATTATAGAACAACCATTTCCATTATACATTTCTTCGATTCCCATTATTAAATTATTCAATAAATTCCAAATATTTAATGTAAACAATTTACCTGTTCAATATTCAATATTTGATTTAAAATAGATTTTACTTACCAATCAATTACTCTATTATGCCCAATGGATTCGACATTTATTATTATTCCAAATGACTTACAAATTTTTTTCTAACACTAAAATACGAAATCTTATTAAATTAGCTATTTTAATTATCGAAAATTTACGGGTCGTTACACCTTAAGCCTAGGGTAAGTTTGGCTATTAGGTCATAATAATTTACACTTTAGGTTGGGTTAAAATATAGAACAATAGAGCGTTTTGATTGACAATTGTATGCCTTATGTGTATGGGTTTTTTGTTAACCATCATTACCCCATCCTAAAATGATGTTTATTTATGATGGTAAAGGATAACTAAAGTATGAGCGTAGTATGATGAACACTTATAAGAGAGGTTAAGTGTTGGTTATAACCCAAGTGACACACACCCAATGTTAAACTATAATTGAAACCCGATCTTAATAAAATGAAAAAAAAATTATTTTTAAAGTGAAAATTATTTTTTTGGAGAATTCATAAAATATACAACTCTAACTTTAAAGATATTTTATTAAAACGGAGAAAATGGTTATTTTCAGCCATGAAGGCGATTGTTAAATTTTTTTATGAGAATAAAGTGTTTATTGAAAATAAAATATATTTATGAAGTTATTTTCAGAAGAAGTGAACATTGTATAATTTTTTTTTGAATGTATATGTTATCCCATTTTTTGGTCAAAACTGGAATATCAATGTTGAGCGCGTCTCCACCACGATCGAGCTAAGAAGGAGCAACCAGCAAGCGTACCTAAGTCCAGAGTTCCCAAATACCAAGTCCATTCGGCCTCATACCCTCATGTTCATTCGGCTATGCAAGTATACGAGTCATTCGGCACTAAGGCCTAAAGCTCGTTCGGCATTCCTAGTCGTCTCATTCGGCGTTCCCATCCGGCGTTCCCAACACAACTCCATTCGGCATACCGGTCCAAGCAATGCCGAACCAAGCCTCTCCACCTCAATACCGAACCAACCTGCCTCCTCCATCACCGGACCAATCCACCGGCCCACTCATCCTACACCGAACCAACACTCCATCCACTAACATACTACCACCGGATCATACTCCTATCACCGAACGAACTCCACTCAACCCATGCTCCACCGGACCAACCAACCACCGGTCCAACCATCCTTCTCTCCAAGCTCCATGCCGAATAAAGCCTCGCCGAACCAAAAAGTTGCCAGTCCAAATTGCATCAGCCCAGGCCCACTAGCAGCTATAAACATCCAAGACCTCTGCCCGCCTCACTCTATAAATAGAGGGGCAGGGGTACAACAATGAGAGACAAGTTTGAGAGCTCAAGCCTGGAAGGAACTCTCAAACAACTTTAGATACTTGTAATCAAAGCTTTGTACTTGTAATCTGAAGGAAAAAAGGAGAATAACATATAAAGTGGACGTAGGCATGTTCTTGCCGAACCACTATAAATCTGTGTGTCTTTTACAATTTAGTCCCTGCTTTTCATACATTTGCATAAATCACCCAAATCACTAAGAACAACATAAAATCAACCAACTCATACGACTTTGGGTGTTTGCGGCCATTTTTCACGCAAACATTTTGGTGCTTTCACTGAGAAGAACCAGCTTCCGCTACACGGACAGAAGTTGAATTTGAAAATCTAAGAGTTCAGATCTAAGAGTTATGACGAGACAAACAAGTAAAAGGCAAAGGCCAGAGAGAAGTGAACACCAAGGAAGTCAAGAGGCTTCCTCAAGAGGGAATCAAGCGTCGATCTTCATCACTAGGGATGAGATGGAGGTCATGATGAGAAGGCAAGAAGAGATGATCCAGAACTTACTTCAACAAATTGGGCAAATTGGAGCACAGATCCAAGGAGCGGCTGGAATTCAGAACGGAGCAGCACCAGAGCTAGGGGGCACTCACGCAGAGCATGTTGATCCGACCCCGGGAAGTGAGATGGGGGCATCCGAGCCACCTGGTAGCAATAGAGGAATGAACGTTCAGCCAAGGAGGCATACACATGGAAACTCCCGTGGACTTGGGGGGCAGGTCGAAGACAGTGAACGAGAACTACAGCTTGGAGACAACGACAGATTAGCAGAGATGGTTAGAAGAACTATGAGAGGCGGTTTAGTAAACAGAGACTTGGAAGATGTAAACAGGAGTCCTTTTTCTTCCGCGATCAGGATGGCTAGGAACCCACCAGAATTCAAGCTACCATCATTGGACATGTACAACGGGAAAACGGACCCCACGGTCCATCTAACGAAGTATATGAGACATATGGAAGTGCTGGGGGCATCAGAGGAGGTTATGGCCCGATGCTTTCCACTGTATTTGACGGACATTGCAGCGTTATGGTTTAGACAACTGGAGAGCGGCTCCATAGGAACATGGGCAGATTTAACTGAGAGATTCATGAGGCAATTCAGGGTTCATATTGCGAGACCCAAGAATGTGATGACTTTGGCAACCTTGAAACAGAAAACTGGAGAGACTTTGAGGAGCTTCCTAACGCGATTTAATGCGGCAGCAGCATCAGTGGATCGACCAGATCCAGCTATGGTCATGATGGCAGCTGTATCTGGAATAGCTGGTAACACAGAGTTCAAGAATTCATTAACCAAGGACCCGCCTATGAATCTGGGAGAATTCTATCACGAGGCTGAAAAGTTTCTGCGTTTGGAAGATGCTAGTGCAGAAAGAGAGGAAGAAGATGACGTTTACACAATCAAGAGCGGAAACCCACCTGGAAAGGGTGCAGAGACTAGCAAAGGAAAAAGAAAGGCTGAGGATAATGATGACAGGACAAAGTGGCTACGAAGAGAGCCACGATTCACCACCTGTTCAGAGTTGAATGAGAGTTTGGAACGGATTTATCAGAATACCAAGGGGCAGGTTCCGTATCGTAGACCAATGCGAAGGGATCCAACCTCTGACGAAAGAAAATCAGATAAGTTTTGTGTATTTCATGAATTGAATGGTCATAACACTAATGATTGTAGGCATTTGAAGGACGAGGTGGAAGGGCTTATCAGGAACGGTATGCTCCTTCAGTATGTGAGGAGGCGAACTCCAGCGGTGGAGCCAGAGCGACCACCCTCTACATCAGCTAGAGGTGACCCTGGATCAGGGCACCATTTGATTATCCATTGATTGCTTGATTAAAATAACGATGAACAAGTCGTAAGCTTCCACTAAAGCAATTAAATCATTTACACATGTACGAGATCGCGAACGATCTCCAGGCATGCTCTGAATGATCATTGACTGCTTCGGGGTGGGAACTTACACTTTGACATCCTTGCTTTGCTTTTGTTTCGATTTGAACATTTGAATTCTTCCTGTTTGGACATTTCTGCTGTAAGGTACTATTGCTTTAACATTTACAATTCCATGGAAAAGTTATTTACTTGTATGCCCGTTGGATCGCGAATGGTCCACGAGCACCACCTATTGCATGGCAACGAACTGCCGAAGTCTTTGATTCGAAAACTCCCCCAAACAATAACTCCAACACTGATAATATTAAGTCCCCCCCGGGCACACTCATTCGCCTCGAACGGCACCCGACTTCGAACAGTCACAACTCGCCTCGAACGGCACCCGACTTCGAACAGTCACAACATGCCTCAAACGGCACTCGATCGCGAACGATCACAACTCGCCTCGAACGGCACAACTCGCCTCGAACGGCACAACTCGCCTCGAACGGCACAACTCACCTTACCTCAAATGGCTCGATCGCGAACGGTCGTCATTTGAGGTCCGCCACCCACAACTCACCTTACCTCAAATGGCTTGATCGCGAACGGTCGTCATTTGAGGACCGCCACTTGACCGCACACTGTCGCACCTTACCTCGAATGACTTGATCACGAACGATCGTCATTTGAAGTTAGGCGCTTGACCCTGAACGGTCACATTTCATCACAAATGGCTCGGTCTCGAACGATCGACGCGTGGACATACAGACTCGACCGCGCACTGTCGCACTTTACCTCGAATGACTCGATCGCGAACGGTCGTCATTTGAAGTTAAGCGCTTGACCTTGAACGGTCCCCACTCGACCGCGCACTGTCGCACTTTACCTCGAATGACTCGATCCCAAACGGTCGTCATTTGAAGTAAAGCGCTTGACCTTGAACGGTCACATTTCACTGCAGATGACTCGATCCCGTACGATCGACGCATGGATTTACGCGCTTGACCGCGCAGGGTCGCACTTTCCCTCGAATGACTTGATCACGAACGATCGTCATTTGAAGTTAGGCGCTTGACCATGAACGGCCGCGCTTCATCCCAAATAGCTCGATCCCGAACGGTCATCAGTTGGGGCCATATAAACTATCAAGTTCTTTACAGGTTGATGACAGGATATGAACATCCAGCTCATGGCATTACAAAACACGCCTTCCTACCGCAAGGCATATTTTGGGGGGCAAAGTGTTATCCCATTTTTTGGTCAAAACTGGAATATCAATGTTGAGCGCGTCTCCACCACGATCGAGCTAAGAAGGAGCAACCAGCAAGCGTACCTAAGTCCAGAGTTCCCGAATACCAAGTCCATTCGGCCTCATACCCTCATGTTCATTCGGCTATGCAAGTATACGAGTCATTCGGCACTAAGGCCTAAAGCTCGTTCGGCATTCCTAGTCGTCTCATTCGGCGTTCCCATCCGGCGTTCCCAACACAACTCCATTCGGCATACCGGTCCAAGCAATGCCGAACCAAGCCTCTCCACCTCAATACCGAACCAACCTGCCTCCTCCATCACCGGACCAATCCACCGGCCCACTCATCCTACACCGAACCAACACTCCATCCACTAACATACTACCACCGGATCATACTCCTATCACCGAACGAACTCCACTCAACCCATGCTCCACCGGACCAACCAACCACCGGTCCAACCATCCTTCTCTCCAAGCTCCATGCCGAATAAAGCCTCGCCGAACCAAAAAGTTGCCAGTCCAAATTGCATCAGCCCAGGCCCACTAGCAGCTATAAACATCCAAGACCTCTGCCCGCCTCACTCTATAAATAGAGGGGCAGGGGTACAACAATGAGAGACAAGTTTGAGAGCTCAAGCCTGGAAGGAACTCTCAAACAACTTTAGATACTTGTAATCAAAGCTTTGTACTTGTAATCTGAAGGAAAAAAGGAGAATAACATATAAAGTGGACGTAGGCATGTTCTTGCCGAACCACTATAAATCTGTGTGTCTTTTACAATTTAGTCCCTGCTTTTCATACATTTGCATAAATCACCCAAATCACTAAGAACAACATAAAATCAACCAACTCATACGACTTTGGGTGTTTGCGGCCATTTTTCACGCAAACAGTATACTTAGGTAAAAATGTGTTCTAATTAGTTATTGGAAGTTAAATTCAGTCTTTGAAGAAACATTTTAGTGTGAGAAAATTTGTTGCTTTTAAAACATCTTTTGGAATGCATATTTATAATGCTATTATGGTTGGGGAACACTTTGTTAACAAAGGAAGATTTTATCTGCGGAAAGGAAGAATTTTGATGAAAAGTGTTCCATTTGAAAATATTTTTGTGAAAGGATGATTTGATTTGAAATATTTTTTTGAAAAGAAATGTTTTAATTTGGCAACATCTTTCAAAAAAAGAGGCTATATGTTGAAAATATTTTGTAACCTCGATATGACTTAGAGTACTTTAAAAAAGTACTCCGTTGAGGCAAATTGTGGAAAGAAATACTTTTGTTAAAGGATATTTTAAACATATATTGAAAGTTTTGAGGAGGAGAAAACTATTTTGGTAATAATGTAGAATTTAAAATGTAATTATCAAAAGTATCCTGTTGGAGAGTGGTTAGTCAGAACCCTTATTTTGAAAAGATTTTTTTATTAAAACGTTCTTTACAATAACTATTATATGGTTTGGGGAAGATTTGTTACAAGAATGTCATTCTCAAAAAAAGATATTATATTCTGAAGGAATTATTTGCTCGAAAGAAATATTTGAAGATAATATGGTAGAGATATTTTTATTTGAGAAACTTATTAGTGGAAATATTTCATAATAGTTTAGTGGAAGTATTTTTACTTGAGAGATATCATTTTGGGTTAAGAATGTAATAAAGTATTCACTTGAAAGAAAAATATTATATTTGGTTCCAGAAAACATCTTTGTTAAGGAATTGATTTTGATTGAAAGGATTTTCACCTAATGGATACTCTTTGAAAAGCGATGTTTGAAAAGGAAAGTATTTTTGTTTGGGTGATGAGTTTGGTCAAAATGGACCTACTTTGAAAATTGTTTATTTGAGAAAATATTTGGAAATATATTGTCAAAGAAATTACATAATATAAAATATCTAGCTTTATAATACCTTGAAAAAAAAATTTACTGAGAAGATGGAGTTTTAATTTGAAAGGTAAATGGTTGAAAATTAAAATATTTAATTGAATAATAAATTTTAGAGGTGTTTGTTAAAAAAATATTTTATTAAAAAAGATGTTTTATTTGGGAAATGATGTAGGGACTACCCTTTTCGATGTATGAGATGACGACCTTTTACTTATGATTGCTTACTTTTGTTGAATTGTTTATATTAGCTATGATTAAGAAAATGTCATTGCTTGTTTGTCTATGTTTATATACTACTTTATGACCTACTTGTTTGAATTGATTTCTCATACTTACATTATGTTGTTGATTTTTTCCTTACTATGGTTGATTGAATTATTTGTTTGTTGGCTTGTCATCTGTTTGTTTGTTTTTAATCTGTTTGGTTGTTTACTTGTTCACTTGGTTGTTGTTGTTTGTCTATTTACTATAATTAATATGTTTGTTTGCTTTATGTTTTCTTGTTTTTTTGTTTGCTATGTATGATAATCATATGATGATGTAGTTAACCAATACCCTTAGTAAGAGGAACAGTATGGGAAACTAGCAAGAGGTTAAGGGACATATTTAAATTGGTCATAGTGGAAGGACATAGTTTCCTAAGCCGAGGAAGGCTGGGTGATGTAATCGACCATGAGATGTGAAGATGTTCTTCAAAGATGGATAATAGTGATTGAAAGTTTTTGATGGCAAAAGACTTGATGTGTACCATTGTTGAATCAAGGATAGACAAGAGGTTTAATATATAGAGTTTTTAAATATGTTTTTAGAACCTATTTTTATGCAAACAATTACCCGGCTTTCATAAGTATTCTAAAAACAAAGAGTCTCCATTTTGAGTAAATTTTTACAATTTAATTACATATAAAACAGTAATTTCCTAAAATTATTTTGAATTTGTCTATAGTGGTGGAAAATATTTCTGTAAATAATAAATTGAATTCGGTATTTTCACGAATAAAACGATTATTGTTTGAAAAGAAGATCAAAGCTTTGATTTGGAAATGAAGATGTTTTGATAAAATTTGCCTTTAAAATATATTGGAATTCTCTTCTCTTGTAAATTCCTTTTTGGTATTTAGGATGGGTTATTCCAATAGGCTGATGAAGAAATCACTATAAAAGGATTAGAAAAAGATGATTGTATGACTTATGAAGGACGTGCATAAAAGTTATGATAATGATCACTCAATTATAGAAACTGTGATGATGATGATCCATAAGGACTAGTTCGAGTGGGAGAGCGGGTAGAACGAGGATGTGTTCTATTGTTGGATGTGTGTTATGGGATCGAGGATGACCAAAGGCTTTGTTGTATGCTTGTAAAGCAGGGGGTATGTGGGGACGTCAAGCTGGATCATGTGAATTTCAGATCCTTATATGGATGTATTACCCTGGACCTTACGTGGATGGTTTAGGTTCTAGCTGTTCAAGTGCCAAGGATTCAGACATACATGCAGTTGTGATGCTCTTATGAGGATGAGTATTCACTGACCTTATGTGGGTGGTCATTTGTTTCATCATTCCAAAGCAAAATATCCGTATGATGGTGGGTATTGATTAACCTTATGAGGGTGGTCAGTTGGAAGAGACCTTAGGATGAGGGTTTGATGATTAAGGATTAATGCAGCTGCTGCATGAACAGATGACCATATTATTTTGAGGATGTAATCATGACTAGCGCATATTATTTTGAAGATGTAGTTAGGACTAGGCGCAAATTATTCTGAGAAGATAGACATGAGTGAGCTCATGAATTATTTTCAAAAATGTAAAAATGGGGTGGTACACCGATTATTTTAAGGAAGAGACCATAAGAAAGTTCATTGAAAACATTTGTGATACACATATCTGGATGGATGCATAGTCGGCATAGGGATTAACACACATGCGTTATTTGTTGATATGGTGATGTGGTGATTGCCCTATTGGTGCGTATGCTTTATTTTTTTTAATAAGCCATGCCTATTGTTGATTTATGTATATTATTGTTATGCATGCATGTTTGGATCTTTCTAAATTTTGTTGTGTATTTCTTCGACAAGTGATTGCATTTGAATTGTTGAGATGCATGTTGTGCCTTTTGTATGGACTTGAACCATGGTTAGGATTGTTTCACCCTCTTTGGATTGTTACTTTTACATATTATAGTTTAGATGCGTGATTACGGAATTATAGATGTCGCTATAATATGTGTTGAATTCATTATTGTGAATACATTATGGCGTGTTATGAAGATTGTGTTATGCGAATGTCGTGTACTACAATTAAAGATGATTAAAAATTCTTCGTATTTTGTGATTAAACCTACGATAAGACTTTATTGATTTGATCAATCGTTGCGTATGGGAAATTGTGAAGTTGCATTTCTTTTAAGGATGGAAGAATGTAACGACCCGCAAAGTTAACACCGCAAAATATTAAATCAATTAAAAATGAATTTTAATTTAAGGGTGAATATGGTATTGTGTTTACATGTTGCGAAGGTCATTTGGAGATAATGGGTTTGATATATGATTTTGATGGGTTTGGGGTTATGGTTTACAAATACAGGCATTATAATGTTTAAATAGCGTACGTATCTATTTCTGGCCAAACTGGATACACAGCTCATAACTCAGCTTAACAATTATGTATGTAAGGCTATGAAACCCAAATCATCACATTATCTTCAACTTTCTTCCATAGTCCCAAAATCTACGTAACTTCTCGCCATTGGTGATTAGCAAATTACTTAAAAGTGATTATGCCCAAATCTCTTCATATTTCATTGCGAAGCCCTTAGCGAATGGTACCTGTGGAAAGTATTCGTTCTTGGATAAGAAGAACGAGGTGGTTGGAAATTGAAAAATAACACTCGACCGTTTGTATTAGGCTTGGTGATCGACGATGGATCTGC
Organism: Allium cepa; assembly: GCA_030765085.1. NCBI lineage: Eukaryota > Viridiplantae > Streptophyta > Magnoliopsida > Asparagales > Amaryllidaceae > Allium > Allium cepa. The sequence continues at coordinate 65,955,048 of CM060935.1, forward strand.
ATAGGGGAAGGCAAGAGGAGTGCATCAGCAAGGTTGGATCTTGTTAAGAAAACGAAGGGTAAAAAAAACTTCCGAGACTTGAAAGTGATTCGGATAGTGTTTTTTGGGTATGAAACTATGCATTGACTCATTAAGCGATCAACGCCGTAGAGCTCACAGGAACCTTCGTTTTGACTGGTTATGGCTCCCATAACTCCAAAAGAATAAACCATTATGGCTGTCTAAAGGATTGATATCCCCTGGGCGCAACATCTACGGTGCAAGGTGCAACATCCGTCGATAATGCCGAAATTGCGCCGTACGACTTTTACAAATGAGTGCATGGATTCAAAATGGAATATTACCATGGTGCACCACTCTCCAGTGATGGTAAATCAATGGCCAGTCACGTTGATCCCGTTTTACCATAAAATTCACGTGAAGAAAATGAAGGGTCAAAAAAACTTCCAAGTCCTGAAAGTGATTCGGGTAGTGCTTTTTGGAGTATGAAACTATGCATTGATGACATATAGTGGTCAAACCATAGAACTCACAAAGACCTTCGTTTTGACTGGTTATGGCTCCCGTAACTCTAAAAGGGTCAACCGTTAAGACTATCCAAAGGATCGATGTCCCCTGGGCGCAACATCTATGATGCAAGTTGCAACATCTGTCCATAATGCTGAAAATGCGCCGTACGACTTTTAGAAATGAGTGCATAGATTTGAAATGGAATAGTACCATGGTGCACCACTCTCTAGCGATGGTAAATCGATGGCCAGCCACGTTGATCCCGTTTTACCATAAAATTCACGTGAAGAAAAAGAAGGGTAAAAAAAACTTTTGAGTCCTGAAAGTGATTCGGATAGTGTTTCTTTGGTAATAAACTACGCATTGATGTCTTATAACTGTCAAAGCCGTGGAACTCACAAAGACATTTGTTTTGACTAGTTATGGCTCTCGTAACTCCAAAAGGGTCAACTATTAAGGCTGTCCGAAGGATCGATATCCCATGGGCGCAACATCTACGGTGCAAGGTGCAACATCCGTCCATAATGTTGAAACTGCGCCGTACTACTTTTTGAAATGAGTGCGTGGATTTGAAACGGAATAGTACCATGGTGCACCGTACTCCAGCGATGGTAAATCGATGGCCATCCACGTTATCCCGTTTTACCATGAAATTCATATGAATAAAACGAAGGGTAAATAAAACTTCCAAGACCTGAAAGTTATTCAGATAGTGTTTTTTAGGCATGAAACTATGCATTGACGTTATTAAGCTATCAAAGCCGTAGAGCTCACAAAGATTCGTTTTGACTGATTATGGCTCCCAAACTCTAAAAGAGTCAACCGTTATGGCTTTTTGAAGAATCGATATCCCTGGGTGCAACATTTACGGTGTAAGGTGCAACATCCGTCCATAGTGACGAAACTACGTCGTACGACTTTTTCAAATGAGTGCATGGATTTGAAACGGAATAGTACCATGGTGCACCACTCTCCAGCGATGGTAAACCGATGGCCAGCCACGTTGATCCCGCTTTACCATAAAATTCATGTGAGGAAAACGAATGGTAGAAAAAACTTCCGGGACCTGAAAGCGATTTGGATAGTGTTTTTTGGGCGCAAAACCATGCATTGACGTCGTTAAGCCATCAAAACCGTAGAGCTCACAGAGACCTTCGTTTTTGCTGGTTATAGCTCCCGTAACTCCCAAAGAGTCAACTGTTATGGCTATGTGAAGGATCGATATCCCCTGGGTGCAACATCTACGGTGCAAGGTGCAACATCCATCCATAATGTCGAAACTACGTCGCACGACTTTTACAAATGAGCGTATGGATTTGAAACAGAATAGTACTATGGTGCACCACTCTCCAGCGATGGTAAATCGATGGCCAGCCATGTTAAAAATACTTCCCAGACCTGAAATTGATTCGAATAGTGTTTTTTTGGATACGAAACAACGCATTGACGTCGTTAAGCCATTAAAGCTGTAGAGCTAACAGAGACGTTCATTTTGACTGGTTATGCCCCCCGTAACTTCAAAAGAGTCAATCATTATGGCTGTCCGAAGTATCAATATCCCTTGGTTGTGGCACGTACTGTGAAAGGTGCAACACCCGTCCATAATGTTGAAACTGCGTCGTACGACTTTTACAAATGAGTGCATGGATTTGAAAGGAATTGAACCATGATGGAACACTCTCCAGTGATAGTTAATTGATGGTCATCCACGTCGATCCCGTTTTACCATAAAATTCCCGTTTTATCATCGAATCCATGCACTCATTTTTAGAAGTCGTACGACGCAGTTTTGGCATTATGGACAGATGTTGCACCATGTTGCACCCTGGGGATATCGATCCTTCGGACAACCATAACGGTTGACTCTTTTGGAATTACGGAAGCCATAACCAGTCAAAACGAAGGTCTCTATGAGTTCTACGGATTTGACGGCTTTAAGCCATCAATGCATAGTTTCACACCCAAAAAAACACCATTCGAATCACATTCAGGACTTTTAGAAATGAGTGCTTGGATTTGAAATGGAATAGTACCATGGTGCACCACTCTCCAGTAATGGTAAATCGATGGCCAGCCACGTTGATCCAGTTTTACCATAAAATTCACGTGAAGAAAATGCTGGGTAAAAAAACTTCCAAGATCTGAAAGTGATTCAGATAGTGTATTTTGGGTATGAAACTATGCATTGATGGCATAAAGCCATCAAAGCAGTAGAACTCATGGAAAACTTCATTTTGACTGGTTATGGCTCTCATGTATCCAAAAGAGTCAACCATTATGGCTGTCCAAAGGATCGATATCTCCTGGATGCAACATCTACGGTGCAATGTGCGACATCTGTCCATAATGCCGAAACTGCACCGTATGACTTTTAGAAACGAGTGCATGGATTTGAAACGGAATAATACCATGGTGCACCACTCTGCAGCGATGGTAAATCGATGTCCAGCCACGTTGATCCTATTTTTCCATAAAAGTCACGTGAAGAAAACGAGGGGTAAAAAATCTTCGAAGTCTTGAGAGTGATTCGGATAGTGTTTTTCTGGGTATAAAGCTATGCATTGACGGCTCAAAGCAGTCAAAGCCGTAGAACTCCAAAGGCCTTCGTTATGACTGGTTACGACTCCCGTCACTCCAAAAACGTCAACCGTTATGGCTGTCCGAAGGATCGATATCCCCTGGGTGCGACATCTAGGGCGCAAGTTGAAACATCCGTCCATAAGGCCGTAACTGTGCCATACGAATTTTAGAAATGAGTGCATCGATTTGAAATGGAATAGTACCATGTTGTACCACTCTCCAACGATTGTAAATCGATGGCCAGCCACGTTGATCCCGTTTTACCATAAAATTCAGATGAAGAAAACGAAGGGTAAAAAAAACTTTGGAGTTTGGTGAGTGATTCGGATAGTGTTTTTTGGGTATGAAACTATGCATTGACGTCATTAATCCATCAAAGTCGTAGAGCTCACAAAGACCTTCGTTATGACTGATTATGGCTCCCGTAACTCCAAAACAGTCAACCATTATGGCTGTCTGAAGGATCGATATCCCCTAGACGCAACATCTACGGTGCAAGGTGCAACATCCGTCTATAATCCCAAAACTGCACCGTACGGCTTTTACAAATGAGTGCATGGATTTGAAATGGAATAGTACTATGGTGCACCACTCTCCAGCAATGGCAAATCGATGGATAACCACGTTGATCCCGTTTTACCATAAAATTCACGTAAAGAAAACGAAGGGCAAAACAATCCTCTAAGTCCTGAAAGTTATTCGGATTGTGTTTTTTGGGTGTGAAACTATGCATTAGCGTCGTTAAGCCATATAGCTCATAGAGATCTTCGTTTTGACTGGTTATGGCTCCCGTGCCTCCAAAAGAGTCAACCGTTATAGCTGTCCGAAGGATTGATATCCCGTGGGCGCAACATCTACGGTGCAAGGGGCGACATCCGTCCATAATGCTGAAAAAACACCGTACGACTTTTACAAACATGTGCGCAGATTTGAAGTGGAATAGTACCATAGTGCACCACTCTCCAGCGACTGTAAATCGACGGCCAACCACGTTGATCTAATTTTGCCATAAAATTCACGTGAAAAAAATAAAGGGTAAAACAACTTCTGAGTCCTAAAAGTGATTTGGATAGTGTTTTTCTAGGGTATGAAACTATGCATTGACGGCTAATAGCCATCAAAGCCGTAATACTCACAAAGGCCTTCGTTTTGACAGGTTATGGCTCCCGTAACTCCAAAAGGGTCAATCGTTATGGCTGACCGAAGGATCGATATCCCATGGGCGCAACATCTACGATGCAAGGTGCATCATCCATCCATAATGTTAAAACTGCACCGTACACCTTATACAAATGAGTGCATGGACTTGAAACGTAATAGTATCATGGTGGACCACTCTTCAGTGATGGTAAATCGATGGCCAACCACGTTGATCCATTTTTACCGTAAAATTCACGTGAAGAAAACAAAGGGTGAAAAAAAACTTGTGAGTCCTGAAAGTGATTCGGATTGTGTTTTTTGGGTATGAAAATGTGCATTGACATCGCTATGCCATCAAAGCCATAGAGCTCATAGAGATCTTCGTTTTGACTAGTTATGGCTCCCGTAATCCTAAACGAGTCAACTGTTATGGTGTCCGAAGGATTGATATCCCTTGGATGCAACATCTGCGGTGCAAGGTGCAACATCTGTCCATAATGCCGAAACTGTACCGTACGATTTTACAAATGGGTGCATGGATTTGAAACAGAATAGTACCATAGTGCACCACTCTCCAGAATTGGTAAATCAATGGCCAGCGACGTTGATCCCGTTTTACCACAAAATTCACGTGAAGAAAACGAAGGGTAAATAAAACTTTCGGGACCTGAAAGTGATTCGAATAGTGTTTTTTTGGGTATGGAACTATGCATTGACTAGTTAAGCCATCATAGCCATAGAGCATACAAAGACCTTCGTTTTGATTGGTTATGGCTCCCGTAACTCCAAAAGAGTCAATTGTTGTCGCTGTCTCAAGGATCGATATCCCTCGGGCACAACATCTACGGTGCAAGGTACAACATCCGTCCATAAAGCCAAAACTGCGCAGCATGAATTTTTCAAATGAGTGCGTGTATTTGACACAGAATAGTACTATAGTGCACCAATCTCCAGCGATGGTAAATCGATGCCCAACCGCATTGATCCCATTTTACCATAAAATTCACGTGAAGAAAACAAAAGGTAAAAAAAACTTTTGAGTCCTGAAAGTTATTCGGATAGTGATTTTTAGGTATGAAACTACGTATTGACAGCTTAAATCCATCAAAGCCGTAAAACTCATAGAGGCCTTCGTTTTAACTGGTTATGGCTCCCGTAACTCCAAAAGAGTCATCCATTATGGCTTTCCGAAGGATCGATATCACTTAGGAGCAACATCTACGGTGCAAGATGCAACATCCGTCCATAATGCCGAAACTGCATCATACAACTTTTACAAATGGATGCATGGATTTGAAATGGAATAGTACCATGGCGCACCACTCTCCAGCAATGGTAAATCGATGGACAGCCACGTTGATCCCGTTTTACCATAAAATTCACGTGAAGAAAACGAAGGGTAAAAAAACTTCCGAGGTCTAAAAGTGATTCGGATAGTGTTTTTTTTGGTATGAAACAATTCATTGATGTCGTTAAGCTATCAAAGCCGTAATGCATACAGAGACCTTCATTTTGACTAGTTATGGCACCCATAACTCCAAAAGAGCCCACCGTTATGGCTGTCCGAAAGATCGATATCCATTGGGCGCAACATCTACGGTGCAAGGTGTAACATCCGTCCATAACGCCGAAACTGCACCGTACGACTTTTAGAAATGAGCACATGGATTTGAAATGGAATAGTACCATGGTGGACCACTCTCCAGTGAAATAAATCGATGGCCAGCCATATTGATCCCGTTTTACCATAAAATTCACGCGAAGGAAACGATGGGTAAAAAAGAATTTCGAGTCCTGAAAGTGGTTTGAATAGTGTTTTTTTGGGTATGAAGCTATGCATTGACGGCTTAAAGCCATCAAAGCCTTAGAAATCACAGAGACCTTCGTTTTGACTGGTTATGGCTCCCGTAACACCAAAAGGGTAAACCATGATGACTGTTCGAAGGATCGATATCCCCTGGATGCAACATCTACGGTGCATGGTGCAATATCCGTCCATAATGCCAAAACTGCGCCATACGTCTTTTACAAATGAGTGCACGAATTGGAAAAAGAATAGTACCATGGTACACCACTCTCTAGCGATGGTAAATCGATGGTCCGCCACGTTGATCCCGTTTTACCACAAAATGCATGTGAACAAAACGAAGGGTAAAAAAACTTCCAAGTCCTGAAAGTGATTCGGATAGTGTTTTTTTGGGAATGAAACAATGCATTGATGTCGTTAAGCCATCACAGCCATAGGTTCACGGAGGCCCTCTTTGACTGGTTATGGCTCCCCTAAGTCCAAACGGGTCAACCGTTATGGCTGTCCGAAGGATCGATATTCCTTAGGCGCAACATCTATGGTGCAAGGTGCAACATCCATCATAATGTCGAAACTGCGCCATACGACTTTTACAAATGAGTGCACGGATTTGAAATGGATTAGTACCATGGTGCAGCATTCTCTAGCGATCATAAATTGATGGTCAACCACGTTAATACCGTTTTACCACAAAAATCACGTGAAGAAAACGAAGGGTAAAAAACTTCCGAGTCCTGAAAGTGATTTGGATAGTGTTTTTTTAGGTATGAAACTATGCATAGACGGCTTAAAGCTGTCAAAGCCATAGAACTCACAGAGACCTTCGTACTGACTGGTTATGGTCCTTATAACTCCAAAAGAGTCAACCATTATTGCTGTCCGAAGGATCGATATCCCCTGAGCGCAACATCCACGGTGCAAGGTGCAACATCCGTCCATAATGCCAAAACTACGCTGTACAACTTTTACAAATGAGTGCATGGACTTGAAACGGAATAGTACAATGGTTTACCACTCTCCAGTGATGGTAAATCAATGGCCAACCACGTTGATCCTGTTTTACCATAAAATTCACGTGAAGAAAACGAAGGGTAAGAAAAAAATTTCGAATCCTAAAGGTGATCCGGATAGTGTTTTATTGGGTATAAAACTATGCATTGATGGCTTAAAGTTTCAAAGTCGTACAACTTACAGAGACCTTCATTTTGACTGGATATGGCTTTCATAACTCCAAAAGAGTCAACCGTTATGGCTATCCAAAGGATCGATATCCCATGGGCGCAACATCTATGGTGCAAGGTGCAACTTCTATCCATAATTCAAATTACGACTTTTACAAATGAGTACATGGATTTGAAACGGAACAGTACCATGGTGCACCATTCTCCAGCATGGTAAATTGATGGCCAACCATGTTAATCCTGTTTTAGCATAAATTCACATGTAAAAAATGAAGGGCAGAAAAAAACTTTCGAGTCCTGAAAGTGATTCGGAGTGTGTTTTTTTTGGGTATGAAACTATGAATTGATGTTATTAAGCCATCAAAGCCATAGAGCTCATAGAGACCTTCGTTTTAACTGGTTATGGCTCTCGTAACCCCAAATGGGTCAATCGTTATGGCAGTTCGAAGGATCGATATCCGCTGGGCGCAACGTCTACGGTGCAAGCTGCAACATCCATCCATAATACTGAAACTGTGTTGTATGACTTTTAAAAATGAGTGCATGGATTTGAAATTGAATAGTACCATGCTGCATCACCCTCCAGCGATGGAAAATCGATGGCCAGCCACGTTGATCCCGTTTTACCATAAAATTCACGTGAAGAAAACGAAGGGTGAAAAAAACTTCCCAGTCCTGAAAGACCTTAGGATAGTGTTTTTTTGGTATGAAACTACGCATTGACGGCTTAAAGCGGCCAAAGCCGTAGAAATCTCAAAGGCCTTCGTTTTGACTGATTATGGCTCCCGTAACTCCAAAAGAGACAACCGTTATGGCTGTTTGAAGGATCGATATCCCCTGGACGCAACATCTACGGTGCAAGGTGCATCATCCGTCCATAATGCCAGAATTACGCCGTTCGACTTTTACAAATGAGTGCATGAATTTGAAAAAGACTAGTACCATAGTACACCACTCTCTAACTATGGCAAATCTATGGCTAGCCATGTTGATCCTGTTTTCCCGTAAAATTCACGTAAAGAAAACGAAGGGTAAAAAAAATTTCCGAGACCTGAAAGTGATTTGGATATCGTTTTTTTGGGTATGAAATTATGCATTGACGGTGTTAAGCCATCAAAGCCATAGAGTTTACGAAGGCCTTCGTTTTTACTGGTTATGGCTCCGTATCTCCAAAAGGGCCAACCGTTATGGCTGTTCGAAGGTTTGATATCCCCTGGGCGCACCATCTACGGTGCATGGTGCAACATCCGTCCATAATGCCGAAACTGCGCCGTACGACTTTTACAATGTTTGCATGGATTTGAAAGGGAATAGTACCATGGTGCACCACTCTCCAGCGATGGTAAATCGATGGCCAGCACGTTAATCCTGTTTTACCATAAATTCACGTGAAGAAAACGAAGGATGTAAAAAACTTCCGAGTCCTGAAAGTGATTCGGATAGTGTTTTTTTTGGGTTTGAAAGTATGCATTGACGGCTTAAAACCACCAAAGCCGTAGAACATATAGAGACCTTCGTTTTGACTAGTGATGGATCCCGTAACTCTAAAAGAGTCAACAGTTATGGCTGTTTGAAGGATCGATATCCCCTGGACGCAACATCTAAGGTGCAAGATGAAACATCCGCCAATAATGCCAAACTGCACCGTTCGACTTTTATAAATAAATGCACGGATATGAAACAGAATAGTACCATGATACACCACTCCCCAATGATGGTAAATCGATGGCTAGCCACGTTGATCCCATTTTACCATAAAATTCACGTGAAGAAAACGTAAGGAAAAAACTTCTGATACCTAAAAGTGATTCGGATAGTGTTTTTTTGGGTATGAAACTATGCATTGACATCACTAAGCCATCAAAGCCGCAGAGCTCACGGATGCCTTCATTTTGACTAGTTAGGGCTCCCGTAACTCCGAAAGGGTCAACCGTTATGGATGTCCGAAGGATCGATATCCCATGGGTGCAACATATACGGTGCAAAGTACAACATCCATGCATAATGCCGAAACTGCGTCATACGACCCTTACAAATGAGTGCATGGTTTTGAAAGGGAATAGTACCATGGTGCACCACTCTCCAGCGATGGTAAATCGATGGCCAGCCACGTTGATCCCATTTTACCATTAAATTCATGTGAAGGAAACGAAGGCTAAAAAAACTTTCGAGTCCTGAAAGTGATTCGGATAGTGTTTTTTGGGTATGAAACTAAGCATTGACGGCTTAAAGCTGTCAAAGCCGTAGAATGCACAGAGACCTTCACTTTAACCGGTTATGGCACTCGTAACTCCAAAAGAGTCAACCGCTATGGCTGTCCGAAGGATCGATATCCCTGGGTGCAACATCTACGGTGCAAGGTGCAACATTCGTCCATAACGCTGAAACTGTGTCGTACGACTTTTACAGATGAATGCATGGATTTTAACAAAATATTACCATGGTGCATCACTCTTCTGCGATGGTAAATCGATGGCTAGCCATGTTGATCCCGTTTTACCATAAAATTCACGTGAAGAGAACGAAGGTAAAAAAACTTCCGAGACCTGAAAGTGATTCGGATAGTGTTTTTTTGGGTATGTAACTATGCATTGACGTTGTTAAGCCATTAAATCCGTAGAGCCCATGGAGTCTTTCGTTTTGACTGGTTATGACTCTCGTAACTCCAAAATTAACCGTTATGGCTGTCCAAAGGATCGATATTCCCTGGGCGCAACATCTTCGGTGCAAGGCGCAACGTCCGTCCATAATGCAAAAACTACGCTGTATGTCTTTTTCAAATGAGTGCATGGATTTGAAACGAAATAGTACCATGGTGCACCATTCTTCGGTGATGGTAATTTGATGGCCAGCCACGTTGATCCCGTTTTACCATAAAATTCAAGTGACGAAATCGAAGGGTAAAAAAACTTCCGAGTCCTGAAAGTGATTCGGATAATGTTTTTTGGCTATGAAACAATGCATTGACGTCTTTAAGCCATCAAAGCCGTAGAGCTTACATAGATCTTTGTTTTGACTGGTTATGGCTCCCGTAACTCCAAAAAATTCAACCGTTATGGTTGTCCGAAGGATCGATATCACCTGGGCGCAACATCTATGGTGCATGATGCAACATCAGTCCGTAATGCCAAAACTGCACCGTACGAATTTTACGAAAGAATGCATGGATTTCAAATGAAATAGTACCATGGTGCACCACTCTCTAGCAATGGTAAATTGATGGCCAGCCACGTTGATCCCATTTTACCATAAAATTCACGTGAAAAAAATGAAGGGTAAAAAAACTTCCGAGACCTGAAAGTTACCCGGATAGTGTTTTTTTGGGTATGAAACAATGCATTGACTTCATTAAGCCATCAAAGCCGTAGAGCTAATAGAGACCTTCGTTTTGATTGGTTATGGCTCCCGTAACTCGAAAAGAACTAACCGTTATGGTTGTTCGAAGAATCGATATCCCTCGGGAGCAACATCTACGGTGCAAGATGCGACATCCGTCCATAATGCCGAAACTGCGTTGTACGACTTTTAAATATGAGTTCGTGGATTTGCAATGAAATGGTACCATAGTGCACCACTCTCCAGCGATGAAAAATCGATGGCCAACCATGTTGATCCCGTTTTACCATAAAATTCACTTGAAGAAAACGAAGGGTAAAAAAAACTTTCGAGACCTGAAAGTGATTCGAATAGTGTTTTTTTGGGTATGAAACAATTAATTGACGTTATTAAGCCATCAAAGCCGTAGAGCTCATAGAGACATTCTTTTTGACAGATTATGGTTCCCTTAACTCCAAATGGATCAATGGTTATGGCTGTCCAAAGGATCGATATCCTCTGAAAGCAACATCTACGGTGCAAGGTGCAACATCTGTCCATAATGTCGAAACTACACCGTACGACTTTTACAAGTGGGCGCATGGATTTGTAACGGAATAGTACCATGGTGCATGACTCTCCGGCGATGGTTAATCGATGGCCAGCCACGTTGATCCCGTTTTACCATAAAATTCACGTGAAGAAAACGAAAGATAAAAAAACTTCCGAGTCCTGAAAGTGATTCAGATAGTTTTTTTCTTGGGTATGAAACAATGCATTGACATTGTTAAGCCATCAATGCCGTAGAACTCACAGAGACATTCGTTTTAAATGGTTATGGCTTTCGTATCTCTAAAGGAATCAACCATTATGGCTGTTCGAAGGATCGACATCAACTGGGCGCAATATCTACGGTGCAAGGCGCAACATCAGTCCATAATTTCGAAATAGCACCGTACGACTTTTACAAATAAGTGCATGGATTTGAAACAGAATAGTACCATGTTGCCCCACTCTCCAGCGATGGTAAATCGATGGCCAGCCACGTTGATCCCGTTTTACCATAAAATTCACGTGATGAAAACGAAGGGAAAAAACTTCCAAGACCTGAAAGTGATTCAGATAGCATTTTTTAGGGTATGAAACTATGCATTGACGTCGTTAAGCCATCAAAACCGTAGAGCTCATGGAGACATTCTTTTTGACTGGTTATGGCTCTCGCAACTCCAAAAGAGTCAACAGTTACGGCTTTCCAAAGGATCGAATCCCTTGGGCGCAACATTTACGGTGCAAGGTGCAACATCTGTCCATAATGCCGAAACTGCGCCGTATGACTTTTACAAATGATTGCATGGATTTGAAACAGAATAGTACCATGTTACAACACTCTCCAGCGATGGTAAATCCAAGGCTAGCCTCGTTGACCCGGTTTACCATAAAATTCACGTGAAGAAACAAAGGGTAAAAAAACCTTCCGAGATCTGAAAGTGACTTGGATAGTGTTTTTTGGGTATAAAACTATGCATTAACGTCTTTAAGCCATCAAAGTCGTAGAGCTAACGGAGACCCTCATTTTGACTGGTTATGGCCCACAAAACTCCAAAAGGTCAACCGTTGTGGTTGTCCAAAGGATCGATATCCCCTAGACGCAACATCTACGGTGCAAGGTACAACATCCGTCCATAATGCCTAAAGTACACATAGCACTTTACAAATGAATGCATGGATTCGAACAGAATAGTACCATGGTGCATCACTCTCCAGCGATGGTAAATCGATGGCCGGCCACGTTGACCCCATTTTACCATAAAATTCACGTGAAGAAAACGAAGGGTAAAAAAAAGCTTACGAGTCCCGAAAGTGATTCAGATAGTTTTTTTTGGGTAGAAACTATGCATTGACGTTGTTAAGCCATAAAAATCGTAGATATCACAAAGAACTTCATTTTGACTTGTTACGGCTCCCGGAACTCCAAAAGAGTCAACAATTATGGATGTCCGAAGGATCGATATCAACTGGGCGCAACATCTACAGTGTAAGGTGCAACATCAGTCCGTAATGCCGAAACTGCACCGTATGACTTTTACAAATGAATGCATGGATTTGAAACGGAATAGTACCATGGTGCACCACTCTCCAGCGATGGTAAATCGATGGCCAGCCACGTTGATCCCGTTTTACCATAAAATTCGCATGAAGAAAACGAAAGGTAAAAAAACTTCTGAGACCTGAAAGTGATTCGGATAGTGTTTTTTTGGTATGAAACTATGCATTGATGTCGTTAAGCCATCAAAGCCATAGATCTCACAGAGACCTTTTTTTTTGATTGGTTATAGCTTCTGTATCTGCAAAAATGTCAACCGTTATGGCTGTCCGAAGGATCCATATCCCTCGGGGGCAACATCTTTGGCGCAATGTGCAACATCCGTCCCTAATGCCGAAACTGCGCCGTATGACTTTTACAAATGAGTGTGTGGATTTGATACGGAATAGTACCATGGTGCACCACTATCTAGCGATGGTAAATCGATGGCCAGCCACGTTGATCCCGTTATACCATAAAATTCATGTGAAGAAAACGATGGGTAAAAAAACGTTCGAGTCCTGAAAGTGATCCGGATAGTGTTTTTCTGGGTATGAAACTATGCATTAACGGATTATGCCATCAAAGCCGTTGAACATATAGAGACGTTCGTTTTAACTGGTTATGGCTCCCATAACTCCAAAAGAGTCAACTGTTATGGCTGTCCGAAGATCCATATCCCCTGGGCGCAACATTTACGGTGCAAGGTGCAACATCCGTCCATAATGCCGAAATTGCGACGTACGACTTGTACAAATGAGTGCGTGGATTTGAAACGGAATAGTACTATGGTGCACCACTCTCCAGCGATGGTAAATCAATGGCTAGCCATTTTAATCCCATTTTACCATAAAATTCACGTAAAGAAAATGAAGGGTAAAAAACTTCCGAGACCTAAAAGTGATTCGAATAGTGTTTTTTGGGTATGAAACAATGCATTGACGTCATTAAGCCATGAAAGCCGTAGAGCTCACAGAGACTTCGTTTTGACTGGTCATGCCTCCCGTAACTCCAAAAGAGTCAACTATTATGGCTGTCCGAAGCATCGATATCCCTTGGGTGCGACATTTACGGTGAATGGTTCAACATGCGTCCATAATGCCGAAACTGCGCCGTACGACTTTTACAAATGAGTACATGGATTTGAAACGGAACAGTACCATAGTGCACAAATCTCCAGTGATGGTAAATCGATGGCCAGCCACGTTGATCCCGTTTTACCATTAAATTCATTCGAAGAAAACGAAGGGTAAAAAAAAACTTCCGAGACCTGTAAGTGATCGGATAGTGTTTTTTGGGTAAGAAACAATGCATTGACGTCGTTAAGTCATCAAAGCCATAGAGCTCACAGAGACCTTCGGTTTGACTGGTTATGGCTCCCGTAACTCCAAAAGAGTCAACCGTTATGGCTGTCCGAAGAATCGATATCCCTAGGGTGCAAGGTGCAACATCCGTCCATAATGCCGAAACTGTGTCATACAATATTTACAAATGAGTGCAAGGATTTGAAACGGAATAGTACCATGGTACATCACTCAGTAGTGATGGTAAATCGATGGCCAGCCACGTTGATCCCATTTTACCATAAAATTCACGTGAAGAAAACGAAGGGTATGAAAAAACTTCTGAGTCCTAAAAGTGGTTCGAATAGTGTTTTTTTATATGAAACTATGCATTGATGGTTTAAAATTGCAAAGCCGTAGAACTCACAGAGACCTTTGTTTAGACTCGTTATGACTCCCGTAACTCCAAAAGAGTCATCCGCTATGGCTGTCCGAAGGATCGATGTCCCTTGGGCGCAACATCTATGGTGAAAGGTGCAACATCCGTCCATAATGCCGAAACTGCGCCGTACGACTTTTACAAATGAGTGCATGGATTTGAAATGGATTAATACGATGTTACACCACTCTCCAGCAATGGTAAATCAATGGCCAGCCACGTTGATCATGTTTTACCATAAAATTCAATTGAAGAAAACGAAGGATAAAAAAACTTTCGAGTCCTGAAAGTGATTCGGATATTGTTTTTTGGGTATGAAACAATGCATTGATGTTGTTAAGCCGTCAAAGCCGTAAAGCTTACAAAGACCTTCGTTTTGACTGCTATGGGTCCCGTAACCCCAAAATAGTCAACCGTTATGGCTGTCCGAAGGATCGACATCCCCTGGGCATAACATCTACGGTGTAAGGTGCAACATCCGTCCATAATTACAAACGAGTGCATGGATTTAAAACGGAATAGTACTATTGTGCACCATTCTCTAGCGATGGTAAATCAATGATCAACCACATGATCTCATTTTACCATAAAATTCTTATAAATAAAAGGAAGGGTAAAAAAACTTCTGAGTCCTAAAAGTGATTCGGATAGTGTTTTTTTGCATATGAAACTATGCATTTACGTCGTTAAGCAATCGAAGCTGTAGAGCTTACAAAGATCTTCGTTTTTACTGGTTATAGCTTCCGTAACTCTAACATAGTCAACATTTATGGCTATCCAAAGGATCGATATTCCTTGGGTGCAACATCTACGGTGCAAGGTGTAACATCCGTCCATAATGCTGAAACTGCACCGTACGACTTTTACAAATGAGTACATGTATTTGAAAATGGAATAGTACCATGGTGTACCATTCCCTAGCGATGGTAAATTGATGGCCAACTATTTTGATACCGTTTTACCATAAAATTCACGTGAAGAAAACAAAGGGTATAAAAAACCTCCGGGTCCTTAAAGTGATTCGGGTAGTATTATTTTGGGTATGAAAGCATTGATCGCTTAAAGCAATCAAAGCCATAGAATTTACAGAGGCCATCGTTTTGACTGGTAATGGCTCCCGTAACTCCAAAAGAGTCAACCGTTAAGGCTGTCCGAAGGATCAATATCCCTTGGGCGCAACATCTACGGTGCAAGGTGCAACATCCATCCGTAATGTCGACACTGCGTCATATGACTTTTAGAAACGAGTGCACTGATTTGAAACGAAATAGTACCATAGTGCACCACTCTCCTACGATGGTAAATCGATGGCTAGCCATGTTGATCCCGTTTTACCATTAAATTCAAGTGAAGAAAACGAAGGGTAAAAAAAACTTTCGAGTCCTAAAAGTGATTCAGATAGTGTTTTATGGGCATGAAACTAAGCATTGACATCATTAAGCCATTAAAACCATAGAGATCACAGAGACCTTCGTTTTGACTGCTATGGCTCCCTAACTCCAAAGGAGTCAACCTTTATGGCTGTCCAAAGGATTGATATCCCTTGGGCGCAACATCTACAGTGCAAGGTGCAACATCCGTCCATAATGCCATAACTGCGCCATACGACTTTTACAAATGAGTGCATCGATTTGAAACGTAATATTACCATGTTCGCCACTCTCTAGCATTGGTAAATCAATTGCCAGCCATGTTGATCCTGTTTTACCATAAAATTCACGTGAAGAAAACGAAGGCTAAAAAAAAATTCCGAGTCCTAAAAGTGATTCGCATAGTGTTTTTTTGGGTATGAAACTATGCATTGACGACTTAAAGTCATCAAAGCCATAGAACTCACATAGACCGTCATTTTTACTGGTTATGGCTCCAGTAACTCCAAAAGAGTCAACCGTTATGGTTGTCCGAAGGATCGATATCCCCTGGATGCAACATCTATGGTGCAAGGTGCAACATCTGTTCATAATGCCAAAACTACGCTTTACGACTTTTATAAATGAGTGCATGGATTTGAAATGGAATAGTATCATGGTGCACGACTCTCCAGCAATGGTAAATTGATGGCCAACCACGTTGATCCCATTTTACCATAAAATTCACGTGAAGAAAACGAAGGGTAAAAAAACTTCCGAGTCCTGAAAGTGGTTCGAATAGTGTTTTTTGGGTGTGAGGCTATGCATTGACGGATTAAAGCTGTCAAAGCGTAGAACTCACATTGACCTTCATTTTTACTGGTTATGGCTTCCGTAACTTAAAAGAGTCGATGGTTATGGCTGCCTAAAGGATCGATATCCCCTAGGTGCAACATCTACGGTGCAAGGTGCAATACCCGTCCATAACGCCGAAACTACGCCGTTCGACTTTTACAAATAAGTGCATGGATTTGAAGTGAAATAGTACCATGGTGCACCACTCTCTAGCGATTGTAAATCAATGGCCAGCCATGTTGATCCCGTTTTACCATAAAATTCACGTGAAGAAAACGAAGGGTAAAAAAATTCCAAGTCCTGAAAGTGATTCGGATAGTGTTTTTTAGGTATAAAACTATGCATTGGTGGAATAAAGTAGTCAAACCCATAGAAGTCATAGAGGTCTTCATTTTGACTAGTTATGGCTCCTGTAACTCCAAAAAAGTCAACCATTATGTCTATCCGAAGGATCTATGTACCCTAGGAGCAACATCTACGGTGCAAGCTGCAACATCCGTCCATAATGCCGAAACTGCGCCGTACGAGTTTTACTAATGAGTGCATGGATTTAAATGGAATAGTACAATGGTGCACCACTCTTTAGCGATGTTAAGTCAATGGCCAGCCACTTGATCCCATTTTACCATAATATTCACGTGAAGAAAACGAAGGGTAAAAAAGAACTTCTGAGTCCTGAAAGTGATTCGGATAGTGTTTTTTTGGGTATGAAACTATGAATTTACGTCGCTATGCCATCAACGCCATAGAGCTTACAGAGATCTTTGATTTGACTAGTTTTGGCTCCCATAACTCCAAAAGTGTCAACTGTTATGGTTGTTCGAAGGATCGATATGCCCTTTACGCGGCATCTACGGTACAAGGTGCAACATCCATCCATAATGCCGAAACAGCGTCATAGGATTTTTACAAATGAATGCATAGATTTAAAATGGAATAGTACCATGGTGCACCACTTTCTTGCGATATTAAATCAGTGGCCATCCACGTTGATCCCGTTTTACCATAAAATTAACGTGAAGAAAACGAAGGGTAAAAAAACTTCCGAGTCCTGAAAGTGATTCAGATAGTGTTTTTTTAGGTATGAAACTATGCATTGACGTCGTTAAGCCATCAATGCCGGAGAGCTCAAAGAGAGCTTCGTTTTTGACTGGTTTTCGCTCTCGTAACTCCAAAAGAGTCAACCGTTTTGGCTGTCTGACAGATGGATATCCCAGGGCGCAATATCTACGGTGCAAGGTGCAACATCCATCCATAATGTCGAAACTGCACCGTATGAATTTTACAATTGAGTTCATGGATTCAAAACGGAATAGTTCCATGGTGCGCCACCCTCTAGCGATGTTAAATCAATGGCTAGCCACGTTGATATCGTTTTACCATAAAATTCACATGAAGAAAACGAAGGTTAAAAAAAACTTCCGAGTTCTCAAAGTGATTCAGATAGTTTTTTTTGGGTATGAAACTATGCATTGATGTCTTTAAGCCATCAATACCGTAGAGCTTATAGAGACCTTCATTTTGACTGGTTATGGCTACCGTTGCTCCAAAAGAGTCAACGGTTATGGCTGTTCGAAGGATCGATATCCCCTGGACGCAACATCTATGGTGCAAGGTGCAACATCCGTCTATAATGCCGAAACTACGCCGTATCACCTTTAAAAATAAGTTCATGGATTTGAAATGGAATAGTACCCTAGTGCACCACACTCCATCGATGTTAAATCGATGGTCAGCCACGTTGATCTCATTTTACTATAAAAATCACGTGAAGAAAAACGAAGGGTAAAAAAAAAATTTGAGTCACGAAAGTGATTCAGATAGTGTTTTTTTGGATATGAAACTATGTAGTGATGGCTTAAAACCGTCAAAGATTAGACCTCACAGTGACCTTCATTTTCACCGGTTATGGCTTCCGTAACTTCAAAATGGTCAACCGTTATGGCTGTTCGAAGGATCAATATTCCCTAGGCGCAACATCTACGTTGCAAGGTGCAACATCCGTCCATAATGCTGAAACTGTGTCGTACGACTTTCACAAATGAGTAATGTTATCCCGCCTTTTGGCCGGGCCGAGATATTAGTGAGTTGATTGAAAACCAAGGATCGCTCATCCCGAATGTCGAGTAAACGCAGGTTCGCTATGGATGTCGATAGATTTTGTCCGAGTCCGGGTCGATCTACAATTGATGTGACATGACAAGCAAAGCTATGAAAGCCAACGTTCCAAGTTTCAAGTCAATCTGAGTTCGTGTGCTCAAGTTATGATCGATGCGAATCGAAGGGAATAACCTCGTTTCGTATCCACCATTAAGCCTCGGTTCGAGTCGATCCTATTTCGAACCCATCAAAGAGCAAGCTCCATTTCGTGTCCATCAAGTCTTGACGCCATCTGTTGTTCGCATCGATTCAGAGCGTGCCATTTCGTATCCATCGGCTGAAGGCCTCATTCGAATCCATCGAGCAACCATAGTTCGTATCCATCAGGCGTCGCTGTTCGTATCCATCAGAAAATCACTACTCGTATCCATCAAAGGATCACTATTCATGTCCGTTATATAACTGTTGTTCGTCTCCATTCCATTGCCTATTTGTTCGTATCCATCAAGTTGGAACACTTCGATCGATACGAACAAGGCCAAAACCATCGATACAAACTAAGCCATATCAATCAATACGAATAGAGCCACATTGATCGATGCGAACAAAGCCACATCAATCAACACGAATGGAACCACTTCCTTCGATACGAACGCGACAACTGCTATCAATGCAAACGAGGCGAAAGTTTTGGAACGACTAAGTCAACTCGGTGACGAAAGTGGTTCAATCCATAAATCACACGCTACGTCATCTCCTGAGCACGTGCCTGGATCAATTTGAATATAGCGACACTAACAGCATCGATTTGAACGCAACTACCTAGAGAAAATGCGACCCTGCATCGACCATATCTCACAATCCACAAGTCCAAATGCTATAAAATTTCCACAGGAGCTTGCGTATGATCTATGGAAGGCCCATGCCAAGTTTCGACTCAATTGGATCAAACCTCAAACGAGCATATCGATCATAGATCGAGCCGTAACTTCACGAGATCGATCACGTGGGCCCACCCACATGCCAGAAGTAGTCTCCGACGTTCAGACTCTGCCGAATGCAACTTTGCACTCCATTGCTACTGTTGTACTCAAATTTCAGAACTGTAGTTTGCTGTAATCCGCTGTAATCAATTGTAATCATTAAGAGAATATCAATAAAGTCAATAAACTTCATATTGGACGTAGGCAATACGCCGAATCACTCTAAATTGCTGTGTTTTTGTGCGTTTTCATACTTATAATTTGGACTGTTAGTTACATAATCCACATTTTACATTTCTATTCTTTATTTTTATCTCTTCAAATGCTTTCAAAAAGTGTGGTGCCCATTTTTGGTACAAACACTTTGGTGCTTTTACTAAGAAAATACAGCTTTTCTTCTGCTCTTTGGATCTACTGTCGATACCAGATTATACAAATCCAAGAAGAAGATCTAGATCTCAAATTCAGAATCCTTCCAACCTACTAAGATTTGCATAAATTCTCGTAAAAGACTTCACCAATCACCATGGTTCGCACAAGGACCGCCTCTACTGCTGCAGACCAAGAGGGATGGGATAAACAGAATCTCGCGCAATTACCTCGATCCAACTAGATGCTGCCAGACCTTTAGATCCGTCGGGTCCGTTACTAGACAAGAATTTTAGATGCTGCTTCAGGAGTTGACCCAGTGTCGGCAACAACTGAATGAACAACTGCGTGCCAATGCAGAGTTGACCAACCAGCTGAATCGCCAAAGCCGTAGATGATCCAGAAGAGATTATGCTTCTTACTCATCCATCGCGAGTTCGGCCTCGTCTGACTACCATCATAGATCTACACATCCTCGGTTAGACGGGAGTTACACACAAACCACCGGACATCAACCTACAATGACAGTTGGACAACTAAGAGTTGGCCCATCGACCAGCTTCCAGACCAGACCCTCATCCCGAGAAGGTACTGTTCCTAACTACACCACAGATAACTGCGCTACCGCCGCCGCCGTGGAACCAGGGGTTGATGCCTGAAATCAGCCAGATCTGAACCATCATCAGCATGGACGTACTCCTGGACCATACGTCCCTGAAGACTTGGAGCCAAGGTGGCAAGACATATACCATTGATAGCACCCGATCCGACCTCGCATTGTGAAACCCGACCACCCTTTGGCTCAACGTGCGTAGAACGTACAAATACCATATATTCCCGCTATGATTCGGCAGATGATTCAAGAAAGCCAAGGCCTCACAAATGACGACTGGGAATCTCCCGGAGTCGTACTCCCTTTATAGATGAGATACTTTATGCTGACCTCCTCGATGATTCAGAATGCCGGCTCTACCAGTCTATGAAGGAAGTTCTGATCTGAATCAACATATCTTGAAATACGAAAGGCTGATGAACGCTGCGAGGGCTGATGATGCAGTGAAATGCCGTAGTTTTAGTATCTCTTTAGGGGCCATTGCTACCATATGGTTCACACGATTGCCACCTCGATCCATTTCTTGCTTCGACCAGTTGGCAACCAAGTTTGTAGAGCAACTTCGAATGCATGTTTCGAGGCCAAAGGACTTTAACACTCTATCTAGTATCACCCAAGCTCTTGGAGAGATACTCAGGCGCTACTTAAAGAGATTTTATGCTGCGTGTGCAGAGATAAGCAATCCCAATGACAACTCAATCTTGATGGCATTGACTAAGTGGATTGATCCTGATTTTGAGTTCGGAAATTGGTTAGCTAGGAAGCCTCCCACGTCATTGGACCGTTTCTACTCCAAGGCAACCTAGTTCTTGAGGAGGGAAGATGCGAAATGGTCTAGGACGCAGGATGATGCAGGGCCCAGTATGGAAGGGATACAAAGTTATGTTGAAGTTAATCAGTCTGAGGAGAGTTTCGAAAAATTTCAGTTAAATATCCAGAACAAGCAGACTCAGAAGAGGAATAATGGCAATTAAAACAAAAGGCGAGATCAAAACCGTGGTCCGCGACGTAAAGCTCAAATGTTCGATAACTACACTCCATTGAACACGTCACTAAAGAACGTGTATCTGCAAACCTGCAATACTATGCAGTACAAGAAGCCTGCTCCGAAGCCGTCATCGAAGAGGCAGGTCCAAATGTGAAAATTTTGTAGATTTCATGAGAGTTATGGTCATAGTATAAATGAGTGTTGTCATTTGCAGGATCTCATCGAGAAGTTCATTAGAGAACAAAAGTTGGATCAGTTTGTGCGGGCGCCGCAATCAAGAGGCGTGGGCCCATCAAACCAGAATCGTCTACCAAACTAGGAAAGACAGGAGGAACCCGCTCGTACTGGCGGGAGATTGGTAATAAATGCAATAAGTGGTGGTCCTCATCCAACAGACCGAAGATGGCGGGAAATAGAGTCATATTCCAGCTCTATCAGGCATGCATACTTTGAATGTTGTAGTAGTCTTGATGATGGGGCTTCGGCCAAGCAACAAAAGACGATGGCTGATGACATCGTGTTCTGAAACAGAGTGGCTGATAAGGTCGAAGCCCCTACTATCGATCCACTTTTCATATCTGCTTAAGTAGGCTCTGCTTGGATGAAGAGGATCTTGGTCGATAGTGGAAGCACCATGAATATTTTGTTTAAGCGAGCTTATGATTTGATGAAAATGGAAGCCAAATATTTGAAACCTTGCCAATCTCGAATCAACGGCTTCAATGGAAGTGCTACTATACCTACTGGAGTGGTGGAACTGCTAGTGGAGTTGGGAGTTGGAGAACGCTGGAGAGTCGGATATTGTAGTTTGTTGTGTTGGTCATAGACTCCCCTTATAATGTTTTTTGGGCCGACCGACCCTTGCTGAATTCAGGCAGCTATTGCCCCATAGTGCTTGACTATGAAATTCCCCACCAATCGTGGGGTCTGAGTCGTTCAAGGAGATCAGGCTGTTGGACGGGCCTGTTATGTTGCTGAACTGCACGGGGCACAGCGAAAGGAGAAAGGAAAGGGCGTAGAGGAATCTCTCTGCATCTATTTTGCAGATAATTGATAATTGGTGCCTGTGCCCAGGCCCACGCACCCCAATCAATTCCAGAGGGTTCTTGACCCGAGAGACACTGAAAATAAAGATGAAACTAAAGATTGTCAAGCTTTCCCGGCCGAACTGACGATCGATGTTCCAATCGATGATGACGATGATTTAAAGATGTTAAAGATTGGATCTCAGTTAAGCCAATAGGCGCAACAAGAATTGGTTGAATTTCTCTGGGCGAATCTCGATGTATTCGCCTGGACGCACTCTGACATGTGTGGGATCTGGTCGGACATCGTGAGCCACACCCTGAATATTAACCCACGGTGTATCTCGGTCAAGCAGAAAAGGCGTGGTATGGATCCAGAGAGATCTTCGGCCCTTAAAGAAGAGGTCAATAAGTTGAAATCGAATGGGTTTATCCAAGATGCTTTATACTCGGAGTGGGTATCCAATCTCATACTTGTCCGAAAGCCGAATGGAAAATGGAGAACGTGCGTTGATTATTCTGAATTGAACAAAGCTTGCCCGAAAGACAGTTTTCCACTTCCCCGAATTGATCAGCTCGTAGATTCAACGATTGGGCACGAGTTATTATCCTTCAAGGATGCTTATTCTGGCTACAACTAAATACCCATGCACTTACCTAACCAAGAACATACTAGTTTGGTGGCCGATCTGAGGCTCTACTGCTGCAGAGTCATGCCCTTCGGACTCAAGAACGCCGGAGCAACATATCAATGCCTAGTCAACCAGATGTTCTCCAACCAGATTGAGAAGACCCTGGAAGTATATGTAGATGACATGCTGGTAAAGTAAAGATTATCCACTGATCATGTAAGAGACTTGGAATCAATGTTCAACATCTTTCGAGAATAGAAGATGAAGCTCAGTCCATTGAAATGTCATTTTGGAGCCGCATCCGAAAAATTCCTTATATTCATCGTCAACGCTCGAGGAATCAAGACAAATCCCGAAAAATCTAGGCCATCAGAAATCTCCAAACTCCGGGGACTATAAAGCAAGTCCAGAGCCTCAATGGGAAGGTAGCAGCATTGAGAAGGTTCATTTCAAAGTCCACCGACAAGTGCATTCCCTTCTTCGGTCTGATCCGGAAAGGAAAATGAAACTATGAATGGACCATAGAGTGTGAAGGCGCATTCCGAGCACTGATTCAACATCTCTCCACACCGTCGATTTTGTCAAAGCCAATCGATCATGAGTAATTTTACCTTTGCTGGCTGGTATCAGAAAATGCAATCAGTGTTGCCTTAGTCTGGGAAGAAGACCGGGTGCAGAAACCGGTCTACTACGTTAGTAAACGGTTAACTGGAGCTGAAAGAAATTATCCGAAGCTAGAGAAATTGGCTTATTATCTCGTTATTCCCTCAAGGAAGCTTAGTCCATATTTTCAGGCTCATCCCATCACTGTTTATACCAATCAGCCGTTACAACACGTCCTTACGCGGCATGAGACGTCTGGTAGGTTACTCAAACGGAACATTGAACTGAGCCAGTTCGACATTACCTATACTCTTAGATGAGCTATTCAAGGACAAGTCCTAGGAGATTTCATAGTTGAATTTACCATTCCAGAGGACTTTCTTGAGACCAGTAAATCTCCCGAATAAATTTGGATGCTGCATACTGATGGTGCCTCTAACGATCGGTGCTCGGGTGCTGGGATAGTACAAAAAACCCCGAAGGCCGATCAATATGATATGCCTTGAAATTTGATTTTCGTGCTACTAATAATGAAGCTAAATATGAAGCTTTGCTTGTTGGATTGAATCTCGCCTGTGATTTGAGAATTATTGCTGCGGAAATTTGTTGTGGTTCGCAATTAGTCGTACGCCAGCTACGAGGTGAATATCAAACCAAAGGTCGAAGACTAGCTTCTTATCTAGCTCAAGTCCAAGGAATATTTGATCAGTTTGATTATTATGCCATCTTCTACATACCCCGTGAGTGCAATCAAAAGGCCAATTCATTGGCAAAGTTAGCCAGCACGGGCGTAGCACAGCAGATGGGACTCATTCCTGTTGAAATTTTATCCTCCCCAAGCATTGATCAGATGGAGATAGGTTATATATTTGAAATCACTCTCAGCAAGGAGTAATGGATGACTCCGTATCGAAATTATATCAAGCATCGAACGTTGCCTGAGCACAGGAGTGAGAAGAGATAGATTCTTCGAAAAGCGTTGAGGTTCACCATTCAGAATGGAGTCATGTATAAAAGAGGATATTTCGTTCCTCTCCTCTGATGTATCGCGCACGATGAAATTAAATGAGTGTTACATGATGTACATTTTATGAAAACGAAGGGTAAATCGGATCAACGTGAATTTTATGGCAAAATGGGATCAACGTGGCTGGCCACCGTTTCTAAGCCAAAATCGAGGCATTATGTATAGATGTTGCACATTGCACCATCGCTACTACACATGACAAGCTTTATCTACTTTAGTTTATTTTTCATTTGCAATTTGTTTCCACATTTCGATATTTGTATTTGTAATAAGGCAACTAACTTTACCATATTTTCTTATTTCAGCAACAAAATGTCATCTCTTAGAGCCAGAAATGTGATTTATTGAATGTGACATATGACCATCATGATGCACGAAGAGCTAAGTTCCATCGTGCGGTGGAATTTATTCAAATAGGGAGTGAATGTGATACGATCGGCCACTCCCTAAATGAAACCCGAGCTCGAGGGCAAGTCATTACACTAAAACCGAAAAGATTGATACACGATAATCCTTTGACTAAATCCAGTCTCCTAGAGTGCGAGCTGGAGTAAACTTATAAATGCAGTTTCGAAGAGGATAGACCCATCCACCTAATGACTTCGACTGCATCCTAACCAAGTTTGAGGAGGATGGACCCGTCCATCTAACGACCTCACTTGTTAACTCGGGGTGGATGTGAACGGACCATCGATGATCCTGATAAACCCATGGCTCCCGGAGTGCGAACGAAATCCTAAAAACCTAAACAGATGTGACTAACCATCTATCGACCAACTCCAAATTCCCAAAGTGCAAATTTGAGTATAAATGTCAACTCTAGATTCCTTAAGTGCGAACTGGACTATAAACACTAACTCCAAATTCCCATAGCGTGAATTGGGATATAAACATTAACTTCGAATTCACAGAGCGAGAGTTGGAGTATAAGAACCAATTTTGGGTTCCCAGAGTGCGAAACAGAGTACAAATGTCGATTATCCTTGGATTCCCAGAGTGCGAACCAGGGGGTCGATCGCAAACAAATCTGAGTCCCCAGAGTGTGGTTAGAGTATAAACATAACTCAGTTGTGATTGACCACTCGCAAAATAAATAAAGTCCCCAGAGCGTGGACACATACGTAAAAATTAAACAGGCATGATCGACCACCAATATACGAATAAAGGTCCCCATAGTGTGCACGTAATCGTTATTAAGTGAGCAAGTATGATTTGACCACTCAACTCTCACTATTTTAGCATCGATTCGACGATGTTAAGCTCGAAGAAATGAAGGCAAAATGCAATCATTGGAAAATCTTTATAACTCACCCCCGAAACCGAAGGCAGAGCTTAAGTGCCACCATCGACTGAAGATGTGCAACATCGAAGTTTAACTTAATCTCTGGTCAAGACTCATGTCTGTGATTTCTGGACTTGGCAAATAAAAACTGACTCGGCTCAAAGGTTGAAACTCCACAAGTGCATTGGACCGAAATTCAAATACTGGAACACTTAAGCATAAAAGATAATAAAAGTTGAAGCTGAAAAAGAGTTTCATTTCAACTATCTGCGAAAAAATTCATATGCAAGTTTTTTCCCAAAATTCCTACTAGTAGCGGCCGAACATGCATCTATACACGGCCTATGAAAGAAAAACAAAGCATATTTCTATCCATCTACTCAAAATAAACTGAGGAAGAACATCCACTTTCTCTTCTTTTTCGGCTTCTTCTTCGGCGTGGACCCACCAGTGCTCCTACTTAGTCCTCTCTTTGAGCTCTTGCCTTTTGGCGGACGATCCCCAAGCGGGGGCATGATCTCAACCGCCTCCTCCGAACTCGAGTGTACGTGAATACTTTCTGCAGGTGGAGTTGGAGGGGTCGGATCCACTACAGAAGGTGGAATAGACATGTTGGTATTAGTAACTGTACTGCTGGGCAATATCATTCTCAATGGATCTGGACCAGGCGCCGCCATTCCACCTCTAGAACAGCCACCACGATCCGCTGCCTCCATTTTAGCATTGATTCCGGCCAATATTTCTTCTTTGCGAATCGATTGAGCCTTACCGAGGACATCGATGTTCTGCATTGAAGAGCCAGTGGCAGGCGCGAGTCTACTTATGACAAATGGTAGGTCCGCAAAGGGATCACTGTGGCGACTGAGGAATTCATCCATCATCTTCTCGTCAAAGGAAAGTGTACCCCCTGCGTTCCATCGATCGGTGCAGTCATCGCTGTGGTGATCGCCTCACTAATGATGGCCTCCTACGCTTGATGCGATTCTTGGGTTGTAGGAGGCACTATCAGTGTAACTTCAGTCACTACACAGAGAAAAGGACAGACTGTTATTAAACGCTTCAAATCAAGCCTTTTACTTTGGACACATATGAAGAATGTTCAAAATACCTTCCTCAGTTTGGCACGTGGGAAGTTGAGAGGCCTCAGAGGTATGCTCTCTTACCGGAGATAGCTTCAGCTATTTCGGATATAGGCAGGAATAGATTGTGGTCAACCGTTGGTGTAGGTTCAGGTTGAGATGGCATAGGAATCTTGGGACTTGTATCGTGGCGTCAACACCTGAACCTTCTCCTACCTCCGAGTGTTAGGTGCTGAGCTTCACCCTTTCGTGTGAAATCATCGATTCATGGAGAACCTTTCTCTCATCTTCTTTTAGCACGCGATTCTCGAGTTCAAATTCGTTGAATGATTCACCTAGATGCACTGCCTTCTCCTCCTCGACCAATCGGTCCCATGCGTTATAAAGATGCACCGAGCAATTTTCGTGCCGAGCTAAATTTCTATGCTTCAGCACATTAGCGTTATAAGTGATAAGGAGATCTTCGATATTAGCCTCAAGCTTGGACTCAGTCGCCTGGATCCTTTCCTTGACCACAGTCTCCACCACGTGGACTTTCTCCATTACCGGATCCCGCTCAGCTCGGAGCACCACGGCCTGCTCACGTGCCTCGTGGGCTGCGTTGCTCGCATCATCCTTATCCTTGGCAATCTCAAAAAATTTGGCCTTGAGCTCATTGAGTTCCTTGAGAGCCGCATCCCGCTCAGTAGTAACGGTGGTGTTATAATGACCCATCTCCTCAACCATGACGTAATGTGATTGCCTCATCCTCTCCGTGGCCGAGTTAGCCTCATCGGCCTTTTGAATGGCCTCCATTTTTGACTTTCAGGAGGATTCGGCTTCAGTGTTAAGCACCTGGATGATACGGTCCTTCTAAGCGAGCTCGATCTCTAACTTCTCAATGACAGCTGCCACTTAAAGGCCGCCTTTGATGCTTTTTTCGTGGCCTTCCCCCACTCCTTGTATTGGGTGTAAATGTCATAGATGTAATCATGCATTGTGTTCTTAGGCTCCATTGGAATTCTCTTTAAGTGCGGGGGAAAATATAACAATCAAAACAAATATCCGAAAAATCCTTCTTCAATTGAGAAAGTTTAATCGCTCCTTCCCATGCAGGCTCGGTAAGGACCTGCTCTGCAATTATGGGGGCCACTACTTCGGTTCTATGATGGTCAGTTTCAGGCCTTAAGACGTAAAAAGACGGTTTGTGCCATGAAGTTTTCGAAGGACGTGTGGCATAAATAGGAGACTTTATAGGGTTTCTAGGAGGGGGAGAACGAGATTGGAATCGGTGTCTATACTCCCTATTTCTGTTGTGTCGCTCCTGACTAGAGTATCCATGGTCATAGTCCCTATCCGCCCCTCTCCTGCGCGGCTCATAATATGTGGACAATCGGTGAGCTTTTCGAAGACTCCCTAACATCGAGCCTCGGCCGGACATTGTATTTGCAAAGTAAAAGAAGAATAGAGTTAGTGATCCCCCAATGTAAGCAACTTATGGTCAGGAATCATGTTGTTCCATGAAGTGTGTACGTATATGTAACCCCCGACCAACCAGAAGTGTCGACCACACTAGTGAGAAGAGACTCGCTTAAGTCTAAGGCATGTTGAAGTTCATCCAACCCGACGTCATGCTGGAGCAACACTAATCCGAGATTGGGATATCGGTAAGCCCTTCAAAAAGATTTTCCACTTGAGGGGGAGGAGCCTTCGAAATTTTAATCCTAGGGATAGGCGAATACACAACCGCAGATTCCCATCTCTCGGATTTTGAGCGTTTGAAAGCAGCTGCCTTGCCATTTCTTTTTCCTTCGGAATCTTAAAAGGTGTCAGAAGGCCCGACCGCAAGTTCGTCATCAGTGGGTGTTCTTTCTAAATCAACCCCCTCAGTTATAACAACTTCGAGCATTTTACATTTTACTCTTTTCTTCGAGGCAACCCTCAGCGTTCCTTCAATCCTTATACTCTGGTTCCGCCCAATCAGCCCGATAGTTCTCAAGTTCCTACTGTTAGAACCACGTCGATCTCCTTCATTTTGCTTGGGACTTCTTGGAGAACCTGTACCATTTCTTTGAAATGCACACCTTCTGGTCGTGGTATTACAGCTGTGAAGGAAAAGGAGATATTAGTTTGACATCACTTGTGGTTGTCTTGTTAACTACTAGAAATGGTCGTAGCACTTACGTCTGGCTAACCATCGGCTAGCAAATCCCGGGGGACAATGAACGTAGAGCCATTCTGTTTTAAAGTAACTCAACCTAGACCAAGAGCTCATTACCACCTGGAAATTCTTGACCGCTTCCAGGAACGTAAAAGAAGGAATATCACTCCGACTCTTGACATTAAACATGTATCTAATCTCGATTGGGATCGGTGGTCGAAAGAGATGTTCCATGAATACGATGAATAGGCAGTTCAGCAACGCGTATCCGTTGGGGTGCAACTAAGACGTGGCAATTCAGGAAAGATAGAACTTCCCTGATATACTGATTGAATGGAGGAAGCGTCCCAGCTGTACGTGTGTGATGGTTAAATGCAGTGAACCCTTTCGGTGGAAAATACGGTCTATAGTTTGGTCCCCGCAATAGCACATCGTCTAGTGATAGGCCATGCCTTAAGCATATCCGTCCCAACATGTCTTCTAAAACATTGAAAGGTATAGAATCTGGTGGAGTACAGATGAAAACGGCATCTGGTATCTCATCTGGGGCTGGATCTATGACTTCGGCCGCGATGGCCGGTATCTCGATTGTTGGGGGAAATGAACTCTGAACTTCCTGCTGTAGTGATCTTGAAGCTTCCATAACTAATTAACTTATGATAAATCATCATTACATGATAATAAGCTCGTGCATCCCCCGGTTTGAAGTGTGTGAATGTGTTATGCAGTGCAGTGCTACAGATTACTTGAGAAATTCTATAGAGTTTGAGAAAACATTCAAACGACGAGACTTTGAAATTCAACCGATGTGACCTTCATCGCTGACCGTCACAACCGTGCCATCCAGAATTTAGAGACCGATCCAAGTTAAAGTTCATTAAAGTTTTATTAAGTTACAGTTTCATCGACGAGCTTCGAAGGATAATCAAATATGCCGTTCAATGGCTGAGTCCAAATATGTAAAAATAAAGCTCATCGGAGTCAAGTGTTCAAATTTGTAAGAAGTTCGTATCCATCAAAGCCAAGACTCAAAACATTCATTGCAAAGGCCTTAACTCGATTTTGGTCTCAGAATACTCAGTTCGTATCGACCACACCTTAATCTCATATCGATTCGAAACTCTGGTTTCACATCGATCAAAGCTCATTAACTTAATATCGATCGAAACTCAGTAGTTTCGTACCGATTGGTCCACAAGTCACCGCCCTTCGAATCGATGCCAAATTCTTGGCTTCGTATCGATGGTCGAAAACTAATGAGCTTCGTATCGATTCAAAAATCTATAATTTCGTATCCATAATCTTAAATCGAAGCGAAATTCCCATAATTCCATATCGATGCTAAGAATCTTCCTCCACCTCGTATCGATACGAGTTTGTAACCAGAGAGTGAAAGCCAGTGACTCCCACGTCTCCATCATGTACCCTTTGTTTTCTTCACATGAATTTTATGGTAAAACGGGATCAACATGGTTGGCCATCGATTTACCATTGCTGTAGAGTGGTGCACCATGGTACTATTCCATTTCAAACCCATGCACTAATTTGTGAAAGTCATACGGTGAAGTTTCGATATTATGGACGGATGTTGTACCTTGCACCGTAGATGTTGCACCTAAGGGAAATCGATCCTTAGGACAACCATAACGATTGACTCTTTTGGAGTCATGGAAGCCATAACTAGTCAAAACGAAGGTCTCTGTGAGTTCTATGGCTTTTATGGCTTTAAGCCATCAATGCATAGTTTCATACCCAAAAAAACACTATCCGAATCACTTTCAGGACTTGAAAGTTTTTTATACCCTTCGTTTTCTTCACGTGAATTTTTATGGTAAAATGGGATCAATGTGGCTGGCCATTGATTTACTATAGTTAGAGAGTGGCGTACCATGGTACTATTCCATTTCAAATCCACGCTCTCATTTTTAAAAGCCGCATGGTGCAGTTTCAGTATTATGGATGGATGTTGCACCTTGCGCCGTCGATGCTGCACCAGGGGATATCGATCCTTCGACAGCCATTATGTTGACTCTTTTGGAGTTACAAGAGCCATAACCAGTCAAAACAAAGGTCTCTATGATTTGTACGGCTTTAATAGCTGTAATCCATCAATGCAAGTTTCATACCCAAAAAAGGCCATCCGAATCACTTTCAGGACGCGGAAGTTTTTTTACCCTTCGTTTTCTTCAAGAGAATTTTGTGGTAAAAGGGGATCAACGTGACTGGCCATCGATTTACCATCGCTGGGGAGTGGTGCACCATGGTACTATTCTGTTTCAAATCCGTGCACTTGTTTGTAAAATTCGTATGGTGCAGTTTCGGCATAATGGATGGATGTTGCACCTTTCACCGTAGATATTGTGCCCAGGGGATATCGATCCTTCGGACAGCCATAACGTTTGACTCTCTTAGAGTTACGGGAGCCATAACCAATCAAAATGAAGGTCTCTGTGAGTTCAACGGCTTTATGGATTTAAGCCGTCAATGCATAGTTTCATACCCAAAAAACACTATCCGAATCACATTCAGGACTCAGAAGTTTTTTACCCTTCCTTTTCTTCACGTGAATTTTATGGTAAAACGGGATCAACTTGGCTGGCCATCGATTTACCATCTCCCGAGAGTGGCGCACCATGGTACTATTTCGTTTCAAATCCATGCGCTCATTTTTAAAAGGCGTACGGTGCAGTTTCGGCATTATGGACGGATGTTGCACCTTGCACCGTAGATGTTGCGCCTAGGGGATATCGATCCTTTAGAAAACCATAACGGTTGACTCTTTTGGAGTTACGGGAGCCATAACCAATCAAAACGAAGGTATCTGTGAGTTCTATGAATTTGATCGATTTAAGCTATCAATGCATAGTTTCATACCCAATAAACACTATCTGAATCACTTCAGGACTCACAAGTTTTCTTACCCTTTGTTTTCTTCACGTAAATTTCATGTTAAAACAGAATCAATGTGGTTGGCCATTGATTTACCATCGTTGAAAGTGGTGCACCATGGTACTATTTCGTTTCAAATCCATGCATTAATTTGTAGAACGCGTACGGTGTAGTTTTGGCATTTTGGATGGATGTTGCACCAAGCACCGTTGATGTTGCGCCCAGGGGACATCGATCATTCGGACAGCTATAACGGTTGTCTCTTTTGGAGTTACGGGAGCCATAACCAGTCAAAATGAAGATCCCTGTTAGCTCTATGGCTTTGATGGCTTAACGACGTCAATGCATAGTTTCGTACCAAAAAACACTATCTGAATCACTTTCAGGTCTCGAAAGTTTTTTTACCCTTCATTTTCTTCACGTGAATTTTATGGTAAACCAAGATCAACTTGGATTGCCATTGATTTACCATCGATGGAGAGTGGTGCACCATGGTACTATTCCATTTCAAATCCATGCACTCATTTGTAAAAGTCGTACGGTGCGGTTTTGGCATTATGGACAGATGTTGCACCTTGCATCATAGATGTTGCGCCCATGAGACATCGATCCTTCAAACAACTATAATGGTTAACTCTTTTGGAGTTACGGGTGCCATAATTTGTCAAAACGAAGGTCTTTGTGAGCTTTACGGCTTTGATGGCTTAACAAAATCAATGCATAGTTTCGTACACAAAAATACACTATCCGAATCACTTTCACGTCTCGGATGTTTTTTTACCCTTAATTTTCTTCGCGTGAATTTTATGGTAAAACGGGATCAATATGGCTGGCCATTGACTTACCATCATTGGAGAGTGGTGCACCATGGTCCATTTCAAATCCATGCACTCATTTGTAAAGTCATATGTGGCAGTTTCGTCATTATGGATGGATGTTGCACCTTGCACCGTAGATGCTACGCCCAAGGGACATCGATCCTTCAAACAACCATAACGGTTGACTCTTTTGGAGTTACGAGAGCCATAACCTATTAAAACGAAGGTCTTTATGAGCTCTACGGCTTTGATGGCTTAACGACGTCAGTGCATAGTTTAATACCCAAAGAAACACAATCTAAATCACTTTTAGGACTTGGATGTTTTTTTACCCTTCGTTTTCTTCATTTGAACTTTATGGTAAAACGGGATCAACGTGGCAGGCCATCAATTTACCATCGCTGGAGAGTGGTGCACCATGGTTCTACTCCATTTCAAATCCATGCGCTCATTTGTAAAACTCATACGGTGCAGTTTCGGCATTATGGACGGATGTTGCGCCTTGCACCGTATATGTTGCGTCCAAGGAATATCGATCCTTCAGACAGCCATAACAGTTGACTCTTTTTGAGTTACAGAAGCCATAACCAGTTAAAATAAAGGTATCTGTGAGTTCTACGGCTTTGATGGCTTTAAGCCGTCAATTCATAGTTTCATACCCAAAAAACACTCTCCGAATCACTTTCAGGACTCGAAATTTTTTTATCCTTCGTTTTCTTCACGTGAATTTTATGGTAAAACGGGATCAACGTGGCTGGCTATCGGTTTACCATCGCTGAAGAGTGGTGCACCATGGTACTATTCCGTTTCAATCCATGCATTGGTTTTTAAAAATCGTAAGGCGCAGTTTTGGCATTATGGACGGATGTTGCACCTTGCGCCGTGGATGTTGCGCCAAGGGGATATCGATACTTTGTTTAGCCATAACGGTTGACTCTTTTGGAGATATGGAAGCCATAACTAGTCAAAATGAATGTTTCTGTAAGCTCTACGGCTTTGATAGCTTTAATCCGTCAATGCATAGTTTCATACCCAAAAAAATTATCCGAATCACTTTTAGTGCTCGGAAGTTTTTTTACCCTTCGTATTCTTCACGTGAATTTTATGGTAAAATGGGATCAACTTGGCTGGCCATTGATTTACCATCACTAGAGAGTGGTTCATCATGGTAACATTCCATTTCAAATCCATGCACTCATTTGTTAAAGTCGTGCGATGCAACTTCAGCATTATGGACAGATGTTGTACATTACACCGTAGATGTTGCGCCTTGGCATATTGATCCTTTGGACAGCCATAACGGTTGACTCTTTAGGAGTTATGGGAGCAATATCTAGTTAAAACGAAGGTATCTGTGATTTCTACAGCTTTGACAGCTTTAAGCCATTATTGCATAGTTTCATACCCAAAAAAGTATCCGAATCACTTTCAAGACTCGAAAGATTTTTACCCTCTGTTTCCTTCACGTGAATAAGCCATCAAAGCCGTAGAACTCACAAAGAGCATCGATTTGATAGGTTATAGCTCCCGTAACTCTAAACGAGCCAATAGTTATGGTCGTTCGAAGAATCGATATCCACAAGGTGCGACATCCGTCCAAAATGCCAAAACAGTGTCGTAGGACTTTTAGAAATGGGTGCATGGATTTGTAACCATCTTGCACCACCGTCCAGCGATGGAAAATCGAAGACCAGCCATAGTGATCTGATCCAGTTTTACCGTAAAAATCCAGGTGGCGAAAAAACAAAGGGAAAAAACTTTTGAGATCCGATTGAGGTTCGGATGGTCTTTTTTAGGTAGGATACTGTCTATTGACTGCTTACAGCGGTCGTAGAACTCACAGAGAGCTTCTTTTTGAGAGGTTATGGTTTCCGTAACTCCAAGCGAGCCAACAGTTATGGCCGTCCGAAGAATCGATATCCACAGAGTGCAACATCTTTGGTGCAAGGTGCAACATCCATCCAAAATGCTGAAACAGTGCCGTACGACTTTTAGAAATAGATGCATAGATTTAAAATGGAACATTACCATGGTGCACCACCATCTAGCAATGGAAAATCGAAGATTATTCACAGTGATCGCGTTTTAACGTAAAAATCCACTTGCCGAAAAAACGAAGGGTAAAAAACTTTCGAGGCCGGATTGAGATTCGGATGGTCTTTTTTGGATATGAAACTGTCAATTAACGACTTAAAGCAGCTAAAGCCGTAAAACTCACAAAGAGCTTTTTAATAGGTTATGACTTCCGTAACTCTAAACGAGCCAACAGTTATGGCCGTCCAAAAAATCGATATTTGTAGGGTGCAACATCTACGATGCAAGGTGCAACATCCATCCAAAATGCCAATACAGTGCCGTATATATTTTAGAAATGGGTGCATGGATTAGAAATGGAACATATCATGGTGCACCACCATCCAGCAATGGGAAATCGAAGAACAGCAATCGTGATCCCAATTTACCGTAAAAACCCACGTGGCAAAAAAATGAAGGGTAAAAAGCTTCCATGACCCAATTGACATTCGGATGGTCTTTTTTAGATATGAAACTTTCCATTGAAGCTTAAAGCGGTAAAAGCTATAGAACTTACAACGAGCTTCGTTTTGGCAAGTTATGGCTTCCGTAACTCCAAACGAGCCAACAGTTATGGCCGTCCGAAGAATCGATATCCACAGGGTGCAACATCTACGGTGGAAGGTGCAACATCCATCCAAAATGCCAAAACAGTGCCGTACGACTTTTAGAAATGGGTGCATGGATTTGAAATGCAACAGTACGTTGATGTACCACCGTCTAGCTATGGAAAATCGATGACCAGCCAAGGTGATCCTGTTTTACCGTAAAAATCCACGTGGCAAAAAAACAAAGGGTAAAAATCTTTCGAGTCTCGATTGAGATTCGTATTGTATTTTTTGTGTATGAAACTATCCATTGACGGCTTAAAGCCATCAAAGCCGTAGAACTCACAGGGAGCTTCGTTTTGACAGGTTATGGCTCCCGTAACTTTAAATGAGCCAACAGTTATGGCCATCCGAAGAATCGATATCCACAGGATGCAACATCTACGGTGTAATGTGCAAAATCCGTCCAAAATGCCGAATCAATATCGTATGAATTTTAGAAATGGGTGCATGGATTTGAAATGGAATAGTACCATAGTGCAAGATCATCCGGCGATGGAAAATCGAAGGCCAGCCACGGTGATACCATTTTACCGTAAAAATCCACGTGCAAAAAGTGAAGGGTAAAAAACTTTTGAGACCAGATTGAGATTCGAATGGTCTTTTTCTAGTATGAAACTATCCCTTGACGATTTAAAGCGGTAAAAGTTGTGGAACTCACAGAGAGCTTCATTTTAACAAGTTATGGCTCCTGTAACTCCTTATTAGCAAACAGTTATGGCTGTCCGAAGAATCGACATCCACGGGTGCGACATCTACGGTGCAAGGTGCAACATCGATCCAAAATGCCGAAACAGTGCCGTACGACTTTTAGAAATGGATGCACGGATTTGTAATGGAACACTACCATGCTGCACCACTGTTCAGCGATGGAAAATCGAAGACCAGTTGTTTTCCGCTTTTTGGCAAAGCCGTGATACCAAAAGATCGATCGAAAACAAAAGACAGTTCGTCTCAAAGATTGGTTATACTTTGCTTTACTATGGATACGCTGAATTTTGTACGAGCCTGGATCAGGCTACAATTGATAGGACATGACAAGCAAGATCATAAGAACCAGCATTCCAAATTTCAAGTCAATCCGAGTTCGTATGCTCAAGTTATGATGGATGTAAGTTGAAGGGAAAAGCTTCGGTTTCGTATCGATCATCAAGCTCCAGTTCGTATCGATCGATTTCATAGCGATCATGGGTCCAACGGTTTCGTATCCATCGAAGAGCACCGGTTCGTATCGATGAACTTGGCTGTGTTCGAATCCATCGAGTTCGTATCGATGGACTTCGTACCCATCATAAAGCCGCGCTTCGTATTGGTCAGCACTTCCTTATTCGAATCCATTGACATCTCCCTACTTCGTATCTATCGGCAGATAAAGCATTTCGCATCCATCAACTGAGGCAACGGTCACTACTTCGTATCCATCGTGGAAACCTCTCTTCGAACCCATCATGGGCAGGGCACTTCGTATCCGTCAGATTGTCTTATTTCGTATCTATCAGGTTATCCTACTTCGTATACAGCGAAAGGTTCTAGTTCACATCGATTGGTTTCGTGTCCATCAAGGAAAGACTTGTTCGTAACCATTGAACATCAGTAGTTCGAATCCGTCAGTGAGGCCTTATTCGAATCCATCGAGTCAATAGACCAGGGTGACATGTCATCCCTCGATATGAACGAGGCGAGATTTATGGAGTCGATGCGGTCAACTCGGAGTAAAGACTGGATCGAGGCGAAGTATGCGTGCCACATCATCACAAGACCACGTGAGCTGATGGAGTCGAAGGGACCGATTCGAAATGGTGGATTTGAACCAATCAGCCACCGAGAAACCCCATTTCGTATCGACGATAACTCATGATCCACTGATCCAAATGCCATGAAATTTTCATAGGAGCTTGCGTACATGATGAGGAATGTCTCCACAAAATATCAGCTCGATTGGACGTCATCTTGATCGATACGAAATGGCTTCGTATCGATCTCCGATCGAGTCGAAACTTCCTGAGGTTGGTCGTGTGGGCCCATTCACGTGTCAGAACGAGTGTCCCGAAGTTTGAGCGAAATATCAGCCTCCTACGCCTATAAATAAAGCCCCAGAGCCTACAGAGAAGGGATCTTTTGGACTCTCAAGCACCCAGACTCTGTCGGATCGAGATATCCATCATCCTACACCATAATCTTGCTGTCAGTTTCGAAATCCCAGTTGTAACTTGCTGTTGATTACTGTAACAACTTGTAATCATTGAAAGAGAATCAATAAAAGTGCAAAAAACTTCATAGTGGACGTAGGAAACACGCCGAACCACTCTAAATTTCTTGATTATGCATTTACTTTCCTGTTGATTGGAGTTTTTGTTAGATAATACTCATTTTCAATTTATATTCTTCATTATTGTCTCTTCAAAAACTTTCGAAGAGTGTTGTGACCAATTTTGGTGCAAACACTTTGGTGCTTTCGCTGAGAAAACCCAGATTTTCTCCTGCTCGTTGGATTTGTCGTCGATACCGGATTGAATAAATCTAAGAGAGAGATCCAGATTACAAATCCAAGTTCCTTCCCTTCTATTCAGATTTGCATAAAGTCTAGGAATGGAATTCAACCTTCAAGATGGTTAGCACAAGAACTACCTCTAACGCTATCAACCAAGAGGAACAGGATAGACAAAATCCTGCGCCAATACCTCTTTCTAATCAGGACGCTACCTGACACTCAGAACCATCAGGTCCGGTTACACGATAAGAGTTCCAGCTGTTGCTTCAAGAGATGATCCAGAGTCGGCAACAACTAACAGAATAGCTACACGCTAACGCCAAGCTGACCAACCAGCTGAATCGCCAAAAGCGAAGGAGATCTTGGAGGGATCGTGCTTCTCGCTCCTCCAACGAAAGTTCTTCATCTTCTGATTATCATAATCGATCTCCACGACCCCGACTGGATGGGCGTCACATGCAAACCGTTGGATATCAACCCATCGGCTAGTTTCCAAATGGGACCCTCCTCCCG
Organism: Allium cepa; assembly: GCA_030765085.1. Taxonomy (NCBI): domain Eukaryota; kingdom Viridiplantae; phylum Streptophyta; class Magnoliopsida; order Asparagales; family Amaryllidaceae; genus Allium; species Allium cepa. Next base: position 65,993,823 of record CM060935.1, read on the forward strand.
AGGGGGTGTCGTTCCTCACTACAGCACAGAATACCGCGCCACTTATGTTGCGGTTGAACCAAGGGTCGATGCCCAAGATCAGTTGAACCTGAACCGTCGTCATCATGGACGTACTCCTGAACCATACGTCCCGGAAGACTATGAGCCAAGAAGGCAAGATTTGGACCGTCGATAGCATCCGGTCCAACCCCACAATGTGGGAATCAATCACACTCCGGCGCAAGCCGAATAGAATGTACAAATGTCGAATCTCCCGACCATGATACGTCAGATGATCAGTGAGAGCCAGGCCCTCACAAATGACGATTGGGGAATTTTCCGAAGTCACACTCCTTTTACGAACGATATTCTTACTGTTGAACCCCCATGGCGATTCAGGATGCCGACTCTACCCATGTACGAGGGAAACTCCGACTCCAACCAACATATTCTGAAATATGAATGGTCGATGAGCGTTTCCAGAGCTGACGATGCAGTGAAGTGTCGTATTTTCCCCATATCCTTTGGGGGCATCGCTATCATGTGGTTCATTCGACTGCCACCTCGATCCATCTCTTTATTCGACCCGTTGGCCACTAAATTTGTGGAGCAATTCTGCATGCACGTCGCAAGAACAAAAGACGTCAACACTCTGTCTAGCGTCACCCAAGCTCCTAGAGAGACGCTCATACACTACTTAGAGAGATTACATACTGCATTTGCGGAAATCAGCAATCCGAACGATAACTCCATCCTTATGGCGTTGACTAAGGGGATTGACCCCGATTCTGAGTTTGTCAATTGGTTGGCTGGAAAACCACCTGCATCATTGGACCGTTTTCACGCCAAGGCAGCTTAATTCCTGAGAAGGGAAGATGCGAAACAGTCTAGGAAGCAGACTGATGTAGGGCCAAGCACAGAAGGGGTCCAAAGCAATGTCTCGATCAAACAGTCCGGTGAGAGCTCCGGAAAAGTTCAGTTGAACGTCCAATACAAACAAGCTCAATGGAGAGAGAGCGTGAATCAAACTAGAAAACGAGATCAAAATCGCAGCCCACAGCGCAAGAACCCTATGTTTGACAGTTATACTCCTTTGAATACCCATTGGAGAAATTGTATTCACAAACCTGTAATACAATTCAGTACCAAAAACTTGCACCAAAACCGTCGTCAAAGAGGCAAATCCAGACGGGAAAATTTTGCAGGTTCCATGAAAGCTACGGGCATAATACGAATCAATGTCGTCACTTACAAGATCTCGTAGAAAAATTGATTAGAGAAAGGAAGCTGGAACAGTTTGTTCGGGCACCGCAGCCTGGAGAAGCAGGCCCATCAAATCAAAATAATGAACCCAATCGACGAGACATGAGGACTCTACCCGTCTCGGCGGGAGATTGGTGATAACGCCGTCAGTGGCGGATCCACTTTGTCAAGAGCCTGGAACAACGAGGATCTTCGTCACTGTTACACATGACAGGCTCTATCTAGTCTATGAATACTTTGCAATTTCCTTTGCATTTTGAAGTTTGAATTTTTAGTAAGGCACTAACTTTGCCATGTTTTTCCGTTCCAGCAATAAATTACCATCTCTTCAAGCTAGAGCTGTGATTCATCGAATGCGACATTCAACAATCACGACGCACAAAGAGCTAAGTTCTATCGTACGATGGAATTTATTCAAATAGCGAGTGACTGTGGTACGACCGGCCACTCACTATATGAAACCTCGGCTTGGGGCAAGCCATCACATCAAAGGCTTAATTGGACCGACACACGGCAGTCCTACAACTAACTCCAAATTCCCAGAGTGCGAATTGGAGTATAATCATCAACTCTAGGTTCCCAGAGTGCGAACCGGAGTATAAATCCTAACTCCACTTTCCCAGAGTGCGAATTGGAGTATAAACATCAACTCTTGGTTCCCAGAGTGTGAACTGAAGTATAAATCCTAACTCCACTTTCCCAGAGTGCAAATTGGAGTATAAACATCAACTCTAGGTTCCCAAAGTGCAAACCGAAACATAAATACTAACTCCAAGCTCCTAGAGTGCGAGTTGGAGCATAAACATATAAATGCAGTTCCGGAGAGGGAGGACCCATCTGCCTAATGACTTCGGCTGTATCCTAACCAAGTTTGAGGAGGATAGACCTGTCCATCTAACGACCTCGTTTGTTAACCCAGGGTGGATGTGATCCGACCATCCACGATCGCGATAAATCCATCGTTCCCAGAGTATGAACGAACTCCAAAAAAGCCCAAATAGATGTGACTGACCATCTATCGGCTAACTCCAAACTCCCAAAGCGTGAATTGGAGTATAAACATTGATTCCAGGTTCCCGGAGTGCGAACCAAAATACAGATCCTAAATCCAGATTCCCAGAGCGCGAGTCGGAGTACAAACATCAATTCCAGATTCTCGGAGTGCGAACCGAAACATAAATGCTAACTCCAAGTTCCCAGAGCGTGAATTAGAGTATAAACATCAACTTCAGGTTCCCGGAGTGCGAACCGAAACATCAATGCAAACTCCAAGTTCCCCGAGCGTGTATTGGAGGATAAACATCAATTCCGGGTTCCCGTAGTGCGAACCCTAACGCACATGCTATCTCCAAATTCCCGTAGTGTGAATTAGAGTACAAATACCAAGTCAACGTTCCTGGAGTGCGAACCGTATTACAAACATCGATAACTCTTAAATTCCCAGAGTGCGAACCAGATTATCGATCACAAATTACCCTAAGTCCCCGGAGTGTGGACATGTGCTCAAGATTTGCAATAGGTGCGATCGACCACCGAAATACAAATGCTGTCCCCCGGAACTGGGGACAAAAGCTTAAGTGTTAATCACTAACCGAAGTGATATAATGTCCAAAGTTCAACTCATTCATAAATCACGACATGTGATCTAGATTTTCAAACTTGGCAAATAAAACAGACTCAACTTGAAGGTCGAAACACCACAAGTGCACTGGACTGAAAGCCAAATACTGCAAATACTTAAGCATAAAAGAAATGAGAGTTGAAGCAAAGAAACTAAATTTTATTTCGACTAACTGTATGTGAAGATTCATGTACAAGTTATTCCAAAAATTCCTACTAGCAGGAGGCCAAGCCTGCACCAACACATAGCCTATGAAAGAAAAATAAAAGCGACTTCCTAACTGCCAAAAATGCGCCAGAGGGGGATTATCTACTTTTTCTTCTTCGACTTTTTCTTTGACGTGCAACCGTTGGAACCACTAACAATCTTCCGCTTCGGCCCCGTACCCTTTGGCCGATCTTCCTCCGATGAAGGCATGATATCGATATATTCCTCCAAACTTGAACTTAAAGGAATATTCTCTTCTCAAGGAGTCAGAGGAGTCGGGTCTACCACCGGGGGCGGAATGGGTGCGCTGGTTCCGACAAGCGCGTCCTCAGAAGATATCACCGCAAAAGGAGTGGGGCCAACCGCCATCGTAACACTCTCGGAACTACCACCGTGTGCTGCCGCTTCCATCTCTGCGTTGATTTGAGCCAGTATCTCAGCCTCACAAGCAGCACGAGATTCACGATAGGCAGTGGTGGACTGTGACTACACGTGGGAACACACCAAGAACAAATGGCATGTCAGTGAAAGGGTCACTGTGTTGGCCCAAGAGTTCATTCATCGTATGTTCGTCGAAAGTAATTGAACCCCCTTGTGTCATCTTGGTCGGCGCGACTGTCGTCGTGGTGATCGCTTCAGTAATAATGGCCTCCTGTTCTTGATGTGACTCTTGGACTGCAGGAGGCACGGTCGGTGTAACTTTGCTCACTGGACAAGAAAGCAAAGAAGTTTTCAGAACACGCTTCAATACAAGTACTTCAGTTCAGACACACAGTAGATTTGTGCAGAGTACCTTCCCCTACTTGACTCGTGGCTGACTGAACAACTTTTGAAAAATGCTCCCTTATGGGGGATAAGCGTGGCTGCTCAGGGTCGTAGCTTGGGACCAACTGCGGCTCAATCACTGGCGTCGGCACGGATCCAGATGAAGTAATCATCTCAGAACTTGTAGCTGCATGTGCGACGCCAGAACCCTCACCAACCTCTAAGTGTTGGGTACCCAGTCTCTCTCTAGCATGAGAGATCATGAAATCGTGGAGAACCTTCTTCTCATCATCACTCAATATACGGTTCTCCAACTCGAACTCATCAAAAGCTTCTCCCGGCTGTGCTGCTTTCTCTTCTTCAACTAACAAATTCCAGGCGTTGAACAAGTGTGTCGGATAGTCGTCAAGCCACGTCAAATTTCTATGCCTCAGCACATTAGCATTATAAGTAATGAGAAGCTCTTCTATTTCCGTCTCTAGCTTGATCTTTGCTTGACGAACTTTCTCATCGACTTCGGCTTCCATCTCGTGGACCTTTTCCAAGACTGCGTCTCTTTCCCTCCGAAACTCCACCGCCTGATCGCACGCTTCCTGTGCAGAAATGTTTGCGGTGTCCCTCTCCTTCATAATCTCCGAAAATTTGGCCTTGAGCTCGTTTAGCTCTTTCAAGGCCGCATCACGCTCGGTGGTTACAATGGTATTTCGGTGGCCCATGTCCTCCACCGTAGCATAATGCTCGCGCTGCATCCTATCCATTACCACGTGGGCTTCATCAGATTTTTTAAGAGCCTCAATCTCTGATTTGCGAGAAGACTCAGCCTCACTGCCGAGCACTTGAATAATCCGGTCTTTTTGGCCCAGTTCTTTCCCTAGTTTCTCAATGTTGGCCGCTCGGTCAAAGGCCACTTTTGACGCTTTCTTTGCAGTTTTGACCATTCCTGGTACTGGAAAAATATATCTGAGAGACAATCATGCATCATAGGTGCAACTGACGCCGGTATCCTTTATTGATGCGAGGGGAAGACAAACCCGTCAAAGCAGATCTCAGGAAATCTTTCTTTAGTTAAGCAAGCCTCGCCGCTCCTTCACCCGAAGGCTCAGTCAATGTATGCTCTATTGTCAGGGGGCCGCGATCTCCGTTCTACGATGAGTGTCATACCTCGATGATTGGGAAGACGGTTTGTGCCGTAAAGTTTCTGGAGGCCTCGAAACATGAACCGGAGGTGATGTGGGAGCTCTAGGAGGTGGCGTGCGAGATCGAGACCGACGCCTATAATCTTTGTCTCTATCAGAACGCTCATGACTCGAGTACCCATGGCCATAGTATCTATCTCCTTCTCTCCTATATGATTCATAATATGATAAAGATTTGCATTTGCTGTGAAGACTTCCGAGCATCGAACCTCGACCAGACATGGTATCTGCGAAGCAAAAACATAAAACAAAGTTAGTAATCTCTTACACTCAGAAAGCATGCAGTGCCGTGAAGTGTGAATGTTGGTGCAACCCCCGACCAACCAGATGTTTTAACCGCACTAGTGGGCAGAGACTCGCTTAAAACTAAGGCTTATGAAAGTTCATCCAATCCGGCATCATGCTGCTAGGACACATCGTCCGGAATTGGAAGATCGGCGAGCCCTTCATAAAGATTTTCAGTTCTTAGGGGAGACATCTCCAGAATTCTAATTCTGGAGGTGGGTCGGGCCGTGACAACCGATTTCCATCTTCCTTTTTTAGGTGGCTTAACAATGGCTGCCTTGCCTTTTCTTTGCTCTTGGGTATCCTGGGTTACATCCGCAGATTCGCCCAAAGGTTCTTCATCGGTGTGAGTTCTCTCGGAATCAGCCTCCTCAATTATGACAACTTTAGGTTTTCTTCGTTTAACTCGTTCTTTCGAGGCAGTCCTTAAGACACCGTCGAGTATTTACTTTGTCTTCGTTCGATCAACCCAATAATCCTAAGATTCCTATCTGTCAATAGCAACTCAATATTCCTTTCTTCGCTTGGGATTTCTTGGAAGACTCGAACTATATCCTTGAAGCGTTCACCTTCGGGTCGCTGGATTATGGCTGAAAAGAAAAGGAGATGTGAGTTCGACTTCATCTACATTAGTTTTATCAACTACCCGAGAAGATAGCGATACTCACGTCTAAATAGCCATCGCCTAGCAAACCCTGGGGGCATCTAACATAAAACCACTCTGTCTTGAAGTAGCTCAATCTAGTCCAAGCCCCTGTGACTACTTGGCAATTTCTTACCGCCTCCAGGAATGTGAAAGATGGACTATCAGCCCGACTCTTGAAGTTAAACAAGTATCTAATCTCAATCGGCAGTGGCGTTCGATAGAGATACTCCATAAATGCAATGAACAAGCTATTGAGTGACGCATATTCGTTCGGATGCAGCTGAGATGGGGCGATCCCCAAAAACGACAATACTTCTCTTATATACTGGTTAAACGGAGGGAGTGTCCCAGCTGCGCACGCATGGAGATTGAAGGTGGTATATCCCTCCGGTGGATTGTGCGGTCTATCATTTGGTCCCGGCAGTAATACGTCATCCATCGACAAACCATGCCTTAAGCATATTCTCCCTAGCATATCTTCAGAGACGTTGGATAGAACAGAGTCCGATGGATTGGCAATGAAAGATGCATTGGGTAATTCATCCGGGGCTGAACCAATGACTTCGGGCTCAATGTCCGGAATTTCAATTCTCAAAGGAATTGTACTTTAGATTTCTTGCGGCTGCGAACTTGATGGTTCCATAACTGGCTAACTTATGAGAAATTATCGTTAGGCGATAACGAACCCGTGTATTCCCCAAGTGTAAGAGTGTGTGTTGTGCAGTGCTGTGCATTTCTGGAAAAGATTTTGCAGAATTAAAGAAAACTTACAAGCAACAAAGATAATCAGAGTCCAGTAGGAGTGACCGTCATCGTTGACCGTCACAACCGTATCATCCAGATGTTAGTAATCAATTCGAGTTAAAGTTCGTTATCACAGTGTTAAGTTATAGTTCCATCGACGAGCTTCGAAAGGATAGTCAAGTGTGCATTTAATAGTTAAACCCATATATGCAAGGATGAAGCTCGTCGGAATCATGCTATCGATTACTAAAAATTTCGTATCCATCAAAGGAAGGGTTCGAATCGATCATAGGAAGCTCGTTCGAATACATCGAGATATCACTTCGAATCGATACAAGGCGGCACGTTTCGAATCGACTGTCAAGGGCCGATTTCGTATCGATCAAGGTGAGATGACTTCGAGTCGATCCTTGGTTGCCTGGTTCGTACCGATCAGGAAGGCCTCAACTTAACATCGATCATGTTCGAGTCGATACTTTTCGTATCGATCATAGAGATGTAGTTTGTATCGATCCAAAGTTAAGGACTTCGAATCGACCGTCAACCTATTTTTTCGTATCGATCACTTCGGATCGATACGATCCATCACCATAGCTATCGGTACGAACTGCATCCGATGTGAAATCCAAAGAAGAATATTGCTGCCTTCATCAATTCAAACACGAGTCCCCAGATCGATTCGATTTTGTCCTCCCCACTCTTTCTTCTCCTAACCAGATCTGGCTTTATCAATTACCCGAATGGATAATCAATGAAGAAAGAGTAGAACTAGAATAGTTTCGTTGTTTGGATTCATGTTTGATTACCTAATTTAAAGGTGGGACTCAAAGATTTGAAAGGCTGAGTTTGATCGAGTCGAAAACACGGTACAGTTCTCTCACAAGTCTTTGGATCGATGCGAAAAGCAAAAGGCAGCAGTAAAAAGTGAAAAGTAAAAAAGTGAAAAATGGCTAAGTCCCAAGTATTTATATAAAGCCTAGAAGGAACTGGGTCGATTCACCTCCCAGTCCACTTAACCGGTCGCAACCGGTCAAACCGCGAATCGAATCGAACGCCCTGTTCGAATCCATCGGACCAAGAATTTCTATCGATTCGAAATGGACAGTAAATCCATCGATACGAAGCACGCAACAAGGACGGTTGAAGATTGTGAAGTCCATCGGCTCGAAGCCCTCATTCGCATCAACAAGTTCGCAACTCCATCCACTGCATATCGATACGAACAACAATTTCGTATCCATCAAAACTCATCGATACGAACGAATATGTCGTATCCATCAAAAATCAACGATACGAACGAATATTTCGTATCCACCAAGACTCATCAATACGAACGTTCATTTCGTATCCATCATTTCGACTCGCATCGATATGAAAAAATACTTTTCAACCTTTTACATCGATTCAGGAGAGGATCGATACAAGAGGATAGTCAAAAACAACCATCAAGCGTTGTTTCAACTCGAATTTCAAATCGGTTCAGGAGAGGATCAACACGAAATTCGATATATAAAAAAGACTACAACAAAAGACAAACTAAGTCAAGTTAACATATATGCATGTACGTCGGACTAATATTAGAATTTCAACATTCACAGGGATCGAATACTCATCTCATTATGATTACGGCGACAAACAGCTAATCACTATTATATAGCAATTAGTTATATCAACGCAAGGTTACAGCAATACAGAGTACAACTTTCAACGAAAGAGAGCAAAAATTGTTCAAAGAGAAATTGCATCTTTTCAAAGCACGTCATGTTTCCACAAGACGTACTTTGGGGGGAAAATGTTATCCCGCTTTTTGGCAAAGCCGTGATACCAAAAGATCGATCGAAAACAAAAGACAGTTCGTCTCAAAGATTGGTTATACTTTGCTTTACTATGGATATCGCTGAATTTTGTCCGAGCCCGGATCAGGCTACAATTGATAGGACATGACAAGCAAGATCATAAGAACCAACATTCCAAATTGCAAGTCAATCCGAGTTCGTATGCTCAAGTTATAGTGGATGAAAGTTGAAGGGAAAAGCTCCAGTTTCGTATCGATCATCAAGCTCCAGTTCGTAATGATCAATTTCGTACCGATCATGGGTCCAGTGGTTTCGTATCCATCGAAGAGCACCGGTTCGTATTGATGAACTTGGCTGTATTCGTACCCATCGAGTTCGTATCGATGGACTTCGTCCCCATCATAAAGTCGCGCTTCGTATTGTTCAGCACTTCCTTATTCGAATCCATGGAATCTTCCTACTTCGTAACCATCGGCAGATAGAGCATTTCGCATCCATCAACTGAGGCAACGGTCACTACTTCGTATCCATCGCGGAAACCTCTCTTCGAACCCATCATGGGCAGGGCACTTCGTATCCGTCAGATTGTCCTATTTCGTATCCATCAGGTTGTCCTACTTCGTATCCATCGAAAGGTTCCAGTTCGATCGATTGGCTTCGTGTCCATTAAGGAAAGATTTGTTCGCAACCATTGAACATCAGTAGTTCGAATCCATCAGTGAGGCCTTATTCGAATCCATCGAGTCAATAGACCAGGGTGACGTGTCATCCCTCGATACGAACGAGGAGAGATTTATGGAGTCGATGCGGTCAAGTCAGAGTAAAGACCGGATTGAGGCGAAGTATGCGTGCCACATCATCATAATACCACATGAGTTGATGGAGTCGAAGGGATCGATTCAAAATGGTGGATTCGAACCAATCAGCCACCGAGAAACCCCATTTCGTATCGACGATAACTCATGATCCACTGATCCAAATGCCATGAAATTTTCACAAGAGCTTGTGTACATGCTGAGGAATGTCTCCACCAAATTTCAGCTCGATTGGACGTCATCTTGATCGATACAAAATGGATTCGTATCGATCGACGATCGAGTCGAAACTTCCTGAGGTTGGTCGTGTGGGCCCACTCACGTGCCAGAACGAGTCTCTCGAATTTGAGCGAAATATCAGCCTCCTACGCCTATAAATAGAGCCCCAAAGCCTACAGAGAAGGGATCTTTTGGACTCTCAAGCGCCCAGACTCTGCCGGATCGAGATCTCCTTCATCCTACACCATAATCTTGCTGTCAATTTTGAATTTCCAGTTGTAACTTGTTGTTGATTGCTATAACAACTTGTAATCATTGAAAGAGAATCAATAAAACTACAAAAAACTTCATAGTGAACGTAGGCAACACGCCGAACCACTCTAAATTGCTTGCTTACGTGTTTACTTTCCTGTTGATAGGAGTTTTTGTTAGATATACTCATTTTCAATTTATATTCTTCATTATTGCCTCTTCAAAAACTTTCGAAGTGTGTTGTGACCAATTTTGGTGCAAACACCTGCCATAGTGATCTCGTTTTACCGTAAAAATCCACATGGTGAAGAAACGAAGGGTTAAAAACTTCCGAGAGCCAATTGAGATTCAGATGGTAATTTTTTGGATATAAAACTGTCCATTGACGGCTTAAAATGGTAAAATCCATAGAACTCACAAAGAGCTTCATTTTGACAGATTATGGCTACCGTAACTCCAAATGAGCCAATAGTTATGGCTGTCCGAAGAATCGATATCCACATGGTGCAACGTCTACGACGCAAGGTGCAACATCCGTCCAAAATGCCGAAACAGTGCCATATGACTTTTAGAAATGGGTGCATGGATTTGAAATGGAACAATACCATGGTGCACCACTGTCCAGCGATGGAAAATCTAAGACCAGCAATGGTGATCCTGTTTTACCGCAAAAATCCACGTGGCGAAAAAATGAAGGATAAAAAACTTCCAAGACCCGATTGAGATTCTGATGGTCTTTTTTGAATATGAAACTATCCATTTACGATTTAAAGCCGTCAAAGCCGTAGAACATACAGAGAGCTTCGTGTTGACAGGTTACGATTCCCACAACTCTAAATGAGCCAACGGTTATCGCCATTCGAAGAATCGATATCCATTGGGTGCAACATCTACGGTGCAAGGTGCAACATCCGTTCAAAATGCTGAAACAGTGCCGTACAACTTTTAAAAATGAGTGCATGGATTTGGAATGGAACAGTACCATTGTGCACTATCGTCTAGCGATGGATAATCGAAGACCAGCCACGGTGATCCCGTTTTACCATAAAAATCCACGTGGCGGAAAAACAAAGGTTAAAAAAATTTTGAGACCCGATTGAGATTCGGATGGTCTTTTTTGGGTAAGAAACTGTCCACTGACAGCTTAAAGCAATAAAGCCAAAGAACTCACAGTGAGATTCGTTTTGACAGTTTATGGCTCCCATAAATCTAAAGGAGCCAACGGTTATGACCGTTCGAAGAATGCATATCCGTAGGGTGCAACATCTACGGTGCAAGGTGCAACATCCGTCCAAAATGCCGAAACAGTGTCGTATGACTTTTAGAAATGGGTGCATGGATTTGAAATGGAATAGTACCATGGTGCACCACCGTCCAACGATGGAAAATCGAAGACCAGCCACGGTGATCCCGTTCTACCGTAAACAACACGTGGCGAAAAAACAAAGTGTAAAAAACTTCCATGTCCCGATGGAGAATCGGATGGTCTTTTGTTGGGCATGAAACTACCATTGATGGCTTTAATCCCTCAAAGTGGTAGAACTCACAAAGATCTTCGTTTTGAGAGGTTATGGCTCCCGTAACTCTAAACGATCCAACAGTTATGGTCGTCCGAAGAATCGATATCCACAAGGTGCAACATCTACGGTGCAAGGTGCAACATTCATCCAAAATGCCGAAACAGTGTCGTACCACCTTTTGAAATGGGTGCATGGATTGAAATGGAATAGCACCTTGGCACACCACCGTCCAACGATGAAAAATCAAAGACCAGCCACGGTGATCCATTTTATCGTAAAAATCCACATGGCGAAAAAACGAAGGGTAAAATACGTCCGAGGCCCTATTGAGATTCTTATGGTCTTTTTTGGGCATGAAACTGTCCATTGACGACTTAAAGCCTTCAATGTCGTAGAACTCACGGAGAGCTTCATTTTAACTGGTTATCACTTCTGTAACTTTGAATGAGCCAATAGTTACGGCCTTCCAAATAATCGATATCCAAAGGGTGCAACATCTGCGGTGCAAGGTGCAACAACCGTCCAAAAATGCCGAAACAGTGTCGTACGACTTTTTGAAATGGATGCACAGATTTAAAATGGAACAGTACCATAGTTCACCACCATCCGATGATGGACGAAGACCGGCGATGGTGATCCCGTTTTACCAGAAAAATCCACGTGGCGAAAAAATGAAGGGTAAAAAACTTCTGAGATCCGATTGAGATTCGGATGGTTCTTTTTGGTATGCAACTGTCCATTATTGGCTTAAAGCGGTAAAATCCATACAACTCACAAAGAACTTGGTTTTGACATGTTTTGGTTTCCATAACTCCAAACAAGCCAACAGTTATAGCCGTTCGAAGAATCGATATGCATAGAGTACAACATCTACGGTGCAAGGTGCAACATCCGTCCAACATGCCGAAAAAATACCGTACGGCTTTTAGAAATGGGTGCATGGATTTGAAATGGAATATTACCATGGTGCACCACCGTCTAGCAATGGAAAATCAAAGATCAGCCACGGTGATCCCGTTTTACCATAAAAATCCACGTGAAGAAAAAATGAAAGGTAAAAAACTTCCGAGACCCGACTGAGATTCGGATGGTCTTTTTTTAGGTAAGAAACTGTCCATTGATAGCTTAAAGAGGAAAAAGCCGTAGAACTCACAAAGAGCTTCATTTTGACAACATATTGCTCCCGTAACTCCCAACGAGCCAATAATTATGGCCGTACGAAGAATCGATATCCACTGGGTGCAACATCTACGGTGCAAGGTGCAACATCCGTCAAAAAAGCCGAAATAGTGCCATACGACTTTTAGAAATGGGTGCATGGATTTGAAATGGAACAGTACCATAGTGCACCACCGTCCAATGATAGAAAATCGAAGACACAACCACGGTGATCCCGTTTTACCGTAAAAATCCACGTGGCGAAAAAACAAAGGGTAAAAAACTTTCAAGACCCAATTGAGATTCGGGTGGCCTTTTTCGGGTATGAAACTATCCATTGACAGCTTAAAGCGGTCGTAGCCGTAGAACTCACAAAGAGCTTTATTTGTCAGGTTATGGCTTCCATACCTCTAAACGAGCCAACAGTTATGGCAGCCCGAAGAATCGATATCCACAGGGTGCAACATCTACGGTGCAAGGTGCAACATTCATCCAAAATGCCAAAACAGTGTAGTACAACTTTTATACATGGGTGTATGGATTTGAAATGGAACAGTACCATAGTGAACCGTCCAACGATGGAAAATCGAAGACCAACTACGGTGATCTCGTTTTACCGTAAAAATCCATATGGCAAAAAAACGAAGGGTTAAAAAATTCTGAGACCTGATTGAGATTCGGATGGTCTCTTCTTGGGTATGAATATGTCCATTGACGGTTTAAAGCGGTAAAAGCCGTTGAACTCATAGAGAGCTTCGTTTTGATAGGTTATAGCTCTCGTAACTTCAAACGAGGCAAAAGTTATGGCTGTCTGAAGAATCGATATCCATAGGGTGCAACATCTATGGTACAAGGTGCAACATCCGTCCAAAATGCTGAAACACTGTCATATGACTTTTACAAATGGCTACATGGATTTGAAATGGAACATCACCATGGTACACCACCGTCCTGCAATGGAAAATCGAAGACCAGCTACGGTGATCTTTTTTTACGTAAAAATCCACGTGGCAAAAAATAGAAGGGTAAAAATTCCGTGACCTGATTGAGATTCGAATGGTCTTTTTTTGGCTATGAAACTGTTCATTGGCGGATTATAGAGATAAAAGCCATAGAACTCACAGCAAGCTTTGTTTTGACAGATTATGGCTCCCGTAACTCCAAACGAGCCAATAGCTATGGCCGCCCGAAGAATCAATATCCATAGGTGCAACATCTACGGTGCAAGGTGCAACATCCGTCCAAAATGCCAAAACAGTGTCATACGACTTTTAGAAATGGATGCATGAATTTGAGATGGAACAGTACCATGATACACCACCGTATAGCGATGGATAATTGAAGACCAGCTATGGTGATCCCGTTTACCGTAAAAATCCACATGGCGAAAAAACGAAGGGTAAAAAGCTTCTGAGACCTGACAGAGATTCGGATGGTCTATTTTGGATATTAAACTGTCCATTGACAACTTAAAGTGGTAAAAGCCGTAGAACTCACAAAGAGCTTCATTTTTACAGGTTATGACTCCCGTAACTCAAAACGAGCCAACATTTATGGCCGTCCGAATAATCGACATCCACATGGCGCAAATCTACGGTGCAAGGTGCAACATCCATCCAAAATGCCAAAACAGTGCCTTACGACTTTTAGAAACGGGTGCATGGATTTGAACTGAAATAGTACAATGGTGCACCACTGTCCAACGATGGAAAATCGATGACCATCCACGATGATCCCATTTCACCGTAAAAATCCATGTGGCGAAAAAAGGAAGGGTAAAAAACTTTCGAGACCCGATTGAGATTCAGATGGTCTTTTTTGGGTATGAAACTATCCATTGATGGCTTAAAGCAATCAAAGCCATAGAACGTACAGAGAGCTTCGTTTTGACAGGTTATGGCTCCCGTAACTCTAAGAGATATCCACAGGGTGCAACATCTATGGTGCAAGGGGCAATATCTGTCCAAAATGTTGAAACAGTGTCGTACGACTTTTAGAAATGGGTGCATGGATTTGAAATGGAACGGTACCATGGTGCACCACCGTTAGGCGATGGAAAATCGAAGACCATCCACGATGATCCTGTTTTACTGTAAAAATCCACATGGCAAAAAAACAAAGGGTAAAAAACTTTCGAGACCCGATTGAGATTCAGATGGTTTTTTTTGGGTATGAAATTGTCCATTGACGCCTTAAAGCCGTAAATCCCATAGAACTCATAGAGTGCTTCGTTTAGATAGGTTATGGCTCCCATAACTCTAAATGAGCCACCAGTTATGGCCTTTCGAAGAATCGATTTCCATAGGGTGCAACATCTACGATGCAAGGTGCAACACTCGTCCAAAATGCCAAAACAGTGTTGTACGACTTTTAGAAATGAGTGCATAGTAGTGAACCACTGTCCAACGATGGAAAATCGAAGACCAACCACGATGATCCTGCTTTACCGTAAAAATCCACATGGCAAAAAAACAAAGGGTAAAAAACTTCCGAGACCCGATTGAGATTCGGATGGTTTTTTGGGTATGAAACTGTCCATTGATGGCTTAAAGCAGTGAAAGCTTTATAAATCACAAAGAGCTTCATTTTTATAGGTAATTGTTACCGTAACTCCAAATGAGCAAACAGTTATGGCCGTCCGAAGAATGATATCCACAGGGTGCAACATCTACGGTGCAAGGTGCAACTTCTTCCAAAATGCCGAAACAGTGCCGTACGACTTTTCGAAATAGGTGCATGGATTTGAAATGGAACACTAACATGGTGCACCATCGTCCATTGATGGAAAATTGAAAACTAGCTACCGTGATCCAGTCTTACCGTAAAAATCCACATGGCGAAAAAACAAAGGGTAAAAAACTTCTAAGACCTGATTGAGATTCGGATGGTCTTTTTTTGGGTACGAAACTGTCCATTTACAGCTTAAAACTATCAAAGCCGTAGAACTCACAGAGAGCTTCTATTTGACAAGATATGGCTCCAATAACTTTAAACGAGCCAACAGGTTTGGTCGTCCGAAAAATCAATATCCATAGGGTGCAACATCTATGGTGTAAGGTGCAACATCCGTCCAAAATGCCAAAACATTGCCGTACACCTTTTAGAAATGGGTGCATGGATTTGAAATGGAACAGTACTATGGTGCACCACCATCCAGTGATGGAAAATCGAAGACCAGCGACGGTGTTCCCGCTTTGCCATAAAAATCCACGTGGCGAAAAAACGAAGGGTAAAATCTTCCAAGACCCGATTGAGATTCGGATAGTCTTTTTTGGCTATGAAACTGTCCATTGACAGCTTAATGACGTCAAAGCCGTAGAACTCACAAAGAGCTTCGTTTTGACAGGTAATGGCTTGCGAAACTCTAAACGAGCCAACAGTTATGGCGGTTCGAAAAATCGATATCCACAGGGTGAAACATCTAAGGTGCAAGGTGCAAGGTGCAACATTCGTCTAAAATGCGAAAACAGTGTCGTACGACTTTTAGAAATGGGTGATGGATTTGAAATGGAACAAAACCATGGTGCACCACCGTCCAGCGGTGGAAAATCGAAGACCAGCCACAGTAATCCCATTTTACCGTAAAAATCCTCGTGGCGACAAAACGAAGGGTAAAAATCTTTCGAGACTCGATTGAGATTCGGATGGTCATTTTCTGGGTATGAAACAGTCCATTGACAGCTTAAAGCAGTAAAAGTCGTATAACTCACAGAGAGCTTCATTTTGATAGGTTATGGCTCCAGTAACTCCAAATGAGCCAAAAGTTAAGATCATCCGAAGAATCAATATCCATAGGGTGCAACATCTAAGGTGCATGGTGCAATATCCATCCAAATTGCCGAAATAGTGCCATACAATTTTTAGAAATGGGTGCATGGATTTGAATGGAATAGTGCCATGGTGCACAACCGCCTAGCGAGGGAAAATCGAAGACCAACAACGGTGATCCTGTTTTACCATAAAAATCCACGTAGCGAAAAAGCGAAGGGTAAAAAACTTCAGAGACCTGATTGAGATTCGGATGGCCTTTTTTTGAGCATGAAACTATCTGTTGATGGCTTAAAGCCATCGAAGCTGTAGAACTCATAGAGACCTTCATTTTGACAGGTTATGGCTCCTATGACTCTAAACGATCCAATAGTATGGCCGTCCAAAGAATCAATATCCACAGGGTGCAGCATCTATGGTGCAAGTTGCAACATTCGTCCAAAATGCCGAATCGGTGCCATACGACTTTTAGAAATGGGTGCATGGATTTGAAATGGAACTGTACCATGGTGCACCATCGTCCAGTGACGGAAAATCGAAGACCAACCACGATGATCCCGTTTTACCGTAAAAATTCACGTGGCGAGAAAACGAAGGGTGAAAAACTTCCGAGACCCGATTGAGATTTGGATGGTCTTTTTTTTGGCATGAAACAATCCGTTGATGGCTTAAAGTAGTAAAAGCCATAGAACTCACAAAGACCATGACTGGTTTTGGCTCTAGTAACTCCAAAAGAGTCAAAAGTTATGGCCTCTGAAGGATCGATATGTATTGGGCGCAATATCTACGGTGCAAGGTGCAACATCCGTCCATAATGCCGAAATTGCACCGCACGACTTTTACAAATGAGTGCATGGATTTGAAACGGAATAGTACCATGGTGCACCTCTCTTCAACGATGGTAAATCAATGGCCAGCCACGTTGATCATGTTTTAACATAAAATTCACGTGAAGAAAACGAAGTGTAAATAAAACTTTCGAGTCCTGAAAGTGATTCAGATAGTGTTTTTTGTATGAAACTATGCATTGATCGCTTAAAGCCATCAATGTCATAGAACTCAAAGAGACCTTCGGTTTGCCTTGTTATGGATCCCTTAACCCTAAAAGAGTCAACCGTTATTGCTGTCCGTAGGATCGATATCCACTGGGCGCGACATCTACGGTTCATGGTTCAACACCCGTCCATTATGCTGAAACTACACCGAACGACTTTTACAAATAAGTGCATGGATTTGAAACGGAATAGTACCATGGTGCACTACTCTCCAGTGATGGTAAATCGATGGCCAGCCACGTTGATTCGGTTTTTACCATAAAATTCACATGAAGAAAACGAAGGGTAAAAAAAATTCCGAGACCTGAAAGTGATTCGGATAGTGTTTTTTGGGTATGAAACTATGCATTGATGCCGTTGAGCCATCAAAGCCTTCGATCTCATAAAGACATTTGTTTTGACTAGTTATGGCTCGCATAACTCCAAAAGAGTCAACCGTTATGGCTGTCCGAAGGATCGATATCCCCTGGGGGCAACATCTACGGTGCAAGGTGCAACATCCGTCCATAATGCCAAAACTGTGTCGTACGGCTTCTACAAATGACTGCATGGATTTGAAATGGAATGGTACCGTGGTGCACCACTCTTCATCGATGGTAAATCGTTGGTCAGCCACGTTGATTCCGTTTTACCATAAAATTCACGTGAAGAAAACGAAGGGTAAAAAAATACTTCCGAGTCCTAAAAGTGATTCGGATAGTGTTTTTTTGACTGTGAATCTATGCATTGACGGTTTAAAGCCATCAACGATGTAGAGCTCACAGAGACCTTAGTTTTGACTAGTTATGGCTCCCATAACTCCAAAAGAGTCAACCGTTATGCTGTCCGAAGAATTGATATCCCATGGGCGCAACTTCTCCGACGTAAGGTGCAACATCAGTCCAAATTCTAAAACTGCGTTGTATGACTTTTACAAATGAGTGCATGGATTTGAAAAGTAATAGTATCATGGTGCACCACTCTTCGACAATGGTAAATCGATGGTCAGCCACGTTGATCCCGTTTTACCATTAAATTCACGTGAAGAAAATGAGGGGCGAAAAAAAGTTCCAACTCTTGAAAGTGATTAGGATAGTGTTTTTTTGGGTACGAAACTATGCACTGGCGATTTGTAGCCATCAAAGCCATAAAACTCATAGAAACCTTCGTTCTGACTAGTTATGGCTCCCGTAACTCCAAAAGAGTCAACCACTATGGCTGTCCGAAGGATCAATATCCCTTGGACGCAACATCCACGGTGCGAGGTGCAACATCCATCCATAATGCCGAAACTGCGCCCTACGACTTTTAAAAATGAGTGCATGGATTCGAAAAGGAATAGTACCATGGTGCACCACTCTCCAGCAATGGTGAATCTATGGCCAGCCATATTGATATCATTTTACCATATAATTCATGTGTAGAAAACGAAGGGTAAAAAAAATTCCGAGTCCTGAAAGTGATTCGGATAGTGCTTTTTGGGTATGAAACAATGCATTTACGGCTTAAAGCTGTCAGAGCTGTAGAACTCATAGAGACCTTCATTATAATTGGTTATGGCATCCGTAACTCCAAAAGAGTCAATCGTTATGGCTGTCCGAAGGATCGATATCCCCTGGGTGCAACATCTACAGTGCAAGGTGCAACATCCATCCATAATGCCAAAATTGCACCGTACGACTTTTAGAAATGAGTGCATGGATTTGAAATAGAATAGTACTATGGTGCACCACTCTCCAGCGATGGTAAGTCGATGGGCTACCACATTGATCCCGTTTTACGTTAAAATTCACGTAAAAAAAACAAAGGGTAAAAAACTTCCAAAACCCGAAAGTGATTCGGATAATGTTTTTTTGAGTATAAAAGTATGCATTGATGTCGTTAAGCCATCAAAGCCGTAGAGCTCATGAAGACCTTCGTTTTGACTAGCTATGGCTCCCGTAACTCCAAAAGAGTCAACCTTATGGCCGTCCGAAGGATCGATATCCTCTAGGCGTAACATCTTTGGTGCATGGTGCAACATCCATCCATAATGCAAAAACAAAGCCGTACGACTTTTACAAATGAATGTATTGATTTGAAATGGAATAGTACCATGGTGCACCACTCTCCAGCGATGGTAAATCGATGGCCATCAATGTTGATCCCGTTTTACCATAAAATTCACGTGAAACAAACGAAGGGTAAAAATACTTTCGAGACTTGAAAGTCATTCAGATAGGGTTTTTTTGGGTATTAAAGTATGCGTTGATGTTGTTAAGCCATTAAAGCCGTAGAGCTCATAGAGACCTTCTTTTTGACTAATTATGGCTCCCATACTCCAAAAGAGTCAACCGTTATGGCTTTCCAAGGATCAATATCCCCTGGGGGCAACATCTACGGTGCAAGGTGCAACGTCCATCCATAATGCTGAAAGTGCGCCATACGACTTTTACAAATGAGTGCATGGATTTGAAACGGAATAGTACCATGGTGCACCACCCTCCAGCGATGATAAATCAATGGCCAGCCACATTGGTCCCATTTTACCATGAAATTCACGTGAAGAAAACGAAGGGTGAAAAAAACTTTCGAGACCTGAAAGTGATTCAGATAGTGTTTTTTTGAGTATGAAACTATGCATTGATGACTTAAAGCGGTTAAAGTCGTAGAGCTTATAGAGACGTTCATTTTGACTTATTATGGCTCCTGTAACTCCAAAGATTCAACCGTTACGACTGTCCGAAGGATCAATATCCCTTGGGTGCAACATGTACGGTGCATGGTGAAACATTCGTCCATAATGCCGAAATTGCATCGTTCGACTTTTACAAAGAAGTCCTTTGATTTGAAACGGAATAGTACCATGGTGCACATCTCTACAGCGATGGCAATCGATGACCAGCGACGTTGATCCCGTTTTACCATAAAATTCACGTGAAGAAAACGAAGGGTAAAGAAAAACTTTCGAGTCCTGAAAGTGATTCGGATAGTGTTTTTTGGGTATGAAACATTGCATTGACGGCTTAAAGCTGACAAAGCCGTAGAACTCATAGAGACCTTCGTTTTGACTAGTTATGACTCTCATAACTCCAAAAGAGTCAACCATTATGGCTGTCTGAAGGATCGATATCCCCTGGGTCAACATCTTCGGTGCAAGGTGCAACATCCTTCCATAATACCGAAACTCGCCATACGACTTTTACAAATGAGTGCATGGATTTGAACTGGAATAGTACCATGATGCACTACTCTCCAGCGATGGTGATTCGATGGCCGGCCACGTTGATCCCATTTTACCATAAAATTCACGTGAAGAAAACGAAGGGTAAAATAAACTTCCGGGACCTGAAAGTGATTCAGATAGTGTTTTTTGGGTATTAAATTATGCATTGACGTAGTTAAGCCATCAAAACCGTAGAGCTCACAAAGACCTTTGTTTTGACTGGTTATGGCTCCTGTAACTCCAAAAGAGTCAACCGTTATGGCTGCCCGAAGGATCGATATTCCTTAGGCGCAACATCTACGGCACAAGGTGCAACATCCATCCATAATGCTGAAACTGCGCCATAGGATTTTTACAAATGAGCGTATTATCCTGCCTTTTGGCATGGCCGTGACACCAAGGAATTAATTGGAAACCATTGATAGTCCGTCTCAAAGATTGGTTATACATATGTCTACTATGGATACCGGTAAATTTTTTTCATGTCCAGATCGAGCTACAATTGATAAGACAGGACCAAAAAAGCTAAGAAAGCCAACATTTCAAATTTCAAGTCAATCGGATTTCGTATGCTCAAGATACTGATCGATCATGGTTGAGAAATCCAACTCTTTTCGTATCCATCCAATTTCATATCCATTCCCTAAGAGAGATTCAATTAGTATCCATCGTCCACTAACTTCCTTCATATCCATAAAAACGAAGCTACTTCATATCCATCATGTTAAAAACACTACGTATCCATCAACCAATGTCCATTTCGTATCGGCATCCTCCCATCCATCTCGTATCGATCTCCCACCATCGATACGAACAACGACAACCAACGATCGATACGTAGAAGGCAACATGAAGCATCAATATGAAGGTGGCCTACAACCATCGATATGAAGTAACATGCAAGCATCGATACGAATAGAGTCACGCTTGATCGAAGCGAAATGGTATCGATACAAAGATAACAATGTCATACAAATCTAAGCTTGCGTCGATCATAACTCGAGATCTACAAGTCCAAATGCCGCCATATTTTCACAGGAGCTTACATACAACCTAAGGAATGTTCATGCTAAATTTCGACTCTATTGGATCCAATCTTGATCGATATAAAATTCGTTCGTATCGATCATGAACCTAGTGTAGATGACATGGGATCGATTGTGTGGGCCCGTCCATATGAGAGAAGAAGTCCCATGAGATTTGGGTGAGATATTTTCAACCGACGCCTATAAATAGCAGCCGTATGCATATAGAAAAGAGACTTTTTTCCTCTCCGCACTAAAACTCTGCCGAAATCATTATCAAATTTCATTTGTACTATTGTAATCTTTTGTAATCAGCAAGTAAAGTTCAATAAACATCAGTTATTTCATAGTGGACGTAGACAATTCGCCGAACCACTCTAAATCCGTGTGTTTCTGTGCATTTTCTTATATGTTTGTTAGTGTGTTTGTTAGATTTTCTTCATTTTACTTTTATTCCTTCATTTTATCTCTTCAAACACATTCGAATAGTGAATTCAAAACTCTACCTAATAAAGGAAAATCCTGATCGCTCCATGACTGGATGGGACGTAGGGGATTACAGCAGCAATTGTTGAATTGCAACCATGGAATTGGTAAAGAAATACTATTCAACCGTGCTCCTAGGGGCTGGAGATCGTAGCTTATATGCAAAGAACTAGAGTTGGTTAATATATCATGCTTCTAAGGTGGACTGCAACTTCCTCCAATTGACCAGCTTTTAAACTCCTAAGTTGACAACTATTGTACGATGGCTAATACGACGACTGCCCCACACTGTCTACTTTGCCAACTCAAAGCACAGCTGATCACCACTGAACCATCTTCGAATGCCCGCATCTTAATCATACCGTGTCCATATGACTAGAAGCATGGTATACAACCTTAAGAGGACTTCCTTACTACCTTACATGGGCCTCCTCCTGGTGAAAGCTAGAAATAATCACCAATCTATGAGCCCATTTTAATATACTCACCATCCAATCGGCACTACCAACCACTCGAACATTGGGCAATCGGGCATACATCATTCTCCAGTATTACAAGACCCTGTAGCCATAAAATGGACTTGATAATGTTGAGTGGAGTATCTTTCCCAGTCTGGACCTATTCACTGAAACCATCCTATATGTAGAATTTCTAGCGAAAATTTAGCATGCTGACTATGTCAGTGTACTATGGAAATTCAATCTCCAACACTATCTCATGAAGCGAGATGGTGCATGGATTCCATGAAGAGTGATGAATGCCATCAAATGCAGATGTCTCCCTTTATTCCTCAAAGAAGACTGTCAATCGTGGTTAGACATACCATTTCTACTTCTCGTATTGCTAAAGGGAATAAAGAAGCTGGCGGCTAACGAATTGACCAAAATCCAGCTCCCATTGCTGCCAACACTTATAAATTAAATCATCAAAAAGGTTTATTTCCAGAGTTTGATAAGCGAATTGGCGGATAGCCGCCAACACCTACACCAACATATCGTATCTAATATTGAGTTGATGAACTAGATGAAGGATCAATGTTACAAGATAAGGAGGAAACCTACTCCATGCTCTAAATTGGGTAGCTCCTCTCCTATAGATAGCTACCGTGGATGCCAACTTCATAAGGTTGCTCAGAAAAGGATAGCTTTGAAGTATGTTCGAGCCCCATAAAACGAAGATCCGGGAACACCCTACCCCTATCAATCAAGAACGTTGATCAAACTGAACCACTTGCATTAGACTTCCAACTGAGAAGGGCTGAACTGAAGTGCAATAGCAAGCATACGACACAGCTTCACTTATCAGTGAGATTTAATCCGACCATTTTTGAATTATTTCAATTTAATTTATGTTTTGAAGTATGACCAACTTGAATTAAAATACTTGCAAATGGTTCAGGTAACCAAGTACTCAAGGTTCGGTGCTAAACTACCTCAGTGGACTATGATCAAGTCATTGAAGTATCATTATGACGAGCATGATTAAACCACTCATCAGCTGCTATATGCCTCTGAATGGGGGCAAGGCATTAAAGAGAAATAGACCGATAAGGTTATGACTTTAGTACAAAGTAGATGCAACCGACAATCCACTCATCCGCCTATGCAATTTAATTGGAGATCTGAGAGAGACTTGGAGTGATATATCCCAACAATGCACTCTCCGTGTCGTACTTGAAGCTTTCCAAAATTCTTATGCTTTTTCTGATGCCCAGTAAAATTGATTTCACACCAGGGTGGACGTGACGTGACGGTCCATGCATCCAATCTTATGTTAGACACTTAGGGTTATTTGAAAACACATATTTAAAGTGGATATGATTTGACAATTCACTCTTAAATTTGCGTCTGTGGTTCCGCAAAACAATCGTTCCTTAAACAGACTTCATCAGGGGCCAACCTTCAATTCATAGTCATCAACGACTGACTGCCTACTCACTAACCATCATGAGCCATCATTTCAACTCTCTTCCTCAGCTCAATCGTAACAACGCAAAATATAAAGTGGACATGACTTGTCCATCCCCTCTCCAATTCTTTCCCCTGACTTAAGGAAAAATACCCAGCTCAAAGTGGATGTAGTTCGACCATCCTCTCCTCTGCTCGAGATCGAAGCTTGCCAGAACACTAATCTTACTCCTTAGGCTTGGTAGAAGCAGAATCCAAATGAACATGTATGTGATTCGACAGCCCATCATCTAAATCTTATCCTTCGCTGCGGGTGGATAAGTGGAAAGTGATCGAGATCTGATCAATCACTTATTAAGTGAAATCCGAGCTCGGGGATCGATAAACTTAAATTAAAAGGGATTGAAACACAACAATCCTCTAACTAACTCTAGCTCCCAGAGTGCGAGCTGGAGTATAAACTTACGGACATGGGCTTGAGGAGGATGAATTCGTTCATCTAAAGATTTCACCCGTGTTCAACCTAAACCCGAGGAGGATGGATCAGTCCATCTAACAACCTCGCCTTCCATATTTACAAGCTCGAGGAGGGTGGATCCATCCACCTAATGACTTCGCTTGCCTACTCAGGGTGGATATGACACAACCGCCCACGTACCTGATCAACTTCTTGTTCCTAGAGTGTGATCAAAATCCTAAAAAGATGTGACTGACCATCTATCGGCAAACTCCAGATTCTCGAAGTGAAAACTGGAGTATAAACATCAAAACGGGTGTGACAGACAACCCGTAAAACAACTTAACTCCTCGGAGTGTGAACAATAATCTTAAAATACCAAATGGTTGTGACTGACCACTCATCAACTAACTCTAGATTCCTATAGTGCGAATTGGAGTATAACCATCAACTAACTCTGGTCCTGAGAGCGTGGACTGGAGTATAAACATCAACTAACTCCAGATTCCCAGATTGCGAACTAGAGTACAAACATCAACTAACTCCAGATTCCCAGAGTGCGAACTGGAGTATAAACATCCACTAACTCTAGTCCTGAGAGCGCGGACTGGAGTATAAACATCAACTAACTCCAGATTCTCAAAGTATGAACTGGAGTATAAACATCAACTAACTCCATATTTCCAAAGTGCGAACTGGAGTATAAGCATCAACTAACTCTAGATTCCCAGAGTACGAACTGGAGCATACTCATCAACTAACCCTGGTCCCGAGAGTGTGGACTTGAGTATAAACATCAACTCCTGATTCCCAGAGTGCGAACTGAAGTATAAGCATCAACCAACACCAGCCCTTAAAGCATGGTTTGGAATATAAAAACTAGAAGGGATGTGATTCGACTCCCCTTCTATCAACTCTGATTCCTCAGCAAGTTCTGTAGTATAAAAAGCGGATGTGGTTCGACTGTCTACTTTACAACTCTTCCCCTGACATGAGGGCACACTTATCGTAAAAAGTCAGATATGATCCGACTATCTAGCACAAAGCAGGAACGACATGACCGTCCATGCATTAACTCTTGTCCCCAGCATGGGACCCATAGCATAATTTTATAGGGATGCACTCTAACCTACAAGACAAAATTTCTTCTTTGATTCCACAGGGAGACGCAGATTTGAAAAATGGAACTTGCTAAACGCTTTATTCTAAATGGATGTGACTACCCATTTTGCTACAAATGAACGTGACACGGCGTTCATACGCTAACTCTCGCCTATGATCCAACGGGATGTGCGCGCAACATGGACGAATATGACCTAACCATCCGCCAATCAGTTCCTTTATATAGTTCAGTTATAGAAGCATCAAATTAAATTTATTGTAATTTGACCAACCGCACTTCTATGGTTGTTCGAAGGATCGATATCCCTTGGACGCAACATCTACGGTGCAAGGTGCAACATCCGTCCATAATGCCGAGACTGCACCATATGACTTTCACAAATGAGTACATGGATTTGAAATGGAATAGTGCCATGGTCCACCACTCTCCAGCGTTGGTAAATCGATGGCCAGCCACGTTAATCCCGTTTTACCATAAAATTCACGTAAAGAAAATGAAGGGTAAAAAACCTTCTGAGTCATGAAAGTGATTCGGATAGTGTTTTTTGGGTATGAAACAATGCATTGATGGCTTAAAGCTGTAAATGCCGTAGAACTCATAGAGACCTTCATTTTGACTGGTTATGGATCCCATAACCACAAAAGAGTCAACCACTATGGCTGTCCGAAGGATCGATATCCCGTAGGAGCAACATCTATAGTGCAAGGTGCAACATCCGTCCATAATGCCGAAATTGTGTCGTATGACTTTTACAAGTGAGTGCATGGATTCAAAACAAAATAGTACCATGGTGCACCAATCTCCAGCAATGGTAAATCGATGGCCAGCCATGTTTATCCCGTTTTATCATAAAATTCACGCGAATAAAATGAGGGGGGAAAAACTTCCGAGACCTGGAAGTGATTTGGATAGTATTTTTTGGGTATTATACTATGCACCGACGTTGTTAAGCCATCAAAGCCGTAAATCTCACAGAGACCATCATTTTGACTAGGTATGGCTCCCGTAACACCAAAAGAGTTAACCATTATGGCTGTCCGAAGGACCGATATGCCCTGGGTGCAACATCTACGGTGCAAGGTGCAACATCTGTCCATAATGTCAAAACTACGCCGTACGACTTTTACAAATGAGTGCATGGATTTGAAATGGAATAGTACTATGGTGCACCACTCTCCAGTGATGGTATATCAGTGGCCACCCATGTTGATCCCGGTTTACCATAAAATTCACGTGAAGAAAATGAAGGGTAAAAAAAACTTTTGAATCCTAAAAGTCGTTCGAATACTGTTTTTTCAGTATGAAATAATGCATTGACGGCTTAACGCTGTCAAAGCCGTAGAACTCATACAGACCTTCGTTTTGGCTAGTTATGACTCCCGTAACTCCAAAAGAGTCAACTGTTATGGCTGTCCGAAGGATCGATATCCCTTGGGTGTAGCATCTATGGTGCAAGGTGCAACATCCGTTCATAATGCCAAAACTACACCGTATGACTTTTCCAAATCAGTGCATGGATTTGAAATGGAATAATACCATGGTGCACCACTCTCCAGCAACGGTAAATCGATGGCCAGCCACGTTGATCCCGTTTTACCATAAAATTCACATGAAGAAAACGAAGGGTAAAAATACTTCCGAGACTAAAAGTGATTTGGATAGATTTTTTTTGGTTATGAAACAATGCATTAACGTAGTTAAGCCATCAAAGTCGTAGAGCTCACAGAGACCTTCGTTTTGACTGGTTATGGCTCACTTAACTTCAAAAGAGTCAACCGTTATGTCTTTCCGAAAGAATCGATATCCCTTGGGCGCAACATCTACGGTGCAAGGTGCAACATTCGTCCATAATGCCAAAACTACGCCGTACAACTTTTACAAATATGTGCATGGATTTGAAATGGAATAGTACAATGGTGTACCACTCTCCAGAGATGGTAAATTGATGGCCAACCACGTTGATCCCGCTTTACCATAAAATTCACGTGAAGAACACAAGGGGAAAAACTTCCAAGACCTGAAAGTGATTTGGATGGTGATTTTTTGGGTATGAATCTATGCATTGAGGTCGTTGAGTCATCAAAGTCGTCGAGCTCACAGAGACCTTCGTTTTGACTGGTTATGGCACCCGTAACTCCAAAAGAGTCAACCGTTATAGCCCTCCGAAGGATCGATATCCCCTGGGCATAACAACTACGGTGCAAGGTGCAACATCCGTCCATAATGCTGAAACTGCACCGTACGACGTTTCCAAATTATTGCATGGATTTTTAATGGAATATCACCACTCTCCAGCAAAGGTAAATCGATGGCCGGCCACGTTGATCCCGTTTTACCATAAAATTCACGTGAAGAAAACGAAGGTTAAAAAAACTTCCAAGAGCCGAAAGTGATTCAGATAGTTTTTTTGGGTATGAAACTATGCATTGACATCGTTAAGCCATCAAAGTCGTAGAGATCACAGAGACCTTCATTTTGACTGGTTATGGCTCCACTAACTCCAAAAGAATCAACCGTTATGGCTGTCCGAAGGATCGATATCCTCTGGGTGCAACATCTACGGTGCAAGGTGCAACATCCGTCCATAATGCTGGAACTGCACCTACGAGTTTTACAAATGAGTGCGTAGATTTGAAACGGAATAGTACTATGATGCACCACTCTCCAACAATGGTAAATCGATGGCCAGCAACGTTGATCCCGTTTTAACATAAAATTCACGTGAGGAAAACAAAGGGTAAAAAAACTTTCGAGACCTAAAAGTGATTCAGTTAGTGTTGTTTTGGGCACCAAACTATGCGTTGATGTCCTTAAGCCATCAAGGCCGTAGAGCTCACAGAGACCTTCATTTTGACTGGCTATGGCTCCCGTAACGCTAAAAGAGTCAACCGTTATGGCTGTCCGAAGGAGTGATGTCCCCGGGCGCAATATCTACGGTGCAAGGTGCGAGATCCGTCCATAATGCCAAAACTGCGTCGTAAGACTTTTTCAAATGAGTGCATTGATTTGAAATGGAATAGTACCATGGTGCACCACTTCTAGCGATGGTAAATCAATAGCCAGCCACGTTAATCCCGTTTTACCATAAAATTCACGTGAAGAAAATGAAGGGTAAAAAACTTTCGATTCCTGAAAGTGATTCAGATAGTGTTTTTTTGGTGTGAAACTATCGATTGACGGCTTGCCTTCAAAGCCGTAAAACTCACAAAGATCTTCGTTCTGACAAGTTGTGGCTCCCGTAACTCCAAAAGAGTCAATCGTTATGGCTCTCCGAAGGATCGATATCCATTGGATGCAACATCCACGGTGTAAGGTGCAATATCCGTCCATAATGCCGAAACTGCGCCGTACAACTTTTACAAATGAGTACATGGATTTGAAATGGAGTAGTACCATGGTGCACCACTCTCCAGTGATGGAAAATCGATGGCCAGCCACGTTGATCACGTTTTACCATAAAATCCACGTGAAGAAAAAAAGGGTAAAAAATACTTACGAGTCCTGAAAGTGATTTGGATAGTGTTTTTTGGGTATGAAACAATGCATTGACGGCTTAAAGCTGTGAAAGCCAAAAACTCATAGAGACCTTCATTTTGACTGGTAATGGCTCCCGTAACTATAAAAGAGTCAACTATTATGGCTGTCCGAAGGATCGATATCCCTGGGCGCAACATCTACGGTGCAAGGTGCAACATCCGTCCATAATGCCGAAACTGCGTCGTACGACTTTTATAAATGGGTGCATGGATTTGAAACAGAATAGTACTATGGTGCACCTCTCTTCAACGATGGTAAATCGATGGCCAGCCACGTTGATCCTGTTTTACCATAAAATTCACGTAAAGAAAATAAAGGTTAAAAAAAACTTCCAAAACCCAAAAGTGATTCCAATAGTGTTTTTTTGTTATGAAACTATGCATTAACATTGTTAAGCCATCAAAGCCGTAGAGCTTATAGAGACCTTCGTTTTTACTGTTTATGGTTTCCCTAACTCCAAAAGAGTCAATCATTATGGTTGTCCGAAGGATCGTTATCCCCTGGGCGCAACATCTACGGTGCAACGTGCAACATCCGTCCATAATGTCGAAACTACGCCATACGACTTTTATAAATGAGTGCATGGATTTGAAACGAAATAGTACCATGGTGCACCACTCTCTTGCGATGGTAAATCGATGGCCAGCAATGTTGATCCGTTTTACCATAAAATTCACGCGAAGAAAATGAAGGGAAAAGAAAATTTCCAAGACCTAAAAGTGACTCGAATAGTGTTTTCTGGGAATGAAATTATGCATTGATTTCGTTAATCCATCCAAGCCGTAGAGCTCACAGAGATCTCGATTTTGACTGGTTATGGCTCCCGTAACTCCATATGACTGAACCGTTATGGCTGTCCGAAGGATCGATATCCCCTTGGCGCAACATCTACGGTGCAAGGTGCACCATCTGTCCATAATGCCGAAACTTAGCCGTATGAGTTTTACAGATGAGTGCATGGATTTGAAACAGAATAGTACCATGATACACCACTCTCCAGCCATGGTAAATCGATGGCCAGCAACGTTGATCCCGTTTTAACATAAAATTCACATGAGGAAAACGAAGGGTAAAAAAACTTTCGATACCTGAAAGTGATTCAGATAGTGCTATTTGAGTATGAATCTATGCATTGATGTCCTTAAGGAATCAAAGCCGTAGAGCTCACAGAGACCTTCATTTTGACTAGTTATGGCTCCCGTAACTCCAAAAGAGTCAACCGTTATGACTGTCCGAAGGATCGATATCCCCGGGTGCAACATCTATGGTGCAAGGTGCGATATCCATCCATAATGCCAAAACTGCGCCATATGATTTTTTTCAAATGAGTGCATGGATTTGAAATGGAATAGTACCATGGTGCACCACTTCCAGCGATGGTAAATCAATGGCCAGCCACATTCATCCCGCTTTGCTATAAAATTCACATGAAAAAAACAAAGGATAATAAAACTTCCGAGTCCTGAAAGTGATTCGGATAGTGATTTTTGGGTGTGAAACTATTCATTGACGGCTTGCCATCAAAGCTGTAGAACTCAAAACAATCTTTGTTTTGACTGGTTATGGCTCCCGTAACTCCAAAAGAGTCAACCGTTATGGATGTCCGAAGGATCGATATCCATTGGGTGCAACATCCACGGTGCAAGGTGCAACATTCGTCCATAATGCTGAAACTGCGCCGTACGACTTTTACAAATGAGTGCATGGATTTGAAACGGAATAGTACCATGGTGCACCACTCTCCAGCGATCGAAAATCGATGGCCAGCCACGTTGCTCTCGTTTTACCATAAAATCCACGTGAAGAAAATGAAGGGTAAAAAAAATTTCGTGTCCTGGAAGTGATTCGGATAGTGTTTTCTGGGTATGAAACAATGCATTAACGGCTTAATGCTGCAAATCCATAAAACTCATAGAGACCTTCGTTTTGACTAGTAATGGCTTCCGTAATCATGAATGAGTCAACCGTTATGGCTGTCCGAAGGATCGATATCCCTGGGCGCAACATCTACGGTGCAAGGTGCAACATCCGTCCATAATGCCGAAACTGTGATGTACGACTTTTACAAATGAGTGCATGGATTTGAAAAAGAATAGTACCATGGTGCACCACTCTCCAGGGATGGTTTATCGATGGCCAGCCACGTTCATCCCGTTTTACCTATAAATTCACGTGAAGAAAATGAAGGGTAAAAAAACTTCCGAGACCTAAAAGTGATTCGGGTAGATTTTTTTGGATGAAACTATGCATTGACGTCGCTTAGCCATCAAAGACGTAGAGCTCACAAAGACCTTCGTTTTGACTGGTTATCGCTCCCATTACTCCAAAAGAGTCAAATGTTATGGCTGTCCGAAGGATCGATATCTCTTGGATGCAACATCTACGGTGCAAGGTGCAACATCCGTCCATAATGCCAAAATTGCGCCGTACGACTTTTACAAATGAGTGCGTGGATTTGAAACGGAATAGTACCATAGTGCACCACTCTGCAGCGATGGTAAATCGATGGCCAGCCATGTTGATCCCGTTTTACATTAAAATGCACGTGAAGAAAACGAAGGGTAAAATAACTTCCGAGTCCTAAAAGAGATTCGGAAAATGTTTTTTTGGGTACGAGACTATGCATTGATGTTGTTAAGCCATCAAAGCCATAGAGCTCACAGAGACCTTCATTTTTACTGTTTATGGCTTTCATAACTCCAAAAGAGTCAACCGTTTTGGCTATCCGTAGGATCGACATCCCCTAGGCTCAACATCTACGGTGCAAGGTGCAACATCCGTCCATAATGCCAAAACTACACCGTATGACTTTTACAAATGAGTGCATGGGTTTAAAATGGAATAGAACCATGGTGCGCCATTTCCAGCGATGGTAAATCGATGGCCAGCCTCGTTGATCCCATTTTACCATGAAATTCACGTGACAAAATTGAAGGGTAATAAATACTTTCGAGTCCTGAAAGTGATTCGTACAGTAACTTTTTGGGTATGAAACTATGCATTGACGCTTAAAGCAGTCAAAGCCGTAGAACTCACAAAGGCCTTCGTTTTGACTAGTTACGGCTCTCGTAACTCCTAAAGAGTCAATCGTTATGGCTGTCCGAAGAATCCATATCCATTGGGCGCAACATCTATGGTGCAAGGTTCAACATCTGTCCATAATGCCGAAACTGCGTCGTACGCTTTTTACAAATGAGTGCATGGATTTGGAACGGAATAGTACCATAGTACACCACTCTCCAGCGATGGTAAATCGATGGCCAGCCATGTTGATCCTGTTTTACAATAAAATTCACATGAAGAAAACGAAGGGTTAAAATACTTCTGAGTCCCGAAAGTGATTCAGATAGTGTTTTTTGGTTATGAACAATGCATTGATGGCTTAAAGCTACCAAAGCCATAGAACTCATAGAGACCTTTGTTTTAACTGGTTATGCCACCCATAACCATAAAAGAGTCAACCATTATGGCTATCCGAAGGATCGATATCCCCTGGGTGCAACATCAACGGTGCAAGTTGCAACATCCATCCATAATGCCGAAACTGCGCTGTATGACTTTTACAAATGAGTGCATGGATTTGAAAAGGAAAAGTACCATGGTGCACCACTCTCTAGCGATGGTAAATCGATGGCCAGCCACGTTGATCCTATTTTACCATAAAATTCACGTAAAGAAAATGAAGGGTATTTGTACCAAAATTCGGCACAACACTCTTCGGAAGTATTTGAAGAGATTAAAATGAAGAATAGAAATGTAAAACGAGGATTATCTAACGAGCACATCAAAAACAAAAATGAAAACATGCAGAAACACAGCAATTTAGAGTGGTTCGGCGTATTGCCTATGTCCACTATGAAGTTTGATGACTTTATTGATATTCACTCGCTGATTACAACTGATTTCATGGATTATAGCGGATTAATGTGTTGAAATTCGAGTACAACAGTAGCTATGGAGTGCAAAGTTGATTTGGCAGTGTCTGGACATCGAGGATCCAAAAGATCCTTCTTCTGTAGGTCCTAGGGCTCTATTTATAGGTGTAGAACACTGATATCTCGCTCAGATCTCGCGAGACTTCTTCTGCAACATGGGTGGGCCCACGCGATCTATCCCATGAAGTTTCGGCTCGATCCGTGATCGATACGAATGAATTTCGTATTAATCGAGATTTGATACAATCGAGTCGAAACTTGGCACGAACCTTCCTCAGGTCGTACGTAAGCTCCTGTGAAAATTTCATCGTATTTGGACTTGTGGATTGTGAGCTATGATCAATGCAAGATTGCGCTTTTATGGATTCTGGAGCGTTCAAATCAATGCCTTCGAATCGTTTTCTTCGAATCGATATTGGGCATGTGCTCAGGAGATGACATGGTGCATGATTTTTGGATCGATCCACTCTTGGTGCCGAGTCGACCGAGTCGTCCCAATATTTTTTCCTAGTTCGTATCAATGATGCTGCCTTGTTCGCACCGTTGACGGATGCATAACTCGTATCAATGAAAGTTCCTCACTTCATATCGATTGGTTTTGCTTTGTTCGTATTAATTGTGTATGCTCCACTTCACATCGGTGGGAGGTGTGTATTTCGTATCGATCGATAGTCGATCGATACGAAGTGAGTCTAAGATTGATCGATGCGAAACAAATCTCCATGCTACTTGCCGATGGATACGAAGTAGACTCTGTTTGATCGATGTGAACTAGAGATAGAACGATCGACGAGAAGCAACACGAAATGGATGAATAAGAAGAGTGAAGTTCCCCTGATAGATACGATGCCACGTGCTTCTGATGGATTCGAACAAAGCTCTTCATTTGATGGACACGAAATGGAGCTTGTTCACTGATGGATACTAAATGGAGCTTGTTCACTAATGGATATGAAATAGGATCGATGTGAAGATGGCCGATTGATGGATATGAAATGGTTGATGACGATGGATATGAAGTTGTTGTTGTTGATGGATGCGAAGCAGTGCGCTCTGATCGATCCGAACGGTTTACCTTCTTGACTCGTATCTATAATATCTTGAGCATACGGACTCCAATTGAGTTGAAACTTAGAACGTTGGATTTCTTAGTTTTGCTGGTCATGTCTTGTTAATTGTAGCTTGCTTCGGACTTGGGCAAAATTCATCGACATCCATAGTGAACCTGTGCTTACTCGACTTTCGGGATGAGTATCCTTGATTTTCAGTGAATTCCTTGATATTTCGGCAATGCCAAAAGGTGGGATAACAGCTGTTAAAGCCGTAGAACTCATAGAGAGCTTCGTTTTGACTAGTTTAGCTCCCGTCACTCTAAACGAGCCAATAGTTATGGCTATTCGAAGAACCTATATCCACAGGGTGCAACATCTACGGTGCAAGGTGCAATATCCATCCAAAATTCTAAAACTGTGTCGCACGACTTTTAGAAATGGGTGCAAGGATTTGAAACGGAACAATACCATGGTGCACCACTCTCCAGCAATGGTAAATCAAAGCCATCAAAATTGATCACTTTTTACCATAAAAATCCACGTGATGAAAAAACGAAGGGTAAACCCGATTGAGATTCGGTGAGTCTTTTTTGGGTATGAAACTGTGCATTGACGGATTAAAGCTGTCAAATCCGTAGAACTCACAGAGAGCTTCGTCTGGACTGGTTATAGCTCCTGTAACTCTAAAGAAGTCAATAGTCGTGGTCGTTCAAAGAATCGATATCCATAAGGTGCAACATCTATGATGCAAGGTGCAACATCCGTCCAAAATACCAAAATTATGTCTTACGACTTTTAGAAATAGGTGCATGGATTTGAAACGGAACACTATCATGGTGCACCATTCTCCAGCGATGGTAAATCGAAGCCAGCCATGATGATCCCGTTTTACCGTAAAAATCCATATGACGAAAAAACGAAGGGTAAAATATATCCCAGACCCGATTGAGATATAGAGAGTCTTTTTTTAGGTATGAAACTATGCGTTGACGGCTTAAACCTGGCAAAGCCGTAGAACTCACAGAGAGCTTCTTTTTTATTGGTTATGGCTCCCGTAATTCTAAACGAATCAACAAGTATGGCTGTCCGAAGAATCGATATCCACATGGTGCAACATTTGTGGTGCGAGGTGCAACATCTGTCCAAAATGCTGAAACAATTTCGTATGACTTTTAGAAATGGTTGCATGGATTTGAAACGGGACAGTACCATGGTGCACCACTCTCCAGCGATGGTAAATCGAAGACCAGCCACGGTGATCCCGTTTTACCGTAAAAATCCATGTGACGAAAAAACAAAGGGTAAAAAACATCCGAGACCCGATTGTGATTCGGAGAGTCTTTTTAGGTTAAACTCAGATCTACGGTGCAAGATGCAACATTCGTCCAAAATGCCGAAACTGTACCATACGAATTTTAGAAATATGTGCGTAGATTTGAAATGAAAAAGTACCATGGTTCACCACTCTTCAACGATGGTAAATTGAAGCCAGCGACGGTGATCGCGTTTCACCGTAAAAATCCACACGATGAAAAAACAAAGGGTAAAAAGAATCTGATCGCCGATTAAAAATCAGCGAATCTTTTTTGGGTATGTAACGACGCATTAACGACTTAAAGCATCAAAGCCATAGAACTCACTGAGAGCTTCGTTTTGAGTGGTTATGGTTCTCATAATTCTAAATGAGCCAACATTTATGGCCATTCGAAGAATCGATATCCACAGGGTGCAACATCTACGCTACAAGGTGCAACATCCATCCAAAATACCAAAACAGTGCCGTACGACTTTTAGAAATGGTTTCATGGATTTGAAACGAAATGATACCATGTTGCACCACTCTCCAGCGAATTTAAATCGAAGACCAGCTACGGCGATCCTGCTTTACTGTAAAAATCTACGTGATCAAAAAGGAAGGGTAAAAAAACATCCGAGACCCGATTGAGATTCATAGAGTCTTTTTTGGGTACGAAACTATGCATTGACGGCTTAAAGTGGTCAAAGCCGTAGACAGAGAGCTTCTTTTTGATCGGTCATGGCTCTCGTAACTCTAAATGAGCAAACAGCTATGGTTGTCCAAAGAATCGATATCCGTAGGATGCAACATTTGCGGTGCAAGGTGCACCATCCATCCAAAATGCCAAAACTATGCCGTACGACTTTTATTAAGGGGTGCAAGTATTTAAAACGGAACGATACCATGGTTCACCACTCTTCAATGATGGTAAATCGAAGCTAGCCACAGTGATCCCTTTTTACCGTAAGTATCCACGTGACGAAAAAGTAAAAGGTAAACCCGATTGAGATTCAGAGAGCCTTTTTTGGTTATGAAACCGTGCATCGATGGCTCAAAGCAGTCAAAGCCTTAGAACTCATTGGGAGCTTTGTTTTGATTGGTTATGGCTCCCATAACTCCAAATGAGCAACCAGTTATGGCTGTCCGAAGAATCGATATCCACATGGTGCAACATCTACGGTGCAAGGTGCAATATTCGACCAAAATGCCAAAATAGTGCCATACGACTTTTATAAATGGTTGCAAGGATTTGAAATAGGACAGTACCAGGGTGCACCACTCTCTAACGATGGTAAATCGAAAATCAGCCACAGTGATCCCGTTTTACTGTAAAAATCCATGTGACGAAAAAACGAAGGGTAAAAACATCTAAGACACAATCGAGATTCGGAGTGTCTTTTTTGGGTATGAAACTACGCATTGACGGCTTAAAGTTGTCAAAGCCGTAGAACTCTCAAAGATCTTCATTTTGACTGGTTACGGCTTCCATAACTCTAAATGAGCCAATAGTTATGGCCGTCGGAAGAATCGATATCCACAGGGTGCAACATCTATGGCACAAGGTGTAACATCCGTCCAAAACCGAAACTGTGCTGTACGACTTTGAGAAATGGGTACATGGATTTGAAATGGAACAGTACCATGGCGCACCACTCTCTTGCGATGATAAATCAAAGCTAGCCATGGTGATCCCTATTTACAGTAAAAATCCACGTGACGAAAAAATGAAGGTAAACCCGATTGAGAATCGGAGAGTCTTTTTTGGGTATGAAATTGTGCATTGACGGCTTAAAGCTGTCAAAGCCATAGAACTCACAAAGATCTTCGTTTTGACTGGTTATGGCTCCCATAACTCTAAATGAGACAATAGTTATGGTCGTCCGAAGAACCGATATCCACAGGGTGCAACATCTACGGTGCAAGGTGCAACATCTGTCTAAAATGCCGAAGTAGCGTCGTACGACTTTTAGAAATGGTTGCATGGATTTGAAACGGGACGATACCTTGGTGCACCACTCTCTAGAGATGGTAAATCGAAGACCAGCCACTGTGGTCCCGTTTTACCTTAAAAATCCACGTGACGAAAAAATGAAGGGTAAAAAACATCCATGACCCGATTGAGATTCGGAGAATCCTTTGTGGGTATGAAACTATGTATTGATGGCTTAAAACTGTCAAAGTCGCAGAACTCACAGAGAGCTTCGTTTTGACTAGTTATGGCTCCCGTAAATCTAAACGAGCAAACAGTTATGGCCGTCTAAAGAATCGATATCTACAGGGTCCAACATCTACGGTGTAAGGTGAAACATTCTTCCAAAATGCCAAAACTGTGCCGTACGACTTTAGAAATGGGTGCATGGATTTGAAGTAGAACAGTACCATGGTGATTAACTCTCCAGCGATGGTAAATCGAAGCCAGCCACTGTGATCCCATTTTACAATAAAATTTCACGTGAAGAAAAAACAAAAGGTAAACCCGATTAAGATTCGAAGAGTCTTTTTTAGGTATGAAATTTGAATTGATGGCTTAAAACTGTCAAAGCTGTAGAACTCATAAAGAGCTTCGTTTTGACTAGTTATGGCTCCCATAATTCTAAACGTGCCAACTGTTATAGTCGTCCGAAGAATCGATATCCACAGGGTGCAAGACTTTTAGAAATGAGTGCCTGCATGTGAAGCGGAATAGTACCATGGTGCATTACTCTCCAGCGATGGTAAATAAAAGCCAGCCATGTTGATCCTTTTTTGCTGTAAAAATCCACGTGATGAAAAACAAAGGGTAAATAACATCTAAGACTAGATTGAGATTCGGAGTGTTTTTTTGGGTATGAAACTGTGCATTAATGGCTTAAAGCTGTCAAAGCCGTAAAACTCACAGAGAGCTTCGTTTCGATAGGTTATGGCTCTTGTAACTCTAAATGAGCAGATAGTTATGGAAGTTCGAAGAATCGATATCCATAGGATGCAACATCTACGGTGCATGGTGCAACATCCGTTCAAAATTCTGAAACAGCATCGTATGTTTTTTAAAAATGGTTGCATGGATTTACCATGGTGCACCACTCTCTAGTGACGGTAAATCAAAGACCAGCCACGGTGATCCCATTTTACCGTAAAAATCCACATGACGAATAAACGAAGGGTAAAGAACATACGAGGCCCGATTGAGATTCGGAGAGTCTTTTTTGGGTAGAACTCACATCTACGGTGCAAGGTGCAACATCCATCCAAAATGCTAAAACTGTGCCTTACAACTTTTAGAAATAGGTGCATGGATTTGAAACAGAATGGTACAATGGTGCACCACTCTCTAGTGATGGTAAATCGAAACCAGCCACAGTGATCCCGTTTCACCGTAAAAATCCACGCGACAAAAAAACGAAGGGTAAAAAAATATCCGAGACCTGATTGAGATTCAAAGATTCTTTTTTGGGTATGAAATGGTGCATTGACGACTTAAAGCTGTCAAAGCCGTAGAACTCACAGAGAGCTTCGTTTTGACTGGTTATGGCTCGCGTAACCCTGAGAAAGCCAATAGTTATGGTCGTCCGAAGAATCGATGTCCACAGGGTGTAACATCCACAGTGCAAGGTGCAACATCCGTCCAAAATGCCAAAACTGTGTCGTACGACTTTTAGAAACGAGTGTATGGATTTGAAAAGGAACAGTACCATGGTGCACCGCTCTCCAGCGATGATAAATCGAAGCCAGCTACGGTGATCCCATTTTACCGTAAAAATCCACGTGACTAAAAAACGAATGGTAAAAAACCATCCGAGACCCGATTGAGATTTGAAGAGTCTTCTTTGGGTAAAAAACTGTCCATTGATGTCCTAAAACCGTCAAACCCGTGGAACTCACAAAGGGCTTCGTTTTGATGGGTTATGGCTCTTATAACTCTAAACGAGCCAACAATTATGACCGTCCGAAGAATCGGTGTCCATAGGATGCAATATCTACGGTGCAAGGTGCAATTCTGTCTTAAATGTCGAAAATGTGTCGAATGACTTTTAGAAATGGGAGCATGGATTTGAAACGGAACAGTACCATGGACCACCAATCTCAGCGATGGTAAATTGAAGACCAACTACAGTGATCCCATTTTACCATAAAATCCACGTGATGAAAAAATGAAGGGTAAAAAACATCCGACACCCGATTGTGGTTAGGAGAGTCTTTTTTGGGTATGAAACTGTGCATTGATGGCTTAAAGCTGTCAAAGCCATAGAACTCACAGAGAGCTTCGTTTTGACGGGTTATGGCTCCTGTAACTCTAAACGAGCCAATGGTTATGGGCATCCGAAGAATCGATATCCACAGGGTGCAAGGTGCAACATCCGTCCAAAATGCTGAAACTATGTTGTACGACTTTTAGAAATGGGTGGATGGATTTGAAATGGAACGGTACCATGGTGCTCCACTCTCCAACGATAATATACCAAAGACAGCCATGGTGATCCCTTTTTATCGTAAAAATCCACGTGATGAAAAGACGAAT
This sequence comes from Allium cepa, assembly GCA_030765085.1. Taxonomy (NCBI): domain Eukaryota; kingdom Viridiplantae; phylum Streptophyta; class Magnoliopsida; order Asparagales; family Amaryllidaceae; genus Allium; species Allium cepa. The sequence continues at coordinate 66,033,613 of CM060935.1, forward strand.
GATAAACCCGATTGAGATTGGAAGATTTTTTTGGGTATAAAACTATGCATTGATGGCTTAAAGCTGTCAAAGCCGTAGAACTCACAAAGAGCTTCGTCTTAACTGGTTATGGCTCCCGTAACTCTCAACGAGCCAACAACTATGGCCGTCCGAAGAATCGATATCCACCGGATGCAACATCTACGGTGCATGGTGCAACATCCATCCTAAATGCCGAAACAGTGTCATACGACCTTTAAAAATGGTTGCATGGATTTGAAACGGGACAGTACCATGGTGCACCACTCTCCAGCGATGGTAAATCAAAGACCAGCCATAGTCATCCCATTTTACCAATCCATGTGACGAAAAAACGAAGGGTAGAAAACATCCTAGACCCGATGGAGATTCAGAGAGTCTTTTTTGGGTATGAAACTATGCATTGATGGCTTAAAGCAGCTAAAGCCATAAAACTCATAGAGAGCTTCATTTTGACTAGCAATTGCTCACAAAACTCTCAACGAGCCAACTGTTATGGCCGTCCAAAGAATCGATATCTATAAGGTATAACATCTACGGTCTAAGGTGCAACATCCGTCCAAAATGCCGAAACTGTGCCGTATGACTTTTAGAAAAGGGTGCATGTATTTGAAACGGAGTAGTACTATGATGCACCACTCTCCAGCGATGGTAAATCAAAGCTAGCCACGGCGATCCCTTTTTACTATAATAATCCACGTGGAAAAAAACAACAGTAAATCCAATTGAGATTCGGAGAGTCTTTTTTGGATATGATACTTTGTATTGACGGCTTAAAGCTATTAAAGCCGTAGAACCCACAAAGAGCTTTGTTTTGACCGGTTATGGCTCCCGTAACTCTAAACGAGCCAACAGATATGGTCGTTCGAAGAATCGATATCCATAAGGTGCAACATTTACGGTGCAAGGTGCAACATCCGCCAAAATGTTGAAAAAATGCCGTATGACTTTTAGAAATGGGTGCATGGATGTGAAACGGAACAATACCTTGGTGCACCACTCTCCAGCGATTGTAAATAGAAGCTAGCCACGATGACCCTTTTTACCGTTAAAACCCACATGACGAAAAAACGAAAGGTAAAAAACATCCAAGGTGCGATTGAGATTCGGAGAGTCTTTTTCGGGAAGAACTCATGTCTACGATGCAAGGTGCAACATCCATCAAAAATGCCGAAACTGTGCAATACGACTTTTCGAAATGGGTGCATAGATTTGAAACGAAACAGTACCATAGTGTACCGCTTTCCAACGATGGTAAATCGAAGCCAGCTACGGTGATCCCGTTGCACCGTAAAATTTCACGTGACAAAAAAGCAAAGGGTTAAAAACATCCGAGACCTGATCGAGATTCAGAGAGTCTTTTTGGGTATGAAACGTTGCATTGACGGCTTAAAGCTGTCAAAGTAGCAAAATTTACAGAGAGCTTCGTTTTGACTGGTTATGTATCTCGTAACACTAAATGAGCCAACAGTTATGGCCGTTCAAAGAATTGATATCCACTTGGTTCAACATCTACAGTGCAAGGTGCAACGTCCATCCAAAATGCCAAAATTGTGTCGTACAACTTTTGGAAATGAGTGCATGGATTTGAAACGGAACAGTACCATGGTACACTACTGTCCAGTGATGGAAAATCAAAGCCAGCCACGGTGATCACGTTTACCGTAAATATCCACGTGACGAAAAAATGAAGGGTAGAAAACATCCGAGACTTGATTGAGATTCGGAGAGCCTTTTTTGGGTATGAAATTGTGCATTGACGGCTTAAAGATGTCAAAGCCGTAGAATTCACAGAAAGCTTGGTTTTGACTAGTTATGGCTCCCGTAACTCAAAACGAGCCAACAATTATGGCCGCCTGAAGAATCAATATCCGTAGGGTGAAACATCTACGGTGCAGGGTGCAACATCCGTCCAAAATGCCAAAACTGTGCCATACGACTTTTGAAAATGGGTGCATGGATTTGAAACGTAATGGTACCATGGTGCACTGCTCTCCAACGATGGTAAATCGAAGCCAACCACAGTGATCCCTTTCTACCGTAAAATCCACGTGACAAATAAACGAAGGGTAAAAAATATCCGAGACCCGATTGAGATTCGGAGAGTCATTTTTAGGTATGAAACTACGCATTGAGGGATTAAAGCTATCAAAGCCATAGAACTCACTGAAGGCTTTGTTTTAACTAGTTAAGGCTCCCATAACTCTAAACAAGCCAATAGTTATGGCCGTCCGAAGAGTCGATATCCAAAGGGTGCAACAACTACGGTGCAAGGTGCGATATCTGTCCAAACTACCGAAACTTTCTGTACGACTTTTAGAAATGGGTGTATGGATTTGAAATAGAACAGTACCATGGTGCACCACTCTCCAGGGCTGGTAAATCGAAGCCAGCCACGGTGATCCCTTTTTACCACAAAAATCCACGTGACGAAAAAATGAAAGGTAAGCCCGACAGATATTGGGAGAGTCCTTTTTGGGTATTAAACTTTGCATTGACAGCTTAAAGCTATCAAAGCCGTAAAACTCACTGAGAGCTTCATTTTGACAAGTCATGCCTTCCGTAACTCTAAATGAGCCAACAGTTACGCTCGTCTGAAGAATCGATATCCACAGGGTGCAAAATCTACGGTGCAAGGTGCAACATCTGTCCAAAATGCCGGAATAGTGTCGTATAGCTTTTAGAAACGGATGGATGTGAAATGAAACAGTACCATGGTGCACCACTCTCAGCGATGGTAAATCGAAGCTGGCCACTATGATCCCGTATTATCGTAAAAATCCATGTGACGAAAAAATGAAGGGTAAAAAACATCCACACCCGATTGAGATTCAGAGAGTCTTTTTTGGGTATGAAACGGTGCGTTGATGGCTTAAAGCCATCAAAGTCGTAGAACTCAAAGAGAGCTTTGTTTTGACTGGTTATGGATTCCGTAGCTCTAAGGTGCCAACAGTTACAGCCGTCTGAAGAATCAATATCCATATGGTGCAATATCTACGATGCAAGGTGCAACATCCGTCCAAAATGCCAAAAATATGCCGTTGGAAGCATAAATTTGAAACGAAATAGTAAAATCATGCACCACTCTCAGCGATGGTGAATCGAAGCCAGCCACGGTGATGCCGTTGCACCGTAAAAATCCATGTGATGAAAAAAAGAAGGATAAAAACATCCGAGATCCGATCAAGATTCGGAGAGTCTTTTTTGGGTATGAAATGGTGCATTGACAGCTTAAAGCTGTCAAAATAGTAGAACTTACAGAGAGCTTCATTTTGACTGGTTATGGCTCCCGTAACTCTAAACGAGACAAAAATTATGGCCGTCCGAAGAATTGATATCCACAGGCTGCAACATCTACAGTGCAAGGTGCAATGTCTGTCCAAAATGCCAAATCTATGCCGTACGACTTTTAGAAATGGGTGCATGGATTTGAAACGGAACCATACCATGGTGCACCACCGTACAGCAATGGAAAATCGAAGCCAGTCATGGTGATCACGTTTACCGTAAATATCCACGTGACGAAAAAATGAAGGGAAAAAAACATTCGAGACTCGATTGAGATTCGGAGAGTCTTTTTTGGGTATGAAACTATGCATTAATGGCTTAAAGCTGGCAAAGCCATAGAACTCATAGAAAGTTTCGTTTTGACTGGTTATGGCTCCCGTAACTCTAAACGAGCCAAAAGTTATGGCCGTCCTAAGAATTGATATCCACAGGGTACAACATCTACGGTGCAAGGTGAACACCCATCCAAAATGCCGAAACTGTGCCGTACGACTTTTAAAAATGGATACATGGATTTGAAATGTAACGGTACCTTGGTGCACCACTCACCAGCGATGGTAAATCGAAGCCAGCCATGGTGATCCTTTTTTACCGTAAAAATCCACGTGACAAAAAAAAGAAAGTTAAAAAACATCCAAGACCCGATTGAGATTCGGAGAGTCTTTTTCAGGTATGAAACTATGCATTGATGTCTTAAAATTGTCAAAGCCGTAGAAATCACAGAGGGCTTCATTTTGGCTGGTTAAGGCTCCTATAACTCTAAACGAGCCAACAATTATGGCCGTCCAAAGAATCGATATCCAAAGTGTGCAACATCTATGGCGCAAGGTGCAACATCCGTCCAAAATGTCAAAACTACGCCGTATCACTTTTTGAAATGGATGCGTGGATGTGAAACAGAACTGTACCATGGGGACCATTCTCCAGCGATGGTAAATCGAAGCCGGCCATGGTGATTTCTTTTTAGCATAAAAATCCACTTGACGAAAAAATGAAGGGTAAACCCGGTTGAGATTCGGAGACTCTTTTTTGGGCGTGAAACTGTGCATTGACAGTTTAAAGCTGTCAAAGCCGTAGAACTCACTGAGAGCTTCGTTTTGACTAGTTATGGCTCCCATAACTCTAAATGAGCCAACAGTTATGGCCATCTGAATAATCGATATCCACAAGGTGCAACATCTACGGTGCAAGGTGCAACATCAGTCCAAAATTCCAAAATAGTGTCGTACAACTTTTAGAAATGGATGCATGGATGTGAAACGAAACAGTACCACGTGCACCACTCTCCAGCGATGGAAAATCGAAGCTAACCACGGTGATCCCATATTACCGTAAAAATCCACGTGACAAAAAAATGAAGGGTAAAAAACATCCAACACCCGACTGAGATTCAGAGAGTCTTTTTGGGAGTGTGAAACGGTACATTGACGGATTAAAGCTGCCGAAGCTATGGAACTCAAAGAGAGCTTTGTTTTGAATGGTTATGGCTTCCGTAATTCTAAACGAGCCAATAATTATGGTCGTCCGAAGAATCGATATCCACATAGTGCAACATCTACGGTGCAAGGTGCAACATCCGTCCAAAATGCCGAAAATGTGCCGTACGACTTTTAGAAATGGATGCATGGATTTGAAAAAGAACAGTACCATTGTGTACCACTCTCCAGCGATGGTAAATCAAAGCCAGCCACGATGATCCCGTTTACCATAAAAATCCACATGACGAAAAAGCGAAAGGCAAAACATCCGCGACCCGTTTTTGAGATTCAGAGAGTTTTTTTGGGTATGAAACCGTTCAATGATGGCATAAAGCCTTCAAAGCTGTAGAACTCACAAAGAGCTTTGTTATGACTGGTTATGGCTCCCGTAACTCTAAACAAGCCAAGAGTTATGGCCGTCCGAAGAATCTATAACCACAGGGTGCAACATCTATGGTGCAAGGTGCAACATCTGTTCAAAATGCCAAAACTATGTCGTACGACTTCTAGATTGGTGGGATTTGAAACGGAACAGTACCATGGTGCACAACTCTCCAGAAATGGTAAATCGAAGCCAGCCACGGTGATCCCATTTCACCTTAAAAATCCAAGTGACGAAAAAACGAAGGGTAAAAAACATTCGAGATCCGATTGAGATTCGGGACACTTTTTTGGGTACGAAATGGTGCATTGATAGCCTAAAGCTGTCAAAGCCGTAGAACTCAAAAAGAGCTTCATTTTAACTGGTTATGTCTCCTGTAACTCTAAACGAGCCAATAGTTATGGCCGTCCAAAGGATAGATATCCACCGGGTGCAACATCTACGGTGCAAGGTGCAACATCCATCCAAAATGCCGAAACTGTGTCATACGATTTTTTGAAATAAGTGCATGGATTTGAAATGGAACAGTACCATTATGCACCACTCTCCAGCGAAGGTAAATCGAAGCTAGCCACGATGATCCCGTTTTCCTGTAAAAATCCAGGTGACGAAAAAACAAAGGTTAAAAACATCCGAGGCCAGATTGAGATTCGAAGAGTCTTTTTTAGGTATGAACTTGTGCATTGACGGCTTAAAGATGTCAAAGCCGTAGAACTCACAGAAAGCTTCATTTTGACTAGTTATGGCTCCCGCAACTCTAAACAAGCAAACAGTTATGGCCGTCCAAAGAATCGATATACACAGGGTGCAACATCTACGGTGCAAGGTGCAACATCTGTCCAAAATGCCGAAACTGTGCCGTACGACTTTTAGAAATGGGTGCATGGGATTGAAATGGAACAGTACCATGGTGCACCACTCTCTAGCAATGGTAAATTGAAGCCTGCCACGGTGATCCCTTTTTACCATAAAAATTCACATGACGAAAAAGTGAAGGGTAAACTGATTGAGATTCGAAGAGTCTGTTTTGGGTATGAACTGTGCATTGACGGATCAAAGCTGTCAAAAATGCAGGACTCGCAAAGAGCTTCATTTTAACTGGTTATAGCTCCCGTAACTCTAAACAAGCGAACAGTTATGGCCGTCCGAAGAATCGATATCCACAGGATGCAACATCTACGGTGCAAGGTGCAACATCCGTCCAAAATGCCGAAATAGTGTCGTACGACTTTTAAAAATGGTTTCATGGTTTGAAACGGGACGGTACCATGATGCACCACTCTCCAGCGATGGCAAATCGAAGACCATCCATGGTGATCCCATTTTACCGTAAAAATCCACATGACGAAAAAACGAAGGGTAAAAAACATTCAAGACCCAATTGAGATTTGCAGAGTCTTTTTTGAGAATGAAACCGTGCATTGACAGCTTAATGCTGTCAAAGCCGTAAAACACAAGGAGAGCTTCATTTGGACTGGTTATGGCTCTGGTAACACTAAATGAGCCAACAGTTATGACCGTTCGAAGAATCGATATCCATATGTTGTAGCATCTACGGTGCAAGGTGCAACATCTGTCCAAAATGTCGAAACAGTTCCATATGACTTTTAGAAATGGTTGCATGGATTTGAAATGGATAGTACCATGGTGTATCACTCTCCAACGATGGTAAATCGAAGACCAGCCATGATGATACGGTAAAAATCCACGTGACGAAAAAACGAAGGGTAAAAACATCCGAGGCTCGATTGAGATTCACAGTGTGTTGTGTAGAACTCACATCTACGGTGCAAGGTGCAACATCCGTCGAAAATGCCGAAATTGTGCCATACGACTTTTAGAAATGGGTGCATGGATTTGGAACAGAACAGTACCATGGTGCACCACCCTCCCAGCGATGGTAAATCGAAGCCAGCCATGGTGATCCGTCTCACCGAAAAAATCTACATGACGAAAAAAAGAAGGGTAAAAAACATTCGAGACCCAATTGAGATTCGAAGAGTCTTTTTTGGGTATTATATTGTGCATTGATCGCATAGAGCTCTCATAGCCGTAGAACTCATAGAGAGCTTCGTTTTGACTGGATATGACTCTCGTAACTCTAAACAAGCCAATAGTTATGGCCGTCCGAAGAATCGATATCCACAGGGTGCACATCTATGGTGCAAGGTATAACATCCGTCCAAAATGCCAAAACAGTGCCGTACGACTTTTAGAAATGGTTGCACGGATTTTAAACGGGACAGTACCATGGTGAACCACTCTCCAGCGATGGTAAATCGAAGGCCAGCCACTGTGATGCCATTTTACCCAAAAAATCAATGTGATGAAAAAACGAATGGTAAAAAAACATCCGTGACCCGATTGAGATTCGGAGAGTCTTTTTTGCGTATGAAACTAATGCATTGATGGCATAAAGCTGTCAAAGACATAGAAGTCAAAAAGTTCTTCGTTTTGACCGGTAATGGCTCCCGTAATTCTAAACGAGGCAACAGTTGTGGCCGTCCGAAGAATCGATATCCATAGGGTGCAACATCTATGGTGCAAGGTGCAACATCCGTACAAAATGCCAAAACTGTGCCGTACGAATTTTAGAAAAGGGTGCATGGATTTGGAATGGAGTAGTACGATGGTGCACCACTCTCCAGCGATGGTATATCGAAGCCAGCCACGGTGATTCCTTTTAAGCATAAAAATCGACATGACAAAAAAAGAAGGGTAAACCCGATTGAGATTAGGGGAGTCTTTTTTGGGTATGAAACTCTGCATTGATAGCTTAGAGCTGTCAAAGCCATAGAACTCATTGAGGGCTTCGTTTTGACTAGTTATTGCTCCCGTAACTCTAAATGAGCCAACATTTATGGCCGTCTGAAGTATCTATATCCACAGGGTGCAACATCTACGGTGCAAGGTGCAACATCCGTCAAAAATTTAAAAATCATGCCGTGCGACTTTTAGAAAAGGGTGCATGGATTTGGAATGGAGTAGTACCATGGTGCATTACTCTCCAGCGATGGTAAATTGAACCCAGCCACGGCGATCCCTTTTTACCATAAGAATCCACATGGCAAAAAATGAAGGGTAAACCCGATTGAGATTGGGTGAGTCTTTTTTGGGTATGAAACTGTGCATTGACAGCTTAAAGCTGTCAAAGCTGTAGAACTCACTGAGAGCTTCATTTTGACTAGTTATGGCCCCTTTAACTCTAAATAAGCCAACAGTTATGATTGTCTGAAGAATCTATATCCACAGGGTGCAACATCTACGGTGCAAGGTGCAACATCCGTCCAAAATGCCGAAATAGTGTCGTACGTCTTTTAGAAATGGATGCATGGATGTGGAAAAAAATAGTACCATGGTGCACCACTCTCCAGCGATGGTAAATCGGAACTAGCCGCGATGATCCTGTTTTACCGTAAAAATCCATGTGACGAAAAAAACGAAGGGTAAAAAAAAATCTAAGACCCGATTGAGATTCAGAGAGTCTTTTTTGGGCGTGAAACGGTGCATTGATGGCTTAAATCTATCAATGCCGTAGAACTCAAAGAGAGCTACGTTTTGACTAGTTATAGCTTCCGTAATTCTAAACGAGCCAACAGTTATGGCCGTCCGAAGTATCATATCCACATGGTGGAACATCTACGGTGCAAGGTGCAACATCCGTCCAAAATGCCCAAAAAATGTGCCATGCGACTTTTAGAAATGGATGCATGGATTTGAAACGAAATAGTTCCATCGTGCACCACTCTCCAATGATGGTAAATCGATGCCAGCCACGGTGCTCCAATTTTATAGTAAAAATCCACGTGACGAAAAAACGAAGGGTAAAAACATTCGCGACCCGATTGAGATTCGGAGAGTCTTTTTTGGGTATGAACTATGCAATGACGTCTTAAAACCGTCAAAGTGGTAGAACTCACAGAGAGCTTTGACTTGACTGGTTATGGCTCCCACAACTCCAAACAAGCCAAGAGTTATGGCCGTCCGAAGAATCGATATCCATAGGGTGCGACATCTACTGTGCAGGTTCAACATCCATCAAAAATGCCGAAACTGTGCCATACAACTTTTATAAATGGGTGCATGAATTTGAAGCGCAATAATACCATGGTGCACCACTCTCTAACGATGGTAAATCGAAGCCAGCCATCGTGATCCCATTTCACCTTAAAAGTCCACGCGACGAAAAAACGAAGGGTAAAAAGCATCCGAGACCCGATTGAGATTTGGAGACACTTTTGTGGATATGAAACAATGCATTGATGGCCTAAAGCAGTCAAAGAAGTAGAACTCACAGAGAGCTTAATTTTGACTGGTTATAGCTCCCTAACTCTAAACGAGCCAATAGTTATGGCCGTTCGAAGAATCGATATCCACATGGTGCAACATCTACGGTGCAAGGTGCAACATTCATCCAAAATGTCGAAACTATGCCATACGACTTTTAGAAATACGTGCTTGGATTTGAAATGGAATTGTACCATTGTGCACCATTCTCCGACAATGGTAAATCAAAGCCAACCACGGTGATCCCGTTTTCCTGTAAAAATCCACGTGACGAAAAAACGAAGGGTAAAAAACATCCGAGACCCGCTTGAGATTCGAATAGTCTTTTTTGGGTATGAAACTATGCATTGACGGCCTAAAGATGTCAAAGATGTGGAACTCATGGAAAGCATTGTTTTGACAGGTTATGGCTCCCGTAACTCTAAGTGAGCCAACTGTTATGACCGTCCGAAGAACCAATATCCATAGGGTGCAATTATTCTACGGTGCAAGGTGCAACATCTGTCCAAAATGCAGAAACTGTGCCATGCGACTTTTAGATATAGGTGCATGTGTTTGAAATGGAACAGTAGCACGCTCTTTAGCAACGGTAAATCGAAGCCAGCCACGGTGATCCTTTTTTACCATAAAAATTCAAGTGACGAAAAAATGAAGGATAAACCCGATCGAGGTTCGAAGAGTCTTTTTTGGGTATGAAATTGTGCATTGATGGCTTAAAGCTATCAAAGCCGTAGGATTCACAAAGAGCTTCTTTTTGACTCGTTATGGCTCCTACAACTCTAAACAAGTGAACAGTTATGACTGTCTGAAGAATAGATATCCACAGGGTGCAACATCTACGGTGCAAGGTGCAACATCCATCCAAAGTGCCGAAATGGTGCCATACGACTTTTAAAATTGGTTGCATGGATATAGAATGGGACGGTACCATGGTGCACCACTCTCCAGCGATAGTAAATTGAAAATCAACCACGGTGATCCCATTTTATTGTTAAAATCTACGTGACGAAAAAACAAAGGGTAAAAAACTTCCGAGACCCAATTGTGATTCGTAGAGTCTTTTTTGGGTATGAAACCGTGCATTGACGGCTTAAAGAAGTCAAAGCCGTAGAACTCATAGAGTGCTTGGACTGTTTATGGCTCTCGTAACTCTAAATGAGCCAACAGTTATGGCCGCCAAAAGAATCGATATTCATATGGTGTAGCGTCTACGTTGCAAGGTGCAACATCCGTCCAAAATACTGAAACAATTCCATATGATTTTTATAAATGGTTGCATGGATTTGAAACGGGACAGTACCATGGTGCATCAATTTCCAGCGATGGTAAGTCAAAGACCAGCCACAGTGATCCCGTTTTACCGTAAAAATCCACGTGACGAAAAAACGAAGGTTAAAAACATCTGTGACCCGATTGAGATTCTGAGAGTCTTTTTTAGGTAGAACTCACATTACGGTGCAAGGTGCAACATCCATCCAAAATGCCAAAACCGTGTCGCACGACTTTTAGAAATGGGTGCATGGATTTGAAATGGAATAGTACCATGGTGCATCACTCTCCAGCGTTGGTAAATCAAAGCCAACCACGGTGATCCCGTTTCACCGTAAAAATCCGCATGAAGAAAAAACGAAGGGTAAAAAATATCCGAGACCCGATTGAGATTCGAAGAGTCTTTTTTGGGTACAAAACTGTGCATTGACGGCCTAAAGCTGTCAAAATCGTAGAACACATAGAGAGCTTCGTTTTGACTGGTTATGGCTCTCGTAACTCTAAATCATCCAACAGTTATGGTCGTCCGAAGAATCGATATCCACAAGGTGCAACATCTACGGTAAAGGTGCAACATCCATCCAAAAAGCCAAAACTGTGCCGTACGACTTTAGAAATGGGTGCACGGATTTGAAATGGGACGTTACCACGGTGCACCACTCTCCAATGATGGTAAATCGAAGGCCAGCCTCGGTGATCCTGTTTTACCATAAAAATCCATATGACGAAAAATATGAAGGGTAAAAAACATCCGAGACCCAATTGAGATTCGAAGAGTCTTTCTTGGGTATGAAACTATGCATTGACAGCTTAAAGATATCAAAGCCGTAGAACTCACAAATAGCTTCATTTTGACTGGTTAAGGCTTCCGTAACTCTAAACTAGCCAATAGTTATGGCCATCCAAAGAATCGATATCTGCAAGGTTGCAACATCTACGGTGCAAGGTGCAACATCCATCAAAAATGTCGAAACTGTGACGTACGACTTATAGAAATGGGTGCATGGATTTGAAACAGAACAGCACCATGGTGCACCACTCTCCAGCGATGGTAAATCAAAGCCAGCCACGGTGATCCCTTTTTACCATAAAAATCCACGTGACGAACAAATAAAGGGTAAACTCGATTGAGATTCGGATTCTTTTTTGGGTATGAAACTGTGCATTCATGGGTTAAAGTTGTTAAAGCCGTAGAACTCACTAGAGCTTCATTTTGAAATGAGCCAACAGTTATGGCCGTCCGAAGAATTGATGTCCACATGGTGCAACATCTACGGTGCAAGGTGCAACATCCATCTAAAATGCTGAAATAGTGTCTTACGACTTTTAGAAATGTATGCATGGATGTGAAACGGAACAGTACCATGGTGCACCATACTCCAACGATGGTAAATCGACACCAGGTGATGCCGTTTTACCATTAAGATCCACATGACGAAAAAACAAAGGGTAAAAAACATCCGAAACCCGATTGAGATTTAGAGAGTCATTTATGGGTAAGAAACGGTGCAATGACGACTTAAAGCTGTCAAAGCTGTAGAATTCACTGAGAGCTTTGTTTCGACTGGTTATAGCTCTCGTAACTCTAAACGAGCCAACAGTTTGGCCTTCAAAGTATCGATATACACAAGGTGCAACATCTACGGTGCAAGGTGTAACATCCGTCCAAAATTCCGAAACTGTGCCGTACGAATTTTAGAAGTGGATGTATGGATTTGAAACGGAACAGTACCATAGTGCACCACTCTCGGACGATGGTAAATCGAAGCTAGCCACGGTGATCCCGTTTTGCCGTAATAACCTACGTGTCAAAAAAAACGACGGGTAAAAACATCCGAGATCCGGTTGAGATTCGAGGAGTCTTTTTTGGATATGACACTATGCATTGACCGTTTGAAGTAGTCAAGGCCATTGGACTCACAAATAGCTTCATTTTGACTGGTTATGGCTCCTGTAACTCTAAACGATCCAATAGTTATAGCCATCCAAAGAATCGATTTTCATAGGGTGCAACATCTACGGTGCAATATGCAACATCTGTCTAAAATGCCAAAACTATGCCGTATGAATTTTAGAAATGGGTGCATGGATTTTAAACAGAACAGTACCATGGTGCATCACTCTCCAGAAATGGTAAATCGAAGCCAGCCACGGTGACCCCATATCACCTTAAAAATCCACGTGATGAAAAGAACGAAGGGTAAAAAACATCCGAGAGCCGACTGAGATTCGGAGAAACTTTTTTAGGTATGAAACTGTGCACTGACGGCTCAAAGCTATCAAAACCGTAGAACTCACAGAGAGCTTCGTTTTGATGAGTTATGGCTCCTGTAATTCTAAACGAGCCACCAGTTATGGCCGTCCGAAGAATCGATATACAGAAGGTGCAACATCTACGGTGCAAGGTGCAACATCCAAACGAAATGCCGAAACTATGCCGTACGACTTTTAGAAATGAATGCATGGATTTAAAATATAAAAGTACCATTATGCACTACTCTCCAGCGACGGTAAATCGAAGCCAGCCACGGTGATCCCGTTTTTCCGTAAAAATCAACGTGACGAAAAAAAGAAGGGTAAAAACCATCTGAGACCCGATTGAGATTCAAAGAGTTTTTTTTGGGTATGAAACTGTGCATTGATGGCTTAAAGATGTCAAAGACGTGGAACTTACAAAAAGCTTCATTTTGACTGGTTATGGCTTCCGTAATTCTGAACGAGCCAACAGTTATGGCCGTTCGAAGAATCGATATCCACAAGGTGCAACATCTACGGTGCAAGGTGCAACATCCGTCCAAAATTCCAAAACTGTGTCGTACCACTTTTAGAAATGGGTGCATGGATTTGAAACAGAACAGTACCTTGGTGCACCACTTTCCAGCGTTGGTAAATCAAAGCCAGCCACGGTGATCACTTTTTACCTAAAAATTCACACGATGAAAAAACGAATGGTAAACTCTATTGAGATTCGAAGAACCTTTTTTGGGTATGAAACAGTGCATTGATGGCTTAAAGCTATCAAAGCCGTAGAACTCGCAAAGAGCTTTTTTTTACTGGTTTTGGCTTCCGTAACTCTAAACGAGCGAATGGTTATAGCCGTCCGAAGAATCAATATCCGCAGGGTGCAACATCTACGGTGCAAGGTGCAACATCCGTCCAAAATGCCAAAATAGTGTCGTACGACTTTTAGAAATGGATGCATGGAGTGAAACAGAACAATACCATGGTGCACAACTCTCCAGTGATGGTAAATCGAAGCCAGCCATGGTGACACCTTTTTACCGTAAAAAACCACGTGATGAAAAAACGAAGGGTAAAAAATATCCGAGACCCGATTGAGATTCGGATAGTCTTTTTTGGTTGTGAAACTGTGCATTGACGGCTTAAAGTTGTCAAAGCCGTAGAACTCACAGAGTGCTTCGTTTGGACTTGTGAAGGCTCTCGTAACTTTAAGCTAGCCAATAGTTATGGCCGTTCGAAAAATCGATATCCGCCGGGTGCAGCATCTACGGCGCAAGGTGCAACATCCATCCAAAATGCCGAAACAGTTCCATATGACTTTTAGAAATGGTTGCATAGATTTGAAACGGGACAGTACCATGATGCACCACTCTACAGCGATGGTAAATCGAAGATCAGCAAAGATGATCTCGTTTTACAGTAAAAATCCACGTGACAAAAAACGAAGGGTAAAAAACATCCGAGACCCGATTGAGATTCAGAGTGTCTTTTTTGGGTAGAACTCACATCTATGGTGCAAGGTGCGGCATCCGTCCAAAATTCCAAAACTATGTCATACGACTTTTAGAAATGGATGCATGGATTTGAAATGGAACAGTACCATGTGCACCAACTCTCCAGCGATGGAAAATCGAAGCCAGCCATGGTGATCCTATTTCACCGTAAAAATCCACATGAAGAAAAAACGAAGGGTAAAAAACAACCGAGACCCGATTGAGATTCGGAGAGTCTTTTTTGGGTATGATATTATGCATTGATGGCTTAAATCTCTCAAAGCCGTAGAACTCACATAGAGCTTCGTTTCGTCTGGTTTTGGCTCCCGTAACTCTAAACGAGCTAACAGTTATCGCCGTCCGAAGAATCGATATCCATAGGGTGCAACATCTACGGTGCAAGGTATAACATCCATCCAAAATGCCAAAATAATGCCGTACGACTTTTAGAAATGGTTGCAAGGATTTGAAACGGGACAGTACCATGGTGCACCACTCTCCAGTGATAGTAAATCGAAGAACAGCCATGGGGATCCCTTTTACTGTAAAAATCCATGTGACGAAAAAACGAAGGGTAAAAAACATCTAAGACCCGATTGAGATTCAGAGAGTCTTTTTTGGGTATGAAACTATGCATTGACAGTTTAAAGCTGTCAAAGCCATAAAAGTCACAGAGAGTTTCATTTTGACTAGTAATGGCTTCCGTTACTCTAAACGAGCCAATAGTTATGGGTGTTTGAAGAATCTATATCAACAGGGTGAAACATTTACGGTGCAAGGTGCAACATCCACCCAAAATGCCGAAACTGTGACGTATGACTTTTAAAGAGTGCATGGATTTGAAACCGAGTGGTACCATGGTGCACCACTCTCTAGCGATGGTAAATTGAAGCCAGCCATGGTGATCCCTTTGTGTCGTAAAAAACCATGTGACAAAAAAACGAAGGGTAAACCCGATTGAGATTCGAAGAGTCTTTTTTAGGTATGAAACTCTGCATTGATGGCTTAAATCTATCAAAGCTGTAGAACTCACAAAGAGCTTCATTTTGACTGGTTATGGCTCACGTAACTCTAAACGAGCCAACAGTTATGGCCATCCGAAGAATCGATATCCACAGGGTGCAACATCTACGGTGCAAGGTGGAACATCCTTCTAAAATGCCGAAACAGTGTCTTATGACTTTTAGAAATGGGTTTATGGATGTGAAAAGGAACAGTACCATGGTGCACCAATGTCCAGCGATGGTAAATCTAAGCCAGCCACGGTGATCCCTTTTTACCGTAAAAATCCACGTGACGAAAATACGAAGGGTAAAGAACTTCCGAGGCTCGATTGAGGTTTGGAGAGTCTTTTTTGGGTAGAACTCACATCTACGGTGCAAGGTGCAACATCCGTTCAAAATGCTAAAACTGTGCCGTATGACTTTTAGAAATGGGTGCATGGATTTGAAATGGAACAGTACCATGGTGCATCACTCTCCAGTGATGATAAATCAAAGCAAGCCACAACGATCCGCTTCATCGTAAAAATCCACGTGACGAAAAAACGAAGGGTAAACAACATCTGAGACCCGATTGAGATTCGGAGAGTCTTTTTTGGGTATGAAATGGTGCATTGATTTCTTGAAGCTTCAAAGCCGTAGAACTCACAGAGAGCTTTGTTTTGACTGGTTATGGCCCCCGTAAATCTAAATGAGCCAATAGTTATGGTCGTCTGAAGAATCGACATCCATAGGGTTTCAACATCTACAGTGCAAGGTGCAACATCCGTCCAAAATGCCGAAAATATGTCGTACAAATTTTATAAATGGGTATATTGATTTGAAACGGAACAGTACAATAGTGCACCACTGTCATACGATGGTAAATCGAAGCCAGCCACGGTGATCACATTTTACCGTAAAAATCCACGTGACGAAAAAACGAAGGGATAAAATATCCGAGACCCGATTGAGATTCGAAGATTCTTTTTTGGGTATGAAACTAAGCATTGACGGCTTAAGGCTATCAAAGCCGTAGAACTCACAGAGAGATTCGTTTTGATTGGTTATTATTCCCGTCACTCTAAACAAGCCAACAGTTATTGTAGTCCGAAGAATCGATATTCACAGGGTGCAACAACTATAATGCAAGGTGCAACATCCGTCCAAAATGCCAACACTGTGCTGTATGACTTTTAGAATGGGTGCATGGATTTGAAACAAAAAAGTATCATGGTGCACCACTCTGCAGCGATGGTAAATCAAAGACCAGCCATGGTAGTCCCATTTTATCGTAAAAATCCACATGACGAAAAAACGAAGGGTAGAAAACATTCTAGACCTGATTGAGGTTTGGAGAGTCTTTTTTGGTTATGAAACTGTGCATTGACGGCTTAAAGCTGTCTAAGCCATAGAACTCACAAAGAGCTTCGTTTTCACTGGTTATGGCTCCCGTAACTCTAAAAGAGCCAATAGTTATGGCCGTCCGAAGAATCGATATCCAAAGGGCAACATCTATGGTGCAAGTGCAACATCCATCCAAAATGTCAAAATTGTATTTTAAAAATGGGTGCATGACCATGATGCTCCACTCTCCAGTAATGGAAAATCGAAGCCAGCCACGGTGATTCTTTTTTACCGTAGAAATCCACATGACGAAAAAACAAAGGGTAAAAACATCTGAGACCCGATAGAGATTTGGAGACTCTTTTTTGGGTATGAAACTTTGCATTGACGGCTTAAAGCTGTCAAAGCCGTAGAGCTCACAGAGAGCTTCGTTTTGACTGGTTAAGGCTCCCATAGCTCTAAACGAGCCAATAGTTATGGCCATCCGAAGAATCAATATCCACAGGGTGCAACATCTATGGTGCAAGGTGCAACTTTCGTCCAAAATGCCGAAACTATGTCGTAAAACTTTTAAAAATAGGTGCAAGGATTTGAAATGGAATAGTCCATGGTGCACCATACTCTAGCGATGGAAAATCGAAGCCAGCAACGGTGACCCTTTTGACCATAAAAATCCACGTGACGAAAAAACGAAGGTTAAACCGATTGAGATTCGTAGAGTCCTTTTGGGTATGAAACTGTGCATTGACAGCTTAAAGATGTCAAAGTCGTAGAACTCACTGAGAGCTTCGTTTTGACTAGTTATGGCTCTCATAACTTCGAATCAGCCAATAGTTATGGCCGTCCGAAGAATCGATATCCATAGGGTGCAACATCTAGGGTGCAGGGTGCAACATCTATCCAAAATGCCGAAATAGTGTCATACGACTTTTAGAATGAGTGCATGGATGTGAAATGGAACAGTACCATGGTGCACCGCTCTCCAGCGATGGTAAATCGAAGCCAGCTACGGTGATCCCGTTTCATCGTAAAAATCCACGTGACAAAAAAAGAAGAGTAAAAAACATCTGAGACCCAATTGAGATTTGGAAAATTGTTTTTGGGTATGAAACGGTGTATTAATGGCTTAAAGATGTCAAAGCCGTTGAACTCACAGAGAGATTCGTTTTAACTGGTTATGGCTCCCGTAACTCTAAACGAGCCAACAGTTATGGCCGTCCTAAGAATCGATATCCACAAGGTGTGACATCCATGGTGCAAGGTGCAACACCCGTCCAAAATGCCGAAACTGCGCATACGACTTTTAGGAATGCATCCATGGATTTGAAATGGAATAGTACCATAGCGCACCGCTCTATAATGGTAAATAGAAGCCAGCCACGGTGATCCGTTTTACCGTAAAAATCCACGTGACAAGAAAATGAAGGTTTAAAAATATCCAAGACCTAATTGATATTCGAAGACTTTTTTGTGTACGGAACTGTGCATTAATGTCTTAAAGCCGTAGAAATCACAGAAAGCTTCATTTCGACTGGTTATGGCTATAGTAATTTTAAACGAGCCAACAGTTATGGTCGTCCGTAGAATCGATATCCATAGGGTGCAACATCTATGGTGTAAGGTGTAACATCCGTCCAAAATGTCGAAACTGTGCCATATGACTTCTAGAAATGGGTGCATGGATTTGAAATGGAAAAGTGTAATTGTGCACCACTCTCCAGCGATGGTAAATCGAAGCCGACCACGGTGATCCCGTTTCATCGTAAAAACCCACGTGACGAAAAAACGAAGGGTAAAAAACAATTGAGTCATGATTGAGATTTGGAGAGTATTTTTTGGGTATGAAACGGTGCATTGACGGGTTAAACCTGTCAAAGCAGTAGAACTCACAGATAGCTCCTTTTTGACTTGTTATGCCTCCCGTAACTCTAAGAGCCAACAGTTATGGTCGTTCGAAGAATTAATAACCACAGGGTGCAACATCTATGGTGCAAGGTGCAACATCCGTCCAAAATGCCAAAACTGTGCCGTACGACTTTTATAAATGGGTGCATGGATTTGAAACGGAACAGTACCATTGTGAACCACTCACCAGCATTGGTAAATCGAAGCCAGCAACGGTGATCATGTTTTCCCATAAAAATACACGTGACAAAAAAACGAAGGGTAAAAAACATCAGAGACCCGATTGAGATTCGGAGAGTCTTTTTTAGGTCTGAAACTACGCATTGACGGCTTAAAGATGTCAAAGCCGTAGAACTCACAGAAAGCTTCATTTTGACGGTTATGGCCCCCATAGCTATAACCGGGCCAACATTTATTGCCGCCCCAAGAATCGATATCCATAGGGTTCAACATCTACGGTGCAAGGTGCAACATCCATCCAAAATGTCAAAACTGTTCCGTACGAGATTTATAAATAGATGCATGGATTTGAAACGGAATAGTACCATGCCGTGCCATTCTTCAGCGATGATAAATCGAAGCCAGCCACGGTGATCCCTTTTTACCATAAAAATGCATGTGATGAAAAAACGAAGGGTAAACCCGATTGAGATTCGAAGAGTCTATTTAGGGTATGAAACCATGCATTGACGGCTTAAAACTATCAAAGTTGTAGAACTCACTAATACTTCATTTTACTAATTGTGGCTCCCGCAACTCTAAATGAGCTAACAGTTATGGTCGTCCAAAGAATCGATATCCACGGGGTGCAACATCAACGGTGCAAGGTGCAACATCCGTTCAAAATGCCATAATTGTGCCATACAACTTTTAGAAATGGATGCATGGATTTAAAACAGAACAGTACCATAGTGCCCCACTCTCTAGCGATGGTAAATCAAAGCCAGCCATGGAGATCCCGGTTTACCGTAAAAATCCACGTGACGAAAAAACGAAGGTTAAAAAACATCCGAGACCCGATTAAGATTCATAGAGTCTTTTTTGGGTATGAAAATGTGCATTGGTGGCTTAAAGCCGTCAAAGCCGTAGAACTCAAGGAGAGCTTCGTTTCGACTGTATATGGCTCTTGCAACTCTAAACGAGCTAACGGTTATAGCCGTATGAAGTGTCGAAATCCACAGGGTGCAACATCTACGGTGCAAGGTGCAACATCCATCCAAAATGCCGAAACTATGCCGTACGACATTTAGAAATGGGTGCATGGAATTGAAATGGAACAGTACCATGGTGCACCTCTCTCCCTCTCTCCAACGATGGTAAATCGAAGCCAGCCGCGGTGATCCCATTTCACCGTAAAAATCCACGTGATGAAAAAAATAAAGAGTAAAAAACATCTGAGACCCGATTGGGATTCGGAGAATCTTTTTGGGTATGAAATTGTCCATTGATGGCTTAATTCTATCACAGCAGTAGAACTCATAGAGAGCTTCGTTTTGACTAGTCATGGCTCTCGTAACTCTAAACGAGCCAACAGTTATGGCCGTCCGAAGAATCGATATCCACAGGGTGCAACATCTACGTTGCTAGGGTGCAACATCCATCCAAAATGCCAACACTGTGTCGTATGACTTTTAGAAACGGGTGTATGGATTTGAAACGGAACAGTACCATTGTGCACCACTCTCCAACGATGGTAAATCGAAGCCAGCCACTGTAATCCCGTTTGCACAAAAAATCCACATGATGAAAAAAAAGGTAAAACCATCCGAGACCCGATTGAGATTCAAAGAGTCTTTTTTAGGTATGGAACTGTGCATTGACGGGTTAAAGATGTCAAACCCATAGAACTGATAGAAAGCTTAGTTTTGACTGGTTATGGCTCCCGTAACTCTAAACGAGCCAACAGTTATGGCCATCCGAAGAATCGATATCCATAGGGTGCAACTTCTGCAGTGCAAGGTGCAACATCCGCCCAAAATGATGAAATAGTGTCGTACGACTTTTAGAAATGGGTGCATGGATGTGAAACGGAACAGTAATATGGTGCACCACTCTTCAGTGATGGTAAATCGAAGCCAGCCACGGTGATCCCTTTTTACCGTAAAAATCCACGTGACGAAAAAATTAAGGGTAAAAAACATTCGAGGCCTGATTGAGATTCGGAGATTCATTTTAGGGTATGAACTGTGCATTGACGGCTTAAAGCTATCAAAACCGTAGAACTCATAGAGGGCTTCGTTTGAACTGGTTATGGCTCTCGTAACTCTAAAAGAGTCGACATTTATGGCCGTCCGATGAATCGATATCCACATGGTACTGCATCTACGGTGCAAGGTGTAACATTCATCCAAAATGCCAAAACAGTTCCGTATGACATTTAAAATTGGTTGCATGGATTTGAAACAGGACAGTGCCATGGTGCACCACTCTCCAGCGATGGTAAATCAAAGGCCAGCCATAGTGATACGTTTTACCATAAAAATCCACATGACGATAAAACGAAGTGTAAATTGGATCCGAGACCCGATTGAGATTTGAAGAGTCTTTTTTGGTTCGAACTCACATCTACGATGCAAGGTGCAACATCCATCCAAAATGCCGAAATTGTAATGTACGACTTTTAGAAATGGGTGCATGGATTTGAAACATAACAGCATCATGGTGCGCAACTCTCCAACGATGGTAAACCGAAGCCAGCCACGATGATCCCGTTTCACCGCAAAAATATAAGTGACAAAAAAACAAAGGATCAAAAACATCAGAGACCTGTTTGTGATTCGGAGAGTCTTTTTTGGGCATGAAATGGTGCAATAATGCCTTAAAGCTATCAAAGCCGTAGAATTCATAGGGAGCTTCATTTTGACTGGTTAAGGATCCCGTAATTCTAAACGACCCAACAGTTATGGCCATCGACTGGGTGTAGCATCTATGGTGAAAGATGCAACATACGTCCAAAATGTCGAAACTGTGTCGTACGAATTTTAGAAATGGGTGCATGGATTTGAAATGGAACAGTACCATGGTGCACCGCTCTCCGGCGATGGAAAAGCGAAGCCAACCACGGTGATCCCGTTTTACCATAAAAATCCACGTGACAAATAAACGAAGGGTAAAAAAACATCCAAGATCCGATTGAGATTTGAAGAGTCTTTTTTGGGTATCAAGCTGTGCAATGATGGCTTAAGGCTGCCAAAGCCATAGAACTCATAGAGAGTTTCGTTTTGACTTTTTATGGCTCCTATAACTCTAAATGAGCCAACAACTATAACCGTCCGAAGAATTGATATCCATAGGGTGAAACATCTACAGTGTAAGGTGCAACATTTGTTCAAAATTCCGAAACTATGCCGCTCGACATTTAGAAATTGGTGAATGGATTTGAAATGTAATACCACCATGGTGCACCACACCAGCAATGGTAAATCGAAGACTAGCCACGGTGATCCCGTTTTATCGTAAAAATCCACATAACGAAAAAACGAAAGGTAAAAAAACATGCAAGACCCGATTGAGGTTCGGAGAGTCTTTTCTGGGTATGAAAATGTGCATTGATAGCTTAAAGCTATCAAAGCCTTAGAACTCACAGAGAGCTTCATTTTGACTAGTTATGGCTCTCGTGACTCTAAACGAACCAACAGTAATGGCCGACCGAAGAATCGATATCCACAGGGTGCAACATCTACGGTGCAAGGTGCAACATCTGTCCAAAATGCTGAAACTATGACGTACGACTTTTAGAAATGAGTGCATGGATTAGAAATGGAATGATACCATGGTGCACAACTCTCCAACGATGGTAAATCGAAGTCAAGCATGGTGATCCCTTTTTACCGTAAAAATCCACGTGACAAAAAAACAAAGGGTAAAAAACATCTGAGACCTGATTGAGATTCGTGATCTTTTTTGGGTATGAAACTATGCATTGATTGCTTAAAGCAGTCAAAGCCAAAGAACTCACATAGAGCTTCGTTTTGACTAGTTATAGCTCCCGTAACTCTAAACGAGCCAACCGTTATGGCCATTTAAAGAATCGATATCCATAGGGTGCAACATCTACGATGCAAGGTGTAACATCCGTCCAAAATGCCGAAACTGTGTCGTATGACTTTTAGAAATAGGTGCAGTGCAAGGTGCAACATCTGTCCAAAAAGCCGAAACTGTGCCATATGAAATTTAGAAATGGATGCATGGATCTGAAACGAAACAGCACCATGGTGCACTTCTCTCCCACGATAGTAAATCGAAGCTAGCCACGGTGATCCCTTTTTACCGTAAAAATCCACGTGATGAAAAAACGAAGGGTAAAAAACATCTAAAACCGATAGAGATTCGAAGAGTCTTTTTTGCATATGAAATTGTGCATTGACGGCTTAAAGTTGTCAATGCCGCAGAACTCTCAAAGAGCTTCGTTTGGACTAGTTATGGCTCCCGTAACTCTAAACGAGCCAACAGTTATGGCCATTTAAAGAATCGATATCCATAGGGTGCAACATCTACGAAGCAAGGTGTAACATCCGTCCAAAATGCCGAAACTGTGCCGTATGACTTTTAGAAATAGGTGCACGTATTTGGAACGGAGTGCTCCACTCTTCAGCAATGGAAAATCGAAGCCAGCCATGGTGATATCGTTTTATCGTAAATATCCACGTGACGAAAAACGAGGGGTAAAAAACTTTCGAGACCTGATTGAGATTCGGAGAGTCTTTTTTGGTTATGAAACTATGCATTGACGGCTTAAAACTGTCAAAGCCATAGAACTCACAGAGAGCTTCGTTTTGACTAGTTATGACTCCGTAATTCTAAACGAGCCAACAGTTATAGCTGTCCGAGCAATCGATTTCCACGTGTTGCAATATCGACAGTGCAAGGTCCAACATCCGTCCGAAATATCAAAACTATGCCGTATGACTTTTAGAAATGGATGCATGGATTTGAAACAGAATAGTACCATAATGCACCACTCTCCAACGATGATAAATCGAAGCCAACCATGGTGATCCCATTTTACCGTAAAAATCCGCGTGATGAAAAAACAAAGGGTAAAAAAAATCTGACACAAGATTGAGATTCGAAGAGTCTTTTTTGGGTTTGAAACCGTGCATTGACGGCTTAATGCTGTCAAAACCGTAGAACTCACAGGGTGCTTCGTTTTGACTGGTTATGGCTCCTGTAACTCCAAACAAGCCAACAATTATGGCCGTCCATATAATCGATATCCATAGGGTGCAACATCTACGGAGCAAGGTGCAACATCCATCCAAAATGCCGAAACGGTGCCGTACAAATTTTAAAAATGGTTGCATGAATTTGAAACAGGACTGTACCATGGTGCACCACTCTCCAGCGATGGTAAATCGAAGACCTGCCTTGGTGATCCCGTTTTACCTTAAAAATTCACGTGAAGTAAAAACGAAGGGTAAAAAACATCTGAGACCCGATTGAGTTTTGGAGAGTCTTTTTTGTATGATACTGTGTATTGATGACTTAAGGCAGTCAAATTCATAGAACTCACAAAGATCTTTGCTTTGACTGGCTATGGCTCCCGTAACTCTAAACGAGCCAACAGTTATGGCTATCCGAAGAATCAATATACACAAGGTGCAACATCTACGGTGCAAGTTGCAACATCCGTCCAAAATTCGAAAACTTGTCATATGACTTTTACAAATGGGTGCATGGATGTGAAAAGGAACGGTACCATGGTGACCACTCTCTAGCGATGGTAAATCGAAGCCAGCCACGATGATCCCGTTTCACCATAAAAATCCACAAGACGAAAAAAAGGGTAAAAAACTTTCAAGACCCGATTGAGATTAGGAGAGTCTTTTCTGGGTATGAAACTACGCATTGATGACTTGAAGCTGCCAAAGCCGTAGAACTCATAGAGAGTTCCGTTTTGACTGGTTATGGCTCCCGTAACTCTAAACGAGCCAACTATTATGATCGCCCGAAGAATCGATATCCATAGGGTACAACATCTACGGTGCAAGGTGCAACATCGGTCCAAAATGCTAAAACTGTGTCATAAGACTTTTAGAAATGGGTGCATGGATTTGAAACGGAACAGTACCATGGTGCACCACTCTTCAGCGATGGAAAATCGAAACCAGCCACGGTGATCCTTTTTTACCGGTAAAAATCCACATGACGAAAAAATGAAGGGTAAAAAACTTCCGAGACCCGACTGAGATTCGGACAGTCTTTTTTCGATATAAAATTGTGCATTGATGGTTTAAAGTGGTCGAAGCCATAGAACTCATAGAGAGCTTCGTTTTGACTGGTTACGGCTCACGTAACTATAAACAAGCCAACCGTTATGGCCTTTCGAAGTATCAATATCCACAGGGTGCAACATCTATAGTGCAAGGTGCAACGTCCGTCTAAAATGCCCAAACTGTGCCGTACGATTTTTAGAAATGGGAGCATGGGTTTGAAACGGAGTGCACCATTCTCCAGCGACGGTAAATCGAAGACCTCCCTCGGTGATCCCGTTTTACCGCAAAAATCCACACGACGTAAAAAAAAGGTAAAAAACATCCGAGACCTGATTGAGATACGGAGAGTCTTTTTTGGGTATGAAATGGTGCATTGACGGCTTAAAGCTGTCAAAGCTGTAGAACTCACAGAGAGCTTCGTTTTGACTGGTTATGGATCTCGTAACTCTTAACGAGCCAACAGTTATGGCGGTTCGAAGAATGATATCCACAGAGTGCAACATCTACGGTGCAAGGTGCAACATTCGTCCAAAATGCCGAAACAGTTCCATATGACTTTTAGAATTGGTTGCATGGATTTGAAATAGGATAGTACGATGGTGCACCACTCTCCAGCGATGGTAAATCGAAGACCAGCCACGGTGATCCCGTTCTACTGTGAAAATCCATATGACGAAAAAACGAAGGGTAAAAAACATCTAAGACCCGATTGAGATTCGAAGAGTCAATTTTGGGTCGAACTCACATCTACGGTGAAAGATGCAATCCGTCCAAAATTCCGAAACTGTGTCATACGACTTTTAGAAATGGTTGCATGGATTTGAAACAGAACAGTACCGTGGTGCACCTCTCTCCAACGATGGTAAATCGAAGCCAGCCACGGTGATCCCGTTTCACCGTAAAATTTTACGTGACGATAAATACAAAGGGTAAAAATCATCCGAGTCCCGATTGTGATTCGGAGCGTCTTTTTTGGGTATGAAATGGTGCATTGATGGCTTAAATCTATCAAAGCCGTAGAACTCATTGAGAGCTTCGTTTTGAGTGGTAATGGCTCCCGTTATTCTAAACGAGCCAATAGTTATGGCCATCGGAAGAGTCGATATCCACAGGGTGTAGCACCTACAGTTAAAGGTGCAACATCTGTCAGAAGTAACGAAACTATGCCGTACGACTTTCAAAAATAGGTGCATGGATTTGAAACGAAACAGTACCATGGTGCATCATTCTTCAGCGATGGTAAATCGAAGCCAGCCACGGTGATCCCTTTTTATCGTAAAAACCCACGTGACGAAAAAACGAAGGGTAAAAAACATCCAAGACACGATTGAGATTTGGACAGTCTTTTTTGGGTATGAAACTATGCAATGATGGATTAAAGCTTTCAAAGCCATAGATATCACAGAGAGCTTCATTTTGACAGGTTGTGGCTCTCGTAACTCTAAACGAGCCTACATTTATGGTTGTCCGAAGAATCGATATCCATAGGGTGCGATATCTATGGTGCAAGGTGTAACATTTGTTCAAAATTCTTTAATGGTGCTGTAACGACCCGCAAATCCGTACCCCTTGAGTTAACACTATTCTACAACAATCAACTCAAGGTGTACAGAAATACGAACCATTTGGGTTAAAGAAGAAGAGGTAGAAGAAGAAAATAGAAAACAACATCAGAATCTAACCATCGCAGCGGATTAAAATATAATAGATAATAAATAAGTTTACTCAAAAATCAAATATCTCTGTTTATATATTACATCATCAGAGTACATCAATCACAGCTCAACATCAATATCATACAATGGATACACGACAACTCAAGATACACGACAACTCAAACACAGCGGGATAAATATACATACATAAATATATATATATATATAAACAAGTACGGGAGTACGTATCGTCATCTTGCTCGTCTCCTGAGCTCCACAGCATCATATCCTGTATGCTATAATACTCGGTCTATATACAAGTACTTATAAAATAGCCGAAATTGTTACATTCATTAAATTCCAGCTACTAGCCACAAAGTGGGTAATACAAACAAAACTCGTACAAGGGTCGTAGGGAGAATGGATTTTCCAACTAATGACTAGGCACTGGGGTACCACCTGTCACAGTACGGGGCCTAGATCACCGTACCGAGGAGTACGCCGCTCCCCTGCAACACAAGGCCGGGACTACCCCTTACTGGACAATCTCGAGTGAGATCACCCCGCGGTTGGGATCAGCAACCGTCCACTACGCCGAAATAAAAAGGGACATCTAGACTGGAATGACCTCACCCTGCTTGGGTGCTACCCACCTAGCCTTGCTGCGTAACCCCTGATTTTCAGTCATTCCCATTTGATGAGGCTTGAGGCTAAGCGTTACCTTTTTTAGAATATATTCCTTAGAATGCCCATTGTCCACCTGACGATGTTTCACAAACATTCATCCATACAAGTCTGTCCCGGGTTCGAACGGAACCGAAGGCACTATTCCTATTACGTCCATTTTGGAAACATCCTCAGGATTAGTAGAGACTAGCCCTTGCACTTCACTGCTCCATCTTCGAATCCAAAATCGTTTACACGAAACGTACAAACCGGATCGAAGTGGTTTTCGAGAAATAAATCTCGATCCCGGTCTCTTCGAAACGATCAGCGCATTTGTCCAATATTGATAGTCGGTGATTTAACTATCAATTAATATTCACAAACAACCATCCAACCAATGAATAATTTCCCAAATTATTTATTGCCTTCAAAATATCTTCACAAGATATATTTCTATTTTCAACCTTTTGAAAACAGTTTTCAAACCATTCTTCCTTTCTAGAATAAAATTTCCCAAATATTTTCCTATCTCCACTGAAATTGCCAAGCACAAACTAAAATTTTAAAATAATTTAAATCACTTTACTTTAAAATATACTTTTAAGACATTTAAGTTAAACTACTTCAAAAATTTGTTAAAAATACATACTATATAAATATTTGAAAATAAGGTTACTTTATAAAATATATCTAAATACTTAATCTTAAACAAACTACTAAGTCACTCTTTAAATAATTATTACTATAATAGATTGAAAAGGAAAGACTTACTTTATAATTTAAATATTAGAAATAATCAATCTTCCAAACTTTCTTTTTAAATCAACCTTAAAAAAAACTTTTAACTTATATTTAAAAGCTTACTTTGAAAACGTACTTGGTTATCCAGGGAGAAGATCCAACTTCAATCACTTAAATCAATTTTCCCAAATTGATTTCAAATTTATCCCATTTGAAATAATTTTCTTTAATTACTTAATTCATTTCAAAATTCATGAAGTATGGACTTAATTATTATGATTGTTATTTTCCGTTTGATTCTAAAACTTTTAACGGAAATATACAAATTCCATATTTTTCCCAATTTCTTCTTTATTCTTTCAATAATTTAAATCTTAACCTTTAAATAAATGTTTTGTTCTTTTAAATAATAACACTGAATTTTTACAATTCATTAACTTCCTGTTTATTCAAATTTCCTTTCTATACTCAACATTTATTTAAATTGTTTTATACCCTCTGTTGTGATTATTTTATATTCTATGATGAATATTATTGATATTATTGATAATTGGTATATTGAATGTTATGGTAAAGTTTTAACACTAATTTTTTCCAAAACCCCTTTAAACTTACATATTTAATAGCATTAAAACTTATTTGAATGAATTTAAATTATAAAACTTTATTTTAGTTCCAAATCTAGAATTTCAAAACTAAGTTCTGGTTTTCAATTTTGGAGTTAACTTTATTTTAATCTTTCCTTAAGAGTTTAAATTTTCATTTGAACTCAACTCTAGTTTGAAAATACTTTAATTATTAAACACTGTTAAGTTATTAAAACAATTTAAATTTTGAAACTTTATTATTTCCAATTATTATTTCAAAACTAACTTAAATTCACTATTTAAACTTGATTTAGAACTAGGCTTGACTTTGATTAAATTTTAAAACCAAGATTTCAAAACTGTAAAAAAAAACAGTTACAAGTTTTAAAACATGAATACCAACAACCCGAGTCCCCCTCTGGTTTACTTCGAGTAAACATACGAAGTTCCCGAGATAAACAACCACTTGCTTCGAGTCTCCTCTCATCACAATTCAGGACTGCTTTATACTTATCGAGCCAATCCATTCCCAAAATAAGATCAAATCCTTTAAAATTTAACACAAAGTCAAGGCTAGTTCTAAATCAAGTTTAAATAGTGAATTTAAGTTAGTTTTGAAATAATAATTGGAAATAATAAAGTTTCAAAATTTAAATTGTTTTAATAACTTAACAGTGTTTAATAATTAAAGTATTTTCAGACTAGAGTTGAGTTCAAATGAAAATTTAAACTGTTAAGGAAAGATTGAAACAAAGTTAACTCCAAAATTAAAAACCAGAACTTAGTTTTGAAATTCTAGATCTGGAACTAAAATAAAGTTTTATAATTTAAATTGATTCAAATACGTTTTAATGCTATTAAATATGTAAGTTTAAAGGGGTTTTGAAAAAATTTAGCGTTAAAACTTTATTAAGGATAAATTGGAATTTATTTAGAAAGTAATTTGAAATAAATGTTTAAACATATTGTAAGTGAAAATTTAATCAATTATAAGACAGTTTACTTTAAGTAATGAAGATATAGAATTTATATGCATTAACCTTTAAGTTAATTAAGTATGAATAATTAATGATTGATATTATTTAAATTAGTAATTATGAATTTAAATGTATTAATCAAAGTTGAATAATGAATTAAGAAAATAATATGTGATTAAGGATCATAGATTTTTATTTAAATTAATAAATTTTATAGTTAATTAACTTATTTATTTAAATTGAGTTAATAATAGAATTAAGTATAATTCGAGTTAAAATTCTTTTAAAATGGTTATTAAACATAAATACTTATTTATTTACATAAATCTTGTTGAATTGCATAAAATAAATTGTCATTTGATGTAAATGGAAGTAATTAAAATTCTATGAATTGATAGGAGTAAAATAAATTGATTTTGAGAGCAATTGAATTAAATATGAGCTCGGTTTGCTTAAAAATAAATGGTAGTAAGCGATTGAGTTTTAAACCATTCAAATTGATGGAAATGTATACGAATGGATTGAAAACTATTCGAATTGAATGAAGTGGTTATAAATTAATTGGAATAGTGGAATTAATATGAAAATTGCATAAGTTGCTTACGGGAAAATGTTTGGTGTGAATTTCTTTAGAATTCATATGTTTTAACCATTGCAGCTAAGTGAAATATAGTTAAACTACATATATTCGACACTTACATGTTTAAATTGAGTAAGTACAGGTACATGGGAGCCGTGTGGCTGTTTTTGGTTGTGCTGTTTGCTAAAAATAATAAGCTTGCTTGCTTAAAAATGCTAAATAAGGTACGCCTACGTAATAAAAATAGGAAATATGAACTGTTTTTGGTTTTTCCGACCGTGTGGGTCAATGTATATATATTTATCTCTTTTGTCAAATTGCAAAAGCTCCTCCGTACAAAGGGGACTCTGCCAAAAAAATTCAGAAATTTTGGGAGTTAGAAAATTTTGTTACCGACAAACGTATTCAAACTGAAAATTGAAATAGGTTAGTAAATGAAACTAATAAAAGTAATGACATGAATTTATAATAAATGACAAATAAAATTTAAATATTCAGAGTTAAAGATAAATTAAATTCGTATGGAAATGAAAGAATCAATTTGAATAGAATTTTATATAAACTAAGATGGTAAGATGAAAGTAAATATAAGAAACACATAAATGATTATACTAACTTATGGAATGGTGCATCAAATTGAATATTACAAATATATTCTAAGATGATGTTTGGATTAATAGATATTGACAGTGGTAAGGAAGTCAATAAAATGTTTTAAGTTGTGTTTAGATATTAGTGCTAAGTAGGATATGCAGGTAATCTAAAGGGAAAGGAGATATGGCTTGATTTCAAACGATGAAAATTTCAAATGCTCGACAAAAGGTATTTATTTAATTTGGTATGAAATTTGATTGGGATTTGGATTGAGCTACTTGGCATTTTGTTTTCTTTTTGGATTTGGAAGGCCGTAGAGCCATTTTGTAGTTGTACCGAGTCAGCCGCGCAAAGGAGACGCTGGTGAAATTTTTCGGGAATTTAGAGAGTTAGAAAAATTTTGAGAAAATTTTGATAATTCAGAATTTAGTTTTGAATTATAATGTAAATGATTGTATAAATAGAGTTGTTTGGGAACTATGGAAAGGTTTGAGAAGTTAATAAGAATAATAATGGGTCTTTTATAAGAACATAGTGGGTAAGATGTTGAATTGTTAGAAACCGTTTGGTTTCAGAAAAAAAAAGTAAACGGGTATTGGACCACTCTTCCTAACTAGTAATTTCGGGGACGAAATTCTTTTAAGGGGGGAGGAATGTGACGACCTAGAATTTTCGAGCATTTAAAATCAGAATATTTAATTGATTTTAAATATTCAATAGAGTAATTTTAACTTGAATTACGAATATTACAATTTATTTGATAATTAAATTATTGAATCAAATAATTTGAAATTTGATAAGATATGAAATCTGGAATTTTAAGCTTGTTGAAAATAATTTGAAGGCTTATAAAATTTATATTGTTAACATTAGAGATAATAGAGGTGTTAAAATTTAATTGAACGGTGATTTGTCCAGTTTTGAAATTTTACTGTTTAAACCGAATTTAAAAATAGCCTTCCGAGGTATAGTCTCGGAATTCAACGAAATCAGTTCCATTGGATCCATAATATTTTATTATTATTAGATTTCAATTTTCGTAGTGTTTGGAGTTGTAGTGTGAGCGTACGATATATAAACGCGCTTAAATCAATATCGGAAATTTAATATAGTGACTGAATCCATAAAGCTATCTTCTCCATACGATCGAATTAGGGCTCGAAACCTTTTCCATTGTGTTCAAAGTGATTAGTTTTATTAAACAACTGTAACAACCCGCAAATCCGTACCCCTTGAGTCAACGCCATTCTACAACAATCAACTCAAGTTGTACAGAAATACGAACCATTTGGGTTTAAGAAGAAGCGGTAGAAGAAGAGAAAACAAAATCAATATCAGAATCTAACCATCGCAGCGGAATAAAATATAATAGATAATATATAATCTTTACTCAATCAAATATATCTCTGTTTATATATTACATCAATCAGAGTACATCAATCACAACTCAACATCAATATCATACAATGGATACTCAAGAACTCAAACAACGGAATATATATAAAACAAGTGCGAATATACGTATCGTCATCCAGCTCGTCTCCTGAGCTCCACAGCATCACATCCTGTATCCTATAATACTCGGTCTGACCCGAGCATTATAGTTAAATAACAACCGAGTCAGTCTGGATCACCAGTGTGAGAAAATCACACCCAATTGATTATTAAAGTTTCAAAAATCCTTTGTAAACAGAAGCATCTCGTAAGACCACGCCACAAATAAACATGTCGGGATTTTACCTTACGATGGCTAAAACATTTTTATTAAAGTCCTCTGATATTATAATAGTGTCTATAGAAAGTAAAATAGAATCTAGCTGAAATGCTTGCATCTCACGTTTCAGCAATAGTTGGGCACAATCAAAACCGTACGGGCGCGTGTGGAAAATGGATTCCAACTAATGGCTAGGCACTGGGGTACCACCTGTCACAGTACCTGGTCTAGATCAGCGTACCAAGGAGCCACCCTAACTCCCCTGCAACACAAGACCGGAACCATCCCTTACTGAACAGTCCCGAGCAAGATCACCCCGCGGTTGGGATCAGCAACCGCCCAATGAGCCGAAATAAAGGGGCATCTAGACAGGGATGACCTCACCCTCCAGTGGGGGCTACCCACGAAGCCTTGCTGCGTATCCCCTGATTTTCAGCCATTCCCATTTGATAAGGCTTGAGGCTAAGCGTTACCTTTTTAGAATATATCCCTTAGAATGCCCATCGTCCACCTGACGATGTTTCGCAAGCATTCATCCATACTAGTCCGTCCCGGGTTCGAACGGAACCGAAGGCACAATTCCTACTACATCCATTTTGGAAATATCCTCAGGATTAGTAGCGACTGGCCCTTGTACTTCACCGCTCCATCTTCGAATCCAAAAATCGTTTTCACGAAATGTACAAACCGGATCGAAGTGGTTTTCGAGAAATAAATCTCGATCCCGGTCTCTTCGAAACGATCAACGCATTTGTCCAATATTGATAGTCGGTTATTTAACTATCAATTATATTCACAAAACAACCATCAACCAATAAATAATTCCAAATTATTTATTAGTCTCCAAAAATATCTTCACAAGATATATTTCTATTTTCAATCCTTTGAAAACAGTTTCAAAACCATCTTTCTATTCAGAATCAACTTTCCCAAATATTTTCTATCTCCTCTGAAATCACCAAGCACAAAAATGGATTTTAAAATAATTTAAAACAATTTACTTTGAAATATATATTTTAAAACATTTAGGATATAACTACTTAAATAATTTATTAAAAATACATACTATAAGAATTTGAGAAAATAAGGTTACTTTATAAAATATAAAACCAGGTTTTCACTTTTAAAACAAATACTAAGTCACTTTTAAATAATTAATGCTATAATATATTAAAAGGAAATACTTGCTTTAGAAATTAAATATTAGAAATAATAATTTTACAAAACTTGTTTTCTTTTAAAAAAAAACAACTTTAAAACATTTAATTTACATTAAAATTTACCTTTAAAAAACATGTACTTGGTCACCCAGAGAAAATTCCAACTTCAAACACTTAAATCAATTTTTCCCGAATTGATTTCCAATTTATTTCATTTGAAATAAATTTCTTTACTTATCAGTTCATTTCGAAATTCATTGATTATGGACTTTATCATTATTTCAGTTTGAATTTTAAATCCTTTAGCTGAAATATACAAATTTCAGATTATTCCAAATTTTTTATTTATTCTTCTTAAATAATATAAATCCTCAACTTAAAATTAATGTTTTGTTCTTTTAAACAATAACATTGAAATTTAAGTTTTCATTAACTCTCTATTTATTTAAAATTTTCCTTCCCATACTCAAGATTTATTTATTAAAATTTTAAAGTCACTTTATTTCCTTTCCAGTTCATTCATAAATTTATTCAACTTTACTATAATTATTTTACTTACAATTTCACTTCTTTTATTTCATTCCCAAACTCAAATTTTATATTTGGTAATTCATTATTGTCCGATTATAACAATCAAGCCATAGCATTCAATAATTCCACATAATTCATTGCAGGATATCAAATATTCAGAACAGAGAATATTAAATAATTAAATAAAGTTGAGGGGTCCAGTTGGATCCCTCCAACCTGTTTTTTTCCCTGCATCCACAGATGTTAGCACAACATAAAATGCAAATTCCAAATATATACCACACCACAGCACATAAGTCAATTCCATCATTTCAAACAATTATTTGAATTTAATCATTTAAATTTAAATTTAACTGAGTGAGATTAACTCACCTTTTCCTTTGTTTGCGATCCAATCCAAACCAGCTTGTTCGTCATTATGTTCGACCTTGTGAGCATTAATATGATTTATTAATATTTTAATTGATCGAACAATTAATTAGCATTAAATAAATTAACAATTAATTCCCAATTTAACAATTTAATTTACCATGATTTATTTCACACTAATGATGAAATTAATAAAATATTTTAGCAACACCATAAATTTAATAGGTTTGTTAAACAAATCTGTTTCCAAAAATAAAATTTCCATTTAATACATTTAATTTAATTCTCCTAAATATACTAACAAATTAGTTAATTGGAATGTAAATATTTATATTGGTATATACTTATTATCATTATAATATAACTTTTTTTTTCTTTCTCTGTAATATATATGTTCATATATATATTACACATTTAAATTTAAATGAATAACTGCAATTTAAAATTTGAATTAACCTAAATTATTAAAACAACGATCGATACCTCGTTGAACTGCGGCCATCAGGACTTCAGTCCCCACCACGCGAACTATGCCCTAACCCCTACTCGATGCTCCACCCATCGTCGACCGCGACCTCACCCTGCCCCTCCGATCCACGAAATCTCGACTGCACAGTACATCGCTCCATCCCAACAATAGCCGCACCTCCTATGCTTCCAACCATAGGTGCTAATTTCGGTGCCATGCTCGACCCACCGAGTTTCGCCACCGAGCCTTGTCGCTGCCACTGAGATGCGCGCAACCCTAGCCTACAGACGCGCGCGGCGTTCTCCACCCCTCAAATCCACGCGCGCACGATAGCCGCATACTCGCGATTGAAGAAGAGAGAGAAGCCATTTTATTTTGTTGAATTTCTTTTTTTTTCATTTACTGACGGTTCGATTTAGATAATAAGGCTTCGGCCATTATCCCCCATTTTTTTCTGCTGTTTGCTTGTAACCGTAGAAGAAAAAGGGTGAGACTTTGATTAGAAGACCCGGCTTGGCTTCCAGAAGAAGGAAGAACGTGAGTACCACCCTCTGCCCAGTGTTGAAATCAATAAAGTATGTAATTTATCTTTTGACAATAGTATTATATTAAATATACCTACATGTTTTTTTTTGTTTCATTTTTTCTAACTCAAATTTAAACTTGAAACTGTCACAATTCCGCAAATTGGAAACCTTGATCATATGAAGGAGATAACCTTTTGAAGCGACTTTGAATTCCCGATATAAACTCCAACGCGTTTATATATCGTACGCTCACACAACAATTCCAATCGCTACGAAATTTGAAATCCATTAATAATCCAATATTACGGATCCAGTGGAACTGGTTTCGTCGAAATCCGAGACTGTGCCTCGGAAGGCTATTTTTAAATTCGCTTTAAACTATAAAATTTTAAAACTGAACAAACCACTGTTAGATTTAATTTTAACCCTTATATTATATTCAATGTTATCAATATAAATTTTATAAGCCTTCAAATTATATTTTAACAGACTTATCCAATTCAAATTATTTAATTCAACAATTTAATTGTCAAATAAATTATGATAATCATAATATAAGTCAATAATTAACCTTTAAATATTTAAAATCAATTAAATATCCCGATTACAAATGCTTAAAAATTCCGGGTCGTCACATTCCTTCCCCCTTAATAGAATTTCGTCCCCAAAATTACTAGTTAGGAAGAATGGTCCAATACCCGTTTACCCTTTTCCCCCAAACCAAGTGGTTTCTAACAATTCGACATCTTACCAATTATCTCTTCTTCTTTTTAATAAAAGACCCATTATTATTCTTATTAACCTTCCAAACTTTTCCAAAACCTTCTATAGTTTTCAAATAACTTACTTGATCAACTATCCAAATTATAATTCAAAACTAAATTTTGAATTATCAAAATTTTCTCAAAATTTTTCTAACTCCCTAAATTCCCGAAATTTTTTGCCAGCGTCTTCTTTGCGCGGCTAGCTCGGTACAACTACAAAATGGCTTTACGACCTCTCAAATCCAAAAAGAAAACAAAAGGCCAAGTGGCTCAATCCAAAATCCCAATCAAATTTCACACCAAATTTAAATACATACCTTTTTGTCGAGCATTTCAAATTTACCCTTTTGAAATCAAGTCCAATTTTCTTTTCCCTTTATGACACCTGCATATCCTGCTTAGCAATAATATCCAATCACAACATTCCAAAAACATTTTATCGACTTTCTTACAAACTGTCGGTATTTATTCATTGAAATATTAACTTAGATTATATTTGCAGTATCAATTCTCAATCAAGAATTCACCATTCCCTTCTTAAGTTAGTATAAGTATTTTATATGTTTCTTATATTTATTTTCATCTCACACTTTAGTTTATATCTATTTCTATTCAAATCGATTCTTCCATTTCCATATGAATTCAATTTATCTTTAACTCTGAATATATAAATTTTATTTGTCATTTATTACAAATTCATGTCATTACTTTAATTAGTTTCATTTACTAACTTATTTCAATTTCCAATTTGAAATCATTTTGTCGTTAACAAAAATTCTCTAAAAAAATTTCAAAAATTTTCTAACTCCCAAAATTTCTAAATTTTTTTTGGCAGAGTCCCCTTTGTATGGAGGAGCTTTTGCAATTTGACAAAAGAGATAAATATATATACATCGACCCACACGGTCGGAAAAACCAAAAACAGTTCATATTTCCTATTTTTATTGCGTAGGCGTACCTTATTTAGCATTTTAAGCAAGC
Source organism: Allium cepa (assembly GCA_030765085.1). Classification (NCBI taxonomy): domain Eukaryota; kingdom Viridiplantae; phylum Streptophyta; class Magnoliopsida; order Asparagales; family Amaryllidaceae; genus Allium; species Allium cepa. Next base: position 66,070,831 of record CM060935.1, read on the forward strand.
GGCTATTTATTTAGTAGTTAATGCAACCCAAATCCAGCCACACGGCTTCCAAAAACCTGTACTTACTCAATTTAAACATGTAAGTGCCGAGTATATGCAGTTTAACTATATTTCACGTAGTTGCAGTGGTTAAAACATGTGAATTCTAAAGAAATACACATCCAACATTTTCCGTAAGCAATTTTTCACAACTTTCATACTAATACAACTATTTCAATTAATTTACAAACCATTTTCATTCAAATTTGAATGGTTTAAAACTCAATGCTTACATTTAATTTATTCTTAAGCAAACTCAATTCATATTTGATTCCGTTGCTTTCAAAATCAATTTATTTTACTTCTATTAACTCGTAGAATTTTAATTACTCATATTTACATCAAATGACAAGTTATTCTATGCAATTTGACGAGATCTATGTGAATAAACAAGTATTTATGTTTTATAATCAATTTAAATGGATTTTAACTCAATTTATTCTTAATTCTATTCCATTTGAATTTTTTTTTTACAATCCATATATTCTCAGTTTCATTGCATTTCAATTTTATTAACCAAATTAGTTCATTCAAAACCATTCGACAACAATCAACTCAAGTTGCAGCTTAAGTTGTACATAATTATTCATTTTAAATTTGTTTTACTTGTAAAATGAAAATGAGCTTAAGTATAAATTTGAATAAATTGAAGTAAATTGACTTAAGCTGAAAAAATCAAAGAGAGTTGAATTTAATTCAACTTAAACCAAGTTTAACGATATTAGATTGAATTTGAATCATGTAAAAATAAATTCGGATCGAAAAAGAATTTGGTGTAAATAACATGTAAGAAAATGAAAATTCATAATGTATTGAGTGGATAAACTAATTATATTGAATAAACAAATGGAAGGGGATTCTTAATTAAATAATTGTAAACCATTTAAAATGTTAAAGAATTGAAACGGTTATTGAGTGAAATAGCCTGGATTGTCTTCGAGCTAAATAAAACAGTTGGAATAAACAAATATGGAATGAAATGTAAATAAATGGATTGTTAATGAAATTTAGAATGAGTTGTCGAGCTAAATAAATGGTTGTGAATGGATTCAAATAAAAGGGAAATTTAATTGGCAATTAAGATGAACCTAGGTTGTAAATGGTTTGAATGACCTAGTTGGTTAATAGAATGAAATGCAAGTGAATGTATTCAAATTTGATATGCATTGAAATGAGAATATTTAGATTGTGAATAAATTTGAAAATGAAATAGGATTAAGTATAAATCGAGTTGAAATCCATTTAAATTGGTTATAAAACATAAATGTTTGTTTTTTCACATATATCTTGTCAAATTTGCATAGAATAAATATCATTGGATGTAAATGGAAGTAATTAAAATTATATGAATTAATAGGAGTGAAATAAATTGATATTTGAAAGCAATGGAATTAAATATGAATTGGGCTTGCTTAAGAATAAATTAAATGTAAGCGATTGAGTTTTAAACCATTCAAATTTGAATGAAAATGGTTTGTAAATTAATTGGAATAGTTGAATTACTATGAAAGTTGTAAAAATTGCTTGCGGAAAATGTTGGATGTGCATTTCTCTTAGAATTCATATGTTTTAACTGTTTCAAATAAGTGAAATGTTGTTAAACTTCATTTATATCGCAATTACATGTTTAGATTGAGTAAGTACAGGTACCTGGAAGCCGTATGGCTGGATTTGGATTGCATTAGCTGCTAAATAAATGAGCTACTTGCTTAAAAATGCTAAATAAGGTACGCCTATGCAATAAAAATAGGATATATGAACTGTTTTTGGTTTTCCCGACCGGGTGGGTCGATGTGTATATATTTATCTCTTTTGTCAAATTGCAAAAGCTCCTTCGTACAAAGGGGACTCTGCCAAAAAATTTCAGAAATTTTGGGAGTTAGAAAATTTTGTTAACGACAAACAAATTCAAAATTGGAAACTAAAATAAATTAGTAAAGGAAACCAACTTAAAGTAATGATATGAATTAGTTATTAATGGGAAATAAAGTTTAAAAATTTAGAGTTTAAGATGAATTGAACTCATATGTAAATGAAGAATCAACTTGAATAGAATTAGAGAATTAGATATAAACTAAGATGGTAAGATGAAAGTAAATATAAGAAACATATAAAATGCTTATGTTAACTTAAGTAAGGAATGATCAATTCTTAATTGGAAATTGAATATTGACTTTTTGTAAGAAAGTCGATAAAATGTTATTGAAAGTTGTGATTGGATATTAGTGCTAAAAAGGATATGCAGGTATATAAAAGGGAAAAGAAAATTGGATTTGATTTCAAGAGATAAATTTAAAATGCTCGACAAAAAGGTATGTATTTAAATTTGGTATGAAATTTGATTGGGATTTGGATTGAGCCACTTGGCCTTTTGTTTTCATTTTGGATTTGAGAGGCCGTAGAGCCATTTTGTAGTTGTACCGAGTCAGCTGCGCAAAGGAGATGCTGGCGAAATTTTTCTGGAATTTAGGGAGTTAGAAAAATTTAGAGAAAATTTTGATCATTTAAGATTTGGTTTTGAATTATAATTTGAATAGTTGAACAAGTAAGTTATTTGAAAACTATAGAAGGTTTTGGAAAAAGATTGGAAAGTTAATAAGAATAATAATGGGTCTTTTATAAAAAGATAGTTGGTAAGATGTTGAATTGTTAGAAACCGTTTGGTTTCAGGGAAAAAGTAAACGGGTATTGGACCATTCTTCCTAACTAGTAATTTTGGGGACGAAATTCTTTTAAGGGGGGAGGAATGTGACGGCCCAGAATTTTGAGCATTTTAAATTGGGATATTTAATTGATTTTTTAAATATTTAAAAGTTAATTATAACTTAAATTCAAATATCACTAATTATTTGGTAATTAAATTATTGAATTAAACAAATAAGAGGTGAGTGAAATATGGAATCTGGAATTTTAAGCCTGTTAAAAATAATTTGAAGGCTTGTAAAATTTATATTGATAATACAGAGGATAATAGAAGCTGTAAAATTTAAATTAGCAGTGGTTTTTTTAGTTTTGGAATTTTATATCGTTTAAATTGAATTTAAGAATAGCCTTCCGAGGCACAGTCTCGGAATTCGACGAAATCAGTTCCATTGGATCCGTAATATTGTATTATTATCGGATTTCAATTTTCGTAGTGTTTGGAGTTGTTATGTGAGAGTATGATATATAAATGCATTGATATTGCATTGCGTATGATAGCTAGCATCGTATAGGGGTTTAAAAAAAAACACTAGCATTATCTTCTCCAACACGCTTCTTCATTTAATAAAAAAAAATTCTCGCGTCTTCCTTCTGAAGAAAGCCAAGCTGAATTTTTTTAATCCAACACGCTTCTTCATTTAATAAAAAAAAATTCTCGCGTCTTCCTTCTGAAGAAAGCCAAGCTGAATTTAAAAAAAAAAAATCATGCAACCTAAATCCTAAATCAAAGTCCAAAAACAGAAGTCAACGAAGAAGAATTTTTTTTTATGGCAACCGCACACAAATCCAAAAATCACGACTCCTTCTTTCTTCCCCTTTTCTTCTCTATTCGATTCGAAATCAATGGGGCTGAACCCTTTTCTTCTTTCAAAACCCCCAAACCCGATACCACTCAGTGGAAACAAAATGAGAACCCTAAACTGATTGAAGCTATATCCATGGCCGACCGAATGACTCCATCGAAGCACGCGAGCTTGGCCGAGGTCATGACAGCAAGGGGGAAAGGCGATATTAGGGTTCGTTTTGAGGGATGCAGCGCGATTGGCTATCTCGAGGGTGACTTGTGGTCGCGACAGTAGGTCATGGCAGCGAGGTCATGGTAATCGCGATGGTCGTGACAGCGAGGACATGACAGCCGCGATGCGAGACGCGATTTTGGAATGTAGGTAGGAGCTCGATAGTGTTGTTTGCCTGATTCGAGTTAGGTAATTTAAAATTTATGCATTTTTAATTTATTTTAAGTTTAAAGCTTGGGATTTATATTCGTTCATCAGGTAAAGTAAGTAGCTATTTTATTAGTGACTGAGAATGTTACTTTTTATGCGGTTTGGAAAGGAAAAAATATATATTAATCAAGAATCAGTATTTAGAACCAACACTGGATATTTGTGTACACATATAATGTTGAGAATATAAAGTCAGCCTACTGTTAACTTGAAATATGTATAGGAATTTCAAAATGATTGAAGTGTTAGTTAAAAACATAGATTTTTAAATCGGTATAAGTCATTTTATAAGTATATATATATACACACATATGAGGTTTCTAAACGAATAGGTGTATTCACTTATTATTATTTAATTTTAAATATTAGTATTTAGGAGGTTAACTTATTTAATTAGCATATCCTTTTATTTTTGGAAGTAATTTAAAAAAAAGGGAAATTTAGTTGAATAAAATTCTTAGTACTTCAATTATAAAAGGGAAGATAACTTGTTTGATTAGTTCAAAATATTAACGAACAATATAATATTTATACAAGGTCTGAAATCGTGGAATCAAATCGGGAATGAAGTGGATTGCAAATTTAAGAAGCAAAGGTGAGTTAATCTCACTCAGTTCAATTTGAATTTAAATTTAAACGATTGAATTTAAATAATTGTTTGAATGGGTGAAAATTGGATGATGTGCTATAGTATGATATATTTTGGAATTGGCATATTATTGTGCTAACATTTGTGGATGCAGGGAAAACAGGTTGGAGGGATCCAACTGAACCCCTCAACATTTATTATTTAATATTCTCTGATGTGATTACTTGATATTCAATGTTGAATATATTGGTATATTGGATGATGTGATTTGATTGGATATATTTATTGGGTATACTGAATTATCAAAAATATATAAATTGGATTTTGAGAAGAAAATAAAAGAAGTAAATTTGAGAGTAGAATAATTATAGAAATGTGAATAAAATTTAAGAATGAATTGGGAAAGAAATAATGTGCCTTTAAAATTCTAGTAAATAAATCTTGAGTATAGAAAAGAAATTTTGAATAAACAGGGAATTAATGAATTTTTAAAATTCAATGTTATTATTTAAAAAGAATAAAACATTTATTTGAATTTTAAGATTTAGAATATTGGAAAAAATAAAGAAGACATTGGGATAAGGTCTGGAATTTGAATATTTCAGTTAAAGGATTTTAATCAAACAGAATTAATAACATTAATAATAAAGCACATAATTAATGAATTTTGAAGGAATTGAGTAAGTAAAGAGATTTAATTCAAGTAGTATAAATTGGGAATCAATTTGGAAAATTGATTTAAGTGATTGAAGTTAGGATTCTCCCTGGATAACCAAGTACGTTTTCAAAGTAAATTTTTAAATATAGGTTAAAAGTTTAAAAGTTGTTTTTAAAAGCAAGTTTTGGAAAATTTCTTATTTCTAATACTTAAATTCTTAAGTAAGTATTTTCTCTTAATTTATTATATCAGTAATTATTTGAAGAATGACTTAATATTATGTTTTTAAAAGTATAAACCTAGTTTTATATTTATTAAGTAACCTTATTTTCAAATATTCATATAGTATGGTATTTTTAATAAATCATTAATGTAGTTTTAACTTAAATGGTTTAAAGTATATTTCAAAGTAAAGTGTTTTAAATTATTTTAAAATCTAGTTTTGTGCTCGGTGATTTCAGAGGAGATAGAAAATAATTGGGAAAGTTTATTCTGAAAGGAAAGATGGTTTTGAAACTATTTTCAAAGGATTGAAAATAGAAATATATCTTGTGAAGACATTTTGAGGTTAATAAATAATTTGGGAAATTATTTATTATTGGATGGATGTTTGTGAATATTAATTGATAGTTAAATCACCGACTATCAATATTGGACAAATGCGTTGATCGTTTCGAAGAGTCCGGGATCGAGAGTTATTTCTCGAAAACCACTTCGATCCGGTTTGTACGTTTCGTAAAAACGAGTGTGGATTCGAAGATGGAGTAGTGAAGTGCAAAGGCTAGTCGCTACTAATCCTGAGGATATTTCCAAAATGGATGTAGTAGGAATAGTGCCTTCGGTTCCGTTCGAACCCGGGACGGACTTGTATGGATGAATGCTTGCGAAACATCGTTAGGTGGACGATGGGCATTCTAAGGGATATGTTCTAAAAAGTTAATGCTTAGCCTCAAGCCTCATCAAATGGGAATGACTGAAAATAAGGGGTTATGCAGCAAGGCTAGGTGGGTAGCACCCAAGCAGGGTGAGGTCATTCCAGTCTAGATGTCCCTTTTTATTTCGGCTTAGTGGGCGGTTGCTGATCCCAATTGCGGGGTGATCTCACTCGGGATTATCTAGTAAGGGGTAGTCCCGGCCTTGTGTTGCAGGGGAGCAGGCGTACTCCTCGGTACAGTAATCTAGGCCCCGTACTGTGACAGGTGGTACCCCGTTGCCTAGTCATTGGTTGGAAATCCATTCTCCCTACGAGCCTTGTACGAATTTTGTTTGTATTACCCGCTCTGTGGCTAGTAGCTGGAATTTAATAATGTAACAATTTCGGCTATTTTATAAGTATTTGTATATAGACCCTATCATAATATCAGAGGATTTTTATAAAAGTTGTTTTAGCTATCGTAAGGTAAAAACCCGACATGTTTATTTGTGGCGTGGTCTTACGAGATGCTTTTGTTTTCAAAGGATTTTTGAAACTTTAATAATCAATTGGGTGTGATTTTCTCACGCTGGTATTCCAGACTGACTCGGGTGTTATTTAACTGTAATGCTCGGGTCAGACCGAGTATTGTAGGATACAGGAAATGATGTGGTGCTCGGGAGACGAGCTGGATGATGATACGTACTCTTGTACTTGTATATATATATTTCCGCTGTGTTGAGTTGTTGTGTATCCATTTGTATGACATTGATGTTGAGTTGCGATTGATGTACTCTGATGATGTAATATATAAACAGAGATATTTGATGTTTGAGTAAAGATTATTTATTATCTATTATATTTTATTCCGCTGCGATGGTTAGATTATGATGTTGATTTTCTATTTTCCACTTCTACTCTTCTTCTTTAACCCAAATGGTTCGTATTTCTATGCAACTTGAGTTGATTGTTGTAGAATAGTGTTGACTCAAAGGGTACGGATTTGCGGGCTGTTACAGTTACCAGCTGTGATGACCCGGCTTCCTACGCCTAGGAAGACGTGTCATCAATAAGAAAGAAAGGGATAGAAATAGAAAAGAAAAAGAAAGAAAGAATAACAACATCAGAATCTCACAGCGGAATGGAATAAAATATAATATATCAACATAACTATTACATAGTTATATATACATCAGAGTTTACAATATCATACAACATGACTATCATATACATATCTGTCAGAACATACATCTCAAATATCATGAACTAACTAACACAGCGGAACTATATAGATAGCTACATACGTCTGGTCTTTAGCTCCAACTCCTCCAGAAAACTCTATACTCCGAATACCTATCACTTGGCTACTCATAAAAATTTGAGTACCCAAGAGTTTATGAAAACAAAATATAAACTCCGTGTCAGACATGGGTCTGGTATGAGTAAACGGGTTAAATTTGTTTAACTTTGAAAATCATTTGAAATAAAGATATCACGTAAGATTTCCCACACATAAATACGGGTAATTTTTTACCTTACGCTAACCAAAACATTTTATAGGAAATTCAATGATATTATAATAGTGTCTAGGGTTTTCAAGTAAAATACAGAAATAGCTGAAATGCTTACATCTCACATTTCAACATAGTTGGGCACAATCAAAACGTACGGCGCTTATTGGCTATTGGATCCCATACAATGGCAGTGCTACTGGGGTACCGCCCGTCACAGTACGTGGCCTAGATCACAGTACCGAGGAGCCACCCTAACTCCCCTGCAACACAAGGCTATAACTATTCCTTACTGAACAGTCCCGAACAAGATAACCCCGCAGTTGGCTGCAGACCAACCGCCCACACAGCCGAATAAAAGGGACATCTAGACAGGGGTATACCTCGTCCTGCTTGGGCATGACCCACCTAACATTGCTGCACATCCCCTTTTTTAGCCATTCCCGGTTGATGTGGCTTGAGGCTGCGTTTAACTTTTTAGAACATATTTCTTAGAATGCTCATCGTCCTCCTGGCGATGTGCTGAAAGCATTCAATCCAAACAAGTTCGTTCCGGGTTCGAACGAAACCGAAGGCATTATCTCGTTACACTCATTTTGGAATCACCCTCAGAGTTAACGACAATAACCCTTGCATTCTGAAAACACCATCTCGATCTTCACTTGAGATTACACGACCTAACGTTTAATTTGGATCGATGTGGTTTTCGGAATATCAAATAGTATCTGATCCCGGTCTCATCGAAATCCAAACGCCATTTTAAAGGCCAAGTTGTATAATTAACTTAATAGTTTAAATTTAACAATTGAATTCATATAGCAATTTAACACAGATAAATAACATCAGATAAATCATATAGTAATTTAACACAGATAAATCATACATAATCATCATAGATATATCCAGAATGTCACAGAACATCACAGATATAAATAAACATCAGAGGCAATCAAATAGAGTCATTGATTTATATCAACAAGTTTGATTTGTTTTAAACTTAACTGCATACTTAAGAGTAAATTATATTTTATTCTTGCTTAATTAATTATTAATTAATTAACTTATTTCAATTCATCAATTACTTATTAATTATTTTCTTAATTAATTAATTAATTCTTATTACTAATCAATAACCTTAATTATTGATTTATAAAACTCAATTACACAATTAATTATTACTATTTATTTAATTAATCGTTACTTACTAATTAACTTAATCGTTTAATCATTAATTAATTATTTAATCTGTTAACTATGATTTGTTAATTAACCAACTTCAAATAATTAATTAGATTCTTAATTATAAATGATGTTATACAAGATTATCATTAAAATCTTTAATTACAAATTTGATTAAATTTGGAACTATGTATTAAATTATAATTATAAAATTATTTATCTACTTAATTAACTCTGTATTTAAATTAATTACTCCCTTTTGTTTTCTGCAAAGCTTAAAGTTCAACTTGGCTTAAATAATTTGGTCAATACTAATAATATAATTTATACTTAGCTTATTTTACTTTAACTTAATATGGTGGCAAACTTCTGGAAGTAAAACTCGAAGTCAACAATGTGATTTCTCGGGTCGAGCTCGAGATAACCCAGAAACCTTCTCGCGTACTTCACTGTCTTCTCTTCTTCTTCCCCTGTTTCTAATTCTTCTGTTTCTTTTTTTTAAAGGCTTAAGTTAGAAATGTTAAAACATATTAACACACGCACCCACTCAAAAAAACCCGAAGCTACCCTATGATAAACTCGAGTTCCACTCGAGTCGGCAACAGTTAGTACCTCCCCGCCGCCATGCACATGCACGGCGGTTCACCACCGCTCCAGCGCCTCTTGCCTCAACCCACAAATCGCACGGCCACCCCTCACCTGAAATCCAAACGCAGATATACCCTATCACCACGAAATCAAAATATGCCCCTAAATGTCGAACTGTTCCACGAACATGGTAGACAAATCCACCTCGTACTCTCTGTCGTGACCGCCATAGACGACGTGGCTCCGGTCAAACCTTGCCGACAACCCACTCTAGCATCTACCCAAATCTCATGGTACTCGGCGAAGCCTCGGCGACGCGACCTTCACATGAACAGAGCTCAAAACATAGACTCCTTAAACCCTACTTTTGATCATCTCCAAAAATCCATGCATTCGAAAATTCTTTTAGCATTTTTCTGTTAATCACACATCAATACCCTAGCTTCATGTAAAATTTCACCATCAATCATTGAATGAATCACCTGATATTCATGAAATAGCACCTACAGTTCACTAATGAACTGCTCTATAAATAGCTAACTAAAAAATTTGATTCTTGTCTTAAAAATCATATTAGTGTATGTTAAATCAATATATAAACTCAAATTTTCAATTTAAGTTATTTGAATTTTTACTATAATTATACTTTATACTGTAAATTCAACTTACAGTATCCATGCTGTTATTAAAACAGATATCCAGAGTTTACAAACATAACAGAACATTGTTATATCAACATAGTAATTCATTCATATGTCAATTATTAAAATTAAATTTCAAAAAGTTGGTTTACTCACCACTCTACTGTTGAAACAAAGGCTAGTTGGATGATGCAAGACACCTGTAGCTTGAATTTGATTAAGTTTGATAATCTGCAGTTTTGTTTATTTTTTCCTTGCTTTTTTTTCACTTACAAATGAGCTAAGGGATAAAAATGATGTATACAAATATTTATAACTTTGAACCTAATGACTTCTGGAACAAGCTTTACCACAATATATTGCTTTATTTTATATTTTTTTATTCGTTTTTGTACTAAAACCTGAGATGCATTAAGAATTTCGGCTGGCAGATATTTTGTTTCAGATTTAAGATGGCTAATTAATGTTTATGTCTTTACTTATGTTAACACAATCAATATTTACTGACACATATATTTGTACTAAGATGTATTCATATATCATACTTGCAGATTTTTGTTTGAACATACATATGTTAACATATAAACAAATGTTTGCTGCAGTTTTTCTTTTGGGTTTGTACTAAATGTTTTCATTTATGCTAACATCCTATTAATGTTTTGCTGACACAACATTTTGTATAAGGTATTGCAGGTTTTTTTTTGTATTATGATTTTTCTTATGATCACATATAAGTAATGTTTGCAGGTTTTCAATTTTTCTTCATTGTTGATGTTAACATTTCTATTTATATCTTATAGATATTATAGTTTTGTACTTAGGTTTATGATCCTACTTTTATGTTATATTCATGTTAAATATATAGAAGCTCATGTTTATAACCATATTTATAAGTATTTATATTTATATAGAAGCTCATGTTAAATATTTATAAGCTTATTTTATTTTAGTTATAAAAGCTATTGTTAGAAACATTGCTTGGCCTTATTTTTATTCAAAGCTTAAATTTTTCCAATATTTAATTTGTAATGTAATTGCAGTAATGTATTTTATATTTATATTTAATATGAATAGAATTGTATTATTATACTCATCATTATTAACTACTTTTATACCTTTGATATTAAGTGTCGTCCATACATAATGTTTCATTTAACTAAATAAAACAGATTTAATTTTAAATGTTGTTAAAGAGTCTATTTTATAATTTGAAATTATAAATTCCTTTATAATCCATATACAACTAATAATAGTCAAAATCTCATTTATTTATAAATGAAAATATTGTATTTTAATTAAATTTAATTAAAAATTTACTATAATAATAGGGTCAAAATTCCGGGATGTCACATTCCTCCCCCCTTAAAAGAATTTCGTCCCCGAAATTAAACAACAGTTAATTTCAAAAACTTAATATTAACACCCCAAACATACATATCATCCATACAAAACATCATTACTAATTATTCGGACATAATTTTGGATAAGCTTTTCTAAAACTATCAAGAGTTTCCCAGGTACAATCTCTGGGATCCTCACTCCATTGCACCTTGACGAGTTTCACCACTTTGTTCCTGAGTTGCTTTTCGTCTTGATCTACAATCTGAACAGGATCTCTAACTACAGTCAGGTTGGGTTCAACTTCTAAATCTTCCTGAACAACTGGTTCTATCACTAATGATGGGTCATGAATAAATTTCCTTAAATGAGACACATGGAATACATTGTGAATCCCAGACATCCGTTCTGGTAATTCAATTCTGTAGGCTACAGTTCCAATTCTTTCCAACACTCGGAATGGACCAATATATCTCGGAGCAAGTTTTCCCATCTTTCCGAATCTTATAGCACCTTTGATTGGGGAAACTTTGATAAAAACTAAATCTCCGATCTCAAATTCCAATGGTCTTCGTCTCTTATCTGCATATTTCTTTTGATGATCTTGAGCAGCTTTCATCCTTTTCTTGATAAGCTCAACCTTCGCAGAAGCTTCATGAATTAGATCGGGTCCGAGTACAAGTCGATCATTCGATTCAATCCAACAAGATTGGGATCTACACGGTCTTCCATACAGAGCTTCATAAGGAGCCATCTTAATACTCGCTTGATAACTGTTATTATAGGAAAATTCCACTAGATGAAGATGGTCTTCCCATGATCCACCAAAATCCAATACACAAGCTCGTAGCATATCTTCCAAAATTCGATTAAGCCTCTCCGTTTGTTCGTCCGTCTGAGGATGATAGGCTGTACTTAATCTCAAACTTGTTCCCAATGCTGATTCTAGAGCTTCCCAGAATTTACTAGTGAAAATAGGATCACGGTCACTTACTATGCTAACAGGAACACCATGTAATCTGACTATCTCCTTCAAGAAAATTTCTACCAAGGAAAATGCAGTGCGAGTTGGTTTAACTGGAATAAAATGGGCATTCTTCGTTAAACGATCCACAATTACCCATATTCCTTCATTACCTTTCCTGGTTTTAGGCAAACCGTCGATAAAGTCCATCGAGATCATCTCCCACTTCCATTCTGGAATTTCCAAAGGTTGCAATAGTCCTGCAGACTTTTGTTGATCTCCCTTCACTTTCTGGCAAATGGCACAACTATTTACAAAAGCAGCTACATCCTTCTTCATATTCGGCCACCAGAAAACTCTCCTCATATCTTTATACATCTTCGAGATTCCCGGGTGGATATTCAATTTGGAACGATGACACTCAGCTAAGACTTCTTGTCTCAATCCATCAATATCAGGCACACACAAACGACCATTAATCCTTAGAACACCTTGATCGTCTATCTTGAAATCCGAATACCGACCGTCCTTAGTCCCAAGAATTATTTCCTCAAAAGACTTATCCTCCGCTTGCTTACTAATTTGTTTTACTTATTTAATTGAATAATTGGGATTTGATTAAAGGAAAATCAAATTGGGATTTGATTAAAGGAAATAAATATAATTTGTTTTTAAGTAATCAATTAATTTGTTTTAAGTAATCTCAATAACTCAAGTACCTCGGAGTCACGTTCTGATCTTGATTTTTGGGGATGATGGGTTCTTCGGCAGTAAGGTATTCCGTTGCTTTTATTTATTTTATATATATAAAAAATTAGTTTAAATCAAATTATTAATTTGGGTTGAATAAATGAATGGAGATTAATTATTGGATTTATCCAAATAATAATAAATAGACAATAAAATTTTATATACCTACATGCAGTTTATAAAATGTTATATGCAGGCAGTTTAGAAGTGTAAATCTACCAGTTTATGTTAAGAATGTTTATTAGTGATTAATGTTGTTAATAAACCGATTTAATTTAATTTAGTTACCAAAAATAATTTATTTAAGGAGAATTTGTTAATTTAAATTTATTAAACGTTAACAGATTTTTTGTTAACCAAGGATATTAATAAATGGAATAAATATTTATACAAGGTTAAAAATCGAGAAAGAGGAAAGCTGGATTGGAATGGATGCCAATAAAAACAAAGGTGAGTTAATCTCACTCAGTTAAATTTAAATTTAAAAGATTAAATTTAAATAATTGATTGTATGGTCGAATTGATTGATGTGATATAGTACAGTATAATTTGAAATTGGCATATTATGTGATGCTAACGTCTGTGGATGCAGGGAAAACAGGTTGGAGGGATCCAACTGGACCCCTCATCTTTTATTTAAATTTATTTAATATTCTATGTTCTGCTTATTTGATATTCTATAATGAATTATGTGGAAGTATTGAATGCTATGGCTGGGTTGATATAATTGGGTATAATGCATTACCAAAATAATATATATAAAAATTGGATTTTTGAAGAAAATAAAAGAAGTGAATCTATAAGTAAAGTAATTATACAATAAATTTAAAGAATGAATTGGAGAAGAAATAAAGCGACTTTAAATTTCTAATAAATAAATTGTGAATATAGAAAGGAAAACCTAAATAAACAGGAAGTTAATGAATTATAAAATTCAGTGTTATTATTTAAAAAGAACAAAACATTTATTTAAAATTCAGGATTTAAATTATTGGGAAGAATAAAGAAGAATTTGGGAATAACCTGAAAATTGTATATTCCAGTTAAAAGGGGTTTGAAATCAAATAGAAAATAATAACAATTAAGTCCGTAACTAATGAATTTTTGAAATGAACTGATAAGTGAAGAAATTTATTTCAAATGGAATAAAATTGGAAATCAATTTGGGAAATTGATTTAAATGGTTGAGATTTGAAATTCTCCCTGGATAACCAAGTACGTTTCAAAGTAAATTTTTAAATATAAGTTAAAAGATTTTAAAGTTGTTTTAGAAAGTATGTTTTGTAAAATTTATTATTTCTAATATTTAGATTCTAAAGTAGGTATTTCCTGTAATCATTATATTAGTAATTATTTAAAAATTGACTTGGTATTTGGTTTAAAAGAGAAAATCTAGATTTTATATTCTATAAAATAGCCTCATTTTAAATATTCTTAAAGTATATATTTTTATAAAGTATTAAAGTAATTTTTAATTTAAACGCCTTAAAGGATAAGTTATAATAAGAGTTCTAAATTATTTTCAAATCTAAAGTTTTGTGCTTGGTTATTGTAACGACCCGTTAAGTTCGACCATTTAAAATTGTTTGTTTAATAGGATTTTGTAATTTATTTTAGTTGAAAGAATAAAGGTGGTAGATAAGTATTAAAATGAAGGCTAGAATAAATTATATAGAAGTGACTTAGAAACCTATTTAAAGACATTTGAATAAAATTCAAATGAATTAAGTAGAGAAAGAAAGAAAAATTCTTACCTGTACATAAAATTTAATATGGGAATATTAAACCAATTTAATGCAATAAAAGATTGTGAACGATAAATTGAATAGATTAAGAAACCCTGTTATTGCAAGTCAATAAATTTGTAAACCCTAATGAACATCTCAAAATTTATAAATTTATTGAAATTTAAGACATAGCATAAGCGTAGAACTATAGGTATGATGACAAACTTTTATAAATTGTCTAATTAAGGGTCAGCAAATTTATTTGGAAATCAAACTCAATTAAGGGTAAGTAATTATGATGGATTGATGGCATAAACGTTACTAATTTTTATCATAGTAACGGAAGTGCAGATGGAAGGCAACTGTAGAAATTTAAGTACGTATTAACAATTGAAAGGGACTGTCGATTGAGTGGAGTACTTTAGGTTGTCTTACTAAATTTAGAATTTAACATAAGACAAATAGAAATAAATCAATAAACATATAGATTTTAAGTTTATTATGATGAATTATTTTAGTGATATGACTTAGAATAAATGAAATAATTTGGGTTAATTGGTATTTAATGGAATTAAAGGTTGCAATATTCATAGGTAAGGATTTAGATGAAATAGATTGATGTATGAAAAATTTAATTTGATAAATGGCAATTAATTCCTTTAATTTGTGCAATTAATGTATGTTTAATTGATAACGATAAAAAGTTGATTTTTTTCAGTGTAACCAACGTAAAATATTATCATAGCATGATACTTGGTTTGAATAGAAGGATTTGATTTAATGTGAAAAATTTTGTTCTAAGTATTGAATAAAATTGGGAATCAAATTTTTTTTTTTATGATAATAACGTTAGTATTGGTTAATAAATAGATTTCAATGCAGTAACCAAATAAATGGAATAAGATGAGTATATATTGCATAGAAATGAAATGATAAATTATTGATGTAATGGAAGATATAACCATGTCAATTATGCATATAAGGTAATAAGGTAATGAAACCGAGGTAAATTAATTAATTGAGACTTTAAGTAAAATTAACGTGTGGAATTGACCAAGGTTCAATAAAATGAGAATTTGATTGGTTATATTTATTGGTTGAGAAATGTAAATGTGTATTTGGGGAATAAATTTAGTCAGACTTAAGTATTGAATTTAATTAATTAATATATATGATAAATGATGATTAAATAAAAACCCAATACTCTATATATATGTATAATATTTGAGTGAAAATAATAATACACTTATAAATGTGGAATTAAGAGTTTACAACAACTATTTTAAGTAAAGAAATTGTTCATTCAAGTAAATTTGAAACATCGCAATAGGTGTAGATTAAGTGTTGCGTTAAATAAATTATAAAGGAATAAATTTATAGAAACGTAGGAACGGAAGAATGAACATTATAGTAACGTAAAACGTATTGTAGGATAATAATTAAGTATAGGCTTGTAAATTAGATGTATGACAATAAATTTTGTACGTAAATCTTTCTATTAGTTGATAAGTCTTATTTTGATCAATTTAAAGGAATACACTAAATTTTGTAGTTAGTACGGAATATTGATGAGTGAATGAATAAGATGAAACAAAGGTGGAATGTATTAGTTGAGCTTTTAAGTTATTTATGTGATAAGTTACCAAAATTATAATTTTATCTAAATACAATAATTTATGCAAACAAAAGATGAACATTTTGAAATATTACCACAGTGATATATAAAAGAAACGTTAACTATGTAGTTGGAGAATAATTGATATATTTTGAGTTGGATAATAGAAATCAAGTTATTTATATAATTAGATTTAAGATGAGAGTATAAGTATATGATTAAATAATTGGGTTTTGCGAATAAAATTTATAATTCCCAAATAATAAGAAAACGCAGAGGTTAACACTGCGAAATTTATATACTTATAAATTTTAATTCACATCCAAGCTTGCTAAATTATTTGGAATTGATTGGATTATATAAGTAATGAAATTTGGCCAATATTTAAAGTTGAAAGAAAATTTGGATTTTATGATTTATTTTAATTTATTTAATAAATATTAAAAATAGCCATTTTTGTCACGGACTCGGATTTCGACGAAACTAGTTTCATCGGATCCGTAACGGTGAATTATAATAATGTTTCAAGTTTCGTTGCGATCGGACTTGTCGTTTGATCGTACGGACTCGAAACGCCTTGAAATTTACGCATTTTGAAATCAATTTGAAATTTTTATTTTTTTAGCATAACTTCTTCATACGATCGAATTTGGTCGCGAAACTTTTTCCATCGCGTTCAGAATATTTTGAAACACCTATTTGGATATATAGTTTTAACAAATTCGACTCCGGAGGCAGAACGGGCTTTTTGGGCCAACTATCGTTTAGCACGTTCGTTATCCGTACCCACCTAGCCTTCTTTTATCTGTCTATATATTTGCGATTATAAACCCTAGCCACTCCTTATTTTCATTTTTCTATACGTACATCTCCTTCTCAACTCCTCATTCCAATGGCAGAAAACCTAATTCCCAAATTCCAAAATTTTATTTCAAAAAAAAAAAAAAAAAAAAAAAAAAATTTTGTGGATCTGCAGCAGCTTCTGGTCGCGCTTCGGGTTTCAGAGGAGAAAACCCTAGAGCAACTTCGGGGCAGGAAGAAAATGACTCGGGTCGCTCCGGGTCGTTTTGGCGAAAACTCCAAGCAAGCATCGGGGAAATGAGGCGGCGCCCCGAAGTCGAACCCGAAGTTGACCCAGGACCAGAATTTTTCATTTTTCAAATTTTCATAACTTTTGCATACGAGCTCGGATTCACACGCGGTTTGTTTTGCTGGGATCGTATCGGAATTTCTGACGTTTTGGCACTGGTTTGGATGAATTTGGAGACTGTCCAATTTTTGGGTTTAAATTGGATTTGAATTCAATTTAAATTCAAAAGGTGAGTGTTTTAACCCACTCACAACTACTAGAAGCTTTTATGTTTGTTAAATAAATTTTAGAAATGAATAGAAATTTATTTATGAGCTTTTGGCATGTTATTTCATTCATATCTGTTGAATTGCATTTTATTGAATGTAACTGTTAATTTAATTGATTTATTGCGTGTTAATTGGCTGTTAGAAATTTTTGGTTGCATATGAACTGCTAGTTAACAGTTATGTCAATTATCACTGAATATAAATTGTTAGATTAATAGTTGAAAATTTTAATTTGAATAAACTGCCAGTTATCACCTGTTATATATGATCATATATATAATTGTTATTGATTGATATTGCTTGATGTTTGTGATTGGATGATGGATGTGTTATTGAAGGGATGTTTTATTTGATATCATTAAACTGCAAGTTAGTATGCATTTTTCATTTCATTCGGGATTGCGGTTTGAAATGATATACAACCGCAGTTTTATTTTTTTAATTTACGGATTGAAATGATAAATATCCGTATCACTTGACCATAGGATAGAAAACTATATACAGACACCGTGGTCTATATATAACTATTTTTAATGTGATTTCTATGGTTTGGATGGAATACGGTTTATAAAAATCTTAAATTTTATACTGAATAAATGTTTTCTTCCATAGTTATATGCATATGAAGTTGAAATTTTGAAATTAAAAGGTGAATAAATTTCTTTATTAAAAATGGAAGAAAATTAAGAAAATGGAGTTTGATGATTATATCCTATGTTTAAATATTAAGTTGGAAATTTTAAAGATATGATATTTATAATTGGATTTTTTTCCCAAAATATTTTGAAATGAATATTCTAGTAAAAATTGAATTTGGAAATATATATATATATATATATATATATTTTACTAGAAATTGAAGTCTTATTAATTATGGATTTTATGTGAATGGTCAAGATTAATTAATAGAATATTGATTTTTGAAAGGATAAAAATCCAACTTTAGTTGAAATATTAATGCTCCAAAATGGATATAAATATATATAAAATTGAAATGGTTTTGCGACTTGAAGTAATATTTTGGATTTTGGTTTAACTTTAAAAGAAGAAATATTTGGAAAGCCATGTAATTTATTTCTTTATAAAGCAACAGTAAAGTTAAACTTTTTTTTCGCATACCGTTGAATATCCAAACCATTTAGTTTTGAAAATAATGGTTTTAAAATGCTATGGATTTTCGAAGAATTATGTTGAAAGTTACAAACAGAATATTGGTTACATGGGATATTAAATAATAAAAAGTGACATAATTTTTTGGAAAGGAATAATTTTATTTAGGATAAACGATATCATATTGTTTTGGGTTTTAAAAGAAGAAATGATATCGTAATATTACGGTTTGAAATGGATTATATTCTGGTTTTAAAAGTATAAACTATTTTTAAATGACCGCGGTGTTATAATAACGATTGGTTGGCAAAGAGACCGGGATCGGATATGGACATACTCTCTGTCGATACCGAAAACCACTTTGACTAACCGTGTACGCGGTGGAGATTCCAGAATGAAGTAGGTGGTGGCGACGTTTCCTGTAAGGTAAATACGTGGACCCAACTCCCGTGAGTTGGCATAAGGTGGCTAAAACAGGAGCGATTCTCAGGCCAATGAGGTCATTCCTCTGATCGGACGCTCCTCTTCGATATTATAATTTGACTTGGATTTGATTCAGTGGCCACTTCTATATTTTGATTTTGGGGAGTTAGTCCGAGGTGGGCGGTAACTGCGGCTACGCGTTTCCACCAGCCTGGATAGCAATTGGTATATCTACCCTGGCATTGCCTAGTTGTGCCGTGTCACCTACCATATCGCGCCTTGTACGAGTTTGGTTTTCTCCCGTAGCCCGTGTGGTATCCTCTAGTGGCTTCCCGATCAGGAGGGGCTATGATATTGGACGGACTACTGGGACTATTACGTGTTAAGGTGGAAAATGTAAAGCCTTAACGCTATTTAAAAGTAAGTTTATTTTATAAATAGACACTATTATAATAGCGCAATATACTACATAGTAAATAGTTTAACGGATCCTTAGGAGATGTAAATCCCGAACATCTCTTGAGTTACTGTACTCATATTTATATTCTGTTTATTTAACTCACATAAGATATTCTAGTCTGACTCGGGTGTTTTTGTCTATTCAAATTCGCTCGGGTCAGTCCGAGCATTTCAGGATAGCAGATTTTAGCTTTGGAGGACGAAGACGAAGAATAAGTATTATGTTATATATAGTATTACACCACACTCTTTCTATTCCGCTGCATTGCTTGTATTGGTATGTGTAACTCTGATATTTATTGTAAAAGAAGAATCAAGCTTTTGTAAACTGTTTATGAACTGTATATTTGTTATTATATTTTATCCTTCCGCTGTGAGATTCTGTTTTTGTTTTATTTCTTCTCTGTTTTTCTTATTTACCCCATAACAATCCGCCCTTGCGTATGCTTTGAATTGGCACGTGTGTCGGTTTAAAGTGTGCAAAAAGGCGGGATGTTACAGTTGGTATCAGAGCTTTGGTTTAGCGATAAACCTTGGCTTTGTGGGGTTTGACTCTTTGTTAATAGGGTAGAAATATCCTATGGGAGTCGCTGAGTGTATATATAAGAGAGAGCGTACTTGTTAGTATTAATAAAAAGATTTTAATATTGTGTTAATCTGTTCCGCTTTGTATTTATAAATTCTGGTTGATGCATGGGACGCTATGTCATCAATAGGGATTTCTAAACACTTAATAGGACAGACCGACATAATATTTGTTTTTAATATAGGTGAATGAAATAATTTGCCTATTATATTTCTATATATAAAAATAGTTTTATAAAGATATATATATATTTGGTTGCTATAGATTGGATGTTAGGCAATAAAAATATTTATAATAACTGAAGCTAAGTGAAATTATAATAAACCAAATTTGGAGATTTAGAACTTAAGTCCGGGATTTTTGAAAATTTGCTTTCAAAGAATTTGTGAAATTTATTGATTTGGTTTATAAGTATTTTCTTATATAAATATTTCGTATAAATTGGAAGAATTGTTTTAAAGAAGATTTTGGAAAAGAATTAAATTCTGTACTTTCCTCTCTGTCGCTGGAAAATAAATTCGGTGATGACGGCCGCATCATCGACTTTCATTTTCGAGTTTCGAAGGGGAAAGGCCACTGTAGTAAATTCTACTGCAGATTTATTTTTGAAATTTTCTAAAAATTTTCTTTTATTGTTCTAAATATAATTAGAGATATAAAAGTTGTAAGAACTTATTTATCTATTATTTTGAAATAGATTAAAATTTGACCCGGTATTTAATTCTAAATTTTTCCGTTAATTAATTGTTTAAACTTTGTTAGTGAAATATTAAGTAAGAAAGTTAATGCTAGGGATAAGGGAAGTAAAAGTTTTTAACTGATAAATAATGGAAAAGATTTATTGAAGAATGAATGAATTGAAACCTCTAATTGAAATAAGAGAATAACTGCAAAGCTATAAAGAGGAATTTGCATACATATGAGACAAAGGGTAATATGAATAAACATTAAATTTAATTAAAAGAATGGAGATTAAACTTGTATAAGTTCAATTGCAATTTCCTTAACATAAATAACTTACCCAAATATAAAAGTTGAAGTGTTAAATGAGAAACTGGAATTGAATATTTTACAAGTAGGAATTTAGGAAAAATGAAGTATTCAATAAATTACTGTTATAATAAGAATTTATTGGTATAAACTTAAGTGATAATTGAAATTTTACCCAAATTAAAGGTGAGTATTATTAATAGGTGATTTTAACTTAAGTAAATAAAATGAAATTCTTTAATAAATAAAGATTGATGTGTACGGTTATAAACTTAAGTATGTTTTAAAATGCTACTAGTAATATAATAAAAAGTAGGTAATATAAATAAATGTCTGTAAACCCTAGATAATGAATTAATAAGATCCTTTATTTATAAAAATGGAGGTTTTAAGGTTAATAATTTAAGTGTAAGTAGAGGGTTACTGTAATTAAATATAATAAAACGTAAACATTAAATAAAGGAATGAAATTAAGGGTAAGTTGAAATTGTAATTTATAAAACGAATATATATTTATTGAACCATTAATAAATAAAAAGGAATTGAGAAGAAACTTGTAAATTTTCACTTGCATTCTTAAACATACATAACTTACCATATAATAAAAGTTGCAATGTTAGTAAGAAAATGTAAGGGGAAATCTTACAAGTGAAGCTTGAGGTAATTAAGGTATTCAATAAATTTGCTGTTATAAATGAGAATTAATTGTATAAACTTAAGTTAAATTGGAAATTTTACTATATAAGAAAGGGTAAGTAGTATAAATAGATGATATAAACCTTAGTCAATAAATTGGAATACAATATAATGAATTTTGTAACAAATGGAAAATGAAAATTGTAAGAAACAAAGAAATCCCTCCATAAATGAAAGAAAGAAAATAAAACCACTGAAGCATGAAATAAATGTATAATAAGCTATTGTGGTGTTGATTTGAATTGTTTGGTTGATGTATGGTTGTTGGGTAAGGAATTTTGGAGTTGTTGGAGGAACAATAATCTATCTCTATTCCATCTAAGACTGTTGAGTAACGGATGCACTTGATAGTTATTTCTCACTCCGTAAAATTTCATAATTTGAACCCGAACAACTAACGGTTGTTGATTGAATGATTGTGGTTTGTGGTGTGTGCCGTTTGTTAAAATGTATGGTTGTTGCATTTGATTTGGATATGAATGATTGAATCTACCCAAACATTTCACTGTAATATAGATATTTAACTTTTAGATTTTATAAGTGAATACAGGGGTTGGAAGCAACTGCTACTGCTTTTGGTTCCAAAATAATAAGCGTATTGCCCGACAAATAGGTACGTTTCCGGATTACGTATAAAGCGCTATTTTATATATTTTCCCGTGTTGGGATATTTTATTTTGGATAATATAGGTAATATATTTGTATATTTGGATATTATATTTTCTCCAGAGTCCCTCCGTACAAAGGAGACTCTGCCAAAAATTTTCGTAAATTTTGGACTTAGAATTTGGTTAAAGATATTTTTCCAACTTTAATAGTTCAAGTATTAAAAGACATAATGATTATAAAACAAGTGTATTTCATTAAAGGAAATTAATTTAGTAAATTATTGTTATAAGTTAATATTTGAAATTAGATATACTGTTTTATTCTTCCTTCTCCCTTCCTTTCCCTTTTCGGGGACGAAAAGTTTTGAGTGGGGGAGAGTGTAACGACCCGTTAAGTTCGACCATTTAAAATTGTTTGTTTAATAGGATTTTGTAATTTATTTTAGTTGAAAGAATAAAGGTGGTAGATAAGTATTAAAATGAAGGCTAGAATAAATTATATAGAAGTGACTTAGAAACCTATTTAAAGACATTTGAATAAAATTCAAATGAATTAAGTAGAGAAAGAAAGAAAAATTCTTACCTGTACATAAAATTTAATATGGGAATATTAAACCAATTTAATGCAATAAAAGATTGTGAACGATAAATTGAATAGATTAAGAAACCCTGTTATTGCAAGTCAATAAATTTGTAAACCCTAATGAACATCTCAAAATTTATAAATTTATTGAAATTTAAGACATAGCATAAGCGTAGAACTATAGGTATGATGACAAACTTTTATAAATTGTCTAATTAAGGGTCAGCAAATTTATTTGGAAATCAAACTCAATTAAGGGTAAGTAATTATGATGGATTGATGGCATAAACGTTACTAATTTTTATCATAGTAACGGAAGTGCAGATGGAAGGCAACTGTAGAAATTTAAGTACGTATTAACAATTGAAAGGGACTGTCGATTGAGTGGAGTACTTTAGGTTGTCTTACTAAATTTAGAATTTAACATAAGACAAATAGAAATAAATCAATAAACGTATAGATTTTAAGTTTATTATGATGAATTATTTTAGTGATATGACTTAGAATAAATGAAATAATTTGGGTTAATTGGTATTTAATGGAATTAAAGGTTGCAATATTCATAGGTAAGGATTTAGATGAAATAGATTGATGTATGAAAAATTTAATTTGATAAATGGCAATTAATTCCTTTAATTTGTGCAATTAATGTATGTTTAATTGATAACGATAAAAAGTTGATTTTTTTCAGTGTAACCAACGTAAAATATTATCATAGCATGATACTTGGTTTGAATAGAAGGATTTGATTTAATGTGAAAATTTTTGTTCTAAGTATTGAAT
This sequence comes from Allium cepa, assembly GCA_030765085.1. NCBI lineage: Eukaryota > Viridiplantae > Streptophyta > Magnoliopsida > Asparagales > Amaryllidaceae > Allium > Allium cepa. The sequence goes on from CM060935.1 coordinate 66,094,869, forward strand.
AAAATTGGGAATCAAATTTTTTTTTTATGATAATAACGTTAGTATTGGTTAATAAATAGATTTCAATGCAGTAACCAAATAAATGGAATAAGATGAGTATATATTGCATAGAAATGAAATGATAAATTATTGATGTAATGGAAGATATAACCATGTCAATTATGCATATAAGGTAATAAGGTAATGAAACCGAGGTAAATTAATTAATTGAGACTTTAAGTAAAATTAACGTGTGGAATTGACCAAGGTTCAATAAAATGAGAATTTGATTGGTTATATTTATTGGTTGAGAAATGTAAATGTGTATTTGGGGAATAAATTTAGTCAGACTTAAGTATTGAATTTAATTAATTAATATATATGATAAATGATGATTAAATAAAAACCCAATACTCTATATATATGTATAATATTTGAGTGAAAATAATAATAATACACTTATAAATGTGGAATTAAGAGTTTACAACAACTATTTTAAGTAAAGAAATTGTTCATTCAAGTAAATTTGAAACATCGCAATAGGTGTAGATTAAGTGTTGCGTTAAATAAATTATAAAGGAATAAATTTATAGAAACGTAGGAACGGAAGAATGAACATTATAGTAACGTAAAACGTATTGTAGGATAATAATTAAGTATAGGCTTGTAAATTAGATGTATGACAATAAATTTTGTACGTAAATCTTTCTATTAGTTGATAAGTCTTATTTTGATCAATTTAAAGGAATACACTAAATTTTGTAGTTAGTACGGAATATTGATGAGTGAATGAATAAGATGAAACAAAGGTGGAATGTATTAGTTGAGGTTTTAAGTTATTTATGTGATAAGTTACCAAAATTATAATTTTATCTAAATACAATAATTTATGCAAACAAAAGATGAACATTTTGAAATATTACCACAGTGATATATAAAAGAAACGTTAACTATGTAGTTGGAGAATAATTGATATATTTTGAGTTGGATAATAGAAATCAAGTTATTTATATAATTAGATTTAAGATGAGAGTATAAGTATATGATTAAATAATTGGGTTTTGCGAATAAAATTTATAATTCCCAAATAATAAGAAAACGCAGAGGTTAACACTGCGAAATTTGTATACTTATAAATTTTAATTCACATCCAAGCTTGCTAAATTATTTGGAATTGATTGGATTATATAAGTAATGAAATTTGGCCAATATTTAAAGTTGAAAGAAAATTTGGATTTTATGATTTATTTTAATTTATTTAATAAATATTAAAAATAGCCATTTTTGTCACGGACTCGGATTTCGACGAAACTAGTTTCATCGGATCCGTAAAGGTGAATTATAATAATGTTTCAAGTTTCGTTGCGATCGGACTTGTCGTTTGATCGTACGGACTCGAAACGCCTTGAAATTTACGCATTTTGAAATCAATTTGAAATTTTTATTTTTTAGCATAACTTCTTCATACGATCGAATTTGGTCGCGAAACTTTTTCCATCGCGTTCAGAATATTTTGAAACACCTATTTGGATATATAGTTTTAACAAATTCGACTCCGGAGGCAGAACGGGCTTTTTGGGCCAACTATCGTTTAGCACGTTCGTTATCCGTACCCACCTAGCCTTCTTTTATCTGTCTATATATTTGCGATTATAAACCCTAGCCACTCCTTATTTTCATTTTTCTATACGTACATCTCCTTCTCAACTCCTCATTCCAATGGCAGAAAACCTAATTCCCAAATTCCAAAATTTTATTTCAAAAAAAAAAAAAAAAAAAAAAATTTTTGTGGATCTGCAGCAGCTTCTGATCGCGCTTCGGGTTTCAGAGGAGAAAACCCTAGAGCAACTTCGGGGCAGGAAGAAAATGACTCGGGTCGCTCCGGGTCGTTTTGGCGAAAACTCCAAGCAAGCATCGGGGAAATGAGGCGGCGCCCCGAAGTCGAACCCGAAGTTGACCCAGGACCAGAATTTTTCATTTTTCAAATTTTCATAACTTTTGCATACGAGCTCGGATTCACGCGCGGTTTGTTTTGCTGGGATCGTATCGGAATTTCTGACGTTTTGGCACTGGTTTGGATGAATTTGGAGACTGTCCAATTTTTGGGTTTAAATTGGATTTGAATTCAATTTAAATTCAAAAGGTGAGTGTTTTAACCCACTCACAACTACTAGAAGCTTTTATGTTTGTTAAATAAATTTTAGAAATGAATAGAAATTTATTTATGAGCTTTTGGCATGTTATTTCATTCATATCTGTTGAATTGCATTTTATTGAATGAAACTGTTAATTTAATTGATTTATTGCGTGTTAATTGGCTGTTAGAAATTTTTGGTTGCATATGAACTGCTAGTTAACAGTTATGTCAATTATCACTGAATATAAATTGTTAGATTAATAGTTGAAAATTTTAATTTGAATAAACTGCCAGTTATCACCTGTTATATATGATCATATATATAATTGTTATTGATTGATATTGCTTGATGTTTGTGATTGGATGATGGATGTGTTATTGAAGGGATGTTTTATTTGATATCATTAAACTGCAAGTTAGTATGCATTTTTCATTTCATTCGGGATTGCGGTTTGAAATGATATACAACCGCAGTTTTATTTTTTTAATTTGCGGATTGAAATGATAAATATCCGTATCACTTGACCATAGGATAGAAAACTATATACAGACACCGTGGTCTATATATAACTATTTTTAATGTGATTTCTATGGTTTGGATGGAATACGGTTTATAAAAATCTTAAATTTTATACTGAATAAATGTTTTCTTCCATAGTTATATGCATATGAAGTTGAAATTTTGAAATTAAAAGGTGAATAAATTTCTTTATTAAAAATGGAAGAAAATTAAGAAAATGGAGTTTGATGATTATATCCTATGTTTAAATATTAAGTTGGAAATTTTAAAGATATGATATTTATAATTGGATTTTTTTCCCAAAATATTTTGAAATGAATATTCTAGTAAAAATTGAATTTGGAAATATATATATATATATATATTTTACTAGAAATTGAAGTCTTATTAATTATGGATTTTATGTGAATGGTCAAGATTAATTAATAGAATATTGATTTTTGAAAGGATAAAAATCCAACTTTAGTTGAAATATTAATGCTCCAAAATGGATATAAATATATATAAAATTGAAATGGTTTTGCGACTTGAAGTAATATTTTGGATTTTGGTTTAACTTTAAAAGAAGAAATATTTGGAAAGCCATGTAATTTATTTCTTTATAAAGCAACAGTAAAGTTAAACTTTTTTTTCGCATACCGTTGAATATCCAAACCATTTAGTTTTGAAAATAATGGTTTTAAAATGCTATGGATTTTCGAAGAATTATGTTGAAAGTTACAAACAGAATATTGGTTACATGGGATATTAAATAATAAAAAGTGACATAATTTTTTGGAAAGGAATAATTTTATTTGGGATAAACGATATCATATTGTTTTGGGTTTTAAAAGAAGAAATGATATTGTAATATTACGGTTTGAAATGGATTATATTCTGGTTTTAAAAGTATAAACTATTTTTAAATGACCGCGGTGTTATAATAACGATTGGTTGGCAAAGAGACCGGGATCGGATATGGACATACTCTCTGTCGATACCGAAAACCACTTTGACTAACCGTGTACGCGGTGGAGATTCTAGAATGAAGTAGGTGGTGGCGACGTTTCCTGTAAGGTAAATACGTGGACCCAACTCCCGTGAGTTGGCATAAGGTGGCTAAAACAGGAGCGATTCTCAGGCCAATGAGGTCATTCCTCTGATCGGACGCTCCTCTTCGATATTATAATTTGACTTGGATTTGATTCAGTGGCCACTTCTATATTTTGATTTTGGGGAGTTAGTCCGAGGTGGGCGGTAACTGCGGCTACGCGTTTCCACCAGCCTGGATAGCAATTGGTATATCTACCCTGGCATTGCCTAGTTGTGCCGTGTCACCTACCATATCGCGCCTTGTACGAGTTTGGTTTTCTCCCGTAGCCCGTGTGGTATCCTCTAGTGGCTTCCCGATCAGGAGGGGCTATGATATTGGACGGACTACTGGGACTATTACGTGTTAAGGTGGAAAATGTAAAGCCTTAACGCTATTTAAAAGTAAGTTTATTTTATAAATAGACACTATTATAATAGCGCAATATACTACATAGTAAATAGTTTAACGGATCCTTAGGAGATGTAAATCCCGAACATCTCTTGAGTTACTGTACTCATATTTATATTCTGTTTATTTAACTCACATAAGATATTCTAGTCTGACTCGGGTGTTTTTGTCTATTCAAATTCGCTCGGGTCAGTCCGAGCATTTCAGGATAGCAGATTTTAGCTTTGGAGGACGAAGACGAAGAATAAGTATTATGTTATATATAGTATTACACCACACTCTTTCTATTCCGCTGCATTGCTTGTATTGGTATGTGTAACTCTGATATTTATTGTAAAAGAAGAATCAAGCTTTTGTAAACTGTTTATGAACTGTATATTTGTTATTATATTTTATCCTTCCGCTGTGAGATTCTGTTTTTGTTTTATTTCTTCTCTGTTTTTCTTATTTACCCCATAACAATCCGCCCTTGCGTATGCTTTGAATTGGCACGTGTGTCGGTTTAAAGTGTGCAAAAAGGCGGGATGTTACAGTTATTTCCAGTGAAAATTAATATTTGGGAATTCTTTCCATTGGGAAGAGAATGATTTGAAACTGTTTTCAAAGGATAGAAAATAGAAATATATCTTGTGAAGATATTTTGAGGTTAATAAATAATTTGGAAAATTATTTATTGTTGGATGGTTGTTTGTGAATACTAATTGATAGTTAAATAACCGACTATCAATATTGGCCAAATGCGCTGATCGTTTCGAAGAGACCGAGATCGAGATTTATTTCTCGAAAACCACTTCGATCCGGTTTGTAGTTTCGTGTAAATGATTTTGGATTCGAAGATGGAGCAGTGAAGTGCAAGGGCTAGTCGCTACTAATCCTGAGGATATTTCCAAAATGGATGTAGTAGGAATAGTGCCTTCGGTTCCGTTCGAACCCGGGACGGACTTGTATGGATGAATGCTTGCGAAACATCATCAGGTGGACGATGGGCATTCTAAGAGATATGTTCTTAAAGGTAACGCTTATCCTCAAGCCTCATCAAATGAGAATGATTGAAAATCAGGGATTATGCAGCAAGGCTAGGTGGGTAGCACCCAAGCAGGGTGAGGTCATTCCAGTCTAGATATCCCTTTTTATTTCGGCTTAGTGGGCGGTTGCTGATCCCAACCGCGGGGTGATCTCACTCGGGATTATCCGGTAATGGGTAATCCCGGCCTTGTGTTACAGGGGAGCGGGCGTACTCCTCGGTACGGTGATCTAGGCCCCGTACTGTGACAGGTGGTACCCAGTGCCTAGTCATTAGTTGGAAATCCATTCTCCCTACGAGCCTTGTACGAGTTTTGTTCCACAGCTGGAATTTAATAATGTAACAATTTCGGCTATTTTATAAGTATTTGTATATAGACCCTATTATAATATAAGAGGATTTCTATAAAAATTGTTTTAGCTATCGTAAGGTAAAAACCCGACATGTTTATTTGTGGCGTGGTCTTACGAGATGCTTTTGTTTTCAAAGGATTTTGAAACTTTAATAATCAATTGGGTGTGATTTTGTCACGCTGGTAATCCAGACTGACTCGGGTATTATTTAACTGTAATGCTCGGGTCAGACCGAGTATTATAGGATACATGATTTGATGCTATGGAGCTTAGGAGACAAGCTGGATGGCGACACGTACTCTCGTACTTGTTTATTTATATATATATATATATTTTCCGCTGTATTGAATTGCTATGTATTCATTTGTATGATACTGATGTTGAGCTGTGATTGATGTATTCTGATGATATAATATATAAACAGAGATATTTGATTTGAGTAAAGAACATTTATTATCTATTATATTTTATTCTGCTGCGATGGTTAGATTCTGATGTTGATTTTGTTTTCTCTTCTTCTACCTCTTCTTCTTTAACCCAAATGGTTCGTATTTCTGTACAACTTGAGTTGATTTAGGTAGAATAGTGTTGACTCAAGGGGTACGGATTTGCGGGCTGTTACAGTTGGTATCAGAGCTCAGGTTAGTGATAACCTTGGCTATGGTGGGAATTACTCATTATTAATAGAGTCAATAGTACTCTAAAATGAGTTTGAGCGTATTAATAGATATGAGCACGTATTTATTTAGTGGATATAAAAATGATTTTATATTGTGTTGATTGGTTTATTGAGTGGCATATGAACCTTCGTCGGCGCAGTCTGGACAACTATCGAAGGGGTTTCTAAACACTTGAATAGAAAAATCGACACAATATTGTTTTAAAGGTGGTTGAATGAAATAATTTTACCCAAAAATGTATTTTGATATAAGAATAAGTTTTTCTTTAACTATTTAGCTAATATATGGTTGCTTGGATGTTAGGAAGAATAATATTAAAGTATTATCATTGTTAAGTGAAAATTTAACTAAAAATTTGAAAATATACCAAAGTTAAGGAAATAAATTCATTATAAAATGAAATTTATAAATATGAATTATAAACGTAAATTATAAATTGAAATATAATAAAATGAGAATGTGTATGAGCATAAGCTGTGCAAATGAATTATAGTTAAAATTGATTTAAGTAGGATTTGGAAATTTAAAAATCTCGGAGATTTTGGAAGAGTTCGTCGAAGTGTTTTGAAGATAAATAAAAGCATTATTGTTTTAGTGGTATTTCTGAAAGGAAATTTGTTTAAAATGGATTTTGAAAGTGATATAGCATTGGAATCACTTGGATTATTGGGAAATAATTCGGATGATGACGGCCGCATCATCAGTATTCATTTTCGAATTTCTAAGTGACGGATTGCTGCCAAAAACTGATTTGTTCAAAAAGCTAGATGTTTTTGAAAATTTCAAAAAGGAAATTTGTTGTAATAAAGGCCAGGACTGGTTTAAATTTTTTGGAGAAATGAGATTTGAGATGTTGGAAATTTCAAAATGATTTGAACCCAAAGCCGGGAGTTTAAAAATCCTGATAGGATGGGTTGTAAGCTTATAAAATTGAGATGATTTCTAAATCAAGGATGGAATATAAGATTCGATAGGTTGGAATAATATCCAGTTGTTTTCGAATTAAGTTGAAATTGAATTGAGTTAAATAAAACTGAGTTAAAGTAGAAATTGAATTGGAAAAAGAATTCAATTGAATTAATGAATGGAATTAAATTCTTACTGGAACGAATGGGAAATAAATTGAATAAGGATTAGAATTGAAGTAAATAAATTAGAATAACTTATAAAGGAATCAGTATTAAATTGCAGGGAATAAAAATATGCTTGGGATATAAATAAGCATAAGGCTTGAGTTAAAATAAAAGAACAATATATTCAAGCCTATGACAAATGGAATTATGTAAATAATAAGTTGTGGCTTATAAAATTTTAAAATGGAATAAAAATCCAAAATAAAAATTGTTTGATGAATAAAAAAATAAATTGAAGATCAAAACTTGAAAATTTTAAAGTAAATTGAACTTAAGAAAATTTAAATGAAGAGATTTTGAGACTTAAAATCAAGTTCTGAATTATAAGTTGGGAAAAGACTATTTAGATAATGAATTAGATAATGAAATATGTATTGAGAACCCAATGTAGTTAAATAAAGTTGAATTGTGAGTTTATGATGAAGTTTGGAAATAAACTCAAGTGATAAATTAAATTCGACTCAAATTGTCGATGAAGTAAATATAATTGAACTGTGAGTTCATAAATTTGGGTGGTAAATTGAGAATGGATAGAGGATTCAGAACTTAGGTTATTAATTTAAATTTAACCTGAAGTGTTAACAAATTAGTTATACTTGGAAAGGTATCGAAAAAAAAATGAAATTGGATTAAAATAATAATGGTTTGTATTGTAAATAAAATCCAAATATGTAGAAATAAATTGAAATGACCTTGTAAATTGTTTAAGTGAACTTAGAATGGATCGAACTTGGAAATTTGAAATCTATAATAACTAATCAAATAAATTTGTAGTTTGAAATGGGATTGGATTAAAATAGAATTAAGTTAAATTGAAAGAGAAATTTATTTGCAAAATGAAATGAGCTTCAGTATAAAAAAAAAATTGAATAAATTGAAGTAAATTAACAAAAAAAAACTGAACAAATGGAAGAGAGTTGAATTTAATTCAACTTAAACCAAGTTTAATGATATTTGATTGAATTTGAATCAAGTAAAAATAAATTTTGGATTGAAATAGTACTTGGTGGGTTGAAAATAATATTTAAGGCTATGAAAATTCATAATAGATTGAGTGGATAAACTAATTATATTGAATAAGTGAATGGATGGGATAAATAAGAACCAAATGAAGCATGGATTAAATAAGTTGAGAAATGGTTATTGAATGAAATAGCTTAGATTGTCTTTGAGCTAAATAACATAGTTTGGAATAAACAAATGTGGAATGCAACGTGTCGAGTTTAATATATGGTTCTGAATGATTTAAAATAAAAGGGAAATTTAAGTGGCAATTAAGATGAACCTAGATATTGTAAATGGTTTTGAATGAACTAGTTGTTAATAAAATGAAATGCAGGTGAATGGATTAAAATCTGACATACAATGAAATGAGAATATATAGATTGTGAATAAGTTTGAAAATGGAATAGAATTAAGTATAAATTGAGTTGAAATCAATTTAAATCGGTTATAAAATATAAAGACTTATTTATTCACATAGATCTTGTTAAATTGCATAAAATAAATTGTCATTTGATTGTAAATGGAAGTTATTGAAATGCCTTGGATGGATAGAAATAAAATAAATTGATTTTGAGAATAATTGGATTAAATATGAGTTCGGTTTGCTTAACAATAAATTAAATGTAAGCGATTGAGTTTTAAACCATTCAAATTGAATGAAAATGGTTTGTAAATTAATTGAAACAGTTGAATTGGTATGAAAATTGTATAAATTGCTTACGGAAAATGTTTGATGTGCATTTCTATTAGAATTCATATGTTTTAACCATTGCAACTAAGTGAAATATAGTTAAACTGCATATATTTGGCACTTACATGTTTAAATTGAGTAAGTACAGGTACCTGGAAGCCGTGTGGCTGGATTTGGTTGTGCTTTTTGCTAAAAATAATAAGCCGCTTGCTTAAAATGCTAAATAAGGTACGCCTACGCAATTAAAATAGGAAATATGAACTGTTTTAGGTTTTTCCGACCGTATGGGTCGATGTATATATATATTTATCTCTTTTTTCAAATTGCAAAAGCTCCTTTGTACAGAGGAGACTCTGCCAAAAAATTTCAGAAATTTTGGGAGTTAGAAAATTTTGGAAAATTTTGGTTAACGACAAAATGATTTCAAACTGGAAAATTGAAATAAGTTAGTAAATGGAGCTAATTAAAATCATAACATGAACCAGTATAAATGAAAAATAAAATTTAAAGTTTAGAGTTGAAAATAAATTGAATTCGTATGGAAATGAAAGAATTACCTTGAATAGAAATAGATATAAACTAAAATAGTAAGGTGAAAATAAGTATAAGAAACATATATAAAGCTTATATTGAACTTAAGATAGAATGGTGAATTCTTACATGAAAATTGATACTACTAATATACTTTAAGTCAATATTGGAGTGAATAGATATTGGCATTTTGTGAGAAAGTCGATAAACTGTTTTGGGAAAGTTGTGATTGGATATTAGTGCTTAGCAGGATATGCAGATAATATAAAGGGAAAAGAGATTTGGTTTTGATTTCAGAAAGATAAATATGAAATGCTCGATAAAAAGGTATGTATTTAAATTTGGTGTGAAATTTGATTGGGATTTGGATTGAGCCACTTGGCTTTTTGTTTTCCTTTTGGATTTGGGAGGCCGTAGAGCCATTTTGTAGTTGTACCGAGTTAGCCGCGCAAAGGAGACGCTGGCAAAAAATTTCGGAAATTTAGAGAGTTAGAAAATTTTTGAGAAAATTTTGATAATTCCAAATTGATTTTAAATTGAAACTTGAATGATTGGGCAAATAGGTTTGTTTGCAAATTATGGGAGAAGTTGGGAAAGTTAATAAGAATGATAATGGTCTTTTATAAAAGATAGTTGGTCGGATGTTGAATTATTTGGTTTTGAGGATAAGTAAACGGGTATTGGACCATTCTTCCTAACTTGAAATTTCGGGGACGAAATTCTTTTAAGGGGGGAAGAATGTGACGACCCGGAATTTTCAAGCATTTAAAATCAGGATATTTAAATTGATTTTAAATATTCAATAAAGTAATTTTAACTTAAATTACGAATATCAAAATTTATTTGATAATTAAATTATAGAATTAAATAATTGAAGCTGGGTAAATTGTTGAATCTAGAATTTTAAGCCTGTTGAAAATAATTTAAAGGCTTGTAAAATTTATATTGATAACACTGAAGATAATAGAAGTTGTAAAATCGAAATTAACAGAGGTTTGTTCAGTTTTAAAATTTTATCATTTAATTTGAATTTAAAAATAGCCTTCCAAGGCACAGTCTCGGAATTCGACGAAACCAGTTCCATTGGGTCCGTAATATTGAATTATTATCGGATTTCAATTTTCGTAATTTTTAGAGGTGTTGTGTGACCGTATGGTAAGTAAACGCTCTGAGATCTTATATCGAAAAATTTAAATAACTTTATATATGTGTGCTTGGTCAAAATGGAGCGACATCGGCCGATTTTCTTTCTTATCCTTGTTTCTATTTTTTCGACATCACGCAACCCATCACCTCTCACCTTTCAATTTACGTCTCCCACTTTCTTCAATTCAGATGGCAGCTGAAATTTAAAAAAAAGTATAATCATGGACGAAGTAAAATTTGCGATATCCCCTTATTCAAATAAAACCCAATTGGATCCCACTGTTCTCCTCAGCTCCCAATCGCAAAAACCCTAAAGAATATATATATATATATATATATGTGTGTGTGTGTGATCGAATCAATTTGGCATGGCAACGCGCAATGTTAAGAGAGGGTACGGCCAGGGGATCGCGCGCGTTCACACGCGCATGGGATGAAGGGAAATTCGTGCTCCATAGCTAGAGGGTTTCGTGGTGTCGATTGTTCTCGCGAGTATTCATGCGAAGCCGAGCCGTCGTGGAAATTATGGGAAGCTCGAATACGAGCTGGAGGTGGAGTAGCGGTGCAAGGAAGAGGGAGCGGTGGCACGAGGTCGCGAAACTAGGGTTCGTGATGGCAGCGTGAGTTGTGGCAAGGTCGTGGACTGTGACGACCTTCCCTTCTACTACCAGAAAGACGTATCGTCTTGAAGAAAGAAAGGGATGAGAAAATAGAAAAGATAGAGAAGAAAGGACAACAACATCAGAATCTCACAGCGGAACGAATAAATTATAATAATCACATAAGTATTTACATAATATACAACATCAATCAGAGTTATACAGACAATGCATCACATACTAGACAATTATAGACATCTGTCTAGTTAATACAACACAATACACAAAACAACACAGAGATATCAACACAGCGGAACTATATATATATATCTACAACGCTGAAGCCTCCTACTCCATTGCTCCTTCAGAATTTGTCAAAACTAACCTGAATCCCTTGGCTACCCGTAAAAATTTGGATACCCGAGAGTTTATAAAAACAAAAATAAACTCCGGGTCAGACATGGGTCTGGTATGAGTAGCAGGTTAAAGTTGCTTAACTTTGAAAATCTTTTGAAAACAAAAGGTATCACGTAAGACTTCCCACACATAAACATGGAAAAGTTTTTACCTTATGCTAACCAAAACATTTGATAGGAAATTTTGTGATATTATAATAGGTCTAGGGTTTTCAAGTAAATAGAAAATAGCCGAAATTATTACATTCATTAAATTCTAGCTACTAGCCACAAAAGTGGGTAATACAATCAAAACCGTTGGCACTTATTGGATTGTGGATTCCATACAATGGCAGGGCTACTGGGGTATCACCCATCACAGTACGTGGCCTAGATCAACGTACCGAGGATCACTCCCGACCCCCTGCAACACAAGGCTGGAACCATTCCTTGCTGAACAGTCCTGAACAAGATAAACCACGCAGTTGTTTGCAACCAACTGCCCACACAGCCGAATAAAAAGGGACATCTAGACAGGGGAATATCCTTGTCCTGCTTGGGCATGACCCACCTAACCTTGCTGCATCACCCCTGTTTTGTCCATTCCCGGTTGGTGAGGCTTGAGGCTACGATTACCTTTAGAGAACATATTTTCTTAGAATGCTCATCGCCCACCTGACGATGTGTTGAAAGCATTCAATCCTTACAAGTTCGTTCCGGGTTCGAACGAAACCGAAGGCATTATCTCGTTACATTCATTTTGGAAACACCCTCAGAGTTAACGACGATAACCCTTGCATTCTGAATCTCCATCTTCACTTCAGATTCACGATCTATCGTTAATTTGGAATCGATGTGGTTTTCGGATGTTCCAAGTGTGGAAACCCGATCCCGGTCTCATCGAAATCCCAAAACGTGTCTTTTAAGGCCAAGTTTTCGATTTAGTCTTAACAGTTTAATTAAATATTATCAATACACGCCGATAGATAATTCATAATATCATAGTAGATAATCATATCATCATCACATGCAAATAATCAATATTATCATCCAAACAGATAATTAAATATTATCATATTTAACTATGCGTCCATATCACATAGATATTACTCATGTCAGATCTGAATTCACAATCAACAAATGAAATATCAATATCATTTATCCATAAGCACTGATTTATGATCATACCATTTGTAATTAATTTAAAATGAATTAAATTAATTATTTCTATCTCTAATTAATTTAATGTAAATTAAATTAATTACTTCATCTATAAATCCTGCTTATATAACCAATAATTAATTATAAATCAAATTAATTAATTAATCTATAGATATTCATCTTGATTAAACACCTTTGATTTACAATAAGTAATTAATCTTTAATCAATTTCACAAATTAATTATCCTAAATCATTTATAATAATTAACATTTAATTACTTTATTTACTTAATTACATTTATTCTTAATTTATTACATAAATTAATCACCACATTATTGCTTATTCCATAATTAATCAATTCTTAATTTACATCATTAATTATATTAATTTAATGATGTCTAATTTAGATTTAAATTAAATTACTTTATTTAACTTAATCACATTAAGTGATTAATCTTTAATTAAACACAATTATTAATCACCTTTGATTAATATCAACCAGTAATTAACCACCCTTATTTACTCATATTAATAAATTAATTATCCCTTAATTAATTATCTCCATTAATTAATCCCATGATTAATTTCAAAAATAATTACCCAAATTACTTCATTAACACATCACCTTTTACTAGTTACATTCAGTAATTAACTTTAATTACTTCCTTAAGTTATTATGCTCTATTAATTACACAAAGTAATTACACTTATCAATATATCAAATGATTTTCTTAAATTAATTAAACCAAATTAATTAACTTAAATTAATCATTTTATCAAAATTAATTACAATAAGTAATTTGTAACAACCCGCATATTTGTCGATTATATATTTAAATATTTTATCGTTAGTCGAATTTTAGTCCGAAAAGCTACTTTTTGCATACGGTCGAATTAGGACTCGGGACCCCTCCCATTGAGTTTAAAATGCCGTTTGCGACCTTTTTGAGTATAAGCTTCGATATGTTTGGAGAAAGTTGATTTTTGCTACTTTTCACTTTGGGTTTGGTTTGGGCTCAGCCCTATGTTAACTTATGCTCAAATCTGAGCCACTCTTCCCCATTCACTCTCATTCTCTTCTCATTTCAGTCTTCTTAGCATTAATGGTGGGAGAGATTGGAAATTAAAACTCCAAAACCCTAGTTTCTCTTGCAAATCAAATTCCTAGCTCCAAACTCAAGAAGAACCAATTGGTAAGCTTCTCTCCTTCTTCTCCAACTTATTGTCTTACCAATTTCAGAAATTCCTAAACCTAATTTCGGGAATGTTCTTGTTTTGAGCTTAGATTCAAGCTCAATTGGGTTGTGTTGAAGAGAGGTTGATTCTCCATTTGCTTTCAAGCTTCTTCTTGTTCGATTTTGTGAAAAGGTGAGATTTTTATCTCACATCTATGACTATAATTATCTTTAGCTGTTGGGTATGAATTCCTAACACTTCTTCATGTGCATTTGCTCTTGATTTGGGTTGGTTTTGTGAATACTCCAATTTTTGGGTTTTTAAGTAAAATTTGTGTGAAATCCTTTTATGGATGTTTGATCATGTTTTTGGTGATGCACCGAGGAGCATATAGGGCCGGGTTGCCGATTGGCATAAACCCTTAGAGCCAATGTTCGTCCGGTTGCATTTTGGAAGAGTTTGCTCTTCATTTGAATAAGGCTGAAAAACAGCCCAGGCATGATTCAGTCGACTGAAAACTCTGTTCAGTCGACTGAACCTGAAACCCGAGAGTTTGCAGGCATGATTCAGTCGACTGAAAAACTCTGCACAGTCGACTGAAATTGGAAACAGAAAGTTTCCTGAACCTGGAAAATGTCCAGGTACAGGGTCAGTCGACTGAAAACTCTGTTCAGTCGACTGAACCTGCTGTTTGAGTCCAATTTGCCTTTTTGGATTGAAATTCCAATTTAAATCGATTCGTGATAATCCTATTTGTTGTTATCCTCTATTATGACTTTGATGACTCTTTTTAGGGATTTTTGAATATCCATTTCGATGGATCCTTTATCGATTTCTTTGGATTTTATTCACGTATTCGTATGTGAATTTTTGTGATTGATTGTTCTTACAATCTTCTTCGTGATTTGTCACTTTAAAAATATAAAGGTTTTCTATACTAGTAGTAAATATCAAAACTCTTTCCTCAAACGATTTCAATACTATTTTAATACCAAATTCGTCTATAAAACCGTTTTCCAATCTATTAGTATATACAAACCTTTACCTCACTCGTATGAGAAATCTAATTAAACGACTTAGTAAAACAAGTGGTATGAAACGCTTGCGTTCACTTTGTCAGTTAATTCTTGGACTTGTTCGATTGAATCTCTTGTGACAATTTTATAGTGGAGATCTACAGTTTGTTCGTAAATATTTAAGTTAAGCAAGTGGTTATGGGACATGAAGCTAAACTCATATATTTACTAGCTTAGTGTAATTGACACTTCTCGATGATCATGACGATCATTTTTGTGATTTAGACTAGCAATGTGCGATGTCTCTTTGTCTGCGTGGGAGACTAAACCCCGTTCGTGTGTCAAATTTGTGGGGTAGCAATCCACGGTCTTCGGGTCATTCGTGTGTCAGGTCTTCGGACCATTCGTGTGTCAAATTAATGGTTAGCTACCATGAGATAGCTTCTCGTTCATGTGTTACAGCTGTTGGTGAGTTTTCATGCTCCCGTTCATGTGATAGGCCTCCCCCCTTTTTTATTTTGTGATTTCTGGATTTCGTGTGTCGAATTCTGGAATTTTCTTCTTCACCTATTTTTTTGTGATTTCTATTGATATGATTTATCAATTTTTGTGCATAGGTGAATTCGTGTGTCATTGACTGGATTTCTTGTGTTGATTTCTGGAAGTTATGTTTCACCAACTTTGTGATTTCTATTGATATGATTTATCAATTCTTGTGTATAGGTGAATTCGTGTGTCATTAACTTGTTGTGAATACAAGTTTTGGGTATGATACCCTTTTTGGATCTTTGAGAAGGTTCTTTGATATTGATTAATCGTTTGTTGATTATCATTTACATACTTATAGTAGTATGCCATTATGGATATTATACGTCTTTGCCATATCTTATATGTCATTTATTGTGGCTTGGTGAATGAAATCAGGAGTATGACATCCCTTTTTATCTTGAGTAGATTATCGTGATATTGATATATCCCTTGATGATTTTCAGTTACTTATGTATATATCACAACTTGGCATTGTGATTATTATGTGTTTAGTCATATCTCCTATTCTATATCATGTTATCTGATATTTATAGTTAGACCGATCCGTTTATTATTTTCTTATAAATAATACTCGGGTCAGACCGAGATGTTGCAGGTGCTTCGACTTGACTTCTCTCTTGGGATTGATTTCTCTTGCTTTTGGTTAACTACTTAGATTATTAGTTTTTGTTGTATACATTTGAGATATAGACTCCATAATGTATACTTATTCTTTTGTGTAGCTCATGTAACTATTCTTTTGTGTTATTGTGGATCTTTTTAGACCACTACTCTGATGTACACTTCCAAGTGTAATATTCATATCTATTTTCCGCCTTTGTGGTATGAATTGTCTGTGACTGATTTGTGTTATGCTTATTTCTATATTTGTTTTCCGAAGGATTTATATAGCCACCGTGTAGTAGCTTTGAGTTTGTGTCGGTATGTCGGATTTCCTCTTGAAATAGAATGCATGTTATATTATATGACATATCGGTGCTCGCGCAAAGAAATTACACGGATGGTCGCTCCTCAACAGCCTTACTCTTCGTGCTAGTCGACAGCAATCACCGTAATGCTCTTGGCTAGCGGGGGTATAGAGGTGGGGCGTCACAGCATGGTATCAGAGCAAAACTTCGGAACAATATGGAATATTATAACAAGGATCATCGTCCTAAGTCCATCTTAGGAGTTGTGCTTTAGGATTTAATTCGAGTCTTCGTACCGATTCATCCTATTTTACTTATGATTCCTTGTTTATCTATCAAGATTGCTTGATATTCAATTTGGTGAATAACCTTTTTCTTCTTCTTCTTTCTTTCTTAAGGAAGAGAAATGTCTAGACCAGGCCGCCCCAGAGTTGTGCCATCTAGCACTCCACCCCAAGATGGAGTTTTTATGACTGCTCAACAGCTTCTCGATTTAGTGACAAATGCTCAAGCAGCTGGAGCTAACCCGGAACCTACTCACCCTAAGTCGGGATTTGCACGCTTGTGTAGCGATTGCACTAATTTGGGTGGGGAGCCATTCAAAGGTTCCGAAACTGTTATCGAGGTACATGCTTGGCTAAGGTCATGCGATCGAATCTTTTCTCGCATGAATCTTATTGACCTTCACCGAGTTCAGGCGACCTCAAGTATGCTCCGAGAAAGAGCATTGGACTGGTACGAGCTTCTTATTTCTGAAACTAATGAAGCGGATCTCACTTGGGAGAAATTCCGAGAACGCTTCGAGTTGAAATTCGTACCGGAAGCTGAAAAAGTGACATTGGCTCGACGATTTATAGACCTTGTTCAAGGTGAGTCCTCCGTGACTAATTACGTCGCCTCCTTCGAGTCGCTTTCCAAATATGGGGTTGAATACATCAACACCCCTCTGAAGAAAAATCAGAGATTCGTCTATGGCTTAAACAAAAATCTCAAGAAGCCATTACTTCTAAAATTAGAAGTTTCTTTCGACCAGCTTGTTGATATCGCTCTTCGTCTTGAAGAGGCGGATAGGGAGAATGATGTTGAAGTGGTGGGTTCCAAACCAAACTTCAACAATAAGAAGAGGCCAAGCAAATTCAAAGGTCCTTATCCCAATAAGAAAGGGAGGCAAGCAACTCTTGCTGAAAAGACCTTTTCCTCTACTCAAGGGAAATGCTATAATTGTGGTTCGAAAGACTATTTTGCGAACAAGTGTTCAAAGCCTCGTACTTGTCGCTATTGCAAAAGCCCGGACCATTTTATGCATGTATGTCCCAAACTTCAAAGTAGGAGGGAGGGAAAGATTAATGTTGCTCAAGCCCCTGGCAACACATCTCGTGGCCAAGGTATTCCTCATTCTATTCTAGATGGAATTATTTTATTTCACGATCATCCTATTCGAGTTCTTTTTGATACGGGTGCGTCCCATTCTTTTATATCAAAAGAACTTGTTGATACTTTTTCTTTGGATGTTTTGTGTTTAATGACTTCTTTGAGAATTGCGAATCCGGTTGGTGGATCCGCAACAATCAGTTTATTGTGTAAAGATGTCGAGATTATTTTGTGTGATTTTCCTTTCCGAGCCGATTTGCATGTCATGCGTTATTTAGGCTTTGGAATGATTTTGGGAATGGATTGGCTTAACCGTTATGAAGCTCATATCCTATGTCCTGAGCGGACTATTCATCTTCGACATCCTCAATCTGTTAATCAGGTTTCTGTTATTCTTAAAGATTCAGATTCTGCTTTGGTTGCATCTTTATATTCTTTAAATCCTCGTGATGACGATGATGATGATGAGGATGATATTATTTCTCTTATTCACGTCGTTTGTGAATTTTCCGACATATTCGAACCCGTTTTAGGATTACCACCTAAGCGAGCAATTGAGTTCAGAATTAATCTTATTCCTGGAGCTCAACCTATCACTCGTCCTCCGTATCGTATGTCCAATAAAGAAAACGAGGAGATGCGTAAACAATTATCTGAATTGGAAACGAAGCAATTTATTCGCTCTAGTTCCTCGCCTTGGGGAGCTTCAGCTATTTTTGTGAAGAAATCTGATGGTACACTTAGGCTTTGCATTGACTACCGCAAGCTTAATGATCTTACTATCAAAAATAAATATCCTTTACCTCGGATTGATGATCTATTCGATCAACTTAGTGGTGCTAGAGTCTTTTCACAATTGGACTTGGCTACCGGTTTTCATCAGCTTCGTATTGCAGAGGATAGCATTCCTTTGACATCGTTCCGTACTCAGTATGGATCTTATGAATGGCTTGTTATGCCATTTGGGTTAACAAATGCCCCGGCTTATTTCGTTGACTTAATGAATCGAGTTTTTAAAGACTTTCTCGACCGGTTTGTTCTCATCTTTATCGATGATATTCTTGTGTATTCTAAAACCGAGGAGGAGCATGAAAAACATCTTCGGATTGTGTTGGAAACTCTTAGAAGTAATCAATTAAAGGCAAAATTTTCTAAATGCCATTTTTGGCAATCACGTGTGAAGTTTCTCGGTCACATTATTTCCGAATCCGGAATTTCCATGGATCCTTCAAAGATTGAAGCGATTCAAGATTGGAAGAGACCGGCGAGTGTGACAGAGATTCGTAGTTTTCTTGGATTGGCGGGCTATTACCGTCGTTTTATTAAAGACTTTTCTAAAATTGCCGTGCCTCTCACTAGCTTGACGAAGAAAGGTGTTAAATACATTTGGTCGGACAAATGTGAAGCTTCTTTTCAGAAATTAAAAGAACTTTTTTCTGATGCTCCTATTCTTGTTATTCCCGATGGGAATCAAGATTTCGTTGTTTATACCGATGCTAGTCGCATTGGTTTGGGTGCCGTTCTTATGCAAAAGGAACGCGTTATTGCTTATGCTTCTAGGCAATTAAAGCCTGCTGAGACTAGATATGCCGCTCATGATTTAGAGCTCGCGGCTATTGTTTTTGCTCTTCGGATTTGGCATCATTATCTCTTAGGAGAGAAATTTGTTCTTTACACAGATCATAAGTCTTTGAAATATTTATTCTCTCAAAAGGAACTTAATTTGCGTCAACAGCGTTGGCTCGAATTTCTTGCACCATATGATCTTGATATTCTTTATACTCCCGGTAAGGGTAATCGTGTCGCCGATGCTCTTAGCCGTAAACAACAAGCTGTTGTTTCGATGATGATATCCGAATGGAACGATCTCGAGATCTTATCCACTTGCGAAATTCGAGACCGTGTTTCCGATTTATGCTCATCATGTGTTTTATGTAGCCTTGAGGCTCATCCATCTCTTTTAGACCGCATTCTTGAAGCTCAAAGGCTAGATACTGAATTGGTTCTTCTTGGCCAAAATATTAAGGATAAAATTGATATTGAAGATTTGAAAGACTTTGATATCGATTCTCGTGGCGGCATTCGGAAATTTGGTAGACTTATCGTGCCAAATGATAGGGATCTTCGTAAAGATATTTTAGAAGATTCTCATCACTCTAAATTTACCATTCATCCCGGTAGTAGTAAAATGTACGCGGATATGAAGCGACTTTATTATTGGGAGGGAATGAAACTTGACATCGCTAACTTCGTTAAACGTTGCATGACTTGCCAACTCGTTAAGGCCGAACATCAAAGGCCCGGAGGGTTATTGCAACCTTTAGAAATTCCAGTTTGAAAGTGGGATCAAATTTCCATGGATTTTATAGATGGCCTTCCCCGTTCTCGATCGGGTTATGATAGCTTATGGGTAATTGTTGATAGACTTACTAAATCCGCCCATTTTATTCCCGTTCGGTCTAACCGAACCGTTCCTATTTTGGCCAAACTCTTTATTAAAGAGATTGTTAAATTGCATGGGGTTCCTACTTCAATTGTTAGGGATCGTGATCCATTGTTTACTAGTGGATTTTGGAAGAGTCTTCAAAAAGCTTTAGGAACGAAGCTTAATTTTAGCACCGCTTATCATCCCCAGTCCGATGGACAAACCGAGCGTGTGAATCAAACTCTTGAAGATCTTCTTCGTGCTTGTGTTCTTGATTTTGGTGGAAGTTGGGAAGATCATATTTCACTTGTTGAATTTTTCTATAATAATAGCTTTCAATCTAGTAATGGTATGGCACCTTTCGAGGCACTCTATGGAAGGCCATGCCGATCTCCTTCTTGTTGGCTTGAGGCCGGTGAGAAGCTGGTTTTAGGTCCAGATTTTATTCGGGATTCTACATAAATGATTGATCTTATTCGTCATAGGATGAAAGAAGCCCAGGGTAGACAAAAATCCTATGCCGATAACCGGAGAAGGAAGTTAGAATTTTCTGTGGGAGATCTTGTGTTCATTCATGTTTCACCTATGAAAGGTGTTGTACGTTTCAGTCGATCGGGAAAACTTGCGCCTCGATATATTGGGCCATTTCCTATCACCGAACGTATTGGTTCCATGGCTTATCGCCTTTTATTACCGGCTCAGTTTTCTGCTATGCATGATGTGTTTCACGTTTCTCAACTTCGGAAATGTCTTCGAGATTCCGATTCTATTCTTGAGCCCGGTGTTGTGGAAGAGATTGAAGTTTCGCCTAATTTAACTTATGAGCAACATCCTATTCGTATCATTGCTTCAGAAGTCAAACGACTTCGAAATAAAGATGTTCCGCTTGTTAAAGTTCAATGGTCTTCAAATCCTAAGGATTGTTCTTGGGAATCTAGAGAGTACATCGAGCGTACACATCAGGATTTACTTTCTCGTGCTCTTTGAGGTGAACTTCTTATTTCAAACTTCTTTTGTGTTGAATATGCTTTTATGGTTGTTATTATATACATATCTTCTTCTTAAATATTGCGAGGACGCAATTTCTTTAAGGAGGGGAGTCTGTAACAACCCGCATATTTGTCGATTATATATTTAAATATTTTATTTAAATATTTTATCGTTAGTCGAATTTTAGTCCGAAAAGCTACTTTTTGCATACGGTCGAATTAGGACTCGGGACCCCTCCCATTGAGTTTAAAATGCCGTTTGCGACCTTTTTGAGTATAAGCTTCGATATGTTTGGAGAAAGTTGATTTTTGCTACTTTTCACTTTGGGTTTGGTTTGGGCTCAGCCCTATGTTAACTTATGCTCAAATCTGAGCCACTCTTCCCCATTCACTCTCATTCTCTTCTCATTTCAGTCTTCTTAGCATTAATGGTGGGAGAGATTGGAAATTAAAACTCCAAAACCCTAGTTTCTCTTGCAAATCAAATTCCTAGCTCCAAACTCAAGAAGAACCCATTGGTAAGCGTCTCTCCTTCTTCTCCAACTTATTCTCTTACCAATTTCAGAAATTCCTAAACCTAATTTCAGGAATGTTCTTGTTTTGAGCTTAGATTCAAGCTCAATTGGGTTGTGTTGAAGAGAGGTTGATTCTCCATTTGCTTTCAAGCTTCTTCTTGTTCGATTTTGTGAAAAAGTGAGATTTTTATCTCACATCTATGACTATAATTATCTTTGGTTGTTGGGTATGAATTCCTAACACTTCTTCATGTGCATTTTCTCTGGATTTGGGTTGGTTTTGTGAATACTCCAATTTTTGGGTTTTTAAGTCAAATTTGTGTGAAATCCTTTTATGGATGTTTGATCATGTTTTTGGTGATGCACCGAGGAGCATATAGGGCCGGGTTGCCGATTGGCATAAACCCTTAGAGCCAATGTTCGTCCGGTTGCATTTTGGAAGAGTTTGCTCTTCATTTGAATAAGGCTGAAAAACAGCCCAGGCATGATTCAGTCGACTGAAAACTCTGTTCAGTCGACTGAACCTGAAACCCGAGAGTTTGCAGGCATGATTCAGTCGACTGAAAAACTCTGCAAAGTCGACTGAAATTGGAAACAGAAAGTTTCCTGAACCTGGAAAATGTCCAGGTACAGGGTCAGTCGACCGAAAACTCTGTTCAGTCGACTGAACCTGCTGTTTGAGTCCAATTTGCCTTTTTGGATTGAAATTCCAATTTAAATCGATTCGTGATAATCCTATTTGTTGTTATCCTCTATTATGACTTTGATGACTCTTTTTAGGGATTTTTGAATATCCATTTCGATGGATCCTTTATCGATTTCTTTGGATTTTATTCACGTATTCGTATGTGAATTTTTGTGATTGATTGTTCTTACAATCTTCTTCGTGATTTGTCACTTTAAAAATATAAAGGTTTTCTATACTAGTAGTAAATATCAAAACTCTTTCCTCAAACGATTTCAATACTATTTTAATACCAAATTCGTCTATAAAACAGTTTTCCAATCTATTAGTATATACAAACCTTTACCTCACTCGTATGAGAAATCTAATTAAACGACTTAGTAAAACAAGTGGTATTTAACGCTTGCGTTCACTTTGTCGGTTAATTCTTGGACTTGTTCGATTGAATCTCTTGTGACAATTTTATAGTGGAGATCTACAGTTTGTTCGTAAATATTTAAGTTAAGCAAGTGGTTATGGGACATGAAGCTAAACTCATATATTTACTATCTTAGTGTAATTGACACTTCTCGATGATCATGACGATCATTTTTGTGATTTAGACTAGCAATGTGCGATGTCTCTTTGTCTGCGTGGGAGACTAAACCCCGTTCGTGTGTCAAATTTGTGGGGTAGCAACCCACGGTCTTCGGGCCATTCGTGTGTCAGGTCTTCGGACCATTCGTCTGTCAAATTAATGGTTAGCTACCATGAGATAGCTTCTCGTTCATGTGTTACAGCAGTTGGTGAGTTTTCATGCTCCCGTTCATGTGATAGGCCTCCCCCCTTTTTTTATTTTGTGATTTCTGGATTTCGTGTGTCGAATTCTGGAATTTTCTTCTTCACCTATTTTTTTGTGATTTCTATTGATATGATTTATCAATTCTTGTGCATAGGTGAATTCGTTTGTCATTGACTGGATTTCTTGTGTTGATTTCTGGAAGTTATGTTTCACTAACTTTGTGATTTCTATTGATATGATTTATCAATTCTTGTGTATAGGTGAATTCGTGTGTCATTAACTTGTTGTGAATACAAGTTTTGGGTATGATACCCTTTTTGGATCTTTGAGAAGGTTCTTTGATATTGATTAATGGTTTGTTGATTATCATTTACATACTTATAGTAGTATGCCATTATGGATATTATACGTCTTTGCCATATCTTATATGTCATTTATTGTGGCTTGGTGAATGAAATCAGGAGTATGACATCCCTTTTTATCTTGAGTATATTATCGTGATATTGATATATCCCTTGATGATTTTCAATTACTTATGTATATATCACAACTTGGCATTGTGATTATTATGTGTTTAGTCATATCTCCTATTCTATATCATGTTATCTGATATTTATAGTTAGACTGATCCGTTTATTATTTTCTTATAAATAATACTCGGGTCAGACCGAGATGTTGCAGGTGCTTCGACTTGACTTCTCTCTTGGGATTGATTTCTCTTGCTTTTGGTTAACTACTTAGATTAGTAGTTTTTGTTGTATACATTTGAGATATAGACTCCATAATGTATACTTATTCTTTTGTGTAGCTCATGTAACTATTCTTTTGTGTTATTGTGGATCTTTTTAGACCACTACTCTGATGTACACTTCCAAGTGTAATATTAATATATATTTTCCGCCTTTGTGATATGAATTGTCTGTGACTGATTTGTGTTATGCTTATTTCTATATTTGTTTTCCGAAGGATTTATATAGCCACCGTGTAGTAGCTTTGAGTTTGTGTCGGTATGTCGGATTTCCTCTTGAAATAGAATGCATGTTATATTATATGACATATCGGTGCTCGTGCAAAGAAATTACACGGATGGTCGCTCCTCAACAGCCTTATTCTCCGTGCTAGTCGACAGCAATCACCGTAATGCTCTTGGCTAGCGTGGGTATAGAGGTGGGGCGTCACATAATTAATCTCTTAATTACTTTTATCAAGTAATTAAATTTAAACATTCACAATAGATTATCTAATTAATCTGATTAATTATCAAAATTAATCACATTAATTAATTAATTAATTAGTAATCTTTAGTTAATTATCTTTATTAACTAATATCTTCTATTAATTTACTTCTTAATTTATCTTTATTTATAAATTAATCTAAATTATTAATTTATAAATTTAATAAATACACCATTCCTTTATTATCTTATTAATTAAATCATTTAATGCCTTAATTATTCTTAAGATAATGTATTTCTTATTTAATAACTTAATTAATATAAATGTGTATTAGAACATTACACTTTTTAAATTTAGATTCAAATTCCATTTTGAATTCAAAATTCAAAAAGATTATTGTTTGAACATGTGACGACCCGCCCTTCTACTACCAGAAAGACGTATCATCATTAAGAAAGAAAGAGGTAGAAATAGAATAGGAAGAGAAAGAAAGAACAACAATCACGGAATCTCACAGCGGAATGGCATAAAATATAATACATCACATAACAATTTCATAGTTTTACAAGCATCAGAGTTATACGATATTTTACACTTGACAATTTATATACATCATTCACTACCCACCACACTATATATCATACTCTAACAAACACAGCGGAACTATATAGATATCTATATACGTCTGGGCTCCTGCTCCAAGCTCCTCCAGAACTCAACAATCCAAGAACCTATCACTTGGCTACTCATAAAAATTTGAGTACCCAAGAGTTTATGAAAACACAAAATATAAACTCCGGGTCAGACATGGGTCTGGTATGAGTAAACGGTTTAAGGTTGTTTAACTTGAAAAACATTTGTAAATAAAGGTATCACGTAAGACTTCCCACAAATAAATACGGGTAAGTTTTTACCTTACGCTAACCAAAACATTTCATAGGAAATTCTGTGATATTATAATAGTGTCTAGGGTTTTCAAGTAAATAGAAAATAGCCGAAATTGTTACATTATTAAATTCCAGCTACTAGCCACAAAAGTGTGTAATACAATCAAAACCGTGGGCACTTATTGGAAAATGGATTCCATACAATGGCAGGGCTACTGGGGTACCGCCCGTCACAGTACGGGGCCTAGAACACCGTACCGAGGATTACTCCCTTCATCCCCTGAAACACAAGGCCGGAACCATTCCTTACTGAACAGTCCCGAACAAGATAAACCCCGGCAGTTGTCGCGAACCAACCGCCCACACAGCCGAAATAAAAAGGGACATCTAGACAGGGGAAATATCTTGTCCTGCTTGGGCATGACCCACCTAACCTTGCTGCATCTCCCCTGTTTTAGCCATTCCCGGTTGATGAGGCATGAGGTTACGATTACCTTTATAGAACATTATTCTTAGAATGCTCATCGCCCGCCTGACGATGTGCTGAAAGCATTCAATCCATACAAGTTCGTTCCGGGTTCGAACGAAACCGAAGGCATTATCTCATTACACTCATTTTGGAATCACCCTCAGAGTTAACGACGACAACCCTTGCATTCAGAATCTTCATCTTCACATCAGAATCACGACCTATCGTTAATTTGGATCGATGTGGTTTTCGGATGTCCGAATGTGGAAACCGATCCCGGTCTCATCGATATCCAAAACGTGTCTTTTAGGGCCAAGTTGTTTTAGAGTTTTAAACAATTCCATTTCAATTATCCATATACACACAGATAGATAATTCACAATATCACAATAGATAATCAACATTATAAACAGATAATCAATATTATCATCACAATAGATAATTCATATTATCATCATATTTAAATCAAGCATTCATTTCATATAGCATCATTTATCTCAAACTAGGAATCTCAAATCATTCAAGACAAACAATATCATCCATTCATATATAAATAATCATATCGGCTATAATTAATTTAAAATAAAATAAATTAATTACTTGTATCTCTAATTAATTTAAAGTAAACCAAATTAATTACTTAAATCTTGCTTATTGACCAATTATCAATCAATTAATAAATTAATCACACTTGATTAATTAACATTAAATTTTATTCAAGTAATCATCTTTAATTATTTTCACAAATTAATTATCTTATCCAAATATAGAAATTAACTTTCAATTACAAACATTACATTACTTCTTAATTATAAAAATTAATTTCTCTTTAATTCCTTGTTATTATTTATATTTATTAAGATTATTAATTACATTTTAATCTCATTATTCTGTATTAAATTAATTACCTTAAGTAATTAATTCTTCAATGAAACTATATTTACCAATTACCCCTGATAAATACTATTCAGTAATCAACCACCTTTAATTACTCTTATCACTTCACTTAATTACTCCTCACTGATTTCCTTTGATCAATCCTTTGATTAATTGTCCAAATTATTTATACCCAATTACTTCCATTTCATCTTCAATCAATTGCTTTTAGTCATTATCATTAATTACTTCTCCAAGTAATTATACTTATCATATCATCAAATAATTGTTAAATTAATTAAACTTAATTAATTAACTTAACAATCCATGTTTAAACTTCATTAATTACAATAAGTAATTAATCCCTTAATTCCTTAATTAGCTTTTCTTTAATCACTCAATCAATTTGTTTAACCTTAATTTCTTAATTAACTATTTTTTGATCATGGATTAACTTCTTATTAAAATTTAATTATCCATTTATTAAGTACTAATTACTTAGTTAATTATTAATTAATTCTTGATTTAATTCCTTAATTAATTAACTATTAAACATTTATTAATTAACTCGAAGCAGTTACTCACTTAATCATTAATTAATCTCTAATTACAATTGTAAAGTATTAGCTTGATTACTTCTAAAATAATTAGTTAATTACTATTTACGTTTTGAAAGAATCTTCTTTAACTTTGAATATCAATCTATTATTAGCTACATAACTTAAATGTTGATTAACTTTATGCTTAGCTTAAATTAATTGCTTAATTAAAATAATCACTAAGTGTTAAAAACCTTATTAAAGTATTTACTAAAATAATTAGGACATGTATTAAGATCTTTAATTTAACTTGTGAAACAGTTTTTAACTTTACAGTGGTTAAACTGGTAAAAATAATTTTGTTTAATTCTTTTTTCTTTACTTTGCAATCTGATGGAAAACATAACCTCCCCTATACAAACCCGAGAATCACACCAACCTACTCGAGTGTTACTCCGAGAACTTCGCTCCTTTCCCCGAGTCTTCCCCATGAACACCACTCTTCTTCTCCCTTTTTTTCTGTAATTAGTTTAAGTTTAATAAGATGGCAACAAGCATCAGACTCAACCACGTTCGAACTCAACCTCGACCCCGAAGAAATCATCCAAGAAACTCGCGCGTGACTCGAACCTATACACAGACACAACTCAGTCCCCTCCTCCCCGCCGTGCACGTGCACGGCGGCACCACTGACCACCGGCGAGCACTCACGACGCAGTCACATCACAACCTACTTCACTATTCGAAATCCAAAGGCAAAATAATTTCAGATATGTCGAATCGAAAATCGACTGATCAACCCATAACAGAACTTGAAACCCCACCCAACATAAACACCTCGTCACCACCGCCGTGATCACCTGAAACCCCCAAACTTTGGCTGCACCTCGACAACACCCCTCCTTTCCATTTCCCGAAGTTTCAAACAGCTCGGTCACACAAGAATGGTGAGCTCGACGCATTTACAAGCAGGTTAAAATTTTGGGCAAAAACCCTACATTGATCTCAATTCCTTAATTTACTTAATATAAAATTTATCTCATAATTTTTATGTGCTCATCGATGTTTAAGTTTGCTTCAATCCTAATTCGAGCATTTATAATTAACTAAATCACTGGATATTGATAACAATAACATTTTCATTCACTTGAGTACTGCTTCTTCATTACTACTCTAAAAATCTTCCTATTTGTTTTAAAAATCATCAATTTACATTAGGATTCAAAATATAAACCTGAATCAATAATTTACAACAGTCGACTTTTATTGTCTATCACTTGATTAACTGAATATCAATATCACAGTGACATGCTTTATAAAATGGTTTAATCAACCTTTACAAAAACTTAAGTTAAGTTTTATATCCTATTTTTTGGAGAATCAAAGCCTATCCATGATTTAAATAAGGATGGTTTAAATTTTTGCACAATATAGGCAAATTCAGAACCAACTACAGGAAAACATAGAAAGTCACACAACCCTTTACAAGTTGTAGTAAACACAATCCAAATTATCAATAAAGTTTAAATAGATTTTTATTAACTTAAAACTTTTTTAAAAAAAGTGTTTACTCACCAGAAAGTAGTTGAAACAAAAAGCACAGATTTGTTGAAGAACTGCAGTTCGAATTTCCTGAAGCTCTTCTGTTTTGCTGTTGAGTTTGTTTGCATTTTTGTTTTCTTTCAGGTATACTATGTTACTGACTAAACTAAATAAAAGATGCATTCACACATATATATAGAATATAAGAAGTTATGTATGTATGGAAAAAGATTTTAACCAGGTAGGTGTTATCTATAAGTATACTGTTCAAATCTTGTTTTATCAGGCAAGCTTCCTCTTTTTTTTTTTAAGGATGATAGGATACAACATTAAATGCTAATGTACTATTGTCTACCTTAATCCTATTAGTACACGAAATATCTTATTAACTTGCTTTACCACAGTCATTTGTAGGTTACAATATATTCAAACCTGTTATATTATTTTATTTTTATTTTATAACTTAACTCACTGCTATACAATTAAGTTGGTCAGATTCATTTCTGCAAAATAAAGATTTGCATATTATAAATGAACACAAAGATGTGCTCGAACAGAAGGGCATTAATTGATGTGTTGTTCAATTAGTTTACATAATTATAATTATGTTGTACCGTGAAAATATTGTATGTGTTTGTATGAGGCTATGTACCCAGCAAGTAGTATGTAGCTGAAAGTACTTGTATTAAAACAATTTGTCAGGCTCTTTGTATATATATCATAATTATGTTTGGCTGAGTTAATAAAAATTTATGTTTTGTTTGCCTAATATGTCTGCATATCCAAAATCAAGATTTGTTGTATGTACTTTGCAGGCAACACTTGAATTTGTATATATGCAGTTAGCTACTTTTTGGTATATGTCTTGTTATTAGTTTCCAAATATTACACATGTGAGTCATGTTTTTTTTTTCACTTTTGGTTTGCTTTGAAAATATTTGTTTAATTATTTTATACTTTATGTTTAGATTTATATGCGAAGATACTGTAAAAAAATGTTTTATTCATTGCTTGCTTGAATAATGAATATATTTGGGTCAGATTTATTTTGACTTTGGTTTGGTTTAAAAATAATTTGTTTCATTACTTATAACTTGAATAATTGTCATATAGTTGTTGTTAATTTATATATGAAATATTTTGTTTTGTTAACTTCTAGTTTACAATTGATTTTGTTATATTTATCTTTGTGTTTCTATACCTTATTCTTATTTTAGCTTTATTTACAAATTGTTAAATTATGTTGTATGAAATCTTAATTACTTAATTCTTATTTTAAATTTACATTTGTATTTTATATTTAACTATCAATGTTCAAGTCATATTAAAATGATTTCTTACTTATATTTGTATTCATTTCTATTTGTACTTTACTATTACTTATTTAAATTAAGTTATATACACATATTTTATTTATTGTTTTATATTTATATTTTACGTTTTTTTTAAGAATTAGATTTTAAATTTAAACATTAACATTCATATGTATATTTCCAAATGTTAACAAAGTACAGTATTTTACTCTAATTATGTAACGTAAATATTATTAAGAAGTTTTATTTAAATTTTCAGAATCAAATTTTCTTTTTAAAAAAAAACAAATTTAAATAAACAAATAGCGATTATTTCCAAAATCATATCCATTTGAAAATAAATCAGTTCACACTTTATTTAATTTGGTTAAATATTTATTAAAATGAACAGGGCCAAAATTCAGGGTCGTTACAGAACATTTACCAGATTTGAATTCTATTTGAAACAAATTTACTTTTCAAAACTATTTTATTTAAACTGGTTTTATATATTTAAATTTGAAAACTGATTCAAATGTCAGATGAGAAAACTTGAACTCATTGGTTTAACCTTAAATTTAAAACTTTGGTTTTTAACTTGCTTTTGAAAAACTTGGTTTTAAATTCTTGATTCAAAATTCAAATTCATTTCTTTAAAAAAACTTAGATTCAAAAGTTCACTTGAATCAATACTTTTGAACTTTTAATTTTAAGACACGGTTTAAAATTTTTGTTTCAGATTTAAATTAAATTTAAAATCTGAAACTGTCAGGTTGTAAACCTGATAGGAATCCCATTATTTAATTGTTTTAAAACTTTATTTTTATTTAAATTTGAATTCAAAAGTAAACTTGAATTCAAATTTCAAACTGGTTTTTAACATGTTTAAATTTATTATTTATTTTAGGTTTCGTTAAATTTTAGAACAAAACTCTGCTTCCAGGCTTTTACAAAACCTGAAACAATACCACTCGAACCCCCCTTCATTGACTTCGGGTCATCCCCCTACCTTACTTCGAGTCACGTACTCGAGTTACTCGAGTATTCCCCTAGTAAAAAAAACTGCACACAGAAAACAAATACCCAGCCTTCAATGGCATGGTACACGTGCACCGTGGCCCAAACCACCTCCGGCCATCCACATGAACCCCACCACGTCGCCAACTACCACCAGACACGATCACGGCCACCCAAGAATCCCCTCGGCAACTCAAAACGAAAATGGGTTCGAAACCCAAACCTGGAACACCATGGCCTTCCCTTCTCGAACCTGTCAACGCCGCATTCCCCCACCCCCGACCACCTGATGGCCAACAGTTCCGGCCATGTACTCACCTACCATCCCTCTACGAATTCCCAAAAGCCCATAACGCTCGATGCTTCAGAGACGTTGCACCGATCCAAAACTCCACGGCACTCAAAACTAGGTTAAAAAAAATCAAAACCCCACCGCCGCTTCCTCGACGAACTGGAGCAACTCCGGGTATTTTTTCCAACACCTCCGGAGGTTCCTTCACCCCCACGCCAAACATCAGACATTTCGGTCCACTTGATCACTAGGAAATCACAATTTCACCTATTATGCTCAACCCATAACTACACGTTCAATACTTAATTATAAATAGTGATTTTAATTTTAAAAATCAAGTTTTTGTTTAGTGTTTTAGTTTATATGCCTGAACTAAGTAATTATGAAGTTTGAGTTTTACCAAATCTTGAGTTTATACTGTTCTTATTATCTTTCCAGAGCAAATTTGAATTTTATTTAGCTTAAATAAAATTTTAACATCTCTTTTGTAATCAAACAATCATGTCTTATTTGATCGTAAGTCCTAACAATAAGTGGATCAAGCAATATAGATTTTTAAACTAAACTGGGCTTGAAATTTTAGAACAGAGATGTTCTTCAGGTATTTTCAAACACATATGCATCACCCATCCAAAAATACACAGAAATATTCCCATATAAATACACATACAAACTTATTTCAGATGTAAATAAAGCAACCATACTTATGTTTGAGTTTTAAAAAAAAAAGTTACTCACCACTGCTTTAGGAAAGAGTCAGAGCATTCTTTTTTTTCTTCTGAAACAGTTTGAACTTCCTTTGAACCTCTTTAAAAAAAATGAAATGCTCTTGCCCCTTGATTTGCTTTAAAACTGCATGCTATTCAAACTTGTTGAAGATGACTGAAGACTTAAATTTGAGCTTGCTTGCTTCAGACAAATTCAAGGTTTGAAGAAAGTGATATGTAGTTTTTTCTCTCCTTTAATTCTCTGGTTTTGGAAAGAAGATGCTCAGGTTGTTGATTATATTTGTAAAATGGAAAATGCTAACTTATTTTCTTATTTCCTGGTTTGTTATATTATGATGATCGAATTAGAAATGAGAAGAGATGAGAAGATATATATATATATATATATATATATATATATATGTATATATATAAATGAGTTTTACAGGGTTTGTATAAACTTGTACAAACATTTTCTGTTTGTATCAGAGATTTTTCTCTTTGCCTTACTTTTTTTTTTGTTTATCAGGCTAGATCCTTTCATTAGTGAGGCTGAAATGATCTTTAATCAATTTGAAATGATTTTGTTTAAGATTGCATTAAATGTTTAAGTACTTTATATACATGGTTATATTATATTTTTACTAGTTTAGATTTTTCTTGCCTGCGTACTTATCTTACAACATATTTATCTTGCTTGAACCTTCATCTACAAGCTACCTGCACATTATTTTATTTTTGCTTTACTTTGTTTCTCTAACCTGCATACTATATTTCAGCTACACGCCTAGCTTATTCATTTGTTTGCATCATATTTTCTTACTTTATTTTGTTTTGTTTCATACTTATCTTATTTGGGTATGTAGATGTTTCTTTCTTTTGTCTGGTTATGCTTTAGTTTATATAAATGGAAATGCTACTTGTATAACTTAGGTTTACTAATCTATGTTGAACGAACTAAAGAAGAAGGTATGCATATATAAAGAAGTTCAGGGGAAGGTGATACTGGGTTAAGCACATGCAGATATAATTATGTTCTTATTTGTATCAGGCAAGATAAATTTAAACCAACTGTGACGACCCGCCCTTCTACTACCAGAAAGACGTACAATCATTTAGAAAGAAAGGGATAGAAATAGAAGTGAAAGAGAAAGAAAAGAACAACAACATCAGAATCTCACAGCGGAACGGAACAAAATATAATATATCATATAAATATTACATAGTTTTTACATATATCAGATACCATGTCAATACATATGTCAATCATACATACACCTATCACTATATACATCAGAGATACAGTACACATCAACTAACACAACGGAACTAGATAGATAGCTACATACGTCTGGAATCTTCTGCTCCAAGCTTTCCAGAAATCAAAGTCCGAACCTATCACTTGGCTACTCATAAAAATTTGAGTACCCAAGAGTTTATGAAAACACAAAATATAAACTCCGGGTCAGACAGGGGTCTGGTATGAGTAAACGGTTTAAAGTTGTTTAACTTTGAAAAACATTTGAAAATAAAGGTATCACGTAAGACTCCCCACACATAAATACGGGTAAGTTTTTACCTTACGCTAACCAAAACATTTTATAGAAAATCCAGTGATATTATAATAGTGTCTAGGGTTTTCAAGTAAATAGAAAATAGCCGAAATTGTTACATGATTAAATTCCAGCTACTAGCCACAAAAGTGGGTAATACAAATTAAAACCGTAGGGTCTCGTACGGAAAATGGATTTCCAATAATGGCAGGGCTACTGGGGTACCGCCCGTTACAGTACGGGGCCTAGATCACCGTACCGAGGATCACTCCCGACCCCCTACAACACAAGGCCGTAACCATTCCTTACTGAACAGTCCCGAACAAGATAAATCCCGTGGTTGGCGCGACCAACCACCCACTAAGCCGAATAAAAAGGGACATCTAGACAGGGGAAATATCTTGTCCTGCTTGGGCATGACCCACCTAACCTTGCTGCATCTACCCTGTTTTAGCCATTCCCGATTGATGAGGCTTGAGGCTGCGATTACCTTTAAAGAACATATCCCTTAGAATGCTCATCGTCCGCCTGCACTATGTGCTGAAAGCATTCAATCCATACAAGTTCGTTTCGGGTTCGAACGAAACCGAAGGCATTACCTCGTTACACTCGTTTTGGAATCACCCTCAGAGTCAACGACGATAACCCTTGCATTCTGAAAGCACCATCTCGATCTTCATTTCAGAATTCACGACCTAACGTTTAAATTGGATTGATGTGGTTTTCGAAGAATCAAATTTGATTCTTTCGATCCCGGTCTCATCGAATCCAACCGCCATTTTTAGGGTCAAGTTGTCTAATTAACTTAACAGTTCAAATAATTTAAATTCAGCAATTGAACTAACATAGCATTTATCACAGATAAAACATATACAAGCATCATAGGTATAACACAGCATATCATAGAGTAACATAGAATATCATCACATAAATGTCCAAATCAGATATTCAATCACAACAGTCCATAAGTAGTTACCTTTAAATTCTCATTGCAATTAATTAAATTTAAATTAATTACTTGAGAATTTATCTCTTAAACATGTCTAACAGATTATTAATTATCAAGTAATCACTTTTTCCCATTACAAATTATCTAATTAATTAATCATTTCTAAATCAACTATTAAATCTTAATTATTTCATTACTTATATTATCCCACAACATTTAATTAATTACTTTGTTTAACTTTAATTAACCATTTTATCAATAACCTTGTTTATTAATAAATGAAACTTACTTACCTATTTGTTTACTGCTAATAATCTAATTAATCATTTATTAATAAGCAGTTAAATTACTTAATTAATTGACTATTAACTATTCTTGAATTAACTTGAGTAGTTAATTGCAATTTCATTATTACTTAAACATCGATTGATCCATTGCTAATTACAATTAAAAAGTAATTATTCTAAATTGTTTCCTAAGATAATTAAGTAATTATCATTCAATGTAAGTGAGACTTAAAACTCTTATTTAAATTTTGAAATCCAATAAATTTTAACTTTCAACATAAAATGTTAATTAAATTCATTCTTACTTAAATTAATCACTGTATGATAATTAAGTGTTAAAACATTTTTAAGATATTAACTAAAAATGTAAAATTACCTTCCACCCTTATCCCATCAGTTAAATTTTAATTAACTTCTTAACTTCATCTTAATATGCATTACTGCAATTTATGATAACCGAGTCTCCTCTGCAGAAAACTCGAGTACGGCTCCGAGTTAAACATCAAAACACCCGAGCCCTTTCCTTACTTCTTCTCTCCCTTCTCCTTTTTTTTACTGTAGTTTGTTAAACGTTTACAAAAGAATGAACGTCAGGTCCTCAACAACTATCACGCGATCGACTCGAGGCAACTCCCTAGAAAAACTAAACACGACTCGAAGTACACTCATGTCGACCGAAACAGAACCCCACCTCCATCGCCACCGTGCACGTGCACGGTGGCACACGAGGCTTTGATGATCTTCCAAGATCATATGCATGTCGCAATTCCATGAAAAAACGAAATCCAACCTCACATCATCTTCAAAGATTTCAAAAAGAAATTTGGTCATTTAGGTCGAAAACTGAAGCTCACAGGGTCGACAAAACAAGTTCGCCACCGCCACCTAGACCACCTGAGACTCTCCACCCCTAGCCACACCACGACAACACAGTTCTCTACCATTCCCTTGAACATCGTGGAGCTCGATCACGTGTGGATGCCGAAAACAATTTTTTACAGAGCCTTGAAAAAAGATAAGCACTAAACCCTGCTTAAGATTCAAACCCAAAATCCATGCATTCGAAAAATCTTTTACCATTTTTATCATATTCCTGAATCAAATACCTAACTTCACAACAATTTTCAGCATTAATTAATGATTAATTCAACAAGAATTGATGAAAAGGTGTTTCCAGTTCTTTAATGAATTGCTCCTTAAATCCATGCCTAAAAATTATCTTTTTGGGTTTAAAATTCCTACCTTTATGTGTATTTTCAAGAGATGAAATCAAATCAACAATTTATGATATTCGAATTTTGATCCTTGTTTTCTTTTTACCTGTAATTTTGCAATAAACTTTGTTATATCTTACTGTTATACTTTGAAACAAGTTTCAGGCCTATATTTTAACGTAACCAACTTAAATCAGCAACAACACCAAAGTTCCAACAATCATGTGAGTAAGTGTTTAGAAGTTTCTTTACTTTGCTTGTTCAGATACTCAAATCTCTGAAGAACCACTTTGTATATTACAGAACAACAGGAAGTATTCAAGACCACATGATTAAAGCAGGCATCAAAACACATATCCTTGTGAGTTAAATATACAATTTTTAAATTGAAAATAATAAGTTTACTCACCTGCCTGTAAACAGAAAGTATAGATGTTTTGAAACTTGGTTGCTTGGAGTCTAAAACTGCAAATTTGAATCTGTTTTTATTGAATTTAATTTGAGTTTGCTCTCCTTTTCCAACTTAGTTTTCTCAAGTTTTTATTATGTGTTTTGTTGAACAAACTAGAACTAACAAGCAACTGCATATATATAAGATAACAATGGTATGAAGGAGTATTATCTAGACAAGCCTTATTTGTTTTTGACCAAATATGTCTGTGAATTAAATTACTGCAATATGGCAGAAAAATACTTGAGATTTCGGCTGAAGCATAATTTTGTAACCTGAAATGACAAATTGTACTTAGCCTTAATGAATATGTTCTCAAATTTGTTAACATCTAATTAATATTCCCTGATGTTTGTAGGTGTACAACTTGCAAGTAAATGTTGGCTTATGAATGAAGATGCTTGTGTATTATATAAAAATGTTTGTTTCATAGCTTGGCTTTGTTTTCATTCTATTCTACACACTTCGTGCTTACTTTATTTTATACATAATTGAAATGACAAAGGTTAGCTGAGATGAAAGCAATTTAAATGTTATGTTTCTTCAGCTAACAATATTTCAATTATGTACAATATATATGATTTGCTTATTTATACTTGTCTTTGTATTTATTTCCATTTGTATTTTAGCTATAAATAATAAACCTATATTCATGAGTTTACTTATTCATTTATATTGATACTTTTGACTTACATAAATATTAATATTTTATATTGAACATTATCATCTATCTATGTTTTATATTTTCTATTTTCTATTTTAGCCATTAATATTTGAATTAGATTCATAAGTTATATTTAAATTTATTCTCATTTTTATGATTCATTTGTATTTATTTAAATCATATACATAAATTTGACTCATAGTCTACCTTTATATTTTGTATTGCTGGAATTAGATTTTAAATTTTAAACATTATCAAGCATATGTGTTCATTTAACAAATGTTAACAATGTATAGCATTTTAATTTAATTATATGAGTTAAATTTTATTAATAATATTGTTAAGAAACTTATTTTAGAATTTCAAACATTATTATCTATTTATATATTATTTTATACTAAACATAAACAATGTAAAGTATTTTAAGTAATTATATAAGATAGATTTTTAATGTGAATATTATTGAAATACTTATTTCAATTTCCAAATCAATCTCCTTTTAAAATACAGTTTATATAAATAGATGGCAATATTTCCAAAATCATATTCATTTAAATATGATCAGTTCACATTTTATATTTAATTAGATTAAACATTAAAAATAACCGGGGCCGAAATCCAGGGTCGTTACATTCCTTCCCCCTTAAAAGAATTTCGTCCTCGAAATTTAAAACAAAGATAATTTAAAAAAAACAGTTATACCAACCATTCAAACATACATATCATTTATATATTAACAAACAACCAAACAGTCTATCCTATCAAACATCCTAGCTATCCGAACAGGAACTCAGATAAGCTTTCCCAAAACTATCCAGAGTTTGTTTCTCGATGATCAACAATCCGAATTGGATTTCTGACCATAGTCAAATTTGATTCGACTTCAAAATCCTTGAATTACTGGTTAACAACAATTGAGGAATCATTAACAAATTCCCTTGGATGGATATATGGAATACACAATGAATTCCAGGCACCCGTTCTAGCAATTCAGTACTGAAATCTACAGTATTAACTCTTTCCAAATCTTATTAACCTCTTTACATAATTTCAATATCAATTCAATCAAGTCCGTACGATGTACATATACCATTCGTACGCAATATCAAATTCGATCGCTAGCTCGATCACACAATTTCACCTCCGAACTAGTATCGTCCACCCGACTTTCTAGTGCGGACTCAGATCTGGTTTCTTAATCAGAAACTGTCATTTTCTTTGCATAGTCACAACTATGATAGAGAATTTCCAGGATCAATAAAAATCCAAATCCATGGCTCGTCGTCGAAAATCGAGTGAAAAATCCTTACTCGGATCGATATATAACTATCTCGAAATTCTGTGCTCGAATCTGGATCAATTTGTTATGCGAATAAAATAATATACGTTCATCATACGTATTTATATCCATTGATTATCAACCATATCAATTTTCTTTTATTCACATTATTCTGATTCTATCCACTTGGAAAATTTTTCTCAATAACAACTTTACTTAAGAATTTCACCACTCATGTCTTAAGTTTAATATAAGAATTATATCTTCCCTTATATTATTACTTTGCCACTATAGCCTTTATATCCTCCTATTTTTACTTATTTCCAATTTGAATACCTAATTCCATGTGAATTCAAATTTTTTTCAACTCTGAATATTTAATTTTATTGACTATTTTTCATTTATAACTGATTTCTATCATTATTTTAAATAAATTTCATCCACTAATTTATTTTCAATTTCCAATTTGAAATTGTTTTGTTGCTGATTTTTTTTTAGTTTTCAAATTTTGAAAAGTTATGACAGAGTCTCCATTACACATTTCCATAAGCACATATGTAAGGGTTTCAACACTTATTACAAGTATTTCCAACCAATTTCCAAATCATTCCCTTCAATTTAAGTGATTTACAACTTACTTGCTTACATATATAATCCATTTGAGCAAAACAAACTCATATCCAAAATCATCTTATTTTGCTTCTAATAATTCATAGAATTTATCTAATTTCATTTACTTCAAACAACCCATTTTCTTATGCAATTTAACAATGCTATCGTGAATAAATATTCACTTAAGCTTTATAACAATTCTTAAATTGATTCCAACTCAATTTACACTTGACTCCATCACAATTAATTTATTCACAATCCTACATTTCACTTGCTTTTATCTCAAAAGTTTGATCCAAACCATTTTATTAAACTTGACAACCAGTATTTTAAATAATCATCTCACCATTTACTTAAGTCATTTATCTTCTTCAAACTGTTCCACCCAATAACTTAAGTTTATTCTATTTCACCAATTTTCATTTAAATCTTCGATTTGATTTTCCTTTAATCAAATCATAATTATTCAATTATTTACTAATTTGTTCGATTAGTTTATTCTTTTATCCATTCTTAAATTTACATGAACAATTTATTATTGAGTTTATAACAAAGTTATCCGTACACCTAAATTGAGTTAATAACGTAAGTACATAATTGAATAATTGGGATTTGATTAAAGGAAAATCCGTATAAGTTTTAAAATAAAAGAGGGATAAATAAGCACATGTGTTAGGATTAAACATAAGTACATAAGTTAAAGATTCACAACAAATATTGAAACAAAGTACTTAAAGCAAAGCAAAAATAAACAAAGTAAGATAAATATGTTGTAAGATAATATGCAGGCAAGAAGAAATACAAAGCAAAATGATGTAGCTATAAATAAAATATGCAGGCCAAAGAAAATGCAAAGCAAAGTACTAAAGTAAAATATATACACATGGGGTATAAAGCAAGCTAGGCCTGCAAATTAGCAAATTTGTAGCCTGTAGGTTTTTTTTTTAAAATGCAAAGTATAAACAAAGGCAAGTAAATTTAAGAGGCAGGCAAGAAAAATAAAAAGGATGCAAAGCTAAGGAGCAAAGTATAAGCAAAGTAAAATTATATGCTTATAATAGAAATGCAAATGAACAAAGCAAAGTAAATAAAATTACATTTGCAGGTTAGAGCAGAGAAGTGCAAAGCTAAATAAAAACATCTGAACATAAGATT
Source organism: Allium cepa (assembly GCA_030765085.1). Taxonomy (NCBI): domain Eukaryota; kingdom Viridiplantae; phylum Streptophyta; class Magnoliopsida; order Asparagales; family Amaryllidaceae; genus Allium; species Allium cepa. The sequence continues at coordinate 66,135,080 of CM060935.1, forward strand.
GTATTAGTAGGAAACATATAGTACATTAGCTTTCATCTCAGCACCAACGTAAGTCAATTCGAAATCTTATTGAGCATCTCAGCCCCCATCTGATAAATATCTTGCCTGATAAAACAAATTATGGTACAAAGAAAAAAAAATTGCTTGTCTCAGATGCCACCTTCCCCTGAACTTCTTTATATACATATTATTTTTAGTTCGTTCAAAACATATTAAACCTGAAGCAAAGAAGTAATAACAAACACTTCCATCTATACAAACTAAAGTAATATTACAACTGAAGAAAGGCAAGAAGAATCAAAGGAAAAGGAATGCTCTGTCTCTTTCCAAAAGAAAAGTGAGTAACCTTTTTAAAATTGCTTAAGTTTTAAAATCTGATGCATGTTGATATTTGGATGCTTAAATATATGGTGTGAATATTTATTTATTCATTTTTCTCTGGTTCTTGTGTGATGAAATTCTGTATATTTTCAAACTTGCGAATTCAAACTGCCTTCATTTAACTTGCTCTGTTTTTCATTTGCTGTGAGTAGCTTTAATTTCTAAACTTAAGTATTTAATTGCAAGTTTAAAATCAGAAATAAGTGTGATTTGTATGTATGAAATCTTTTGTGCAAATGGATGTGGTCTGAGAACATATTAAAGTCCATGTAGACAAACTTATCTATTTGTTTTCAGGCTTGAGTTGATTCAATCATTTTTATTACTTGATCTAATAGCTTTTAGGATTTATAATACAAACAGAAATTGTTTGTCTCAACATGATATAGAGTTTAGGTTTTATTTAAGTTGAATAAAAATTTAATATTGTTCTGGAAATTCAAATATAACAGTGGAACTTGAACAAGAGAAAAACCAAACCTTTTAATTTATAAATTCAAAAATATACTTTGAATCTCTGTAACAAAATATGAATTATAAAACTTAAATCAAGATTTTTAACACTAGGGGTTATGTACAGTTCTGGTATGAACTAAAAATGTTTACTTGGAAATTTCTGGTGATCTCGATGTTAAGTGAGGTCGTGGCTTTCTGAGGAGGAAGAGGAGCGATCGGGGGTTGCGAGAAAAATGGAGCGGTGGCGAATGGTTGATCGGGGCGGCGATAGAAAACTTTTAATTCCTGGTGACCTAGTTTTTTCTGGGTCGAATGAATCGACCACCACGGTGCGTGCAGATGATCAAGTGCGATGTGACTCGGGGAGGTGGTAGTGGGATGGTAGTTGAGGCCGTGGCCGGAGGCGTTGGCGGTCTGGTGGTGGGAGTCGCGAACATGAGGCGTTGACAAGTTTGGATGTGGAGGGGGTCGTGCTGTTTCCAGGTTTTGGAGCTGTCGCTGTTTTTGGTGTGCAGGGTTTTTGGGCTCGGGAAAGACTCATGATATTCGAGTGTTTAACTCGAAGCGGGAAAGGGTTTGACTCGAAGCATACTTGATTGGCCTCGGGCTGTGTTGTTTTGCTAAATGGTTATAGAAAACTGCCTGAGGTTAAATTTAAACCAGATTTAAAGCAAATTAGAGTGTAAGCTAATTGTAACCAAAATTAAAACTAGTGTGATATTAAATTCAAATGAATTTAAGTTTGTCAACTAAGTTTAAACAATGTTTAAATCAGTTGGAATGTGAATTCAAACTTATTTTTGAATTCAAATCTGAAATGAGATAAAGATTTTAAAATATTTAAATGGGGATTTCAGGTTTACAAATCCGACAGTTTTCAGTTTTTTTTAAATTTAATTTAAAATTTGAAAACAGAAATTTAAACAGAGGTTTAAATTCAAAGTTTAAAGTATAGGTTCAAATAGACTTTTGAATCTAAGGTAAAAAGAAAATGAATTTGAATTTTAAATCAAGATTTTTAAAACCAAGTTTTTCAAAAGCAAGTTAAAACCAAAGTTTTAAATTTAAGGTTAAACAAATGAGTTCAAGTTTTCTCGAATTCAAATATGACATTTGAATCAGTTTTTAAATTTAAATATATAAAACCAGTTTAAATAAAATAGTTTTGAAAAGTAAATTTGTTTCAAAAAGAATTTAAATTTGGTACAACCTGAGTTGAAGTAGAAAACTTGAGTTATTTCTGTAGTTTTAACTTGAAATAAATTTAAATTAGAGTCTGTAGTAAATCAGGTCGTCACAGCAAAATTATTAAAGTAAATTTTAACTTTAATGTTTAAAGTATATTTTTAAAGTAAAGTGTTTTAAATTAATTTTAGAAAATCTAATTTTATGCTTGGTGATTCTAGAGGAAATAGAAATACATGGAATTTATTCTGAGAAAGGCAGGTAGTTTTGAAAACTGTTTTTCAAAGGAATTTGAAAAGTGAAATATATCTAGTGAAGATATTTTTGAGATTTATAAATAATTTGGAAAATTATTTATTGGTTTATGGGTGTTTGTGGATATTAATTGATAGTTAAATAACTGATTATCAATATTGGCCAATTGCGTCGATCGTTTCGAAGAGACCGGGATCGAGATTTATTTCTCGAAAACCACTTCGATCCGGTTTGTATGTTTCGTGTAAACGATTTTCGATCCGAAGATGGAGCAGTGAAGTGCAAGGGCTAGTCGCTACTAATCCTGAGGATATTTCCAATATGGATGTAGTAGGAATAGTGCCTTCGGTTCTGTTCGAACCCGGGACGGACTTGTATGGATGAATGCTTGCGAAACGTCATCAGGTGGACGATGGGCATTCTAAGGGATATTTTTCTTGAAGGTAACGCTTAGCCTCAAGCCTCATCAAATGGGAATGACTGAAAATCAGGGGTTATGCAGCAAGGCTAGGTGGGTAGCACCCAAGCAGGGTGAGGTCATTCCAGTCTAGATGTCCCTTTTTATTTCGGCTTAGTGGGCAGTTGCTGATCCCAACCGCGGGGTGATCTCACTCGGGATTATCCAGTAATGGGTAGTCCTGACCTTGTGTTGCAGGGGAGCGGGCGTACTCCTCGGTACGGTGATCTAGGCCCCGTACTGTGACAGGTGGTACCCCATTGCCTAGTCATTGGTTGGAAATCCATTTTCCCTACCAGCCTTGTACGAGTTTTGTTTGTATTACCCACTTTGTGGCTAGTAGCTGGAATTTAATCATGTAACAATTTCGGTTATTTTATAAGTATTTGTGTATAGACCCTATTATAATATCAGAGAATTTCTATCAAAATTGTTTTAGCTATCGTAAGGTATAAACTCGACATGTTTATTTGTGGCGCGGTCTTACGAGATGCTTTTGTTTTCAAAGGATTTTTGAAACTTTAATAATCAATTGGGTGTGATTTTCTCACGCTGGTATTCCAGACTGACTCGGGTGTTATTTAACTGTAATGCTCGGGTCAGACCGAGTATTATAGGATACAAGATATGATGCTGTGGAGCTCAGGAGTCGAGCAAAATGGCGATACGTACTCCCGTACTTGTATATATATACATATTCCGCTGTGTTGAGTTGTCGTGTATCCATTTGTATGTTATTGATGTTGAGCTGTGATTGATGTACTCTGATGATTGTAAAATACGTAAGCAGATATATTTGGTTTGAGTAAAGAGTATTCATTATATATTATATTTTATTCCGCTGCGATGGTTAGATTCTGATGTAGTTTTCAATTTTCTTCTTCTACCTCTTCTTCTTTAACCCAAATGGTTCGTATTTCTGTACAACTTGAGTTGATTGTTGTAAAATAGAGTGAACTCAAGGGGTAAGGATTTGCGGGCTGTTACAGTTTATTTAAACTAAAGTTGTACCAAATATATACTATGTTCATTTATAAAACAGAACTAAACTTAAAGAAAACCTGAGAAAAACATTGTATTGCTTTGCAATATAAATAAAATTCAAAACAGGGAAAGGGAGAAGAAGATAGAGAGTGAGAGAGAGGGACGTAGGGGAGTCACCGAGATAACTCGAGACTGTCTCGAGTAGAGAAGGGTTTTGTCTCGGGTACCTTTCCAATTGAACGTGCATAATCTGTTTTAGTATTTTTATAACTAAGTAACTAAATAATTAATTAGTTAGGCTAATATTTGTTTTAAAAGTTTAGTAATGGTAAGTGATGTAAAGATGGTTTGACTAATATAAAGTAATTAGAATGTAAATTAATTTATATTTGAAGTTTAATTGATAACTTTAAACTAATTTCAAAAAATAAATCATATGTTAAATAAATTTAAATCTTAAGAATGTTAGCTTATCACTTAAAAGTTAATTAATAAATGAAAATTAATTTAAGTGATTAATTAAAGATTTTATAATTAATTAAATTGATAATAATTGACTTATTAAAATAATCTGTGATAATTAAATAAGTAATTAATCATTAATAAGTAAGTTTTTTTATTAATAATTAAGAATTAACTAATTAACTAAGTAATTAAGTAATGATAAATGAATAAAGTTAATTAATTGAAAAATTAATAAATTGATGATTAATGATTAATTGAGTAATTAATTGATCATTAATAAGCTAATTAATCAGTGATTAATTAAATAAAATAAAATAGTTTATTCTTAAGCAAATAATTAAGTCAAGAAAAACCAAACTGTTTTGGTATGCATTGATAATTATGTTTTGTTGACTTTGATATCCGTTGATGATATTTCTGTGATATGTCATGATATATTATGGATATATGTGATAACTGTGTATGATTTATCTGTTATATATGTTATGTTAATTCTTAATATTTAATTGAACTGTTAAGTTAAATAGACAACTTGGCCCTTAAAATGGCGTTTGGATTCGATGAGACCGGGATCGGAAGAATCAAATTTTGATTCTCCGAAAACCACATCGATCCAAATTAAACGATAGGACGTGACTTATCAATTGGTGATCGAGATGGTGTTTCAGAATGCAAGGGTTATCGTCGTTAACTCTGAGGGTGATTCCAAAATGAGTGTAACGAGATAATGCCTTCAGTTTCATTCGAACCCGGAACGAACGTGTATGGATTGAATGCTTTCAGCAAATTGTCAGGCGGACGATGAGCATTCTAAGAATTATGTTCAATAAAGGTAATCGCAGCCTCAAGCCTCATCAACCGAGAATGGCTAAAACAGGGGAGATGTAGCAAGGTTAGGTGGGTCATGCCCAAGCAGGACAAGATATTCCCATGTCTAGTTGTCCCTTTTTATCGGCTGTGTGAGCAGTTGTTGGCCACAACTGCGGGTTATCTTGTTCGGGACTGTTTAGTAAGGAATGGTTCCGGCCTTGTGTTGTAGGGGGTCGGAAGTGATCCTCGGTACGGTGATCCTCGATACTGTGACGGGCGGTACCCCAGTAGCCCTGCCATTGTTGAAAATCTATTTTCCTTACGAGACCTAACGGTTTTGTTTTGTATTACCCACTTTCATGGCTAGTACCTGGAATTTAATGAATGTAACAATTTCGGCTATTTTCTATTTACTTGAAAACCCTAGACACTATTATAATATCACTGAATTTCCTATAAAATGTTTTGGTTAGCATAAGGTAAAAACTTACCCGTATTTATTTATGGGGAGTCTTACGTGATACCTTTATTTTCAAATGATTTTCAAAGTTAAGCAATTTTAACCTGTTTACTCATACCAGACCCATGTCTGACCCGGAGTTTATATTTTGTGTTTTCATAAAATCTTGGGTACTCAAATTTTTATGAGTAGCCAAGTGATTGGTATTTGGGAGGTTTATTTTCTGGAGGAGCTCTTTTGGGGAGAAGACCTGACGTATGTATCTATGTATGTAGTTCCGTTGTGTAGTTAGTGTATGGTGTATTTTGGATGGATGTATGGACATATATGTATATGTCAGTCCTGTTATATGATATTGTATGACTCTGATGTATGTATAACTATGTAATAGTTATGTGATGTATTATATTTTGTTCCATTCCGCTGTGAGATTCTAATGTTGTTATTCTTTCTTTCTATTCTTTTCTATTTCTATCCCTTTCTTTCTTAATGATGATACGTCTTTCTGGGTTGAGAAAGGCGGGTCGTCACAGTTGGTATCAGAGCGCTAGGTAGAGCGAGTACCTAGGCTCTTGTGTTATATCTATCTTGAGAGTGAGTATTTGCATTTTCATATAATTATATATAGTCTATCTAATTTGTTGAGTTACGTGTTCAGGTGACCAACATGAGTTCAGGAAGAAGAGGTAGAGTTAGGGCCAGTACTTCTACAGATAATGGACGAAGTCAAAATGTTAGTGAGGCTGTCAATCCAGTACCGTATCAAGTTAGTTTTGCAGCTTTATGCAAGGATTTCAAACATCTTGGAGGCCAACCATTCAAAGGTTCGGAGTCAATAATTGAAGTTCAAGACTGGCTACGCTCTTGTAAGCGCATTTTTAAGAGCATGAAATTGACTGATGAGCGTAAGAGGCATATGGCATCGTGGCAACTGCAAGGTGGTGCAGCAGCATGGTGGGATTCAACAATTGTAAATATTTCTGAGGATGGCATTTCATGGGACAGATTTAAGGAGTTGTTTGAAGAGAAGTTTGTGCCAACGGCAGGGAGAACCCAATTGTATCAGGATTTTCTGTATTTGAAGCAGGGTAGTATGTCTATTTCGGAGTATGAAACTAGATTCAATGAGCTCTCTTGTTATGGACCAGGACTCATCGATACTCCTCTGAAAAAGAATGAGAAATTTGTGCAAGGGTTGAGGCCTGAATTCCATGGAAAATTGACGGTGCTTCTGAAAAGATCTTTTTTTGATTTGATTGATATGGCATTGAGGTATGAAAGTTTGATGAGTAAGAAACCGGGATCTCCAGTTGCAACTTCAGGTGGGAATTTCACTAATCCGAATAAGCGAAAGTTCGATCCCAAATGGAGGAAGCCGAATAAGAAGAAACCTGGGAATAACAACGGACCCCAAAAGTGCTACATTTGTCAACAGGAAGGGCATTTGGCAAATAAGTGTCCTAGAAAACGATTCCAGCAACAGCAGCAGCAACCACATCAGAGTGGCCCAGGATCAGCTATGGTTCAGAAATCATTATGCTTTAATTGTCATCAGCCAGGACACATGATCAAGAATTGTCCACTTCTGCAGAGGGCGCCTCAGAATAAATTTTTTGCTTTGGAAGCCGGACCATCTTCTTCTACGATGAGCAAAGGAGTATTAGAAGGTACTTTACTTTTAGATGGAAAATATATTAAAGTTTTGTTTTGATTCGGGTGCTTCCTTGAGTTTTATTTATTTGGACTCTGTTGAAAAGTTTTCTCTTACCCCTTGTTCTGTAGACAGTCCTATTTTGGTATCTAATCCTATAGGAGGGGTGACCAAATTAGACACTATCTGTAAGGACTTGAAGATCTCTTATCTATCCCACAGTTTTTCTTGTGACCCGTATGTGTTGAATTTTAAAGGATTTGATCTTATTTTGGGAATGGATTGGATGGATAAGTATAAAGCCATTTTGAATTGTGATGAAAGAATAGTTTCGTTGGAAACTGATGTGGGTAGAATTGCCGGAGTGTCGTGTGATAATTCTGGAATTCACTTGAGCAGTCTTTTGCATGGAATTGAGACTTTTGAAGAGAGAGTTGAAGACATCGATGTGGTTCAAGATTTTGTTGATGTTTTTGAAGAAGTTAAGTGTCTACCACCACATCGAGAAATAGAGTTCCATATTGATTTGATTCCAGGAGCTGTGCCAGTGATTCAGCCCAGTAGGAGAATGGCTCCTAGGGAAAGAGAAGAGTTGATTAAGCAGACTCAGGATCTTTTAGAGAAGGGATTGATTAGACCCAGTTTTTCTTATTGGGGTTCATGTAACGGCTCGAATTTTTCGCGTTCGAAAATCGACATCCATACTTTACATTGTACTCGAATGCCGCAGATTCGACCGCTCAAATTCGAGTCGCCGGAGCTTATAACACATTAAGTAAATAACACAGCGGAAGAAAATGAACAACATATATCAATATACAACATTTGATACAATAACTGATACAACATGAATGATACAACAGAATGGTACGATAGATATCACCATTATCAGAGATACAAAGAATAGCAGCGGAAATAAAAGATAACACCAGCAGCGGAACAGATCTCCAAAATAGTCTTCAAGGAAGAACTCCAGTATCGGTAATCTCCAAAGCACCAATCCAGAATAGCTCGAACTCCCAAATCAAAATGAAGAGAAGCAACTCGATCCAAATGCGATTGCCAAATCCTAAGGCTGAAAGCTATCGAATCTACACCTATTACTGATTATCTGAAAACCCCAACTCTAGACTGCCCGTGTGGGAAATAGTGGGCACCCAGAGTTTAGGAAAGGAACAATAAACTCCAGGTCAGTCATGGGACTGGTATGAGCAAACAAAAACATTTGGTCTTTTAAAACAAACAAAAGAATTTAAATTTGAAATCCGCAATGCTTTTTGAAAAATGAAACTACCATAAGGCCTCCCGGCACACACACAATGCAAACGCACACATGGGGGAGATTTCTCCTTATGATAGTCAAACATGCTTACTACGAGAAAAATTCTTTGATATTATTACTAGTGCATAGTGGGAAATCTTTCGAAAGTATAATATAAATCCTAGCCAGCATAGGTACCATGATGCTATGCCTACTATAGCTGCCATGTTAAATGGCAGGTTCTACAACTAAAACCGTACAAGGCGCGTATTGGATGAATGGATTTCCAACAAATGGTCAGGCTAAGGAACTTCCTACTGCCACATGGGATCGCCTCTGGTGGGACGTCCCGAGAACTAACGTTACGGTTAGATCTCTGCCAACACAAGGCCGGGTTACCTCTGTAACTAGGTAACTACTACACGAATATGCCATCCCCCGGTCCTTTGGGACCTTTATCCGAGCGCTCGATACCAACAACACCACACAGAAATAGATATAGTGTTTCCACATGAGTAAGTATCTGGGCTCCATACCATGATACCACCCTTTACCAGAAGGGAATGACATACCCTAAAGGGCGCGACCCTCATAACCTTGCCGCATCTTTCCTGTTTCGACCATTTCCGGGGTGTGAGGTCCTGATGCAGTCTCGTCCACAAAGCTACGCTTTGTGCAACAAAGCCATGCTTTGGGTCAACAGATGACCAAAGCAATGATCACAAAGATAAATGATCAAACAAATGATCATATCACAAATGATCAACCAATGATCATCACACAGCAGCACTCAGCATGCCACATTACCAAATTGGGAATATCACTGATAAATATCAACTACAAAACCTCTGAGTTCGTACGTCTCAGAGAAGGGTGTTAAGCTAAGAGAATAAATTCTCCGCCACCAAGCAGAAATGTATTTGATAGAAATCAGTTAACATCTCAAAGTGTAATGTCGGACATACAACCATACAAGTCTGTTCCGGGTTCGAACAGAACCGAAGGCACTTCCGAAGAAGCCCTTGCAAATCCGGGTATCCACAATCCCGATCGGACTTCCCATCACTAAGGAGAACTCTATACCGGAGCAACTCAGTGCAGAGTCAATCGATAGGTTATCCTATCGTTCTCACAAATACCCGGTCTTCACCACCGGTCTTCAAATGTTATCCATAACGTCGTATCACTATTCGGAATGGGCTATATGACACAAGGTCCTCTCCCGGCTAAACCGAATAGTAAGCGCCATATTTAAAACATATGGATATGGGATTTTAGTTAAGTCACAACTTATAAAAATCTAAAACTTTTCTTTCAAATGGTTAAACAAATTACCATCTTTAAATCTTTAAACAAAAAGATTTATTTCACAAAGTTTCACCCGGTTTCACAAAGATCTATCCCTAGATTTCAAAACAATTCCCGTTCAATTTGGATTAACCCAATTAAATCTTTAAATTAAAGATATATAGCTTTCAAAACATGTTTCCAAAGATTTATCTATAACTTGGAAAACCATTTTCATTTTTAGACTTGAGGCCCTTTAACACAAATTGAAAGTTCATTTCTTATAGGAAAGCAAATCTAATTTATACAAGTTGAAATCTTGAGTTGAATTTAAATTTCAAAACATCACCTTTAAAAATGGTTTAAAACCCATATAAACCCATTTGTAAGTTGAATAACTTTTTAAACAATAGTTTCCAAATTTTAGAATTCAATTTCAAATATTGAATTCAAATTTATACCAATTCATTTAATTTTCAAGATTCAATCAGGTTATTTAAAATAACTATCATTTTTGAAAACTCATTTTCAAAAGCTTCAATTCCAATTCCAAAACTAATTTGGATTCAAAAATCAAATTTTTAAAACAATTTCAAAAATCTGTGACTTAACCCATTTCCACGTGCAATCCATATTTGTGTGTGTATAAGTGTGGTCCAGGGGTTCAACACAATAGTGCACAACATCATCATCACAGGTTCAATCATATTGATAAGCGGTATAACCCATAACGCTTATCTATATTCACAGATTCATAGATAAAGTAAAATATCATTCACAAAGATTAACTAATATGATTCGATGTGGGTTTCGGATAACCGATTGGAATCCGACTCCCTGTCGCATCGAAAACCAAATGTCATTCTACGGGTCAAGGGGTTTGCATAACAATATGTATATATCACAGATATGACAGCTCAGAACAAACATCACATAGCATCACATCACGTATCAAATATATCAATCCATCACAGAACATCCAATAACAATCAAACATCTTTAATTAAGATGAATAAACCGTGTCGTTATAAATTTATTACCCTCATAATCACTTTTATTTGAAATCTTTAAACCGATGATCAATTATCATTAACTAAAGTAAATTAAGTCTTAACCATCTTCATTTATTAATCATTTATTAATTTTCTTAATTAATTATTCTTTAATTATAATCATTTAATCTTAATTACTTATTCCTCAATTAATTACTTTAACTAATAAACTTTTAATTATTGGTTAATTAAATCTTAGTTAAAATTATTTGTCCTTAATAAATAGATTTATTATTCCTTAACTAATTTCAACAATTAATTATACTTAACCAATTACAATTAATTATATTCAATTAATTAATCTAGTCAATTATCAAAATTAATTGCATTAATTAATTACTAAATTATCCCTAGATAATTATCACCCATTATTAACAACATTCCATTAATTTTACACTTAAGAAAATTTGAATTAGATTAATAAATCATTTCTAATTAATATTAATCTAAATCATTATTTAAAAATCAAATAATTAAGTGAAATCCTTAATTATCCAAACTAACCTAATTACTTATTAATTGACCCGTTTAAATTCAAAATGTATTAAAACAATACATTTCTAAATTTAAATTCAAATTCAATTTAAAAATTTGATATTTAAAATGTTTAATCATTAAACATTAATTCAAATTAAAATAATTATAAACCTTACAACAAAATGAATGTTAAAGAACATTCATTATCTAAATATAAAGAAAGATTTAAATTGATTATTTCAATTTCCAAAATTAAATTAAACATTTCATATTTTAATTCAAATACTAAAGGAAACAAATTCTTTCAAGTTTTAAAACTTATTTGAAATCAAATTTCATTTTCAAATTCACTTTTAAACATATGAACATGTTCATTCATTTTTAAATTTACAAACTGTTGAATTCAAAACTGGTTTTCAGAGAAACTTAAAAAAAAAAAACCCAGTTTTTAAATCTGAATTCAAAAAAACAAATTTAAGTTTTACTTCAACATTTAAATCTGTTCATACTTTTTAAAACTTACAAAACTGTTTTTAAATCTAATTCTGGTTTTTTAAAAAAAACAAACCTGAAACTGTTTTAGACTTGTCTTCAAATCTGAATTTAAAACTTGTTTAAATTTAGATTTTCATTTTAAAAACTTTGAATTCACAACTACATTTGAATTCAGTTACAACCTATGCTTGAATCAAAACCCAACTAAAAAAAGATTCATTTAAAAATTAAAACTGCATAATCCTTTGGTTTAAAACCTGCAACTGTTTTAAATTTTGATTTAAAACTGAATTTGATTTTAAGATTTCATTTTTAAAAAAAAACTTTTGAACTCAAAACTATATTTGAATTCAGATTCAAGTATTACCTGATTCAAGTTTCAACTTAAAATATGAATTTATTCAAAAATTTAAAACTGCCAACCTCTCAGGTTTAAACCTGAAAACTATTTTAAAATTTAATTTGAAACAGAATTAAAACTTATTTAAAATCTAAAAATTCCATTTTTAAAACCTTGAACTCAAACTCCATTTGAATTCAGATTTAAATCTCACTTAAATCAAAACAGCACTAAAGTTTGAATCTCCAAAAAAACTGCAAATACTCTCAGTTATACCTATAGCAAACTACCCGAGCAACATACAAAATTACTTCGAGTCAAATACAGAAATACCCGAGTTCTACTTCGGGTCAAAAACCCTGCACACCCCATAGTTCACCTGAGTTCCACTGCAACCAAGACCAACCTGTCATCACCTAGTAATACCACCTCCAGCCACCATCATCGACACAACCTTGGCCATATCTACCTCTACACTCCCTACTCAACCTCTCAAATTCCTAATCCACTTAATGCAACAGATGGATGTGCAGACCTGCAACCTTCAAAACCAGTTTTTTTTTTTTTTTTTCCCTTTTTTTTTTTTTTTAGAATTCTTAAGTTAATTGTACTTAGATTTATTTTAGAAGCTTAAACATGTTCAAACAAACATTTTTTTTTTTCCTAAGATTTAAACAAGAATCAGGAAGGAATATTTTTAATTCCCACACAGGTTTGAAACCTGTTTTCCAGACAGAGGCAAAATGCCTGTTACTAACATGCACAGATATATCTGCATATACATACTTGGATTCATTCATATGCAAACTAATTTCTTCAGCTTACTTTAAGCATTAATCATTTCCATCAAGTCATTAAATCAGATTAAGAGTAAGTTTGCTCTCAGTGGATATTTTTCTTTTTCTTTTTTTTTTGGAACTGTAAAAGGTAACAGAGAATTTTTTTTTTTTTTCCAATCAACACACACACTATCAAAGCATCACTCCAAGCATAAGTGGATAAAAGGGATTAGTATACCCATAAACAACAATAACAGATTCAAAGTTGAAGGTTTTGCTCACATATTTTTCAGATGACAAAAGCTTTTGACAGTTTTTGAAGCAGAGATGGAAGCCTGCAACCCTTTTTTTTTTCTTTTACTGTATATTAATATTTCTAGGTAGTCTTGAAACAAAACGTACTCAAGCTATTTTTAAAACTTAAGTCTGGGTTGTATAAACAATTTCATTTAGATCCTAAAGTCTAAGATAAATTTGAGAAGGAGATTTTAGTTTAAGAACAGGGTTTGAGAGCCTGTAAACATAGGAGCAGATATACATATGTCTGTAAAATAGGCATGCACTAATATACTCAAGTACACAGTCATATCAACAACATTTCCAGAACAAGTTTCAAGCATCAAGCACAACATCACAGAACATAGGCCAATATAAGTGAGTTTGCTCACCTGTACTTCAGAAGACAGAGAGGAACAGAGGCAGCAGAGAACAAGCATGCACATTTTTTTCTTTCTTTAATGTTTTGAAGCTTAGATCTGCAAGAGTTTATTGATACAAAGCTTTGTTTAACTTCCTGTTGTATTTTTCTCTTACTTTATTAATAACAAACAAAAGAATTTATTTGCTTACCGTTTGAATTTGTTCTAAAGCTTCAAATTTTGCTTTATCCTTCTAGGTAGAACTTTTGCTTGCACAGGGATTTCAGAGTTGAAGCTATGGATTTCCTTCTGTAACTGATTGATATGATTGTTTAAATCTTTTGTTTTTTTGTTACTGATTACTAACATCAAAATTTAAATAAATAAAAAGAAACTTGCCTTCATTCTTTTTTTCCTTTTTCCATAGAAACCATTTTCTCCCAGGTTTGCAGATTTAAATTTTCCCTCTTTACTTTGATTTGAACTTTTAAACTTTTAAAACTGAAACTTGTTGAAGCTTTGAACTTGCATACTTTCAGACTTGTTTGTGATTTGCCATAATACTGAAGCTTTTGAGTTTGAGGTGATCCTTCTTTTTTTTTTTTCTGAATTTTTTCTTTCTTGCTTGAGTGTTGAGATTTGAAATGTTAGATCTTTGATTATTGAACTTTTCAGAGGTTGGAGGTTTTTAAAAAAATCGAATTGGGGATGTGAAAGGTTTCTGAAATTTTTTTTTTTATTAGATTATTTTATCTAAGCAATGATGCATTCATGCCATTTGTAAAAACATATCATAAACTTTGGATTTTGTTGATTGTCTTACTCTACTCCATCTCACATGTGTATGTATGTTCACATGGGTGATTTTTTTACAAGACAAAATAAATTTATAAACTTTATTTATCATTATTTTTTTTTTTTTTTTTTTTGTATCATATATACTTTATAAATAAATGTATTTGTTTATTCATTTGTATATGTATGTACATGTTCAATGCTAAAAGAATTTAGTCAACATTTATATATATATACATATATTATATCTTAATAATTTTTTTAAATGCTACTCATTTTTAAAACACTCATTTTAAATTTAAATTTCAATCTTAAACTTGAAATACAACATTTGTATTTATTTTACTTTTACAAAATTTAAAAAAAAAATGAATTTATAACAATTTGTACACTCAACAAATAAATCACACATAAATATACATTTCTTAGTTTATGGTGCTTTTGTAAACTTATTTTATTACATCAATTTTATTACAATACATTTATTAAACTCCAAAAGGTAAGTATTTCATATTCATTCTTGTTTTTTTTTTTAAATTTTTAAACTCAAGTCATTGTACCAATCATATTTTTTTTTTATTAATTCATGAATTCTATTTTTAATCTCTAATATACAAATCATATTCAACTCCTTAGTTTAAATTATTTTATAGATTCTATTTTTAAATCTTTTAATTTAGCTCACATATTAATATAAATATAATTTATGCATCTTATTTTTAAATTCAATATTTGTTTATAATATACTTATTCATAAATCTTAAACCAATCCTACTTTATAAGCTAATTTTTTTTATTCTAGAAATTATCCAATTAATTCATAAATAAATTAGCAATTTATCTTCAAAAATTAATTTAATTGCCAATTTAAACTTGATAAATTTCAGGAATGTTACAGATTTCCCCCCTTAAAAGAATTTCGTCCTCGAAATTGCAAAGAAGACGACAAAGAATAGATAATAGATAAAGAAATGATTGAACATATCAGAATCGAGATATTTATTCTGCATTTGGTCTACCCAAATCAGAATATCAATAATATGAGAACGAACTCATACAATTTTTACACAGATATTTGGGTCCACCGGTCTACGAATGTGCAAGGGCATTGATTAGTTCGAAGGGATAACTAATCGTTCGTAGACTATATTGGATCCCAGAGAATAAATAGATAGATTAAATCTTCATATTAGTTAACCAATTTACTTAATTTAAAATTTCCAATTTATTTAATTTTATAAATTTCAAATTCATTAGAGTTTAGATCGAAAAGCTGATAAGAAATCGATGAAGATACAAAGTAAGAATTTCTTGCAACGATTCGTAGGGCCATCATCACACCGAAGCTACTCCTCGAGCTGCTACGAAGTAATCAAAGAATTGAAAAGACGAATCAAAGGAAATTGATAGAGAAAATTGTTTCCACTGTTGCAGGGTATTGACCATTTGTAGTCGTATTCCCCTGTCCCCTATCTCGTTCTCTTCTCGCACTCATACTTACTATCAGTGGATAGTAAGAGAATTTACTGAGGCATTCGAACGGATATCTTAGGGATATACTCATTCTAGGGTATACTTCACCCTATCTCTAATGAGTTACTTAATATGTTATACTCCTGAGCTAAGGTTTTAACCATCAGCTCTGATACCAAATGTAACGGCTCGAATTTTTCGCGTTCGAAAATCGACATCCATACTTTACATTGTACTCGAATGCCGCAGATTCGACCGCTCAAATTCGAGTCGCCGGAGCTTATAACACATTAAGTAAATAACACAGCGGAAGAAAATGAACAACATATATCAATATACAACATTTGATACAATAACTGATACAACATGAATGATACAACAGAATGGTACGATAGATATCACCATTATCAGAGATACAAAGAATAGCAGCGGAAATAAAAGATAACACCAGCAGCGGAACAGATCTCCAAAATAGTCTTCAAGGAAGAACTCCAGTATCGGTAATCTCCAAAGCACCAATCCAGAATAGCTCGAACTCCCAAATCAAAATGAAGAGAAGCAACTCGATCCAAATGCGATTGCCAAATCCTAAGGCTGAAAGCTATCGAATCTACACCTATTACTGATTATCTGAAAACCCCAACTCTAGACTGCCCGTGTGGGAAATAGTGGGCACCCAGAGTTTAGGAAAGGAACAATAAACTCCAGGTCAGTCATGGGACTGGTATGAGCAAACAAAAACATTTGGTCTTTTAAAACAAACAAAAGAATTTAAATTTGAAATCCGCAATGCTTTTTGAAAAATGAAACTACCATAAGGCCTCCCGGCACACACACAATGCAAACGCACACATGGGGGAGATTTCTCCTTATGATAGTCAAACATGCTTACTACGAGAAAAATTCTTTGATATTATTACTAGTGCATAGTGGGAAATCTTTCGAAAGTATAATATAAATCCTAGCCAGCATAGGTACCATGATGCTATGCCTACTATAGCTGCCATGTTAAATGGCAGGTTCTACAACTAAAACCGTACAAGGCGCGTATTGGATGAATGGATTTCCAACAAATGGTCAGGCTAAGGAACTTCCTACTGCCACATGGGATCGCCTCTGGTGGGACGTCCCGAGAACTAACGTTACGGTTAGATCTCTGCCAACACAAGGCCGGGTTACCTCTGTAACTAGGTAACTACTACACGAATATGCCATCCCCCGGTCCTTTGGGACCTTTATCCGAGCGCTCGATACCAACAACACCACACAGAAATAGATATAGTGTTTCCACATGAGTAAGTATCTGGGCTCCATACCATGATACCACCCTTTACCAGAAGGGAATGACATACCCTAAAGGGCGCGACCCTCATAACCTTGCCGCATCTTTCCTGTTTCGACCATTTCCGGGGTGTGAGGTCCTGATGCAGTCTCGTCCACAAAGCTACGCTTTGTGCAACAAAGCCATGCTTTGGGTCAACAGATGACCAAAGCAATGATCACAAAGATAAATGATCAAACAAATGATCATATCACAAATGATCAACCAATGATCATCACACAGCAGCACTCAGCATGCCACATTACCAAATTGGGAATATCACTGATAAATATCAACTACAAAACCTCTGAGTTCGTACGTCTCAGAGAAGGGTGTTAAGCTAAGAGAATAAATTCTCCGCCACCAAGCAGAAATGTATTTGATAGAAATCAGTTAACATCTCAAAGTGTAATGTCGGACATACAACCATACAAGTCTGTTCCGGGTTCGAACAGAACCGAAGGCACTTCCGAAGAAGCCCTTGCAAATCCGGGTATCCACAATCCCGATCGGACTTCCCATCACTAAGGAGAACTCTATACCGGAGCAACTCAGTGCAGAGTCAATCGATAGGTTATCCTATCGTTCTCACAAATACCCGGTCTTCACCACCGGTCTTCAAATGTTATCCATAACGTCGTATCACTATTCGGAATGGGCTATATGACACAAGGTCCTCTCCCGGCTAAACCGAATAGTAAGCGCCATATTTAAAACATATGGATATGGGATTTTAGTTAAGTCACAACTTATAAAAATCTAAAACTTTTCTTTCAAATGGTTAAACAAATTACCATCTTTAAATCTTTAAACAAAAAGATTTATTTCACAAAGTTTCACCCGGTTTCACAAAGATCTATCCCTAGATTTCAAAACAATTCCCGTTCAATTTGGATTAACCCAATTAAATCTTTAAATTAAAGATATATAGCTTTCAAAACATGTTTCCAAAGATTTATCTATAACTTGGAAAACCATTTTCATTTTTAGACTTGAGGCCCTTTAACACAAATTGAAAGTTCATTTCTTATAGGAAAGCAAATCTAATTTATACAAGTTGAAATCTTGAGTTGAATTTAAATTTCAAAACATCACCTTTAAAAATGGTTTAAAACCCATATAAACCCATTTGTAAGTTGAATAACTTTTTAAACAATAGTTTCCAAATTTTAGAATTCAATTTCAAATATTGAATTCAAATTTATACCAATTCATTTAATTTTCAAGATTCAATCAGGTTATTTAAAATAACTATCATTTTTGAAAACTCATTTTCAAAAGCTTCAATTCCAATTCCAAAACTAATTTGGATTCAAAAATCAAATTTTTAAAACAATTTCAAAAATCTGTGACTTAACCCATTTCCACGTGCAATCCATATTTGTGTGTGTATAAGTGTGGTCCAGGGGTTCAACACAATAGTGCACAACATCATCATCACAGGTTCAATCATATTGATAAGCGGTATAACCCATAACGCTTATCTATATTCACAGATTCATAGATAAAGTAAAATATCATTCACAAAGATTAACTAATATGATTCGATGTGGGTTTCGGATAACCGATTGGAATCCGACTCCCTGTCGCATCGAAAACCAAATGTCATTCTACGGGTCAAGGGGTTTGCATAACAATATGTATATATCACAGATATGACAGCTCAGAACAAACATCACATAGCATCACATCACGTATCAAATATATCAATCCATCACAGAACATCCAATAACAATCAAACATCTTTAATTAAGATGAATAAACCGTGTCGTTATAAATTTATTACCCTCATAATCACTTTTATTTGAAATCTTTAAACCGATGATCAATTATCATTAACTAAAGTAAATTAAGTCTTAACCATCTTCATTTATTAATCATTTATTAATTTTCTTAATTAATTATTCTTTAATTATAATCATTTAATCTTAATTACTTATTCCTCAATTAATTACTTTAACTAATAAACTTTTAATTATTGGTTAATTAAATCTTAGTTAAAATTATTTGTCCTTAATAAATAGATTTATTATTCCTTAACTAATTTCAACAATTAATTATACTTAACCAATTACAATTAATTATATTCAATTAATTAATCTAGTCAATTATCAAAATTAATTGCATTAATTAATTACTAAATTATCCCTAGATAATTATCACCCATTATTAACAACATTCCATTAATTTTACACTTAAGAAAATTTGAATTAGATTAATAAATCATTTCTAATTAATATTAATCTAAATCATTATTTAAAAATCAAATAATTAAGTGAAATCCTTAATTATCCAAACTAACCTAATTACTTATTAATTGACCCGTTTAAATTCAAAATGTATTAAAACAATACATTTCTAAATTTAAATTCAAATTCAATTTAAAAATTTGATATTTAAAATTTTTAATCATTAAACATTAATTCAAATTAAAATAATTATAAACCTTACAACAAAATGAATGTTAAAGAACATTCATTATCTAAATATAAAGAAAGATTTAAATTGATTATTTCAATTTCCAAAATTAAATTAAACATTTCATATTTTAATTCAAATACTAAAGGAAACAAATTCTTTCAAGTTTTAAAACTTATTTGAAATCAAATTTCATTTTCAAATTCACTTTTAAACATATGAACATGTTCATTCATTTTTAAATTTACAAACTGTTGAATTCAAAACTGGTTTTCAGAGAAACTTAAAAAAAAAAAACCCAGTTTTTAAATCTGAATTCAAAAAAACAAATTTAAGTTTTACTTCAACATTTAAATCTGTTCATACTTTTTAAAACTTACAAAACTGTTTTTAAATCTAATTCTGGTTTTTTAAAAAAAACAAACCTGAAACTGTTTTAGACTTGTCTTCAAATCTGAATTTAAAACTTGTTTAAATTTAGATTTTCATTTTAAAAACTTTGAATTCACAACTACATTTGAATTCAGTTACAACCTATGCTTGAATCAAAACCCAACTAAAAAAAGATTCATTTAAAAATTAAAACTGCATAATCCTTTGGTTTAAAACCTGCAACTGTTTTAAATTTTGATTTAAAACTGAATTTGATTTTAAGATTTCATTTTTAAAAAAAAACTTTTGAACTCAAAACTATATTTGAATTCAGATTCAAGTATTACCTGATTCAAGTTTCAACTTAAAATATGAATTTATTCAAAAATTTAAAACTGCCAACCTCTCAGGTTTAAACCTGAAAACTATTTTAAAATTTAATTTGAAACAGAATTAAAACTTATTTAAAATCTAAAAATTCCATTTTTAAAACCTTGAACTCAAACTCCATTTGAATTCAGATTTAAATCTCACTTAAATCAAAACAGCACTAAAGTTTGAATCTCCAAAAAAACTGCAAATACTCTCAGTTATACCTATAGCAAACTACCCGAGCAACATACAAAATTACTTCGAGTCAAATACAGAAATACCCGAGTTCTACTTCGGGTCAAAAACCCTGCACACCCCATAGTTCACCTGAGTTCCACTGCAACCAAGACCAACCTGTCATCACCTAGTAATACCACCTCCAGCCACCATCATCGACACAACCTTGGCCATATCTACCTCTACACTCCCTACTCAACCTCTCAAATTCCTAATCCACTTAATGCAACAGATGGATGTGCAGACCTGCAACCTTCAAAACCAGTTTTTTTTTTTTTTTTTTCCCTTTTTTTTTTTTTTAGAATTCTTAAGTTAATTGTACTTAGATTTATTTTAGAAGCTTAAACATGTTCAAACAAACATTTTTTTTTTCCTAAGATTTAAACAAGAATCAGGAAGGAATATTTTTAATTCCCACACAGGTTTGAAACCTGTTTTCCAGACAGAGGCAAAATGCCTGTTACTAACATGCACAGATATATCTGCATATACATACTTGGATTCATTCATATGCAAACTAATTTCTTCAGCTTACTTTAAGCATTAATCATTTCCATCAAGTCATTAAATCAGATTAAGAGTAAGTTTGCTCTCAGTGGATATTTTTCTTTTTCTTTTTTTTTTGGAACTGTAAAAGGTAACAGAGAATTTTTTTTTTTTTTCCAATCAACACACACACTATCAAAGCATCACTCCAAGCATAAGTGGATAAAAGGGATTAGTATACCCATAAACAACAATAACAGATTCAAAGTTGAAGGTTTTGCTCACATATTTTTCAGATGACAAAAGCTTTTGACAGTTTTTGAAGCAGAGATGGAAGCCTGCAACCCTTTTTTTTTTCTTTTACTGTATATTAATATTTCTAGGTAGTCTTGAAACAAAACGTACTCAAGCTATTTTTAAAACTTAAGTCTGGGTTGTATAAACAATTTCATTTAGATCCTAAAGTCTAAGATAAATTTGAGAAGGAGATTTTAGTTTAAGAACAGGGTTTGAGAGCCTGTAAACATAGGAGCAGATATACATATGTCTGTAAAATAGGCATGCACTAATATACTCAAGTACACAGTCATATCAACAACATTTCCAGAACAAGTTTCAAGCATCAAGCACAACATCACAGAACATAGGCCAATATAAGTGAGTTTGCTCACCTGTACTTCAGAAGACAGAGAGGAACAGAGGCAGCAGAGAACAAGCATGCACATTTTTTTCTTTCTTTAATGTTTTGAAGCTTAGATCTGCAAGAGTTTATTGATACAAAGCTTTGTTTAACTTCCTGTTGTATTTTTCTCTTACTTTATTAATAACAAACAAAAGAATTTATTTGCTTACCGTTTGAATTTGTTCTAAAGCTTCAAATTTTGCTTTATCCTTCTAGGTAGAACTTTTGCTTGCACAGGGATTTCAGAGTTGAAGCTATGGATTTCCTTCTGTAACTGATTGATATGATTGTTTAAATCTTTTGTTTTTTTGTTACTGATTACTAACATCAAAATTTAAATAAATAAAAAGAAACTTGCCTTCATTCTTTTTTTCCTTTTTCCATAGAAACCATTTTCTCCCAGGTTTGCAGATTTAAATTTTCCCTCTTTACTTTGATTTGAACTTTTAAACTTTTAAAACTGAAACTTGTTGAAGCTTTGAACTTGCATACTTTCAGACTTGTTTGTGATTTGCCATAATACTGAAGCTTTTGAGTTTGAGGTGATCCTTCTTTTTTTTTTTTCTGAATTTTTTCTTTCTTGCTTGAGTGTTGAGATTTGAAATGTTAGATCTTTGATTATTGAACTTTTCAGAGGTTGGAGGTTTTTAAAAAAATCGAATTGGGGATGTGAAAGGTTTCTGAAATTTTTTTTTTTATTAGATTATTTTATCTAAGCAATGATGCATTCATGCCATTTGTAAAAACATATCATAAACTTTGGATTTTGTTGATTGTCTTACTCTACTCCATCTCACATGTGTATGTATGTTCACATGGGTGATTTTTTTACAAGACAAAATAAATTTATAAACTTTATTTATCATTATTTTTTTTTTTTTTTTTTTGTATCATATATACTTTATAAATAAATGTATTTGTTTATTCATTTGTATATGTATGTACATGTTCAATGCTAAAAGAATTTAGTCAACATTTATATATATATACATATATTATATCTTAATAATTTTTTTAAATGCTACTCATTTTTAAAACACTCATTTTAAATTTAAATTTCAATCTTAAACTTGAAATACAACATTTGTATTTATTTTACTTTTACAAAATTTAAAAAAAAAAAATGAATTTATAACAATTTGTACACTCAACAAATAAATCACACATAAATATACATTTCTTAGTTTATGGTGCTTTTGTAAACTTATTTTATTACATCAATTTTATTACAATACATTTATTAAACTCCAAAAGGTAAGTATTTCATATTCATTCTTGTTTTTTTTTTTAAATTTTTAAACTCAAGTCATTGTACCAATCATATTTTTTTTTTATTAATTCATGAATTCTATTTTTAATCTCTAATATACAAATCATATTCAACTCCTTAGTTTAAATTATTTTATAGATTCTATTTTTAAATCTTTTAATTTAGCTCACATATTAATATAAATATAATTTATGCATCTTATTTTTAAATTCAATATTTGTTTATAATATACTTATTCATAAATCTTAAACCAATCCTACTTTATAAGCTAATTTTTTTTATTCTAGAAATTATCCAATTAATTCATAAATAAATTAGCAATTTATCTTCAAAAATTAATTTAATTGCCAATTTAAACTTGATAAATTTCAGGAATGTTACAGTTCAGCAGCAGTGTCTGTGACCAAATCGGATGGATCACTGAGGTTCTGTGTGGATTATAGAAAATTGAACAAAGTGCCTATCCGTAATAAATATCCTCTTCCTCGCATCGATGATCTTTTTGACCAGTTGCATGGTGCTTCTATCTTTTCTCAATTGGATCTAGCTTCAGGTTTCCACCCGTTGAGGGTAGCTGAAGACAGTATTCCCTTGACTGCATTTAGGGGACTGAATTGTTTCTATGAGTGGTTGGTTATGCCGTTCGGATTAACCAACGCTCCTGCCTATTTCGTTGACCTCATGAATCGAGTCTTTAGGGATGTGTTGAATAAGTTTGTGCTGGTATTCATTGATGATATCTTGGTCTACTCCAAATCCGAAGAAGAGCATAGGGAGCATTTGAGGATTGTATTGGAGACTCTGAGGAAGCATGTGCTGAAGGCGAAGTTTTCGAAGTGCCATTTCTGGAAATCGAAAGTTAAATTTTTAGGGCACATTGTTTCTGGTGAAGGCATTTCTGTAGACCCAGCGAAAGTTGAAACTATTCTGGAATGGAAACAGCCAGAGACACCGACGGAAGTTCGTAGTTTTCTAGGATTGGCTGGCTACTACAGGAATTTTATCGGGGATTATTCCAAGATTTCTTCGCATTTGACCAAGCTGACCAGGAAAGGAGCAAAATTCAAATGGACACCCCAGTGCGAAGAAGCTTTTCAGGAATTGAAGATAAGGCTTACTAGTGCACTAGTACTTGCTATTCCGGATGGGAAAAGCAAATTCGAGGTTTATACTGATGCTTGTATTGTTGGTTTGGGAGCAGTTCTGATGCAGAACGGAAGGGTTATCGCATATGCTAGTCGGCAGTTGAAGCCTCATGAGAAGAACTACGCTACGCATGATCTTGAATTGCTAGCCATTGTTTTTGCTCTGAAAATTTGGAGACATTATCTTTTGGGAGAGAAATTCGAATTGTTCACGGATCACAAACCGTTGAAATATCTATTCTCTCAAAAAGATCTTAATCTGAGACAGCAGCGGTGGGTTGAATTTCTTGCATCCTATGATTTGGATATTCTGTACACTCCGGGAAAAGCGAATGTCGTAGCTGATGCTCTCAGTAGGAATGCAGTTCTATCTCTTTTAGAAGTAGTTCCATCTCTTATTGAAAGGATCTCAAGCAAGCAAGAATCTAATAAGAAGTTGAGGAGGATCATTAAAAGAGTCAGGAAGGGTCAGTCTCCTAGTTTTGAAATTGATGGCCAAGGAACACTAAGGATCAACGGGAGAATCTGTGTTCCGAATGACAAGGAGTTAAGGCAGGAAGTCTTATCAGAGAGTCATCGCTCCAAATTGAATATTCATCCGGGAATCTCGAAGATGTATAAGGACTTGAGGAGAGTCTTCTGGTGGCCGGGCATGAAAAAGGATATTGTTAGATTTGTGAACAGTTGTGCCATTTGTCAACAAGTTAAAGGTGATCAACAGAAATCTGCCGGGTTATTGCAACCTTTGAAAATTCCGAATTGGAAATGAGAAATGATCTTAATGGATTTTATTGATGTTTGCCTAGAACAGGAAAGGGAATGACGGTATATGGGTTATTGTAGATCGTTTAACTAAAAGTGCCCATTTTATACCAGTAAAGGCAACCCGTACTGCAGTTTCTTTGGCGGAAATTTTCTTGAAGGAGATAGTTCGATTGCATGGTGTTCCCGTCAGTATAGTAAGTGATCGTGATCCTATTTTCACTAGCAAATTTTGGGAAGCTCTGCAATTAGCAATGGGTACAGATTTGAGATTGAGTACAGCCTATCATCCTCAAACAGACGGACAGACGGAGAGGCTTAATCGTATTCTTCATGATATGCTACGGGCTTGTGTTTTAGATTTTGGAGGATCTTGGGAGGACCATCTTCATTTAGTGGATTTTCTTATAATAACAGTTATCAAGTGAGTATTAAGATGGCTCCTTATGAAGTTTTATACGGAAGACCCTGTAGATCCCCATCTTATTGGATTGAATCGAAGGATCATCTTGTGCTCGGACCTGATCTTATTCGAGAAGCTTCTGCGAAGGTTGAGTTTATCAAGAAAAGGATGAAAGCTGCTCAAGATCGTCAGAAGAAATATGCGGATAGAAGACAAAGGCCATTGGAATTTGAGATCGGAGACTTGGTTTTTGTTAAAGTTTCCCCAATTAAAGGTGCTATAAGATTCGGAAAGACGGGAAAACTTGCTCCGAGATACATTGGGCCATTCCGAGTGTTGGAAAGTATTGGAACTGTAGCCTAAAAGATTGAATTTCCAGAGAAGATGTTTGGGATTCACAATGTGTTTCGTGTATCACATTTAAGGAAATTTGTTCATGATCCGTCACTGGTCGTAGAACCGGTAGTTCAAGAAGATTTGGAAGTCAGAAATCCAGTTCAGATTGTGGACCGAGACGAGAAGCAACTCAGGAACAAAGTGGTGAAACTCGTCAAGGTGCAATGGAGTGAGGATCCCAGAGATTGTACCTGGGAAACTCTCGATAGTTTTAAGAATGCTTATCCGGATTTATGTTCGGATAACTAGTGATGTTTGTTAGAATAGACTGTTTGATTGTTTGCTATTGTATGAGTGATATGTATGTTTGGATTGTTATTATAAAAGGTTTTTGAATTAACTGTTGTTTAAATTTCGGGGACGAAATTCTTTTAAGGGGGGTGGAATGTAACAACCCAGAATTTTTGACAGTATATTTTAATGAATATTTAATCTAATTTAAATTAAATATAAGCTTGTCAATGTTTAAATTGATGAGATCTTTGATAATACACATATGAATACAATGTTAGTTTTTAAAACGATAAGTTTTAAAATTAACGAACATAGAAACATTAAACATAAACATGGAAATCTAACACATAAGTATAAAACAATATAAATGATTATAAATATAAACATACAAAACTAGTATAAAACATAATTATAAATATAAGATGTAGCTAAAAGTATAAATATACAAATATAAATTATAAATTGAAATATATAAATACAAGTATGTTGTAAATCAAATGTTTGAAAATTTAATTAACAAATAAAATACAACTATTTGTCAAAGAAAATAAGACAAGTTATACACATATATATGTTCACAAAACAAAGAAATGATGCTAAGTATAAATGAACAAATAAATGAAGTATTGAATAATAAAAGTTTAAATATATTTATAACAAAGATACTTTGTAAATTAAGTATGCAAGAGACAAGACACAAATCTAATATAAGATATCCTTATGTAATGCCTATGTACATCAATTAAGATCTTTGTCCAGAAAAAAAACAATATAAACTAAATATGTAAACCAGTAATAAACTTAGGTGCTGTAGGAAATTTATATGCATAAGAGAAACAAAGTTGTTCACTTCAATTTAATAATGAAAAAAAATCCGTGACTTGTACAAAACAAACAGAAATCTGAAACATTTATTACTTGTTAAGCATAAATGAAGCATAAGCATTAATTAGATGTAAGCAAATATGAAACATGCATTTAAGATTAGCACAACATTTTGTTTGAGTATGTACTGCAGCCGAAATATCTTTATCATTTCATACTACAGGGTATTAACTCTTAACCAATAAAAAGGAAAAAAATAATACAAATATTAACTGGCCAGTTATAACCTGTAGGTAGCTTCTATATATATATCCAATATATATATTATAAAACTTGAACAAAACTTAACTAAACTTAAAAACATACCTGAGAATGAAATAAGAAGAGAGGATAACCATTTCTTGCTTGGCAAACAAAATTAATTCAAGACAGAAAACTTAAGAAGGTTTCAGGGAATTTCTTTCTGCAGTGTCTTCTTCAATACATCATTTCTGTTCAAAGCTAGTTACTTAGTGAGTAAACATACTTTTCTTGAATTTAGGTATGGTAATTAACTTCTGATGATTGTGTTGCTACATATATTGATAATATATGAACCTGTATTGATTTATGCATTGTAAGCTTCTGTTCCTGATTTGTTGTCAAGCTTCTGAGTAAAAGAAGTAAAGAACATTTATACTTCTCCATTTGAATTAATTTTAAACTTAAGATGTAAGTAATTCAGAGTGTTTAACATAAAACAAAGCCTGAAAATATATTGAAGTATAACAGTAAGTTATAAACACTGTTTTTTTTTCAAGTTACAGGTAAAAAACTTAAAGGTTCAAAATTCAAATGTTTAAATTTGTAAATTCAATAACATATTTAGATTTCATACACGTAATTATGATTTTTAACATAAAAATTATGATTTTTATGCAAGGGTATTAAGAGCAGTTTGGAAATGAAACAAAAATGGGTTTTCGTCAAAAATTGGATGATCAAGTTAATTTTAATTTCTGTAAATTGATATGAAGTAAGTTTGTAATCCATTTAACACCAGAAAAATGCTGGAAAAATTATTAAATGAAGGGATTTTGATTTTGAATCAAAAGTAGGGTTTTAGTGCTTTCACTTTTAATGCTCTGTAAAAATTGAGTTTCGGCATCATATGTCAATTGAGTTGGCCGTGATTTCAGGTGGAGTTAGGGGGGTGTGATCGAGGTTTTGGCGGAGTTTCATCACCTCCGATGATGTATAGTGGCAGCACGAAGGAATTGACAGTGGGCGTTGTTGTCGCATGTTCAAGCTGTAGGTCTTTTTTTGTTTTCAGCTTGTAATTTCAAATCTGGGTTTCGATTTCGTATAAGTGGCTGTTTTGGGATTTGTGGGGGTTGCTGCGAGTCGCCGGAGGCCAAGCGCACCATCGTGCACGTGCACGGTAGTGTGAGTGTGTCGGTGAAGTCGTGGGTGACTTCGTATCGTGTGATACTCGAGTGGAAGGGGAGGTGAATTCGGGTCGTTCTCCTGTGTGGCTTCAGCTGTTTTATAACTTTAACTAAAAAAAAGAAGAAGAAAAGAATCAGGGAAAGGGAGAAGAAGATAGAGAGTGAGAGAGAGGGACGCAGGGGAGTCACCGAGATAACTCGAGACTGTCTCGAGTAGAGAAGGGTTTTGTCTCGGGTACCTTTCCAATTGAACGTGCATAATCTGTTTTAGTATTTTTATAACTAAGTAACTAAATAATTAATTAGTTAGGCTAATATTTGTTTTAAAAGTTTAGTAATGGTAAGTGACGTAAAGATGGTTTGACTAATATAAAGTAATTAGAATGTAAATTAATTTATATTTGAAGTTTAATTGATAACTTTAAATTAATTTCGAAAAATAAATCATATGTTAAATCAATTTAAATCTTAAGAATGTTAGCTTATCACTTAAAAGTTAATTAATAAATGAAAATTAATTTAAGTGATCAATTAAAGATTTTATAATTAATTAAATTGATAATAATTGACTTATTAAAATAATTTGTGACAATTAAATAAGTAATTAATCTTTAATAAGTAAGTTTTTTATTAATAGTTAAGAATTAACTAATTAACTAAGTAATTAAGTAATGATAAATGAATAAAGTTAATTAATTGAAAAATTAATAAATTGATGATTAATGATTAATTGAGTAATTAATGTTCATTAATAAGCTAATTAATCAGTGATTAATTAAATAAAATAAAATAGTTTATTCTTAAGCAAATAATTAAGTCAAGAAAAACCAAACTGTTTTGGTATGCATTGATAATTATGTTTGATTGACTTTGATATCTGTTGATGATATTTCTATGATATGTCGTGATATATTATGGATATCTGTGATAATTGTGTATGATTTATCTGTTATATATGTTATGTTAATTCTTAATATTTAATTGAACTGTTAAGTTAAATAGACAACTTGGCCTTTAAAATGGCGTTTGGATTCGATGAGACCGGGATCGGAAGAATCAAATTTTGATTCTCCGAAAACCACATCGATCCAAATTAAATGATTGGACATGACTTATCAATTGGTGATGGAGATGGTGTTTCAGAATGCAAGGGTTATCGTCGTTAACTCTGAGGGTGATTCCAAAATGAGTGTAACGAGATAATGCCTTCGGTTTCGTTCGAACCCGGAACGAACTTGTATGGATTGAATGCTTTCAGCACATCGTCAGGC
The DNA here is from genome assembly GCA_030765085.1 of Allium cepa. Taxonomy (NCBI): domain Eukaryota; kingdom Viridiplantae; phylum Streptophyta; class Magnoliopsida; order Asparagales; family Amaryllidaceae; genus Allium; species Allium cepa. The sequence continues at coordinate 66,164,402 of CM060935.1, forward strand.
GGACGATGAGCATTCTAAGAATTATGTTCAATAAAGGTAATCGCAGCCTCAAGCCTCATCAACCGGGAATGGCTAAAACAGGGGAGATGCAGCAAGGTTAGGTGGGTCATGCCTAAGCAGGACAAGATATTCCCCTGTCTAGATGTCCCTTTTTATCGGCTGTGTGAGCAGTTGTTGGCCACAACTGCGGGGTTATCTTGTTCGGGACTGTTCAGTAAGGAATGGTTCCGGCCTTGTATTGTAGGCAGTCAGGAGTGATCCTCGGTACGGTGATCTTGGCCCCGTACTGTGACGGGCGGTACCCCAGTAGTCCTGCCATTGTTGGAAATCCATTTTCCCTACGAGACCCTACGGTTTTGTTTTGTATTACCCACTTTCGTGGCTAGTAGCTGGAATTTAATGAATGTAACCATTTCGGCTATTTTCTATTTACTTGAAAACCCTAGACACTATTATAATATCACTGAATTTCCTATAAATTTTTTGGTTAGCGTAAGGTAAAAACTTACCCGTATTTATTTGTGGGGAGTCTTACGTGATACCTTTATTTTCAAATGATTTTCAAAGTTAAGAAATTTTAACCTGTTTACTCATACCAGACCCATGTCTGACCCGGAGTTTATATTTTGTGTTTTCATAAACTCTTGGGTACTCAAATTTTTATGAGTAGCCAGGTGATAGGTATTTGGGAGGTTGATTTTCTGGAGGAGCTCTTTTGGGGAGAAGACTTGACATATGTATCTATATATGTAGTTCCACTGTGTAGTTAGTGTATGGTGTATTTTGGATGGATGTATGGACATATATGTATATGTCAGTCCTATTATATGATATTGTATGACTCTGATGTATGTATAACTATGTAATAGTTATGTGATGTATTATATTTTGTTCCATTCCGCTGTGAGATTCTGATGTTGTTGTTCTTTCTTTCTATTATTTTCTATTTCTATCCCTTTCTTTCTTAATGATGATACGTCTTTCTGGGTTGAGAAAGGCGGGTTGTCACAGTAAATTCATCCATCCAAATCTAAATCCCCAAATTTGAAATTACTAAAGTTTTCTGGGTTGAGAAAGGCGGGCTTTTAAAACTTACAGTAAAACAATAAGAAATAATTGAGTTATTTCCAAACTATCATATGATTGCAGAGCATATCAACTCTAGTTAAAAACTTCAATTATTTCTGTACAACTAGAGTTGATTCACAGATTTGTTTATAAAGGTGCATCAGTAAATTGTTTATACAAATAATTAATATTTACATTTCTTAATACTGTGTGATGACCCGCCCTTCTACTACCAGAAAGACGCATCATCATTAAGAAAGAAAGGGGTGGAAATAGAAAAGAATAGAAAAGAAAGAAGCAAAACATCAGAATCTCACAGCGGAACGAAAAAAAATATAGTATATCACATATCTATTACATAGATGTCATATATCAGAGTTATACAATATCAATACACATGACAATCATACATACATCTGTCGCTATATACGTCAGCGATATTGTATACATCAACTAACACAGCGGAACTAGATAGATATCTACATATGTCTGGAAACTCCTGCTCCAAGCTCCTCCAGAATCAAAATCCAAACCTATAACTTGGCTACTCGTAAAAATTTGAGTACCCAAGAGTTTATGAAAAACAAAATATAAACTCCGGGTCAGATATGGGTCTGGTATGAGTAAACGGTTTAAATTGTTTAATTTTGAAAACCTTTTAAAATCAAAGGTATCACGTAAGACTCCCCACAAATAAATACGGGTAAGTTTTTACCTTACGCTAACCAAAACATTTTATAGGAAATTCAGTGATATTATAATAGCGTCTAGGGTTTTCAAGTAAAATACAGAAATAGCTGAAATGCTTACATCTCACATTCCAACGTAGTTGGGCACAATCAAAACGTATGGCGCTTATTGGAAATGGGATCCCATACAATGGCAGGGCTACTGGGGTACCGCACGTCACAGTACGTGGTCTAGATCACTGTACCGAGGAGCCACCCCAACTCCTCTGCAACACAAGGCCGGAACCATTCCTTACTGAACAGTCCCGAACAAGATAACCCCGCAGTTGGTGCGCATATCCAACCGCCCACACTGCCGAAATAAAGGGAAATATAGACAGGGATATATCTCGTCCTGCTTGGGCATGACCCACCTAACCTTGCTGCACCTCCCCTGTTTTAGCCATTCCCGGTTGATGAGGCTTGAGGTTGCGTTTACCTTTACAGGACATATCTCTTAGAATGCTCATCGTCCGGCTGACGATGTGTTGAAAGCATTCAATCCATACAAGTTCGTTCCGGGTTCGAACGAAACCGAAGGCATTATCTCGTTACACTCATTTTGGAATCACCGTCAGAGTCAACGACGATAACCCTTGCATTCTGAAGACACCATCTCGATCTTCACTTGAGAATTCACGATCTATCGTTTAATTTGGATCGATATGGTTTTCGGAATATCAATTGGATACCCGATCCCGGTCTCATCGAAATCCAAACGCCATTTTAAAGGCCAAGTTGTCTGATTAACTTAAACAGTTTAATTCAATGATTGAATTCATATAACATTTACCACAGATAAATCATACACAATTGCCATGGATATATTACAACATATCAGAGAGCATCACAGAATATCATCAATAAACATCACAAACAAATATTCTACACATACAACATCCATAAGCAATCATCTTAAATCCTTATTGTGATTAATTTAATTACTTGAGAATTAATCTCTTAACCCTGTTTAATCACTTATTTCCCTTCAAATTATTTAATCAACAAATCATTTCTTAATTAATATTTATGTCTTAATTGCTTAATTACTCAATTACTATTTAATTAATTACTCTCTTACTCATGTTATCTAACTTTAATTACTTAAGTAATTATTTCTTAATCACTATTTTTCGACCTAAACAGAACTTAATTACCTGTTTATTTATTTCTAATTGCTTCATTAATCATTTCTCAATTCTTAGTTAAATCAATTGATTAATTAACTATTACTCGTTCATTTATTAATTAAGTGGTTAATTACAATTTCACTTATTTCTTATAATACACTACTAATTATAATTACAAAGTAATTACTCTTAATTATTTCTGAACCCAATCAATCACTATTGATTATTCACTTAATTAACATTCAAGTCTTCTTAAATTCGTTATCAATTATATTACTAACTGAAACATTATTTGTTAATTTACTTAATTTGTTCTTAATATTAACAAAATTTTAAAACATGAAAGAGCTTTAACAAAAGTAATCAGTAAATTTAAAATAGTTAATCACGAGTTAACCTGTTAATAAACCTTAACTATGATGATCAAACTTAAAATAATTTTTTTTTTACTTAAATCTTGAACAGTATTCACTTTACTGTGAAACTTGCTGAAACATTTATTCATTAACAAATTTTATAAATCTTACACTCAAATACAAAAACCCAAGATCTCCCCATTTACACTCAACCGTTGCTTGGAGTCGATCGCCCCCTTCACCCGAGTCACCAACCCAGGTACGCGAACTCACCTTCTTCCCTCTTTTAATTTACAGCAAGTTTCCATTAAATTTAATTAAAGGATAAACATAAGAGGATTTACGCACTCGAACTCAAAAGAAACCCCAAGCATCCAACCAAAATTCTCGAGAATGACTCGAGACAGTGCCCTCCCCCTTCAATCACTGATACGCCACCGTACTGTACACATGTACAGCGTCGCTCGTGGCTCCGGCGATCTTCTGAGACTTCGCGCAAATCCCAACTAGCACGAATATGAGAAATCCAAAGTTGCAGTACCACCAAAAATTCAAATCAAAAAATTTGCAGTTCGAATGAAAGGGACGGTCGACCTCACTGCAAACAAAACGTCGCGCCACTAAACACGGTCCACCGGAGGTGATGGAAACTCGTCCACACCTTGACAACATCACCAGAAATCTTCCACCCGAGCCTCTAATCACTCGATCACGTGAACAGGTCAAATCTCATTTTTTTTTACTGGCATGAACATAAACGCGCAGAAAACCCTATATCGATCTCGTATCCAGATTCTACGCAATGTTAAAATTAGTGAGTATTTTTCCTAAGATCACTAACCTTTGTACTTGCTTCAGTTTAAATTTCAGCATTTTATATTGGATCGAATTCGTGAATTTGATAAAATTTCAATTTTCATTCAACAACGAACTGCTCGTGAAATACTTAAGTAAAAGACTTCGTTTTTGTTTCAGAAATCATGAATTCCAGTAATATTTCAAATTATAAACATGAATTAACTTTTTACATCAGTAGGATTTATCAATTTTTTTTACTAATTTCCTGTAAACATGGTTTCAGGGTTAGTGTTCTTGCAACATGCTTAAAACAAATTTAAAAATCTTGGTTTAGGTTTTAAACATCTTGTTTGTAAAAAAAACTCTAAGCTTTTCATAATTAGATGAGAATAATTTGAGTTTTGATGAGAATATACAAACTGTAACACACAGATAAGTACAGAGCATCACATAATACACACAGAATTATATTCCAGTCCAAAAAGATACAATACCACATAAATAATGAATTATCTTTACTAATTTTAATTAAACTTAAACTTAAAATTGATGTTTACTCACTTGCAATTTCTGTAGAACAGAGAATAACTACTTGTTTTCCTCTTGAAACCTGAAGTTGAAACTGCCTACAGCTCTGCTCATGAATTTGCCCTTATTATTTTAAATTTGAATTTTTTTCTCTTTTCTTGTTATAGTTTCTTCTGGTTTTACTTTTTTTTTGTTTTACGAACTTGCAGTAGCATGATATATACATATGAATATAGAAAAGAATGGGAAGGCTTTAACTGGACAATAGCTTCTTGATTGATCAAGTTTATAAATATCTTGAATTGACAAAATGTAGGATGAGATATAAGCATTAAATGTTTGTTTACCAAATAGGTTTACATACTCATTATCTTCAGCTGCACATAATATTCGTATACTATTGTGTTGTACTATGCATAAGGATATTGATTTGTTCCTTTTCACTTTGCAGGCTAACAAAGCTTGTACATGAAGCTATTATATGGAATTGATTAGTTATTTAAACAATTTTATATACTATCTTAATAAAGACAACTTGACATTGAAGCTATGTTATATCTTCTCTGACATTAAATATTTTATATGGAATTGATTAGTCTTTAAAATAGTATATACTTGCAAGTAGGTTATGTGACCTATGCTTCTCTGTTTCACATTTGCAAATAGATTGGCTTATGAAGACATTTGTTTAAAAGTATTTGTTTTAACAGCTTCTAGTTTGTACTTACAACAACACTTGATCTATTATATTTATAAATATTTGTCCTGTTACTAGTTTCTAGTTTACATGTTTATCAGATTTACTTATATCCTGTGTCTTGTAAGTGGATAAGTTGTTTTGTTATTTTTGTTTGTGCATAACATTTGCAGGTATATATTCATGTGTATATGAAGTAAATTTGTTTTATTATTTTATACGTTATGCTTATTTTATCTTACGCTCTCAAATTAAAAGTTTAGGTTGTATGCTTGTTTATCTATTTTAATTCTATTTATGTTATTTTATTATATATATATATATTATTATTTTTAATTTATACTCTATACTTTGTTCTTAATTTAGTTATATTTATGTGTTATGCTTAATATTCTATATTTATATTTTAACTGTCAATATTTAAATTAGATTCGTGAGTTTACTCATTCTTTATATTCATTTTATTTGTATTTAACTATAAATATTTAAATTATGTATAATATGATTTATTTACGTTTATACTTATTTTTATATTTATTTCCACTTGTATTTTATTTATATTATATGCATAAGTTTAACTTATATTTCACATTTATATTTTATATTGATTAACTTTGATTCTATTTCAAACATTATCATCCATATGTATACTTACTGAATATAAACAAAGTAAGATATTTTAATTTAATCATAAAAGACAAATTTTATTATGAATATTATTGAGATAATTTATTTAAATTTTCAAATCAATTTTCTTTTAAAAATACCATTTATATAAACAATGGCAATTATTTCTATACCCAACCTGACTGTGAGTTTAAAGGGGTTTGAAAATTTAGTTGTAAACTTTATTAAGGATAAATTGGAATTTATTTAGAAAGTAAATTGAAATAAATGTTTAAAACATATTGGAAGTGAAAATTTAATCAATAATAAGACAGTTTACCTTAAGTAATGAAGACTCATAATTTTTATTCATTAACCTTTAAGTTAATTAAGTATGAATAATAAATGATTGATATTATTTAAATTAGTAATTATAAATTTAAATTTATTAATCAAAGTGTAAATAATGAATTAATTAACTAATATGTGATTAAGAACCATAGATTAGATTTTGATTAATAAATTTTAATGGTTAATCAAACTTATAATTAATAATGATTAAACTAAGTTAATTATTTCAGACGAAAATATTAAATAAGTGTTAATGAAGATCATTAACTAGATTATTTCATAATTAATTAATGTGATTGATTTTGTAATAAATTAATTAGATTAATTAATTCAATAGTTTAAATGTAATTATTTATTTGGAAAGTAGTTAGAAATAAATTATTTATTAATTGTAAATTGATTTATATTGAGTTAATTAATTTAGTTTAATTAACTGATATTTTGGAGGTAAATTACTTAGAGAAGTAATTGATGGATAATGACTGGATGAAATTAATTGGATGGTTGTTAAAGGAAGTAACTGGAGCATAATTACTTGAAATTAATCAAGGGATTAATTAAGCTTGTTATTGAGGAGTAATTAATTAAGAACGATTAATTACTGTATGTTATTAATTAAGAGGGTTAATATTTGTGATTTGAAGATTTGTATTCTTAATATAATTAATGAAAATGTAATTAGAAATCATTAATTAATACAAATAATAATGGAATTAGAAATTGATTTATTTGAGAATAATAAATCAACAAGATAACTAAACGGTAATAAATCTATATAGATGAAATTAATTAATGGATTTATTCAAGATTAATTTTTGTAAATAAATTAAGGAAACTACTGGAATGCAGCAAAGGATATTTAAATCAAAGATGATTAATTTGAATATATAAGTAACTGATGATAAGATATAAATTAAGTTAATTAATTTTGGAAATCATTTGATGATTTGGCATGTGTAATTACATAGTGTAATTAATGGAGTATAATTACTTAGAAAAGTGATTAGATGATAATTACTTGATTAAAGTCGTACAAGATAATTTGTAATTGAAGTAATTTGGGTAATTTCTTTAGTAATTAATTAAAAGATTAATTTATGGAAATAATTAATCATGGAATGATTAATAAGTAATTAAAGGTAGTTAATTACTGTTTTGTTATTAGTCAAGGGTGATTAATAATTGTGTTTAAATAAAGATTAACCACATAATATAATTAATTTTAAATAAAGTAATTTGATAAATTGAAGATCATTAATTAATATAATTAATAATGTAATTAAGAATTATTAATTAAGGAATAATTAATAGGGAAGTAATTAAATGTTAACTACTATAAATAATTTAGAATAATTCATTTAAGAAATTAATTAAAGACTAAATTATTCCTTGTAATTAAAGAATCATTAATTAATTTGATTTATAATTAATTAATGTTATGAGAGCAGGATTTATGGAATGAGTAATTAATTTAATTAATTTTAAATTAATTAAAGATGGAAGTAGTTAATTTAATTCATTTTAAATTAATTTTAGATTGTGATTCATAAATCATTGCTTATGGATGATATTGATATTTCATTGATTGATTGTGATCTCATATATGAGATGGATAACATCTATGTGATATGGATGTATGGTTTAAGTATGATAATATTTAATTATCTGCTTGGATGATGATATTAATTATGTGTTTATGATAATAATGTGATTATCTATTATGAGATGTGAATTATCTATCTGTGTGTATATTGATAATATTGAATTCACTGTTAAGACTAAATAGACAACTTGGCCTTAAAAGACACGTTTTGGATTTCGATGAGAACGGGATCAGGTTTCCTTATTTGGAACATCCGAAAACCACATCGATTCCAAATTAACGATAGGTCGTGAACCTGAAGTGAAGATGAAGATTCAGAATGCAAGGGTTATCGTCGTTAACTCTGAGGGTGATTCCAAAATGAGTGTAACGAGATGATGCCTTCGGTTTCGTTCGAACCCGGAACGAACTTGTATGGATTGAATGCTTTCAACACATCGTCAGGCGGGCAATGAGCATTTTAAGAAATATGTCCTATAAAGATAATCGTAACCTCAAGCCTCATCAACCGGGATTGGCTAAAACAGGGGAGGTGCAGCAAGGTTAGGTGGGTCATGCCCAAGCAGGACAAGTATATTCCCCTGTCTAGATGTCCCTTTTTATTCGGCTTTGTGGGCAGTTGGTCTGCAGCCAACTGCGGGGTTATCTTGTTCAGGACTGTTCAGTAAGGAATGGTTCAGGCCTTGTGTTGCAGGGGGTCGGGAGTGATCCTCGGTACGTTGATCTAGGCCACGTACTGTGACGGGCGGTACCCCAGTAGCCCTGCCATTGTATGGAATCCATAATCCAATAAGTGCCAACGGTTTTGATTGTATTTCCCACTTTTGTGGCTAGTAGCTGGAATTTAATAGATGTAACAATTTCGGCTATTTTCTATTTACTTGAAAACCCTTGACCTATTATAATATCACTGTTTTCCTATCAAATGTTTTGGTTAGCGTAAGGTAAAAACTTTTCCATGTTTATGTGTGGGAAGTCTTACGTGATACCTTTCTTTTCAAAAGATTTTTCAAAATTAAGCAACTTTAACCTGTTAGTCACACCAGACCCATGTCTGACCCGGAGTTTATTTTTTGTTTTCCATAAACTCTCAGGTACCCAAATTTTTACGGGTAGCCAAGGGATTCAGGTAAGCTTTGACGAAATCTGGAGGAGCAAATGGAGCAGGAGGCTTCAGCGTTGTAGATATATGTATGTAGTTCCGCTGTGTTGGTATCTCTGAGTCATATTGTTTGAGTTGTATTGTGTTGAGTTGTATTAACTGGACAGGTGTTTATAACTGTCTAGTATGTGATGTATTATCTGTATAACTCTGATTGATGTTGTATATTATGTAAATACTTATGTGATTGATATAATTTATTCGTTCCGCTGTGAGATTTTGATGTTGTTGTTCTTTCTTCTCTATCTTTTCTATTTTCTCACCCTTTTCTTTCTTAAAAACGATACGTCTTCCTGGGCGTAGGAAGCCGGGTCGTTACAGTGGTATCAGAGCGCTAGTTTGAGTGAATACCTAGGCTCTTGAGTGATTTCTTTCCTGAGAGAGCGTATTTGTAATTTTGATATATAGATATACATATATATATATTCATTTTTATCTATTTGTTGGGTTACCTGTTCGGGTTTTCCAATATAAGAATAAGGGTAGATTGAGTAGTGGCGTGTGTAACACGACTACCTATGGTTGGAAGTATATCTGACGAGACTGTAGACCTAATACCGTCTCGAGTAAATTAGTGATGTAAGGATTTCACCTAATCTCTGGAAGAAACCTGTTAAGATTTGGAGTCCATTTTTGTTGTACAAGTTTGGACGAGTAGAATTTGGATTTTGTCAGTTGATCAGAAGCTAGAAATATTATCCTGGTAACTCAAGGAGTAGTAATTGAGCGTTGAGATGCAGTAGCGATGAATTGTTTCCGAAGAAGTTCTCAAGGATCTTTGGATAAGGAAGTGTGTCTGCATTAGTTTTGAGGTTGAGTTCAGCTAAATGTTGTGTTTGGCTTTGAGGCCCGAGTTTTTCGAGGAGTTTAGGATGAAGAAATTTTTTGGGCATCAGTAGCAGTGTTGCAGCTCAGATTGATTTGCCGGCACGCGAGGAGGTCATTTGTCAGCAGTTCTTTAGAGGTGAAGTTCAGAGGCAGTTTTGTGAATGCATTTCTTCAATGGACTGGCTAGATAAGCTTAAGCTGTTCAGATTGGTAAAGAGAGAACAGTTTACTTTGGATAGTAGCCTGGGTTGATTGCAAAAGAGACTTGCGATAGTTAAGTACTCTCTGGGATGGCAGAAATTTTTCTGAATATCTTTGAAGAAGTCAGTGGTTTGCCTTAGCATCTGAGGAGTTGAGTTTGGTATCGACTGGATTCCAGAAGTAGTGTCGATGGTTCAGCCTAGCAGTAGAATGGTTTCGAGAGAGAGAATTTGGTAAAGCAGCTCAAGTTTTGAAGGAACTTCTGAGTTTTATTTGGATCTGTTGAACCATATTTTTATAATGTGTTGTCCAGTTGGTGCTTATGTGTATCATCAGCATTTTCATCTACCCCAGATCAGAGTTGTGCAGCGGAAGCAGTTGGGGGTGCATTTGTTTTTCTTTTCTGGAAAAGAGAAGTTGTTTTCTACTGAGGATAGTAAAGGTTGAGTTCTTGGTTGATTTTGAGAAGATCATTCTACTGGATTGTTTTTGGATTCAGATTGTTTCGGGAGTTATCAGCAAAGGTTGAGCTGATCAGTAGGGATGAAGCAAGCTCTGGATCATCAAAAGAATTTGGTGGGTAAGAGACGGAGGAATTTGGATTTCGGAGTCGTAGATTTGATTTGGATGAATTTTCTCTGATTCGAAGGAGTTCTGTAGATTAGTAGTATAGACTGTTTGGACTCTATAGATCGAGTATTCCGGTATTATACCGGGAAACTCTAGGGAGCTCTATCCAGAATTTTGTCTGGATAGTTAGCCTTGTTGATTGAGTAGATTGGTTGTGATGATTGTTAGCATATGATTGATATGTGAGCGTGATTTAAAATTTAAAATCTTAAATAGAGTATTAAATCACTTTTGCTTTTAAATTTCGGAGACGAAATTCTTTTAAGGGGGGAGGAATGTGACAACCCGGAATTTTCTAGCAATATCGATTTAATAATCTGCATTAAAAATTAAATTGATTTGATATATCTTTGTTAATTAAACCTGAATTGATACTTTTCTTTTAATAAATATCTAATCGGTAAATTTTATTTGTTAAAATAAATTCATTGTTAACTATTTATAAATGTACATATTTGTATACATTGTAAATAGGGAAGCTTTGTTTTAAACTTTAACTAATAAATTATGTTTCAAATTCTAATATACATTTTAGTGAATTGGAAATTATGATTTATTTAAAATAAACTTTTCAAGGCTAATTAAATAAATATAGGGTTTTAAATACATTGGATAAATGCTTAAATAGTTTGAAACTTATTTTAACTTAAGTTTAGATTTAAATTTATTAACAAAAAGATTTTTTTTCTTTTCTTTTTAGTATACCTTGATTAAAATATGGATTTAAAAGTATATACGAGTTTTAATATAATTTTGTCAAACGATACTTTAATATATATTATAAAGTATGTAGTTTATAATAAAAAAGATAATTTATTTTATCTATCATTTCAAATTGATAAATGTATTTTTATAATATAAATAAAATAAAAATGTACATATAAAAATACAAGACTATAAGATAAATTGGGAAAAATATAAAGTACATTGGCTAAACTTAATAACATAACAACTATAAAATTCATTTAGATTTCAAACAACAAAACATAGAAATAAAACAAAATATACATAAAGTTATAGATTATAAGTTAAAATACTGTATGTAATAAGTTAAATAAGAAGTAAACATATTGGATAAATTCATAGATTATAAAGCTACATATAGAACTTCACAAAATAATAATAAGACAACAATGAAACTAGAAACAAATAATTTTCAAGTTTGTAAACTAACATAAGAAAACTGCAGCATATACAAGTTTAGTATAAACAAGGTTGAATATGTGTGCAGGCCAAAATAAATAAAACAAAGTAAAGACAGTAACAAAAACAAATATATATATATATATATATATATATATATATGAAGGCTTGCTAGGGAAGGCAGTATTATGCATTCTTAAACAAACAAACAAAAGTAATTAATGTAAAATCTTTCTAACACAGTAGACTTCATATCAGCCTCCAACCTAATAAAATATCTATGTTTCAAAATCTGTACAAACAAGATTTTTATGCTATATTGTACAAGTATTGTCATAGTAGTATGAAACATAATAATATACACTGTATGTATAATCAACCTGTCTGCATATGCCCTGTAAACTTGTTTATAAATCAGCTTCACCTGATTCAGTTCGAACTAAGTAAAAACTAAAATAAACTTCATTAAAAACCTAAGCAAACATCCAACAACAACTTAGCAAACTAGGGGATCAAATAGAGGATATTTTCAGTTGCTTCAAATTTCAAATTCAAGGACCTGCTCGAATTTGTAGCCTCTGTTCTTTCGCAAATGCAAGTGAGTAACATCAATCAGTTAGATGTTTTAAGTATATATTAAATGGTGGTATGCTTATTCTCTGAATTTAAGAATGTTTGTAAAGATATTTCAATGTGTATTTGAATAAGTGTGTGTACATTGCTCTGTGTCTGGATTGTTTCCTGACTTTGGTTTCAGGTTCAAAGCTAACCCAAATTTATTTGTTCCTGCTTAAAGATTGATTTGAACCTAAGGTGGAATAAATATATTTGTTATATCCTTGGCTTTAGTTTAAAATTATTAAAGCTCAGAAAAAATTGAATTTTTGCTCTGGAAATACTGCACCACTTAGGAAACTTTAAAACAATCGAAATCCAAACTTGGTAGTTCATAAATTCAAGTATGTAAATGGAACTAGTACACGAAAACTTGATTTTTAAAGCTTGGGTCGGAATTTTTAGATAGGGTTTGGAAGACCGGTTCTCGGTTGATCGTGAAGTGGGTTTCTGTCGATTTCTGGTGATTCCTAGGTTGGTGGTGGATGGGATCTTGGACGGAGGTGTAAAAGTGAAGTATGGTTGCGGGAAAAATGTTCGTATGGTGGTTCGATGAATGTGGTAAAGGCGGTGAGCAATTTTTGCTCGTAAATCTAGTTTTGGAGGGCCGAGAACCTTTGATTCGTTCATCCTATTTGATGCATCGAGTGTCACGAGGGGTTGAGGAGAGGTAGAGGGGAGATGGACGAGGCTGTGGCCGGAGTTTTAGAGATGCCGGTGAAGGGAAGCGCCTGGACGAGGGAGGTTTAGGTGATGGGATGGGTTCTGGAGGGAGCTGGATTGCTTGATTTAGTTGCTTCATGAATTCGTGGGTGCTGGGTTGGTGAGAACGATCGTTGAGAGATTGTCGTCGTGTTGATGTCCTTGGCCGAAGATTAGGGGTGGTCTGATGATCGTGCATGTGCACATGCACGTGGGTGGTCTGGGTTGTTTGGTTTGTTTGGGAAGAAGTGGGTTCAGGGTAGAGTCTGGTTTTAATTTTTCTCATGTATGATTTCGCGCGCGCCTGGGGGAAACTCGAAGCGAGGTTGTTGTTTTCTCGGGGGAACTTCGTTTGTTTACTCGAAGTAAACAAGGGGGGTACTCGGGGTGTTGTGGTTCAGGTTTTTAAAGACTGTAACAGTTTTTAAAACTTTGGTTTAAAATTAAATCAAAGTTAAATCTAGTTTCAAATCAAAGTTTAACAGTGATTTCAAGTTAGTTTTGAAATCAGGACTTAAAAATTGAAATTTTAGATTTGGAAATATAATAAAGTTTTAAAATTGAAATTAATTCGAATAAGTTTTAAATGTTAAATATGCTTTTAAACATGTGAGTTTAAAGGGGTTTGAAAATTTAGTTGTAAACTTTATTAAGGATACATTAGAATTTATTTAGAAAGTAAATTGAAATAAATGTTTAAAACATATTGGAAGTGAAAATTTAATCAATAATAAGACAGTTTACCTTAAGTAATGAAGACTCAGAATTTATATTCATTAACCTTTAAGTTAATTAAGTATGAATAATAAATGATTGATATTATTTAAATTAGTAAATATAAATTTAAATGTATTAATCAAAGTGTAAATAATGAATTAATTTACTAATATGTGATTAAGAACCATAGATTAGATTTTGATTAATAAATTTTAATGGTTAATCAAACTTATAATTAATAATGATTAAACTAAGTTAATTATTTTAGAAGAAAATAATTAAATAAGTGTTAATGAAGATCATTAACTAGATTATTTCATAATTAATTAATGTGATTGATTTTGTAATAAATTAATTAGATTAATTAATTCAATAGTTTAAATGTAATTATTTATTTGGAAAGTAGTTAGAAATAAATTATTTATTAATTGTAAATTGATTTATATTGAGTTAATTAATTTAGTTTAATTAACTGATATTTTGGAGGTAAATTACTTAGAGAAGTAATTGATGGATAATGACTGGATGAAATTAATTGGATGGTTGTTAATGGAAGTAACTGGAGCATAATTACTTGAAATTAATCAAGGGATTAACTAAGCTTGTTATTGAGGAGTAATTAATTAAGAACGATTAATTACTGTATGTTATTAATCAAGATGGTTAATATTTGTGATTTAAAGATTTGTATTCTTAATATAATTAATGAAAAAGTAATTTGAAATAATTAATTAATATAAATAATGATGGAATTAGAAATTTATTTATTTGAGAATAATAAATCAACAAGATAACTAAACGGTAATAAATCTATATAGATGAAATTAATTAATGGATTTATTCAAGATTAATTTCTGTAAATAAATTAAGGAAACTACTGGAATAAACAAAGGATATTTAAATCAAAGATGATTAATTTGAATATATAAGTAACTGATGACAAGATATAAATTAAGTTAATTAATTTTGGAAATCATTTGATGATTTGGTAAGTGTAATTACGTAGTGTGATTAATGGAGTATAATTACTTAGAAAAGTGATTAGATGATAATTACTTGATTAAAGTCATACAAGATAATTTGTAATTGAAGTAATTTGGGTAATTTCTTTTGTAATTAATCAAAAGATTAATTTATGGAAATAATTAATCATGGAATGATTAATAAGTAATTAAAGGTAGTTAATTACTGCTTTGTTATTAGTCAAGGGTGATTAATAATTGTGTTTAAATAAAGATTAGCCACATAATATAATTAATTTTAAATAAAGTAATTTGATAAATTGAAGATCATTAATTAATATAATTAATAATGTAATTAAGAATTGTTAGTTAAGGAATAATTAATAGGGAAGTAATTAAATGTTAACTGCTATAAATGATTTAGAATAATTCATTTAAGAAATTAATTAAAGACTAAATTATTTCTTGTAATTAAAGAATCATTAATTAATTTGATTTATAATTAATTAATGGTTGTGAGAGCAGGATTTATGGAATGAGTAATTAATTTAATTAATTTTAAATTAATTAAAGATGGAAGTAGTTAATTTAATTCATTTTAAATTAATTTTAGATTGTGATTCATAAATCATTGCTTATGGATGATGTTGATATTTCATTGATTGATTGTGATCTCAGATATGAGATGGATAACATCTATGTGATATGGATGTATGGTTTAAGTATGATAATATTTAATTATCTGTTTGGATGATGATATTAATTATCTGTTTATGATAATAATGTGATTATCTATTATGAGATGTGAATTATCTATCTGTGTGTATATTGGCCAAATGCGTTGATCGTTTCGAAGAGACCGGGATCGAGATTTATTTCTCGAAAACCACTTCGATCCGGTTTGTCGTTTCGTGAAAACGATTTTTGATTCGAAGACGGAGCAGTGAAGTGTAAGGGCTAGTCGCTACTAATCCTGAGGATATTTCCAAAATGGATGTAGTAGGAATAGTGCCTTCGGTTCCGTTCGAACCCGGGACGGACTTGTATGGATGAATGCTTGTGAAACATCGTCAAGTGGACGATGGGCATTCTAAGAGATATTGTTCTTAAAGGTAACGCTTAGCCTCAAGCCTCATCAAATGGGAATGGCTGAAAATCAGGGGATATGCAGCAAGGCTTCGTGGGTAGCCCCCATTGGAGGGTGAGGTCATCCCTGTCTTGATGTCCCTTTTATTTCGTCTTAGTGGGCGGTTGCTGATCCCAACCGCGGGGTGATCTTGCTCGGGACTGTCCAGTAAGGGATGGTTCCGGTCTTGTGTTGTAGGGGCGTTAGGGTGGCTCCTCGGTACGCTGATCTAGACCAGGTACTATGACAGGTGGTACCCCAGTGCCTAGCCATTAGTTGGAATCCATTTTCCCTACGCGCCCGTACGGTTTTGATTGTGCCCAACTATTGCTGAAACGTGAGATGCAAGCATTTCAGCTATATTCTATTTTTACTTTCTATAGACACTATTATAATATCAGAGGACTTTAATAAAAATGTTTTAGCTATCGTAAGGTAAAAACCCGACATGTTTATTTGTGGCATGGTCTTACGAGATGCTTTTGTTTTCAAAGGATTTTTGAAACTTTAATAATCAATTGAGTGTGATTTTCTCACGCTGGTATTCCAGACTGACTCGGGTATTATTTAACTGTAATGCTCGGGTCAGACCGAGTATTATAGGATACAGGATATGATGCTATGGAGTTCAGGAGACGAGATGGATGACGACACGTACTCTCGTACTTGTTTATATATATATTCCGCTGTGTTGAGTTGCTGTGTATCCATTTGTATGGTATTGATGTCGAGCTGTGATCTTTGTACTCTGATGATGCAATATATAAACAGAAATATTTGATGTTGTGTAAAGATTATTTATTTTCTATTATATTTTATTCCGCTGCGATGGTTAGATTCTGCTGTTGATTTTTATTTTCTTCTTCTACCTCTTCTTCTTTAACCCAAACGGTTCGTATTTCTGTACAACTTGAGTTGATTTAGATAGAATAGTGTTGACTCAAGGGGTACGGATTTGCGGGCTGTTGCACTTGGTCAAGTGTAAAGGCCCACAAATTCGTACCCCTTTGAACTAACAAAACCACCACACTTCAGCTCAAAGTGGAACAAAAATATGAGTCTTCGGGTTAAAAGAAGAAAGAGGTAGAAAAAGAAAAAAGAAAACAACATCAGAATCTCACATGGCAGTGGAACAAAATATAATATATAACAACAGCTTTTAAATACAAAGAATCTGTAGTGCCATATATATATATACATACCATATCAGAGTACATCAATCAATCATACATGTCCATACACAGCGGAAATAATAGACAAATACGGAAATACGCTCTATCATCCAGCTCGTCTCCTGAGCTCCAGCATATAACCTGAACCTGTTTAACTCGGTCTGACCCGAGCATCATATGAAACAACGCCCGAGTCAGTCTGGAATACCAGCGTGAGAAAATCACACTCAATTGGATTATTAAAGTTTCAAAAAAAATCCTTTGAAACAAAAGCATCTCGTAAGGCCACGCCACAAATAAACATGTCGGGTTTTTACCTTACGATAGCTAAAACAATTTTTATTAAAGTTCTCTGATATTATTATAGTGTCTATAGAAAGTAAAATAGAATCTAGCTGAAATGCTTGCATCTCACGTTTCAGCAATAGTTGGGCACAATCAAAACCGTACAGGCGCTTATTGGAGTTTGGATTCCATACAATGGCAGGGCTACCGGGGTACCGCCCGTCACAGTGCCTGGTCTAGATCAGAGTACCCAGGAGCCACCCTAACTCCCCTGCAACACAAGACCGGAACCATTCCTTACTGAACAGTCCCAACCAAGATCACCCCGCAGTTGGCACGACCAACCGCCCACTAAGCTGAAATAAAAGGGACATCTAGACAGGGTAAACCTCACTCTCCAGTGGGGGCTACCCACGAAGTCTTGCTGCACCTCCCCTGTTTTAGCCATTCCCGATTGATGAGGCTTGAGGCTAAGCGTTACCTTTTAAGAACGAGTCCCACTTAGAATGCTCATCGTCCACCTGACGATGTTCTGAAAGCATTCAATCCATACAAGTTGCCCTGGGTCTGGACAAACCGAATCACCGTCTTCAACTCTTCACGGCTTTCATCCGTAATCGTTCAAACCGGATCGAAGTGGTTTTCGGATAATTAAATCCGATCCCGGACTCTTCGGAACGATCTGCGCATTGTCCAATATTGATAGTCGGTGATTTAACTATCAATTAATCATTCACAAGCAACCATCAAATAATTTCCTCAAATTATTTATCTCAAATATCATTCAGATGTTATTCCCATTTAACCCATTTGAATCAAATTTCAAAGTCCTTTCATTTCCATGAAATCACTTATCTGATTTCTCACACACACTCAATTTGATTTAACCCTTGAAAATATTTCTTATTTTCTCATTTCCTTCTCAAAAATCAATT
Organism: Allium cepa; assembly: GCA_030765085.1. Classification (NCBI taxonomy): domain Eukaryota; kingdom Viridiplantae; phylum Streptophyta; class Magnoliopsida; order Asparagales; family Amaryllidaceae; genus Allium; species Allium cepa. The sequence goes on from CM060935.1 coordinate 66,182,745, forward strand.
TATACTTTGCTTATAAATTTTCAAACTCAATTCCTTTACTTAATAAGATTTCTCCTAAATCTTATCTCATTTAATAACTCACTTATCATCACAAGAGGATTATTAATTGGATTTTAAAAGCATTTGAAAACATTTAGATTTATAAAATAAGAAGTATAGTTTTATACAATTTACGGTTTAAAAGAAATATTTAACATAAAATTAGAGTTCATATCCAGTTAATGATAAATTGTAAAACTGATTTTAGAAAATCAAAGTTTATTATAAATATTTGCCTATCCCTTAAAAATAACTAATTCGCAACATTTTAAATTCAAGAAATAGTTTACAAGAAATTTTTATAGTGTAGTAATTTAAAATATTCTTTTTTTAAAATAAGTTTAAAATTTTAGAAAACCCAATATCCATCTATAAATGCCTCTTGTCCAAATTCATACTTCTTACTTTCAGAAATATTCTACTATTTCTATCTCAAACAAATTTATAACTCAATATAAGTTCATGACTTATTCCTTTACGTATCCACTGATATCTTCCTTTCCCATTTATAAACTCCGTTTATAAATTTATAACTCCCTGAGTTTTCTTTTTCATTTATTTATGAAAACAATTTATTCAAAAATCCTATTTTATAATTTTTATTCTTCAATTCAACTCCATATTGTTCCTTATTAAAATTCCATTTCATTTCTTAATGAAATTCCCTTATTTTATTTCTTAATATAGTTTTCTTATTTTATTTTTATTAATATAGTTTTGCTTTACTTCAAATCCATTCACCGCTTACAATATTTTCTTTAAGTCTTTGTACATAATTTAATTTTTCCCAAACTCAACTTTAACTAATTTTAAGTTTAACTAAAGTAATAAATATTCTTTTAATTTTACTTTAATCTCAATAGAAGTGAATTCAAATCCTAAAGAAATATTCTTTTAATTTAACTTTCATTTAACTTCCTTCAATTAAATTATTTATACTATTTTAAAAATTAGTAAATTCCAATTTCCATATAAATGTAATTCGCATGCAAATCCATATCAATATCATTCATCTTGTCATATGGCAACAATATATATAATAAATAAATATCTTTGAGGAATCCAGTTGGATCCCTCCAACCTGTTTTCCCTGCATCCACAAATGTTAGCACAATAACATATCAATTCCACTTTCAAATGGATATTACAGTACATGGATTATGATATTAACCAATGAATAAATTATTATCAATCAACCAAACACATCCAATAATTTAAATTTACCATTTAAATTTTAATTTAGGGCATCCAAATGAGTGAGAAAATCTCACCTTTGCTTTTAAGTTGCAATCCTTTTCAATCTTGATCCGATTCCCCAGCTTTTGACCTTATATAAACAATTATATGATTTTATTAATATTTGAACAGATCGAACATTTTATTTCCGTTTAAATAAATTTATTCTTTAACTCAAATAATTTAATTTCAAATAATGATTTATTTCAACAAATAATTAAATTTTAAACTAATTCTCCTTTATAAAAAAATCTTTTAGTGGCTAATTAAACAATAAATCACCTAAGTAAATTATTTTTAAACGAACTAGCAACATTTAAAATGTAGAGGTATATATTTATTTTAATTTCCTCCTTTGTAATTTCTTATACCAAATTGACTTATTCATTTTAAAATCTAATTATTATATTGTTTTCAAATTCCCATATATATATAAAACTTCTGCCTTGCCTAAATATATATATACACACTTTTCTAAAGAAATAAATTCATCTTCCTAACATAAAATTTAATTTTAAAACAGAAAAGAGATTAACTTTACTGTAAAATTACCTTCTTTCATACACCTATTTTTAAATTATACTAGGATAAATTTTAAGATCTAAAACTATTTAACAGTATTTTTTTTTTCAAAAATCAAAACCTAACTTGCTGTAAATTTAAAAATCTAAATTTGGCTATAAAACATCTGTATATTTTCCTAACAGAAGTTATATATACAATTTGAATTTTAAAACAAAACTCTTTTTTTATTATTATTAGTAATAAAATTAACTGGAAGAAGAAAAAGATGATTACCCAGAACACGACTTCACCAGTGCCGATATCCCTCGCGAATGCTGACTTCCTCCAGAAATCGCGATGCCGATGCAGCCTAAGGCACCGCCGTCTTCGGAACACCCACGCGACTTGATCTGGATGCCGCCACCACCTCAACTCGACCGCTTCACCTTCGTGCAACTCCTCTAACAGCAAACACTGCCCATCGCGAGCTCGAGCACAAGCGGGCTCCTCCATACGCTGCAGCACAAGATCACGGCGACGGCCCACTCGAAAACGCGCCTTACTCGACTCGAGACCAAGCTTCAAAATCACGGCGGCGGCCCTTAGTTCCAACGTGAAACGATTCGCGTGTTAGGGTTTCTATTTTTTTATTACGCTGTTGGGTTCGACAAAAGGAAGAAAGGGTAACGAAGAGGGTTACGGAAGTAAAATAATGAGGGGTTTTGATACGCGGTTAAAAGAAGATAAGCATCCATTAATTTGAGCTTTATTATTTCTTTTCGATTTTGATTCAGAGGAGAAGAAGGTTATGTGATTTTAAACGAGAAAAGGAAACAGGATGGTGGCTTATTACAGAAGAGGTCGGCATGAGACAAAAGAATGTCGGCTGATGAAAAGACGAAAGATATTTAAATTTAAAACGATTAATTATTTCCGAAGCGTTTACCTCTCGTACGATCACATGATCACTCCAAAAAATTACGAAATTTGAAATCCGACAATAATTCAATATTACGGATCCAACGGAACTAGTTTCGTTGAATTCCGAGACTGTGCCTCGGAAGGTTATTTTTAAATATTGATTTAAACGATGAAATTTTAAAATCGGACAAACTACTGTTAAATTCAATTTTAACTCATCTATTACCTTTAGTATTATTAATATAAATTCTGTAAGCCTTTAAAATATTTTGAACAAGCTTACTACTCCAGATTAAATATTTTACTCAATATTCAATTACTATTTTGATAATTAATTAATTCAACAAGTTGTTATATTTAAATTCTGAATCCTTTCTACCATATAAAACCTAACTGTTCGAATTAAAATCGAATTAAAGTTCAAATTAAATATTTTACTTGTTTTATGATCGAATTAGGGCTCGAAACCTTTTTCACTGTGTTAAAAAAGGGGAAAGTTAAAACCAAAGTTTTAAATTCAAAGTGAAACTAGTGAATTAATGTTTCTCTTGAATTCAAAATCTGAAATTTAAATTAGATTTTAAACATAAATATATAGAACCGGTTAATAAAATAGCTTTGAAAAGAAAACTCATTTCAATAAATGTTTAACTTGATGTTGAGAAAAGTCTTTAAACGGGAAGTAAATAAATTGTTTTAAACTTGAACTTGCAAGTTAAAATATTAATATATTTTGGAAATTTAAATTTAAATTTAAATTAAGATTTAAGTAGTTTAGTTTAAAAGATTTTCTTATATAAGTTCATATGTAAATAATAAACGTTATTTACATTTATTTAAAGATTTTAAATTTGAATTTAAATTATAGTCATTTTGAATCTTAAATTCAGATGATATTTGAATTTAAAATTTAAAATGTAATGTTAATGAAGTCATTAATAAAGAAATAAATTATCTTAAGAATAATTAAGGCATTAAATGATTTAATTAATAAGATAATAAAGGAATGATGTATTTATTAAATTTATAAATTAATAATTTAGATTAATTTATAAATAAAGATAAATTAAGAAGTAAATTAAGAGATGGTATTAGTTAATAAAGATAATTAACTAAGGATTATTAATTAATTAATTAATTAATTAATTAATATATGTGATTAATTTTGATAATTAATCAGATTAATTAGATAATCTATTGTAAGTGGTTAAATGTAATTACTTGATAAAAGTAATTAGGAGATTAATTTCTTATTGAATTAATTTTGATAAAATGATTAATTTAAGTTAATTAATTTAGTTTAATTAATTTAAGAAAATCATTTGATAAATTGATAAATGTAATTACTTAGTGAATTCAATGGAGCATAATTACTTAAGGAAGTAATTAATGTTAATTACTGAATGTAATTAGTAAAGATGATGTATTAATGAAGTAATTCGGATAATTACCTTTGTAATTAATTAGGGGATTAATTAAAGGAGATAATTAATTATGGGATAATTAATTTATTAATATGAGTAATTAAGGGTAGTAATTACTGGAATATTATTAATCAAAGGTGATTAATAATTGTGTTTAATTAAAGATTAATTACTTAATGTAATTAATTTAATCAAAGTAAAATTAAAGATCATTAATTAATATAATTAATGATGAAATTAAGAATTGGTTAATTAAGAAATAATTAGTAATATGGTGATTAATTAAGGATAAATGTATTAATTATATTTAATTAAAATAAATGAAGTAATTAAATGTTAATTACTATAAATAATTTAGAATAATTAATTAATTAAGGACTAGTTACCTATTGTAATTAGTGAATGATTAATCAAAGGTGTTTAATCAAGATGGATATTTAGAAGATGATTAATTAATTTGATTTATAGTTAATTAATGATTGTATAAGCAGGATTTATAGATGAAGTAATTAATTTAATTTACTTTAAATTAATTAGAGGTAGAAGTAGTTAATTTAATTCATTTTAAATTAATTACAAATGGTATGATTATAAATCATTGCTTATGAATGATATGGATATTTCATTTGATGATTGTGAATTCAGATCTGGCATGAATAATATTTATCTGATATGGATGCTTGGTTTAAATATGATAATATTTACTTATCTGTTGGATCATAATATTGATTATCTGTTTATGAGATTATCTATTGTGATATTATGAATTATCCATCTGAGTGTATTGATTATATTGAATTAAACTGTTAAGACAAAATAGACAACTTGGCCTTAAAAGACACGTTTTGGATTTCGATGAGACCGGGATCGAGTTTGCTATATTACAGCAAGATAGGGGGTTCTCGCTTCGCGTTTGGTGGCGAACGGGAGACTCTTACCCCTACATGTCCCCGGGGGGGTTGGTTGCGAGTCGAGAGGCTGGCTGTAAAAGCAAACCCGAGGTACCAATGTATGCCACAGTGGGGCTGGGATGGTTGAAAAGCCTACCAGTTGTGGCCTGTCGATGGTTGAAAAGCCTAGACAATCACAGTTGGTATCAAGCCGTATGACTTTTAGAAATGGGTGCATGGATTTGAAATAGAACAGCAACATGGTGCGCCACTCTCCAGCGACGGTAAATCGAAGACCGACCACGGTGATCCCATTTTATCGTAAAAATCCACGTGACGAAAAAACGAACGGTAAAAAATATCCAAGACCCGATTGAGGTTCAAAGAGTCTTTTATGGGTATGAAAATGTGCATTGATAGATTAAACCAATCAAAGCCTTAGAACTCACAAAGAGCTTCGTTTTAACTGGTTATGGCTCCCGTAACTCTAGACGAACCAACAATTATGGCTGTCCGAAGAATCGATATCTATAGGGTGCAACATCTACAGTGCAAGGTGCAACATCAGTCCAAAACGCCAAAACTAGATGGGTACATGGATTTGAAACGGAACGGTACCATAGTTCACCATTCTCCAGCGATGGTAAATTGAAGCCAACCACGGTGATCCCTTTTTACTGTAAAAATCCACGTGATGAAAAAACAAAGGGTAAAAAACATCCAAGACCCGATTGAAATTCAGAGTCTTTTTTGGGTATGAAACTATGCATCGACGGCATAAAGCTATCAAAGTCGAAGAACTCACAAAGAGACTTGTTTTGATTGGTTATGGCTCCCATAACCCTAAATGATCCAACCGTTATGGCCGTCCGAAGAATCGATATCCATATGTTGCAACATCTACGGTGCAAGGTGCAACATCCATCCAAAAAGCCAAAACTATGCTGTACGACTTTTAGAAATGAGTGCATGGATTTGAAATGGAACAGTACCATAGTGTACCACTCTCCTGCGATGGTAAATCGAAGCCAGCCACGGTGATCCCTTTTTACCATAAAAATCCACGTGATGAAAAAATGAATGATAAAAAACATCCGAAAGCGGATAGAGATTCAGAGAATCTTTTTTGCATATGAACTGTGCTTTGACAGCTTAAAGATGTCAATAACGTAGAACTCACAGAGAGCTTCGTTTGAACTGGTTATGGCTCTCATAGCTCTAAACGAGCCAATAGTTATGGCCATCCAAAGAGTCGATATCCATAGGGTGCAACATCTACGATGCAAGGTGTAACATCCGTCCAAAATGCTGAAACTGTGCCGTATGACTTTTGGAAATGGGTGCATAGATTTGGAATGGGATGCACCACTCTTCATCAATGGAAAATCGAAGTCAGCTATGGTGATCTCATTTTATCGTAAAAATCCATATAACGATAAAATGAAGGGTAAAACACTTCCGAGACTCGATTGAGACTCGAAGAGTCTTTTTTGGGTATGAAACTGTGCATTGATGGCCTAAAGCTGTCAAAGCCATAGTACTCACAGAGAACTTCCTTTTTACTGGTTATGACTCCCATAACTATAAACGAGCCAATAGCTACGGTCGTCCAAGCAATCGATATCCACCGGGTGCAACATCTACGGTGCAAGGTGCAACCTCCATCCAAAATGTCGAAACTGTGTCATATGACTTTTAGAAATGGATGCGTGAATTTGAAACGGAATAGTACCATGGTGCACCACTCTCCAGCGATGATAAATCGAAGCCACCATGGTGATCCCATTTTTCCATAAAAATCCACGTGACGAAAAAACGAAGGGTAAGAAACACCCAAGACCCGATTGAGATTTGGAGAGTTTTTTTTGGGTATGAACTGTGCATTGACGACTTAATGCTGTCAAAAGCCATATAGTTCACAGAGAACTTCGGTTTGACTGGTTATGGCTCCTATAACTCTAAACGAGCCAACAGTTATGGTCGTCCACATAATCGATATCCATAGGGTGCAACATCAACGGTGCAAGGTGCAACATCCATTCAAAATGCCGAAACAGTGTCGTATGAGTTTTAAAAATGGTTGCATGGATTTGAAATGGGACAGTACCATGGAGCACCACTCTCCAGTGATGGTAAATCGAAGACCTACCTCGGTGATCCCGCTTTGCCGTAAAAATCCACATGACGTAAAAATGAAGGGTAAAAACCATCCAAGACCCATTTGAGATTCGAAGAGTCTTTTTTGGGTATGATACTGTGCATTGACGGCTTAAAGCAGTCAAAGCCGTAGAACTCACAAAGATCTCCGCTTTGACAGGTTATGGCTCCTGTAACTCTAAACGAGCCAATGGTTATGGGCGTCCGAAGAATCGATATACACATGGTGCAACATCTATGGTGCAAGGTGCAACATCCGTCCAAAATGTCGAAACTTGAAAGTGCACTATGGATCGTGTAAGATGGATACATGATAATACAGAGTATAGTGACGATAGTAATACTGTAAATTGTGCGTAATATAGAAGCAGTATAGTAAAATGACACCAGAGATTCTTATACTGGTTCAGAGCACCATCCTACATCCAGTCCCAGACTCCTTCTGGAATTTCACTAAAAACAACAACACTCACTTAACCCGGAGGAACAGGTCTATATAACCCCTGAGCAGCCGAACATGGACCTGAGCAGCAGAACAGGATTTCGCCTCAACAGCCAAAGAGGACTTCACACGCGTGAGCAGCAGAACAAGACTTCAACAAATACAAAAGAATATCTGACACTGTGTGTTCTTGATAACACAGATTTGTCACTTGTAGTACACCCTTCCTATAATCTTTTCCTCAAGTACGATGTATACATTTGAAGTTTATGAAGATTAAAAAGGAATAGTATTTCTTAGAATATATAAATCTGATAGCAATAAGTATGCAAGAAAATTAGATAAGAGAGAAAAGCAGATTCTATGTTTTGAAATCAAGTTAGAATATGTATTTATAGATGTTAAAAAGCAGCGACCGTTGGCGAAGAGTTCCGGTTGAAGTGTTGTGTCCAAACCTCTTTCGTAACTCTTCATAAATGGTCGTGTATTTTCAGAAAAATATAGCTGTTATATAAATTCAGTCGACTGAACCTCTGGGCCAGTCGATTGAATATTCAAACGAATTTTAAATAAATATTTGAATATCTGTGCACCTGTGCATGTTGCACAAAAATTGTCAGGTCAGTGGATTGACCTGGTAATTTCTGTGTAATTTGCACAGTTTTACACAGGTCTATTAGGCTATTTATAGATATTCAGTCGACTGAATGACTTGTTCAGTTGACTGAATTCTATTGATAATCAAAAATCACCATAGCTCATTTGGTTAGAGTACTTTCCTTCTAAATTAGTGACCCGGATTTGAACCCCGCTCCATGCTTTTTTTGAAAATTTGATTTTGATTAAAATATGCATGCAAGTTTATTTGAATGTGAATGATGATTCTTGGGGAATGATTTTAACAAAGCACTAATCTAGACTCTATATACATATTTGATGACTCTTGTTAAAACATATATAACTATATGGACCATACTTTGAGTCGTTGAGTCCGGATGTTGTCGTATTTGTAGATTTGTGAATTGTTGTTTCAAGTCAGCTATCAAAACCAATGATCCAACATTCTCCCCCCTTTTGATGAAGACAACTCCATTTGCTACGGACGAATCTTCAACAAGCTTTATTGACTTATTTCTCCCCCGGAATATATTCATGTAATTGTGCTATAGATTTCTCCTCATAAATTTCTGCTATATATTCTGTAAATAATTAATCTTTTCTCCCCTTTAATCTGAGCTTGCATCATTTATTCCTGTAAATAGCGTTAGAGCAATATCTTTCTCCCCTTTTGTCATCGACAAAAAGGAGAGTTTATGTGATGATATAAATTACATTTTACATTAGTCTTAACATAGAACAATATAAAACAAAATAACTACTACTTATATTGTAAGGTTAAAAAAAATTAACATTTAAAGCATGTGCTACCCAAGATTCTTATAATTTCCAAATTTTTAGGAAAACATACCCATTTGGGTGTGATTGAACCTTTACAAATATAATTTTCGTTATGACCTACCATATAAAAATAATCATCTATGTACTTTTCTCTATTTTTCAAATTAAGAGGAACCCAAATACTTAGATAATTTTTATTCCTATCTTTCGTCAATGATGTACTACTAAAGAAATTATAAACATTATTGGTCATAACAGTATTTGAATTTCTATAAAATTGGATTTAGACGTTTCTCGCAATCTAGTACTAGCACTGACATATTTACTATACATGAAAGCATGTCTAGTGCTATTTCTATGATCCGTTTTATTATATCCTAAACCATTTTTATCATTTAAAGGTCTAGAACTAGATAAAATCATGTTTAAATCGTTTTGACCTTTATTAAATTTTGTGACTTCGGTGTTAAGTTTATCAAATTTATCTTTAAAGTCATAATTATTATTTTTAAAAGAAATATTACTGTTTTTCAAAATATCAATTTGCTTGTTTAATTCAGAATTTTCCTTTTTTAACATACACGTCTCGTTTTTGAGAAGAAAAATTCGAGATTCTGAATTATCTAAAGGTGAGTGCAATAAATCATTTTGTCTTTTCAAATCAATTTTTTTTTGAAAATTTATCTCTTTTTCAAATATGGTGTTTTTTTCATCTAGAGAATCTTTAATAGTTATAAAATTATTCTTTAAAACACCAAGTTGATTTTCTAAATCTAACTTCTCATTTTTCAATTTCTCATTTTCACGTTCTACAGATTTCATCTTTTCTAAAATAATTAAATTAATCTTTGAAATCTTATCGCTAATACTAACTAATTCATTATTATCATTTACTGAAATTTGTTAATCAGAAAGTATCTTTTCGTAGTCCTCACTGACGGCTTTGACAGGGATTTTACCCGTTGTATTTCGATTATATTATTTCTGGCCATCATTCTATGATGTTGTGGCGATCGATTGAATTCCAGGTTATTAGATTATCGTATAACTGTGTTATGGTTATATGATGACCTTGTTCTGATACCAAATGAAAGTGCGCTATGGATCAAGTAATTTGGATATATGATAATACAGAGTATAGTGATGACAGTAATACCGTAAATAGTGCGAAATATAAAAGCAGTATAGTAAAATGACACCAGAGATTTTTACTGGTTCGGAGCATCGTCCTATGTCCAGTTCCAGATTCCTTCTGGAATTTCACTGAAAACAACAACCCTCATTTAAACCGGAGGAACGGGTCTATACAACCCCTGAGCAGCCGAATAGGAATCTGAGCAGTAGAACATGATTTCGCCTCAGCAACCGAAGAGGACTTCGCACGCCTGAGCAGCAGAACATGACTTCAACAAATAAAAAAGAATATCCGACACTGTGTGTTCTTGGTAACACAGATTTGTCACTTGTAGTACACCCTTCCTATAATCTTTTTCTCAAGTATGATGTGTATATTTGAAGTTTATGAAGATTAGAAAGGAATAGTATTCTTAGAATATATAAATCATATTTAAGCAATAATTATGTAAGAAAGTTAGATAAGAGAGAAAAGCAGATTCTGTGTTTTGAAATCAAGTTAGAATATGTATTTATAGATGTTAAAAAGCAGCAACCATTGGCGAAGAGTTCCGGTTGAAGTGTTATGTCCAAATCTCTTTGTAGATGTTTGTAACTCTTCACAAATAGTCGTATCTTTTCAGAAAATATAGCTGTTATAGAAATTCAATCGACTGAACATCTGGGTTAGTCGACTGAATATTATAACGAATTTTAAATAAATTTTTGAATATTTATGCACCTGTGCATGTTGCACAAAAATTGTCAGGTCAGTCGATTGACCTGGAAATTTCTGTGCAATTTGCACGGTTTTACACAGGTTTAGTAGGTTGTTTATAGATATTCAGTCGACTGAATGACTTGTTCAGTTGACTAAATTTTGTTGATAATCGAAAATCACCATATCTCATTTGGTTAAAGTACTTTCCTTCTAAATTAGTGACCCGGATTCGAGCCCCGCTCCATGCATTTTTTGAAAACTTGATTTTGATTAAAATATGCATGCAAGTTTATTTGAATGTGAATGATGATTCTTGAAAAGATTTTAACAAAGCACTAAACTAGACTTTATATACATATTTGATGACTCTTGCTAAAAAATATATAACTATATGAACTATACTTTGAGTCGTTATGTGCAGTTGTTGTTGTAGTCATAGATTCGTGAATTGTTATTTCATGTCAGCAATCAAAACCCATGATCCAACATAACTATGTTGTACAACTTTTACAAATGGGTGCATGTGCACCACTCTCGAGCGATGGTAAATGGAAGCCAGCCACGGTGATCCTGTTTCACCGTAAAAATCCACGTGACGAAAAAATAAAGGGTAAAAAACTTCCAAGACCCGATTGAGATTTGGAGATTCTTTTTGGGTATGAAACTATGCACCGACGACTTAAAACTTTCAAAGTTGTAGAACTCACAGAGAGTTTCATTTTGACTAGTTATGGCTCCCGTAACTCTAAACGAGCCAACTATTATGGCCGCCCGAAGAATCGATATCCATAGGGTGCAAAATCTACGGTGCAAGGTGCAACATCAATCCAAAATCCAAAACTGCATCGCACAACTTTTAGAAATGGGTGCATGGATTAGAAACGGAACATTACCATGATGCACCACTCTCCAAGGATGGTAAATCGAAGCCAGCCACGGTGTTTCCTTTTTACCATAAAAATCCACGCGACGAAAAAACGAAGGATAGAAAACATCCGAGTCCCGATTTAGATTCGAAGAGTCTTTTTTGGGTATGAAACTGTGCATTGACGGCTTAAAGAGGTCAAAGCCATAGAACTCATAAAGAGCTTTGTTTTGACTGATTATGGCTCCCGTAACTATAAACAAGCCAACAGTTATGGCCGTCCGAAGAATCGATATCCACAGGGTGCAACGTCTACGATGCAAGGTGCAACATTCGTCCAAAATGCCGGAACTGTGCCATACGACTTTTAGAAATGGGTACATGGATTTGAAACGAAGTGCACCACTCTTCAGGAATGGTAAATCGAAGCAAGCCATGGTGATCCTGTTTTACTGTAAAAATCCTCGTGATGAAATAACAAAAGGTAAAATACTTTCGAAGCTCGATTGAGATTCAGAGAGTCTTTTCTGGTATGAAACCGTGCATTGACGGCTTAAAGCAGTCAAAGCTATAGAACTCAAAGAGAGCTTCGTTTTGACTAGTTATGGCATCTATAACTCTAAACGTGCCTACAGTTATGGCCTATCCATAGGGTGCAACATCTGCGGTGCAAGGTGCAACATTCGTCCAAAATGCCAAAATTATGCCATACGACTTTTAGAAATGGGTGCATGGATATGAAACGGAATGGTACCATGGTGAACCATTCTCCAGTGATGGTAAATTGAAGGCAACCACGGTGATCCCTTTTTACCATAAAAATATAAAAAAAACAATGGGTAAAAAACATCCGAGACCCGTTTGAGATTCAGAGAGTCTATTTTGGGTTTGAAATAATGCATTGACGGTTTAAAGTTATCATAGTCATAGAACTCACAGAGAGCTTTATTTTGACTGGTTATGGCTTCCGCAACTCTAAACGAGCCAACTGTTATGGCCGTCCAAAGAATCGATATCCACAAGGTGCAACATCTACGGTGCAAGGTGCAACATCCGTCCAAAATGCTGAAACTGTGTCGTACGACTTTTAGAAATGGGTGCATGGATTTGAAATGGAACCGTACCATGGTGTATCACTCTCCAGCGATGGTAAACCGATGCCATCTACGGTGGTCCCTTTTTACCGTAGAAATCCACGTGACGAAAAAAAGAAGGGCAAAAAACATCTATGCATTGACGGCTTAAAGCTGTCAATGACATAGAACTCTGAGGGAGCTTCGTTTGGACTGGTTATGGCTCCTGTAAATCTAAAAGAGCAAACAGTTATGGCCGTTCGAAGAATCGATATATACTGGGTGCAACATCTATGGTTGAAGATGCAACATCCATCCAAAATGCCGAAACTATGCCATATAACTTACAGAAATGGGTGCGTGGATTAAAATGGAGTGCACCACTCTCCAGCAATGGTAAATCGAAGCCAGCCACGGTGATCCCGTTTTACCATAAAAATTCACATGAAAAAAAACGAAGGGTAGAAAACTTCCGGGACCCAATTGAGATCAGGAGAGTCGTTTTTGGGTATGAAACTGTGCATTGACGGCTTCGTTTTGACTGGTTATGGCTCCTGTAACCCTAAACGAGCCAACAGTTATGGTCATCCGAACAATCGATATCCATAAGGTGCAACATCTACGGTGCAAGATGCAACATCCATCCAAAATGCTGAAACTGTGCCGTACAACTTTTAGAAATTGGTATGTGGATTTGAAACAGAATAGTACATGGTGCACCACTCTCCAGCAATGGTAAATCTAAAGGAAGCCATGGTGATCCCATTTTACCATGAAAATCCATGTAACAAAAAACGAAGGGTAAAAAAATCCGACACCCGATTGAGATTCGAAGAGTCTTTTTTCATTATGAAACTGTGCATTGATGGCTTAAAGCTGTCAAAGCTGTAAAACTCACAGAGAGCTTCGTTTTGACTAGTTATGGCTCCCATAACTCCAAACGAGCCAACAGTTATGGCCGTCCGAAGAATCGTTATCCACAGGGTGCAACATCAACGGTGCAAGGTGCAACATTCGTCCAAAATGCCAAAACTGTGCCATGCATCTTTTAGAAATGGATACATGAATTTGAAATGGAACAGTACCATGGTGCACCACTCTCCAGCGATGGTAAACTGAAGACCAGCCACGGTGATCCCTTTTTACCGTAAAAATCCACGTGACGAAAAAAACGAAGGGTAAAAAAACATATGAGACCCGATTGAGGTTCAGAGAGTCTTTTTTGGGTATGAAATTGTGCATTGATGGCTTAAAGCTATCAAAGCCGTAGAACTCACATAGTGCTTCGTTTTGTCTGGTTATGGCTCCTATAACCCTAAACGAGCCAACTGTTATGGCCGTCCGAGGAATCGATATCCATGGGTGCAACTTCTATGGTGCAAGGTGCAACATCCTCCAAAATGCCGAAACTGTGCCGTACGATTTTTAGAAATGGATGCATGGGTTTGGAACGAAATGGTACCATGGTGCACCATTCTCCAACGATGGTAAATGGAAGCCAGCCATGGTCATCACTTTTTACCGTAAAAATCCACGTGATCAAAAAATGAAGGGTAAAAAACATCCGAGACCTTATTGAGATTCGAAGAATCTTTTTTGAGTATGAAACTATGCATTGATGAATTAAAGCTGTCAAAGCCGTATAACTCATAGATAGCTTCGTTTTTACTGGTTTTGGCTCTCATAACTCTAAACGAGCCAATTGTTATGACCGTCCGAGGAATCAATATCCACAGGGTGCAACATCTATGGTGCAAGGTGGAACATCCGTCCAAAATGCCGAAACTATGCCTTACGACTTTTAGAAATAGGTGCATGGATTTGAAATGGAACAGTACCATGGTGCGCCACTTTGCAGCGATGGTAAATCGAAGTTATCCATGGTGGCCCCTTTTTATTGTAAAAGTCCACGTGATGAGAAAACGAGGGGTAAAAAACTTCTGAGATCCGATAGAGATTCAGAGAGTCTTTGTTGCATATGAAACTATGCATTGACGGCTTAAATCTGTCAAAGCCATAGAACTCACTGAGAGCTTCGTTTGGACTGGTTTTGGCTCCCGTAATTCTAAACGAGCCAACAGTTATGGACGTCCAAAGAATCGGTATCCACAGGGTGCAACATCTACGGTGCAAGGTGCAACATCTGTCCAAAATGTCGAAATAACGCCGTACGACTTTTAGAAATGGGTGCATGGAATTGGAGTGGAGTGCACCACTCTCCAGCAATGGAAAATCGAAGCAGCCACAGCGATCTAGTTTTTCCGTAAATATCCACGTGACGAAAAACGAAGGGTAAAAACTTACGAGACATGATTGAGATTCAGAGAGTCTTTCTTGGGTATGAAACTGTGCATTGCCGGCTTAAAGCTGTCAAAGCTGTAGAACTCACAAAGTGCTTCGTTTTGACTAGTTATGACTCTACTAACTCTAAACAAGCCAACGGTTATGGCCGTCCAAACAATTGATATCCATAATGTGCAACATATACGGTGCAAGGTGCAACATCCGTCCAAAATGCCGAAACTATGTCGTTCGACTTTTAGAAATGGGTGCATGAACTTGAAACGAAACAATTCCATGGTGCACTAATCTCCCGCGGTGATATCGAAGCCAGCCACAATGATCCTATTTTACCGTAAAAAACCACATGACAAAAAAATGAAAGGTAAAAAACATTCGAGACCCGATTGAGATTCGAAGAGTCTTTTTTGGTATGAAACAGTGCATTGATGGTATAAAGCTGTCAAAGCCGTAGAATTCACAGAGAGCTTCGATTTGACTGGTTATGCCTTCCGTAACTCTAAATGAGCCAACAGTTATGACCGTCCATATAATCGATGTCCACAGGGTGCGGCATCTATGGTGCAAGGTGCAACATCCATCCAAAATGCCGAAACAGTGCCGTAGGACTTTCAAAAATGGTTGCATGTATTTGAAACAGGACCGTACATTGTGCACCACTCTTTAGTGATGGTAAATCGAAGACTTGCCTTGGTGATCCCGTTTTAGTGTAAAAGTCCACATGATGTCAAAACGACGGGTAAAAAACATCTGAGACCCGATTGAGATTCGGAGAGTCTTTTTGGGTATGATACTATACATTGACGACTTAAAGTTGTCAAAGCCGTAGAACTCACAGAGAACTTTGTTTTAACTGGTTATGCCGCCCGTGACTCTAAACGAGCCAACAGTTATGGTCGTTCGAATAATTGATATCCATAGGGTGCAACATCTACGGTGCAAGGTGCAACATCCATCCAAAATATAAAAATTGTGTCGTGTGACTTTTAGAAATGGGTGCATGGATGTAAAACGGAAAAGTATCATGGTTCACCACTCTCCAACGATGCTAAATCGAATCCTACCACGGTTATCCGGTTTTACCGTAAAAATCCACATGACGAAAAAACGAAGGGTCAAAAACATCCGAAACCCGATTGAGATTCGAAGTGTCTTTTTTGGATAGAACTCACATCTACGGTGCAAGGTGCAACGTCCGTCCAAAATGCCGAAACTATGTCGTACGACTTTTAGAAATGGTGCATGGATTCGGAATGGAACAGTGCCATGGTGCACCATTCTCCAGCGATTGTAATTCGAAGCCAACCATGGTGATCCCGTTTCACTACAAAAATCCACGTGACCAAAAAACGAAGGGTAAAAAACATCCAAGACCCGATTGAAATTCAAAGTGTCTTTTTGGGTATGAAACTATGCATTGACGACTTAAAGCTACTAAAGCCATAGAGCTCATAGAGAGCTTCGTTTTGACTGGTTATGGCTCCCGTAACTCTAAACGATCCAATTATTATGGACACCCGAAGAATCGATATCAATAGGGTGAAACATCTACGGAAGGTGCAACATCAGTCCAAAATGTCAAAAATGTGCCATACGACTTTTGGAAAAGGGTGCATTAATTTGAAACGGAACAGTACCATAGTGAACCACTCTCCACCGGTGGAAAATCGAAGCTAGCCACAGTGATCCCTTTTAACCGTAAAAATCCACGTGATGAAAAAACGAAGGGTAAACACATTGAGACCTGATTGAGATTCGAAGAGTCTTTTTTGGGTATGAAACCGTTCATTGAAGGCTTAAAGCGGTCAAAGCTGTAGAACTCACAAAGAGCTTCATTTTGACTGGTTATGGCTCCCGTAACTATAAATTAGCCAACAATTATGGGTGTCCGAAAAATCAATATCCATAGGGAGCAAAATCTACGGTGCAAGGTGCAACATCCGTCCAAAATGCCGAAACAATGTCGTACGACTTTTAGAAATGGGTGCATGGATTGAAAATGGAGTGAACAACTCTCCAACAATGGTAAGTTGAAGCCAGCCACGGTGATCCTGTTTTACCATAAAAATCCACATGACGAAAAAACGAAGGGTAAAAAACTTTCGAGACACGATTGAGATTCGGAGATTCTTTTTTGGGTATGAAATTATGCATTGACGGCTTAAGGCTGTCAAAGCCATAGAACTAATAGAGAGCTTTTTTTTGACAGGTTAGGGCTCCTGTAACTCTAAACGAGCCAACAGTTATGGCTGTCCGAAGGATCGATATCCATAGGGTGCGACATCTACGGTGCAAGGTGCAACGTTCGTCCAAAATGTCAAAACTGTGGGTTTGAAACGGAACGGTACCATGGTGCATCACTCTCCAGTGATGGTAAATCGAAGCCAGCTACGTTGATGACTTTTTACCGTAATTATTCACATGACGAAAAAACAAAGGGTAAGAGACATCTGAGACCCGACTGAGATTCGGAGAGTCTTTTTTGGTGTGAAACTATGCATTGATGGCTTAAAGCTGTCAAAGCCATCGAACTCACAGAAAGCCTTATTTTGATTGGTTATGGCTCCCGAAACTCTAATGAGCCAACTATTATGGGCGTCCGAAGAATCGATATCCATAGTGTGCAACATCTACGGTGCTAGGCGCAACATCCGTCTAAAATGCCGAAACCGAGCCGTAGGACTTTTAGAAATGGGTGCATGTATTTGAAACGGAACAGTACCATTGGGCACCACTCTAGCGATGGTAAATCGAAGCCAGCCACGGTGATCCCTTTTACCGTAAAAATCTACGTGACGAAAAAATGAGGGGTAAAAAATCTCCAAGACCCGATCGAGATTCGGAGAGTCTTTATTGGGGTATGAAACTGTGCATTGACGGCTTAAAACTGTCAAGCCGTAGAACTCACAGGGAGTTTCGTTTTGACTGGTAATGGCTTCCATAAATCTATACAAGCCAACAGTTATGGCCGATAATATAATCGATATACATAGGGTGCAACATCTACGGTGCAAGGTGCAACATCCGTCTAAAATGCCGAAACAGTGCCGTACGACTTACGAAAATGGTTGCATGAATTTGAAACGGGACTGCTTTCACTGAGAAAACCCAGATTTTCTCCTGCTCTTTGGATCTGTCATCGATACCGGATTGAATAAATCTAAGAGAGAGATCCAGACCATCAAGTCCAAGTTCCTTCCTTCTATTCAGATTTGCACAAAGTCTAGGAAAGGAATTCAACCTTTAAGATAGTTAGCACAAGAACCACCTCTAACGCCATCAATCAAGAGGAACAGGATAGACAGAATCCTGCGCCACTACCCCCATCTAATCAAGATGCTACTAGACACTCGGAACCAACAGGTCCGGTTACCCGACAAGAGTTGCAGTTGCTACTCCAATAGCTGACCCACAGTCGGCAACAACTAGCAGAACAGCTACGCGCTAACGCCGAGCTGATCAACCAGCTGGATCGCCAGAAGCGAAAGAGATCCAAGAGAGACCATGCTTCTCGCTCCTCCAGCGAAAGTTCCTCCTCTTCTGATTATCATAATCAATCTCTACGACCCCGGCTAGATGGGAGTCACATACAAACTACTGGAAATCAACCGAAAATGACTGTTGGACAACTGAGAGTTGGCCCATCAGCCAGTTTCCAAACCAGGCCCTCCTCCCGAGGAGGTGCCATTCCTCACGGCACCGCAGAATACCGCGCCACGAATGCCCCGGATGAACCAAGGGTCGATGCCCCAAGTCAGTCAAACCCGGATAGTCGCCAACGTGGGCATACCCCTGAACCGTACGTCCCAGAGGACTATGAGCCAAGAAGGCAAGATTTGGACCGCCATCAGCATCCGGTCCAACTCCAGGATGTGGGATTCAATCACACTCCGGCGCAAGCCACACAAAACATACAAATGCCGGATCTTCCGACCATGATACATCATATGATCCGTGAGAGCCAGGGTCTCACCAATGATGACTGGGGAATCTCCAGAAGTCACACTCCTTTCACGGACGATATTCTTACTTCTGAACCCCCATGGCGATTCAGGATGCCAATCTACCCGTGTACGAGGGAAATTCCGTCCCCAACCAACATATTCTAAAATACGAATGGTCGATGAGCACTGCCAGAGATGATAATGCAGTGAAGTGTCGCAGTTTCCCCATATCCTTAGGGGCATCGCTACCATGTGGTTCACTCGACTGCCACCTCGATCCATTTCCTCCTTTGATCAGTTGGCCACAAAATTTTGGCCACAAAATTTTTCGAGCAATTCTGCATGCACATCGCAAGACCGAAAGACGTCATCACTCTGTCTAGCGTCACCCAAGCTCCTGAAGAGACGCTCAGACACTACTTAGAGAGATTCTGTCCTGCATATGCGGAGATCAACAATCCGAACGATAACTCCATCCTTATGGCGTTGACTAAGGGGATCGACCCCGATTCTAAGTTTGGCAACTGGTTAGCTGGAAAACCACCTGCATCATTGGACCGTTTCCACGCCAAGGCGGCTCAATTCCTGAGAAGGGAAGACGCGAAACAGTCTAGGAAGCAAACTGATGCAGGGCCAAGCACGAAAGGAACCCAAAGCAATGTCGCAGTCAAACAGTCCAGCGAGAGCTCTGGAAAAGTTCAGTTGAACGTTAAAAACAAGCAAACGCGGCGAAGAGAGAGCGTGAATCAAACTAGAAAACAAGATCAAAATCGTGGCCCACAGCGCAAGAATCCTATGTTTGACAGTTATACTCCTTTGAATATTTCACTGGAGAACTTGTATTTACAAACCTGTAATACAATTCTGTATCAAAAACCTGCACCAAAACCGTCGTCAGAGAGGCAATCCAGACGGGAAAATTTTACAGGTTCCATGAAAGCTACGGGCACAATACGAACGAGTGTCATCACTTATAAGATCTCGTTGAAAAATTGATCAGAGAAAGGAAGCTGGAATAGTTTGTACGGGATCCGCAGCCTAGAGAAGCGGACCCATCAAATCAAAACAATGATCCCGATCGACCGAGACAGGAGGACTCCACTTGTCCCCGTGGAAGATTGGTGATAAACGCCATCAGTGGCGGACCAACTTTCTCAGGAGCCTGGAACGACGAAGATCTTCGTCATTGTTACACATGATAGGCTCATTCAGTCTATGAATACTTTGCAATTTCTTTTACATTCTGAAATTTGAATTTGTAATAAGGCACTGACTTTGCCATGTTTTTCCGTTCCGGCAATAAATTGCTATCTCTTCAAGCTAGAGCTATGATTCACAAAATGCAACTTTCAACAATCACGATACACGAAGAGCTAAGTTCCATCGAACAATGGAATTTATTCAAATAGCGAGTGACTGTGATACGACCGGCCACTCACTAAGTGAAACCTCAGCTCGGGGGCAAGCCATCACATCAAAGGCTGAACTGGACCGACACACGACAGTCCTACAACTAACTCCAAATTCCCAGAGTGCGAATTGGAGTATAAACATCAAATAAATCATTCCCGGAGTACGAATTGGAGTATAAACATCACATAAATCGTTCCCAGAGTGCGAACGGACACCAAATTCCCGGAGTGCGAATTGGAGTATAAACATCACATAAATCGTTCACAGAGTGCGAACGGACACCAAATTCCCGGAGTGCGTATTGAAGTATAAACATCAAATAAATCGTTCCCAGAGTGTGAACGGACTCCAAATTCCTAGAGTGCGAATTGGAGTATAAACATCACATAAATCGTTCCCAGAGTGCGAACGGACTCCAAATTCCCAGAGTGCGAATTGGAGTATAAACATCAAATAAATCGTTCCCAGAGTGAGAACGGACTCCAATTCCCAGAGTGCGAATTGGAGTATAAACATCAAATAAATCGTTCCCAGAGTGTGAACGGACTCCAAATTCCCAGAGTGCGAATTGGAGTATAAACATCAAATCCATTGTTCCCAGAGTGTGAACGAATTCCTAAAATGCCCAAATAGGTGTGACTGACCATCTATCGACTGACTTCAAGTTCCCAGAGTGCGAATTGGAGTTTAAACATCAATTCCAGGTTCCCGGAGTGCGAACCAAGCCATCAATGCAAAATCCGACTTCCCAGAGTGTGAATTAGAGTATAAACCTCTATTCCAGGTTCCCGGAGTGCGAACTGACACATCAATGCCAACTCCAAATTCTCAAAGCGTGAATTGAGTATAAACATCAATACCAGGTTCCCGGAGTGCGAACCAAAGCATCAATTCTAACTCCAAATTTCCAGAGCGTGAATACGAGTATAAAATTGCAGGTTCCCAGAGTGCGAACCCAAACATACATGCTATCTCCAAATTCCCAGGGTGTGAATTGGAGCACAAATACCAAGTCAAAGTTCACGGAGTGCGAACCGAAATATCAATACTAACCCCAAGTTCCCAGAGTGTGAAGTGGAGTTTAAACATCAATTCCAGGTTCCCGGAGCGCGAACCGTATTACAAACATAGATAACTCTCAAATTCCCAGAGTGCGAACCATATTATCGATCGCAAATTATCCTAAGTCCTTAGAGTGTGGACATGTGCTTAAGATTTGTAGTAAGTGCGATCGACCACTAAAATACAAATGTTGTTCCCCGAGACTGGGGGGCAAAAAGCTAAATGTTAATCACTAACCGAAGTGAAACAATGACCGAAGTTCAACTTATTCATCAATCACACCATGTGACCAAGATTTTCAGACTTGGCAAATAAAACAAACTCTACTTGACGGTAAAAACACCACAAGTACACCGGACTAAAAGCCAAACACTGCAAATACTTAAGCACAAAAGAAATGAGAATTAAAACAAGGAAGTCGAATTTTATTTCAACTAACTATATGTGAAGATTCATGTACAAGTTCTTCCAAAAAATTCTTACTAGCAGGGGGCCAAGCCTGCATCCATACATAGCCTATGGAAGAAAAATATAAGTGCCTTCCTAACTGCCAAAAATGCGCCAGAATGGGATTATCTACTTTTTCTTCTTTTGCTTTTTCTTTGACGTGGAACTACTAGAACCGCTAACAGTCTTCCGCTTCGACCCCGTACCCTTTTGCGGATCTTCCTCTGACGAAGGCATTATATCGATATATTCCTCCGAACTTGAACTTAAAGGAATATTCTCTTCTGGAGGAGTCGGGTCTACCACCGGGGAAGGAATGGGCGCGCTAGTTTCGACTACCATGTCCCCAGAAGATGTCACCACAAGAGAATTGGAGTCAATCGCCATCGTACCACACTCAGATTACCGCCGTATGCTGCCTCTTCCATCTCTGCATCTATTTGAGCAAGTATCTCAGCCTCACGAGCAGCACGAGATTCACGATAGGTAGCGGTGGACTATGACGATACAATATAAACAGGTGGAACGCACCGAGAACAAATGACATGTCAACAAAGGGGTCGCTGTGCTGGCTCAAGAGTTACATTCATCATCTGTTCGTCGAAAGTAATTGAACCCCCCTGTGTCACCTCGGTCGGCGCGGCTGTCGTCGTGGCGACCGCTTCAGTAATAATGGCCTCATGTTCTTGATGTGGCTCTTGGACTACAGGAGGCACTGTCAGTGTAACTTTGCTCACTGGACAAGAAAGAAAAGAAGTTGTCAGAACACGCATCAATACAAATACTTCAGTTCAGACGCACAGTAGATTTGTGTAGAGTACCTTCCTCAACTTGACTTGTAGCTGACTGAACAGCTTCAGAAGAATGCTCCCTTATGGGAGATAAGCGTGGCTGCTCAGGGTCGTAGCCTGGGACCAGTCGCGCCTCAGTCGCTGGCGTCGGCTCCGATCCAAATGAAGTAATCATCTCTGAACTTGTAGCTGGATGCGCAACGCCAGACCCCTCACCAACTTCCAAGTGTTGGGTACCCATCCTCTCTCTAGCATGAGAGATCATGAAATCATGGAGAACCTTCTTCTCATCATCAATCAATATATGGTTCTCCAACTCAAACTCATCAAAAATTTCACCCGACTGTGATGCTTTCTCTTCTTTGACTAATAAATTCCAGGCATTGAATAAAGGTGTCGGATAATCATCAAGCCATGTCAAATTTCTGTGCCTCAGCACATTAGCATTATAAGTAATGAGAAGTTCTTCTATCTCTGTCTCTAGCTTTATCTCTGCTTGACGAACTTTCTCATCGACTTCGGCTTTCGTCTCGCAGACCTTCTCTAAAGCCGCATCTCTTTCTCTCTGAAATTCCACCGCCTGATCACACGCTTCCTGTGCGGAAACGTTAGCGGTATCCCTCTCCTTCATAATCTCCGCAACTTTGGCCTTGAGCTCATTTAGCTCTTTCAAGGCCGCATCCCGCTCGGCAGTTACGATGGTATTTCGGTGGCCTATGTCCTCCACCATAGCATAATGCTCACGCTTCATCCTATCCATTGCTGCCTGAGGTTCATTGGCTTTTCTAAGAGCTTCAATCTCTGACTTTCGAGAGGACTCGGCCTCACTGCCGAGCGCCTGAATAATGCGGTCCTTTTGACCAAGTTCTTTCTCCAACTTCTCAATCGTAGTCGCTCGATCGAAGGCCACTTTTGACGCTTTCTTAGCGGTCTTCGACCATTCTTGATACTGGAAGAATACGTCTGAGAGATAGTCATGCATCATAGGTGCAACTGTCGATGATATCCTTTTTAGATGCAGGGGAAAGACAAACCCATCGAAGCAAATTTTAGGAAATTCAAGGCTCCGTCAATGTCTGCTCTGTTGACGGGGAGGTCGCAATCTCCGTTCTGCGATGAGTATCGGACCTCGATGGTTGGGAAGACGGCTTGGGCCGTGAAGTTTCTAGAGGCCTCGAAACATGAACCGGAGGCGGTGCGGGAGCTCTAGGAGGTGGTGTGCGAGATCGAGATAGACGCCTATAATCTTTGTCTCTGTCAGAGCGCTCATGACTCGAGCGCCCATAGTCATAGTCTCTATCTCCTTCCCTCCTATATGGTTCATAATACGAAGAAGACTGGCATTTCTTACGAAGGCTACCAAGCATTGAACCTCTACCAGACATAGTATCTGCGAAGCAAAAACATAAAGCAAAATTAGTAATCTCTCACAGTGAACATATTACACTTAGAAATCGTGTAGTGCCGTGAAGTGTGAATGTGGGTGCAACCCCCCGACCAACCAGATGTGTCAACCACACTAGTGGGCAGAGACTCGCTAAGAACTAAGGCTTCTGAACGTTCGTCCAAATCGACATCATGCTGCAAAGAAACATCGTCCGGAATTGTAATATCAGCGAGCCCTTCATAAAGATTCTCAGTTCTTGGGGGAGACATCTCCGAAATTCTAATTCCAGAGGCGGGTCGGGCCATGACAACCGATTTCCATCTCCCCTTTTTAGGTGGCTTAACGGCCGCCTTGCCTTTTCTTTGCTCTTCGGTATCTTGGGCTACATCTACAGATTCGTCCAATGTTTCTTCATCGGTATGGGTTCTCTCGGAGTCAGCCTCCTCAATTATGAAAACTTTAGGCTTTCTTCGTTTAACTCGTTCTTTTGAGGCAGTTCTCAAGATACCGTCAAGCATTATGCTTTGTCTTCGTTCAATCAGCCCAAGAATCCTGAGATTCCTATCTGTCAGCGACAACTCGATATTCCTCTCTTCACTTGGGATTTCTTAAAGAACCCGAACTATCTCCTTGAAACGCTCACCTTCGGGTCACTGAATTACAGCTGAAAAGGAAAAAAGATGTGAGTCCGACTTCAAATACATCGGTTTTATCAACTACCCAAAAAAATAGCAATACTCACGTCTAAATAGCCATCCCCGAGCGAACCCTGGAGGGGACCTATCATAAAACCATTCCGTCCTGAAGTAGCTCAATCTAGTCCAAGCCTCTGTGATCACTTGGCAATTTCTTACCGCCTCTAGGAATGTGAAAGATGGACTATTGGCCCGACTCTTGAAGTTAAACAAGTATTTGATCTCAATCGGGAGTGGCGGTCGATAGAAATACTCCATAAATGCAGTGAACAAGCTATTGAGTGATGCATATCCGTTGGGATGCAATTGAGATGGGGCGATCCTCAAAAGCGGCAATACTTCTCTTATATACTGGTTAAACAGAGGGAGTGCCCCCGCTGCGCACACGTGGCGATTGATGCGGTATATCCCTCCGGTGGATTGTGCGATCTATCATTTGGCCCCGGCAGTAGCACGTCATCCATCGACAAACCTTGCCTTAAACATATTCTTCCTAGCATGTCTTCTGAAATGTTGGACGGAACAGAGTCTGATGGGTTACTAATGAAGGATGCGTCAGGTAACTCGTCCGGAGATGGACCAATAACTTCAATCTCAATCTCCGGTACTTCAAGCATGGGAGGGACTGAACTCTGGGTTTCTTGCGGCTGTGAACTTGAAGTTTTCATAACTAGCTAACTCACGAGAAATCATCATTAGATGCTAAAAAGCCCGTGCATTCCTTGGTGTAAAGTGCATGAATGTGTCGTGCGGTGCTGTGCATTACTCGAGCAAATTCTACAGAATAAACTGAAGTGTATGAACGACAAAACTTCGAAAATCAAACCGGAAATGACCGTCATCGCTGACCGTCACAGCCGTGCCATCCAAACGCAAGCGGTCGATCCAAGTTAAAGCTCGTTATATTTTTGTTAAGTTATGGTTCCATCGACGAACTTCAAATGGTAGTCCAATATGCAGTTCTACGGTCAAGTCCAGTCATGCAAGGTAGGGTCGGAGTCAAGTATTCTAACACGCAATAGTTCTCTAAATTCGTCTAATTTCAACTTGGAATAGGTCGCTGCAGTTCAAATTCGTATCGAGTCAAAGATATATCATCGACCATGATCGAATCGATACGTTTCGTATCGATCATGTTCAAATCAATACGTTTTGTATCGGTCATGTTCGAATCGATACATTTCGTATCGATTAGGTTCGACTCGATACGTTTCGTATCGATCAGGTTCGACTCGATACGTTTCGTATCGATCCAGTTCGAAACGATGTGTTTCGTACCAATCAAGGGCACAACATTTCGCATCGATCTGAGAACATTGGCTTCGCATCGATCACCGCTCTCATATTCGTATCGATACGAAATCACATAATCTCCTTCGATTCGAAAACTCCACAACTCCTTCTTCTCCAAAAAGGCCTTAACTCCATGGCCATGCTCCATCCCCAATCTTGCTCTCACTCGCCCAGATCTTAAATTTATCGAAACCTGTCATAAAAGCAAGAAGGATGGATTGAAATTTCGAGTTTCATCATTCTAAACATGATTCGATCCGTTAATTACCTGACTTTAATGTTTAATTTTGAAGGATTGAAGGACTGAATCGATTCGAAGGATAAACAGTTCTTTCTCTTGGACTCTCTATCAATACGAAAGTAAAAGGCAGCAGTAAAAGTAAAAAGTGAAAAATGTCCAAGTGCGAAGTATTTATATGAAGCCATTGAAAAACCGGGTCGATTCGCCTCCCGGTCCATGTGACCAGTCACCTTAACGTTCGAGTTGAACGGTAGTTCTGAATCCATCACCGAAAATTTCTATCGATTCGAAATAGACGACGGGTCCATCGATATGAAGCAAGCAGCAAGGTCAGTTGAAGATTGTGAACTCCATCGGCTCAAAGCCCTCGTTCACATCAACAAGTTCGCAACTCCATCCACTGCATATCGATACGAACAACAATTTCGTATCCATCATTTCTTATCGATACGAACAGATATTTCATATCCATCCAAACTCATCGATACGAACGGATGTTTCGTGTCCATCCAAGCTCATCGATACGAACGGATGTTTCGTATCCATCCAGGCTCATTGATACGAACTATCATTTCGTATCCACTATTTCTCATCGATACGAATGGATGTTTCGTGTCCATCCAAGCTCATCGATATGAACTATCATTTCGTATCCATCATTTCGACTCGCATCGATATGAAAAACTACTTTTCAATCTTTTACATCGATTCAGGAGAGGATCGATACAAGAGGATAGCCAAAAACAACCATCAAGCGTTGTTTCAACTCGAGTTTCAAATCGGTTCAGGAGAGAATCGATACGGAATTCAATAACAAACGAAACTGACAATGACTCCTGAACACACAACGTTAACAAGAGTCAAATTAACATATATGCATATATGTCGGACTAATATTCGATTTTAAACATTCACAGGGATCGAATACTCATCTTGTTACGATTACAACAACCAACAGCTAAGCACTATTATACAGCAATCAATCATATCAATGCAAGGTTACAACCTTCGACAAAAGAGCAATGATTGTTCAGAAAGAAATTGCAGCTTTTCAAAGCACGTCATGTTTCCACAAGACGTACTTTGGGGGGAAAATGTTATCCCGCTTTTCGGCTAAGCCGTGATACCAAAAGGTCGATCGAAAACAAAGGACAATTCGTCTCAGAGATTGGTCATACTTTGCTTCACCGTGGACATCGCTGAATTTTGTCCGAGTCCAGATTGAGCTACAATTGATAGGAGATGACAAGAAAGATCATAGAAGTCAGCATCTCAAATTTCAATGCAATCCGAGTTCATACGCTCGGGTTATGATCGATTCAATCTAGAAGAAAATGCCCAGGTTTCGTATCCATCACTCTGGGTGATTTCGTATCGATCATCAAGCTGCAGTTCGTATCAATCACTTTCATATCGATCAGTTTCCAACAACTTCGAATCCATCATAGTACCATAGTTCGTATCCATGAAGTTCGAATCCATCGAAGTGCCTCGGTTCGACTTGGTCTCATTCGAACCCATCGGCAGAAAGCCCACTTCGTATCCATCAGCTGAGGCAACGGTCACTGCTTCACATCCATCACAGAAGCCTCTCTTCGTATCCATCTGGGTAGAGCAATTTGTATCCATCAGATCACCATCCTTTGTATCCATCGAAGGGCTCCAGTTTGCATCGATTGACTTCGTATCCATGGAGAAGCTACAGGGCTCGTATCCATCAGAGAAAGGCTTTTTCGTATCCATCGACCATCAGTTGTTCGACTCAATCATCAACTACTGTTCGAACCCACGAGTGAAGCCTTCATTCGAATCCATCAAGCCAACAAGCTTAGATGACATGTCATCCATCGATGCGAACGCGCCGAGATATATGGAGTCGATGCGGTCAACTCGGAGCAAAGATCAGATCGAGGCGAAGTGTGTGTTCCACATCATCACGAAGGCATGTGCCACCATCGATTCGAAACCATCGATGCGAAGAGATGGATTCGAACCAAACAGCCACTCGAAAATGCTCAATTCGTATCGAAGATATCTTGTGATCCACTGATCCAAATGCCATGAAATTTTCACAGAAGCTTGCACACATACTAAGGAATGTCTCCCCCAAATTTCAGCTCAATTGGACATCATCTTGATTGATATGAAATGACTTCGTATCGATCACAGATCGACTCGAAACTTCCTGAGGTTGGTCGCGTGGGCCCACTTACATTCCAGAAAAAGTCTCTCGAGATTTGAGCACGATCTCAGCCTCCTACGCCTATAAATAGAGACCTAGAGCCAACAGAAAAAGGATCTTTTGACTCTCAAGCGCCCAGACTCTGCCAGATCGAGATCTCCATCATCCTACATTATTATACTACTGTTGAATTCGAATTTCCAGCTGTAACTTGTTGTTGATCGCTGTAACAACTTGTAATCATTGAAAGAGAATCAATAAAATTGTAAAAACTTCACAGTGGACGTAGGCAACACATGGAACCGCTATAAATCGCTTGTCTACGCATTTACTTTACTGTTATTTAGAGTTTTTGTTAGATAATCCTCATTTTCAATTTACATTCTTCATTATCATCTCTTCAAAGACTCCCGAAGAGTGTTGCGACCAATTTTGGTGCAAACAGCTGTTACCACTTTTACAAATGAGTGCATGGATTTGAAACGGAATAGTACCATGGTGCACCCCTCTCTAGCGATGTTAAATCGATGGCAAGCCACATTGATCCCATTTTACCAAAATATTCACGTGAAGAAAAATGAAGGGTAAAAAAAACTCTTGAGTCCTGAAAGTGATTCGTATAGTATTTTTTCGATATGAAACTGTGCACTGACGGCTTAAAGCCGATAAAGCCATAGAACTCACAGATACCTTCGTTTTGACTAGTAATAGCTCCCGTAAATCCAAAAGAGTCTACCGTTATGGCTGTTCGAAGGATCGATATCCCCTAAGCGCAACATCTATGGTGCAAGGTGCACCATCCGTCCATAATGCCGAAACTGTGTCTTACGACTTTTACAAATAAGTGCACGAACTTGAAACAGAATAGTACCATGGTGCACCACTCTCCAACGATTGTAAATCGATGGAAAGCCACATTGATCATGTTTTACCATAAAATTCACTTGAAGGAAACGAAGGGTAAAAAAACTTTCGAGTCCTGAAAGTGATTCGGATAGTGTTTATTTGGGTATGAAACTACGCGTTGATGGCTTAAACCGTCAAAGCCATAGAACTCACAGAGACCTTCATTTTGACTGGTTATGACTCTCGTTACTCCAAAAGAGCAACCCTTATGGCAGTCCGAAGGATCGATATTCCGTGGGCGCAACACCTACGGTGCAAGGTGCAACATCCGTCCATAACGCCGAAACTGCGTCGTACGACTTTTACAAAAGAGTGCATGGATTTAAAATGGAATAGTACCATGGTGCACCACTCTCCAACGATGGTAAATCGACAGTCAACTAGGTTGATCCCGTTTGACCATAAAATTCACATGAAGAAAACGGAGGGGGAAAAACTTCTAAATCCTGAAAGTGATCCGTATAGTGTTTTTTGGGTATGAAACTACACATTGATGGCTTAAAGCTGTCAAAGCCATAGAACTCAAAGATGCCTTTTTTTTACTGGTAATGGCTCCCGTAACTCCAAAAGAGTCAACCGTTAGGGCTGTCCGAAGGATCGATATCCCCTGAGCGCAACATCTATGGTGCAAGGTGCAACATCCGTCCATAATGCAGAAATTGCCCCTTACGACTTTTACAAATAAGTGCATGAATTTGAAACGGAATAGTACTGTGGTGCACCACTCTCCAGTGATGGTAAATCTATGCCCGGCCACGTTGATCCTGTTTTACCATAAAATTCACCTAAAGAAAACGAGGGTAAAAAAACTTCTGAGTCCTGAAAGTGATTCGAATAGTGTTTTTTTGGTATGAAACTATGCATTGATAGCTTAAAGCCATCAAAGCCGTAGAAATCACAGAGACCTTCGTTTTGACTGGTTATGGCTCCTATACTCCAAAAGAGTCAACGGTTATGGCTGTCCGAAAGATCAATATCCTTGGGCGCAGCATCAACGGTGCAAGGTGTAACATCCGTCCATAATGCCAAAAATATACCTTATGACTTTTACAAATGAGTGCATGAATTAGAAATGCAATAGTATCATGGTACACCACTCTCTAGCGATGGTAAATTGTTGACCTGCCATGTTGATCCTGTTTTACCATAAAATTCACCTGAAGAAAACGAAGTGTAAAAAAAACTTCCGAGACCTGATAGTTATTCCTTTTTTGGATATGAAACTATGCATTGATGTTGTTAATCCATCAAAGCCGTAGAGCTCACAGAGACCTTCTTTTTGACCGGTTATGGCTCCCATAACTCCAAAAGAGTCAACCATTATGGCTGTTCAAAGGATCGATATCCTTAGGTGAAACATCTATGGTGCAAGGTGCAACATCCATCCATACTGCCGAAACTGCGCCGTACGACTTTTACAAAAGAGTGAATGATTTGAAATGGAATTGTACCTTGATGCACCACTCTCCAGCGATGGTAAATCGATGGTCAGCCACGTTGATCCCGTTGACTATAAAATTTACGTGAAGAAGCCGAAGGGTAAAAAAAACTTCCGAGTCCTGAAAGTGATTCAGATAGTGTTTTTTGGGTATGAAACTACGCATTGACGGCTTAAAGCTGCCAAAGCCGTAGAAATCACAATGGCCTTCGTTTTGATTGGTAATGTCTCCCGTACTCTAAAAGATTCAACCGTTATGGCTGTCCAAAGGATCAATATCCCCTGGGCGCATCATCTACAGTGGAAGGTGCAACATCCGTCCATAATGCCGAAACTGCACCGTACGACTTTTACAAATGTGTGCATGGATTTGAAATGGAATAGTACCATAGTGCACCACTCTCTAGCGATGGTAAATCGATGGCCAATCACGTTGATCCCGTTTTACCATAAAATATACGTAAAGAAAACGAATGATAAAAAAACTTCCGAGACTTGAAAGTGATTCGGATAGTGTTTTATGGGTATGAAACTATGTGTTAACGTCATTAAGCCATCAAAGCCGTAGAGCTCAAAGAGACCTTCGTTTTGACTGGTTATGGCTCCCCTAAATCCAAAAGTCTCAACCATTATGGCTATCCCAAGGATCAATAATCCTTAAGCGCAACATCTACGGTGCAAGGTGCGTCATCCATCGATAATGCCGAAATTGCACCGCATGACATTTGCAAATGAGTGCATTGATTTGAAACGGAATAGTCCAATGGTGCACCACTCTCCAGCGATGGTAAATCGTTTGCCTGCCAGGTTGATCGAGTTTTACCATAAAATTCACATGAAGAAAACGAAGGACAAAAAAAACTTCCGAGTCCTGAAAGTGATTTGGATAGTATTTTTTTTGGGTATGAAACTGTGCATTGACGGCTTAAAGCGGTCAAAGCTGTAGATCTCACAGAGACCTTCGTTTTTACTGGGTATGGCTCCCGTAACTCCAAAAGAGTCAGCCGCTGTCCGAAGGATCGTTATCCCTTGGACGCAACATCTAGTGTGCAAGGTGCAACATCCTTCCATAATTGCCGAAACTGCGCCGTACGGCTTTTACAAATGAGTGCATGGATTTGAAATGGAATAGTACCACTGTGCACCACTCTCCAGCGATTATAAATCGATGGCCAGCCAAGTTGATCTTATTTTACCATAAAATTCACAAGAAGAAAACAGAGGGTAAAATACTTCTGATTCTTGAAAGTGATTCAGATAGTGTTTTTTCGGTATGAAACTATGCATTAACGGCTTAAAGCTGTCAAAGTCGTAGAACTCACAAAGACCTTTGTTTTAACTGGTTATGGCTCCCATAACTCCAAAAGAGTCAACCGCTATAGCTGTCCAAAGGATCGATATCCCCTGGGCGCAACATCTATGGTGCAAGGTGCAACATTCGTCCATTATGCCAAAAATGCGCAGTGTGGCTTTTACAAATGAGTGCATGGATTCGAACGGAATAGTAACATGATGCACCACTCTCCAGCGATGGTAAATCGATGGCCAGCCACGTTGATCCCTTTTTTACCATAAAATTCACGTAAAGAAAATGAAGGATAAAAAAACATCCGAGTCTTGAAAGTTATTGGGATAGTGTTTTTCTGGGTATGAAACTACCATTGACGGCTTAAAGTCGTCAAAGCCATAGAACTTACAGAGACCTTCTTTTTGACTGGTTATAACTCCCTTAACTCCAAAAGAGACAACCATTATGGCTGTCCGAAGGATCGATATTCATTGGAGGCAACATCTACGGTGCATGGTGCAACATCCGTCCATAATGCCGAAACTGCGCCATATGACTTTTACAAATAAGTGCATGGATTTGAAACGGAATAGTACCATGGTGAAACATTCCCCGGCGATGGTAAATCGATGGCCAGCCATGTTGATCCTGCTTTACTATAAAATTCATGTGAAGAAAATGAAGGGTAAAAAAACTTCCAAGACCTAAAAGTGATTCGGATAGTGTTTTTTGGGTATGAAACTATGCATTGATGTTGTCAAGCCATTAAAGCCGTAAAGCTCACAGAGGTCTTCGTTTTGACAGGTTATGGCTTCCGTAACTCCAAAATAGTCAATCGTTATGGCTGTCCGAAGGATCGATATCCATTGGGCGCAACATCTGCGGTGCAAAGTGCAACATCCCTCCATAATGCCAAAACGGCGCCGTACGGCTTTTACAAATGAGTACATGGATTTGAAATGGAATAGTAGCATGGTTCACCACTCTCTAGTGATGGTAAATTGATTTCCAACCACGTTGATCCCGTTTTACCATAAAATTCACATGAAGAAAACGAAGGGCAAAAAAAAACATCCAAGACCTGAAAGTGATTCAGATAGTGTTTTTGGTTATGAAACTATTCATTCACGTCGTCAAGCAATCAAAGCTATAGGGCTGACAGATGTCTTCATTTTGACAGGTTATGGCTCCTGTAAATCCAAAAAAGTCAGCCGTTATGGCTGTTCGAAGGATCGATATCCCCTGGACGAAACATCTACGGTGCAGGCGCAACATTCGTCCATAGTGCCAAAACTGCACCGTACAACTTTTACAAATGAGTGCATGGATTTGAAATGGAATAATACCATGGCGCACCACACTCCAGCGTTGGTAAAGTCGATGGCCAACCACATTGATCCCGTTTTCCATAAAGTTCACGTGAAGAAAATGAAGGGTAGAAAAATATCCGAGTCTTGAAAGTGATTCGGATAGTGTTCTTTTGGTATGAAACTATGCATTGATGGATTATAGTCATCAAAGCCATAGAAACTATGCATTGATGGCTCATGACTATTCGAAGGATCGATATCCCCCGGCGCAACATCTATGGTGTAATGTAACGACCCAAAATTTGATAACTTTAAAATATAATGTATAAAGTGATTTTAAATATAAAATAAGTAAGGTAATATGATTCAAACAATATTAGATAGGATTTGGAAAGGAAAGTATACAAAAAAGTAGTAACATTTGCCTATATCGGCAAAAGTGACAAAATGCTAATTTTAGAAAAGTAAGTTTCAATGGTTAAATAAATTATTTTAATTTATTTATGAATGTTTATATTTTTAAATAGAATTATATAAATTTATTTTTAAATTTTGTTTACTTAAATAAATAGTTTAACTAAAAAGTCAAAATGTGACCGTAAAACATTTTGTCGAAATAAACGACGTTTTGTCGATTAAAAGTTGTCGCAACGTCGTCACACATTTATTTTCTTATATAGAAACATATATTCAAATAGTGTAACTATTAATTAATTCACTAAACATGTTTACTTTTACTAAATAAGATTAGAAAACTTCTAGAAGTTATTAGTAAAAGTAAGTAAGAATTAACAAAAGCGAGAAAAAGTAAACATCAAATCACATCAAATCAAAACCAACATAATTATTATTTTACTTAGCTTAGTTCTTAAGGGATTAAGACATAAAGTAAGAAGTGAAAGGATGATGTTAGGTTTTGAAAAAGTGGAGATTGCTTTAGGTTGAAGTAAGGTTAGTTTGGTAATTTGGTAAGAGATTATTTTGGTAAATTACCACTTTTTTTCTTTTTATATAAATACCCACCTCCTTCTTCACTTTCATTCACATTTTTCTTCTTCTTACTTTCTCAAGCTTCTTCATCTTCTTTATTCTCTCTTTAATGGCTTCCATGCCATAGAAAAAAAATAAAAAGAAATATTGTCAAAATATTTATAAAATATTCAAAAGAAATCAATGTTCATCTTCTTCAAATCAAACTACTTTTTTCTCTATATTTTACCTCTTCTTCTCTCGACCATAAATTCTTAAAAACTGAATCAAAATGCAAAATTCATTTTTCAAATCATTTATTTCTCCAATGGCTACAACTTTCATGTTGACCACTTTATCTCATTCTAAAGATAACTACGTCAAAAATACATTTCTTTCCAATGCATTAAGCCAGAGAATAGGTCATTTTGTTTTGATCATAACTGGATCATAACAGATCCAAATTAAGAAATTCTTTTTTTGAAACCATATAAATTCAAGTGGGTACAACTTTTTTGTTGATCACGTTTTCTAGTTTTGAGGTTTGCTATACCTGAACTCAATTCTTTGAAGTATATTTTTGGGCTTCATTTTTGTCAATCCGACAGTACCTCTTCTTCATTCTATCATATTTTCCTCAAAATCACATAGATTCAAAAGATTTTTTTAAAATACAATATAAAACAATTTTCAACAACTTTTCAGTTAACAAATTTTTCAAATTTTGTGAGTAAGAGTGTCAAAAATAAGAGAGAAGATGACCCATTTTTCGGATCTAAATCTTGGAAATTCAAGTTCAAAGCTCTATTACTTTTTCTTTATATTTTTGGCCAACCTCCATCTTAAGCCTCAACCAAGATATTGGAAGGGAGAGGGTGTTGTTTGCTAGTATTTAATGGAGTAGGAATTAATTAGTGAAGTTTTGTTTGATTAGAATGTTGGTAGGAAGTTAATCGCTTTGGTTTATGGTGAGAAACTCTATTTAGCATCTCTATTTATATATATACATGTTTGATGATGTGTTATGATTGCTAGGAACGTTTATATAAGTTTTGATCATCAAGTATTGATTGTTTGATGTGATTTTTAAATTGTTTTACCAAGTGACGTTGATACACGTCGATAAGCACAAAGGAAATTACTTTCCTTTTGAAAATGAAATGGTGTATATAGAATGGTTAAACCTTTTGGAAATAGTTTTAGAAATGTTTTATCAACATTTAAATACATTTAAAGAAATAAAGGATTAAAATCAATATTTTATCTTGTATATTTTAAATATGTCTAAAATAATTTTCTAAAAAAATCGCGCTTTTGCAATAAAGTGACCAAAGTTTAAAATTGATATTTTAAATGTTTTACAAATATGAAATAAATCCTAATTTTTTTTGAAATGTATTAAAAGGTATTTAAGTTGAAAATATGGATTTTTAAATGATATAAAAGACGTTTTGAAGAATATAGCTTTTAAAATGCTATTTGCAACACTTTTCGCAGGCTTTTCGCATCAGTTTGAAATAACTTTTGAAATGCAGTTTTAAACTTAAAAATTCTTTCCTATATATTTTGTAAATGATTTTAAAAAAACAATTAAGTTATTTAAAGATGATTTGGAAGTTTTAATAAGAGTTTGAATAAATGGTTAAGAGAAATTATTTATACCACTTAAACAAAAAGTGAAGAATATTGAATATAATGACAAACTGAGTATGCGGAAACGACTAGTACATTTGACCCATCTGTGAGATCTGGGAAAATAAAACAAGATATTTAACTAAGGTTGGGGATGGAGCAAGCAGTGCTATGAACTTACCTGACCTATATTTTCTCTTCTTAAGCGAGGGGTGGAACGTGTCGAGAGGAAAAATTGGATGCTTTAAAAGATCATAATTAAGTTTTTCTAAGATAAAAGAAGAAATAAATTCTTTGAATTTATTATGAATGGTCTATATATAATATTTATAAAATTGATATTTTATAAATAAAAGTTATGGAATTATAAAAGTGTTTTATAAATATTAAATGGATTTGTAATCAAATTTATATATAGGTTTGCAATTGAAATTTAGAAAAGAATATATAATGGAATTTATAAATAATAAGATTTGAAAGGAATGCATTTGTAAATAAGAGTTTTATAAGTAATTATATTATATTTGGAATTTGACTTATAAGTGAGATATAAATGGAATTTGTTAGTAAAGAAATTTTATATATGGAAGTTTATAAAATACAAATGGAACTTATAAACACCGTTTTGTAAATCTAAAATCAATTTAATTTGATAAGTTAGATATGAAAGTTTATGTAAGGAATTATATTCGCGATTTTGGACAGTGGATAATCCTTTAAATTAAATGAATGTTTTGGAAAGTGATATTATAAAAGGGAAAATTTTCCCTGAATTAAAATTTTAAGAAAGAAAATCTTTTATTAAAATTTAATGAATGATTTGGAAAGGTTTTCCTAAGTAAAAGGGAAAATGATCTGGAATTATTCCAGGATTTAAGAAAGGTTTAAATAAACCAAATGATTTGATAAATGAGGCTTAATGATTCCATATACATTTGAAAAGAAAATGGAATAAATTGAAAAGAATATATCTAAGAAAGATATTCGATTAGATAAAAGATGAAGTAATTGATTGATGATCGATATCCACATATGACCTTAACATCTTTTTAAGCGATGATTGGCTTCGAAGGAACCAGAGTTGGATTTGTGAAATTCCTATCCGAAAACCACTTCTAACTAATGTATACGTTCGAAAGCGAAGATATGTTGAAGATGATGATTATTGAAGACCGTGGATCTTTATAGCGGGAGTACTGCTTGTTGAACATGCTCTGGGTCACTCCCATTATAGAGTTATTTATAGTAGTGGTCTCCTCATTGTGAGGATTTTTCGGATTGTAAGGACTACTCGCTACTAGTGGTAGTAGGAGAGTGCCATCGGTTTCGTTCAGTCCCAGAACGAACTTGTTTGGATGTTTGTCTGACATTGTACTCTAAATCACATTTGAGTGGTTTCTATAAATGTAAATCAGTTGGTGGCAGAGAAGGCAACTTCTTTTAGCTTAACACCCTTTTCCGATTCATATGAGCTTAAGAAGTTATACTTTTCTAGAAATCAATCATGTGACGTGGAATGACAATGTGGCATTCAAAGTGGAACTTGTTATGATCAAAGTGTGGTTTTGTATAAAAAGCGTGGCTTTGAAGAAATTGAGCGTAGCCTCGCGAGCCTCACACCTTGGTTATGATCGGATTCTATGTGGTCAGATCCGAGTAGTTTCAGGTTGAGTTGAAGACGGTTGGAGTTTCCAGAGGAGAGCTGGAGATCTTCATCATCGTATGGACGTATTCTATTATCCGCTTCCTCTAGTGCATTTGTTTTGTTGTTTGTCAGCATTTGTAAGGGCGGGTGTTATAACTGTCCAAGCTGAATCTAGGTTAGACTCAGATATTTTATTTAAAATTTTCCGCTGTAAAGATTATTATTGAAATAATATATGTTATTCCATTCGTGTGAAATTCTATTCTGTATTTATTTTTTCTTTGTACCCTTAATGATCCGTTTATTCGTACAAGTTGAGTTGGATATATATGGTTTATTGTCGATTCAAAGGGTACGGAAAATCGGACCATTACATTTGGTATCAGAGCCGAAGGTTAAGCGAGAATCTTGGCTTTGGTTGGGTTATGACTCATCAGAGATAGAGTTAATAATACCCTAGGATGAGTAACTCATTAGAGATAGGTTTAGTAACCCCCTAGATTGAGTTTGAGTGTATTATATATGAGCGCGTATTTGTTAGTAATTAAAAAATTGTTTTGCGTTGATTTATCTATTGAGTGATTTATGGATTCTGATCGATGCGCCTGATCATGGTTATCGATGAGGGTTCCTAAACATTTAAACGAGGCGAACTGACACACTGATTTTGAAAAGATTGGTAAATGGAATAATTTTATCTTAGATTATATTTTAAATATAAAGTATATATTTTGAAAAGTTGTGTAGTTAGAAATTGGAATTAGTGAAATTTAAATACAGACATCTTGTGATTAGAATTTCACTGTTTGACTATAAGATGTTTCATAAAGATAATCGATAAGTAAGAAATCTGATATGCAAATTAAGATCTCTAATATATATTCCAAAATAATAAATTAAGAAATGATAATGTTAAGTTACTATCATAAAGTGATCAGTTGTTTGATTTAAAATTTTGTACAAATAACTTGTGAATTAAATTTCATGATTTGACTATAGGGTATTTGATAATAATATTTGTTTGAGAAATGAATACATAAGATAAGAATGTATTTAAATGATTGTGTAAATCAATAAATATAAAAAGAATGAGAATTTGGATTCGAGTAATTTAAAACAATTATGGTAATTTAAATGAAGATTAATTATTATAAGATAAAATGAACTTATAAGATAGGTTTTACAAAGTAATCTCTAAAGGATTTTGAAAATGTTATTATTTCAAATATAAAAAGAGGTATTTTATGATAACTAATCCAATTGGATCGTAAATAAAATAAAAATGGGCAAGAGATGTGTTCGGATGGTAAACACTTCTCTTAAGTATTACTCTTCTTGTTAAGAGGATATATGATACTACTAGTAGTACCCAGTTCCTTGGATTGTTTTGGAGTTACTCGATCTATATAATTTTCTTAAGTTAGAAGAAATAATGTGAACCATTGATTAGCAATCTTTATGAAAGTGTTTAAACTAAAGATAAATTGAAATCACTAATTGATAAGATAAAGCAGAATTCTCGACGATTTTGGACAGTCGAAATTTCCGAATCATACCTAACTCGGAGCTAAGGAATTTATGAAAACTAAAAGATTGTGAAATACTCTGAGTAAATGAAATTGGATAAGTATAATTTATAAATGTGATTATAATCAAAAAGGAAATTATAACCTAAGAAATATTTTATTAATGAATTCCAGCATTAATTAAGGATTGGACTTAAGTCTTTAAAATATGATGGATTTGCATAAGTTATAAGATGTAATATACTTAAGTAACAGTTTTACGAATGGGTTATAAATAACAATAGTATTAAAGGAAATATACCGAGTTAAAAGACTGTGGGGAAACTTTTTTACACAGATAAATTATCTTTTGAGTGAAATATGGTTTCTTTAGGATATTTTCCTTTAATAAAAATATTTGGAAATAAATAATTAAAGGGATTATAGAAAGAAGCACATTTATAAAGTGTTTGAGCTTAAGATAAAATTTGTATGAAAGTTTTGAGAGGTAATAAATACATATATGTAGATCATTTCGTCACACAAATGTTGATTTAATATTCGAGCATAGAACTTCAAGGTGTTTACACTGGTCCGAAAAAGGATTTATCACTCGATTCTTGACGCCGA
This sequence comes from Allium cepa, assembly GCA_030765085.1. Lineage (NCBI taxonomy): Eukaryota > Viridiplantae > Streptophyta > Magnoliopsida > Asparagales > Amaryllidaceae > Allium > Allium cepa. The sequence continues at coordinate 66,222,607 of CM060935.1, forward strand.
ACGTTGATGAGGTTTTTGGTTCGGTAGTTGAGTTTTCTATCATAGTTGAGAGCTATGCAAGGAAAGCAAAGGTTTCTGAGTAATGAGCCTGATTAAAGTCCGCACAAGAGGATCGGGGGATCGATATTAGTTCGGAAATGAATTTGTGTATTCGAATAGGAGATCGAATAAGATATTTCATATGGAACATCTGTGTATATTATATGGAATTAAATTTAAAGATAAATTTTTTAGGTAAACTTTTTTTGGGTAATTTCGAGGACGAAATTCTTTTAAGTAGGGGAGAATGTAACGACCTAGAATTTGACCACTTTAAAATATAATATATAAAGTGATTTTAAATGTAAAATAATTAAGGTTATATGATTCAAACAATATTAGATAGGATTTGGAAAGGGAAGTACACACTTTGCCTATATCGTCAAAAGTGACAAAATGCTGATTTTAGAAAAGTAAGTTTCAATGGTTAAATAAATTATTTAATTTATTTATGAATTTTTATATTTTTAAATAGAATTATACAAATTTATTTTTAAATTTGGTTTACATAAATAAATAGTTTAACTAAAACGTCAAAATGTGATCGTAAAACATTTTGTCGAAAAAACAATGTTTTGTCAATTAAAAGTTGCCGTAACGTCGTTGCACCTTTATTTTCTTATATAGAAACATATATTCAAATAGTGTAAGTATTAATTAATTCACTAAACATGTTTATTTTCACTAAGTAAGATTAGAAAACTTCTGGAAGTCATTAGTAAAAGTATGTAAGAATTAACAAAAGTGAGAAAAAGTAAACATTAAATCAGATCAAATCAAAACCAACATAATTATTATTTTACTTAGCTTAGTTCTTAAGGGATTAAGACATAAAGTAAGAAATGAAAGGATGATGTTAAGTTTTGAAAAAGTGTAGATTGCTTTAGGTTGAAGTAATGTTAGTTTGGTAATTTGGTAAGAGGTTATTTTAGTAAATTACCACTTTTTCCTTTTTCTATAAATACCCTCCCCCTTCTTCACTTTCATTCACATTTTTCTTCTTCTTCTTTTCTCAAGCTTCTTCATCTTCTTTGTTTTTTATTTAATTGCTTCCAAGCCATAGAAAATAAATTAAAAATAAATAATGTCAAAATATTTATAAAATATTCAAAAGAAATCAATGTTCATCTTCTTCAAATCAAACTCCTTTTTTTCTCTATATTTTATCACTTTTTCTCTCGGCCACAAATTCTTAAAAACTGAATCAAAATGCAAAATTATTTTCTTTAAATCATGGATTTTTCCAGTGGCTACAACTTTCATTTTGACCACTTTATCTCATTCTAAAGATAACTATGTCAAAAATACATTTCTTTCCAGTGCATTTTCTGGCCCAGTTTTAAAGACAGAGAATAGGTCATTTTGTTTTGATCATAATTTGATCATAACAGATCCAAATTAAGAAATTATTTTTTTTGAAACCGTATAAAATTCCAGTGGCTACAACTTTTTTGCAGATCACTTTTTCCAGTTTTGAGGTTTTCTATACCTGAAACTCAATTCTTTGAAGTTTATTTTTGGGCTTCATTTTTGTCAATCCGACAATATCTCTTCTTCATTCTATCATATTTTCCTCAAAACCACATGGATTCAAAAGATAATTTTTTTTTTAAATTCAAGAGAAAAGAATTTTCAACAACTTTTCAGTTAACAAGTTTTTCAAATTTTGCGAGTAACAGTGTCAAAAACAAGAGAGAAGATGACCCATTTTTCGAATCTAAATCTTGGGAATTCAAGTTCAAAGCTCTATCACTTCTTCTCTATATTTTCGGCCAACCTCCATCTTAAGCCTCAGCCAAGATATTGGAAGGGAGAGAGTGTTGTTTGCTAGTGTTCAATGGAGTAGGAATTAATTAGTGAAGTGTTGGTTGATTAGAATGTTGGTAGGAAGTTAATCGCTTTGGTTTATGGTGAGAAACACTATTTAGCGTCTCTATTTATATATATATATATATATATACATACATGTTTGATGATGTGTTATGATTGGTATGAATGTTTATATATGTTTTTATCATTAAGTATTGATTTTTTTATGTGATTTGTTTTACGAAGTCACGTTAATACACGTCGATAAGCACAAAGGAAATTACTTCCCTTTTGAAAATGAAATGGTGTATATGGAATGCTTAAACCTTTTGGAAATTGTTTTAAAATTAGTTAGAAATTTTTATAAACATTTAAATACGTTTAAAGAAATAAAGGAATAAAATCAAGATTTTATCTTGTATATTTTAAATATGTCTAAAATAATTTTCCATAAAAATCGTGCTTTTGCAGTAAAGGACCAAAGTTTAAAATTGATATTATAAATGTTTTAAGAATGAAATAAATCCTAAAAATATTTTAAAATGTATTAAAAGATATTTAAGTTGGAAATATGGATTTTTAAATGATATAAAAGTCGTTTTGAAGAATATAGCTTTTAAAACGCTATTTGCAACACTTTTCGTAATGCTTTTCGTAGCAGTTTGAAATAACTTTTGAAATGCAGTTTTAAACTTAACAGTTCTTTCCTATATATTTTCTGAATGATTTTAAAAGATTAATTAAGTTATTTAAAGATGATTTGGAAGTTTTAATAAGAGTTTGAATAAATGGTTAAGAGAAATTGTTTATACCACTTAAACAAAAAGTGAAGAAGATTGAATATAATAACAAACCGAGTATGCGGAAACAACTAGTACATTTGTCCCATCTGTGAGATCTAGGAAGATAAAATAAGGGGTTTAACTAAGGTTAGGTATGGAGCAACTAGTTCCCTGAAATTACTTGGCCTATATTTTCTCTTCTTAGGCGTGGGGTGGAACATATCGAAAGGAAAGCCTGGATGCTCTAAAAGATCATAACTAAGTTTTTTAAGATAAAAGAAAAGAAATAAATTCTTTGAATTTATGATGAATGGTCTATATATAAGATTTATAAAATTGATACTTTATAAATAAAAGTTATGGAATTATAAAAGTGGTTTATAAATATTAAATGGACTTGTAATCAAATTTTTATATGGGTTTGTAATTGAAATTTAGAAAAGAATTTATAATGGAATTTATAAACAATAAGATTTGAAAGGAATGAATTTGTAAATAAGAGTTTTATAAGTAATTAAATTATAATTGGATTTTGACTTATAAGTGAGATATAAATGGAATTTGTTAGTACAGAATTTTATATATGGAAGTTTATAAAATAAAAATGCAATTTGTAAACATAATTTTGTAAATCTGAAATCAATTTAATTTGATAAGTTAGATATGAAAGTTTATTTAAGGAATTATATTTGTGATATTGGACAGTGAATAATCCTTTAAATTAAATGGATGTTTTGGAAAGTGATATTATAAAAGGGGAAAATTTTCCCTGAATTAAAAATTTAGGAAAAAAATCTTTGATTAAGATTTAATGAATGATTTGGAAAGGTTTTCCTAAGTAAAAGAGAAAATGATTTGGAATTATTCCAGGATTTAAGAAAGGTTTAAATAAACCAAACGATTTGATAAATGAGGCTTAATGATTCCATATACATTTGAAAAGAAAATGGAATAAATTGAAAAGAATATATATGTGAAAGATATTTGATTAGATAAAAGATGAAGTAATTGATTGATGATTGATATCCATGTATGAACTTAACATCTTTTTAAGAGATGATAGGCTTTAAAAGAACCAGAGTCGGATTTGGGAAATTCCTATCCGAAAACCACTTCGAACCAATGTATACGTTCGAAAGCGAAGACATGTTGTAGATGATGATTATTGAAGACCGTGGATCTTCATAGCGTGAGGACTGCTTGTTGAACATGCTCTGGGTCGCTCCCAATGTAGAGTTATTTATAGCAGTGGTCTCCTCGTTGTGGGGATTTTTCGGACTGTAAGGACTACTCGCTACTAGTGGTAGTAAGAGAGTGCCTTCGGTTTCGTTCAGTCCCTGAACTAACTTGCATGGATGTCTGTCTGACATTGTACACTAAATCACAATTGAATGATTTCTATAATGTATATCAATTGGTGGTGGAGAAGGCAACTTCTTTTAGCTTAAACACCCTTTCCCGAGACATATGAGCTCAGGAAGTTATACTTCTCTAGAAATCAGTCATGCGACGTGGAATGACAATGTGGCATTCAAAGTGGAACTTGTTATGATCAAAGCGTGGTTTTGTATGAAAAGCGTGGCTTTGAAGAAATTGAGCACAGCCTTGCGAGCCTGACACCCCGGTTATGATGGGATTCTATGTGGTCAGATGCGAGTAGTTTCAAGTTGATTTGAAGACAGTTGGAGTTTCCAGAGGAGAGCTGGAGATCTTCATCATCATATGGACGTATTCTATTATCCACTTCCTCTAATGCATTTGTTTTGTTGTCTGTCAGCATTCGTAAGGGCGGGTGTTATAACTGTCTAAGCTGAATCTAGGTTAGACTTTGATATGGTATTTAAAATTTTCCGTTGTGAAGATTATTATTGAAATAATATATATTATTCCATTCGTGTGAAATTCTGTTCTATATTTATTTTTCTTTCTACCCATAATGATCCGCTTATTCGTACATGACTACAAGTTGAGTTGGACATATATGGTTTATTGTCGACTCAAAGGGTACAGAAAAACGGGCCATTATATGTAAGGTGCAACATCCGTCCATTATGTCGAAACTGTGTCGTATGACTTTTGCAAATGAGTTCATGGATTTTAAATGGAATAGCACCATGGTGCACCACTCTCCATCGATGGTAAATTGATGGCCAGTCACGTTGATCCCGTTTTACCATGAAATTCACATGAAGAAAATAAAGGGTAAAAAAACTTCCGAGTCCCAAAAGTGATTCCGATCGTATTTTTTTTGGGTATGAAACTATGCATTGACGACTTAAAGATGTCAAAGCCATAGAACTCACAGAGACCTTCGTTTTACTGGTTATGGCTCCCATAACTCCAAAAACGTCAACCGCTATGGTTGTTTGAGGGATCGATATCCCCTGTGCGCAACATCAATGGTGGAAGGTGCAACATCCGTCCATAATGCCAAAAATGCACCGTGTGATTTTACAAATGAGTGCATGGATTTGAAATGTAATAGTACCATGATGCACCACTCTCCAGCGATGGTAAATCGATGGCCAGCTTCGTTGATCCCGTTTTACCATAAAATTCACGTGAAGAAAACGAAGGGTAAAAAAACTTCCAAGTCCTCAAAGTGACTTGGGTATTGTTTTTTTGGGTATGAAAATATGCGTTGATGGCTTAAAGACAAAAAAGCCGTATAACTCACAGAGATCTTCGTTTCGACTGGTTATGGCTCCCGTAACTCCAAAAGAGTCAACCATTATGGTTGTCCGAAGAATCGATATACCTTGTGCAACATCCATCCATAATACCAAAACAACGCCATAAGACTTTTACAAATGAGTGTATGGATTTGAAATGGAATAGTACCATGGTGCACCACTCTCCTGCGATGGTAAATCAATGGCCAGCCACGTTGATCCCGTTTTACCATAAAATTCACTTAAAGAAACGAAGGGTAAAAAAATCTTGACTCCTAAAAGTGATTCAGATAGTGTTTTTTTGGGCATGAAACTATGCACCGATGGATTAAAGCCGGAAAAGTCATAGAACTCATAAAGACCCTCATTTTGACTGGTTATGGCTTTCCGAAGGATCGATAATCCATGATCGCAACATCCACGGTGCAAGGTGCAACATCCGTCCATAATGCCGAAACGGTGCCTTACGACTTCTGCAAATGAGTGCATGAATTTGAAATGGAATAGTACATGGTGCACCACTCTCCCGCGATGTTAAATCGATGGCCATACATGTTGATCCTGTTTTACCATAAAATTCACCAGGAGAAAACGAAGGGTAAAAAAACTTCTGAGTCCTAAAAGTGGTTCGGATAGTGTTTTTTTGGGTATGAAACTATGCACTGATGGCTTAAACCTGTAAAAGCTGTAGAACTCACAAAAACCTTCGTTTTGATTGGTTATGGCTCCTGTAACTCCAAAAAGAGTCAACCATTATGGCTGTACGAAGGATCGATATCCTTGGGCGCAACATCTACGGTGCAAGGTGCAACATCCGTCCATAATGCTGAAACTGCGTCGTACGACCTTTACAAAAGAGTGCATAGATTTGAAATGGAATAGTACCATGATGCACCACTCTCCAATGATGGTAAATCGATGGTCAGCTAGGTTGACCCCGTTTGACCATAAAATTCACGTAAAGAAAACGAAGGGTAAAAAAAAACTTCCGAGTCCTGAAAGCGATTCATATAGTGTTTTTTTGGGTATGAAACTATACATTGAGAGCTTAAAGCTGTCAAAGCTGTAGAACTCATAGAGTCCTTCGTTTTGACTGGTTATGACTCTCGTAGCTCCAAAAAAGTCGATCATTATTACTGTCCGAAGGATCGATATCCCTTGGGCACAACATCTACGGTGCAAGGTACAACATCTGTCATAATGCTGAAACTGCACTTTACGACTTTTACTAATAAGTGCACGAATTTGAAACGAAATAGTATCATGGTGCACCACTCTCGAGCAATAGTAAATCGATGGCCAACCATGTTAATCATGTTTTACCATAAAATTCATCTGAAGAAAACGAAGGGTAAAAAAACTTTCGAGTCCTGAAAGTGATTCAGACAGTGTTTTTTTGGCTATGAAACTATGCGTTGACAGCTTAAAGCTGTCAAAGCCTATAACTCACAGAGACCTTCATTTTGACTGGTTATGGCATCCATAAATCCAAAATAGTCAACAGTTATAGTTGTACGAAGGATGATATCCTCTGGGCGCAATATCTACGGTGCAAGGTGCAGCATCCGTCCATAATACTGAAAACGCACCTTACGACTTTTAATGAGTGCATGAATTTGAAATAAAACGTGCCATGGTGCACCACTCTTCTACGATAAATCGATGACCAGCCACGTTGATCCTGTTTTACCATAAAATTCACCTGAAGAAAACGAAGGGTGAAAAAAACTTCCGAGTCCTGAAAGTGATTCGGATAGTGTTTTTTTGGGTATGAAACTATGCATTGACGGCTTAAAGCCGTAAAAGCCGTAGAACTCACAGAGACCTTTGTTTTGACTAGTTATGGCTCCCGTAACTCCAAAAGAGTCAACCGTTATGGCTGTCTGAAGGATCAATCTGCTCTGGGTGCAACATCTACGGTGCAAGGTGCAACATCCGTCCATGATTACGAAACTACGGCGTACAACTTTCACAAAAGAGTGCATGGATTTGAAATGGAATACTACCATGGTGCACCACTTCCCAGCGATGGTAAATCGATGGTCAGCCACGTTGATCCCGTTTGACCATAAAATTTACGTCAAGAAAACGAAGGGTAAAAAAACATCAGAGTCCTGAAAGTGATTCGGATAGTGTTTTTTGGGTATGAAACTATGCATTGACGGCTTAAAGCTATCAAAGCTGTGGAACTCACGGAGGTCTTCGTTTTGACTGGTTATGGCTCCAGTAACTCCAAAAGAGTCAATTGTTATGGCTGTCTGAAGGATCGATATCCCCTGGGCCCAAGATCTACGGTGCAAGGTGTAACATCTGTCCATAATGCCGAAAGTGCACCGTACGACTTTAACAAATGAGTGATGGATTTGAAATGGAATAGTACCATGATGCACCACTCTCCAGCGATGGTAAATCGATGGCCAGCCACGTTGATCCAGTTTTACCATAAAATTCACGTGAAGAAAACGAATGGTAAAAAAAACTTCCGAGACTTGAAAGTGTTCGGATAGTGTTTTTGGGTATGAAACTATGCATTGGTGTCCTTAAGACATCAAAGCCATAGAGCACATGAAGACCTTCGTTTTGACTAGTTATGCCTCCCCTAACTCCAAAAGAGTCAACTGTTATAGCTGTCCGAAGGATCGATAACCCCTTGAGCGCAACATCTACGGTGCAGGGTGCAACATCCGTCCATAATGCCGAAACTGCGCCGTATAAGATTTACAAATGAGTGCATGGATTTGAAACGGAACAGTATAATGGTACACCACTCTCCAGTGATGGTAAATCGATGGCCAACCAGGTTGATCCCGTTTTACCAAAAAATTCACATGAAGAAAATGAAGGTTAAAGAAACTTCCGAGTCCTGAAAGTGATTCGGAGAGTATTTTGTGGGTATGAAACTGTGTATTGACGGCTTAAAGCGGTCAAAGCTGTAGATCTCACAGACCTTCATTTTGACTGGGTATGGCTCCCGTAACTCCAAAAGAATCAATCGTTATGGCTATCCGAAGGATCGATATCCCTTGGGCGCAAGATCTACGGTGCAAGGTGCAACATCCGTCCATAATGCCGAAACTGTGTCGTACGGCTTTTACAAATGAGTTCATGGATTCGAAACGGAATAGTACCATAGTTCACCACTCTCCAGCGATGGTAAACTGATGGCCAACCACATCATAATCCCGTTTTACCTTAAAATTCACGTGAAGAAAACGAAGGGTAAAAAAACTTCTAACTCCTTAAAGTGATTCGGATAGTGTTTTTTGCGTATGAAACAATGCATTGACGACTTAAAGACGTCAAAGTCGTACTCGAAGAGAACTTCATTTTAACTAGTTATGGCTCCCATAATCCAAAAGTGTCAACTGTTATGGTTGTCCGAAGGATCGATATCCCCTGAGCACAAAATCTATGGTGCAAGGGCAACATCCGTCCAAAATACCAAAAATACGTCTTGCGACTTTTACAAATGGGTGCATAGATTCAAACGGAATAGTACCATGGCGCACCACTCTCCAGCGATGGTAGGTCGATGGCCAGCCACGTTGATCCCATTTCATGATAAAATTCATGTGAAGGAAACGAAGGTTAAAAAAACTTCTGAGTTCTGAAACTTATTCGGATAGTGTTTTCTGGGTATGAAACTATGTATTGACGGCTTAAAGTCGAAAATGCCATAGAACTCACAGAGATCTTCGTTTTGACTTCCGAGTCCTGAAAGTGATTTGGATGGTTTTTTTTTTGGGTATGAAACTACGCATTGACGGATTATAGCCATCAAAGCTGTAGAGCTCAAAGAGACGTTTATTTAGATTGATTATGGCTTCCGTAACTCCAAAAGAGTCAACCGTTATGGCTGTCCGAAGGATCGATATCTCTTGGGCGCAACATCTACGGTGTAAGGTGCAACATCCATCCATAATGCCGAAACTACATCGTACAACTTTTAAAAATGAGTGCATGGATTTGAAATGGAATAGTACCATGATTCATCACTCTCCAACGATGGTAAATCGATGGCCAGCCATGTTGATCCCGTTTTACCATGAAATTGACGTGAAGAAAACAAAGAGGGAAAAACTTCCGAGTCCTGAAAGTGATTCTAATAGTGTTTTTTGGGGATGAAACTATGAATTGATCGCTTAAAGCCAACAAAGCCATAGATCTCACAGAGACCTTCGTTTTGACAGGTTATGGCTCCCGTTACTCCGAAAGAATCAATTGTTATGGCTGTCCAAAGGATCGATATCCCCTGGGTGTAACATCTACGTTGCAAGATACAACAACCGTCCATAATGCCGAAACTGCGGCATACGACTTTTACAAATGTGTGCATGGATTTGAAACGGAATATTACCTTCGTTGACCGCTCTCTAGCAATGGCAAATCAATGGCCAGCTACGTTGATCTCGTTTTACCATAAAATTCACGCGAAGAAAAGGAGGGATAAATTCCAAGTCCTGAAAGCGATTTGGATAGTGATTTTTGGGTATGAAAATATACTTTAACAGCTTAAAGCCATCAAAGCCATAGAAATCGCAAAGATCTTTGTGTTGACTAGTTATGGCTCCCGTAACTCCAAAAGAGTCAAATGTTATGGCTGTCCGAATGATCGATATCCCCTGGGCACAACATCTACAGTGCAAGGGGCAACATTCGTCCATAATGCCGAAATTGCACCGTACATCTTTTACAAATGGTGCATGTATTTGAAATGGAATAGTACCATGGTGCACCCCTCTCCAACGATGGTAAATCGATGGCCAACCACGTTGATCCCATTTTACCATAAAATTCACGTGAAGAAAACAAAGGGTAAAAAACTTCCAAGACCTGAAAGTGATTCGGATAGAGTTTTTTTGGATATGAAACTATGCATTAGTCTCGTTAAGCCATAAAAGTTCATAGAGCACACAAAGACCTTCGTTTTGACTGGTTATGGCTCCCATAACTCCAAAAGAGTCAACCGTTATGGCCGTCCGAAGGATCGATGTCCATTGGGCACAACACCAACGGTGCAAGGTGCAACATCCGTCCATAATGGAAAAACCGCATCGTACGACTTTTACAAATGAATGTATGGATTTGAGATGGAATGGTACCATGGTGCACCACTCTCTAGTGATGGTGAATCGAAGGCCAGCCACGTTGACCCCATTTTACCATAAAATTCACGTGAAGAAAACGAAGGGTAAAAAAACTTCTGAGACCTGAAAGTGATTCGGATAGTGTTTTTGGGTATAAAACTATTCATTGACATCATCAAGCCATTAAAGCCGTAAAGCTCACTGAGATCTTCGTTTTGACTGGTTATGGCTTACATAACTCCAAAAGAGTAAACCATTTTGGCTGTCCGAAGAATCGATATCTATTAGGCGCAACATCTACGGTGCAAGGTGCAACATCTGTCCATAATGCCGAAACTGCACCGTACGACTTTATAACCGAGTTCACGGGTTTGAAATGGAATAGTACCATGGTGCACCACTCTCCATGATGGTAAATCGACGGCCAGCCATGTTGATCCCATTGTACCACAAAATTCACGTGAAGAAAACGAAGGGTAAAAAAACTTCCGTGACTTGAAAGTGATTCAGATAGTGTTTTTTGGGGTATGAAACTATGCACTCATGTCGTCGAGCCATCAAATCCGTAGAGTGCACAAAGATCTTCGTTTTGACTGGTTATGGCTCCCCTAACTTCAAAAGAGTCAACCGTTGTGGCCGTCCGAAGGTCGATATCCCCTGGGCCTACGGTGCAAGGTGCAACATCCGTCCATAACACCGAAAATGCACCGTACGACTTTTACAAATGAGTGCATGGATTTGAAAGGGAATAATACCATTATGCACCACTCTCCAGCGATGGTAAATCGATGGCTAGTTACGTTGATCCCATTTTACCATAGAATTCACGTGAAGAAAACGAAGGGTAAAAAATTCCGTGTCCTGAAAGTGATTCGGATATATTTTTTAGGTATGAAACTATGCATTAATGGATTATAGCCATCAAATATGTAGAACTCATAGAGACCTTCGTTTTGACTGGTTATGGCTCTCGTAACTCCAAAAGAGTCAACATCATGGCTGTCCGAAGGATCGATATTCCCTGGTGCAATATCTACAGTGTATGGTGCAACATCCATCCATAATGTCGAAACAATGCCATACGACTTTTACAAATGGGTGCATGGATTTGAAGCAAAATAGTATCATGGTGCACCACTCTCCAGCGATGGTAAATCGATGGCCAGCCACATTGATCCCGTTTTATCATAAAATTCACATGAAGAAAATGAAGGGTAAAAAAACTTCTGAGTCCTGAAAGTGATTCGGATAGTGTTTTTTGGGTATGAATCTATGCGTTGATAGCTTAAAGCCGACAAAGCCATAAAACTCACAGAGACCTTCATTTTGGCTAGTTATGGCTCCTGTGACTCCAAAAGAGTCAACCGTTATAGCTGTCCGAAGGATCGATATCCTCTGGGAACAACATCTACGGTGCAAGGTGAAACATCCATCCATAAAGCCGAAACTATGCCGTACAACTTTTACAAATGAGTGCATGGATTTGAAATGGAATAGTATCATGGTGCACCACTCTCCAGCGATGGTAAATCGATGGCCAACCACATTGACCCCGTTTTACCATAAAATTCATGTGAAGGAAACAATGGGTAAAAAAACTTCCGAGTCCTAAAAGTGATTCGGATAGTGCTTTTTTGGTATGAACAAAGCATTGACGGCTTATAGCCATCAAAGTCATAGAGCTCATACAGACCTTCATTTTGACTGGTTATGGCTCCTGTAACTCCAAAAGGGTCAATCATTATGGCTGTCTGAAGGATCGATATCCCCTGGGCGCAACATCTATGGTGTAAGGTGCAACATCCGTCTGTAATGCCGAAACTGCGTCGTACGACTTTTACAAATGGGTGCATGGATTCTAAATGGAATAGTACCATGGTGCACCACTCTCCAGCGATGGTAAATTGATAGCCAGCCACGTTGATCTCGTTTTACCATAAAATTCACGTGAAGAAAACGCCGGGTAAAAGTAACTTCCGAGTCTTGAAAGTTATTCGGATAGTGGTTTTTTTGGTATGAAATTATGCATTGACCGCTTAAAGCCGATAAAGCTAAAGAACTCACAAAGATCTTTGTTTTGACTGGTTATAGCTCCCGTAACTCTAGAGGAATCAACAGTTATGGCTATCCGAATGATCTATATCCCCTGGGCGCAACATCTACGGTGCAAGGTGCAACATTCGTCCATAATGCCGAAACTGCGACGTACGACTTTTACAAATGGGTGCATGGATTCAAAATGGAATATTACCTTAGTTGACCGCTCGCTAGCGACGGTAAATCAATGGCCAGCCACATTGATACCGGTTTACCATAAAATTCACGTGAACAAAATGAAGGGAAAAAAAACCTTCTAAGTCCTAAAAGTGATTCAGATAGTGTTTTTTGGGTATGAAATCATGCATTGATGGTTTGCAGCCATCAAAGCTGTAGAACATAAAGATACCTTCGTTTTGACTGGTTATGGCTCCTGTAACTAAAAAAACAGTTATGGCTGTCCGAAGGATCGATATCCCCTGGGCGTATAATCTACGGTGCAAGGTGCAACATCCATCCATAATGCCGAAACTGCGTCGTACGACTTTTACAAATGAGTGCATGGATTTGAAACGGTATAGTACCATGGTGCACAACTCTCCAGCGATGTTAAATCGATGGCCAGCCACGTTGATCACGTTTTACCATAAAATTCACATGAAGAAAATGAAGGGTAAAAAAAATTTCTGACACCTGAAAGTGATTCAGGTAGTATTTTTTGGGTATGAAACTATGCATTGACATTGTTAAGCCATCAAAGCCGTAGAGCTCATAGAGACCTTTGTTTTGACTGTTATGGGCTCTTGTAAATCCAAAAGAGTCAACCATTATGGCTGTCCGATGGATCGATATCCCCTTGGCGCAACATCTACGATGCAAGGTGCAACATCCGTCCATAATACCGAAAGTGCGCCGTACGAATTTAATAAATGAGTGCATGGATTTGAAATGGAATAGTACCATAATGCACCACTCTTCAGCGATGGTAAATCGATGGCCAGCCACGTTGATCCTGTTTTACCATAAAATTCACATGAAGAAAACGAAGGGTAAAAAAACTTTCAAGTCCTAAAAGTGATTCAGATAGTGTTTTTAGGTATGAAACTATGCATTGATTGCTTTGTTTGTGGTAAAATTGGTCGCAAACACTCAATTGCTAATGAAAGCATGAGTTCACTATAACAGATCTCAAATGACAATTATGTAGAAAATTAAAAATGAAGGACACTCAGAAAATTCAGAAGAAAACAGTAAAAAAACATAGAATTTATAGTGGTTCAGCGATCTGGCCTACGTCCACTTTTAAGTCGATGACTTTATTGATATTCACTTGCTGTTTACAACTAATTGTGATGGTTTACAGTGGATTGTAGTGTCGAAATTCGAGTAAAATAGCAGCAATGGAGTACAAAGTTGAATTCGATAGAGTCTGGACGTTTAAAAGCCAAAATGACCCTTCTTCTACAAGCTCTGCGGTTCTATTTATGGGCGCCCCATGCAAATAACTGGCCCAAATTTCGGGAGACTTCTTTTGCCACGTGAGCGGGCCTATGCGATCGATACCATGCAATTTCGACTCGACCATTGATCGATACAAACGTAATTTGTATCGATCAAGATTTCACACAATGGATACAAAATTTGACCTGAACATTCTTTAGCTTGCACGTAAGCTCCTGTGAAAATTTCATAGCATTTGGACTTGTGGATTGTGAGATATGATTGATGCAACATTGCATTTTTCATGAATACTATCGTGTTCGAATCGATCCTTCGTGTCGATCTATTCGTATCGATCCAGGCACGTGCTAGCAGATTGACGTGTCACGTACTCTTTGAATCGATCCACTTTTTAGGCCGAGTTGACCGAGTCATTCCAAGGCCTTCGCCTTGTTCGTATCGATGGTTTGTGCTCCATTTCATATCGATCGAATCCATTGATTTCGTATCCATCATTTGTAGCTCTTTTCGCATCGATGTTCTTAGGTTACTTCGCATCATTGGCTAAGGGTCATTTCATATCGATGACTGAGGGTACCACTTCGTATTGATCGTTCGATGGTCTATTCGTATCCATCATTAACCATCGATACGAACTGCTCAATTGGGACCGATACGAATTGACTCCGAGTGATGGATGCAAAGTAAAACTAAGCCGAGTGGATACAAAGCAGAGTGTTCGTGATGGATACGAAGTGGAAGTTGCTGATCGATTCTAAACTATGGGTAAACGATGGACACGAATAGTTTCACTCTGATCGATACGAACTGAATGGATGCGAGGTGAAGTTACTCTGATTGATACGAACTCGATCGATTTGAATAGATCGATATCATGGCTCTCTGAAGGATACGAAAAGTGTGCCTTCCCCAACTTGTATCGATCATATGAACCCGAATTAACTTGAAATTTGAAAAGCTGGCTTCTACGGCTTTGCTCGTCATGCAACATCGATTACAGCTCAATCCAGACTCGGACAAAATTTGTCTATATCCATAGTGACCCTGCGTACGACCGATCTTTGAGATGAACTGTCTTTGGTTATCAGTTGATCTTTTGGTATCATGGCCTTGTTGAAAGGCGGGATAACATTTTCTTCTTAAAACATGCCTTGCGGTAGGAAGGTGTGTTTTGTACTGCCATAAACTAGATGTTCATATCCTGTTGATGACCTGCAAAGTAATTGATAGTCTTATCTGACCATGAATGATGATCGTTTGGGATCATATGTCATTTGAGGTGATATGTGATGGTTCGCAGTCGGATGCTGTTCGTGGCGAATGGTTATCGTTCATGGTTAGGGTGCCGTTTGAGGCGATTTGTGATCGTTCGGGATCGGGTGCCGTTCGAGGCGAATTGTAATTGTTCGCATTCGGGTGCCGTTCGATGCGGATTGTGACCTTTTGTAGTCGGGGTGCCATTCGAGACGATTTATGACCGTTCGCGATCGGGTGCCGTTCGATCGTGACCGTTCACAATCGGGGTGTCGTTTAAGGTGATTTGTGATCGGGTGTCGTTTGACGAATTCTGACCGTTCATGGTCAGGGTGCCACTTGAGGCGATTTATGTGTGCCAAGGGGGGACTTAGAATCGTTAATGTCAGATTTCACATTCGAGTGAATTTCTTAACTCTTGGTTATGGCCGTTTATCGCCACCTCAGAGCATGCCTGGAGATCGTTTGCGATCCTGTACATGCGTAAGTGACTTGGCCGTTTCAGAATTATTAAAATCAAATATCCATTCAATTGAGTTTTTTCAACAGAAATGTTCAACAAAATCAAATTTACACGAGAAATGGAAAATAAAAGAAAAACAGGGACGTCAAAGCACAAACACCTACATTGATGTGATTTATAATCGTATCAGAGCAGGCCCGAGGATTGTTCGCGGTCCTGTACATGTGTAAACAACTTAATCGCGTCAGTTTGGAGTTTGCCACTCGTTCGTCATTATCTCAATCAATTGATAATAAGTCGACGCCTAGATCCTGAGCCGTTCCTAGTGGATGCAGGTGGTTGCTGCTCCTATTCCACCATTGTTGTTCCCCTTCTTACATACTACGATAACTGACCATTCCGGATATGCCCCTCAGCCTTATCCTTCAGGTGCCTCCAATCATCCATACTATGACCATTCAGCTCGTGGAATAAGCAATACTTGTATGATCACCTCTCATTGTTGGTCGGATCCCTTCTCATCGGTTTTCGATAAGGAACCTACCCCCTGATGTCCTGGTAGATTCATTCCAAAGTCTCGTTCAGCTCCGTGTATGAGGTGAATCTTGGTTCCTTTCGTGGTCGCATTGATCCATCACCGTTATCCTCAGTCTTTCGTTTCCTTTTAACAGTTCCCATACCTTTTTTAGGAGGTTTTCACCCTTGACTGCATAAACATCAATTCCTTCTCCTTTCTTTCTTTTAGCATTTGCATCCTCTAATCGTAAAAATATTTCAACCTCATGATAAAATTATCCTAGATCCATAGGGGGATCCCTTATCAATGAATTCTTGAATTCTGTGCCGCCAGCTATGCCAGATATGGATGCCATAAAAACCCTGGATGGGTCTGGTCGATCCATTGATGCTGCCACTGCATTGAATCGTGTCAAAAAGCTCCTCAAAGACACTCGGTTCTTTGCTTCAATGCTGCCAAACTCATCACATTCTAGGGTCTCAAAATGTGAACTCTAAAGTGCCTCAAAAATCTTTCAGTCAAATCAGACCATATTTCAATGGAGCCACCCTCCAGTTGTCTAAACCATAGCGCCGCAATGTCTGCAAAATACAATGGGAAGCACCGGGCCATGACCTCCTTTGATACCCCCAGCACTTCCATATGCCGTATATATTTCATCAAATGAACAGCAGGGTCTGTCCTTCCATTATACATCTCCAATGTCGGTAGCTTGAATTCCGGTGGATTCCTGGTCTGCCTAATTACTGGAGCGAAGGGCTTCTGTTAACATCTTCCAAGTCTCTGTTCACTAGTCCACCTCTCGTGGCTTGTCTAACCATCTCTGCCAATCTGACACTGTCATCAAGCTGTAGCCCTTGTCTATTGCTTCTGGTTTGCCTCGAAAGTTCACGAGGGATCCTTGGGATCTGCCCTCCTGAATGAGTATTCATTTCTTTGTCAATTCCATGTTACGCAGCTCCACCTGGTATCTTGCCCGGGATTGGGTCAACATGTTCTGGGTAAGTGCCCCTAGCTCTAGAGTCGTGCTAGATGGTCCTGCTCCACTTTGAATTCTGTTTGCTCAGTGCTCCGATCTCTATCTCCAGCATCTTCTGCAGTTGTGTTCCACTAATTCTGCACTCCAACTTGTACAACTTGTCGAAGTAGGTTCTGCATCATCTCCTCTTGTCTCTTGAACATCGTTTCCATCTTGTCCCTTGTGATGAAGATCGACGTTTGATTTTCTCCTGAGGATGCCTCTTGACTCCCTTCATGTTGACTCCTTTCAGGTCTTTGCCTTCTGCTTGATTGCCTTGTCATAGCTGTTCAGATCTGAATCCTTAGGCCTTCAAATTCAACTTCTAAGCGATTATTTGCCTGAATTAGCCTTCTCAATGAAAGCACAAAAATATTCGTGGAAGAATTGGTCACAAACACCCAAATGCCAATGAAAGCACCAGTTCGCAATCACAGATCTCAGATGACAATTATGTACAGAATAAAAAATAAAAGATACTCAGAAAATTCAGAAGAAAGCAGTAAAAACATAAAATTTATAGTGGTTCGGCAACCTGGCCTACGTTCACTTTGAAGTCGGTGACTTTATTGATATTCACTTGTTGTTTACAACTGATTGTGATGGTTTACAGTGGATTATGCTATCGAAATTCGAGTAAAATAGCAGCAATGAAGTATAAAGTTGAATTCGGAAGAGTTTAGACGTTTAAATGCCAAAAAGACCCTTCTTCTATAGGCCTTGGGGCTCTATTTATAGGCTCCCCATGCAAATATCTGGCCCAAACTTCAGAATACTTCTTTTGGCATGTGAGCGGGCCGATCCCATGCAATTTCGACTCAATCCGCGATTGAAACGAACATATTTCGTATCGATCAAGATTTCACCTAATGGAGTCAAAATTTGGCCTGAACATTTTTTAGCTTGCACGTAAGCTCCTATGATAATTTCATAGCATTTGAAATTATGGATTGTGAGATATGATCGATGCAAGATTACATTTTCATGAATGCTTTTGCGTTCGAATCGATCCTTCGTGTCGATCTATTCGAATCGATCCAGGCACGCGCTAGCAGGTTTGACGCGGCACGCACTCTTCAGATCGATCCACTTTTTATGTCATGTTGATCGTGTCATTCCAAGGCCTTCGCCTTGTTCGTATCGATGGTTTGTGTTCCATTTCATATCGATCGAATCCATTGATTTTGTATCGATCATTTGTAGCTCTGTTTGCATCGATGTTTTTAGGTTACTTTGCATTATTGGCTGGGGGTCATTTCATACCGATGCCTAGGGGTGCCACTTCTTATTGATCATTCGATGGTATATTTGTATCGGTCGTTAACCATCGATACGAACTGCTCAATTGGGACCGATACGAATTGACTCTGAGTGGTGGATGCGAAGTAGAACCAAGCCGAGTGGATACGAAGCAGAGTGTTCGTGATGGATACGAAGTGGATGTTGCTGATCGATTTGAAACTATGGGTAAACGATGGATACGAATAGTTTCACTCTGATCAATACGAACTGGATGGATGTGAGGCGAAGTTACTCTGATCGATACGAATTTGATCGATTCGAACAGGTCGATGTCATGGCTCTCTGATGGATACGAACAACGTGCCTTCCCCAAATTGTATCAATCATATGAAATCAGATTAACTTAAAATTTGAAACGCTGGCTTCTACAGCTTTCCTCATCATGCCACATCGATTATAGCTCGATCTGGACTCGGACAAAATTCGTCGATATCCATAGTGACCCTGCGTACAATTGATCTTTGAGACGAACTGTCTTTGGTTAACAGTTGATCTTTTGGTATTATGGCCTTGCTAGAATGCGGGATAACAAGCTTAAAACGGTCAAAGCCATAGATCTCATAGAGACCTTTGTTCTGACTGGTTATGGCTCCCATAACTCCAAAAGAGTCAACCATTATGGCTGTCCTAAGGATCGATATCCCCTGGGCACAACGTCTACGGTGCAAGGTGCAACCGCCATCCATAATGTCGAAACTACACCGTATGACTTTTACAAATGAGTGCATGGATTTGCAATAGAGTAGTACCATGGTGCACCACTCTTCAACACTGAAAAATCGATGGCCAGCCATGTTAATCCACATTACCATAAAATTCACTTGAAGAAAACGAAGGGTAAAAAAACTACCGAGTCCTGAAAGTGATTCGGATAATCTTTTTTGGGTAAGAATCTATGCAATGATAGATTATAGCCATCAAAGCCGTAAACTCATAGAGACCTTCATTTTGACTGGTTAGGGCTCCCGTGACTCTAAAAGAGTCAACCGTTATGGCTGTCCGAAGGATCGATATCCCCGGGCGCAACATCTACCGTGTAAGGTGCAACATCCGTCCATAACGCTGAAACTACGTCGTACGACTTATACAAATGAGTGCATGGATTTGAAATGGAATAGTACCATGGTGCACCACTCTTTAGCGATGGTAAATCAATGGTCAGCCACGTTGATCCCATTTTACCAAAAAATTCGCATGAAGAAATCGAAGGGTAAAAAAACTTCCTAGTCCTGAAAGTGATTCAGATAGTGTTTTTTTGGGTATGAAACTATGCATTGATGGCTTAAAGCCATCAAAGTCATTGAACTCACTAAGACCTTCGTTTTAACTGGTTATGACCCCCATGACTCTAAAAGAGTCAACCGTTATGCTTGTCCAAAGGATCGATATCCTTGGGCGCAACATCTACGGTGTAAGGTGCAACATCCGTCCATAATGCCGAAACTGTGCCGTACGTATTTTACAAATGAGTGCACAAAATTGAAACAAAATAGTAGCATGGTGTACCACTATTCAGCGATGGTAAATCAATGGCCAGCCACGTTGATCCCATTTTACCATAAAATTTACGTGAAGAAAACGAATGGTAAAAAAACGTCCGAGTCCTGAAAATGATTAGGATGGTGTTTTTTTGGGTATGACACTATGCATTGATGGCTTATAGCCATCAAAGTCATAGAACTCACAGAGACCATCGTTTTACTGGTTATGCCTCCCTTAACTCCAAAAGACTCAACCGTTATAGCTATCTGAAGGATCGATATCCCCTAGGCGCAACATCTACGGTTCAACGTGCAACATCTGTCCATAATGCCGAAAATACGCCGTACGACTTTTAAAAATGAGTGCATGGATTTGAAACGGAAAAGTATCATGGTGCACCACTCTCCAACGATGGTAAATCGATGGCCAGCCACGTTGATCCAATTTTACCATAAAATTCATAGGAAGAAAACGAAGGTTAAAAAAACTTCGAGTCCTGAAAGTGATTAGGATAGTGTTTGGTTGGGTAAGAAACTATGAATTGACGGCTTATAGCCATCAAAGCTGTAGAACTCACAAAAACCTACGTTTTGACCGGTTATGGCTCCCATAACTCCAAAAGAGTCAACCGTTATGACTGTCCGAAGGATCGATATCCCCTATGTGCAACATCTACGGTGCAAGGTGCAACATTCGTCCATAATTCTGAAATTGTGACGTACGACTTTTATTAATGAGTGCATGGATTTGAAACGGAGTGATACCATGGTGCACCACTCTCCAACGATGGTAAATCGATGGATAGCCACGTTGATCCCGTTTTACCATAAAATTCACGTGAAGAAAACGAAGGGTAAAAAAACTTTCAAGTCCTGAAAGTGATTCAGATAGTGTTTTTTGGTATGAAACTATGCAGTGACGACTTAAAGTCGTCAAAGCTATAGAACTCATAGAGACCTTCGTTTTGACTAGTTATGGCTTCAATAACTCCAAAAGAGTCAATCATTATGTTGTCCGAAGGATCGATATCCGCTGGCCGCAACAAGTACGGTGCAAGGTGCAACATCCGTCCATAATGTCGAAACTGCATCGTACGAATTTTCAAATGAGTGCATTGATTTGTAAAGGAATAGTACTATGGTGAACCACTATCCAGCAATGGTAAATCGATGGCCAGCAACGTTGATCCCGTTTTACCATACAATTCACGTGAAGGAAATGAAGGGTAAAAAAGCTTCTGAGTCCTGAAAGTTTTTCGGATAGTGTTTTTTTGGATATTAAACTATGCATTGATAGCTTAAAGCTATCAAAGCCGTAGATCACATAGAGACCTTCCTTTTGACTGCTTATGGCCTGCGTAACTCCAAAAGAGTCAACTGTTATCATTGTCCGAAGGTTCGATATCCGTTGGGCGCAACATCTAGGGTGGGAAGATGCCACATCCATCTATAATCGCGAAACGGCGCCGTAAAGTACCATGGTGCACTACTCTCCAATGATGGTAAATCGATGGCCAGCCACGATGACCCCGTTTTACCATAAAGTTCACGTAAAGAAAACGAAAGGTAAAAAAACTTGCGAGAGCTGAAAGTGATTCGGATAGTATTTTTTTGGTATAAAACTATGCATTGTCGTCGTTAATCCATCAAAGCCGTAGAGCCCATAGAGATCTTTTTTAACTGGTTATGGGTCCCGTAACTCCCAAAGAGTCAACCGTTATGGCTGTCCGAAGGATCGATATCCCCTGGGCACAACATCTATGGTGCAATGTGCAACATTCGTCCATAATGTCGAAACTGTGCCGCACGACTTTTACAAATGAGTGCATGGATTTGAAATGGAATAGTACCATGGTGCACCACTCTCCAACAATGGTAAATCGATGGCCAGCCACATTGATCCCGTTTTGCCATAAAATACTCGTGAAGAAAACAAAGGGTAAAAAACTTTCGAGTCTTGAAAGTGATTCGAATTGTGTTTTATTGGGTATGAAACTATGCATTGACAACTTATAGACATCAAAGCCATAGAATTCACAGAGACCTTCATTTTGACTGGTTATGGCTCTCGTAACTCCAAAAGAATCAACCGTTATGGCTGTCCGAAGGGTCGATATCTCCTAGGGGCAACATCTATAGTGTAAGGTGCAACATTCGTCAATAATGTCGAAACAAGGCCGTACGACTTTTACAAATGAGTGCATGGGTTTGAAATAGAATAGTACCATAGAGCGCCACTCTCCAACAATGATAAATCGATGCCCGGCCACGTTGGTCTCATTTTACCATAAAGTTCACGTGAAGAAAATGAAGGGTAAAGAACTACCTGAAGGTTATTCAGATAGTGTTTTTTGGTTTAAAACTATGGATTGATGTCTTAAAGACGAAAAGCAGTTGAACACATAGAGGCCTTCGTTTTGACTGGTTATGTCTCCCGTAACTCCAAAGAGTCAACCGTTATGGCTGTCCGAAGGATCGATATCCCCTGGGCGCAACATCTACGGTGCAAGGTGCAACATCCGTCCATAATTCCGAAACTGCGCCATACGACTTTTACAAATGAGTGCATGGATTTGAAACAGAATTGTACCATGGTGCACCACTTTCCAGTGATGGCAAATCGATGGCCAGCCATGTTGATCTCGTTTTACCATAAAATTCACGTGAAGAAAACGAAGGGTAAAAAAAACTTCTGAGTCCTAAAAGTGATTCGGATAGTTTTTTTGGGTATGAAACTATGCATTGATGGTTTAAAGCCATCAAAGCCCTAGAACTCATAGAGTCCTTCGTTTTGACTGGTTATGGCTCTCATAACTCCAAAAGAGTCAACCGTTATGGATGTCCGAAGGATCGATATTCCGTAGGCGCAACATCTACGATGTAAGGTGCAACATCCGTCCATAATGCCGAAACTGCACCGTAAGGCTTTTACAAATGAGTGCATGGATTTGAAATGGAATAGTACCATGTTGCATCATTCTCCAGTGATGGTAAATCGATGGCCAGCCACGTTGATCAAGTTTTACCATAAAATTCACATGAAGAAACCGAAGGGTAAAAAAACTTCCAAGTCCTGAAAGTGATTCAGATAGTGTTTTTTGGGTGTGAAACTATGCATTGATGGCTTAAAGCCGACAAAGCCGTAGAACTCAAAAAGACCTTCGTTTTGACTAGTTATGGCCCTCATTACTCGAAAAGAGTCAATCGATATGGCTGTCCGAAGGATCGATATCCCCTGGATGCAACATCTACAGTGCAAGATGCAGCATTCGTCCGTAATGTCGAAATTGCGCCTTACGACTTTTACAAATTAGTGCATGAATTTGAAATGGTATAGTATCATGGTGCACCACTCCCCAGCGATGGTAAATCGATGGTCAATCACGTTGATCCTGTTTTACCATAAAATTCACGCGAAGAAAACGAAGAGTAAAAAATCTTTCGAGTCCAGAAACTATCCGGATAGTGTTTTTAGGGTATGAAACTATGCATTGGTGGCTTAAAGCCATCAAAGCCGTAGAACTCACAAAGACCTTCATTTTGACTGGTTATGGCTCGTGTAACTCCAAAAGAGTCGACCATTATGGCTCGCCGAAGGATCGATATCCCCTGGGCGCAACATGTACGGTGCAAGGTGCGACATCCGTCCATAATGCCGAAGCAGCGCCGTACGACTTTTACGAAAGTGTGCATGGATTTGAAATGGAATACTAGCACGGTGCACCACTCTCTAGAGACGGTAAATCGATGGCCAGCCATGTTGATCCCGTTTACCATAAAATTCACGTGAAGAAAACGAAGGGGAAAAAATTCTGATTCATGAAAGTGATTCGTATTGTGCTTTTTGGGGTATGAAACTATGCATTGACGACTTAATGCTATCAAAGCCATAGATCTCACAGAGACCTTCGTTTTGATAGGTTATGGCTCCCGTAACTCCAAAAGAGTCAATCGTTATGGCTGTCCGAAGGATCGATATCCCTTGGGCGCAACACCTATGGTGCAAGGTGCACCATCCGTCCATAATGTCGAAACTGCGCCGTACGACTTTCACAAATGAGTGCTCGAATTTGTAATGAAATATTACCATGGTGCACCACACCCCAGCAATGGTTAATCGAGGGCCAGACACATTGATCCTGTTTTACCATAAAATTCACGTGAAGAAAACAAAGGGTAAAAAACTTCCGAGTCCTGAAAGTTATTCAGATAGTATTTTTTTGGTTATGAAACTATGCATTGATGGCTTAAAACCGTCAAAGCCATAGAACTCACAGAGACCTTCATTTTGTCTGGTTTGCCTCCCGCAATTCCAAAAGAGTCAACCATTATGGCTGTCCAAAGGATCAATATCCTACAGGCGCAACATCTATGGTGCAAGGTGCAACATCCGTCCATAATGCCTTGCACCGTGTGACTTGAGTGCATAGATTTGAAATGGAATAGTACCATGGTGCACCACTTTCCAGCGATGGTAAATCGATGGCCAGCCACGTTGAACCTGTTTTACCATAAAATTCACGTGAAGAAAACGAAGGGTAAAAAACTTTCAAGTCCTGAAAGTTATTCGGATAGTGTCTTTTTGGGTATGAAACTATGCATTGATGGCTTGAAACTATCAAAGCCGTAGATCTCACAAAGACCTTCGTTTTGACAGGTTATGGCTTCCGTAACCCCGAAAGAGTCAACCGTTAAGGCTTCCTAAGGATCGATATCCCTTGGGAGCAACATCTACGGTGCAAGGTGCAACATCCGTCCATAATGCCAAAACTACGCCGTCCGACTTTTACAAATAAGTGCATGAATTTAAAATGAAATTGTACCATGGTGCACCACTCTCTAGCTATGGTAAATCGCTGGCCAGTCACATTGATCTCATTTTACCGTAAAATTCACGTGAAGAAAACGAAGGAAAAAAATCTTCCGAATCCTTAATGTGATTCGGTTAGTGTTTTTGGGTATGGAACTATGCATTGGCGGCTTAAAGCTGCAAATGCCGTAGAACTTACAGAGGCCTTCGTTTTGACTGGTTATGGCTCCCTTAACTCCAAAAGAATCAACCTTTAAGGCTATCCGAAGGATTGATATCCCCTCGGCGCAACACCTATGGTGCAAGGTGCAACATCCATCTATAATGCCAAAACTGTGTCGTACGACATATACAAATGAGTGCATGGATTTGAAACAGAATAGTAACATGGTGCACCACTCTCTAGCGATGGTAGATCGATCGCCAGCCACGTTGGTCTCCTTTTACCATAAAATTCACATAAAGAAAATAAAGGGTAAAAAAACTTCCGAGTCCTGAAAGTGATTCAGATAGAGCTTTTTTGGGTATGAAACTATGCACTGACGGCATAAAGCGATCAAAGCCATAGAACTCACAGTGACCTTCGTTTACACTAGTTATGGCTCCCGTAACTCCAAAAGAGTCAACCGTTATGGCTGTCCAAAGAATCGATATCCATTGAGCGCAACATTTGCGGTGCAAGGTGTAACATCCATCCATAATGTCGAAACCACGTTGTACGTCTTTTAAAAATGAGTGCATGGATTTGAAACGGAATAGTACCATGGTGCACCACTCTCCGGGGATAGTAAATCGATGGCCAGCCACGTTTATCCCGTTATACCATAAAATTCTCGTGAAGGAAACAAACGGTAAAAAAAACTTTCGAGTCCTGAAAGTGATTCGGATAGTGTTTTTTTGGGCATGAAACTATGCATTGATGGCTTAAAGTCTTAAAGCCGTAGAACACTTAGTGACCTTCGCTTTGACTGGTTATGGCTCCCGTAACACCAAAAGATTCAGCCGTTATGGCTGTCCGAAGGATAGTTTCCCCTCGGCGCAACATCCATAGTGCAAGGTGCAATATTCGTCCATAATTCCAAAACTATGCCGTAAGAATTTTACAAATGAGTGCACGAATTTGAAACGGAATAATACCATGATGCACCACTCTACAGCGATGGTAAATCGATGGCCAACCACGTTGATCCCGTTTTTCCATAAGATTCACGTTAAGAAAATGAAGGGTAAAAAAAACTTCCGAGTCCTGAAAGTGATTCGGATAGTGTTTTTTTGTTTATGAAACTATGCATTCATGGCTTAAGGGAATCAATGCCGTAGAACTCATAGAGACCTTCGTTTTTACTCGTTATGGCTCCTGTGACTCCAAAAGAGTCAAACGTTATGGTTGCCCCAAGGATCGATATCCAATATGTAACATCTACGGTGCAAGGTGCGACATCCGTATATAATGTCGAAACTGCACCGTAAGACTTTTACAAATGATTGCATGGATTTGAAATGGAATTTTACCATGGTGCACCACTCTCCGGTGATGGTATATCGATGGCCAGCCATGTTAATCTCGTTTTACCGTAAAATTCACGTGAAGGAAAAGAAGGGTAAAAAACTTCCGAGGCTTAAAAAAAGATTTGGATAGTGTCTTTTAGGTATGAAACTATGCATTGACGGCTTAAAACCGTCAAAGCCGTGGATCTCACAAAGACCTTTGTTTTGGCTGGATATGGCTCTCGTAACTCCAAATGAGTCAACCGTTATGGCTGTCCGAAGGATCGATATCCATTGGGCGCAACATCTGCGGTGCAAGGTGCAACTTCCGTCCATAATGCTAAAACTACACCGTACGACTTTTAAAAATTAGTGCATGAATATGAAATGGAATAGTACCGTGATGCACCAATCCACAGCGATGGTAAATCGATGGCCAACCACGTTGATCACATTATACCATAAAATTCACATGAAGAAAATGAAGGGTAAAAAAACATCCAAGACCTGGAAGTGATTCGGATATGGTTTTTTGGGTATGAAACTATGCATTGACTTCGTTAAGCCATCAAAGCTGTAGAGCTCATAGAGTTCTTCGTTTTGACTGGTTATGGCTCTCGTAACTCAAAAAGAGTCAATCGTTATGGCCGTCCGAAGTATCGATATCCTTTGGGGGCAAAATCTACGGTGCAAGGTACAACATCCGTCCATAATGCCGAAACTGTGCCATACGAATTTTACAAATTAGTGCGTGGATTTGAAAAAGAACTGTACCATGGTGTACCACTCTCCAGCGATGGTAAATCGACGGCCAGCCATGCTGATCCCGTTTTACCATGAAATTCATGTGAAGAAAACGAAGCGTAAAAAAACATCCGAGTCCTGAAAGTGATTCGGATAGTGGTTTTTTGGGTATGAAACTATGCATTGATGGTTTATAGCCATCAAAGGCGTAGAACTCACAGAGACCTTCGTTTTGACTGGTTATGGCTCCCGTTACTTCAAAAGAGTCAACCGTTACATTTGTCCGAAGGATCTATATCCCATGGGCGTAACATCTACGGTGTGAGGTGCAACATCCGTCCATAATGTCGAAACTGCGCCATACAACTTTTGCAAATGAGTGCACAGATTTAAAATCGAATAGTACCATGGTCCACCATTCTCCAACGATGGTAAATCGATGGCCAGCCACGTTGATCCTGTTTTACCATAAAATTCACACGAAGAAAACGAAGGGTAAAAATAATTTCGAGTCCTGAAAGTGGTTCGGATAGTGTTCTTTGGGTGTGAAACTTCGCATTGATGGCTTAAAGCCAACAATGCCGTAGAACTTACAGAGACCTTCTTTTAGACTAGTTATGGCTCCCGTAACTCCAAAAGAGCCAACCGTTATGGCTGTCCAAAGGACCGATATCCCATCGACGCAACATCTACGGTGCAAGGTGCAACATCCATCCATAATGTTGAAACTGCGTCGTACGACTTTTACAAATGAATGCATGGATTTGAAATGGAATAGTAGCATGGTGCAACACTCTCTAGCGATGGTAAATCAATGGCCAGCCACATTGATCCCGTTTGACCATAAAAATCACGTGAAGAAAATGCAGGGTAAAAAAAACATCCGAGTCCTGAAAGTGATTCGGATAGTTTACTTAGGTATGAAACTATGCGTTGAGGGCATAAAGCTAGCAAAGTCGTAGAGCTCATAGAGACCATCCCGTAACTCCAAAAGAGTCAACCGTTATGGCTGTCTAAAGGATCGATATCCCTTGGGTGCAACATCTACGGTGCAAGGTGGAATATCCGTCCATAATGTCTAAACTGCGCCTTACGACCTTTACAAATGAGTGCATGAATTTGAACGGTGCACTACTCTCCAGCGATGATAAATCAATGGCCAGCCACGTTGATCCCGTTTTACCATAAAATTCACGTGAATAAAACGAAGGGTAAGAAAAACTTTCGAGTCCTGAAAGTGATTCGAATAGTGTTTTTTTGGATATGAAACTACGCATTGATGGCTTAAAGCCGTCAAAGCCATAGAACTCACAGGGACCTTTGTTTGATAATATATGGCTCCCGTAACTCCAAAAGTGTCCGAAGGATCGATATCCCTAGGTGCATCGTATATAGTGCAAGGTGCAACATCCGTCCATAATGTCGAAACTGCGCCGTACGACTTTACATAAAAGCTCTTGGATTTGAAATGGAATAGTATCATGGTGCACCACTCTCCAGCGACGGTAAATCGGTGACCAGCCACGTTGGTCCCGTTTTAACATAAAGTTCACATGAAGAAAACGCAAGGGAAAAAACTTCTGAGTCCTGAAAGTGATTCGGATAGTGTTTTTTTGGGTATGAAACTGTGCATTGACGTCTTAAAGCTGTCAAAGCCATAGATATCATAGAGACCTTCATTTTGATAGGTTATAGCTCCCGTGACTCCAAAAGAGTCAACCGTTATGGTTGTCTGAAGGATCGATATACCCTGCGCGCAACATCTACGGTGCAAGGTGCGACATCTTTCCATAATGTCAAAACTGCGCCTTACGATCTTTACAAATGAGTGCATGAATTTGAAACGGAATAGTACCATGGTGCACCACTCTTCAGCGATGGAAAATCGGTGGCCATCCACCTTGGTCCCGTATTACCATAAAATTCACATGAAGAAAACGAAGGAAAAAAAAAAATTCGAGTCCTGAAAGTGATTCGGACAGTGTTTTTCAGGGATGAATCTATGCATTGACGGCTTAAAGTCATCAAAGCCATAGAACTCACAAAGGCCTTCATTTTGACTGGTTATGACTCCCGTAACTCTAAAGAGTCAACGGTTATGGCTGTCCGAAGGATCGGTATCCCCTAGGCGCAACATACACGGTACAAGGTGCAATATTCATCCATATGCCGAAACTGCACCGTACGACTTTTACAAATGACTGCACGGACTTGAAACAGAATAGTACCATGGTGCGTCACTCTACAGCGAAGGTAAATCGATGACCGGCCACGTTGATCCCGTTTTACCACAAAATTCACGTGAAGAAAACGAAGGGGAAAAAACTTCCGAGTCTTGAAAGTGATTCGGATATTGTTTTTTTGGGTATGAAACTATGAATTGACGACTTAAAGCTGTTCAAGATGTAGATCTCACAGAGAAATTCGTTTTGACAGGTTATGGCTTTCGTAACTCCAAAAGAGTCAACTGTTATGGCTGTCCGAAGGATCGATATCCCTTATGCGCAACATCTACGTGCAAGGTGCAACATCCGTCCATAATGCCGAAACTACACCATTCGAATTTTACAAATGAGTGCATAGATTTGAAATTGAATAGCACCATGGTGCACCACTCTCCAGCGATGGTAAATCAATGGCTAGCCATGTTGATCCCATTTTACCATAAAATTCACATGAAGAAAACGAAGGGTAAAAAACTACCGAGTCCTGAAAGAGATACGGATAGTTGTTTTGGGTATGAAACTATGAATTGATGGCTTAAAGCCGTCAAAACCGTAGAACTCACAAAGACCTTAATTTTGACTGGTTATGGCTTCTGTAACTCCAAATGAGTCAACTGTTATGCCTGTTCGAAGCATCGATATCCCTTGAGCGCAACATCTACGATGCAAGGTGCAACATCTGTCCATAATGTCGAAATTGCGCCATACGACTTTTACGAAAATTGTGCATGGATTTGAAATGGAATAGTACCATGGTGCACCACTCTCTAATGATGCTAAATCGATGGCCAGCCACGTTGATCTCGTTTTTCCATAATATTCACGTGTAGAAAACGAAGGGTAAAAAAAATTCCGAGCCCTGAAAGTGATTTGGATAGTATTTTTTGGGTATGAAACTATGCATTGACAGCTTAAAGCTTTAGAAGGTGTAGTTCTCACAGAGACCTTCGTTTTGATAGGTTATGGCTCCTGTAACTCCAAAAGAGTCAACATTTATGGTTGTCCGAAGGATCGGTATCTTGGGTGCAACATTTACGGTACAAGGTGTAACCTCCATCCATAATGCCGAAACTGCACCGTACAACTTTTACAAATGAGTGCATGAATTTGAATCGTAATAGTACCATGGAGAACCACTCTCCAGTGATGGTAAATTGATGGCGAGCCACATTGACCCCTTTTCCCATAAAATTCACGTGAAGAAAACGAAGGGTAAAAAAAGTTTCAAGTCCTGAAAGCGATTCAGATAGTGTGTTTTTTGGGTATGAAACTATTCATTGATGGCTTAAAACCATCAATGTTGAAGAGCTCACAGAGACCTTCCTTTTGACTGGTTATGGTTTTATGGCTATCCGAAGGATCAATATCCCCAGGACGTAACATCTACGTTGCAAGGTGCAACATCTGTCCATAATGCCGAAACTGCGTCATACGTCTTTTAAAAAAGAGTGCATCGATTTGAAATGGAAAGTTCACCACTTTACAGTGATGATAAGTCGATGGCTAGCCATGTTGATCGCGTTTTACCATAAAATTCGCATGAAGAAAATGAATGGTAAAAAAACTTTCGAGTCCTGAAAGTGATTCGGATAGTGTTTTTATGGGTGTGAAACTTTGCATTGACGGCTTAATGCTGTCAAATCCGTAGATCTCATAGAGACCTTCATTTTGACAGATTATGGCCCCATAACTCCAAAAGAGTCAATCGTTATGGCTGTCCGAAGGATCAATATCCTCTAGGCGCAACATCTACGGTGCGAGGTTCAACGTCCATCCATAATGCCGAAACTGCGCCGTACAACTTGTACAAATGAGTGCATGAATTTGAAACGGAATAGTACCATGGTGCACCACTCTTCCGCCATAGTAAATCGATGGCCAACCACATTGATCCCGTTTTACCATAAAACTCACATGAACAAAATGAAGGGTGAAAAACTTTTGAGTCATGAAAGTGATTCGGATAGTGTATTTTGGATATGAAACTATACATTGATGGCTTAAAGCGGTCTAATCCGTAGAATTCACGTGAAAAAACGAATGGTAAGAAAAAATTTTCGAGACCTGAAAGTGATTCGGTTAGTTTTTTTTGGTTATGAAACTATGCATTGATGTCGTTAATCGATCAAAGTCATAGAGCTCACAGAGACCTTCGTTTTGACTAGTTATGGCCCCGTAACTCCACTAGAGTCAACCGTTATGGATGTTCGAAGGATCTATTTCCCTTAAGCGCAACATCTACGATGCAAGGTGCAACATGCGCCCATAATGTCGAAACTGTGCCATACGACTTTTATAAATGAGTTCATGGATTTGAAACGGAATAGTATCATGGTGCACTACTCTCCAGTGATGGTAAATCGATGGTCAACCATGTTGATCCAGTTTTACCAAAAAATTTACGTGAAGAAAAAAAAAGGTAAAAATAACTTCCTAGTCCTAAAATTGATTCGGATAGTGTTTTTTTGGATATGAAACTATGTATTGACAGTTTAAAGTGCCAAAGCCATAGAACTCAAAGTGATCTTCGTTTTGATTGGTTATGGCTCCCGTAATTTCAAAAGAGTCAACCGTTATGGCTGTCCAAAGGATCGATATCCCCTAGGCGCAACATCTACGGTGCAAGGTGCAACATCCGTCCATAATGCCGAAACCGTACCGTACGACTTTTACAAATGAGTGTATGGATTTGAAACGCAATAGTACCATGGTGCACCACTCTCCAGTAATGGTAAATCGATGGCCAGCCACATTGATCCCATTTTACCATTAAATCCACATGAAGAAAACGAGGGGTAATAAACCTTCCAAGTCCTTAAAGTGATTCGGATGGTGTTTTTTAGGTATGAAACTATGCATTGATGGTTTAAAGTCGTCAAAGCCGTAGAACTCATAGAGACCTTTGTTTTGACTGGTTATGGCTCACGTGACTCCAAAAGAGTCAACCGTTGTGGCTGTCCGAAGGATCAATATCCCCTAGGCGTAAAATCTATGGTGCAAGGTACAACATCCGTCCATAATGCCGAAACCGCGACGTAAAAATTTTACAAATAATTGCATGGTTTTGAAACGGAACGGTACCACGGTTCACCACTATCCAGCGATGGTAAATTGATGGCCAACCACCGGTTTCACCATAAAATTCACGTGAAGAAAACGAAGGGTAAAAAAAACTTCCGAGCCCTGAAAGTGATTCGGATAGTGTTTTTTGGTTATGAAACTATGCATTGACGGCTTAAATCTATGAAAGCCGTGGAACTCATAGACACCTTCGTTTTGAGTGGTTATGATTCCCATAATTCCAAAAGAGTCGACTGTTATGGCTATCCGAAGGATCGATATCCTTTAGGCGCAACATATACGTTGCAAGGTGCAACATCCGTCCATTATACTAAAACTGCGCCGTATGACTTTTACAAACGAGTGCATGGATTTTACCATGGTGCACCACTCTCTAGCGATGGTAATTCGATGGCCAGCCACGTTAATCCCGTTTTACCATAAAACTAACGTGAAGAAAACGAAGGGTAAAAACTTCCGAGTCCTAAAAGTGATTCAGATAGTGTTTTTTTGGTTATTAAACTATGCATTGAAAGTTTAAAGCTGTCAAAGCGGTAGAACTCAAAGCGACCTTCGTTTTGACTGGTTTTGGCTCCTGCAACTCCAAAAGAGTCAATCGTTATGGCTGTCCAAAGGATCGATATTCCATGGGCGCAACATCTATGGTGCAAGGTGCAACATCCATCCATAATGACGAACTGCGCAGTACGACTTTTACAGATGAGTGCATGGATTTGGAACATAATAGTACCATGGTGAACCACTCTCCAGCATTGGTAAATCGATAGCTAGCCACGTTGAACCCGTTTTTTCATAAAATTCACGTGAAGAAAACGAAGGGTGCAAAACAACTTCCGAGACCTAAAAGTGATTTGAGTAATGTTTTTCTGGGTACAAAGCTATGCATTGACATCGTTAAGCGATACAAACCATAGAGCTCACAAAGACCTTTGTTTCCACTGGTTATGGCACCCGTAACTCCAAAAGTGTCAACCGTTATGGTTGTCCGAAGGATTGATATCCCTGGGCGCAGCATCTACGATGCAAGGCGCAACATCCGTTCAGAATGACAAACTGCATCATACGACTTTTAGAAATGAGTGCATGGATTTGAAACAGAATAGTACCATGGTGCACCACTCTCCAACGATGGTAAATCGATGGCCAGCCACGTTGATTCGGTTATCCCATAATATTCACATGAACAAAACAAAGGGTAAGAAAAACTTTTGAGTCCTGAAAGTGATTCGGATAGTGTTTTTTAGGTATGAAATAATGCATTGACGGCCTAAAGCCAACAAAGCCGTAGAACCCACAGAGACCTTCGTTTTGGCTGGTTATGGCTTCCGTGTCTCCAAATGAGTCAACCGTTATGGTTGTTCGAAGGATCGATATCCCCTGGGCGCAACATCTACGGTGCAAGGTACAATATCCGTTCATAATGCTAAAACTACACCGTATGACTTTTATAAACGAGTGCATGGATTTGAAACGAAATACTACAATGGTGCAGCACTCTCTAGCGATGGCAAATCGATGGTCAGGCACGTTGATCCTGTTTTACCATAAAATTCAAGTGAAGAAAAAGAAGGGTAAAAAAAAACTTCCGAGTACTGAAAGTGATTCATATAGTATTTTTTGGGTATGAAACTATGCATTGACAGCTTAAAGCAGGCAAAGCCAGAGAAATCACGGGGACATTCGTTTTGACTGGTTATGGCTTCCACAACTCCAAAAGAGTCAACCGTTATGGCTGTCCGAAAGATCGATATCCCATGGTCGCAACATCTACAGTGCAAGGTGCAACATCCATCCATTATGCCGAAAATGCGCTGTACGACTTTTAAAAATGAGTGCATGGATTTCAAACCGAATAGTGCCACGGTGGACCACCCTCCAGCGATGGTAAATCGATGGCCAGCCACGTTGATCCTATTTTACTCTAAAATTCACTTGAAGAAAACGAAGGGTAAAAAACTTTCGAGTCGTGAAAGTGATTCAGATAGTGTTTTTTGGGTATGAATCTATGTATCGACGGCTTAAAGATGTCAAAGCCATAGAACACTCAACGACCTACATTTTGACTGGTTATGGCTCTCGTAACTCCAAAAGTGTCGACCGTTATGGTTGTCCAAAGGATCGATATCCATTGGGCGCAACATCTACGATTCACGATGCAACATCCGTCCATAATGCTGAAACTGCAACGTATGACTTCTACAAATGAGTGCATGGATTTGAAACGGAATATTACCATTGCGCACCACTCTCCAACGATGGTAATTCGATGGCCAGCTACGTTTATCCCATTTTACCATAAAATTCACATGAAGAAAACGAAGGGTAAAAAAATTCCGAGTCCTTAAAGTGATTCGGATAGTGTTTATTTGGGTATGAAATTAAGCATTGACAGCTTAAAGATGTCGAAGCCATAAAGCTCACAGATACCTTCGTTTTGACTAGTTATGGCTCTCTTAACTCCAAAAAAGTCAACCGTTATGGTTGTTCGAAGGATTGATATCCACTTGGTGCAACATCTATGGTGCAAGGTGCGACATCCGTCCATAATGTTGAAACTGCGTCGTACGACTTTTACAAATGAGTGCATGGATTTGAAATGGAATATTACCATGGTGCACCACTATCCAGCGACGGTAAATCGATGGCCAGCCAAGTTGATACCGTTTTACCATAAAATTCACGTGTAGAAAACGAAGGGAGAAAAACTTCCGAGTCCTGAAAATGATTCGGATAGTGTTTTTTGGGTATGAAACTATGCATTGACGATTTAAAGTTGTCAATGCTGTAGAACTCACAAAAACTTTTGTGTTGACTGGCTATGGTTTCCGTAATTCTAAAAGAGTCAAACTATATGGCTATCTGAAGGATCGATATCCCCTAGGCGCAACATCTACGGTGCAAGGTGCAACATCCATCCATAATGACGAAACTGCGACGTACGACTTCTACAAATGAGTGCATGTATTTGAAACGGAATAGCACCATGGTGGACCACTCTTCAGCGATGGCAAATAGACAGCCAGCCACGTTGATCCCATTTTACCATAAAATTCACAAGAAGAAAACGAAGGGAAAAAACATCCGAGACCTGAAAGTGATTCGGGTAGTGTTTGTATGGGTATGAAACTATGCATTGATGTCATTAAGCCATCAAAGCTGTAGAGCTCACAGAGGCCTTCGTTTTGACTGGTTATGGCTCTCGTAACTCCAAAAGAGTCGACTGTTATGGCAGTCCGAAGGATCGATATCCTCTGGACGCAACATCTACGGTGCAAGGTGCAACATCCGTCCATAATGCCGAAACTGTGCCATACGACTTTTACAAATGAGTGCGTGGATTTGAAACTGAATAGTACCATGGTGCACCGCTCTCTAGCAATGGTAAATTGATGGCTAACAACGTTGATTCGATTTTACCATAAAATTCACGTAAAGAAAACGAAGGGGAAAAAATTTGCGAGTCCTGAAAGTGTTTCGGATAGTGTTTTTTTGGATATGAAACTATTCATTGACGGCTTAAAGCTGTCAAAGCCATAAAACTCACAAAGACCTTCGTTTTGACTAGTTATGGCTCCCGTAACTCAAAAATAGACAACCGGTATGGCTGTCCAATGGATCGATTCCCCTGGGCGCAACTTCTATGGTGCAAGGTACAACATCTGTCCATAATGCCGAAACTAAGCCGTATGACTTTCACAAATGAGTGCATGGATTTGAATCGGAATAATACCATGGTGCACCACTCTCCAGCATTGGTAAATTGATGGTCTGACACCTTGATCCCATTTTACCATAAAATTCACGTGAATAAAACGAAGTGTAAAAAAACTTCCGAATCCTGAAAGTGATTTGGTTTGTCTTTTTCTGGGTATGAAACTATGCATTGATGGCTTAAAGCCATCAAAGCTGTAGAACTCACAGAGACCTTCGTTTTGATTGGTTATGGCTCCCGTAACTCCAAAAGAGTCAACCGTTATCGCAGTCCGAAGGATCTGTATCTCCTGGGCGCAATGCAAGGTACAACATCTGTCCATAATACCAAAACTACGCCGTACGGCTTTTAAAATGAGTGCATGGATTTGAAATGGAATAGTACCATGATGCACCACTTTCCAGCGATGGTAAACCGATGGCCAGCCAAGTCGATCCCATTTTACCATAAAATTCAAGTGAAGAAAACGAAGGGTAAAAAAAACTTTCTATTCCTGAAAGTGATTCAGGTAGTCTTTTTTGGGTATGAAATTATGCGTTGATGGCTTAAAGCCAACAAAACCATAGAATAAATATAGATCTTCCTTTTGACTGGTTATAACTCCAGTAACTCATAAGAGTCGATAGTTATGGCTTGCCCGAAGGATCGATATCCCTTGGGCACAACATCTACGGTGCAAGGTGCAACATCCGTCCATAATGTCGAAACTACGCCGTATGACTTTTAGAAATAAGTGCATGGATTTGAAATGGAATATATCATGGTGCACCACTCTCCAACCATGTAAATCGATGGCCAACCATGTTGATCCCGTTTTACTATAAAATTCACGTAAAGAAAACGAAGGGTAAAAAAACTTCCGAGTCCTGAAACTGACTCGGATAGTGTTTTTTGGGTATGAAACTATGCATTGACGGCTTAAAGCTATTAAAGCCATTAAACTCACAAAGACCTTCGTTTTGACTGGTTATGGCTCCTGTAATTCTAAAAGAGTCGACCGTTATTGCTGTCCGAATGATTGATATCTCTGGGTACAACATCTACGGTGCAAGGTGCAAACTTCCGTCCGTAAGGCCAAAACTTCGCCTTATGACTTTTATAAATGAGTGCATGTATTTGAAATGGAATAGCACCATGATGCATCACTCTCCAGCGATGGTAAATCGATGGCCAGCCATGTTGATCCCGATTTACCATAAAATTCAGGTGAAGAAAACGAAGGGTAAAAAACCTTTTGAGACCTGAAAGTGATTCGGGTAGTGTTATTTTGGGCATGAAACTATGCATTGACATCGTTAATCCATCAAAGCCGTAGTGCTCACAGAGAACTTCGTTCTAACTGGTTATGGATCCCGTAACTCCAGGAGAGTCAACCATTATGTTTGCCCGAAAGGTCCATATCCCTTGGGCGCAACATCTACAGTGCTAGGTGCAACATCCGTCCATAATATGAAAACTGCGCCGTATGGCTTTTACAAATGATTGCATGGATTTGAAATGGAATAGTACCATGGTGCACCATTCTCCAGCAATGGCAAATCGATGGTCAGCCACGTTGATCCGGTTTTACCATAAAATTCACGTGAAGAAAACATAGGGTGAAAAAAACTTCTGAATGCTAGAAGTGATTCAGATAGTGTTTTTTGGGTATAAAAGTATGCATTGATGGTTTAAAGCTGTCAAAGCCATAGAACTCACATAGACCTTTGTTTTGACTGGTTATGGCTCCCGTAATTCCAAAAGAGTCAACAATTATGGCTGTCTGAAGGATTGATATCCCCTGGGAGCAACATCTACAAAGCAAGGTGCAACATCCGTCCATAATGCCAAAACTGCACTTTACGACTTTTACAAATTAGTGCATGGATTTGAAACCGAATAGTACCATGGTGCATCATTCTCCAGCGATGGTAAATCGATGGCTAGCCACATTGATCCCTTTTTACCATAAAATTCATGTGAAGAAAACGAAGGGTAAACCGGGTAGTGTTTTTTTCATTATGAAACCATGCATTGAAGTCGTTATGCCATCAAAGCCGTAAAGCTCACAGAGACCTTCGTTTTGACTGGTTATGGCTCCCGTAACTCCAAAAGAGTAAACCTTTATGGCTGTCCGAAGGATCGATATCCCTTGGGCGCAACACCTACGGTACAAGGTGCAAACCTATCCATAACGCCAAAACTGGGTCGTATGACTTTTACAAATGAGTACATGGATTGGAAATGGGAGAGCACCATAGTGCACCACTCTGCAGCGATGGTAAGTCGATGGCCAGCCACGTTGATCCGGTTTTACCATAAAATTCACGTGAAGAAAACGAATGGTAAAAAAACCTTCGAGTGCCGAAAGTGATTCAGATAGTAATTTTTGGATATGAAACTATGCATTGATGGCTTAAAGCTGTCAAAGAAGTAGAACTCACAAAGACCTTCTTTTTGACTGGTTATGGCTCTCGTAACTCCAAAAGAGTCAACCGTTATGGCTGTCCGAAGGAACGATATCTCCTAGAAGCAACATCTATGGTGCAAGGTGCAACATCTGTCCATAATGCCGAAACTGCGCCGTACGACTTTTACAAAAGAGTGCATGGATTTGAAACGGAATAGTACCACAGTGCATCGCTCTCCAGCGATGGTAAATCGATAGCCATCCACCTTGATCTGGTTTAGCATAAAATTCACAAGAAGAAAATGAAGGGTAAAAAAAACTTCCGAGTTCCAAAGTGATTCGAATAGTGTTTTTTTGGTATGAAACTATGCATCGATGGCTTAAAGATGTCAAAGCCGTATAACTCACAAAGACCTTCATTTTGACCGGTTATGGATCCCGTAATTCCAAAAGTGTCAACCGTTATGGCTGTCCGAAGGATCGATATCGCTTGGGCGCAACATCTACGGTGCAAGGTGTAACATCCATCCATAATGGCGAAACTGCACCGTGCGAATTTTACAAATGAGAGCATGGATTTGAAATGGAATAGTACCATGGTGCACCACTCTTCAACGATGGTAGTTTGATGGTCAGACATGTTGATCCTGTTTTACCATATTGACCCGCCTTTTAGCAAGGCCATGGACAGGCGGATTTAACATTATCAACTGCTCGGTCGTCGAGGCTGGTGTATGATGGAGTTAGTCGACTGGATGGATGGATGACGCAACGCGCTTGAAAAATGGAAATTGGATTGGATAAAGATGGACCGACTATAATTTGGGTCTAGGAAATTTGGTTCGGTCTGCAAAGTTAGAATCCGTTCGGCATTATGATAAGATCGTGCCGCTCGGCATTGGTGAGGTGTTTTGGTTCTAAAAGTACAGTTCGGCATAATAGGCCGTTCGGCATGATGGGTCGTTCGGCATGGTGGATCGTTTGGCATGATGGAGCGTTCGACATAATGGGTCGTTCGGCATGGTGGATCATTCGGCATGATGGATCGTTCGGCATAATCGGTCGTTCGGCATGGTGGGTCGTTCGGCATGGCCCAGCAAGCAGAGGGAATGTCCCAGCAGGGGGCAGCCCCCAATCAACAGACGACTACCAACCTAGATGGATCTAGACTCGGGGGCATGCCACCAGGAAATGCTGGACCAGTCCATCGAGGGATGCCAGATGATGCAGCGCAGCGCGACACCAGCAGGAATGCAGGAGTACGAGATGAGGAGTATGTGCTAGAATTTCCTCGTCAACTTGGGGGGGAGACCAGAGGTAACGAACAAGGATTGCAGCTTGACGACAACAACAGACTAGTGGAAATGGTCAGACGGGCTATGAGAGGTGGATTGGTAAATAGACACTTGGAAGATGTGAGTAGGAGTCCCTTTACTCCTACAATCAGGTGAGCTAGGTATCCACCGGACTTTAAGCTACCAATGTTGGATATGTATGATGGGAGAACAGATCCCACCGTTCACCTGATAACGTACATGAGGCATATGGAGGTATTGAGGGCATCAGATGAGGTCATGGCTCGATTCTTTCCATTGTATTTTACGGATATTGCAGCTATGTGGTTCAGATAGCTGGAGAGTGGTTCTTCAGCACATGGACGGAGCTGATTGAAAAATTTATGAAACAGTTTCGGGTCCATATAGTCAGACCCAAGAACATAATGACCTTGACATCGATGAAACAATGGAGGGGAGAGTCGCTCAGGAACTTCTTAACCAGATTTAACGCAGCACTAGCCTCAGTGCATCGACCTGATCCGTCAATGGTTTTGATGGCAGCAGTCTCGGGAATCACGGATAATTCGAACTTCAAGATATCATTAGAAAGGGACCCAACGAGGGATCTCGGGGAGTTCTACCATGAGGCAGAAAGGTTTTTAAGACAGGAGGATGCACAGGCTAAGAGAGTAAGGAGAGAGGCTGAAGTTTATGCAGTGAGGGGTGGAGGTTCACCCTTCGAGGATTCAAGTAAAGATGATAAAGGAAAAAGGAAAACAAATGGCAACGGTGGCACTTTGAAGAAACCTCGAAAGAAGTCAAAGTTTTCTTTTTACATAGATTTAACCGAGACTCTTGAAAGAATTTACTTGGACACTCGGGGCGACTCCAGTATCGAAAGCCAGCAAGGAGAGAGCCTACTGAATACGAGTGGACATCGGGGAAGCATTTCCTATTCCATGAGCTGGATGGACACAACACAAACGACTGTAGGAATTTGAGGGATATCATTGAGGAGCATGTAAGGAATGGTCATCTACAACAGTATGTCAGGAATCGAGCTATGGCAGTGAGACAAGAGAGACCACCACCTACCTCGAACGGAGATGGCACTGGATCTGGGCAACGTCAGCTCATTATCCACTAAATAGGTTTATGGTTTTTGAATAAGTAATAGAACTAAAAGTAATGCGTCTAGGTCACTTACACACGTACGGGATCGACGACGTTCCCTAGGCGTGCTCTGAGATGACGAAAAACCGTACTACTTGAGTCTATGAAATCCTAATTTCTCTCTGTTTTTCTGCAACTTTGGTTTTCTCTTTCGTACTTTGGATATTCACTTTTCTTTCGTATGGTTTTGGAATTTGGATTGAACTCCCGATTTGGTTGGTTTTTTGGTTTGCCATTTTGGTTTTCTAATTGGATTTGGATCACTGTATTAAAACAATTCAGGATTAGCGATTACTGTCCCGATTGAAGAGATAGGGAAGTGGTCGCGAGTTACGAGTCCCTTCGTCAGAGAGCGATGGAATGGACTCGGACAAAATATCAAAAGTCCTTGGCCGTAGTGCCGAGGCCGGTGAATGTAAAAGTCCTTGGTCGGAGTGCCGAGGCCAATGAATGTCAAAGTCCTTGGCTGGAGTGCCGAGGCCGGTGAATATCAAAAGTCCTTGGCTAGAGTGCCGAGGCCGGTGAATATCAAAATTCCTTGGCCGTAGTGCCGAGGCCGGTGAATGTCAAAGTCCTGGTCGGAGTGCCGAGGCCGGTGAATATCAAAAGTCCTTTGTCGGAGTGCCGAGGTCGGTGAATTTCAAAGTCCTTGGCCGGAGTGCCGAGGCCGGTGAATATCAAAGTCCTTGGGCGAAATGCCGAGGCCGGTGAATGAAAAATTCCTTGGCCAGAGTGCTGAGGTCGGAGAACATAAAAGCCCTTAACAGGAAGGTCAAGGCTGGAACAGGATAACACGACGCGGCAAGGTCTATAGATTCAAGGATAAACCCAGAGAGGTCATGGATTTGATAATATGGTTACGAAAGGGATATGGACTTTGGATATTGGATTTAAGGCTATTCAAAACACACCTTCCAACAGCAAAGCATGTTTTGGAGGGCAAGTGTTAACCCGCCTTTTAGCAAGGCCATGTACAGGCGGATTTAACATTATCGACCGCTCGGTCGTCGAGGCTGGTGTATGATGGAGTTAGTCGACTGGATGGATGGATGACGCAACGCGCTTGGAAAATGGAAATTGGATTGGATAAAGATGGATCGACTATAATTTAGGTCTAGGAAATTTGGTTCGGTCTGGAAAGTTAGAAGTCGTTCGGCATTATGATTAGATCATGTCGCTCGGCATTGGTGAGGTGTTTTGGCTCTGAAAGTACGGTTTGGCATAATGGGTCGTTCGGCATGATGGATCATTTGGCATGGTGGATCGTTCAGCATGATGGATCGTTCAGCATAATGGGTCGTTCGGCATGTTAGATCGTTCGACATGATGGATCGTTTGGCATAATGGGTCATTCGGCATGGTGGATCGTTCAGCATGATGGGTTGTTTGGCATGATGGGCCGTTCGGCATGATGCATCGCTCGGCATGAGCAACCCATTCGGCATACGAATGTCGTTCGGCATGAACTCCTCGTACGGAATATGAGTGCCATGCGGCATGGCTACCTCGTTCGGCATACGGGTGCATTCGGCATGGCTACCTCGTTCGGCATACGGGTGCATTCGGCATGGCTACCTCGTTCGCATACGGGTGCGTTCGGCCCGGCTGCCTCGTTCGGCATTCTCTGTTTCAACCAACCTCGTTCGGTATGCATGGATCGGCATCAAGTGGCTCGGCATTGATGGGATATGGCTTTTCCCAGGTAGCTCGGCAAATGCCACTCGGTCAGGGACGAAGGATATACGTGGCTCGGCAATGGCCTTGTTGGGCCCAAGCATTCAGGAGGCACAACCACTCAGGATTCGCCTATAAATATAGCACATGGGGGTTCAAAAATAGGATCTTCTGCTCTCCGCTCTCTAACTTTCTATTTTCCAAGGCTAAAGTTTACTCTATCAGTTTGTAACTGTAATTGATTCGAACATCAATAAAAAGGAAACTTCTAAAGTGGACGTAGGCCGGAGTTAGTCGAACCACTATAAAATCTGTGTTCTTTACTGCTTTCATTCTAATTTCGACTATTCTTCATATTATTATTCTCTACATATATTCTATCTGTCACCTGTTACCGTTAGTTGGTGCTTTCATTTACATTTGGATGTTAGTGGTCAATTTTGGCGCTAACATACCGTAAAATTCACATGAAGAAAAAAAAGGGTAAAAAAAAACTTTCGAACGCTGAAAGTGATTCGGATAGTGTTTTTTTGGGTATGAAACTATGCATTGACGGCTTAAAGAGGTCAAAGCCATAGATCTCACAAAACCATCGTTTTCACTAGTTATGGCTACTGTGACTCCAAAAGAGTCAACCATTATGGCTGTCCGAAGGATCGATATACCCTAGGCGCAACATCTACAGTGCGAGGTGCAACATTCACTCATAATGCCGAAATTGCGTCGCATGACTTTTACAAATGAGTGCATGGATTTGAAATGGAATAGCACCATGGTGCACCATTATACAACGATGGTAAATTGATGCCAGCCACGTTGATCCCGTTTTATCACAAAATTCATGTGAAGAAAACGAAGGGTGAAGAAAACATCCGAGACCTTAAAGTGATTCGAGTAGTGTTTTATGGATATGAAACTATGCATTGAGATCGTTAAACCATCAAAGTCGTAGTGCTCACA
Source organism: Allium cepa (assembly GCA_030765085.1). Classification (NCBI taxonomy): domain Eukaryota; kingdom Viridiplantae; phylum Streptophyta; class Magnoliopsida; order Asparagales; family Amaryllidaceae; genus Allium; species Allium cepa. The sequence goes on from CM060935.1 coordinate 66,266,062, forward strand.
GAGACATTAGTTTTGACTGGTCATCGCTCCCGTAACTCCAAAAGAGTCAACCGTTATGGATGTCCGAAGGATTGATATCCCCTAGGCGCAACATTTATGGCACAAGGTGCAACATCCGTCCATATTGTCGAAACTGCACCGTACGACTTTTAAAAATGAGTGCATGGATTTGAAACAGAAAAGCACCATAGTGCGCCGCTCTCCAGCGATGGTAAATCGATGGTCAACCACGTTGATCCGGTTTTACCATAAAATTCACATGAAGAAAACGAAGGGTAAAAAAACTTCCAAGTTCTTAAAGTGATTTGGATAGTGTTTTTTTGGGTATGAAACTATCCATTGATGTGCTAAAACTGTCAAAGCCATATAACTCAAAAAGACCTTCATTTTGATTGGTTATAGCTCTCGTAACTCCAAAAGAGTCAACCGTTATGGCTGTCGAAAGGATCTATATCCCCTGGGAGCAACATCTACGGTGCAAGGTGCAACATTTGTCCATAATGTCGAAACTACGTCATACGACTTTTACAAATGAGTGCACGAATTTGAAATGGAATAGTACCGTAGTGCACCCCTCTCCAGCGATGGTAAATCAATGGCTATCCACGTTGATCCAGTTTTCCCATAAAATTCACGTGAAGAAAACGAAAGTAAAAAAAACTTCTGAGTCCTGAAAGTGATTTGGATAGTGTTTTTTTGGTATGAAACTATGCATTGATGCTTAAAGCTGTCAAGCCGTAGAACCCTTCGTTTTGACTTGTTATGGCTGTTGTAATTCCAAAAGAGTCAATCGTTATGGCTGTCTGAAGGATCGATATCCCTTGGGAGCAACATCTACGGTGAAGGTGAAACATCCATTCATAAAGCGAAAATTGCGTCGTACGACTTTTACAAATGAGTGCATGGATTTGAAATGGAATAGTGCAAGATGCACCACTCTCTAGTGATGGTAGTTCGATGGTCAACAACGTTGATTCTGTTTTGCCATAAAATTCACGTGAAGAAAACGAAGTGTAAAAAAACTTTCGAATGCTAAAAGTGATACAGATAGTGTTTTTTTTTTGGTATGAAACTACGCATTGACGGCTTAAAGAGGTCAAATTTGTAGATCTCACAGAGACCTTCGTTTTCACTGGTTATGGCTCCTGTAACTTCAAAAGAGTCAACCATTATAGTTGTCCGAAGGATCGATACACCTACGGTGCAAGGTGCAACATTCGTTCATAATGTCGAAATAGCGCCGCATGACTTTTACAAGTGCAAGGATTTGAAATGGGATAGCACCATGTCGCACCACTATCCAACGATGGTAAATCGATGCCAGCCACGTTGATCCCGTTTTACCACAAAATTCACGTGAAGAAAACGAAGGCTAAAAAAATTTCCAAGACCTGAAAGTGATTTATGTGGTGTTTTTTGGGTATGAAACTATGCATTGAGGTCGTTAAGCCATCAAACTCTTAGAGCTCATAGAGACCTTCATTTTGACTAGTTATGGCTCCCATAACTCCAAAAGAGTCAATCGTTATGGCTGTCCGAAGGACCGATATCCCCTGGGCGCATCTTCTATGATACAAGGTGCAACATCCATCCATAATGCCGAAACTGCGCCTTACGACTTTTACAAATGAGTGCTTAGATTTGAAATGGAATAGTACCACGGTGCACCACTCTCCAGCGATAGTAAATTGATGTTCAACTAGGTTGATCTGGTTTTACCATAAAATTCACGTGAAGAAAACAAAGAGTAAAAAAACTTCCAAGTTCTGAAAGTGATTTTGATAGTTTTTTTGGGTATGAAACTATATATTGACGGTTTAAAGCCGTCAAAGTCGTAGAACTCAAAGAGACATCCGTTTTGACTAGTTATGGCTCCCGTAACTTCAAAAGGGTCAACCGTTATTGCTGTCCGAAGGATCAATATCCCCTGGGCGTAAAATCTATAGTGCAAGGAGCAACATCCATCCATAATGCCGAAAATGCGTCATATGTCTTTTACAAATGAGTGCATGGATTTGAAACGGAATAGTAACATGTTGCACCACTCTCCAGTGATGGTAAATTAATGGCCAGCCATGTTGATCCCGTTTTACCATAAAATTCACATGAAGAAAACGAAGGGTGTTCAGGTAGTGCTTTTTTGGTTATGAAACTATGCATTGACCTCGTTAAGCCATCAAAGTCGTAGAGCCCAAAGAGAATTTCGTTTTGACTGTTATGGCTTCCATAACTCCAAAATAGCCAAACGTTATGGCTGTGCGAATGATCGATATCCCCTAGGCGCAACATCTACGGTGCAAGGTGCAACATCCATCCATAATGTCAAAAATGCGTCGTATGACTTTTAAAAATGAGTGCATGGATTTGAAACGGAATAGTACCATGGTGCACCACTCTCTAGAAATGGTAAATTGATGGCCAGCCACCTTGATCTCGTTTTACCATAAAATTCAAGTGAAGAAAACGAAGGATAAAATAAACTTTCGAGTCCTGAAAGTGATTCGGATAGTCTTTTTTGGGCATGAAACTATTCATTGATGGCTTAAAGCCATTGAAGCTGTAGAACCCACAGAGACCTTCATTTTGACTGGTTATGGCTCCCGTAACTCCACAAGAGCTAACAGTTATGGCTATTCGAAGGATCGGTATCCCCTGGGCGCAACATCTTCGGTGCAAGATGCAACATCCATCCATAATGCCAAAACTGCATCATACTTTTACAAATGAGTGCATGGATTTGAAATGGAATAGTACCATGGTGCACACTCTTCAGCGATGGTAAATCGATGGCCAGCAAGTTGATCCCGTTTTACCATAAAATTCACGTGAAGAAAACGAAGGGTAAAAAAGAACTTCTGATTCTTGAAAGTGATTCGGATAGTCTTTTTTTGGATATGAAACTATGCATTTATGGATTAAAGCCAACAAAGCCGTAGAACTAATAGAGACCTTCGTTTTGACTAGTTATAGCTCCAGCAACCCCAAAAGAGTCAATAGTTATGGCTGTCCGAAGGAATGATATCCTTTGGGTGCAACATCTACGGTGCAAGGTGGAACATCCATCCGTAATGCCGAAACTGCACCGTACGACTTTTAGAAATGAGTGCATGGATTTGAAATGGAATAGCACCATGGTGCACCACACTCCAACCATGGTAAATCAATGGCCAGCCACGTTGATCTCGTTTTACTATAAATTCACACGAAGAAAACGAAGGGTAAAAAAACTTCCGAGTCCTGAAAGTGACTCGGATAGTGTCTTTTTAGGTATGAAATTATGCGTTGATGGGTTAAAGTTGTCAAAAAGGTAGAACTCATAGAGACCTTCGTTTTGACTGGTTATGACTCATGTAATTCCAAAAGAGTCAACTGTAGTGGCTGTCCGAACGATCGATATCCCATGGGTGCAACATCTACGGTGCAAGTGCAAACATCCTTCCATAATGTCGAAACTGCGACGTACGACTTTTACAAATATTCACATGAAGAAAACGAAGGGTAAAAAAATTCCAAGACCTAAAAGCGATTCGGGTAGTTTTTTTGGGTATGAAACTATGCATTGACATAGTTAAGCCATCAAAGTCGTAGAGCTCACAAAGACCTTCGTTTTGACTGGTTATGGCTCCCGTAAATCCAAAAGAGTCAACCGTTATGGCTACCTGAAGATCGATATCCCCTGGGCGCAATATCTACGGTGCTAGGTGCAACATCCGCCCATAATGTAGAAACTGCGTTGTATGACTTTTACAAATGAGTGCATAGATTTGAAATGGAATAATACAATGGTGCACCACTCTCCAGCGATGGTAAACCGATGGTCAGCCGCGTCGATTCGGTTTTACCATAAAATTCACGTGAAGAAAACATAGGGCAAAAAAACTGAGTCCTAAAAGTGATTCGGATAGTGTTTTTTGGGTATGAAACTATGCATTGATGGCTTAAAGCTGTCAAAGCTGTAGAACTCACATAAACATTTGTTTTGACTGGTTATGGCTCCTGTAATTCCAAAAGAGTCGACTATTAGGGCTTTCTGAAGGATCGATATCCCCTGGGCGCAGCATCTACGGAGCAAGGTGCAACATCCGTCCATAATGCCGAAACTGCGCTGTATGACTTTTAGAAATGAGTGCATGGATTTGAAACGGAATTGTACCATGATGCACCATTCTCCAGCGATGGTAAATCGATGGCCGGCCACGTTGATCCCGTTTTACCATAAAATTCATGTGAAGAAAATGAAGGGTAATTCAGGTAATGTTTTTTGGATATGAAACTATGCATTGAAGTCGTTAAGCCGTCAAAGCCATAAAGGTCATTGAGGCCTTCGTTTTTATTGGTTATGGCACCCTTTACTCCAAAAGAGTCAACTTTTATGACTGTCCGAAGGATCAATATCCCATGGGCGCAACACCTACGGTGCAAGGTGCAACATCTGCCCATAATGCCAAAACTGGGTCGTATGACTTTTATAAATGAATGCTTGGATTAGAAATGGAAGAGCCCTATAGTGCACCACTCTCCAGCGATGGTAAATCGATGGCCAACCACGTTGATCCGGTTTTTCCATAAAATTCACGTGAAGAAAACGATAGGCAAAAAAAGGCTTAGAGTCCCGAAAATGATTCGGATAGTGTTTTTTTGGGTATGAAACTATGCATTGACGGCTTAAAGCTATCAAAGCCGTAGAACTCAGAAAGACCTTCATTTTGATTGGCTATGACTCTCGTAACTCCAAAATAGTCAGCCGTTATGGCCGTCCGAAGGAACGATATCCCCTAGAAGCAATATCTACGGTGCAAGGTGCAAAAACTGTCCATAATGCCGAAACGGCGCCGTACGCCTTTTACAAATGAGTGCATGGATTTGAAACTGAATAATACCATAGTGCACCACTCTCCAACGATGGTAAATCGATGGCCATCCACGTTGATCCGGTTTTACCATAAAATTCAAGTGAAGAAAACGAAGGGTAGAAAAAAAAAACTTCCGAGTCCTGAAGTGATTCAGATAGTGTTTTTTGGGTATGAAACTATGCATTGATTGCTTAAAGCTATCAAAGCCATATAACTCACAAAGACCTTGTTTTGACCGGTTATGGCTCCGGTAATTTTAAAAGAGTCAACCGTTATGGCTGTCTGAAGGATCCATATCCATTGGACGCAACATCTACAGTGCAAGGTGCAACATCCGTCCATAATGGCAAAACTGCACCATATGACTTTTACAAAGGAGTGCACATATTTGAAATGGAATAGTACCATGGTGCACCACTCTCCAGCGATGGTAGTTCGATGGTCAGCCATGTTGATCCCGTTTTACCATAAAATTCATGTGAAGAAAATGAAGGGTAAAAAAACTTTCGAACGATGAATGTGATTCGGATAGTGTTTTTGGCTATGAAACTATGCATTGACGGCTTAAAACTATCAAAGCCATAGATCTCATAGATACCTCGTTTTGACTGTTATGGCTCCCGTAACACCAAAAGAGTCGTCCGTTATGGCTGTCCGAAGGATCGATATACCCTGGACGCAACATTTGTGGTGCAAGGTGCAACATTTGTCCATAATGCTGAAACTGCACCGCATGAATTTTACAAATGATTACATGGATTTGAAATGGAATAACACCATGGTGCACCAATATCCAACGATGGTAAATCGATGGCCAGCCACATTGATCCCGTTTTACCGCAAAATTCATGTGAAGAAAAAGAAGGGTAAAAAAAAACTTCCGAGACCAGAAAGTGATTCGGGTAGTGTTTTTTGAGTATGAAACTGTGCATTGTGGTCGTTAAGCCATCAAAGCTGTAGAACTCATAGAGACCTTCATTTTGGCTAGTTATGGCTACCGTAGCTCCAAAAGAGTCAACCGCTATGTCCGATGATCGATATCCCCTGGGCGCAACATCTATGGTACAAGGTACAACATCCGTCCATAATGCCGAAACTACGCCGTACGAATTTTAAAAAAGAGTGCATGGATTTGAAATGGAATAGTACTATGGTGCACTACTCTCCAGCGATGGTAAATCGATGGTTAGCCACGTCGATCCGGTTTTAACATAAAATTCATGCAAAGAAAACGAAGGTAAAAAAAAACTTCCAAATCCTGAATGTTATTCGGATAGTGTTTTTTTGGGTATGAAACTATGCGTTGACATCTTAAAGCTGTCAAAGCCGTAGAAATCACAAAGACCTTCGTTTTGACTGGTTATGGTTCTCGTAACACCAAAAGAGTCAACCGTTATAGCTGTCTGAAGGATCTATATCCCTTGGGAGCAACATCTACGTTGCAATATGCAACATCTGTCCATAATGCCGAAACTACGCCGTATGACTTTTACAAATGAGTGCATGGATTAGAAATAGAATAGTAGAATAGTGCACCACTCTCCAGCGATGTTAAATTGATGGCCATCCACATTGATCCAGTTTTGCCATAAAATTCACGTGAAGAAAACGTAAGGTAAAAAAAATTCAAGTCTTAAAAGTGATTCTGATAGTGTTTTTTGGGTATGAAACTATGCATTGATGACTTAAATCTATCAAAGCCGTAGAACTCACAAAGACCTTCGTTCTGACTGGTCATGGGTCTCGTAATTCCAAAAGCGTCAACCGTTATGATTGTCCAAGGATCGATATCCCTTGGGCGCAACACCTATGGTGCGAGGTGCAACATCCGTCCATAATGCTGAAACTGCGCCGTACGACTTTTACAAATGAGTGCATGGATTTGAAACGGAATAGTACCATGGTGCACTGCTCTCCAGCGATGGTAGTTCGATGGTCAGCCACGTTGATCCTATTTGTAACGACCCGGAATTTGAGGCAATATCAATTTAATAATCTGCAATAATAATTTAATTGATTTGATAATTTTCTTTATAAGTTTAGTTTAAATTGGTGAAATTAATCTTTTAAAGAAAAACAAATATTTAATCTGGTAAGTGTGATCAATATCTTTTGACAATTTAAAATTGGTTAGAATTGTTTCCAAAAGCTAATAAATTTTTATTCTGTTTATAATATATATACATTTGATATATATATTGGGAATAGAAGTTCTTTTGTTTTAAATTAAAGATGAATTTTCAAATTAGAATATATATGTATGTATATGTTATAATATGATATTGTTTTGAAAATTTAATTTAAATCTATTGATAATCTATATATGTATGAATTGTAATTAGAACTTTGGTTTAATTAATATTCTTCAAAAGCCAATCTAAAGACTAATACATTTATTTTCAGATATAAGATTGTTATTTATTTTTAATAGGATAGTTTAAAAAGGTTTTAAACAAAGTTTTGTTTTGTCTTTCTTTTGAAATATTTAAAATGTGATAGTTTCAAAAGAATTTAAACAAGCTTTGTTTTGTTTTAAAATGCTTAGATTTAAATGGTTATAAATGTATGTATAAGATGTATAATTATATTTGTATTATAATTAGTTTTAGAATATTTCCTTTAAAAAGTAAATTTATTTGGATATATGTAAGTATTTATTTACTTAGTAAATTAATATGTTATTTTATGTTTTCATTTAAATTAGATAAAAATTAATTTAAAAATACTTAAGACAAATGTAATCATATTAGTCGCTTTAATAGCACTTGTAAGAAGGTTAAGCTAGCCTATGACAATGTTAATAAGATGAACATGTGGCATCATTTTATTTAGAATTTAAATTTATATAAAAATGATAATTTGAAAAGAAGATTTGTTTTTCACCTTTATTTCTTTGTTTTCTTTTCTAAACCAAACCAAAAGATGTTCTCAAACCTGATAATGGAAAACCCAAAAGTGAATCAAATCTGAAGTAAATTAAAACCTGAAATCTGCAAGAAAATTTAAACCTGCAAATGCAAGTAGAGCTTCAAATCTCAACCTGAAATTAAAGGATGTTCATCTGCATATACAAATCTTCAAAAATCAAAAGCAAGTTTAAAACAACAAATTGATGACATGCAAAGTTTTTCTTCAGCAAGCATATCAGAAGCAATTTTCAGATTTTATTCAAGAGCCTGGAGGAAAGAAAAATAAAACTGCTCTGCCTATATGAACAGGTGAGTAAATATTTTTAAAAATTGGTTAATCTTGTTTGAATTTTAAATGCATATGATGATCTGTGGTTCGATTTGTGAGTTGCATAAAATTTTCCAGGTTTATATTACTGAATTTGTTGATAAGTTCATATAAGTAAGTAAACTGTAAAAATCAAAACCCTCTGTTGTCTATTGTTCTCAGGCCTGAACTCATTCAAATTTGAATCTCCCACTAAAACATGTATGTTTGGTCTTGGTGATTGAATGAAATACTTTATGTAATGTTGAAGACAATTTTAAAAATAATTTCTATAAAATTTAATTTACAAATAGTGTTTAAATAAGAAACTCAGTGAACCTTAAAATGAGGATAAAAGTTAACCATCTTTAATTTTGAATTGAATTACATGCATAAAATAGTGATGTTAAATCATGAATTTAGATGTGAAATTTGTAATTTTAGTTTGGTAATTTATGCGAAATTGGGTTCGGTTTGAAATTGTGATTTTGATGAATTACCGATTATCCATTCAATAATATGACTTGAAATTTTGATCGTAGCTTGTATGTATGTTGTTGATCTTGGGAAAAATACGATTGGAATTGTCTATTGTGTGAATCTTTCGGAATTTAGCTAACTAGGGTTTAAGTTACAGGTTGTTTTCGGCATGAACAGTGAGACATTGCATCGAATATGATGAATCGAGCTCGCTCTTTTTTGGGGTGGATGTTGTGCTTAGGTGTGGCGACTCGGTGGTGGGGTTGGCGTTGGTCAGCGGTGAGGAAGTGACCGGCGATGATGGGTTGTGTGGTTCGAGTGCTATGCAGTTTTGTGCTCGAGAGGGATTTTCGATTCGAGTGTTTAGTTCTTCGATCTGGGTGAGAGTTAGTGATCGCGCACGATTTTGTGACCGATGTTGGTCGTCGCGACGAGCGCTGGTGTCCGGAGGCCGTGGTGCAAGTGCATGTGTGTACATGTTGTACACTGGGTAATGGGATTTGGGGAAGACGTTGGAAATCTCGAAGGTTCTGTCTCGTTTTCAAGGAGACGACTCGAAGTTGCATTTTGGGATTTTGCTTCGGGACTGACCAGTGTTGATTTCGAGTTCGTACTCGAGTGTTGGGGATCGTTGTTTGTGGGTATTGCTGTATAATATGAGTTGCTAATTTAAACATGTAATTGACACTAGGTTGTATAATAAACTCTAGTTGAATAATGTAAGAATCAAACACTAGATTATAGACAAGTTTATAAAGAAAACTAAAGATAAACTTGTTATTTTAAAGTGAAAGTAAATTAAACATTCAAAAGTGAAATTTGAATTTATATTTCAAATTTAAAAATGTTTTAAGTTGTTTGTTTTGAAAATAATTATCTTGATTAAGTTTTAAAATTCAAATTTAAAAGAGTAATTTAAATTTAATTATTAAACCTAAGTTTTAATTTTGAAGTAATACTTTTAATAACAAAGTTTTCATATTTATTTTAAATAAATATGTTTAAATTGGATAATTAAATTATTTTAATTTGATTTCTAAATTCCTTATTTTCAAATAAGGTTGTTATTATGATTTTGAAAATCTAAATTGAATAATTTGTTTAAGTTGTTAAAACTTGATTTAATTCAAATAATTTATTTATGGAATTAAATAATGTTAAATTACTGGGATAATTAACTTAAGAATACTTATTTAACATGTTTTGCTAATAAGTTAAGTTTAATTTAAAATTTATGGATTTCTTAATTTATTAAAGATTTCCTTTAATATTAGAAGTTAATTAATTGTTTAATTAATTTTAAATAATTAATTAATTGTTTATTTAATTTTAATTAATTATGGATTAATTAAGTGAGATTACTTAATGAAGTAAGCAATGGTTAACGTTTGAATGATTAAGAATGGAAGTAATTAATTATGGAAGAAACTAGTAGAGGTTACCCATGGGAGTAATTTAAGTTGAAGTGATTATTGGATGATCACCAAATGATATTAATTAAGAAATTGATTAATATAGTTGTTGAAGTTAATTAATAATGAAGTAATTAATTAATTAATGAATTAAGAATTATTAATAATGATCTTAATTAATTGTTAAGTAATAAATTATGGGAGTAATTAAGAATTATTATTAAGGATGTAATTAGAGATAATTACCTGTTAAGTAATTAAGAGTTAATTACTTAATTATTTAGTTAATTAATTAATGTGATTAAATTAATTAATGAGTGAATTTAACTTAAGATTAATTACTAAGTGTAATTAATTAAAATTGTAATTAATTAATAAAGTAATTAACTAAGGATTAGTTGTTAATTTAAATTGATTAATAATTACTTAATGAAGTAATTAAGGATTAATTAATTGGAGTAATTAATCAAGGATTAATATAATTAAATTAGAAGTTAATTAATTAAGAAGTTAATTAATTAAGATAAGTAATTACAAATTTTTAATTGCTGATTATGATTAATGAATGATTAATTATAAGTTAAGTATTTAATTAATTAAAGTAATCATTAATTAATAAGGATCATTTGTTAATTAATCAAGGTTGATTAATATAAGTGATTAATTTAAGTGCGATTAATTAATTGTAAGTAATTAAAGTTTAATGTAATTAATTATGATTGATTAATAAATGAAGTAAATAGATGATCATTAATTATTGACTTAATGATAGTAATTAAAGGTTAATTACTGAATATGGTTAAGGATGATTACTTGAATGTAATTAAAGTACAATTAATCAGGGAAGATTAATTGAGGAAGATCATTAGAGATGATTAATTTATTTATTTGAAATAAGTAAATGAAGGAGGATTTGAGGTTAATCCAATTGATTTAGAGTTCATCAATTCTTTGGATGGATGATTGATTATTATTGATTGGTTGATATTGGATGGTTGATATTGGGTAATTGATATTGGGTGATTGGTTGATGCCGGACGATTTGGATATCTCTGATATATGTGATATGTTGCTTTGTGAGATAAGTATTGATATGAATTATCTATTGTGATAATTATGATTCATCTATCTTTTTATATACCCTCCTGAATATAAGTTTAACTGTTTGAACCCTTAAGTACAACTTGGACATTAACATGGCATTTGATTTCGATGAGACCGGGATGGGGTTTCCATATTTGGATATCCGAAAACCACATCGATTCCAATTAAACGTTAGGTCGTTAATCCAAGTGGAGCAAGTGAAGACTCGAGGTGTAAGGGCTATACGTCAGTATAACTCTATGGGTGATTCCGTAATGAGTTTGACGGAATAGTACTTATAGGTTCGAGATGATGATCCAGAGTACAAGGGCTATGGTCGTTAACTCTGAGGGTGATTACAAAATGAGTGCAACGAGATAGTGCCTTCGGTTTCGTTCGAACCCGAAACAAACTTGTATGGATTGAATGCTTTCAGAACATCATCAGGTGGACGATGAGCATTCTAAGATAGATGTGTTCTATAAAGGTAATCGCAGCCTCAAGCCTCATCAACCGGGAATGGCTAAAACAGGGGAGGTGCAGCAAGGCTTCGTGGGTAGCTCCCACTGGAGAGCAAGATTTATCCGTGTCTAGAAGTCCCTTTTTATTCGGTTGTGTGGGGCGGTTGAATTCCGGACAACCGCCGGGTTGTCTTGTTCGGGACTGTTCAGTAAGGAATGGTCCCGGCCTTGTGTTGCCTGGAAGCGGGCGTACTCCTTGGTACGGTGATCTAGGCCACGTACTGTGACGGGTGGTATCCCAGTAGCCCTGCCATTGATGGAAACCCATTCTTCCTACGAGACCCTACAGTTTTGATTGTATTACCCACTTTTGTGGCTAGCAGATGGAATTTAATAATGTAACAATTTCGGCTATTTCTTATTTATTTGAAAGCCCTAGACACTATTATAATATCGCTGGATTTCCTATTAAATGTTTTAGTTAGCGTAAGCTAAAAACTTTTCCATGTTTATGTGTGGGAAGTCTTACGTGATACCTTTTCTTTTCAAAGGTTTTTTTAAAGTTAAGCAATTTTAAACCGTTTACTCACACCAGACCCCTGTCTGACCCGAGTGTTTATTTTCTGTTTTATTAAACTCTTGGGTACTCATATTATGTATGAGTAGTCAAATGATTGAGGTTAGCTTGACGAATTCTGGAGGAGATATGAAGCAGGAGGCTTCCACGTGTAGATATATTATGGTTCCGCTGTGTTTGTTTGGTATCAGTATCTGATGTACTTGAGTTGTATAGTTAGACAGATGTTTATAACTGTCTAATATCTGTTATAAGTTGTGTACTCTGATGCAATAAGATACTATGTAATATTTTATGTGATATATTATATATTATTCACTCCGCTGTGAGTCCTCAGATGTTGTTGTCTTTCTTCTTTCTCTTTCTTTTCTTCTTCTATACCTTTCTTTCTTCTAGATGATGCGATTTCCTGGAGATAGGAAGTCGGGTCGTTTCACTATTTTACCATAAAATTCACGTGAAGAAAACGAAGGGTAAAAAAACTTCCGAACGCTGAAAGTGATCCAGATAGGTTTTTTTGGGTATGAAACTATGCATAAATGGCTTAAAGAGGTCAAAGCCGTAGATCTCACAGAGACCTTCGTTTTGACTGGTTATGCCTCCCATAACTCCAAGAGTCAACCGTTATGGCTTTCCGAAGGATCGATATACCCTAGGCACAACATCTACGATGCAAATGCAACATTCGTTCATAACGTCGAAACTGCGCCGCAAGACTTTTACAAATGAGTGCATGGATTTGAAATGAAATAGTACCATGGTGCACTACTATCCAACGATGGTAAATCGATGGCCAGCCATGTTGATCCCGTTTTACCACAAAATTCATGTGAAGAAAACGAAGGGTAAAAAAACTTTCGAGATCTCAAAGTGATTCGGGTAGTGTTTTTTGGGTATGAAACTGTGCATTGAGGTCATTAAGCGATCAAAGCTATAGAGTTCATAAAGACCTTCGTTTTGACTGGTTAGGGCTCCTATAACTCCAAAAGAGTCAACCGTTATGGCCGTCCGAAGGATCGATATCCCCTGGGCGCAACATCTATGGTAGAAGGTGCAACATCCATCCATAATACCGAACCTGCATCGTACAACTTTTACAAATGAGTGCATGGATTTGAAGCGGAATATTACCATGGTGCACCACTCTCCAACGATGGTAAATCGATGGTCAACCATGTTGATCCGGTTTTACCATAAAATTCACGTGAAGAAAACGAAGGGTAAAAAAACTTCCAAGTCCTGATGATTCGGATAGTTTTTTTTGGATATGAAACTACGGAGACCTTAATTTTGACTAGTTATGGCTTCCGTAACTCCAAAAGAGTCAACCGTTATGGTTGTCCAAAGGATCGATATCCCCTGGGTGCAACATTTACGGTGCAAGCTGCAACATCCGTCCGTAATGCTGAGGATGCACCTTATGTCTTTTACAAATGAGTGCATGGATTTGTAATGGAATAGTACCAGCGCCACTTTCCAACGATGGTAACTCAATGGCTAGCCACATTAATCCCATTTTACCATAAAATTCACGTGAAGAAATCGAACGGTGTTCGGGTAGTGCATTTTTGGTTATGAAACTTGCATTGACCTCGTTAAGCCATCAAAGCCATAGAGCTCATAGAAACTTTCGTTTTGACTGGTTATGGTACCCTTAACTCCAAAAGAGTCAACCATTATGGCTAGCCGAAGGATCAATATCCCCTCGTCGCAACATCCACGGTGCAAGGTGCAACATACGTCATAATATTGAAACTGCGTCGTACAACTTTTGCAAATGAGTGCGTGGATTTGAAACGGAATAGTACCCTGGTGCACCACTCTCCAATGATGGTAAATCGATGACCAGCCACGTTGATTCGGTTTTACCATAAAATTCACGTGAAGAAAACGATGGGTTAAAAAAATGTCAAAGTCTTGAAAGTGATTCGAATAGTGTTTTTTCGGGTATGAAACTATGCATTGACGGCTCAAAGCAGTCATAGCCATAGAACTCACAAAGGACTTCGTTTTGACTGGTTATGGCTCTCGTAACTCCAAAATTGTCAATCGTTATGGCTGTCTAAAGGATCGATATCCCCTAGGCGCAACATCTACGGTGCAAGGTGCAAAATCCGTCCATAATGTCAAAACTGCAACGTACGAATTTTAGAAATGAGTGAACGGATTTGAACCGGAATTGTACCATGGTGCACCACTCTCCAGCAATGGTAAATCGATGGCCATCCACGTTGATTCCATTTTACCATAAAATTCACGTGAAGAAAACGATGGGTAAAAAAACTTCTAAGTCCTGAAAGTGACTCGGATAGTATTTTTTGGGTATGAAACTATGCATTGATGGCTTAAAGCTATCAAAGCTGTAGAATTCATAGTGACATTCGTTTTGACTGGTTATGGCTCCGGTAATTCCAAAAGAGTCAACCGTTATGGTTGTCCGAAGGATCGATATACCCTGGTTGCAACATCTACGGTGCAAGGTGCAAACATCCACCCATAAAGCCAAAACTGCGCTGTACGACTTTTACAAATGAGTGCATGGATTTGAAATGAAATAGTACCTTGGTGTACCACTCTCCAGCGATGGTAAATCGAAGGCCGGCCACGTTGATCTCCTTATACCATAAAATCCACGTGAAGAAAACGAAGGGTAAAAAAACTTTCGGGACCTGAAAGTGATTTGGGTAGGGTTTTTTGGGTATGAAACAATGCATTGACATTGTTAAGCCATCAAAGCCGTAGAGCTCGCAGAGATATTCGTTTTGACTCGTTATGGCTCCCGTAACTCCAAAAGAGTCAACCATTATGTCCGTCCGAAGGATCGATATTCCCTAGGAGCAACATCTACGGTGCAAGGTGCAGCATCACTTCATAATGTTGAAACCGTGCGGTACGACTTTTACAAATGAATGCATGGATTTGAAATGGAATAATGCTATGGTGCACCACTCTCCTGCGATTGTAAATCGATGGTCAGCCTTGTTGATCTGGTTTTACCATAAAATTCACGTGAAGAAAACATAGGGTAAAAAAACTTCCGAGTCCTAAAAGTGATTCGGATAGTGTTTTTTGGGTCTGAAATAATGCATCAACGGCTTAAAGCTGTCAAAGCCGCAGAACTCACATACACCTTCGTTTTGACTGGTATGGCTCCCGTAGTTCACTATTATGGCCGTCTGAAGGATTGATATGCAACATCTATGGTGCAAGGTGTAACATCCTTCCGTAATGCTGAAACTGCACCGTACGACTTTTACAAATGATTGCATGGATTTGGAACATAATAGTACCATGGTGCACCACTCTCCAGCGATGGTAAATCACGTTGTTCCCGTTTTACCATAAAATTCATGCAAAAAACGAAGGGTAAAAAAAATTCGAAGACCTAAAAGTGATTCGGGTAGTGTTTTTTTGGGTATGAAACTGCGCACTGAAGTTGTTAAGCCATAAAGCCGTAGAGCTCATAGAGACCATCGTTTTGACTGGTTATGTCTCCCGTAACTCCCAAAGAATCAACATTATGGCTGTTCGAAGGATCGATTTCCCTTGAGCGCAACTTCTACGGTGCAAGGTACAACATCCATCCATAATGCCAAAACTGCGTCGTATGACTTTTAAAAATGAGTGCATGGATTTGAAACGGAATAATATCATAGTGCACCACTCTCAAGCGATGGTAAATAGATGGCCAGCCATGTTGATCCCGTTTTACCATAAAATTCATGTGAAGAAAACAAAGGGTTAAAAAAAACTTCCGAGACCTAAAAGTGATTCGGGTAGTATTTTATGGGTATGAAACTGTGCACTGAAGACGTTAAGCCATCAAAGCCGTAGAGCTCACAGAGACCTTCGTTTTGACTGGTTATGCCTCCCATAATTCCAAAAGAGTCAACCGTTATGGCTGTCCGAAGAATCGATATCCCTTGGACGCAACATCTACGGTGCCAAGTGCAACATCCGTCCATAATGCCGAAACTGTGTCGTACGACTTTAACAAATGAGTGTGTGGATTTGAAACGGAATAGTACCATGGTGCACCACTCTTTAGAGATGGTAAATTGATGGCCAGCCACGTTGATCCGGTTTTACCATAAAATTCACGTGAAGAAAACGAAGGGTAAAAAAAACTTCCGAGTCCTGAAAGTGATTCAGATAGTGTTTTTTGGGTATGAAACTATGCATTGACGGTTTAAATCAGTAATAGCCGTAGAACTCACAAAGACCTTTGTTTTGACAGGTTATGGCTCCCGTAACTCCAAAAGAGTCAACCGTTATGGCTGTCCAAAGAATCGATATCCCATGGGCGCAACATCTACGGTGCAAGGTGTAACATCCGTCCATAATGCGGAAACTACGCCATATGACATTTCCAAATAAGTGCATGAATTGAAAACGGAATAGTACCATAGTGCATCAGTCTTCAGCGATGGTAAATCGATGGCTAGCCACGTTGATCCCTTTTTACCATATAATTCAAGTGAAGGAAACGAAGGGTAAAAAAACTTTCGAATCTTGAAAGTGATTTGGATATTGTATTTTTGTGTATGAAACCACGCATTGACGGCTTAAAGTAGTCAAAGCCGTAGAACTCACAGAGGCCTTTGTTTTGACTGGTTATGGCTCTCTTAACTCCAAAAGAGTCAACCGTTATGGTTGTCTGAAGGATCGATATCCCTTGGGCGCAACATCTACGGTGCAAGGTGCAACATCCGTCCATAATGCCGAAACTGTGCCATACGATATTTAAGAATGAGTGCATGGATTTGAAACGGAATAGTACTATGGTGCACCACTCTCTAGCGATAGTAAATTGATGGCTAGCCACATTGATCCCGTTTTACCACAAAATTCACATGAAGAAAACGAAGGGTAAAAAAAACTTCCGAGTCCTGAAAGTGATTTGGATTTTTTTTGGGTATGAAACAATGCATTGATGGTTTAAAGCTGCCAAAGCCGTATAGCTCACAGAGACCTCCGTTTTGACTGGTTATGGCTCCTAATTCCAAAAGAATCAACCCTTATGGCTATCCGAAGGATCGATATCCATTGGGCAAAACATCTACGGAGCAAGATGCAACATCCATCCATAATGCCAAAACTATGCCGTATGACTTTTGTACATGAGTGAATGGATTTGAAACGGAATAGTACCATGGTGCACCACTCTCCAGCGACGGTAAATCGATGGCCAGCCTCGTCGATCTTGTTTTACCATAAAATTAACATGAAGAAAACGAAGGGTAAAAAAAGCTCCGAGTGCTGAAATGATTCAGATAGTGTTTTCTTGACAATGAAACTATGCATTGATGTCTTAAAGCTATCAAAGCCGTATAACTCATAAAGGCCTTCGTTTTGACTAGTTGTGGCTACCGTAATTCCAAAAGAGTCAACCGTTATGGCTGTCCAAAGGATCAATATCCCCTAGGCACAACATCTACGGTGCAAGGTGCAACATCCGTCCATAATGCCGAAATTGCGCAGTACGACTTTTACAAATGAGTACATAGATTTGAAACGGTATATTACCATGGTGCACCACTCTCCAGCGAAGGTAAATCGATGGCCAACCACGTTGATCCTGTTTTACCGTAAAATTCACATGAAGAAAACGTAGTGTAAAAAAACTTCTAAGACCTAAAAGTGATTCGGGTAGTGTTTTTTAGGTATGAAACTATGCATTGATGTCGTTAAGCCATCATAGTTGTAGAGCTCGCAGAGACCATCATTTTAACTGATTATGGCTTTCGTAACTCCAAAAGAGCCAACCGTTATGGCTGTTCGAAGGATTGATATCCCTTGGGAGCAACATCTACAGTGCAAGGTACACCATCCGTCCATAATGCGAAAATTGCACCGTATGACTTTACAAATGAGTGCATGGATTTGAAACGGAATAGTACCATGGTGCACCTCTCTCCACCGATGGTAAGTCGATGATCAGCCACGTTGATCCGGTTTTACTATAAATTCACAGTGAAGAAAATGAAGAGTAAAAAAACTTCCGAGTCTTGAAAGTGATTCGAATAACATTTTTTAGGTATGAAACTATGCATTGACGGCTTAAAGTAGTCAACGCCATAGAACTCATAGAGACCTTCGATTTGACTGGTTATGGCTCCCGTAACTCCAAAAGAGCCAACCGTTAAGGCTGTCTAAAGGTTCGATATCCCTTGGGCACAACATCTATGGTGCAAGGAGCAACATCCATCCATAATGCCGAAACTGCGCCATATGACTTTTACAAATGAGTGCATGGATTTGAAACGAAATAGTACCATGGTACACCACTCTCCAGCGATGGTAAATCAATGGCCAGCCTCGTTGATCCCATTTTACCATAAAATTCACTTGAAGAAAACGAAGTGTAAAAAAACTTCTGAGTCCTGAAAGTGATTCAGATAGTGTTTTTTTTGGTGTGAAAGTATGCATTGTCGGCATAGAGCTATCAAAGACATAGATATAAAGACCTTCGTTTTGACTGGTTATGGCTCCCACAATTCCAAAAGAGTCAACCGTTATGGCTGTCCGAAGGATCGATATCCCTTGGACGCAGTATCTACGGTGCAAGGTGCAACATCCGTCCATAATGCCGAAACTGCTCCGTATGACTTTCACAAATGAGTGCATGGATTTGAAACGGAATAGTACCATGATGCACCACTCTCCAGCGATGGTAAATCGATGGCCAGCCACGTTGATCCCCTTTTTACCATAAAATTCACCTTAAGAAAACGAAGGGTAAAAAAAACCTCCGAGTCTTAAAAGTGATTCGGGTAGTGTTTTTTGGGTATGAAACTATGCATTGACATCTTTAACACATCAAAGCCGTAGAGCCCACAAAGACCTTCATTTTGACTGGTTATGGCTCCTATAACTCTAAAAGAGTCAACCATTATGGTTGTCCGAAAGATCGATATCCCCGAGGCGCAACATCTACAGTGCAAGGTGCAACATCCGGCCACAATGCCGAAACTGCACCGTACGACTTTTACAAATGAGTGCATGGATTTGAAACGGAGTAGTACCATGGTGAACCACTCTCCAGCGATGGTAAATCAATGGCCACCCACGTTAATCCCATTTTACCATAAAATTCAAGTGAAGAAAACGAAGGGTAAAAAAACTTCCAAGTTCTGAAAGTGATTCGGATAGTGTTGATTTCGGGTATGAAACTATGCATTGATGGCTTAAAGCTGTCAAACCCGTAGAACATACAAAGACCTTCATTTTGACTAGTTATGGCTCTCGTAACTCCAAAGAGTCAACCATTATGGTTGTCCGAAAGATCGATATCCCTTGGGCGCAACGTCAATGTTGCAAAGTGCAACATCCGCCCATGATGCCGAAACTACGCCATATGACTTTTACAAATGAGTGCATGGATTTGAAATGGAATAGTACCATGGTAAACCACTCTCCAGCGATGGTAAATCGATGACCAACCACGTTGACCCCATTTTACCATAAAATTCAAGTGAAGAAAACGAAGGGTAAAAAAACTTCCAAGTTCTGAAAGTGATTCGGATAGTGTTGATTTCGGGTATGAAACTATGCATTGATGGCTTAAAGCTGTCAAAGCCGTAGAACTTACAAAGACCTTCATTTTGACTAGTTATGGCTCTCGTAACTCCAAAGAGTCAACCTTTATGGTTGTCCGAAAGATCGATATCCCTTGGGCGCAACGTCAATGTTGCAAAGTGCAACATCCGTCCATGATGCCGAAACTACGCCATATGACTTTTACAAATGAGTGCATGGATTTGAAATGGAATAGTACCATGGTACACCACTCTCCAGCGATGGTAAATCGATGACCAACCACGTTGACCCCGTTTTACCATAAAATTCAAGTGAAGAAAACGAAGGATAAAAAAAACTTCTGAATCCTGAAAGTGATTCAGATAGTGTTCTTTTGGTTATAAAATTATGCATTGACGTCTTAAAGCATTCAAAGCCATAGAACTCACAAGGACCTTCATTTTGACTGGTTATGGCTTTCGTAACTCCAAAAGAGTCAACCGTTATGGCTGTCCGAAGGATCGATATCTCCTGGCCGCAACATTTACGGTGCAAGGTGCCACATCCGCCCATAATGCTCAAACTCCACCGTACAACTTTTACAAATGAGTGCACAGATTTGAAATGGAATAGTACCATGGTGCACCACTCTCCAGCAATGGTAAAATGATGACCAGCCATGTTGATCCAATTTTACCATAAAATTCAAGTAAAGAAAAGGAAGGGTAAAAATAACTTCCGAGTCCTGAAAGTGATTCGGATAGTTTTTTTTGCGTATGAAATTATGCATTGACTTCTTAAAACTGTCAAAGCCGTAGAACTCATAGAGACCTTGGTATTGAATGGTTATGGTTCCCGTAATTCCAAAAGAGTCTCCCGTTATGGCTGCCCAAGGGATCAATATCCCCTGGGCGCAACATCTACGGTGCAAGATGCAACATCCGTCCATAATGCAGAAATTGCACCGTACGTCTTTTACAAATGAATGCATGGATTTGAAACCAAATTGTACCATGGTGCACCAAACTCCAGCGATGGTAAAGCGATGACCAGCCACGTTGATCCCGTTTTACCATAAAATTCACGTTAAGAAAACGAAGGATAAAAAACCTTCCGAGCCATGAAAGTGATTCGGATAGTTTTTTTTGGAATGAAACTATGCATTAACGGCTTAAAGAAGTCAAAGCCATATAACTCACATAGACCATCGTTTTGACTGGTAGTGGCTCCCGTGATTCCATAAGAGCCAACCGTTATGGCTGTGCGAAGGATCGATATCCCCTGGGAAAAACATCACGGTGCAAGGTGCAACATCCGTCCATAACGCCGAAATTGCGACGTATGACTTTTACAAATGAGTGCATGGATTTGAAACGGAATAGTACCATGGTGCACCACTCTCCAGCGATGGTAAATCGATGGCCAACCATGTTGATCCCGTTTTACCATAAAATTCATGTGAAGAAAACGAAGGGTAAAAAACTTCCGAGACCTAAAAGTGATTCGGGTAGTTTTTTTGGATATGAAACTATGCATTGACGTCATTAAGCCATCAAAGCCATAGATCTTAGAGAGACCTCCGTTTTGAATGGTCACGATTCTCATAATTCCAAAAGTGTCAACTGTTATGGCTGTCTGAAGGATCGATATCCCTAGGCGCAACATCTACGGTGCATGGTGCAACATCCGTCCATAACGTCGAAACTGCGCCGCACAACTTTTACAAATGAGTGCATGGATTTAAAATGGAATAGTACCATAGTGCACCACTCTCCAGCGATGGTAAATCGATGATCATCCATGTTGACCATGTTTTACCGTAAAATTCACGTGAAGAAAACGGAGGGCAAAAAAACTTCCGAGTCCTGAAAGTGATTCGGATAGTGTTTTTTTGGGTACGAAACTATGCATTGATGGCTGAAAGCGGTCAAAGCCATATAGCTCACACTGACTTTCATTTTGACTGGTTATGGCTTCCGTAATTCCAAAAGAGCCAACCGTTTTGGCTATCCGAAGGATTGACATTCCCTGGACACAACATCTACGGTGCAAGGTGCAACATTCGTCTATAATGCCGAAACTGCGCCGAACGACTTTTACAAATGAGTGCATGGTTTTGAAACGGAATAGTACCATGGTGCACCACTCTCCAACGATGGTAAATCGATGGCCAACCACGTTGATCCCGTTTTACCATAAAATTCACGTGAAGAAAACAATGGGTAAAAAAATTCCGAGTGGTGAGTGATTTGGGTAGTGTTTTTTTGGGTAAAAAACTGTGCATTGACATCATTAAGCCATCAAATCTATAGAGCTCACAGAGATCTTCATTTTGACTGGTTGTGTATCCAATAACTCCAAAAGAGTCAACCGTTATGGCCGTCCGCAGGATCGATATCTCGTGGACGCAACATCTACGGTGAAATGTGCAACATTCGTCCATAATGCCGAAACTCCAACATACGACTTTTACAAATGAATGCGTGGATTTGAAATCGAATAGCACCGTGGTGCACCACTCTCCAGCGATGGTAAATCAATGGCCAGCCACGTTGATCCGGTTTTACTATAAATTCAAGTGAAGAAAACGAAGGGAAAAAATAACTTCCGAGTCCTGAAAGTGATTCGTATTGTGTTTTTTTTTGGGTATGAAACTATACATTGACGGTTTAAAGTTGTCAAAGCCATATAACTTACAAAGACCTTCCTTTTGATTAGTTGTGGCTCTCGTAACTCCAAAAGAGTCAACCGTTATGGTTGTCCGAAGGATCGATATCCCCTGGGGGCAACATGTACGGTGCAAGGTGCAACATCCGTGATTAATGCTGAAACTGCACCGTACGACTTTTACAAATGAGTGCATGGATTTGAAATGGAATAGTACCCTGGTGCACCACTCTCCAGCGATGGTAAATCGATGGCCAGCCACATTGATCTCATTTTACCATAAAATTCCCGTGAAGAAAACGAAGGATAAAAAAACTTTCGAGTCCTGAAAGTGATTCAGATAGTGTTTTTTGTGCGTATGAAACTATGCATTGACGGCTTGAACTATCAAAGATATAGTGCTCACATAGACCTTCGTGTTGACTTGATATGGCCCGTAATTCCAAATGAGTCAATCGTTATGACTGTAAGAAGGATCGATATTCGCTGGGCACAACAACTACGGTGCAAGGTGCAACATTCGTCCATAATGCCGAAACTGCGTCGTACGACTTTTACAAATGAGTGCATAGATTTGAAATGGAATAGTACCATGGTGCACCACTCTTCAACGATGTTAAATCGATGGCCGGCCACATTGATCCCGTTTCATCATAAAATTCATGTGAAGCAAACGAAGGGTAAAAAAAATTCCGAGTCCTGAAATTGATTTGGACAGTGTTTTTGGGATATGAAACTATGCATTGACGACATAAACCGTCAAAGCCGTAGAACTCACAGAGACCTTCGTTTTGACTAGTTATGGCTGTCGTAATTCCAAACGAGTCAACCACTATGTCTCTCCAAAGGATCGATATCCCCTGGGTGCAACTTCTACAGTGCAAGGTGCAACATCCATCCATAATGTCGAAAATGCGCCAGCCATGTTGATCCCATTTTACTGTAAAATTCATGTGAAGAAAATGAAGCATAAAAAAAACTTTCGAGACCAAAAAGCGATTCAGGTAGTTTATTGGGTATGAAACTATGAATTGACGTCATTAAGCCATCAAAGTAGTAGAGCTTAAAAAGACCTCCATTTTGACTGATTACGGCTCATGTATCTCTCAAAGTATCAACCGTTATGGCTGTCTGAAGGATCGATATCCCCTAGACGCAACATCTACGATGCGAGGTGCAACATTCATCCGTAATTCCGAAACTGTGCCGTATGACTTTTACAGATGAGTGCTTGGATTTGAAACGGAATAGTATCATGGTGCACCACACTCCAGCAATGGTAAATCAATGATCAGCCATGTTGATCCGGTTTTACCATAAATTCACTTGAAGAAAACGAAGGGTAAAAAAACTTTCGAGTCATGAATGTGATTCAGATAGTGTTTGTTTGGGTATGAAACCATGTATTGATGGCTTAAAGCTATCAAAGCCATATATCTCACAAAGACCTTCATTTTAACTGGTTATGGCTCCCGTAATTCCAAAATAGTCAACCATTATGGCTGTCAGAAGGATCGATATCCCCTGGGCATAACATCTATGGTGCAAGGTGCAACATCTGTCCATAATGCCGAAACAGTGCCGTACGACTTTTACAAATGAGTGCATGGATTTGAAACGGAATAGTACCATGGTGCACCACTCTCCAGTGATGGTAAATCAATGGCCATCCACGTTGATCCAATTTTACCATAAAATTCATATGAAGTAAACGAAGGGTAAAAAAAACTTCCAAGATCTGAAAGTGATTTGGATGGTGTTTTTTGGGTATGAAACTATTCATTGACGTCGTTGAGCCATCAAAGCCATAGAGGTCATAGCGATCTTCATTTTGACTTTTTATGGATCCCGTAGCTCCAAAACAGTTAACCGTTATGGCTGTCCGAAGGATCGATATCCCTTGGGCGCAACATCTACGACGCAAGGTGCAACATCCGTCTATAATGCAAAACTACGCCGTACGACTTTTACAAATGAGTGCATGGATTTGAAACGGAATAGCACCATGGTGCACCACTCTCCAGCGATGGTAAGTTGATGGCCAGCCACGTTGATACGGTTTTAGCATAATATTCATGTGAAGAAAACGAAGTGTAAAAAAAACTTCTGTTCCTGAAAGTGATTAAGATGGTGTTATTTTGGTATAAAACTATGCATTGACAGCTTAAAGCTATCAAAGCCGTAGAACTCATAAAGACCTTCGTTTTGACTGGTTATGGCTCTCGTCATTCCAAAAGAGTCAACCGTTATGGCTCTTCGAAGGATCGATATCCCATGGGTGGAAAATCTACGGTGCAAGGTGCAACGCTGTTCGTAATCCCAAAACTGCGCCTTATGACTTTTACAAACGAGGGCATGGATTTGAAACAGAATAGTACCATGGTGCCCAAAATCCAACGATGGTAATTTGATGGCCAACTACGTTGATTCCGTTTTACCATAAAATTTACGTGAAGAAAACAATGGGTAAAAAACTTTCGAGTTCTAAAAGTTATTCGGATAGTTTTTTTAGGTATGAAACTCTGCATTGACGGCTTAAAACGGTAAAAGCCATAGAACTCACAGAGACCTATTTTTTTGCTGGTTATGGCTCCCGTAACTCCGAAAGAGTCAACCGTTATGGCTGTCCGAAGGATCGATATTCCCTGGGAGCAACATCTAGGGTGCAAGGTGCAACATCCATCCATAATGCCGAAATTGCACTGTACGACTTTTACAGATGAGTGCATGGATTTGAAACGGAATAGTACAATGGTGCACCAATCTCCAGCGATGGTAAATCGATGGACAGCCACGTTGATACCGTTTTACCTTAAAATTCACTTGAAGAAAACGAAGGGAAAAAACTTCCGAGTCCTGAAAGTGATTCAGATAGTGTTTTTTTGGGTATGAAACAATGCTTTGACAGCTTAAAGCCGTCAAAGATGCAGAACTTGCAGAGACCTTCGTTTTGATTAGCTATGGCTCCCGTAACTTCAAAAGAGTCAACCGTTATGGTTGTCCGAAGGATCGATATCCCTGGATGCAACATCTACGGTGCAAGGTGCAACATCCGTCCATCATGCCAAAACTGCGTCGTACGACTTTTACAAATGAGTACATGGATTTGAAATGGAATAGTACCATGGTGTACCACTCTCCAGCGATGGTAAATCTATAGCCAGCCACATTGATCCCGTTTTTCCATAAAATTCATGTGAAGAAAAGGAAGGGTAAAAAAAATTCTAAGTCCTGAAAGTGATTTGGATAGTGTTTTTTTGAATCTGAAACTAAGCATTGACGGGTTAAAGTTGTCAAAGCCGTAGAGCTTACAGAGACCTTCGTTTTGACAATTTTGGCTCTTCTAGCTCCAAATGGGTCAACCATTATGGCTGTTCGAAAGATCGATATCCATTAAGCGCAACATCTACGGTGCAAGGTGCAACATGCGTCCATAATGCCGAAATTGCACCGTACGACATTTAAAAATGAGTGCATGGAATTGAAACGAAATAATATCATGGTCCACCACTCTCTAGCAATGGTAAATCGATGGCCGGCCACATTTATCCCATTTTACCATAAAATTCACGTGAAGAAAATGAAGGGTAAAAAAACTTTCGAGTCCTGAAAGCGGTTCGGATAGTGTTTTTTGGGCATGATACTATACATTGACATTATTAAGCAATCAAAGCCGTAGAGCTATTAGAGACCTTCATCTTGACTGGTTATGGCTCCTTTAACTCCAAAAGAATCAACCGTTATGGTTGTCCGAAGGATCGATATCCCCTGGGCGCAACATCTATGGTGCAAGGTGCAACATCCGTCCCTAATGCCAAAAATGCACCGTACGACTTTTACAAATGAGTGCATGGATTTGAAAAAACATGGTAAATCGATGGCTAGCCACGTTGATCCGTTTTACTATAAAATTCGCGTGAAGAAAGCGAAGGACATTACGCTGTGTGACGTCGTTGTTCCTATTTATTATGTTTCTGGATCATCGGACGTTACGCTGTACGACGTCGTTGCTTCGAATTGTTTAATCTCTGGATTTCTAATGGTTGATTTCTGTGTTTCACCAACTTTTACAAATTGGCATTAGTATGTATGTCGTTATTTGTGGCTTGGTGAATTAAATTAAGAATATGACATTCCTTTTTATCTTTGAGAAGATTCTTGTGATATTGATTAACCTCTTGTTGATTTTCAATTACATACTTGTCATAGTATGGAATTTTGGTTATTATACGATATTGTCATATCTCTTATTCTATATCACTTTATCTGATATTTATAGTTAGACTTATCCATTTATTATTTTCTTATTAAATAATACTCGGATCAGACTGAGATTTTACAGGTGCTGCTGCTTGACTTCTTATCAGGGACCATTATCTGATTTTGGATAACTACTTTAGATTAGTAGTTTTTATTTTGTATACATTCGAGATAGAGACTCCTTGATATATACATATTCTTTTGTCTAGCACTTGTATCTATCCTTTTGTGATATTGTGGATCTTGTTAGACCACTACTCTGATGTACACTTTCATGTGTAATATTCATATCTATTTACCCCTTTGTGATATGAATTATCTGTGACTGATTTGTGTTATGTTTATTTCTATATTTGTTTTCGAAGATATTATAGCCACGTGTAATAGCTTTGATTTTGTGTCGGTATGTCGGATTTCCTCTTTAAAAGAATGCAAGTTATATTTTATCTGGCATATCGGTGCTAGCACATAGCCATTACACGGATGGTCGCTCCTCAACAGCCTTATTCTCCGTGCTAGTTGACGACATTACACCGTAGTGTCCTTGGCTAGCATGGGTATAGAGGTAGGGCGTCACAACCATGGTGCAGCACTTTCCAGCGATGGTAAATCAATAGCCAGCTACGTTGATCCCGTTTTACCATATAAGTCACGTGAAGAAAACGAATGCTAAAAAAAACTTCCGAGTCCTAAAAGTGATTCGAATGTTGTTTTTTTTATGAAACTATGCATTGACGACTTAAAGCTATTAAAGCCATAGGGCTCAGAAAAACCTTTGTTTTGACAGGTTATGGCTCTTCTAACTTCAAAAAAGTAAACCGTTATGGCTGTCCGAAGAATCGATATCCTTTGGGTGCAACATTTACGGTGCAAGATGCAACATCCGTCCATAATGCCGAAACTGCGTCGTAGGACTTTTACAAATGAGTGCATGGATTTGAAACGGAATAGTACCATGGTGCACCACTCTCCAGTGATGGTAAATCGATGGCAGCCACATTGGTCCCGTTTTACCATTAAATTCACGTGAAGAAAATGAAGGGTAAAAAATTTCCGAGTCCTGAAAGTAATTCGGATAGTGTTTTTTGGGTACGAAATTATGCACTGACGACTTAAAGCAATCAAAGCCGTAGAACTCACAGAGACCTTCGTTTTGACTGGCTATGGCTACCGTAACTCTAAAAGAGTTAATCATTTTTGCTGTCTGAAGGATCGATATCCCCTGGGTGCAACATCTACAGTGCAAGGTACAACATCTGTCCATAATGCCGAAACTGCACTGTATGACTTTTACAAATAAGTGCATGGATTTGATACGAAATAATACCATGGTGCATCACTCTCCAGCGATGGTAAATTGATGTCCAGCCACGTTGATCCCGTTTTACCACAAAATTCTGTAGAAAACAAAGGGTAAAAAAATTCCGAGTCCTGAAAGTGATTTAGAAAGTGTTTTTATAGGTATGAAACAATGCATTGATGGCTTAAAGCTGTCAATGACGTAGTACTCACAATGAACTTCGTTTTGACTGGTTATGGCTCCCGTAACTCTAAAAGAGTCAATCGTTATGGCTGTCCGAAAAATCGATATCCCCTGGGTGCAACATCTATGGTGCAAGGTGCAACATCGGTCCATAATGTCGAAACTGGGCGGTACAACTTTTGGAAATGGGTGCATGAATTTGGGACATAATAGTACCATGGTGCACCACTCTCCGGCGATGGTAAATCGATGGCCATCCACGTTGATCCGGTTTTACCATAAAATTCACGTGAAGAAAACGAACGGTAAAAAAAATTACTAAGTCCTGAAATGTGATTCAGATAGTTTTTTTTGGTATGAAACTATGCATTGACAGGTTAAAGCTATCAAAGCCGTTGAATTCACAAAGACCTTCGTTTTGACTGGTTATGGCTCCCATAATTCCAAAAGAGTCAACCGTTATGGCTGTCCGAAGGATCGATATCCCCTGGGAGCACTATCTATGGTGCAAGTGCAACTTCCGTCGATAATGCCGAAATTGCACCATACGACTTTTATAAATGAGTGTATGAATTTGAAATGGATTAGTACCATGGTGTACCATTCTCCAGCGATGGTAAATCGATGGTCAGCCACGTTGATTCTGTTTTGCCATAAAATTCACGTGAAGAAAATGAAGGGTAAATAAAGCTTCAGAGTCCTGAAAGTGATACGGATAGTGTTTTTTGGGTATGAAACTATGCATTGACGGCTTAAAGCAGTCAAAACTGTAGAATTCACAAAGACCTTCGTTTTGACTAGTTATGGCTCCGGTAAATCCAAACGAGTCAACCGTTATGATTGTCCAAAGGATCGTATTCCCCTGGGCTCAACTTTTATGGTGCAAGGTGCAACATCCGTCCATAATGCCGAAACTACGCTGTACGTATTTTACGAATGAGTGCATGGATTTGAAACAGAATAATACCATGGTGCACTGCTCTCCAGTGATAGTAAATTGATGGCCAGCCATGTTGATCACGTTTTACCATAAAATTCACGCGAAGAAAACGAAAGGTAAAAAATCTTTCCAATCGTGAAAGTGATTCAAATAGTGTTTTTTTTGGGTATGATACTATGCTTTGACTTTTTTAAGCAATCATCGCCGTAGACCGACATAAACATTCGTTCTGACTGGTTATGGTTCCCATAACTCCAAAAGAGTCAACCATTGTAGACGTCCGAAGGATGGATATTCCCTGGGCGTAATATCTACGGTGCAAGGTGCAACATCCATCCCTAACGACGAAACCGCGCCGTACGACATTTACAAATGAGTACATGGATTTGAAACGGGATAGGACCATGGTGCACCACTCTCCAGCGATGGTAAATCGATGGCCAGCCACATTGATCCCGTTTTAACATAAAATTCACTTGAAGAAAACGAAGGGTAAAAAACATTCAAGAACCGAAAGTGATTCGGATAATGTTTTTTTGGGTGTGAAACTATGCATTGACGTCTTAAGCCATCAAAGCCGCAGAGCTCACAGAGATCTTCGTTTTGAATGGTTATGTCTCCTATAACTCCAAAACAGTCAACCGTTATGGCTATCCGAAGGATCGATATCCCCTGGGAGCAACATCTACGGTGCAAGTTGAAACATTCGTCCATAATGTCAAACCGTACGACTATTACAAATGAGAGCATGGATTTGAAACTAAATTGTACCATGACGCACCACTCTTCAACAATGGTAAATCATTGGCCAACCACATTGATCTCGTTTTACCATAAAATTTGCGTGATGAAAACGATGGGTAGAAAAAACTTCATAGTCTTGAAAGTGATTCGGATACTTTTTTTTGGGTATGCAACTATGCATTTATGGCTTAAAGCTGTCAAAGCCGTAGAACACATAAAGACCTTTGTTTTGACAGGTTATGGCTCCTGTAACTCCAAAAGAGTCAGCAGTTATGGCTGTTCGAAGGATCGATATCCCATGGGCGCGACATCTACGGTACAAGGCGCGACATTTGTCCATAATGCCAAAACTGCACCATAAGACTTTTATAAACGAATGCATGGATTTGAAATGGAATAGTACCATGGTGCACCACTCTCCAATGATGATAAATCGATGACCAACCACGTTGATCTTGTTTTACCATAAAATTCACGTGAAGAAAACGGAGGGTGTTCTGAAAGTGATTCGGATAGTTTTTTCGGTATGACACTATGCATTGACATCGTTAAGCCATCAAAGCCGTTAAGCTCATGAGACCTTCGTTTTGACTGGTAATGGCTCCCGTAACTCCAAAAGAGTCAACCGTTATGGCTGGCCGAAGGACCGATATCCCCTGAACGCAATATCTATAGTGCAAGTTGCAACATCTGTCCACATTGCTGAAACAACACTGTACGTCTTTTACAAATGAGTGCATGGATTTGAAACGGAATGATACCATGATGCACCACTCTCCAGCGATGGTAAATCGATGGCCAGCCACGTTGATCCCGTTTTACCATAAAATCGTGAAGAAAACGAAGGGTAAAAAAAACTTCGGAGTCCTGAAAGTGATTCAGATAGTGTTTTTTGGCTATGAAACTATGCATTGATAGCTTAAAGCAATCAAAGCTGTAGAACTCACAGAGACCTTCATTTTGACTAGTTATGACTCTCGTACTCCAAAAGATTCAACCGTTATGGCTGTCCGAAGGATCGATATCCCCTGGGCGCAATATATACGGTACAAGGTGCAACATCCGTCTATAATGCTGAAACTGCACCGTAAGAGTTTTACAAATGAGTGCATGGATTTTATATAGAATATTACAATGGTGGGCCACTCTCTAGCGATGGTAAATCGATGGCCAGCCAAGTTGATCCCGTTTTACCATAAAATTTACGAGAAGAAAACGAAGGGTAAAAAAAATTTTCGAGTCCTAAATGTGATTCGAATGGTCCTTTTTTGAGTACGAAACTATGCATTGACGGCTTAAAGCTATCAAAGCCATAGAGCTCAAAGAGATCTTCGTTTTGACTGGTTATGCTCTCCTAACCCCAAAAGTGTTAATCATTATGGCTGTCCGAAGGATCGATATACATTTGGCGCAACATCTATGGTGCATGGTGCAACATCCGTCTATAATACCGAAATTGTGCCGTAGAATTTTTACAAATGAGTGTATGGAATTGAAACGGAATAGTTTCATAGTGCACCACTCTCCCTTAATGATAAATGGATGGCCAGCCACATTGATCTCATTTTACCATAAAATTCATGTGAAGAAAACGAAAAGTAAAAGAAACTTTCGAGTCCTGAAAGTGATTCGGATACTATATTTTTGATATGAAACTATGCATTGATGGTTCAAAGCTGTCAAAGCCGTAGAACTCACAGAGCCCATCGTTTTGATTGGTTATGGCTCCCGTAATTCCAAAAGATTCAACCGTTAAGACTGTCCGAAGGATTGATATCCACCGAGCGCAACATCTACGGTGCAAGGTGCAACATCCGTCCACAACGGCGAAACTGCGCCGTACGACTTTTACAATGAGTGCATGGATTTGAAATGGAATTGTACCATGGTGCACTATTCTCCAGCGATGGTAAATTGATGGTCAGCCACGTTGATCCAGTTTTACCACAAAATTCACGTGAAGAAAACGAAGGGTAAAAAAATTTCCGAGTCCTGAAAGTGATTCGGGTAGTGTTTTTTTGGATATGAAACTATGCATTGACGACTTAAAGCTATCAAAGCGATAGAACTCGTAGAGACTTTCGTTTTGATTGGTTATGGCTCTCGTAACTCCAAAAGAGTCAACCGTTATGTCCGTCCGAAGGATCGATATACTCTAGATGCAACATCTACAGTGCAAGGTGCAACATCCATCCATAATGGCGAAACTGTGCCGTACGACTTTTACAAATGAGCACATGGATTTGAAATAAAATAGTACCATGGTGCATTACTCTCCAGCGATGGTAAATCGATGGTCAGCCACGTTGACCAGGTTTTACCATAAAATTCACGTGAAGAAAATGAAGGGTAAAAAAACTATCGAGTCCTAAAAGTGATTCGGATAATGTTTTTTTGGGTATGAAAATATGCATTGACGGCTTAAAGCAGTCAAAGCCCTAGAGCTCACAAAGACCTTCCTTTTGACTGGTTATGGCTCTCCTAACTCCAAAAGAGTCAACCGTTAAGGTTGTCCGAAAGATCGATATCCATTGGGTGCAACATCTACGTTGCAAGTGCAACATCCGTCCATAATGCCAAACTACGCCTTACGACTTTTACAAATGAGTGCATCGATTTGAAATGGAATAGTACCATAGTGCACCACTCTCCAGCGATGGTAAATTGATGGCAGGCTACGTTGATCCCGTTTTACATAAAATTCACGTGAAGAAAATGAAGGGTAAAAAAACTTCCAAGTCCTGAAAGTGATTCAGATTGTGTTTTTTGGTAGAAACTATGCATTGACGTCTTAAAGAGGTCAAAGCCGTAGAACTCATAAAGACCTTCGTTTTTGACTGATCATGGCTCCCATAACTCCAAAAGAATCAACAGTTATGGCTGTCCGAAGGATCGATATCTCCAAGGCGCAACATCTACGATGCAAGGTGCAACATCCGTCCATAATGTCGAAACTGCAGCGTATGACTTTTACAAATGAGTGCATGGATTTGAAACGGAATAGTACCATAGTGCACCACTCTCCAGCGATGGTAAGTCGGTGGCCAGCCACATTGATCCCGTTTTACCACAAAATTCACATGAAGAAAACGAAGGGTAACAAAAAAACTTTGGAATCCTGAAAGTGATTCGGGTAGTGTTTTTTGGGTATAAAACTATGCATTGACGGTTTAAAACTTCCAAATCAATAGAACTTACAAAGACCTTAATTTTGACTGGTCACGGCTCTCTTAACCCCAAAAGAGTCAACCGTTATGGCTGTCCGAAGGATCGATATCCCCTAGACGCAACATTTACGGTCAAGGTGCAACATCCGTCCATAATGCCAAAATTGCACCGTACGACTTTTACAAATGAGTGCATGGATATGAAACAGAATAGTACCATAGTGAACAACTCTCCAGCGATGGTAAATCGATGGACAGCCATGTTGACCCGGTTTTACCACAAAATTCACGTGAAGAAAACGAAGGGTAAAAAAAAATTCTGAGTCCTGAAAGTGATTCGGATAGTGTTTTTTGGGTTTGAAACTACATATTGACGACTTAAAGCTGTTAAAGCCGTAGAACTTACAAAGACCTTCATTTTGACTAGTTATGGCTCCCGTAATTCCAAAAAAGTCTACCATCATGGCTGTCCAAAGGATCGATATCCTATGGGCACAACATCTACGGTGCAAGGTACAATATCCGTCCATAATGCAAAACTACGCCGTACGACTTTTATAAATGAGTGCATGGATTTGAAACGGAATAGTACCATGGTGCACCACTTTTCAGCGATGGTAAATCAATGGCCAGCCACGTTGATCCCGTTTTACCATAAAATTCACATGAAGAAAACGAAGGGTAAAAAAACTTTCTTTTCCTGAAAGTGATTCTGATAGTGTTTTTTGGATATGAAACTATGCATTGACGGCTTAAAGCTGTCAAATCCATAGGGCTCACAGAGACATTCGTTTTGACTGGTTATGGCTTTCGTAATGCCAAAAGAGTCAACCGTTACGGCTGTCCGAAGGATCGATATCCATTGGTTGCAACATCTACAGTGCAAGATCCGATGCGCCGTACGACTTTTACAAGTGAGTGCATTGTTTTGAAACGGAATAGTACCATGGTGCACCACTCTCCAATGATGGTAAATCGATGGCCAGCCACGTTGATCATGTTTTACCATAAGATTCACGTGAAGAAAAAGAAGGGTGAAAAAAATACTTCCGAGTCGTGAAAGTTATTCGGATAGTGTTTTTTGGGTATGAAACTATGTAATTACGGCTTAAAGCTGTCAATGCCGTAAAGCATACAAAGACCTTCTTTTTTGACTGGTTATGGCTCTCGTAACTCAAAAGAGTCAATCATTACGGCTGTCCGAATAATCGATATCAATTGGGCGCAACATCTATAGTGCAAGGTGCAACATCGGTCCATAATGCCGTAACTGCACCGTGCGACTTTTACAAATGAGTGCATGGATTTGAAACGGAATAGTACCATGGTGCACCACTCCCCACCGATGGTAAATCGATGGCCAGCCACGTTGATCCCATTTTGCAACAAAATTCACGTAAAGAAAACGAAGGGTAAAAAAACTTTTGTGCCTTGAAAGTGATTCGGATAGTGTTTTTTGGGGTGAGAAACTATGCTTTGACGAATTAAAGCAATCAAAGCTACAGAACTCATGGAGACCTTCATTTTGACTAATTATGGCTCCCGTAACTCCAAAACAGACAACCGTTATGGCAGTCCGAAGGATCGATATCCCCCAGGTGCAACATCTACGGTGTAAGCTGCAACATCGGTCCATAATGTCGTTACTACGTCGTTCCACTTTTACAGATCAGTGCATGGATTTAAAATGGAATGGTACCATAGTGCACCACTCTCCAGCGATGGAAAATCGATGGCGAGCCACGTTGATCCCGTTTTCCTTTAAAATTCACGTGAATAAAATGAAGGGTAAAAAAATCTTCTGAATCCTGATCGTGATTCGAGTAGTGTTTTATGGGTATAAAACTATGCATTGACGACTTAATGCTATCAAAGCCGTAGATCTCACAGAGACCTTCGTTTTGACAGGTTATGGTTCCCGTAACTCCAAAAGAGTCAACCGTTGTGGTTATCCGAAGGATCGATATCCCCTGGGCAAAACATCTATGGTGCAAGGTGCAACATCCATCCATAATGCCGAAACTGCATTGTACGACTTTTATGGATTTGAAATGGATTAGTATCGTGGTGTACCATTCCCAGGAGATGGTAAATCGATGGCCAGCCACGTTGATTCCGTTTTGCCATAAAATTCACGTGAAGAAAACGAAGGGTAAAAAAAGCTTCAGAGTCTTGAAAATGATTCAGATAGTTTTTTTGGGGAATGAAACTATGCATTGATGTCTTAAAGCAATCAAACCCGTAGAACTCACAGAGACCTTCGTTTTGATTGGTTATGGCTCTCGTAACTCCAAAAGAATCTACCGTTATGGCTGTCCGAAGGATCAATATCCCCTAGGCGCAACATCTACGGTGCAATGTGCAACATCCGTCCATAATGCCAAAACCGCGCCGTACAACTTTTACAAATGAGTGCGTGGATTTGAAACGGAATATACCATGGTGCACCATCCTCCAACGATGGTAAATTGATAGCCAGCCACGTTGATCTCATTTTACCATAAAATTCACGTAAAGAAAACGAAGGGTAAAAAAACTTCCGAGTACGGAAAGTGATTCAGATAGTGTTTTTATGGATATGAAACTATGCATTGACGGCTTAAAGCAATCAAAGCCATAGAACTCATAGAGACCTAAATTTGATTACCCAAAACTCTAAAGGAGTCAAATGTTATGGCTGTCCGAAGGATCGATATCCCCTAGGTGCAACATCTACGGTGCAAGGTGCAACATCTGTCCGTAATGCCGAAACCGCGCCGTACGGCTTTTACAAATGAGTGCATGGATTTGAAACGGAATAGTACCATGGTGCATCAATCTCCAGGGATGGTAAATCGATGGCCATCCATATTGATCTTGTTTTACATAAAATTCACATGAAGAAAACGAAGGGTAAAAGAACTTCCGAGTCCTGAAAGCAATTCAGATAGTGTTTATTGGCTTTGAGACTATGCATTGATGGCTTAAAGCAGTCAAGCTCAAAGAGCTCGCATAGGCCTTCATTTTTACTAGTTATGGCTCCCGTACTCCAAAAGTGTTGACCGTTATGGTTGTCCAAAGGATTGATATCCCATGGGCGCAACATCTACAGTGCAAGTGCAACATCCGCCTATAATGCCGAAACTGCACCGTACGACTTTTACAAATGAGTGCATTGATTTGAAACGCAATAATACCATGGTGCACCCCTCTCTAGCGATGGTAAATCGATGGCCTACCACGTTGATCCCGTTTTACCATAAAATTCACGTGAAGAAAACGAAGCGTAAAAAAAACTTCCGAGTCCTAAAAGTGATTCGGATGAAGTTTCTTGGGTATGAAACATGCATTGACGGCTTAAAGCGGTCAAAGCTGTAGAGCTCATAGAGACCTTCATTTTGACTGGTTATGACTCTTCTAACTCCAAAACAGTTAACCATTATGGCTGTCTGAAGGGCCAATATCCATTGGGCGCAACATTTACCATAAAATTCACATGAAGAAAACGAAGGGTAAAAAAAACTTCCGAGACCTGAAAGTGATTCGTTAGTGTTTTTCAGGTATGAAATTATGCATTGACGTCGTTAAGCCATCAATGATGCAGAGCTCACAGAACCTTCATTTTGACTAGTTATGGCTCCCATAACTCTAAAAGAGTCAACCGTTATGGCTGTCCGAAGGATCGATATCCAAGGGAGCAACTTCTGCGGTGCAAGGTGCAACATCCGTCCATAATGCCGAAACAGTGTCATACGATTTTTACAAATGAGTGCATGGATTTGAAATGGGATAGTACCATGGTGCACCACTCTCCAGTGATGGTAAATTGATGGCCAGCCATGTTGATCATGTTTTACCATAAAATTCACGTTAAGAAAACGAAGGGCAAAAAAACTTCCTAGTCTTGAAAGTAATTCGGTTAGTGTTTTTTTGGGGGTAAAAATATGCATTGATGGTTTAAAGCTATCAAAGACGTAGATCTCACATAGACCTTTGTTTTGACAAGTTATAGCTCCCGTAACTCCAAAAGAGTCAATCGTTATGGCTGTCCGAAGGATCGATATCCCCTAGACGCAACATATACGATGCAAGCTGTAACAACCGTCCATAATGCCGAAACTGCATCGTGCGAATTAAAGCTGTCAAAGCGATAGAAATCATAGAGACCTTCGTTTTGATTGGTTATGGCTCTCGTAACTCACAAAGAGTCAACCGTTATGTCTGTCCGAAGGATCGATATACCCTGGATGCAACATCTACAGTGCAAGGGGCAACATCCATCCATAATGGCGAAACTGTGTTGTACGACTTTTACAAATGAGTGCATGGACTTAAAATAGAATAGTACCATGGTGCATTACTCTCCAGCGATGGTAAATCGATGGTCAGCAACGTTGCAGGTTTTACCATAAAATCACGTGAAGAAAACGAAGGGTAAAAAAACTATCGAGTCCTGAAAGTGATTCGGATAATGTTTTTTTGGTATGAAACTATGCATTGATGGCTTAAAGCAGTCAAAGCCCTAGAGCTCACAGAGACCTTCCTTTTGATTGGTTATGGCTCTCCTAACTCCAAAAGAGTCAACCGTTAAGGTTGTCCGAAAGATTGATATACATTGGGTGCAACACCTACGTTGCAAGGTGCAACATCCGTCCATAATGCCAAACTACGCCTTACGGCTTTTACAAATGAGTGCATCGATTTGAAATGGAATAGTACCATAGCGCACCACTCTCCAGCGATGGTAAATTGATGGCAGGCGACGTTGATCCCGATTTACCATAAAATTCACGTGAAGAAAATGAAGGGTAAAAAAACTTCCATGCCCTGAAAGTGATTCAGATAGTGTTTTTTGGGTAGAAACTATGCATTGACGTCTTAAAGTGGTCAAAGCCGTAAAACTCATAAAGACCTTCGTTTTTGACTGATTATGGCTCCCATAACTCCAAAAGAATCAACAGTTATGGCTGCCCGAATAATCAATATCTCCAAGGCGCAACATCTACGATGCAAGGTACAACATCCGTCCATAATGTCGAAACTGCAGCGTTTGACTTTTACAACTAAGTGCATGGATTTGAAACAGAATAGTACCGTGGTGCACCACTTTCCAGCGACGGTAAGTCGATGGCCAGCCACATTGATCCCGTTTTACCATAAAATTCACATGAAGAAAACGAAGGGTAACAAAAAAACTTCCGAGTCCTGAAAGTGATTCGGATAGTATTTTTTGGTATAAAACTATGCATTGATGGTTTAAAACTGCCAAATCTATAGACATCACAGAGACCTTCGTTTTGACTGGTCACGGCTCTCTTAACCCCAAAAGAGTCAACCGTATGGCTGTCCGAAGGATCGATATCCCCTAGGCGCAACATTTACGGTGCAAGGTGCAACATCTGTCCATAATGCCGAAACTGCATCGTACGACTTTTATAAATGTGTGCATGGATATGAAACAAAATAGTACCATAGTGAACAACACTCCAGGGATGACAAATCGACGGACAGCCACGTTGATCCGGTTTTTCCACAAAATTCACGTGAAGAAAACGAAGGGTAAAAAATTTTCCGAGTCCTGAAAGTGATTCGAATAGTGTTTTTTTGGGGTTTGAAACTATGCATTGACGACTTAAAGCTGTTAAAGCTGTAGAACTTACAAAGACCTTCGTTTTGACTAGTTATGGCTCCCGTAACTCCAAAAAAGTCTACCATCATAGCTGTCCAAAGGATCGATATCCTATGGACACAACATCTACGGTGCATGGTACAACATCCGTCCATAATGCCAAAACTACGCCGTACGACTTTTATAAATGATTGCATGGATTTGAAACGGAATAGTACCATGGTGCACCACTTTTCAGTGATGGTAAATCGATGGCCATCCACGTTGATCTCGTTTTACCATAAAATTCACGTGAAGAAAACAAAGGGTAAAAAAACATCCGTTTCCTGAAAGTGATTCGGATAGTGTTTTTTGGGTATGAAACTATGCATTGACGGCTTAAAGCTGTCAAATCCATAGAGCTCACAGAGATCTTCATTTTGACTGGTTATGGCTTTTATAATGCCAAAAGAGTCAACCGTTACGGCTGTCCGAAGGATCGATATCCATTGGTTGCAACATCTACAGTGCAAGATGCGATGCGCCGTACGACTTTTACCAGTGAGTGCATTGATTTGAAACGGAATAGTACCATGGTGCACCACTCTCCAACGATGGTAAATCGATGGCCAACCACGTTGATCCCGTTTTACCATAAGATTCATGTGAAGAAAACGAAGGGTAAAAAATACTTCCGAGTCGTGAAAGTGATTCGGGTAGTGTTTTTTGGGTATGAAACTGTGCAATTACGGCTTAAATCTGTTAATGCCATAAAGCATACAAAGACCTTCGTTTTGACTGGTTCTGGCTCTCGTAACTCAAAAGAGTCAACCGTTATAGCTGTCCGAATGATCGATATCAATTGGGCGCAACATCTGTGGTGCAAGGTGCAACATTCGTCCATAATGTCGAAACTGCACCGTACGACTTTTATAAATGAGTGCGTGGATTTGAAACGGAATAGTACGATGGTGCACCACTCCCCACCGATGGTAAATTGTGACGACCGCCCATGACTCCCGTACTAAAACAAGAGAATGGTGCGCTGAAAGGCGTGCCAGGCAGCCATGGACGATAGTCAGGGTAAGATAAAACAGAAACTCTATCGTACAACTCACAGCGCATGGACAAAATACAATAGAGAAATATATGTATATAGTGAAGCCCATAACAGAATATCATCGTATAGACTTCATAAAAGTTTGATACAAGCATCTGAACAATCAATACATCAAGCCTCACTACATAACACTCAAAACATATACAAGCAGCGGAACATCCAGTACATATAGTAGGAAAACTAATATGCTAGCCTCCAGCTCGTCTTCGTCATCAACTTCATAGATCCTAAAGAACAGCACCTGTCACCTGCTACCTAGTCTGCCCATCCCAACATGGATGAACAGCCCAAGGTAATAAGAGTTGAACATAAAACCTTGAGTCAGACAACAGTCTTAGTGAGCAGTAAATTAACTATCAAACATACCCAAAAGAGCAAAAAGGATAAAAGGAATAGGAACTCAACCATCCCACTCCACCTCATTCTACAGTGATAGCCTCAGACCCACTAAGCATAAACAAGCATAGCAAAACAGACAATTTAAGTAAAGTAATTATCACTCGAGTCAAGGTCGATGTTTTCCAAGTACAAACCACCAAGGCCTAAACCAAGATCAGATAAGCACCCAGAAAACACCGCCCTTGAGATCGAATGATGGTGCAACCAAACATCCATGACTCTGGCTATCACTGTTATCATTGCCTCGATTTCACCGTTAATTGAATGATCGGCACCTTCTT
Organism: Allium cepa; assembly: GCA_030765085.1. Lineage (NCBI taxonomy): Eukaryota > Viridiplantae > Streptophyta > Magnoliopsida > Asparagales > Amaryllidaceae > Allium > Allium cepa. Next base: position 66,306,310 of record CM060935.1, read on the forward strand.
TCAGCCGTCCGTCAAGGGCTAATGGCAACCCCGGTTCTAGACATAACTCCGCACGTCATCATGACCCGTGCCTAGGACTATCGTATCTGCCCAGAGTACTAACACGTCATCATGACCCGTGTCTGGAACGTCATCGTGACCCGTTCCAACGTACTCTTGCTTTGAGCATGCTAGAACCTTCAATAACGATAAGATCCAAGCCTCCTAGTCATCCTCCTCGACGACTATTCTCATACTAGCTCAAGCGCCTCTCGAGCCCACCATTATCAACCAACCCGGATCGCATCACCGAGTTATCAACATAGCTTCGCACGTCGTCGTGACCCGTGCTTGGAACGTCATCGTGGCCCGCCCCAACTCAACATCATGCTTTGCCTCATCGCATCATAGCAAAGTCCCATTTCAATATCATGGTTTGCCTCATCGCCTCATGGCAAGGTCCATCATCATTAAATCTATCCATATGAGCTTCCACATCCGCTTCATATGCCACAGGCAGCTTTCACCATTCAAGAGCCTTTCCACTTAGCTTTTGAATCGTCCTCTACCAACTTGTCCAAATCAAGTTATCAATCAGCTAATCAAATAAATTAAACATTAATCCAAGCAATCAATCATTCAAACAAGATCTAAATAAACAATTACAACAATAATGGCAATTTCGTAAATAAAGTGTCCAAATCTAACATGCAATCTAACAAGCATGAATTATGAACAATATCTCTACAACTTGATGAATGAACTTGCATAAGTGATCATGTAGCAAAATAGGTGTCAAAACTTCATAGATGATAGATATACATGCATACTTAAGAAAAATGCGAGAAATCACTATCTTTAACGCATAAACAAGCCACCAATCTAATATACTCCCTTGGGTCCGTGTGAGAGATAACTACCACTCACCGAATCACCTAAACAACCTAAAAACAATCAACTCCAGATCTGGACAACGAAGAACAAGGCTTGATCCGGCAAAATCTCGCTTCAAACGATGAAATCTCTCTTTGTTTGATGAAGATCTTCAACTTTGGCTCTTGGATCTTCGATTTGATCTTCAATCTTGGATGGATGTTAACACTAGATTAGAGTGGAGAAAAGAAGTGAAGAAGTGTTGTAGTCGAGCTCTCAAAATGGCAGCACTTCGTCGCTTCAAAATCTGGTGCCAAAAAGTGAGCCAAACCCCTCTATTTATAGGCTGGAAATCCCCTTAACTCGGTCGTCCCCCTTGAGTCGTCGCCGACCCACGACCTAAAACCAAGGCCGACCTAACTACTCAACACAACAGCCGACTCAACCTCCTAACGACCTAACACGCACGCGAGTTACGACCTACGACTTATCGGAGAGGCCGACCCAACTGCACACGACTCAAAAAGCCCCCCGACCTAACGACTTAGCCCTAGTGCCGACCCAACTCCCACGCGACCTAAAGCATGCACGCGACCTAACACGCGTGACTCAACACATATAAGTCGTCCAACGACCTAATCTACCCAGAACCAAACTTCGGTCGCATACAACCTATCCTATGACTCGGCCCAGCTGACCTAAGCTATTCACTAAGTCGCCCCAAACGACCTACCCTCCTTAGGTCGGTAACTCTTAAACCGGTCAGTACTTAAGCCAGCTACCTCCTTATGTTGCTTACGACTTAAGCCCTTAGGTTATTAACCCGTCCACGACCTATCACTTAACTCGTTAACGACCTATCCCTCAACTTGCTTAAAATGCCTTGGTCGTTACTTCTATAAGTCGTACACCCCTTGACTCGGCCACACCCTAAGTCGCTCAACACCACTAAGTCGTACAACCGACTTATCTCCTACACGACTCAAGCTATCACACATAAACTGCTAGGTCGTAATCCTAAGTCGTTCACGACTTAAAACCATCTACGACCTAACCAAGAGCCGATCTAAGGACCCTATACAACCGAGTTAACTTCCTTATGAGCCATCTTTTACACGACTTAGGCTATGGATGCCATAAACAATACTAACGACCTAATAATTCTACGATCTATCAACACGTAAAATACGGGTCGTTACATTCTCTCCCCCCTAGGAATTTCGCCCCCGAAATTCCTAACAAACAAGAGCAATCAAAATTATTCTGCATGCCTACCATCCATAGCAATCAACAAACCATGCATCCAATTACTAGCCTAGCATGCAGAATTCTAAGACTAGAACAAGTTACAAATTTGTGAGATGTCACGACACCTTAGGGCCATACCTCGAAGAGTTCAGGATGAGCTGCCTTCATCCTCTCTTCCTCCTTCCACGTACAGTCGTTAACATCCTCACTCCATTGTACCTTGAGCAACGTAATCGTCTTCCTCCTAAGCTTTTTCGTGTCGGTATTAACAACACGAAGCGGCTTACGAGGTCTCGTAACAACTGGATCAACCTCCAAGTCTTCATAGCTATCAGCAAAAACCACCATATTCGAGTCATGCACATACTTCCGTAGATAAGATACATGAAAAACATTGTGCACACCCGCCATCTTTTCCGGTAACTCCAATCTATAGGCGAGCTTTCCAATTCGCTCGATAATCGGGAATGGTCCAACAAATCTCGGAGTTATCTTTCCTTTCTTTCCGAATCGAATAACATTCTTCAGTGGAGAAATCTTCACAAAAACCACATCTCCTACGTCGAATTCCAAATCCTTACGACGCTTGTCAGCATAACTTTTCTGACGATCTTGGGCTGCCTTCATTCGTCGCCGAATGATCTCTATACAATCCGTAGTTTGCTGAATCATCTCTGGCCCAAGTATCAACTTTTCTCCATTTTCCAACCAACATGTCGGAGAGATACACGGTCTTCCATACAGTGCCTCATATGGTGCCATACCAATACTTGTCTGATAACTGTTATTATATGCAAATTCCACCAAATGAAGGTGATCTTCCCATGATCCTCCGAAATCCAAAACACATGCTCTGAGAAGATCTTCCAAAACTCGATTGACTCTCTCAGTCTGACCATCTGTTTGGGGGTGATAAGCTGTACTCAAACATAACTCAGTTCCCAAAACTTCCTGGAAGCTCTTCCAAAATCCACTAGTGAACAATGGGTCTCGATCGCTCACTATACTTTTCGGAACACCATGGAATCGAACTATCCACCTAACATATAACTCAGCCAACTTCGACGCAGTCCTAGTTGATCGAACAGGAATGAATCTTGCACTCTTAGTCAAATGATCTATGATGATCCAAATCCCTTTATTTCCTTCCCTGGTTCTAGGTAGACCATTGATAAAATCCATCGATATCTGCTCCCACTTCCATGTAGGAACCTCTAATGGTTGAAGCAATCCACTAGGCTTCTTCTGCTCAGCTTTTACCAACTGGCAATTCATACATTTGGAAATGAAATTTCCAACATCCTTCTTCATACCTTCCCAGTAATAGGTTCTCTTCATGTCCCGATACATCTTATTTCCTCCTGGATGAATCGTCAACTTCGAGTGATGGCTTTCCCTAAGAGCTTCATCTCTCAATCCATCTATATCGGGAACAACTAGTCGTCCTTGCTTTCGAAGCCAACCCTCTTGATCGACTTCAAATCCTTTATCCTTTTCTGGATTTAATCCAGATTCCAAATCGCGGATAATCTTGACAAGCTTATCATCTCACTTTTGGCTCTCGCCAATCCTTTCCACAAGAGTAGGTCTTATCGATAAGTTTGCCAACATCTCAGGTTCCAATTCACATCTAGGCCTGAAATCAAACCCAGCCAAATACTTGAGACTCTTCCATTCCGAAAACATGGCTCCCAATCCTGCATGTCTTCGACTTAATGCATCGGCCACTGCGTTACCTTTTCCCAGAGTATAGACTATATCAAAATCATATGATGCTAAAAACTCTAGCCATCGTTGCTGTCGAAGATTCAAATCCTTTTGGGAGAACAGATACTTCAACGACTTATGATCCGTAAACAACTCAAATCGAACTCCCAATAGATAATGTCTCCACATCTTCAGAGCAAAAACAATTGCCGCTAACTCCAAATCATGAGTCGGGTAATTCCTTTCATGCGGCTTCAGTTGTCGACTTGCATATGCAACAACTTTATCCTTTTGCATTAGCACTGCTCCAAGTCCAGTACCACATGCATCGGTGTAAACCACCATCTCATCATTTCCACTTGGAATAGTCAAAACAGGAGTACTTGTCAGTCGCTCTTTCAGGATTACGAAAGCTTGCTCACACTAATCATCCCATCTGAACACTTGGTTCTTTTTCGTCAATCCTGTTAACGGTGCAGCTATCTTGGAAAAGTCTTTGATAAACCGACGATAATATCCAGCTAATCCAAGAAAACTTCTCACATCAGATGCATTCTTAGGTCTAACCCAATCCTGGATTGCTGCCACCTTAGTGGGATCAACCGCTATTCCATTTCCAGAAATAACATGGCCTAAGAACCTCACTTCACTCTTCCAGAAGTGACACTTCGAAAACTTAGCCTTTAGCTGATGTTTCCGCAAGATTTCCAAAACAATACGCAAGTGTGTCTTGTGCTCTGCCTCAGTTCTGGAATAAATCAGAATATCATCCACGAACACAAGTACAAACTTGTTCAACTGATCTCTGAACACCCTATTCATAAGATCCACAAAATATGCTGGTGCGTTAGTCAATCCAAACGGCATTACCAGCCACTCATAAAATCCGGATGGTGTCCTAAAAGAAGTCTTTGGCACACTATCCTTAGCCACTCTCAATTGGTGAAATCCCGTTGCCAGATCCATCTGAGAAAACACCTTAGCCTCGTGAAGCTGATCAAACAAGTCATCTATTCTCGGCAATGGATACTTGTTCTTTTTAGTCACCTTATTCAGCTCACGATAATCCACACACAACCTCAACGATCCATCCGCTTTGGTTGCGAATACAACTGGTGCACCCCATTCGGACACACTACGCCGAATGAATCCTTTCCGTAAAAGGTCATCAACCTGCACCTTCAGCTCTTGTTGTTCTCTAGGCGCCATACGTCTAAGAGGCATCACAACTGGTCTGGCTCCCTCAACTAGATCGATACGAAACTCGATCTCCCTATGCGGAGGTAACCCTTTGACCTCGTCAAAGACGTCCTCAAATCCATTCACAACCGGCATCGATGACAGTCCATCCGGTGGAACAACCAGCGAATACATGAAGCCCATGAAGACGCCTTCTTCATGCTTACATCGTATCACAACCTTTCTCCCTTCCACATTCCCGACTGTCACCTCCAGTTTCTCACAATCAACCTTTGCCGCATACTTCCTAAGCCAGTCCATACCCAAAATAATTCCGAACCCCGCAAAGTTCAGAATAAAACAATCACAAACAAAAGAGCAATCATGACTCGATACAACTAGACCACGGCATACCATACACAAATAAGACGAACCCCCAACTGGATTAGTCACAACCAATGGTCTATCAACAATTTCCGGTTCCAAACCCAACCGGCCTACCAAATCATCACAAACAAACGAATGTGACGCCCCAGTATCAAACAACACTCTAACTGGAACACCACAAATAGAAAGAGTATCTTGAACCACCACACACTTCCCCTTCTCCTCAGCAGTAGGAGCTTTCGAAGACGATGGCACAGCTCCCAAAGCATAAGCTTGCACAATCTGCTTATCTTTCCTCGGTTCTGGACAGTCCTTCTTGATATGTCCCAGCTTATCACAGTTGTGGCACTTCAACTGCACCTTTGGATTCTTGCAATCCCTAGAGAAATGGCCCTTCTGCCGACAATTGTAGCAGGTCACTTCACCCTTTGGCTTCTTCTGGCCACCCTTACCCTTATGTTGCTGCTGCTTCCTTTTCTTGTTTCCACCCTGTTGTGGTTTGGACTCTTCCTTGGTCACAGCAACAACAGACTCTTCCTTAGGAAACAAATTCTCATGTCTGAGAGCTTTCTCCACAAGCTTCTCAAATGGATCGTCCAGATGATCCACCAACTGTCTCCCAAGATAATAGTCCAAGCCTGTCACAAACTTCTCTTCTTCTGGTAGGGAGATTCAATATACGACCGAGCATACTTGGACAAAGCTTCAAACTCCGAAACGTACTCAAGAACTGGTCTCCCACCTTGCTTGAGCTCCACAAACTTCTTAAACAGAACAGATTTCTGAGCTGTAGAAATGAACTTAGCTTCAAATCTGACTTGGAATTGCTCCCAAGTAATCTCTTCCTCTGGAGTATCAATGGTGATAGAATTCCACCAATCCGAAGCTCTCCCTTGAAGCTGTCTTGATGCAAGCTTCCTCTTAGTTGCATCCTCAATCCCCAAATCACCAAAGATCCTTCTACAAGCATCAATCCATCTCTGTACTTCAATGGTTGATTCTGTCCCCAAGAAAACCTTCCCTCCAAGAGCAGTATAGTCCTTACACAACTTAGCAAAATCCACTGATCTTGGAGCTTGAACTTGAACTCCAACATCTACTGACGGTCCTGAAGTTGGTATCCTTCTCATGATCGAAGTCATCATAGCTTCGAACATTGCAGCATAGTCAGTAGCTCCCCCAACAGCACGGCTTTCCCTAGCAGCTTGTCTCTCTCTTCGACTCATCCTTAATATCTACAAAAAGGAATGATTTAGAACACCTTGAGAAACAACTACATAAGGAGTTCAAATCCTTCTAAACTACTATATTATATATAGTAATCATCCATCAAAATTACAATTACGTCTCTCATACGTAGTTACGCCAGCGAGCGTTGGCTAAAATCGATTAACCAAAGCTCTGATGCCAAATGTGACGACCACCCATGACTCCCGTACTAAAACAAGAGAATGGTGCGCTGAAAGGCGTGCCAGGCAGCCATGGACGATAGTCAGGGTAAGATAAAACAGAAACTCTATCGTACAGCTCACAGCACATGGACAAAATACAATAGAGAAATATATGTATATAGTGAAGCCCATAACAGAATATCATCGTATAGACTTCATAAAAGTTTGATACAAGCATCTGAACAATCAATACATTAAGCCTCACTACATAACACTCAAAACATATACAAGCAGCGGAACATCCAGTACATATAGTAGGAAAACTAATATGCTAGCCTCCAGCTCGTCTTCGTCATCAACTTCGTAGATCCTAAAGAACAGCACCTGTCACCTGCTACCTAGTCTGCCCATCCCAACATGGATGAACAGCCCAAGGTAATAAGAGTTGAACATAAAACCTTGAGTCAGACAACAGTCTTAGTGAGCAGTAAATTAACTATCAAACATACCCAAAAGAGAAGGATAAAAGGAATAGGAACTCAACCATCCCACTCCACCTCATTCTACAGTGATAGCCCCCAGACCCACTAAGCATAAACAAGCATAGAAAAACAGACAATTTAAGTAAAGTAATTATCACTCGAGCCAAGGTCGATATTTTCCAAGTACAAACCCCCAAGGCCTAAACCAAGATCAGATAAGCACCCAGAAAACACCGCTCTTGAGATCGAATGATGGTGCAACCAAACATCCATGACTCTGGCTATCACTGTTATCATTGCCTCGATTTCACCGTTAATTGAATGATCGGCACCTTCTTTCAGCCGTCCGTCAAGGGCTAATGGCAACCCCGGTTCTAGACATAACTCCGCACGTCATCATGACCTGTGCCTAGGACTATCGCATCTGCCCAGAGTACTAACACGTCATCATGACCCGTGTCTGGAACGTCATCGTGACCCGTTCCAACGTACTCTTGCTTTGAGCATGCTAGAACCTTCAATAACGATAAGATCCAAGCCTCCTAGTCATCCTCCTCGACGACTATTCTCACACTAGCTCAAGCGCCTCTCGAGCCCACCATTATCAACCAACCCGGACCGCATCACCGAGTTATCAACATAGCTTCGCACGTCGTCGTGACCCGTGCTTGGAACGTCATCGTGGCCCGTCCCAACTCAACATCATGCTTTGCCTCATCGCATCATAGCAAAGTCCCATTTCAACATCATGGTTTGCCTCATCGCCTCATGGAAAGGTCCATCATCATCAAATCTATCCATATGAGCTTCCACATCCGCTTCATATGCCACAGGCAGCTTTCACCATTCAAGAGCCTTTCCACTTAGCTTTTGAATCGTCCTCTACCAACTTGTCCAAATCAAGTTATCAATCAGCTAATCAAATAAATTAAACATTAATCCAAGCAATCAATCATTCAAACAAGATCTAAATAAACAATTACAACAATAATGGCAATTTCGTAAATAAAGTGTCCAAATCTAACATGCAATCTAACAAGCATGAATTATGAACAATATCTCTACAACTTGATGAATGAACTTGCATAAGTGATCATGTAGCAAAATAGTTGTCAAAACTTCATAGATGATAGATCTACATGCATACTTAAGAAAAATGCGAGAAATCACTATCTTTAACGCATAAACAAGCCACCAATCTAATATACTCCCTTGGGTCCGTGTGAGAGATAACTACCACTCACCGAATCACCTAAACAACCTAAAAACAATCAACTCCAGATCTGGACAGCGAAGAACAAGGCTTGATCCGGCAAAATCTCGCTTCAAACGATGAAATCTCTCTTTGTTTGATGAAGATCTTCAACTTTGGCTCTTGGATCTTCGATTTGATCTTCAATCTTGGATGGATGTTAACACTAGATTAGAGTGGAGAAAAGAAGTGAAGAAGTGTTGTAGTCGAGCTCTCAAAATGGCAGCACTTCGTCGCTTCAAAATCTGGTGCCAAAAAGTGAGCCAAACCCCTCTATTTATAGGCTAGAAATCCCCTTAACTCGGTCGTCCCCCTTGAGTCGTCGCCGACCCACGACCTAAAACCAAGGCCGACCTAACTACTCAACACAACAGCCGACTCAACCTCCTAACGACCTAACACGCACGCGAGTTACGACCTACGACTTATCGGAGAGGCCGACCCAACTGCACACGACTCAAAAAGCCCCCCGACCTAACGACTTAGCCCTAGTGCCGACCCAACTCCCATGCGACCTAAAACATGCATGCGACCTAACACGCGCGACTCAACACATATAAGTCGTCCAACGACCTAATCTACCCAGAACCGAACTTAGGTCGCATACAACCTATCCTATGACTCGGCACAGCTGACCTAAGCTATTCACTAAGTCGCCCCAAACGACCTACCCTCCTTAGGTCGGTAACTCTTAAACCGGTCAGTACTTAAGCCGGCTACCTCCTTATGTTGCTTACGACTTAAGCCCTTAGGTTATTAACCCATCCACGACCTATCACTTAACTCGTTAACGACCTATCCCTCAACTTGCTTAAAATGCCTTGGTCGTTACTTCTATAAGTCGTACACCCCTTGACTCGGCCACACCCTAAGTCGCTCAACACCACTAAGTCGTACAACCGACTTATCTCCTACACTACTCAAGCTATCACACATAAACTTCTAGGTCGTAATCCTAAGTCGTTCACGACTTAAAACCATCTACGACCTAACCAAGAGCCGATCTAAGGACCCTATACAACCGAGTTAACTTCCTTATGAGCCATCTTTTACACGACTTAGGCTATGGATGCCATAAACAATACTAACGACCTAATAATTCTACGATCTATCAACACGTAAAATACGGGTCGTTACATAAATTGATGGCCAGCCACGTTGATCCCGTTTTGCAATAAAATTCACGTAAAGAAAACGAAGGGTAAAAAAACTTTTGTGCCTTGAAAGTAATTCAGATAGTGTTTTTTGGGGTAAGAAACTATGCATTGACGAATTAAAGCAATCAAAGCTGCAGAACTCATGGAGACCTTCATTTTGACTAGTTATTGCTCCTGTAACTCCAAAACAGTCAACCATTATGGCTGTCCGAAGGATCGATATCTCCAGGTTCAACATCTACGGTGCAAGGTGCATTATCAGTCCATAATGCCGTTACGACGTCATTCCACTTTCACAGATCAGTGCATGGATTTAAAATAGAATGGTACCATAGTGCACCACTCTCCAGCGATGGAAAATCAATGGCCAGCCACGTTGATCCCATTTTCCTATAAAATTCACGTGAAGAAAATGAAGGGTAAAAAAATCTTCCGAATCCAAAACGTGATTCGGGTAGTGTTTTATGGGTATAAAACTATGCATTGGCGACTTCATGCTGTCAAAGCCCTAGATCTCACAGAGACCTTCGTTTAGACAGGTTATGGTTCCCGTAACTCCAAAAGAGTCAACCGTTGTGGTTATCCAAAGGATCGATATCCCCTATGCATAACATCTACTGTGGAAGATGCAACATCCATCCGTAATGCCGAAACTGAATTGTACGACTTTTACAAATGAGTGCATAGATTTGAAATGGATTAGTACCGTGGTGTACAATTCTCCAGCGACGGTAAATCGATGGCCAGCCACGTTGATTGCCTTTTTCCATAAAATTCACGTGAACAAAACGAAGGGTAAAAAAAGCTTCAGTGTCCTGAAAGTGATTCGGATAGTTTCTTTGGGGAATGAAACTATGCATTGATGGCTTAAAGCAATCAAAGCCGTAGAACTCACAGAGACCTTCTTTTTGATTGGTAATGGCTCCCGTAACTCGAAAAGAATCTACTGTTATGGTTGTCCGAAGGATCAATATCCCCTAGGCGAAACATCTACGGTGCAAGGTGCAACATCCGTCCATAGTGACAAAACTGCGCGGAACGACTTTTACAAATGAGTGCATGGATTTGAAATGGAATAGTACCGTGGTGCACCATCCTCCAACGATGGTAAATCGATAGCCAGCCACGTTGATCCCATTTTACCATAAAATTCACGTAAAGAAAACGAAGGGTAAAAAAACTTCCGAGTCCAGAAAGTGATTCGGATAGTGTTTTTATGGATATGAAACTATATATTGACGGCTTAAAGCAATCAAAGCCATAGAACTCATAGAGACGTACATTTTGATTACCCAAAACTCCAAAAGACTCAAATGTTATGGCTGTCCGAAGAATCGATATCCCCTAGGGGCAACATCTACGGTGCAAGGTGCAACATCCGTCCATAATGCCGAAACCGCACCGTACGACTTTTACAAATGAGTGCATGGATTTGAAACGGAATAGTACCATGGTGCACCAATCTCCAGGGATGGTAAACCGATGGCCAACCATATTAATCTTGTTTTACATAAAATTCACGTGAAGAAAATGAAGGGTAAAAGAACTTCCGAGTGCTGAAAGCGACTCGGATGGTGTTTTTTGGGTATGAAACTATGCATTGACGGCTTAAAGCAGTCAGGCTCGTAGAGCTCGTAAAGGCCTTCATTTATGGCTCCGTGCTCCAAAAGAGTCAACCGTTATGGTCGTCCAAAGGATTGATATCCAATGGGTGCAACATCTACAGTGTAAGGTGCAACATCCGTCCATAATGCCGAAACTGCACCGTACGACTTTTACAAATGAGTGCATTCATTTGAAACGCAATAATACCATGGTGCACCCCTCTCCAGCGATGGTAAATCGATGGCCTGCCACGTTGATCCCGTTTTACCATAAAATTCACGTGAAGAAAACGAAGGGTAAAAAAACTTCTGAGTCCTTAAAGTGATTCGGATGGAGTTTCTTGGGTATGAAATATGCATTGACGGCTTAAAGCGGTCAAAGCTGTAGAGCTCATAGAGACCTTCGTTTTGACTGGTTATGGCTCGTGTAATTCCAAAATAATCAACCGTTATGGCTGTCTGAAGGGTCAATATCCATTGGGCGCAACATTTATCGTGCAAGGTGCAACATCCAGCCATAATGCCAAAACTGTGTCGTACGACTTTTACAAATGAGTGCACAGATATGAAACGGAATAGTGCCATGGCGCACCACTCTCCAGCGATGGTAAATCGACGGCCAGCCATGTTGATCCCGTTTTACCATAAAATTCTCGTGAAGAAAACGAAGGGTAAAAAAAACTTTCGAGACCTGAAAGTGATTCGGATAGTGTTTTTTGGGTTTAAACTTTGCATTGACGGGTTAAAGCTGTAGAACTAACAGAGACCTTCGTTTTGACTGGTTATGGCTCCCGTCATTCCAAAAGAGTAAACCGTTCTGGCTGTCCAAAGGATTGGTATCCCCTGGGCGTAATATCTACGGTGCAAGGTGCAACATCCGTCCACAATGCCGAAACTGCGCCGTACGACTTTTACAAATGAGTGCATGGATTTGAAAAGGAATAGTACCATGGTGCACCACTCTCCAATGATGGAAAATCGATAGCCAGCCGCGTTGATCCTGTTTTACAATAAAATTCACGTGAAGAAAACGAAGGGTAAAAAAACTTCTGAGACCTGAAAGTGATTCAGGTAGTGTTTTTTTGGGTATGAAACTATGCATTGACATCGTTAAGCCATCATAGCTGCAGAGCTCACAGAACCTTCATTTTGACTAGTTGTGGCTCCTATAACTCTAAAAGGGTCAACCGTTATGGCTGTCCGAAGGATTGATATCCCAGGGCACAACATCTGCGGTGCAAGGTGCAACATCCGTCCATAATGCCGAAACAGTGTCATACGATTTTTACAAATGAGTGCGTGGGTTTGAAATGGGATAGTACCATGGTGCACCACTCTCCGGCGATGGTAAATTGATGGCCAATAATGTTGATCCCGTTTTACCATAAAATTCACGCGAAGAAAACAAAGGGTAAAAAAACTTCCTAGTCCTGAAAGTGATTCGGTTAGTGTTTTTTGGGCATGAAAATATGCATTGATGGTTTAAAGCTATCAAAGACGTAGATCTCACAGAGACCTTTGTTTTGACAAGTTATAGCTCCCGTAAGTCCAAAAGAGTCAATCGTTATGGCTTTCCGAAGGATTGATATCCCCTAGACGCAACATATAAGGTGCAAGCTATAACAACCGTCCATAATGCCGAAACTGCGTCGTACGACTTTTACACATGAGTGCATGGATTTGACACAGAATAGTTCCATGGTGCACCACTCACCACCAGTGGTAAATCGATGGCCAGCAACATTGATCCCGTTTTACCATAAAATTCACGTGAAAAAACGACGGGTAAAAAACATCCAGTCCTAAAAATGATTCGGATAGTGTTTTTTGTACGAAACTTTGCATTGATGGCTTAAAGTAGTCAAAGCCATAAAACTCGCAGAGACCTTCGTTTTGACTAGTTATGGCTTCCGTAACTCTAAAAGAGTCGACCATTATGGCTGTCCAAAGGGTCGATATCCCCTTGGCGCAACATCTACGGTGCAAGTGCAACATCCCTCCATAATGCCGCAATTGCGCCATACGACTTTTACAAATGAGTGCATGGATTTGAACTGGAATCGTACCATGGTGCACTACTCTCTAGCGATGATAAATCGATGGCTTGCCACGTTGATCCCGTTTTACCATAAAATTCTCGTAAAGAAAACGAAGGGTAAAAAAACTTTCAAGTCCTAAAAGTGATGCAGATAGTGTTTTTGGGATATGAAACTATGCATTGACGGCTTAAAGCACTCAGAACCATATTTCTCACAAAGACCTTCATTTTGACTAGTTATGGATCCCGTAACTCCAAAAGAGTCAATGTTATGGCTGTCCGAAGGATCGATATCCATTAGGTGCAACATCCACGGTGCAAGGTGCAACATCCATCGATAATGCTAAAACTGCGTCGTACGACTTTTACAAATGAGTGCATGGATTTAAAACGGAATAATACCATGGTGCACCACTCTCCAACGATGGTAAATCAATGGCCAGCCATGTTAGTCCCGTTTTACCATAAAATTCACGTGAAGAAAATGAAGGGTAAAAAAACTTCTAAGTCCTGAAAGTGATTTGGGTAGTGTTTTTTTGCGTATGAAACTATGCATCAACGGCTTAAAGCTGTTAAAGCCATAGAACTCATAAAGACCTTCATTTTGACTGGTTATGGCTCTCAAAAGTCCAAAAGTGTCAACCGTTACGGCGGTTCGAAGGATCGATATTCCATGGGCGCAACATCTACGGTGCAAGGTGCAACATCGGTCCATAATTCCGAAACTACGCCTTATGTCTTTTGTAAATAAGTGAATGGATTTGAAACGAAATAGTACCATGGTGCACCACTCTCCAGCGATGGTAAATCAGTGGCTAGCTGCATTGGTCCCATTTTATTATAAAATTCACGTGAAGAAAATGAAGGGTAAAAAAGCTTTCGAGACCTGAAAGTGATTCGGGTAATATTTTTTTGGTAAGAAGCTATGCATTGACGTCGACAAGCCATTATAGCCGTAGAGCTCACAAAGACCTTCGTTTTGACTGGTTATGGCTCCCGTAACTCCAGAGTAGTCAACCGTTATGGCTGTCCGAAGGACCGGTATCCCCTGAGCAGTACATTTACGGTGCAAGGTGCAACATCCGTCCATAATGCCGAAACTGCATCGTACGACTTTTACAAATGAGTGCATGGATTTGAAATGGAATAGTACCATGTTGCACCACTCTTAAGCGATGGCAAATTGATGGTCAGCCATGTTGATCCGGTTTTACCATAAAATTGACGTGAAGAAAACGAAAGGTAAAAAGACTTCCGAGTCCTGAAAGTGATTCGTATAGTGTTTTTTGGCTATTAAACTATGCGTTAATGGCTTAAAGCTATAAAGCTGTAGAACTCAGAGAAACCTTCATTTTGACTGGTTATCGCTCCCGTAACTCCAAATGATTCAACCGTTATGGCTGTCCGAAGGATCGATATCCCCAGGGTGCAAAACCTACGGTGTAAGGTGCAACATCCGTCCATAATGCCGTAACTGTGCCGTATGACTTTTACAAATGAGTGTATGGATTGGAAATGGAGTAGTACCATGGTGCACCACTCTCTAGCAATGGTAAATCGATGACCAACCACGTTGATCCCGGTTTACCACAAAATTTACGTAAAGAAAACAAAGGGTAAAAAAAACTCGAGTCTTGAAAGTGATTCGGAAAGTCTTTTTTAGGTATGAAACTATGCATTGATGGCTTAAAGCCATCAATGCCGTATACCTCATGGAGACCTTCCTTTTGACTAGTTTTGGCACACGTAACTCCAAAAGAGTCAACCGTTATGGCTGTCCGAAGGATCGATATCCACTGGGCACAACGTCTACAGTGCAAAGTGCAGCATTTGTCCATAATGCTGAAACTGCGCCATACCACTCTTACAAATGAGTGCATGGATTTGAAACGGAATAGTACCATGGTGCACCACTCTCCAGCGATGTTAAATTGATGGCCAGCCGCGTTGATCCCGTTTTGCCATAAAATTCACGTGAAGAAAACGAAGGGTAAAAAAAACTTCTCCCGAAAGTGATTCAGATAGCCTTTTTTTGGGGTATGAAACTTTGCGTTGATGGGTTAAAGCCTTCAAAGCTATTGAACTCACAGAGACCTTCATTTTCACTGGTTATGGCTCTCTTGACTCCAAAAGAGTCAACCGTTTTGGCTGTCCGAAGAATCGATATCCATTGGACGCAACATCATGTTGCATGGTGCAACATCCGCCATTAATGCCGAAACTGCGCCGTATGACTTTTACAAATGAGTGCATGGATTTGAAACGAAATAGTACCATGGTGCACCACTCTTTAGCGACGGTAAATCAATGGCCAGCCACGTTGATCCCATTTTACCACAAAATTCATGTGAAGAAAATGAAGGGCAAAAATAACTTCCGAGTCCTGAAAGTGATTCGGATTGTGTTTTTTGGCTGTGAAACTATGCATTTACGGCTTAATGCTGTCAAAGCCATAGAGCTCGTAGAGACCTTTGTTTTGACGGGTTATGGCTCCCGTAACTCCAAAAAAGTCAACCATTATGGCTGTCCGAAGGATCGATATCCCATGGGTGCAACATCTACGGTGCAAGGTGCAACATCCGTCCATATTGCCAAAACGGCACCGTACGACGTTTTA
Source organism: Allium cepa (assembly GCA_030765085.1). Lineage (NCBI taxonomy): Eukaryota > Viridiplantae > Streptophyta > Magnoliopsida > Asparagales > Amaryllidaceae > Allium > Allium cepa. The sequence continues at coordinate 66,322,224 of CM060935.1, forward strand.
CCATGGTGCACCACTCTCCAGCAATGGTAAATCGATGTCCAACCACGTTGATCTCATTTTACCATAAAATTCACGTGAAGAAAACGAAGGGTAAAAAAACCTCTGATTCTCGAAAGTGATTCGGATTGTGTTTTTTGGGTATGAAACTGTGCATTGACGGTTTAAAGCCTTTAAAGCGATAGAACTCATAGAGACCTTCGTTTTGACTGGTTATGGCTCTCGTAGGTCCAAAAGAGTCATCCGTTTTGGTTGTCCAAAGGATCGATATCCATTGGGCGCAACATCTACAGCGCAAGGTGCAACATCCGTCCATAATACCGAAACTGCAACATACAACTTTTTCAAATGAGTGCATAAATTTGAAATGGAATAATATCATGGTGCACCACTCTCCAGTGATGGTAAATCGATGGCCAGCCATGTTGATCTCTTTTTATCATAAAATTCACGTGAAGAAAACGACGGGTAAAAAAACTTCCGAGTCCTAAAAGTGATTCGGATAGTGTTTTTTGGGTATGAATTTATGCATTGATGGTTTAACGCTGTCAAAGCTGTAGAACTTGTAGAGACCTTCATTTTGACTGGTTATGGCTCTAGTAATTCCAAAAGGGTCAATCACTATGGTTATCCGAAGGATCGATATCTCCTGGGCACAACATCTACGATGCAAGGAGCAACATCCGTCCATAATTCCGAAACTGCACCGTACGACCTTTAAAAACGATGGCATGGATTTGAGACGGAATAGTACCATGGTGCACCATTCTCCAGCAATGGTAAATCGATGGTCAAACAGGTTGATCCGGTTTTGCCAAAAAATTGACATGAAGAAAAGGAAGGGTGAAAAAAATTTCCGAGTCCTGAAAATGATTCGAATAGTGTTTTTTTGGGTATAAAACTATGCATTGATGGCTTAAAGTGATCAAAGCCATAGAACTATGAAAGACCTTTGTTTTGACTAGTTTGACTCCCGTAGCTCCAAAAGAGTCAACTGTTATGGCTATCCAAAGGATCGATATCTCCTAGGCGCAACATCTACTGTGCAAGGTGAAACATCCATCCATAGTGCAGAAACTTCACCGTACGACTTTTAAAATGAGTGCATGGATTTGAAATGGAATAGTACCATGGTGCACCACTTTACAGCGATGGCAAATCGATGGCCAACCACGTTGACTCCGTTTTACCATAAAATTCTCGTGAAGAAAACGAAGGGTGAAAAAACTTCCAAGTCCTGAAAGTGATTCGGATTATGTTTTTTGGGTATGAAACTGTGCATTGATGGCTTAAAGCATTCAAAGCCGTAAAGCGTACAAAGACCTTCGTTTTGACTGGTTATGGCTCTCGTAACTCCAAAAGAGTCAACCGTTAAGGCTTTTCGAAGGATCGATATCTATTGGGCGCAACATCTATGGTGCAAGTTGCAACATCTGTCCATAATGCCGAAACTGCGCCGTACGACATTTATAAATGACCACATGGATTTGAAATAGAATAGTACCATTGTGCACCACTCTCCAGCAATGGTAAATCGATGGCTAGCCACGTTGATCCCGTTTTACCATAAAATTCACGTGAAGAAAACGAAGGGTTAAAAAAACTTCGGAGTCCTGAAAGTGATCCAGATAGTGTTTTTTTTGGGTATGAAACTGTGCATTGACAACTTAAAGCAGCCAATGCCGTAGAACTCACAGAGACCATCATTTTGGCTGGTTATAGCTCCCGTAATTCCAAAAGAGTCAACCGTTATGGCTGTTCGAAGGATCGATATCCCCTAGGTGCAACATCTACGGTGCAAGATGCAACATCCGTCCATAATGCAGAAACTGCGCTGTATGACTTTTACAAACGATTACGTGGATTTGAAATGGAATAGTACCATGGCGCACCACACTCCAGCGATGGTAAATCGATGGCCAGCAGTGTTGATCACTTTTGACCATAAAATTCACGTGAAGAAAACGAAGGGTAAAAACTTTTGAAACCTAAAAGTGATTCGGGTAGTGTTTTTTAGTATGAAACCATGCATTGACGTCGTTAAGCCATCAAAGTCACAGAGCTCACAAAGATCGTCGATTTGACTGGCTTTGGCTCCCGTAACTCCAAAAGTGTCAACCGTTAGGGCTGCCCGAAGGAAAGACATCCCCTGGGCGCAACATCTATGGTGCAAGGTGCAACATCGGCCCATAATTCCGAAAATGCGCCGTACGACTTATACAAATTAGTGCATGGGTTTGAAACGGAATAGTACCATGGTGCACCACTCTCCAGCGATGGTAAATCAATGGCCAGCCACGTAGATCCGGTTTTACCATAAAATTCACATAAAGAAAATGAAGGGTAATAAAACATCCGAGTCCTGAAAGTGACTCGGGTAGCATTTTTTGAGTATAAAACTATGCATTGAGGTCGTTAAGCCGTCAAAGCCACAGGCTCACAAAGACCTCGATTTGACTAGTTATTGCTCCTAAAACTTTAAAAGAGTCAATCGTTATGATTGTCCAAAGGATCGATATCCCCTGGGTGCACCATCTACGGTGCAGGGTGCAACATCTGTCCATAATGCCGAAAGTGCGCCGTACGATTTTAACGAATGAGTGCATGGATTTGAAATGCAATAGAACCATTGTGAACCACTCTCCAGCGATAGTAAATCGATGGCCTGTCCCGTCGGTCCTGTTTTTCCATATAATTCTTGTGAAGAAAACGAAGGGTGTAAAAACTTTTGATTTCTGAAAGTGTTCCGGATAGTCTTTTTTGGGTTTGAACCTATGCATTGATGGCTTAAAGCCATCAAAGCCATAGAACTCAAAGAGACCTTCGTTTTGACAGGTTATGTCTTCCGTAACTCCAAAAGAGTCAACCGTTATGGCAGTCCGAAGGATCGATATTCCCTGGACGCAACATCTACGGTGCAAGGTGCAACATCCGTCCATAATGGAGAAACTGCGCCGCACAACTTTTACAAATGAATGCATGGATTTGAAAGGTAATAGTACCATGGTGCACCACTCTCCAGCGATGGTAAGTCGATGGCCAGCCACATTGATCCGGTTTTACCATAAAATTAACGTGAAGAAAACGAAGCATAAAAAATCTTCCAAGTCCTAAAAGTAATTTGGATAGTGTTTTTTTACGTATGAAACTATGCATTGATGGCTTAAAGCTGTTAAAGTTGATCTAGATCTCACAGAGGCCTTCGTTTTGATAGGTTATAGCTCCCGTAACTCCAAAAGAATCAACACTTATGGCTGTCCGAAGGAATGATATCCCCTACGCACAACATCTACGGTGCAAGGTGCATAATCCGTCCATAATGTCGAAACTATGTCATACGACTTTTACAAACGAGTGCAATGATTTGTAACAGAATAATACCATGGTGCAACACTCTCCAACGATGGTAAACGATGGCCATCCACGTTGATCCCGTTTTACCATAAAATTCAAGTGAAAAAAACGAATGGTTAAATTTCGAGTCGTGAAAGTGATTCGGATAGTGTTTTTTAGGTATGAAACTATGCATTGACAACTTAAAACAATCAAAGCCGTAGAACACACAGAGACCTTCATTTTGACTAGTTATGGTGCAAGGTGAAACATCTGTCCATAATGCCGAAACTGGGCCGTCCGACTTTTACAAACGAGCACATGGATTTGAAACGGAATAATACCATGGTGCACCACTCTCTAGCGATGGTAAATCAATGGCCAGCCACGTTGATCCTATTTTACCATAAAATTCACGTGAAGAAAACAAAGGGTAAAAAAAGCTTCTGAGTCTTGAAAGTGATTCGGGTAGAGTTTTTTTGGCATGAAACTATGCACTGACGGCTTAAAGCTGTCAAAGACGTAGAGCTCATAGAGGCCTACGTTTTGATTGATTATGGCTCTCGCAACTCCAAAAGAGCCAACCGTTATGGCTATCTGAATGATATTCGTTGGACGCAACATCTACGGTGCAAGGTGCAACATCCATAATGCCGAAACATCGCCATATGTCTTTTACAAATGAGTGCTTGGATTTGAAACGGAATAGTACTATGGTGCACCACTCTCCAGCGATGGTAAATCGATGGCCAGCCACGTTGATCCTGTTTTACCATAAAATTTACGTGAAGAAAACGAAGGGCAAAAAAAACTTCTGAGTCCTGAAAGTAATCCGGATAGTGTTTTTTGGGTATGAAACTATGCATTAGCGGCTTAAAGCTGTCAAAGCCGTAGATCTCATATAGACCTTCGTTTTGACAGGTTACGGCTTCCGTAATTCTAAAAGAGACAACCGTTATAGCTGGCCTAAGGATCGATATCTCTTGGGTGCAACATCCACGGTGCAAGGTGCAACATCCGCCAATAATGTCGAATCTGCGCCATATGACGTTTACAAATGAGTGCATGGATTTGAAACAGAATAGGTGCACCACTCGCCAGCGATGGCCACATTGATCCTATTTTACCATCCAATTCACGTGAAGAAAACGACGGGTGAAAAAATTCCGAGTCCTAAAAGTGATTCGGATAGTGTTTTTTTGGATATAAAACTTTGCATCGACGGCTTAAAGCAGTCAAAGTCGTAGGACTCACAGAGACCTTCGCTTTGACTGGTTATGGCTCCCGTACTCCAAAAGAGTCAACCATTATGGCTGTCCAAAGGATTGATTTCCGTGGACGCAATATCTACGGTGTAAGATGCAACATTCGTCTACAATGCCGAAACTGCACCGTACAACTTCTTTAAATGAGTGCATGGATTTAAAATGGAATGGTACCATGGTGCACCACTCTTCAGCAATGGTAAATCAATGGTCGGCCACGTTGATCCTGTTTTACCATAAAATTCACGTGAAGAAAACGAAGGGTAAAAGAACTTCTGATTCCTGAAAGTGATTCGGATAGTGTTTTTTTAGGTATGAAACAATACATTGACGGCTTAAAGCAGTCAAAGCCGTAGAGCTCACAGAGACCTTCGTTTTGACTAGTTATGGTTCTCGTAACTCCAAAAGAATCAACCGTTATGGTTGTCCGAAGAATAGATATCCATTAGGCGCAACATCTACGGTGCAAGGTACAACATCCGTCCATAATGCCGAAACTGCGCCGTACGACTTTTACAAAGAGTGCATGGATTTGAAAGGAATAGTACTATGGTGCGCCACTCTCCAACGATGGTAAATCGATGGCCATCCGCGTTGATCCCGTTTTACCATAAAGTCACGTGAAGAAAATGAAGGGAAAAAGCTTCCGAGTCCTGAAAGTGATTATGATAGTGTTTTTTTGGGTATGGAATTATGCATTGGTGGCTTAAAGCTATCAAAGCCATAGAACTAAAAGAGACCTTCGTTGACTGGTTATGGCTCCCATAATTCCCAAAGAGTCAACCGTTATGGCTGTCCGAAAGATCGATATAACCTAAGCGCAACATCTACGGTGGAGGGTGCAACATCCATCCATAATGCTGAAACTACGCTATACAACTTTTATAAATGAGTGCATGGATCCAAAATGGAATAGTACCGTGGTGCACCACTCTTCAGCGATAGTAAATCGAGGGCCAGCCGCGTTGATCCTGTTTTACCATAAAATTCACATGAAGAAAATGAAGTGTAAAAGACTTTCGAGAGCTGAAAGTGATTCGAGTAGTGTTTTATGGTATGAAACTATGCATTGACGCCGTTAAGCCATCAAAGCCGTAGAGTTCTAAGAGACCTTTGTTTTGACTGGTTATGACTTCCATAACTCCAAAAGAGTCAACCGTTATGGCTGTCCGAAGGATCGATATCCCCTGGACACAACATCTAGGTGCAAGGTGCAACATCCGACCATAATGCCGAAACTACGTCGTACGAATTTGAAAAATGAGTGCATGGATTTGAAACAGAATAGTACCATGGTGCATCGCTCTCCAGTGATGGTAAATCGATGGTTAGCCACGTTGATCCCGTTTTACCTTAAAATTCACGTGAAGAAAAAGAAGGGTAAAAAAACTTCCTAGTCCTGAAAGTGATTTGGATAATGTTTTTTTGGGTATGAAATTATGCACTGACGGGTTCAAGCAGTCAAAGACTTAGATCTCATAGAGACATTCATTTTCACATATTATGCCTCCCTAACTCCAAAGGAGTCAATCGTAATGGCTGTCCGAAGTATCGATATCCCCTAGGCGCAACATCTATGATGCAAGGTGCAACATCCTTCCATAATACAGAAATTGTGTCGTAGGACATTTACAAATGAGTGGATGGATTTGAAACAGAATAATACCATGTTGCACCACTCTCCGGCGATGATAAATCGATGGCCAGCCACGTTGGTCCCGTTCTACCATAAAATTTACGTGAAAAAAACGACGGGCAAAAAAAACATTCGAGTCCTGAAAGTGATTCAGGTAGTTTTTTTTGGGTATGAAACTATGCATTAATGGCTTAAAGCAGTCAAAGATATAAAACTCACATAGACATTCATTTTGACTTGTTATGGCTCCCGTAACTCCAAAAGAGTCAACCATTATGGCTGTCCGAAGGATCGATATCCCTGGGCACAACATCTACGGTGCAGAGTGCAATATCTGTCCTAATGCCAAAACTGCACCGTACGACCTTTACAAATGAGTGTATGAATTTAAAACAGAATGGCACTATGGTGCACCACTCTCCAACGATGGTAAATCGATGGCCAGCCATGTTGATCCGATTTTAAAATAAAATTCACATGAAGAAAACGAAGGATAAAAAAACTTCCGAGTCCTGAAAGTGATCCATATAGTGTTTTTTTGGGTATGAAACTATGCATTGACAGCTTAAATCAGACAAAGAAGTAGAGCTCACAAATACCTTTGTTTTGACTGGTTATGGCTCTTGTAACTCCAAAAGAGTCAACCGTTATGGCTGTCCAAAGGATCGATATCCATTGGGCGCAAAATCTACTGTGCATGGTGCAACATTCGTCCATAATGCCGAAACTGCGCCATACGACTTTTATAAATGAGTGCACGGATTTGAAATGGAATAGCACCATGATGCACTACTCTCCAGTGATGGTAAATCGATGGCCAGCCACGTTGATCCCGTTTTACCACAAAATTCACATGAAGAAATCGAAGGGTAATAAAACCTTTTGAGTCCTAAAAGTAATTCAGATAGTGCTTTTTTGGGTATGAAACTTTGCATTGATGGCTTAAAGCGGTCAAAGCCGTAGAACTCTTAGAGACCTTCGTTTTGACTGGTTATGGCTCCCCTAATTCCAAAAGAGTCAACCATTATGGCTGTTCGAAGGATCGATATCCTCTACGCGCAATATCTACGGTGCAAGGTGCAACATCTGTCCATAATGTCGAAACTGCACCGTATGACTTTTACAAATGAGTACATGGATTTGAAATGGAATAGTACCATAGTGCACCACTATCCAGCGATGGTAAATCGATGGCCAGCCGCATTGATCCCATTTTACCATAAAATTCACGTGAAGAAAATGAAGGATATAAAAACTTTTGAGACCTGAAAGTTATTTGGGTTTTTTTTGGGTATGAAACTATGCACTGACGTCGTTAAGCCATCAAGTCCGCAAAGCTCATAAAGACTTTCGTTTTGACTGGTTATGGCTCCCGTAACTCCAAAAGAGTCAACTGTTATGACTGTCTGAAGGATCGATATCTCCTAGGCGCAACATCTATAGTGCAAGGTGCAACAGCTGTTCATAGTGCAAAAACTGCGCCATATGACTTTTACTAATGAGTGTAGGGATTTGAAAAGGAATAGTACCATTGTGCACCATTCTCCAACGATTGTAAATCAATGATCAGCCATGTTGATCCGGTTTTACCATAAAATTCACGTGAAGAAAACGAAGGGTAAAAAAACTTCCGAGTCCTCAAAGCGATTCGAATAGTATTTTTTGGGCAAGAAACTATGCATTGATGGCTTAAAGCCTTAGAACTCACAGAGACCTTCGTTTTGACTGGTTATGGTACAAGTAGCTACAAAAGAGTAAACCGTTATGGCTGTCTGAAGGATCGATATCCTCTAGGCGCGACATCTGCGGTGCATGGTGCAACATCCGTCCATAATGCCAAAACCGTGTGAATTTTACAAATAAGTGCATGGATTTAAAACGGAATAGTACCGTGGCGCAACACTCTCCAGTGATGACAAACCGATGGCCAACCAAGTTGATCCCACTTTACCATAAAATTCTCGTGAAGAAAATGAAGGATAAAAAAATCTTTCGAGTCCTAAAAGTGATTCGAATAGTCTTTTTTTGGGTATGAAACTATGCATTGATGGCTTAAAGCCATCAAACCCGTAGAACTCGCAGAGACTTTCATTTTGACTAGTTATGGCTCCCATAACTCCAAAAGAGTCAATGGTTATGGCTGTCCAAAGGATCAATATCCCCTGGGCGCAACATCTACGGTGCAAGGTGCAACATCCATCCATAATGCCGAAACTGTGCCTTACGACTTTTACAAACGAGTGCATAGATTTGAAATGGAATAGTACCATGATGCATCACTCTCTAACGATGGTAAATCGATGGCTAGCCACGTTGATCATGTTTTACTATAAAATTAACGTGAAAAAAACGAAAGGTGAAAAAATTCCAAGTCCTGAAAGTGATTTGCATAGTGTTTTTTTAAGCTATGCATTGACGGATTAAACTGTAAATGTCGTAGAACTCACAGAGATCTTTGTTTTGACTGGTTATAACTCTCATTACTCTAAAGGAGTCAACTGTTTTGTCTGTACGAAGGATTGATATCCATTGGATGCAACATCTACGGTGCAAGGCGCAACATCCGTCAACAATTCCGAAACTACACCGTACGACTTTTATAAATGAGTGCATGGATTTGAAATGGAATAGTACCATGCTGCTCCACTCTCCCGCGATGGTATATCAATGTCCGTCCACGTTGATCTCGTTTTACCATAAAATTCACGTGAAGAAAATGAAGGGTAAAAAAACTTCCGAGTCCTGAAGTGATTCGGACAGTGTTCCTTTGGGTATGAAACTACGCATTGATGGCTTAAAGTTGTCAAAACCATGTAGCTCATAGAGACCTTCATTTTGACTAGTTATGGCTCCCGTAATTCCAAAAGAGTCAATCGTTATGGATGTCCGAAGGATCGATATCACTTGAGTGCAACATCTACGGTGCAAGGTGCAACATCCATCCATAATATCGAAACTGCACCGTACGACTTTACAAATGTGTGCATGGATTTAAAACGGAATAGTACCATGGCGCACCACTCTCCAACGATGGTAAATCGATGGCCAACCACGTTGATCCTGTTTTACCAAAAAATTCACATGAAGAAAACGAAGGGTAAAAAAACTTCCATGGCCTGAAATTGATTCGGATAGTATTTTTTTCGGTATGAAATAATGCATTGACATCGTTAAGCCATCAATGCCGTAGATTTCATAGATACCTTCGTTTTGACTGGTTATAGCTCCGGTATCTCCAAAAGATTCAACCGTTATGGCTGTCCTTCAGATCGATATCCCTTAGGCGCGTGCAACATCTATCCATAATGTCGAAACTATGTTGTACAACTTTACAAAGAGTGATAGATTTGAAATGGAATAGTATCAGGGTGCACCACTCTTCAGCGATGATAAATTGATGGCCAACCACGTTGATCCGGTTTTACCGTAAAATTGACGTCAAGAAAACGAAGGGTAAAGTAAAACTTCCGAGTCCTCAAAGTAATACGGATAGTATTTTTTGGGTATAAAACTATGCATTGATGGCTTAAAGCTGTCAAAGCAATAGATCTCATAGAGACCTTCATTTTGATAGATTATGGCTACCGTAACTCCAAAAGAGTCAACTGTTATGGATGTCCGAAGGATCGATATCCCTTGGGCGCAACATCTACGGTGCAAGGTGCACACCCGTCCATAATGCCGAATCTGCACCGTATGACTTTTACAAATGAGTGCATGGATTTGAAATGGAATACTACCATGGCGCACCACTCTCTATCACTAGTAAATCGATGGCCAGCCACGTTGATCCCGTTTTACCATAAAATTCACGTAAAGAAAACAACGGCTAAAAAAAACTTCCGAGCCCTGAAAGTGATTCAAATAGTGTTTTTTGGGTATGAAACTATGCATTGACGGCTTTAAGCAATCAAAGCCGTAGAACTCATAGAGACCTTCATTTTGACTAGATATGGCTCTCATAACTCGAAAAGACTCAACCGTTATGGTTGTCCGAAGGATCGATACCCCTGTGCGCAACATCTACCGTGCAAGGTGCAACATCCGTCCATAATGCCGAAACCACGTTGTATGACTTTTAAAAATGAGTGCATGGATTTGAAATGGAATAGTACCATAGTGCACCACTCTATAGTGATGGTAAATCATGGCCAGCCACACTGATCCCATTTTACCATAAAATTCACGTGAAGAAAACAAAGCGTAAAAAAACTTTCGAGCCTTAAAAGTAATTCAAATAGTGTTTTTTTGGTTATTAAACTATGCATTGACGCCTTGAAGTAGTCAAAGCCATAGAGCTCACAGAGACCTTCGTTTGACTTGTTATGGCTTTCGTAACTCCAAAAGAGTCAACCGTTATGGCTGTCCGAAAGATCGATATCCATTGGGCGCAACATTTACGGCGCAAGGTGCAACATCCATCCATAATGTCGAAACTGCGCCGTACAACTTTTACAAATGAGTGCATGGATTTGAAATGGAACGGTACCATGGTGCACCACTCTCCAGCAATGGTAAATCGATGTCCAGCCGCGTCGATCCCGTTTTACCATAAAATTCGCGCGAAGAAAACGAAGGGTAAAAAACTTCCGAGACCTGAAATTTATTCGGGTAGTTTTTTTTTGGGTATGAAACTATGCATTGACATCGTTAAGCCATCAAAGCCGCAGAGCTCACAGTCACCTTCGGTTTGACTGGTTATGGCTTCCATAACACCAAAAGAGTCAACCGTTATGGCTGTCCGAAGGATTGATATCCCCTGGATGCAACATCTACGGTGCAAGGTGCAACATCCGTCCATAATGCCAAATTGCGCCGTACGACTTTTGCAAATGAGTGCATGGATTTGAAGCGGTATAGTACCAAGGTGTACCACTCTCCAACGATGGTAAACCGATGGCCAGCCATGTTGATCTCGTTTTACCACAAAATTCACGTGAAGAAAAAAAAGGATAAAAAAATTCCTAGTCCTAAAAGTGATTCGGATAGTGTTTTTTTGGTATGAAACTATGCATTGACGACTTCAAGTGGTCGAAGCCGTAGATCTCATAGAGACATTATTTTGATAGGTTATGGCTCCTGTAACTCCAAAAGAGTCAACCTGTAATACCCCAAAATTGTGTGAAAAATTATTTTGATGAGATAATCTAGTTCTAAAATATTATTAGATTACGATGGGAGTTCTGGATTGAATGATGTGCAAGAGTATGTGTGCACATGCACACTGGAAATGGCACAAGAAAGAATCCAAATTCCTTGAAAAAAAAAAGAAAGCATTTCAAATGTGATTTTGAAATGTAAATTAATAACCAAATCAAATATATTTTTCTGTACATATTGAAATTAAATATGTATGTATATTGAAAGTAGATAAGAACATATATTTTTTTATGAAGAAAGGAAAATTAAATAAATACATAAATCTGTACACAAGCATATATTTTCTTTGAGTAGAAATATGTTGGAACTAAGAAAGAAAAAGTAACATCAAAATGACATGAGATACAATATAAGTAAGTATGTATGTGTAGGTAAAAAGAGCAAAGAGGATTTTCAGAAATAAATAAAAGTTTAAAATATGACCAAGTCACATTTTTATCATGACTTGAGTAAGTGTGAGGTAATCAAAAATAGCCATTTTTCTGAAAAGTAAAAAGAGGGAAGTACTACCTATAATTAACTAATGCAGCCGGGGTATTAGGGTTGAAAATGTGAAAATGCAAAACGCATGATGTTAGCCAGGACAAAAATGGAATTTTTCTTGATAAAACCCTAGTGAAAATATGCATATAAATAAGTAGTTATAGCCAGAGAAATCATTTTACTCGAGATACATAAGAATAAGAAAGGAGGAAAATATTTTAAAGGAAGGGAAGAACATTCAGGGACTTTCTAGATCAATTAGAAGGAAATATTTAGGTGAGTAATCTCACTTTGTTCATGGCAGTAAGTCCTGACATGAGGCTACCAATCTTTTATATTTTTATTTGCATATTTCTGGTTTTGTTGAAAACAGTTTTATTAAATATCTTATGGGAGTTTTTGAATGGTTTTTGATCTAATATGATGATTGTTATGGGTGTGCATGCTACTGTTTCATTATATTTTGAAAAATTAAGTCATTAAACCTTGAAATCATGGAAGAAAACTTACAACTAACATGTAATTATGGCATGAAAATTTCAACAGAGAAAATGAAGTAAGATGCATTATACATAGTATAAGTGCTGAGGCTTAAGAAAAAGGTATTGGGGATGCAATAGAGGTTTCTATGTGCTGAGTCCCTAATCAAATAGCAAAAACTCACAAATCAAAATTGAGATTCAGCTAGATCTTGAATCTGGCTCAATCATAGTTACTTGCAAATCATAATAACTTAACATGCCATGTCTCTATTCTCAGTTGTAAATATCCTTGTATTTGATTTAAAGACAAGATACCTATTAACAATATTCTTGAAAGTAATGATCTGTTTGCCTTTGAACAATATGCTTGCAAGATGTATGGGGTGTTTTTGGAAACACAATGACATGTTCACTTAGCTATCTGAAGATAGGATTAAATAAATACCCTTAGTAAATAACTAGAAATGGTGAGCCAAGAAGGCTGCTGGAATGCTTTTCATATTTGAAGTATGCAAGTTGGCACATGGTTTGTTTAAGCCCTGAGATCTTTGTGCAATGATGTGAATTAGTTCTTTGCAATGTGTCCCGGTGATTCCTTGATAGCAGATGAGGCCAGAATATAAATAGATATATATATATATAGGCAACCCATAAATCATGAAATAGGTATATGAGTATTTCCTTCATTTATTGGAGTGGAACCATGGTTGTTCCAGTGCATCTATGTGCTACCGATTAATGTGAACGTTTGCATAATTATGTATGTGTTAATGGTTGGTTTATGAAGCTATTATACCTGCATAACAATTCCTCTGAAACGTAGTAACATAGTTAATTTAAGAAATTTCTTAAGCAACAGGTCAACACTCATGTATTATTTATTTGCTTAATATCACGAATATATTAATGTTGCTCATACCAGATCATAGATCTGACCCTTGTTTGCTCATGGCATATGGGGGTGTCTCAATTTAAAATAAGGCAGCCACTAGTGCTCTTTCAGGAAAAGCAGGACTTAAGTAGGAAAGGAAAGTTATGGCTAATGAGAAAGGATGAATGAGCATGCTTGCTAGCTTTTTTATAAGAGCATAGAATGATTTATCTGCATGTATTCATGACAATTTATGTTTTTAAATTTTCTGTTATGTAACGAACTTACTATGTTTGATCGAACAAGTTGTTTTCTGTTGAATTTTGTTACGTATTAAGGTTTGAGAATTGAAAGATTATCTGAATTGTAAACAAGAGAATAGGCTTAAAGTATTATCTATGAAAATCTAGGGAAAGAAATATATATATATATATATTTGAGCAATTTTCATACAAAACTCATATTATGTAATAGTCAGGCTTGAATCATTTAAAAGCAGTTTTGGAGTAAAACCTGGCTTTAAATTGGAGTATTCTTTAGGTATTTAATTACTCTTCTTCGAAATATTTTGTGAAAGGATTCAAGTCCATTAGCGAGTTGTTTTGTGAAGTATACACATACCTTAAAAAAAGGGCTTCAAGTATTTTACAAATGAAAGGCATTTTAAACTGATATGGTAGGAGTTCCGGATGACACAGTCACAAAGGTTAATCAGCTTCAAAGGAATGGAGTTTTGGTTGATCATATTGATCTATATTTTGGTAGTGAAATGCATTTCAAAATCCTTTGTCTATTTAGCAAATGTTCCACCAAAACTCTCTTTCAAATACTATGAAAAATATGCATTTTGACTGGTTAGTATTATCAATCCAGGAAGCATTTTGCATTTAAGACCTGGTTCACCCTAAAACCTAGTGATTGCACACTTTTAAAACATTTTCAAGTCAAGTACTTTAGTCATAGAAAACTCAGAAACAAGTAATCAAATAATCAATACATGGTGTGTCATATAGGTTAAGTCAAGAACAGGAGAGGCTCAAAGAAAACCATGAATTGAAAATGATAAATAAAGATATCATTTTCTGTCCTTAATCAAGTATCAATCATTTTAACTAAACTATGAAAAGGCCATATATTCTGAGATTGTCTTGTCCAAATAAATCGCTAGTAAATCATAATTAATATGATCAAAGTTATTATGAATAAATATGAGTAGGATCTACACATATATTACAAATATCAAAAATATGGAAATTATCTGTGGGCAGATTGATTCAATCTCAAGCCAAAAAGAATAAGCTCTTATTTATACTAGCTCTGATTTAAACAAGAGAGACACATGCATCCTCATATGTATGTGCATATCTTATGGAAACACTGATATATTTATATTGGTAAAAATTTGGATCCTGGATAATATGTTAGAAAAAAAAATCTTTGAAAATTAAGGTAAAATTGTGAGGGTCATTCCATTTGGTATCAGAGCAAATGGTTGCGTTGATTGTTGAATACTATAGAAATATATTATGTCTGTTTGTTTTGGCTAAAATAATTTAAATAGGAAAATATTAATTATAGAAAATATTCACAATATACTAATCCCATCTGCCCATAACCTAGTTATTAGACCATGGTAGGAAGGGGATCTCATCACAATGCTGGAACAAGTGTACCACAGATGCTTGATATGCAGGAGTTTGTGAGGGTTTTAAGGGATGGAATTGGGCATAAGCCTAAGAATCCACATGAGGAACTTTCAAAACTATTAAAGGCTTATACAAACTTGGAAGGCAAGAGTTTTGAAGGGACTGAGAATGTGATGGAAATTCAAGCATGGTTAAGGACACTGGATATGATTTTCAATGACATGCTGCTTGATGATCAAAGGAAGAGGCAAGTGGCTTCAAGACAGCTGAAAGGAGTAGCTTTAAGCCGGTGGAAGGTGATTGTAGCTGGGATAATTGAAAATGAAATCACTTGGAATCAATTCAAGGAGATGTTGGAGGAAAGGTTTGTACCAGCATCATCTAAAACCACATTACTTGAAGAGTTTATTAGACTCAGGCAAGGAACTTTGAATGTCACGTAGTATACTCCAAAATTTGATGGATTATCCAAATATGGAGCAATGCTAGTGGCTGATGAAGCATCCAAAAATGATAGGTATATTAAAGGTTTGAACCCAGGACTTAGCAGGGCCATGTTACCTTATGTTGATAGGACTTTTGATCAAGTAATAGATCTGGCTTTGAAATTTGAGCAGCATGACAAGGAAAGAGAGAAGTATAGAAATTTTAAGAACAACAATAACAAGAAGAATAAGGGAAGATACCACCCTTATGACAAGAAGAAGGAGGAAACAGATAACAAAAAGGCCAGTGACACTAAGAAGAAATTGGTTTGCCATCATTGTGGAAAGGAGGGACACATCAAACCAAGGTGCCCAGAATTAAAAGGAGGAGCCTTCAAGTGCTACCTATGTGGGAAAGAGGGACATATGAAGAGAAATTGTCCTGAGTACAAACAGCAAGGAAAATTGGCAAATCTGGAAGGCAAAAACAAATCCACAGTGGAGACTAGTATTGAAAATCATGGTCAAATGGAAGGTACATTACATATTTGCACCATACCCATAACAGTAGTATATGATACTGGGGCAACTCACTCTCTAATTTCTTATGAAATAGTTAAGATGCTAAAACTGAACTGCATATTAGTTGAAACCCCATTGTTTGTACAAAGTCCACTAGGAAGTTCTAGTGTTTTAAACATGATTTGTGTGGATGTGGAATTAAACATAGGAGGAAATATTTTTATTTCCAATTTATATGTTTTGAACTACCCAAATATAGGTGTTATATCGGGGGTAGACTGGTTAAGGCAATTTAAAGCCATAATTAATTTAGACTCATTCACCAAATCATTGCAAAATCTTAGAGGCCAGAGAATTATAATTTTATGTAAAGTAGCTAAAGAAAGAAAATTATATCATTTAATTGACTTGGAAAAGGATCTCAGTGAACCTTCCATTGAAGAAATTCCCATAGTCAATGAATATTTGGATGTGTTTGGGGAGGTTAAGGGTGTTCCACACCATACCAGTGGAGTTTCAAATCAACTTCATTCCAGGAGCAATCCCAATAATTAAGAAACCCACCAGAATGGGGCCAAGTGAACTGAAAGAGTTGAAAAACCAACTAGAGGAATTAGAAAGTAAAGGGCTTATAAGGCCAAGCAACTCATGCTGGGGTGCTCCAGTAGTGTTTGTAAGGAAGCATGATGGTACTTTGAGGATGTGCATAGATTACAAGGAGTTAAATAAGGTTGCTACCAAGAATAAATACCCATTGCCTAGGATTGATGATCTTTTTGATCAACTCAGTGGAGCTAAAATATTCTCTAGATTAGACTTAGCATCTGGTTCTATCAGATGAAAGTTGAGGACTCAAGTGTTAAGTACACTGCATTCAACACTAGATATGGTTTATATGAGTTTATGGTTATGCCATTTGGGTTGACAAATGCCCCCTTATATTTTGTAGATTTAATGATTAGAATATTTAGAGATTATCTGGATAAATTTGTGCTAATTTTTATTGATGATATTTTGATTTATTCTAAAACAGTAGTAGAGCATGAAAATCATTTGCATCTGGTTTTATCTAGATTGAGGGAAAAAGATTTAAAGGCAAAATTCTCAAAATGTGCATTTTGGAAGGAGGAAGTACATTTTCTTGGTCATGTCATTTCTGCCAAAGGAATTTCTGTGAACCCTAACAAAGTTGTAGCTATCCAAGCATGGAAGAGGCCTAGAACAGTGAGTGAAGTTAGATCATTCATGGGGATGCCAGGATATTATAGGAGATTCATAAAAATAATTCCAAAATGTCATCACCAGTCACTAATGTAACCAGAAAGAGTCAAACATTTGTATGGACTGAAAAATGTGAACAAGCTTTTATTAAGATAAAAGAAGCTTTAGTTAATGCACCAGTATTAAGAGTACGTGAAGGAAATGAGGATTTAATTGTGTACACCGATGCAAGTAGTTCTGGGTTAGGAGCTGTATTGATGCAACAAGATCAAGTAATAGCCTATGCATCCAGAAAATTAAAACCACATGAAACCAGATATGCAACCCATGATCTTGAACTAGCAGCAGTGGTGTATGCATTGAAGCTTTGGAGACACTACTTATTAGGTGCCAAATTTAATTTGTACACTGATCATAAGGCACTGAAATATCTTTTCTCACAAAAAGATTTGAACATGAGGCAACATAGATGGGTGGAGTTTCTAGCTGCCTATGACTTAGATATACTTTATACACCAGGTAAAGCAAACAAAGTTGCAGATGCCTTGAGTAGACAACATGCTAAAGTAGCTATGTTGATGATGGCAGAATTTAAGGATTTATCTATACTTGCTGATTTAGAAATTGAAGCAAGCAGTGAGATACACATGGTGACAAATGAAGAAGATGAGAATAAAGGGAGACTGAGTTTAATAACCTTACAATCAAATCTAATTTTGAAGATAGGAAAAATGCAAGAACAAGACCCAGACCTGTTGCAGAAGAAAGTGCTTATATCAAAAGGGGAAGAAATGATAAATTACCATATTGATAAAAATGGTTACATAAGAAACAGAAATAGAATTTGTGTTCCAGAAAACATGAAGTTGAAGGAGGAAGTATTAAATGAATGCCATAGGAGTAAGTACTCCATACACCCAGGCAGTACAAAGATGTATCAAAATGTATAAAGAAATTATTGGTGGAAGGGAATGAAGTCAGATGTAGCTAAACATGTTGCAAAGTGCATGACCTGCCAACAAGTCAAGGCAGAGACGCAAAGGCCATCAGGATTATTACAACCTCTTAGCATACCACAGTGGAAATGGGAGGATATATCTATGGATTTCATAGATGTCCTGCCAAGATCCAAAAGAGAAAACACTAGTATATGGGTAATAGTATATAGGTTAACTAAAGTGGCACACTTTATCCCAGTGAAACCAGAGAGAAATGCACCAAAATTGGCTCAAATGTTTATGAAAGAAGTAGTAAGATTGCATGGCATTCCCAAAACTATTGTGAGTGATAGGGATACCATCTTCATATCAAGATTTTGGAAAAGTTTTCACGAGGCCATGGGAAGTGAATTATGCTTAAGCACTGCATACCATCCACAATCAGATGGACAAACTGAGGTGGTGAACAAAATTTTAGAAGACTTATTGAGGGCATGTGCACTGGATTTTGGAGGCAACTGGGAGGACCATCTCCATTTAGTTGAGTTTACATATAGTAATAGTTATCAAAGAACTATAGGGATGGCACCATTTGAAGCCTTATATGGAAAGCCATGCTTATCACCTATGGAGACATGAGAGAGAGCTGTCTTAGGACTTGAGTATATAAAAGAAACTACAGAGAAAATTGAGCTAGTAAGGAAGAGAATGGCAGCAGCTCAAGACAGACAGAAGAAGTTTGCAGACATGAAAACAAAACAGGTGGAATATGAAGTGGGTGACTTTTTTTTCATCAAGGTTTCACCTATGAAAAAGGTCTTGAGATTTGGCAAGCAAGGAAAGCTCACACCGAGGTATGTTGGACCCTATAAAATTCTGGAAAGAGTAGGCTCATTAGCATACAAATTGGAACTGCCAGAAGAAATGAAAACAATGCACTATGTGTTCCATGTGTCACAACTTAGAAGATGGGTACATGATAAGGAAGAAATTCTGGAAAAGCCTACCCAAGTACAGATCAAACCTAAATTGGTTTATGAGAAAGAACCAATAGGGATTTTAGATAAAGAAGAAAAGAAATTGAGAAGCAAAACTATGAAACTGGTGAAGATCCAGTGGAATCTTGATCTTAATGATTGTACATGGGATTAGAGGACAAGGTTAGGAAGGATTATCCTAAGCTTTTTGCAAATTAGAGGTAATTTTAAATTTTCTGAAATATAGTAAGTATAATTGCTATGGTTGAATTTATTTGCTTATGCATGTTTTTGATAAAAAAAAAATTAGAACCATAAATACTTGTTATAAGAATTAGAAATTGTGAGGACACAATTCCTAAAAGGAGGGGTGAATGTAATACCCCAAAATTGTGTGAAAAATTATTTTGATGAGATAATTCAGCTTTGAAATATTTATTAAATTATGATGTGATTTCTGGATTGAATGATGTGCAAGAGTATGTGTGCACATGCATACTGGAAATAGCACAAGAAAGAATCCAAATTCCTTGAAAAAAAATAAGAAAGAAAGCATTTCAAATGTGATTTTGAAATGTGAATTAATAACCAAATTAAATTTTTTTTTTGTACATATTGAAATTAAATATGTTTATGTATGTATATCGAAATTAGATATGAACATATATTTTTTATGAAGCAAGGAAAATTAAATAAATACATAAATTTATACACTAGTATATATTTTCTTTGAGTAGAAATATATTGGAACTAAGCAAGAAAAAGTAACATCAAAATGACATGAGATACAATATAAGTAAGTTTGTATGTGTAGGTAAAAATAGCAAAGAGGATTTTCAGAAATGAATAAAAGTATAAAATATGACCAAGTCACATTTTTATCATGACTTGAGTAAGTGTGAGGTAATCAAAAATAGCCATTTTTCTGAAAAGTAAAAAGAGGGAAGTACTGCCTATAATTAACTAATGCAGCCGGGGTATTAGGGATGAAAATGTGAAAATACAAAATGCAAAATGCATGATGTTAGCCAGGACAAAAATGGAATTTTGTCTTGATAAAACCACAGTGAAAATATGCATATAAATAATTAGTTATAGCCAGAGAAATCATTTTACCCGACATACATAAGAATAAGAAAGAAAGAAAATATTTTAAAGGAAGGGAAGAACATTCAGGGATTTTCTGGATCAATTAGAAGGAAATATTTAGGTGAGTAATCTCACCATGTTCGTGGAAGTAAGTCCTGACATGAGGTAGCCAATCTTTTATATTTTTATTTGCATATTTCTGGTTTTGTTGAAAACAGTTTTATTAAATATCTTATGGGAGTTTTTGAATGGTTTTTGATCTGATATGATGATTGTTATGGGTGTGCATGCTACTGTTTCATTATATTTTGAAAAATTAAGGCATTAAACCTTGAAATCATGGAAGAATACTTACAACTAACATGAAATTATGGCATGAAAATTGCAACAGAGAAAATGAAGTAAGCTGCATTATACATAATATAAGTGCTGAGGCTTAAGAAAAAGGTATTGGGGATGCAATAGAGGTTTCTATGTGCTGAGTCCCTAATCAAATAATAAAAACTCACAAGTCAAAATTTGTGATTTAGCTAGATCTTGAATCTGGCTCAATCATAGTTACTTGCAAATCATAATAACTTAACATGCCATGTCTCTATTCTCAGTTGTAAATATCCTTCTATTTGATTTAATGACAAGATACCTGTTAACAATATTCTTGAAAGTAATGATCGGTTTGCCTTTGAAAAATATGCTTGCAAGATGTATGGGGTGTTTTAGAAACACAGTGACATGTTCACTTAGCTGTCTGAAGATAGGATTAAATAAATACCCTTAGTAAATGAACTAGAAATAGTGAGCCAAGAAGGTTGCTGGAATGCTTGTCATATTTGAAGTATGCAAGTTGGCACATGGTTTGTTTAAGCCCTGAGATCTTTGTGCAATGATATGAATTAGTTCGTTGCAATGGGTCCCAGTGATTCCTTGATAGCAGATGAGGCCAGAATATAAGTAGATATATATACAGGCAACCCATAAATCATGAAATAGGTATACGAGTATTTCCTAGATTTATTGGAGTGGAACCATGGTTGTTCCAGTGCATCTATGTGCTATTGATTAATGTGAATGTTGGCATAATTATGTATGTGTTAATGGTTGATTTATGAAGCTATTATACCTGCATAACAATTCCTCTGAAACGTAGTAACATAGTTAATTTAAGAAATTGCTTAAGCAACAGGTCAGCACTCATGTATTATTTATTTGCTTAATGTCATGAATATATTAATGTTGCTCATACCAGATCATAGATCTGACCCTTGTTTGCTCATGGCATATGGGGGTGTCTCAATTTAAAATAAGGCAGCCACTAATGCTCTTTCAGGAAATGCAGGAGTTAAGTAGGAAAGGAAAGTAATGGCTAATGAGAAAGGATGAATGAGCATGCTTGCTAGCTTTTTTATAAGAGCATAGAATGATTTATCTGCATATATTCATGACAACATATGTTTTTAAATTTCCTGTTGTAACGACCCGAAATTTTCGAAGCCGAAAATCCCAGATAGTTATGGAAAAGAAGAAAGAGATAGAAGAAGAACAGTAACACCAAACATCTCACATTCGCAGCGGATAAAATATAATAATATATAATAATAGCATACTAAAGAATACTATATCTGTCGATTACATTTAATATACATCAGAGTTTCACATTATATACAAACACTGAATATTTACAATTATCATGTCTCAGATTATCGATAATATAAATACCGCAGAAATACTCTATACGATATTGCCATCCAGCTCGCCCCTTGAGCTCCAGTACGTAACTACCTGAAAATCTGTAATACTCGGTCTGACCCAAGCATTACACCAAAGTAACACCCGGGTCGGGCTGGAAACCAGCGTGAGTAAACCCAAACAACATGGAATACCAAAGCAAACCATTTATATAAACTCGGGGTAACTTATACCAATTTAACAAATTCACAATTTGTTATAAACAACATTTGTATCACACAATAATCTTCTAAGTACCAAACTTAGATAAAAATAATCCAATTCACTTAAATCATTTCCTTTCAGCCTATTGATTTCACATATCAATCAATAAAAGTTCGAAGTGGTTTTCGGGTATTTCCTAACACCCGAGCCCGGTCTCTTCGAGTCTCATGCCATCCTAACTCAAGTTATCCGAATGGAATACACAACATTTCATATCAGAGATATCATCTCATTCAAAACATCCAATAGCATTTAATCATCCATAAGCAAAGCTTAATCACACAAATCAATTCAATTGATTTTAATTGAATTTCTAACGTCAATCACTTAGATTCCTTCTACATTAATTAATTCCAAATCGATTAATTAATCAACCCTTCCTTATTAATCCTAATTAATCACCCTGGATTAATTATCTTTCAATTACATTCAAGTAATTAACTTCAATTCATTTCACGATATTAATTCTTCTTAACCAAAATCAATAAGCTATCTTAATTACTTATATTAATTAACTTCTCGTATGTCACTATTATTGAATAATTAATCTTAATTAATCAATCTTTAATTAAATCATTAATTATATAAATTAATGATTTCTAATTGTATTTTAATTTATTCTAATCTAATTTAATTACATTAATTAAACCACAATATTAATCATTCTCGATTTATCTCAACCTGTAATTAACTATCCATTTATTTACTTCATTAAATAAACCAATTTCTCTTTAATTAATCATCTTAATTAATTTCTTGATTAATTTTATTAATTACATTAATTAATTGCTTATCCAACCATCCATTGGTTATTCTGGATTAATTAAACTTAATGGACTAACTTAAACTTTAATTAATTAATTAATTCAGACCTTTAATTACTAATTTAATCGCCCAATCATTAATTGTCTGAATTAATTAATCATCCATTTTAATTGCCCTACTAATTTAATGAATCACAAATTATTAAATCCTTATTAACATTAAAATGAAAACAACTCATTTTTT
This sequence comes from Allium cepa, assembly GCA_030765085.1. Lineage (NCBI taxonomy): Eukaryota > Viridiplantae > Streptophyta > Magnoliopsida > Asparagales > Amaryllidaceae > Allium > Allium cepa. The sequence goes on from CM060935.1 coordinate 66,345,227, forward strand.
TATGGTTTAAGTTTTAAACAACTTAAATCCCAATATTTCAAGTCAAACCACAATCAACCCGAGAATCATCCAAAATCACAATCACCAGACCATCAATTCACAATGCATACCAAATTAATTCAATCATTCAACCAAATATTTAAATTTAACCATTTAAAATTTAAATAGAAATCCAACAATGTGACATTTACTCACCTTTATTTTGCAATTCAAACCCGATCTCGATCTGTTTTCTTCAGATTTAAACCTTGTATAAACAGTTATACGATCTTATTAATATCTGAAACAGAAATCGAACCATTTATTACTATTTTACTTGTTTTAAACTAATAATTTGGTAACTAATATAATTTAGATTTAACTATGCAAATTAATCCGTACTATCTTCGGAATTAAACCCACAAGTAAACTGAGAATAGGTATATTTACATTTTCTTTGGATCTACACATATCAAAAGCTCCTATAGACATTTAAAATCAAAATTCTGCTCTTTTATAGCTTCTGCTACATTTTAAAGGCCTATTTTATTTAATTTAAAACAAAATCTTATTTCTCCTACTCTGCAATCACAATAATTTAACGAGGAGGAATACCTTACTACAGACTCTAGAACTACACACAGGGCCTCAAAACCACGGCGACCCTCTGCTCAACCCCCAGCTTGTTCCTCGATGCCGCCTCTCCCTACTAGACACTGCGCGCGGTGATTTTTGAACGAGGCTCGAGCTTCAGGTGAGCCGCCGCTATCGAAACCCTAGCTCATGCTGCCTCGAACTCCCTGATGTCGACGATAACTCCCTCGCGCCTGACACTCTTAGTTCACGAGCTCATCGGTCACGGGCTACTTCGACTACCCAACCCTTAACGAGTTTGTCAAATTCGATTTGAATTTATTCGAATGAAAATTCGTTCGTTCGTTCCATTCGATAAGCTTTTTGAAGGGGCGTCCATGACACATGAAACGAAGAAAGTAATTTAATTTCCCAAAATTGGATTTGAGAATCATAGAGAAGATTTGAAGTTTGAATTTGAATAGGCTTCGGCCATTTTCGTTTATATATTTTTTTTTCTTTTCTTCGTGAATTTTGGTTTTCTGTTTTAAAGATTAGAGAGGGGACGGGAATAAGATAGAAATTTGAAGAAGCTTCTTGAGTACGAGTTAAATGAAAATATCTTTGACCTTTGACTTTGAATTTTATTATATTGTAAAACTTCCAAAACATCTCATTAATTTCCATTTAAAATTTCAAACTCCTCTTAAGGGATGCCACCAGCAATTATAAGGGTTTATCCGCGTTCCGAACACAGTGGACCGTGTTTCGGAAGCTAATTCGATCATATGCGCGAGTTACAAAAGAAAACGATCAAATTTTAATTAAATCGATTAAAATAATTTCTAAGTGTTTCGAGCTGCCAGGGTCGAATGACAACTCCGATTGCTACGAAAATTGAAATCCGATAATAACTAACTATTGCGGATTCAATGAAACTGGTTTCGTCGAATTCCGAGACTATGTCTCGGAAGGCTATTTTTAAATTCAATTTAAACAATATATTTTCAAAACTGAACATATCACCTTTAAATTAAATTTCAACCATTATATTATCTTCAGTGCTATCAATATAAATTTTATAAGCCTTCAAATTAATTTAAACAGGCTTAGAAATATCAGTTTCAACAATTTACCCAATTTCAAGCTATATGATTCAATATTTCAACCATATAATTCAATAATTTAATTACCAAGTAAATATTGATATCTCGAATTCAAGTTAAATTTAACTTTTAAATATTTTAAAATCAATTAACAATTTCAATTTAAGTTATTCAAATTTAAATTGCTAGAAATTCCGGGTCGTCACATTCCTCCCCTCTTAAAAGAATTTCGTCCCCGAAATTACTAGTTAGGAAGAATGGCCCAATACCCGTTTACTTTCCCAAAAACTCACAATTCAACGTCCTACTAACTATCTCTTATTAAAGACCCACTATCACCTCAACCAACTTCCCAAAACCTCTATAATTTCCAAACAATATCCCTTTTCTCAACCATTTAAATTTCAATTTAAAAACCAAATTCTGAATTATCAAAATTTCTCAAAAAAATTTCTAACTCTCTAAATTTCCGAAATTTTTTGTCAGCATCTCCTTTGCGCGGCTAGCTCGGTACAACTACAAAAGGCCTCTACGGGCTTCCAAATCCCAAAAGAAAACAAAACGTCGAGTGGCTAGATCAAAAACCCAATCCAATTCATACAGAAATTAAAATACATACCTTTTTGTCGGGCAATTCACATTTATCTTTTGGAATCAAATTCAATTTTCTTTTCACCTTTTAACACCTGCATATCCTACTTAACAATAATATCCAATCGTAACATTTCCAATCATTTATATATTTCCTTACATAGATTTCATATCTTTTCAAATTAATTTTTCCCATTTCCATACAAATTCAACTTACTTTAAATTTTGAATATTAAATTTTATCTTTCAAGTATAACTGATTCGTATTAGTTCATCTACTAATTTACTTAAATTCTCAATTTGAAATTGTTTTATCGTTAACAAAAAAAATTTCCAAAAATTTCCAGCTCCCAAAATTTTGAAATTTTTTTGGCAGAGTCTCCTTTGTACGGAGGAGCTTTTGCAATTTGACAAGAGATATAAATATATATACATCGACCCACACGGTCGGAAAAAGCAAAAACAGTTCATATTTCCTATTTTTATTGCGTAGGCGTACCTTATTTAGCATTTTAAGAAAGCAGCTTATTTATTTTAGCAAAAAGCGCAACCAAATCCAGCCAACGGCTTCCCGGTACCTGTACTTACTCAGTTTAAACATATAAGTACCATACATAGAAAATCTATTAGCATTTCACTTACTTTTAATGGCTAAACACAAACATTTCAAAAGCAACAAACAGCAAACGCTTCCCATAAGCGATTTATATAACTTTAAAGCTAATTTAATTGCTTTCAACCAATTCATAAGCCATTTCATTCAATTTTAATGGTTTGCAACTCAATTTCTTACATTTAATTGATTTTTAAGCCAAACAAGCTCATATTCTCTTCAAATGATTCAAAATCAATTTCATTTAATCTCTATTGACTCATAACATTTTAATTCCTTTTGTTTACGCCGAACGATAACCATTTTCATGCAATTTCGACGATATTCGTTTAACAGAGTATCTATTTCAGTTTATAACTACTTTAAATAAATTTTCAATTCATTTAATATTTAATTCCATTTCATTTCTAATTTATTCACCCATCATTCATTAGCTCGACACATTTCATTCTTGTATACTACTAGTCATTCCCCATTGAATTATATCCAAGCTTTTATTTAATAGGTTTTCATCCTTATTCGAAGCCAAGCTTCCATAAATTTTAAACTTAAGTTAATTTACTATAATTTATTCCAACATCAAACTTAAGTTTACTTCTATTTGATCCCCATTTAATCAACTTCCATTAAATTCAGTTAGCCCATAAATTTTAAATTTTAATTTTAAATTCACCTTCTCAATTTATCAAAATAATATCTAACCACATTCTTATCTCATTTATACTTCAAATTAATATACTACCAAATTTAAGTTCAGTCTGATAATCCAATTCAAATCACAACTTTGATTTAGCTTTATTCAATCAGACTTCATCCGTTTATTATTTAACTCAATCAACCCAATTTAAAGTTTTTAATTTACTTACTTAATTCATTTTCGAATTTATTTTATTAATACAAAGCCATTCTCAATTTATTTCTATTCATTTGGGTTTTGTTTTGCACTCAAATCATTCTATTATAATCACTTCTCTTATATCAAATTTACTTGCAAATTTTATTAAATATTATTCAAATCACCCTTTAATTTTATTTATAATTGAAACCATCACATTATCCAATCCAACTCTATTTTATTTTTATTTTACAACATCCCTACTTATTTAATTTGTTATCAAATCCAAATCGAATTCTATTTATAATTCGAATTCATTTTCCAAACCCCATTATTAACTTACAATCCATTTATTTACCCGAGTTAACTTGTTAATATATCCTATCAAATAATTATTTAGCTAATTAGCTTACTTTCAAATTTTTTTAATCAATATTCGGTTTTATTACAAAATCACTTTCCTGAGTTCAATTTTATTATTCCAGTTTGGATTTTCCCTTTTATTTTCCAAAATTCCAACCCTTTATTTTAAAATTTTAGAAAAGCTTTTGAATTCACATAATATTATTGAAATAGATTTTTATAAAAATACTTTTTATAGCTCGATGTCTCAACCAGTCCATCCTCATTCTCATAGAAATTCAGTCATACGTTGATCAGGCGTAGGACTGAAAATCTACAAGTATTTGGTAAACCCATTTTCAACACCCTGTGAAAATACTTGAAAAATAATTTTATTGAAATATAGAAAACAGTTTTTGAAATTAGAGGAAATATTTTTAGTGAGGATGCTCTCGAAATCATCACCCCATCCATGGTCGCAGTTAACTCGATGGTTACGTTGCCATCCCGACAAAATCCATAGATAACTGTAGGCCTCCACGCCCCTCGATTACATCATGGAACCCACGACAGATCGCAGTCTACCGATGTTGCGTTGCCTTCTCGGCAAAATCAAGTGTAGACTATTGGCACTCATCCTCCACACGATTTCGCTATGGTCCCCACAATAGATCGCATCGACATCGAGTTACACTGTCGTCACAACATAACCCAAATGCCTCTGTAAGCATCAGCGCCCTCGACTTTCGCTACCCAATAATCCTCAGGAACTAGTTTAGTCCGAACTCCTCACAGGATCAACTTTAGAACCCCCCTTGGGGCTCAAGGCAGCACCACCCGGTGGCACTCCTGAGAAGTTCATTTCAAGGGAGCGCCTTTTTCTCTAGAGCCATCAACAAAATATTTTATACTATACACAAATAGTATCTTCAAATCATACACCTAGTATGATCTCATACAAAGCTCATTTATACAAAATCGATTATTCCAAAATCGATAATTCTCAAACTAGGCTTTCCAAATTCTCATATTGATTTTACCCAAAAATCAAAAGCCTTTCCAAATCCAAAGGTTCTCAAAACCTTTTCCAAAATCCTCATAAGATCCTTTATATATATATATATATATATATATATATATATATATATATATATATAATTTTAAAAACTTTGGATCATTTCAAGCTTGTATAAAATCCCTTTATACTTCAAACATTTTCAAAAACATTTTTCTTCCAGCAATAAATTCAACAAGGGAAGATTTATCTTATATAACAAAGTTATACAACTTTGTTTATTCAAAACCAAATATCCCAATTTAATTTCTCTTTCCAATATCAATTTCATTCAAATCCGTACGATGTATACATACCATCTGTATGCTATATCAACCTGATCGCTCGCTCGATCACACAATTTCACTTCCGAACTAGTATCGTCCTCCCGACTTCCTAGTGCGGACTTAGATCTGGTTAATTGATCAGAAACCGTCATTCTCCTTGCATAGCTATAACTATGATAGAGAACATCCAGAACCAATCAACAATCCATATCCAGGTTCGCCGTCGAAAATCAAGTGAAAAATCCCAACTCGGATCGATAAACTATCTCGAAATTCTGTGCTCGAATCTGGATCAAATCACTATGCGAATAGAATAGTATACGTACATCCTACGTATTTATTTTCATTGATTATCAGCCAAATCAATTTCCTTTCCATTCACTTATTCATCTTTACATTAATCCACATTTGGATTATCATTTCAATTCTTATCTCAGTTGGGTATTTTACCAATATCAGTTTGAACTCCGACCAGTTTATATTTAGAAAATAGCTTGAAAATTTTAAAAAAAATGGATAAATAGTTGAAAAATAATTATTAGTTTGCAAAATAGCTGTAAAATAGTTCAGTAATTGTAAAATAATTGGAAAATAATTAAATAGTCATAGAAATTTTAAATAACTACAAAATAGCTATAAAATATAAATATAGTTGAAAATAGGAATTAGTCTATAAAATAGTTGAATTTTTTTTAAATGGCTCCAAAAATAATTGTAAAACAAGTATAAAATATTTTGGCTTTAAGAAAGAAAGGTTGTATATATTTAATAGCTTAGAAAAAAAAATAAGTTTATATTAAAAAAAATTATATTGAAACTGGTCAACAGTCAACTGTTCACTTCCCCAACAATCCAATGTAAATTTACACTTTTATTTAAATTAATCCAATTCCAATTTGAATAACTCCAATTTCCATTGAAATTTATTTAATCCCAATTCAAGTTGAATCACCCCAGATTCCCTCCCCAATTTAAATCAAATTCCATTTGATTTTAATCCTGTTCACTTTAATTATAATTTCAAATTATTCCAATCAATTTGTATTATCATCAATTTAATTTCAGAATCCAATTCTCAAAATTCCATTATAAATCATTTTTATTTATGTATTTCAAGGTTCAATACAATTTTATTTGTTTTCAAAATTTAATTTATTATTCAATTTTATCTTCCAGTTTGAATCCAGTTCTTAAACAAGTTTACTTTACAATTCAATTATTCAAATTTATTTTATTTATGCAATACCATTCTCAAATTAAAGATTTTTGTTAACAATAGGATGATATCATCCAATTTATTTAAAATGTCCGTCCATTTTCAATTTTTAAATCTCAATCAATTGAGATCACACAAACTACTTATTCAAATTGTTCATTCAACTTATTTAACTTCTCCCAAGTTAAATTCAATTTACTTAATCCAGTCAACCTTACTCAATTTGAATTTCCGCTTCAACTTCAAAATTCTTTCCCTCTTATAAGTTCAAAACTTATATCACTTTGGGTTTTTACATCACACTTCAGGAAAAAAAAATCAAAACTCAACCTCTTAGAGTTTACTTCATTATTTCAAATTATCTTTGATATCATGTATATCCATACATATATACATATTTATTTCTTGGCCCTCCCAGCCATGTTTTAAAATTTTAAACCACCCTTGGTTTTAAATTCAATTCAAACTTTAAACAACCCATTGTTTTCAACAAGTCCCAATTATCCAAATAATACTTATTTATTATTTTTCATTATTTTGAAACAAAATTTTCAAATTCTGGGACCAGATTTATAATTTCATTTTCAATCACTTAAATTGTAATTTAGTTGTATTTCTATTTCTACTTAATTTAATTCCAATTCAAGACTTCAGTTTGGTTGTATTATATTACTTCTTAGTTTTCATTTCAATAAATTTAGCAACCAATCGCTTTAATATTTATTAGAAGGGAATATTGCTTTATATATCAAAATATATTTATATAAAATCATTTGAAATCTTTTTATAAGAAAATAACAAGTACGCTCTCATATATATATATATATATATATATACTTAACTCATTCTAGAGTACTAAAGACTCTATTAAATGAGTAATTCCCACCAGAGCCGAGGTTCTCGCTTAACCTTTCAGCTCTGATACCAAATGTAACGACCCGAAACTTTCGAAGCCGAAAATCCCAGATAGTTATGGAAAAGAAGAAAGAGATAGAAGAAGAAGAACAGTAACACCAAACATTTCTCATTCGCAGCGGATAAAATATAATAATAAATAATAATAGCATACAAAAGAATACTATATCTGTCGATTACATTTAATATACATCAGAGTTTCACATTATATACAGACACTGAATATTTACAATTATCATGTCTCAGATTATCGATAATATAAATACAGCGGAAATACTCTATAAGATATTGCCATCCAGCTCGCCCCTTGAGCTCCAGTACGTAACTACTTGAAAATCTGTAATACTCGGTCTGACCCGAGCATTACACCAAAGTAACACCCGGGTCAGGCTGGAAACCAGCGTGAGTAAACCCAAACAACATGGAATACCAAATCAAACCATTTATATAAACCTGGGGTAACTTATACCAATTTAACAAATTCACAATTTGTTATAAAAAACATTTATTTCACACAATAATCTTCTAAGTACCAAACTTAGATAAAAATAATCCAATTTAGTTAAATCATTTCCTTTCAGCCTATCGATTTCACATATCAATCAATAAAAGTTTGAAGTGGTTTTCGGGTATTTCCTAACACCCGAGCCCGGTCTCTTCGAGTCTCATGCCATCCTAACTCAAGTTATCCAAATGGAATACACAACATTTCATATCAGAGATATCATCTCATTCAAAACATCCAATAGCATTCAATCATCCATAAGCAAAGCTTAATCACACAAATCAATTCAATTGATTTTAATTGAATTTCTAACCTCAATCACTTAGATTCCTTCATTTACATTAATTAATTCTAAATCGATTTATTAATCAACCCTTCCTTATTCATCCTAATTAATCATCCTGGATTAATTATCTTTCAATTACATTCAAGTAATTAACTTCAATTCATTTCACGATATTAATTTTTCTTAACCAAAATCAATAAGCTATCTTAATTACTTATATTAATTAACTTCTCGTATGTCACTATTATTGAATAATTAATCTTGATTAATCAATCTTTAATTACATCATTAATGATATAAATTAACGATTTCTAATTGTATTTTAATTTATTCTAATCTAATTTAATTACATTAATTAAACCACAATATTAATCATTCTCGATTTATCTTAACCTGTAATTAACTATCCATTTATTTACTTCATTAAATAAACCAATTTCCCTTTAATTAATCATCTTAATTAATTTCTTGATTAATTTTATTAATTACATTAAGTAATTGCTTATCCAACCATCCATTGATTATTCTGGATTAATTAAACTTAATGGATTAACTTATACTTTAATTAATTAATTAATTCAGACCTTTAATTACTAATTTAATCGCCCAATCATTAATTGTCTGAATTAATTAATCATCCATTTTAATTTCCCTACTAATTTAATGAATCACAAATTATTAAATCCTTATTAACATTAAAATGAAAACAACTCATTTTTTTATGATTAAACAACTTAAATCCCAATATTTCGAGTCAAACCACAATCAACTCGAGAATCATCCAAAATCACAATCACCAGACCATCAATTCACAATGCATACCAAATTAATTCAATCATTCAACCAAATATTTAAAACATTTAAAATTTAAATAGAAATCCAACAGTGTGAGATTTACTCACCTTTATTTTGCAATCCAAACCCGATCTCGATCTGTTTTCTTTAGATTTAAACCTTGTATAAACAGTAATACGGTCTTATTAATATCTGAAATAGAAATCGAACCATTTATTATTATTTTACTTGTTTTAAACTAATAATTTGGTAACTAATATAATTTAGATTTAATTATATAAATTAATCCTTACTATCTTCAGAATTAAACCCACAAGTAAACTGAGAATAAGTATATTTACTTTTTCTTTGGATCTACACATATCAAAAGCTCATATAGACATTTAAAATCAAAATTCTGCTCTTTTACAGCTTCTGCTACATTTTAAAGGCCTATTTTGTTTAATTTAAAACAAAATCTTATTTCTCCTACTCTGCAATCACAATAATTTAACGAGGAGGAATACCTTACTGCAGACTCTAGAACTACACACACGACCTCAAAACCATGGCGACCCTCTGCTCAAACCCCAGCTTGTTCCTCGATGCAGCCTCGCCCTACCAGACACTGCGCGCGGTGATTTTGGAACGAGGCTCGAGCTTCAGGTGAGCCGCCGCTATCGAAACCCTAGCCCATGCTGCCTCGAACTCCCTGATGTCGACGATAACTCCCTTGCGCCTGAACGCTCTTGGTTAATGAGCTCATCGGTCACGAGCTACTTCGACTGCCCAACCCTTAATGAGTTTGTCGAACTCGATTTGAATTTATTCGAATGAAAATTCGTTCGTTCGTTCCATTCGATAAGCTTTAGAAGGGGCGGCCATGACACATGAAACGAAGAAAGTAATTTGATTTCCCAAAATTGGATTTGAGAATCGTAGTGAAGATTTGAAGTTTGAATTTGAATAGGCTTCGGCCATTTTCGTTTATATTTTTTTTTCTTCGTGAATTCTGGTTTTCTGTTTTAAAGATTAGAGAGGGGACAGGAATAAGATAGAAATTTAAAGAAGCTACTTCAGTACGAGTTAAATGAAAATATCTTTGACCTTTGACTTTGAATTTTACTATATTGTAAAACTTCCAAAACATCTCATTAATTGCCATTTAAAATTTCAAACTCCTCTTAAGGGATGCCACCAGCAATTATAAGGGTTTATCCGCGTTACGAACACAATGGACCGTGTTTCAGAAGCTAATTCGATCATATGCGCGAGTTACAAAAGAAAACAATCAAATTTCAATTAAATCGATTGAAATAATTTCTAAGCGTTTCGAGCTGCCAGGGTCAAATGACAACTCTGATTGCTACGAAAATTGAAATCCGATAATAACTAACTATTATGGATTCAATAAAACTGGTTTCGTCGAATTCCGAGACTGTGTCTCGGAAGGCTATTTTTAAATTCGATCTGAACGATATATTTTCAAAACTGAACATATCACATTTAAATTAAATTTCAACCATTATATTATCTTCAGTGCTATCAATATAAATTTTATAAGCCTTCAAATTATTTTAAACAGGCTTAGAAATATCAGATTCAACAATTTACCCAATTTCAAGCTATATATTCAATATTTCAACCATATAATTCAATAATTTAATTACCAGGTAAATATTGATATCTCGAATTCAAGTTAAAATTAACTTTTAAATGTTTTAAAATCAATTAAAAATTTCAATTTAAGTTATTCAAATTTAAATTGCAAGAAATTCCAGGCCGTCACACCAGTAATGTAATGAACTTACTATGTTTGATTGAACTTGTTGTTTTCTGTTGAATTTTGTTATGTATTAAGGTTTGAGAATTGAAAGATTATCTGAATTGTGAACAAGAGAATAAGCTTAAAGTATTATCTATGAAAATCTGGGGAAAGAAATATATTTATATTTGAGCAATTTTCATACAAAACTCATATTATGTAATAGTCAGGCTTGAATCATTTAAAAGCAGTTTTGGAGTAAAACCTAGTTTTAACTTGGAGTATTCTTTAGGTATTTAGTTACTCTTCTTTGAAATATTTTGTGAAAGGATTCAAGTCCATTAGTGGGTTGTTTTGTGAAGTATACACATACCTTAAACAAAAGGGCTTCAAGTATTTTACAAATGAAAGGCATTTTAAACTGATATGGTAGGAGTTTTGGATGACACAGTCCCAAAGGTTAACCAGCTTCAAAGGAATGGAGTTTCGGTTAATCATATTGATCTGTAATTTGGTAGTGAAATGCATTTCAAAATCCTTTGTCTATTTAGCAAATGTTCCACCAAAACTCTCTTTCAAATACTTTTGACAAATATGCATTTTGACTGGTTAGTATTATCAATCCAGGAAGCATTTTGCATTCAAGACCTGGTTCACCCTAAAACATAGTGATTGCACAATTTTAAAACATTTTCAAGTCAGGTACTTTAGTCATAGAAAACTCAGAAACAAGTAATCAAATGATCAATACATGGTGTGTCATATAGGTTAAGTCAAGAATAGGAGAGACCTAAAGAAAACCATGAATTGAAAATGATAAATAAAGATATCATTTTCTATCCTTAATCAAGTATCAAGCATTTTAACTAAACTATGAAAAGGCCATATATTCTGAGATTGTCTTGTCTAAATAAATCACTAGTAAATCATAATTAATATGATCAAAGTTATTATGAATAAATATGAGTAGGATCTACACATATATTACAAATATCAAAAGTATAGAAATTATCTATGGGCAGATTGATTCAAACTCAAGCCAAACAGAATAAGCTCTTATTTATACTAGCTCTGATTTAAACAGGAGAGACACATGCATCCTCATATGTATGTGCATATCTTATGGAAACACCGATATATTTATATTGGTAAAAATTTGGATCCTAGATAATATGTAAGAAAAAAAATCTTTGAAAATCAAGGTAAAATTGTGAGGGTCATTCCACAACTGTTATGGCTATCCAAAGGATCGATATCCCCTAGGTGCAACATCTATGGTGCAAGGTGCAAACCCATCCATAATGCCGAATCTACGCCGTACGACTTTTACAAATAAGTGCATGGATTTGAAACGGAATAATACAATGGTGCACAACTCTCCAACGGTGGTAAATCGATGGCCTGCCATGTTGATCCCGTTTTACCACAAAATTCATGTGAAGAAAATGACAGGTAAAAAAAACTTTCGAGTCCTGAAAGTGATTCAGATAGTATTTTTTGGGTATGATACTATGTATTGACGGCTTAAAGAAGTCAAAGCCATAGAACTCATAGAGATCTTCGTTTTGACAGGATATGGCTGCCGTAACTCCAAAAGAGTCAACCATTATGGCTATTCGAAGGATAGATAACCCCATGGAGCAACATCTACGATGCAAGTGCAACATCCGTCCATAATGTTGAAACTGTGCCATACGACTTCTACAAATGAGTGCATGGATTTGAGACAAAATAGTACCATGGTGCACCACTCTCCAGCGATGGTAAATCGATGGCCAGCCACGTTGATCCCCTTTTACCATAAAATTCACGTGAAGAAAATGGAGGGTAAAAAACTTTCGAGTCCTAAAAATAATTCGGATAGTGTTTTTTGGGTATGAAACTATGCATTGGCGACTTAAAGCAGTCAAAGCCGTAGAGCTCATAGAGACCTTCATTTTGACTGGTTATGGCTCTCATAACTCCAAAAGAGTCAACCGTTATGTCTTTCCGAAGGATCAATATCCATTGGGCGCAACATCTATGGTGCAAGGTGCAACATCCGTCCATTATGCTGAAACTGTGTTGTATGAATTTTACAAATGAGTGCATGGATTTGAAATGGAATAGTACCATGGTGCACCGCTCTCCGGCGATGGTAAATCGATGGTTAGCTACATTGATCTCGTTTTACCATAAAATTCACGTGAAGAAAATGAAGAGTAATAAAAAACTTTTGAGTCCTGAAAGTGATTCGAATAGTGTTTTTTTGGGTATGAAACTACGCATTGATGGCTTAAAGCTGTCAAAGCCGTAGAAGTCATAGTGACCTTCGTTTTGATTGGTTATGGCTCCCGTAATTCAAAAAGGGTCAACCGCTATGGCTATCCGAAGGAACGATATCCTCTGAACGCAACATCTATGGTGCAAGATGCAACATCCGTCCATAATACCGATAATACGTCGTACGACTTTTAAAAATGAGTGCAAGGATTTGAAATGGAATAGTACCATGGTGCAGCACTCTCCAGCGATGGTAAATCGAAAGCCAACCGCATTGATCACGTTTTAGCATAAAATTCACGTGAAGAAAACGAGGGGTAAAAAAACTTCCGAGACCTTAAAGTGATTCGGGTAGTGTTTTTTGGCTATGAAACTATGCTTTGACGTCGTTAAGCCATCAAAGCCGCATATCTCACAATGACGTTCGTTTTGACAGGTTAAGGCTCACATAACTCCAAAATAGTCAACCGTTATGGCTATCCGAAGGATCTATGTCCTCTGGGCACAACCTCTATGGTGCAAGGTGCAAAAATTCGTCCATAATGCCGAAATTGTGACGTAAGACTTTTGCAAATGAGTGCATGGATTTAAAACGGAATAGTACCATGGTACACCACTCTCTAGTGATGGTAAGTCGATGGCCAGCCATGTTGATCCCGTTTTACCATAAAATTCACGTGAAGAAAAACGAAGGGAAAAAAACTTTCTATTCCTAAAAGTGATTTGAATAGTGTTTTTTTGGGTATCAAACTATGCATTGACGACTTAAAGGTGTCAAAACGATAGATCTCATAGAGACCTTTGTTTTGATGGATTATGGCTCCTGTAAATCCAAAATAGTCAACCGTTATGACTGTTCGAAGGATCGACATCTCCTGGGCGCAACATCTACGGTGCAAGGTGCAACATCCATCCATAATGCTGAAATTGCGTCGTACCACTTTTAGAAATGATTGCATGGATTTGAAACGGTATAGTACTATGGTGCACCACTCTCCAGCGATGGCAAATTGATGGTCAGCCATGTTGATCCCGTTACCATAAAATTCACGTGAAGAAAACGACGGATAAAAAAACATCCGAGTCCTGAAAGTGATTCGAATAGTGTTTTCTGGGCATGAAAATATGCATTGATGGCTTAAAGTAGTAAAGCCGTAGAAATCACAGAGATCTTCATTTTGACAGGTTATGGCTCTTGTAAATCCGAAAGAGTCAACCGTTATGGTTGTCCAAAGGATCGATATTCCCATGGCGAAACACCTACGGTGCAAGGTGCAACATCCGTCCATAATGCCGAAACTGCGCCGTATGACTTTTACAAATGAGTGCATGGATTTGAATCAGATTAGTACCATGGTGCACCATTCCCCAGTGATGGTAAATCGATGGCCAACCACATTGGTCCCGTTTTACCATAAAATTCACATGAAGAAAACTAAGGGTATAAAAACATCCGAGTCATGAAAGTGATTCGGATAGTATTTTTTTGGGTATGAAACTATGCATTGACGGCTTAAATTAATCAAAACCGTAGAGCTCATAGAGACCTTCGTTTTGACTAGTTATGGTTCTCGTCACTCTAAAAGAGACAACCGTTATGGTTGTCCGAAGGATCGATATCCATTGGGCGCAACATATACGGTGCAAGGTGCAACATCCTTCCGTAATTCCGAAACTAAGCCATACGGATTTTACAAATGAGTGCTTGGATTTGGAACGGAATAGTACCATGGTGCACAACTCTCCAGCGATGGAAAATCGATGGCTAGCCACGTTGATCCGGTTTTACCATAAAATTCACGTAAAGAAAATGATGGGTAAAAAAATTTCAAGTGCTGAAATTGATTCAGATAGTGTTTTTTGGGTACGGAACTGTGCATTGACGGCTTAAAGTAGTCATAGCCGTATAACTTATAGAGACCTTTGTTTTGACTGGTTATGGCTCCCGTAATTCCAAAAGTGTCAACCGTTATGGCGTTCGAAGGATCGATATCCCCTTGGCGCAACATCTACGGTGCAAGGTGCAACATCCATCCATAATACCAAAGCTTCGCCGTAAGACTTTTACAAATGAGTGCGTGGATTTGAAACAAAATAGTACCATGGCACGCCACTGTCCAGCGATGGTAAATCAATGGCCAGCCGCATTGATACCTTTTTACCATAAAATTCATGTGAAGAAAACTAAGGGTAAAAAAACTTTCGAGGCCTGAAAGTGATTCGGGTAGTGTTTTTTTGGGTATGAAACTATGCATTGATGTTGTTAAGCCATCAAAGACACAGAGCTCACAAAAGAGTCAACCGTTATGGTTGTCCGAAGGATCGATATCCCCTGGGCGCAACATCTACGGTGCAAGGTGCAACATCCGGCCATAATGTCGAAACTGCGCCGTACGACTTTTATAAATGAGTGCATAGATTTGAAATGGAACAGTACAATGGTTCACCACTCTCCAACGATGGTAAATCGATGGTCAGCCATGTTGTTCCAGTTTTACCATAAGATTCATGTGAAGAAAATGAAGGGTAAAAAAAACTTTCGATTCCTTAATGTGATTCGAATAGTGTTTTTTTGGGTATGAAACTATGCATTGATGACTTAAAGACATCGAAGCCGTAGAACACACAAAGACTTTCGTTTCGACTAGTTATGGCTCACGTAACTTCAAAAGAATCAACCGTTATGGCTGTCCGTGGGATCGATATCCCTTGGGCATAACGTCCACGGTGCAAGGTGCAACATCCGTGAATAATGCCTAAACAACGCCGTACGACTTTTACAAATGAGTGCATTGATTTGAAATGAAATACTACAATGGTGCACCACTCTCCAACGGTGGTAAATCGATGGCCAGCCGCGTCGATCCCGTTTTACCATAAAATTCTCATGAAGAAGACGAAGGGTAAAAAAACATTCGAGTCCTGAAAGTGATTAGGATAGTCTTTTTTGGTATGAAACTATGCATTGATGGCTTAAAGCCATCAAAGCCGTAGAACTCAAAGACACCTTCGTTTTGACTAGTTATGGCTTCCTTAACTCTAAAATTGTCAACTGTTATGGCTGTCCGAAGAGTCGATATCCCCTAGGCGCAACACCTACAGTGCAAGGTGCAACATCCGTCCACAATGTCGAAACTGCGCCGTA
The DNA here is from genome assembly GCA_030765085.1 of Allium cepa. Lineage (NCBI taxonomy): Eukaryota > Viridiplantae > Streptophyta > Magnoliopsida > Asparagales > Amaryllidaceae > Allium > Allium cepa. The sequence goes on from CM060935.1 coordinate 66,361,475, forward strand.
TGACATTTACAAATGAGTGCATGGATTTGAAATGGAATAGTACCATGGTGCACCACTCTCCAGCGATGGTAAATCGATGGCCAGCCACGTTGATCCCGTTTTACCATAAAATTTACGTGAAGAAAACGAAGGGTAAAAAAGACATCTGAGTCCTGAAAGTGATTCAAATAGTGTTTTTTTGGGTATGAAACTATACATTGACGGCTTAAAGCCGTCAAACCCGTAGAACTCACAGAGACCTTCGTTTTGACTAGTCATGGCTCTCGTAACTCCAAAAGAATCAATGTTTTGTCTGTATGAAGGATCAATATCCATTGGACGCAACATCTTCGGTGCAAGGTGCAACATCCGTCCATAATGTCGAAACTTCGCCGTACGACTTTTACAAATAAGTTCATAGATTTGAAACAGAATAGTTCCATGGTGCACCACTCTCTAGCATTGGTAAATCGATGGCCAGCCGTGCTGATCCTGTTTTACCATAAAATTCACATGAAGAAAAGGAAGGGTAAAAAAACTTCTGAAACCTTAAAATGATTCGGGTAGTGTTTTTTGGGTATCAAACTATGCATTGACATCGTAAGCCATCAATTCCATGGAGCTCATAAAGACCTTCGTTTTACTGGTTATGGCTCATGTAACTCCGAAAGAGTCAACCGTTATTGCAGTCCGAAGGATCGATATCCCTTGGGTGCAACATCTACGGTACAAGGTGCAACATCCGTTCATAATGCCAAAATTGCACCATATGACTTTTACAAATGAGTGCATAGATATGAATCGAAATAGTACCATGATGCACCACTCTCCAACGACGGTAAATCGATGGTCGGCCACGTTGATCCAGTTTTACCATAAAAGTCACGTGAAGAAAACGAAGGGCAAAAAAACATTCGAGTCTTGAAAGTGATTCGTATAGTGTTTTTTTAGGTATGAAAGTATCAATTGATGGCTTTAAGCCATCACTGTTGTAGAACTCACAAAAACTTCCGTTTTGACTGGTTATGGCTCGTGTAACTCTAAAAATTCAACCATTATGGCTGTCCGAAGGGTCGATATCCCTTTAGCGCAACATCTACGGTGCAAGGTGCAGCATCCGTCCATAATGTCGAAACTGCGTCGTACAACTTTTATTAATGAGTGCATAGATTTGAAACAGAATAGTACCATGGTGCACCACTCTCCAGCGATGGAAAATCGATGGCCAGCCACGTTAATCCCGTTTTACCATAAAATTCTCCTGAATTAAATGAAGGGTAAAAATCTTCCCAGTCCTGAAAGTGATTCAGATAGTCCTTTTTTAGGTATGAATCTATAAATTGATGGCTTAAAGCCATCAAAACCGTAGAACTCAAAGAGACCATCGTTTTGACTAGTTAGGGCTCCCTTAACTCCAAAAGAGTCAACAGTTATGGCTGTTTGAAGAATCGATATCCCTTAGGCGCAACATCTATAATGCAAGGTGCAGCATTCGTCCATAATTCCAAAACTGCACCGTATGACTTTTACAAATGAGTTTATAGATTTGAAATGGAATGGTATCATGGTGCACTACTCTCCAGCGATGATAAATCGATGGCCTTCCACGTTGATCCCATTTTACCATAAAATTCACGCAAAGAGAACGAAGGGTAAAAAAAACATCCGAGTCCTCAAAGTGATTCGGATAGTGATTTTTTGGTTATAAAACTATGCATTGACGGCTTATAGTGGTCAAAGCCTTAGAACTCACTGAGACTTTCGTTTCGACTGTTTATGGCTCTCATAACTCCAAAAGAGTCAACCGTTTTGTCTGTACGAAGGATCGAGATCCATTGGACACAACATCTACTATGCAAGGTGCAACATCTGTCCATAATGCCGAAACTGCGCCGTAAGACTTTTACAAATGAGTGCATGGATTTGAAATGAAACAGTACCATGGTGCACCACTCTCTAGCGATGGTAAATCGATGGCCCGCCACGTTAATCCCGTTTTACCATAAAATTCACGTGAAGAAAACGAAGGGTTAAAAAACATCCGAGTCCAGAAAGTGATTCGGATAGTGTTTTTTGGGTATGACACTATGCGTTGACGGCATAAAGCGGTAAAGCCGTAGAGCTCGCAGAGACCTTCGTTTTTACTGGTTATGGCTCCCGTAATTCCAAAAGAGTCAATCGTTATGGCTGTCTGAAAGATTGATATGCCCTGGGCGGAACATCTATGGTGCAAGGTGCAACATCCGTCCATAATACTGAAACCGCACCGTACGACTTTTACAAATGAGTGCATGGATTTGAAATGGAATAGTACCATGGTGCACCACTGTCCAACGATGGTAAATCGATGGGAAGCCACGTTGATCCCGTTTTACCATAAAATTCACGTGAAGAAAACGAAGGGTACAAAAATACTTCTGAAACCTAAAAGTGATTCAGATAGTGTTTTTTTGGGTATGAATCGATGCATTGACGTCGTTATGCCATCATAGCCATAGAGCTTATGGAGACCTTCGTTTTGACTAGTAATGCCTCTTGTATCTTCAAAAATGTCAACCGTTATGGCTGTCCGAAGGATCGATATCCACTAGGTGCAAATCTATGGTGCAAGGTGCAACATCCGTCCATAATGCCGAAACAGCGCTGTATAACTTTTACAAAAGAGTGCATGGATTTGAAACGGAATAGTACCACGGTACACCACTCTCCAGCGATGGTAAATTGATGGCCAACCACGTTGATCCGGTTTTACCATAAAATTCACGTGAAGAAAACGAAGTGTAGAAAAAACTTTCGATTCCTGAAAGTAATTCGGATAGCGATTATTTGGGTGTGAAACTATGCATTAATGGCTTAAAGCTATCAAAGGCATAGAACTCACAGAGACCTTCATTTTCACTGGTTATGGCTCCTATAACTCCAAAAGAGTATAACATTATGGCTGTCTAAAGGATCGATGTCCCGTGGGCGCAACATCTACGGTGCAAGTTGCAACATTCGTCCATAATGTCGTAACTGCGCCGTACAACTTTTACAAATGAGTGCATGGATTTGAAATAGAATAGTACTATGATGCACCACTCTCCAGCGATGGTAAATTGATGGCCAACCACGTTGATCTCGATTTACCATAAAATTTACGTGACGAAAAACAAAGAGTAAAAAACTTTCGAGTTCCGAAACTGATTAGGTTAGTGTTTGTGATATCCCGGAAATTTTAGCAATATCAATTTAATAACCTGTATTTAAAATTAAATTGATTTGATAAAATTTTAATAAAAATTTACTTGATTTAATAATTCAATTAAATAAATGTTTAATTGATGAATTTTATCTTTTAAAAGCTAATAATTGTTTTCCTATTTATAATGTATGTATACATATATATATATATATATATATATATATATATATATATTGTGAATAGATAAGTTTTGAGGTGAAGTTAAATGAACAAATAAAATATGGTTTCTAAAATTCTAATATTCATTTGATAATTTGAAGATTATTATTTTATTTAATAAATAACTAATTAGTTTAAAATACTTAAAGTAATTGTTTTAAATTGTATAATTGTATTTTAAATATAGTTTAAATTTTAATAAGATAAATAAAAGTTTATTTTATTTGTTTTGAAATATAGCTTAATAATTATAATTTGGGATTATATGAAAATTTAAGATACTCTTTATATATTAAACATTAATTCTTTTAATTTAGATAAATAAGATATGTAATTTATGATTTCTTTTATAAATAATTTAAATTGGATATATATGTTATTTTCATAATAATAATGATAAATTAGTTTTAAGTGGAATTTTAATGTATAAATAACATTTGAATTTTATTTAATTTTGAAATTCAAATGAATAAACATATATGAATAACCATATTTAAATTTTGTAAGTGAGCTTTCATGTTTTATAAATTGTTTTACTTCATTAAAAAGAAATACATATACATTTATTTATGAAACTACTATATATGTATTTAATAAAGAAAAGAGGATTTTTATTTATCTTTAAATTAAAAATAATAAGTAACATAAGTATAAAACAAATGTTAACATTTTAAACAATTAATGAGACAAGTGTAAATAATTAAACTACTTAATTTGACAAGTGTTATCTCTTTATACAAGTGTCCTTTTTATTTTGATATTCTTTTAATTTTTAAAATAAATCATTCATACTTATATTAAAAAAAACATATTTCCTTCATTTCTATTCTTTTCTAATTTTCATTTCTTAAGAAAAAAAAGAATCTCAGCTGAAACAAATTTGTTTCAGAAAACTCTCAAACCATTTTCAAAAGCATAATGAAAATTTGCATGCTAGCAACTCAAGTTTTATCAGAAAATTGAAAGAAGTAAAAGCAATTCAAGTTTAATTCAGAAGCAAATTGAATCTGGGTTTTTGTCTTCTACAACCTGGAAATCAAGCCATCAAAGCATGCATGCAAATTTAAATTCAACAGCAACTCAGTTTTTAAGCATGGAAGTAAAAGTTTCCAACTGCAAATTTTGAAATTAGTTTCAAAAATCTCTGCCTCTGTTTCTTGCAATTACAGGTGAGTAAAACTTTTTAAAATTTAAATAAGTTGGTTGCTTAAATAAGTATGTTGTGTATGTTATCTGGATTGCATGTTGATTAGTAAGTTTATCAGTACAATTTTAAATGCATTGCTGTTTATATACATATGAATGTTGAATGTATGTACTGTGAATCTGCTTGCCTGTATCTAGTTTCAGAAGCAAGGATTTTGTTAAAAATCCATTTTTCTCTTAAAAAGTTTATGTTACGATTTAGGATTCAAACAATATGTGATTGATTGATTATAAAGAAAGCTTTAAAAATTTATTTATGCTAAGACAAATTGTAATTTGCTCTGAAAAATAAGAACAACAGGAAAGTATGAGTTTTTAGTAAAAATTCAAACTTATGAAATCATGAATTCAGGATTGAATTATAAATACTTATATTAAATCATGATTTTTAAAAATCAAATCATCAATTTTAAGCGTAGAATTGAGGAGCAGTTCTGTTTTTATTGGAAAATGTAATTGGGGAAAATTCTGATGATCACGAGTGAGAGGAGTGTCGGGCTTCCTTCTGGCGATGGATGAGTTATTAGTAATGATGGGGAAAATGGTGTAAGTGGTGGCAGATCAATGTGGCGGCGGCGGTGTTGGGTTTTGTTCTATAAACCTAGTTTGGTATGCTTATGAATTTTTGATCGACATTGAGCCTCTGGTTGTTCGAGTGCTCTGGTATGCTGGGTAAAGGAAGCTAGGGGATGGACGAAGTCTTGGCCGAAGTTTTAGCATCTCCGATGGCCGGAGAGGAGAGGTTGAGGGTTTTACAGGTTTGGGGTTTGAAGCTTAAAACTGTTGTAGTTGTTTCAGGTTTCAGTTTGGAAACTCAAGCTCGATTTGATGATTTTTGTGGGGTTCTGATGATCATGGGTGGATCGGGGTGCTAGCGTTGACCTTCTTGTTGACTGGGTAGTGGCCGGAGGTGGCCAAGATCACCGTGCATATGCACGGTGAAGAAGATGGTGACAGGTATTTTGTTTGGGTTGCATTTTGTTTGTCTCGGGTTACTACTCGACTAATTGGCGTTTTTACTCGAAGCGGATCTGAGTTTTACTAGAAGTAGATTAAGAGGGAGCTCGGGTTTATTTCTAAGTTTACAGGTTTTTGAAAACCTGTAATTTCAATTCAAAGAATTGATTTAAAAACTGAATGCAAATTTAAACAAGACTTTTAAAACTAAATTTAAACTATGATTTTCAATTCAAGTTGAATTCCAATTTTCAAAATTTAATTCAAACTTATTCAAATTTAAAATGTTACAGGGTTTTAGGAAATCCTGCATATTTTCAGATCAAAGTAAAATTAAGTTTTAAAAAAAATGAGGAGCAGGGTTTTTAAACAGGAATTTAAACTTAAAATTCAAAGTATGAATTTCAAAACTAGATTTAAATTCAAGTTTTAAATTTAATTTAAACTATTTAAATTAAATGTTTAAGCAACATTTAAAAGGGTTTAAATGATTAAATTTAAAGTTAAAACTTTAATTTAAAATAGAAGATTTAAACATAAATTCAAATCTGGAAACAAGAATCAAATTTGAAGCAGGTTTTGAAAGAAAAGAAGTTTTAAATGTTTTAAACAACTTTAAAACATATATATATATATGATTTGTATTTTGAAATGAATTTGGGGTTTAAATTTATTTTAACTTCCTTTATAAAATAAGGAATCTTTAGCATAAGATTTTAAAGGTTTTGAATGTTTTAAAACTTTGTTAAAGTTAAGTTTAATTTCATTTTAAATTTAAAATTTAAAATATAATTTGAAACAATTTTAAGTTAAATTGTTTTAAAATTACTTTGTTAATGGTAATGTAAACATTAACAAGAGATGTTTTGTTTTCAAGTAAATCAAAGAATTTAATGAATTTTGAAACATTAAATTTATAAGATAATTTAAATAAGATAATTAATTTAATTAATTAATTAATTAAAGATTTGAAATAAATTAATTAAGATTAATTAAATTTGTAATTAATATTAATTAATTTAAGTTAATTACTTAAGAAAAGTAATTAAAAGAATTAATGATAAGTTAATGAAGGTCATTAATTTGGGATTATTTATTAATTAATTAATGTAATTAATTTTGATAATTAATTGGATTAATTAATTTAAATAATCAATTATGAAACTAAATTAAGTATGATTACTTTATGGAAATAATTAAAAATATTAATTACTCATTGTAATTAATTTATTAATTAGATTAGTTTAAATTAATTAATTAAGTTTAATTAATTCAGAATAATCATTAAATGAGTTGATAAGTAATCATTGAGAAATAATTACTTAGAGAAGTAATTAAGATAATAAATTACTGGAGATAATTAATTGAAGTATGGTATTTTGGGATTAATTACTTTGTGTAAATAATAATGAGGATAATTACTTTGTGAAAGTGATTAATAATTAATTACTTAGTGTAATTAATTTAAGCATTAATTGATTAAGTCATTTTGAAATGATTAAGTGATGTAATTAATTAAGAGTAATTAATTACTAATGAGATTAATCAGGGATGATTAATAAATATAATTAATTGAAATTAATTTAGAAGTAATTAAAGAAGTAATTAAGGGTAGTTAAATACTAAATGTAGTTAATCAAGAATGATTAATAATTGTGGTTTAATTAAGGTTGATTACTTAATGTAATTAATTTAAATAAGTAATTAATTTAAATTTAATTAAGGATCATTAATTAATATAATTAATGATGTAATTAAGGATTAATTAATTAGGATTAATTAATCAATGATAATTGATTGAGCAAGTAATTAATTAATGTAATTAATTAATTTATGAAGTAATTAAAGGTTAATTACTGGGTTGGTTAAGGATAATTAATTTGTAAATTAATTAAAGATAATTACTTGAATGTAATTAAAGGATAATTAATCAAGGGTGATTAATGAAGGTGATTAATTTGAGGATAATGATTTAATTGATTGATAATCAATTAATGGTTAAGTGAGCAAGATTTAAAATGATGAAGTAATTAATTTAATTCATTTTAAATTAATTAAAGAATAAGTAATTAATTTAATTCACTTTAAATTAATTAGAGATAGAAGTAATTAATTTAATTCATTTTAAATTAACTATAGATGGTGTGGTTATAGATCTTTTTTTATGAATGAATGATATGGTTTGCCCTGAATGGTTTGAATCTTAGATATGAGATTAGTATTATGTGATATGGATGTATTGGTTGCATTGTGATGATGATATAAGTATCTATTGATGATGATAATATCGATTATCTATTATGGTGATGTGAATTATCTATCTGTGTGTATATAGATAATTAGAATTGAATTGTTTTAAACTTAAAACAACTTGGACCTAAAAGACACGCTTTGGATTTCGATGAGTCCGGGATCGGGTTTCCATATTTGTAATCCGAAAACCACATCGATTCCAATTAAACGTTAGGTCGTGAATCTAAGTGGAGCAAGTGAAGACTCGAGGTGTAAGGGCTATATGTTAATATAACTCTGTGGGTGATTCCGTAATGAGTTTGACGGAATAGTGCTTATAGATTCGAGATGGTGAATCAGAGTGCAAGGGTTATCGTCGTTGACTCCAAGGGTGATTCCAATAATGAGTGCAACGAGATAGCGCCTTCGGTTTCGTTCGAACCCGGAACGAACTTGTATGGATTGAATGCTTTCAGAACATCGTCAAGTGGACGATGAGCATTCTAAGATTTGATGTCCTATAAAGGTAATCGTAGCCTCAAGCCTCATCAACCGGGAATGGCTAAAACAGGGGAGGTGCAGCAAGGCTTCGTGGGTAGATCCCACTGGAGAGCAAGATTGATCCCTGTCTAGAGGTCCCTTTTTATTTCGGCTGTGTGGGCGGTTGAATCGCGACAACTGCCGGGTTGTCTTGTTCGGAACTGTTCAGTAAGGAACGGGTCCGGCCTTGTGTTGCAGGGGAGTGGGAGTACTCCTCGGTACGGTGATCTAGGCCACGTACTGTGACGGGCGGTAGCCCAGTAGCCCTGCCATTGTATGGAATCCAAAATCCAATAAGTGCCAACGGTTTTGATTGTATTACCCACTTTTGTGGCTAGTAGCTGGAATTTAATAATGTAATAATTTCGGCTATTTCATATTTATTTGAAAACCCTAGACACTATTATAATATCAACGGATTTCCTATCAAATGTTTTGTTTAGCGTAAGGTAAAACTTTTCCATGTTTATGTGTGGGAAGTCTTACGTGATACCTTTCTTTTATAGGTTTTTGAATGTTAAGCAACTTTAACCTGTTACTCACACCAGACCCATGTCTGACCCGGAGTTTATTTTTGTTTTTCATAGACTCTTGGGTACTCAATTTTTTATGAGTAGCCAAGGGATTCAGGTTAGGATTCGGGTTAGCTTTGATGAATATTGGAGGAGCAATGGAGCAGGAGGCTTCTGCGTTAGATATTAGTATTCCGTTGTGTGTTCTGTGATTGACTCTGAGATTGTATTATGTTGTAAATACTAGACAGGTGTTTATAACTGTCCGGTATGTGTTGTATTATCCGTGTACTCTGATAGTGGTTGTAAACTATGTAAATATTTTATGTTATTAATATAATTTATTCGTTCCGCTGTTTAGATTCTGATGTGTTGTTTCTTCTTTCTTCTCTTTCTTTCTATTCTCTATCCCTTTCTTTCTTATTAGCAATGCGACTTACTGGAGTCTGGAAATTGGGTCGTCACAAGTGGTATCAGAGCATTAGGTTGAGTGAATACCTAGGCTCTGGAGTGGTGTCTATCTTGAGAGAGCGTATTTGTAGTTTTGATATATATATCTATATATATATATATATATATATATATTTATTATTTCTACCTAACTATTGGGTTACCCATTCAGGATTTCCAATATAAGTTATAAAGGTATATAAGGTAGTGGTGTGTGTAACACGATTACTACCATTGGTTGGAGTTTGAATGTTTGAGGTTGGAAGTGTATTTGTCGAGACTGTAGACCTAATACCGTCTCGAGTAAGTTGTGCAGTGGTGTAGAGATTTCATCGATCTCTGAAGGAAACCTGTAAAGGTTCAGAGTCCATCTTTGAGGATGGATAAGATGAGTTTGGATCTATCGATTTAGCAGAAGTGTGTGATGGTATTTTGATACCTCAGGTTGTAGTAACTGCGAGATGAGATGCAGTAAATATGGATATTTCCGAAGATGTTTTTTTTGGAACGAGTTAGGAAGTGTGTCTACTTCGGTGTTGTGGCTGAGTTTAGCTGGTTGTTTGTGATTGGCTTTGAGGGCCGAGTTTCTCGAAGAGCTTTGGATAAGGAAATTTTTGCATTGGTGTCAGCAGTGCAACTCGGAGTGTCTTTGTTGGCAGAAGTTGACTGGCTGAGTAGTTTCTGAAAAAGGAGTTCAGAAGCAGCAGAGTGGACCTAATACTTTATTGGATTGGCTAATTAAGAGTAAGCTGTTCTGTTTGATAAAGAGAGAACAGTTTTCTTTGGAAATTGGTCTTTATTGATCGCAAAAGTGACTTGCGATAGTTTGAGTGTTCCTTTGAGGTATTGAAGAATTTTTAGTTGTCTTCTGAGAAGTCGGAAGTTTGTCCACTTCTGAAGATTGAGTTTTCTTATCGTCTGGATTCCAGGAGTAGGGCTGGTGGATCAACTAGTAGAAGGATGGTTTCTCGAGATAGGTTTGGTGAGGCAGCTCAGGATTGGTAGAACTTTTGAGTTTCCTTGGATATGTTGAGCCATATTTCTGGGAGATGATGTCCAGTTTGTGCTCATCAGCAGTGTCTTCTGTGCCAGTTCAGAGTTGTGCAGCGGAAGCAGTTTGGGAGTATTTCTGTTTTGTCCTTTCCGGATAGAAGAAGTAAGTTTGTTCTTCTGACGTTTGAAGAGTAGAGTTGGTGATCTTAGTCTTGGTTGATCTTGAGGAGATCGTTGTGTTGGATTGTTTTGGTCTAAATTGTTTCTAGAGGAATCAGCAGGAGTTGAGCTGATCAGTTTGGATATAGGCAGCCCGGGATCATCCGAAGAGATTTGTGGATAAGAGACGAAGGAATTTGGATTCCAGAGTCGGAGTTTTGTTTTGGATCTCTTCTATGTTTGGTTAGATTGGTGTTTGGATTTCAAGAGTTGAATTGCCAGTTTGGATAATTGGATTTATGACTTTCACGTATCTCTGAGGGAGTACGTGTATGAGTTATTTCTGGAAGTGGAACCAGCTGTTCAAGAAGGTTTAGTGGTAGAGTCGGACTCGTTTGTAGTCTGATATCTTGTCTAGTTCTGTAGATCTAGATGAGTAGGAGCTCTGTAGCTTTGTAGTTTAGATTGTTTGGATTTTGTAGGGCGAGTATCCCAGTATATCGAGAAATTTTTATCCAGAATTTTATCTGGATAATTAATTTGTTTGATAAATTGGTTGTTTTGGTTGTTAGCATATGATTGATGTATGCTTGTGATTTAAAATCTAGAATTTTAAATGGGTTATTAAATTACTTTTGCTTTTAAATTTCGGGGACGAAATTATTTTAAGGGGGGAGGAATGTGATATCTCGGAAATTTTGGCAATATCAATTTAATAATCTGTATTTAAAATTAAATTGATTTGATAAAATTTTAATAAAAATTTACTTGATTTAATAATTCAATTAAATAAATGTTTAATTGATGAATTTTATCTTTTAAAAGCTAATAATTGTTTTCCTATTTATAATGTATGTATATATATATATATATATATATATATATATATATATTGTGAATAGATAAGTTTTGAGGTGAAGTTAAATGAACAAATAAAATATGGTTTCTAAAATTCTAATATTCATTTGATAATTTGAAGATTATTATTTTATTTAATAAATAACTAATTGGTTTAAAATACTTAAAGTAATTGTTTTAAATTGTATAATTGTATTTTAAATATAGTTTAAATTTTAATAAGATAAATAAAAGTTTATTTTATTTGTTTTGAAATATAGCTTAATAATTATAATTTGGGATTATATGAAAATTTAAGATACTCTTTATATATTAAACATTAATTCTTTTAATTTAGATAAATAAGATATGTAATTTATGATTTCTTTTATAAATAATTTAAATTGGATAAATATGTTATTTTATTAATAATAATGATAAATTAGATTTAAGTGGAATTTTAATGTATAAATAACATTTGAATTTGATTTAATTTTGAAATTCAAATGAATAAACATATATGAATAACCATTTTTAAATTTTGTAAGTGAGCTTTCATGTTTTATAAATTGTTTTACTTCATTAAAAGGAAATACATATACATTTATTTATGAAACTACTATATATGTATTTAACAAAGAAAAGAGGATTTTTATTTATCTTTAAATTAAAAATAATAAGTAACATAAGTATAATACCAATGTTAACATTTTAAACAATTAATGAGACAAGTGTAAATAATTAAACTACTTAATTTGACAAGTGTTATCTCTTTATACAAGTGTCCTTTCTATTTTGATATTATTTTAAATTTTAAAATAAATCATTCATACTTATATATAAAAAACATGTTTCCTTCATTTCTATTCTTTTCTAATTTTCATTTCTCAAGAAAAAAAAAGAATCTCAACTGAAACAAATTTGTTTTAGAAAACTCTCAAACCATTTTCAAAAGCATAATGAAAATCTGCATGCTAGCAACTCAAGTTTTATCAGAAAATTCAAAGAAGTAAAAGCAATTGAAGTTTAATTCAGAAGCAAATTGAATCTGGGTTTTTGTCTTCTGCAACCTGGAAATCAAGCCATCAAAGCATGCATGCAAATTTAAATTCAATAGCAACTCAGTTTTTAAGCATGGAAGTAAAAGTTTCCAACTGCAAATTTTGAAATTAGTTTCAAAAATCTCTGCCTCTGTTTCTTGCAATAACAGGTGAGTAACACTTTTAAAATTTAAATAAGTTGGTTGCTTAAATAAGTATGTTGTGTATGCTATCTAGATTGCATGTTGATTAGTATGTTTATAAGTACAATTTTAAATGCATTGCTGTTTATATACATATGAATGTTGAATGTATGTACTGTGAATCTGCTTGCCTGTATCTAGTTTCAGAAGCAAGGATTTTGTTAAAAATCCATTTTTCTCTTAAAAAGTTTATGTTAGGATTTAGGATTCAAACAATATCTGATTGATTGATTATAAAGAAAGCTTTAAAATTTTATTTATGCCAAGACAAATTGTAATTTGCTCTGAAAAATAAGAACAACAGGAAAGTATGAGTTTTTAGTAAAAATTCAAACTTATAAAATCATGAATTCAGGATTGAATTATAAATACTTATACTAAATCATGATTTTTAAAAATCAAATCATAAATTTTAAGGGTAGAATTGAGGAGCATTTTTGTTTTTATTGGAAAATGTAATTGGGGAAAATTCTAATGATCACGAGTGAGAGGCGTGTTGGGCTTCCTTCGGGCGATGGATGAGTTATCAGTAATGATGGGAAAAATGGTGTAAGTGGTGGCAGATCAATGTGGTGGCGGCGGTGTTGGATTTTGTTCTGTAAACCTAGTTTGGTGTGCTTATAAATTTTTGATCGGCATTGAGCCTCTCGTTGTTCGAGTTCTCTGGTACGCTGGGTAAAGGAAGCTAGGGGATGGACGAAGTCTTGGCCGAAGTTTTAGCATCTCCGATGGCCGGAGAGGAGAGGTTGAGGGTTTTACAGGTTCGGGGTTTGAAGCTTAAAACTGTTGTAGTTGTTTCAGGTTTCGGTTTGGAAACTCAAGCTCGATTTGATGATTTTTGTGGGGTTTTGATGATCGTGGGTGGATCGGGGTGCTAGCGTTGACCTTCTTGTTGACTGGGTAGTGGCCGGAGGTGGCCAAGATCACCGTGCATATGCACAGTGAAGAAGTTGGTGACAGGTGTTTTGTTTGGGTTGCAGTTTAGTTTGTCTCGGGTTACTACTCGAGTAATTGGCGTTTTAACTCGAAGCGGATCTGAGTTTTACTCGAAGTAGATTAAGCGGGAGCTCGGGTTTATTTTCTAAGTTTACAGGTTTTTGAAAACCTGTAATTTCAATTCAAAGAATAGATTTAAAAACTGAATGCAAATTTAAACAAGACTTTTAAAACTAAATTTAAACTATGGTTTTCAATTCAAGTTGAATTCCAATTTTCAAAATTTAATTCAAACTTATTCAAATTTAAAATGTTACAGGGTTTCAGGAAATCCTGCATATTTTCAGATCAAAGTAAAATTAAGTTTTTTTAAAAAAAAATGAGGAGCAGGGTTTTTAAACAGGAATTTAAACTTAAAATTCAAAGTATGAATTTCAAAACTAGATTTAAATTCAAGTTTTAAATTTAATTTAAACTATTTAAATTAAATGTTTAAGCAACATTTAAAAGGGTTTAAATGATTAAAATTAAAGTTAAAACTTTAATTTAAAATAGAAGATTTAAACATAAATTCAAATCTGGAAACAAGAATCAAATTTGAAGCAGGTTTTGAAGGAAAAGAAGTTTTAAATATTTTAAATGTTTTAAACAACTTTAAAACATATATATATGATTTGTATTTTGAAATGAATTTGGGGTTTAAATTTATTTTAACTTCCTTTATAAAATAAGGAATCTTTAGCATAAGATTTTAAAGGTTTTGAATGTTTTAAAACTTTGTTAAAGTTAAGTTTAATTTCATTTTAAATTTTAATTTTTAAATATAATTTGAAACAATTTTAAGTTAAACTGTTTTAAAATTACTTTGTTAATGGTAATGTAAACATTAACAAGAGATGTTTTGTTTTCAAGTAAATCAAAGAATTTAATGAATTTTGAAACATTAAATTTATAAGATAATTTAAATAAGATAATTTATTTATTTATTTATTTAATTAAAGATTTGAAATAAATTAATTAAGATTAATTAAATTTGTAATTAATATTAATTAATTTAAGTTAATTACTTAAGAAAAGTAATTAAAAGAATTAATGATAAATTAATGAAGGTCATTAATTTGGGATTATTTATTAATTAATTAATGTAATTAATTTTGATAATTAATCGGATTAATTAATTTAAATAATCAATTATGAAACTAAATTAAGTATGATTACTTTATGGAAATAATTAAAAATATTAATTACTCATTGTAATTAATTTATTAATTAGATTAGTTTAAATTAATTAATTAAGTTTAATTAATTTAGAATAATCATTAAATGAGTTAATAAGTAATCATTGAGAAATAATTACTTAGAGAAGTAATTAAGATAATAAATTACTGGAGATAATTAATTGAAGTATGGTATTTTGGGATTAATTACTTTGTGTAAATAATAATGAGGATAATTACTTTGTGAAAGTGATTAATAATTAATTACTTAGTGTAATTAATTTAAGCGTTAATTGATTAAGTCATTTTGAAATGATTAAGTGATGTAATTAATTAAGAGTAATTAATTACTAATGAGATTAACCAGGGATGACTAATAAATATAATTAATTGAAATTAATTTAGAAGTAATTAAAAAGTAATTAAGGGTAGTTAAATACTAAATGTAGTTAATCAAGAATGATTAATAATTGTGGTTTAATTAAGGTTAATTACTTAATGTAATTAATTTAAATAAGTAATTAATTTAAATTTAATTAAGGATCATTAATTAATATAATTAATGATGTAATTAAGGATTAATTAATTAGGATTAATTAATCAATGATAAGTGATTAAGGAAGTAATTAATTAATGTAATCAATTAATTTATGAAGTAATTAAAGGTTAATTACTGGGTTGGTTAAGGATAATTAATTTGTAAATTAATTAAAGATAATTACTTGAATGTAATTAAAGGATAATTAATCAAGGGTGCTTAATGAAGGTGATTAATTTGAGGATAATGATTTAATTGATTGATAATCAATTAATGGTTAAGTGAGCAAGATTTAAAATGATGAAGTAATTAATTTAATTCATTTTAAATTAATTAAAGAATAAGTAATTAATTTAATTCACTTTAAATTAATTAGAGATAGAAGTAATTAATTTAATTCATTTTAAATTAACTATAGATGGTGTGGTTATAGATCTTTGCTTATGAATGAATGATATGGTTTGCCCTGAATGGTTTGAATCTTAGATATGAGATTAGTATTATGTGATATGGATGTATTGGTTGCATTGTGATGATGATATAAGTATCTATTGATGATGATAATATTGATTATCTATTATGTGATGTGAATTATCTATCTGTGTCTATAGATAATTAGAATTGAATTGTTTTAAACTTAAAACAACTTGGACCTAAAAGACACGCTTTGGATTTCGATGAGTCCGGGATCGGGTTTCCATATTTGGAATCCGAAAACCACATCGATTCCAATTAAACGTTAGGTCGTGAATCTAAGTGGAGAAAGTGAAGACTCGAGGTGTAAGGGCTATACGTCAGTATAACTCTGTGGGTGATTCCGTAATGAGTTTGACGGAATAGTGCTTATAGATTCGAGATGGTGAATCAGAGTGCAAGGGTTATCGTCGTTGACTCCGAGGGTGATTCCAATAATGAGTGCAACGAGATAGTGCCTTCGGTTTCGTTCGAACCCGTAATGAACTTGTATGGATTGAATGCTTTCAGAACATCGTCAGGTGGACGATCGTAGCCTCAAGCCTCATCAACCGGGAATGGCTAAAACAGGGGAGGTGCAGCAAGGCTTCGTGGGTAGCTCCCACTGGAGAGCAAGATTGATCCCTGTGTAGAGGTCCCTTTTTATTTCGGCTGTGTGGGCGGTTGAATCGCGACAACTGCCGGGGTTGTCTTGTTCGGAACTATTCAGTAAGGAACGGGTCTGGCCTTGTGTTGCAGGAGAGTGGGAGTACTCCTCGGTACGGTGATCTAGGCCACGTACTGTGACGGGCGGTACCCTAGTAGCCCTACCATTGTATGGAATCCAAAATCCAATAAGTGCCAACGGTTTTGATTGTATTACCCACTTTTGTGGCTAGTAGCTGGAATTTAATAATGTAACAATTTCGGCTATTTCATATTTATTTGAAAACCCTAGACACTATTATAATATCACTAAATTTCCTATCAAATGTTTTGGTTAGCGTAAGGTAAAAACTTTTCCATCTTTATGTGTGGGAAGTCTTACGTGATACCTTTCTTTTAAGGTTTTTGAAAGTTAAGCAACTTTAACCTGTTACTCACACCAGACCCATGTCTGACCCGGAGTTTATTTTTGTTTTTCATAAACTCTTGGGTACTCAAATTTTTACGAGTAGTCAAGGGATTCAGGTTAGGATTCGGGTTAGCTTTGACGAATATTGGAGGAGCAATGGAGCAGGAGGCTTCTGCATTAGATATTAGTATTCCGATGTGTCTTCTGTGATTGACTCTGAGATTGTATTATGTTGTAAATACTAGACAGGTGTTTATAACTGTCTGGTATGTGTTGTATTATCCATGTACTCTGATAGTGGTTGTAAACTATGTAAATATTTTATGTTATTAATATAATTTATTCGTTCCGCTGTTTAGATTCTGATGTGTTGTTTCTTCTTTCTTCTCTTTCTTTCTATTCTCTATCCCTTTCTTTCTTATTAGCGATGCGACTTCCTAGAGTCTGGAAGTTGGGTCGTCACAGTGTTTTTTGGATATGAAACTATGCATTGATAGCTTAAAGCAGTCAGCCACAGAGCTCACATAGACCTTTTTTTTGACTAGTTATGGCTCTCGTAACTCCAAAAGAGTCAACTGTTATGGCTGCCCGAAGGATCGATATTCATTGGTCGCGACATCTACGGTGCAAGATGCAACATCCATCCATAATGCCGAAACTACACCGTACGAGTTTTACAAATGAGCGCATGGATTTGAAACGGAATTGTACCATGGTGCACCACTCTCCAGTGAAGGTAAATCGATGGCCAGCCACGTTGATCCGGTTTTACTGTAAAATTCACGTGAAGAAAACGAAGGGTAAAAAAAACTTTCGAGTCCTGAAAGTGATTCGGATAGTGTTCTTTTGGGTATGAAACGATGCATTGATGACTTAAAGCAGTCAAAGCCGTAAAGCTCACAGAGACCTTCGTATTGACTAGTTATGCTCTCCTAACTCCCAAAGAGTCATCCGTTTGGGTTGTCTGAAGGATCGATAACCATTGGGCACAACATCTGCAGTGCAAGGTGCGACATCCGTACATAATGCAGTAATTGCACCATAAGACTTTTACAAATGAGTGCATGGATTTGAAATGGAATAGTACCATGGTGCACCACTCACCAACGATGGTAAATCGATAGCCAGCCAGGTTGATCCCGCTTTAACATAAAATTCACATGAAGAAAACGAAGGGTAAAAAACTTCCGAGTCCTGAAAGTGATTCGGATAATGTTTTTTAGGTATGAAACTATGCATTGAAGTCTTAAAGTGTTCAAGGCCGTAGAACTCGCAGAGATCTTCGTTTTGACTAGTTATGGTTCCCGTAACTCCAAAGGAGTCAACCGTTATGGCTGTC
Source organism: Allium cepa (assembly GCA_030765085.1). Taxonomy (NCBI): domain Eukaryota; kingdom Viridiplantae; phylum Streptophyta; class Magnoliopsida; order Asparagales; family Amaryllidaceae; genus Allium; species Allium cepa. The sequence goes on from CM060935.1 coordinate 66,379,544, forward strand.
CGAAGAATAAATATCCCCCGGGCGCAACGTCTACGGTGCAAGGTGCAACATCCATCCATAATACCGAAACTGCGTCTACGACTTTTACAAATGAGTGCATGGATTTGAAAGGGAACGGTACCATAGTGCACCACTCTTCAGCGAAGGTAAATCGATGGCAGTCGCGTTGATCCCGTTTTGCCATAAAATTCACATGAAGAAAACGAAGGGTAAAAAAACTTCCGAGTCCTGACAGTGATTCAGATAGTGTTTTATTTTGTTATGAAACTAATCATTGACGGCTTAAAGCAATTAAAGCCATTGAACTCATAAGGACCTTTATTTTGACATGTTATGGCCCCGGTAATTCCACAAGAGTCAACCGTTATGGCTATCCGAAAGATCAATGTCCCTGGGCACAACATCAACAGTGCAAGGTGCAACATCCATCCATAATGCCGAAACTACACCGTACGAGTTTTACAAATGAGCGCATGGATTTGAAACGGAATTGTACCATGGTGCACCACTCTCCAGTGAAGGTAAATCGATGGCCAGCCACGTTGATCCGGTTTTACTGTAAAATTCACGTGAAGAAAACGAAGGATAAAAAAAAAACTTACGAGTCCTGAAAGTGATTCAGATAGTGTTCTTTTGGGTATGAAACGATGCATTGATGACTTAAAGCAGTCAAAGCCGTAAAGCTCACAGAGACCTTCGTATTGACTAGTTATGCTCTCCTAACTCCCAAAGAGTCATCCGTTTGGGCTGTCCGAAGGATCGATAACCATTGGGCGCAACATCTGCAGTGCAAGGTGCGACATCCGCATAATGCAGTAATTGCACCATAAGACTTTTACAAACCAGGCTCGTGGACTTTGTTTGAGACCATATAAAGTTTTCTTGAGGAGACACACCTGTCCAGCCTCTCCCTGAGCAACAAAACCAGGAGGTTGCTCCATGTAGACCACCTCAGAAAGATCACCATGTAAAAATGCATTTTTTATGTCGAGCTGATGAAGTTTCCAGTTTGAAATGGCAGCAAGAGAGATAAAAAGCCTTATAGAAGTCATCTTAGCAACAGGAGAGAAGGTTTCAGAGTAGTCTATACCATATGTTTGAGCATAGCCTTTAGCAACTAGTCGAGCTTTTAATCTAGCCACAGTTCCATCTGCATTCATTTTGACAGAGAATACCCATTTACAGCCTATAGCCTTCTTGTTTGGTGGTAGTTGAACAAGGTCCCATGTGTTGCTTTGTTCTAGTGCACTCATTTCTTCCATCATTTCCTCACACCAGCTTGGTGAAGCCAGAGCCTCTTTAACAGTTTTAGGTACTATAACACCATCCAAAGATGACACTAGAGTGTATGAAGAGGGATTTAATCTTTCATAAGATACAAAAGATGAAATAGGATAAGTACACTGCCTTTTTCCTTTTCGAAGTGCAATAGGCAATTCCAGACTTGGATCAATCACAGTGGTTTGATGAACAGGGTTTGTGTCACCCTTTCGAGGAATTTGAGACTGGTTAGTGGGTATAGTAGAGTACACAAGAATTTTCCTCATCATCCTCTTGTGTATTTGTATGTCTAGAGTGATTCGGAGACTGATAAAATAGCACTTCCTCCATAAAGGTGACATCAATTGACACAACATATTTCTGTAGACTTGGACAAAAACATCTATATCCTTTTTGCTGTCTTGAATACCCAACAAATATACACTTTAGAGACTTATGATCAAGTTTACTCAAATGTGGGTTGACATTTCTAACAAAACAAGCACATCCAAAGATTTTAGGCTTGACAGAATGCAACTTCTTATTAGGATATAATACTCGATAGGGAATTTTATTGTTAAGCACTGTGGATGACATTCTATTAATCAGAAAACATGCTGTGGAAACTGCATCTGCCCAAAACATTTTTGGAACATTCATTTGAAACAATAAAGCTCTAGTGGTTTCTAATAAATGTTGATTTTTTCTCTCAGCAACTCCATTTTGTGACGGAGTGTCAACACATGAAGTTTCATGAAGAATTCCATTTTGAGCAAGATATGAATTAAATTCAGTGGATACATATTCCTTGGCATTATCACTTCGTAGAGTTAACAGTGGTGTATTGAAATGTGTTTTGATTTCAGCATGAAATTTACAAAACGTAGAAAACAATTCAGAACGAGATTTCATTAAGAACAACCATGTTACTCTAGAGTAATCATCAACAAAAGTTACAAAATATCTAAAACCAGGTTTAGAAATACTTAATGATGGTCCCCAAATATCTGTGTGTACCAATTCAAATGGCTTGCTTGCACATTTATTTATTCTAGGATGAGAACTGCTACGATGATGCTTGGCATACTGGCATGATTCACAGTTTATTATAGACAGTGAGTTGTATTGAGGACAAAGCTGCTTGAATAAAGAGAGAGATGGATGACCTAATTGACAGTGAGTTTTGAAAGCAGGACTCATAACTGAGCATACTGCATGATTATTTGTTGGAATATCAAGTGTATATAAACCATCAGACTTGCTTCCTCTACCAATAATTTGATACGTCATAAGATCCTGGAACACACAATAATTTGGATAGAAAGTAACACTGCACTTTAGGTGATGAGTAATTTGACTAACTGATAGCAAATTAAATGACAGTGAAGGCAAGTATAAAACAGATTTCAACTGTAGAGATGAATTAGTCATGACTTCTCCTACCCCTTGAACATATGAATGGGATCCATCTGCTAATGTGACCGTATGAGATGATTTATTACTTGTTAAAAATGTAAATAGATCACTATTACCTGCCATGTGATCAGTTGCCCCAGAATCAATTATCCATTTATGAGTAAATTGACCAGTATTTGCCATTGTAGCAGTAGAAGAGGATGAAGGTTCTGATGAAGTATTCTGAAGAGAATTCTTAAAATTGGAGTACTTGTCATACTCATCTGAAGTCATAAGAACAGTTTTAGTTCCTGAGTTTGGGTTTGAGTTATTCTGCTGATGTTTGTACTGCAGTTTTCTACATTCAGATACTACATGCCCTGTCTTTTTGCAATATTTACAAACTTTACTTAAAAGATTTGATGGTGGTCTCCAAACAGATGGAGATGGTCTCTGTGGTCTCCATGTTTGTGAAGATGGTGAAGGTGGTCTCCATGATGCATTAGTTGATGGTCTCCATGTTTGTGCACTTGTTGGTTATGCATTGTTACACACAAGTGCATTATCATGTAATGTAGAGGTAACAGATGGAACTTCAGTTCGAAGAATACGGCTAAAAACCTCCTGTAGTGATGATACTTCTGAATTGGCTAGTATTTGAGACTTTGCACTCTCAAATTCAGATGGAAATCCTACCATGAAGCTCATTACAGCCATTTGCTCACGTTGTTGTTGTTGGATCTTCATGTCAGTGCTCATTGGTAAAAGTGAATTAAATTCTTCATACGTTTGTTTAAAGGACATAAAATAGTTGGTAAGAGTTTGATCTTTCTTTTCAGCTCGATAAAACGATTTACAAACATCATACATTTTTGTCAAATTTCCTTTCCCTGAATATAAGAATTCTAAATACTCCATTAACTCTTTTACAGTTTCACAATGATTGATCAACCCAATGACTTCATCATCCACAGAATTTCTTATTTGTAAAAACAAGCGAGCATCATCTCTATGCCAGTTTTGATCTTCTTTTTCTGCCAAATCAGATCTAGGTGATTCCTGAATCAGATGCTTGTTTTTATCCATGCTTCGGAGATATAGACGAATCGTTTTACTCCAATCAAGATAGTTAGATCCATTCAACTTGCGATCTGTGATTTTAGGCATCATCGACAACATCTACCACTTTCTCTGTCATGATTTTTTAACTAAAAAAATTTCAACAGGGAAATTGGAAAATCAAATTAGAGACAAATCCCTAAATCCTTTAATTCCTGGATTGAGAAATTTAGGGCTCTGATACCATGTTATCTTTCAGAAAGAAAGAAAGGAAAGAATAAAGTTGGATGCCATTTTCATATATTCAAAAACTTAGGAATACAAGTACTTATATTGTTATAGTCCCTGTTACAAAAGAGTGAAAACTGATAGATTAAAGTAGATGGGCTTTAACAGGTAATTGGGCCACCGAATACATGAAGTATGAATGCAAACTGTATTAAGATCTAGCATGAGATGAGCATCCTTCTTCAATCTTCTCAACATCAAATTACACCCACTAAAGCCAAGGTTCTCGCTTAACCATCAGCTCTGATACCAAATGCAATGATCCGCCTTTTCGACCCACGAATGTCGATACATCCATCGTGCCGAGCACCCAAGTGCCGAAATGACAAACTATTAAGGTAAAATATAAAGAACAAGAAAGAAGAGAATACAATATCAGAATCTCATATGTGGAATGATAATATATAATATCTCAAAAGGTTTTTGCCAAAAAGAAAACCTTTATACATATAAATCAATCAGAGTAAACTAACATATCATCAACTTGGACAGTTATAACAATCTGTCCTCACAGATGCTGACAAATAAATACCAAGTAATGCAGTGGAAAATAAGTACAGTAGGAAATCATCCAGCTTGGAGCTCCAATGAACCACAACCAAATCTAGAAACGTACTCAGGCAGACCCGAGCATTAAGAAAATAACACTCAGATCAATTTAGTAAACCAACATGAGAAACTCAAATCATATAGATTTATTAAACGTTAAAACATTTCAAAATAAGGGTATCTAGTAAGACCGCGCCACCAATAAACATGGATGGGTTTTTCCCTTATGATAAACAAACCATTCTACTATAAAATCCAATGATAATATAATATTGTCTAAGGTGTGAAATATAAATAATCATATAGCTGTGAGGCAAGTGAGTGTATATCACAACAATAATAGGTATACAATAACAACCGCTAAGGCTGTTCACTAATGGTGTAGGATTTCCACGTAGATCACTTTGGGGAAACCGAATCCAAACAACTGCACAAGGATTGGAGATGTCTTTCCGAAGCACCGTACATCTTTAGTGAATGTACTATAGGTAAACCATAACTGGTCTTGCTAAGATCTGATGCATTGCTCCAATATGCATATCCCAGTAAATATCTCTAGAAATAGAGTCGCATGCACCCTATGGGTTTACCAACCCTATTGCTATGTCTTCTATCTATGGATTTATTCATACATGTTGATGAGGCCACGTCCAACATTCCAGCCCATGAGTCACCAATCAAACAAATCTTCCACACGAGCTCCAAATCGAACAGATCTCGAAAGCACATATGGATTCCTATATCTGAAAAGATCTCGGAACCACACATTGATCCCTCAACATATTTGGGAATCATACATGTATTCCCATACCTCAACAGGTCTTGGAATCATGCATGGATTCTTACATCCTTAATATATCACAAACATCTACATGTGTTCGAGCATCTCAAAAAGATCTCAAATCTCCATATAGTTCCATCATCACGAACCAATCACAAAGCCATCATGAAGTAATCACGAACCTCTTCTAAAGCATAGAACACTTATATGGTTTTGGAATGGTTACAGTTTCAAGTCATCTCATATAAGTACATTCCCTTGCTTACCATGTGCTCCAAAACCAATCGATCGATTTTCCGGGAATCTCAACAAGAGTTTTGTGAGAAATAAACAAACAATACATAAGATCGAAGATTATCTCCTAACCGTTTAAGCGGATGGATTTCCTTACCATTATCCTAGAAAAGCAAAACGAGTTTAAACGTATAATATAGTATCACCAAAGATAAATATACCATTTAATCCTCGTGTTTCTTTTAGATACTTCCAGGGTATATTTTGGCTAAGATTTTATAGTCAATTATTTAACTATCAAATAAATAAACAATCCAATACAATGAGAATAATTGCATACACGAAACTAGTTCCCGTATTCTGTCCAGAAGCAGTAACATAGAAAGCACGATTGAAACAAACAAGCACAATCAAGCCATATAATCGAATTTTAATCCCTTTTTTAAATTAATCTTTCTTTACTAATTAAAATCCTCCTTTATTTGTAGAACTCATTTACTCAATAAATTCTTTATAAGTGAAACTCCCTTTGTAATTAAACTTCACTATTTAATTAAAACATCAATATTCATTTTTAACATATTTTAAATATCAAAAATATTCATATACTTATCTCAAATGATATAAGCCTACTCACAAAGTATCAACAAGATTTATTAATTTAAACCTTTGCCTTTCCTATATTTTTCCAAAAGATTCCTTACTTATAAGTTCCTCCAGAATATCTATTTTAAGGACCTAAGTACTTCCACAAATCCTTTCAAAAGGTTTATGACTAATATCTCTTAAAACATTGTCACTACAACCCAAAACCATTTCATTTTTCTACTCTTTAATTCATTCTTTAAAGATCTATTTGCATTCCCAAGTATAACAAAAAAAAGTTATAAGCGATTGAGATAAACTCATTGCCGCAACAAACCCAAACCAATCCATACTTGTTATCCTCTTCAAAATTCCATTATTTAAGACCTAAGTATTTTCCAAACTCATTTATCAATATTTTAACACTTTAAAATATTATATAAGCGTTTAAAAACGAATGTTACTAAAACATTGTTTATGACAGACCCTAAAACACTTTACTATCCTATTATCATTAAAACTTCATTTTAAAGATCTAATTACTTTTCAAAAGTATAGTCAAATGGGTTAAAACAGATGTTGCACAAACATCGATATTATAAACCCAAAATCACTTATATATTTGCACTTCACTTTAAATACCATTTAAAGTTCTAAGTGTAGCTTTACTTATGAAACAAGGTAATATACTTTTTTAATCAATTTTACAAAATTGTCCATTATAACATAGGTATTATAATCCTTCCATTTAAATTACTTTATAAAATATTAACCATCCTTTTTTTAAACTTCTGTATATGTTAAAATATCTTTAAAAAGATATATATTTACATATACTAATTTATTCGTAAAACTAAGATATTTAATAAAATACTATAAACCATTTGTAAAGCATTGTAATATAAAATCCTTTTAAAAATCTTTAATAATTTCTAAACCATTTATTGCTAAAAATATATTTTCAAAATACTTATACATATTATAAAAAAATATATATAATAAAAACATACTTTTATAATACTTATAATATATTTTAAAAACCTTTTGTTTAAAACACCACTTAAAACCTATTTTAATAATTTAAAATTATGTCTTTATAAATCCATAAATGATTTTTAGAAATATATTTAAACCTTGTTATTTTTTGATAATAATTATACTAACGGTACTTATTACATATACGAATAAGTCTTAAGATGTTTTCCAAAGTTAACTTTAAAATCGCAGACCATACGACTTTAAACTGCATCCATCGTGACCTTTTCGCTTCTACCATTACAATTTCCATTCCCAACCAATTCTTCCATGTCAAACATGCCAAGTCATGTGTTGAACAATCCAATACACACACACACATATTTCCACAATATACCAGAATTTATTACATTTAACATATGTCAAATATCTGAGACTTCAAAGCACGTTTATAATGACCATATCATTTCTTACATATATAATGCACTATCATTTTTCACAAAGCAATATCAAACATGTAAACAAGTACTCTGTAATGATCCAAAATTTGACCACCTCCATATATAACATTTAAACGATGGTAAATCGATAGCCAGCCAGGTTGATCCCGCTTTAACATAAAATTCACATGAAGAAAACGAAGGGTAAAAAACTTCCGAGTCCTGAAAGTGATTCGGATAATGTTTTTTAGGTATGAAACTATGCATTGAAGTCTTAAAGTGTTCAAGGCCGTAGAACTCGCAGAGATCTTCGTTTTGACTGGTTATGTTTCCCGTAACTCCAAAGGAGTCAACCGTTATGGTTGTCCGAAGAATAAATATCCCCCGGGCGCAACATCTACGGTGCAAGGTGCAACATCCATCCATAATACCGAAACTGCGTCTACGACTTTTACAAATGAGTGCATGGATTTGAAAGGGAACGGTACCATAGTGCACCACTCTTCAGCGAAGGTAAATCGATGGCAGTCGCGTTGATCCCGTTTTGCCATAAAATTCACATGAAGAAAACGAAGGGTAAAAAAACTTCCGAGTCCTGACAGTGATTCAGATAGTGTTTTTTTTTGTTATGAAACTAATCATTGACGGCTTAAAGCAATTAAAGCCATTGAACTCATAAGGACCTTCATTTTGACATGTTATGGTCCCGGTAATTCCAAAAGAGTCAACCGTTATGGCTATCCGAAAGATCAATGTCCCTGGGCACAACATCAACAGTGCAAGGTGCAACATCCATCCATAATGCCGAAACTACACCTATGACTTTTAAAATTTGTGTGCATTGATTTTAAACGAAATGGTACCATGGTGCACCACTCTCCAGCGATGGTAAATCGATGGTCAGCCAGTTGATCCGGTTTTACCACAAAATTCATGTAAAGAAAACGAATGGTAAAAAACTTTCGAGTACTGAAAGTGATTCGAATACTTTTTTGGGTATGAAAATATGCATTGATGGCTTAAAGCCATCAAAACCGCAGAACTCAAAGTGACCTTCATTTTGACTGGTTATGGATCCCGTAACTCCAAATGAGTCAACCGTTATGGCTGTCCGAAGGATCAATATCCCCTGGGCCGGTGCAAGGTGCATTATCCGTCCATAATGCCGAAACAGCGCCGTACGACTTTTACACATGAGCGCATGGAATTGAAATGGAATAGTACCATAGTGCACCACTCTCAAGCGATGGTAAATCGATGGCCAGCCACGTTGGTCCCGTTTTACCATAAAATTCTCGTGAAGAAAACGAAGGGTCAAATAACTTTCGAATCCTGAAAATGATTCGGATAGTCTTTTTTTTTGATATGAAACTATGCATTGATGGCTTAAAGCCGTCAAAGCTGTAGAAATCATAGAGACCTCCGTTTTGACATGTTATGCCTCCCGTAACTCCGAAAGAGCCAACCTTATGACAGTCCGAAGGATCGATATCCCCTGGGCGCAACATATACGGTGCAAGGTGCAACATCCGTCCATAATGCTGAAACTGCACCGTATGACTCTTACAAATTAATGCATGGATTTAAAATGGAATAGTACCATGGTGTACCACTCTCCAGTGATGGTAAATCGATGGCCAGCCACGTTGATCCTGCTTTAACATAAAATTCACGTGAAGAAAATGAAGGGTAATAAAAAAATTCGAGTTCTGCAAGTGATTCAGATAGTGCTTTTTGGGTATGAAACTATGCTTTGGCGGCTTAAAGCGATCAAAGCCATAGATCTCAAAGAGACCTTCGTTTTGACTGGTTATGGCTGTTGTAATTCCAAAAGAGTCAACCATTGTGGCTGTCCGAAAGATCGATATCAATTGGGCACAACATCTACAGTGCAAGGTGCAACGTCCGTCCATAATGCTGAAACTGCGCCATACGACTTTTACAAATGAATGCATGGATTTGAAATGGAATAATACCATTGTGCACCACTCTCCATTTATGGTACATCGATGGCCAACCACGTTGATCCCATTTTGCCATAAAATTCACGTGAAGAAAATGACGGGTAAAAAAAACTTCCGAGTCATGAAAGTGATTCGGATAGTGTTTTTTAGGTATGAAACTATGCATTGATGGCTTAAAGCGGTCAAAGCCGTCGAACTCAAAGAGACCTTCATTTTGACTGGTTATGGCTCCCGTGACTCCAAAAGAGTCAACCGTTATGGCTGTCCGAAGGATCGATATCCCCTGGGCGCAAGATCTACGGTGCAAGATGGAACATCTGTCCATAATACCGAAACTGCGCCGTACAACTTTTACAAACGAGTGCATGGATTTGAAACGGAATATTGCCGTGGTGCACCACTCTCTAGCGATGGTAAACCGATGGCCAGCCACGTTGATCCCGTTTTACCATAAAATTCAAGTGAAGAAAACGAAGGGTAAAAAAAACTTTCGAGTCTTGAAAGTGATTTGGATAGTGTTTTTTGGGTATGAAATTATGCATTGAAGGCTTAAAGTAGTCAAAGTCGTAGAAGTCACAGAGACCTTCGCTTTGATTGGTTATGGCTCCCGTAACTCCAAAAGAGTCAACCATTATGGCTGCCCGAAGGATCGATATCCCATGGGCGCAATATCTACGGTGCAAGGTGGAACATCCGTCCATAATGCCGAAACTGCACCGTATGATTTTTACAAATGAATGCATGGGTTTAAAATGGAATATTACCATAATGCACCACTCTCCAGCAAAGGTAAATCGATGGCCAGCCACGTTGATCCGGTTTTACCATAAAATTCACGTGAAAAAAACAAAGGGTAAAAAAACTTTCGAGCCTTGAAACTGATTCGGATATTGTTTTTTTGGGTATGAAACTATGTATTGACGGTTTAAAGCGGTCAAAGCCATAGAACTCAAAGATACCTTCGTTTTGAATGGTTATGACTCCCGTAACTCCAAAAGAGTCAACTGTTATGGCTGTCGGAAGGATCGATATCCCCTGGGCGCAACATCTACGGTGCAAGGTGCAACATCCGCCCATAATGCCGAAACTGCGCCGTACGAATTTTACAAATGAGTGCATGGATTTGAAACGGAATAGTATCATGGTGCACCACTCTCCAGCGATGGTAAATCGATGGCCTGCCACATTCATCTCGTTTTAACATAAAATTAACATGAAGAAAACAAAGGGTAAAAAAACTTCTGAGACCTGAAAGTGATTCAGATGGTGTTTTTGGGTGTGAAACAATGCATTCATAGCTTAAAGAGGTCAAAGCCGTAGAGTTCTTAGAGACTTTTGTTTTGAATAGTTATGGCTCTCATAACTCCAAAATATTCTACCATTATGGCTGCCTGAAGGATCGATATCTATTGGGCGCAACATCTACGGTGCAAGGTGCAACATCTGTCCATAAAGCGGAAACTGCATCGTACGAGTTTTACAAATGAGTGCGTGGATTTGAAATGGAATAGTCCCATGGTGCACTACTCTCCAGCGATGGTAAATCAATGGCCAGCCACGTTGATCTCTTTTTACCATAAAATCAAGGTGAAGAAAATGAAGGGTAAAAAAACTTCCGAGTCCTAAAAGTGATTCAGATAGTGTTTTTTGGTTATGAAACTATGCATTGACGAGTTAAAGCTATTAAAGCCGTAGATCACACAAAGACCTTCGTTTTGACTGGTTATGGCTCTCCTTACTCCAAAAGAGTCAACCGTTGTGGCATTCCGAAGGATCGATATCCATTGGGCGCAACATCTACGGTGCAAGGTACAACATTCGTCCATAATGCCGAGATTGCTTCGTACGACTTTTAGAAATGAGTGCATGGATTTGAATTTTAATAGTACCATGGTGCACCACTCTTCAACGTTGGTAAAACGATGGATAGTCACATTGATTCCGCTTTACCAAAAAATTCACGTGAAGAAAACGAAGGGTAAAAACTTCTAAGTCCTAAAAGTGATTCAGATAGTGTTTTTTGGGTATGAAACTATGCAATGATGGCTTAAAGCGGTCAACGCCGTAGAACTCATAGAGACCTACATTTCAACTGGTTATGGCTCCTGTATCTCCAAAACGGTCAACGTTATGGCTGTCCGAAGGTTCGATATCCCCTGGGGGCGACATCTATGGTGCAAGGTGCAACATCCGTCCACAATGCCGAAACTGCGCCGTACGACTTTTTCCAATGAATGCATGCATTTGAAACAAAATTGTATCATGGTGCACCACTCTCCAACAATGGTAGATCGATGGCCAACCACATTGATCCCATTTTACCATAAAATTCACGTGAAGAAAACGAAGGGTAAAAAATTCCAAGTCCTGAAAGTGATTCGGATAGCCTTTTTTGTGTATGAAACTATGCATTGACGGCTTAAAGCAGTCAAAGCCGTAGAACTCACAGAGTCCTCTGTTTTAACTGGTTATGGCTCGCGTAACTCCAAGAGATTTAGCGTTATGGCTGTCCAAAGGATCAATCTCGTAACTCCAAAAGAGTCAACAGTTATGGCGGTCCAAAGGACGATATCCCCTTAGCGCAACATCTACGGTGCAAGGTGCAACATCCGTCCAAAATTCCGAAACTGCACCATACGACATTTACAAATGAGTGCATGAATTTGAAACGAAATAGTACCATGGTGCACCACTCTCCAACGATGGTAAATCGACGACCAGCCACCTTGATCTCATTTTACCATAAAATTCATGAGAAGAAAACAAAGGGTGAAAAAAACTTTCAAGTCCTGAATGTGATTCGGATAGTGTTTTTTTTTGGCCATGAAACTATACATTGACGGCTTAAAGCTGTCAAAGCCATGGAGCTCACAAAGATCTTCTTTTTGACTGGCTATGGCTCTGTAACTCTAAAAGAGTCAACCGTTATGGCTGTTTGGATGATCGATATCCATTGGACGCAACATTTACGGTGCAAGGTGCAACATCCATCCATAATGCCAAAACTGCGCCGTACGACTTTTACAAATCAGTGCATGAATTTGAAATGGAATAGTACCTTGGTGCACCTCTCTCCAGCGATGGTAAATCGACGGCCAGCCTCCTTGATTCCATTTTACCATAAAATTCTCGTAAAGAAAACGAAGGGTACAAAAAACTTCCCAATCCTGAATGTGATTCAGATAGTGTTTTTTGGGTATGAAACTATGCATTAACGGCTTAAATCAGTCAAAACTGTAGAACTCACAGAGATCTTCGTATTGGCTGGTTACGGCTCCAGTAACAAAAAAATATTCAACCGTTATGGCTGTCCGAAGGATCGATATCCCCTGGATGCAACATCTACTGTGCAAGGTGCAACATCCATCTATAATGCCGAAACTACATCGTACGACTTTACAAATTAGTGCATAGATTTGAAATGGAATGGTACATGGTGCACCACACCCCAATGATTGTAAATCGATGGCCAGCCACGTTGATCCCGTTTTACTATAAAATTCACGTGAATAAAACAAAGGGTAAAAAAGTTCCAAGACCTGAAAATTATTCGGATAGTGTTCTTTTGGGTATGAAACTATGCATTGATGGCTTATAGCCGTTAAAGCAATAGAGCTCACAGAGACCTTCGTTTTGACTGGTTATGACTTCCGTATCTCCAAAAGAGTCAACCGTTGGGGCTATCCTCAGGATCGATATCACCTGGGCGCAACTTTTACGGTGCAAGGTGTAACATCCGTCCATAATGCTGAAACTGCGCAATATGACTTTAACAAATGAGTGCAAGGATTTGAAACGGAATAGTACCAAGGTGCATGACTCTCCAGCGATGGTAAACCGATGACCAGCCACGTTGATCATGTTTTACCATAAAATTCACGTTAAAAAAACGATGGGTAAAAACCTAACGACTCCTGAATGTGATTCGGATAGTGTTTTTTTGGGTATTAAACTATGCATTGATGGCTTAAAGCAGTCAAAACTGTAGAACTCATACAAACCTTCGTTTTGACTGGTTATGGCTCCCGTAACTCCAAAAGAGTAACTATTATGGTTGTTCAAACAGTCGATATCCCCTGGGCACAACATCTATGGTGCAAGGTGCAACATTCATTCATAATCTCGAGACTGCACCGTACGACTTTACAAATGAGTGCATGGATTCAGAACGGAATAGCACCATGGTGTGCCACTCTTCGAAGAAGGTAAATTGATGGCCGGCCATGTTGATCCCGTTTTACCATAAAATTCACGTGAAGAAAACGAAGGGTAAAAAAACTTCCGAGACCGGAAAGCGATTCAGATACTTTTCTTTTGGGCATGAAACTATGCGTTGACTTGTTAAGCCATCAAAGCCATAGAGCTCATAGAGACTTTTGTTGAACTGGTTATGGCTCCCGTAACTCCAAAAGAGTCAACCTTTATGGCTGTCCGCAGGATCGATATCCCCGGGCGCAACATCTACGGTGCAAGGTGCAACTTCCACGGTGCAAGCTGCAACTTCCATCCATAATGTCGAAACTGCACCGTACAACCTTTACAAATGAGTGCATGGATTTGAAACATAATATTATCATGATGCACCACTCTCCAGCGATGGTAAATCGACGGCCAGCCACGTTGATCCCGTTTTTACCATAAAATTCGCGTGAAGAAAACGAAGGGTAAAAAACTTCCAAGTCCTGAAAATGATTCGGATAATGTTTTTTGGGTATGAAACTATGCATTGATGACTTATAGTGGTCAAAGCCATAGAGCATACAGAGACCTAAGTTTTGACTGGTTATGGCTCATGAAACTACAAAAGAGACAACCGTTATGGCTGTCCGAAGGATTGATATCCTTTGGGCGCAACATCTACAATGCAAGGTGCAACATCCGTCCATAATGCCGAAAAGCCGTACGACTTTTAGAAATGAATGAATGGATCCGAAATGGAATAGTACTGTGGTGCACCACTCTCCAGCGATGGTAAATCGATGGCCAGCTGTTATCCCGCTTATTAGCAAGGTCGTGATATCAAAAGATCAACTGAAAACCCAAGACAATTCATCCTAGACATTGGTTATACGCAGACTCGCTATGGATATCGATGAATTTTTTCCAAGTCTAGATCGGCCTACAATTGACAAGGCATGATAAACAAAGCCATAAGAGTCGACGTTTCAAATTTCAGGTCAATCGGATTTCGTATGATCAAGATGTTAACGATACAAGTTGAGAAATGGACGGTGTTCATATCCATCAGGGGACATCAGATTTCGAATCGATCATGTTCGAATCGATCCACAGTCACGCCATTCGGATCCATTGAGTTTGAACCGATTAGAGTGACTCCACCTCATATGTGTTTGTATCGATACAAGCGGTTTCGCTTTGTATCCATTGTGTGCGTATCGATCGAGCGAAGTCAAATTCGTACCCATCAAGTACTCGATAATTCGTATCGATCGCCCAAGCCTGTTATTATGCACTTCGTATCGATCAGATATTGGGCCTTTCGTATCGTTCTAAACACACATAAGCAATCGATGTGCAAGATACATAATGTGGTCAATAGGAATTGATCGCTAAGATCGACACGAACAAGGAAGAATTATCGACAAGGCCCGGATAATGGATGTGGATGAGACTCGGTCAACTCGGGGCGAGAAGTGGATTGAACCGGGAATCTCGCACCACGACATCTCGCCCGCACATGTTCGAGATCGAGTCGAATAGATCGATACGAACAGGAGCGACGCGAAGAGGATCAATTCGAGAAAAACAGCCGACCGAAAACTGGGATTTTCATCAATCTTATCTCGCAATCCACAGTCCAAATGCTATGAAATTTTCATAGGAGTCTACGTACAAGCTAAGGAATGTTCACACCAAGTTTTGACTCCATTGGACAAATTCTCGATCGATACGAAATTGGTTCGTATCGATCACGGATCGAGTCGAAACTTCATGTGATCGATCGCGTGGGCCCATTCACGTGCCAAAAGGGGTCTTTCGAAGTATGAGGGAAATATCAACCTCTTATGCCTATAAATAGGGCCCTAGAGCCTACAGAAGTGGGATCTTTTGGCTCTCCTACGTTCAGACTCTACCGAAATCAACTCTGCACTCTATTACTGCTGTTGTGCTCGAATTACAGAACTATAACTCGCTGTTATTCACTGTAATCGGCTCCAATCATCAAGAGAATATCAATAAAGTCATCAAACTCCAAAGTGGACGTAGGCTGGATTGCCGAACCACTATAAATCCTGTGTTTTTACTGCTTTCTTTTGAATTTTCTAAGTGCTCTTCATCTTTTATTCTTTACATAATTTTATCTGAGATATGTGATTGTGAACTGGTGCTTTCATCAGCAATTGGGTGTTTGTGACCAATTTTATCGCAAATTTTTTTGGTAATTTCGCTGAAAAGGCTAATTCAGGGATATTATCGCTTGAAAGTCGAATTTGGAGGCCTAAGGATTCAGATCGAACAGCTATGACAAGACAATCCAATAAAAGGCAAAAACCAGAAAGGAGTCAGCATGAAGGGAGCCAAGAAGCTTCCTCGGGAGCGAATCAAACATCGATCTTCATCAGCAGGGACGAGATAGAGACGATGTTCAAGAGACGAGAGGAGATGATGCAGAACCTACTTCGATAAGTTAGGCAAGTTGGCATACAGAATCGGTGGAACGCAACTGCAAGAGATACTAGAGATAGAAGTCGGGAGCACGGAGCGACCAGAATACAAAATGGAGCAGGACCATCAAGCACAGCTCCAGAGCTAGGGGCAATTATCTAGAGCATGTTGACCCGATCCTGGGCAGGATACTAGATGGAGCTGCGCAATACGGCGTGGACAGAGAAATGAATGCTCATTCAGGAGGGCATATTCCAGAACTCCTTCGTGAACTTGTGGGGCAAAGCAGAAGCAACAAACAAGGGTAACAACTTGACAACAGTGACAGACTGGCAGAGATGGTCAGACTAGCCATGAGAGGCGGACTAGTGAATAGAGATCTGGAGGATGTGAATAGGAGTCCCTTTGCTTCTGCGATCAGGCAAGCTAGGAATCCACCAAAGTTCAAGCTACCGACACTGGATACGTACGATGGAAGGACAGATCCTGCAATTCATCTGACACGATACATGAGACATATGAAGGTGTCGGGGGCATCAGAGGAGGTCATGGCTTGGTGCTTTCCATTGTATTTAACGGACATAGCAGCACTATGGTTTAGACAACTAGGGAGCGACTCCATAAGAACGTGGACCGATTTGACTAAAAGGTTTATGAGGCAATTCAGAGTTCACATTTCGAGACCCAATAATATGATGAGTTTAGCAGCACTAAAATAGAGAACCAGGGAATCTTTGAGGAGTTTTTTGACGTGATTCAATGCAGTGGCAGCATCGGTGGATCGGCCAGATCCATCCATGGTTTTGATGGCAGCTGTGTCTAGCAAAGCTGATGGCACAGAATTCAAGAATTCGTTGACAAGAGATCCCCCTACGGATCTAGAAGAATTTTATCATAAGGCTGAAGGATTTTTATGATTAGAAGATGCAAATGCTGAAAGAGAGGAAGGAGAAGGAATCGATGTTTATACAGTAAAGAGCGAAAATCATCCGAAAAACGATGTAAGAACTGATAAAGGAAAACAGAAGGCCAAGGGCAATGGCGATGGATCAGCATGACCACGAAAGGAACCAAGATTCACCTCATATACGGAGCTGAATGAGACTTTGGAATGGATCTACCAGGATACTAGGAGTAAGTTCCTTAGACGAGGAGAGATTTGACCAGCAATGAGAAGAGATCAGACAAATATTTCTTATTCCACAAGCTGAATGGTCATAGCATGAATGGTTGTAGGCACTTGAAGGGTGAGGTTGAAGGACATATCTGAAATGGTTTGCTGTCGCAATATGTGAGAAGGGAAACAACCATGGTGGAACGAGAGCGGCCACCACCTGCATCAACCGGGAACAACTTAGGATCTGGGCGTCAGCTTATTATCAATTGATTGAGATAATGACGAACGAGTGGCAAACTCCATACCGAAGCGATTATGTTGTTTACATATGTACAGGACCACGAACGATCTTTAAGCATGCTCTGATACAACTATAAATCGCATCATTGTAGACGTTTGCGCTCTGACATCCCTATTTGGCTAATGTTTTCCGTTTCTTGTGTTTGGATTTGATTTTGTTTGGCATTTCCTTTGAAAACTTATTTGAATGGATATTTGGTTTTGATAATTCTGAAACGGCCATGTCACTTACACATGTACAGGATTGCAAACGGTCCCCAGGTATGCTCTGAGGTGGCAATAAACCACCATAACTGAAGATTCAGAAACTCACTAGAGCGTGAAATCTGTAATTTATGATACTAAGCCTCCCCGAGCACATAAATTCGCCTTGAACGACACCCGACCGAACGGTCACAATTCGCCTCGGATGGCACCAGACCGCATCGGTCACAATTCGCCTTAAACGACACCCGACCGCGAACGATCACAATTCGTCTCGAATGACACCCGATCGTGAACGGTCATAATTCGCCTCGAACGGCAGCCGACCGCGAATGGTCCAATTCACCTCGAACTTCACCCGATCGCGAATGATCACAAATCGCCTCGAACGACACTCCGACCGCGAATGGTCACCATTTGCCGCGAATGGCGGACCGCGAACGGTCACATATCACCTCAAATGACATACGATCCCGAACGATCATCAATCGTGGTCAGATAAGACTATCAATTTCTTTGTAGGTCATCAACAGGTTATGAACGTCGAGCTTATGGCATTACAAAACACACCTTCCTATTCCAAGGCATGTTTTAGGGGGCAAGTGTTATCCCTCCTTTTAGCAAAGCCATGATACAAAAAGATCAACTGAAAACCCAAGATAGTTCGTCCCAGAGATTGGTTGTATGCAGGCTCGCTATGGATATCGATGAATTTTGTCCAAGTCCGGATCGGACAACAATTGACAAGGCATGATAAGCAAATCCATAAGAGCCGACGTTTCAAATATAAGTCAATTCGAGTTCGTATGATAAAGTAGTGATCGACACAAGTGGAGAAATACACGTTGTTCGTATCCATCGGGGGACATCAGATTTGAATCGATCATGTTCGAATCGATCCACGGTTGCGCCATTCAAATCCATTGAGTTCGAATCGATCAGAGTGACTCCAACTCGTATGCGTTCGTATCGATACAAGCTGTTTCGCTTCGTATCCATCGCGTGCGTATCGATCGAGTGAAGTCAAATTCGTATCCATCAAGTCCTCAGTAATTCGTATCGATCGCCTAAGCCAGTTATTATCGTATCGATCAAATATCGGGCCTTTCGTATCGATCTAAACACACAAGTAATCGATGCGCATGATACATAATGTGATCAATACAAATTGATCGCTAAGATTGACACGAACAAGGCAGAACTATCGACACGAACAAGGCCCCGATAATGGATGCGAATGAGACTCGACCAACTCGATGCGAGAAGTGGATCGAACCGAGAATGTTGCACCATGTCATCTCGCCTGCACATGTTTGGGATCAAGTCGAATAGATCGATACGAAATGTACCGATACGAACCGATGCGACACGAAGAGGATCGATTCGAGCAAACCGAAACTTAGATTTGCATCGATCATATCTCGCGATCCGCAAGTCCAAATGCTACGAAATTTTCACAGGAGCTTACGTACAAGCTAAGGAATGTTCATGCCAAGTTTCGACTCCATTGGACAAATTCTTAATCGATACGAAATTTGTTCGTATCGATCACGGATCGAGTTGAAACTTCATGGGATCGATCGTGTGGGCCCACTCATGTGTTAGATGGGGTCTTCCGAAGTTTGAGCGAGATATCAGCTTCCTATGCCTATAAATAGGGCTCTAGAGCCTACAGAAGAGGGATCCTTTGGCTCTCCCACGTCCAGACTCTGCTGAAATCAACTCTGCACTACTTTGCTGCTGTCGTGCTCGAATTTCAGAACTATAACTCGTTGTTATTCACTGTAATCGGTTACAATCCTCAAGAGAATATCAATAAAGTCATCAAATTTCAAAGTGGACGTAGGCCGGATTGCCGAACCACTATAAATCCTGTGTTTTTACTGCTTTCTTTTGAATTTTCTGAGTGTTCTTCATATTTTATTATTTACATACTTTTATCTGAGATCTGTGATTGTGAACTGCTGCTTTCATCGACAATTGGGTGTTTGTGACCAATTTTGTCAATACCAGCCACGTTAATCATGTTTACCATAAAATTCATGTGAAGAAAAACGAAGGGTAAAAAAATACTTCTAAAACCTGAAAGTGATTCGGGTAGCCTTTTTTGGGTATAAAACTATGCATTGACATCGTTAAGCCATCAAAGCCGTAGAGCTCACAGTGACCTTCGTTTTGACTGGTTATCACTCCCGTAAGTCCAAAAGAGTCAACCGTTATGGCTATCCGGAGGATCGATATTACCAAGGCGCAGCGTCTACGGTCTAAGGTGCAATATCTGTCCATAAAGCCGAAAATTTGCCGCATGACTTTCAGAAATGAGTGTATGGATTTGGAACAGAATTGTACCAGGGTGCACCACTCTCCAGCGATGGTAAATTGATGGTCAGCCACGTTGATCCCATTTTACCACAAAATTCACGTGAAGAAAACGAATGGTAAAAAAACCTTCTGAGTCCTGAAAGTGATTCAGATAGTTATTTTGGGTATGAAACTATGCAATGAAGGCTTATAGTGTTCAAAGCCATAGAACTCACAGAGACCTTCGTTTTAACTGGTTATGGCTCCTGTAACTGCAAAAGAGTTAACCATTATGGCTGTCCGAAGGATCGATATCCCCTGGGCGCAACATCTATGGCGCAAGGTGCAACATCCATCCATAATTTCGAAAATGCGCCGTACGACTTTTAAAAATGAGTGCATGGTTATGAAATGGAATAGTACCATGATGCGCCATTCTCCAACGATGGTAAATTGATGGCCGGCCACGTTGATCCCATTTTACCATAAAACTCACGTGAAGAAAACGAAAGGTAAAAAACTTCCGAGTCCTGAAAGTGATTCGGATAGTGTGTTTTTGGGTATGAAACTATGCATTGATGGCTTATAGCCATCAAAGCCATATAACTCACAGAGACCTTCATTTTGACTGGTTGTGGCTCTCGTAACTCCAAAAGAGTCAACCGTTATCTATTGGACGCAACATCTACGGTGCAAGGTGCAACATCCGTCGATAATGCCGAAACTGCGCCGTACGATTCTTACAAATGAGTGCATAGATATGAAACGGCATAGTACCATGGTGTACCACTCTCCAGCGATGGTAAATCGATGGCCAGCCATATTAATCCCGTTTTACCATAAAATTCACGTGAAGAAAACTAAGGGTAAAAAAAACTTTCTAGTCCTGAAAGTTATTTGGATAGTGTTTTTTGGTATGAAACAATGCATTGACAGCTTAATGCTGTCAAAGCCGTCGAAATCCCAGAGACCTTAATTTTGACTGGTTATGGCTCTCGTAAACATAAAGGAGTCAACCGTTATGGTTGTCCGAAGGCTCGATACCTTAGGCGCAACATCTACGGTGCAAGGTGCAACATCCGTCCATAACGCCGAAACTGCGCCATACGACTTTGACAAATGAGTGTATGGATTTAAAAAAATAGTACCACAGTGCACCACTCTCCAGCGATGGTAAATCGATGGCCAGCCACGTTGATCTCGAAAAATTCACATGAAGAAAACAAAGGGTAAAAAAACTTCCGAGTCCTTAAAGTTATTCGGACAATGTTTTTTTGGATATGAAACTATGCATTGACCGCTTATAGCGGTCAAAGCCTTAGAACTCACAAAGACCTTCATTTGGACTGGTTATGGCTGCCGTAACTCCAAAAGGGTCAACCGTTATGGCTGTCTGAAAGATCGATATCCCTTGGGCGCAACATCAATGGTGCAAGGTGCAACATCCGTCCTTAATGCCGAAACTACACAGTGGGTGCATGAATTTGAAACAGAATAGTACCATGGTGCATCACTCTACAATGATGATAAATTGATAGCCAGCCATGTTGATCTCGTTTAACCGTAAAATTCACGTGAAGAAAATCAAGGGTAAAAAACTTCCGAGTCCTAAAAGTGATTCGGATAGTGTTTTTTTTTGGATAGGAAAATATGGATTGGCAGCTTAAAGCCGTCAAAGCCATAGAACACATAGAGACCTTCTTTTTGACTGGTTATAGCTCCCAAAACTCCAAAAGAGTCAACCGTTATGGCTATCCGAAGGATTGATATCCCTTTGGCGCAACATCTACGGTGCAAGGTGAAACATCCGTCCATAATGTCGAAATAGCACCGTACGGCTTTTACAAATGAGTGCATGGACTTGAAATGCAATAGCACCATGGTGCACCACTCTCCAACAATGGTGAATCGATGGCCAGCCATGTTGATCTCGTTTTACCACAAAATTCACGCTAAGAAAACGAGATGTAAAAAAAAAAATTCGAGTCCTGAAAG
Source organism: Allium cepa (assembly GCA_030765085.1). NCBI lineage: Eukaryota > Viridiplantae > Streptophyta > Magnoliopsida > Asparagales > Amaryllidaceae > Allium > Allium cepa. The sequence goes on from CM060935.1 coordinate 66,401,618, forward strand.
TGATTCGGATAGTGTTTTTTGGGTATGAAACTATGCATTGATAAATTAAAGCCATCAAAGTCGTAGATCACATGGAGACCTTCGTTTAGACTAGTTATGGCTCCCGTAACTCCAAAAGAGTCAACTGTCATGGCAGTCCGAAGGATCGATATCCCGTGGGCGCTACATCAATGGTGCAAGTTGCAACATCCGTCCATAATGCCAAAACTGTGCTGTACGACTTTTACGAATGAGTGCATGGATTTGAAATGGAATAGTACCTTGGTATACCACTCCCAAGCGATGGTAAATCAATGACCAGCTACGTTGATCCCGTTTTACCATAAAATTCACGTAAAGAAACGAAGGGTAAATATTACATCCGAGTTCTGAAAGTGATGGGATAGTGTTTTTTGGGTATGAAAAATGCATTGACGACCTAAGGCTGTCAAAGCCTTAGAACTCACAGAGACCATTGTTTTGACTGCTCGCTCGTGTAAGCATAAAAGAGTCGGCCATTATGGCGGCCCGAAGAATCGATATCCCTTGGACGCAACATCTTCGGTGCAAGGTGCAACATCCGTCCATAATGCCAAAATTGCGCCGTACGACTTTTAAAAAAGAGTGCATGGATTTGAACGGAATTGTGCCATGGTGCACCACTCTCCAGCGATGGTAAATCTATGGCCAGCCACGTTGATCCCATTTTACCATAAAAATCACATGAAGAAAACGAAGGGTAAAAAAACTTTCGATTCCTGAAAGTGATTCAGATAGTGTTTTATTGGTATGAAACTATGCATTGACATCTTATAGCCGTCAAAGCCATAAAACTCACAGAGATCTTCCTTTTAATTGGTTATGGCTCCCTTATCACCAAAAGAGTCAACCGTTATGGCTGTCCGTAGGATCGATAGCCTATGGGCACAACATCTATGGTGCAAGGTGCAACCTCTGTCCATAATGCGGAAACTGCGTCGTATGACTTATACAAATGAGTGCATGGGTTTGAAACAAAATAGGTCCATGGTGCACCACTCTCCAGAGATGGTAAATCGATGGACAACCATGTTGATCCTATTTACCATAAAATTCACGTGAAAAAAACGAAGGGTAAAAAACTTCCGAGTCCTAAAAGTGATTCAGATAGTATTTTTTGGGTATGAAACAATGCATTGACAGCTTAAAGCTGTCAAAGCCGTAGAAATCACAGACACCTTCGTTTTGACTGGTTATGGCCCCCATAACCATAAAAGAGTCAATGTTATGGCTGTTCGAAAGATCGATATCCCTTGGACGCAACATCTCGGTGTAAGGTGCATCATCCATTTATAATGCCGAAACTGCACCGTACGACTTTTACAAATGAGTGCATGGATTTGAAATAGAATAGTACCATGGTGCACCATTCTTCAGCGATTGTAAATCGATGGCCAGCCATGTTGATCCCTTTTTACCATAAAATTCACGTGAAGAAAACGAAGGGTAAAAAAACTTCCTAGTCCTTAAAGTGATTCGGATAGTATTTTTTTGTGTATGAAACTGTGCATTGATGGCTTAAATCTATCAAAGTCGTAGAACTCACAGAGACCTACTTTTTGTCTGGTTATGCCTCTAGTAACTCTAGAAGAGTCAACCATTATGGCTGTCCGAAGGATCGATATCCCCTAGGTGCGGCATCTACGGTGCAAGGTGCAACATCCGTCCATAATGCCAAAACCTCGCCCTACGTCTTTTACAATAACTGCATGGATTTGAAACAGAATAGTACCAATAGCACCACTCTCCAGCGATGGTAAATCGATGGCCAACCACATTGATCTCATTTCACCATAAAATTCACGTTAAGAAAACGAAGGGTAAAAAAACTTCCGAGTCCTGAAAGTGATTTCGGTAGTGTTTTCGTGGGAATGAAACAATCATTAACGGCTTAAAGCCATCAAAGCCGTAGAACTCATAGAGACCTTTGTTTTGACTGGATATGGCTCACGAAACTCCAAAAGAGTCAACTGTTATGGCTGTTCGAAGGATCGATATCCCTTGGGCGCAACATCGGTGTCAGGTGCAACATCCGTCCATAATGTCGAAACTGCGCCGTATGAATTTTACAAATGAGTGCATGGATTTGAAATAGAATAGCACCATAATGCACGATTCTCTAACATGGATTACAAATGAGTGCATGGATTTGAAATGAAAGTTATTCGGATAGTATTTTTTGGGTATGAAACTTTGCATTGACTGCTTAAAGCTTTCAAAGATGTAGAACTCATAGACCTTCGTTTTGACTAGTTATGGCTCCCGTAACGCTACAGGAGTAAATGGTTATGGTTGTCCGAAGGATCGATATCCCCTGGGGGCAACATCTACGGTGCATGGTGCAACATCCGTCCATAATGTCGAAACTGCGCCGTATGACTTTTACAAATGAGTGCATGGATTTGAAATGGAACAGTACCATGGTGCACCACTCTCCAGCGATGGTAAATCGATGGCCAGCCATGTTGATCCCGTTTTACCATAAAATTCACCTGAAGAAAACAAAGGGTAAAAATAAAACTTCTGACTCTTGAAAGTGATACGAATAGTGTTTTTGGGTACGAAACTATGTGTTGATGTTGTTAAGCCATCAAAGCCGTAGAGCTCACAGAGACCTTCATTCTGACTGGTTATGGATCCCGTAACTCTAAAAGAGTCAACCTTATGGAGGTCGGAAGGATCGATATCCATTGGGCGCAACATCTACGGTGGAAGGTGCAACATCCGTCCATAATACCAAAACCGCACTGTACGACATAACAAATGAGTGCGTAGAGTTGAAATGGAATAGTACCATCGTGCACCTCTCTCCAGCGATGGTAAATCAATTGCCAGCCACGTTGATTCCATTTTACCATAAAATTTACGTGAAGAAAACGAAGGTTAAAAAAAACTTCCGAGTCCTGAAAGTGATTCGGATAGTACTTTTTTGCGTATGAATATACGCATTTATAGCTTAAAGCTATCAAAGTCGTAGAACATACAGAGACCTTCTATTTGACTGGTTATGGCTCTAGTAACTCATAAAGAGTCAACCGTTGTGGCTGTCCGAAGGATCGATATCCCCTGGATGCAACATTTATGGTGCAAGGTGCAACATCCGTCCGTAATGCCGAAACTGCACCGTACGACTTTTACAAATGAGTGCATGGATTTGAAACGGAATAGTACCATGGTGCACCACTCTCTAGCGTTGGTAAATCGATGGCCGGCCACGTTGATCCCATTTTACCATTAAATTCACGTGAAGAAAATGAAGGGTAAAAAATACTTCCTAGTCCTGAAAGTGATTCGGATAGTCTTTTTTGGGTATGAAACTATGCATTGAAGGCTTAAAGCAATCAAAGCCGTAGAACCCACAGAGACCTTCGTTTTGACTTGTTTTGGCTCCCGTAACTCCAAAAAAGTTAACCGTTATGGCTGTCCGAACGATCGATATCCCTTGGGTGCAACATCTACGATGCCAGTTGCAACATCCATCCATAATGTCAGAACTGTGCCGTACGACTTTTATAAATGAGTGCATGGATTTGAAATAGAATAGTACAATGGTGCACTACTCTCCAACGATGGGAAATCGATGGCCAGCCACGTTGATCCCATTTTACCATAAAATTCATGTGAAAAAAAAACGAAGGGTAAAAATACTTCCAGGTCCTGAAAGTGATTCAGATTGTGTATTTTGGGTATGAAACTATGCATTTAAGGATTAAAGTAGTCAAAGCCTTAAGCTCACAGAGACCTTCATTTTGTTACAGCTCCCGTAATTCTAAAAGAGTCAACCGTTATGGCTGTCCGAAGGATCGATATCCCATGGCGCAACATCTACGGTGCAAGGTGCAACATCCGTCCATAGTGGCGAAACTGCGCCGTACGACTTTTACAAATGAATGCATGGATTTAAAACGGAATAGTACCATGGTGCACCACTCTCCAGTGATGGTAAATCGATGGCTAGCAACATTGATCTCTTTTTACCATAAAATTCACGTGAAGAAAACGAAGGGTAAAAAAAACTTTTGAGTCCTGAAAGTGATTCAGATAGTGTTTTTTTGGTATGAAACTATGCATTGACGGCTTAAAGCTGTCAAGGCTGTAAAGCTCACAGAGGCCTTCGTTTTGACTAGTTATGGCTCTTGTAAGTCTAAAAGAGTCAACCATTATGGCTGTCTGAAGTATCGATATCCATTGGGTGCAACATCTATGGTGTAAGGTGCAACATCCGTCCATAATGCCAAAACCGCTCCGTACGACTTTTACAAATGAGTGCATGAATTTGAAATGGAATAGTACCATGGTGCACCTCTCTCCAGCGATGGTAAATCGATGGCCAGCCACGTGGATTCCATTTTACCATAGATTCTCGTAAGGAGAACGAAGGGTAAAAAAACTTTCCAGTCCTGAAAGTGATTCGGATAGTGTTTTTTGGGTACACATTAACGCCTTAAAGCTGTCAAAGCCATAGAACTCATATGGACCTTCGTGTTGATTGGTTATGGCTCCTGTATCTCAAAAAGAGTCAACCATTATGGCTGTCCAAAGGATTGATATCTCCTAGGTGCAACATCTACGGTGCAAGGAGCAACATCCGTCCATAATGCCGAAACTGCGTCGTATGACTTTTACAAATGAGTGCATGGATTTGAAATAGAGTGGTACCATGTTGCACCACTCTCCAGCGATTATAAATCAATGGCCAGCCACGTTGATTCCCTTTTACCATAAAATTCACGTAAAGAAAACAAAGGATAAAAAAGAGCCGTAACCAGTCAAAACGATGGCATTTGTGAGTTCTACGGCTTTGACCGCTATAAGCCCTCAATGCATAGTTTTATACCTAAAAAAACACTATGTGAATCACTTGCAGGACTCAGAAGATTTATTTACCCTTCGTTTTCTACACGTGAATTTTGTGTAAAACGGGATCAACATGGTTGGCCATCGATTTACCATCGGTGAAGAGTGGTGCACTTTGGTACTACTCCGTTTTAAATCCATGCACTCATTTCTAAAAGTTGTATGGTGCAGTTTCGGCATTATAGACAGATGTTGCACCTTGCACCATAAATTGTTACGCCCAGAGGATATCGATCCTCCGGAGAGCCATAACGGTTTACTCTTTTGGAGTAATGGGAGCCGTAACTAGTCAGAACGAAGGTCTCTGTGAGCTCTACGGCTTTGATGGATTAATGAGGTCAATGCGTAGTTTCATACCAAAAAAACACTATTCGAATCACTTTCAGCTCTCAGAAGTTTTTTTTAACCCTTCGTTTTCTTCACGTGAATTTTATGGTTAAACGGGACCGATGTGGCTAGCCATCGATTTACCATGGCTGGAGAGTGGTGCACCATGATACTATTCCATTTCAAATACATGCACTCATTTCTAAAAGGCGTATGGCTTAGTATCGGCATTATGGACGGATGTTGCACTATAGATGTGGCATCCAGGGGATATCGATCCTTCGGACAGCCATAATGGTTGACCATTTTAGTGTTACGAGAGCCATAACCAGTCAAAACGAAGGTCTCTATGAGTTCTACGGCTTTGACGACTATAAGTCGTCAGTGCATAGATTTATATCTGAAAAATACTATCCGAATCACTTTCTAGGCTCGGAATTTATTTTAACCCTTCGTTTTCTTCACGTGAATTTTATGGTAAAATGGGATCAACGTGGCTGCCATCGATTTACTATTGCCGGAGAGTGGAGCACCCTGGTACTATTCCATTTCTAATCGATGCACTCTGTTTGTACCAAAATTGGGCGCAACAATCTTCGGATGTGTTTGAAGAGATAAAATGAAGAGAATAAATGTAAAATAAAGCAGATCTAACAAACACGCCAATAAACATGTAAGAAAATGCACATAAACACATGGATTTAGAGTGGTTCGACGAAATGCCTACATCGATTATGAAATGACTGATGTTTATTGAACTTTACCCGCTGATTACAGAAGATTACCATGGTACAACTAAAGTTTGATAATGATTTCGGCAGTGTTTCAGCGTAGAGTGGAAAAAAGTCCTTTTCTCTGGATGCATATGGCTGCTATTTATAGGCGTAGGCTGATAATATCTCGCTCAGATCTCGAGGGACTTCTTCTCTCATGTGGGTGGGCCTATACGATCGATCCCATATCATCTGCACTCGGTCCATGATCGATACGAACGAATTTCGTATCGATCAAGATTTGATCCAAACAAGTTGAAATTTCGCCTGAGCATTCCTTAGTTGTACGTAAGCTGCCATGAAAATTTGGTGGCATTTGGACTTGTAGATCTCGAGTTATGATCGATGCAAGCTTGGATTTGTATGACATTGTCGTCTTCGTATCGATACCATTTCGCATCGATCATGTGTGACACTATTTGTATCGATGCTTGCATGCTACTTCATATCGATGGTTGGAGGCCACCTTCGTATCGATGCTTCATGTTGCCTTCTTCATATCGATCGGTGGTTGTCGCAATTCGTACCAATGATGGGAGATCAATACGAGAAGGTTAGAGGGAGACCGATATGAAATGGACATTGGTTGATCGATATGAAGTGTTTATAACATGATGGATATGAAGTAGCTTCATTTTGATGGATACGAAGGAAGTTAGTGGGCGATGGATACAAACTGAATCTTTCTTAGGGATTGGACACAAAATTGGATGGATACGAATAGAGTTAAATTCTCAACCATGATCGATCAGCGTCTTGAGCATGCAAACTCCAATTGACTTGAAATTTGGAATGTTGGCTTTCATAGCTTTTTTGGTCCTGTCATATCAAATGTAGCTCGATCCAGACTCGAACAAAATTTACAGGTATCCATAGTAGACCTGTTATAACTGATCTTTGGGACGGACTATCCTTGGATTCTAGTTAATTTCTTGGTGTCACGGCCTTGCCAAAAGGCGGGATAGCATTTTCCACCCAAAGTACGTCTTGTGTGAACATGACATGTTTTGAAAAGCTGCAACCTTCATTCTGAAAAAGTTCTTCCAATTCACTAAGTAGTTTCTACTTTTCGTCAAAGGATGTAGTCTTCGGTTTATCTTCAGTGATCTAGATGTCAAACTATTGATTGTCAATGATCATGTAGTGTTTTGTTGTAACCGTGTGTTGATTGCTAGCGATTTGTTGTTCATCGTTCTGATCGTCACCAGGTAAGCATTAATTCCTGTTAACTTCAAAAATTGATTGTTTGTTTGGCATACATGCACATATGTTAACCTGACTCCTGTTCATGTTTGCATATTTGCGGGTTGTTATCAAGTTCTTTAGTTTTCGTTCGTATTGATTTCTTATCAATCCACTCCTTGATCGATGTGAAATTTGAGTTGTAACAACATTCGATGGTGGTTTGAAGTCCTTCCTTTTTATCGATCCTCTCTTGGATCGACTTGAGATGTTAGAATGTATGCTTCATACCGATGGATACGTAATATTGGGTCTTGGATTGATGGATATAGGAGTAATGCAATGTGTCAATGGAGTTGAACGATCCAGACATAATCGTCCAGTGATGTTTCGTGGAGGATATGCCATCTCTCATTCTTCTATTCAAGAAGAATTCCCCATAGATAGTCTTCGATAGGAGTCATCCCTGACCCCTTTTCTTGATTCGTCTCTAAGATCAAGTTGATTTTCATATACCAATTCTTGGAATAATAAGTATTTCAACCGGGACAAAGTCTATTTGTCGCGCATCCCAGAACTGGCTAGCTTGGCCAATGATTCAGCCTTTTCGTTTTGTTCTCTGAGGATTTGTGTAGTGGTGTAATACTCGAAGTCGGCTAGTAGCTCTAGGATCCAGCTGAGATAAGGAGCAAGATGTTGCCCCCTAATCGGATAGTCTTCCCTAACTTGGCATACCACTAACCAGAAATCGTATAAGACATGTAAAATTTCCATTCCTAGTCTTCTTGCATGGAAGTTGAATTTCGGGGCGTAGGAGATCGATCGTTCCTCAGGAGTCATTAACGCAACTTCGACGTTAAAAAGCTGATTATCGGAAGTTCCATCTATGTATGTTCTCCATCGGTTGGATGGCTCTCCACTGTTCTTCGGATCGTCTAATGCGGTGAATTCAGATATGAAGTATGCCAATGTTTGACTGTGGATAGCTCTCTGAGAGAGATAAGTGATATCAAATTGTCTTAGCTCGATATTTCATTTGAGCAACCTTCTGGACATCTAAGGTTGCCATAGTACCTACCGTAATGGCTGGTCGATACAAACGTTAAGGGGTAAGCTTGTCAATAGCTAGCTTCATCATATACTGGTCTTTGGATTCTTTTCTCTTTATATAGCAACGCGATGCTTATGGAGTGTGTTAACATGGCCCAATTGATGTGTGAATCTTCGCTATCCAACAGCTCAGATAAAATTCTTTAAGCGATTTATTAGAGCTAGAACTGCATCAACACAGTTTTTAGTCCATTCAAAAAATTTCTTCCCTCTCTAGGTCAGGTTGAAGAAAAGAATGCACTTGTAGATGGCCCTAGAGTTGAATCATCTTGGGATAATCCTGACTTAGCTCTATCCTGCTTGGTTTCTTGGCTACATGGATGACCCTAATCTTCAAAAAAATTTGATATTAGCCTCAATCCCATGAGAATCAATGAGGAAACACGGGAATTCTTCTTATACAACGCAGAAAGAGCATTTCAAAGGATCAAGTTTCATTCTGCAGTTGTTGGAGAGCATTAAATATCTTTGCCAAGTCATTGATGTAGTCGTTCAATGGTCGTGATCTCACGAGCATATTAACCACATAGACTTTCATCGATTGACCGATCTGATTTTTGAATGATCTATTAATCGTCCTTTGATAAGTAGCATAAGTGTTCTCATGTTTGAATCCAAGGAATGCAGCAAAGCACTATAGGCCTGGGTCAGTAATGAAACAGTTGTATTCTTGGTCTGGGACATGTTTCTGTATCTAATTGTATCTGGAGTTTACGTCCATGGGTGAGATTAATTCATGTCTGATGTTCGAGTCCATTAGTTGGTTGATCATTGTAAGTGGAAAGCTATGTTTTGGCACGCCCCATGCAAATTTGAGTAGTCGGCATACGTCCACCACTCTCCATTTGTTTCTCTCATAAGTAAAGGATTAGATACTCATTTTAGGTAAAGGACATCGTGGATAAACCTATTGGTTTTGAGTAGATTCGCCTCCTTCTTAAGTGCAGCAGATCTTTCTAGATCCACGTCGTTTCATTTTTATTCAGCGAAACATGACTCGAATTGACATTTAATGCAGGGTTCTCAATGGTTGGTGAGAGTCCATATATATATGAGATCGAGCCCAAGCGAACACATCAAGATTCACCTGAAGTAAAATAGTTAAATCTATTACCACCATTGTGCTGAGTTGTGATCTAATCCTTAGTGCTCCTGATGGATTGTAGGCACTTCATGTGCTTATTTGCAAAGGTTAATTATTAGCCCTATAGGGATGTTGAATCAAAGGCCTAGTAGAGTTTAGCCTTCTATCGCATGCTGCAGCATAGCTTGCTCCAGTTATGAGTTCGAATCTACTTGTGTTTCTGAGCAATGCGCTTTCCATTCAATGTACTCGTGATCCATTGCTCGTCGGAAGGGTCAGAATATGATCAGTTGCGCATAAGTTCGGGCATCGGTCTGATGATTCTATCTCTAAGCATCCTTTCGGTCGTAACATCAAGTTGTTATAAATAATAGGCATGAGCTATAAGATTGAGCAGTCGTATCCAGCTCTTTGATGATCACACTCATGCCCGCAGCCTTGGGTTGATGGATGTATTGTGGGAATGATCGAGCCTAGCTTCTGCTGTGTTTATACTATAGTCCAAGCTGTAAGAGCCAGAGTTGTTTGATGAATGATCAAATTATATTCATCTTATTTCTCGTGCGTGCCCCCAAGTCTGAGGAATATCTCGGTAAGTGGCAAGGCAGATAATGTTTGCTTCAATTTCACATTATATCCCGTTGAACATGGGATCGAGTTAACCGATGGAAGGCTGAGTTGCGCCTTATCCTGCATTTTGTCCTAGTTCTTTCCTCTAGGCAGAATACTTCATTGCCTCATCGACATTCACTTTGTTGCTTACGTCATCATACTCTAGGGAAAAACTAAAGAGTGAATCGTTCAGTCAGATCCAATGCAGGATTGATGCTTCCCTTGTCGAATCAAGGGTAAGAATCGGTGCGTGGACATTTAGGTTGCACTTGTTGTGAATTGCTTGTTTAATCAGATTGTGGTAAGAGTCAAAGAGTGAATGGTTGCATTACATTCTTTTGGAGTTAGGCGATCAACCACGTCCATTTTGATTTACATTCTTCCATCAGATCTAGGGATAAAGTCAGCTCAAATGCAGTCAGGTCATGCTCATCCAGCCTCATGCTCTTCCAAGCAGATCAAAGGAAGGCGACGGAGGACAAATGGTCAAGTCATACTCATTCGTGCTTCTATCCATGCTCTAGTGGTTGAAGGTATTCGATGGGCGCTCGTGTCACATCGATTTGTAGTCGAAGATGATTGATTTGGCCATTGATTTAGCGACACACTATAGAATGCATGGACCTCATTGCCTATCGATCCATTGATATGATATCAAATGTGTAGATCGATATTGCCCAATGATCTGGCGGTACGATATAATTGGTTTCCCGTAACTTTTGGCATCATTCTAATTGGTTAGCATTAAGGCCTCCGTGCAGTCGGTGCCTTAAGTTGTAAAGGACGCTAAGCTAGCGATGTAGCGAGTCGCCTTATTGTTCTTTTAGTGATTTGTTCTTCTGCTCAAGTCTAGGGCTAGCAGATTTAGTTTGTGGATGTTCTAGTTGCATTTGTAGCGAGTTTATACTCCTCCTGTAGACATTAGGTCAGAGTTGGTGAATGAATGGTCGAATTGCATTCTTTATTTGTCTATGCTTATAGTCGAACTCTAGGGACCAGAGTCAGTTGAAGGGCTATTAGTCACACCTATCTGATGTTTATACCCCTTCCCACATTGAGGGACTATGATTTTTTTGTAGGAAATGGTCGAACCGCATTTTCCTCGGTCAATTCCTCTGCCCTAACCAAGGGCAAAAGTCGAAGTGTGGTCGGTCAAATTACAATAACTTGAATTTGATGCTTCTATAACTGAATTATAGGAAGGACTTGATTGGCGAATAGTTAGGTCACATCCATCCATGTTGTACGCACAGCCCGTTGGATCATAGGAGAGAGTTAGCGGATGAACGGTCATGTCACGTTTATTTGCAGCAGAATGGATAGTCACATCCATTTAGAATAGGACGTTCAGCTAGTTTCGTTCTGCGAATCTGCGTCTCCCTATCGAATCAAAGAAGAAATTTTGTCTTGTAGGGTTAGAGTGCGTCCCTACCAAATTATGTTACGGGTCCCATGCCGGGGACAAGAGTTGATGCATGGACGGTCATGTCGTTCCCACTTTGTGCTAGATTATCGGATCACATCCGATTTTTTATGATAAGTGTTTCCCAAAGTTGGAAAACAGATTATCGAATTCGCTTTTTATACTACAGAACTTGCTGTGGAAACAATGTTGATAGAAGGGGAGTCGAATCACATCCCTTCTGGTATTTATATTCCAAACCATGCTTTAAGGACTGATGTTGGTTTATGTTTATACTCCAGTACGCACTCTGGGAATCTAGAGTTAGTTGATGTTTATACTCCAGTCCATGCTCTCAGGATAAGAGTTAGTTGATGAGTATACTCCAGTTTGCACTCTGGAAATCTGGAGTTAGTTGATGTTTATACCCCAGATCGTACTCTGGGAATCTAGAGTTAGTTGATGTTTATACTCCAGTTCGCACTCTGCGAGTCTGGAGTTAGTTCATGTTTATACCCTAGTCCATGCTCTCAGGACCAGACTTAGTTGATGTTTATACTTCAGTTCTCACTCTAGGAATCTGGATTTGGTTGATGTTTATACTCCAGTTTGCACTCTGGGAATCTGGAGTTAATTGATGTTTATACTCCAGTCCGCGCTCTTGGGACTAGAGTTAGTTGATGGGTATATTCCAATTCGCAATATGGGAATCTGGAGTTAGTTGATGGGTGGTCGGTCACACCCATTTGGTATTTAAAGATTATTATTTGCACTCCAGGGACTTAAGTTTTTTCATGGGTTTTCTGTCACACCCATTTTGATATTTATACTCCAATTCGCACTTTAGGAATCCAGAGTTGGCCGACAGATGGTCAAACACATCTGTTTAAGCTTTAGGATTTCGTTCATACTCTAGGAATAAGAAGTTGATCAGGTACGTGGACGATTGTATCATATCCACTGTGAGTGGGCAAGCAAAGTCGTTAGATGGACGGATCCACCCTTCTTGAGCTTGTAATTATGGAAGCGAGGTCGTTAGATGGACTGATCCATTCTCCTCGGGTTTAGGTTGAACACGGGCGAAGTCGTTAGATGAACGAATTCATCCTCCTCAAGCCTATGTCCGTAAGTTTATACTCCAGCTTGCACTCTAGGAACTGGAGTAAGATAGAGAATTGTTGTGTTTCAATCCCTATTGATTTAAGTGTATCGGCCCCCGAGCTCGAGTTTTAATTGATAAGTGATTGGTCCAATCTCGATCACTTTCCACTTATCCACCCTCAACGAAGGATAAGATTTAGCTGATGGACGGTCGAATCACATACGTGTTCATTTGGATTTTGCTTCTGCCAAGCCTAAGGAGTAAGATTAGTGTTCTAGCAAGCTTCAAGCTCGAGCAGAGGAGAGGATGGTCGAACTACATCCACTTTGAGCTGTGTATTTTTCCTTAAGTCAGGGGCAAGAATTAGAGAGGGGATGGACAAGTCACGTCCACTTTATACTTTTTTTTCTTTCAATTGAGCTGAGGAAGAGAGTTGAAATGATGGCTCATGATGGTTAGTGAGTAGGAAGTTAGTCTTTGATGATTATAAATTGAGGGTCAGCCCTTGATGAAGTCGGTTTAAGGCACGATTGTTTTGCGGAATCACAGACACAAATAGGAAAGTGAATTATCAAATCATATCTACTTTAAACATGTGTTTTCAAATAACCCTAAGTGTCTAACATAGGATGTGATGCATGGACGGCCACGTCACATCCACCCTTGGTGTGAATTCGATTATACTGGGCATCAAAAGAAGCATAAGAATTTTGGCGAGCTTCAAGTATGAAACGGAGAATGCATTGTTGGGACATATCATTCCAAATCTCTCTCAGATCTCCAATTAAATTGCATAGGCGGATGAGTGGATGGTGGGTTGCCTCTACTTTGTACTAGATTCCTAACCTTGTCGGTCTATTTTGCTTTAATGCCTTGCCCCCATTCAAAGGTATATAGTAGCTGATGAGTGGTTGAATCATGCTCGTCATAATGATACCTCAATGACTTGATCATAGTCCGTGGAGGTAGTTTGGCACCGAACCTTGAGTACTTGGTCACCTGCACCATTTGCAGGTATTTTAATTCAAGTCGGTCGTACTTCGCAACATAAATGAAATTGAAATAACTCAAAAGCAATCGGATTAAATCTCATTGATAAGTGAAGCTGCATCGTATGCTTGTTATTACACTTCAGTCAAGCCCTTCTCAATTGGAGGTCTAATGCAAGTGGTTCAGTTTGATCAAAGTTCTTGATTGATAGGGGTCGGAGGTTCCTGGATCTTTGTTTTATGGGGCTCAAACATACTGTCAAAGTTATCCTTTTCGGAGCAGTCTTATGGCGTTGGCATCCATGATAGCCATCTAAAGAAGAGGAGCTTCCCAATTTAGAGTATGGAGTAGGTTTCCTTCTTATCTTGCGACATTGATCCTTCATCTAGTTCATCAACTCAATATTAAATATGATATGTTGGTGTAGTTGTTGGCGGCTATCCGCCAGTTCTCTTATCAAATTCTAGAAATAAACTTTTCTAATGATTTCATTTATAAGTGTTGGAAATAACGGGCTATGTATTTTGATCAATTCGTTGGCTGCCAGCATCTTTGTTCCCTTTAGCAATATGAGAAGTACAAATGGTATGTCTAACCACGATTGACAGTCTTCTTTGAGGAATAGAGGGAGACATCTGTATTTGATGGCATTCATCACTCTTTGTGGAATCCATGCACCATTCTCACTTCATGAGATGGTGTCGGGGGTTGAATTTCCATAGTACACTGACATAGTCAACATATTGAATTTTCGCTAGAAATTCTGCATGTAGGATGGTTTCAGTGAATAGGTCCCGACTGGGAAAGATACTCCACTCAACATTATCAAGTCCATTTTATGGCTATAAGGTCTTGTAATACTGGTGAATGATGTATGACCGATTGCCAAATGTTCGAGTGGTTGGTAATGCCGATTGGATGGTGAGTAGATTAAGATGGGCTCATAGATTGGTGATTATTTCTAATTTTCACCCGGAAGGAGGCCCATATAAGGTAGTAAGGAAGTCCTCTTAAGGTTGTATGCCATGCTTCAAGTCATATGGACACGGTATGATTAAGATGCGGGAATTCGAAGAAGGTTCGGTGGTGATCAGTTGTTTTTTGAGTTGGCCAAGTAGACAGCGTAGGGCGGTCGTCAAATTAGCCATTGTACCATAGTTGTCAACTTAGGAGTTTAAAAGCTGGTAAATTGGGGGAAGTTGCAGTCCACCTTAAAAGCATGATATATTAATCAACTCTAGTTCTTGGCATATTAGCTAGGTTGAGTAGTATTTCTTTACCAATTATTGCATGTAGGAGCATGGTTGAGTAGTATTTTTTTTACCAATTCCATGATTGCAATTCAACAATTGCTGCTATAATCCCCTATGTCCCATCCAGTCATGGAGCAATCAGGATTTTCCTTTTATTAAGTTGAGTTTTGAATTCACTCTTCAGATGTGTTTGAAGAGATAAAATGAAGAGAATAAATGTAAAATGAAGCAGATCTAACAAACACACCAATAAACATATAAGAAAATGCACAGAAACACATGGATTTAGAGTGGTTCGACAAATTTTCTACATCCACTATGAAATGACTGATGTTTATTGAACTTTATTCACGATTACAAAAGATTACAGCAGTACAACTGAAATTAGGTAATGGTTTCGGCAGAGTTTCAGCGTAGAGAGGAAAAAAGTCCCTTTTCTGGATGCATATGGCTACTATTTATAGGCGTAGGCTGAAAATATCTCACCCGGGTCTCTTGGGACTTCTTCTCTCATGTAGGCAGTCCCACACGATCGATCCCCATGTCATCTGCACTCGGTCTGTGATCGATACGAACAAATTTCGCATCGATCAAGATTTGATCCAATTGAGTCAAAATTTGGCATGAACATTCCATAGGTTGTACGTAAGCTCCTGTGAAAATTTGGTGGCAATTGGACTTGTAGATCTCGAGTTATGATCGATGCAAGCTTGGATTTGTATGACATTATCATCTTCGTATCGATACCATTTCGCATCGATCATGCGTGACTCTATTCGTATTGATGCTTGCATGCTACTTCATATCGATGGTTAGAGGCCGCCTTTGTATCGATGCTTCAAGTTTCCTTCTTTGTATCGATCGGTGGTTGTCGCTGTTCGTATCGATGGTGGGAGATTGATACGAGATGGTTGGAGGGAGACCGATGCGAATGGACATTGGTTGATGGATACGAAGTGTTTTTAACATGATGGATACGAAGTAGCTTCATTTTGATGGATACGAAGAAAGTTAGTGGGCGATGGATACGAATTGAATCTCTCTTAGGGAATGGATTTGAAATTGGATGGACACGAATAGAGTTTGATTTCTCAACCGTGATCGATCAATATCTTGAGTATACGAACTCTGATTGACTTGAATTTTGAAATGTTGGCTTTTATAGCTTTTCTGGTCCTGCCATATCAATTGTAGTTCGATTTGAACAAGAAAAAAATTTATCGGTATCCATAGTAGACCTGTATATAACCGGTCTTTGGGACAGAATATCTTTGGTTTCCAATTAATTTCTTCGTGTCACAGCCTTGCCAAAAAGTGGGATAACACATTCATTTGTAAAATTCATACGGCGCAATTTCGGCATTATGGACGGATGTTGCACCTTACACCGTAGATGTTATCGATCCTTCGGACAGCCATAACAATTGATTCTTTTGGAGCTACAGCAGCCATAACCAGTCAAAATGAAGGTCTTTGTGAGCTCTACGACTTTGATGGCTTAACTACGTTAATGCATAGTTTCATACCAAAAAACACTATCCGAATCACTTTCAGGTCTCAGAAGTTTTTTACCCTTTGTTTCCTTCACATGAATTTTATGGTTAAATGGGATCAACGTGGCTGACCATCGATTTACCATCATTGGAGAGTGGTGCACCATGGTACTATACTGTTTCAAATCCATGCACTCATTTGTAAAAGTCATACGGCGCAGTTTTGGCATTATGGACGGATGTTGCACCTAGCACCGTAGATGTTGCACCAATGGGATATCGATCATTCGGAACCATAATGGTTGACACTTTTGGAGTTACGGGAGTCATAACAAGTCAAAAAAAGGTCACTATGAGTTCTATGGTTTTGTCAGCTTTAAACCATCAGTGCATAGTTTCATACCCGAAAAACACTACCCGAATCACTTTCAGGACTCAAAAGTTTTTTTACCCTTCGTTTTTTTCACGTTAATTTTATGGTAAAACAAGATCGACATGGATGACCCTCGATTTACCATCGTTGGAGAGCTTTTCACCATGGTACTATTCCGTTTCAAATCCATGCACTCATTTGTAAAAGCCGTACGGTGCATTTTTGGCATTATGGGCAGATGTTGCACCTTGCACCGTACATGTTGCACCTAGGGATATCAATTCTTCGGACAGCCATAACGGTTGACTCTTTTGGAGTTATGGGAGCCATAACCAGTCAAAACGAAGGTCTCTATGAGCTCTACGGGTTTGACCACTTTTAGCCGTCAATGCATAGTTTCATGCTCCAAAAAACACTATTCGAATCACTTTCAGGTCTCGGAAGTTTTTTTTACCCTTCATTTTCTTAACATGAATTTTATGGTAAAACATGATCAACGTGGTGGGCCATCGATTTACCATCGCTGGAGAGTGGTGCATCATGGTACTATTCCATTTCAAATCCATGCACTCGTTTGTAGAAGTCGTACGGCGTAGTTTCAGCATTATGGACGGATGTTGCACCTTGCACCGTAGATGTTGCGCCCAGGGGATATCGATCCTTCTGAAAGCCATAAGGGTTGACTCTTTTGGAGTACGGAAGCCATAATCAATCAAAACGAAGGTCTTTCTGAGCTCTACGGCCTTGATGGCTTAACGATATTAATGCATAATTTCATACCCAAAAAACACTCTCCGAATCACTTTCAGATCTTGGATGTTTTTTTACCCTTCGTTTGCTTCACGTAAATTTTATGGTAAAACGGGATCAATGAGCCTGGCCATCGATTTACCATCATTGGAGAGTGGTACACCATGGTACTATTCTGTTTTAAAACCATACACTCACTTCCAAAAGTCGTACGGCGTAGTTTCGACATTATGGATGGATGTTGCACCATGCACCGTAGAAGTTGCGCTCAGGGGATATGATCTAGTGGACAGCCATAACGGACCCTTTTGGAGTTACGGGAGCCATAACCAGTCAAAATGAAGGTCTCTATGAGTCCTACAGCTTTGACAGCTATAAGCCATCAATGCATAGTTTCATACCTAAAAAAACACCATTCGAATCACTTTCAAGACTCGAAAGTTTATTTATCCTTCGTTTTCTTCACGTGAATTTTGTAGTAAAACGGGATCAACGTGGTTGGCCATCGATTTACCATCGTTGAAGAGTATTGCACATGGTACAATTCCATTTCAAATCAACGCACTCATTTGTAAAAGTCATACGGCGCAGTTTCAGCGTCATGGAAGGATGTTGCACCCTGCACTGTAGATGTTGCGCCCAAGGGATATCGACCCTTCGGACAGCTATAGCGGTTGACTCTTTTGGAGTTGCGTGGGCAGTAACCAGTCAAAATGAAGGTCTCAGTGAGCTCTACTGCTTTAATGGCTTAACGACGTCAATGCATAATTTCATACCAAAAAAAACTATCCGAGTCACTTTCAGGTCTCCGAAATATTTTTTACCTTTCGTTTTCCTTACGTGAATTTTATGGTAAAACGGGATCAACATGGCGGGCCATCGACTTACCATCGCTAGAGAATGGTGCAGCATGATACTATTCCGTTTCAAATCAATGCACTCATTTCTAAAAGTCGTACGGTGTAGTTTCAGCATTATGGACGGATGTTGCACTTGCACTGTAGATGTTGTGCCTAGGGGATATCGATCCTTCGGACAGTCATAACGGTTGACTCTTATGGAGTTACAAAAGCTGTAACCATTCACGACGAAAGTCTCTATGAGTTCTATGCCTTTGGCAGCTTTAAGCCATCAATGCATAGTTTCATACCCAAAAAAAACTAACCGAACACTTTCAGGACTCGGAAATTTTTTTTGATCCCTCAATTTCTTCAGATGAAGTTTATAGTAAAACGGGATCATGGTGGATGGCCATCGATTTACCATCGCTGGAGAGTGGTGCACCATGGTAGTATTCTGTTAAAATCCACGCGTACTTTTGTAAAAGTCATACGGCAGTTTCGGCATCATGAACGGATGTTGCACCTTGCACCGTAGATGTTGCACCTAGGGGATATCGATCCTTCGGACAGCCATAAGGTTGACTCTTTTGGAGTTACGGGATCCATAACAGGTAAAAATGAAGGTCTCTTTGAGCTCTACGGCTTTGATAGCTTAACGACGTCAATGCATAGTTTTATACCCAAAAAATACTATATGAATCGCTTTCAGGGCACGGAAGTATTTTTTTACCCTTTGTTTTCTTCATATGAATTTTATGGTAAAACGAGATCAACGTTGCTGGCCATTGGTTTACCATCGCTGCAGAGTGGTGCACCATGATTCTATTCCATTTCAAATTCATGCACTCATTTGTAAAAGTCGTACGGTGCAGTTTCGTCATTATGGACGGATGTTGCACCTTGTACACTAAATTTTGCTCCCAGGGGATATCGATCCTTCGGACAGCCATAATGGTTGACTCTTTTGGAGCTATGGGAGCCATAAATAGTCAAAACAAAGGTCTCTGTGAGCTCCACTGCTTTGATGGCTTAACGACGTCAATGCATAGTTTCATACTCAAAAAAACACTATCCGAATCACTTTTAGGTCTCGAATTTTTTTTACCCTTCGTTTTCTTCATGCGAATTTTATGGTAAAACAATATCAACGTGGCTGGCCATCGATAAACCATCGCTGGAGAGCTGTGCGCCATGCTACTATTCTGTTTCAAGTCCATGCACTCGTTTGTAAAAGTCATACGGCGCAGTTTCGGCATTATGGACGGATGTTCCACCTTGCACCGTAGATGTTGCGCCGAGGGGATATCGATCATTCGGACAGCCATAACGGTTGACTCTTTTGGAGTTACGAGAGCCATAACCAGTTAAAACGAAGGTCATTGTGATCCCTATGACTTTGATGGCTTAACGACGTCAATGCATAGTTTCATACCCAAAAAATACTATTCGATAGGTCTCGGATGTTTTTTACCATTCGTTTTCTTCATGTGAATTCTATGGTAAAGTGGGATCAACGTGGCTGGCCATTGATTTACATCGCTAAAGAGTGGTGTACCATAGTGCTATTCTGTTTAAAATCCATGCTATCATTTCTAAAAGTCGTACGGCATAGTTTCAACATTATGGACAGATGTTGCACCTTGCACCGTAGATGTTGCGCCCATGGCATATCGATCCTTCGGGCAGCCATAACCGTTGACCCTTTTAGAGTTACGGGAGCCATAACAAGTCAAAACGAAGGTTTCTATGAGTTCTATGGTTTTGCTAGCTATAAGCCATCAATGCATTGCGTCATACCAAAAAAACAATATCTGAATCACTTTCAGGACTTGGAAGTTTTTTTACCCTTTGTTTTCTTCACGTGAATTTTATGATAAAACGGGATCAACGTGGTTGGCATCGATTTACCATTGCTGAAGAGTGGTGCACCATGGTACTATTCCATTTCAAATTTATGCACTTATTTGTAAAAGTCGTACGGCGCAGTTTCATCATTATGGACGGATGTTGCACCTTGCACTGTAGATGTCACGCCCAGGGATATTGATCCTTTAGACAACCATAATGGTTGACTATTTTGGAGTTACAAGAGCCATAACCAATCAAAATTAAGGTCTCTGTGAGCTCGACGGCTTGCTTAACGGCGTCAATATATAGTTTAATACCCAAAAAGACACAATCTGAATCACCTTCAGGTCTCGGAAGTTTTTTTACCTCTTGTTTTCTTCACGTGAATTTTATGGTAAAACGGGACCAACGTGGTTGGCCATCGATTTACCATTGCTGGAGAGTGGCGCACCATAATACTATTCCATTTCCAATCTGCGCACTCATTTGTAAAAGTCATCCGGTGCAGTTTCGGCATTATGAATGGATGTTGCACCTTGCACCGTGGATGTTGCGCCCAGGGGATATCAATCCTTCGAACAGTCATAACGATTGACTCTTTTGGAGTTATGGAAGCCATAACCAGTCAAAACGAAGGTCTTTGTGAGTTCTACGGCTTTGATGGCTTTAAGCAGTCAATGCATATTTTCATGCCCAAAAAAACACTACCCGAATCACTTTCAGGACTCGGAAGTTTTTTTTACTCTTCGTTTGCTCCACATGAATTTTATGGTAAAACGGGATCCATCTAGTTGGCCATCGATTTACCATCACTGGAGAGTAGTGCACAATGGTACTATTCTATTTCAAATCCATGCACTCATTTGTAAAAGTTGTACGGTGTAGTTTCGGCATTATGGACGGTTGTTGCTTCTTGCACAGCAGATGTTGCGCTTAGGGGATATCGATCCTTTGGACAACCATAACGGTTGACTCTTTTGGAGTTACAGGAGCCGTAATCAGTCGAAACGAACGTCTCTGTGAGTTCTATGGCTTTGGTTGCTTTAAGCCGTCAATGCATAGTTTCATCCCAAAAAACACTATATGAATCACTTTCAGAACTCGAAAGTATTTTTTACCCTCATTTTCTTCACGTGAATTTTATGGTAAAACGGGATCTACGTGGTTGGCCTTCGATTTACCATTGTTGGAGAGTGGTGCACCATGGTACTATTCCGTTTCAAATCTATACTCATTTGTAAAAGTCGTAAGGTGTATTTTTGGCATTATGGACAGATGTTGCACCTTACACCGTAGATATTGCACCTAGGGGATATCGATCCTTCGTACAACCATTACGGTTGACTCTTTTGGAGTTACAGAAGCCATAACCAATCAAAATGAAGGTCTCTATGAGCTCCATGTTTTTGATGGATTAACGATGTCAATGCGTAGTTTCATACTCAAAAAAACTATCCGAATCATTTTCAAGTCTTGGAAGTATTTTTTAACCCTTCGTTTTCTTCATGTGAATTTTAGGGTAAAAGGGGATCAACATGGCTGGCCATCGATTTACAATCGCTGGAGAGGGGTGCACCAAGGTACTATCTCGTTTGAAATCCATGCACTCATTTGTACAAGTCGTACGGCGCAGTTTCGGCATTATGGACGGATGTTGCACCTTGCACTGTAGATGTTGCACCCAGGGGATATCGATCCTTCGGATAGCCATACCAGTTGACTCTTTTGGAGTAACGGGAGCCATAACGAGTCAAAATGACGGTCTCTTTAAGCTTGGTGGCATAACGACGTCAATGCATAATTTCATACCCAATAAAACACTGCCTGAATCACTTTCAGGTCTCGAAAGTTTTTTTACCCTTCGTTTTTTTTACATGAATTTTATGGTAAAACAGGATCAACGTGGCTAGCCATCGACTTACCATCGCTAGAGACTGGTGCGCCTTGGTACTATTCCATTTGAAATTTGTGCACTCATTTGTGAAAGTCATACAGCGTAGTTTCGGCATTATGGACGGATGTTGCACCTTGCACCATAGATGTTGCACCCAGAGGATATCGATCTTTCGGACAGCCACAACGGTTGACTCTTTTAGAGTTACAGGAGCCATAACCAGTCAAAACGAAGGCGTCCGTGAGTTCTACGGCTTTGATGGCTTTAAGCCATCAATGCATTGTTTCATAACCCAAAAAAAACTATCCGAATCACTTTTAGGTCTCGAAAGTTTTTTTTACCTTTCATTTTCTTCACAAGAATTTCATGGTAAAACGGGATGAACGCAGTTGGCCATCGATTTACCATCGCTGGAGACTGTGCAGTTAATGCGCTCGGTAGATTCAAAGCGGTGGATGTGTAAAAAGTCAAAGCGGGGATACAGCGGGGATATAGCGGGATATAGCGGATGGATCTAAAATAACATGTAAAACCCGTACTTAATGTTTTTACAAGTATATAAATGGTAATTAAATGAAAAATTATCATTCAATTGAATTATAGTTAATACATAAATAGTTTTAAATAAAAACATGTGCGAATATACTTTAAATAAAAGTAAAAATGTTATATATAACATAATTGAATTTAGTAAAATATTAGAGTATTTTCATTTCTGAAAATATATAAAAAATTAAATCAAATAAATTAGTTTCACAATTTTTATAATGTATAAATACAATTTTTCAATTCATTTTATTAAAGAAGATATAGCGGAAATAGCGGGGCTCAAAGTGGAAAGGCTATATTTTAGGGCTACATGGAAAAATCGTAGCGGTAGAAATCCGCTATGAGATATAGCGGGGTTATAGTGGGGCATTAACTACACAGGCTGGAGAGTGGTGCACCATGGTACTATTCCATTTTAAATCTATGAACTCATTTGTAAAAGTCAAACAGCACAGTTTCGGCATTATAGACGGATGTTGCACCTTGCACCATAGATGTTAAATCCAGGGGATATCGATCCTTCGGACAGCCATAACGGTTGACTCTTTTGGAGTTACGGGAGCTATAACTAGTCAAAACAAAGGTCTCTGTGTGATCTACGGCTTTGACCGCTTTAAGGCATCAATGCATTATTTCTTACCCAAAAAAACACTATCCGAATCACTTTCAGGAATTGGAAGTTTTTTTATCCTTCGTTTTCTTCACGTGAATTTTATGGTAAAACGGGATCAACGTGGCTGGCCATCAATTTACCATCGCTGGAGAGTAGTGCACAATGGTACTATTCCATTTCAAATCCATGCACTCACTTGTAAAAGTCATACGGCGCAGTCTCGTCATTACGGACGAATGTTGCACCTTGCACTGTAGATGTTGCACTCATGGGATATCGATCCTTCGGACAGCCATAAAGGTTGACTCTTTTGGAGTTAAGGAGCCATAACCAGTCAAGACAAAGTTCTCTGTGAGTTCCACGGCTTTGGCTGCTTTAAGCCATCAATGGTAGTTTCATCCCTAAAAAATCACTATATGAATCACTTTCAGGACTCGGAAGTAATTTTTTACCCTTCGTTTTCTTCACGTGAATTTTATGGTAAAACGGGATCAGTGTGGTTGGCCGTCGATTTACCATCGTTGGAGAGTGGTGCACCATAGTACTATTCTGTTTCAAATCCATACACTCAATTGTAAAATTTGTAAGATGCAGCTTCGACATTATGGACGGATGTTGCACCTTTCACCATAGATGTTGCGTCTAGGGGATATCGATCCTTCGGACAGCCATAACGGTTGACTATTTTAGAGTTACAGGAGCCATAACTAGTTAAAACGAAGGTCTTTGTGATCTTTATGTTTTTGATGATTATCGACGTTAATGCATAGTTTCATACCAAAAAACACTATCCGAATCACTTACAATTCTTGGAAGTATTTTTTTACCCTTTGTTTTCTTCACGTAAATTTTAGGATAAAATGAGTTCAACATGGCTGGCCGTCGATTTACAATCGTTGGAGAGTGGTGCACCATGGTACTATTCTGTTTCAAATCCATGCACTCATTTGTAAAAGTCGTACGGCGCAGTTTCCGCATTATGGACGGACGTTGCACCTTGCACCATAGATGTTGCACCCAAGGGATATCGATCCTTCGGACAGCCATAACGGTTGACTCTTTTGGAGTAACGGGAGCCATAACCAGTCAAAACGAAGGTCTTTATGAGATCTACGGCTTTGATGGCTTAACGACGTCAATGCATAGTTTCGTACCAAAAAAACACTATCCGAATCACTTTCAGGTCTCGAAAGTTATTTTTACCCTTCATTTTCTTCACGTGAATTTTATGGTAAAACAGGATCAACGTGGCTGGCCATCGATTTACCATCGTTGGAGAGTGGTGCACCATGTTACTATACCATTTAAAATTCATGCACTCATTTGTAAAAGTCGAACAACGCAGTTTCGGCATTATGGACGGATGTTGCACCTTGCACCATAGATGTTGCGTCCTAGGGATATCGATCCTTAGAACAACCATAAAGGTTGACTCTTTTGGAGTTACAGAGCCATAACCAGTCAAAAAGAAGGTCTCTATGAGTTCGACGGCTTTGATGGCTTTAATCCGTCAATGCATAGTTTCACATCCCAAAAAAAACTATCCGAATCACTTTCGGGTCTTGAAAGTTTTTTTTACCCTTCGTTTTCTTCATGTGAATTTTATGGTAAGACGGGAACAACATGGTTGGCCATCAATTTACCATCGCTGGAGAGTGGTGCACCATGGTACTATTCCGTTTCAAATCCATACACTCATTTCTAAAAGTCATAAGCTGTAGTTTCGACATTATGGACGGATGTTGCACCTTGCAACGTAGATGTTGCGCCCAGGGGATATCGATCCTTCGAACAGCCGTAACGGTTGACTCTTTTACGAGAGTCATAACCAGTCAAAACAAAGGTCTTTGTAAGCTCTACGTTTTTGATGGCTTAACGACGTCAGTGCGCAGTTTCATACCCAAAAAGCACTATCCGAATCAATTTCAAGTCTTGGAAGTATTTTTTTACCCTTCGTTTTTCTTCACGCGAATTTTAGGGTAAAATGGGATCAATGTGGCTGGCCATCGATTTGCATTCGTTGAAGAGTGGTGCACCATGGTACTATTCCATTTCAAATTCATGCAGTCATTGCTAAAAGTCGTATGGTGCAGTTTCGGCATTATAGATGGATGTTGCACCTTGCACCGTAGATGTTGTGACCGGGGGATATCGATCCTTCGGATAGGCATAACAGTTGACTCTTTTGGAATAATGGAAGCCATAATCAGTCAAAACGAAGGTCTCTGTGAGCTCTACGGCTTTGATGGCTTAACGACGTCAATGCATAGTTTCATACCCAAAAACACTATCCGAATCTCTTTCAGGTCTCGAAAGTTTTATTTTACCCTTCGTTTTCTTCACGTGAATTTTATGGTAAAACGGGATCAACATGGCTGGCCATAGATTTACCATTGATAGAGAGTGATGCACCATGGTACAATACCGTTTCAAATCCATGCACTCATTTGTAAAAGTCGTACGGCGCAGTTTTGGCATTATGGACGGATGTTGCACCTTGCACCATAGATGTTGCGTCCAAGGTATATCGATCCTTCGGAAAGCCATAACAATTGACTCTTTTGAAGTTACAAGAACCATAACCCGTCAAAATGAAGGTCTCTATGAGTTCTACGGCTTTCATGGCTTTAAGCCATCACACATAGTTTCATACCCAAAAAAAACTATTCGAATCACTTTCAGGTCTCGGAAGTTTCATACCCAAAAAACACTATCCGAATCACTTTCAGGTCTCGGATGTTTTTTTAACCCTTCGTTTTCTTCACATGAATCTCGTGGTAAAACGGGATCAACATGGCTGGCCATCGATTTACCATTGCTGAAGAGCGGTGCATGATGGTACTATTCCATTTCAAATCCATGCACTCAATTGTAAAAGTCGTACGGCGCAGTTTCGGCATTATGGACGGATGTTGCACCTTTCACCATAGATGTTGCATTCAGGGGATATCGATCTTTCGGACAGTCATAACGATTGACTCTTTTGGAGTTAAGGGAGCCATTACCAATCAACAAAAGGTCTCTATGTGATCTACGACTCTGACTGCTTTAAGCCATCAGTGCATCATTTCATACCCAAAAAAACACTATTCGAATCGCTTTCGAGACTTAAAAGTTTTTTTACCCTTCGTTTTCTTTCAGGTGAATTCTACGTAAAAACAGGACCAACATGGGTGGACATCGATTTACCATCACTGGAGAGTGGTGCATCATGGTACTATTCCCTTTCAAATCCATGCACTCATTTGTAAAAGTCGTACAACGCAGTTTCGGCATTATGGACGGATGTCGCACCTTGCACCGTAGATGTTGCGCCTAGGGTATATCGATCCTTCGGACAGCCACAGCGGTTGACTCTTTTGGAATTACGGGAGCCATAATTAATCATAACGAAGGTCTTTACGAGTTCTATGGCTTTGACGGCTTTAAGTCGTCAATGCATATTTTCATACCCAAAAAAAAACTATCCAAATCACTTTCAAGACTCGAAAGTTTTCTTTACCCTTCGTTTTCTTCACATGAATTTTATGGTAAAACGGGATCAACGAGGCTGCCATCGATTTACCATCGTTCGAGAGCGGTGCACCATGGTACTATTCCGTTTCAAAGCCATGCACTCATTTGTAAAAGTCGTATGGCGTAGTTTCGACATTATGGACGGATGTTGCACCTTGCACCGTAGATCTTGCACCCAGGAGATATCGATCCTTCGGATAGCCATAACGGTTGATTCTGTTGGAGTTACGAGAGCCATAACTAGTCAAACAAATGTCTCTGTGTGATCTACGACTTTGCCCGCTTTAAGCCATCAATGCATCATTTCATTCCTAAAAAAACACTATCTGAATCACTTTCAGGACTCGAAATTTTTCTACCCTTCGTTTTCTCACGTGAATTTTATGGACAAACGGGATCAACGTGGATGGCCATCGATTTACCATCGCTGAAGAGTGGTGCACCATAGTACTATTCCGTTTCAAATCCATGCACTCAATTGTAAAAGCCGTACGACGAAGTTTCGACATTATGGATGGATGTTGCACCTTGCACCGTAGATGTTCCGCCCAGGAGATATCGATCCTTTGAACAGCCAAAACAGTTGACTCTTTTGGAGTTATGGGAGCCATAACCAGTCAACACGAAGGTCTCTGTGAGTTCGACGGCTTTAAGCCGTCAATGCATATTTTCATAATAAAAATAACACAATCCGAATCACTTTCAGGTCTCGGAAGTTTTTTTTACCTTTCGTTTTCTTCACGTGAATTTTATGGCAAAACGGGATCAACGTGGCTAGCCACCGATTTACCATCGCTGAAGAGTGGTGCATCATGGTATTATTCTGTTTCAAATACATGGGTCGGCTGTTGCACCTTGCACTGTTTATGTTGCGCCCAGGGGATATCGATCATTCAGATAGCCATAATAGTTAACTCTTTTGAAGTTACGGGAGCCATAACCAGTCAAAACGAATGTATCTATAAGTTCTATGGCTTTGATGGCTTTACGCCATCAATGCATATTTTCATGCCCAAAAAGACTATCCGAATCACTTTCAAGACTCGAAAGTTTTTTTACCCTTCATTTTCTTCACGTGAATTTTATGGTAAAACGGGATCAACGTGGCTGGCCATTGATTTACCATCGTTGGAGAGTAGCACACAATGGTATTATTTCGTTTAAAATCCATGCACTCATTTGTAAAAGTCATACGGCGCAGTTTCAGCATTATGAACGGATGTTGCACCTTGCACCATAGATGTTGCGCTCTGGGGATATCGATCCTTCGGACAGCCATAACGGTTGACGCTTTTGGAGTTACGGGAGCTATAATAAGTCAAAATGAAGGTATCTGTGAGTTTTACGGATTTAGCAGCTTTAAGCCATCAATGCATATTTTCAACCCCAAAAAAACACTATATGAATCACTTTTAGGACTCGTAAGTATTTTTTACCTTTCGTTTTCTTCACGTGAATTTATGGTAAAACGGGATCAACATGGCTGGCCATCGATTCACCATCGCTGGAGAGTAGTACACCAAGGTACTATTCCATTTCAAATCCATGCACTCATTTGTAAAAGTGGTACGGCGTAGTTTTGGCATTATGGACGGATGTTGGACCTTGCACCATAGATATTGTGCCCAAGGGATATTGATCCTTCGGACAGCCATAACGGTTAACACTTTTGGAGTTACAGGAGCCATAACTAGTCAAAACGACGGTCTTTATGGGTTCTATGGCTTTAATGGCTTTAAGCCGTCAATGCATAGTTTCAGACCTAAAATAATTATCTGAATCACTTTTATGTCTCAAATTTTTTTTTATTCCCTTCGTTTTCTTCACGTGAATATTGTGGTGAAAAGGGATCAACGTGGCTGGCCATCGATTTACCATTGCTAGAGAGTGGCGCACCATGATTCTATTCCGTTTCAAATCCATGCACCCATTTGTAATTGTAAGGTGCAGTTTCGGCATTATGAATGGATGTTGCACCTTACACCGTAAATGTGGCTCCCAGGGGATATCGATCCTTCGGACAACCATAATAGTTGACTCTTTTGAAGTTACTTTAACGACCCAAAATATCTATTAATTAAAATTTGAATATTTAATTAATTTTATATATTAATAAGTGAAATTTATAAGTCGAATAAATTTTATTTCGAATAATTGGATTTAATTGGATAATTAAATCGATAATTTAATATGTGAAAATACAGAAAAATTGAAAATTGAGTTAAATATGATTGAAAATGATTTGTAAAATTTTATTTTATCATATTGGAGTTAGAATGATGTTTTAGAACTTTTAAAATCAAATTAAAAGTTAACTTGTGAAAATTGAATGTTTTAATATTTAATCGACTAGTGAAATTAGCCATTTTTCGAACAGTCTCAGAATTGGACGAAACTAGTTCCATTGGATCTGTAATAGTTTGTTATTATCGAATTTCAATTTTCGTAGAAATCGTTGTTTGATCGTGGCAGCTCGAAACGCATGGAAATTGTTTTAATATTTATTTGAACACGAGTTAAAATAGTCATTTTTCAAACAGTCTCGGATTTCGACGAAACCAGTTTCGTCAGATCCATAATGTGATATTATTGTATGGTTTCAAATTTCATGTCAATTGGATTTACCGTTTGTCCGGTGCAAGCTAAAACGCCTAGAAATTTGATTTACCGATTTAATTTTAAATTGAACGTTTATTGCCATAACTCACACAGATGACCGAATTAGCTCCCGAAACACGTTCCATTATGTTCGGAACGCGGGGTAAACCTTAGGAACGCCAACCGGCACGCTTCGTTTGGAGTTTGGAAAAATCCGGGATGAATAGTGTTTGCAAAATTTTCTATATAAGCCCCCATAAAATTCACTTTTGCAAAATTAAAAGAGGCCTAGGGTTTAGAAACCTTCAGCCGCTGCCTCATGTAAAATGAATGGCCGAAATCTATCCCCTTTCCTCCTCTAATCTCTTTCAATCCACTCAATATTATCGAAAACTTTCTGAAGCAAAGCTGAAGAGCATCGGAAGAGCTTCAGATCCATATGGTGATGATGATCATCGGAGCGACGTGGTGGTGGGATTTTCGCCTTGAAGTCAGGCCGAACGCGCACGAATTCACATGCAAATAGAGGACCGAGTTGCAAGCTGCTTCGGCCGAAGGTAGAGTCTACTGGTGGCTTCAATTTGGTGGTAGTTGATCGAGTTGAAGTGGTTTGTGGTGGTCGCGGCATCAAGCCCTAGGGGCGGCTCTATGGGTTTCATCGTACGCGTGTGTTACTGGAGCAAGAACGAAGAAGAGGGGGAAAGGAGAAAGTGCGGCACAGATTTGCAAGGTGTTTGGATCAACGGTGATGATTGATTTAGGTTAATTATAATAGAAAATTAAGTTGTAAATTTATGATTATAAATTCGTGTAACTTTTAAAATGTATATCTTTTTCATACGAGGTCGAAAACGCGCGAAACAAGTTGCGTTACGTTCGTATGGACGAGCACTACGCTATGGAATTGGATTGGAGTCGTTTGGAGTTAGCGAAAATTTTGGGCAAAATTAAACGCACGTTTAATTTTATTCGAAATAAAAGCTGAAAACGAAATTGAAATCAAGGTGAGAACTTCTCACTCAATCGAATCGGTTTCGATTTTAATTTTAAATAGTTAGATTTAAAATACTTGAATATATGTTTGAATGATGATTGTTGTCTATTGATTGTTAAAATAGACATTATACGCCGTTAGTAAGCGGATGTTATTTATTAAGAACATATACCGTGAATATTTCATAAACAGTGAAATTAGTATTATTTATGTACTTGGAATTGATTTCCCGCAGTATATAGCGGATGAGACCCTATTGCGCCGTCTATTAAGCGGATAATATTTTAAATCCCATATACCGCGATAATTTCGTACTGGAGCGGAATTGGTATTGTGCTAACATCTTTGGATGTAGGGAAACAGGTTGGAGGGATCCTACTAGATTCCTCAACAGTATTTATTTGATTATGGATATTTTGATATTCGTTGATTATCATATACAGATATATGATGTTATTGTTGTCGTGATTGACTATTTGGTGTGTAGCATCATTGGGCCAAATTTTGGAATTTTAAAAGGATTTTAAAATTGATTTTTTGAAAGTATACGTTTTATAAAATAATTTTGGAATTGATTCGTTTTAAATAAATAAACGTATAATTTTAATGTTATAGAATTTTGATTTTTGAGAAATATAGTTAAAAGTTGATTTTTGAAAATATGGGTTAATGATTTTACAAAATAGTTTAAATTGGGATTTTTGAATTTATTGTAAAAAGTTTAAATATAGGATTTGTGAAATTTGATTATTTTATAAATCAAAATGGTGAAATTATAAAGGAGATTAAAGGTGTTTTAAAATAATAGTATAAATTGATTTATATAAGAGATTTATAAATTGATATTTATAAATTAAAGTATTGGGATTATAAAACGAGTTTTATAAGTGTTAGAATGAATTGTGAATGAATTTCATAAATGAATGAAATTTATAGGATTATAAACGGTGAAGTTATAAATGGAATTTTATAAGCAGTAGGTTTATAAAATTTGTAAAGTTATTTGAAGAATAGATATGGGTAAATAAATGAATCTTATAAGTTATAAGATTTATAATTTGGGAAGTTAAAGGAATGATTTTGCAAACAAATAAATTATAAGTATTTAACTTAAATTATGGACTTTTGGTTTATAATTGAATCATAAATTGAATAAGTTAATAAAGGAGGTTTATAAAAGGAAGTTGTTATAAAATAAATAGAAATGGAATTTATAAATGTTGTTTTATAAATCCGCAAACGACTTATTTTGATAAGTAAATAGTTATAACTTATTTATGGAGTTATATTCACGTTTTAGATAGTGAAGAATCCTTTTTAAATAAAATGTATAGAAATGATGAAATTGGTTAACGAAGTATATTCACGTTTTTGAATAGTGAATAATATGTTAAAGAAAATGTTTTGGATTTGATGTTTTAAATAAAATTAAAACGATCTAACGATGTTTTCAAAATGTGTTAAGATTCGAAACCATGGATTTCAACATTCATTGTTGAAATAGACGTTTTCGAGAAATAGAAGGAAATGGTGGACTATAACACTGTTGTTATAGTAAATGATTTCCGAAAGGAAATGTTTTATTTAGTATTGGGATTTTTATATATCTATTTTAATTTCGAATCCCTATACTAGTGATTTTGGGTTGTCGTGACGATGTTTTACGCAACATTCGTTTTGGCCTAAATAAATATGTTTAAGAGAATGATTTCCTTAAAGAATGAAATATATACTAAATTTCGATTTAAGTATACTGAATATTTTCCAAGTGTTGGAAATAAATAGATTTGTGAATTACTTATTAATAAATAAGTATGGAAATGTTTTCCAATGTGAAATGAAACGTTTTGAGAATTTATCTTTTTGAAGATAAATTGAAAATGAATAATTGAAATCGTATATTCATAGATATTTTGAAATGTAAATTCACTATGGAATTTATAAAAGAAAGAGGAATTTGTTTAAAAATAAATATTGATTTATTTTTGAAGTATTGAAATTATATATCTTGTAAAGATATTTTTGGGAAATAAGTAATTTGGAAAATTATTTGGAATCTAGTGATGTTGTGCATATCAATTGATAGTTCAATAACCGACTATCAATATTTATCTTTGAATGGGTATTTGTTGTGATTTGCTTGAATTTGAATGCCACGCTTATTTTTAAATAAGCGCTCACTATTCGGGTTAACCGGGAAAGGACCTTGGGTCGTATAACCCATTCCGAATACGTGATACGTCGTTATGAATCGCATTTGAAGACCGGTGTTGAAGACCGGATATTTTTGAAAGCAAAAGGACAACTCGTCGAATGTCTTTGCATTGACTGGTCCTCGGTATAGAGACCCATATGTGATGGGAAGTCCGAACGTGATTAGTGAATATCCGGATTGCAAGGACTTCTTTGTAAGTGCCTTCGGTTCTGTTCGATACCGGAACAGACTTGTATGGATAGTATGTCTGACGTTACAAATTGAGATATAAAGCAAATTTATTTCAAATACATTTCTGTTGGTGGCGGAGAATTTATTCTCTTAGCTTAACACCCTTCTCTGAGACATACGAGCTCAGAGATTATGTAGTTGAAGGTTATCAGCGATATATTCCCAATTTGGTAACGTGACATGCTAAGTGTTGCTGTGAAATGATCATTGTTTGATCATTTGTGATATGATCATTTGTTTGATCACTTATCTTTGTGATCATTTCTTTGATCATTTATTGACTCAAATCATGGCTTTGTACCAAAGCGTGGCTTTGTGGACGAGACTTCGTCGAACCTCACAACCCGGAATGGTCAAAACAGGAAAGATGCAGCAAGGTTATTGGGGGTAGCGCCCCTTATGGTATGTGCATTTCCTTCTGAAAAGGGGTGGTATCATGGTATGGAGCCCAGATATTTACTCATGTTGAAAACACTTTATTTATCATTGTGCGATGTTGGTTATCGAGCGCTCGGATAAAGGTCCTAAAGGGCCGGGGGATGGCATACTCGTGTCAGTAGTTACCCAGTTAAGGGTAACCCGGCCTTGTGTTGGCAGAGATCCGGTTAGGTTCTCGCGGACGTCCTTCCAGAGGCGTTCTCATGTGGCAATGGGAAGTTCCTTGGCCTGACCATTTATTGGAAATCCAAAGAATCAATACGATCGTGTACGGTATTAGTTGTAGAACCTATCAATCACTTATGGTGGCGCCCCACTGTTTGGATGGTAGCTATAGTAGGCATACGATAATGGTCGTATGTTGGCTAAGATTTATATCTTTATTTTCGAAATGAATTTTTCCTACACTATACACTAGTAATAATATCAAATGTTCTTTTTAATGCGTATCAAGCATCTTTGACTATCATAAGGAGAAATCTCCTCCAATTCTGCGTTTGCATGTGTGTGTGTGCGGGAGGCCTTATGGTAGTCTCATTTTTAAAGCATTGCGAATTGACTTTAAAAATATTCCTCTATTTTGATTTTAAAGATAAAATGTTTTGATTTCTCACACCAGTCACATGACTGACTCGGAGTTTATTGTTTTCCTTCCTAAACTCTGTGTGCCCACCAATTTCCACACGGGCAGTCAAGAGACAGGTTTATCAGGATATTCTGAAATTCAGGAGTTGCTGGAGGCAAGCTGGATGGCATGGCGTAATCACTAGTATATAGTATTTTCTTTTTCCGATGTTTGTTGTTGTTTGTTGTTGTACACTCTGATGATGTAATGTAATGTATAAAATGTAATAACTGATATAGTTCTTTGTTTAAAGATTATTCATTTATCTATTATATGTTGTTCCGCTGCGATTGTGAGATTCTGATATTGTTCTGTTGTTTTCTGTTCTGTTCTATCTTTTCTCTCTTCTTTTTCTTCTTCTACCTCTTTTTTTTTTTAAACCCTGAGAATACGTATTTCCGTTCATCTTGAGTTAATCAATGGAGATTAGTGTTTATTCAAGGAGTACGGATTTGCAGGTTCTCACATCTGGTATCAGAGCATATGGTTAAGCGACAACCATGGCTCTGTTGGGTATTACTCATTAGAGATAGAGTCAGTAGTACTCTAGAATGAGTTTGAGTGTAATAATAGCTATGAGAGCATATTTGTTAGTGAATATAAAATTGTTTTGTATTGTGTTGACTTATCGGTTGATTGTTTATAGATTTCGGTCGATGTAATCTTGCTAACTATCGTAGATAGGGGTTTCTTAACTCTTAAACAAGATAAACCGACACGATATTGTTTTAAATTGGGTAAATAAAATAATTTTACCTTGATTATATTTTATATATAAAGGAATAATTTTTCAGAATTATTAAAGTGTATATAAGTTGATTGTTTAGTTGTTTGAATAATCTAAATTAAAGAATAATTGTATAAGCAAAAGAATTATAAGAATTAAATTATAATTAATGTGATTTACAATTGCGAAATAAACTTATATATATAAGAAATGAAAATATATGAATATATTTATGAATATGAGTTGTAAATAAAAATGAATTTAAAGTTAAATGGAAATTTTACTTTAGCATTGGAATCTGAAATTGATTTATAAGTGGGAATTTAAGTTATGTAAAACCAAGTGATGTTTGTAAATGGAAGTATAACTTAAGTGATGTTGAATGAAGTTGATTTTGGTATCAAAGTAAATTAATAAAGTTAAGTGATAGATATGAACTTGAGTTATGAAATGAAATTCAACTTTTGTAATTGAATTGAATCGAATCAATGGATTGAATGTAAATCAATTAAATGTAAATAATTGATATGAAATAATGAATGTAAGTGTAATTCATTAAAATCTTATGTTATTGGAAGTTGAATAATTGAATGAAAATCAATTTAATTAAACCAATTGAAAGAAAAGGTGTTAAACCAAATTGATCGAATATAAGCAAAGGAATTTGGTTGTAATTAATATACATTGGTTGTTATATGGTTGTTAGTTGATTGTATATAATTCATTAAGTGTTAATGAAATTGAAAGATAAAGTAATTGAAATCCAATTGGAACTTAAGTGAATCTTAAATAGAATTGAATTTGATTTGGGAGTAAACCAACTTGAATATGAATTAGTGAATATAAACTAATTGAAAATGGATGTTAGTAAAAACATCCAATGTTAATGAATCAAATGTGATTAAATTGAAAACCCATTTCATTGAATATTAATGAGAATATGAATGAATATTTATTGGTTATGGATGTTAGTTGAATGATAGTTGGATGTTAGTTGGTTGATGGTTGAATTTATTGCTTTTGTTGCATTTGCTATGTTGGCATATATAATTATTATGTCGCTATATGTTGTATATCGATACTATTGTCTATATACATGTTCTCATCTGTTTGTTGAGTGTTTAGTATGTGCGGATCGCGTTTGCTTCGCATTTGGAGCTCGCTTTCGCGCTATATTAGCCGTATATGCTCGCTAATAAAATATAAGGTACATATCTCAGATTAAATATCGTACTTTTACACTTTTTTCCCTGCGGGATGCCTCATCACTTGATGAGATGTATATTTGTGATATATATACTGTCATTTTTTTGGATCGAGCCGCGCAAAGGAGACTATGGCAAAATTTTTCGAAAATTTAAGGCGTTGGAAAAATTTGAGAAAAATTGAAAAATTTGTGAAAACTATAACTTTGATTTGGAATTGAAAGTTAAACGATAGTGGTTGTTTTTGAAAAGATAACTAAGTATGATTTGAAAACTTAGTAAAGTTATTATAAGAAGTTTAACCATGAATTTTGGGAAAGTTAATAGATTCTATAACTTTTCTTACTTGGTAATTTCGAGGACGAAATTCTTTTATGGGGAGAAGTATGTAACGACCCAGAATTTCTATTAATTAAAATTTGAATATTTAATTAATTTTAAATATTAATAAGTGAAATTTATAAGTCAAATAAATTTTATTTCGAATAATTGGATTTAATTGGATAATTAAATCGATAATTTAATATGTGAAAATACAGAAAAATTGAAAATTGAGTTAAATACGATTGAAAATGATTTATAAAATTTTATTTTATCATATTGGAGTTAGAATGATGTTTTAGAACTTCAAAAATCAAATTAAAAGTTAACTTGTGAAAATTGAATGTTTTAATATTTAATCGACTAGTGAAATTAGCCATTTTTCAAACAGTCTTAGAATTGGACGAAACTAGTTCCATTGGATCCGTAATAGTTTGTTATTATCGGATTTCAATTTTCGTAGCAATCGTTGTTTGACCGTGGCAGCTCGAAACGCATCAAAATTGTTTTAATATTTATTTAGCGAGTTAAAATAGTCATTTTTCAAACAGTCTCGGATTTCGACGAAACCAGATTCATCAGATCCATAATGTGATATTATTGTATGGTTTCAAATTTCATGTCAATTGGATTTGCCGTTTGTCCGGTGCAAGCTAAAACGCCTAGAAATTTGATTTACCGATTTAATTTTAAATTAAACGTTTATTGCCATAACTCGCACAGGTGACCGAATTAGCTCCCGAAACACGTTCCATTGTGTTCGAAACGCGGGGTAAACCTTAGGAACGCCAACCGGCACGCTTCGTTTGGAGTTCGGAAAAATCCAGGATGAATAGTGTTTGCAAAATTTTCTATATAAACCCCCATAAAATTCACTTTTGCAAAATTAAAAGAGACCTAGGGTTTAGAAACCTTCAGCCGCCGCCTCATGTAAAATGAATGGCCGAAATCTATCCCCTTTCCTCCTCTAATCTCTTTCAATCCACTCAATATTATCGAAAACTTTCTGAAGCAAAGCTGAAGAGCATCGGAAGAGCTCCAGATCCATACGGTGATGATGATCATCGGAGCGACGTGGTGGTGGGATTTTCGACTTGAAGTCAGGCTGAACGTGCATGAATTCCCATGCAAATAGAGGACCGAGTTGCAAGCTGCTTCGGCCGAAGGTAGAGTCTGCTGGTGGCTTCAATTTGGTGGTAGTTGATCGAGTTGAAGTGGTTTGTGGTGGTCGCAGCATCAAGCCCTAGGGGCGGCTCTATGGGTTCCATCGTACGCGTGTGTTACTGGAGCAAGAACGAAGAAGAGGGGGAAAGTAGAAAGTGCGGCCCAGATTTGCAGGGTGTTTGGATCAACGGTGATGATTGATTTAGGTTAATTATAATAGAAAATTAAGTTGTAAATTTATGATTATAAATTCGTGTAACTTTAAAAATGTATATCTTTTTCATACGAGGTCGAAAACGCGCGAAACAAGTTGCGTTACGTTCGTATGGACGAGCACTACGCTATGGAAATGGATTGGAGTCGTTTGGAGTTAGCGAAAATTTTGGGTAAAATCAAACGCACGTTTAATTTTATTCGAAATAAAAGCTGAAAACGAAATTGAAATCAAGGTGAGAACTTCTCACTCAATCGAATCGGTTTCGATTTTAATTTTAAATAGTTAGATTTAAAATACTTGAATGTATGTTTGAATGATGATTGTTATCTATTGATTGTTAAAATAGACATTATACGCCGTTAGAAAGCGGATGTTATTTATTAAAAACATATACCGCGAATATTTCATAAATAGTGAAATTGGTATTATGTACTTGGAATTGATTTCCCGCAGTATATAGCGGATGAGACCCTATTGCGCCGTCTATTAAGCGAATAATATTTGAAATCCCATATACCACGATAATTTCGTACTGGAATGGAATTGGTATTGTGCTAACATCTTTGGATGCAGGGAAACAGGTTGGAGGGATCCAACTGGATTCCTCAACATTATTTATTTGATTATGGATATTTTGATATTCGTTGATTATCATATACAGATATATGATGTCGTTGTTGTCGTGATTGACTATGTGGTGTGTAGCATCATTGGGCCAAATTTTGGAATTTTAAAAGGATTTTAAAATTGATTTTTTGAAAGTATACGTTTTATAAAATAATTTTGGAATTGATTCGTTTTAAATAAATAAACGTATAATTTTAATGTTATAAAATTTTGATTTTTGAGAAATATAGTCAAAAGTTGATTTTTGAAAATATGGGTTAATGATTTTACAAAATAGTTTAAATTGGGATTTTTGAATTTATTGTAAAAAGTTTAAATATAGGATTTGTGAAATTTGATTATTTTATAAATCAAAATGGTGAAATTATAAAGGAGATTAAAGATGTTTTAAAATAATAGTATAAATTGATTTATATAAGAGATTTATAAATTGATATTTATAAATTAAAGTATTGGGATTATAAAACGAGTTTTTATAAGTGTTAGAATGAATTGTGAATGAATTTCATAAATGAATGAAATTTATAGGATTATAAACGGTGAAGTTATAAATGGAATTTTATAAGCAGTAGGTTTATAAAATTTGTAAAGTTATTTGAAGAATAGATATGGGTAAATAAATGAATCTTATAAGTTATAAGATTTATAATTTGGGAAGTTAAAGGAATGATTTTGCAAACAAATAAATTATAAGTATTTAACTTAAATTATGGACTTTTGGTTTATAATTGAGTCATAAATTGAATAGGTTAATAAAGGAGGTTTATAAAAGGAAGTTGTTATAAAATAAATAGAAATGGAATTTATAAATGTTGTTTTATAAATCCGCAAACGACTTATTTTGATAAGTAAATAGTTATAACTTATTTATGGAGTTATATTCACGTTTTAGATAGTGAAGAATCCTTTTTAAATAAAATGTATAGAAATGATGAAATTGGTTAACGAAGTATATTCACGTTTTTGAATAGTGAATAATATGTTAAAGAAAATGTTTTGGATTTGATGTTTTAAATAAAATTAAAACGATCTAACGATGTTTTGAAAATGTGTTAAGATTCGAAACCATGGATTTCAACATTCATTGTTGAAATAGACGTTTTCGAGAAATAGAAGGAAATGGTGGACTATAACACTGTTGTTATAGTAAATGATTTCCGAAAGGAAATGTTTTATTTAGTATTGGGATTTTTATATATCTATTTTAATTTCGAATCCCTATACTAGTGATTTTGGGTTGTCGTGACGATGTTTTACGCAACATTCGTTTTGGCCTAAATAAATATGTTTAAGAGAATGATTTCCTTAAAGAATGAAATATATACTAAATTTCTATTTAAGTATATTGAATATTTTCCAAGTGTTGGAAATAAATAGATTTGTGAATTACTTATTAATAAATAAGTATGGAAATGTTTTCCAATGTGAAATGAAACGTTTTGAGAATTTATCCTTTTGAAGATAAATTGAAAATGAATAATTGAAATCGTATATTCATAGATATTTTGGAATGTAAATTCACTATGGAATTTATAAAAGAAAGAGGAATTTGTTTAAAAATAAATATTGATTTATTTTTGAAGTATTGAAATTATATATCTTGTAAAGATATTTTTGGGAAATAAGTAATTTGGAAAATTATTTGGAATCTAGTGATGTTGTGCATATCAATTGATAGTTCAATAACCGACTATCAATATTTACCTTTGAATGGGTATTTGTTGTGATTTGGTTGAATTTGAATGCCACACTTATTTTTAAATAAGCGCTCACTATTCGAGTTAACCGGGAAAGGACCTTGGGTCGTATAACCCATTCCGAATACGTGATACGTCGTTATGAATCGCATTTGAAGACCGGTGTTGAAGACCGGATATTTTTGAAAGCGAAAGGACAACTCGTCGAATGTCTTTGCATCGACTGGTCCCCGGTATAGAGACTCCATATGTGATGGGAAGTCCAAACGTGATTAGTGAATATCCGGATTGCAAGGGCTTCTTTGTAAGTGCCTTCGATTCTGTTCGATACCGGAACAGACTTGTATGGATAGTATGTCTGACGTTACAAATTGAGATATAAAGAAAATTTCTTTCAAATACATTTCTGTTGGTGGCGGAGAATTTATTCTCTTATCTTAACACCCTTCTCTAAGACATACGAGCTCAGAGATTATGTAGTTGAAGGTTATCAGCGATATATTCCCAATTTGGTAACGTGACATGCTGAGTGTTGCTGTGAAATGATCATTGTTTGATCATTTGTGATATGATCATTTGTTTGATCACTTATCTTTGTGATCATTTCTTTGATCATTTGTTGACTCAAAGCATGGCTTTGTACCAAAGCGTGGCTTTGTGGACAAGACTTCGTCGAACCTCACACCCCGGAATGGTCAAAACAAGAAAGATGCAGTAAGGTTATTGGGGGTAGCGCCCCTTAGGGTTTGTGCATTTCCTTCTGGAAAGGGGTGGTATCATGGTATGGAGCCCAGATATTTACTCATGTTGAAAACACTTTATTTATCATTGTGTGATGTTGGTTATCGAGCGCTCGGATAAAGGTCCTAAAGGACCGGGGGATGGCATACTCGTGTCAGTGGTTACCCAGTTAGGGGTAACCCGGCCTTGTGTTGGCAGAAATCCGGTTAGGTTCTCGGGGACGTCCTTCCAGAGGCGTTCTCATGTGGAAATGGGAAGTTCCTTGGCCTGACCATTTGTTGGAAATCCAAAGAAACAATACGATCTTGTACGGTATTAGTTATAGAACCTATCATTCACTTATGGTGGCGCCCCACTGTTTGGATGGTAGCTATAGTAGGCCTACGATAAAGGTCGTATGTTGGCTAAGATTTATATCTTTATTTTCGAAATGAATTTTTCCTACACTATACACTAGTAATAATATCAAATGTTCTTTTTAATGCGTATCAAGCATCTTTGACTATCATAAGGAGAAATCTCCTCTGATTTTGCGTTTGCATGTGTGTGCGTGCGGGAGGCCTTATGGGCGTCTCATTTTTAAAAGCATTGTGAATTGACTTTAAAAATATTCCTCTATTTTGATTTTAAAGATAAACTGTTTTGAGTTCTCACACCAGTCACATGACTGACTCGGAGTTTATTGTTTTCCTTTCTAAACTCTGGGTGCCCACCAATTTCCACACGGGCAGTCAAGAGACAGGTTTATCAGGATATTCTGAAATTCAGGAGTTGCTGGAGGCAAGCTGAATAGCATGGCGTAATCACTTGTATATAGTATTTTCTTTTTCCGCTGTTTGTTGTTGTTTGTTGTTGTACACTTTGATGATGTA
This sequence comes from Allium cepa, assembly GCA_030765085.1. Taxonomy (NCBI): domain Eukaryota; kingdom Viridiplantae; phylum Streptophyta; class Magnoliopsida; order Asparagales; family Amaryllidaceae; genus Allium; species Allium cepa. The sequence goes on from CM060935.1 coordinate 66,442,878, forward strand.
ATGTAATGTATAAAATGTAATAACTGATATAGTTCTTTATTTAAAGATTATTCATTTATCTATTATATGTTGTTCCACTGCGATTGTGAGATTCTGATATTGTTCTGTTGTTTTCTGTTCTGTTCTATCTTTTCTCTCTTCTTTTTTCTTCTTCTACCTCTTTCTTTTTTTTAAACCCTGAGAATACGTATTTCCGTTCATCTTGAGTTAATCAATGGAGATTAGTGTTTATTCAAGGAGTACGGATTTACGGGTCCTCATAGTTATGGAAGCCATAACCAGTCAAAACGAAGGTCTCTATGAGTTCTACGTATTTGATGGCTTAATGACGTCAATGCATAGTTTCGTATCCAAGAAAAATCTATCTGAACCACTTTCAAGTATCGAAAGTATTTTTTTAGCCTTCAATTTCTTCAAGTGAATTTTAGGGTAAAGCGGGGTCAACGTGGCTGACAATCGATTTACAATTGCTGGAAAGTGATGCACCATGATATATTCCGTTTTATATACATGCACTCATTTGTAAAAGTCGTACGGTGCAGTTTCGGCATTATGGACGGATGTTGCACCTTGCACCGTAGATGTTGCGCCCAGGGGATATCGATGCTTCGGACGGCCATAATGGTTGACTCTTTAGGAGTAATGGGAGCCATAACCAGTCAAAATGAAGGTCTCTATGAGCTATACGGCTTTGATGCTTAACGACGTCAATGCATAGTTTCATACCGAAAAAACTATCCGAATCACTTTCAGGTCTCGAAAGTTTTATTTACCCTTCATTTTTTCACGTGATTTAAACACTATCTGAAACACTTTCAAGCCTCGAAAGTTTGTTTAACCCTTTGTTTTCTTCATGCGAATTTTATCGTAAAACAGGATCAACGTGGCTGGCCATCGGTTTACCATCGCTGGAGAGTGGTGCACCAAGGTACTATTCCGTTTAAAATCCATGCACTCATTTGTAAAAGTCGTACGGCGCGGTTCGTCATCGTAACGACCCAGAGTTTCTGTCATTTGAAATTCGTATATTTAATTGATTTTAAATATGCATAAGTGAATTCAATAAGCTGAATAAAGTATATGTCGAATATAAGGATTTAATTGGATAATTAAATGGTTAATTTAATATTTGAAATTGTATAAATAATTGAAATTTGCATTTAATATGAATAAAAATGATTTATAAAGTCGAATTGAATCATATTTGAATTAGAATGGTGTTAGAGAACTTTTAAAATTGAATTAAAAGTTAATTTGTAAAAAATTGAATATTTTAATATTTAATTGACGTGTAAAAATAGTCATTTTTCAAGAAGCCTCGGATTTCGACGAAACCAGTTTCATTGGATCCGTAATGTTAAATTATCATAAGGTTTCAAATTTTGTGCCAGTCGGATTTACGGTTTGTCCGGGGAAAGCTAAAACGCGTAGGAATTCGTTTAAGTGAATTTTAAATTTAAATATTCGATTCAGAAACCTATCTTTCAAATACGATCGAAATGGCTCCCAATATATATTCCATTGTGTTCGGAATAGGAGAAAATCTTATAAACGCCAGGCAGCACGCTTCATTTCGGGTTCGGAAATTTTTCGGATGAATAATGCACGAATATTTTCTATAAATGGCCTCACTATTTTCTAATATGCAAAACATTAGGGTTTCTAACCCTAGCCGCCACCATCATTTTAATGGCCAGAAATTGCCAAATTTCTCGCTTTAATTTCTTCCAATCCGTAAGCAATTACGTAAAACTATCAACTACAAAGTTAAAGAGCCAGACGAGATCTTCGAATCCATAGAGTCGAGATTGTATTTCAAGCTACGGATTTACGATGAATTGTGTTTAAACGCATGCGTTCTTTAACATATTCTGAGAAGAATGGGGGGCCGAGTTCCCTAATGTTGTAGCCGTGGGTGAAGCTCGAGTAGGCGAACACTTTGGCGGTGGTTGATCGACCCCTAGGGTCGTGTAGAGGTTGCGAAAATTCAAAACAAAGTGGCGGCATGGGTTCATTTTCACGAATTCGAACGCGATGGAAGGAGAAGGCTAGAGCAGCCCAGATCTATTGAAGGCTAAATCGAACGGCTAGGATGAATAAGGGTTTGAAATTAAAAAGAAATCGTAAATTAATTATATTTAAATTCGTATAATGTTTAAAACGCTGCAACTTTTTCATACGAGGTCCGTTTCGCACGAAACGAATTGCGTTGGGTTCGTATTGACAGGCACTACATTATGGAGCTAGAGTGGGATTTATTTGAGCCAATGGAAATTTTGGTTGGAATTAAACTCTTGTTTGATTTTAATCGGAATGAATTGCTATCGCAACAACTACAAGCAATGTGAGTACAACTCACTCTTTCTGACTCACTGATATTTTTATATAAGTGAGAACAAATTTATTATATGATGGTTGATGATTGTTTGGATGATATATGATATATTGATTGGTATTTGGATATATACCTGCCTATTGGAGCAGATGAGACCCTATATGTTCCCGTGTATGAGCGGATGACCCTTTGTACGCGCGTCTGCCTTGAAGCGGACATTGTACACATATTATAATATGTATATTTGTTGCAGATGACAGGATGGAGGGATCCAACTGGATTCCTCACCCGCATTGATTTATTTACAGATATTGTGATATATTCTGTTATCATATGATATATGATGTTTGGATGTTGTGATTGATGTATATAGTGTTGTTGCAGCATTGGGCCTATTTTTGGAGAATAAAAATGTTAAAGTGATGATTTCCAAATTTAAAAAGGATTTTAAAGTGATTTCGGAAATAAACGTTTTATTGATTTTTGAATCATTAAGAATTGATTTTTTTGAATAAATAAATGTGATAATTTTTATGTTATAAAATTATGATGTTTTGGGAAATAAATAGAAATTATGATATTTGTGAAATGAAACCAGAATATGATTTTTGGAATGTGAAGTTAACTATTGTGTAAATTGGTTTAAATTGAGATTTTTGATTTACTATAAATGGTTTATATAGAAGATTTATAAAATTGGTATTTTATAAATTAAAATATTGGAATTGTAAAACGAGTTTTATAAGTGTTAAAATAAAATTATAAATGGATTTTTACAAATGAATAGGATTTATAATTTGTGAAGTTATAAAATGAATGAATTTGTGAAATAAACGATTTGTAAGCAATTAACTTATAAATTGGATTTTTGAATGTAAATAAGGTGTAAATGGAATTTGTTAATAAAGTAGATTTATAAATTGAAGTTTTTATAAAATATATAAATGTGAGTTTAATAACTTTGTTTTATAAATCCGAAATCAATTGAATTTGATAAATTAAATATAGAAGTTTATTAAAGGAGGTATATTCGCGATTTTAGACAGCGAATTATCCTTTAAATTAAATGTTGTAATAATAAAGAATTTAGTTGGGAATTATATCCACGATTTTGGACAGTGAATTATCCTTTACATAAAATGTGTAGAAGTATTGGATTTGGTAAACGATTTATATTCACGATTTTGGACAGTGAGTAACCTTTTGAAATAAATAAATATTTTTGGGAAGTTATATTTTAAATGAAGTAAAACGATTTAAAGATGTTTTAAAATGTGTTATGGTTCGAAACCATAGATTTCAACATTCATTGTTGAAATAGACATTTTCGAGAAATGAGGAAATGATGGACTATAACACTGTTGTTATAGTAAATGATTTTCGAAAGGAAATGTTTTTATATAGTATTGGGGTTTATTATCTATCTTATTTTTGAATCCCTATACTAGTGATTTTGGGTTGTCGTAACGATGTTTTACGCAACATTCGTTTTGATCCAAATATAATGTGTTTAAGGTTTCCTTAAAGAATAAGATATATACTTAATCGTGATTTAAGTATATATAATATTTTCTAAGTGTTGAAAATATGAATTGAATTGTGAATTACTTATTTTTTAAATAAGTATATGGAAATGTTTTCCAAGATTTAAATATTGAAATGCTTTTGAGATTATATCTTTTTAAAAGATAATTTGAAGTGAATATTTAGCAAATGGTTTAAATAAATAAAAGATCAATTAAAAGGGCTTGGTGATTGTTATGGTGCTGAATATTTGTTTGTTTGCTTTGATATTTAAATGACCGACTATCAAACTTTGCCAAAATTTTAGTTCCTCGACTTGATGTGGAAACTATTTAGTCGTACATTTAGTACGTAGCCTTCTGTGTAGGCTTGATTATTGTTTGTGTTGAGGATGTTGATTCGTATAGTGTGGAGTATTACTCTAACCTATCGAGCTTCCTTCTTGGCTCGAAGGATAGCAAGTTGAAACTTAGAGACATTATAAGTCTATAAGACTTAGTTGCTGAGTGAGGTTGAGAAACGCTTTTGCATTATTGCTGCGAAGAGACCGGGATCAGATTTATCTAAAAACCACTTCAGGCCAACGTATATGCGATGATTGTGCATGTTGGTTTGTGATGATATTGTTATTCTGGAGTTTCATAGTGGGGGACTGCTTGTTGATCGTTTGGGGTTAAAATCCCAATATACATCAAATAGCAATGGTCTCTTCATTATGAAATATCCAATGCGAGGACTATTCGCTACTAATCCTAGAGATTTCCCGACAGGATGGGATAGGAAAGTACCTTCGGTTTGTTCTGTTCCTGGACAACTTGTATGGATGTTTGTCCGACATTGCATTTCTATAGATTACGTACATTGGTTTTTACAAACGTACATTAGTGGTGGCGAAGAAGGCAACTTCTCTTAGCTTAACATCCTCCTTGAGACGTATGAGCTTAAGAGTTGTATTTTTGTGGAAGGAAATTAGTAGTCAATGGAAATGGCCGTGTGGCATTCTAAGTGATGTGATTGTTCTTTGTGAAAGGTAATCGTTACCTCTAGCCTCATCAACCGGAAATGACCAAAATAGGGTTAGATGCGGCAAGGCTAAGTGCGTCATTCCCATGTAGGATATGATCATCCTCTTCTAGATATATCTTTGCATGCTATGACGTCATGTATCTGGTTATGTAGTTTGTATGCTATGAGGGCCCTCGGTAAAGGTTAGTAACGACCGGAGGATGACATATTCGGTACCATCTGGTTATAGAGGTGGGTCAGTCTTGTGTTGGTAGAGAGCATATGTTCTGTGCCTCGGGACATCCATCTAGAGGTGTACCCCTTCAGAAGGTAGTCCCTTCACCTGGTCATTTGTATGGAAATCCAAACTCCACTACGTGTTTGCCATTTGGATTGTATTACCCAATTGGGCTACATGTTGGAATTCAATCAATGTAACAATTTCGGCTATGATTAATATTATTTGTGTATAGTAGACACTACTATAATATAACATGACATTTGATACGAAATGTTTTAGTTATCGTAAGGTAAAAACATATCCGTGTTTATGTGTGGACATGTCTTACGAGATACTTTTGTTTTGAAAACTAAGGAAAAGTTTGGCAATTTAATAAATTCAGTTGAGTGTGTTTCTCACGCTGGTTCACCAGACTGATCCGGGCATTCTTCCCTTCAATGCTCGGGTCAAACCGAGTATATCTATAGGTTATGCTTTGGTGATTTTGGAGCTTCAGCAGGAGAGCTGGAGATCTTCATTTTGGTATACACGTACTTGTTTTGATTATCTACTGTGCTTTGTTTGTTTTTGTATATTATCGGCAATTGTGAGGACAGGTTACTATAACTGTTCAAGCTGATAACTATTGATTGATTGTTGAACTCTGATTGATGTGTATAAATACAATTTCTGTTTTGTAAAGATCATTGATATGATATTATATATTTTCCGCTGCGATGTGAGATTATGTATTGTTCAATTTGGTTTTATCTTCTCTCTTTTTCTCTTCTCTTATTCTCTCTTCTTTTCTTTCTCTTGACTTTCCGTCATTCGGTGCTTTTTGGATCGGACATGTGTGAATTATTATCGATTCAAAGGGTACGGATTATCGGGTCGTCACATTTGGTATCAGAGCTTAGATTTTGTATATTCCTAAGCTTTGATTTGTACTCGATATAGATAGGGACAATAGCACCCTAGATTGAGTTTGAGTGTATTATATGTATGAGCGCGTATTTGTTAGTGATATAAAATATTTTGTATTGTGTTTTCTTATCCGTCGAGCTATTTGTGAATTCTGGTCGGTATGTGGGACGCCTATCGATAGGGATTTCCAAATACTTAAACGAGGCAAGTTGACATAGTATTATTTTAAATTGGGTAAATGAAATAATTTTACCTCGATTATATTTTATAAAAGAAACTATTTTTCAAAAAAATTATTGAAGTGTATATAAATTGATTGTTTTGTTGTTGAAAATGTAAATATATATAAGATGAATAAAAGATGTTTGAATAATCTTAATCGAAGACAACAATTGTAAAAGAGTAAATTATATAAGCAAATGAATTATAAATATGGAATTATAATTAAAGTGATTTACAATTGTGAAATGATCTTATATATAAGAAGTGAAACAAAATGAGTATATTTATAAATACGAGTTGTAAATAAAAAAATGAATTTAAACTAGGAATTTGAATAATCCCGTTTATTTTGAAAGTTGTTTTTCAAAGAGTAAAGAGATTATATTATTATAAATCTTAATAAGATAAAAGAATTGGAAATGATCTTACGTAAGTAAAGTAAAATAGTAAAATTATATAAGTATAAGTTTATAAATGTGATTTATAAATATAAAACGATATTTTAAAAAGAATATAAAGCACCGAATTCACTACTGTTGCTAGGAAATAATAAGGGTGATGACTGCAGCATCATCAGTATCATTTTCGAGTTTCTGTGTGATGGATTTGCTACCAAAGTAAATTGAAAATTGAAGTTTTGTTATGATAAACAAATTTGATTTAAAATCCAAGTTAAAATTGATAAATATAAGTAACATAAGTTTTAGACTTATAATATATGAAATAATGAAATTTTAGCTTTGGTAAAGTTGAAAGAAATTTGAGTTAGTAAGTGAATTAAATGATTTGAAATTTAACTAAGGAAGGTTAAATAAATTGGATTAGATTTTAATTGGATTTGAAATTATAAAGAACGAGTTTAGTGAATGGAAGTGAACTTAGGTAGATGTTCATGGAATTATGAATAAATAAGTTGTATAACTTATAAAGTAAGAAAAGGTAAGTAAAACCAATTGTTAAAATGGTTAAACAGTTTTGTTAAGTAAAACAAAATCTGAATTTGAATAGTGAGATGAAATTTGACTTAAATAAAAGTTAAATAAAATGAAATTTGAATTAAATTAGAGATGAACTTAAGTTGTATAGTGAAAGTGAATGTAAATGAAGTTGAAATGAAATGTAACTTAAGTAATTTTGAATCAAGTTGATTTTGGTATCGAAGTAAATTAATAAAGTGAATTAGATGAATATGGACTTGAGTTATATAAAGAAATTCAACATGAAATTTATAATGAAACATGGATTAGAAAATGTTGTTGTTAAGAATTGAATAAAACTTAAGTTAAGAAATTGTGAATTGAATAATTGAATGAAAGTCGGTTTAATGTTAAACCAATTGGAAATTAAAAGTGTTGAACCAAATTGAATGAATGTAAAGTAAATTAATTTGGCAAATGTTGGATATGCATTTATTATTAGATAGATGTTAATTGATTGTATAGAAAATCCATATGAAATTAAACTAATGAAATGGAAAGCTAAATAATTAAATCCAAATTGGAAGTGGAAGTAAATAGAATTGAATTTTATTTGATTTGAACTGGAAGTAAACTAACTTGAATGTAAATTAGTGAATGTAAACTAATTGAATATGAATGAATGAATGTTAGTGAATCCAATGTTAATGAATCAAATGTGATTAAATTGAAAATCAATTGAATGAATATTAATGAGAAGTGAATTCATATTGATATGGTTATGGATAGACTGGATAGATATGGATTAATTGGATGATAGTTATTTGATGGTTGGATTTGTTTTGGTGGTTGCATTTGCCATATTGGCATATATAGTTGTTGTAGTGGTATATGTTGTATATTGATATTACTTTCATATATACATGTTTCTCATCATGAGTGTTTAGTAGGTGCGGATGGCTCCTCCTTCGCTTTTGGAGCTCGCTTTCATGCTATATTAGCCGTATATGCTTGCTAATAATATATAAGGTACATATCTCAGATTACATATCGACTTTTACACTTTTTTTTCCTTCGGGATGCCTCATCCTTGATGATGAGATGTATATTTGTGATATGTATATTGTTTTTTGGGATCGAACCGCGCAAAGGAGACGCTGGCGAATTTTTTGAAAATTAAAGGCGGTAGAATTTTTTTGGGAAAAATGGAAAAATTTATGAAAACTAAATTTTGATTTTGAGTTATAAAAGTTAAACGATATTAGTTGGTTTTGAAAAGATAACAACGAAAGGATTTGAAAACTTAGTAAAGTTTTTATAAGAAATTTAACGAATTGTTTTGAAAAGTTAATGGATTTTGTGACTTTTTCCTACTTGGTAATTTCGAGGACGAAATTCTTTTAAGTAGGAGAGAATGTAACAACCCAGAATTTCTGTCATTTGAAATTCATATATTTAATTGATTTTAGATATGCATAAGTAAATTCAATAAGCTGAATAAAGTATATTTCGAATATAAGGACTTAATTGGATAAGTAAATGGTTAATTTAATATTTGAAATTGTAGAAATAATTAAAATTTTCATTTAATATGAATAAAAATGATTTATAAAGTTGAATTGAATCATATTTGAAGTAGAATGATGTTAGAGAACTTTTAAAATTGAATTAAAAGTTAATTTGTAAAAAAATGAATATTTTAATTTTTAATTGACGTGTAAAAATAGTCATTTTTCAAACAGTCTCGAATTTCGACGAAACCAGTTTCATTGGATCCATAATGTTAAATTATTGTAAGGTTTCAAATTTCGTGTCAATCGGATTTACGGTTTGTCTGAGGCAAGCTAAAACGCGTAGGAATTCGTTTAAGTGAATTTTAAATTTAAATATTCGATTCGGAAAACTATCTTTCAAATACGATCGAATTGGCTCGCGATATATATTCCATTGCGTTCGAAATAGGGGTAAAACCTTATAAACGCCAGGCGGCACGCTACGTTTCGAGTTCGGAAATTTTCCAAGTGAATAGTGCACGAATATTTTCTATAAAAGGCCTCACTATTTTCTAATTTGCAAAACATTAGGGTTTCTAACCTGTAACGTCCCACCTTTTTCGCACGATTAAAATCGACGACAAATCACACACGTCGGACTTAAACCATACTGAAGGGTGGATTGTTATGAGATAAATAAGAAAATGCAGAAAAGGAAAAAACAAAATAGAATCTTGCAGCGAAACGATAATATAATAATCAAATATATACAGTTTATGAAGCTATTTTTCAAAATATTTGATTATACATATACAATACATATCAGAGTTACACTTACCAGAGAATATTAATAATGCAGCGGAATACAATGGTGCAGTGGAATAATATAATAGGTAATAGTAATAAAATCTTCGTCTTCGTCCTCCAGAATAAAATCTTCAAATCCTGAAATGCTCGGATGGACCCGAGCGAATTGGAAAGACAAAACACTCAAGTCGGAACTAAAAGATCTTATGTAGGTTAAATCAACGGAAATAAATATGAGTGTAACGATGTAAGAGATTTTTACGGGATTGGACATCTCCTATCCAGTGTCTAACGTGAGTGCAGTAACTTAAGAGATGCTCGGGATTCACGTCTCCTAAGGATCCGTTAAACTATTTAATATGTAGTAATATTCGCTATTATAATAGTGTCTATTAGTAAGATAAACTTACTTTAAAATAGCGTTAAGGAGTGATCCAGTATTCTCCTTAACACATAATATATTCCCATAGTCTATACACTACCGTAATCTCCCCCGTACTGGGCGTCGTCAGAGGGCACTCTATAGGTATGGTACAAAACAAAATCATATACGGCGCGCTAGGGTAGGTGACACAGCACAACTAGGCAATGCCAGGGTAGATATACCAATTGCTATCCGAGCTGCTGGTAACGCATAGCCGCAACTACCGCCCACCTCGAGCCACACACCCAAATAAAAAAAATCAAAAGTGGCCACCGAATCAATCCAAAAGTCAAAGTATAATATTAAAGGGATGTGTCCGATCAAAGGTGCTACCTCATTGGCCCAAGAATCGCTCCTGTTTTAGCCACCTTATGCCAACTCACGGGAGTCGGGTCCACGTATTTACCTCAAAGAAAACACCGCCGCCATCCTACTTCATTCTGCAATCTTCACCGCGTACACGTTTGTTAAAGTGGTTTTCGGAGTTAGCAGAGAGTATGACAACTTCCAATCCCGGTCTCTTTAACAACCAAACGTTATTATAACACCGCGGTCTTTTTGAAATAGTTTATACTTTAAAACCAGAATATAATATCCCTTTCAAACCCATATAAATACGATATCGTTTCTATTTTTAAAACCCTAAATCAATATGATATCATTTTTATTTTTAAATATATCCTTTTTCCAAACTATAACATTTTCAAAGTTATAATATTTCGAAACCAAAACTTGAAATATAGCCTTTCAAAACATAAAACTTTGAATTTCATAATTTTGAAACCTACTACACCACTTAAACGGTTTAAGTATTAAATTATTTTATTATATAATAAAATAGCTTCTTCACCTTCACAATCAATTCCAAATATTGATTTAAATCCCCAAATAAACCAATACAATTTCCATATATTTCAAAGCTTTAATTATTCCACCATTTCAACACTTATTCTTTGATAATTTCATATATACCAAATTTCAACTACTATTATTTAGATTTGAAATGTTCACTTAATAAATCAAATATCATTTTAGTAAAATCTTTAGACTTCAAATAGCTGGATATTCTTTCAATTTAATTAACTTGATAATATTCATTTAAATCAGTTTGATATTCATTTAAATACTCTAAACAAAAATCAAGTTATAAAATCATACCCTTCAAATCTCAATTTTATTTACATTTCAAATCAAATTTTTCGAGGATAATTCTTAAATGCTTTAACTCAAATCAATTTCACATTTATCTTTCAACCTTAATTTTATTTTAGTCAATATAAACTCTATATACAATAGAATTTAAATAGATACTTAACCATATTATATAAAAGAAATCAACTTTATTATTTAGCTTATTTCATAATTCAAAACAAATTTATACGTAGCTAAAATCAACAATAAAATAGCATTTATATAACATCTAAAATCAGTATCTATATAACCCATATATTTCTTTGCAAAACCATAGAAAATCATTTCAAAATATTTTATATATAGACCACGGTGTCTGTATAAAATTTTCTACCGTATGGTCAAGTGATACAGATATTTACCACTTCAATCCGTAACTAAAAATAAAATACTGCTATATATCAATTCAAACCGTAATCCCGAATGAAATAAAGTGCATGACAAATTTGCAATTTAAAACAATATGAAATACAACATCCATTCATCCAGTAACAATCATCAACCATTTATTACAATCATCATCCAATTTAAACAATACATCAATATAGAGCATATAATAAATAACGGGTAATTACTGACAGTTATAGTCAATAATAAATTAAACAATCTATCTAACTGGCAGTTTATATGCAATAATAAATTAAATAACAGTTTAATTTAAATAAATGCAATTTACTGAGATGATGATTTAAAAATACACAAACAATCATAAATAAATTCAAAATCAGAACATAAATTAAATTTAACGAACATAAGAAATTTTAGAAGTTGTAAGTGGGTTAAACACTCACCTTTTGAATTTAAATTGAATTTAAATTCAGTTTAAACCTAAAATTTGCACAGTAACCGAATTCGTCCAAACTAGCGTCAAAATGTCCAGAATTTAAATACGATCCTAACAAAAAAATCGCAGGCAAATTGGGTATCGTATGAGAAAGTTATGCTCTTTTTTACGATCGCAATACAAATAAAAATAAAATAAAATAAAAATAAACGAACCAGAACCCAACAGCCACGTCAGCGCCTATGGAATTAGGCGCCCAGTAACTTTCGTTCGAATGAAGAAACAAGGCAGCAAGCCCTCACCTACGCCGATCGTTGACCTCATAATTCTCCACCTATGCCGCCTTCCACTTCGAATCGATCACCTCCTCAAGTTCACCATCCCAGGCCGCCTCGAACGTCGTGGTCGCGCGCCTCCCCCGTGCTGCCGGCACCACTGGGTTTCAAAACCATAATCAATGATTTTCGACCACCATACTTCGCTATAGGCCAAGCGCCCACCACCAACCGACTCCCCTTGCTACCCACTTCAAAACACAGAAACTGATTTGCCTATAGTCGCTCCAATCAAAAATGCCCAATTCAACTTTGACTGTGATTTTTGATCAATCTGTTCACTGTCTCGAAAAACGAACAGCAGACATCGGTTCGTATCATTGAGATCTTCGATATATATTTTTTTTAAATTTTTCTGAGGAGTTTGAAATTTTTCGCTTTGGATTTGAATTTGATTTGTGTTTGGATCTAGAATTCGATTGTTTGCCATTGAGGAGGAGAGATTTGAAATGTACGTACATACAAATGAGAAATAGAAGTAGGCTAGGGTTTATAGCCGGTTTTTATAGGCAAGGTTGAAATAGAATAGGTGGACCCGATTTATAAACGTGTCGAGCGATGAATGGCCCAAAAAGCCCGTTCTGACTCCGGAATGAAATTGGGTCAACGCATCAAAATAGATGTTTTAAAATATTTTAAACGCAGTGGAAAAGGTTTCAAGTCCAAATTCCATCGTATGAAGAAGTTATGCTAAAATCAATATTTTTGAAATTGATTTCAATGATTTCAAGGCGTTTCACCTTCGTATGATCAAACGATAAGTCCGATCGCTATGAAACTTGAAATCCTGCAATAATTCACCGTTACAGATCCGATGAAACTAGTTTCGTCGAAATCCGAGTCAGTGACCAAAATGGCTATTTTTACATTAATTAAATAAATTAACCGATCAAATCAAATTTTCAAATTTTGATTCTTTAATTGACAAATTTCATCCCTTTTTGGATTTCTTAATCACTTACGACACTTCAGATAAGTTCAGACATCAATTTTAAGTTAAATTAATTTACCCATTACCGTATTAATTTCAATTCCAAATAAATTCACAAATTATCAATTGAAGTTTCATATAAATCCATTTATTTGATTTTAAATCTTGTTATTCAATCCATTATCACTAAGTAGATAAAAATAACATAGGTTCATGGTTTATTACATTGTTCTTCTCAAATTTCATCTTTTCTCTGTTAACGTAATATTTAAATATTTAAATCCAACTAATTGCAATAACCCAATTACCATAATTTAAATTCAAATAAATAAATAAATCTAGAATCCTACTCTTATTATTCAAACAATTATTATCCTATAAACATATTTAACATTTGGTTACGTTTCATTATACTAATACTTTCTGTTTCATCTTTATTCGTATTAACTATTTTATTTCCACTTATTGTGTATTAAATCCTATGAATAAAACAGATAGGTAATTTATAACAATTGTGACCATTAAACTCTAGTTACCTTTAAGTTTATTTCCTTCAAACAAATATTATGATTACTTCCAGAACATTGATTTTATTCAATGACCATTTATTATAATTAAAATTCATTAATCTAATTCAATGCTTACATTTTGTTTTCATATATTCAATTTGTAGTTAAGTATATATCTACATTATTTCCATTGATTTGAATTTCATTCAATTTGTTTATAGTCAACTTATATTAACATCACTACCTTTAATTTTAATTATCAATTCATTCATAAACCACTTACCATACCTTATTACCACATATTACCTTAAATCTTCACTAGTGTAATACTTAATTCCATTTATTGCAATAGGTTCCAAGTAATAGTGATTGCGCTAAATTAATTATTTATCAAATTGCATTAACGTTATTACATTAATATATATCCAATTACCATTAATATTCCCAATAAATTTATTTAGCTTTCTATTACACCAACTACTATCATATAAATAAATTTTACGTTTCCTTTTTAATTTACATTCACACTATTAATTATTAATCTAAATTAGCACTGTTACGTTTTAATTTACTTATTAGCTTACAACAAGTGCTACCATTAGTTCATACACTAATTCCTTCCATTTCCATTCATTATATATTATTTTATTAGTAAGTTAACATTTTAAATTATTAATTTACCTTTTATACCCCATTATAAATTAATGCACACATTAATTAAGATTTTAAATCAATTTAATCATTTCATCTTGGTAATATTTTTCATTATAATAAGAATATAATTAACATTTACACTGTTTCACTTATTGGAATTACATCCACGTTATTAACAATTAACTTACCAATCTTATCCAAGTTATTATTTCCATTAATAATTCACTAAATTTTTTCATCAGTATTAAATTTCAAAAATCTTATTAATTAACCATTATAATTACTGAAAATTTACGGGTCGTTACTCTCTCCCCCACTCAAAACTTTTCGTCCGGAAAAGGAAAAGAAGGGAAAAGAGGAACTTATAAATTAATATCTATTATTCAAAACATTATATTCATAACAATAAGTTTACAGAATTGGATAATTTAAATAAAATATATAGATTTTTAAACAACTAAATCTTTTTATATTCAAATTTACAAAGTTGGGAAACATTTTAAATTTTTCTAAGTCCAAAATTTACGGAAAATTTCGGCAGAGTTTCCTTTGTACGGAGAGGCTAGGGAGAAAATATAATATCAAAATATAATAGTATATAACATATATTTTTCCAAAATAATATATATCCCAACGCGGGAAAATAATAACGCTATGAACCATAATCCGAAAATGTACCTATTTGTCGGGCAATTTACGCTTATATTATGAAACCAAAGCAGTAGCAATTGCTTCCATAACCTGTATTTTACTTATATAAACCAAAAAGGTTAACAATTAATGAAATATTTAAGTTATTTCAACCACAAGCAAGCAAATCAATACAACAACAATCAATTGCAACTAACACCATACATATCAAACACAAATCAACCATCCAAGCAAGACAAACTATTGGTTTGTTCGGGTTAAGAAAATATCACATAGAATAACGAATAACTATGAAGTATTCCACTTACTCAACATTCTTAGATAAACTAGATGGATTCTTCATACATCTAAGCAATCAAAAGTATTCTTTACCTGAACAACTCATAAACCCCAGCAACAATAATTCAAACAATAGATCAAGTTTATTCTTATTAATTCTATTTCATAGTATTTATTGTTTGATTTCCTTTTTATTCATATAATGATTTATCCACTATATTTGCCCTTACTTTTTATAACTTTTACTTTTATTCATTAATTAAATGTTTATTTCAATTTATTTAATTTATTACTTTCAAATATTTGTTTTCATTTATAAATGTCATGTCGATTTCTTCTTTTTATTGCATTATATTTATTTATAGTATTTATGCTTAATCTAGTTTATTAGCATCTCAATTGTTTACTTAGGTTTATAAACATTTATCTATAATACTTTCATTACCTCAAGTTTATTACTTGTATAACATCTATTACATTTTCTTATTAACATTCCAACTTTTTATATCTTTTGGTAAGTTATATATATGCCTTTAAGAATGTAATTGAAAGTTATACAAGTTTTTTCCCAATTCTTTTAATTAATTAAATGCTCAATAATAATATCCCTTATTTTATATGTTACAAACTTAAATTTCTTTTTATTTAATTTATAACTTAACATTAAATCTCTTGTTTCCTTTGGAGGTTTCAATTATTAATTACCTACGTTCCAATTTACTATAATAATTGAAACTATTAATAAATGAAAACTTAAGAATTAAATACCGGGTTTTATTCAAATTATTTAAAATATAGATAAATGTATATAGTGGTAACATATATATCTAATTATATTTAAAACAATTTAAAATTTATATTTGTTTATCAAAACAACTCTACGGTAAAACTACTACACTAGTCTTCCCGCTTCGAAACATGAAAATGAATGTCGATGATGCGTGCACTCATCATCGAAATTATTTTCCAGCGACAGAAAGGGGAGTACAGAACTTATTTCCTTTCAAAATTTCTTTAAAGCAGTTCTTTCAAATCATATTGAAATATTTAAATCAGAAAATACTTGTAAATAATATTATTATTATATTCCAAAATCATTCGAAAGAAATATTCAAAATCCCGAAAATTAAATTCTAAATTTCCAATTTTCATTCATCTTAATTTCAATCTCATTTCAACTATTATTTATAAATTTTATTACCTAACAACCAATATATTCAACCAAATATGTAACGACCCGGAATTTTAGGCAATATCAATTTAATAATCTGTATTAATAATTGAATTGGTTTGATAATTTTTCTTTATAATTTTAATTTAAATTGGTTAATTTAATCTTTTAAAGGTTAATACATTTTTATCTGGCAATATTGATAAGAATTGTTTTTCAAAGCTAATGAAATTTTATTCTATTTATAATATATATTTGGTATATATTGTGAATAGAATATCTTTTGTTTTAAATAAAAGATGAATTTTCAAATTGTAATATATATGCATGTATATGTTATAGTTTGAGTTGTTTTGAAATTTAATTTAATCTATTGATAATGCATATATGTATGAATTGTAATTTAAAGTTTTGTTTTAAAATTAATATTTTTCAAAAGTTAATTTAGGATTTATTCATTTGTTTTCAAAATATAAGATAGTTATTTATTTTAAATATGATAATTTAGAAAGGATTTAAATCAAAGTCTTATTTGTGTTTTCTTTAAAGTGTTTAAATTAAAAAAATGGTTATAAGTGTATAAAAATAAATGTTTTAGATTTTTGATCCATGTAAAAGATATATTTGTATTATCATTAGTTTTAGAATAATTTCTTTTAAAAGTAAATTTATATGTACATATGTAAACTATATTTATTAAGAGAAATAAATATGTAAGTAAATTTATTTTTACATTTAAATTAAAAAATAAAAATCTATTAAAAAAATGCTTAAAGACAAATGTAACCATATCAGTCATCTTAATAACACATGTAAGGAAACTAAGCTATATAGTGACAAATGTGAGAAAATTAAATATTATTGTGACAAATGTAAATTCTTGAGAAAGAAGTGGCTTTTCTTTTTCTTTTATTTGAAAATTTTAAACATAAAGGAGTTTGTTTTTCTTTTCTTCAAATTAATGGCAAAACAGAAATCTTTCTTAAAACCTGAAAATTGTATTCAAAAATCAAAAGCCAATCTGAAATTAAAGTCTGCAACTTCATATCAATTTCAACCTGCATTTTAAAAAATCATCAGTCCAACACTTCAAATCAAACCTGCAA
The DNA here is from genome assembly GCA_030765085.1 of Allium cepa. Lineage (NCBI taxonomy): Eukaryota > Viridiplantae > Streptophyta > Magnoliopsida > Asparagales > Amaryllidaceae > Allium > Allium cepa. Next base: position 66,460,363 of record CM060935.1, read on the forward strand.
ATTAAAACTGCAACACCAACTTCATTCTGCAAGCAAAATGGAAACTGCAAAATTTATCACCTGCAATTAAGTGATGATTAATCTGCAAGTTTAAAACAACAAATTGAAGCATGCATCCAATTTCTTCAGCATGCAAGATCAAAGTACTTTTCAGATCTAAGATGCAAGGCCTGGAATTTATTGAAAAAGAAAACTGCTCTACATATTATATTTGAGGTGAGTAAATTTTTATTTTAAAAATAGTTTCACATATGAGATTTAACTTGGACATATGAATGAAATATTAAAGTAAAATGATATGAAATGTTTACATGAATGCTTGAATTTGAATGCATGCATGTATGCTATGTTGTGCAAAAGTCTGTATATGTGAATGTTTACATCTCTGTTCTATGTTTAGGTTCATTCCCATTTAAATAAAATTCATTTCAAACATTTAATTTTAGAGTTAGATATCTTGAGAGAAGATGATTGTAAGGATGTAAGTTTACTATTAAAAAAAATATAGTTTCAAATAAATATACAAGATATTTATTTAAATTTGGGATTTTATGGGTCTGTTCATAATATAGGTCTAAAATCGATTGACCAGAATCCTTAAATTGATTCTACAATATGATTTGGAATTGTAAATAATGAATTTAGGCACAAATATCATAAATTTTAATCTTGTAAATACTGAGAAAATCAAAATGGAAGGGTTCTAGGTTTATGGCGAATTCACGGCGAACGACGTGATGGTTGGCATCGAAATTGTGGTTGAAGCTTGTTGTCGTGATGCTGATGAAGGGAAAAAAATACAATTGGATTTTTCCAATGGTTGAATCGATAGGAATTGGGTCATGTAGGGTTTTGGCTTCCTATTTTGAAGGCGAGTGATCGGAATCGATAGCAAGGCTTGCAAGAGTAGCTGGAGGCTGAGACGAAGGTGTGGTGTGGATGGCGAGGTCAAACGAGAACGGTGGCGACGGTATCAAGGAAGATTTACTGGCCATGGTGGTTTAGCAGTGCCGTGTCTTTGGCTTGTTTCTGTTGCATTGGTTCTTTGTTTGATCTGGGATTGTTTCCATGCTCGTATGGGTTCGTGGAGTTGTAGGCGATCGTCGCACCGATCGTCAGTGGCTGGAGGCACTTGGGTAGGTGCACCGTGCACAGGTTTGTGCACTGGGTAATGGATGTTTGGGGAAGAAGGGTTATGACCCAAAGGAGAACTCGTGTTTCTTGCGTGTTGTCTCGAAGTTGAGGGGTAGTTGGGTTTACTCGGGGAAAGGCTCATGATTTGCAGTGTTTTACCCAAGTATATAGGTTGTTCTGTTTTGTTAGTACTGTGTAAATGAGGTTTGCAAATAAACTTGTTGATTTAAATAAATAAAAATCCAGTTTAATTTATAAAGCAAGTTCATGAAGGAAACAAAATACAAAAGTTAAAAACTTGTTGTTTTAAAATAAATGTAAATCAAATTTTATAAATGTTAATTGAATCTATTTTTAAATTTAAAAGGGTTTAAGATGATTTTTTTTAAAAGTAATTATCTTAATTTAAATTTTGGATTTCAATTTAAAATAATGCTTTGAATTCAATTATTTAATCAAAGTTTTAAAGTAAATTTTAAGTCATGTTTAATAACTAAAGTTTTCAAATTTATATTGAAATTGTATAAGTTTAAATTAGATATTTAACGTATTTTAAATTTTGAAATTAATTTCTAAATGTTTTATTTTCGAATAAGGTTATGGTTATGATTTTGAAAACCAAATAGAATAATTTGTTTAAGTTATTAAAATCTGATAAAATTCGAATAATTTATTTATGGGATAAATAAGGTTAATTTATCTTTGTCTGAATAAAAGAATAACTAATATGATTTGTTAATAAGTAAGTTTTAGTTAAGATAAATGTTTTCTTAATTAATTAAGGATTGTTTAAATATAAGAAGTTAATTAATTAATTTTAAATAATTAGCTAATTGTATATTTAATTTTAAATAATCACTTAATTATGGATTAATTAAGTGTAATTACTTAATGAGGTAATTAGTGATGAATTATTGAATGTAACTGAATGATAATTACTTGTGAAAGTAATTAGTAGAAATTACTCATGAGAGTAATTAAAGTTGAAATGATTAATGAATAATCACTTGATGATATTAATTAAGGAATTGATTAATATAATTGTTGAAGTTAATTAATTATAGATTAATTAATTAATAATTAAGAATTATTTAATGATGGAAGTAATTATTATTAAGTAATTAATTAAGAGGGTAATCAAGATTTATTAATGAAAGTAATTAGATATAATTACTTATGTAAGTAATTAAAGGTTAATTACTTAGTTGATTGTAGTTATTAATTAATGTGATTAATTAATTAATGAATGTGATTTATTTAAGATTAATTACCAAGGGTAATTATTCAAATATAATTAATTAATAAAGTAATTAATTAAGGATTATTTATTTAATTGATTAATAATCACTTAATGAAATAATTAAAGATTAATTAATTAGATTAATTAATCAAAGTTAATATAATTAATTAAGAAGTTAATTAATTAAGATAAGTAATTACAAGTTCTTAATTACTGTTTATGATTAATGAGATGATTAATTACAAGTTAATTACTTGATTAATTACAAGTTAATTACTTGATTAATTACAAGTTAATTATTAATTAATGAGGATTATTAGTTAATGTAATTAATGATATTAATCAAGGTTGATTAATAAAGTGATTAATTAAATGTGATTAATTAATTATAATTAATTAAGGTTTAATGTAATTAATTATAGTTAATTAATTAATGGAAGTAAATGAAGGATCATTAATTATTGTAATTATTGATAGTAACTAAAGGTTAATTACTGGATATGGTTAAGGCTAATTACTTGAATGTAATTTAAGTATAATTAATCAAAAGAAGATTAATTAAGGAAGATAATTAGGGATAATTAATTTATTTATTTGGAATAAATAAATAGAGAAGGATTTAGGTAATCCAATTGATTAAAGAGTAAATCAATTCTGCTTTGTGATGATTGGTTAATATTGATTGGTTGATATTGGGTGATTGATTGATATTGGATGATCAATTGATATTAGATGATTGACATTGAGTGATTGGTTGATACTGGATGATTTGAATATCTCTGTTATGTGATATGCTATTTGTGAGATGAATGTTGATATGAATAATCTATTGTGATAATGTAATTCATCTATCTGTTTATATCATCATGAATATAAGTTTAACTGTTTAAACCCTTAAGTACAACTTGGACATTAAAATGGCGTTTGGTTTCGGTGAGACCGAGATCGGGTTTCCATATTTGGGATCCGAAAACCACATCTATTCCAATTAAACGTTAGGTGGTGAATCCAAGTGGAGCTTTGTGAAGACTCGAGGTGTAAGAACTATACGTCAGTATAACTCTATGGGTGATTCCGTAATGAGTTTGACGGAATAGTACTTATAGGTTCGAGATGATGATTTAGAGTGCAAAGGCTATGGTCATTGACTCTGAGGGTGATTCCAATATGAGTGCAACGAGATAGTTCCTTCGGTTTCGTTCGAACCCGGAACAAACTTGTATGGATTGAATGCTTTCAGAACATCGTCAGGTGGACGATGAGAATTCTAAGATAGATGTGTCCTATAAAGGTAATCGCAGCCTCATGCCTCATCAACCGGGAATGGCTAAAACAGGGGAGGTGCAGCAAGGCTTCTTGGGTAGTTCCCACTAGAGAGTGAGATTTACCCCTGTCTAGAGGTCCCTTTCTATTTCGGCTCAGTGTGTGGTTGGTCGCGCCAACTACGGGGTGGTCTTGTTCGGGACTGTTCAGTAAGGAACGGTTCCGGCCTTGTGTTGCAGGGGAGCGGGCGTACTCCTCAGTACGTTGATCTAGGCCACGTACTGTGACGGGCGGTACCCCAGTTGCCCTGCCATTGATGGAAACCCATTCTTCCTACGAGACCCTACGGTTTTGTTTGTATTACCCACTTTTGTCGCTAGTGGCTGGAATTTAATGAATGTAACAATTTCGGCTATTTCTTATTTACTTGAAAACCCTAGACACTATTATAATATCACTGGATTTCCTATCAAATGTTTTGGTTAGCGTAAGGTAAAAACATTTCCATGTTTATGTGTGGGAAGTCTTACGTGATACCTTTTCTTTCAAAGGTTTTCCAAAGTCAAGCAATTTTCACCCGTTTACTCACACCAGACCCCTGTCTGACCCGAGTGTTTATTTTCTGTTTTATTAAACTCTTGTGTACTCATATTTTATATAAGTAGTCAAGTGATTTAGGTTTGCTTGACGAATTCTAGAGGAGATATGGAGCAGGAGGCTTCCACTTGTAGATATATTATGGTTCCGCTGTATTGTTTGGCATCTGTATCTGTTGTACTTGAGTTGTATAGTTAGACAAATGTTTATAACTGTCTAATATGTGTTGAATAAGCTGTGTGCTCTGATGTAATATGATACTATGTAACGTTTTATGTGATATATTTTATTCGTTCCGCTGTGAGTTATCTGATGTTGTTGTCTTTCTTCTTTCTCTTTCTTTTCTTCGTCTATCCCTTTCTTTCTTCATTAGCGATATGACTTTCTGGAGATAGGAAGTCGGGTCGTTAAAGTTGGTATCAGAGCATTAGGTTGAGTGAATACCTAGGTTCTGGAGTGGTGTCTTTCTTGAGAGAGCGTACTTGTAATTTTTATATATAACTATATATATATATATATATATCTGCCTGATCGATTGGGTTATCTGTTTGGATTTTCCAACATAAGATTTAGAGGTAGATGGAGTAGTAGTGTGTGTGTATAACATGACTACCACTAATGGAAGAGGTCCATATGTTGAGGTTGGATGAGTAGTTGTCGAGACTGTAGACTAATACCGTCTCGAGTGAGATTTGTAGTTTGGAGTAACGTTTTTTCTGATATCCGAAGGAAATCTTTTTAAAGATTCGGAGTTTATCTTTGAAGTGTAAGTTTGGATCTGTCGGAAGTGCAGAAGTAAGTGATGATATCTTGATAACTGCATGATGAGATGCAGTATCCTTGTATATTTTCTGAAGATGTTTTCTCTTGAAGCAGTTTTAGAAGTTGTTGAGGAGCAGTTTTTACCTGTCGCAGGGAAGATTCGTCCGTGTAGAAGTTGTCTGGATCTTTAGTATGGAGGTTGGCTATTCTGGGATATGAGACTAAGGTCTATGAGTTGCTTCGCTTTGGCATGGTCTCATTTGTCATTCCTTAAGGAGAGCAAGATGTTGATGCTTAGTTTGGAGTCCGAGTTTCTTGAGAGGTTGTCTGCCATCTCGAAGGTCCATTGTGTGGTTTGTTGATGATTTTGGTTTTCGAGAAGCCTTTGGATTAGAAGTCTTTGGTTAGCCGTGGTAGCAGTTCAACTCAAAGTGTTCGGTGTGCTGACGAGAAGGTCTCTTAGCTTTGCAGTATCATCGAAGTAGAGTTTGGAAGCAGCACTGTGCCGTTTCTCTGATAGTTCAGGAATCTTGGCGGTTCTCCTTTTAGCAGTCCGGGCAGTTGGTGAAAGTTTTCTTGAAGGGTTAACCTTGTTTGGAGAAGCTTAAAGCTGTTCCATTTGGTAAAGAGAGGACGGTTTCTTTGGAATCCGAACTAGGTTGGATTGCAAAAGTGACTTGTGATTAACTTGGGAATTTTCTTGGGCAATCTTCTATTGAGACTGAGGGATTCTCATGTGGTAGTAGGAGCTACTGATGTAATCAGAAGTTTGTCTGCATCTGGAGTTGAGTTCCATATTGTTTTGGTTCCAGAAGTGATTTTGGTAGTTAGCCTGGTTATAGGATGGTTCTTATAGAGGAAGAGTTGATGTAGCAGCTCAGAAATTTTTTGGAATTTGGATTGGTCAGATCTAGTTTTGAGTTGGATTCTGTTATAAGGTTGTGTGACCGAGTCAGATGGGTCACTCAGATTATATGAATTTTGTGAAAAAAGTTCCCGGATATATTGGATAAGTTTGTATTCGTGTTCATCAACAGTATTCTTATCTATTTCAGAATCAGAGTTGTGCAGCGGAAGCAAGGTAGCAGTGTACAAGGAAGGAAGCAAGTTCAGTTTGCTATTGTTTGGGAAGTAGAGCTTGAGTTCTGGATTTCGACGGATTTTGGAAGACTTTTCTGTTGGATAGGATCCAGAAACTGGTTTGTTTTGGTCTAGTTGTTTCTGGAAGTATCAGCATAGGTTGAGCTGATCAGAAGAAGATTAGCAGCCCAGGATTGTCTGCTGAGTTATATAGATATGAGATAAGGAGTTTGGAATTTGAAGTTTGAGACTTCATTATTGTTAAGATTTCTTTGGTTAGGAGAGCAGTAATTGGGTAAGATTGGAAGGTTAGTTCTGAGGTATTTGAGATTTCTTATATGTGTTTTTGATAAGATAAGATTGAATTGCCAGTTGGATAGCTGGAATTCATTGTATTTCACATGTCTCTAAGGGAGTACGTGTATGATTCGTTGTTAAATCTGTAGTTCAGTTGGATTTGAAAGTTGAGCTCGACTTGAGTATAGTCCGATGTTCTGTTCAGGTTGAAGGATCTAGAGATGAGTTGAGCTCTGGATTTTGATGGTGTAGTTTGTTAGCTTCTGTAGAGAGAGTCTCCCGATGATTTATACTTGGGAAACTCTAGATAGTGTTAGTAGGATTTATTCTGATTTGTGTCAGGATAATTGGTTAGGTTTGTTTGTTTGATGGATTGCTATGGTTGTTAGTAACTAGACGTTAGGAGTGCTTTGCAGTTTGACATTGAGATCTTTGCTAGGTTATTAAATTACCTTTGCTTTTAAATTTCGGGGACAAAATTCTTTTAAGGGGGGAGGATTGTAACGACCCGAAATTTTAGGCAATATCAATTTAATAATCTGTATTAATAATTGAATTGGTTTGATAATTTTCTTTATAATATTAATTTAAATTGGTTAATTTAATCTTTTAAAGGTTAATAAATTTTTATCTGGCAATATTGATAAGAATTGTTTTTCAAAGCTTATGAAATTTTATTCTATTTATAATATATATATTTGGTAAATATTGTGAATAGAAGATCTTTTGTTTTAAATAAAAGATGAATTATCAAATTGTTTTGAAATTTAATTTAATATATTGATAATGCATATATGTATGAATTGTAATTTAAAGTTTTTTTTTAAATTAATGTTTTTCAAAAGTTAATTTAAGATTTATTCATTTGTTACGATAATTTAGGAAGGAATTAATTCGAAGTCTTATTTGTGTTTTTTTAAAGTGTTTAAATTAAAAAAATGGTTCTAAGTGTATAAAAATAAATGTTTTAGATTTTTAATCCACGTAAAAGATATATTTGTATTATTATTAGTTTTAGAATAATTTCTTTTAAAAGTAAATTTATATATACATATGTAAACTATATTTATTAAGAGAAATAAATATGTAAGTAAATTTATATTTACATTTAAATTAAAAAATAAAAATCTATTAAAAAATGCTTAAAGACAAATGTAACCATATTAGTCACCTTAATAACATATGTAAGGAAACTAAGCTATATAGTGACAAATGTAAGAAAATTAAATATTATTGTGACAAATGTAATTTCTTGAGAAACAAGTGGCTTTTCTTTTTCTTTTATTTGAAAATTTTAAACATAAAGGAGTTTGATTTTCCTTTCTTTATTTATTTTCAAATTAATGGCAAAACAGAAATCTTTCTTAAAACCTGAAAATTGTATTCATAAATCAAAAGAAAATCTAAAATTAAAATCTGCAACTTCATATCAATTTCAACCTGCATTTTAAAAATCATTAGTCCAACACTTCAAATCAAACCTGCAAATTAAAACTGCAACACCAACTTCATTCTGCAAGCAAAATGGAAACTGCAAAATTTATCACATGCAATTAAGTGATGATCAATCAGCAAGTTTAAAACAACAATTTGAAGCATGCATCCAATTTCTTCTGCATGCAAGATCAAAGTACTTTTCAGATCTAAGATGCAAGGCCTGGAATTTATTGAAAAAGAAAACTGCTCTGCATATTATATTTGAGGTGAGTAAATTTTTATTTTAAAAACAGTTTCACATCTGAGATTTAACTTGGAAATATGAATGACATCTTGAAGTAAAATGATATGAAATGTTTACATGAATGCTTGAATTTGAATGCATGTATGTATGCTATGTTGTGCAAAAGTCTGTATATGTGAATGTTTACATCTCTGTTCTATGTTCAGGTTCATTCCCATTTAAATAAAATTCATTTCAAACATTTAATTTTAGAGTTAGATATCTTGAGAGAAGATGATTGTAAGGATGTAAGTTTAATTTTAAAAAATATAGTTTCAAATAAATATACAAGATATTTATTTAAATTTGGGATTTTATGGGTCTGTTCATAATATAGGTCTAAAATCGATTGACCAGAATCCTTAAATTGATTCTACTATATGATTTGGAATTGTAAATGATGAATTTAGGTGCAAATATCATAATTTTTAATCTTGTAAATACTAAGAAAATCAAAATGGAAGGGTTTTGGGTTTATGGCGAATTCACGGCGGACGACGTGATGGTTAGCGTCGAAATTGTGGTCGAAGCTTGTTGTAGTGATGTTGATGAAGGGAAAAACACAATTGGATTTTTCCAATGGTTGAATTGATGGGAATTGGGTCGTGTAGGGTTTTGGCTTCCTGTTTTGAAGGCGACGTAGCTGTGGGTTTTACGGTGCTGTGGAGTGATCGGAATCGATAGCAAGGCTTGCGAGAGTAGCTGGAGGCTGAGACGAAGGTGTGGTGTGGATGGCGAGGTCAAACGAGAACGGTGGCGACAGTATCGAGGAAGATTTACTGGCCATGGTGGTTTAGCAGTGTCGTGTCTTTGGCTCGTTTCTGTTGCATTGGTTCTTTGTTTGATCTGGGATTGTTTCCATGCTCGTATGGGTTCGTGGAGTTGTAGGCGATCGTCGCACCGATCGTCAGCGGCTGGAGGCACTTGGGTAGGTGCACCGTGCACAGGTTTGTGCACTGGGTAATGGGTGTTTGGGGAAGAAGGGTTATGACCCGAAGGAGAACTCGTGTTTCTTGCGTGTTGTCTCAAAGTTGAGGGGTAGTTGGGTTTACTCGGGGAAAGGCTCGTGATTTGTAGTGTTTTACCCGAGTATATAGGTTGTTCTGTTTTGTTAGTACTGTGTAAATGAGGTTTGCAAATAAACTTGTTGATTTAAATAAATAAAAATCCAGTTTAAGTTATAAAGCAAGTTCATGAAGGAAACAAAATACAAAAGTTAAAAACTTGTTGTTTTAAAATAAATGTAAATCAAATTTTATAAATGTTAATTGAATCTATTTTTAAATTTAAAAGGGTTTAAGATGATTGTTTTTAAAAAGTAATTATCTTAATTTAAATTTTGGATTTCAATTTCAAATAATGCTTTGAATTCAATTATTTAATCAAAGTTTTAAAGTAAATTTTAAGTCATGTTTAATAACTAAAATTTTCAAATTTATATTGAAATTGTATAAGTTTAAATTAGATTTTAATGTATTTTAAATTTTGAAATTAATTTCTAAATGTTTTATTTTCGAATAAGGTGATGGTTATGATTTTGAAAACCAAATAGAATAATTTGTTTAAGTTATTAAAATCTGATAAAATTCAAATAATTTATTTATGAGATAAATAAGGTTAATTTATCTTTATTTGAATATAAGAATAATTAATATGATTTGTTAATAATAAGTAAGTTTTAATTAAGATAAATGTTTTCTTAATTAATTAAGGATTGTTTAAATATAAGAAGTTAATTAATTAATTAATTAATTTTAAATAATTAGTTAATTGTTTATTTAATTTTAAATAATCACTTAATTATGGATTAATTAAGTGTAATTACTTAATGAAGTAATTAATGATGAATTATTGAATGTAATTGAATGTTAATTACCCGTGAAAGTAATTAGTAGAAATTACTCATGAGAGTAATTAAAGTTGAAGTGATTAATGAATAATCACTTGATGACGTTAATTCAGGAATTGATTAATATAATTGTTAAAGTTAATTAATTATGAAGTAATTAATGAATTAATGAATTAAGAATTATTTAATAATGGAAGTAATTATTGTTAAGTAATTAATTAAGAGGGCAATCAGGATTTACTAATGAAAGTAATTAGATACAATTACTTATGTAAATAATTAAAGGTTAATTACTTAGTTGATTGTAGTTAATTAATTAATGTGATTAATTAATTAATGAATGTGATTTATTTAAGATTAATTACCAAGGGTAATTAATTTAAATATAATTAATTAATAAAGTAATTGATTATATTTATTGATTAATCATCACTTAATGAAGTAATTAAAGATTAATTAATTAGATTAATTAATCAAAGTTAATATAATTAATTAAGAAGTTAACTAATTAAGATAAGTAATTACAAGTTGTTAATTACTGTTTATGATTAATGAGATATTTATTACAAGTTAATTACTTGATTAATTACAAGTTAATTATTAATTAATGAGGATCATTAGTTAATGTAATTAATGATATTAATCAAGGTTGATTAATAAAGTGATTAATTTAAGTGTGATTAATTAATTATAATTAATTAAGGTTTAATGTAATTAATTATAGTTAATTAATTAATGGAAGTAAATGAAGGATCATTAATTATTGTAATTAATGATATTAACTAAGGTTAATTACTGAATATGGTTAAGGCTAATTACTTGAATGTAATTTTAGTATAATTAATCAAAAGAAGATTAATTAAGGAAGATCATTAGAGATGATTAATTTATTTATTTGGAATAAATAAATAGAGAATGATTTAGGTAATCCAATTGATTAAAGAGTAAATCAATTCTTCTTTGTGATGATTGGTTAATATTGATTGGTTGATATTGGGTGATTGATTGATATTGGATGATCAATTGATATTAGATGATTGATATTGAGTGATTGGTTGATACTGGATGATTTGAATATCTCTGTTATGTGATATGCTGTTTGTGAGATGAATGTTGATATGAATTATCTATTGTGATAATGTAATTCATCTATCTGTTTATATCATCCTGAATATAAGTTTAACTGTTTAAACCCTTAAGTACAACTTAGACATTAAAATGGCGTTTGGATTCGGTGAGACCGGGATCAGGTTTCCATATTTGGGATCTAAACCACATCGATTCCAATTAAACGTTAGGTCGTGAATCCAAGTGGAGCTTTGTGAAGACTCGAGGTGTAAGAACTATACGTCAGTATAACTCTGTGGGTGATTACGTAATGAGTTTGACGGAATAGTACTTATAGGTTCGAGATGGTGACTTAGAGTGCAAGGGATATGGTCGTTGACTCTGAGGGTGATTCCAATATGAGTGCAACAAGATAGTGCCTTCGGTTTCGTTCGAACCCAGAACGAACTTGTATGGATTGAATGCTTTCAGAACATCGTCAGGTGGACGATGAGCATTCTAAGATAGATGTGTTCTATAAAGGTAATCACAGCCTCAAGCCTCATCAACTGAGAATGGCTAAAACAGGGGAGGTACAGCAAGGCATCGTGGGTAGCTCCCACTGGAGAGTGAGATTTACCTCTGTCTACAGATCCCTTTCTATTTCGGCTTAGTGTGTGGTTGGTCGTGCCACCTACGGGGTGGACTTATTCGGGACTGTTCAGTAAGGAACGGTTCCGCCCTTGTGTTGTAGGGGAGCGGGCGTACTCCTTGGTACGTTGATCTGGGCCACGTACTGTGACGGACGGTACCCCAGTAGCCCTGCCATTGATGGAAACCCATTCTTCCTACGAGACCCTACGGTTTTGTTTGTATTACCTACTTTTGTGGCTAATAGCTGGAATTTAATGAATGCAACAATTTCGGCTATTTTTTATTTACTTGAAAACCCTAGACACTATTATAATATCACTGGATTTCCTATCAAATGTTTTGGTTAGCGTAAGGTAAAAACTTTTCCATGTTTATGTGTGGGAAGTCTTACGTGATACCTTTTCTTTCAAAGGTTTTCCAAAGTTAAGCAATTTTAACCCGTTTACTCACACCAGACCCCTGTCTGACCCGAGTGTTTATTTTCTGTTTTATTAAACTCTTGTGTACTCATATTTTGTATGAGTAGTCAAGTGATTTAGGTTTGCTTGATGAATTCTAGAGGAGATATGGAGCAGGAGGCTTCCACGTGTAGATATATTATGGTTCCGCCGTGTTGTTTGGTATCTATATCTGTTGTACTTGAGTTGTATAGTTAGACAGATGTTTATAACTGTCTAATATGTGTTGAATAAGTTGTGTACTCTGATGTAATGTGATATTATGTAATGTTTTATGTGATATTTATATTTTATTCGTTCCGATGTGAGTTATCTGATGTTGTTGTCTTTCTTCTTTCTCTTTCTTTTCTTCGTCTATCCCTTTCTTCATTAGCGATTCAACTTTCTGGAGATAGGAAGTTGGGTTGCTGCAAAATATATATATCATTTATAAAAAAATTATTTTATATATAGAAAATATAATAGACAAAATTATTTCATTCACCTATATTAAAAACAAATATTATGTCGGTCTGTCCTATTAAGTGTTTAGAAATCCCTATTGATGTCATAGCGTCCCAAGCACCAACTAGAATTTATAAATACAAAACAGAACAGATTAACACAATATTAAAACCTTTTTATAACACTAACAAATACGCTCTCTCATATATATACACTCAGCTACTCATCATAGGGTATTACTACCCTATTAACAAAGAGTCAAAACCCACAAAGCTATGGTTTATTGCTAAACCTGGCTCCGATACCAGATGTAACGTCCCACCTTTTTCGTACGATTTAAATCGACGATAAACCACACATGTCAAACTTAAACCATACTGAAGGGCGGATTGTTATGGCATAAATAAAAAAAGGCAGAGAAGGAAAAATAACAAAATAGAATTTTGCAGCGGAACGATAAAATATAATAATCAAATATGCAGTTTATGAAGATGTTTCTCAAAATATTTGATTACACTTATACAAGACATATCAGAGTTACACTTACCAGAGAATATTAATAATGCAGCGGAATACAATGGTGTAGTGGAATAATATAATAGGCAATAGTAATAAAATCTTCATCTTCGTCCTCCAGAACGAAATCTTCAAATCCTAAAATGCTCAAACTGGCCTGAGCGAATTGAAAAGACAAAACACTCGAGTCAGAACTAAAAGATCTTATGTTAGTTAAATCAACGGAAATAAATATGAGTGTAACAGCGTCAGAGATGTTTACAGGATTTGACATCTCCTATCTTGTGTCTAACGTGAGTGCAGTAACTTAAGAGATGCTCGGGATTCACATCTCCTAAGGATCCGTTAAACTATTTACTATGTAGTAATACTTCGCTATTATAATAGTGTCTATTAGTAGAATAAACTTACTTTAAAATAGCATTAAGGAGTGACCCAATATTCCCCTTAACACATAATATATTCCCATAGTCTATATATTACCGTAACTCCCCCGTACTGGGCATCGTCAAAGGATGGAGTACAAGAAAAATCGTATAAGGCGCGCTAAGGTAGGTGACACGGCAAAACTAGGCAATGCCAGGGTAGATATACCAATTGCTATCCGGGCTGGTGGTAACGCATAGCCGCAGCTACCTCCCACCTCGAGCCACACCCCCAAATAAAAAAAATCAAAAGTGGCCACCAAATCAATCCAAAAGTCAAAGTATAATATCGATGGGATGTGTCCGATCAAAGGTGCTACCTCATTGGCCTGAGAATAGCACATGTTTTAGCCACCTTATGCCAACTCACGGGAGTCGGGTCCACGTATTTACCTCAAAGAAAACGCCGCCGCCATCCTACTTTATTCTGGAATCTCCACCGCGTACACGGTTGTTAAAGTGGTTTTCGGAGTTGGCAGAGAGTATGACAACTTCCGATCCCGGTCTCTTTAACAACCAAATGTTATCATAACACCCCGGTCTTTTTGAAATAGTTTATACTTTAAAACCAGAATATAATATCCCTTTCAAATGCATATAAATACGATATCATTTCTATTTTTAAAACCCCAAATCAATATGATATCATTTTTATTTTTAAATATATCAATTTTTCAAACCATAATATTTTCAAAGTTATAATGTTTGAAATATAGCCTTTCAAAACATAAAACTTTGAATTTCTTAATTTTGAAACCTACTACACCACTTAAATGGTTTAAGTATTAAATTATTTTATTATATAATAAAATAGATTCTTCACCTTCACAATCAATTCCAGATATAGATTTAAATCCCTAAATAAACCAATATAATTTCCATATATTTCAAAGCTTTAATTATTCCACCATTTCAAAACTTATTCTTTGATAATTTCATATATATCAAATTTCAAATACTATTATTAGGTTTGAAATGTTTACTTAATAAATCAAATATCATTTTAGTAAAAAATTTAGACTTCAAATAACTGGATATTCTTTCAATTTAATTAACTTGATAATACTCATTTAAATCAGTTTGGTATTCTAAATCCTCTAAACAAAAATCAAGTTATAAAATCATACGCTTTAAATCTCAATTTTATTCACATTTCAAATCAAATTTTTCGAGGATAACTCTTAAATACTTTAATTCAAATCAAATTCACATTTATCTTTCAACCCTTAATTTTATTTTAGTCAATATAAACTCCATATACAATAGAATTTAAATAGATACTTAACCATATTATATAAAAGAAATCAAACTTTATTATTTAGCTTATTTTATAATTCAAAACAAATTTATACATTGCAAAAATCAACAATAAAATAGCATTTATATAACATCTAAAATCAATATTTATATAACCCACATATTTCTTTGCAAAACCATAGAAAATCATTTCAAAATATTTTATATATAGACCATGGTGTCTGTATAAAATTTTCTACCCTATGGTCAAGTGATATGGATATTTATCGTTTCAATCTGTAATTTAAAATAAAATACAGTTTTATATCATTTCAAATCGCAATCCTTAATGAAATAAAGTGCATGGCAAATTTGCAGTTTAAAACAATATGAAATATAACATCCATTCATCCAATAACAATCATCAACCATTTATTACAATCATTATCCAATTTAAACAATACATCAATATAGAGCATATAATAAATAACGGGTAATTACTGACAGTTATATTCAATAATAAATTAAACAATCTATCTAACTGGCATTTTATATGCAATAATAAATTAAATAACAGTTTAATTTAAATAAATGCAATTTACTGAGATGATGATTTAAAAATATACAAACAGTCATAAATAAATTCAAAATCACAACATAAATTAAATTTAACGAACATAATAAATTTTAGAAGTTGTGAGTGGGTTAAACACTCACCTTTTGAATTTAAATTCAATTTAAACCCAAAATTTGCACAGTCACTGAATTCGTCCAAAGTAGCGTCAAAATGTTTAGAATTTAAATACGATCGTAACAAAATAATCGCAGGCAAATTGGGTATCGTATGAGAAAGTTATGCTGTTTTGAACGATCGAAATACAAATAAAAGTAAAATAAACTAAAAATAAACGAACCCGACCCCAACAGCCACGTCAGCGCTTCTAAAATCACGCTCCCAGTAACCTTCGTTCAAACGAAGAAAAAACGCAGCAAACCCTCACCTACGTCGATCGTTGACCGCATAATGCTCCACCTATGCCGCCTTGCACTTCGAATAGATCACCTCCCCAAGCTCACCGTCTTAGGCCGCCTCGAACGTCGTGGTCGCGTGCCGCCGTCGCCACCGGGTTCAAAACCATAATCAACGATTTTCAGCCACCATACTTCGCTATAGGCCAAGCGGCCGCCACCAACCGACTCCCCATGCTGCCCTCTTCAAAACCCAGAAACTAATTTTCCTATAGTCGCTCCAATCAAAAACACCCAATTCAACTTTGATCGTGATTTTTAATCAATCCGTTCACTATCTCGAAAAATGAACAGCAGACGTAGGTTTGTGTCATTGAGATCTTCGATATATATATTTTTCAAATTTTTCATTGGAGTTTGAAATATTTTGCTTTGAATTTGAATTTGATTTGTGTTTGGATCTACAATTCGTTTGTCTGCCATTGAGGAGGAGAGATAGTTGAATTGTATGTACATAAAAAAGAGAAATAGAAGAAGGCTAGGGTTTATAACCGGGTATTTACAGGCAAGGTTGAAATAGAATAGGTGGACCCGATTTATAAACGTGCTGAACGATGAATGGCCCGAAAAGCCCGTTCTGACTCCGGAACGAAATTGGGTCAACGCATATATCAAAATAGATGTTTTAAAATATTTTAAACGCAATGGAAGTTATGCTAAAATCAAGATTTTTCAAACTGATTTCAATTGATTTCGATTTCAATGATTTCAACGCGTTTCACGTTCGTAGTATCAAACGACAAGTCTGATCGCTACGAAACTTGAAATCTTATAATAATTCACGGCTACGGATCCGATGAAACTGGTTTCGTCGAAATCCGAGTCAGTGGCCAAAATGGCTATTTTTACATTAATTAAATAAATTAACCGTTTAAATCAAATTTTCAAATTTCGATTCTTTAATTGACAAATTTCATCCCTTTCTGGATTTCTTGATCACTTACGATACTTCAGATAAGTTCAGACATCAATTTTAAGTTAAATTAATTTACCCATTACCGTATTAATTTCAATCCAAATAAATTCACAAATTATCAATTGAAGTTTCATATAAATCCATTTATTTGATTTTAAATCTTGTTATTCAATCCATTATCACTAAATAGATAAAATTAACATTGGTTCATGGTTTATTACATTGTTATTCTCAAATTTCATCGTTTCTCCATTAACGTAATATTTAAATATCTAAATCCAACTAATTGCAATAAACCCAATTACCATAATTTAAATTCAAATAAATAAATAAATCTAGATTCCCATTCTTATTATTCAAACAATTATTATCCTATAAACATATTTAATATTTGGTTGCGTTTCATTATATTGATACTTTCTGTTTCACCTTTATTCGTATTAACTATTTTATTTCCACTTATTGTGTAATAACTACAATCGCTATCAAATTAAATCCTATGAATAAAACAGATAGGTAATTTATAACAATTGCAACTATTAAACTCTAGTTACCTTTAAGTTTATTTCCTTCAAACAAATATTATAATTACTTCCACAACATTGATTTTATTCAATAACCATTTATTATAATTTAAATTCATTAATCTAATTCAATGCTTACATTTTTTTCTGTATATTCAATTTGTAGCTAAGTATACATCTATATTATTTCCATTGATTTGAATTTCGTTTAATTTGTTTATAGTCAACTTATATTAACATCAATTCCTTTAATTTTAATTATCAATTCATTCACAAACCACTAACCATACCTTATTACCACATATTACCTTAAATCTTCGCTAATGAATTTTTAATTCCATTTATTGCAGTAGGTTCCAATTAATAGTGATTGCGCTAAATTAGTTATTTATCAACTTGCATTAACGTTATTACATTAATCTATATCCAATTACCATTAATATTCCCAATTAATTTATTTAGCTTTCTATTACACCAACTACTATCTTATAAATAAATTTTACGCTTCCTTTTTAATTTACATTCACACTATTAATTATTAACCTAAATTAGCATTGTTACTTTTTAATTTACTTATTAGCTTACAACAAGTGCTACCATTAGTTCATACACTAATTCCTTCCATTTCCATTCATTATAAATTATTTTATTAGTAAGTTAACATTTTAAATTATTAGTTTACCTTTTATATCCCATTATAAACTAATGCACACATTAATTAAAATTTTAAATCAATTTAATCATTTCATCTTGGTCACATTTTTCATTACAATAAAAATATAATTAACATTTACACTGTTTCACTTATTGGAATTAAATCC
This sequence comes from Allium cepa, assembly GCA_030765085.1. NCBI lineage: Eukaryota > Viridiplantae > Streptophyta > Magnoliopsida > Asparagales > Amaryllidaceae > Allium > Allium cepa. The sequence continues at coordinate 66,478,375 of CM060935.1, forward strand.
AAGTTATTAACAATTAATTTACCAATCTTATCCAAGTTATTATTTCCATTAATAATTCCCCAAATTTTTATTTTCATCGGTATTAAATTTCAAAAATCTTATTAAATTAACCATTATAATTACTGAAAATTTACGGGTCGTTAAATAACCCTAGTCACCACCATCATTTTAATGGCCAGAAATTGCCAAACTTCTCGCTTTAATTTCTTCCAATCTATAAGCAATTACGTAAAACTATCAACTACAAAGTTAAAGAGCCAGACGAGATCTTCGAATCCATACAGTCAAGATTGGATTCCAAGCTACGAATTGACGATGAATTGTGTTTAAACGCGTGCGTTCTTTCACGTATTCCGAAAAGTATGAGGGGGTCGAGTTCCCTGATTTTGTAGCCGTGGGTAAAGCTCGAGTAGGCGAACACTTTGGTGGTGGTTGATCGACCCCTAAGGTCGTGTGGAGGTTGCGAAAATTCAAAACGAAGTGGCTGCATAAGTTCATTTTCACGAATTCGAACGCGATGGAAGGAGAAGACTAGAGCGGCCTAGATCCGTTGAAGGCTAAATCGAACGGCTAGGATGAATAAGGGTTTGAAATTAAAAAGAAATAGTAAATTAATTATATCTAAATTCGTATAATGTTTAAAACGCTGCAACTTTTTCATACGAGGTCCGTTTCGCATGAAACGAATTGTGTTGGGTTCGTATTGACAGGCACTACATTATGGAGCTGGATTGGGATTTATTTGAGCTAGTGAAAATTTTGGTTGAAATTAAACTCTTGTTTAATTTTAATCGGAATGAATCGCTATCGCAACGACTACAAGCAATGTGAGTACAACTCACTCTTTCTGACACACTGATATTTTTATATAAGTGAGAATAAATTTATTATATGATGATTGATGATTGTTTGGATAATATATGATATATTGATTGGTATTTGGATATATACATGCCTATTGGAGCAGCTGAGACCCTATACGTTCCCGTGTATGAGCGGATGTCCCTTTGTACGCGCGTCTGCCTTGAAGCGGACATTGTACACATATTCTAATATGTATATTTGTTGCAGGTGACAGGTTGAAGGGATCCAACTGGATTCCTCACCCGTATTAATTTATTTACGGATATTGTGATATATTCAGTTATCATATGACATATGATGTTTGGATGTCGTTATTGATGTATTTAATGCTGTTGCAGCATTGGGCCTATTTTTGGAAAATAAAAATGTTAAAGTGATGATTTTCAAATATGGATTTTAAAGTGATTTTGGAAATAAACGTTTTATTGATTTTTGAATCATTAAGAATAGTTTTATTTTGAATAAATAAATGTGATAATTTTTATGTTATAAAAATTATGATGCTTTGTGAAATAAATAGAAATTATGATTTTTGTGAAATAAAACCAGAATATGATTTTTGGAATGTGAAGTTAACTATTGTGTAAAATCGTTTAAATTGAGATTTTTGATTTATTATAAATGGTTTATATAGAAGATTTATAAAATTGGTATTTTATAAATTAAAATATTGGAATTGTAAAACGAGTTTTAAAAGTGTTAAAATAAAGTTATAAATGGATTTTTACAAGTGAATAGGATTTATAATTTGTGAAGCTATAAAATGAATGAATTTGTGAAATAAACGATTTATAAGCAGTTAACTTATAAATTGGATTTTTGAATGTAAATAAGGTGTAAATGGAATTTGTTAATAAAGTAGATTTATAAATTGAAGTTTTTATAAAATATATAAATGTGAATTTATAAAATTGTTTTATAAATCCGAAATAAATTGAATTTGATAAATTAAATATAGAAGTTTATTAAAGGAGATATATTCGTGATTTTGGACAGCGAATTATCCTTTAAATTAAATGTTATAATAATAAAGAATTTGGTTGGAAATTATATCCACGATTTTAGACAGTGGATTATCCTTTAAATAAAATGTGTAGAAGTATTGGATTTGGTAAACGATTTATATTCATGATTTTGGACAGTGAATAATCTTTTGAAATAAATAAATATTTTTGCAAGTGATATTTTAATTGAAGTAAAACGATTTAAAGATGTTTTAAAATGTGTTAAGGATCGAAACTATAGATTTCAACATTCATTGTTGAAATAGATGTTTTCGAGAAATAAGGAAATGATGGACTATAACACTGTTGTTATAGTAAATGATTTTCGAAAGGAAATGTTTTTATATAGTATTAGGGTTTGTTATCTATTTTATTTTCGAATCCCTATACTAGTGATTTTGGGTTGTCATAACGATGTTTTACGCAACATTCATTTTGACCCAAATAAAATGTGTTTAAAGAGAACAGTTTCCTTAAAGAATAAAATATATACTTAATCGTGATTTAAGTATATATAATATTTTCTAAGTGTTGGAAATATGAATTGTGAATTACTTATTTTTAAATAAGTATTTGGAAATGTTTTCCAAGATTTAAATATTGAAATGCTTTTGAGATTATATCTTTTTGAAGATAATTTTAAGTGAATATTTAGCAAATGCTTTAAATAAATAAAAGATTAATTAAAAGGGCCTGGCGATTGTTATGGTGCTGAATATTTGTTTGTTTTCTTTGATAGTTAAATAACCGACTATCAAACTTTGCCAAAATTTTAGTTCCTCGACTTGATGTGGGAACTATTTAGTCGTACACTTAGTACGTAGCCTTCTGTGTAGGCTTGATTATCGTTTGTGTTGAGGATGTTGATTCGTAGAGTGTGGAGTTTACTCCAATCTATCGAGCTTCCTTCTTAGCCCGAAGGATAGCAAGTTGAAAGTTGGAGACGTGATAAGTTTATGAGACTTAGTTGCTGTGTGAGGTTGAGAAATGCTTTTTCGTTGTTGGTGTGAAGAGACCGAGATCAGATTTATCTGAAAACCACTTCGAACCAACGTATATGCGACGATTGTGCAGGTTGCTTTGTGATGATATTGTTATTCTTGAGTTTCATAGTGGGGGACTGCTTGTTAATCGTTTAGGTTAAAATCCCAATATACATCCAGTAGCAGTGGTCTCTTCATTATGAAATATCCAATGCGAGGACTATTCGCTACTAATCCTAGGGATTTCCCGACAGGATGGTCTAGGAAAGTACCTTCGGTTTTCCTATTCTTGGACAACTTGTATGGATGTTTGTCTGACATTGCATTTATATAGATTACGTACATTGGTTTTACAAATGTACATCAGTGGTGGCGGAGAAGGCAACTTCTCTTAGCTTAATACCCTCCTTGAGACGTATGAGCCTAAGGGTTGTATTTTTGTGGAAGGCAATTAGTAGTCAACGGAAATGGCTGTGTGGCATTCTAAGTGATGTGATTGTGCTTTGTGAAAGGTAATCGTTACCTCTAGCCTCATCAACCGGAAATGACCAAAATAAGATTAGATGCGGTAAGGCTAAGTGGGTCATTCCCAAGTAGGATATGATCATCCGCTTCTAGATATATCTTTGCATGCTATGACGTCGTGTATCTGATTATGTGGTTTGTATGCTATGAGGGCCCTCGGTAAAGGTCGGTAACGACCGGAGGATGACATATTGGGTACCATCTAGTTATAGAGGTGGGCCGGTCTTGTGTGGGTAGAGGGTAGATGTTCTGTGCCTCGTGATATCCATCTAGAGGTGTACCACTTTGGAAGGTAGTCCCTTCGCCTGGTCATTTGTATGGAAATCCAAACTCCACTAGGTGTTTGGTATTTTGATTGTATTACCCATTGGGCTATATGCTGGAATTTAATAAATGTAACAATTTAGGCTATGATTAATATTATTTGTATATAGTAGACACTACTATAATATAACATGACATTTGATATGAAATTTTTTAGTTATCGTAAGGTAAAAACATGTTCGTGTTTATGTGTGGACTTGTCTTACGAGATACTTTTATTTTGAAAACTAAGGAAAAGTTTGGTAATTTAATAAATTCAGTTGAGTGTGTTTCTCACGCTGGTTTACCAGACTGATCCGGGCGTTCTTCCCTTTCAATGCTTGGGCAGACCGAGTATATCTATAGGTTATGCATTGGTGCTTTTGGAGCTTCAACAGGAGAGCTGAAGATCTTCATTTTGGTACTTGTTTTGATTATCCGCTGTGCTTTATTTGTTGTTGTATATTAACGGCAGGAGGACAGGTTACTATAACTGTTCAAGCTGATAACTATTGATTGATTGTTGAACTCTGATTGATGTGTGTGTATATATATACAGTTTCTGTTTTGTAAAGATCATTAATATGATATTATATATTTTCCGCTGCGATGTGAGATTCTGTATTGTTCTATTTGGTCTATCTTCTCTCTTACTTCTCTTCTCTTCTTCTCTCTTTTTTTCTTTCTCTTGACTTTCCGTCAGTCGGTGCTTTTTGGGTCGGACATGTGTGGATTATTGTCGATTTAAAGGGTACGGATTTCGGGTCGTCACATGCATTATGGACGGATGTTACACCTTGCACCGTAGATGTAGCACCCAGGGGATATTGATCCTTCGGACAGCCATAATGGTTGATTTTTTTAGAGTTATGGGAGCCAAAACCAGTCGAAACAAAGGCCTCTGTGTGATATACAGCTTTGACTGCTTTAAGCCGTTAATGCATTGTTTCACACCCATAAAATACTATCTGAATCACTTTTAGGACTTGGAAGTTTTTTTACCCATCGTTTTATTCACGTGAATTTTATGGTAAAATGGGATTAACGTGGCTGGCCATCAATTTACCACCTCTGGAGAGTGGTGCACCATGGTACTATTCTGTTTCAGATCCATGCACTCATTTGTAAAAGTCGTACAATGTAGTTTCGGCATTATGGACGGATGTTGCACCCTACACCGTAGATGTTGTGCCTAAGGGATATCGATCCTTCGGACAGCCATAATGATTGACTCTTTTGGAGTTACGGGAGAAACCAGTCGAAATTAAGATCTCTATGAGTTCTACGGCTTTGACCGCCTTAAGCCGTCAGTGCATAGTTTCATCCCCAATCGAATCACTATCATGACTCAAAAGTTTTTTTACCCTTCGTTTTCTTCACGTGAATTTTATGGTAAAACGAGATCAATGGGCTGGCCATCGATTTACCATCGTTGGAGAGTGTTGCACCATGGTACTATTCCGTTTCAAATCCATACACTCATTTGTAAAAGTCGTATGGCGCAGTTTTGGCATTATGGACGGATGTTGCACCTTGCATCATAGATTTTTCGCCCACATGATATCGATCCTCCGGACAGCCATAACGGTTCACTCTTTTGGAGTTATGGGAGCCATAACCAGTCAAAATGAAGTTCTCCGTGAGATTTACATTTTTGATGGATTAAAGACGTCAATGCATAGTTTTATACCAAAAAAACACTATCCGAATCACTTTCAAGTCTTGGAAGTATTTTTTACCCTTCGTTTTCTTCACATGAATTATAGGGTAAAACGAGATCAACGTGGTTGGCCATCGATTTACAATCGCTGGAGAGTGATGCACCATGGTACTATTTCGTTTCAAATCCATGCACTCATTTGTAAAAGTTGTACGGCACATTTTCAGCATTATGGACGGACGTTGCACCTTGCACCGTAGATGTTGCACCCAAGGGATATCGATCCTTCGGACAGCCATAACAGTTGACTCTTTTGGAGCAACGAGAGCCATAACCAGTCAAAACGAAGGTCTTTGTGAGCTCTATGGCTTGACGACCTCAATGCATAGTTCATACCCAAAAAAACACTGACCTAATCAATTTCACGTCTCGAAAGTTTTTTTACCCTTCGTTTTCTTCACGCGGATTTTATGGTAAAACGGGATCAACATGGCTGGCCATCGACTTACCATCGATGGAGAGTCGTGCACCAATGTACTATTCCATTTCAAATCCATGCACTCATTTGAAAAATTCGTATAGCGTGGTTACGGCATTATGGACGGATGTTACACCTTGCACCATAGATGTTGCGCCCAGGGGATATCGATCCTTCGGACAGCCATAACGGTTGACTCTTCCGAAGTTACAGGAGCCATAACTGGTCAAAACGAAGGTCTTTATGAGTTCTACGGCTTTGATGGCTATAAGCAACCAATCCATAGTTTCGTATGCAAAAAAACTATCCGAATCACTTTCAGGTCTCGGAAATTTTTTTACCCTTCATTTTCTTCACGTGAATTTTACGGTAAAACGGGATCGACATGGCTGGCCATCGATTTACCATCGCTGGAGAGTGGTGCACCATGGTACTATTACATTTCAAGTCCATGTACTCATTTTAAAAAGTCGTACGGCGCAGTTTTGGCATTATGGGCGAATGTTGCACCTTGCACCATAGATGTTACACCCAAGGGATATCGATCCTTTGGACAGCCATAACTATTGACTCTTTTGAAGTTACGGAAGACATAACCAATCAGAACAAAGGTCTCTATGTGATCTACGGATTTTACTGCTTTAAGCTGTCAATGCATCGTTTCATACCAAAAAAAGCACTATCCGAATCACTTTTAGGACTCAAAAGTTTTTTTTACCCTTTATTTTCTGTACGTGAATTTTGTGGTAAAACCGGAACAACGTGGCTGGCCATCGATTTACCATCGCTGGAAAGTAGTGCATAAAGGTACTGTTTCGTTTCAAATCCATGCACTCATTTGTAAAAGTCGTATGACGTAGTTTCATCATTATGGACGAATGTTGCACCTTGCACCGTTGATGTTGCGCTCAGGTTATATCGATCCTTCGGACAGCCATAAGGGTTGACTCTTTTGGAGTTACGGGAGCCATAACCAGTCAAAATGAAGGTCTTTGTGAGTTCTACGTCTTTGGTCACTTTAAGCTGTCAATGCATAGTTTCATCCCCAAAAAAAACTATATGAATCACTTTCAAGACTCGGAAGTATTTTTTACCCTTCGTTTTCTTCACGTGAATTTTATGGTAAAACGGGATCAACGTGGGTGGCCATCGATTTACCATCGCTGGAGAGTGGTGCACCATGGTACTATTCTATTTCAAATCCATGCACTCATTTGTAAAAGTCATAAGGTGCAGTTTCGACATTATGGACGGATGTTGCACCTTGCACTGTAGATATTGCGTCCAGGGATATCGATCCTTCGGCAGCCGTAATGGTTGACTCTTTTAGAGTTAAGGGAGCCATAACTAGTCAAAACGAAGGTCTTTGTGAACTCTACGTTTTTGATGGCTTAACGACGTCAATGCATAGTTTCAATCCCAAAAACGCTCTCCGAATCTCTTTCAAGACTTGGAAGTATTTTTTTACCCTTCATTTTCTTCACGTGAATTTTAGGATAAAATGGGATCAACGCGGCTGGACATCGATTCACAATCGTTGGAGAGTAGTGCACCATGGTACTATTCCATTTCAAATCCATGCACCCCTTTGTAAAAGTCGTACGGCGCAGTTTCGGCATTATAGACAGATGTTGCACCTTACACCGTAGATGTTGCACCTAGGGTATATCGATCCTTCGGACAGCCATAACGGTTGACTCTTTTGGAGTAACAGGTTCCATACCAATCAAAACGAAGGCCTCTATGAGCTCTAAGGCTTTGATGGCTTAACGATGTCAATGCATAGTTTCATAACAAAAAACACTATTTGAATCATTTTCAGGTCTCGGAAGTTTTTTTTACCCTTCGTTTTCTTCCCGTGAATTTTATGGTAAAATGGGATCAACGTCGCCGGCTATCGATTTACCATCGCTGGAGAGTGTTGCACCATGGTACTATTCCATTTCAAATCCATGCACTCATTTGTAAAAGTCGTACGGCGTAGTTTTGGCATTATGGACGGATGTTGCACCTTGCACCTAGATGTTGCGCCCAGCGGATATCGATCCTTCGAACGGCCATAACGGTTGACTCTTTTGGAGTTACAGGAGCCATAACCAGTCAAAACGAAGGTCTCTGTGAGTTCTACGGCTTTGATGGCCTTAAGCCATCAATGCATAAAAAAATTTCCGAATCACTTTCAGGTCTCGGAAGTTTCATACCTAATAAAACACTATCCGAATCACTTTCAGGTCTCGGAAGTTTTTTTACCCTTCGTTTTTTTCATGTGAATTTTATGGTAAAACGGGATCAACGTGGCTGGCCATCGATTTATCATCGCTGGAAAATGGTGCAGCGTGGTACTACTCCATTTCAAATCCATGCACTCATTTGCAAAAGTCGTATGGCGCAGCTTCGGCATTGTGGACAGATGTTGCACCTTGCACCGTAGATGTTGCGCCCCGGGGATATCGATCCTTCGGACAGCCATAATGGTTGACTCTTTTGAAGTTACGGGAGCCATAACCAGTCAAAATGAATGAATATGTGAGCTCTACGGCTTTGACCGCTTTAACCCGTCAATGCATCATTTCATACCCAAAAGAAAACTATCCAAATCACTTTCAAGACTCGAAAGTTTTTTACCCTTCGTTTTCTCCACGTGAATTTTATGGTAAAATGGGATCAACGTGGCTAGGCATCGATTTACCATCGCTGGAGAGTGGTGCACCATGGTACTATTCCCTTTCAAATCCATGCACTCATTTGTAAAAATCGTACGGCGCAGTTTCGGCTTTATGGATGGATGTTGCACCCTGCACAGTAGATGTTGCGCCCAGCGGATTCGATCCTTCGACAGCCATAGCGGTTGACTCTTTCGGAGTTTCGGGAGCCATAACCAGTCAAAATGAAGGTCTATGTGAGTTCTGTGGCTTTGATGCTTTATGCTATCAATACATGTTTTCATATCCAAAAAAACACTATCTGAATCACTTTCAGGACTCGGAAGTTTTTTTATCCTTCTTTTTCTTCACTGAATTTTATGGTAAAATGGGATCATCGTAGCTGACCATCGATTTACCATCATTGGAGATTGGTGCGCCAAGGTACTATTCTGTTTCAAATCCATGCTCTCATTTGTAAAAGTTGTACGACGCTGTTTTGACATCATGGACGGATGTTGCACCTTGGAACGTAGATATTGCGCCCAGGGGATATCGATCTTTCGAACAGCCATAGCAGTTGACTCTTTTGGAGTTATGGGAGCCAAACCAGTTAACACGGAGGTCTTTGTGATTTCTATGATTTTGACGGCTTTAGGTCGTCAATGCATATTTTCATACCCAAAAAAAACATGATCCGAATGACTTTCAGGTCTCGGATGTTTTTTTTACCCTTCGTTTTCTTCACGTGAATTTTATGGTGAAATGGATCAACGTGGCCGACCATCGATTTACCATCGCTGGAGAGTGGTGCACCATCGTGCTATTTCAAATCCATGCACTTATTTATAAAAGTCGTATGGTGCAGTTTCGGCATTATGGATGGATGTTTCACCTTGCACCATAGATTTTGCCCCCAAGGGATATTGATCCTTCGGACAGCCATAACGGTTGACTCTTTTGGAGTTACGGGAGCCATAACCAGTCAAAACGAAGGTCTCTATAAGTGCTACGGCTTTGACGGCTTTAAGCCATCAACTCATATTTTCATGCCCAAAAAAACACTATCCGAATCACTTTAAGGACTTGAAAGTTTTTTTACCCTTCATTTTATTCACGTGAATTTTTTGGTAAAACGGGATCAACGTGCCTGGCCATCGATTTACCATTGCTGGAGAGTAGTGCACAATGGTACTATTCCATTTCACATCGATGCACTCATTTGTAAAAATCATACAGCGCAGTTTCGAAATTATGGATGGATGTTGCACCTTGCACCGTAGATGTTGCGCTCAGGGGATATCGATCCTTCAGACAGCCATAACGGTTGACTTTTTTGGAGTTACGGGAGCTATAACAAGTCAAAACTAAGGTCTCTGTGAGTTCTACGGCTTTGACCCTTTAAGCAATCAATGCATAGTTTCATCCCTAAAAAAACACTACATGAATCACCTTCAGGACTCAGAAGTATTTTTTACCCTTCGTTTTATTCACGTGAATTTTATGGTAAAATAGGATCAACGTGGCTGGCCATCGATTCACCATCGCTGGAGAGTGGTGCACCAAGGTACTATTCCGTTTCAAATCCATGCACTCATTTATAATTGTAAGGCATAGTTTTGGCATTATGGACGGATGTTTCATCTTGCATCGTAGATGTTACACCTAGGGGATATCGATCCTTCGGACAGCTATAATGGTTGACTCTTTTGGAGTTACCGGAGCCATAAGCATTCAAAACGACGGTCTTTGTGAGTTCTACGTTTTTGATGGCTTAACGACATCAATGCATAGTTTCATACCCAAAAAACACTATCTGAACCACTTTCAAGTCTCGGTAGCATTTTTACCCTTTGTTTTCTACATGTGAATTTTACGATAAAACGAGATCAATGTGGCTGGCCATCGATTTACAATCGGTGGAGAGTGGTGCACAATGGTACTATTCCATTTCAAATCCATGCACTCATTTGTAGAATTCGTACGGCATAGTTTCGACTTTATGGATGGATGTTGCATCTTGCACCGTAGAAGTTGCACCCAGGGGTTATCGACCCTTCGGACAGCCATAACAGTTGACTCTTTTGGAGCAACGGGAGCCATAACAAGTCAAAACGAAGATCTCTGTGAGCTCTACGGTTTTGATGGCTTAACGACGTCAATGCATAGATTCATACCCAAAAAACTATCCAAATCACTTTGAGGTCTCGGAAATTGTTTTTACCCTTCATTTTCTTCAAGTGAATTTTATGGTAAAACGGGATCAACGTGGCTGGCCATCGATTTACCATCGTTGGAGAGCGGTGCACCATGATACTATTCCGTTTCAAATACATGCACTCATTTGTAAAAGTCGTACGGCGCAGTTTTGGCATTATGAATGGATGTTGGACCTTGCACCATAAATGTTGCGCCCAGAGGATATCGATCCTTCGGAAAGCCATAACGATTGACTCTTTTGGAGTTATAGGAGCCATATCCAGTCAAAACGAAGGTCTCTGTGAGTTCTACGGCTTTGGAGGCTTTAAACTGTCAATGCATAGTTTCAGAACCAGAAAACACTGTCCGAATCACTTTGAGGTCTCGAAAGTTTTTTTGACCCTTCGTTTTCTTCACGCGAACTTTATGGAAAAACGGGATCAACGTGGCTGGCCATCAATTTGCCATCGCTAGAGAGTGGTGCACCATGATACTATTCCGTTTCAAATCCATGCCCTCATTTGTAAAAGTCATACGCTGTGGTTTCGGTATTATGGACGGATGTTGCACCTTGCACCGTAGATGTTGCGCCCAGGGAGTATCGATCCTTCACACACCAATAACGGTTGAACCTGTTGGAGTATGGGAGCCATAACTAGTCAAAAAAAAGGTCTTTGTGTGATCTATGGCCTTGACCACTTTAATCCGTCAATGCATCGTTTCACACAAAAAAAATACTATACGGATAACTTTCAGGTCTCGGAAGTTTTTTTACCCTTCGTTTTCTTCACGTGAATTCTGTGGGAAAACAGGATCAACGTGGCTGGACATCGATTTATCATCGCTGGAGAGTGGTGCAACATGGAACTATTCCATTTCAAATCCATGCGCTCATTTGTAAAAGTCGTACGGCGCAGTTTCGACATTATGGACGAATGTTGCACTTTGCACCGTAGATGTTGCGCCCTGAGTTCTACGGCTTTAACAACTTTAAACCGTCAATGCATAGTTTCATACCCAAAAAAATACTATCCGAATCACTTTCAGGATTCAGAAGTTTTTCTTTACCCTTCGTTTTATTCATGTGAATTTTATGATAAAATGGGATCAACGTTTCTGGCCATCGATTTACCATCGCTAGAGAGTGGTGCACCATGGTACTATTCCGTTTCGAATCCATGCACTCATTAGTACAAGTCGTACGGTGCAGTTTCGGCTAAGGACGGATGTTACACCTTGCAATTTAGATGTTACGTCCAGGGGATATCGATCCTTCGGACAGCCATAACGATTGACTCTTTTGGAGATACCAGTCAAAACGAACGTCTCTACGAGGTCAATGGCTTTAACCACTTTAAACCGTCAATGCATAGTTTCATACCCAAACAAACACTATCCGAATCACTTTCAGGACTCGGAAGTTTTTTTTACCCATCGTTTTCTTCACATGAATTTTATGGTAAAATGGGATCAACGTGGTTGTCCATCGATTTACCATCGCTGGAGAGTGGTAAACCATGGTACTATTCCATTTCAAATCCATGCACTCATTTATAAAAGTTGTACGACGTAGTTTCGGTGTTATGGACGGATGTTGCACCTTGCACCCTATATATTGCACCCAATGGATATCGATCCTTTGGACAGCCATAATGGTTGACTCATTTGGAGTTACGGGGGCCATAAGTAGTCAAAACGAAGTTCATTGTGAGCTCTATGGATTTGACAGATTTAAGCCGTCAATGCATAGTTTCATACCATAAAACTATCTGAATCACTTTCAGGACTCGGACGTTTTTTTACCCTTCATTTCCTTCATATGAATTTTATGGTAAAATGGGATCAACATGGCTGGCCATCGATTTACCATTGCTGGAGAGTGGTGCACAATGGTACTATTCCATTTCAAATCCATGCACTAATTTGTAAAAGTCGTACGGCGCAGTTTCGACATTATGGATGGATGTTGCACCTTGCACCATTGATGTTGCACCCAGGGAATATCGATCATTCGAACAACCATAACGCTTGACTCTTTTGGAGTTATAGGAGCCATAATCCATCAAAACAAAGGTCTTTGTGAGTTCTATGGGTTTGAAAGCTTTAAGCCGTCAATGCATAGTTTCATACCCACAAAAACACTATATGATTCACTTTCAGGATTCGAAAGTTTTTTTTACCCTCCATTTTCTTCAAGTGAATTTTATGGTAAACGGGATCAACATGTCTGGCCGTCGATTTACCATCGCTGGACAGTGGTGCATCATGGTACTATTCCATTTCAAATCCATGCACTCATTTGTAAAAGTCATACGATGCAAGTTTCGGTATTATGGACGGATGTTGCACCTTGCACTGTAAATGTTACGCCCAGGGGATATCGATCCTTCGGACAACCACAACGGTTGAGTCTTTGGGAGTTATGTGAGCCATAACCAGTCAAAACGAAGGTCTATGTGAGTTCTATGGCTTTGATGACTTTAATCCATCAATGCATAGTTTCATACTCAAAAAAACACAATCCGAATCACTTTAAGGACTCAAAAGGTTTTTTACCCTACGTTTTCTTTACGTGAATTTTATGGTAAAACATGATTAACGTAGCTGGCCATCGTTTTTCCATCGCTGCATAGTGGTGCACCATGGTACTATTCCATTTCAAATCCATTCACTAATTTGTAAAAGTCGTACGGTGCAGTTTCAGCATTATGGACGAATGTTGCACCTTGCACCGTAAATGTTGCGCCCAGGAGATATCGATCTTTCGGACAGCCATAACGGTTGACTCTTTTGGAGTTATAGGAGCCATAAGTAGTCAAAAAAAGGTCTCTGTGAGTTCTATGGCTTTGACTGTTTTAAGCCATCAATGCATAGTTTCATACCCAAAAAAGCACAATCTGAATCAATTTCAGGACTCATAAGCTTTTTTACCCTTCATTTTCTTGACGTGAATTTTATGGTAATACGGATTCAACGTGGCTGGCCATCGATTTACCATCGTTGAGGATTGGTGCACCATGGTACTATTCCATTTCAAATTCATGCACTTATTTGTAAAAGTCGTACGGCGCAGTTTCAGCATAATGGAAGGATGTTGCACCTTGCACTGTGCCTAGGGGATATCGATCCGTAGGACAGCCATAATGGTTGACTCTTTTGGAGTTACGGGAGCCATAACTAGTCAAAACGAGGGTCTCTATGAGTTCTACGGCTTTGAAAGCTTCAAGCCGTCAATGCATAGTTTCATACCAAAAAAACACTCTCCAAATCACTTTCAGGACTTGGAAGTTTTTTTACCCTTCGTTTTCATCACGTGAATTTTATGGTAAAACGGGATCAGCGTGGCTGGCCATCGATTTACCATCGCTGGAGAGTGGTGCACCACTATACTATTTCGTTTCAAATCCATGCTCTCATTTAGAAAAGTCGTACGGCGCAATTACGACATTACGGACAGATGTTACACCTTGAACCATAGATTATGCGCCCAAGGGGATCCTTCTGACAGCCACAACAGTTGACTCTTTTGGAGTTACATGAGCTATAACCCATCAAAATGAAGGTCTCTATGAGTTCTACGGCTTTGATGGAATTAAGCCATCAATACATAGCTTCATACCCAAAAAACCACTACCCAAATCACTTTCAGGGTTCGGAAGTTTTTTTTTACCCTTTGTTTTCTTCATGTGAATTTTATGGTAAAATGGAATTAACGTGGCTGGCCATCGATATACCAGCGCTGGAATGTGGTGCACCATGGTACTATTACGTTGCAAATCCAGGCACTCATTTGTAAAAGGCATACGGCGCTATTTTGGCATTATGGACGGATGTTGCACCTTGCACCGTGGATGTTGCGCCCAAGGGATATCGATCCTTCGGATAGCCATAACTGTTGACTCTTTTGGAGTTAGGAGAGCCATAACCTGTCAAAACGAAGGTCTCTGTGAGATTTATGGCTTTGACCACTTTAAGCCGGCAATGCGTAGTTTCATACCCTAAAAACATTATCCGAATCACTTTCAGGATTTGGAAGTTTGTTTTACCCTTAGTGTTCTTCACGTGAATTTTATGGTAAAACGAGATCAACGTGGCTGGCCATCGATTTACCATCGTTGGAGAGTGGTGCGACATGGTGCTATTCCATTTCAAATCCATACACTCATTTGTAAAAGTCGTACGGTGCAGTTTTGAAATTACGGACGGATGTTGCACCTTGCACCGTAGATGTTACGCTTAGGAGATATCGATCCTACGGACGGCCATAGCGGTTGACTATTTTAGAGTTACGGGAGGTATAACCAGTCAAAGCGAAGGTCTCTATGAGTTATATGGTTTTTATAACTTAATGACGTAATGCATAATTTCACACCCAAAAAAACACTATCCGAATCACTTTCAGGTGTCGGAAGTTTTTTTACCTTTGGTTTTCTTCACGTGAATTTTATGGTAAAACGGAATCAACGTGGTCGGCCATCGATTCACCATTACTGGAGATTGGTGGACCATGGTACACTTCTGTTTCAAATCCATGCACTCATTTGTAAAAGTCGTATGATGCAATTTTGGCATTATGGACGGATGTTGCATCTTGCACTATAGATGTTGCACCCAAGGATATCGATCCTTCAGGCAGCCATAACGGTTGACTCTTTTAGAGTTATGGGAGCAATAACCAGTCAAAACGAAGGTCTTTGTGAGTTCTACGGCTTTGAAATCTTTAATCCGTCAATGCATAGTTTCATACCCACAGTAACACTATCCGAATCACTTTCAGGACTCCAAAGTTTTTTTTACCCTTCGTTTTCTTCATGTAAATTTTATGGTAAAACGGATAAACATGGGTGGCCATCGATTTACCATCACTGGTGAGTGGTGCACCATGTACTATTCCGTTTCAAATCCATGCACTCATTTGTAAAAGTCGTACGGTGTAGTTTCGCATTATGGACGGATGTTGCACCTTGCACCGTAGATGTTGCGCCCAGAGGATATCGATCCTTCGGACAGCCGTAACGATTGACTCTTTTGGAGTTACATGAGCCATAACCAGTCAAAACGAAGGTCTCTGTGAGTTCTACGGCTTTGATGAGTTTAAGCCATCAATGCATAGTTTCATACTAAGAAAACTATCTGAATCACTTTAAGGACTCAATAGGTTTTTTTTTATCCTTCGTTTTCTTCACGTGAATATTATGGTAAAACGGGATCAACGTGGCTGGCCATCGATTTTCCACCGCTACAGAGTGGTGCACCATAGTACTATTCTATTTCAAATCCATGCACTCATTTGTAAAAGTCGTACGGTGCAGTTTCGGAATTATGGATGGATGTTGCACCTTGCACCGTAGATGTTGTGCCTAAGGGATATCGATCCTTCAGACAGCCATAACGGTTGACTCTTTTGGAGTTATCGGAGCCATAACAAGTCAAAACAAAGGTCTCACTGAGTTCTACGGAGTTGACAGCTTTGAGCAATCAACGCATAGTTTCATACCCAAAAAAACACTATTCAAATCACTTTCAGGACTCGGTAGTTTTTTACCCTTCGTTTTCTTCACGTGAATTTTATGGTAAAACAGGATCAACGTGGCTGGCCATCGATTTACCATCGCTGGAGATTGGTGCACCATGGTACTATACCCCTTCAAATCCATGCATTCATTTGTAAAAGTCATACGGCACAGTTTCGGCATTATGGACGGATGTTGCACCTTGCACCATAGATGTTGCGTCCAGGGGATTTCGATCCTTCGGACAGCCATAGCGTTGACTCTTTTGGAGTTACGGGAGCCATAACCCGTCAAAACGAAGGTCTCTGTGAGTTCTATGGCTTTGATAGCATTAAGCCTTCAATGAATAGTTTGATACCCAAAAAAACACTACCCAAATCACTTTCAGGACTCGGAAGTTTTTTTACCCTTCGTTTTCTTTATGTCAATTTATGGTAAAATGGGATCTACGTGGCTGCCCATCGATTTACCATCACTGGAGAGTGGTGCACCATGGTACTATTCTGTATCAAATCCATGCATCATTTGTAGAAGTCGTACGATGCAGTTTCGGCATTATGGACGGATGTTGCACCATGCACTATAGATGTTGCGCCCAAAGGATATCGATCCTTCGGACAACCATAACGGTTGACTCTTTTGGAGTTGGAGCCATAACCAATCAAAATGAAGGTCTCTGTGAGTTCTACGGCTTTGTTAACTTTAAGCTATCAATGCATAGTTTCGTACCCAAAAAACACTATCTGAATCACTTTCAGGACTTGGAAGGTTTTTTTTACCCTTCGTTTTCTTCACGTGAATTTTATGGTAAAATGGGATCAACCGGGCTGGCCATTGATTTTCCATCAGTGCAGAGTGGTGCACCATGGTACTATTCTGTTTCAAGTCCATGCACTCATTTGTAAAAGTCGTACGGTGTAGTTTTGGCATTGTGGGCGGATGTTGTACCTTGCACCGTATATGTTGCGCCCAAGCGATATCGATCCTTCGGACAACCATAACGGTTGATTCTTTTGGAGTTACGGGAGCCATAACCCGTCAAAATGAAGGTCTCTATGAGTTCTACGGCTTTGATGGTTTAAAGCCGTCAATGCATAGTTTCATACCCAAAAAAACTATCTGAATCACTTTCAGGACTCGGAAGTTTTTTTTACCCTTTTTTTTCTTCATGTGAATTTTATAGTAAAATGGAATCAACATGGCTGGCCAACGATTTACCATTAATGGAGAGTGGTGCACAAATGTACTATTTCATTTCAAATCCATGCACTCATTTGTAAAACTCGTACAGTGCAGTTTTGGCATTATGGACGGATGTTGCACTTTGCACCGTAGATGTTGCACCCGGGGGATATGAATCCTTCGAACAACTATAACGGTTGACTCTTTTGGAGTTACTAGAGCCATAACCAGTCAAAACGAAGGTTTCTGTGAGATCTAGCTCTTTGACTGCTTTAAGCCATTAATTTATAATTTCATACCCAAAAAACACTATCAGAATCCCTTTCAGGACTCGAAAGTTTTTTTTACCTTCGCTTGCTTCACGTGAATTTTATGGTAAAATTGGATCAACGTGGCTGGCCATTGATTTACCATCGCCGGAGAGTGTTGCACCATGGTATTATTCCATTTCAATTCCATGCACTCATTTGTAAAAGTCATACGGCACTGTTTTGGCATTATGGACGGATGTTGCCCCTTGCACCGTAGATGTTGCGCCCAATGAATATCGATCCTTCAGACAGCCATAACGGTTGTCTCTTTTGGAGTTACGGAAGCCATAACAAGTCAAAACAAAGTTCATTGTGAGCTCTACGGCTTTAACAGCTTCAACCCGTCAACGCATAGTTTTATACCCAAAAAACACTATCTGAATCACTTTCGGGACTCGAAAGTTTACTCTTTTGGAGTTACGGGTGCCATAACTAGTCAAAACGAAGGTCTGTGTGAGTTCTACAGCTTTGATGACTTTAAGCCATTAATGCATGGTTTCATACCCCAAAAACCACTATCTGAATCACTTTCAGGACTCGAAAGGTTTTTTAACCCTTCGTTTTCTTCACGTGAATTTTATGGTAAAACAGATCAACGTGGCTGGCCATCGATTTTCCATCACTGTAGAGTGGTGCACATTGGAACCATTTATTCATTTGTAAAAGTCATATGGTGCAGTTTCAGCATTATGGACGGATGTTGCACCTTGCACCATAGATGTTGCGCCCAGGGGATATCGTCCTTCGGACAGCGATAACGGTTGACTCTTTTGGAGTTACGGGAATCAGAACCAGTCAAAACGAAGGTCTTTTTGAGTTCCACAGCTTTGACAGCTTTAAGCCGTCAATGTATATTTTCATACTTAAAAAACACAATCCGAATCGTTTTTAGGACGTGGAAGTATTTTTGACCCTTCATTTTCATCATGCGAATTTTATGGTAAAATGGGATCAACATGGCTGGCCATCGATTTTCCATTGTTGGAGAATGGTGCACCATAGTACTATTCCGTTTCAAATCCATGCACTGATTTGTAAAAGTCGTACGGCGCAGTTTTGGCATTATGGACGGATGTTGCACTTTGCACCATAGATGTTGCGCCCAGGGGATATCCGTCCTCCGTACACCCATAATGGTTAATGCTTTTAGAGTTACGGGAGCCATAACCCATCAAAATGAAGTTCTCCATGAGTTCTATGGCTTTGACAGCATTAAGCCGTCAATGCATAGTTTCATACCCAAAAAAACACTACCCGAATCACTTTTAGGACTCGGAAGTTTTTTTTACCTCGTTTTCTTCATGTAAATTTTATGGTAAAATGGGATCTACGTGGCTAGCCATCGATCTACCATCGCTAGAGAGCGGTGCACCATGGTACTATTCCGTTTCAAATCCATGCGCTCATTTGTAAAAGTCGTACGGTGCAGTTTCAGCATTATAAATGGATGTTGCACCTTGCACCGTTGATGTTGCGCCCAGGGGATATCGATCATTTGGACAGCCATAACGGTTGACTCTTTTAGAGTTATGGGAGCCATAACCAGTCAAAACGAAGGTCTCAGTGGGATCTACGTCTTTGACCACTTTAAGCCGGCAATGCATAGTTTCATACCCTAAAAAACACTGTCTGAATCACATTCAGGACTCGGAAGTTTTTTTACCCTTCATTTTCTTCAAGTGAATTTTATGGTAAAACGAGATCAACGTGGCTGGCCATCGATTTAACATCATTGGACAGTGGTGCACCATGGTGCTATTCCGTTTCAAATCCATACACTCATTTGTAAAACTCGTATGGCGCAGTTTCGGCATTATGGAAAGATGTTACACCTTACACCATAGACATTGCGTCTAGGGTATATCGATCCTTCGCACAGCCATAACGGCTGACTCTTTTATAGTTACGCGAGCCATAACCATTCAAAAAGAAGGTCTCTGTTAGCTCTACGGCTTTAATGAATTAACGACGTCAATGCATAGTTTCATACCCAAAAAACACAATCGAATCACTTTCAGGTCTCGGAAATTTTTTTACCCTTCGTTTTCTTCATGTGAATTTTATGGTAAAACGTGATCAACGTGGCTAGCCATCGATTTACCATCGCTGAAGATTGGTGCACCATGGTACTATTCTATTTCAAATCCACGCACTCATTTGTAAAAGTCATACGGTGCAGTTTCGGCATTATGGACGAATGTTTCACCTTGCACTGTAGATGTTACGCCCAGGGGATATTGATCCTTCGGACAGCCATAATGTTGACTCTTTTGGAGTTACGGGAGCCATAACCCGTCCAAAAAGGTATCTGTGAGTTCTACGACTTTGACTGCAGTAAGCCATCAATGCATAGTCTCATAACTAAAAAAACACTACCCGAATCATTTTCAGGACTCGGAAGTTTTTTTACCTTTTGTTTTCTTCATGTGAATTTTATGGTAAAGTGGAATCAATGTGGCTGGCTATCAATTTACTGTCGTTGGAGAGTGGTGCACCAAGGTACTATTCTGTTTGAAATCCATGCATTCATTTGTAAAAGTCATAAGGTGCAGTTTCGGCATTATGGACGAATGTTGACTTGCACCGTAGATGCTGCGCCTAGGTAATATCAGTCCTTCGGAGAGCCATAACAGTTGAATCTTTTGGAGTTATAGGAGCCATAACTAGTCAAAATGAAGTTCTCCATGAGATCTACGGCTTTGACCACTTTAAGCCGGCAATGCATAGTTTCATACCCTAAAAAACACTATCCGAATCACTTTCAGGACTCGGAAGTTTTTTTACCCTTCGTTTTCTTTACGTGAATTTTATGGTAAAACGGGATCAACGTGGCTGGCCATCGATTTACCATCATTGGAGATTTTTGCACCATGGTCTATTCCGTTTCAAATCCATACACTCATTTATAAAAGTCGTACGGCGTAGTTTCGGCATTATGGACGGATGTTACACCTTGCACTGTAGACTTTGCGCCTAGGGGATATCGATCCTTCGGACAGCCATAACGGTTAACTCTTTTGGAGTTACGGGAGCCATAACCTTTCAAAACGAAGGTCTCTATGAGCTCTACGGCCTTGATGACTTAACGACATCAATGCATAGTTTCATACCCAAAAAGCACTATCAGAATCACTTTCAGGTCTCGGAAATTTTTTTATCCTTCGTTTTCTTCATGTGAATTTTATGGTAAAACGGGATCAACGTGGCTAATCATCGATTTACCATCGTTGGAGATTGGTGCACCATGGTACTATTCCATTTAAAATCCATGCACTCATTTGTAAAAGTTGTATGGCACAGTTTCAAGCATTATGGACGAAAGTTGCACCTTACACCGTAGATGTTGCGCCCAAGGGATATCGATCCTTCGGACAGCCATAACGATTTACTCTTTTGGAGTTACGGAAGCCATAACTCGTCAAAACGAAGGTCTCTGTGAGTTATACGGCTTTGACAGTAGTAAGCCTTCAATGCATACTTTCATACCAAAAAAACACTACCCGAATCGCTTTTAGTACTCAGAAGTTTTTTTACCCTTTGTTTTCTTCATGCGCATTTTATGGTAAAATGGGATCAACGTGGCTGGCCATTGATTTATCATCGCTGGAGAGTGGTGCACAAAGGTACTTTTATGTTTTAAATCCAAGCACTCATTTGTAAAAGTCGTACGGTGCAGTTTCGGCATTATAGACGGATGTTGACCTAGCACCGTCGATGCTGCGCCCAGGTGATACCAATCCTTCGAACAACCATAACGGTTGACTCTTTTGGAGTTACAGCAACCATAACTAGTCAAAACAAAGGTCTCTGTGATATCTACGGCTTTGATCGCTTTAAGCCGGCAATGCATAGTTTCATACCTAAAAAACACTATCAGAATCACTTTCAGGACTCGAAAGTTCTTTTACCCTTCGTTTTCTTCACGTGAATTTTATGGTAAAACGGGATCAACGTGGCTGGCAATCGATTTACCATCACTGGAGAGTTGGGAACTATGGTGCTATTCCATTTCAAATCCATGCACTCATTTGTAAAATTCGTACGATGTAGTTTCGACAATATGGACGGATGTTGCACCTTGCACCGTAGATGTTGTGCCTAGGGGATATCAATCCTTCGGATAGCTATAACGGTAGACTCTTTAGGAGTTATGGGAGGCATAATCAGTCAAAACGAAGGTCTCTATGAGCTCTACGGATTTGATGGATTAATGATGTCAATGCATAGTTTCATACCAAAAAAACACTATCCGAATCACTTTCGGGTCTTGGAAGTTTTTTACTCTTCGTTTTCTTCACGTGAATTTTATGGTAAAACGGGATCAAGTGGCCGGCCATCGATCTATCATTGCTGGAGAGTAGTACACCATGGTACTATTCCGTTTCAAATCCATGCACTCATTTGTAAAAGTCGTACGGTGTAGTTTCGGCATTATGGACGGATGTTGTACCTTGCACCGTAGAAGTGCGCCCAAGGGATATCGATCCTTCGGACAGCCATAACTGTTGACTCTTTTCGAGTTACGAAAGCAATAACCAGTCAAAACGAAGGTCATTGTGAGTTCCACGGCTTTGATAGCTTTATGCCATCAAGTCATAGTTTCATACCCAAAAAAACACTATAAGAATCACTTTCAGGACTCGAAGGTTTTTTCACCCTTCGTTTTCTTCATGTGAATTTTATGGTAAAGCGGGATCAATGTGGGTGGCCATCGATTTACCATCGTTGGAGAGTGGTGCACTATGGTACTATTACATTTCAAACCATGCACTCATTTGTAAAAGTCATACGGCGCAGTTTCGGCATTATGGTCAAATGTTCCTCCTTGCACCGTAGATGTTGTGTCCAGGGGATATCGGTCCTTCGGACAGCCATAACGGCTGACTCTTTGGACTTACGGGAGACATAACCAGTCAAAACGAAGGTCTTTGGGAGATCTACGGCATTGACCGTTTTAAGCCATCAATGCATAGTTTCATACCTAAAAAACACTATCTGAATCCCTTTAAGGACTTGGAAGTTTTTTTACCCTTCGTTTTCTTCACGTGAATTTTATGGTAAAACGAGATCAACGTGGCTGACCATCGATTGCACCATGGTACTATTCCATTTCAAATCCATGCACTCATTTGCAAAAGTCGTACGGCACAGTTTCGGCATTATGGACGGATGTTGCACCTTGCACCTTAGATGTTGCACCCAATGGATATCGATCCTTCAGACAGCCATAATGGTTGACTCTTTTGGAGTTACGGGAGCCATAACCAGTCAAAAAGAAGATCTTCGTGAGCTCTATGGCTTTGACAACTTTAAGCCGTCAATGCATTGCTTCGTATCCAAAAAAACACTATCCGAATCAATTTCAGGACTCGAAAGTTTTTTCACCCTTCGTTTCCTTCACGTGAATTTTGTGGTAAAACGGGTTGAACATAGCTGGCCATCGATTTGCCATCACTGAAGAGTAGTGCACCATGATACTATACCATTTCAAATCCATGCACTCATTTGTAAAAGTCATACGGTGCAGTTTCGGCATTATGGACGGATGTTGCACCTGGCACCGTAGATGTTGCACCCAAGGGATATCGATCCTTCGGACAGCCATGACGGTTGATTCTTTTAGAGTTACGGGAGCCATAACCAATCAAAACGAAGGTCTCTATGAGTTATATGGCTTTGATGACTTTAAGCCATCAATGCATAGTTTCGTACCCAAAAAAACACTATCTAAATCAGTTTCAGGACTTGGAAGGTTTTTTTACCCTTCGTTTCTTTCACATAAATTTTATGGTAAAACGGGATCAACGTGGCTGGCCATCGTTTTTCCATCGCTGGAGAGTGGTGCACCACGGTACTATTCCATTTCTAATCCATGCAATCATTTTTAAAAGTCGTGCGGCGCAATTTCGGCATTATGGATGGATGTTGCACCTTGCACCGTAGATGTTGCGCCCAGGGGATATCAATCCTTCAGACAGCCATAACGGTTGACTCTTTTGGAATTACGGGGGCCATAACCTGTCAAAACGAAGATCTCTTTGAGTTCTACGGCTTTGACGGTTTTAAGCTGTCAATGCATAGTTTCATACCCAAAAAAAACTATCTGAATCGCTTTCCGAACTCGAAAGTTTTTTTACCCTTCATTTTCTTCACGTGAATTTTATGGTAAAAAATGATCGACGTGGCTAGCCATCGATTTATCATCGTTGGAGAGTGGTGCACCATGGTACTATTCCGTTTAAAATTCGTGCACTCATTTGTAATTGTCGTACGGTGCAGTTTCAGCATTATGGATGGATATTGCACCTTGCATCATAGATGTTGCATCCAAGGGATATCGATCATTTGGACGGCCGTAACGGTTGACTCTTTTGGAGTTACGTGAGCCATAACCTGTCAAAACGAAGGTCTCTATCAGATCTACGGCTTTGACAGCTTTAATTCGTCAATGCATAGTTGCATACCCATAAAAACACAATCCGAATCACTTTCAGGACTCCAAAGTTTTTTACCCTTCGTTTTCTTCATGTGAACTTTATGGTAAAACGGGATCAACGTGGTTGGCCATCGATTAACCATCACTGGAGAGTGGTGCGCCATGGTACTATTCCGTTTCAAATCTATGCACTCATTTATAAAAGTCGTACGGCGTAGATTTGACATTATGGACGGATGTTGCACCTTGCACCGTAGATGTTGCTCCCATGAGATATCGATCCTTCGGACAGCCATAACGGTTGACTCTTTTGGAGTTACGGAAGCCATAACCGGTCAAAACGAAGGTCTCTATGAGCTCTATGGCTTTGATGGCATAACAACGTCAATGCATAGATTCAGACCCAAAAAAACACTATCCTGATTATTTTCAGGTCTTGAAAGTTTTTTTCACCCTTCGTTTTCTTCAAAGTGAATTTTATGGTGGGACCAATGCGGTTGGCCATTGATTTACCATCGCTGGAGAGTGGTGCATCATGGTACTACTCCGTTTCAAATACGTACACTCATTTGTAAAAGTCGTACGGCTTAGTTTTGGCATTACGGACGGATGTTGCACCTTGCACCGTAAATGTTACGTACAAGGAATATCAATCCTTCGGACAGCCATAACGGTTGACTCTTTTAGAGTTACGAGAGCCATAATCAGTTAAAATGAAGGTAGTTCCACGGCTTTGACGGCTTTAAGCCGTCAATGCATAGTTTCATACCCAAAAAAACACTACCCGAATCACTTTCAGGACTCGAAAGCTTTTTTTACCCTTCGTTTTTTCACACGAATTTTATGGTAAAACGGGATCAACGTGGCTCGCCATCTATTTACCATCGCTGGAGAGTTATGTACCATGGTAATATTCCATTTCAAATCCATGCACTCATTTGTAAAAGACGTACGGTGTAGTTTCGGCATTATGGATGAATGTTGCACCTTGCACCGTAGATGTTGCGTCCAGGGGATATCGATCCTTCGGACAGCCATAATGGTTTACTCTTTTGGAATACAGGAGCCATAACTAGTCAAAACGAAGGTCTCCTTGATTTCTACAGCTTTAAGCCGTCAATGCGTAGTTTCATAACCGAAAAATAACTATCTGAATCACTTTCAGGAGTTAGAAGTTTTTTATCCTGTTGAATATGCGCTTATATGTTTTTGTTTGATGATAATAAACATATATATTCATTTAAATGTATTTGGTAATGTACTATTTTGTTTTTCATAGATTAAATAAATATTTGTTGAATAAAATTAAATTACACTGAATTCGAATTTGAATTCAAACAGAACAAGTTAAACAGATTTTGAATTCAAACAGAAATTTTATTCAAACAAATATTTATTACAATTTTGAATAGTACAATTTCAATCTCTCACTATAACTTTACAACTTTGATTACAATCTCATCACATTTCACATTTACAGTTAACCTCACTACATATCACTCACACTCGTATTTTTATCTTCAACTGCATTCCAGTTTGAATCCAGCATCTGAGCAATCTGCAAAAATATTCACTAACGCAGTAAAATTGAAAAAGAAATATTTTTGCAATATAAAATGAAATACGATTTTTGAAAATATGATTTGCCTCAGTTATTTGGGTTGTTCGTCATCATTCACACTTGATTTCATCACAAAGTCGTGCACATAGATATTACAGGGACAGGTATACATAAGTGGCTGCAGTACACACACATACATTTGTACACGTGTGCACTGCCCCGCCAACTCGTGTGCAAAAATCAAACAAAAGCACTGTTAACAATTCAGCACAAGGTCAAACCCAAATAACACACGGGATTCAACTCAAGGCAGAATACAAGCTGCAGTATACCAAAGTGATACAGATACATGCAAATTCGACAAGCAACTGAAGGCAAAAGGTCCAAAGTATCACTTACAACATGTATGCAGCCCAATGAACCAGTGACAACAAACTACAAACTCAACAAGACATGTACACAAAGCATAGTGCACCGAAGGAGCAGCAACAATGAAACTGACTCGAAGCAGTAGTGACAGTAAGGCAATGCACAAAGTAAGTAACAGTAAGAACAGAGACCATAGCAACTGCATAGCAACAGCAGAGCCTCAAGTGACATGGTGAAGTAGTACAAAAGAGCAAGTGCAGACCAAAGAAATGTCACCAAGAATATATGAACAGAGTACATACATGAAGCATGAATCCACAAGTTACAAACATCAAGTCAGGCATGAAGACAACATAGTTCATATACAAAGCTCAAGTCACAATGTCGAGCATGCATGAAACAGTACAATGAAACAGTGATACAAATGCAACAGTGAAGCTACTGAAGGCAACATGAAGCAATGCACATGTCACCAGTACATTGAAGACTGCAGCATCAATATATATGCACAGATGCAACTTAAGTTAAAAACTGTGCATGTGAAGTATACTAAGAGCAAATGAACCAACTGCAAGTGCAAATGACCAGAACACAATGCCACAATGCAAGTAAATCATGCAAGATATCCAAGACTCAAGAATGCATCACCATGACACAGTTCCAAACTATATAGAGCTGTAACAATCAAGAACTCAAAGAACCAGACACAACAGTGCACAAGTACAGGGAACAACCAAATCAACTGCAAGAACTCAAAGCATACGTGGAACAATGCAAGTAGACCAAACGAAGAATATGCAGTGTACTGTAATACAACAGTGAGCATATTCATATGTACAAATACTAAGAACAGTGGTGATGCAGTGCAACTACAATGAACACCACTGACCAGAATAAAATGCAACAACACAGTCAACAAGGCAACAATGCAGATGAACAATAAAGGGTCAAAGCTCAATACAACATGAACCAACTCCAAAATGTATCACTAACATATACTACAGGGATGAACACATGAGAATGGACAAGGCACAAATCAAGTCCAGCTACAAGTTGCAAAGCATCAGTGGACACAAATAAACACAATGCACATGCCAACAACAAGTCCAGCAAACATGACACCAAGCTACAAACTCAAATGCAAACAGAAACATCAATATGCAATGCCACAGTACTGAATACCATATGGACACAGCAATGTTCAAGACCAAGGTGGTCAAGGCCAAAATCATCAATGCAATGCACAGCAAAGTCAAGGGCATATGAAGACAAGTGTAACATCACAACTAAGTACAATGAATTCACAAGGCCGAAGCAAACACATGAATTCACAAATCAAAGCCGTGTCGAAATCAAAGATGAAAAAGTCAGAGCCTTAGCAATAAAGTAATTCACAAATCAGAAATCAAGTGTGAGACAAATTGAAACAGTCAATGCCAAGTTGAACCAAGCAAATTGATCACGAAATCAAATCAATACCGTGTGAATCAAGCTACCAAAAATACGAAATTGACAAAGTCGGATCAATCCCAAGCATCAATACAAGATCGAACGACTATTGACAAATTCAAATATATTCAAACGAACGTAATTCAAGGAATACAACGCATATAAAAGCCCCAAATCATCATCGGCATAAGTGGGAGTTCGAGTATGAAAATCGAAGAGGAACAGAACTAAAAATCTTACCTGAAGCAAAATCGAACTCACCAAAGCGAAGCCAAGCCAAGCCGATAATCATCTCAACCCTAATTCGCAAGCAGAGCACTCAAGGAATCGAATCCCCAAATCCATAAACCCTAAATCACAGTACCACGACAAAGCGAAGCCGTGAATTCAAGAGCAACGAAGATTGAACAATAGCCAAGATTAAAGAGCATCGAAACAAAGCCGCCTCTCATAATATCTCAGATCAAAGGAACGAAGAAAGAAACGGCCACCATTATCAAGAAAAAGGAACGAGCCGAAGTTTATCAAAAGGGGAATTAAAAAATACTATTTACTTTTTTGGGCCGGCCTTATTATTAAAAGGAGGGGTTTTAGTTTTTAATAATAGGGGTTTTAGTTTTAATTTTATATTAGGGGTTTTTTAGTTTGAGCAAAAATACGTGTCCAAAGTTCATATTTTAATTTTTTGCTCCTGGTTTTATTTTTGAAGTGGTTTTTTCTTTTCAAGTCAAAGGAGTAGTAAATCACCACCTAGGTTTAGGTAGTGTCAGATTGTCTATTTTGAATTAGTTCAGTGAGCAGGGTGTGCGAGTTTGCAAAGCTCTATAGGCGGGAGCAGTGTTTGCGAGTAAGCGAAACTCTATAGGCGGGAGCAGGGTGTGCGAGTCTAGTAGAGTGTTTGTGAGCGGGAGCAAAAGGGTCTGCGAGTCTAGTAGAGTGTTTGTAAGCTGATACTGTTTAATTCTAATAGAAATCTGTGAATGCAGCAGTAGGCAGGGGTTGCCGAAGCTGGGTAAATTTTGTGTGTGATTTACTTTTCAACATATTTATTTCTGCTATTATATTTCTGTGTTTAATTCGAGAAAATTTTCTATAACCCTATTCACCCCCCCTCTAGGGTTAATCTAGATCCTACATATCCTTCGTTTTCTTTATGTGAATTTTATGGTAAAAAGGGATCAACGTCGTTGGCCATCGATTTACCAACGCTGGAGAGTGGTGCACCATTGTAATATTCCGTTTCAGATTCATGCAATCATTTTGAAAAGTCGTTCGGCACAGTTTCGGCATTATGGACGAATGTTGCACCTTGCACCATAGATGTTGCGCCCAGGGGATATCGATCATTCGGACAGCTATAACCATTGACTCTTTTGGAATTACGAGAGCCATAACCAGTCAAAATGAAGGACTTTGTGAGTTCTACGTCTATGACAACTTTAAGCCGTCAATGCATAGCTTCATACCCAAAAAACACTATCCGAATCACATTCCGGACTCGAAAGTTTTTTTACCCTTCATTTTCTTCATGTAAATTTTATGGTAAAACGGGAGCAACGTGGCTGACCATTGATTTACCATCGCTGTATAGTGGTGCACTACGGTACTATTCCGTTTCAAATTCATGCACTCATTTGTAAAAGTCATAAGGCACGGTTTCGGCATTATGGACGGATGTTGCAACTTGCACCGTAGATGTTGCGCCTAGGGGATATCGATCCTTCGGACAGCCATAATGGTTGACTATTTTGGTGTTATGGGAGCCAAACCAGTCAAAACGTAGGTCTTTATGAGCTCTACGGCTTTGATGGCTTAACGGTGTTAATGCATAGTTTCATACCCAAAAAAACACTATCCGAATCACTTTCAGGTATCGAAAGTTTTTTTATCATTCGTTTTCTTCACGTGAATTTTATGATAAAACAGGCTCAATGTGGTTGGCCATCGATTTACCAAGCTGGAAAGTGTGCACCATGATACTATTTCGTTTCAAATCCATGCACTCATTTGTAAAATCGTACGGTGCAGTTTCGGCAATATGAACGGATGTTGCACCTTGCACCATAGATGTTGCGCCCAGGGGATATCGATTCTTCGGACAACCATAACGGCTTTAAGCCATCAATGCATAGTTTCATACCCAAAAAACACAATCTGAATCACTTACAGGACTTGGTAGTTTTTTTAACCTTCGTTTTCTTCATGTCAATTTTATGGTAAAACGGGATCAACGTGGCTGGCCATCGATTTACTATCACTGGAGAGTGGTGCACTATGGTAATATTCCATTTCAAATCCGTGCACTCATTTGTAAAAGTTGTACGGCATAGTTTTGGCATTATGGACAGATCTCGCACCTTGCACCATAGATGTTGCGTCCATGGGATATCGATCCTTCAAAAAGCCAATATGGTTGACTCTTTTGGAGATACGGAAGCCACGACAAGTCAAAACAAAGGTCTATATGAGTTCTACGGCTTTGACGACTTTAAGCCATCAATGCATAGTTTCATACCAAAAAACACTATCCGAATCACTTTCAGGACTCGGATGTTTTTTACCCTTCGTTTTCTTCACGTGAATTTTATGGTAAAACGGGATCAACGTGGCAGGCCGTCGATTTACCATCGTTGGGGAGTGGTACACCATGGTACTATTCTGTTTCAAATCCATGCACTCATTTGTAAAAGTCATACGGTGTAATTTCGGCATTATGGATGGATGTTGCACCCATGGGATATCGATCCTTCGGACAGCCATGACGGTTGATTCTTTTGGAGTTACGGGAGCCATAACCAGGCAAAGCAAAGGTCTCTATGAGTTCTATGGCTTTGATGACCCTAAGCCATCAATGCATAGTTTCATACCCAAAATACACTATTCGAATCGGTTTCAAGACTAGGAAAGTTTTTTTTACCCTTCGTTTTCTTCCCATGAATTTTGTAGTAAAACGGGATCAACGTGGCTGGCCATCGATTTTCCATCGCTGGAGAGTGATGCACCATGGTACTATTTCGTTTAAAATTCATGCACTCATTCGTAAAAGTCGTATGGTGCAGTTTCAGCATTATGGACGGATATTGCACCTTGCACCATAGATGTTGCGTCCAGGGGATACCGATCCTTTAGACAACCATAACGGTTGACTCTTTTGGAGGTACGTCAGCCATAACCTGTCAAAACGAAGGTCCCTATCTGATCTACAACTTTGACAAATTTAACCCGTTAATGCATAGTTTCATAACCATAAAAATACTATCCGAATCACTTTCAGGACTCAAAAGCTTTTTTACCCTTCGTTTTCTTCATGTGAATTTTATGGTAAAACATGATCAACGTAGCTAGCCATCAATTTACCATCACTGGAGAGTGGTGCGCCATGGTACTATTCAGTTTAAAATCCATGCACACATTTGTAAAAGTCGTACGGCGCAGTTTCGACATTGTGGACGGCTATTGCACCTTGCACCGTAGATGTTATGCCCAAAGGATATCAATCCTTTGGACAGCCATAACGATCGACTCTTTTGGAGTTACGAAGGCCATAACCAGTCAAGAAGAAGGTCTCTGTGAGCTCTATGGATTTGATGGCATAACGACGTCAATGCATAGTTTCATACCCAAAAAACACCATTCGAATCATTTTCAGGTCTCGAATTTTTTTTTTACCCTTCGTTTTCTTGACATGAATTTTATGGTAAAACGGGATCAATGTGGCTTGCCATTGATTTACCATCACTGGAGAGTGGTGCATCATGGTACTATTCCGTGTCAAATGCATACACTCATTTGTAAAAGTCGTACGGCTTAGTTTCGGCATTACGAACGGATGTTGCACCTTGCACCGTAGATGTTGCATCCTCCTTCGGACAGCCATAATGGTTGACTCTTTTGGAGTTATGGGAACCACAATCATTTAAAACGAAGGTCTCTATGAGTTCCACGGCATTGACGGCATAGTTTCATACCTAAAATAACACTACCCAAATCACTTTCAGGACTCGGAAGTTTTCTTTTACCCATTGTTTTTTCATACGAATTTTATGAAAGATGGGGCTATGCGGTAGGATCGTGTAATATGGAAAAACGGAATAGTCTAGGTAGATAAAGTAGGTAAATGCAAGAAGACACCAGGATTTTATACTGGTTCGGACCTCTAGTCCTACGTCCAGTCCCTAAGCTTCACTTAGGAATTTCACTAACTAACACCCTCACTTCACCCGGAGGAATAGGTTTACAACTTCCCCGAATAACCGAACGGGATTTCTTGCCTCAACTACCGAAGTGGACTTCAACTCAATTACTAAAATATAATATTCGACTTGTTGTGTTCTTGTCAACACTAATGAGTCTAATGTAGACTTGTAGTACAATATTCCTATAATATTATCCTCGAGAGTATGCAATGTGCTTGTGAAGATTTAGGAAATATGAATTGCAATGAATCAAAAGAATGTTATAAACAAAACAGTGATTCAAGCAATAGATTGGTGATTGCTTTGAGAATATTTAGAGAATATGATCAAGAAAATAGTAAGATTAAAGCAAGAGAATTCGATTAATTGAATGATGTTAGAATTATGTATATATACTTGTAGAAGAGGTGCATTTGTTGTCAAAGGTTGCAAACAAGAGATGATTCCATTTCCATTGGAGAATGGTTGCAACTCTTGAGAGGAAGAAGGTGTCTTTTCAGAGAAAATTTGCAGGTTCAAATTCAGTCGACTGAGCAGGGAATTCAGTCAACTGAAAATGTGAAGTAAAATTTTCAGGAACAAATTCAGTCGACTGTGCAGGAAGTTCAATCGACTGAAACTGTGCATATTTATATATTTGTACCAGTTTCAGTCGACTGGCCATTCCTGTTCAGTCGACTGAACTACTAAAATATGCATAGTGAAAGTTTAAATGAAAATAAAGTTCATAAAATGTGTTCTAGTTGTAACGTCCCGCCTTTTCGCACGCTTTTAATCGACACACGTGCCAATTCAAACCATACGGAAGGGCGGATTGTTATGGGGTAAATAAGAAAAACGAGAAAGAATAAAACAAAATAGAATCTCACAGCGGAAGGATAAAATATAATAATAAATATACAGTTCATAAACTGTTTACAAACGTTTGATTCTTCTTCATACAATAAATATCAGAGTTCACATACCAATAATATTAATGCAGCTGAATACAGCGTAGTGGAATATAATTAATAATAATAATAGAAATCTCCGTCTTCGTCCTCCAGAGCTAAAGTCTTCGATCCTGAAACGCTCGGACTGACCCGAGCGAATTGAAAAGACAAAACACTCGAGTCAGAACTAAAAGATCTTATGTAAGTTAAATTAACAGAAATGAATATGAGTACAGTAACTCAAGAGATTCTCGAAATTTACATCTCCTAAGGATCCGTTAAACTATTTACTATGT
Source organism: Allium cepa (assembly GCA_030765085.1). Classification (NCBI taxonomy): domain Eukaryota; kingdom Viridiplantae; phylum Streptophyta; class Magnoliopsida; order Asparagales; family Amaryllidaceae; genus Allium; species Allium cepa. The sequence goes on from CM060935.1 coordinate 66,511,278, forward strand.
AGTATATTGCGCTATTATAATAGTGTCTAATTGTAAAATAAACTTACTTTTTAATAGCGTTAAGGGGTTACCCATATAGCCCTTAACACAAATAATGCCAATAGTCTATACTGTACCGTAATATCCTGATCGGGAAGCTACCAGAGGATACTCCATAGGTACGACATAGATAGAAACTCGTAGAAGGTGCGCTAGGGTAGGTGACACAGCACAACTAGGCAATGCCAGGGTAGATATACCAATTACGCTTCCGGTCTGATGGAAACGCGCAGCGCGCAGCTGCCGCCCACCTCGAACAACACCCCCAAAATCAAAAGTAAAGTGGCCACCGAATCAATCCAAAAGTCATAGTATAATATCGAAGGAGTGCGTTCGATCAGAGGAATGACCTCATTGGCCCGTCAATCGATCCTGTTTTAGCCACCTTATGCCAACTCACGGGAGTCGGGTCCACGTATTTACCTTACAGGAAACGCCGCCACTAACCTACTTCATTCTGGAATCTCCACCGCATACACGGTTGTTAAAGTGGTTTTCGGAGTTGGCAGAGAGTATAACAACTTCCGATCCTGGTCTCTTTAACAACCAAACGTTATTATAACACTGCGGTCATTTAAAATAATTTAAACTTTAAAACCAGAATAAAATATCCATTTTAAACCCATATAAATACAATATCATTTATATTTTCAAAACCCCAAATCAATACGATATCATTTAGACCCAAAATCCTATAATGTCATTTTATTTTCCAATATATATTCTTTTCCAAAATCATAGGGCTTTCAAAGTAAAATATTTAGAAATCAAAACTCTTGAATATAATATTTTCAAATCATATTACCTTGAAAATCATAACTTCAAAACAAATTTCCATCTCTTAAATGGTTAAATATTAAATTACTTTATAAACACAATAGCTTCTTTAGATTTCACAAATCAATTTTCAAATATCGATTTAAACTTCCAAATACCATTTCAATTCCTATGTTTCAAAGCTTTAAATATTTCACCATTTCAAACCAACTCATTAGACAATCCCATATATATTAAATTCAATTACTTATTATTTAGACTTGAAATATTTACTTAATGAATTCAATATAATTTAAGAAAAACCTTTAACTTCACATAACTGGAAAATCTTTCATTTTATTATATATTCATTTAAATCAACCTGATATTCATTTAGATCGCTCTACACAAACATCAAGTTATAAAATCATATCCTTTAAAAATTTCTAACTTTTTATTTAATTCCAATTTAACTTAATATTCATCTTCCAACCTTATTCTCATTTAAGTCAATGAAATTCCAGAAATTAAATTTTTAAATAAATGCTTAATCGTATTTGATCTAAAAATCAAACTTAATTTTAAACTTCAAATCAAATTTATACAAAGCTTAAAAACCAGAAATTACCATATATATAATAACCTTTATCAATAACCAAATCAATATCCCATAAACCATATATATATAACTTTACAAAATCATAAAAAAAATCATTTCAAAATATTTATATATATATATATATGACGCGGTGCCTGTATAAAATTTTCTACCTTATGGTCAAGTGATACAGATGTTTATCATTTCAATCCGCAATTAAAAATAAAAATACGGTTGTATATCATTTCAAACCGCAATCCCGAATGAATGAAATGCACGATAACTTGCAGTTTACACAATATAAAATACAGCATCCATTCATCCAAATATCAATCATCAACCATTTATTACAATCATTATCCAATTTAAACAACATCAATATAGAGCATATACATTATACAGGTAATAAATAACATGTATTAATTAACAGTTTATATTCAATAATAAATTTAACTACTGTTAAACTAGAAGTTTATATGCAAAAATAAATGTAAATTTAATTGGCAGTTAATATGAAATAAAAATAAATATAACTATGACAAGCAGTTAATATGCAAATAAATAAATTCTAACTATCAAATTATATGCAATAAATAAAATTAATTAACAGTTAAATTAAATAAATGTGATTTAACAGAGATGACGAATAAACATGCCAAACAGTCATAAACAAATTTCTACTCAAATCCTAAATCAATTTAACAAACATAAGAAATTTTAGAAGTTGTGAGTGGGTTAAAACACCCACCTTTATATGAATATGAAAATAATAGACTTCTAATCAATAGCTTCGCTCTATGCTTCCTTAGTCTTCTTATTGATTGCTAGCTTTGTTCCGTAATTTCTTTTATTTAGATTTACTTAAATTTCCCTCCTTATTATATTAATATATATATATATATATATATATTTGTATTTATGTATGTATTTTTAAAAGGTTTGGAAAAGATTTGAAAAAGAATAATTTGAAAAAGAAAAGGATTAAAATAAGAAGAACTGAAAATTGTAGAGAAGATCAAGTTTTGAAAAGAAAGTTGAAATAGAATAAAACTTGAGAAGAAGAATATTTGAAGAGGAAGGAAAAATTAAAATGAGATAGAATAAGGAGATTTGAAGAAAGAAAAAAAATAAGAAGAAGGAGATTTGAATGGAGGCTAGGGTTTCATTTGCATCATATCGTATTTATAAGGTTAGAGTTAGGTTTAGGGACAAAGAGATTTGAAAGGAGAGGCTGCTATTAATTAGAAATAAAGTAAATATGAACAACTTGGTATTGAAATACAATAAATATGTACCGCCTTTTTTTTCAAAAGTAGCTGGTATTAAAAAGAGGTAATTATTAATTAGAAAGGGAATGAATATGGAGGGACAAAAATAAATGACACGTTTCGTTAGTTTGATTCTAAATTAATTACGTGCTAGATATAGAAAAGTTTGAATACATCATATATATTCTCACTTATTTACAATGACTTAAACAAATCTTTATGTAAATTTAGAGTTGATAAATCTATCAATTGCAGTGCCAAAACTTCTATTTCATTATATTCAAAATTATAAATTAAGTTCCCCAAAATTTCTATTAAATTAAATAATCAATGATTATTCCATCTATAAATTTTAAGTAGATGGATTCAAATGTTGGGTTCAGAAACTATTATTTTAATATTCTTGAATTTCAGTTAAATCTCTATAAATGTAATACTTTAAACGTTAAATTTCATTTATTTTGCAATACTTCAATTAAATTAATAAATATTTCTTTCTATACTTAGATCTATATTAACAAAACGTTAGATTTGGATCGATAGAAATCGATTTACCAAAATTTACCTACACATTACGTAAATAAACAACTATATAAATTTGTCACCTATTAGCTCTTAATTTTATTCTTAAGTTTGTTACCTATCAATTTCGATTATACTTCCATCTATAATGCAAATCCAATCTCCTCTAACTGCATAAATTAGGGCGATTTATTGCAATTGATTTCCCATTAAACTTCATAAATTATCAAATTGAAATCAAAATAAAACGTTTATTTATTATAAAAATCTTGTTGTTTAATTGAATTGACCTTTCACGGATATAATTTACCTTGATCTCCAATTATTACTTAAATACATCACAAAACATTAAATCTATATTCATTACAATTTGTTACCAAAATTAATTTAACGAAATCAATTACGCCCTTAAAAATTTCTATTCATACATTAATTGCTAATTGTTATTCAATTTAAACCCATTCATTTGATTTCCCTATTATGCATCAATTATAAACCCATCATCATAAAGGTGATGTCAACATTTTATACTATAAATTTACCCTTTTATATTCCAATATAAATAAATGCTCACATACAAATTAAGATTCTAAATCCAATTAATTATTCCATTTAATCCATTGATTTATTAACTTTAACTATTGCAATTCATTATCCGTTATAACTTAATATACTAAATAGATGGTTAATCTTAAATACTTTTGTTCTCATTAACGTTTTATTTCTACTTACAAATTAATGCAATTATTACATATCCCTCCCTTGGTTAAAATCCTTCCTATCTCCCTCTTTATTTCCAATTAACGTAAAATGTTATATTCAATTTTCATTAATTTCAATAGATTAAAATTATCATATTTTAAATCCAAATGAATAAATAAAGCTTGATTCTCGTTTAAATATTTAACTTATCTAATTGCAATTTACCTTGTTATCATAAATTAAATTCCGATATGTTGATACAACTTTATTTCTATTCTTTATTCACAAATCATCATATTTATGAAGAACGTTTACGTTATTCTCCATTTATTACCTTAATTTATTTAACGTAACATTTAATTTATATTTATTGCAATGATTTCCAAATCAATTGAATGAATTAAATATATATGTATCACTCATAGTAACTTGTGGTCACAACTCTTGATCACCTTTAATAAGTTTATTATTTACAATCAGAAAATCGCCATTTACTATATATATACGAATTAAATAAATTCAATATTTCCATTTCGTTTTCCTATACTAAATTTATTACTAAGTGTATTTCCTCCATTTCAACAAGTTGGAATTCCATTCTTACTATAACAATCATTTCCCTATTCACTTTTATTAATAACCCACCATCATTGCATTTATTGTCTTTTATTGATTTAATCAAATTACCCCATATTCCTTTAAATTCATACTAACGAACTATTTAATTACTTTTCAATGCATATTTATTCATCAATCAATTCGGCATTTACTTTTCTTTCCTTCAATTTGATTATAAATAACCTAGTATACATTTACATACATTCATTTCATTCCATTCATTTATGGGTATTACATTGAAATTTAATTTATTAGCTAATACCAACATTATTACCATTAATTACAATTGGATCCCCAATTTTATTCAATACCTGAATAAATAACATATATATAAATCAAATCCTTACTTTTTTTCCTCATATTTAAAATCAAATCATAACATTTAAATGATTTTACTGAATTGGAATTTCATTCAAGCCATAAATTATTACTTGCATTAACCTGATTGCTTAATTTATTCCAATTACCGTTTACACTCTTTTATTGCATTAAATCAAATTAATATTTTCATAATTTCTCATATTAAATTTTTATATCCAGGTAAGAATTCTTTTTCTACTTAATTTAATTTAGATTTTATTCAAATTCTATAAATAGGTTTTAAGTCACCATTTACATAATTTATTTTAGCCTTCATTTTAACATTTATTTATCCCCTTTATTATTTTTACTAAAATAAATTACAAAAATCCTATTAAATAAACAAATTAATTGTCGAATTTTACGGGTCGTTACACTCTCCCCCACTCAAAACTTTTCGTCCCCGAAAAGGAAAAAAAGGGAAAAGAAAAAATAAGAAAACAATGTATCTTCCTTAATTAATTTATAAACAAATAAGTTTACAAAATAAAATAATTTAACATAAAGTATATCAATTTATACCTATTTAAATCCTTTATACATAAACTGTTAAAGTTTGTAAACATTTCAACCTTTTTCTAAGTCTAAAATTTACGGAAAATTGTGGCAGAGGCTCCTTTGTACGGAGAGGCTCGGAAGAAAATATAACAATACACACAAATATTTTCCAAAATAATATATATATCCCTACATGGAAAAATACATAAAATGGCGCTATAAACCGTAATCCGAAAACGTACCTGTATGTCGGGCAATTTATGCTAAATTTATGGAACCAAAAGCAGTAGCAATTTGCTTCCATAACCTGCATTTCACTTATAAAATCTAAAGGGTTACAATTTATATAAAGTGAAATATATTAAGTGGTTTCAATCACCAACAACCAATCAATACAACAACCATCAATTTCAACAACAGTATACACAACAAATACAAAACAACCATTCAGTCAAACAAACGAATAGTTGTTCAGGTTCAAACTTTTAAATTGTACGGAATGAAGAATAAACCATCAAGTGCATCATTTACTCAATAGTCTAAGATAAAACTAAACAGATTATTCATTCACCCCAAATCCAATTTTAAAGTATTTTACCCAAACGCCCATAACCAAACAACAACAATCCACTTAACTTTTATTAATTTCATTACATACCTTTGTCGTTTGATTTTCTTTTTACTTATGCAATGATTTATCCTTTACATTTACTCATTAAGTGTTTGCTTCATTTAATTTTTCTTATTATTTACAATTATTCAATCCCATTAACTCAGGTATTTCAGTTCCCTTTTTATTTCTTTGTAACTATTCATTCATTTATTATTGCATGACCTCATTTATTTACACTTTAATTACTTAAGTTTATAATCATCTATTTGTCATACTTACCTTTAATTATATTTATTTGGTAAAATTTCAATTATAACTTAAGTTCATAACATTAAATTCTCATTTAATAGCCAACTTATTGGATACTTCATTACCTACTTTCACTTGTACAAATTCCATTGCATTTCTTATTAAACATTTCAACTTTTCATATTTGGTAAGTTATATATGTTAAAGAAAATGCAGATGAACTTATACAAGTTTTATCTCAATTCTTTTAATTCATTCATTGTTCAATAAATCTTTACCTTTTTCTTATAAGTTACAATTTTAACTTCCTTTTTATTTCCTATAATATAACTTAGCATTAAATCTTTTACCTAAATTAGAGGTTTCAATTATTAATTAATTACTTTTCATTTCACTACACTAATTCGAAACAAATTAATTAATGGAAATTTAAGAATTTAATACCGGGTTAAATTTTAATATATTTTAAAACAATAGATAAATATATCCTTACAACTTATATATCTATAATTATTTTAAAACAATTCAAAATTTATATATATTCAAAAATGAATCTGCAGTAGAACTACCACAGTGGCCTTTCCCCTTCGAAACTCGAAAATGAAAGTCGATGATGCGGCCGCTATCACCGAAATTATTTTCCAGCGACAGAGAGGAAAGTACAAAACTTATTTTCTCAAAAGTCCTTTTTTAAAATAATTCTTTCGAATTACATTGAAATATTTATATCAGAAAGTCTTTATAAATAATATTATTATATTCCAAAATTCATTCGAAAGAAATTTCAAAACCCCGGATCTTAAGTTCTAAATTTCCAGATTTCATTTATTTTATTTTTCAATCTTATTGCTATTATTATTTATACACTTTATCACCTAACAACCAATCTATTGCAGCCAAATATAGATATCATTTGAAAAAAAATTATTTTATATACAGAAAATATAATAGGCAAAAATTATTTCATTCACCTATATTAAAAAAAATATTATGTCGGTCTATCCTATTAAGTGTTTAGAAATCCCTATTGATGTCACAGCGTCCCATGCACCAACTAGAATTTATAAATACAAAACAGAACAGAGTAACACAATATTAAAACCTTTTTATAACACTAACAAATACGCTCTCTCATATATATACACTCAGCGACTCCCATAGGGTATTACTACCCTATTAACAAAGAGTCAAACCCCACAAAGCTAAGGTTTATCGCTAAACCAAAGCTCTGATACCATATGTAACGTCCCGCATTTTCGTACGCTTTAAATCGACACATGCGCCAATTCAAACCATACGGAAGGGCGGATTGTTATGGGGTAAATAAGAAAAACGAGAAAGAATAAAACAAAACAGAATCTCACAACGGAAGGATAAAATATAATAATAAATATACAGTTCGTAGACTGTTTACAAACGTTTGATTCTTCTTTATACAATAAATATCAGAGTTCACATACCAATAATATTAATGCAGCGGAATACAGCGTAGTGGAATATAATTAATAATAATAATAATAGAAATCTTCGTCTTCGTCCTCCAGAGCTAAAGTCTTCGATCCTGAAACGCTCGGACTGACCCGAGCGAATTGAAAAGACAAAACACTCGAGTTAGAACTAAAAGATCTTATGTAAGTTAAATTAATAGAAATGAATATGAGTACAGTAACTCAAGAGATGCTCGAAATTTACATCTCCTAAGGATCCGTTAAACTATTTACTATGTAGTATATTGCGCTATTATAATAGTGTCTAATTGTAAAATAAACTTACTTTTTAATAGCGTTAAGGGGTTACCCATATAGCCCTTAACACAAATAATACCAATAGTCTATACAGTACCGTAATACCTCCTGATCGGAAAGCTGCCAGAGGATACTCCATAGGTACGACATAGATAGAAACTTGTAGAAGGCACGCTAGGGTAGGTGACACGGCACAACTAGGCAATGCCAAGGTAGATATACCAATTACGCTTCCGGGCAGATGGAAACGTGCAGCGCGCAGCTGCCGCCCACCTCGAACAACACCTCCAAAATCAAAAGTAAAGTGGCCACCGAATCAATCCAAAAGTCATAGTATAATATCGAAGGAGTGCGTTCGATCAGAGGAATGACTTCATTAGCCCGTCAATCGATCCTGTTTTAGCCACCTTATGCCAACTCACGGGAGTCGGGTCCACGTATTTACCTTACAGGAAACGCTGCCACCAACCTACTTCATTCTGGAATCTCCACCGCGTACACGGTTGTTAAAGTGGTTTTCGGAGTTGGCAGAGAGTATGACAACATCCGATCCCGGTCTCTTTAACAACCAAACGTTATTATAACACTGTGGTCATTTAAAATAATTTAAACTTTAAAACTAGAATAAAATATCCATTTTAAACCCATATAAATACGATACCATTTATATTTTCAAAACCCCAAATCAATACGATATCATTTAGACCCAAAATCCTATAATGTCATTTTATTTTCCAATATATATTCTTTTCCAAAATCGTAGGGCTTTCAAAGTAAAATATTTAGAAATCAAAACTCTTGAATATAATATTTTCAAATCATATTACCTTGAAAATCATAACTTCGGAACAAATTTCCATCTCTTAAATGGTTAAATATTAAATTACTTTATAAAACACAATAGCTTCTTTAGATTTCACAAATAAATTTTCAAATATCAATTTAAACTTCCAAATACCATTTCAATTCCTGTGTTTCAAAGCTTTAAATATTTCACCATTTCAAACCAACTCATTAGACAATCCCATATATATTAAATTCAATTACTTATTATTTAGACTTAAAATATTTACTTCATGAATTCAATATAATTTAACAAAAACCTTTAACTTCACATAACTGGAAAATCTTTCAATTTACTATATATTCATTTAAATCAACCTGATATTCATTTAGATCGCTCTACACAAACATCAAGTTATAAAATCATATCCTTTAAAAAATTCTAACTTTTTATTTAATTCCAATTTAACTTAATATTCATCTTCCAACCTTATTCTCATTTAAGTCAATGAAACTCCAGAAATTAAATTTTTAAATAAATGCTTAATCGTATTTGATCTAAAAATCAAACTTAATTTTAAACTTCAAATCAAATTTATATAAAGCTTAAAAACCGAAAATTACTATATATATAATAACCTTTATCGATAACCAAATCAATATCCCATAAACCATATATATATATAACTTTACAAAATCATAAAAAAAATCATTTCAAAATATTTATATATATATATATACCACGGTGCCTGTATAAAATTTTCTACCTTATGGTCAAGTGATACAGATGTTTATCATTTCAATCCGTAATTAAAAATAAAAATGCGGTTGTATATCATTTGAAACCGCAATCCCGAATGAATGAAATGCACGATAACTTGCAGTTTACACAATATAAAATACAGCATCCATTCATCCAAATATCAATCATCAACCATTTATTACAATCATTATCCAATTTAAACTACATCAATATAGAGCATATACATTATACAGGTAATAAATAACATGTATTAATTAACAGTTTATATTCAATAATAAATTTAACTACTGTTAAACTAGAAGTTTATATACAAAAATAAATGTAAATTTAACTGGAAGTTGATATGAAATAAAAATAAATATAACTATGACAGGCAGTTAATACGCAAATAAATAAATTCTAACTGTCAAATTATATGCAATAAATAAAATTAATTGACAGTTAAATTAAATAAATGCGATTTAACAGAGATGGCGAATAAACATGCCAAACAGTCATAAATAAATTTCTACTCAAATCCTAAATCAATTTAACAAACATAAGAAATTTTAGAAGTTGTGAGTGGGTTAAAACACCCACCTTTATATGAATATGAAAATAATAGACTTCTAATCAATAGCTTCGCTCTATGCTTCCTTAGTCTTCTTATTGATTGCTAGCTTTGTTTGGTAATTTCTTTTATTTTGATTTACTTAAATTTCCCTCCTTATTATATTAATATATATATATATATGTAAAGAACCGCAAATCCGTACTCCTTTGAGCTGGCAACATTCCACAACAACCCAGCCAAAGAGGAACAAATTTACGAGTCTTTAGGGTTAAAGGAGAAGAAAAGGTTAGAAGAAGAAAGAAAAAAGATAGAACAGAACAGAAAGAAGTAACAATATCAGAATCTCACAATCGCAGCGGAACAACATATAATAGATAAATGAATAATCTTTAAACAAAGAACTATATCAGTTATTACATTACATCATTTTACATTACATTTCATCATCAGAGTGTACAACAACAAACAATAACAAACAGCGGAAAGGAAATATTATATACTAGTAATACGCCATGCTATCCAGCTTGCCTCCAGCAACTCTTGAATTCCAAAATATCCTGATAACCTAACTCTTGACTGCCCGTGTGGAAATTGGTGGGCACCCAGAGTTTAGGAAGGAAAACAATAAACTCCGAGTCATTCATGTGACTGGTGTGAGAACTAAAATATTTTATCTTTAAAACAAAGAACGAGATAATTTTAAAATAGATTCGCAATGCTTTTTAGAAAATGAGACTACCATAAGGCCTCCCGCACACACACACAATGCAAACGCAGAATCGGAGGAGATTTCTCCTTATGATAGTCAAAGATGCTTGATACGCATTAAAAAGAACATTTGATATTATTACTAGTGCATAGTGTAGAGAAAATCATTTCGAAAATAAAGATATAAATCTTAGCCAGCATAGACATTTCGAACTATGCCTACTATAGCTACCATCCAAACAGTGGGGCTCCACCATAAGTGAATGATAGGTTCTACAACTAAAACCGTACAAGATCGTATTGTTTCTTTGGATTTCCAACAAATGGTCAGGCCAAGGAACTTCCCATTGCCATATGAAAACGCCTCTGTAATGACGTCCCGAGAACCAAACCGGATCTCTGCCAACACAAGGCCGGGTTACCCCTAACTGGGTAACTACTGACACGAATATGTCATCCCCCGATCGTAACCGATCTATCCGAGGATCCTCGATTTCCAACAACCACATAAGAATAATAATGCAGTAACCACATAGGCTAAGTATCTGGGCTCCATTCCATGATACCACCTCTATCCAGAAGGAATGACATACACTAAAGAGGCGCTACCCCCTAATAACCTTGCTGCATCCTTCCTGTTTTGACCATTTCCGGGGTGTGAGGTCCGACGAAGTCTCGTCCACAAAGCCACGTTTTATACAAAAGCTGTGCTTCGGGTCAACAAATGATCAAAGTAATGATCACCAAGATAAATGATCAAACAAATGATCATATCACAAATGATCAAACAATGATCATTTCACAGCAACACTCAGCATGCCACACTACCAAATTGGGAGTATATCACTAATAACCTTCAACTACATAACCTATGAGCTCGTACGTCTCAGAGAAGGGTGTTAAGCTAAGAGAATAAATTCTCCGCCACTAACAGAAATATATTTGAAAGAAATCAGCTTTATATCTCAACTTGTAATGTCAGACATACAATCCATACAAGTCTGTTCCGGGCTCGAACAGAACCGAAGGCACTTACAAAGAAGTCCTTGCATTCCGGATAATTTCTAATCACGTCCGGACTTCCCGTCACTAAGGGTGATAAAACCTCTATATCGGAGATCAGCCGATGCAGAGTAACTCAATGGTAATCCTTCCATTTTCAAAAATATCTGGTCTTCAACACCGGTCATCAAATGCAATCCATTACGACGTATCACATATTCGGAATGGGTTATACGACCCCGAGGTCCTTTCCCGGCTAACCCGAATAGTGAGCGCTTATTCAAAAATAAGTGTGGCATTCAAATTCAAGCAATTCACAACAAATACCTATTAAAGGTAAATATTGGTAGTCGGATTATTTAACTATCAATAGGCGTGTTCAACATCATCAAATTCCAAATAATTTCCTAAATTATTTACTTTCCAAAATATCTTTACTAGATATATAATTTCCACACTTTAACCATTTGAAAACAAATTTTCAAATCACTTTTCAATCCTTTATCACTTTTGAAAACAAATTTCAATCATTTTCCTTACTTGGAAATACTTTCATTTCAAAATGGTTCATTTAAACCAATTAAATAAATCCTTACCGATTTACTTAATATTTACGTTCCAAAACCGTAAATTTATTCATTTATTTTTAACAAATTCCCTTTTCTTTTATAAATTCCATAGTAAATTTATAATCGCAAAATATCTATGATATACGATTTTCAGTCGATTTCAAATATTCACTTTCAATTTATCTTTACAAGGATAAATTCTAATACGTTCATTTCACATTGGAAAAATATTTCCATACTTATTTACTAATAAGTAATTCACAAATCTATTTATTTTCAACATTAGAAAATATTCAATATACTTAAATCAAAACTAAGTATATATTTCATTCTTTAAGGAAATCATTCTCTTAAACATATTTATTTGGGCCAAAACGAATGTTGCGCAAAACATCGTTACGACAACCCAAAATCACTAGAATATGGATTTGAAATTTAGATAGATATATAAATCCCAATACTACACAAAACATTTCCTTTCGGAAATCATGTACTATAACAACAGTGTTATAGTCCATCTTTTCCTTCTATTTCTCGAAAACGTCTATTTCAACAATAAATGTTGAAATCTATGTATTCGATTCATAATACATTTTAAAACATCGTTAAACGATTAACTTCATTTTACAATATTCATTTTCCCAAGCATATCCATTTTATTTGATAATATATTCACTGTCCAAAATCGTGAATATACTTCCTTAACCAATTTCAACTTTCAATTTATCAAATTCCATTGATTTCGAATTTATAAACAATGTCTATAAATTCCATTTCTATTTATAAGCTTCGATTTATAAATCTCCTTTATTAATCCAATTTATATTTCGTTTATATGCCGAATCTAACTTATAAGTAAATTACTTATAATCCATTTATTCACAAATCCATTCTTTTATATCATTGTTTGTTTATATAAATCTAAAATTCTTATTTACTTATAAAACTAAATACAACTTTATTTTAACACTTATAAAAGCTCGTTTTATAATTCCAATATCTTTAACTTATAAAATATAAATTTTATAAATCTTTTATATAAACCGTTTATAATAATTCAAAAATCTCAATTTAAATAAACCAATCTCTTTATTAATTTACAAAACGTTATTTAAAACTTATATAACTCCAAAATTACACTTAAGAATTATTTTCCCAAAAATATAACTTTTATAACCATAAAATTAAAATGTTTATTTATTTTAACAATTCAAAATTAAATAAAACGTATACTTTCAAAAATCACTTTAAAAATTCTTTTAAAAACCAAAATCAATATTTTAAAACTTCAAAAATGGATCCGATGATGCAACAGCACCAATAGTCAATCACGACATCCAAATATCATATATCGATATGATAATCAACAAATATCACAATATTTGTAAATAAATCAATATAGTTGAAGAATCCAGTTGGATCCCTCCAACCTGTTTCCCTACATCCAGAAACATTAGCACAATACCAATTCCGTTCCAGTACGGAATTATCGCGGTATATGGGATTTATAAAATATTATCCTCTTAATAGACGGCGCAATAGGGTCTCATCTGCTATATAGTGCGAGAAATCAACAACTGCAATATATACATATGCCAATATATATATATATATTGTTATTATATATAATACCAATTTCACTGTTTATGAAATATTCGCGGTATATGTTTTTAATAAATAACCTCCGCTTACTAACGGCGCATAATGTCTATTTTAACAATAAATAGATAACATCATCATTCAAACATGCATTCAATAATTTTAAATCTAACTATTTAAAATATAAATCGAAACTGATTCGATTGAGTGAGAAGTTCTCACCTTGATTTCAATTTTGTTTTAGCGATTTATTTCGAATAAAATTAAACGCGCGTTTAATTTTATCCGAAATTTTCACTAACTCCAAACGACTCCAATCCAATTCCATAGCGTAGTGCTCGTCCATACGATTCCAACGCAACTAGTTTCGCGCGTTTTCGAACTCGTATGAAAAAGATATGAATTTTTGAAGATACACGGATTTATAATATAAAATTTAAAACATATATTATATATTTTTTTAAACCTAAATCAATCTCAGCCCTTAGATCTGCAACCCTAGAATCCTGGCCACCGGTTTCATCTTCTTCCCAACCCAGTTTACACGCACGTCCCCTAACTCATAGCCCCCATTTTTTGAATCGAATTATGCTCCCTCCATACGAAGCTTGAAGGCGATCGGAGCCCACCGTTGCGTAGCCCCGCTCGAGAGCCACCATCGGCTGCCACCATGTTGAACTCGGCCTCCCCTATCACCTCGATTTGCATGAAAAACGCAGCCCCTTCTCGCTTGATTTCCCGTTGATTCGTTGCTCCATTTTCGATCATCTCCGTATGGATTTGAAGCTCTCATCGTCTTCTACAACTTTGTAGTTGACAACCTTTGCTAATTCCTTACGGATTGAGAGAGATTGAGGAAGAAAGTTTCAAAAATTCTCAGCCATTGGAAAATCAGGGCTGGCTGAAGCAAAACCCTAGGGCTTGAGTGCAAAATGAAATATTGAGGTCCTTATATAGAAAATTTCTCAAAACACTATTCATCGAAAATTTTCCGAACTCCGATTTACGCGCGGTGACCGGCGTTTCTAGGGTTTATCCTGCATTCCGAACACAATGGAACAGGTTTCAGGAGCCAATTCGATCATCTGTGCGAGTTACGGCAATAAACGATCAATTTTAAATTAAATCGGTAAATCAAATTTCTACGCGTTTTAGCTTGCACCGGACAAACGGTAAATCCGATTGACACGAAATTTGAAACCATACGATAATATCACATTACGGATCCGATGAAACTTGTTTCGTCGAAATCTGAGACTGTTCGAAAAATGACTAATTTCACTAGTCGATTAAATATTAAAATATTCAATTTTCACAAATAAACTCTTAATTCGATTTTAAAAGTTCTATAACATCGTTCTAACTCCAATATGATATAATAAAATTTTAAAAATCATTTTCAATCATATTTAACCCTATTTTCATTTATTTCTGGAATTTCAACTATTAAATTATCGATTTAATTATCCAATTAAATCCAATTATTCGAAATAAAATTTATTCGACTTATAAATTTCACTTATTAATATTTAAAATTAATTAAATATTCAAATTTTAATTAATAAAAATTCTGGGTCGTTACATACTTCCCCCCTTAAAAGAATTTCGTCCTCGAAATTAACAAGTAAGAAAAGTTACAGAATCTATTAACTTTCCCTAAATCCATAGTTAAACTTCTTACAATACTTTACTAAGTTTTCAAATCATACTTAGTTATCTTTTCAAAAACAACTACTATTGTTTAACTTTCAGATCCAAATCAAAATTACAGTTTTCACACTTTTTTCAATTTTCTCAAAAATATTCTAACGCCTTAAATTTTCGGAAAAATTCGCCAGAGCCTCCTTTGCGCGACTCGATCCGAAAAAAAATGACAGTATATATATCACAAACATACATCTCATCAAGTGATGAGGCATCCCGCAGGGAAAAAAGTGTAAAAGTACGGTATGTAATCCGAGATATGTACCTTATATTTTATTAGCGAGCATATACGGCTAATATAGCGCGAAAGCGAGCTCCAAAAGCGAAGCGAGCGTAATCCGCACCTACTATACACTCAACAAACAAATGAGTAACATGTATATATGAAAATAACATCAATATACAACATATACCAACAACTACATATGTCAATATAGCAAATGCATCTAAAGTAACAAATGCAACCATCAAACAACTATCATCCAACAAATCCATAACCAAATCAATATTCTTTCATTTCTCATTAATATTCAATGAATTTGTTTTCAATTTAAATCACATTTGATTTATTTGCATTGGATTTACTAACATTCATTTGTTCATTTTCCAATTAGTATACATCCACTAATTTATTCACATTGATTCGCTTTCAATCCAAATCAAATCCAATTCTATTCAAATTTACATATTATCCATTTGAATTTAATTACATAGCTTCCAATTTTGCTAATTCAATTTCATTAACACTTAATGAATTATATACAATCAACTAACAATCAAATAACAACCAATGTTTATTCAATACAACCAAATTTATCCATTTTACATTCAATTTGGTTCAACACTTTAATTCCAATTGGATCATATTAAATTGACTTCCATTCAATTTATTCAACTTCCAATAACATTAGCTTTTAATGAATTAACACTTATATTCATTGTTTCATACTAATTATTTACATTTAATTGATCAACATTTAATCCATTAGTTCAATTCAATTGCTAATTCCTTTAACAATATAATGTTGAATTTCATTTATATAACTCAAGTTCAAATTCTTAATGACTTCATTTCATTAATTCACTTATTAATTTACTTCGATACCAAAATCAACTTCATTCAACTTCACTTAAGTTATATTCCATTTCAAACATCTTATCAAATCCAAATCAAATCCAAATTTTCCAAACAACTTTCTTTTAAACAATTTGGCAGCAATCCCTCTTTTGGAAACCCGAAAATGAACAACAATGATGTCGCGGTCATCATCGAAATTATTTTCCAGCGACCAAAAAGAGTTTAGAGCTTTAATTTCTCCAAAATAATTTTCCCAAAATATCAAATCCTTTCAAAACACTTCTTTGGAATTTTATTTTCATATTATAAATCACGTTTACAAACCTTTTACTTATATAATTTCACTTCTTATATATAAGATTATTTCACAATCGTAAATCACTTTAATTATAATTCCATACTTATAATTCATTTGCTTGTACAATTCATTCTTTTACAGCTGTTGTTTTTATTTAACTTATTCAACAACCAAACAATCAATTCATATACACTTTAATAGTTCTGAAAAATTATTCTTTTATATATAAAATATAATCAAGGTAAAATTATTTAATTTACCCAATTTTAAAACAATACTGTGTCGAATTGTTCTATTCAACTGTTTAGAGATCCCTATCAACAACGTTAATTACTCGTGTTGACCAAAATCCATATACCACTCAACAAACCAATCATCACAACATAAAACAATTTATATTCACTAACAAATACGCGCTCGTATCTATTATTACACTCAAACTCATTCTAGAGCACTACCGACTCTATCTCTAATGAGTAAGACCCAACAGAGCCATGGTTGTCGCTTAACCATAAGCTCTGATACCAAATGTAAAGAACCGCAAATCCGTACTCCTTTGAGCTGGCAACATTCCACAACAACCCAGCCAAAGAGGAACAAATTTACGAGTCTTTAGGGTTAATGGAGAAGAAAAGGTTAGAAGAAGAAAGAAAAAAGATAGAACAGAACAGAAAGAAGCAACAATATCAGAATCTCACAATCACAGCGGAACAACATATAATAGATAAATGAATAATCTTTAAACAAAGAACTATATCAGTTATTACATTACATCATTTTACATTACATTTCATCATCAGAGTGTACAACAACAAACAATAACAAACAGCAGAAAGGAAATATTATATACTAGTAATACGCCATGCTATCCAGCTTGCCTCCAGCAACTCTTGAATTCCAAAATATCCTGATAACCTAACTCTTGACTGCCCGTGTGGAAATTGGTGGGCACCCAGAGTTTAGGAAGGAAAACAATAAACTCCAAGTCAGTCATGTGACTGGTGTGAGAACTAAAACAGTTTATCTTTAAAACAAAGAATGAGATAATTTTAAAATAGATTCGCAATACTTTTTAGAAAATGAGACTACCATAAGGCCTCCCGCACACACACACAATGCAAACGCAGAATCGGAGGAGATTTCTCCTTATGATAGTCAAAGATGCTTGATACGCATTAAAAAGAACATTTGATATTATTACTAGTGCATAGTGTAGAGAAAATCATTTCGAAAATAAAGATATAAATCTTAGCCAGCATAGACATTTCGAACTATGCCTACTATAGCTACCATCCAAACAGTGGGGCGCCACCATAAGTGAATGATAGGTTCTACAACTAAAACCGTATAAGATTGTATTGTTTCTTTGGATTTCCAACAAATGGTCAGGCCAAGGAACTTTCCATTGCCACATGGAAACGCCTTTGGAATGACGTCCCGAGAACCAAACCGGATCTCTGCCAACACAAGGCCGGGTTACCCCTAACTGGGTAACTACTGACACGAATATGTCATCCCCCGATCGTAACCGATCTATCCGAGGATCCTCGATTTCCAACAACCACATAAGAATAATAATGCAGTAACCACATAGGCTAAGTATCTGGGCTCCATTCCATGATACCACCTCTATCCAGAAGGAATGACATGCGCTAAAGAGGCGCTACCCCCTAATAACCTTGCTGCATCCTTCCTGTTTTGACCATTTCCGGGGTGTGAGGTCCGACGAAGTTTCGTCCACAAAGCCACGTTTTATACAAAAGCTGTGCTTCGGGTCAACAAATGATCAAAGTAATGATCACCAAGATAAATGATCAAACAAATGATCATATCACAAATGATCAAACAATGATCATTTCACAGCAACACTCAGCATGCCACACTACCAAATTGGGAGTATATCACTAATAACCTTCAACTACATAACCTCTGAGCTCGTACGTCTCAGAGAAGGGTGTTAAGCTAAGAGAATAAATTCTCCACCACCAACAGAAATATATTTGAAAGAAATCAGCTTTATATCTCAACTTGTAATGTCAGACATACAATCCATACAAGTCTGTTCCGGGCTCGAACAGAACCGAAGGCACTTACAAAGAAGTCCTTGCATTCCGGATAATTTCTAATCACGTCCGGACTTCCCGTCACTAAGGGTGATAAAACCTCTATATCGGAGATCAGCCGATGCAGAGTAACTCAACGGTAATCCTTCCATTTTCAAAAATATCTGGTCTTCAACACCGTCATCAAATGCAATCCATTACGACGTATCACATATTCGGAATGGGTTATACGACCCCAAGGTCCTTTCCCGGCTAACCCGAATAGTGAGCGCTTATTCAAAAATAAGTGTGGCATTCAAATTCAAGCAATTCACAACAAATACCTATTTAAAGGTATATTTGGGAGTCGGATTATTTAACTATCAATAGGCGTGTTCAACATCACCAAATTCCAAATAATTTCCCAAATTATTTACATTCCAAAATATCTTTACTAGATATATAATTTCCACACTTTAACCATTTGAAAACAAATTTTCAAATCACTTTTCAATCCTTTATCACTTTTGAAAACAAATTTCAATCATTTTCCTTACTCGGAAATACTTTCATTTCAAAATGGTTCGTTTAAACCAATTAAATAAATCCTTACCGATTTACTTTATATTTACATTCCAAAACCGTAAATTTATTCATTTATTTTTAACAAATTCCCTTTTCTTTTATAAATTCCATAGTGAATTTATAATCGCAAAATATCTATGATATACGATTTTCAGTCGATTTCAAATATTCACTTTCAATTTATCTTTACAAGGATAAATTCTAAAACGTTCATTTCACATTGAAAAAATATTTCCATACTTATTTACTAATAAGTAATTCACAAATCTATTTATTTTCAACATTAGAAAATATTCAATATGCTTAAATCAAAACTAAGTATATATTTCATTCTTTAAGGAAATCATTCTCTTAAACATATTTATTTGGGCCAAAACGAATGTTGCGAAAAACATCGTTACGACAACCCAAAATCACTAGAATAGGGATTTGAAATTTAGATAGATATATAAATCCCAATACTATACAAAACATTTCCTTTTGGAAATCATGTACTATAACAACAATGTTATAGTCCATCTTTTCCTTCTATTTCTCGAAAACGTCTATTTCAACAACAAATGTTGAAATCTATGTATTCGATTCATAATACATTTTTAAAACATCGTTAAACGATTAACTTCATTTTACAATATTCATTTTCCCAAGCATATCCATTTTATTTGATAATATATTCACTGTCCAAAATCGTGAATATACTTTCTTAACCAATTTCAACTTTCAATTTATCAAATTCCATTGATTTCGAATTTATAAACAATGTCTATAAATTCCATTTCTATTTATAAGCTTCGATTTATAAATCTCCTTTATTAATCCAATTTATATTTCATTTATATGCCGAATCTAACTTATAAGTAAATTACTTATAATCCATTTATTCACAAATCCATTCTTTTATATCATTGTTTGTTTATAAATCTAAAATTCTTATTTACTTATAAAACTAAATACAACTTTATTTTAACACTTATAAAAGCTCGTTTTATAATTCCAATATCTTTAACTTATAAAATATAAATTTTATAAATCTTTTATATAAACAGTTTATAATAATTCAAAAATCTCAATTTAAATAAACCAATCTCTTTTTTAATTTACAAAACGTTATTTAAAACTTATATAACTCCAAAATTACACTTAAGTATTATTTTCCCAAAAATATAACTTTTATAACCATAAAATTAAAATGTTTATTTATTTTAACAATTCAAAATTAAATAAAACGTATACTTTCAAAAATCAATTTAAAAATTCTTTTAAAAACCAAAATCAATATTTTAAAACTTCAAAAATGGATCTGATGATGCAACAGCACCAAATAGTCAATCACGACATCCAAATATCATATATCGATATGATAATCAACAAATATCACAATATTTGTAAATAAATCAATACAGATGAGGAATCCAGTTGGATCCCTCCAACCTGTTTCCCTGCATCCACAAATATTAGCACAATACCAATTCCGTTCCAGTACGGAATTATCACGGTATATGGGATTTATAAAATATTATCCGCTTAATAGACGGCGCAATAGGGTCTCATCCGCTATATAATGCGGGAAATCAACAACTGCAATATATACATATGCCAATATATATATATATTGCTATTATATATAATACCAATTTCACTGTTTATGAAATATTCGCGGTATATGTTTTTAATAAATAACCTACGCTTACTAACGGCGCATAATGTCTATTTTAACAATAAATAGATAACAATCATCATTCAAACATGCATTCAATAATTTTAAATTTAACTATTTAAAATATAAATCGAAACCGATTCGATTGAGTGAGAAGTTCTCACCTTGATTTCAATTTTGTTTTAGCGATTTATCTCGAATAAAATTAAACGCGCGTTTAATTTTACCCAAAATTTTCACTAACTCCAAACGACTCCAATCCAATTCCATAGCGTAGTGCTCGTCCATACGATCCCAACGCAACTGGTTTCGTGCGTTTTCAACCTCGTATGAAAAAGATATGAATTTTTGAAGAAACACGGATTTATAATATAAAATTTACAACATATATTATATATTTTTTAAAACCTAAATCAATCTCAGCCCTTAGATCTGCAACCCTAGAATCCTGGCCACCGGTTTCATCTTCTTCCCAACCCAGTTTACACGCACGTCCCCAAACCCATAGCCTCTATTTTTTGAATCGAATTATGCTCCCTCCATACGAAGCTTGAAGACGATCGGAGACCACCGTTGCGAAGCCCCGCTCGAGAGCCACCATCGGCTGCCACCATGTTGAACTTGGCCTCCCCTATCACCTCGATTTGCGTGAAAAACGCAGCCCCTTCTCGCTTGATTTCCCGTTGATTCGTTGCTCCGTTTTCGATCATCTCCGTATGGATTTGAAGCTCTCATCGTCCTCTACAACTTTGTAGTTGACGACCTTTGCTAATTCCTTACGGATTGAGAGAGATTGAGGAAGAAAGTTTCGAAAATTCTCAGCCATTGGAAAATTAGGGCCGGCTGAAGCAAAACCCTAGGGCTTGAGTGCAAAATGAAATATTGAGGTCCTTATATAGAAAATTTCTCAAAACACTATTCATCGAAAATTTTCCGAACTCCGATTTACGCGCGGTGACCGGCGTTTCTAGGGTTTATCCTGCATTCCGGACACAATGGAACAGGTTTCAGGAGCCAATTCGATCATTTGTGCGAGTTACGGCAATAAACGATCAATTTTAAATTAAATCGGTAAATCAAATTTCTACGCGTTTTAGCTTGCACCAGACAAACGGTAAATCCGATTGACACGAAATTTGAAACCATACAATAATATCACATTACGGATCCGATGAAACTAGTTTCGTCGAAATCCGAGACCGTTTGAAAACTGACTATTTTAACTCGCCAAATTAATATTAAAACGATTTCGATGCGTTTCGAGCTGCCACGGTCAAACGAAAACTCCGATTGCTACCAAAATTGAAATCTGATAATAACTAACTATTATGGATCCAATGGAACTGGTTTCGCCCAATTCTGAGACTGTTCGAAAAATGGCTAATTTCACTAGTCAATTAAATATGAAAATATTCAATTTTCACAAATAAACTCTTAATTCGATTTTAAAAGTTCTATAACATCGTTCTAACTCCAATATGATATAATAAAATTTTAAAAATCATTTTCAATCATATTTAACCCTATTTTCATTTATTTTTGGAATTTCAATTATTAAATTATCGATTTAATTATCCAATTAAATCCAATTATTCGAAATAAAATTTATTCGACTTATAAATTTCACTTATTAATATTTAAAATTAATTAAATATTCAAATTTTAATTAATAAAAATCCTGGGTCGTTACAATATATGTATTTTGTATGTATTTTTAAAAGGTTTGGAAAAGATTTGAAAAAGAAGAATTTGAAAAAGAAAAGGATTGAAATAAGAAGAACTGAAAATTGTAGAGAAGATCAAGTTTTGAAAAGAAAGAAGAAAGTTGAAATAGAATAAAACTTGAGAAGAAGAATATTTGAAGAGGAAGGAAAAATTAAAATGAGATAGAATAAGGAGATTTGAAGAAAGGAAAAAAAAATAAAAGAAGGAGATTTGAATGGAGGCTAGGGTTTTATTTGCATCATATCGTATTTATAAGGTTAGAGTTAGGTTTAGGGACAAAGAGATTTGAAAGGAGAGGCTGCTATTAATTAGAAATAAAGTAAATATGAACAACTTGGTATTGAAATACAGTAAATATGAACAGCCTTTTTTTTAAAAGTAGCAGGTATTAAAAAGAGGTAATCATTAATTAGAAAGGGAATGAATATGGAGGGACAAAAATAAATGACACGTTTCGTTAGTTTGATTCT
The DNA here is from genome assembly GCA_030765085.1 of Allium cepa. Classification (NCBI taxonomy): domain Eukaryota; kingdom Viridiplantae; phylum Streptophyta; class Magnoliopsida; order Asparagales; family Amaryllidaceae; genus Allium; species Allium cepa. Next base: position 66,534,782 of record CM060935.1, read on the forward strand.
AAATTAATTAAGTGCTAGATACAGAAAAGTTTGAATACATCATATATATTCTCATTTATTTACAATGACTTAAACAAATCTTTATGTAAATTTAAAGTTGATAAATCTATCAATTGCAGTGCCAAAACTTCTATTTCATTATATTCAAAATTATAAATTAAGTTCCCCAAAATTTCTATTAAGTTAAATAATCAATGATTATTCCATCTATAAATTTTAAGTAGATGGATTCAAATGTTGGGTTCAGAAACTATTATTTTAATATTCTTAAATTTCAGTTAAATCTCTATAAATGTAATACTTTATACGTTAAATTTCATTTATTTTGCAATACTTCAGTTAAATTAATAAATATTGCTTTCTATACTTAAATCTATATTAACAAAACGTTAGATTTGGATCGATAGAAATCGATTTACCAAAATTTACGTACACATTATGTAAATAAACAACTATATAAATTTGTCACCTATTAGCTCTTAATTTTATTCTTAAGTTTGTTACCTATCAATTTCGATTATACTTCCATCTATAATGCAAATCCAATCTCCTCTAACTGCATAAATTAGGGTAATTAATTGCAATTGATTTCCCATTAAACTTCATAAATTATCAAATTGAAATCAAAATAAAACGTTTATTTATTATAAAAATCTTGTTGTTTAATTGAATTGACCTTTCACGGATATAATTTACCTTGATCTCCAATTATTACTTAAATACATCACAAAACGTTAAATCTATATTCATTACAGTTTGTTACCAAAATTAATTTAACGAAATCAATTACGCCCTTAAAAATTTCTATTCATACATTAATTGCGAATTGTTATTCAATTTAAACCCATTCATTTGATTTCCCTATTATGCATCAATTATAAACCCATCATCATAAAGGTGATGTCAACATTTTATACTATAAATTTACCCTTTTATATTCCAATATAAATAAATGCTCACATACAAATTAAGATTCTAAATCCAATTAATTATTCCATTTAATCCATTGATTTATTAACTTTAATTATTGCAATTCATTATCCGTTATAACTTAATATACTAAATAGATGGTTAATCTTAAATACTTGTTCTCATTAACGTTTTATTTCTACTTACAAATTAATGCAATTATTACATATCCCTCCCTTAGTTAAAATCCTTCATATCTCCCTCTTTGTTTCCAATTAACGTAAAATGTTATATTCGATTTTCATTAATTTCAATAGATTAAAATTATCATATTTTAAATCCAAATGAATAAATAAAGCTTGATTCCCGTTTAAATATTTAACTCATGTAATTGCAATTTACCTTGTTATCATAAATTAAAATATTTCTATTATTTATTCACAAATCATCATATTCATGAAGAACATTTACGTTATTCTCCATTTATTACCTTAATTTATTTAACGTAACATTTAATTTATATTTATTGCAATGATTTCCAAATCAATTGAATGAATTAAATATATATGTATCACTCATAGTAACTTGTGGTCACAACTTTTGATCACCTTTAATAAGTTTATTATTTACAATTCAAAAATCGCCATTTACTATACATATACGAATTAAATAAATTCAATATTTCCATTTCGTTTTCCTATACTAAATTTATTACTAAGTGTATTTCCTCCATTCCAACAAGTTGGAATTCCATTCTTACTATAACAATCATTTCCCTATTCACTTTTATTAATAACCCACCATCATTGCATTTATTGTCTTTTATTGATTTAATCAAATTACCCCATATTCCTTTAAATTCATACTAACGAAATATTCAATTACTTTTGAATGCATATTTATTCATCAATAAATTCGGCATTTACTTTTCTTTCCTTCAATTTGATGATAAATAACCTAGTATACATTTACATACATTCATTTCATTCCATTCATTTATGGGTATTGCATTGAAATTTAATTTATTAGTTAATACCAACATTATTACCATTAATTACAATTGGATTCCCAATTTTATTCAATGCCTGAATTAATAACATATATATAAATCAAATCCTTACTTTTTTTCCTCATATTTAAAATCAAATCATAACATTTAAATGATTTTACTGAATTGGAATTTCATTCAAGCCATAAATTATTACTTGCATTAACCTGATTGCTTAATTTATTCTAATTACCATTTACACTCTTTTATTGCATTAAATCAAATTAATATTTTCATAATTTCTGATATTAAATTTTTATATCCAGGTAAGAATTCTTTTTCTACTTAATTTAATTTGGATTTTATTCAAATTCTATAAATAGGTTTTAAGTCACCATTTACATAATTTATTTTAGCCTTCATTTTAACATTTATTTATCCCCTTTATTGTTTTTACTAAAATAAATTACAAAAATCCTATTAAATAAACAAATTAATTGTCGAATTTTACGGGTCGTTACACTAGTGTTCGTGCAAACCTTTTGAGGATAAGATTTTAACAATAAATCTAGACTAAGACCTATATAAAAAATCATACTTATGTTTGTTTGGTCTTCATCGATCTTCCTTTAGCTTTGCACATATCTCTTCCTTGTTTGTTGAAGCATACTGTCATTGATCAAAATCTTCGTATATCAACATTCTCCCCCTTTTTGATTGATGACAATACCGATTTATTCTAGAGATGTATTTACTTATTTTCTCCCCCTGAATGTATGCACTATCTTTATTTTTGTAAATCCATTTTGTTCCTATTACTGATTGATTATTAGGACAGGGAACTAATTCCCAAACATCGTTACGTTCAAATTGATTTAATTCTTCTTGCATTGCGATAATCCAATAATCATCTATTGATGCTTCTTTAGGATTTTTAGGTTCTATTGATGAAATGAAAGCTACATGACCCATTTGATTTAGTTGATTTCTTATCCTAACTTGAGAATTTATTTCTCCTATTATATTTTGAGTTGGATGATCTCGTAATATTCTAGGAGGAGATCTTAGTTCATTATCTTTGTTTTCAAGATTTGTTTCTTCTATATTTATCGATTCTTCATCATCTTTTATATTAAAATTTTTATTAAAATTTTCATCAAAAGATATATGCAAAGTTTCTTTAATTATGTTTGTTCGTTTGTTAAATACTCGATATGCTTTACTTCGTTCTGAGTATCCTACGAAAAATTCCTTCGTCGGCTTTTGGGTCGAATTTTCCTAGTTGATCTTTTGTATTTAAAATGAAACATTTTGATCCAAATATTTTAAAATAAGATATATTTGGCTTTTTATTATTAAATAGTTCATAAGAAGTATTTTAGTTAATGGTCTAATTGATATTCTATTTAATACATAACATGCAGTAGCAACGGCTTCTGCCCAAAAATGTTTTGGTAGAGAACATCCATTTAATAATGTTCTTGCGCATTCTTGTAATGTTCTATTCTTTCTTTCTACAACTCAATTTTGTTGAGGAGTTCTAGGAAATGAAAAGTTATGATTTATTCCTTTCTTTTTACAAAAAGTTTCAAAAGCTTCATTTTCGAATTCGCCTCCATGATCGCTTCGAATATTTTTAATTTTCAAATCTTTAGTGTTTTGAATTCTTTTGACAAATGTTTTAAAATGCTCAAAAGTGTCACTTTTATTTTTCATAAAAATAGTCCATGTATATCTTGAAAAATCATCAACTATTACAAATACGTATCGATTATGATTAATGGATTGAACTTGTGATGGTCTAGATAAATCCATATGTAGTAATTCTAATGGTTGTAAAGTCGAAATATTTTTCTTAGATTTGAAAGATGATTTCGTTAATTTTCCTTTTTGACAATCATCACAAGGATTATTTATTTTAAAGTTTATTTTGGGTAAACCTCTTACTAATTCATTTTTAGAAAGTTTTCTAATAGTTTTAAAATTTATATGACAAAATCTTTTATGCCATAACCAAGGATCATTATCTTTGGCAAGTGAACACATACTTGAATTATGATTAATATTCATATTTAGAACATAAATATTTATATCTCTATTTCCTTCAAAAACAAGATTTTGGTTTTGATCAAAAATACTACATTTATTATCCGAGAAAGTTATTTTAAAACCTTTGTCACACAGTTGACTTATGCTAAGTAGATTATGTTTTAAATTTTCAACTAATGAAACATTTGTTATAAAAGGTAAATTTGACGTACCGTAATTGATCACATCTCCTTTGCCAATGATATAGCCTTTTGAATTGTCTCCGAAGGTAACCGAGCCACCATCAAAGTATGTGATGTTTGCAAGCATATCTTTGTCTTCGGTCATGTGTTTTGAACAACCACTGTCTAATATCCATTTCTTCTTTTTGAGTGGGACTTGAAAATAAGTATGAAATTATTGGTACCCACCTTTTAATATGGTCCTAAAAAGTTAGAGTTTAGGAAACCAAACCCAATTTGGTTCAGTATCCTTTTTATAAATATAGTTTTCATTATGATGAACATTATCCATAAATGTTTTAAAATATTTATTTCTTATTAATACATTGTTAGTCTTTGGTACCCAAATTTTAACTACGTTGGTTTCTACTTTTGTTTTAATAGGTTTTTTTTAGCAATATTTGTTGTTTTGGATCAACATTCCTGTTAAGTTTTATATTTTTCTTATTAGGAATTTTTGACTCTTTTTTATAACCTAAACCTTGTTTATTTGAAGATGATTGAGAATTTTCTAATATTTTAGATAAATTTTCTCTTCCTTTGTTAAAGTTAGAAACATTTTTAGTGATGTCATCTAATTTAGCTTGAAGACTATTATTTTCTAATTCAACATGTTTAATCTTAATTTTTAACTCGTGATTTTCAGAAACAAATACATCATTCTTTTTCTTTTGAGTTTCAATTTCTTGAATTAAAAGTGATAATTGAGTTTCTGAATTTGAATAAGATTCTTGAACTATTTCAAGTTCTTCTTCAAGAATTTTCTTTTCATCATTTAGCATATCGCTCTCAAACTCAGCTTTGTTTTGTTTTTCACGAATTTCCTTAATTTTCTTTTTAAGAATTTTTATTGTGCTTAAAAGTTCAGTGTTTACTTCAATTAAATCGTCGAAAGTTAAATTACTTACCTCAGAATTTTGAGCCATGCAGCATACATTTGCCTGTTCATTGTCACTATCATTTTCGAATGAAGATGAATCTAAATCGTCCCATGTTACAGAAAATGCCTTCTTTTTGAATTTATCCTTCTTGTTTTTGTTGTTGAAGCTTTTCTGATTTTCCTTCATTTGTTCTTTACAATCTTTTTGCATGTGTCCTTTCTTGTGACAATTGAAGCATTCTATATTTGAGGATGAAGGTTTGTTCAAGAAGTTCTTTTTGAATCCGTTTTTGTTTCCTTTCTACACTTTAAGAATTTCTTGAAATTTTTGGCTATAAATGCTAGATCCTCATCTTCAGACTCTGATTCTTCCTTTTCCGCATGAAAAGCAACATTCTTTCTTTCTTGAGCTTGATCTTTCTTAGCTTGCATATTTACTTCATACAACATAAGATTTCCAATCAATTCTTCTGGTTTCATTGTAGATAGATCATTTGCTTCCTCGATTGCTAGTACTTTTCTTTACCATTCATCAGTGAGTGAATTTAGAACTTTAGACACAATGTCAAAATCCGTGTATTTTTCTCCTAGTCCTATTAAGGCACGATGAATGTCTTGAAATCTCGAGTACATGTCATTGATGGATTCATTTTGTCGCATTCTAAAGTTTTGGAATTGGTTCTTCAGCATGGATATCTTTATTTGTTTAACTTTGTTTGTGCCTTAATGTATGACTTTAAGTGTTTCCCATATCTGATATGCAGTAGTACATATGCAAACATGGTTGAATTCATTTCTATCCAGGGCGCAAAATAGCATATTCATAGATTTGGCATTTGCACTAGCTTCATTCTTCTGAGTTTGTGTCCATGTAGGATACTCGGTCGTGGGTACAACAAACTCTGCTTGAGTAGCATTCCAGGCTTCGAAACTTGTTGCTTGCATATAAATCCTCATCCTTGTAGCCCAATAGTTGTAGTTTAGTCCATTGAATAGGGGGGGTCTTTGGGTAGATTGTCCTTCCGCAAATGTAGAACTAGAGGCAGATGTTGTGCTTGTACTTGCGTTATTTTCCACATTATCAATATGTCTGATCACGGTGTTATGGTTATAGGACGGCCTTGCTCTGATACCAATTAAAAGATGGGGCTATGTGGTAGGATCATGTAATATGGAATAACGGAATAGTCTAGGTAGATAAAGTAGGTAAATGCAAGGAGGCACCAGGATTTTATACTGGTTCGGACCTCTAGTCCTACGTTCAGTCCCTAAGCTTCACTTAGGAATTTTGTAACAGCCCGCAAATCCGTATCCCTTGAGTTAACACTATTCTACAACAATCAACTCAAGTTGCACAGAAATACGAACCATTTGGGTTTAAGAAGAAGAGGTAGAAGAGGAGAAAACAAAATCAACATCAGAATCTGACCATCGCAGCGGAATAAAATATAATAAATAATAAATACTCTTTACTCAAAATCAAATATATCTGTTTACATAAATTACATCCTTAGAGTACATCAGTCACAGCTCACATTAATAACATACAATGGATACACAGCAACTCAACAGCGGAATAATATATATATACAAGTACGTGAGTACGTATCGTCATCCAGCTCGTCTCCTGAGCTCCACAGCGTCATAACCTGTATTCTATAATACTCGGTCTGACCCGAGCATTATAGTTAAATAATACCCGAGTCAGTCTGGAATACCAGCGTAAGAAAATCACACCCAATTGATTATTAAAGTTTTAGAAATCCTTGAAAACAAGAGCATCTCGTAAGACCACGCCACAAATAAACATGTCGGGTTTTTACCTTACGATAGCTAAAACGATTTTTATAGAAATCCTCTGATATTATAATAGGGTCTATATACAAATACTTATAAAATAGCCGAAATTGTTACATCTATTAAATTTCAGCTACTAGCCACAGAGTGGGTAATACAAACAAAACTCGTACAAGGCTCGTAGGGAGAATGGATTTCCAACAATGACTAGGCACTGGGGTACCAACTGTCACAGTACGTGGTCTAGATCACAGTACCGAGGACTACTCCCTTCGTCCCCTGCAACACAAGGCCGGAACCATTCCTTACTGAACAGTCCCGAACAAGATAAACCCCGTGGTTGGCGCGACCAACCACCCACTAAGCCGAGAATATATAAGGGAAATATAGACAGGGGAAATATCTTGTCCTGCTTGGGCATGACCCACCTAACCTTGCTGCATATCCCCTGATTTTCAGTCATTCCCATTTGATGAGGCTTGAGGCTAAGCGTTACCTTTAAAGAACGTTTCACTTAGAATGCCCATCGTCCACCTGACGATGTTTCGCAAGCATTCGTCCATACAAGTCCGTCCCGGGTTCGAACGGAACCGATGGCACTATTCCTACTACATCCATTTTGGAAATATCCTCAGGATTAGTAGCGACTGGCCCTTGCACTTCACTGCTCCATCTTCGACTTCGAACACGTTTTTCGCACGAAAACGTACAAACCGGATCGAAGTGGTTTTCGAGAAATAAATCTCGATCCCGGTCTCTTCGAAACGATCAACGCAGTTGGCCAATATTGATAGTCGGTTATTTAACTATCAATTAACATTCACGAACATCCATCAAACAATAAATAATTTTCCAAATTATTTATTTATCTCAAAATATCTTCGCAAGATATATTTTTCACCTTTCAAACCCCTTTTGAAAGCAGTTTCAAATTTATCTTCCTTTTTCAGAATAAACTTTCCCAAATATTTTCTATCTCCACTGAAATCACCAAGTACAAAACTAGAATTTAAAATAATTTAAAACACTTTACTTTGAAATATATTTTAAAACATTTAAATTAAAGCTATTTTAATAATTTGTTAAAAATACATACTATATAAATATTTGAAATAAAGTTACTTAGTAAATATAAAATAAGATTTCTTCTTTTAAAAACAAAATACTAAGTTACTTCTTAATAATTACTACTAAAATAGATTAAAAGAAAATCTTACTTGAGACCTTAAACATTAGAAATAATAAATTTTACAAAACTTACTTTCCTTAAAAAAAAATTTAAAACATTTAATTTATATTTAAAAGTTTACTTTTTAAAAAAACATGTACTTGGCTATCCAGAGAAAATTCCAACTTAAATCAATTTTCCCAAATTGATTTCCAATTTATTTTATTGAAATAAATTTCTTTACTTCCTTAATTCAATTTAAAATTCATTAATTGAGACTTATTATTAATGTTATTATTTTCCGTTTGTTTTTAAACCTTTTTAAGTGAAATATCCGAATTTCAGTTTTTCCCAACTTCTTCTTTATTCCTTTTAATAATTTAAATCTTAAATTTTAAATAAATATTTTATTCTTTTAATTAATATCACTGAAGATTAAAATTCATTAACTCTTTGTTTCTTCAAATTTCCATTCTATACTCAAGATTTATTTATTAGAAATTTAAAGTCACTTTATTTCTTTCCAATTCATTTAAAAATTTAATTCAAATTTCTATAATCATTCTACTTACAATTTCACTTCTTTTATTATCTTACAAAAATCCAATTTTATATATTTTTAGTAATTCATCATACCCAAATATATTCAATCGAACCATAGCATTCAATATTCCAATAAAGATCATCATAGAATATCAAATAAATCACAATAGAGGGTATTAAATAATTTAAATAAATATTGAGGGGTCCAGTTGGATCCCTCCAACCTGTTTTCCCTGTACCACAGATGTTAGCACAACATAATATACCAATTCCAGAATATATCATACTACAGCACATCAATCAATCAATTTCAACCATTCAACAATTATTTAAATTTAATCATTTAAATTTAAATTTAAATAAACTGAGTGAGATTAACTCACCTTCGCTTTCCGTTTTGTAATCCATTCCCATCTTTACTATTACTTCCCAATTTTGTACCTAGTATAAATATTTATGTGTTTTATTAATATCCGAGATAACCTACCAACAATTTACAAATAAATTAATTAAATTTACCAATAATTTAATTTAAAAATAATCATTGGGTTTAAATTAATAATTTGATTTTAACAAATTTTCTTTTCAATAAACTATTTTTCCCATTAATCCCAAAACAGAAGGGGTTTTATACTTTACTATAATCTTCTGTATATATAAAAACTGCACATATTGTTATTAAATCAAACTAGAAAATGAAGAAATCAATAACTGCAGAATCAATTAATACCTTACTGCTTAGAATAGTGCATAACGGCAATCCTAAAAGCCAGCATCGCAAACAAAGTCAATGACACCAACTGACATCGGTCCATTGCCGTCTCCCCATGCACTCGAGTCGCGAACTGATCTGATGACCGAGTTTTCCCCAAAACCTCACCCTCACGATCGCGCAGCGTCGTAGCAGGTCGAACAACCATGCTTTCCAGAACCCTAGCGTTGACGTTGCCGAACCATTCTTACCATCGCGAGGACCAAATCGACATCGATAGAATCTGAGCTTCGTCCTCAACTTTGAACCACCCACGAACATGCCGCCTTCAACCCTAGCGTGTTCGAATGCCATTCAATTTGATTCGATCTTCCACTGATTTCGTTTTGGTTTTATCTGTTTATTTGTTTGTTTTTATTTTATTTTTTTATTTTTATTTTCCGAAAATGGAGGCTTCGATTTTGATTTGGAAAAAGAAAAAGGATCGGCTTTAATTTGAAGAGAGGGATAGGAAGCCTCGGCTTCGAATAGAAGGGAAAAACGAAAAGGAAATTCGCGAGTTTATGAACTGAAAAGAAAAACAGTGAACGAATTTGAACCTCGTTTGAATGATTTTCAGAAGACGAAGAAAAAGGGAAACGTGCTGTCATATAGAGAAGTGGCTTCTAAAGAAAGATAGCAGCCTTAGATATTTAATTTTTTTTTTCTGCTTTGATTTGAACGATGGGAAATAAAGGTTGACGTGATATTAATTTGACTGGTTAACTAACAATTTAATTTGATTTAAATTTGAATTAACATTGACTCGAACTACACAACCTAAAATCTCGACCTCCTATCGCAACGTGCCGCTAGGCGTTTATAATGTTATATCCCTATTACGAACGCAATGGAAAAGGTTTTGAGGCCTAACTCGATCGTATAGAGAAGATAGCTTTTTGAATCCAGTTTTTATGTTAAATTTCAATTAAATTTTCAGCCCGTTTACTTATCGCACGGCCAAACGATCACTCCAAATACTACGAATATTGAAATCCAGTAATAATTCAATATTACGGACCAAATGGAACTGGTTTCGCCGAATTCCAAGACCGTGCCTCGAAAGGTTATTTTTAAATTCAATTTAAACAATCAAAATATTAAAACTGAACAAACCACTGTTAATTTCAATTTTACAATTTCTATGATTTCCAGTGTTATCAATATAAATTTTACAAGCCTTCAACTTATCTTTAACAGGCTTAAAATTCCAGATTCACATTTTACCCAATTTCCAAAAATTAAATTCATCAATTAATTATCCAATAAATATTGATATTTGGAGTTCAAGTTAAAATTAAAATTTTTAATACTCCAAATTGATTAAATATCCCGATTTAAATTGCTTAAAATTTCCGGGTCGTCATATTCTTTCCCCCTTAAAAGAATTTCGTCTCCGAAATTACTAGTTAGGAAGAATGGTCCAATACCCGTTATTATTTTTCCAAAACCAACCATTTAACATCCTACCAATTATTTTTTAAATAAACGACACATTTCCTTTCTTATTACCTTTCCAAATCTTCCCCTAATTTGCAAGCAAACCTATTTGCCCAATCATTTAAGTTTCAATTTAAAACCAATTTGGAATTATCAAAATTTTCCAAAAATTTTCTAACACCCTGAATTCCCAAAAAAAATTCGCCAGCGTCTCCTTTGCGCTGCTAGCCCGGTACAACTACAAAATGGCTCCACGGCCTCCCAAATCCAAAAAGAAAACAAAAGGCTAAGTGGCTCAATCCAAATCCAAATCTCAATCAAATTTCATACCAAATTTAAATACATACCTTTTTGTCGAGCATTTCAAATTTATCTCTTGAAACCAAATCAAATTTTCTTTTCCCTTTTATATACCTGCATATCCTTATTTAGCATTTTAAGCAAGCGGCTTATTATTTTTAGCATAAAGCACAACCAAATCCATCCACACGGCCCACCGGTACCTGTACTTACTCAATTTAAACATGTAAGTGTCGAATATAAGAAGTTTAACACATTTCACTTACTTGCAATAGTTAAAACATATGAATTCTAAAAGAAATTCACACCAAACATTTTTCCATAAGCAACTTCTACAATTTCCATGTTAATTCAACTGTTCCAATTTATTTATAAACTATTTTTATGCAATTTGAATGGTTTTCAATCCATTCGTATACAACCTCATCAATTTTAAAGGGTTTTAATCTCAATCACTTACATTTAATTTATTTTTAAGCAAACTGAGCTCATATTTAATTCAATTGCTTTTAAAATCAATTTATTTTACTACTCTCACTCATAGAATGTTTAATTACCCCATTTACAACAAACAACAATTTATTCCATGCAATTTGACGAGATTTATGTGAATAAACAAGTATTTATGTTTTATAACCAATTTAAATTGATTTCACTCAATTTTATTCTTAATTCTATTCCATTTCCAAATTTATTCACAATCCAATTATCCTCGCTTCCATTTCAGATTTGAATACATTCACTTGTATTTCATTATTAGCCCAACTAGTTCCATTATTCAAACAAGTTCCATTCAAAATCATTAACAATTTAGGTTTATCTATTTTACCAATTAAACTTCCCTTTTATTTTAATCCATTCGCAATCATTTATTTAACTCGACACATTCCATTTAAATTTTATTTACAATTCATTTATTTACATTTCATTCCATATTTGTTTATTCAATATAATTAGTTTATCCATATTCACTTAAACCATTCTAATAACTCGAAACATTCTATTTTCCTTATTGTCTCAAGTTATTTCAATTCCTTAATAATTTTAAATGGTTACAATTATTTATTTAAACATTTTCATTCCATTACATATTACCGGCAACACATCGAATTTTATTTCAATTAAAATTTATTTTTACTTGATTTAAATCCAATCTACTATTATTAACCTAAATTTTAAGCTGAATGCAATTCAACTCATAAATTTCTCCTTTTAATTTAATTTGATTCTATCATAATCCAATCTCATTTCAAACTACAAATTTATTTGATTAGTTAATATAACATTTAACTTTCCAGATTTAACTCATTCAATTTATTACAATGCCATTTCCAATTTATTTCCACTTATTCGGATTTTTATTTGCAATTTATACCATTTCTATTTTAATCCATTTCATTTTATTCTATACTTTCAAATTATATTTGTTTTGTTAACACCTCAAGTATAATTTTAATTAATAACTCAAGTTCTGATTCCATTATTCACCCTTAATTTACCATCCAATTTATTAACTCATAATTCCGCTTCATTCTCAATTACTTTCACTTCATCAACAATTTGAGTCCATTTTAATTTATAACTTCGAGTTTATTTCCAACTCCATAAACTCATAATTCAATTGTGTTAACTAATTTATTATCTATTTATAACCCAACACTTGAATTTTTAATCCCAAATATTACTCCATTTAACTTTCTTAGTTTAATTTAGTTTATAATTCAGGTTCTGATCTTCATTTCATTTTTCAATTCATCAAACAATATTAATTTTTGGGCTTGGCATTCCATTTTCAATTTTATAAGTCACAACTTATTTTTCATATAATTCCATTCATCATAAGCTTGAATATATTCTTCTTTTATAAGTTATTCTGGTTTATTTATTTCAATCCAATCCTTATCCAACTTATTTCCCATTTATTCAGGTAAGAATATAATTTCATTGATTAATTCAATTGAATTCTCATCCCAACTCAATTTTACTTTAACTCGGATTTATTTAACTCAATTCGAATACAACTGGATATTCTTTCAGCTTATTCAATTAATTTAAATCTAGTCAAAATTTTATTTTCAAATCCAAGTTAATTTCATTTTCAACTTTTCTCTTTAAATTTTAATTCCAACATTCAAAGCCTATATTTCCTTCCTGATTTAAAACTCATCTCAATTTATAAGCTTACAATCATCTCATCAGGATTTCTAAACACCCGGCTTTGGCTTCAAATTATTTTGAAATCTCCAACATTTCAAAATCACATTTCTCAAAAATTTAAACCAATCCTGGTTTTATTCTCAACAAATTTCCTTTGAAACTTTCAAAAATAAACAGGTTTTCCTGAACAAATCAATTTGGCAGCAATTCATCACTTAGAAACTCGAAAATGAACATCGATGATGCTGCAGTCATCACCGAAGTTATTTTCCAGCGACTGAAGTGAAATCAAATGCTAAATCTCTTCCAAAAATTTATTTAAAACAATTTTCCTTTCAGAAATACCCCAAAAACAACAATGCTACTAATTATCTTCAAAATATTTCCCAAATCTCCGAGTTTTAAAGTTTCAAATTCTGTTTTAATTTAAATTTTAACTATAATGCATTTGCACAATTTATGCTTATACAAATTCCCATTTAATTATATTTCCATTTACTATTTACGTTTATAATCCATATTTATGAATTTCATTTTATAATGAATTTATTCCTTCAAACTTTGGTTATTTTTTTTTTCAATTTCTAGTTAAATTTAACATCCAAGCAACCATATAATAGCTATATAGTTTACCAAAAACTTTCTTTATATCGAAAATATTTTTTTGGGTAAAATTATTTCATTCACCCGTATTTAAAACAATCTCGTGTCGATTGTTCTATTCAAGTGTTTAGAAACCCCTTCGATACAGTTGCGCAGACTGTGTCGACGAAGGTTCATATGCCACTCAGTAAATCAATCAACACAATATTAAACAATTTATATTCACTAACAAATACGCGCTCATATTTATTAATACGCTTAAACTCATTATAGAGTACTAGAGACTCTAATTCAAATGAGTAATTCCCACCAGAGCCAAGGTTATCTCCAACCTAAGCTCTAATACCAACTGTAACAGCCCGCAAATCCGTACCCCTTGAGTTAACACTATTCTACAACAATCAACTCAAGTTTCACAGAAATACGAACCATTTGGATTTAAGAAGAAGAGGTAGAAGAGGAGAAAACAAAATCAACATCAGAATCTAACCATCGCAGCGGAATAAAATATAATAGATAATAAATACTCTTTACTCAAAATCAAATATATCTGTTTACATACATTACATCCTCAGAGTACATCAGTCACAGCTCACATCAATAACATACAATAGAAACTCAACAACTCAACAGCGGAATAATATATATATATACAAGTACGTGAGTACGTATCGTCATCCAGCTCGTCTCCTGAGCTCCACAGCGTCATAACCTGTATTTTATAATACTCGGTCTGACCCGAGCATTATAGTTAAATAATACCCGAGTCAGTCTGGAATAGCAGCGTGAGAAAATCACAACCAATTGATTATTAAAGTTTTAGAAATCCTTTGAAAACAAGAGCATCTCGTAAGACCACGCCACAAATAAACATGTCGAGTTTTTACCTTACGATAGCTAAAACGATTTTTATAGAAATCCTCTGATATTATAATAGGGTCTATATACAAATACTTATAAAATAGCCGAAATTGTTACATCTATTAAATTTCAGCTACTAGCCACAGAGTGGGTAATACAAACAAAACTCGTACAAGGCTCGTAGGGAGAATGGATTTCCAACAATGACTAGGCACTGGGGTACCACCTGTCACAGTACGTGGTCTAGATCACAGTACTGAGGACTACTCCCTTCATCCCCTGCAACACAAGGCCGGAACCATTCCTTACTGAACAGTCCCGAACAAGATAAACCCCGTGGTTGGTGCGACCAACCACCCACTAAGCCGAGAATATATAAGGGACATCTAGACAGGGGAAATATCTTGTCCTGCTTGGGCATGACCCACCTAACCTTGCTGCATATCCCCTGATTTTCAGTCATTCCCATTTGATGAGGCTTGAGGCTAAGCGTTACCTTTAAAGAACGTTTCACTTAGAATGCCCATCGTCCACCTGACGATGTTTCGCAAGCATTCGTCCATACAAGTCCGTCCCGGGTTCGAACGGAACCGAAGGCACTATTCCTACTACATCCATTTTGGAAATATCCTCAGGATTAGTAGCGACTAGCCCTTGCACTTCACTGCTCCATCTTCGACTTCGAACACGTTTTTCGCACGAAAACGTACAAACCGGATCGAAGTGGTTTTCGAGAAATAAACCTCGATCCCGGTCTCTTCGAAACGATCAACGCAGTTGGCCAATATTGATAGTCTTTATTTAACTATCAATTAACATTCACAAACATCCATCAAACAATAAATAATTTTCCAAATTATTTATTTATCTCAAAATATCTTCGCAAGATATATTTTTCACCTTTCAAACCCCTTTTGAAAGCAGTTTCAAATTTATCTTCCTTTTTCAGAATAAACTTTCCCAAATATTTTCTATCTCCACTGAAATCACCAAGTACAAAACTAGAATATAAAATAATTTAAAACACTTTACTTTGAAATATATTTTAAAACATTTAAATTAAAGCTATTTTAATAATTTGTTAAAAATACATACTATATAAATATTTGAAATAAAGTTACTTAGTAAATATAAAACAAGATTTCTTCTTTTAAAAACAAAATACTAAGTTACTTCTTAATAATTACTACTAAAATAGATTAAAAGAAAATCTTACTCGAGACTTTAAATATTAGAAATAATAAATTTTACAAAACTTACTTTCCTTAAAAACAATTTTAAAACATTTAATTTATATTTAAAAGTTTACTTTTTTTAAAACGTGTACTTGGCTATCCAGAGAAAATTCCAACTTCAATCACTTAAATCAATTTTCCCAAATTGATTTCAAATTTATTTTATTGAAATAAATTTCTTTACTTCCTTAATTCAATTTAAAATTCATTAATTAAGACTTATTATTAATGTTATTATTTTCCATTTGTTTTTAAACCTTTTTAAGTGAAATATCTGAATTTCAGTTTTTCCCAACTTCTTCTTTATTCCTTTTAATAATTTAAATCTTAAATTTTAAATAAATGTTTTATTCTTTTAATTAATATCACTGAAGATTAAAATTCATTAACTCTTTGTTTCTTCAAATTTCCATTCTATACTCAAGATTTATTTATTAGAAATTTAAAGTCACTTTATTTCTTTCCAATTCATTTAAAAATTTAATTCAAATTTCTATAATCATTCTACTTACAATTTCACTTCTTTTATTATCTTACAAAAATCCAATTTTATATATTTTTGGTAATTCATCATACCCAAATATATTCAATCGAACCATAGCATTCAATATTCCAATAAAGATCATCATAGAATATCAAATAAATCACAATAGAGGGTATTAAATAATTTAAATAAATATTGAGGGGTCCAGTTGGATCCCTCCAACCTGTTTTCCCTGCATCCACAGATGTTAGCACAACATAATATACCAATTCCAGAATATATCATACTACAGCACATCAATCAATCAATTTCAACCATTCAACAATTATTTAAATTTAATCATTTAAATTTAAATTTAAATAAACTGAGTGAGATTAACTCACCTTCGCTTTTCGTTTTGTAATCCATTCCCATCTTTACTATTACTTCCCAATTTTGTACCTAGTATAAATATTTATGTGTTTTATTAATATCCGAGATAACCTACCAACAATTTACAAATAAATTAATTTAATTTACCAATAATTTAATTTAAAAATAATCATTGGGTTTAAATTAATAATTTGATTTTAACAAATTTTCTTTTCAATAAACTATTTTTCCCATCAATCCCAAAACAGAAGGGGTTTTATACTTTACTATAAAATCTTCTGTATATATAAAAACTGCACATATTGTTATTAAATCAAACTAGAAAATGAAGAAATCAATAACTGCAGAATCAATTAATACCTTACTGCTTAGAATAGTGCATAACGGCGATCCCTAAAAGCCAGCATCGCAAACAAAGTCAATGACACCAACTGGCATCGGTCCATTGTCGTCTCCCCATGCACTCGAGTCGCGAACTGATCTGATGACCGAGTTTTCCCAAAAACCTCACCCTCACGATCGCGCAGCGTCGCAGCAGGTCGAACAACCATGCTTTCCAGAACCCTATCGTTGACGTTGCCGAACCCTCCTTACCATCGCGAGGACCAAATCGACATCGATAGAATCTGAGCTTCGTCCTCAACTTCGAACCACCTACGAACATGCCGCCTTCAACCCTAGCGTGTTCGAATGCCATTCAATTTGATTCGATCTTCCACTGATTTCGTTTTGGTTTTATCTGTTTATTTGTTTGTTTATTTTTTTTTATTTTTTTTCGAAAATGGAGGCTTCGATTTTGATTTGGAAAAAGAAAAAGGATTGGCTTTAATTTGAAGAGAGGGATAGGAAGCCTCGGCTTCGAATAGAAGGGAAAAACGAAAAGGAAATTCGTGAGTTTATGAACTGAAAAGAAAAACAGTGAACGAGTTTGAACCTCGTTTGAATGATTTTCAGAAGACGAAGAAAAAGGGAAACGTGCTGTCATATAGAGAAGTGGCTTCTAAAGAAAGATTTCAGCCTTAGATTTTTTATTTTATTTTTCTGCTTTGATTTGAACGATGGGAAATAAAGGTTGATGTGATATTAATTTGACTGGTTAACTAACAATTTAATTTGATTTAAATTTGAATTAACATTGACTCGAACTACACAACCTAAAATCTCGACCTCCTATCGCAACGTGCCGCTAGGCGTGTATAATGTTATATCCCTATTACGAACGCAATGGAAAAGGTTTTGAGGCCTAGCTCGATCGTATAGAGAAGACAGCTTTTTGAATCCAGTTTTTATGTTAAATTTCAATTAAATTTTCAGCCCGTTTACTTATCGCACGGCCAAACGATCACTCCAAATACTACGAATATTGAAATCCAGTAATAATTCAATATTACGGACCAAATGGAACTGGTTTCGCCGAATTCCGAGACCGTGCCTCGAAAGGTTATTTTTAAATTCAATTTAAACAATCAAAATTTTAAAACTGAACAAACCACTGTTAATTTCAATTTTACAATTTCTATGATTTCCAGTGTTATCAATATAAATTTTACAAGCCTTCAACTTATCTTTAACAGGCTTAAAATTCCAGATTCACATTTTACCCAATTTCCAAAAATTAAATTCATCAATTGATTATCCAATAAATATTGATATTTGGAGTTCAAGTTAAAATTAAACTTTTTAATACTCCAAATTGATTAAATATCCCGATTTAAATTGCTTAAAATTTCCGGGTCGTCACAAATTTCACTAACACACACCCTCACTTCACCCGGAGGAATAGGTTTACAACTTACCCGAATAACCGAATGGGATTTCTTGCCTCAACTACCGAAGAGGACTTCAACTCAATTACTAAAATACAATATTCGACTTGTTGTGTTCTTGTCAACACTAATGAGTCTAATGTAGTACAATATTCCTATAATCTTATCCTCGAGAGTATGCAATGTGTTTGTGAAGATTTAGGAAATATGAATTGCTATGAATCAAAAGAATGTTATAAACAAAACGGTGATTCAAGCAATAGATTGGTGATTGCTTTGAGAATATTTAGAGAATATGATCAAGAAAATAGTAAGATTAAAGCAAGAGAATTCGATTAATTGAATGATGTTAGAATTATGTATATATACTTGTAGAAGAGGTGCATTTGTTGTCAAAGGTTGCAAATAAGAGATGCTTCCATTTCCATTGGAGAATGGTTGCAACTCTTGGAAGGAAGAAGGTGTCTTTTCAGAGAAAATTTGCAGGTTCAAATTCAGTCGACTGGGCAGGGAATTCAGTCAACTGAAAATGTGAAGTAAAATTTTCAGGGACAAATTCAGTCGACTGTGCAGGAAGTTCAGTCGACTGAAACTGTGCATATTTATATATTTGTACCAGTTTCAGTCGACTGGCCATTCCTGTTCAGTCGACTGAACTACTAAAATATGCATAGTGAAAATTTAAATGAAAATAAAGTTCATAAAATGTGTTCTAGTGTTCGTGCAAACCTTTTGAGGGTAAGATTTTAACAATAAATCTAGACTAAGACCTATATAAAAAAATCATACTTATGTTTGTTTGGTCTTCATCGATCTTCCTTTAGCTTTGCACATATCTCTTCCTTTTTTGTTGAAGCACATTGTCATTGATCAAAATCTTCGCATATCAACATTTTATGGTAAAACGGGATCTACGTGGCTCGCCATCGATTTACCATCGCTGGAGAGTTGAGCACCATGGTAATATTCCATTTCAAATCCATGCACTCATTTGTAAAAGACGTACGGCGCAGTTTCGGCCTTATGGACGAATGTTGCACCTTGCACTGTAGATGTTGCACCCAGGGGATATCGATCATTCGGACAGCCATAATGGTTGACTCTTTTGGAGTACGGGAGCCATAACCAGTCAAAACGAAGGTCTCCTTGAGTTCTATGGCTAAGCCGTCAATTTATTGTTTCATAACCAAAAAATAATTATCCGAATCACTTTCAGGACTTGGAAGTTTTTTTTAACCTTCGTTTTCTTTATGAAAATTTTATGATAAAACGGGATCGACGTAGTTGGCCATCGATTTACCATCGCTGGAGAGTGGTGCACCATGGTACTATTCTATTTCAAATCCATGCAATCATTTTTAAAAGTCTTATGACGCAGTTTCGGCATTATGGACGAATGTTGCACTTTGCACCATAGATGTTGCACCCAAGGGATATCGATCCTTCAGACAACCATAACGGTTGACTCTTTTGGAGTTACGGGAGCCATAACCAGATAAAACTAAGGTCTTTGTGAGTTCTACGTCTATGACAACTTTAAGCCATCAATGCATAGTTTCATACCCAAAAAACACTATCCGAATCACATTCTGGACTCGGAAGTATTTTTACCCTTCGTTTTCTTCACGCAAAATTTTATGGTGAAATGGGACCAACGTGGCTGACCATCGATTTACCATCGCTGGATAGTGGTGCACAACAGTACTATTCCATTTCAAATTCATGCACTCATTTGTAAAATTCGTAAGGCGCGGCCTCGGCATTATGGACGGATGTTGCACCTTGCACCGTAGATGTTGCACGCAGGGGATATCGATCCTTCGGACAACCATAACGGTTGACTCTTTTGGAGTCACGGGAGCTATAACCAGTTAAAATGTAGGTCTCTATGAGGTCTACGGCTCTGATGGCATAACGATGTTAATGCATAGTTTCATGCCTAAAAAAAACACTATCGAAATCACATTCAATTCTTGGAAGTTTTTTTTACCCTTCGTTTTCTTCACGTGAATTTTATGGTAAAACAGGCTCATCGTGGCTGGCCATCGATTTACCAACGCTGGAAAGTGTGCACCATGATACTATTTCGTTTCAAATCCATGCACTCATTTGTAAAAGTCATATGGTGCAGTTTCGCCACTATGGACGGATGTTGCACCTTGCACCATAGATGTTGCATCCTGGGATATCGATCCTACGGACAACCATAAAGGTTGACTCTTTTAGAGATACGGGAGCCATAACCAGTCAAAACGTAGGTCTATGTGAGTTCTATGGCTTTGACGACCTTAAGCCATCAATGCATAGTTTCATACAAAAAACACTATCCGAATCACTTTCAGGACTTGGAAGTTTTTTACCCTTCGTTTTCTTCACGTGAATTTTATGGTAAAACTGGATCAACGTGGCAAGCCATCGATTTACCATCGCTAGGGAGCGGTGCACCATGGTACTATTCTGTTTCAAAACCATGCACTCATTTGTAAAAGTCGTACGGTGCAGTTTCGGCATAATGGACGGATGTTGCATCTTGCACCGAAGATGTTGCGCCCAAGGGATATCGATCCTTCGGACAGCCATAAAGGTTGACTCTTTTGGAGTTACGGGAGCCATAATAAGTCAAAACGAAGGTCTCTGTGAGCTCTACGTCTTTAATGGCTTAACGACATCAATGCATAGTTTAATACCCAAGAATAAACTATCAGAATCATTTTCAGGTCTCGGAAGTTTTTAACCCTTCATTTTCTTCACCTGAATTTTATGGTAAAACGAGATCAACGTAGCTGGCCATCGATTTACCATCGCTAGAGAGTGGTGCAAGATGGTACTATTCCATTTCAAATTCATGCACTCATTTGTAAAAGTCGTAAGATGCAGTTTCGGCATTACGGACGGATGTTGCGCTATGCACCATAGATGTTGCGTCCATGGGATATCGATCATTCTTACGGCCATAACGGTTGAGTCCTTTGGAGTTATGAGAGCCATATTCAGTCAAAATGTAGGTCTCTATGAGTTCTAAGGATTTGATGGCTTTAAACCGTTGCATAGTTTCATACCCAAAAAAGCACTATCCGGATCACTTTCTGGACTCCGAAGTTTTTTTAGCCTTCATTTTCTTCACGTGAATTTTATGGTAAAACGGGATCAACGCGGCTGGCCATCAATTTACCATCACTAGAGAGTGGTGCACCATGGTACTATTCCATTTCAAATCCATGCACTCATTTGTAAAAGTCGTACGGCGCAGTTTCTGCATTATGGATGGAAGTTGCACCTTGCACCGTAATGTTGCATCCAGGGGATATCGATCCTTCGAACAGCCATAACGGTTGACTCTTTTGTAGTTACGGGAGCCATAACGAGCCATAACGAAGGTCTCTTTGAGTTCTACGGCTTTGATGGATTTAAGCCGTCGATGCATAGTTTCAAACCCAAAAAAACACTATCTGAATCACATTCAGGACTCGGAAGTTTTTTTTACCCGTCATTTTCTTTACGTGAATTTTGTGGTAAAACGAGATCAATGTGGTTGGCCATCGATTTACCATCGCTGGAGAGTAGTGCACCATGGTACTATTCGTTTCAAATCCATGCACTCATTTGTAGAAGTCATACGGTGCAGTTTCGACATTATGTATGGATGTTGCACCTTGCACCGTAGATGTTGCGCCCAGGGGATATCGATCCTTCGGACAGCCATAACGGTTGACTCTTTTGGAGTTATGGGAGCCATAACCCGTCAAAACGAAGGCCTCTGTGAGTTCTACGGCTTTGACAGCAGTATGCCGTCAAGCATAGTTTCAAACCTAAAAAAACTACTCGAATCACTTTCAAGACTCGGAAGTTTTTTTACCCTTTGTTTTTATCATGTGAATTTTATGGTAAAATGGGATCAACGTGGCTGACCATCGATTTACCACCGCTGGAGAGTGGTGCACCAAGGTACTATTCTGTTTTAAATCCATGCCCTCATTTGTAAAAGTCGTACGGTGCAGTTTCGGCATTTTGGACGGATGTTGACCTTGCACCGTAGAAGTTGCGCCCAGGTGATATCAGTCCTTCGGACAGCCATAACGGTTGACTCTTTGGTGTTACGGGAGCCATAACTAGTCAAAATGAAGGTCTCTATGAGATCTACGGCTTTGACCACTTTAAGCTGGCAATGCGTAGTTTCATAGCCTAAAAAAACACTATCCAAATCACTTTCAGGACTCGGAAGGTCTTTAACCCTTCGTTTTTTTCACTTGAATTTTATGGTAAAATGGGATCAACGTGGCTGGCCATCATTTACCATCGCTGGAGTGCACTATGGTACTATTCTGTTTCAAATCCATGCACTCATTTGTAAAAGCCGTACGACCTAGTTTCGGCATTATGGACGGATGTTGCACCTTGTGTTGAGTCACAGCTTCTATGAAGATTTTGATTGCTGACAACAATATTAAAGCGATCGACAAATCAAGACCTACATATGGTACTCTAGATTATAGGTTGATTATTTGATGTTATAATAGTAATAAAATTGTCAAAATCTATCCTCAAATAATCATGCACAAAATATAATATATATATATACACATTTATATAGGTTGTGCACTTTATTGTGCAATTTAACAGAGACCGGTCGACCGGTCCAAATATAGGCGGTCGACCGTTCCTGTTGGATGTGCACAATAAACGTGCACACATGCACATAACGACTATATTTTTAAAAACCTGTCTACCGGTTAGTTTTTGACCTGTCGACCGTTTTTAAACAGAGAGCAACTTCTTCCAAAAGACACATCCTTCTTCAATGGTTGCGTTTCTTCTTCTTCATCAATAATCATAACTTTTGACTGCAACTTTTCACCAAGGGTTATAACTATTTTCTCTCTATAAATACACATCAATATCATTGATTAAAACAACAAGTTTTATTAAAATTATATATGCTTTCTATCTATTCTCTGAATTCACTTGCATTCAAAAAGCTCTAAACTACTTTCATTCCTTATTGAATCATTGACACTATCTCATATATTTTGATTCAATAAGCAATATAAATTCCATAATCTTCACAAACATCATTCACAATTTGAGGATAAGATTATAGGAAGAGTGTACTACAAGTGACAAATCCGTGTTTACAAGAGCACAGGTTGTCAACAACAATTGTAATTGTTTTTGTTGAAGTCCTCGGTGTTGTAAGAGGCAAGTGTTGAAGTCCTCAGTGTTGTAAGAGGCAAGTGTTGAAGTCCTCAGTATATTAGAGGCGTGAAATCCCGTTCGGCTGTTCGGGTATTGTAAACCTGTTCCTCCGGGTGAAGCGAGGTAGTTAATAGTGAAAATCCAGATAGAAGTCTGGGACTGGACGTAGGACGGTGCTCCGAACCAGTATAAAAATCTCTGGTGTGATTTTTCTATTTTCTATTTACAATGCTATTATCATCTATTTCTGCATTTGTATTGTAATCCATATTACACGATCCGTGTGTACTATACTAGCACGTACACCGCCCCCAGCATTTTCATTTGGTATCAGAGCACGGTCATCATATAACCGTAACACAGTTATTTGATATATTCTTGTAATATGGCAAATAACGCAAGTACTAGCACTCAAAACACCACTTACACAGAAGGGCAATCGACACAAAGACCTCCATTTTTCAATGGTCTTAACTACAGTTATTGGGCAACACGTATGTCATTCTTTATGCAATCAAGTAGCTATGATGCTTGGAATGCTACTCAAAGAGAAATAGTAAATCCAACAACTGATTATTCAGAATGGACTGTGGCTGAGAAAACGGCAGCAGCCGTAAATGCAAGAGCAATAAATATGTTGTTCTGTGCATTAGACCAAAATGAATATAACCGTGTTAGTATCTGCACTACTGCATATCAAATTTGGCAAACGCTAAAAATCACTCATGAAGGTACTAACAAGGTTAAACAAGCCAAAATAGCCATGCTGAAAAGTCAATTTCAAAATTTCAAAATGAAACCAAATGAAACAATCAATGACATGTATTCACGGTTTCAAACTATTCACCATGCACTTATTGGGTTAGGACAAAAGTATTCTGATTTTGATGTTGTTTCAACAGTCCTACATTCTCTGACTAATGAATGGGAAGGAAAAGTATTAGCAATTGAAGAAGCTAATGATCTTTCCGTCATGAAGCCAGATGAATTGATAGGAAATTTAATGTCCTATGAAGCAAATTTGCAGGCTAGAAAAGAACAGAAAGAAGAAAAGAAAAATGTAGCATTTCATGTTGAGAAAGATGAAAATGAATCAGATTCTGAAGATGAAGATTTGGCGTTCATTGCTAAAGGTTTCAAAAAATTCCTAAAATATCGAAAAGCCAGTCGCTACAATAAAAGGAAACCTGGATCAAATAAACCATCTTCATCTGCAATAGAATGTTTCAACTGCCATAAAAAGGGACACATGCAGAAGGATTGTCCAGAACAAAATAAAAAGTCAGAAAATGACAAATTCAAATATAAGAAGGACAAATCAAAGAAACGAGCCTTCTCAGTAACATGGGATGATTCAGAGTCATCTTCATCAGAAAGTGAAAGTGATTCGGAGAATGAACAAGCTAATGTTTGCTTTATGGCAACAGAAGATGAGGTACAAATTCCTACATTTGATGAATTACTTGATATTAATGCTGAATTGATAGTCAAATATAAAGACTTAAAACGTCAATTAAAAGTAGTCAAAGCAGATTTAAGTAGAGCAGAGTTTGAACGAGATATGTTAAAAGACGAGAAGAAAATATTAGAAGAAGAACTTGAAAATATTCAAGAATCATCATCTAATGTTGACTCTCAAATATCTCTTTTGAGTCAAGAAATAGAAGCTCAAAAAGAGAAAAATAATGCTCTCACTACTGAAAATCATGAACTTAAAGCAAAAGTCAAAATTCTAGACCTAGAAAAAGCTAGTTTACAAACAAAGTTTGATGACATTACTCAAAATGTTTCTAACTTTAACAAAGGTCGAGAAAATTTGACTAAAATCATTGAAAGTTCACAATCTATTTCAGATAAACAAGGTTTGGGATATAACAAACATGAAACTAAGAAACATCTTAGAAATAAAAGGAAGAAGAAAATACAAAAAACTGAAGCTAAGAAAAATCTTAGTTTATTATATTTCAAACCAAAACCAGTTATGAAATTTCAAAAGAGAAATGTCAAGACTATCAAAATATGGGTTCCTAAAACAAATAATAATTTGATTAGGAACAAATACATTCAGCAATTCATGAATAATGTACATTTTAATAACAATTATATATATAAAGGGGATACCGGACCCAAATGGGTTTGGACTCCTAAGACCTAACTCTTAGGACCCTATAAAAAGTGGGTACCATGAACTTAATTCTATTTTTTGCAGGTCCCACTGAAGAAAAGAGGAAAGTGGATATTGGACAGTGGTTGCTCAAAGCATATGACGGGAGACAAGAGCTTACTAACAAATATTAAATACTCAGATGGTGGCTCAGTCACTTTTGGAGACAATTCAAAAGGTTATATCATCGGCAAAGGCGATGTGAGCAATTGTGGTACATCTAACTTACCTCTTATTACTAATGTCATGCTAGTTAGAAATTTAAAACACAATTTACTTAGTATTAGTCAGTTATGTGACAAGGGTTTTATAATTTCCTTTTCAAATAATAAGTGTAGTATTTTAGATAAAGACCATAATTTGGTTTTTGAAGGTTATAGAGACAGAAATATATATATTCTAAATATGAATATTAATCATAATTCAGATATGTGTCTTATGGCTAATGACAATGATCCATGGCTATGGCACAAACGTTTCTGTCATATAAACTTCAGAACTATTGACAAGCTAGCCAAAAACAATCTAGTTAGAGGACTACCCAAAATGAGTTTTAAAGTTAACAACATTTGTGATGCATGTCAATTAGGAAAATTGACCAAATCATCGTTTAAATCCAAGAAAGTCATATCAACATTACAACCGCTTGAGTTACTGCACATGGATTTATTTGGACCTACTAGAGTTCAATCAATAAATCACAGTCAATATGTGCTTGTAATTGTTGATGATTTCTCTCGTTATACATGGACAATTTTCTTAAAAAATAAAAGTGATACTTTCGATCATTTCAAATCTTTCGTCAAAAGAATTCAAAAATCAAAAGGGATTAAAGTTAAAAATATAAGAAGTGATCATGGCGGAGAGTTTGAAAATAATGAATTTGAACATTTTTGTACAAAGAAAGGTATATATCATAATTTTTCGTTTCCCAGAACTCCACAACAGAACGGAGTAGTAGAACGAAAGAACCGAACTTTACAAGAATGTGCAAGAACATTATTAAATGGAACCACCTTACCAAAACACTTCTGGGCAGAAGCTGTTGCAACTGCCTGTTATGTTTTAAATCGTGTGTCCATAAGACCTCTTACCAAGAATACTCCTTATGAATTGTTTAACAAAAAAAAGCCCAAAATCTCATACTTCAAAGTTTTTGGTTCTAAGTGCTTTATTTTAAATACGAAAGACCAGCTTGGAAAATTCGATCCAAAAGCCGATGAAGGAATATTTGTCGGTTATTCGGAACGAAGTAAGGCCTATCGGATATTTAATAAACGAACCAAAACTATTGAACAATCACTTCATGTCTCTTTTGATGAAATTTATCAGCATCCTCACACAATATCAGATGATGACGAATCAATAGTCATTGATAATCAAATCATCTCAAATATTGATTCTGACTCAGAAATAATTATTGAGAATACTCCTCAAATATGTGAATTACAATCACCACCAAGAATATTAAGAGACCATCCGGCCCAAAATATAATAGGTGAAATAACATCACATGTCAGAACAAGGAGTCAACTCAATCAAATGGGTCATGTCACTTTTCTCTCAAATATCGAACCCAAGAATCCAAAAGAAGCTGCTATAGATGATTACTGGATCATTGCCATGCAGGAAGAACTAAATCAGTTTGAGCGCAATGACGTTTGGGAATTTGTTCCGAGACCAACTGATCAGTCAGTAATTGGTACTAAATGGGTCTATAAAAATAAGGCTGACGAACAAGGAAATATCACCAAAAATAAAGCAAGATTAGTAGCACAAGGATACAATCAGGAAGAAGGTATCGATTATGAAGAAACTTTTGCACCAGTTGCTCGACTAGAAGCTATTAGAATTCTATTATCTTTTGCTTGTTATCATAATTTCAAACTTTATCAGATGGATGTCAAAAGTGCTTTTCTCAATGGATTTATCAAAGAGAATGTCTATGTCGAACAACCACCTTTATTCGTACATGAAAAATATCCTGACCATGTGTTCAAACTTAAGAAAGCTCTGTATGGTTTAAAACAAGCACCTCGTGCTTGGTATGAACGATTACGTAGCTATCTTATTAATTCAGGATTTGAAATAGGCAAAGTCGATCAAACTTTGTTTATTAAACATTCTCGAAAAGATATTCTGGTTATCCAAATATATGTAGACGATATCATCTTTGGTTCAACAAACGAAAAACTCTGCAAGGAATTTGCAAGTATTATGACCAAAGAATTCGAAATGTCTCATATGGGAGAACTATCTTATTTTCTTGGACTTCAAATTAAACAACTTTCAAACGGTATTTTTATCAATCAAGAAAAATACTGTGAAAATCTTATCAAACGCTTCGGATTACAAAATACATCTGGTAAACCAACTCCTATGAGTACAACTACACATCTTGAAAAAGATGAAAGTGGTAAGAATGTTGACCAGAAATTATATCGAAGCATGATTGGTTCTCTTCTTTATCTTACAGCTAGTCGTCCAGATATATTAATGAGTGTTTGTTTATGTGCTCGTTTTCAAGCCGATCCAAAGGAATCACATTTACGAGCAGTGAAACGTATAATTCGTTATCTTAATAATACCAAAGATTTTGGTCTTTTCTATCCAAAAGAATGTCCATTTGAATTAGTATCATATAGTGATGCTGATTTTGGTGGCTCACGGACGGATAGAAAAAGTACAAGTGGTACGTGCCATTTTATTGGAAAATCACTTGTCTCTTGGTTTAGTAAGAAACAGAATTGTGTTTCACTATCAACATGTGAAGCTGAATATATATCAGCGGCTCTCGCTTGTACTCAAGTACTATATATGCAACAAACACTTCAAGATTTCGATATACATTTATCGAATTCTATTATATACTGTGATAACACGAGTGCAATAAATCTCTCTAAAAATCCAGTAAATCATTCTAGAACCAAACATATTGATATCCGTCATCATTTCCTTAGAGATAATATTGAAAAAGGTAATATACATCTTGAATATGTTCACACTGACAATCAAATAGCCGATATTTTCACTAAACCATTACTTGAATCTAGTTTTATTAAACTACGAAGAGAGCTTGGCTTAGTATCTCGGAAAGATCTAGAATAGAATAAGTAACCTTCAAACTTAGGCTATATATTTTTCAAATAATTCTTAAATTTCAGCCTATAACAAACTATACCTATTTTTATAACTTTTTTGTTATGCATCATTGTTTTTGTTTACGGCTAATTATCTCTAACAAATCCTATCCTCAAGTTCATTGGCAAACTTTTTCCTATATAAACGTTTGAAAAATACACTTTCATTCATTCACCTTCTTGCTGAAAATTATAAATCATCTTAAACAAGCTACCATGGCACACATTTGCGACAAATGCGCAGAGGAATCTCATATTTCTATCACAAGCTCGGAGTCGGAGGAACAATACTCTCCGATTACACCGAAACAAAGGCCGGAATGCCCTCACCATTGTTTTCACACACCTGGCCATACTCCAACATCCAAGCGTGCAAAGAAAGCACTATTCTGCTCTCCGCGCACGAAGGCGCAAATCGATGAGATTCATCACTACCAAAAGCATCAAATCGATCTTCAACGACAACTACATTATGGTCAAAACCTACTATACCATGAACAACAACGTACTTCAACTCGTTTATCCGCCTTAGAACGAATGGCATCATTCTTCTGCGGTTCAAACAAACACGATGTTCATGAACCAATGCCGTCAAGACCATCGACTTCAACAACTCCAAACTCTTGGGATAAAAACTATAACGAGAATGAAGGAGCTCGATATAAGTGGAGTCCGTGGGCTAAACGCATTGAAAACGACAAGAATTCTAATAACAACTCACCTTCTCATTAGAATTCAATAATGTATATTGTTTTGTTTTCATATATAATTCTTGTAATACAGTATATTTTTGCAATAATAACATAATATATAATATATTCATTCGACTCGTTTTCAAATTTTTTGCAAAATTCTGCATTTTTTGCACACAGAGCCAAACCGGTCGACCCCCTGAAATATGACCGGTCGACCGAATTGCTCTCGGGTTGAATACGGTCGACCGGCCATATGCAGGCGGTCGACCGGTCGGCAGTTATTCCTTTTTTTTATATACTTCACGTATATATTTTGCCACCAACCCTCTTTACTTTCTACTCTCTACTGAAAACTTTCCCATTTCCAAACCCTAGTTCATATTCTCAAGCTTCACAAACTCTCAAATTCTCTTCAATGGCTCCTCCTCAGAAGAAATCAAAGAAAAGAGCAACATCAGAATCTTCTTCTCTTACTCTCTCTGCTAGAAAATGGCTAGAATCTCCGGTTGCAGTAACTAGATGGAATCAAATGACAAATTACAAGTTCCATCCGGGCTCATTCATCAAATTCGACGATTTCACTGCATACGGTATTCAAAGATTAGCAAATAGATCTCGTATCTCTCCTCTTATTGATTTTTCTGTAAATAGCGTACAAATTAATCATTTGATGATTAAGCTATTTTACGCGAATATGAATTTAGAGGAATATACACCGGATAATCCAAATGGAGTTATTTGGTCAGTAGTATGTGGCAAACAAATCTATCTCACTTATGATAGAATTGCTTCTATTTTGGGAATACCGAATAGAGGTGAAGAGTTTTCATCGACATTTTGTGAAGTTTTCACCCGGAATAGTACGAGTCATAAATTTATAGAAGATGATAGTAACGGCACCAAATCGATTGGGCTACGACCGACTGCAAGGTTGTTACACCATGTCCTAATGCACTCTCTATTTCCTCGATTAGGAAACTATGATGCCGTTTACAAAGAGAATTTCAAGGCTCTTTATGCTATCTACTGTGATATCGAAATAAATTGGGTTCACATGATTTTCGATGAAATTCTTAAGGTAAATAACTCTACTCGTCCACATTTCTTCTATAACGAGTATATTATGCGTATGTTGCTTGCATGTGGAGTCACACCCCCGGATTCGGCATATTCTACACCAAAGTGTATTGACTCCACTACTATCAAACGGATGAAGCTTCCTCCTCCATATGTTCATATTATGCCTTTCGAACAATGGCAACAACGCGATACTCAAGAACAACAAGCTCCACCATCTCGTCGTCGTTCTGAAGATGTTAGATTATTGAAATCTAAATCATCTACAAGAGAATCTCTTGAAACCATCGCTCGGAATCAATTTTTACTTGAATCAAGACTAAAACGAATGGATTCGAAAATTGATAGACGATTCAATAAGGTAAAGTCATTCTTCGGCGCTATATGGGATGCTATATCATGTAGCACATCCGTCTCGACCCAACATCAAGACCCCGGAAAACGTCCGGCTCCTCCAACTTTTACTTGGTCGACATCCGAGGAATCCGGTGGTACAAGCGGACAAGGTCGTGGGGACAATGACGATGATGATGACGATGACGATGACGACGATGATGATGATGATGATGATGATGAGGAAGAGATTCAGTCGGAATGAAGTTAGTTTGTTTTTCTTTTCATTTCTTTAAAAACATCTATGGCACTTGTACTAAATAGTGTCCATCTTTTTATTCGTAGTAGACTATGACTTGCATTGTACTTCATCAAAACATCCTGTGTTTGAATGTATGCATTGTTCTCTTTGGTTTATATTTTCTATTGTTTACTCCTTTTTGTCGATGACAAAGGGGGAGAAAGGTGCTAATAATTGTTTGCAGGATGAAAGGAGCTAATAATTGTCTGCAGGAAATCACATATTCAGGGGGAGATTCTATACTTGAGTTTTTATATTGTCATCAATCAAAAAGGGGGAGAATGTTGAGTCACAGCT
This sequence comes from Allium cepa, assembly GCA_030765085.1. Classification (NCBI taxonomy): domain Eukaryota; kingdom Viridiplantae; phylum Streptophyta; class Magnoliopsida; order Asparagales; family Amaryllidaceae; genus Allium; species Allium cepa. The sequence continues at coordinate 66,566,506 of CM060935.1, forward strand.
TCTATGAAGATTTTGATTGCTGACAACAATATTAAAGCGATCGACAAATCAAGACCTACATATGGTACTCTAGATTATAGGTTGATTATTTGATGTTATAATAGTAATAAAATTGTCAAAATCTATCCTCAAATAATCATGCACAAAATATAATATATATATATATACACATTTATATAGGTTGTGCACTTTATTGTGCAATTTAACAGAGACCGGTCGACCGGTCCAAATATAGGCGGTCGACCGTTCCTGTTGGATGTGCACAATAAACGTGCACACATGCACATAACGACTATATTTTTAAAAACCTGTCTACCGGTTAGTTTTTGACCTGTCGACCGTTTTTAAACAGAGAGCAACTTCTTCCAAAAGACACATCCTTCTTCAATGGTTGCGTTTCTTCTTCTTCATCAATAATCATAACTTTTGACTGCAACTTTTCACCAAGGGTTATAACTATTTTCTCTCTATAAATACACATCAATATCATTGATTAAAACAACAAGTTTTATTAAAATTATATATGCTTTCTATCTATTCTCTGAATTCACTTGCATTCAAAAAGCTCTAAACTACTTTCATTCCTTATTGAATCATTGACACTATCTCATATATTTTGATTCAATAAGCAATATAAATTCCATAATCTTCACAAACATCATTCACAATTTGAGGATAAGATTATAGGAAGAGTGTACTACAAGTGACAAATCCGTGTTTACAAGAGCACAAGTTGTCAACAACAATTGTAATTGTTTTTGTTGAAGTCCTCGGTGTTGTAAGAGGCAAGTGTTGAAGTCCTCAGTGTTGTAAGAGGCAAGTGTTGAAGTCCTCAGTATATTAGAGGCGTGAAATCCCGTTCGGCTGTTCGGGTATTGTAAACCTGTTCCTCCGGGTGAAGCGAGGTAGTTAATAGTGAAAATCCAGATAGAAGTCTGGGACTGGACGTAGGACGGTGCTCCGAACCAGTATAAAAATCTCTGGTGTGATTTTTCTATTTTCTATTTACAATGCTATTATCATCTATTTCTGCATTTGTATTGTAATCCATATTACACGATCCGTGTGTACTATACTAGCACGTACACCGCCCCCAGCATTTTCACCTTGCACCGAAGATGTTGCGCCTAGGGGATATCAATCCTTCGGACGGCCATAACGGTAGACTCTTTTGGAGTTACGGGAGGCATAACCTGTCAAAATGAAGGCCTCTATGGGCTCTATGGATTTGATGGCTTAACGATGTCAATGCATAGTTTTATAACCAAAAAAACTATCTGAATCACTTTCATGTCTCGAAAGTTTTTTTTACTCTTCGTTTTCTTCACATGAATTTTATGATAAAACGGGATCAAGGTGGCTGGCCATCGATCTACCTTTGTTGAAGAGTGGTGCACCATGGTACTATTCCATTTTAAATCCATGCACTCATTTGTAAAAGTCGTACGGTGCAGTTTCGGCATTATGGACGGATGTTGCACCTTGCACCGTAGGTGTTGCATCCAAGGGATATCGAACCTTCGGACAGCCAAAACTGTTGACTCTTTTGGAGTTACTGGAGCCATAACCAATCAAAACGAAGGTCTTTGTGAGTTCTACGGCTTTGACAGCTTTAAGCTGTCAAGGCATAGTTTAATACCCCCAAAAATACTACACGAGTCACTTTCAGGACTCGAAAGCTTTTTTTACCCTTCGTTTTCTTCATTTGTAATTTTATGGTAAAATGGGATCAACGTGGCTGGCCATCGATTTACCATCGCTGGCGAGTGGTGCACCATGGTATTATTCCGTTTCAAATCCATGCACTCATTTATACAAGTCGTACGGTGCGGTTTCGGCATTATGGTCGGATATTGCACCTTGCACCGTAGATGTTGCGCCGGGGGGATATCGATCCTTTGGACAGCCATAACGGTTGACTCTTTTGGAGTTACGAGAGCCATAACCAGTCAAAACGAAGGCCTCTGTGAGATCTACGGCTTTGACTACTTTAAGCTATCAGTGCGTAGTTTCATACCCAAAAAAACACTATCTGAATCCCTTTCAGGACTCGGAAGCTTTTTTACCCATCGTTTTCTTCACATGAATTTTATGGTAAAACGGGATCAATGTGGCTAGCCATCGATTTACCATCACTGGAGAATGTTGCACCATGGTACTATTCCATTTTAAATCCATGCACTCATTTATAAAAGTCGTACGGCACAGTTTCGACATTATGGACGGATGTTGCACCTTGCACCTTAAATGTTGCACCCAATGAATATCGATCCTTCGGACTGCCATAACGATTGACTCTTTTGGAGTTACGGGAGCCATAACAAGTCAAAAAGAAGGTCTTTGTGAGCTCTACGGCTATTACAGCTTTAAGCCATCAGTGCATTTTTTCATACCCAAAAAACTTTGTCCGAATCACTTTTAGGACACTAAAGTTTTTTTACCCTTCCTTTCCTTCACGTGAATTTTATGGAAAAACAGGTTCAACATGGCTGGCCATCGATTTTCCATCGTTGGAGAGTAATGCACCATATGCTATTCCATTTCAAATCCATGCACTCATTTGTAAAAGTCGTACAGTGCATTTTCAGCATTATGGACGGATGTTTCATCTTGCATAGTAGATGTTACACCCAGGGGATATCGATCCTTCGGACAGCCATGACGGTTGAATCTTTTGGAGTTATGAGAACCATAACTAGTCAAAATGAAGGACTCTGTGGGTTCTACGACTTTGATGACTTTAAGCTATCAATGCATAGTTTCATACCCAAAAAAACACTATCTGAATCACTTTCAGGACTTGAAATTTTTTTTTTACCCTTCGTTTTCCACACGTGAATTTTATGGTAAAACGGGATCAACGTGGCTAGCCATCGATTTTCCATCGCTAGAAAGTGGTGTACCATGGTACTATTTCATTTAAAATCCATGCACTCATTTGTAAAAGTCGTGCGGTGCAATTTCGGCATTATGGACGGATGTTGCACCTTGCACCGTAGACGTTGCACGCAGGGGATATTGATCCTTCGGACAGCCATAACGGCTGACTCTTTTGAAGTCACGGGAACTATAACTAGTCAAAATGAAGGTCTCTGTGAGTTCTATGTCTTTAACAGTTTTAACTATCAATGCATAGTTTCATACCCAAAAAAAACTATCCGAATCACTTTCAGGACTCGGGAGTTTTTTTTACCCTTCGTTTTCTTCACGTGAATTTTATGGTAAAAAGTGATCAACGTGACCATCGTTGGAGAGTGGTGCACCATGGTACTATTCCATTTAAAATTCATGCACTCATTTGTAAAAGTCGTACGACGCAGTTTTAGTATTATGGATAGATGTTGCACCTTGCACCGTAGATGTGCTCCTTCGGGATATTGATCCTCCGGACAGTCATAATAGTTAACTCTTTTGGAGTTTCGGGAGCCATAACCTGTCCAAATGAAGGTCTCTATCAGATCTACGACTTTCACAACTTTAACCCGTCAATGCATATTTTTGTACCCAAAAAAACACTATCCGAATCACTTTCAGGACTCGAAAGTTTTTTACCCTTCATTTTCTTCATGTAAATTTTATGGTAAAACGGGATCAACGTAGCTGGCCATCGATTTACCATCACTGGAGAGTGGTGCGCCATAGAACTATTTCGTTTCAAATCCACGCACTTATTTGTAAAAGACATACGGTGCAGTTTCGGCATTATGGACGGATGTTGCACCTTGCACCGTAGATGTTGCGCCCAAGGGATATCGATCCTTTGGACAGCCATAATGGTTGAATTTTTGAAGTTATGGGAGCCGTAACTAGTCAAAACGAAGGTCTGTGAGCTCTATTGCTTGGATGGTATAACAACGTCAATGCATAGTTTCATACTGTGTAGTTAATGCCCCGCTATTACCCCGCTATAACTCCGCTATATCTCATAGCGGATTTCTACCACTACAATTTTTCCATATATCCCCAAAATATAGCCTTTCCGCTTTAAGCCCCGCTATTTCCGCTATATCCCGTTATTTCCGCTATATTTCGCTATTTCCGCTATATCTTCTTTACTAAAATGAACTGAAAATACTCTAATATTCTACTAAATTCAATTATGTTATATAACAGTTTTACGTTTATTTAAAGTATATTTGCTTATGTTTTTATTTAGAATTATTTATGTATTAATTATAATTCAATTGACTGATGATTTTTCATTTAATTACCATTTATATATTTGTAAAAACATTAAGTACGAGTTTTATATGCTATTTTAGAGCCATCCGTTATATCCCTCTATATCCTCGTTGTACCCCACTATGACTTTCTGCACCTCCACCGCTTTGAATCTACCGAGCGCATTAACTGCACAGGTTTCATACCCAAAAAAACGCTATCCGCATCATTTTCAAGTCTCGTAAGTTTTTTTACCCTTCGTTTTTTTCACGTGAATTTTATGGAAAAACGGGATCAACGTGGCTGGCCATTGATATACCATCGCTGGAGAGTGGTGCATCATGATACTATTCCGTTTCAAAAAGTCGTACCACGTAGTTTCGTCATTACGGACGGATGTTGCACCTTGCACCGTAGATGTTGCGCCTAGGGAATATCGATCCTTCGGACAGCTATAACGGTTGACTCTTTTGGAGTTATGGGAGCCATAACTAGTCAAAATGAAGGACTCTGTGGGTTCTACGGCTCTGATGACTTTAAGCCATCAATGCATAGTTTCATACCCAAAAAACACTATCTGAATCACTTTCAGGACTTGGAAAGTTTTTTTACCCTTCGTTTTCCGCACTTGAATTTTATGATAAAACGGGATCAACGTGGCTAGCCATCGATTTTCCATCGCTGGAGAGTGGTGTACCATGGTACTATTCCGTTTCAAATCCATGCACACATTTGTAAAAGTCGTACGGTGCAATTTCGGCATTATGGATGGATTTTGCACCTTGCACCGCAGATGTTGTGCCCAGGGGATATTGATCTTTCGGACAGCCATATCAGCTGACTCTTTTGAAGTTACGGAAGCCATAACTAGTCAAAACAAAGGTCTCCATGGGTTCTACGTCTTTGATCGTTTTAACCATCAATGCATAGTTTCATACCCAAAAAAACTATCCGAATCACTTTCAGGACTCGAATTTTTTTTTTTACCCTTCGTTTCCTTTACGTGAATTTTATGGTAAAACGGGTTCAACATGGCTGGCCATTGATTTTCCATCGCTGGAGAGTAGTGCACCATGTACTATTCCATTTCAAATCCATGCACTCATTTGTAAAAGTCGTACGGTGCATTTTTAGCATTATGGACGGATGTTGCACCTTGCACCGTAGATGTTGCGCCCAAGGGATATCAATCCTTCGGACAGCTATAACGGTTGACTCTTTTGGAGTTATGGGAGCCATAACTAGTCAAAATGAAGGACTCTGTGGGTTCTATGGCTTTGATGACTTTAAGCCATCAATGCATAGTTTCATACCCAATAAAACACTATTTGAATCACTTTCAGAATTGGAAAGTTTTTTTTACCCTTCGTTTTTCCGCACGTGAATTTTATGGTACGATTCCGTTTCAAATCCGTGCACTCATTTGTAAAAGTCGTACGGTGCAATTTCGGCATTATGGACGGATGTAGCACCTTGCATCGTAGATGTTGCGTCCAGGGGATATTGATCCTTCGGACAGCCATAACAGTTGACTCTTTTGAAGTTACGGGAGCCATAACTAGTCAAAACGAAGGTATCTGTAAGTTCTACGTCTTTGACAGTTTTAACCGTCAATTCATAGTTTCATACCCAAAAAAAACTATCCGAATCACTTTTAGGACTCGGAAGTTTTTTCCCTTCATTTTCTTCACGTGAATTTTATGGTAAAAAGTGATCAACGTTACCATCGTTGGAGATTGGTGCACCATGGTACTACTCCATTTAAAATTCATCCACTCATTTGTAAAAGTCATACGACGCAATTTCAGCATTATGGATAGATATTGCACCTTGCACCATAGATGTTGCACCTTGCGGATATTGATCTTTCGGACAGCCATAACGGTTAACTCTTTTGGAGTTATGGGAGTCATAACCTGTCCAAACGAAGGTCTCTATTAGATCTACGACTTTGACAACTTTAACCCGTCAATGCATAGTTTCATACCCAAAAAAATACTATCTGAATCACTTTCAGGACTCGAAAGTTTTTTTACCCTTCGTTTTCTTCATGTGAATTTTATGGTAAAACGAGATCAACGTGGCTACCCATCGATTTACCATCGCTGGAGAGTGGTGCGCCATGGTACTATTCCGTTTCAAATCCACGCACTTATTTGTAAAAGACGTACGGCGCAGTTTCGGCATTATGGATGGATGTTGCACCGTAGATGTTGCGCCCTGGTGATATCGATCCTTCGGACAGCCATAATGGTTGACTTTTTGGAGTTACGGAAGTCATAACCAGTCAAAACGAAGGTCTGTGAGCTCTATAGCTTGGATGGCATAACGATGTCAATGCATAGTTTCATACCCAAAAAAACACTGTCCGAATCATTTTCAGGTCTCGTAAGTTTTTTTACCATTCGTTTTTTTTCACGTGAATTTTATGAAAAAACGGGATCAACGTGGCTGGCCATTGATTTACCATCGTTGGAGAGTGGTGCATCATGGTACTATTCCATTTCAAAAAGTCATACCGCGTAGTTTCGGCATTACGGACGGATGTTGTACCTTGCACCGTAGATGTTGCGCCTAGCGAATATCGATCCTTCGGACAGCCATAATGGTTGACTCTTTCGGAGCTATGGGAGCCATAATAAGTTAAAATGAAGGTCTCTGTGAGTTCCACGACTCTGATGGATTTAAGCCTTCAATGCATAGTTGCATACCCAAAAAACACTACCCGAATCACTTTCAGGACTCAGGTGTTTTTTTACCCTTCGTTTTCTTCACACTAATTTTATGGTAAAACGGGATCAACGTGGCTCGCCATTAATTTATCATCGCTGGAGAGTTGTGCACCACGGTAATATTCCATTCCAAATCCATGCACTCATTTGTAAAAGATGTACGGTACAATTTTGGCATTATGGACGAATGTTGCACCTTGCGCCGTAGATGTTGCGCCCAAGGGATATCGATCCTTCGGACGTCATAACGGTTGACTCTTTTGGAGTACGGAGGCCATAACCAATCAAAACGAAGGACTCCTTGAGTTCTACGGCTTTGACGGCTTTGACCTGTCAATGCATAGTTTCATAACCAAAAAATAACCATCCGAATCACTTTTAGGACTTGGAATTTTTTTTTTACCCTTCATTTTCTTTAGGTGAATTTTATGGTAAAACGGGATCAACGTGGTTGACCATAGGTTTACAATCGCTGGAGAGTGGTGCACCATGGTACTATTCTGTTTTAAATCCACGCAACCATTTGTAAAAGTCATACGGCACAGTTTCGGAATTATGGACGAACGTTGCACCTTGCACCATAGATGTTGCACCCAGGGGATACCGATTCTTCGAACAGCCATAACGGTTGACTCTTTTGGAGTTACAGGAGCCATAACCAGTCAAAACAAAGGTCTTTGTGAGTTCTACGTCTATGACAACTTTAAGCCGTCAATGCATAATTTCATACCCAAAAAAAACTATCTGAATCACTTTCCGGACTCGAAAATTTTTTTTACCCTACGTTTTCTTCACGTAAATTTTGTGGTAAAACGGGGTCAACATGGCCGACCATCGATTTACCATCGCTGGATAGTGGTGCACCACGGTGCTATTTCATTTCAAATTCATGCACTCATTTGTAAATGTTGTAAGGCGCAGTCTCCGCATTATAGACGGATGTTGCACCTTGCACCGTAGATCTTGCATCCAGGAGATATCGATCCTTCGGACAGCCATAATGGTTGAATCTTTTGGAGTTACGGAAGCCATAACCTGTAACATCCCACCCTTTTGGACGATTTAAATCGACAATAAACCACACATGTCAACTAAAATCATTCAAAAGGTAAGACTGTTAATGGGGTAAATAAGAAAATAATAGAAAAGAAGGAAAGATAAAACACAGAATCTCACAGCGGAATGACAAAATATAAAAATCAAATAAACAGTTTATGAAGCTGTTTTACAAATAACATTTGATTACACCTTTACAATACAAATCAGAGTTATACATACAGTAGAAATAATAAATAATGTAGCGGAACACATGATGTAGTGGAATAATTAAATAAATAGTAGACTCGTCTCCGTCTTCATCCTCTAAAATAAAATGGTCTTCAATACACTAAAAAAAGCTCAAACTGACCCGAGCGTAATAAAAAGACAAAACACTCGAGTCAGGACTAAAAGATCTTATGTAAGTCAAATCAAAATAAGTAGAATAGAAATATTACTATAATGGATTCAGAGATGTATAACAGGAATTTCATCTCCTATAAAGTGTACAATGTGGATTTAATTATTTAAAAGATTTCAAATGATCCAAAAATACCAATCTTAATCATTTTAATTAAAATAGATCCGAAATTTAAATTTAAAACTTAAATCTTTCAAATAATTCAATTCTAATAAATAATCCAAATTTAAGAAATTACACGGTTATATGTCATTTCAACCAGTATCCAAATCAAAATTTCCAAATCAATGGAAACCGCTCGAGTTATCATTTCAATCCATAGTGGTAACAAAGATATATACATAAATAAACATCTAATCATCCAAAATGACAACCAATAACATCCATCACAATCCAACATCCAAATCAGCCAATAAATCACAACAATCAATTGATTATCATTATCAGGTGTATAACTTGCAATTTATATTCATTATTAAATAAATGGCAAATTCAATTCAATATAAATTCAAATTTAACTTAAATGACAATCTAATAATACCAAAAGCAATTAATAAATTTCTAATCACATTATAAATTTAATTTAACTAGCATAAGATAATCTAGTATTCGTGAGTGGGTCAAAACACTCACCTTTGATATTTAGAATGCAAAAATCCAAACAAAGATGCTTTTCCAATAGTCTCCAAACTCAACCAAACCTATTTTATGTTATTAGGAATTCCAATACGAGTCCAATGGAAGAAACTACGCATGTATCAAAGCTCGTATGAGGTAGATATTCAGGTTATAAGGATATAAAATAAAATAAAATATATACATATTTAATTCTTAAAATAAGAAACTTTAATAACTCACGTTTTCAAATTTGATGTATCCAGAACAAAGGCAAGAAGTGGAAAGCCAAAACCATTAAGGCTAATTCTCATTGTTCAGTTTTTTTGAAGCTTCTTGCAAAAGAAGGCAAGGCGATGAGGAAAGGTACGGATGTGGTTAAGGAAGAAATGGATGCTCACACTTTTTTATTCTTTTCTTTTTCTAAGCATAGCTTTAGTAAAATGAATTGGCAGCAATTAAGTAGAGGTATAAAGCTATGTTGACATTGAGACTTTGAGGGAAACATATAGAGGTCTGATGTTTGAAAAATAAGGAATTTCTAGGGGAAAGAATGATATATGATATAAAACAAAAGAAGAAAGGGAAGTGACAAATGAAATATGTATGGAAGGGACAAATAAAACAAAACTGTATGATCTAAGTAGATGCTTTGGTAAATAAATAAACAAAACGGAAGAATAAGAAAGGATATAAATTCACGTTTCAATTACATCAAAGAATTGCAATAAAACCAAATGTGGAAATGGTGGCAGGTGTATTGAATAATAAGGAAATGAAGGGACCACTTAGAATCTAGTTAATTGCATGATCCACTCAATTAAATATATTATCACTGAATATACCCTTTTTCACACTCATTTACACATAATTAACATATAGTAAATAAATTTGAATACAATAACCAGTGTAACGTTACAAAAAAATAAAAGATGATCTACAACTCAAATTTAAGTTTTTTTTTCTTTCAAAATAATATTTTTCTCATAGGGGAATTGCACAACCTAAAAAATCAATTAAATTTAAACATCAAGATTAGTGTTAAAATCACTTATATACAGCCTCAAATGTATACTTAATGACTGTAAAATATTGGTTTAAAATTCATTTTTCTTCTTCTTTATATAGAATTATTTTTACCTTCAAAATGAAAATGTTCGTTTTATTTTTCATTAAAATGTTCTTTTTTATTTTTTTACAATAATGTATGTTTCTTTCGTTAAATCCAAAAATTAATATTAATGTTTCTTTTTAAAAAAAAATTGAAAGATCCCAAATCGACATAATTGTAATTAATTTCAAAATTACACTTATAACGGATTATAACAAACGTACATTTCTTTTATTAAACACCATTAATTTCAAATAAATTCTCTTTCCCTTTTATTAAAAGATTCCAAGTCAAATTAATGGCAATAAATTCATTAATTAATTTAAATTCCAACATATACTTTTTTTTTAATCTTATTATTCAATCAATTATCATATTATATATATACTTAACGTTGGTTTACCATTTCATTACCTCAATCTTCTATATTTGTCACTTTAGTTCATATTAATTGTAGTAGGTAATTATATTAACTGCAATTGATTTTCAATTTAATTTCAATGGATTAAATAAATAGGTGATGAATGACAAATGTTACCTTTTACTTACTTAATCGCATTTACAAGATTATTATTAACAACAAATGTTATGACTACTTACACAATCCTGATTATACTCAATTTTCCATTAATTTCATATAATTTCCCCTTTTATATAACAATTAATTCATTTCCTTATTTCAACTTATCATCAAATAACGTTATAATTATTTTAATCACTAGCATACAATTCCAACATTAAACCCAACATTCAATTGCCTTAATTCAATTAATTACCCATTCAATATTAAAACGATAAATTAATGAGAAAATAGTTAATACAATCTTTTATAATAATAATTCATACCCCTTATCTTATTCTTTAAGACCAAGGGTTATAATTTGCTTACCCAAAAAGGTTTTATATTCAATATTAACCTATTTCAATTAATTACATACAAGTTCACCATCTACATCATTTAATTTATTTCATTATTTACAATCATAACCAAGTCAACCTACAATGTATTTCAATTAGTTTGAAATTACTTTAAATATTTATCAGTAGCGTTCAGACAACACCACTGATTTCATATTCAATATTAGCCAATTCTAATTGATTACATATAATTTCAGCGTTCAATGTATTTCCTTATTTTTAGTTATAACTAATTATAACCTTAAAGTCACTTCAATTAATTGGAAATTAGATTAAAATAGTTAGCAATTACCTTATATTAACATTACTAACATTACATTCTAGTTATTCTTCTCCTTGTAACATCAATTTTTTTTTAGTTTTATTGCAATATAAAATTATAAAATATTATTTAATTAATATTTTAATAATCGAAAATTATGGGTCGTTACATAACCAGTCAAATCGCAGGTCTCTGTGAGCTATACGGCATTGATGGCTTAACGATGTTAATGCATAGTCTCACACCAAAAAAACACTATCCGAATCACTTTCAAGTCTCGAAAGTTTTTTTTACCCTTCGTTTTTCTTCACGTGAATTTTATGGTAAAACAGGCCCAACGTGGCTGGCCATCGATTTCCATCACTGGAAAGTGGTGCACCATGATACTATTCTATTTCAAATCGATGCACTCATTTGTAAAAGTCATAAGGTGCAGTTTCGGCATTATGGTGAACGTTACACCTTGCACCGTAGATGTTGTGCCCAGGGGATATCGATCCTTCGGACAACCATAACATTGACTCTTTTAGAGTTACGGGAGCCATAATCAGTCAAAACGAAGGTCTCTGTGAGTTCTACGGCTTTTATGGCTTTAAGCCATCAATGCATAGTTTATACCCAAAAAACACAATCCGAATCACTTTCAGGACTCGAAAGTTTTTTTACCCTTCGTTTTCTTAACGTGAATTTTATAGTAAAACGGGATCAACGTGGCTGGCCATCGATTTACTATCGCTGGAGAGTGGTGTACCACGTTAATATTCCATTTTAAATCCATGCGCTCATTTGCAAAAGTTGTACGACGCAGTTCTGGCATTATGGACGGATGTCGCACTTTTGCACCGTAGATGTTGCACCCATGGGATATGGATCCTTTAGAAAGCCATTACGGTTGACTCTTTTGGAGTTACGGGAGTCATAACCAGTCAAAACGAAGGTCTATTTGAGTCCTACGGCTTAGGCGGCTCTAAGCCATCAATGCATAGTTTCATACCAAAAAAACTATCCGAATCACTTTCAGGACTAGGATGTTTTTTTACCCTTCATTTTCTTCACGTGAATTTTATGGCAAAACAGGATCAACGTGGCAGGCCATCGATTTACCATCGCTGAGGAATGGTGCACCATGGTATTATTTCGTTACAAATCCATACACTCATTTGTAAAAATCGTACGGTGCAATTTCGGCATTATGGACGGATGTTGCACCTTGCACCATAGATGAAGCGCCGAGTGGATATCGATCCTTCGAACAGCCATAACAGTTGACTCTTTTGGAGTTGCGGGAGCCATAACCAGTCAAAACGAAGGTCTTTGTGGTTTAACGACGTCAATGCATAGTTTCATACCAAAAAACACTACCAGAATCACTTTCAGGTCTCGGAATTATTTTACCCTTCATTTTCTTCACGTGAATTTTATGATAAAACGGGATCAACGTGGCTAGCCATCGATTTACCATCGCTGGAGAGTGGTGCACCATGGTACTATTCCATTTTAAATCCATGCACTCATTTGTAAAATTCGTACGGTGTAGTTTCGGCATGATGGATGGATGTTGCACCTTGCACCATAGATGTTGCGTCCAGAGGATACCGATCCTTCTGACAGCCATAACGGTCAACTCTTTTGGAGTTACAGGAGCCATAATCAGTCAAAACGTAGTCTCTGCGATTTCTACGGCTTTGACGGCTTTAAGCCTTCAATGCATAGTTTCATTCCCAAAAAAAAAATATCTGAATCACTTTCAGGACTCGGAAGTTTTATTTACCCTTCATTTTCTACATGTGAATTTTATGGTAAAACGAGATCAATGTGGCTGGCCATCAATTTACCTTCGCTGGAGAGTGGTGTACCATGGTACTATTCCATTTCAAATCCGTGCACTCATTTGTAAAATTCGTACGGCGTAGTTTCAGCATTATGGACGAAAGTTGCACCTTGCTCCATAGAAGTTGCGCCCAAGGGATATCGATCCTTCGGACAGCCATAAAGGTTAACTCTTTTGGAGTCATGGGAGCCAAAACTAGTTAAAACGAAGGTCTCTTTGAGTTATACGACTTTGATGGATTTAAGCTGTCAATGCATAGTTTCATACCCAAAAAAACACTATCTGAATCACTTTCAGGACTCGGAAGTTTTTTTACCCTTCGTTTTCTTTACGTGAATTTTGTGGTAAAAAACGGGATCAATTTTGTTGGCCATCGATTTACCATCGCTAGAGATTGATGCACCATGGCAGCATTCCCTTTCAAATCCATTCACTCATTTGTAAAAGTCATACGGTGCATTTTCGGTATTATGGACGGATGTTGCACCTTGCATTGTAGATGTTGCGCCCGGGGGATATCGATCCTTCGGGAGCCATAACAGTCGACTCTTTTGTAGTTACGGGAGCCATAACCAATCAAAACGAAGGTCTCTATGAGTTCTACCACTACAAGAAAGTATGTTATTAATAACGCCATTCGATAACTCATTATTCTAAAGCGTTATTGTTTAGTGTGGCTAGTTACTTTTTTTCTTTATTTATTCTCTTCCCTACACTCTTACCACGTAACGCTTTGGCCCAAAAAGAAAATTATCCCTCCCAAAATTTTCGTCTCCCTCTCAAAATAATTATTCGGTTCATCTTCCTTCCAAAACCAAAATTACACTTATTCAGTTCATCTCCCTCCTAATCGCTCATCCCTTGCCCTCTCCGATCTTCGATCTCTGATCTAGCTTGCTTCGCTTACCGTGCTTTGCCCGTTCTGAAGTATACACATCCTACCCTAAATATTCTGCTCAGAGTTCTAGTTACATTTCCCTCCTAGTCGCTCATTGCTTGCCATTTTCGATCTCTGATCCAGCTCACCATCTCCGATCTCTGCTCATCACTCTTCAGCAGTTTCGAAGTCGACACGTCCAGAACCCTAAATCATCTGCTCAAATTTCTAGGTTAGAAATTTATAGGTTATGTTTATTATTATTTTTATTTTGATTTTATTGTTTGGTTATGATTTTAATTTTTTTTATCGTTAGGTTATGATTTTATCATTTGGATATGTTTATTAACTATTTTATTTACTGTTTCTAGGTTATGTTTTACTAGAAAACAATTCATTTGTCTTATTTCATAGGTTTATTAGCTGTTTTTCATGAGCAGGATATGGCACGGCAAAGTCATTCTTGTAACAGCAAAAGACACTATACTCAAAGTAGTAATGCTTTGTAATTATTCAGTTAACAATAAGTGTGTTTGTAAATAAAGCTCACGTCTCTACCGAGTCATTGCTAGACAAAGTCAAATCGACAAACAGCTATTGCAAAATTATATCATAATCTCCAGAAATCATATTGGATTGCTATTGTCAATGACCTTACTTGTTACTTAATTATCACATAAGCTTATTTTTAGCATTGCTAAAATGCCTCTGATTCTTTAAAGTTTACTACGGAACATCGATGATCTCAAATCACTTATACAAAAGGCAAATTATTTCCCATCATCAAGAAAATGTTTACGGTTTTCATTGGGGTTGACTGGGTATTGAATAAAGACCGATTTTCATTGAAAATGACTGGATATTGAATTAATTATGCCAATTTGTAACTTAATCATATCATATAATGAGATGTAAAAGTTTATGCACACTTCAACTAGTTTATAGTATTGGAATGCTTTTCTTAAATTCTGCTTCACATAATGTTAGAAAATTGAATTAGAAAAAGCCATTTAGATTACTATCCCGCTTGGATATATATTATATAAGTGAAATCAAAATTATTTAAAGGGTTTCCTTTCCTAACTTAATCATATTGACTTAATTGTTTTAGGGACATCTATAGTAACAATTATTAATCCTCAATATAACTGTGTACAGGTTGAAGAATTGGAGCAGATGGCATCAGAGTTGCAGCAGACTCTCAGGGACAAACAAGAACAAGAGCATGCCATGATTAAGGTTTTTTTATTGTTGAATTTTTTCCTATTACATCTTGATAATGTGATAAATACATATTTTTCTCTTGTAGGTTTTGATGATGTTGGAACAAGAACAAAAGCTAACTGAAGATGCTCGTGTACTCGCTGAACAAGAGGCTGCTAAACAGAAACTTATTGCTCATGAGCTTCAAGTACATTATCTGGTACATTTCTTTGTGGATGGCCTTATAACAAATTGATACAAGCTCAAGTTCTAATTTTAAATTCTCTGGTAATCTCTGATTTTTACACATTTGTTCTTTTGCAAATTTTGTTATTTGTTAGAAAGTACACATTTTATTTTGTTGAATAGAACATCGGCATATTTGCTTGTTTCAATTTCATGGAATTTCAGCATTGTCGTTTTACTTATTATTACAATCAAATGCAATATGTTCTATGACGTTAAATGCTCGGTTGCTGACAGACTTAGCCTTTGTGGGTTCACAGGTACATTTTGGCTGTGAAGGATTTGTATTTTGCTTTAGTTGTTGTGGTTTGTCAGTTTTTGGTTCAAAGTGATTCAGTTGAAGTAATATATAGTTTACAGTAAACTTCATGCCGGAATCTATGTTTCTGAAATTCTAAAATTAATCATTCATGTTGACTAGTTCTGCCTACGATAGCTAAAGTGTTTTTGTTGTCCTTGAATCATATGGTAGATGAACTTTCTTAAATATTTCGGTAATATCTTAATTTATGCAAAAAGTTTGGTTTTATGTTGTTTGTGTTTAATCCTCATTCTGTTCCATCTGTTGTAGATTTGTGCACGATTCAGTAAAGCAAAAATGGTTAACTTTGGGAAGAAATTGATGGCATATCAAGTTCTAGAATGGAAAGGGTATGCATGTATCAGTACATCATTTCGTAATTATATTTGACGTATAGCATTTGATTAACTTCTATTAAAGGCAAGATATACATTGGATGTAAACTGTCATTTTTAGTGTATGGTAGCGGATGAGATGATGCAAAAAAGGATGATAGTGGATCAAATTAAATCACAAGCCGTTTATATGCAAATTAAATTTAAAACTTTTGTTCTCAGACTCGCATATTTCTCCCTTGATATAAATTTGTAGATGCTACATCAATTACAAGTTACTGAAGAAGAAAGTTAAAAAAACATCTTCGCCAAAGGCCAGAAATAGATGAAAAGGACCGTCGTCAGATTCGCAAAGAATTTTCAAAAAAGCTCGATGATCAAGCAAGTGCTGCTACATATGACATCGTATACTTTGTTAATTGTTATATATTGCACCTATTTTGTTTATAGGTTCTCTTGCTTATATATCTCTATTTTATCTCCACAGATAGAAAAAACAGTTCTATTCCTATTAGAACAACAAGGAATTCTTGCACAACGAATTCAAGAACTGAACACAAAACATGCATTGCTCGTAGAACAACCAGATATATCACAAATCTCTGCACTAGGAGAAGAATATAGAGAATTTGGAGTTGATCCTCTGAAACTTCTTAGATTTGTTGATATGAATGCTACTGGCATCAGGAAAATTCTAAAAAAGTTTGACAAGCAATTCAGATTCAGGTTCACTGACAAGCAATTCGATCTAACCATCCTTTTTCTCAATTACAACAAGTTTTCAAACATGTGGTATAGTTTCTAATCCTTTATCCAAAAGTAAAATAAACAAAATATAAGAAATAGTGAAGTACTACTGATATTTTGTTATTTGTAATATAACCTAAAGGGAATCAGCGCAGTTGTAGGTGCACTATCTCGCAACCTTGTAGAGCTTCAAGGTCGCCAAGGGAGCTACTCATCTGTCATCGATGCACTGAGAGGAACTGATGCACAATTGGATACTAAATCTGACATAAGACCATCAATACCATTATCAAGGGAGAAAAAATAATTATTTACCACCATTTCATCTTTAGCAGAAGAATCCACATCCATGTTATGCGTAACAGATTCCCACTCTAATTGCAGTTCCAAAACCAACAAATTATTTAATATCTCATTCTCAGGTATGAGATCAAAAATAGCAGAATCACTTGCACTCCGAGAAGGTACACCTTTAGAAACATCAGTAGTCATAAAATCACCGTGAGATACAGCAGTCTCATTAGCAATCGCAAATCGATTCTCGAAAACAAATCCAGAATCTTCTGAATATTCAAGGCATTCAAAACTAATCAGATGGGTAACAAATTGCACCAGAGGTAATGCATTTATTTTATAAGCTAAATTGAAGAGCATTTGGCATCTTCAACCTAATTTGCTATAATATTACATGTTTTAACATAGTATGATACATTTATCTTAATAGTGAGGTTCTTATGTCAAAAATTTACTTGGAAAAAATTGCATCATCCGAACTTGGCAGCTGGTGATAGCTCTTCAAGTTCTGAATCTGCTTTCATTTAACATGTGGATGGGCATGGGCTATGTATAGAAAATACTATCGTTATATATGTTTTTTTCTATTGTGTGTTTGTTGTGCTCAAGTGTCTTGGACTGTGGAGACTGAACCTATGATATGTTTTGTGAATGAATATAGATGTTAACATAGGTGCGTTTACAACAAATAATCCCAATTTGGTAAAATCTGAATTATAAGTTTTAACACAGGTGCGTTTACATCAATCATAGATGTTGTCACTATGGTATAAGGTCTAAATGATATCGATGAGGCATAGTTAAATAGCATAAAAATTGGGAAGATTCCTAAATTTTATGCTATTTAACTCTTGCCTTATCAATATCATAGGTAATCTGAAGATTGTGGACTTTGGTTAAGCGCCTTTACTGGGCTGGATGTGTTGCTTCACCCTACGTGTGGGACTCCGGCTCATGCTGTGATGGCGCAAAGGTAACCTAAATTATCATCACGCAAAGGTAACTAATAATATTATTTAGTTATTTTCAGCAAGTAATTTCCTTTATGTTATATACCTGATTATTTCAGTAAGCAATCTAATTTGGTCTTTGAAGTATTATACTTCATAGAATTTTTTTAATTAATAAATGCTTCAACTTGGGTTTTAAATACAGAATTAGAAATAACATCTATAATTTATAAATGCTTCAACTCCAGTATATTTCTAAAACTTCTTTTGCTATATGTTGTCTCAATAAATGTTGGAATAAGAGTGTCTTGATTGCATATTTGCTTAATTGACGCACTTGGTGATAAATTTAGCCAAGATTTTCCACTAGAATTATTGTTCGTTAAAGAATTTCATTATTATTTGTAACAGCAGGTGACATTGTTTGATTGAGTTGCATTGTTGTTTGGTTGGCTGGACTTATCTGAGTGGATGAGCGACAGAATGCAAAAGCTTATTAAGAAGAGGAACATCAGGAGCGGTGCTGTTATGTCATAAAGAAGCTCCTCAGGGTAAATTTTTTGTTGAAATTTTAGATAAAATGTGATTATTTGAAATGGTTCAAGTGATGGTGATCTTGGTAATTGTGTGCAGGCAAATGGATGAGTTGCAGATGGGCGGTGATGCTGATTTTGATGAGAAAGGAGCAGGGAGGTAGTCGATGAAGAATGGTTTGGTTGTAGAAAGTGGTTTCAGTGATAAGTAGGCTAAGTTGCAGGTTGCTTGTGACTATGGTGAACTAATTTTTGGTATTGTGTTTATGAGTACACTGTACTGAAAAATATATCACATTTCTTTATGAGCGTGCTCTTGTGTTATATTGTTGATTATAATCTTTATTCGTTTATGAAGATTTAGTTTGATTGCTATTATTAAAATGTAATATATAGGCATAGCTCTTGAAAAGTGTGTCTACGATTTTTATAGCGGCATATATGAGCTGTAAAAGAATTTATCCATACTATAACATGTTGATATACCATAGCGGCGAATTTGCGTTATAAAACTAAGATCAAGCATAGCGGCATATTTTGTGTTATAAATATTCAACAGTTTTTTATAACATGTCAATATACAGCGCTTACCAAACTGCTATGGTTGTGATTAATAGCGGTTATATGCCGCTATAAAAGACACTTTTTTGTAGTGTACGTCTATGATAGCTTTAAGCCGTCAATGTATAGTTTCATTCCCAAAAAACACTATCTGAATCACTTTCAGGACTCGGAAGTTATCTTTACCCTTCGTTTTCTTCACGTTAATTTTATGGTAAAACGGAATCAACGTGGTTGGCCATCGATTTACCGTCGCTGGATAGTGGTGCACCATGGTACTATTATGTTTCAAATTCATGCATTCATTTGTAAAAGTCGTAAGGCGCAGTTTGGACATTATGGACGAATGTTGCACCTTGCACCGTAGATGTTGCTTCTAAGGGGATATCGATCCTTCGGACAGCCATAACGGTTGGTTCTTTTGGAGTTACGGAAGCCATAACCAGTCAAAACGAAGGTCTCTGTGAGTTCTAGGGCTTTGATGGCTTAACGTTGTTAATGCATAGTTTCATACCAAAAAAACACTATCTGAATCACTTTCAGATCTTGGAAGTTTTTTTTACCCTTCATTTTCTTCACATGAATTTTATGGTAAAACAGGCTCAATGTGTCTGACCATCGACGTAGCATCGCTGGAGAGTGGAGCACCATGATACTATTCCGTTTCAAATCCATGCACTCATTTATAAAGTCGTAAGGCGCAATTTCGGCGTTATGGACGGATGTTGCACCTTGCACCGTAGATTTTTCGTCCAGGAGATATCGATCCTTCTGACCGCCATGACGGTTGACTATTTTAGAGTTACGGGAGCCATAACCAGTCAAAACGAAGATCTCTATGATTTCTACGGTTTTAAGACACCGATGCATAGCTTCATACCCAAAAATACTATCTGAATCACTTTTAGGACTTGGAAGTTTTTTCTTTACCCTTCGTTTTCTTCATGTGAATTTTATGGTAAAATGGGATCAACGTGGCTGGCCATCGATTTACTATCGCTGGGGAGTGGTGCGCCATGGTAATATCCCATTTCAAATCCATGCACTCATTTGTAAAAGTCGTACGGCGCAGTTTCGGCATTATGGACGAATGTTGCACCTTGCACCGTAGATGTTGCGTTCAAGGGATATCGATCCTTCGGACAGCCATTACGGTAGACTCTTTTGGATTTACGGAAGCTATAACCAGTCAAAACGAAGGTCGACGTGAGTTTTACGGCTTTGAACCGTCAATGCACAATTTCATACCCAAAAAAAAACTATCGGAATCACTTTCAGGACTCGGAAGTTTTTTTTAACCCTTCGTTTTCTTCGCGTGAATTTTATGGTAAAATGGGATCAACCAAGCTGGCCATCGATTTTCCATCGCTGGAGAGTGGTGCACCATGGTACTATTCCGTTTCAAATCCATGCACTCATTTGTAAAAGTCTAACGGCGCATTTTCAGCATTATGGACGGAAGTTGCACCTTGCACCGTAGATGTTGTGCCTAGGGAATATCGATCCTTCGGACAGCCATAACGGTTAACTCTTTTGGAGTTACGGGAGTCATAACCAGTCAAAACGAAGGTCTCTGTGAGCTCTACATCCTTGATGGCTTAACGACGTCAATGCACAGTTTCATATCAAAAAATCACTATCCGAATCACTTTCATGAATCGGAAGTTTTTCCCCTTCGTTTTCTTTACGTGGATTTTATGGTAAAACGGGATCAACGTGGCTGGTAATCGATTTACCATCGCTGAAGAGTGGTGTAGAATAGTACTATTCCATTTCAAATCCATACACCCATTTGTAAAAGTCGTAGGGCGCGGTTTCGGCATTATGGACGGATGTTGCACCTTGCACCGCAAATGTTGAATCCAGGGGATATCAATCCTTCGGACAGCCATAACGGTTGACTCTTTTGGAGTTACGGGAGCCATAATCAATCAAAAAAGGTCTCTGTGAGCTCTACATCTTTGATGGCCTAATGACATCAATGCATAGTTTCATACCCAAAAAAACACTATCAGAATCACATTCAGGTCTCGGAAGTTTTTTTTACACTTCGTTTTCTTCACATGAATTTTATGGTAAAGTGGAATCAATGTGGCTGGCTATCGATTTACCATCGCTGGAGAGTGGTGCACATGGTACTATTCTGTTTCAAATCCATGCACTCATTTGTAAAATTCGTATGGCGCAGTTTCAGCATTATGGACGGATGTTGCACCTTGCACCGTAGATGTTCCGCGCAGGGGATGTCGATCCTACGGACAGCCATAACGGTTGACGATTTTCAAGTTACGAGGGCCATAACCAGTCAAAACAAATGTCTCTGTGAGTTCTACCGCTTTAAGCCGTCAATGCATTGTTTCATACCCAAAAAATACTATCTGAATCACATTTAGGACACGAAAGTTTTTTTACCCTTCGTTTTCTTCACGTGAATTTTACGGTAAAATGAGATTAACGTGCTTGGCCATCGATTTACCATCAGTGGAGAGTGGTGCACCATGATACTATTCCGTTTCAAATTTATGCACTCGTTTTTATAAGTCGTATGGCGTAGTTTCGACATTATGGACGGATGTTGCACCTTACACCGTAGATGTTACACCCAGGGGATATCGATCATTCAGACAGCCATAACGATTGACTCTTTTGGAGTTACGGAAGCCCTAACCAGTCAAAACGAAGGTCTCTGTGGGCTTTACGGCTTTGATGGCTTAACGACGTCAATGTATAGTTTCATACCTAAAAAAACACTATCCGTATCACTTTTAAATCTTGGAAGTTTTTTTTTACCCTTCATTTTCTTCACGTGAATTTTATGGTAAAACTGGATCAACGTGGCTGGCCATCGATTTACCATCGCTGGAGAGTGGTGCACCATGGTACTATTCCATTTCAAATCCACGCACTTATTTGTAAAAGTCATACGGAACAGTTTCGGCATTACGGACGGATGTTGCACCTTGCATTGTTGATGTTGCGCCCAGGGGATATTGATCCATCTAATAGCCATAACAGTTGAATCTTTTGGAGTTACGGGAGCCATAATCCATCAAAATGAAGGTCTCTGTGAGGTGTACGACTTTGATGGCATTAAGTCGTCATTGCATGGTTTCATACCTAAAAAAAAACTATCCAAATCATTTTGAGGACTCAGAAGTTTTATTTTACCTTTCATTTTCTTCACGTGAATTTTATGGTAAATGGGATCAACGTGGCTGGCCATCCATATACCATTGCTGGAGAGTGGTGCACCATGGTAATATTCCATTTCAAATCCATGCACTTATTTGTAGAAGTTGTACGGCACAGTTTTGGCATTATGGACGGATGTTGCACCTTGCACTATAGATGTTGCGCCTAGAGGATGTCGATCCTTCGGACAGCCATAACGGTTGACTCTTTTGGAGTTACGGGAGCCATAAGTAGTTAAAACGAAGCTCTCTTTGAGTTTTACGGCTTTGATGGCTTTAATCCATCAATTCATAGTTTGGTACCCAAAATAACACTATCTGAATCACTTTCAAGACTCGAAAGTTCTTTTTACTCTTCGTTTTCTTTACGTGAATTTTATGGTAAAACGGGATCAACTTGGTTGGCTATCGATTTACCATTGCATGAGAGTGGTGCATCATGGTACTATTCTGTTTTAAATCCATTCCCTCATTTGTTAAAGTCGTACGGTGCAGTTTCGGCATTATGGACGGATGTTGCACCTTGCACCATAGATGTTGCTCCCGGGGGATATCGATCCTTCGGACAGCCATAACGGTTGACTCTTTTAGAGTTACGGGTGCCATAACCAGTCAAACGAAGGTATTTATGAGTTCTACATCTATGACTGTTTTAAGCCGTCAATGCATAGTTTCATAACCAAAAAAACAGTACCTGAATCACTTTCAGGACTCGGAAATTTTTTTATCCTTTGTTTTCTTCACGTGAATTTTATGGTAAAACGGGATCAACGTGGTTGGCCATCGATTTACCATTGCTGGATAGTGGTGCACCACGGTACTATTCCGTTTGAAATTCATGCACTCATTTGTAAAAGTCGTAAGGCGCAGTTTCGGCATTAAGGATGGATGTTGCACCTTGCACCATAGATGTTGCGCCAGGGGATATCGATCTTTCGGACAGCCATAACGATTGACTCTTTTGGAGTTACGGGAGTCATAACCGGTCAAAACGAATGTCTCTGTGAGCTCTACGGCTTTGATGGCTTAACGATGTTAATGCATCGTTTCATACCCAAAAAACACTATCTGAATCACTTTCAGGTCTTTGAAATTGTTTTACCCTTCATTTTCTTCACGTGAATTTTGTAGTAAAACGGGATCAATGTGGCTGGCCATCGATTTACCATCGCTGGAGAGTGGTGCACCATGATACTATTCTGTTTCAAATCCATGCACTCATTTGTAGAAGTCATATGGTGCAATTTCAGCATTATGGACGGATTTTGCACCTTACACCATGGATGTTGCGCCTTGCACCATAGATGTTGCGTCCAGAGGATATCGATCCTTCGGACAGCCATAAGAGTGGACTCTTTTGGAGTTACGGGAGCCATAACCAGTCAAAACGAAGGTCTCTGTGAGCTCTATGCCTTTGATGGTTTAACGACGTCAATGCATAGTTTCATTACTACAAAAACACTATCCGAATCACTTTCAAGTCTCAGAAGTTTTTTTACCCTTCGTTTTCTTCACATGACTTTTATGGTAAAACGGGATCAACGTGGCTAGCCATTGATTGACCATCGCTGTAGAGTGGTGCACCATGGTACTGTTCCATTTCAAATCCAAGCACTCATTTGAAAAAGTCGTACGGTGCAGTTTTGTCATTATGGACGGATGTTGCACCTTGCACCATAGATGTTGTGCCTAGGGGATATCGATCCTTCGGACAACCATAACGTTGACTCTTTTGGAGTTACGGGAGCCATAACCGATCAAAACAAAGATCTCCGTGATTTCTGCGGCTTTGAAGACTTTAATCTGTCATTGCAGAGTTTCATACCCCAAAAAACACTATCTGAATCACTTTCAGGACTTGGAAGTTTTTTTTTACCTTCGTTTTCTTCACGTGAATTTTATGGTAAAACGGAAACAACATGCCTGGCCATCGATTTACCATCACTGGAGAGTGGTGGTGCACCATGGTACTATTCCGTTTCAAATTCATGCACTCATTTGTAAAAGTCATAAGGTGCAGTTTCGGTATTATGGACGGATATTGCACCTTTCACCATAGATGTTGCGTCTAGGGGATATCGATCCCTCGGACAGCCATAACGGTTAACTCTTTTGGAGTTACGGGAGCCATAACCAGTCAAAACGAAGGTATTATGAGCTTTACGGCTTTGATGGCAAAACGACATCAATGCATAGTTTCATACCTAAAAAGTACTACCTGAATCACTTTCAGGCCTCGAAAGTTTTTTTTACCCTACGTTTTCTTCACGTGAATTTTATGGTAAAATAGGATCAACATGCCTGGCCATCGATTTACCATCGCTCGAGAGTGTTGCACCCAAGTATTATTCCGTTTCAAATCCATGCACTCATTTGTAAAAGTCGTACGGCGTAATTTTGGCATCATGGACGGATGCTTCACCTTGCAACGTAGATGTTTTCCCCCGGGGATATCGATCATTCGGACAGCTATAACGGTTGACTCTTTTGGAGTTACGGAAGCCATAACCAGTCAAAACGAAGGTCTCTGTAAGCTCTATGGTTTGATGGCTTAACGACATCAATGCACAGTTTCATACCCAAAAAAAACTCTATCTGAATCACTTTCAGGTCTCAGAATTTTTTTTTTACCCTTTGTTTTTTTCACGTGAATTTTATGGTAAAACAGGATCAACGTGGCTGGCCATCGATTTACCATCGCTGAAGAGTGGTGCACCATGGTATTATTAAGTTTCAAATCCATGCACTCATTTGTAAAAGTCATACGGTACAGTTTCGGCATTATGGACGGATGTTGCATCTTGCACCGTAGATGTTGCGTCCAAGCGATATCGATCCTTCGGACAACCATAACGGTTGACTCTTTTGGAGTTATGGGATGCATAACCAGTCAAAACAAATGTCTATGTGAGCTCTGTAGCTTTGACGGATTTAATTCATCAATGCATAGTTTCATATCCCCAAAAATACTATCCGAATCACTTTCAGGTTTTGGAAGTTTTTTATCACCCTTTCTTTTCTTCACGTGGATTTTATGGTAAAAGGGGATCAACGTGGCTGGCCATCGATTTACCATCGTTGGAGATTGGTGCACTAAGGTACTATTCCGTTTTAAATTCATGCACTCATTTGTAAACGTCATACGGCGTAGTTTTGGCATTAAGGACAGATGTTGCACCTTACACCGTAGATGTTACATCCAGGGGATATCGATCCTTCAGACAGCCATAACGGTTGACTCTTTTGGACTTATGAAAGTCATAACCAGTCAAAACGAAGGTCTTTGTGAGCTCTACGGCTTTGATGGCTTAACGACATCAATGCATGGTTTAATACCCAAAAAACACTATCTGAATCACTTTCTGGTCTCGGAAGTTTTGTTCACCCTTCGTTTTCTTCACGTGGGTTTTATGGTAAAACGGGATCAATGTGGCTGGCCATCGGTTTACCATCGCTGGAGAGTGGTGCACCATGGTACTATTCCGTTTCAAATTCATGCATTCATCTTTTAAATTCATACGGCTAGTTTCAGCATTATGGACGGATGTTGCACCTTGCACCGTAGATGTTGCGACCAGGGGATATCGATCCTTCGGACAGCCATAACGGTTAACTCTTTTGGAAAACCGAAAGCCATAACCAGTCAAAACGAAGGTCTTTGTGCGCTTTACCGCTTTGATGGCTTAACGACGTCAATGCATAGTTTCATATCCAAAAAAAACTATCCGAATCACTTTCAGGTCTTGAAAGTTTTTTTACCCTTCGTTTTCTTCACGTGAGTTTTATGGTAAAACGGGATCAACGTGGTTGGCCATCGATTTACCATCGTTAGAGAGTGGTGCACCATTGTACTATTCCGTTTCAATTCATGCACTCATTTGTAAAAGTCGTTCGGCGCAGTTTCGGTATTATCGACAGATGCTGCACCTTGCACCGTTGATGTTGCACCCCGGGGACATCGATCCTTCGGACAACCATAACGGTCGACTCTTTCGGAGTTACGGGAGGCATAACCAGCCAAAATGAAGTCTCTGTGGGTTCTACGGCTTTGACGTCTTTAAGCCGTCAATGCATAGTTTCATACCCGAAAACACACTATCTAATTCACTTTCAAGACTCAGAAGTTTTTTTACCCTTCGTTTCCTGCACGTGAATTTTATGATAAAACGGGATCAACGAGGTTGACCATCGATTTACCATCGCTGGAGAGTGTTGCACCATGGTATTATTCCATTTCAAATTCATGCACTCATTTGTAAAAGTCGTAAGGCACAGTTTCGGCATTATGGATATCGATCCTTCAGACAGCCATAACGGTTGACTCTTTTGGAATTATGGAAGCCATAACCAGTCAAAACGAAGGTCTCTATGAGCTCTATGGCTTTGATAGCTTTAAGCTGTCAATGCATAGTTTCATACCAAAAAAATACTATCCAAATCACTTTCAGGGCTCGAAAGTTCTTTTTACCCTTCGGTTTCTTCACGTGAATTTTATGGTAAAACGGGATCAACGTGGATGGTCATCGATTTACTATCGTTGGAGAGTGGTGCACCATGATACTACTTCGTTTCAAATCCATGCAATCATTTGTAAAAGTCGTACGGTGCATTTTCGGCATTATGGACGAATGTTGCACCTTGCACTGTAGATGTTGCGTCCAGGGGGATATCGATCCTTCGGATAGTCATAACGGTTGACTTTTGGAGTTACAGGAGCCATAACTAGTCAAAATGAAAGGCTATGTGACTCTACGGCTTTGATGGCTTAACGAAGTTTTTTTCCCTTCGTTTTCTTCACGTGAATTTTATGGTAGAACGGGATCAACGTGGCTAGCCATCGATTTACCATCGCTAGAGAGTGGTGCACCATGGTACTATTCCGTTTCAAATCCATGCACTCTTTTTTAAAAGTCGTACGACGCAGTTTCGACATCAGTAGACGGATGTTGCACCTTGCACCATAGGTGCTACGCCCAGGGGATATTGATCCTTCGGACAGCCATAACTGTTGACTATTTTGGAGTTACGGGAGCCACAACCAGTCA
Organism: Allium cepa; assembly: GCA_030765085.1. Classification (NCBI taxonomy): domain Eukaryota; kingdom Viridiplantae; phylum Streptophyta; class Magnoliopsida; order Asparagales; family Amaryllidaceae; genus Allium; species Allium cepa. The sequence goes on from CM060935.1 coordinate 66,593,878, forward strand.
AAATGAAGGTCTCTGTGAGCTCTACTTCTTTGATAGCTTCAAGCCGTCAATGCATAGTTTCATACGCAAAAAATACTATCCGAATCAGTTTCAGGACTCGAATGTTTTTCTTACCCTTTGTTTCTTCACATGAATTTTAAGGTAAAATGTGATCAACGTGGCTGGCCATCGATTTACCACCGCTGGAGAGTGGTGCACCATTATACTAATCCGTTTTAAATCCATGAACTCATTTGTAAAAGTTGTGCGGCGCAGTTTCGGCATTATGGACGGATGTTGCACCTTGCACCGTAGATGATGCGCCTAGGGAATATCGATCATTCGGACAGCCATAACGGTTGACTCTTTTGGAGTTACGGAACCCATAACCAGTCAAAACGAAGGCCTCTGTGAGCTCTATGCCTTGATAGCTTTAAGCTGTCAATGCATAGTTTCATACTCAAAAAACACTATCTGAATCACTTTCAGGACTCGGAAGTTTTTCTTCGTTTCTTCACGTGAATTTTATGGCAAAACGGGATCAACGTGGCTGGCCATCGATTTACCATCGTTGGAGAGTAGTGCACCATGGTGCTATTCCATTTCAAATCCATGCACTCATTTCTAAATGTCATACGGCGCAGCATCGGCATTATGGACAGATGTTGCACCTTGCACCGTAGATGTTGCGCCCAGGGGATATCAATCCTTCGGACAGCCATAATAGTTGACTCTTTTGGAGTTACGGAAGCCATAACCGGTCAAAACGAAGGTCTTTGTGAGTTCAACGTCTTTGACTGCTTTAAGCCGTCAATGCATAGTTTCATACCCAAAAAAACACTATCTGAATCACATTCAGGACTCGGAAGTTTTTTTTCCCTTCGTTTTCTTCATGTGAATTTTATGGTAAAGCGAGATCAACGTGGCTAGCCATCTATTTACCATCGTTGGAGAGTGGTGCATCAAGGTACTTTTCCGTTTCAAATACATGCACTCATTTTTAAAAGTCGTACGGTGCACTTTCGGCATTATGGACGGATGTTGCACCTTGCACCGCAGATGTTGCGGCCAGGGGATATCGATCCTTTGGACAGCCATAACGGTTGACTCTTTTGGAGTTATAAGAGCCATAAAAACGAAGGTCTCTGTGAGCTCTACGGCTTTGATGGCTTAACGACATCAATGCATATTTTCATACCCAAAAAAAACACTATCCGAATCACTTTCAAGTCTCGAAAGTTTTTTTTACTATTCGTTTTCTTCAAGTGAATTTTATGTTAAAACGGGATCAACATGGTTGTGACGATTTACCATCATTGGAGAGTGGTGCACCACGGTACTATTCCATTTCAAATCCATGCACTCATTTCTAAAAGTCGTACGGCGCAGTTTCGGCATTATGAACGGATGTTGCACCTTGCACCGTAGATGCTGCTCCCAGGGGATATCGATCCTTCGGACAGCCATAATGGTTGACTCTTTTGGAGTTACGGGAGATATAACCAGCCAAAACAAAGGTTTCTATGAGTTCTACGGCTTTGATAGCTTTAAGCCACCAATGCATAGTTGCATACCTAAAAAAACTATCCGAATCAATTTCAGGGCTCGGAATTTTTTTTTCACCCTTCATTTTCTTCACGTGAATTTGATGGTAAAACGGGATCAACGTGGCTGGCCATTGATTTACCATTGCTGGAGAGTGGTGCACCATGGTACTATTTCGTTTCAAATACAAGCACTCATTTGTGAAAGTCGTACGACGTAGTTTCGGCATTATGGATGGATATTGCACCTTGCACCGTAGATGTTGCGTCCAGGGGATATCGATCCTTCAGACAGCCATAACGGTTGACTCTTTAGGAGTTACAGGAGCCATAACCAGTCAAAATGAAGGTCTCTGTGAGCTCTACCGATTCTATGGTTTAGCGACGTCAATGCATAGTTTCATACCAAAAAAATACAATCTGAATCACTTTCATGTCTAAGAAAGTTTTTTACCCTTTGTTTTCTTCACGTGAATTTTATGGTAAAACGGGATCAACGTAGCTGGCCATCGATATACCATTGCTCGAGAGTGGTGCAACATGGTACAATTCCGTTTCAAATCCATGCACTCATTTGTAAAAGTCGCACGGCGCAGTTTCGAAATTATGGACGGATGTTTCGCCTAGGGGATATCGATCCTTTAACAACCATAACGGTTGACTCTTTTGGAGTCACGGGAGCCATAACCAATAAAAACGAAGGTCTCTGTGAGCTCTACGTCTTTGAGGCTTAACGACGTCAATGCATAGTTTCATATTCAAAAAAACATTATCTGAATCACTTTATGGGCTCGAAAATTTTTTTACCCTTCGTTTTCTTAACGTGAATTTTATGATAAAACGGATCAACGTGGTTGGCCATCGATTTACGATCGTTGGAGAGTGGTGCACCATGATACCATTCCGTTTCAAATCCATGCACTCATTTGTAAAAGTCATACGGCACAGTTTCGGCATTATGGACGGATGTTGCACCGCACCTTGCATCGTAGATGTTGCGCCCAGTGGATATCGATCCTTCGGACAACCATAACGGTTGACTCTTTTGAAGTTACGGGAGCGATAACCAGTGTAAAGAAGGTCGTTGTGAGCTCTACCGCTTTGATAGCTTAACGATGTCAATGCATAGTCTCATGCCCAAATAAACACTATCTGAATCACTTTCATGACTTGGAAGGTTTTTTTATCCTTCTTTTTTCTTCATGTGAATTTTATGGTAAAACAAGATCAACGTGGCTGGCCAGAAAATTCAATTGCCATTCAAGTTTGTTGGCCCGCGGCTGGTGGTGTTCTCAGCGGTGGGAGACATGAGGTGGCAGTTGATGGAAGGTGGTGGCGGCGTGGTCTCGATGGCGGTTTTGTATCAAGCAATGATGGCATGTGGTGCTTGCAGTGCCGGTCCAAGTTCAACGGTGACAGTTTCATGAAGGAGGGGTGACAGGTTTGGTACAGGTAGGAAGGAAGAGGAGGTAATTACCATTATGACCCTAAATAAATTAATATATTTCTATTTATACAACCTCTAACCTTCGTATCTTCTGCATATAAACTCTGATTCATGTATGGTTTCTTCCATTGAACTTGTGCGGATTCCGAACGGTATGACACTAGGTTTGTCGAATTTGGAGACTGTGGGTAAAAGTGTTGGTATGAATTATTTAATTTAATTAATTGAAAATTAAATTATAAAATCCATAATTACTGATCAAAAATCATATGTATTCTATGGATGGTTATTTGATTATTATGACAATTTCGATGTGTTATGCCTTGATTGGATAATTTGCTTTTGATTGTAGTATTCTTAGGGGTTTGATTATGATTAATTGTTGATTTCAATTGAAATATAATTAATTAAAATAAAATGAGTAATAATGAGAAAATAAATAAATAGATGATAAATAAGATTATTTAGCAATTTTAGGCGGATCTTGTAAATAACGATGATTAAACAAAATTTTCTGAAGATAAAGCATGAAATTATATAAGGATGTTGCTTGTGAATTTCGGGAGAAATTCATAAATAATAATCAAAATTATATTTTAAATTAATATTAATATTTCGAAAGTTTATTATTTAGAATGAGACTTTAAATAATAATAATACAAATTCTAGTGAAAATGGTATATTTTTATGTAAATGACAAAAATGTTTGATTTGACGATATTTATGGTAGGAAACATTATTATTGTTTGATTTATAAAATAAAAAGGGTATTTTTTTTTTAGAATAATCAGAATAGTAAAGAGATGTTATCAAAAAATATTTTTGGACAAAGAAATTACTATTTTAAGATAAAAATAAATAAAGAGAAGTTTCGATGATTTAAAAATAAAATGTTGTATTTTTGGGACAAATAGTAATGGACTGGTTCTGGAAAGAATTAAAGAGATTTTAATGTATACTATAATTTTGATGTAAAATAATAATAATAATATTGTCTTAAAAAGCAATTTGATTGAAAATTACTATTTTGATTTAAAATACGATGTTTTGGGGTATTTGAAAAAATGAAGTAAAATAAAGGAATTTGAGGTACATTACTATTTTGGAAGATTTATTATTGTTTTTGAGATGCATAAATAAAGGTGGATTTTCAATAAATAATAATAAAATGATTTGGAAGAATAATGGATGTAAATATATCATTTAGATGGTTGCAAAGTGTGTGATTAATTGTCGATTATAATTATCACATATATTTGATGTTTGATGATGGAATCACATTTGGATGAATATGCGATATTTCACTATTATTGCGATTAAATGATCGATAGTAAATTATGGTTATTTGATAATGGATGTTGTGTCACTAATATTGGTTGGAGTAGTACAAATTTGATGACATTGATGTTGTGTTACTATTGCAGTATGTATTGGATGATTTATACTTACATTGGTGATTTATTATTATAATTGATAATTCATAATACATGCAAGTATATTTGTGTTATTGTTTTCTTATTTGGTTTTTGGGTTTTCATTGAATATTGTTGATGTTTGATGGTTGTACACTATTATTGTTTCTACTCCATATAATAATTTGTTGTGATTGATAAGCGGGAATAAAAATGTTTTTAAATTAGATTTTTTTAACATGTTTTAATAAATGATTCATAAATTACTATATCAATTAATTTTTGGTCATGCATATATTGATGAAAAAAGAATTGTCACGGTTTTAAAGTTCCAACCGGTTCAACCTTCAAAGCCTTCGACCATAGATTATTAGTTATGTCCACGGTTCGATCTTCAAAACTATGCGTATTGATACGTTGGTCTCCCTTTCCAAAACAATAATTAATAATTTCGGCCATAGTTAATAATAACAACAATTAATTTCTTTTTCAGATAATCTTTGCATATGTCTTTTTCTCAACACAAACGCAATTTTCTTTCGTTAAATATTCAAAGAACATACCCTAATGCAATTAGCGGAAATGTTGCACCTTGAAACTTATTAGTTTTATTGTCCTCAATAGCATTGCCAAAGCAAGTTGGGTAATGAAGTGAAGAATATATTTAGTGGTTTTTTATGTTAAAAAACCCAACAAAACCCATTTATTTTTTGGCACTTGTAATGCTTGTATACATAAAGAAAACGCTTTACATACAACCATTAAATTTCAAAGAAATTTTATTAGGACACACGTCGTCTTTTTTTTTTTTTAAATGGTACTTTATATACAACATGTCACCGAAACAACATATCACATGTCAATAAACGTTCGAATCGCGCTACATAAGTTTCGAATTTGTAACCTCTCGTATCAAAACCGAATCACTTAACCATGTGAACAATGATACTTGTCCATTAGAACACAAGTTGTTGATACAATTAGTGATAAAACAAATCTCAAACAATTGGATTGTCACCTGATTTCAACCTAAAATGCAAACATAATAGAATTCAACAATTCATAAATTATGTTTTATTTTATATACAAATAACCAACCCCGTCCATATATCTTTTCATTGAACATAAACCGAAAATTTTAAATAAAAAAATTATGAACTTTTGCCAACATCAACAAAACGGACAAGGACAACGTACAACAGTCAAATTCGCAAACCGTATACAGCATGTACATCAAAAAAGGCACAATCATGTGGTAATTTATGTTCAATCAAATGGATGATGTACAGGAATAATAGTGTGCACTGCTTGCCCAAATTCAAATTTAAATTGGAACAAAACCTTGACAGCAAATACAAGCAACCAAAATGCCAAGAAGAGCTCCAGCAATAACTTGGGAAGGAGTATGCCCAAGAAGTTCCTTCAGTTTCCTCTGGCTTATGGGATGCCCTTGAAATAAATCTTCAATTATCTTATTAAGCACCTGTTACATGCGTCCAATTCAAGTTATGGGTGATTAAAACCACTAAAAATAGCTTAACATCAGGCATACATGTTCATTTATTTACAAATTTCTACCCTTAAATTAAATACAGAACTTATATTTGTGTCACAGTGCGTAAGACTTCAGAAAATGCCAAGCACTGTTGCTACGTAAGCCTAAATTAATTATTTTTAACGTCCTAATCTGGATAAGCATGAAGTTCTAAACTAGGAATCACTTGATTTGCATGTCCAACTATCAAAGTATTTATCCACGAATGGATCAAAATTTCTTTACAAAAGTCAATTGTGGTGCGTAATTTTTTAACTTGTTTTGTTTAATATGCGTCATGTTTAGAATAGACAATCAGTTCAGGGCTTATTTTTACCTATCAACAATATTGGATGTACCTAGTTTGACATTTCAATGGATCAGGTTTGATCAACATAGCTGCAAAACAAAATCTGATGTGATCATAGCATAAATACGGTGGATATTTTCAAGCAATTTATCCAAACTTGACTCACCTTTAACGAATTAAAAACCAAAACATCCAACCTAAAATATTAAGTTAAAACCATATTTATTAAAAGAGAATTAGGAAAATGTATAAACTTTGAAACAAATTTAGACATGAAGTTTTATTTTTAGACTGAATAACAAATGCTAGTTATATTTAGCATTATATTTAACTTTTACGCTATATAAAATGCTAGTTATAACTAGCATTATATTAAGTTTTACACTATACAAAATACTAGTTATAACTATTATTGTCCTTCAGCTAAATACAGCTAAATAAATAAACTTGCTGTCCTTCAGTCTAATTTTTTTTCTAAATTTGTCCTTGTGCCTATTTTCCTGATTTATTAACTCATAAATTTTAAGACAATAGCATACGCTTTTCAAAAATTTGAATGGGATGAAACAAAAATCATAAAGGCAAAATCATAAAGGGGCGTTACTGTTTCAGTAACCATTATTATTACCCCAATCATAACCGTTGATGGTATAAAAAATTTCCAACCTTCCTAACTTTAAAACAATTTATACATATCATTTTTTTATACATATATTATCAATTATGTAAATCATGGTTGATAAATGTTTATAGTTCAATCTTTTTTCCACGAACTACTTTGTTTGTTTATAGAATAACCATGCATGCACACGTTACTAGCGTTTGATAATCATATACAATTAATGTAAAAATTACTTTAACTTATATTTTGAAATTGCGAAGTTTATTGAAAATTATGCATGCTTGATATGTTCTACCGCGATTACCAAAATCTAGAAACGCTACTGTAACTGTTATCATAGTAGATGGTATCTGTATGATGTACCGCTAAGCGGTTGATGGTTCAACCATAACTTCCCTAAATGATCATACACAAACAAAGATACACAAAGAAAATACTAGGATTGTTAAGGTAATGATGTACAAGAGCGTACGCCTCCCTCGTTGTAGGTTGAGAGGTCGAGTCTTGCCAGCCACACTTAGTCGCTCGAAAGGGTTGACTTAATTTAGCCATTCAGTTATGGCGGATCAGTGCGTATTCCTCCCAGCTGTTGCCGACGAAGCCGGAATTTTCGAGATTTCAAAAAAATAAATAAAGCTGTTATGGTAATGATAACCGTTACCGATATATAAAAATCATTACCGTATCGATACTACTCGTAGGTCGAAAATGATTACCGATACTTTACCATTACCGTTGGTAAAATGATCATTGGTATACTGATAAACTTAAAAACCGTTGACTGCTAACGGTAATTTTACCAATACGTAAAATATTAAAATTTTAAGAATGATAAAAAGGTAAATATTTTGTACCTGATGCCAACTCCATTAATATACGCATCGATATTTTGATTTATTTTAGTTGGCATTGAAAATTCTCTTAATTCATCGTAAATTATTTTCAATAATATGAAATAATATCTTCACTTAAGATGCACTTTAAACCAAATAAAACTAAAAAAGAAACATCATCGTAAATAATATTACAGACATCTTTTTAAATATTAATATACATTCAATAGTGTATGCGGTTAGGATTAACTTAAATAGTGAAGAAATAAAATTAATATAACTGGTAAATTTATCATTACTACTGATTTTGACTTTTTTTACCGCTATATTTACCATCATCATACTGATAACTTTGTTATACTCGTATAGCTCAGTAATTGTTACCGATTACTTGTTATTGGTATGGTATTAGTAAATTTGCAATTACCCTAACAGTCCTAGGAAGTACACATATTTTGTACCGAAAACAATAAATAATCAATTCGAACCAAAGCAAACGGGAGAAAGATGGAAACAAAATCATAAAGAAAAGCACACTAACGAAGTTTAGAAACAACAACCAAAATTATACGCAAACACAGTCAGCGTGTTTTGTATCGAGAACATTAACAGCCTGTTCTGAATAACTATATAATGATGAAACCTTGCTGTATCGTAATGATATCCGGATCAGATCCTCCCCACGTTCGGATGGTCAACGCAACCTCACTTTATATGGTAATGATGTACAAAAAATAACTTGGCATATTTATAATTCAAGTTTCTTTTATGTATAATCAAGGCTTCAATGTCCATAAGTATAACAAAAACACCAAATAGGAAGATAGGATAGCCGTCGTTTTTTAATAACAGGGCTTGAATTTTAGTTTCATGCATCAACCAGAAAAATAACATACACAGTCAAAAAAAACCAAACATTAAAATTTTTGACAATATAACATCTAATAGGCATGACTAAATACAAACAAGGCTGGCTAGGATTTTATTTATTTATTTTATTTTTAATTTTAAATGAGAAAATGAACCTTAAGAACGTATGTCCTGGGATCATCGCAGTTCTTCCACCATTGAAACTTCTTTACCTATTCCAAGGGCTTCTTATGTGCACAATATAAAAACTTCTCGGCAGTAAAAAATTTATGTTGGGTAAAAGACAGTGATGTAGTTAATAGCTCACTCACTGATGATTCACACAAACTTCATTTAAACTTTAAATATGTTTAGTCAATATTCATCCAAATTTATTAAGTACAAACGCAAACATATTCAGTTACCACACCTTACAAAAAACTCAACTCCCAAATGTTTTAGTACCATGTTACCAAAGAAAAGAGAGAGAGAAGCTAGGCTTATAAATATTATCTTTTTAAGTGATTACAAAGACGACCGACATGACATTAGCCATCCCCTGTAACCATTCATGGCTAATATTAAACCATGTCATCTTTGTAAACATTCACAGTGAATTTTGTTGCAAGCGTAGCATTGTTCTTTTCAAAATATCTACACCAACTTCAAAATCAAACCCAACACACGAGGATCAGTTCATTCCCAACATATAAGGGTTAAAAATGCACAAAGTTACCTAACCTTAACAAGGCCAAATGAATGACAACCGGTCATAAATTGGGATAAATGATAGTGAACAATGTTAAAAAAAAAAAATACAAAAAACATAGTTTAACTGGCTTTCAATAAAGCCGGCTACGTTAACCGGTTTTGCTAAACCCAACCAAGTACTCAACATGGAGAGTTGCTTTGGAAGTTGCAAAAATTATCCACTCTCTCCTGTTTAGAATACTTGGCAGTAGAGGTGTAAATCGGTCAGACCGAACCGGACGGAGGCAAATTCAATTTCTATCCTAAAATGACCGAACACTGACCGGACATGATTTCTGCTCGTACAAATTTTGTTGGAAGTTTTTTCAATAACAAATAGAGTTGATCTTAGAAAAAGATAGATAAAAGACTGAAGAAAAAGAAAATTATGATTTTTTTAATAAGGAGAAATTTTTTATTCCTAAACTTTATTACAAAAGTTCATATTTTTTTTACTTGTTGCATTTCTTTTCTCTTACTGCTTTCTTAATACTTTTCTTTTTTCTTCTCGAGTTTGCATCTCAGATAAATGGTGGAGATTCATTTAATCTACATGTTCTACCTAAATATCTCCTAAATATTCTCTCGTACAATTTCAAGCATATTATTCCATAATTATCTCATAAATATTCTCTCATACAATTTCAAATATATTATTCTATATATTTTAGATTCTACATATTTCATATATGGACAAATCTAGATTAACAAAATCAAGTTTGTTTCCAACATCCCCTTAAACTTGATTTTGCAATACCAAGTAATGCTTAAAATCTTTGTATTTCACGTGTTTCGATAGGAATAGAGATATTATCCACACTTTCTTCATTGTTGTGACCTTCTTACCAAGTATCGAGATCTTCAATACAAGTTTGCGGATTCTTATTTTACTTCTTTCATTTCATGCTTCTTCATCACAATAGAAATTTTCATAAAGCATTCTAATGTCCGTCTTATTTCAGTGCCATAAATTTTGAATGGACCATATATTTTATTTCTGCATTCTTTCGTAACATTCTCTCTTGCGGATTTTGAGCAATCCAATTTCTATGTATGCTTTTCAAATTTCACTTTTGCATGTTGTTTCAGAAAACATTACCTGAAAAATAGGTTTGTCCAAGATTATACAAGCTTTGCTCGCCTTTTTGTTTTCATGATCATGAAATTCATCGCTTGCCATTTTGGCTTCCTCTTTGACCATTTTTATCTCTATTTATTTAACATTCCATTTTCATTTCTTCAGTTTTTGCACATATTCAAATCTCTTCCTAGCTCTTGAATTTCATCTCCTTGATTTATAACTTCTTCATTTTCATCTCGTTTGTTTTCATTCTCTTCATCGTTGGCTTTTTTCTTTTATGCAGTTGGCTTTCTCTTCAACTTTATTATTGCTAAGAGCAGTACATTCAGAAACATAATGTCCAAAATATTCACAACTGTAGCATTTAACGCATGACGTGTCATGTCTCGACTTTGAATATCCTCTACTACGACCTCTTATTGATCTTTTTTCTCTTTGGTTGTTGTTGTCATTATTGTTGTTGTATTTATTTAACATTCCATTTTCATTTCTTCAGGTTTTTGCACATATTCAAATCTCTTCCAAGCTCTTGAATTTCATCTCCTTGATTTATAACTTCTTCATTTTCATCTCGTTTGTTTTCATTCTCTTCATCGTTGGCTTTTTTCTTTTATGCAGTTGGCTTTCTCTTCAACTTTATTATTGCTAAGAGCGTTACATTCAGAAACATAATGTCCAAAATATTCACAACTGTAGCATTTAACGCATGACGTGTCATGTCTCGACTTTGAATATCCTCTACTACGACCTCTTATTGATCTTTCTTCTCTTTGGTTGTTGTTGTCATTATTGTTGTCGTTATTGGCTCTCCAACCTCGTCCGCGTCCATATCCACGACCTCTCCCTTGTTCTTAACCACAATCTCGTCTTTGTTGGTTTCAATTGCTTCCTTGCCTTTTTGAATCAATTTGTGTCTTGAGCACTTGCTCCACAATCTCTTCCTTTTTCTTTTTCTTTTTCTTTTCTTCATAAGCTTGCAATTAACCAAGAAGTTCCTTTATTGTCACAGCCTTCAAGTTATTTGTCTCTTCGATGACGACGACAATATATTCGAACTTTGAATCTAATGAAAGATCTTTTTCATAATTCTTATATCATTTAACTTCTCACCGTATCTTTTTAGGTTATTAGCAACCGTTAAAATTCTTGAAAAGTAATCAGAGACAAGTTCACCTGCTTTCATATGCAAAAAGTTTCAAACTCTCTTAAAAGTTGGAAGACATACATTTTAACTTGATCGGCTCCTTTGTAAGATGCTCAAAGCTTTTTCCATACTTCTTTGGCTGACTTTGATCTCGACTTTCTCAAAAGTATCGTCATTCAATGGTTGATAGATTAGACGGAGAGCTTGAGTTTTTCAAACTATTCCTTTGCGTTTGAATTAGACTATCTTCATTCTCTTGTTCGGTGTAGTCTTTCTTGACCATCTCTCATACGTCGTATGCTCCAAGAATAGTCATCATTCTTAAACTCCAATTATCATAATTGGTCTTGGTGAGCATTGAGACTTGTAAAGGAACGTCGGTATTCGCCATCTTTTTAGAAAAATCTTCAAGCTTTGATACCACTTTGTTAGAAGTTTTCTTCAATGGAAAATAGAGTTGATTTTAGAAGAACATAAACAAGAGATTGGAGAAGAAAAAACGATATTTTTAATAAGAAAAAAAACTTTATTACAAAATTTCATATTTTTTACTTGCTACATTTCTTTTCTCTTACTTTTTTTTACTACATTTCTTCTCTTCTTTTTTTCTTACATCCAAGATTAGTGAATTCACCTCTATTTATAGAAGTTCACGTCTCAGATAAATGGTGTAGATTCATTTAATCTAATGTTTTTCCATATTTCCTAAATATTATATCATACAATTTCAAATATATTATTCTATAAATATCTTATAAATATTCTCTCATACAATTTTGAATATATTATTCTATATGTTTTAGATTCTAGATATTTTATATATGGAAAAATTTAGATTAACAAAAGCAAGTTTATTTCCAACAAATTTTGTTGTTCTAATTATGTCCTAAATGTAAACAAACGGACATAGACGGACGTTTTTCGACCACGGACTTGAACGGACCTCGGACATTCGTACAAAATTAACAGCCCTACTTGGCTAGGAATGTCCTTGGTATTTTACGTTGTTAGGGTTGTCTCGCATGTTTAATGGAGGAACGACGGTTTGGATCGGAGAAAAGTCCCACATCGCTAAATAATATGGAAAAGTGGTGTATAAATATGGGTTGGTAGGCATGTAACACTGGAAATTCCTTTTGTTACAACAAAGTGTGTGCCAACCCATATGCGTACGCCACGTGCTGGAGATGGGGAGCTTGTTCCGACCGTCGTTACACAACATACGTGACAAATCAAACAGTTCATGAAACAATTAGTTAGGATGAAAGATCGATTCAAATATTTCTCTACTAACATTAGCATGGTTTATGAACGAAATAATGAAAGGGGTAATTCAAAGCCAGGGTAAAGTAATTTAGTTCCACCCATTAGGAGGATGAACTTATGAAAACAATTATCTTTCAAGAAATAAAACTGGTTCCTATTGGAAAGCATTATAGACTATTGGGTACTGAGCAGCCTTGTGAACTAGGTTTCACCCACCATCTAAAAGAAATGGATCACATATTCACATTTAAAGTGACCAAAGGCAATAAAGACCATGTTAGAACTTAAAACAAGAAGCAGTTGCTTCAGCCCATAACATTTTCATTCTTTGTCCATTTAAATTCTGATTATCTCCATACTTGATCTTCCTAAAACCAACATCTCAACTATCAAAAGAAACATAACAGGAATCAATTACACTTGTATGCTTCATTAAAATCTCAAATATATCAAAATTTATTGAAGTAATTCTTCACGGATAGATTGAATTGTAAATGTCAACGCTAATACTTGAGTGTCAATGGAAAAATAGTTGAGGCACATTTTGGTCAAACGATAGCAAACCGAAGCACCATTTAAACATAACATTTATTATTTAGTATGTGATACTAGATTTTGTTTAATAGCGAATCAGAACAACAATGTGATATATAGAGAACAGCGATTCAGCGTAACAACGAAGGACATTTTGTCATCACAATGCTAATGAAAATTTTGGATTGAGAAACGGTTTTTCAGTTTTCCATTTACTAAGAGATACTTAATTAATGCACTTGATACTGGTTTAATCCAAAATGGGCCTGTCATTAAAATTGTACCTTCATTTGTTAATCTGGTTATTCAAATTCTAGCCATGTAATAGCAGTTGACGCTGTAGTTTAATATGTGCTCGCTGCTTACACCTTTTATCATAAGCAACATCAATCTCCATGACAATGTAAGGATATGATAAAAAATTGTGTATCATGGCAAAATCTCGGTGTGTATAGATTCATATTTCTGATCAATCATTCACCAATGCTAGTTTGCTACTAGTATTTACATGACTTCCGACTGGCCATGACAAAATAACCATTAATTCTGTACAACAAAAAAGAAATAGCAGGGTGAAAAAATACACTAAAAATGCTAACCTCAGCTTGCATTCCAGCGTGCCTCCTAACCCCAATAGCATCATACATAACAATCAAACTAAACCCCAAACAAACTGGGAAAAGAGAATCTCCAATTCCGTGACATAAGGCAACGGATGTTGTCAATGCCATACAAAGCGCTGAATGTGAAGACGGCATGCCACCTGAATTCACAAGCATTCGAAAATCCCACTTTCTCTCCACGCAAAAATTCAGAAAAACCTTCATCGACTGCGCCAGCACCCACGCAAAAAGGCCAGACATAAATGTTGGGTTTTTCGACAAAGTCGAGATAAATGGGCTGACTTTTGTGGAGAGGGATGAGCTTACGCTGCATAGAGATGAAACAGAGGGTAAAGATTGTAGCTTTTGGAGCGATGGGGGTTTGATAGAGGCTTTAGGGTAGGGTTTAAAGGGGTTCAGAGAGAAGGAAGGGAAAGAAAGTGTGATAATTAGAGGATTTGTATTGATTAGGGTTTTCATTTGCTAGGATTCGAGGAAGAAGACTAGGAGGCAGAGCATTGCTTGTGGAGGGAAGAGGATTGATGCCAATGTTAATATTGGATATGTCAATTATATTCTGGATATGGAATATTGTGTTAACTATTAGTACGAATTCCCCACTTTTGGAGACATTTAATATATGCGGATAAAAGGACGTTATATTATATTATATACCAATATATGATAAAAAAAATCTATACTATTATATTATTAGTGAGTTTGATTTCGAGAGCGTACAGGCCACTGTCGATATTAGAAAACCAAAAGCCGCGTTTTTATCTTTCTGCTTATATGTGCCGCTTATTTTTCTCTCCTCTATCCATTTTTTTTCTCAAACCCTAAATTAAATTGGGGCTATGGCATCCTACACTAAGTTGGATTTCTAAAGCGCACAGGCGTCCACAATTTTTTTTCTCCAAATTTAAACTCCTCCATCGCCTGTCGTGTTTACTTCATTCGCTATCGCTGCTCTCCTCTTCCTCTTATTTCATTCACCCTAGATAAGAAACTCAAGCACAAATTCTACTGTCCCGCTTAGTAGCCCTCGTGCTTCCCTTCTGCTGTCGTCGCACTTGCCAGAAGGACTTCCAGTCACTTTCCCTCTCCCTGCCTTCCATTTCTCCCATTGATTTTTCCGAAGTTGTCGCCATCTCCCACCGCCGTACGACCGCTGGAAAGTGTTTCATCCACTGGATTTCTTCGAAGTTGCCAGTTCTCCCAGTGTAAGCACTTCTTCTTCTTTCCTCTCGTGCTATGCTTTCTGAATACATGTGTTCCTTCAGTTTGGGGGATTGCAGATTGTTTCTTCGCACCTCAATTGATCCCATCATTTGTGCCTTTACACCACTTTAGGATTCGGCAGAAATCCGATTCTGCTGTTATTTATGAGGTAACATTTCCAATTTGCTATACTTAATTTACTATCAGATTTTGGTTTATATACTGTTCTCAAGTTTCGATTTTGTTCTCATGTTATATGCAGTTACCTATCTCAATTTATTTCCTCACCTTCTCATTTGTGTTGTTAATGTTCCAACCAAGTAAATTGATTTATGTTTCCCAACCACTTCGTGAATCATTACTGCAATATGGAAACCAATTCAGATGCATTTCCCGTATCAAATGTTTTAGGAATGATTTATAATTTTACTCATGGTTCAAATAAATTAGAACAGACACTGTATTTGTCTTTGTCCCACGCTACACATATGTATCTTAATGACTAAGAAAGTTATACTGATTGAATATGTCGGGATGTCTTTAGTTTTTAGCATAAAATTGGAACCAGATGTATCTTGAGGGCATTTGGTTTTAAATGGACTGAGCTTAAATTATTACCGAGACTCAAAGGTTGCAGTTTTTCAGATTAATTGATCCTATAAATCTTTTTATCCCGTTTACCCCTTCTTTTCGTAAAATCTGTACAACTTTTCATTGACCTCTTTTAACTCTTCAAGCAGGAGTCGATTAGAGATCATATTCGCCTCGCACTGCGGTATCGCTTCCCATGCGATTAACCCTTCGCCTCATATATTGTCCTCGATTTCATCTCTCCGATCCTCAATTTTCATTATCGATTGATGCCTCTGTTACAGAATGGATCCAGTTGCTCGGTCAACGAATTCTTATTTTTTTAGACAGGTTGTCTTCTCCAGATTTTGGTTTTGGATCTACCATCTTATGTTGTAATTTCAGTCTGACTCCCTGATTGTTTGAAGGTTTGTTCCTTAGTCATATTACAACTGGTTTGTTTTGAATTTTTATGGTATTTTTGGAAATTGATAACTATGATTAGGCCAGCTTATTTTATTCTTTTTAATATATGAAATCATTCACCTATATATTATCTATTGCTAACATTCATCACAGATTAAAGAGTTGTGTGTACAACCAATTCAGTTTTTTTATTTCTTATTTCTTAATCAGTTTATGGCCTTGGATTTATGCAAAAAACTCGAGTCAAAGTATACATTGTTGTGAATCAAATTGTTTGTTGAGTCTATAATACTCTGATCATATCTGGAATAAATGTAACACTGTGTTTTTGGAGATAATCTGTTGATACATATCAGAAGTATTGATTGTATTTACCTTTATATATTGATACATATCACAAATATGTTTTCCATTTGTCTATAAGAATTAGTATATATAGGGAACCATTTGTCTTTCTCTTAACCCTTCAATATGTTTGAACAAAGAATAAATATATACCTGACTTTATACAGTTAGTATATCAATTAACTTTTTTGAATTAATAAAAATTTATAGGCATTTTTTTCACTGGTATCATACTACTTTAGTTTTTCAACTTCTTCTTAGACTTGACAAAATGGACCGCTTCCAGTATTATATAACAATAATTTTGTTATGGTAAACATGTCATAGAATCTATTTACTTATGCTATTTCAATGCATCTTCTTAGCTACAGTTTAGTCTAAACTTTACAGTAGATGCTACCATGATTATTTAGGTATGTTATATAAGGACTAACTTTTCATAAATACCATGCCTAATTGTTGTTGTTGTACTTCATCAAGAAGGTTGCATGGTTCTATTAGAGTCATACATTTAAGCAATTTTAATTTGAATTGTATATGCATTTATCTTGGATTGTATAAGCTAACAAATTTTGAATGAGATATTACACTATCATGCAAGATTGGCCAATATGCTTTGGAATTTGAAGTTACAATTTCCTACATTGTTTTGTAGGAAGAACATTTCGTGCGTTGACTTTCAAATAGTGAATCAAAGAGGGAAAATATGGTGCCATAAAGAACATTTGAAATGTTGGGCTAGATAATCAGGTACCATCAATTTTTGATCTCAACCCATCTGTTATTACCACAAATAAAACATTAATAGACTCCGAAATTGATAGAACAAGTTGTAAACAATACATTGATTGTGTAGAACCATATAGTTTCATCAATTCAACATCACATTTTTACACATCACACGGTTTTGCATATTTTAATTGGTAGCTAAGCTGGTCATGCTAGCATTATTACAGCATTATTACATTATTGTATTATTACACGATGGTCGACCATTTTCAAATTTCTCTACTTTTCCTCCAGTCTCCTCCTACCACATGTAATCTCATTTCTACTCAGTTCGCCCTTGATATTTTTTCACAATTTTCAGGAAGCTACCATCCTCATCTCCTATTTTAGCATTAGAAAAAAAATACTGCCTTCAGACGATTTTTCCTGCCCTCTAAGCCATTACCTTATTTCCATCTCTCTTCGAGCACTGCATCGTAAAATCAGCCTTAGGTCTGCTCTTCCTCCCTCGGCAAGAGCACTTGCTACTATATCACCTCATTCATGCGATGCAACGTCGATTTCTTTTACCAAACAATTTAAACCACGGTTGAACTGCTATATTGGGGCAACATTTTAGCTTTACAAATTCTAATCTTAATCAGTCGTCTTCCATGCTATTATTCTCTTATTAGATTATACTTTTCTGGTCGATACGCTTTCAAGTTGTGGCGATCCTCTTTTGAGTTGAAACTGAAATTTTCAGTTGAAAACGAAAATCATATGTTTAATCTAATTTACTATTAACAAAAAAGTTATGCTATGGCCATTTCATCCAAATCCCAAGAAATAAAACCTACAAATATAACTCACCGTTAAAATTGCTATTCTTTGTGGGGCACATTTGTTTGGACTCTTCAGATTCCAGTTTAAAGCATGGGTTTTATTATAGGTATTATGGATTTTAAACACTTAAATAAATTCCATATTTAAAACATGGATTGCTGATCGTTTTTTTGGATATTGAAAATTTAGGATTAAAAATTTGATTCATAGATATCTTAAATACTAAATTTATGTTAAACGGACATTTTTGATTTCTTAAGTTTCATTTTGACGTTTCTTTTCCTACAATTTTTTTTACATTATTCACTCATGTGTTTCATTTGAAGCATCATCTTATGTAAATTTTACTCAAATCTAAAGGGCATGATGCAATTTAAATGCAAGTGAATGTAACAAGCATGATGCAATTTAAATGCAAGTGAATGTAACAAATGTTACTCTACCATCGGTGAAACATAAATGTTTATTTCTAATTTTGAATTTTCAAAGTTTATAGTGATATTTTGATTTGGTTTATACTGAAACTCTAATTAACCATTTTGAATGAATGTTAATAATTTATTCCTGTTGCCACATAATTTTTTTCTCGGTGTAAAAATATTTGTCATCTTATAATAGTTTTAATGCTTTAGGCACTTAATCAAACAGAACTTTATCGAGATATGCACTGACATATGTCCATAACCCATCCACTTGAATGAAATTTTCTCAGCACCTGTATATCTACGCATATATTTTGAGTAGGATAACTGGTGTATGGGTGCACATATTTATAGGAATTGAATGTATATAGTTTGATCAGTAGTTATTGCTATTTGGAGTCCAATTGTGCTGATTACTTTAAAATAGGCCATGAGAGAAAGATGGTTGAATAGCATACAAGGCATTGAACAATAGTCATATGTATTTTGCTACAAATCCTAGCTTTGACTGAAGAAGGTTAGGATGAAGAAAAGATTTTGTGAGTGTAAAAATATTTCTGTTATGCATGATTTTCACAACCTCTTAAATTATATAAAAAAAATATGTTTACTATATTATTGTTGTTATATAATGCAAAATTCATAACTAATTTTCAATCTTCACATAAGTAGTATATTAGAAGGATATACCATTGAGAACAAAATTTTCAAACTAGCCTGAATGAATGAGTGACAAGTCAAGAAATAAAACATTGCTCCAATAAAATTTGTTGTTAAACCATTGTATTTGTGTATTTCTAAAGTTTTCGATGCAACAACTATTTGATATTTACGATGAAAGATGACTATTTCGTTAGTTCTGCATGATGTTTGAATTTTTGTTGTTCTTCATATTACACTAAATTTGGATAATGATCATGGCAAATTAAACGTTGAGGATTCTATTGCATGCTTTCAAAATGCAAGAGCTGAGATGCCACATTATTAAAACAGGAAAATGTTGTGTACTTTTTTTTCTATGCCTATCTGGACTTTATGTATAAAAATATTTTTTATGCTGCTGGAACATCGTCTCCCCTACTTCTACTATCATATTTCTACTATGTTAATAGTAATTATTTATTAACACTTCGTTATAGACAGACACCATGAATGGTAATTTACCTTTTCTGAAAGCATCCACAATGTAGAATTTGAAATTATACTGGATTGCAATATACTGAATATTAAGTAACCTGTGTCATAAGTGCATTTCTAACATATTTTTATGCATGTGTGTGTTACAAGCTTATACCAAAAATTAGATCTATGGTGTTCATTGGTTTTTCTCTTTTTTATAATGATTGCCATCATGGTGGATAGTTTTAGGTGCATGTACTCTCATAGTAGTCAGAATGAACTTAGATGCAAATAAGCTTTTGAACTGGATCAAGGTTTAATAGGCTCATACGCTTAATAAAAAAAAGATGCATGTGTTTTTGATGTTGTTGCTTGCATAATAAATCATGAATTTATTTTCAATAATTTGTATTGAGTACAAATCAAAATATGCATGACACAGAGTCGTTTGGATCCTGCCATTTTATCAACAGTTGTTGAAAATTGGAGATCATTTATTTCAGTTTTTCCACAAAAGCATTTGGAAATGTTATCGCCGGGTATTTAAAAAACATTATATCTAGCTATTTGCAAACATTAGAGCTTTCCCCTTGACTAAAAGAAAAAAAACTTACTGTACAGCAAAAAGAAAAACAAACGGTAACTTCTAAACAATTATAAGGTATCATGCATAATTTATACCAACTATTCATTTTTCCTAGAAATATAGAAGATGTTGTATATCTTTACATGGACATTCAAACATTCCAATAATTGAAAATGCGACATAACATGGTTTTTTAAAGTTCTAAGATGAAATTTTTGTGCAGACATAGCATTGTAAATGGTCAATGTACCGCACAAAAGTTAAGTGTTTCCGCTTCATCAATTTTACAAAAATGTAATTATATTAAATTTAAAACTAAAACCTCAAAGTAACTCATGTATAACATCTAACTTTCTGCAATGTTGGTACATCTAATGTAGCAGACTATGTAAACAGTACAGGTGTGTCGATGGCAAAAATCTTAAATAGGGCTGTAAATCATTTGACATCGACCAAAATAAAGAGTAACATAATTTTTTTATTAAATTACCGAATGTTACTATATGAGGTTTAGCTCAAGGTTTTCCAAATGGGATTTAAACGAAAATCGCAAAATTTATATTTTAAATCGAAATGGGATATAAACCCTAAATCGTAGATTCAAAATATCCATATTTAATGTTTGTATGCACTTTGATGGTTATTTTGATGTCCGAACTTATACAATTAAACTTAAAAATTAATCTTCTTCTAATTCAATTTTTATTTTGTTTTAAAAACTTTATAATGGGAACTGTGAATCTAAATAAGCATATTAAATACGTTAGTATGAGTTGGATGTGTTTTTTATTGTTGTTTTAACCAAGTTTGAATCAGAATGCAAATCGAAACGTATATATCCGATTTGAATCAGGATGCAAATCATAGGATTTTAAAATTTTCGGCAACAATTGTTTAGCTTATGTGCTTCTTCTGTAATGGTTTTAATACTACCATTTGTTGTTATGAACTTATGATACTACGATTTGAGCCCCTTTTTACATGACATCTTTTCAAATATGATTTGATTTAACGAAAGTGATTTAGAACTCAAGTTAAAATTAATGTTGAAAACAATACTATATGATTGCATCAAAATTAATTTCGTAAATACAAAATACCATGCAAATAAAGAAAAATGGTTTCTTTTACATATTTAAATCTTATCTAATATCCGAGATTAAAAAAATTAGATTATGAATACACTAAATCTATGCTTCATGATTTAATCCATTTTCAATTTAATGTATGAAACTTACGATTTATAATGAATGATTTATCCCGTTTTGAAAATGTTAATGCTATTGTTGACCTTTAAAATACCAGACCTGTTATTCTTCTTCAACATAAAATTGCATTAGTTTTGCATGAAATTGGGTATATCAACTTAGAATTTTACTGTTTTCATATTACAATGAATAATAAAATGACTTTTGATATATGTGCAACAGAAAGCTATTACAATGGTAGATTTTTAGGGAAGTAATGATAATCAAATATTAGACTGGCACGTCTTCTCTATATTCAATCATCTGACTTCTTATTTACAGGCTATGATGTTGTCAATAATCTTTTCAAGAAAGCATCTTGCAAAATTAGGCTACCCCATCATCTCCATATCTTGGGTTTGCAGTGCTTACGCTCCTTTTCCAGTTACCACATTTGTGATTCCTTTGCTTTGACTCATTGTATTAGACTTGCACATGAATTTTTTGGCAAGGTATGGAAAAAAAAGGAGGACTTGGACGGATGTCATGGCACTCAGTGTAAGTGTAGATGATGGAATTTGGATGTGGTGCTTGTAGTCGGGTGTGAATGGGATGTAGCTATTAGCTTTATTGCTTTCATAATGCATAAGAAGGATAAGGGTTATGTTGTATATTTTTCATTATGTTGTCCACTGGGCGTTGATTTGTTGTACGTTTCATTACTTATTAAACATACATATGTAAAAGTTTAAACAATGATTTATTGCTTAGATTTGTGTTCATAAACATACTGCATTTTGATAATATAAGTACGTGGATTCATTTCAATAAAGCAGTATAATTTCGTAAGTTTTTATTACTAAATAAGTAATGGAGTTGTACAACATTTTTTTCATTGTTGTTTACCAACATACAATAGTTATTTTATTACAATAGTTATTTTATTACCCATGTGAGCTTGCTCAATGCATATGAATCGACCTCCTATTACCATATATATATTCACCAAGCTCTTTAATGACGATAATAATTTGATATTCAATACTATCAACAATTGGACAATAATAAAAGATAATTTCATAACAATATAAATGCTAAACAGACCGTGTGCGAAGCGCGGGTTCGCACTAGTTATATATGAAAACTAACCAATGGATTTAACATTAACAATATCATCGTCTGGGCAAAAAAGACTCTTGCTTGAGCAAGCGGGTTAGCAGAATCAAGCCCAGCCCATGTTATTTCTGGACTCCAGACAAATGCGGAATGCTAGATTGAAAGAAAGAGGACAGACCATGTGAAAAAAAGGGCATCTTTCAAGGACTTTAGACATGGATAGGGGCATATTTTGGCATACTACTTACGGTTTTAGCATTTCTATATCAACTTCAAACGGTTAAGTCCTTTATATGGTCTTGGAGTCTATATAACAATGACCAAAGATATTGCAATTAGTTTGAACTTGCCTCATTGCCTAATTGAATTGAACACAGACTGAAGCAAAACTAAATGGTTCTTTGGTGACACTATTTGTAGGAATCAAATTTAATGGACCCTATGAGGAATTGAACCTTCGATCGTTGTTCAGTTGGCTCAAACCTAGTCGTTGCTTGAGAAACGTTAACAAAACTTGTGTATGATATACATACATACGATCAAAAATGTTAGTAAAAATCAAATGCTAGCTTTAGTAATTAACTAAATTTAAAAGTGTCACCATACTTGTGTATGAGAATATTTAGAAAGCTTTGCGATTGGACCAACATGTTTTAACTTTTATTTTATCCGTTAATAAAAACATAACAATAAGAAGAAGTTTAAATTTCTACGATTAAAATGACATTGAAATGGCCTATAGGATAGGAATTAAAATTCCATGGTGGAAAATCAATCTAGTGAATATAAGATTCCATGATTTAGGTTCAAAAGGATAAGCATGTTCAAGATAAACTTGGTTACACTAATCACTAAAGAGATTCCATTCTCAATCTTTCTGCTGTGGTTTTTGACATTGCGTGTGAGGTTTCCGACCCTTTGACTTTTCATGACCCATAATTATTTATGCATGTATGCGTGTATGGAAAGTAAAGGTAAGCACTCATCCTTAGAGAGAGTGTATGTGACATGATTGGTCGTATATGTAGTCAGTAATCATTTCGGAATAATCCAATCATTTACGCTACACTCATCGTCAATCATGTGGAGGGTATGATCACGCTCTTCAAGTGGTGCTTTTGTAGAGAATTGATCATGTTAAATTTAACATAAAGTTTAATTTACTACATGCCTTTTGTAATATATAATAAGTTCACATTCTGAAAATGGCTACTGTGTGGCTAGCTATCACTTCGGATCGTGTAATATGAAATATAATTAAATCTAAATGCGGAAATAGATGACAATAGCAAAGTAAATAAAAATGAGCATACCAGGAATTTTTATACTGGTTCGAGCTTCCCGTTCTACGTCCAGTTGCAGACTTCCCTTTGGAATTTTTCACAATAACCCTCTCTTAACCCGGAGGAATATGTATACAACACCTGAACAACCGAACATGACTTTTCCGCCTCTAACAACCGAAAGAGGACTTTACTCGCCTGAACAACCGAGCAGGACTTCAACAGTTTCAATAGAATTGCTTTGACACTTTGTGTTCTTAATAACACTGATTTGTCTTTGATAGTACAACCTTCCTATGATCTTTCCTCAAGTATATATGTGTGTATAAAGATTTTAGAAAGGAAAATATTGCTTTGAATCAAAGAATAAGTTAATTGATTCAGAGATTTAAGCAATATATGAAAGTTGTGGTTGCTTTTTAGAATACAGAGATAGTAGAGAGTAAGATCAAAAAGTAATCTGAAAATTGGTGAATTGTGAAGTGGATTTTCTGTGTTTATATAGTAGATAAAGAGATGCAACCATTCACGAAGAGTTCTGATCAAAGGAAGCATCCATACCTCTTCAGATTAGAGCGTAACTCTTGGCAAAAGAAAGTGTCCAATCAGAAAAAAATAGCTGTTGAAAGAATTTAGTCGACTGACCCAAAACGATCAGTCAACTTAATGTTCAAAGTTGTGCAAAAAAACAGAGGTTCTGTGCACCTGTACAGATTCAGTCGACATGCCATGTACGGTCAGTCGACTGACCTAGCAGTCAAAGCACAGTCTTCACATATTTTTAAAAAAAATTAAAGTTTTAAAACAACTTAACTACTTGAGGATGGAATTTAACATTTCTAAGACTAAAAACTTCAATAAATTAACATACTATACGCAGTTTCGTAGCCTTGTCTCCTTTGTAGTTTGAACAGCATAATTCTTTTCATTTTTGTCGCTTATCCATATAGTCTAATTCACTGTGTTGAATATGCGATTATATGATTTTTGTTTGATGATAATAAACATATATATATTCTTTCAAATGTATTTGTTAATGTACTATTTTATTTTTCACAGGTTAAATAAATATTTGCCGAATAAAATTAAATAACACAGAATTTGAATTCAAACAGAAATTTTATTCAAACAAATATTTATTATAATTTTGAATAGTACAAATTCAAGCTCTCACTATACATACACAACTTTGATTACAATACAAATTCAATTACATCACAATTTTACATTTACAGTTGACCTCACTACATATCACTCACACTCGTATTTTATCTTCAACTTTACTTCAGATTGAATCCAGCATCTGAGCAATCTGCAAAAATAAATATTGACGCAGTAAAATTGAAAAGGAAATATTTTTGCAGTATAAAACAAAATGTGGATTTTGAAAATAATATTTGCCTCAGTTATTTGGGTTGTTTGTCATCATTTAATTTCAATTCATCATACACGAACAACTTGTGACATACACAGTGTATCAGTGTATATGCCACAAGGCCGTGCACACCGAAATATATACTTGATTGATTTACAGGGACAGCTGAGCACAGGTCAAACCCAAATTATCGGATTCAACTCAAGTGCAATAAAATAAATGTCACAACTTTCAGCACAAGGTCAAATCCGAGCTTAAGCTGGATTCAGCTCAGGTGAAATTTCGAAAAACAAACAAAATGCAAAGGTCAAGTCGCTGCTATCATGACTCAACTCAATACAACATTGACAATACAGTCTCAAGTCACAGCAAAACCAAAATGGACAGCAGCTACAGCTAAGCAAGTGACACAGCCAGTTCAAATATGTATCAGAGAAAATTTGCAAACAAAACAATGGATGCAACAGATGTATGGTGCTATGCACAAGCAAGACCAATACAAATGAATGCACAGTCCAAACTAATGCACAAAGCAAATGGACAGAAACAACAACAACAACAACAACAACAACAACCATGTCATACACAGCAAAATACAACTTCAATGCAAACAAACCAAAGGAGATGTGCAAGTTCGTCGCAGCCAATATCAATGCACAGACTCAAGGCAACAGTGAATGGCAAATACAACATGAATGAGCTAGCATAAGCCTGGCAACATGATTATCAAAGCTCAAAGATAAGTGTATACGTCATGAAGCAACAGAGTAACCAAAGTCAAAGTCGTGATTTTATCAAAATCAAACAAGTGTAGGTTGACACAAATGGTCGAAAATGAACAAGTGCATGAAACAATTTCAAGTTAAACAAATTACAGTGAAGTCAGTGGCAAGCATACAAATATACAATGCAAAGAAGAGTGCAGTGAAGACTGTAGGTCATGGCTACAGCAACAGAACGATAATAGCAACGTGCAGCTGCAAACAATTACATGAAATCTCAAGCCAAGACCGAAGCCAGCAGTACAATGAATTCACGAATCAAAATCAATTTTGACCAAGTCGGAAATCAAGCGTATGAACAAGTCAAATTCGAAATCGTGGTGGCCAAGATAATTGACCGAGTTAAACATCAATACCGTGAGAAGCAAGCATCAATCATACGAATTTGATTAAGTCAGTAAAATCATCAACATCAAAAATTAATCGACTGGCCGAAAGCATAATATTGAACAAAGCAGACGAACGAAAATCTAGGGACTCAAACTCATATAAAGACCCCAAAATCATCATCGGCATATCATCGGAGTTCAATCGAGCATAACAGAAAAGCATAAAGGAAAATCACATACCAAATTGAAGTCGAACTCCAAAAGCAGCCGAAAGCATCATACGAACGATAAACAAATCATCACTCAATTTTCAACCAGATTGATCAACACAATCGGCAGCTTCATCACGAAACCCTAATTTGGAATAAAGGGAACGAAGCCCTAATTTTTAATCAGGAAGAACAGGAGAACAAAGCCGCCATTAACATAAAAGGGAGAACGGGCCAAATAATAAAAAAAGGGCCGGCTATTTTTAAGTTTATAAGGGCTTTGTGTTTTAAAATTAGGGTTATTTTAATTTTAAATTGTTTTTAATTGTATTTTCATTTTTAAACCGTTGAAATTTCTAGTCGTGTGACTAGGGGACAAACTATGTGGCGTAGTTTGAGAATTCGCAACTCAGTGGCTGAGTTGTGGCAGGGTTTTGAGCGTAGAGTTAGGTTAGTCAATAGAGGGTATCGCGAGTTTACGTGTGTAAGCATGTGACTACTTAATTTCTAGTAGAAACCTTGGGGCAGCACATAGGCAGGGTTTTGCCGAAGCTGGGTAAATTCTGTGTCATTCTATTTCTGCATTTATTCTGTTGTTTTTCTGTGCTGCTATTATTTTGTGATCTGTGTTGAAATTATTTTAAAATCTTCCACAATTAATTTTTATAATTAATACCATCACCCTATTCACCCCCCCTCTAGGGTGAAATCGATCCTACAAGTGGTATCAGAGCTAGGAATAGAAGTCAACTTTTATTTTAAAAATTCATTTTTCAAAAATCAGTTTTTGTTTTTAAAAAGATTTGAATTTTTAAAATGGCTTCTTTTAATAATGCTTTTGCTGAGGGTCAGTCCATAGTTAGACCACCATTCAATGGTGAATATGCTTATTGGAAAAATAGGATGGAAATTTTTCTGAAAACTATTGACGCTTGGAATATTGTTGAGACAGGTTATAGAGCACCAACTATAACTGTAGATAATCAAGAAATAGAGAAACCAAAGGATCAATGGACAGAACTAGAAAATAAATTACAAAATGCTAATGCTAAAGCTATGAATTCTATTATCTGTTCATTGGATCATCTTGAATTTAATCGTGTCTCACATTGTCTAACTGCGCAAGAAATATGGCACACACTATGACTCGTGAAGGAACATCTCAAGTCAAAGAATCTCGCCTTACCATGCTAAGCAGCGAATACGAGAACTTCACAATGACGAAGGAAGAAAATGTCAAAGAGATGCATGGACGACTTTCCAATGTCGTATACAAATCAAAAGCTCTTGGAAAATCATACATTGAATTGGAGATAGTCTGGAAAATCCTCAGAGTCCTTCCACGAAAATTTGATGCAAAAGTGACTGCCATTCAAGAATCAAAAGATTTAAAAAAAATGAAAGTCGAAGAACTCATCGGAAACCTCACAACTTACGAGCTAGAGATGAAATTCAAGGAAGAATGTGAAGGAGGAGACACTCGAAGAAAATCAATAGCTCTAAAAGGAACAAATGAAAGTGAAGATGATGATGATTGTGAAGCAGAACTAGCACTATTAATAAGAAAATTCAAAAGGTGGAGTCGCAAATATGGCAATCCAGTTAGAAATCAACAAGCAAAGAGCAGATTAAACAAAGCAATAGATAACCCAGAAGAACAGAAAATCATCTGTCACAAATGCAACAAACCCGGTATATCAAGCCAAATTGTCCCCGAAATTGACTCAGTCAAGGAAAGAAACTAAAAAGGAGAAGTTTTGCAGCTACTTGGGATGAAAGCGACGAAGATGGGAGTGATAGCACTGGCAGTGAAAGTGAAAAAGCAAATTTGTGTCTTCATGGTGAAATAACTGACAGTGATGATGACGAGCCAACTGAGGTATCAAAACTTACTCATTCAGAATTACTTATATATTTTCACGAGGTAAATAGCTGTTTTGAACGACATAGGGAGAAGTATGCCAAACTTAAATCATAAAAAGATACTTTGATAGAATTGAATGAACAACTTGACCAATTAGTTAAAAACTATCAAAGTAGGATCCCTAAGTGCGATAAATGTCCAACATTTGAAGAAGAAATTAAAAAATCGGAAATTAATATAAAATCACTTGAAAATGAAATTCTGATTTTAAAAGAAAGTGAAAATACTAGGAGAGAAAATTCTATTAAAAAGTGCACACAATTATTAAACGAAAATGAATCTCTCAAAACACAAGTCCAACTATTGTCAATGACTTTAGATAAATTTTTCAAAAGTGAAAAATCGTTGAATTGCTCTTAGGGAAACAAACTGTTAATACGGTTAGACAAGGACTTGGATACAATCAATCTGAAAATTTTGAAAGCAATATTAATCGAGTTAATTCTATGTGCACAATTTGCAGAAAATATGGACACAATCACAATAATTGTTGGTATAGACCCAAACATGTGAAAACTATAACGATTTGGGTTCCAAAAGGCACAAATATAAAATCTCTCAAAGTTAAACAAATTTGGGTGCCAAAGGGAACATATATAAATAATTTTGGGTCTCCACAAAATTATCTTTCTAAATATTCTGCCACTGACAACCATGGACCTATAAAAACAAATAGGTCACTAAACTCTCTTCTCGTGTAGGTATGTTGGCAGGCTAAGGAACAACAACAACGGTACTTGAATTCTGGCTGTTCCAGGCACATGATAGGCGATAAATCAAAGTTCCTTAGCCTAGAAAAGTACAAAGGTGGAAGAGTCACAATGGGAAACAATGACAAGTGTAAAATTGTCAGTAAAGGTAAAGTAGGTAACAATACATTTACTTGAATGACGTACTATATGTTGAAAATCTGCACCACAATTTGATATCAATCATCCAGCTATGTGATAAAGGTATGAATGTTATTTTTGATTCTGACTTGTGCAAAATTGTTGACAAATCATCAAAAGAAATCTTATTTTCAGGTAAAAATAAAGGTAATATATATTCTCTATCTTTTGATGATCTCACCCTCTCTAAATGTTTGGTAGCTAAGGATATAGAAGTAAATTTATGGCATAGACGTTTAGGGCATGCTAGCATGAACTTGTTAAACAAATTAAAAAGGAAAAATTTGGTAAGAGGGTGACCATCGCATGAGTTTGAAACAGAAATTTTTTGTAAAGCATGTACCTTGGGAAAACTTAAAAAAATCATCATTTCATGCCAAAAACAATGTAAGCACTTCTAGAGTTCTTGAACTAGTTCATATGGATCTGTTCGGACCTAACGACATTGCTAGCTTAGGAGGTAAGAAATATTGCTTTGTGTTAGTTGATGATTACTCAAGATATACATGGGTATATTTTTTGGCTAAAAAATCAGAAACTTTTACGTACTTCACAAAATTCGCAAAATTAGTGCAAAATGAAAAAGGAGTCCCTATTGTTTCATTAAGAAGTGATCATGGTAGAGAATTTGAAAAATATGAATTCGAAAACTTCTATGATGAAAACGGTTTTAAACAAGAATTTTCTGCACCACGTACTCCATAAAAAAATGGAGTAGTTGAAAGAAAGAATCGAACATTGCAAGAGTTAGCTAGGTCTATGATAAATGAGTATAAGCTACCTTTGCATTTTTGGGCAGAAGTAGTAAATACAGCTTGTTATGTAATGAATAGAGTTATGATTAGACCAATTCTTGACAAAACACCCTATAAGCTATGGTTCAAAATAAACCAAACATTGACTACTTCAAAGTATTTGGGTGTCCGTGCTATATTCTCATTACAAGTGATCAATTGGGAAAATTCGAAGCAAAAGATGATGAAGGCATATTCATGGGATACTCTTCTAGAAGTAAAGCTTATAGAGTCTACAGCAAAAGGAATAATACAATCGTAGAGTCAATCAATGTGAAGTTTGATGAAGGTATTAATGAACAGGAAATGGTCATAAGCAATGTTGAAGAGGAGAATGAAAAAGATGAGAACGAAAAACCAAAAGAAACTGCAACAACAAAAGAAGTCTGAAGGAATCTAGATCTAGAAAAATTGAAATTCAAAGCTGATCATCCTCCAGAATTGATAATAGGAAATCCTATCACAGGCGTTCAAACTCGTTCCTCTTTTAGAAATTTGTGTGATCTGTGTCTATATAGTGGATTTATTTCAGAAATAGAACCCAAAGACATAGATACAGCTCTTAATGATGAAAATTGGTTTATGGCTATGCAAGAAGAGCTAAATCAATTTGAGCAAAATGATGTTTGGAGTTTAGCACCTAGACCTAAGGACTATCCAGTCGTAGGAACAAAATGGATTTTCAAAAATAAATATGATGAATCTGGAAATGTGATTAGAAATAAAGCTAGACTAGTCGCTAAAGGATATAATCAAATTGAAGGAGTCGACGTTGATGAAACTTTTGCACCAGTAGCTAAACTAGAATCAATTAGGATATTGCTAGCTTTTGCTTGCTACAAAGGATTTAAGTTAAGACAAACGGATATTAAAAGTGCATTTCTTAACGGAATTTTAAAAGAAGATGTATCTGTTGAACAACCAGAAGGTTTTGAAAGTCATGAATATCGTAACCATGTATATAAGCTTAAAAAGGCATTATATGGATTAAAACAAGCTCCTAAAGCTTGGTATGAATGCCTCGGTACTTATTTTCTTGAAAATGGGTTCAAAAAGGGTTGTGTGGACACCACACTATTTCAGTTGCATGAAAACGACGATATTTTAATTGTATAAATATATGTTGATGATATTATTTATGGTGCTACTAACAATTTGTTGTATGAGAAATTTGAAAAAGTTATGCAGGAAAAGTTCGAAATGAGCATGGTTGGAGAATTGAAATTCTTTTTAGGATTTCAAGTCAAACAAAGCGATAAAGGTACATTCATTTCTCAAACAAAATATATTAAGGAACTTTTCAACAAATTTGGGTTAAAAGATGCTAAACCAGCTAGAACCCCCATGAGCACAACAATTAAACTTGACAGTGATGAAAAAGGTAAGGCAGTTGATCAAAAGCAATATAGAGGTATGATTGGATCACTCCTTTATCTTACTGCCTCTAGGCCTGACATCATGTTTTCTGTCTGCTTGTGTGCACGATTTCAATCTAACCCAAAAAAATCTCATTTAAAAGTCGTTAAAAGAATTATAAAATATTTGTTGTACACCCCACGATTTGGTCTTTGGTATCCAACAAATTATAATTTGAATTAAAAGGATTTTCAGATGCGGACTATGCTGGAAGTCTAGTTGATAGAAAAAGTACTAGTGGTGCATGTTTTATGTTAGGACATTCATTAGTTGCATGGTCAAGTAGAAAACAGAATTGTATTGCATTATCTACAACAAAGCAGAGTATATTGCTTTGAGTGCTTGCTCTGCTAAAATCTTATGGATGATACAAACTTTACAAGACTATGGTCTAAATTTTAAACGTGTACCACTAATTGTGATAGAAAAAGCGTAATTGATCTCACAAATAATCCTGTACACCAATCACGAACAAAACATATAGATGTTAGACATCATTTTATTAGAGATCATATTTCCAAAGAAAATATCTGCATAAATTTTATTTCAACTGATTCTCAATTGGCAGACATTTTCACAAAACCCCTACCAAAAAATAGTTTTTGTAAACTGCGTCTCAGCTTAGGTGTTTTAGAAATTTAATTTGCTAAATATTTAACATTTTTTTCTCCCTACTAATTGTTGAAAAAGTGATGAGCATTGATATTTATCATATATTATTACTCGAGACGGTATAACTAGTAAAATTTTTAAATTTAAACAAGAGTTATAAAACTTTTATTGGTAAAAAATTTCATGACCATCTCTATTTCTATCATATTTCTAAACGACCATCGCTCATCAAAATTCAATATAGTTTGTCGATATGTGGTACTTTAAACATGAATCATTCATTTTTCATTTTATATTTCTTTTAAGAAAATAATAATAATAATAAAGAAATAAATAAATAAATACCAAAGTATTCATTCTCATTTAAAAGTCCTCACGGTTATGCATGGGTGAATTACTTGAAATTTGTTATGTGCTTCCATGCTCATTTAAAAGTCCTCACGGTTATGCATGTATGAAACGCATATCAAAAGTTGATTTTTAAAATAAACAAGTTGATTCTAATCCCATTTAAAAGTCCTCACGGTTATTTGTGGTTAGAAGATACTTGAATTCATTTTTCAAAATAAAATTGGAATACTACCAATCTCATTAAAAGTCCCAATGGTTGTGCATGGTTAGTAGATATTCAAATTCCTGATATAAATATACCACAAATAGACACAACTGTATGGTTTTGTATGATGACATCATTCCCATCATTCTAAAAGTGGAATATGCGGCCAACAAAATATTTATGATTTTTGTTTGATTTTTTTTGAAATTTAATATTTATATTCGATTGAGTTTTAATGTTGGATTAATATCGATCACTTTATCTCTATTTTCTCTAACACTATTATTCTTTTGCTGATAACAAAAGGGGGAGTTTTGTGTAGAGAGGAAGCATTTAAATAAGGGGAGCAATTAGAACATATCAATGTCAAATACATTTAACATATTCAAAATCTTAAATATAAATTTTCTATCATCAAAAGGGGGAGATTGTTGGATATGAGATTAGATGATTTTTGTTTAATGATAATAAACATATATATATTCGTTTAAATGTATTTGTTAATGTACTATTTTATTTTTCATAGGTTAAATAAATATTTGCTAAATAAAATTAAATAAACAAAATTTGAATTCAAACGGAAATTTTATTCAAACAAATATTTATTACAATTTTGAATAGTACAAATTCAAGCTCTCACTATACATATACAACTTTGATTACAATACAAATTCAATTACATCACAATTTTACATTTACAGTTGACCTTACTACATATCACTCACACTCGTATTTTATCTTCAACTTCACTTCAAATTGACTCCAGCATCTGAGCAATCTGCAAAAATAAATATTGGCGCAGTAAAATTGAAAAGGAAATATTTTTGCAGTATAAAACAAAATGTGAATTTTGAAAATAATATTTGCCTCAGTTATTTGGGTTGTTCGTCATCATTTAATTTCAATTCATCATACACGAACAACTTGTGACATACACAGTGTATCACTGTATATGCCACAAGGCCGTGCACACTGAAATATACACTTGATTGATTTACAGGGACAGCTGAGCACAGGTCAAACCCAAATTATCGGATTCAACTCAAGTGCAATAAAATAAATGTCACAACTTTCAGCACAAGGTCAAATCCGAGCTTAAGCTGGATTCATCTCAGGTGAAATTTCGAAAAACAAACAAAATGCAATGGTCAAGTCGCTGCTATCATGACTCAACTCAATGCAACATTGACAATACAGTCTCAAGTCACAGCAAAACCAAAATGGACAGCAGCTACAGCTAAGCAAGTGACACAGCCAGTTCAAATATGTATCAGAGAACATTTGCAAACAAAACAATGGATGCAACAGATGTATGGTGCTATGCACAAGCAAGACCAATACAAATGAATGCACAGTGCAAACTAATGCACAAAGCAAATGGACAGAAACAACAACAACAAGCATGTCATACACAGCAAAATACAACTTCAATGCAAACAAACCAAAGGAGATGTGCAAGTACGTCGCAGCCAATATCAATGCACAGACTCAAGGCAACAGTGAATGGCAAATACAACATGAATGAACTAGCATAAGCCTGGCAACATGATTATCAAAGCTCAAAGATAAGTGTATACATGATGAAGCAACAGAATAACCAAAGTCAAAGCCGTGATTTTATCAAAATCAAACAAGTGCAGGTTGACACAAATGGTCGAAAATGAACAAGTGCTTGAAACAATTTCAAGTTGAACAAATTACAGTGAAGTCGGTGGCAAGCATACAAATATACAATGCAAAGAAGGGTGCAGTGAAGACTGTAGGTCATGGCTACAGCAACAGAACGACAATGCCAACGTGCAGCTGCAAACAATTACATGAAATCTCAAGCCAAGGCCGAAGCCAGCAGTACAATGAATTCACGAATCAAAATCAATTTTGACCAAGTCAGAAATCAAACGTATGAACAAGTCAAATTCGAAATCGTGGTGGCCAAGATAATTGACCGAGTTAAACATCAATACCGTAAGAAGCAAGCATCAATTATACGAATTTGATTAAGTCAGTAAAATCATCAACATCAAAAATTAATCGAATGGCCAAAAGCATAATATTGAACAAATCAGACGAACGAAAATCTAGGGACTCAAACTCATATAAAGACCCCAAAATCATCATCGACATATCATCAGAGTTCAATCAAGCATAACAGAAAAGCATAAAGGAAAATCACAGATCAAATTGAAGTCGAACTCCAGAAGCAGCCGAAAGCATCAGACGAACGTTAAACAAATCATCACTCAATTATCAACTAGATTGATCGACACAATCGGCAGCTTCATCACGAAACCCTAATTTGGAATAAAGGGAACGAAGCCTTAATTTTTAATTAGGAAGAACGACAGAACAAAGCCGCTATTAACATAAAAGGGAGAACGGGCCAAATAAAAAAAAAGGGCCGGCTATTTTTTAAGTTTATAAGGGCTTTGTGTTTTAAAATTTGGGTTATTTAATTTTAAATTGTTTTTAATTGTATTTTCATTTTTAAACCGTTGAAATTTCTAGTTGTGTGACTAGGGGACAAACTATGTGGCGTAGTTTGAGAATTCGCAACTCAGTGGCTGAGTTGTGGCAGGGTTTTAAGCGTAGAGTTAGGTTAGTCAGTAGCAGGTGTCGCGAGTTTGCGTGTGTAAGCGTGTGACTACTTTATTTCTAGTAGAAACCTTGGGGGCAGCACGTAGGCAGGGTTTTGCCGAAGCTGGGTGAATTCTGTGTCGTTCTATTTCTGCATTTATTCTGCTGTTTTTCTGTGCTGCTATTATTCTGTGATCTGTGTTGAAATTATTTTAAAAGCTTTCGCAATTAATTTTTATAATTAATACCGTCACCTTATTCATCCCCCTCTAGGGTGAAATCGATCCTACACACTGCTTTGTCATGAATCAAAATATATGATTCAACATTCTCCCCCTTTTTGATTAATGACAACCTGTTATATGTGATACTATATTTTTGAGAAATATATAACAGGAGTTATATATATCTCCCCCTGAATGTACGACGACATTTTTAATCCCTGCATGAAATGGTTAGTCATACAAATTTCTCCTCCTTTGTCATCGA
Source organism: Allium cepa (assembly GCA_030765085.1). Lineage (NCBI taxonomy): Eukaryota > Viridiplantae > Streptophyta > Magnoliopsida > Asparagales > Amaryllidaceae > Allium > Allium cepa. The sequence continues at coordinate 66,629,564 of CM060935.1, forward strand.
CAAAAAGGAATTGATAATGTATATGTTAAACTAACAAAATAGAATTAAAATAAAATACAGAAACAATAGATTTCAATGTTACGAATACAAACTTATAGATAGAATGTTTGGACCAAAAATAAATAACTTACTACCACTAAAAGATAAAAACCTCATTCAGAATCAGATTCTGTCTCCTCTTCTTCAACTTACATTAGTCCTTTTCTTCTGGAGGAACTTCCTGCAAATTGTCTGCCACCTCCATTGCCACTTGTGACAGAACTAGTATGTTCTTTCGATGTTGACCAAGTAAAGTGAGGGGCTGGGCATTTGCCTGGATCACGTTGAGAAGTCTATGTAGCGTTGGAAGAGGAGCATAATATTGCATCCTAAAAGATCCCAAAGAAACTTTTGATTTTGTCAAACTTTTTGCCAATTTTCCTATCAAGATTTTTTATGCGGGAATCCAAGATGACTTGATTTCTTACAATTAAATCAATAGATTCCCGTGTGATTTGGGATGGAGTTGTCATTCGAATGTCATCTCTTGGTTGTTGTTGTTGTTGAGTAGAGGTTTCTTGGCGAGGTCGAGATTTCCATTCTTGAAAAGTCATGCTAGTGAGAGGTCTTAGTGGTAGTTTCATAAGGCTAATGGTGCGGCTACTTAGAGTTTTTGGAATAGAGGTATAGGCTTCCGAAATAGGACCATGGAGATTCATAAGTAGCCGCATAATATATTCTCCAAAATAAATAATATTCATACGACCTTGGTTGAATGACAAAAATTCGTCTAGAATGAGTTTGGCCAATTTACTTCAACTTCTCCCCAAACAGCATATAATGCTTGATAGTTGTTTGGATAGACAAGCTCATAAGAGCCAGTACGGGGTAGAATTATGTGCATTAAAGCTCTATGCATTATTCTGGCAGTAGGTCGTAATGCAATAGACTGAAGTTCGGTCATGTCATCTTATAAGAATCGATGACTTACTTCGTCTCTCTCGCCTACGATAGCATTTAATTCTCGTAACTCAATACCTCTTGTCGGAGTATGAAGAATATGGCCAATTCTATCTAAAGAAAGAAACACTTGTTGGCTACATACTAAACTTCAAACGCAATTGTCACAATTGTGTGGGTTTTGATGGCCTAAATTCAAATTCGCATAGAAAAGTTTAACCAAGGTATGATTTATCATGATATTGTTTTGATTATGATCTAGGAGTGATTCTAGATGGCTTCTCCTTGCTAAATCTTGAATCCTATACGACATAAAATCAAGAAAAACAACAAAAGAACCTTCAAAGAATCGGGCTTCTTTCATCTTATTCCATCTTTGAACTGCAGTTGCATCGTATATAGCCATTGGGCGATTTGAGAATCAATTGGCTCAGAGGAAGAAGAAGCATGCCTAGATCTCTTTGTTTGACGAGGAGCCATTTGAAATTATCAAAGTATGGAAGAAATTTGAAAAATTTGGGAACTAGGGTTTTAGAATTCTGGAGAATGGAGGTAAATGTAAAAAGTAAAAGAGGAGATAAGGGGTTGAAGAGTTAAAAAAGTAGGTAAAAAAGGTGAGAAGTAGGCTTCAGATTTGAATTCAGTCGACTGAACGATTGTGGTCAGTCGACTGAACCACTTTACCGAGAGTTCTGCTTCAGATTCAATCGACTGGGCTAATATGGTCAGTCGACTGAACCACTTTCCCGAGAGTTCTGTTCCAGAATTAGTCGATTGGTCCAGTCGACTGAATAAACAAATATGCTCTATGTTTAGTCATTCAGTCGACTGGTTGCGTTCGATCAGTCGACTGAATAGTGTATGAAAAGATACAGTATACAGATTCAGTCGACTGATCGAAATTTTCAGTCGACTGAATAAGTCTTGCAGCATATTCAGTTAGTCTTGACCACAAACAAATAATATTTATATTATATATTAATACAATGCATATAGAATATGGATAAAAATAATTAAAAAGATAGACAAAACATAATTATTTAGAAGAAGAGCTTGATGGAGACTTTGAATTTGTCGGTTCATCCTTCGTCTTCTCTACATATGGTTGTAGATGTGACCAACGGTGTCCACGCTCCCATGAGTTTGGAGAGACAGGCGGAGGTTGAGGCGACCAATCCCATGGATTCCAAGATGACAATGGTGTAGGCTGATGAACCGAAGAGGAAGATGAACCGTAGAACTTCCATCCAATCTGCTCAAGAAAACTCAGACGTTTTGAGTTCATTTTCTGTTCGTAATACATCTCATGCTGAAGCGCTATTGATTCTCTCTGGTAATGATGCAGATCATCAATTTTTTGTTCGGTTTAAGATGATCGAAAGAACAGAAAACGTCTTGCTTTCTTTTTCTCGAGTGTATAACCGTGCAATAATTTGACGGTCTTGTAGGTTCATGGGTAGGAGTAGGTGTAGGTAGGTTTGACGAAGCTGATGATGGAGTTTCAAAGTTGATAGATGAGTAAGCTGATCCATCTGATGAATCGTGTGAGACATTTTGATTTTGAAAGAAGTTTTTAGAAGTTTATGTAGAGAAAAAAGAAAAATTTGTTTGAGATACAGATTTCTTTTGATGGAGAAAGGAGAGTTGAGAACTGAAATACATAGGAGGAAATGCAGTTAGAAAATGACGGTTGTATGTGCAAATTGAAAAAATGAGGAAAAGAATTAAACAAAAGTTTGTGGCTGAAATTTTATCTTAAAAAAATAAAAAAAAAATATAAAGAAAAAGATGTATAAGGAGTAGATGTGAAACATTGAATGGTCAGGTGGAAATGACATAGGCTTATCAAACCCGAGGTGCAAAGTTCGAGTACCAAATATATATATATATATATATATATATATGTATGTATGTATGTATGTATGTATATTAAAAAATTACATTAATTAGCAATGTTTATAATTCTTTTAAAGAAATTATACCTAGTTCTCTTCTTAAACTTATAAGCCAATTTTCATTGCGAGATTTACTGAAATTATCTGCTAATTGACTTTCAGAATTTACAAATTCTAAATTTATTATGTCCTTTTCAATATTATCACGAAGAAAATGATGGTGAATGTTAATATGTTTAGTGCGTGAGTGATTGACAGGATATTTAGATAAATTTATTGCACTAGTGTTATCACAATATATTATAGATTTATTTAATTTTATATCAAAATCTTACAATGTTTGTTGCATGTAGATTACTTGAGCACATGCTAAAGCTGCAGATATATACTCTTCTTCAAATGTCGATAGTGAAACGCAATTTTGTTTCTTACTAAACCAAGATACTAAGGATCGTCAAATGAAATGACAAGTTCCACTTGTACTTTTTCTATCTGTCCGACTTCCTCCAAAATCAGCATCACTATACGATACTAATTTAAAAGGACATTCTTTTGGATAAAATGATCCTAAATCTTTGCTTTTGTTAAGATAAAGAATTATATGTTTAACTGCTCGAATATGCGATTCTTTAGGATTTTCTTGAAATCGAGCACATAAACAAACACTCATCATAATGTCAGGTCGACTAGCAGTTAAGTAAAGTAGTGATCCAATCATACTACGATATAGTTTTTGGTCAACGCTCTTACCATTTTCATCTTTTTCAAGATGTATAGTTGTACTCATAGGAGTTGGTTTAGAAAACGCGTTTTCCATACCGAATCGTTTAATTAGATTATTACAATACTTTTCTTGATTAAGAAAAATGCCGTTTTGCATTTGTTTGATTCGCAATTCGAGAAAATATGATAATTCTCCCATATGTGACATTTCAAATTCATTTGTCATGATAGTCGAAAATTTCTGACATAATTTTTCATTTGTTGAACCAAAAATAATATCATCAACATATATTTGAATAATTAAAATATCTTGTTCAGTTTTCTTAATAAATAATGTTTGATCAACTTTCCCAATCTCAAAACTAGATTCCAATAGATAGCTTTTATGTTGGTCATACCAAGCACGAGGTGCTTGTTTTAAACCATATAAAGCTTTCTTAATTTTATAAACATAATCTGGAAATTTTTCATGAGTAAACAGAGGAGGTTGTTCAACATAAACATTTTCTTTTATAAAACCATTTAAAAAATCACTTTTAACATCCATTTGATATATTTTAAAGTTATGAAAACATGCAAAGGCCAGTAGAATACGTATAGCTTCTAGTCTTGCAACTGGAGCAAACGTTTCTTCATAGTCTATTACCTCTTCTTGATTATAATCTTGTGCTACTAATCTAGCCTCATTTCCAGTAATGTTGCCTTGTTCATCAGCTTTGCTTTTGAAAACCCATTTTGTACCAATGACTGATTGATCACCTGGTCTAGGAACTAATTCCCAAACCTCGTTTCTTTCAAATTGATTTAGCTCTTCTTGCATAGCTATAATCCAATAGTCATTAGTTGAGGCTTCCTTAATATTTTTAGGTTCTATATTAGAGAGAAAAGCAATATGTCCCATTTGATTTAATTGGTGTCTCGTTCTTACATTTGAATTTACTTCTCCAATTATATTTTGAACAGGGTGATCTCTAAGTAATCTAGGAGGAGATCTTATTATATTATCATTAATAGTATTTACATTTTCTAAAATATTATCAGAATTATTATTTTGAAGAATAATATCATCATCTTCTGAATTATTTTATTAGAATTAAATTTGTATTATTTTCAAACTTTGAAATTTTAGAAGAATTTTTGACACTTTCATCGAATGAAACATGAAGAGTTTCTTCGATAACTTTAGTTTTTGTATTAAAAACTCGATAAGCTTTGCTTCTTTCTGAATATCCTATAAATATTCCTTCATCGGATTTTGGATCAAATTTTCCAAGCTGATCTTTAGTGTTAAGTATATAAAATTTTGAACCAAAAACTTTAAAATATGATATATTTGGTTTTCTACCATTTAAAAGTTCATATGTGTATGTTTTGTTAATGATCGAATAGAAATACGATTCAAAACATGGCAAGTAGTTGCAACAGTTTCTGCCCAGAAATGCTTAGGTAAAGTGCTTCCATTTAATAGAGTTCGTGCACATTCTTGTAGTGTTATGTTTTTCCTCTCTACAACTCCATTTTGTTGTGCTGTTCTAGGAAAGGAGAAATTATGATTAATTCCTTTCTTGTTACAAAAATGTTCGAAAGCTTCATTTTCAAATTCACCTCCATGATCACTTCTAATGTTTTTAACTTTAAAATTCTTTATATTTTGAATTCTTTCTACAAAAATTTTAAATTTTTCAAAAGTATCACTTTTATGTTTCATAAAATAGTCCTTGTATATCTTAAAAAATCATCTACAATAACAAACACATATTTATTGTGATTAATAGATTGAACTTGAGTAGGTCCGAAAAGTTCCATATGTAATAGTTCAAGTGGTTGTGTTGTAGATACGATTTTCTTAGATTTAAAAGAAGAGTTTGTTAATTTTCCTAACTGACATGCATCACAGATATTATCAATTTTGAATTTCATATCAGGTAGTGTTTTAACAAGTTTATTTTTAGCTAATTTATTAATAGTATTAATATTTATATGACAAAATCTTTTGTGACATAGCCAAGAATCATTTTATGTAGCTACTAAACATATGTTTTGTTATGATTTATATTCATATTTAAAATATAAATATTTTTATCTCTTATTCCTTCAAAAATTAAATTTTGATTTTTATCAAAAATATTACATTTATTTTCTGAAAAAGATATATAAAAACTTTTATCACATAATTGACTAATACTCAATAAATTATGTTTTAATTTTTTAGCTAATAGAATATCAGTAACGAGAGGTGAGTTAGAGATACTGTTATTGCTCACATTGCCTTTGCCGATGACATAACCTTTTGAATTATCTCTAAAAGTAACTGATCCTCCATTTGAGTAGACTATGTTTGTTAACAAGTCTTTATCACCAGTCATGTGTTTCGAGCAACCACTGTCTAGAATCCATTTTCCTCTCTTTTTAAGTGGTACCTGCAAAAAATAAAGATTAAGATGGTACCCACTTTTCTTTTAGGGTCCTAAGAGTTAGATCTTAGAAAACCAAACCCAAGAAGGTTCAGAATTCCCTTTAAAAAAATAATTCTTATTTTTATGAACAGTTTCCATAAATGTTTTGATCTGTTTATTCCTAATCAAGTTATTATTTGTTTTAGGAATCCATATTTTAATAGTTTTAATATTTTTAGAAACTGTTTTCTTTAAATCTTGCTTAATTTTCTTTTTAAACTTATTTTTAAACTTTTCAGGTTTCTTTGGATTTTCAATTTTCCTATATCCTAATCCCATTTTATTTGAAGTAGATTGAGAATTTTCTATTATTTTAGAAAGATTTTCTCGTCCTTTATTAAAATTGGAAATATTTTTATTAATATCTTCTAACTTAATTTTAAGACTAGATTTTTCTAATTCTAATACTTTAGTGTTAGATTTTAAATCATTAATTTCAATTGATAAAACATCATTTTTATTTTTCTGAATTTCTAATTCCTGAGTTATCATAGAAAGTTGAGAGGCTAAATTAGAATTAGATTCTTGAGATTTTTCAAGTTCTTCTTCGGGAATTTTCTTTTCATCTCTAAGCATACTAATTTCTAATTCAGATCCATTCAGTTTTCCTTGTAACTCCTTATTATGTTTCTTAGTTTGTTTTACAAAATCTATTATTTTAGAATAAAGTTCAACTAAATATTCAAAACTTAGTTCACTTACATAATCATTTGTAGCCATGAAGCATATATTTGCTTGCTCTGTGTTACTGTCATTGTCGCTTTCTGATAACGAAGAATCTAAATCATCCCATATTACAGAAAATTCTTTCTTCTTGAATTTGTTCTTCTTGAATCTGTTTTTCCGTTTCTCTGGACAATCTTTCTTTATATGACCATTCTTATGACATTCATAACATTCCATGACAGACGATGATGGTTTGTTGCTATTATTGTTGCTAGAATTATTTTTGTAACTCTTGCCCTTGTTATTCTTTTTGAATTTCAAAAACTTTTTGAAATTCTTAGCAATAAGTACCATATCCTCTTCATCTGAGTCAGAGTCATCTTGTTTTGCTTGAAACACTAGATTCTTCTTATCTTGTGCTTGAACTTTTTTTGCCTGCAAATTTACTTCATATGACATTAGATTTCCTATTAACTCTTCTGGTTTCATAGTCGAAAGATCGTTTGCTTCTTCAATAGCTAAGAACTTTCTTTATCATTCATCCGTTAAAGAGTTTAGAATTTTTGATACTATATCAAAATCAGAGAACTTTTCTCCTAGTGCCAATAATGAATGATATATATCTTGAAATCTAGAATACATGTCATTTATATCTTCATTTGATTTCATTTTAAAATTTTGAAACTGATTTTTCAACATTGAAATTTTGCTTTGTTTGACTTTGTTAGTTCCTTCATGAGTTATTTTTAGATTTCTCCATATCTCATAAGCATTTGTACACATACTAACTCTATTAAAATCATTTCTATCTAATGCACAAAATAACATATTCATTGCTTTTGCATTTGTAGTAGCATAATTTTTCTGTGCAGCAGTCCAAGTTGAAAAATCTTCTGTTGGAGTAGTATATTCGTTTTGAGTAATGTTCTAAGTTTCAAAACCATTAGACTGCATATATATTCTCATTCTAGTTGACCAATAATTATATTTCATGCCATTGAATAGTGGAGGTCGTGCAATAGATTGACCTTCAATAAAACTAGTGTTAGTGGTAGTGCTTGTGATGTTGTTATTTTCCATATTAACCAATGAAAAATTATCAAATAACTATGTTACTGTTATAAGATGACCTTGCTCTAATACCAAATGAAATGGGTACTGTGTGGCTAGCTATCACTTAGGATCGTGTAATATGAAATATAATTAAATCTAAATGCGGAAATAGATGATAATAGCAAAGTAAATAAAAATGAGCACATCAGGAATTTTTATACTAGTTCGAACTTTCCATTCTACGTCCAGTCCCAAACTTCCCTCTGGAATTTCTCACAATAACCCTTTCTTAATCTTGAGAAATAGGTGTACAATATCTGAACAACCGAACAGGATTTTTCCGCCTCTAACAACCGGAAGAGGACTTTACCCGCTTGAACAACCGAACAGGACTTCAACAGTTTCAATAGAATTGCTTTGACACTTTGTGTTCTTAATAACACTGATTTGTCTTTGATAGTACAACTTTCCTATAATCTTTCCTCAAGTATATATATGTGTATCAAGATTTAGAAAGGAAAATATTGCTTTGAATCAAAGAATAAGTTAATTGATTCAGAGATTTAAGCAATATATGAAAGTTGTGATTGCTTTTTAGAATACAAAGATAGTAGAGAGTAAGATCAGAAAGTAATCAGAAAATTGGTGAATTGTGAAGTGGATTTTGTGTTTTTATATAGTAGATAAAGAGATGCAACCTGTAACAACCCGCACATTTATCAATTTTATATTTAAATATTTTATCGTTCGTCGGATTTTGGTCCGAAAAGCTACTTTTTGCAAACAGTCGAATTAGGACTTGAGACCCCTCCCATTGAGTTCAAAATGCCGTTTGTAACCTTTTGAGTATAAACGTTGATATGTTTGGAGCTAGCTAAAAATTTGACCTTTTTCACTTTGAGTTTGGGTTTGGATTCAGCCCACTAGCCAACTTAATACCCAAATCTGAACCACTTCTCCTCATTCACTCTCACTTCCTCCTCTTTTCAGTTCTAAAGCAAAAATGGTGGAAGAGAATGGGAAATAGAAATCCAAAACCCTAGTTTTCTATTTGCAAATCAACTTCTATCTCCAAATTCAAGAGAACCCATTGGTAAGCCTTCTCTTCACCTTCTCCAACTCCTTCTCTCTTGAATTTCAGAAATTCCTAAACCTAACTTTGAGAATGTTCTTCTTTTGAGCATAGATTCAAGCTCATTTGTGTTGTGTTGAAGAGTGGTTGATTCACCCTTTGCTTTCAAGCCTTTTCTACATTGATTTTGTGAAAAGGTGAGATTTTTTTTTTAAATCTAAGTCTATGATTATCTTTGATTATTAGGAATGAATTCCTAACACCTGTTCATGTGCATTTGATTTTGATTTGGATTGGTTTTGTGAATATTCCAAATTTTAGTGTTTTGAGGTCAAATCTTCTAAAAATCATAGCTTTGTTGTTTGAACTTGTTTTTGGTGATGCATCGAAGAGCCTATAGGGCTGGGTTGCCGTTTGGCATAAATCCCTAGCGCCATTGCTCGTTCGTTTGTGAATTGGAGGAGATTGCATAGCAATCATATAGGTTGGAAAATTGCCCAAGCTCCAGTCAGTCGACTGACATTTGCAGTCAGTCGACTGGCTGTAGCTATTATGCATTCCGAGGGTCATCTGCATAGCCATGGGGCTCTGTTTCCCTGCAGTCAGTCGACCGACTCTCTGAGTTCAGTCGACTGACCAGTATCCCGCATATTTTCAGGGACTATGATCAGTCGACTGAACTCATTGAGCCAGTCGACTGACCTTCTCTTAAATGCCTATTATGCCTATTTTGCCTATTTGGGTTGTGATTCCAATTTTTATCGATTCGTTTTGATTCCTAATTGATGCTACAATTTTTCGACTTTGATGACTTATATTTGGAATTTTGGGAAATATCCATTTTGATGGATTTGATATCGATTTATTTGGATTAAATTCACTTCTTCGAATGTGAATTTTTGTGATTGATTGTTTCTACAATCATTTTTGTGATTTGTCACTTTAAAAATATAAAGGTTTCAATACTAGTAGTAGAAACCAAAAATCTTTCATCAAAACGATCTGAACACTATTTTATTACAAAGCTCGTTTCTTAAACTGTTTTCTAATCTATTAGTATATACAAACCTTTACATCACTCGTATGAGAAATCTAATCAAACGGCTTAGTAAAACGAGTGGTATGAAACACTTGCGTTTACTTCGTTGGTTAATTCTTGGACTTGTTTGATTGAATCTCTTGTGACAATTTTCTAGTGGAGATCTACAATTTGCTCGTAAATATTTAAGTTAAGTTAGTGGTTATGGGACATGAGGCTAAGCTCATATATTTACTAGTTTAGAGTAATTGACACTTTTTTGATGATCATTGAGAATCATTTTTGTGTTTTAAACAAGCGCTATGCTATGTTTCTTTGTCCACGTAAGGGACAGTACCTCGTTTTATTGAGTTTCGTCTCATTTTTATTATAGGCTAACGACCTATTTATTTCTTGGGGTTTCGACCCAATTTTTGTGGGCTAGCGACCCGCATTTTTATGGAGTTTGGATCTTCGGGCGTACCGTTGTACTATGTCGTTGTTTCGAATTTTACGAGTTTCGGGTTCTTCGGGCTTACCATTGTACTACGTCGTTGTTCCGAACTATTCGAGTTTCTGGTTCCTCGGGCGTACCGTTGTACTACGTCGTTACACCGGCTCTATGGTTAGCGACCATGGGATAGCGTCCCGTTTTGTGATACACGTGTCGGTGAGTTTTCATGCTCCCGTTTGTGATAGGCCTTCCCCCTTTTTGTGATTCTGGATTTCTATTGATGATTTCTAGGATTTGTGCTTCACCAATTTTCGTGATTTTCATTGATAAGTTTTATCAATATTTGTGCATTGGTGAATTTGTGTGTCATTGACTTTTGTGATTGACATTGATATAATTGTCAATATTTATGGTTTGGTGAATGAAATAAGGAGTATGACATTCCTTTTGATCTTTGAGAAGATCTTCGTGATATTGATTAATCGCTTCTTGATTTTCAATACTTATTTATCACAGCTTGGCATTGTGATTATTATACGTTTAGTCATATCTCTTATTCTATATCATGTCATCTGATATTTATAGCTAGACTGATCCGTTTATTATTTTCTTATTAAATAATACTCGGGTCAGACCGAGATGTTACAGGTGCTTCTGTTTGACTTCTCATCCAGGATCATTACCTTGACTTTTGGCTAACTACTTAGATCAGTAGTTTTTGTTGTATACACTTGAGATATAGACTCATGGTTGTATCCATATTCTTTTGTATATCACTAGTAGCTATTTCTTTTGTGATAGTGTGGATCTTGTTGACCACTACTCTGATGAACACTTTTATGTGTTATATATATTCATATCTATTTCCGCCTTTGTGATATGAATTAGCTGTGACTGATTTGTGTTATGTTTATTTCTATATTTGTTTCCGAAGATTACATATAGCCACTGTGTAGTAGTTTTGAGTTTGTGTCGGTATGTCGGATTTCCTCTTGAGATGAAAAGTTATACTTTTATCTGGCATATCGGTACTCGCACAAAACAATTATACAGATGGTCGCTCCTCAACCGCCTTATTCTCCGTGCTAGTTGATGGCATTACCCCGTAGTGTCCTTGTCTAGCGTGGGTACAGAGGTGGGGCGTCACAGCTTGGTATCAGAGCCAAACTTCGGAACAATGTAGAATAATCTAGCAAGGATCATCGTCCTTAGTCTTTCTTAAGAGTCGTGCTTTAGGATTTAATTCGAGTCTTCGTACCGATCTACCCTATTTTCTTTTATGATTCCTTGTTTTATCTATCAAGATTGCTTGATATTTATTTTTGAGAATAACTTTTCTTCTTCTTTTTTTCTTAAAGAAGAGAAATGGTTAGATCAAATCGTCCTAGTGCCGGACAATCTAGTGCTACTCCCCAGGATGGAGTATTTATGTCTACCCAGCAGCTTCTTGATCTAGTAAAGAACGCTCAAGCAGCCGGACCCATTCTAGAGCCTACTCATCCTAGATCCGGTTTTGCACGCTTGTGCAGTGACTATACCGATTTGGGTGGAAGACCATTCATGGGATCCGAGAGTGTTATAGAAATTCAAGCTTGGCTCAAATCATGCGATCGTATCTTTTCTCGCATGAACCTTATTGATCTACATCGAGTCCAAGTGGCTTCTAGCATGCTCCAAGAAAGAGCATTGGATTGGTATGAGGTTTTAATTTCTAAAATCGTTGAAGCGGATCTCACTTGGGAGCAATTCCGGGAAAGATTTGAATTGAAATTTGTGCCGGAGGCTGAAAAAGTAACTTTGGCCCAGCGTTTTATTGACCTTGTTCAAGGTGAATCTTCTGTGACAGACTATGTGGCATCTTTCGAATCTCTTTCTAAATACGAGGTTGAGTATATTAATACCCCATTGAAGAAAAATCAGATATTTTTCTATGGCTTGAATAAGAATCTTAAGAAGTCATTACTCCTGAAACTTGAAGTTTCATTTGATCAGCTTATTGATATCGCTCTTCATCTTGAAGAAGCCGATAAAGAGTGTAATGTTGAAGTTGTGGGTGCCAAACAAAACTTCAACAACAACATGAAGAGGCCTATCAAATTCAAAGGCCCCATTCCCAAGAAGAAAGGGAGGCAAGAAACTCCGGTAGCAAAAGCCCATACCTCTAGTCGTGGACGATGCTACAATTGTGGTTCCACGGACCACTATGCAAGGGAGTGCCCGAAACCTCTCTTTTGCCGTTATTGCAAAAGTTCGGGTCAGCTTATATCTACATGTCCCATTCTTCAAAGTAGGAGAGAGGGAGAGCCGAATATTGTGTAAACGCCTCGCAACTCTTTTATTGGTCAAGGTATTTTTCACTCAATCCTTGATGACATTTGTTTCGTGATTATCCTTTTTCGAGTTCTTGTTGATATAAATCCATCTCATTATTTTGTACCAAAAGAACTTGTTGATTTCTTTCCTTTAAAACATTTCTGGGCTTGATGACTTCTTTGAGGATTGCGAATCCGGATGGTAGATCTGCAACACTCAATTTGTCTTTATTGATGTCGAAATTATTTTATGTGATTTTTCTTTCCGAGCCGATATTTTTTACTTAGGCTTCGGAATTGACTTTTTTTGAAAGGATTGGCTTAATCGTTGTGAAACCCATATCCTATTTTTCGAGTGGACTATTCGTCTTCGACATTTTCTATCTGTTAAGCAGATTTCTATTTTTCTTTGTGATTCCGATTTCGAATTTTTGGGTTGCATCGTTTTATTCCTTAAGCCCACTTATAAGGAAAGTGTTATACTCTCATTCATGTGGTTTGAAAATTTTCTGGTATCTTTGTGCTTGTCTTAGGATTATCTCCTAAGCAATCTTTTGAGTGGTGTTAAGGTCTTTTTTTTAGTTCGACCTTGCCACCGATTTTCATTTGCTACGAGTTGCGAGAGTTAGCATTCCACTTACCGCATTCCGCACTCATTACGGTTCTTATGAATGACTTATTATATCATTCAGTTTGTCCAGCTTATTTCATTCGTTTTATAAGTTGAGTATTCTATGAGTATTTCGATGAGACCATTCTTGTATTTATAGATTTTGGATGAAAATAGTAATTTAAAATTTTGCAAATCTTTTTCATAAGATTCATTTATAAGTACAATTTGATTTTGCTCTTAAAACGAGCACATAATATTCTTAAAACTTTTTAAGAGATATTTTTATCACATAAAAGATGATTTTGTGATTGTATTGCCCATTGAGTGCTTTAAGAATTCTGGTCGATGCGCTTGATCAACGATATCGATAGGAATTTCCTAAACGCTTTGATGAGACAATCAGACACGATATATATATTGAACTGTAAAAATGTAAATTTTTCTGGAAAGATTATTACATATAGATAAATGTAATTTTGAAAGTTAGTTTTTGGGGAAAGAGGATTATTTGAAAGAATTCTTTTCCGATACTTTTATTCTTGTGTTTTCCGAAGGGAACCAAGACTTTGCTATTTGTACCAATACTAGTCGTGTTGGCTTGGATGCCGTTCTCTTGAAAAAGATGAACATGCTATCACTTGTGCTTCTAAGTCATAAAAGCCTATCGAGACTAGGTATGCCACTCATGATCTAGTGCTCGCGGCTATTGTTTTCTCTTTTAGAGTTTGGCATCATCATTTTTGGGGGAGAAATTTTTTCTCCACCTCGATCATAAATCTTTGGAATATTTATTTTCTCATAAAGAACTTCATGTTGACTCGAGTTCCTGGCATCTTATGATCTTGATATTCTGGAAATCATGTTGCCAATGCGCTTTGCTGTAGGCAACAAGTTGTTGATTCTTTGATGTTGTCTGATTGGAATTATCTTTTTATCAAGTTCATCGGACGTTTTGATATACTTCGTTTTATTGAGCTTTATCTCATTTCTTTTATGGACTAGCATCCAATGTTCTTTTATGGTGTTCGGTTCATCGGATGTACTGTTATTATACTACATCGATTTCCGTCTTATCTGGATCAATGGATGTACCATTATTATACTACAAGTTGTTCCGGTTTATCGGTTCATTGGACGTACCATTTTTGTACTACGTCGGTGTTCCGAAATTATTCGGGAGTACCATTTTTGTACTACGCCATTGCACCGGCTTAATTTTCTGCTATTCTTGACGTTTTCCACGTCTTTGAACTATGGAAATGCTTTTATGTTTCCCGTTTTTACTCTTGAGCCCGGTGTTATTGAGGGGATTGAAGTTTCACCAAATTTGACTTTTGAGCAACATTCCATTCGCATCATTGCTTCGGAGGTTGAGCGCCTTCGGAATAAAGACGTTCTTCTTGTGAGAGTTCAATGGTTCTCAAATCCTAGGGATTGCTCTTGGGAATCCAGAGAATTCATCGAGCGATCCCGTTTAGGCTTACTCTTTCATGCTCCTTATGGTGAACTTCCTATTTCAAATTTTCTTTTGTGTTGATATGCTTCTATGGTTGTTACTTTTTATTTTCTTCTTAAGTATTGCGAGGATGCAATTTCTTTAAGGAGGGGAGTCTGTAACAACCCGCACATTTATCAATTTTATATTTAAATATTTTATCGTTCGTCGGATTTAGGTTCGAAAATCTACTTTTTGCAAACAGTCGAATTAGAACTCGAGACCCCTCCCATTGAGTTCAAAATGCCGTTTGCAACCTTTTTGAGTATAAACATTGATATGTTTGGAGCTAGCTAAAAATTTGACCTTTTTCACTTTGGGTTTGGGTTTGGATTCAGCCCACTAGCCAACTTAATACCCAAATCTGAACCACTTCTCCCCATTCACTCTCACTTCCTCCTCTTTTCAGTTCTAAAGCAAAAATGCTGGAAGAGAATGAGAAATAGAAATCCAAAACCCTAGTTTTCTATTTGCAAATCAAGTTCTAGCTCCAAATTCATGAGAACCCATTGGTAAGCCTTCTCTTCACCTTCTCCAACTCCTTCTCTCTGGAATTTCAGAAATTCCTAAACCTAACTTTGGGAATGTTCTTCTTTTGAGCATAGATTCAAGCTCATTTGGGTTGTGTTGAAGAGTGGTTGATTCTCCCTTTGCTTTCAAGCCTCTTCTACATTGATTTTGTGAAAAGGTGAGATTTTTATCTCACATCTAAGTCTATGATTATCTTTGATTGTTAGGTATGAATTCCTAACACTTATTCATGTGCATTTGATTTTATTTGGATTGGTTTTGTGAATATTCCAAATTTTAGTGTTTTGAGTTCAAATCTTCAAAAAAATCATAGCTTTGTTGTTTGAACTTGTTTTTGGTGATGCATCGAAGAGCCTATAGGGCCGGGTTGCCATTTGGCATAAATCCCTAGCGCCATTACTCGTTCATTTGCGAATTGGAGGAGATTGCATAGCAATCATATAGGTTGGAAAATTGCCCAAGCTCCAGTCAGTCGACTGACATTTGCAGTCAGTCGACTGGTTGTAGCTATTATGCATTCCGAGGGTCATCTGCATAGCCATGGGGCTCTGTTTCCCTGTAGTCAGTCGACTGACTCTCTGAGTTCAGTCGACTGACCAGTATCCCGCATATTTTCAGGGACTGTGATCAGTCGACTGAACTCATTGAGCCAGTCGACTGACCTTCTCTTAAATGCCTATTATGCCTATTTTGCCTATTTGGGTTGTGATTCCAATTTTTATCGATTCGTTTTGATTCCTAATTGATGCTATCAATTTTTCGACTTTGATGACTTCTATTTGGAATTTTGGAAAATATCCATTTTGATGGATTTGATATCGATTTATTTGGAATAAATTCACGTCTTCGAATGTGAATTTTTGTGATTGATTGTTTCTACAATCATTTTTGTGATTTGTCACTTTAAAAATATAAAGGTTTCAATAGTAGTAGTAAAAATCAAAACTCTTTCATCAAAACGATTTGAACACTATTTTATTACAAATCTCGTTTCTTAAACCGTTTTCTAATCTATTAGTATATACAAACCTTTACCTCATTCGTATGAGAAATCTAATTAAACAGCTTAGTAAAACGAGTGGTATGAAACGCTTGCGTTTACTTCGTTGGTTAATTCTTGGACTTGTTCGATTGAATCTCTTGTGACAATTTTCTAGTGGAGATCTACAATTTGCTCGTAAATATTTAAGTTAAGCTAGTGGTTATGGGACATGAGGCTAAACTCATATATTTACTAGCTTAGAGTAATTGACACTTTCTTGATGATCATTGAGAATCATTTTTGTGTTTTAAACAAGCGCTATGCTATGTTTCTTTGTCCACGTAGGGGACAGTACCTCGTTTTATTGAGTTTCGTCTCATTTTTATTATAGGCTAACGACCTATTTATTTCTTGGGGTTTCGACCCAATTTTTGTGGGCTAGCGACCCACGTTTTTATGGAGTTTGGATCTTCGGGAGTACCGTTGTACGACGTCGTTGTTTCGAATTTTACGAGTTTCGGGTTCTTCGGGCGTACCGTTGTACTACGTCGTTGTTCCGAATTATTCGAGTTTCTGGTTCCTCGGACGTACCGTTGTACTACGTCGTTGCACTGGCTCTACGGTTAGCGACCATGGGATAGCGTCCCGTTTTGTGATACACGTGTCGGTGAGTTTTCATGATCCCGTTTGTGATATGCCTTCCCCCTTTTTGTGATTTCTGGATTTCTATTGATGATTTCTGGGATTTGTGGTTCACCAATTTTCGTGATTTTCATTGATAAGTTTTATCAATATTTGTGTATTGGTGAATTTTTGTGTCATTGACTTTTGTGATTGACATTGATATAATTGTCAATATTTATGGTTTGGTGAGCGAAATAAGGAGTATGACATTCCTTTTGATATTTGAGAAGATTTTTGTGATATTGATTAATCTCTTGTTGATTTTCAATTACTTGTTTATCACAGCTTGGCATTTTGATTATTATACGTTTAGTCATATCTCTTATTCTATATCATGTCATCTGATATTTATAGCTAGACTGATCTGTTTATTATTTTCTTATTAAATAATACTCGGGTCAGACCGAGATGTTACAGGTGCTTCTGCTTGACTTCTCATCCAGGATCATTACCTTGACTTTTGGCTAACTACTTAGATTAGTAGTTTTTGTTGTATACACTTGAGATATAGACTCATGGTTGTATCCATATTCTTTTGTATAGCACTGGTAGCTATTTCTTTTGTGATAGTGTGGATCTTGTTGACCACTACTATGATGAACACTTTTATGTGTTATATATATTCATATCTATTTCCACCTTTGTGATATGAATTAGCTGTGACTGATTTGTGTTATGTTTATTTCTATATTTGTTTCCGAAGATTACATATAGCCATTGTGTAGTAGTTTTGAGTTTGTGTCGGTATGTCGGATTTTCTCTTGAGATGAAAAGTTATACTTTTATCTGGCATATCGGTACTCGCACAAAGCAATTATATAGATGGTTGCTCCTCAACAGCCTTATTCTCCATACTAGTTGACGGCATTACCCCGTAGTTTCCTTGGCTAGCGTGGGTATAGAGGTGGGGCGTCACACAACCAATCACTAAGAATTCTGATCAAAGGAAGCATCCATACCTCTTCAGATTAGAACGTAACTTTTGGTAAAAGGAAGTGTCCATTCAGAAAAAATAATCGTTAGACGAATTCAGTCGACCGACCCAAAACGATCAGTCAACTGAATGTTCAAAGTTGTGCAAAAAAACAGAGTTTCTGTGCACCTGTACAGATTCAGTCGACTGGCCATATACGATCAGTTGACTGACCTGACAGTCAAAGCACAGTCTTCACATATTTTTAAAAAATTTTGAAGTTTTAAAACAACTTAACTACTTGAGGATGGATTTTAATATTTCTAAGACTAAAAACTTCAATAAATTAATATACTTTACGCAGTTTCGTAGCTTTGTCTCCTTTGTAGTTTGAATAACATAATTCTTTTTCTTTTTGTCGCTTATCCATATATTCTAATTCACTTCTTTGTCATGAATCAAAATATATGATTTAACACATTCACCATAACATTTTATAAAGAAATTTTTTATTAGATCAAAAGTTAGTCTATCAATCAATCAACACTTTGTAAGTGCCATCAAAGTGATCAACAGCTTAGAATTTAATATATTGTCTTTTTTCTTAAACCAACTTGTCTCCAACAAATTGAAACTGGTTTTTTGGGATGAGAAAAGTTCCAAATTTCTAAGTAATTAGGAATCAACACTTTATCTCGAATATCGAAAAATAACTAAAAGTTGAATGCTTCATTTTATCATTTGTCCCTAGTTATATTCAAAAATCGATTTTAGTAATTTTAAAAGCACCATCGAACCCAAAGCGGTCTTAAAAAAGACACTAATACAGATTCAAATTCAGTTCTTAAACTTTATAATGACTAACTTTAAACTAAATATACATTTTAATCTTTAATGTCCTAAATCCAATTTGGAAGGTACTATTCTATGTGTATATTTCCAATAACCATCGTCTCAACCACTTGTTGGCTAAAATATTTAGTGATTTTCAAAATAAATGAATGGACAAGGCTTAGGGGATACGTGGATATTTAAGCATTTGGGAACATGTGGCTGCGTATGTGAGACATTGAAAGGGGTATGGAAAAGGATAATATTGAAGAAGTTTGGAAATTAAAAAGAAGGGAAATAAAAAGGGTTGTGTTATGGATTTCCTTAAGAGAATTGAAAGGATAGTAATAATTTATTATTGTTGGTTATAATTTGTTTTATAGCTACAACATAGTAAATGCATTCCATCTTCGCTTGGGTGTCAGTGTTGTAAGATCTAGATTAACCCTAGAGGGGGGTGAATAGGCTTATAGCAAATTTTCTTGATTTAAACACAGAAACAAACTGCAAAAATAAATATGCTGAAAAGTAAATCACACACAAAATTTACCCAGCTTCGGCAACCCCTGCCTACTGCTGCATTCCCAGATTTCTATTAGAATTAAACAGTATCCCGCTTACAAACACTCTAACAGACTCGAAAACCCTGCTCTCGCTTACAAACACTCTAATAGACTCGTACCCCCTTCTCCCGCCTATAGAGTTTTGCAAACTCGCAAACCCTTGCTCCCGCCTATAGTGTTTTGCAAACTCGCACACCCTGCTCACTGAACTAATTCTAACTAGACAATCTGACACTACCTACAACCTAGGTGGTGATTTACCAATACTTTGACTCAAAAAGTAAAAACAACAAAATTAAAAACAATTTTAAAATTGAAACCCTATTTGAATATAAATTAAAACCCCCTTTTAAAAATAAACCCTAATTAAACACAACAAGGCCGGCCCATTTGCATTATTCTCTAGCCCGTTCTTTCAAGTGCGGCCGATCCTCTTTTCTCTAGCAATGGCGGCTCTGTTGAATTAGGGCTTTTGCTCTTGCGAAAATTAGGGCTTTCTCTCTGGTTGCTTTGACGAGTTTGTTTCTGATTCAATAATCTTGTTCGCAGCTCTCTGATGATCGGTTCTCTTGTGACTTTGCTCGTTCGCAACTGCTCCTTTGATCGAGTTTACTGTTGCTTCGGTATGTAATTTCCTATTTGTGCTTTTATGATTTCTCGTATTCGAACTCGATCATTATTGCCAATGATGACTGTGGGTTTATATATGGATTTCGAGACACTTGAAATTGTTCGTATCAATTCGATACTTTCCAAATTTTTGATTGCCTGATGCGCACGGCATTCCTGATATGTTTTCAACTTGATACCCACGGTTTTGTTTGTGCAGCGTTCGATTTAACTTGTTTGATACGGCAGTGACTTTCCTCCTTTAATTTGTGACTTTTTCAAACAGTACGCACTTGAATTTCTTGACTGTATACATTCACGAATCTGCATTATTTTCGGCCATCACCATTTCTTTGTGTTCATCCACTTGAGCTTCATCTCTGATCCTTGTTACATTTAGTTCTGGCCATTCTCTGGTTATTTCATATTCATTTGAGCATTTGTCTGCACTGTGCATCGAGCACTTTGGTTTCATCACTGTGTTGCACTGAGCATAACATTTTCATCATTATGGTTTCACTTGTGTACACTCTCGAGTTGTACACTGCTTGTTAACTACTGCTTCAACTTGTCACTTGATCTGTTTCATTTGACTTGACTGTGTTGATCCAATTCACCATGCATTGTTTCACTTGTAGTCTGTGAATTTGCTTTGGTGTATATTCATGATGCTTTGATTTTCATTTGGCTTCTGTAGCTTCATTTTGCACACTGCTACTTGTCTGTAGCCTTTGTTGAGTCTGTGTCATCTACACTTGCACACTCCATTCTTTGTGTTCTGGTCATTGGGCTGTAGTCTTCATTGTTGTGTCTTCATGTGTATCTCGTCATAGCTTGGATATTGAACTGCTTCAATATGTTGCATACTGATGTTGCATTCATGTACCCTGCTATGTTCATTTCTCTACCTTGTAGTTGTAGTTTAGTCTTTGGTTTTGCTTCATGTAGCTGTTGGTCTGACTTGAACTTCAGTTGATGTTGTTTATGTCTCTGGTGCCTACATCATGTTGCCTTCAGTTGATGTTGACTGCATCACCATATATACTCTCTGTTTTGATTTGCATTGGTGCAGTTTCCATATTTTGTGCTCGAGCTTGCATGTGTACCACTGATCATACTTGTGATATTCATTTGGGTTTGTTGTTGGTCACTTGTGCATTGTTGTACTTCATGCTAGCGTTCTTGGTTTCATATGCATTGAGTTTCATTGTGTATCTTCACTGTGGTCTTGTTTACTTGTGGTCTTCATTCTGGTTGGCACTTGCATGCATTGCTGGTTGCTTTGGGATTGAACTTGAGCTTTGTACATCCATGTTGCAGCTGGTCTTTGCATCCATTCATGTTGATTTTTGAAGTTTCACTTGAGTTGAATCCAGTTTCCAAAACTCGGTTTGACCTTGTGCTCGTGTCGTGATTGCACGTGAGTTGAACCCGGCTTTTCATTTGGGTTTGACCTGTGCTCACCTGTCCCTGTAAATCGATCAAGTGTATATCGATGTGCACGGCCCTATGGCATGTACAGTGATACACTGTGCATGTCACATTGTTCGTGTATGATGAATTCAAATGTGAATGATGACGAACAACCCAAATAACTGAGGCAAATCATATTTTCAAAAATCATATTTCATTTTATATTGCAAAAATATTTCTTTTTCAATTTTACTACGTTAGTGAATATTTTTGCAGATTGCTCAAATGCTAGATTCAAAGTGGAATGCAGTTGAAGATAAACTACGAGTGTGAGTGATATGTAGTGAGGAAATTATGTAAACTGAATTGTGATGTAATTAGAATCAAAATTGTATATGTATAGTGAGAGCTTGAATTTGTACTATTCAAAATTGAAAAATATATATGTTTGAATAAAATTTCTGTTTGAATTCAAATGCTATGTAATTTATTTTATTCAACAAATATTTATTTAATCTATGAAAAATAAAATAGTACATTAACAAATACATTTAAATGAATGTATATATATGTTTATTATCATCAAACAAAAACATATAAGCGCATATTCATACAAGTGCGACATCATGAATAAGACTCTTAGTTTCGTGCTGACATCCAATGTTAAGACGGAATAGAGACTTTTAAAAAAATTGATAGCTTCAAAGTGTCGTCTCCAATCTTTTACTTTATCACATAGGTTCCTTCCATTTTAGACCATGTTCCCATAGGTTCCGAAAGACTCATTTGAAAATGAGGTTGCCTATCTCGACCTTATAGTTTCAAATATTGATATTGTACTATTGTGTCACTCTTTGATGGTCCGTGGCTATTCTTAAATTTGCTTCCTTTTTATTTTCCTTCTCCAAGTAAAGGGATACTATAAATATCTCATCATTTATCTTAGTGATGTAACACATGCGCTGATGAGAAGAGAATTCTATTTCAATCAAAATCATTTCCCTTGTTCTATATGTTAGTTCAACTAGAGTATGATTAGCTATGGATTTCTGTTTCGTTCAATAAGCCCATATGTATTGGTAGCTCATTAATCTAATTTTCTTTCGTTGTTTTCTACCATTTCTTGATGATGGATTTCATGATTTTGTTCATCATCTCCATCCAGCTATTCACTTGTGGATGTGCTACCGTTAGAAAAATCTTTTGAATTTGATACAACGCTGTCTTGAATTGAGCTCTATTATAAATGATGATTTTTTAAGGTACCCGAAAGTTGCACAAAATATTTTTAGCCACAAAGTTGATCACTTTCTTGAAGTGATAGTAGTGAGTGGCGTTGCCTCAACCCACTTAATAAAATACTCCGTTGCAACAATCACGTATATTTCTCCTCACCGTGTCATTGGTAGCACTCCAACAATGTATATTCCTCATATTGCAAATGACCATAGGCTAATCATTTGTGTAAGCTTGTTGAATGAGGTTGTTAGTATCATCACAAACTTTTTTCAAATCATTTGAAAAATTCCATTGCTTCTCGATTGATAATGGAATATGATAATATATAACATTGAACCTTCTTTGCTAAACTTTTCCTTATGATCTATGTAGCTTACTTGATGAATGTCTTATGGATTTTATTCATCTTTGTCCACACACCTTAACAAGATGCTGAAAATCCTCCATGAAATAATACACCATCATACATAATATTGATAGAGCTAAGAGTATGACCTAAGAGTAATTATACAACTGATTACATAACTTAACTCATATAAAAGAATCATGTTTGAAATGAAGTATGCATCTGGTTTATTTTGCTTATATATATAATAAATTAAATACATTAAAACATATAAGTAGAGAATTCTTAGGAGAAGTATTTTATTAATTGTAGTTACAAATATGTTCTTAATTATGAGTATTGAATCATAAATAATTATCGACATATAAATAAAAGCTTACTCCTTGAATGTTTCTAGTCGAGATGTATTGAGAAAAGGAGATCGATACGTATGTTGAGACTAGTATATTTAATGCTCTTCCTATGATGGACAGTGATTTACTTGTGGCTGTTGGGGACACCAACGGGTTACATACCTGTTATTTGGAACAATTGCAGAAAGGCTCTATGAGAGTCTTTTATAGGTTTATATAACTAAGTAGAAATAAAAGATCTCAGGGTAATGATGTACTTTAGTTTTCTGACTTTAGAGTACTGTCAAACTTAAATATGTAGATAGTAATTTAATGATGGTCAAACACATGGTACAACGACCGTGTTACAACTGTATTTGAGTACATATTGAAATCCTTGAAGTGAAACACAATTCAAAAGAGGATTCATCTCCTTCATTACAGAATGTCGATATCACTATATTGTTGGAACGGGTATGTTATGTAATTTGTAGCTCGGGGTAAGTTTCAAAAAAAATTCTCAAGATGGATCTATGTTGGTCTTGTATAAATAATTATTTCCCATTAAATCAAATATAAAATATCAGATGTTATTAAATATCATATTGATGTAACGTTTTGTGACTTTCACAAGAATGGGACATATATAATATAATGTAATAAATATATCTACATTAAGCACGTGAATAACACATCCTCGCACGCACGCATAGACACGTGTATATTTATTGGGATTTATAACTAATATATATAGATACATACGCATACAACATACTATCTATAATAGAAAAACGTTGGTTTTAAAGGCAAAGACAAATCAAAAATAAAGAAAGGCTGAGATTAAAAAGCAACACACACACATATATGGCTTTAATTAGTACATGTCATTGAAATTTAACGTTGTTAAACATTCTCTGTTAGCTATGTACCTTTGTCCCCATTACTACCTATGTACAACCGTCTCCCATACGGCCATGCCCACTTCCTTTTCAAAGCAGCCTTCTTCGGATCCATTCGTTCTCATCTTCCTCAACATGAATAATTTCACATAAACATTTTTTATTTCTTTTATGGCATCGTGTTTATCTGTCATTCTCTAAGTTCCCACTTTCTGACAGTTACCTGTAATTTCTCCATGGCTATGGAGACTGACTTCGGATTTGAAACTTCCACCTTACGCATTCATCCTCACAGCTACCTCTTTCTCGTGGCCTTCAGTTATCATTCTAGGAAATTACAATTTAAAAGGTAATTATCATATTAATTTTTCAATCTATTTGTTCTTACATTAATCCATCTTATTTTGGTCTTTGATATTTACTTAGGTTTTTCTTCAATTTTCTATTATTTTCATATATTTGTAAACCTAAAGTGCAAAACTCATTATTCATTAAATCATATATGCAGGTTTAATATTCTGGGTCGTTTGACTCTATTGGAAAGGCACTTCAATACACTTGACCATTGTTTCTAATTTACTACACACCATGTTGTGAATTGTAGACTAATAAAGAACATTAATTTTAAGTATTACATCAATTCTTGATTGTCAGTTTCATGCTTCCGTATCCTTTTTTGATTACTTTTGCATGAAAATATGCCTCTTTCTTTATAAAATAGTTCATTAGTGATTTTAATGTTTTTAAAAGAATGCAAATATATGATATTTCGAACCAAGCAGTCAGACGTTAAATTTGCTATACCTTTCATTCCAAGTATGCTGACAAAATCAAGAACCACAGTGACATACAAGTGGAATCTAAGATGGTGCTAAATTAATTGTTGATGGTCACATATTTATTTATATAGTTATTTGTTTTTTTAGAAACTTGCATTTTGTTCCTATATAATTCATAATATGGTTGATGTTTCCAAACATATCTCAATCATATTTACGGTCATTTAACATGGTTATGTTACTCTTATATTGTATATACGATATTTACGCTATCTATGATATGATATTTTTTCTAAATAAATATTTTGGCATATACAAGGTTGATAGTTAAATGCTTTACATAATTTTTGTTGATTAATTGCTATTTATGATATCTTCCATATATGAATTTTTTTAGTTACTTGGTCCGGCTTGATGTGCATTATGGTCAACAGTGCCGGCCCTTGGACTGGGCAGCCTGGGCGACAGCCCAGGGCCCAATTTTCAAGGGGGCACGTTTATTTTCTAACCCAGTATATTTTTTATATACTTAGAACTGCTGTGCTGAGTAGTGGGTAACCCTAAATCCAATTAAGCCTCTCAAATCTCAACACACGCAGAAGGGACAGCAGCCAGCAGAAGACGCATTTACACCAAATTCAGAAGCCGAAGCGGTCTTTTCAATTTTCAATGAAGCTAACGTTCTTCCCCAATTCAATTTCTCTTATTAATTCAGATTTTATTTCCGTTTCTAACTCTAAGCTTATCTGCCAATTTTTGTTTGCTTCTAGATTCAAATCCGATTTTGATCCAATTTTTCTTCCAATTGTAGGATAAGGCTGTGCATTTCACTGTATAGATCTTTTAGCACATACTTGTCTCTGCTGCTCTTTTTTGAACCACTTAGTATTGCTTTTGAGACACTGCAGGTAATGCTTCTTCATCATATACTTGACCTGTTTTGTATTTATTGAAGGGTCCGTGAAAAAGAATTTTGATCTATATCTGCAAACAATTGTTAGTATTTTTACGGTATTTTGGAATAGTTGTTTTACTAACAAAAATTGGAATAGTTTTTACGGTATTTAAGCTTATCTGTCAATTTTTGTTTGCTTCTAGATTCAAATCCGATTCGAATTTGTTTGCTTTGGGATTTCAGATTTCAACAGCAAGGTATACTTCTAAATATAATTTCAGAATTCAATTTTTTTCAATACTTCTAAATACATGCGAGCTTTCAAAATTTAATTAAACTAGTGCACTGACATGACATATTTTTAGTCAGTTTTACTAACTTAAAAAAATATGTACAGAATTAAATTCTGGAATTTGGATAGAAGAAAGATGAGAATCGAGATATGATTGTTTGGTGAATTAAACTAGTTACTTTTTTGTGTAGAATTCAATTCTAGAATTAAAAAAATATGTACATAATTCAATTCTGGAAATTTAATTAAACTAGTTACTTTTTTTGTGTTTCGGTTTTTTAGGTTACCCGTTAGCTGGAATTTGGATAGAAGAAAGATGAGAATCGAGATATGATTGTTTGGTGAATGGACTGCAGCGCATTAATTAGGTTGTATTGTTTTGATTTTTGTTCTCATTATTATTTTTTACTATTGTTAAAGCTTAGTTTAGAACAATCATGAAACAATTATCTGGATCTCAAAAAAGAAAAAAACGACAAAGACAAGAACTTATGACTCAAAGTTTACAAGGTTCGTTAAATAAATATTTTAACAAACAATCTAATTCATCAGTTGAATCCGAACAACAAATTGACATCGTGGAAAATGAAAATGTTGATGAATTATTAAATCCATTTGAGATGCAAAATGATATTGAAGAGTTGAAAGAGGATGAGAGCAATGAAAATCAAGAAGTAAATGAAAAAAATGAAAACAATGTTGAAAAATTAAATGACAATGATATTAACAATTTTCAAGCAAATGAGCATATCGTCAATAATTCTAAGCATTTGAAAAATGATTTGGATTTAAACATTTATGATCCTAGAATATGGGATAATCTTCGAGGAAAACTTAGAAATTTACTTATTGAAAATGGACCTAAACGGGAAACTAATATTAATTTTCCAAAAGATGAATGCTCTCGAAGATTTTCTCCAAATTATTATATTCAAAATCTACCAAACGGAGAAACCCGTGATAGAGAATGGTTGGTGTATTCAAAAGATTTAGATAAAAAAATTTGCTTTTGCTGTAAATTATTCAGAACAAAACCATCAAAAAATCAATTAGCAAGTGAAGGAATTAAAGATTGGAAACATCTTAGCAAAACACTTGAACAACACGAAAATAGCATCGAGCACCTTCAGAACTTGAAATCATTAAAAATGCTAAGACTTGGATTGAAGAAAAATCAAACTATAGACAAAGAATTGCAAATGCAAATTAGGAACAACACACTACATTGGAAAAATGTAATGATTCGAATTATTGCTGTTGTAAAATGTCTTGCAATAAATAATTTGGCTTTTCGTGGAACAAATGAAACAATTGATGACGATGCTAAAGGTAATTTTTTGGGTCTTATCCAAATGATTTCAGAATTTGATCCAGTAATGCAACATCATTTTCAACTATTAGAAATAAAGAAATCCATTATCACTATCTTAGCCATAAAATCTAAAATGAGTTGATTGTCATTCTAGCGTCCATAGTTAGAAATGCTATAATTAACAAAATTAAAGAGGCAAAATATTTTTCTGTTATTCTTGATTGTACTCCTGATTCAAGTCACAAAGAACAAATGACTTTGATAATAAGATTGTTGATGTGTCATGTTCTCCAATAAAAATAGAAGAATTTTTTTGGAGTTTATAAATGTTGTGAATACAGCTGGACTAGCTCTTTTCAATGAATTACAAATTGCATTAAAAAATCTTGGACTTAACATTGATGATGTGAGGGGGCAAGGATACGATAATGGATCTAATATGAGTGGACGACATCAAGGAGTACAAACAAGATTGCTTGAGATAAATCCAAGAGCATTTTACATGCCATGTGGTTCTCACTCTCTTAATTTAATATTATGCAATATGGCAAATTGTTCTCATAAAGCGAAATCATTTTTTGAGCATGTCAATGCATATATTTAGCTTTTTCTAACTCAACAAAACGGTGGCATGTTTTACTTGATCATATAAAGGGCTTAACTTTAAAATCATTGTCAAACACACGATGGGAGAGTCATATTGAAAGTATTAAAGCAATAAAATCGCAACTTTCTGAAATTAGAGAAGCTTTATTCAAATTAGCAGAAATTACAGAAGATGCAAAGCTTAGTAGAGATGCTGAAACTTTAGCTACATGTGAGCTTTCAAGTTTTGAATTCATATTATCTTTGGTAATTTGGCATGATGTTCTAAATAAAATAAATGTAGTAAGTAAAAAGTTACAATCGAACGATATGCGTCTTGATATTGCAGTTAAACAATTGGAAGGTCTTGTTTCTTTTTACGAAAAATATAGAGAAAATGGATTTAATCTAGCAATTGAAGAAGCAAAACAAATAGCAATAGATATGGAGATTGAGCCGACGTTTCATACAAAACGACAAATTCGAAGAAAAAAACATTTTGATGAACCATTTGATAATGATAGAGAACAATTATCTGCACAAGAATCATTTAGGATCGACTATTTTATCCACATAGTTGATATTGCACTCCCAATTAAGGACCAGATTTGAACAAATGAAACTCTTTGAGTCTATATTTGGTTTCTTATTTGATGCTCAAAAATTAGTTAATTTGGATGATCAAGAATTACTAATTGCTTGTGTGAATCTAGAAAATGCTTTAAAAAAAGATGATACTTCTGATGTGAATGGAAAAAATTTATGTTCTGAATTACAGGTATTACAAGTTATGTTGCCAAAGGAATCATATGAAATGAACAAGTCATGGACTTCGACAAGAATGATTGAGTTTGTGAGAGAAATAGACTGTTTTCGAATGTGATGATTGCTTATAGAATATTATTGACTATCCCCGTGACCGTGGCATCTGCTGAAAGAAGCTTTTCTAAATTGAAATTGTTAAAATCATATTTGCGAACTTCTATGTCTCAAGATAGGTTGAATGGACTAGCAATTCTATGCATCGAAAAAGATATGTTGGAAAATATTGAAGAAGACGATACAATCAATGATTTTGCTTCAAAAAATGCATTAAGAGAAATTTTCAAATGATGTTATTGTTGGATTTACCGTTTGTATTTCTAATGATTAAGAAGTTGTAAGTTTGATTTTTTTGGGGATGTAATGAAAAATTAATTAGCTTTTGAAAAAAATATCACTTTGGGTATTATTTATATGATTATTATCATTTGAAGGTATTAGTTGCAATCACATGAAAGGGCCTAAATTTAAGTTTTGTCCATGGCCAAAAATGTCGTAGGACCGGCCCTGATGGTCAACAATCCCAAATTTCTTCACTATGAGGAAAGGTAATATATCAGTATATATGAATTGGAATCAGTGCATTAAGAAAAGACTGGTCCATATTTTATGATCCCTTATTTGATAGCATTAATTACTTGACTGAGGGTCCTAATAAGTTGTTTTTATATTTCTATTCAAAGTCCTGACTTAATGTGTACTCTTTAGAGAATTAACATAACAAAAATGATACATCAATATATATCTTTTATTTACACAACAGATACTCTTTTTGTTGTTTACTTTTACTTCATTCACGTGATGCTATTGTAAATTCGGCAATCCGTGAAAAATATTTAAGTTAAACTTCTTTTGGTTAAGGAGAGAAAATTGATACTAGCAGTAGTTTTGATACAAGTTTAAATTGGTTGATATTTTAATGTCTGTTTCTTTTTTTTTTCTTTTTTCTTTCTTTTTTATAGCTTGTAGGGATCAATCCATCACTTTAACATAACTGTAACTTCAAAAACCAAATTTTGGTTGTTTTTTCTCAATGTTGTGTTTGCTTAGCTATAACTTATAGATGCAACATCATATTTTAGCTAGATTTTAGTTGATTCTGAAGTGAAATTTTGGTTATCAGCTCTTTTGGCCATATGCAATAGCTTTCATCCTTATTTAATTTTTCATTTGTCCTACCTTCATTCTCCATTATTGTATTTATTTCATTGACAACTCTTTTTCTGGTAGTTGCTGATGGTGGAAGCGTATGAAGTATGGTCCCTGAAATGATTCCCACTTTTCTCTAAGCAAGCTTAAATTATGTGCATATACATATATGCAACTTTTGTAGGAGGGTGATGATGTAGATGCAAGATTAAATAACTTCCTAAGCATTATTATCTGTGATGTTGACTGCTACTAAGGTTGATATCAAATCTTTATTTACTGCATTCAAGGTCAGCTATTATTTATTCAATTTTACAATCTTATTTCACCATTTACTTTTCATAATTTGGTTTATTACTGATACCACTTTTCATCCTTATTCCAAAATTCAGGAGACCGACATATTGTAATATTAACGAAATCATTGTCTAGACAAAAGAGGACTCATGCCTTGAGCAAGTGAGTAGCAGCATCAAGCCCAGCACAAGTCTTTTGTGGACTCTGGAGTCTAGACAAATCATTGAATGCAAGAGGGAAAGAAAGAGCACTAAAGGTGAAAAACAGAAGCATTGTCAAAGAATTCCAAAAATGGTTGGTGGGCACATTTTGAAATTCTAATATCTTTTTGACATTTTTTATTACAACGTCGTTTTATGGGGACTCTGGATCGTTAGCTACCTTATCCGTTCCTGGAGTTCCCTTAACAATGCTCGAAAAATATCACAATGGGTAGAAATTGAACTCGCCTCTTTGCCTAATTAAATCAACCACACTAGCTAACAAAACTAAACAGTCCTTATGTGACAATATCTTTAAAATCAAATGTAATGGAATCTCATTCGAATTGAGCCTTAGATCGTCGTTCAGCTGACCAGAAATCCATAACAAGTCCTACGTTGGTATCGCTTCCATTGCTTGAGAAACTATTTAATAAACTTGATTAGTAAGCCAAATACAAAGAAAAACCGAATTCAACGTCATGTGAATATAATTCTTAGTAAACTTAGATATTTAAAACAAAAGGTGTTGCATATATATAACATCTATCTTTTATTTACTCATAAAGTGAGATGTTCAATTAAGCAATGGGGATTAGCCATCTGGCACTAAGATGGCATAAACAAAAATGAAAGCATTAAATATGGTTCGATCTTCTTATCGTACTCTTTCATTCGTTTGCACATTGTATCGATTCTATCATATGGGTGGCCTCAGACAAAAATTTAGATCGTGCTTGTAATTGTTAAAATAATATTTTAAGGAGAAAATGAAACTATATATAAACACACATATACATACATACATACATACATACATATATACATATATATATATATATATATATATATATATATATGTATGTATGTATTCAAACTTCTACTAAAATGTAAAAATACAATTAATATAACACTCATTGCTCCATCAAACCGTTATAAAGGTCTAGTGGTTGCTCTTATAGAAGGTTCGTCATGTCTTACTATAGGGTCGACTTTAATTGCACGCGCCCACGAAATTTATGTGAGAAAATAATTATGGCCTCGTTAGACTTTATTATTTGTTTTAGTTTTAATTAACATACATTGGATAATATAAGTATAATTAATGTAAATATTTTGTTAGAACCATGTTTCAAACTTATGATCGCATTTACATATAGAATGTTTCATTTAAAAGTAACTTTTGTTTTTATCATTAACGAAATTATAACTCGTGACCTCATTTGCATATAAGTACATTCATGTCAGACTAAATTATCACAACTCTATTACATTAAATATAAAATAAAATCATAACAAACACACACATAGAATATATATGTGTGTGTGGATGTGTGTGTGTATAGGTGTGTGTATATGTGTGTGTATAGGTATTTGTTGGGATTGGGTTAGCCCACAATGGAAATAATGAGTGATTTTTTTTTTTTTTTTACAATTTTGGATCTTTATTGAACCTATGAAGTCTATATTATTTAGAACATTTTTAAATTTTCTTTAAATAAAATCTTTTATTTTATTTAGATTTATAAAACGATGTTGTGTTATTTAAATTATGTTAAAATATGTATATACGTGCATCATATACACATATATATGTGTAAAATATATATCCGTACAAGGTATAAATGTCCGTGTATAGATGCTGGGATTTACATCGCAACAGGCATGTTAGCTCATCCAATATACAAATATATTGTCCAAATATATGTTTATATACTTTTTCTTATACATATATAAAATAATACAAATATGTATATATAAACTATATTTTTATTTAAATAATTTTGTATAAATATGTTTATATGAAAGATTAACGTTATATATACACACATACCTATAACTATATAAATATATTTAAATCATTTATAAAATATATTAAATATAATAGAAAAATATTGTAATGTCAAAAATAGTGCATACATAAATTATTATCTTAAACAAATATATATATATATATATATATATATATTAAATAGTTATATGTGTGTATGTATAACAATAGATATAAATTAATACAAATAAAATTCACAATATAGTTTATATCAAATATGTTAATACTAGGTCTTGCGTACAACTCAATTTTTTGAAAATTTTAAAATATATATTATAGTAAATAACTGTACGAAAATTATTAAAAATTAATAAAAAAATATGGTATTAAAACTAAATATGAATTTTTAATTTCTAGTAAAACTTTAAACGATGATTTTTGTATTTTAAAAATCTATTATATAATTTTATAATTTAAAACCTACTTTTACCTTTCAGCTTATATTTAAATATTTTAAAAATATAAAAGAATGTTTTTTATTCCTACGAAGAGTATAATATGCATTAATCTAATTTTATAAAATATAAAACATAATTTATAATAAATATATGCATTGATATAATTATTTATATGATTAATTGGTTTAAATATTATTTAAAATATTATATAAATATATTATGTTCCTGTCGAAAATATTATATCCATTAAACTTTATGTATAAAATTACATTTCCATATTTTACACAAGTTTGATATAGTATTTAAATTATATATATATGTATACACACTAAATTATTTAAAATAATAAAAATTGCTCTTTTTTATGTTGAGCCGCGTTGCATATAAGTATGTATACATGAAAAAAAAATTAATATAAAACACACACACACATGCAGAGGGCCAATCAAAATTGTGACAATGTATTTATGTGTTGGAAGCGTCAACTAACTAATAACATAATATATGAAATAAACAATATATATAGATTAATATTTGTAAATATGTTAGGAATATACCTTATAGCCAAGGCCTATAAGTACATCTTGAAACAATGAGATTTGACCCACGAATTGATTTCCAACGTAGAAGAGTGCTGGTCCCTGAACTGTTGACCATCAGGTCTCGAATAACAATTGATTTGATTTGACTTGAACTTTGAAAATTAGAGAGATGGAGAGTTCGACTAGAAGTAGAGGGTATATGGAGGCTCTAAAGGTTCTAAAACAAGTATGGACAGGGACACTTATATAGAGGAGAATTTAGAGATACTTTAGGATCAAGATCTTACATTATCTCTTACCAATTCTCTTCTATCTTTCCCCTCCATCTCAGAGCCTCTCTAGCACCATCATATGATCGCACCGTGCCCCTATCATAACCAAATATTATCAGCCCTTATGTGAGCTTCAAATCATTTACATCCCAAATAAATATTTTTCATTTAAATCTAATTTAAACGCGTATCGATATCGTACATCAATTAATATATTTACAACTATTATAAATACATCTCATTGTTATGGTTGTGTGACTTTTTGGGTGTAAATTTGGTTAGCAATTAATATTGAACTATTTGAATATTAACGTTCACATGTTACATAGCAGGTGGTGTGACATTTTGGCCAAATTTATTGCTTACTTGATTTCCGTAAGAACCAATTTTACTTTCTTAAGCGTTACCCGATTGTTACTATTATTTACATCAATTTTCTTCTTCAAAACTATATCACTTTGGACTTATGGAATTTGGAAATAGGCAAATATTGTCTATGTTCAGCACTAGAGTCCAAACACAAAGTACTTGGTTTAATAATAATAAGTATTATATTAACCGAACTACTATGGCTAAAGATTTTAACTTTGAGTTGACTTGAATTGACCATGATATTAACCTCATATAAGCGATGAGACAAATACTCTCTTGAATAGTGTTTCACTTCCAATACTTTCACTCAACCTAACTATAGTCATTCGATGGACGTCGTGCCATGATTTGACTATAATCAAAGTAAAGCTTTCATACTAAAGATCAACACCATTCTCAAGTCAAGAGAACTATGTAAATTAGTCACATCGATATTTCTATTCAACTTAGTTATATTAACTAACAGAAAACTATCAAGTCATTCATTCCATAGTTATCCATTAATTATTATTATGTAACCCTTTGGTTCCTCTAGCAGTCTTGATTAGTATACTACCCAACATTTGGAAAGCGTTACATACTCTAGTCTCAATGGATACGTCGATATCTAGTCTCGATGTATCTTGACTATGAATATTAAAAATGACGCGTTTATTATAATGTGATACGGTATCCAGGATTATAATTATTTGTAATTACGATCACAAATACACCATTTATGAATTTTCTGTTAAATATTTTTTATTTGAATATTTAATTATTTACAATGCATTATAATAAATATATAACATAAAGAAAAACATCTTTATTACGAACGAGAATTGATTATAGAATTAATTAATTTACAGTAATTTACAACATTTCCCTAGGGCATACTCCTAACTCTATCATTCTCCCACTTGCACTTGGGGCCAATTATGGAATCTTAATTTCATCCCTTCAATCAGCTCTCGAGAGCTAACAAAGCTATTCCCTTAGTGGATTGATCTGTTATGTTGTCCTTGGTATTTACCATTTATATCATGACATCTTTCTTCTCAATGAATTCTCTAATGAGATTGAATTTCTAAAGAATATGCTATGACTTCTTGTGTACTCTGGGTTCCTTTGCGATCTGAATCGCAACACTGTTATCACAGAACAAACACCGTAGGACTCTCCATATCGAGAATCACTCCAAGCTCACTCAAAAAATTGCCAATTCAGACTGCCTCTTTAGCTTCTTTATTACGGGCAATGTACCGAGCCTCTATCGTCGAATCGGCTGCTGTTTATTGCTTGGAACTTTTCCAACTAACGACTTCGCCGTTAAGCATACAGAAATAACCAGACACTAGTTTATTATCATCTATATCACTTTGAAGGCTAGAGTCTATATACCCCTTAATAAGGAGGTCTACATTCTCGTAAATGAGGATTAAGTCCTTAGTATTTCTTAAATTCTTTTGTATACATTTTATGATCGTCCAATGTTTTTCTCTAGGATTAGACTTGTATTGGCTTGTGCATCCTAATATTTATGACATACTCGGTCTAATACATAGCATATCGTATATTATAGATCTTATGGATGAAGCATAAGAGTTCCTCTTCATACGCTCTTTCTCCTTATCGGTATGAAGAGCGTTCTTCTTAGAAAGGACATTTTAGACTGCGTTGGAACATTTTCACGCTCGGAATTCTCCCTAACATTTTTAGTATGGTATCTATGTATAGGGATTAGGACAATCCCAATAGCCTCTTCGATCTATCTATATAGCTCTTTATATTAAGTATATAAGTTGCATCTCTCAAATTCCTTATGAAGAAGTTCTTTGGAAAGCCAAGCTTTCACTGATTACAACAATGAAGTGTAATTGCCAATCAATAATAGATTATCGACATAGAACACTAGGGATACGATAATATTGCCCTGCTCCTTTTTGTATATGCATGTTTTCTCTACACTCTGATAAAAACCAAACTGTTTGAATGATTTATCAAAACGCTTACTCTAACTTCTTGAAGCTTGTTTATGTCTATAAATAGACTTTAACAACTTACAAGCCTTTCCCTCACTCCCACTAGCCACAAAACCCTCGGGCTGCGTCATATAAATAGTTTCGTCTAAATAATTATTTAGAAAAGCCATCTTTATATTTGTTTTCCATATTTCGTAGTCATAGAAAGAAGCAGTGGCTAGCATAATCTGAATGGACTTAAGTATGGCTACGGACGAAAATGTCTTGTCACAATCAAAACCTTGCATTTGACGAAATCCTTTCGCTATTAGTCTTCCTCTATAAGTCTCTACTACCCCGTTTGCATTTAGCTTTCTCTTAAAAATATTTTTATAGTTGATGGGTTTTATCCCTTCGGGTGCATTCAACAAGTCCAAACTTTGTTTTCGTACGTGGAATCCATCTCAGATTTCATTGCTCCAAGCCAGAGTATAGAGTCTTTAATATTCAATGCTTGTGGGAAAGATAGAGGTGTGTCATTATCTAAGACACAGTCGTCCTTCTTGCCATCCATGAGAAAACCATATTATCTCTCTAGTGCATGAGATTCCTTATTAGACCTTCTAACAGGTTGCATGTTTTCATATATAGGTGAACTTGTTCTTCCCCGGCCTCAGCGTTAATTTCTTGGATCTTATCCCAGTCTACAACCTCACTATTAATTTCCTTTGATAGAAATTATTTTTCTAAAAAGACAACATGTCGAGAAATAATTAAATTTTGTTCCTCGATGTTGTAGAACGTATATCCCATCGGGTTCTTAAGATATCCTATAAATGTACACAGTGTCGATCTTGCCTTTAGTTTATTCGGACCAGCATTCTTAATGTATACCGGATAACGCTGCACCTTTAAATATTATAGTTGGGGTTTCTTACCTACCACATCTCATATGGTGTTTTAAGCAAAGATTTAGTGGGTAATAAGTTCAATATATGCACCATGGTTTCTAGCGCATATCCCTAATAGGACGGAGGTAACTCAGTCTTACTCGTCATTAAATAAACTATATCTA
This sequence comes from Allium cepa, assembly GCA_030765085.1. NCBI lineage: Eukaryota > Viridiplantae > Streptophyta > Magnoliopsida > Asparagales > Amaryllidaceae > Allium > Allium cepa. The sequence goes on from CM060935.1 coordinate 66,666,363, forward strand.
ATAGGGTGCGACTTCTTAGCCTTGACATGCTATTGTGTTATGGTGTAGAAGGTGGAGTAACTTGAGAGATAATCGAATTATCTTTTAAGTATTGTTGGAAATCCTGTCCAACATATTCACCTCTTCGATATGATTAAAGAATTTTAAATTTACAGTCCATTTGGTTTAGTTCTGCATTTACATACTCAAAAAATATATCATAAACATCGAGTTTGTTCTTCATAAGATACACATATTCTAGTCTCGAGAAATCATAAAGGTAATAAAGTAAGAACTATTATCTTTCTTAATTATTAATGAATTTCTTCACTAACCCTAAAAAGTGTAAGGGAAGAGGAATCTGATTGTAAGAAGGATTGAATGTCCCTTGTAAACCTCAACGTATGTTGGCAAAAGCGACACTTGGTTAAGAAAGGGCTTGGGTGATTGGCCTTGGCTATTCAAGTCCACGATGATGTTATAAGCATGATCATGTTGTAGCTATATCAATCCATGGATAACAATCTTATGCAAGCACAAATCAAGATTATGAGTGCTTTTGGAATTCGAAGCAAGTTACGATTAAAAATCATAAGTGCTTTGGAACTCGAAAACAAGTCTTCTTTATTCATACATTATGTAACTGATGAATGTACAAGGTCTTATGTGCAAAAGTACCATCAGCATAAAAATCCCCAAATCAATTTAGGGTTACAAAGGTTCAATTGTAAGAAGTTGAGAAAAGAATGATCTACCCCTTTCTTAGTGCCCTTGGGTCCATATTTATAGGGGACGAGGGATGCGGGATGGCTGCCACATGTCCATGCGGCATACTTGACCTCTGGCATTAACCATGTTGGTGGTGCATGGTGCTATACTTCAACATCGACCAGCACAATGGTGAACCTCGATGCTTAGCGTCCATCCCGCCTTAATAGCCTTCACTGATGACATTTGATATCAATATTGTATTTAGGATATGCGGCCTCCTTTGAAGGTTGATGAAGTGCGACATTACTATGGCACGACGTCAATAAGTGGTGACACTGATAAGTGGTGACATTGATAAGTGGTGACATTGATAAGTGGCGACATTGATAAGTGGTGATATTGGCAATGATCGACAATGATAACATACGACATTGATAGCAAGCGGCATTGATAGTAAATGACATTGATAACAAATGGCATTGATAATAGGTCGTATTAATAACAAGCGACATTGACAGTAAAATACAACATTAGTGATGAGTGGCATTGGTAGGAGATGGCATCCATGGTGAAGTGGCGTTGATAGGATGCAACATTACTTTGAAGGGTGACATTAGAATAAGGCAACTTTAATTTGGAGAGACATTGATTCTTTTGGCCACATGGAAGAAATGCTTCCCAATGTGGCTTTATTTTCAATTTCTTTGGCATGACATCATTTATTCAACTTTATAAATGGTATACGACATTGATGGCATTCGGTATTGCTGGCTTCATTAATGACCTGCGCCATTTCCTATTATTCTTTATTGATGAAGGGCAGCATTGTATGCTTTTAGCATTGGTTTTCTTTATACTTCTGACATTGCTTGAATGTAAGATCATGGCCATGTCGACTTGTTGTATACCTTCGGGATTGATAATGGTAGTAACATTTTCCGCTTAGTATGAAGGAAGAATTGAACTTCAAGTCAATACCTTCAGTGTTGGCTCTTTAGCGCTTATTGGTATTCTTTGTAGATCTAACCGTACATTTAAAATTGATCCAATAGTAGCTGCATGTCTTTTTTTCCACTATAAATAGTCAATCTTCTCCTTCTTCCTATTTTACCTGTGTTTTAATCTCAAGAAAAAGAAATTCCCAAATTCTCAAAATCATTAATAATCTCATATTTCGGACATCCAAGCCATCATTAAGGTTCAATTTCTAATTCTACTTGCATTGATTAACTTAAATTTTATATCAAAATCATTATTAGGGTTTCGTTTAGGTTTTATTAATTTCGAATTAACACCTACTTGATGTTGATATTCATATTGTCATTTAGATTAATGACCAATTGTGCTTTTAGATTGAATTAGCAAAGTATTTCTATGCCGTTTAGATGATCTATTGGATTAATTAAAATCAACCGATAATGATATGAAACCTAGGCTTTTCAAGTTTGATGATGAACTATATAGTTTATTAGACCCAAAACCCTATATTTCTTTATTTTATTTCGGAATTGATGCCTTACGACATCATTATGATGTTCGACATTGATTAAAAACATTGCTGTTTAGATTCGATATTGATTTATGGGGATGTACGTCATTGACAATCTCCATGTATGTTATTATTTACTTTGATAGTTGTTTCCAACATTCTCATGTACACTTTATACGACATTGTTATTTTATGATATAGTTGTTGTGGTAATTTCATAGGGCACATATAAAAATATTATAGGCCTATGTTGACATTACTCATCGATGCCGGCTATTTTATCATTTCGGCATTGACCCTAGCTACAACATTACATTGTAATTTACAACATAACTAATATGACATTCGACTTTTAATTCATTCATTCGACATAGATCTAGTGATGCAACATAACACTTTGGTTACTCTTATGATATTTCCTACTTTAAGTTTTTGTAAACACCCATATGCTTATTTCTTCCCACAAGTCTAACATTTTTTGCACACTCTTAATTGACTTAAATGTTTAAGTTTTTCATAAGTTCGAAGTTGACTATGCAATGGTCATTGACTTGTTGTAAATATTATTAGGACTATAGACTTTCCACATTTTGGTGCCATAAGTTAGGCAATCATTTAGCTATTTTTAGAATATAATATCCCATTTTATATCATAAGCATTCTAATTATCACTTTTCTAATTTAGAAAATTATCACCTGGTAGATAAATAAAAGGCAAGAACACAGCCCAGAAGGAATCAAGCATACAGATTGGTTGAGTTAGCTTCATCCTCTATTAAATTAGGTTTGTTGCTTAGAACTCCTAAAAGGAATAACTCGAAACCGGGTAGCATGATTATCCCCTCTCCTCTCTAACTGGTGAAAAGTGGTAGATATCCACTAACGTCTATTCCCGGCTCGGCTCGGGTAATGTAATTCCAGGAGGAATCGGTAGTTAGGCATCAGATCCTTTTAGACCTGGAGAACGTGTGATGTTGGGTTGGGTTTTGGTGAGCCAACAGGTCGCCTCTTGATAATTATTCGCACAATTAGTTCTTAGAAGACCTATCCTCGAATTTGCCATGGTATATCCAACACCTTACTAAAGGAAGGTAGAAGGGGAGGACCTGGAACCCTTCATGACCATTAATGGAAGACTATCATTGCTCTACCCGATTCGGAACAATACTCAAGGATACAACACCCACAGACACAGAACCATACTTAACCGATCTCCTAAGTGTTAGAACCTTCATTCTATGGTTTCAACGACAACAATTATACAACCATATATATTATATCTTATTAAGATTACATGTATATTCTACAAGAGATCGTCATGCTCAAAGATATCAAGACTCGAAGACAAACAAACACTTATGGACCATGCTATGATTAGTAAGGTTATAATAGTGTATTAAGAGTTCTAGAAAAACATTGTAAGGTCTCCTTGAGTATATATATGCACACACAAATTTATATATTCAACATTCGCATTAAAAATTGTGATAATCAAATATGGCCATCCATAGATGTCTGTGGGAAAGCCATAGAATTCTGTAAATATTTCGGGAACACATTCCTTGAAGTTACATACATCTATGGAAAATTCATAGACGCCTGTTATATAACAACTGCATTAATCTGAAAGGATGCTTCATTTCATATTGAATAATAGCATCTCTTCTTCAATGGTTGCACCCATTAAAACAAAGAGAGTTTGTTTTAGCAGTAACAACTTCTCATCTTCGTCTCTTTAAACCTATAAATACTACAAAGATTGAGATTAACATCAATTAATTCTCTTCATTTCTTATTCACTCTTTATTTACAAATTCGTGCATCTCTTGCTTACATAGCCTCAATTTATCATAATCAAAGTACCATTTCGATTAAATTACTTTTTACAACTCAAATTATTCATGTTCACATACTAAAAGGAGATCATAGGAAGAATTGTGATATCCATCAAAATCCGTGTTATTTCGAACACACGATTGTTAGAGAATTACTTTTGTATTAATGAGGATTGTTTGGTCAAAGGAAATACCGAAGGGGAGCTTCAGGACTAGACGTAGGATAGGAGGTTCGAATAAGTATAAAATATCTAGTGTGCTCGCTTTTATTATCTTTCTTATTTATACTCTGTTAATTTACTCTAGTCAGTATAATTATCAGTACATACTTCTGCATTATTATACAAGTTGCACTATAAAGATCCTATAAATTTACATTTGGTACCAGAGCACCGTCATTTCAATCTACAGTAACACGTAGTTGAAAAATCATTAATATGGTAAACAATTTTCAAGAAGGTCAATCAATTACGTGTCCTCCACTGTTTACTAGTTCTAATTATGCTTACTGGTTAACTCGTATGAGAATATTTATGGAAGCAAATGGGTTAGAAATATGGCTAGCAACTCAAAACAAATATGAAGCGCCTAACACTGGCATTAGCACTTGGACCGATGCACAAAAAGCAGCAGCATCTAATAATGCCAAAGCCATGAATGTATTATTTTGCTCACTTGACAAAAATGAGTTTTCACATGTCAAGCTTTGCACTACTACATATGGTATATGACACATTTACAAATAACACATGAAGGCAAAACTAAATTCATGCAAAATGAAATCTCGATTTTACAAAACCAATTTTCATCTTTCAAAACGAAAGCGAATGAATTAATTATTAATATGTATGCTAGATTTCAAACCATCCAACACGATCTCATGGCACTTGGAGTCAAATTTACAGAATTTGATTTAGTCATATGAATTTTAAACTCTTTGACAAATGAATGGGAAAGAAAAGTTTTAGCCACTGAAGAAGCTAATGATCATCCTCAAATCAAAGTCGAAGAGCTAATAGGAAATCTAATGTCGTATGAAGCTAACATGCAGGCAAGAAAGGATCAAAATCATGAAAGAAAAACCTAGCATTCCAAGCAAGTAACGAAAATTTGGACTTAGACGAAGATGAGATTGTTTTTATTGCCAAAATCTACAACAAATTCAAGAAGTTCAAAAAGACGACAAGATTTCAAAATGGTGACAAACCAAACTCCTCAAATCAAACATCGATTAAATGCTATGAGTGTGAAATTTTGGCCATATGAAGAAGGATTGTCCACAGCTCAATAATGATAAAAAGAAAAGCAATTTTGAGAAATTCAAGAAAAAGAAAAATGCTTTTCAAGTAACATGGGACGATTCGTGTAACGGTCTAGAATTTTAGTCATTTGAAATTGAGATATTTAATTGATTTTAAGTATTCATAACTAATTTTATAAGTTGAATAATTTATATTTCGAATATCTTGATTTAATTGGGTAACTAAATTATAATTTAATATTTGAAATTGCAGAAATAATTAGAATTTGGATTTAATGCGAATGAAAATGATTTACGAAGTTGATTTAAATTCTATTTGAATTAGAATGATGTTAGTAAACTATTGAAACTGAATTAAAAGTAAAGTAATAGAAATTGAATAGTTTAATATTTAAATAACATGTAAAAATAGTCATTTTTCACACAATCTTGGATTTCTACGAAACCAGTTTTATTGGATCTGCCATGTTATATTATTGTGGGATTTCAAATTTTGTGTGGATCGGACTTACGGTTTGGTCGTACGAAGCCGAAACGCGTAGAAATTTGTTTAAGTAAATTTTAATTTCAATAATTCGACTCGAAAACCTATCTTTCAAATATGATCGAATTGACTCCCGATATATATTCTATTGTGTTCGGAATAGGGGTAAAAAATTATAAACGCCGGGTGGCACTCTTCAATTGTAGTTCGAAATTGTTTTAGATGAATAGTGTCGCAAAATTTTCTATAAAAGGACTTCATAATTTTATTTTTTCACTCAAAATCCTAGCCCTAAGGTTACAGCCGCCATTAACCTTTGAGTGGCCGAAAATGCTTGAAACTTCCCCTTCCGATCTCTCTCAATCCAATAACTATTACGTCTCGACTTTAACTACAAAGATGAGGAGCATATCGAGATCTATATTTTCAACTGTTATGATCAAGAATGGAGTTGTGGATCGTTGGCAAATTGGCCACAAACGGATGACTTTGGCACACGATCTTCGAAGCATGTGAGGTACCGAGTTCGACCGAATCACTATCAATGGTTGAGCTCGCGAAGGGCTTCAAAGTGAAGGTCTTCGATCATCTTCTATTGCGGTGTGGTGGGCACGAAAATTCAAGAAAGATCGACGGTATATGGGTTTGATCGAATATGAAGAACGTGGGGAGGAAGAAGGGAAGATGCGTCCATGATCTATTCTCCTGGAATCAATGGCTGTGATTCAATGGAATCAATGGTTGTGATTCAATGGAATCAATGGCTGTGATTCAATGTAGGGTTTAAAATAAAAAAGAAATTGAAATTAATTTATACCAAAATTGTATAAACTTTAAAATATCATAACTTCTTCATACGAGGTCCGTTTTTGACGAAACAAGTTGTGCCAGGTTTGTATTGATGAGCACTACACGATGAAGCTGGTTTGGAGTTAATTGGAGCTAGTGTAAATTTTGGATAAAATTAAACGCCTGTTTAATTTTATTCGGAATAAAACGCTACAACGTCTATTGGAACCAAAGTGAGTACAACTCACTCTTTCTGACTTGCTTATATTTTTATATAAGTGAGAATAAAATTTACTTATGCTAATTGATGATTGTTTGAATGATATATGATATATTATATATATTGATTGGTTTGGATATATTCCTGTCTATTGGAGCAGATGAGACCCTATACTCTCCCGTGTATGAGCGGATGACCTTCTGTAGGCGCGTCTGCCTCGAAGTAGACATTGTACATATTTTCTTATATATATTTGTTACAGGTGACAGGTTGGAGGGATCCAACTTGATTCCTCACCAGTGTTGATTTTATTTACAGATATTGTGATATTGCTGTTATCATATGATATATGATGTTTTGGATGCCATGATTGATATGATTGATGGGAATCACCTTATTTAGTGCTGTTGCAGTATTGGGCCATATTTTGAAAATTTTAAAATATTAAAATGATGATTTCAAATTTAAAAAGGAATTCGAAGTGATTTTGAAAATAGATGTTTTATTAATTTTTGAATTGTTAAGGAAATAAAATTATTTTAAATAAATAAGGAGTTATAAATTTTATGTTATAAAAATTATGATTTTTGTGAAATAAAATCAGAATGTGATTTTTGAAATATAGAGTTAACTATTTGTAAAATAAGTTAAAATGAGATTTTGGAATTTATTATAAATGGTATATATATAAGATTGATAGAATTGAATTTTTATAATGGAATTATAAAAGAGTTTTTATAAGTTTTAAAATGGAGTTATAAATGGATCTTATAAGTGAATAGGACTTATAATTTATGTAATTATAAAGGAATGAATCTGTAAATAAATGATTTACAAGTAAATTAACTTATAATCGGATTTGGCATATAAATGAGAATATAAATAAGATTGGTTAATAAATAAATTTTATATATGGAAGTTTCTATAAAATAGAAATGTGAATTTATAAACATTGTTTTATAAATTCAAAATCAACTTATTTTGATAAGTTAATTATGAAAGTTTATTAAAGGAATTATATTCACAATTTCAGACAGTGGATAATCCTTTATATTAAATATGTAGAAATAATGAAATTGGTAAATGAATTATATTCATGATTTTGGACAGTGGATAATCCTTTAATAAATATGTAGAAATAATGAATTTGGTAAATGAATTATATTCACAATTTTGGACCGCGAATAATCTTTTAAAACATTTTGAAAAGTGATCTTTTAAATAGAGCTAAATGATTTGAAGACGTTTTAAAATGTGTGAAGTATCGAATACATAGATTTCAACATTCCTTGTTAAAACAGATGTTTTCGAGAAGTAAGGAAATGATGGACTATAACATTGTTGTTAGAGAAAGTGATTTTCGAAAGGAGATGTTTTGTATAGTATATGGGATTTATATATCTATCTAATTATCGAATCCCTACACTAATGATTTTGGATTGTCGTAACGATGTTTTACGCAATATTCGTTTTGACCCAAATAAATATGTTTAAGAGAATGTTTTCCTTAAAGAATAAAATTTATACTTAATCATGATTTAAATATATGTAATATTTTCTTAGTGTTGAAAATAAATTGATTTGTGAATTCCTTATTATCAAATAATTATATGAAAATGTTTTCCAAATAGTGAAATATTGAAATGGTTTTGAAATTATTTCTTTTTAAAGATAATTTGAAGTGAATATTTGGGTAAGTGATTTAATAAATAAAAGATTAATAAAAAGGGCCTAGTGATTGCATATGGTGCTAGATATTTGTTTGTTGCTTTGATAGTTAAATAACCGACTATCACATTTAGCCATTTTAGCTCATCGACTTGACGTAGGAACTATTTAGTCGTACACGTAGTATATAGCCATCTATGTAGGCTTGTTTATCGTTTGTGTTGAGGATGCTGATTCGTGTAGTGCGGAATATTACTCCAATCTATCGAGCTTCCTTCTTGGCCGAAGGATAACAAGTTGAAAGTTGGAGACGTAATAAGTCTGTGGAACTTAGTTTCTATGTGAGGTTGACAAACGCTTTTGCATTGTTGGTGCGAAGAGACCGGGATCAAATTTATCTAAAAACCACTATGGATAAATGTATGTGCATTCGATTATGCAGGTTATCAATGATATTCATATTTAGATTTTTTATAGTGGAGGGCTGCTTGTTGATCGTTTGGGGTTGAAATCCCAATATACATCCAGTAGTAGTGGTCTCTTCGTTATGAAATATTCATTGTAAGGGCGGTCGCTACTAATTCTAGGGATTTCTCGATAGGGTGTGATAGGAAAGTACCTTCGGTTAGTCTTGTTCCTGGACAACTTGTATGGACGAGTGTCCGACATTACATTTATAAGATTACGTACATTGGTTTTTACAAACGTACATCATTGGTGTCGGAGAAGGAAATTTCTCTTAGCTTAACACCCTCCTTGAGACATACGAGCTCAAGAGTTGTATTTTTATGGAAGATAATTAGTATTCAACGAAAATGGCATTGTGGCATTCAAAGTGATGTGATATTTGATATGTGAAAGGTAATCATTACCTCAGGCCTCATCAAGCGGAAATGACTGAAACAGGGTTAGATGCAGCAGGGCTAAGTGGACCATTCCCAATTAGGATATGATCATCCTCTTTTAGATATATTTCTTTCCGCTATGACGTTCGAGATGTAAATTAACGTGTTTGTATACTATGAGGGCCCTCGGAAAAGGTCAGTAACGACCGAGGGATGACATATTTGGTACTGCCTAGTTATAGAGGTAGGTAGGTGTTGTGTTGGTAGAGGAACTTTGTGATGGTTACTCGGTATATTCTTTTAGAGATATACTGCCGGAAGGTAGTCTCTTCACCTGGTTATTTGTGTGTAAATCCTAATTCCACTATGAACTTGTGGTTTTGTTTGTATTGTCGTAATGAATAGCCTCGAAATGCTATACGGGTAACCATTTCGGCTATGATTAATATTATTTGTATACTAGACACTAGTATAATATAAGAGAATTTGATGTGAAAGGTTTTGGTTATCGTAAGGTAAAAAATGTCTGTGTTTATGTGTGGGCGTGTCTTACGAGATACTTTTGTTTTTGAAAGGAAAAGTTTAGTATGTAATAAATTAAGTTAAGTGTGTTTCTCACGCTAGCTTACCAGAATGATCCGGACGTTCTACTCTTTCAATGCTTGGGTCAGACCGAATATATTTATAGGTTCAGGTTTGGTGCTTTTGGAGCTTCAGCAGGCGAGCTAGAGATCTTTATTTTCATATACGCGTAACTTTTTGTTATCCTCTTTGCGCATTGTTGTTGTTTATATTATCAGCAATTGTAAGGACAGGTTATTATAATTGTCCAGGCTGATAACTAGTGATTGATTGTTCAACTTTGATTGATGTATGTATATTCAGTTTCAGTTTCGTAAAGATCATTGATATGATATTATATGTTTTCCGCTGCGATGCGAGATTCTGTATTGTTCTGTTTGGTTCTCTCTTCTCTCTTTCTTCTCTTCTCCTCTTCTCTTTTCTTTTCTTTCTCATGAATTTTCGTCAGTTTGTGCTTTTTGGGTAAGACATTTGTGCTTTATTGTCGATTCAAAGGGTGCAGATTTATGGATCGTCACATGTGGTATCGGAGCTTAGATTTAGTATATTTTTAGGCTTTGGTGTGTACTCGGTATAGATAGGGACAATAGCACCCTAGATTGAGTTTGAGTGTATTATATATATAAGCATGTATGTGTTAGTGATATAAAAATGTTATATATTGTGTTTACTTATCTGTCGAGCTGTTTATGAATTTTGGTCTTGGGGATGCCATGTTATCGATAGGGTTTCTAAATACTTAAACGAGGCAAGTCGACATAGTATTATTTTTAAATTGGGTAAATGAAATAATTTTACCTCGATTATATTTCATATATAAAGGAAACAATTTTTTAGAAATTATTATAGTGTATACAAATGAATTATTTAGTTGTTTGGAAATGTAAATATATATAAGTTAATAAAATCTGTCTGGATAATCTAAATAAAACAATAATTGTAAAAGAATAAATTATATGAGAAAATGAATTGTAAATTATGGAATTATTATTAATATGACTTACAATTGTGAAATAATCTTATATATAAGAAATGAAATAACATGAGTATATTTATGAATATGAGTTATAAATGAAGATGGATTTAACTAAGAATTTGAGAATTTGAACCCTATTGATTTTGAAAGTTATTTTTCAACGATTAAAGAGATTATATTATTATAAATCTAAATAAGATAAATTTGAAATGAATCTTATATAAGTGAAGTGAAATAGTGAAATTATATAAGTAAAAGATTTATAATTGTGATTTATAAATATAAAAAAGGATTTTTAAGAATATAAAGCACCGAATTCACTACTGTTGCTAGAAAATAATAAGGGTGATGACTGCAGCATCATTAGTATCATTTTCGAGTTTCTATATGATGGATTTGCTACCAATATTAAATTGAAAATTTATGTTTTGTTGTGATAAAAATATTTGAAATTAAAATCCAATTTAAAACTGATGAATAAGGAAAATGAGTTTTGGAGTTATAATATGAAATAAAAATTTAATTTTAGTAAAGTTAAATAAAACGAATTGGATTAGATAAGTTATTGAAATGGGAATTAAACTTAAGTAGTAAGTGATTATATAATATGAATTTGAAAGTTCAAACAAAAAAAGTTGTATAACTTATAAAATGAGAAAATATAAGTAAAACCAAATGTTAAAATGGTTAAACAATTTTGTTAAGCAAAATAAAATCTGAATTTGAATAGTAGTATGAAATTTGACTTCAGTAAGAGTTAAATAAAATAGAATTTGAATTAAATTAGAAGTGAACTTAAGTTGTATAGTGAAAGTAAATGTAAGTGAGAATGAAATGAAACATAACTTAAGTGATGTTGAATGAAGTTGAATTTGATATCCAAATGAATTAATAAAGTGAAGTGAAGAATATAAATATAAACTTGAATTGTTAAATGAAATTCAACTTTAACTGTAAAAAGGAATTAGTGAATAAACATGGATTAGAAAAAAGTCGTTAAGAATTGAATAAAACTTATGTTAAGAAGTGATGATAAAATTAGCATTGGAAGTGTTGTATAAAAATGTGAATATAGTGAATATAAGAATTCAATCCAAATTGAATATTAAACCAATTGGAATTAAATGTGTTAAACCAAATTGAAGGTAAACGAAGTAAATATGAACGTTGAGTGTAAATTAAATAAATTTGGTTATGTTGGATATGCATTGGTTGTTAGATGGTTGTTAGTTGATTGAATAGAAATTCATTAAATATTAACGAAATTGAAAGCTAAATAATTGAATATGAATAAAGGAATATTAGTAAAATCCAATGTTAATGAATCAAATGCGATTAAATTGAAAACCAATTCAGTGAATTTCAATAATAAATGAATGTATATTAATTTGGTTATGTATTGATTGGATAGATATTGGATGTTAGTTGGATGATAGTTGTTTGATGGTTGTATTTGTTACTTTTGTTGCATTTGCTATATTGGCATATATAGTTGTTGTATTGGTATATGTTGTATATTAATATTACTTTGCACATATACATGTACTTAGTGTTTTTTTGAGTGTATTGTAGGTGCGAATGGCATAGCTTCGCATTTGGAGCTCGCTTTCGCTTTATATTAGCCATATATGCTCGATGATAATATATGAGGTACAAATCTCAGATTACATATCGTATTTTTACACTTCTTTCCCTACGGGATGCCTCATAACTGAGATGAGATGTATATTTGTGATATATACTGTCATTTTTTCGGATCGAACCGTGCGAAGAAGGCTATGGCGATTTTTTTTTGAAAATTTAAGGTGTTGATTTTTGTTTGGGAAAATTGGAATTTTTTTAATTTTGAGTTAAAAGTTAAACGATATTAGTTAGCTTTGAAAAGATAACAATAAATGATTTGAAAACTTAAAGAAGTTTTATAAGAAGTTTAACTAAATGATTTTGAAAAAGTTCAAAGGTTTAAATAAATTTGACATCTAGCTTGAACGAATTGTTTAGGAAAGTTAATGGATTTTATGGCTTTTTCTTACTTGGTAATTTTGGGGACAAAATTCTTTTAAGTAGGGGAGAATGAAACGACCAAGACTTTAGTCATTTGAAATTGGGATATTTAATTCATTTTAAATATTCACAAGTAATTTTATAAGTTGAATAATTTATATTTCGAATATCTTGATTTAATTGGGTAACTAAATTGTAATTTAATATTTGAAATTGCAGCAATAATTGGAATTTGGATTTAGTGTGAATGAAAATGATTGATAACGGTTATTTAAATTCTATTTGAATTAGAATGATGTTAGTAAACTTTTGAAATTGAATTAAAAGTAAATTCAAAGAAATCGAATATTTAAATATTCAAATAAAGTGTAAAAATAGTCTTTTTCACACAGTCTCGAATTTCGATGAAACTAGTTTCATTGCATCCGTAATGTTATATTATTGTAGGATTTCAAATTTCGTGTCGATCGGACTTACAGTTTGGTCGTACGAAGTTGAAACGCGAAGAAATTTGTTTAAGTAAATTTTAATTTAAATAATTCGATTCGAAAACCTATTTTCCAAATACGATCGAATTGGCTCACGGTATATATTCTATTATATTTGAAATAGGGGTAAAACATTATAAACGCCAGGCGACACGCTTCGGTTGGAGTTCGAAAAAATTTCGAATGAATAGTGTCGTGAAATTTTCTATAAAAGGATTTCATAATTTTCTTTTTTCGCTCAAAACTCTAGCTCTTGGGTTACAGCCGCCATTAACATTTGAATGGCCAAAAATGCTCGAAACTTCCCCCTCCAATTTCTCTCAATCCACAAACTATTACGTCTCGACTTCAACCACAAAGATGAAGAGCATATCGAGATCTATATTTTCAACGGTGATAATCAAGAATGGAGTGGTGGATCGTCGGTAAATTGGCCACAAATGGCCGATGTTGGCACACGATTTTCAAGGCATGGGAGGCACTGAGTTCGACTGGATCACTGTCGATGGTAGAGCTCGCGAAGGGCTTCAACGTAAAGATCTCCAATCTTCTTCAAGTGCGGTGTGGTGGGCACAAAAATTCGAGAAAGATCGATGGCATATGGGTTTGATCGAACGTGAAGAACCTGGGGAGGAAGAATGGAAGATGCAGCCGCAATCTATTCTCCTGGAATCAACGGCTCTGATCCAATGTAGGGTTTAAAATAAAAAAGAAATTTAAATTAATTTACATTAAAATTGTATAAACTTTAAAATATCATAACTTCTTCATAAGAGGTCCGTTTTTGACGAAAAAAGTTGCATCAGATTCGTATTGACGAGCACTATGCGATGGAGCCAGTTTGGAGTTGATTGGAGCTAGTGTAAATTTTGGGTAAAATTGAACGCTTGTTTAATTTTGTTCGGAATAAAACGCTGCAACATCTATTGGAACCAAAGTGAGTACAACTCACTCTTTCTAACTCGCTTATATTTTTTTATATAAGGGAGAATAAAATTTATTTATGCTAATTGATGATTGTTTGGATAATATATGATATATTATATACATTGATGCAATATATTGATTGGTTTGGATATATTCCTGCCTATTGGAGGAGATAAGACACTATACGTTCCCGACTATGAGCGGATGACTTTTGTACACACGTCTGCCTCGAAGCGGACATTATACATATTTTCTCATATATATATTTGTTGCAGGTGACAGTTTGGAGGGATCTAACTGGATTCCTCACTAATGTTGATTTTATTTACAGATATTGTGATATATGCTGTTATCATATGATATATGATGTTTTGGATGCCAGGATTGATATGATTGATGTGAATCACCTAATTTAGCGCTGTTGCAGTATTAGGCCATATTTTGGAATTTTTAAAATATTAAAGTGATAATTTCAAATTCAAAAAGGAATTCGAAGTGATTTTGAAAATAGATGTTTTATTAATTTTTGAATTGTTAAGGAAATGAATTAATTTTCAATAAATAAGTTATAATTTTTATGTCATAAAAATTATGATTTTTGTGAAATAAAATTAGAATGTGATTTTTGATATATGGAGTTAACTATTTTGTAAAATAAGTTAAATTGAGATTTTTGACTTTATTATAAATGGTATATATATAAGATTTATAAAATTGAATTTTTATAATGGAATTATAAAGGAGTTTTTATAAGTGTTAAAATGGAGTTATAAAAGGATCTTATAAGTGAATAAGATTTATAATTTATGAAGTTATAAAAGGAATGAATTTGTAAATAAATGATTTATAAGTAAATTAACTTATAATCGGATTTGGCATATAAATGAGAATATAAACGAGATTGGTTAATAAAGGAATTATATATATGGAAATTTTTATAAAATAGAAACATAAATTTATAAACATAATTTTATAAATCCGAAATCAATTTATTTTGATAAGTTAATTATGAAAGTTTATTAAGGAAATTATATTCACGATTTTGGACAGTGGACAATCGTTTAAATTAAACATGTAGAAATATTGAATTTGGTAAATGAATTATATTCACGATTTTGGACAGTGGATAATCCTTTAATAAATATGTAGAAATAATGAATTTGGTAAATGAATTCTATTCACGATTTTGGAAAGTGAACAATCTTTTAAAATGTTTTGAAAAGTGATCTTTTAAATACAGTTAAATGATTTGAAGATGTTTTAAAATCTGTTAAGTATCGAATATATAGATTTCAACATTCATTGTTGAAATAGACGTTTTCGAGAAGTACAGAAATGATGGACTATAACATTGTTGTTAAAGTAAATTATTTTCGAAAGGAGATGTTTTTTTATAGTATATGGGATTTATATATCTATCTAATTATCGAACCACTATACGAATGATTTTGGATTGTCGTAACGATGTTTTACGCAACATTCGTTTTGACCCAAATAAGTATGTTTAAGAGAATGTTTTCCTTAAAGAATAAAATATATACTTAATCATGATTTAAATATATGTAATATTTTCTAAGCGTTGAAATAAATTGATTTGTAAATTACTTATTGTTAAATAAGTATATAGAAATGTTTTCCAAATAGTGAAATATTGAAATGGTTTTGAAATTATATCTTTTTAATGATAATTTGAAGTGAATATTTGGGAAAGGTATTTAATAAATAAAAGATTGATTAAAAGGGCCTAGTGATTATATATGGTGCTGGACATTTCTTTGTTGCTTTGATAGTTAAATAATCGACTATCAAATTTGGCCATTTTAGTTCCTCGACTTGATGTGGGAACTATATAGTCGTACACTTAGTACGTAGCCATCTGTGTAGGCTTGATTATCATTTGTGTTAAGGATGTTGATTCGTGTAGTGCGAAGTATTATTCCCACTATCGACCTTCCTTCTTGGTCGAAGGATAGTAAGTTGAAAGTTGGAGACGTGATAAGTCTACGAGACTTAGTTTTTGTATAAAGTTGAGAAACGCTTTTGCATTGTTGGTGCGAAAAGGCCGGGATCAGATTTATCTGAAAATCACTTAGGGCCAATGTATATGCGTTCGATTGTGCAGGTTATCGATGATATTGATATTTAGGATTTTCATAGTTTAGGACTGCTTGTTGATCGTTTGGGATTAAAATCCAAATATACATCCAATAGCAGCGATCTCTTCATTATGAAATATCCATTGGAAGGGTCGTCGCTACTAATCCTAGAGATTTCCCGAGAGGATGTGGTAGGAAAGTACCTTCGGTTTGTCCTGTTCCTGGACAATTTGTATGGACGAGTGTCCGACATTGCATTTCTAAGATTACATACATTGATCTTTACAAATGTACATCGGTGGTGGCGGAGAAGACAACTTCTCTTAGCTTAACACCCTCCTTAAGACATACGAGCTCAAGGGTTGTATTTTTGTGGAAGGTAATTAGTATTCAATGGAAATGGAAATGTGGCATTCAAAGTGATGTGATATGTGACATATGAAAGGTAATCGTTATCTCAGGCCTCATCAACCGGAATGACTGAAACAGGGTTAGATGCAGCAGGGCTAAGTGGGTCATTCCCAATTAGGATATGATCATCCTCTTCTATATATATTTCTTCCCGCTATGACGTTAGGGATGTAAATTAATGCGATTTGTATGCTATGAGGGCCCTTGGAAAAGGTCGGTAACGACCGGGGGATGACATATTCGGTACTACCTAGTTATAGAGGTAGGCCAGCCTTGTGTTGGTAGAGGAAATTTGTGATGGTTTCTCGATACATTCTTCTTCAGATGTACTGCCGGAAGGTAGTCCCTTTACCTAGTCATTTGTGTGGAAATCCAAACTCCACTACGAGCTTGCGGTTTTGTTGTATTGGCATAATGAATAGCCCCGAAATACAATATGGGTAACCATTTAAACTGTGATTATTATTATTTTTATTCTAGCACTAATATAATATAAGAGAATTTGATATAAAAGGTTTTGGTTATCGCAAGGTAAAAACATGTCCGTGTTTATGCGTGGGTATGTCTTACGAGATACTTTTGTTTTGAAAGGAAGTTTGGTAATGTAATAAATTCAGTCGAGTGTGTTTCTCATGCTGAATTACCAGACTGATCCGTGTGTTCTTTCCTTTTAACGCTCGGGTCAAACTGGGTATATTTACAGGTTCAGATTTGGTGCTTTTGGAGCTTCAGCAGGTGAGCTGGAGGTCTTTATTTTCGTACACGTATCTGTTTATTATCGGCTTTGCGCATTGTTGTTCTTTATATTATTAGCAATTGCATGGACGGGATATTATAACTATCCAGGCTGATGAGTAGTGATTAATTGTTGAACTCTAATTGATGTATTTATATACAGTTTCTGTTTTGTAAAGATCATTGATATGATATTATTTGTTTTCCATTGCGATGTGAGATTCTGTATTGTTTTATTTGGTTCTCTTTTCTCTCTTTCTTCTATTCTCTTCTTCTCTCTTCTTTTCTTTCTCATGACTTTCAGTCAGTCTGTGCTTTTTGGGTCGGACATGTGTGGTTTATTGTCGATTCAACGGGTATTAATTTACAGATCGTCATAATTTGAATTCATCTTCTTCATCTGACAGTGATAGTGAAAGCGACTTGGACAAGCAAATGTGTGTTTTATGGCTAATACTTATGAGGTACGTCCTGAACTTACTTATGATGAAATAATGGAAATTGCATTAAATTAGATGATGAATGTATAGAATCAAAAATATTAAATATGGAATATGTAGGAAAGTTAACAGAGCAGAATTATAAATTGGATTATAAAAAGATGAAAAAAATAATCTTAGAAGAAGAATTAGTAATTACTCAAAAAAATTATACATCGTTATTATCTCAAAATGATACATCTTATTATATGATTTATAAAATTATAAGTTAGAGAATGTTAATCTTGAAAAATAAAAACTAGAATTATAAGCCAATTCAGATTCTAGCAAAATTGAAATTTATGATCTTAAAAGTAAGTTAGATAAAATAACAAATAATGCGACAAAATTCTACAATGCAAAATAAAATTTAGAAAATTTGATTATATTATCTAAACCTTTTGGAAACCGAAAAAGATTGGGTTTTAAAAGAAAACAAAAGTTAAAAAAGTATAACACATTATACACCAAACTGAAAAGGCCAAAGTTAGAAGATAAGATTAAGAATCACACACAAGTATGGTCAAAATATGGATTCCTAGAAAAAACTAACTAGACAAAAGTATATTGATGAATATTTACGGAAAGTTGTACATAACAATGATTACATTTCTAAAGAAACCAAATCCCCGTGGATATGACTATCTTCTTCCACTAACACGTAGGACCCCAACAAAGAATGTGGGTATCAATTAAAATTTCCTTACTTTGCAAGTACCCATAGTTAAAATAAAAAGTAAAGAGAAATAGATACTTGAAAGTGGTTACTCCAAGTACATGACTAGAAATGCTCATATGTTATCTAATATAACAAATATTGATGGTGGCACTGTGAAATTCGGAGGTAACAAAAGGATTTGTCATCGGCATTGAAGAATTCATCAATGTCGGTATTTCTAGTTCTCCTATTATTACTAATGTTTTACTGGTAGAAAATTTGAAACGTAACTTATTAAGTATAAGTCAATTATGTGATAAAGGATTTAGAATTAATTTTAAGAAAGACAAATGCAATATCTTTGACCAAAATAAAAATTTAATTTTTGAAGAATTTAGAAATCAAAACATGTATGTTTTAAACGTGAATGTCAAAAACAACACTATTTATGCTTAGCCGCAAATCATGATGATCCATGGTTATTGCATAAACGTTTTTGTCACATAAATTTTAAGAATATCAACAAACTAGGTAAAAAAGAATTAGTTAGAGGATGCCAAAAATCAACTACAAGGTTAAAAACTTATGTGATGCTTGTCAATTTGGTAAATTAAAGAAAATTTCTTTTAAATCTAAAAAGGAGATCTCAACAAAGCAATCTCTCGAACTACTTCTTTTAGATTTATTCGGACCGACTCAAGTACGCTAGTTAAATCATAACAAATATGGTTTTATAATTGTTAATGATTTCTCGAGATATACTTGTACATTATTTTTGAAACATAAAAGCGACACTTTTGAAATATTCAAAATTTTTGCTAGACGAATTACAAATTTTATGAACTTAAAAATTAAAAGTATACAAAGCGACCATGGAGGTGAATTTGAAAATGAACTCGTTACATATTTCTATAACAAAAAGGGAATTAGTCATAATTTTTCATTTCACTTACACCATAACAAAATGGTGTTGTAGAAAGAAAAAATCGAACTTTACAACAATATGCATGAATTGTAACATTCCCGATTTTAAATCAAATGTTAAATTGGTAATTTATTCAATCTTTTAAAATTAAATTGTGAATTAATTTGGTATTTTCAAAATTAAATAGATTTTTGTTTGTTTATTAATATAAATGTATATAAATGTGATTTTATATAGAATTTCTAGTTGGAAATTCAGAGATAAATATTTTGAATAATATATCGAATTTGGAAACTCTAAAATTTAATACTAATAGAAAATTTTGTTTTGTATTTATAATATGATGATTTGAAAATTTTATTTTGAAATTGATTTACAAAAGCCATTTACAAAGTTAAATTCAAACATATACATATTATACACTTAATTATTAATATTTAATTAATTTCAAAATTATATTCTTTAAAGATATACATATGTATGTAAAAGGAAGTGGATTATTTAAATTTAAAATATGATATAAAATTTTGTTTAAGACATAAGTACATGTAAAAGACATGTGTAAATATTTTAAAATGTGAATGAACAAATGTAAATTTATAATAACATAAGGTTTAAAAAAATGAAATTTATAAATTGAGTTAAGTTAAGGGTTTAAAACAAAATTTATAAACCAATTGAAAATTAAGGACTTAAACACAAAATTACTTGTTTTAACAAGTGTAAAAGGTTTAAATATACATTTAGACATTTGTAATTATTTTATCATGCATACAACAAGTGTTAATACAAAAGACAAGTGGCAAGAAAAAAAAAACAATTAAAAAAATCACTTTTTATTTTGAAATGGAAATGTATACAAATAAGGAAATGTTTAAATCGGGCTTTTTATCAAACTTGAAACAACTACAGATCAAAACAAAAAGATCAAAATCAGAAAATAAAAATCTAAAAACAAACTCTTCAAACCTGAAAACAAGATCAGGTTCAATCAAAAACAAGATCCAGATCAAGTGTAAACTGAAAACATTCAATCAAGAAATCAACCTGAGTTTAAAGCTTATGGTAATCTAAAAAAAAATCAAAGATCAAATTATATTCATCAGTTTAAATTATCAAGTGTCAGATACAAATCTAAAGCAAAGAAAATGAACAGGTGAATCAAAAGTCATGCAACATTAAAGATCAGATTCAAACTCAACAATGATTTAACCTGAGGCAAATCAGATCAAGCAACAAATGCAACTCAATCTTTTACAACTTCAACCTGGAAGCCAGAAAGGAAAATAAATATATGGCTTCAGTTCAAACTCAAAGCAAAGATTCAACTCAAAAATACATCAAGTTAAGGATCAAAATCCAGTTCAGATTAAAGCGTATCAGGCTTCAACATCAAGAAAATGCAGATCAAATATTAAATTCAGTTTCCAGATTTCATCTCCAGGCTCAAATCTTTTTCTCTGCTTAATTAACTTCCAGGTGAGTAAACACTACCTACTATCAAACTTAATCTGTTTGTTTGATGCATTGGATAAGTCTGTGGATTTATGTTGTGAAAATTTGATTGTGAAATGGTAAATGTGCTTGCATGAATATCAGTTCATAAGTGATGTGTATGCATGTCTGTAGCCTCCTCTGTTCTTGTTCTCAGATGCAAAAAAAGTTCAAAAACAAATTCATCTTCCTTTAGTATCCTATAGATTATAATTCACAAACAAAATATGTTTGAATTGGCAAGATATTAGTTCTAAAAATAGATTCAAGAAAAAATGTTGAGTAAATATTTTGAAACTATGAATAACAGTGATAATTTAAATCAAGTCAAAAAAATAAGTGATTTCAATTTCATGTTTTGACTTCACCAACAGATTTGTAATACCAAATCATGAATTTAGGGAATCAATTCATGATTTTTAAGCCGATAATCATTAAGATATCTTAAGTTGAACGAAAAAGTTAAATGCGTTGATTTCTGATGATTGCGTAATCGTAAAATCTTGGGATTGTTTCTGGAGGAAGATGGAGATCTGGGGATTTATGGAAAAATAATAAGTGATTTTATAATATGCCGTGGTGATCGATCGGCGTTGATTTAGCGTTTAGAAGCAACGCTTTGTCGATTGGGTTTTACGAAGCTGTTTGCCGAAATGGGTGAACTAGAGACTATCGGTGCTGGGAGGATTGGAAGAGGAGTGTCTGGCGTAGCTTTGGGCACGGCGGCGAGTTCATCGGTGGCTGGAGGTGATGACAAGTGGTGATCTTTCGATTGGGTTGAGTTCAGGCATTGATCAGTTTGTTCAATTTTGATTCTCGGTTCGATTTTGATGATTTCGGTGGCTAGATGATTTGGGTTGGTCATCGGTGACCTGTAGATGGCGGTGATGATGATCAGGACGTCGACGATGATCTGTGCACGTGCACAAGCTCGTTCGTGTGTCTATTGATTTTAGGCTTTGGGAAGAAGGAGTTTCCTCGGGGTCAAATTCGAAGAATTTTGTGTAAAAACTCGAAGTTCAGAGAGGTAGAGGGAAACCCGAAGTTGAGCTCGGGTACGTGAGTGTTTGGCTCGGGTCATTGATAATGCAGCAGGGTTTTTAAATTTTTTAGTAAATATTTAACAAGGGTTTAAACAATATAAATGTTTAAAACAAGTTTTTAACAAACATACGAGGGAACAAAGTTTAAAAGGTAATGGTAAACATAATCAAGTTTTCAAGATATATTAATTACGTTTTAGAAGCTAAAATGAAAATTAAACAAGTTTTCAACAAAGCTTCAAAGTCTAGTTTTTAAGTTAAATGTTTAAAAATTGATTTGTTTTCAAAGTAATATATTATGTAATTTATTTTTAAATGCTTTCAAATGGAATTTAATAATTAATAACTTAAGGTTGGTGATTAATTAATCAATGTAATTAATTAAAGGTTAATTTGTTTTTAATCAAGGTGATTGATTTAATTATTGATTAATTAAGAGTTAATTAATTAAGGAAAGTGGTCAAGGAAGAATTGATTTATGAAGATGATTAAAGGATAATTATTTTAAAAGACAATTACCTAATTAAAGATTGATTAAGGTTAATTAACTTTACAATGAAGGGTAATTTATTTCATGATTAAAGTTAATTAATCAAGTGATTAAAAGATAATTACTCAATATAATTAACTTGTGATTTATCAATTTAAGTGATTAGTTAAGGGTAATTAATTAGTTAATGATAACTAATTAAGGATTAATTAATTTATGTAATTAATCAAGGATAATTAATTAAATGGCAATTAATTGAGGGTTAATTAATTTATGTAATTAATTAAGGATAATTAATAATTAGAGGTTAATTATTTAATGATTAAAGGTTGTTTTATTTAAGGTTAATTAATTAATGTTTTAAAGGTTAATTAATTTATTATTGAAGGTTAATTAATTTGTAATTAATTAATATTAATTAACTTGGATTAGTGATTAATCTGGTTTCAATTAATCAGATGATTAATTAACCTTACTTATGGATGTTTGAATTGCATGGAATGCTATGAATTGTTTGATATCCTGATGTGTGATATGAATTATTTTGATTTGAGCTGCGATGAATGTGATTTATTTATCTGTGACGAATTTATATTATTTATTTGTGAATCTGTGAATAAAGGTAAGCGTTATAGGATTATACCGCTTATCGATATTGTTGTGTTTGGATTGTGATGATTGACGATGTTGCATCATTGTGTAAAACCCCTAGACTACACTATACACACCCAAATATGGATTTCACAGGAAATCGGTTAAGTCACAGATATTTTGAATTTAAATATTTTTTGTTTAAAATTTGAATTTTGAATCCAAATGGTTTTGGAAATGTAATTGGGTTGAATATGGAAAGCTTTTGGAAAGAAAGTTTTGAAATTAAAATTTAGTTTGAATAGACTATATCTTGTTAAGTTTTGAAATTGTTTTGGAAATTTGTTTTAAAAGGTTTATATAAGTTATATAATATATATATATATATATATGAATTTTAAAACCATCTTTAAAGTATTTTAAATATATTATTTTGAGAATATAAATTCAACCCAAATTTATACTTGAAAGGCTTTAACTTGAGCAAATGTAATTGGATTTTCCCAAAACAAAAACTCTTAGTTTTCAAATGATAATAGCTTTCAAAGAAAGAAAGGATTTCCAGTTTTGTTAAAAAGGGGTTTCAAATTTGAAAGGGAATTGTTTTGAAAGCTATGATTGAATCTTTGTGAAAGATTTGTGAACTTTGTTTCCAAATTGAAGAGGATCTTAAAGGTGTATCTTTTGCATAAAAGATTTGGAATTATAAATAGTTTTGAAAGCTATGAATGAATCTTTGTGAAAGATTAGTGAACTTTGTGAAGTGAATCTTTTTGTTTAAAGATTTAAAAATGGTAATTTGTTTAAACCATTTAAAAGAAAGTTTTTTGGGTTTTAAGTTGTGACTTAAATTAGATCCCAATATCCATATGTTTTTAAAAATTACGCTCATTATTCGGTTTAGCCGGGAGAGGACCTTGTGTCATATAACCCATTCCGAATAATGATATGACGATATGAATAGCATTTGAAAACCGGTGGTGAAGACCAGATATTTTCGAGAACGAAAGGATTACCCGTCGAATGTCTCTGCACTGAGTCGCGCGGTATAGAGATCTCTATATTTGATGTGGAGTCCGATCGGGATTGTGAATACCCGAATTGCAAGGGCTTCTTTTGAAGTGCCTTCGGTTCTGTTCGAACCCGGTACAGACTTGTATGGATGTATGTCTGACATTACACTTTGAGATTTAAAGCTGGTTTCTATCAAATACATTTCTATTTGGTGGCGGAGAATTTATCCTCTTAGCTTAACACCCTTCTCTGAGACGTACGAGCTTAGAGGTTATGTAGTTGATGGTTACTAGTGATACATTCCCAATTTGGTAATGTGGCATACGAAGTGCTGCTGATCATTTGTTGATCAAAGCAAGGCTTTTATGTAAAGTGTAGCTTTGTTGACGAGACTGCATCAGGACCTCTCACCCCGAAAATGGTCGAAACAGGAAAGATGCGGCAAGGTTATGCGGGTCGTGCCCTTTAGGGTATGTTCATTCCCTTTTAGAAAAGGGTGGTATCATGGTATAGAGCCCAGATACTTAACTCATGTGGTTACTGCAAATCTATTACTTTGTGGTTTCTTTGTGGTTGAGAGCTCTCGGATAAAGGTTGCTAACGACCGGGGGATGACATGCTCATGTAGTAGTTACCTAGTTACAGAGGTAACCTGGCCTTGTGTTGGTAGAGAGCTAGTTAAATTCTCGGGACGTCCCTCCAGAGGCATACCCATGTGGCCCAGGAAGTTCCTTAGCCTGACCATTTGTTGGAAATCCAAAGAAACAATACGTGCCCTGTACGGTTTTAGTTGTATAACCTGCCATGGAATGTGGTGGTAACCTGCTATTGAACATGGTAGCTATAGTAGACATACAATAATGGTTGTATGCTGGCTAAGATTAATATTATACTTTCGAAAGGATTTTTGCACTATGCACTAGTAATAATATCAAAAGAGTCTTGCGTATCAAGCATATTTGGCTATCATAAGAAGAAATCTCCTCCAATTCTACGTTTGCATTATGTGTGCCGTGGGAGGCCTTATGATAGTTTCATTTTCCAAAAAGCATTGCGGATTTCAATTTTAAATTCATTTGTTGTTTGTTTTTGTTCAAAACTATTTTTGTTTGCTCACACCAGTCCTGTGAATGACCTGAAGTTTATTGTTCCCTTTCTAAACTCTAGGTGCCCACAATTTTCCAAACGGGCAGTCTAGAGTTAGATTTTCAGATAGTCAGCTAGTAGGTGTGGCAATTGGAAATCTTCTTTAGTCTTTGGTCTTTGAAGCCTTTGGATTTGGCGATAGCATTTGTTCACTCTGACTGACCTTGCTTAATACAACGTGATGGGGGTTTCTCGCTTCACGTTTGGAAAGCATGTTGGTGGTTCTAGCTTTTGGAGTCTTTGGAGCTTTGGCATTGGAGTTATTGTTTTTCCACTGCTGTTGCCATGTCTTCCGCTTTTATCTATCTCTGATATTTGTATTGATATTCGATTGTATCATATTGTGTCAACTATGTATATTAATGATATATTTCATTTTTCTTCCGCTGTGTTGTTATACTTAATGTGTTATAAGCTCCAGCGCGAATCGAATTTCAACGGTTGAATCTGCGGCATTCGAATATGGGTGATGAATTTGGTGCCGATTTTCAAACGCTGAAATTCGGATCGTGACAATTTGGTACCAGAGCTGAAGGTTGAACTTTAGCTCAGGAGTATAACACAATAGTTAACTCATTAGAGATAGGGTGAAGTAAACCCTAGAATAAGTATCCCTAAGATATTCGTCTGTATGCCTCAATAAATTCTCTTATTATCCACTGATAGTAAGTATGACTGCAAGAAAAGGATGAGGTAGGGTACATGGGAGTACCACTACGAATGGTCAATCCCTGAAACAATAAGGAAACAATCTTTTCTCTATCAATATCTTTGTTCATCATTTACTTTCCATTCTTTGATGACTTCGTGGTAGCTCGAGGGAGAAACTTTGGTGTGATAGTGGCCCTGTGAATCGTTTTAGAAAAGGTTCTAATTCCTATTTCGTATTCTAATCATCCGTTTCCCTCAGCTTTCTGTTTTAACTTTAATGAATTTGAAGTTTTAATTGAAATAACAAAATATGAAGATAGATAAATTTGTATCGATAAAACGATTTCGGTCAAAACCAATTTTGGGAATTTTGTTGTGATCTCTTGTGTGGATCCAAGTTCGAAGAAGGACAAGAGGGTGTATATTTTGAGGTATTCCGACCTGAGTTTGGAATCCATACCTAGTGTTTGAGACTTGTGGATGATTGAATCTATTTGTCTATTCTTTGGGGTCCGGATATATGCTACGAACGGTTAGTTATTCCTTCGAACTAACCAATACCCTTGTATATTTCGTGGACTGGATGACCCGAGTACTTCGTGAAATATTGATTGAGTTCATTCTTATATTTATTGATATTCTGATTTGGTGAGCCAAATGCTGAATAAATATTCATCTTGATCTGGTAAAACATTCTCCATCTATTTTATGTCGTCTCCCTGCAAAGAAAATTTCGAGTACGAAATTTTCTTAAGGGGGAGATCTGTAACATTCCCGGTTTTAAATCAAATTTTAAATTGGTAATTTATTTAATTTTTTGAAATTAAATTGTGAATTAATTTGGTATTTTCCAAATTAAATAGATTTTTTTATTATTAATATAAATGTATATAAATATGATTTTAAATAGAATTTCTAGTTGGAAATTCAGAGATAAATATTTTGGATAATATATTGGATTTGGAAACTCTAAAATTTAATGCTAATAGGAAAATTTGTTTTGTATTTATAATATGATGATTTGAAAATTTTATTTTGAAATTGATTTAAAAAAGCTATTTACAAAGTTAAATTCAAATGTATATATATTATACTTTTATTTATTAATGTTTAATTGATTTTAAAATTATATTCTTTAAAGATATACATATGTATGTAAAAGGAAGTGGATTATTTAAATTTAAAGCATGATATAAAATTTTGTTTAAAACATAAGTACATGTAAAAGACATATGTAAGTATTTTAAAATGTGAATGAACAAATGTAAATTTATAATAACATAAGGTTTAAAAATATGAAATTTATAAATTAAGTTAAGGGTTTAAACAAAATTTATAAACTAATTGAAAATTAAGGACTTAAACACAAAATTACTTGTTTTAACAAGTGTAAAAGGTTTAAATATACATTTAGACATTTGTAATTATTTATCATGCATACAACAAGTGTTAATACAAAAGACAAGTGGCAAGAAAAAAAAAGAATCAAAAAATCAATTTTTATTTTGAAATGGAAATGTATACAAATAAGAAAATGTTTAAATCAGGCTTATTTTTTTATCAAACCTGAAACAACTACAGATCAAAAAAAAAGATAAAAATTAGAAAATAAAAATCTAAAAACAAACTCTTCAAACTTGAAAACAAGATCAGGTTCAATCATTAACAAGATCCAGATCAAGTGTAACTTGGAAACATTCAAGCAAGAAATCAACCTGAGTTTAAAGCTTCAGGCAATCTAAATAAAATCAAAAATCAACTTATATTCATCAGTTTAAATTATCAAGTGTCAGATACAAATCTGAAGCAAAGCAAATGAACAGTTGAATCAAAAGGCATGCAACATTAAAGACCAGATTTAAACTCAACAATGATTTAACCTGAGGAAAATCAGATTAAGCAACAAATATATGGCTTCAGTTCAAACTCAGAGCAAAGATCCAACTCAAAAATACATCAAGTTAAGGATCAAAATCCAATTCAGATTAAAGCACATCAGGCTTCAACATGAAAAAAATGCAGATCAAATATTAATTCAAGTTTCCAGATTTCATCTCTAGGCTCAAATCTTTTTCTCTGCTTAATTAACTTCTAGGTGAGTAAACATTACCCACTATCAAACTAAATCTATTTGTTTGATGCATTGGATAAGTCTGTGGATTTATGTTGTGAAAATTTGGTTGTGGAATGGTAAATGTGCTTGCATGAATATCAGTTCATAAGTGATGTGTACGCATGTCTGTAGCCTCCTCTGTTCTTGTTCTCAGATGCAAAACAAGTTCAAAAACAAATTTATCTTCCTTTAATCTCCTATAGATTATAATTCACAAACAAAATATGTCTGAATTGGCAAGATATTAGTTCTAAAAATAGATTTAAGAAAAAACGTTGAGTAAACATTATGAAACTATGAATAACAGTGATAATTTAAATCAAGTCAAAAAAATCAATGATTTCAATTTTCATGTTTTGACTTCATTAACAGATTTGTAATACAAAATCATGAATTTAGGGAACCAATTCATGATTTGCTCCATTTTCCTCTAGAAACAGTCCCAAGATTTTACGATTACACGATCATCAGAAATCAACGCATTTCAATTTTTCGTTCAACTTAAGATATCTTAATGATTATCGGCTTAAAAATCATGAATTTAGGGAACCAATTCATGATTTTTAACCCGATAATCATTAAGATATCTTAAATTGAACGAAAAATTGAAATGCATTGATTTCTGATGATCGTGTAATCGTAAAATCTTGGGACTGTTTCTAGAGGAAGATGGAGCTCTAGGGATTCATGGAAAAATAATAAGTGATTTTATAATACGCCGTGGTGATCGATCAGCGTTGATTTAGGGTTTAGAAGCAACCCTTGGTCGATTGGGTTTTACGAAGCTGTTCGCCGAAGTTGGTGAACTAGAGACTATTGATGGTGGAGGGATTGGAAGAGGAGTGTTTGGCGTAGCTTTGGGCATGGCGGTGATTTCATCGATGGTGGAGGTGATGACAAGTGGGGATTTTTCGATTAGGTTGAGTTCCAGGCATTGGTCAGTTTGTTCAATTTTGATTCTCGGGTCGATTTTGATGATTTGGGTGGCTAGATGGTTTGGGTTGGTCATTAATGACCTGTAGATGGCGGCAACGATGATCAGGACGTCGACGATGGTCTGTGCACGTGCACAAGCTCGTTCATGTGTCTTTTGATTTTAGGCTTTGGGAAGGAGGAGTTTCCTCGGGTTCAAAATCGAAGAATTTTGCGTAAAAACTCGAAGTCGAGAGAGGTAGAGGGAAACTCGAAATTGAGCTCGGGTAAGTGAGTGTTTGGCTCGGGTCATTGATAATGCGGTAGTTTTTTTAAATGTTTAAGTAAATATTTAACAAGGGTTTAAACAATATAAATGTTTAAAATAAGTTTTTAACAAACATAGGAGGGTGAACAAAGTTTAAAAGGTAATGGTGAATATAATCAAGTTTTCAACAAAGCTTCAAAGTCTAGTTTTTAAATTAAATGTTTAAAAACTGATTTGTTTTCAAAGTAATATATTATGTAATTTATTTTTAAATGCTTTCAAATGGAATTTAATAATTAATAACTTAAGGTTGGTGATTAGTTAATCAATGTAATTAATTGAAGGTTAATTTGTTTTTAATCAAGGTGATTGATTTAATTATGTGATTAATTAAGAGTTATTAAGGAAAGTGGTCAAGGAAGAATTAATTTATGAAGATGATTAAAGGATAATTATTTTAAATGATAATTACTTAATCAAGATTGATTAAGGTTAATTAACTTTATAATTAAGGGTAATTTATTTCATGTTTAAAGTTAATTAATCAAGTAATTAAAAGATAATTA
Organism: Allium cepa; assembly: GCA_030765085.1. Lineage (NCBI taxonomy): Eukaryota > Viridiplantae > Streptophyta > Magnoliopsida > Asparagales > Amaryllidaceae > Allium > Allium cepa. Next base: position 66,696,213 of record CM060935.1, read on the forward strand.
CTCAATATAATTAACTAGTAATTTATCAATTTAAGTGATTAGTTAAGGGTAATTAATTAGTTAATGATAACTAATTAAGGATTAAATAATTTATGTATTAATCAAGGATAATTAATTAAATGGTAATTAATTGAGGGTTATTTAATTTATGCAATTAATTAAGGATAATTAATTTAAGGATGATTAATAATTAGAGGTTAATTATTTAATGACTAACGGTTGCTTTATTTAAGGCCGATTATTTAATGTTTTAAAGATTAATTAATTTATTATTAAAGGTTAATTAATTTGTAATTAATTAACCTTTAATTAACTTGGATTAGTGATTAATCTGGTTTCAATTACAAAGATGATTAACTAACCTTACTTATGAAAGTTGAATTGCATGGAATGCTTTGAATTGTTTGATATCCCTGATGTGTGATATGAGTTATTTTGATTTGAGCTGCGATGAATGTAATTTATTTATCTATGATGAATTTATATTATTTATTTATGAATTTGTGAATAAAGATAAGCATTATAGGATTATACCGCTTATCGATATTGCTGTGTTTGGATTGTGATGATTGATGATGTTGCACTATTGTGTAAAACCCTGGACTAACACACACAAATATTGATTTCACGGAAAATTGGTTAAGTCGCAGATATTTTGAATTCAAATATTATTTGTTTAAATGATGAATTTTGAATCCAAATGGTTTTGGAAATGTAATTGGGTTGAACATGGGAAGCTTTTGGAAAGAAAGCTTTGAAATTAAAATTTAGTTTGAATAGACTATATCTTGTTAGGTTTTGAAATTGTTTTGGAAATTTGGTGTGAAAGGTTTATATAAGTTATATATATATATATATATGGACTTTAAAACCATCTTTAAAGTATTTTAAATATATTATTTTGAGAATTTAAATTCAATCCTAATTTATACTTGAAAGGCTTTAACTTGAGCAAATGTAATTGGGTTTTCCCAAAACGAAAACTCTTAGTTTTCAAATGATAATAGCTTTCAAAGAAAGAAAGCATTTCTAGTTTTGTTAAAAAGGGTTTCAAACTTGAAAGAGAATCTTTTTGAAAGCTATGATTGAATCTTTGTGAAAGATTTGTGAACTTTGTTTCCAAATTGAAGAGGATAAAGATTTGGAATTATAAATAGTTTTGAAAGCTATGAATGAATCTTTGTGAAAGATTGGTGAACTTTGTGAAGTGAATCTTTTTGTTTAAAGATTTAAAAATGGCAATTTTTTTTAAACCATTTAAAAGAAAGGTTTTTGGGTTTTAAGTTGTGACTTAAATAAGATCCCAATATCCATATGTTTTTAAATATTGCGCTCATTATTTGGTTTAGCCGGGAGAGGACCTTGTGTCATACAACCCATTTCGAATAATGATACGATGATATGAATAGCATTTGAAGACCGGTGGTGAAGACCGGGTATTTTCAAGAACGAAAGGATTACCCGTCGAATGTCTCTGCTCTAAGTCGCGTCGGTATAGAGATCTCCTTATGTGATGGGGAGTTTGATCGGGATTGTGAATACCCAGATTGCAAGGGCTTCTTTTTGAAGTGCCTTCGATTCTGTTCGAACCCGGAATAGACTTGTATGGTTGTATGTCTGACGTACACTTTGAGATGTAAAGCTGGTTTCTATCGAATACGTTTCTGTTTGGTGGCGGAGAATTTATTCTCTTAGCTTAACACCCTTTTCTGGGACGTACGAGCTCAGAAGTTATGTAGTTGATTGTTACCAGTGATACATTCCCAATTTGGTAATGTGGCACACGAAGTGCTGCTGATCATTTGTTGATCAAAGCAAGGCTTTTGTGTAAAGCATAGCTTTGTGGACGAGACTACATCAGGACCTTACACCCCGAATATGGTCAAAACAGGAAAGATGCAGCAAGGTTATGAGGGTCACACATTTTAGGGTGCGTTCATTCCCTTTTGGAAAATAGTGGTGTCATGGCATGGGGATAGATAATTAACTCATGTGGTTACTGCAAATCTATTACTTTGTGGTTGCTTTATGGTTGAGAGATCTCGGATAAAGGTAGCTAACGACCGGGGGATGGCATGCTCGTGTAGTAGTTACCTAGCTACAGAGGTAACCCCGCCTTGGGTTGGAAGAGAGCTGGTTAAGTTCTCGGGACGTCCCTCTAGAGGCGTACCCATGTGGCCCAGGAAGTTTCTTAGTCTGACCATTTTTTGGAAATCCAAAAAAACAATACGCGACCTGTACGGTTTCAGTTGTATAACTTGCCATGGAATGTGGTGTAACCTACTATTGAACATGGTAGCTATAGTAGGCATACAATAATGGTTGTATGCTGGCTAAGATTAATATTATACTTTCGAAAGGTTTTCTGCACTATGCATTAATAATAATATCAAAAGAATCTTGCGTATCAAGCATGTTTGACAGAAATCTCCTCCAATTCCGCGTATGCATTGTGTGTGCGGTGGGAGGCCTTATGGTAGTTTCATTTTCCAAAAAACATTGTGGATTTCAATTTTAAATTCTTTTGTTGTTTTTTTTGTTCAAAACTGTTTCTGTTTGCTCACGCCAGTCCCATGACTGACCTGGAGTTTATTGTTTCCTTTCTAAACTCGGGGTGCCCACAATTTTCCACACGGGTAGTCTAGAGTTAGGTTTTCAGATAGTCAGCTTGTAGGTGTGGCAATTGGAAATCTACTTCAGTCTTTGGTCTTTGAACACTTTGGATTTGGCGATAGCATTTGTTCACTATGACTGACCTTGCCTAATACAACGTGATGGGGGTTTCTCGCTTCACGTTTGGAAAGCATGTTGGTGGTTCTAGCTTTGGGAGTCTTTGGAGCTTTGGCATTGGAGTTATTGTTTTTCCGCTGCTGCTGCTATATCTTCTGCTTTTATCTATCTCTGGTATTTATATTGATATTCGATTGTATCATATTGTGTCAAATATTTTATATCAATGATATGTTTCATTTGTCTTCCGCTGTGTTGTTATACATAATGTGTTATAAGCTCCGGCGTGAATCGAATTTCAACGGTTGAATCTGCGGCTTTCCAATACGGATGATATATTTGGTGCCGATTTTCAAACGCTGAAATTCGGATCATGGCACGAATCTTACTAAATAGTAATAACCTACTAAAAAGTTTTTGGACTGAAACTGTTGCTACAACATGTTATGTATTGAATCGTGTAACATTTAGACCAATGACTAAAAACACATGCTATGAAATGTTATAAAAATCTAATGTATCGTATTTTCGAGTATCTGGATCAAAATGTTTTATTTTAAACACAAAAGACCATCTAGTAAAATTCGATTCTAAAACCGTTGAAGGAATTTTTGTTGGCTATTCGGATCGGAAATAGAATTTTTAATAAACGAACAAATATTATAGAAGAAAGTCTTCATGTTTCGTTTGATGGAAACTTAAAAATAAAAGAAATGATGATGGCGAAGAAGTTATAAATAAAACTAATATACTTGCACATGAAAATAATGATAATAATATCAAAAACAATAATGATAATGTGATAACTTCACCATCTAGGATATTAAAGGACCATCCAATTATTTGTATTATTAGTGATTTAAATATAAAAGTATCAACTAGAAAACAGTTAAATCAAATGAGTCAAGTTGCATTTATATCAAATTTTGAACCTAGAAATTATAAAGAAGCATCAAAAGATGATCTTTTGATTATTGCAATGTAAGAAGAACTTAGTCAATTTAAAAGAAAAGACTTATGAGAACTCATTCCGAGACCAAACGATCAATCTATAATTGTAACATAATGGGAATTTAAAAATAAAGCAGATGCAAATAGAAATATTGTTCAAAGTAAAGAAAGATTTTAGCTCAAGGATATAATCCTGAATAAGGAATTGATTATGAAGAGACATTTGCTTTGGTATCACATCTCGAAGCAATATGAACATGTCATCATAATTTTAAACTTCTTCAAATGGATGTAAAAAGTTTTTTTCCATATGGTTTTATAAAAGAAAAAGTTTATGTTGAACAACCTCCGCTATTTGTTCATGAGAAATATCCTGATTATGTATTTAAACTTAAAAGGGTCTATATGGATTAAGCACCTTGTGCTTGGTATGAAAGATTAAAAACTCATTTACAAAATTCTGGTTTTCAAATTTGTAAAATAGACTCTACTTTATTTGTGAAATGAGAAAACAATGACATATTAGTTGTACAAATATATGTTGACGACATTACATTTGGATCAACTAATGAAAAATTATGTAATGAATTTTCTGACATCATGAAAAATGAATTTGAAATGTCATATATGGGTGATTTGATCTACTTTTTGTGTTTGCAAATAAAACAACTAGAAAATGGAATTTTTATAAATCAAGAAAAATACTATCTAGATCTTTTAAAACACTTTAGAATGAAAAATATCTCAAGTAAACCGACTCCGATGATTACTACTCTACATTTAGATAAAGATGAAAATGGAAAAGATTTCAATCAAAAATTATAATGAAGTTTGATAGGATACTGGTATACTTAACGGCTAGTAAACTAGATATTATGATGAGCATATATTTATGTGCAATATTTCAAGCATAACCTAAGGAGTCATATCATCAAGTGGTCAAAAGAATTCTACGATAATTAACCCATACCAAAGAATACGAACTTTTCTATCGTAAAGGCATCTCTTTCAAACTCATATAGTGATGCAGATTTGGGTGATTGTAAGACAGATAGTAAAAATACGAGTGGTACATGTCATTTCATTGGCTAATCTCTGGTTTCGTGGTTTCATAAAAAGAAAAATTGTGTGTCTCTCTCTCAACATGTGAAGTCGAGTATATATCAGCATCCTTAGCCTATGCACAAGTAATATATATGCAACAAATTCTTCAAGATTTTGGTAAAATCATAACAAATTCTCTTATATATTGTGATAATACCAGTGTTATAAATTTATCAAAAAATCCTATTAATCATTCTCAAACAAAACACATAAATATTCATCACTATTTCTTAAGAGATAACGTTGAAAAGGGAATTATATCACTTGAATTTGTAAATATTGAAAACCAAAACACGGATATTTTTACCAAACCATTAAGCAAAATAACAATTATGAAATTAAGACGAGACCTAGGAATTTGTTCTTATAATGAATTGGTAAACTAAGATATATAATTTATCTTACTCATATAAGATGCATATAATAATTTTGTAAAATTAATTACAAATAATGTTATCCTCGTAAAAACTAGCTAACTTTTGTTAAAATTCTATGGTTAAAATTTTACTCTAACAAATAAACTTCTAGAAATAGTAAAACAATTTTTATATAAACCAATTTTGCTGCAAACGAAATACATATATTTTTCCAAGCTCCGTTTGCAAACCATTTCTATTTAAAATGCCTTCTGATCATGACTCCACTTATTTGATTATCAACTTTTGCTCACTTTGGTCGAATAGCACCTATGTATCACCAACTAAATCCACACCTCCATCGATTTGATCAGCCTCTCTAAACATTGTTGCATCATCTACATACCACATTAGTTTTTCTCCTAAGGAAAAGAAAGATAAATATTCAATTGATATAGAATCAACATCTCTCAACACCAAAGTTGATGAAATACATCACCATCAACAAGAAATGATAGGAGTTCAACGAGAAATGTATTATGAGCAACGATGTCAAGGATCTTATCTTAACATTCTTGAAAAATGCATTCTAGCAACTATGCACATCCACTAACAAAAAATTGCATACGTAAAAAATTTCCTCGTTTAAAAGAAACTCTTGTCAAAGCTTATAACATTACTCCAAGAGTAACAACCCTGATTTAGATGATTACCTATAATATGAAATTATAATAGTGATTGTAGTTTAATATTGTGAAATATTACTTGGAGATGTATAATTGTTTATTTTTAATAAAAAATGGATTTAAAATTGGATAATAAATTTTTTAAACTTCATTTTTGATTGTTTGTGTTAAAATATGCAAAACATGATTTTAATTTAAAGAAATGCAATAATTTTGATAATTATTGCCAAATGTTTCTTTTATATATTTTTAAAAGAAGCATTTGATTTAAAATATGGTTTATTATAAATAAAAATGAGAAATTTGGTTTAAAAATAAGTTTTGGTTGTAAAAATGATGAAAGTATGATTTGTCAAATTTAATTACACAAGGAAGTAATTTTTATGTAATTTTTGAAGTTAAAAATGAAGTTTTATGTAATTTGTGCATTTAAAGTAAAATAAGAGTTTCTATTAGTGAAAATAAAATTTTAAAGTTAAAAAATCTTTTATTTTGATGTAAAATAAATTTTTGGTACATAAGAATATGTTGTATGATTTTATAGAGTGAAAACATTGTATGTGTATAATATAACTTGTGTGCATATTAGTGTAAAGGTGGATATATGTGTTAATTTCTCTTTTAAGGCCAAATTAATTAATTTTTAGGCTTAGCCCACTTAGAAACCTAAGCAGAACACTTGAGAAACTTCTTTCTCATTTGGTACATACTATAACTTCATCTTTCTCAAATAGAGAAAAAGAAATTTAACTGCTCTTTCAAAAAATAAAAACCAAATTCTCTAAATTTGCTCAAATATTTGTTGTAAATTATCAAATTAGGTCAATTTAGATAGGTAATCAATTTCTAAACCTAATTCCTTCATCAAATTTCAGGTTTGAAAATTATTTGATTGTTTATAACTTTGTTTTGGCATTGCATGTCTATGTGCATTTCATTCTTAGGTTGTTGAAGCCTCTTGAATCCATTCCAAAGCCAAAGATTGCTTTTTTTGAATCAAATTTGATCTAGTAGCTCAGATATTTAAAAGGTGAGTATCATTCTTACAAAAGCTAGCTTATGCAATTCCAAAAAAATCGCAAGTTGAAACCCAAAAATTTGCTTAAAAAATCGTTTGTGAACTATTTTGATTGTGTAAACTGTTTTGAGCACCTTTGTGTAGTTATATCTCTCTATTCCAACAACGAAATGCTACCGGGTTTTCTTTATATCTTTTTAGATTAAGCATACCAAATTTCGGGTCATTTCGACCTATGTAGCTTATAGAAATACGCTGCCGAACTTTGATTCGGAGCATGTTTATATTCAGATTTTTACAGTGAAAACAATGCCTAGGTTCAAATTAGAGACATCATAACTTTCTCATAGTTTGTTCAAATTTCATGATTCCTTTTCCAATTTCAATTATGAGTGTTAAAATTTGTGCATACCAAATTTCAGGTCATTTCGATCTATGTAGCTTATATAGATATGCTGCCGAACTTTGATTCGGAGCTTGTTTTTGCCTAGATTTTTACAGTGAAAATACCGTTTGGGTTCAACTTTGAGACATCATAACTTTCTCATATTTTGTCCACAATGCGTGAGTCTTTTTTTATTTTAAATTTTAGTTTATGAGCTTTATGCATGTCAAATTTCAGGTTATTCCAACCTCTTTAGCCTATAGAAACGTACCGTCAAACTTTGAATTGAAGCATGTTTTGCTCAAGCATTTGATAGTGAAATCTGGTTGTGAATCCAATTTTGAGAGATTATATCTCTTTCATTTCTTGTCTGATTGTATCCGTTCTTTTTTTTTATCTAAATTATAGTTGTTGACCTCTATGTTTGAAAATTTTCAATGCTTTTAAACCTCTGTAACTAGTTGTAAATTTGCCTGGAACTTTCAATCGGAGCATGTTTTTCTCCTGCCGAACATTAGAATTGTTTTACATGGATTTTTTTTCGATGATGTTTTTGATCGGCATGATCCTAAGATGGAAGAGCCAATATTAACACTTATCCATATTTCAGATTGGTGAGTTTTTAGAAGATTTTCGTATGATGATTTTATGAATAATTTCATTGAATTTATGTTTATTTTTGTAGTTTCTTTGCACGTGCTTTCTAAACCGTTTTCTGAAGATTTTTTCTTTTTAGCTTTCGAAATAAATATTTGACAATATTTTTAGTTACTTTAAAGCTAATAAAATTATTTATTCTCTATTACTAGAGAATTTCAAAAGTTATTTTCTAAATGATTTCGAAAATAGTTTTAAAAGCTTGTTTTCTATAATAAATTATTTTTAATATAAAAATGTACGTTTTTTCACTATTCGAGTGAATGAGAAGGAGAATTAAACAATTCGATGAAGCATGTGGTATGAGATACGTGCGTTTACCTTTTTGGTTAGTTCTTGACTTGTCCGTTTGAATGTTTTGACCTTCGGGTCGTGTTTGCTGATGAGATGAGGCAAATATTTTTACTGCTTTCTAGTGTGGCATGGGCTAGCGGTTAGGAAAACGTTAAGTGAGAACATATGGTATGAGACACACTGTTACCACTTTTCGAGTTCCTCTCTAAGAGTTTGTGACACATTCACGAGTGATTGTCAGTACTTAGACTGTTGGGTCGCTTATGGACTGTTGGGTCCTATGTGCACATATACAGTTGTTGGGCTATTTATGGATTGTTGGGTCCTAAAGAGACTGTTGGATCTCTTATGCACAAGTATTTGGTAGGCTGTTGGGCCATCCTATGGACTGTTGGGTCCTATTATTATAGTTGTTGGGCTACATTTTGGACTGTTGGGTCCATTCCTTATATTGTGTTTTCTAGATTTCTTTGTGATGATTTCTAAAATTTTGATGACTTTTTATATGTTTTCACCATAATGGCCTTTGTTGGATTACTACATAGCCTCAGTGCTATCACCTTTATTATATAGTGATTACATATGGTGTTTTGAACTCAAAGTCGAGTTCTATTTATATTATGATTCATGTTGCTATATTTTAGGAATTTTGAGATTTATAATATCCTTTGTAGGAGATATCATTGGATATAGCCATTATATTGGCTATCGATCTTGTCGATGATACGAGGCAAGAATTTGTGGATACTTGATTTATTATTGATGATTATTTAGTACTTACTCACTTAAGACCCTTATGACTTGGTACTTAGCTCAAACTCATATTATTTATTCTCATTTGAGAAGAGTTGTTAACCCTTTATCCCTATATCATACTTCATCTTATATATGCTAATTAGTTGTTTAAGCTAGATTGACCCGTGTATTTTATATACTCAGGTCAGACCGATTTGCAGGTTAGGTTTTTTAGGGTTTTGCTTAGTTGTTCACTTTGGACTCATTTATCAGCATTTTGGATTAGTCGCATAGTTTTTGTGTAGTTACTTTGTTGTATGACATACTTCTGTATGTTCTTTCGTGGGACTGAAGTATTATATTTTATGGTCATAATACCACTTTTGGCATTATGTATTATATTTGATGTATATGTATGTATTCGATTGTGTTTGCCGTTCTATGATCTGTGTTATCTATATTGTATTTTGTTCTGAATAGATCCTGTAGCCACCATAGTTTTGCATTACGCATTTATTGAATATGTCAATCTGCTTGAGAATAAAAAAAAATGGAGCACCAAATCGACATATTTAATAGATATTTAAGACAAAGTTATGGATGGTCACTCCTAACCAGCCCTATTTTCCGCATTAGCAGACAGTATTACTCAGTAAAACTCTTTGTTAATGTGGGTCTCGGGGTGGGGAGTCGCAGCTTCGGATCGGAGCTGAATTCAGAACAAAATGTAATAAAAACAGAACAATATACATACTTTTATACATTAAATATAATATAAGTAGAAAATATCGTCCCCAATCGAAGTTGATTCCAATCTTGACCTTAACCTTTTCATGTCCTTTGGGGGTAGATAAGTGGGAATATGTCTAGGAATGTAATTTTAAATTCCGTAGTATTCTGTATTTAATGAAAGTAATTGATAATATCTTCCCATGTGAATAATTCAATCTTAACTTAAATTTCAACTTATGCTTGGAAGAGGAAGAGGTCGCACTTTGGAGGCAGGACCGTCCAGTGGCTCTCGTCCCAAAGGGGTTTATATGTCGACCGATAAGATTCTCAAGCTTATCAGGAGCACTTAGCCTCCATCTCCTGCTCATTCATCTTCTCCGCGCAAATCCACGTTTTGCACGTATGTGTGGCGACTTCACCTACCTTGGTGGAAAGCCTTTCGAAGGCTCCGAGTCCGTTTTAGAGGTTTAGGCTTGGCTCCAAATACGCGAGTGCATATTTACTCGCATGGAGATTTCTGATCATCATCACGTTCTTGTAGCATCAAGTATGTTATAAGAACGTGCACTTGACTGGTAGAGCTCCTTATTGCCGATATGGACGAGTCCACCTTCACTTGGCAGCATTTCAGAGAGCGGTTTGAGCTCAAGTTCGTGCCAGAATCCGAGAAGGCTTTTCTCGTCCGTCGCTTCCTTGAGTTGACGCAAGAAAGATTATCTATTTTAGACTACGTATCTTCTTTTGAGTACTTATCCAAATATGGGCTCGAGTTCATTAGCACTCCATATAAGTAGAACTTGGAGTGTGTATCTGGATTGAAGAAATATCTTAAGAAGTCACTCATGCTTCAGCTTAAGCTCTATTTCGAGGAGCTTGTTGATTCGTCGCTCCACCTCAAAGCCGTCGATAAAGAAAGGAATAGTAGTGATGAAGCCAAGGTTCGAATGAATCCAAATAAGAATAAGTTTCCCTTTCAGAGATCCAAATCCTTTCCTCCTCCTTCGAAGAAGAAACCTTATGTTTCTAGTACTCATTCTGGTGCAGCCCCTCCTCCTCACAAGTCTGGTTTCAATTGTGGTGCATATGATCATTTTATTAAGGAGTGTCCTAAGCCTATTATTTATCGCCATAAGAAAGAAGGACACTGGTCTTCTAAGTGCCCTAATTCTTCTAATGGTACAACTCTGGAAAGCTCAATGTAGTGGAAGTTTCAGGCAGATCTTCTCAGCCCAGAGGTATTACTCTTTCTATTCTTAAAGGCTACATGTTATTTTGTGACCGATCTATTCAAGTTCTCTTCGATATAGGTGCATCGCATTCATTCGTATCGAAGGAGCTTTTTGATGTTTTTCAGTAAGATGTGTTTCTTGCTACGTTACTTCACTAAGGATTGCGAATCCCATCGAGGGATCCGCAACCCTTAGTATGCTTTGTGAGAATGTGAGATATTTATTCGTATTTTCCTTTCCATATGAATCTACATGTGATTCATTTTCTTAGATTTGATATGATATTAGGTATGGACTGGCTAGTTCGATATGATGCTAGAATTCTTTGTTCTGGGAGAGTCTTATATCTTCGACATCCCGACTCACCTGCTCAGTTGTCTCTTATTCTTCGGGACGTCGATCATGATTCCAAAGTTTCTTTATTTTTTCTCGAACCTCGAGACGATGTTGATGATGTGTCTAAGATTCTAGTAGTTTGTGATTTCCCTAATATATTTGAGCATGTTTCAGGTTTATCACCCAAGCGGGTCATCGAGTTCCACATTGATCTCGTTCTAGGCGCACGGCCAGTTTGTCGTCCTCCCACGAGGATGTCTACAAAAGAGAATGAGGAACTCAAGAAGCAATTTTTGGAGGTTGAAGCTAAATAGTTCATTCAGTCTAGTTCATCACCGTAGAGAGCCACAGTGGTATTCATGAAGAAGTCTGATGGCACTCTTAGGCTTTGTATCGAATATCGCAAGCTTAATGAGTTGACCATCAAGAACAAGTATCCATTGCCTAGAATCGACGATATGTTCGATCAGTTGAGTGGCGCTAAGGTCTTCTCCTAGGCTGACCTCACCATAGGATTTCATCAGCTTCGAGTTGTAGAAGGATCGGGTAGTTGCCTATGCTTCAAGGCAATTACGTCCGAACGAGATTCGGTACGCTACCCATGATCTTGAGCTTACCTCCATCGTCTTCGCATTGAAGATATGGCGCCACTATCTATTGGGTGAACATTTTACTCTCTACATAGACCATGAGTTATTCAAGTATCCGTTTACCCAGAAAGAGCTCAACATGCGTCAGCAGCGTTGGATCGAGTTTCTTGCTTCATATGACATCGATACGGGCAAAGGTAACCGGGTTGCTGACGCTTTGAGTCAAAAGCAATCCGCTATTATTTCCATGATGCTTGTAGAGTGGAAAGCTTTAGAGATCCTATCTTATGGTGATATTTGAGATCCAGCTTCTACTTTAGACTCTCCTATTTTATTATTAAGCATGGAAGCTCGTCCTACTTTATTAGATCGGATTGCAGAGGCTCAGCGGCAAGATTTTGATATCTCTGCTCTTATTCAGAAGTGTAAGTCTGAATCCCACGATGATACTGAGATAAGGGATTTCTGCATTGATATTCATGGTTGTCTTCATAAGAAGAATCGATTAGTCATGCCTTCTATTCCAGAGATTAAACGGGACATTCTAGCCGATTATCACCATTCTAAGTATGCAATTCATCCCGACAGTAGCAAGATGTATGCTGACATGAGATGCCTTTATCATCGGGAAGGCATGAAGCGAGATGTGGAAAGTTGTGTGAGTAACTGCATGACTTGTCAACTTATCAAAGCTGAGCATCAGCATACCAGTGGTCTTCTTCAGCCTTTAGATGTCCCATTGTGGAAATGGGATCAGATCTCCATGGATTTCATCGGTGGCCTACCTCGTTCGAGATCAGGCCATAACAGTGTTTGGGTTGTTGTGGACGATCTTGTCAAGTCTGCACATTTCATTCCTATTAAGTCTAATGGGACAACTTCTCTGCTAGCTAAGCTCTATATTAAGGAATTTGTGCAATTGCACAGTATTCCTAGATATGTTGTATGTGATTGTGATCCCCTCTTCACGAGTCATTTCTGGCAGATTCTTCAGAAAGCACACATACCGCTTATCGAGTTCTCTTTCAACAACATCTTTCAATCTAGTATCGATATGGCTCCTTTCGAAGCCTTATACGAAAGGCCATGCCGATCACCTTCTTGTTAGCTAAGATCTAGGGAGAGACAGATTTTGGGCCCCGATTCGATTCGTGAGGCTTCAGAGAAGATTATTCTTATCCATTAGAGAATAAAAGAGGCACATAGTCGTTAGAAATCCTACACGGACAACCAGTGGAAGCCTTTCGAGTTCTCTACTGGTGATCTCGTCTATATCTATGTATCTCTACTGAAGGGGGTGATGCATTTCAATAGGACTGGGAAATCGGCTCCTCGCTTTATAGGATTATTTCTCATTACTTAACTTATTGGCCTGTTGCATATAGAGTTTCACTTCCGACACATTTATCTGGCATTCATAACGTGTTTCACGTCTCACAGCTTCGGAAGTGCCTTCAAGATTCTGATTCTGTTATTGATTCACCTTACTTGCAAGAGCTTCAGATCTCACCAGACTTATCTATCAAGCAACATCCTATTTGTGTTCTTGCTTTGGAGGTGAGATGCCTTCGAAATAAGGACATCCCACTCGTGAAGGTTCAATGGTCTGCTAATCCCAATGATTGTAATTGGGAAACCAAAAAACCTGTCGAGCATTCTTATCCTAGATTCCTATCTTTTTTTATCACTGGTGAGAATTTCTCAACTCTAGCTTATTTAATTTCTTTTGTTTAGTGAAGTAATTTTTTGTTTTGAATACAGCTCCTCTAGAAATTACGAGGATGCAATTTTTATAAGGGGGAGTCTGTAACAACCCTAGTTTAGATGATTACCTATAATATTACATTATAACGTTGATTATAATTTAATAATGTGATAAAAATTATTTGGAGATTTCAAATTGTTTATTTTGAATAAACAATGGATTTAAAATGTGAAAATAAAGTTTTGAAACTTTATTTTTGATGTTTGTGTTAAAATGTGCAAAACATGATTTTAATTCAAAGAAATGCAATAATTTTGATAATTATTGCCAAATGTTTCTTTTATATATTTTTAAAAGGAGCATTTGATTTAAATATAGTTTATTATAAATAAAAATGATAAATTTGGTTTAGAAATAAGTTTTGGTTGTAAAAATGATGAAAGTATGATTTGTTAAATTTAATTAAGTAAGGAAGTAATTTTTATGTAATTTTTGAAGTTAAAAATGAAGTTTTATGTAATTATTATATAATTTGTGCATTTAAAGTAAAATAAGAGTTTGTATTAGTGAAAATAAATTTTAAAGTTAAAAAATCTTTTATTTTGATGTAAAATAAATTTTTTGTACCTAAGAATATGTCATATGATTTTTTAAAGTGAAAACATTGTATGTGTATAGTATAACTTGCGTGCGTATTAGTGTAAAGGTGGATATATGTGTTAATTTCTCTTTTAAGGCAAAACTAATTAATTTTTGGGCTTAGCCCACTTAGAAACCTAACCAAAACACTTGAGAAACTTCTTTCTCATTGGGTACTGTAGCTTCATCTTCCTCAAACAAAGAAAAAGAAATTCAACTCCTCTTTCAAAAAATAAAAACCAAAATCTCTAAATTTGCATCAAATCTTTGTTGTAAATTATCAAATTAGGTGAATTTAGATAGGTAATCAACTTATAAACCTAATTTCTTCATCAAATTTCTGTTTTAAAGATTTTTTGATTGTTTGTAACTTTTTTTGGCGTTGCATGTCTATGTACATTTCATTCTTAGGTTGTTGAAGCCTCTTAAAGCCATTCCAAAGCCAAAGCTCGCCTCTTTGCGCCAAATTAGTTCTTGCAGCTCAGATATTTGAAAGATGAGTATCAATCTCACAAAAGCTATCTTATGCAATGCCAAAAAAATTGCAAGTTGAAACCAAAATTTTTCTTAATAATTCGTTTCTGAACTGTTTTGATTGTATAAACTGTTTTGAGTAGCACCTTTATGCAGTTATATGTCTCTATTCCGACAACGAAATGCGGACTGATTTTTTTTGAATTGTAGACCATGTTTTTTAGATTAAGCTTACCAAATTTCAGGTCATTTTGACCTATGTAGCTTATATAAATATGCTGCCGAACTTTGATTCGAAGATTGTTTTTACCCAGATTTTTACGGTGAAAACATTGCCTGAGTTCAAATTTGAGACATCATAACTTTCTCATAACTCCTTAAAATTTCGTGATTCTTTTTACAATTTCAAGTATGAGTTTTAAAGTTTGGGCATACCAAATTTTTGGTCGGTTTGACCCATGTAGCTTATAGAAATATGTTGCCGAACTTTGATTCAGAGCATGTTTTTGCCTAGATTTTTACAGTGACATCACCGCCTGGGTTCAATTTTGAGACATCATAATTTTCTCATAGCTTGTTCCAATTGCGTGATTTTTCATCCAGTTTCAAGTATGAATGTTAGACTTTATGCGTACCAAATTTTAGGACATTTCGACCTATGTAGCTTATAGAAATATGCTGTCGAATTTTGATTCGGAGTATGTTTTTATCTAGATTTTTACAGTGAAAACACTGTCTTGGTTCAACTTTGAGACATCTTAACTTTTTCATACTTTGTCCAAATTGCGTGATTCTTTTTTCAGTATAAATTATAGTTGTTGAACTTTATGCATGTCAAAAATTCAGGTCATGCCGACTTATTTAGCCTATAAAAACATGCTGTCGAACTTTGAATTGAAGCATGTTTTGCTCCAGCAGTTGATAGTGAAATCTGGCTATGAGTCCAATTTTGAGAGATTATATCTCTCTCGTTTCTTATCCGATTGTATCCGTTCTTTTTTTATATTAAAACTAGAGTTGTTGAACTCTATGCTTGCAAAATTTCAAGGCTTTTAAACCTCCGTAACTAATTGATAATTTGCTTAGAACATTGGATTGGAGCATGTTTTGCTCCAGTTGAACATTTGAACTGTTTTACATGGATTTTTTTTCGATGATGTTTTTGATCAGCTTGATCATAAGATGGAAGTGCCAATATTACCACTTATCTGTATTTCGGATTGTTGAGTTTTTAGGAGATTTTCTTATGACGATTTTATGAATAATTTCATTGAATTTTTGTTGTTCCTTTACACGTGCATTCTAAACCGTTTTCGGAAGATTTTTTTAGCTTTCGAAATAAATATTTTACAATATTTATAGTTACTTTAAAGCTAATAAAATTATTTATTCTCTATCAAACGATTTTGATAATAGTTTTGAAAGATTGATTTCTATAATAAATTAATTCTATATAAAAATACATGTTTTTTGCACTATTCGAGCGAATGAGAAGGAGAATTAAACAATTCGGTAAAGTACGTGGTATGAGACATGTGCGTTTACCTTTTCGGTTAATTCCTGACTTGTCCATTTAAATATTTTGACCTTCGGATCGTGTTTGCCAAAAAGATGAGGCAAATATATTTACTGCTTTTTAGTGTGGTATTGACTAGCGGTTAGGAAACCGTTAAGTGAGAACGTGTGGTTTGGGACGCACTGTTACCACTTTTCGAGTTCCTCTCTCGGAGTTTGTGACACATTCACAAGTGATTGTCAGTATTTAGATTGTTGGGTTGCTTGTGGACTATTGGGTCCTATGTGTATATATACAACTGTTGGGCTATTTATGGATTGTTGGGTCCTAAAGAGACTGTTGGATCTCTTATGCACAAGTACTTGGTAGGCTGTTGGGCCATCCTATGGACTGTTGGGTCCTATTTATTATAGCTATTGGGCTACATTTTGGACTGTTGGGTCCATTCCTTATATGTGTTTTCTAGATTTCTTTGTGATGATTTCTAGAATTTTGATGGCTTTTTCACCATAATGGCCTTTATTGGATTACTTATATAGCCTGAGTGCTATCACCTTTATTATATGGTGATTACATATGGTGTTTTGAACTCGAAGTCGAGTTCTATTTATATTGTGATTCATGTTGCTATATTTTAGGAATTTTGGGTTTTATAATATCCTATGTAGGAGATATCGTTGGATATAGCCATTATATTGGCTATCGATCTTGTCGATGATACGAGGAAAGAATTTGTGAATACTTGATTTTATTATTAATGATTATTTAGTACTTACTCACTTAAGACCCTTATGACTTGGTACTTAGCTCGTTCTCATATTATTTATTCTCATTTGAAAAGATTTGTTACCCCTTTATCCCTATATCATACTTCATCTTATATATGCTAATCAGTCGTTTAAGCTAGATTGACCCGTGTATTTTATATACTCGGATCAGATCGAGTTGTAGGTTAGGTTTTTTGGGGTTTTGCTTAGTTGTTCACTTTGGACTCATCTATGAGCATTTTGGATTAGTTGCATAGTTTTAGTGTAGTTAGTTTGTTGTATGACATACTTCTGTATGTTCTTTTGTGGGATTGAAGTTTGTATATTTTGTGGTTGTAATACCACTTCTGACACTATGTATTATATTTGATGTATATGTATGTATTCGATTGTTTTTGCTGTTCTATGATCTGTGTTATCTATATCGTATTTTTTTTGAATAGATCATGTAGCCACCATAGCTTTGCATTAAGCATTTATTGAATATGTTGATCCACTTGAGAATGAAAAAAAATGGAGAACCAAATCGACGTATTTAATAGACACTTAAGACAAAGATATGGATGGTCACTCCTAACCAGCCCTATTGTCCGCATTAGCAGACAGTATTACTCTGTAAAACTCTTTGTTGGTGTGGGTCTCGGGGAGGGGCATCACAACTTGGTATCAGAGCTGAATTTAGAACAAAATGTAATAAAAACAGAACAATATACATACTTTTATACATTAAATATAATATAAGTAGAAAATATCGTCCCCAATTGAAATTGATTCCAATCTTGACCTTAACCTTTTCATGTCCTTTAGGGGTAGACAAGTGGGAATATGTCTAGGAATGTAATTTTAAATTCCATAGTATTCCTTATTTAATGAATTTAATTGATAATATCTTCCAATGTGAATAATTATATCTTCCCATGTGAATAATTCAATCTTATCTTAAATTTCAACTTATGCCTGAAAGAGGAAGTGGTCGCACTTCGGAGGCGGGATGGCCCAGTGGCTCTCGTCCTAAAGGGGTTTATAAGTCGACCGATAAGATTCTCGAGCTTATCAAGAGCACTTAGCCTCCATCTCCAGCTCATTCATCTCCTCCATGCAAATTCAGATTTTGCACGTATGTGTAGCGACTTCACCTACCTTGGTGGCAAGCCTTTCAAAGGCTCCGAGTAGGTTTTAGAGGTTCAGGCTTGGCTCCTAATACGCGAGTGCATATTTACTCACATGGAGATTTCTGATCATCATCACGTTCTTGTAGCATCGAGTATGTTATAAGAACGTGCACTTGATTGGTACGGGCTCCTTATTGCCGAGATGGACGAGTCCACCTTCACTTGGCAGCATTTCAGAGAGCGGTTTGAGCTCAAGTTCATGCTAGAATTCGAGAAGGCATTTCTCTACCGTCGTTTCCTTGAGTTGATGCAAGACAGATTATCTATTTTAGACTACGTATCTTCTTTTGAGTACTTATCCAAATATGGGCTCGAGTTCATTGGCCCTCCATATAAGAAAAACTTGGAATGTGAATCTGGATTAGAGAAATATCTTAAGAAGTCACTCATGCTCCAGCTTAAGCTCTCATTCGAGGAGCTTATTAATTCGTCACTTTACCTCAAATCCGTTGACAAAGAAAGGGATTGGAGTGATG
This sequence comes from Allium cepa, assembly GCA_030765085.1. Taxonomy (NCBI): domain Eukaryota; kingdom Viridiplantae; phylum Streptophyta; class Magnoliopsida; order Asparagales; family Amaryllidaceae; genus Allium; species Allium cepa. Next base: position 66,714,765 of record CM060935.1, read on the forward strand.
AAGCCGAGGTTCGAATGAATCCAAATAAGAAGAAGTTTCCCTTTCGGAGATCCAAATCCTTTCCTCCTCCTCCTCCGACGAAGAAACCTCCTGTTTGTAGAACTCATTCTGGTGTAGCCCCTCCTCCTCACAAGCCTTGTTTCAATTATGGTGCATAAAATTATTTTATTAAGGATTGTCCAAAGCCTATTATTTGCCGCCATTGCAAGAAAGAAGGACACTGGTCTTCTAAGTGCCCTAATTCTTCTAATGGTACAACTCTGGAAAGCTCAATGTAGTGGAAGTTTCAGGTGGATCTCTCAGCCTAAAGGTTTTACTCCTTCTATTCTTGAAGGATCCATAATATTTCGTGACCGATCTATTCGAGTTCTCTTCGATACGGGTGCATCGCATTCATTCCTATCGAAGGAGCTTTTTGATGTTTTTCAGTAAGATGTGTTTCTTGCTTGGTTACTTCACTATGGATTGCGAATCCCATTGAGGGATCCACAACCCTTAGTATGCTTTATGAGAATGTCGAGATATTTATTTGTAGTTTTCCTTTCCATGCGAATCTGCACGTGATTCATTTTCTTGGATTTGATATGATATTAGGTATGGACTGGCTAGTTCGATATGATGCCAGAATTCTTTGTTCTGGGAGAGTCTTATATCTTCGACATCCCGACTCGCCTGCTCAGTTGTCTCTTATTCTTCGGGACATCGATTATGATTCCAAAGTTTCTTTATTTTCTCCCGAATGTCAAGACGATGTTTCTAAGATTCTTGTAATTTGTGAATTCCCTAATATATTTAAGCCTGTTTCGAGTTTGCCACCCAAGCGGGCCATCGAGTTCCGCATTGATCTCGTTAAGCGCATGGCCAGTTTGTCGTCCTCCCATGAGGATGTCTACAAAAGAGAGCGAGGAACTCAAGAAGCAATTTTTAGAGCTTGAAGCTAAACAGTTCATTCAGTCTAGTTCATCATCGTAGAGATCCACAGTGTTATTCGTGAAGAAGTCTGATGGCACTCTTAGGCTTTGTATCGATTATCGCAAGCTTAATGAGTTAACCATCGAGAATTTCCTAGAATCGACGATATGTTCGATCAGTTGAGTGGAGCTAAGGTCTTCTCCCAGGTTGACCTCACCATAGGATTTCATTAGCTTCGAGCTGCAGAAGGACCGGGTAGTTGCCTATGCTTCAAGGCAATTATGTCCGAACGAGATTCAGTACGCTACCCATGATCTTGAGATTGCCTCCATCGTCTTCGCATTGAAGATATGGCGCCACTATCTATTGGGTGAACATTTTACTCTCTACACAGACCACAAGTTAATCAAGTATCCATTTTATCAGAGAGAGCTCAACATGCGTCTGTAGCGTTGGATCGAGTTTCTTGCTTCATATGACATCGATATTTAGTATACCCTGGGGAAGGGGAATCGAGTTGTTGTTGCTTTGAGTCAAGAGCAATCCGCTATTGTTTCCATGATGCTTTTAGAGTGGAAAGCTTTAGAGACCCTATCTTCTGGTGATATTTGAGATCCAACTTCTACTTTAGACTCTCCTATTTTAGTATTCAGCATGGAAGCTCGTCCTACTTTATTAGATCGGATTGTAGAGGCTCAGCGGCAAGATTTTGATATCTCTGCTCTTATTCAGAAGTGTAAGTCTAAATCCCATGATGATACCGAGATGAGAGATTTTTGCATCGATATTCATGGCTGTCTTCGTAAGAAGAATCGATTAGTCATGCCTTCTATTCCAGAGCTTAGACGCAACATTCTAGCCGATTGTCACCATTCTAAGTATGCAATTCATCTCGGCAGGAGCAAGATGTATGCCAACACGAGATGCCTTTATCACCGGTAAGGCATGAAGCGAGATGTGGAAAGTTGTGTGAGTAACCGCATGACTTGTCAACTTATCAAAGCTGAGCATCAGCATACCAGTGGTCTTCTTCAGCCTTTAGAGGTCCCGTTGTGGAAATTGGATCAAATCTCCATGGATTTCATCGGTGGCCTACCTCGTTCGAGATCAGGCCAGAACAGTGTTCGGGTTGTTATGGACCGTCTTATCAAATCTGCACATTTCATTCCTATTAAGTCTAATGGGACAGCTTCTCTGCTAGCTAAGCTCTATATTAAGGAATTCGTGCAATTGCACAGTATTCCTAGTTATGTTGTATGTGATCGTTATCCCCTCTTCACGAGTCATTTCTGGCAGAGTCTTCACCATGCACACCTGCCGCTTATCGAGTTCTCCTTCAACAACAGCTTTCAATCCAGTATCAATATAGCTCCTTTTGAAGCCTTATAAGGAAGGCCATGCCGATCACCTTCTTGTTGGTTAAAATCTAGGGAGAGACAGATTTTGGGCCCCGATTCGATTCGTGAAGCTTCAGAGTAGATTATTCTTATCCGTTAGAGAATAAAAGAGGCACAAAGCCGTCAGAAATCCTACACGGACAACCATTGGAAGCCTTTCGAGTTCTCTACTAGTGATCTCGTCTATATCTATGTATCTCCATTGAAGGGGGTGAGGCGTTTCAGTTGTTTATGCTCATACTTAGCTCATACTTATATTATTTCTTCTCATTTTAGAAGAGTTGTTACCCCTTTATCCTTATATCATACTTCATCCTATATTTGCTAATCAGTTGTTTAAGCTAGACTGACCCATGTACTTTATATACTCGGGTCAAACCGTGTTAAAGGTTTCATCTTTTGGGGTTTTTCTTTCCTGTTCACTTTGGACTCATCTATCAGCATTTTGGATTAGTCGCATAGTTTTTGTATAGTTGCTTTGTTATATGACATACTTATGTATATTCTTTTGTGGGACGGATGTATGTATATATTGTGGTTGTTATACCACTTCCGACATTATGTATTATATTTGATGTATATGTATATATTCGATTGTGTTGCTATTTTGTGATCTATGTTATCTATAATGTGTTTTATTCTGAGTATATCCTGTAGCCACCATAGCTTTGTATTAAGCATTTATTGAATATGTTGATCCACTTGAGAATGAAAAAAAAATGGAGCACCAAATCGACGTATTTAATAGATGTTTAAGACAAAGCTATGGATGGTCGCTCTTAACCAGCCATATTCTCCACATTAGCAGGCAGTATTACTCAGTAATACTCTTTGTTAATGTGGATCTCGGGGTGGGGCATCACACCAAGAAATTTATGCGAGCCTGGACCATCATACTAAGACTGGATTGATACTCCAGCTCATCCAAATCGGTCTCCACTAAAGCAATTAGTTGAAAAAAAAGGTTGAGCTGAATTCATGGATTTATAACAAATTAGAAAGTCCGATCCGTCCAACAAAACCTAAGATTATGATAACATTTCATTTAAATTATTTACTTGATATTGTAATTTCACACACACACACACACACACACACACACACACACACACATATAGTTGTATGAATTTTTTTAAAATAAAAGTCACACTTTTTTACTTTTAAAAACTAGTATATTCTGCATATAAAGGCCACAGATGTCTGTGGACAAACTCATAGACGTCTATTAATGGTTTCGGGAGAAAATTTCCTTACGCCACAGATGTCTATGATACCCCTATATACGTCTGTCACCAAGCTTGGGTTCAATATGCAACAACCTGATACATTCATTTTTTACACCCTTTCAACTATTTGCCAAATTATCTTCCAATCTACATCAAAACCCTAGTTCTTAAAGCTCTAATTGCTCAAAAATGGCTCCTAAAACGAAGTATCCCATTAACCAAGGATCGAAGAAAGGTCAAGTTTCATCTTCTTAAACACTCCTAATCACCGATGCCTACATTCAAGAGTGGCTTCGAAATTACATGGATGCTAACAAGAGATTTGAAGTGCTAAAAAAAAGCTTCATTTTAGCCCATTCTATAGATTTTGCAAGTTTGGTGAATATGGAATTCAAGAACTCACCCTCTCTTCCGGCTATCTAGATTTAATCAATTTTGATGAAAACGAGGTACAAATTGATCAACTGGCAATCTTTTTTTTACGCCAACTTATGTAGTAATGATATCTGGACGCCTGAAAATGATGATGGTTGGTTATGGACAATTGTTACGATTATGCTTTAAAAATAAGCGTAAACACAATCGGCCATATACTAGATTGTTCCTCTTCCAGATTCGATTTAGAAGAAATTCTCGACCACAGAAATTTTCCACATGATGAAATAACACATCAAATTTGGAAGATAAAGTACCACAGTGGAAATCTATTTATTTGCACCAAAAGGGTCAGTTATTAAATCGTATGATAATCAATATAATAATTCCACGCTTAGGAAGTCATGAACAAATATACGAAAATGATTACAAAACCTCTATGCTATATTTGGTAGGATACAAGTAAATTGGGCTAAGCATATTCATGAAAAAATAAAAGGATTAAGGTCTCATCACTGATGCTCAATTGTATATGCATCATACATTATGTGTCTCTTATATGGTCTCAGGGTACCTTCTTATGTTTCTCATTTTGAAGAAATCCCTATCAAGGAGAGCTGTATAAGATTTTTATCTTTGATGCACCTTCCCCAACGACCACCTCCAATCGTCTGACTAGCACAATGGACCATGCAACAAAAACAGCAAATGTATCCGGGTCCTCAACCTCCTTCTGCTCCTCAACAAACTCATTCACCTCATCCTTCATAGCAACCTGCCTCCCATGGTCATACTGCCGAATACTTTTCCGATTCGAAGATTTAAGAAGCTCGCATTGAACCAATACAAAACGAATCGATCTGTGATTAAATGCTTAAAAATCAAAGTTAATCAAAATCAACCAGCGGGTTTTGAAAAATAATGACTGATTTGAAATGATCTTTTTCAAAAAGAATGAGTAAGATGGAAAAAACTTTAGAAAAGGCCGTCTCCACTTTAGCAAAAGTGATCAGAAAAGTACCCGGCAGATCACCTTCTCAATCATCATCTTCTCCTTCACCTACACCACCTCTCTAACCTCAAACACTAATTTACCATGATCATACTTCTCATGAAAGAACTTCTCTAGACAAAGGGAAGATTATTGAGAAGGAACAACCTAAAGAGGAGGAAGAAGAGAGTGATGATATGTCCTCGTCCAACCCTCACCAATTTCACCATCAACCTTACACGTTTTCCAAGGACTTTCCATTCAATAAAATGAAGAATATAATGATCAAACTAATTGGCCAGTAGCATACGAGTAAGATCCTTCAGCATACTGGGAGTATTATGAAAATTATAGCAGATTTTCCTATCCTTCAAACCAGTATAACTAGCTTCATTCATTTTCTCTTTTTCTTTCTTTTACGAACTATGTTGTTTAACTTCTATCTCGTTTTGTGTTACTTATGTCTCTTGTTAAAACTTTATCTTATGTTTGACATGTCTATGATTATATATCTATTTTATATCCGCATAATTTCTTTTCTTTTGTTTTGATTATGACAAAGTGGGGAAAATATATGCATATACATATGGGGAGATAAAATTAAGTGCAAGTTATTTTTATACTTAATGATTGTATAGTTGTCATTATCAAAAAGGGGAAGAATGTTAGAACCTTCATTCTATGGTTTCAATGACAACAACTATACAACCACATATATTATATCTTATCAAGATTATAGGTATATACTACAAGAGACCGTCATGCTCAAAGATATCAAGACTCAAAGACAAACGAAGACTTATGGACCATGCCATGATTAGTAAGGTTATAATAGTGTATTAAGAGTCTTAGAAAAACATTGTAAGGTCTCATTGAGTACATATATGCTCCCACAAATTCATATATACAACATTGGCATTTAAAATGCGATAATCAAATAAGGCCATCCATAGAAGTCTAGGGGAAAGTCATAAACGTCTATGAATATTTTTGGGAAATCATTCCCTGAAGTCATAGATGTTTATGGAAAATCCATAGACTTCTGTCATATAGCAACTGCTCTAATCTTAAAGGATGCTTTATTTCATATTGAATAATAGCATCACTTCTTCAAAGGTTGCAACCATTAAAAAATAGAGTTTGTTTTAATAGTAACAACTCCTTATCTCAATTTCTTTAGACCTATAAACACTACAAAGATTGAGATTAACATTAACTAATTCTCTTGATTTCTTATTTACTCTCTATCTAAAAATTCATGCATCTCTTACTTACATAGCCTCAGTCTATCATAATCAAAATACCATTTTGATTAAATTACTTCCTTCAACTCAAAGTATTCACATACCCAAAGGAGATCATATGAAGAATTGTAATATCAGTCAAAATCCATGTTATTTGGAACACATGATTGTCAGAGAATTACTTTTGTATTAGCCTGTTCCTCTGGGCAAAGTGAGGGTTACTTGATCAAAGGAAATACTGAAGGGGAGCTTTGAGACTGAATGCAGGACAGAGATCCTAACCAGTATAAATATCTGGTGTGCTCGCTTTAATTATCTTTCTTGTTTATACTCTGTTAATTTACACTACTTAGTATAATTATTAGTACATACTTCTAGATTATTATATAAGTTGCATTATATAAGATCCTATAAATTTACACTAAGTCCTTGAGCTAATAGCTCATTAGTTAGTCCCCTTAACTAACAAAGCATCGGAAAGAATTATAACAGGAAGATTATGCAAGCATCTATTGTCTGACATAGATGTAGCAGCCCTTGTCTATAGTGAACAAATTGGAATAGACAGAATGCTTTGAGGGGCGATCGGCTTTCAAGCTCATTTTTGAGTAGGCTGGTATTTAAGGAGCTGAGAGCAGCTCACATTATAGTGGTTTTCGGTGCCATTGTGAAGATCTAGGATTGTGAGCTATATGAAAGCAAAGCAAGAAAGGCTGTTAATCATGTAGCTGCAAAATGAGTATAAACTCATAATCTACTAAATCAAAAATGATTACATTTTGCTTCTTGTATTGATGAATTAGAGGAGATTTCAACCGACAACCATATATGGAAATAATGATTAGTAGATATCAATATTATCACCACACAGCAAGCAAAGGATTGGTGATTCGGTGGTGTAATGTTAAGAGGTTAAGCGACGTGAAGACATTGATAGCAATATGGGGCACGCTACGGCAAAACAGTACGGGGTGGGGGTTCTTTTACTAAGAAAAACACTTCACCATGTTATTTTTTACTTTACTCATGACAGAAGACCAATAAAGGTCCTAAAGCTTCTCTATTTACTAAGAAAAAAGAATATCTTCTTAATCCATCATATATTACCACTCAAGAAGAAGTGGATTGCATTCTTAAGCAGTTTGAAATTAAAAGTATAGAGCCTATTCCTACCGTTCCTTCTGGGAGAATTGAAATCCCCTGGAAGGGTTTTTCACCTTCACCCGAATACATATATGGCACTCGGGTATCTTCCTTTCCCTGACTTTCTTTTGAGATTCCTAGAGCACCTAAACATTGCTCCAATTCAGTTAACTCTAGATTCCTACACCTACTTGACTTGGTTGGAAGTTCTTATTAGGGAAGCAAAGATTCCCTACCTTAGTGCTGAAATACTTTACACTATAGCTAGACCTGCCAAGATAGGTGAATAGCAGAGTAATCCACTATATCGCATTTGTCCCCTTTTGAAAAGATTGATCATCAATATCGTTAATAAAACTAAGGGATGGGAAAATTAATTTTTCCACGTCAGATGCTACTCTAGGATTAGAGGAACTTCTCTTTTTGGTAAGTCTTTGTTTCTCGTTGTTAGATTTGTCATTTTTCTCACAAAGAATGTTTTCCTTTAGCTCTGGCTCCTAAGCAGTTAAGCTCCCCTGATGGCGAGATTATCAAATTCTTGACTCTAGCATCCAAGAGCATGGGTGATAGGCTCACACTTCCAATGAAAGTGAATCTTCATCACTACTTACTGATTCTATATCATTATATAATACCTAAGGAACCCCCAATGATGAAAGGAAATGCCCAAGGAAAACGGTCGCTGATCATTGATAATCGTAATGCTTTCTCTACTTCGTTTTCAGTTTAACTTGAGCCCGTCGGTAAGTTTTCAATATAACTTGTAACGACCCGTAAATTTTCGATAATTAAAATAGTTAATTTAATAAGATTTCATGGTTTAATGTGGGAAGAATTAAAAAATTGTAATTTATTTATGATAATAATAACTAGAATGAATTGCAACAAGTTTTATCTAAGTTAATCATTTATGAATTGAATGAAATCCCAAATTCAATTGAAATAATATATTGTCAATGGTAATGGAATGAAGCTGTATTATATAGGAAATTGTGACACTTTCTTGTAAATAATAAAATTTTAAGTGCGATTAAAAGTTAATGGTGATAATTATTTAAGTTACCTATTCATTTAGTTAGTCAAATTGAATTTGGGAACCAATTGCAATTAAAATGAAAGTTTATATATTAGTTGAGTGCATTATCTCTAACTGAAGTTAAATAATAATGTGGAATTCATTTGATGTAATAAAGTAATCGACTGACAATGAAAATTTATTTAAATTCCAATATTGAAATCCGTCAAATATTGATCAATTAAATTGTTTAAATTTAATATTTGGAATTTATTGAATAATTGAATAACGGAAATTGAATTACTGATTAATGGAAATGGGTGTTCTATAATTTGAATTTGTTAAATTTTATAAGTTTGTTTTTGAATATTTCAAAAGATAGTGATTTAAGAATAATCACATTTGTTTAAATTTAATATTACAAATGTTTGAATAATGAAATTCCGAATTTGATATGATTAATTTGATATTGAATTCAATATATGAAATAGAGTGAATAACTGAAATTTAATTTAATATGATTCAAATTGGTTCCCAAAGTAAATGTAAGTTATATTTGGATTATAATAGAGTTAATAAGATTTGGAAATTGGAATTTTTAGCAGTTATGTAAATTTTGAAAAGTCGTCGATTTAAATCGACGAGTTAAACTAGACTTCCGGGGCACAGTCTCGGGACGAAACCATTTCCATTAGATCTGTAATAGTTTATTATTATCGGGTTCCAATTTCCATAGCAATCGGAGTTATCGTTTGACCATGGCAGCTCAAAACGCTTAGAAGTTAATTTAATCGATCTAATTTAAAATTGATCGTTTATTTCCGTAACTCGCACATACGATCGAATTAGGCCTCGAAACATGTTCCATTATGTTCGGAATGTGGGTAAAACATTATAAACGCCTGGCAGAACATTTCATTTGGAGTCCGTCTGAAAAAGTTGAATAATAATAATATTTTATTTATGTACGTTTACATATATACGCGTATCCTCAGTAAAAACCCTAGCTATCTCTAGCCGCCGTTTTTTTTGTTTCAATGGCCGAAAAGTCACGACTTTCCACCCTCAATCTCTCCTCATCCGAGCCGTTTTAGCCTAAACCTCCAACACGAATACCGTAGAGCTGGGTGAGACCTCTTCATCCAAAGGCAGATTTTGTTTATCGTCGCCGTTTGGAGCCACAAAGGGGCTGTGAAGGTGGGCCGTTCATTCGAGATTTTCGGGTAATGGTGATAGACAAGCTTGATGAAACTCAGGCAGGTGGTAGCTATCGCGTAGACGCGACCGGTGGTGGTCTCCGATCGAAGTCAAGGAGAGAGGTGGAGGAGAGACGTTCGGTTGTGGGTTGCGTGCGTTTTGGGTTTCCTCCATTCGTATTACCTGTAGCGAATGCAAATATTAAGAAGGTGGAACGCGGCTTGGATCCCTCAGATCTAAGTTTGAATGAGCAGGATTGAATCTGGTATAAAAATTTAAAAGAAATTAGTAATTTAATTTTATATTAAATCGTATAAACTTGTAAATACCGTATCTTCTTCGTTCGTTATTTGAATTGGACGAAACAGGGTGCGTTGGAATCGCAGAGACGAGAGCCACGTTGCAGTGTAGATCCGGGAGTGTTTGGAGCTCATTAAATTTTAGGTTAAATCGAACGTCGTTCGATTTGATTTAAAATCGTAAAAATCAAGGTGAGTGTTTTATAACGCTCACAACGTACTGAATATCTTTATGGTAGCTAAATTTGATATTATGAAGTGATGTAAATTTTATTTGTCGTTGTTTGATAAAATTAAATTGTCATATAGATTGTCATTTGAGTTCACCGTTGAAAATTAAATTGACGGTCAAATTGAAATTAAAATTGAATTGCGATTAAATTACCTGATATTGATAATTATGAAATTGCCGTGAATTGTATTGTCTATTGGATGATGTATTTCGGTGGATGCTATTGGTTGATATTTAAATGTTTGGATATTTATTTGCTTATATATGTCCTGTTATGCATACATATGACGCTGTGATTTGGTTTAAGTGATATATATTCATCCCTGACATTTAATTGAAATAAATAATCACTTGACCATAGGATAGAAAATTATATACGGACACCGGATTGGTTAAATTAATAAATTTTAAAATCGTTGATTCGAAATTCATTTAAATGTTTGATTTAAAAGTTATAAGTAAAATCAATTTATAGAAACCGAATTTATCGCAAAAATTGAGTTTGGAATGTTGAAATAAATTTTGGTTAAAAGAAATTGTTAAATAATTTAAGCTGAGACTTTGAAATAAAAAAATTGGGATATGATTGAATTTCCAAAACTTATTTGTTTTGAAGATTAAACATTATTTCGAGCTTTGAGTATTGCTAAGTAAAGGTGATATAAAAATGATATTTTGAAATTGAGCTTGGAATTGAATCATATTTGAAATTTGGATTTAAATTTGAATATTGAAGGAAAATTTGTTAAGTGTTATAAATTGATATTTTGAAAAATCAAGCTCCAAATCGATATAAATTGAAATTGAAGTAATTTAAGGTGAATGTAGAATTGAATTAATTTGAAGTCAAAGTTGACATTGATTTGAATTGAAATCGAAATTGAATCGGTAGAATGGAAATTGAAATTGATTTGAATTGGGAAGTTATAATTAAAATGGTCTGGTTTTGAAGCTGTTTCATTTTGTTTTCCAATTTTCTCTGTTATATAAACCATCTTTAAATACTTAAACTATTTTAACCTATATTAACTATATTAAGTTATTTTTAACCCATCTTAAACCATGTTAACTTATTTTAATTATATTTAATCTATCTTAAATCCATTTAACTATATTAACTTAATTTATCTATTTGAAATCCATTTAGAGATTTTAAGTATCTTTAACTATTTTAATTATTTAAAACTACTTTTAAACCACTTAAAACTATTTTCTAAATTTCAAGTTGGTCAATAAGGTGAAATGTTTATGTTTAAATCTTGAATTTAAATGCTAATTGGGTTAAATGAAGTTGCAACCTAAATTGAAATTCGAAATGATTTTGAAATCGAAATGAGATATTGAGGCGAAAAATGATTTTGAAACGGAATCTTACATTTTGAATGGATATGATGATGTTTGAAATGGATTTGATTTTTTTGAAGCGAATATGATATTTTGATATCAATTATGAATCGATTTGAAATGTAAAAGAGCCATCGGTGTAATAATACGTAGTTATTAAGAGACCGGGATAGAATATGGACATACTCTCTGTCGATACCGAATACCACTTTAATAACTATTATACGCGGAGTGTTGATCCAGAATGAAGTGGATGGTTTGGTGAACGCGTTGACTGAAGAAAGAGAACGATATTGGATGGGTAAATGGGTTTTGGTTTAAACTCCAAGGGTATGATTTGATATATTAGAGATAAGTGTATACGTTTATTTCAAACGATTTGAAAAAACCAGGCATTTAAATTTCTAAGTTATGTTAATTAGTAATTTTCAAATTATTTGAATGAAATAGTGAATAACCAGAATTTATAAAATAAGAGGATTAAGATATCTAAGCTTATGTTTGGGAAAACTTTAGAGTTGTAGTGTACCTTTAAAGTTAAAAGGTAAAGAGGATTTAAATAAATTAAATTGGTGAACATTCTAATTAAGTAAAATGAAATTCTATAAATTTGTATAATACCAAATTTGCATTCTAATAACATATAATATGACTTACCAAATATTAAGAAGTTGAAATGATGTTTTGGATATGCAATGAGATGTTGTACAAATAAAAAGAACCTGAAAATAATTGAAGTATACAAATAAGGAAAACTCAAGAGGAATTAAAATGTATATAAATGGAAAATTTAGTTGTGATAAAAATTATAAATACTTAAATATAACATGAAATGATGGATGGATAAATGGAACAAGCGAGTGAAATTAAGAAAGAAGATAAATGAATCGTATTATATCTTTGTAAATCGGTTATAGAAAATAAATATAAATTGCAAAGGGATTGAAAAAAAATTGAATTTGTAACCTTTAAGATAACTGTAAACTAAGAAAAGTCATTTATGAGATGTTAGACTTTTATAGGATGATTAATAAACTAAAGTGCGGGTTAATAAAATGTTCCATAAATAAATTTGTTATTAACTAAAATTATGAAATTGAAGTAAATGAAAACAAAAGAATTTGGTATAGCTAAGAATCAATTGGAAAATGAAATTGAATTTAATTAAATTATATAGAATGTTTAAAATGAACTTGAGTGAGCAAATTCTACGATATGATGTTTAAGGAAAGATAATGTTAAAGAATATGCTATGTAAAGAAACGAATATACTAACTAAATAATGGATTGTGAATAATTAATTGTAAATAAAAATAAAAGTCAATAAAATAATTTAGTATAGATAAATTGGATAGAAATCCATTGGAAGGTAATACGTGAGTTGTACGTATATTATTTTGTTCGCATAACGATTTGATCCAAATTCGAGCATAAAATTTCGAGATGATTTATATCGATCCAAGTTAGGATTTTTTCACTCGATTCTCAACGGCGAACCTTGGATATGGGTTTTTGATTTGATTCTGGAATTCTCTATCATAGTATATGGCTATGCAAGGAGAGTAACAGTTTCCAATCAAGGAACCAAATCTGAGTCCGCACTAGAGATTCGTGTGAACGATACTAGTTGGAAGTGAAATTGTGTGATCGAATAAGCGATTAGATTTGATATTGCTCACGGATGATATATGTACGGCTTACGGACTTAATTAAAGCTAATGTTGGAAATTGAAGATGCCAAATATAAAATGATTCTTTTAAATTGTATAATTGGATATCATTGGTAAATGAGATGCAGGTATTTAAAATCAAGAAAATATGGATTGCCCGACAAAAGGTACATGTTTATTTTGTCATTGGATTTGGTGATTTTTGATGAGCCACTTGGCTTTTGATTTTCTTTTGTTGGTTTGGGGCCCGTAGAGGCATTTTGTAGCTGTACCGATCAAGCCACGCAAAGGAGACTCTGCCGAAATTTTTTGTAAATCCGGGTGTTAGAAATTTTTTCTAGTTTTAAAATTTTATAACTTGTTTTGATAACTAACTCGTAAACTTCATAGGCTAATCAGAGTAGCGTAGTGGAAGTGTAGTAATGACTTTATAAATGGAATTTCATTGTTTTATAAGTTGGTAACTTTGAATAAAATATATCTAATGTTGAATTTTATACTTAGTTCCTTTTCCCTTCTTTTACCTTTTCGGGGACGAAAAGTTTTGAGTGGGGGAGAGTGTAACGACCCTTAAATTTTTGATAATTAAAATAGTTAATTTAATAAGATTTCATGGTTTAATGAGGGAAGAATTAAAAATTTGTAATTTATTTATGATAATAATAACTAGAATGAATTGCAACAAATTTTATCTAAGTTAATTATTTATGAATTGAATGAAATCCCAAATTCAATTGAAATAATATATAGTCAATGGTAATGGAATGAAGCTGTATTATATAGGAAATTGTGACACTTGCTTGTAAATAATAAAATTTTAAGTGCGATTAAAAGTTAATGGTGATAATTGTTTAAGTTACCTATTCATTTAGTTAGTCAAATTGAATTTAGGAACCAATTGCAATTGAAATGAAAGTTTATATATTAGTTGAGTGCATTATCTTTAACTGAAGTTAAATAATAATGTGGAATTCATTTGATGTAATAAAGTAATCGACTGACAATGAAAATTTATTTAAATTCCAATATTGAAATCCGTCAAATATTGAACAATTAAATTGTTTAAATTTAATATTTGGAATTTATTGAATAATTGAATAACGGAAATTGAAAAACTGATTAATGGAAATGGGTGTTCTATAATTTGAATTTGTTAAATTTTATAAGTTTGTTTTTGAATATTTCAAAAGATAGTGATTTAAGAATAATCAAATTTGTTTAAATTTAATATTACAAATGTTTGAATAATGAAATTCCGAATTTGATATGATTAATTTGATATTGAAATTTAATATATGAAATAGAGTGAATAACTGAAATTTAATTTAATTTAATATGATTCAAATTGGTTCCCAAAGTAAATGTAAGTTATATTTGGATTATAATAGAGTTAATAAGATTTGAAAATTGGAATTTTTAGCAATTATGTAAATTTTGAAAAGTCGTCGATTTAAATCGACGAGTTAAAATAGCCTTCCGGGGCACAGTCTCGGAATTCAATGAAACCAGTTCCATTAGATCCATAATAGTTTATTATTATCGGGTTTCAATTTCCATAGCAATCGGAGTAGTCGTTTGACCATGGCAGCTCAAAACGCTTAGAAATTAATTTAATCGATTTAATTTAAAATTGATTGTTTATCTCCGTAACTCGCACATACGATCGAATTAGGCCCTGAAACATGTTTCATTATGTTCGGAATGTGGGTAAAACATTATAAATGCCTGGCAGAACGTTTCATTTGGAGTCCGTTTGAAAAAGTTGAAAAATAATAATATTTTATTTATGTACGTTTACATATATACGCGTATCCTCAGTAAAAACCCTAGCTATCTCTAGCCGCCTTTTTTTTGTTTCAATGGCCGAAAAGTCACGAATTTCCACCCTCAATCTCTCCTCATCCGAGCCGTTTTATCCTAAACCTCCAACACGAATATCGTAGAGCTGGGTGAGACCTCTCCATCCAACGGCAGATTTTGTTTATCGTCGCCGTTTGGAGCCACAGAGGGGCTGTGAAGGTGGGCCGTTCGATCGAGATTTTCGGGTAAGGTGATAGCCGATCTCGATGAAACTCGGGCCGGTGGTGGCTATCGCGTAGACGCGACCGGTGGTGGTCTCCGATCGAAGTCGAGGAGAGAGGTGGAGGAGAGACGTTCGGTTGTGGGTTGCGTGCGTTTTGGGTTTCCTCCATTCGTATTACCTGTAGCGAATGCAATTAGGAAGAAGGTGGAACGCGGCTTGGATCCCTCGGATCTAAGTTTGAACGTGCAGGATTGAATCTGGTATAAAAATTTAAAAGAAATTAGTAATTTAATTTTATATTAAATCGTATAAACTTGTAAATACTGTATCTTCTTCGTTCGTTATCAGAATTGGACGAAACAGGGTGCGTTGGAATTGCAGAGATGAGAGCTACGTTGCAGTGTAGATCCGGGAGTGTTTGGAGCTCATTAAATTTTAGGTTAAATCGAATGTCGTTCGATTTGATTTAAAATCGTAAAAATCAAGGTGAGTGTTTTATAACGCTCACAACGTACTGAATATCTTTTTGGTAGTTAAATTCGATATTATGAAGTGATATAAATTTTATTTGTCGTTGTTTGATAAAATTTAATTGTCATATAGATTGTCATTTGAATTCACCATTGAAAATTAAATTGACAGTCAAATTGAAATTAAAATTGAATTGCAATTAAATTACCTGATATTGATAACTATGAAATTGCCGTGAATTGTATTGTCTATTGGATGATGTATTTCGGTGAATGCTATTGGTTGATATTTAAATGTTTGGATGTTTATCTACTTATATATGTCCTGTTATGCATACATATGACGTTGTGATTTGGTTTAAGTGATATATATTCATCCCTGACATTTAATTGAAATAAATAATCACTTGGCCATAGGATAGAAAATTATATACGGACACCGGATTAGTTAAATTAATAAATTTTAAAATCGTTGATCTGAAATTCATTTAAATGTTTGATTTAGAAGTTATAAGTAAAATCAATTTACAGAAACTGAATTTATCGCAAAAATTGAGTTTTGAATGTTGAAATAAATTTTGGTTAAAAGAAATTGTTAAATAATTTAAGTTGAGACTTTGAAATAAAAAAATTGGGATATGATTGAATTTCGAAAATTTATTTGTTTGAAGATTGAACATTATTTCGAGCTTTGAGTATTACTAAGTAAAGGTGATATAAAAATGATATTTTGAAATTGAGCTTGGAATTGAATCATATTTGAAATTTGGATTTAAATTTGAATATTGAAGGAAAATTTGTTAAGTGTTATAAATTGATATTTTGAAAAATCAAGCTCCAAATCGATATAAATTGAAATTGAAGTAATTGAAGGTGAATGTAGAATTGAATTAATTTGAAGTCAAAGTTGACATTGATTTGAATTGAAATCGAAATTGAATCGGTAGAATGGAAATTGATTTGAATTGGGAAGTTATAATTAAAATGGTCTGGTTTTGAAGCTGTTTCATTTTGTTTTCCAAATTTCTCTGTTATATAAACCATCTTTGAATACTTAAACTATTTTAACCTATATTAACTATATTAAGTTATTTTTAACCCATCTTAAACCATGTTAACTTATTTTAATTATATTTAATCTATCTTAAATCCATTTAACAATATTAAATTAATTTATCTATTTGAAATCCATTTAGAGGTTTTAAGTATCTTTGACTATTTTAATTATTTAAAACTACTTTTAAACTACTTAAAACTATTTTCTAAATTTCAAGCTGGTCAATAAGGTGAAATGTTTATGTTTAAATCTTGAATTTAAATACAAATTGGGTTAAATGAAGTTGCAACCTAAATTGAAATTCGAAATGATTTTGAAATCGAAATGAGATATTGAGGCGAAAAATGATTTTGAAACGGAATCTTACATTATGAATGGATATGATGATGTTTGAAATGGATTTGATTTTTTTTGAAGCGAATATGATATTTTGATATCAATTATGAATCGATTTGAAATGTAAAAGAGCCATCGGTGTAATAATACGTAGTTATTAAAGGGACCGGGATCGGATATGGACATACTCTCTGTCGATACCGAAAACCACTTTAATAACTATTATACGCGGAGTGTTGATCCAGAATGAAGTGGATGGTTTGGTGAACGCGTTGACTGAAGAAAGAGAACGATATTAGATGACCCCTGACATGACTAAAACAGGAGCTGCGCTGGGCCATTGAGGTTCGCCATCTCTAGCGGACACACTTCTTCGATACTATATCTATTACTTTTGTGATTCAATTTGGGTGCACCCCTTGATTTGGGAGTGTTGTTTCGCGGTGTTGAGGTAGCTGCTGGCTATGCTCAACATCAGTCCGGATCACGCAACTACTAGTATCCTAGTTGGTATCGCCTCATGTACTCTGTCATACTGATTATCCTATTCACGACCACTACGTTTTGTTTTGTGTTATACCTATGGGGTACCCTCTGATAACCACTAGTTTACGGTGGGGTTTACAGTGCTGTATAGACTATGGCATTATAAAATGTGTTAAGGGGAATTATGGTAACGCCTTAACGCTATTTTAATACTTTTACTTTACTGTAGACATATTATAATAGTGTATTGTACTACATAGTAGATAGTTTAACGGATCCTTGAGAGATGGAAAATCCCGTAACATCTCTTAAGTTATTACACTCACGTTGACACTGGACAGGAGATGTCAAACCCCGTAAACATCTCTGACGCCGTCACACTCATATTTATTTACGACTGATTTAACTTACATAAGGATATTTTAGTCCTGACTCGAGTGTTTTGTCTTTTCATTTCGCTCGGGTCAGACCTGAGTTTTCAGCTTATTGAAGATCTATTCTGGAGGACGGAGATGAAGATTTGGTATGCTATTTCTATTATTATCTTTGCATCATGCTGTCTGCTGCATAATTTTATTTGTTCTGTTGTATATGTATAACTCTGATAAATGTTGTATGAATAATGATCAAAGTATTGTAAACAGCTTCATGAACTGTTTATTTGACTATTATATTTTATCGTTCCGCTGCAAGATTTTGTGTTGTTTCATTTCCTTTATTTCCCTTTCTTTCCTTTTCTTATTTACCCCAGTAACCGTCTGTCCTTTTGAATGGTTTGGAATCGGCATGTGTATTCGACCGTCGGATTAAACTGTCCAAAAAGGTGGGTCGTTACACAACTAGTGTGGAATTCCTGATGTTATTATTTTATTGACTTATTTTCTTTGTTTTAGACTCGTTTGCACTTGTTGTCACTTCTAAAAAGATAGGATTTAAAGTTAGTGTTCCCAAAAAGAGAAAAAAAAATAAAAAGATGATATTCCTGCCTTATCTCGATTGAGCAAACCTGCTTCCATTAAGGACTCTATTGCCAAAGCAATTGAAGCATTAGAAAAGGAAGTAGATGAGGAGGCTCTGCTAATATTCCATTTTTTCCCTAAATAAACGGCCTAAGCTTGTGGGTGATTTTACTCCTACTGTTGTGGATGAGGAAGAATATATGACCATTGACTTGAGCCCAAGGTTGTTAATCAAGAATCTCATAAATTTCAAGAATCTACTAAGGTGGCTCGCTCTTTGGATCCCTTCCTCACAATTTATTTTCCTACATCTACGATAGCTCATAGTCAATTATATGCTGATCTTGGGAAGTCTCCTTCCCCAAAAGACCCTCTTCCTTTAGAGACCCATATCCAGTCTCCTATGGCCAGTTTTGACGACCTTGTTTGATAGGTCATCCAATCTCCCTCTATTGCTTCTCTTGGGTCATCGCAATCCTTAACTTATTCTAGGGATCTTTTCATTATTCTTAAGCATCTTTTATTAGCACGCATTTCCTTTCATTTGGTTAAGTTTTAGCTCCATATTTCTTGTCCTAACTTAAACTTGTTATCCATTCTAAGTGAAAGAACATGTTTCTCCTTCAAGAGGCTTCTCAACGACCTTCTAACAAAGTGCTTGAGCTCAAAAGATAGATCTCTTCACTTAACCATAATATAATTGATATTGCATCGGCAAGAGAGGAAGCTGTTACTGAGAAACGAAAACTCATCTCCTTACTTAATGAAGAGAAAAATCCTAGCCAATTGCTAGAAAAGTTGGTGGAGGCATTGTATGCAGACCTTGATAAGGTCAATAGGGAGAAAACCAAGCTAGTCGAGAAGGAAGTGAAAATGTTAAAAGCGGATTTCGAGAGGGCTAATGAAGAAAAACCAAGTTATCTAATAAGAACAAATCCTTGGAAGACAAGCTACAGAGGGAAACTAGCATCTTTGCCTACTCGAATAGTATTATCAGTGACATTAAAAAGAAGGTAACCTCTTTCCTCAACGATGCCCTTTCTAAAATTACTGAGAAATATTATGAAAAATAATTGTTTGTGGCATATACAATTAACACTCAAAGTGCCTAGACTTACATTTTCCATCCCTCCCATATTGAAATGCAAAATTTAAAATAAATTTTAGTCTTAAACTAAATAAAGATAAGAAGGCTCTTTAGGAAGAGTTTCCTGCTGAAGAGAAGGTTAATGCTGAAAAATGGCTAACCTTTGATGATCCTCCAATCGATGAAGAGACAGAATCCAACAAAGAAGAAGATGACAACGATGACGATGGTGGTGACGTTGATAATGATGGTAATGGAATGGGTCCTCGAGGACCAAAAGATGGAGGAGATGGATCATGTGGTCCTAACTTAGACTTATCTGCTCATAACGCATGCTTCATTAAATTCCTTGATTCTCAAGATACTAGTAAGAAAGATGCTACTTTAAAAGATAGCAATCCCCCAGTCATCGGCTGAAGAATAAAACTCATACTCAAGTTCTGGCCTCACAAGTATGGAGTTCTTTATTTTAGATGTTTAAGACTATCTGTTTAGCTCTTAATTGATAAGCTTACTAATTTAGTTAAAAAAATAAGGATAAATATTATTATGGGACTCTTTGTGAAAAGTGTGTGAATAGAGAGAATCGATTGAATAGAGAATTTGAAAAGTTAGTTAAAGAATACAATGCCCTGTTTGACAAATACAAACGCCTATCTAGTGATACCGCATGGTTACAATTTTTTAAGGAGAAGCAAGCCACCCCTCGCTTGAAAAGAGCTCTTCTATATAAAGAATGGATTACAAGAGAGAATATTGAATTAATGACTCTCTTTTAGATGCTAATTGATGATAGAAATGCTTTGGTGGAGTTCCTGTATAGATTCCATTCTAAGGGTCAGTTTGTAGACTTCTCATACTTGGGCAAAAATAATGGGTGTTTGCTTAGACGCCTTCATAAAAGATATCTAGATGATCACAAAGTTATCCATGTCCTGGGGCTTGTTGGAACTTATCTATGGTCGCTAGTGTTCCTATTTCTCCTAATATTCTTCCTCCCGAAATGATTAAGTATAATAAAGGAGGATTTGTTTTTGAATTTGATCAAAGATCGATATTTCATGAAGCTAAATGATTGTATAATTGTAATATGTAATTCAAGTAGCTTATAAATATTATCGCTTTTGTCTCTTTAATTTTCATAAATTATACATATTACGGAGCTCTCTAATAGTCCTATTCCTATAACACTTTTGAGTAAGTTTACCAAGTTAAATAGAAGTCTTTACCCATCGGAACATCTCAGTTTGCAAGACAATGCTTTCTAAGAGATCTACAAGAATTGTACTCACGATTCTCCTATTTTCGTTTTGATTTCGTGGGCAATGAGAAGGACAAACTACTTAGTGAAATTCAAACTTGTCGTGCCAAACTGCTATGTGGTCACACTTACCCTTTAGTCAGAAAATGGGATCATTATCAATTCCCCCTAGTTAATACTTCAGAGGGGATTAAAGCATCTTTTGGTTCTACCCTTACCTTATCTGTAAGGTCACTTGAAAGGGCCAAAACCGTTGTTTCAAAGCTTTAAGAGTTATTTGAATGTTCAGGAATGGCATCGTGATATAATTTGAATTTCCTTATTGTTCATAAACTTTGCTACTATTAACGGAAGAGCTTACTTTTCATGAATTGATTTTCATTCTACTTATTCTAAATAGGAAAGCCAGTTAGTGCTTGGACCTGGTCCTGTAGATGCTCTTTCTTGATTGAACATTATCAAAGATAAACTGATAGTAGATATTGAGAAGAAGCGGTCTTCAAAAGGCGCTTCAGCTTTATGGTTTTTGGATAACCCAGAAGCGCAAGAGTGGAATAGGGAATATTATTAATTAAGATCGACATTTAGAAACTATAAAGAAATAACCTTTAGCATAGAGGATTAAATTAAATAGAAGGACAACGTATTTTAAGAATTGAAAATGAACATTGACATGGTCTATCTTTAGTCGCACCCGATTTAGAAATGGCTAAATTACATCATTGTATAAATGATATTAAAGTGGATTTAATGAAAGTCTAGTATCTTTCTAGTCTTTAGAACTCATTGTGAGTGGAGGCAATTTTGGCCTTCCTACTCCTACTCCTGGGAGGATGATAAGATCTCAGTCTTTAGTTAGCTAAGAATTTCCTACTTTATTAAACCCACTTTTGGGTCAAAATAACAAAGTGATCTCCAAGTGGGGTAGGCAAGTCAATTTCGAATGTACGTAATTCTTTATTAAGAAACAGAATGAAAAGTTTCTCAACGCCTTAGTGATTATGAAAGTCAGGCTGAAAAGCTTGAGCATGAGAAACACACTCTCAGGAAGGAGATTAAAGAATTAAAGAGCATGGTCCAAATCTTAAAAGTAGCCAATAAGACTCATAAGCATGCACCGATGACTCAAATTGATTCAGTTGATGATGCGAACACCATTCGAAGGAAAGAGAATAAACTCAAACAACTTTTGGATGTGGCCATTCACCATATTACCGATTCTTGCTGGTCGCTGAAGATCTAAGTAGGATAGCATAGAGCATTGAAATTTAGTAGAGAATTGCTTGTAGATCTTTAAATAGACCCCATTTTGTAGATCAATTTATGTAAAAATTGAACCTGTGGCTTTTGTATATATCATATCAGATAATAAATAAATTTGTATTTAAATGAACGTTACCTTGAATTTACCATAGATACTTTTGAGTGTGCTGAATTATTTGAGACGTATATCTTACTTTCCAACATTTTGAGCATTTACTTTATAAGCCAATAATCTGCCAGTTAAGAGAACCAGGAACCTTATGGATTGAGTATTCGGCATTTTAGTTGGTATGAAGACCATAAATTTTGACCTTGATATAAGAGTCTGCCTCTTTGTCTAGTAATAGAGATTCTTGTTATATTAAGAAATTTGAGTTCCAATCTGAACTTAAAAGATCAAAAACCGACTTAGTGATGCCCCATTCTTGAAGTAAGTTTACTTTAGCATTAGTTGTTTTCCTTATTTTAGGAAGTCTTTTGATAGCAAACCAGAAACCAAACTAACAATAATAGAATCCTTTTAAATAGTAGGCTAGAATATCAGTTGTTAATTCTTCATTAAGCCCAAAACTACAAGGAAAGTGGATTTGGATAAGCTAAAATAATCCTATGGAAAGTTGCTAGGATGGAGTATGCATCACGTTGCTTCCATGAAAGTCTTATGAATATTAAATTTCAAAGCTAGAGCCATGTCATGTCTTATAACAGTTAACAGTTCAAATCGTGTAGAGGAATCAAACTCAAATTATGAGTACTTTTGAAATTCGAAGTAGGTTATGATGTAAGAATCACAAATGCTTTGGAACTCGAAAGCAAGCCATAATTCAAGTAATCTTGATCTTATTCCAAATAATGTTGAATGTACAATGTCGTATGTGAAATTCAAACGCTATAATTTGCTTTAAATTTCCAAATCAATCTTAGGTTATAAGATTTAAAATGTAAGAAAAGAGAAAAGAATGATTTGTCCCCTCTTCATACCCCTTGGTCCGTATTTATAAAGGTTGAAGGATGCGACATCGCTGCTGTGTGTCCAGGCGGCATGCTTGACCTCCAGCATTATCCATGTTGATGGCACATGGCATCGAGCTCCAACGTCCTCTCACTCAATGGTGAACTTCATTGCTGGGTACCCATCCTGCCTTGATAGTTTTCATTGATAACGTTCAATATCAACATTGTATTGAGGATATGTGGCCTCCTTTAAAGGTTGATGTGCGGTATTACTATGCCACGACATCAATAAGCTGTGACATTGGCAATGATTGGCATTGATAATAAGTGGCATGGATAGCAAGCGACATTAATAACAAACGGCATTTATAGAACACATCACTGATAACATGTGGCATTGATATTATGTGGCATTGATAAAAGGTGGTATTCATGATAAGCAACATTAATAACATGCGGCATTGATAATAAGTGGCATTGATGATGAATGGCATTAATAAGATACATCATTGGTGACAACATTAACAACATGTAGCATTAATGATAACGTTACTTAGTAATTGGAAATTTTTATGGTGTGAGATACTCATGTCCCCGTGGATATCATATATTATCCATGCCGCATGTTTTATATCGCAATTTATTAATACCGTGTTGTCTTCAAAATGCATTGACCTCATAAGATATGCCATATTGACTCTATGTCGCATCTAACCAATGTTGCATTGACTTTATACCGCATTAATTATATGGAGTGTTTAATTAATACTGTATAAATTTTATGCCCCATGGGTTCTATGTGGTATTTTATTTTGTAACGCAATTATTGTGACAAACTCATAGGTTATTTATACTCTACAAAAATGTATTATTTACTTACATAAAATATTTCAACACCAATTCACTAACTGTTTCGACATTACTTATTGATGTTGGATAATTTTTAATTCGTTATCGAGTACTATTACGACATTGTGTTATAGCTTTCAATAACGCTATTGATATGACGTTCGACATTGATTATAAATTAATCAATTTAATCAAAACACTTAATATATGTTTAGGATAATTGAATTTTATGCCATTATAAATTTACTTTCTTATTATAACGTCAATATTTATTATTGTACTTTTGTTTGACCAAAAGCTCAAGTACTTTATGAAGTAAATATTTACTATCCACTGGTCATTGACTTGTTGTCAATATTATGCTGGTTTCTAATCCTCTATCATTTTGGTGTTATGATTCTAGATATCATATGAATCAGTTTATTACCCTTTGTTTTAGCATGTAAAAACTTATTATGATTGTTTCAACCGTCATCTTTCTGATTCGGTGTAATATCACTTTGCAGGCAGATGGAAGGAAAGAAACCAATCACAAAAACAGTCAAGATGACCGCTAAGAACTTGAAAACTCCTTTTACTAAGAAAGTGGATAATCTTCTTAAACGCTCATTCATCACCACCCAAGAAGAGGTAGATTCCATCTTTAAGTAATTTATAATTGTAGGCATAAAAGCTATTCCGCCGATCCTTTCGGTAGAATCAATAACCTTCCAGAAGGATTTTTCCCCTTCGCTCCAATCCAAATACGACATTCAACATATCGTCCTTTTCCAGGCTTTATCTTGAGATAACTGGAACACCTGAATATTGCTCCAATCTAGTTATCTCCAAACTCATACACTTACTTAACTTGCTTGAAGCTTCTTTCCAGCTTGGCTAAGCTTCCCTCCTTAAATGCTGAAGTTCTTCATTACATAGCTTGCCCTACAAAAATTAGTGAGCAACTGGGTAATCCATTATATCACATTCATCCCCTCTCAAAGAGTTTAATTGCCAATGCTATCAGCAAAATCAAGGACTGGGAGATTCAGTCTTCTACAATACATGCTACTTTCGAATTAAGGGAACTTTTTATGTTGCAAGTATGTTTCTATTCCCTATTACTTATGTTATATTCATCACTTTCTTACAATAGGTATTTTCTTTTAGATCTGGCTCGTAAACAATTAAACCCCATTGGTATTGAAACTGTTCAATTCTTGACTATGGCATCTTAGAGCAGGGGTGATAGGCTTTTGCTTTTGGTGGAAGCGAATCTCCGTCCATACTTACTAATTTAGGATAATCATATAATACTTGAAGAACCCCCAATGATGAAAGGAAATGCTTAAGGGAAATTATCGTTGGTTACCAAAAGTAGAAATTTTTTCTCCACCTCTTCTCTAATTCAACTCGAGCCTACAAGTAAATTTTAATATATCTAATACTAAATTCCTAATATTATCGTTTTATTAACTTCTATTTTCATTTAGGTTCGTCTACCCTTGTCGTTGCTTCTAAAGAAGCAAGGGTTAAAGATTATGTTCCTAAAAAGTGGAAGAATAATGATGAAGCTCCCGCTTAGTCTCAGTTGAGAAAATCCATTTCTATTAAGGACTCCATTACTATAACCATTGAAGCGTTAAAAGAAGATATAGGCAATGATGTTCTTATTGATATTCCTTCTCCTTTTCAAAGTTAAAGGCCCAACTTATGGGCGACTTCACTCCTATTACTATAGATGGGGAGGGATATATAAACATCAGTTCAAGTCCAGAAGCGGTGTGGGTAAATATCCAAAGCAACTAAAGGAGGCTTAGACTCCCAAGCCCTATTTAAATACTATTTTTCCCTTTTCTCCAATATCTGTCAATCGCATGTGCACTTGTCATGTTCTGTTTCTTTCTTTGGATGATCTCTTCTTTCAAAGGCTTAGACTCTACCTCTTGTGAAGAATTTTGATGCCTCTTGTGAAGAATTTTGATGAACTTGTTTAATTGGCCATTCAATCTCCTTTCATGATTTCTCTCAGATCATCGCAGTTTCCAACTTATTCTAATGTCTTAAATAGCTTATATCAGTATGTATTATGTTTACTTGGTTAATTTCAAACTTGTAGTCCCTTTCTGGCTTAGACTAGTTATAAATTCTAGGTGGAAAGCATACGTTTCTCCTCCTTCCAATGAAGTGGCCGAGCTTAAAAGAAAAATCTCTTTGCTTAAAAATAGTATGACTGATGTCACTACTGCAAGTGATGAGGTTGTACTTGAAAAGATTAAACTCGCTTCCTCTCTTAATAAGGAAAAAAGCCAGGTAATTGTTGAATGAAGAAGTGAAAAACTTGAACGATGACCTTCAAAAGGCAAATAAATTCAAAGTAGAAGTTGACAAGGTGATCAAAGAAAAGTCCGAGCTAGCTAAGAAGAACGAACCACTAGAAGCTAGGTTGCAAAGGAAGACCAACATCCTAGCTTATTCAAATAACATTATTAGTGATGCTAAGAAGAAAGTCACTTCCTTTATCAATAACGCTCTTCTTAAAATCACTAAAAGGTGTTATATAGATGCTTTGTTTGTGGCGTATGATAATAATATTCGAAAATGCCAAAACTTGGACTTCATTCCTTCCAGATTGGAATGAGAGGTTTAAAAGAAAGTTTGGTCTTAAGGTAAGGAAGGAAAAGAAGACTATTTAGGAAGAATTCCCTACTAAAGAGGAAACTAATGCTGAAAAATGGCTGACATTTGATGATCCTCCAATTGCTAAAGTAACAAAGTTTGATGGGGAGGAAGAAGAGATGATGATAAAGGTGATGATGATCATGGTGATAACGGTGATGATGGTGATAATAAAAACAACGATGACAATGGTGGTGGTGATGGGAAGAGTCACCATGGTCCGTCAAACAAAAAGGATGGATCAAAAGATGTTAACCTGGACTCAATAGTCCAAGACACGGAGATCGTCGATATCTCTAATCCGTCAAGGAAGGATTCTCTATAGAAGAGCAATGCTCCCATAAATCACAAATCCAAAGGGAAGGAGCGGATTTCCTCATCTCAGATTCCACCTTCTCGGGTATGGATTTTTTTATCTAAATGTTTCGATATATCAAATAGTTCTTAGTTAATACATTTATCATTTTACTCAAGGAAAAAGTTGGGATATCATTATGAAGTTCTGCTCGAAAAGAAACAAATGGAAATTGATCGACTAAATAAGGAGTTGGATAGACAGTTGAAAGTGTATAGTGATTTGTTGGAGAAATATAATAGTCATGTTGCTAGTGCATCAAAATTAAGATTTTTTTTAAAAATGACAAGTTTCTCCATGGACGAAGAAAGCACGCCTTCATTTGGAGAGACTTTTGACAAAGAATATAAAGCTCATGACCCTCTTTTGGATGCTGATGACAGGACTGCATTGGAGGAGTTTCTCTATATAATTTATTCCAGGGATAAATTTGTTGATTTCTTCCATTTAGAAACAATTGTGGGGGTTTACTTAGGTGCCTTCATCGAAGATACTTTGATGATCATGGGTGTGATCCTTATCTTGGGTCATGTTGGAATCTTCCAAGAGTCGCTTCTATCCCTCTTTCTTCTCATATCTTCCTTCGGAAAAAATTAAATACAATAGGAAGCGATTTATATAATAAGAAAACAATTTTATATGAACTTGAATAATTGTATAGTTGTGCTATGTAACTAAAGTAGCTTACGAATTTTATCATTTTTTTTCTATTATTAGTCTAATTCATTATATCATACAGATTAAAGAAACCTCAAGCAGTCTTGTTTCCATGGAACTCTTCAGTAAATTTGTCAAGTTAAAGAAGGATTTTAAGGAGAAATCTTTAACTCTCAGCACATCTTAGTTTGAAAGATGCTACTTTCTTAGAGATTTAAAAGAAGTCTACATGCAATTTCCTCATTTTTGTTCTGATTTCTTAGGTGGTGAGAAGGATAAATTACTGAGTGAAATTCGAACTTATCACACTAAACTGATATGTTATCTCGTCAGCACTCCAGTCGAGGAATGGGATGATCATCGATTCCCTCCCATTAACATCCCTAATGGGATTAAAGCTGCTTTTGATTCTACTCTTACCCTTTATGTTGGGTCATTTAAAAAGGCCAAAGTTTCTGTGTCAAGACTTTAAGAGTTAGTTGAATGTTCTAAAATAGAACCGTGATGTAATTTGAATTACTTATCATTTGTAAGCTTTTGTTGCGATAAATAAAAGAGAATATTTTTCATGCATTAATTCTTATTCTATTTATTTTGATTATGAAAATCAACTAGCACTTGCACCCGATTCTCTAGATGTTTTCTCGCAAGTGATCAGGATTAAAGATAGACTAATGGCTGATATTGAAAAAAGGCGGTCTTCCCAAGATGCTTCTGCTTTACAGTTTTCAAATATTCCGAAGGAAGGGGAATGGCATAGGAAATACATTCAATTAAGGTTGATTTTTAGAGGTTTGAAGGATAAAAATTCTAGCTTGGAAAGGGACATTGAAGAGAAAGACAAAGGAGTTCAGCAGCTAAAAGAAAAGATTGACTCAGCTTAGAATCTAGACCTTCAGTTGAGATTGATGCCGAAATGGCTAGATTGCATCAGCAAACAAATGATCAGTGGAGCTAATGAAATCCATTGCCAGTCATTAGAGCTCATCATAAGTGGATCTGAGTTCATCCTTCCTACTCTAACTCCTATTAGAATAACTAAATCTCAATCTTTGGCTAGTTAAGAATTTACTGCTTTGTTAAATCCTTCAACAGGTCTATGTAATGATGCGATCTCCAATGGAGTAGACAATTTAAATTTGAGAGCATACAATATTTCAGTAAGAAATGGGATGAAAAAGTATCTCAATGTCTCAATGACTATGAAATCCAAGTTAAAAAGCATGGGCATGATAAAACATTCCTAAATAGGAAATTGAAGAACTAAAGAGCTTGGTTACACTCTTAAAGGAGGCAATAAGACTTTGTGGCATGCATTAAAAATTCAAATTAATTCGGTTGATGATACATATGCTATCCGAAGAAAGGAAAAGAAATCAAAGAATTTTACGGTGTGGTCATCCACCATATTACTAATCCAATAATTGCTAAAGGTATGGTCAAGATAGCATAATGATTTGAGCTTTAGCAACAAATCGCTTTAAATATACCCTTCTTTTGTCTAATTTTTGTACCTGCAACTTTGCACTTAATGTATTAAATTGTAAATAAATATATATTTGAACGTATGTTACCTTGAATGTATCGTATGTACTTTTCTCTTTTTGAGTTTGTTGAAGTATCTAAGATGCATTGTCTGCTTTCTAATATTTCAAGTTTTTGCCAATTTTCTTATTGAAAGGACCATAAGTTTGACTAACTAAGCATTCATATTTTCAGTATACAATGAGTTTTTATCATAAAGTAAGAGTTTGCTTTTTATTTATAGATACTCCACCACTTGCTTAGTAACGGAGATTCCTGTTTAATAAGAAAGTTGAATTCTAATCTATTACAAGTTTGGGAGCTAATTTAAGGAAGCTTCACTGTTAGAAAATCCTTTTGATAATGATTTGAATAGAATTCTAGAGAACCATTCTGGTTAAAAAGCGAATAGAGGACCAGAAAACCATCTGGCGGTAGGAAAAGAAGACCGAAAAACTCATATGGCAGTAAAGATCAGAATAACCATCAGGTAATAATGAAGGAAGACTAGAAAACCCATTTAGTGATTAATGCTTTGGAGCATAACAGCTCATATTTGATTGATCTTCCTCTAGAAGATTGTTTTTGATCCATTCTTTAGGATAGAGTTAAGTTAGCTTTTGAATTTGGTTGGCACCATCTTAGGTGATGATTATTATCTGGTGTTTTTGGTTTGCTATCTTAAGCAAACCAAAGATTTACCCAACCTCCCTCTAGGAGGCGCTTTAGCAAGACCTTGGAGATGGTACAAATGGCTTGTCCAGTGCGTTTGGTTAGCTTTTCTTAAATAGAACTGAGGACTTACCCGAAATTCCTCTAGAAAGCATTTTAGTGAGACCTTTGATTATGGCGCTGAAGGCTGGTTCGGTTCTTCAGTTAGGTACCAAAGGCTTACTTCATCCTTCCACTAGGAGGTGCCTTGGCTAGGCAATGTAGGCAGGACCAAGGACTTGCAGAAACCTTAGATTGGCCATTTTGTGGTTGCACCAAAGGATTACTTTGACCGCCCTCTAGGAGGTGCCTTAAATCAGTCCATTGAGATGGGATTAAGGGCTTATGCTCCGGCAAGGCCACATAGGAAGGACCGAAGGCTTAGACGGTGCTTTGACCAAGCCATCTTAGGTGGGACCAAAGGCTTGCTCCATCCTCCCTCTAGATGGAGCTTTAACTAGGTTATCTTGGCAGGATTAAAGTTTTTTTCCTTTATTTTAGGAGTTCGCTTTCCTCCTTAACAATGTAGATGCATCTATCTCATGTAGAAAATCTTATTTTATTGATGACTTGTCTGACACCTTCTTACGAATTCATTTAGCTTCCCTTGCCCTAGAAAATGGTTACTCAAGCCTTCCAAGCTTCAACATTAGTTTGTTCTATGTCCAACTAGAGCAATGACGACGACAATACAATCAAGGTTTCGTTCATTCTTTGGTGGTTTTAGGGAGCAATTCTTGGAAAGCCTTAATCTTTTGGAAGATGATTATTTCTTAGCTCTTTTGCTATATGTGATAGGCTCCTTAACTCTATTGCAAACTTTCATTTCAAAGAGTTTTGAGATTCGTTCAATTTATAGGAATGACTAAGCACATCCTCCCATCTCTTAGCGCATTGATCAAAGTCTTTTGTTAACTCTCTTTCAAAAACTTTCCCCTTGCTTGGAGCTGGATTTTGTTTCTCATCTTCATGAAAATACTATCCTTTTCATACCGCTTTTCTAGGGCAAAGATTGTGTTGGCCCCATATGAAATGGATTCAAGCTCCATTTTTCTAGATTGTAAGGAGTTATTTGTCTTTTCTTTTCTTCCATAACCTGTAGTGCCATAATTCTTAATATTTGCACCTTATGTAGCCATGGATCATTAGTAATTTGGTAAGGTAGCTTAGTCATTTACGGCTCAAAGGATCCTTGTAAAGTGATTTTAACATGATTAATTGGCATGGCTAAGCAAAACTTAGTTGATATGATTAATTAATATTAAGAATCAAAGACAGGTTAGCTTGGTATGGGATTTGCTTGGAAGGGCAAGTCTTTTAAGCCATATATATACAAGTTAGGGTAGTTCCACTCAGGGTTTAACAGAGTTGGAGGCTCAGGCCCTCCTTCTAGTACCAAAATGTTAATGAATTTCTTCGTTAACCCCAAAAGTATAAGGAAGGTAGATTTGGCTAAGTTAAATTAATCCTAGGCTAAGTTGATAGGATGGAGTATGCACCACATTGATTCCATGAAAGTCTTATGCATATTCAATATCAAAGTTTGAGCCATATCGTATGCCTTATAAAAATCAGTAGTTGAATCATGTAGAACAATCAAACTCAAGATTATGAGTGCTTTTGGAATTTGAAGCTTGTTATGATGTAAGAATACCAAATACTTTGTAACTCGAAAGCAAGCCATTATTCAAGTAATTTTGTTCTTATTCCAAATAATGTTGAATGCACAACGTCCTATATGCAATAGTTCAAGTGCTACAATCAGCTCTAAATTCCTAAATCAATTTAGGGTTACAAGATTTAAAATGTAAGAAAAGAGATAAGAATGATATGTCCCCTCTTCATACCCCTTGGTCCGTATTTATAGGAGTTGAGGGATGCAGCATGGCTGCTATGTGTCTATGCGGCATGCTTGACCTCCAGCATTATCCATGTTGATTGTGGATGGCATCGTGCTTTAACATCCACTCGCTCTATAACGAAATTTGGCACTAGGCATCCATCCCGCCTTGATAGTTCTCATTGATGACATTCAATATCAACATTATATTGAAGATATATGACTTCCTTTGAAGGTTGATGAAGTGTAGCATTGCTATGACATGACATAAATAAGCGGTGACATTGGCAATGATTGGCATTGATAACAAGCGGCATTGGTAGTAGACACATTGATAACAAGCGACATTGACAACATTGGTAATAGGCGGCATTGATATTACGAACCATTGACGAAAGGCATAATTGATGATAAGCATCATTAATAACAGGCGGCTTTAGTTATAGGAAACATTTATGATAAACAACATTAATAAGAGATGACACTGATGACAAGTGATATTGACAGTAGACGGCATTAATTTAAAGGATGACATTAGAATAAGGTGATATTAAAGAGATGCAATATTAACCTGGAGCGGTATTGATTCTCTTGGCTATATGGAAGAAGTTATTCATTAATGAAATGCGACATTAATGCTATATCATGCTATTATAACATTGATGACATTTAGCACAGAGCTTTCCAATGTCATCATTCCCTTATTAGTATGCAGCATCATTTCCAGTTTCTTTGGCACTATTTCATTCATCCAACCTTATAAGCGGTACGCGACATTAATGGCATTTGGTGTTGCTGGCTTCATTGATAACCTGGGACATTGCCTATTAATCTTTATTGGTGAAGGGAGATATCGTATGCTTTTGGCATCGGTTTTCCCCTATACTTCGGACACTGCTTGTTGATGCGAGATTATGGTAATGCAGTCACGTGCATACCTTCAGAATTAACATTGGTGGTAACAACACTTGGTCGTAATAAAAAAATCCAGAAAACCATCTGGCACTAATGATGGAAGACCAGAAAACCTATCTGGCTATAATAGAAGATTAGAAAATCCATCTGGCAATTGGAAACTGCTTTCTTTTGTAGAGAAATCCTGCTTTCTTTGCTTTGAAGCAAAAAAAGCTCATATTTTATAGTTCTTCCTCTAGAAGATTACTTGATTTTTATTTTGGAGCATAAAAGACTCATTTTTTATCGAGTTCTTTTTATCTCTTCTTAGTTCTTGTACACCTTAGTCCCTTTCCTTTTCGCCTCTCTTTAGGCCATGAACCTCTTAGTTCCCTTTCATTGCGCCTCTCTTTGGGCTTTGGATGTCTTAGTCTCTTTTCTTTGTCACCATCTTAGGTGATGATCTCAACTTGGATTGAACCCCTTATCACCATCTTGGCTATTGATTTAAGTCTATCGTCCGGTGCATTTGGTTAGTCATCTTAAGAAGAACTAAACACTTACCTGATCTACCTCTAGGAGGCTTTATTAAGGCCTTAGAGATGGTACTAAAGACTGGTTGGTGCTTTGGTCAGGCCACCTTAGATAGGACCAAAGGCTTGCTCCATCTTCCCTCTAGGAGGCATTTTGGTTAGGCCACATAGGCAGGGGCAAAAGGCTTTCAGATGCGTTGGCAGGCCTTTTCAAACGGGACCAATGGCTTACCCTAACCTCCATCTAGGAGTGCTTTGACTAGGCCATCTTGGTGGTGGGAAATGCTTTTCTCCCTTACTACCATTTTAGGTAGTGGTTTAGACGTTTTATTTTATTTTAGAAGACTTTTACTCCTTAACTATGTAGGTACACTTATTTTATTGAGAAAATATTTCTTTATTACCAATTTGTCCAATATCTGTACAAATTCCTTGAGCTTCCCTTATCCTAAGAGGTTGTTGATTATTCCCGCAATGCTTTGACATTGATTGATCTTATGGCTATTAGAACGATGATAATGAAAATATAATCCTCTAAGATTTCTTTCATTCTTCGATCACTTCTTTTGTGAAGGAAAATAGTTGAGCTTATCTTTGGTGAAGAGGTAGATATTCTCATAAGTGGTAGTAAGAAAGTAGTCCTTAGAAAGTCATAATCTTTTGGGGAATGATCTACTTGATTGGCACAACTATTTTGTTGCTTGTGATGGACTCTTCATCTTCAATGACAAACTTTCTTTTTTGGGAGTTTTGTGCTTCATTTGTTTTACAAGATCGATCAAGTACACTCGTCCACTTTCTATTAAACAGATCAAAATCTCTTTCTATCTCATTTTCAAAGATAGTTCTTTTTTCTTTGAGTTAGATTTCCTTCCTCGTTTTCATGAAGATGCTACCTCTTTTCTATTGTCTTCCTAGGGCAAAGATCAATGTCGACCCCATATGGAATGGATTCAGATTCCACTTTTACAGATTATAAGGAGCCACTTGTCTTCTTTTATCCATCGTGACTTACAATGCCATGAGCCTAAACAATTGCTCCTTATGAAGTCGAAGATAATTAGTGATTTGGTAGGTTAGTCTAGCCATTTGAGGTTCGAAAGACCTTTGCTTAGAGATTTTAACATGCTAAATTAACATGATTAAGCAAAGCTTTAGTTGATGTGATTAAATGGTGTAAAGAATCAAGTGTAGGTTGATTTGGAAGGATTCCTAAATGGGATATGCTTGGTAGGTGTAAATCCTCTAAGCCCTACGTATGTAGGTCATGGTAGTTCCACTAATTGGTTAAATGGAGATGGAGGTTCAAGCCCTTCTTCTTGCGAAAAATATTAACGAATTTCTTCGTCATCCCAAGAAGTGTAAGGGAAAAGGAATGTGGTTGTAAGAAGGATCGGGTGTCCTTGTAATCCTTAACAAGAGTTAGCAAAAGTGACACTTGGTTGAGAAAGGGCTTGAGCAATTAGGCTTGGCTTGTTCAAATCCATGATAATGTCATAAGCATGATCATGTCGAAGATATATCAATCTATGTAGAGAAATCTTATGCAAGCGCAAATCAGGATTATGAGTGGTATTAGAATTTGAAGCAAGTTATGATTAAAAATCACAAGTGCTTTGGAACTCGAAAACAAGTCATAATTCATGTTTTCTTTATTCATATTCTATGTAATTGATGAATGTACAAAGTATTACATGCAAAAGTATCATTGGTACTAAAATCCCCACATCAATTTAGGGCTACAAAGTTTGAATTGTACGAAATTGAAAAAAGAATGATCTTCCCCTTTCTTTGTGACCCTAGGTTAGTATTTAAAACAGTCGAGGGATGCGGCATGGCTGCCACATGTCCATACGACATGCTTGACCTTCGACATTAACCATATTGATGTTGCATGGCACTATACTTCAGCATCCACTTGCACAATGGTGGCACTACAAGAAAATATATTATTAGTAACGCCATTTAATAACGCATTATTCTAAAGCGTTATTATTTACCTTAAATTATTTGTTTTTTAATCTGTTTTGCACTGTTCACAGGTAACGCTTTGGCCTAAAATTTTCGTTTCCCTCCCAAAAACACTTAACCAGATTCGTTTCCCTCCCAAATAACACTTAACAATTTTCATCTCCCTCTGAAAATGAAATAACCAGTTCCCAAATCAAAGAATTATAAAATCGTGATTCCCAAATCAAAATAACCAATTCCCAAATCAATGAATAATGAAAGCGGTTCGAATCGATAGGGAAATTGTGTTTCGGTTGAATCGAATTTGGGGATTTATCTGCAAAGTGCTTTTAGGATGATTCTGGGTTGGTAATTTGCGTGCTGTGGATAGGGATTGCGGTTGCGAATGGATGTGATTGGACTGGTCGCAATTGCTGGTTCAGGTTGTTTCTGGGTTTCGATATTTGGGCGAGGAGATGCATACAGGCGGATGGTGGTTAGTTTGGATGAGAGTGGTTGATTCAGGTTCGTAGTTCGGTTCGTGAATTGGTTTTGGGTGGAGTTCGCGGTTGAAGTTGCTCTGGTTGTTGGAATTCGTGCAGGCAATTTAGTGAAGGTGGTATGCGATAGTGGGTGGAGTTGGAAGTCGCAAGGAGGAGGTTGGTCGAGAAACTTGTGAACGTTTGTCCTTGAGCTAATTTTTTTTCTAAGTTAGTCATTGTATCTATTTTCCTGTTATATAGTAACTTGTGAACGTTAACAATAAACGGATAACAATCAGCAATAAGAAAGTTTTGGATTAAGAACTTTTCTGAAAAAAGCAAACGCAGCCTTTATTTACATTATTTTTATGGATTAGAAAACTGATGGTGGTGAATCTCTTATATTTTTATATATTATTCGTTAGAGTATAATTTTACTGAAACTAGTGTGAATAGGACGCTTTTTTTTTCTACTTATGAATAACGGAGACCATATGGAAAACAAAATATTGTGTTGTAATATTTACCCAATTGGAACAAACATTTCATTGACAAACAAATGGTAATTGATATGTGATATATTTAAATGTGGGACTATTATCAACATTACTAATAGAAAAGGCCATAAATTCTATGCTATGGATAACGCATGTTAATATTCAATATGAGCATGAACAAAGTCATTCTTGTATTCCATAAATATTAGGTAACATGATTGTGTCAATTTAAATAACGGGGGATTTTGATATGTGCATTAGCTAAATTGAATAGCTATTATGATTTGTTACACTATCTATTATAAATGACATTTAATTCACACAGTAAGTTCATATGTTTTCAAATTCCATTTGCAGTATGAGGGTGCGATGAAAGAGGGTGGAAGAGGGCCTACAATTTGGGACTCCTTTGCCCATTCATTTGGTATTCTTTTTTTCATTTTTAAAATATTTTTTTAGGAAAAGGATGGGAAGAAGTTCCTAGTCATAATCATTTTTAAAATATTAAGTACCTAGATGAAATCAAAGAATCTTTTTAAACAATAGAAAAATCTATAGTATTTTACCATATTGAATTCTTTGTTGTAGTATACCGCATAAATTTTGAAAATACCCCCGTCTTAATTGGATTTTAATTTTAATGGGTCGACATATTTTTGATCTTTTATGTGGTATAAAGGAAGTTTCACTGTTAGCAACAATAACAAAATTAAATGGGAAAAAAGTGCAGGAAAGGTTATTGATTTAAGTAATGCAGTTGTTGTTGTTGATCAATTTCACCGCTTTGAGGTACTACAAACCTTGTGTGTGTGTGTGTGTGTGTGTGTATGTATGTACCTACCAAATATTTTGGTACGTATGTTGGAGAAGTTTGGTTTTATTTTATCTGTTTATTGCAGGAAGATATACAGCTTATGAAAGATTTGGGAATGGATGCATACAGATTTTCGATAGCATGGTCTCGAATTTATCCAAGTATGATTTTGCTTGTTCAACTACTTTACTGTTCTCTTCATTTATTTAGATGTAACTTTAATTATCTATCATGCATAATAAGTTGTACAACCAACCTCTTTTCATGTATTTTTGAATGGTTTGGTTACTCTCCTTGTGTGAACAACCAAGTAAATAGGCAGATTGTAGAAGACTGGCTTAATCAACTGTTAACTAAATTTATGTAGATGGAACGGGTCAGGTTAATCAGGCCGGGATCGATCACTACAATAGAGTTATAAGTGCATTGCTAGCTAAAGGTATTTTATTAACTCTTTCTTTCTTTCTTTTTCATAAAAAACTATCGTCTAAAAGGTCGGTTAATATATTTTCATTCAGGTGTTATGTGGATTATTATGTATCATGCAGGAATAGAACCATATGTCACAATTTATCATTGGGGCCTTCCCCAACCATTAGAAGACAAGTACACTGGATGGCTTGATCGGCAAATTATGTAGCTAAAACAAAAAAGAACTACTGTTTTTTTTAAAAGAAAAAAGTCCAAATGTTTATTTTTGCCCTACTTACCTAGCTTTTGTTCATTTATTTGCAGAAAGGATTTTTCAATTTAAGCAGAGACATGCTTTAAAGAGTTTGGGGACAGAGTAAAGCATTGGATAACATTCAATGAGCCTCACACGTTTGCAATTCAAGGATTTGATGTAGGTCTTCAAGCTCCTGGTCGATGCTCGATTCTACTTGGTCTTTTTTGTAGGGCAGGGAACTCGGCAACGGAGCCCTACATTGTTGCTTATAATGTTCTCTTGTCTCATGCTGCTGTAGTATATGCACCTTTCGTTCCCATGACTTGTTGTAGAGAGAGAGACAGCATATGCACCTTTCGTTCCCCAAGCGGCTCAGCCTACTAGGTAATACATCGTAAGCCACCTAAAATGATATTCTGGTCCGCATTTCATAATATTATGGATGAAGCAAGTTGTTTCCATGACTTCAATTTGTAAATAGTTTTAAAAGATGTATTTTAACCCTATCTTTGCGAAGCTGTAATGATAGTGATTTCCCTATCATTTATTAGCCTATTCTTAGCAAACATGACAGGAACTGGGTTTTTTATATACTTCCTTGGGATACTAATTGACATTTGTTTGTATTTAATTTTTATAAGAAAGCCAAAATCATTAATTGTTTATTGGTTGCGATGGGTGCTCTCGATTTTCATTGCTTTCGAGTTTCGATTCTTACGAATTGGATTGCGATGAGGTTAATGGGGTGGTCGGAGATGGTGACGATTGGTTCGAGTGTTGGTGGTCAATGATTGAGGGTTGCCGGTTTCGGCAGCAATTTGGCAATTTGCAGATAGTGAAAGTTTTGACAATTTGGCAATCTAACGATTAAGGGCAATCCACAATTAGAGCAGGTATGTGGAATTAAGGTGGTTTATGTCTTGTTTGGTTTTGGGTCTGGGAAGTGGGGCTGTGGGATGGTAGTAGTGGAGGTTGAGATGGTTTGAAGTGGGTATTTGATGTTGTGACGGAAGAGTATGGTATTTTGTTGTGGCAGGAGATTGTTGTATTGTTGTGGTTGTGGTACATAGCAATGCTGATGTAGGGTGGCAGAAATTGATTGGTAGTGGGTGAACTTGGTTGAGCAGCAGTTCAGTGACTGGAAATATATGATGTGGTATGGTAGTGGCTTGTTTGAGATGTTTTGGCTACAGGCAGAGGGTGACATTGATCAGAAATGATCAGTATGCTTGTTGACTGGCGATAGAGATGGCTGTTGGTATTTGTTGAAGTAGTGGTATTGAAGGAAATGGTTTTGCTTGTGGTTAGAAATGTGAATGAAGTTTGATGAATGTTGATCAGGTGAATCAGGGAGAATATTAGTGATGGATGTATGGTCAGTGATATTGGTTTGGTGGATGTTTATGCAGCAAATTTGTGGTGGTTGTTGACTGGTGTGAAGGCTGCTGGAGATTACTGAAGTGCAGTGGAAATTGGGGATGCAAAAGAATTGAAGTGATATTGGTTTTTTGCTTTTGTTTTTGTTTTTTATTTTTTTATTAATCTATAACATTCTAATATGCTTAGTGTTTCTTCACAGTTTTTCGATAATGCTATTGGGATTAATGTTCCTCGATCCAGGTTTCTTCCAGTGAAGGCTACATCCGACTTGTTGCTAGTGCAGTTTAGCTTAAAGTTGCTGACGACTGTTTCTAGTAGGATTTTAGCATATAAATGACTGTCTGTTTAAGTATATTTGCATTATATATTGCAGTCTGATCTTTATACCTTGGTTGATGGTTTTGTGGTCCGAAACAAAGCCAGAACTAATCCAGCAAATCCCTCAATTGAACTTAGTCCAATGTTGATCCTCACTAATTTCATTTTTTATGACTCCGTTGTGCTTTTAGGTATCCAGTTGACGAGATTTTATGAAAGCAGGAAAGAAGGTAAAGAAGAAATTTTATTTTTCAAGATTGCTTTAATGTTTGCACTCTGTAATATTTGAAAGGGTTGCTTTAATTTTTGTACTCTGTAATGTTTGTACACTTATTAAATTGACATTATTTTCTGTTTCTCTGTGTTAACTTGGCTGCAGGCTTATGTTTTATTCAATGGTTATGCACTTGCTTTAATGTTTGTACACTATAATGAAAAATATATCACATTTCTTTCTAAGCATGCTCTTGTGTTATATTTGTTGATTATAATCTTTATTCGTTTATGAAGATTTAGTTTGATTGCTATTATTAAAATGGTGTTATAAAGATTTCCAGTTTCATTATGATACAATGAGCTATTGAATAAATATTTTATAGCGGCAAAATGGTGTTGTAAAGATTTCCAGTTCCGTTGAGATTTAGCTGTATTATAGCGGCTATAATGAGCTATTGAATTAATGTACCATAGCGGCTTATTTGCGTTATAAAACTAAGCTCAACCATAGCGGCATATTTTGTGTTATAAACATTCAACAGTTTTTTATAATATGTCGATATACGGTGCTTATCAAACCGCTATGGTTGTGATTAATAGCGGCTATATGCCGCTATAAAAGACACTTTTTGTTGTAGTGTGTTCTTCGGTTCTAAGCATCCATCCCGCCTTGATAGCCTTCATTGATGACATTCGATACCATCATTGTATTAAGGATATGTGGCCTCCTTTGAAGGTTGATGAAGTGCGGCATTACTATGGCATGACATCATTAAGTATTGACACTGATAAGTGGCGACATTGACATACGACATTGATAATAGGTGGCATTGATAGCAAACGACATTAATAACTAGCTGCAATTTCAATAAGAGATGACATTGGTGAAGAGTAGCATTGATATGGG
This sequence comes from Allium cepa, assembly GCA_030765085.1. Taxonomy (NCBI): domain Eukaryota; kingdom Viridiplantae; phylum Streptophyta; class Magnoliopsida; order Asparagales; family Amaryllidaceae; genus Allium; species Allium cepa. The sequence continues at coordinate 66,754,958 of CM060935.1, forward strand.
ATGACATCGATGGTAAAGCGACATTGATGAGATGCGACATTACTTTGAAGGGTGACATTAGAATATGACGGCATTAATCTGGAGCCATATTGATTCTTCTGGCTACGTGGAAGAAGCGCTTCATTGATGAAATGTGACACTACTTCTAATTTCTTTGGCACGATACCATTCATTCAACTTTATAATCAATATGTAGCATTGATGGCATTCTATATTGCTGGCTTCATTGATGACCTATGACATTGCCTAATATTCTTTATTGATGAGAGGTGACATTGTATGCTTTTAGCATTGGTTTTTCTTTATACTTCTGGCATTGCTTGAATGTGAGATCATGGCTATGTCAAGATACCGTATAACTTAGGGATTGATAATGATTGTAATAATAATTATTGGTACTAGGCCATATACATTACTATTCACTAACCCAAAGAGTTTATTAACTCTTTCATTACTCCCACTAAATGGGTGCTTGGTCATTTTACCTTTGAGACACGACTCACATGTGTTAAATGATCCAGAATCAAATGACGACTTTGGTTTTCAGTTTGTGTAGTTGTTTCTCATTAATATGACCTAGTCTATAATGCCAAAAATAATTACCATTTTATTATTATAAGCATTATTCGTAGAACACATATAATTAACATTAATCTCATAAATGCCATTTTCAGGAGTACTATCGTAGACTTTATTTCCATCCAAACTAACGCTCATAACATTATTTGCACAAATAGCTAGTCTCAGACAATCTAGAAAGGGAAATAATCTCACAAATAAAGTCTTTTACAAAATAGCAATTATTTAATACTAATACTACTCCCCTAAGAAAAACTAAATGATAATCTCATACTACCCATCTAAAGTAGATCCATCATCAACTTGGAGCCTCATCTCTCCTTTTGCCATGCGATGCCAGTTACTGAGCCCTTATAATGAATTAGAAATATGATTTCCAAATCTAGTACCTAAGACTCAACATATTTTATTGATTACAAAATAATCTTGTATCATAAATGTATCTAATGGAGCCATAGAACATTCTGCTTCTTTTCTCTAACAATCTTCAAGTAGTGGAGAAAATTTCTTTTCCAGTGACGATTCTTGTGGTAGGGGTAACATTCACCCTTATCATTAGTTTTCTTACTTTTCTTATTTTTCTTACCTTACCTTTTCCACTTCTTCGAACTCTTTGAAGATGATGCACTACCCTTAACAGTAAGTACATCCTCTTGACCCTTTGATGCAAATTCAACCAACCTTAATTATTAAGGAGCTCCACGGGATTCATATTTAATTGGTTCATAATATAATTCACTATGAACGGTTCATACTTAGGGGTAAGATAACCAAGGATCAAATCAACTTGCAATTCATTTCTTATTTGTATGGCCAACAATATAGCCCTTCATCATCATCATCATCATGTAATCATCCATTTTTTTCCTTTGGTCATTTTGGTATTGATCAACTTCATCGTAAGCTCATACCTTATGGAATATGAATGTTCGCCTAACAGGGCCTTGAGACTATCGAATATATCATAGGCAGACATACTTTCGTGCTGTCTCTGAAGTGGCTTGTCTAACATAGACAACACAAAAACTTGGACGATCTCTAGGTCTGACATCCATTTTTCATAAGTAAGTCTTAATTCAAGGTTCGCATCATCAATGGGTTGTTTCTTGGATTTGCATGCAATATTTGACCATAGGCACACATAAGTTAACACTATTTTAATTGCTCTTAGCCAGTCGATATAGTTTGGTCTAGTATGCTTGTCATTTTCAGAAAACAATTTTGGAGTTGTTATTTTTTGCAAGCTTAAGTGGTAGATTATTAGAATAAATCATAGTAATCAATACAACAAATTGGTGCTTTGATAGCAATAACAAATATCGTTTCCGCCTTTCCTTTTCAAACTCCCTGAAATATAGGGTCTAACCCTATTTGAGAAATAAATCCTGTGCACTCAACGCTATACAAGCAAAAAGGTGGGTAATAAAATTCTTTTGTGCGAGAACTAAAATTGAGCGCTTATTGCCTTTTCTTTCAGAAAACAACTCTTCTGTTTTCACTTCATCGCCTCTAGAAGACAATCGAAATCCTAGATCGCAAAATCCTTAATCTCAACATTGAATCACAAAATCCCTAACTCGCAAAATCGTGAATCACCAAATCAACCCTATCATCAACAGCTGATCCACATCTCTCCAACTTGAACGGGCATGAGAGGTACATTAGTTAGCTAATGCGAATTGATGTATTATTTTACCAAAAACACTAATTTCATTAGTTTTTTCTCCACTTGAATTAACATGTTTCAACGTGGTTACTTATTAATGTATAGTTTGGTTGTCAAGAACTCAACTACTTGTAGTTTTAGCATTACTTAATAATTTTCTAGCAATACAAGTTTTGATTTCATTTTACAAGGAAATATAAGATACTTATAGGGCAGATATAAAAAAGTAACAAATCTAAAATTGGCATCTTGAAATTTAAAATTCCATCACTTAGCATCAATCTATCATTCAGGTAAGGAATTTAAAATAGTCTATGTGTTTAGCAAAAAAGTTGTTTAACAATCAATATGCTGTGAATTTTTGTATGTTATGATAGCACATAATGTGTTTGTAGAATTGTTCAGTAAGTTGTTAGTGCATTAGTGTAAAGCAGTAAATATATTTTATTGTAATATAGGTAAGAAGTAAATATAATAATCGATTAAGGGTGAGCAATGCATTAATAATGACTTGACATAAGGTCTTGGAATTATAAAACAAAAAAGAAAGGTGCCTGTTTGTTGGAATAAGATTTAAGATGGAGTTATATTTTAGTTTTGAAATTAAATATACATGATATTTTGAGAAAAAAATACAAACTAGATTTTTTATATACTTATTTAAACTAGGATAAACCAGTACAATACATCTTTTGTTACCAAACCGATTAAAAAAAATTTGTATGTAGAAATATATCTGTAAATGTTGTGTTTTGCTGATAAAAATTTTAGACGGTGATATCATGGTTGTATAATTAGTATGGATATAGAGAGTGTGCAAGTTACGACTAGTTATAATTAGTTATTAAGAAAGAATCCATTTGCATAATTTGTTGTTCTTGTACCAACCGTAATCATTCATAATTAAGCTATATTTTATCTATTGGGTTTAAAGTATGGTTAGAACAGTAATATCAAATACAGTATTGCATTAAACAAATAATATTTTGATTAGTAATATGGTTAGTGGTTTCATAGAATGACTGTGGAGGATAACCTTATTGACTAAAAAAAGTATTGCATTTGATTTGCATGTTTAAAGTACGATTATAACCGTAATGCTATGTGGTACATATGAAAATATCCACGTAATATAAGATACAGACTTAATATCAATCAATATTTCTTAATTAACAACTAGTAGTAAATTTCTCACATCACTTCCCACGTCTTCTGATCCTCTCAAATGTCTTTACATTCTTCCAACAAACAATAATGTTCAGATCCCATATGACATTTTAGATTATATTTTGCTAAATAATATCTTGTTCGTGGGATGGTTATTTTTGATAGCAATAAAATTATTTACATGAAATCAGGGAGTTTATCTGATCTAATGAACTAATCATTCGTTAAATGGCAAGCACCATTGATCTAGTGGCTAAGTGTTTTGACTTTGGTACGAGATGTCACAAGTTTAAAACTTGCATAGCGTGATTCGAACAACGATTGACAAATGATTTGTGTTTATTGTTCCACTGACATGTTGTATCCAAGTATCATTTCAAAAAAAAAGTTTATAGTTAAATAATTCAATTTATTGGACATAGTTCGGACGACATTAACAGAAATCATGGATTCGGAAGTAAGCCTCTTGTGGTTTCTCATTTACTTATCAGTGATAGTTTATATATTATCAGTTAATGTATAAAACTATTTTGTTGTTTTTTCATAAAATCATTAATAACGTGTAAGATAGAAAGATAAGAATAAATGTATAATATATGATGTGCTACAGGTTTAAATCACTAATATGCATATGAGATGATCAGAAGACTGTTTCCAAAATCAATATACAATGATGCCAATAATTAGTAATATTTGTTAAGCTATATTCTACCAAAAAGAATTTTTGTAAAGTTTGATTTGATGCTTGATTACTAATATACAATATTTCCATAGTCCTCAATATCTGTAATATACAATATGCCAATGAAATTTATTTTATCTGTTATTTTGTGGGAAAGGGAAGTTGAGGGCGGACTTAAATAAATAATAACTTCAATATCTATTTTAAGTAAATGTCAAATTCTATTTTTTATTATGGTGCATTCAGTATATTATATATTCACCAACATTGACTAAGTAGAATTTATAGCATATATCATTTTCATTATTTCATTTCCTTTACAATCATGTGAGCTTAGATTTAAGACTTGAAAAGTAAATAAATTATATATTCATAAAAAGTCAAGAAGCAAACACAAAGTATATCAATATAAAAGGTATTATATCAATTTAGACTTCGTACAAATTCATAGAAGATATCACAGTTTATGTTTAAATTCATGGCAAACTTTGGATTTGTTATTTCTAAATCCAGAAAAATTTAATTATATACTGGAAACACTTTGCAAGTTAGAACTTTGTTCGTGACAACAAGAAATACATCAACTAAGTGTAGACTAACATATGTGAAAGTGTCGGGAATCACATCATATATCTAGTTTATGCATGTTTCTTTACAAACAAAAAGAAAGAAATTTACATTGAAATAATCCATACAAGTTAAATCTTTCAACTTTATGGCACAGGGCATGTCATGTCCCGAAATAAAATTCTTTGCTGTTTCTTTTTCATGCATATAGTATGTTTGTTTTTTAGTACATTTTTTCCCTGTAATTTTCATTTTTTCTACTTCAGTTAGTGGATGTTATCCCTTTAGAAACATAAAGTAATCATTTTTTTTTATCTCACAGATACTTATATTTAGGGTTGAAATGTTGGACATTTATGTTGTAATTTGATCATTAAAATCCCAGATATGTTCACAAAGGTAATATTTTTATATTTCTGTTGAACATAAATTATGTGGTTTTTACTACATTGCTATATTTATAATTATCTGTTATGCTCATGTTTGCAACTTACATGCACCGAAATTTATATTATATTTTGCTACTTCATTTTCAGTCCTTATGGACTTAAATGTGAGCGATACTATATTTGCATTTTTTATTTTTATTGTTTATTATAATTAACTATTCTATTTCCCGATCCAAAGAATTTCTTTATCCGTTTGTATGTCCTTTTCGATGATTTATGGGTTTAATAAGTTTGTGTTGGTTGATTATATATTAGTTTAGGATTCAAATTTCAAGTTACATAATCAATTTCAATGTTTGATTTTTTCTTCAATTATTACTTAATATTGTTGCATCTTTCCTGAAATTCGATATGTCCAGTGTAGCTTGACTATATTCTATAGTCATTATACATTGATGGTGAATATTCCAGTTGCATAAATGAAATATTTTGAAGTATTATCATTATGATATTATGAAGAAATTAGTTTGATAAATAAATATTTAGATGGTATCTATTGTACTTTTAAATACTTTAACTTACATTAATGGTATTAATGAATTTACTTTAAGTCACTTAGAGTTAAGGATTGATGGAAATGTTGATGGAATGTAATTCTACAATGTTAAGTTCATGTACTAGAAAGATACACAAGAACACACTTGGAGTTAAGGATTGATGGAAATGTTGATGGAATGTAATTGTACAATGTTAAGTTCATGTACTAGAAAAATACACAAGAATGTGGTATATTGTCACCATAGTAATCAATTAAAATTATGTTTTTTTATATCTTTATGTTAAGGTCAAAGAATAAATTGTGTTGAGCACCGCTTATATTTATTTTACAGTCATTTTCCAGTCGCGATTGATGATTGGTGTCAATTGGTGATGATTTAAAATTTGTATTGTGGAGTTCCGTTCAGTTATTACTCTAATATACTTCATTTTCTTTTTTTATTTAACGTTAAATTGCATTGCTTGCTTTTTCAAATGTATAAGAAGTGGTAATATAGACTAAAATCATTTTGGATGATTAAAATTTGTGTTGTGGATTAGCTTACGCTTCCAAAAATATTCATAGATTATTTATTGTTGTATTCAGATACATAATTAAGAACTAGAGAATTCATATCTAATTAAATTAAAATTATTATATTAGGTATAGCATAGCAATCATATTTGGACGATTAAAGTCCGTATGGAATTATAAATCCTAGAGTCAACGAGTGTGATAGATCAATGAATGAAAAGAAATTACCTCAATAGTTGGCAAATGATCTAAACCTGAGGTTGCATTAAGTAATGTAAGGCCAACGTAGCTGCTGAAAATTTAACTATACAGAACTTGGTTTCTGCCAGGCATTTTTTGTCTTATCCTAACCCTTAGTGACCCAGCTTTCAATCTAGTCTGTAAAATTTCCAAGTTTGAATTCTGATATGCATTCAGGGCAATTTTATTAGTGACGGTAAAGGAGAATGTGGTGGATATCATAGCACAGAGATTAATAGGAGCAAGTTGTCCAAGTCCGTAGAATTCTTGACGTTGTACCACTTTTATATAGGTAACCATCTTAAAGTTTGTTAACTGATTAGAAGAAGAAGAAAAAAGCTCTTTTCACTCTAACCGTAAATTTAAAACTTTCTATAATTCACGTGCCTTTTCTTTATATTTTTTGCTAAATTAGTAGTTTCCTAAGAAAACATAGGTCTTGCGGCCATCACTTCATATTTTATTTCCTCTATTAATCCACTAGTAAAGTTATCCATAATACAAACATGCTGAAACTTATCTAACATGCAAGCTTGATTTCAAACTCTTTAATGCCGACATATTGATGTTGTTTGTTTAAAAGTAGCTAATGAATCAATTGGTCTAACTAATTAAACACTGCCCTTTTGAATGCATGATCTATGTTAGTTGAATACCAATTAAACCATAGAAGTGCTTCATCTCGCAAATGAAATGCGCATGTATAAACCCAACCTATTTGTATGACTTCATGATAAAATAAGAAATACTTGTTCAACTTAATTGAGCCATGCTTGAATATTGCTACCACCATTATAACTACGAAATTCCATCTTGAGGTTGTTGTGGCCAAAAAATATTGGTATATTGGACAGTTTAAAGGGAGATGGTTGAGACTGTTGTGGAAGGTTGTGGAGATAGTTGGTTGCTGTTCATTTTGAGGCAGATGTGGTAAATTTTATGGCATGGTTGGCTGATGTGTGGTTTGATTTAAGTATGGCGTGTTTTATGGAAGGTTTGGTTGTAAGTGGAAAGTTTGTAATGATGGTTGTGCATTGGATTTGGTCATACATGGTAAGAGAAGAAACACCTAATAGATTCAGACTGTATGCTATCAGATCCGGATGTCATGAAATACTCTTCAACTATTCTAGAATTATGAAAGCCACAAAACACAATGCTCGATGAGGCTTGTTGTTTAGATTGGTACTATATAGCAGTTTTGATCCATGGCTTGAGCTTGATGAAGATGTTTCCTAGGTATCGAATAAAGTGGTATGTGGATCTAAAGGTGTGTGAATTAGGTTTGAGGAACGCAGTGAGGTGTCAGCAATTGGTGGATGTGTGGACAGTTTTTGTTGTAGTGATGGAGATGTATGAATCAATAGTGGAGTCAAGCATTCGGTAGTCAAACGTGAGGTAGCATGATATTGTGTAGATGTGCAGACATGAAATGGAGTTATTCATGCATCAGAAGTTGCAAATGTAGGGGATATGCACACAACGACTAAAATTCAATCTTTGGTTGCTAACGAAAGGGAATTGTGTTCACAATCTTAATATGCGGTTGGAAGAGATATGAAATCATTGGCCGTTCAAGAAAGATAAGAGCTTACACAATTTGTATTTTCAAGTGTAAGTGATATACAATCTTTAGTCGCTCAAGAAAGGGAAGTGTGTATCACCCTGAAAATGCAGGAGGAAGCGATACACAATTTTTGTTTTCTCAGGATAGAGGTGTACACAGAGAGAATATTTTGAAAGGGGGGTTTGTAGGTAGAAGAATGTGTGGGGATGGGGGTTGCACACGAAAGAGATATTGTGTAGATTAGGCTTGAGCAGACATGCCAGAATATGCACATAAGGGTTGTGTATGTAGGGGCTTCAGTTGTCTATGCGGGGGATTCGCAGGCAAGTGGTCATGGGAAGTTAAGTGTAAATGGTCGGATGAGGGTAGTTAAGGCCGTGGGTAGGTGTCATGAACGGAATTTTCGACCTTTGAAAATCGACATCAATACGTCCACTGTATTACATGCCAAACAATCGAATGCCGAAAATACTAAATCGTTAGGGAAAAGAAGAAAGAGGTAGAAGAAGAAAATATAAATAAATAGAAATAAAATGTAGAATCTCACAATCACAGCGGAACAATATATAATAGATAACAACTGGTCTTTATACAAAGAGAACTATAATTGTTGTTACCAGGATGTTTGACCATGTAACTAGAGGCTCGGCATAAGTATCGTTCGGATGAACCTTGTTCGGCATTCTAGCCTCATTCTACATTCCAGCCCTGCTCGGCATAGGAGGGTCGTTTGGCATGAACCTCGTTCGGCATAGCAGAGTCGTTTGGCATGAACCTCGTTCGGCATAGCAGGGACGTTCGGCATGAACTTGTCTGGCATTCCAGCCTTGTTCGGCATTCCAGCCTCGTTCAGCATGAACCTTGTTTGGCATTCCAGCCTTGTTCGGCATTCCAGCCTCGTTCAGCATTCCAGCCTCGTTCGGCATGAAGCCTCGCTCGGCATATGTCCTCGCTCGGCATAAATACGTCTTTCGGCATCTCCCCTCGACCGGCATCGTGTCTTATTCGGCCTACACACTTCACTCAACACACTGCCTCGTTCGACATTTGCAGTTCGACACATAGAAGTCACTCACCACGGGCCGAGGTATCTTGCTCCTAGGCCCATTAGGGGAGTCCAACCCATGTTCGTCTATAAATAGAAAGGCGGGGGCAAAGTGAAAGGGACCTTTTTTCGAGAACACTGGGAAGATTCTACCGCATTCAAGACTCATTCTCTAACTTAGCAACTATATTCAAGTAGTTGGTGTATGGATTGTATCTGTAATCAATCGTTGAGTAAAGCAATAAAAATTAACTTCACAATGGACGTAGGCGGTTATGCCGAACCACTATAAATCCAGTGTTCTTGTCTTTGCATTTAATTTAGCATACAATGCTCTGTTTTAATTTACTTTCTTTATTAATCTCTTTGCACAGTCTTTCTCAAGGGTGTTAGTGACAATTCTGGTGCTAACATTTTGGTGCTTTCACTGAGAATCAAATTCTTAGGCCGCTAGGATCTTCTTTGTAGCTACTGGATTGAATAAATCCCCTAAAGGAGATCCGAGTCATTCACAAGACGTTCGTTGATTCTACTCAGAGTTCCTATCAATAAATCTACTATGGGAAGACCACATACCCGATCAGCCTCTCAAAATGCTGACGTCAACGAGACTGCCGCGTACAACAGATAGGACGTAGTAATCAGCAAGCAAATCTACGTTCAGGGACTGCCGGATCTCATAACCAAACCAAAATTGTCACTAGGGCATAATTCAACGACTTGATGAGAGAACTCATGGAAAGTAGAAGACAACTCGCTGAGCAGATTCAAGCAAACGCTAACCTTATGACTCAGCTTACGCAGCAACAACATCAGAATGCTGGAGGTAGCCATGCTCCTTATTCTTCATATGATAGCTCAACTTCATCCAATGAACCTCCCAGGCGTAGACGCCGTAAAACTGAAACTGCATAAGCAGGTGCTACTGATCGATCAACTAGGGATCACTCAGATCTTGGAGACCACACCTAAGCCGGACAGGAAACTTAGGAGCTGGAGCGCGTGTGGAGAGCGGACGTCTGGCTCACCAAGACCCTAATGAAGCTAGTCTTCAAGATACACGTTTGGTAGATCGCCAATAGAGGGGACATCAACCAGAGAGGTCCCGTAGAACAGAGCCCAACCTTCCATCCTCCATACAAACTCCGGATTTATCAGCTATGGTCAGGAAGTTAATGAGAGAAAATCAAGGCTTAACCAACGAAGATTGGGGGCTATCCAGGAGTCATACTCCATTCACCGATACCATTCTACAGGCCGAATATCCCAGGAAGTTTAGCATGCCAACTATCCTAGCCTACGAAGGAAAGACCGATCCTAGGAAGCATGTGATGGGGTATGAATGGATGATGAATTCGGCTAGACCAAATGACGTGACCAAGTGTTAATGCTTTCCAATTACTTTATCAAGAATCTCCACCATGTGGTTCACTCGACTTCCCCCACGGTCTATATTCAGCTTCGATGAATTGGCGACGAAATTTGTAAAACAGTTCAGGATACACGCCACTCGTCCCAAGGATGTGATGTCCCTATCTAGTGTAATCCAGGCTCCAGGGAAGTTGTTGAAAGAGTACTTGCAGAGATCCATGTTGCGGCTACTGAAGTTAACAACCCTAACGACCATGCAATTCTGATGGCGGTAATGCGAGGAGTAGATCCGGATTCAGAGTTTGGAGATTGGTTGGCAGGAAAGCCTCCAACAACACTGAAGCATTTCTATTCAAAGGCTCATCAATTCATAAGAAGAGAAGAAGCCAAATGGACGAGGCGAGATGGCACCAGGGCCTGTTTAGGAGACTGTGAAAAGCAATATCGCCGTAAAGAAATCCGGTGATAACTCGGGAAAGGTTCAAGTCAACGTTCAGAACAAGCCTGGGCAATCTAAAGGGTCCGGAAGAGGAAATCCCGGAAAGAAAAGAGAAGCGGGTAAATGGAAGCCAAGGATTCCAACCTACAACGAATACACCCCACTGAATGCATCTCTTTAGAATATTTACCTGTCGACTTGTAACACTTTTGAATACAGAAAGCCGCGCCCAAAGGAGTCCACGGAGGAACAGAAGCGGACAGGGAAGTACTGTTGCTTCCATGAAACCTATGGGGACAATACAGAGGAGTGTAGACACCTCCACGATGCCATAGAAAAGTTGACCAGATAGAAAAAGCTGTAGGAATTTGTCAAGAACCCACAAGAGGGTAGGCAAGGAACATCAGAACTCGGACATGGGTCCGCTCCACGCCAACCAGAGAAACCTGCCCAAACCGTAGGTAGATTGGTCATAAACACAATAGTCGACGGACCTCACCCTGCAGACAAGAATTGGCAGGAGATGGAGCGATATGCTAACTCCTTAAGACATGTGGATTATGAGTGTTGTTCGAATGTAGAGGATGGGATCCCCGTAAAGCAGCAACACATGAAGACAGATGATATAGTGTTTAGGAGTCGAGATGCGGACAAGGTGGAGGCCCCTACCATTGACCCGATGGTCATATATGCGACGATCGGGCCAGCATATGTCAAAAAAAAATTAATTGATTGCCGAATTTCTGTTAACATCATCTTCAAAAAGGCATATGACCAATGAAGATGAAGACAAAAATTTAAAGCCATCTAAAGCCCGTATCCGTGGCTTTAATGGTGCAGCGACTGACGCGGTAGGGTATGTTGAGTTGCAGTTGAACTGGAAGAAGGTGAGCATAGGAGGGTGCGGATCCTACCGTTTATAGTGTTGGATGTTGATTCTCCATATAATGTGTTCCTGGGTTGGCTGGCCCTGGTAGAGTTTAGGGCAGCTTTGGCCCTGTGGTGTTTGATGTTAAAATTTCCGACAGACAAGGGAGTCGGTGTGGTGCATGGTGATCACGCGACCGGTCGCGCATGTTATGTGGCTGAGCTGAGAGAGGCGTACGGTCAGAGAAAGGAAAGGTTGCGGACAGCTCCATACATATCTGAAATATTGACGATTGACAAGTAGTGCCTGAGCCCTGGCTCGGGCAACACTCTCGGACCTATCGAGACATAGATCCGAGAGATGATGATGGGGAACCCAGGGAAGCAAAAGCAGCAACGGCTGAACAGAAGATTGACATTCAAGTCAGTCGGGATGACCCGTCACGAGTTCTTAAGATTGGATCACAACTCGACCCGTCAATGGCCGAGGATCTCACTGATTTCCTCCGAGCGAACCTAGATGTTTTCGCTTGGACACATTCTAACATATGCGTGATTTCTCCCGCTATTGAAAGTCATATGTTGAACATAGACCCAAAGTACGTTCCTGTAAAACAGAAAAGGAGAGGCATGGACCCGGAGAGGTCTGCTGCTCTCAGAGAGGAGGTGGACAAACTCAAAGCCAATGGGTTCGTCCGCGATGCCCTCTACCCTGAATGGGTGTCCAACCCTGTGCTAGTAAGGAAAGCAAATGGGAAATGGATAACTTGCATTGATTACTCTGATTTGAACAAAGCATGCCCGAAGGATAGTTTTCCTTTACCTAGAATCGACCAGCTCGTCGGCTCTATGGCTGGACACGAGTTATTGTCATTTATGGATGCGTACTCGGGATACAATCAGATCCCAATGCACATTCCAGACCAAGAACACACCAGTTTTGTCACAGATGTGGGGCTATATTGCTATGTAGTAATGCCTTTCGGATTGAAAAACGCGGAAGCAACTTATCAACGTCTTGTGAATCGAATGTTTAAAGACCAGATTAGTAGAACAATGGAATTCTATATGGATGAAATGCTCGTGAAGTCACGACAGTCAGACGGCCACATTCGAGACTTAACAGAGATGTTTAATATACTCAAACATTATGGGATGAAGATCAATCCTTTGAAATGTTCCTTTGGCATTGCATCAGGGATTTTTGGGTTTTATTGTGAATGCACGGGGAATCGAAGCTAACCCGGAGAAGATTCAAGCTATTCGAGACATATAAGTGCCTAAAACTATAAAACAAGTGCAAAGCTTGAATTGGAAGGTGGCTGCGCTGAGTCGATTCATATCCAGAGCCGCAGATAAGTGTATTCCTTTCTTCGATGTAACAAAGAAAGGAAAGAGAAATTTCAAGTGGACATCCGACTGTGAGGAAGCGTTCCCAGCTCTGGTAAGGCATTTGGAAAGTCCCTCGATACTGTCGAAACCGGTTGACCATGAGATGTTGTACGTGTACTTGGCTGATCCCAACATGCTATCAGTACGGCTCTGGTTCGCGAGGAGGACGAGTTCAGAAGCCGGTGTACTATGTCGTACACGTTTAACGGAGGAAGAAAGAAATTATCCTAAGATTGAGAAACTAGCTTATTTCTTGATGATTGCATCATGCAAGCTCCGGCCAGACTTTCAGGCACACTCAATCAGTGTTTATACCGATTAACCCTTGCGGCAGGTACTCCAACGACCGAAAACTTCTGGAAGGATGTTAAAATGGAATATCGAGTTGAGTCAGTTCGATATTACCTACCTGCCATGAAGGGCCATACAAGGACAAGCGCTAGCAGACTTCATTGCTGAATTCACCATGTCAAACGAATCAGACGGTAACAATGTCATACCTCCCGTACGAGGGAAGATGTATACCGATGGGGCATCTAACGACCATTGCTCAGGGGCTGGCATAGTTCTTGTGACTCCTGAAAGCCAATCAGTTTGTTATGCTTTTAAGCTCGAATTCCCAATGACAAATAACAAAGTCGAGTATGAAGCATTGATTGCTGGCTTGAGACTTATCAGAGAGTTAGGGGTAAAATCGGTTGAAATCTTTTACGACTCGCAACTGGTGGTATACCAGGTGCGGGGGAACTATCAAGCGAAGGGACAGAGACTTGCCCCATACCTTGCACGAGTTCAAGAGCTACTAGCAAATCTAGAATATTACAATATTTCGCATGTCCTGTATGAACAAAACAGAGAAGCTGATTCATTGGCAAAATTTGCGAGCACTGGCGATGCACATCATATGGGATTGGTTCCCATTGAAACCTTACATACTCCGAGTATAAACACGATAGAGGTAGATTTCGTGTTAGAAACAGAAATCGAGAAGGAATAATGGATGACCCCATTCAAGCAATACTTGCTACACGGGGTCTTACCCAAAAGAAGGAGCGAAAGACGACAGGTCATTCGTAAGGCTTCACGATATGTAATGCAGGATGGAATAATGTATCGGAAAGGATTCTCGACCCCTTTACTCCGATGCATTGCCCACGATGAGATAAAACGAGTCATGAAGGAATTCCATGAAGGAGAATGCGGTGACCATACTGGGGGGCAGACATTAGTAACGAAAATTCTCTACTACGGATACTATTGGCCAACTGTAAATCGAGATGCTGCAGACTATGTAAGAAGATGTGACAAATGCCAGAAATATGCAAAAATCCCTAGAGCTCCGTCGACGGAACTCACACAAATGGCTAGTCCCTGGCCATTTGCAATGTGGGGGATCGACATAGTCATTTCTTTACCCATATCCAAAGGTGGTGCGAAATACGCGATAGTTGCGGTCGATTACTTTATCAAGTGGACAGCAACAGAGCCTTTGGCCATGATCAGTACCAAAAAGGTCATTAATTTCGTTGTACGAAACATTATATGTCGTTTTGGCCTTCCACGGAATATCATTACAGACAACGGAACTCAATTCGAAAGCATAGAGTTCAAAGAGTTTTTCCAAAGATATGGCATTGAGAAAAAGTTTGCAGCAGTTGCTCATCCAAAAGCCAATGGAGTAGTGGAAGCCGTGAACAAAACAATCAAGTCCATATAAAAAAGCGTTTGGAAAAGGCTAGAGGCAAGTGGGTGGATGAACTACCGACAGCGCTTTGGGCTTATAAAACCACCAACAAGTCCGCCAGTGGCCACACTCCATTAGCATTAGCATATGGCATGGAAGCTGTTATACCTGTAGAACTTAAAATTCGGTCATATCGGGTAACTTATTACGACCCTGAGTCCAATCGGGATCTTTTCTTGGAATCACTACACTTCAATGGTGAAAAATGTGAAGAAGCTGATTTAAGAGTGGCTGCATACAGACACCGGGTCGCTCAATATTATGATGAAAAAGTCCAGTCGAGAATCTTTAATGTGGGTGACCTCGTTTTGAAACGAGTTTTCCCGGTCCCATCTCATATGAATACCACATGGGAAGGTCCATATGTCATTGAATGGAAGCTTGGAGAGGGAACTTTCAAGCTAGTGACCGTTGATGTTGCGACACTCCCCCGAGCATGGAATAGCGAGCATTTGCGGCATTATTATACTTAGTCCATTTCTTTCATATTTTAGTTCCAATTATGTCCAGCATATTTTTATTCTTAGTTTTCGGCATGTAATAAGACAATTTAGCTTGTTTTCATTAATAAAGGCTTGAAACCATCTTTTCCATGATTGTTGATGTTTCTGTGTATGATAATTCTATGGCAAACCACTAGAGTTACATTATTCTGTTTGACGTACGAACGCACGCGAACACCTCAAAATCTCCAAGTCTCCTAATTGTAGACTGGAGTACTCTGAGTCCCCTAAGTGCGGACCAGAGTATAAACGACTTTAAATCTCCAAGTCCCCTGAGTGCGGGCTGGAGTACTCTGAGTCCCCTGAGTATGGACCAGAGTATAAACGACTTCAAATCTCTAAGTCCCCTGAGAGCGGACTGGAGTACTCTGAGTCCCCTGAGTGCAGACCAGGGTATAAACGACTTTAAATCTTCAAATGCCCTGAGTGCGGACTGGAGTACTCTGAGTCCTTTGAGTGCGGGCCAGAGTATAAAAGACTTTAAATCTCCAAGTCCACAGAGTGTGGACTGGAGTACTCTGAGTCCCCTGAGTGCGGACCAGAGTATAAACGACTTAAAATCTCCAAGTCCTCTGAGTGCGGACTGGAGTGCTCTGAGTCCCCTGAGTGCGGACTAGAGTATAAACAATTTAAAATCTCCAAGTCCACTGAGTGTGGACTGGAGTACTTTGAGTCTCCAGAGTGCGAACTAGAGTATAAACAAATAAAATCTCCAAGTCCCCTGAGTGTGGACTGGAGTGCTCTAAATCCCCAGAGTGCAGATTGGAGTATAAACGGTTTAAAATTCTCTAAGTCCCCGGAGTGCGGACTAGGATACAAATGAGTTGAAGTCATCAAGTCCCCGACATACGGACTGAAAAATATTCTAAGTACCTGAAGCGTGGAATAAAGCATATACAATTCCAAATAATTTCCGACTTATATGAAGATGAATTGAGGAGTTTATGTAACTCATAATAGCTTGGGCTTCGACCATGATTATACAGAAAGCTGAACGATAAAAGTCTTTTGAAAGACAAAAAACTAAGTTTTATTTATCCAAAATAAGGTTCTACTACAACTCCTCCAAAACTCGGAGTCAAAAGTCTATTTACATCGACTAAGAAAATAAATAAAAATTATTACATAATCTAAAATAACTCTCGTTGAACGAGAGTAACAACTACTTCTTTGACTTCCTCGGTTTCTTGTCCTCATTCGTCTTCTCTGACGACTCCTCCTCCACACATTTTCTCTTGTAAGTTTTGCTTGATGGGGAGGTGACAACTGAGGAAGTACGAGGGCCCTCCAGTTGCCTGGACCCACCAGGGGGGATGACCTTCAAAGGCTTGTTCAAAGGATCATCTAGGTCCATGACTCGAGGCTCGACTTTGATTTCAGTTGTCCTTTTCTTTTCCTCCGCGAGCTGCTCCTTCATCTCATTTTAGAAGTGTGCTCAGAGGCGCTTGTGATCTCAATTTCATAACTACCTTCAGCAGGAGACGAAGTCTCGGACTTATCCTCATCAAGCGCCTCAATCACTTGAGCATCTAAACCGGGAGTCTCTCCCTCGTGAGTGCCCTTACTTGTTTTCCCCTTCTCCTCCTTAGCGTCATCGCTCCTTAGAGTGGGCTCGGGATCAGAACGGCCTACGCAAAATCATAGGAAACAAACATTAGAATACAATAATCTTTCGTCGAAAACGAGGGCTCTTGGAACTTTAAAAAGAAGAGCTATGTACCGGCTTCTTGTTGGCCCTCAACCGTCTGGGGAGTCTCACCCTCCGGAATGGGAGATAGAATATGGATGCCAAGACCAAGGTCTTCTGGGTCATAACAAGCGTGTTGCTCGAATGGATCGAGTATTGGCCGATCAGCCGATTGAGTAGGAAGAAGGACTGAAGACTCAGTTCCAAACAGGCCGACAATGACGTCTTTTCCTTTAGATGTGGGGAACCTTTGCAGTAGAGCGCCTTCGCTGTAGACAAGTCCGAAGGCTCGTTCCCCCTGAGGAATTCTTTCACCAAAGCCTCCACGTCAACCTCTTCGGTTTCCAGATCAACCTTCCTGATCTTTATTAAAGTCTCTCATGCCTTGGCTAGAGATTCAAGGTAGCCTTCGCCAAGAAAAGTTAAATCCCAATGCATGAGAACACAGGCGTTGAATTCTGCTATCAGTGGATCAAACATGCACTTAATCTCTTCCCTGCCAGCCTTTAGCCGCCACAAGGCGAGAGTCAATATCCGTGAATGCTATTCTCTTTCCCTCTTCACGGACTTCATCTTTCAGCATCCCGACCTTAGAAAGCTCGTCGTCGAGCTTTGCCTTCAGAAGTCACGTAGCAACGATCTCATCGCAATATCGTTGCGACTCTTCCTAGGCAGCAGTTTTCTCCTATCTTTCTTTGTGGAGTTGATCTTCCAGCTCTTTGGCTCGGAGGGCAAATGCATCCCTTTCCTTCTGAATTGAGCCCTTCTCTAAAGCCAGGGCCTCGTAGCATTTGACCGCTTCGTCAAGTTCTTTCTTACGAGTTGCCTCCAGACGATTAACGGCCTCCGCGGTATCTTTAGCACTTTGTTGGGCGGCTTCGAGATGAGATTTGTACGAAGAGGGCTCTTCATCCTGAGCTTTGATAATATCTTTATCATGAATAGCCTCAAGCTTCAGGTGATCAATTTCGTGTTGACGTTCAACAGAAACTTCCGAGACTTTTTCGGCTAAGTGAACGAATGCATCATGCTGGACATAAACGTCGTTAGTACAAGCAATAGCACTTTGTTTGACATGTCCCAGAATTTGATGAATCGCTGAGAGAAATTTCAAGCCGTTAAAGCATATCTTTGGGAATGTGGCTTTAAGCTCAGCAAGTCGTTCTACTACCGATGGATCAGATATAGGAGCGGAAGGAGTCTGCCTGGAGACACAGGTGTCTTGTGGGGATCCCAAGATTGCCTGGTACTGGATGAACCAGAGTGTTGATCCCGATGCGCCTCAGGTTGGGACCCCTTATGTGTGGACTTCGTTTTGCTTTGTTCTAGTTGAGGAGGAGGATCGTGAGGGTAGGAGGACTGGCTATAGGTTTTCCTTCGGTAGGATGATTCTCAGTGGCAGTAGTCTCGAACACCGGTGTCATCTCTGTCTCGACGTTTGCCGGAACCCGAATCCCAACCGAAGTGGTGAAAAATAGATGAACCTCGAAGATGGTCAAGTCCTTGCGTATGCCCCATGTCACCTGTATAAAATTTATATAACAACAAGTCAGCAAAGAGTAGAGTGATGGAAGAAATTTAAGTGCAAGGTGAAGTGCACGTGTTTGTGTGTGTCCTAGTGTTCCCCCCGACGGACTAGTTTCTTTATCTTTACCAATGGGAGTTTTTTCTCCCTGGTTTTGGGCTTGAGCGCTTGTATCGCCTCTCGCGGGCGAACGAAGCTTAAGGGCCTCCGGATCATCGAAACCATAGTTAAGCAGATCATCAGGTATAGTGAGGTTCGACAGGCCTTTCAAAGAACTCTCTAAGTGTTGTGAGGAAGTCTCTCTTGTTAGTCCGTGAGATGATGGTTTTGATGACAACAACCTTAGAATAGATTATAAAATATAAATACTAACATTATAAGTTTAGATATATATGTATATGCAGGATTTAACCATGCAGGTACTAAGAATGAAGACTGTATAGTATAGAGATTCAAGATATCAAGATAAAATATCAAGATAGAAGACTCATGAGCAAGATTTCGAGGATAAGTATTTATTATTATTATTAGTAATTTTTGTTAAAACTCGTAGAAAAGCACTGAAATCATAAAATCCAATTTATTCGTGGAATGGAATCCACTTCGAGCCCGTTAAAGGGATGGAACCCTAAGTAGGATAGAACCTACGAAAAATCTAGTGGAACATGGTTTTGTATCCGCTGACTTTTATTCAAAATGATTTTTCAAAATTATATCCTGTTTTCAAAATGTTTTCAAAACTTTCCTTTTAAAAGATTCAAAACCCTCGATCCCGATTTTAAATAATTTTAGCGTCAAAAACATATTTATTTTCAAAATCAAATTACTCCTGATTTTAAACTATCTTTTTAAATAATATATTTAACTTTTAAATATTTATACTTAGATTTAAATATAAAATTATAGTTAAATATATATATATATATATATTATTCTTTATATTTACTTATGAATTTTAACTATAGTCAAGTATATTTATAAAGTTTAAAATAGTTTTTATATAAGATAAAGGTTATTTTCAAAGAAAATCAAAAACACCAAAAAATACTTTGGGATGCCGACATGCCTAGCATGACCATGTCGACATGGTACAGTTTGATTCAAAAATTCAAATTTCAAAAGAAGTGTCTATTCGCCATAACTCTTCATGAATGGTCATGGCTGTTGTTCTTCTATAAATAGGGGTCAGTTTCAACGAATTTTCAATCACTTTTTTTTGGTTTTCACTCCTCTTCTTCTTCCTCATTTCTTAATACATATTCTTATCATTACTCTACCGAAATCAACATTGAATCATACTCGATTACTTCTAGTTTGATTCTCTATCACTATCTCTACAAGATTCTCAGTGCTATTCAGAGTTATAGACTTCTTTGTAATCTATTAAGCGAGAAAAGGTGTGATTGTAGCCCTGGAAATCAATCAAAAGGGAAAAGCTGTGATTGTAGCCTTGGTAAATCAATTGGGTAAACTTATGGCTCGAAAATCAAGTATCTCTACCCAGAGGATCGAAATTCTGGAGGGTGTACCTCATAGCCTTGAAACCAAGGGTGTAATTGTACAATTGCTTTTGAAAGGAAATCCGTACTTGTGTTGCGGGACTGGATGTAGGGTAACTCCGAACCAGTATAAAATTCGGTGTGTTCTTTCCTTTACTGCTTTTATTTTATTTCTGCATCTGTGATTGTTTCTGTGATCATATATGTGTCTGTGTATTGCACACTCTTGTGCCTAAATTAACATAAATTAAAAAGATTTAGTAATTCTTTATTAACACTATTCACCCCCCCTCTAGTGTTAATCTTAGACTTAAGATCCGTAATCCATATTTCTCACAATTGGTATCAGAGCAAAGTTTTCAAAGTTTCATAATCTGATTTTTGAAAAGTTTTTAAAATGGCTATATTCGTTAAAACAAATTTAGAAGTATTCAAATCATCATTGTTTCATAAGTCTGCATATAATCAATATTCAAATTCAAGTTATCTACCAAAATTGTTTAATGTGCAGGAATCATGCTTTATGGGTTATGAGGAATCAATCCACAACGGCCAAATTGTGCAGATCGGAAAGAACAAATGGATACTTGATAGTGGATGTTCTAGACACATGACTGGCAATCCAGATATACTGAATGATATAATATACAAAGATGGAGGATTGGTTAACTTTGGAGACAATTCAAAAGGATATGTTATTGGCATCGGCAAAGTCGGTAATTCTGAAACTCCTACTATTACTAATGTTTTGCTAGTTAAGAATCCGAAATATAATCTGCTAAGTATAAGTCAACTATGTGATAAAGGTTATAAAATTAAATTTGAAAAATATAAATGTCACATTGAAGATAATAATTCAACCATTATATTTGAGGGAGTCAGGAAAACGAATATATATATATATTATTAGTATGAAAGTTTCAAATGATAACCTGTGTCTGTTGGCAAATACAAGTGACCCTTGGATTTGGCACAAGAGATTTGGGCATTTGAATTTCAAACTCCTATCTAGACTGTCAAAACATGATCTAGTAAGAGGTCTTCCTAAAATGAATTTTAAAGTAGATAGTTTATGTGATGCTTGTCAATTAGGAAAACTTAGAAAAAATTCTTTTAAGTTAAAAGATATGATTTCAACTTCAAAACCTCTTGAATTACTTCATCTTGATTTATTTGGTCCATCACGAATTTTATCAATAAATCATAGTAGATATGTCTTTGTAATTGTAAATGATTATTTTAGATTTACATGGACAATATTTTTGAAACATAAAAGTGATACTTTTGAATGTTTTAAGACATTCTCAAAAAGAATTCAAAATCAACTTTCTCTAAAAATTATAACTATTCGAAGTGGTCACGGTGGTCAATTTAAAAATGAAAGGTTTGAGGAATTCTGCAATAAAAAGGGAATAACTCACAATTTTTCATTTCCGAGAACTCCACAACAAAACGAAGTAGTAGAACGTAAAAATAGGATGATTCAAGAGTGTGCGAGAACTATGCTTAGAGATAGTAATTTACCAAAGAATTTTTAGGCAGAAGCAGTTGCTACCGCCTGTTATATTTTGAATAGAACTTTAATTAGACCTCTAACAAATAAGACATCTTATGAAATTCTTTATTCAAAGAAACCTAAGGTATCTTATTTCAGAATTTTTGGAAGTAAATGCTTTATTTTAAATACAAAAGATAATTTAGATAAATTTGATCCTAAATCCGACAAAGGTAACTTTATCGGATATTTTAATAGAAGTAAAGCGTACAGAGTGTTTAATTTAAAAACTAATACCATTGAAGAAACAATGCATGTTTCATTTGATGAAAACTTCAAAAAATTTGAAGATACAAATGATGAAGAGGATTTAATCACTCAAAATCAAGAACCTATTGAAACTAATAATGAAATTGATCATCCTAATAAGAGGACAAAACTTTTAAAAGATTACCCTATAGAAAATATACTGGGAGATATGCAATCTGTTGTTAAAACTAGAAATCAACTAAGTCAAATGTGTAATGTAGCTTTTATATCAACTATTGAACCCAAAAATCCAATAGAAGCATCAACTGATGATTCATGGATTTTAGCTATGCAAGAAGAATTAAATCAATTTACTAGAAATGATGTTTGGGAACTTGTTCCTAGACCAGAAAATAAAACTATAATTGGAACTAAATGGGTTTATAAAAATAAAATGAATGAACAAGGAGAGGTAGTTAGAAATAAAGCTCGTTTAGTCGCTCAAGGTTATTGTCAAGAAGAAGGAATAGATTTTAATGAAACCTTTGCTCCCGTAGCAAGATTAGAAGCCACTAGGATTCTACTTGCTTTTGCAAATTATAATAATTTCAAGTTATTTCAAATGGATGTTAAAAGCGCCTTTTTAAATGGATTTGTAAAAGAAGAAGTATATGTCGAACAACCACCACTTTTTGAAAATGATAAATTACCAAATCATGTTTACAAACTTAAAAAGGCACTATATGGTCTAAAACAAGCTCCTAGAGCCTGGTATGATAGACTAAGATCTCATTTATTGCAATCTAATTTTGAAATTGGTAAAGTAGATAATACTCTTTTTATAAAAAGAAATAAAAATGATATTCAACTAGTACAAGTTTACGTAGATGATATCATTTTTGTTTCAACTAATTTTGAAATGAATAAAGAATTTTCTGAAATAATGAAAAAAGAATATGAAATAAGTCATATGGGTGAATTAAATTTCCTTTTAGGATTACAAATTAAACAATTAGATAATGGTATCTTTATTAGTCAAGAAAAATATGCTAAAGACCTAATGAGTAAATTTGGTTTGACCACTACGAGTGGAAAACCCACTCCCATGGTAACCAATGAGTACCTTAGTAAAGAAGATCTCTCAAAAGATGTAAATAAAAAATTATATAGAGGACTGATTGGCTCATTACTCTATATTACTGCTAGTAGACCTGATATCATGCATAGTGTCTGTCTCTATGCCAAATATCAATCCCAACCTAAAGAGACTCACTTAAAAGCCGTGAAACGAATTATAAAATATGTTAAACACACGTCTGATTATGGTTTATTCTACCCTAAAAATGATTCTTTTGACTTAATATCTTGCTATGATGCTTACTATGCTGGTTGTAAATCAGACCATAAAAGTACAAGTGGGACTTGTCATTTTTGGGGCATTCTCTGATTTCTTGGCTTACTAAAAAGAAAACACAGTTTCTTTATCAACAACTGAAGCAGAGTATATTTCTGCTGCTTTGGCTTGTTCTCAAGTAATATATGTGCAACAAACCTTAAAAGATTTTGGTTTAAATTTCTCAAAATCTCCAATTTATTGTGACAGTACGAGTGCGATAAATTTATCCAAAAAATACTACTCAACATGCTCGAACTAAACATATTGATATCAGACATCATTTTCTCAGAGATAATATAAGCAAGGAAGTAGTTACTCTCGATCATATCAATTCTGAAAATCAAATTGCTGATATCTTAACAAAACCTTTAAATGAATCAGTATTTACTAAATTAAGAAGAGAATTTGGAATTTGTTCTATAACTGAAATATAAAATATAAATAACAAGTATAATTAACAACTGGTATCAAAATAAATCAAAGAGTTAAATTTTAAAAAGACCATGTCGACATCCCCTAGGTATACATGTCGACATATAATGTTTTTGATTTTTTAAAAATTTTCCCACCAAAATTCAAAAATTTAGTTATATATTCTTCTCAATTTCAACTTTTCATTCATTCTCCCTGTTTTCTCTTCATTCTCTCTTCTGAAATAAATAAAATCATGGCTTCATCCTCAAAATCAAACATAAAATCAACTTTCTCATTTCCCTCTCCTACTTCTGGTCCATTCCAATGCACTACTCTTGCTCGTGTAACGAAAATAAAGGAGTCTATGATTGATGTACTTCAGATGTTAAAGGAAATTCAAGTAACTCAACTTCGTATGGCAAAGGAACAGGAAAGTCAAGGCAAGATTCTTAGGAATTTGCAAAAATTCCTAATGAACAACCAGGCCAACCCTATCTTGATCGATGAAGACTCTTCACTCAATCAAGAACAAGAGGCCAGCGACGAAGAAGAAGAAGAAGAAGAACCCATGGAAGAAGCACACGAGGATGACGACGACCAAGTAGTGTGTGTTGGAGAAGTGTGTTTCGACAAAAATGGGAATCTTGTCGAAAAACATGGAAATTTCTGTTTCAACTATCCAAAATGTTCGATTCATAGATCTCCTATGTTCAGAAACACACATTAGTTTGTTCTCTTTCCTTCTGTTGTTGTTTGTGTTTTTATGTTTTCCAAACGCAAATATAAATAAAACCATATACATAATAAATAACTCGTGTTCTTATATGTGTTTTTATTATAAGCATTATTGTGAATTCTTAGTTAGGATAGTTAATAGTTTAGGACTATGTTTTAGTATTAGACTTAAGTGTTGATTATTTATGATAACACTATCACTATAATCACATGTCATAGAGTTATATAGTTTGGAGTTATCTAGTTTAGATAAAGTTTTTGTTGATGACAAAGGGGGAGAAATATAAAATAGGATAGTTAGGTATCGATTAAGGGGGAGTTTTTAGTTTTAGGGGGAGTTATTAGGATAGAAATAATATTTTATAAACAAAGGTTGTCATCATCAAAAAGAGGGAGATTGTTAGTCCGTGAGACATTGGTTTTGATAACAACAACCTTAGAATAGATTATAAAATATAAATACTAACATTATAAGTTTAGATATATATGTATATGTAGGATTTAACCATGCAGGTACTAAGAATAAAGACTGTACAGTATAGAGATTCAAGATATCAACATAAAATATCAAGATAGAAGACCCACGAGTATCAAGATTATCAAGAGTTCAAGATTTCAAGGATAAGTATTTTTTATTATTATTAGGAATTTTTGTTAAAATTCGTAGAAAAGCACTGAAATCTTAAAATCCAATTTATTCGTGGAATGGAATCCACTTCGAGCCCGTTAAAGGGATGGAACCCTAAGTAGGATGGAACCTACGAAAAATCTAGTGGAACATTGTTTTGTATCCGCTAACTTTTATTCAAAATGATTTTTCAAAATTATATCCTTTTTTCAAAATGTTTTCAAAACTTTCCTTTTAAAAGATTCAAAACCCTCGATCCCGATTTTAAATAATTTTAGCCTCAAAAACATATTTATTTTCAAAGTCAAATTACTCCTGATTTTAAACTATCTTTTTAAATAATATATTTAACTTTTAAATATTTATACTTAGATTTAAATATAAAATTATAGTTAAAATCCATAAATATTATTCTTTATATTTACTTATGAATTTTAACTATAGTCAAGTATATTTATAAAGTTTAAAATAGTTTTTATATCAGATAAAGGTTATTTTCAAAGAAAATCATAAACACCAAAAAATCCTTTGGGATGTCGACATGCCTAGCATGACCATATCGACATGGTGACAGTTTGATTCAAAAATTCAAATTTCAAAAGAAGTGTCCCTTCGCCATAACTCTTCATGAATGGTCATGGCTGTTGTTCTTCTATAAATAGGGGTCAGTTTCAATGAATTTTCAATCACTTTATTCTGGTTTTCATCCTCTTCTTCTTCCTCATTTCTTAATACATATTCTTATCATTACTCTGCCGAAATCAACATTGAATCATACTCGATTACTTCTAGTTTGATTCTCTATCACTATCTCTACAAAATTATCAGTGCTATTCAGAGTTATAGACTTCTTTGTAATCTATTAAGCAAGAAAAGGTGTGATTGTAGCCTTGGAAATCAATCAAAAGGGAAAAGGTATGATTGTAGCCTTGGTAAATCAATTGGGTAAACTTGTGGCCCGAAAATCAAGTATCTCTACCTAGAGGATCGAAATTCTGGAGGGTATACTTCGTAGCCTTGAAACCGAGGGTGTAATTGTACAATTGCTTTTGAAAGGAAATCCGTACTTTTGTTGCGGGACTGGATGCAGCGTAACTCCGAACCAGTATAAAATCCGGTATGTTCTTTCCTTTACTGCTTTTATTTTATTTCTGCATCTGTGATTGTTTCTGTGATCATATCTGCATCTGTATATTGCATACTTTTGTGTCTAAATTAACATAAATTCAAAAGATTTAGTAATTCTTTATTAACACTATTCACCCCCCCTCTAGTGTTAATCTTAGCCTTAAGATCCGTAATCCGCATTTCTCACATCTCACTCCACTGGAATAAGGATGACCTTAGAAGTTCCACCCACTATTTTTTTCCTCATCTTGTAGGTCAATTTCTTCTTTCCTTTCGAAGGGGAAGGTGTAGTCTCGATATCATGAACCTCAACTATCGGGTCCCAAGCGGGACTAACATTTTCATCCTGTACTTCGGGCGTCTCAGCTTCTTTGATCTCCCCCTCCTCTAGTGTATCAGGGGCATTACATGCTGAAGACCCAGCCTGCTTTTTCCTTTGCCCGAAGTAGACCTGGTTATAGTGACGCCTTGAGGGAGGCTTATTCGACGACCTTCCGTCAGCAGCCCAACTTTGAGAGCGATTCAATTGAAATGAGAGATCTGATGTCCCGGTCTTCTACGGGATAGCTCTAATAGCTTTGACAGCTTCATAATACCCGGAACCTTCAGGACGCGGGTTGATACCTGTAAAAGTAGAAAAAGAGTTAGAAAAGAATCAGCTTCCGCCAAATACAAGCATTAATCCAGGAAAAAAAGACTTACTCCCTTCCACACATCTCCTCGCAAAGACGGGATGATAGCACACGTAGAACTACTCTTCCTTATACTGGGAAAACTTGCTCCATTCCCCAGTTAGAATTTGAAACTTGCTATGAAGCTCGAGGAATACAAAAGATGGGCTATCTGACTGTCTCTTGAAGCGATAGATGTAGCGGATATCGCCAGGAGTCATGAGCCTTTTAAGGACACTCATGAAGAGAATGCAAGTGCTGTATATGAACGCGTGGCTATTTGGATGTAATTGCGATGGGGCAATCTCGATATACTGTAACAGGTCGCGAAGAAAGGAGTTGAACGCGGAACGCTACCAGCCCAACACATGAATTTGTTGTAGGCTATATATCCGACTAAGGGCAAGTGAGGGCGATCCTGTCTCGATGGAACCAACACATCGCCGAAAGGAATCCCATGTACTGAGCATATACGGCGAAGCATGCTTTCGTTAATCTTCGAGGCTTGGGAATCGATCGGATCGTCTAAAAAGATCGCTGCATCCAAGGCATCGGGGCCAAGTCGACAGATGTAATCGCGGGGCTCGGCAAGTCTTGTATAGGAGCAGTCGGCGAATTTGAAGTTCAAACTACTTCTTGTTGAGAAGATGGCCCTGGTCTGTCCAAGATCGTGGCAGGGCTAGATTTCCTATACATCTCTAGTGAATGTTGAATCTAACGAAACACCTGTTTGAACTATACTTGAAAAACAATCAACATTAGACTTAACAACGAAAATAGTCCCCCCGTGTGGTGTGTGAACTAGTGCAATCGTTCGAGTGTAAGTGTCAAAGGATTTATAGCCGTGAAACTAATGAGATAAAGTAAAGTGCGAGTGTTCAGTGGTGGTTTTTAACTTTGAACTAGGAAGTTCATAATATATATCGAGGTCGTAGTCTGTTTTTTTATCAAGTTAAATTCAGATTTATAATTCTTGAGACGGAGAGTTGTCGGTCCGGAGTGGTCGATATGTTATATGCTTAAGTCCTTGTCCTTGTCTTTGTCACATGTTTAGGCATGGTAAGTTCGTCGAGTCAACATGGGTTACATTTGAGTTGAAATGGTTATGACTATTGCTGTCTATTTCAAGACTTAATGCCCAACGACACTCAAGAAACTCGACTGAGTAATTGCCTAAACTCTCCCACTTTTCCTCTCCACCGTTCGGCATGCGACAAGTCATGCCGAACCATAATCATGCCGAGCCACATCGCTCGCACTTTACCTCAACCCCAAATTCCTTCCTACCTTCCATCTCTACTGCTCGACACAGATAAGTCCTTTGGCAAGTCATGTCGAGCCGCTTCACTCGGCACTCTAGACTCAATCCTCGCTTCTCTTCTGTATTCCCTCCTTGCCGTTCGGCATGACTCCTTGCTCTCTTCCAATCTCTCTTCGTCGTTCGGCACGAGAGAGTAATGCCGAGTCACGTCCATACATTCTCTTCCAACTCGCACACCACGCTTAACCTCCACTTCCTGATCTCACTAATTCTTACCAGGCCAACCACTCTTCCTATTCCTCCACTCGGCAACTCATCAAGGAATCATATCCCAAACACCTCTGGCATCCTCTTCTCTCCTCCACTCCATTTAGCCCTAAGACATGTTCTAACCGCGACTCGATTCCCTCATCCGGTAGACTCCAACTGACCTCGATTTTATAGAGATTCACGAACTTGAACCTCGTGCAAAGTTTCCTAGTCGGGGTAACGCGTTGAAGGAGGAGTCATTACCTAATAAATGGCTCGAAACTTAGAGAAATTATGGAATAGGAAGCGTGTTCCTGTTCAGTTTCATTTTTGGGAAAGATGTGGGGCGACGTATTAAGTTCATGAAAAAAGGGAAAGGGTAAATTGTTAGCCTAAGTCTGTTCGAAGATGAATTTGTAAGTCCTGAAGAGCGGAGGTAAAAGTAAAAAGGCGAGGAAGAAGAAGTATTGGCTTATATAGAGGGAAGAGAAGTCAAATGGATAGTGACCGGAAGAACCGGTCAAGGCACCTCCATCATTCGGCATCAATTTCGTTCGGCATTCGTATGTCGTTCGGCATTCGTATGTCTTTCGACATTGGCATGTCGTTCGGAATTAGTATGTTGTTCTGCATACAATGCCTCGATCGGCATTCGGGAGGTCAAAAAATGCTATCGACAAGACGAAATAGGGACTCGAAGGGAAACACGGAGTACTCATGATTCAAAGCACATCATGTTCATCCACATGATGCACTTTGGAGGGCAAGTGTTACCTAGATGTTTGACCATGTAACTAGAGGCTCGGCGTAAATATCGTTCGACATGAACCTTGTTCGGCATTCCAGCCTTGTTCGGCATTCCAGCCTCGTTCGGCATTCCTGCCTCGTTCGACATAGCAGGGTCATTCGGCATGAACCTCGTTCGGCATAACAGGGTCATTCGGCATGAACCTTGTTGGGCATTCCAGCCTCGTTCGGCATTCTAGCCTCGTTCGGCATTCCAACCTCGTTCCGCATGAACCTTGTTTGGCGTTCCAGCTTCGTTCGGCATTCCAGTCTCGTTCGGCATTCCATCCCCGTTCGGCATAGCAGGGTCGTTCGGCATGAACATCGTTCGACATTGCAGGGTCGTTCGGCATGAACCTCGTTTGGCATTCCAGCCTCGTTTGGCATTCTAGCCACGTTCGGCATTCCAGCCTCGTTCGACATTCCAACCTCGTTTGGCATGAAGCCTCGCTCGGCATATGGCCTCGCTCAGCATAAGTATGTCGTTCGACATCTCCCCTCGACCAGCATCGGGTCTTGTTCGGCCTACACACTTCACTCAGCGCACTGCCTCGTTCGGCATTTGCGGTTCGGCACACAAAAGGCACTCACCACAGGCCGAGGTATGTTGCTCCTAGGACCATTAGCGCAGTCCAACCTATGTTCGTCTATAAATAGAAGGGCAGGGGCACTGTGAAAGAGACCTTTTTTCGAGAACACTAGGGAGACTCTGCCGCATTCAAGACTCATTGTCTTTACTTAACAACTGTATTCAAGTAATTGGTGTACGGATTGTATCTGTAATCAATCGTTGAGTAAAGCAATAAAGATTAACTTCACAGTGGACGTAGGCAGTTACGCTGAACCACTATGAATCCGGTGTTCTTGTCTTTGCATTTAATTTAGCATACAATTCTCTGTTTTAATTTACTTCTACACAATCTTTCTCAAGGGTGTTAGTGACCAATTCTGGTGCTAATAATTGTTTTTATACATTACATCATTAGAGTACAACACAAATCAATGGCACAAAACCGGACAGTTATAATAACTTGTCCTCATAAAAGCTGAATATATGGCCTATAATACATAGTGGAATAAAACCCAAGTACGTGTGATACGTTTCATCATCCAGCTCGTCACTTGAGGTCCATAGCGTCCTATCCAGCATCTGTAATACTCGGGCTGACCCGAGCATTATAATAAATAACACCCAAGTATGTCTGGAAAACCAGCGTGAGAAAACACACTCAACTTGAATTATTAAAGTTTTAAAAATTCTTTGAAAATCAAAGGTATCTCGTAAGACCACGCCACAAATAAACACAACGGGTTTTTACCTTACGGTATCTAGAACATTTCATATCAAAATCATCTGATATTATAATAGTGTCTAAGTACAAATACTTATTTAAATAGCTGAAATACTTGCATCTCACATTTCAGCATAGTTAGGCACAATCAAAACCATACGATGCTTATTGGAGAATGGATTCCATCTGAATGACTAGGTACTGGGATACCACCTATCACGGTACACATCTAGAACAGCGTAACGAGGACCACACCTGGATCCCCTGCCGCACAAGACCGGACCATCCCCAACCTGGATAGACTAAATATGCTATCACCTCGGGTGTTCCCACCCTTTTCGAGCTCCATCCATAAATCGTAGTAATAATATCCGACGTTATCTAGAAAGGTGATAGACATACCCTACTTGGATGTTATCCACTTAGCCTTGCTACATCCCCCTGCTTTTCAGTCATTCCCGGTTGCTGAGGCTAGAGGCTATGATTACCTTTTAAGGAATTTCACTTAGAGTGCTCACTGTCCTCCAATGACAATGTACTAATAGCATTCGTCCATACAAGTCCGTTTTTGGTCCGAATGGAATTGAAGGCATTATTCCTACAACATTCATTTTGGAATCACCCTCAGGACTAGTAGCGATTAGTTATTGCACTTCACTGCTCCATCTTCGACTCCATGATCTTGTTTTCACATAGAAAACGTGCTCATTAGATCGAAGTGGTTTTCGGATAACTTATCTGATCCGGTCTCTTTGGAACAACGTTCGATATTTTTCGAAAAACTCAACCCCGATTCTTTAGGAAATAAACAGACGAAAATAAGATCGGAGATCACCTCCTAACCGTAAGTGGACGGATTTCCTTATCAACTCCTAGAAGAAACGAGCTGAGTCTATACGTACAGTATAGCAGCTCGAATGGTAACTGTACCATATAATTCCCCTATTTCCCCTAGATATTTCCAAATTTATTTTTAGCTCTCGATTTGATAGTCGGTTATTTAACTATCAAATAAAACAATCATTCAACCAAATATTCCATTTTTCACTGAAAAACACAAAATCTCCTTTTAATTTAAATTTTAAATACATTAATCCCTTTATCCAAATTATATATACTTATCTTATCAAATTTAATATATTTACAGATTATCTTTTCATAAAAATATACTTGAAAACCCTTTAAATTAATGTGGAAAGTACCACTGCGGTATCAAACCATGGATTCACAGTTCAATGGTTACGTCTCTATCCCAGAGAAATCCAAGACTTAACTGCAGGCACTCACTGCCTCCAACTACGCCATGCGAGTATACTAATACTCTCCGAAAACTTTATTTTAAATTTTCGAAAAAACACTTACGAAATTTCCATAATAATTTTCCAAGTTAACTTTAGACAAAACTAATTTTTAAATAAAAGCTATTATATAAAATATAATTTTGAATAATTATCCATTTAAAATAATAATACTGATTAAACCTTTAATAATAATTAACTACTATAACTAACATAATTAATATTTACATTAAAATTTTTTAAAACAACCAAATAATAATTTTTCTTCTAAACATTCTTTTAAACACTTTTAAATTTTCTAATTAATGCTTAAAAATCTTTCCTTTTTAAAAAACTTAACTTCTCAGAAAAATATATATATTTTTCAACTCCCATTGCCAGTCTAATTATTTATAAACCCCTCTCGATTTATTTCCAGTTGATTTACGTTCCGGTTCCGTAAATTCCCTTTCACATTTCTCAAAAAAAAATTACTATTTATTTTTAAACCGATTTAACAATCTCGTTATAAATTCCCATTGTGAATTTATAATTCCCATTTATCTGTTGATAATTTACTTTACTTTATTTATAAACTTCGTTTATAAATTCCATAGTCTCATTTCTCTTTTATAACCGTTTTAAAATACTTAAGTTGATTATGATCGATTTTTTGAATTAAATTCCATGTTTAAATTAATTTGTTAAATAACCCAAATATATTCCAAAAACCAAACCAATTTTAGATCTCACTTCTTTTTTATGATTTAACATCTTATTTAAATCTGGGACATCAATTTCAACTTTTATTTTCGATTTTCCTTTTTATTTTTCCCAAACTATTTTAAATCTCGATTTTTGAAAATAAATCCTTTTTTCACTTAAACAATATTGCTTAAGTTATATTATTTAAAATCCTTTAATTTAATTTATTTACAAAATCTCTATTTTCTTTATTTCAAAATTATCGTGCCAAATTTTGAAATCAAACTATTTATTTTACCTAATATTCATTTTTTAAATAATTCCAAGATTTCACAACAAATATTTTTACTTCAAATCTTCCTGTTTAATTCCATCTAAATTTTAATCATTTTTCTTTGGTATTTAAAAATACCAAAATCTAACCAGTGATTCCATAGTACCAAATAAATTCAAAATCATGCAATAGTCTATCAGCACTTATTCAATATATCATATCACTGAGTATGAAAATAAATTCAACATTTTTGATGGATCCAGTTGGATCCTTCCAACCTGTTTCCCTGCATCCACAGACGTAAGTACAATATAAAAATAGCAATCTCACTTCGAGGGAGATATCGTGGTATATAGGGTCATTCGCTATTATGCGGGGCGCATAGTGTCTCATCTGCTATATAAATGCGAGAATATCAATCACTCCAAAATACACACACACACACTACTATATATACTTCCACATTCGACTAATAATAATTATTAACTCAACAATCAACCAATAATTAATTTTAACCATTTAAAATCAATTGTTACAATCCAAAACTGAGTGAGATTAGCTCACCTTGATTTATTTCTTTTTTCCTCCCAAAATTGTTAAACGTTCCCGTTCGAATTTAAGTACACGATGTATCTCACAACCTCACGGGTCCAATTTCGCACCTTTTCGAAACTCAGACCTCAAACAAGAGATTTACAAATTTTACCAACAATGAAATCCTTAAATGACTTAAATAATTATTAACTTAAAATTTTAAGACTATTTAAAATTAATTAAATTACCTTCTGTAGGTCTCTAGGTCGCGTACACACACACACGCGAGCAGCCCACAGCCTCCACCCGCGCGCTCACGAGTTTACACGTGCCCAACACTTCGGCCACATCTCAATACGCGCGCAACCACCCTGCAGAATCATCTCTCCTTTTGCGCCAAGTTGCGACGACCCACACTCTTTCGAAGCCCACCAGTTTCTGGCTGCCTATGCATCTTCTTTCCACGATCCAATTCCGATGCAGAGAACCCAATTGAGTTCTCTTCCCTTCGACTTTCCCGCCCTAGTTGCTGTTTATCAGTACGTGCACTATCGAGCTTCATCAGTTGAAACCGCACCCCTCTACAAGCATACCCCCATCAGACTTCGGTAAACCAGACCCAATTCCCCCATCGTTGTCGTGACGTTCTCCCCCCTCGCATTCGAATAGGCGAAGAAATTGTCACGACAAATTTTGTTTGAATGCCCAATTTTTTTGAGATGTATGTTCGGCCATTCGTTTTTTTTTTCAAGATTTAAGGGAG
This sequence comes from Allium cepa, assembly GCA_030765085.1. Taxonomy (NCBI): domain Eukaryota; kingdom Viridiplantae; phylum Streptophyta; class Magnoliopsida; order Asparagales; family Amaryllidaceae; genus Allium; species Allium cepa. Next base: position 66,788,816 of record CM060935.1, read on the forward strand.
ATTCTTCGTTTTTTAAATTTTGATTTCTTTTCTAGTTTTTCTATGCTCGACCATGTATTATAAATGAGGAGGGAAAATATGCTTTTCGTGCTCAAAAAGATCATCTACATTGATTGAAGTGAAGGGGGAAAAGTTGATGTGAATATATTTTGACTGGTCAACATATAATATATTATTATAAATTTTTAAACCATTTCGATTTCGTAGCTAAAAATCTTGACCTCCTATCGAGGCATGCCGTTAGACGTTCATAATGGTATACCCCAATTTTGAACGCAATGGAAAATGTTTCGAGTCCTAATTCGATCGTATGGAGAAAATAGCTTTTTGGACCCAATTATTATATTGAATTTTCGATATAATTTCAATGCGTTTATATCCCGTAAGACCAAACGATAACTCCAAATGTTATGAAATTTGAAATTCGATAATAATACACTATTACGGTTCTAAAGGAACTGGTTTCGTTGAATTCTGAGACTGTGCCCTAAAAGGCTATTTTTAAATATCAATTTAAACGATATATTTTTAAAACTAAAAAAATCACTGTTAAATTCAAATTTAAAACTTTTATTATCTTTATGATTATCAATATAAATTTTATAGGCCTTTAATTCTTTTTAACAAGCTTAAAACTCAAGATTCAATAATTACCCAATTTCCAATTATCAAATTCAATAATTAAATTATCCAGTAAATGGTTATATTTGAAATTCGAGTTAACAATTAGCTTTTAAATATTTAAAATCAATTTAATATTCCAATTTCAAATATCTAAAATTCTGGGTCGTTACTGTAGGCAGTCGATAGAGACCGACATCGTGGATGAGGTAAATGAATTCAATGGGGGAAGGGTTTTCAGTTGTTCGGGTGGGTGGGGGAGATGTCTTGTGTAGTGGCATTCATTTAGGGAATGGTGATCCTATTTCATCTTATGGTGTTGATGCTGATGTGATACCAGAGGAAGTTGGGCCTTCTTCATTTTGGGAATGCTAAGTCCAAATCAGTCAGTTTGATCCATATTGGTACTATAGTCAAGTAATTCCACTTAGATGCATCCATAATACCCACTTAAACATAATGATCCTTAAAGAAAAAGTATAGGGATCATTTACAGAGCAACTGTTACAGTCCGATGATGCAATTTGATTAGGAAAACCCCCATTAAAATATAAAATGTAGAAAAATATAAAAGATTATTGAGTTATCCTAATTTTTCCACACTCCATCCCTTATTTTGCATTAACTCATCACTACATTCAAAGGCGCTAGCCTTGGTTCTCTTTGCATTTATAGATACATATGTATGTTTGTGTACATTTTGAGCCATTGCATAGTGCATCCTCCTATAAGTAGTTATTTAGTTCAGTTTCATTTTTATTACTATTATAACTAATTGCTACTCAAAACATAAAAACAATAACCTCTCTTCTTACTCTTTGATAAAATTCGTTTTTCATGCTGATCTTTCATTTATGCAAATTCTATTTAAGCTAGTTGCTTTAAGCGTCAATAGCCAGTACACTCCTGATGGAAGAGCATCAACTTTAAGATATAGGACATTTTTTTCTTTCAGAACGCTGAGATTTATGAGTATAAAATAGATATAGGACCATTAATGTACATCAGCTGCTCGTTCAAATGTACAGTAGCAGTAAACCCTTGCATAAATGCGTCATATTTTAAGTCCTAGCCACATATATTTTCCTTCCATTAGGATCTTTTACTTTGTGAATATACGACATAACAATTACTAATGCCTTGACTGTTCATTTGACATTAACAGGACCGATATTGCTGATGTTAGGGAGAAAATATCAAAAGCAAAGCAAGATTAAATCAACCATTTAACCGTTTTGTAAGTAACTTGTTGATGCAAATATGTATGACATGTTATGTATGGACATGGAAAAGTTGCTAAGTTTGGATATGTGAAAGTTATTTGAATGATATATATGAAATGCTAAGTTTGGATACCTGAAAAGTTATTTGAATGATATGTATAAAATATTATGCTGTAATTTACGTATTTGTTGTTTCTGTGAAAATATGTTATATTTATGTGCAGATAAGAAATGGATAAATGTATATTATATATGTACATGAAAAAGCTAAAATGACGATAAATAAAATTTATAAATTAATATTAGAGGTAATAGCGTTTCATAAAAGCCGCTGATTCAAAAACGTTATAGACCGTAGGGCTATAATATAACTAAATAAACGCTATAGAAATATGTAAGAAAAATTATACAATTATGCTACAAATGCTATAGAAATATCAAAATAAACGCTACAAAACACGTAAGTAATATGTTATAAAAATATGCAGAATAAATGCTATAGGAAGTAATTATTGGTTAATCTTATAGCATTTTGTTTGATAACAAACATAAAACGCTATAGGAGATATTATCCAATAGTTACTTCCCATAGCGTTTTCGTTTCTGCTATTTGAAGTTGAAAGTCTAACATAGCATGTCGTTACACAACGTTCTCTGACATGCTATGGTAGGATATAATAGTGTTTCTAAATGCTATGAAAGCCTCATTTTGTTGTAGTGTATGTTCTTATAATATTAGTATGGTTAAACGTTTTGTTTTATTTTACTAATATGCTCCCATTGTTCTTTTAAGTTTTACCAAACCTTAAGTCCAAAAATAGAAGTCTTTTAACTTCACTAGTAAGTTTTAGGAGTCATCCATTTTGGAATTCTAACCTTTAATTTGGTCAACAAGTCGTAGCTCCATGGACGATGGATAACTCCTTATCAGTTGTATTGTATACAACTCCTAACCCTTGGTACCTTCTCCTAATTTCAGTTTGACCTTAAGTTTGCTTAACAAATAAAGACAAAATTATTCACTCGTACCTACCATATCACGATGGCCTAAGTATAATATATGTAACTTGAGTTTGCTCGACAAATACCTATAGTTATCTTGCCTCATCTATTCGATATATTAGTAATACCGAACGTAACATCCCTAGCTATAGTTTGCTCAACAACAAAGGAGTATGCAAGTTATTTAATAATATATATGGCCGAGGACAACATTAAATTGAAGATTCATAATAATTCAATATTTTATACTAAGTGATATCGGCGTATAGAATAATATAATTCTTATGAGTTAATTTCATGATTCAAGTGTCGAAAACATCAGAAATCACGGTATACATACATTTACATATGTATTTATTCCTCAAGTTTTTTTTGAGGTTTCTTAATATTCCACCTTTAATTAATACATTCATATTATATAAGTTTTATTATTATATAACTGTTATATTTCATATTACTTATATAATAGTCTCATGTATGATATTACTAATTAAATCTTATTTGATCAATTTTAATTAATTAACATTTTAATTAATTTTATATTATATTAATATAACATACATGGTGAATATTTATTATATACTATAACCTTTATAGTATAACATATATATATATATATATATATATATATTATTTAACTAATTAACTTTTTTATTACTTTATTTAATAAACAATTTTGATTAAATTATATGAATTCAAAGTCATTTCATATACATACATGTATATATATGTTATTTTAAACATTTAAAAAAACATAACATATTTCATAGTATATAATACATGCATATATCGATAAATTAATTAATTTATTTTATTAATCTTATTAATAAATTTTTCAAAAAAATTTGAAAATTAATTTATATTATTTTTCAAACATTTTAAAACTCTTATTATATCATAACTTTTATGACATGTATATATTTTATTTTAAATTTAACTGTTAAATTTAAAATCTTATATTTTTTGTTTTCAAACAATGTTGAAAATTAGCCTAAGACCCAATTCAAATTAAGCACGTTCAATTATGGGTAACCTTTGTGCTCACATATCTATTCGGGACAGGCTGAAGGCTAGGTATGGCAAAGCACTTGATTACTCAAATCCAATCCTAGACACTACCTTTTTAGATGTCACACTATCTAAGTTGTGAGCTTAACAGTTAACCCTAATATGACTAATTTAGACCGCATAGGCTATTGTGCTCAGATACTATTGTTGGAATTGGGCTATCCTATAGTTGAAATAATGCATGAATTTCAATTCTTTTAAATATTTTAGATCTTTATTGGACCTATGAAGTCTAATTTATTTAGAACGTTTATAATGTTTTTTAAATAAAATCTTTTATTTTATTTAAATTTGTAAAATATTTACATTGCAACGGATACGTTGGCTCATCCAATATACAAATATATTATCCAAATGTATGTTTATATACTTTACTTTTATATATAATATTACACGTATGTGTGTGTGTGTGTATAAAACTTTATTTTTGTTTAAATAATTTATTATATATATAAACATAAGTATGAAATACTGACATTATATATAACTATATAAATATATTTAAGTCATCTATAAAACATATTAAATATAATAATAAAAATTGTCGTACTGTTGAAAATAGTGCATATATAAATGTAATTTTTTAAACATATATATTATATATATATATATATATATATGTTACTTATATATATACATATAGTAATGAATATAGATTAATATAAATAAAATTCTCAAAATAACTTATATCCAATATGTTATTACTTGGTCTTGCGTACAACTCAAATTTTTTAATTTTAAAACATATATATTATAATCAATAACCATATAGAAATTATTAAAAATAAATGTCAAAAATAATTTTAGAAATAAAATTTGGATTTTAAATTTTCTGTAAAATTTTGGATGATAATTTTATGTATTTTGAAATTTTATTTTATAATTTTAAGATTTAAAACAATTTAGAATTAACTTTTAGCATTCAGCTTATGTTTAAATACTTTTAAAATATAAAAAATGTTTTTTAATTCCTTGCGAGAATAATATGTATTAATCTAATTTTATAAATACAAAACACAATTTATAATACATATATGTGTTGATATAGTTATTTGTATGATTAAATGATTTAAATATTATTTAAAAATAATATACAAATATATAAAAATATTTTATTCCTTTCGAAAATACTATACCTATTAAACTTTATGTATAAAATTACATTTCTGTATTTTAAATAAGTAAGATGTAGTATTTAAATTATAAACTATATATAATATATTAAATTATTTAAAATAATAAAAAACTGTTTTTTAATGTTGGACCGTAGTGCATATAAGTGTATATACATGAATTTTTTTTAATATAAAACACACACACGTGTACAACCAATCAACATTGTGACAATATATTTATATTTTGGAATCATCACCTAACTAACAATATAATATATAGAATAAACATTATATATAGAGAGATTAATATTTATAAATATGTTAGGAATACACCTTATAGAAAAATACTATAAGTACACCTTGAAAAGAGGAAATCTAATCCTCAAATTAACTTTTAATCCAGAAGAGTGCTAGTCCATGAACCGTTGACCATCAACCATCGAACAAAACTTGATTTGATTTGAATTTACAAAATTAGAGATATGTGGGGAGAGTTCGGCCAAAAGTAGAGGGTATATGGAGGCTCCAAAAGTTCTAAAATAAGTATGGATTGGGATGCTAATATGGAGGATAATTTAGAGATATTTTAGGATCAAGATCTTACATTATTTCTTACAAATATGGCCACATTATACCTTTATCATACCAAATATGATCAGCCCCTATATGGGCTTCAAACTCATTTAAAGCCTGAACAAATAATTTTGGCATTTAAATCCAATTTAAACGTCTATCTATATCATACATGAATTAATATATTTACAACTATTATAAGTACATTAAATAATATTATTTTATCAAATCAAAATCAATTTTTATAACTAATATTTCAAAAATATCGATTAACTTAATTAATTTATAACAATTATAAATAATTAAATTGTTTGTTTAAAGAAGCATTCATCGTTTAGGTTGTATGATCCATTAGGTATAAATTTGGTCATTGATTAATATCTAATCATTTAAATATTAACGCTCACACGTCACCTAGCTAGTGTGTGACATTTTTGCCAAATTCATCGCTTACTTGGTTTTGATAAAATCCATTTTTATTTTGTTAAGCTTTATCCGATCATGACTATTATTTACAACAATTTCCTTCGTCAAAACTATATCACTTTCGACTTATGGAATTTAATCATGGTCAAAATTCTAATATCGTCCATATTCAACTTTATAGTCGAAATACAAAATTCTTGGTTTAATAATAACAATTATTATTAACCGAACTGTTTTGGCCAGATATTTTGATTTTGTATTGACTGTGATACTAACTCCATATAACCAAGGAGACAAATTCTCACTTGAATAGTGTTTCACTTCTAATACTTCTGTTCGACCCAACTATAGTCATTCGATGGATGTCATGCCATGATTTTACTATAATCAAAGTGGAGCTTTCTTATTAATGGTCAACAATATTCCCAAGTCGTGAGAACTGTGTAAATCAGTCACATCGATATTTTTGTTTGACCTTAGTTGTATTAACCAATAGAAAACTATTGAGTAAGTCATTCCATTATTATCCAATAACTTCAACAAGTAACCCTTTGGTGCCTCCAACAGTTATGAGCAATACACTATCCAGCATTTAGAAAGCCTTACGCGTACTCTAATCTTAATGGATACGTCTATATCCAGTCTCGATGTGACTTGATTAAGAATATTTAAAATGATTTGTTTATTATAATGTGACATAATACACATGATTACAACTATTTGCAATTACTATCACAAATACACTATTTATGGATTTTTTATTAATATATTTTAATTAAATATTTAATTATTTGTAACACATTATTAAAAAAATATAATAGAAAGAAAAACACATTTATTACAAATTAGATTTGATTACAGAGTTAATTAATTTATAATAAATTATAAAATCTCCCCTAAGGCATACTAAAACTCTACCAGTATTCACCTCGTTTACGCATTAAAATATTTAGTAAAAAACAAATGCTAACTTTTGCCATTATCTAAATTTAAACGGCTGACTGCACTTGTATATAAGAATATTTAAAAATGTTTACGATTGGATCAAAATATTTTAACTTTATTTCAGCCGTTAATAAAAATACAACAATAAGGAGCAAAATTTAGATCTAGTTAATTAAAATGAGATTGAGATGGCCTTAAGGATAACAAAAAAATTCCTTGATGGAAAGTCAATCTAGTGAACATAAAATTCCATGATTTAGGTTCAAAAGGATAAATAAGTTTAAGATAAACATGGATACACTAATCATTAAAGAGATTCCACTCTTATTCTTTCTACTCCGGTTATCAACATTTCAAATGAGGCTTCAAATTCTTTGACTTATCCAGACCCATAATTATTTATGCATGTATGCAAGTATGGAAAATAAAGGAAGCACTCACTTATATAGAGAGAGAGTGTGTGTGATCATACTATTTATATGAGTTGTTGTATGTGTAGATAGTAATAATTTAATTATAATCTGATCATTGATGAGCCTACACTCATCATTAATCATGTGGTGGGTATGGTCACTCTCTTCAAATGTTGGTTTTGTAGAGAATCGATCATATTAGATATAACATAAAGTTTAATTTACTACATACCTTCGGTAATATATAGTGATTTCACATTCCCTAAAACATACTACAAATAAAATTTTCGTTAGATCATAAGTTATACTCTATCTTCATTCAAGACTATGTAAGTACAATCAAGGTAATTACCATCTCAAAATTTTATATATCGTCTTTTCTCTAAAAGTAACTTGTCCAACAAATTGAAATTGGTTTTGGATAAAGAAAAGTTCCAAATTTCTAAATAATTAGGGATCAACACTTTACCACGAATATTGAAAAACAACTAAAAGATGAATGCTTCATTTTTTGATTTATCCCAAATTACATGCAAAAATTAATTTTAGTAATTTTAAAATCATTTTCGAACCTAAAGCATCCTTAAAATAGACACGAATACATATTCAAATTTAATTCTTAGCCATTTATAATCACTAGCTGAAAAATAAATACACTTTTTAACCTTTTATATCCTAAATCTAATTTGGAAGGTATGATTGTGCCTCATTTCAATAACATCATGTCCCTTCATTCTCTCAACTACTAATTAATTAAAATATCAAATGATTTTCAAAAATAAATGAATGGATGAGACTTAGTGAACACATGGACATCTAAGCATTTGGGAACATGTGTGGTGTATTTGCAAGAAAGTGAAACATGTATCAAAAAGGACAATGCTAAAGAAGTTTGGAAATTAAGTAGAAAGGAACGCGTTACGGATTTCCTAATTTATAATTGTTGATTTTTTTTTTATTGCTACAACATAATAAAAGTATTCTATCATCACTTGGATGATGAGGCGACATCATGAATAAGACTCCTGATGCTGTGCTGATGTGAAATGTAAAGATGGAATATAGCCTTTTGGAAAAATTATTGATAGCTTCAAAGTGTCATCACCAAGATTTTTCTTTATCACATAAGTTCCTTCCTATTTTGAACCAAATGCCCTTGAGTTTGGAAAGACTCATTTCAAAATGAGATTGTCTATCTCAATCTTATAGTTTCAGACATTGGTATTGAACTTCTATGTCACTCTTTGATGATCAGCAGCTACTCTTAAATACCCTCATTTTTGCTTCTCCTCCTCCAAGTAGAGGAATACTAGAAATATTTCATCATTCACCTAGGGTTATAATGCCTGCATTAATGAGAAGAGATTTCTAGTTTAATCAGAATCGTTCTACTCCCTCTATATGCCTGTTCAGTGGAGTATATTCATTTATAAATTTTTATTTCATCTAATAAGCCCATCAAGATATTGGTAAATCATTAATCCAGTTTTCTTTTGCTCCTTTCAACCATTTCTTGATGATGGACTTGATGATCTTGGTGGTCGTATCACTCGTCTATTCACTTATGGATGCACTACCATCGAAAAAATCTTTTGAATTTGATATAACGATCTCTCAAATCGAGCTTCGTTTTGAATTATGCTCTTTTAAGGTACTTTGAAGTTGCGTAAAATATTTTTAGCTACAAAGTAAATATTTTCCTAAAGTGGTAGTGGTGATGGATCTGCCTTAACCCACTTAATAAAATAGTCCACCATGGTAATCGCATATTTTGCTCCTCCACATGCCATCGGTAGCACTCCAATAATGTATATTCCTCAATACTACAAATGACTATGGGCTAACCATTTGCATAAGATTATTGAATGAGGTTTTTGGTATCATCACAAACCTGTAGCACCTATCACATCATTTGGAAAATTCTATTACATCTCAATTGATAATGGACTGTTATAATACATATCTTTGAACCTTTTTTGATAAAATTTTCCTTGTGTTCTCTATAGCTTACTTAATGAACATCTTCAAGGATTTTTTTTCATCTTTGTCCACACATCTTAGCAAGGATTTGAGAAACCTCTTTGAAATAATACGCCATCGTACATAATATTAAGGGAGTTGAGGGTGTGCTCTAATGGCAATTATGTAATTGATTACACGACTTAACTCTTATAGAAGATACTTGTTCAAAATGATGTATGTGTCCAGTTTATTTTTTCCTTATATATATATATATATATATATATATATATATATATATCTTGTTATATAGAGATACAAATAAGGAATTAAATAAATTAAACATATATAAGTAAAGAACCCTTTAGTGAAGTTTTTTTTACCAATTGGAGTTACGAACATGTTTATGACTATGAGTATTGATTCGATAAATAAATATAGATATATAGATAAAAACTTACTTCTTAATTGTTCTTAGTTGAGATGTATCGAGAAAAGAAGATCAGTATGTCTATTGAGACTGGTATATGTAATGCTCTCCATATGATGGATAGCGATTTACTCATGATTGCTGGAGGCATGAAGAGGTTACATGCTTCTTGTTTCGAACAATTGCAAATGACTCGATGAGAGTCTTTTATAGTTTAATATAACTAAGTTAAAGTAGAAGATCTCAGGGTAACCATGTATTGTAGTCTTTTGCTTGAGAGTACTGTCAAACTTAAATATGTAAATTGTACTTTGATTATGGCCAAACACATGGTATGATGGACGATTTATGACCTTATTTGGTTACGCTTTTAAATTCTTGAAGTGAAATATAACCAAAGAGAGGATTCGTCTCCTTCGTTATAGAAGGTCGATATCACTGTATTGTTGGATCAGGTCGGTTATGCAACAGGCGGTTCGGGGTAAATGTCCAGAAATAATTCCTAAGATGGATCTATATTGGGCTTATATAAATAATATTTCTCATTAAATCAAATTTAATATACCAAATATTGTTTTATATCATTACACATATATATGTATATATAAGATTTTAATTTGTGTTAAATTTGACATGAATGGGGGATATAATATAAGGCAATAAATATATTTACACCAAATAAATGTATAATACACACACTTGTACATGCGCACATACATATATAGAATATATATATACACATATAATATACTATACATATGTATATGAGGTCCTTCATGTACATATCAGTTAATATTTACAAATACGTATGCATATATACATACATAATATATACGTATGTTTATATACATTAGAATACATGTATATGGTTTATATACATATATATTTGTACCATATATATTTTTTCTACACACACATACATATATACATACAAACACACATGTTAAATGATTTGTATTTAACACACTAGGTAAATGTTTTTAATCAAATCTGAAATTAGTGTGTGTGTTTGTTTAAACACATATATGTTTCCAAATATCATTCAAATGTGGTTGTGTATGCACACGTTTCATATATTATTTAAATATAAAATGGATTTTATTTAAACAAATTTTACAAAGTCAAATGATTATTATGTTGAATAATATTACCAAGTATAAATTTTAAGATATATATAAATAACATTATGCTAAAAATATTTTGCATAAGATAAATATAATATATCATTACATATCTAATTAATGTTATATAATTTGATAAAAACACACACGTATACACATAAGTATTTATAATATTATATTACAATAAAAATATAAAATAACGTGTGTGTATACATAAGTTACAATGTGCCTTTTTAATAAAAATAAAAGGCTGAAATTTTGTATATATGAGAAATATTTAACATATATGTGAATATGTATTAACTTTATTTAAAACATATATGTATGTATGTATATACACATTATTTAAAAACTAAAAATAAAATATATAATGTATTATGTCATAAAATAATTATTTTAGAATAAACATTATTTCAAATAAATTTTCATGTTTAGGCTATGGGCTATTAAATTTGTGTTAAAATTAAAATCAGTTTTGGTTTAATATACGTATACATACATACATATATATGTATGTGTGTGTATGTGTGTATATATATATAGACACGCACATAGATACGCAAATACAAATGTGTGTATGTATTATTTAAAATAATATTAAATCTATTTTTATATCGATGTAAAGTAAAATGTTCGTAGTCAATAATATATAGATGAGATTTGGAGTCTATGGTGTGAATATAGAAAAAGTTTACTTCATAAATCTGGGTCGTTCTTTACACATCGGTATGAATGCTTCCTATCGGGACCGGTATCTCGCCCACTTGAGTTTGCAAGGCTCACAGCAATACACTGGCGAGAGATAGACTCTGTGTTTGGGAGAGATTAGGAGAAGAGTTTGGCTATGAAGGGAGAAGAGAAAGAGAAATGAAGTAGGAAATAATGGGGAGGAAGATAGTTTTATATAAGAGAGTACGGAGAAATGTATTCCCTAAAATATCTCTTTCTTTTACTCTTTTTCTTAATTTAGACCATGCCACCTTACCTGTCCACATGCATAACCGAACGCCTTCTCTTTACTTTAAGATTTTCAGCCTATATATTGTTACATTTAAATTAAAACTTAATTATTACTTCAATATAAAATTTTATTTGATATTTATGTGCATTTATAACTATTATATACACCTATATGATTAATAGAAGCATCTCGAAAAATTTAAAAAGAAACTCCAAAATTACTAAAGGTACCCTAAACACTAAAATAGTCAAAAGGTAATATAATAGTAATAATAATTAATTTAGTTAATTTATAACATACCAAGTAAATTTGGTGATATTTCAAAAACTATACAGATTCTACTGTGTAACTCACGGGTGTGATTTCTGTCAGCGATTAAACTTGTACACTTCGAATATTAATGTTCACACATCGCCTTAGATGATAGTGTGGCTCATCGCTTTTGGATTTTTATGATAAAATCGTACTTTAAGAAACACCCTTAAACAATGATATATTATATGCACATTCTCTTTTTCATCGCTGTATCACTTGTAATACTTAAAGCTAGGCCTATCAACGGATACTTTAGGATATGTATAATGTCATCCGTATCTATATCCGAAATCGTTATTGAATAACGAGTATCTACATCCAGGAATCTTATAGCTATTGGATAATTATCGTATCCACTAACGACAGATAAATTAAGAAACATAAATGGAAAATTTTAGTTAACATAATTTTTTTCAATCCGATTGATTGTTAAAAACAAAAAATATTATGTTAAAAAATAGTTTTGAGTAGTTAGTATGCATTAAGTGCATATAATTTGAACTTCTAACTTAATAAAACAATAAATAAATATTTTCCATTGGACTAAAATATACATAATTTAAACTATAATCTTACAAAAATGGGAAGGATAATTTTCAGATTCGGATGTCTTGGTATTCACATCCACATTCGCTTTTCTAGATGTCGAATATTATCCGCTTTTCGGATATGGATGAATTTTGGATTTTTCGGGTATCCCTTGACAGCCCTACCTAGAGCTTGGTCTTGATCAAGCTCTATGTAATACCCCATAAATTTTAATAATAATATAATAATAAATATTTGAATTAAAGGTGATGAATAAATTGACTAAAATAATAGATGAGAAAAATGGTTGTTTGAACTTTTGAATTTGATGATGGGATTTATGCCAATGTGACCGACTCGTTTTTCTAATAACAAATTATGTGATGTTTGTCTGGGTTGGTGGTCACATGTAGTAGATACAGGCAAAATAGTAGATAAGTGGACCTTGGATCCAAAACTCGAATTCAAATTAAAAACTAACCGTCTAAATTTCCATCCGCCTATAAATACTAATCCTACTCATACATTTCTTTTATTTTCAAATCATTCCACAGTTTCACTCTTCCTAATCTTCCCTCTTCTTCATCAAACTTTGGTAATTCATAACTTCCTCGCTTCTCAATGAATTTCAACAAAACTAGTAATTGAATGATGAAAAGAATACTATGATCCCATATCACTTTGGATGCGGAAAATAGAAGACCATAGGTGTTATGGATCTAGGTAGTGAAGAATAATAGCGAAATCTTATATAACATTTTACTCCTTCGCTATCAAATTTCAAAATGGGTATCTCTCTTGTTCATTATGATTTCGACGAAAGAACCATGGAGACGAGAACTGCGATCTGATGATAGGAATTTGGGAAAATTATGGAGGTCACTAAGCCTTAAAAGAATAGAACAGAGAAGGACTGAAGTTGACTGATGCAATTTTGTGGTGAGTGATTCCTTCTTTGATTTTCATGTAATGCTTAGATAATGCCATAACAATGATAAATAGTCTATATTAGATCTCATTGAAAGATTAACCATTGAATTAAATGAATTATAATTAGTTTTGGGTAGAAATTTGGTTTAGATTAAACAAATTAGGCAAAATCAAATAAATCCTAAATGTGAAAGAAATAATCTTCAAAACCTATGATGTTTAGCCTATATGGAGTACGTTCGAAGTATAATGCATTAGGAACAAATTAGGATCGACTGAAAGATATAGAACGGAAAACAATTAAAGTAATGCACCTAGGAAACCTTTTTGAGTGCATAACCGATCGATGATAGCCAATAATTGGTGCGTAGGACATTACCAGTCGATCAATTATTTAAACCAACAGATCAGTTATCCTCCCGTGGTCAGGTTGAACCTAGACCTAATCTGGAAGAATAAAGTTCGGTCTGGTTTTTTTGGTGGAATTTTGAAAAGTGATTTGGAATTTGTTTTGAAGGAGATACAATACTATAAATCCAAGGAGGAATACGTTGACATTGAGTTTTGTGCATATGTGGACTAGTATAATTTTTTGTGATAAAATTATTAGACATTGTTATGATTATCTACGGACCTATGGCTCAAGTAGGCAACCCAGGATATGATTCTCCCTACACATGAGGCAGTTCCAGGAGGAGGGATGAATTAAGTGTTCCTATAGTGCATGAGGCAAGTTTATGATGAGAGTCAAATTTTTTGTTCCAAGCATGGACGATTGGCTATCCTATGGCACACGAGGGGAGTCTGATTAATAGGTCCAACACATATTTGATTTACAATGTAAGACCGTTCGTATAATATTAGTTAGGGACATGATGTATAAATTTACACGTTAGACAATGATCAAGTTATAGCATTATCTTTGTAGTATATGTGGATTAAGTATTACTCACTCACTCAGACTTATGTTTGACCTACTTCTATTTTTTCCTTTTATTTATAACACAAGTTTGATAGAGCTTGAAGTCATGTTGGAGCATGTAACGAGGACCTAGATGTATATATTGTAAATAAATTACTTAACTTGATTTATATGGTATGGATTGGGATTGGATTGGATATGATATGTACAATCTTACAATGTAACGTAAGTTGACATGGCATGATTACTGAAAAAATGATGGTTATTTGATATTATATTTTATTTCCTTTTATTGTGAGATTCAAAAAAATTATAATTATAATTGTGTTATTTTTAATTATCGTATCCTAATGACTCATCCTTTCCGGCTTTCGAGGTATTCACGTCAGTTCAGGTGTTAAACCCAAGGGTTAAAAAAGATGGATTATTACACTCTATCGATATCGATATACAACTGTATATTATCCATCTCAAAAAGTCCTTGGTTCGATTATAACATTTATTATTAATCAATACGCTTTGACCAAAGACTTTGACTTTGAGTTGACCATAGCTGACCATGATGCTGACCTCTTACAACAAAGTTGACGAATGCTCTATTGAATAGTGATTCACTTCCCATGCTTCAACTTAAATTCAATTTTAGTCGTATCACGAATATAATGTCCTGATCTAACTCTATTCAAAGTGGAGTTTTCATATCAAAGTTCCACAATATTATTAAGGCAAAAGAATTGTATAAATCATCACATTGAGATTTCGTATTTGCCATATTTGTTATTAGCCAATACAAAACTCTCGGTTAGGTCATTTTGTAGTTATCCTATAACTACAAGTACGCAACCCCTTGGTGCCCCAACATATTGCACTGCCTCACATTTGGAGAGCATTACATACTCTAGTCTTAATAGATGTATCAAAATCCTTATCTCAAAATATCTTGATCAGGAATATTCAAGACAAAATGTTATTTTAAGTATGATTTAATACCCACGATTGCAAACCATTTGCAGTTTATTTTAAAGGGTGATTTATTTACAAAACTAAAAATTTACAAAGTTATAACGCTGGTGTCTTAAACAAGTGGTGGGAACAACAACAATAAGAAGTCACCTAAAATACCTATATGAGATAACTAGCGAGGAGTAGTATGAAGGACTACACATCATATGAAGTACATTGACAAAATACACATTATTATACATAGTTTTAACTGTAACCAAAATATAGACAAAGACTTCAATAGGATCACATGCAAGAAAATCCCAAATCAAGCTTTTAAATAAAATGGAGGCAACAGAGGTTACTCCAACATATCATGAACGTAATAGGTTAAATCCAAGTAGAAACATGGCAACAGAACTCAAAAAGACTCAGGCTCTGTTATCAATGAAAGCTGGGGATGTTAATCTTGTATAAGTATCCGATCTCCGTTCAAGTCCATGGCCGAAAACGTTCATTCAAGTCTGTTCGAATTTCATTTAAGATATAAATTAGGTCAACAAAATTTGTACGAGTAAAAGTCACGTTTTATCCGTGTTCGTTTGAATTCATCCGAATTTATTAAAATTCAGTATCTCTACTAATTTTGGCAACTTTTTGGTTGATTGAATAAAGATTGATAAAATGTTTATACTTTAATACATACTTATAAAAATAATGTAGCTGATAGAAACTTTATTAAAAAGCATAAAATTTAATGTAAATAATAAGTACCTCCATGTCCGTTTGAATCTGTGGTCGAGAAACGTCTGTCCATGTCCGTTCGATTTCATTTTGGACACAATAAAATTTATACAAGAAATCCGATCGCGTCCAGTTTGATTTCATTTAGGACATAAACTAAACACACCTTCGTCCAGTCTGGTTCGACTGACTTACACCCTTAATGGAAGCATAGTCGATACTATGGAATATACAGAATTTGAATTTTTTTATTTTTGCACTTAAAGTGAATGAATTAATCGAACATTCAAAGGCAGATTGGCACCTCTGAAAACTCTATCATTGCATTCACACAGAATACTCTAAATGTGTGTTGTAATTACCAATTTTGTAAGTTTTATATATTGTTGTGCAATTCTTGTAGCTCTAGTCTCTCTTTGATGTAATTTCATAAGTAATGCAAGTAATGATAGTAAAAAAAAGATGTTCTTTAGTTTCAAAACCATTCTCACATAAGCTGCATGCATCATTTATAGAAGGATCCCATTCTTTGTTTTTTAGATTTAGTGTTATGTTTGTTTAATTTAACAAGAAAAGTGCAAATCGACACTTTAGGGTCAAATAGTTTTCCCCAAACTAATTTACACTATTCTAAAGAGGGAGAGGTAGTTCCAACTAAATTCAAAGCAATTTGATGGGAATTTCCATTAGTACCATGTTTGAACTTTTAATAATCTCTACTGGCACAAGTGTCGCCGTTAACCTAAATTATGTGGCTATAAACATGTCGAGGCAAACAAGAAGAGTTATATCTTTACTTCCCATGAGTAATAAGATATGAGATTGTCTTATTGGGGCCTCTAAGCATGCTAAATGATAGCCATCCCTTAAATCCACTAGAAGATCGCTATGAATCCATGGCATGAACCATAAATTAGTGGTGTGCCTATTAGAAATTACCTTTATGATTGAGCCTTTGACACTTCATCTTGTTCTTAAAATACACTTCAAAATATAAGAAGCATTGGGCACTTCTTGCTTGATCCCATTATTATATCTTCTTTTAGCCCATTTAGCCTATAGGTAGTCTTCATTGATATACCTCTATAACAACTTCATAGCATTAGTCTTCATTGATATACCTTTCATTTTTGGCTTACACACATCTTCCCATTTAACCTTGTGTAATTTACATTGCCACAAAAGATTAGCACAATCAAAATTTAGCTTAATAATAACGTTAATTGGCAACTGACAGAATTGTTACAAAAAATTTATTATTGGGTAGACAACAATTTTGATCGTCTTCAATCTTCCACTAATATTCGGCATTTTCGTACTCCAACGAGTGATTTCTTATTAGTTTTATCAAACAGATCACCAAAGTATTTGCACTTCAACTTACTACTTGATAGGGGAAGTCCTAAATATTTGATAGGCAAATTTCCTTGTTGAATAGCCACAATATCCCATATCATTTCCTTGTTTTGGCATCCTTACTGGAGAAAATATTTGACTTCTATTCACTTAAAGAAAGACTAATGTGCTCTTTAACTTTACACTGATGTTTCTAGTAGATTCAGCTCCTAAAAAATTGGCTTTATACATTACCAACATATCATCAACATATAATAGATGGGTGATGACAAGCTTAATATTATATATGGCTATGGTTTCTTTGTTAAAATAAGCAATATCAAATAATATGCTTAGATATTCCATGGCAATGCAATAGAGATAGGGAGAGAGGGTCCTCTTATCTCAAGCCACTATAACTTGAAAAATAACCATGCGGGCTGCATTTAACAAAACCATAAATGTAGGGGTAGTGATGTGGAGTTTTATCTACTGAATGAACTGAACACCATGTTGGGTCCGGTTTCGATTTGGAAGTGGAATAAATGGATAAATTAAAAAAAATCCCTATTTAAATCTTAATGTGTCTACATAATCTATTAAGTAATATTAATTCCATCTTTTTATTAAACTAAAATCATATTTTACTTTAAAGATTTCATATTTATTTATTTAATCATATTAATTAAATTTATTTAGCATTTATTTTTAATATACCTAACATATTCTTACATCAACATGATAACATAATAATAAATGAGCATATGTATAACTGCATATACGTACAGATATTGGGATTTATACCTATTGTATATATATTATACTTATATATATATATATGATAAATTCACATGCATATCAGGAGTATAAATGCCAAAGTATGAACCAATGTTTGAATATATTGTAATATACTTACATGGTTTGAATACACATATTAAATATACATATATATAGTTTAGACCTATATGTATGCAATATATGTATATATATTGTCATGTTAATATATAATAAATTTTATTTCAAATATATAAATGAGTTATTAAGGGAGACAACTCTTATTACTTTCCTTTTAAATGCCAAATCAAATAATCATCAAATCCTATTTAGGTCAATAATAAATCTAATTTGTTTATATATCATATACGTATTGTATATCAAATTATCCAGGTGTGTGTATGTATATTTGTATGTATAAATTTTACATATTCCAATAATAGCCAAAATAAATATTATTTATTTATACATAGAAGGTAACTCAAATTTAGTAAACTAAGTATATATTTTAAATCTTACTTTACATTACAAAATTATATATATATATATATATACATATATATATATATACACAAGACCTAATTTTTTTAAACACATATATTAATTATTTTTGTTGTAGAAAATTTGCACATTTTAAACCATAGTGCAATTGAAAAATTATATACATACATAAAATTTAACATTAAATAAATTATAGTTTGCATAATATCTACAACAGCCCAAATTTTTGAACATTATCTTCAAATTTAATTTATTTGAAGACTTAGATTTTCATTCATCGAAATTTGAATTTTTTGGAATTTTTCCAATGAAATTTGGATTTTTGTAATTTCCTTTCCAAATATAATAAATAAACAATTTCTAAAAATTAACATTTTGGTCAAACTTTGACATTTATTTGAAAATTTTAAATTCTAACCTTTTTATTTGAAGCTGGATATAAATTTTATATTGGTTCTTCTTTTCGTTTCGTGAAATTCCGATTTATACTTTTAGATTTGGATAAATTACGGTGATTTACACGCAATAAATTTTTGTACTTTTATTATATAATTTTTTATATTTTTCCTATATCCATCTATATTTTATCTTTCTATTTTTATTGTGTCTAGCCAGTCATGTTTATTTATTGGATTGTTGCTTGTTTATATCTTTTATTTATGGCTTGAAAAAAAAAATCAAAGGGTATACGTTATATGGTCTTAATTGCTTGCCTTTTTAAATTGCCTACTCTTTATTTCTTTTTAGCCGTTCCCACCACTGTTTGGTCGTGTATTGCTCTATCAAATCACATAAAAATCTTCTCAATATCTCACTTCCTCATTTGCCTCTTCTGATTGAAAGATTTTACAGTAAATTTCTTTTATTAAATAGGAAATAAATACCATTCATTCACTAGCCTCTTTATTTCTTGCCGTTTCTTTCTTTTAGTCGTGTATTTCCTTTTGCTATTCACGTACAAGAATATTTCATTACCATCTCAATATCCTCTTTTTCATTTGCATTTAAGAATAAAAGATATATTGATTTGGGATTTGGATTTAAATGATTTCTATATTTCATTTTCTCGTTTTCCTATGTTTATTTCCCTAACTTTTATTTTCTATTTTTATTTGTATAAACTTTGATTATATTTATTTTATTTTTGATTGGTTTTATTTTTAATAGTAGGCTTTGGATATTTCTAGAGACTTGAGTTCTTGTTTTTATTTGTTGCCTTTTCCTTTTCCCTTATATTTCCATTTGCATAGCTAATTACTTCCCACATTCATAGCCGTGATTTTCTCCTATCAATCACGTACATATTGTTTCTCATCTCACTTCCATTTGCATGCAAACAAAGGAAAAGAATTAAGTAAATACATCAAGTTATTTGTTTTTATAGTGTTGCCTTTTTATTTCCCAAACCATTCAAACTCTTGCATTTTGTTGCATAGCCTCTTTATTATTTGCCTTAGCCATTCACTACACATCTTTAGCCGTTCATTCTTTTGTAACCCTAGCTGCCACTAAGTTGTAAATCACATAAAAAAAACTCTTCATCTCATTATCATTTGCGTGAAGAAAATAATAATAGAAAGCTCAAGTTATTTTCCATGGCTTCCTCTTCTTCTCTTTTTTTCTTTTATTTTGTTTCTCTTTGTTTTCTCCTTGCTTGGCTCGGCCTACACCATCTCTCCACCACCACCATGCCGACCACAACACCTCTCCATCACTACCTAGCCCCATGCTGTGACCATTTATGCAAAGAACATCACCAAACTTGATTGAAACCTAGCCTAGATCACCATTTTTCACCACCACCTCTCCTATTAGCCTCACCCACAAACAAAACTCCACCCATGTCCATATGCCGTGACCATCCCCTACCTTTTACCATGTCTTATGACCAAGACAAAACCAAGGCCAAGCCCACTTGTGGGTTAGAGCAAAGGTTAAGTCACTTTTACCTCATATTTTCCATTGTTGTAATTTCTATTCTTTTGTATTAAAATATATTCTTATATATGTTGTATTTATATGCATACAAGATTTGGATCTGACTCTTCATTCGCTCAAAAGTATATTCGTGCTTTGTCGTGCCTTTTCGTGTTTTTCGGAGTTTAGATTTGTGTTTGAATTTGATTCTAGCTTTTAAAAAGGTGAGTTATTCACTCTAGACATTACATACTTATACGATTGTGAAATGATGACAAGTGAATTGTATAAATTATTATGCTATGTTCATACCTGTCTGTGATGTATTTGTATGATGTTAAATGCTGTTTATATATCTGTTATATCATCTGTATGATATTGTATGCTATACTATTATTTATTTTTTGTATCTCACATTGCAAGTTCCCTATCACTATGGGTTGAAATGATACATACCCGAATGGACATTGGAATGAGGAAAAATCATTATGAGCTGAAATAAGAGGCTCATGTGATTTTTATTGATTTTTATTGTATTACTTTACTTGGGATTGCGGGTTTGAAATGATAGAACCCGAATTTTCTTTTTAAATTACGGATTGAAATAATATATAACCCTATCACTTGACCTAGGTTAGAAAATAGTATACAGTCCCATGGTTATACTTTTAAATAATATTTTCCTAAAATTTATTAAATATTTTTAAATAATATTTCCTTAAAAGATTTCTTAAGTATTTTGAGTTTTATAAATATATGAAATTTTTAACTTAAAATTTGATTCAATGCTTTAATTATAAAGGTGTATTAGTTTTTCTGTATGTTAAATTTTATAGAGTTAATAATTAGTTTTAAGTTGAATTAAAAATCTTTATTAGTGATAAATAACCTAATAATTGAATTTGATTGAATTTGGAACCTTAAATCTAGCATAGAAATTTTAATAAAGGTTATTTCCTGAAATGGACATGTTTTGCATAATAAATAATGTATTTTGAATTGATAAAATGAAATACAGTTTTAATTAGGTCTTTTGTAATAAAATTTATTTAACTTGAAATAATAGTTAATTGTTAACTAAGTGAATAGATTTATAAAGAGAATTTGATTGTTATATTAACTATGATAAAATGTTCTTTCGTGAAATGTTATGTTTTGCAAATAAATAGTTATGATTTTAAAATGGAAAAATGTATCTTAAATAACGACTTAACTTGATAATTGGAAATTGGGTTTTAAAATAAAATTATTAGGTTAATTCAATAAATGAAAACTTAGTTTTATTTATGAAGTGGGTAATTTCAAAATAAAATGTTAAGTTGTTTGTTAAAGTAGAGTTAGGGAAGAACGTACTTTTGACTTAACAAATGAATTTTAATGTAAATTGGATATTTATTAATAAAATGTTATTTCATTTAAATTTATAAGTTAGATAATATCCAAATAATTTTTTTTGAAAAGTGGAATAAGTTCAATAGGTTAAAAAAAGAGAAAACTGAAGATATACTGTTTTAAAAGGTATAACATAAATTATAGCGGTTCAGAAATGCTGTGGTTTAATGAACTTTGGCTTGGAATATACTAAAGATACCTATAACAGCATTTCTGAGGTGCTGTAATTTCTGGAAATTTGAACTAGGTGCTGAAATTATTAAGTAAACCTATAGCAACACTTCTGAAGTGCTGCAGTTTCTAAAAATATGAACCATGGCTTGTAATTACTAAGTAAACCTATAACAGCACTTCTGAAGTGTTGCAGTTTCTGAAAATTTGAACTAGGTGCTGAAAATGCTAAATAAACTATAACAACACTTCTAAAGTGCCGCAATTTCTGAATTTGAACTATGTTTTGATATATACTAAATATATCTACCGCAGCACTTTATAAGTGCTGCAGTTTTGAAAATTTCAATGCTTGTAATGTTGAAATTGAACTAATGAATTTAGAAATTGCTGAAATTATGGAAATTTAATAATTGATTTGTAAGGATAACTACTTCATATTTAAATGGTTTAAATGATGATTATTTTAAAGGTGTTATGATTTCTAAGTATTATGAATTTCAAAAGAATAACTTTTCCAATGTATTGTGATTTGAGGTAGTATAAATTCCAAATGATAACATTTCTAAATTATTAGGATTTCAAAGTATTATGGTTTCAAAGTGTTTGGTTTCAGAGTTGTTATACCTTGAAAGTAATATGATTTTGGAAATGAATTTATTGAAAATTGTATTTAATTAAGAATTGTCTTTATATCTATTAATTTGAAATTTGTTGAAATTAAAGATTTAAGAATATGACTTTATAAAGTGGCTTGGTTTAAGATAATTTAAAGGAATATTTCAAGTTAAATAGATTGAAGGAAATATTCAGTGATTTGGAAATATGGGTATTATTTAAATGATAAATTGGATTGGTTTTGAAATGAAATAATATAGTATTTAGTTTTGAAATAGATATTATTTTGGAAAGTAATGGTATTTGATTTTTAAATTGTTTTGGAATAGAAATGTTTTGAAATAAATATCCAAGGGTAATAATGACGTTTGGCTGTTAAAGAGACCGAGATCAGAAGTTACCATACTCTCTGCCAACTTCGAAAATCACTTTAACAACCGTATACGCGGTAAAGATTCCATAATGAAGTAGGATGGTTGCGACGTTCTACTAAGGTATATACGTGGACCCAACTCCCATGAGTTGGCATAAGGTGGCTAAAACAAGAGCAATTAACGGGATAATGAGGTCGCACCTCTGATGGGACACACTCCTTCGCTTTTATATTCGGACTTTGAAATTGATTCGTTGGCCACTTTTGAATTAGGGGTGTGGCTCGAAATGGGCGGTAGTAGCTGCTACGCGTTACCACCAGCCCGGAAGTGTAATTGGTACATCTACCCTGGAATTGGCTAGTTGTTCCGTGTCACCTACCCTAGCGCGCCTTGTACGAGTTTGATTTGTGTCATACCTATGGAGTATCCTTTGGTAGCCTCCCGATCAGGAGGTATTACGGTACTGTATAGGCTATTGGCACTATTACGTGTTAAGGGCTACGTGGGTAACTCCTTAACGCTATTTAAAAGTAAGTTTATTTTACTATAGACATTATTATAATAGCGAAATATTACTACATAGTAAATAGTTTAACGGATCCTTAGAGGATAGGCGGTCCCAAGCATCATTTAAGTTACTTGTACTTTATATTACAGTTCACTTGAGTTGGTTTACATTGTATAAGTATGTATGTCCTGACTCGAGTGTTTTGTGTTTTACTTTATGCTCGGATCAGACTGAGTGATACAGCATTAGAGACTCACCTTCGGAGTTGGAGTTTTCTTGAAAATCCAGCTATCTATTCCATTTCAGTTATCCAGTTGATTCCAGTATTGTATTCTAATTGTACTTGATTATCATATTGAGACTTCTGTTGTATCTTGTATAACTCTGATGTATATTTATATAGTAGCTTATAAAACTACTATTTCTTTACTTCCGCTGCATTATATTACTCTATGTCTATGATTCTGTGATTTATTTATTTGCTGTATATTCTGAGATTTGCCAAATTTATTTTACAATTCGGTATTTTGAGCAATTCAAGTCCGACATGTGTGGATGCGAATGGTTGAAGATATAGGGTCGTCACATTTGGTATCAAAGCTTTGGCTCTAGGCAAATTTAGCATATATGGTAAATTTATTTACAGAATCACTTTCATTCGAGCTTGAATCTCTTTCTCTTTTACTCTGTTCCCTTTGAATTTTGGAACGTTCGCTTGGTTTCGAAATTCATTCTTGTCCCTCATTATTCATATTCTTCTGAATTCAGGAGCATCCCATAGCTCCACTGATTGACTTGTAAAGGGGTGGAACTCCTTTACAATCGGCATCGATTCACTGGAGATTTCTATATATCTTCGGTTAGATGTTAGTACCTCTTGTTGTCCTGAATTCTACCTCTTGAGATCAAATGTAGATTTTCCTTAAAATTCCACATTTGATCTAATTCTTGAAGTCACGGTTGACCTGGTTAAGGTTGCCCACGATTTATATAAGCTTATCCATTTCCTTATTCGGTTAGTTAATCATCTTATCTTTTGTTCCAACTTATCCTCAAATCAAAATTTTCTTTGATTTGAGTTAATCAAATTTGAATCTCTATCCTTCCTTTGAAAATCTCTTCCTGTATAGTGTATTTATAAATCTATTTTTGAATTGTTTTATATATTATGTTGTTTGAGTGGTTGATGTTGATTTGGGTTTCTGATCGATTCGTCTGATCAGCGATATCGATAGGATCTCTAAAACACTTGAACAGAGCAAACTAACACCATATTGTTTTCAAATTTAGTAAATGAATAAATTTCATATAATTATACTGTATATGTATATAAGTATAATTTTCTGAACTTTGATAGTTAACTGAATTGGATGTTAAGTAATAATATTTGACATTGTATATATAGCTTGTAACCATTGGCTTTTGTTTCATATATAAATAATTGGACAAGAAAATATGGTTATAAATTAATCTGGAAATTTAAATGAATTTAAAACAAGAAACTAAGAATTTAATTTCCAATGGTTTCTTTGTGTTTAAAGTTTTAAAGGGTGTATTATTTAAAGGATTTTAAGTAGAAATTGTTTCAAAGAATTTTATTTGGCAAATCAGTGCTCTATTCTTTGTCGTTGGAAAATAATTTCAGTGATGACTGCGCATCATCGACATTCATTTTCGAGTTTCGAAGTAAAGAGACCATTCTGTAGATTTGCTACAGCTTTGCTTTGAAAATTAAATTGATTTGGATTTCTGAAGTATGACTTGATTTATAATATATGTAAAATACGATTTAAAATTTGATTTGATATATATTGTGTATATTTATTTATCTCTAGTATAGTTTGGTGTTAATTGGAAATTTAATTCTTAGATTTTATCTTGAAGGATAATCTCAATTATAAAATGAAATCAAAATTATGAATAAATATTTAAGCTTGGATAATTGAAGTAAGAAAATTTGTTTGTATAATATTCTATTGCATCCTAATATAACTTACCCTAATTATTAAACTTAACAGTGTAATTGGATAATATACAATATAAAAGGATTTTATAAATAAAATTTGAGTTTTTATAATAAATGTTATACACTTAAATTTTAGTTATAAAACGATTAATAGAGATAAATAGAATAAGAGTTAATTGAATAATTTACAATATAAATTGATGTTAAGGCAATTATAAATAAATTGGAATAGTTATAGTAAGTGTAGATACACTTAATACAGGTGGTTAAATATGTAAAGTGGAATAAATTTAACAATAATTTGGAATAAAGAAGAATTAAATTTATTGAATAAATTATAAGCATAATAAATGATTTTCAAATTCATTGACTTTATAAATTGTTAATTTAAGATGACTGGATGATAAAATAATGAAATTAGAAAATAGATAAGATTTATTTAACTTAGATGGAATTAATTATTACTTAAGTTGAAACTTTCATGGTTTTGAAGTTGTTATCCCATCTTGTTTTCCAATCTATCTTTCTTTCAGATTGTTCCTATTCTCCTGCATCCTAAGCGTGAAATTGACTTCCAAATTGATCTTATTCCTGAAGTTCAACTTTATCTATCTATTTGGAAACTTTTCAAGGATCTTCTTCGTGCTTGTATTCTTAATTATTGAGGATCTGGAAAGATCATATCTATCTTGTTGAATTTACCTATAACAACAGTTATCAGGCATAATTTCAATCTTCTCTTCATCTTGTTTAATCCTTTATTTTCTTTCTTCTATTCTATCTTGTTTTCCTTGTTCTCCCTGTCTCGTTCCTTTTCGGGGAAAAAAAGTTTTGAGTGGGGGAGAGTGTAATCGCCCAAATTTTCGAAAATTATCTTTAAATTTAATTTATTTTAAGACTTAGATTTTTATTCATTGAAATTTGAATTTTTGAAATTTTTCCAATGAAAATTGGATTTTTGTTTGTAATTTCCTTTCCAAATATAATAAAATAAACAATTTCTGAAAATTTACATTTTGGTCAAACTTTCACTTTTATTTGTAAATTTTAAAATTTAAAATTTAAAATTCTAACCTTTTTATTTGAAGTTGGATATAAATTTTATATTGGTCTGCATTTCGTCTCGTGAAATTCCGATTTATACTTTTAGATTTGGATAAATTACAGCGTTTTACACGCAATAAATTTCTGTACTTTTATTATATATATATTTTATATTTTTCCTATATCCATCTCTATTTTATCTTTCAATTTTTATTTTGTCTAGACAGTCATGTTTATTTATTGGATTGTTTCTTGTTTATATCTTTTATTTATGGCTTGGAAAAAAATCAAAGGGTATACGTTATATGGTCTTAATTGCTTGCCTTTTTAATTGTCTGTTTTTTATTTCTTTTTAGTCGTTCCCACCATTGTTTGGCCGTGCATTACTCTATCAAATCACATAAAAGTCTTCTCAATATCTCACTTCCTCATTTGCTTCTTCTGATTGAAAGATTTTACAGTAGGTTTCTTTTATTAAATAGGAAATAAATACCATTCATTCACTACCCTCTTTATTTCTTGCCATTTCTTTCTTTTAGCCGTGTATTTCCTTTTGCCATTCACGTACAAGAATATTTCATTCCCATCTCAATATCCTCTTTTTAATTTGCATTTAAGAATAAATGATATATTGATTTGGGTTTTGGATTTAAATGATTTCTATATTTTATTTTCTCTTTTTCCTATGTTTATTTCCCTAACTTTTATTTTCTATTTTTATTTTTATAAACTTTGATTATATTTATTTGATTTTTGATTGGTTTTATTTTTAATAGTAATCTTTGGAAATTTCTAGAGACTTGAGTTCTTGTTTTTATTTGTTGCCTTTTCCTTTTCCCTTGCCTTTCCATTTGCTTAGCCAATTACTTCCCACATTCATAGCCGTGATTTTCCTATTAACCACGTACATATTGTTTCTCGTCTCACTTCCATTTGCTACAAACAAAGGAAAAGAATTAATTAAATACATCAAGTTATTTGTTTTTATAGTGTTGCCTTTTTATTTTCCAAACCATTCAAATTCTTGCCTTTTATTGCCTAGCATCTTTATTATTTTCCTTATCCATTCACTACACATCTTTAGCCGTTCATTTTATTGTAACCTTAGCCGTCACTAAGTTGTAAATCATGTACGAAAAAAACTTCGCGTCTCATTATCATTTGCGTGAAGAAAAATATAAGGCAAGCTCAAGTTATTTTCCATGGCTTCCTCTTCTTCTCTTTTATTCTTTTCTTTTGTTTCTCTTTGTTTTCTCCTTGCTTGGCTCGGCCTAAATCATCTCTCCACCACCACCATGTTGACCACAACACCTCTCCATCACCACCTAGCCCCATTCCGTGACCATTTATGCAAAGAACATCACCAAACTTGATTGAAACCTAGCCTAGATCACCATTTTTCACCACCACCACTCCTATTAGCCTTGGCCACAAACAAAACTCTACCCATATCCATATACCATGACCATCCCCTACCTTTTTCCCTGTCTTATGACCAAGACAAAACCAAGGCCGAGCCCACTTGTGGGTTAGAGCAAAGGTTGTGTCACTTTTACCGTATATTTTCCATTGTTGTAATTTATATTCTTTTGTATTGAAATATATTCTTATATATGTTGTATTTGTTTACATACAAGATTTGGATCCGAATCTTCATTCACTCAAAAGTATAGTCATGCTTTGTCGTGCCTTTTCGTGTTTTTCGGAGTTTAGATTTGAGTTTGAGTTTGATTTTAGCTTTTAAAAAGGTGAGTTATTCGCTCTAGACATTACATACTTATACGATTGTGAAATGATGACAAGTGAATTGTATAAATTATTATGCTATGTTCATACCTGCCTGTGATATATTTGTATGATGTTAATTGTTTTTTATGTATCTGTTATATCATCTGCATGATATGGATGCTATACTATTATTTATTTTTTGTATCTCACATTGTAAGTTCCCTATCACTATGGGTTGAAATGATGCATACCCTAATGGACATTAGAATAAGAAAAAATCATTACGAGCTGAAATGAGAGGCTCGTGTGATTTTTATTGATTTTTTATTGTATTACTTTACTTGGGATTGCGGGTTTGAAATGATAAAACCCGAATTTTCTTTTTAAATTACAGATTGTAATGATATATAACCCTATCACTTGACCTAGGTTAGAAAATATTATATAGTCCCATGGTTATACTTTTAAATAATAATTTCCTAAAATTTATTAAGTATTTTTGAATAATATTTCCTTAAAAGATTTCTTAAGTATTTTGAGTTCTATAAATATATGAAAATTTTAACTTAAAATTTTATTCAATGCTTTAATTATAAAGGTGTATTAGTGTTTCTACAAGTTAAATTTTATAAACTTAATAATTGGTTTTAAGTTGAATTAAAAATCTTTATTGATGATAAATAACTTAATAATTGAATTTGATTAAATTTGGAACCTTAAATCTAACCTAGAAATTTTAACAAAGGTTATTTCCTGAAATGGACATGTTTCATATAATAATTAATGTATTTTGAATTGATAAAATGAAATACAGTTTTAATTAGGCCTTTTGTAGTAAAATTTATTTAAATTGAAATCATAGTTAATTGACAACTAAATGAATAGATTCATAAAGAGAATTTGGTTGTTATATTAACTACGATAAAATGTTCTTTTGTGAAATATTATTTTTTGCAAATAAAAAGTTATGATTTTAAAATGGAAAAATGTATCTTAAATAATGACTTAACTTGATAATTGGAAATTGGATTTTAAATAAAATTATTAGGTTAAGTCAATAAATGAAAACTTATTTTTATTTATGAAGTGGGTAATTTTAAAATAAAATGTTAAGCTATTTGTTAAAGTAGAGTTAGGGAAGAATGTACTTCTGACTTAACAAATGAATTTTAATTTAAATTGCATATTTATTAATAAAATGTTATTTTATTAAAATTTAGAAGTTAGGTATAATAATTATTTTTGGAGATGTGGAATAAGTTTGATAGGTTAAAAAAAGAGAAATATTGTTTAAAAAGGTATAACAGAAATTATAGCAGTTCAGAAATGTTGTGGTTTAATGAACGATGGCTTGGAATATACTAAAGATACCTATAACAGCGTTTCTAAAGTGCTGTAATTTTTGAAAATTTGAACTAGGTGCTGAAATTACTAAGTAAACTTATAACATCACTTTTGAAGTGCTGCAGTTTTTGAAAATATCAACTATGACTTGAAATTACTAAGTAAACCTATAACAACACTTCTGAAGTGCTGCAGTTTCTGAAAATTTGAACTAGGTGCTGAAATTGCTAAGTAAACCTATAGCAGCACTTTTAAAGTGCTGCAGTTCTGAATTTGAACTATGTTTTGATATATACTAAATATATCTACCGCAGCACTTTATACGTGCTGCAGTTTTGAAAATTTCAATGCTTTGAAATGTTGAAGTTGAACTAATGAACTTAGAAATTGCTGAAATTCTGGAAATTTAATAATTGATTTGGAAGGATAACTACTTCATATTTAAATGGTTTAAATGATGATCATTTTAAAGGTGTTATGATTTCTAAGTATTATGAATTTCAAAAGAATAACATTTCCAAAGTATTGTGATTTGAGGTAGTATAAATTCCAAATGAAACATTTCTAAATTGTTAGGATTTCAAAGTACTATGGTTTCAAAGTATTATGGTTTCAAAGTGTTTGGTTTCAGAGTTGTTATAACTTGAAAGTAATATGATTTTGGAAATGAATTTATTGGAAATTGTATTTAATTAAGAATTGTCCTTATATCTATTAATTTGAAACTCGTTGAAATTAAAGATTAAAGAATATGACTTTATAAAATGGCTTGGTTTAAGATAATTTAAAGGAATATTTCAAGTTACATAGATTGAAGGAAATATTCAGTGATTTGGAAATGTGTGTTTTATTTAAATGATATATTGGTTTGTTTTTGAAATGAAATAATATAATATTTAGTTTTGAAATAGATATTATTTTGGAAAATAATGGTATTTGATTTGTAAATGGTTTTGGAATAGAAATGTTTTGAAATAAATATCCATGGGTAATAATAACGTTTGGCTGTTAAAGAGACCGGGATCCGAAGTTGTCATACTCTCTGCCAACTCCAAAAACCACTTTAACAACCGTGTACGTGGTGGAGATTCCAGAATGTAGTAGGATTGTGGTGACGTTCTATTAAGGTATATACGTGGACCCAATTCCCGTGAGTTGGCATAAGGTGGCTAAAACAAGAGCAATTGACGGGCTAATGAGGTCGCTCCTCTGATCGGACACACTTCTTCGCTATTATGTTCAGACTTTGAGATTGAATCGTTGGCCACTTTTGATTCATTTGATTTGGGGGTATGGCTCGAGGTGGGCAGTAGTAGCTGCTACGCGTTACCACCGACCCGGAAGCGTAATTGGTATATCTACCCTGGCACTGCCTAATTGAGCCGTGTCACCTACCCTAGCGTGCCTTTTTCGAGTTTGATTTGTGTCATACCAATGGACTATCCTCTGGTAGCCTCCCGATCAGGAGGTATTACGGTACTGTATAGACTATTGGCACTATTACGTGTTCAGGGCTATATGGGTAACCCCTTAATGCTATTTAAAAGTATGTTTATTTTGCTATAGACATTATTATAATAGCGAAATATTACTACATAGTAAATAGTTTAATGGGTCCATAGAGGATGGGCGGTCCCAAGCATCCTTTAAGTTACTTGTACTTGATATTACAGTTCACTTGAGTTGGTTTACATTGTATAAGTATGTATGTCCTAAATCGAGTGTTTTGTGTTTTGCTTTACGCTCGGGTCAGACTGAGGGATACAACACTAGGGACTCACCTTCGGAGTTAGAGCTTTGATGAAGATCTAGCTATCTATTCCATTTCAGTTATCCAGTTGATTCCAGTGTTGTATTCTGATTGTACTTGATTATCATACTGAGACTTTTGTTGTATCTTGTATAACTCTGATGTATATTTATATAGTAGCTTCATGAACTACTATTTTTTTACTTCCGCTGCATTATATTACTCTGTGTTTGTGATTCTGTGATTTATTTATTTTCTGTATATTCTGAGATTTGCCAAATTTATTTTACAGTTCCGTATTTTGAGCAATTCAAGTCCAACATGTGCGGATGAAAATGGTTGAAAATATCGGGTCGTTACAATATCATTAACATGATTTACATAATTCAATGCAAAACTAAATAACAAATATTATTACATATACATACGTACACACACACACTTATATATATAATTTTGAATTTCATTTAAAAAACAATAGTTATAATGATTTTAAATCAAATCAAAATCTATGGCAACGAAATATATTACATAAATCAACATGGGTCATGGGTGAGCAATGAACACTTAAAATAATATAAGAATTATACCTAATCAGATCTAGCGCTTCATGACACCTCGATTTAAGAATTGACTCCTAAATTGCTTGAATTGTAACTCGATGTTGCAATGATTGAATATTTTATTTTATGTTCTTAGGATGAAAAATAATTTTCAACCACAAGAGGAAGAAAAGATAAATATGGCAGTCATGGATGGAGAAAGAAAATGGTGGAAAGTAATCAAATGAATTAATATAAAAGATATATTTTAGGGAGGATGAAAACCTTTCTTATTCCTCTTTTTAGAATCTTTCTTATTAATTCTCAATTAGCTCTAAGTCAATATCTAGACTAATATTTCCCTCCTATGGCTAGCCATGAATTGCTTGTTTAATGGACAAAAGAATCCTAAAGTCCATTTAGTAATTAAATGTTTAAAGCCCTTTAAATATATATATCGATAAATGTACATTGCTTATATATATCCAAATAATTACTAATAGCACCTTGAACATTTCCAAGAGCTACCCCACTTTCTAATAACTCCCCAAACATCAAATAAATCAATAGTCCACAAATATTAATTAATTTAATTAATCATATCGCTTTTGTTTGAATCAAAAATGGCATAAATACCCAATAGAAAGTAGAAGAGAATAAAAAGCGAAGGAAAAAAATTAAAAACAAGAAGGAAATGAACATACAAGGTTTTATAGTGGTTCAGCATACTCCGGCTTACTTCCACTCCAAAGACTTTGTTTATTTATACCATATATTACAAGTACAATTTGCTTAGAATTGTATAAATTCATGAAAGAGCGTGGGCAGAGAAGAAGTGATAGAAGATCACTTGAACGAACCATGTCTTCTTTATTAATAAGGGTAGATGACCAAATATCTCGTTGAAACTTCTCCTATAGAATCTCGCCACCAAGACCAAGTTGCCCAAAAAATTTCAACTTCATATCCCTTAGGGTTGGGGATTGATACCAACCCTTATAGAGGGAACCGATATCGACCCCTATATATAGGCAGGGACACTTAGCAACTTTTCATGTTGGCTTGCCTTGATGTTGGCTTCATGATTCCAAGGTTGTCTTGCATAGTTGCCCAAGTATTTTTTGGCCTAAGCGATGGATCTACAGAAGGTTGAACTGCTAATTTAGGCTATATATGGAGATTGCCAATACGATGCATCGAAACTCTAGAACAACACTTGAATTAGGCTCCATGTAGCTAGAAAAGAGTGTCATAGAAGTAGGGTCCACTCTGGATGTATCTTTAGAGATCGGTATTTATCCCCTATGTAGGGTGAAGCACTTATGAATTTTAGTATGTGGGGTTGGTGCGCCCTAGGTAAGGGATCGGTACCTATCCTACACTTAGTCAAATTCAGCATGCGAGATCGGTGCCTTCTAGGCGAGGGATCGGTACATATCCTACATTTATTCAAATTTAGCATATGGGATCGGTACTCCCTAGGTGGGGGATCTGTACCTATCCCACACTTAGTCAAATTCAACATGTGGGATCTGTACTACTTAGGTGAGGGATCGATACCTATCACACACTTAGTGATTTTATACCTTTGGAAATTTTTGGGATGGTTTGCCTCTATTTTATGGTCTTGATTGTACTTGAGTTTTGAGCTTTGTAGTCATCTCTTTGGGCTTCTTGCCTCGATAGCTTTGAAGTCTAACTTGTCGGGCTTGTCCATGTATTAACGGATCAAAATCAGGTTAACATTTGCCCCCCAAAGCATGCCTTGCGAATTGAAGGTGTGCTTTGCTTAAGAACATATTAGGGCCAATCTTCGATGGTTGAGCTCACTGGCTGCTTCCTCTGGTGAATCATTTTGTTCCTTTGTATTCTCTTATCAATCATGGCTCATTCCAAACCTGTTACAGCCTAAGACCCTAAGCTATGTCTAAATGTAATCTATACATCATCATCATTCCAATTTCATTCGAAGTTATTACATATCAAAATCGTCCCATGTTCATCCATGATTTTTCAATTTTATTCCAATTATAAGTCGTTCAAATCATTTTTTTATCAAAATCAAACTTTTTTCATTTTCAGGTTCAATCTCTCCGAATCGTTTGTTGAATTCATGACCGTTCTGAGTTAATAGTTAAATTCATTGTCATTCGAGGCTGGTAATTAAATTCGTGGTCATTCGAGATCGATAATCAAATCCTTGGTCATTAGAGACTAATAATCGAATCCATAGTCGTTCAGGGTCGATGACCATTCGGGGTCGATAATCAGGTCCATGGTCTCTACGGACCCATCTATGGCCTATTTGGGCCCTTTCAGAGCCCAATCTACTCGCTCTCCAGCGAGGGACTTAATGACGAGCATGCTCATCTGATCATACTCCAGTGAAGTGACCTACTCCCTACACCCTAGCCCAATCGGTTCTCTCTCTAACGAGGGGACTCAACGACGAGTAAGCCCATCCACTTGCACTCTGGTGAGGTGACTTACTCCTTGCACTCTAGTTCTGTCTCTCCAGATGGAATATAATGTGATCAAATCCATGGTCTCTTCGGACCTTGGTAGAGCCCAATCTGTTCACTCGTCGACTAGAGGACTTGACGATAGGTTAACCCATCCGCTCACTTTTCGTTGAGGGGATTTACTTCTTGCACTCCAGTCCCATCCCACTGGATGCGACTTTATAGCGCTTAGTATCGTACAAGCCCATCAGCTTGCGTTCCGATGGGGGGACTTGCATCTTGCACACCAGTCCCATCTTTTTGGATGGGACAGCAAAGCGATCAACATCAGTTATCGCATTAATTGTGGATTTCAATAATCAAATTCAAATATAAGAAACAATATAAAGCCTAACATCAAGGCAACTACCTCACCAAGCACTACAGTCTAGCATCCTGCCAAGAGCATGCCTAGGGACCATTTGGGATGCTGTACATGAGTAAGTGTCTAGAATGTCTTATTGCATGGTTTATTAAAAAAGGAAAATGGAGCTTGAGAACCAGAACTGATTTCCTACCATCCCGATCAAGAGATGACCATCGACGGCCTTGATTCGAGGTCATTTCCATTTCCCACGGATGACGACTACTCCTGTTTCGTCGTCACATTTCGATTTCTTATGTATTTCCATAACCCGATATCTCTGTCATATTCCTCTATCAAATCCCGTAGGTGTTTGAAATCTTTTTTGCTATGCCCATCAAGTTCATGGAATAGGCAGTAATTTCTAGACGTCCTTTCACGCTCGATGGGTTTTTGCCTTGCCGGCTTTCAATAAGGAGTTACCCCCCAGTATCAAGTAGGTTCATTTTCAATTCTCGTTTAGATCAATATAAGAAGAGAAATTTGGTTCTACCCTTTGCCACTTCAAGCCATCGTATCCATCATCTGTCCTTCGCATTCTCTTGTCCTTATCGGATCACTCTATAGGCTGTCCTTTGCTTTCTACAGCATTAGCGTTCTCTTGCTACAGAAACCTTTCAGCTTCATGGTAAAACTTCACGAGGTCCATTGGTGGATCCCACTCTAATGCAACATTAAAATCTATCTTATCTGCAATTCCAGAAACTGTCGCCATCAAAACCATTGATGGATCCGACAAGTCCACTATGGCAACCATCATGTTGAATCTTATCTGAAAATTCCCAAGGGACTCCCCGACCCTCTATTTCGTCGTCGATAAAGTCGTAATATTCTTGGGTCACGAGATGTGGACTCGAAACTATCTCATAAACATGTTAACTAACTCATTCCACGTGCTTATGGAACCATTCTCCAAATGCCTGGACCATAACGTAGCCAAATGTGTCAGATACAGAGGGAAACATCGTCCCATAATTTCCTCAGATTCCCACAGCACCTCCATGTGCCAGATGTATCTCATTAAATGAACTGTAGGGTCTGGCTTTCCATCATATGTCTCTAGTGCTGGTAGTTTAAATTTTGATGGATTCCTAGCGCACCAGATGTTCAGAGTAAATGGACTCTTGTTTATGTCTTCCAAGCTTCAATTAGACAATTCGCCTCTTATGGCTCACCTTATCATCCCAGCAAATCTATCATTGCCATCCAAAGGTAATCACCAGTTTGCATTCACGGCCTACCCCCCGACTCCATGATGGAATTCTGGCATGTACTCCTCCGACCATGCCTCCATATTTTGATTTGTGTTGGTACACCTAGCATTGTTCCTTAGATTCATAGTATCTCCACCAGAGGTGACCTAAGCCATGCCTCTAGGCCATAGAGGATCGGTACAAAACCATTAAGGACACTACTGACCCCGAGCGTTGGCTTGGGGTTTAGCTTTGGTTGCTCCACTCCATCTCTTAGCGCATTTACTCCTGTTCCTTGCCTCTATTCCTGAGTTATAGCTATCTGTGCTTCTACTTCTTGTCCTTGATTCTGATTTGCAGCTACTTTAGCTATTCGTACTTGCCCCATTCTTTTGAAAAAGTTTTCCATCACCTACTCTTGATGGGGAATCATCCTAGCTTGCATCCCATTCATCATAGTCTATATCTCATCTCCGGTTCTGTAGGTTGACGAGGGTTAGCTCCTGAGGATGCCTCCTTGGGGCCTCGTTGTTGATTTCCTGCAATAACAGTCCTTCTAGTTGATTGTTTGGCCATTTAGAATCCTTTTCAAGTCTTTGATCAGCGAGTTTAGGTATTTCTTGATGAAAGCACCAAAATATTTGAATCAAAATGGAACAAATGTCCAATAGAAAGTATAAGAGAATAGAAAGTGAAGAAAAAAATTAAATACAAGAAGGAAATGAAAACATAAGGTTTTATAGTGGTTCAACACTCGGGCTTATGTCCACTCTAAAGATTTTTTTTTATTTACACTATAGATTATAAGTACAATTTAATTGGACTTGTATAAATTCGTAAAGTTTTAAAAAAATGGCGGAGCGTAGGAAGGAAAGAAGAGAAAAAGATCCCTTGAATGAACCATGCCTTTTATATTTACAGGGGTCGATGACCAAATATCTCGCTGAAACTTCTTTTATAGAATCTCGTCGCTAAGATCAAGTCAACCAAAAAATCTCAACTTCATATCCCCTATGGTTGGGGATCAGTACCAACCCCTATAGGGGGGATCGGTACCGATCCACAAATATAGGTGGGAACACTTAGCAACTTTTCGTGTTGGCACATCTACATGTTGGCTTCATATTTCCAAGTTTGTTTTACATAGTTGCCTAGGCGTTTTTTGGCCCAAGCGATGAATCTATAGAAGGTTTAACTGCTACTTAGATGTATATGGAGACTGCCAATACATTGCGTAGAAACTCTGGAACAACACTTGAATCAGACTCCATGTAGCTGGAGAAGAGTGTCATAGAAGTGGGGGCCACTCTATATGTAACCTTAGGGATCGGTATCGATCCCCTATGTAAGGTGAAGCACATAGTGAACTCTAGCATGTGGAATTGGTACTCCATAGGAGGGGGATCGATACCTATCTTACCGTTAGTCAAATTCAACATGTGGGATCAATACCCCCAGGTGAGGGATCGATACAGCATGTGGGATTGGTACCCCCTCGGTGAGGGATCGGTACCTATCAGACTTAGTCAAATTCAACATGTGGGATCGGTAACCCTTAGATGAGGGATCAGTACCTATCCTACATTTAGTCAAATTCAACATGTGGGATCGGTACCCTCTAGATGAGGGATTGGTATCTATCCTACAATTAGTGATATTCTGACTTTGGAAATTTTAGGGATGGTTTGCCTCCACTTTGCGGTCTTGATTGTACTTGAGTTTTGAGCTTTGTAGTCATCTCTTTAGGCTTTTTGCCTCGATAACTCCAAAGTCTGACTTATCGGGTTTGTCCGAATACTGCTTGGTAAAAAGATTGATAATAATTTTATATAGCAAATATGTCGTGTGGTATTTCAAAGCATTCACAAATATGGTTGTGTAACCAAGAGGTGTGATTCATTCAATGATTAATAGTGAATAATTCAAATATTAAATGTTCACACGCCACCTTAGCTAATGGTGTGAAAAATTTGTTGAATTTTTCAACTACTATCTTTTTGGTAAAATCATATTTTACACCACCTTAAGTTGTACCAATAATGACAAGAATTTACGCATGCTCTTTTCATTAACGCTATATCACTTTCGGATGTGCAGAGTCTGGTATTGCTCAAAATTCTAGTATTATCCACACTCAACTTTATTAATATGTAAATAGAGTCCTTGGTTCAATAATTACGTTTATCATTAACAATTCTATTCAGGCTAGATATTTGGACTTTAAGTTGACTACTATTGACCATGATACTAACCACTTACAACTTAGGCAGTTAATCTCTATTGAATAGTGCTTCACTTCCAATGCTTTAACTCAGACCCAACAATAACCATTTAATGGATGTCAAGTCATGATTTAACTATAATCAAAGTGGATATCCAAATTGAAGTTCCACAGTTTTCTTAAGTCAACGGAACTATGCAACATCGTTATATTGAAATATCCTATTTGATCAAGTTGTTATTCAACCAACATGAAGCCTTCATATGAGTCATTCCGTAGTTAATTGATAACCATGAGTACATAACCCTTTGGTGCTCTACAAGGGCCATGAGAAGTACATTACCCAAAAATTGGAGAGCATTAAGCACTCTTGTCTCAACGAATGAATCGATATCCTTTCTCAAAGCATTTTGACCAGAAATATTTAATATAAAATGTTATTTTATATT
This sequence comes from Allium cepa, assembly GCA_030765085.1. Taxonomy (NCBI): domain Eukaryota; kingdom Viridiplantae; phylum Streptophyta; class Magnoliopsida; order Asparagales; family Amaryllidaceae; genus Allium; species Allium cepa. Next base: position 66,827,746 of record CM060935.1, read on the forward strand.
ATGATTAGTTACTCACAATTGCAACTTCTCGACAACTGCAATCATATAACAATTCATTAAAGGATTTATTTTATTAATAATTATATTTATTACTTAATTAATTATATCACAATATAACAAATTATATATAAGAAAGAAAACACCTTTAGTATGAACAAGATGAATTACATAATTAGATATATGTAATAAATTACATAATTTCCTATAGGGAATACCACTAACTCTTTTAATCTCCCACTTGTACTTGTGGCCAATTATGGAATCTTAATCCCATTCTTCTGATCAATTTTCGCAGAACTGATCGAGCTAGTCCTTTAGTGAACGGACCAACCATATTGTTATATTATCTACTTTATCAGCCAATAGACCATGGTCATTGATAAACTATCTTTAGCACATGACAATTTTGAAGTATGTTTCTATGAAGGAACTGGGCTAGTCAAAAGCGGGTTAAATTGGTGAATTTCAAAATTTTCTATTTTGATCTTAGTTAAGACTATGAAGCCTAAATGGATTTTAGATCTAATCTTAAATGTTTTAAATAAAATCTTTATTTTGTTTAATGCGTCGAAAAATTCTTTTTGATTTAAATTTGAATGTATGGTTTTATCGAATATACCCATGTTTGTAACATTAATAATTAAAGCTAATTTAGAGAATAAAACTTATTGTTTTTTCTCTCTCAAACCTATGCAATTAATTGAAGGAAGATTTTGCTTTAATTAGAGAATAAACCTTTCATTTCTCTCTCTTTAAATAAATCGATTGATTTATTAAATGTCACCAATGGAAATTTATACATAGCATAAAATATGAGTATGTCCAAATATACTCTAGTGCATATTGTGAAAGTGCAATAGATAAGAAATATAATTAATGCAACCATATAAAAATGTTGGGTATTACACCGCAGTGGACGAGTTTCCTCTTTATGTATGTGTTTATTGTCCAAGATTTTTAATTAAAATCATACATAATAAACAATAATTTGTATATGTATATGTGTGTGTGTACTATATTTGATAAACTTATATAATTTAAATGTAAAATTTACGTTAGTAAATCAACTTTCTATTAGGGAAATCACATGTAATCTATTAGAACTTAAATTAACTTATTTATGTGAACAACTAATTTAATATATACGTGTGTGTGTGCGCCTGCGTGTGTAAATTTTGTAATACTTAAGGGTGATAATATTGAAACAAACATTTAATTTAGAAAAGAAACAATAGATATAGAATTTACACAATACTTTGAATTTGGAAAGAAAATAAAGATGTTGGATTTTACATAGAAGTCCATAGATGCATACAAAAACTTCTCCATTTTTATATGAAAACAATACTCAAGACAACCGTATTCAAAACATCAATCAATGTAACAAAGCAAATTAGTTTCCAATAATAATGTAAATGATTAATATATATATAGTATAATATTATATAGATATTTTCCAATCGAAATTAGATTTTTTTTGTTCTTCAAAACAACAAAAGGAAAACAATAAGGATTTGGACAACATAGGCATATGTAAACTCTTGATAGAATATTCACATGAAAACGATATAGAGGAAAACTACACAATTGAAAAGGAAAATGAAGGTCTAAATCATATGAACAATAATGAACATATTTTGAAAAGAGATAAAAGGCAAAAATAGATCTGAATTAATCGAGCATATCTGACATACTTTCAACAGAGATGGACATAAAAGGGTTTGAATTAGTTGTTGCAAAATGAACTATTAAAATTGAAAATAAATCATATGAAATCCTAATATATGAATAATCATAAATAAATTAAAACATATAATTACCTTAGGATGTTGCCAAAAATTACACATTGAATGATGAATCAAAAGCTTCTAGATTCTTGAATCAGCCTCCAAATGTTGCAAAGGTCAAGAGGTATAAATCTCCTTTGATAAATTGATTTAATTTGTATTTAATTTTGGAATTTTTTTCCTCTATACCACCATGAAAACTTTGGCCATTGCTGGATGGGATGAAGAGAGAATTTTTTTTTAAGGGAGAATGATGATAAATGAATAAGAGAGGAAGTATGTTTTAAAGGAAACACTGAAAATTTTCAATTTCCTCCTTTGAAACCTTCCCAATTTAATTCCCAATTATATCCCATCAAAGCATTTCTCTCATCACCACGCATGGCCAGCTATAGAATGAGGTATAGTAGGTCTTAAAATTTCAAATCCTTTTAGTATTTTTTCCATTTAATCTAATTTAAGTATTCTATTAATATCATAGATCGATACGTGTATTTAAACTTTTATACACACATTTTATTAAATACTAATTATATTCGAACACCAAATAAATTTAATAATTAATATTTCACAAGTATTAATTAGTTTAATTAATTTATAATGATTATAAATTAATTAATCATTTGGTTTATTTGGATTGTTCATCATTTCGATTGCGTTATTCAAAGGTGTAATTCAGTCAACGACTAATATCGAACAATTTAAATATTAATGTTCACATGTTTCTTAGCTAGCGGCGTGAAGTTTTGGCTAGATTTATCGCTTACATGTCTTTTTTGGTTAAATCTAATTTTACTTATTGTAAGCAGTACCTAGTAGTAATGATTACTTACACCAATTCTCTTCTCAACACTATATCGCATTATGACTTATGGAATTTGGTTTTGGTCAAAATTCCAACATCACATATATTCAAATTTACAAGTCCAAAAAAATCCTTGATTTAATAATAATAATTAATCGTATTACAATAAATGTTATGAATTAAAGTATAAAATAACCGACTAAACTGGAAACAAAAATAATGACTTTAAAATGGCAATTTCAAAAGGGCGAATCCAGATCTATGCTTTGGTAAAGTCTCTCTCCCTTTCTTTTTGGTTCATGGCCGTCTTTCTTTATTTCCAATATCGTGTTCATTTTTCCATCCTCCTCCGAGCCTTATCCTCTTCATCTATAGGTTATTGTATGGATTTTTCATCGCCTAGTGTATCGCACCCTTGCTCATGGATAAGGTCACTGCTCTAGGCATCTAAAATTTCCCCCATTGCCTTCTACTATAACTCACTCGTCTTTTAGCCTAATTTGGGATCTTCTGGCCTGGTAGTTTACCTGGTGGAGGCTGTATAGTGTCTTCCTCCTTTGTGCAATCTATTCCTGATAAAGTAGCTAGTGTCAATTCATTGCTATCAAAGGTATCCCATTCTTTCTCTACTCCCCCTATTTTTTTTAATTTGTGCCTTGTTGAAAATATTTCTTGTCCTCAAACTATTTTTGATAAACCCAATAACATTGGTGGATGGTCATCATCGTTCAAGAGGAGGCCTAGTAATGCAGGCCCATTTTCCCTTAAGCAATACGATGCTGGTTTTACAGATAAAACTATCCCTCCTCCAAAGGAAATTATAGATGTTGGTATTGAATTTCGGAAAGACGATCTTATCAGTTTCTTTTTGGATAAAGCTTCCTATTATTCGGTTGTGAAAAAACATGTTCTTGGATTATGGAGGTCGTGGGAAAGGTAGATGTCAGGTGCGATAATACAATGTAGTTTTTTAAATTTTCATGCCCATAAGAGAGATCGTGTGTATTGGAATCTAACCCTATTACTATAGAAGGCAAGGTGTTTATCATTGCTACAATAGTGCCCTTCTGTTGGCCTTGCTCATGAGAAAATCTTATCTATTCTATTTTGTGCACATATCTCTAATATCCCTTTTGTCTTCCAGTATTGAGTGTGTAAATTGAATTGCCAACCATATTGGCCATCTGATGTGTTTTGACATTTCCACTGAGCATGGGTGGCTCCTTCGATACATCAAAGCTCTTATCAAAATTACCCCTTCCAGCCAATTACTAACTCATATTCTTATCCTCTTGCCGGGATATGGTAGCCTTTATTGACATCTCATACTAGTGGAAACCTCTTATTTGCAACCTTTGCCACTCGTTTTTTCATGTCATTTACTCTTGCTCTCATTCCAATGTTGAGCTAGCCAGCCTGCCCTCTAAAATTCCACTTTCAAAACCTATATCCAGATGTTGGCAGGTCAATGCTCCTAGTGTTCCCAGTTATGATTCTTGAGTCAACCCCTACCGTTTCCCCTTCCTCTACGCCTACAACTAACCATACCACACTAAGGCCAGCGTCGCCTGATCCCCACTCATCCAACTAGTTTCCTCCCTCATGCACCGTACTTGCTTTTGCTATGTCATTGGTATTCCCTATTTCTATCCCCATGAAGAAATAAGTTTTTTCTTTGCATTCTGACCCCCTAGCTCTAAGCGTCTTGAATTATCTGATAAGCTGGCTAAAGGTACGCAGATCATCTTGTGTTTTAAGGATAGAACTTGGTCTCATATGGAAAGTGTTTTATGCCACCATTCGAAGTGGATGATTTACTTCAAACGGGCCTCTCCCGATGAGAAAGATGGAAGAAAACTCCACTACAAACTTACTAGTGATGACCTTTTCATCTGCAATAACAATGAATATGCTGCAAACGATGAGGCAATTTTGGCTGCTACATATTCGGGGTGGAAATATATTTTCTCCCCACGTAATCCTAGTTAATTCCCTGAGCTCATTGGCTAGTTCAAGAGCTGTGCAGGGATCTAGTTTGGATCTCTTCCTGGATCTTTCCAAAGTAGTTGTTAGTGATTGTTGGTATTTGCGTCATGTCTTTTGTTTTTGCAACATCGGGCCTGAGTGGTTTGTTTCTTGCTTATTTGCTATTATTTGCCATTGGCCAGGCATGTTGGTACATATATTGTATATTTCATTATAAGGGCCTGGTGCCCAGGACTGCTATATCTTTTGTTATATATTTATATATAGTATGGTTGTATGATCTTCGGATTATACAAAAGCTTTATATCAAAAAAAATTAATCGTATTGCTTTGGTTAGAGGTTTGACTTTAAGTTGACTGTAGTTGACCGTGACACTAAACTCGTATAATCTAGGAGACTAATTCACTAGAGAATAATGTTTCACTTCCAATGCTTCAACTTAGACCCAATTATAGTTGTTCGATGGATGTCATGTCATGATTTACTTAATCAAAGTGGACCATATCTAATACTTTCAAACTCAGTTATCATTCCTACCGACTTCACAACATTTTAGTTTCCATCTGAAAATAGTCTATGCTAAATTATTATTTAGAATTTTTATTTCAACATAGTTTACAAAATTCAAAGTCGTATTGGATGATAATTTTGCGAGTGGAATCTGAGTTAACTCAAGTATGTCGATTTACGAATCTGCTTTGCTAATTTCAACAATTGTAATTTGTGAGGTTATTCTCATCAATGTTGCTTACGATACTCCAACTATATCAATCTTACTTTTGAATGCACAACTATGGTCGATAGATCATATCTCTTCGGATATAATTATCAAATCATGTTTTGACAATGTACTTGGAATCCATTTCGGATATAATGCATTGTGCTATATGGAAAAGTCCATAATCTTTATAGCTTACTAACAATTGAGGAAACTGTTATTAATAGAAATTATTTTTCTTGACATTGATAAGAAAGTCATAGTTTCTCTTTTAATGTGTATGAGAGTTTTGATAGAGTTAGAGGGAATCCCTAAGGGCAATTATGTCAAAGGTGTTTTCTTTCTATTTTATATACTTGTTATATTATGATATAATCAATTAAGTAATTAATTTAAGTTGTATTATAAATGGAAAATCATTGAATGAAATGTTACGTGATACTAATTACAATGCGTTATAATCACGAGAAGTTTATCATATCAAACTAACATATTATTTTAAACATTCATAGTAGAGAAGTTTTGAGACAGGATATCATACATCAATTGAGACATGAGTATTGAATGCTCTTTAAAAGTTGGGTAGTGTATTTCTCACGGCAACTGGGAGCACCAATACATTGTGTACTAATAGTTATCGGACAATTATGGAATGGCTCACTTGATAGTTTTCTATTGGTTAATATAACTAAGGTCGACCATAAAATCTCGAAGTATTGATGTTACATAGTTCCCTCAACTTAAGAATACCGTGGAACTTCAATATGGACACTCTACTTTAATTATAGTTAAATTATGGTACAGATTCCATCGAATGACTATAGTTAGGTGTAACAACCCGCACCTCAATGGACCGGATTATCGATTAAATCAAATTCCACGTTCATTAGGGTATGGATCATTGTTATTGGTAATAAATAATAAACATAAGTACATCAGATAGTTATCTGTATGAACTCACAGCAGAATAGTAAAATATAATAAAACATATACACCACTAAGGCTACTACCTTGAATATCAAGTCGCCTTGAGCATAAATGAGAGGACCTATCAACCTACTATTCCCATCTTGTACTAGAATCATATCCCTCTTAACCTATCATGTGGGTTGTAATGAGACAGATGTCAAAACAACATTTTAGCAAATGGTAAATTACGTACATTTTCTATAACACTTATTTATGCCAATAGATTTCCATTTAAGTATTATTCTAATATTCATGGATTTGTCATTTAATTCCATATGCATATTCGATATATCTAACCTACTTCGAGATATAAGTATCTGTATTCATAACCTACTTCGAGGTATAAGTATCTATATATGTAACCTACTTTGTGGTATAAGTATTTATATGTATATCCTACTTAAAGGGATAAGTATAGGTATATGTAACCTACTTTGAGTTATAAGTATCTATATACATAACTTACTCTGTGATTATGAAAGCTGGTGCATGCAACTATATCATATTGGGTTCAACAATCCCTCTCCCATCCAATCATATCCTAACAATGCTAAGGAAGGAAGTACCAAGCTACTTAATACCGTTAAATTGGAAAGTAGGCAGGACCTCCAACCATTTAATACCAAACCCCATACGATCATTTTTAATATTCCTTAACTAGCATTGTATGATATCTTTTCTAAGCCACTTACTTCTTCTCAAGTAGGAAGGAGGCATACCCCTACCACAACCATTTAATACCTCAGTCCCAAAGTGGACCCCTCCCAAGAGAATTCCTCTAACACTTATAAGCAATGATCCCGACCATCTAACATGGACCTATAAGATAATCTTGACATTTAATACTTTTTGAATAGGGAGGGGGTGGACCCTAATGCAACCATTTAATACCTCAACTGTAACACCTCGTAAATTCAATGGTAATTAATAAATAATTATTAAAGCTCAAAAAAGGAATTTGAGGAAACAATGGAATTTGGCCATAAAACTTGCACCATTGTGTTCGTAGCGATTTTCCAAGCAACTTTCGTAATAGAAGTTTTGTGATTGAAGCTCAAACGAAGTAGTTATTAGCGTCCAAAGTTTTCAAAACGAAAATAATAAAAAATAAAAAATAAATAAAGTAATTGCGGGACTCCATTGATCGATCCCCTCCTTTGTTTGGTCGACTACTAGCAGTTGATCACCAATAGAGGAGCAATCAACCTATCAAGTACTGGCGGCTAGGGTTGAATCTTGGCCAAATGACCAGGATTTGATTATTTTAAATTTAACAGATACGATTGATTCAAGTGCCTTGGCATAATCCCTTATTTTTCTTCTCATATTTTTTGATCAAAGAAGCGATGCTTTGCCATTTTTCCTTCTCCACTATTTTTATTAATTATAAAATATCATATTATATTTATATAAATAATTGGAGAATGACATAAAACGAAAGAGAGAGGAGAATGAGTGAATCGATACTGCGGATGAAGGTAAATTTCATTAATATAAATATATATGCTCCTTAACTCAAAACAACTTTTTAGATACGTAATTGTAATAGTATGTATATATCTTATTATACATAATTTTTTGGATTAGAATGCAAAGGGAGTCAACTAATTGGATGAATTCGGATTTAGGAGACTTGGAAAGCTTGAAAGGTGAGTGGGAAGTTATATGATTTATTTGTTAAAATGAAATTTATATCGTTGAGTTTTATTTAATTATTATGCCTATAAGATCCGATGAGCAGTAAGGTTGAAATGAACATATAAGAATATCGCCTGCATATTCTACAAGATAGGTAATTGGGACATAAACGATATGTACACCCTAATTTGAAAGTTTGGAAATCAGTCTCCAAATTTGCTAAAGTAGAATCTTGATAAGATTGTAAGATTTATCCAATGTTTTCGATAATTGGGTGTAATTTGTTAACCTTAATTTAGGTTGCCCTAATTTAACTTGAAATGTGAATTTATGTGCTTTAATTAATTGATAGCATTGTGGGTTTAATTTAATTGTGTCTATTTCCGTGTTATTTCCATAATTTATCTAATTCCACAAATGTGTAAAAAGTGTGTCGTTTGAAATAATAAGGAATATACCACAAATGAAAGAAATGTGTAAATTACGGATTTTCTTCCCCATAATTTGCATTGTTTATTTCCATAAAGAAAAAAGACAATTCTTTGTAATTTCAAATGACGCAGAGGTCTTAGCTTTGGTTAATTTACAAGAGCTATAACGGTAATCCTTTTTGGAATGATAGTTCTGATTAATTAGAATGTGGAAAGGAATATTCTAGTTTAGGGATTAATAGTTAGGAATATATACATATATATAGCATAATATTTGTCGATATTTGCATTAGTTAGAACTAGGACATCTAGTTATAAGTAGCACAGTAATTTATAAGATTAGGAGGTATGGATGTAAAAGAAATAGTAACTCCAAAATTAACAAGGCAATAAATGTGCAGTTAATAGGGAGTTACAAGAATTAAATCGGGACATAAATGTGTTTAACAAGACCGGTTAAAGGATTTAATATGGCATTTATGGAGAAATGAAATAGGCATAATTGGTTCAATGTGGACGAATAAATAAATGTTATTTGTGATTTTCCAAATAGAATAATAATGACCATTGATTATTGATAATCGATAATGGTGGAATATAGTAAATAAGCATACATGCTAGGAATTAAATGCTAGAAGACAATATAATTTTCATAGTGCAAATTATATAACCTTATTCATTCATTTATAATGAGCGGAATTAACGGGCCTAGTCCAACATTTAGGCTTAGGACGTTTGGTTTGGTTTAGTGGATTGGAATGCAAGATCAATAGAGTTACATAACAGAAGTCTGCCCTTCAGCTAGAGGCAACCAACATTTGTGTGTACTTATTACTGATGTAGGATATCTCCAACCATAAGACCCGTGGGAAAGTGATATGCGGTTTTGTATAAGTAGGGAAAATATACCAATGTTTTGCCTTAGATTTCAAGTATTAAATGGCCTAGTACTTTTTAGGAAAATGGGGTCCGCTTCATTCTGATAAGAGGTATTAAGTAACTGGAATGGACATTTTTCTTGACTTACATTAGGTTAGTCTAAATGGGATTTCAGCTACGGGAGTTCGACAGACTATGTTAGTATTGTTGTTGAATCGATATTTAGTTGTAGGACCGACATGTAGGGTATGACCACCAACATTCTCGAGTATTTGATAGCAAAGACTTGAGTTATTCCCTGATGAATTTTGCTTTTTACTAGTGTAGAATCTGTATGAGATATACATAGACCTTAAAATTTAATTCACTAGTTGTTTATTTATCGGAGTTTTGGGCGAGTTAACCCTTAGACAAGTCTATGAGATGTGTTAGTAGTACGACAATTAAATCATAAAGCTATCTCTAAGGGTCAATGGTCTATGTAGCTAGAGCCGATTGACCAGCGCTTACGTTACGGAAGGCCGGGTGTGGGGTTAGGGTAGCAAATGTCAGTTGGGTATGTCTTCTCCCTATTTATGTACTATTAATTGGCCAAGGTTTTCTTTTGGGTAGTATATCATATGTATATATACATTAGCTGTGCGTGTGCTCACACACACAGATATATATATATACATATATATATATATACATATATATATATATATATATAATTATACCTTGTAGAAGGTTGGACATATTTTATGTGCATACAGGATTGAATGGATTAGCCATAAATAATATACATAACACTTAAATGGAAATCAATCTGCATAAACTAGTGTTATGGGTAAAGAGTGTAATTTTCCAATCACCAAAATGTTATGACCTCTCCTCATTACAACCTACATGATAGATTTTGAGGGATAGACTACTGAGAGCGAGCGAATTGGGCTATGCAAGGGTTCGAAGAGACCATGAATTTAATTATCGGCTTGGAGTAGCTACAAATTCAATTAACGGCCCAGAGAGACCATGGACTTAATTATCGACCTAGATCGACTATGAATTTAACCAATGATTCGATGAGAACATGGGTTTAATCATCGACCCAGAGTGGGCACAGATTCAATTGATGGTTCGAAGAGACCACAGATTTAATTATCGGCCTAGATTGGTCATAAATTTGATTAACAATCTGAAGGTATCGTGGGTTTAACCAATGGCCTGAAATGACCATGAATTAAATTAACGATTGGAGAGATCATGGACTTAACTATCGGCTCAGAACAACCGTGGATTCGGTTAATAATCCGAAGAGACGGTGGATTTAATTATTATCCTAGAGAGCCCAAGGACCTCATTGATGATCTGGAGAACTAAAGACTCAACTATTGTCCTGGAAAGTCTACACATTCCACTAACGATCTGGAGATATCGATAGTTCAACTAACGATCCGAAGAGGTCTAGAATGCTACCAACGATCCAGAGAAATCAAGCTTTCACCTAATGATCCAGAGCGAATAAGAATTGAATTGGTCATCGAATACAAGAACTGAAAATATCAAAATCCAAACTTGGCTTTGACCACCAATTGACTTTGAAATGATTCGACGGCGATTATCGAACAGAGCCATTATTTCAACATGTGTTTGCTAACTCCCAGATAAACAAGACATGATCTTAATTCGTGATGCAACTCATGACTAGCCGTTTCCGACAGGATACAGAACCATTGTCAGTAATAAACACTCAAGCAAGGACATGATTCCTTTAGCTCTGATGGTCTAAAATGATCTTTAATTTTTTTTAGGATGAATCTAAAGGAACACGATGAGTCGCCATAGCTAGATTGAATGATACCTAAAAGGCTTGAATACAAGTGTTGCTTCAACTTTGATGTCTGTTCTTGAGCAAAGCACACATTCCATACACAAAGCATGCTTTGGGGGGCAAGTATTATCCAGCCTTTTGACCATAGAGTATTCAGATGGACTGGACAACTCTAACTCGAAAGAAATCGAGGCAGAAAGCCTAGCGAGATAGCCACAGAAGTCCAGAAATCGATCATAATCTAGAACAATGTGGAATCAAGGCCATCTCACAAAATCTTGGGACCGGATCCATATAAGTGATGGATCAGTACCGATCCATAGCTATGGATCGGTACCGATCCATAAGCTTGTGCCCAGTTTATCTCAACCTTTCCATGCTCTTTAACCATAATGCCAATAAACCTTTCCAGCTTCAAACCATCGATTCCTCAAGCACCTAAAATCAACAACTTCATTCCACCCCTGAACCATCACTTGACTCGAAAAAAGCTCCAAGCACTACAAACAAGATGAGAAACACAAAGCAAACAACAATTTGCTTCATCATAAAGAGTTCATACCTATCCACAAGATAATCTTATGGGTTGGTACCAATCCATGACAAGTGATGATGTGTCCTTGGTTATTAGTGGGAAGTTGCTGCTAGAACATGGGAGAAGCAATGAAGGTCATGGAGGAGCATATCTCGGTGGTCTACAACTATAAATAGAGAGGTAGAGGCTCATTTTCAAGGACCATTTTGCTTCCTTGCAATTATTACATATTTCTTTGTAAACACCTATGGACTGGTGTCAATCCATAAGAATTATACTTGTAAACAGCCACCAAATCAGCAAAAAGCTAAATGGAGGTTGGTAATGATTAGCCAAACCACTATAAAACTTTTAATCCTTGTTTTTGCTTCTTATTTTTACTTACTTTCTCCACTCTTTTCTCTACTATACTCATTTGGTGTTTATGTCGTTTTTGGTTCAAACAACAATTAATTACCCAATGGTCTAAAAAATATATTTTAATTCATAAAAATGTTACACACAATCAACTTTATTGAAGTTGCTTAATGGACCGACTTAAAGTCGTATAAATTAATCATGTGAGCTAATTTTTTAGCAACGATAAATATTCGAATTACACAATGATGGATTATCGAAGATACAAATTGATCCGATCACAAGCTGTCCTTAAGTTGAATTGTTGTGCTAAAATATCTTTTTTATTTTTTAGGAATTAAATTAGTATTTTTAAACATTTTTAAAACATAACATAAATAAAAAATAAAAAATAAAAAATTGACACGTCGTCGCTAGCTGACGAGATGTCTTGTATACAGAACACTCGACTGTGCTAGTTTCATCATTCCCCAATCTTTCCAAAATGAGAAAAACAAATCCATAGTCATCGCCACCCATCGGAACCCGCCCCCACTCATCGCCGTCACCATAGGCCACCACAACTCGCCGAAATCTCCTTTCTTCCAATTTTCATCTCAAATTAGGTAAATTTTTAACCCTAATTTGGATTTGGGGCTAATTTTTTATGATTATTGGTTTAAATATGATGATTATTCGTATTAGTAAGTGATAATAGTGTATTTATTGATCTATGAATATCAATTAGTGATGTAATTGTTTAATTTATATTATAAATTAGGGTTAATTTAAAATTCTAAAATTAGCAAATAATTGTTAGTTAATATGTATGTTGATTAATATATGTGATTGTTTATTATAGCTTAGAATAATTTTAGAGATATGTATGATTGAATAGTGAATATGTTAAATAAAGCTTATGGATAAACATAATTTTATGTTAATTAATTAGTGTGTGTAAAATATATGTTAGTGGTAATTATAAAATAAAGTTATTTTTAGTGATTAATTATTTTTAGTGATTAGTTAATTAATGCCCCTTTGTGCAAACTTTAAATTTTTGTTTACAAAATAGTTAAACAAAGAATCTTAAAAGTTGAATGAATTATAAAATATGTTTTAAAATTTAGTTAATAAAATATTTAAATAGTTGAATTAATTATAAAATATGGTTCAAAATTTAATTTGTAGCAGTAATTTTGTGTTTGTCTTTTTGGAAGTAGTTTAATTAACAAATTGCTTTCGAAACATATATTCTACTAAAATCGATTTATATGAATTAAGAAATAAATATCATGTTTATTTGAAAATATGTGGTAAATATTATTTTAACGAATACAACAACAATAAATTATAGCCTTTAGTCCCAAAAGGATTTAATTTATTTTAGAAAATACAACAACAACACACCCCTTGGATGCAAAGTTATATGTACACTTCATGATGCAAAGTTATGCATACATATATTTTTAAATTAGGAAAAATATTCAATTATGATAAGCACCATTGTCCCAGTGGATAAGTGATTCGGCTTTGGTGCAAGAGTTCACAAGTTCGAAACTTGCATAGCATGATTCGAACGTTTATTGATATATGATATATTATCCCAGTGACATGTAGTATATAAAGCAACATTTCAAAAAAAAATGTTCAATTATTTTGTCGACCATGGTTGGATGTATGAAGAGCGAACTGGTATGAAAGGGTTAATGAAGGAATATTTCTATAATGGTGTATGTTTAATTTAATTAGATTAGCTAAATATAATAATGGAAATGATGTAGAAATTCGTTGCCCTTATCGTAAATGCAAACATTTGAAGCATTGGAAAGAAAACACGGTTATAATTACATTTATGTCAAGTTGGTTTTTTGCCAGATTATTATTTATGGGATCGTCAAGAACTTGTTGCACCTAATCCTGTAGTGTCATAGGATGAGGTGAATCAAGCATGAGCAAAAAGAATTTTTGATTTATTGGATCCCGCGAACATGCTATTTAGGAATGGCTACAAAAGCGAAACCAATAACTGCCAAATACATTACTGTAAAATCAAAATTCAACATTACAGAAGTTGGACTTACAATAATTGTGCATGTTTCTAAATGATGTATGCTACTCAATAATCTGATGTGCGACAGTCTTTATTTTTTTGAGAGAAATGTGTGATCTTCAGATGTGCGGTACTCATTATTAAGTGAAAAAACTTATGTTTGATTTTGGTTCGTCATACCAAAAGATAGATATATGTATAAAAGGCTGCATATTGTATTGGAAAGTGACAGTAAACTTAGGAAATTTAGAATATGTAATGAGGAAAGATGCAAACCAAGAAAAAAGAAAGAAAGTTCTATACAAGAGGATGCATTATTTACCAATCACTCCTAAACTTCAAAAATTATATACATCTTTTGTTACCAAATCACATGCAAGATGGCACAATGTAAGAACTTTGACACATCCATCCGATGGAGAAGCATGGAAACATTTCGATAAGACTTATCTCACATTTGCTGTAAAGAGTGCTAATGTCAGAATTGGTTTATGTACGGGTGGATTTTCACAATTCTCTCAATTTGGTAGTAAATATTCGTCTTAGCCTACTATCATTGCACTTTATAATTCACCTCTATGAATGCGTACAAAAATTTCGTATATGTTTTTCACTATTGTTGTTCCTGGTCTTGATGATCCGACATAAGGAATCAATGTTTATTTGCAGCTATTGATTGAAGAGTTTAAAACATTATGGCATGAAGAGGTTGATACATACGTTGTTTCTAAAAATATAATTTTCATATTTTTACATCTTTGTTATGGACTATTGGTGATTTTGCGGCTTATGCAATGCGTTCAATTTGGAGCACGACTTCTCATCTAGCTTGTCCTTATTGAACGGAAGAAATACGAGCATTTTCATTGCCAAATGGAAAGAAAATTACATGGTTCGATAGCTAATAGAGAAGAGAGTAGACAACCACTAATGATTTGGTCAAGTGCAGAAATATACGATCTTATAAAGGAATATCCAAAGATACATGAAACCAAAGTACAGAATGAAATTCTAGGTAAATCAATAAATCATAATTGGTGCAAACAAAGTATATTTTAGGAGTTACCTTATTGGAAAGATTTCTTATTTGGACATAATATTGATGCAATGCACAATGAAAAAAATGTTTGATCATATGTTTAATACAATTAGGGGAAAACTAAGGATAGTTCAATTCAAGACATGATATAACATAATTATGTAAATGTTCCAAACTTCATATGAAGCATAATGACAGTAAAAAAACCCAAAGTATGATATGAGCTAGATAGAAACTAAGTTAAACTTTGGTTAAAGTGGCGTGAAGGACTAAGATGTTTTGATGGGATTTCTTCTAATCTCCATAGATGTGTTGACTTTAAAAACAATAAACATAGTGGGATAAAAAGTCACGATTGCCATGACATTGTGGAAAATTTATTACCTGTGTTTTTGTAACGACCTAGTATTTCGAACCATTCAAATCGACAAGTATCCACTCATGTCAGACTTGAATTGCTTAAAACAACAGATAGTTAATTTATATTTGGCAAAACTTAGCATATATAGTAAATAAATCAATCAAAGAATCACAAACACAAAGTAATAAAACGATAAGCAACGGAACAGATAAATAATAGTTCATGAAGCTACTATATAAACATCAGAGTTTGAAGTAAAATACAAAAGATATCTCGAATACACAAATGCTACTAATAAAAATGTAACGACCCAGAATTTTTATTAATTAAAAATTTGAATATTTAATTAATTTTAAATATTTATAAGTGAATTTTTAAGTCAAATAAATTTTATTTTGATTTATTGGATTTATTTGGATAATTTAAATCAATAATTTAATATGTTAAATTATGGAAATAATTAAAAATTGAGTTAAATATGATTGAAAATAATTTGGAAAATTTTATTTAATCATACTGGTGTTATAGAAATATTTTAGAACTTTTAAAATCGAATTAAAAGTTAATCTGTGAAAATTGAATATTTTAATATTTAATAATCGACTGTAAAATAGTCAATTTTTGGACAGTCTCGGAATTGAACGAAACCAGTTCCATTGGATCCGTAATAGTTAGTTATTACCGGATTTCAAATTTCGTGTCAATCGGAGTTATCGTTTGATCGTGGCAGCTCGAAACGCATCGATTTATTTTTAATTTAAATTTGACGAGTCAAAATAGCCATTTTTCAAAAAGTCTCGGATTTCGACGAAACCAGTTTCATCGGATCCGTAATGTGATATTATTGTAAGGTTTCAAATTTCAAGTCAATTGGATTTACTGTTTGTCCGGTACAAATTAAAACGCCTAGAAATCGATTTAAATCGGTTTAATTTAAATTGAGCGTTTTCAGCCATAACTCGCACATACTTCCGAATTAGCTTCCGAAACCTGTTCCATTGTGTCCGGAACGCGGGATAAACCCTAGGTACGCTGGTTACGGCGCCTAAATCGGAGTTCGGAATTTCCGGATGAATAGTGTCGTTCAAAACTCTATAAATAGACCCTATACCCTTCATAAATTAGAAATAACAACCCTAACCCTAATTCTATATGCATAGCCGCCACTTTCTATTTCTAAGGCCAGATTTTTCCCAATTTCAACTCTCAAAATCTCTCAATCCACTCGTTTTTAGGAAAAGTTGTTAACTAAAGAATCGAAGAGCACGAGATGAGCTTTAAATCCATACGGATTTGATGGGGTTTGGCGTCGCGTGGAGGGAATGATTTGGGGCCGTGCGTGTCCAGTTGCGCACGCAACCTGAGGTGGAGGAGGAGGCCGAGTTGCGTGGCACTTGGGCCGAGTGTGTGTGGTGGAGGGGGCTTCGTGTTGGTGGTCTCCGATCGTGTTCATGCTTGTTGAAATAGCCGAGATATTAAACCCTAATAATGAGTTTTGGGTTTCATGAGAGACGGCAAGTGTCTGTAGCTTGAACGCAAGATGGAAGATGAAGATGTGCGGTGATGATGCAAGGGATCTGGATCTTACGGCCTGCACTAGCTTAGGTTATAAAAATTTAAGCTTTTGTTGTAAATTGTTAATATAAATATGTTCAAACTTCAAAAATTCATAACTTTTTCATACGAGGTCGAAAAAATACAAACTCAGTTGCGTTGGAATCGTATGGACGAGCACTACGCGATGGAGTTGGTTTGGAGTCGTTTGGAGTTAGTGAGAATTTCGAGTAAAATTAAACGCGCGTTTAATTTTATTCGAAATAAAAGCTTAAACGGAATTTAAAACCAAGGTGAGAACTTCTCACTCAATCGAATAGGTTTCGATTTTATTTTAAATAGTTAGATTTAAAATATTTGAATGCATGTTTGAATGATGACTGTAAATTATTGATTGTTAAAATAGACATTATGCGCCGTTAGTAAGCGGATGTTATTTAATAAAAACATATACCGCGAATATTTCATAAACAGTGAAATTGGTATTATATATAATATCAATATATATATATTGGCATATGTATATATTGCAGTTGATTGATTTCCCGCATTTATTTGTTTAGCGGATGAGACCCTATTACGCCGTTATTAAGCGGATAATATTTATTAAGAACATATACCGCGATAATTTCGTACTGGAGCGAAATTGGTATTGTGCTAATGTTTTTGGATGCAGGAAACAGGTTGGAGGGATCCAACTGGATTCCTCAACAGTATTTATTTTATTTCAGATATTTTGATATTTGATGGATTATCATATCGATATATGATATCGTTGTTGTCGTGATTGACTATTTGGTGTGTAGCATCATTGGACCCAGATTTTGGGATTTTAAAATGATCTTTAAAGTGATTTTTGAAAATATACTATATTTTTGGAATTGATCCATTATAAATAAATAAACGTTATAATTTTTAAAGTTATAAAAATTATGGTTTTTGTGAAATATAGTTAAAAAGCTGATTTTTAGAAATACGATTAAAAGTCGATTTTTGAGAAATATGACCTAATGATTTTATAAAATAATTTAGATTGGATTTTTGAATATATGATAAAAGTTTAAATATAGGATTTATAAAATTTGATTATTTTATAAATCGAAATGATGAAATTATAAAGGAAATTAAAGACGTTTTAGAATAATAATATAAACTGATTTATATTAAGAGATTTATAAATGGATATTTATAAATTGAAATATAGACATTATAAAACGAGTTTTTATAAGTGTTTGAATGTAGTGAAAATGAATTTCATAATAGAATGAAATTTATAGAATTATAAACTGTGAAGTTATAAACGAAATTTATAAATAGTAAGATTTATAAATTTGGTGAAATTATTTGAAGAATAGATTTATTAAATAAATAAATCTTATAAGTTATAAGGTTTATAAATTGAAAAGTCTTTAAAAAGAACGATTTTGTAAAATAATCGTTTTATAAGCAATTGACTTATAATATGAACTTTTAGTTTATAATTGAGATATGAAATCAAATATGTTAATAAAGGAATTTATAAAAAAGGAAGTTTTTATAAATAAATAAAAAAGGGATTTATAAACGTTGTTTTATAAATTCGCAAATGACTTATTTTGACAAGTTAATTGTTATAACTTAGAAATGGAGTTATATTCACATTTTTTAATAGTGAATAATCCTTTGAATTAAAATGAATAAAAGGATGAGATTTGTTAACGAAGTTTATTCACATTTTTGAATAGTGAATAACACGTTAAAGAAAATTGTTTAGAATGTGAATGTTTTAAATAGAATTAAAACGATCTAACGATGTTTTAAAAGGTGTTGAGATTCGAAACCATAGATTTCAACATTTATTGTTGAAATAGACGTTTTCGAGAAATAAAAGGAAATAGTGGACTATAACACTGTTGTTATAGTAAATGATTTCCGAAAGGAAATGGGTTGTATAGTATTGGGATTTATATATCTATTTAATTTCGAATCCCTATACTAGTGATTTTGGGACGTTGTAACGATGTTTTACGCAACATTCGTTTTGGCCCAAATAAAAATGTTTAAGAGAATGATTTCCCTTAAAGAATGAATAATATACTTAATTCGATTTAAGTATATTGAATATTTTCAAAGGTTGAAAATAAAGAGATTTGTCGATTACTTATTTTTGATAAGTATGGAAATGTTTTCCAATATGAAGTGAATAATTAGAATTTATCTTTTTGAAGATAAATTGAAATGAATTATTGAAATCGAATATGCATGGATATTTTGAAATATAAATTCATTATGGAATTTATATGTGAAAAGTGAAATTAGTTTGAAAATAAATATTGATTTATTTTTGAAGTGTTGAAATTATATATCTTGTAAAGATATTTTGGAAAATAAATAATTTGGAAAATTATTTGGAATCTGGTGATGTATGCATATCCAGTGATAGTTCAATAACCGACTATCAGTATTTCCCTTTGAATGGGTATTTGATGTGAATTGATTGAATTTGAATGCACACTTATTTTTGAATAAGCGCTCACTATTCGGGTTAACCGGGAAAGGACCATGGGGTCGTATAACCCATTCCGAATATGTGATACGTCGTTGTGAATTGCATTTGAAGATCGGTGTTGAAGACCGGTATTTGCAAGAGCGATAGGATGACCTATCGATTGTTTCTGCACCGAGTCGCGCCGGTATAGAAACTCCATATGTGATGGTGAATCCGATCAGGATTGTGAATATCCGGATTGCAAGGACTTCTTTGTAAGTGCCTTCGGTTCTGTTCGATCCCGGAACAGACTTGTATGGATTGTATGCCTGACATTACAATTTGAGATATAAAGCCGATTTCTTTCAAATATATTTCCGTTGGTGGCGGAGAATTTATTCTTTGCTTAACACCCTTCTTTGAGACGTACGAGCTCAAAGGTTATATAGTTGAAGTTATCAGCGATATATTCCCAGTTTGGTAATGTGACATGCTGAGTGATGCTGAAATGATCATTTTGTTGATTATTGTGATAGGATCATTTATTTGATCGTCTATCTTAGTGATCATTGTGTTGATCATTTGTTGACCCAAAGCATGGCTTTTGTATAAAGTATGTTTTTGTGGACGTGAATTCGTCGAGCCTCACATCCCGGAAATGGTCAAAACAGGAAAGAAGCAGCAAGGTTATGAGGGGTAGCACCCTTTAGGATGTGTCCATTTCCTTCTGGAAAAGGGTGGTATCATGGTATGGAGCCCAGATACTTACTCATGTTGAAAACACTTTGTTATGATTGTGTGAATTGATTAGAGAGCGCTCTCGGAAAAAGGTCCCAAAGGACCGGGGGATGGCATATTCGGTCAGTTGTTGCTCAGTTAGGAGTAACCCGGCCTTGTGTTGGTTGAGATCCGGTTTGGTTCTCGGGGATGTCCATCCAGAGGCATTCTCAGTGGCAATGGGAAGTTCCTTGGCCTGACCATTTGTTGGAAATCCAATTCCCAATACGAAACTTGTACGGTATTAGTTGTAGAACCTGCTATTCACTTATGGTGGTCACCACTGTTTGGATAGTAGCTATAGTAGGCATAGTTCGAAATGTCTATGCTGGCTAAGATTTATATTCTACTTTCGAAATGAATTTTTCTCTACACTATGCACTAGTAATAATATCAAATGTTATTTTAAATGCGTATCAAGCATCTTTAACTATCATAAGGAGAAATCTCCTCCGATTCTGCGTTTGCATGTGTGTGTGTGCGGGAGGCCTTATGGTAGTCTCATTTTTAAAAGCATTGCGAAAAAAAAAAAATATTCTTCTATTTTGATTTTAAAGATAAATAAACTGTTTTGAGTTCTCACACCAGTCACATGACTGACTTGGAGTTTATTGTTTTCCTTCCTAAACTCTGGGTGCCCACCAATTTCCACACGGGCAGTTAAGAGTTAGGTTTATCAGGATATTCTGGATATTCTGGAGTTGCTGGAGGCAAGCTGGATGGCATGGCGTATTACTAGTTTATATAGTATTTCTTTTCCGCTGCACTGTCTGTTGTTGTATGATGTTGTACACTCTGATGATATGATGTAATGAAATGTAATGTAATAACTGATATAGTTCTTTGTTTAAAGATTATTCATTTATTATTATATGTTGTTCCGCTGCGAATTGTGAGATTCTACTGTTGTTATGTTGTTTCCTTTCTGTCTATTCCTATTTTTCAAATTTTCTATCTTCTGTCTGTTTTTCTAATTCTCTATTTTCTAAAAAAAAAATTGTCTATCTTCTTTTCCCTCTAATTTTCTTTTTCTTTCTTCTTTTTCTCTCTTCTCTCTTTTCTTTTCTTTTTAAAACCCATAACATCCCGGGTTTTCGGCCTTCGATATTCGGCAGTCGATAAAGTGAGTGTCGATGTCGGATTTCCGAAGAACGAAAATCCGTGTACCGTTACAAAAAATGCCAATGACAAGTCTGAACAAAACAATTGGAATAAACTGAAGTAACTAGAAGGCTGAACAGACAAAGGCAGATCTTCAAGCAAAGCTCCAAGCTCCAAAGGTGAGTCTCAAATGCTGTGATACTCAGTCTGACCCGAGAATAAAGTAAAACACAAAATACCCTAGTTAAGATTAACATTCTTATAATAGTAAATTAACTCAAGTGAAAAGGTCAATCGAAATACAAAGTAACTCAATGGATGTTAGGATTCCTATCCTTTAAGGATTCGTTAACTATCTACATGCATCGTACAATACGCAACATATACAATGTCTACAGTAAAATAAACTATTAAAATAGCGTTAAGGCGTTACCCATATCTCCCTTAATACATTTTTATATATTCCCGTGGTCTATACAGTATCGTAATTCCTCTGTAAACTAAAGGACTATCATAGGACACTCCATAGGTACGGTACAAACCAAAGTCGTAGAAGGAACGATAAGGCATGTGACAAGGCACACGAGGCAATGCCAGGGTAGGGTTCTACCGTTTTCACTCCCGGACTAGTGGTAATGCATAGCAGCTACTGCCGCCCACCTTGAGGCATACTCTCAAATCAAAGGTGTACCTAATCAAATCTTAAAGCAGTAGAATGATATCAAAGAAATATGCCGATAAGGGAAGCGACCCCACTTGGCTCTGTATAGCTCCTATTTTAGCCACATCAAGCTGACTCGCGGGAGTCAAGGCTACTTTAATACCTTATATAGACGTCGCCAACCATCCCACTTCATTCTGGAATCTCCACCACAAACATGGTTGTTAAAGTGGTTTTGGTATTGGCAGAGAGTATAACAATATCCGGTCCCGGTCTCTTTAACAACCAACCGTTTATTTCACACTGTGGTCATTTTATTTCAAAATGATTCATACTTCACATCAAAATATCATATTCATTTCAAATTCATATCACTTTTGAAATCATATTTTACTTTCGAAATCACTATTTCACTTTCAAAATAGTTCAAACCAGCATATCAAAATATTTTCATTTAAATCCATTAAATCTAAATCATAACTGTTCCAACTTAAAACATTTTAGATATTGAAAATAGTATATATATTTTAATAGTTATATTTAAAAATAGGTTATAGATCTAAAATTAGTTTTATTAAAAGAATATATATATATATATATATATATAATAAGTTTATATTGAAAATAATTTCAAATTAGAATTATTTTATCCAATTTCACAAATCAATTCAAAACAACTTTAGTTCCTAATTCAACTTACATATATCTCAGTCCAACAATTTCAAATTCTCATAAAACCATTCAAATTTATATCGATTACAAATCCAGGTTTGAACTCAAAATTTAAACCACTTCTAATCCAATAGATTTCAAAGTTTATATATTCAAATAATTTACAATAGCTTAATTTTATAAACTTCATTTATATTTCAGAATTCAACTTTAATCTTATTTAAATTTAAAAATATTAACTTAATCATTTTTAATGCCATTTAAATAAAATATCATATTACAAGTGTAAGTTAATATTAAATATTCAATTTCAAATTCATTTAAAGTTAAAAATATTCATTTAATCACATTTTGTCAAATCAAGTTATAAAATCATACCCTTCAAAATCTAAAAGTCAATAAATTAAATCAATCCTTATTTAAATTCATTTCTAAATAAATTTAATTATAAATCGGTTCTTATTTAATTTATCTTTCCAACTCCATTTACTTAAAGTTATTTCAATAATCTAATTTAAATAAATACTTGACATATTATATATTATTTGTTAAATTAAATTCTTAATAAATTTTATTATACTTTTATTCTTAAATTAAATCTTATTATTATTAAATCTATTTTAAATCTTATTTTATATATTTTGAAAATAATAAATTTATAAGTAAAATTTTATAATTTTCATTTTAAAACTTAACTTATAATTTTAAAATTTCCAAAACGTATAATTTTAAAAATCTAAATTTTCACATGTATAAAACAAAAATCTTTACATTATATTTAAAATCAATAAATAATAAAATCCATATATTTCTTTTCAAAATTTTGGAAATCATTTTCTTTCAAAATTGACCAACGGTGTCCTTATATAATTTTCTATCCTATGGCCAAGTGATATAGATATTTACCATTTCAATCCTAAATTTAAATTTAACATTTACGGGTATATATCATTTCAACCCGCAATCCCAAAATTTCAAAATCAACGAAAATATCTTGGGTTTATCATTGCAACCGATAACAATTTTCCCCAAGTCTATAATATCGTTCGGGTGTGTATCATTTCAACCCGTAGGGAATTTCTAAACTAACAGTGAACTTGCAGAGTGAGAACAGTAAAATAAAAGCATAAATGACAGTATATATCAACGTCTAATATGATTATAAATGACAATTTAAAATTATATATTAACGGGTTATTGGTGTCAATATTGTCAATTAACATAGGTGAACAATGCTGATAACAACATATTACATTGAACAAATTTATTCACTAATCAGTTCAAATTTAACAACATATTTCAATTGTCATTTCATGTGAAATTAATTTAATAAATATAAGAATGTCAATCGTGAGTGATTGCTCACCTTTCGAGACTAAAGGAATAACAAGATGCGACAAAGCACAAATTCCAAAGCACGGCACGATGAATACGAATTCGACGAGCAAAGTTGATAGTTCAGTATCGATGAAAACAAATCAAACTAGCTTGATATAAACTGAACAAAATATATGTTATATATATATATATATATATATATATCTAAAATCCTAGACGTTTAGACCTCTTAAATCTAAGGAGAAAATATTCTCCTTCTATTATAAGTATCCTGGAAAATAAATTCAATGTAAATAATCTTCAATATTTTACTGAGTCTTTAGAACCTGATTGGGTCACTATACACAACAATGATGTAGGAGGAAAAGGTCGTATTCTCTTTTTATGGAACAAAAAAATATGGAATATCAATCTTCTTGACAAGGATGATCAACAAATTACGGTTAATGCTACTAATTCAGGGGGCCTTAAAATCATTCTAAGCTGTGTTTATGCTAGTAATATAGCATCTCACCGTACCAAATTGTGGAAAGCCATAACAAACATCAGTAACAAGATAAAAGAACCTTGGATAGTAATGGGTGACTTTAATGCCGTCTTGAAAGCAGAAGAAAAGAAAGGGGGGCTCACCATGTGAGTATCCCAACTGGAGGAATTTAACAACTGCGTCATTGGCGCAGGATTACTAGAACTCATCCACTGTGGCCTGAAATACACATGGAGGAGTGGTGAATGTAAGAAAATTTCCTGTAAATTGGACAGAGCTCTGGTGAATGTAGAATGTATAAATAAATTGTCAAACATCAATGTGAACATACTACCTCCTTCAACAAGCGATCATTGTCCCATCCTCATAAACTTAAAGGAAAAGAATATGCATGGAAAAGGTAAACCTTTCAGGTACTCAAATCAATGACCAGAATTAGAAGGTTACACATCAGCAATACACATTACTGATATACTAAGGGAGGAAGGAACTGAACGCTATAAACTTGTGCAAATTCTTAAAGATGCCAAACATCAATTAAAGGATTAGAATAAAAATAGACCTAAAAATGAAGAGCAGATCAACAAGTTTCAGACAAAATGTGAAGAATTGTTAAAATTAATTGACAATGGAGATTCAACAGATGATGTATGGAGACAATACTACCAATTTCAAAGCAAGCTAAAAGAAGCTCTTCACATAAAAGCCATTGAATTAAAACAGAAAGCCAAAGAAAAGTGGATAACTGAAGGAGATGAATGCACAATATTCTTTTATACGAAAATGGCTATTAGACATAACTTCAACAATAATCATCATCTAATTGATCAAGATGGGAACAACTATGTCAACAGCTCAGCATTTGAAGAACAAGCTATAAAATACTACACAGATTTGTTTAATGGAGAAGTTAACCACACAATACCAGAAGTTCATTGCAGACGGTTGCTTAATGCCCAAGGAAAAAGAATTTTGTCCAGGAACATAACCATGAAAGAGGTTTTGGAAGCCCTGAAATCCATTCATATAGACTCCAGTCTCGGGCCAGACGGGCTGGGATCCAAATTCTTCCTCTACCATTGGGAAGACCTGAAAGAAAACATTCTATGAGCAATGCAGGATATATTACAAAGTGGTAAATTTTTCAAAGAAATTAATCACACATTTATATGCCTGATCCCTAAAAAGTAAAATCCAACAAAGATAGAAGACTATCGACCTATTGCATGTTGCAATGTGATATACAAAATACTAAGTAAAATTTTGTGCAACAGAATGAAACTCATTTTACCTGACCTTATTTCAGAAAGTCAAAGTGCATTCATCAAAGGTAGAAGCATTTCCGAAAACTCATTGATGGCACATGAATTGATTAGAAACTTCAACAAACCAGGAGCAGATAAATTCTGTCTAAAAGTAGATCCATAAAGCGTACGATAAAATAAATAGAGATTTTATCATTCATATGCTAAGATCTATGGACTTCCCTTCAAAATTTGTGAATATAATAAAAGAATGTATAATCACTCCTACCTACTCAATACTGATCGATGGGATACCAAAAGGCTTCCTAATATCCAACAGAGGAATTAGACAAGGTGATCCCCTCTCCCCTTACTTGTTTGCTATTGCCATGGAATATTTTTCGTTACAAATGGGGCTGGCAACACACGACAAATTAGTTCAGCCAATATACAAGATTCAGCCTATTGTGACCCACCTATTATATGCAGATGACCTGCTTATTTGTATAAAATCTTCCAATACATCGGCTAAATCAGTCAAAGAAATTTTCTACAGGCTAGAGAGATATACAGGGCTTAAATTGAACGAACAAAAAACCAAATGCTACTTTAACAAGACATGCAACAATAGAAATGAGATCCTGAATATTTTAACAGTGAAAGAAGGAGAACTTCCAGTCAAGTATCTCGGTGTACCTTTATCAACAAATAAAATAACTGATAGAGAATGTGCAGTACTGGTTTCCTCAATAAGGGATAAACTACAGGGATGGAGCTCCAAACTGTTATCATTAGCAGGCAGAATCGAACTGGTTCATACAGTTATTCACGCCAAAATCAATTTCTGGTTACAGACCTTTCAAATACCGGATGCGTCAATAAAAAAATTGAAAAAGTCTGTGCAGACTTCATTTGGAAAGGAGGCATGCATCAGATTAAATTTGAGGATTTATGTAGACCTAAAGACGAGGGAGGCGTGGGGCTTAGACGGATTAAAGACATGAGAATGGTTTTCACATTAAAACAAGCTTGGAGGATAATCAAAGGCAAGGGCCTATGGGGAAATTGGATGAGAAGAAGATACATAAAAGACAATTTCTGGTGCATGGAGATAGACAATAACGCTTCAACAAACTGGAAAGCTATCATGCGAATAAGAAAAACACTAGCTCAGTGCTATGAAAAAGAAATAGCTAAGGGGAAAGAGACAAATCTGTGGAAAGACCCTTGGATAACAGGCACATCTTTGATTGATATACCGGGGATCACTACTTATTCAGATTATGGTTGTCCGAAAAAAAATGTTTCTGACATAATTAAAAACAGTGAATGGGACTGCTCGAGTTTACCACTAAACCGAGAAATCAAGGAGAAAATACAGTACATGCCAATATACAATGGGAGACAAAATGATGTATGGATCTGGAAGCCTACTGGGGAAGAATTTACTACTAAAACAACGTGGGAAGAGATACGACACCATGATAACAAAGTAGATTGGAGCAAAGTCATCTGGAACAAAGTAAATAATCCTAAAATGGCATTCATTGCATACAATGCGATTCAGAAGCGTTTGCCTACTAAAGACAGACTTATGAAATGGGGGATTATTGCAGAAAATAAATGTGAATTGTGTGAACAGGAGGAAGAAACACATAACCATTTGTTCTTTAAATGCAAAATCTCGAACGAAATATGGACTCAAAGCAAAACTAAAGAAAATCTGCCTATACAAGAAAGCACTTTGGAGGAGGAAATACATCACCTGCTGCGGAGAGGAGATGGCGTAGACAGCAAATCCAAATTGGCCAGTACCTCCATTACTGCAACAATTTGGAATGTGTGGAAGGAGAGAAATCGAAGATTACATGAGAAAAAACAACATAGCAGTGAGGAAATCAGTAAACTCATCAGATCTGATATCCAACTGATGAAGAAGAGAAACAAAAACTATGTGTTTACCTCGTGGGAATCAGATGAAGTTCGAATTGAAACAAAGGATCGACAAAGTTCATCGAGAGGAAGCCCAAATATAAGTTATTGGCCGCCATGAATGCGAAGAAGACAAGCTCAGACAAAGTATGATTGTTATCTTAAGTTGTTTTAATTGTGAAAGACATTTTGTATATGTTCCCATACGGCATGTCGTACAGGGCTGAACCAAACTTGGGCTGTATATGCCCTTAATAAAATCTTACCCATTTTCAAAAAAAAAAAAAAATCTAAAATCCATTTTTAAATATTATTTAAAAACAAAATCTTTATATATTTTCAAATCAATATTTAATTTAAGCACATATAAAATTAAATCTCTGTATATATTTGGAAACCAAACTCATGTAAACTTATATATATATAAACCAGTATATAAACTAATATATAAACTTACATACATATTACATTTTAGGATTAATATTTATTATAAAAATCAATATAAACTTACTTTATTATAATATATGTAAACTCAAACAGATCATATATAAACTTATGTAAACTTATATATACGAATAAACATATTATATATAACTTATATGAATATATACATATAAACAAACAGATTGTATATTACTTATATAAACACTTATATATATAACTCAATAGACTAATATAACTTATACATTATAAACAACTTTATATATTTATATATACAATTTAAAATCAATGTTTAACAAACAAATATATTGCCTTTCAACAATTTTCATACACACACACACACACGTACGCATATACGTTGGTTGCGTCGGCCATGTGGGTGATTGACTGTTGAAGTGGCCAAGCGGGCTGTTGCGGTTCATTCATTTTTTATTAGGAATGACTATAGGGTTCGGTGATGGGATCAGGGCGGCTTTAGGCTGACAGGGGAGCTTGGTTGCTTGTTCACGTGGAGGCTAGGCCGGAGGAAAATTGCAGAGGATGAAGGTGTAGCGATGAGCGGAGGACAGACTAGGTGTGCTCGGATGGTGCTTGGTAGGTGAAGCACGGCTGTTGCTTTGGTGATGAGCGGAGTAAGAAAAAGTCAAAAGGGAGAGGCCAAGTGGTGGTCGTGCTTGTTTGGTGGAAGCCTGGGCGTGGCTACAAGTGGTGTAACTTTGGAAATCTGGGTGGCGAAGCTGCTGTATATGGCCGAGGATGCGTAGGAGGTCACGTGCGGTAAGAAAAAATGGGTAGCAATGGTGCTTGGTCGAGGGGGCAAGGCCGACTGTTGTTTGGTGAATAAAGACTCGATGCGGACCTCGAGGAAGAAGGCAAAGGGCACGAGCAAAGCTCGGAGAAAGTTAACACAATTCCCAGGCAAATGAATCTAACTTAAATATATATGTTACATTATTTTTAAATGACAACAGAGATACTTATTTATTTTTTCTTTGTAGAAGCAAGATCAGAGAAGAGAGAACGAACTAGGGAAAATTGAAATAGTAGATATAGATTTGCCATTGGAATAGAGAAAGTCAAGTTGAATTTTAGGAATTATAAATGTAAGTGTCTATTTGATTTCAATTGGTGGATATATGAAAGGGCATAGGAAATCCAAAAGCCCAATGCAGAACCGATACGGAAGTCGTTTCGTAGATTTCGCCACATACCGGAAGTCGAAATTGACAAATGAATATACTTCAGAGATCAGCACGACAAGGCGAACAGAGTGGTACATAGATATGAGTGATAGGATCTATCTATCAAAACTCGAATTTTGCTGCTAAAACATTGAAAATAAGATAAACAGAGTTAGTGCAGTCCAAATTTGGCAAAATAAAATACGATGTTTCACTCAGAAAATGATTTACACTTTTATTATATAAAATATTCAGATTTCGAAAATATTCTATTTTCATCAAATTAACTGATTTTAAATTGAAACTAAAAATTACACAACAAAACTAACTTTCATACTTTCCAATGAAATCTGACACTAGCTACGTTTAAATAGACGTATCTCAAATATTAAGTTTTCATTGCTAAATTTTATTATTTAATTTCATGAAAAATTTAGTTAATCACGTTATTAAAATCGTTAAAATTTCTTGGCCGTTACACTCTCCCCCACTCAATAATTTTTGTCCTAATAAGGAACGAGATAGGAGAATAAAAGCAATAGAGATGAAAGACATATTCGAAATATATGGTTCAAGATACAACAATTAATTCAAAATCATATAAATTTCATTTATTTATTTATTCATTTATTATTCTAATTAACTCACTTTCAATTAATTAAAACCCAATTTATTTTTGTTCACCTTATTTACTTCTAAATTGATTAATATTTACTTATTGTTATTCAATTCACAATAGGTTATATTCAGTTTAATAGTTTAATTGATTTATTCAACTAATTTGATTTAAATTCATTTATTTAATAAATATCTGTTGTTTTTACATTAGGTTGATTTCAGTTCAATGTATTTGCACTAAATTGATTTGCTTTCAATTTATTAATGTTTGTTACAAAATTTTCTTTCAAAACTAAATTTATTTTATTTAACTTATTTATTTAATACATTTAATTTCACTTAAGTCAATTACACTTCAAAACTCAATTTCAACTATTCTTTGTAATTTATCTTTGTTTACAAAGATATGAATTTTTTATTACCTGTTTAGCATCTTAAGTTCATATGTATTTACTTGGTAGCATTTTTTTATTATTCAATTTATTTCACTCGCATTTCTCAAAATCACAAATTAAGTGTATAAAAATTCATTATTACAAAAAAATTCATTTATAAATTCCCTTAACAAAATTTCATTCAAACTTTTTACTTACATTTTATATTCTATAACATTCAATTACATATTCTCATTGACATTTTTAACTTTTTCCAAATAAGTTATATTAATGTTTCTGAGTGTAATTAAACACATTAGGAATTTACCTTTCATTTACAATATTTTTTATTAACAAAATTTAGTTTGAACAATTGTTTTTTACTAAAATTTTCTCCTGTATAATCTTCAATTACAGATTCATATTCACATTTAACTTTTTGATTATTTTAGGTAAGTTATATTTGTTTTTAGAAATGCAACTAAGTATTATACAAATAAATATTATCCTATTTCAACTATTTCAAGTTGTTATAATTCCATTTCTCATCTTAGACACTACAATTATTCAAAAAAATTTCTTTATTTCAGTAACTGAAAACCATTACTTATCATAAACTTAAGAGTTAAATTTTCAGTTTCACTTCAAATCATTTTGAATTAAATATATACATATATACATATGCACACATACGTATATATATATATATATATATATATATATATATATATATATATATATCACGCATCAAACCATACTTATGAATTTCAAATCAAATCCATTATCCAAAACAAAAGTGTAGCGAAGCTACCGAGTGGTCACTCTAATTTGAAACTTGAAAATGAATGTCGATGATGCTGCAGTCATTACTGCAATTATTTTCCAGTGAAAAAAGAGGAGAGTACTGACTTACTTCATCAAAAATTCTTTGGAAACAATTTCCATTCGAAAATACTTTTAAATAAAATATATTTCTCAACTTCGAAATCAAATTTTGAAATACGCCGAAAATTTAATTCTCAAATCCCTAATTTAAATACATTTCATATGCAGATCGGATTGATAAACCATGTTTAAAAATTTCAATTCCTTATAACATAATAGTTAACGGCTTAGAAATGTTGACAAAATAATAAATGATAATATACTATTATCATTTCTAGCACCCAATTCATTTCACTATCTAATTCCAAAAGATTTTACATTATATATATACATATAATCATACATAAAATTATTTCATTTACCAATTTCGGAAACAATATTGTGTCAATTTGCTTTATTCAAGTGTTTTAGAATTCCTATCAATAGCATTGGCCAGACGAATGGATCAAAACCCCAAATCAACTTACAACTCAGACAACCTAATAAAAAACATTTTTATATCAATTACGAATATGTACCCTCATAGGATGTTTCAAGAATGCATTCTAGAACAAGGATGGAGATTCAAACTTAGAGGGACCCTAATTAAATAGAATTCTAACTAAGAAGATAGGATCAAAAGGAAGATAAGATAATTAACTAACGAAAGAGAAAAGATGGATAAATTTATATTAATCGCAGCGACCTTAACCCGATCAACCGAGACTTCAGGAATAAGATCGATGCAGAATTCAATTTCCCACTTGGGAGAAAGAAAAGTGACTTCACTAAAGATATCCGAAAATAGTTGGACAACAGGGGTGGAGTCAAGATCATTAGGCTGAGAATCAAGCGAAAGATAAAGCTACCTGCACAATCCCGAGGCAATCGACATTCGATCATAAGAGAATTACCCTGGTCGTCTACTAGAGAAACGGTTTGGGCTTTGCAAGAGATGATAGCATCATAACCAAGGACGTAGAAATCTCCGGTTAATTGACGCCTTTTGTAAAGGAGTTTCACCCCTTTACAATAATACTAAGGTTGGCGGGACCGCCGATGGGATTAGTCACACACAAGGATGAAGTTGCTTATTGAGGTTTAATTTATTTCAGAGATCAACATAAATAGATCTAGGGGATGCTCCAGTATCAAGAAGAACATGAACGGGGAAAGATAAGAACGGAATTTAGACAAGGAAGAAGTTCCAATATACAAAAGAAGTCCTAATTCAGGAGGATCCTAACGAAGATTTTCAAGCTCGAACGAATATGACTCTATAATTGATTCTACTCATTCTCGGGTATCACTACCCTATCTTTAATGATTTTTTACCGCATATGCAAAGTATTACCTAAACAGAGCTCTGATAACACATGTAATGACCTGGTATTTCGAACCATTCAACTCGACAATTATCCACTCATGTTAGACTTGAATTACTCAAAAGAACAGATGTTAATTTATATTTGGCAAAACTTAGTATATACAATAAATAAATCAATCAGAGAATCACAGGCACAGAGTAATAAAACGATAAGCACTGGAATAGAGAAATAATAGTTCATGAAGCTATTATATAAACATCAGATTTTGAAGTAAAATAAAATAGATATCTCGAATACACAAAAGATACTAATACAAACGCCAACAACAAGTTCGAACAAAAAAACTAAAATAAATTAGAGTAACTGGAAGACTGAATAGACAAAGACAGATCTTCAAGCAAAGCTCCAAGCTCCAAAGGTGAGACTCAAATGCTGCGAAACTCGGTCTAACTTGAGCATAAAGCAAAACACAAAACACTCGAGTCAAGATTAACATTCTTATACTAGTAAATCAGCTCAAGTGAAAGGTCAATTGAAATACAAAGTAACTCAAAGGATGTTTGGAATTCTACATAGTACAATACACTGCGTATATAATGTTTACAGTAAAATAAACTATTAAAATAGCGTTAAGCGTTACCCATATCCCCCTTAATACATTTTTATATATTCTCATAGTCTATACAGTACCGTAATTCCACCATAAACTGGAGGGCTATCAAAGGGCACTCCATAGATATGATAAAACCAAAGTCGTAGAAGGCGCGATAAGGCACGTGACAAGGCACACGAGGCAATGCCAAGGTAGGATTCTACCGTTTGCACTTCCGGACTGGCGGTAATGCATAGCAGCTACTACCGTCCACCTCGAGACACACTCTCAAATCAAATGTGCACCCAATCAAATCTCAAAGTAATAGAATGGTGTCGAAGAAATGTGTCCGATAGGGGGAGCGATCCACTTGGCCCGGTATAGCTCCTGTTTTAGCCACATCAAGATGACTCACGGGAGTCAGGGTTGCGTTATTACCTCATATAGATGTCACCAATCATCCCACTTTGTTTTGGAATCTCCACCATGTACATAGTTATTAATGGTTTCGGTATTGGCAGAGAGTATGACAATATTCGGTCCCGCTCTCTTTAACAACCAACCGCTTATTTCATACCGTGGTCATTTTATTTCAAAACAGTTCATACTTCATATCAAAATATCATATTCATTTCAAAATCATATCACTTTCGAAATAATATTTTCCTTTCAAAATCATTATTTCACACTTCAAAATTGTTCAAACCATCATATCAAAATATTCGTATTTAAATCCATTAAATCTAAATCATAACAGTTCCAACTTAAAATAGTTTAAATATTGAAAATAGTATATATATTGAAATAGTTATAAAATAGTTATATTTAAAATAAGCTATAGATTTAAAATTAGTTTATATTAAAATAATATATATAAATAAAAGAGTTTATATCGAAAATAGTTTTAAATTAGTATTATTTCATTCAATTTCACAAATCAATTCAAAACAACTTTAGTTCCTAATTCAACTTACACAAATCTCAGTTTAACAATTTCAAATTCTCATAAAAACATTCAAATTTTTATCGATTACAAATCCAGGTTTGAACTCAAAATTTAAACCACTTCCAATTCAGCAGATTTCCAAGTTTATATATTCAAATGATTTGTAATAGCTTAATTTGGTAAATTTCATTTATATTTGAAAATATTCACTTAATCATTTTAATGACATTTAAATAAAATCTCATATTACAAATTTGAGTTAATATTAAATATTCAATTTCAAATTCAATTAAAGTTGAAAATATTCATTTAATCACATTTTATAGAATCAAGTTATAAAATCATACCTTTCAAAATCTAAAAGTCAATAAATTAAATCAATCCTTATTTAAATTAAATTCTAAATTTTTTTAATTATAAACCAGTTTTATTTAATTTATCTTTCCAACTCCATTTACTTAAAGTTATTACAAAAATCTAATTTAAATAAATACTTAACATATTATATATATATATATATATTGTTAGTTGAATTAAATTCTTAATAAATTTTATTATACTAGTTATTATTAAATTAAATCTTATTATTATTAAATCTATTTTAAATCATATTTTACATATTTTAAAAATAATAAAGCTATAAGTAAAATTTTATAATTTTCCATTTTAAAACTCAACTTATAATTTTAAAATTTCCAGAACATATAATTTTAAAAATCTAAATTTTCAAATATATAAAATAAAATTTTTAAATTATATTTAAAATCAATATTTAATAAAACTCATATATTTCTTCTCAAAATTTTGGAAATCATTTTTTCAAAATAGACGAACGGTGTCCATATATAATTTTCTATCCTATGGTTAAGTGATACGGATATTTATCATTTCAATTCGAAATTTAAATTTAATATTTACGAGTATATATCATTTCAACTCGTAATCCCAAAATTTCAAAATCAATGAAAATAGCTTGGGTTTATCATTTTAACCCATAACGATTTTCCCCTAATCTATAATATTATTCGGGTATATGTAACGCCCCACTCTCAGACCAAGAGTATTACGGGAGTAATACCGTCTGTTAGAGCGGAGAATAGAGTATAATGGAAGCGACCATTTGTAATCAAGCTATAACTATCTACTGAATACGTCGAAAAGATGGTATCTATTTTTTTTCAAGTGGTTCGACCTATTCAATAAATATTTATAACGAAATTACAATGGCTAAAGACCTATCAGAATAAGCATAGTAATAAATGATAAACATCACAGAACAGAATCACATAACAGATATAACATCCCAGAACAATATATCATCAATACAGATCCAAATACTATGAGTGGGTACAAAGCCACTGCTCATATATGTGAGTCAAAAATATGTACATTTCAAAGTCCGAA
Source organism: Allium cepa (assembly GCA_030765085.1). Classification (NCBI taxonomy): domain Eukaryota; kingdom Viridiplantae; phylum Streptophyta; class Magnoliopsida; order Asparagales; family Amaryllidaceae; genus Allium; species Allium cepa. The sequence continues at coordinate 66,863,078 of CM060935.1, forward strand.
TAAAACAGAGTAGCGGAATAGTGGACAAATAAAAGAGCTATCTATCAGCATAGCAGATAATGTCCAAGCGGAAGCACAGAAAGCTAAGTCCAGAGACCTAACCTGAAACAACTCGGTCTGACCCGAGCGAAAACACTTGGGTCAGGCTAGCTAAAAAATCAGTAATAACTGAGATATATATATAATAATGCAGTACATAAATAAAACAGTACTTCTCCAAAGAGAAGAGTAATATGGACTACATGAATATAATGACGATCCCTAATCATCAATAAACAGTAAAAATCTCTTAAGAGAATATCAACACCAAAGTGTGGAATAAATAAAATCGCCTTATATCATCGGCGTAGCCAAAGCTATATAAAGTTGCCCATAGGCAATAATCCCAAGAGTGACCAGAGTCAATAATCAATGCCCAAGCAAAGATCGGTGCTCCAAAGAGCAGTAGGGATATAATGAAAAATCAATGAAATCGAATACTGAAAAGCAGTGTCCAGAGACACTGTGAATCCACAAGGTAATCGCACTCACATCCTATGGTTCCATAGAACCAACACCGAATGGCGATACTCGAATGGATATAAAAATCATCAGATAATACAAATATTGCACGTGCACCGACCAGAGTCGTTGTTGCCAAGTACTGTAGAGTTGTGATCGATCACTCGCACAGATGCGGAACGCGCGAAACGGCAAGATCATTCCCTGAAGGATAAAGGCCCAGAGGCACACGCTGAAAATAAACTGCTCCATAGAGCAGGTGTCCAGAGACGGTTGCCTATAGGCATGGTGACCCAGAGGTCCAGTACTGGCCGCCCAGAGGCTAATGTGCCACTAACTTCTTGGAGAGGAATCCGTAAAGTGTTAACAATGAGTCCTATACCCCACGTTCGCACTAAACGGTTTCCTAACCAATAGCAAGATCACACTCCAAACAATAAAAAGTCCACCTCATATCATCGGTAGACTAGACCCAAAGGTCAAAACGATCAATCGAATAGGTCGGGGATTAACCGGAAAGAAAATACACACGGTTTCCATAGGCCGGAGATTTCCTAACTGTTTAAGCACCTTTCCACTTCGCTCGACGTGCTAAAAGTGAGTGTGAGATTTTTTTATTATTATAGAAAATAACGGTGTAAAACGGATTTGTAATTGATTTCGAAATCACTTTTAAAACGGTCTTTTGAAAAGTCTCCTATTATGGAGTAATTAATTTAATAATTAAAAATAATATTATATAATATTTTTCAAAAGCCATTTTGGAGTGAAAAATCCTTTTAAATCCTTTTTATAAAGCCCGTGTACGAAATCCAGGGACAAATCTCAAAGAAATCGACGAAAACCAGAAAATCATCAAAAATATTCAAAGTGTTTGAAACCATTCAAAAACTGCTGCGAACCCAAGTTCGGAAATTTATTTGGACCAGTAAACTGTATCCAAATGGCATGAAAACTGGTAGGCACGTAGTCCGACATACCTACTTTAAGATGCAAGAAGAATTTCTGGATTCCGAGTTGAGACGAAGTGGCAGCGACGTCTCAAAGTTGAACCCAGAAAAAGATTCACACTGTTTTCCAACAGCGACCAGAGTCTAACTTTGGCATGAAAATCGAAGTACCAAACGAACTCCAATGTTGCCCAAATTTTCCAGAGATGGAGTTCGGAACTTCACCTTTCCAACGAGACCAAAAACATCGAATTCCGACTACCGATGCGAGCGTGGCGGCATCGCGAAGTGGAGGTCCAAAGCTGGAACCAGAGTACAGCACCGAGGTAAAGATTGTTATTATTATTATAAAATTTTTTTTTGGGCGCGGCCCCGGCCCGCGTCGGCCTGCCCCAGCCCGCCTGGGCTGGGGATATGGGACGCGGGCCAAGGCCCGCGCCCGTATGCCCCAGCCCAGGCGGGCAGGGGACATTATACTGCCCCAGCCCACCTGGCTGGGGATATGGGACGCGGGCCAAGGCCCGCGTCCCCTATTCCCCAGCCCAAACGGGCTGGGGAGGGGGTGCAACACCCAGCCCGCCCGGGCTGGGGGGTTGGGGCGCGGCCAGCCCACCATGGGCTGGCCAGCCTCTGGCTAGCCCAGCTGGGCTAGCCTACAGTGCCTGGGTGCAGCCCAGGCCTGTTCTGGTGCACCCAGTGCACTATTCCAGCCTGTTTCAGGCTGATGTACAATTCCAGCCAGCCAATTTTGATGTTTTTTGGCATTTAGGGGTGTTTTTTTTCAAGTTTTGGCATCAAAATTTTCACCAAAATTATACTAGCAATAATTACTAATAAATAGTAATTACCTTAATGAAGCAAAGTATCAAATGGTTTGAGTGCACAATATCAAGCAAGCCAAACTCCTCAACCCCAAAGCAAATATCAAGAGGCTTCAAGGACCCAAAGTCAACAAAAAACAAAATAATGATTACAACAAGATGGTAGAGATAAATAGGGATTAAGATGGATTAGAGAATATGGGAGATTGCATTACCTTTCAAAGATTAAACTAGTTTAATTATGAAGATAAGGAGATGGAGCTTCTAAAGGGAGGCCATTAATTATGTTTAGATCTAGGTTTAGCAATTTATGAAGAGGAGGGTTAGGGTTTATGGGAGGGGTTTGAGATATTAAATAGGAGTGGGTTGGTTAATGGGTCATGGTAAGAGGTTTTAAAACCCATTAGGACTTAGTTTATTTTCCTAAGGTTATCATGTGAACAAAATCCTAAGAAGCATCCTAGTTTTAATTAAAACCATATAGTTGCTCATTTGGCCCATTAACCTATAATCACATAAAAAAATTTCCCATTTCAACCCAAAAATATTTTAATTTGCAAACCAATTGCAAATTTAAATTCCCAAAAATTTGTTTAGCTCCCTTTTTAACTTAAAATCATAATTTTAATTCATTATTCGGTAATTGCAATCTCAGGGTTGTTACAGACTCCCCCCCTTAAGAAAATTGCGTCCCCGCAATTCCTTAAATATAGAAGTCGTCTATAACATCTAATCCACAAAAGGAATACAGAAGATAAAATATAGATGCTCAACCGTGCCGGAAGATGAAAGAAAACCAGGATAAGTACGCTCGATAAATTCTCTGGTCTCCCAAGTGCAGTCCTTAGGATTAGACGACCATTGAATCTTCACAAACGGAACTTCTTTGTTTCGAAGACGTCTGACCTCCGAATCAAGCACACGAAGAGGTTGCTGTTCTATAGATAGATCGGGTGAGATCTCCAAATCAGGTACGATATGAGGCTCAATAATAGAATCAGGATTGCGCACACACTTGCGAAGCTGAAAAACATGGAACACATCATGTATTCTAGAGAAATGAGCAGGTAGAGCCACTCTATAGGCGACAAGGCCGATGCATTCCGTGATAGGAAACGGTCCAATATAGCGAGGGGCCAGTTTCCCTGTAGAACTGAAACGCACAACCCCTTTCATGGGAGAAACCCGAACAAAGACAGAATCGCCAATGGAGAACTCAAGAGGCTTCCTACGGTTGTCCGCGTAGGATTTCTGGCGGTCCTGTGCCTCTTTCATTCTCTGACGGATAAGCACGATCTTCTCAGAAGATTCCCGAACTGAATCTGGACCAAGAATGAGCTTCTCGCCAGACTCTAACCACAAGTAGGAGAGCGACATGGCCTTCCATAGAGAGCCTCGAAAGGTGCCATGCCGATACTAGACTGATAGCTGTTGTTGTAGGAGAACTCTACGAGCGGTAAGTGATCCTCCCAACTACCTCCGAAATCCAGAATACAACAGCGCAAAAGATCCTCTAAAACACGATTCACCCTCTCCGTCTGACCGTCGGTCTGAGGATGATAAGCAGTCGAGAGATTTAGCTTTGTGCCCAAAGCTGACTGTAGGCACTTCCAGAAGTGACTAGTAAAGATAGTGTCTCGATCACAGATGATAGAGCTAGGAATGCCATGAAGTTGAACGACTTCCTTCACATATAGCTTGGCAAGCTGAGGAGCAGTCCGAGTGGACTTAATAGGAATGAAATGAGCCGCTTTGGTCAAGTGATCAACAATAACCCAGATAGAAGTATGGCCTGACCTCGATCGAGGCAGACCGTCAATAAAATCCATGGATATCTGATCCCATTTCCACAATGGAATCTCTAGCGGCTGAAGAAGACCAGATGGACGCTGATGCTCGTCCTTGATCTGTTGACAAGTCATGCAACCGCTCACATAACTTACCACATCTCTCTTCAAACCCTCCCAATAATATAGGCGACACATGTCGGCATACATCTTACTCGACCCGGGATGAATAGTGTACTTAGTGCGATGACACTCGTCCAGAATGTCACGCCTAAGTGATAAATCAGATGGTACAATAATACGGTCCTTCCTACGAAGACACCGATGAAAATCAAGAGAATAATCCAGCAATGTCTCATCACTGGATCCCGACTCGAGAAGATGAATAAGATGCAATAAGTCTGGATCCTGCCGCTGAGCATGGGCAATGCGATCCAATAATATAGGACGAGCTTCTAAGCTGAATAATAAGACCAGAGAATCAGAAGATGGAGCTCGATCTCTAATATCACACAAAGATAGGGTCTCAAGAATATCCCACTCGGCAATCATCATAGAAACTACCGTCGAGTGCTTGCGACTAAGCGCATCTGCAACACGATTACCCTTGCCAGGGGTATACTGAATATCTAAATCATATGAGGCGAGAAACTCAAGCCATCGCTGCTGCCTCATATTGAGATCTCTCTGGCTGAAAAGATACTTCAGAGACTTGTGATCGGTGTAAAGAATGAAGCGTTCGCCTAATAGAAAGTGACGCCACGTCTTTAAAGCAAAGACGATAGCTGCCAACTCAAGATCATGAGTCGAATAGCGAACCTCATTCGGCCGTAGCTGCCTAGAAGCATAAGCAACTACCCAATCCTTCTGCATAAGCACAGCACCGAGGCCGCTACCACAAGCGTCGGTGTAAACAACAAGATCCTGGTTACTCTCAGGAACCACAAGAATAGGAGCATGAGTGAGAAGTTCCTTCAGTCGCTGAAAGGAAGCTTCACACTTATCAGACCAAATAAAGCGAACACCTTTACGAGTCAGCGTCGTAAGGGGAAGTGCAACTTGAGAGAAATCCTTGATAAACCGACGGTAATAACCCGCCAGACCAAGGAAGCTGCGAATATCATGAACGTTCTCGGGCTGCTTCCAATTCTGAATAGCTTCGATCTTTGCAGGATCGACAGAAATACCCTCAGATGATACAATATGGCCCAAGAACTTGACCTTGCTCTCCCAAAAATGGCACTTGGAGAGCTTGGCCTTAAGCTGGTGCTGACGAAGAGTATCCAAGACGATCCGCAAATGATGAGCATGCTCTGCCTCAGATCTAGAATAAATAAGAATATCGTCGATGAAAAACAGAACGAATCTATCTATGTATTCCCGGAATACTCGATTCATAAGATCAACGAAGAAAGCTGGTGCGTTCGTCAAGCCGAATGGCATGACCAACCACTCAAAAGAACCATAACGAGTGCGGAAAGCGGTAAGAGGGATGCTATCTTCCGCAACTCGGAGCTGATGAAATCCGGTGGCAAGGTCGAGCTGTGAAAAGACCTTCGCACCGCTCAACTGATCAAACATATCGTCTATCCGTGGCAATGGATAACGATTTCTGATGGTCAACTCATTAAGCTTGCGATAGTCAATGCAAAGCCTAAGAGAGCCAACGGGCTTCTTAACGAAGACGACAGCAGCACCCCATGGCGAAGAACTGGATCGAATGAACTGCTTCGCCTCAAGCTCAACTAACTGTTTCCTGAGTTCCTCATTCTCCTTAATCGACATCCTCGTGGGAGGACGCCCAACAGGGTGGGAGCCTGGAATGAGATCGATGCGGAACTCAATGACCCACTTTGGCCGCAGGCCTGATACTGGCTCGAATATATCGGGGAAATCCCGAACAACAGGAATACGAGATATGTCCAAATCCTCATCTCGCGAATCAAGAGAAAATGAAGTAACATCAGAAAGCCCAACATCCTAAAGAACAATAGCTAACGGAGAGGACGAATCAGGGTGATGAATGAATAATATCCGCTCCGAACAAATAATTTTGGCGTCGTGCTGAACGAGCCAATCCATGCCAAGAATCATATCAAAGCCCAAATACTCCATAACGTGGAGATTTGCACGGAAAGAAAAGCCTCAAAGATCAATATCTATATTCTCATAGAGTAAGCTAAGGGTCGTGGATCCACCAATGGGATTCACAATCCTTAGTGAAGAAACCAGACAAGTAACATCCAAGGATAACGCATCTACTAGCTCCTTTGATATGAATGAGTGAGAGGCACCCGTATCAAAGAGAACTCTACAAGGTCTATCACGAAATAAAAGAGAACCTTCAAGAATGGAAGGATGCATACCTCGAGGCTGAGATGAAGATGCGAGTTAAGCACGATTCAAAGATGGATAATTCAAATGGAATACTACGGAATATAAATGTATTCCTAAACATATTCCTAACTTATCTATCCAATGTCATGAGGAAAGGGCTTTGTAATATTTGAATCATACTAAGATGTATTGTACTAAGTGTTACTGTTCTGTGTTTATTATGCTTATTCCTGAAACCAGGCTCCGATACCAAGATGTAACGCCCCACTCTCAGACCCACTGTAACAAAGAGTATTACGGGAGTAATACCGTCTGTTAAAGCGGAGAATAGAGTATAATGGAAGCGACCATTTGTAATCAAGCTATAACAATCTACTGAATACGTCGAAAAGATGGTATCTATTTTTTTTTCAAGTGGTTAGACCTATTCAATAAATATTTATAACGAAATTACAATGGCTAAAGACCTATCAGAATAAGAATAGTAATAAATGATAAACATCACAGAACAGAATCACATAACAGATATAACATCCCAGAACAATACATCATCAATACAGATCCAAATACTATAAGTGGGTACAAAGCCACTGCTCACATATGTGAGTCAAAAATATGTGCATATCAAAGTCCGAATAAAACAGAGTAGCGGAATAGTGGACAAATAAAAGAGCTATCTATCAGCATAGCAGGTAATGTCCAAGCGGAAGCACAGAAAGCTAAGTCCAGAGACCTAACCTGAAACAACTCGGTCTGACCCGAGCGAAAACACTCGGGTCAGGCTAGATAAACAATCAGTAATAACTGAGATATATATAATAATGCAGTACATAAATAAAACAGTACTTCTCCAAAGAGAAGAGTAATATGGACTACATGAATATAATGACGATCCCTAATCATCAATAAACAGTAAAAATCTCCAAAGAGAATATCAACACCAAAGTGTGGAATAAATAAAATCGCCTCATATCATCGGCGTAGCCAAAGCTATATAAAGTTGCCCATAGGCAATAATCCCAAGAGTGACCAGAGTCAATAATCAATGCCCAAGCAAAGATCGGTGCTCCAAAGAGCAGTAGGGATATAATGAAAAATCAATGAAATCGAATACTGAAAAGCAGTGTCCAGAGACACTGTGAATCCACAAGGTAATCACACTCACATCGTATGGTTCCATAGAACCAACACCGAATGGCGATACTCGAATGGATATAAAAATCATCAGATAATACAAATATTGCACGTGCACCGACCAGAGTCGTTGTTGCCAAGTACTGTAGAGTTGTGATCTATCACTCGCACAGATGCGGGACGCGCGAAACGGCGAGATCCTTCCCAAAAGGATAAAGGCCCAGAGGCACACGCCGAAAATAAACTGCTCCATAGAGCAGGTGTCCAGAGACGGTTGCCCAAAGGCATGGTGACCCAAAGGTCCAGTACTGGCCGCCCAGAGGCTAATGTGCCACTAACTTCTTGGAGAGGAACCCGTAAAGTGTTAACAATGAGTCTCATACCCCATGTTCGCACTAAACGGTTTCCTAACCAATAGCAAGCTCACACTCGAAACAATAAAAAGTCCACCTCATATCATCGGTAGACTAGACCCAAAGGTCAAAACGATCAATCGAATAGGTCGGGGATTAACCGGAAAGAAAATACACACGGTTTCCATAGGCCGGAGATTTCCTAACCGTTTAAGCACCTTTCGACTTCGCTCGACGTACTAAAAGTGAGTGTGAGATTTTTTTTTTATTATAGAAAATAATGGTGTAAAACGGATTTGTAATTGATTTCGAAATCACTTTTAAAACGGTCTTTTGAAAAGTCTCCTATTATGGAGTAATTAATTTAATAATTAAAAATAATATTATATAATAATTTTCAAAAGCCATTTTGGAGTGAAAAATCCTTTTAAATCCTTTTTATAAAGCCCGTGTACGAAATCCAGGGACAAATCTCAAAGAAATCGACGAAAACCAGAAAATCATCAAAAATATTCAAAGTGTTTGAAACCATTCAAAAACTGCTGCGAACCCAAGTTCGGCAATTTATTTGGACCAGCAAACTGTGTCCAAATGGCATGAAAACTGGTAGGTATGTAGTCCGACATCCCTACTTTAAGATGAAAAAAGAATTTCTGGATTCCAAGTTGAGACGAAGTGGCAGCGACGTCTCAAAGTTGAATCCAGAAAAAGATTCACACTGTTTTCCAACAGCAACCAGAGTCTAACTTGGCATGAAAATCGAAGTACCAAACGAACTCCAATGTTGCCCAAATTTTCCAGAGATGGAGTTCGGAACTCCACCTTTCCAACGAGACCAAAAACATCGAATTCCGACTACCGATGCGAGCGTGGCGGCATCACGAAGTGGAGGTCAAAAGCTGGAACCAGAGTACAACACTGAGGTAAAGATTGTTATTATTATTATTATTATTTTTTGGGCGCGGGCCCGGCCCACGTCAGCCTGCCCCAGCCCGCCTGGGCTGTGGATATGGGACGCGGGACAAGGCCCGCGCCCGTATGCCCCAGCCCAGGCGGGCTGGGGACATTATACTGCCCCAGCCCGCCTGGGCTGGGGGTATGGGACGCGGGCCAAGGCCCGCGTCCCCTATTCCCCAGCCCAAACGGGCTGGGGAGGGGGTGTAACCCCCAGCCCGCCCGGGCTGGGGGGTTGGGGCGCGGCCAGCCTCTGGCTAGCCCAGCTGGGCTAGCCTACAGTGCCTGGGTGCAGCCTGGACCTGTTCTGGTGCACCCAGTGCACTATTCCAGCCTGTTTCAAGCTGATGTACAATTCCAGCCAGCCAATTTTGATGTTTTTTGGCATTTAGAGGTGTTTTTTTTCAAGTTTTGGCATCAAAATTTTCACCAAAATTATACTAGCAATAATTACTAATATATAGTAATTACCTTAATGAAGCAAAGTATCAAATGGTTTGAGTGCACAATATCAAGCAAGCCAAACTCCTCAACCCCAAAGCAAAGATCAAGAGGCTTCAAGGACCCAAAATCAACAAAAAACAAAATAATGATTACAACAAGATGGTAGAGATAAATAGGGATTAAGATGGATTAGAAAATAGGGGAGATTGCATTACCTTTCAAAGATTAAACTAGTTTAATTATGAAGAGAAGGAGATGGAGCTTCTAAAGGGAGGCCATTAATTATGTTTAGATCTAGGTTTAGGAATTTATGAAGAGGAGGGTTAGGGTTTATGGGAGGGGTTTGAGATATTAAATAGGAGTGGGTTGGTTAATGGGTCATGGTAAGAGGTTTTAAAACCCATTAGGACTTAGTTTATTTTCCTAAGGTTATCATGTGAACAAAATCCTAAGAAGCATCCTAGTTTTAATTAAAACCATATAATTGCTCATTTGGCCCATTAACCTATAATCACATAAAAAAAATTCCCCATTTCAACCCAAAAATATTTTAATTTGCGAACCAACTGCAAATTTAAATTCCCAAAAATTTGTTTAGCTTCCTTTTTAACTTAAAATCATAATTTTAATTCATTATTCGGTAATTGCAATCTCAGGGTTGTTACAGTATATATCATTTCAACCCATAGGGAATGTCTAAACTAACAGTGAGCTTGCATAGTGAGAACAGTAAAATAAAAGCATAAATGATAAAGTATATATCAACGTCCAATATGATCATAAATAACAATCTAAAATTATTTGTTAACGGGTTATTGGTCTCAATATTGCCAATTAACATAGGTGATCAATACAGATAATAACATATTATATTGAACAAATTTAATCGCTAATTCAGATTTAACAACATATTTCAATTGTCATTTCATGTGAAATTAATTTATTAAATATAAGAATGTTAGTAGTGAGTAATTACTCACATTTCGAGGCAAGAGGAATAACAAGAACAAGATGCGACGAAACATAAATTCCAGAGCATGGCACGATGGACACGAATTCATCGAGCAAAGTTGATAGTTTGGAATCGATGAAAACAAATCAAACTAGCTTAATATAAACTAAACAAAATATATGTTATATATATATATTCTAAAATCCATTTTTAAAAACATATATTTAAAATAAAAGCTTTTTATATTTTCAAATCAATATTTAATTTAAATACATATAAAATATATTCTCTATATATATTTGGAAACCAAACTCATGTATACTTATACATATAAACTAGTATATAAACTAATATATAAACAAACATACATATTATGTTATACTTTATGATTAATATTTATTATAAAAATAAATATAAACTTACTTTATTATGATATATATATATATATATATATATATATATAAACTCAAACATATCATATATAAACTTATGTTAACTTATAACAAACATATTATATATAACTTATATAAATTTATATACATATATATATATAAACAAACAGATTATATGTTACTTATATAAACTTATATATATAACCCAACAGACTTATATAACTTATACATTATAAACAACTCGATATACTTATATATACAATTTAAAATTAATATTTAATAAATAAATATATTACCTTTCAAAAAAATTCATGTGTGTGTGTGTTTACACGTATGTATATATGTAGGTTGCTTTGGCCATGGTGTGTGATCGGCAGTTGAAGTGGCCAAGCGGGCTGTTGTAATTCATTTTATTTTTTAAGGAACGGCTTTAGGGTTCGGTGATGGGATCTGGGCAGCATGGGGCTAACAGAGGAGCTTGGCTGCTTGTTCACGTGGAGGTAGGCCAGAGGAAAACCGTGGAGTGTGATTGTGTAGCGATGAGCAGAGGACAGGCTGGGTGTGCTCGAATGGTTCTTGGGAGGTGAAGCATGGCTGTTGCTTTGGTGATGGGCGGAGGAAGAAAACGTCGAGAGGAAGAGGCCGATTGGTGGTCGTGCTTGTTCGGTGGAAGGCTTGGCATGGCTACAGGTAGCGTGACTTTGGAAATCTAGGTGGCAGAGCTACTGTATATGGCGGAGGATGAGTAGGCAATAACGTGTGATAGGAAAAAATGGGTAGCAATGGTGCTTGGTCGAGGGGGTAAGGCCGGCTGTTGTTTGGTGGATGAAGACTCAATGCGGACTTCGAGGAAGAAGTCAAAGGACACGAGCAAAGCTCGGAGAAGGTGAACACAATTCCCAGGCATACGAATCTAACTTTTATATAAATGTTACATTATTTTCAAACGAGAGCAGACATATTTATTGTTTTTTTCTTTGTAGAAGCAAGATAAGAGAAGAGAAAACGAACCAAGGGAAAAATGAAATAGCAAATAAATATTTAACAATGGGAATAGAGAAAGTCAAGCTGAATTTCCAGAATTATAAGTGCAAATGGTTATTTGATTTCAACCAGTGGATAGATGAAAGGGTATACGAAACCCAAAAGCCCAAATGCGGAACCGATACGGAAATCATTTCGCAGATTTCGCCGCGTACCAGACGCCGAAATTGATAAATGAATATGCTACGGAGATCAACACGACAAAATGAACAGAATAGTACATAGATATGAGTGATACGACCTATCTGTCAAAACTCAAATTTCGTTGCCAAAACTGCTTCTAAAACGCCAAAAATAAGATAAACAGAGTTATAGCGTCCAAATTTGGTGAAACGAAATATGACGCCTTACTTAGAAAATTATTTACATTTTTGTTATATAAAAATATTCAGATTTCAAAAATATTCTATTTTCATCAAATTAATAGATTTTAAATTGAAATTAAAAATTACAAAACAAAACTAACTTTCGTATTTTTCAATGAAAATCTGACACTTGCTATATTTAAATAGATGTATCTCAAATATCAAATTTTCATTGCTAAATTTTATTATTTAATTTCATGAAAATTTTTGTTAATCATGTTATTAAAATAATTAAAATTTCCCGGTCTTTACAGGTTTTTAAAGAACCGTTGCCGCTAAATGTATGGAGTTTTATAATTGAATTAAGTTTGCTTTATAAAGAGCCCTGTTCGAGTACGTTAAAAATTGAGTGTATGTGTAAACTAAAAGAGGATTTTCCTATACTGTTTTGCAAACTTGAGAAAATATTTCCGTCAGAATTCTTTTTTGTAATTGAGCATTTACCCGTTTGTTTTCCATCCAAAACACTTCTTCAAGGTACTGTGCAATCTGGATGGATGTATCCATTTAAGAGGTAATATGACTTATCCGTTATATTGATTTTAGTTTCAAATTTAAATTGAATTAATTTATTAATAGCTACTTGAATCATTTGAAGAGAAAATTTAGATAAAAAGTATTAGTTGAAGGTTCGATTTGTAGATCATATCTTATAGTAGAAGCTTCATTCTTTCTCTCTCATTATTTCAGTAACCATTTGAACTTAAAGTGTTCATCGTAATGATGCAGCCATTGAATAAGATTCTTCTCAAGCAATGCTATCAATTTTTAGACAATATGATTGAACTTTTGAAAAATGTGTGGAACTATGGTTAGACGATAGAGATCACCATATAGCACACATATATGTTCTTCTTAATTGTGTTGAAATCACACCATTTGTTAGGTAATATTAAATGATAATTCTTGATATATAAATTTCCGAATTCATATTTATTTCAGTTATATTTATATATTATAATGCAATATATTATATATGTTTGTAGTATTTACGAATCACAAAATCCATGTTGTGATCTTAGTGATGAGCTTGCTAATTGGTTTTCGAACTACATTTGTGATCCAAGAAATTATGTCGGTGATGAAGGATTGAAACATCTTGCGATAGGACCAAAATGAAATGTCAAGACTTATCAAATATTCTTCATCAAAGGATTTAAATTCACATCAAGGAATATGGTGCTTAAAAATTAACGTATAACAGTGGTGTATTTGTCAAAGGCAATGATTATCCAAATGAACATATAAAAGATTTTTATGGCATCTTAACATAGGTTTTAGAATTGACATATTTTATACGATCTGCAGAAAAAGTTTTTTTATTCAAATGCAATTGGTTCAGCAATGTTCCTGGTCCTAGAATAAATGTGCACAAAGATTATACGCTTATTGAAATAAAGCATAACTCGAATTACTATAACGATGATTCTTTCATACTAGCCTAACAAGCACTACAATTTTATTTAACTCCGTATCCATTTGAAAAAAAAAATATCATTAATATTTAGTGCAGGTATGTTATTTAAAACAAAGGCAACATTTACGTTTGAAAAAAATTACGTCGACTGTTTTTAAAACAAAGGCAAATAACATTGACTGATTCTTTCGTACTAGCTTAACAAGCATAACGTCGACTGTTTTTAAAACAAAGTCAACATTTACGTTTGAAAAAAATAATATTTCTGACAAGCAACTTATCAAGCAAATCTTAAGCCAAATAATTAAATAATAATAACTGATAATCATATTGATTAGGGTCTTTGAACGATGAGTCAAATGTTTTAATAGAAGCAATTGAGGGTACAAAGAAAAACAATATAGGGTACTAGACCGAATCTGAATCAAAAATGATGAAAAATGATTATTAATTACTGATGATATAACATATATATGGTGGATATTGTATTGCTTGTATAATTTAAATTTTGAGTTTCTACTGTTATTGATGATGAGGACTATGTTCTGAGCTACGTATTATTCTGTTATATTAATTCTATGTATTTAGGAGAGCTTATTTTGTTTTTGTAGTTTTAATGGAAGTTTTATATGATTATTAATCAAACATGTTTTCTAATAATCAAATGGTATTTTCTTTTCATTATATAAAATGATATGTTTATGGCAGATATTATGTCTTATAGGAGACCTCCTAGATCTCATTCTTTGGGTTCTCCTACTGCTGGCGAGGGTGCTAGTGCGTTGGCTGATTTAGGCCTATGGGGGAATATGACTCTCAGAACTAGAGGATAGGTATCAAATTTATTGCAATGTCATCAATATTTAGTGCATGTATGTTAGTTATGATTTATTAAATGTCTACATCAAAATTAATACAGAGGTTTTGAGCTAAAGCCTTCCAATTATATTTTAGCCCTTTAAGCATGCATATTTAACTTAGATGTCAGGTTATTGGTCGATGTGGGATGAAATCCCACCTTATACTAAAGACATTACATGGGGCAACTTATTGGTAAGTATAAATTTATAATTCATTTGAAAGTGACATGTTTAATCTTTGAAACTTAATATACTATGTATAGTTCATTTTTTAATTTCAATGTGTAGGCTGCAATAGTTGTAGAGGAGGAAGGTCAATAGCTATTTAGGAACCACTGGAATAAGAAGATGAGGAGAAACTACAGGGTTACTTTGTCCAGCGTAAAACAAAAAAAATAAAAAACCTAATTGAATGATTGCTAATATTGGGCGGATTTTCTTAAGAACTTGAAAACACACGCTGCGAAAGTAAGTTTTTTACTTTCATATGTTTGTTATAATATGTTTAAAATTGTACAATAAATGCATTAATCAAGTTATCATATATTTAAGTAGTTACAGATGGTAAATTTAACTTTTATGTTAAATTTATAGGAAGTATCTGCATGGAACTTGGCTAACAGGGATAAAAATCCTGTTACACACCGCGACAGATCAAAATCCTTCCAATAACATCGAAAGGAAATGGTAAATTTATAAATTACGATTATAAAACTTATAACATTGTTGAATCATATATATATACACACTGTTTAATCGTATATAATTTTAGGTAAAGGAGAAGAGTCGTGACCCTACATATTTGGAGGTTTTCTTGAAGATGACTCGGTATCATTTTATTGGAATGACTGCAAATTACAAGTTATCATGGACCATGATAAGCGTTCTTTAATTTTTTTCCTCGTATTTCACATTACATAAAATTTTAAATTGAATATATATTTTGGAAATATTCTATTTCTAATTGTAGGAAAAGTTTGAAATGGAACGAGATCGAGTGCTAAAGGCGATTAGCCGAGAGAATTTGATTGTTGAGGAGGAGAATAGGATTTTGATGTTGTGACCGACAAAGCAACACAGAATAGATACTATGGTTATGATAATTTGAAGGTAATGTTTATTAAGTTTAAATACTTCGTTAACTAATTTAAAAAAATTATTTAATATTACGTATGCATTATAAGTACCCATTACCTAATTTATAGGAAAGGACATCTCAGGTTGATTATAGGAATTCATAGGCCGAGGAAGAGGTAGCACAGTTGAGAGATGAGATAGTAGAATTGAACAATTGGCAGACGAGTGGAGGACTGACTATGCTGCTAGATAAGTAGATTGCAGCATACATTGCAGAGCATGGGATATTTCCTTCCCGGGGGACAGGAAATGATAGAAATGATGACTATTTGGTTGGTTGTGTCATTTGGTGAATGTTCGATTGATTGTGTACTTTAAACTTAGATTATTTTTTATGGTTGTGGATGTTTGATGTTTGTTTGAATGATTAGTAGGTATGTTATGGATTTTGATGGATGTTGGACATAATTTTGATGTAAATATGAATTTCTATGATATAAACTTAGTTTTTTGTGATATGTATATGATTATGTAACGTATGTGATGTTTGTACTTATGAAATTGGTTTTATATGTGTTGTATATGAGGTGGAGCGATGGATGAAAAGTGTGATTTGATGAATTAAAAATTAGCTATTTTTTAAAATAGCACTTCCAAGCTAGTGATGGCTCATTGGCAGCAGGATAGCTATGGCTAGCGATGGCTAGCGACTACCCAATGGCAAATTCATAAAATGTAGAATCTTAACACGTCTTCTTCGACTAGAGACGGATAGCGACGACAGTGTTGACGATAGTCATTGAAAAGTCACGACCCTTTATACAATTATTAAACTTCACAGTCATGAAGTACTTAACCCAAACTTTTATCTTGAAAAATATAAACGTAGAAACTTTTTTTTTGAATTCAACAATTGGTTGGTTTCCAAAAGGAGCCATGAAAAACTCTTCATTTAATCAACTTTAAATGTAGGTGTCATAACTTTTAAAACGGTAATTTAGGACTTATGAGGTAAGTTTACTTATTTTTTAAGTTCAAAAGTCAATATTAGTAATTTAATTCAAAATGATCCTTCCTTTAAATAACACATTATTTCCTTCTTTTCAAATAGGAAGAGTCGAGTTTAACGGCATGAACAGTCATCAAATCAATTTTCCCTTTAAAGCCTTTTCACAATAGAGATTTTACTTTTTAAAAAATAGGATTTTTAGTTCAAACCATTTATTTAGTTTTGCACTTAAAAACTCAACCGTTATACCAAACTATATTTCAAAACTGCACCATTACAATGTTTCTACAACATCTTTTATAGCTTTAAACAATAAAAATTTGAGTAGATAAAGACAACTTTCATTCAATTATTTTCCTATTACTCATGCTATTTCCACTTTCAACCTTGATTTTAGCAGCATATGAGAGGGACTTCTAAACTATTTGTGCAATCACTGATTCACTGCATATATTTATGGAAACTATCTATTTTTTTTTTAAATTTTCTATATTGTTTCTAATTAGATTATTAACATTATTTTAATATAAATTCCTAACGTTACTTCTATTTAAATTTCCTAATGTTACTGTATTAAAATTCCTTCTACCTAAATTGTTGTTATTTAACTTGCTCCTTATATAGCTCTTTTATTTGATTGTTTTCTAAATTGGATTATTGTACTACATTTGCCTGATTTCTAAATTAGATTGTTGTAGTGCATTTTCCTACTGCTTTATCCATTTGTGATTTTCTTAACTAACATGAAACTATTTACTTTTTGTGTATAAATCTATTTCAGTTATTTTTTTCTCCCTTTTTTTCTTATATAGGGATATTCTACATATCTTCAATATTAGGCATTTTTACCCTTCTATTCTCTTTACACCATTTAAGCAAGTAGCATTTCCATTTGTCCACCATTTTCAAAAAGAATTTTAAAACTTTGAATTTACACAAATAAAAATATCATCATGCCAAACATATGCTTTATTTTCCATTTATTTCAAAAAAGGAAAGGTCCCTTCATCATAAACCTTTTTATTAGAATCTATAGTCTAAGCAGTGTTAGTTTCACCTAGAAGTTTCATAAATGGATCTTTTAATTAAAATTTCTAAATTTTCTTGTTTTTCAAGAATATATTTTTCAAGAATATTTTATACAAAGAAAAAATTAGTATTTGCTTACTTTTCAAAAATAACAACTTTTTAGTGATAGGGTCCTTTTATTTTTAAATAAATTCTTTGAAAGCCATTTCAAATATTTTAAGAAATTTTAAAATCTTTTATTAAATTTTTTCACATACGGTAAGACTTGGAAATGGATTTTTGTTTGTCCTTTCTTTTGGAATTTTCTTTTTTCCTAATTATACTTATCTTTATCATATTAAATTCGATTATTATCTTGTGGGAATTTTCTCGATTCTTTTCATATCTTACCTTCGGATGTTTGAAACATATAGATTGTTAATTCCCAATTTGGATGAAACGTACGTCTTCAATTGGCGATCTAGTGAAATCCACAATCATAAAGTAGTCTAAGCCTAACAAAAGAAGTCAAGTACCATCCAGCTTCAGGGACCCTTCTATATGCAAAACTCATGCTTTTATTAAGTTAATGCCTTATGGTACGGCCTGCACCCCATGGAGTAATCGAGGTAGGTGTATAAATTTAACTCAATTTATTGTTCCAACTTAAGGGTGCATTATCCATCCTATATATATTTATAGGAAAAATACAAATACGTTCACTCAGTGTATCCCAATTCCAATAAAAGATTAACCTAAGCTCCGATACAAAATGTAACAATCTGCACCTTAATGGAGATTTTTGGCTAAATTGAAAACCCTAGTTCATTAATGTATAGATTGTTGGTGTTAGTAACCTGTAATAAACAAAAGTATACAAAAGAGCTACCTATATGAACTCCCAATGGAACAGTAAAATATAATAAAATATATATACCTATTAAAGCTACTACCATGGATATTTAGTTGCAATGTCAATGCAGAGCATGAACGAGAAGACCTGTCCACCTATAATTCCTGTCTTGTACTAGAATCATGTCCCAGTAAACTTATCTTATGGGTTTTAATGAGCAAGGAATAGAACACTAGTTTCCTCCAAAAGTGACCCTCTGAAAACTTTGCTTTTAACCAATGCTATCTCAGTGTCTCAAGCACTATTTTAAGATGAATCTCGTTATCTCTTTAATACTTAGAATGTTTCAGAATGTCGTCTATGAATACCAATACAAAACTATCCAAGTGCTCTCGGAAAATTTGGTTCATCAAGTCTATGAAGAAAGCATAAGCACCAGTCAATCGAATGGCATTACTAACCACTCGTGAGAACCATATCTTATTCTGAACACCGTTAATGAAATATTGTCTTCCACGACCTTTAATTAACGGAAACCTATCGCAAAATCCAACTGGGAAAATACTTTGGCTCCATAAAAATGATAACATAAATCGTCAATTCTCAACAAAGGATATCGATTCTTTACCGTCTTTTCATTCAACTTACGATAATCGATGCATAGTCTTAACTACCTGTCCAGTTTTTTCACAAAATCATGGCCACACCCCAAAGGGAACTACTTGGTCTAATAAAATTCTTTTCTTCTAAGTCCACCAGCTGCACCTTTAACTTATATATCTCGTTAGGTGTTATCCTGTTATACAGTCTACTTACAGATTCAGCTCCAGGTACAAGTTCTGTTCGATATTCAATAACTTATTTCGGTGATAGTCTTGTAACAGGCTCAAAAAAATCTGCAAATTCTTTGACTATGAA
Organism: Allium cepa; assembly: GCA_030765085.1. Lineage (NCBI taxonomy): Eukaryota > Viridiplantae > Streptophyta > Magnoliopsida > Asparagales > Amaryllidaceae > Allium > Allium cepa. The sequence goes on from CM060935.1 coordinate 66,882,254, forward strand.
AACCCAATTCAACCCATCCTCCTTCTCTATTACATCAATAAAGCATAGACATCAGAACTTGGATTCTCAACTAAGTATATAATTCAATCGCGGCTATTAGGGCATCTTAGTGATGTTTCCGTATTTTGGAAAAATATCCTAGCATCATATCTACTTAATTAGTCCACACTCAAAATAATCCCAAAGCCCATGAAATCAAACACATGCAAATTGCACGCAAATATATAACCTAATTATGCGAACTCTAAATGGTCACATCTTATCTCTAGAGTTGCATACCCTATCTAATTCGCAACCATTGAGGAAGTAACTATGTATAAGCGTTATAAGTAAAACTTATCTACCAAACAACGAGATATAAAAGAATGTGATGCACCAATATCAAATAGTACTATAACAAGTATACCATGAATTAAAAGCGTACCTCCCATCACACCTTTCCCTTTCTCCTCGACTGCCGGTCTCGAGGTAGCTGGTTCCAATGCAAGCACCCTTCCATTCTAAGCTTTAGCTGGTTCCTTGCAGTGGTTCTTATAATGACCAATCTAATCAAAATTGAAGCGCTTAATTTTCTTCCTTCCAATAATTGTCTTTCCATCTTTTGAACGACACTCGTTCCCAAAATGTCCTTTCTTATCACACTTGTAACACACAACATCTGCTTTTCCTTTCTTAGCTGCTCTGCCCTTTTGATCTCCTATCTTATGAAAGAACTTCCTTTTCTGATTTTTCCCACTCAAAGCTTCCATTGCCTTGTTATCACCAAAGAAAGTATGCATCCCTTCATTCCTCAAAGCCATCTCCACTACTGTATCACATGGATCCCTAAGATGTGGCAAAGTTGCCCTAGCTAGCTCAGGTCTTAACCCACGGATGAACTTCTTGTTTCTCCTAATCACTGTGTCCTCGGTAACATATCCATATCAGGGAAACTCCTCAAACCTTGTTGCATACTCCAACATAGCCATATCACCTTGCACTAATTTAGGAAATTTTCTCGGTAGAGTTGAAAAAGTGATTTCAGACATAATTTCTCCTCAAACCTCCTCTTGCCGTCTACCCAAGTAAAAAATTTCTCAGCCACTCCAACAGTAGCACTATTCTACCAATACAATGCAACTCCTTGCAATTATCTTGATGCCAACCTCCTCTTCTATTCATCATTCAATCCCAGATTACTGAAAATCCTTTCTTAATGAAGCAACCAATTCTCCATTTCAATTGCATACTCTGTTCCAATAAATGGCTTTCCTCTAAGTCTTTCATAGTGACTACTCAAAACAACATAATTGTTAATAACTAGAACTTCCTAATTAGCTCCTCCAGTGCTTTAGCAGCTCCCGCTTACATCATGTTGAAAAAGAACTGATATATTGCTCCCATATCAACTGGTGTTGTTCCTACACCTATGTTAACAATTGTCTGTCCACCTAGATATCTCCTAGTGTTGGGACGGACATTTCGTTAAGTAGTGGTGCTTCCTCTACTGACATTCACTCTTTTGTTTCCATCCCGCATATATTACTTCCTTAAATATGCATTCAAACCATAGAAAGATACGAAAAAATGGTCTAAGTGAGAGGGAGAATAGAGATAAAGCGTATACTTATATATAGCAAATACAAGTACGTTACTATAGCGTTATCTCATACCCCTAATCTTATTCTCTAATTCATTTGGATTATGTTTTCAAAAACTTTTTTAAAGTTCAAAATTCTTTAGTTTTACATAAACCTATGCTTTGGTACCAAGTTGTAACATCCTCCATCTTGAGGCCTGAAACTAAGTGCTGTAAATGCTGCAGTCATCTATAGTATTAGTTTCCGATGACAAAATGTGGTCATGTTAATGTTATCCATAATATCAGAAACACAAGAATATGAAATATATTTTTTACGTAGTTTCAAAGCAAACTTCCATATTTCTTTTCAAAGTTATAATTTCATATACTTCAAGGCAAATACCCTACGTCCAGTATTTCAAGGCCGACATAAGAATATCTTAACCTATATTTTTTACGTAATTCCATATTAGTTCAAAGTTACCCTACGTCCAGTCCTATACCAAAGAAAATACCTCGTATAGATTTTTATTATACCAATGTCGAGATTACAATCCTCAATTTCTAAAGGCCTTGAGTACCCTCCTATCTTCGAGTCCAGGGCAAACTCTCTTGATTTACGGGACACAAGATCACCCAATTGAAATCCAGGCGCAACCACACCTTATAGAGAGATTCGCTAAAATTTTGATTAAAAATTGATCCTATAACTCCGAATAGCACTTTGATCTTTGAGAGAGGGTAGAGAATCAAACAAGAATGAGATTCTAATTTGATTCACTTGAGAATTCGATAGAATTTAGGCACATTCTTAAAAATATGAAAATTTAGAATATGGATTTGTGGAGGAGTGAAAAAAATAAGAAAATAGTTAGTTAAAAAATTTGTTTGTGAAGGCTATTTATAAAATCACCATTGGTCATAACCATTTGTGAAGAGATTTAAACGAATAGACACTTCTTTTGAAAATTGAAACTTTTGAATTTAACAGCCATTATGTCGACATCTCTTAGTTAAAAACTATGAAAAATTTGTTTTGAAAATGGTATTGAAAGGAAAACATGATGAAATGATTCTGGAGTAAAATAAACTAATTTTCCTATGTTTTAAAACAAAGAAGAGAAGAAAAATATATTTTTTGGATGTATATATAAATTTGATTTTAATCTCACATGTGTGTGTGTGTGTATATTATAAAAAAATATTTAAAAATCAGAAGATAGTTTCAAAAACAAACGAAGTTTAAAACAAGAGTTTATTTAAAAACAAAAACAAAGAATATTTTAAGACTAAAACATCTTTTTGATAATCATTTGAAAAGATAATTTCTAAGGCTAAAACATTTTGAAAAACCATTTTGAAGTAGTTTTGCAAGCTTCTTCCTGTATAATATCTCATCACATCAGGACTCGAGAACTTGTACAAAACCTGGATATCGTGGGTTTTTAAGCCACTTGTCGTAGGTTTGTAAGCTACTTGTCGTGGGTTTATAAGCCACTAAGAAGACAGAAATGGGTTCCTTCCCAAACGAAATTTGGAATGAAGATTTCCATGCTATTATGATGTTTTAACAAAAACTAGACACTTATCTTGAAATCTTGATCTTGATACTCTAGAGTCTTCAATCTTGATATCTCTATTCTGAATCTTGAGTCTTGAGCCTTTATACTGATCAGTCTTCAATAATCAATACTGCATATATATATATATATATATAGTTCCTGCATATACATATCTATCTAGATAATAGTGTTAGTATATATTTTATAATAAGGTAAGTTAAAAAGGTTGTTGTCATCAAAACCAACATCTCAGTTCCTAACACGAAGCCCTTACTCTTGACCTACTCATATCAAATTTTGAGCACCCGAGAGTTTATGGGGAAAAACATAAACTTTGAGTCGGATATAAAGCCTATAGTGAATAATATGCCATCTCGGTAAATTGATATCTGGTGAGACCACATCGCTTAGCGGAATGGGTTTTGCACTCACTGATATCCTTTTAAATATATTTTTTGCCACTCAATTTCGTCCAACCAAATTGGTTAAGATAAACAATATAAACAATAATATGCATACATGTAACTTGAGTAATCATCACAGTCTATTTAAATCAATGGACTATCTGTCTCAACAACATAATTTTCTCTAGCTAACTATAAACCTATAACTGACTTAGGCCTACCAAATATATCAAATTAGCTAACCTACCTGTTAGAAGATAACTGAACGGTTTGTTCGAGACCTGCAATTCCTAAGGTCAACGGATCCTACTGGTTTTACAGGCTCACTAATAACCAATCTCTTTTGAGTGTATTCCCTTGTACGCAAAAACTCACTTTTAGTCTTTTCCATGACAAAGCCCCATACATTGGAATTTTGGACTTATATTAGCTAGGGGCTACCAGCTAAAGTAAAGAACATGACTTTACACCAATCTCATCTGGTTTTCTAATATCTGAGTCAATTCATCATATCAAAATTAATCTAAAGTGATAAAAACACTATTCTCTTTAGTAAAATTCGAGGCCAAATACCCCTTTCTATTTCCATGAAACCACTTTTTTTAGAAATGATTTACCCCTTGAAATCATACTTTCAAAACAAGAAAAATATAGCCCTTTACTTTATCCCAAAATACTTACTCCATGATATATGTTTTTAGAAAACTTTATTAATGGAGTTCGAAGTCACTTAGAGGTCATTGCCTCTCAAAACAATAAGCTACAGAGCCAAAACAATATAAGTCTTTATATTGATAAAACAAGACAAGGATATAGTGGACATGGGTCTTCACCCTTCAAAACATAGGCCATAAGGCTAAGATATTCAAACTCTTTATATTAATTAAGCATGATGCCATTATCGCCAACGGGGTCGCCACCCTTCTTAAATATTTAATATGTTAAAGCCATTAACTTTTAAAAGATAAGGTTAGAAGGTTGATAACACTTCGTCATACTTCATAGGGTGTCGACGTTGCATAATATAAAGCATTGGTAGCATAGTGAGAAGCTTTAAAAGAATATAGTCAACATAGATAAACTTGGAATTACTACCTTAAGGAAAACAAGCTACATCAATACGGCCGAAGTGATAATAGGTGGTTAGAATTAAAGTCGATAGTCATTAGGGTCAAAGTTGTAAAATGCGGCATTTTATATTGCTAAAGTCAATAGTAGGGGCATAGGCCTACAAAGTCGAAGTCAATGTATTTCAAACATGCATCATCATTACCACCGCTATAAACCACATCGCAACCATTGAGGTCGAGGACGTTGTTGAAAACAGGTGACATAGTCAAAAGCGCAGCATTAATGTATTAAGGAAAGCGATCTAGTCCATTTCAAGGATCATGATGTCGATGTTGTTGATGGCTTCCTACTTCGACCAAGCCGATGCATTTCTTACCAACTTAAGTTGATACCTTATGCATTACTCTTAATCAACATCAAGACAATAGGAGCGGCATGATGAAATGCAGCATCGTGAGCTTCGACGTGGCAATGCCGTAATTACTTTAAAAACTGATTTCTTACTAATAATGTGACGACCCGGAATTTTGGCAATAATATTTTAATAAATATTTAATCCAATTAAATAATATGTAAACTTATCATTTTAAAGGAAAAGGACTTTTGGAATATTTGCCATTTATTTATATACATATGTATTTTGAAAAGGAAACTTTGATTTGAAAATTTAAAATAAAATCTTTCAGAAATATTTAAAATAAAATCTACCTTATTCAATTTAATTAATGCCCTACATTTTTAACATTTAATTTGAACATGTGCATATGAATGAGATATGGATAATAATGTTAAATTAAAATTAATACTATCAATATTAAAAATAAGTATAAACTTTAATTATCAAAAATATATGAATATAAATAAAGTCTTTTAAAAAAAATTTTAAACTAAAATCAATCTTATCAATATAAAAATAAGTATAGAAATATCTGAACATGAATTAAGTGTTGGATGGTTAAACTTAAATAGAAACAAAAATAAATACATAAGTCAAGTGTTAACAATAACTATAATAACTTTATACACAATAAGATAATTCTAGAAAGTATAACCTATGAAATATATGTATAAGCAAGGCAAAAGAAAGAAGAAAAAAATAAATATCTACAAACAAAATCTATGTACATACAAGACTAGGATAAAATTTAAACATATAGGGAAACATATGCATTAAATATCATCATCTCAGCACAAACAAATATCATTTCAATTTTCAGAAAAACAGAAAAAAAAATCCGACCAAAAGAAAAGAGCTTGTACCAGAAGCCACCCACCCTGTAAAACCTATTTTCTTTATATATACATCCATATTAGTTCTTGTTCGTTCAAACAAGACTTGGCAAGCCTGAAAGAAAAATAAATATCATTATCTTACAAACTCAAAACATCATTCAAGATCAAAATAGAAAGGATTTACAGGAATAAAACTGCAGCCTACAACACAAAAGTTTTTCTCTGTCCAAAATATTTCAGGTGAGTAAACACCTTATTTTAAATTTAAGTATAATTAGATCGGTGCTCGTAATTCATGGATGATATGATGTTTTACATGTGTATTTTAGGTAAGTAGCTCTGTGTAAAATATATGTTGTATTTATGTGTACTGAGCATGAATGTTCTTCTCTGTTTAGTTACAGGGTTGAAAATTAAAATCAAAACTCTATATATTTTCATCTAGTCACTGATGGACTTAGAGTCTAAAACAAAATAAGTTTGTTTAATCATCATTCAAGTTTTACAGACATGTTTAAATGTTTTTAGATTGTAAAGTACTATAAACTAAGTAAATACAGTAAGATTTTGAAAGGAAGTGATAAAATCAACTATTTTGTTTTGTGGATATAGGCATGCAGTTCGAATCAATTCTAGGAAACTCGATTTTTAAAGCTAAAATCACGAGTTTTAGTTTAGTTTTGGGTTTGCAATTTGGGTTGATCAGTTTTTGGGTTTCGAGTAAATTCCGACGACTGGTGAAGCTTTTGAGGTCAGGACTTTGGTTGGAGCTAGATTGGCGAACGTCGAAGCAGGGAAAAATGGTGGAGGTGGTTCCCGATCGTTGTGGCGACGGAAATTGTTCGATTTAGTTTAGAACCCTAGTTTTTATCGGGTTTGAGTTTTGTTTCGGTTCGCCTTCCTCAGTGGATCGAGTGCAGTGAGGCTTTGGGTGATGAAAGTTGGTGGGTTGACGAGGGCATGGCTGAAGTTGTAGAGTTTTCGATGATCGGAGCTTCGAGGACGAGGCGTTGACAGGTTTTGGTGGTGGTTTCTGTTACTTATTCCAGGTTTTGGTTTAAAGCTCTTTTTTGGTTTTGAGCTTAGGGAGGACGATCTGATGATCATGATGGAACGTGGAGTAGTTTGCCAATGTGAGAAGATCGGCGAAGTTAGCCAGCGACGATCTAGGCCACCGTGTATGTGCACGGTGCACATTTCTGGTGGTGTTGTTTTTTTTTTCTAGTTTTAGCGGAAGATGGATACTTGAGTTTTACTCGATTTGTTTCATAATTTGCTCGAGAATTTTTGGGTTCGACTCGAAGTCAATTGAGGGTGTCTCAGGTAGAATGGGGGGAGGGTTATAGGTTTTAACAGAAACCTGTTTAGTTCTGTTTTAAAAATTTTAAAATGGAATTTAAAAACTGAGCTTAAAATGAAAAGCAAGGTTTTAACAAATTTTAAATCTAAGTTTAAAAATTTGGAATTCAAGTTTAAATCTCAGTTTTAAAAATAAAATTTAAGTTATACCTTCTTAAATAATTTTAAGTATTGATGACTTAATTAATATATCATACTTTAAGTAAAGAATTTACTTTAAGTTTTAATTATTTAAGTGAATAACTTTGAATGTTTTTAAAACTTAATATTTTAATTAAGTAGTTAATATAAGATAAGTTTTAAAGTTAATTAACATTAAAGCTTTTTAAGTTAGTAACTAATTTACTTAAAGTTATTAAGGAAGATTTTAAAATGTTAATTAAGATAAATAATAACTATTAATCAATTGTTTGAAAGGTAATTAAGAATGATTAATTAATTTATAGTTGTAATTAATTATGCGATTAGTGATTAATCAAATTGTAATTAAAGATTGGTTAACTAATAATTAAGTGTTTAATTAATTTGTAATTGAGAATCATAAATTAGCTAATTAAAGTTAATTAATAAATAATTGGTAGTTGATTAATTAAGGGTTAATGATGAAATAAATTAGTAATTAATGATCAATTAAGTAATGGGAAATTAAGGAGAAATGAATTAAGTAATTAAGGTTTAATAAATTGATTAAGAAGTGACTAATTAATTAAATGGTATGAAATGCAATAATTAATTGATTAATGATTTATTAAGCAGAATTTAAGACGTTTCTTATGGATGATTGTATAAGTAGAATATCTGAATTTGGGATATCTATTTGGTGATATTCTGTGATAATCTGTGATACGCTTTGGATTTATCAGTGATGTTTGAGTATGGTCTATCTGTGATATATGCTATGTGAATTCAAAGTGTTGAATTAAAATGGTTTAAACTATTAAACAACTTGACCTTTAAAATGACGTTGGGATTTTAAAGAGACTGGGGATCGGGTATTAGAAAAATAACCGAAACCACTTCGAATTTTTGTAAATTGATATGTGAAAACAATAGGCTGGAACGAAAATGACTTGAGTATATTGGACTATTTAAATTTAAATTATGGTACTTAGAAAATTGACATGTGAAATAAGTGATGCCTATAACAAATTATAAATTTGTAAATGAATACAAGTTACCCCGGGTTTTATATAGGTTCTATGTTTGGTATTTCATATTGGATGAGTTTACTCACGCTGGTTTCCAGCCTGACCCGGGTGTTACTTTGATGTAATGTTCGGGTCGGACCGAGTATTGCAGATTTCCAGGTAAGGACGTTATAGAGCTCAGGAGACGTGCTGGATGACAGGAACGTATGGAGTGTTTCCGCTATGATATATTTCTGTTTATCTAAGATATGTTGATTTGGATATGTCCAGTTATTGTGAATATTGTAACTCTGATGTAATAAAATGTAAATTGACTGACTTAGTTCTTCTTTGTAAAACTGTTATTTATGTGATATTATATTTTGATCCGCTGCGAATGTGAGGTTTCTGTGACTTGTTTTTGTTTCTTCTTCTTTCTCTTTTCTTCTTTTCCTAACTATCTGAAATTTTCGGGATCGGAAATTTCGGGTCGTTACAGTTGGTATCAGAGCTGAAGGTTAAGCGAGAACCTTGGCTCTGGTGGGTGTACTCACTAAGGATAGGGTAAGTGGTACCCTAAATTGAGTTGTGTGTGTGTATATATATATGAGAGCGTACTTGTTATTTTTATATAATGGTTTTAAAGGTAAAGGATTCTTATATAAGTTTATATATACAGCAATAATTGGTTGTTGGATATTGAAATTAAATAAGAATTTAAGTGGTATATATATATCCAAATGGGAATTGAATAGAATGAATTAATTCATGTAAGGAGAATTAGAATTAAATTTGGTTTCAAACTAAAATAAATAAAATGGTTATTGTATCAAATACTAGGATGTTTGTTCCCTAATAATGATAAAGCAAAATGGAATGTGTTAAGGAAGTAAACTTTTAGATAAGCATGACTTGTAAATTGAAGTGGGGTTTTCAATTTTGAAGTTAGAATCCTAAGATTTAAAAAAACTGAGATTTGTTTTCAAATTGATAAAGGGAATGATAAATAAGATTCTTTAGAATATTTCTGAAAGTAATCTTATTTTGAAAAAAAATTGTTTGAAACTTGTTTGAAATTAAAAAAAACCAAAGGTGTTGAAACATAAGGTATAACTAGGTAAGCAAATTATAATATATATATATATATATATATATATATCAGAGTAAAAGTTGAATTCTTCTAACTAGGCCTAATTTATAGATTAGGAAGTCCCTCTAGAATTCAGTCCTTGAGAGAGATGACTAAGGGTAAAGAATGAAAGGTTAGACGCCGAGAGCAAAGAGCAGTTGCACGTAAGGATCGAGAAGAAGAAATTCTAGAGTGTGAGAAACAGATTAACGAAAGGGCTAAACCAGGACCTTATGATAATGTCACATGTTATAGATGTTTCAATAAGGGTCATTATGCAGCCAAGTGCAATAAAACAAGGGAGGAATTGAAGGGTACATTCCAACGGTTTCGCTCTGAGATCTTGTGTTTTAAGTGTCATAAGAAAGGATATTTTCTAAATCATTGCCTTGAAGCGAGGAAGGCGAAGCGTAAACCAGTTGAACCAGTCAATGAGTCGACTATTCGCTATCATTGTAAGAAGACGAGATACATTGCTAGGAATTATTCCGAGAAGCAGAGGAGAGTAAAGCTGCGGAACGTACTGTTGGAGGCGTGAAGGCTATTCAAATTGATGAAGGTTATTCAAATTGATGACAGGGTAGAAATATTTTATGGTAAATGTTATAAGTGGGGACACCCTATGAGAAGTGTATGTTCGGGCTTTGCTCTTTGGAAGGAAGTCCATAGGAAGGATTCTTGTGGGAGTGTTAGGGCTTTGTTCTTACCAAACCTCTAGGTAATAGAAAGGCATCTAGATTTATGACTTATGCAAGACTCTTATTTTAGATAAATGTATGTAATGTACGAACTACTAGTATGTAGTCAATTAATGTATGGAATATTTTGTGATAGTACAATCTAATATAAATTTTCTTTATCTATTGAGAATTGGACTCAGAATTAAATTATTTAAAGATTTGGATTATTGATTTAAAAATAAAGGTTAATTTGATTTAAGGAGTTTAATCGACATTTTGAAATTTAACTCGAATTTATATAATTCGAGATGGTTTAAAGTTGAGATTTAGATTTCATTAGTTCAAATTGAAATCAGTTTGAATTAATTAGAATTGAAGATGGATAAGTATGGAATTCAAATGGAAAATTTATTGGAAAATGAGTTCAAATTTAAATGGGAATTGGGATTAATTCATATAGAAATTGAAATGATTTGAAATTGAAGTAGATTCAATTAGAAAGTAGTCTAAATTAATTTGAATAATTTGGAATTGTAGTTAAAGTGAATATGTTTAAAATCAAATGAAATTTGATTTGAATTTGGAAAGAAATCAGATTGATTCAACTTGAATTAGGATTAAATCAATTTCAATAGAAATTAAAGTTATTAAAATTTGAATTGAGTCAATTTAAATGGAAGTAGAAATTTAAATTGAATTGATGGGGAAGTGAACAGTTTTGACTCTGGACTATTTTCAACGTAAATTGTTTTAATATAAACTTATTCTTCAAAGCTATTTAATATATACAACCTTTCTTTTAAAAGCCAAATTATTTTATAATTGTTTTACAATTATTTTTGAAACTATTTAATAATTTTTCAACTGTTTTACAAATTAATTACTATTTTTTCAACTATTTTATAAATTAATTACTATTTTACAATTATTTTGCAATTACCTAAAATTTCTATAACTACTTAACTATTTTCCAACTAATTTACAATTAGTTAACTATTTTACAGCTATTTTGCAAACTAATAATTATTTTTCAAAGACTTATCTATTTTAAACTTTTCAAGCTATTTTCTGAATTTAAGTTGGACAGAGTTCAAGCTGTTTATGATTGAATATCCATCTGGGATAAGGATTAAAGTGATAATCTAATGGAATTGAAACAATTGTGATTACGTGGATAGAAATTAAGGGAAATGTTAATAAAAAGAGAAATTGATTTAGTTGATAATCAATGAAGTTAAATACGTAGGGTGTATGTATATTATTCTACTCGCATAGTGGTTTGATCCAGAATTGAGCACAGAATTTCGAGATAGTTTATCGATCCGAGTTGGGATTTTTCACTCGATTTTCGACGGCAAACCTGGATATGGATTGTTGATTGGTTCTGGATATTCTCTATCATGGTTATGGCTATGTAAGGAGAATGATGGTTTCTGATCAAGAAACCAGATCTGAGTCCGCACTAGAAAGTCGGATGGACGATACTAGTTCGAAAGTGAAATTATATGATCGAGTGAGCGATCAGATTGGTATAATGTACGGATGATAAGTGTACATCGTACAGATTTGAACGAAATTAATATTGGAAAGAGTAATCCAATTTGAATATTTGATTTTGAATAAACAAAGTTATATATCTTTGTTATATAAGGTAAATCCCCCCTTGTTGAATCTATTGCCGGAAGGAAAGGATTTTGAAAGTGTTTGAAGTATAAAAGGAATTTTATACAAGTTTGAAATGATCCAAAGGTTTTAAAAATTATATATATCTGCATATATATAAAGGATCTTATGAGGATTTTGGGAAAAAGGTTTTGGGAACCTTTGGATTTGGAAAGGCTTTAGATTTTTGGGCAAAATCAATATTGAAATTTGGAAAGCCTAGTTTGAGAATTATCGATTTTGGGATAATCGATTTTGAGAAAAGGAAATTTATATGAGATTCATACTAGGTGTATGATTTGGAAGATACTATATGTGTATAGTATAAAGTGTTTTGATAATGGCTCTGGGGAAAAAGGCGCTCCCTTGAAATGAACTTCTCATGAGTGCCACAGGGCGGTGCTGCCTTGAACCCTAAGGGGGGGTTCTAAAGTTGATCCTGTAAGGAGTCCGGACAAAACTAGTTCCTGAGGATTATGAGTAGTGTGCAGCGAAAGTCGAGGGGCGCTGATGCCTACAGAGGCATTTGGGTTATGCTGTGACAATAGTGTAACTCGATGTCACTGCGATCTACTGCAGACCATAGCGAAAGTCGTGTGTGCCGCTGAGAGCCAACAGTCTGCATTTGATTTTACATCGGTAGACTGCAACCTATGGTAACATAGCGAAAGTCGTGTGTGCCGCTGAGAGCCAACAGTCTGCGTTTGATTTTACATTGGTAGACTGCGACCTATGTGGGAGTGGAGAAGTTTCATTTTGACAACGAAAATCAAGGGTGCCTACAGTTACATGGACTTTTGCTGCGATGGCAACGTAATCCTGAAATGTAACTGCGATCTGTTGTGGGTTCCATGGCGTAATCAAGAGGCGCAGAGTGCCTACAGTTACATGGACTTTTGCTGCGATAGCAACGTAAACCAGGATGTAACTGCGACCATGGATGGGGGTGATGATTTCCAGAGCATTCTCACCAAAGATATTTCCTCGATTTCAAAACTGTTTTCTATATTTTCAATAAAAATTTTATTCAAAATATCTTCACTAGATGTTGGAAACAGGTCTGCCAAGCACTTATAGATTTTCAGTCATACGCCTGATCAACGTGTGACCGAATTTTTGAAAGAACAAGGATGAATTTGTCGAAACATCGAGTTATAAAAGTATTCGTATAAAAACTATTTTAGTAATATTATATAGATTTTTAAAGTAGTTTAAAAATGATTAAAGAAAATTTATCTGATTTTAAGCATTTTAATAACTCTGGCTTCGTTCCTTTTCGAGGACGAAAAGATTCAAAGGGGGGAGGAATGTGACGACCTGGAATTTGGGCAATAATATTTTAATAAATATTTAATCCAATTAAATAAAATGTAAACTTATCATTTTAAAGGAATAGGACTTTTGGAATATTTGCCCTTTATTTATATACATATGTATTTTGGAAAGGAAACTTTGATTTGAAAATTTAAAATAAAATCTTCCAAAAATATTTAAAATAAAACTACCTTATTCGATTTAATTAATGCCCTACATTTTTAACATTTAATTTGAATATGTGCATATGAATGAGATATGAATAATAATGTTAAATTAAAATTAATCCTATCAATATTAAAAATAAGTATAAACTATAATTATCAAAAATATATGAATATAAATAAAGTCTTTTAAAAAAAAATGTTTAAAATAAAATCAATCTTACCAATACAAAAATAAGTATAGAAATTTCTGGACATGAATTAAGTGTTGGATGGTTAAATTTAAATAGAAACAAAAATAAATACATAAGTCAAGTGTTAACAATAACTATAATAACTTTATAGTAAACACATATGATAATTCTAGAAACTATAACCTATGAAATATATGTATAAGCAAGGCAAAAGAAAGAAAGAAAATATCTACAAACAAAATCTATGTATATACAAGAATAGGATAAAATGTAAACATATAGCGAAACATATGCATTAAATAACATCATCTCAGCATAAACAAATATCATTTCAATTTTCAGAAAAACACAAAAAAAATCTGACCAAAAGGAAAGAGCTTGTACCAGAAGCCACCTACCCTATAAAACCTATTTTCTTTATATATACATCCATATTAGTTCTTGTTCGTTCAAACAAGACTTGGCAAGCCTGAAAGAAAAATAAATATCATTATCTTACAAACTCAAAACATCATTCAAGATCAAAACAAAAAGGATTTACAAGAATAAAACTGCAGCCTACAGCACAAAAGTTGTTCTCTGTCCAAAATATTTCAGGTGAGTAAACACCTTATTTTAAATTTAAGTATAATTAGATTGACGCTCGTGATTCATGGATGATATGATGTTTTACATGTGTATTTTAGGTAAGTAGCTCTGTGTAAAATATATGTTGTATATGTGTGTACTGAGCATGAATGTTCTTCTCTGTTTAGTTACAATGTTGAAAATTAAAATTAAAACTCAATATATTTTCATCTAGTCACTGATGGACTTAGAGTCTAAAACAAAATAAGTCTGTATAATCATCATTCAAGTTTTACAAACATGTTTAAATATTTTTAGATTGTAAAGTACTGTAAACTAAGTAAATACAGTAAGATTTTGAAAGGAAGTGATAAAATCAACTACTTTGTTTTGTGGATTCAGGCATGCAGTTCGAATCAATTCTGGGAAACTCGATTTTTAAAGCTAAAATCACAAGTGTTAGTTTAGTTTTGGGTTTGCAATTTGGGGTTGATCAGTTTTTGGGTTTCGAGTAAATTCCGACGACTGGTGAAGCTTTGGAGGTCAGGACTTTGGTTGGAGATTGGCGAACGTCGAAGCAGGAAAAGATGGTAGAGGTGGTTTACGATCGGTGTGGCAACGGAAATTGTTCGATTTAGTTTATAACCCTAGTTTTTATTGGGTTTGAGTTTTGTTTCGGTTCGCCTTCCTCAGTGGATCGAGTGCAACGAGGCTTTGGGTGATGAAAGTTGGTGGCTTGACGAGCGCAAGGCTGAAGTGGTAGAGTTTTAAGTGATCGGAGCTTCGAGGACGAGGCGTTGACAGGTTTTGGTGGTTGTTTCTGTTACCTTTTCCAAGTTTTGGTTTAAAGCTCTTTTTCGGTTTCAAGCTTAGGGAGGACGATTTGATGATCGTGATGGAACATGGAGTAGTTTGCCGATGTGAGAAGATTGGCGAAGTTGGCCAGCGACGATCTAGGCCACCGTGTATGTGCACGGTGCACATTTCTGGTGGTGTTGTTTTTTTAGTTTGAGCAGAAGATGAATACTCGAGTTTTACTCGAGTTGTTTCATAATTTGCTCGAGAATTTTTGGGTTCGACTCGAAGTCAATTGAGGGTGTCTCGGGTAGAATGAGGGGAGGGTTACAGATTTTAACAGAAACATGTTTAGTTCTGTTTTAAAATTTTAAAATGGAATTTAAAAACTGAGCTTAAAATGAAAAGCAAGGTTTTAACAAATTTTAAATCTAAGTTTAAAAATCTAGAATTCAAGTTTAGATCTCAGTTTTAAAAATAAAATTTAAGTTATACCTTCTTAAATAATTTTAAGTATTGATGACTTAATTAATACATGATACTTTGAGTAAAGAATTTACTTTAAGTTTAAATTATTTAAGTGAATAACTTAGAATGTCTTTAAAACTTAATTAATATTTTAATTAAGTAGTTAATGTAAGATAAGTTTTAAAGTTAATTAACATTAAAGCTTTTTAAGTTAGTAACTAATTTACTTAAAGTTATTTAGGAAGATTTTAAAATGTTAATTAAGATAAATAATAACTATTAATCAATTGTTTGAAAGGTAATTAAGAATGATTAATTAATTTATGGTTGTAATTAATTATGCGATTAGTGATTAATCAAATTGTAATTAAAGATTGGTTAACTAATAATTAAGTGTTTAATTAATTTGTAATTGAGAATCGTAAATTAGCTAATTAAAGTTAATTAATAAATAATTGGTAGTTGATTAATTAAGGGTTAATGATGAAATAAATTAGTAATTAATGATCAATTAAGTAATGGGAAATTAAGGAGAAATGAATTAAGTAATTAAAGTTTAATAAATTGATTAAGAAGTGACTAATTAATTAAATGGTATGAAATGCAATAATTAATTGATTAATGATTTATTAACCAGAATTTAAGATATTTCTTATGGATGAGTGTATAAGTAGAATATCTGAATTTGGGGTATCTATTTGGTGATATTCTGTGATACTCTGTGATACGCTTTGGATTTATCAGTGATGTTTGAGTATGGTCTATCTGTGATATATGCTATGTGAATTCAAAGTGTTGAATTAAAATGGTTTAAACTATTAAACAACTTGACCTTTAAAATGACGTTGGGATTTCGAAGAGACCGGGGGTCAGGTATTAGAAAAATACCCGAAACCACTTCGAATTTTTATAAATTGATATGTGAAAACAATAGGCTGGAACAAAATGACTTGAGTAAATTGGACTATTTTAATTTAAATTATGGTACTTAGAAAATTGATGTGTGAAATAAGTGATGCCCATAAACAATTGTAAATTTGTAAATGAATACGAGTTACCTCGGGTTTTATATAGGTTCTATGTTTTGTATTTCATATTGGATGAGTTTACTCACGCTGGTTTCCAGCCTGACACGGGTGTTACTTTGATGTAATGCTTGGGTCGGACCGAGTATTGCAGATTTCCAAGTAAGGACGTTCTAGAGCTCAGGAGACGAGCTGGATGATACGAACGTATGGAGTGTTTCCGCTGCGATATATTTCTGTTTATCTGAGATATGCTGATTTGGATATGTCCAGTTATTGTGAATATTGTAACTCTGATGTAATAAAATGTAAATTGACTGACTTAGTTCTTCTTTGTAAAACTGTTATTTATGTGATATTATATTTTGACCCACTGCGAATGTGAGGTTTATGTGACTTGTTTTTGTTTCTTCTTCTTTCTCTTTTCTTCTTTTCCTAGCTATCTAAAATTTTCGAGATCGGAAATTTCGGGTCGTTACAAATAAACGTAATTTCTTTTCACCAACCCCTTGTGTTTGTCAAAATACTATTGGATACAACATTCTTTATCAAACACATTACCAGAAATCTGCACTAGAGTAGGTTTATCAATTTCCAAAATCACTTGCTAACTTTATATTTATATTAATATTTTATTATAATAACTAAGCTTTTCTAGATCAAATAATTCATAATAAATCAATAATGCTTGGAAAAATTCCCCAAAAATCATAATAAATCCAATTTATTATACTCTTAAACATATCAAAATTTGGGATCAAAAGCATAAATTAATTATTTTTAATAATTAAAATTCAAAATAAACCATTTTTCCACCTTAGAAAATTCACCAAATATTCTAATTAAATCCAACAATTATGAAATTAAAACCAACTTCCAAAATAATGTTGCTAACATCATATTAAAATCTCAATTCGTTTGGGTGTCATATGATAGGTTTTCTAACTCAAACTTATTAAATAATTTCATAAATAAATTCACCAATAAGCACATAATCATTCAAATTATCATAGCATGGCATAATATAAGCAAAAGATTCGGGTTTGAACATTAAAAAGAAAATAACAATGAAAACTTGAGAAGTATAACCATTATTCATCTTGAATGGATTAAATAGGTTGAGTTTTGTATTTTAATTTGATTCCCCTAGTTTTGATCTTGTTTTCCTGTCTTATCTTCCCTTTGAAACCCTTGTTACTGGTCGTCTTTGGTCTATTTTCATTTTTTTTTGAATGAAGTGATAATGAGATAAGAGGATGGAAGGTGAATACTAGGAAATAAACTCCTTTTCCTATTTCCCCTTACATGCATTCCTCTTTCTTATTAACGTTTTAATTAATCACATTAGTTCATTAGTTGAGGCTCAACCCATTCTAATTGTCAAATCTCAATCTTCTTACCAATTTAATTTTTGTTTTAATTTATCTAACTAAACGTCCTAAATAATGTTAATAAAAATTAGGGTCATTACATCGGTGCTAGGGTTTGGAGTTGTCGGACCCGAATCTATCAATGGCAATTTGGGGCATGACGATGATTTAGCGGTAGCGGTGGAGCTCTGGTGATCGGTGACAGTGGCTAGCATTGGAAGATGGTTGGTGGCGAAGTCTAAAACACAATAGGCGGAAGGATTCGGTAGTTTAAAGTCTCGCAGTAAGGAGGTTGGTGCAGAAGAAAGTGAAAAGTAAGTATGAAAATTTCAATGTCCTAAAGTATATAAAGAGTTCAGTGGGAAGTCCAAAGGTCTTAGTACCGAGAGGAAGGTCCTGGTACTGAAAAGTTTTTTCCTCTCAAAAAACAAACAGAGTGCATAATAGAGAAAGGGAGTGTTCCTATAAAGAATAGATCTGATCTCCAGAGCATAGATTTGGTCCTTTGCACGAAGAATGGAAGTACAACTATGCAAAGCAGGTGAAGGAAAGTGCACCAAACAAAAGCAATGTTCTGAAGCAATAACTTAATGGTTAACCAAAATCACCTAGAATTTAAGAGATGGCAATCCAAAACTTGTCTCATTCTAGAGCACACTTTGTTTTTAATGAAAGCTTACACTGAGGGGAAAGTGTTAACCAGATTATTAACCAAGCAGAATTCAACTGTAAGCGAAAAGCTAAGAAGAAGACGAGACAACTCAAGTACTTGGAAACACGATCATAATGAAAGAAGAATGGAACAAAAGAAGTTCCACATGAATTTGAGATCAAGTCAACCACTCAGTACCGAGAGGTTTCTCTCAGTATCGAGAGGTCCTTTTCATCTATTTGGACCACATAAACACCATATACTCCACACTCTACTCCAACCTCTCGTGGTCAAGTGCTTTTCTCAGGGTTTGGATAAGTAGCTTCAAGGATCGATTATAAGAAAGCCAAGAAAGTAGGATAGGTCAAGTGTTATCGGATGAATCATCGAAATCAACTCAAAGTCTATGCGAAAGAGCTTAAAACACATCTACTTGAAGATAAGAAAGCATTGCAAGCAAGAAGACTACAATTTCACCAAACAAAACATCTCGGTACCGAAAGGTCTTTTTGATATATGGGCCCACATTCTCACATGTGCATGGTTAGACCTTCTCCTGGGTTTCGACTCAAGTGAGCCTCTGAACTTATGCACTTGTTTTACTATAAACATCAACTCTACTGCAACTAAAGATGGATCTAGGTCGATCTTCACTTTGCTTCTTCATCATCTCCTATCTTCCTTATTCAATAGTCACCTAGGAAGCTAGTATTGGTAGTTCCAAATAATAGAGCTTGTCAAACCCTTATGTTAGTGACTCTAATTCTTTCGCAAATCCATAATTAATAAAACTATAAAGTAAACGTAGGTTAGAATTTCTGAACCACTATAAAAATATTCTGTCTCTCTAATTTTCCATGCTTTTATGCATTTTTCTATTGCTTCTACTAGATCTAATCCTACACCAGGTTATATTCAGTGTTGTTCCACTTTTAGTGTCAACAAGGTGTATCCTGCCACCCATGGAAAGTTGGGATAGATATGCTTGCCACCTAACTCAAAGCCAAGTTGTATAGCAGTACTTACCTATAGAATTGCATGATTTTTTTATAGTGGAAATTATTTCTGGAGAATAAGAGTCGAAGTAGGAATGAAAATATGAATCAATATAAAAATATTTCGTGTTACCCATTTTACTTTACGATCATTTATTCTACATTTATATTATTATCCGCCTATGATTATGATTATAAATTGATAAGTTTAACAAGTTAAATTATTAACAAGGCTAAATACACTATTCACTCCCCCTAGTTTTATAACAACCTTAAGATCTATTCCATATAAGTAGTAGGGTATCTCACATAACCCACATTTTAGTATCAGAGCACAAGTTTTCAAAAAACATCATCTGATTTTTGAAAAGTTTTAATAATTAGTAATATTAATAACACTCTCTTTAACAAATTTGTAGAAGGTCAATCCACTACTAGACCACCAATATTTAATGGTAGTATTATGCATATTAGTTATGTATAATGAATGTATATTTATAATCTAATGATTTAGATATACGGAACATCATACAAACTTAGTACACTGAACCCTAGATTAATTATGCACGTTGGACCAATAAACAAAAGTCACAAGCATTAGCTAATAAAATGTTATGAATATTTCATTCCATGCCCCCAAAAAATAGAATCAATGGAGTTTATGTTTGTAAAAGTGCATAGGAAATTTGGAGGATGGCAAGTCACACACCAAGGCACTAGTAAAGTAAAACAAACCAAGATTTTTGTAACATCTCGTACTTTGTGGTTTGAAGCTAAGCGCTATAGATGCTGTGGTCATCTATAATATTAACTTTCGATGAATAATTATGGTAATGTGAATGGCATACATAATATCAGAAGCATATGAATATGAAATTAAATTAACATAGATTTCAAAAAAAAAATTCTAATTACATTTCAAATCAATATTTCATATTCAATTACATAATCCCAAAATGATTCCTAGGTTTTGATCAAATATAATTATTACGAATTACTCCATAATGGAAGTAATAATATATACATCACAGCGGAAGTAATAATAAATAGCTCCTGTATAGCTAGCCTTGCCTCCTGCATGTCTTCAGAAGCTAATTCATCCAACCTACTAAACTTAAAATGACCTTAACTCTCAATCTATTCAAATTGAATTTTGAGCACCCGAGAGTTTAAGGGAAAAACATAAAGTTCGAGTCAGACAAAGGCTTGGTGTGAATAATTCTATTACATCCCGATTTAATGATGTTAAGTCAGACCAGGCTGCCTAGCGGAATGGGTTTCTCCTCACTAATATCATTTTAAAAGCATATCATTTGCAAATCAAAATCCTGCAATCAAACTGGTTATAACAATTATAGCAAGTATATATATGAAAAGTAACTAGGAAATCAATGGACAATCTGCCCATACAATATTTTTATCTAGAAAAGTATTAACCATTGGCTAACTCGGGCCTACTAGAAATAATCAACAATCTAACTTCTGTGAGACATAATACTAGGTTTTCTTCCCTTAACCATCTTCTTCTAGGATCAACTGATCCTAAAGGTTTTGCTAGCTCACCATAACTTATCTTTACTTTGTATATTCTCTTCTTTGTGTAACCTCATTTTTGTTCCATCTGTGACAAATCCCTACACATTGGAATTTTAGACTTATTTTAACTAGAGGCTAATAGCTAAAGAATAGGGTGCAATCCTACACCAGTCCCATCTAGCCTTCTAATATCTAAGTAACAAACTTAGGGTTAACTGATATAGTTAGGAGTATGCCTAGGGGCAATTATGTAATTTGTTACATATATCTAACTCGTTGACCAATCTTGTTCGAAATAAAGGTATTTTATTTCTGTTATATACTTGATATAATGTGGTTATATTAATTAATAAATTTAATTAAAGTATATTTAATAGAAAAATCCATAAATGGTATGTTTTGTGATAGTAGTTACAAATTGTTGTTACCGTGAGTAATTTATCACAATGAAACAAATGTACCATTTTAAATGTTCCTAGTCAAGATGCATAGAGACTAGATATCAACATATCAGTTGAGATTAGAGTACGTAACGCTTTTCAAATGTTAGACAGTGTATTATTCATGACTGCTGGGGGCATCAAGGGGTTACATACTGATAGTTATTGGATGACTATGGAATGACTCTGTAACGACCTGAAATTTCTGAAGCTGATAATTCCAGATAGTTACGAAAAAGAAGAAAGAGATAGAAGAAGGATAACAGAAACATCAACATCTCACATTCGCAGCGGATAAAATATAATAATAAATATTAACAGTTTATAAAAGATTATTATTCCTGATGATTACATTTAAATACATCAGAGTCACATATATACAGACATTGAATATGCTCAATTATCATGTCACAGTTACACAATAATATTATACAGCGCAAGCACTCCATACGTTCTTGCCATCCAGCTCAACTCCTGAGCTCCAGAACGTCCTTACTTGAAAATCTGTAATACTCGGTCTGACCCGAGCATTACATCAAAGTAACACCCGGGTCAGGCTGGAAACCAGCGTGAGTATATCCATATAGTATGAAATTCCAAGCTATAACATATGTGAATATTAGGGTAACTCGTATCCTTTACGAGTTCTCATAGTCATCATTTATCACACAACGGTTTCAGGTTAATATTCATATTTCGCAGTTTATTCCATTCCAGTCTATTTGTTTCCACATGTCACACTTATGAGAATTTAGATTGCTAATCGAAGTGGGTTCGGGTATTACTGATACCCGTCCCTGGTCACTTCGAATTCAATATCATTCTAATCCAATTTATTCAAGTGATAAAATTCACTTTATATACAGGATGTCATTTTACATAACAATTCATCATAGAAAGGTAACCACCTTATCACCATTCAACCAAATCATATCATTGGTATTTCATATCAGAAATATCAATAATTCCAACGCATTCAATCTTTTATGAGTAAGATTTATCAACCAAACCCTCTCTAGTTAATTTAATGAACCACGTTGAATTAAATCAATTACTTTAATTATTTTAAATCTTGCTTATTCATTAATTATAAACCAATTAATGAATCATCCAATAATCATCCATCTTAATTAATCTTCCTTGATTAATTATTCTTTAATTTCAATAAATAATTAATCTTTAATTAATCACATAGATTAATCATTTCACCATTCACATTAATTAACCTTAGATTACTTTATTAATTTACCTCTAGTTACTTCATTAAGAAACTACCTCTTTATTAATCATTTTCGTTTATGATCCATTAATTAATAAATTTTAATTATTTACATAAATTAATTTATTATCCTTAATTAATTCTCCAAGTAATTAATCCCTAATTACTTCCCTTAATTACTTCCCTTAATTACTTCCATAAAGTAATTACCCTCTTAAATTAATTACATTTAGAACTTACACATTAACTACTTACACTAAGTAATTCACTTGATTAATCTCATTAAGTAACTAATCCTTAATCAATTCGAAGTTTATTCTTAATTAATTTAAACCAATTAATACTCTTAAATTAATTACCTAAATTAACTAATCATTTCTTAACCACTAGTTAATGATCCCAACATTAACTATTCATTATAACTTACTCTAAGTAATTATCATTTGAATTAATTACGTCATTAATTAATTCCAATTAGTCACATTCAGTAATTAACTTATTTCTTAATTAATTTCATTAGTAATTGTTCTTTAAATTACTTACCTCTAGTAATTATCCTTCAATGTTTACCATTAAATTTCCATTTGAACCATTCTGCAAATCAATTCCAAATAACTTAAAATTCTTTAAACACTTTGAAAGCTTGTTAAAAAGGTCTTGCTTTGAAACTGTTAAAATCATACTATTATTATTATTTATTTATTTTTCCAAGTTCCAAAAAATGGTTTACAACCAAATTTATCGAGTTTAACGTCTTGAAATCTGAGACTCGAGCAAGATCTAAATTTACTCTAGTTCAAGCCCAGGGTTTTCCTTTCTTCTTATATTCAAACTGTTAGAAATGTTTTGAGAAACCTGTTCGAGTTTCTCATGCGAAACCAGATGAAGACCCGGGTAATCTCATAGGAAAATTTGATACAACACTCGAGTCATCTTCCTTATTTCTCGAGCACGCCCCCAATCCATCTCAACCTCACGAAGCCATGATACAGCAGGAATTCGTGCACGTGCACCATGATTCTATCCACTGCCGATCGAAGTTAGGGTCATCAACACATCGGCGATGATCCCACGAACACCCACCTTCACCTAAAAATCGAGCAACACAACCCAACTGGAACCAAAACAATCTTCAATGAAACGCCTCGCCTCGAATCCACAGGCCACCAGAGACGATGATACTTTGGTCAGAGCTTCTCCAACTCCTCTTCTTTCAAATGCCACGGGTGAGAACTGACCCGGCCAACTGAGGATGACGCCACACTTAGAATTCAACCCATGCACAATCACAAGCTTAAAACCCTATATCATCAAAGTCCGGCCTCTACGACGATTGATAAATTTGTCAGACATTTTACCGAGGTCTTCAGATCCTCCTCCACCTTCGAGCACAATCCTAACCACAGAAAGTATCCCGATCGCCAGAATTTGCCACTATACCCACTTTCGATCAACATGTAATATCACCCAATTTACAAACCTGTAATTCATGATCTTCATCTTAAAAATCAAGTTTTTGAATGACGATTCAAGTGGTGAATTCAAATCATCAATTTAAAATGTTTGGGTTTTATCTACTTAAAGAAAATCTACTGTATTTTCAAACTTCCCATAAAATTCTAAACCAATAACACTTAGAAATATTTTTAAGGTTAAGGTCAGGTTGATTCAAACAACTTTTGTTTAAACATTAAATCCTGGAAGGATTGGGAAATGAATATTTGATTTTCTTAAATTGTTAAGGCCTGTAAATTTCTTTAAACAGAGAAGTATAAACATTTATACTAACCTGCATACACCGAACCTTACTATATACAGACATACAGCAAGATTTACAACCATAACTTCAAGGATTTATCTCGTACATCAAGATTAAACCAGATAGGTTTCTTAAAAACAGTAGCTTACTCACCTGTAAACCAAGAACAGGGAGCCTATAACTCTTGAAAACTGAGAGTTACTGTTGGGTTTAATCTGATCTAAATGTTGCACTTTGAATCTCTCTTTTTTTGTTTGCTTTCCAGTTAGATTATGAACACATATTCTGATTTGAATGATTTTGAAACTTGATCTTGTTTGAAATGCTGCAGATTTGAACTAACTTGTTCTATGATCCTCTTTCTCTCTTAGTTTTCTTCCAGTCCATGTTTTATTTATTTACATTTTCAAATTTAGGAAGATAAGACATGCCACTTGTTAAGTTGCATGTAAATATAATTACATTTGTTTTAATGTATATTAAAATTTGTTACACTTGTCTTTTATTCATGCACTAATTCAATTTTAAATGTTAATTATATTTACCTTATGTTTAAAATATTGCACATTTTTAAATCTATGCTAAAATCTTTTATATGTGTAAACATATATGTATTAATGATTGTTTTGATTTTGAGAAAATGTTTTCAGGTTGTAACTGTTTTGAAATGAGAATAGGAAAAAGAATTGAAGAAATGAAATATATGTTTATATAATCTTAATTATATAAAAAAAAACATAAAAGAAGATGAAAATAAATGGATGACACTTGTTATTCATCCAATATTTGTCATTAGCAAATGTTTATCATCTTACACATGTTATTAAGGTGGTTTCATAAATTAACACTTGTTCTTATGCAATTTTAAATTATTTTAAAATGTTAATAAAAGCTTTTATATTTATTTTTCTATAAATAAATACTTTCTTAATTTACATAAATTAATTCTTTTTAAGAAAATATTATAAAACAAATCTCATTCAAATAAAAATCTTATCCATATATGTTATATCCAAAATATTTTTAAGATGTATATCCTTTAAATTCAAATTTAAATCCAAATCCGAATTCAAATTTAATTTTAAAATCCAACTTAAAAATCAAATTATATATATATATATATAATTAAATAAACACATTATTAAATTTATAAATAATTATTCTATTTAAAAACAACTTAAATACATACATATATATATTTGAACAACACTTATTAAATTTGAAAATAATAGGTCGATTTACAATCTATTTATATCTATATATATATATATGCATAGCACATTATTATTTTTGTTTGAAATAACAATTTTTTACAATTTAAAATTAATTAAATTAGGAGATTATCAAATAAACACTTATCCAGATATTTATAATTCAATTTTTATATATATTTCCAAATTTATTTACACTTCCAAATATCTTTTATTATCATAGTTTTATCTATTCAATTGATTAAAACAGTTAATTACCCATTTATCAGATGTCCAAAATTCGGGTTATTACAGACTCACTCGATAGTTTTATGTTGGTTAATATAACTAAGGTTAAGCAGGGAATATCGATGTGATTAATTTACACAGTTCTCTTGACTTGAGAATACTGTTGATCTTCGATATGAAAGCTCCACTTTGATTGCAGTTAAATCATGGCATAGTGTCCATCAAATGGCCATAGTTGGGTCGAGTGGAAGCATTGGAAGTGAAACACTATTCAAGAGAGGTTTCGTCTCCTCAATTATATGAGATTAGTATCATGGTCAACTGAAGTCAACTCAAAGTCAATGTCTTTGGCCAGAGCATTTTAGTTAATTATAATTGTTATTATTGAACCAAGGATGTTGTGTTTGGACTATATAGTTGAATGTATATGATATTGGAATTTTGACCATTACCAAATTCCATAAATCCAAAGTGATATAGTTTTGACAAAGAGAATTGGAGCAAATAATTGTCACTTTCAGGTACCGCTTATAATAAGTAAAATTTCATTTTTCTAAAAAAGACCTATAAGCAATGAATTCAGCGAAACTATCATACAACCGGCTAAGTGATGTGTGAACATTAATATTTGAATTGTTCAATATTAATAGCTGACCGAATTCACACCTCTGAGTCCCACAACCGCATTTGTGATTTCTTCGAAAACCACACAATTTAATTAGTTTGTAAAATATTGCAAACTGATTAATTTAATTAATATTTATGAAATATTTATTGTTAATTTATTTGATGTTTTGAATGTTTTTGGTAATTATTTTAATGCATGTATCGATATCGGTATAATTTTAAACATGTTTTTAAAGAATAAAATAATTACATAAAAGTTGTTTTGTTTTATTTGAAAACGTTGCATATTTCGGCATAGACCAGCCATATAATGGTAAGAGGTGGAAATCATTAATGAGATTAATTGAAATTTAAAAAGAGGAAATAAAGGAGAAAGTTTTAATAGGAGAATGGGAAAGGTTCCTTTAATTCTATTAAAAAGAAAACCTCCTTATTTTTAAATGTAGAGAGAATATGACATGACTTTCATTTTTTCTCCTTTCTTCCTCTTCTCTATCATTCATTCACGGCTGAAACTTTACCTAAAAAAAACTATCGAAAAAATTCAAATCAACATCAAACTAAATTAAATGTTGTTCATTCTTCTCTTGCAAAGTGGGATGGTGATTTTCTTGAAATCTGAGGGGAAGCCACAAATTAAGGTGCGATGAAGGGAAAGGTCTATCATATCTAGAGAGTAATTAATCAGATCTAGGTATTGTTCTATCATTCAAGGTGTTTCTACATACTTCATCCCAAGGTACTTATACGTGTGTATAATTCTATATTTAAATATTTTGTAATTTGTTCTTATCCGCTAAATCTCTATCTTTCCCTTCTGTTTATACTTCTGAATTTGAATCTTAATTTGAATATCTCCATTCCCTTACTTGAATCGATTGTTCTATCATGTTTAAATATAGAATGTTTTCTTTGTTCATTGCTATTTCGTTATGAATTATAACATCTCATTTTCTATCTCATGTACGATTGTTTGATTAATTAATTTAACCTAGATCTAGACCTTCTTAATTTTATTTTCTATACGGTATGTAATTATTTACAAAGTTTGTTTAATCTAGATCTAGATCTTCTTATCTCAAATATATTTATGCCTATGTCGTTTGGTTTTGTTGTTTAAAAAATGAACATAATTGGACTTTTAATTTTTTTTCATAGTTCAATTTTTCGTATCAAAAGGTTTACACCTGAATATTTAGACATGGGTTACTATATAATTAAAACATGGTAATAATCGCAATAATCAATCTATGTTATCCAATTAATATGATATTTAATTGTCACATGTTTCAAATCATTCTAATATAAACTCTTCCTTTTAAAAGAAAAAGGGAAACATTAAATTAATGACATATTCCATGATTTGCAGTTCCACGCATGCAATTAAAAACTATACCTTTCCTTAAAAGGAAGGATTCTTTTCACAACTATTTCAAACTATTTTCATTAATCTTAATATTCTTTTATTTATTGCTTGTAATTGAAATGAAATCTATTTTATTCTAACCGTCATGTTAAACATTAATTGTAAATGTGTGTGTACATATATTTACAATGTGTATATATATGTATGTATTTATAAATAAATAAAACCGTTCATGTTTAGGATGATAATGGCATATATAGATGGTAAATATGTCCATTCACCACTAGAAAAGGCTGAAACGCCGACGCTAGCTGGCGACGGCTTCCGATGGCCATTTTCCGATGACTTTCGACGGATCCCGGTGGTAGTCAGAAGACGTTGCAAATTCACAAATTACAGGTCCCAACCGAGGAATTCTTTCTCATTTCTACATTTGAAAAAAAGGTTAAACCCCTGAAACCTAGTTTCTTGCTTCCAATCCCCAAATTCAAGTTTTCGGATCCTCCACAGCAGCTTAATCACTCTCTATTGCTTTCAATCTCAGGTATAATCTCTTATTTTCGCGAAAAATCTAATTTTTACCCTAAATTTAGATTTGTGTAAGTTGATAAATTAGGGCTATTTGATAATTCCATTTCTTTCTAATATCCAAATAATGGTTTATAGTATCTCATGTATACCTATTTCATTTGTTAGCGTGAAATTGTAAGGAGTAGGTGCAATTTGTGAACTTGTGTATATATGAAACCATTATATGTATTATTTCTAGCATTGTCTCGTGTTAATTGGAATATTCTTCCTCTATGCTCAAACTAAAAGTCATAGAATTTGAAAACAAGTTACTTATCGAAAAACATAGATACATTCTACTTTAATTGGAGTTAGAATCATCCACGTCCATTGGTTCTAAACATCTTGACTTGTATAAAAATGAATGCATAAGTCTAAAAAAGAAGTGACTGCATCGGAAAATGACAACAATATTGAGGCAACCTTATTCGAGAAAATACGTGGAATAATGTAGTAAATTAATAATTCTTTGAAATATATAGAATTAGTAAAATTTCAACCGTTCACAAAAAGTAATATATTATATAATAAATAAGAAGATAAACTATAAAACTTTTAATTTTTGTATAAACTGCTTTTTTGTTACGTCCTTTAGAGAGTTTTTGGTCCCGCCGACAAGCGTTGCACATGATCATTATATAAACATTCGTTTTTGTCATAAAATGGACATTTATATTCATCTAGTACAATACTTGTAGGATTTTTCCTTGTATTGGATAAGTTATAAACAAAGTAAACAGTTACATTTCGTACATTATTTCGTTTTAAACGGTTCACAAAATTTCGCCGTTGCTTTCTTTTTTGTTTCCTTTGTACACGCATTTGTGTACAATGCAGGAAACAAAGGGGAAGTGCTACCGAAATTTTGTTGAATCGTTTAAAATGAAATAATATACAAAATGTAAGTGTTTACTGTGTTTGTAATGGGAAGTAGGATGGCTAACCATCAAAAAATAGAACCATAAACCAACATTTCAATATTGTATTCTTAAGTGGGATAAAATTGACGTGTATAAGATTATGTATCAATACAATGAAAAATAAAATGTCAATTCGTAAAATGGCCAATATTTTTTTTGAATTTGTGACATATTTTTTAAATTGGAAAAATGA
Organism: Allium cepa; assembly: GCA_030765085.1. NCBI lineage: Eukaryota > Viridiplantae > Streptophyta > Magnoliopsida > Asparagales > Amaryllidaceae > Allium > Allium cepa. Next base: position 66,911,655 of record CM060935.1, read on the forward strand.
TCGATTATTTTGTTGATCGGAGGAGGTGGATGTATCAAAGAAGGGGATTGAGAGGCTTAATAAAGGAAGATTTTTATAATCGTATAAACGTATTTGTTGAATTCACTTTATGTAATAACGGAAAGGATGTAGAAATTCATTGTCCATGTAGGGGTGTAAACATTTGAAGTATTTGTTACCAGATATTGTAAAAGTTTATTTGTGCAAAAACGGTTTTGTACCGAAGTATTATGCTTGGGATCGTCAAGGAGAAGTTGTAGCACATACTCCTGCATAGTTTGAAGGAGAGATTGCTGGTAATGAAATTATTATAACGAACTATATAGAAAACATGATTGAAGATGCAGCATGATCAATTTTCCCTACAGTTGATGTTGATGACGACGATGTAAATGTTAAAGAACCAAATATTGAATCAAACTTTTTTATGATTTATTGGATGCTGCTAAGAAACTCCTTTGGGATGATTGTAAAAGCGGCACTCAACAATCAGTAACTTTAAAATACATTTCAATGAAGTCAAAATACAACATCATCGAAGCTAGATTTACAGCTGTTGTACAAGATGCAAAACGACATATGCCGCCCGATAATTTAATGTGTGAAAATCACTATGAAGTAAAAAAAACTTATGTCGGCTTTTGGCTTGCCTTATAAAAAGATAGATACGTGTTTAAATGGCTGCATATTGTTTTGGAAAGAGGACATTACTCTTAGGAAGTGTATAATATGTAACGAGGAAAGATACAAACCAAGAAAAAAGAAGGGAAGGGAAGTTCCATACGAAAGTTTGCATTATTTTCCCATCACTCCTAGGCTTCAAAGATTATAGGCATCTTCTGTAACTTCACCTCATATGAGATGGTATGGTGTGAGAACAGAGGAAGAAAGTCATTGACACATCCAGCCGATGAAGAAGCGTGGAAGCATTTCGACAAAACTTATCCCAATTTTGCAGTGGAGAGTCCTAATGGCCCATTATCATCACACCTTACAATTTACCTTTGCAAATGTGTATGAAAACGCAATATATGTTACTTATTGTTGTCATTTCTGGCTCCAACGATCCAACACAAGGAATCGATGTTTATTTACAACCATTGATTGAGGAGTTAAAAACACTATGGAAAGAAGGATTAGAAACATACGACGTTTCAAATTTTTTTGTGTATGTTTCCTTCTTTGTTGTGGACTATAAGTGATTTTCTTGCCTATGCAATTCTTTCAAGATAGAATACATTCGGTCGTCTTATTGTATGAAAGAAACACGAGCATCTTCTTTAACGAATGGTAGGAAAATTTCATGGTTTGACTGCCATCGATGTTTTCTCCATGTCAATCATCCCTTCAGAGGAGATAGAAAAAACCTTTTAGTTAATAGAGTAGAAACCAGACAACCACCAATGGTATGATCAAGTGAAGATATATATGAATTTCTAAGGGACCATCCAAAGATACATGAAACTGGAGTGCAAACAGAAATTGCATTTAAATCGATTATTCATATCTGGTGCAAACAAAGCATATTTTGGGAGTTGCCTTATTGGAAATATCTTCTGTTTCGTTATAATATTGATGTGATGCACAATGAGAAAAATGTATTTGATAATGTTTTTAACACAATTTTGAATGTCAAGGGGAAGACTAAATCGAATATACCGATTTTGACCCTCTGAATCAAACATTTTGGTAGAAGCTTTTGAGAGTCGGAGGAAAATAACATAGAATATGAGACTGAATTTGAATCAGAATACGATGAAGATTGATACAAATATTATGTTGAATTCTGATGTATTAAGCAATTTATGTAATCGATGAGATTTATTTTACAAGTTATGTAATTTATGTCATTTATAAAACCGAATATGCTTATCGTCATTTATGTCATTAATGTCACTACCATTTCTATCATTTATTTAGCAATTTATGTTAAAAATGCAATGTATTTTGCTTATCGTCGAAATATGAGACCCAACCTAAATCAAATATATTTTGCACTTTATGTAGTTTATGTTATTTATGTCATTATTATACAATATATATCATTATTATGCTATTATTCTCTTATAAAATGATGTGTCTATGGCAGGTATCATGTCGTCTAGAAGGAGGAGCACTTCCCATTTGTAACTTCCTGATATTTTCAACCATTCGCATCTGCACATGTCGGACTTAAATTGCCTAAAACCTCAAATTGTTAATTTATATTTGGCAAAACTCAGCATATACAGTAAATAAACAAATCACAGAATCACAGACATGGAGTAATATAACAATATGCACCAGAAATAAATGAATAGTAGTTCGTGAAGCTACTATATATATATATATATAAAGTTAAACAAGAAACAATAGAAGTCACGAATACATAGAAGTCTCAATACAATAGTCAATAACAAAATCTGAATATATATCACTGGAGTCAACTGAATAACTGAAAGCTGAATAGATAGATGAATCTCCAAGAAAAGCTCCATCTCCAAAGGAGAGTCTCAAATGTTGTGACCCTCAGTCTGACCCGAGCGTAAAGCAAAAACACAAAACACTGGAGTCAGGATTAACATTCTTATATCAATAAATCTAACTCAAGTGAAATATCCATTGAAATACAAGTAACTCAAAGGATGTTTGGGATAACTATTGCTATCCCACTTTTTGGTCAAAACTGGAATATCAACAAGTTGGCAAGGAATGATGAATATCGGGATTGGAGATCGATTGGAAGCAAGGCGGCGATCGATGTCGTCAAAATTTGGTTGAACTCCGATAGGGAAGAAATAGATTGGAGATAATGACAAGGGTTACGAAAGGCTATGTTTCAAATTTCAGGTTGATCGGAGTTCATATGAAGGAATTATGATCGATGCAAGGTAGGAAAGGCATGCTGTTTGAATCCATCGAGGGGTCAAGGTGGTGCTCATTTCGAATCCATCAGATTCGAACCCATCAGGTTGTTAAGTTCGACTCCATCAGGTTCGCATCGATCGAAGGCACGGCGCAAGGATGGTTCAAATCGATGCACTTCGTATCAATCAGGAAGTGATGACTTCGAATCGATACACTTCGTATCGATCGGCATGGACAAGACTCGGTTATTTCGTATCGATCAGAAGAGAAGGACAGGTGGACTTCGACTCGATGACAACATAGGTCTCCTTCGTATCCATAAGGTGTATACGGGTTGGTTCGTATCGATGGTGGTCCGAATCGATATAGTTCGTATCGATCAAGAGGAAATGTAAGAGTTTGCTTCGAATCGATGTGCTTCGCGTCGTTGTAGAGTAATGGGATGGATGCACAGAAGTCCTTCGTATCGATCAAGCATTGGATCGATACGAAAAAGAAGTAGAAGTTTTGGGATTCTGGATTCGTACCTATCGATACGAACTGAGGTACAAAGCATGGATACGAGCGCGTCTTCAGGAAAAGAAGCATTCAATACGGCGACAAAGGTGGAACGATCCGAAGAATTCGCGACACGTCATCGATGCGCACACGCTTTGGATGGAGTCGAAGGAGATGGGTCCGAAGCATGGATTCGAACCAGGCAGAACACACGGAGCTTTGATCTCGAATCGATCATATCTTCCAAACCGTTAATCCAAATTCAATGAAATTTTTACAGGAGCTTGCATGCATATGGAAGAATGTCCACACCAAATTTCACCTCGATTGGATGCTTTCTTGATCGATTCGAACCCTAGTTCGAATCGATCTCAAAGTGGGCCCGGATTTCCAGAATCCGGGCGTATGGGCCCCCTCACGTGCCAGAAGCGGTCTACCGAATTTTTAGGAGAGATATCAACCTCCTACGCCTATAAATAGAGCCCCTGGTCATTCAGAAAAGGGGTCGGAGAATTTGGAAAGAAGAAGCACGCCCGGACGCTGCCAGGATCACTCCATATCGTCATTACTGTCATTGATTTCGAATTTGGACTTTGTAACTGCTGTAATCACTTGTAACCAACAAGGATAATTAATAAAAGGATAAAACTTTGAGTGGACGTAGGCCGGAGATAGCCGAACCACTATAAAACTTGTGTCTCTGTTCATTATTTCTGATTTGCCGCTTGTTATTTACTGAGATCTGTTATTTGTGTTTGAATATTGTTGATTTGTATTCATACACTGGTGCTTTCACGGTATTTGGGGTTTGTGACCAATTTTGGCGCAAACACTTTGGTGCTTTCACTGAGAAAGTCTAGCACCCGCTGCATCGGATAGAAGTTTGGATTTGGAAGACAATGACTAGACAAAATAGTAGAAGGCAAAGGCTGAGAGAAGCCAACAGGAAGGAAGTCAACAAGCATCCTCCGGAGCTGGGGAAGGACAGGCTTCAATCTACATAACCCGGAATGAGATGGAAGCCATGGAAAATTCTTTGCAAGAGAGATTATTGAAGAGCCAACAGGAAATGATGCAGACTTTCTTTGAGCAAATGAGAGCTGCAGGAATGCAGAACTTAGGAATGGCTACAGCCACGGTGGATGCAGGACAAGGAACTAGGGTTGTGGAACCCAATGGAGGATGGGATGCGGAGCCAAAGGGCAATCAACAAGGGCTTGGGGGCAGGCCCACAGGATCCTACACAGGAGGACCTTTGGAAGGAGTTCAACAGGCCAGGGCTAACATTGCTGCTAGTGAGCCACACGAAGAGTATGTGTCGGAGTTCCCTCGGGGGCATGGGGGCAACCCCCAACAGACAATACTGGATTAATGGAGATCATCAGGAAAACTGTGCGAGGTGGTTTGACCAACAGAAACTTGGAAGGAGTAAATAGGAGTCCGTTCGCTCGGGAAATATGGATGGCTCAGAACCCACCTAAGTTCAAGCTACCTAGCGTGGAGGTATATGATGGCAAGGCAGACCCAACTGATCATTTGATGAGGTACACAAGACACATGGAGGTGCTGAGGGCATCTGAGGAAGTGATGGCCCGATGCTTCCCTTTGTATTTGACGGACTTAGCTGCAATGTGGTTTAGGCAGCTGGGAGAAGGATCTATCAGGACCTGGAGGGAATTGGTGGAAAGGTTTTTGGGACAGTTTTGGCTTCACGTCAAGAGCCCGAAGAATGTGATGACATTGACATCGGTGAAGCAAAGGATGGATGAATCGCTTAGAGCTTTTCTAACTCGATTCAGTGCGGCAGTCGCTTCGGTGGATCGGCCTGATCCATCGATGGTTTTAATGGCAGCAGTATCAGGAGTCAGGGAGGACTCGGATTTCAAGGTATCTTTGATAAGAGATCCCCCACAGGATCTCGACGAATTCTTTCACGAGGCAGAAAGGTTCCTTCGGCAAGAAGATGCAAGTACGGATTTAAAGGTGAAAAAGGTTAATGCAACTGAGGGTGGAGGATCATTCAGCAAAGACTTGGATAAAGACAAAGGGAAAAGGAAGTTGGATGATGATTCTGGAAACGCTAGGAAGTGATGGAAGGATCCAAAGTTTTCCACATACACAGGATTGAACGAGACGCTGGAGCGGATATACCTGGATACTCGGAATCGCCTTCCCTACCGAAGGCCGGCTAGGAGAGAACCATCAGAACGGGAGAGGATATCAGGAAGGCACTGCCTCTTCCATGATTTAGATGGACACGATACCAACAGCTGCAGGCACTTAAAGGATATAATCGAGGAGCATGTAAGGAATGGACAATTACGGCAATATGTCGGAACTCGGAATGCAACGGTGGAGCAAGAGCAACCACCGACTACCTCACACCGTGATGATGTGAGGCCCAGGGATGATGGTCGATTGATCATCCACTAATCAGGATAACATGAAATAAGTAGCGAACTACTGGCGAGCAATCTAGTCGTTTACACATGTACGGGGACGGAGATAGCCCCTAGGCATGCTCTGAATGATGATAAACTGCGATGCTATGGTTTGTGAAATTTATCTTTTGCTTTTTGATTGGACACTGCTTTTCTTTTTGGATTTTGTTTTGGAGTTTGGATTGAACTCTTGGTTTTGCTTGCTTTTTGATTTGGATTTTCCTTTGGATGATTGTTTTCGGTTTTGGATGCTGGTTTGGATTTCTGATTCTTTGATTTTGATTTGGATTTTGGGATTTGGATTCTGGATTGGATTTTGATTGGATTTTTATCTGGTTTTTGGTAAACGGTCGTCGGGTATGGATTATGTCTGGCAAGGGGTGAGTCACTTTGCTCGAACATGGAAAATTGGCTCATTCAGGTCGTCAAGAATGGACTATGCTTGGCAAGGGTCCGGAGTGACCAGGATTCGGCCTAGGACTTAGGCCCTGTATTATCAATTGTTATTTTCAGGTCGTTGAGTATGGACTATGCTCAACAAGGGTCCGGAGAGACCAGGATTCGGCTTAGGACTTAAGCCATGGCTTCGTACAACGTCCAGGGACACTGGACCACGGTCGTCAGGTGTGAAGTACGCTTGGCAAGAACCCGGAGATGTTAGCTCAACGTCCAGGGACACTGGACCACGGTCGCCAGGTGTGGATTGCGCTTGGCAAGAGCCCGGAGAGGTTATGGATTCGGATATCGACCCGGAGAGGTTCTGGATTCGGTTATTGGCTATGGGATAAGGATGGATCAGGACTCGGTTGTCGAGTTCGGATGGATAAGGGATTGGTTAAGGCTTTGGTTATTAGATGTGGAATTGGACAACGACTCGGAGCAGTCAAGGATGACATACTCCGTCAGTATGGCTATGGACTTTGGATATTGGAATCGAAGCTATTCAAAACACGCCTTCTTATCACAAGGCATGTTTTGGGGGGCAAAGTGCTATCCCACTTTTTGGTCAAAACTGGAATATCAACAAGTTGGCAAGGAATGATGGATATCGGGATTGGAGATCGATTGGAAGCAAGGCGGCGATCGATGTCGTCAAAATTTGGTTGAACTCCGATCGGGACGAAATTGATTGAAGATGATGATAAGGGTTAGGAAAGGCTATGTTTTAAATTTCAGGTTGATCGGAGTTCATATGAAGGAGTTATGATCGATGCAAGGTAGGAAAGGCATGCTGTTCGAATCCATCGAGGGGTCAAGGTGGTGCTCATTTCGAATCCATCAGATTCGAACCCATCAGGTTGTTAAGTTCGACTCCATCAGGTTCGCATCGATTGAAGGCACGACGCAAGGATGGTTCGAATCAATACACTTCGTATCGATCAGGAAGTGATGACTTCGAATCGATACACTTCCTATCGATCGGCATGGACAAGACTCGGTTGTTTCGTATCGATCGGAAGAGAAGGACGGGTGGACTTCGACTCGATGACAACATAGGTCTCCTTCGTATCCATAAGGTGTATACGGGTTGGTTCGTATCGATGGTGGTCCGAATCGATATAGTTCGTATCGATCAAGAGGAAATGTAAGAGTTTGCTTCGAATCGATGCGCTTCGCGTCGTTGTAGAGTAATGGGATGGATGCGCAGAAGTCCTTCGTATCGATCAAGCATTGGATCGATACGAAAAAGAAGTAGAAGTTTTAGGATTCTAGATTCGTACCTATCGATACGAACTGGGGTACAAAGCATGGATACGAGCGCGTCTTCAGGAAAAGAAGCGTTCAATACGGCGACAAAGGTGGATCGATCCGGAGAATTCGCGACACGTCATCGATGCGCACGCGCTTTGGATGGAGTCAAAGGAGATGGGTTCGAAGCATGGATTCGAACCAGGCAGAACACACGGAGCTTTGATCTCGAATCGATCATATCTTCCAAACCGTTGATCCAAATGCAGTGAAATTTTTACAGGAGCTTGCATGCATGTGGAAGAATGTCTACACCAAATTTCACCTCGATTGGATGCTTTCTTGATCGATTCGAACCCTAGTTCGAATCGATCTCAAAGTGGGCCCGGATTTCCAGAATCCGGGTGTATGGGCCCCCTCACGTCCCAGAAGCGGTCTACCGGATATTTAGGAGAGATATCAACCTCCTACGCCTATAAATAGAGCCCCTGGTCATTCAGAAAAGGGGTCGGAGAATTTGGAAAGAAGAAGCACGCCCGGACGCTGCCAGGATCACTCCATATCGTCATTACTGTCATTGATTTCGAATTTGGACTTTGTAACTGCTGTAATCACTTGTAACCAGCAAGGATAATTAATAAAAGGATAAAACTTTGAGTGGGCGTAGGCCGGAGATAGCCGAACCGCTATAAAACTTGTGTCTCTGTTCATTATTTCTGATTTGCCGCTTGTTATTTGCTGAGATCTGTTATTTGTGTTTGAATATTGTTGATTTGTATTCATATACTGGTGCTTTCACGGTATTTGGGGTTTGTGACCAATTTTGGCGCAAACAACCATCCTCTAAGGATCCGTGGAACTATCTACTATGTAGTAATATACGTTACGATAATAATGTCTAAAGTAAAGTAAGCTATTAAAATAGCGTTAAGGCGTTACACATATCCCCCTTAACACATTTTATATATTCTTATAGTCTATACAGTATCATAATCTCTCCTATACTGGGCATTGTTGGAGGGCACTCCATAGGTATGGTACAAACCAAACTCGTAGTGGTCTCGGTAAGGTAGGTAACATGGCACAACTAGGCAATGCTAAGGTAGATATACCAATTACACTTCCAGGCTGGTGGTAAAGCATACCCGCAACTACCATCCACCTCGAGCCACACTCTAAAATCAAAGGTGCGCACCAAATCAATCACAAAGTAATAGAGTGGAAATCGGAGGAATGTGTTCTATCGGAGGAGATACCTCACTTGGCCCGCCGATTGCTCCTGTTTTAGCCACCTTAAGCTAACTTAAAGGGGTCAGGTCACGTATATACCTCATATAGGATCGTTGCCACCATTTTAATTCATTCTGGAATCTCTACCGCGTACACAGTTGTTAAAGTGGTTTTCGGTATTGGTAGAAAGTATGACAATTACTGATCCCGGTCTCTTTAACAACCAAACGTTATTATAACACCACGGTCATTTCAAAATAGTTTATACTTCAAAACCAAAATATCATTTCCATTTCAAAACCATATCAATACATTATCATTTCACTTTGAATATATTCATTTCCAAAATCATAGCACTTCAAAGTTATAACACTTTCGAAATCAAAACACTTTTAATTATAACACTTTGGAAATCATAACACTTTCCTTTAAGCAGTTTAGATATTAATAATTGTATATATATATATAATAAAATAGTTTATACAATATAATAATTATATAAATAGTTATAAGTTAAAATAGTTTATAATAAAATAGTTAGTATATTAAAATAGTTTATATTAAAAATAGTTTATATTAAAATGATTTACATTAAAATAGTTTATATTAAAATAATTTATAAGGTAAAATATATAAATAGTTGTAAATATAATTTAAAAATGCTTTATATAATAAAATTGCTTCCTCAAGTTTCACAAATCAATTCCAATTCAACTCAAATTCCAAAATTCGAATCTAATCCAATCTCAAATCATCAATTTCAATTCAATTCAGTTTCTCAATAAACCATTTCAAATTATATCGATTTTAAACACAGATTTGAACCACAAAATAAACCATTTCAATCTCAATATGTTTCAAAGCTTTAAATATTCCACAATTTCAAAACTAAATTTGATAATTTCATATATATCTAAATTTAACTTCATTATTATTTAGTTTGAAAATTTTACTTAATCATTCAATAACATTTAAATAAAACTTCAAATTACAAACTTAAATGAACTGAATATCCCATTTCAATTTGTGTAAATTTGAAAATATTCCTTTAAATCACTTTTAATCAAAATCAAGTTATAAAATCATATCTTTAAAATCTCAAATTAAATAAGTTTCAAATCAAATTTATTAAGTATAATTCTTAAATAAATACAATTTCAAGCCAATTTCTATTTCCAGTTCCAACCTTAATTTATTAAAAATTGTTATAAACTCTATATCTGAAATATAATTTAAATAAATACTTAAATATGTTATTAAATTTATTTATATATTTCAAATCTACATATATATTTTTAAAATAGTAAAATTATAAATAAATATTTAAATTTTATAATTTCAAAATTAACTCATAACTATAAAATTTTCAAAACATATAATTTTAAAAAAATTCAAGAATTTAAATATATGTAAAATAACATTTATATATATATACTACTTAAAAATCAATATTTACATAAAACCATATATATATATATATATATCTTTTAAACCTTGGAAATCGTTTCAAAATATATATGTATGCATATACATATATATATATATATATATATATATATAGACGGTGTTTGTATATAATTCTCTATCCTATGGTCAAGTGATACGGATATTTATCATTTCAATCCATAATTTAAATATCTACGGGTATATATCATTTCAACCCGTAATCCCAAATTCAATTCAGTGAAAATCGCTTGGGTTTATCATCTCAACCCATAACGATTTTCTCCTATTCTATAGATCGTTTGGGTATGTATCATTTCAGCCCATAAGGAATTCTACACTAACAGGGAACTTGCAGAGTGAGAACAAATATGATAATAATATAACAAGTATACATCATCAATATAAATAACAGATAATGGTGTCAGATGTCACAGGTGAACAGATATAGATAATAGCATATATGTAGTAATATAAATAACTAACAGCAACATATTCCAGTTGTCATTTCAATTGAAATCAAATTTAATAAATGTAAGAACGTTAATCATGAGTGATTGCTCACCTTTCGAGGGTAGATAGATTTGACAAAGAAATGAGATACGAATTCCAAAGCATCGCTAGATGGATACGACTCGACGAACAAAGCTGATAATAAGAGTAGATGAAATCAAATCAGAACTGGATCGATGAAGATAATTGATATAAGTGAACTTATATATAACTATATATAAATATATATATCAAATAATATTCTATATGTAAGCATATATTAAATTAAATATATATGTATTTCAAAATCATTGTTTTAAACTAAAATTCAAATATTAAAGTCAAGCATGTTTATAATAATTAATTTTGAATCAATACATTTAAAACTTAATAGTTTAACATATTTATATAACTTATGTAATCAACCAATAAACCAGAAGTTTAAAACCGATAAAATATAAACACTATATGTTATATTTAAAACAATATTTATTATAAACATAGTATTTATAAAATCAACTTAAATCCAAAATAGTATTTATGAAAACAAATATATGTGTAGCCAAATATATATATATGTGTGTGTATGTATGTATGTATGTATGTATGTATGTATACATACTTTGTAGATAGATCATATAATTGTAATATCAAACAAATATATATACAATACTGTAACCATATATATACGTGTTGCAAAAACATAGGTGATGCTTCTTCTAAAATATAATATATATTATAAACAAACGTATATACAACATCGGACAGTAAACAAAACATAATATATATATATATATGTTTATAATAAATCTAACTTTATATATATAACTAACATATACTTTAACATACAGTGATATACATACTTTGAAATCAACAACATATATATAATAACAGTATAAATATGTATGAACTGACATATGTATATTTGATACGATCTAACACATATGATAATATATTATCCAACTACAAACTATTGAAAGAAAAGAAATATATATATATATATATATATATACATATAAACCCATACAAAACAAAACATACAAATGAATAGATTACATTTTGTATGTAACTCATATTAATATGATACTAATTTACATTACTATAATATGTCTACAAATTTATATAAATAAAATATAGCTTATATATATACATAGCATAAAACAATTCATATAACTTTTTATATAAAACAGGACCTATACATATTACATAATACTTTACAACATATATATATATACTATACTGTAGAAAAGCATATCACTAAAATATATACCTACAAATTTTAGAATTTATATAAACTAACAAATTATAAACTATTAGATATATATATGAATGAAATTTACTTTACTGTACCTACATATTTATATAACTTACATAAACCGATACACAGATCATATGCGACCCTTTATAAATATATATTTATAACATATTATATACAGACTTAAAATATATATATATATATATATATATATATCACTGGACCTATTTTATAATACTGAACAACATATATATATATATATATATATATATATATGTATATATGTATATATGTGTGTGTTGCTTACCAAAACTTCATAATATACTATATATTATATTTACAAATTCTACAGATATATTTCAACAAATATATAAAATCATACAGGTATATGCTTACTTGAACAAATATATTACAACCTTTATTATACCCCTGTAACTAAAATATTATAAAACTCTACATAACTAACATAAAGCTATAACTTCTTTTTGTCATATAATATATAGAAATCAAGTTATACAGCAACATAATATATATAAACATACATGAAAAAAATTACATTATGTGCACTGAATACTTATATAACACGAAGAAGAGGAAACTGGACGATCGAGATGGGTTGCGAGCACGGCAGCTGAAGGTAGAAGAATGGTCAAGGTGGAAGAGTGAGAGGCCGAGGTTGTCAGGCATGGGGAGTGGTGTTGCGAGCTAGGTGGGATTCGGTTTGGAGTGACGAGGCCGAACAGGGGATTGGCTGTTGGGTTAGGGAAGGGACAAGGCAAGGCTTCTCGGCACTGGTAATGAGGTGGAAGCTTTGGCGTGGCAGGCGGCAAGGTAGCCAAAGCTGTGAGGGTAGATGTCGATACGAGCAAGAATAATGGAGGAAGAAAGACAATAGGTCAGAAATGAATAAAAGAAGAAGGACAAGTTACACGCTAAAACAATGTAATTTGATTTATTGCACTATATTTCCCAAATAAAACTATTTATCAAAAACAATGTACCAACCGGTTGGAAATTTGGAATAATAAAAATCATGGAAACACCAAAAGTTGCATACGTGAATTGATGGAAATAAATGCCACTGGCTATCTGGTTTCAATTGATAGATGGATAAAAGGTCACAAGGAGACAAAAGGCAAAAACGATAGCGATACGGTTACCATTTTCGAGGATTCAGCTGCGTGTCGGACTTCGAAACATAGAATTGACTATACCGCTGAGATCAGCACGACGAGATGATTAAAATGGTGTACTGATATCAGTGGTACGACCATCCTATCAAAAATCGATAATCAGTACCGAAAATGCTGCTAATTTACAAAAAACAAGATAAACAAAGCTAGAGAAGTCCAAATTTGGTGAAATGGAATATGACGTCTCACTCAGAAGATGATTTACAAATTTATTATATAAAAATATTCAGGTTTTGGAAAACATTTTATTATCATCAAATATTAACTGATTTGAATTTAAATAAAATTACACAATAAAATAAACTTCCATATTATCTGATGAAAATTTACCATTTGTTATGTTTAGATAGGCATATTCCAAATATCAAATTTTTATTTCAAAATTCTATTATTTAAAATTTCACAAAATTTCCAGTTAAATATATTATTAAAACTAATAAAATTTACGGGTCATTACACTCTCCCCCACTTAAAACTTTTCTTTCCCGAAAAGGAACGAGGTAAGAGAATAGAAACAACCAAAAAGAAAAATAAATTAAAAAACAAAATAAAAAAATTAATTTTTAAACCATATAAATTTCAATTTATATTAAATTAATATCCAACAATTGATTCCAATTCATGGTATTTTCATTCAGTTGGTTCAATTTCAATTTACTAATGTTTGTTACAAAAAGATTTCTTTCAGAACAAATTTATTTATTTAACTTATTTATTTAATCCATCACTTAAGTAAATTTCACTAAAATTAAATCTTGATTATTTCTATATTCATATTATTTATTCATTATCTTATTATTCAGTTTATCTAAATTAATATTTTTTTAATCATAAATTAGGTGCATAAACATTTATTATAATCATATTTTATTTAACTAATTTATTCTTCCCTTTTTCCAAATTTATTATTTAACTTATTCTACTGAATAAATCTAATCACATATATTAAGTAGATTAAAATTTATTATAGCCACTCAACTTTTATTTATAAAATTATTTTATATTGTATATTATTCAATTACATAGTTAACTTCTAAATAATTTAGGTAAGTTATATAATTTTGAATATACTTTAGTATTATATAAGAAATTTCAAATTCAATTATTTTTAGTTTACATGTTTATTCAAGAATTTAAGAGTTAAATTTCCGATTTTGATTCAAACCCTTTAGTGATAAATACATACATACATACATACATACATACATACATACATACATACATACATACATACATACATACATACATATATATATATATATATATATATATATATTTGTTATATAAAATTGATTCTATAATCATATATCTATATATAATAAATCAAGTCAAACTTAAGTAATTCAAATCAAATTTGTTTTTTTCCTTTTCAAAACAAAAGTGTAGCAAAGCTACTAAATGGTCTCTTCACTTCGAAACTCGAAAATGAATGTAGATGATGCGGCCATCATCACCGAAATTATTTTCTAGCGACAAAAGAGGAGAGTACTGATTTAAAACTTTTCTTAAAATTCTTTGAAACAATTTCTATTCGAAAATACTTTAAATAATATGCATTTTAAAACTTTAAAACCAAGGTTTGGAATCACCGGAAATTTAAATTGCCAAATTCCTAAATAAAAATTCATTTCAAATTCTAAATCAATTTATAAACCATGTTTTTATAATTTCATTTATCTATTAAATTTAAGAAAATTCATACTTATATACATAATATAACCATATAAAATTTATTGTGTCAGTTTGCTCTGTTCAATTGTTTTGGAATTCCTATAGATAACGTTGATCAGACGGCTCGATTGAAACCCCTAAATCAACATAATAACTCAAACAACACAATTTATAAAACATTTTAATATTAATTACAATTACCCTCTCTCACCCGATGATTCCAGGATGAATTTTAAAACAAGGATAGAGATCCAAATTAGAGGAATCTATATCAAAAGAATTCTTACAAGGAAGATAGGCTCGAAAAGGGAATAAAACGATCAAATTGCAAAATAGGAAGATGGATATACTAATATTAATAGCGGACGACCTTAACCGGGTCAACTGTGACTTCAAGAATAGGATCGATGCAGAATTCTAAGGCAAATCGACATTCGATCGCAAGAGAAATTACCCCAGTAGTCTACTAGAGAATGGTTCAGGTATAGCAAGAGATTGCAGCATCTAACCAAGGATACAGAAATCTCCTGTGAATCAATGGCAACTTTAAAGGTGTTTCGCCCCTTTACAAATTTTATAGTGGAGCTATGGGATACTCCAGAATCTCATGAATAGGGAGAGACAAGAATGGATTTTGGAACCGAGGGGAACGTTCCAGAACTCAAAGGAAACCAAATCAAAGAGGAAGGAATTCAAGCGCCAACGAAGGCGGTTCTGTAATTAAATTTACTTTATATATTAAGTTTTTCCTAAAACTAGAGCTCTGATACCAACTGTAACATCCCGATATTTTCAACCATTCGCATCCGCCCATATCGGACATGAATTGCTCAAAATATCAGATTGTTAATTTATATATGGAAAAAGTTAGCATATACGGTAAATAAACAAATAACAGAATCACAGACATAGAGTAATATAACAATAAGCAGCAAAAAAAAATGAGTAGTAGTTCATGAAGCTACTATATACATATATAACAGAGTTAAACAAGATACAACAGAAGTCACGAATACTTGAAGTCTCAATACAATAGTCAATAAAAAATCTAAATATATATCACTAGAGTCAACTGAATATCAAAAAGCTGAATAGATAGATAAATCTCCAAGCAAAGCTCCATCTCCAAAGGTGAGTTTCAAATGCTGTGACACTCAATCTGACCCGAGCGTAAAGCAAAAACACAAAACACTCGAGTCAGGTTTAACATTCTTATATTAATAAATCTAACTCAATTGAAATATCAACTGAAATATAAGTAACTCAAAGGATGTTTGGGATAACCATCCTCTAAGGATCCGTGGAACTATCTACTATGCAGTAATATACACTATTATAATAATGTCTAAAGTAAAGTGAGCTATTAAAATAGCGTTAAGGCGTTACCCATATCCCCATTAACACATTTTATATATTTTCATAATCTATACAGTACTGTAATCTCTCCCGTACTGGGCGTCGTCAGAGGGCACTCCGTAGGTATAGTACAAAACAAACTCGTGGTGGTTTCAATAAAATAGGTGACACGGCAAAACTAGGCAATGCCAGGGTAGATATACCAATTACACTTCTGGACTGGTGGTAATGCATAGCCGCAACTACCGTCCACCTCGAGCCATACTCCCAAATCAAAGGTGCGCACCAAATCAATCACAAATTAATAGAATGGCAATCAAAGGAATGTGTCCGATCGGAGGAGCTACCTCACTTGGCCCGTCGATTGCTCCTGTTTTAGCCATCTTAAGCTAACTCACGGGAGTCAAGTCCACGTATATACCTCATATAGGATCGTCGCCACCATCCTACTTCATTCTAAAATCTCCACCGCATACACAGTTGTTAAAACGGTTTCCAGTATTGGCAAAGAGTATGACAATTACCGTTCTTGGTCTCTTTAACAACCAAACGTTATTATAACATTGCGATCCTTTCAAAATAGATTATACTTCAAAACCAAAATATCATTTCCATTTCAAAACCATATCAATACGATATCATTTCACTTCAAATATATTCATTTCCAAAATCATTGTACTTCAAAGTTATAACACTTTCGAAATCAAAACACTTGAAATTATAACATTTTGGAAATCATAACACTTTCCTTTAAGCAGTTTAGATATTAAGAATAGTATATATATAATAAAATAGTTTATAAAATAAAATAGTTATAGGTCAAAGTAGTTTATAATAAAATAGTTAGTATATTAAAACAGTTATATTAAAAATAGTTTATATTAAAGATGATTTATATTAAAATAGTTTATATTAAAGAAATTTATAAGGTAAAATATATAAGTAGTTTTAAATATAATTTAAAAATACTTTATATAATAAAATCGCTTCCTTAAATTTCACAAATCGATTCCAATTCAACTCAAATTCCAAAATTAAAATTTAATCCAATCTCAAATCATCAATTTCAATTCAATTCAGTTTCTCAATAAACCATTTCAAATTATATCAATTTTTAATACCGATTTGAACCACAAAATAAACCATTTCAATTTCAGTATATTTCAAAGCTTTAAATATTCCAAAAGCTCAAAACTAAATTCGATAATTTCATATATATCTTAATTTAACTTCATTATTATTTAATTTGAGAAATTTACTTAATCATTCAATAACATTTAAATAAAACTTCAAATTACAAATTTAAATAAACTAAATATCCCATTTCAATTAATGTAAATTTGAAAATATTCATTTAAATCACTTTTAATCAAAATCAAGTTATAAAATCATATCTTTAAAATCTCAAATTAAATAATTTCAAATAAAATTTATTTGAGTATAATTCTTAAATAAATACAATTTCAAGCCAATTTCTATTTCCAGTTCCAACCTTAATTTATTAAAAATTATTGTAAACTCTATATCAGAAATATAATTTAAATAAATACTTAAACAAATTATTAAATTTATTAATATTTTTCAAATCTATATATAAATTTTAAAAATAGTAAAATTATAAATAAATACTTAAAATTTATAATTTCAAAATTAACTCATAACTATAAAATTTTCAAAACATATAATTTAAAAAAACCAAGAATTTAAATATATGTAAAATAAAATTTATTTATATAATATTTAAAAATCAATATTTATATAAAACCATATATATATCTTTTAAACCTTGGAAATCTTTTCAATATATATATATATATATATATATATATATACCAACGGTGTTTATATATAATTCTCTATCCTATGGTCAAGTGATACGGATATTTATCATTTCAGTCTGCAATTTAAATATCTACGGGTATATATCATTTCAACCTGCAATTCCAAATTCAATTCAATGAAAATCACTTAGGTTTATCATTTCAACCCATAACGATTTTCTCCTATTCTACAGATCGTTCAGGTATGTATCATTTCAACCCATAGAGAATTCTATACTAACAGGGAACTTGCATAGTGGAAACAGGTATGATAATAATATAACAGGCATACATCATCAATATAAATAACAGATAATGGTGTTAGATGTCATAGGTGAACAGATAAAGATAAAAACATATATATAGCAATGTAAATAACTAACAGCAGCATATTTCAGTTATTGTTTCAATTGAAATCAAATTTAATAAATATAAGAACGTTAATCATGAGTGATTGCTCCCTTTCGAGGGTAGTTAGATTTGGCAAAGAAATGAGCTACGAATTCCAAAGCATCGCTAGATGGACATGATTCGATGAACAAAACTGATAAATAGCAATTGACGAAATCAAATCAGAACTGGATCGATGAAGATAATTGATATAAGTAAACTTATATATGTAACTATATATATATATAATCATATTCTAAGTGTAAGTATACATTAAATTAAATATATATGTATTTCAAAATCATTTTTTTAAACTAAAACTCAAATATCAAAGTCAAGCATATATATAATAATAAATTTTGAATTAATACATTTAAAACTTAACAGTTTAGCATATATATTTATATAACTTATGTAATCAACCAACAAACTAAAAGTTTAAAACTGATAAAATATAAACACTATATGTTATATTTAAAACAATATTTATTATAAACTTAGTATTTATAAAATCAACTTAAATCCAAAGTAGTATATATATAAACAAATATACGTGCAGGCAAATATATATATACACACACACATACATACATACTTTGTAGACAGATCATATAGCTGTAATATCAAACAAATATATATAATACTGTAACCATGTATATACGTGCTGCAAAAACATAGTTCATGCTTCTTCTAAAATATAATATATATTATAAACAAAGGTATATACAACATCAAACAATAAGCAAAACATAATATATATATATATATATATATATATATATATATATATTAATATATATAGGTTTATAATAAATCTAACTTTTTATATGTATATATAAACTAACATATACTTCAACATACAACGGCATACATACTTTGAAATCAACAGCATATTTATACTAATATATACTATAGCCAGTCAGCATATATATATATAATAACAGTATAAATACGTATAAACTGACATATGTATATTTGATACGATCTAACATATATGCTAATATATTATCCAACTACAAACTATTAAAAGAAGAGAAATATATACACACACACACATACCCATACAAAATAAAACATACAAATGAACAGGTTACATTCTGTATATAACTTGTATTGATATAGTACTAATTTACATTAGTATAATATGTCTACAAATTTATATAGATAAAATATAGCTTATATATACACAGCATAAAACAACTCATATAACTTTTTATATAAAACAGAACCAATACATATTACATAATACTTTACAACATATATATATATACTACTATAGAAAAGCATATCACTAAAATATGTACCTACAAATTTTAGAATTTAAATAAACTAACAAAATATAAACTATTATACATATGAATGAAATTTACTTTACTATACCTACATATTTATATAACTTACATAAACCGATACACAGATTATATGCGACCCTGTATAAATATATATATTCATAACATATTATATACAGACTTAAATAAACTTATATATATATATATCACTAAACCTATTTTATAATATTGAACAGCATATATAAATAAATATATATATATATATATATATGCTGCTTACCAAAACTTCATAATATACTATATATTATATTTACAAACTCTACAAATATATTTCGACAAATATATATAAACACACAGGTATATACTTACATGAACAAATATATTACAGCCTTTATTATACCCATGTAACTAAAATATTATAAAACTCTATATAACTAACATAAATCTATAACTTCTTTTTATCATATAATAATAGAAATCAAGTTATACAGCAGCATAATACATATAAACATACATGAAAAAAAATTACAGTATGCGCACCGAATACATATATAACACGAAGAAGAGGAAATTGGACGAGCAAGATGGGTTGCGAACACCGCAGTTGAAGGGGAAAGAATTGTCAAGGTAGAAGAGTGAGAGGCCGAGGTTGTCCGGCGTAGGACGTGGTGTTGCTAGCTGGGTGGGATTCGTCTTGGAGTGGCGAGGCCGAACAAGGGATTGGCTGTTGGGTTAGGGATAGGACAAGGCAGGGCTTCTCGACACTAGTGATAGGGTGGAAGCTTTTTCATGGCAGGCAGCAAGGTGGCCGAAGCGGTGAGGGGAATGTCGATACGAGCATGAATAATTTAGGAAGAAAGACAATAGGTCAGAAGTAAATAAAAGAAAAAGGACACATTACAAGCTAAAACAATGTAATTTGATTTATTGCACTATATTTCCCAACTAAAACTATTTATCAAAAGCAACATACGAACCGGTTGGAAATTTGTAATAATAAAAGTCAAGGAAACACCAAAAGTTGCATACGTGAATTAATGGAAATAAATGCCAATGTCTATCTGGTTTCAATTGATAGATAGATGAAAGGTTACAGGGAGACAAAAGGCTCAAAACGTTAGCGATACGCCGACCGTTTTCACGGATTCCGCTGTGTACCGGACTTCAAAACACATAATTGAATACACCATAGAGATAAGCATGATGAGACGATTAAAATGGTGTACTAATATCAGTGGTATGACTATCCTATCAAAAATCGATAATCGGTACCGAAAAATGCTGCTAATTTACTGAAAATAAGATAAGCGAAGCTTGAGAAGTCCAAATTTGGCGAAATGGAATACGATCGCTCACTCAAAAGATGATTTACAAATTTATTATATAAAAATATTCCGGTTTTGGAAAACATTTTATTATCATCAAATATTAACTGATTTGAATTTAAATAAAATTACACAATAAAATAAACTTCCATATTATCTGATGAAAATTTACCATTTGTTATGTTTAGATAGACGTATTCCAAATATCAAATTTTTATTTCAAAATTCTATTATTTAAAATTTCACAAAATTTCCAGTTAAATATATTATTTAAACTAATAAAATATACGGGCCATTACACCATTCATCAAGCGATGGCAACGACCCATCGCAACTGCCGCAGCGTCCTACTGTATATTTGGTACCTAGAGCAGAGGGATAAGTATTAAAAAAATTAGGATCTTAAATATTTTGTGTACGATATAATAATCTGTACCGTATTTAACACAAGGGGATCGATATGCAGCCGACGACTATTGTAACATTTGCGGATTTTTAAGCCTAATTTATTTGATAATTAATTTAATCTTTGGAATTAAATTTTGAAATAATTGGTAATTAATATAAAATTTTGGATTTAATTGTGAAATTATTGTGAATTAAAATGAAATTCCTGAATAAAAAAATATGTATATCAAATAGAATATCGGGAAGTAAAATTATGTTGTAAATAGAATTTTGGGTTGGAATTCAAAAAAAATAAGTATTTTATAAAATTGTGTTTGAAATTTTCCAAATTAAATAAGATATATGTTTATTTATTTATATAAATGGATTTTTAAATTGAATTTGGAATTGAAATTCAAAAATAAATTGGAATTGAAAATACTATGTTTAGAATTTATAAAAAATTGTTTTCTAATAATAATTATTTGGAAGTTATGTTTTGAAGTTAATATAATAATTTTCTACAGGTTAAATTTGAACATTTTCTTTTAAAAATATAGTATGTAAATATATAAGAAAATAATAACGTAAACACTTAAAATAAAGGCATATGTTAAGATATGAAATTTTATATTCATAAAGGGTTAAAACAAAATTTATAAAACAAATTAGAGTAAGGGTTTAAAACATAATTTGAATTTGTTTTAACATGTGTAATCATCTTAACAAGGAAATAAGACAAATGTTTGATAAGTAACCATATTAATTAACAAGTGTTCATAAAAATATTGACAAATGTTGAATTAATTAGACAAGTGGCATTTTTCTTTAAAAATTTAATTTCAAAAATATAGTATTAGCAAAGAAGAAATCATGTTATTTCCAGTTTTCACTTCCAATTTTCTTTCATCTTCAAACTCAAACTTCAAAATAGTTCAAAAGAAAAGGAATAAATCAAAAAAACAAAAGAAAAGTAAGGCCTCTGTTCAAAATAATGTTAAAACCTGGAACAAAACGCAACAAGATCAAAGTAAAATCAAAGATCTGAAAGCAAGCTTCATATTTAGGTTCAAAGCTAAACAATTGAAGCAAATCAGAGAAATAGATCAGAAACTAAAAGCCTAGAACCAGAAAATCAAATCTGGAAGTAACTCAAAGATCAAACAACAGTTTTCAGAGATTTTTCAACAGCCTGGGAATCAACCTGTAAACCAAGATTCAAAACAAACCTGGAAATAGGAAATGCATGCAAGAATCAAACATCAACAAACTAAAACCTGGAATTAAATTCTGGACTCAAGCATCAGATCTAGGATTTCAATTCAAAACAGATCAATTCTTTTCAAATTTGACCGGTTTCAAGTTCAAACTTGTCCTCTGCTTCAAAGCTTCAGGTGAGCAAACTTAACATATTATATCTTGATTTTGTGATTGACACTTGAAAATGTGTGAAAATGTTGTTTGTTTTGCTTGTGCGTCTGAATGCATATATTGATATGCATGTCTGTATGGATATTTGAACCCTATTATAAATTACAGGTTTTCAAAACATGATTTAAAAATCCAATCATCTAACAAAAATGATTTTTTGGTTATAACCTTTAAACGAAAAATGTTTGTATATATGTGACATCATTTCTAAAATTAAATTCATGTATTTAAAGTAAGCAATTTACTTCAAAATTGGTTAATTACAGAGATGATTTTATTAAGTTAAAACTCAACAATTTCAATTCTGTGTTTTGACTTCATAAACTGATTCGTAGTACAAAATAATGAATTTAGGTAATAGAGTCATGATTTTTAAGTAGATAATTGTGGGAATATTTTAAGATGAGTAGAAAAGGTGTTTGCGTTAATTGTCGATGATCGGCGGGTCTAAATCCATCGTGGTTGAAGTCGAAGGTCGATTGGAGGATGTGGATTATTGGAAACATAGTAGGTGATTTTATATTGTGTTGTGGTGATCGATCGAAGGCGATTTAGGGTTTTAACTGGTGTTTTGTCGATCTTGTTCATGGAGGAACTACGTCGTCATCAAGAAGAATCGGACAATCGCACCCAGAGGAAGAGTTTCGTGGGTCATCGGGTTAGCTGGAGTTGTAGTCATGCAGAATTCGGTGGTGAGTGGTGGTGATGTTGGAAGGTTTTGTGGTGATCATTTAGTTCCATGTTTCATCAAAATGGTTCGTTTTTGATTTCCGGCAAGTTCGACGTTTTTGGGTACTTGAGTTGATCGTCGAGGTCATTGGTGACTTGTGGAGGGTCTCGGCGATGGCTGGAAGTTCACCGACGATCAGTGCATGTGCACGTTCGTTCTTGTGCATCTGGGTAAAGCAATTTGGGGAAAGAGAGAAAATGCTCGTGATTTCATTCGTGTTGATTCGTGTTCGACTCGAAGTCTGATGGTTGCATGATTTCTCAAGAGTGTCTTAGGGTTTTTGGTGGTTTTACTCAGATCTGGGAAGTTGGGTTAAAAGCAGATTTTAATTTTCTAAAATTTAGACAAGTTTTCAAATTTCAACCTTAGTCTAGTTTAAAATGTCTTTGTTTTCAAAAGTAATCTGTTCTAGATTTTAGTTGAAGCTCGATATGTTTTTAAATCAAGTTTAAAGATTTAAGTATAAATTGAAAATAGGTTAGTTTCCAAGTAAAATGTTTTAAAACAAGTTTTAAAAAGATTTAAATGTTAAAGTATATGTTTAAAATTTGTTTAACTTGATTTGTTATTTCAAATCTAAAATTTAATGATTTAATTAGTAAGTTAATTTTAAGTTAAATATGATTTATGATAATTAAGTCAGTAATAAGGATAATGTTTTATCTTAAAGATTAATTAAGATTTAATGATTTAAGGTTAATTATTTAATCAATCTCTTAATTGATGATAAAAAGGGAATTTATTACTTAAAGATAATTACTTAATTTAAAGTAATTAATGATTAAAGTTGATTTATCAAGTTATTAAAGAATAATTAATTATAGGATAATTAATTACTTAAAATCAATTATTTAATGAAAGTAATTAAGGTAAATTAACTAATGATTTAAAGATTTATTAATAAAGTGTTAAGGGTAAATTAATTTAAGGATAATTAATTAATGTAATTAAAGTAATTAATTTAAGAATAATTAATTAATTCAAGGTTAGGTAATTAATAAAAGTAATTAAGGAATGATTATTAATTAAGGATTAATTAATTTTTGAAATTAATTAAGGATAATTAATCAAAGAATTAATTAATAATTAAAGGTTAATTATTTAATAATTAAAGGTTGATTTATTTATTAATCAAGGTTGATTAATTGATAATTAAAGGTTAATTAATTAGAGAAGGTGATTAAGGAATGATAATTAATTGACGTGATTAATTAAGGGTAATTAATTAATTAAAGGTTAATTTATTTATTATTAATGGTTAATTAATAAATGATTAGAGAATAATTAATCAAAATAATTTGTAATTAATTAATGATAATTAACCAGGATTAGTGATTTATTCATAAGTAATTAATCTGACTAATCAGAAAATTATTTGACCTTACTTATGAATGCTTGGATTTTATTGATTGTTGAATTGTTTGGTATTCCCAATATTTTAAGCTTTGAGCTATGAATTGTTATGGTGTAATATGTGATCAGTGCAATTTAAAAATTATGGTTTAAAAAGGTTATACAAGCTATAAATATGTTTATATGGGTTTTCAAACCATTTTAAAAGTATTGTTTTGGGAATTTGAATTTAACCCAAGGTTTAGAATTGAAGGGCTTTAACTCGTGCAAACGTAATTGGGTTTTTCTGAAACAAAAACTATTTGTTTTCAAATAATAAAAGCATTCATATAGAGAAAGGATTTCTAATTTGTGTTGAAAGATTTCAAGTGTGAAATGGAATAGTTTTGAAAAGCAATGAATTAATCTTTGTGAAATATTGTTGAATCTTGTTTTGAAATTGAAAAGGATCTTAAAGGTATATCTTTTATATAAAGGATTTGAAATGGAATTGTTTCAAAAGCTATGTAGGAATCTTTGTGAAATATTTGGTGCATGTTGTTTTCAAACATAAGAAGATCTCAAAGATAGATCTTGTAGCGATCCTGACTTGACCTTCGAAAATCGGCACCGAATATGTTACCTATATTCGATTGCCGCAAATTCAAATGTCGAATCCGGCCCGCCGGAGCTTATAACAACATTAAGTAAATAACACAGAGGAAAAAAAGAATAATACATTGATATACAGCTTTGATACAATATCTGATACAACAAATGATCCAATAGATATCAATATACATCAGAGATATGATACAGTAAATAGCAGCGGAAAAGAAAATAGATGATAACATTTAGCAGCGGAACAATATAACTCTGAGATAGTCTTCAAGGAAGAACTCCAAAACTACAACTCCATTTCCAAGAACCAATCCAGCAATAGCTCGAACTCCCAATAACGATGCACAAAGATAAGCAAGTGTGGTGTGGTCCAGAGACTGAACTAACTCCAGATAATCTACTACATCTGACTATCTGAAAAAAACCCAACTCTAGACTGCTCGTGTAGAAAATAATGAGCACTCAGAGTTTAGGAAAGAAACAATAAACTCCGGATCAGTCGTGGGACTGGTGTGAGCAACAAAAACAGTTTATCCTCTAAAACATTCAACAAAAGATTTTCAAAGTCAATTCGCAATGCTTTTTAAAAATGAGACTACCATAAGACCTCCCGCCACACACACAATGCAAACGCAGACTTGGAGGAGATTTCTTCTTATGTTAGTCAAAGATGCTTGATACGCATTAAAAAGAAACATTTGATATTATTACTAGTGCATAGTGTAGGAAAAATTCATTTCGAAAGTAGAATATAAATCTTAGCCAGCATAGGTACCATTATATTATGCTTACTATAGCTACCATATTAGATGGCAGGTTCTACAACTAATACCGTACAAGGCTCGTATTGTTTCTTTGGATTTCCAACAAATGGTCAGGCCAAGGAACTTCCCATTGCCACATGAGAACGCCTCTGGAAGGACGTCCCCGAGAACCTAACCGGATCTCTGCCAACACAAGGCCGGGTTACCCCTAACTGGGTAACAACTGACACGAGTATGCCATCCCCCGGTCCTTTAGGACCTTTATCCGAGAGCTCTCTAATCAACATCACACATAAATAAATAAGTGTTTCAACATGAGTAAGCATCTGGGCTCCATACCATGATGCCACCCTTTTCCAGAAGGAAATGCACATACCCTAAAGGGAGCTACCCCTCATAACCTTGCTGCATCTTTCCTGTTTTGACCATTCCGAGTTGTGAGGCTCGACGAAGTCTCGTCCACAAAGCCACGCTTTATACAAAAGCTGTGCTTTGGGTCAACAAATGATCATAGAAATGATCACAAAGATAAATGATCAAACAAATGATCATATCACAAATGATCAACACAATGATCATTTCACAGCAACACTCAGCATGTCACATTACCAAATTGGGAATATATCGCTGATAACCTTCAACTACATAACCTCTGAGCTCGTACGTCTCGGAGAAGGGTGTTAAGCTAAGAGAATAAATTCTCCGCCACCAACAGAAATATATTTGAAAGAAATCATCTTTATATCTCAATTTGTAATGTCAGAAATACTATCCATACAAGTCTGTTCCGGGCTCGAACAGAACCGAAGGCACTTCCAAAGAAGTCATTGCAATCCGGATATTCACTAATCACGTTCGGACTTCCCATCACATATGGAGTCTCTATATCGGGGACCAGTCGATGCAAAGACATTCGACGAGTTGTCCCTTCGCTTTCAAAAATATCCGATCTTCAACACCGGTCTTCAAATGCTATCCATAACGACATATCACATATTCGGAATGGGATATATGACACAAAGGTCCTCTCCCGGCTAAACCGAACAGTGAGCGCAGTATTTCAAAAAAACAAATGGATATTGGGATTTCAATTAAGTCACAACTTAAAACCCAAAACTTTTCTTCAAATGGTTTAAACCAATTACCATTTCAAATCTTTATATTACAAAAAAGATTTATTTCATAAAGATCAATTTATAGACTTTAAAACAATTTCCATCCCAATTGGATTAACTCATTAAATCTTTAAATCAAAGATTTAACTCATAGCTTTCAAAATTCGATTAACTTGTTGAATCTTTTAAATCAAAGATTCAACTTATAGCTTTTAAATCGTTTTCATAACTTGGAAATTTTCTTCATTTTCAAACTTGAAATTCTTTTTAACACAAATTGAACGTTCATTTCTCATGTGAAAGCTTTTATTATTTGAAAACAACAGTTTTTGTTTCAGAAAAATCCAATTATATTTACACGAGTTAAAGCCCTTGAATTCTATTCACATCCCCAAATCAATACTTTTAAAATAGTTTAACCCATATATAGCTGGTATAACATTTTTAATCCCTAGTTTTAAATCATAGAATTCAATTTCAAATCTTGAATTTAAGTTCAAATCAAATTATTCAACTTCATATTTTATCGAGTAATTCAAAATAAATTTCATCTATGAAATTCTATTGCAAAAGCTTTTCACTTTAAACCCAATCCATTTCCAAAACATTTGAATTCAAATATTCAAATTTAAAACTATTTCAAAATCTGTGACTTAATCGATTTCCTCGTGAAATCCATATTTGTGTGTGTATAAGTGTGGTTCAGGGTTTAACACAATAGTGCAACATCACTCAATCATCAAATATTAAAACATAGAAATATAGTTGATAAGCGATATAAATTATAACGCTTATCTTCCATATACAGATCACAGATATATATCACAGATAATAAACTACACCACAGATAAATAATTACAGATCACAACATGAACCAGGATATATCACAAAGCATCACATATCAGGAATATCAGACAATTAAATCGTTCAGTCAAGTCCAAACATTCACAAGTAAAATTTATTAGTTAACAGATTTATTTAATCCTTTATTATTAACTAACCCATCTTGATTAATAAACCAATTAACCTTCAATTATTTAATTTATCTTAATTAATCACAATTATTAATTAACCCTTTAATTAATAAGTTTAACCAACCCCTTAATTAATAACAAATATTTATACCCAAATTACTGATTATCATTTAATTAATTACATTCGGTAATCATCTATAAATTACCTTTCTAAGTAATTATATTTTCCAAATTGTCAAATGGTTGTTCTAGATTTATTATTCTAATTTTTTTTGTCAAATTAATCACATTGATTATTTATTTAAATAATATTAGTTAAAAATCTTTATTAACTATTTAATTTCTTTAATCACTTTTCTAAAGATATTTACTTACATAATCATTATTGATGATAAATTGATAAATCATTAAGAACTCATTAATTAATGGATTATAAATCATTAATCTTCACTAATTAAAGTGAACTCATCCATATTTAGGATTTAATTATTATTTACAATATGTTGAAACATTTATTTCAAATTTCCTTTTTAATAAAGTTTAAAGCAAAATTTCCAACATTTTTATGTAAAATAACAATTGGTTAAAAAGGAAAATTATAAAGGGTTTAAAATCACTTTTCTTTTTAAATTTAACATATTTTAAAATTTACTTCAACACTTAAGTTATAAATCTTAATGAATTTCAAAATCTGGAAATTTGGTTTAAAAATTTATTTCAGGTATAAACTTTTAACTTTCAGCTTTTTTAAATCTTACAACTACAATTTCTAAATTTAATTTAAGTTTCAAATTATTTTCAATACCCTTAACTACTTTTAAGTTATTAAACAATTTGGATTTAAAAAATTTATTTATGCCTAAATTGAATTCTAATCCAAACTGGAATTACATTTACTTCTTAGATTTAAACTAAACTAATGATTTTAAAATAACTAGAACAACTTAACCAAACTAGTTTACTATACTATAAAATCTCACCTACCCAAGCACTGAAGCCCAACACAACTCCATACTTACCGCAAGCAACTGCCTCCATCCAAACTCAATGGCCCAAGGCCCAAACACTTACAAGATCTTGCCTTCTTCTTTTACTTCCAGTTTTCTTTCTTCAGTTTAAACATAAATATTTAACTAGGCAACAGGAGCACGCTCGTGAACGCGAGTTCCTCCCCAAAGTTATAGCCAAGCCAATCTACTTAGAACCCGAGTTCTTCCTTCGCCTTCCTTTTTTAACTCTGTTGTTTTTTTTTTCTTTTTATAAAAAAAGATTTTTTTTTTGGTAACCCACTATATAAAATAAAACTAGCAAGCATCACTGCATCAAACTCGAGCAGCCACCCCCTCAGAATTTCACAATTTCTTCTTCGAACGCATCTCGTCTTCCCCAATTTTTTCTCAATTCCCTGATACACGCTGTGACACGTGCACGTGCACACCTCGGCTCGTCGCTTCTGACCGTCACTCTGGCCATCTACGAGTCATCAACGACACCACGAGCTACCCCAAACACTCAAAGACCTGAATCGAACTCAAGAATGAAATCGAGTAACCCAACCCAAAATCTGGAACCACCCTCCATCTGAAAAACCACCACGTACCGACGATCTATGCCACCATCAACTTCGCCATTCCACCTAGGGCTTCTTCTTCAACCCACGCCGAGTCTCCCCCAGGTCCGATTGAACACGAAGCATCCTCGTCAATGAATTAAATTCGAAACTGACCCTAACAAAATTTCACTCTAAAACCCTAGTTCAACCTCATCTGCTTCCCACAACGAATTATAAAATCATCCATCATTTTTCTGATGATCTTTAACCTCCAAACATGCTTCCCCTTCAATCACGAGATTTATCGTTACTCCAATCACCAAAAATTGACGAATTTACAGTTTCTGTTCATACCACAATATCTCGACAACCATGCAACTGAAAATCTTGAAATAACTCTCTAAAATCATCATTTTGAAATTCAAACATGACCGTGTAATCAGATTTTAAAGTTAACATATTCGATTTTTCTGATGAATATATTGATCTACTGTAAATTTTTAATTTCAAAAATATTTCCTAAATTTTTATACCTAATATTATTTTTAAAACTAACCTTACATTATTGTGAACAACTTCATTTCATACGTCACGACCTAAATGTCATTATTCAAAAAGATATGGGTTTTTTTCCCCTTTTTAACTGGATTAACCTGTACTGATTGAACAGAGGTTTTTTATCTTTTTAAACATATATTGTATTCAACATACATATATCTTAATATACACACATGCAGAATATTCACACCATAATATCAGCACATATTTCACATTCAGATCCAACATCAAAAGATAGAAAAAGGTCGAGTTTGCTCACCTTGATAAGTTTTAGAAATAAACAGAGCTTGCTTTTCCATGTTGATACAGCTTGATGATGTTGAATATTTTACTTAAGTTTTAAACAATGCTTGCTTCAGTTTTTTTAGCTTCGAATAAATGAGACTG
Organism: Allium cepa; assembly: GCA_030765085.1. Classification (NCBI taxonomy): domain Eukaryota; kingdom Viridiplantae; phylum Streptophyta; class Magnoliopsida; order Asparagales; family Amaryllidaceae; genus Allium; species Allium cepa. The sequence continues at coordinate 66,942,445 of CM060935.1, forward strand.
AGATGGTATAAGTCTTGATATATCTAAGAAAAGGAATGCACAGGGATATCACTTTGTTTGTACAATAGGCATGGTGAATATGCTTGCTTGTACTTGTTTATACATATAAATGTGTTTGTTTACTTCAGCCTACATCTTTTAGCTCGGCTGAAATCTTTCTTTGTTTATGTTTTATTTTGTACTTGTATTTTCATTTGTTTTATGAAACAAGATCTCGGCTAAAATGATATCAAGTCGTGCTTGGTATTAAATGCAGGTCCTTTCTTGTTTACAACCCTATACTTTTGTTTTATATTTGTTTTATGTGTACATACTTATGTTATTCTATTATGTATGTAAAGTTTGTATATTTGTTTGTTTGAGTTGCAATTTGTTTTTATACTTCTTTTGTTACTTATGTTTTCTACTTTTGCAAGCCTACTGATGTTATATAGATATAAAGTTGTTATTTTTATTTGAATGTATTTATTTATTTTGTCTAAAGATTTATTACTTTGCCTTGTTATTTTGTCATATGAACACATTTCTATTTTTATTATGTTATTAAATTTTATTCTAGTGCCATCACTTCATATTTATTTCTTTGCTTTGTACATTGCTTTACAATGTAAATAAATTTCTATAGTCCCTATGTTATTTGAAATTCGTCTAATTTTATTTACTTCATAATTTATAATTCATCATATATAAATATTCTCATTTCTATTTCTATTTATTTTTAAACCCATTTATTTAAATTTTTATTTCAAATCCAATATATACATATATATATTCACATATATACAAATTTTCAAATTCATATGCCTTAATATATTTTCTGTTTGAATCGGGGTAACTCGCTGCCATTTATAATCAATTTTACAATTTTAATTCAAAAATTCATTTAAATTATCAATTTAAATTCATAAAAATCCGGGGTCGTTACAAACTCCCCCCTTAAAAGAATTTCGTCCTCGAAATTCGCAGGCACGAAAACAACAAAGATAGATGAAAGATAGAGAAATATCTTTTCGAATCAAACTGGATATCAACTCTGCATTTGGCTCACCAAATCAGAATATCAACAATAGATACAAGAAATTATAATAGAATTTCAAATTTGGTTTTAAACGAAATCGTTTTATCAATTTAATTCATTTTATCCTTCATATTCTATTAATCAAGTTTAACTCAACTTAATTTACCAATTTATTTTAAAATTTCCAATTTATATACATTAAAGTTTAAAAGCAAAAACCGATAAGATACTGTTGAAAATACGAAGTAAGGATTTTCTACAACGATTCGTAGAGCCACCATCACACCGAAATTTCTTTCTGGAGCTATCACGAAGAAATCAAAAGAATTTGGAACGAATCAAAGAAAATTGATAGAGAAAGTTATTTCCACTGTTCCGGGGTATTGACCATTTATAGTCGTATTTCCCTGTGCCCTATCTCGTTCTCTTCTTGCACTCATACTCATTATTAGTGGATAGCAAGAGAATTTACTGAGGCATACGAACAGATATCTTAGGGATATACTCATTCTAGGGATACTTCACCCTATCTCTAATGAGCTACTCAATGTGTTACACTCCTGAGCTAAAGTTCAACCTTAGCTCTGATACCAAATGTAGCGATCCTGACTTGACCTTCGAAAATCGGCACCGAATATGTTACCTATATTCGATTGCCGCAAATTCAAATGTCGAATCCGGCCCGCCGGAGCTTATAACAACATTAAGTAAATAACACAGAGGAAAAAAAGAATAATACATTGATATACAGCTTTGATACAATATCTGATACAACAGATGATCCAATAGATATCAATATACATAATAGATATGATACAGTAAATAGCAGCGGAAAAGAAAATAGATGATAACATTTAGCAGCGGAACAATATAACTCTGAGATAGTCTTCAAGGAAGAACTCCAAAACTACAACTCCATTTCCAAGAACCAATCCAGCAATAGCTCGAACTCCCAATAACGATGCACAAAGATAAGCAAGTGTGGTGTGGTCCAGAGACTGAACTAACTCCAGATAATCTACTACATCTGACTATCTGAAAAAAACCCAACTCCAGACTGCTCGTGTAGAAAATAATGAGCACCCAGAGTTTAGGAAAGAAACAATAAACTCCGGATCAGTCGTGGGACTGGTGTGAGCAACAAAAACAGTTTATCCTCTAAAACATTCAACAAAAGATTTTCAAAGTCAATTCACAATGCTTTTTAAAAATGAGACTACCATAAGACCTCACACCACACACACAATGCAAACGCAGACTTGAAGGAGATTTCTTCTTATGTTAGTCAAAGATGCTTGATACGCATTAAAAAGAAACATTTGATATTATTACTAGTGCATAGTGTAGGAAAAATTCATTTCGAAAGTAGAATATAAATCTTAGCCAGCATAGGTACCATTATATTATGCTTACTATAGCTACCATATTAGATGGCAGGTTCTACAACTAATACCGTACAAGGCTCGTATTGTTTCTTTGGATTTCCAACAAATGGTCAGGCCAAGGAACTTCCCATTGCCACATGAGAACGCCTCTGGAAGGACGTCCCCGAGAACCTAACCGGATCTCTGCCAACACAAGGCCGGGTTACCCCTAACTGGGTAACAACTGACACAAGTATGCCATCCCCCGGTCCTTTGGGACCTTTATCCGAGAGCTCTCTAATCAACATCACACATAAATAAATAAGTGTTTCAACATGAGTAAGCATCTGGGCTCCATACCATGATGCCACCCTTTTCCAGAAGGAAATGCACATACCCTAAAGGGAGCTACCCCTCATAACCTTGCTGCATCTTTCCTGTTTTGACCATTCCGAGTTGTGAGGCTCGACGAAGTCTCGTCCACAAAGCCACGCTTTATACAAAAGCTGTGCTTTGGGTCAACAAATGATCATAGAAATGATCACAAAGATAAATGATCAAACAAATGATCATATCACAAATGATCAACACAATGATCATTTCACAGCAACACTCAGCATGTCACATTACCAAATTGGGAATATATCGCTGATAACCTTCAACTACATAACCTCTAAGCTCGTACGTCTCGGAGAAGGGTGTTAAGCTAAGAGAATAAATTCTCCGCCACAAACAGAAATATATTTGAAAGAAATCATCTTTATATCTCAATTTGTAATGTCAGAAATACTATCCATACAAGTCTGTTCTGGGCTCGAACAGAACCGAAGGCACTTCCAAAGAAGTCATTGCAATCCGGATATTCACTAATCACGTTCGGACTTCCCATCACATATGGAGTCTCTATATCGGGGACCAGTCGATGCAAAGACATTCGACGAGTTGTCCCTTCGCTTTCAAAAATATCCGGTCTTCAACACCGGTCTTCAAATGCTATCCATAACGACATATCACATATTCGGAATGGGATATATGACACAAAGGTCCTCTCCCGGCTAAACCGAACAGTGAGCGCAGTATTTCAAAAAAACAAATGGATATTGGGATTTCAATTAAGTCACAACTTAAAACCCAAAACTTTTCTTCAAATGGTTTAAACCAATTACCATTTCAAATCTTTATATTACAAAAAAGATTTATTTCACAAAGATCAATTTATAGACTTTAAAACAATTTCCATCCCAATTGGATTAACTCATTAAATCTTTAAATCAAAGATTTAACTCATAGCTTTCAAAATTCGATTAACTTGTTGAATCTTTTAAATCAAAGATTCAACTTATAGCTTTTAAATCGTTTTCATAACTTGGAAATTTTCTTCATTTTCAAACTTGAAATTCTTTTTAACACAAATTGAACGTTCATTTCTCATGTGAAAGCTTTTATTATTTGAAAACAACAGTTTTCGTTTCAGAAAAATCCAATTATATTTACACGAGTTAAAGCCCTTGAATTCTATTCACATCCCCAAATCAATACTTTTAAAATAGTTTAACCCATATATAACTGGTATAACATTTTTAATCCCTAGTTTTAAATCATAGAATTCAATTTCAAATCTTGAATTTAAGTTCAAATCAAATTATTCAACTTCATATTTTATCGAGTAATTCAAAATAAATTTCATCTATGAAATTCTATTGCAAAAGCTTTTCACTTTAAACCCAATCCATTTCCAAAACATTTGAATTCAAATATTCAAATTTAAAACTATTTCAAAATCTGTGACTTAATCGATTTCCTCGTGAAATCCATATTTGTGTGTGTATAAGTGTGGTTCAGGGTTTAACACAAGAGTGCAACATCACTCAATCATCAAATATTAAAACATAGAAATATAGTTGATAAGCGATATAAATTATAACGCTTATCTTCCATATACAGATCACAGATATATATCACAGATAATAAACTACACCACAGATAAATAATTACAGATCACAACATGAATCAGGATATATTACAAAGCATCACATATCAGGAATATCAGACAATTAAATCGTTCAGTCAAGTCCAAACATTCACAAGTAAACTTTATTAGTTAACAGATTTATTTAATCCTTTATTATTAACTAACCCATCTTGATTAATAAACCAATTAACCTTCAATTATTTAATTTATCTTAATTAATCACAATTATTAATTAACCCTTTAATTAATAAGTTTAACCAACCCCTTAATTAATAACAAATATTTATACCAAAATTACTGATTATCATTTAATTAATTACATCCGGTAATCATCTATAAATTACCTTTCTAAGTAATTATATTTTCCAAATTGTCAAATGGTTGTTCTAGATTTATTATTCTAATTTTTTTTGTCAAATTAATCACATTGATTATTTATTTAAATAATCTTAGTTAAAAATCTTTATTAACTATTTAATTTCTTTAATCACTTTTCTAAAGATATTTACTTACATAATCATTATTGATGATAAATTGATAAATCATTAAGAACTCATTAATTAATGGATTATAAATCATTAATCTTCACTAATTAAAGTGAACTCATCCATATTTAGGATTTAATTATTATTTACAATATGTTGAAACATTTATTTCAAATTTCCATTTTAATAAAGTTTAAAGCAAAATTTCCAACATTTTTATGTAAAATAACAATTGGTTAAAAAGGAAAATTATAAAGGGTTTAAAATCACTTTTCTTTTTAAATTTAACATATTTTAAAATTTACTTCAACACTTAAGTTATAAATCTTAATGAATTTCAAAATCTGGAAATTTGGTTTAAAAATTTATTTCAGGTATAAACTTTTAACTTTCAGCTTGTTTAAATCTTACGACTACAATTTCTAAATTTATTTTAAGTTTCAAATTATTTTCAATACCCTTAACTACTTTTAGTTATTAAACAATTTGGATTTAAAAAATTTATTTATGCCTAGATTGAATTCTAATCCAAACTGAAATTACATTTACTTCTTAGATTTAAACTAAACTAATGATTTTAAAATAACTAGAACAACTTAACCAAACTAGTTTACTATACTATAAAATCTCACCTACCCAAGCACTGAAGCCCAACACAACTCCATACTTACCGCAAGCAACTGCCTCCATCCAAACTCAATGGCCCAAGGCCCAAACACTTACAAGATCTTGCCTTCTTCTTTTACTTCCAGTTTTCTTTCTTCAGTTTAAACATAAATATTTAACTAGGCAACAGGAGCACGCTCGTGAACGCGAGTTCCACCCCAAAGTTATAGCCAAGCCAATCTACTTAGAACCCGAGTTCTTCCTTCGCCTTCCTTTTTTAACTCTGTTGTTTTTTTTCTTTTTATAAAAAAAGATTTTTTTTTTGGTAACCCACTGTATAAAATAAAACTAGCAAGCATCACTGCATCAAACTCGAGCAGCCACCCCCTCAGAATTTCACAATTTCTTCTTCGAACGCGTCTCGTCTTCCCTAATTTTTTCTCAATTCCCTGATACACGCTGTGACACGTGCACGTGCACACCTCGGCTCGTCGCTTCTGACCGTCACTCTGGCCATCTACGAGTCATCAACGACACCACGAGCTACCCCAAACACTCAAAGACCTGAATCGAACTCGAGAATGAAATCGAGTAACCCAACCCAAAATCTGGAACCACCCTCCATCTGAAAAACCACCACGTACCGACGATCTATGCCACCATCAACTTCTCCATTCCACCTAGGGCTTCTTCTTCAACCCACGCCGAGTCTCCCCCAGGTCCGATTGAACACGAAGCATCCTCGTCAATGAATTAAATTCGAAACTGACCCTAACAAAATTTCACTCTAAAACCCTAGTTCAACCTCATCTGCTTCCCACAACGAATTATAAAATCATCCATCATTTTTCTGATGATCTTTAACCTCCAAACATGCTTCCCCTTCAATCACGAGATTTATCGTTACTCCAATCACCAAAAATTAACGAATTTACAGTTTCTGTTCATACCACAATATCTCGACAACCATGCAACTGAAAATCTTGAAATAACTCTCTAAAATCATCATTTTGAAATTCAAACATGACCGTGTAATCAGATTTTAAAGTTAACATATTCGATTTTTCTGATGAATATATTGATCTACTGTAAATTTTTAATTTCAAAAATATTTCCTAAATTTTTATACCTAATATTATTTTTAAAACTAACCTTACATTATTGTGAACAACTTCATTTCATACGTCACGACCTAAATGTCATTATTCAAAAAGATATGGGTTTTTTTCCCCTTTTTAACTGGATTAACCTGTACTGATTGAACAGAGGTTTTTTTTCTTTTTAAACATATATTGTATTCAACATACATATATCTTAATATACACACATGCAGAATATTCACACCATAATATCAGCACATATTTCACATTCAGATCCAACATCAAAAGATAGAAAAAGGTCGAGTTTGCTCACCTTGATAAGTTTTAGAAATAAACAGAGCTTGCTTTTCCATGTTGATACAGCTTGATGATGTTGAATATTTTATTTAAGTTTTAAACAATGCTTGCTTCAGTTTTTTTAGCTTCGAATAAATGAGACTGAGATGGTATAAGTCTTGATATATCTAAGAAAAGGAATGCACAGGGATATCACTTTGTTTGTACAATAGGCATGGTGAATATGCTTGCTTGTACTTGTTTATACATATAAATGTGTTTGTTTACTTCAGCCTACATCTTTTAGCTCGGCTGAAATCTTTCTTTGTTTATGTTTTATTTTGTACTTGTATTTTCATTTGTTTTATGAAACAAGATCTCGGCTAAAATGATATCAAGTCGTGCTTGGTATTAAATGTAGGTCCTTTCTTGTTTACAACCCTATACTTTTGTTTTATATTTGTTTTATGTGTACATACTTATGTTATTCTATTATGTATGTACAGTTTGTATATTTTTTTGTTTGAGTTGTAGTTTGTTTTTATACTTCTTTTGTTACTTATGTTTTCTACTTTTGCAAGCCTACTGATGTTATATAGATATAAAGTTGTTATTTTTATTTGAATGTATTTATTTATTTTGTCTAAAGATTTATTACTTTGCCTTGTTATTTTGTCATATGAACACATTTCTATTTTTATTATGTTATTAAATTTTATTCTAGTGCCATCACTTCATATTTATTTCTTTGCTTTGTACATTGCTTTACAATGTAAATAAATTTCTATAGTCCCTATGTTATTTGAAATTCGTCTAATTTTATTTACTTCATAATTTATAATTCATCATATATAAATATTCTCATTTCTATTTCTATTTATTTTTAAACCCATTTATTTAAATTTTTATTTCAAATCCAATATATACATATATATTCACATATATACAAATTTTCAAATTCATATGCCTTAATATATTTTCTGTTTGAATCGGGGTAACTCGCTGCCATTTATAATCAATTTTACAATTTTAATTCAAAAATTCATTTAAATTATCAATTTAAATTCATAAAAATCCGGGGTCGTTACAAACTCCCCCCTTAAAAGAATTTCGTCCTCGAAATTCGCAGGCACGAAAACAACAAAGATAGATGAAAGATAGAGAAATATCTTTTCGAATCAAACTGGATATCAACTCTGCATTTGGCTCACCAAATCAGAATATCAACAATAGATACAAGAAATTATAATAGAATTTCAAATTTGGTTTTAAACGAAATCGTTTTATCAATTTAATTCATTTTATCCTTCATATTCTATTAATCAAGTTTAACTCAAATTAATTTACCAATTTATTTTAAAATTTCCAATTTATATACATTAAAGTTTAAAAGCAAAAACCGATAAGATACTGTTGAAAATACGAAGTAAGGATTTTCTACAACGATTCGTAGAGCCACCATCACACCGAAATTTCTTTCTGGAGCTATCACGAAGAAATCAAAAGAATTTGGAACGAATCAAAGAAAATTGATAGAGAAAGTTATTTCCACTGTTCCGGGGTATTGACCATTTATAGTCGTATTTCCCTGTGCCCTATCTCGTTCTCTTCTTGCACTCATACTCATTATTAGTGGATAGCAAGAGAATTTACTGAGGCATACGAACAGATATCTTAGGGATATACTCATTCTAGGGATACTTCACCCTATCTCTAATGAGCTACTCAATGTGTTACACTCCTGAGCTAAAGTTCAACCTTAGCTCTGATACCAAATGTAGCGATCCTGACTTGACCTTCGAAAATCGGCACCGAATATGTTACCTATATTCGATTGCCGCAAATTCAAATGTCGAATCCGGCCCGCCGGAGCTTATAACAACATTAAGTAAATAACACAGAGGAAAAAAAGAATAATACATTGATATACAGCTTTGATACAATATCTGATACGACAGATGATCCAATAGATATCAATATACATCAGAGATATGATACAGTAAATAGCAGCGGAAAAGAAAATAGATGATAACATTTAGCAGCGGAACAATATAACTCTGAGATAGTCTTCAAGGAAGAACTCCAACACTACAACTCCATTTCCAAGAACCAATCCAGCAATAGCTCGAACTCCCAATAACGATGCACAAAGATAAGCAAGTGTGGTGTGGTCCAGAGACTGAATACATCTGACTATCTGAAAAAAACCCAACTCTAGACTGCTCGTGTAGAAAATAATGAGCACCCAGAGTTTAGGAAAGAAACAATAAACTCCGGATCAGTCGTGGGACTGGTGTGAGCAACAAAAACAGTTTATCCTCTAAAACATTCAACAAAAGATTTTCAAAGTCAATTCGCAATGCTTTTTAAAAATGAGACTACCATAAGACCTCCCGCCACACACACAATGCAAACGCAGACTTGGAGGAGATTTCTTCTTATGTTAGTCAAAGATGCTTGATACGCATTAAGAAGAAACATTTGATTTTTTTACTAGTGCATAGTGTAGGAAAAATTCATTTCGAAAGTAGAATATAAATCTTAGCCAGCATAGGTACCATTATATTATGCTTACTATAGCTACCATATTAGATGGCAGGTTCTACAACTAATACCGTACAAGGCTCGTATTGTTTCTTTGGATTTCCAACAAATGGTCAGGCCAAGGAACTTCCCATTGCCACATGAGAACGCCTCTGGAAGGACGTCTCCGAGAACCTAACCGGATCTCTGCCAACACAAGGCCGGGTTACCCCTAACTGGGTAACAACTGACACGAGTATGCCATCCCCCGGTCCTTTGGGACCTTTATCCGAGAGCTCTCTAATCAACATCACACCATAATAAATAAGTGTTTCAACATGAGTAAGCATCTGGGCTCCATACCATGATGCCACCCTTTTCCAGAAGGAAATGCACATACCCTAAAGGGAGCTACCCCTCATAACCTTGCTGCATCTTTCCTGTTTTGACCATTCCGAGTTGTGAGGCTCGACGAAGTCTCGTCCACAAAGCCACGCTTTATACAAAAGCTGTGCTTTGGGTCAACAAATGATCATAGAAATGATCACAAAGATAAATGATCAAACAAATGATCATATCACAAATGATCAACACAATGATCATTTCACAGCAACACTCAGCATGTCACATTACCAAATTGGGAATATATCGCTGATAACCTTCAACTACATAACCTCTGAGCTCGTATGTCTCGGAGAAGGGTGTTAAGCTAAGAGAATAAATTCTCCGCCACCAACAGAAATATATTTGAAAGAAATCATCTTTATATCTCAATTTGTAATGTCAGAAATACTATCCATACAAGTCTGTTCCGGGCTCGAACAGAACCGAAGGCACTTCCAAAGAAGTCATTGCAATCCGGATATTCACTAATCACGTTCGGACTTCCCATCACATATGGAGTCTCTATATCAGGGACCAGTCGATGCAAAGACATTCGACGAGTTGTCCCTTCGCTTTCAAAAATATCCGGTCTTCAACACCGGTCTTCAAATGCTATCCATAACGACATATCACATATTCGGAATGGGATATATGACACAAAGGTCCTCTCCCGGCTAAACCGAACAGTGAGCGCAGTATTTCAAAAAAACAAATGGATATTGGGATTTCAATTAAGTCACAACTTAAAACCCAAAACTTTTCTTCAAATGGTTTAAACCAATTACCATTTCAAATCTTTATATTACAAAAAAGATTTATTTCACAAAGATCAATTTATAGACTTTAAAACAATTTCCATCCCAATTGGATTAACTCATTAAATCTTTAAATCAAAGATTTAACTCATAGCTTTCAAAATTCGATTAACTTGTTGAATCTTTTAAATCAAAGATTCAACTTATAGCTTTTAAATCGTTTTCATAACTTGGAAATTTTCTTCATTTTCAAACTTGAAATTCTTTTTAACACAAATTGAACGTTCATTTCTCATGTGAAAGCTTTTATTATTTGAAAACAACAGTTTTCGTTTCAGAAAAATCCAATTATATTTACACGAGTTAAAGCCCTTGAATTCTATTCACATCCCCAAATCAATACTTTTAAAATAGTTTAACCCATATATAACTGGTATAACATTTTTAATCCCTAGTTTTAAATCATAGAATTCAATTTCCAATCTTGAATTTAAGTTCAAATCAAATTATTCAACTTCATATTTTATCGAGTAATTCAAAATAAATTTCATCTATGAAATTCTATTGCAAAAGCTTTTCACTTTAAACCCAATCCATTTCCAAAACATTTGAATTCAAATATTCAAATTTAAAACTATTTCAAAATCTGTGACTTAATCAATTTCCTCGTGAAATCCATATTTGTGTGTGTATAAGTGTGGTTCAGGGTTTAACACAATAGTGCAACATCACTCAATCATCAAATATTAAAACATAGAAATATAGTTGATAAGCGATATAAATTATAACGCTTATCTTCCATATACAGATCACAGATATATATCACAGATAATAAACTACACCACAGATAAATAATTACAGATCACAACATGAATCAGGATATATCACAAAGCATCACATATCAGGAATATCAGACAATTAAATCGTTCAGTCAAGTCCAAACATTCACAAGTAAAATTTATTAGTTAACAGATTTATTTAATCCTTTATTATTAACTAACCCATCTTGATTAATAAACCAATTAACCTTCAATTATTTAATTTATCTTAATTAATCACAATTATTAATTAACCCTTTAATTAATAAGTTTAACCAACCCCTTAATTAATAACAAATATTTATACCCAAATTACTGATTATCATTTAATTAATTACATCCGGTAATCATCTATAAATTACCTTTCTAAGTAATTATATTTTCCAAATTGTCAAATGGTTGTTCTAGATTTATTATTCTAATTTTTTTTGTCAAATTAATCACATTGATTATTTATTTAAATAATCTTAGTTAAAAATCTTTATTAACTATTTAATTTCTTTAATCACTTTTCTAAAGATATTTACTTAAATAATCATTATTGATGATAAATTGATAAATCATTAAGAACTCATTAATTAATGGATTATAAATCATTAATTTTCACTAATTAAAGTGAACTCATCCATATTTAGGATTTAATTATTATTTATAATATGTTGAAACATTTATTTCAAATTTCCTTTTTAATAAAGTTTAAAGCAAAATTTCCAACATTTTTATGTAAAATAACAATTGGTTAAAAAGGAAAATTATAAAGGGTTTAAAATCACTTTTCTTTTTAAATTTAACATATTTTAAAATTTACTTCAACACTTAAGTTATAAATCCTAATGAATTTCAAAATCTGGAAATTTGGTTTAAAAATTTATTTCAGGTATAAACTTTTAACTTTCAGCTTGTTTAAATCTTACGACTACAATTTCTAAATTTATTTTAAGTTTCAAATTATTTTCAATACCCTTAACTACTTTTAAGTTATTAAACAATTTGGATTTAAAAAATTTATTTATGCCTAAATTGAATTCTAATCCAAACTGGAATTACATTTACTTCTTAGATTTAAACTAAACTAATGATTTTAAAATAACTAGAACAACTTAACCAAACTAGTTTACTATACTATAAAATCTCACCTACCTAAGCACTGAAGCCCAACACAACTCCATACTTACCGCAAGCAACTGCCTCCATCCAAACTCAATGGCCCAAGGCCCAAACACTTACAAGATCTTGCCTTCTTCTTTTACTTCCAGTTTTCTTTCTTCAGTTTAAACATAAATATTTAACTAGGCAACAGGAGCACGCTCGTGAACGCGAGTTCCTCCCCAAAGTTATAGCCAAGCCAATCTACTTAGAACCCGAGTTCTTCCTTCGCCTTCCTTTTTTAACTCTGTTGTTTTTTTTTCTTTTTATAAAAAAAGGTTTTTTTTTTGGTAACCCACTGTATAAAATAAAACTAGCAAGCATCACTGCATCAAACTTGAGCAGCCACCCCCTCAGAATTTCACAATTTCTTCTTCGAATGCATCTCGTCTTCCCCAATTTTTTCTCAATTCCCTGATACACGCTGTGACACGTGCACGTGCACACCTCGGCTCGTCGCTTCTGACCGTCACTCTGGCCATCTACGAGTCATCAACGACACCACGAGCTACCCCAAACACTCAAAGACCTGAATCGAACTCGAGAATGAAATCGAGTAACCCAACCCAAAATTTAGAACCACCCTCCATCTGAAAAACCACCACCTACCGACGATCTATGCCACCATCAACTTCGCCATTCCACCTAGGGCTTCTTCTTCAACCCACGCCGAGTCTCCCCCAGGTCTGATTGAACACGAAGCATCCTCGTCAATGAATTAAATTCGAAACTGACCCTAACAAAATTTCACTCTAAAACCCTAGTTCAACCTCATCTGCTTCCCACAACGAATTATAAAATCATCCATCATTTTTCTGATGATCTTTAACCTCCAAACATGCTTCCCCTTCAATCACGAGATTTATCGTTACTCCAATCACCAAAAATTGACGAATTTACAGTTTCTGTTCATACCACAATATCTCGACAACCATGCAACTGAAAATCTTGAAATAACTCTCTAAAATCATCATTTTGAAATTCAAACATGATTGTGTAATCAGATTTTAAAGTTAACATATTTGATTTTTCTGATGAATATATTGATCTACTGTAAATTTTTAATTTCAAAAATATTTCCTAAATTTTTATACCTAATATTATTTTTAAAACTAACCTTACATTATTGTGAACAACTTCATTTCATACGTCACGACCTAAATGTCATTATTCAAAAAGATATGGGTTTTTTCCCCTTTTTAACTGGATTAACCTGTACTGATTGAACAGAGGTTTTTTTTTCTTTTTAAACATATATTGTATTCAACATACATATATCTTAATATACACACATGCAGAATATTCACACCATAATATCAGCACATATTTCACATTCAGATCCAACATCAAAAGATAGAAAAAGGTCGAGTTTGCTCACCTTGATAAGTTTTAGAAATAAACAGAGCTTGCTTTTCCATGTTGATACAGCTTGATGATGTTGAATATTTTACTTAAGTTTTAAACAATGCTTGCTTCAGTTTTTTTAGCTTCGAATAAATGAGACTGAGATGGTATAAGTCTTGATATATCTAAGAAAAGGAATGCACAGGGATATCACTTTGTTTGTACAATAGGCATGGTGAATATGCTTGCTTGTACTTGTTTATACATATAAATGTGTTTGTTTACTTCAGCCTACATCTTTTAGCTCGGCTGAAATCTTTCTTTGTTTATGTTTTATTTTGTACTTGTATTTTCATTTGTTTTATGAAACAAGATCTCGGCTAAAATGATATCAAGTCGTGCTTGGTATTAAATGCAGGTCCTTTCTTGTTTACAACCCTATACTTTTGTTTTATATTTGTTTTATGTGTACATACTTATGTTATTCTATTATGTATGTAAAGTTTGTATATTTGTTTGTTTGAGTTGTAGTTTGTTTTTATACTTCTTTTGTTACTTATGTTTTCTACTTTTGCAAGCCTACTGATGTTATATAGATATAAAGTTGTTATTTTTATTTGAATGTATTTATTTATTTTGTCTAAAGATTTATTACTTTGCCTTGTTATTTTGTCATATGAACACATTTCTATTTTTATTATGTTATTAAATTTTATTCTAGTGCCATCACTTCATATTTATTTCTTTGCTTTGTACATTGCTTTACAATGTAAATAAATTTCTATAGTCCCTATGTTATTTGAAATTCGTCTAATTTTATTTACTTCATAATTTATAATTCATCATATATAAATATTCTCATTTCTATTTCAATTTATTTTTAAACCCATTTATTTAAATTTTTATTTCAAATCCAATATATACATATATATTCACATATATACAAATTTTCAAATTCATATGCCTTAATATATTTTCTGTTTGAATCGGGGTAACTCGCTGCCATTTATAATCAATTTTACAATTTTAATTCAAAAATTCATTTAAATTATTAATTTAAATTCATAAAAATCCGGGGTCGTTATAGATCTTTTATTTAAATATTGGAAATGAATCTTTGAGAAAGATTAGTGAACTTTGTGAAGTGAATCTTTTTGTTTAAAAGATTAAAAATGGTAATTTGTTTAAACCATTTGAAGAAAAGGGTTGGGAATTTGAAAGCGTGACTTAACTGAAATTCCAATATCCATATGTTTTTAAATATTGCGCTCATTATTCAGTTTAGCCGGGAGAGGACCTTGTGTCATATAACCCATTTCGAATAATGATACGATGATATGGATAGCATTTGAAGACTGGTGGTGAAGACCGGGTATTTTCAAAAACGAGAGGATAACCAGCAGATTGTCTCTGCACTGAGTCGCGCCGGTATAGAGATCTCCATATGTGATGGGGAGTCCGATCGGGACTGTGAATACCCGGATTTGCAAGGGCTTCTTTGGTAGTGCCTACGGTTCTGTTCGAACCCAGAACGTACTTGTATGGATGTGTGTTTGACATTACACCTTGAGATGTAAAGCTGGTTTCTATCAAATACATTTCTGTTTGGTGGTGGAAAATTTATTCTCTTAGCTTAACACCCTTCTCTGAGACGTACGAGCTCAGAGGTTATGTAGTTGATGGTTACTAGTGATACATTCCCAATTTGGTAATGTGGCATACGATGTGCTAATGATCATTTGTTGATCAAAGCATGACTTTGTGAAAAATGTAGCTTTGTGGACGTGACTTCATCGAGCCTCATAACCCGGTAATGGTCGAAACAAGAATCGTGGTAGCAAGGTTATTTGGGGGTAGCTCCCCCTGAGGGTATGACCATTTCCTTCTGGATAAAAAGTAGTATCATGGTATGGAGCCTAGATATTTACTTATGTTTATTTTAAAATTGGTATCATGGTATGGATCCTAGATACTTTATTGTGTGGTTGTTGGTGTCGAGGCCTCGGATAAAGGTTGGTATCGACCAAGGGATGGCATACTCGTGTCAGTAGTTACTTCCGGATAGGGGTAAACCGGCCTTGTGTAGCAGAGATTCGGTTTGGTTCTCGGGGACGTCCCTCCAGAGGCGTTCCATTTTGTGTGGGAAGTTCCTTTGCCTGACCATTTGTTGGAAATCCAATCATCCAATACGCGCCTTGTACGGTTTTAGTTGTAGAACCTGCCATCGAATATGGTAGCTATAGTAGGCATACCATAACGGTGCATATGCCGGCTAAGATTAATATTATACTTGCAAATGTTTTCCACTATGCACTAGTAATAATATCAAAAGGATTTTCGTGTATTAAGCATTTTTGAATGTCATAAGGAGAAATCTCCTCCAATTCTGCATTTGTATTGTGTGTGCGGTGGAAGGCCTTACGGTAGTGTCATTTTCCAAAAAAGCATTGCGGATTTCAATTTTAAAATCTTTGTTGTTTGTTTTAAAGACAAAACTGTTTTTGTTTTCTCACACCATTCTCATGACTGACCTTGAGTTTATTGTTCCCTTCCTAAACTCTGGGTGCCTACAATTTTCCACATGGGCAGTCTAGAGTTGGGATTTTCAGATAATCAAATAGTAGGTGTAGATTCGGTAGGCTTCAGTCTTTGGGAATCTTCTTCAGTCTTTGGATGACTGACCTTGCTTAGTACAACTTGATGGGGGTTCGAGCTAGCTTTAGATTGGAGATGGAGTTTTTGGAGTTTGGCATTAAAGACGTTGTTTTTCCGCTGCTATTGTCTCTGTTGTTTTCTTTATCTATCTTTGATATATTGATAGTCAGTTGTATCAAATGTGTTGTATCAAATACTGTTGTATATCAATGATAAATTCATTCATTCATTTCTCTTCCCCTGTGTTGTTATACTTAATGTGTTATAAGCTCCGACGAATCAGATTCGACATTTGAATCTGCGACACTCAAGTACAAGTGAAGTACGGGTACCAATTTTCGAAGGTCGAGTCCGGATCGTTATAATTGGTATCAGAGCTGAAGGTTGAAACTTTAGCTCAGGAGTATAACACATTAGGTAACTCATTAGAGATAGGGTGAAGTATACCCTAGAATGAGTATCCCTAAGATATCTGTTCGAATGCCTCAGTAAATTCACTTACTATTCACTGATAGTGAGTATGAGTGCAAGAAGGGGACGAGATAGGGGACAAGGGAGTACCAGTACCAATGGTCAATACCCTACAACAACAAGGAAATAACTTTCTCTATCAATTTTTTTTGTTAATCATCCAATTTCAAAATTCTTTGATGTCTTCGTGGCAGCTGCAAGGAGAAGCTTCGGTATGGTGATGGCCTTGCGAATCGTTGTCGAAAAGATTCTAGTTCCTATCTCGTATTCTCTTCATCAAATTTCTATCAGCTTTTCATTTTTAACTTTAACAAAATTGAAATTTTATTGGAATAAATTGGCTAATTAAAATATAGAGTTGAAATTTATTTGTATCGATAAAACAATATTGGTTAAAACCTAAATTTGAAATTTCATTATCATTTCTTATGAGGATCAAAGTCCGAAGAGGGACGAGCAAGTGTATACTTTGGGATATTCCAACCTGAATTAAATTGTATCCATTGTTTGTTCTGTTGGGTCCAGATATATTCTATGAATGGTTAGGTATTCCTTCGAACTAGCCGATTCCTTGTATATTTCATAGATCTGGTGACCTGAGTATCTTGTGCAGTATTGAATGAGCTCGTTATCATAATTATTGGTGATATTCTGATTTGGTAAGCCAAATGCAGAATAGATATTCAGTTTGATCTGGTAAAACATTCTCTATCTCTTCTTTATCTGTCTCCCTATCTAGCAAATTTCGAGGATGAAATTTTCTTAAGGGGGGAAATTTGTAACATTCCTGGATTTTTAAGCCTAATTTATTTGATAATTAATTTAATCTTTGGAATTAAATTTTGAAATAATTGGTAATTAATACAAAATTTTGGATTTAATTGTGAAATTTATTGTGAATTAATATGAAATTCTAGAATAAAGAAAAATATGTATATTAAATAGAATATTGGGAAGTTAAATTATACTGTAAATAGAATTTTGGGTTGGAATTCAAAAAAATAAGTATTTTATAAAAATTTATTTGAAATTTTCCAAATTAAATAAGATGTTTGTTTATTTATTTATATAAATGGATTTTTAAATTGAATTTGGAATTGAAATTCAAAAATAAATTGGAATTGAAAATACTATGTTTAGAGTTTATAAAAAAATGTTTCCTAATAATAATTATTTGGAAGTTATGTTTTGAAATTAATATAATAATTTTCTAAAGGTTAAATTTGAACATTTTCTTTTAAAAATATAGTATGTAAATATATAAGAAAATAATAACATAAACACTTAAAATAAAGGCATATGTTAAGATATGAAATTTTATATGCATAAAGGGTTGAAACAAAATTTATAAAATAAATTAGAGTAAGAGTTTAAAACATAATTTGAATTTGTTTTAACATGTGTAATCATCTTAACAAGGAAATAAGACAAATGTTTGATAAGTAACCATAATAATTAACAAGTGTTTATACAAATATTGACAAATGTTGAATTAATTAGACAGATGGCATTTTTCTTTAAAAATTAAATTTCAAAAATATAGTATTAGCAAAGAAAAAACCATGCTATTTCCATTTTTCACTTCCAATTTTCTTTCATCTTCACACTGAAACTTCAAAACAGTTCAAAAAGAAAGGAATGAATCAAAAAAACAAAAAAAGTAAGGCCTCTGTTTAAAAAAATGTTAAAACCTTGAAATCAAAAAGCAACAAGATCAAAGTAAAATCAAAGATCTGAAAGCAAGCTTCATATTTAGGTTCAAAGCTAAACAATTGAAGCAAATTAGAGAAATAGATCAGAAATTAAAAGCCTTAAACCAGAAAATCAAACCTGGAAGTAATTCAAAGATCAAACAACAGTTTTCAGAGATTTTTCAACAGCCTGGGAATCAACCTGTAAACCAAGATTCAAAGCAAACCTAGAAATAGGAAATGCATGCAAGAATCAAACATCAACAAACTAAAACCTGGAATCAAATTCTGGACTCAAGCATCTGATCCAGGATTTCAATTCAACACAGATCAATTCTTTTCAAATTTGTCCGATTTCAAGTTCAAACTTGTCCTCTTCTTCAAAGCTTCAGGTGAGCAGACTTAACCTATTATATATTGATGTTGTGATTGACACTTGAAAATGTGTGAAAATGTTGTTTGTTTTGCTTGTGTGTCTGAATGCATATATTGATATACATGTCTATATGGATATTTGAACTCTATTATAAGTTACAGGTTTTCAAAACATGATTTAAAAATCCAGTCATCTAACAAAATGATTTTTAGGTTATAACCTTTAAATGAAAATGTTTATATGTATGTGACATCATTTTTAAAATTAAATTCAAGTATTTAAAGTAAGCAATTTACTTCAAAATTATTTAATTACAGAGATGATTTTATTAAGTCAAAATTGAGCAATTTCAATTCTATGTTTTGACTTCATAAACTGATTTGTAGTACAAAATAATGAATTTAGGTAATAGATTCATGATTTTTAAGTAGATAATTTTGGGGATATTTTAAGATGAGTAGAAAAGTTGTTTGCGTCAATTGTCGATGATGGGCGGGTCTAAATCCATCGTGGTTGAAGTCGAAGGTCGATTGGAGGATGTAGATTATTGGAAAAATAGTAGATGATTTTATATTGTGTTGTGGTGATCGATCGAAGGTGATTTAGGGTTTTAACTGGTGTTTTGTCGATCTTGTTCATGGAGGAACTGCGTCGTCATCAAGAAGATTCAAACGATCGCACCCAGAGAAAGAGGTTCATGGGTCATCAGAGTAGCTGGGCTTGTAGGCGCGTGGCGTCCGGTGGTGAGTGGTGGTGATGTTGGAAGGTTTTCTAGTAATCATTTAGTTCCAGGTTTCGTCAAAATGGTTCGTTTTTGATTTCCGAGGAGTTCAACGTTTTTCGGTACTTGAGTTGATCGTCGAGGTCATTGGTGACTTGTAGAGGGTCTCAGCGTTGGCTGGAAGTTCACCGTCGATCAGTGCACGTGCACATTCGTTCTTGTGCATCTGGTTAAAGCAATTTTGGGAGAGAGAGAAAATGCTCGGGATTTCGTTTGTGCCGAATCTTGTTCGACTCGAAGTCTGATGGTTGCGTGATTTCTCGAGAGGGTCTCAGGGTTTTTGGTGGTTTTACTCGGGTCTGGGAAGTTGGGTTAAAAGCAGATTTTAATTTTCTAAAATTTAAGCAAGTTTCCAAAATTTCAACCTTAATCAAGTTTAAAATGTCTTTGTTTTCAAAAGTAATCTGTTCCATATTTTAGTTAAAGCTCGATAAGTTTTTAAATCAAGTTTAAAAATTTAAGTATAAATTAAAAATAGGATTGTTTCCAAGTAAAATGTTTTAAAACAAGTATTAAAAAGATTTAAATGTCAAAGTATATGTTTAAAATATGTTTAACTTGATTTGTTATTTCAAATCTAAAATTTAATGATTTAATTAGTAAGTTAATTTTAAAGTTAAATATGATTTATGATAATTAAGTCAGTAATAAGGATAATGTTTTATCTTAAAGATTAATTAAAATTTAATGATTTAAGGTTAATTATTTAATCAATCTCTTAATTGATGATAAAAGGGGAATTTATTACTTAAAGATAATTACTTAACTAAAAGTAATTAATGATTAAAGTTGATTTATCAAGTAACTAAAGAATAATTAATTATAGGATGATTAATTACTTAAAATCAATTATTTAATGAAAGTATTTAAGGTAAATTAATTAATGATTTAAAGATTTTTTTAGTCAAGTGTTTAAGGGTTAATTAATTTAAGGATAATTAATTAATGTAATTAAGGTAATTAATTTAAGAATAATTAATTAATTAAAGGTTAGTTAATTAATAAAAGTAATTAAGGAATGATTATTAATTAAGGATTAATTAATTTTTGCAATTAATAAAGGATGATTAATAAAAGAATTAATTAATAATTAAAGGTTAATTATTTAATAAGTAAAGCTTGATTTATTTATTAATCAAGGTTGATTAATTGATAATTAAAGGTTAATTAATTGGTGAAGGTCATTAAGGAATGATAATTAATTAAAGGCTAATGAATTGATGTGATTAATTAAGGGTAATTAATTAATTAAAGGTTAATTTATTTATCATTAATGGTTAATTAATAAATGATTAGAGAATAATTAATCAAAATGATTTGTAATTAATTAATGATAATTAACCAGGATTAGTGATTTATTCATAAGTAATTAATCCGACTAATCAGAAAATTATTTGACCTTACTTGTGAATGCTTGGATTCTATTGATTGTTGAATTGTTTGGTATTCCTAATATTTTAAGCTTTATGCTATGAATTGTTATGGTGTAATCTGTGATGAATGCAATTTAAAATTTATGGTTTAAAAAGATTATACAAGTTATAAATGTGTTTATATAGGTTTTTAAACCATTTTAAAAGTATTGTTTTGGGAATTTGAATTTAACCCAAGATTTAGAATTGAAGGGCTTCAACTCGTGCAAATGTAATCGGGTTTTCTGAAACGAAAACTATTTGTTTTCAATAATAAATGCTTTCATATAGAGAAGGATTTCCAATTTATGTTGAAAGATTTCAAGTGTGAAATGGAATAGTTTTGAAAAGCAATGAATTAATCTTTGTGAAAAATTGTTGAATCTTGTTTTGAAATTGAAGAGGATCTTAAAGGTATATCTTTTATATAAAGGATTTGAAATGGAATTGTTTCAAAATCTATGAAGGAATCTTTGTGAAATATTTGGTGAACATTGTTTTCAAACATAAGAAGATCTCAAAGATAGATCTTTTGTTTAAATATTGGAAATGAATCTTTGTGAAAGATTAGTGAACTTTGTGAAGTGAATCTTTTTGTTTAAAAGATTAAAAATGGTAATTTGTTTAAACCATTTGAAGAAAAGGGTTGGGAATTTAAAAGTGTGACTTAGCTGAAATCCCAATATCCATATGTTTTTAAATATCGCGCTAATTATTTGGTTTAGCCGGGAGAGGACCTTGTGTCATATAACCCATTACGAATAATGATACGATGATATGGATAGCATTTGAAGACCGGGTATTTTCGACAACGAAAGGATAACCCGTCGATTGTCTCTGCACTGAGTCGCGTCGGTATAGAGATCTCCAAATGTGATGGGGAGTCCAATCGGGATTGTGAATACCCGGATTTGCAAGTGCTTCTTTGGAAGTACCTTCGGTTCTGTTCGAACCCGGAACAGACTTGTATGGATGTGTGTCTGACATTACACCTTGAGATGTAAAGCTGGTTTCTATCAAATACATTTCTGTTTGGTGGCGGAGAATTTATTCTCTTAGCTTAACACCCTTCTCTAAGATGTACGAGCTCAGAGGTTATGTAGTTGATGGTTACTAGTGATACATTCCCAATTTGGTAATGTGGCATACGAAGTGGTGATGATCATTTGTTGATCAAAGCATGACTTTGTGAAAAAAGTGTAGCTTTGTGGACGTGACTTCATCGAGCCTCACAACCCGGTAATGGTCGAAACAGGAATCGTGACAGCAAGGTTATTTGGGGGTAGCTCCCCCTAAGGGTATGACCGTTTCCTTCTAGATAAAAAGTAATATCATGGTATGGAGCCCAGATATTTACTTTTGTTGATTTTAAAAGTGATATCATGGTATGGAGCCCATATACTTTATTGTGTGGTTGTTGGTGTCGAGGCCTCGGATAAAGGTTGGTAACGACCGGGGGATGGCATACTCGTGTCAGTAGTTACTTACGAGCAGGGGTAACCCGACCTTGTGTAGAAGAGGTTCGGTTAGGTTCTCAGGATGTCCCTCCAGAGGCGTTCCATTTTGTGGGGGAAGTTCCTTTGCCTAACCATTTGTTGGAAATCCAATCATGCAATACGCGCCTTGTACGGTTTCAGTTGTAGAACCTGCTATCTAATATAATAGCTATAGTAGGCATACTATAATGGTACGTATGCATGCTAAGATTAATATTATACTTGCAAATTTTTTCCACTATGCATTAGTAATAATATGAAAAGGATTTTCACGTATCAAGCATTTTTGACTGTCATAAGGAGAAATCTCCTCCAATTCTGCGTTTGCATTGTGTGTGCGGTGGGAGGCCTTATGGTAGTTTCATTTTCCAAAAAAGCATTGTGGATTTCAATTTTAAAATCTTTTGTTATTTTTTTTAAAGACAAAACTGTTTTTCTTTACTCATACTAGTCACATGACTGAACTGGAGTTTATTGTTCCCTTCCTAAACTTTGGGTGCCTACAATTTTCCACATAGGTAGCCTAGAGTTGGGTTTTTCAGATAATCAAATAGTAGGTGTAGATTCAATAGGCTTCAGTCTTTGGGAATCTTCTTTAGTCCTTGGATGACTGACCTTGCTTAGTGCGACTCGATGGGGGTTTGGGATAGCTTTGGATTGGAGATGGAGTTTTTGGAGTTTGGCATTGAAGACATTGTTTTTCCACTGCTGTTGTCTCTGTTATTGTCTTGTATCTATCTTTGATATATTGATAGTCAGTTGTATCAAATGTGTTGTATCAAATACTATTGTATATCAGTGATAAATTCATTCATTCATTTCTCTTCCGCTGTGTTGTTATACTTAATGTGTTATAAGCTTCGGCAAACCAGATCCGATGTTTGAATATGCGGTATTCGAGTACAAGTGAAGTACGGGTGCGATTTTCGAAGGTCGAGTCCGGATCGTTATAACTATGGTTCTATCAGTTTAGAGAGATTCGTACAAGAGTAGGATGACAGCTTGTTGGCCCAATTGGGATAATATCCCTTTCGATATTATGGAGTGTATATGGCATGATTTCATTGTAAGTATAATCTTCTATTTTTCATTCTTAATTTTTTTCTCGCTTATTTATTGTTCACTTTTTATTGTTTAATTATTTGCCGCTTGTTTATCATGAATGCAATCCACGGTCAATTTACAATTCGATGACTTGCAGCTGGTACGACACTACTGGCTGTAGGAGATGAGGAAGAATTACCCGAGATTCTATGTCAGTTGTGAAACATAAAGGGAAGAAGACGAACTGGATGGGAGCGAGTGTGTGTGAAGGGTGACTAGCGCATTGGGATAGTGACGAAGCAAAGGTGTAACGACCCGATTTTTTGAGCCTAAAAGTCGACATCAATACATCCACTCTATCAAATACAGAACAATCAAATGCCGAAAAACCAAACCGTTAGGGTTAAAGAAGAAGAAAGTAGAAGAAGAAACAGAAACAATATTAAAATCACACAATCGCAGCGGAACAATATATAGTAAATAAATGACTAATCTTTAAACAAAGAACTATATCTGTTTAGACATTACATTATCAGAGTATTACAACGGCAAAACACGACACTAGGCATTTATGACAACTTGTCCATCTGAAATTCGAACTTGTAGCAACCCATACGCAGCGGATAATACATAGTATAAGTGATACGTCTCGTCATCCATCTTGTCTCCTGATCTCCATAGCGTACTTTTCTGACTCCGCTCTGGAACAACTGATAACCTGACTCTAGGCTGTCCGTGTGGAAAATTATAGGCACCCAGAGTTTAGAAAGGGAATAATAAATTCCTGGCCAGTCATAGGAATGGTGGGAGATCTAAAAATAGTTATTTGCACAAAAGGAATGGAAAAGAAATCCGTTCATACTTTTGGAAAATGAAACTACCATAAGGCCTCCTGCCACACACACAATGCAATCGCACACTTGGGGAAGATTTCTCCTTATAGCAGTCAAACATGCTTGATACACAAAAATCTTTTTGATATTATTATTAGTGCATAGTGTGGAAAACATTCGAAAGTATAATATAAATATTAGCCAACATATGTACCATTACAGTATGCCTACTATAGCTACCATGTTAGATGGCAGGTTCTACAACTAAAACCGTACAGGGCTCGTATTTGGTGATTGGATTTCCAACAAAATGGTGAAGGCTAAGGAACTTTCTTTCCGAAAGGGTACGCCTCTGGAGGTATGCCCCGAGAACCTAACCGGATCTCTGCCAATACAAAGCCGGGTTACCTCTGTAACTAGGTAACTAACTGTCACGAGTATGCCATCCCTCGGTCTAGACCGACCTTTACCGAGGCGCCTCAACAACCAACAACCACATAAGTAAATAATCTGGGCTCCATACCAGAATACCACTTTTTATCCACACAAGTTAAATATCTGGGCTCCATACCAGATACCACTTTTTATCCAAAAGGAAATGCACATACCTCGAGGGGAACGACCTCCATAACCATGTTGCATCTTTTCCTATTTCAACCATTTCCAGGATGTGAGGTTCGATGAAGTCTTGTCCACAAAGCTACGCTTTTCACAAAAATCATGCTTCGATCAACCAATGATGAACACTTAGCATGCCACATTACCAAATTAGGAATATATCACTAGTAACCATCAATTACATAACCTCTAAGCTCGTACGTCTCAGAGAAGGGTGTTAAGCTAAGAGAATAAATTCTCTGCCACCAACAGAAATGTATTTGATAGAAACCTGAAAGTGGCTACTGTGTGGCTAGCTATCACTTAGGATCGTGTAATATGGAATATAATTAAATCTAAATGCGGAAATAGATGATAATAGCAAAGTAAATAAAAATGAGCACACCAGGAATTTTTATACTGGTTCAAACTTCCCATTCTACGTCCAGTCTCAGACTCCTTCTTGAATTTCACTAAAACAACAACCCTCACTTAACCCGGAGGAACAGGTCTATACAACCCCTGAGCAGCCAAACAGAGACCTGAGCAGCAGAACATGATTTCGCCTCAGCAGCCGAAGAGGACTTCACACGCCTCCTATAATCAAATCCTCAAGTACATGAAGTGTATGTGAAGATATGAAGGGAAGATAATGCTAAGAATCGAAGATTATGAAAGTTTATTTGAAGATTCAAAGCAATAAAATGTTTGTTTGCGGTTTGATTGCAAGTATGAGAGCACAAGAAGAATATAAGAAGTTAGAATGATTTTCAGTGAATACTAAATGTTTAGGAACATGTATTTATAGTAGACAGAGGGCTGCTGCCATTGGTGAAGAGTTCTGACCAAAAGAAGCAACCATTTTCGTTCAAAGAAGGATCGCAACCTTTCGCAGAATGGAAATGTCTTTTCAAAATATGACAGTTGGGTTCAGGTCAGTCGACTGGTAGAAAATGGTCAGTCGACCGAATAGTGAAGACAAGTAAAACGATCATGTACAAATATGTCAAAATGCACAGATTCAGTCGACTGAATGACTGTTTTCAGTCGACTGAATTCTATTGTTAAGAAAAAATTATAGTAGCTCATTTGGTTAGAGTACTTGCCTTCCAAACAAGTGACTCGGGTTCGAGCCCTGCTCCATGCATTTTTTGAAAACTTTATCTTGATTAAAATATGCATGCAAGTTTATTTGAATGTGAATGATGATTCTTGAGGAAAGATTTTAACAAAGAACTAAACTAGACTCTATATACATATTTGATGACTCTTGTTAAAAGATATATAACTATATGAACCATGCTTTGAGTCGCTGAGTCCGGATGTTATCGTAGTCGTAGATTCGTGAATTGTTGTTTTATGTCAGCAATCAAAACCTATGATCCAACATTCTCCCCCTTTTGATGATGACAACTTCATTTGCTACGGACGAATCTTCGACAAGCTTTGTTGACTTATTTCTCCCTCGAAACATATTCCTGTAATTGTGTTATAGATTTCTCCCCCTGAATCTATGCTATGTATTCCTGTAAATAATTAGCCTTTTCTCCCCCTTAATCTGAGCTTGTATCGTTTATTCCTGCAAATAGCGTTAGAGCAATATCTTTCTCCCCCTTTGTCATCGACAAAAAGGAGAGTTTATATGATGATATAAATTATATTTACATAAGTGCTAATATAGAACAATATAAAACAAAATATCTACTACTTATATTGTAAGGTATCAGAAAAAAAAATTAACATTTAAAGCATGCGATACCCAAGGTTCTTATAATTTCCTAATTTTTAGAAAACCATACCCATTTGGGTGTGGTTGAACCTTTATAAATACAATTTTCATTATTAACTACCATATCAAAATAATCATCAATGTATTTTTCTCTATTTTTCCAATTAACAGAAAACCAAATACTTAGATAATTTTTATTCATATTTCCCGTCAATGATTTTGTACTACTAAATAAATTATAAACATTATTGGTCATGGCAGTATTTGAATTTCTATAAAAATTGGATTTAGATATTTCTCGTAATCTAGTACTAGCACTAACATATTTACTATACATGAAAGCGTATCTAGTGCTATTTCTACGATCTGTTTTATTATATCCTAAACCACTTTTAACATTTAAACGTTTAGAACTAGATAAAATCATGTTTAAATCGTTTTGACCTTTATTAAATTTTGTGACTTCAGTGTTAAGTTTATCAAATTTAGCCTTAAAGTCACAATTATTGTTTTCAAAAAGAAATATTACAATTATTCAAAATATCAGTTTTCTTATTTAATTCAGAATTCTCGTTTTTTAACGTACGGTTCTCATTTTTTAGAAGGGAATTTTGAGATTCTGAATTATCTAGAGAGGATTGTAACAAATCATTTTGTCTTTTCAAATCAAAAATTTCTTTTGAAAGTTTCTCTCTCTCTCTTTTTCAAATATGGTGTTTTGTTCATCTAGAGAATCTTTAATAGTTATAAAATTATTCATTAAAACACCAAGTTGATTTTTTAAATCTAACTTCTCATTTTTCAATTTCTCATTTTCACGTTCTACAGATTTCATCTTTTCTAGAATAATAAAATTAAGATTTGAAATCTTATCGCTAATGCTAAATAATTCATTATTATCTTTTACTGAAATTTGTTAATCAGAAACTACCTTTTTGTAGTCCTCACTGGTGGCTTTGACAAGGATTTTGCCCGTTGTATTTCGATTGGATCGTTTTCTGGCCTTTATTCTATGATGTTGTGACGATTGATAGAATTCGAAGTTTTAAATTACCTGATAACTGTGTTATGGTTATATGATGACCTTGCTCCGATACCAAATGAAAGTGGCTACTGTGTGGTTATCTATCACTTAGGATCGTGTAATATGGAATATAATTAAATCTAAATGCGAAAATAGATGATAATAGCAAAGTAAATAAAAATGAGCACACCAGGAATTTTTATACCGGTTCAAACTTCCCATTCTACATCTAGTCTCAGACTCCTTCTGGAATTTTACTAAAACAACTACCCTCACTTAACCCGAAGGAACAGGTCTATACAACCCCTGAGCAGCCGAACAGGGACCTGAGCAGCAGAACAAGATTTCGCCTCAGCGGCCGAAGAGGACTTCACATGCCTCCTATAATCAAATCCTCAAGTATATAAAGTGTATGTGAAGATATGTAGAGAAGTTAATGCTAAGAATCGAAGATTATGAAAGTTTATTTGAAGATTCAAAGCAATAAAATGTTTGTTTGCGGTTTGTTTGCAAGTATGAGGGCACAAGAAGAATATAAGAAAGTTACAATGATTTTCGGTGAATACGAAGTGTTTGGGAACATGTATGTATAGTAGACAGAGGGTTGCTGCCATTGGTGAAGAGTACTTGGAAACACTTAAAATGAAAACTATTTTTAAACTTTATTTAAAATATTAGTTGTGAAATTTTTATACTAATATCTCATATAAAACTTAAGCCCAAAAATTTTAAAAATAAAAATTTTAGATAGAGTGTAATTATTTAAATAACCATTTTTTAAATCAAATACCAATTAAATCTTTAGAATAATCAATTCTATAATTAACTTAATAAATATTTACTTTAAAATTAAAGAAATTTAAGAAAATAATTTCCCAAAAACATTCTTTTATTTTATTTAAAACCAACTTCAGAACTTTTAATTTAAATTTAAAAACTACTTTGAAAACATACTCGGCTTTTCAGGAAAAATACACTTTCCATTCCAAAATAGTCCATTTAAGTCAATTAATAAACCCTTCTCGATTTATTTCAATTTACATCCCAAATTCGTAAATTTTCTTTTCACACTTTTAAAAATAAACCAATATTTATTTTTTTGAAAAAAGTTACCCATTCCTTTATGAATTCCATTATGAATTTATATTTCCAAATATCCACTAATATACAATTTTCAAATCGATTTCCAAAATTAGCTTTCAAACACCAAATCAATTTTCAAATCGATTTTCCAAAAATTTACTTTCAAACACCAAATCGATTTCCAAATCGATTTTCCAAAAGTTTACTCCATTTAAAAATTATTCCCTTATTTATCCAAATTTATTTCAAAAACCATTAATTCAATATTCACACCTTTATTTAGATTTTACAATTCGAATTTTAAAATAAATTCTTCAACTTTTAAACAATACTACTCAAAATCCATTTTTTTCATTTATTAAAAACTTTTCCCCATACTTGGAATTTACTCAATAGGATTTCAAAAATCAACCTTTACCCTTTTCAAATTCCTTCTTTTAAATTTATTCAATTCTCCAAAATTAATTTACTTAAAATCTTGTACTTTAATTTCCAAAAATTTAATTATATATTTTGGTATTTTAAAATACCAGAATATATTCAACCAACCATAGCCTTCAATAAATTTCAACCACCAATATAATAATTTACAGATTACCAATAAATCACATCACAACATATAAAATAAATTCAACCATTTGAGGAATCCAGTTGGATCCCTCCAACATGTTCCCCTGCATCCATAGATGTTAGCACAACAAATTAAATACCAATCCCGCTTCAAGGCGGGATATCGCGGTATAAAGGGTCAAACGCTATTATGCGAGGCGCATAGGGTCTCTTCCGCTATATAATGCGGGAAATCAATCACTCCAATATATACACATACATATATATATACACACACTCTTATATATAATATCACCTAACAGATAAATTGTCAAATTCATCCAAGCACATCCAGTAATTTAAATTTAACTATTTAAATTAAACAAAGCAATTCGATTGAGTGAGAAGATCTCACCTTTGCTTTTATTTTGCAATCCATTTCCCTTCTAGCTTTTTTTTAGGATTTCTAGACCTTGTATAAACATTTATACAATTTTTTAATATTCGAATAAATCGAACAATTAAATTCACATTGAATAAATTTAATTAACCAATGATTTTACTTTAAACTAGTAATTTTTTTAGTTTAAACTAATTTTTCTTTTTATAAAATATTTTTAGCAATTAGAACAATTAAAATAGTTTTATTAAACAAATCTATCTTTATCATATATTATTTAAAAATAAACTAGTAAATGAAATTTGGTATATATATAAACACTTATTCTTCTTTGAACTACATGTATAAAAATAAATAATTTATGGATTTCAAAAATCTACTTTGTATGAAATGTCACATTTTAAAATCCTGTATTTCCAAAATCTTACATATATATTTATTTTATTTTTACAAAATCCTTTTTGTGTAAAATTTTCTTCTGTTTATCTGCGTATTATTTAAACTAAAATAGATGTATATATATGTTCAAAATTATATTATACGTTTCATAAAATTTAAATTAAACATAAATTATCTAGCTGCTTTGATACAGGAAACCTGCTGTTGCCATCTTGTCTCGATGTCGACGCAACCATGGCCGCACGCCCTGACCTTGACGAATTACGTCCAGCTGTGCCAACAAATCGCGACAGTGACCACGCCCATGCTTTCCAAAAAAATCGAAACCCTAGCCCCTATTTCGGCCTGATAATTTCGCCACACTAACACGTCACAGCCTCACGTGAGCTTTGCCTTTCCCACCATAGCCACGACGCCGACCACTCGAACATGCTTTCGCGTGTGCGTGCGACCACACCGAACTCCACGAATCTTCAACCTCGCCACAACGCTTATCCCTCCTCGCGCAAGAAGACGCCGCACCTCCAAACAATGCTTGCTCGATTGTCGCGAGTTTCCAGGCTCCGATCGATTCAATTTCGACTCTTTTTTTATTTTGATTTCAAGATTGAAAGGAATTGCGTCCATTTATTTTCGATTTGAATCCACCATTATCAGATTTGAAACAAAGCCGAGAATCTTTGTTTTCTTTGTTTGTGTGCGTGTGTGCGTGTATATATATTTGAACGAGCTTGTAAATATTATTATATTTTTAACGAACGCGTGTGAAATTATCAGAGAGAACGAAACACGTGTATGAATTTTACTCTACGTGTCCTGGCTTACAGCAGTATTTTAATTTTATTATTTTATATTCAAGTTTAAATTAAAATTTAAATCGTCTCTGTAAATGCAACTCAAAATCTCGATCTCCAATCGAGGCATGCCGTTAGGCGTTTATAATGTCATACCTCCATTACGAACATAACGGAAAATGTTCCAAGTCCAA
Organism: Allium cepa; assembly: GCA_030765085.1. Lineage (NCBI taxonomy): Eukaryota > Viridiplantae > Streptophyta > Magnoliopsida > Asparagales > Amaryllidaceae > Allium > Allium cepa. The sequence goes on from CM060935.1 coordinate 66,973,764, forward strand.
ATTCGATTGTATGGAGAAGATATCTTTTTGAGCCCAGTTATTAAATTAAATTTTCAATATAAATCCAGCGCGTTTACCTACCGTACGATCACACGACAACTCCGAATACTATGGAAATTGAAATCCGGTAATAAACACTATTACAGATCCAATGGAACTGGTTTCGCCGAATTCCGAGACTGCGCCTCGGAAGGCTATTTTTGAATATCGATTTAAACGATATAAATTCAAACTGAACAAAACAATTTTAAAATCGATTTTAAAACTTCTATTATCTTCAGTATTATAAATACAAATTTCACAAGCCTTCAAATTATTTTTAACAAGCTCAGAACTGAAGATACAATATTTTATCCAATTTTCAATTATTAAATTCAAAAATTTAATTGCCAAATAAACAGTGATATTTTGAAATTCAAGTTAAACTAACATTCAAATATTTAAACTCAATTTCAAATGTCAAAAATTCTGGGTCGGCACATTCTTCCCCCCTTAAAAGAATTTCGCCCTCGAAATTACTAGTTAAGAAGAATGATCCATAACACGTTCACTATTTTCCCAATTAACAATTTCTCAAAATAATTTTTATTAAAGACACTATCATTCTAACTAACTTCCCGACCTCAACCATAAGTTCCAAACAATATTTTTTTCTTAATCAATTCAAATCTAATTTTAAATTCAAATTATCCAAATTTCTCAAAATTATTCTAACTCTCTAAATTTTTGAAAAATTTCGCCAGCGTCTCCTTTGTGCAGCTCGCTCGGTACAACTACAATATGCCACCACAGACCCCCAAATTTCAAAAAGAAAACAAAAGCCAAGTGGCTAGACCAAAAAATCATCAAATTTAATATAGAAATTTAAATACACATCTTTATGTTGAGCAATTTCAAATTTATCTTCAAAAATCAAAAAAATCCAGTTCCCTTTTTCTTTATAATATGTGTATATTCTACTAGCAATAATGTCCAATTACAACATTCAAAATCATTTTGCACATTTCTTTATAAAAGTTTCGATATCTATTTTATTCAAGTCCGTACGATGCACATATATCATTCGTACGCAATATCAAATCCAATCGCTCACTCGATCACACAATTTCACTTTCGAACTAGTATCGTCCACCCGACTTTCTAGTGCGGACTCAGATCTGGTTTCTTGATCAGAAACCGTCATTCTCCTTGTATACCACAAACTATGATAGAGGATTTCCAGAATCAACCAAAAATCCATATCCAGCGTTCGCCGTTGAAAATCGAGTGGAAAATCCCAACTCGGATTGATATAATTATCTCGAAATTTTGTGCTCGAATCTAGATCAAATTGTTATGCGAATAAAGTAATATATGCACATCCTACGTATTTATTCCAATTTATTATTAGCTATATCAATTCCTTTTTCTTTTATTCACATTTGAGTTCCAATTCAATATAAAATCAATTTTCCTTTAAACTCTGAGTATAGAAATTTTATCAACTGTCTTCCATTCATAACTGATTTATATCATTACTTAAATTATTTCCATTCACTAATTCGTTTTTAATCAATTTCAATTCCAATTTATTCGATTACTCGTTTAAATTAATTAGTTTACTTACTAATTTTGATTTCAATACTTTGTTTTATTTAGTCCACTTGACTAATTTTCATTTACTTACAAATTCAAAATGAATTTCGACATTCAGTTTCAATTTCATTTATTTACAATTGTAAATTCATTTATTCGTTCACAAATTTATTTTCCACCTTAATAAATTTTATTCCAATCCATTTAGTCTACTAGACTTACTTCTCAAATTTACTTTTATTCAAATTAATCCAAATTAAATTCAGTTTCAATTTGAATTTTTCTAAGTTTTCAAACTTATTTATATTTCACACTTATGTTAAATAAGATTCCAGAGCTTTTAAACAATTTCTTAGCATTTCAAAAATCATTTTGAAATTAGTTATATCCAAAATCAAACTATTTCAAAATCAAAGTCGGTTTCGCAAATATTCCCAATTCAAAACATTCGGGTAGCAGTTCCTCCCTTGGAAACTCGAAAATGAACACCGACGATGTCGCGGTCGTCATCGGAATTATTTTCCAGCGACCGAAAAGAGTTTAGTGCATTTATCCCTTCAAAATTATTTCCCAAATATTTTTTTAAATTCCACATCCCACCAGATATCAATTCCAATTAAAAAATATTTATCAAATAATTTCATCATTATTTTTTCCAAAACCTTTGAAAATCATTTTCAAATCAAAGGAATTAAATTTCTCAAAAATTCAAATCCCAAATCCTTTTAGTCCTATCAAAAAATTACTCTAGAATTTTTATTTCATTTTTATTATAAATCACATTATAATTCACATTTACAAATCCCATTTGTATATATGATTTTATTTCTTAGCTTTTTGTTATATTTTCGTTTCTTATTCAATTTCACACTTAGGTGATAATAATTTAATATTATCACTTCCTAACAACCAAGAAACCATATATAACTATAATAATTTATGGAAAATCATTTCTTTTATATAAAAAAATAATTTGTGTAAAATTATTTCATTTACCCTATTTTAAAACAATATCGTGTCAAATTGTTCTGTACAAGTGGTTAGAGATCCCCATCTGTAACGTTAATTACTCGTATTGACCAAAATCCATATACCACTCAATAAACCAATCAACACAATATAAAACAATTTTATATTCACTAATAAATATGCGCTCATATCTATTAATACACTCAGACTCATTCTAGAGTACTACCGACTCTATCTCTAATGAGTAATCCTCACCAAAGCCAAGATTATCGCTTAACCAATTGCTCTGATACCACTTTGTAACGACCCGATTTTTCGACGCCCGAAAGTCTACATTAATACATCCACTATATCAAAGGCCAAATAATCAAATGTCGGAAAACCGAACCGTTAGGGGTAAAGAAGAAGAAAGTAGAAGAAGAAACAGAAATAATATCAAAATATCACAATCACAGCAGAACAATATATAATAAACAATGTCTAATCTTTAAACAAAGAACTATATCTGTTTATACATTACATTATTAGAGTATTACAACAACAAAACACGACATTTGGCATTTATGACAACTTGTCCATATGAAAACTGAACTTGCAGCAACCCATACGCAGCGGATAATACATAGTATAAGTGATACGTCTCGCCATCCAGCTTGTCTCCTGATCTCCACAGCACACTTTCCTAACTTTGCTCCAGAACAACTGATAACCTGACTCCAGACTACCCGTGTTGAAAATTATGGGCACCTAGAGTTTAGAAATGGAACAACAAACTCCAGGTCAGTCATGGGACTAGTATGAGATCTAAAAACAGTTATTTGCACAAAAGAAAAGGAAAAGAAATCCATTCGTGCTTTTGGAAAATGAAACAACCATAAGGCCTTCCTCCCCACACACACAATGCAATCGCACACTTGGAGAAGATTTCTCCTTATAGGAGTCAACCATGCTTGATACGCAAAAATCCTTTTGATATTATTATTAGTGCATAGTGTGAAAAACATTTCTAAATATAATACAAATCTTAGCCAGCATACATACCATTATAGTCTGCCTACTATAGCTACCATGTTAAATGGCAGGTTCTACAACTAAAACCGTACAGGGCTCGTATTTGGTGATTGGATTTCCAACAAATGGTCAAGGCTAAGGAACTTCCTTTTTGAAAGGGTATGCCTCTGGAGGGACACCCCGAGAACCTAACCGGATCTCTGCTAACATGAAACCGGGTTACCTCTATAACTAGGTAACTAACTGTCACGAGTATGCCATCCCCCGGTCTAGACCGACCTTTACCGAGGCGCCTCAACAACCAACAACCACATAAGTAAATAATCTGGGCTCCATACCAGAATACCACTTTTTATCCACACAAGTGAAATATCTAGGCTCCATACCAGATACCACTTTTTATCCAAAAGGAAATGCACATACCCCGAGGGGGGCGACCCCCATAACCTTGCTGCATCTTTTCCTGTTTCAACCATTTCCGGGATGTGAGGTTCGACGAAGTCTCGTCCATAAAGCTACGCTTTTCACAAAACCATGCTTCGATCAACCAATGATCAACACTTAGCATGCCACATTACCAAATTCGGAATATATCACTAATAACCATCAACTACATAACCTCTGAGCTCGTACGTCTCAGAGAAGGCAGTTAAGCTAAGAGAATAAATTCTCTGCCACCAATAGAAATGTATTGATAGAAACCAGCTTTATATCTCAAAGTGTAATGTTAGACACACATCCATACAAGTTCATCCTGGGTTTGAATGGAACCGAAGGCACTTCCTCCAATTAAGGAAAGAAGTCCTTGCAAATCCGGATATCCTCTAATCACGTCCGGACTCCCCATCACATAGGTTAATATAAATCTCTATACCGGAGCAACTCGGTGTAGAGACATTCGACAGGTAATCCTTTCGTTTTCGAAAATACCCGGTCTTCAGCTACCGCCTTCAAATGCAATACCATTTCATCGTATCATTATTCGGAATGGGTTTTATGACTCAATTTCCTCTCTCGGCTAATCCGAATGATGAGCGCTTATTTTAAAAATAAGTGGTTACATTCAGATTTAAAGTAAGTCACAACAAATTTCCACTTTGATCTTTTAAACAAAAGATCCATCACTAAGATTCGATGTGGTTTTCGGATAACCATTTAGAATCTGACCTCTGGTCGCTTCGAAATTCAAATTCCGTTTAAAGGCCAATATTGATAGTCGGTTATTCAAATATCAAACAACATTCACAACAACTATAACGACCCGCAAATCCTTGCCCCTTGAGTTAACACTATTCTACAACAATCAACTCAAGTTGCACAGAAATGCGAACCATTTGGGTTTAAGAAGAAGAGGTAGAAGAAGAGAATTGAAAACAACAACAGAATCTAACCATCGCAGCGGAATAAAATATAATAGATAATAAATAATCTTTACTCAAAATCAAATACATTATATCATCAGAGAGTCCATCAGTCACAGCTCACATAAATAACATACAATGGATACACAACAACTCAACAGCGGAATATATATATATATATATATATATATATATACACACAAGTACGAGAGTACGTATCGTCATCCTGCTCGTCTCCTGAGCTCCACAGCATCATATCCTGTATCTATAATACTCGGTCTGACCCGAGCATTACAGTTAAATAACACCCGAGTCGGTCTGGATTACCAGCGTGAGAAAATCACACCCAATTGATTATTAAAGTTTCAAAAAAATCCTTTGAAAACAAAAGCATCTCGTAAGACTACGCCACAAATAAACATGTCGGGTTTTTACCTTACGATAGCTAAAACAATTTTTATAGAAATCCTCTGATATTATAATAGTGTCTATAGAAAGTAAATAGAATCTAGCTAAAATGCTTGCATCTCACGTTTCAGCAATAGTTGGGCACAATCAAAACCGTACGGGCGCGTAGGGAAAATGGATTCCAACTAATGGCTAGGCACTGGGGTACCACCTGTCACAGTACCTGGTCTAGATCAGCGTACCGAGGAGCCACCCTAACTCCCCTGCAACACAAGACCGGAACCATCCCTTACTGGGCAGTCCCGAGCAAGATCACCCCGCGGTTGGGATCAGCAACCGCCCACTAAGCCGAAATAAAGGGACATCTAGACAGGGATGACCTCACCCTCCAGTGGGGGCTACCCACGAAGCCTTGCTGCATATCCTCTGATTTTCAGCCATCCCCACTTGATGAGGCTTGAGGCTAAGCGTTACCTTTATAGAATATATCGCTTAGAATGCCCATCGTCCACCTGAAGATGTTTCGCAAGCATCATCCATACAAGTCCGTCCCGGGTTCGAACGGAACCGAAGGCACTATTCCTACTACATCCATTTTGGAAATATCCTCAGGATTAGTAGCGATTAGTCCTTGCACTTCACTGCTCCATCTTCGAATCCAATATCGTTTCCACGAAATGTACAAACCGGATCGAAGTTGTTTTCGAGAAATTAATCTCGATACCGGTCTCTTCGAAACGATCAACGCATTATCCAATATTGATAGTCGGTTATTTAACTATCAATTTCTATTCACAAACATCCATCAAACAATAATTTTCCAAATTATTTATTAATCCCAAAAATATCTTCACAAGATATATTCCCATTTTCAATCCTTTGAAACAGTTTCGAAACCATCCTTCTTGTCAGAATAAACTTTCCCAAATATTTTCTATCTCCATTGAAATTACTAAGCACAAAACTAGATTTTAAAAATAATTTAAAACACTTTACTTTGAAATATATACCTTCAAAACATTTAAATTAAAACTATTTCAATAATTTATTAAAAACACATATTGAATGAATATTTGAAAATAAGGTTACTTAATAAATTAAAACTAGATTTATACTTTTAAAAACATAATATTAAGACATTCTTTGAATAATTACTACTATAATAGATAAAGAGAAAATACTTACTTAAGAACTTAAATATTAGAAATAAGAAATTTTCCAACACTTGCTTTTAAACAACTTTTAATCTTTTAACTTATATTTAAAAATTTACTTTGAAAATGTACTTGGCTATCCAGGGAGAATTCCAACTTAAATCAATTTTCCAAATTGATTTCCAATTTATTTCCTTTTAATTCAGAATCTATTAATTTTAGATTTCATTTCTTGATTATAATTTAAAAATACTTTAACTAAAAATTCCAATTTTTAGATTTCTCAATTACTTATTTATTCTTTTAAATAAATTTAAACTTTGAATTTTAAAATAATTCTTTATTCCTTTAATTGATATAACTTAAGTTTTACAATTCATCAATTTCATTTTATTAAAAATTACATTTCTCTTCATACTCGAAGTTATTTATTATTATTTTCCATATTACTTCTGTTTCTTTTCAATTCATTCTTAATTTATTCAAACTTTCTATAATTATTTCGCTTACAAATTTACTTCCTTTTAATTTCCTTCAACAATCCAATTCATATATTTTGGTAATTCATGATACCCGAATATCTAATCAAACCATACATTCAATATTCCAATATAACTCATCATAGGATATCAAATAATCAAAACAAAGAATATTGAATAATTTAAATAAATGTGAGGGGTCCAGTTGGATCCCTCCAACCTGTTTTCCCTGCATCCATAAATGTTAGCACGATAAAATATGCCAATTCCAAAATATACCAGACTAAAGCACATCAATCAATTCAACCATTCAAGCAATTATTTAAATTTAATCATTTAAATTTAAATTATACTGAGTGAGATTAACTCACCTTTTATTTTCATTCGCAATCCACTTCAATATCGCCTTGGATTTCCAGATGTTTAACCTTAAATAAACAATTTACAATTTATTACTATTTGAATTATCAAACAATTTATCACCGTTTACATATTTGATTTTAACTTATAATTTGATTTAACTAATTTCCCTTGGAAACTTTAGTATCTAAAATAATTAAACAAACAGATTAAACAATGTAATTACTACAATACAATTTAAAATAGACTAGTGAGTAAAACTATATATATTCTTATAAAATAATCTATATAGGTTAAACAAACTATTATATATATATATATATATATATATATATATAAACTCCTCACATTTAAAATACCTCCCTCTTTTTTTTATTAAAACCTTATCTAAAATCATATCTATATATATAGTTCACGATCTGTTATATTATTATCTTAATATATCGTTCTAACTCAAGCATTCAAAATTTCTGTGTATCCGTATTAACTCGAATGGACAGAAATTTCCTGTTAATATCTTATTTCTGTTTATATGTTAAAACAAACTGCAAATATTATATATTTTTAATCCGTAAATAAATTTAGCTAAGTAAAATCGAAATAAATGAATTAAATATCCTACTGTTATATTCTTTCTGACTTCTGCTCATTCAATTATTATTTTGTTTTTTTTTAAAAAAAATGAAAAGCAAGTTGAAATTAACAAGTTGTAAATTATACCTCGATGGAAAAGCATAATCAGGATATCCCCCCCCCCTCGTTTGACACCACGAAACTTCACCAAGCTCGAACACCGCAAAACCCTACTGCCACAGCTCAATCTCGAGCTTGAAATTCCAATTCGATCCAAACGCTACCTTGTCCCCGCGTCCCACTTCCCACTGCTCGCGACTCATCCAACAACACAAGCCTCAATCGCGACCCACTCACCTGCACGCGACCCTATACTCCATGCGCGAGTACTACCGCCCACAGCTCCTTCCCTCATCATGACGTGATCGCCTTCCCTCCACCGAGCGTGACGATAGAACAGGGAAGCACGCGATCCAAAATCGATTCGATAAAAAGCTGCTGCCATTTATTTTCCTCTTCTCTTTTTTTTTATTTTCTGTTGCTCGCCTGAACGAAATGATTTGTGGGGAAATAAACGATTTGGGGAGGGTAATTGCTCGGCCATTTATTAAAGATTTGTTTCGATTTTGATTTTGAGAAAATGGAAGGAATTGAACTGAAGGGGGTCTCGTGTTCGAAAAGAACAGCATAAGGTAAAGTGTGTTCGAGAAGGCAAAGAAAGCGTGCTGAGGAATGGATAGGATGGCGTATAGAGGAAGCTTAATTAATTAAATTAAATTTTATTAGGTTATTATCAATTAAATCCCTAGCACGTTAACATTTCGTACACTCACACACTAATCCCGATCTAAACGAAATTTGAAATCCGCCAATAATACAATATTACGGATCCCACGTAACTGGTTTCGACGAATTCCGAGACTGTCCCTCGGAAAGCTATTTTTAAATTCAGTTTAAACGATATAAATTTCAAAACTGAACAAACAACTTCCAAATTCAATTTTAACACTTTTATTGCCTTCACTGTCATCAATATAAATTTTATAAGCCTTCAAATTATTTTTAATCGGATTAAAATTCCAGATTCAACATTTTATTCAAATTCAAGTTATTTAATTCAACAATTTAATTGTCAATTAAATTATGATATTTGTAATTTAAGTTGATAATTAACCTTTACATAATTAAAATCAATTAAATATTCCAATTTTAAATGCTAGAAAATTCTGGGTCGTCACATTCCTCCCCCCTTAAAAGAATTTCATCCCCGAAATGACTAGCTAGGAAGAATGGACCAATACTTGTTTACCTTTTTCCCAAAACCAACAATTCAACATTTTACTAACTATCCTTTTTTTATAAAAGACACATTATTATTCTTATTAACTTCTCAACTTTCCCATAGTTTCAAACTATACCATTCGTTTAATCATTCGAGTTTCAATTTTAAAACCAAATTGTGAATTCTCAAAATTTTCTCAAAATTTTTCTAACTTCCTAATTCTCGATAAATTTCGCCAGCGTTTCCTTCGTGCGGCTAGCTCGGTACTACTACAAAATGGCTCTACGGCCTCCCAAATCCAAAAAGAAAACAAAAAACCAAGTGGCTCAATCCAAATCCCAATCAAATTTCATACCAAATTCAAATACATACCTTTTTGTCGAGCATTTCAAATTTATCTTTCTGAAATCAAACTCAATTCTCTTTTCCCTTTAGATTACCTGCATATCCTGCTTAGCACTAATATCCAATCATAACATTCCAAAACATTTTATCGACTCACTTACAGATGTCAATATCCATTAACTCAAATACTTACTTAAATTATATTTGAAATATCAATTTTTCAATTGAGAATGTCTCATTCCTTACTTAAGCTAGTATAAGCATTTATGTGTTTCTTATATTTATTTTCACCCTATCACTTAGTTTATACCCATTTTTATTCACATTGATTCTTTAATTTCCATACGAATTCAATTTATTTTCAATTCTAACTTTAAATTTTATTTTTCGTTTATAACTAATTCACGTCATTATTTTAATTAGCTCCATTTACTAACTTATTTCAATTTTCTAGTTTGAAATTGCTTTGTCGTTAACAAAATTTTCCGAAATTTTAAAAAAATTTCTAACTCCCAAAATTTTTGGCAGAGTCCCCTTTGTACGGAGGAGCTTTTGCAATTTGACAAGAGATATAAATATATATACATCGACCCACACGGTCGGAAAAACCAAAAACAGTTCATATTTCCTATTTTTATTGCGTAGGCGTACCTTATTTAGCATTTTAAGCAAGCAGCTTATTATTTTTAGCAAATAGCCCAACCCAAATCCAGCCATGCGGCTTCCAGGTACCTGTACTTACTCAATTTAAACTTGTAAGTGCCAAATATAAGAATTTTAACACATTCCACTTACTTGCAATAGTTAAAACATATGAATTCTAAAAGAAATTCACACCAAACATTTTTCCATAAGCAACTTCTACAATTTCCATGTTAATTCAACTGTTCCAATTTATTTATAAACCATTTTTATGAAATTTGAATGGTTTTCAATCCATTCGTGTACAACCTCATCAATTTTAAATGGTTTTAATCCCAATCACTTACATTTAATTTATTTTTAAGCAAACTGAGCTCATTTTTAATTCAATTGCTTTCAAAGTCAATTTATTTCACTCCTATTAATTCATAGAATTTTAATTACTTCCATTTAGATCCAATGATATTTATTCTATCCAAATTTGACAAGATCTATGTGAACAACCTAATATTTATGTTTTATAACCAATTTAAATGGATTTCAACTCGATTTATATTTAATCCTATTTCATTTTCAAATTTATTCAAAATCTAAATATTCTCATTTCAATGTATATCAAATTTTGAATACATTCACTTGCATTTCATTTTATTAACCAAACTAGTTCATCCAAAACCATTTACAACCTAGGTTCATCTTGATTGCCACTTAAATTTCTCTTTTATTTTTAACCCCCTCACAATCATTTATTTAGCTCGACATATTCCATTTAAATTTCATTCAATAACCACTTTCAACTCATTTAAACCACATTTCATTTGATACGTATTTATTCCATCATTTATTTATTCAATATAATTAGTTTATCCACGTTTACTTAAACCATTCTAATAAACTCGAAACATTCTATTTTCCTTATTGTCCCAAGCTATTTCAATTCCTAAATAATTTTAAATGGTTTACAATTATTCATTCTGGAATTTCATTCCATTAATATTATTTATAACTCATCGAATTTTATTTCGATTAAAAAGAATTTATTTCACTCGATTTAAAACCAATCCAATATTATTAAACTTTGTTTAAGTTGAATTCAATTCAACTCTTCTTCATTCATTTAGCTTAAGTCAATTTCCTTCAATTTATTCAAATTTTATACTTAAGCTCATTCTCATTTTGCAAACAAATTCTCTTTTCAATTTAACTTGATTCTATTCTAATCCAATCCCATTTCAAACCACAAATTTATTTAATCAGTTATTATACATTTTAACTTTTTAGATTCAGCTCATTCGATTTATTACAAAGTCATTTCCAATTTACTTCCACTTATTTGAAATTTATTGGCAATTCAAACCATCTCTATTTTAATCCAATTACATTTTTATTCCATATATTGCCATTATATTTAATTTGTTAACACTTCAAGTTAAATTCGAATTTATAACTCAAGTTCTGAATCCACTAGCCATTTCAATATACCACCAAATTTCAAGAACTCACAATTCAATTACATTACTTCACCAACAATTTAGGTCGATTTTATTTCATAACTTGAGTTTTATCTCCAACCTTCATCATAATCTCATAATTCAGCTCCTATCTAACTACATTGAACTCCATTTACACATTTCATTATCCAAATAGTCTTTCCCTAATTTATAAACCAAAACTTGATTTTAATCTCAAAATCTCTTCATTCAAATGTTCTTAAGTTCATATTTATTTTATAATTCAAGTTTGGATTTTTATTTTATTTTTCAATTCATCCAACAATATTTATTTTGGATTTGTATTCCATTTTCAAATTTTATAAGTCACAACTTATTATTTACACTATTCCATTCATCATAAGCTTGAATATATTCATCTTTATTTTTAACTCAAGCCTTATGCTCATTGACAACCCAAACATATTTTATTTCTATGGATTTTTTAATTCTCTTACAAGTTATTCTAATTTATTTGTTTCATTTATTTAAGTAAGAATAAAATTCCATTGCTAGTTCAATTGGATTCTTATTCCAATTCAATTTAATTTTAACCCAGATTTATTTAACCCAATTCGATTTCAACTTAATACGAATACAACTGGATATTATTTTCAGCTTATTCAATTAATTTCAATCCAGTTAAAATTTTATTCCCCAATCCAAGTTAATTTCATTTTAGCCTTTTAAATTTAAATTCCATTATTCAAAGCTTATATTTCCTTCATTTTCATTCACTTAAGTTAAATTTTATTTGCTGAACTAAAATTTTCAATCCCTTCTTATTAATATCAACTTCTCTTTATAAGTACATTATTCGATCATTTATTCACCAATTCATTATTTAACCAATAAATTTTATTTCCAAACATTAATTATCTTTAGTCCATCCTGACTAATTTCCCCATTCCACATAACTCCACACAATTCAATTTTAAATTCCAGTACTCAGTTTCACTTTACTTACACCGTTGAAATTTTTTTTTTTTTCAAAAATCCAAAGTTTAAACAACCTTTCAATATTTCAAAATTCCCCTTTAAAATCTTCTACATCCAAAATCCCTTTGATAAATTCAATCTATCTCTTTGAATTTCAAAACTCAACCAGTTTTGCAAACAATTTCAATTCAAAACAATTTGGTAGCAATTTCACTTCTGGAAACTCGAAAATGAACATCGATGATGCTGCAGTCATCACCGAAGTTATTTTCTAGTGACCAAAAGAGTTCAATGCTTTTATTCTCTTTTTAAAATCCATCCAATATTTTTAAATTCCAAATCTCTCTAGATTTCAAATCCGATTTAAAAATATTCCTCAATATATATTATCCTCCCAACTTTTGAGAATCATTATCCAATTCAAAGAAACTTAAATCTCCAAATTCCAAACTCTTTAGATTTAAATTCAAACTTTTTCCTTGAAATTTTATCTTACTTTAATATTTAATTACATTATAATTTACATTATAGTTTACATTTACAAATTCATTTGATATGAATTGGTTTCTTAGTTTTTAATTATGAATTCAATTCCTTATCCTATTAGGAATCACATTCATACATTTCATCTATTATGTTAATTTATTCCTTAATTTTTAGTTATTATTTCAAACTTTATTCAACTATCTCACAATGATAATAATTTAATATTTATCACTTCTATCATCCAAACATCCATGTATAGCTATAATAATTAAGAAAATCATTTTCTTTTATATACATAAATAAATGTGGGTAAAATTATTTCATTTACCCTAGTTAAAACAATACTGTGTCGGTTTATCTTGTTCAAGAGTTTAGAAAACCCTATCGATGACATGGCGTCCCACACATCGACCAGAATCCATAAACACTCAACCAATAAATCAACACGATATAAAAACAATTTCATATCTAACAAGCACGCACTCATATCTATTAATACGCTCCAACTCATTATGGAGTACTACAGACTCTAATTTAAATGAGTAATTCCCACCAGAGCCAAGGTTATCACCAACCTAAGCTCTGATACCAAGTGTAACGACCCGCAAATCCGTGCCCCTTGAGTTAACACTATTCTACAACAATCAACTCAAGTTGCACAGAAATACGAACCATTTGGGTTTAAGAAGAAGAGGTAGAAGAAGAGAATTGAAAACAACAATAGAATCTAACCATCGCAACGGAATAAAATATAATAGATAATAAATAATCTTTACTCAAAATCAAATGCATCTGTTTACATACATTACATTATCAGAGTCCATCAGTCACAGCTCACATCAATAACATACAATGGATACACAACAACTCAACTGCGAAATATATATATATATACAAGTACGAGAGTACGTATCGTCATCCTGCTCGTCTCCTGAGCTCCACAGCATCATATTCGGTATTTATAATACTCGGTCTGACCCGAGCATTACAGTTAAATAACACCCGAGTCAGTCTGGGCATGAGAAAATCACACCCAATTGATTATTAAAGTTTCAAAAAAATCCTTTGAAAACAAAAGCATTTCGTAAGACCACGCCACAAATAAACATGTCGGGTTTTTACCTTACGATAGCTAAAACAATTTTTATAGAAATCCTCTGATATTATAATAGTGTCTATAGAAAGTAAATAGAATCTAGCTGAAATGCTTGCATCTCACGATTCAACAATAGTTGGGCACAATCAAAACCGTACGGGCGCGTAGGGAAAATGGATTCCAACTAGTGGCTAGGCACTGGGGTACCACCTGTCACAGTACCTGGTCTAGATCAGCGTACCGAGGAGCCACCCTAACTCCCCTGCAACACAAGACCGGAACCATTCCTTACTGGACAGTCCCGAGCAAGATCACCCCGCGGTTGGGATCAGAAACTGCCCACTAAGCCGAAATAAAGGGACATCTAGACAGGGATGACCTCACCCTCCAGTGGGGGCTACTCACGAAGCCTTGCTGCATATCCCCTGATTTTCAGCCATTCCCATTTGATGAGGCTTGAGGCTAAGCGTTACCTTTATAGAATATATCCCTTAGAATGCCCATCGTCCACATGACGATGTTTCGCAAGCATTCATCCATACAAGTCTGTCCCGGGTTCGAACGGAACCAAAGGCACTATTCCTACTACATCCATTTTGGAAATATCCTCAGGATTAGTAGCGATTAGTCCTTGCACTTCACTGCTCCATCTTCGAATCCAAAATCGTTTCCACGAAACGTACAAACCGGATCGAAGTGGTTTTCGAGAAATTAATCTCGATCCCGGTCTCTTCGAAACGATCAACGCATTGTCCAATATTGATAGTCGGTTATTTAACTATCAATTTCTATTCACAAACATCCATCAAACAATAATTTTCCAAATTATTTATTAATCCCAAAAATATCTTCACAAGATATATTCCCATTTTCAATCCTTTGAAACAGTTTTGAAACCATCCTTCTTGTCAGAATAAACTTTCCCAAATTGTGACGCCCCACCTCTATACCCACGCTAGCCAAGAACACTATGGTGTAGTGCTGTCAACTAGCGCGGAGAATAAGGCTGTTAAGGAGCGGCCATCAGTAGTTAGGCCTTACACTAGTATTGGTTATCTCGATAGGAGTGGTATATTTATATAAATATTCTTTCATTTTTCATCTCTGATTTATTTCCTCCCATCGACATACCCCAATTCCAGTATAAAACGAACTACGATGGTTCGTAATAGTTTAGAACAGTAAATATAAAATATTACACAGATAATATATATGCAGAACACAGATAAAACAGAAAGTCTCAATATACAACAACTGATGTCAGTTACAATACATTTGACACGGTACATACGATACAACTACCACAGTCGACTCAGGAAGTTACATATACAAGTACATTAACGTATATAATATACATGAATACATATCTTCCTATACAATTATGCAGACTACTACAAATGACGACGACTACTCCAAAAGATATGAAAGAACTTCATAGCTCTAGCAGCATCCCAAAGAAGAATATCTACAACCTGAAATACTCGGTCTGACCCGAGTATTAGATTCAAAAGAAAATAATACTCGGGTCAGTCTAATTCAAACTCAGTTATTAGTGCACAGAAGCAATAATAATTAAATAATGAATAGACGACAATAATTAAACCAAATCAGAATGCAATTCAGAATATTGAATTGAAATAAACAAAACAGTTCAAACCATTGAAATATCAATCAAAATATTAATTCCAGTAGGGCTGCAGTACACGCACGCGTGCACTGCCTCGCCACTACGGAATATGGAATACGCAAAAAGATCCATAAATCAAAACAAATAGAATATCATACAAGCCATACCGTGTGGCTGCAGTTCACGCTTGCGTGCACTGCCTTGCCACTACAGTGACGATGTACCCAAAAACTCAATGTCGTGTGGCCGCAGTTCACGGTTGCGTGCACTGCCATGCCACTATAACGTGAATTATATGGAATCATTGAAATGGGTTCGTATAAAACCCATGACATGCACAGAGTATAAATAAGAGATAAGATACACCAGCCTTTCAAACACAATCCAATAGGGATAACTACAACAAATGCAACTGCTTCGATGTATACATAAGTATCAACACCTGTACACCTATAAGTAGCAACCAAGAAACAATTGCACAACGAAACTGCAGTTAAATCAATCAAATGGCCAAAAAGCTAAACAGTCAAGCAACGACAACTCAAGTGTCGAGCTCGACTAGACAGCACAAGCAAAATGCATGAACAAAGCATGCTACAGATCTTACGACATGGATGAATAAGAAAAGTGCACAACAAGTATACAACTACCAAACTGAGTCAAGCAAGTGCAACAGGCACAAAGGCCTAATGATCAAGTGCATAAAACAAATCTCAAGTGAAGGCAAATGAAATCAAGTATACTTGAACCAAATGAAATCTGGACAGAAAACTGAAGTGAAGGCCGGGACTGCACTGAAAAGAGTGAGTATAGTGTTCACATGACCGAGACAAAACAAAGAAGTAAACTAATCATCAGTGAAAATGTACCAAAACAAATGCACTGCAAAAACCCAGAAATGAAGAACAATTGAATCCATATTAATGTTACACTATAGGCCGAGACAGTAACCAGATATGTAAGAAGACTGCATCCAATATACATGAACGACCAAATGAAAGTATCACTTATGAGCATGACAGGGAACCAGCATAAGCAAAAGAAATGCAAGAGTCGACCAAACGACTCAGTGCCCAACCAATCAGAGTAATGTACACATGATTGCAACAATGAATTAGAGTGGACAGGGAAGGCAACTGCAAAAATCAAGTCAGGTTGAAAACACGATTGCAATAACACGCTTGACTGCAAGGAGACGTACAACAAGTGATACAAGCGCAACATGAAATGTAGTGATAGAACAAAGCATGTTACTGTTATAACAAAAAAATCAGGCAGCAGTTTTAATTAGACATGTTTAATGAGACAGTGCCCAAATCGAATTAGGTCAATTGTCATGATGAAGCAGTGCAATCATCAAGGAGCTCGAAGGCAACATGACAGTGAAACAGTTTCAAACCAACGCCATAATCAAAACCAACATCGATGAAATCAAGTCAAAGTCGAAGACCACGAAAACAAGATAAGCAACGAATTCAAGCCAGTCGAATTAGATGTGAGTGATGAACACCCACCTTTGTTCGAAGCGGCCGAGACTCAAGCAAGGAGGCGAACGGCGACGAGAATCGAACGAGCGAGCGCCATCTTTCGTCTTCGATTTCTATGCCCTAGCTTCGTAAGGGGGAGAACGAGAGAGGCCGCCATCATTTTTCTCAAAGAAAATAGAAGTGGATTAGGTTCGAATGAATAAAATAAGAAAAGGGGAGACCGGTTAAAAAACAAAAATGAAACAAGAAAAAAAAAGGGGACGGGTCAAACCACATTCAAAAGTAAATGGCCGGTAATCACAAATTTCAAAGCTCACAACACTTAACCAATTTTATTTTATTTTATTTTTAAGAATTTCAACCTGGTATAAAAACTCCATCATCAATTTGCTAGCGACAATAATTATTTAATGACGATAATAAATTTTCACAAAAGCTCGGGTTGTTACAGACTCCCCTCCTTAAAGAAATTGCGTCCTCGCAATCATAAGGAGCAAACAGACAAAAGGTAACAACCATAAGAGCACGAGAGAGAGAGAGAGCCTGAACGTGTTTGCTCGATGAATTCTCTGGATTCCAATGTGAAATCCATAGAATTTGAGATCCGCTGAACTTTCACGAAAAAAACATCTTTATTTCGAGGGTGCTGAACCCCCGAAGCAATGATGTGAATAGAAGGTTGCTCAAGAATAAAAATCGGAAATCCCTAAGGCATTTCTGTAATTGGAAGACGTGGAAAACGTCATGAATAGCAGAAAATTGAGCCGGTACACCGGTGTAGTACAATGTAAACAACAAAGAATCCTTTTAATTTCATAAAAGAAATTCATAAATTCTCAACAAACTTTAGTTATCAAATAGATAATCAGAATACAGAAATCACGAAACAGCAATATCGATACGATAATCAGGAATTACCACAACGGTAATCAAATTTCAAATCAGTAAATATTCAATTATCAAAACGATAATCAAATCTTAAATCACAAATATTTAATTATCACAAACGATAATTAAATCTCAAATATCTAATTATCACAAGCGATAATCAGAAATAATAAATATCTGATTATCAAAAACGATAATCAGAAATCACAAATCAATGAATATTCAATTATCACAATTGATAATCAAATCACAAATATCTAATTATCACAAACGATAATTAGAAAAAACAAATATCTGATTATCAAAAACGATAAATCAGAAATCACCAACATCTGATTATCAAAACGATAATTAGAAATCACAAATCAACGGATATTTAATTATCACAATTATAATCAAATCGCAAATATCTAATTATCACAAACGATAATTAGAAACAACAAATATCTGATTATCAAAAATGATAAATCAGAAATCACCAACATCCGATTATCAAAACGATAATCAGAAATCATAAACTTTTCAATTAACGAGTCCGGAATTAACCGAAATAGCAAACGCACATGACCCATAACCACGAGTTTTACTAAATCGTTTAATTCACTTCATCGTTTTCTTGAAAGTGCATAATTGTGTATTTTAAAAATAACATTTCACATTCTCAAACGGACAAGTCCGGAATTTAGCGAATCAGTAAAAGAAAGGGGTCATAGTCCTCGATTTTCCTGAAACGTTTAAATCGCTTCCTCATTCTTTTGAAAGCGTAAACTGTAAAAATTTTGAAAACAATTTTTATTTTTATTTTGAAACAATTTTGAAGAATAACAAATTTTTAAAACACGTGATTAAAATAGCAACATCAGTAAGAACTACGGCAAGGAAATTTGCACTTCTCAAAGTACCGTAAAAACGGGCAAGAAAATCAGCATTGCGGGATAACCGCTTGAAAAATCCATTTTAAAATTGACGGTTACTGAAGTTAATACGTCAAAATCTCATCGAAATAATTGGCATCAAAATATAATACCCATGAACTTTCATTCATAAAAAAAATGTCACAAGAATCTTCTCAAAGGTAGAAAGGGATATCATACCCTAAACTTGTATTCATAACAAGTCAATAACACACGAATTCACCAATGCACAAAAATTGATAAAACTTATCAATAGAAATCATGAAAATTGGTGAAGCACAAATTCTAGAAATCATCACAAGAAATCCAGAAAACACAAATTCTAGAAATCTACACAAGAAATCCAGATATCACAAAATGGGAGTACGGAAACTCGAATGGGAGTATGGAAACTCAAATGGGAGTATGGAAACTCAAATGGGAGTATGAAAACTCACCTACACGTGAGCATGAAAATCACCAACACGCGTAACGCTAAGAGAGAACGGGAGCATGGAAACTCACCTACACGTGAGCATGAAAAATCACCAACACGTGCAACGCAAAGCGAGAACGGGAGCATGGAAACTCACCTACACGTGAGCATGAAAAATCACCAATACGTGCAACGCAAAGTGAGAACGGGAGCATGGAAACTCACCTACACGTGAGCATGAAAAATCACCAACACGTGCAACGCAAAGCGAGAACGGGAGCATGGAAACTCACCTACACGTGAGCATGAAAAATCACCAACACGTGCAACGCAAAGCGAGAACGGGAGCATGGAAACTCACCTACACGTGAGCATGAAAAATCACCAACACGTGCAACACAAAGCGAGACGCTATCTCATGGTGGCTAACCGAAAAGCAAAAAGGTATGTGTGAATGGAATCACACAAGTGGTGTCTAGCCTATCCAGAAAGCAAAAAGATATGTGTGAATGGAATCACGCAAATGGTGTCTAGGCGAACCAAAAAGCAAGTATGTGTGAATGGAATCACACAAGTGGTGTCTAGCCTAACCAGAAAGCAAACAAAGAGACATCGCACAATTGCTAGTCTAAATCATAAAATGATCATCATGATCAACGAGAAGTGTCAATTACACTAAGCTAGTAAATATAAAAGTTTAGCTTCATGTCCCATAACCACTAGCTTAACTTAAATATTTACGAACAAACTGTAGATCTTCACTAGAAAAATGTCACAAGTGGTTCAATCGAACAAGTCCAAAAATTAATCGACGAAGTAAACGCAAGCGTTTCATACCACTTGTTTTGCTAAGCCGTTTAATTAGATTTCTCATACGAGTGAAATAAAGGTTTGTATATACTAATAGATTGGAAAACGGTTTAGGAAAAGAGTTTGATATTGAAAATAAAGTTGAAAACATTTGATAAAAGAGTTTTGATATTTACTACTAGTATAGAAAACCTTTATATTTTTAAAGTGACAAATCACAAAAATGATTGTATGAACAATCAATCACAAGAACTCACATACAAAGATGTGAATAGAATCCAAAGAAATCGATACCGAATTCATCGAAAGGTATGTTCACAAAAATCCCGAAGAAAATGTCACTAAAGTTGCTAACAAATGATAGCAACAAATCGGGGAAATTACACGAATCGGTTAAATTTGGAAACCAAATCAATTCACGAAAATTCACATTCGAAGACGTGAATAAAATTCAAAGAATTCGATTCCAAATCCATCAAAGTAGAAATACCTAAAAATCCCAGAAATAGAAGTTATCAAAGTCGACAAAGATGACAACAACTAATCGGAAAGGAAGAATCGATTAACAAATGGAATAACGAAGCAAAACGAGCATAAATGCATAAATGACTTCAAAAAAAAATGAAAATCAAGTCAATGCCGAAGTCAACAAGTAATGGCCATAATAAAGTACAAAACGATTCAACATCATCATCAAAGGACTCAACGGCAAACCAAGTCAGAGTCTTGGAAATCAAGAATTTAGAAATTTCTCAAAAACAAAGTGACCGAAGTCGAATGGAAATCAAGCCGAGGAAAACATAAAATATCAAGTTCAGAATCGCTGAGATTCGAACAAAATCAATCATCGGCTAAATCAAATCAAAGCCAAAAACACAAGAATCAAAATCAACTGCATATGCATAAGCGTTAGGAATTCATACCTAACAATCAAAGACAATCATATGCAAATATGAGAGATAAAACGTCAACAAATAGTTGTAACATATGTACTATCTAAGTTATGTTTTATATTTGTTCTAAACCCCAGGCTCTGATACCAAGCTGTGACGCCCCACCTATATACCCACGCTAGCCAAGAACACTACGATGTAGTGCTGTCAACTAGCGCGGAGAATAAGGCTGTTGAGGAGCGGCCATCAGTAGTTAGGACTTACACTAGTATTGGTTATCTCGATAGGAGTGGTATATTTATATAAATATTCTTTCATTTTTCATCTCTGATTTATTTCCTCCCATCGACATACCCCAATTCCAGTATAAAACGAACTACGATGGTTCGTAATAGTTTAGAACAGTAAATATAAAATATTACACAGATAATATATATGCGGAACACAGATAAAACAGAAAGTCTCATATATACAACAACTGATGTCAGTTACAATACATTTGACACGGTACATACGATACAACTATCACAGTCGACTCAGGAAGTTACATATACAAGTACATTAACGTATATAATATACATGAATACATATCTTCCTATACAATTATACAGACTACTACAAATGACGACGACTACTCCAAAAGATATGAAAGAACTTCATAGCTCTAGCAGCATCCCAAAGCAAAATATCTACAACCTGAAATACTCGGTCTGACCCGAGTATTAGATTCAAAAGAAAATAATACTCGGGTCAGTCTAATTCAAACTCAGTTATTAGTGCACAGAAGCAATAATAATTAAATAATGAATAGACAACAGTAATTAAATCAAATCAGAATGCAATTCAGAATATTGAATTGAAATAAACAAAATAGTTCAAATCATTGAAATATCAATCAAAATATTAATTCCAGTAGGGATGTAGTACACGCACGCGTGCACTGCCTCGCCACTACGGAATATGGAATACGCAAAAAGATCCATAAGTCAAAAAAAATAGAATATCATACAAGCCATACCGTGTGGCTGCAGTTCACGCTTGCGTGCACTGCCTTGCCACCACAGTGACGATGTACCCAAAAACTCAATGCCGTGTGGCTGCAGTTCACGGTTGCGTGCACTGCCATGCCACTATAACGTGAATTATATGGAATCATTGAAATGGGTTTGTATAAAACCCATGACATGCACAGAGTATAAATAAGAGATAAGATACACTAGCCTTTCAAACACAATCCAACAGGGATAACTACAACAAATGCAACTGCTTCGATGTATACAAAAGTATCAACACCCGTACACCTATAAGTAGCAATCAAGAAA
Organism: Allium cepa; assembly: GCA_030765085.1. Classification (NCBI taxonomy): domain Eukaryota; kingdom Viridiplantae; phylum Streptophyta; class Magnoliopsida; order Asparagales; family Amaryllidaceae; genus Allium; species Allium cepa. The sequence continues at coordinate 66,996,290 of CM060935.1, forward strand.
CAATTGCACAACGGAACTGCAGTTAAATCAATCAAATGGCCAAAAAGATAAACAGTCAAGCAACGACAACTCAAGTGTCGAGCTCGACTAGACAGCACAAGCAAAATGCATGAACAAAGCATGCTACAGATCTTACGACATGGATGAACAAGAAAAGTGCACAACAAGTATACAGCTACCAAACTGAGTCAAGCAAGTGCAACAAGAACAAAGGCCTAATGATCAAGTGCATAAAACAAATCTCAAGTGAAGGCAAATGAAATCAAGTATACTTGAACCAAATGAAATCTGGACAGAAAACTGAAGTGAAGGCCTGGACTGCACTGAAAAGAGTGAGTATAGTGTTCACATGACCGAGACAAAACAAAGAAGTAAACTAATCATTAGTGAAAATGTTCCAAAACAAATGCACAGCAAAAACCCAGAAATGAAGAACAATTGAATCCATATTAATGTTACACTATAGGCCGAGACAGTAACCAGATATGCAAGAAGACTGCATCCAATATACATGAACGACCAAATGAAAGTATCACTTATGAGCATGACAGGGAACCAGCATAAGCAAAAGAAATGCAAGAGTCGACCAAACGACTCAGTGCCCAACCAATCAGAGTAATGTACACATGACTGCAACAATGAATTAGAGTGGACAGGGAAGGCAACTGCAAAAATCAAGTCAGGTTGAAAACACGATTGGAATAACACGCTTGACTGCAAGGAGACGTACAACAAGTGATACAAGCACAACATGAAATGCAGTGATAGAACAAAGCATGTTACTGTTATAACAAAAAAAATCAGGCAGCAGTTTTAATTAGACATGTTTAACGAGACAGTGCCCAAATCGAATTAGGTCAATTGCCGTGATGAAGCAGTGCAATCATCAAGGAGCTCGAAGGCAACATGACAGTGAAACAGTTTCAAACCAAGGCCATAATCAAAACCAACATCAATGAAATCAAGTCAAAGTCGAAGACCACGAAAACAAGATAAGCAACGAATTCAAGCCAGTCAAAATTAGATGTGAGTGATGAACACTCACCTTTGTTCGAAGCGGCCGAGACTCAAGCAAGGAGGCGAATGGCGACGAGAATCGAACGAGCGAGCGCCATCTTTCGTCTTCGATTTCTATGCCCTAGCTTCGTAAGGGGGAGAACGAGAGAGGCCGCCACCATTTTTCTCAAAGAAAATAGAAGTGGATCGGGTTCGAATGAATGAAAATAAGAAAAGGGGAGACCGGTTAAAAAACAAAAATGAAACAAGAAAAAAAAAGGGGATAGGTCGAACCGCATTCAAAAGTAAATGGCCGGTAATCACAAATTTCAAAGCTCACAACACTTAACCAATTTTATTTTATTTTATTTTTAAGAATTTCAACCCGGTATAAAAACTCCATCATCAATTTGCTAGCGACAATAATTATTTAATGACGATAATAAATTTTCACAAAAGCTCGGGTTGTTACACAAATATTTTCTATCTCCATTCAAATTACCAAGCACAAAACTAGATTTTAAAAATAATTTAAAACACTTTACTTTGAAACATATACCTTCAAAACATTTAAATTAAAACTATTTCAATAATTTGTTAAAAACACATATTGAATGAATATTTGAAAATAAGGTTACTTAATAAATATAAAACTGGATTTATACTTTTAAAAACATAATATTATGACATTCTTTGAATAATTACTACTATAATAGATAAAGAGAAAATACTTACTTAAGAACTTAAATATTAGAAATAAGAAATTTTCCAACACTTGCTTTTAAACAACTTTTAATCTTTTAACTTATATTTAAAAATTTACTTTGAAAACGTACTTGGCTATCCAGGGAGAATTCCAACTTCAATCACTTAAATCAATTTTCCAAATTGATTTCCAATTTATTTCCTTTTAATTCGGAATCTATTAATTTCAGATTTCATTTCTTGATTATAATTTAAAAATACTTTAACTAAAAATTCCAAGTTTTAGATTTCTCAATTACTTATTTATTCTTTTAAATAAATTTAAACTTTGAATTTTAAAATAATTCTTTATTCCTTTAATTGATATAACTTAAGTTTTACAATTCATCAATTTCATTTTATTAAAAATTACATTTCTCTTCATACTCGAAGTTATTTATTATTATTTTCCATATTACTTCTATTTCTTTTCAATTCATTCTTAATTTATTCAAACTTTCTATAATTATTTCGCTTACAAATTTACTTCCTTTTAATTTCCTTCAACAATCCAATTCATATATTTTGGTAATTCATGATACCGGAATATCCAATCAAACCATACATTCAATATTCCAATATAACACATCATAGGATATCAAATAATCAAAACAAAGAATATTGAATAATTTAAATAAATGTGAGGGGTCCAGTTGGATCCCTCTAACCTGTTTTCCCTGCATCCATAAATGTTAGCACAATATAATATGCCAATTCCAAAATATACCAGACTAAAGCACATCAATCAATTCAACCATTCAAGCAATTATTTAAATTTAATCATTTAAATTTAAATTATACTGAGTGAGATTAACTCACCTTTTATTTTCATTCGCAATCCACTTCAATATCGCCTTGGATTTCCAGATGTTTAACCTTAAATAAACAATTTACAATTTATTACTATTCGAATTATCAAACAATTTATCACCTTTTACATATCTGATTTTAACTTATAATTTGATTTAACTAGTTTCCCTTGGAAACTTTAGTATCTAAAATAATTAAACAAACAGATTAAACAATGTAATTACTACAATACAATTTAAAATAGACTAGTGAGTAAAACTATATATATTCTTATAAAATAATCTATATAGGTTAAACAAACTATTTTTTTAATATGTATATATATATATATAAACTCCTCACATTTAAAATAGCTCCCTCTTTTTTTTTATTAAAACCTTATCTAAAATCATATCTATATATATAGTTCACGATCTATTATATTATTATCTTAATATATCGTTCTAACTCAAGCATTCAAAATTTCTGTGTATCCGTATTAACTCGAATGGACAGAAAATTCCTGTTAATATCTTATTTCTGTTTATATGTTAAAACAAACTGCAAATATAATATATTTTTAATCCGTAAATAAATTTAGCTAATTAAAATCGAAATAAATGAATTAAATATCCTACTGTTATATTCTTTCCGACTTCTGCTCATTCAATTATTATTTTGTTTTTGTTTTTAAAAAAAAATGAAACGGAAGTTGAAATTAACAAATTGTAAATTATACCTCGAAGGAAAAGCATAATTAGGATATCCCCCGCCCCTCATTTGACACCACGAAACTTCACCAAGCTCGAACACCGCGAAACCCTACTGCCACAGCTCAATCTCGAGCTTGAAATTCCAATTCGATCCAAACGCTACCTTGTCGCCGCGTCCCACTTCCCACTGCTCGCGACTCATCCAACAACACGAGCCTCAATCGCGACCCACTCACCTGCACTCGACCCTATACTCCATGCGCGAGTACTACCGCCCACAGCTCCTTCCCTCAACATGACGTGATCGCCTTCCCTCCACCGAGCGTGACGATAGACAGGGAAGCACGCGGATCCAAAATCGATTCGATAAAAAGCTGCTGCCATTTATTTTCCTCTTCTCTTTTTTTTTTAATTTTCTGTTGCTCGCCTGAACAAAATGATTTGGGGGAAATAAACGATTTGGGGAGGGTAATTGCTCGGCCATTTATCAAAGATTTGTTTCGATTTTGATTTTGAGAGAATGGAAGGAATTGAACTGAAGGGGGTCTCGTGTTCGAAAAGAACGGCATAAGGTAAAGTGTGTTCGAGAAGGCAAAGAAAGCGTGCTGAGGAATGGATAGGATGGCGTATAGAGGAAGCTTAATTAATTAAATTAAATTTTATTAGGTTATTATCAATTAAATCCCTAGCACGTTAACATTTCGTACACTCACACACTAATCCCGATCTAAACGAAATTTGAAATCCGCTAATAATACAATATTACGGATCCCATGTAACTGGTTTCGACGAATTCCGAGACTGTCCCTCGGAAAGCTATTTTTAAATTCAGTTTAAACGATATAAATTTCGAAACTGAACAAACAACTTCCAAATTCAATTTTAACACTTTTACTGCCTTCACTGTCATCAATATAAATTTTATAAGCCTTCAAATTATTTTTAATCGGATTAAAATTCCAGATTCAACATTTTATTCAAATTCAAGTTATTTAATTCAACAATTTAATTGTCAATTAAATTATGATATTTGTAATTTAAGTTGATAATTAACCTTTAAATAATTAAAATCAATTAAATATTCCAATTTTAAATGCTAGAAAATTCCGGGTCGTCACAACAACCATCACTTTTAAATAATTTCCCCCAAATTATTTATTTTCAAAATATCTTCGCAAGAATATTTTCACACTTCAACCCTTTGAAAACAATTTTCAAATCACTTTCCTTTAGAGGAATAAATATCCAAATATTATTTATTTCCACTGAAAATTTGCCCAGTTCGAATACTTTAAAATAATCTAAATCACTTATCCAAAAATATACTTGGAAACACTTAAAATGAAAACTATTTTTAGACATTTTATTTAAAATATTAGTTATGAAATTTTTATAGTAATATCTCATATAAAACTTAAGCCCAAAATAATTTTAAAAATAATTTTTTTAGATAGAGTGTAATTATTTAAATAACCATTTTCTAAATCAAATACCAATTAAATCTTTAAAATAATCACTTCTATAATTAACTTAATCAATATTTACTTTAAAATTTAAAAATAATTTAAGAAAATAATTTCTCCAAAAACATTCTTTTTTTTATTTAAAACCAACTTCAGTACTTTTAATTTAAATTTAAAGCTACTTTGAAAACATACTCGGCTTTCCAGGGAAAATACACTTTCCATTCCAAAATAGTCCATTTAAATCAATTAACAAACCCTTTCCGATTTATTTCAATTTACATCCCAAATTCGTAAATTTCTTTCCACACTTTTAAAGATAAACAAATATTTATTTTTTTGAAAAAAATTGCCCATTCCTTTATAAATTCCATTGTGATTTATATTTCCAAATATACGACTTTCAAATCAATTTCCAAATCGATTTCCAAAATTTACTTTCAAACACCAAATCGATTTCCAAATCGATTTTCCAAAAACTTAATCCATTTAAAAATTATTCCCTTATTTATCCAAATTTATTTCAAAAACCATTAATCTAATATTCACACCTTTATTTAGATTTTAAAATACGAATTTTAAAATAAATTCTTTAACTTTTAAACAACACTACTCAAAATCCATTTATTTCCTTTTATTAAAAACTTTACCCCATACTTGGAATTTATTCAATATGATTTCAAAAATCAACATTTACCCTTTTCAAATTCCTTCTTTTAAATTAATTCAATTTTCTAAAATTAATTTACTTAAAATCTTATACTTTAATATCCAAAAATCCAATTATATATTTTGGTATTTTAAAATACCAGAAAATATTCAGACAAACCATAGCCTTCAATAAATTTCAATCACCAATATAATCATTCGAAGATTATCAATAAATCACATTACAACATATAAAATAAATTCAACCATTTGAGGAATCTAGTTGGATCCCTCCAACATGTTTTCCTGCATCCATAGATGTTAGCACAACAAATTAAATACCAATCCCGCTTCAAGGCGGGAAATCGCGGTATAAAGGGTCATTCGCTATTATGCGGGGCCCATAGGGTCTCATCCGCTATATAATGCGGGAAATCAATCGCTCCAATATACACACACTATTATATATAATATCACCCAACAGATAAATTATCAAATTCATCCAAGCACATCCAATAATTTAAATTTAAATATTAAAATTAAACAAAGCAATTCGATTGGGTGAGAAGATCTCACCTTTGCTTTTATTTTGCAATCCATTTCCCTTCCAGCTTGTTATCACGATTTCTAGACCTTGTATAAACATTTATACAGTTTATTAGTATTCGAATAAATTGAACAATTAAATTCACATTGGATAAATTTAACTAACCAATGATTTTATTTTAACTAATAATTTTTTTAGTTTAAACTAATTTCCCTTTTTATAAAATATGTTTAGCAACTAGAACAATTAAAATAGTTTTATTAAACAAATCTACGTTTGTCATATATTATTTAAAAATAAACTAGTAAATAAAATTTGGTGTGTATATATATATATACTTATTCTTCTTTGAACTGCATGTATAAAAATAAATAATTTATCGATTTTAAAAATCTACTTTTATATGAAATGTCACATTTTAAAATCCTGTATTCCAAAATCTAACATATATACTTATTTTATTTTATTTTATATTTACAAAATCCTTTATGTATAAAATTTTCTTCTGTTTGTTTGCATATTATTTAAACTAAAACAGATGTATATGTATGTTCAAAATTATATTATACCTTTTATAAAATTTAAATTAAACAGAAATTACCTAGCTACTTTGATAGAGGAAACCTGCCGTTGCCATCTCGTCTCGACATCGACGCAACCATGGTCGCACTCCCTGACTTTGACGAATTACATCCAGCTGTGCCAACAAATCGCGACAGTGGCCACGCCCATGCTTTCCAAAAAAATCGAAACCCTAGCCGCCATTTCGACCCGACGACTTCTCCACACTAACACGTCGCGGCCTCATGCGAGCTTCGCCTTTGCCTACCCAAGTCGCGATGCTGACCACTCGAACATGCCTTCATGCACGCGCAACCTCATCAAACTCATGAATCGTCGACATCACCACAATGCCTCTCCCTCCTCGCGCAAGAAGACGCCGCGCCTTTAACCAATGCTTGCTCGATTGTCGCGAGTTTCCAGGCTTCGATCGATTTGATTTCCCCTCTTTTTTCTATTTTGATTTCGAGATTAAAAGGAATTGCGGCCATTTATTTTCGATTTGAATCCTCCATTATCATATTTGAAATGAAGCCGAGAATCTTTGTTTTCTTTGTTCGCTATATATATATATATATATATATATATATATATATATATATATATATTTGAACGAGCTTGTAAAAATTATTATATTCTTAACGAACGCGTGTGAAATTACCAAAGAGAATGAAACACGTGTTTGAGTTTTACTCTACGTGTCCTTGCTTGCGGCAGTATTTTAATTTTATTATTTTATATTCAAATTTAAATTCAAATTCAAATCGTCTCTGTAAATGCAACTCAAAATCTCGATCTCCAATCGAGGCGTGCCGCTAGGCATTTACAATGTTATCTGTAACAACCCGCAAATTTAACGATTATATATTTAAATGTTTTATTTAAATATAGCGTCGTTAGTCGGATTTAGGTCCGAAAAGTTACTTTCTGCAAATGGCCGAATTGGAACTCGAAACCATTCCCATTGGTTCCAAAATGGCGTTTGCAATCTTTTTGAGTATAAGTTTTGATATGTTTGGAGTAAGTTGAATTTTTGCAACTTTTTCTATTTGGGTTTTGGGTTTAGGTTCAGCCCATTTGTTAGTTTAAACCCCTAACTCAGCCCTCTCCTCTCCATTTACCCTCATTTCATTTCTTTAACTCAAGCAAAACTGAAAATGGTGGAAGGGAAGAGGAAATAGAAATTGCAAGCCCTAGTTCTTCTTTGCAACTTGAATTCTTGCTCCAAAATCAAAGAGAAGCCATTGGTAAGCTCCTCTTCATCTTCTCTATCTCTTTCTCTCTTCAATCTCAGAAATTTCCTAAACCTAACTTAGGAAAATAATTGTTTTATTCTTAGATTGAAGCTAGTAGAGTTTAAGTGGATATTTGTTGGTCTTCTCCTTGCAAATTGAGCTTTTTCTTCTTTGTTTTGAGATAAAAGGTGAGTTTTGAACTCACATCTACTTCTCTTGATTATTGATGTAGGGTGAGATTTTTACCTCACATCTATGTTTACAACTATGTTGGATTGTTAGATATGAGTTCCTAACACTTATTCATGTGCATTTGCCTTTGGTTTGAATTGAATTGGTGAACATTTCATTTTTTGGTGTTTTGGAGTCAAATCCTTGAAAACCATAACTTTGATGCTTGATCATGGTTTTTGGTGGTGAATCGGAGTCAATGGTGTTGGGTTATCGATTGGCAAAATCCCCTTAAGTCCATTGCTCGACATGTTGCAAATGGGGTGAGTTTTCTCCTCCATTTGCTAGGCTGGAAAACATTTCCAGCTACAGCCAGTCGACTGACCCCCTGCCGTCAGTCGACTGACTGCAGAGTTTAAAAACTCTCGGGTTATGGTTCAGTCGACTGACTGCAGTTGGCCAGTCGACGGACCTGCTTCATTTTGTCCAGTGTTCCTATTTGTTTGTGATCTTCACTTTTATCGATTTAAATTGATTCCAATTAGTTGTTTATGCATATTTGACCTTGATGATTCCTTTTTGACTTCATCCACGGGTTTTATAAAATAATCTTCAAATTGCATTAAAAGCTCGTTTCTCTAATTTGTAAATTCTATTTAAAACGCAGCACACACACAAAATTTCGCACTTCGAGCGGAGTGGAAAGGAGATTAAATGATTAGGTAAAAGACGGACCATGAATCCATGCGTTTATCTCTTCGATTAATCCCCGACCTATTCGATTGATTGTTTTGACCTTTTGGTCTGGTTTACCGATGAGATGAGGTAAACTTTGTACTGCTTTGAGTGTAAAATTAACTAACGGATAGTAAACCTTTTAGTGCGAACGAGTGGTTATGGGACTCACGTTACCACTTTTCGGATTTCTTTTTGAGAGTTATGACACATTCTGCCAGTTAGTGGTGTCCAGTACTGGGTCTTTGACCTTCACCACTACGGTTTGTTGCCTTCGGGTATGTTGCCTTCGGGTATGTTGCCTTCGGGTATGTTGCCTTCGGGTTTGTGCCTTCGGGTTTGTTGCCCTTTAGTATCGCTTCCGATGTTGGTCGTTATGAGCCGCATGGGTGATATTGGGTTTCCCTTTAGTATTGCTTCCGATGTTGGTCGTTATGAGTCGCATGGGTGATATTGGTTTTGGAGTCTTCGGGCTCATGGATCCTTGTTTGTACAGTACTGAGCTCGAGCAAATTTTATGATGTTTCATTTATATGTATATTCCCTAGGTATCGCCCTTCGGTGTTGGCCTTTTTGAGCCGCATGATGTGTAGCGTTTACCTTGTGGAACTTGTATACCTTATGGGTATTTGTTATTTGCCTTTTGGCTTGCTTTGGGATATTCTTATCCTTTGTATCTATGAGTTTCCGATGATATGAGGCTTGTTATGTTATCATATGATTCATCTTTTGCTAGATGATTGTGTTATCTCTTTTGGAGATATTTGTTATCCCTTGCAACCTTGCAGGTTTATTATTGTTCAGTTTATCTAACTGATTTGTTTAGCTAGACTGACCGCTGTATTTTATACTCGGGTCACACCGAGATGTTTCAGGTTAGGTGCTTTTGGACTTAGCCTATTTTGCTTCCGCATGGACTATTCAACATGTTCCTTTTTTGTTAAAGCTTTTTGTGTAGTCCTTTTATTTGTAACTCTGATATATGTATTCTTTTGACTCGTCTGTATATTGTGGTTTGCTATACCACTTGACATGTATTATTTTGTATACTCTGTTATGTATCAATATATGTGTATATGATGATTTACTGTTCTGTGATGTATATTACATTTGAGTTGTTATATTCTGTTCTGATAGATCCTCCAACCACCTATGGTTTTGTTTTAAGTATTCATTGGGTGTGTCGAACCGCTTGGTATGTCTATTGTCGATGTATTCAATAGATAGTTAGAGCAAGGCTATAGATGGTCGCTCCTAACCAGCCTTATTCTCCGTGTTAGTTGACGGCATTACCCTGTAGTGTCCTTGGCTAGCGTGGGTATAGAGGTGGGGCGTCACAGCGTGGTATCAGAGCTGAGTTCAAGACAAAATATGATAAACACAGAATATATGCACATATTCCGGTACATCAAAGTATATAAATGATACAAATCTTTGAATCATCTTGCCTCTACTCATTCTGTGCCTTAGTGGTAGATAGAATGTGGGAATACGTCTAGGAATGCATTTTTGTTCCGTAGTATTCCGCATTTGAATTAATGTCATCCACCTTGTGAATAATCTTGTGCTTATCTAACTTTCAGCGTATGGCTGGAAGAGGCAGGGGACGACGTTCGGATGCTGGGAAATCCAGTGGCTCACATCCGGATGGCGTTTATATGTCTGCCGATCAGTTTTTGGAATTGTTTAGGAGCACTCAGCCTCCAGTTCCTCCTCGAGTATCTCCACCTCGCAAGTCTGCCTTTGCACGCCAGTGCAGTGATTTTTCTCATCTTGGAGGAAAGCCGTTTAAGGGCTCCGAGTCTGTTCTTGAAGTCCAAGCTTGGTTTCGCACGTGCGAGCGTATCTTCTCTCGCATGGATCTTTCTGACCATGATGGAGTTCTTGTAACTTCTAGCTTATTACAAGAGCGTGCTCTTGATTGGTATGAGCTTCTTGTGGCCAAAATTGATGAGTCTACTCTTTCTTGGACTCAGTTTCGGGAGTGATTTGAACTCAAGTTCGTTCCTGAATCTGAAAAAGTTTTATTGACCTGTCGCTTCCTTGAGTTGAAGTAAGGGAAATCTTCTGTTTCTGAGTATGTTTCATCATTCGAGGCTTTATCTAAGTATGGTCTTGAATTCATTAGCACTTCTTATAAGAAGAATTTGAAGTTTGTTTCTGGTCTTAAGAAATATCTTAAGAAGTCTTTGTTGCTCCAGCTTAAGCTTTCTTTTGAGGAGTTGGTTGATTATGCGCTTCATCTCGAGATCGTCGAGAAGAAGTGTGATAGTGATGTTGATGTTGAGGTTTCCAAGAACCCCAACAAGAGGCAATTTCCAATTCAGAAGTCCAGGCCTTTTCCTTCTAAGAAGAAGAAGAATGGTGGTCCTAGCTCTCAGCCTCAGTCTTCCGGAACACCTTTCATTCGGAAGTGTTTCAATTGTGGTTCACCTGATCATATTATTCGAGCTTGTCCTAAACCTCTCTTCTGCCGCTATTGAAAAAAGGAAGGTCATCATGTTTCAGCTTTCCCTACTGTTCCGGTTGGTGCCAAGTCTAGCAGGCTTTATGCTGCTAAGGCTTCTGAAGGTCCCTCTCAGTCCAAAGGTACCATCTATTTTGGAAGGTTCTATTTTATTTCATGATTATAGTATACGATTTCTTTTTGATACGGGTGTTTCACATTCTTTTGTATTGAAAAAGCTTGTAGATGATTTATCCTTGGACGTTTCTTGTATGGTTACTTCATTAAGGATTGCGAATCCTATTGTGGGATCCGCGACCCTTAGCTTGCTTTGTGATGATCTTGAGATTGTTATATGTGGATTTTCTTTTCGTGCGAATCTGCACGTTATTTCTTGTCTGGGATTTGATATGATTTTGGGTATGGACTGGCTAGTGAGATACGATGCCAGGATTATTTGTTCTGAGAGGATTATATATCTTCGACATCCGGATTCGCCTACTCAGTTATCTCTTGTTCTTCGGGATGTGGATAATTCCGAGATGGCTTTATATTCTCTTGATTCACGAGATGGTGATGACATATCTCGTATTCCTATTGCTTGTGACTTTTCTGATGTTTTTGAACCTGTTTCGGGTTTGCCACCCAAACGGGCAATTGAGTTCCGCATTGACCTCATTCCAGGCGCGCAGCCAGTTAGCCGTCCTCCCACGAGGATGTCTACAAGGGAAAATTAGGAACTCAAGAAGCAGCTTTTAGAGCTTGAGTCCAAGCAGTTGATTCAGTCCAGTTTTTCTCCGTGGGGATCCGCGGTCATCTTTGTGAAGAAGTCCGATGGAACTCTTAGGCTTTGCATTGACTATCGCAAGCTTAACGAGTTAACCATCAGGAATAGGTATCTATTACCTAGGATCGATGATATGTTTGATCTATTGAGTGGTGCTAAGGTCTTTTCTCAGCTTGACCTTGCCACGGGTTTTCATCAGTTCGAGTCGCAGAGGATAGCATTCCTCTTACCACTTTCCGCACTCGTTATGGTTCTTTTGAGTGGCTCGTTATACCGTTCAGTTTGACGAACGCTCCTACTTTCTTTGTTGATCTCATGAATCGAATATTCCAAGAATATCTCAATAAGTTTGTTCTTGTCTTCGTTGATGATATCCTAATTTATTCTAAGTCTGAAGCCGAGCACGCTAATCACTTGAGAATTGTCTTGAGTACCCTCCATCATCATCAGCTTAGAGCCAAATTCTCCAGGTGTCATTTTTGGGAGAATAGGGTTAAGTTCTTAGGCCATGTTGTATCTTCTGATGGCATTTCGATCGATTCCTCAAAGATCGAAGCCATCTAGAATTTGAAGAGCCTGAGAATGTTCATGAGATTCGTAGTTTCCTTGGATTGGTGGGTAATTACCGTAGGTTCATTAAGGATTTTTCCCGTGTTGTGCTTCCTCTTACTTGCCTTACTCGAAAAGGCGTTCGTTTTATTTGGTCCGACAAGTGTGAAGCTTCCGTTCAGACATTGAAGGAACTTCTCACTAATGCTCCTATTCTTGTGGTTCCCGAGGGGAATCATGATCTTGTTGTTTACACCGATGCCTGTGGTAGTGGTCTCGGTGCTGTTCTTATGCAGAAGGATCGGGTAGTGGCTTATGCTTCTAGGCAGCTGCATCTGAATGAAGTTCGCTATGCCACTCATGATCTTGAGTTAGCCACCATTGTCTTTGCCTTGAAGATTTGGCGATATTATTTATTGGGCGAGCACTTCATTCTTTATACCGATCATAAATCCTTGAAGTATTTGTTCACTCAAAAGGAACTCAATATGAGACAACAGCGTTGGCTTGAGTTTCTTGCTTCCTTTGACTTGATATCCAGTATACCCCAGGTAAGGGTAATCGTGTTGCAGATGTGCTTAGTTGCAAACATTCGGCTGTTGTTTCTATGATGCTTGCCGAGTGGGATATTCTTGAGACTCTATCTTTTTGTGAAATTCGAGATCGAGGTTCATCTTCTGATTCTCCTATTCTATTATTTAGTCTGGGAGGTCGACCCATTTTGTTGGATTGTATTGCCGATGCTCAGCTGCGTGATCCTGATTTGTTGCATCTTATTCAGCTTTGTGAGTCTGGATCCTGTGATGAGGCGTTGCGGGATTTCAGCATTGATTCTCATGGGTGTCTTCGCAAGAAGAACCATCTTTTTATGCCTTCTGATTTTGCACTTAGGCATGACATTCTTGATGATTGTCACCGTTCTAAGTATACCATTCATCCTGGTGGTAGTAAGATGTATGCCGATATGCATCGTCTTTATTATTGGGAAGGCATGAAGCGCGATGTGGCGGATTATGTGAGTAATTGCATAACTTGTCAGCGTATTAAGGCCGAACATCAGCGTCCTTCGGGTCTTCTTCAGCCTCTAGAGATTCCATTGGGGAAATGGGATCAGATTTCTATGGATTTTATTGACGGCCTACCTCGTTCGAGATCAGGTCATTCTAGCATTTGGGTTATTGTTGATCGCCTCACTAAGTCTGCTCATTTTGTCCCTATTAAGTCTAATAGGACTGCTTCGCATTTGGCTAAGTTGTATGTCAAGGAAATCGTGACACTTCACTGTGTTCCTAGTTCTATTGTGAGTGACCGTGATCCTTTATTCACGAGTCATTTTTGGCAGAGTCTTCAGCAAGCTTTGGGAACAAAGCTTAATTTTAGCACAACTTATCATCCGCGGTCCGACGGACAGATTGAACGGGTGAATCGTATCTTGGAAGATCTTCTTCGTATTTGTATTTTTGATTTCGGTGGTAGTTGGGAGGATCATCTACCTCTTGTAGAATTCTCCTACAACAATAGTTTTCAGTCTAGTATGGGTATGGCTCCTTTCGAATCTTTATGTGGAAGGCCATGTCGATCACCTTCTTGTTGGTTGGAATCTGGGGAGAAGCTTATTCTTGGTCCAGATTTTGTTCGTGATTCTTCCGAGAAGATTGATCTTATTCGGTTGAGAATGAAAGAGGCACAGAGCCACCAGAAATCCTACGCTGATAACCGTAGGAAGCCTCTCGAGTTCTCGATTGGTGATCTTGTTTTTATTCGTGTTTCTCCTTTGAAGGGGGTTATGCGTTTCAGTACGACTGGAAAATTGGCTCCTCGCTTTATAGGACCATTTCCTATTACTGAACGTATTGGCCCTATGGCTTATAGAGTTTCACTTCCTGCTCATTTATCTACCATTCATGACGTGTTTCACGTCTCTCAACTTCGGAAGTGTCTTCGAGGGTCAGATTCTGTTATTACTTCTCCTGATTTGTTAGAGCTTGAGGTCACACCGGACTTATCTATTGTACAGCAGCCTATTCGCGTACTTGACACGGAGGTGCGACACCTTCGAAACAAGGACGTGCCGCTCGTTAAAGTTCAATGGTCTGCTAGTCCCAATGACTGTACTTGGGAAACCAGAGAGTTTATCGAGCGATCATATCCGGGTTTTCTATCTTTCCTTGGCAATGGTGAGTTTATCTTTTTATCTCAAGCTTATTTCCTTCCCTTTTGAAGGTTGTATGCATGTAGTTGTTACAAATATCGTGTTTAGGAATTGCGGCGACGCAATTTTGTAACGAGGGGAGATCTGTAACAACCCGCATATTTAACGATTATATATTTAAATGTTTTATTTAAATATAGCGTCGTTAGCCGGATTTAGGTCCGAAAAGTTACTTTCTACAAATGGCCGAATTGGAACTCGAAATCATTCCCATTGGTTCCAAAATGGCGTTTGCGATCTTTCTGAGTATAAGCTTTGATATGTTTGGAGCAAGTTAAATTTTTGCAACCTTTTCTATTTGGGTTTTGAGTTTGGGTTCAGCCCATTTGTTAGTTTAAACCCCTAACTCAGCCCTCTCCTCTCCATTCACCCTCATTTCATTTCTTTAACTCAAGCAAAACTGAAAATGGTGGAAGGGAAGAGGAAATAGAAATTGCAAGCCCTAGTTCTTCTTTGCAACTTGAATTCTTGCTCCAAAATCAAAGAGAAGCCATTGGTAAGCTCCTCTTCATCTTCTATATCCCTTTCTCTCTTCAATCTCAGAAATTTCCTAAACCTAACTTAGGAAAATACTTGTTTTATTCTTCGATTGAAGCTAGTAGAGTTGAAGTGGAGATTTGTTGGTCTTCTCCTTGCGAATTGAGCTTCTTCTTCTTTGTTTTGAGATAAAAGGTGAGTTTTGAACTCACATCTACTTCTCTTGATTATTGATGTAGGGTGAGATTTTTACCTCACATCTATGTTTACAACTATGTTGGATTGTTAGGTATGAGTTCCTAACACTTATTCATGTGCATTTGCCTTTGGTTTGAATTGAATTAGTGAACATTTCATTTTTTGGTGTTTTGGAGTCAAATCCTTGAAAACCATAACTTTGATGCTTGATCATGGTTTTTGGTGGTGAATCGGAGTCAATGGTGTTGGGTTATCGATTGGCAAAATCCCCTTAAGTCCATTGCTCGACATGTTGCAAATGGGGTGAGTTTTCTCCTCCATTTGCTAGGCTGGAAAACATTTCCAGCTACAGCCAGTCGACTGACCCCCTGCCGTCAGTCGACTGACTGCAGAGTTTAAAAAACTCTCGGGTTATGGTTCAGTCGACTGACTGCAGTTGGCCAGTCGACGGACCTGCTTCATTTTGTCCAGTGTTCCTATTTGTTTGTGATCTTCACTTTTATCGATTTAAATTGATTCCAATTAGTTGTTTATGCATATTTGACCTTGATGATTCCTTTTTGACTTCATCCACGGGTTTTATAAAATAATCTTCAAATTGCATTAAAAGCTCGTTTCTCTAATTTGTAAATTCTATTTAAAACGCACACACACACGAAATTTCGCACTTCGAGCGGAGTGGAAAGGAGATTAAATGATTAGGTAAAACACGGACCATGAATCCATGCGTTTATCTCTTCGATTAATCCCCGACCTATTTGATTGATTGTTTTTACCTTTCGGTCTGGTTTACGATGAGATGAGGTAAACTTTGTACTGCTTTGAGTGTGAAATTAACTAACGGATAGTAAACCGTTTAGTGCGAACGAGTGGTTATGGGACTCACGTTACCACTTTTCGGATTCCTTTTTGAGAGTTATGACACATTCCGCCAGTTAGTGGTGTCCAGTACTGGGTCTTTGACCTTCACCACTATGGTTTGTTGCCTTCGGGTACGTTGCCTTCGGGTTTGTTGCCCTTTAGTATCGCTTCCGATGTTGGTCGTTATGAGCCGCATGGGTGATATTGGGTTGCCCTTTAGTATCGCTTTCGATGTTGGTCGTTATGAGCCGCATGTGTGATATTGGGTTTGGAGTCTTCGGGCTCATGGATCCTTGTTTGTACAGTACTGAGCTCGAGTAAATTTTATGATGTTTCATTTATATGTATATTCCCCAGGTATCGCCCTTCAGTGTTGGTCTTTTTGAGCCGCATGATGCATAGCGTTTACCTTGTGGAACTTGTATACCTTATGGGTATTTGTTATTTGCCTTTTGGCTTGCTTTGGGATATTCTTATCCTTTGTTTCTATGAGTTGCCGATGATATGAGGCTTGTTATGTTATCATATGATTCATCTTTTGCGAGATGATTGTGTTATCTCTTTTGGAGATATTTGTTATCCCTTGCAACCTTGCAGGTTTATTGTTGTTCAGTTTATCTAACTGATTTGTTTAGCTAGACTGACCCGTGTATTTTATACTCGGGTCAGACCGAGATGTTTCAGGTTAGGTGCTTTTGGGCTTAGCCTATTTTACTTCCGCATGGACTATACAGCTTGTTCCTTTTTGTTAAAGCTTTTTGTGTAGTCCTTTTATTTGTAACTCTGATATATGTATTCTTTTGACTCGTCTGTATATTGTGGTTTGCTATACCACTTGACATGTATTATTTTGTATACTTTGTTATGTATCAATATATGTGTATATGATGATTTACTGTTCTGTGATGTATATTACATTTGAGTTGTTATATTCTGTTCTGATAGATCCTCCAACCACCTATGGTTTTGTTTTAAGTATTCATTGGGTATGTCGAACTGCTTGGTATGTCTATTGTCGATGTATTCAATAGATAGTTAGAGCAAGGCTATAGATGGTCGCTCCTAACCAGCCTTATTCACCGTGTTAGTTGACGGCATTACCCTGTAGTGCCATTGGCTAGCGTGGGTATAGAGGTGGGGCATCACATTGTACCCCATTACGAACGCAATGGAAAAGGTTTCAAGTCCAAATTCGATTGTATGGAGAAGATTGCTTTTTGAACCCAGTTATTAAATTAAATTTTGGATATAAATCAAGTGCTTTTGCCTACTGTACGATCACACGACAACTCCAAATGCTACGAAAATTGAAAACCGATAATAAAACACTATTACGGATCCAATGGAACTGGTTTCGTTGAATTCCTAAATTGTGTCATGGAAGGCTATTTTTGAATATTGATTTAAACGATATAAATTCAAAACTGAACAAAACAGTTTTAAGCTCGATTTTGAAACTTCTATTATCTTCATATTATAAATACAAATTTTTCAAGCCTTCAAATTATTTTTAACAAGCTTGGAACTGAAGATACAATATTTTACCCAATTTTCAATTATTAAATTCAAAAATTTAATTGCCAAATAAACAGTGGTATTTTTAAATTCAAGTTAAACTAACATTCAAATATTTAAATTCAGTCAAATATTCTAATTTCAAATGTCAAAAATTCTGGATCGTCACAAAAGGTCAGTGTACTAATATTTTTTGAGTTATTTGATTGATATGTAAATATCAAAAAATATTGTGTAAGTAAATAATGTATTGTTTATTTAAATATACAGGCAGAGTCGGAAAGAAACTCTACAAATAGGAATAAAAATCCTGTCACTCATCGTGGAGGGTCTAAGCCATTCCAACAATATTGCCAGGAGTTGGTAAATTTATTAAATTTCAATCGTAAATAGTTTTTGTGCTGTATAATTTTGAATATACAATAATAGTACATAATAATCAATTTCAGGAAGTTGAGGCTTATGGTCATGTATCGTACATGGATGTATTTACCTGTATGCGTGCCATCGAGCATATAAACCCAAACGGGACTATTTCATATACATGGCATGCTAATAAATCTCGAAATAGCCATGTAAACATATTTTAGTGTACATACTATTAGTAATTGTTTTAATTATTAAAGTATAACGGATTAAGATATCATGATATAATTTTCAAATGTATTTTTATTTGTTCATGCAGGTAAGGTTTATGGAACAATGGCAGAAAGTCCTATAGGAAACTAGTCGAGAGAAGTCGACTATGAATGAGGAGGATATCATTTTTGAGTTAGTCATGGATCCACCTTCATAGAAAGGCATTATGGTTTTGGCAATCAAGTGGTAATGAATAATATCTTAAGATATAAAAAATTAGTAATCTTTCAGTTCTATAGAATTTCACATCACTTTAGTTTCAATAATAAGTTTATAGATATAATAATGTAGCTTTGATAGTAAGATTATAGTAATTGAACTTTTACTAAATTAAATAAGTATTGCAGGGTAGACAAAGGAGAGCCAGCCAAACCAAAGCTCAGATCGATCTGGTAGAGATCGAAGAGTTGAGAGCTAGGGTGGCGTAGCTAGAGGAGCAGAACTGTCGGCAGGCCATTGAGATGACATGGCTGTTGGACAAGCATATTGTTGAGTACATGCAGCAGTATGGTGGCCGCTTTCCATCTTCAACTGATTCCATAGGTGATTGACAGGAATGATAGGTATGTTTTTCTGTTTTACGTAACTATTTAGTAATTTTTGATGATACATTGAGTTAGTGGAGTTGGATACTTTGAAATGTTGTGTATATTATTGGATGGTACATTTGGTGATGGTAATTTTGACATTTGTGAGTTGATGGTGGGGAGTTAATGTTCCATAGTGTATATTTTGTATAATGACAAGTATGTACATTATGTTAACAGAGCATTGGTTTGATTTTATACGTGTTATGCTTGGTTTATTTCTTTATGTGATTTGATTATATTTTTATGATTTGATATTATATTGAATATCTAAATTGGATATGTGTTTGTGTGTGAATACATTATATTTTTGGATTGTATATAATAGGCTAGAATGTAGCAGAAAAATGTGAAATTAGTTTCAGCTTTTCCAACAGCTGGCGACGACCTCTAGGTCAAAAAGTTTCGACGGTTGGCGATGGTCGTCAAGTTGAAAATTTCCGACAGATTCCGACGGCTGATGGTGGTTTTTTTGCTCCCTATTGAACGTCCACGTGTCTTCGACAGTCGTCTAAAGCCTTGGGCCCACTATTGGTAGCCGTCAGAAAAGTTATGACGGAGGCTGTTGAAAACCATCGGAAAGAACTGTGAGGTGATGGGTCTACTTATGAAGGCTTTTTCCATCGATTTCTAACGGCTTTTGACGGCCACCAACGGTCGCTAGCCGTCGGAAATTGTACGTTTTCTTATAATGATTGTGGTGTAAACCTCAGCACTTAAGCAATGTTTACATTAACTTTGTACACTATTATATGTTGTACCTACACTATATACATAGGCGCATGCGATGTGCTCATAATCATTTGCAATTAATCAAATTAAATTGAATTAATGCTTTCCTAATAGGGCATTCAATTGAAATGTTAACATGTTCATTCAACATATTATCAATTTAATTAGAGATACAAAAATATTATTTTTCTCTCTCTCCAATTAATGTTGTTTACTTTCTTAGTTAATTGCATAACTATTAAAGAAGAAAACTAAAGGTTACTTTCTCATATTTATTTTAATGAGTAACTACTACACATATGGGTGTATTTGATACACTCATTCATATAAATTTATATAATATTCAAACCCTTTTAAAAAAAATAACCAAATTAATTAAAATATTGATTTTATTTAAAAGAAAATTTAGATAAGATCTAAATTCATTTAGACTTCGTAGGCCCGTTAATGATCCAAAATGGTGAAATTTTTGAAATTCACTCATTCCTTCCGCTACGAGCTAACCCATTTCCAACAATGGTCTAAATTAGTCACATTAGGGTTAACTAATTAAGCTTGCGCACTTAGTATGGTGTCTTGAAAGGTGATGTCTAGAATTGGAATTGGGTAATCAAGTGCCATATCCTACCTAATAACCTGTCTGGCCTGAAAGGCGGAGTAAACCCAAAGGTTACCCCTAAGAAAAGACCCAATTTAATTGGGCCTTGGGCTAATTTTCAAAATATTTTCGAAAATTAAGACAAGATTTTAAATTTAAACGTTAAATTAAAAATAAAAACTTGTTTATTACAAAAGGTTATAAAATAACAATTTTCAAAATATTTAAAAATGTAATGAAAAGTTCAAAATGTTTGAAACTATGTAAATATTAATTTCAAAAATTTTAAATTATTAATAAGATTAATAATATAAATTAATTAAACGAGTTAATTAATTAATACTTATATGCATGTATTATATATGTTGATATATGTTATGTTATTTTAAAAGTTTAAGATAACATAAGCATTCATGTATATATATATAAGATAAATTTTTTGAAATTAATATAATATAATTAAAATTGTTTAATTTATAAATTAATTCAAGGTCAGTTAGTTATCTATAAAGGTTATAGTAGATATGTCCAATGTAAAAGTTGTATTGGAATACTAGTTTAAAACTAATTAAAGAGTTAATTAATTAAAATTAATTAAATAAGATTTAATTAATAAAATGTTATAAATAAGATTATTGTATAAGTTAATTAAAATATAAAAGTTATATAATAATGAAACATGTATAATATGAGTGTATAAACTAAACGTGGAACATTAAAGAAACCCAAATAGACTTAAGGAATAAATACATACATAAACGTAAGTATACTGTGATTTCTGATGTGTCTAACACTTGAATCACGAGAGTATTTCATAAGAAATACATCATTCCATAAGTCGATATCACTCAATATAATATATTGAAGATTGTGAATTCTTCAATATAATGTTGTCCTCTACCATATATATATATATGTATATATATGTATATATATATATATATATGTATATATATGTATATATATATATATTCGTTGCATACTTCTTAGTTATAGAGAAAACTCAAGCTATGATGTTATGTGTAATATTATTAATATATTGAACAAATGAGGTAAGATCGCTATTGTATTTGTTGAGCAAACTCAAGGTACATATACTATACTTAGGCCATCACGATATGGTAGGTACGAGTGAATAATCTCTTTTGATTTGTTGAGCAAACTCAAGGTCAAAATTAGATTAGGACAAAGAAAAATAGGTTAGGAGTTGTATGTGATACAACCGATTAGGAGTTATCCAATATTTGCGGGGCTATGATTTGTTGAGAAAACTCAAGTTCAGAATACCAAGGCAGACGAGTCCTAACACCCACTGGTGAAGTCGAAAGACTTCTATGTTTCCTCTTAGGGTTTCTAGAAACATAAAAGACTAGTAGGAGCCTTATTAGAAAAATGAAATGGTAACATTTAGCATTTCTAATATGGTAATAACATATGCTAAATAATGTTATAATTATCTACAATGATAAATTTGTGCATTTAATATGATTGATAAAAATTTATCAATTAGCATACACAAACGAACTGAATTGAAAGTTGACAAATGGAAATATAATACCCATATAAAATTTTAAAACTTCTAATTCAATTTTAAAACTTCTATAACAACATTCTAATTCAAATAGAATTTATTACAACTTTATAGATCATTTTTATTCACATTAAATCCAATTATCAATTATTTCTGCAATTCCAAATATTAAATTAACAATTTAATTATCCAATTAAATCGAGATATTCGAAATATAATTTATTCAGCTTATAAATTCAATTTGTGCATATTTAAAATCAATTAAATATACGAATTTCAAATGACTGAAATTCCGGGTCGTTACATTCTCCCTTACTTAAAAGAATTTCGCCCTCGAAATTACCAAGTAAGAAAAAACCATAAAATCCATTAACTTTTCAAAAACAAATCGTTCAAATTAGATTACCAAAAGTTTAAACCTTTTAACTTTTCCTAAAATCCAATGGTTAAACTTACAAAAACTTTTCTAAGTTTCAAATCCATTCGTAGTTATCTTTTCAAACCAACTAATATCATTTAACTTTTAACTCGAAATCAAAATTTAGTTTTCACAAATTTCTCCAATTTTCCCAAAAAAAATCTAACGCCTTAAATTTTCAAAAAAATTCGCCAGCGTCTCCTTTGCGTGGCTCGATCGTAGTAGGATCACAACACACACACACACACACACACACACACACACATATATATATATCACAAATATACATCTCATTATCAAGGATGAGGCATCCCGAAGGGAAAAATGTAAAAATACGATATGTAATTCGAGATATGTACCTTATATATTATTAGCGAGCATATACGGCTAATATAACGCGAAAGCGAGCTCCAAATGCGAAGCAAGCGCAATCCGCACCTACTATACACTCAACAACAAATGAGAAACATGTATATATGAAAGTAATATCAATTACAACATATACATATGCAACAACTATATATGTCAATATAGAAAATGCAATCACCATAACAAATCCAACCATCAACCAACTATCATCCAACTAACATCCATAACCAAATCAATCAATAATCAAATCAATATAAACTCATTTTCTCATTAACATTCATTGAATTGGTTTTCAATTTAAATCACATTTAATTTATTAACATTGGATTTTATTAACATTCATTTACTCATATTCAATTAGTTAACATTCACTAATTCATATTCAAGTTAGTTCACTTCCAAATCAAATCAATTTCATTTCTATTTAAATTCACTTAACTTCCCATTTCGAATTCAATTATTTAACATTCAATTTCACTAATTCAATTTCATTAACACTTAATGAATTTCTATTTACAATCAACTAACAATCATCTATCAACCAATGCATATCCAATCATAACCAAATTTATTTAATTTACTCCCAACATTCAATTTGGTTCAACACTTTTAATTTCAATTGGTTTAACATTCAATTTAGATTGAATTATAGTATCATTATAATCACATTTTTATACAACATTTCCAATGTTATTATTAATTCACAACTTCTTAACTTAAGTTTTATTCAATTCTTAACAACAACATTTTCTAATGCTGATTCATTTTACAAATAAAGTTGAATTTCTTTATATAACTCAAATTCACATTCAATTAATTACTTCATTTATTAATTCACTTTATTAATTTACTTTGATACTAGTATCAACTTCATTTAACTTCACTTAAGTTATCTTTCATTTCAATTTCATTTACCTTCACATTCACATTCACTATACAACTTAAGTTCATCTCTAATTCATTTCAAATTCTATTTTATTTAACTTTTACTTAAGTCAAATTTCATCACTTATTCAAATATATATTTTGTTTTGCTTAACAAAATTGTTTAACCATTTTAATATTTGATTTTGCTTACATTTTTCTCACTTTATGTGACGATAAGGATTTTCGACTCACGAAGGTCGACATCAATACGTCCACTGTATCAACGGCCGCGAAATCGAAGACCGGAAAACCCGTTATGGTTAAAGAAGAGGTAGAAGATAGAAGAAGAAAGAAAGAAGGAAGAAAAAGCAACAGAAACAATATCAGAATCTCACAATCGCAGCGGAATAACATATAATAGATAAATCAATATTCTTTAAAACAAAGAATCATATCAGTTATTACATTACATCACATTACATTATCAGAGTTTACAACAACAAACAGCGGAAAAGAAATACTATATACTAGTTGATATGCCAAGCCATCCAACTTGCCTCCAAATCTCTACAGCAACTCCTGAATTCCAAAATATCCCGATAACCTGACTCTAGACTGCACGTGTGGAAATTGGTGGGCACCCAGAGTTTAGGAAGGAAACAATGAACTCCAGGTCAGTCATGGGACTGGTGTGAGAACTTAAAACAGTTATATCTTTAAAAATAAATAAAGAAATATTTTAAAATAGATTCGCAATGCTTTTGAAAATGTAACCACCATAAGGCCTCCCGCCACACACACAATGCAAACGCAGAACTTGGAGGAGATTTCTCCTTATGATAGTCAAAGATGCTTGATACGCAAATTTCTTTTCAATATTAATATTATAAGTGCAAAATGTGGAAAACCATTTCGAAAGTAGAATATAAATCTTAGCCAGCATAGGTACCATTATAGTATGCCCACTATAGCTACCATATTAGATGGCAGATTCTACAACTAAAACCGTACAAGGCTCGTATTGTTTCTTTGGATTTCCAACAAATGGTCAGGCCAAGGAACTTCCCATTGCCACATGGAAACGCCTCTGGAAGGATGCCTCGAGAACCTAACCGGATCTCTACCAACACAAGGCCAGGTTACCCCTAGCTGGGTAACTACTGACACGAGTATGCCATCCCTCGGTCGTAACCGACCTAAATCCTAGGATTCACCAATAACCACAAAATAATAAGTTTGCAGCAACAACATAGGTTAAGTATCAGGGCTCCATACCATAATACCACCTCTATCCAGAAGGAATGACATAGACTAAGGGGGCGCTATCCCCTAATAACCTTGCTGCATTCTTCCTGTTTTGACCATTTTCGAGGTGTGAGGTCCGACGAAGTCTCGTCCATAAAGCTATGCTTTATACAAAAGTCATGCTTTGATCAACAAATGCTCAAGAGCACTTCGTATGCCACATTACAATTTGGGAATATATCACTAGTAACCATCAACTACATAACCTCTGAGCTCGTATGTCTCATAAAAGGGTGTTAAGCTAAGAGAATAAATTCTCCGCCACCAACAGAAATATATTTGATAGAAACCAGATTTACATCTCAAATTGTAACGTCAGACACACATCCATACAAGTCTGTTCCGGGATCGAACAGAACCGAAGGCACTTCCAAAGAAGCCCTTGCAATCCAGATATTCACTAATCACGATCGGACTTCTCATCACAAAGGGTGATAAAATCTCTATATCGGAGATCAGCCGATGCAGAGACATTCGACAGTAATCCTTCCGTTTTCAAAAATATCTGGTCTTCAACACTGGTCTTCAAATACTATCCATTACGACATATCGCTATTCGGAATGGGATTTATGACACAAAGGTCCTCTCCCGGCTAAACCGAATAACGAACACTTATTTTAAAAATAAGTGTAGCATTCAAATTCAAGCAAATCACATAAATACCCATTTAAAGGTAAATATTGATAGTCGGCTATTTAACTATCAAGGCCAACAACCAAATATCCAGCACCATAACAATCACTAGGCCCTTTTCATTAATCTTCCATAAATTAAATAATTTTCCAGATATTCACTTCAATCTATCTTTAAAAAGATATGTCTCTAAACCATTTCAATTTCATATTGGAAAAGCAATTCCAAATACTTATTCATTTTCAATTTATCTTTAAATGATAAAAATCCAAAACATTTCACTTCATATTGGAAAACATTTCCGTACTTATTTAACAATAAGTAATTCACAAATCTATTTATTTTCAATACTTAGAAAATATCCAATATACTTAAAACACGATTAAGTACATATTTTTTTCCTTTAAGGAAAACGGTTTCTTTAAACACATTTATTTGGGTCAAAACGAATGTTGTGTAAAACATCGTTACGACAACCCAACATCACTAGTATAGGGATTCAAAATTTAGATAGATATATAAATCCCAATACTATACAAAAACATTTTCTTTTGAAAATCATTTACTATAACAACAGTGTTATAGTCCACCATTTCCTTATTTCTCAAAAACGTCTATTTCAACAATGAATGTTGAAATCTATGGTTTCGATCCTTAACACATTTTAAAACAACTTCAAATCGTTTTAGTTTTATTTAAAATATCACTTCCCCAAAACATTTCTTTAATATATTATTCACTGTCCAAAATCGTGAAAATAAATCATTTGTCAAATTCAACATTTCTACATATTTTAATTTAAAGGATTATCCACCGTCCAATATCGTGGATAATCTCCTTTAATAGTATATGATAATTGACTTATCAAAATAAGTCGATTTCGGATTTATAAAACAACGTTCATAAATTCACATTTATATATATTTTATAAAAACTTCAACTTATAAAATCCCTTAATTAACAAATTCTATTTAAATCTTATTTAAATGCCAAAAATCCCATTTATAAGTTAATTACTTATAAATCTTTTATTTTACAAAATCTATTCATTTTATAACTTCACAATTTATAAATCTATAAATTTCATTCACTTATGAAATCCATTTACACTTCGTTTTAACACTTATAAAAACTCGTTTTATAATTCCAATATTTTAATTAATAAATATCAATTTTATAAATCTTTTACATAACCCATTTATAATAATTTCAAAAATCTTTATTTAAACTATTTTATAAAATTCATTAACTCTATATTTCAAAAATCACAATTTAACTATATTTCTCAAAAATCATAATTTTTATATCATTAAAATTATAACGTTTATTTATTTAAAATGAATCAATTCCAAAATTAAAAAAAAGTATACTTTAAAAATCACTTGAAAAATCCTTTTAAATTTGAAAATCATCACTTAAAACACTTTTAATTTTTCAAAATAGGCCCAATGCCGCAACAGAACCAAATATAACAATCACGGTATCCAAACATCATATATCATATGGTAACAGAATATATCACAATATCTGTAAATAAATCAATACGGGTGAGGAATCCAGTTGGATTCCTCCAACCTGTTTCCCTGCATCCACAAATGTTAGCACAATACCAATCCCGTTCCAATATAGAATATCACGGTATATGGGATTTATTAAAATATTTTTCGCTATCATGCGGCACAATAGGGTCTCGTCCGCTATATAATGCGGGAAAATCAACTCCAAGTACATATATAATACCAATTCCACTTCAAGGTGAAATATCGCGGTATATGTGTTTAATAAATACCATCCGCTTAATATACGGTGTACAGGGTCTATTTCAAAGCAACAGATAATAATTTATCATTCAATCACACAATCAAGCAATTTTAAATATAACTATTTAAAATTTAAATCGAAACAATTTCGATTGAGTGAGTAGTTCTCACCTTGCTTCCAATAATAGTTTCAGCGTTTTATTTCGAATAAAATTAAACGCGCGTTTAATTTTACCCAAAATTTTCACTAACTCCAATCAATTCCAATCTAGCTCCATCTCGTAGTATTCGCGAATACGAACCCGTCGCAATTCGTTTCGTCCAAAACAGACCTCGTATGAAAGATATATCGCATTTTAAAGTTTGTACACATTTATAAAAATCAATATTTACAATTTCTTTTATTATTTTTAACCTTCATCATCACCGCCGTGCATTTCAAGCCAAGCAAAATTCAGGCCGCTCCTTCTTTGTCTTCTCCCACGCGTTCCTCTACAGGTTGTAAATCGCGTTCAAAACCCATATGCCGCCGTGAAAACCCTAATGCTCACGCCACCATCGCCGACTTATACATCGATCAGAGGCTACCACCTGATGCGCCTCTCCACGCCACGTCCACAGCCAGAGAGCAGTCGAGCTCGGCCATCCCCGAGCTTAGAAAAACATGAACAAATGTCGTGCCTTCATGCTCGAATTGCAGACAATCCACCACATGAAATCCAATCATAACCGTTGGATTCAAGGATCTCGTGACGTTCTACCAGTTTGTAGTTGAAACCTTCTTGAATTAACATGTGGATTGGAAGATAATTGAAGAAGAAAATGGGAATTTTTCGGCCATTAATTTTAATGGTGGCGACTGAAGCTTGAAATTAGGGTTTAGTGTAAAATGTGATAATTGAGGTCCTTATATAGAAAATTTCCGTGCACTATTCATCCCGAAATTTTCCGAACTCCAAACGAAGCGTGCCGCCTGGCATTTATAATGTTTCACCCCTATTCCGAACACAATGGAATATATATCGGGAGCCAATTCGATCAAATTTGGAGATAAGTTTTTGAATCGACTATTTAAATTCAAAATTCACTCGAATCGATTTCTACGCGTTTTAGCTTGCCCCGGACAAACCATAATCCCAATTGACACAAAATTTGAAACCATACAATAATATAACATTACGGATCCGATGAAACTAGTTTCGTCGAAATCCGAGACTGTTTGAAAAATGGCTATTTTAACTCGTCGGTTAAATATTAAAATATTCAATTTCTGCAAATTAACTTTTAATTCAATTTTAAAAGTTCTATAACATCATTCTAACTCCTATATGATTTAATACAACTTTACAAATCAATTTTAATCACATTAAACCCAATTTCAAATTATTTCAGTAATTTCAAATATTAAATTATCGATTTAATTATCCAATTAAATCTAGATATTCGAAATAAAATTTATTCGACTTGCAAATTTCACTTGTTAATATTTAAAATCAATTAAATATACGAATTTCAAATGACAGAAAGTCTGGGTCGTTACAAACTTCCCCTCTTAAAAGAATTTCGTCCTCGAAATTACCAAGTAAGAAAAAGTTACAGAATCCACAAACTTTTCAAACATCCATTCAAATTAAATTCCAAATTCACTTAAGTGTTTAACTTTCCCAAAATCCAATAGTTAAACTTCTTATAATAACTTTACTAAGTTTTCAAATCATACTTAGTTATCTTTTCAAAACCAACTATATCGTTCAACTTTCAACTTCAAAATTAAAGTTATAGTTTTCAAAAATTTCCAATTTTCTTAAAAATATTCTAACGCCTTAAATTTTCAGAAAATTTCACCGTAGTCTCCTTTGCGCGGCTCGATCCGAAAAAAAATGGCAATATATATCACAAATATACATCTCATCAAGTAATGAGGCATCCCGTAGGGAAAAAGTGTAAAAGTACGATATGTAATCCGAGATATGTACCTTATATATTATTAGCGAGCATATACGGCTAGCGTGAAAGCGAGCTCCAAATGCGAAGCAATGCGCAATCCACACCTACTAAACACTCAACAACAATGAGAAACATGTATATAGAAAATAATATCGATATACAACATATACCAGAAGCAACACAATATGTGCCAACATAGCAAATGCAACAAAAAGCAATAATTGCAATCATCAACCAACTAGCATTCAACTAACATCCATAACCAAATCAATACACTTTCACTTCTCACTAATATTCATTGAATTGGTTTTCCAATTTAAATCACATTTGATTCATTAACATTGGATGTTTTTACTAACATTCATTTATTCATATTCAATTAGTTTACATTCACTAATTCATATACAAGTTGGTTTACTTCCACATTCAAATTAAATCTATTTAGATTTACTTACTTCCAATTTGAATTCAATGATTTTAGCTTTTAGTTTCATTAATTCAATTTCATATGGATTTCTACAAAATCAACTAACCACCATCAAACAAACAATGTACATCCAACATTACCAAATTTCTTTAATTTGCTTACATTCATTCAATTTGGTTCATCACTTTTAATTAGCTTTAATGAATTAACACTTACATACATTATTTCATATCAATTTATTTACATTCAATTGATCTAACATTCAATTCATTCATTAATTCAATTTCTAATTCACTTTACCATATAAAGTTGAATTTCATTCATATAACTCAAGTTCATATCCATCACTTCACTTTATTAATTTACTTCGATACCAAAATCCTTTTCATTCAACATCACTTAAGTTATATTCCATTTAAACAATTTTGTTTAACTTAACTTAAATTTCCACTTATAAATCCAATTCAGATTCCAATTCTAATTCTACTTACTTACAAATTCGAAATGGATTTCAATTTCATTTTCTTGCACTTTCAAATTTTATTTATTCATTCACACTTTATTTTCCAACTTAATAATTATATTTCAATCATTTTATATAACATGCCAGAGTCTTTTCAATCTTCCAAAACCATTTTTGAAACCAACTCAATTATCCTTTGAATTTCAAAACCCAAACCCAAATTTTCCAAACAACTTCCATTTAAAACAACTTGGCAGCAATCCCTCTTTTGGAAACCCGAAAATGAACACCGTTGATGTAGCGATCATCAACGGAATTATTTTCCAACGACCGAAAAGAGTTAGAGCTTTTATCCCTCCAAAACAATTTTCCAAAACCCTTGAAAATCATTTTCAAACTCAAAAAGGAATTTAATCTTTTCCAAATTGCAAACCCTTTCAAAACATTTCCAAATATTCCTCTGGAATTTTACTTCCAATTACAAATCACATTTACAAATCTTTTACTTATATAATTTCACTATTTTTTCTTTACTTATATAAGATCATTTCACAATGGTAAATCATATTAATCATAATCCCATACTTATAATTCTTCGCTTATACAATTTATTCTTTTACAATTGTTTTTATTTAGATTATTCAAACATCCTTTAATTATCTTTTATATATATATATATATATATATATATATATATATATATATATATTCTTACATTTTCAACAACCAAATAATCAATTTATATACACTTTAATAATCCCTGAAAAATTATTCCTTTATATATAAAATATAATCAAGGTAAAATTATTCCATTTACCCTATTTTAAAACGATATCATGTCAAATTGTTCTGTATAAGTGTTTAGAGATTCCTATCAACGTTAATTACTCGTATTGACCAGAGTCCATATACCACTCAACAAACTAATCAACAAAATATAAAACAATTTATATTCACTAACAAATACGCACTCGTATCTATGATTACACTCAAACTCATTCTAGAGTACTACTGACTCCATATCTAATGAGTAATTCCCAACAGAGCCAAGGTTGTCTCTTAACCATATGCTCTGATACCAAATGTCACGATAAGGATTTTTGACTCACGAAGGTCGACATCAATACGTCCACTATATCAACTGTCGCGAAATCGAAGGCCGAAAAACCTTACCGTTAGGGTTAAAGAAGAGGTAGAAGATAGAAGAAGAAAGAAAGAAGGAAGAAAAAGCAACAGAAACAATATCAGAAACTCACAATCGCAGCGGCACAACATATAATAGATAAATGAATATTCTTTAAAACAAAGAATCGTATCAGTTATTACATCACATCACATTACATTACCAAAGTTTACAACAACCAACAACGAAAAAGAAATACTATATACTAGTTGATACGCCAAGCCATCCAACTTGCCTCCAAGTCTCTAGAGCAACTCCTGAATTCCAAAATATCCTGATAACCTGACTCTAGACTGCCCGTGTGGAAATTGGTGGGCACCCAGAGTTTAGGAAGGAAACAATAAACTCCAGGTCAGTCATGGAACTGGTGTGAGAACTTAAAATGGTTATATCTTAAAAAATAAACAAAGAAATATTTTAAAATAGATTCGCAATGCTTTTGAAAATGTAACTACCGTAAGGCCTCCCACCACACACATAATGCAAAAGCAGAACTTGGAGGAGATTTCTCCTTATGATAGTCAAAGATGCTTGATACGCAAATTTCTTTTCAATATTATTATTATAAGTGCAAAATGTGGAAAACCATTTCGAAAGTAGAATATAAATCTTAGCCAGCATAGGTACCATTATAGTATGCCTACTATAGCCACCATATTAGATGGCAGGTTCTACAACTAAAACCGTACAAGGCTCGTATTATTTCTTTGGATTTCCAACAAATGGTCAGGCCAAGGAACTTCCCATTGCCACATGGAAACGCCTCTGGAAGGATACCCCGAGAATCTAACCGGATCTCTGCCAACACAAGGCCAGGTTACCCCTAGCTGGGTAACTACTGACACGAGTATGCCATCCCCCGGTCGTAACCGACCTAAATCCCGGGATTCACCAACAACCACAAAATAATAAGTTTGCAGCAACAACATAGGTTAAGTATCAGGGCTCCATACCATAATACCACCTCTATCCAGAAGGAATGACATACACTAAGGGGGCGATATCCCCTAATAACCTTGCTGCATTCTTCCTGTTTTGACCATTTCCGGGGTGTGAGGTCCGACGAAGTCTCATCCACAAAGCCACGCTTTATACAAAAGCCACGCTTTGATCAACAAATGCTCAACAGCACTTCGTATGCCACATTATAGTAACCATCAACTACATAACCTCTGAGCTCGTACGTCTCAGAAAAGGGTGTTAAGCTAAGAGAATAAATTCTCCGCCACCAACAGAAATATATTTGATAGAAACCAGCTTTTCGTCTCAAATTGTAACGTCAGACACACATCCATGCAAGTCTGTTCTGGGATCGAACAGAACCGAAGGCACTTCTAAAGAAGCCCTTGCAATCCGGATATTCACTAATCACGATCGGACTTCCCATCACAAAGAGTGATAAAATCTATATATCGGAGATCAGCCGATGCAGAGACATTCGACGGTAATCCTTCCGTTTTCAAAAATATCCGGTCTTCAACACTGGTCTTCAAATGCTATCCATTACGACATATCGCTATTCAAAATGAGATTTATGACACAAAGGTCCTCTCCCGGCTAAATCGAATAATGAACGCTTATTTTAAAAATAAGTGTAGCATTCAAATTCAAGCAAATCACATAAATACCCATTTAAAGGTAAATATTGATAGTCGGTTGTTTAACTATCAAGGCCAACAACCAAATATCCAGCACCATAACAATCACTAGGCCATTTTCATTAATCTTCCATAAATTAAATAATTTGTCAGATATTCACTTCAATCTATCTTTAAAAAGATATGTTCTCTAAACTGTTTCAATTTCATATTGGAAAAGCAATTCCAAATACTTATTCATTTTCAATTTATCTTTAAATGATAAAAACCCAAAACATTTCACTTCATATTGGAAAACATTTCCATACTTATTTAACAATAAGTAATTCACAAATCTATTTATTTTCAATACTTAGAAAATATCCAATATACTTAAAACACGATTAAGTACATTTTTTTCCTTTAAGGAAAACGGTTTCTTTAAACACATTTATTTAGGTCAAAACGAATGTTGCGTAAAACATTGTTACGACAACCCAACATTAGTAGTATAGTGATTCGAAATTTAGATAGATAAATAAATCCCAATACTATACAAAAACATTTTCTTTCGAAAATCATTTACAATAACAACAGTGTTATAGTCCACCATTTCCTTATTTCTCGAAAACGTCTATTTCAACAATGAATGTTGAAATCTATGGTTTCGATCCTTAACACATTTTAAAACAACTTCAAATCGTTTTAATTTTATTTAAAATATCACTTCCCCAAAACATTTCTTTAATATATTATTCACTGTCCAAAATCGTGAAAATAAATCGTTTGTCAAATTCAACATTTCTACATATTTTAACTTAAAGGATTATCCATATCCAAGATCGTGGATAATCTCCTTTAATAGTCTATAATAATTTACTTATCAAAATAAGTCAATTTCGGGTTTATAAATCAACGTTTATAAGTTCACATTTATATATATTTTATAAAAACTTCAACTTATAAAAACCCTTAATTAACAAATTCTATTTAAATCTTATTTAAATGCCAAAAATCCAATTTATAAGTTAATTACTTATAAATCTTTTATTTTACAAAATCTATTCATTTTATAGCTTCACAATTTATAAATCTATAAATTTCATTCACTTACGAAATCCATTTATACTTCATTTTAACACTTATAAAAACTCGCTTTATAATTCCAATATTTAAATTAATAAATATCAATTTTATAAATCTTTTACATAACCCATTTATAATAATTTCAAAAAAATTTATTTAAACTATTTTATAAAATTCATTAACTCCATATTTCAAAAATCACAATTTAACTATATTTTTCAAAAATCATAATTTTTATATGATTAAAATTATTACATTTATTTATTTAAAATGAATCAATTCCAAAATTCAAAAAAAAGTATACATTCAAAAATCACTTGAAAAATGATTTTAAATTTGAAAATCATCACTTAAACACTTTTAATTTTTCAAAATAGGCCCAATGCAGCAACAGAACCAAATATAACAATCACGACATCCAAACATCATATATCATATGATAACAGAATATATCATAATATCTGTAAATAAATCAATACGGGTGAGGAATCCAGTTGGATCCCTCCAACCTATTTCCCTGCATCCACAGATGTTAGCACAATACCAATCCCGTTCCATTACGGAATATCATGGTATATGGGATTTATTAAAACATTATCCGCTATTATGCGGCGTAAAAGGGTCTCATCCGATATATAATGCGGGAAAATCAACTCCAAGTACATATATAATACCAATTCCATTTAAAGGTGAAATATCGCGGTATATGTGTTTAATAAATAACATCCGCTTAATATACGGCGTATAGGGTCTATTTCAAAGCAATAGATAATAATTTATCATTCAATCACACAATCAAGCAATTTTAAATCTAACTATTTAAAATTTAAATCGAAACAATTTCGATTGAGTGAGAAGTTCTCACCTTACTTCCAATAACAGTTTCAGCGTTTTATTTCGAATAAAAGTAAACGCGCGTTTAATTTTACCTAAAATTTTGAGTAACTCCAATCAATTATAATCAAGCTCCATCGCGTAGTATTCGCGAATACGAACCCGTCGCAATTCGTTTCGTCCAAAACGGACCTCGTATGAAAGAGATATCACATTTTAAAGTTTGTACACATTTAAAACAATTTCTTTTATTATTTTTAACCTTCATCATCACCGCCGTGCATTTCAAGCCAAGCAAAAACCAGACCTCTCCTTCTTTGTCTTCTCCCACGCGTTCCTCTACAGGTTGTAAATCGCGTTCAAAACCCATATGCCGCCGTGAAAACCCTAATGCTCGCGCCACCATCGCCGACTTATACATCGATCAGAGGTTACCACCTGATGCGCCTCTCCACGCCACGTCCACGGCCAGAGAACGGTCGACCTCGGCCGTCCCTGAGCTTAGGAAAACGTGAACAAATGTCGTGCCTTCATGCTCGAATTGCAGACAATCCACCACATGAAATCCAATCATAACCGTTGGATTCAAGGAACTCGTGTCGTTCTACCAATTTGTAGTTGAAACCTTCTTGAATTAACGTGTGGATTGGAAAATAATTGAAGAAAAAAATGGGAAATTTTTGGCCATTAATTTTAATGGTGGCGGCTGAAGCTTGAAATCAGGGTTTAGCGTAAATTGTCATAAATGAGGTCCTTATATAGAAAATTTCCGTGCACTATTCATCCCGAAATTTTCCGAACTCCAAACGAAGCATGGCGCCTGGCATTTATAATATTTTACCCCTATTTCGAACGCAATGGAATATATATCGGGAGCCAATTCGATCAAATTTGGAAGATAAGTTTTTGAATCGACTATTTAAATTCAAAATTCACTCGAATCGATTTCTACGCGTTTTAGCTTGCCCCGGACAAACCGTAAGTCTGATTGACAAGAAATTTGAAACCATACAATAATATAACATTACGGATCCGATGAAACTAGTTTCGTCGAAATCCGAGACTGTTTGAAAAATGGCTATTTTAACTCGTTAATTAAATATTAAAATATTCAATTTCTGCAAATTAACTTTTAATTCAATTTTAAAAGTTCTATAACATCATTCTAACTCCTATATGATTTAATACAACTTTAAAAATCAATTTTAATCACATTAAACCCAATTTCAAATTATTTCAGTAATTTCAAATATTAAATTATCGATTTAATTATCCAATTAAATCTAGATATTCGAAATAAAATTTATTCGACTTACATATTTTACTTGTTAATATTTAAAATCAATTAAATATACGAATTTCAAATGACAAAAATTCTGGGTCGTTACACTTTATAAGTTATACAACTTATTATTTAAACTTTTAAATTCAATAACTTATCTAATCTAGTTCCAATTATTTAACTTTACCAAAGCTAAATTTTTCATTTTGTATTATAAGTCATAATTCTTCTTACTTATATTTATTAGTTTCAACTTGGATTTTAAATCAAATTTTCTTATCACAACAAAACTTCAATTTCAATTTACTATTGGTAGCAAATCAATCACATAGAAACTCGAGAATGATACTGATGATGCTGTAGTCATCACCCTTATTATTTTCCAGCAACAGTAGTGAATTCGGTGCTTTATACTCTTTCAAAAATTTCCTTCTATTTATAAATCACATTTCCAAACCTTTTACTTATATAAGTTCACTTATTTTACTTTACTTGTATAATATCGTTTCAAATTTACTCATCTTATTTAGATTTATAATAACATAACCTCTTTAACTTTGAAAAACAACTTTCAAAATAAACGGATTCAAATTTTCAAGTTCTTAGTTAAATCCATTTTCATTTACAACTCAAATAGTTTCATTTCTTATATATAAGATTATTTCACAATTGTAAATCATATTAATTATAATTCCATATTTATAATTCATTTGCTTATATAATATATTCTTTTACAATTGTTGTTTTTATTATTTAGATTATTCAAACAGCTTTTATTAACTTATATATATTTACATTTTCAAACAACCAAACAATCAGTTTAATTTATATACACCTTAACTGAAAAATTATTTATTTATATACAAAATGTAATCGAGGTAAAATTATTTCATTTACCCAATTTAAAATAATACTACATCGACTTGCCTCGTTTAAGTGTTTGGAAATCCCTATTGATAACATGGCGTCCCACATACCGACCAGAATTCACAAACAGCTCAACGGATATGCAAACACAATACAAAATATTTTATATTCACCAACAAATACACGCTCATATATATAATACACTCAAACTCAATCTAGGGTGCTGCTGTCCTTATCTATAATGAGTACACATCAAAGCTTAGGAATATACAAAATCTAAGCTCTGATACCACGTGTGACGACCCGCAAATCCGTACCTTTTGAATCGACAATAATCCACACATGTCAGACCCAAAAAGCACAAACTGATGGAAAGTCAAAAGAAAGAAAAGAAGAGAGAAGAAGAGAAGAGAAGAAATAGAGAAGATAGAACCAAACAGAACAATATAGAATCTCACATCGCAGCGGAAAATATATAATATCATAGTTTGCGCCAAAGTTGGTCACAAACCCCAAGTATTGTGAAAGCACCAACTATGAATATAAATTAGCAATAATCCAAACAAAAGTCTCAGATCTAAGTAAGCAACGAGCAATAATCCAGAAATAACAAACAGGAACATGAGATTTATAGTGGTTCGGCTATCTCCGGCCTACGTCCACTTCAAAGTTTTATCTTTTATTAATGTTCTTTGCTGGTTACAAATGATTGCAGCAGATACAATGAATGAATTCGAATATAACAGCAATGGAAAGAAGTAGAATCGAATCCGGCAGAGTCTGGACGTCGAATAGCCAAAAGATCCCTTTTCTGTTGGCTTCAGGGGGCTATTTATGGGTGTAGGAAGCTGATATCACGCTCAAAATTCGGGACACTTCTTCTGGCACGTGGGTGGGCCCACGCGACCGGTCCCACCAAGTTTCGACTCGATCTGTGATCGATACGAAATGATTTCGTATCGATCAAGAAATGGTCCGATCGAGCTGAAACTTGGCAGGAACATTCTTTACCTTGTATGCAAGCTGCTGCAAAAATTTCATAGCATTTGGATCAGCGGTTTGGGAGATATAGTCGATACGAACTTGGATTGCTTGATGGCTGTTTGGTTCGAATCCATTGATTTGAACCGATCACTTCGAATCGATGGTAACGCGCGTGAACAAATTGACGTGGCACGCGCTCTTCGTGTCGATCCGCTTTTCACTTCGGTTTGATCGAGTCACTTCGAGCATTTCGCCGCGTTCGCCTCCATAACCAATGCGTCATCTCTAGCCAGTTTGACTTGATGGGTACGAACAAGTAACAATTCACGGATTCGAACAAGAACTCCTGATGGATACGAAGTGGCCACCGCCTGATGAATTCGAGACAGATGGATACAAAGAAAATGTATCCCTGATCGATACAAAGACAATGGATTCGAATGGAAGCTCATCCATGGATACAGACCGTGTCTAGCTGGATGGATACGAAACATGACATAGCCGATCGATACGAAGCGCATGCCCTGTTGATGGATACGAACTTGATCGGTGCGAGGCAAGGTTCCTCGATGGATTCGAACTCGATCGATGCGAAGTTGGTGGATACGAATTGAGACGTGGTGATGGATACAGATTTCATCGATACGAAGTTAATGCTGTCTGATGGATACGAAAATGTGACTTTCTCCTTCAATTTGTATCGATCATATTTTGAGCATATGAACTCAGATTGACCTGAAATTTGGAACATAGGCTTCCCTGGCTTTGCTTGTCATGTCTTGTCAATTGCAGCCTGATCCGGACTCGGACAAAATTCATCGATATCCATGGTTATCCTGCAATGCATAGCTGATATTCATGACTTGTTATTATAAATTTTCAGTTAATTTGTGGGTATCTCAGCTTTGCCAAAAGGTGGGATAACAATCATATCAATGATCTTTACAAAACAGAAACTGTATATATATACACATCAATCAAAGTTCAACAATCAATCAATAGTTATCAGCCTGAACAGTTATAATAACCTGTCCTTACAATTGCCGATAATATACAACAACAAACAAAGCACAGCGGATAATCAAACAAAACAGATATGCGTATACGTAAATGAAGATCTCCAGCTCTCCTGCTGAAGCTCCAAAAGCATCAATCTAAACTTGTAAATATACTCGGTCTGACCCAATTGTTGAAAGGGAAGAACGCCCGGATCGGTCTGGTAAACCAGCGTAAGAAACACACTCAACTGAATTTATTAAATTACCAAACTTTTCCTTAGTTTTCAAAACAAGAGTATCTCGTAAGACAAGTCCACACATAAACACGGACATGTTTTTACCTTACGATAACTAAAACATATCATATCAAATCCTCTAAGATTATAGTAGTGTCTACTATATACAAATAATATTAATCATAACCGAAATTGTTACATCGATTAAATTCCATCATATAGCCCAATTGGGTAATACAATCAAAATGGCAAACGCGTAGTGGAGTTTGGATTTCCATACAAATGACCAGGTGAAGGGACTACCTTTCGGCAGTACATCTCTAGAAGAATGTACCGAGAAACCATCATAAAGTTTCTCTACCAACACAAGACCTGCCCAACTCTATAACTTGATGGTACCGAATATGTCATCCTCCGATCGTTACCAACTTTTATAGAGGGCCATCTAGAATACAAACCACAATAATCAGATACACGACGTCATAGCGTGCAAAGATATATCTAGAAGAGGATGATCATACCCTAATGGGAGCGACCCACTTAGCCTTGACGCATCTAACCATGTTTTGGTCATTTTAGGTTGATGAGGCCTGACGAGGCAACGATTACCTTTCACAATCACATATCACATCACTTTGAATGCCATACGGCCATTTCCGTTGACTATTAATTGCCTTCCACAAAAATACAACCCTTAAGCTCATATGTCTCAAGGAGGGTGTTAAGCTAAGAGAAGTTGCCTTCTCCGCCACCACTGATGTACGTTTGTAAAAACCAATGTATGTAATCTATAGAAATGCAATGTCAGACAAACATCCATACAAGTTGTCCAGGAACAGGACAAACCGAAGGTATTTTCCTACCACATCCTGTCGGAAAATCCCTAGGACTAGTAGCGAATAGTCCTCGCATTGGATATTCCAAAATGAAGAGACCACTGCTACAGGATGTATATTGAGATTTTAACCATAAATGATCAACAAGCAGTCCCACTAGGAAAATCCAGAATATCAATATCATCACAAGCAACTGCACAATCGTCGTATATACATTGGTCCGAAGTGGTTTTCAGATAAATCTGATCCCGGTCTCTTCGCAACAACAACGCAAAAGCTTTTCTCAACCTCACACAGAAACTAAGTCTCATAGACTTATCACGTTTCCAACTTTCAACTTGCTATCCTACTGGACAAGTAGGAAGCTCGATAGATTGGAGTAATACTCCGCACTATACGAATCAATATCCTCAACACAAACGATAATCAAGCCTACACAGAAGGCTACGTACTAAGTGTACGACTAAATAGTTCCCACATCAAGTCGAGGAAATAAAATTTGGCAAAGTTTGACAGTCGGTTATTTAAGTATCTAAACAAACAAACAAATATTTAGCACCATAACAATCACTAGGCCCTTTTAACTAATCTTTTATTAATTAAACCACTTGCCAAATATTCACTTCAAATCATCTTTAAAAAGATATATTCTCAAAACCATTTCAATACTGGAAAACATTTCCCTATACTTATTTAATAATAAGTAATTCATAAATTAATTTATTTTCAACACCTAGAATATATATAATATACTTAAATCATGATTGATTATATATTTTATTCTTTAAGGAAAACATTCACTTAAACACATTTATTTGGGTCAAAACGAATGTTGCGTAAAACATCGTTACGACAACCCAAAATCACTAGTATAGGGATTCGAAAATAAGATAGATATATAAATCCCAATACTATATAAAAATATTTCCTTTCGAAAATTATTTACTATAACAACAATGTTATAGCCATCATTTCCTTATTTCTCAAAAACGTCTATTTCAACAATGAATGTTGAAATTTATGGTTTCGATGCTTAACGCATTTTAAAACATCTTCAAACCATTTATCTCCATTTAAAATATCACTTTTTTTAAAACATTTATTTAATCTATTATTCACTGTCCAAAAACGTGAATATAATTCGTTCACTAAATCCAATACTTCTACACATTTATTAAAAATTATCCACTGTCCAAAATCGTGGATATAGTTCTTTTACCAGTTATTGCTTTTATATATTCATTAAAGGATTATCCACTGTCCAAAATCATGGATATGTCTCCTTTAATAATCTTATTCAACTTATCAAATTCAATTGATTTCGGATTTATAAAACAATGTTTATAAATTCCATATATATTTTTATAAAAACTTCAATACACAAAATAATTTTATTAACAAATTCCATTTATCTCATTTATATGCCAAAAATCCAAACTATAAGTAAATTACTTAAATTCATTTATTTACAAATTCATTTATTTTATAACTTCACAAATATAGATTCTATTCTTTTATAAATCCATTTATAACAACATTTTAACAATAATAAAAACTCCTTTATAATTCAATTATTCTGATTTATAAAAATTCAATTTTATAAATCTTCTTTATAAACCATTTATATTAGTCAAAAATCTCAATTTAGACCATTTCACAAAATCATTAACTCCATATTTCACAAAAATCACATTTCAATTATATTTCCCAAAACATCATAATTTTATAACATAAAAATTATCACCTTTATTTATTCAAAATAAATCAATTCTTAACGAGTCAAAAATTCAATAAAACATTTATTTTCAAAATCACTTTAAAATTCTTTTAAATTTGAAAATCATCATTTTAACATTTTTAAATTACCAAAAGTAGGCCCAATGCTGCGACAGCACTAAATACGTCAACCGCGGCATCCAATACATCACATATAATATGATAACAGAATATATATCAATGTCTGTAAATAAATCTATACTGATGATGAATCCAGTTGGATCCCTCCAACCTGTTACCAGCAACAAATATACAAATTAGAATATGTAACGACCCAGAATTTCTGTCAATTAAAATTCATATATTTAATTGATTTCAAACATTAATAAGTAAATTTTATAAGTCGAGTAATTTATTTTTCGAATTCTGGATTTAATTGGGTAATTAAATCGATAATTTAATATGTGAAATTACAGAAATAATTGGAAATTGGGTTTAATATGATTAAAAATGATTTGGAAAATTTTATTTAATCATATTGGAGCTAGAGTGATGTTATAGAACTTTTAAAATCAAATTTAAAGTTAATTTGTGAAAATTGAATAATTGAATATTTAATTGACGGGTTAAAATAGTCATTTTTCAAACAGTATCGGATTTTGATGAAACCAGTTTCATCAGATCCGTAATGTTATATTATTGTATGGTTTCAAATTTCGTGTCAATCGGATTTACCGTTTGTCCGGGGCAAGCCAAAACGCATAGAAATTGGTATAATCGATTTAATTTAAATTCGATCGTTTATTGCTGTAACTCGCACAGATGATCGAATTGGCTCCCGAAACCTATTCCATTGTGTCCGGAATGCGGGTTTAACCCTAGAAATGTCGGTCACCGCGTGAGATTCGGAGTTCGAAAAATTGAAAATGAATAGTGTTTTCGTCAATTTTCTATATAAGGACTTCATTATTTTCATTTGCAAACAAAATTTAAAACCCTAGGCAGAAAACCCTAGCCGCCACTTATGTCTTCAATGGCCAGAAAACTCCCGTCTTCTTCCTCCTTTTTCTTCCAATCCACCAACAATCGTCGAAAACTGTCAACTACAAACGTGTAGAGGATGACGAGATGAACCAATCCAACGGTGGAGATCGAATTTAGGCGAATGGATTGATGGCAATTTCCATTGGAATGGCCAAATTCATGCACGCGTTTTGAGCACTAGACAGGGCCGAGCTTCATGAAATGGCATCTGAAGGTGGAGGCTAGCACGAGCTTTTGATGATGTAATCTGATCGTGGCCTTGGTGTTTGTGATGGGCTCGGCTATTAGGGTTTGACAGAGGCTCCTATGGGTTTGTCGCGTTCGATACCTGGATTAGGAAGATGATGGAAAGCACGGTCCTGATCTTAGGGTTAGAAAGCAACGACCTGGATTGAATCTGGGTATATAAATAAATAGAATTTGTGAATAAAATTATATTATAAATGTGTACGAACTTTAAAAATGTATAACTTTGTCATACGAGGTCGGAAAATTACGAAACGAATTGCGTTGGCTTCATTTTATCGAGCACTACGCAATGGAGCTGGTTCAGAGTCGATTGGAGTCAGTGAAAAATTTGGGTAAAATTAAACGCACGTTTAATTTTATTCGAAATGGAACGCTGCAACCGTTATTTGAATCAAGGTGAGAACTTCTCACTCAATCGAATTGTTTCAATTTAAATTTTAAATAGTTATATTTAAAATTGCTTGATTGTATGATTGAATGATAAATTATTATCTGTTGTATAGTAATAGACCCTATACGCCGTATATTAAGCGGATGTTACTTATTAAAAAAATATACCGCGATAATTCCAATTTGTATGGAATTGGTATTATATATGTATTTGGAGTTGATTTTCCCGCATTATATAGCGGATGAGACCCTATTGCACCGTATAATAGCGGATAATATT
This sequence comes from Allium cepa, assembly GCA_030765085.1. Classification (NCBI taxonomy): domain Eukaryota; kingdom Viridiplantae; phylum Streptophyta; class Magnoliopsida; order Asparagales; family Amaryllidaceae; genus Allium; species Allium cepa. Next base: position 67,039,776 of record CM060935.1, read on the forward strand.
TTATAAATCCTATATACCGCGATATTCCGTATTGGAACGGAATTGGTTTTGTGCTAACATTTGTGGATGTAGGGAAACGGGTTGGAGGGATCCAACTGGATTCCTCACCAATATTTATTTGATTACAGATATTTTGATATTTGTTGATTATCATATTGATATATGATGTTTTGATTGTTGTGATTGATATATTGTTGCTTTTGCAGCATTGGCCTATTTTTGGAGTTTTAAAAATATTAAAGTAACGATTTTAAATTTAAAAGGATTTTAAAGTGATTTTTGAAGGTATACATTTATAAATTTTTGAATTGTTAAAATAAATAAACGTTATAATTATTATTATTATAAAAGTTATGTTTTTGGGAAAATAATACTTCAGTATGATTTTGGAGTTATATATATAAGCTTTAATAACGATTTGTAAATTATTAAAAAGAATGATTTAAATTGGGATTTTTGAATTATTATAAACGATTTATATAAAAAGATTTATAATATTGATATTTATAAATTAAAAATATAGGAATTATAAAACAACTTTTATTAAGTGTTAAAATGAAGTATAAATGGATTTCATAAGTAAATAAAATTTATAGATTCATAAATTGTGAAGTTATAGAACGAATAGATTTTTTGTAAAATAAAAGATTCATAAGTAATTAACTTATAAATCGGATTTTGGCATTTTAGTTGATATTTTCGAACAAGTATAAATGGTATATAGATGAGATTTATAAAATATATATTTTATAAATCGAAATAATGGAATTCTAAAAGGGGTTCTGTTAATGGAAAATGAGGTTATAAATGGAATTTTATAAGTAGTAAGATTTTTTTAATTTTGTAAATTGAAGTCTTTATAAAATATAAATGGAAATTTATAAACATTGTTTTATAAATCCAAAACCGACTTATTTTGATAAGTAAATTATTTTAGATTTTTAAAGGAGATATATTCACAATTTTGGGCGATGGATAATCCTTTAAACAAAATGGGTAGAAAAATGTTGAATTTGGTTAACGAAGAATATTCATGATTTTGGGACAGTGAATAATATATTAAAGTGTTTTGGGGAAGTGATATTTTAAATAGAATTAAAACGATTTGAAGTTGTTTTAAAATGCATTAAGTGTCGAAACCATATATTTCAACATTCATTGCTGAAATAGACGTTTTCGAGAAACAAGGAAAAGATGGACTATAACACTGTTGTTATAGTAAATGATTTTTGAAAGGAAATGTTTTTGTATAGTATTGGGATTTATATATCTATCTAAATTTCGAATCCCTATACTAGTGATTTTGGGTTGTCGTAACGATGTTTTACGCAACATTTGTTTTGGCCCAAATAAATGTGTTTAAGAGAATGTTTTCCTTAAAGAATGAAATATATACTTAACTTCGATTTAAGTATATTGAATATTTTCAAAGTGTTGAAAATAAATGGATTTTTGAATTACTTATTATTAAATAAGTATGGAAATGTTTTCCAATATGAAGTGAATGTTTTGAGATTTTATCTTTTAAAGATAAATTGAAAATGAATATTAGAAATCGATTTGGAAATCGTATATTCATAGATATTTTGGAATTGTAAATTCACTATGGAATTTATAAAAGAAAGGGAAATGAATTTTACGGATTTGGAACGTAATTATAAAGTAAATCGTTAAGGATTTATTTAATTGGTTTAAATGAACCATTTTGAAATGAAAGTATTTCCGCGTAAGGAAAATGTTTGAAATTTGTTTCCAAAAGTTATAAAGGTGAAAAGTGATTTGAAATTTGTTTTAAAATGTTGAAGTGTGGAAAACATATATCTTGTAAAGATATTTTTGGAAACTAAATAATTTGGAAAATTATTTGGAACTTGGTGATGTTGTGCATATCTATTGATAGTTAAATAACCGACTATCAATATTTACCTTTAAATAGGTATTTGTTGTGATTTGCTTGAATTTGAATGCCACACTTATTTTCAAAATAAGCGCTCACTATTCGGGCTAGCCAGGAAAGGACCTTTGGGTCGTATAACCCATTCCGAATATGTGATACGTCGTTATGGATTGCATTTGAAGACCGGTGTTGAAGACCGGATATTTTTGAAAACGGAAGGATTACCGTCGAATGACTCTGCATCGGCTGATCTCCGATATAGAGGTTTTATCACCCTTAGTGACGGAAAGTCCGAACGTGATTAGTGAATATCTGGATTGCAAGGGCTTCTTTGGAAGTGCCTTCGGTTCCGTTCGATCCCGGAACGGACTTGTATGGATGTGCGTCTGACGTTACAATTTGAGATGTAAAGCTGGTTTCTATCAAATATATTTCTATTGGTGGCAGAGAATTTATTCTCTTAGCTTAACACCCTTCTCTGAGACGTACGAGCTCAAAGGTTATGTAATTGATAGTTACTAGTGATACATTCCCAAATTGGTAATGTGACATACGAAGTGCTGTTGAGCATATGTGATCAAAGCACAGCTTTTGTATAAAGCATAGCTTTGTGGACGAGACTTCGTCGGACCTTACACCCCGGAAATGGTCAAAATAGGAAGGATGCGACAAGGTTATTAAGGGGTAGCGCCCCTTTAGTGTATATCATTCCTTATGGATAGAGGTGGTATCATGGTATGGAGCCCAGATATTTAACCTATGTTGTTTCTGCAAATTTATTACTTTTTGGTTGTTGGAATCGAGGATCCTCGGATATAGATCAGTTACGATCGGGGAATGACATATTCGTGTCAGTAGTTACCCAGTTTGAAGGGTAACCCGGCCTTGTGTTGGCAGAGATTTAACCGTAACGTTAGGTTCTCGGGTCGTCTTTCCAGAGGCGTACCCATGTGGCAATGGGAAGTTCCTTGGCCTGACCATTTGTTGTAAATCCAAAGAAACAATACGAACCTTGTACGGTTTTAGTTGTATAACCTACCATGGAATGTGGCGGTAACCTGCTATTGAACATGGTAGCTATAGCAGGCATACGATAATGGTCGTATGTTGGCTAAGATTTATATCTTTACTTTCAAAATGATTTTTCCTACACTATGCACTAGTAATAATATAAAATGTTTCTTTTTAATGCGTATCAAGCATCTTTGACTATCATAAGGAGAAATCTCCTCCGATTCTGCGTTTGCATTGTGTGTGTGTGCGGGAGGCCTTATGGTAGTCTCATTTTTCAAAAAACATTGCGAATCTATTTTAAAATATCCCTGTTGTTTGTTTTAAAAGATAAACTGTTTTAAGTTCTCACACTAGTCCCATGACTGACCTGGAGTTTATTGTTTCCCTTCCTAAACTCTGAGTGCCCACCAATTTCCACACGGGCAGTCAACAGTCAGGTTTATCAGGATATTCTGGAATTCAGGAGTTGCTGTAGAGCTTTGGAGGCAAGCTAGATGGCCTGGCGTAGTATATCAGCTAGTATATAGTATTTCTTTTCCGCTGTTTGTTGTTGTACACTCTGATGATGTAATGTAATGTAATATGATGTAATGTAATAACTGATATAGTTCTTTGTTTAAAGATTATTCATTTCACTATTATATGTTGTTCCGCTGCGATTGTGAGATTCTGATATTGTTCTGTTGTTTCTTTCTATTTTGTTCTATCTTTTTCTCTCTTATTCTATCTTTTTCTTCTTCTTCAACCATAACATTTCGGTTTTCCGGCATTTGATTGCTCGGCAGTTGATACAGTGGACGTATTGATGTCGGTTTTCGAGCATCGAAAAATCACGATCGTTACATTTGGTATCAGGGCATATGGTTAAGCGACAACCATGGCTCTGTTGGGTATTACTCATTAGAGATAGAGTCAGCAGTACTCTAGAATGAGTTTGAGTGTAGTAATAGATACGAGCGCGTATTTGTTAGTGAATATAAATTGTTTTATACTGTGATGATTGGTTTGTTAAGTGGTATATGGATTCTTGTCAACACGAGTAATTAAGGTTGTTGATAGGGATCTCTAAACACTTGCACAGAACAATTTGACACGATATCGTTTTAAAATAGGGTAAATGAAACAATTTTACCTTGATTATGTTTTATATATAAAGGAATAATTTTTCAGAATTATTAAAGTGTATATGAATTGATTGTTTGGTTGTTGAATAAGTTAAATAAAAACAACAGCTGTAAAAGAATAAATTATATAAGCAAATAAATTATGAGTACGAAGTTATAATTAAAATGATTTACACTTGTGAAATAATCTTATATATAAGCAGTGAAATTATATAAGTAAAAGATTTATAAATGTGATTTATAATCTAAAAACAAAATTACAGAGAAGTGTTTTGAAAGGATTTGATATTTTGGAAAATTGTTTTGGAGAAATTAAAGCTCTAAACTCTTTTCGGTCGCTGGAAAATAATTCCGATGATGATCGCGACATCAATGGTGTTCATTTTCGGGTTTCCAAAAGAGGGATTGCTGCCAAATTGTTTTAAATGAAAGTTGTTTGGAAAATTTGGGTTTGGGTTTTGAAATTCAAAGGATGATTGAATTGGTTTCAAAAATGGTTTTGAAAGATTGAAAAGACTCTGGAATGTTATATAAAATGATTAGAATACAATTATTAAGTTGGAAAATAAATTGTGAATGAATAAATAAAATTTGCAAGTGCAAGAAAATGAAATTAAAATCCAAGTTAAATTAAATTTGAGTTATCATCAAAGACATGTGATTTGAAATTTAACTAAAGGAGAGTTAAATAAATTGATTTGGATTAGAAAAACTATTGAAATTGATGAATATAAGTGAAATAAGTTTTGAACTTATAATATGAGTTAATAAATTTAGCTTTGGTAAAAGTTAAATAGAATTGACATTAGAATTGAAACCTGAATTGGATTTATAAGTGAAAATTTAAGTTAAGTTAAATAAATTGATGTAGATTAGATAAGATGTTTGAAATGGAATATAACTTAAGTGATGTTGAATGAAGTTGATTTTGGTGTCGAAGTAAATTAATAAGTGAATTAATGAAATGAAGTCGTTAAGAATATGGACTTGAGTTATATAAAAGAAATTTAACTTTATTTGTTAAAGGAATTAGCAATTGAATTAATAAATGGATGGAATATTAATCAAACGAATGTAAAAAAACTGATATGAGATAATGAATGTAAGTGTAAATTCATTAGAAGCTAATGAAGTTAAGAAATTGAATAAATTGAATGGAAGTCAATTTAATATCAACCAATTGGAATTAAAAGTGTTGAACCAAATTGAATGTAAAGAAATGTAAATTAAATAATTTGGTTATGTTGAATATACATTGGTTGTTATTTGATTTTTAATTGATTGTGTATATTTCATTAAGTGTTAATGAAGTTGAAGTGATGAAATGGAAAGCTATAAATCATTGAAATCCAATTGGATGTTAAGTGACTCTTAAATAGAATTGAATTTGATTTGGAAATGAACCAACTTGAATACGAATAAATGAATGTTAGTAAAAAAAAACATCCAATGTTAATGAATCAAATGTGATTTAAATTGGAAAACCAATTCACTGAATATTAATGAGAATATGAATGAATATTTATTTGGTTATGAATGTTAGTTGGATGCTAGTTGGTTAATGGTTGGATTTGTTGTTTGGTTGCATTTGCTATATTGGCATATATAGTTGTTGATATATGTTGTATATTGATATTACTTTCATATATGCATGTTTCTCATTGTTTGTTGAGTGTTTAGTAGGTGCGGATTGCGCTTGCTTCGCATTTGGAGCTCGCTTTCGCGCTATGTTAGCCGTATATGCTCGCTAATGATAAATAAGGTACATATCTCGGATTACATATCGTACTTTTACACTTTTTTCCCTATGAGATGCCTCATCACTTGATGAGATGTATATTTGTGATATATATACTGTCTTATTTTTCGGATCGAGCCGCGCAAAGGAGACTCTGGCGAATTTTTTTGAAAATTTAAGGCATTGGAATATTCTTGAGAAAATTGGGAAATTTTTGAAAAATAAGTTTGGATTTGGAAACTTAGTAAAGATTTTGTAAGAAGTTTAACTATGAATTATGGGAAAGTTAAACACTTAAGAGATTTGAAAAATCCAATTTGAATGGTTTGTTTTGGAAAGTTAATGGATTCTGTAACTTTTTCTTACTTGGTAATTTCGAGGACGAAATTCTTTTAAGTGAGGAAGTTTGTAACGACCCAGAATTTCTGTCAATTAAAATTCGTATATTTAATTGATTTTAAATATTAATAAGTAAATTTTATAAGTCGAATAATTTATTTTTCGAATATATGGATTTAATTGGGTAATTAAATCGATAATTTAATATGTGAATTACAGAAATAATTGGAAATTGGGTTTAATATGATTAAAAATGATTTGGAAAATTTTATTTAATCATATTGGAGATAGAGTGATGTTATAAAACTTTTAAAATCAAATTTAAAGTTAATTTGTGAAAATTGAATATTTTAATATTTAATTGACGAGTTAAAATAGCCATTTTTCAAATAGTCTCGGATTTTGATGAGACCAGTTTCATCGGATCCTTAATGTTATATTATTGTATGGTTTCAAATTTCGTGTCAATCGGATTTACCGTTTGTCCGGGGCAAGCCAAAACGCATAGAAATTGGTTTAATCGATTTAATTTAAATTCGATCGTTTATTGCTGTAACTCGCACAGATGATCGAATTGGCTCCCGAAACCTATTCCATTGTGTCCGGAACGTGGGTTAAACCCTAGAAATGCCGGTCACCGCACAAGATTCGGAGTTCGAAAAATTGAAAACGAATAGTGTTTTCGTCAATTTTCTATATAAGGACTTCATTATTTTCATTTGCAAACAAAATTTAAAACCCTAGGCAGAAAACCCTAGCCGCCACTTATGTCTTCAATGGCTAGAAAACTCCCGTCTTCTTGCTCCTTTTTCTTCCAATCCACCAACAATCGTCGAAAACTGTCAACTGCAAACGTGTAGAGGACGACGAGATGAACCAATCCAATGGTGGAGATCGAATTTAGGCGAATGGATTGATGGCAATTTCCATTGGAATGGCCGAATTCGTGCATGCATTTCGAGCACTAGACAGAGCTGAGCTTCATGAAATGGCGGCTGAAGGTGGAGGCTCGCACGAGCTTTTGAATGATGTAATCTGATCGTTGCCTTGGTGTTTGTGATGGGCACGACTATTAGGGTTTGATGGAGGCTCCTATGGGTTTGTCGCGTTCGATACCTGGACGAGGAAGATGATGGAAAGCACAGTCCTGATCTTAGGGTTAGAAAGAAACGGCCTGGATTGAATCTGGGTATATAAATAAATAGAATTTGTGAATAAAATTATATTATAAATGTGTACGAACTTTAAAAATGTATAACTTTGTCACACGAGGTCGGAAAATTACGAAACGAATTGCGTTGTCTTCGTTTTGTCGAGCACTATGCAATGGAGCTGGTTTGGAGTCGATTGGAGTCAGTGAAAAATTTGGGTAAAATTAAACGCACGTTTAATTTTATTCGAAATAGAACGCTGCAACCGTTATTTGAATCAAGGTGAGAACTTCTCACTCAATCGAATTGTTTCGATTTAAATTTTGAATAGTTAGATTTAAAATTGCTTGATTATATGATTGAATGATAAATTATTATCTGTTATATAGTAATAGACCCTATATGCCGTATACTAAGCGGATGTTATTTATTAAAAATATATATTGCTATAATTCCAACTTGTATGGAATTGGTATTATATATGTATTTGGAGTTGATTTTCCTGCATTATATAGCGGATGAGACCCTATTGCGCCGTATAATAGCGGATAATATTTTATAAATCCTATATACCGCGATATACCGTATTGGAACGGAATTGGTATTGTGCTAAGATTTGTGGGTGCAGGGAAACAGGTTGTAGAGATCCAATTGGATTCCTCACCAATATTTATTTGATTACAGATATTGTGATATTTGTTGATTATCATATTGATATATGATGTTTTGATTGTCGTGATTGATATATTGTTGCTGTTGCAGCATTGGCCTATTTTTGGAGTTTTAAAAATATTAAAGTAACAATTTTGAATTTAAAAGGATTTTAAAGTGATTTTTGAAGGTATACGTTTATTAATTTTTGAATTGTTAAAATAAATAAACGTTATAATTGTTATTATTATAAAAGTTATATTTTTGGGAAAATAATACTTAAGTATGATTTTGGAGTTATATATATAAGCTTTAATAACGATTTGTAAATAATTAAAAAGAATGATTTAAATTGGGATTTTTGAATTATTATAAACGATTTATATAAAAAGATTTATAATATTGATATTTATAAATTAAAAATATAGGAATTATAAAACAACTTTTATTAAGTGTTAAAATGAAGTATAAATGGAATTCATAAGTAAATGAAATTTATAGATTCATAAATTGTGAAGTTATAAAATGAATAGATTTTTTGTAAAATAAAAGATTCATAAGTAATTAACTTATAAATCGGATTTTGGCATTTTAATTGATATTTTCGAATAAGTATAAATGGTTTATAGATGAGATTTATAAAATATATATTTTATAAATCGAAATAATGGAATTATAAAATGGGTTCTGTTAATGGAAAATGAGGTTATAAATGGAATTTTATAAGTAGTAAATTTTTTTTTTTTTAATTTTGTAAATTGAAGTCTTTATAAAATATAAATGGGAATTTATAAACATTGTTTTATAAATTCAAAACCGACTTATTTTGATAAGTCAATTATTTTAGATTTTTAAAGGAGATATATTCATGATTTTGGGCGATGGATAATCCTTTAAACAAAATGGGTAGAAAAATGTTGAATTTGGTTAACGAAGAATATTCACGATTTTGGGATAGTGAATAATATATTAAAGTGTTTTGGGGAAGTGATATTTTAAATAGAATTAAAATGAATTGAAGTTGTTTTAAAATGCATTAAGTGTCGAAACCATAGATTTCAACATTCATTGTTGAAATAGACGTTTTCGAGAAACAAGGAAAAGATGGACTATAACAATGTTGTTATAGTAAATGATTTTCGAAAGGAAATGTTTTGTATAGTATTGGGATTTATATATCTATCTAAATTTCGAATCCCTATACTAGTGATTTTGGGTTGTCGTAACGATGTTTTACGCAACATTCGTTTTGGCCCAAATAAATGTGTTTAAGAGAATGTTTTCCTTAAAGAATGAAATATATACTTAATTTCGATGTAAGTATATTAAATATTTTCCAAGTGTTGAAAATATATGGATTTGTGAATTACTTATTATTAAATAAGTATGGAAATGTTTTCCAATACGAAGTGAATGTTTTGATATTTTATCTTTCAAAGATAAATTGAAAATGAATATTAGAAATTGATTTGGAAATCGTATATTCATAGATATTTTGGAATTGTAAATTCACTATGGAATTTATAAAAGAAAGGGAAATGAATTTTACGGATTTGGAACGTAATTATAAAGTAAATCGTTAAGGATTTATTTAATTGGTTTAAATGAACCATTTTGAAATGAAAGTATTTCCGCGTAAGGAAAATGTTTGAAATTTGTTTTCAAAAGTTGTAAAGGTGAAAACTGATTTGAAATTTGTTTTCAAATGTTGAAGTGTGGAAAATATATATCTTGTAAAGGTATTTTTGGAAAATAAATAATTTGGAAAATTATTTAGAACTTGGTGATGTTTTGCATATCTATTGATAATTAAATAACCGACTATCAATATTTACCTTTAAATAGGTATTTGTTGTGATTTACTTGAATTTGAATGCCAAACTTATTTTCAAAATAAGCGCTAACTATTCGGGTTAGCCGGGAAAGGACATTTGGGTCGTATAACCCATTCCGAATATGTGATACGTCGTTATGGATTGCATTTGAAGACCCGTGTTGAAGACCGGATATTTTTGAAAACGGAAGGATTACCATCGAATGACTCTGCATCGGCTGATCTCTGATATAGAGGTTTTATCAACCTTAGTGATGGAAAGTCCGGACGTGATTAGTGAATATCCGGATTGCAAGGGCTTCTTTGGAAGTGCCTTCGGTTCTGTTCGATTCCGGAACGGACTTGTATGGATGTGTGTCTGACGTTACAATTTGAGATGTAAAGCTGGTTTCTATCAAATATCTTTCTGTTGGTGGGGGAGAATTTATTCTCTTAGCTTAACACCCTTTTCTGAGACGTACGAGCTCAAAGGTTATTTAATTGATAGTTACTAGTGATACATTCCCAAATTGGTAATGTGACATACGAAGTGTTGTTGAGCATATGTGATCAAAGCACAGCTTTTGTATAAAGCGTAGCTCTGTGGACGAGACTTCATCGGACCTCACACCCCGGAAATGGTCAAAACAGGAAGGAGGCAGCAAGGTTATTAGGGGGTAGCGCCCCTTTAGTGTATGTCATTCCTTCTGGATAGAGGTGGTATCATGGTATGGAGCTCAGATACTTAACCTATGTTGTTGCTGCAAATTTATTTCTTTGTGGTTGTTGGAATCGAAGATCCTCGGATATAGATCGGTTACGATCGGGGAATGACATATTCGTGTCAGTAGTTACCCAGTTTGAAGGGTAACCCGGCCTTGTGTTGGCAGAGATCTAACCATAACGTTAGGTTCTCGGGTCGTCATTCCAGAGGCGTACCATGTGGTAATGGGAAGTTCCTTGGCCTGACCATTTGTTGGAAATCCAAAGAAACAATACGAACCTTGTACGGTTTTAGTTTTATAACCTACCATGGAATATGGCGGTAACCTGCTATTGAACATGGTAGCTATAGTAGGCATACGATAATGGTCGTATGTTGGCTAAGATTTATATTTTACTTTCGAAATGATTTTTCCTATACTATGCACTAATAATAATATCAAATGTTTCTTTTTAATGCGTATCAAGCATCTTGGACTATCATAGGGAGAAATCTCCTCTGATTCTGCGTTTGCATTGTGTGCGTGTGCGGGAGGCCTTATGATAGTCTCATTTTCCAAAAAACATTGCGAATCTATTTTAAAATATCCATGTTGTTTGTTTTAAAAGATAAACTATTTTAAGTTCTCACACCAGTCCCATGACTGACCTGGAGTTTATTGTTTCCCTTCCTAAACTCTGGGTGCCCACCAATTTCCACACGGGCAGTCAAGAGTCAGGTTTATCAGGATATTCTGGAATTCAGGAGTTGCTGTAGAGATTTGGAGGCAAGCTGGATGGCATGGTGTAGTATATCAACTAGTATATAGTATTTCTTTTCCGCTGTTTATTATTGTACACTCTGATGATGTAATGTAATGTAATAACTGATATAGTTCTTTGTTTAAAGATTATTCATTTATCTATTATATGTTGTTCCGCTGCGATTGTGAGATTCTGATATTGTTCTGTTGTTTCTTTCTGTCCTGTTCTATCTTTTTCTCTCTTCTTCTATCTTTTTCTTCTTCTTTAACCATAACATTTCGGTTTTCTGGCATTTGATTGCTCGGCAGTTGATACAGTGGATGCATTGATGTCCGTTTTCGAGCGTCGAAAAATCACGATCGTTACAGAATATGTGTACAATGTCCGTTTCAAGGCAGACGCATGTAAAAAGGATCATCCGCTCATACACGAGAACGTATAGGATCATCTGCTCCACTAGGCAGGTATATATCCAAATACCAATCAATATATCATATATTATCCAAACAATCATCAATCATCATAAATAATATTTATTCTCACTTATATAAAAATATCAGTGAGTCAGAAAGAGTGGGTTATACTCACATTGCGTCCAATAGGAGTTTCAGTGTTTTATTCTGAATAAAATTAAACGCGCGTTTAATTTTACCTAAAATTTACACTAGCTCAAACAAATGCCAATCTAGCTCCATAATGTAGTGCTCGTCAATACGTTTCCAACGCAATTCGTTTCGTGCGAAACAAACCTCATATGAAAAAGATATGACATTTTAAAGTTTAAACGAATTTAAATAATATAATTTTCGATTTCTATTTTATATTTTAACCTCAACTCGATCTGGGTCGTTGATTTTTTCTTGCTTTACATCAGGCCGCATCCTCTTTCTTCTTCCCTAGGTAAAAGTCACGCACTTAACCCATATTGTCGCTCGAACCCTAATTATCGCGACTACCATTTATCACCTCGACGCCGATCAGCCAGCACCATTTCGAATCCCATCATCAACTCCGTCACCGCCCCAAATCATGGAGAGCTCGGTCGCGTATTTGCGTTGGAAAACGTACATGAACATCTCGGCTTTATACACAATTTCCCATCGATCCACGCAATATAAATCGACCACCACCGTTCAGATTATAGACGAGGATGTGCTCTACGATTTTGTAGTTGAAACTTTCTTGAATCGATTGACGGATCTGAAGAAAAACAAGAAAGAAGGGAACGAAATTCTAGCCATTGTTTTCAAAGTGGCGGCTTGCCCTAATGCTCTAGGGTTTTGATGCAAATGAAGAAAAATAGGTCCATATATAGAAAATTGCAAAACACTATTCATCTCGAAAATTTTCGAACTCCAATCGAAGCGTGCTGCCTGGCGTTTAAAATGTTTTACCCCTATTCCGAATACAATTGAATATATATCGAGAGCCAATTCGATTGTATTTGGAAGATAGATTTTCAAATCGATTATTTAAAATTTAAAATTCACTTAAACAGATTACTACGCGTTTTAGCTTGCCCCGGACAAACCGCAAATCCGATTGACACAAAATTTAAAATCATACAATAATATAACATTACAAATCCAATGAAACTGGTTTCGTTGAAATCCGAGACCGTTTGAAAAATAATTATTTTTACTCGTCAATTAAATATTAAAATATTCAATTTCTGAAATTTAACTTCTAATTCAATTGTAAAACTTCTATAACATCATTCTAATTCAAATAGAATTTGTTACAACTTTATAAATCATTTTTATTCACATTAAATCCAATTATCAATTATTTCTGCAATTTCAAATATTAAATTAACAATTTAATTATCCAATTAAATAGAGATATTCAAAATATAATTTATTCAGCTTATAAATTTAATTTGTGCATATTTAAAATCAATTAAATATATAATTTCAAATGACTGAAATTCTAGGTCGTTACAACGCAGGCTACATAGCAAGTTGAAAAATGATAAATGCATTTATCATTTTCCAGAAACTGTGAACATCATACAAAAAAAAGAAATACATACCCAGATGATTTAGAAACACTCCACCCAAATCCTTGTTCCTTCAATTTCAACAAACGAGCTTCCATTTTTGGACATAGCACACTAGTCCACTTTGATGCCTCTTCTCTACGATTAAACATTTGCATCACAAGTTTTACCCTAATTCCATCAAGACAAGCAGCAATAGGCAAACTTCTTTCATCCAAAATCTAAGAATTAAAACTCTCGGCTACATTGGACTTATTTTCACCATATCGCTTCCTCGGAAAAAACAAATCGGCCCAATGATCATATGGTTTATCATTCAAGTACTTATAGCTTTGGCACCTCCAATTTCTTTGTACTTGGATATGGCTTTTTCAAACTCATGATGATTAGAAGCTATAACACAATGCTCAAGTAGATGAGCTACCCAAACACCCCTTCCACTTTTCATAACGCTAGCAATATTATTTTGCATATGATGCAAACATTTAGAATGATGACTATTTGGAAAAAAAATTGGAATACTTAACAATAAACCCTAGTGTTTATCACTTAAAAAAGTTAATATTCTATCACAACTAAGAGCATTCTTTAGGTGTTCTAAAATCCAACTCGAACACTCTTCACTTTCTTTGGGAACAAGATCCATTGCTAATGGGAAAAAACCTGGGGAAAAAAAAAAGAAAATAATAATTCATTGTTTATGTATTGCATTTGAAACAACAAAATACACTATACTTGAAACAGTATTATCTAATAGTAGACAATCACATGAACACTATGCCCTCGGCCCAAATAAAAAAGGAAAAATAAATTTGCTGGAGGCAATTCTTTCTTCTTTTTTTTTTAAATTTGCTACTTGAATGCGTAGTCTACGCAGGAAGGGTAGAAATTGCAAAGATATGATACATAATTCATGCATACAATACAAAGACTTATATTCGAACTTCTAAAACATATATGCTTTTATCTTTTCTATATGCTGTTTAAATCATTAGTATACCTTATGTAAGAACTTTTAATAATGAGAAAAATGATAAATATGTTTAACATGTAGTAGTAACTATGATATATAAGTATGGCTTAATATGTTATTTGATTCTTTATCTTAAAAGATAAATGCATTTATGTTTTTTAACTCCTGTATACATTAACATTTTGTACATCAAATTAAAGAACATTAAATCTTTTACAATGTTTGTTTTGGATCAAATTTACAATAAGAAGGAGCATGGCTATACATTGAACAATTGTACCTATTTGTAACTACTTCAACTAGATTGAAGATGTTAGAGACAAAAACATATATGCATTTATCGTTTGAAATATAACAAATTCTGGTGAATCCAGTATAAGCAGTACGTATCATGACATTTGGTGGCTAAACTGAAAAAATAAAACATCTAAATTATGTATTATCAAAGAAAAAACAACCAACATTAATCGTCGTTAATTTTCAATAGAACTAAATTATGAGTATGAATTCATTTCTACAATGATTTCACATGCTAATCCCTAATGTGACGCCCCACCTCTATACCCACGCTAGCCAAGAACATTACGGTGAATGCTGTCAACTAGCACGAAGAATAAGGCTGTTGAGGAGCAACCATCCATGTAATTGCTTTGCGCGAGCACCGATATGTCAGATAGTATAACATGCATTTTATTTCAAGAGGAAACCCGACATACCGATACAAACACAAAGCTACTACACAGTGGCTATAATAATCTTCAGAAACAAATATAGAAATAAGCATAACACAAATCAGTCACAGATAATTCATATCACAAAGGCGGAAGAAGATATGAATATATGATTAACATATGGAAGTGTATATCAGAGTAGTGGTCAAAAAGATCCACAATAATACAAAAGAATAGCAACACGTGCTATACAAAAGAATACAACTATGAGTCTATATCTCAAGTGTATACAACAAAATAAACTACTAATCTAAGTAGTTTGCCAAAAGTCAGAGTAATGAATCCCAGGGAAGAAGTCAAGCAGAAGCACCTGTAACATCTCGGTCTGACCCGAGTATTATTTGATAAGAAAATAATAAACGGATCAGTCTAACTATAAATATCAAATGACACGATATAGGATAAGAGATATGACTGAACACATAATAATCACAATGCCAAGCTGTGATATATTTAAGCAGTTGAAAATCATCAAGGGATTATTCAATGTCACAAAATCTACACAAGAATCACAGAAACGTCATACTCCTAATTTAGTTCACCAAACCATAAATATTGACGATAATATCAATGTCAATCACAAAAGTCAATGACACACAAATTCTAGAATTCAACACACGAAATCCAGAAATCACAAAAGTCAATGACGCACAAATTCACCAATGCACAAATATCGATAAACCTTATCGATGGAAATCACGAAAATTGGTGAAACACAAATTCTAGAAATCATCTCAAGAAATCCAGAAATCACAAAGAGGGGGAGGCCTATCACAAACGGGAGCATAAAGCTCTCCAACACGTGTATCACAAACGGAACGCTAATTCCATGGTTGCTAACCATCACAAATTGAGCCGAAGCTCCACAAACGGCCCAAAGACCATGGGTTGCTACCCCACCAATTTGAGTCGAAACTCCACAAAACGGGGTTTAGTCTCCCTCGCAGACAAAGAGACATCGCACATTGCTAGTCTAAATCACAAAGATGATCATCATGATCAACGAGAAGTGTCAATTACACTAAGCTAGTAAATATATGAGTTTAGCTTCATGTCCCATAACCACTTGCTTAACTTAAATATTTACGAACAAACTGTAGATCTCCACTATAAAATTGTCACAAGGGATTCAATCGAACAAGTCCAAGAATTAACCGACAAAGTGAACACAAGCGTTTCATACCACTTGTTTTACTAAGTCGTTTAATTAGATTTCTCATACGAGTGAGGTAAAGGTTTATATATACTAATAGATTGGAAAACGGTTTTATAAACTAGTTTGGTATTAAAATAGTATTGAAATCATTTGAGGAAAGAGTTTTGATATTTACTACTAGTATAGAAAACCTTTATATTTTTAAAGTGACAAAACACAAAGAAGATTGTAGGAACAATCAATCACTAAAATTCACATACGAAGATGTGAATAAAAATCCAACGAAACCGATAAAGAATCCATCAAAATGGATATTCAAAAATCCCTAAAAAGGAGTCATCAAAGTCATAAAAAATGATAACAACACATAGGAAACAACACGAATCGATTGAAGTTGGAAATTCAAACAACTAGGCGAAATAGGCAAAAATGCAGCAGGTCGGTCGGCCGGCTACAGAGCTCGGTCGACCGGACCCTGTTCTCAAAATTCCTCGGGAAGCAGGTCGGTCGGCCGAACCCTGTACTCGGTCGACCGAACCTTAAACAGAGAAGTGCTTATGCACTTGGCAGCAGGTCGGTCGGCCGGCTACAGTGCTCGGTCGACCGGACCTGTTGCCAGTCCCCTCCCAGTCCATCCAATTGAGGTCCAACCTCCACCAAATTGCATTCTCTCGAGCAACGACACTAAGGGATTATGCCAATCAACTACCCGGCCCTATATACTCCTCGATGCATCACCAAACACGTGTTCAAACATTAAAGTTATGATTTTTAAAGGATTGAACCCAAAACACCAAAAATTGGAATATTCACCAAATCAATCCAAACCAAAAGCAATTGCACACGAATAAGTGTTAGGAATTCATACCTAACAATTGAAGATAAATATAAGCATCGATGTGAGATAAAAATCTCACCTTCTTACAAAATCAAAAAAGAAGAAGCTTGAAAGCAAATGGAGAATCAACCTCTCTTCAACACAACCCAAATGAGCTCGAATCAATGGGTTCTCTTGAATTTGGAGCTAGGAATTTGATTTGCAAAAGAAAACTAGGGTTTTGGAGTTTTAATTTCCAATCTCTCCCACCATTATTGCCTTAGAATTGAAAAGAGAAGAAAATGAGGGTGAATGGGGGAAGAGTGGCTCAGTTTTGAGTATAAGTTAAACATAGGGCTGAACCCAAACCCAAATCCAAAGTGAAAAGTAGCAAAAATCAACTTTCTCCAAACATATCGAAGCTTATACTCAAAAAGGTTGCAAACGGCATTTTAAACTCAATGGGAGTGGTCCCGAGTCCTAATACGATCGTATGCAAAAAGTAGCTTTTCGGACCAAATTCCGAGTATTGATAAAATATTTAAATAAAATATTTAAATATAAAATCGATAAATATGCGGGTTGTTACAGACTCCCCTCCTTAAATAAATTGTGTCCTCGCAATATTTAAGAAGAAGATATGTAGTAACAACCATAAAAGCATATTCAACACAAAAGAAATTTGAAATAAGAATTTCACCTCAAAGAGCACGAGAAAGTAAGTCCGGATGTGTTCGCTCGATGTACTCTCTAGATTCCCAAGAACAATCCTTAGGATTTGAAGACCATTGAACTTTAACAAGCGGAACATCTTCATTTTGAAGTCATTCGACCTCCGAAGCAATGATACGAATAGGATGTTGCTCATAAGTTAAATTAGGCGAAACTTCAATCTCTTCCACAACACCGGGCTCAAGAATAGAATCGGAATCTCGAAGGCATTTCCGTAATTGAGAAACGTGAAACATGTCATGAATAGCAGAAAATTGAGCCGGTAATAAAAGGCGATAAGCCATGGAACCAATACGTTCAGTGATAGGAAATGGCCCAATATATCGAGGCGCTAATTTTCCCGATCGACTGAAATGTACAACACCTTTCATAGGTGAAACACGAATGAACACAAGATCTCCCACAGAAAATTCTAACCTCCTTCTTTGGTTATCGGCATAGGATTTTTGTCTACTCTGGGCTTCTTTCATCCTATGACGAATAAGATCAATCTTTTCTGTGGAATCACGAATAAAATCTGGACCTAAAACCAGCTTCTCACCGGCCTCAAGCCAACAAGAAGGAGATCGGCATGGCCTTCCATAGAGTGCCTCGAAAGGGGCCATACCAATACTAGATTGGAAGCTATTATTATAGGAAAATTCAACAAGTGAAATATGATCTTCCCAACTTCCACCAAAATCAAGCACACAAGAACGAAGAAGATCTTCAAGAGTTTGATCCACACGCTCAGTTTGTCCATCGGACTGGGGATGATAAGCGGTGCTAAAATTAAGCTTCGTTCCCAAAGCTTTTTGAAGACTCTTTCAAAATCCACTAGTAAACAACGGATCACGATTGCTAACAATAGAAGTAGGAACCCCATGCAATTTAACAATCTCTTTGATAAAGAGCTTGGCCAAAAGAGGAACGGTTCGGTTAGACCGAACGGGAATAAAATGGGCAGATTTAGTAAGCCTATCAACAATCACCCATAAGCTATCATGACCCGAACGAGAACGGGGAAGACCATCTATAAAATCCATGGAAATTTGGTCCCACTTCCAAATTGGAATTTCTAAAGGTTGCAATAACCCACCGGGCCTTTGATGTTCGGCCTTAACGAGTTGGCAAGTCATGCAACGCTTAACGAAGTTAGCGATGTCAAGTTTCATTCCCTCCCAATAATAAAGTCGCTTCATATCCGCGTACATTTTACTACTACCGGGATGAATGGTGAATTTAGAACGATGAGAATCTTCTAAAATATCCTTACGAAGATCAACAATATTTAGTACGATAAGTCTACCAAATTTTCGAATGCTGCCACGAGAATCGATATCAAATTCTTTCAATCCTTCAATATCAATTTTATCCCTAATATTTTGGCCAAGAAGAGCCATTTCAGGATCTAGCCTTTGAGCTTCAAGAATGCGGTCTACAAGAGAAGGATGAGCCTCAAGGCTACATAACACAAGTGATGAACATAAATCAGAGACACGGTCTCGAATCTCACAAGAGGATAATATCTCGAGATCATTCCATTCGGATATCATCATAGAAACAACCGCTTGTTGCTTGCGACTAAGTGCATCGGCAACACGATTTCTCTTTTCGGGAGTATAAAGGATATCGAGATCATATGGTGCAAGAAATTCGAGCCAACGCTGTTGACGCAAATTAAGTTCCTTTTGAGAGAATAAATACTTCAAGGACTTATGATCGGTATAAAGAACAAATTTTTCTCCTAAAAGATAATGACGCCAAATACGAAGGGCGAAAACAATAGCCGCGAGCTCTAAATCATGAGTGGCATATCTAGTCTCAGCAGGCTTCAATTGCCTAGAAGCATAAGCAATAACACATTCTCTTTGCATGAGAACGGCACCCAAACCAACACGACTAGCATCGGTATAAACAACGAAATCTTGATTCCCCTCGGGAATAACAAGAATAGGAGCATCAGAAAGAAGTTCTTTTAATTTCTGAAAAGACGTTTCACATTTGTCCGACCAAATGTATTTAACGCCTTTCCTCGTTAAGCTAGTGAGAGGCACGGCAATCTTAGAAAAGTCTTTGATAAATTGGCGGTAATAACCTGCCAATCCAAGGAAACTACGAATCTCTGTCACACTCTCCGGTCTCTTCCAATCTTGAATCGCTTCAATCTTTGAAGAATCCACGGAAATTCCGGATTCGGAAATAATATGTCCGAGAAACTTCACACGAGATTGCCAAAAATGGCATTTAGAAAATTTTGCCTTCAAACGATTACTCCTAAGAGTTTCCAACACAATCCGAAGATGCTTCTCATGCTCCTCCTCGGTTTTTGAATACACAAGAATATCATTAATAAAGATGAGGACAAACCGGTCGAGGAAGTCTTTGAAAACTCTATTCATAAGGTCAACGAAATAAGCCGAGGCATTCGTTAGACCAAATGGCATAACAAGCCATTCATAAGATCCATAACGAGTACGGAACGATGTCAAAGGAATGCTATCCTCTGCAATACGAAGCTGATGAAATCCAGTAGCTAAGTCTAATTGTGAAAAGACTCTAGCACCAGTAAGTTGATCGAATAGATCATCAATCCAAGATAAAGGATATTTATTTTTGATAGTAAGATCATTAAGCTTGCGGTAGTCAACGCAAAGCCTAAGTGTACCATCGGATTTCTTCACGAAAATAGCCGAAGCTCCCCAAGACGAGGAACTAGAGCGAATAAATTGCTTCGTCTCCAATTCAGATAATTGTTTGCGCATCTCCTCGTTTTCTTTATTGGGCATACGATAAGGAGGGCGAGTGATAGGTTGAGCTCCAGGAATGAGATTAATTATGAACTCAATTGCTCGCTTAGGTGGTAATCCTAAAACGGGCTCAAATATGTCGAAAAATTCACGAACGACGTGAATAAGAGAAATAATATCACCCTCATCATCATCATCGTCATCACGAGGGTTTGAAGAATATAAAGATGCAACCAAAGCGGAATCCGAATCTTTAAGAATAACAGAAACCTGATTAACAGATAGTGGATGTCGAAGATAAATAGTCCGCTCAGGACATAGGATGTGAGCTTCATAACGATTAAGCCAATCCATTCCCAAAATCATTCCAAAGCCTAAATAACGCATGACATGCAAATCGGCTAGGAAAGGAAAATCACACAAAATAATCTCGACATCTTTACACAATAAACTGATTGTTGCGGATCTACCAACCGGATTCGCAATTCTCAAAGAAGTCATTAAACACAAAACATCCAAAGAAAAAGTATCAACAAGTTCTTTTGATATAAAAGAATGGGATGCTCCCGTATAAAAAAGAACTCGAATAGGATGATCATGAAATAAAATAATTCCATCCAGAATAGAATGAGAAATACCTTGGCCACGAGATGTGTTGCCAGGGGCTTGAGCAACATTTAACTTTCCCTCCTTCTTGCCCTGAAGCTTGGGGCATGAAGATATAACATGACCGGGAACTTTGCAGTAGCGACAAGAGAGAGACTTTGGGCACTTGTTCGCATAATGGTCCTTCGAACCACAATTATAGCATTCCCCACGACCAAAGGAAGAAGTCTTTGCCACGGAGGTTGCTTGCTTACCTTTCTTATTGGGATAAGGGCCTTTGAATTTGTTTGGCCTTTTCTTGTTGTTGAAGTTTGGTTTGGAACCCACCACTTCAACATCATTCTCCTTATCCGCCTCTTCAAGACGAAGAGCGATATAAATGAGTTAGTCGAAAGAAACTTCTAATTTTAGAAGTAATGGCTTCTTGAGATTTTTGTTTAAGCCGTAGACGAACCTCTGATTTTTCTTCAATGGGTTGTTTATGTATTCAACACCATATTTGGAGAGAGATTCAAAAGACGCGACATAATCTGCCACGGAAGATTCACCTTGAACAAGGTCTATAAAACGGCGAGCCAAAGTCACCTTCTCAGCTTCTGGTACGAATTTCAACTCGAAGCGTTCCTGAAATTGCTCCCAGGTGAGATCCGCTTCATTAATCTCAGAAATAAGAAGCTCGTACCAGTCCAATGCTCTTTCTCGGAGCATACTAGAGGCCACCTGAACTTGGTGAAGGTCAATAAGATTCATGCGAGAAAAGATTCGATCGCATGACCTTAGCCAAGCCTATACTTCAATAATAGTTTCGGAACCTTTGAATGGCTCCTCACCCAAATTAGTGTAATCGCTACACAAGCGTAAAAATCCCGACTTTGGGTGAGTAGGTTCCGGGTTAGCTCCAGCTGCTTGAGCATTCGTCACTAAACCAAGAAGCTGTTGAGCAGTCATAAAAACTCCATCTTGGGGTGGAACACCAGATGGTCCAGCTCTGGGACGGCCTGGTCTAGACATTTCTCTTCCTTTGGAAAGAAAGAAGAACAAGAAGAAGATTATTCACCAAATTGAATATCAAGCAATCTTGATAGATAAACAAGGAATCATAAGGAAAATAGGATGAATCGGTACGAAGACTCGAATTAAATCCTAAAGCACGACTCCTAAGATGGACTTAGGACGATGATCCTTGTTATAATATTCCATATTGTTCCGAAGTTTGGCTTTGATACCAAGCTGTGATGCTCCACCTCTATACCCACGCTAGCCAAGAACATTACGGTGAATGCTGTCAACTAGCACGGAAAATAAGGCTGTTGAGGAGCGACCATCCATGTAATTGCTTTGCGCGAGCACCGATATGTCAGATAGTATAACATGCATTTTATTTCAAGAGGAAACCCGACATACCGATACAAACACAAAGCTACTACACAGTGGCTATAATAATCTTCGGAAACAAATATAGAAATAAGCATAACACAAATCAGTCACAGATAATTCATATCACAAAGGCGGAAGAAGATATGAATATATGATTAACATATGGAAGTGTATATCAGAGTAGTGGTCAAAAAGATCCACAATAATAAAAAAAGAATAGCAACACGTGCTATACAAAAGAATACAACTATGAGTCTATATCTCAAGTGTATACAACAAAATAAACTACTAATCTAAGTAGTTTGCCAAAAGTCAGAGTAATGAATCCCTGGGAAGAAGTCAAGCAGAAGCACCTGTAACATCTCGGTCTGACCCGAGTATTATTTGATAAGAAAATAATAAACGGATCAGTCTAACTATAAATATCAGATGACACGATATAGAATAAGAGATATGACTAAACACATAATAATCACAATGTCAAGCTGTGATATATTTAAGCAGTTGAAAATCATCAAGGGATTATTCAATGTCACAAAATCTACACAAGAATCACAGAAACGTCATACTCCTAATTTAGTTCACCAAACCATAAATATTGACGATAATATCAATGTCAATCACAAAAGTCAATGACACATAAATTCCATAATTCAACACACGAAATCCAGAAATCACAAAAGTCAATGACGCACAAATTCACCAATGCACAAATATCGATAAACCTTATCGATGGAAATCACGAAAATTGGTGAAACACAAATTCTAGAAATCATCTCAAGAAATCCAGAAATCACAAAGAGGGGGAGGCCTATCACAAACGGGAGCATAAAGCTCGCCAACACGTGTATCACAAACGGAACGCTAATTCCATGGTTGCTAACCATCACAAATTGAGCCGAAGCTCCACAAACGGCCCGAAGACCATGGGTTGCTACCCCACCAATTTGAGTCGAAACTCCACAAAACGGGGTTTAGTCTCCCTCGCAGATAAAGAGACATCGCACATTGCTAGTCTAAATCATAAAGATGATCGTCATGATCAACGAGAAGTGTCAATTACACTATGCTAGTAAATATATGAGTTTAGCTTCATGTCCCATAACCACTTGCTTAACTTAAATATTTACGAACAAACTGTAGATCTCCACTATAAAATTGTCACAAGGGATTCAATCGAACAAGTCCAAGAATTAACCGACAAAGTGAACGCAAGCGTTTCATACCACTTGTTTTACTAAGTCGTTTAATTAGATTTCTCATACGAGTGAGGTAAAGGTTTATATATACTAATAGATTGGAAAACGGTTTTATAAACGAGTTTGGTATTAAAATAGTATTGAAATCGTTTGAGGAAAAAGTTTTGATATTTACTACTAGTATAGAAAACCTTTATATTTTTAAAGTGACAAAACACAAAGAAGATTGTAGAAACAATCAATCACTAAAATTCACATACGAAGATGTGAATAAAAATCCTACGAAACCGATAAAGAATCCATCAAAATGGATATTCAAAAATCCCTAAAAAGGAGTCATCAAAGTCATAACAAATGATAACAACACATAGGAAACAACACGAATCGATTGAAGTTGGAAATTCAAACAACTAGGCAAAATAGGCAAAAATGCAGCAGGTCGGTCGGTCGGCTACAGAGCTCGGTCGACCGGACCCTGTTCTCAAAATTCCTCGGGAAGCAGGTCGGTCGGCTGAACCCTGTACTCGGTCGACCGAACCTTAAACAGAGAAGTGCTTATGCACTTGGCAGCAGGTCGGTCGGCCGGCTACAGTGCTCGGCCGACCGGACCTGTTGCCAGTCCCCTCCCAGTCCATCCAATTGAGGTCCAACCTCCACCAAATTGCATTCTCTCGAGCAACGACACTAAGGAATTATGCCAATCAACTACCTGGCCCTATATGCTCCTCGATGCATCACCAAACACATGTTCAAACATCAAAGTTATGATTTTTAAAGGATTGAACCCAAAACACCAAAAATTGGAATATTCACCAAATCAATCCAAACCAAAAGCAATTGCACACGAATAAGTGTTAGGAATTCATACCTAACAATTGAAGATAAATATAAGCATAGACGTGAGATAAAAATCTCACCTTTTTACAAAATCAAACAAGAAGAAGCTTGAAAGCAAATGGAGAATCAACCTCTCTTCAACACAACCCAAATGAGCTCGAATCAATGGGTTCTCTAAAATTTGGAGCTAGGAATTTGATTTGCAAAAGAAAACTAGGGTTTTGGAGTTTTAATTTCCAATCTCTCCCACCATTATTGCCTTAGAACTGAAAAGAGAAGAAAATGAGGGTGAATGGGGGAAGAGTGGCTCAGTTTTGAGTATAAGTTAAACATAGGGCTGAACCCAAACCCAAACCCAAAGTGAAAAGTAGCAAAAATCAACTTTCTCCAAACATATCGAAGCTTATACTCAAAAAGGTCGCAAACGGCATTTTAAACTCAATGGGAGTGGTCCCGAGTCCTAATACGATTGTATGCAAAAAGTAGCTTTTCGGACTAAATTCCGAGTATTGATAAAATATTTAAATAAAATATTTAAATATAAAATCGATAAATGTGCGGGTTGTTACACCTAACGCAGAAGAAACTATAATGAATTGAATTGGATATTACCACATTTGAAACAACCAAATGCACTATATTTGAAACAGTACTATATAACAGTAGACTAATCACTTGAAAAAAATGCAATATGTACACGACAAAATTCACTAGAACAATCACTTAAAGAAACAGTACTATTTTACATAAATTTATAACAAGGAACTAATGCAAACAGTACAAAGTAAATACAACAGCAAAAAAAGATCAAAATCAGTACCTTGATTTCCATTTTTTGCAGTGGCAGGCATCAAAATACCACTTTGCCCTTTCAAAAAGGTAGCATCTAAAAACACAATAGGACGACAGCAGCTGAATCCAAATATACATGCCTCATAACATACAAAAACTCTCTCAAATTGATTACTGTCAGAATCCACATCCATACTTGAATAACTATTCGGGTCATTTCTTTCCAACGCCTTCAAATACCAAACTAATTCATTGTAAGATTTCTTTTCATCACCGTAAATATCATTCATAGCCAATTTCTAATCCTTATAAGCAAAATAATAGCTCAGCTCCACATCATAATCTCTTCTAAAACTTTTAATGATATCCTTGGTTTTTCTTTTTCGCTCATCACGAATTTGATTGACAATTAAACTTTTCATAAGATCACTATTAATAGTTGGACTACTAAGCGAACAAAATCCACCATCACAAGTATGAATCGGTTGAATGTTTTTAACAAACAGTTGGTTCAATTGCTTCAGTTTGCAAGAAGCGTGAATCCTAAAAGGACAACTAGCTATAGCACATCGAACTGTCAATCGTTCTTTACAATTTTTAATATATTGTACTTTAAACTCATTCTTCAAACAATAAGCACTAACCGTTCTACGGAACTCAATTGCAGGATCAAACTGTTGACCAACCCTAGTAAAATATTCCATATTTGAATTCTTCTTCAACAACTCATGTAAATCCTTTTATTGAGTTATACCAGAATCTAAATCATATTATAACCTAACATATTATTACTTGACTCATCACCAACTACTGAACCAGACTTGCTACTTTCACCAACAAAATTATTCGTTGAATCATTCTTCAACCATAGAAAAAATACCAAAAATTCTTCCTTTATAAACCAAGACAAACACAATACAGGTTGAAGATCACTATCCGTTTCAACAAAGGTAGTCTTTGATTCTTGAATATAAAAATATCAAAGCATAATGGACTAAAATTATTCCACTCCTCGCAAATCCTATTCCTAACAGAAGAAATAGAAGCATCCAATCCAAAACGAGCGCTAAAACAATTGTTATTCAAATCAAACACAACTATAATAGATGAATCACACCTACAAAAAAAATGTAAACAAAAAATAAGTATGTGAAACTGATCTTAATTAGAAACTAATAGCATAAAATACTACATAACAAATCATTTTCTATCCCAATTTTCAAAAAAAGATAAGACAATTTATCTTTTACAGATCACAAATCACCAAGAACTAAAGAACAAACAACGTCCACTAATATTATTTCAGATCCAATTTCATACCCAAAGTGAGTACAACAGAATTGACTGACAAAAATAGCTGCTTTGATTGCTCAAACCAAATCTGAAGTGATAGCCTAAATACTAAAATCATAATCTAAAGTGAATGATGCAACCACATGCTTGTGTTATCAGAATAAAAGAATACCATTCAAAGGCCATTATTCCAACTACATCAAACAAAACCTTCCTCCAATAGATCAAAACCGCCTCCCCTGATAAGAAATATACAATAACATTATGAACATCATAAAACATCAAAATTGACAATGAAAGACACCAAATAAAATCGAGACTCACCAAAGAACAAGCAACCCAATAAAGAAAATCGATTAGCCTATCCAAATGAAGAAAATCGTCTCACGATTTCCTACAATTAAAGTCGAGTTTGATTTCAGAAGAAACTAGCGCCTAATTTTTTCCAAAAAAATCAATAAGCGCTTTGATTGCATAAGAAACGACAGCCTAATTTTGCCTAATTTCCACGAGCATTAGATTTCAAAAGATACGAACGTCGTTTGAGAAGATGAAGACGCACGCCGCCTAGATATTTGTCCTGGAAAATAATAATTTCAAACCCGTGTCCTAGTAAAAAATTGGGCCGTATAATTAGGCCCTTCACACCAATTTCCACTTTTAATAATGTGTCCTTGCATAACATTGGGGACATTACTAAAATCTTTTATACTTCTTATAAAAGACATCAACTACAATCCATTGTCGAGTATTGAAACAACAAAAGCTGATTTTAATATGAGCACATCATTAATAATCTTTGTTTACTTATCGTTTAGAAATATCTATGAAACCTTTAAGGTTCTTACTTATGAGCATACACTTCCTTTGCATTTTGATTGTCATTCAAACTCTTTGATATCCAAAAACTTACAAACCCAAATATCGCTCCCACTAAATTCGAGACACTTTGGTTATTATGTGCAAATAGTCTACTCTAAATCATTATTTATAATTTTACATTTTAGCACATACGTACCAAACATAAAGTCATACTAAGCAATAATTTATTGAGTAAATTCGAATCAACTTAAGCACCTCAAATTGTGAACCTATTATGTTAATTTTAGCAATTGAAATTTACTATATTATTCTTATCAATGTTTCTCACTATATTCCAACTGCATTTGTCTTTCTTTTAAAGACATATTCGCAACCAATGGATCTATTCCTTTGCGTACAACTACCAAAATCATATTTTGATAATGTACTTGGAATCCACTTTAGATTAGCATATTGTACCAAATCATAGAATCAATACTCTTACCGGTTTAATTAAATAATGGAGGATTATTTATTTTTGAAACTTGTAAGAAACTCACAGTTTTTTTTGTACAAGAATACTCATTAGACATTCTAATGTGATATATTTATTTAGGTTTGGTTAATTTCATATCATCCTGCATAATCAGTTTCATCTTTAGATCATATCCAAATCATTCCAATATCAATAATTTTTTAAAGAAATTCCTTTGTTATGAAGTTGGTATTTCTTGAAGCAACAACTGTTTCTCGGAGCAACAGAACATGCAATCATAAACATTTTACGAATTTCCTTATATAAAACTAATTTTGCATTAGTTCACATTATATTTATGTTCACAACATAAATTAGTCATCCAATGCTATTGTACCCAAACTTCTTTAAGGTGATTTATACAAGATCCCTTATGAACAATTATTATATGCAAACTTTCAACTTGCACAACCTGCCAGCTCCTTGGCATATGATATGTTGGGGATTCTTATAAACCTTTATCTTGTATGATTTTGTTAGCTATTATTTAGATGAAATAATACTACCCTTGTGTCCTACTTTTAAGTATGTGACCTTATAGAAAGAATTTAACTCAACTTCATTCATAATTAATCATACTTTTCCAACAAAGTTCGACTACACCGTATCAATACAGCATTATGTATTATAGGGAGAAGTTACTATTAAGAATAAATCTTTATTCATTTTAGATACACTTGGAACTCTTTCCAATATACTTACTAACACAATCAAATCGAATCAATTCTTCTACATGTTATTTTATTTACTTTCATTTTATATTCTATTAGCTTATCATAGACTTATACATGACCAAATACACATGTTCATGTTTGTTATAACTCATCGACGAATATGACGAAGTATGTGGAACCGTTTTGTTATTAATAGACTTACGATTTTATACATCTTTATTCACCAATGCTAAGAGTTCATTAACTCTTATGATACTCTCACTGAATAGGAGCACAGCCCTTAATTGTTAGAGAAATAAAATAGTATCATATGATTCATAATCATATAATAAAAATTATTTCTCAAAACTATGGTTAATGTCTATAATTCCAAAGTAATTGTAAATAATTTTAGATACTTCAATATTTTCCAATGCATCACTTTTATTGTGAAAACAAATACCATATTATAGTTTTATTTCATAATGAATATACATAACATTCATATTGAAATATAGTTACATTCATTTTTAAGTCGACACCAAAATCGTCATTATCTCATAAATAATGTTCGACGTGTTTTACGAAAACAATATTCATAATTTGATGCAATTTTTAAATATTATGTGGCATGCTCCCATTATTTCTGCTATTATTGTAATAGCATACTAAATTCGGAGGTCCATCATTCATTTAATATAAAATATATATTTCACATACTTCAATTACTTTACAACGGAGAGTTCTTTAATCATATATCTTGAACTCAAAGAAATAAATCTTATAGAAAATAATTTTTCATATGAAAATACATTTCGAAATAGAAATCATATTTCTTGTTCCAATATTAAATATCGATTATTATTTTACAATTCTCGTCTCTTATGTTTCGTTATGAAGCAGAAGTGACCATTCACTCTCTATATCCTAACTATACATTTAATCACATCTACTCTTACACATTCATTTTCTTTCTAAATGGTCGAACCATTCAAAAAAATTCTTACTACAACATCATAATGAACTCTTTACCAAAGTGTAGTCTAACATCCTTAACATTTAAGGACATCAAATATGTTGCACTTTGCATAAACTGATCAAGCTGACATCTCAGTGATCAAATTCTTAGGTCTTTCTTATAGTTTTCGTCTAGTGTTACAATTTAACACAATATGATCCTTTTTGTAATCAACCAAATTGAATACTCGATCTCATACTACTGTTTATTGGCTTATTTTGAATGAATTAACTTTATCAAAGTATCATAAAATACGAACTATGACCATTCCCTTATAACACTTATATGTGATAGTAGGTGGATCAAATATCCATAGTCTTGTATTGCTTTTGAGTTTAATACTCATTAAATGCAATACACGATCTCAACCAAATAAACATGTAAGCAACCAAATTACGAACGTATTAAGTAGTTGTAAAATTTGTTACTTGCATGGATATAGAAAAAATTAATATGCAAGAAGTACTTAATAGTAAGTATATATATTATATTTCTATTTGTCAATCTTCAATTCAGTTCATTTGTATATCTTAATTGATAAACATTTTATCAATCATATTAAATGCACATATTTATCAATGTAGATTATTTTAACATTATATAGCATATGTTCTTACAATATTAGAAATGTTAAATGTTATCATTTCATTTTTTGAATAAGGCTCCCATAATTCTTTTATGTTTCACCAAACCCTAAGTGAAACAAAGAAGTCTTTCGACTCACTAATAGGCATTAGGACTCATCCATCTTGGAAATCTGACATTAAGTCTGCTCAATAAGTCATAGCTTTATGGACGATAGATAACTCATTATCGGTTATATCATATACAACTCCTAACCTTTTGGTACCATGTCCTAATTTTGCTTTGACTTTGAGTCTGCTCAACAAATTGAAATGAAATTACTCACTCGTACCTACCATACCGCGGTGGCTTATAATATATGTACCTTGAGTCTGCTCAACAAACACATACAGTTATCTTAACTCGTCTATTCAGTATATTAATAATACTACACATAACATCCTTAGTTTGAGTCTGCTCAACAACTTAGAAGTATGTAAGTAATTTCTTAATTTATTTATTTAACCTTTTAATTAATTTTTTTAATTAAATAATTTTGATTAAACTATATTAGTTTCAGAATTCAATTCATATACTTACATGTATACTAACGTTTTTTAGACATTTTAAAATAACATAACATATATCATTATATATAATACATGTGTATATTAATTAATTAATTAATTAACTTATTTAATTGATTTATTTTATTAATCTTATCAATAAATCTTAAATTTCAAAATTAATATTAATTTTCAAACAATTTTGAAACCTTTATTATATTATAACTTTTCTAACATTTGTATGTCTTATTTTAAATTAAAATTTAAAATCTTATTCTTTAATTTACAAACAATTTTGAAAATTAATCCAACGCCCAATTCAAATTTGCACATTTTCTATTTGTTAACAATTTTTGGGCTGTGAGGTTAATAGTTAACACTAGCATGAGTAATTTAGACCACGCTATTGGGCTCTAATACTATTGTTAGAACTGGGTCAACCCACAGTGGAAGATATGAGTAAATTCATAAAGAAAATCTTATTTTATCTATATTGGGCCTATGAAGTCTAATTTATTTAGAACATTTAAAAATTTAATTTAAATAAAATTTATTATTTCATTTAAATTTATAAATTATGAATAGAAGTTTAGTTTATATTTAATTAGATATAATAGTGTGTGTGTGCGCACACACACGTATATATTTGTGTGTGTGTGACTGTGCATTGTGTAACATAATAAACTGTGGAAGGTATAACATGTCCGTATATATATGTTGGAATTTGCATTGCAACGAACACGTTAGCTCATCTTATATGTATTGTATGTTGTCCAAATATATGCATGAATATAAATATGTAATTTAAATAAATATTAAAACAATATAGATATTTTCTTATATGTGTGTGTGTGTGTGAAAAATATATGTATTGCACATATGTAAAATGTTAATAATATATATATATATATACACATACATATATTGAACTATATATTAATTTAATAAATGAATATATAAATATATAAAGATATATATATATAATATAAACTTTTTTAAATAAAATATACACGTATAATTTACATAACAAAATTATATATATACATACATATAACTATATTTAGAATACCTAAAGTATTTATAAATATATATGTTTAAACATATATATAATTATAACCGTTATGAAAATATACTTTTTATTGCATTCCAGATCGAATACACGACCATGAGATATTTAATTATATTTTTATATTATTAAAATATAAAATTATTTCATTATTAAAATTATTTTATATAAAAATTATATATATTTATAATTATAATTTTATATTATTAAAATATTTATATATATATATATATTAAATAGTTGAAAAAAATTAAATAATGTTAAAAATAATTTCGTAGTATATTTTAAATTTTCAAAAATTTCAAACATGATTTTTAAGGCCAAGAATTTTTTTTCATAATTTTGTAAGTCAAAATTAATATTTAGTTAATTATTTATTATTGTCCGCACATATAACTGATTTTTTTAAAATAAAAATTTTAATTTTTAAACTTTGTTATTTTGGTCGAGAGATAATATGATGATGAAATAATTTTATAAAATTTTAAATATAATTTTCGAAACATATATTATTTTATATGAATTATTTATCTTGTATTTTAATTTAGATAATAGTAAATAATTATTAAAAAACACTTTGCAATTACGTAAAATTATAATTATAGCAAATATGCGTATGTAAAAGTGAATATTAGATCAATTGTTAACGCAATATAATGACATAATTAAATAAAGATCTTTATGCTAACTAATTAATTAATAAAAGAATAATAATTAAAATAAATTTATTCGGCCGTGTGTATATCAGATATATAAAAAACGGTGGTTTTCTAATAGTATACATATTGTATATAACCAAATAATATTAGAAAACATTTTGATGACAATAAAGCTCTTATGCCACTATGTTGTAAACTATTTTAGGAATGGGGATAATAATTCTTCCAGAATGAACTTTTATACAATAAATTTTCTTCTTTTGGAACTAGTACGACCATTGCATAATCAAATATGTAACTAACTAACCGGCAACAATCGCAATGGTTAGACACTCATATTTTGGTATGAGAGGTCACATTTTAAAATTTGCATAAGTGATTCGAACTGTCTACATTGACACGTAGTATATTGTGTACTATTTAAGACTTGTAGTACTAATATGTACTGCCATTTAAGCATCGAATTTCCAATAATAACACTAATAATAATAATAATAAAATGCCACACTCGATGCATAATTGTTATAAAATAAAGAAAGCAGAAGCCACTAGAGAGAGAACAATTTTATTCATTCAGAGATTAGTCATCCATTTTCATTACATTGGCACCTTTATATAAAGGCCTAAGAGCTTGGGATAGAATAAATCCCATGATGTGGGACTAAATACAAAATAGTATATAGCATATTCACAATTTAAATTATAACACTCCCCTTTGAATATGCGTCTTCAAGATCTTGAATCCTTGAAATTGTCTCTTTTGTAACGTGTATGATGATTGCTCCCCCTCATTGTTATCTTGCTTGCACTTATTCGTTCAGTCGATCTAGATATTGTCCGTTGCCTCATTAAAAAAACCTCTATTAGGAAAATCTAATGGAAAAACCTTGAATGAGGAAAATAATGCAACTTGAGATCATAGATATCATACAATGATATTCCTTCTAAGAGTTTGATACTTCAGGATCAATATAATGCCTCATTAAAACCCTTACTAAGAAAAACCCAATGGGAAAAATCTTAGTGAAGGAAAAAAAGCACAATGACATATCTTATTTTCTTATTTCTTCAAATAAAGTTTGATACTTCTAGATCACTAAAGCCTTATTAAAACCTTACTAAGAAAAACCCCATGGGAAAAATCTTAGTGAAGGAAAAAGAGTACAATATAGTATGAGATATTTCAATAATTTACAGAATCAAATAGAGTTTGTTACTTCCGGATCAATATAATACTTCATTAAAAACCTTAAGGAAAACCCGATGGAAAAAACCTTAGTCAAGGATAAAAATACAATTTAACTTAAATAACATATTTGAGATGTTATTTCTTGAAAATATGTTTGATTCTTTTAGATCAAGACAATGCCTTGTTAGAACCTTAGTAAGAAAAACCTAGTGGGAAAAATCTTAAATAAGAGAAAAGAGTACATTGTAACTTATTTTCAAATGTTACTGGGGAGTTAATACTTCTGGATCAAGATAATGCCTCATTAAAACCTTACTAATAAAAACCCAGTGGGAAAAATCTTAGCTAAAGAAAAAGAGTGCATTATAAAATACTTATGGATGCTCCCCCTGATTTAAAGTTTCCTCTGAATTCGTATTCGTCTTTCGATAACTTAAATTGGTTATAGATACTTCTGGATCCATAAATATGTATCTTATTAATAATACAATTTATTAATAGTTTCCTTAGATGCAATCAAAATTTTCAATCCAAATATGATTTGCATTTTATGCATTTTGTTTGCTACCATTATGAAAAACACATCATATGTTTTCATTTTTATGCTTCAAATCAGTTTTGCATATTGCAACTACATCTTTGATGAATATTAAAAGTTCTATTACAACAATGCTTCAAAGCAGGAAGTAATCTACTCATCTTAAAGTGCATCAAGATTTTCATTACAACAATACTTAGAAGAAGGTTGTAGTCTACATTCCATGTTCTTTGTATTCTTTATAATTATCATAGTTATTTATATTCTTCAGGAATAGTTTTTGCATATCGCAACTAACATTTCAATGTATATTAAAAGTTTCATTACAACGATACTTAAAAATAGAAAGTAATCTACTCATCATGAATTATATCAAGATTTTCATTACAACAATACTCAAAGTAGGTTGTAATCTATGCTTCTTTTTCTTTGCATTCTTTATAACCATAAAAGTTATTTATATTCTTCAAGAATTTGTATACTTTCATCATTTAATATGATTTAAACCATATTTATACCTTTGGGGTATATTAAGCATTTCAAGTACTTTCGCTACTTTGTAGACTACATGTCCATATTTCTCTATTGGTAAAGGACTCATGATGGCCAGTCATGTTTCCCCTAATTCAAGATATTTAATCTTTTTATAAACATAAGCGCTTTATTTCTTTGTCAGTTCTAGACATGATTCATTGAGATCTCTTTAATTATCATGTTTTAGGTACCTAAACCACTTTTAGGGTAATTTGATAATCATGTCATTAGTCTCTTTAAGAGAACCCTTAAGTGTTTCTTCAAGAACACTCATCTCTTTTATTTGACATCTTTATTACTTACTCCAAAAGTATTTCAACTGACTTTTGTACCATATTTCAGATGAGGTTTACACATTTTGATCATTCAGGGGTTCAAATCTATATTGGAGAAAGTCTATTAGGGATATTATTGATAATTTATTCAAGTTACTTAATATTTTGCATCATTGTATATTTTAACAAATATTTAACACTAGTGATCAAAATGAGCTTGTATTCCTTTATCCTAATCATCTTTGGACTCTCATTTTGATCCATTATCATATTGCTACTAGCAAATGCACCATACATATTAATGATAAGAGGATAATTTTTTTATCAATTGATAAGATGCATTCAAGTGATATTTGTGAGCTTATGGCTCATGTTTAAATATGAGATTCAATTATGCCCAATTTTCATGAAATATAATCCAGTTGAAATTATACCAAATTTTCTAAAATAAGCTTCTGGCTTTCTATTTTAGAAATAACGCAAAGATTATTCTTTGACGTTTTCATAATAGTTTCAATATGGTATCTATTCATTTATATATCCTCAAAACTCAACAAATTTCTTTTAAGTTTGCTTGAGTATAATGTATTTTGAATTAAGATATATGTACCATTTGATAATATTATATGGACTCTTCCGGACCCTTTAATTATATTACCAAATTTTCTATGGTTGTAATTTTAGCTAAATATTTTCGGATAGTTCGGAGAAAAAACTTCTATTTTTCAAAATAATGTGAGTAGTTGCACAATCTAGTAGGCTCATATTATCACTCAAATATTGATGGTCCATGTCTTAAGAACTAAAGGACAATATATTTAGTCAACTACTAAATTTATAAGCATAAATAAATGCTAGTACTTTCCAAAAATTTAAAATAGACTACTGATTAAAGCCAACATTATCCGTACATTATTTCAATTAATTACTAGAATTGGCCGTGCTTCGCACACAGGCTGTTTATATTATTGTAAACGGAAAGCAAGGGTACTTTTGGAATTTCAAAAAGGCGCTGAGTAAATTAATTCAATGAATTTTCTTTATTAGTAGTAGAGATGAAAGGAAAAACATACAAGCACCAACTTCCAACTGATTTATTGAACCGAAATAAAATAAAATCCAGATAGCAGACTTCAGGCTGCTACTATTGATCAATTCGATCATATCATTTATTATTGCATTTAGATTTTCATCATTAATGAAGTTTCCGTCATCAACTTCGAAGATATGATCTAACTTCATATTAGTATTACTAGGCAATCCTTTCACATAATTTTAGTTTAGAAGTAATTCTAAACATAGAGGAATTGTATTTCCTAATATATTTAAAGACTTGAAACTTCAAGTTCAACCACTCGTGTCTAGTGTTTAGAAGTGTGACCATATTTTGGTGGTCATAACGCTCCTTCAGGGAGTTCCATAGGTAAAAATGATTTTTTTTAAGTTAAATGTTTTATTTTAAGTTAGCCGTGGATAAGACACCTTAAAAATATAAGAGCCATTGTTTTATCCTATTGGATTATCATTTGTATGGCATTTTCTAAGCAGCGAGATTGTAATTGGATGACAACATCCAATATCTATGACAAAAAGTTATCTTCTAATAAGTCCAAAGCTTTAAATTCAAGCATGGTTGTGTTTATCATATTACCAACTATAAGTGGAAATAAAAATGCATAGGCATCAAAATATTGTTCATGGGTATATAATCAATGCATTTCATAAAATAAAAACCCATATCTAATAGTATTATAGTGAAAGAAAGAAAAACATTACTGCAAAATAGTAAAAGACAGCCAAATATAATGTATAAAAGCGACTATAATTTCTTATTTACATTCTTTTGATAGCTTTAGATTCAATCTCATTTATTCATTCATTAATTTCCTTGAAAATGCAAAATTACCCTTGAAAATATGGAAAGACCTTTATATGGGTTGATTGGTGGAGAAATGATGAATTATAATCAAAAAATTATGCTGACTTTGTCATATTTATTTTTATAATATAGGCAGATTTAAGAATATGAATAGGTAGTATTAAATACCATTTATTAATTCATAACAACTGCAATAGTGAGAAACAGAAATATATACCATGTATATATGTTATGATCCTTGTCTACAAAAAGAGGCATAAAAGAAGAATAAATGTATGAAGTATTCATACGCATCTTTATTGGACCATTCTCATTAATCAGTTAATTTTATTTAATGATTTATTAATTGCTACTGATTAATATATGAATTAATATATTTGGTTATTTACATATTGTAAGCTAAACAGAGAGAGGAAATTTATACATCACATAGTATATGAATAATATCATGAAAAACAAAATAGTTTGACTTGACAACTAAAAAGTATGTTGTATGAGTTACATCTATTGATAACAATCAATAAGTATATTCTTGTGACATTACAATAATAGGTAAAAGATTAAGCATATGAAATTATAAACATTGGAATACCTCTTTGCTGAAAGAGGAAATATGAATTAGTATTATATATAATATAACAGAATTAATGGGTGTATAAATATTAACATTCATTTTATGAAGAATCCAAAATACTTACTTGATAAGCCAAAGGAAAGAAACTTGATCTATTACATATTTTACCTTTTGAAAGGCATGATTGGATGAATTGAAGAAGGAAAAAAATTAGAAAATAAACTTCCTGTTAGAATACCTTATTTTCCATTAGAAAGAAAGAGAGCGGGAGAGTAGATATATTTTTATGTATTTATTGGTTTAATAAAAACACCAAATATATCAACAAATCTCTTCTAGAGACATTTTATCATTACTAAATATACAAATCTCTTCTGAAGATTTTTTTTTTATTATCACCACTTCAGGAGTGAACAAATTTTTATACATTTATTTGGTTTAGTAGTTAATACTATTGGTAAATATTTTTAGAACTTTAGGTTCCAATTTTACTTTAAAGTAAAGTCTTCGTTTATTACTTTAGATCATAAATGGTACAATTTGATTTTCATTATCAAACTTCAGGTTTGATTGCAAACATGGTTAGAATTTACCATAATCTGAATTAGTTTTTCTAATAATTCAACGCTTCACATGTCAAATTTATAGAGTTTTGATATCTTTTTTTTAGGAATACAAACTTATATGCATAAATTTTATTTGAGAACTTCAAGTCTCCAATACTAGATAAACACAATGAAACAAGAGGACTCTTCATAATTGTATTCAAACATAAGAATCATAATACTATTTCTCTTCGAGGAAATAGTATTTACCACATTTGTAATGTTATTCCAACATAATGTTTTTATGTTATGTCTTTTGGACATATCAACGTACTATTTCTTCTTAAATTGCTCGCTTATTTTCTTTAAGGCTTTATTTCAGCTTATGAAAGCTTTAATCTTTCATCTTCGCACAAATGAACTTCAGGTTATTATTCATTCATATAAACTTAATACAATCTTCTAGATACGTATTATCCTTATATTCGTTTCTCTAAGAAACAATAAATATTTCTTATGCAAATATAAATCATGTAGCAAAATTATTTCTATAGTTCCCATTTAAATCGAAATCCAAACAGAAAAGATTCAAAATGAAAACCCCCCTTTTTATTTTTACCAAACAACGGAATGAAATTAAAAGTTTAGATCTACGGTAAAATGAGATCTAAAATGATAATATTAATAGAGCAAGATCTATAATATATATATATATATATATATAATGAAATATGAAAAATTAGATATATGATGGATAAGATCTAAAAAGAATACTAACAGAATAAGGTCTGAAATTACATTTTAGTCTATGAAACAATTTTAGTTTCAGATCAAATTCAAAATTATCACAAAAAATAGGTGTATATTAATAAAAATTAATAAGAGATCTAATGATTAAAATCTACAGATCTAAAAAAATATCATTTGAACATGATATTAAAATCTACAAGAGATCTGAAAAATTAAAATAAAAAAAGATCTACAACAAAACAAAATCTGAAATACATAGACAAAAAAATAAGATGTACAAATAGAATCAGATCTGAATAATTAGATCAACGATATAATGAGATTCAAAAGAAATAAAATTAATAGAATAAGATCTGAAAGATTTGATCAATCAGATCAGAAAGATAGCTTGCCGTTTTGATGATTTATAAGAGCTTCGTGCTGATAACGTGTTATAAAATAAAGAAAGCAGAAGCCACTAGAGAGAGAACAATTTTATTCATTCGGACATTAGTCATCCATTTTCATTACATTAGCATCTTTTTATAAAGGCCTAGGAGTTTGGGATAGAACTAATCCCACGATGTGGGACTAAATACAAAACAGTATATAGCATATTCACAAATTATATTATAACAATAATGATTTTTTGATGGGTGAGTAAATTATTGAGATAACTCTTATACTGATGCATAACTAATCTTTTAACTGGTCAATTATGATGACTTCTCATATTCTAATTATGGATGATGTTGATGCTTCAATATTTGCATGGTAAGTTCATTTTTTAATACTCCCCTTTCGACTTATCAGTTTGCTTAAAATGCTTCATGATCAAATACGAAGAATTAGGCATTACCAGATGTCCTTTCCAATCAACGTTTGTAGCTTCAGTCGTTATTAAAGGACCCAACAAATCTCCTTGGAACTCTATTCAATAAAATATCAAAACTACCAACCCCTTTGACATGATTTATGATTCTTTTTTTGTATCGTACATATTTTGGTATGAATAAAATAATCATGAGTATGTGGAGATTCTTAACAAATCTGAAAGTTTTCAAAGAGAATCATTGAGCCTTTAGTTCATGCATTTTATTCTGCATCCTACTGTGGAAATAATCTTAATCATACTGTGAAATCCAGCTAGTTTTCCATGTTTTATTTTGATCGAATTTTCCAAAAGTCATCAACTCAAACATATTGTTTTTCAAAGTTATAAATTGTATAATTTTTGCTCACTTCTTTGCCGGATTCAGATTTCACATTATCTTGTTCGAATTTTTTTTCTTCATTTTGGCCTTGTTTTTAAACTTATTATCACAAATAAGCTAGTTTTAAAACTAATATTAAATATGACTCTATTTTGACCGGCTCAGCGCTGAGCTGGGTAAAATGCACTGGCGACTTTTCAAAAGTCATCAGAAAAAAATTACACCGGCAACTTTTGAAAAATCGTCAGTGCATTTTGACCAGTTAAACACTTGTTCACTTATCCTTTCTTCCTTACATTTAGATTAAACGAACAAGTTCTGCACTCAAAAGAGGAAAAACCAACAACGAAATCGAGTTTAAAAAAAATCATTTATTTCAAAAAGTAAATAAAATAGCAAAGCCTTTACCGTTTTATTTAATTAGCTTGCAAAAATTGATAAAATGGCAAAGACTTCGCCATTTTAACCATTTTTTGCAATAAAATGGTAATCTCTTCGTCGTTTTAACCACTAATCCCCTATTCGGTTCACTAGCTACAAAACATAGAAAACTAACCACCACCAATTAAACAAGTCATTCCTGATTGTGTGTTGGTTAGTTTAATGCACCTTTCACACCGAACAAACAATTGCTGGTTGTGCTTTAAAAAAGTTCCCTTAATAGCTGCCAAATTATCAAAAACTAGTCATGACCAATTGAATAATTCACATTTGGTTGCATGGTGGCTAGTTCAGTTCACTTTTTCGACTGAACTAGTCATTTCCAGTTGTGCTCTAAGTTTAACAACCGTCTTTTTGTTGTATACATTCTACTTAGAGCACAACCCACAATGATTTGTTCGGTGAAAAAAGTGAACCGAACGAGCTACAACGCATTCAGATATGGCTTGTTCATTGAGTTGTAGCCGGTTTTACTCGTTTTGATAGTTGGTGAACTGAACAAAGAACTAGCTATTGCCTTTTAAATATAAAGTGACGAAGACTTGTCGTTTTAAATTAAACTGACGTGTTCTTTTGTGAAAACATTAAAACGCCAAAGTTTTGCCGTTTTAAATTAAATGAGGAAAAAATTTCTTGTTTTATTGCAAAAACTAGATAAAACGATAAAGAATTTGTTGTTTTATTGCAAAAGTGCATTAAGACGCCAAAGTCTTTGTTGTTTTAATGCACTTTTGCAATAAAACGAAAAATTCTTTGTCATCTCTACTACTAATAAAGAAAATTGGTTGAACTAATTTACTCAGTGCCTTTTTGAAATTTCTTAAATGCCCTTGCTTTTCATATATATATTTGCACTCAAACAAAATATCAACGTATACAATAATACAAATAGCTCGTGTGCGATGCACGGGCTCATATTAGTTTTATATAATGGTTTTCTATTCAGTTTACTAGTCATAGAATTGAATTGAACTAGCCATGAGTGACAGAACAAGTCATACCTAGTTGCGTTATGCTTGGTTCAATTCTGTTTTTTAATTGAACAAGTCATTGGTGATCGTGCTCCTGCTTCAAGATAAAAATTTCATTCTTCTAAAGTAATAAGTAAAATCGGTTATCATACGAATTCTTCTTATTGAATAATTTACGTTTTGTTAATTATGATTTCCAACTAGTTCATTCCTATACTGGCTAAGTCTATTCCATAAAATATTAATACGATTAATCCATAGAATTACTTATAAAATATACATGTAGATATATATATTCACTGCGACTTTTAATTTAGTTACTTAATTAACATTTTGACTTGCTTTTATACGTCAGAATATTCGATTTAAGAAGAAGAGAGGAATGCAATAGGTTAAATTATAGTAAAATAATTTAAAATGTTACCTACATAATTTAGGTGGAATATCGTGACCCGGAATGGAGTCTTTCAGTGGGAAACAAAACTAAAATCTTGCACGGTATTGTTGTGTATTTGAGAAGAGGATAAAAGAACCAACATAATTTGATATTTTGATAATTTTTATTTAATTGTATTATGATTGCTTATGTAATTAATTAATGAGAATTCTACAAAATACAGGTTAGTGTCATGTTATCAAACCGGCATTAAGAAAATTTGTCTGATGTGGATTTATAAAACTAAATTGTGTGAATCCAAAATCAAGGAGCGTGTTTTTAACATTTCTTCTTAAATCTCTCTAATACTATTTACTCCGCTATCTGAATAAATTTTTCTTTAAATCTCTCAAAAATTAAATTTTTTCTACCATATTATAGTTTGAGTTTTAACTAAAATTAATGAAAAACTTATATTTTTGATTGTGTTATGATTGCTTGTGTAATTTATAGATGAGAATTCTACGAAATACAGGTTAGTGTCATGTTATCAAACCGACCATTAAGAAAATTTGTCTTCTGTGGATTTAAAAAACTAAATTGTGTGAATCCAAAATCAAGGAACGTGTTTTTAACATTTCTTACATCTCTCTAATACTAATTATTCAGCTATCTGCACAAATTTTTCTTTAAATCTCTCAAAAATTAAATTTTTTCTACCATATTATAATTTGAGTTTTAACTAAAACTAATAAAAAACTTATATTTTTTTCGAAATTATGTAATTGAATGATCGGTCCTCGCCGTTATACGGTTGTACTGATTATTGTTTGTCGTTGTACAAATCAAACTGATTGTTAGGAAAATTTGTTTTATAACCAAATAGCGCGAAACCAAAAAATAAGGGATATTAAAGATATTGTATTTCATATATCTTCTTAAAATTTCACCAGTGTCATTACCTTTGTTCTTTCAACAAATATCTTGAATCAATTTTCTTGTGCTTGATTTTACTTTTAAATGATAATGGATTTTCTTCCAAAATGTTTTCACTTTTTTCAAAATATTTCAACTCCTCATACTTATCGATTTCGATTTCAAAATTCAAACTTTAAAAGTTAATTTTTCCATTTTAAATTTGTAGATTTTTGAATTCAAAATTCAATTACTCATACGCAAAATCAAATTTTAATTTTTACATTTCAAGGAAAAAATTCAAAATTCATCTTCAATAGTTTAAAATCAAATTCAAATTTAAAATTGACGCTTTCAAAATTCATATTTCAAACCTAAAATTTTGAAAACATGAGTTTTCAATAATTCAAGTTTTAAAATTTCAATTTTAAAATTTAAAATTTTAAAATCCAAAAACTAAAACTCTCAAATTTCCAATTCCATATAGATTTTTTTTCCTTTTGAAGAAAGTTGCATTGACATATCTATTTTTTTAAATCTCAAATTTGGAAAAATAAATCAAATTTTCAAATTTAGTCTTAAACTCAATTATTTTTTCTAATTTCAAACCTTAAATCTTTTAATTTCAGATTTTCAAATTCAGGTCTCAAATTTGAAATTTGATTTTCAGATTTTGTAGCTTCAAATTCAAATCTTCAATGTTGTTTTTTTATTAGAAATTCGAATATAAATTTCAATATTCAAAACTAAAATTTATATTTAAAATTTCTAAATATCAAATTCAAATCCTAAATTCTAATTTTTTTTTAACATATTATTATTTTATGTTTAATTAAAATTAATGAAGAGTTACAACAAATATTCTTTTCGAAATTATGTAATCGAATGATCATCATTTCACCATTGTACAATTGTACTATTATTTGATTTTTTATTCAAACCATTTCAATTTAATATTGGCATCATGACAAGAGAAAGCGAGACGCGTGCCCCACTTTTCAATATATTCTATCTGTACCCCACTAGAGAAAATGCTAGTATGACCGAACCATATTCTGTCAAATAGTACGGTAATGTTCCAATGGCACTTAAGCCAGCAACCATGCAGCTGCATGTAGCTGGATTGTATACATGATATTTCACATTCTAATTACTAGAGTAGCATTATATAACTAGTGTGTTGCTAAAAGCACACATAACTCTCTTCCTAATATCAAAATTAAAATATACCATAGCTTAACATAACTTTCACTTCTCAATACCATGGTCGCCTCTATAGGCTACCATTATTGCATCTCATATATTTCATTGCTTAACTTCAGTTTGAAAATCCAATTCCTTAAAGAACTCTTAATCTTAATTCAGGAGAAGAGAAATTCATTCGAACTTAACCAGAAAAGCACCGACGTCGTTGTGCAGTAAAACACATTGCAACCACTTACATTGTCAATGGCTCTCTTTAATGTAGTGTTTCTTAATAACATTATTCATGTTTTAATATTTTGTTTTGAAATTCTATGTTAATTAGTTAATACGGGCATTGATAAAAGGTTTAGTTGGTATTTAATTAATAATTCATGTTAGGTTTTGATTAGAATTCAAATTAAATTTGGTTGTACGAACCTGCTTTAATTTAGGAATGAAAAACTAACGATCATTGATAATTTATGAAGATGGTTCTAGGAATGGAGTTAATGAATTTCGATAATGTGGATATTAGCGAAAAACTCAATGTAGTATTAGAAAGTAAGTAATTTTATTACATTTTATTAAGAAAATTGCGGTATTAGGAAGTAAATGTATGAGTGCTTTTAGCAACACACTATAACTAATTATCTAAACATATAAAAGGTCATATATAAAAATCATCTCATCAAATACTAAACAAAAAAACCAGTTTAAGACCTATATCTATTGGAAGACAAAGTATCAAGGTTAAAAGTCCATACATCAAATGCCTAAAAACTAAGGAACTGTAAATAATTAATAAAAAGTTCAGCAATGTATATACATGCATGACTGAACAGAAAGAGCAAGTACATTTCTATGTACCTTTCACAATTAGAAATAACTAACATCTGTTAAGACTAAAAGTTTCATAGTAATAGAAGAGCCATCTACTTTGGTTGAAGGTTTTTATCATTTGCATAACTGTATTTTTTTCCTTCTGCAGTAGACAAAATGGAACTACATTCATTCATCGACAGGACTTGTTCAGGGGTATAAATGGAAATATGTTGAACCATGTTGCAAAACTCTTCCCATGGATCATCACCAAGAAGCATCATATCATCTTCATCGTCAGTGTATGTAACCGTCCATTTTTTGTTGGGAG
Organism: Allium cepa; assembly: GCA_030765085.1. NCBI lineage: Eukaryota > Viridiplantae > Streptophyta > Magnoliopsida > Asparagales > Amaryllidaceae > Allium > Allium cepa. The sequence goes on from CM060935.1 coordinate 67,084,588, forward strand.
GAATCAGTTCACCTTCCAGTTCAAATATCTTATCCAATTCAGCCAACAATTCTTCATAGCCATTTAACTTGTTTAGATCGACTGACTTCCCTCGAGCTATTCCATGTTTATGCACCTGTAAAAATATGTATTGTTTTAGCTATTTTATTCTCCATAAACTTAATGATGTAAGTCAAACTAAACTAGCAAGTAAAATACAGAAAAACCTTTATACAAACAATTCTCTAGGTATGTATCGCCAAAATAAAATGTAAAAGGATCATTAATTGGCACAAATACAACAAATGGTTCATGATTATAGTTATCATCGCAATTCACGAGACTTTTTGGAACGGCAACAAAGTAGAAATATCTATGGGTAGACATAATGATCTAACAAAATCAGTTGATTTCATTTTATATGTTGTTCAAATAAGTACATAAATCGAAAATTAGTAATATCATGATAATAAATATTTTAGATGAATCTGATATTCAAACTCCTCACCAAACTTATATATAAGAATTCACTTACAAAAATAAATTTTATTTTTAATGATTAAGATTCAAATTGTTGAAATCATTTTGAAATAAGAGTGTTTTGTGAAGTGTGGTTAGAACAAAAAATTTGGAAGTGTGGTTGGTTATGATAAATGTTAGCTTGTGACCTTAGTTGCATTCGTAAGGTATTTTGGAAAGCTCATGGTCAAAATCAAAAGGTTGTGAAAATATTATATATTAATAAAGACGAAGATAAATAATTTGATACTGTGTGAAAATGTATAAAAATATTTTTCAACTTGTGACCTTATAAAATATTTTTGTCAGGAGCAGGATTCGAACTACCGATCCATGACATATGTTGACATGCAATATGTTATTTACTATCTAAGATTTTTGCTACTATCATGCATTGCCATCTAATGAATAATAAGAAAAGGTTTAGGCTTGACCTTGATGCGGCTTCTTGAGGACCTTCTGGTCGGTGAATCTCTAGAACGATATGGACTACGAAGCCAATGGGAATCATCACTACTTAAAACTGAAGCAGTATCAAGCTTTGAGCCTTTCAATAACTCAGGATACATGTTATATGATCCTCCACCTCCTAGCATGCTACTACTTATCATTGCAGTTCCTTCATTGCTGGTATTCATACAAGATTCTCGTGCTTGAATTGTTTGTTGAACATGAAAAGGTTCACCAGGATCAGTATTAAGATCAACTCCAAAGAGTTTACAACTCTCCCTTCTCTTCGGTTTTGTCGGTACATTTTGAGATGGCATCGAACATTGAGGTTTCAAAGTCTTATTATGCTGTTGAGTTAACCAAGATGAAGGATTGGGTTCAAATCCAATCTGAGAATGAGCACTGTAACTGTTATTGAAGTAGGAATCTGTTGTGATTGATGGCATTAAAGACAAAGTGCATTCCTTCGAAAATGACACATGTGAATTGCTTGGAGCATCTGTTTTCGTAAAACAATCAGGCCTAGCCATCTGCCACCAGTTATCTACTCCGAAGCTTCTATGAAAAGATTTGTTTTTCTTTGCATTATGTAATGTGGACCACGTCATAGGACCCTTGGTATTTTCAGATTCATTTCTCTTACAGAATTTGCTTCTGAAGGTCGAAGTTTCTTGACCTTGCAAGGCCCTTGACGATCCATAAGTATGAGAAGATTCTCCGACTTTAGGAGAAGAAACTGGTAAAACAAAGAGCAAGTTCTTGTTATAATTTTTTTTTAAAAAAAAGGGGGGAAAAACTTGTTGATTACAAACATAATTAATCAAATTAGAAGGAAAATTAGACTATAAACTGATATACGCTAAAACCTGATATAATTACAGGGCAATTCGATATAGGATGTGAGTGAGGGTATCACAAAGCGGTATAAGTTAAAGCTGATAAAATGCTAAACAAATGTCTAGCTAGACTCATAGCTCAAATCGATGGTAGAATGGGCACTGTCCCTGAGATCTATATATGAATGAACTTACTTTCTTTATTAAGAATGTTAGAACGAGGGTATGAGGGCATCACAATAGGACATGGCCTTTTAAGCCTCGAAACAGAGATGGGAGACGAGGGAGGAGTTGATGCTGGTTCTATATTCCATGGAGATACTCTTGTGGGTAGACTAATTGAAGATTTTTCATCCCATTGTACCTAGATTGCAAAAGAAAGAAAAATAAGAAGATATGAAATTGTAAGCAAGCTTAATTCAAGTCTAAGTAAGCTTGGAATAACAAATATTTGTTATGACAACTAGATTTAGAAGGTGATATATTACAATTAAGCATCGCCATTCCGATCCAGGCCACCTGTTTGAATCAATATCACCAATACCAACTATAGTTCCAGTAAACCTTGAGTAGAATAAAGTTGTAAAGTTACTGCTTACTATATACATGATTGGTTCTGACAAGTTAACCAAGTAATATCCATAAGAAAATAATACTATTGAGTCAACCAGAGAAAATAAGCTAAATATACCTTTTTTCAGAAGATTCATCACCTTTGAAACTCATTTTAAACCTCATACCAATCGAGTACTTGATTTTCGTAGATTCCATATATTGTTTGTAAGGAATAATGAATTCAGACGGGCATGTTCTGTAGTAAGATTGACGGTAAGTAATAAGAATTGTAGATAGAACTGAAGAATCTCTATACTTTCCTTCATCACTTGTACAAATAATTATACTAATCAAACAAGGGACTGTTATCAAATCCATTGTGACATTGTGTACAAATATCATCAAAACTAATATCAGTTTTAATGGGTGAAGATCCTCAATGATAACTAGGTAGACACAACAAAAAATTAACTATCAAAAGATCTGAAATAGGAATAGAGAGGTATGAGTAACAGAAACTTAATACTAATGATAAAGTGGTATGCACAACAAAAACTTTACACTAAATGTATACCGTGGATTGTAGATAACTTTAAATTCTATCCCTGTAATGACAGCCTGCCATGCATTTGCAAGAACGCCAAGATACATGTTTTGACTAGATATGCCGAAAGACGATATATCCGTATGGTGTGCCATTGCACGTCTGACGCCTACACGAAACTCATCATTCTCTCCTCTAAAGAAAAGCAGTTTATTGTTATGTAAAAAGTGGTTTATATATACCAAAATAAGTTCTAAAAGTATCTAAACTAAAAGATAACGTACCTTAAAAAGATAAAAGTATCCCCAGCCATAAGTTTCTTTGCACTAGCAAACCGACCCCAACCATGTTGTAGCAGGTGCCTTGTAGGATTACCTATATAACATGTACTACACGATAAAGTGATCGTAAAATTTGAAATCGTAGGCACAAAAGTTTCAACCAAAAATCATTTGAACAAAACCCACACTTGTCTCGTATTCGGTGTTCCCATATGAACATTATCTTCAAATTTTAGGTATATTCAGTTTCAAAAAGAGGCAATCATGAAGAAGTACTACTGATTCATTTGAGAGATGTTAAGATAACGTTTCTTTAAATACAACACATGTTGTAGAAGGTATATTTTTGTGTGATCCATAAAATAATGAAAACGTTACCTAAACATTCATACAAGAGAAATCAATGAATTTAGACATTTTATATGAAAATCCTAAGGTGTTATCTACACGTGTATAAAGTATGCACAGCTGCTGCAAACTTTTCAGTTTATATGAAAACTCGGTAAGAAAGTAAAATCCATATAAACCAGATTATAAATGAAAGAAATCATTGATACAGCTACTATAATCTAAATATCCCTACAGAACATCCGTTTCCACAATATTATTCTCTTATGATCGTAGTCGGAGTACGTCAAATAACAGAAGTTACCTCGTAATATGTGTTGAAACCGCCACACTTTTTCATGCAAATCCTTTGCTACTATTTCTTGAGTTGGAGGTTCTAGCCCCATATCCTATAACAATAGAAAAGGCAAGTACAATGTTAACAAATAGTGCTCTGCATGCTTTCAATATGTCAATCGTAACAGATAAATATCAAACAAAACAGAAAAGATAATAATCAAGTTTTTTTTTCCTACTAAGACCCCTAACAAACTAAACTATAAACAGCACAAATAAGCACGTCAATGAATACCCAAAATCCATGTAAAACAGCATCCAATAAGTGTAAAAATATCAAATAGTTGAAAAATGAATTATGGATACAGTTATCCATTCCATTTTTGCCCGCATAATAGTTGATAATACATACATTTTAGTTTAATGAATGACCGAGATTTACTATTCCACAAATGTAATTTCGTAACCTTTTACTTTTCCTATTTATTTTAGGTTATTCCTTGTGTCTTGTAAACTATCGGTTTGAACCGCTTTTGTATTGAAGCAGAGCACTCTTTTTTTTTTTTCTTCTTTTTTTTTTTTTTTTTTTTGAAAATCTATCAACTGTCAATTGATATGTAGAAATATGATATACGTAAGGATACCCGATATTCAAAAGAGATTGTGAATGCAAAACCAAATCCTTTAACAAGACAACAGACGCTTCATACAAAACCTAATCCTTTTGTGTTAAAATCTTTTGTGTGTGTGTAAAACAACTGAAAAGTATACAATACTTACCAAAGGGGGCAGACATTCATCAGCGTGCCTCTTTAAAAGAAAAAACGATCCTTTGATGCTTGCATCCGAAGAGGTCAGGGTCTTACAAAAAGAATGAGTGTGCACGCGAGGCAGAGGAGGAGGCAGTGTCTCCATCTCCAGAGCATTCTCATCTTGCTATAGACCCAAATACATATTACAATACTTAGTCGCATAATACAACATAATAAACAATGAGCATCCTGAATACAACCAACATACCATTTGCTCCAGTTTTAATGTCACTTCAGCAAATACATCATCATTTTTCGGGTTCGCCTAATTAAGGAAAATTAAAATGACTATAAATATTTTAATCTTTAATCAAACTCTAATTCTAATTCCATTAGTTTACCATTAACTCAACATTAATGACCCGGCAAAGAATTTTGGATAACAGGTCAAACTTAGGTAAATGCTGATCAGCAACTTGATTGGTTGATGCCTCAACCTGAAAGCTCCAAAATTTTATCCAAAAAGGAAAAACAAAAAAAAAAAACAAAAAACAACTTAATGCACAATGTGATTACTTATTAATATAAATTATAAATTTGACAATCTCACCTTTCAGTGTTAATAATAACTATGTATTTTTAACAGTTTTGCTACTTCACTGATTCTAAATTGGCGAAATCCTCCGAAAACACTCAACATTTAAATAACATGGCACCCTCTGATATCCAACGTCAACCTATATATTTGCATAATTTAGCTTCTTAATTCCATATAGTTCTAGCAACCTTCTAATCTTCAAGAGACTTAGTATTTGAATAAGGGAATGTTTTCAAAGGACATAATATTAAATAAAACAATTAAAGTTTTGCCCAAAAATTGCATGTTATATTCTTTTATCTAAAAGCATATAAACTTCACCACAATTGTCCAAATAGTATAAAGTACAGTTAACAGTGTCCTATGCTATTTATGTCTTTGTGGAAATCTCACGTGATAATCTTAAGCAATAAATTCAATCAAAAATGGAAGACATTCATTTATCTAAAAATCACCGCTTGATGCTTTTACAATCAAACGCACTGAATACTTCTAATAAGCGCCGATCAAAAAAGAAACATTATTTATTCACAAAAGGATTAATGCATAATGCAACTGATTTTACCTGTTCTATGTTGCCTTGAGGAAAGTAGAAAAAAATTTCCCCAACCCTTGGAACAGACACTGAAGTCCCAGCGCAGGCATGCCACAGCTCATTATAAAGAGAATCTTCTGATTTAAGATACTTGTTCTGATCACCATGGCCATTGCTTGGAGTAAATTGGTGTTCTCTCATTGCAAAACCTCCAAACCGCAAACTGTTGTCCGTAGTTCTCACTATTACCTTGTATTTCTTCACAAAAATAATTGTAAGAAAATATGCTCAAATGGTCGGATAAATGACATGCTAAGGAATACAATTAAGTACAGTTAGCGTTACAATAACACGGTATTTAATTGTTTTTAATTGGTTCAATTTAAATTGGGGAATGCCACTCGTTATTGATTTTAATTGAAATTAATTTTTGCATTTAAATAGGAAATACAATTACAATTACAATTACAATTCATTATTGACTGCTGTTACTGCGGTAAAAAAAATTAGACACCAATGTTTACAAATTTTTCTTACATTTGTTTTCGGTAATTATAGGATTGTTCATAAGCAGAAGGAAAGAGGCGGAATTCAGGGCATGCATTGATTTATGAATCTTGATTTTGAACAAAGGGTTAGATTTGTTTGCACACCATTTCCGTATCGAGTGCTCGAGGGTATATGATCCCACCTTTTTTAAAATGGCATAAAATAAAACACAAAATGTAATAAAATAGACAATTTTATTTTTGTTCACGTTTTGACTTGAGATTATGGAACCATCCGTCAAGTCCCATTGTGCCATCAAGTGCCCCTCAATAGAATTTTTCATTCTTAAACACACGAAAATTAGGTTAGGAATTAAGCCAACGGATGTCGTGAAAAGATGGTTTTAAAATTGATGCATCTGCTTAATTTCTGCTTAAAAACCGTTCATCTACACTACCCTAGTTTCATGCTTTATAGAATCGACCAGTATCAATTTTCCACATAGGACCCATACACATAATCTTTGTGTCACCCTCTCTTTTCTCTCTTGTATGTAATTTTTTTTCAAAATACATCATAAATTACTTTATCTACGCCATAAATATTTTGACAAAATTTTAAAATTTTAAACAAAAACACCCATATTTGGCAAAAGAATTAAAAGTCGATATTAAAAAAATGAAAAATTCATATTATACAAATTATCTTTTGTCTACATTGTATATAGTAAATATAATTTCTTTACTTTTTTGATAATAAGAATGAGACAACAATCAAGGAAAGCACTCATTTTGATATCTTGATGTTCAAACTCACGATCTCTACAACAGTAGATAAAATTTCTTTCTTAAAGTAATTAATTTTTTTACATGTCATCAACTAGATTAAATTGAAATTTTTTACAGGTGTCATACTTTTTATTCGCATCGTTTCAACTTTTATTCATGCATACTCAATTTTAACAGGTTCAAAATTAATATGATTCATAAAGTACTACATTCTTCTTCATCTTTTTATTAATATATTTTTTCAAGTTTATGTTTAACATCATTTAAATAGTTTAACATTTTAATGTTCAAAAGTTAAATTCAATCCGCTATAAATAAATAAATGAATTTAGATTCCATTTAAACCATTTAAGTTTGGAATTTGAAATTTGCTAAAGTGAATTTAAAGAATCTAGGAATAGAGTTCCTTAATTTGGTTAATGTATGATGTATATTAAGTAAAGTATGGCATTTATGATTTTAGCAAATTTTCGATGTAAATATGGTAGTTTATGGTGTAGAATATAACCTGCCATAAGGTCGTTATGGTAACAATTAATGTCAACATTATATGTAAGTATTTGTTTTCGGTCTTTGCTTTATAATTAAGTGTAAAGTAGGTCTCTTAATGATAATATAAATTAGGTTGTTACCTTTAAAATCACACCTAATCAATTTTATTATTCGTCAAATTCTTAAGTTTTAGTTCTTAAAACGTGATATATTTTTAAAGATTAGTAAAATTTCAAAATTGCACTCACTATTAAATCACAAATTTTGTATGTTTTCCAATGATGCGTGTTGTTGATGCATAAAAATCAACTTCGTATTTTTTCGTTGTAGATATAACTGCATTTTACAAAAGCAGTTAAATATTTAATTAAAAAGATTAATAAGCATTTAATTTTCAATTAATTATAAGACCATTTACTTTGAAAATATTGCAATTTTAACTGCATCATTATAAGAGTAGTTAATTCTTGCAGTTAATACTATGTCATACTAGTGCTTATTTAACTACATTAAGAAGATTTTTTATAACATTGTATTAATGCACTTTACTGCATCATTTTAATGTGGTTAAAACTACATGATTATGGTGAGGTAGTCAAAACTGTGCAAGTCATTATAGGGTTAATTGTAATGACCCAGAATTTATATTAATTAAAATTTGTATATTTAATTAATTTTAAATATTAATAAGTGAAATTTATAAGTCAAATAATTTATTTTTCGAATATTGAATTTAATTGGATAATTAAATCGATTATTTAATATTTGAAATTACAGAAATAACTGAAAATCAAGTTTAATATGATTGAAATTGATTTGTAAAATTTTATTTAATCATGTTTGAGTTAAAACGATATTTTAGAACTTTTAAAATTGAATTTAGAGTTAATTTGTGAAAAAAATGAATATTTTAATATTTAATCGACTAGTGAAATTAGCCATTTTTCGATCAGCCTCAGAATTGGACGAAACTAGTTCCATTGGATCCGTAATAGTTTGTTATTATCGGATTTCAATTTTCGTAGCAATTGTAGTTTTCGTTTGACCGTGGCAGCTCGAAACGCACCGAAATTGTTTTAATATTAATTTGGCGAGTTAAAATAGTCATTTTTCAAACAGTCTTGGATTTCGACGAAACTAGTTTCATCGGATCCGTAATGTCATATTATTGTAAGGTTTCAAATTTCGTGTCAATCAGATTTATCGTTTGTCCGGTGCAAGCTAAAACGCTTAGAAAATCGTTTAATCGGTTAATTTAAATTGGATCGTTTATTGCCGTAACTCGCACAGATGATCGAATTAGCTTTTGAAACCTATTCCATTGTGTCCGGAATGCAGGATAAACCCTAGAAACGCTGGTCACCGTGCGTAAATCGGAGTTCGAAAAATCCGGGTGAATAGTAAATTGTGAAATTTTCTATAAAAGGACCTCAAACATTCTCATTTGCAAACAAACTAAGTTAGGGTTTCAGCTCAAACCCTAGCCGCCATTTACTGAATCAATGGCCAGGAAATTCTCACATTCTTCCTTAATTTCCTCTCAATCCACTCATTATCATCGAATGTTTTCAACTACAAAATTGGAGAGGGGAGTGAGGCCTTCGTGATGACCGGTGGTGATCGTTTTTGGGTTGATGGATGGTCGGCAAAATGGCGATGAAGGCGTCACGAACGGGCACGTTTTCTGTGCCATGGTGCAACCGACCTTCAAGATTCTTCGGCCGTGGGTAGAGGCGATGTTGGCCTTCGTCGTGATGCTCCCTGATCAAGCTAAAAGTCAACGATGGAGTCGCGGCCGTTAGGGTTGAACCTGCGTGATGGGTTATGTGGTTTGCGTGAGATACTGGAGAGGAACACGCGCGTGAGAAGAAAGGTGGGGTGCGACCTGGATGTTGCAGTGTAGAGATGGACGGCTGTGATTTGTTGAAGGTTATAAATAAATTAAATAAGTTGTAAATTTATATATATAAATTCGTGTAACTTCGTAATATCATATCTTTTTCATACGAGGTCGAAAACGCGCGAAACCAGTTGCGTTGGGTTCGTATTGACGAGCACTACGCTATGGAATTGGATTGGAATCGTTTAGAGCTAGTGAGAATTTTGGGTAAAATTAAACGTCCGTTTAATTTTATTCGAAATAAAAGCTGAAAACGAAATTAAAATCAAGGTGAGAACTTCTCACTCAATCGAATCGGTTTCGATTTTAATTTTAAATAGTTATATTTAAAATTGCTTGATTGTATGTTTGAATGATGATTGTTATCTATTGATTGTTAAAATAGACATTATGCGCCGTTAGTAAGCGGTTGTTATTTATTAAAAACATATACCGCGAATTTTTCACATTACAGTGAAATTGGTATTATTTATGTACTTGGAGTTGATTTCCTGCATTATATAGCGGATGAGACCCTATTGCGCCGTCTATTTAAGCGGATAATATTTTTATAAATCTCATATACCGCGATAATTCCGTACTGGAACGGAATTGGTATTGTGCTAACATCTTTGGATGCAGGGAAACAGGTTGGAGGGATCCAACTGGATTCCTCAACTGTATTGATTTATCTACAGATATTGTGATATTTGTTGATTATCATATCGATATATGATATTTGGATGTCGTGATTGACTATTTGGTGCTGCTGCATCATCGGATCCATTTCTGAAGTTTTAAAATAATGATTTTGGTTTTTAAAAGGAATTTTAAAGTGATTTACGAAAGTATACGTTTTATTAAATTTTCAATTGTTAAAATAAATAAACGTGATAATTTTGTTTTCATAAAAGTTATGATTTTTGGAAAATAATACTTAAGTATGATTTTGAAGTATACAAGCTTTAAATAACGATTTGTAAATTATTAAAAGAATAAATTTAGTTAAATTGGGATTTTTGAATTGTTTTAAAAACAATTTATATAAAAGATTTAAAATTTGATATTTATAAATTAAAAATATAGGAATTATAAAACGAGTATTTATAAGCGTTAAAATGAATTCATAAGTGAATAAGATTTGTAATTTGTAAAGTTTTAAAAGAACGATTTGTAAATAAATGGATTATAAGTTCTTAACTTATAGTATGGACTTCTAGTATAAAATTGAGTTATATAAATTGAATTGGATTAATAAAGGAGATTTATAAATCGAAGCTTATATATATAGGAATGAAATTTATAGACATGGTTTATAAATTCGAAATTGATGGAATTTGATAAATTGAAAGTTGAAATTGGTTAAGGAGGTATATTCACGATTTTGGACAGCGACTATATTATCAAATAAAATGGATAAGCTTGGGAAAATGAATATTATAAAATGAAGTTAATCGTTTTAACGATGTTTTAAAATGTATTATAAATCGAATACATAGATTTCAACATTCATTCTTGAAATAGACGTTTTCGAGAAATAAGGAAATGGTGGACTATAACACTGTTGTTATAGTAAATGGTTTCCGAAAGGAAATATTTTGTATAGTATTGGGATTTATATATCTATTTTAATTTCGAATCCCTATACTAGTGATTTTGGGTCGTCGTAACGATGTTTTACGCAACATTCATTTTGACTCAAATAAATGTGTTTAAGTGAATGTTTTCCTTAAAGAATGAAATATATACTTAATTTCGATATTAAGTATATTGAATATTTTCTAAGTATTGAAAATAAATGGATTTGTGAATTACTTATAAATAAATAAGTATGGAAATGTTTTTTTCCAATGTGAAATGAAACGGTTTGAGAATTTATCTTTTTGAAGACAAATTGAAAATGAATATTAGAAATCGATTTGGGAATCATATATTCATAGATATTTTGGAAGTGTAAATTCACTATGGAATTTATAAAAGAAAGGGGAATTTGATTAAAAATAAACGTTGATTTATTTTTTTGAAGTGTTGGAATTAATTTACGGATTTGGAACGTAAATATAAGGTAAATCGGTAAGGATTTATTTAATTGGTTTAAATGAACCATTTTGAAACGAAAGTATTTCCGCGTAAGGAAAATGATTGAAATTTATTTTCAAAAGTGGTAAAGGTAAAAGTGATTTGAAAATTTGTTTTCAAATGGTTGAAGTGTGGAAATTTTATATCTAGTAAAGATATTTTGGAAAGTAAATAATTTAGGAAATTATTTGGAATCCGGTGATGTTGAGCATGCCTATTGATAGTTAAATAATCCGACTATCAATATTTACCTTTAAATAGGTATTTGTTGTGATTTGCTTGAATTTGAATGCCACACTTATTTTTGAATAAGCGCTCACTATTCGGGTTAGCCGGAAAAGGACCTTGGGATCGTATAACCCATTCCGAATATGTGATAGGTCGTAATGGATTGCATTTGATGACCGGTGTTGAAGACCGGATATTTTTGAAAACGGAAGGATTACCGTTGAGTTACTCTGCATCGGCTGATCTCCGATATAGAGGTTTTATCACCATTAGTGACGGGAAGTCCGGACGTGATTAGAAATTATCCGGAATGCAAGGACTTCTTTGTAAGTGCCTTCGGTTCTGTTCGAGCCCGGAACAGACTTGTATAGATTGTATGTCTGACATTACAAATTGAGATATAAAGCTGATTTCTTTCAAATATATTTCTGTTGGTGGCGGATAATTTATTCTCTTAGCTTAACACCCTTCTCTGAGACGTACGAGCTCAGAGGTTATGTAGTTGAAGGTTATTAGTGATATACTCCCAATTTGGTAGTGTGGCATGCTGAGTGTTGCTGTGAAATGATCACTGTTTGATCATTTGTGATATGATCATTTGTTTGATCATTTATCTAGGTGATCATTACTTTGACCATTTGTTGACCCAAAGCGCAGCTTTTGATAAAGCGTGGCTTTGTGGACGAGACTTCGTCGGACCTCACACCCCGGAAATGGTCAAAACAGGAAGGATGCAGCAAGGTTATTAGGGGGTAGCGCCCCTTTAGTGTATGTCATTCCTTCTGGATAGAGGTGGTATCATGGTATAGAGCCCAGATACTTAACCTATGTTGTTGCTGCAAATTTATTGCTTTGTGGTTGTTGGAAATCGAGGATCCTCGGATAGATAGGTTATGATCGGGGGATGACATATTCGTGTCAGTAGTTACCCAGTTAGGGGTAACCCGGCCTTGTGTTGGCAGAGATCCGGTTTGGTTCTCGGGACGTCATTCCAGAGGCGTTTCCATGTGGCAATGGGAAGTTCCTTGGCCTGACCATTTGTTGGAAATCCAAAGAAACAATACGAGACTTGTACGGTTTTAGTTGTATAACCTGTCATGGAATGTGGCGGTAACCTGCTATTGAACATGGTAGCTATAGTAGGCATACGATAATGGTCGTATGTTGGCTAAGATTTGTATCTTTACTTTCGAAATAATTTTTGCAACACTATGCACTAGTAATAATATCAAATGTTTCTTTTTAATGCGTATCAAGCATCTTTGACTATCATAAGGAGAAATCTCCTCCGATTCTGCGTTTGCATTGTGTGTGTGCGCGGGAGGCCTTATGGTAGTCTCGTTTTTAAAAGCATTGCGAATCTATTTTAAAATTATCCTCTACTTTGTTAAAAGAATAAAAAAATAAACTGTTTTAGTTCTCACACCAGTCACATGACTGACTCGGAGTTTATTGTTTTCCTTCCTAAACTCTAGGTGCCCACCAATTTCCACACGGACAGTCAAGAGTAAGGTTTATTAGGATATTCTGGAATTCAGGAGTTGCTGGAGGCAAGCTGGATGGCATGGCGTATTCAATAGTATATAGTATTTCTTTTCCGCTGTTTGTTGTTGTTTGTTGTTGTACACTCTGATGATGTAATGAAATGTAATGTGATGTAATGTAATAACTGATATAGTTCTTTGTTTAAAGATTATTCATTTATCTATTATATGTTGTCCCGCTGCGATTGTGAGATTCTGATATTGTTCTGTTGTTTCTTTCTGTTCCGTTCTATCTTTTCTTTCTTCTTCTACCTCTTTCTTCTTATTCAACCCTAACGGTACGGTTTTCTGGCCTTCGATTACTTGGCAGTTGATACAGTGGACGTATTGATGTCGGTTTTCGAGCATCGAAAAATCGCGATCGTCACAGTAATATGCTTTAACAGGATGTGGTTATAAACATCATATTAGTACATATTACTGCGTCGTCGTAATGTAATTAAAATTGCACTGCACATTTGATAGGCAGTTTCAATATCCCATGAAAATGTATTTTCAAAAATATCTATTAAATAATAGTAAAGTAAAAGAATTTTCTACTCTCTCATTAGATCTACGAAGTTCCTGCTCTCTCCTTACTTATCTCTAAATATTTTATTATTAAATCCCAATAACTTTTTACAATTATAATTAATATTACAGAATTCTATTAACTCTCTATTAACATTTTACATTTAAATATATAATTTTCACATAAAACCCTAAGTATCATCATATTATTTTACGTTCAAATGCACGTATTTAAATTAATTAAGTGATCTAAAACCTGAACTTTTAAAATAAATCCAATTAATTAACATTTATTATTTGATCTAATAAGTCATAAAAAAGACAATTCAATGAACTATATACGATGCTTATATTGAAGAAAATTGTAAAACTAATATTTCGTTCATGTCCATATAACATAAAATTCCATGCTTATATACAAAATTATCTTTTGTTCTCTTACATTATTCTACATTTGACTTTACCATTTTAAAATTATTACTTTATTACAATGGAAAATATACATAAATTTTCTTTCTAAAGTTGGATTTTCGTTATAAATGAACATAGTCACAATTTTTTCTTTCTAATATAGATATATTATTATACATATACACGTTTTTTTCTTCTAAATTTGGTACAATAAGTGAACTCCTGTTATTAATAAAAAACGATTAAGAGTGGCCCTAAATTAATGATAAGTGATGAATGCCATAGTTTAGAATTTTGAAAAATAATAATAACTTCATTTAATATGTTTTGTGAAAATGTTAAATTTTAATTATGTATATTCATAATTTGCATTAAAATGGATAAATTTGTACAATATTTTGATTAGAAATATTTTTATTTTTTATTTTGTTGCCGAGGCTAAAATTATCATGGTACAAAATAATGTTTTAAAAGCCAAATTATCGACTTTTACATAATTGAAATAAGCACATGATTTGTAACGTTTCTTTTAGTCGACATCTCTTTTAGTCAATAAATAAATGTTTTATTTATCTCTTCGATAATGTAATATAGTATTTTTATGTTAATATTACTGCAAAACCTTTAAATCATAAAATATACAAATTCATTAGTATTATAGGTATTTTTCATTATTTCAAGCAATATTTGAAATTTAATCTATATATCTTTTATCTTTTAGATAAATGTACTAAAAACTAGATGTTAAAACTCAAAATCTATGCATATAAATATTTATTTGTTGAAATTTGTAAAAATATTAATTTTAAAATTAATTAAGAATATTGGTTTGTCGTTTATTTTCTTAACGAATACCAAATGCTAAAAAAATAACAAATCGGTATTTAACTCATTATATTATAATCTATAAAATTGACAATTTATTTTTTTCCACAAATATTAAAAAACATAAATCTTATAAAAATTTACGTACATAAAATAATAATTTTAATACATAACTTGATTATTTTAACAAATTCATCATATATTGCATAACAAATTATATTTTTCTTAAATGTGATTACAAAACTATATTTGTAAAACATACCGTGTGCAACGCACGAGTTACACGCTAGTTACATAGTTAAAGCTGCATTGGGGATGAAGTAATTAAGTGAGTAACTGGTATACAGTTGATTATATTGGATGTTTTGAGATATTTTGATGTAATTTTAAATAAAATTTGTACTTCTGCAATTTAAAGATTCTGTTTTTTACTAATTTTAAAACTTGGAATTACATGTAAAAGATGCATCAATTAACTACATAACTATTATGAGGTTAAATGTTTTAAAATTTTAATATAGGTTTAGAATATATCTGTTATGTAGTTTGTTTATTTTTCTGGTAGTTTTTAACAATTTTAAAGTCTTAAGACCACAATTTAGAGATCTAATTTTTGATTGCATGATTATTATGCAGTTCACTTTTTTTTTATAATTTTGATACAGTGTCAAAGAAGATTAATTTTACAGCATTTGAAAGATGCAGTTTAGGTATCTAATAATGTTTAAGGTGGATTTGAGCATATTTAAAGCTTCAAATCTACATTGAAGAACGTAGTAATTAACTATACAATTGCTGTGCAGTTAACTTCTTTTGATATTCTAAATTATATTTAAAATATATCTGTCATGAAAGATGCCGTTTAAGTAGTTTACATTGTTTTGGTAAATCTTAGTGATTTTAAAGCCTTTGAATTACAGTTGTAAAATGTGGTAATTAACTACAAAAGTGGTACGCAGTGGTTATTTTTGATTTACGGACTACGTTTAAAATATATCTATTTTACTACATTTAAAAGATGCGGTTTTAAGTAGTTTAATATTATTTTAGTACGTTTTAGCAATTTTACAATGTAATAACCTGATTTTTAAATTTTATTATTTGATTAACAATGGTTGAATAAAGATAATGAATATGTGGAGACGATGTAAAATATCGGAATATCATATGAACCGTAAGGAGAAATACATTTATATTAAAGGTTTTGATTATAAATCAAGTTTTAAATAAATTTTTGGGGAAGAAAATTTGATTAAAATAATATTTTAGGAGAAAATGGGTTTTATTTCAAAATAGTTCTTTATTGATTTTAAAGGAAACTTATATTATGAAAATATTTACAATCAGTGAGTTGGTAAAATTTAATTTAATTGGTAAAGAGGAATTTAATTGTGAGAAGAAATAATTTATTTTGCTCAATTAGAGAAAGTGTATATATATTTAAATAAAGAAAAAGCGAGATTTCTTATTTTACGATAAAAAATATTTTATTTTGAGTTGGAAATAATAGTTTTGGTTGAAAAATAAATGTAATATGGAAAAATATTTTTATTTGATTGATTGTAATGATTAATCAATTTATTAATATGAACGTAATTTTCCTCAACTAATAAAATAATTTTTTTTTTGAAATTTTTTTTTCAAATTATATACCCACTCTTTGATCTAGGACATGTAGGGGTTTCATTTTAATTCATATCTATATGATTTCATAAATGGTGCTTTAGATGAATTTAAATTTAACATATGTACTTACTCTTAAGTGCATCTCCTTATAAAAAAAGTTAATTCGCATCACTCATCATCAATCGTACTTTGTCTAACAAAATCAGATTGCTCTTTATGGATAAATCATTATGTTTCATAGGGAATAGTCATTTTGAGATTGAACATTATTTATTTTTATGCAATTTTGTAACTCTTTCTAATATACTCATATATTCGATCAAATTAAAAAAATTATTTGGCATTTTATGTTTTCTACTTCCGTTATAATTTCGATAAAGTTATCAAAGGTATACAACTTGTGTATCAAATACCAATACTCATATCAATGACAATTCATCAGTTATTTAATGAAATAGATTCGTTTCAGTATATTTTGACGTTCGATTCCATACATCTACATGTATTGATATAAAGAGTTCGCTAACTCTTATGAGTTCTTAGCAGTAATCTTTGAGGTACAGTTCATCAACATCATGTGATTCACAATTATATGATTTTAAAAAAAAAAATCTTCCCCCGAGATACGATGTTGTGACTATTAGAAAAAAAATCCCTTCAGATGATCAGTCTAAGAGAATGAAAAACCCAATATAGTAGAAAACAACTGAATCGTGATTGTAATGAGACAAAACAAACAGTGATAAACACCAGAACAAACAGTCACAGAACTATACAATGCAGAAAAATAAATAACATCGGTATTTATCGTTGTTCCACTACCGCGAGGCAGTGTACATACACTTGGGAAGAGGAGATTTTATTAATCACTGAAAGATTAGAGTTACAAGATTGATTCGCTTTTGAAGGCTATACATAAGAAGAATTAACAACGTAGACAAAATTATGCAGAGTTTCAGCTCTCTAGGATGGCTGCCTTTGTTATCTAGGAGCTTCACTATTTATATAGTGAAGAAATGAGTAGGGGTAGCTGCTATATAGCAGCCTTGAGGTTTGGTTCGACACATCTGGTCCGGAAAACAGCATAATAGGATTTGGTTCGGCAAACAACACTAAACATCTGGATTGGCATGGTCCAGTACCGAACCAAATATTTGGTTCAGCCTTAACTTGTTTGGCATCACTTGGACCAGCAATCTACATCAACGCTACTAGTTTGATACAAGCCCATAAATCTGGAGCGACAATCATTGGTTCGGTCATGCTTCAGCACCAAAGGAAATATCTGGAGCGGCAAGTTTGGACCAGCATCCCATCACCACCGGATGAGATATTTGGAGCGGCAACTCCTAATCACTACCGGACCAAATCTTTGGTCCGGTATCTTCCATCACCGAACGAGACTTCCACTTGCCTTCACTGCTGATCGAAGCACTACCACCGAACCAAAATTATGGCCCGTTCTTCCACCGAACGAGGTCACCTTCTCACTGAACGAACTCCACAGAACCAAATCTTTGGTCTGGCATTTCCTCCACTGAACCAAACTTCTGGTCTGGCCTCCAAGCTTCTCCACAACACGGTGGCTTCAAGGATTCCTACTTCTACCTTAGCATTCAGTTTTTCGATGAAATTCGTATTACATCTGACAATCTCCACCTTGATACCAAATTTCATACAAGCCTTCCAATTCCATCTACACCACTATGCTCCAAGCAATGGATGCTTACCCAATGAGCTTTGGCAATGCCATCACCCGTTACACTATGTCAACAAACTCCGGCAAGGTCATCGCCCGTCAACAAAGTGTTCGAAGTACCCAGTCCATGTAGAACCTATTAATCTCCACCATAAAAAAAAACGTCTCCACGAACCATCTCAACTCTTCCTCCGTGCCACCCCATGGCACGTAACACTTCATTAAGCAAATCAAGTTTGAGCAATGCTCGAACTTAGCAATAGGCAACGACTTGGTGAAAATGTCTGATGCATTCTCCTTTATGTGAACTTTCTGAATACGAACTAGCTTCTCTTCACTCATCGAGACAAGAAATGACTCTCCCACCTCAATATGCTTCATCCTCGAGCTGAATGCCAGATTTTCAGCTAAGTAAATTGCACTTTGACTATCATAGTACACATCCACGCCTTCATATATGAAGCCTAAATCACACAACAATCAGGATAAATAAATCACCTCCATAGCTGCTTCAACCGCAGCTATGACCTCTCCTCTATAGTAGACAAAGCTACAATTGTCTGCAAACTCGCTTTACAACTGATCATTGTCCCGCAAATGGTGAACATATATCCGAAGATTTACTTCCTTTGATCTCTATCACCGGCATAGTTGGAATCGCAAAATCCAACCAAGCTAAAATCTCTATCTCTGTCGCCAAAGACAAGTCCATGGTTTGGAGTTCCTCTAAGGTATCTGAAGATACACTTCACTGATTCTCAATGCATCTTTCCTGGATTTGCCATGAACCTACTCACCAACCCAATAGCTTGTGCAATATCAGGCCTAATGCAGACCATGGCATACATCAACCTGCCAACTACATTTGCATATGGGACCCTCATCATATAAGCCTTGTCCTTTTCCGAGATCGGAGAGCCTTTACTAGAAAGCTATATGTGCAATGGCATGGGTGTGCTGATTGCCATTCCCCTTTCCATGCTAAACCAAGCAAGAACCTTTCGAATGTACTCCTTTTGTGTGACAAAAGTCATAGCTTTCTATCCCTTTGAATTTCCAAACCCAAAATTTTCTTTGCTTCTCCAAGGTCTTTTATTTCGAATTTCACTTTTAGCTTTCACTTTAAAATATCAATTTCAGCCTTATCCTTGGAAGCAATCAACATATCATCCACGAACAAGAGTATGTACACCCGCCTACCATTCTTTAGATGCTTGGAGTATACAAAAGCGTCTTTGATACTACGATCAAAACCAAGTGAAAGCATAAAAGATTCAAACCTCTTGTACCATTATCTAGGCGACTGCTTAAGTCCATACAATGACTTCTTCAATTTTCAAACCCAATTTTCTTTCTCATCTACAACAAATCCTTCAGGCTGCTTCATTAGATGGTCTCATCCAAGTCTCCATGCAAGAAAGCGGTTTTCACGTCCAGGTGCTCCAGCTCCATGTCATGACCTGCAACGATAGCGAGCAAAATGCGAATGGACGTATGCCTCACTACTGGAGAGAATATCTCGTCATACTCCAATCACTTTCTTTGTGAAAACTCTTTAGCGACTAGTCTAGCTTTGTATCTCCCGTCATCCTTCACCTTGAAAACCCACTTGCAACCTATGGCTCAACTTTCTTGAGGAAGTGGTACCAAATCCCAAGTATTGTGCTTCTTCAACGAATTTAACTCCTCTTCCATAGCGCACATTCACTTCGGACTATCACATGACTTCAAAGCTTCATCAAGGTCAAGCGGCTCCTCATGAACCACATGTAGGGCATAGTTAAACTGATCACCAAGGCAAAGATTCGCAAACTGCCAATCACCATACCTTTCGGATGGGCTAATAGTCCTACGACTGACCTGAGTAGGTACTGCTTCACCTAAACTCCTTTCGGCTCTACCTTGAAGTGAACTTCTTCCAGATTCATGCATATCACTAGCACTACTAGAAGGTACCTATGGACTATCCTGTGATGTTTCATCAACTGCATTTTCTCCGATAGCATCAACAACAACTCTATTATTTGGCTGGAAGATAGGAAGTTCTTCCATCTCCTTAGGCCTGTAAGAAACTTCTAATGTGGTAGTAAGCTTCTCCTTTAGATTGAACATAGCAGACTCATCAAAAGTAACATGGCTGGAATGAACAATATTCCAATTAATAGGGTTCTAAATTAGATACCCTTTGATACCATCAGTGAATCCCATTAGTATGCCCTTGTATGCTCTAGCCTCCAACTTGTCATCACCTGTATGGTGAACGTACACAGGACAACCAAAAATTCGAAAGTAACCAAGATACACTACTTTACCTCTCCACTTTTCCTCTAGAATCTTACCATCTATAGCTGAGCATGGAATTCAATTTATGATATGCGCCGTAGTTGATAATGCCTCAGCCCAAAAGCCTCTAGACAAGCCCGCCATCAATCTCAAGCAATGAGCCTTCTCCAGTAGAGTCATGTTCATCCTTTCCAGAACTCCATTGGATTGCGGATCATCGGGTATGGTGAAATGTCTCTGAGTACCATGCTCTTTATAGAAATCGAGGAAATCCCTAGAGACAAATTCACTACCATTATCAAATTTTAGCAACTTCAACCTAGAACTAGATTGATTCTCAACAAGCGCTTTCCGGTCTTTGAACTTCTCAAAACTCTCTAATTTGGCCTTCATCACATACACCCATGCGAGAAAACTATTTAATGAAAGAGATAAAATACTTTGCTCCTCCAAGAGGAGTAGTAACTGGTCCTCAGACATCTGTATGCACGTACTCAAGTACTCGCCTCTATCTATGGAGTCCAAATCCAAAAGATACTTTAGTTTGCTTGCCTAACACACACTCTTGGAAAAAGTCCATCTTGTCAAAGCTTTCTCCTTTGATCATCTTCCATCCCTAAAGTAATTCTAAGCCCTTCTATGAAATATGACCCAACCTGATATGCCAAAGCTTTATGGCATCCAAAGAATGAGAGCTGTCTACTCCAACACATGACTCTCCAAGAACTATGGCTCCTTTCAGCAAATACAGATTTCGGAACACATCTCCTTTCATAAGAACTAGTGCACCTCTCAAAACCTTCAGACCATCCTTCTTGATAGTTACCTTGCATCCCAAAGATGTCAACTGTCCTAAAGAAATTGAGGACTTCCGAAGACTTGGAACATACCGGACACCTGTCAAAGTGTGTATCACTTCGTCAAACATTCTGATTCTCACTGTACCTTTACCCATTGCTCTACAGATAGCATTATTACCCATAAGAATAGAGCTTCCCTCTCGTCCAACGAAAGAATTGAAGTAATCCTTATTCGGCATCATATGGAAAGACGCCCCCAAGTCCAGCATCCAATGGTCTGAGACATTCGATACTGCTGTAGACAACACATCATCATATACAGACTTCTCCACTGCAAATGATGAAGATCCATGTTCTTCCTTCTTCCTCAAATCTGGACAATCCTTTTTCCAATGACCAGTTTTCTTACAGATAAAGCACTTTCCGTCCTTATACTTTCGTCTCCTGCCATTACTGGGCTTCCTGGACTTGGAACGCCCTCTAGAGTGTTAATTCTTCATATCTTCTCTACCTCTTTCAACAAACAAGCCGTGATTACTACTTCCACCTCTACTTCCTTCACTTACCTCCTTCTTCTGATCTCTCAAACCCTCAAATAGAAGGCCTTACTTCACATCTTCTACTGTCAATGTGCCTCTAGTGAAGGTAAGACTATTAGCAAAACCTGTGTATCGCTTCGGAAGAGAACATAAAAGAATCATTGAAATTTTCTCCTCACCATCTTCAAGTCAACAGTCTTCATCTTCATCACAAAATCATAAAAAATAAGATGTTCCTTCACTGAAGTACCCTCTCTCATCCACATGGTGAAAAATGTCTTCAGTAATATCAGATGGTTAGTCGGAAATTTCTTCAAGTAGAGATTTGATAGCTTGGTCCAAATTCCCCTAGCAGTGGTTTCACTGCTAATTTGTGAGATGAAATTCTCTCCCATAGCTAGTTGTAAAGTAGTAAACACCCATTTATCCATCTCCTTCCTTTTCGTGGCTGAGATGTCAGCCGTCAACTCCTTAGGGAAGAAAAATACTAGATGGACTTCATTCCTCATTGGAACAGCCTTCATCCTCCATTGCCACTTCTCGAAGTCTTTATCCCCATTCCATTTCTCAATTTCCAACTGCGATCCTAACGTGATATACATCCTTTAGTATAGGGTTTTGTAACAAATGGAGTCGCTTCATCTCCTTCCATAGCGTATAATACTCCTCAATCAACCTTGCAGCTCCGATACCAGACAGTTGGGAAAAAAATTCCTCCAGATGATCAGTCTAAGGGAATAAAAAACCTAACGCAGTAGAAAACAACTAAATCGTGATTGTAGTGAGATGAGGAAAGTAGAGATAAACACCAGAACAGATAGTCACAGATCTATGTAATGCAGAAAAATAAATAAAACCAGTATTTATAGTAGTTCCACCACTGCGAGGCAGTGATCACTGAAAGATTAGAGTTACAAGATTGATTCACTTTTGGAGGCTATACACAAGAGAATTAACATACAGACAAAATTCTACAGAGTTTCAACCCTCTAGGATGGCTGCTATTGTTGTCCAAAAGCTCCACTATTTATAGAGTGATGAAATGAGGAGGGATAGCCACTGTATAGCAGCCCTGAGGTTTGGTTCGACACATCTGGTCCGACAAACAACACGATAGCATTTGTTTCGACAAATAAAACTCAAGATCTAGACCGGCATGGTCCAATACCGAATAGATATTTGGTCCGGCCTTAACTTGGTTCGACATCACTTGGAATGGCAGTCCACATAAACGCTATTGGTTTGGTACATGCCCATAGATCTGGAGCGACAATCATTAGTTCGGTCATGCTTCAGCATCGAATGAAATATATGGAGCGGCAAGTCTAGACCGGCATCCCATCACGACTGGACGAGATATTTGGAGTGGTAACCGCTAATCACCAACGGACCAAATCTTTGGTCCAGCATCTCCCATCACCGAATGAGACTTCCACTTGCCTTCACCGCCGATTGAAGCACTATCACCGGACCAAAATTCTGGTCCGGTCTTCCACCGAACGAGGTCACCTTCTCACCAAACGAACTCCACCGGACCAAATCTTTGGTTCGGCGTTTCCTTTACTAAACCAGACTTCTAGTTCAGCCTCCAAGCTTCTCCATAACACCGTGGCTTCAAGGAATCCTACTTTTACCTTGGCATTCTCTTTTCCAATGAAATTGGTATCACATCTAACAATGTATAAACCCCAAAAATAATTGTTAAATTTTTAGAGTTAATGCAAAAAATACTCTTATTGTAAATTTACTTCATAACAAACGTTCATAATACTCATAACAAAATAAAACCGTATATATATATTCATTCAATACCAATATTCATTATTTGGTATAAAAACGAAAACAATCTTCTGTATCTTGATGCATTGATTTATAAGTGACATGTGGTTTGCTCCCACTATTTCCGCCATTACTATAATAGCCATGAAATACGAAACTCTATTAAACTACATATTATGAGCTTTTTTTTTACCATTACTAATTTCAATCGAAAGTTACCGATCAAATATCTTTAACTCATAAATAATTTTGCAAAAAACAATTTATATAATACAATATATTTGGAATAGAATTACATTTCTCATTTCATATTATAGATCTTGCTAAATTTTACAATAGCCATTTTCGATGTTTGGTATGAAGGAGAAGTGAGCATTCACTCTCTTCATCACAAGTGTTCATATTTTACATCCACCCTTGAATATTCGATTTGCGTTCAAATGGTCATACAATTCAAAAGTTAACTATATTACAAGGTTGTAGAAAATTCTTTACAAAAGTGCATTTAGATATTCATAAGTTTTAGGTTGCACTTAACTAAACATATAACCGATTTTTTAGTGATCGAATTCATAGGTTGGTCTTCAGACCTTGGTATTTTATGTTTTCTACAGAACAAAAATCTCATTGTATTCAATTATTTTGATCACATGATTTTGCACTATTATTTGCTTGCCCATATCGAGTAAACAAATTTCATCGAGATTTCACATATCACAAACATGACCATTCACCATAAACATTTCATATGTTATCTAACATGGATCGAATATCCATATCCTTGTATCGCTTTAGAGTTCAAAGCTGATAGAACATAAAACAAGAGTCAATAAAATAAATATTTAAATGACCAAGTTACGAATGCATTAACTAGTTGTATAAATTTTGGCACTTTAATAGGTCTTAAAATGACAACATGAAGAAAATTATTTGTGAGTATATTCTATATTATTTTTAACAATCTTAGTTTTGTTTATTAGTATATTCTTATTGATAAATAATTTTTTCAATTTGTTTGCACAAATTTATCTAAGCAGATAATTTTAATTTATGCAAAATGCATTCTTACAATATTAAAAAGGTTAAATTTTGTCATTTCATTTTTTCTAAAAATCTCTCACTATACATTTATATTCCTTAAACCTTAAGAAAAACATAGAAATCTTCGATTCCTTTAGTGGGCACTAGGACTTGCTTACCTAGAGATTCTAATCTTGAGTTTGCTCAAAAAATATTAGACTTATAAGCGATGAATAATCTTTTATCGATTCAATGATAAATACTTTCTAAACATGGTCTTTGTCTTACCCTTAACCTCGATCCTGAGTTTGCTCAACAAGTCGAAAGAGATTATTCTTTCGCACCCACCATTTCGCGATGGCCTGAGTATGCACATACCTTAAAATACATGCATGTATCTTACCTTGTCTAGTAGTATGTTAATATTACTATAGTTAACATCACTAGCTTAAGTTTGCTCAACAACTAAAGAGTATGCAAGTAATCTATTAATAGATAAATGACAGAGGAGAACACTATATTAGAGATTCATAATAGTAAATATATTTTGAGTGATATTGACTTAAGAAATAATGTGTTTCTTATGAAATACCATCATAATTCAAGTATCAAACACATTAGAAATCACGGTATATGTACCATACGCATGTATTTACTCTAAAATCTATTTTGGGTTTGTTTCAGTTCAACTTCATTATATTTATACATATACAGTTATATAAGTTTAATTTATTTATAATTATTATAATTTAATTTAACTTATACAATATATACATGTATGTTTATTAATTAAATCATATTAGTTAATATTTCTTTTTATCTAATTAACCAATTTAATTAAATTTCATTGATATTTAAGGAATTTATATTATTCATCTTAAACTATTTAAGATATATACATATCAATATATGCATATCAATATAGCATTTATAATTTGTTTATATATACATATCAATATATGCATATATATATATATCAACTAATTAAATTTTAACTAATTTATTTATTTGAAAATTATTTAGTTTAATTAAAAAATTTAATTAATTTTTTCAATTGAATCAAAAATTTATTATTATTCATCTTAAATAAATTTAAGATAAATATATGGCTATAACAATTATATCACAGGCATATATCACTAAATATATATATATATATATATGTTTACATTAATTAAAATTAATTTATTTATCATGAATTTATCCATTTAATTAAATAATTTTTTATTAAATATTTAAAAAAAATTATTTATAATCTACTTAAATAATTTAAGTTCAATACACACACACATATATCGTTATATACGTTTATTTTAATTAGTTAATTAATCTAATTAATCAAATATTAAATGGTTTTCAAAAATATTAAATTTATTTCAAAACCATTTTGTAAAATATTTTAAAATTTATAAAATTTAATTTTATATTTTACTTTTAAATTCATAAAATATATAATTTTTAAATAGAATTTTGAAAGTTAGCCCAATGCCCAAATAACTTTGAGGTTTGCATCTTGGCTAATCTTTTGGACTTACTCCACCTATTAGACCATGCCGTCAACAAAGGAGGGGAGAATAATTTATTGTTTAAATCCAAACCTAGATATTACATTTCTAGAAAACCATCGACTGATAAGTTTAATTAGTTTACCCTAAATGTTGACTAATTAAACTGCATAGACTATTTGGGCTCTAATAACATTAAAGGAATTAGGTCCATTTTGCAACCGGTGAAATAGATTTTTTAAAAAAAATCACTATTTGGATGGTAATGAGCCTATATAGTCTAATGAGTTTCACTGGATCTAATTAAATTATTGAAATAAAATTATATTTTATTTCAAAATTGTTTTCATGATTGCCTAATTAATCATACTAATTAAATTCATGTGGTATTTAGACGAATCGGGTGCGTGCGCGCACATATGTGTTTTTGTGTGTGTGTATTCATAGCATAACTTGATAGCATATGGATATAGACATATGTATTACCATAAGTATATTTGTATAGATATTGAGATTTACATCTATTGTGTATACATATTATACTTACATATACATATGATAATTTCGCATACATATAAGAAACATAAATGCCTGAGTATATATGTTTAAATACTTAAAATATATGTATATGCTTTGTATACACATTTTAATAGTGTTACACACACGCACACATAACAAATACATTATATGTATATGTGTGTGTGTATTATGTGTTGCCATAGAATTTAGAAAGTAAATATATGTAATTGACCTTGATAAGCTTTAGAAATTAAATAGGAAATGGAAAAGACTTCCAACCCTCCCATTTTACAAAATTCTAATTTGATCTAAATTTACTCCCAAAATTGGATTGAAAAATGATTCCATAATTATCTATGGTCAAAATGTTTGGCAGTTGATATTAGATTTGAAACATCACATAGATAAATAAACCAAAATATGATAAAAGAATATCATAATTAAATATGTCTCAACAATTGTAAATTTCATGTGTTCATATTCCAATTCAATGTTTTGTCACATACGTTCCAGACAATAAATAGATTTAAAAAGAGCGCAACTAAGTTCAAAAATCAATTATTTTTAGTTATACACACATACATACAAAATACAATAACATTATTATTTAATTGCAACAAAACAGACCATGGCATGAAATATTAAACATATATGAATAAATATTTGTTAAATATGTATATGTGTATAAATAATTTTATTTTGCCAAAGCTAAGAATAACTAAAACCATTTTAAATCCAAACTTACATAAAACATTGTGTTCAAATTCAAACATCAGCACATATATGTGTATATTTTGTACTTTTGCAACTGCAATGATTTATAGTTTGAAAACAAATTAGAAACTCACAGTTAAATTTCAATCACTAAATAAAGTTATTTGAAAATGTATTTGGTAATACAAATATACAAAGTCTGAATGGTGATATATGTAAAATAAGATATAAAGAATTACGTACGTATATCCAGTACTTTTGTAACACCTTGATCAGAAAAAATTTCCTCAAATTCCTAAAAACAACACCCAATTTTGCAAGGATTGAATAAACCAATTCTGTTGATTTAATTCGATTTAATTTTGGGTAATAAGAATACAAAATTTCAACCATAAAAGGGGTTAGGGGTGGTGGGGTTTGGGTTGGCAGCCTGGGTTGGAAGAGTAGGAAGAAAAAGAATTAAAGTAAAAAAAATAAAAGAGAGGATTTGTTTTAAAGAAAGAGTAAGTATCTTTCCTCTACTTTTTATTAAGCTTTCCTCCTTTAATTACTCAATTAATTCTCAGTTATATCTCGTATAATTCTTTTTCCTCTCTAACATGGAAGGCCATACATTTCCCTATGTAAAGAAATCTATAAAAAAGCTCATTTAAATAATTACCTTTATTTTAAGTCTGTTTGAATGTACACCTATGTCATATATCGATATTCACATATATACAATTGATTTACATCCAATAATTACCCAACATCCAAAATATCAAATAAAGTAATAACTAATATTTCATAAATATTAATTAATTTATAGCACTTATAAACTAATAAAATCGTGTGGTTTTTTTGAAGAATTCACAAATGTGGTTGTATGATTCAAAGATGTGAATTCAGTCCATGATTAATATTGGATAAATCAAATATTAATGTCAACACATCACCTTAGCTAGTAGTGCGATAGTTTAACCAAATTTATTGTTTGCAGATTTTTCAGTAAAATCATATTTTATATTATCTTAAGCAGTACCGATAGCAGAAATAATTTACACGCTTTCTCCTCGTCAAAATTATATTACATTAGGATGTATAAAATTTAATATTAGTCAAAATGCCAATATTGTCTACTGTCAGTTTGATAAGTTCATAAACAAAATCTTTAGTTCAATAATAGTATTTATTACTAACCGCTCTACTCTGTAAGAGATTTTTACTTTGAGTTGTCAACAGTTGACCATGATACTGGCCTCATAAACTAAAAGATGAATTCTCTATAGATAGGGTTTCACTTTCAATGCTTTAACTTAGACCCAACTACCGTCACTTGATGGATTGTCATGCTTTGATTTAGCTATAATCAAATTAGAGAATTCGTATGGATGTTTATGATTATTCTAATGTCGATGAAACTGTAAAACATCGTCACAGTAAGATTTCATTTTGACCCAGCTGTTATCAACCAATAGAAAACTCTTTAATGAGTCATTTCATAGTTGTCCAATAATTACGAGTACTTAACAATTTGGTGCCCTCCAACAGATATGAGTAATACACTACCCAAGATTTAGAGAGCGTTGTGCATTCTGGTCTCAACGAATGAATCAGTATCCTTTTTGAAATGTCTTGAACAGGAATATTTAAAATAATATGTTACTTTATATTATAATAATTTTCTTATGATTATAGATCCTTTTAATTATTATCACATAAATTATCACTTAAGGATTTTCTATTTTTGTTTATATGAATTAATTATTTAATAAATATATCATAATATATCAAGTATATTATAGAAAGTTAAACATATTTATTATGAATAAGATTGGTTATAAAGCTAGATATATGTATCAAATTACATAATTACCCTTAGGGCATATCCCTATCTTCCATACATTAAATAACTCAAATTCGGATGGAGTTGCTTCAGTGGGTTCTGTGGATAGCAGTGTTCTTAATAAGAGGATGCAAAGGATGAACTTAATAGAATGAAAGGTTAAGGAAGAAAGAGAATATATAAATCTGATTAAAGATGTGAACCTTTTAAGAAGAGTTGAGCGACCAAATATGGAAAGGGATATAATTTGCGATTATTAAGAAAAACCAGGTCATTTATTGAAATCCTGCTACAAACTTAAGAGAGACGAGGAAAGATTGAAGGAATTGGAAGAAGACTAAAAGAAACCGAAGGATAATAACGATGAGTTACATTTCAGTGAGGAATTTGATGATAAAGTCCTATACGTAGGTAAAGGCAAAAACAAAGATTGGATGCTTGATTCAGGTGCAAATTTCTGTATATGCTAAAATAAGGAGGCATTTATTGACTATAAAGAACAAAAGGACAAAGTAGAATCAGCTAATAGTTAAGATATGAAGAAGGAACATGTTTGGTTAGGCTGAAAATGTATGATGGAAAGGTAGTAAAACTCATGGGAGTTAGGCTTGTTTTAGAAATTAAGCATAATCTTATTTCAATAGAATAGTTGGAAAAAAAGGTTGCAACTTTTTAACTCGAGGTGGAGTTACAAGGGTGTATAAAAAAATAGGGAGGTGTTGCATGAAAAATGTGAAAACAAAATTTGTAAACAAAATGCTCGAAAAATGGTGGAGAAGTACGGAGTTCCCAAATTGGAGTTGCAGAGGTAAATCTGTCTAAATCAAGGTGGAGCATGCGACGAAAAGCCGCAAAGCATGCATGGCGATCTTTGAGATACTAAAGGTAATTCGTATTTATTAGTGATGTGCATGTCCAATCGGAAAGCATGCATAATTAGATGGTTTAGAGATTGGTTAAGGTTTTTGGGATAGGACATTTTTTTCCATGACGACATTGGAGATTGATAGGTCCTACTTATACGAGGGGGTACTTTTAACAATTTATTGGTGGGAGTTGACCTTATTGGCGCTTGTTGATAAAGTACAATGAGTGATGGCCAAGCCAAAGTTTGTTGTGAAAGTATCCGTGATGATAAATTTGAGATTTCTTGGAGTACAAAGTTATAGGTGGAGTTGGATGGTTTGTATGGAAATATAGTACCAAGGTGGCTATTTTTTAATCAATCATCCAATATTTCCAAAACATAGTAAAAAGGCATCTTGGAAAAGCAGAAAAAAGCAGCTAAGGAAAAATGAAAAGGCAAAGCAAAGAAGAAAAGGAGCAAGGCTAGTTGAAGCCTGTAGCATTCCAGGCAAAGCCAAATATTTATATTTTACAAACATTATTTTATATTATATATATATATATATTAAACAACACATACTAATATGAAGGGGCTAATATGTCCCTTGCGGTGTAAATCCTAGCACTTACGCATAAATATGTTAAACCATGTAAGCTACTCATGTTGCATGTGCACGCACCATACACATACGTATATGATATGCACGTTATACACACACAACTTAAATAAAACATTGGTTTTAAATTTAATTCATAGGCCTAATAAGATCTAAAATGGAATAATTGTTTTAAAATTTACCCATTTACCTCGTCGGGTGCTGACCTAGATCCAACAATGCCATCATAGGCCAATAGCATATGCAGTCTAAATTAATCATGTTAGGCTAACTAGTTAAGAATACCCATTAGTATGGCGTCTTGAAAAGTGTGTCTAAGGTTAGGTTTGGCTAATCAAGTACTCTGCCCTATTTAGCTACCATCTTGGCCCGAAAGATGAAGTGAGCCCAAAGATTACCCCTAATAGAAACAATCCAATTTGAATTGGGCTTTGGGCTGATTTTTCAAATTGTTTTGAAATTAAACTAAAATTTTAATTTAGAAGTTAAAATATAAAATATAAAATATATTATAAATTATAAAATAATTTTTAAGAGTGTTATGAAAATACAACAAATTTTTTAATATTAATAAGATTAATAAAATTAATTAATTATATATATAAATAAGATACATTATAATATATAATTATATTGGCTCGAATTGTTTAAGATAATATAAGTGTATATATATATATGATAATAATTTTTGAAATTAACAATATTTAGTTAAAATGTTTAATTAAATAAATTAAAAATTAATTTATGAATAATAATATACAAATATATGTAAAGATATATGTACATTACTATAAACGTTAATGAATGTTTAATATAAAATGTTTAGTTAAGTAATATAAAATTAATTAAAATGTAATTAAATCAATTAAATAAGATTTATTTAGTGTAATATTATACATAAACTATTATACAAGTAGATTAAGTAATGAAAGTTAAATACTGATCAAAACTTATGTAATTTGAATGCATAAATCAAAGGTGGAATGTTAAGAAACCTTAAATAGACTTAAGGGATAAATATATACATATAGTACGTATACCATGATTTCTGATGTGTCCAACACTTGAATCACGAGGGTATTTCATAAGAAATATGTTATTCCATAAGTCGATATCGCTCAGTATAATATATTAACGATAATGAATCTGTAATTTAAAATTTCCATCTACCATTTATATATTAATAGATTACTTCCATACTCCTTAGTTGTTGAGCTTTCTTTAAGCTAAGGATATTATGTGTAGTAAATTAACATATACAACATATGACGTAAGATAATTGTACATATTTATTGAGCTTTCCTCAGGGTATTTGCAATATACTTAGGTCATCATGAAATGGTATGTATGAGTGAATAATATCTATTTATTGAGTTTTCCTTATGGTAAGGATGAGATTAGGACAAGAAACCATAGATTAGGAGTTGTATATGATACAACAATAAGGAATTATCCATCACATATAGGAGTATGATTTGTTGATCTTTCCTCAAGGTCTGAATCCCAAGGTATACGAGTCCTAACACCCGCTAGTGAAGTCAAAAGACCTTTATAGTTCGTCTTAGGTTTAGATAAACATAAATGACTATTGGGAGCTTATTAGTAAAACGAAACATAAAGTTTAACCTTACTAATATTATAAGAACATCTACTATGAAATTATCCTAATCTACTATGTTAAAGCTTGAAGAAAAATGCCTACACTAAAGTTATTTTCTAGAAATTAAAAACTCATTAGAACTAACTAGGTTGACTAGATAAGAGGAAAAAAGATAGCATTAACTAAGAGATCGCCCAGGTTTTCATGTTGTCTATATTAGACAAGCCGTTGCAGAGGCAACGCGAAAAAATGTCCGTTAGTCTTAAAGCTCTATTTGGTGAACAGTCAAAAACGAACTTATCAAGAAACTATTCAATACCAAAATGACTAAGGAAAAGAAAGAGAATGATTACATTCTAATGATGAAAGGCTATATTGATTCACAACTTGACGTAGCAAGCAACGAGATGCAAGTAGACTTAATCATTGGGTATCTTACTCCCCAGTACGAGTCATTCATACTAAACTATAACATGAACAGTTGAACATAAGCCTCACGGAGCTCCTTAATATAATGAGGTCAATTGAATCTTCATCCAAGGATCAAGTGGCTGTATTTGCTGTTAAGGAGAATGTGTCATCTTTGAATGGTTTGAAGAAGCAGAAAAGGATTAACAAGAAAAATAAAAAGATTTCTATTGCAATTAAGGGTGAATGCCATCATTGTCATAAGAAGGTCATTGGAAATGAAGTCATTAGAGTACTTAAATATTATTAAAAAGAACAAACAAAATGGTTCTACCACTTCTCCAGGTACATTTATAATTCAAAATTATTTTGTAATTAATAAATTACCTTGGGTTTTAGATACTGGATCTGGAACTG
Source organism: Allium cepa (assembly GCA_030765085.1). Lineage (NCBI taxonomy): Eukaryota > Viridiplantae > Streptophyta > Magnoliopsida > Asparagales > Amaryllidaceae > Allium > Allium cepa. The sequence goes on from CM060935.1 coordinate 67,117,703, forward strand.
ACATCCTAATTTGTTAAAAGGGCTTAGAAACTTGTATCGCATGGCAAAGGGAGAAATGAGGCTTCAAATTGTTGAAGGGTCTATTGTTGATGCAACAGCAGTTAGAGATTTTCATTTTAGTTTGCCAAGTGGATTTGTTTTGATGTTAGACAATTGCTTTTATGTAAAAGATTTTATTTGTGGAATTATTTCCATGACTAGATAATCTGAGATTAGTTATATTTTTCATTATGCTGATAATGTTATGAAAATTATTTTAGAGATAATAAATTCTACGATGGTATTTTAGACATTTGCATTTATGTGATCAATGCAAATTATGTCTATTCCGTGAGTAGTTCTTTGAATAATGATATAAATAAAAATTATCTTTAGAATTATATGTTAGGTCCTATAAGTGAGAAACGACTACACAAATTGAAAACCAAAGGTTTTCTACCATTGTTTGATTCTTAATCGTCTGAACATGTGATTCGTGTGTCAAAGGTATGATGACCTAACACCCATTTAGTGGGAGCAATGAAATAGCTGATGAACTCTTGGATCTCGTACATAGTGATGTATATTTCCCAATGCCTATAGTAATTAAAGATAACTATTCTTATTTCATAACCTTTACTAATCATTTTTCAAGACTGTGATATGTGTGTCTTGTGAAGAATAAATCTGATATGTGGAAGAAATTTGTTAAGTATAAGAATAAGGTTGAAAATCAGACGATCGAAAGACACTTCAATCCGATCGAGGAGTTGAGTATGTTGGATAAGAACTCCAATAACACTTAAAAGATAATGGGATTATCTCTTAAATTACTCCACCGTATGCTCCATGACACAATAATGTTTCAGGCCTAAGAATGGAACTTTGTTAGATATGGTTCGTTCCATGATGAGTAAGGCTGAGTTACCTCTGTCCTATTGGGCATATGCGCTAAAAACTACACCGCATATGTTGAATTTGTTACCCACTAAATTTGTGCCTAAGACACCATATGAGATATGACAGGGAAGAAACCAACTTCAATTATTTGAAGGTGTGTGGTTGTCCAGCCAACGCTAAGAATGCTGGACCTAATAAGCTTCTGGCAAGATCAGCTTTGTGTAAGTTTATAAGATATCCTAAGAATTCTAGGGGATATAATTTCTATAGCATGGAGGAATAAAAGGTTATTGTTTTCACACATGTTGTCTTTTGGAAAAGGAATTTCTATCTAAAGAAATTAACAACGAAGTTGTAGACTTGGATGAGATCCGACAAACTTGCACGTATGTTAAACTAGTGGAGAATCAAGTTTGTCGGTATGTGAAAAAATGCGACTTATTAGAAGGTCAAGTAGGGAATCTCACACGCCAGAGAGATACTATAGTTTTCTCGTAGATGGTAAGAAGAAGGATTGTGTTTTAAATGATGACACTCCTTTATCTTTCCAAAAAGCACTGCAAAGTGAAGACTCTGTACTATGGCTTGGAGCAATGAAATCTGAAATGGATTCCACGTATGAAAATAAAATGTGGTATCGGAATGGATAAAAACCATGGGCTAACATATTTTTAAGAAAAAGTTAAATGCAGACGGACAAGTGAAGATTAATAAAGCAGGCTAGTTGCAAAAGGATTTTGTCCAATTGAAAGTACTGATTATGATGAGACCTTTTCACCCATAGCTTTATGCTGATGTCCATTTGGATAATGCTGGTTATTGTTGCATTCTATGACTATGAAATATGGCAAATGGATGTAAATACGACACTTCTAAAAGGTGATTTAGAAGAGACCGTTTATATGTCTCAGCCCGAGGGTTTTGAGGTCAGTGGGAGTGAAAGCAAAGCTTGCAAGTTGTTAAAGTCCATTTGTGGACTTAAACAAGCTTCAAGTAGTTAGAATAAGTGTTTTGATAAAGTAATCAAACATATTGGTTTTTATCAAAACACAGAAGAAGTGTGCATATACCGAAAGGAATAGGGAAATGCTATCGTTATCTTAGTATTACACGTTGATGATTTATTATTGATTGGTAATGATGTTTTGTTACTACAATAGGTGAAAGCTTGGCTTTTAAAGGATTTCTTCATAAAGGATGTGGGAGAAGCAGCCTATATACTAGGTATAAAGATCTATAAATATAGATTTAAATGGCTGTTGGGATTGTCCCAATCCTTGAAAATAGATATAATATTAAAAAGGTTCAGTATGTAGAATTACAAGCATGAAAATGTTCCAACATAATTTGTAGTCGTCCTTTCTAAGAAGGACGCTCCTCGGACTGATGAATAGAAAGATCGTATGAAGAGGATATCATATGCTTCAGTGATCGGTTCCATAAACGCTATGCTATGTACTAGAATGGATGTGACATATGCATTAGGATGTGTAAGCCGATGCAAGTTTATCTTGAAGAAAACCATTGATGGCTGTAAAGTGTATACTAAATTATTTGAGAAATACTAGAGACTTATTCCTGACATATGGGAATGGAGACCTTCTTATAAATGGGTGTACGGATATTAGCTTTCAAAGTGATATCAACAGTAATAAGTTAGTGTTATGTTATGTTTTTACTATCAAAGGTGGGGCAGTCAGTTGGAAAAGTTCCAAATAGGAAATAGTAGTTGTTATACTGCCTTTTGGCCAAGGTAGTATATCATGGATTTGGCCAAACTAATTTTGTGATCATCAAGAGAGGAAGCCCGGAGAGATGAATATCAGACTCAGAGATCAGTTATAAACAAGGTTATGAACGATAATTGAGCGGATTCTGACAAATGACACTCTAGAATTGGCTAAGTATGGGATTGATACTTCTTCTAGACAAGGGATCAGATCATAATACTACCCCCATGAAAGGTATCAAACTGGATTAATATGGCTATGGATCTCTTGGATTAGTAGCACAACTCAATGATGATCACTTAATAATTTAACGAATAACGCATTAACTAGGGAATCAACTATGGAAACAAGAAGTAGGCAACATAAGGACCCATGGGAGGGGTTGCACGTTGCCATGTGGCATGGAGAAGGGATCGGGGCTGATCCCTATATAGGGATGCAATCAGTCTGGATTTTTGTGGGTCGGGTCGTCTTGGCTTGGAGATTCCAGATTCGAATTATGAGCAAGATATTGGCACGTCATCTCCTATAAATACAACAGGCTTGGAATTCATTGAGGGATCCTTTTGACTGGCTATTCTTCATCACTCTTTTCTGTTCCTTCATTAATTTTCTTAGGAAAGAACAACTGTACTTGTAATCTTACAGTATAAACAATAAGGTTATTGGAGTGAACGTAGGTCAGATTTTATCGAACCACTATAAATCCGCGTGTGCATTTACTTTTCTGCACTGAATTATGATCTGTGAACTTATATTATTCTTTGATTGGTATTGTTATTGGGTTGGTGGTGCTTTCACATTACTTAAGTGTTGGTGGCTATTTTTTCCATCAACATTTTGGTGCTTTCGCTGAGAATGCTAGCACCCGCTGATTTAGAGAAGATTTGGAGCTTAGATATGGAATGATGGTGAGGTGATCAGTAAGGAGACTATTGGCAGAAAAGAGACATCATAGAGGAAGTTAGGAGGCTTCGTCAGGAGCTAGAGCTAATCAAACCACCATCTACATCATTGGGGATGAGATGGAGACTATGATGGGAGCGATGCAGAACCAGATGATGAGGAGGCAAGAGGAGATGATGCATAATTTCCTCATGCACCTTGGACAAGCTGGAGAACAAAATCAAGAATTTGGAGTAGCTAGCAATCTAGATGATGGAGTTGAAGCAGCAGAAACTGCTAGAAATTAGAATGAAGGGCATGGAAATGGAGCAAACATGCAGGAGAATGGAGTGGGGCAGCTGTAGGCAGTCCCCGGCTAAGAGGAAGGGTCGATGTCGATCCCTCTAGAATGGTCAGCACCAATGCCCAAGGCAGGCATGCCCTAGGGTCTGGTAAGTTAGGGTGTTGGTAGGGCAATGATCAATCCTGTAGAGTTTGGTGCGAATTGGAATTTGGATGCTCGTTCGGAGGTGTACGTTCCGGCGTTGCCTTGCGGAGTCGAAGGGTCGGTTAGAAAAGACGATTTGAGGCTACCTTTGGATGGCAGTGATAGGTTTGCAGAGATGATCAAGCAGGCTATGAGAGGAGGATTAGTGAATAGAGATCCAGAGGATGTGAACAGAAGTCCATTCACTCCTAATATAAGGCGAGCTAGGAATCCACCAGATCTTAAATTACCTAAACTAGGGGCATATGACGGAAAAAAGGATCCTTCTATTCATCCGATAGTATATGAGGCATATGGAAGTGCTGGGACATCGAAGTAAATGATGGTGAGCTGTTTCCCTTTGTACTTGGTGGATATAGCCGCACTTTGGTTTTGGCAATCGGAGAACGGTTCTACTGGCACTTGGATGGAGTTGGTAGAGAAATTCATGAGGCAATTTTGGGTCCACATCACGAAACCCAAGAGCATAATGACATTAACAACAATGAATTAGAGAACAAGAGAATCCCCTCAGAATTTCTTAACGAGATTTAATGCGACGGTTACTTCGATGGATCAGCCTGATCCATCGATGGTTTTGATGGTAGCAGTATTAGGAATAGTTGACAACATGGATTTCAAGGTGTCGTTGGAATGGTATACTACTAAGGATCTTGGGAAGTTTTATCATGAGGCCAAGAGGTTCCTGTGGCATGAAGATGCTAAGGTCGACAAAGAAGAGGTTAACGTAGTTAGAGACAGAGGACCGTCTGGGGAAGGTTCAGACAAGGACAAAGGAAAAAGAAAAGTGGATGATGGCTTTAATGGATCAATAACAAAGGAGAGAACCAAAATTCTTTTCTTATTAAGATTTGACTGAATCTTTAGAAAGGATTTATCTGGATACTCGAGGATGCCTTTTGTACCGAAGGCTAGCAAGGACGGAACCCTCTGAATGGGAGCGAACAACAAGCAAATACTGCCTATTCCTTGAGCTAGAGTATAATACAAACAATTGGAAGCACTTGAAGAATATAATTGGGAAACACATAAGGAATGGTCAGCTACAATAATACGTGAGGACTTAGGCTGCGCCGGTGGAATAGGAGCATCCACTATCCGCCTCAAATGAGAATAGCCTTTGATCGAGGCATCGACTCATCATCTTTTAATTAGGAAGGCACGGAATAAGTAATAAACTCCATAATAAAATGGCTAAGTCACTTACAAATGTATGAGATTGAGGTCAGTCCCCGGGCATGCTCTATGATGATGATAAACCATAGTGTTCAGATTTAGGAAAATTGGTTTTTCTTGTTTTTGGTTTACTGATTTTTTGATTGTACAAAATCTTAATTTATAATTTAGAAAATGGATTTGGAATGTTTAAATCTGGTTTAATATAATAAATAACAGGCCGCGGTTGTCCCGACCGGAGCGACGTGGAGATAACTACAAGGTATGAGTCCCTTTGCCAAAGAGCGATAGAATGGACTCGTACATGGATTAAGTCCTTGACTGTGGATCGAGGCAGGAGAAGGATACTCCAATAATCATTCTATATCCATGACCGAAGAGACGTGATCGAGAAACAAGAAGTAGGCCTCTTCACTGAAGAGCAACCAGATCGGTGTACTTACCTTTGTCCCCTTCTCGCCGGAGAGTGAGTTGGATCCACAAGGGTACAGAAAGACCATAGTTGGTCCGAAGAATCCACGATTCATATTTATTGGTCGATGTTTCCCCTTTCTCCAGAGTGCAACTGGATGGGGTCTAGTAAGGGTCCGAAGAGGTTATGATTGTCCTTGGAAGGCCATGACACCGCGTTATGTTCAAGGACACAGAATTGGAGTGCAGAAAGTGATGTCACTTCGCCAGAGAGCGATATATCAACTTATTTGTCATTGTTCCCTCTGCATCGGAGAGTGACAAGATGGGGTCTATCAAGAGCTCGCAAAGGTTGTGATCGGTCCAGAGAGACTATAAACCAGGCTATTAATTCGGCTAGACCTTGGATTGGCAAATTATCTAGAGAGATCGAGGTTTTGGATCTGTAAAATGATCCGGTGAGATCATGGACTTAGTTATCAACTTTAAATGGACATGGACTTTGCTACAGATTTGGAATGGATTCGGAATTGGCTATCGACTCGGAGAAGTCGTGGGTTTCATTAACAAACTCCCGAGCAGACACGGAATGATTTTATGTAATTTGGCTTGGCAATAGTTTGGATTTTGGATTGGAAAACACGATTATCAATGGATTTTGGACTTTGGACTTATGGTGATTCAAAACACACCTTCCTACCGCAAGGCTTGCTTTGGGAGGCAAATGTTATACCTTGGTCAAGGCATTATATCATGGATTTGGTCAAACGGATTTCATGATCATAAAGGGGGAAGCCCGGAGAGATGATTATCAGGCTTAGAGATTGGTTGTAAACAGGGCTATGAACGATGGTTGAGTGGATTTATACGAATAACACTCTAGAATTTACTAAGTATGGAATTGACATTTCTCCTTGGGAAGGGATCGAATCAGAATACTTCCCCTAGTCAAGGGATCAGATCGGATTAATATTGCTATGGATCGCTCGGATTGGTAGCACAACTCAATGATGATCGCTCGATAACTCAACGAACAATGCATTAACCCCAGAATCAACTTTGGAAACAAGAAGTAGGCAACATAGGGATCCATATTAGAGGTTGCACGCTACCATATGGAAAAGAGAAGGGATCGGGCCAATCCCTCTATAGGGGTGCGATCGGTTTTGATTTTTGTAGTTCGGGTCATCTAGGCTTGGAGATTTCGAATCTGAATTTTGAGTGAGATATTCGCCTGTCTTCTCGTATAAATATAGCAAGCTTGGCATTCATTTGGGGATCCTTTTGGTTGGCTATTCTTATCACTCTATTCTGTTCCTTTATTAATTTTCTAAGGCAAGAATCAACTATCTTGTAATCTTACAATATAAATAGTAAGATTATTGGAGTGGACGTAGGCGAGAGATTGCCGAATCACTATAAAATCCGCCTGTTCGTTTACTTTTCTACACTAAATCTGTGATCTGTGAACTTATATTACTCTCTGATTGGTATTGTTATTGGATTGGTTGCTTTCACAATACTTGGGTGTTGGAGGCCATTTTTCCTGTTAACAGTAGTCAATTCCACGATGGAGGCTGCGTCGCCCTCAATGAATCAACTAAAGAAGCAGTCTGGATCCGTAAATTTTTAGGTGAGCTCAGAGTAATTCATGACATCAAGAATCCAATGGAATTGTTTTGTGACAAAATGCAGGGATGTAGATTACAAAGGAGCTAAGAGAGCATAAGAAATCCTGATATATTCTTTGGAAGTTTCACCTTGTTAGAGAATTTGTTGAGAAAAAAGAGGTTGTGATACCAAGGGTAGATACCAAGGAGAATATAACAGATTCATTCATGATGGATCTGACACGGTCAATTCTCATCAAGCTAATCGAAAGGTTGGGATTGTAATTCTTCAATTAGCCTAATTGCAAGTATAAGATTGATAGAATTAGGGGTATGTCCTTAAGGAAATTATGTAATTCATTGTAAATTATTAACTCTGTAGCAAAATCCAGTTCGAAATAAAAGATTTGTTTCCTTTTTGTTATATACTGGTTGTAATGTGTTTTAGTTAATTAATTATTTAGTTTAAGTATATTTTATAGAAACTCCATAAACGGTGTGTCTGTGATAGTAATACAATTGTTGTAATTATGAGCATTTTATCACAACATAATACTATACACATCATTTTAAATATTTCTAGTCAAGATATATGGAGGTTGGATATCGATGCATCCATTCAGACCAGAGTACATGATTCTCTCCAAATGTTAGGTAATGTATTACCCATGACTGTTTTGGGGCACTTAAAGTTTATGTACTAATAGTTATTGGATAACCATGGAATGACTCACTCAACAGTTTTCTATTGGTTAAATAAATAAAGTCAAATAGAAAATATCGATGTGACGATATTACACAACACTCTTGACTTAAGAATACTATTGTTCAATGTGGAAATTTCGCTTTGATTTTGGTTAAATCATGGCACCGCAATCTTCAAACGACTATAGCTGGGTCGAGTGGTAGTATTGGAAATGAAACACTATTTATTATAGGATTCGTCTCCTTAGTTATACGAGGTTAGTATCACGGTCAACTTAAAGTCCAAATTTCTAGGCAGGGTGATTTTGTTAATAATAATAGTTATTATTGAACCAAAGACTTTGTGTTTAGACTATAAAATCGAATAAGGACAATATCGGAATTTTGACCATTACCAAATTTTATAAATCCTAATATGATACAGTTTTGATGAAGAGAATTAATGTAAATAATTGCCAATATCGGATAACGCTTAAATAACTAAAAGTAGATTTTACCGAAGCTACGTAAGTGATAAATTTGGACATAATTTCACATCACTAGCTAAGGTGATGTGTAAACATTAGTATTAGAATTGTTCAATATTGAGCGCTGAGCGAATTTACACCTAAATGTCATACAACTGAAACTTTGAATACTCCTGCTAGCACATGATTGAGTTAATTGTAATTGTTATAAATTAATTAAATTAATTACTACTTATGAGATATTAATTGTAAAATTTGTGTTGATCAATATTAAATATTGTGTATATTATAGTTATAGACACATATATCAACATATGATATCGATGTACGCTTGAATTGGATTTAATTGCAAATTTATTTGATCGGACATGAATTAATTAGGAGGTCCAGATATGATCATGACATGGCCGACCACTCAGAAGTGTAGTGGGTAGAATCTTGATTCAATATGAAGTGAAAAGGTTACAAGAAAAGATGGATCCATATCCTCTTTTTGGTCCTCTAAACCTACATTATTCAAACACTTCAAACTCCACTTTTCCACTCCCTAATTTTTGCTCCATCTTGTCCGGCCAAGGTCGACCATATCTACCTCCTCTAATTTTTTAAGCATTAACAACATAATTTAAATACAAATAAAAGATTAATGGTTGTTGCTTTCAGATTGGTAGCTCTTTGTGAATTCTAGATACTGATTCAAGGAGTTCTTCAATTCAGCGTTTAAACTTGTTTTATCTAGGCTACAGGCAAGGTAAATCCTTATACATACATATACATACATATATACATATATATATATATACATACATACACACACATAGATACATACATACATACATATATATATTTGCATGTCATCATACGCTTGGATAGTATACAAATTTCACGAATCCACATATGTCTATGTAGTCTACATTGAATGATAATATATGTGCATATATCTATAAATAAATTTTTTATATGCGTATATAATAACATATTGGTCATAGTAGAAAATTAAAATAAAATAAAATAAAATAATATTAAATTTATTTTTAAACCAAAATTGATTTTAAAACAAATACATAATTATATAAAATATATGTATATTTATTTTATTAGTTTAATATCATTATAGTTTTGGAAATAAAAAAATTCATATTAATATATATTTTAAAACCAAATATACTAAATTTAATTTATTTTATATGTTATAATTAATTTATATAATATGTGTGTGTGTATATATATATTATAGAATATACATATAAGCATTCAATAAGATTATGTACATATGCTAAAGATAGTTTTTCAAAAATAATAAAACTTTGTTAAAAAATTTTGTATGGAAATATTTGTTGAAAACCCTATTTTAAAGCTGAAAGCATTTTATAATTAAAAATATTAATTTTCGTTAATATTATTAAGATCGTATGTATGCTAATATATATATTATTTAATCATATATTCATATTAGAACATATTTATATATAAAATTATCATATATGTATTTTGAAATACTAATTTAAAATATATATAATATATAAAAAAATATTTTGAAAAGGACATAATATATATATATATATATATATATATATATATATATATTAAAAATATAAGGGGCCGACCATTTGGACACGGAATAAAACACAAATGGTGACACAACAGATTTAGCCGTTGGATCTTTTTATCCTTATATAGCAGGTGAAGTCTAGAGGGCAATCCAATGGTGGAGATCCATTGTTTCACCAATTATGTCACCAAGTTTATATATTTATACACACACACACACACACATATATTTGAAACTGATATATTAATTTGAATTAAAAATATCTAGATATTTTATTACACAGTTCTAGATCTAATATTTGAACTTTAAAAGTGAAAATTGATTTTATATTCAAAATTATTTATAGAAATATCTACGGTTAATTTATATATAATTTCAATTATACATATATAAATATAAATATAAGTATATACAAATGTTTATATTTTACAAATTTTGTTATATATTATATATATAAATATATATATATATATATATATATATAATAGGAGATATGTATATGGAGGGGATAATATGTCCGTTCCGGTGTAAATACCAGCACTTATACACGGACATGTTAAACCATGTACACTACTCTTATTGCACGTGCACGTGAACATAAATGCGTATATGTTACACATGTTATATTATATAATACAAAAATATAATGTAAATAAATCTATATCTACAACGGTAACATTCCCCATTTTAAGGCCCAAAAATAAGCGCTATTGGTGCTGCAGCTATCCATAGTGTTATTTCCAAGTGATTAAATAAGATCAGCTAATTGTATTAATAACATCAAGAGCACATGAACGTTCAAATTTTCAAAACACATTTCATTAATAACTTTTACATTCATTACATAACCCCATCGATTCTACGTTTGGAGAAAATATAATAATTACAATTATATTCCAAGAGCAACATATGAAGATGTCCCCTTGGATGATCAGAGTCTAACTACTCGACAGTTACAAATTCTATCATTACATCCATTCAAAAAAAACGTAAACCTCAAACAACACAGCGGAAATAAACTCCTAATATTAGCTTTCCTCCTACACATCTATGGAAGCTTATTAGTCTACGTGAAAACCCTACTCTCGATCTACTCAAATGAGTACCCGAGAGTTTATGGGTAAAAACAAAAACTTCAAGTCAGACAAAATGTCTGGCGTGAATAATAATATACCACCTCGAACCAAAACAGACATCTAGTGAGACCACACCACAGAACGAAATGAGTTTTTCCCTCACTAGTATCTTATCAAATTTGTCAATTTGAACATAAATCATTCACCTGCAACCACAATGGTTAAAACAAAACATGATATGATCGTATCCAAGCATTATGAGTAAATATGACTAGTCTATCATTAAAGGGCTATGCATTTCAAGGTTTACACGTCCTATAAAATTGACTATCAGTCTCAAATCATAGTTTTCTAGGGTTACTATGAACCTACCAGTTTTCATAGGCCAATTAACAACCTATCAGGCTGACTCATGCCAAAACATAACCAGATGTCCTAAAATCTCCAAATAAAGTTAGGAATAAATCTAGTTCAACAACACAGTGAGCATATAGAGCTACGAGTTTCTTTCTATGCGTATACATCTTTTAGTCTCACTAGTAATAAAGCCCTACGCATTGGAATTTCATACCTTTAGCAACCGGGGGCTAACGGCTGAAGCATAGGGCGCGACCTACACTAGTTCTACCTTAACTCTTATCTACTTTTAAATCGATGAGTCGTATCTTTTTGTTCAGTTCAAGGCATGCTAACATAATTGATCAATTCGATCTCCTAGATGTAATTCTACGTACTCAGGAGTTTAGTCTAAGCATACTCACTATTGGAACAACCTGATTAGTAATTCTGTTCCTAAATCCTAAGGTGTACTGTTAGGTAATGAAAATATGAGCATGGAAAATGATAAATATGTAAATTTAATTGATCTAGTGATAACAAGAATGTATAACATCATTCATCAAAATATGTTCAATCAATAGTCGTATAAATAATAAATTACATAAGTTTAAGTAATATTTTACTTTGGCAAAATTCATATAACTGTAACGACCCAGAATTTGGGTCGCTAGATTTGAACATTCAGTTCATTTTAAATGTTGAATATGTGTTATAATTTGAATTTTTAAAATAAAAGACTTTGGTTAAATTGATAGAATTGGTTGAATTTCTAATACGGTAATTTAATTTAAATTTGAATAATAATAATTTAATATTGGAATTGGGATAATTGGTAATCCTGAGTGCAAATGGATATAAAATTTGATTCTAAAGTTAATTTTGAGTCTAATTGGATTTGAATAATAATATTGGACTGTTGGATGGAATTAATAGTCGATAGATTAAATTTGGAATTTTATATTAATTTAAAAATGGAATTTATTAATATAATAATGCAAATAATCAGATTTTGATTTAAAATGAATCAGAATGATTTCTAATGTGAATATAAATTTTATACGAGTTATAATAGAGTTAGTAAAATTTTAAAAGTGAAATTTTAGATGATTTCGACGATTGTGAAAATCGCTCGAATTAATCGACGAGTTAAAATAGCCTTCCGGGGCACAGTCTTGGAATTTGACGAAACCAGTTCCATTGGATCCGTAATAGTTAGTTATTATCGGATTTCAATTTTCGTAGCAATCGGAGTTGTCGTTTGACCCCGGCAGCTTAAAACGCATAGAAAATACTTTAATCGATTTAATTTAAAATTTATCGTTTATTTTCGTAACTCGCATATATGATCGAATTAACTTTCGAAACACATTCCATTGTGTTCAGAACGTAGGTAAAACCTTACGAACGCATGGCGGCACGTGTGATTTGGAGATCATTAGAATAAGTTACTTTATAATGGTTTTAATATTAAAATAATATAATTAAACGTTTATATATATATATATATATATATATATATATATATATATATATAATTAGGGCCAAAGCCTAACTCTTTTCCAGCGCCGTCATTACCCCTATCAATGGCCGAAAGCCTTCTAATTTCGCCTTAAATTATCGATCAATCCACATCTCAATTTTGAAAACTTCCAACTGAAAGATCGAAGAGCTCGTCGGGAGCTTCAGATTCAACGGTAGTGATGGATTTTAGTGTCGCGTGGAGGGAGTTTTCGAAACCCGTTCATGGTCGGTTCGTGCACGATTTCCGGTGCCATTTGATGACCGAGCTCGGCGCTACCTCGGCTGAAAGGAGAGTGTGGGATGAGCTTCGAGGGGGAGGTCTTGGATCGTCGCCGAGTTCGTCGTGGTGGTCGCGGTTGTTAACCCTAATTAGTGAATTTGGGTTCCGCCTTGACTGTAGATAGTGTACGTGAGGAATATGAGGGTTTTGTTACGTGCGGCCTTGATTTTTAGTTCTAGATCTTACGGCCTGGACGATGTTTGGGTAATATAAATTAAAATAAAAGGAAATTTGTTTTAAATTTTATATTCAAAACTTTGAAAATTCATATCTAATGCACACGTTGTCAGATTCAGACGAAACTGGCAACACCAGAATCGCAGAGACGCGTACTACGCAGTGGAGCAGTTCTGGAATCGTTCTGAGCAAGTAAAAATTTAGGATAAATCGAACGTCGTTCGATTTAATTTAAAATTTGAACGCTCGCCGAAAACCCAAGGTGAGTTTAACTCTCTCACATCTGGAATATTAGTTAATTTAAATAGTCAATAATTGAAGGATTGCTTGATTGGTTGAATATGATAATTATTGTCAAACTGAATTGATACATATTGTTGTGCTAATATCTGTGGATGCAGGGAAAACAGGTTGGAGGGATCTAAATGGATCCCTCACAAATAGAAATTTATTTATATTCGGTAATATATCACATTTATATTCTGTGATAAAATTGTTTTAGATCCTGTTATGCTATGCTATGTTTATTCACTGTGGTAGATAAATTGGATTTTTAATTGTGTTGTGTTCTGATTTGGTGAATATAACATGGAAATTTAAATATAAATAAATTGGGTTTAAAGGAAAATTAAAGAAATTCTTAAATAAAGAATTTAAAAAGGAATTAAATTCAAGTGATTGGTTGATAATATGAAGTGTTTGAATTTGTGGTTTAAAAAGAGTATTGAGAATCGCTTAAAATAATAGCGAGATTTATTTTAAAGAATGAGAAGTGTGCTTTCTCCTGGAAATTTTATTTGTTTTTAAGAAAGCTTTCAAATTGTAAATTTGAATTTTAAATATGTTTAGAATATTTTAGAAAGGGATATTATTTTAAATTGTTTTAAGTGAAAGTAAATGCTTGATTTAGTAATTATGGTATTTAATTATTTTTACAAAAATTAAAATAGTATTAAGTTTTCAAAAGGGAATTATATTATAAATATTTGATTTAACGACTTCATTTTAAAAGTTAAATTTTATTTAAAATACTTAGGAAACCCCTATATATTTCCTTAAGTATTATTTTCAATTAAATAATTTCTAGAGCTTATTTTAAATATTTTAATCACATATTTGAAAGTGATTTTCAGGAAATAGCAATGCTTTTAAAAATAAAAGGTGCTATTTTTAAAATATGGAAAGGATTTTACGGGATGAACGTAAAATTGAATTGGGATAAAACATGTTGGATTGATAAAAAGAATTCTTTGGTTATTCTAAGATGGAAGTGTATTTCCCTGAAAACCAAGTACGTTTAAGTAGATTTCTAAGTATAAGATAAAAGTTTTAAATTTGATTTCAAAAGAATGTTTTAAGAAAATTCTTATGTAGAATTGCAGAGTTTTCAAAAATAAATATGTACTAAGTAGTTATAGTAATAATTAATTAAGGAAAAATTGGCATTAAGTTTTAAAGTGATATTATTAATATTTATGTTTGTAATGGTTATATTTTAAAGATAATTAGTTAAAGTCTTATATGAAACTTGTATAGCATTTCATAGCTTGATTTTAAAATCTAGTATGACTTAATTTTACTTTAAAAATAATAGTTTATATTTTATTAAGCAGTTTTATTTGAGATATTTTTAAAAGTTTATATATGTATTTAAAATTAAGTATGTAAGAAGTTTTAATATAAATGTTTAATGTATTTTCAAGAATAAAAATTTAAATTATTTTAAACCTTAAACATTGGTACTTGGATGTTTCAAGGGAAATAACAATTTAGGGAAATCAATTCCATGGAAAGAGTTGGATTGAAATTGTTTCAAAAGTGATTTGAAAATGAAAATATATCTTGTAAAGATATCTTTGAGGAAAATAAATAATGTGGGAATTATTTATTGTGTGATGGATGCTTATGGATGTAAATTGATAGTTAAATCACTGACTATCAATATTGGACAAATGCGTTGATCGTTTCGAAGAGACCGGGATCGAGATTTATTTCTCGGAAACCACTTCGATCCGGTTTGTATGTTTCGTGGAAAACCGTGTACGGAGTCGAAGATGGAGCGGTGAAGTGCAAGGGCTAGTCGCTACTAATCCTGAGGATATTTCCAAAATGGATGTAGTAGGAGTAGTGCCTTCGGTTCCGTTCGAACCCGGAACGGACTTGTATAGTTAAATGCTTTCGGAACATCGTCAGGTGGGCGATGGGCATTCTAAGTGAAACGTTCTAAAAGGTAACGCTTAGCCTCAAGCCTCATCAACCGGGAATGATTGAAAATCAGGGGATATGCAGCAAGGCTTGGTGGGCAGCACCCATTTCCGAGTAAGGTCATTCTTGTCTAGATGTCCCTTTTATTTCGGCTTGGTGGTGCGGTTGCTGATCCCAACCGCGGGGTGATCTTACTCAGGACTATCCAGTAAGGGGTAGTCCGAGCCTTATGTTGCATGGGATCGGGCGTGGTCCTCGGTACGCTGATCTAGACCAGGTACTATGACAGGTGGTACCCCAGTGCCTAGTCATTGTTGGAAATCCATTCTTCCTACGAGCCTTTTACGAGTTTTGTTTGTATTAACCACTCTGTGGCTATTAGCTGGAATTTAATCATGTAACAATTTCGGCTATTTTATAAGTATTTGCATATAGACCCTATTACTATATCAGAGGATTTCTATGAAAAGTGTTTTAGCTATCGTAAGGTAAAAACCCGACATGTTTATTTGTGGCGTGGTCTTACGAGATGCTTTTGTTTTCAAAGGATTTTTGAAACTTTAATAATCAATTTGGGTGCATTATTATCAGCTGGTATTCCAGACTGACTCGGGTGTTATTTCATTATAATGCTCGGGTCAGACCGAGTATTATATGTTCAGGACAGGATGCTTTGGAGCAGGAGAGGAGCCGGAGTCCGAGACGTATTATCCGTATTTGTATATTTATCCGCTGCTATGATTGTGTGGATTTTTCAGACCGGTAAATGTTGTTTGTATGAGATACTCTGATGATATGATGTATAAAACAGATACAGTTTCATTTTGTGTAAAGATCTATAATTTACTATTATATTTTATTCCGCTGCGACTGTGAGATTCTGATATTGTTTAGTTACTTCTTCTTCTATCTCTTCTTCTTTAACCCTAATGGTTCGTATTTCTGTTCCACTTGAGTTAATTGATGAAAAATAGCGTTGACTCAAAGGGTACAGATTTGCGGGTTGTTACAGGTTGACGACAACCTAGGCTTTGGTGGGGAAATTACTCATTAAATAGAGTCAATAGTACTCTCTAATGAGTTGAGTGTATTAATAGATATAAGAGCGTACTTGTTAGTGAATATAAAATTGTTTATATACTGTGTTGACTTATCGGTTGAGTGTTTATGAATTCTGGTCGTACTGGAAGTACAACCGTATCGATAAGGGTTTCTAAACTCTTATATGAAACTTGTATAGCATTTCATAGCTTAATTTTAAAATCTAGTATGACTTAATTTTATTTTAAAAATAATAGTTTATATTTTATTAAGCAGTTTTATTTGAGATATTTTTAAAAGTTTATATATGTATTTTGAATTAAGTATGTAAGAAGTTTTAATATAAATTTTAATGTATTTTCAGGAATAAAAAATTTAAATTATTTTAAACCTTAAACATTGGTACTTGGATGTTTCAAGCGAAATAACAATTTGGGGAAATCTATTCCATGGAAAGAGTTGGGATTGAAATTGTTTCAAAAGTGATTTGAAAACGAAAATATATCTTGTAAACATATCTTTGAGGAAAATAAATAATGTAGGAATTATTTATTGTGTGATGGATGCTTATGGATATAACTTGATAGTTAAATCACTGACTATAAATATTGGACAAATGCGTTGATCGTTTCAAAGAGACCGGGATCGAGATTTATTTCTCGAAAACCACTTCGATCCAGTTTGTACGTTTCGTGGAAAAAAGTGTTCGAAGTCGAAGATGGAGCAGTGAAGTGCAAGGGCTAGTCTCTACTAATCCTGAGGATATTTCCAAAATGGATGTAGTAGGAGTAGTGCCTTCGGTTCCGTTCGAACCCGAAACGGACTTGTATGGTTGAATGCTTTCGGAACATCGTCAGGTGGGCGATGGGCATTCTAAGTGAAATGTTCTAAAAGGTAACGCTTAGCCTCAAGCCTCATCAACCGGGAATGACTGAAAATCATGGGATATGCAACAAGGCTTGGTGGGAAGCACCCATTTCCGGGTAAGGTAATTCCAGTCTAGATGTCCCTTTTGTTTCGGCTTAGTGGTGCGGTTGTTGATTCCAACTGCGGGGTGATCTTACTCGAGACTATCCAGTAAGGCGTAGTCTGGGCCTTGTGTTGCAGGGGATCGGGCGTGGTCCTCGGTACGCTGATCTAGACCAGGTACTATGACAGGTGGTACCCCAGTGCCTAGTCATTGTTGAAAATCCATTCTCCCTACGAGCCTTTTACGAGTTTTGTTTGTATTACCCACTCTGTGGCTAGTAGCTGGAATTTAATCATGTAACAATTTCGGCTATTTTATAAGTATTTGTATATAGACCCTATTATAATATCAGAGGATTTCTATTAAAAGTGTTTTAGCCATCGTAAGGTAAAAACCCGACATGTTTATTTGTGGCGTGGTCTTACGAGATGCTTTTGTTTTCAAAGGATTTTTGAAGCTTTAATAATCAATTTGGGTGCATTATTATCAGCTGGTATTCCAGACTGACTCGGGTGTTATTTCATTATAATGCTCGGGTCAGACCGAGTATTATATGTTCATGACAGGATGCTTTGGAGCAGGAGAGGAGCCGGAGTCCGAGACGTATTATCCGTATTTGTATATTTATCCGCTGCTATGATTGTATGGATTTGTCTGACTGGTAGATGTTGTTTGTATGAGATACTCTGATGATATGATGTATAAAACAGATACAGTTTAATTTTGTGTAAAGATCTATTATTTACTATTATATTTTATTCCGCTGCGACTGTGAGATTTTGATATTGTTTAGTTACTTCTTCTTCTATCTCTTCTTCTTTAACCCTAATGGTTCGTATTTCTGTTCCACTTGAGTTATTTGATGAAAAATATTGTTGACTCAAGGGATACGGATTTGCGGGTTGTTACAATAATTTGGACTAAAACACTATTTCATTTCCTTGAAAACATTTATCTGTAGAATTGATAGACCATTTGAAATCGTTCTTAAAACAAAGAAAACATGGCCTGATATTTGGCTAAAATCTTATGCCAAAGCACTATCATCTTTATATAGCTTCTAAAATACTTGCTATTAAAAAAAGGATGTCGAGCATCTATGAAACATTGGTTATTGAGCCTATAAAGCATAGCTATTTGGTCTGTAAAACATATGACCATTGAGCCACTAAAAATATATATCATCTTTATATGGTTTTCAAAAAACTTGATAACAAAATAGGGCAGTCGAGCCTTTAGAAAACAAGGGCTATCTAGCCTCTAAAACATAGCTTTTAAGTTTTTAAAACATTTAGCTGTATAGCTGCTAAAATATAGATGCCAAGTATCTAAACAAAGGGTAACAAGTCACTATAATACGTGGGATGTTGGGTTCTTAAAAGCATGAGGTGTCGTGCCTCTAAAACATGAGGATGTCGAGTCCTTAAAAACATGAGGTATCGAGCCTCTAAAACACATAAGGTTGTTGAGTTCTTAAAAACATGAGGTACCAAGCCTCTAAAAGCTTGAGGATGTCGACTTTTAACAAAAAAGAGTTATTGGTTCTCTAAACTATGGGGTTGTCGAGCCTCTTTAACACACGAGTTATCGAATCTCTTCAAACCATGTGATATCGGTACTCTACAAACATAAGGCATCGAACCCCTATGAAGGCGGATACATAACATAGATATCTAGTAGCTATCACATGCATCAGCCCTTATAGTTATCGAGTTTTTATCAAATAGGGGCATCGAGCCTCTACGATGGCATTTCTACAAATAGGTTAAAAACCGATTTATTTCCTTTTGAAGTTAAAACTTTCCACTACCTCTTGGCTCATGTCAAATTTTCATTTGGATAATAAAATATTTTTCCTAATCTTTACTGAAAATTCTAGTCGGACATATACTACCTTCTCAAATAACTTTGCAAACACCTTATAATTAATATTATTAACTCATATCAATTATAAACATTTTCGAGAATAACAAATTCATAGAAAATCATAACAACTAGGAAACAATCCCCAAAAACCACCAAAAATTTGAATTTCTTTCTTAGATATAAATAAATTTGAGATTCAATATTAATTTAATTATATTTAAATAAAAAACCTGAACTATACACATCTTTCCTCTTAGAAAATTCATAAAATATTCATATAAACTTGAAAAATTATGAATTTAAGATCACATCTCCAAAACAATGTTTTACACAACATATTCAAATTTCAAATCAATAGGAGATCAAAAACTTAGGTTTTACCTTTAAAACCCATCATAATAATTCCATAAAAATTCCAACAAACCATTATTCAATCTAATAATGATATGATCAATCCAAACATGAAATATTGTCACATCCAATTTGAAATCAATCATAAATCCAAAATAAAATATAAATAAATTAGATGGTAACTATTATTCACCTTATGTTGGAGAAGAAAGATTGAGATTTGATGTAGATTAACTTTTCCTTAGATTTTCTCCTCCTTTTGTTTTCTAGGTAATGGCCCACCTTTGTTTGATTTTGTTTTGATTTTTAGAAAGTGAAATGAGAATGAATAAGAAAGGAAAGGTTTAGGGAATGAATTAAGGAACTATTCCAATTATGCCTCTCTCATTAATCCATTTCTATTCTATGTTTAAAACAATTTAATTAATTAATTAATTAATTAAGGCCTGACCCCAAATTAGTTAACAATTCTCATTCTCCTTATCACCTTATATTATTCTATTTGATTTATTTAACTAAATTCCCTTAATAATGTTGAACAAAAATTAAGGGTGTTAGAGGCTCTTCCACTTAAAGAATTTTGTCCTTGAAATTACAATAAGGAAAACAACAAGCATAACAATCATGCAAACATGTGTGACAAATACATAAACAATACTAGCATATCCTGGTTAGCAAAAAAAAAATGACATATATAGGGCATACCATTAAAACATCTTAGGATAAGTCTTTCTAATCCTATCTTCTGTCACTCTAGTACAATCTTTCTCACGGTTACTCCATTGGACTTTCAATAACGTGACTATCTTGTTTCTTAATTTCTTCTTGTCTCTTGCTACAACATAAACTGGTTATCTAACAAAAGTCATAGCCGGTTCTATTACTAAATCTTACAATTCAATCAGTGCAATGGTAGTTTCTGGAACATGTACACACTTTATAAGATGATAAACATGAAAAAGTTGTGAACTCCTGCCAAACTATTAGGTAAATCTATCCGGTAAGCAAATCTCTTGATCCTTTTTATGATAAGAAACAGACCAACAGATATCGGTGTCAATTTTCCTGATATTTCAAGTTGTATCACACCTTTCATTGTTGATACTTAGTATAAACATAGTCTCTATTTAGAATTCTAAATCCTTATGCCTCATATCTACGTAACTTTTTTGCCTAGATTGAGCTTCCTTCATCCTTGCTCGGATAAACTCAATGTTTTTTGTAGCTTCTCTCACCATATGTGGGTCTAGAATCAATCTATCCCTGGTTTCTAGCTAACATGCTGGTGATTTGCACGGCCTTTTATAAAGAGCTTCGAAAGGCGCCACTTCTATACTAGTTTGATAACTATTATTATAAGAAAACTTGACTAAGTGCAAATGATCTTTCCATGACCCTCCAAAGTCTAGTACAAAAGCCCTTAACAAATTTTCAAGAACTTTGCTAATGTTTTCCGTTTGTTCATCCATTTTTGGATGGTAAGCGGTACTCATCTTCAGTTTGGTACCTAACATTTCTTACACACTCTTCTAGAATTCACTAGTAAACAAAGTATCACTGTCACTGATTATACTATTAGGATTCTCATGCTGTCTTACAATATTCTTCATAAACAACTTTGTCAGAGTAGGTGTTGTCCTTATCGATTTAATGGAAATAAAGTGTGCACTCTTGGTCAGTTTATCTACCATGACCCAAATACTTTCATTTCCCTTATTTGACCTTAGCAACCCATCAATGAAATCCATGGATATAGAATACCATTTTCAAAGTGGCATTTCTAAAAGTTGAAGCAATCCACTTGATTTTTGATGCTCGGCCTTTACTTACCTGCATCACCCATATGCCTACATCTCTTTTCATTCCTTTCCAGAAGAAACTCCTCTTCCTATCCTGATACATTTAGTTTTTTTTTGAAATGGACTTAGATACAACATGTCATTGGGACAACGTAACACAAATCACATGATAATATATGTTCGAATCATGATACTCAAGTTTCGAACTTGTGATCTCTCGCACCAAAGTCAAATCACCGATACATTTAGTTCCTCCAGGGTGAAAGTAAACTTTGATCGATGGCACTCTCTAAGAACTCCTTCCTTAGGTTACAAACCTCTAGAACACACAACAGTCCCTTCTTCCTCAACCATCCATCCTGGTCCAGACTAAAATCTTTTAAATCATCAATCTTAGTTCCCTCTTCAAGTCTTCTTATTCGTTCGTCTAATAGTGGATCGTATCTCTTCTTAGAAGCAATTCTTTCGATCATTACTGGATGAACTTCCAAGCATGACCACATTGCAGTATTTTGACTTGAAGTATCCATCGATCTTAACCCATACCCCAAGTAGTCAATGCTCCTAAATCTTTTTATTCTGCTAGCATAGCTAACACCACACTCTAATGTTTCCTGCTAAGTGAATCTGTAACTTTTTTCCTTTTCCTGACGTATACTCAATATCAAACTCATAAGCTACAAAAACTCTAGCCACCTTTGCTGTCTCATAATCAACTCCTTCCGAGAGAATAAATACTTCAAAGAATTATGATCCGTAAATAACTCTAATCGTTCTCTTAAAAGATAGTATCTCAACACTTTCAAAGCAAAGTTCACTACTTCCAATTCTAAATCATGAGTCAGATTTCTAACTTCATGTGGTCGAAGCCGCCGAGAAATGAAGGCAATCTCTTTACCTTTTTGCATCAACATAGCTCCTAACCATATCCCATATGCATCAATATACACCATTAAATATTGATTTCCATCCGGAAAAACTAATATGAGTGCATTGGTTAATAAATGTTTTAGCTTTAAGAATGCTTTTTCACACTTATCGGTCCAAACATACTTTACGTCATTCCTTGTTAGTTTAGTCATAAGTACCACTATACGAGAGAAATCCTCGATGAATCTCCGATAATAGTCAGCTAAACCAAAAAACTTCTTATCCCAGTCGTAGTCGCAGTATTTTCCAACCATTAACTACTTTAATCTTAGCAGGGTCTACTAATAACCCTTTCTCTGAGACTAAAGACTAAGAAATTTCTCGTCTTTCTTCCAAAAATTACATTTTAAAAACTTTTTTAGTGGATGCCTCAACATTTCTAGCAATATTCTAAGCTCGTTCATTCTTAGAATATATCAGAATTTTATCTATAAACACTAACGTGAATCTTTTCAAATGCTCTCAGAAGATTTGGTTCATCAAATCCACAAAGTAAGCAGGCACATTGGTCAGTCTAAAGGTCATGACTAACTATTGATACGAACAGTATCTTGTTCAAAACGCCGTTAATGGAATGCTATCATTCACCGCTCTCAATTGATGGAACTTTGTTGCTAAATCCAATTGGGAAAATACTTTGATTCCACTCAACCTATCAAACAAATAAACTATTCTCAGCAAAGGATACCGATTCTTTATCGTCTTCTCATTTAACTTACGATAATCAATACACAGCCTTAATGACCCATTCGGATTCTTTACGGATGCCACGTATGCTCCGCAAGCGAAACTGCTTGGCCTAATAAAATTATTTTTTTCTAAGTCTACCAACTGCATTTTTAACTCTTTCATCTCCGTTGGTATCATTCTGCTAAATGGTCCACTTATGGGTTCCGCTGCAGGCACCAGATCTATTCAAAACTCCATAGCTCATTTTGATGGAAGTCCTATAACTGGCTTAAAAACATCTGCATACTCTCTTACAACGAAAACCCAATTTACCTTATCCCCCACTTCCTTTGTACCCAATAAAGCACATACATCTAAACTCTAATTTTCTATTGAGTATATAATTTGATCGCTGCTTTTAGGGTGTCTTAATGATATCTTCATATCCTGGAAAAATATCTAGCATCACACTGGCTTAACCAATCCATACCCAAAATAATCCCAAAATCAAAAAAATCAAACACATGAAAATTGCAAGTAAATGCATGACCAAACAACTCAGATTCTAAATGGTCACATATCATCCCAAGAGTTGCGTAACCTCATATCGCATTCGCAACCCTTAAGGAAGTCATAAGGTATGATGGTTCTAAATTTAATTTATCTTGCAAATATTGTGAGATAAAAGAATGTGATGCGCCAGTATCAAATAATATTTTAACAGTTATGCCATGAATTAAACTTTCCTTTCTCTTTTATAGTCGGTCTAGAAGTTGATGGTTCCAGAGCAAAAACCTTCCCTTTATCAGCCTTGGTCGGTTCTAGACATTCATTCTTATAATGCCCCATCAAGTTGCAGCTGTAACCCTTCGCACCCTTCTTTCCCATAACCTACTTTCCATTACCAGATCGACACTCATTAACAAAGTGTCATTTCTTATCACACTTATAACAAACAACAATAGCCTTCCCTTTCTTTATGGATCCATCCTTCTAAGATCTTTTCTTATTAAAGAACTTCCTTTTCTTGCCTTAAAAGCCTTTAGACTCAACAGGCTTGTCACTTCCAAACGTTCAAAGCATTTCCTCATTCCTTAACGCCATCTCCACCACCACATCCCATGGATCTTTGAGATGCGACATACTTTCCCTGGTAATTTCTGGCTTCAATCCACCAATGAACTTCTCATTCTTTTTCATCACAGTATCAACAGTAGCATATTCGTATCTGGCCAACTCATCAAACTTAGTTGCATGCTTCAGTACATATATCTCTCCCTGCTCCAATTTAGCAAACTTACTGAGCAAAATTGACTAGGCTATCTCAAACAATAACTTCTCCTCAAATTTCATTCTAAATTCAGCCTAAGTCAAATTCTTCTCTGGTATTCCTATAATCACAACATTCCACAAATAAAAAATAGCTCTTTGCAACTGTCAAGATGCCAACCTCCTTTTCTGCTCATCATTCAAGCCTAAGTCGATAAAGACCCTTTCACAATGCAACAACCAATTTGCAACTTCAACAGCACTTTCCATTCCATGAAAAGGATCTCCTCGAAGATTGGTTTAATCACAGCTCAAGTTGGCCTAATTGTTGCATGCAGGCACCTCGGGATTAGCTTCTCCCGCATTTTCAGCGTTTCCTTTAGCCAAACCAGCCGCAGCATCAGCTTGCATCATATTCATGAAGAACTGATACATGGTCCCCATATCTACTGGTGGGGTTCTAGGACTCACATTAGCAATTGCATTTGGATTAGAACTTGCTTATCAACTCAGATTCTCTCTAGTATTCTGTCAGACATTTCCATTAGTTATGGTGCTTCCTCCACCAAGATTCATCTTCCATTTCCTGCTTCCATATCTTCCTTTCTCATAATCTTCATACGGGTCTTCATAAGATACATAAAAATGGTCAAAGTGAGAGGAGAGAATAGAGATAGAATATATACTTATATATAGAAAAAATAAGTATGTCATTATAGTGTTATACCATACCTTAATCTTATTCTCTGATTTATTTGGATTATATTTTCAAAATCTTTTTAAGTTTTTCAGAAAACTATACTCTGACACCAAGTCGTAACATCCCCTATTTTGAGGCCCAAAATAAACACTATTGATGTTGTAGTCATCTATAGTATCAGTTACCGATGATAAAATGAGATTAGCATGAATATGAAAATTTTCGAAACATATTTCAGTAGTAACTTTCACATTCATTACATAACCTCATTGATTCCACGTTTAGAGAAAATATAATAATTATAATTATATTCCAAAAGCAACATACGAAGATGTTCCCTTGGATGATTAGAGTCTAAGTACTCGATAATCATAAATTCTATCGTTGCATCCATTCAAACAAAACATAAACCTCAAAAAACACAGCGGAAATAAACTTCTAATATTATCTTGCCTTCTGCATGTCTTTGGAAGCTTATTTGTCTAACCTAAAAACCCTACTCTAGATCTACTCACATAGGTACCCGAGTGCTTCAAGGGAAAAGCAAAAACTTAGGGTAAGTCAAAAATTCCAGCGTGAATAATAATATACTATCTCGAACAAAATGTAGATATATAGTGAGACCACGCCGCAAAATGAACAAGTTCCTCCCTCATTAGTATCTTATCAAATATGTCAACCTGAATATAAATCATGCACCTGCAACCACAATGGTTGAAAGAAAACATGATATGATCAAATGCAAGCAATATGGGTAAATATGACTAGTCTGTCATTAAAGGGCTATGCATTCCCAAGGTTTACCTATCCTATAAAATTGACTATCTATCTCAAGGTTTTACCACAACTACTTGAGATGTGGTTGGATAATATCCTTTTTCGATTGGGTATGGCTTTGCCCTTTCCCGGAGTCGGGAAATTAGTTAACCAAAAACATATTTTAGTTAATGGTCATATAGTAGATGTATACGATGATATCTAAATAGATGGATCTTTATCTTATATGAATCGTATGATGAAGTACCACATGAGTGGATATATAGGAATCTAAATCTACCGAATCACACTCCTTTTCGAGCTCTGCAGCAGGAAATTATATATTCTGTCAAAGAAAGTCCTTCACGTAAATTTCTTAAACATAGTTTCCTAGGGTCGCTATGAACCTTTTAGTTTTACAGGCTAATCGCTAACTTATCAGGCTGACTCAGGCTAAAACATAACTAGACGTTCTAAAATCTCCAAATATGGTTAGGAGTAAATCCAATTAAATAATACGGTGGGCATATAGAGCTATGAGTTCCTTTTTGTACATATACGTCTTTTAGTCACACTGCTGACAATGCCAACTGGAGGCTAACGGGTAAAGCATAAGGCATAACCCTACACCAGTCCTACCTAACCTCTTATCTGGTTTTAAATCCATAAATCGCATCTTTTTGATCAGTTCAACGCCTCCTAATAAAATCGATCTATCTGATGTCTTGGACGCAATTTTACCCACTTATGAGTTTCACCATACTCACTACTAGAACTATCTAGCTGGTGATTATGTTCCTAAATCCTAATGTGTAAGGTTGGGTAATGAAAATGTGAGCATGAAAAATGTTAAATTTGTAAATTTAACTGATTAAGTGATAACAAGAATATATAACATCATTCATCAAACTATGTTCAATCAATAGTCATATACGTAAAAAAATTACTTAAGTATAATTTTCAGTTGGCAAAATTCATATAAAAGAGGACCAAAAGACTATTTCACTTTCTTAAAAACATTTATCTCTTGAATTGATAAACCACTAGTAATCATTCTTAAAACAAAGAAAACATAGTCCAATACTTGGCAAAATCTTGTGCTAAAGCGATATCATCTTTACATGGTTTTTAAAACACTTGCTATCAAAACAGGGATGTTGAGCATCTATGAAACATTAGCTATCAAGCCTATAAAGCATAGTATTTGGTTTGTACAACATACGACTATCAAGCCTCTAAAACATAACTTTCAAGTTTGTAAAACATATGGCTGTATAGCTGCAAAATATAGATGCCGAGTATCTACATTAGGGGTATCGAGTCACTATAGTACTTGGGATGTTGGGTTCTTAAAAACATGTGGTGTCAATCCTATAAAAATATAAGGATGTCAAATCCTTAAAACATGAGGTGCCGAGCCACTAAAACACGTAAGGTTGTTGAATTCTTAAAAAGATGAGGTATCGAGCTTCTTAAAGCTTGAGGATATAGATTATTAGCAAAAAGAGTTGTTGGGTCTCTAAACCATGGGGTTGTCGAGCCTCTTAAATAAACGAGTTATTGAACCTCTTCAAAACATGAGATATCGATCCTCTACAAACATAAGATACCGAACCCCCATGAAGGCGGATACATCCCATAGATATCTAGTAACTATCACATGCACCAGCCCCTATAGTTGTCGATTTTTTATGAAATTGGGGCATCGAGCCTCTACGATGGCATTTCTAAATATACGTTAAAAACTAATTTGTTTCCTTTTAAAGTTAAAACTTTCCATTAACTTCTGCATCATGTCAAGTATTCATTGGATAATAAAACACTTTTCCTAAAAATCCTTGTAGGACATGTACTGCCTTCTCAAATAACTTTGCAAAACCCTTATAATTAATATTATTAACTCATATTAATATAAACATTTCTAAAATAACAAATTCATAGAAAATCATGACAGTTAGGGAAAAATCTCAAGAAATCACCAAAAATATGATGTTCCTTCCCACGTACAAATTTTTTTGGACTAATATATTAATTTAATTACATTTAATAATTAATCATCCAAAATATACACATTTTACCTTGTAGGAAATTCATAAAATATTCATATGTACTTGGAAAATTATAAAATTAAAAATCCATCTCCAAAACAATGTTTTACGTAAAATATTCAAATTTCAAATCAGTAGGAGATCAAAAACTTAGGTTTTACCTTTAGAACCTATTAGAATAATTCCATGAAGTTCTAACAAACCATTATGCAATCTAATAATGATATTATCAATCCAAGCATGAAATATTATCACATCCGGTACGAAAATCAATCATAAATCTGAAATAAAATATAAACCAATAAGATTGTAACTATTATTCCCCTCATATTAGATAAGAGAGATTGAGATTTGGTATAGATTAATTCCCCTAAACTTTCCTTAGGTTTTCTCCTTTTTTTCCCTTCTCTAGGTAATGGCCGACCACTATTTGATTTTGTTTTGGTTTTTAGAAAATGAAATGAGAATAAATTAGAGAGGAAGGGTTTAGGAAATGAATTAAGAAACTATTCCCATTATGCCCATCTCATTAATCCTTTTCTATTCAAAGTTCAAAACAATCTTATTAATTGGTTAATTAACGTCTGACCCTAAATTAGTTCACAAATCTCATTCTCATTATCACATCACATTATTCTATTCAATTTATCTAATCAAATTCCCTGAATAATGTTAAATAAAAATTAGGGGTGTTACAATAACTTAAATAAAATATTTATTTTATTTATAATAAATTTAAACTTCATTGGCCCTATACAACCCAAAATGGATTTTTTTTAAATTTATGCTTTTACCTTACTGTATTTTTGTTTAGGTTCAACAAAACGAATACATTTAACAATTATGTTAGGAACTATGCACCATCTGAAGGGTGCATTATAGAATCATATCTTGCTGAAGAATCAACGAGATTCTGCAAAGAATTTATAAAAAAATCATTACAAATAGAGGAGAAAGAAGATCGAAATAAAGTTTATGAAACTTATGCAATACTCAAAGGACATCCATTATCAACCTCCATGAAAATTACATTGACATCTAATGAAATGGAAATTTATCATTTGGTTATGCTAATGAATATGAGTGTAATTGATTCATTTTTAAAGTAAGAACATCTTTTACTCTGATTTTATTCTTTTGACATGTGTAAATGCAAATACAACTTAGCATCATTTGTTTTATGATAGTATGCATTTGGAGGAGTTACAAAACTTAGACAAACACATGGAAAGGAATACGACATTGCTATTGAAAATTCATACAAAAAACTTCATTGATTACATTAAAAAGGTGTTTAACTAAAATTTCAATTTCAATTTCATTTGCTTGAAAATATTGTTTTCAAAATCTAGTTTGAATGGATGGATGTTTTTTCAAATATCTATCAACTCAGTTGATCACGTGAATTGTTAAAATAGACTATTTATGGTCTGAGTGGTAATGCCATGTCCTACAACACTAAGTCCCAGTCCTTTCAACTTTTAAACAAATTATCGATGATCCACCACCTCAGTTATCAAAAGAATTTTCATTATCATCACTTACATTTTAAAACGTATCCATCGATAATTCATTTGTTTCCTGCATACATTATTTTATTTTGGACTTGGTGACTTCTCATTTTCCTAGCACTTGAATTTAACCATCCATACTACCTATACCTATCCAAATAAGAGCATTTAAACTACATGATTTCTAATGGACTATGATTGTTGTATTGATTTTGTTCTCTTCATCTATACATACATTTATAAGAAATGAAATAGTATAGATAATAAAATTGAGTATAGTATACTGATTTGCCACATATTAAGATTACAATGATTTGGGGTTATATAAGTTCGGTTGAGCATTACAAACAACATCAAAACTAGTTATTTGTAATGGTTATAACCATTATAAATTGCTTTCCCTATGGAAATACCCTTATATACAAGAAGGATGGCGAATTTTATAACCATTTGCAATTTGGAATTTACCAATGGTTATAATTATTAGTAATTTATTTTTTCTAATGGTTATAACCATTGTTGATACAGCTTTGACAATACCAACGCAATTCCATTTTCCTCATTCTTACTACAACTTTGTAAACTTCTGATTTCAATTACACGTTTTGATTTAAATAACATATTGGGATAACAAAGGGGAAAAAGGTATAATTATTTGAATCGGAACATGTAGTTGAAATCAGAAGGACTTGAGGAGCAGTCAAAATGAAATGTATGTGTGTGTGTATATCGCTTTCCACAAAGCTGAAAATATAAGAACTTTACAATAAATAAATTGAACATAGATAACTTCTTCAACGTAGATAATAAAAATCAAAATATCACAAATTGAAAATGAATCTTGAACCTTACAAAGAACGCAAGTGTTTGTTCAAATATCAAAACCTCTGCCAACTAAAAGCATATAGACATAGTATACAAGTATTTGCAGGCTATGTAATTAAATGTATGCATCTGTTTTTTCTTAAATACTTACTCAGTTGTATCATCCTCATGTTAGGCTGTCCTGAACGAATTAGCATTGATAATATGGATTTAATAAACAACCACAGTAGCTCAGGGTGAATATCTTTTTCTTTACTACTAATAAAGAGAATTCATTGAATAGATTTACTCGGTATCTTTTTGAAATTTCAAATATACCCTTTTACATCTCATAGAAAAATAGTATTTAAATATGGGGATATAGTCTGTTATTTTCAAAGTACAAATGTTAGTCACCATGGAGAACTACAGTGTGCATTCATAAGATGAAGTATCCGAGTGTAACATATTATCCGTAATTTAGGAGGGGAGTTCATCGGTCAAAGTTTTGCTTGATTCTGAGTTAGTATGAAGAAGTTATTGCAGTCTAAATAAAAAAATAGCGGTTTCTGCACTAGGCGGAGTTCAAATATGGGGATGTCGTAGCTTGTTATTTTCTAAGTACAACTGTTAGTTCTCATAGAGAACTACAGTGTACATTCACAAGATAAAGTATCTGGTGTTCCATATTGTCTGTAATTTAGGTGGGAGTTGATCGGCCGAAGTCTCGTCGGATTCCGAATTAGTGTGAAGAAGTTATTGTAGTTTGAACAAAAAAATAGCGGCTTCTGCACTAGATGGAGTTCAAATATGGGGATGTAGTAGCATGTTATTTTCTAAGTAAAATGTCAGTCCCATTGGAGAATTACAGTATGCTTTCACAAGATGAAGTATCTGAGTGTGCCACATTGTCCGTAATCTAGGTAGCAGTTCATCGGTCAAAGTTTTGTCTGATTCTAAGTTAGTATGAAGAAGTTATTGTAATCTGAACAAAAAAATAGCGGCTTCTGCCTAGGTGGAGTTAAAATATGAGAATGTAGCCTGTTATTTTCTAAGTACAACTATCAGTCACCATGGAGAACTACAGTGAGCGTTGAAGTGGGAATACAGCCTATTATTTTGTAAGTACAACAGTTAGTCACCATGGAGAACTACAGTGCGCCTTCACAAGATGAAGTATCCAAGTGTACCATATTGTCTGTAATTTAGGTAGCAGTTCATCGGTCGAAGTATCGCCTGATTCCAAGTTAGTATGAAGAAGTTATTGCAGTACGAACAAAAAAATAGCGGCTTCTGCACCAGGCAGAGTTTAAATATAGGGATTTGCTAGCCTGTTATTTTCTAAGTACAATTGTCGGTCCCCATGAAGAACTATAGTGTGCGTTCATGAGATGAAATATCCGAGTGTTCCATATTGTCTGTAATTTAGGTTGGAGTTGATCGGTCGAAGTCTGCCCGGATTTCGAATTAGTATGGAGAAGTTATTATGGTCTAAACAAAAAAATAACGACTTCTGCACTAAGCGGAGTTCAAATATGGGGATGTGGTAGCATGTTATTTTCTAAGTAAAATGTCGGCCTCCATGGAGAATTGCAGCATGTGTTAACAAGATGAAGTATTCGAGTGTACCATATTGTATGTAGCTTAGGTAGGAGTTCACCGGTCAATGTTTTTCCTGATTCCGAGTTAGTATGAAGAAGTTATCGCAATCTAAAGAAAAAATACAATGGCTTCTGCCTAGCCGGGGTTCATGAGGATATAGCCTGTTATTTTCTAGGTAAAACTATTAGTCAACACAGAGAACTATATTGAGCGTTGAAGTGGGTATATAGCCTGTAATTCTTTAAGTACAACTATTAGTTACCTTGGAGAACTATAGTGTGCGCTCACAAGATGAATTATCCGAGTGTACCTTATTGTCCGTAATTTAGGTGGGAGTTCATCGATCGAAGTTTCATCCGATTCTGAGTTAGTGTGAAGAAGTAGTTGCGGTATAAACAAAAAAATAGCGGCTTCTGCCTGAGCGGAGTTCAAATATGGGGATGTGGTAGCATGTTATTTTCTATGTAAAATGTCGGCGCCAATGGAGAATTACAATGTGAGTTCACAAGATGAAGTATCCAAGTGTACCACATTGTCCGTAATCTAAGTGGGAGTTCATCGGTCGAAGTTTTGCCTGATTTCGAGTTTGTATGAAGAAGTTATTGCAGTCTGAACAGAAAAATAGTGGCTTCTGCCTAGGTTGAGTTCAAATATGAGGATGTAGCTTGTTATTTTCTAAGGATAATTAATAGTCACCATGGAAACTACAGTGAGCGTTGAAGTGGGGATATAGCATGTTATTTCTAAGTACAATTGTTAATCACCATGGAGAACTACGATATACATTCATAAGTTGAAGTATCCGAGTGTTCGATATTATCCGTAATTTTGGTGGGAGTTCATCGGTCGTAGTTTCGTACGATTCCAAGTTAGTATGAAGAAGTTATTATAGTACGAACAAAATAAATAACGGCTTCTGCCTAGGTGGAGTTAAAATATAAGGATACAGCCTGTTATTTTCTAAGTACAACTGTTAGTCACAATGGAGAACTATGGTATACGTTCACTAAATGAAGTATTCGAGTATTCCATATTGTCCGTAATTTGAATGGGAGTTAATCGGTCGAAATCTCACATGATTCCGAATTAGTATGAACAAGTTATTGCAGTCTAAAGAAAAAAATAGCGGCATCTGCCTAGGCGAGTGCAAATATGATGGTGTAGCTTGTTATTTTCTAAGTACAACTATTAGTCACCATGGAGTACTATAGTGAGCATTGAAGTTGTGATATTGCATGTTTTTCTCCTAAGTACACCTGTTAATCATCATGGAGAACTACGGTATACATTTATAAGCTGAAGTATCCAAGTGTTCTATATTGTCCGTAATTTAGGTGGAAGTTCATTGGTCATATTTTTGCCCGATTCCGAGTTTGTATAAAGAAGTTACTGCAGTATAAACAAAAAAAATAGCGGCTTCAGCCTAGGCGGAGTTCAAAAACGAGGATGTAGCCTGTTATTTTCTAAGTACAATTATTAGTCACCATGGAGAACTACGGTATATGTTCACTAGGTGAAGTATCTGAGTGTTCATTATTGTCTGTAAATTGGATAGGAGTTCATCGGTTGAAGTCTCGCCTAATTTCGAGTTAGTATAAAGAAGTTAATGCAGTCTGAACAAAAAAATAACGACTTCTGCCTAAGTGGAGTTCAAATATGAAGATGCTACTATCAAATCTACTTTCACAGGTACAACTAAAATGCATGCACGTTGTGTTTAAATGCAGGCCCACCTGGGCGTGCTTATGTACTCATGACCATAATAAACAAAAAACTGGCAAAAAAATGGTAAACGTAGAAAAAACAAGAACTATGATGTCAACGAAGTGAAGTTAGTGTGACATAAGAACATAAGTTTACCTTGCAGTATTGTTTGAACTTTGTCAACCGGAAGTTGTCGGCTGTGATTAATAATTGATGCTGCCATTCGACTGTACGTAAACAGCTGCAATAAAAGAAAAGAAAATGCCAGGTTAAAATGCATCAGCCATGTAAACTTCTTAAGTTATTTAGAAACCACTATATTATAGAGGAGGATATTGTTAATGGAACTCCTTATTTGAGATGGTGGGTTCGGAAAATTATAAGGGAAGTCCACTTATAAAAAAAGTTATGAGGATTCCACCCAAATACAACGGTTTACAATTTTACTTCTCACATAAACAAAAATTCAGTAACTATCCATTGAAAAATGAGAAAAAAATCAATGGCGATTCACCGAAACCATTTACAAATGAAAATTGTCAAAAAAAGTAAAAGAATAACGACTAATCACCAAAAACTGAGAGTAATTGCATATATTTTTTGTTAAGAAAGGACATATTTTATAGTTATACCGCTGGGTGATTTTTTGAAAAATGAAAAAAAAAGAATTGATGTTTTGTACATCCAGATTTGATATAAGATCTTATACAAAGGAAGAGAGAGGGTGTATTTTCCATGTAGGAAGTTGATGTTGTACCTCAATCCGAATCTGTATTGTCTTTGTGGCTCAGTCGTGGGCTTGGTCGATCTCTTTAACACGTTTCGCCTTTGTGCCGGAAATGTGTAAGGCGGTCTCTGATGCAGCCCCACCTCCAGGATAAAATAGTCTTAAATATCAGTATCAACAGTCACTTGCACAAAGACTGTTAATTCTATAACACCCAAAAATATTGCTTGGAGCTAAAGTTGTGTTTGAAGGTAGAAGAAGAAGAGAACTCGGTTTTGAAACTTATGATAACTCTTGCGTCAATTGCTTGGTTTATATAGAGAGTAAAAACGAGACCGAGTCCAAGGTCGGCCTAGATCGGGTCGAGTCGGGTCGTTCAATCGATGCGCACGAACGTGTGTGATGGTCAGCTTGGTCTCCATCATCAACATAATAAAAAAATTGGATTCCCAAAGATGCCATCCTTTCTTTTGTGAATCCTATATTTAAATTGAAACACTTTATAGTTCCCCACAATGTGGGATTATTCACTAAGAGGGGTATTTTATACTCTTCTTAATATTTTTAATGATTCATTTTTAAAACCAAATTTTCCAACAATCCCTCACTTGAATTTTAAAAAATATTTTTCTTGAGCAATTTCTAATTTTATAAGATTGTGCATAAATAAAAGCATCTTTCAATTTGAACCTTTTCATAGTGGGTAAGATCCAAATTATAATAGAGTGACTCGTAGTCTTGAACTCTATCTCTGTCATTAAGACACAAACAACCTTTCTAGGGTGCAGTCTATAGCCCATGTTTTAAAGGCCATGCACGTCTATTCCAGTTTAGTGAACGTTCTTGAAATTTTGTCCAAAATTTCATAGGAAACGACCACATTTCTGTACTCACATAGGTGAATCTATCAGGAGTACTTCTATGGCTAGGTACTCCACTCCATATAGAATATAGATTTCATTAAGAGTTTAACTCATCTTTCTTTCGCTTCAGGTCTACATGCTTCTATCTAATAAAATTAGCATGTTCAATCAATGCCACTTTACAACTTGTTATTACCCATTGAACTTAGTTCTTGGGATCTCCAGTCATTAGGTTGGGTTCCTACTATGAGTGACTACTCATTCTCTGAGTTCTTATTCTACGAGCAATTTCTTTTAGATGTGGAAAGGACTTTCTCTCTAGTCAATCCTTTCATTAAAGGATTGCCATATTTTCATTAGTGTGTAAATGGTTGACTCTTATAGATCCTGAAGAAATATACTCTCTTACATTACTGTGCTTACGACGAATTTGTCGTCTCTTACTATTGTCATAACAGTTCTCAACTTTTGCAATAGCCGCGGTAATATCGCAATAGATCAACACAACTAGTATCGGTTTTTCCTATATGAGGATCTTAGCTAGTATATTTCTTAAGTAATCTTCTTCTTCACTAGTAGTAGCTAGTGTTATCATTTCTGACTCCATAGAGGATTGAGACAAAATAGTCTATTTTTTAAATTTCCAAGAAACAACTCCTCTTGCAGCACTGAATATATATCCACTAGTGGCTTTGGAATCGTATGATAACGTATTCCAATCTACATCACTATATCCTACAAGGATAGTGGAAAACTTCTGATAGTGTAATACGAGGTTCATAGTTCTTTTAAGATATCTCATGACCCTTTCAATAGCGTGCCAATGCTTCGCACTATGTTTACTAGTAAACCTGTACAATAATCCTATAACATAAGCAATGTCGAGTCTAGTATAATCAGTGGAATACCGAAGGCTGCCAATGATGCTCGAATATTCAGACTGTTTTACACCTTCACGGTGTTCTTAATTAGTTTTACATTTGGATCATATGGTGTACTAGTAGGTTTACATTCAAAGTAATTATATTTCTTTAATATCTTCTCAATATAATAAGATTGATCTAAAGAAATGCCGTTTTCAAACTTAGTAACCTTAAAACCAAGAATTACACTCACTTCATCAAGATCTTTCATATCAAAATTGGCACATAGTATGGACTTAACATGATTCGCAGCATGAATATTTGAACCAAATATAAATAAATCATCCTCATATAAATGTAAGATAGTGAAAAATGTTACTCTTGGGTTTATAATAAATACACTTGTCACTTTCATTTAATTTAAAACCATGTGAATAAATAGATTGTCAAATTTTTAATGCCAATGTTAAGGTGCGTGTTTAAGACCACATAGAGATTTATTTAATTTACAAACTTTTTGCTCTTGACCAAGTATAACAAAACTTTCAGGTTGGTCCATATAAATATCTTCTTCTGATTCACCGTCCAAAAAAGCAATTTTTACATCCATTTAGTGAAGTAGTTGATTGTAAAGTGAAGAAAGAGAAATTAATACTCGAATTGATGTTATTCTTGTAACAGCCGAAAAAGTATCAAAAAATTCAATGTTTTCTCTTCGTCTAAATCCTTTAGCAACAAAACGAGCTTCATATTTATCAATTGTACCATCAGGTTTCAACTTCTTTTTGAGTACCTACTTGCAACATATTTTTACAACCATAAGGTTAGTCAACAAGATGCCAAGTTTTATTAGATTTAAGAGATTCCATTTTATCATTTATGGCTTCTTGCCAAAGGCCTGAATCTAAACAAGACATAGCATCTATTAGATTAGCAAAGGTCCTCTTCTAGTGCATAAGAATAATACTCTAGACCAAAATCTTTAGCTATCCTAGCTCTTTTAATTCTTCTAGGTCCAGATTCAATTTTCGCATTATGTTCATTATTTCTGATCATTGGATTATTAGTAGTAGATATGCACCCATTATTCCTAAGTTTAAACGAAAATTAATTTTCAAAGAAATCAACAACACCATTTGACTCAATAATAACTCGAGCATTACCAAACAAAAAAATAATATGATTTAATGTTAATGGAATAATTAATGAAAACAGATTCATATGCTCAACTTGCTGACTTAATTCATTTAGGGTCAGGAATACCAACATATGCTAAGCAACTCCAAGTTTTAGAATAAGACAAGTTGACTTTATGATTTTTTAAAATCTAAGAGGTGAAATTTGCTTTTATATTTAGGAATTATATTTAAAATATAAAAAATAGTTAACTAATTCATCCTCGACCAGTGTGATGTTGCACCCGAATTTAATGAAGTAGCAACAACTAATGTAATGAACCGCAAATTTATCACCTTGATAAATTTGATTTTGTTTTGAAATATTCAAATAAATGGTTAATAATACGAATAATATAGTTTGAGTAATAATAAATAATATTAATCTATTTTTGAATAGTGAATAATAATGGTAATCTTGTTTAGAATGGATATTTACAATGATATCTCTTCCTCCTGATTTACATCGATAAAATAATCGAAAAGTAATTTATCGATAAACGGCTCTATAATTATCCATAGCAACAAATGGGATTGGATACATATACTCATTACTATATTTAAATAAGAAAATGAAATAAACTAATTTATTTTAATTTTGAAAATAAAATGTATTTATAACATCATTAGTAATGTCATTATGATTAATAATTAATTAATGATTTTAAATCAAGATTAAATGATTTAATAATTATTATAGTTATCCAGATAATTGTTTTAAAATGAATAATTCATTTGTAATAGTAATAAAGTGATAATAAATCATTTGTAATAGTTTCATAAAGATATATATTTTAATTGAAAATATAAGAAATTGAGTATCGCTTTATCGATATAATAACACTTTCTAAAAACAATTGTTAATATTGATTTATATGGTTTTATAATTCAAATGAGATCTTTTTAATTTATTAATAATGATAAGAAATTAGTTTTTAAATATTTTCTACAATTATATGTACTTTAATTAATAGGTGAAAATGTGACTGGGAAGCGGTTTCTCGATTTTTAACGGTTTAACGAATTGAAATTATTCAAAGTTGGTTCGATGTTTTTGATTCTCTTGTGCATATATATATATATATATGCATATATATACATGTCATATGCATACATGAACATATATAAACATAGAAATATACGTGTACACACATGTATACATATGAAAATATCTAAGATATTTTTCATCTCCTTAATAATTAGGCAAACCAAAGTCAACACTTTCACCCTAAATACATGCACTTGAGAACATCGGATGGAGGGTCCACTTGGGTTGAAAATGCTGAGGTAAGGAAGGAGTAGGGGGTCCACTTAGGCTGAAAATGGTGAGATAAGGGAGGAGTAAGGTGGTGATGATATGGTGATGTATAGATGTGAAAATATATAGATATTTTCATCCCTTCCTTTGGCAATAAATATCTTCCTCTTTTCCATCTTTTTCATTCTATTACAACTTCTTCAAAACTGAACCAAACAAAGAAATTCATTTTCTCAAACCATGTAAATTCTAGTGGAAACAACTTTTATGTGTACCACTTCTTCCCATTTTGAGGTTAGTTATGTTCAGATCTCATTTCTTTGCAGTGTATTTTCTGGCACAGATTTTAAGTCCGAGAATACCTACTTTTTTTGACCATATCTTCCTCAAAACAACTCGAAATTGAGTGATTCTTTTTTTTAATTTAAGAGGAGATAATTTGCAAGAACTTTCTTTTTGACAATATTTCCAAATTTTAAAATCAACATGGTCAAAAAATGGGAGAAAGTGATCTATTTTCGATCCTAGTTTTGTGAATTCAAGGTCGAAGCTCCATGACTTCTCTTCTATGATTTCGTCCACCACCTCCATCACTATTGCTATGAGCTCCATCATCTCCAAAGAAAATCCATGAGCATTAGGGGTAAAGGAAGTCTAGGGCCGAGAGAAACTAGATAAGGCGGAGGTGTTTAGGTGGTGTATTAGTGAAGTGTCGATTTGATTGAATGTTGGTAGGAAGTACCGGTTTGGATTACGGTGAGAACTCTATTTATATATACTATATATTAGATGATATATATTTTTGGCTATAGTTGTTTATAATGATTTTTTATCATGTTTGGATGTTGTGAAAATATTGTTGTTTGCATATATAAACAAGTCACGATAAATACACGTCGATGTTACACAAAGAAATCAATTTCCAAATCAAGTTAAAAGGTGATATGGATTCATTAAAACTCTTGAAAATGGTTTTGAAATGATTTGATAATGTTTATAAACAAATAAACTTGTCATGACAAGATTTGAATAGAAAATGGTAAACAAGTCAAAACTAGGGGCGTCGCATAATAGTAGTTCGCAATTTCACGCCGTAAAAGTTTAACAAGCATATAAAGTAGAATATAGCTTGAAATTCTCCGTGATAAGAATTTTTCGAACTATTATATCCATATTTTTAAAATAGAGAAAGAAAATAAAGATTTCACCCTGTAGATTTTCAAATAAGTCCAAATCAAGTTTTAAATAAAATCGTGGTTTTGCCGTTCGGAATCCAAAAAAAGATTCTTTAAAAATTATATTTTTAAATTCTTTAAAAACATGGAAAAATCTTTACAAACATATTAAATTATTTTGAAAGATGTTTGAGTTATATAAATGAATTTCCAAATAGTAGAAAAGTCGTTTTTGATTTTAAAAAGCTTTTAAAACACTATTTGTAGCACTTTTTTGTAGAGTTTTTCAATAGCAATTGAAATATAGTTTTAAACATAAAAACTTTTCCAAGTCTTTTATAAGTATTTTTAAATGGATAATTAAGTGTTTTAAGGATGATTTGAAGTTTTATAATTTATTTAAAAGAGTTTAAACAAATGATATAAAGAAAAGTATTATAATTAAGTGTTTTAATCTTGGCTCTAATAAGCTGACGAGTTGACTGGATTTTTCCATTCGTGAGATCTAGATGTGGTGCTTAAACAAATGAGATATTCAGGAGAAACCAGTGCTCTGCCTCACCTAGCATCTCCTAGGCAAGGGATAAATAAGGTCGAAATGTTGAAAACGAGTTAAGTATAAAAGATTTCATTTTCCAAATTTAAACAACTTGGATTGCATAGAAATAATGTTCTTATACTTGATATTAAATTCCATTGAGAGAATCTATACTATCCGTGTGAATTTAAAATGTTATTTCACCAATATTCGATGAATAGTAAAGGTTGAATACGGAAATTGATATGGGGTAGAATTAGAATAATTTCCATGATCCTATTTACTCAATATTGTTTTCTAAAATGATTTATGAAAATGATTTGATAATTCCAAAGTTTTAAAGGGAGGTTTAATGATATCGTATTTGCCAAAAGAATGTTTTATAAAAAATATACATCTCTAGAAGATATTTTGACAAAAATAAATTAATTAATCAAAGAATAATTTCCTATTTATTAAACACCTTTTTATCGATGATTGGTTCGAAGGAACCGGGGTCGGCTTTGGGTGACTCCTATCTGATACCCACTTCGAACCAATACACATGTTCGAAATAATGATATGGAATGATATCTATTTGGAAGATGGAATGTTGTGCTGCTCGCCACTGGCCCTCAGGGAAACTATCCCATATTGTATGTGTGTGTATATATATATATTTGTATATAGCAGTAGTTCTTCATTTGATATCTTCGATGCAATGGCTTCTCGCTACTATTCTTAGGGGTTATTCCCAAAAAATTATGGTAAGAGAGTTCCTTCGGTTTGTCCTATTCCCGGACAACTAGTATGGACTAATGTATGACATTGCATTTTGAGGCACATTGATTAATCTCTATAAACATAACATCTGTTTGGTGGCGGAGAAGGCAACTTCTCTTAGCTTAACAATCTTTCCTGAGACGTACGAGCTCAGGAGTTATATGTTTGTGGAAATCAGCTGTGTGGTTGTGGAATGGCAATGTGGTATTCAAAGTGAAATGTGTGCTATGAAAGGTACACGTTGCCTTAAGCCTCGCACCCCGAAAATGACAAAAACAGGGTAGAATGAGCAGGGCTATATGGATCGCACCTTCTAGGAGATGTCGTCACCTTTCTAGATACCCTTTATAATTTGGGTTATTATGTATGCCTCGGGATCCCAGTAAAGGTCGGGAATGATTGGGGTGATGACATATTAGATACTTTTAACGAAGGGGTAGGCTGGTCCTGTGTTGATTTAGGCATCCAGTATCTGGACTCTTGGTACATCCCTCTAGAGGTGTACTGTATGGAAGGTGGTCCTTTATCTTATCAGCGTATGATTTAACCAATGTAACGATTTTGGCCATTTTAATGTGTTTATTTGAAAAACATTTTTTTCAAAGAAAGTCATTAGAAATAGTATCAATAAATTTCTTGTAGAAATGTTTTGGTTATCATAAGGTTTACCCATTCCTTGTTTATGTGCGGCATGGTCTTATGAGATACCTTTTGTTTTCAAACACTCATATTTTGAGTTTCTCACACTAGTCCCATGGCTGACCTGGAGTTTATTTCCCTTTCCTTAAAATTTGCGTGCCCTATTTTCCAGGCAGCCTAGTAAGGTTTAGTTTGAAGCAATCTGGAAGAGTTTGAAGCATGGAATTACAAGATTCTCCGATAGACTATTACCTATCTTTCCCACTGGTCGTCGACGGAAATTCTATCGGATTAGAAAACCGTCGAACGAATTTAGAAATAAAATTTATACCGCAAGCGCACGGTGTACGAATGTAGCACGCGGCGAATACGGGTCGATCCACAGGAAATTGATGATTTTAAAATTCTATTCAATCAAATTATACCGAAGTCGAGAGTGAATAGCTAGAAATGTAAGAAACTAACAAAAACTAGCAAAGGAAAATAATAAAAATATGAGAGTTAAGAGAACAATTTAGAGATAAATCCACTCTCTAGATCATATAAATCAACAAAATGAAGTTATGATCTCTCTTTTCTTGTCATTAGTGAATTAGTTGATGTGCTTATCATAAGTATGGTATATTTGTGCTATTAATTAGCTCAATATGAACCATCTAACTATAACACAACCACTAATACACATTTAACTCTCATGAAATATGACAACAAAGTTGAAATAAAAATCTATTTTAAGCATAGCCTATTAACTATTGTTTAGGAATATAGGCTATCAAATTTCAATTTCAACATTCACTTCTTTGCCATAATCATATTTAGATGAAGAGGCAATTTGTGTTATGTTTGTTTAAGCATAGCCTATTTGTTATGAAGAACATAGACTATCAAATTCAAAGCTAAACAACATCATTAAACCACTTCAAGTGTTTCCATTAAAGCACAAAAAGAGAGCATAAACATCAAAATGTTGCATCTACATACTAGAGAGCTTCATTACCCCTAAATTGTAGGGATTAAGCTCTCATATTTGTTATCAAATCAACAAATGTAGAAAGCAACATGAAAGCAAACAAGAAAGAAAAAGAGAGCAAAACAAAGAAACAAAACTAATCTACTTGCATGAAATAAGAGAAACTACACTACAACATGAAAGTAAATGAACATGAAAAGGAAAGAGCATGTATTAAATTGCATAAAATAAAAATAATTACAAGAAATAAAAATTGGCTAAGTAGCCATTAAAAGAGAAAGAGAGCTTTCTTTTATTTGATCTAAACTAAACTAAAGAGAAGGAGGCCTAAGAGAGACTAAGAGAGGATATCATGTTACATGAAACATATGGGTATTTATACATGTATGAAACCCTAATTCATATTTTTGGGGAATACCCAAAATGCCCCTTAGGAAGTGTGGAGGCCAAGTAACCATTAACATGTCTTAATCCCCCATTAAGTGTACATGAAACCATTAAGTCCAAAAGCATGTGCATTAGCCTTTAATTTGTACATTAAGGTAGGTGGGTAGGTGGGGTCCTCCATGATCTTCACTTTGAATTATTTCCATCTTCATTCCTTTGTATTGATTTTGTGCATGCATATCTTCATGAAACCACTTGTGAAAGTCACCAAATTTCCTACAAAAAACATAGAAAATTCTAAGTAAATTTTCATATTTTAATAAATGCACAAAAATGACCATTTCACCCTTGTATGAAGATGAATGTGTGACAATTTGGAATTAATGTGAATTTTGGTTAAAACAAGTTAAAATACCCAATATGATCATTTATTTAATTTAAATAGATTAAATATGGCGATAAAAATGTGCACATTTACGTGCACATCAAATACCCCCACACTTATCTTTTTATTCGTCCTCGAATAAAGGGAAACTAAGATAAATCCATTTTCGTAGGAAGCACGATTGCATTGAGCGTATGCAACAAGCCGTTAAACCTCTGGGTGTCCCCAGTAGGACGAGTGTTGTCTCGTGAGGGTTTTCAGCGGATACTACCCACAAAATCCAAATGCATGATGAAAATATTTACAAAATGCAAGATTTATTTACAAAGAGATGAATGCAAAATTTTGAAAATATTTACAAATGAAAGATTTATTTTTAAATTGACACGAATAAGTTAAATATAGGTTTTGGTTATTATCTTGAAAATTTATGTCATTTACTCGTCAAAATTTCCAACAAAAATCAAGTTATCATAACAAATAGATAATAGTTTAACTTGTTGTTTCGGTTGATAACAAAGTGTAATTATAAAATGGATCCTTAATTGATTATCAAAGTTCATCAAAGTGGTATTTTCATTTATTTTCAATAACAAATCAAATCAAATAAGTAAAAATAGTGCTAGGATTTCAATTGCTTGCTCTCTCATTATTTGCAAGAAAAATTACACACCTAGCTCAGGTAAACTGAGGCCAGATATACCACCCATGCACTGCCTTTTGGGCTTATGTGAGGGGAGTACAAAGCATGGCGAGTGTACACACTTTCGTGCATACACTTATCGACCGTAGGTGGTTTTTATTAAGTCTTTTTTTTTAACATGTGTTCCATACATGCATAACCGTGAGGACTTTTAAATGAGTATGAAAGCACATAATCAAATATTCCAAGTAATTTACCCATGCATAACCGTGAGGACTTTTAAATGAGAGTGAATACTTGGATGTTATTATTATTATTATTTTTTTATATTTTTTTTGAGAGGGAGTTTCGCAAAATTATCTTAGCACCATTTAACTTAGAAGACAAAAAAAATGTTATATCCTTTACTTTAAATTCACCACTTTTAAAACAAAGATTTTCAATTAGGATGTATTTCACAATTAACACGTATGAACCTTCCTATATACCAGTTAAACCATTGTTATTTAT
This sequence comes from Allium cepa, assembly GCA_030765085.1. NCBI lineage: Eukaryota > Viridiplantae > Streptophyta > Magnoliopsida > Asparagales > Amaryllidaceae > Allium > Allium cepa. Next base: position 67,162,139 of record CM060935.1, read on the forward strand.
AATCAAACTACACTTTTAATTTTGTTAAGACGAATAAATTTTCAAAAATTTCAATTTAATAAACCAAAACCATATATTTATCCTATAGTGTTTCTTTAAAAATAAATCAAAATGCTAAAAAAAATTTGTATTTTAAAATTTTGATATTTTTTTGAGTTTTGGAAGAAAAAATCAAAAATCAAAAATCAAAAAGAAAATGAGTCTCCTCCCACACTTGATTTTGACCGTGTCCCCACAGTCAACCCAAGTGGAAGGAGAAAAATAAAATAAAAATCTAATATTTACATGAAAGATTATTATTTACAAGAGATGAGAAAGTATATAGTCAAAAAGTAAATGAAACGGTCTTCCAAAGACCAATTCATTTGTCTCGTCAAATGCGTGAGACACGGCTTAAGCACGAAAAACCAAATCGTAAAAAAATTTGAAGTTGATTGTCGATTTGGAAAAACGAATGTCGTTTTATTAAAAATCGTACGAGTTGTTTTATTTTCGATGATTTTCAAGGTCGATAAAACAATTGATTGAAGTTCAAGTTTATTTTCACCAATTTGAAATTCAAGCTTATCATTGAAAACATTTTCACAATTATTGATTTCAAAATCAAAATGGTGATTTTCATCTTCCCTTTCGGGATTTAACAACTCGTCATCCAAAAGTCCAAAAAATTCGTGTTCATTAAATTCGTCTTGCTTTGTTGGATTATCAACAACTTTATTACATAAATCAAGTTCAAAATTCAAAGTTGTTGTATTCAAATTTTCAGAAAAGGGAAGATCGAAATTTAAATCGAGTTTCGCACCCTCAAAAGAATTGAAATCCAACTTAATTACCGTATTTTCAACAACTTGATTAAGATCGTCATTATCAATTTCAAAAGTTGTCATTTGAAAATCATCGATTTGGGTAAAAGATGGATTATCGTTTGACTCGTCACACATTGAAATTTGATTTTGTTTCTCACGAAAATTTTCCAATGTTTTAATCAACAAATTTGTGTGATCATCATAAATTTCATTCATTTGCTCAACAAAGTCAAATTTGTAATTATTAACTTGAAAATTTTCGATTTGGACTTGTTGAGAACAAGAATTGTCAATTTCGATAAACGGTAGATTATTATTTGATTCTTCGCCAGTTGAGATTTGATTATGATTTTCACGAATTTTTTTGTATTTTTCAAGTAATAAATCCCCGTTATCTTTTTCCATTTGGTCAACAAAATCAAACTCATGGTTATTAATTTGAAAACTTTCATTTTGAATTTGTTGACAACCAAAGTTTTCGATCGTATCATTATTGAAACAATTCCCATTGCCAAAATTATTTGAAAATTGATTTACATTTTCGTCTTTATTTTGAAATTCATCTTGAAACTCGAAATTGAATGGGCATGGGTTACACTCGAAATCATTTGAATTTTGAAGTGAATTCAAATTTTGATTATTTTGAAAACCTTGATTCGAGTTATAGCACAAATATGAATTGCACCACTCATTTATCTCTTGATTTTGTTGTGTAGCGATTTCAAGTAAAGATGTAATACTATTTTCAAGATTTGAAGCTTGGTCATCGTTTTGAAAATTTTGTGGTTCAAAATTCAAATCGTTTAAAGAATAGTTGTCGTTAAAATATCCACACGAATTTGGAGTGAAATCATATGGATTATATTGATTTTCGCAACTATTGTAACTTCACGTAAGTGGGGAAACTCAGACATTTTCAAGAATGTTTTTGTGTTTTTTTTTTTGGTAAAAGAAAAATATTTACAAATGGAATTTATTTTTCAAAAGGGAAATTAATTTTTGGTTTTTCAATTTTTTTGAAAAGTTTTTTTTTTTTTGAATTTTTGATTCTAATTTTTTTTTTTGGATTTTTGGAATTTTGATTTGAAAATTTTCAAAGGAAAAGGGAAAAAAACTTAGTTCAGAAATATTTATAATTTTTTTTAGTTTTGGATTTCGAATTTTTTTTTGTTTTATTTTAAAATATGCATGAACTAATGCAACTAAATGAATGCAAGGTTAATTACAAATGATTTATCCTAAGTTAACCCAAAATTATATAATCACAAGTTGTCTTAAATCAACAAGATAATTCTCAGCCAGGTAACGGACAGGATTTATCGGTGCACCACGAATCACCGTAGCAATGCAGCCGAAGGTTTAAGTGCCTTCAGAGAAACAATTCAGTATAATATTTACGAATCACCGTAATATTTATAACTGATTATTGCTCTGCCGTAGCCTAGACACCAAGAATTTAAATTGTTCAAAGAAGACAAATTGTTAATATACAATTAAGTGTTATCGATGTCTAATCGTTATTATTAATCAAAATCTAAGATGAAATGCACAACATAAATTAAACGTGTATTAACAATGCAACTACGAATGAATTTTTTTTATTTTTTAAAATGCAAATGCAAGCAACCAACAATTCAATTCAAATAAAACTAGGAATGAAAGCAGAATTTTTTAGCAAGCAGAGCAATTTATTTTGGCTAGCTCAGGAAGCAATTTTCATCAAGCTATTCTTCCTTTATTTCCTGCTTTTGGCAACCTGAAAATTAAAAACTAAGATATATACAATATTTTTTTTTTTGGTTTTTTTTTTGAAAGAAAACTTAAAAGTAGGGTTTTACTTAAAAAAAAAAAAAATTTTTTGTGAAAGATAAACAAAACAAATGAAAAAAAAAACTAAAGTAACTTTACTCGGTTCACTTGTTAAGCCTGCATCCTCTAATTCTTCACACACACTACTCCACAATTTCCTCAGAAGAAAATAGACGACAACACAAAGAAAAATGAAATCTAAATTAAATGCGAATCCAGAAATCACGAGAATGAAATTGAATAAAGGTATTGGGTTGTTGGCTATTCCATTTTGCTTGCGATTGCAGCGATGACAAATTGTTCAATTGTAAGGTCAGTGGTTGATGGGTCGCGATTTGGTTTTTGTATTCGATGGTGGTGATTGTGTTGCATGCTCGCGATTCGAGGAGGTGAACCAAATCGAAGGCGGTGTTCGTTTCAGGCACGTGGTTCGTGGGAGTTGATTGTTGCGAGTTAAATTTGTTCGAAATTGGATTGGGGATTTTTGATTTTGGGTTGATGAAGGGCGACTAATTCAGGCGTTCATGGAAATGCGGTGGCTTGAAACTTCGTGGTTGCTGGCGAAGTGTTGTCGGTTGGTGTTGAGTTGTTGCTGCTACTTGATGTCGATGATAGCAGCTTCGTGTGTTCGAGCCAAGGCAGCAAGAAGGTGGTGGTTCTGTTCTCTGTTTTTTTTGGTGGTGGCAGAGTAGCAGTTTGATCAGAGAATGTTGGTGAAGAAGCAGTTGTGTAACAATTTTGTATAAGGAAGTGGGATGGTTGTCTGGAACAGTTGCTTGGCAGTTCAGTGGTTAGGGCTGCAGTTGTATGCTCTGATACCAGCAAGTCTAGTGATAGGGGGTGGTTCGAATATGAGATGACTGTGAGTGTTCTCGTTCTCGTTCGATGTCGAACGATTTGAGAAATGAGGCAGAGAACAGAGGACGTTTGCTGTTCGAAATGGAATTGATATATGCAATGAAGTGGTGTTTTGGTGAGCAATGACACTTGAAGAGGCAAATGAATTATATGAAGCTCAGTAGTGCTTTCGAAGTGCTCAGTAGAGTTTTGTAGAATTTCGATGGGTGGAGATGCTCAGTAGTGCTTCAGGTGTCAAGGGTGGTTTGGTGGAAGAAAAAGCAAGTCGTCTCAGCAGTAGTCGTTGCTCCTGGTTGGTCTGTGTGGTTGAGCAGAGGTGTGCAATTGTTGATTGACAATTTGAGCAATGTGTTGGCAAGTGTGAGGAGATTCAAGTGATGGTTTGTTGAACGGAGCAGTGTTGTTGTTTTGTATGGTAGAGGGTGATTTTTGAAATGTAGTGATAGTAAGTTGGAGCTGTATGTGGTCAGTCAGCAAGGCAGAGAGGAAGGAATGAATTGAATGAAGGAGAAGATGATATTGTTGTGAATATGGTTCAGTTTGACAGTAATGAAGCAGGGTGATGATCAGATGGTGGAGTGGAACTGTTGTAAAGCTGTTGATGTAAAGTGAGGCAGTGTAGAGGTAGTCAGAGATGTGGATGGTTTTGCTAAGGATGCTGCAACAGTTTGTAGAAGTATGATGTGGTTAAGGTCTGTGATGGTGGTTTGTAGAGGAGGAAGTTGAAGACTTTGTGTATGAGAAAGCAGTGATTTGAGTTGAAGATGGTGTGCAGGGGTGAAAGATGGCAGCAGTATGAAGGGGTTGTTTTAGGTGTGCACTGTGCACAGAACTGAAAACAGAGAGGAAATAAAAACAGTAATTGTAACAGTGTTTTGACTTTTGTTTTGCTTTGTAGCACTGTTTTGAAAATTGAAACAGAAATTGTAACAAAAACAGAAATGCAATAATTTTTTTTTGTTTTGAATTGTGATTGTGTAATTTTTTTTTTTAAATGCAAATGCAATGCAAATGGAACCGGAAAACAACAAGCACACAAACAAAATCACACAAAAAACACACACAACAATTTTTTTTTATAAGTGCAAACACACACAGAAATCAAAGAAAACTAATCCGAAGAATAGAAAATCAAAATCAAAACAATTCCCCGACAACGGCGCCAAAAACTTGGTCGTCGACGGAAATTCTATCGGATTAGAAAACCGTCGAACGAATTTAGAAATAAAATTTATACCGCAAGCGCACGGTGTACGAATGTAGCACGCGGCGAATACGGGTCGATCCATAGGAAATTGATGATTTTAAAATTCTATTCAATCAAATTATACCGAAGTCGAGAGTGAATAGCTAGAAATGTAAGAAACTAACAAAAACTAGCAAAAGAAAATGATAAAAATATGAGAGTTAAGAGAACAATTTAGAGATAAATCCACTCTCTAGATCATATAAATCAACAAAATGAAGTTATGATCTCTCTTTTCTTGTCATTAGTGAATTAGTTGATGTGCTTATCATAAGTATGGTATATTTGTGCTATTAATTAGCTCAATATAAACCATCTAACTATAACACAACCACTAATACACATTTAACTCTCATGAAATATGACAACAAAGTTGAAATAAAAATCTATTTTAAGCATAGCCTATTAACTATTGTTTAGGAATATAGGCTATCAAATTTCAATTTCAACATTCACTTCTTTGCCATAATCATATTTAGATGAAGAGGCAATTTGTGTTATGTTTGTTTAAGCATAGCCTATTTGTTATGAAGAACATAGACTATCAAATTCAAAGCTAAACAACATCATTAAACCACTTCAAGTGTTTCCATTAAAGCACAAAAAGAGAGCATAAACATCAAAATGTTGCATCTACATACTAGAGAGCTTCATTACCCCTAAACTGTAGGGATTAAGCTCTCATATTTGTTATCAAATCAACAAATGTAGAAAGCAACATGAAAGCAAACAAGAAAGAAAAAGAGAGCAAAACAAAGAAACAAAACTAATCTACTTGCATGAAATAAGAGAAACTACACTACAACATGAAAGTAAATGAACATGAAAAGGAAAGAGCATGTATTAAATTGCATAAAATAAAAATAATTACAAGAAATAAAAATTGGCTAAGTAGCCATTAAAAGAGAAAGAGAGCTTTCTTTTATTTGATCTAAACTAAACTAAAGAGAAGGAGGCCTAAGAGAGACTAAGAGAGGATATCATGTTACATGAAACATATGGGTATTTATACATGTATGAAACCCTAATTCATATTTTTGGGGAATACCCAAAATGCCCCTTAGGAAGTGTGGAGGCCAAGTAACCATTAACATGTCTTAATCCCCCATTAAGTGTACATGAAACCATTAAGTCCAAAAGCATGTGCATTAGCCTTTAATTTGTACATTAAGGTAGGTGGGTAGGTGGGGTCCTCCATGATCTTCACTTTGAATTATTTCCATCTTCATTCCTTTGTATTGATTTTGTGCATGCATATCTTCATGAAACCACTTGTGAAAGTCACCAAATTTCCTACAAAAAACATAGAAAATTCTAAGTAAATTTTCACATTTTAATAAATGCACAAAAATGACCATTTCACCCTTGTATGAAGATGAATGTGTGACAATTTGGAATTAATGTGAATTTTGGTTAAAACAAGTTAAAATACCCAATATGATCATTTATTTAATTTAAATAGATTAAATATGGCGATAAAAATGTGCACATTTACGTGCACATCACCCACCACACTTGTGTATTATCGTATTCTGCATTTGTACGTACAGAGATTTATAACCGTCCATGTTTAACTCTAATAAATGCATTTAAAATTTTCGCTGTAAAGATTTTATATAATGAAATAATGTATGTTATTCCATTTGTGTAGGATTCTGTTTTGTCTATTTTTCCTTCTACTCTTAAGGAACAGGTCTCCGACATTTGGATTTACGGCACGTGAATACCAAGGATATAATAACGTCGATTTCCAAGGGTCCAAGATATGAGTCTTTATATTTGGTATTAGAGTTTTGGTTGAGCGAACATCTAAGCCTATTCGGGGTAAAGCTCATCAGAGATAAATTTAGTAATACTCTAGGATGAGTACCTCATTAGAGATAGGGTTAGTAACCCTCTAGAACGAGCTAAGAGTATTATATGCACGATCGTGTATTTGTTAATGATATATAAAAATGATTTTCAAAAAATATGGTAAATGAAATAATTTTACCTAGAATTATATTTTATGTACAAAGAATATATTTTAAAACGGTTATATGGCTAGATATATTATAACTTGGAAGATTTTTAGTCGATATTTGTAAAATCTAAGTATAAACATCTTGTAATTAGAATTTCACAGTTTGACTATAAGATGTTTAACATAGAACGCTAAGAATATTAAGGGATATAAATATTAAATAAAACTTGACAAGTTGAAAAATGGTTATGAAATGAGGATTTTAGTCTAAAAAGTATTTTTGAGAAAAAGTTTCCAAAGAATTTTGAAATTTGATAATAATAAATGTTCAATTATTATCATTGGTTAATCAAACATTTGGTTAAAAGTTTAAATACAAACGCCTTATGAATTTAATTTCACAATTTGACTATGTGGTGTTTGATAAATAACATTGGGTTAAGGAATTTGATTAAGATAAATATATGAATGTATTTTATATGGATGTGTTCTATGAAAACAAAGTAATCTCTAAAGGATTTTTGAAATAACAACAATCATATTATTTCAAATAAGAAATTGGAAAAGAAAGGAAGTCTCTGATAACTAGTTTGAATGGCTCGAAAAAAGCTAAAAATGGAAGAAGATGTGTTCGGATAGTAAACAGTTCTCTTAAGTATTACCCCTCCGGTTAAGAGAATATGTGATACTATTGGTAGCACCCAGTTTCATGATATTATTTTAAAGTTACTCAATCAAGATAATTTTCTAAAGTTAAAAAGGAATATATTATGATAAGAGAAGTTTATTGTAAATTTGGAATATAAAGATAAATTACCTTTTAAATTTAAATGGTTTTCTTTTGGAAAAGAGACATAAATATTTTGTAAATAAATATTTCGAAGTAATAAACTTATAAACAAAGTTTTATGAATAAAGGGACATAGTTATAAATAAAGTAATAAGTGCTATAAAGGAGATTTTACAAAGAGGTAGATTTTTGAGTGAAACTTAATAAATGAAAGGTTTCCATAAATATTTTGGGAAGTAATAGGTTTGTATGTTGTGCATAGATTATTCTGTCACACAATTTTGATATAAGATTCGAGTATGAAACTTTGAGGTGTTTACACCGGTTCGAAAAAAGGTTTATCACTCGATTCTTGAAAACAAACATTGATGAGAGTTTATGGTTGGGAATTGAATTTTCTATCATAGTTGAGTGCTATGCAAGGAAGACTAAAGTTTTGATCAGAAAGCCTGATCAGGGTCTGCAAAAGGATCGATGGATCAATACTAGTTCGGAAGTAAAGTTATGGATTCGACCAGTAGATCAAATCAGATAATGCATACGAATGATTTATATACATCATACAAGAATAAGTTTAAAAATCAATATTTTGGGAAAACACCTTTGGGTTTTTGTTCTGGTGTAATTTTTGGGATGAAATTCTTTTAATGGGGGAAGTCTGTAACGATGCACAAATTTATCACTTTGATAAATTTGATTTATTTTTTAAATATTCAAATAAAAGGTTAATGATACAAATAATATTGTTTGAGTAATTATAAGTAATAATAATCTTGTTATGAGCAATGAATAATAATGGTAAACTTATTTTGAATGGATAATTCACAAAAATATCTTCCTCAAGATTTAAATCAATAAAATAGCTGAAGTTGTTGTATCGATAAACTGCTCAATAATTATCCAAAGTCACGAATGGGACTAGATACATACACTCATTTTTATATTAAAATAAGAATATGAAATAAAAAAATTATTTTTTAAAATAAAATATATTTATCACATCATCAGTAATGTCATTATATTAATAATTAATTAATTATTTTAAATTTAAATTAAATGATTTAATAATTATTATAGGTATCCAGATAATTTTTTGAAAATGATAATAATTCATTTGTAACAGTAACAAAGTGATAATAAATCATTTATAATATTTTTATAAAGATATATATTTGAATTGAAAAATATAAAAAATGGATATTGCTTTATTGATATAATAACATTTTTTGAAAATAATCATTTAATATTGATTTATATAGTTTTATAATTCTAATGAGATCGTTTTAATTTATTAATAATGACAATAAATTAGTTTTCAAATTATGTTTACAATAATATGTAATTTTATTAATTAGTGAAAATTGACTAGGAAGCGGTTTCCTGATTTTCAACGGTTTAACGAATGGAAGATGTTCAAAGTCGGTGCAACATTGTTTATTCTCTTATGCACTTACATGTACGCACACACACACACATATGTCACACACGCACATGAACATATATAAACATACAAACATACATGTGCACATACACACACATACATATAATATACATATACATATATATACATATATATATACATATACATACATATATATACACACACACACATACATACATACATATATATACATATGAAAATATCTAAGATATTTTCCATCTCCTTAATACTTAAGCAACCCAAAGTCAACTCTTTCACCCTAAGTACATGCACTTGAGAATATAACATTGAGGGGTCATTTCATTGAAAATGGTGAGGTAAGATAGGAGTAAGGTGGTGATGATACAGTGATGTATAGGTGTCAAAATATCTGGATATTTTCACACCTATACATCACCGTATCATCACCACCTTACTCGTTTCTTACCTCACCTGGATATTATCATCTCTTCCTTTGGCTATAAATACCCGCTACTTTTCCATCTTTTTAATTCTGTCATAACTTCTTCAAAACCGACTCAAATTGAGAATTTTTTTTTCCAAACCATGTAAAATTCTAGTGCCTACAACTTTGATGCACAATACTCCATTCCATTTTGAAGTTAGCTATGCCAAAATCTCATTTCTTTGCAATGCATTTTCGGGCCCATATTTTAAATCCAAGAATGCCTCCTTTTCTTTTGACCATATCTCCCTCAATAAAGCTCAAAATTGAGTAATTCTTTTTTCAAATTTAAAGAGGAGAGAATTTTCAAGAATTTTATCTTGACTATATTTCCAAATTTTGAGAGCAACATGGTCAAAAAGCCGAGAGAAAATGACCTATTTTCAGGTCTAGTTTTGTGAATTCAAGGTCGAAGCTCCACCACTTCTCTTTTAAACTTCCGGCCACCACCTCCATCACCATTGGCCATGAGCTCCACCATCTCCAAAGTAAAGCCTTGAGAAGTCTAGGGCCGAGAGCAACTAGGCAAGAGGGAGCTGTTTAGGTGGTGTATTAGTGAAGTGTTAATTCGATTGAATGTTGGTAGGGAGTATCAGTTTGGATTATGGTGAAAACTCTATTTATATATACTATATATTGGATGATATATATATGTGTGTGTGTGTGTGTGTGTGTGTGTGTGTGTGTTTGGCTATGGTTGTTTATAATTATTTTTATCATGTTTGGATGTTGTGAAATTATTGTTATTTGGATACATAAACAAGTCATGGTAAATACACGTCGATATTACAAGGAAATCACTTTATGAATCAAGTTAAAAAGTGATATGGAATCATTAAAACTCTTTAAAATGGTTTTGAAATGATTTGATAATGTTTTATAAACTTATAAACTTGTCATGACAAGATTTGAATAGAAAATGGTAAACAAGTCAAAACTAGACGGGTCGTGTAATGGTATTTCACGATTTCACGCCGTAAAAATTAAATGAGTGTATAAAGTGGAATGTAGCTTGGAATTATCCATTATAAGAATTTTCCAAAGTATTATATCCATAATTTTCAAACAAGGAAAGATAATCCAGATTTCACCTTATATTTTCAAATAAGTCCCAATCAAGTTTTAAATAAAATCATAGTTTTTCAGTTTGGAGTCCAAAAATGGATTCTTTAAAAATTATATTTTTAAATTATTTAAAATGTGGAAAAATGTTTATAAATATATTAAATTATTTTGAAATATATTTGAGTTATATAAATGAATTTCCAAATAATAGAAAATTCGTTTTTTATTTAAAGAAGCTTTTAAAACACTATTCGCAACAATTTTGTAGCGGTTTTCAATAAAAATTAAAAAATGGCTTTAAAGCTTAAATTCTTTTCCAAAATTTTATAATATTTTCAAATGGATAATTAAGCATTTTAAAGATTATTTGAAGTTATAAAATTTATTGAAAAGAGTTTAAATAAATGATATCAAGAAATGCTATTACAAGTGAGTGTTTTAATCTTGGCTCTAATAAGCCGACGAGTAGACTGGATTTTCCTATTCAAGAGATCTGGATGAGGTGCTTAAACCAAGGAGACATTCAAGACCAACCAGTGACCTAGCTCAATTGTCCTCTCCCAGGCGAGGGATAGATAAGGTTGAAATGTCGTAAATGAGTTAAGTATGAAAGACTACATTTTCCAAATTTAAACTATTTGGACTGCGTAGAAATAATCTTCTTATACTTGGCATTTAATTCCGAGGAGGGAATGTAAACTATCTGTATGAATTTAAAAGGTGGATTTCACAATTACTCGACAGATAGTAAAGGTTCAATGTAGAAATTGATATTGAGTAGAATTAGAATAATTTCCATGGTCCTATTTACTCATTAATGTTTTCTAAAATGATTTGATAATTCCAAAGTTTTTAAAGGGAGGTTTAATGATTCTGTATTTACCGAAAGAATGTATTTAAAGATATATATTGCTAAAAGACATTTTGATAAAAAGAAATTAATCAATTAAAGAATAATTCCCTATTTACTAAACATCTTTTTATCGATGATTGGTTTCAAGGAACCGGTGTTGTATTTAGGTGATTACTATTCGAGACCTACTTCGAACAAATATACGTGTGCGAGTGTAATGACATGGAATGATATCTATTTGCAAGATGGAATGTAGGGCTGCATGCCTGTAACACCCCGCACTTTTAGATAATTAAATAATCAAATAAAGCTGAACAGTGAATTTTTTTTGGAATTGTCAGAATATAGCCTCGAAACTTATACCATTGTGTTCGTGGCTATTTTTTGATCAATTTTCATATATAGCTTGTCGAAATCCGAGTTAATACAAAGAAATTATGAGTGAAACGAAAATCAAAAGAATGAAAAAATAAAAATAAATAAGACCCACGGATTGACCCATAGGTCGACCCACAGTGCACAAGGGCCGACCCTAAGGTCGACCCTTGATGAGCACAACTCACAGGTTAGGTAGATGACAGATCTTTTCTAGCTTTCAGACACATGTTTAGAAAGTGTTATTATCTTGGTGAGTATTTACTTACTATTATATTTTATTCAGTTCCGTTGCGAGATATTTACTTAAGCTCTGATATATTTGTCTTTGCCTATTTGCAGGATACCAGATACCCAACTCGAGCTTCAGTGGGCCTTGGTTTTAGCATTTTTGCGAAAAATCTGGACCCATTGAAATTTGGGTTGTTACAAGCCACTAGCCCTCGGGGGAATTTTCTCATATCATATGTGTGTGTGTGTGTGTGGCAGTAGTTCTTCGTTTGATATCTTGGATGCAAGGGCTTCTCGCTACCAATCCTAGTGGTGATTCCTTATAGGATGTAATAGGAGTGTCCTTCGGTTTGTCCTGCTCCAGGACAACTTGTGTGGTTAAATGTCTGACGTTGCATTTCGAGATCACATTGATTGATCTCTATAAATGGATTATCTATTTGATGGCAAAGAAGGAAATTTCTCTTAGCTTAACACCCTTTCCTGAGATGTACGAGTTCAGGAGTTATATGTTTGTGGAAATCAGTTGTGTGACTGCGAAATGGAAATGTGGCATTCAAAGTGAAATATGTGTTATGAAAGGTAAACGTTGCCATAAGCCTCGCACCCAAAAAATGACACAAACAGGGTAGAAGTAGCAGGGCTATGTGGTTCGCACCAATTAGAAGATGTTGCCATTTTCTATATACCCTCTACAATTTGGGTTGTTATGTATGCTTCGAAACCCAGGTAAATGTCAGGAATGACCAAGGTGATGACATATTCGGTACTATCAAGGAAGTGGTAAGCCAGTCCCATGTTAGTATAAGCGCCCAGTATATGGACTCTAGGTACATCCCTGTAGAGGTGTACTGTGCGGAAGGTAGTCCCTTGTCTTGTCATTGTATGAAATCCATTCTACAATAAGTTCCTTCGAACTTAGTTGTAAATCAATTATGTCATCAAATTTACCGATGTAACAATTTCGACTATATTAATATGTTTATTTGAAAATTTATTTGCAAGGAAAGTAATTAGAAATAATATCAACAGATTTTTCGTAGAAATTTTTTGGTTATCATAAGGTAAAAACCAGCTCCATATTTATGTGCAGCGTGGTCTTATGAGATGCATTTTGTTTTCAAACACTCGTATTTTGAGTTTCTCACACCAGTCTCATGACTGACCCGTAGTTTATTTCCTTTTCTTTAAACTCCGAGTGCCCTATTATTCCGGATAGCCTAGTAGTCGGGTTTAGTTTGGAGCATTCTAGAAGAGCCGGAGCATGGAGTTAGAAGATTCTCCAGTAGACTATATCCCTCTTTCCCACCACACTTGTGTACTATTATATTTGGCATTTGTACGGACAGATATTTATAACTGTCCATGTATAACTCTAATAAATGCATTTAAAATTTCCGCTGTAATGATTTTATATAATGAAATAATATATGTTATTCCATCCATGTAAGATTCTATTTTTCCTATTGCCCTTAAAGAACCAGGTCTCTAACACTTGGATTTTCGACACGTGAATACCGAGGATGTATTAGTGTCGATTTTCGAGGGTCGAAGATACAGGTCTTTACAACTAATTTGGTAAGAGTTCAATTTTTTCTTTTAGCTTTACCATTCATTTCTGGTGAATAAGGTGCAGTTCTCTAATGTATTATGCTATGTTATTTATAAAATTCAATGAATATGCTAGATTCATATTCTTTTCCTCTATCACATTGAGTCTCTTAATTTTCTTATTAAATTGGTTCTATATTTCAGTGACAAATAACTTAAACATATCTCGTGCATCACTTTTATTTTTAGCAATAATCAATAAAAGTAATAAAGTATTTTTTTTCCATCCCTAGGTAGAATGCCATCAAGTTCACATATATTAGAATGTATTAAATCTAAAGGTTTTGACTCTCTAAACAAAGATTTATATATGGTCTTTGTAATTTTAGCTTGGCTATAATATTCAAATTTTCCTGAATCACTTATGGATACTTTAGGGATTAAGCCTAAGTTATTATTATGAATCCTTCGCTTATTAACATGATAAAATAAAGCATGCTAAATATTAAAATCACAAAGCATATAAGCGGAACTATTAGCATTATTCAAATTAATATGTAACCTAAACATCCCATCTACAACATATCCTTTGCCAACAAAAACACCATTTTTAGTGATGGTGTACAAGTCAGATCTAATAGTTCGAGTAAATCGGCTTTATTTAACAAGAAACCGGATGCTAAATTTTTTCTCATTTCTGGAGTATGCATCACATCTTTCAGCAACAAGTTCTTTCGAGGGGTAAACTTTAACACCACAGTCCCAATTCCTGCAACAGTAGTGGCACAAGAATCTCCCAACATCAGTTTTACGTCATTAGTAGTATTATATGTTTTAAACATTTAATGATCATAGCAGACATGGCAATAATCACCAGTGTCTACCCACCACCCTTTTGATCCACAAACTAGGTTGATTTTAGTAAAATTAGCCACAAGAGCTTCTTTAGTCAGGTTAGCCCGCGGTGCAGGAATTGGCCTATTCCAACACTTTCATGTCATATGGCATAGTTTGCCATAGTTGTAACATAAGAAAAATTGTCTAGTACCATTCCTTAGGAGGGCATTTTTCTGTTTGTTCTAAGGCTAATTGATGCGATTCTGATTTGGTTTGCGATTTTGATTTTTGAAATTTTTCGCATTTGGTTTCAGACTCGCACATGTTGTTGCTAGATACAACAAGCACCTCTTTTTTTTGGTCTTGTTTTCTAGCCTACTCTTCAATACGAAGATGAGTAATCCAACTTTCTAAGGAAAACTCCTTAGTCTTATGCCTGGGAACATTTTTAAAGTCTTTCCAATAAGGGGTAATTATCGATTAACACAGCAACCTGAAATTATTCATCTAAAGTCGTACCTTCAAAGATGATCACATGTGCAATTTTCTTAAGCTCATGCGACTGTACACTACAAATTTGTCGTCCGTCATCTGAAACTTCAAATAGCGACTAACAACATACTTTTTCACTCCAGTTCCTCAGCATCATATTTCTTTTGCATCGCATCCTAAATCTCCTTTGCTAACTTATTTTTCGGAATCGTACAGATCATTTGTTGAGTTCATTGAAGGTGAAATTATTGCATAGATAATCTTACTCTGTCCAGGTCTATAGCTCTTTCTATTTTTCTATCTAGGCTCGCATCTACTCTGTCTCAGCTTTGTTGAGTTTATCTGGTAGCTGTGGTTTGTTTATTATAAGTATAGCAATCACCATCCACATAGTAAAAAAGAACTCCATTTTTTGACTCCATCGTTTGAAATGTAGGCCCTTGAATATGAACGATGCGGCAGACACAATCGAAACCTGAAATATTGACATTAAGGCAGTAGATTCGTCAGTGATCGAAGTCATAACGTCTTAAAATTGTTGTACCTCAATCTGAATATGTAGTGTCTTTATGGTTGAGTAACGGATTAGGCCGCTCTCTTTAAGACGTTTCACCGTTATGTTGGAATTATGCAAGCCAGTCTCTGATGCAGCCCCGCCTCCAGGATAAAACAACTATAAATATTAGTATCAATAGTCTCTTACACAAAGGCCGCTGATTCTATAACACCTAAAATATTGCTCGGATCTAAAGTTGTGTTTGAAGAAAGAAGAAGAGAACTCAGTTTTAAAACTTATGATATTTCTATGTCAATTACTTGGTTCATATAGAAAGTAAAAACGAGGCTAAGTTATGAGAAAATATTGGATCTGAGTTTCCTGGTTATTATTACCAAGTCAAAGTCAATTTAAATACATACTATAAAAAATAAAGAGTTCTACATCATAATAGCCAAGCCCGGCCCGGCTCGGGTTGGTCGACGTGCGTATGATGGTCAGCATGGTTTCCCTTCTCAACATAAGAGAAAATATTGGATGCCTAAATAATCCATCCTTTCTCTTATGAATCATATATTTAATAGGAACACTTTATCATTCTCCCAAATATGGGACTATTCACTAAGATGGATATTATATACTCTTCTTAATATTTTTTATAAATCACATTTAAAACCAAATTTTCCAACAGTTGATGATGTAAAGAACTTTAATATTAACTAAAATCATATTAATATTATGAGCATATTACTATTATCGAATTATAATACTTAGTATTAGTTTCCAATAATCACAAATATAACAATATCAGAATTGATGCTTTTATCGAGTATCTCGTAAATTAACTATATACAAACTATTGGTGAATCAATAGAAAATGTACATAGATCAACTATATGAATTATGCAGTCATTTATGTTGAAACATTCATATATATGAAGAATATAATGATATCCTTGTGCTATTATTGATTAAAACAAAATTAAAGTCGCCACATGCACAGACTAATGGATAATATGAAAATGTAAAAAGTTAATGACATATGAACATATCAATATTCCCTCTTGCCTTTCTTTGATACAAAATTAAAGTCATCACATGCACAGACTAATAAATAATATGAAAAGGTTAAAATTCAAAAATTGAAGTTTGTTGTTTAAAAGTTCAAGGTTAAAAGTTAAAAGACATATGGATTTAATGAAGGGAAATACTAACATATGCCCTTAGGGCACATGTTAAGATTGTAAAATTACCATATAACCCCCCTGAATTCCACTTTTCTTAATTGTGTAAGAATAATCTAGGTATTTATAGTTTTTTTTATTTTAACCCAAAATAATCATTATTAATATGTGCCCTTAGGGCACATAAAAAAAACTTTTTAATAAACAATCACATCAACTCATATTGAATATAACCATACTAAACAGCAAATTGGCAAAACAATGGTAAAAAAAGATCACGATGTCAACGAAGTGAAGTTAGTATAACATAAGAACAGAAGTGCCTCGCAATCAAGGTTGCAAAAATCGTTTGGCGAATGCTAGGCGGTAAGCATGGACTGGGGATTAATCGCTTAAGCGAGGATTAATCCGCGATTAATCGAGGACTAATCAAAACCAAGCATTTTTAATCAACTCATATATTTTGGATGAAATTTTAGTATTTTGTTTAGTAGTAACTATTCCACAATGGGATATTATGGATTTAGATATTTGGAGGCAATTATGGAGATATAATTGCTTGAAACAAACATTTTGATGCATATAAGAGGCATCAAGCCTAAATTGATGCATATATGGTGCCTATAAACCTATTTATATGCTCAAATAATGCAGTAGGTCCCATCTAGATGGACTAAGGAAATATCTAGATGGTAAGGCTGGCCTAACGCATAAGCACGTTGCCATTTGAATGAAAATCGATGCAATAAAAGAAAAGGAAAACGCCAAGTTAAAATGCATCATCCATGTAAATGTTTTAAGTTATTTAGAAACCAATGATATAATAGAATAGCGCATTCTTCATGAGACTCCATTTTTGATAAAATGGGAGAGGGGGATATATAAGAGGACTCCATTTATTAAAAAACTATTACGCGGTTTATAATTTCACCCTTCGCATAAAGCAAGTTTTGGCAACTATTTATCGAAAAGTGAGAAATCAAATAAATGACAATTCATCGAAAACAATTTTTGATGGGATATTATCAAAAAGGGTAAAAAAATGGTGATTAATCACTGAAAAACCGAGGGTTGTTGTCGGTTTAATTTTTTTGTTAAGGAAAGACAATTTTTTGTATATTACGTAACAATTTTTTAAAAATGAATAAAAAAAGAATTGTTATTTTGTACTTAATTATATATAAAATCTTATACAAAGAAAGAGAGAGGGTGTATTTTTCGTGTAGGGAAGTTGCTAATGTAGGGAACTTTAGTATTAACTGAAATCATCTTAATATTGTTAGCATATTACTATTAATGGAATATAATACTTGGCATTGGTTTCTACACAATCATAAATATAACAATATAAAAAAAGATGCGCTTGTCGAATATTTTGTAAATTTACTATTACAAACTATTGGTGAATTAACAGAAACTGTACCAGGATCAACTATATGAATTTCGTAGTCATTTACACTGAGACTGTGACGCCCCACCTCTATGCTCGCAATAACAAAGAGTATTAAAAGAAATACCGTCTGTTATCACGAAGAATAAGGCTGGATAGGAGCGGCCATCCGTAGTTAGGCCTTACACTAATATTGGTTACCTCGATAGGAGTGATATATCTTTTAAATTTTTCATCTCTTATTTATTTACTCCCATCGACCTACCCAATTCCAGTATAAAACGAACTACGATGGTTCATAATAGTTTAGGACAATATATATAATAATAACACAGATAATGTAAATACGGAACACATATATAACAGAAAGTCTCATATATATAACTGATGTCAGTTACAATACATGTGATACAATACATATGATACAACTACAACTGTCGACTCTGGAAGTTACATATACAAGTACATTATCGTGAATAATATACATGAACATACAACATCCTATACAAAGACACTGACTACTTTAAATAACAATGAAAACTCCAAAAGATATGAAGAGACTTCATAGCTCTAGCAGCAACCCAAGGTAAAATATCTACAACCTATAAATACTCGATCTGACCCGAGTATTAAATTCAAAGGAAAATAATACACGGGTCAGTCTAATTCAAACTCAGTTATTAGTGCACAGAAGCAATAATAATTAAACAGAAATTAGACGACAGTCTCAATAAGTCCCGTCTATCCGATCCTTTAACAAGGAAATCGGATAACGGTAAATATAACACTTAACAGTGTTAAACAACAAATCAGTAGATTTAAATCATCAACAAAGATAAATGAAAAGATCATCAAGGAAGATAATTTAGAAAACATCAAAATTGCCTAATTGGCGATTAACAACAAAATCATCAAATTTTATACCAAATCAAACTACGATTCAAAATATATTGAATTGGCTACATAAAACAAATCCAGCGATTGAAAAATCACTTTAAACTCCAATTCTGGTAGGGCTGCAGTACACGCACGCGTGCATTGCCTCGCCACTACAGTATATGATGTCATCTCAACTCCAAAAATTAACAGCCAATCAAGACTGCAAAGCCCAATCAATACAAAATGCAGAGGTCAAGTCAGTGACTCAACGCAACTGCAGCACCAAAGCACAAAGCAGTGGTACGCTACAAGATAAAGGAATCAGACCACAAAGGCAAATAAAGAGGTCAGGCAATCCAAATATAAATCAATGCTCAATGCACGGCATAAATATGAATCAAACTTATATATACTGCAATAATACAAGTAGCAGCATGCAAACATAAGGCACTACAGTGCAACTGGTCACGGGTGTATACCAAAATGAAATATACAAGTAGCAGTTCAAAATGGCAAACGACAGAGACAAGTGCATCTCTCATAAATGTATATGAATACTTGCAACAATGGTACAAATACAACCTGCAGCTATACACAATGGCATATGACCAGAAGCAATGCAAATGGGACTAAACAACAAGAATTCATAATGCAAACTAATGCACTAAGCAAAGCACTAGTACCACTACATAAAAAAATGTGCAGCAGTAACTTATATACATGAACATGAAGGCAAGTCTCAGATACCACTACATGAAACTGGAATATGCAGCAGTAACTTATATACATGAACATGAAGGCAAGTCTCACATACCACTACATGAAACTGGAATATGCAGCAGTAACTTATATACATGAACATGAAGGCAAGTCTCAAATACCACTACATGAAACTGGAATATGCAGCAGTAACTTATATACATGAACATGAAGGCAAGTCTCAAGTACCATTACATGAAACAGGAATATGCAGCAGTAATTTATATACATGAACATGAAGGAAATTCCCAAGTACCACTACATGAAACTGAATAATATGCGGCAGTAACTTCATATTAATGAACACAAAACTAGGTAACTGCATAGGACAGCAATAGCCAAATATTGTGCAACAGGTCAGGAAGCAAGCATATACAAAAGTGATCATTGAACCCAAAGACTACATGAAATAGGTAGGAAAACTGTCTCAAATGGTCAAGACAGCTGTAATACTTCAAATGACTCAAGTGACGAAGTACTGAAATGATGCAAATGTCCAGACAACAACAGAGCATAATGCAACACAGTAGCACAAGCATCAGACTAAAGCACAAATACATGGAACTATGCCCAACTAAACTGAACAAGTGATCAATAGACAAAGACATAAATGGGACCTGGAGCAAATCATATGAATGCACCAAGTAAGTGGCAGCAAGCAACAGGGCCAGACCAACACAATGCAAACATGAAATGAATCACAAATCAGAGGGGTTATTGACCAAAGTACGAAATCAACAAATGACAAAGATTTCAAAACCCCGACCAGTGTACATGAATGCAACTACAGAGACCAAGTTCAGTGCCACCAATGAAGTACTCTAACAAGGCCAAACCAACATATCAGCGCACAAATGCCTCTAAGTGAATATGTACACAAAATCAAGACTAAAGTCAGATGAACTGTAACCAGTAATGACCAAGACAGAACCTTGGGAATAAAGGTATCGAACCAAATCAAAATCGACACCATATTTATAAATTAAAAACAACAGAGAAATCACCAACATCATAACAAAATCGAACAACTTAAGGATGACATAGATGTGAGTGATAATTCACTCATCGGTAAAAATACTACTTTGAGTTCCAAAGCAAAAGGTGACCAAAGTCAAATTATCGAAAATTTAAATCCGAGTAAATCACAAAATCACGCATATAAATTTGAATTGGATGTGAGTAATTAAAAATTACTCACTTGATTGAAGCGGAGACGAACTCGACAAGGAAGAAACGACCGAAACAACACCTAGAGATATTCGATCGACCAAGTGTGATCGAGCAACCATCGGCGACCTTTGATTGCGCGAAACCCTAATTGGAAGAAAGGAGAACGAAGCCCTATTTTTGATCGAACAAAGAAAGAACAGAGCCGCCATTTTTTTTTCTTTTATTTGTTTTGGATCTAGGGTTTTTCGAATGAGAGGGTGAAGAGAGACGGGTCGAATTGAATTAAAAGGGGAATGGCATCGAAAATAAACATGGGCCGATATTAAAATTTTAAAGCCCGTGATCCCTAACAAATTTTTTTTCAACGAATTTCAACCCAAAAATAAAACTTCAAACAGCAATTTAGCTAGCAACATTAATCGTCATATGACGATAATAAATTTTCACAAAAGCTCGGGTTGTTACAGACTCCCCTCCTTATAAAAATTGCGTCCCCGCAATTTTCATAAGTAAAGTTGTCAATAACAATTATTTTTCTAACATAAACTGGTTAAACTAGAAAAATAAAGGTAGAGAATTCAGACGTCAAAGAAAAATTTTAATTTCATAAAAGAAATTCATAAATTCTCATCAAAATCTAACTATCAATTAGATAATCAGAAAAACAACAAAACTGGATAAGTGCAATCATCAGCAATATTCAATTATCAATAAGATAATTAGAATTCAGTAATCACAAAACAACAATATCTAATTATCGATATGATAATTAGATGACAGTAAAATCTAATTATCAACAAAGATAATTATAAAACCCAAATCACAAATCGCAAAACTGAAGATATCTAGTCACCAAAAACGTAATCAGAAAACAACAAAGGTCTAATTATCAAAAACGATAATTAGAAATCTCAAATCGACAAATATTTCATTATCAAAGGCGATAATCAAATTTCAAATCAGCAACTATTTGATTATCTCAGTCGATAATCAAATTTCAAATCAGCAACTATTTAATTATCAAAAACGATGATCAAATCAATAAATATCCAATTATCAAAAACGTTAATCAGAACTCATGTCAACAAATATTCGATTATCAAAAACGATAATCAAATCAACAAATATCCGATTATCAAAAACGATAATCAGAACTCATATCAACAAATATTCGATTATCAAAAACGATAATCAAATCAACAAATATCCGATTATCAAAAACGATAATCAGAACTCATATCAACAAATATTCGATTATCAAAAACGATGATCAAATCAACAAATATCCGATTATCAAAAACAATAATCAGAACTCATATCAACAAATATTCGGTTATCAAAAACGATGATCAAATCAACAAATATCCGATTATCAAAAACGATAATCAGAACTCATATCAACAAATATTCGATTATCAAAAACGATAATCAAATCAACAAATATTCGATTATCAAAAACGATAATCAGAACTCATATCAACAAATATTCGATTATCAAAAACGATAATCAAATCAACAAATATCCGATTATCAAAAACGATAATCAGAACTCATATCAACAAATATTCGATTATCAAAAACGATAATCAAATCAACAAATATCCGATTATCAAAAACGATAATCAGAACTCATATCAACAAATATTCGATTATCAAAAACGATAATCAAATCAACAAATATCCGATTATCAAAAAAGATAATCAGAACTCATATCAACAAATATTCGATTATCAAAAACGATAATCAAATCAACAAATATCCGATTATCAAAAACGATAATCAGAACTCATATCAACAAATATTCGATTATCAAAAATGATAATCAAATGAACAAATATCTGATTATCAAAAACGATAATCAGAACTCATATTAACAAATATTCGATTATCAAAAACGATAATCAAATCAACAAATATCCGATTATCAAAAACGATAATCAGAACTCATATCAACAAATATTCGATTATCAAAAACGATAATCAAATCAACAAATATCCGATTATCAAAAACGATAATCAGAACTCATATCAACAAATATTCGATTATCAAAAACGATAATCAAATCAACAAATATCCGATTATCAAAAACGATACTCAGAACTCATATCAACAAATATTCGATTATCAAAAACGATAATCAAATCAACAAATATCCAATTACCTGCAGATAATTGGAAACAACAAATATCTAGAAATCAATTAAGATAATCTAGAAAATCAACACAAAAGGTTGGATCGATCCCAACAGATGGCGAGTTTTAGCTACGCCGCACGTGCATCTCAGAGTAGCCGAAGCCTACCAAGTACTCAACATAATTTTGGCGCCCATCAGATTGACCCGAAGGTCCGCAGAGTGACTCGAAGGTCTAGTACTGGTATTTGACCCGAAGGTCCAGCAGAGTGGCTCGAAAGCCCAACAAATGACCCGGAGGTCCAGCAGAGTGGCCCGAAAGCCCATCAAATGACCCGGAGGTCCAGCAGAGTGGCCCGAAAGCCCAACAAATGACCCGGAGGTCCAGCAGAGTGGCCCGAAAGCCCAAATAAAATCATCAGATATTTAATTAACGAGTCCGGAATTAACCGAAAAAGCAAACGCACATGTCCCATACCACGTGTTTTACTAAATCGTTTGATTCTCTTCATCGTTTCCTTGAAGTGGAAAATTGTGTATTCACAAATAACATTTCACACTCTCAAACGGACAAGTCCGGAGTTAAGCGAATCAATAAAAGAAAGGGGTCATAGTCCTCGATTTTACTGAAACGTTTAAATTGCTTCCTCATTCTTTTGAAAGCGCAAAATGCAAAACTTCTGAAAACAATTTTCATTTATTTCATAAAAGTAATAATTTACATTCTCAAACGAACAAGTCCGGAATTAAGCGAATCAGTAAAAGAAAGGGTTCATAGTCCTCGATTTTGCTGAAACGTTTAAATCTCTCTCATTCTTTTGAAAACGTAAACTGAAAAATTTTGAAAACACTTTTTATTTTAAAACGCTTTTTATAATCACGTGATTAAATCAGCAACATAAGTAGCAATTTCAACAAGAAAATGGTACTTCTCAAAACAACATAAAACTAATCTCAAAATCAGCATTGCGGGATAGCTGCTTGAAAATCCACTTTAAAATTTGACAGTTACTGAAGTCAAGGCGACAGTAGTTTTTAAATGTCAAAATCTCATCAAAATAATTTGCATCAAAATATAATATCAGTGAATTTTCATTCATTGAAATATGTCAACAAAACACCGTGCTTCAAAATATAGCATTGGTGTGAAAAGCCCGCTATAAGAATAACGGCAACAAATACGTTTCATAACCAAGCATCGGTTCAACGTAAAATTAATGCAGTAACGTGCAGCTTGAATTTTGCACGCACACTACAAAATGAAAAAAGAAATCATTCGAATATATCTTCAATGAAGATAATTCAAAACAGCAAAATCTAATCAACATGTGATTAGCATCAAAGGAAACCAGCAAAATTTCAACAAAGCCACATAGCTGCAATCGCTTCGAATACTCAAATCGGATTCGAAATTTTAAAGAAAATAAAATAAACACAGCTATGTAAACAACAAATGAAATTTATTTCAATTTCATACTTTGATTTTTAAATCAAAATAATTATCATCTGTACTCAGCGAAGCAGTCACAATGTTTTCGCTGCGCACTCTAATAAACAAAGCACATATAAAACATCGACTAATAGTTGTAACACATGTTCCATCTAAGTTATGTTTTATATTATGTCCTAAACCCCAAGCTCTGATACCAACTGTGACGCCCCACCTCTATGCTCGCAATAACAAAGAGTATTAAAAGAAATACCGTCTGTTATCACGAAGAATAAGGCTGGATAGGAGCGGCCATCCGTAGTTAGGCCTTACACTAGTATTGGTTACCACAATAGGAGTGATATATCTTTTAAATTTTTCATCTCTTATTTATTTACTCCCATCGACCTACCCAATTCCAGTATAAAACGAACTACGATGGTTCATAATAGTTTAGGACAATATATATAATAATAACACACATAATGTAAATACGGAACACAGATATAACAGAAAGTCTCATATATATAACTGATGTCAGTTACAATACATGTGATACAATACATATGATACAACTACAATTGTCGACTCTGGAAGTTACATATACAAGTACATTATCGTGAATAATATACATGAACATACAACATCCTATACAAAGACACTGACTACTTTAAATAACAACGAAAACTCCAAAAGATATGAAGAGACTTCATAGCTCTAGCAGCAACCCAAGGTAAAATATCTACAACCTGTAAATACTCGGCCTGACCCGAGTATTAAATTCAAAGGAAAATAATACACGGGTCAGTCTAATTCAAACTCAGTTATTAGTGCACAGAAGCAATAATAATTAAATAGATATTAGACGACAGTCACAATAAGTCCCGTCTATCCGATCCTTTAACAAGGAAATCGGATAACGGTAAATATAACACTTAACAGTGTTAAACAACAAATCAGTAGATTTAAATCATCAACAGAGATAAATGAAAAGATCATCAAGGAAGATAATTTAGAAAACATCAAAATTGCCTAATTGGCGATTAACAACAAAATCATCAAATTTTATACCAAATCAAACTACGATTCAAAATATATTGAATTGGCTACATAAAACAAATCCAGCGATTGAAAAATCACTTTAAACTCCAATTCTGGTAGGGCTGCAGTACACGCACGCGTGCATTGCCTCGCCACTACAGTATATGATGTCATCTCAACTCCAAAAATTAACAGCCAATCAAGACTGCAAAGCCTAATCAATACAAAATGCAGAGGTCAAGTCAGTGACTCAACGCAACTGCAGCACCAAAGCACAAAGCAGTGGTACGCTATAAATAAAGGAATCAGACCACAAAGGCAAATAAAGTGGTCAGGCAATCCAAATATAAATCAATGCTCAATGCACGGCATAAATATGAATCAAACTTATATATACTGCAATAATACAAGTAGCAGCATGCAAACATAAGGCACTACAGTGCAACTGGTCACGGGTGTATACCAAAATGAAATATACAAGTAGCAGTTCAAAATGGCAAACGACAGAGACAAGTGCATCTCTCATAAATGTATATGAATACTTGCAACAATGGTAGAAATACAACCTGCAGCTATACACAATGGCATATGACCAAAAGCAATGCAAATGGGACTAAACAACAAGAATTCATAATGCAAACTAATGCACTAAGCAAAGCACTAGTACCACTACATAAAAAAATGTGCAGCAGTAACTTATATACATGAACATGAAGGCAAGTCTCAAATACCACTACATGAAACTGGAATATGTAGCAGTAACTTATATACATGAACATGAAGGCAAGTCTCAAATACCACTACATGAAACTGGAATATGCAGCAGTAACTTATATACATGAACATGAAGGCAAGTCTCAAGTACCATTACATGAAACAGGAATATGCAGCAGTAATTTATATACATGAACATGAAGGCAATTCCCAAGTACCACTACATGAAACTGAATAATATGCGGCAGTAACTTCATATTAATGAACACAAAACTAGGTAACTGCATAGGACAACAATAGCCAAATATTGTGCAACAGGTAAGGAAGCAAGCATATACAAAAGTGATCATTGAACCCAAAGACTACATGAAATAGGTAGGCAAACTGTCTCAAATGGTCAAGACAGCTGTAATACTTCAAATGACTCAAGTGACGAAGTACTGAAATGATGCAAATGTCCAGACAACAACAGAGCATAATGCAACACAGTAGCACAGGCATCAGACTAAAGCACAAATACATGGAACTATGCCCAACTAAACTGAACAAGTGATCAATAAACAAAGACATAAATGGGACCTGGAGCAAATCATATGAATGCACCAAGTAAGTGGCAGCAAGCAACAGGGCCAGACCAACACAATGCAAACATGAAATGAATCACAAATCAGAGGGGTTATTGACCAAAGTACGAAATCAACAAATGACAAAGATTTCAAAACCCCGACCAGTGTACATGAATGCAACTACAGAGACCAAGTTCAGTGCCACCAATGAAGTACTCTAACAAGGCCAAACCAACATATCAGCGCACAAATGCCTCTAAGTGAATATGTACACAAAATCAAGACTAAAGTCAGATGAACTGTAACCAGTAATGACCAAGACAGAACCTTGGGAATAAAGGTATCGAACCAAATCAAAATCGAAACCATATTTATAAATTAAAAACAACAGAGAAATCACCAACATCATAACAAAATCGAACAACTTAAGGATGACATAGATGTGAGTGATAATTCACTCATCAGTAAAAATACTACTTTGAGTTCCAAAGCAAAAGGTGACCAAAGTCAAATTATCGAAAATTTAAATCCGAGTAAATCACAAAATCACGCATATAAATTTGAATTGGATGTGAGTAATTAAAAATTACTCACTTGATTGAAGCGGAGACGAACTCGACAAGGAAGAAACGACCGAAACAACACCTAGAGATATTCGATCGACCAAGTGTGATCGAGCAACCATCGGCGACCTTTGATTGCGCGAAACCCTAATTGGAAGAAAGGAGAACGAAGCCCTATTTTTGATCGAACAAAGAAAGAACAGAGCCGCCATTTTTTTTCTTTTATTTGTTTTGGATCTAGGGTTTTTCGAATGAGAGGGTGAAGAGAGACGGGTCGAATTGAATTAAAAAGGGAATGGCATCGAAAATAAACATGGGCCGATATTAAAATTTTAAAGCCCGTGATCCCTAACAAATTTTTTTTCAACGAATTTCAACCCAAAAATAAAACTTCAAACAACAATTTAGCTAGCAACATTAATCGTCATATGACGATAATAAATTTTCACAAAAGCTCGGGTTGTTACAGAGACATTCACATATATAGAGAATATGATGATATCCTTGTGTTATTATTGATTAAAGCAAAATTAATGTCACCACATGCATAGACTGATAGATCATATGAAAAATTAAAAGTCAAAGGCATATGATCATATCATATTCCCTCTTGGTTTTCTTTAAAACCAACCAGCTTCTAAAAATCTAAAAAATTAGTAGGAAAAAACACTATTAAATTCATTAAAAAGCAAAGGACATTCAAAATCATTAAATAAAGAAAAACATTTATGTTTATTTAGATCACAATGGAATAAGCATGCAATATTGTGTGTGAATAACTGGTCATATTTGTTGTTATTATGTGGTTCAAATATGTGCATATGAGGGCTTCAAATAGCAGCTATTGTGTAAAGCTTCGTATTAGAAGAGCCGGAAGGCCGATTGGAGGAAGAAAGCAACAAAAGATGGAGCATTGAGGCTGGGTATTGCCAGTGCCAGGCAATCAGACATCTGGGATAGACGTCTGATTACATGTAAATTTCAAAACTATGATGCCTATAGGAGATCAGATGTCTGACCCCTCTGGTCAGATGTCCAAGTTGCTGCTTTTGTCAAACCCGAGTGTATCAGGTTGTTTTAAAGAGACGTCTGATCTTCATTCAGACATCTGACCTCTTCAATTAGATGTCTAAGTCGTTGAAGCTTTTTATTTTGAGGGTTTTGTTGAAGGCGAATTTCAAAGGGTGGTTTCATTAGTTTGGCGTAAGTTTCTTCTCAATTGATGGTGCAGATTCTTTTTATATAATTTAATGGTCTAGAGCAACCAGAGCTTCTAAATATTAGCCTCTTAATCATCTTCCTAATTAAGAATTATATATGAGATCAGCTTTCAATAATTGAAATTTGTAGAAACCTCAACTAAATCAATTTGGGGGTTTTATATTTTGCATGTTCAAAATTGTAGTTCTTCAATTGAGTGATTGACTAGAGAGAATATCCACATCTTGTAACTCTCTAATTATTGATTAGGCTTGTAATCTCTCTGATTTAGTGATAAAAATAAAAGGGTTGTTTGGTCTCCGTGGACGTAGGATATAAATCTGAACCATGTTAAATCTATTTTTTCTCTTTTATTTCAGTTGTCTGATCCTATGTGATATCATATTTGATTTTTAATTATCATTGGCATTCAAATAGGCAATACTAGATGCTGCTTAAGGAATATACTGCTTTTGTTAACTCCATGATATATGGTCGCAGTAAGATTAGCCTATTTGACGTAAATGCCGGTCTTTATAATGAAGTGTTGAGAGGAAGATCGGCAAGCACTAATTTAAAAAGTGATACAAAAGGCTTATCTGTTCAGAGAGTTAGAAGCTAAGGCAAGTCCAAGAATGGTGGACGGCGATATAATTCAAGGTCTCAGTCTAGGGTGCCTAAGCGATTGACTTGCAATTATTGTAAGAAACCGGGGCACTTTGTAGCTCAATGTCCCAAGATCAAGGGACAAAGAAATGACCCAAAGCAAGCTTCTTTGCCTATTGTAGTGAAATCAAATATAGAGAGTGATACCGAGGTGTTTATAGCTTTTGGTTCTTTTGGGAAGAGAAACTTATGGCTTATTGATTCCGGCGCATCCTATCATATGACACCTAAGAGGAATTTTTTTTCTACATACATGATATTGATGGAGGATAAGTTTTAATGGTCAATGATGCCTTTTGCCTTATGGTTGGTACTGGTAGTGTGAAGGTCAGAATGTTTAATGGTGTTTATTAGCACCAAAATTGGTCACTAACACCCTTAGGAAGGATTGTGTAGAGAGATTAATGAAGAATGTAAATTAAAACATAGAACTGTAAGTTGAATTAGATGCAAAAACAAGAACACCGGATTTATAGTGGTTCAGCGTAATTGCCTACGTCCACTTTAAGTCTTGATCTATATTACTTTCACAAGTGGTTGAATACAGATACCATCCATACTATAAAGACTTGAATACAAATGCTAAGTAAAATAGAGTGAGTCTTGAAAGCGGCAGAGTCTTCCCAGTGTTCTCGAAAAAAGTTCCCTTTTACTATGCCCATGTCCCTCTATTTATTGACGAAGATGGGTTGGACTTCCCTAATGGGCCTAGGAGCAAGATACCTCGGCTTGTGGTGAGTGACTTCTGTGTGCCGAGCCGTAAATACCGAACGGCAAATGCCGAGTCACATATCCATGCCGATCGGCACCTCTATGCCGAACGAGGCAGTGTGTTGAGTTTAGTGTGTAGGCCGAACAAGGCTGGAATGCTGAACGAGGCTAGAATGTCGAACGAGGCTGGAGTGCCGAACGGGGTTTGAATGCCGAGCGAGGTTGGAATGCCGAACGAGGCTGGAATGCCGAACGGGTATGAATGCCGAGCGAGACTCTTGCCAACCGAGGCTTCATGCCGGTCGAGATTTCTGTCGAACGATACTGAATGCCGAGCGAAGTTCATGCCGAACGACCCTGCTATGCCGATCGAGGCTCTATGCTGAGCGATACTGAATGCCAAGCGAAGTTCATGCCGAACGACCCTTCCACGCCGAACGAGGCTCTATGCCGAACGAGACTCTTAATGCCGAACGGTACTCTTAATGCCGAACGGTGTATATGCCAAGCCTCTTGTTACATGGTCAAACATCCAGGTAACACTTGCCTCCCAAAGTGTGTCATGTGGATGAACATGATGCACTTTGAATCACGAGTACTCTTGTTTGTCATAAAGCCTTTGCTTTGCCTTTTTGGTAGCACTTCCCTGAATGCCGAACGAGGCGTTGGATGCCGAATGACAAGCGGATGCCAAACGATATTGCATGCCAAATGGCACATAGATGCCGAACGACATTGTGCCTTGATCGGTTCTACTGGTCACTATCCCTTCACCTTCTTTCCTTCCTACTATAAAGGTCAGTACTCCCCTCCTTCTTCCCCTTTTACCTTTTACCTCCGCTCTAAAATTCTTACGAACTTGTCTCCCAACTGACTTCAGCGAATTATCTACCCTTTCCTTCTCTTCTCAAACACAATACATTTCCTCACCTCCTTTCCCACGTCACCGAATCCGACTAGAATCGCACTCCTGCTCCAGAATATCCCCAAGCTTCGATTACTTCTTAGGTAATGGCCTTTCCTTTAAACACTTTATCCCGAACAGGAAACATAGTACGAGATTCGAACTCGTGAATCTTTGTAAGACTGAGGACAGTAGGAACCGCGTGGATTAGGGCTAGGCGGAGTGATGGAAGGAAGGAGGTGTCAGAGGTGTTTAGGATATGAGGGAGTAAAGAGTAGTGAAGTTAGGGGGTGTAAATTAAGCATGGCGTGAGATTCGGAAAAGAAATGGCCATGGTTCGGCATTACCCTCACGTGCCGAATGATGAAGAGAGATTGGAGGAGAGCAGTGAGCTATGCCGAACGAGGAAAGATGGAGAACAGAGAAGAAGTAAGGGTTGGGCCTAGATGCCGAGCGATGCGGCTTGGTATGCTCTTGGCTCGGCATGATTCTTTTATGCCGAACGAGGTAGGAAGGAGTGTAGGAAAAGAGTAAGAGTTGGGAAAAATGCTGAGCGAAGCGGCTCGGCATGATTGCGGTTCGGCATGACTAGCCGAATGCCGAATGATGGAGAGGATAGGTAGGAGAGTAGTGTACAACAGCAACACTAAGCGAACCTAATGCATAGTTGACTCAACACATTTCATGCCTGAATATATGATAATGAACAAGGACGGACTTAAACAACTAAGCATATTGGACAATCCGGACTGATAACTTCCGTGTTTAGACAACTGTAAACTTGAACTTAACTTACTTAAAACAGTTAATAACCCTTCTCAAATAGTGTCGATGCTGAGTTCGAAATACAAACCATCTTACGATAAGCTCTCGCAGACGGTCAGCGATGACGGTCTTCGAAGATGATGGTTCAAAGCCTAACTTTATTTCATCAACTCACCGACTTTTTAATTTCTTGGCACTTACATTTGAATGATCGCACTAGTTCACACACCACATGGGGGAATTACTTATGTTATTAAGTCTAATGTCGATTGCTTTTCAAGTATAGCTCAAACAGGTGTTTCGCCAGATTCAGTCATTCGCTAGAGATGTCTAGGAAATCTAGCTCTGCCGCGATCTCGGATAGACCTAGGCCATCCTCTCAACAAGAATTAGTTGGAACTTCAAATCCATCAACTACTCCTGTACAAGACATGCCGAGCCCCGCGATTGCATTTGTCGACTTGGCTCCCGATGCCCTGGAGGCAGCGATCTTCTTAGACGATCCGATCGATTCCCAAGCCTCGAAGATTAACGAAAGCACGCTTCGCCGTATATGCTCAGTCCACAAAATACCCTTCGACGATGTGTTGGTTCCATCGGGGCAGGATCATCCTCACTTGCCCCCAGTTGGATATACAGCCTGCAACAGATTCATTTGTTGGGTCGGTAGTGTGCCGCCATTCAACTCCTTTCTTCGCAACGTGCTATAGTATATCGAGATCGCCCCCTCACAATTTCATCCAAACAGCCACGCATTCATATACGGCACTTGCATTCTCTTTATGAGTGCCCTTTTCAGGCTTCCGACTTTCGACGATATCCGTTATATCTATCGCTTTAAGAGACGGTCAGATAGCCCATCTTTTATGTTCCTCAAGTCGCATAGCAAGTGTCAAATCTTAACTGGGGCATGGAGAAAGTTTGCCCAGTATAAGCCGGAGTGGTTCTATATGCGTTGTCCTTCTGGCTTTGCGAGGAGATGGGTGGAAGGGAGTAAGTCTTTTTTCTGGATCAATACTCGTGTTTGGCAGAAAATGCACCTTTTGCTAACTCTTCCTCTATTTTTTCAGATATTAATGCAGTCCCGAATGCTCCGGATATTTTGAAGGTGTCAAAGCTATCCGAGCTATTCCTGCTGAAGACCGGGACATCAGAACTCTTATTTCAAATGAATTGCTCACGAAGTTTGGGTTGCTGGCGGAAGGTCGCCGAATAAGCCTCCCTCCAGGCTTTACTATAACCAGGCCTGCTTCGGGAAAAGGAAAAAAGCAGGCTGGGTCTTCATCACGTAATGCCCCCGATACACCATAGGAGGGGGAGATTAGAGAAGGCAAGGTGCCTGAAGTACCGGATGAAAATGTTAGTCCCACTCGAGACCCAGTAGTCGAGGTTCGTGACATTGAAACGACACCTTCCTCTTCAAAGGGAAATAAGAAATTGACCTACAAATTGAGGAAGAAGAAGTGGGTGGAACTTCTAAAGTCACCCTTATTCTAGTAGAGAGAGAGCCTTCCCCCCAACACTTAGAAAGTTCTCTAAAAGGTCTATCGAACCTCACTATTCCTGATGATCTGCACAACTATGGTTTCGACGATCTGGAGGGCCTAAACTTCATTCGCCCGCGAGAGGCGATACAAGCGCTCAAGCCCAAAACCCGAAGAAAAAACTCCTATTAGTAGAGATAAAGAAACTGGTCCGTCGGGGGGAACACTAGGACACACACAAACACTGCACTTCACCTTGCACTTAAATTTCTGCCATCACTCTACTCTTTTGTTGACTTGTTGTTATTTAAATTCTATGCCGGTGACATGGGGCGTACACATGGACTTGATCGTCGCCGTGGTTCATCTATTTTTCACCACTCCGGTCGGGATTAGGGTTCCGGTAAACGTCGAGATAGAGATGACTCCGGCGATCGAGACTACCACCGTTGAGAATCATCCTACTAAAGAATAACTTACAGTCGGTCCTCCTACCCTCGCGATCCTCCTTCTCAATCGGAGCAAAGTAAAGAGAAGTCCGCACATAAGGAGTCCGCCTGAGGCCCATCGGGATCAACACTTTGGTTCATCCAGTACCAGGCAATCCCGGGATCCCCACAGAACACCTGCAATCTCAAAGCAGACTCCTCTCACTCTTGCATTTGATCCATCAGTAGCGGAATGACTTGCTGAGCTTAAAGCCACGTTCCCAAAGATATGCTTTGATGACTTAAAATTTCTCCCGGCGATTCACTAGATTCCAGGACATGTCAAACAAAGCGCTATTGCTTGTACTAATCTATGTCCAGCATGATGCATTCGTCTACCTAGCCGAAAAAGTCTCAGAAGTCTCTATTGAGCGTCAACACGAAATCGATTGCCTGAAGCTCGAGGCTATCCATGATAAATACATTATCAAATCTTAAGACGAAGAGCTCTATGCATACAAGTCTCAACATGAAGCAGCCCAATAGAGTGCTAAAGATACTACAGAGGCGTTAATTGTCTGGAGTCAACTCATAAGAAAGAAATTGATGAGGCAGTCCAATGCTGTGGGGCCCTGGCATTAGACAAGGATTCAGTGCAGAAGGAAAGGGATACATTTTCCCTCCGAGTCAAAGAGCTCAAAGATCAACTCTGTAAAGAAAGATAGGAGAAAACTGCTGCATGGGAAGAGTCGCAACGATATTGCGAAGAGATCGTTGCTACGCGACTTCTGAAGGCAAAGCTCGACGATGAGCTTTCTAAGGTCGGGATGCAGAAAGATGAAGCCCATGAAGAGGGCAAGAAAATATCTTCTGCATAGATTGACTCTCGCCTTGAGGCCGTTGCTGAGGCTGGTAGGGAAGAGATTAAATGCATGTTTGACCCTCTGATAGCAAAATTCAACGCCCGTGTCCTTATGCATCGGGATTTAACTTTTCTGGGCGAAGGCTACCTTGAATCCCTAGCTAAGGCATGGGAGACTTTGATAAAGATCAGGAAGGTCAAGCTAGGCACCGAAGAGGTTGATGAGGAGGCCTTGGTGAAAGAATTTCTCAGGGGGAACGAGCCTTCGGACTTGTCTGCAGTGAAGGCGCTCTACTGCAAAGGTTCCCCCTCATTTAAAGGAAAAGACGTCATTGCCGGTCCGTCTGGGACCGAGTCTTCAGCCCTTCCTCCTACTCAATCGGCTGATCGGCCAGTGCTCAATCCATTCGAGCAACATGCTTGCTATGACCCGAAGACCCTGGTCTCGGCATCCACAATCTGTCTCCCATTTCGGAGGGTGAAACTCCCCGGACGGTTGAGAGCTAGCAAGAAGCCGGTACATAACTCTTCCTTTTAAAGTTCAAAGAGCCGTCGTTTTCGACCTAAGATTATTGTACTCTAATGTTTGTTTCTTGTGATTTTGCACAGGCCGTTCAGATCCCGAACCTACTCCAAGGAGCGATGACGTCAAGGATGAGAAGGGGAAAACAAGCGAGGCCACTCACGAGGGAGAGACTCCTGGTCCAGATGCTCAAGTGATTGAGGCACTCGATGAGGATAATTCTGAGACATCGTCTCCTGTCGAAGGTAGTTATGTAATTGAGATCACAAGCGCCTCTGAGCACACTTCTAAAATAAGCATGAAGGAGTAGCTTACGGAGGAAAAGAAAACGACGGCAGAAATGAAAGTCGAGCCTTGAGTCGTGGATCTAGATGATCCTCTGAACAAGCCTTTGAAGGTCATCCTTCCTGGTGGTTCCAGGCCATTAGTGGTTCCTCGTTCTTCCTCAGTTGTCACCTTCCCATCAAGCAAAATTTCCAAGAGAAAACGAGGGGAGGAGGAGTCGTCAGAGAAGACGAAAGAGGGAAAGAAATCAAAGAAATAGTTGTTACTCTCGTTCAACGAGAGTTAATTTAGATTATGTAATTTTATTTATTTATTTTCGTAGTCAATGTAAATAGACTTTTGACTCTGAGTTTTGGAGGAGTTATAGTAGAACCTTATTTTGGATAAATAAAACTTAGTTCTTTTATATTTCAAAAGACTTTTATCGTTCAGCTTTCTGTATAATTGTGGTCGAAACCCAAGCTATTTTGAGTTACATAAACTCCTCAATTCATCTTCATATA
Source organism: Allium cepa (assembly GCA_030765085.1). Lineage (NCBI taxonomy): Eukaryota > Viridiplantae > Streptophyta > Magnoliopsida > Asparagales > Amaryllidaceae > Allium > Allium cepa. The sequence continues at coordinate 67,197,556 of CM060935.1, forward strand.
AGTCGGAAATTCTTTGAAATTGTACATCCTTTATTCCACGCTTCGAGTACTTAGAATATTTTTCAGTCCATACGCCAGGGACTGGTCGACTTCAAGTCATTTGTATCCTAGTCTGCACTCTGGGGACTTATACTCCAATCCGCACTCTGAGGACTCAGAGTACTCCAGTCCATGCTCAGGGGACTTGGAGCTATTAATCATTTATACTCTAGTCCGCACTCTGGAGACTCAGAGTACTCCAGTCCGCACTCAGGGGACTCAAAGATTTCGGGTCGTTTTACTCTGGTCTGCACTCAGGGGACTCAGAGTACTCCATTCCGCACTCAGGGGACTTGGAGATTTTTAGTCATTTATACTTTGGTCCGCACTCCGAGGACTCAGAGTACTCCAGTCCGCACTCAGGGGACTTGGAGATTTTTAATCGTTTATACTCCGGTCCGCACTCAGGGGACTCAGAGTACTCTAGTCCGCACTCAAAGGACTTAGAGATTTTTAATTGTTTATACTCCGGTCCGCACTCAGGGGATTCAGAGCACTCCAGTCCGCACTAAGGGGACTTGGAGATTTTTAGTCGTTTATACTCCAGTCCGCAATCAGGGGACTCAGAGTACTCCAGTCCGCACTCAGAGGACTTGGAGATTTTTAATCGTTTACACTCCGGTCCACACTCTGAGGACTCGGAGTACTCCATTCCGCACTCAGGGGACTTGGAGAATTTTAATTGTTTATACTCGGTCCACACTCAAGGGACTCAGAGTGCTCCAGTCCGCACTCGGGGGACTTGGAGATTTTTAGTTGTTTATAGTCTAGTCTGCACTCCGGGGACTCAGAATACTCCAGTCCGCACTCAGGGGACTTGGAGATTTTGAATCATTTATACTCTAGTCCGCACTCAGGGGACTCAGATACTCCAGTGCGCATTCAGGGGACTTGGAGATTTTTGGACGTTCGCGCGCGTTCGTACGACAGACAGAATAATGTAATATAGTGGTTTGTCGTAGAATTATCATACACTGAAACATCAATAATTGTGGGAAAGATGGCATCAAGTCTTTAGTAATGAAAATAAGCTAAATTGTCCTATTACATGCTGAAATTAAGAATAAAAATATGCTGGAAATAATTGCAACTACAATATGAAAGAAATGGACTAAGTATAACAATGCCGCAAAAGCTCGCTATTCCATGCTCGAGGGAGTGTCGCACCATCAACGGTCGCTAGCTTGAAAGTTCCCTCTCCAAGCTTCCATTCAATGATGTATGGACCTTCCCATGCGGGATTCATTTGCGATGGGACCGGAAAAGCTCATTTCAAAATGAGGTCACCCACATCAAAGATTCTCGGCCGGACATTTTCATATAATATCGAGCGACTCGGTGTCTGTATGTAGCTGCTCTTAAATTAGCTTCTTCACATTTTTCATCAATGACGTCCAGTGATTCCAGCAAAAGATCCTGATTCGACTCAGGGTCCTAATAAGTTACCCGATGTGACGAAACTTCAAGTTCTACGGGTATGACAGCATCCACGCTATGGTGCGAATGGAGTGTGGCCAGTCGCGGACTTGTGGGTGGTTCTATAAGCCCAAAGCGCTATCGGAAGATCATCCATCCACTTACCTCTAGCCTTTTTCAAACGCATTTTTAATATGGATTGGATTATTTTATTCACGGCTTCCACCTGTCCATTGGCTTTTGGATGAGCAACTGCTGCAAACTTTTTCTCAATGTCATATCTTTGGCAAAACTCTTTGAATTCTTTGCTTTCGAATTGAGTTCCATTATCTCTAATGATAGTCCGTGGAAGGCCAAAACGGCATATAATGTTTCGAACAACGAAATTAATGATCTTTTTGGTGGTGATCGTGGCCAAAGGTTCTGCTTCTGCCCACTTAATAAAGTAATCGACCGTAACTACTGCGTATTTCACACACCTTTGGATATGGGCAAAGAACCGACTATGTTGATCCCGCATATTGCAAACGGCCAGAGACTAACCATTTGTGTGAGTTCCATCGGCGGAGCTCTCGGGATTTTTGCATATTTTTGGCATTTGTCACATCTTCTGTAACGACCCGTATTTTACGTGTCGATAGATCGTAGAATTTGCAGGTCGATAGTGTTGTTTGTGTTGTTTCTAGCCTGAGTCGTATGGAGGGAACTCGTGTGTTGAAGGGTTAGCTCGTATGACCGACCTAAGGTAGTGGCTGGCTTAAGAGATGATCGACTCATAGATGTTGCCGACTTAAGTAGTAGCCGACTTAGGGGTTAGGGCTTGTTGGGTGGTCTGACCTAGTGATTACCGGTTTAAGGAATTGATCGAGTTAAGGTGGACAGCCGACCTAAGAGTTAACGACTCATAGGGTTAGAACGACCCTGTGTCAGCCTGTGTGGAGTTAGGTCGGTGGGCCGACTTAGTGTTGAGTCGCTGGGGCCTTAGACGGTAGGTCGCTGTGTTTGGGTCGGCAATGGTATTAAGTCGTAAGTTGGTTAGGTGTTAAGGGCAGAGTGTTAGGTCGGCAATGCGGCCTTGGGTTGGGTCGGCATCTGGTTAGTTGATAAGTCGGCGGGGTGTATTAGATAGCTAGGTCGGCCATGTGGTATCCCGGTTAGATCGTTAGTTCGTCACACCTGTTGAGTCTTGGAGTGGTTTATGTGTTAGGTCGGTAGAATACTGGGTCGGTGAGAATGTTAGGTCGGCAAGTGGTAGGTCGGGGACGACCTAATAGCGAGCTCCGAGTTAAGAAGTTGGCCGAGTTAAGGGGGATTCCAGCCTATAAATAGAGGGGTTTGGCTCACTTTTTGGCACCGGATTTCGAAGCGACGAAGTGCTGCCATTTTGGAAACTCGACTACAGTATTTTCTTCACTTCTTTCTCTACTTCTATCAAGTGCTAACATCCATTGAAGATTGAAGATCAAGATCAAAGATCAAGAGCCAAAGTTGAAGATTTTCATCCGAAGAGGCTAGATTTCACCGTTTCAAGTGAAATTTCTCCGGATCAAGCTCAAGTCCTTGCTGTCCAGATCTGAAGTTGATTGATTTTAGGTTGTTTTGGTGATTTGGTGAGTGGTAGTTATCTCTCACGCGGATCCAAGGGAGTATATTGGATTGGTGGCTTGTTTGGGTGTTAAAGTTAGAGATTTCATGCATTTTTCTTAGATCCAAGTGTAGATCCATGGTTTTTGAAGATGTTTACTTATGCAAGTTTGTTTACTAAGTATTAGAGACAAAACCATGTTTTATAATTGATAGATCTATGCTAAAAACCATGATTTCACATATGTTGGACTTTTGCTCATTTATTTACGAAATTGCCATTATAGTTGATATTGCTTATATTGCTTAATAGATCTTGTTTGAATGGTTGATTATTTGAATGTATGATTGGTTTGATTGTTTCCAAGTTAGCTAGTAGTTGATTTGGAACAAGATGATGGAAGAGGATTCAAAAGCTACGGAAGAAGGCTCTTGAATGGTGAAAGCTGCTTAAGGCATATGTAGCGGATGTTGAAGCTCATATGTATGGATTGGATGATGTTGAGATGGGACTTTGCCATGATGCGATGAGGCAAACCATGTTGTTGAGTTGAGACTTTGCTTTGATGCGATGAAGCGAAGTATGATGTGAGTCTTGGCTTAATCCAAGAAGGGATCATTCCAAGCATGTTGATAACTTGAAGGGTAGTTCAAGTTGGTTGATAATGGATTGTTCAAGAGGTAGCTTGAGCTTGTATGAGGATAGTCGTCAAGAAGGACGGCTAGGCGGCTTGGATCTCGTCGTTGTTGAAGGTTCTAGCATGCTCAAAAGCAAGAGTACATGGGGCGCCCATAACGACTACAGGTAGGTAGTCGGGACACCCAAAAGACTACAGGTAGGTAGTTGAGTACTCTGGGCAAAGTAGATAAGTCCTAGGCACAAGGCAGTGTGCGGAGTTATGGTTAGAACCGGGGTTACCATTAGCCCTTGACAGATGGTCATTCAACTAACGATGAAATCGAGGCAAGGATAACAGTGATAGCCAGAGTCATGGATGTTTGGTTGTATTATCATTCGGCTTCAAGAGCGGTGTTTTCTGGGTGCTTATCTGATCTTGGTTTAGGCCTTGGGGGTTTGTATTTGGAAAACATCGTCCTTGACTCGAGTGGTATTTGCTTTACCTTAATTGTCTATGTTGTTATGCTTGCTTCTCCTTAGTGTATGTCTGGGGCTATCACTGTAGAAAGAGGTGGAGTGGGATGGTTTGGTTCCTATTCCTTTTATTCTTTATGCTCTTTTGGTATGCTTGATAGTTGATTTACTGCTCACTAAGACTTTGTCTGACTCAAGGTTTTATGTCTCCTCTTATTACCTTGGGCTGTTCATCCATGTTGGGATGGGCAGACTAGGTAGCAGGTGACAGGTGCTGTGCTAGGAGTTCTACGCTGAAGATGACGAAGACGAGCAGGAGGCTTTGCATATTAGTTTTCTTACTATATGTACTGGGTATCCGCTGCTGTATTTGGTTGAGTGATTGTAGTGAGGCTTTCATGTATGGATTTGAATAGATGATTGTATAAAACTATTGTGATGCTTATATGATGATGTTCTGTTCTATGGAGCTTCACTATATTATATTTCTCTATTGTATTTTATCCATGCGCTGTGAGTTATGCGATACAGATTCTTCTGTTTTGTTTTACCCTGACTGTCGTCCATGGCTGCCTGGCACACCTTTTAGCGCATTATTTCCTTGATTTGGTGCGGGAGTCATGGGCGGTCGTCACATTTGGTATCAGAGCTTTGGTTAATCGATTTTAGCCAACGCTCGCTGACGCAACTACGTAAGAGAGACGTAATTGTATTTTGATGGATGATTACTATATATAATATAGTAGCTTAGAAGGATTTGAACTCCTTATGCAGTTGTTTCTTAAGGTGTTCTAATCATTCCTTTTTACAGATATTAAGGATGAGTCGAAGTGAGAGACAAGCTGCGAGGGATAGCCGTGCTGCTAGGGAAGCTGTTGATTATGCTCCTATGTTTGAGGCCATGATGACTTCAATCATGAGGAGAATACCAGCTTCAGGATCATCTGTGGATGTGGGAGTTCAAGTCCAAGCTCCAAGACCAGTAGATTTTGCCAAGCTCTGTAAGGATTATACTGCTCTTGGAGGGAAAGTTTTCTTGGGGACGGAGTCGACTATTGAGGTGCAGAGATGGATTGATGCTTGCAAAAGAATCTTTGGTGACCTAGGGATTGAGGATGCAATTAAGAGGAAGCTTGCATCGAGACAGCTTCAGGGAAGAGCTGCTGATTGGTGGAATTCTATCACCATCGATACCCCAGAAGAAGAGATTACTTGGGAGCAATTCCAAGTTAGATTTGAAGCTAAGTTCATCTCTACTTCTCAGAAATCCGTCTTGTTTAAGAGGTTTGTGGAGCTCAAGCAAGGTGGGAGGCCTGTTCTTGAGTATATTTCTGAGTTTGAAGCTTTGTCTAAGTATGCCAGATCGTATATCGATTCTCCCTACCAGAAGAATGAAAAGTTTGTAACTGGTCTGGATGCTTATCTTGGGAGGCAGTTAGTGGATCATCTGGACGATCCATTTGAGAAGCTTGTGGAAAAAGCTCTTAGGCATGAGAGTTTGTTTCCTAGGGAAAGTTCTGTTGTTGCTGTAGCCAGGGAAGGATCTAAACCACAGCAGAGTGGAAATAGGAAGAGGAGGCAGCAGCAACAGAAAGGTAAGGATGGCCAGAAGAAGCCGAAGGGCGAAGTGACTTGCTATAACTGCCAGCAGAGGGGCCATCTTTCCAAAGATTGTAAGAATCCCAAAGTGCCGGGAAAGTGTTACAACTGTGATAAGTTGGGACATATCAAGAAGGATTGTCCAGAGCCAAGGAAGGATAGGCAGGTTGTGCAAGCCTATGCTTTGGGGGCTGTTCCATCGTCTTCGAAAGCTCCTACTGCTGAAGAGAAGGGGAAGAGTGTGGTTGTTCAAGGTACTCTTTCTATTTGTGGTGTTCCGGTTAGAGTGTTGTTTGATACTGGAGCGTCGCATTCTTTTGTTTGTGATGATTTGGTAGGCCGGTTGGGTTTGAAACCGGATATTGTTGATAGGCCATTGGTTGTGACTAATCCGGTAGGGGGTTCGTCATGTTTGTGTATGTTATGCCGTGGTCTAGTTGTGTCGAGTCATGATTGCTCGTTTGTTTGTGATTGCTTTGTTCTGAACTTTGTGGGGTTCGGAATTATTTTGGGCATGGACTGGCTTAGGAAGTATGCGGCTAGGATTGATTGTGAGAGGCTTGAGGTGACAGTCGGGAATGTGGAAGGGCGAAAGGTTGTGATACGATGTAAGCATGAAGAAGGTGTCTTCATGAGCTTCATGTATTCGCTGATTGTTCCACGGGGTGGACTGTCATCGGTGCCTATCGTGAATGAGTTTGAGGATGCCTTTGAGGAAGTCAAAGGGTTGCCGCCGCATAGGGAGATCGAGTTTCGTATCGATCTAGTGGAGGGAGCCAGACCTGTTGTGATGCCTCTTAGGCGTATGGCACCGAGGGAGCAGCAAGAGCTGAAGGTGCAAGTTGATGACCTTTTGCGGAAAGGATTCATTCGGAGAAGTGTGTCCGAATGGGGTGCGCCCGTTGTGTTCGCAACCAAAGCGGATGGATCGTTGAGGTTGTGTGTTGATTATCGTGAGCTGAATAAGGTGACTAAGAAGAACAAGTATCCATTGCCGAGAATAGATGACTTGTTTGATCAGCTTCACGAGGCTAAGGTGTTTTCTCAGATGGATTTGGCAACGGGATTTCACCAGTTGAGAGTGGCAAAGGATAGTGTGCCGAAGACTGCTTTCAGGACACCATCCGGTTTTTATGAGTGGCTGGTAATGCCGTTTGGATTGACTAACGCGCCAGCATATTTTGTGGATCTTATGAATAGAGTGTTCAGAGATCAGTTGAATGAGTTCGTGCTTGTGTTCGTGGATGATATTTTGGTTTATTCCAGAACTGAGGAAGAGCACAAGACGCACTTGAGGATTGTTTTTGAAATCTTACGGAAACATCAGCTGAAGGCTAAGTTTTCGAAGTGTCACTTCTGGAAGAATGAAGTGAGGTTCTTAGGCCATGTTATTTCTGGAAATGGAATAGCGGTTGATCCCGCTAAAGTGGCAGCGATCCAGGATTGGGTTAGACCTAAGAATGCATCTGATGTGAGAAGTTTTCTTGGATTAGCAGGATATTATCGTCGGTTTATCAAAGACTTTTCCAAGATAGCTGCACCGTTAACAGGATTGACGAAAAAGAACCAAGTGTTCAAATGGGATGATAAATGTGAGCAAGCTTTCGTAATCCTGAAAGAGCGACTGACGAGTGCTCCTGTTTTGACTATTCCAGGTGGGAATGATGAGATGGTGGTTTACACCGATGCATGTGGCACTGGACTAGGAGCGGTGCTAATGCAGAAGGATAAAGTTGTTGCGTATGCAAGTCGACAACTGAAGCCGCATGAAAGGAATTATCCGACTCATGATTTGGAGTTAGCGGCGATTGTGTTTGCTTTGAAGATGTGGAGACACTATCTATTGGGAGTTAGATTTGAGTTGTTTACAGATCATAAGTCGTTGAAGTATCTGTTCTCCCAAAAGGATTTGAATCTTCGACAGCAAAGGTGGCTAGAGTTCTTAGCATCGTATGATTTTGGTATAGCCTATACTCCGGGGAAAGGTAACGCAGTGGCTGATGCGTTAAGTCGAAGACATGCAGGATTAGGAGCCATGTTTTCAGAGTGGAAGAGTCTCGAGTATTTGGCTGAGTTTGACTTCAGGCCAAGGTGTGAATTGGAACCTGAGATGTTGGCAAACTTATCGATAAGGCCTACTCTTGTGGAAAGAATTGGCGAGAGCCAAAGGAGAGATGATAAGCTTGTCAAGATTATCCGTGATTTGGAATCCGGATTGGACCCGGAGAAGGATAAAGGATTCGAGGTCGATCGAGAGGGTTGGCTTCGAAAGCAAGGACGATTGGTTGTTCCTGATATTGATGGATTGAGAGATGAAGTTCTGAGGGAGAGTCATCACTCGAAGTTGACAATTCATCCAGGTGGTAATAAGATGTATCGGGATATGAAAAGAGCTTACTACTGGGAAGGTATGAAGAAGGATGTTGGAAATTTTATTTCCAAGTGTATGAATTGCCAGTTGGTGAAAGCTGAGCAGAAGAAGCCCAGTGGATTGCTTCAGCCATTAGAGGTTCCTACATGGAAGTGGGAGCAAGTGTCGATGGACTTTATCGATGGTCTACCAAGGACAAGAGCGGGAAATGAAGGGATTTGGGTCATAGTAGATCGTTTGACCAAGAGCGCAAGGTTCATTCCTGTTCGATCGACTAGGACTGCATCGAAATTGGCTGAACTGTATGTGAAGTGGATAGTTCGTTTCCATGGTGTTCCGAAGAGTATAGTAAGCGATCGAGATCCATTGTTCACTAGTAGATTTTGGAAGAGCTTCCAGGAAGTTTTGGGAACTGAGTTGTGTTTGAGTACAGCTTATCACCCTCAAACAGATGGTCAGACTGAGAGAGTCAACCGAGTATTGGAAGATCTTCTTAGAGCATGTGTTTTGGACTTCGGAGGATCATGGGAAGATCATCTTCATTTGGTGGAGTTTGCTTATAATAACAGTTACCAGTCGAGTATTGGTATGGCACCATATGAGGCATTATATGGAAGACCGTGTAACTCTCCGTCATGTTGGTTAGAAACTGGAGAAAAGCTGATACTTGGGCCAGAGGTGATTCGACAGACTTCGGATTATATAGAGATCATTCGGCAAAGAATGAAGGCAGCCCAAGACCGTCAGAAAAGTTATGCAGACAATCGTCGAAAGGATTTGGAATTCGACGTGGGTGATATGGTTTTTGTGAAGATTTCTCCACTGAAGAATGTCATTAGATTCGGGAAGAAAGGAAAGTTGACTCCGAGATTTGTTGGACCATTCCCGATTACCGAGCGAATTGGAAAGCTCGCTTATAGATTGGAGTTACCGGAAAAGATGGCGGGTGTGCACAATGTTTTTCATGTATCTTATCTACGGAAGTATGTGCACGACCCAACTACGGTGGTTTCTGCTGATAGCTGTGAAGACTTAGAGGTTGATTCAGTGGTTTCAAGATCTCGTGAGCCGCTTCGTATTGTTGAAACCGATACGAAACAGCTTAGGAGGAAGACGATTACGTTGCTCAAGGTACAATGGAGTGATGATGTTAACGACTGTACATGGGAGGAGGAAGAGAGGATGAAGGCAGCTCATCCCGGACTCTTCGAGGTATGGCCCTAAAGTGTCGTGACATCTCATGAATTTGTAGCTTGTTCTAAGTCTTAGAATTCTGCATGCTAGGCTAGAATTGGATGCATGGTTTGTTGATTGCTTTGGATGGTAGGCATGCGGAGTATCTTTGATTGTTGTTGTTTGCTTGGAATTTCGGGGGCGAAATTCCTAAGGGGGAGAGAATGTAACGACCCGTATTTTACGTGTCGATAGATCGTAGAATTTGCAGGTCGATAGTGTTGTTTGTGTTGTTTCTAGCCTGAGTCGTATGGAGGGAACTCGTGTGTTGAAGGGTTAGCTCGTATGACCGACCTAAGGTAGTGGCTGGCTTAAGAGATGATCGACTCATAGATGTTGCCGACTTAAGTAGTAGCCGACTTAGGGGTTAGGGCTTGTTGGGTGGTCCGACCTAGTGATTACCGGTTTAAGGAATTGATCGAGTTAAGGTGGACAGCCGACCTAAGAGTTAACGACTCATAGGGTTAGAACGACCCTGTGTCAGCCTGTGTGGAGTTAGGTCGGTGGGCCGACTTAGTGTTGAGTCGCTGGGGCCTTAGACGGTAGGTCGCTGTGTTTGGGTCGGCAATGGTATTAAGTCGTAAGTTGGTTAGGTGTTAAGGGCAGAGTGTTAGGTCGGCAATGCGGCCTTGGGTTGGGTCGGCATCTGGTTAGTTGATAAGTCGGCGGGGTGTATTAGATAGCTAGGTCGGCCATGTGGTATCCCGGTTAGATCGTTAGTTCGTCACACCTGTTGAGTCTTGGAGTGGTTTATGTGTTAGGTCGGTAGAATACTGGGTCGGTGAGAATGTTAGGTCGGCAAGTGGTAGGTCGGGGACGACCTAATAGCGAGCTCCGAGTTAAGAAGTTGGCCGAGTTAAGGGGGATTCCAGCCTATAAATAGAGGGGTTTGGCTCACTTTTTGGCACCGGATTTCGAAGCGACGAAGTGCTGCCATTTTGGAAACTCGACTACAGTATTTTCTTCACTTCTTTCTCTACTTCTATCAAGTGCTAACATCCATTGAAGATTGAAGATCAAGATCAAAGATCAAGAGCCAAAGTTGAAGATTTTCATCCGAAGAGGCTAGATTTCACCGTTTCAAGTGAAATTTCTCCGGATCAAGCTCAAGTCCTTGCTGTCCAGATCTGAAGTTGATTGATTTTAGGTTGTTTTGGTGATTTGGTGAGTGGTAGTTATCTCTCACGCGGATCCAAGGGAGTATATTGGATTGGTGGCTTGTTTGGGTGTTAAAGTTAGAGATTTCATGCATTTTTCTTAGATCCAAGTGTAGATCCATGGTTTTTGAAGATGTTTACTTATGCAAGTTTGTTTACTAAGTATTAGAGACAAAACCATGTTTTATAATTGATAGATCTATGCTAAAAACCATGATTTCACATATGTTGGACTTTTGCTCATTTATTTACGAAATTGCCATTATAGTTGATATTGCTTATATTGCTTAATAGATCTTGTTTGAATGGTTGATTATTTGAATGTATGATTGGTTTGATTGTTTCCAAGTTAGCTAGTAGTTGATTTGGAACAAGATGATGGAAGAGGATTCAAAAGCTACGGAAGAAGGCTCTTGAATGGTGAAAGCTGCTTAAGGCATATGTAGCGGATGTTGAAGCTCATATGTATGGATTGGATGATGTTGAGATGGGACTTTGCCATGATGCGATGAGGCAAACCATGTTGTTGAGTTGAGACTTTGCTTTGATGCGATGAAGCGAAGTATGATGTGAGTCTTGGCTTAATCCAAGAAGGGATCATTCCAAGCATGTTGATAACTTGAAGGGTAGTTCAAGTTGGTTGATAATGGATTGTTCAAGAGGTAGCTTGAGCTTGTATGAGGATAGTCGTCAAGAAGGACGGCTAGGCGGCTTGGATCTCGTCGTTGTTGAAGGTTCTAGCATGCTCAAAAGCAAGAGTACATGGGGCGCCCATAACGACTACAGGTAGGTAGTCGGGACACCCAAAAGACTACAGGTAGGTAGTTGAGTACTCTGGGCAAAGTAGATAAGTCCTAGGCACAAGGCAGTGTGCGGAGTTATGGTTAGAACCGGGGTTACCATTAGCCCTTGACAGATGGTCATTCAACTAACGATGAAATCGAGGCAAGGATAACAGTGATAGCCAGAGTCATGGATGTTTGGTTGTATTATCATTCGGCTTCAAGAGCGGTGTTTTCTGGGTGCTTATCTGATCTTGGTTTAGGCCTTGGGGGTTTGTATTTGGAAAACATCGTCCTTGACTCGAGTGGTATTTGCTTTACCTTAATTGTCTATGTTGTTATGCTTGCTTCTCCTTAGTGTATGTCTGGGGCTATCACTGTAGAAAGAGGTGGAGTGGGATGGTTTGGTTCCTATTCCTTTTATTCTTTATGCTCTTTTGGTATGCTTGATAGTTGATTTACTGCTCACTAAGACTTTGTCTGACTCAAGGTTTTATGTCTCCTCTTATTACCTTGGGCTGTTCATCCATGTTGGGATGGGCAGACTAGGTAGCAGGTGACAGGTGCTGTGCTAGGAGTTCTACGCTGAAGATGACGAAGACGAGCAGGAGGCTTTGCATATTAGTTTTCTTACTATATGTACTGGGTATCCGCTGCTGTATTTGGTTGAGTGATTGTAGTGAGGCTTTCATGTATGGATTTGAATAGATGATTGTATAAAACTATTGTGATGCTTATATGATGATGTTCTGTTCTATGGAGCTTCACTATATTATATTTCTCTATTGTATTTTATCCATGCGCTGTGAGTTATGCGATACAGATTCTTCTGTTTTGTTTTACCCTGACTGTCGTCCATGGCTGCCTGGCACACCTTTTAGCGCATTATTTCCTTGATTTGGTGCGGGAGTCATGGGCGGTCGTCACATCTTCTTACATAGTCCGCAGCATCCCGATTTACAGTTTTCCAAAAGTATCCATAGCGGAGGACTTTCTTTGCTAATCTCTGCCACCCAGTATGATCACCGCATTCTCCTTCATGGACTTCCTTCAGGACTCGTTTTATCTTAACGTGGGCAATGCACCGGAGTAAGGGGGTTGAGAATCCCCTCCGATACATTATCTCCTCCTGCATTACATATCGTGAAGCCTTACGAATGACTTGTCGTCTTTCACTCCTTCTCTCGGGCAAGATCCCGTGCAGCAAGTATTGCTTGAATGGGGTCATCCACGATTCCTTCTCGATCTCTATTTCTAACACGAAATCTACCTCCATCATATTTATACTCGGAGCATGTAAGGTTTCCATGGGAACCAATCCCATTTGCTGTGCATCGCCAGTGCTTGCAAATTTTGCCAATGAATCGGCTTCTCTGTTTTGTTCACGCGGGACATGCGAAATATCATAATATTCTAGATTTGCTAGCAACTCTTGAACCTATGCAAGGTATGAGGAAATCCTCTGTCCTTTTTCTTGATAATCCCCTCGCACTTGGTGCACTACCAGTTGTGAGTCGTAAAAGATTTCAATCGATTTTATCCCCAGTTCTCTGACAAGTCTCAAGCCAGCAATCAATGCTTCATACTCGGCTTCGTTATTCGTCGTTGGGAATTCGAGATTCAAAGCGTGACAAACTGATCGGTTTTCAAGAGACACAATAACTATGCCAGCCCCCGAGCAACGGTCATTAGATGCCCCATCGGTATACATCTTCCATCGAACGAGAGGTATGACATTGCTACCGTCCGATTCGTCTGACACGGTGAATTCAGCAATAAAGTCTACTGGTGCTTGCCCTTGTATGGCCCTTCATGGTAGGTAGGTAATATCAAACTGACTCAACTCGATATTCCATTTTAACATCCTTTTTGAAGTTTTCGGTCGTTGGAGTACCTGTCGTAAGGGTTGATCGGTATAAACACTGATTGAGTGTGCCTGAAAGTATGGCCAGATCTTGCGTGATGCAATCACCAAGCAATAGGCTAGTTTCTCAATCTTAGGATAATTTCTTTCTGCCCCCGTTAAATGTTTACTGACATAGTACACCGGCTTCTGAACTCGGTCCTCCTCGCGAACCAGAGCCATATTGATAGCATGTTGGGATACAGCCAAGTACACGTACAATATCTCATGGTCTACCGATTTCGATAGTATCGGAGGACTTTCCAAATGCCTTAGCAAAGCGCGGAACGCTTCCTCACAGTCGAATGTTCACTCGAAATTTATCTTTCCTTTCTTTATTACATCGAACAAAGGAATACACTTATCTGTGGCTCTGGATACGAATCGACTCAGCGCGGCCACCTTCCCATTCAAGCTTTGCACTTGTTTGATAGTTTTAGGCACTTGTATGTCTCGAATAGCTTGAATCTTCTCCGGGTTAGCTTCGATTCCCCACGCATTCACAATAAAACCCAAAAACTTCCCTAACACAATGCCAAAGGAACATTTCAAAGGATTGATCTTCATCCCATAATGTCTGAGTATATCAAACATCTCTGCTAAGTCTCGAACGTGGTCGTTTGACTGTCGTGACTTCACGAGCATGTCATCCGCATAGACTTCCATCGTTCTACCAATCTAGTCTTTAAACATTCGATTCACCAGACGCTGATAAGTTGCTCCCACGTTTTTCAATCCGAAAGGCATTACTACATAGCAATATAACCCAACGTCTGTGACAAAACTGGTGTGTTCTTGATCTGGAATGTGCATCGAAAATTGATTGTATCCTGAGTACGCATCCATAAATGATAGTATCTCGTGTCCGGCCGTTGAGTCGACTAGCTGTCGATTCTAGGTAAATGAAAACTATCCTTCGGGCATGCTTTGTTTAAATCCAAGTAATCAATGCTAGTTCTCCACTTCCCATTCGCTTTCCTTACTAGCATAGGGTTGGATACCCATTCAGGGTAGGGGAGTCGCGGACGAACCCATTGGCTTTGAGTTTGTCCACCTCCTCCCTTAGAGCAGCGGACATCTCCGGGTCCATGCCTCTTCTTTTTTGTTTTACATGAACGTACTTTGGGTCTATGTTCAACATATGACTCGCAATAGCTGGAGAAATCCCACACATATCATAGTGTGTCAAAGCGAAAACATCCAGGTTCGCTCGTAGGAAATCAGTGAGATCCTCGGCCATTGCCGGGTCGAGTTGCGATCCAATCTTAAGAAATCACGACGGGTCATCCCAGTTGACTGGAATGTCAATTGTCATTTCAGCCGATGCTGCTTTTGCTTCTCTGGGTTCCCCATCATCATCTCTCGGATCTATGCCTTGATAGATCCGAGAGTATCACTCGAGGCAGGGCTCAGGCACTACTTGTCAATCACTAGTATTCCGGTTGCGGACGGAGCTGTCCGCAACCTTTCCTTTCTCTCGCCGCTGGACCTCTCTCAGCTCAGCCACATAACATGCGTGAACGATCGCTTGATCGCCATGCACCACACCAATTCCCTTGTCTGTCGGAAATTTTAACGTCAAACGCCATGGGGACAAATTGTCCCTAGACTCTACCAGTGTCGGTCGACCCAGAAACACATTATATGGAGAATCAACATCCAACACTATAAATGGTACGATTCACACCCTCCTACACTTACCTTCTCCCAGTTCAACTGGCAACTCAATATACCCCATCACATCAGTCGCTGCACCATTAAAGTCATGGATACGGACTTTAGATGGCATTAAATCTTTTGTCTCCATCTTCATTTGGTCATATGCCTTTTTGAAGATGATATTAACAGAGCTTCCACAATCAGTTAAAATTCTTTTTACATACGCTGGCCCGATCGTCACAGATATGACCATCGGGCCGATGGTAGGAGCCTTCACCTTGTTTGCATCTTGGCACCTAAACATTATATCGTCTGTCATCATGCGTTGCTGCTTTGCGGGAGTCCCATCCTCTACATTCGAACAACACTCATAGTCCGCATACCTCAATGAGTTAGCATATCGCTCCATCTCCTGCCAATTCTTGTCTCAAGGGTGAGGTCCTCCGACTATCGTATTTATGACCAAGGTACCCACGGTTTGGGCAAGTTCCTCTGGTTGGCGTGGAGCCGGCCCGTGTCCGGGGTCTGATGTTCCTTGCCTACCCTCTTGTGGGTTCTTGACAAATTCCTGTAGCTTTTTCTGTCTAATCAACTTTTCTATGGCGTCATGGAGGTGTCTACATTCCTTTGCATTGTACCCGTAAGTCTCATGGAAGCGACAGTACTTCCCCATCTGCTTCTATTCCTCTATGGACTCCTTCGGGCGTGGTTTACTGTATTGAAAAGTGTTACAAGTTGATAGGTAAATATTCTCAAGAGATGCATTTAGTGGGGTGTATTCATTGTAGGTTGGAATCCTTGGCTTCCATTTCCCTACTTCTCTTTTCTTTCCAGGATTTCCTCCTCCGGACCCTTTAGATTACCCAGGCTTGTTCTGGACGTTGACTTGAACCTTTCTCGAGTTATCGTCAGATTGTTTTACGGCGATGTTGCTTTTCACAGTCTCCTGAACAGGCCCTGGTGCCTTATCTCGCCTCGTCCACCTGGCTGCTTCCCTTCTTATGAATTGATGAGCCTTTGAATAGAAACGCTCCAGTGTTGTTAGAGGCTTTCCTACCAACCAATCTCCAAACTCTGAATCCAGATTTACACCTCGCATTACCGCCATCAGAATTGCATTGTCGTTAGGGTTGCTAACTTGAGTAGCCGCAACACAAAATCTCTACAAGTACTCTTTCAATGACTCCCCCGGAGCCTGGATTACACTTGATAGGGACATCACATCCTTGGGACGAGTGGCGTGTATCCTGAACTGTTCTACAAATTTTGTTGCCAATCATCAAAGCTAGATATAGACCGTGGGGGAAGTTGAGTGAACTACATGGTGGTGATTCCGGATAAAGTAACTGGAAAGCATCTGCACTTGGTCATGCCATTTGCTCTAGCCGAATCCATCATCCATTCGTACCTCATCACATGCTGCCTGGGATCGGTCGTTCCTTCATAGGCCAGAATATTTGGCATGCTAAACTTCCTGGGGTACTCAACCTGTAGAATGGTATCGGTGAATAGAGTATGACTCCTGGATATCCCCCAATATTTGTTGGTTAAGCCTTGATTCTCTCATTAACTACCTGACCATAGCTGATAAGTCCGGAGTTTGTATGGAAGATGGAAGGTTGGGCTCTGTTCTACGGGACCTCTCAGGTTGATGTCCCCTCTGTTGGCGATCTTCCAAACGTGTATCTTGAAGACCAGCTTCATTAGGGTCTTGGTGAGTCGGGCGTCTGGTCTCCACACGCGCTCTAGCTCCTAAGTTTCCTGTTTCGGCTTGGGTGCGGTCTCCAAGATGTGAGTGATCCATCGTTGATCGATTAGTAGCACCTACTTGTGTAATTTCATTTTTAAGGCATCTACGCTTGGTATGTTCATCGGATGAAGTCGAGCTATCATATGAAGAATAAGGAGCAGGGATACCTCTAGCATTGTGATGATGTTGCTGAGTAAGCTGAGTCATGAGGTTAGCGTTAGCTTGAATCTGCTCAATAACTTGTCTTCTACTTTCCATGAGTTCTCTCATCAAGTTGTTGAACTCTGTCCTTGTGATGACTTTCGTTTTATTATGAGCTCCGGTAGTCCCTGTGTCCGGATTAACTTGCTGATTGCTAGGTCCTATCTGTTGTACGCAAGCAGTCTCGTTGACGTCCGCGTTATGAGAGGCTGATCGGGTATGTGGTTTTTCCTTAGTAGAGTTGTTGATTGAAACTCTGGGTAGATTCAACGGACGTCCTGTCAATAAGTCGAATCTCCTTTGAGGGATTTGTTCAATCTAGTAGTTACAAAGCAGACCCTAGCGGCCTGAGAATTTGATTCTCAGTGAAGGCACCAAAATGTTAGCACCAAAATTGGTCACAAACACTCTTAGGAAGGATTGTTTAGATAGAGTGATAAAGAATGTAAATTAAACAGAGAACTGTAAGCTGAATTAGATGCAAAAACAAGAACACCGGATTTATTGTGGTTCAGCGTAATTGCCTATGTCCACTTTAAGTCTTGATCTTTATTACTTTCACAAGTGGTCCATCCGTACTATAAAGACTTGAATACAAATGCTAAGTAAAATAGAGTGAGTCTTGAAAGCGGTAGAGTCTCCCTAGTGCTCTCGAAAAAAGGTCCCTTTCACTGTACCACTGCCCCTTTATTTATAGACGTAGATGGGTTGGACTTCCCTAATGGGCCTAAGAGCAAGATACCTCGGCCCGTGGTGAGTGACTTCTGTGTGCCGATCCGTAAATGCCGAGCCACATATTAAAGCCGATCGGCACCTCTATGCCAAACGAGGCATCATGTTGAGTTAAGTGTGTAGGCTGAACAAGGCTGGAATGCCGAACGAGGCCGGAATGCCGAACGAGGCCGGAGTGCCAAACGGGGTTTGAATGTCGAGCGAGGCTGGAATGCCGAGCGAGGATGGAATGCCAAACGGGGCATGAATGCCGAGCGAGACTCCTACCGACCGAGGCTTCATGTCGGTCGAGATTTCTGCCAGACCATACTGAATGCCCAGCGAAGTTCATGCCGAACGACCCTGCTATGCTGATCGAGGCTCTATGCCGAGCGATACTGAATGCCGAGTGAAGTTCATGCCGAACGACCTTGCTATGCCGAACGACCCTTCCATGCCGAACGAGGCTCTATGCCAAATGAGACTCTTAATGCCAAATGGCGCTTATGCCAAACCTCTTGTTACATGGTCAAACATCCAGGTAATAGTGTTATTCATACTATTCCTGATGTTAGAAATGTACCCGATCTTGGAAAAAGCTTGATTTCAATTACGGCTTTGAGTAGGCTTGGGTTGAAGATTGTAGTTGAGGGAGATAAAAAAGAAGATATTTAAGAATTCCATGATTGTTATGAAAGGCGTGAGGGCAGGAAATCTTTATTTATGGAAGGACACTACTATATTTGGCGAATCTTCTTTTGTTATTTCTATTGATTCAGATTTTTCCATATCGTGTCATTTGTTTATGGGATATATCGGTGAACGTAGTTTGGATAAGTTTAGAAAACAAGGTTTGATTAATACGTTCAACATTCAAAGCTTGACTTTTGTGAAGAGTTTGTTCTTAGAAAGAAGACAAAGATTTTTTTGGTACTAGTGAGCATAAAGCAAAATCTATCCTATTGTATGTTCATGCAGATGTTTGGGGTCCCTCCCCTAGCCCATCCTTAGGTGGAGCTAAGTACTTCATCTCATTTATAGACAATTTATCTCCTAAAGTTTGGGTATATTTCTACAGTCTAAGAGTGAAGCCTTTGCTAGGTTTCGAAAATAGAAATCTATAGTTGAGAAGTAGTTAGGAAAGAAGTTGAAAGTTCTCTATTTGGATAACGACGGTTGAACTTGTATCATAAGAATTCATTTATTTCTGTGAGTCCGAAGGCATTAAGAGGTATTACACCATACCTTTTGATACTTAGTCTAGTGGAGTTGCTAAAATAATGAATCATACATTATTGGAGATAGCTCAATGCCTCTGAATGACTGATAAGTTGAAGAAAGGATTTTAGCAGAAGCTTTATGTGACGACCGCCCATGACTCCTGCACCCAACTGGATTATAATGCGCTAAAAAAAGTGTGCCAGGCCGCCATGGACGATCATCGGGGTAAGTTAAAACAATAAACTCTATCGTATTACTCACAGCGCAGGGATAAAATACAATAGAAAAGTATACATAGTGAAGCTCATAGAATAGAATCTTATTATATAAACTCATAGTGGTTTTATACAAACATCTGATTAGTCAATACATCAAGCCTCACTACATAACTCTCAGAGTATCAAACAAACAGCGGAACATCCAGTACATATAGTAAGAAAACAGTATGCAAAAGCCCCCAGCTCGTCTTCGTTATCAACAGCGTTGGTCACTAAGAATAGCACCTGTCACCTGCTACCTAGTCTGCCCATCCCAACATGGATGAACAGCCCAAGGTAATAAGAGTTAAACATAAAACCTTGAGTCAGACAAAAGTCTTAGTGAGCAGTAAATCATCTATCAAACATACCAAAAGAGCATAAAGGGTAAAAAGGAATAGGAACTCAAGCATCCCACTCCATCTCTTTCTACAGTGATAGCCCCCAGACACACTAAGCAGAAAGAAACATAGCAAAGCAGACAATTAAAGTAAGGTAATTATCACTCGAGTCAAGGTCGATGTTTTCCAAGTACAAACCCCCAGGCCTAAACCAAGATCAGGTAAGCACTCCGAAAACATCGCTCTTGGCCCAAGCGACGATACAACCAAAAACATCCAAACATCCATGACTCTGGCTATCACTGTTATCATTGCCTCGATTTCACCGTTAATTGAATGACCGGCCCATTATTTCATCCGTCCGCCAAGAGCTAATGGTAACCCCGGTTCTAGACATAACTCTGCACGTCGTCGTGACCCGTGCCTAGGACTATCGAATCTGCCCAGAGTACTAACACATCATCGTGACCCGTGTCTGGAACGTCGTCGTGACCCGTCCCAACGTACTCTTGCTTTGAGCATGCTAGAACCTTCAATAACGATGAAATCTCAGCCTTCTAGTCATCCTCCTCGACGACTATTCTCATACTAGCTCAAGCGCCTCTCGAGCCAACCATTATCAACAAACTCGGACCACATCACCGAGTTATCAACATGCTTAGAATGATCCCGTCTGGATTAAACCAAGGCTTTCTCATATCATACTTTGCTTCATAGAAAAGTCCCATCTCAACATCATGATCAAATCTATACATATGAGCTTTATCATCCGCTTCATATGCCACGAGCAGCTTTCCTTATTCAAGAGCCTTTCCACTTAGCTTTTGAATCATCTTCGACCAACTTGTCCAAGTTCAATCACTAATCAACTAATCAATTAAATCAATCATTAATCCAAGTAATCAATCATTCAAACAAGATCTAAATAAACAGTTATAACAATAATGGTAATTTCGTAATTAAAGGATCCAAATCTAACAAGCATGAATTCTGAGTAATATCTTGATAAATGAACTAGCATAGGTTAACATATAGTAAAATGGATATCAAAACTTTATGAACAATGGATCTACATGCAGACTTAAGGAAAATGCATGAAATCACCATCTTTAACACACAAACAAGCCATCGATCCAATATACTCCTTTGGGTCCGTGTGAGAGATAACTACCACTCACCGAATCACTGAAACGCCTCAAAAACAACAAACTCCAGATCCGGACAGCAAAGGTTCTAGCTTGATTCGACAAGGTTCCGCTTCAAATGACGAAATCTCTCTTTGTTTGATGAAGATCTTCAACTTTAGCTCTTGGATCTTCGATCTTGATCTTCGATCTTGGATGGATGTAAGCACTAGATTAGAGTGGAGAAAAGAAGTGAAGAAGTGTTGTAGTCAAGCTCTCAAAATGGCAGCACTTCGTCGCTTCAAAATCCGGATCCCAAAAAGAGAACCAAAGACGTGTATTTATAGGCTAAAACCTTAGGTCGTCCGTCCCCTTAGGTCGTCCACGACCTAACTATCCCGACCTACGACTTAAGCCTCTACACGACTCAACAACCTAACGACTCAACACTTAACGGCATGCGCGACCTAACGGTCCAACGACCTAACGAATTAACCTATGCACGACTTAAAACACAAGCCGACCTAAAAACCTCACGCGACCTACGACCTGACTGGGTTAAGTACTCAAGCGGCTCAGCGACCTAACAAATCCAACGACCTAAACCACATGCGACCTAACGACTCAACTATAAGTCGCCCAACGACCTAACTACAACACAGGCTATCCACTAGGTCGCCATCCTCCTTAAGTCGGTCACCACTAGGTCGCTAACCCGTTAGGTCGTCCCAAACGACCTAAATTACCCACGACCTAAGTTCCACACCTATCCCCTTAGGTCGCCTAAACCTTAAGTCGCTAGCCCTTAACTCGTTAACCCGTGGCCTTCTAACTCGTAACTCGCTAACCTCCTTAGGTCGCTCCAAAACTCCACCGACCTAACTATCATACGACCTAACCCCTTAGGTCGTTAACCCTTAAGTTGCCAATTACGTTAAGTCGCTCCACGCGACCTATCTTCCTCACGACCTAACTATTACACGGCCTAACTTTTGTAGGTCTCTCCATATCACTAACTCGTTCACGACCTAAGCACCATACGACCTAAGCTATCACACGAGTTAACTTTCACACGACTTAAGCTTTGGTCGACTCAAACTCTAAATAACTTAACAACATCAACGAATTAATGTCGACAGTTTTACAATCTTTCGATCCGTAAAAATACGGGTCGTTACATTCTCTCCCCCTTAGGAATTTCGCCCCCGAAATTCCAAACAAACAAGAGCAACCAAAACTATTCTGCATGCCTACCATCCATAGCAATCAACAAACCGTGCATCCAATTACTAGCCTAGCATGCAGAATTCTAAGACTAGAACAAGTTACAAATTCATGAGATGTCACGACACCTTAGGGCCATACCTCGAAGAGTTCAGGATGAGCTGCTTTCATCCTCTCTTCCTCCTCCCATGTACAGTCGTTAACATCATCACTCCATTGTACCTTGAGCAACGTAATCGTCTTCCTCCTAAGCTGTTTAGTGTCGGTTTCTACAACACGAATTGGCTTACGAGGTCTTCTAGAAACTGGATCAATCTCAAAGTCTTCACAGCTATCAACAGAAACCACTGTATTCGAGTCGTGCACAAACCTCCGTAGACACGATACATAAAAAACATTGTGCACACCCGACATTTTTTCTGGAAATTCCAACTTATAAGCGAGCTCTCCAATTCGCTCGATGATCGGGAATGGTCCAACAAATCTCGGAGCCAATTTTCCTTTCTTCCCGAATCGAATAACATTCCTTAGTGGAGAAATCTTCACAAAAACCATATCACCTACGTCGAATTCCAAATCCTTACGATGCTTATCGGCATAACTTTTCTTACGGTCTTGAGCTGCCTTCATTCGTCGCCGAATGGTCTCTTTACAATCCGAAGTCTGTCGAATCATTTCTGGCCCAAGTATCAATTTTTCTCCAGTTTCCAACCAACATGTCGGAGAGTTACACGATCTTCCATACAATGCTTCATACGGTGCCATACCAATATTTGACTGGTAACTGTTATTATATGCAAATTCCACCAAATGAAGATGATCTTCCCATGATCCTCCGAAATCTAAAACACAAGCTCTAAGGAGATCTTCCAAAACTCAGTTGACTCTCTCGGTCTGACCATGTGTTTGGGGGTGATAAGCTGTTCTCAAACACAACTCGGTCCCCAAAACTTCTTGGAAGCTCTTCCAAAATCCACTAGTGAACAATGGGTCTCGATCGCTCACTATACTCTTCGGAATACCATGGAATCGAACTATCCATTTAACATACAACTCAGCCAATTTCGATGTAGTCCTAGTTGATCGAACAGGAATGAATCTTGCACTCTTAGTCAAACGATCTACGATGACCCAAATCCCTTCATTTCCTGCCCTGGTTCTAGGTAACCCATCAATAAAATCCATCGATATTTGCTCCCACTTCCATGTAGGAACTTCTAACGGCTGAAGCAATCCACTTGGCTTCTTCTGTTCGGCTTTTACCAACTGGCAGTTCATGCATTTGGAAATAAAATTTCCAACATCCTTCTTTATACCTTCCCAATAATAGGTTCTCTTCATATCCTGATACATCTTATTCCCTCCTGAATGAATTGTCAACTTCGAGTGATGACTTTCCTTAAGAACTTCATCTCTCAATCCATCTATATCGGGAACAACTAGTCGTCCTTGCTTCCGAAGCCAACCCTCTCGATCGACTTCGAATCCTTTATCCTTCTCTGGGTTTGATCCAGATTCCACATCACGGATAATCTTGACAAGCTTATCGTCTCGCTTTTGGCTCTCGCCAATTCTTTCCACTAGAGTAGGTCTTATCGATAAGTTTTCCAACATCTCAGGTTCCAATTCACATCTAGGCCTGAAGTCAAACCCAGCCAAATACTCAAGGCTCTTCCATTCTGAAAACATGGCTCCCAATCCTGCATGTCTTCGACTTAACGCATCTGCCACTACGTTACCTTTTCCCGGAGTACAGGCTATACCAAAATCATATGATGCTAAAAACTCTAGCCATCGTTGCTGCCGAACATTTAAATCCTTCTGAGAGAAAAGATACTTCAACGACTTATGATCTGTAAACAACTCGAATCGAACTCCCAATAGGTAATGTCTCCACATCTTCAAAGCGAAAACAATCGCCGCTAACTCCAAATCATGAGTCCGATAACTCCTTTCATGCGGCTTCAGTTGTCGACTTGCATACGCAACAACTTTATCCTTCTGGATTAGCACTGCTCCAAGTCCAGTACCACATGCATCGGTGTAAACCACCATCTCATCATTTCCATTTGGAATAGTCAAAACAGGAGCACATGTTAGTCGCTCTTTTAGGATTCCGAAAGCTTGCTCACACTTAGCATCCCATCCGAATACTTGGTTCTTTTTCGTCAATCCTGTTAATGGTGCAACTACCTTGGAAAAGTCTTTGATAAACCGACGATAATATCCAGCTAATCCAAGAAAACTTCTCACATCAGATGCATTCTTAGGTCAAACCCAATCCTGGATTGCTGCCACCTTAGCGGGATCAACCGCTATTCCATTTCCAGAAATAACATGGCCTAAGAACCTCACTTCGCTCTTCCAGAAGTGACACTTCGAAAACTTAGCCTTCAGCTGATGTTTCCGCAAGATTTCCAAAACAACCTGTAAATGTGTCTTGTGCTCTTCTTCAGTTCTAGAATAAATCAGAATATCATCCACGAACACAAGTACAAACTTGTTCAACTGATCCCTGAATACTCTATTCATAAGATCCACAAAATATGCTGGTGCATTAGTCAATCCAAACGGCATTACCAGCCACTTATAGAAACCGGATGGTGTCCTGAAAGTAGTCTTCGGCACACTATCCTTCGCCACTCTTAACTGGTGAAATCCCGTTGCCAAATCCATTTGAGAAAACACCTTAGCTTCGTGAAGCTGATCAAACAAGTCATCTATTCTCGGCAATGGATACTTGTTCTTCTTAGTCACTTTATTCAGCTCATGATAATCCACACACAACCTCAACGACCCATCCGCTTTGGTTGCGAACACAACTGGTGCACCCCATTCGGACACACTACGCCGAACGAATCCTTTCCGTAAAAGGTCATCAACTTGCACCTTCAACTCTTGTTGTTCCCTAGGCGCCATCCGCCTAAGAGGCATCACAACAGGTCTGGCTCCTTCAACTAGATCGATATGAAACTCGATCTCTCTATGCGGCGGTAACCCTTTGACCTCGTCAAAGACATCCTCAAATCTATTCACAATAGGCACCGATGACAGTCCATCTCGTGGAACAACCAGCGAATACATGAAGCTCATGAAGACGCCTTCTTCATGCTTACATCGTATCACAACCTTTCGCCCCTCCACATTCTCGACTGTCACCTCCAGCCTCTTACAATCAACCCTTGCCGCATACTTCCTAAGCCAGTCTATACCCAAAATAATTCCGAACCCCGCAAAGTTCAGAACAAAACAATCACAAACAAAAGAGCAATCATGACTCGATACAACTAGACCACGGCATACCATACACAAACAAGACGAACCCCCAACTGGATTAGTCACAACCAATGGTCTATCAACAATATCCGGTTCCAAACCCAACCGGCCTACAAGTTCACTACAAACAAAGGAATGCGACGCCCCAGTATCAAACAACACTCTAACTGGAACACCACAAATGGAAAGAGTACCTTGAACCACCACACTCTTTCCCTCCTCTTCAGCAGTAGGGGCTTTCAAAGATGATGGAACAGCCCCCAAAGCATAAGCTTGCACAATCTGCTTGTCCTTCCTCGGTTCTGGACAATTCCTCTTGATATGCTCCGGTTTGTCACAATTGTGGCACTTCACCGGCACTCTCGGATTCTTGCAATCTCTGGAGAGATGACCTTTCTGCCGACAATTGTAGCAGGTCACTTTACCCTTCTGCTTCTTCTGGCCATCCTTACCCTTCTGTTGTTGCTGCTTCCTCTTCTTGTTTCCACTTTGCTCCTTGGTAGCAGCAACAACAGATCCTTCTTTAGGAAACAAATTCTCATGCCTGAGAGCTTTCTCCACAAGCTTCTCAAATGGGTCATCCAAATGATCCACCAACTGCCTCCCAAGATAACTGTCCAAGCCTGTCACAAACTTCTCATTCTTCTGATAGGGAGATTCAATATATGACCGAGCATACTTAGACAAAGCTTCAAACTCAGAAACATACTCAAGAACTGGTCTTCCTCCTTGCTTGAGTTCCACAAACTTCTTAAACAGAACAGATTTCTGAGCTGTAGAAATAAACTTAGCTTCAAATCTAGCTTGGAATTGCTCCCAAGTGATCTCTTCCTCTGGAGTATCAATGGTGATAGAGTTCCACCAATCAGAAGCTCTTCCCTGAAGCTGTCTTGATGCAAGCTTTCTCTTAGTTGCATCCTCAATTCCCAAATCACCAAAGATCCTTCTACAAGCATCTATCCATCTCTGGACTTCTATGGTTGATTCTGTTCCCAAGAAAACCTTTCCTCCAAGAGCAGTATAGTCTTTACACAACTTAGCAAAATCCACTGGTTTTGGAGCTTGAATTTGAACCCCAACATCTACTGATGGCCCTGTAATTGGTATCCTTCTCATGATTGAAGTCATCATGGCCTTAAACATAGCAGCATAATCAGCAACTCCCTCTGAAGCATGGTCTTCCCTAGCAGCTTGTCTCTCTCTTCGACTCATTCTTAATATCTATAAAAAGAAGAATGATTAGAACACCTTGAGAAACGACTACATAAGGAGTTCAAATCCTTCTAGGCTACTATATTATATATAGTAATTATCCATCAAAATACAATTACGTCTCTCATACGTAGTTATGTCAGCGAGCGTTAGCTAAAATCGATTAACCAAAGCTCTGATACCAAATGTGACGACCGCCCATGACTTCTGCACCCAACTGGATTATAATGCGCTAAAAAAAGTGTGTCAGGCCGCCATGGACGATCGTCAGGGTAAGGTAAAACAATAAACTCTATCGTATTACTCACAGCGCAGGGATAAAATACAATAGAAAAGTATACATAGTGAAGCTCATAGAACAGAATCTTATTATATAAACTCATAGTGGTTTTATACAAGCATCTGATTAGTCAATACATCAAGCCTCACTACATAACTCTCAGAGTATCAAACAAACAGCGGAACATCCAGTACATATAGTAAGAAAACAGTATGCAAAAGCCCCCAGCTCGTCTTCGTTATCAACAGCGTTGGTCACTAAGAATAGCACCTGTCACCTGCTACCTAGTCTGCCCATCCCAACATGGATGAACAGCCCAAGGTAATAAGAGTTAAACATAAAACCTTGAGTCAGACAAAAGTCTTAGTGAGCAGTAAATCATCTATCAAACATACCAAAAGAGCATAAAGGGTAAAAAGGAATAGGAACTCAAGCATCCCACTCCACCTCTTTCTACAGTGATAGCCCCCAGACACACTAAGCAGAAAGAAACATAGCAAAGCAGACAATTAAAGTAAGGTAATTATCACTCGAGTCAAGGTCGATGTTTTCCAAGTACAAACCCCCAAGGCCTAAACCAAGATCAGGTAAGCACTCCGAAAACATCGCTCTTGGCCCAAGCGACGATACAACCAAAAACATCCAAACATCCATGACTCTGGCTATCACTGTTATCATTGCCTCGATTTCACCGTTAATTGAATGACCGGCCCATTATTTCATCTGTCCGCCAAGGGCTAATGGTAACCCCGGTTCTAGACATAACTCTGCACGTCGTCGTGACCTGTGCCTAGGACTATCGAATCTGCCCAGAGTACTAACACGTCATCGTGACCCGTGTCTGGAACGTCGTTGTGACCCATCCCAACGTACTCTTGCTTTGAGCATTCTAGAACCTTCAATAACGATGAAATCTCAGCCTTCTAGTCTCCTCCTCGACGACTATTCTCATATTAGCTCAAGCGCCTCTTGAGCCAACCATTATCAACAAACTCGGACCACATCACCGAGTTATCAACATGCTTAGAATGATCCCGTCTGGATTAAACCAAGGCTTTCTCATATCATACTTTGCTTCATAGCAAAGTCCCATCTCAATCATCATGCTTTGCCTCATCACATCATAGCAAAGTCCCATCTCAACATCATGATCAAATCTATCCATATGAGCTTTATCATCCGCTTCATATGCCACGAGCAGCTTTCCTTATTCAAGAGCCTTTCCTCTTAGCTTTTGAATCATCTTCGACCAACTTGTCCAAGTTCAATCACTAATCAACTAATCAATTAAATCAATCATTAATCCAAGTAATCAATCATTCAAACAAGATCTAAATAAACAGTTATAACAATAATGGTAATTTCGTAATTAAAGGATCCAAATCTAACAAGCATGAATTCTGAGTAATATCTTGATGAATGAACTAGCATAGGTTAACATATAGTAAAATGGATATCAAAACTTTATGAACAATGGATCTACATGCAGACTTAAGGAAAATGCATGAAATCACTATCTTTAACACACAAACAAGCCATCGATCCAATATACTCCTTTGGGTCCGTGTGAGAGATAACTACCACTCACCGAATCACTGAAATGCCTCAAAAATAACAAACTCCAGATCTGGACAACAAAGGTTCTAGCTTGATTCGACAAGGTTCCGCTTCAAATGATGAAATCTCTCTTTGTTGGATGAAGATCTTCAACTTTAGGTCTTGGATCTTCGATCTTGGATGGATGTAAGCACTAGATTAGAGGGGAGAAAAGAAGTGAAGAAGTGTTGTAGTCGAGCTCTCAAAATGGCAGCACTTCGTCGTTGTTTGCGCAAAAAATGGACAAACACCTCAAAGTCGTATGATTACGTTGATTTTAAGTTGTTTTTAGTGATTTGGGTGATTTATGCAAATATACAAAAAGCAGGGACTAAACTGTAAAAGACACACAGATTTATAGTGGTTCGGTCAGAACGTGCCTACGTCCACTTTATACGTTATTCTCCTTTTCTCTTCAGATTACAAGTACAAAGCTTTGATTACAAGTAACTGAAAGTTGTTTGAAAGTTCTATCCGTGCTTGAGCTCTCAAACTTGTCCGCCATTGTTGTACCCCTGCCCCTTTATTTATAGAGTGAGGCTGGGGGCAGGGGTCCTGGATGTATACAGCTGCTGGTGGGCCTGGGCTGAAGCAATCTGGCCTGGCACATCTGGTTCGACAGAGCTTGGTTCGGTATTTGTTGGAAGCCTTGACTCGGTGGTGGAAGCGTAGCTTGATTCGGTGGTAGAGGAAGGGAGGTTGGTTCGGCGTGGTCTTGGGCCGGTGGTGTGTGAAGGGGATTGGTCCGGTCGCGTCTGGTCCGGTATGGCGTGGTCCGGTGGTGGCTTCGTTGGTTCCTCGTCCGGTAGTGGAGGGTGGAGGTGGGTTTGGCTAGGCGTGGGGAGAAGGTTGGATCGGCATGTACATGGAGTAGTTTGGTTCGGCAGGGTGCTTGGAGTAGAGGTTGGCTTGGTAGCGGAGTTGGGAATACCGAATGGACTTCGGCATTGGGAATGCCGGATGAATCTCGGCATTGGGAATGCCGGATGAGCCATGATATTTCGAATGCCGAATGAGATCTCGTTTCATACTGCCGAATGGGCTTGAGTGTTGGAGTGCCGAATGGACTCTTGCATTGTTTCACCGAATGAACTTTTATATTTGAACCTTGAGTGAAATCCTAGACTTATATACGCTTGCTGGCTGCTTCTTCTTGGTTCGGTCGTGGTGGAAATGCACACAACATTGATATTCCAGTTTTGACCAAAAATGGGATAACACTTTGCCCCCCAAAACATGCCTTGCGATAGGAATGCGTGTTTTGTAATGCCATGAGCTGGATGTTCATATCCTGTTGATGTCCTTGCGGTAGGAAGGTGAGTTTTGTAATGCCATGAGCTGGATGTTCATATCCCGTTGACAACCTGTAAAGAGCTTGATATTTTATATGGCCCCAAATGACGACCGTTCGGGATCGAGCTATTTGGGATGAAGCGCGGCCGTTCATGGTCAAGCGTCTAACTTCAAATGACGACCGTTCGCGATCGAGTCATTTGAGGTGAAGTGCGACCGTTCGCGGTCAAGCGTCTAAATCCATGCGACGATCGTTCGAGATCGAGTCATTTGCGGTGGAATGTGATCGTTCACGGTCAAGCGCGTTACTTCAAATGACGACCGTTCGGGATCGAGCCATTCGAGGTAAAGTGCGACCGAGCCCGGTCAGAGGGCGGACCTCAAATGGCGACCAAACGCGATTAAGCCACTTGGGGTGAAATGTGACCGTTCACGGCCGGTGCCGTTTGCGGCAAAAGATGAAATGGGACCGTTCGCGGTCAAGCGCCTTACTTCGGATGACGATCGTTCGAGATCGAGCCATTCGTGGTAAGGTGTGACTGTTGGCGGTTGGGGTTGGACCTCAAATGGCGACCTTTCGCGATTGAGCCATTTGTTGCGAGATGAGTTGTGCCTTTCGAGGCGAGTTTGTGACCGTTCGAGGTCGGGTGCCGTTCGAGGCGAATTGTGGCCGTTCGAGGTCGGGTGCCATTCGAGGCGAATTGTAACTGTTCGAAGTCGGGTGCCGTTCGAGGCGAATTGTGACTGTTCGAAGTCGGGTGTCGTTCGAGGCGAATTGTGACTGTTCGAAGTCGGGTGCCGTTCGAGGCGAATTGTGACTGTTCGAAGTCGGGTGCCGTTCGAGGCGAATTGTGTGCCCGGGGGGACTTAATATTATCAGTGACGGAGTTATTGTTTGGGGGAGTTTCCGAATCAAAGACTTTGGCAGTTCACTGCCATGCAAGAGGTGCTCGTGGACTGTTCGCGATCCAACGGGCATACAAGTAAATTTTTCCATAGAATTGTAAATGTTAAAGCAATAATCATATGAACCTTACGGCAGAAATGTCCAAACAGGAAGAATTTAAATGTTCAAATCAAAATTAAAGAAAAAAGCAGAATGAAGATGTCAAAGCGTAAACTCTTACTATAACGCGGCCGGTAGTCATTCAGAGCATGCCTATGGATCATGCGCAATCGCTCACATGTGTAAATGATTTAACCGTGTTAGCGAGAGGTTTACAACTTGTTCATCGTTATTTTAATCAAGCAATCAATGGATAATCAAACGGTGCCCCGATCCAGGGTCACCCCTAGCCGATGTAGACGGTGGTCGCTCTGGCTCCACTGCTGGAGTTCGCCTCCTCACGTACTGAAGGAGCATACCGTTCCTGATATGCCCTTCCACCTCGTCCTTCAAATGCCTACAATCATTAGTGTTATGACCGTTTAATTCATGGAATACACAAAACTTATCTGATTTTCTTTCGTCAGAGGTTGGATCCCTTCGCATTGGTCTACGATACGGAACCTGTCCCTTGGTATCCTGATAAATTCGTTCCAGACTCTCATTCAGCTCTGAATAGGTGGTGAATCGTGGCTCTCTTCGTAGCCGCTTTGTCCTGTCATCATTATCCTCAGCCTTTCTCTTTCCTTTGCTAGTCTCTGCACCCTTTCCAGGTGGGTTTCCGCTCTTGATTGCGTAAACGTCATCTTCTTCCTCTCTTTCTGCACTAGCATCTTCCAAACGCAGAAACTTTTCAGCCTCATGATAGAACTCTCCCAGATTCATAGGCGGGTCCTTGGTTAATGAATTCTTGAACTCTGTACTATTAGCTATTCTAGATACAGCCGCCATCATGACCATAGATGGATCTGGTCGATCCACAGATGCTGCCGCCGCATTAAATCGCGTTAGAAAGCTTCTCAAAGTCTATCCAGTTTTCTGCTTCAAGGTTGCCAAAGTCATCACATTCTTGGGTCTCGCAATATGAACCCTGAATTGCCTCATGAATCTCTCAGTTAAATCTGCCCACGTTCTTATGGAGCCGCTCTCCAGTTGCCTAAACCATAACGCTACAATGTCCGTCAAATACAGTGGAAAGCACTGGGCCATGATCTCCTGTGATGCCCCTAGCACTTCCATGTGCCTCATATACTTAGTAAGATGGACCGCAGGGTCTGTCCTCCCATCGTACATCTCTACTGATGGTAGCTTGAATTCTGGTGGGTTCATAGCCATCCTAATCGCAGAAGAAAAAGGACTCATGTTTACATCTTCCAAGTCTCTGTTTACTAAACCGCCTCTCATAGCTCTTCTATCCATCTCTGCTAATCTGTCATTGTCTCCAAGCTGTAGTCCTCATTCACTGCCTTTGACCTGCCCCCCGAGTCCGCGTGAGTTTTCATGTGTATGCCTCCCTGGCTGAACGTTCATTCCTCTATTGCTACCAGGTGGCTCGGATGCCCTCATCTCTCTTCCCGGGGTCGGACCAACATGCTCTGCGTGAGTGCCCCCTAGCTCTGGTGCTACGCCAGATGGTCCTGCTCCGTTCAGAACTCCAGTTGCTCCTTGGTTTTGTGCTCCAAGTTGCCCAATTTGCTGAAGCAAGTTCTGGATCATCTCTTCTTGTCTTCTCATCATAGCCTCCATCTCATCCCTGGTGATGAAGGCTGATGCTTGGTTTTCTCCTGAGGAAGCCTCTTGACTCCCTTCCTGTTGACTCTGCTCTGGCCTTGGCCTTCTGCTTGATTGTCTCGCCATGACTCTTCCAATCTGAATCTCTAAACTCTCAAATTCAACTTCCAAGCGGTAGGTCCTTAAGTTCAGTTCTCAGTGAAAGCACCAAAAATGTTTGCGCAAAAAATGGGCAAACACCTCAAAGTCGTATGATTCCGTTGATTTTAAGTTGTTTTTAGTGATTTGGGTGATTTATGCAAATATACAAAAAGCAGGGACTAAACTGTAAAAGACACACAGATTTATAGTGGTTCGGCCAGAACGTGCCTACGTCCACTTTATATGTTATTCTCCTTTTCTCTTCAGATTACAAGTACAAAGCTTTGATTACAAGTAACTGAAAGTTGTTTGAAAGTTCTATCCGTGCTTGAGCTCTCAAACTTGTCTGCCATTGTTGTACCCCTGCCCCTTTATTTATAGAGTGAGGTTGGGGGCAGGGGCCCTGGATGTATACAGCTGCTGGTGGGCCTGGGCTGAAGCAATCTGGCCTGGCACATCTGGTTCGGTGGAGCTTGGTTCGGTATTTGTTGGAAGCGTTGACTCGGTGGTGGAAGCGTAGCTTGATTCGGTGGTAGAGGAAGGGATGCGGGTTCGGCGTGGTCTTGGACCGGTGGTGTGTTAAGGGGATTTGTCCGGTCGCGTCTGGTCCGGTATGGCGTGGTCCGGTGGTGGCTTCGTTGGTTCCTGGTCCGGTAGTGGAGGGTGGAGGTGGGTTTGGCTAGGCGTGGGGAGAAGGTTGGATCGGCATGTACATGGAGTAGTTTGGTTCGGCAGGGTGCTTGGAGTAGAGGTTGGCTTGGTAGCGGAGTTGGGAATACCGAATGGACTTCGGCATTGGGAATGCCGGATGAATCTCGGCATTGGGAATGCCGGATGAGCCATGATATTTCGAATGCCGAATGAGATCTCGTTTCATACTGCCGAATGGGCTTGAGTGTTGGAGTGCCGAATGGACTCTTGCATTGTTTCACCGAATGAACTTTTATATTTGAACCTTGAGTGAAATCCTAGACTTATATATGCTTGCTGGCTGCTTCTTCTTGGTTCGGTCGTGGTGGAAATGCACACAACATTGATATTCCAGTTTTGACCAGAAATGGGATAACAGTCGCTTCAAAATCCGGACCCCAAAAAGAGAACCAAAGACGTGTATTTATAGGCTGAAACCTTAGGTCGTCCGTCCCCTTAGGTCGTCCACGACCTAACTATCCCGACCTACGACTTAAGCCTCTACACGACTCAACAACCTAACGACTCAACAGTTAACGGCATGCGCGACCTAACGGTCCAACGACCTAACGACTTAACCTATGCGCGACTTAAAACACAAGCCGACCTAAAAACCTCACGCGACCTACGACCTGACTGGGTTAAGTACTCAAGCGGCTCAGCGACCTAACAAATCCAACGACCTAAAACACACGCGACCTAACGACTCAACTATAAGTCGCCCAACGACCTAACTACAACACAGGCTATCCACTAGGTCGCCATCCTCCTTAAGTCGATCACCACTAGGTCGCTAACCCGTTAGGTCGTCCCAAACGACCTAAATTACCCACGACCTAAGTTCCACACCTATCCCCTTAGGTCGCCTAAACCTTAAGTCGCTAGCCCTTAACTCGTTAACCCGTGGCCTTCTAACTCGTAACTCGCTAACCTCCTTAGGTCGCTCCAAAACTCCACCGACCTAACTATCATACGACCTAACCCCTTAGGTCGTTAACCCTTAAGTCGCCAATTACGTTAAGTTGCTCCACGCGACCTATCTTCCTCACGACCTAACTATTACACGGCCTAACTTCTGTAGGTCGCTCCATATCACTAACTCGTTCACGACCTAAGCACCATACGACCTAAGCTATGACATGAGTTAACTTTCACACGACTTAAGCTTTGGTCGACTCAAACTCTAAACAACTTAACAACATCAACGACTTAATGTCGACAGTTTTACAATCTTTCGATCCGTAAAAATACGGGTCATTACACTTTATCTATGGCAGCTTTCCTTATCAACCGCATGCTTTCTATTTCCATAGATATAAAGATCCCTAAAGAAGTATAGAAGAGAGAGACCATTGGCTATCATTTCTCGAAGTGTTTGGATGCCTATCTTATGTACATGAGAGCGGAGGCAAGTTGAAACCTAGAGCTGGCAAGTGTATCTTTCTATGTTATAGAATAGGAGTGAAGGGATATAAGATATGGTGTCCTATTAGAAAGAAGATTATTATCAGTAGACATGTGACTTTTAATGCGAAGGCTATAATGAAGGTGGAGCCTTCCTTATCCAATGACAATGTGAGGACAGATTTAGAATACCTTAGATTCTTTCCATAGAGATACATATAGTGTTTTCAATGGAACCATGCTTGATGAGGATAGTAAGATGTTAATGTAGAAGATAATAATCAAGGTGGAGCACAATCAGAGACTAGGCATGTTAAACATAGAAGGAAGCCTATGTAGCTTGATGAGATGGTTGGATTGAGCATCAAAGACATTGACTTCGATGATATGGCAATAATACATTGAATGTTATCATGACGAGTCCAAAGAAGTAGAGCTTTGCAAAGAGTTTGATACGAAGGATTTAGGAAAAGAATAAAGAATTTTGAGAATGGAGATATTCAGAGATAGGAAGTGGAGGCAGTTGAGACTCACTCAAGTGCAGTACATGGAGAAGATCCTCGCTCGATTTGGTATGGAGAAAGATAAATTGGTTGGCACTCCATTAGGCACTTATTTTAAGTTTTCGAAAGACTTGTCTCCTTCATCGAATGAAGACAAGAGGTATATGGCAGATATACCTTATCTAAGTGCTTTTGCTAGTCATATATATGCGATGGTGTGCATGAAACTAGGTTTGGCCCATGTAATGGGTGTTATTAGTAGATATATGTCTTACCCAGTCAAAGAACAATGGCAAGCAGAAAAGTGGATGCTCGGATACCTTCATGATGCTTCATCAGTTGGCTTTTTGTAAGGTGCAGTATATGGCGACATCTCTCTTAAAGTTACTAGTTTCAGATTATGCTAGGGATAGATATGGACAGAAGTCAGTGTCGAGCTATTTTTTACACTTGGAATAGGCTTGATTCTGTAAAGACCAAAGCTTCAGTCTATAGCAGCTTTGTTGACTATCGAGGTCTAGTTGATATCAATTATGGAAGTGACTAAGGAGGGATTTTATTTACTTCAGCTATTGGATGGTCTTTATATGGTACAACGGACAGTAGAGCTATTTTCAGATAGTCAGAGCGCGATTCATCTTGTAAAGAATCAAGCTTATAGTTCTCGTACGAAGGACACTGATGTCGGTGGATTCCACCTTATGCTTGAGGAAGAATGAAGCAAGATCAAGTTGGTGAATGTGAGTACTATGGATAATCCTTCAGATACAATGACAAAATTGCTTCCTAAGAAATAAGTCTGAGCATTGCTCAAACTTGATCAGTTTGATTTCATTTGCCTAAGCGCCATAGAGCGCAAGAGCCGACAACCTATATGATTATTTTGTTAATTGTTGATGAGACCTGCATATTTGAATGGAGGTTGGGTGTTGTTATTATGCGATTCAAATATGCACCCATGAGTGCTTAAGATTGAAGACGTTGTGTAGAGCTTCATATTAAAAGAGTCAGAAAGTTGATTGGAGTAAGAGAACGAAAGAAGATAGAGTATAGAGGCCGAGTAATGCCAGTGCCAGGCGATCAAACATCTCGGAATCCAATCCAGACGTCTAATTACCTGTAAATTTCAAAAATCTGATGCCTACAGAAGATCAAACGTTCGATCCTTTTGGTCAGATGTCTAATTTGTTGCTTTTTTCAAACCCGAGAGTTTCGTGTTGTTTTAAGGAGAAACTTGATCTTTACTCGGGCATCTAACCTCCTTACTTAGATAGCTGAGTCGTTGAAGCTTTGTTTTTCGAGGGTTTTGCTGAAGTTGAATTTTGGAGGGCAGTTTCATCAGATTGGTGCAAGGTTCTTCTCAATTGATGGTGCAAATTATTTTGATGTGCTCCTATGGTCTAGAGTAATTAGAGTATCTATATGTTAGCCTCTTAATCATCTTCGTAATCAAGAATTACATATGAGATCAAATTTTCAATAATTGAAATTAAAAGAAACCTAGCTAAATCAATTTGGGGGTTTTCTATTTTAAGTTCTCTAAATTGTAATTCTTCAATTAAGTGAATGATTAGAGAGAGTCTCCATATCTTGTAACTCTCTAATCATTGGTTATGCATATAATCTCTTCGAATTGGTGATAGAAATAAAAGGGTTGTTGGGTCTCCGTGGACGTACGATACAAATCTGAACCACGTTATATATTCCGTATCTCTTTTATTTCCATTGTTTGATCTTGTGTGATATTATATTTGATTTTGAATTTGCATGGATTCAAATAGGCAATACTAGATTCTGGTTAAATTGCTTTCGGTCATTATCGGTGATAAATCCTTCCCTACATTTTTCACCGCAATGTTCATTTTGATCGTTTTGTATTATTACTGAATGTGAAATATGGATATACATAACAAAACCTTGTAAATCATTCATAAACACAATGATATTTCCTTAACTAAACTCTCTAATACTAGTTTTTTTCAAAGCTAAAAATACTCTTTGATGTTACCCGTCAATGCAAACATGCATAGAAATTAGACCGACTGTTAAAATTTATTATAACAACAATGCAATAAAGCACCTCAAAGTAAAAATTATGATTATAGTTGCTTGGTCATCTTAGATCTTCATCTCATTCACCCTTCTCTCATGCATATTTTACTATTAATGGAATCTTTCGTCCCTAATAAAGAAACCATGCTAATTGAAACATGCTTCTCTTAATGTGCTCTAAAGTAATAACTTACAACAAATATTCATTAACCTATAAAGCACAAAAGGCTTTATATGCAATATATATGTAGGTGCTTTGAGTCCAATATGAGAACTAATACCATAGTAAACCAATAAAGTGAGAAATACTTGTAATTGACAAAATTGAGTACATAGAGGCAAGGCAGAAAATCAAGACTCGAACTAATTGTTTTGCATTAATCAAAGGTATATTTCCAAAGATATTCAAATTGGTCTCAAATAGCTGGAGAGTGGACTACCAGGAATTGTACCTTTTTAGCAAAAAATTCAATAAGTGCATTTTTGCAAATATGTGCATATGCACAAGTATACTGTATTGTGTGTGATGTGCATTATCACTCACCAGAATCTTCTAGAGCAACTCTTCATGTAGCACCTTCACTAAAATTAGAATTAAGAACCTCCTTATACCAGCCAATATCATCGTCGAAAGGTGCAATTCTGACTTTAAAACTAGCAAGTGTGACGACCCGGAATTTTTGAGCATTTAAAATTGGAGTATTTAATTGATTTTAAATATTTAAAAGTTTAGTTTTTAACTTAAATTCAAATATCACAATTTATTTGATGATTAAATTATTAAATTAAATAAATTGAAGTGTTAAATGTTAAATCTGGAATTTTAAGCCTGTTAAAAATAATTTAAAGGCTTATAAAAGTTATATTGATAATACTGAACAGAATAGAAGTGTTAAAATTAAATTTAACAGTGATTTGTTCAGTTTTAAAATTTTATCGTTTAAATTGAATTTAAAAATAGCCTTCCGAGGTACAGTCTCAGAATTCGACGAAACCAGCTCCATTAGGTCCGTAATATTGAATTATTATCGGATTTCAATTTTTGTGGCGTTTGGAGTTGTCGTGTGAGCGTACGACATATAAACGCATTGGAATATTAATCGGGAATCTAATATAAAAAAATCTTCCTTTATACGCCTCTTTTGATTTTAAATAACCTTCTTCCTATATCTGATCAAAATCAAATCCCATCCATTCTTTTTTTGCAAAATGGAATGTACACGTTCCATTGTCTTCTCCTACACGCCACTCTATCCTATCTTCCTTTGAAAGCTAACTGATCTTCATAAAAACAAAAAGAAATCGATATACAGATGGAAAAAAATAAGGGCTTCATCGAATTCTTCGTCTTCTCTCTTAAATAAAAAAAATTCAGCCGAAGTAATCGAAATCAAACTCCCTCTGTTAAAATCCATGGCTGCGACTTCCAATCCCTAAATCACAGAGCCGACCGATTCAAAAAAAAAATGTAATCAAGCAAAAAAATTGAAATTGAAGGCCGAGGTACGGTCGCGACCGCGCGC
Organism: Allium cepa; assembly: GCA_030765085.1. Classification (NCBI taxonomy): domain Eukaryota; kingdom Viridiplantae; phylum Streptophyta; class Magnoliopsida; order Asparagales; family Amaryllidaceae; genus Allium; species Allium cepa. The sequence continues at coordinate 67,235,808 of CM060935.1, forward strand.
ACATGCGCGAAGGGGAAGGGGCGGCGACGACTACTAGGCGATGGTTGGTAGTGGCTCGCGCATGGTTGATGCCGATCTAGGGTTGCGAACTCGTGCGTTAGTGTTGCGATTTTGCACGAGTTACGTCAGCATGGTCGCGAGCGTCGAGGCGAAGAGGATGTTGGCATGGGGAGATGAATGTGAGGTGGTGGTCAGCAGGCAGAGCATGAAGTCAAGTTGCGTGATGTTTGGGAATGGAGCGGTTGTTGCAGGCGACGAAGTTGACTCGAGACTGTAAGGTATAAGGAAGTTATGGTATGACCTTGTGATTTATTTAATTACTAAATTTGGGTTGTTAAAAGGAAATTATTTTACAGTAAGGTTTATGATACTATTTGTTTAAAATCTAAATACGTAAGGTAAGATTTTTAAATCCGCTGTATGATATAAAAATTGTTATTTTCAATTCAAGTATATATACATATATATTGGTAGTTTCAAATGGGAAATTTTTTTTTAGCTTAAAACCAAATTATTAGTTAAAATTAAAACGATTAGTTAATTAAATTATTTTTAGTATATGGATTTCAAAAGGAAAGATTAGTTTAAAACAAATTATTAGTTAATTAAATTATTGGTTAACTAAATTCATCAAATTGAAAATTTAATTGCTAGTTAATTTAATTTGTCTATGGTAAATTATTGGTAGATTATCCTGGATGTTAATAAATCATATTGTACAAGATTAAAACTAAATCATTAGTTGATTGGATCTTATTAAAAAGAAAATGAACAGTTGAATAAATTTTTAGCCAATTAAATAATTTAATAAATTGTATAAATTATTATACAAGGTCAAGTACTGTGAAGAAACAAGCTGGTCTGGGGTGGATTGCATAATTAAAATCAAAGGTGAGTTAATCTCACTCAGCTAAATTTAAATTTAAATTTAAAAGATTAAATTTAAATAATTGTTTGAATGGTTGAATTGATTGATGTGATATAGTATGATATTTTGGAATTGATGTATTATATTGTGCTAACGTTTGTGGATGCACGGAAAAACATGTTGGAGGGATCCAACTGGATCTCTCAACATTTATTTAAATTACTTAATACCCTCTGTTGTGATTTATTTGATATTCTATGATGAATTATATTGGAATATTGAATGCTATGGTTCGATTGGATATAATTGGGTATGATGAATTACCAAAAATATATAGATTGGATTTTGGAAAGATAATAAAAGAAGTGAAATTGTAAGTAAAATAATTATAGAAATTTGAATAAATTTTTAAATGAATTGGAAAGAAATAAAGTGACTTTAAACTTCTAATAAATAAATCTTGAGTATAGAAAGGAAATTTGAATAAACAAAAAGTTAATGAATTTTAATCTTCGGTGATAGTATTTAAAAGAACAAAACATTTATTTAAAATTTAAGATTTAAATTATTGAAAAGAATAAAGAAGAAATTAGGAAGATGAAATTCGTATATTTCAGTTAAAAAGGTTTAAAATCAAACGGGAAATAATAACATTAATAATAAGTCCATAACTAATGAATTTTGAAATGAATTGAGTAATTAAAGAAACTTATTTCAACTGAAATAAATTGGAAATCAATTTGGGGAAATTAATTTAAGTGATTGAAGTTGGAATTTTTCTCTAGATAACCAAGTACATTTTTTTTAAAAAGTAAATTTTTAAATATAAATTGAAGGTTTTAAAGTTGTTTTAAAAAGCAAGTTTTGTAAAATTTATTATTTCTAATATTTAAAGTCTAAAGTTAGTATTTTCTTTTAATCTATTTTAGCAGTAATTATTTAAGAAGTGACTTCGTATTTTGTTTTTAAAAAGTGAAAATCTAGTTTTATATTTTATTAAGTAACCTTATTTTCAAATATTCATATAGTATGTATTTTTAACAAATTCTTGAAGTTGTTTTAACTTAAATGTTTTAAAATATATTTCAAAGTAAAGTGTTTAAATTATTTTTAAAATCTAAAGTTTTTTGTTTGGTAATTTCAGTGGAGATAGAAAATATTTAGGAAAGTTTATTCTAAAAAGGAAAGATGGTTTGAAACTGTTTTCAAAGAATTGAAAATAGAAATATATCTTGTGAAGATGTTTTGAGATCAATAAATAATTTGAGAAATTATGTATTGTTGGATGGATGTTTGTGAATATTAATTGATAGTTAAATAACCGACTATCAATATTGGACAAATGCGTTGATCGTTTCGAAGAGACCGGGATCGAGATTTATTTCTCGAAAACCACTTCGATCCGGTTTGTACGTTTCGTGAAAACGAGTTTGGATTCGAAGATGGAGCAGTGAAGTGCAAGGGCTAGTCGCTACTAATCCTGAGGATATTTCCAAAATGGATATAGTAGGAATAGTGCCTTCGGTTCCGTTCGAACCCGGGACGGACTTGTATGGATGAATGCTTTCGGAACATCGTCAGGTGGACGATGGTCATTCTAAGGGATATGTTCTAAAAAGGTAATGCTTAGCCTCAAGCCTCATCAAATGGGAATGACTGAAAATCAGGGTTTATGCCGCAAGGCTAGGTGGGTAGCACCCAAGCAGGGTGAGGTCATCCCTGCCTAGATGTCCCTTTTATTTCGGCTTAGTGGGCGATTGCTGATCCCAACCGCGGGGTGATCTCACTCGGGATTATCCAGTAAGGGGTAGTCCCGGTCTTGTGTTGCAGGGGAGCGGGCGTACTCCTCGGTCTTGTGATCTAGGCCACGTACTGTGACAGGTGGTACCCCAGTGCCTAGTCATTAGTTGGAAATCCATTCTCCCTACGTGCCTTGTACGAGTTTTGTTTGTATCACCCACTCTGTGGCTAGTAGCTGGAATTTAATGAATGTAATAATTTCAGCTATTTTATAAGTATTTGTAAATAGACCCTGTTATAATATCAGAGGATTTCTATAAAAATTGTTTTAGCTATCGTAAGGTAAAAACCCGACATGTTTATTTGTGGCATGGTCTTACGAGATGCTTTTGTTTTCAAAGGATTTTTGAAACTTTAATAATCAATTGGGTGTGGTTTTCTCACGCTGGTATTCCAGACTGGCTCGGGTGTTATTTAACTGTAATGCTCGGGTCAGACCGAGTATTATAGGATACAGGATATGATGTTGTGGAGCTCAGGAGACGAGCTGGATGACGATAGGTACTTACGTACTTGTGTGTGTGTGTGTGTGTATATATTCCGCTGTGTTGAGTTGTTGTGTATCCATTAGTATGTTATTGATGTTGAGCTGTGATTGATGTACTCTGATGATGTAATATATAAACTGATATATTTGATCTTTGAGTAAAGATTATTTATTATCTATTATATTTTATTCCACTGCGATGGTTAGATTTTGATGTTGTCTTCTATTTTCTTCTTCTACCTCTTCTTCTTTAACCCAAATGGTTCGTATTTCTTTACAACTTGAGTTTATTTAGGTAGAATAGCTTTGACTCAAGGGGTACGGATTTGCGGGTCGTTACACTTGGTATCAGAGCTTAGGTTGGTGATAACCTTGGCTCTGGTGGGAATTACTCATTTAAAGTAGAGTCCGTAGTACTCTAGAATGAGTTTGAGCGTATTAATAGATATGAGCGTGTATTTGTTAGTGAATATAAATTGTTTTAATATTTTGTTGATTGGTTTATTGAGTGGCATATGAAACTTCGTCGGCATAGTCTGGACAACTGTATCGAAGGGGTTTCTAAACACTTGAATAGAACAATCGACACGGTACTGTTTTAATGTGGGTGAATGAAATAATTTTACCCAAAATATATTTTGATATAAAGAAAAGTTTTTGTAAACTATTTTAGCTAATATATTGTAACAACCCGTAAATTTTCGATAATTAAAATAGCTAATTTAATAAGATTTCGTGATTTAATGTTAGAAATTTTTTTGTAATTCGTTTGGAATAATAATATCTGGAATGAATTGCAACAATAATTATCCAAGTAATTACTTATAGATTGAATGGAGTTCCAATCTAATTGAATTGACTCAAATGTTATAACTTGGTTATGAGGGAATAAATGGAAAAACAAATGTAAATAAGTGAATAAGAATTGTGAATTATTTAGGTAGTAATACAAATTTTAATAGATTGGTGTCGAAGATTTGAATACTAACAAGTATTGAGAAATAAATGCTACTTAGTGAGTGCCTTTGCTATCAATAGTTGGATAGGATAATAAATGTTGAATTCATTGGGTATAATAGAGTAATTGATTGATAAGTAAAATCTATTTAAAATCAAATAATTGAATATTGAACAGGTAAATTGTTTAAAGTAAATATTTAAAACTTATTGAATAATTGAATAACTGTAAATTGGAAATAGTGTTCTAAGATGTGAATTGGTTTTAAAAGTTGAATCTTATAGGTTCAATTTCAAATATTTCAAAGGATAATGAATTATTGGATAATCAAAATTGTTTAAATTTAATATTTGGAATTTATTGAATAATTGAATAACGGGTTTAATATGATTAAAAATGATTTGTAAAATTTTATTTTATCATATTAAAGTTAGAATGATGTTGTAGAATTTTTAAAATCGAATTAAAAGTAAATTTGTGAAAATTGAATATTTTAATATTAAATTGACGAGTTAAAATAGCCATTTTTCAAATAGTCTCGGATTTCGACGAAACAAGTTTCATCGGATCCGTAATGTCATATTATTGTAAGGTTTCAAATTTCGTGTAAATCGGATTTACCGTTTGTCCGGAGCAAGCCAAAACGCATAGAAATTAGTTGAACCGGTTTAATTTTAAATCGATCGTTTATTGCCGTAACTCACACAGATGATTGAATTAGCTTCCGAAACCTATTCCATTGTATCCGGAACGCGGGGTAAACCCTAGAAATGCCAGCCGGCACGCTTCGTTTGGAGTTCGGAAAATTTTCGGTGAATAGTGTTTTGCAATTTTCTATAAAAGGACCTCAACATTTCATTTTGCACTCAAACCCATGCTTCTTCTTCCAGCCGGCCCTAGATATTAATGGCTGAGAATTTCGAAACTTCCTCCTCTATTATCTACAAATCTACAAACAATTAGCAAAAGTCATCAACTACATAGTTGTAGAGGGCATCAAGATCTAGCTATCCAACGGTGGAGATCGTAAACGGAGCCACGGATCGACGGCAATTTCAGTTCAAAGCCGCTGCGTTTTTCACGTTTTTCGAGGTGAGATGGGGGGCCGAACTTCGAGCTGCTCCAGGCGTTGGTGGCTCTGGTGATGGGCTTCGTGGTGGCGCTAGCTGATCGTTCTAGAAGTAGTCGAGGTGGTTGCATGATTTAGGGTTGATGGCGTGCATATGGGTTTCTTTGCGCGATGTTCACTGGGAAGAAGGAAGACGCGTGCAAGGGCCGTGATTTGCACAGGGGAACGAACGACAGATGTGAGCTGAGGTTTAAAATTAAAAAGAAAATTGTAAATTAAGTTATATATTAATTTGTTCAACCTTTAAAACTGTATAACTTTTTGATACGAGGTCAGAATTTCACGAAACGAATTGCGTAGGCTTCGTTTTGACGAGCACTATGCTATGGAACTGGATTGGAGTCGTTTGGAGCTAGTTTGAATTTCGGGTAAAATTAAACGCACGTTTAATTTTATTCGAAATAAAACGCTGGAACTACATTGAAATCAAGGTGAGTGTTTTATAACGCTCACAACGTATTGAATATCTTTATGCTAGTTAAATTTGACATTATGAAGTGATATGATTTTATTTGTCGTTGTTTGATGAAAATTTAATTTTCATATAGATTGTCATTTGAATTCACCGTTGAAAACTAAATTGACAGTCAAAAATTGAAATTAAAATTGAATTGTGATTAAATTACCTGATATTGATAACTATGAAATTGCCATGAATTGTATTGTCTATTGGATGATGTATTTCGATGGATGCTATTGGTTGATATTTAAATGTTTGGATGTTTATTTGCTTATATATATCCTGTTATGCATACATATGAAACTGTGATTTGATTTAAGTGATATATATTCATCCCTGACATTTAATTGAAATAACTAATCACTTGGCCATAGGATAGAAAATTATATACGGACACCGGATTGGCTAAATTAATAAATTTTAAAATCTTTGATTTGAAATTCATTTAAATGTTTTGATTTAAAAGTTTTAAATAAAATCAATTTATAGAAATCGAATTTATCCAAAAATTGAGTTTGGAATGTTGAAATAAATTTTGGTTAAAAGAAATTGTTAATTAATTTAAGTTGAGACTTTGAAATTTAAAATTGGGATATGATTGAATTTCGAAAATTTATTTGTTTAAAAAATTGAACATTATTTCGAGCTTTGAGTATTACTAAATAAAGGTGATATAAAAATGATATTTTGAAATTGAGCTTGGAATTGAATCATATTTGAAATTTGGATTTAAATTTGAATATTGAAGGATAATTTTGTTAAGTGTTATAAATTGATATTTTTGAAAAATCAAGCTCCAAATCGATATAAAATTGAAAGTGAATTAATTGAAGGTGAATGTAGAATTGAATTGATTTGAAGTCAAAGTTGGCATTTATTTGATTTGAAATCGAAATTGAATCGGTAGAATGGAAATTGAAATTGATTTGAATTGAGAAGTTATAATTAAAATGGTTTGGTTTTGAAGCTGTTCATTTTGTTTTCCAAATTACTGTGTTATATAAACCATCTTTAAATAGTTAAACCATTTTAACCTATATTAACTATATTAAATTATTTTAACCCATCTTAAACCATGTTAACTTATTTTAATCTATTTTAAATCTACTTAACCCAATTTAAATTATTTTAAACTAATTTATCTATTTGAAATCCATTTAAAGATTTTAAGTATTTTTAACTATTTTAATTATTTAAAACTACTTTTAAACTACTTAAAACTATTTTCTAAAATTTCAAGCTGGTTAAAAGGTGGAATGTTTATGTTTAAATCTTGAATTTAAATACGAATTGGGTTAAATGAAGTTGCAACCTAAATTGAAATTCGAAATGATTTTGAAATCGAAATGGGATATTGAGGCGAAAATTGATTTTTGAAACGAAATCTTACATTTTGAATAGCTATGATGATATTTGAAATGGATTTGATTTTTAAAACGAATATGATATTTTGATATCAATTATGAATCGATTGAAATGTAAAGGAGCCACCAATGTAATAATACGTAGTTATTAAAGAGACCGGGATCGGATATGGACATATTCTCTGTCGATACCGAAAACCACTTTAATAACTATTATACGCGGAGTGTTGATCCAGAATGAAGTGGATGGTTTGGTGAACGCGTTGATTGAAGAAAGAGAACGATATTGGATGACCCCTGACATGACTAAAACAGGAGCCGCGTCGGGCCATTGAGGTTCGCCATCTCTAGCGGACACACTTCTTCGATACCATATCTATTACTTTTGTGATTCGATTTGGGTGCACCCCTCGATTTGGGAGTGTTGTTTCGCGGTGTTGAGGTAGCTGCTGGCTATGCTCAACATCAGTCCGGATCACGCAACTACTAGTATCCTAGTTGGTATCGCCTCATGTACCTTGTCATACTGATTATCCTATTCGCGACCACTACGTTTTGTTTTGTGTTATACCTATGGGGTACCCTCTGATAACCACTAGTTTACGGTGGGGCTTACGTTGCTGTATAGACTATGGCATTATAAAAATGTGTTAAGGGGAATTATGGTAACGCCTTAACGCTATTTCAATACTTTTACTTTACTGTAGACATATTATAATAGCATATTGTACTACATAGTAGATAGTTTAACGGATCCTTGAGAGATGGAAAATCCCGTAACATCTCTTGAGTTATTGCACGCACGTTGACACTGGATATGAGATGTCAAACCCCGTAAACATCTCTGACGCCGTTACACTCATATTTATTTACGATTGATTTAACTTTCATAAGGATATTTGAGTCCTGACTCGAGTGTTTTGTCTTTTCATTACGCTCGGGTCAGACCTGAGTTTTTCAGCTTATTGAAGATCTATTCTGGATGACGAAGACGAAGATTTGATATACTATTACTCTTATTATCTTTGCATCATGTTGTCTGCTGCATTATTTTATTTGTTCTGTTGTATATGTATAACTCTGATAAAGGTTGTATAAATAATGATCAAGGTATTGTAAACAACTTCATGAACTGTTTATTTGACTATTATATTTTATCGCTCCGCTGCGAGATTCTGTGTTGTTTCATTTCCTTTATTTCTCTTTCTTTTCTTTTCTTATTTACCCCAATAACCATCTGCCCTTTTGAATGGTTTGGAATCGCACGTGTATTGGATCGTCGGTTTAAACTATCCAAAAAGGCGGGTCGTTATAGTTGGTATCAGAGCTTTGGTTTAGCGATAACCTTAGCTTTGTGGGGTCTGACTCTTTATAAATAGGGTAGTAATACCCTATGATGATTCGCTGAGTGTATACATATGAGAGAGCATATTTGTTAGTGATATAAAATGTTTTATATTGTGTCGGTTGATTTGTTGAGTGGCTTATGGATTCTGGTCAATACGATTAATTAACGTCATTGATAGGGATCTCTAAACACTTAAACAGAAAAATTCGACATAGTATTGTTTTGAAATTGGGTAAATGAAATAATTTTTCTCTAATTATATTTTGAATATAAAGAAAAAAATTCAGAAATTATTGTGACTTATCTAGCTTACCTGGTTGTTAGGAATGAAAATATTGGTTATTATCATTAATTTGATATTGTAATATAATAAATAAGGTGAATTACAAAATGAACAATGATAAAACACCTGTGGAATGTTTTAAGAAAGAAAATCCTATAAGAATATTTTATAAAGGTGACTTATGAATTAAAATAGATTTAAATGGGAAAATATTAAATTTAAGACCCGCAGATTTTGAAAAATGGTTCTCAAAGTTTTGAAGAAATATATAGTAATATTAGTTGGAAATTGTTTATGGAAATATTTTGAAAGGATTTTGAAAGGATTTTTAAGAAGGAATGAATTCAGTACTCCTCTCTTATGTCGCTGAAAAATAATTTCGGTGATGACTGCGCAGCATCATCGACTTTCATTTTCGAGTCTCGAAGTGGGGGAGACTTCTAAGAAGCTTTGCTTTTCTTCGAAATTATTTTGGGTAAATGGGTTTTGGTTTAAACTCCAGAGGTATGATTTGATAGATTAAAGATATAAGTGTATATATTTACTTCAAACGATTTGAAAGAAACCGGGCATTTAAATTTCTAAGTTCTGTTAATTAATAATTTTCAAATTATTTGAATGAAATGTGAATAACCAGAATTTATAAAATAAGAGGATTAAGATATCTAAGCATATGTTTTGGAAGAACTTTAGAGTTGTAGTGTACCTTTAAAGTTGAAAGGTAAAGAGGATTTAAATAGATTAAATTTGTGAACATTCTAATTTAGTAAAATGAAATTCTATAAATTTGTATAATACCAAATTTGCATTCTAATACCATATAATATGACTTACCAAATATTAAAAAGGTTAAAATGATGTTTTGGATATGTAATGAGATATTGTACAAATAAACAGAACCTGGAAGTAATTGAAATATACAAGTAAGGAAAACTCAAAAGGAATTAAAATGTATATAAATGGAAATTTTTGATTGTGATAAAAATTATATATACTTAAATATAGCATGAAATGATGAATGGATAAATGGAACAAGTAAGTGAACTTAAGAAAAGGCCATTGAGTCAAGCAATGTCTTTGTAAACTAGTTGTAGACTTTAAATATAAATTTGCAACAAAAAAAATGTGAAGATAAATTTGTAACTTTTGAGATAACTATAAACTAAGAAAAGTCATATATAAGAAGTTAGACTTTTATGGAATGACTATAAATTAAAGTGACGATTAATAAAATTTTCCGTCAATAAATTGGTTATTAACTGAAACTGAATATGAAGTAAATATAAACAAAAGAATTTGGTGTGGCTAAGAATTAATTGGAATTGAAAGAGATAAACCAAATTGAATGTAAAATTAATAATTTGGTTATGTTGGGTATGATTTGGTTGTTATATGATTGTTAGTTGATTGTATATAATTCATTAAGTGTTAATGAGATTGAAAGCTATAAATCATTGAAATCAAATTGGAAGTTAAATGAATTTAAATAGAATTTAATTTGGTTCAAATTGGAAGTGAACTAGTGTAAATATAAATTAGTGAATGTTAACTAATTGAATTGAGAATGAATGTTAGTAAAATCCAACGTTAATGAGTCAACTGTGATTAAAATTGAAAACCAAGTCAATAAATATTAATGAGAAGTGAATTTATATTGATTGGTTATGGATTCGTTGGATGATAGTTGGATGATAATTGATTTGGTGGACGCATTTGTTGTTTGTTGCATTTTCTATGTTGGCACATGTAGTTGTTATGTTGCTATATGATGTATATTGATATTATTTTCATATATGCATGTTTCTCATGGTTTATTGAGTGTTTAGTAGGTGCGGATTGCGCTTGCTTCGCATTTGGAGCTCGCTTTCGCGCTATATTAGCCGTATATGCTCGCTAATAATATATAAGGTACATATCTCAGATTACATACCGTACTTTTACACTTTTTCCCTGCGGGATGCCTCATCACTTGATGAGATGTATATTGGTGATATATATACTGTCATTTTTTTTTCGGATCGAGCCGCGCACAGGAGACTCTGCCGAATTTTTTCGTAAATCCGGGTGTTAGAAAATTTTTCAAGTTTTTAAATTTTATAACTTGTTTGATAACTAACTTTTAAGGTTAGAAAGCCATTCAGAGTAACTTAGTGGAAGCGTAGTTATGACTTTATAAATGGAATTTCATTGTCTTATAAGTTGGTAACTTTGAATAAAATATATCTAATGTTGAATTCTATACTTAGTTCCGTTTTCCTTCTTTTTCCTTTTCGGGGACGAAAAGTTTTGAGTAGGGGAGAGTGTAACGACCCGTAAATTTTCGATAATTAAAATAGCTAATTTAATAAGATTTCGTGATTTAATGTTAGAAAAAAATTTGTAATTCGTTTGGAATAATAATAACTGGAATGAATTACAACAATAATTATCCAAGTAATTACTTATAGATTGAATGGAGTTCCAATCTAATTGAATTGACACAAATGTTATAACTTGGTTATGAGGGAATATATGGAAAAACAAATGTAAATAAGTGAATAAGAATTGTGAATTATTTAGGTAGTAATACAAATTTTAATAGATTGGTGTCGAAGATTTGAATAGTAATAAGTATTGAGAAATAAATGCTACTTAGTGAGTGCCTTTGCAATCAATAGTTGGATAGGATAATAAATGTTGAATTCATTGGGTACAATAGAGTAATTGATTGATAAGTAAAATCTATTTAAAATTAAATAATTGAATATTGAACAGGTAAATTGTTTAAAGTAAATATTTAAAACTTATTGAATAATTGAATAACTGTAAAATGGAAATAGTGTTCGAAGATGTGAATTGGTTTTAAAAGTTGAATCTTATAAGCTCAATTTCAAATATTTCAAAGGATAATGAATTATTGGATAATCAAAATTGTCTAAATTTAATATTTGGAATTTATTGAATAATTGAATAACGGGTTTAATATGATTAAAAATGATTTGTAAATTTTTTTTTATCATATTAAAGTTAGAATGATGTTGTAGAACTTTTAAAATCGAATTAAAAGTAAATTTGTGAAAATTGAATATTTTAATATTAAATTGACGAGTTAAAATAGCCATTTTTCCAAATAGTCTCGGATTTCGATGAAACTAGTTTCATCGGATCCGTAATGTCATATTATTGTAAGGTTTCAAATTTCGTGTCAATCGGATTTACCGTTTGTCCGGGGCAAGCCAAAACGCAGAGAAATTAGTTGAACCGGTTTAATTTTAAATCGATCGTTTATTGCCGTAACTCGCACAGATGATTGAATTAGCTTTCGAAACCTATTCCATTGTGCCCGGAACGTGGGGTAAACCCTAGAAACGCCAGCCGGCACGCTTCGTTTGGAGTTCAAAAAAATTTCGGTGAATAGTGTTTTGCAATTTTCTATAAAAGGACCTCAACATTTCATTTTGCACTCAAACTCATGCTTCTTCTTCCAGCCGGCCCTAGATATTAATGGCTGAGAATTTCGAAACTTCCTCCTTTATTATCTCCAAATCTACAGACAATTAGCAAAAGTCGTCAACTACAAAGTTGTAGAGGGCATCAAGATCTAGCTATCCAACGGTGGAGATCGGAAACGGAGCCACGGATCGACGACAATTTCAGTTCAAAGCCACTGCGTTTTTCACGTTTTTCGAGGCGAGATGGGGGGCCGAACTTCGAGCTGCTCCAGGCGTTGGTGGCTCTGGTGATGTGCTTCATGGTGGCGCTAGTTGATCGTTCTAGAAGTAGTCGAGGTAGTTGCGTGATTTAGGGTTGATGGTGTGCGTATGGGTTTCTTTGCGCGATGTTCACTGGGAAGAAGGAAGACGCGTGCAAGGGCCGTGATTTGCACAGGGGAACGAACGGCAGATGTGAGCTGAGGTTTAAAATTAAAAAGAAAATTGTAAATTAAGTTATATATTAATTTGTTCAACCTTTAAAACTGTATAACTTTTTGATACGAGGTCGGAATTTCACGAAACGAATTGCGTTGGCTTCATTTTGACGAGCACTACGCTATGGAACTGGATTGGAGTCGTTTGGAGCTAGTTTTAATTTTGGGTAAAATTAAACGCGCGTTTAATTTTATTCGAAATAAAACGCTGGAACTACATTGAAATCAAGGTGAGTGTTTTATAACGCTCGCAACGTACTGAATATGTTTATGCTAGTTAAATTTGACATTATGAAGTGATATGATTTTATTTGTCGTTGTTTGATGAAAATTTAATTGTCATATAAATTGTCATTTGAATTCACCGTTGAAAGTTAAATTGACAGTCAAAAATTGAAATTGAATTGTGATTAAATTACCTGATATTGATAACTATGAAATTGCCGTGAATTGTACTGTCTATTGGATGATGTATTTTGATGGATGCTATTGGTTGATATTTAAATGTTTGGATGTTCATTTGCTTATATATATCCTATTATGCATACATATGAAACTGTGATTTGATTTAAGTGATATATATTCATCCCTGACATCTAATTGAAATAACTAATCACTTGGCCATAGGATAGAAAATTATATACGGACACCGGATTGGCTAAATCAATAAATTTTAAAATCGTTGATTTAAAATTCATTTAAATGTTTCGATTTAAAAGTTATAAATAAAATCAATTTATAAAAATCGAATTTATCGAAAAATTGAGTTTGGAATGTAGAAATAAATTTTGGTTAAAAGAAATTGTTAATTAATTTAAGTTGAGACTTTGAAATTTAAAATTGGGATATGATTTAATTTCGAAAATTTATTTGTTTAAAAGATTGAACATTATTTCGAGCTTTGAGTATTACTAAGTAAAGGTGATATAAAAATGATATTTTGAAATTGAGCTTGGAATTGAATCATATTTGAAATTTGGATTTAAATTTGAATATTGAAGGATAATTTTGTTAAGTGTTATAAATTGATATTTTTGAAAAATCAAGCTCCAAATCGATATAAAATTGAAATTGAATTAATTGAAGGTGAATGTAGAATTGAATTGATTTGAAGTCGAAGTTGACATTGATTTGATTTGAAATCGAAATTGAATCGGTAGAATGGAAATTGAAATTGAAATTGATTTGAATTGATAAGTTATAATTAAAATGGTTTGGTTTTGAAGCTGTTTCATTTTCTTTTTCAAATTACTGTGTTATATAAACCATCTTTAAATACTTAAACTATTTAACCTATATTAACTATATTAAATTATTTTAACCTATCTTAAACCATGTTAGCTTATTTAATCTATTTTAAATCTACTTAACCCAATTTAATTTATTTTAAACTAATTTATCTATTTGAAATCCATTTAAAGATTTTAAGTATTTTTTAGTATTTTCATTATTTAAAACTACTTTTAAACTACTTAAAACTATTTTCTAAAATTTCAAGCTGGTTAATAAGGTGGAATGTTTATGTTTAAATCTTGAATTTAAATACGAATTGGGTTAAATGAAGTTGCAACCTAAATTGAAATTCGAAATGATTTTGAAATCGAAATGGGATATTGAGGCGAAAAATGATTTTTGAAACAAAATCTTACATTTTGAATAGCTATGATGATATTTGAAATGGATTTGATTTTTGAAATGAATATGATATTTTGATATCAATTATGAATCGATTGAAATGTAAAAGAGCCACCGGTGTAATAATACGTAGTTATTAAAGAGACCGGGATCGGATATGGACATACTCTCTGTCGATACCGAAAACCACTTTAATAACTATTATACGCGGAGTGTTGATCCAGAATGAAGTGGATGGTTTGGTGAACGCGTTGATTGAAGAAAGAGAACGATATTGGATGACCCTTGACATGACTAAAACAGGAGCCACGCGGGGCCATTGAGGTTCGCCATCTCTAGCGGACACACTTCTTCGATACCATATCTATTACTTTTGTGATTCGATTTGGATGCACCCCTCGATTTGGGAGTGTTGTTTCGCGGTGTTGAGGTAGCTGCTGGTTATGCTCAACATCAGTCCGGATCACGCAACTACTAGTATCCTAGTTGGTATCGCCTCATGTACCTTGTCATACTGATTATCCTATTCGCGACCACTACGTTTTGTTTTGTGTTATACCTATGGGGTACCCTCTGATAACCACTAGTTTATGGTGGGGCTTACGGTGCTGTATAGACTATGGCATTGTAAAAATGTGTTAAGGGGAATTATGGTAACGCCTTAACGCTATTTTAATACTTTTACTTTACTGTAGACATATTATAATAGCGTATTGTACTACATAGTAGATAGTTTAACGGATCCTTGAGAGATGGAAAATCCCGTAACATCTCTTGAGTTATTGCACGCACGTTGACACTAGATATGAGATGTCAAACCCCGTAAACATCTCTGACGCCGTTACACTCATATTTATTTACGATTGATTTAACTTTCATAAGGATATTTTAGTCCTGACTCGAGTGTTTTGTCTTTTCATTACGCTCTGGTCAGACCTGAGTTTTTCAGCTTATTGAAGATCTATTCTAGAGGAAGAAGACGAAGATTTGGTATACTATTACTCTTATTATCTTTGCATCATGTTGTCTGCTGCATTATTTTATTTGTTCTGTTGTATATCTATAACTCTGATAAAGGTTGTATAAATAATGATCAAGGTATTGTAAACAGCTTTATGAACTGTTTATTTGACTATTATATTTTATCGTTCCGCTGCAAGATTCTGTGTTGTTTCATTTCCTTTATTTCTCTTTCTTTTCCTTTCTTATTTACCCCAATAACCATCTGCCCTTTTGAATGGTTTGGAATCGGCACGTGTATTGGATCGTCGGTTTAAACTGTCCAAAAAGGCGGGTCGTTACATATATGGTTGCTTGGATGTTAGGAATGATAATATTAAATTATTATCATCGTTGTGTAAAAAGAATTAACTAGAAATTGAAAATATAACCAAAGTTTAAGGGAATAAATTCATTATGAAATGAAATTTATAAATATGAATTATAAATGTAAATTATAAATTGAAATATAATCAAATGAGAATTTGTATCAGCATAAGCTGTGCAAATGAATTATAGTTAAAATTTATTTAAGCAGGATTTGGAAATTTAAATCCCGGAGATTCGGAAGTGTTTATCGAAGTATTTGAAGATAAATGATAGCATTATTGTTTTAAAGGTATTTCTGAAAGGAAATTTGTTTTAAATGGATTTTGAAAGTGATATAGCATTGAAATCACTTGGATTAATGGGAAATAATTCTGATGATGACGGTCGCATCATCAGTATTCATTTTCGAATTCCTAAGTGACGGATTGCTACCAAATTGATTTGTTCAGAAAAGCTAGTGGTTTTTGAAAATTTCAAAGGAAATTTGTTGGGAATAAAACCAAGATTGGTTTGACTTTTGAGAAATGTGATTTGTGATGTTGAAGATTTCAAAATAATTTGAAACCAAAAGTCGGGTGTTTAAAAATCCTGATGAGATAGGTTGTAAGCTTATAAATTGAGATGATTTTTAAATCAGGAAAGGAATATAAGCTTTGAATGTTGGAAATTTGAATTTAAAGTGAAAAGTTAAAATGAAATTAACTTGGACTGGTAAATAAAATTTAACTGGATTGAAATTAATTGAATAGGTTGAAAATAATATCCAGTTGTATTCGAATTAAGTTGAAATCGAATTGAGTTAAATAAATCCGAGTTAAAATAAAATTGAATTGGAATAAAAATTCAATTGAATTATTGAAATGGAATTAGATTCTTACCTGAATAAATGGAAAATAAATTGGATAAGGATTGGATTGAAATAAATAAATCAGAATAACTTGTAAAAGAATTTAGAAATCCATGGTAATAAAAAATGCATGGAATAAAATATGCTTGGGTTATAAATAAGCATAAGGCTTGAGTTAAAAATAAAAGATGAATATATTCAAGCCTATAATGAATGGAAATGTGTAAAATAATAAGTTGTGACTTATAAAATTTTAAAGTGAAATAGAAAACCCAAATAAATATTTTTGATGAGTTGGAAAATAAAACAAAAATCTAAACTTAAATTATGAAATAAATTGAACTTAAGAAAATTTAATGAAGAGATTTTGAGATTAAAATCAAGTTCTAAATTTTAAATTAGGGAAAAACTAATTAGATAATAAATTAGATAATGAAATATGTAATTGGAAATAAAACTCAAGTCATAAATCAAATTCGACTTAAATTATTGGTGAAGTAAATGAAATTGAATTGTGAGTTCATGAAATTGGGTGGTAAATTGAAAATGGATAGTGGATTCAGAACTTGAGTTATTAATCAAAATTTGACTTGAGGTGTAACAAATTAAATATAATCGGAAATGTATTGAATAAAAAAAGAAGAGATTGGATTAAAATAGTAATGGTTTAAATTGAAAATAAAATCTAAATAAGTGGAAATAAATTGGAAATGGCCATGTAATCAATTGAATGAGGTAAATCTGAAAATTTAAATTTTATAATAACTAATCAAAAGAAATTGTAGATTTAAAATGAGGTTTAATTGAGGTAGAATTAAGTTGAATAGAAGAGAAAAATTTACTCGTAAAATGAAAATGAGCTTAAGTATAAAAATTTGAATAAATTGAAGTAAATTGACTTAAGCTGAATAGATGGAGGAGAGTTTAATTGAATTCAACTTAAACTAAGTTTAATAATATTGGATTGGTTTTCAATCAAGTGAAAATAAATTTTAATCGAAATAAAATTCGATTAGTTAGCGATAATATGTAATGGAATGTAATTCTTAATTAAATAATTGTAACCATTTAAATTGTTAAGGAATTGAAATAACTGGAGACAATAAGGAAAATAGAATGTTTTCAAGTTAATAGAATGGTTTTAAATGAACGCGGATAAGAAATGAATCGCAAATGAATAGATCGTGAATAAAATTGAAATGGTTATTGAATGAAATAGCCTGGATTGTTTTCGAGCTAAATAAAATAGTTTGGAATAGACAAATATGGAATGAAAATGGTTATAAATTTATTAGAACAGTGGAATTAGTAAGAAAATTGTATAAGTTGCTTACGGAAAAATGTTTGGTGTGAATTTCTTTTAGAATTCATGTGTTTAACTATTGCAGATAAGGGAAATATTGTTAAACTTCATATATTTGGCACTTACATGTTTAAATTGAGTAAGTACAGGTAGCGGAAAGCCGTGTGGCTGGATTTTGGGCACACTAACTGCTAAATAAATAAGCTATTTGCTTAAAAATGCTAAATAAGGTACGCCTACGAAATAGAAATAGGAAATATGAACTGTTTTTGGTTTTTCCGACCGGGTGGGTCGATGTATATATATTTATCTCTTTTGTCAAATTGCAAAAGCTCCTCCGTAAAAAGGAGACTCTGCCAAAAAATTTCGAAAATTTTGGAAGTTAGAATTTTTTTTCGAAATTTTTGGAAAATTTTGTTAACGACAAAACGATTTCAAACTAGAAATTGAAATAAACTAGTAAATGAAACTAATTTAAAATAATGACATGAATCAGTATAAATGAAAAATAAAATTTAAATATTCAGAGTTAAAGATAAATTGAATTCATATGGAAATGAAAGAATCAATTTGAATAGAAATAGATATAAACTAAAGTGGTAAGGTAAAAATAAATATAAGGAACATATTTCATGCTTATACTAACTTAAGAGGGAATGGTGAATTCTTAAATGAAAATTGATACTACAAATATAGTCTAAGTTAATACTGGAATGAATAAATATTGACATTTTGTAAAGAAGCCGATAAAATGTTTTTGGAATGCTGTGATTGGATATTAGTGCTAAGCAGGATATGTAGGTATTATAAAGAGGAAAGAGAATTGATTTTGATTTCAGATGATAAATTTGAATTGCTCGACAAAAGGTATATGTTTAAATTTCTATGTGAAATTTAATTGGGATGTTGATCGAGCCACTTGGCTTTTTGTTTTCTTTTGGGATTTGGGAGCCCGTAGAGGCCTTTTGTAGTTGTACCTAGCTAGCCGTGCAAAGGAGACGCTGGCGAAATTTTTCGAGAATTTAGGAAGTTAGAAAAATTTTGAGAAAATTTTGATATTTCTAAATTTAGTTTTGAATTATAATTTGAATGATTGAGCAAGTAATAATATTTGAATAAGTAAAGTTATTTGAAAACTATGGAAGTTTTGGAAGTTGGTTGAAGTAATAGTGGGTCTTTAATAAAAAGAATGTGTCATGGCAAGTTAATTAAACTGTTTGATTTTGGAAAATAGTAACGGGTATTGGACCATTCTTCCTAATTAGTAATTTCGGGGACGAAATTCTTTTAAGGGGGAAGGAATGTGAGGATCCGGAATTTTTGAGCATTTAAAATTGGAGTATTTAATTGATTTTAAATGTTTAAAAGTTTAATTTTTAACTTGAATTAAAATATCACAATTTATTTGATGATTAAATCATTAAATTAAATAATTTGAAGTTGGGTAAAATGTTAAATCTGGAATTTTAAGCCTGTTAAAAATAATTTGAAGGCTTATAAAAGTTATATTGATAATACTGAAGAGAATAGAAGCGTTAAAATTAAATTTAACAGTGATTTGTTCAGTTTTAAAATTTTATCGTTTAAATTGAATTTAAAAATAGCCTTCCGAGGTATAGTCTCAGAATTCGACGAAACCAGCTCCATTGGGTCCGTAATATTGAATTATTATCGAATTTCAATTTTTGTGGCGTTTGGAGTTGTCGTGTGAGCGTACGACATATAAACGCACTGGAATTTATATCGGGAATCTAATATAAAAAATAAAAAATCTTCCTTTATACGCCTCTTTTGATTTTAAATAACCATCTTCCTATATCTGAATCAAATCCCAGCCATTCTTTTTTTGCAAAATGGAATGTACACGTTCCATTGTCTTCTCCTATACGCCACTCTATCCTATCTTCCTTTGAAAGCTAACTGATCTTCATAAAAAAAGAAATCGATATACAGATGGAAAAAAAATAAGGGCTTCATCGAATTCTTCGTCTTCTCTCTTAAATAAAAAAATTTCAACCAAGTAATCGAAATCAAACTCCCCTTGTTAAAATCCATGACCGCGACTTCCAATCCCTAAATCACAGAGCCGACCGTTTCAAAAAAAAAAATGTAATCAAGCAAACAAATTGAAATCGAAGGACGAGGTACGGTCACGACCGCGCGCACATGCGCGAAGGGGAAGGGGGCGGCGACAACTACTAGGCGATGGTTGGTACTGGCTCGCGCAGGGTTGAGGCCGATCTAGAGTTGCAATTTGGCGCGAGTTACGTCAGCATGGTCGCGCGCGTCGAGGCGAAGAGGATGTTGGCATGGAGGAGATGAATGTGAGGTGGTGGTCAGCAGGCAGAGCACGAAGTCAAGTTGCGTGATGTTTGGGAATGGAGCGGTTGTTGCAAGCGATGAAGTTGACTCGTGACTGTAAGGTATAAGGCAGTTAGGTATGACTTTGTGATTTATTTAATTACTAAATTTGGGTTGTTAAAAGGAAATTATTTTACAGTAAGGTTTATGATACTATTTGTTTAAAATCTATATACATAAGGTAAGATTTTTAAATCCGCGGTATGATATAAAAATTGTTATTTTTAATTCAAGTATATATACATATATATAGGTAGTTTCAAATGGGAAATTTTTTTTAGCTTAAAACCATTAGTTAATTAAATTATTTTTAGTATATGGGTTTCAAAAGCAAAGATTAGTTTAAAACGAATTATTAGTTAATTAAATTATTGGTTAACTAAATTCATCAAATTGAAAATTTAATTGCTAGTTAATTTAATTTGTTTATGGTAAATTATTGGTAAATTATCTTAGATGTTAATAAATCATATTGTACAAGGTTAAAACTAAATCTTTAGTTGATTGGATTTTATTAAAAAGAAAATGAACAGTTGAATAAATTTTTAGCTAATTAAATAATTTAATAAATTGTATAAATTATTATACAAGGTCAAGTACTGTGAAGAAACAAGCTGGTCTGGGGTGGATTGCATAATTAAAATCAAAGGTGAGTTAATCTCACTCAGCTGAATTTAAATTTAAATTTAAAAGATTAAATTTAAATAATTGTTTGAATGGTTGAATTGATTGATGTGATATAGTATGATATTTTGGAATTGGTGTATTATATTGTGCTAACATTTGTGGATGCAGGGAAAAACATGTTGGAGGGATCCAACTGGATCCCTCAACATTTATTTAAATTATTTAATACCATATGTTGTGATTTATTTGATATTCTATGATGAATTATATTAGAATATTGAATGCTATCCTTCGATTGGATATAATTGGGTATGATGAATTACCAAAAGTATATAAATTGGATTTTGGAAAGATAATAAAAGACGTGAAATTGTAAGTAAAATAATTATAGAAATTTGAATAAATTTTTAAATGAATTGGAAAGAAATAAAGTGACTTTAAAATTCTAATAAATAAATCTTGAGTATAGAAAGGAAATTTGAATAAATAGAAAGTTAATGAATTTTAATCTTCAGTGATAGTATTTAAAAGAACAAAACATTTATTTAAAATTTAAGATTTAAATTATTGAAAAGAATAAAGAAGAAATTGGGAAAAGCTGAAATTTGTATATTTCAGTTAAAAAGGTTTAAAATCAAACGGGAAATAATAACAATTATAATAAGTCCATAACTAATGAATTTTGAAATGAATTGAGTAATTAAAGAAACTTATTTCAAATGAAATAAATTGAAAATCAATTTGGGGAAATTAATTTAAGTGATTGAAGTTGGAATTTTTCTCTGGATAACCAAGTACATTTTTTTTAAAAGTAAATTTTTAAATATAAATTAAAGGTTTTAAAGTTGTTTTTAAAAAGCAAGTTTTGTAAAATTTATTATTTCTAATATTTAAAGTCTAAAGTAAGTATTTTCTTTTAATCTATTATAGCAGTAATTATTTAAGAAGTGACTTAGTATTTTGTTTTTAAAAAGTGAAAATCTAGTTTTATATTTTATTAAGTAACCTTATTTTCAAATATTCATATAGTATGTATTTTTAACAAATTCTTGAAGTTGTTTTAACTTAAATGTTTTAAAATATATTTCAAAGTAAAGCGTTTAAATTATTTTTAAAATCTAAAGTTTTGTGCTTGGTAATTTCAATGGAGATAGAAAATATTTGGGAAAGTTTATTCTGAAAAGGAAAGATGGTTTGAAACTGTTTTCAAAGAATTGAAAATAGAAATATATCTTGTGAAGATGTTTTGAGATCAATAAATAATTTGGGAAATTATGTATTGTTGGATGGATGTTTGTGAATATTAATTGATAGTTAAATAACCGACTATCAATATTGGACAAATGCGTTGATCGTTTCGAAGAGACCGGGATCGAGATTTATTTATCGAAAACCACTTCGATCCGGTTTGTACGTTTTGTGAAAATGAGTTTGGACTCGAAGATGGAGCAGTGAAGTGTAAGGGCTAGTCGCTACTAATCCTGAGGATATTTCCAAAATGGATGTAGTAGGAATAGTGCCTTCGGTTCCGTTCGAACCCGGGACGGGCTTGTATGGATGAATGCTTCCGGAACATCGTCAGGTGGACGATGGGCATTCTAAGGGATATGTTCTAAAAAGGTAACGCTTAGCCTCAAGCCTCATCAAATGGGAATGACTGAAAATCAGGGGTTATGCAGCAAGGCTAGGTGGGTAGCACCCAAGCAGGGTGAGGTCATCCTTGCCTAGATGTCCCTTTTATTTCGGCTTAGTGGGCGGTTGCTGATCCCAACCGCGGGGTGATCTCACTCAGGATTATCTAGTAAGGGGGTAGTCCCGGTCTTGTGTTGCAGGTGAGCGGGCGTACTCCTCGGTACTGTGATCTAGGCCACGTACTATGACAGGTGGTACCCCAGTGCCTAGTCATTAGTTGGAAATCCATTCTCCCTACGAGCCTTGTACGAGTTTTGTTTGTATTACCCACTCTGTGGCTAGTAGCTAGAATTTAATGAATGTAACAATTTTGGCTATTTTATAAGTATTTGTACATATACCTTATTATAATATCAGAGGATTTCTATAAAAATTGTTTTAGCTATCGTAAGGTAAAAACCCGACATGTTTATTTGTGGCGTGGTCTTACGAGATGCTTTTGTTTTCAAAGGATTTTTGAAACTTTAATAATCAATTGGGTGTGATTTTCTCACGCTGGTATTCCAGACTGACTCGGGTGTTATTTAACTGTAATGCTCGGGTCAGACCGAGTATTATAGGATACAGGATATGATGCTGTGGAGCTCAGGAAACGAGCTGGATGACGATACGTACTTCCGTACTTGTATGTATATATATATATATATATATATTCCGCTGTGTTGAGTTGCTGTGTATCCATTTGTATGTTATTGATGTTGAGCTGTGATTGATGTACTCTGATGATGTAATATATAAACTGATATATTTGATCTTTGAGTAAAGATTATTTATTATCTATTATATTTTATTC
Organism: Allium cepa; assembly: GCA_030765085.1. NCBI lineage: Eukaryota > Viridiplantae > Streptophyta > Magnoliopsida > Asparagales > Amaryllidaceae > Allium > Allium cepa. Next base: position 67,258,999 of record CM060935.1, read on the forward strand.
CGCTGCGATGGTTATATTTTGATGTTGTCTTCTATTTTCTCCTTCTACCTCTTCTTCTTTAACCCAAATGGTTCGTATTTCTGTACAACTTGAGTTGATTTAGGTAGAATAGCATTGACTCAAGGGGTACGGATTTGCGGGTCGTTACAACAAGCATCAAACCACGACCTGGGCCAAAATATCCAACAATCTTTTCCTAGCTCTGAATAGATAAATGTTGCTTAATTTTCTTGCATGTAAAAGATAAGCCAGTCAGCACATCCGATCTAGGCTTGTTCCAAGTCAATCTGTGTAACAGACGTATACAAATGTCAAAGACAAGTCGATCGGCACTTTAAAGCCAGATCCAATCTAGGCCGATCCACTCAACAAACACGTCAGGGATACAACCGTCCTACCAAGCTCAAGACGACATACAACCAACTCGTTTGAATAGGCCCAACTCAAAAGTGACCAGCTTTTGGCCCAACTATATCTTAGCCCACCAACAACTGGCCCCTATAACCCGTCTCATCACCACATGATCGGCTCAGCACTTCCCCTTCAGCTTTATCCTTAACAATCTCTTATTTTGTTCCTAAAAATCTTTGGCAACAAGCAACTGATCATTACTATGCAAATGAAGCTTCTTTTCAGCCTTATTTCCTTGAAATCTGTGCTATGCAACAAAAAGTATGACTGAGTATACCAACTACAGTGACTGTCTACCAAAATACACCTACTTCTGTGTCATGCTGCTTTACCATTTGCAAATATGCTCCTTGTACGGAAAAATAGCTGGCATGCACCCCAGCCACATAATTGTACCATCTTTCATGTTGTCCTCCATCGGTTGAAGTGTGTAGATTTATGTTCAGGAGTGATTCTCACCTATTAACTGCGCTTAACCATCCAATGATCAATCTAAGCTGTTATAGATACCCCTTTCCATGCACTACAACATGGATTGATTTTGGGATTCAAAACTCATTTTCTACATAGAAAATTTGAGGGCTCTTGAGTTTAGAAACTTTGTAACCTTAATTGTTTGATTTCATATATTCTCTTGTAAATCCTTATAATTGTGAGAGATCGATATGGTAAGAAATATTCACAGTAGGCACAGGCAAACTTAGCTGAACTACTTTGCGTCTTGTGTTATTTACTTATCTTATCAGGCATTTGAATCGATCAGCTTCAAAGTGAATCTAGATGTGGAGATAAAGACTCAATGGATCAGGAACTTGAGGGCATGCTTGTGATGGCGAGAAGTAGCACAAGAAGTTTGAGGAAGATTGACGCAAGCCCCACACTGTCGGTACCGACTACAATCATGGTCAGTACTGAGTTGATTCCAAGGGGGGCCTATTTTCAAGTATTGTGTGCTTAAGGTATATATGCAAGCATAGGGTAACACCCACTTTTGGGACGTGCAAACATGCTCGGTACCGACCATATTTCGGTCAATACCAACATGATTATATTACATGAGTTTGACTTGTTTTTCTTTCTTGGCTTTGTGGATCTAAACTCTTACCTAGTCTTCCGTGATCAAGCAACTATGGTGGTGGATTTTGACCGTAAATATGAGAGTTATATCAGTGTGAAACGGACTTTAAAACTCTAGAACATGGGAGAACTCTTTCTTTACACTCTCGCCTCCATAGAACTAACTTTGCCGTGAATTCCCCCCAAACCAAAGATTACTTTGTTTTTTAGACTTAAAATTATTATAGAGTCATATGTATTCATGGCAAATCTAAAAGTAAGAAGATTAAGTGGATGCAGACACTTGATTTGGCTGAACTACTATAAAAAGTTCCGTTTTCTTGCTATTTTTAGTTTCTTGTGATTGATCTATTCTCTTTTTTGCCAACTGGGGGTGTTATGTTACTTTTTGACCCAACACTTTTTGTGCCTTCATTGAGAATAGACTTCTCGGGCAAAGGTCTAGCTTAGAACTTTGAATCTCAAGCATATAGAAGTTAGATCCAACAGATTGTTGTTGTGATCTAAAGCCACCAAGATTTGGAAAGGAATCTACATCAAATCTAAAGATAATGGCCCCGAAGAGAACTTCTACTAGATCAGGAGCTGTCGTTGGAGGAGAAGATGAAGCTTCTACCGAGATTAGAAATGTGATCCCATTTTTTTAATTATTTTAAAGCAATTGCAGGATAGTGAAGGTTTTATTGGAAATAATTAATAGTCAATTTTTTTAATCTCTGCTCTCTACGGAAAAAAGTATGAGGTCTTAATGAGCAAAATAAGGTTTCGGTAAATTTTAAGATCATAATAGAATGAATTAATTTTAGCTACAATCTTTTTTCACCACTCTATTTCTTGTATTTGTGCATAATTACCTTTATGTATAAAATTTGTAATTCTCTATAATATAGCTAATTTAGCTTATTATTTCACAAAATTAATAGTGAAGATTTGGTTTTACCTCTTATTTTCAGAATTGAAGTGTGAAAAACTCTTCATAAAAATATGTTTTACATTATACCCCAAATTTTAATTTCATTAAAATAATGTTCTTTGTAGGAAATTAAATCTGAATAATGATAGCATGTTTCTATGATTAAAATATTTTTCTTGAATTTTTTTTGCAAATCTATAAATATTTGTAGAAAAATTGTAACAACCCGCTTTTTCGACCATCCAAAGTCGACATTGAATACAACCATGGTATTCAAATGTAGAACATCCAATTGCCGGAAAGACAGATTGTTAGGGTTAAATAAAAGAAAAGAATAGAGAATAGGAAAATCAGAATCTCATAGCAGAATCGACAACATATAATACAACAAGGACAGTAAAAATCATCACTTCAAAATATAGAGTACAACAGAGTTAAAAACAAACCTTATTAGTTGGAAAGTTATAAAATTATGACCTTACAATTGCTGATAGGTATATAATATAATATGGTGGAAAATAAAACACTACAGTAGGTGAACATCCAGCTCTTCTCCAATAACTCCATATCACCAAAGCCAGCCTGAGAAAAACTCAGTTTGACCCGAGCATTATAATAAAATAAGATCCAGTTTAGTCTGGAAAACCAACGCAAGAAAACTCAAGTAATATGATGAATATATAAAATTTCTACAACACTACACCGCTAATGCGGTACAGGATTTTACCTTAGAGGAACAATATCCATAACTGAAGAAATGGGAAATAGATCGAAACAATAATCCAATCAAGCAAGAATGAGAATAAATAACAGAAACAATCCAAATAAAAGGGGTTTGTACTAGTAATAAAAAATCCCATACTAAATGAATGAGCATAAATAATAACAAATTACAGACTCGAAAGAATAGTCACATAATCGAATATAGAGAAGAGCACAAGACAGTTCTCCATGCAACTAAGGAAATAATTCAAAGATTTAAATTAACAACAATGGAAAAGAGAAGTTTTTCCAACAATGACTAGGAGGGTGCATACCTCTTACCCAAAGTATACCTATAGAAATATACTTAAGAACTATGATGGCTCTCGAATATGTCTAAGCCGGACCCCGCCAACGGTTACCGAGAATCCAAGTATTTCACATCTCAATGCACAACAACCAAATCAAATTTAGAGTGGATGTGAAAATACCCTAATGGAGCAACCCCATATAGCATGGCTTCCACTCGCTCTTTGGGTCTAGTCGTTTTTCGATAAAGGACATCAAGTACAAATGAGCAACACATCGTCTTAGAGCGACGAAATACAAAGAAGAAAGTAGAATCAAAGTCGATAATCGACAAATCAACTATCTGGAATGATAAATCAATTGTTCACACTTGCGCTTGATTTGTACATCATAAAACTTTTAAGGACATTTTAAAACACTCTTTAAAATATTATTTTAAAAGGGACAAATTATAATTTCTATGTGTATTAAAACCAATGTCAAAACAAACGTCAAAGCATTGTTTATATACACCAAAAACAATTTACACTTAGTTTTATTCAAAACAATTCTTTTTAAAAGATCTTTTTGTTTATCAACTATTATTTATAAAATTAAAACAATATTTATTATCCTAAAAGGTAATAAATCAATTAAATTACTTTTATAGATTTAAAATCAAAAGTTAACCATTCCAAAGGATAGTTTATAACATCCTTTAAAAGTCTTTAAAATCACATTAATTTTCCCAAAGATAATAAATCAAATTTATAACCTCTTTAATAAATCAATCAATTATCTTTATTTAAATAGCTAATTATTTCAAAAACCCTTTTATTAAATGAGTAAATTGATTTAAAAACCTTTATTAAATTAGATAATTAAGTTAAATAACTTTGTTAAATTAATTAACTTTAAATATCATTAGTTTAAATGATTAATTACATTCAAATATCATTAATTAGGATGACTGCTTAAATTTCAAATACCAGTACTTAAAATAATTAACTAAATTCAAATGTCATTAATTAAAATGGTAAATTAGATTTAAATATTGTTAATTAAATTAGTTTACTACATTTAAAATATTATTAATTAAAATGTTAAATTAAACTCAAACATCATTAATTAAAATGATTTATTAACTTAAGACGTCATAACTTAAAATGATTACATAAATTCAAATATCATTGATTAAAATGATCAACTAAAGTAAAATGCCATTAATTAAAATGATTAATTAAACTCAAATCTCATTAACTAAAATGCTTAATTAACTTTAAACATCATTAATAAAAACAATCTATTAAATTCAAGCAATTCTTCATTGAAATGATTAAATAAATTCAAATATCATTAATTAAAATGATTAATTAGATTCAAACAATATTAGTTAAAATGATTTATTAACATAAAACATCATCACTTAAAATGATTACTTAAATTTAAACATCATTAGTTAAAACGATTAACTAAAGAAAATTATCATTAATCAAAATGATTAATTAATTTTAAACATAATTAATGGAAAAAATATTAAATTCAAATAATCATTAATTAAAATGATTAATTAAATTAAAATATCATTAATTAAAAAGATTAATTAGATTCAAACATCCATGATCTGTTAACTTAAAACAACACTACTTAAAATGATTAATCAATTTAAATATCTATTTCATGAAAATAGAAGCTCATGACGACACACATGAAGAGTTTAGGAGATGATATTCAATAATTGATGATATAGTGAAAATTGCTATAACAACACTTAAACAACTTAAATAGAATATCACGACTAATTACAACTAAACATCAGTATAAGCAGCATAAGGAAATCAATAACAATTATTGGCAAGAAACTCCTCAGGGTTTCTCTACAAATATAACCTGCAAAACAATGGTTACAAACAATACACACACACACACTATCTGAACCATCAACCAAGCATTCAACAATAAACTTATAGCATCACATATATTATATATTAAATTTAAATGTGTGTAAACTTACTGAAATTTTAGATATCGTCGAAGCATTCTGATTTGAACTAAAATCGAACAACATTCGATTTAGCTTGAAATTCTACAAGTCTAACCTCCTTCAATCCAATTCCAAAACGTAGAGAATGCTTTCAAGAGTGCAATGCAACTGACCATGCTCGATTTGGATCTCGTATGAGTAAGATATGAGTTAATGAATAATCAACAATTTAATTAAATAATTAATTAAACATTATTTACGTTTTAAACCCTATTCCTCTTCCTCATTCAAAAACACTACCGCCCCTAAACAATACTCAACGACTTTATCACCTCGTCGTCGTCACTCTGCCTCTCCAACCGCCGCCGCTTCTTCACCGAAGCACGCCCCAACCACGAACTCCCCTACGCCACCGGCCTTGGCCACCCTAAACACCCGACGACAATGAAAACGCTCAAAAACACAATCGCCATTAAACAAGAATTGTCGCCGCCTCGCACCGTCGATTGATGATCCAACTTGTCAAAATGTTTATCTCATCGTCGCGAACAACTTCGATGTTGGGGTCAAGGCTTGAAAACACCTTAGGAGGCCGCCATGGCTGCTTGCCGTTGGATGAAGAGAATATACAAATGGCGGCTATCTATTAGGCATTAGGATTTGAACAAAATGAATGGATATGGGTGTCCTTATATTGGATTTCTAACCGATACTATTCACGCTTATAAATTGACGAACTCCAATCGAGACGTGCTTATTGGTGTTCCCAGCTAAATACCCCTGTTCTGAACTTAATAGAACTAGTTTCAGGACCTAATTCCATCATACATAGAAGTTTTCTATTTAAATCTAATTATATTATTTTAATTTTCTAAAATTTATTGCTACACGAGCTCACTCAATCGTACAGTATGTCTGATCGTCACGAAACTCGTTGGCATATAACAATTTATTATTTTCGACTCTAATGGCACCAGTGTCATCAAAATCCAAGAAAGTGCCTCAAAATGATATTTTCACATATTTAAATAACGTTTATTTTTGATCCAATTATCGATATTTATTCGATCTACTTATTATTGCAATCAAAATTTACAAATTCAATTCACCAATATTCTATATAAATTAAAAGGAGTTAAATAAGATTATTAAATCAAATTAAATTAATATTTAATTCATAATTCAAATATTTAAACGATTACTATATTTAAGTAATCCTTATATATGCGTATAAGTTATCAAATTTCAAAAATCCAATTATTTAAATATTTAAAATCAATTAAGAATTAAAATTCAATGGTTAAAATTCTAGGTTGTTACATTCTCCCCCATAAAAGAACTTCATCCCTGAAATTCTCAAGGAAGAAAATGTCATGGAACCCTTAAGGTTTAAAACTTATTAATTAAAATAAATTATTAAACTTATTACTTAATCAATTCTTAAATATTATGGAAAATTTCGGCAGCACCTCCTTTGCGTGGCTCGATACGAAAAACTACAAATCGCTACTATGGGCCCAAAACCAATCAAAAGAAAACAAAAGCCAAGTGACCTTCCATATCTGGGGCATAAAATCATCAACCAAACAAAACACTAAACTTCTAAATCTGCTATATACTTTTTTGCATTTAATTTATATTTTAGCAAGCAATTTATCATCTCGATGCAAATACAGATGCGCATGAAGTCAAGTAGAAATCTCTTGCTTCCTTGTACGAGTCATACTGATAGAAGAGAAATATACTAGCTATCTCTATCATAAATTCAAATAGCATAAGCAATATAACATTCATAGGCAACAAGGCCATATAATGCAACTGATAATAATAATGCACTCTATATGCAAAAACTAGCATGATATAAATCTACATACAGTCTAATATGAAATAAAGCTACATGTGATCAAAAAAGCAACATATTAACCATATGCAACAAAATACAGAGAATATCCTATAACAAATGCTATGCATCCAATTTTTTCAAACTATAAATTTTAGAACCAAATGCTCTTTTTTTATATTCAAAAATATATTTTAAAACTCTCTCAAAAAGAAATATATCAAACTAGATCCAACATGACTAGGAGGGTGTGCCCCCCTTTGGAGCATGATATAACTCTAAACAAAAACAATAGAGCCTCCAACAGTATTCGTGTATCTCCAAAAAATAATAGAGTAAATACACATGGCGAGTCTCAAAATGGAGAAACTCCCAATTGCGCTTTGATTTTAGTCATTCATCACAATAAATAAAAATATTATAAAGCACTTTGCAAGTATTTATGGGAACAAATACCAATTTATATCGAAATAATAATATTTCTCAAATACTTCGAATTATACTATTCTTATTTCTTTCCACAATCATTCCAAAAATTTCTTTTAAAACAATTTTAAAACCACCGGGATTTAAGTCCTAATAAACAAAAATTCAAAAACCTCTGTTTATAAATTCAAACTTTATGAAGTATGGTATATAAATAAAATGTTAAATGACTTATCAAACAAGATTTAGGATTTTGCTTAAGTTCACAAATTTTCTTAAGTCGCATATTAATTATACAATTATACTTAAGTTTGTATGATATACATAAATCATCCGTACGCTATATTTGATCCGGTCACTCACTCAGATACATAAACTCTACTTCCAAATTAGTATTGCTCACTCGACCTCTTTATGGTGGACTCCGATCAGATTCCTCGATTAGAAACTTCCGTTCTCCTTATGTAGCCATAAACTATGAAGATAACTTCAGTATCATATCGAGAATCCAAATCAAGTGTTTACTGACAAGAATCAAGTAAGAGATAGGAATGTCTTCACTCTCTAAAATACAAATATCAAAATATCAAAATCAATATATGTATGTCGACATACAATCTGCCGGTATGTCGACAATATACTTCAGATTTTTGAAAATCAGTTTTCTCTCTTAAATTCAAAATATAACTTTATAACCACCAAATTTAGAATTCTTTCTCATTTATCTATCTTCTTCTTTTTGTAAATTTCAATTAAAATAAAATTAATGGATTCCTTAAGTTTCAAACGTCCAAGAGAAGAGACTTCCCCTTTTAAATTCAAAACCTCCACTTTAAACCCCTTCCGAACCACGACCTTGGCCAAAGTAATCAAGGTAGAAGTTGATCTGAAACATGTCCTTAAGATGCTTTCATAAATAGAGGTCGTTCAAATAAGCCTCTTAAAATAACAAGAAAAGTAAGAGTGCATTCTTCGGAATCTCTAGAAGCATCTATTGGATTATGCAGCCAATCTGATAATTATCGACGAAGAAACTCCTAATCTTGTCATTACCAACATAATGAATGATAAAGAAGAAGAAGAAGAAGAAGAGGAAGAAGTGGAGAAGGAGGAAGATGTCACTGAGGTGACGAGAAGTCAAACGTGTAAGAGAAGTGTGCTTCGATCGTGATGGAAATCTCATGGAACAAAAAATGATCTTTTTGTCTCCACTATCCCTTTTTCCCATCCATAAGTCTCCTATGTTCGAAAGGACACTTTAATTTGTACATTTAAGTTTGGTTTGTCAATATTTGGTTTGTTAGTTTTATTAGAATTTGATATGGTTTATTTAAGTATGAATACTTGGATAAATAATTTGATTTATATAGTTTGATTTTAATAAAGATTATCTTATCTTATTTATTTAAAGTCTCGATATATTAATTATCATATCATATTACATCATGTTTGATATGCTTCAATTATTTTTAGTCCATAGTTATTTATTTTAACTTACTGTTTCTAAGTATTTTATTTAGGATGAGTTTTATGTTTTCTTCCATTTTTGTCGATGACCAAGTTGGAGAAAAATATAAAATATACACATGCATATATGCATGGGGGTTATGTAATTCAGAGAGAGTTATATCATATTTTATACAATAATATCTAATAGTTGTCATCATCAAAAAGGGGGAGATTGTTAATACCTCGGTTATTGATTTTAATGATAACAACCGTATACAATCGTATAAAATATTGATACTAATGTTTTGCCAAGTTATATAGTATATAGTGCAGAAAATTACAGGGCATTGAATTGAAGCTATATTTTATAAAGACTCAAAAGATAGATATGAAGGCTCATGTGTACAAAGCCCAAAATATGAAGATCTCAAGATTATGATCTAGTGTATAGAGTCATAGCTTATATTGTCAAAATCCTTGATAGGAATCTTTAATCTTTATCTCCTATTTTTCTATCTTTTTTATTATCAAACAAAATAAATTTTCAAAAATAAATTTCAAAAATAAATTACAAAATATTTTATAAAAGTTTTCAAAGTTCAAAATGTTTATAAATTATTTTACAAAGTATCAATTTTTTTTTTTACAAAGTATAGGATTTACAAAACATTTTAAAAGAAACAAGTTTTCAAAATATACATGCATATGTCGAAATATATATGCATAAAGTGTGTTGATATTGTTGAGTATGCGCTTGGCGCTTATATGATTTTTGTTTGATGATACCAAACATATATACATTCATTTAAATGTATTTGTTAATGTACTATTTTATGTTTCATAGATTAAATAAATATTTGTTGAATTAAATAAAGTACACAGAATTTGAATTTAAACAGAAATTTTATTCAAACAAATATTTATTACAATCTTAAATAGTACAAATTCAAGCTCTCACTATGCATATACAATTTTGAATACATCACGATTTCAATTTACACTAATAACCTCACTACATATCACTCACACTCGTATTTTGTCTTCAACTACATTCCAGTTTGAATCGAGCATCTGAGCAATCTGCAAAAATATTCACCAACGCAGTAAAATTGAAAAAGAAATATTTTTGCAACAGAAAATGAAATATGATTTTTGAAAATATTATTTGCCTCAGTTATTTGGGTTGTTCGTCATAATTTACATTTGAATTCATCACACACGAACAGTGTGACATGCACAGTGTATCACTGTACATGCCACAAGGCCGTGCACATCGGTATACACTTGATAATGCTACAGGGACAGGTGAGCACAGGTCAAACCCAAATGAAAAGCCGGGTTCAACTCACATGCAAAATATTTAAAATCACGACTCGAGCACAAGGTCAAACCCGAGTTTTTGAAAAATTGGATTCAACACAGGGCTGTTCACAAGTCAAAAACAGAGCATCAAAATAATGTCGAAGTCATTCCAGCAAAGTGACAGTACAAACAAGTGCACACTGGAAATACAAGCACATGCACATCAACCCAACAACAACATGATGAATTGGATCAACACAGTCAAGTCAAATGTGACAAGTTGAAGCAGTAGCACAACAAAAAGGAGTGTGCAAGTGCAGATGAACACATATGGCTGAAGTCAATGAAGTCAAAGCAACCAGAATGGATGCAGTGACAGGCCAAGCAACAATGTAGACTCGACTACAAGAGCACCACAAATATATCAACTCAACAACAGCCAGTGCTAACATGAACAGAAGACAATTGAAACAACAATCTCGGCAAACAACAACTCACATCATCAGTAATGCAAGTGACTCAAGCAAAATATCCAGTTAGAAACAAAGACCAACTCCAAATGCATCAGTGATCAACACAGCAGCTCAAAGGCACAGTACACAAATGCAAGACCAAAGTGTCCAAACAACAAATGAATGACCAGCCAACAAAGAATCAAGTGTCGACCAGGCAGAGAAATGCACAGTGGAGTGAATAAGTGAGTGCACCAAAAATATGACATCAAACATGACATGAACAATGCAATCTACAAATGCAATGACCAGACTTATATATGAATCTGCACTGAAACAAATAATGGCCAGAACCAAACTACAAGCAATATGCTCAAGTACAAATGTAACAGCAGTTTTTTTTTAAAATCAAGTCAAAGTCGAGTACAACAAAAACGAAATCAAACAGTGCCGTGATAGCCTTGGCAATGAAGAAATCGAACCAAGTTAGAGTTCTCTACCATGTCAACCAAGGAATCAAGGGCATACGATTATGAATTAGTCAGAGATAAATCTCAACATTCAATCAAAATCATACGGTCGAGATAAAGCATTTGACAGTTTCAAATAAATTATCACACGAAGTCGTATATGAAATACGAACGCAAATATAGGAATTCGACTTATACAAAAACCCAAAAATAATCATCGGCAAAGCATCGAGTTCAAGTATGAATACACAAAAGCAAAAAAGCATAAAATTACATACCGAAATCACAGAGGAACTCGATCCAAATTGGAGAAGCCGTATGGTAAAAAGGAGAGCATCAATCGACAAAGGAAGCACGTCAATCATTATTCGATCGAGGAATTCAACCGGCGCTTCAATTTGTACAACCCTAATTTTGGAAGCAAGGAGCAAAAGAGCCAAAGCCCTAATTTCAGAAGAACAACGGCCGCCATTATCAAGAGCACAGGAAAAAGGAACGAGCCGAAGAGTTAAAAGAAAAGGGAATAAAAATCTCCTTTTTTACTTTGGGCCGGTCATATTTTTAAAAGGCTTTTAGTTTATTAATTAAATTAGGGTTTATGGTTATTTATTTTGTTGTCTGTAAATTATTGTCTTTTATATTTTCTTTTCAAGTCAAAGAATTTGTAAATCATCACCTAGGTTGTAGGTAGTGTCAGATTGTCTAGTTAGAATTAGTTCAGTGAGCAGGGTGTGCGAGTTTGCAAAACTCTATAGGCGGGAGCAGAGTTTGCGAGTAAGCGAAACTCTATAGGCAGAGCAGGGTGTGCGAGTCTAGTAGAGTGTTTGTGAGCGGGAGCAAAGGTTTGCGAGTCTAGTAGAGTGTTTGTAAGCGGGATACTGTTTAATTCTAATAGAAATCTGGGAATGCAGCAGTAGGCAGGGGTTGCCGAAGCTGGGTAAATTTTGTGTTTGATTTACTTTTTAGCATATTTATTTCTGCAGTTTGTTTTACGTTTAAATCGAGAAAATTTGCTATAACCCTATTCACCCCCCCTCTAGGGTTAATCTAGATCCTACAAGTGGTATCGGAGCCTGGTATTTTTTTTTTAACTCTAGAGTCATGAATTCACCGAATAATACTTTTACTGAGGGGCAATCTATTGCTAGGCCGCCCATTTTTAATGATTCAGAAGCAAGCTCGGAGGAATCTAGTGAGGTCTGTTGGCGAGCTAAGGAGCAACAAGAATGGTTTCTAGATTCAGGGTGTTCTAGACATATGACAGGTGACAAATCGAAGTTCCTTAGCCTAGAGAATTTTAAAGGTGGAAATGTGATCATGGGAGACAATAGTAAGTGTAAGATTATTGGTAAAGGTGAAGTAGGTAACGGTACTTTTTCCTTGACTAATGTTTTATACGTTGATAATTTGCATCACAATCTCATTTCTATTAGCCAACTATGTGACAAAGGTATGAATGTGTTTTTTGATAGTGATACTTGTAAAATCATTGATAAATCTTCTAATAACATTGTTTTTATGGGCAAAAGAAAAGGAAATGTTTACTCGCTTTCGTTCGACAATCTAAACCTTTCTAGATGTTTGGGAGCCACTAACGAAGAGGCATCTTTATGGCATAGGAGACTTGGACATGCTAGCATGTGCCTCTTAAAAAAACTTGAAACGAAGGAATTGGTCAGAGGGTTACCACATCAGAAATTTAAAAATAATAAAGTGTGTAAAGCATGTTCCTTGGGCAAGCTTAGTCGATCATCGTTTCATCCTAAAAACATTGTTAGCACATCAAGAGTCCTTGAATTAATTCACATGTACTTATTTGGACCAAATGAAATCACAAGCTTGAATGGGAAACGTTATTGTTATGTTTTGGTTGATGATTATTCTAGATTTACATGGGTTTATTTTTTAGCCAAAAAGTCTGAATCTTTTGATTATTTTTCAAAATTTGCAAAACTTGTTCAAAATGAAAAAGGAGTTCCAATTAAAACCTTGAGAAGTGATCATGGAGGCGAATTTGAAAATTTGGAATTTGAAAACTTTTGTGAAGAAAATGGTTTAAAACATGAATTTTCTTGTAACGATAGCGATTTTTCGTTGCCGAAAAACCGAAATGTTATGGGTTTAAGAAAAAGAAAAGAAAAGAAGAAGAGATAAGAAGGTAGAAAATAGGGAGAAAAGAAAATAGAACGGAACAGAAAACAGAAATAGAACAATATTAGAATCTCACAATTCGCAGCGGAACAACATATAATAGATAAATGAATAATCTTTAAATAAAGAACTATATCAGTTATTACATTACATTACATCACATCATATCATCAGAGTGTACAACATCATACAACAACAACAGCGGAAAAGAAATACTATATACTAGTAATATGCCATGCCATCCAGCTTGCCTCCAGCAATTCCTGAATTCCAGAATATCCTGATAAACCTTAACTCTTGACTGCCCGTGTGGAAATTGGTGGGCACCCAGAGTTTAGGAAGGAAAACAATAAACTCCGAGTCAGTCATGTGATTGGCGTGGGAACTAAAACAGTTTATTTTTCTTTAAAATCAAAAATAGAGGAATATTTTTAAAGTCAATTCGAAATGCTTTTAAAAATGAGACTACCATAAGGCCTCCCGCACACACACACATGCAAACGCAGAATCGGAGGAGATTTCTCCTTATGATAGTCAAAGATGCTTGATACGCATTTAAAAGAACATTTGATATTATTACTAGTGCATAGTGTAGGAAAAATTTATTTCGAAAGTAGAATATAAATCTTAGCCAGCATAGACATTTCGAACTATGCCTACTATAGCTAACTATGTTCAATAGCAGGTTACCGCCACATTCCATAGCAGGTTATACAACTAAAACCGTACAAGTCTCGTATTGTTTCTTTGGATTTCCAACGAATGATCAGGCCAAGGAACTTCCCATTGCCACATGAGAATGCCTCTGGATGGACATCCCCGAGAACCAAACTGGATCTCTACCAACACAAGGCCGGGTTACCCCTAACTGAGTAACAACTGACCGAATATGCCATCCCCCGGTCCTTTGGGACCTTTCAACCGTGTGCTCGCAATCAATTCACACAATCATAAAGTGTTTTCAACATGAGTAAGTATCTGGGCTCCATACCATGATACCACCCTTTTCCAGAAGGAAATGCACATATCCTAAAGGGCGCTACCCCTCATAACCTTGCCGCATCTTTCCTGTTTTGACCATTCACGGGGTGTGAGGCTCGACGAAGTTTCGTCCACAAAAACATACTTTATACAAAAGCCATGCTTTGGGTCAACAAATGATCATAGAAATGATCACCAGGATAGACGATCAAACAAATGATCCTATCACAAATAATCAACACAATGATCATTTCACAGCAACACTCAGTATGTCACATTACCAAATTGGGAATATATCGCTGATAACTTCAACTATATAACCTCTGAGCTCGTACGTCTCAGAGAAGGGTGTTAAGCTAAAAGAATAAATTCTCCGCCACCAACAGAAATATATTTGAAAGAAATCGGCTTTACATCTCACTTTGTAATGTCAGACATACAATCCATACAAGTCTGTTCCGGGCTCGAACAGAACCGAAGGCACTTACAAAGAAGTCCTTGCAATCCGAATAATCTCTAATCACGTTCGGATTTCCCATCACATATGGAGATCTCAATATCGGGGATCAGCCAGTGCAGAGACAATCAACAAGAAACCCTTTCGCTTTCGAAAATATCCGGTCTTCAACACCGATCTTCGAATGCAATTCATAACGACGTATCACATATTCGGAATGGGTTATACGACCCCAAGGTCCTTTCCCGGTTAACCCGAATAGTGAGCGCTTATTTAGAAAAAATAAGTGTGGCATTCAAATTCAAGCAAATCACAACAAATACCTATTTAAAGGTAAATATTGATAGTTGGTTATTGAACTATCAATAGATATGCCAACATCACCAGATTCCAAATAATTTTCCAAATTTTTTATTTCCCAAAAATATCTTTATAAGATATACATTTTCCATTCTTTAAAAATAAATCAATATTTATTTTTAAACCCAATTTCCAATTTCATTTATAAATTCCATACTGAATTTACATTCCAAAATATTTATGAATATACGATTCCCATTCGTTTTCAAATATTCATTTCAATTTACCTTCAAAAAGATAAATTCAAAATATTCACTTAATATTGGAAAAACATTCCCATACTTATTTATTTATAAGTAATTCACAAGCCTTTTTATTTTCTATACTTAGAAAATATTCAATATACTCTAATCGAAATTAAGTATATATTTCATTCTTTAAGGAAATCATTCTCTTAAACATATTTATTTGGGCCAAAACGAATGTTGCATAAAACATCGTTACGACAACCCAAAATCACTAGTATAGGGATTCAAAATTAAAATAGATATATAAATCCCAATACTATACCAAATATTTCCTTTCGAAATCATTTATTATAACAACAGTGTTATAATCTACTATTTCCTTCTATTTCTCGAAAACGTCTATTTCAACAATGAATGTTGAAATCTATGGTTTCGAATCTCAACACCTTTTAAAATATCTTTAGATCGTTTTAATCCTATTTCAAACATCACATCCAAAAATAATTTCTTTAACATAATATTCACTATTCAAAAACGTGAATATACCTTGTTAATAAATTTCATTACTTCTATTCATTTTCTTTTAAAAGATTATTCACTGTTCAAAAACGTGAATATAACTCCATAAGTAAATTATAACAATTTACTTATTAAAAATAAGTAGTTTGCGGATTTACAAAACAATGTTTATAAATTCTATTTCTATTTATTTTATAACAACTTTCTTTTTTAAATTTCCTTTATTAACCTATCTCAATTCATATCACAATGATATATTAAAAATTCATATTATAAGTTAAATACTTATAATTTATTTATTTACAAAATCATTCCTTCAAACTTCCCAAATCTATAAATCTTATAACTTCTAAGATTCATTTATTTATCCAAATCTATTCCTTTAATAACTTTATAAATTTTATAAACCTACTGCTTATAAAATTTCATTTATAACTTCAATGTTTATAATTCTATAAATTTCATTCATTTATGAAATTCATTCACAATTCTTTCTAACACTTAGAAAAGCTCGTTTTACACTTCGAATATTTTTAATTTATAAATATCAATTTATAAATCTTTTAATATAAAATAATTTATATTACTAATTTTAAAACGTCTTTCAACTCCTTATAATTTCACCATTTGATTTATAAAATAATCAAATTTCATAAATTCTATAGATTTCATTCCTTATGAAATCCATTTACGAATCATCTTATCACTTATAAAAGCTCGTTTTATAATTCCAATATTTTGAATTTATAAATATCAATTTATAAATCTTTTTAATATAAAACAATATATATTACTATTTTAAAACGTCTTTCAACTCCTTATAATTTCACCATTTGATTTATAAAATAATCCAATTTTATAAATCCTATTTTTAAACTTTTTATAATAAATTCAGAAATCCCAGTTTAAACTATTTTATAAAATCACTAATCCCATATTTTCAAAAATCAACTTTTAACTGTATTTCTCAAAAATCATAATTTTTATAATATTAAAATTATAACGTTTATTTATTTAAGATGAATCAATTCCAAAAATATTTTATAAACGTATATTTCCAAAAATCACTTTAGAAATCAAAATCGTTATTTTTAAACTTCAAAAATTGGATCCGATGATGCAACACATCAATAGTCAATCACGACTTTCAAACATCATATGTCATCCATGATAACAATCAAATATCACAATATATATGAAATCAAATAAATATTTGTGAGGAATCCAGTTGGATCCCTCCAACCTGTTTCCCTGCATCCACAGACATTAGCACAATACGAATTCCGTTTCAAGACGGAATATCGCGGTATATGGGTTTTTATAAAATATATCCGCTTACTAACGGCGCAATAGGGTCTCATCCGCTAAAAAAAATGCGGGAAATCAATCAACTGCAATATATACATATGCCAATATACATATATTGCTATATATATAATATAATACCAATTCCACTTCGAGGTGGAATATCGCGGTATATGTGTGTAATAAATAACCTCCGCTTACTAACGGCGTATAGGGTCTATTCACATACAATATATATATATATATAACAATCATCATTCAAGCATTCAATCAACACAACTAACAACTTTTAAATCTAACTATTTAAAATTTAAATAAACAATAAAATTCCTTTTGAGTGAGAAGTTCTCACCTTAGCTATTATTTGCAATCCACTTCCAATTCAACTTGTTTTCTTCATTTATACCTTGTATAAATATTATACACAATTTATTAATATTCGAATCAATCGAATAAATTAAATTTCGTTCTTGATTGTTTAATTAATCAATAGTTTTATTTAAACCAATCTCTTCTTAAATAAATTTATTTTAACTAAAAATTAAATTTAATTAACCAAATTCTTCTTTAATAACTTAATCAATTATAAATTCAATTTTTTTAACTAAAAATTTTCTTTTTATTAACTACAATAGATAAAACAAATTTATTATCGTAAACTATTTATTTTATAACAACTTAACTAATCATTTCACTTTAAATTAATATCTTTAAATCAATTTCTTTCGATAAATTTATTTAACTAACCAATTTTATTTTTTTAAACAAATCTCCTCCTTTTTTATACAATATCTTTATTATCTTTCAATTAAATTTTGAACAAATCCTCCTTTTGTAAATTTAATTTAAATTAACCCATGATTTTCTTTAATATTTGAAAAATTCAAATCACCAATTTTCGTTCAATAGATTTAATTAACTAATTATTTAAAGCTAAATTTAAAAATAAGCAGACTGTAATCCTTTATTACATTTTCAAAATATCTTAGTAAATCAATATTTCCAAATTCTCGTATATATATGTATATATATAATTTAAAAACTGCTTATGTATATTTTTTTTATTTTCAAATCTTCCTTTAAATAATTTAATTAACTATAGATTTAATTTTAACTAACTAATTCCTTTTTAAAACAATTTTTCAGATCCTATACACCTATATTTATTATTATTATTTTTTTTAAATACTGCATAATCTTTGGAAAAGGAAAAATAAAATTAATACAAATTCGTACCTCACTGCAATCGACTACAACCATCACCAAAGTTCACGGTCATCTCACCCAAACGTACGCGCAACCACGGCTATCTCCTCGAGTCGCGTGCACGAACCCCCATCCTGTTGCTCGAATTCCCTGCGCTCGCGATTTGTTGATTCGCGATCCCCCAATACTGCAAGCACCACGCCTCCTCCCACACGCGAGCACGCGCGCGTGCGTCAGTGTCCCCCCCTTGAATCGCCCAGAATTTCGAGCCTCTCCAAATCGGCACCCAACATCGGCCTCGCCATCAACATCTCGCGACCTCCCCCCTACATTCACGCGCCGCCGCGCCATCTCCAATCGCGCGCACGATTTAGGGCTTCGGCCATGATAAATTTTTTTTTTATACGAAATGATTTTCATAAGGGAGGGCTGCGGCCATTTTTTTCTTTTTTTCTTGTTTTTGTTTTCGTTCGATTTTTGCGTTTGAATCTGAGGAGGAAAGGCTTCGGTTATATAAAAAGAAATGGAGGCATGCTTGCGCGATTTCTTCCTCGATCCTTGCCGTGGTTTTAGGAATAAAAGTAGGGAAGATAACGTACTGTTATAAACTTGCTATAGTGGCTGATGTTGACTAAGTTTAAATTTAAATTTAAATTTATATGTTGAAAATTTCGACGCATTTATGTGTCGTGTGCTCACATATTAACTCAGAAAAATACGAAATTTGAAATCCGAGAATAATTCAATATTACGGATCCAATGGAACTGGTTTCGTCGAATTCCGAGACTGTGCCTCGGACGGCTATTTTTAAATATTGATTCAAACGATTTAATTTCAAAACTGAACAATTCACTTCAAATTTTAATTCTGAAGCTTCTATAATTTTCAATATTATCAATATGAAATTTACAAGCCTTTGAAATATTTTTAATCGGCTTAAAATTGAAGAATCAAATTTTTTTATTCAACTTTAATAGATTAAATTCAATAATTTAATCGTCAAATTCATAGTTATATTGAAAATTCAATCCAAACCATCATTCAAATATTTAAAATTAATTAAATATTTTCAAATTAAATTGTTCAAAATTCTGTGTCGTTGCATTTCTGCTCCATGAACACCTCAACAAAATGGGGTGGTTGAAAGGAAAAATCGTACATTGCAGGAATTGGCTAGATCCATGTTGAGTGAGTATAAACTACCTCTAACCTTTTGGGCAGAGGCAGTGAATACTTCGTGCTATGTAATGAATAGAGTAATGATTAGACCAATACTTGGCAAAACGTCTTATGAATTGTGGCATGAAAGGAAACCTAACATTTCTTATTTTCGTGTATTTGGATGTCCTTGTTTCATTCTTAACACAGGTGATCAACTTGGAAAATTTGAATCAAAGGCTGATGAGGGAATTTTCATGGGTTATTCAACAAGGAGCAAGGCTTACAGAATATACAATAAACGAACAAAGACAATTGTTGAATCAATCAATGTGAAATTCGATGAATCTGACCTGGAAAGGACAACTGAAAAGACAGATGACAATGGGGTAGATCATGAAGGCATTGAAGATGGGACATCTAGTGAGAAAGCTGAAAATAGAACTGTTGATGCTGGTAGATTGAAATTCAAATCCAATCATCCTCCTGAATTGGTTATAGGTGATCCTATGGAAGGTATACGTACTCGCTCTTCATTTGATAAAAATTTGTGTTCTTTTTGTTGTCACAGTGGTTTTATTTCTGACACGCTAAATTTTTTATAGAACTTCTTAATAGCTAAAAGAGGCAAATTTTTGACCTGACACGCTAAATTTTCATAAACAATAAGCAAACCAATAGCTATATAAAAAAGTACTGATTATATATTTCAAATCCAAAATAGAATTACCTGTATTTTCTTCCAAACTGTACCTTTTTTGCCTTACTTACTTACCAATATCAAGTGATCTATTAATATATAAACTTTCATTGGCAATTGATAAAAACAGCAATATTGTTGATACATACGTAGCATACATAAAAATGACTGATTTAGGATGTGTAACATAATGTTAATAGTATGTTATCCAATTCAAACAAATACGATAGATTTAGGGTGTTTAACATACAATAGGATGCACATAGTTATCCCAAAGGTTAACCCATCTTATCAGCTTGAAGAGAGCTTTATCAAATGTAAGGTAAATATTCTAACATTGTACAATGAAAACAAGGAGTATTAAGATTTTTTTGGTGATACAATATTTTCAAAATTAATAGATTTTGGAGATATTCTCGGTATTTAGTTACCCGTTCTGTGCATGAAGGAAATGAAAGAGAAATTAAAGAGATACGGATGTGGAGATATTTGCTATATATATTTGATTGCCATATTTTATAAAAGGAATCAAATAGGGAAATAATTGATTGATGGAGAAAATGGAATATTATCAATCAATTACATGGCAAGGCAATTAATGGGAATATTATTATTCCATGAATTGATTTATTTACATAAATCAATTGCTTCATCCGTAAGTAACTTTTCTCTATATATAAAAAGAGGCATAGAGAATGTTAAGATATCAGATATGAGAGAACAATCTCTTGTTTATTTTTTCTTCATTTCTTTACTCTGTAATCTCTTCAAATAGTAATAAATCTCTTCCCCATTAAAGTGGACGTACACTATCTCGTGATGGTGGAACCACTATAACTCTGTGTGTTCTCTCTTGTCTCTATATATATTTTTTCTGTGATCTATAACTATATGTTTGTTCTGTCACGCCAAATTGCAAGATCCTATTTTTCTGCTGAGAGGGATTGATCACCCCTCCCCCTAACAAGGAGTCCCAATAATTGATTTGCATTAGAATTAACATTAATTTTAATTGAGAATGATCTACAAAAACCAAAAAACTTCTAAACGCCCTTTCTAAAAAAAGACATTACTTTTGTCACATTAGCATATCATCCAGTCTCTGGGGTATTTTCATCTACAATGTTTTTTCTTCCTAATGATAAAAAATTAAAATTGCACATTCGTCATGCAATAACAACAAAAATTATATGTGATACCTTTCTCGCGATTCACTGGCTATCATCAGGCTTCAAAAATAAAGCAAGTTCCCCATCCTCTTATTCAATTTATGTGATTCAAATATTTTTAAAAGAAGACGAGAAAATAATTAATTGATTCGTTCAATCAATTAATTAGGCTATATATGGAAAGATAAAGATGAAGGATATGTGTGACATCTTTTAGAGAAAGGAAACTAACACTACACCAAAACAGGCAAATTCTAACATTTATAAATGTTACAAATAATTTCAGTAACACTTTTTAAGTGTTACTAATGGACTGTGAGGAATGGAGCGGTCAAAATTGTAACACTTATAAGTGTTACAAACATACGTATTACTAACACTTATAAGTGTTGGTAACGAAATATACGGTAACTCTTATAAGTGTTGGTACAGAAATATATGGTAATATTTATAAGTGTTGGTACAGAAATATACGGTAACGCTTATAAGTGTTGGTACAGAAATATACGGTAACGCTTATAAGTATTGGTAACGAAATATACGGTAACACTTATAAGTGTTGGTACTGAAATATACGGTAACGCTTATAAGTGTTGGTAAAGAAATGTACGGCAATACCTATAAGTGTTGGTATAGAAATATACGGTAACGCTTATAAGTATTGGTAACGAAATATACGGTAACACTTATAAGTGTTGGTACTGAAATATACGGTAACGCTTATAAGTGTTGGTAAAGAAATGTACGGTAATACCTATAAGTGTTGGTATAGAAATACACGGTAACGCTTATAAGTGTTGGGAAATGATTATTTAGTAACATACACACACACCCCAAAACTTAAACGCAAAGTTTAAATATAAACACACTGCAAATAATGGTTCTCATATCACAAATAATTCATCATACATATTCAATGCAAAGTTTAAACAATATACAATCATAAAACTGCTATGAATTTCTATTAACCCAATAAATAATTACAGTGTCCAATCCGGTTGTAAACAATCATACAACTAAAGCCACTATGTGTGGCCACAGAGATAAATAAGATGTCACATTTCAAATGGAGGTGTAAACTCTCTCTGAAGAACCAACCTCCAATACCAACGTACAAAAACTTATATCTCATCACCAAGTGCAATCTGTATTGGACATTTCATGCAATACCAACCTCCAATACCAACGTACATTTCTATTTTAACGCTTCATGCAATAATACTTGAGATTGATCGATCGTTTGTCAAGAAAGGAAGAAAACATGGAGATGGATTATTCTCAATAGCAATCTGTATATTTAGAGCAACAAAATTTTATCAACAACAATAATGGTGTGTTATTTCAAATAATCAGTATTGACCTTTTACAGTGTTAATAGACATTGTTTACGATTATATAACTTATTTTGCAGTGATCATGAATTCGACTAATGAAAAAAAAGAAGAGATGAAGCATTTCATGCTACTCCCATGATGATTAATCAGTCTCCCACGATCTTGCAACTTCAAACACAAAATTTAAATTCAATCATGGTACAATACTCGTGTTTGGAACAAATTAACAATCATCTTGTTCAAAATCAAATTCAAAATGATCTATGCTCTTCGATCACCCATCAAGCAATGGAAACTGATCAATATATCATATCCCAAGTAAGAGAATTCTTGTTTACAGGCAAATCATATTCTTAGTTTCAAGTGCTATATTTGACAGGTTGATTATATATTTGTGCACGGGGAGAAATTAAGGCGTGCAATAGCAGAAAAAACCTATCGGGACTATCTTGCACTGGTACAGGCTGCCGAGCAGACCGCTGCCTTTAAAGTGTCAGAAAAGAACATGATTTTATGATTGAATCCATTATGGTTGAAACCTATCGGGACTATCTTGCGCTGGTACGGGAATTATTATACTCATTATTAAAATTGTCCCAATCCATTAGGTGTACGCATGTCATGTTATTTATTTGATCAGGATTAGATTTCTATACCATACACGTCATGTTATGCTATAAAAAGAAAAAAGGGCATATTTTGTATTATATGAAATAAAAATATTGAAATAAAAATATTATACATGTCATTTCAATAAAATGAGCATGTTTTGGGGTCATAATAATACCTTATGGAAACTTTGTAATAGCATACACATGCTACATCATGATTCCATCCAGCTTTAGCTCCAAATTTAAGACTACCTGGCTTCAATTGTTGTGCCCCTGAATCAAAAGACAAATTAGATAGGTTCTTTTAATGAAAGAGTGATCCTCATTACGAGGAGAGTACTTTATATTTTATTAAACTGAGTTCGACATAACCTTTAGCTACATCCAGCATTAGAGTAATATTGAGATAATTGTGGAGTGAAACGTATGCATTTAATCATAAAACAAAATCCATCTTCTTTACAATGATTAATTTGTAATTAAGATTTCAGGTTATAAGATCCAAAATCAGAAGAAACAAAAGAGTTAATAGAGAAACAATCACTCGATTCTTTCACAAGCTGAAGATAGAAAAAAACTTCGACGCCAACTAACTCCTTTATACAAAGATCCAAGAATTTATGTTCCATTCAAAAGAGGCTGCAAATATTTCTATTTTGAAAACACCTAACACCTTCAAGCACACACTGTCTTATACTTCAAGGTTTTTTATTATATGTTTATTATATGGAATACTACTAAAGTTATGCATGTGAGTGATAGGATCATTTTTCCTAATACTATTTCATGGGTCAGCCTACCCAATTCATAGTTTTATCAGTTTTGATCATTCACTTGCATTGCTTAAATTATAACATAATTTCTAACATTAACTACTCCAAGTAAAGTTTTCATCCAGGAAAAATTTATTAAGGATCAATGATTTAGGTTAACAAACAATAAAAAAAATTATTTTCAATTTACAAACACAAAATCACAGTTTTATTTTCATTTTTATTCTCAATACAAGTTATTTTCAGTTTACAAACACAAAAATGCCAATGCTTTTATTTCTGGTTTTAGAACAACTTCAGTTTTTAAACTTTCTAAATCAAAGTACTTCTGGACCGCACATTTAAGTTTTAAACCAATTTTATATGTGAAAAAAATCAACGAAAAAAAATGACAGTGTTAATTGTTTTGACATTTTTGTAGAGTTAATTAAATGTTGCGGCAAATGCACATGCTCTATTCTCTATGATTGTTATTCAAATGAGTGCAAACTCTCCTACGCACATGGAGTAAACCTGTACTTTAAGCAGTAATGCATCTTTAGAAATGATAGTTATATGGTTCCGTGCTCTATGCAAAAATCGAGGTATATGGATATAAGTCATTTATTTGTGCTAAAGCACAATAAATAATTTCAAAAGGTTATAATTTTAAAATATGTTAGCCACAATCAGAAGTTAAAAATAAAAGAACTTATTTTATTATAAAAACATTTCATTATTGACATTATTGATCCATACTAACAGTAATCTAGATTTACATGAATACATACTTGAAACCTATAACTTTTGCTTATTGCAATTATAAATGAAACATTATATGTAACTTTCGCTAAACTATATACATATTTACTGCAAATCATTTGTTAACGTCAATACCCATTTCCAAGTGTATCTACACTATGCTTTAGTTCAACACTCCTATTCATATCTTTGGCTCCAGTACTCGTTGTTATTAGATCTAGGTCTTCCAAAGTTGTATATACAGCAACGTAAATTTACAAACACAACTCTTATTTGTTAATCAAGATCAAATGAGAAAAGACTAAATAAATCACTACGTAGTGATAAAGTTCTAAGCAATAATTATTTTGCATGCTCCATTATATATACTGTTATGGAATGCTGACATAAAAAATTCAAATAAGGATTGAACTATTTTTCTACTCATTCAAATATAAACATGGAAGAAAATAAAAAAAATGGAACTATTTGTGTACTTGCATTGCTAATTAAAATGCATATCAGTCGCTTGCATCACATTATAAGTTGTAACTTGCGTTGCTAATTAAAATGCATTAAGCATTATACAATGTTCTAGATTTTAAAACTAAGTATAGTTCGTACTCGGTTTTAAAGTTTTGAAACTGAGTACAGTTTTGTGCTTAGTTTTAAAACTGAGTACAGTTTTGCGCTTAGTTTTAAAAACTTATCGTCCAAGACATATACATTGCCAACCAAGGTACATGCAAGTGATAACTTATGATAGTCCTACCCATTTTACTCATGCTAAAACTAATCAAGACTACTTGAATTACATTGAACTTATTTTAAAAAACAAAATTTCAATACGATATTAAAGTAAATATGCGATTAAAATGTCGGTACATATTCAAAAAAAAAAACATGTCAACAGCCTTAGGACAAAAGGAACCCTGAAAATGGAATATACCTTATAAAAATAAAAATAAAACATAGAAAAAACAATATATCACAAAAATTGGACATTATAAAAATAAAACATATTGATAATATTATCACTTGCATGAATTTAAACTATAGGTCATTTAATTTTGTTAAACAAGAGGAATACCTTACAGAACCTCGTGCAACTAATTGTCCAGTTGTGTACTTCACAGTTCCTTGAAACGTACGGCAATCTTATGCAAATGTGGTTTCTTTTCTTTCTTTTTTTGTGATAAATGCAAGTGTGCTTTATTATTCTGAGTCCATAAAGGCACAACTCCTCCTTTTCTGTATGTTTTCATATATAGTAAATGTTAACAATGTATGTATGCTGTCTTTGTAGTTTACAATGTTATGTTTGCACTACATTTCCTGAGATCAAAAACTATAATTTATCAATGTAAATTAAAAGATTCAATATCATTAAAAAATATAGTAGCAAGGAAAATGACCTCGAATTTTCTATTAGGATAGCTGTAAAGCAAGCTAATCCTTTTGTGCATATTTTCATTTACAATAACTAATGGTAAACTAATATATACAGTGAGTAAACTGGAAATATATTATAACGATAACTTGGAACAAAACAAGAGAATAAGATACTAAAACAGTGAGTAAACTAGAAATATATTATAATGATAAATTGCTACCACAATTCTGGGTAATTGCTATCACATTCTACACATTTCTCTGTTTCGTAAGCTATAAAACTATAGCCCACTTCAAAATAAAATATTGGCAGCGCACTGTCAATCAAGCCCAATATAATAATATATTTTTTAGCCCAAATTTAGTCAATTTTCAACATTATATATATATAATATGATCCAGTCAATCGTTTACAAATCGTTTAAACCTTTGAGAATGTAAGTGGAACTCCCATTTTGGTTCAAGGTATTATAATGAGATTATCAGACCATTTTTAAGTTCACGTACAATTCTATAAATTCAACATGATTAAATGTGATGGCTCTTATCATTATTTGTTTACTATCACTATTACTATTATTTAATAGAACTATTTTCTGTCTTTAACTTGGAATATAAAGCAAGTCGAGTATTGATACAATTGAAGGTGAGATATTGGAGAAAATCGAACCAATTGATTAACAATAGTCGCAACTGGTTTGATTTCATCCAACACTCAAATTCAATACCAATATTCATCTATAAAAGGCCACATTGAGATTTTGAAGGTATGATGTTGGAGGAAATTGAACCTGCTTTCTCTGATTTGATTTGATTTTTTTTTGGCATACCTTTCGAACTATTTCAACACTGATCATCTCTTCTGGGTCCTCAAAAGTATCTGATATTTCAGGAACATTCATTGGTAACTGAACATAAGCTGTGCCACCACCTGGAGAAATTCCCTCAGCTATTGCAGCAGAAGTAGCATTTTTGGCATCTTCTATTATGTGCTTTGTACCTTCCAGTTCAGCTTCAGTACGTGCTTCTACCTATATTTTATTGAAATAATATGCAAGTGAGAAGGCTTGTCTCTGAGTATTTGAAAGACTATAAATGTAATGTTGAAAAAAAATGAAAAAAAGAATGAACCTTGATTACTGCTACACCACTTGAAAGTGTTGCAATTCTTTCTGAGAGTTTCCTTAAAAGATTAGCTTTATCTGATACAGATAAATCATTTTTAATTTTAGAGATTCTTGCTTGAATATCTGCTCTAGTAGATGGGTCAGCAACTATGGTTGTAGAATTGCTTGTGATGGTCACTTTGTGAGCAATACCCAACTGATCAGAAGTTATATCTTCAAGCATCAATCCCAGGTCACTTGCAAGAAAATTAGCACCTACGCATTTATGCATGAATGTTACTCTGTGAAAGTAACATACTACTTTTATATATCACAGTTAACAAAGAAGGCTACAAAACATTTTGGTGTGTTTCAATACTCAAACCCACTTATTACAGAACGATTTGTCACTCCGGATGTTAGTAGGTCAGCGACAATTTGTCACTCATACCCAGACTGACCATAAATTCGAACTATCCCAAAGTCTCCTCATACCCAAAATCTCTAACCTCGCAAGTCAAACGCCTCAATCTGCAATCCACTCAAAGTCACCTCTGGCCTCATCGACTCCACAGCAACTCGCAGTAGCCACATCATTCGAATTCCACAACCACTTCAATCACCTGACAAAATCACGAATTGACACGACCCAAATTACAATAGTTAACCACCACAAACGAAATCACCCAGAGCCCGAACCACAAAAAAAGGAGACAGGTTTTTGAATTACGGAAATAAACTCGATTCGAGATATAGGAGATTCAAAAAATTTGGGAAATAAAAATTGCGACTGAGGGAGAAGAAGGACGTTGGTTGTTTTTTTTTGTAAGGAAGAGCAAATCCTAAATTAAATTTTAGGCGGCCAAAATCTGTTTAGGAACGGGCAAGCGTGGGAAAAGGGATTGTATTTACAAATTACAAAAGACTCCTTTTGTTATTAAATTATTTACATTTTTACCGATTGTTGTAACACTTATATGCGTTGTCAAATTAATGCAGCAGACTATTTATTTTTACTAACACTTTTTAGGTATCCTAACATTTTTTTACTGTTAGCGGTCTGTGATATTTATAAGTGTTAGCAATTGACAGATATAAAATGTTGCAAAATCACTTATTTGTTGTAGTGTAATTAATTGTTAATCAATTAATTAGTCAGATATGTTATAAGAAAATAGACAAGTTTATACATGGAGATTGACTTAAGAAATGGAAATTTATGAAAACATAATTTATGTGCATTGGAAGCAAATCAAGTAACTTGGAAAGGTTGTCACATAATCTGGAAATTATTTTTCTTCATCTCCAAGCATCCTTCATTTTCATGCCTATTTAAATGAAGAAAGTCCATTTTCATGAATGTGAGAGAGCATTCATCATTATCCTCTTCTTCAGTAAACCTAATTTCTGCATTCAATCAATTGTTTTGAGCATAAACAAGTCTTTGGTTAAATTGATTATTCAATTTATGATTATAGGTTAGTCTCTCCACTACTACCTATAATTTTGTAATCTCTCTCTTTTGTACTCTCTTTCTTCGGTAAAATAAAGAATAGTTGTTGGGTCCGTAGACATAGGCAATCTAGCCGAACCACGTTAAATTTCTTTGTTCTCTACTCTTCTATTTTTCTTTCTTTGGTGATTATTTTTCATTGAATTGGTGGTTGATAATTAGTCGACAAGCTAGATTTTTCTTATGATTGTTTCTGCGTTTTGGCATTCCGCTGCAGTTTTGAAATTAGTGCAGATTAACTGAATTTTCGCACAACAAATTGGTATCAGAGCTAGCTGTCGTGTTCTAGATTAGTTATCAATGGAAAATTCTTTTAGTAGTGGTATGAAAAATTACATCATCAAATATGTTAGAAAAGGATTTTTAGGGACATGGAAGGTGAAGACTAATGACGATGCTCTTCAGCAACAACTTCGTTCATTTAGAGGAAGAGATAAAAGTCAGAAGCACCTTGAAGGTAGAGATATGCATGGGTCCTACTTCAAGGGTCCTAGAAGTGGTGCTTGTAATTATTGTAAGAAGAAGGGACATTTTATACGAGATTGTACAACTCTTAGAAAGAAGAGAGGGAAGAAGGAGAACGCTTCAGTTTTGCCAGCAGTTAGATCAAATGCGGATAGAAGTGATAGTAATGCATCATTATTTTCCGCTAGTATTTTACCTTTAAAGCATAATATAGTTGGGTGATTGATTCTGAAGCCTCTTGTCATATGATGCCAGATAGGAGCTGTTTTGTCAATACAAGAAGATTGATGGCGGAGCAGTTCATATGGAGAATGACACATCTTGTCATGTTGATGGAAGTGTGAGGTTTAGGATGCATGATGGTATTGTTGGGACTATCATGGATGTTAGACATGTTCTAATGCTGCGTAGAAGTTTGTTATCAATTGGAGCTTTGAGTAGATTTGGTATGAGGATAATAATAGATTAAGAGAATTTTAGAGTGGCGAAGGGTTCCTTGGTAGTGATGAAAGGGGTGTGAGTTAATGATATTTATGTGTTTCATGGAGAGACGGTCTTAAAAGAGTAGGTAATTTCTACTGATTCTAATAATCCAGATTCCGCTCAGTTATGGCATCTTCGTTTAAGTCATGTTGATGAGGAGAGTCTTGAAGTATTAAAGAAGCGTGGATTGATTGATGGTATTTGTCAGTCGAAGCCTAGCACTTATGGATATTGTTCTTTTGGAAAGAAGAAGCATGTCACATTTGATGTTGGAAGACCTAAAGCTATAAAGTATCTAGGGTATGTTCATTCTTATGTTCAGGGACCCATCTTAGTTGCATCTTTTAGTGGAGCCAGTTACTTCATCTTATTTATGGATGATTTCTCACGTAAGGTCTCGGTCTATTTCCTAAAGGCTAAAGATGGAATATTTGCTCAGTTTTGTAAGTGGCACTTTCTTTCTTCAATAAAACAAAGAATAGTTGTTGAGTCCGTGGACGTAGGCAATCTAGCCGAACCACGTTAAATTTCTTTGTTCTCTACCCTTATATTTCTCTTTCTTTGGTGATTATTTTTCATTGAATTGGTGGTTGATAATTAATCGACAAGCTAGATTCTTCTTTTGATTGTTTCTGCACTTTAGCATTCCGCTGCAGTTTTGGAATTAGTGCAGACTAATTGAATTTTCACACAACACCTCTAATGCCTTTGCAATGGTTGTTTCTAAATTACTTGAGGATAGCAAATATTTTTCTCTAAAGTATTTTTTAGAAATCTTTCTCAGACATATGAAAGATAAATAAATTTAAACAAAATATTTAAAGACAAAAAGTTAAAGGTCAACTTTGATTAATAGTCAAGAAAATATAACTAAACAGAAACAAATACAAGCAACCTTTCACAAGAAATAATGTTCCATATTCCAGCTAGAGGTTGTGAAAACACAATATGTGGTGAAAAACAAGCAAACCTGGTTTCGTATAATGATTTTATGGCATGTGACTTTCAACATAATCTGAATAGTTTGAAGTAGAGTTATTGAAGCATCAACACAAGAAAGTAGAAGAAAAAAAGATAGACTGTACATTTTTCAAACGTAAGCTTGTATATTTAATGAAATGGTACACCATGATTTGATATTAAATACCATGATTTTATCTAACAAATACGAAGATGAAGCTACAAAGTTTGGATCTAAATTCTTTAGATTATTAAAACAAATTAATATCTAAACTTTAGTTAGCACCGTATCCATCTCATATTCATGTGCTTTTGCCTTGACAAGTACAGAAGAGTTTAAAATTAATCATGAGCGAAATTACATGTCAAGTTTTAGAACTGAAGGACTTGAGATCGATAAAATGGACTGCTTTTACTTTGTTAGTATGCATTTATAAACTGATTAGCTTCAATAATAAAATGGGTAGATAGGGAGTTTTTATTTTTATTTTTTGATTGCTTCTTGGGATCATTTCAAGTTTGAGTATAATATTTTTGTTAATAGTTTTATATATTATCATAATGTTCAATGCATTTGAAATATTAGTAGGTAAGGTTTATGTCTAAATTTATTTCCTCATGTTACGTTATGTTGAGTCCACTATGTATAGGTACATTATATCAGTAAAATCCTCCCCGTTTCTTTAATGCTATGTTATACCATGTTAAGCTAACTATGTTTATATGTCATTAATTGATAACCGATTCAACATAGTCAAACCCTTAAAATCAATTATTAAAGAAAACTCATACATGGTAATGATTAAGATAGATCTAATACGAAAAGTTGGCCAATGGTTCATCACATTGACCGAATTTTTAATTTATTAACCTATTAAACTAAAAGAAGGATGATAAATACTCGGACGAAAAATTAAGAGAAAAGAGAAATTATATATGTACTTAAAATAACTGTCACATCCAAACATTTGTTTTTTTTTGTTTTTTTACAGTAACTGCATTGCTATTTATATATAGCCTTAAGTTTTGTTGAAGATTTATTATACTAATTATTCATTTGATGGTTTGAATTAAAAAGTAGCACGTTTTTGTAGAGGAAGCTTGACACAACACCGTTGGTATCATTTTTTCTAAATGTCTTAATTAGCTCAATTGGCAATACTAGACCTCATGGTTTCCTATCATGTGAGCATCTGGAAATTGATAAGACCTATATATTAGCACAATCAACACATATTCATGTGGTATTTGAGTAAGTGATTAGGTTATGAGGATTACTAATTAAATTTATCATGGTATAAGTAGTTCATCAAATCTTAAACAACCAATTTGTGTTATCTAAAGTTTAGGCTAAAATTGTTGCAATTAATAATGGTTAACTTCGGTGTGGAATAATGAATGCTAAAAAAATGAAGGCAAAACCAAAACTATTAAAATCTATAACAATAATAATAGGAGTATAAGAGAATGAAATACCTGAATGTTGGTTGCTTGTTTTCATCTATAGACTATACACCATGTTATTTCCCTCCCTGTGCAAGCAATATACAATGATTCGATCATGGCGCAGTTTTAGAGAATCATGTCTGTGAGCTTAAGATCAAAGTGCCATTACAAATAAAGAAATGCTAAATTCACTTCACTTATCAAATTAAAACTTCATGATTTAGTTGACTATCAATTTATCGTTTAATTTACACACAAAATTGGATAGCAACGACAATGGGTATAACAGTTTCCCACATATAGTGCCCAACATGATATCATATATGCACAGTCAGTTTAGCTAAACCATTATAGAGAATAAACCTATTGCTGAAAAGAAGTATAGGTAATAACTATCTCATCGATAATCATAATGAAGGACAAACATCCAATATACCTCCAACTATCAAAGATATTTCATAGAATGTATTAATCACAAAGATTTTATACGATCAGTGGTAATTGCTCTTGCTCAAAGGGATAAGGTTCCAAAGAAATAAGATCTTAAAGGAAAGAAAAGGAATTTATACTAAATAAACTGTTGTTCAGATAATACAGAAAATGGGAGCAGTAAGTTCTTTAAAGTTAACCA
Source organism: Allium cepa (assembly GCA_030765085.1). Classification (NCBI taxonomy): domain Eukaryota; kingdom Viridiplantae; phylum Streptophyta; class Magnoliopsida; order Asparagales; family Amaryllidaceae; genus Allium; species Allium cepa. Next base: position 67,291,942 of record CM060935.1, read on the forward strand.
CATTTTCAACAAAAAGAAAAAAAATTAGGCTGGCTTTGGTTCAGTTCAACGGATACCCTAAGAATTTTCGAATGCCTCATAACCAAATATTGTGAATTAATTTATTTATGCTTAAAGGCAAGCAGCGATGATTCAAATACTACCACAAGATTAGAAAATTACCGAATAAATAGCAAGCAATGGTGGTGCGCTTGGAATCGGAGTTAAAGTTGGAGTCTGAGAGCATGCATAATGGCGATTTGATAGGAAGCACTAATTTGATGGAGTTTGAATAGGGGGATGGGGACACAAAGAAATTAAGGTGGTAGTGGAATTTTATGGAGCGACAGATGCGGGCGGCAATAGATAAATGGAATTTGGGGATTAGGTTTAGAGGTATATTGAAGTGAAGTATCTAATGAAGGGAAATGAATAGCACGTGGGTAATTATCCAAAGCAGCGTCTTAGTGAAAATACTTGATATTATTAAAGCTTTAAAGCATGAAATAACAACGTACTGTAATAAAACGCTAACAGTAAAGGCTGTTAAAAGGCATATTTCTTGTAGTGGTGAATCTAACAAAAAATCATACAAACACCAAAACATTGAACAAAAAACACTAGAAATGATAGTACAAATTAAAGGCAATAAATAAAAGAATGTATGGTTCTCTTACTCTAGAGAAAAGGCTAGAATCATGTGCATCGGTTCTCATAACTTGGAGCAACAAGAAAGCACAAGATCGCAATGTCGATATGTTGTGTGCATTTAAAATTGAAGGTAGAATAATTAAGTTACCATAGTTTGTTGTGATGGAATTTTAACTCGAGAGCACTCAAATCAAAATCCCAATGCAGCAGAAAAGCGAGATCATGGTAAGAAGTATAAAAACAACCAATCAATATCTCAATTCTAAACAATCCAATCCAAAAGTAATCATAATTCCCAAACAAGCAATATATAAATCAAAGCAATAACGAAAAATAAATCACACATCGATTTATAGTGCTTCCTCTAACATTATGTTAGTGTACATCCACTTTAAGAAAGAGCTTTTATTAATATCGATAAGAAGAGTCCACGAGATTGATTACAGCGATCAAAATTCCAGTAGAATTGATTTATGGAGAAGAGAATTGAAGAAAATTTTGTTTTGATAAACCCTAATTAGTAAAGGCTAAAACCCTTGCAGTCGCTTTCCGTGGCATAGAAATCTAGATCCAGAAGATAACTTATATAGAAGAACTGAAAACCTAGGAACGATTCCAACATTATCCCTTCAAATATCACAAATCTTCACGTCAAGCCCAGACAAAAAAACTGGTAGAAATCGCCATAGACATCTGTCATAATGGGATAGATGTCTGTCCAATGTCTCGGGAAAATTTTCCCTGAGACATCAGACGTCTGTCCAAAGTGACAGACATCTATTTTGCTTTCTGGAAAAATTCTGCAACTGACTCAGATGTCTGACCAAAACTTCAGACGTCTATGCTGAGTCTTTGGAATAGATTTGGCGAAGCCTCAGACGTCTGACTATTCTCTTAGACGTTTATGTTGAGTCTCTCAACACCACTCCACCTTCTTCACCATAACTTTCGCCTCCGAGTTCCGATTTGTGAACCATTTTCTCCATCACCAAGCTGCTTCCAACCTCTTCAATTTTTCATATAATGTCGCCAAAATTTAACACTCCACCTCGACACTATATCAATATCCATCTCCAATGATACCATACCATTACCAACAACTGATAGCACCAACTATCACCACTTCTACCTTCAACCAAACATAAATATTTTCCCAATGAGCTCTGGCAAAGTCACCGCCCATTGCACTCCACCAACGAGCTCAGGCAAAGCCCACATCCACTAATGAAGTGTTGAAAACATCTAAATGCTAAACCATCTCACCAAAGACTAAAGTGCTAAGGAGTGTAAACTAGCACTCACCAAGAAGATAGAACCACAATCTCTCACCTATACTCTTCCTCATCTACAACCAAGCTCCTCACTCAATCGTGCCACCTAGTGGCACCTAGCACTTCTTCAAGCGAATCAAGTTCGAGCAATGCTCGAATTTTCCAACTGGTAATGCCTTAGTGAATATATCCGTTGTGTTATCCTCTGTGTATAATTTTTGAAGATATACTTGCTTATCATCATCCATGGCTACTAGAAATGACACTCCCACTTCAATTTGCTTAGTCCATAAGCTAAACAAAAAATCTCCCCTAAGTGAGTAGCACTCTGGCTATCACATCGGACATCTATGCTATCATTCTCGAATCCCAAATCACACAACAATTGCTTCAAGTAAAGTGCCTCCTTTGCCGCCTCCACCACGACTATCAACTACGTCTCCGTAGTGGATAAAGAAACTACGATCTGCAATCTTGATCTCCAATTTATGGCTGTACCCCCAAGTGTGAAGACATTTCCAAAAGTTGATTTTCTTCAATCTCTATCATCGACGTAGTCCGAATCACAATAACCAACTAACTATCAATTCTTCCCATCGCTACTGCCAAAAACAAGACCATGAGATCATGTGCCTTTAAGGTATCTCAATATGAGCTTTACAGCTTTCCAATGTGATTTCCTCGGATTAGTCATATATCGACTAACCATCCCGATAGCAATTGCAATATCGGGCCTTGTACACACCATAACATACATTAAACTTCCAACTGCACTAGCATATGGCACATTTTCCATATAAGCCTTGCCTTTCTCCAAGATAGATGGTTCCTTACTCGAAAGCTTCATATGCAAAGGTAAAGGTGTATTTGACGTCTTTGCATTCGCCATGCTAAACCGGCAAAGCACTTTCTCTATGTACTCCTTTTGAGTTAGTTTCAACTCAAAATGCTTTCGATCCCTTTCTATTTCCATGCACAATATCTTTCTTGCTTCTTCAAGATCCTTCATTTCGAACTCCGATTTCAAACTCAGTTTTAACTTGTTGATTTCATTCTTATCTTTAGAAGCAATGAGCATGTCGTCCACATACAAGAGTAAATACACCCAGCAATTATTTTTCAACTTTTTGAAATATACACAAGCATCTTTGACGCTTCTATCAAAACCATTTTCAAGCATAAAATGATCAAATCTCTTGTACCATTGCCTATGTGATTGCTTCAAACCATATAATGATTTCTTTAACTTGCAAACCAAATTTGACTTACCATTCACAACAAAACCTTCCGGTTGCTCCACGTAGATGTCTTCATCCAAGTCACCATGCAAGAAGGCGATTTTCACATCAAGTTGCTCCAATTTCACGTTGTGACTAGCAACTATAGCAAGTAATATCCAGATAGAAGTATGGCGCACTACCAGTGCGAAAATCTCATCATACTCCTTCCCCTTCCTTTGTGCAAACCCCTTAGCCACTGGCCTAGCTTTGTATCTCACATCGTCATTCACCTTGTATATCCATTTGCACCCAATAGCACGGTTTCCTTTAGGAAGTGGAACCAAATCTCAAGTTTGATTCTTCAACAATGATTGCATCTCTTCCTCCATGGCACAAATCCACTTCGAGCTATCACCCAACTCCATGACGTTATCAAGATCCATTGACTCACCTTGAACTACATAAAGAGCATAGTACAAATTACCACAAAAGCTAAGATAGTTCCAATCACCATATCTTACGGGTGCCCATATAATACGACGACCAACCTGAGTAGCAATAGCATCACACAAACTCCCTTCGGCTCCACCTTGAACCGAATCTTCTCTAGAATCATGCACATCACCAACATTACTAGAGGAACCCTATGGACTATGTGATGTCACATCAACCATTACCCCCTCGCAAGCATTTTCAACTACTCTACTCTCTTCACTCCTTGGACAAAATGTGTGCATAATTAACTTCCTTCTTCTTTGATTCACCATGAACCAAATCCGTAACATCCGATGACATTTTATTCTCCTTAAACAATGTTGACTCATCAAAAGTAACATGACGAGAATTTACTACCTTCTCCGTTTCCGAATTCCAAATCCGATAGCCTTTTATTCCGTCTGTATAGCCAAGCAAAATCCCTTTAAAAGCTTTAGGCTCAAGCTTATCACTTACCGGATCATATACATAAACTAGATTACCAAACATATGAAGATAACTCAAGTCAATGCTCTTTCTCTTCCACACTTCCTTCGAAATTTTGTTACCGATAGCTGAGCACGTAATTCGATTAATAATATGCACCGCGGTTGACAAAGCTTAGCCCAAAATCCCTTATCCAAACTCGATGTCAATCTCAAGCATCGAGCTTTCTAATTAGAGTATCTTCATCCTTTCCGCAATACCATTCCACTGCAGATCTCCCGCTGTAGTAAAATGCCTCCTAATACCATGATGCTTGAAAAATTTCAAGAATTATCCGAAAACATACTCTCCGCCATTGTCAGACTTTAGAACCTTCAAATACTTGCCACTCTTATTCTCAACAAGAGCTTTACATGCTTTGAACTTTACAAATGCCTCCCACTTGGTACACACACCCATATTTTCCGAGAAAATTCATCAATAAAAGAAATATAATAGCGAGTCCACCCAAGGAAGCTACCGGTGTCAGTCCCCAAACATCCGTGTGAACATTCTCAAGAACCCTTCTCGAATCATACTTTCCCTCATTAAACGAAACTTTAGTTTGCTTCCCCATGACACATTCCTCGCAAAATTCTAGTTTGTTGAAACTCTCTTCATTGATCATCTCCCTCTTCTGAAGAATATCCAAACTTCTCTCTAAGACATGACCTACTCTCAATGCCACAACCTAGGCGCATCCAAACCACAAAAACTATCAACTCCTACACAAGTTTCACCTTTTATGGTCACTCCTTAAAGCAAATAAATATCATGAGTCCTAGCACCCTTCATCACCATAAGCACCCCCTTCGAAACCAGCAATTTATCACTCTCAATAGTGATCTTACAACCTAAAGAATTGAGCTGCCCCAAAGAGATAAGGGACTTCCTAAGTCCCGGAACATAGCACACATTAGTGAAGGTATGAACCACTCTGTCAAACAGCCGAATTTGCACGAAACCAATGTCTTTCAACTTGCAAATAGCACCATTTTCCATAACAATTGAATTTTCTTCTTTGTCAATATAAGATGAAAAACAATTATTATGTGGCGTCATATGATAAGACGCCCCCAAATCAAGCACTCATTCTCTACCCAAAACATTTGATGCTACCGCCGACAAAACATCTATGTCTCCCTCACGAACTTCACTCTCCATCGCTATTGATGAAAATGCTAATTCCTTCTTTGCCTTCTTCTTGTCCGGACACTCATTCTTCCAATAACCGGACTTCTTACAAATATAGCACTTGCATTTTCTTTCCTTCGACTTTCCTCTTCAACCGGGTTCCTTGATTTAGAGCGCCTCTGATTCTCCTTCTTCACATACCTCTCCTTCTCCACAAATAAACCATGACCACTACTAGCAGCACTACTTTAATCACACAACTCTTTCATTTGATCATGCAATTTCTCGCTATAAAGACCTGTTTTGACATCATCAAGAGTCAATGTATCCCGGCTATAGATCAAACTATTTGAGAAACCTGTATAACGGTGTGGCAATGAACACAACAATATCATCATCTTTTTCTCTTCCTCAATTTTCAAATCTACTGTCTTCATCTTCATAAGCAAATCATCAAAAGTGTTCAAGTGCGCCTTCAACGAAGTACCTTCCTTCATCTTATAATTGAAGAATGTTTACAATAAGATCAAACGATTAGTCGGTGACTTCTTCATATACAACTCCTCCAACTTGTCCCAAATACCAGCGGCAGTCTCACCACTAATTTCGAAGATATCATTCTCTCCTATAACAAGTTGAAGTGTAGTAAATGCCCATTCTTTCATTTGCTCTCTTTCAACATTTGAGATGTCTGTTGACATTATGTTTGCTGGCAACAAATGTGTGCCAAACACTACCCGATACACCTGATTCCTCCTTAGAACCGCTTTCATCTTCAAATTGCCATTTTTCAAAATCATTATCGCCATTCCTTCCACTTGTTTATAACCAATTGTGATTCAGAAGCTGCATACGAACCACATACATAAGGCACTACACCACTTAGATTACCCATAGAGGAACTACTTGAGGTATTATCCGATTCTGGCATTTCTACAACCACCTACCAACACCAATGCTCAGATACCAAATGTTGTGACAGAATTCTAACTCGAGACCACACAAATCAAAATCCTAATGCAGTGGAAAAGCGAGATCATGGTAAGAATTATAAAAACAACCAATCAATATCTCAATTTCAAGCAATCCAATCCAAAAGCAATCACAATTCCCAAACAAGCAATATATAAATCAAAGCAATAAAAAAAAATCACACAGCGATTTATAGTGGTTCGACTATTGTTGTGTTAGTGTACATCCACTTTAAGAGAGAGCTTTTATTAATATCGATGAGAAGAGTACATGAGATTGATTAAAATGATAAAAATTCTAATAGAATTGATTTGTAGAGAGGAGAATTGAAGAAAATTAGGTTTTGATAAACCCTAATTAGTGAAGTCGCATGCAACCGCTTTCTATAGCATAGAAATTTGGATCCAGAAGATAGCTTATATAGAAGAATAGAAAACCTAGGCAAGATTCCAAAATTACCCCTTCAAACATCACAAACCTGTACGTCAAACTCAGGCCAAAAAACTGGCAAAAGTCGCTACAGACGTCTATCATAATGGGACAGTCGTCCGTCCAATGTCTTAGGAAAAAAATTTCTGAGACATCAGACGTATGTCCAAAGTGACAGACATTTGTTTTTGCTCTTTGGAAAAATTCTGCAACTGACTCAGGCGTCTTATCAAAACATCAGACGTCCGTGTTGGGTCTTTGGAATAGATTTGGTGAAGCCTTGGATGTCTGACCGTTCTCTCAGATGTCTGTGTTGAGTCTTTTAGCACCACTCCACCTTCTTCACTATAACTTCCTCCTCCAAGGTTCGATTTGCGAACCATTTTCTCCGTCACCAAGCTACTTCCAACATCTTCAATTTTCCATATAGTGTCGCCAAAATTTAACATAGTTCTACTAAAATAGGAAAAAGCAAAATGTGAAGGCAAAAAGCCAAAAGGTTAGCATTTTACCTTGTTCATTGGCTCAACATATGCTGCTCGAACATCACTATATATTTCATTACCATGTGTCTTAAGGAACCTAAGTGCATACCTACATGAGAATAATCAGGAATGAAATAAATATATTTTTATTTGTGTGCAAAAAATATATACAACATGGTGGAGTAAATTTCACTATTGAGTAGCTGGTACGCTTTCCAAAAATATGGACTAAGTGTGACATTATACGTCAGATTACAATGAATGTAAAAAAACCATTGCTTAGATAAAACTGACTATCTTTTAAATTCAAGTACAAATGGTGTAACTTTCAAGGCAATAATTTAAATTACTCTAACTCAGCCATTAAATTTACCATTCCTCATCAACTTATGTCCCTTCAATTGTATGCAATCAGTTAAATGTTTAACTTCTTCAATTGTGAATGAAGTTATGTACACTTAAAAGTTTCATATTAAACATTGATGTTTCCACTTCAATATAGTTCAGTTTGTTGTAAACTCGTAGATATTCTCAAATCTGAATTCACTCTAATTGGAATAGCTGTTAGCGTGCATACTTATTGTATAATACCTACTTTTATGATGTGTTTAATGGCAATTATATTTTAGTTTTTGAACATATTCAGTGCAGATCTGTTGTTTATGAAATAGGTAGCAATGTATGATTATCATCATCCCCTGTAGTTTCTCTAACATTAATAGGATATCCTCGTCTAGATATGCCCTGATCACATCATAGGCATAAGCTATAAGCACCCACAAGAAAGTAAACCAAGAATGAAAAACCATAAATGATCATAAATACCAAGCCACTTCTCTTTTCGTATGGCATCTATGAATATAATAAAACCAATTGTAAAAATTACCCTTAGACAAATTCTAGCCGCTTGAGCAATGTAGCCAGTTGATAGAGAATAATAAAAACTAAAGCTATCAGCTCTCTTTATCTGATTAAGGTAAGGAGAACTAGCGATGAGCATTACAGTTTGAGGTCAAAGATAAAAGAGACAGCTTGTTTTGAACATGATCGCCTAAGCTTGTGCTTAAAAGACCATAAAGAGGATAGGGATATGGAAACAGGAGAAACAAAATTACTTAGAATGTAATTGGTACTAATATGATTTTTTAACATCCATGAATTTGAAAGATGTTTTAGTTTCGCAACAAAGAGTGTTTTGGTACTTTTAAAATGAAAATTGCCAAGCTTGAGCACTTCACAAACAAAAATCTTGCAAGCTTGTATAGATTTAATATGTTAATTTACTTGTGAACAGAAACTCAAGTTATATTCAACTGTTTGCTATACAAATGATAATGGTCTACTTTTTATGTAAACTTTTGGTCGGTTTCCCCACCATACACAAATATATCTCCATACATAATGTGTGTGATCTCTGATTAAGTCTTATCGGCTGGTTTGATTTTTCATCACACCATTTTGTTTCCAAAAGAAAATTGAAACACTTCATAAGTTGTAAGTTTTATAACCGCAAATCTAAATTCAAATTAATGCTTATTGAATCAATTTTATCTATTGCAGTAAAGTCAAAAGAAAAATAACCATTATTGATAAAGAAAATGTTGATTGTTATGTTTATCATATACCAAATTTCTTTCATGATGAAGTTTTATGTATATACAAAAGATTTACTCACTCTACAATTCTTGTGTTTTACATGACAGTATAAAATGAATTTGAATTTATGTACTGGTTGAATTAAGGTGCTATGTTTAATGTAGCTACAAAGCTTGTTTGTCATAAGTTTTGTTTGAGATTGATTATTTCAGATTCCATATATTTCAAACTGATTAAGGCGTGTCTACAAAATAACTTAAATACACAAACATATTACCTATCGTCAGTTCTAGACGTTCCTAAACTTTATCCGTCACAAGCAGTTACTTCCTTTCCTTTTTTTCCATTATGGTCAATATTCATATGGTCTAGTTGAATTATGTGCAAATAACCTTCGACTGATTATCACTCATTTACTCATGCAGCAGACTTCAAAGATGCCTTTAAATAATTCTTGTAGATCTCAATTTAAAGTATTAACATGTTTCGTGATGAAAGAAAAAGATTGACAATTATACTAGAGTAAAAAACAAAACATGAGCTTAGAACAATGAAAAAAAATTCTCAACTTAGAGGCATAGAATCTGAGAGTTCACTTGGTTTTTCCCTCCTTGGAGACGAAAACTGAAGCATTAGTGTAGGCGTTGATTAATGAGATCAAGTGATCTCCTTTATACTTCTTCAAACACGTTATAATTTATGAACCACTTAATAATTTCTCCTTAAATATCATTATATCATATAAGCAAAAATCAACACAAGTGTGGCTAACATTTCTCTTTAGATGTACTTAATATTTTGGGGCAGGCAAACCTTATATCTTTTCAATGCCTTTTTGTAACAATCGTCGCAAATACAATTCTAGCAATTAATATATATGCCACTGACAACGTCTCATGTTAACTTATCCAATAAAGACCAATACTGCTTTGTCAGGGAATGAGATGATTATTCCTGACTTTTTGAAGGTAGGATGACATATTTATTCCTCACTATTTGAAAGTGGGGACGAGATAGTAGTTTATTCACTCACTTGTTTTCTACCGGACATGCTCCTCAAAGATACAGTTGGTAACTAAGCACATGATTCAACACAACTTCAAGGAGTATATCAGTGGGAATCCATGGCAATTGTAAGAAAAATACTAAACGCATAAACACAATCATTAAACGCACATATGAACAAGCCCAGACTTCCATACTTCCTTAACTCAGCATCAATCTCTTGAACACACTATAACAAAGATAAGCAAACACAAATAGTACCTAAAATCAGAATATTCAACAAGTGAATTACTGAGTGGAATCAGCAGTCTGTTGTAAATTTTCAAAGAGCTTTTGGAGTTTGGGTTTTGTTTTGGAAGAGTAGAAGAAAAGAAAGAAGAAGAAAAGAAAGTAAAGTCCCACATTGTAGAAAAGTGAAGACTATACTTGTATAAGTATAGCTCTCTCAAGCAAACCTTGGGGCCTTGGGGCTCCCACATGTTTGCTTTGTTGTGAGGAGAGAAATCATGCAACACCGTCCGTCCGATCGAACCAAGCAGTGTACAGGTTTCGAGTTTGGATCTAAGAATATTTTTGGATCAAAATATGAACTGTAACGGGCCAGATTTCAGCCCGTTAAGGACCCAGAATCGGAATTCAGAATTTGATTGATGGCGGGAATTTGTAACGTTTCTGAACGTAAATAGACGTGACGTTTGGTTTTTTGAACCCGTTCGTAACGGTTACGAACCATTGCTAACGGTCGCGACGCTTTGCGAATGGACGCCTATTCAACACTATAAATAGCAACGCCCATAATCATTTTTAATAGTTTTCTATCCTCTTCTTCTTCCCAAACAGTTCTGCGACGCCATTAATCCGCTGCTCTATTTTGTAACGCCTCCAAGGTGTTGCAAATTCAGAAACCATTGCAGAATTGTTCTCTTCGTCCTCTTCATTCTATCCTATATAAATCGCATCATCGGATACAGTTTCTAAAGTGTTCTTGGTCGGATCAAAGTCGTACAAACTTTGAATTCGATTACGCTGTTATAGGGCTTCATTGAATCCTGAAAGTCGATAGTTCGATAACCCGTTTGTACCTGGTGGGTTGAACTATTGTTTGAAAGAATCTATTCCATAGATCATTGAAGTCAGAAGTACAACATTGTCTTCTTTGCAAATCGCCATCAAATTCGTCTCGAACCGCAAAATCCCCAACAAATTTCAGACAATATCTTTCAACCATGGAAGGTTTGAGCGCTCTTCAAGTTATGAATCAACATGTAACTCGATTGGAGCATTTTGATGGCGACAATTTCACTCGTTGGCAAGAGACAATGAATTTTTTCCTGGTCACCGTCAAGTTGTTTTACATTTTGGAAAATGACTTGGAAGAAATCCCAGAGGAAATTGATACAGATGATGCTGCTCTAAAGGCTAAACGTGCAAAGCGCAAAGAGGTCGATTTCCTATGCAGAGGCCATATTCTGAATGCGTTATCTACCCCAGTCTACAATGCTCATAGGACCTTGAAAACAGCAAAGGCACTCTGGACTGCTCTGGAGAATAAGTACCACATATCCGAGGCAAGTAATAAAAAGTTTCTTATTTCTAATTTTTTGGATTTAAAAACGGTCACCAATAAGTCCATAATTGGACAAGTAAGCGAAATTTTACTGTTGGTGAATCAACTTAAAGATGCTGGAATTGATCTCCCTGGATCTTTTGTTGTTGGAGTTATAATTTCTAGACTTCCGCATAGTTGGAATGATTATAAGAAAAAGATGAAACATGCGGAAACAGATTATAATTTAGACAGTTCGCAGCGTCATCTTCGTATTGAAGAAGACTCTCGTAAACGCGATCAAGATGATAATCCGCAACTGAGTCTCATTCTAAGGCAAATAATGTTGAAATTACTGATAAATTAAAGCCAAAGAATGAGACACAGTTTAAGAAGAAAAATCATTCCAAAACCAACAACAAAAAGAAAGGTGCTTGTTATTTTTGTAACAAGCCCGGCCACTATGCCCGAGATTGCCGTCTGCGGAAGAAACAACAAAAAGTGAATGTGGTTGAACACTCTCTTGTGGCTGTAGTGCAAGAGGCGAACTCCGTTAGTGGCAATGATAATGATTGGTGGTTCGATACTGGAGCAACCATTCACATTTGCAAAGACCGTAATCTTTTCAAGAGTTACGAAGAAAATAAAGGAGAAGCCGACGAAGTTACTCGAGCAAATAAGGTTCCAAGTAAAGTTCTGGGAAAAGGCACTATAGAACTTCCTCTCGCCTCTGGAAAAGTTCTTACATTATTCAATGTATTTTATGTACCTGATATGTGTAAGAATTTGGTCTCCGGATACCTTCTTAACAAAGGAGGATTCAAGATGGTGTATGACTCTGATAAGCTAGTGTTGTCTAAGAATGGTAAATTCATTGGACAGGGATACTCTTGTAACGGCATGATTAAGTTGAATCTAATAAAGAAATCTTCTGTTTATATTGTTGATTCTATTAATTTATGGCATGGTAGATTAGGACATGTGAATTATAAATCCATTAAGAATATGAATAAATTAGGATTAATTTCTGATTGTGATTTCGATACCATCTCTAAATGTGAAATATGTGTTCAAGCAAAAATACACCGGAAATCCTTTAAATCCGTAGAAAGGAAAACCGGTTTGCTTGATTTGGTATATAGTGATGTGGGTGACTTTAAAAGTCATATCACCTATGGTGGTGACCAATACTATATAACATTCATTGATGATTATACTAGATATGCATATGTATATTTAATGAAAACTAAAGATGAGGCTTTTGATAAATTCAAAATTTACAAACCAGAGGTCGAAACACAATTAGGAGTTAAAATTAAAATATCACATTCAGATCGTGGTGGTGAATATTTCTCAAATGAATTCACCTTGTTTTGTAAACAACAAGGTATAATTCACCAATGTACTGCTCCATATACACCACAACAAAATGGTGTTGCTGAAAGGAAAAATAGAACTTTTGTATAAATGGTTAATGCCATGCTCGTAAATTCTAATTTACCTTATATCCTATGGGGTGATGCTATGTTATCTGCATGTTATATTTTAAATCGAGTACCACTTAAAAAGAATAATATTTCTCCCTATGAATTATGGTTTAATAGAAAACCTAACCTAACTAGGCTTAAAGTTTGGGGTTGCTTAGCATATGTTAGAAAACCAGACCCTAAACGACCAAAGTTAGGAAATAGAGTGTTTAAATGTGTTTTCATAGGATATTCACCTAATAGTATAACTTATAGATTTATTATTCTTGACACCCTAGAAGTTATAGAATCTGTAGATATAGAATTTTTTGAAAATCAAACTGTTGAGATCCCATTGAGATCATCTAGTCCAGAACCTAGTCTGACTAATTATATCAACGACGATGATTATGCTCCTGCTCAAAATGGCAAGGAAGTGTTAGTACCAGATAATAGTGCTGAACAACGGAGAAGTAAAAGAGCAAGAATAGAGAAGGACTATGGTCCTGACTTCATTACATATCTTGTAGAAGGCAGTAAGGACGAAGTCCTTAATGTGACTAAATATGTAATGAATGTCGATGACGATCCCAAAACTTATTCTGAAGCTACGAATTCCAGAGATTCTAATTTCTGGAAAGAAGCTATCAATGACGAAATGAATTCCATAATGTTAAATCAAACTTGGGTTTTAACTGATTTACCTCATGGTGCTAAACTCATAGGATGTAAATGGATATTCAAGAAAAAGTTGAATACAAATGGATCCATTGATAAGTTTAAAGCTAGATTAGTTGCTAAGGGATATAAGCAAAGACATGGAGTAGATTATTTTGATACATATGCTCCAGTTGCTCGCATATCTTCTACACGCTGTTTAATTGCACTTGCATCAATTAATAAATTAGCCATACATCAAATGGATGTAAAGACTGCTTTTCTAAATGGAGATTTAGAAGAAGAGATATATATGGAACAACCTGAAGGTTTCAAAACCCCAGGCCAAGAAAAGAAAGTTTGCAAATCAGTGAAATCTCTTTATGGCCTGAAGTAAGCTCCCATGCAATGGCATGAGAAATTTGATAAAGTTGCACTGTCATATGGATTCATTGTAAATGATGCTGATAAATGTATTTATAGCAAATCGAATAACAACGGTATTGTTATAATATGTTTATACGTTGATGACATGCTAATATTTGGTTACAATATATCCTGAGTGAATGAAACTAAAAAGTTTCTGTCTTCTAAATTCGATATGAAAGATCTAGGAGAGGCTGATGTAATTTTGGGAATTAAAATTGTTAGGAATGAGGGGGAGTTATTACTAACTCAGTCTCATTACATAGAGAAATTCCTACAAAAGTATGGTCATTACGATGACAAACCAGCACCAACTCCGTTAGATCCTAATATTAAATTAGAAAAGAACACTGGACGTACTATCTCTCAACTAGAGTATTCCAGTGTTATTGGGAGTCTTATGTATGTTATGCATTGCACTAGACCAGACATCGCACATGCTATAAGTATATTGTGTTGATTTACGAGTAATCCAGGTTTTGAACATTAGAAAGCCATTTCCAGAGTTTTAGCTTATTTGAAAGGAACCATTGAATATGGTTTATCTTATAAAGGATATCCTGCTGTAATAGAAGGATATAGTGATGCAACCTGGAACAATGTAGAATCCAAATCCAAGTCTACGACTGGATGGTTCTTTACATTAGGAGGCGCTGCTGTGTCTTGGGCTTGCAAGAAGCAGACCTGTATTTCTGACTCAACAATGTTGTCAGAATTGATTGCATTAGCAGATGCATGTAAAGAAGCGGAATGGCTTAGGAATTTATTAATGGAAATCCCTTTGTGGAAGAAGCCATCTCCAGCAGTCATGATTAACTGTGACAATCAAGCAACGATATACAATGTGTCTAATAAGACATATAAAATGGAAAGTCTAGACATGTGAGTCTAAGATATCAAATGGTGAGACAGTTACTCAAAAGAGGTGTTACAACTGTTGACTACATAGAAACGAAGAAAAACTTGGCTGACCCACTTACAAAAGGTCTTCCAAAAGGCAATGGATTCTATAAAGTCACAAGAAATGAAACTGAGGTCTATGAATGAAGGTTGATCATCTTTAACAGAAACCCAACTTATATCTTGAAACGGATAGAAAAAGTTCAATGGGTACCAATAAGTTAAGAGAATGGTTATGGAACACCAAATAGATATTCCCATAATATTTAGTGTTGGATTCTGCAAGAACAAAGGATGGATATGTATCCTTAATAAGTCTAGAAACCTTAAAAGGTGTATCGCAGAAACACCTTAAGAGACTTACCTATATGAATATGGAAATCAGGCCGTTTCCTAGGAAAGTAAGACCGCTTTCTAAGTAGACTCATGAACCAGGATTTAAGCACATGGCCATTAACGTGCTGAGCAATACAGAACACTTTACCTAAGGAAATCAACATGTATGATTGTTCCGGTTTTATCATTAGGGATACTTGGTTCAAGATTCGTTCACCATAGAATCTCGATAAGGCTTTGAATGGTTTACACTACGTAAAGGTTCAAATCCAAAAGATACCTTTTATTTATGTGTTGGTTTTCACGATGATGCAAAACTTGATCTTAGAACTACATAGGCTTGATCCCACTTGGGTATGTAGGAAGTCACTCTAGTGATGCAGCCGTCTTATTTATTTATTTTATTATTTTTAAAATTGGGGGAGATTGTTGTAAATATTCAAAGAGCTTTTGGGGTTTGGGTTTTTTTTGGAAGAGTAGAAGAAAAGAAAGAAGAAGAAAAGAAAGTAAAGTCCCACATTGTAGAAAAGTGAAGACTATACTTGTATAAGTATAGCTCTCTCAAGTGGATGTTGGGGCCTTAGGGCTCCCACATGTTTGTTTTGTTGTGAGGAGAGAAGTCATGCAACATCACACGTGCGCCGCCGCCGTCCGTCCGACCGAACCGGGCCGGTTACGGGTTTCGGGTTCGGATCTGAAAATATTTTTGGATCAAAATATGAACTGTAACGGGGCAGATTTCAGCCCGTTAAGGACCCATAACCGGAATTCAGAATTTGATTAATGGCGGGAATTCGTAACGTTTCTGAACGTAAATAGACGCGACGTTTGGTTTTTTGAACCCGTTCGTAACGGTTGCGAACCATTGCTAACGGTCGATACGCTTTGCGAATTGACGCCTCTTCAACACTATAAATAGCAATGCCCAGAATCGTTTCGTAACAATTTTTTATCCCCTTCTTCTTCCCAAACAGTTCTGCGACGCCATTAATCCGATGCTCTGTTTTGTAATGCCTCCAAGGTGTTGCAAATTCAGAAACCATTGCAGAATTGTTCTCTTCTTCCTCTTTATTCTATTCTATATAAATTGCATCATCAGATACAGCTTCTAAAGTGTCTTGGGCGGATCAAAGTCGTACAAACTTTGAATTCGATTACGCTGTTATAGGGCTTGAATCCTGAAAGTCGATAGTTCGATAACCCGTTTGTACCTGGTGGGTTCAACTATTGTCTGAAAGAATCAATTCCATAGATCCTTGAAGTCGGAAGTACAACATTGTCTTCTTTGCAAATCGCCATCAAATTCGTCTCGAACCTCAAAATCCCCAACAAATTTCAGACAATATCTTTCAACCATGGAAGGTTTGAGCGCTCTGCAAGTTATGAATCAACATCTAACTCGATTGGAACGTTTTGATGGCGAAATTTCACTCGTTTGCAAGAGACAATGAAATTTTTCCTGGTCACCGTCAAGTTGTTCTACATTTTGGAAAATGACTTGGAAGAAATACCAGAGGAAACAGATACAGATGATGCTGCTCTAAAGGCTAAACGTGCAAAGCGCAAAGAGGACGATTTCCTATGTAGAGGCCATATTCTGAATGTGTTATCTACCCCAGGCTACAATGCTCATAGGACCTTGGAAACAGCAAAGGCACTCTGGACTGCTCTGGAGAATAAGTACCGCGTATCCGAGGCAAGTAATAAAAAGTTTCTTATTTCTAATTTTATGGATTTCAAAACGGCCACCAATAAGTCCATAATTGGACAAGTAAGCAAAATTTTACTGTGGTGAATCAACTTAAAGATGCTGGAATTGATCTCCCCGAATCTTTTGTTGTTGGAGTTATAATTTCTAGACTTCCACATAGTTGGAATGATTATAAGAAAAAGATGAAACATGCGGAAACAGATTATAATTTAGACGGTTTGCATCGTCATCATCGTATTGAAGAAGACTCTCGTAAACGCGATCTAGATGATAATCCGCAAACTGAGTCTCATTCTAAAGCAAATAATGTTGAAATTACTGATAAATTAAAGCCAAATAATGAGACACAGTTTAAGATGAAAAATCATTCCAAAACCAACAACAAAAAGAAAGGTGCTTGTTATTTTTGTAACAAGCCCGGCCACTATGCCCGAGACTGCCGTCTGCGGAAGAAACAACAAAAAGTGAATGTGGTCGAAGACTCGCTTGTGGCTGTAGTGCAAGAGGCGAACTCCGTTAGTGGCAATGATAATGATTGGTGGTTAGATACTGGAACAACCATTCACATTTGCAAAGACCGTAATCTTTTCAAGAGTTACGAAGAAAATAAAGGCGAAGCCGACGAAGTTACTGGAGCAAATAAGGTTCCAAGTAAAGTTCTGGGAAAAGGCACTGTAGAACTTCCTCTCACCTCTGGAAAAGTTCTTACATTAGTCAATGTATTTTATGTACCTGATATGTGTAAGAATTTGGCCTCCGGATACCTTCTTAACAAAGGAGGATTCGAGATGGTGTATGAGTCTGATAAGCTAGTGTTGGCTAAGAATGGTAAATTCATTGGACAGGGATACTCTTGTAACGACATAATTAAGTTGAATCCAATAATGAAATCTTCTGTTTATATTGTTGATTCTATTAATTTATGGCATGGTAGATTAGGACATGTGAATTATAAATCCATTAAGAATATGAATAAATTAGGATTAATTTCTAATTGTGATTTCGATACCATCTCTAAATGTGAAATATGTGTTCAAGCAAAAATACACTGGAAATCCTTTAAATCCGTAGAAAGGAAAACCGGTTTGCTTGATTTGGTATATAGTGATGTGGGTGACTTAAAAAGTCATATCACCTATGGTGGTAACCAATACTATATAACATTCATTGATGATTATACTAGATATGCATATGTACATCTAATGAAAACTAAAGATGAGGCTTTTGATAAATTCAAAATTTACAAAGAAGAGGTCGAAACACAATTAGGAGTTAAAATTAAAATATTACATTCAGATCGTGGTGGTGAATATTTCTCAAATGAATTCACCTTGTTTTGTAAACAACAAGGTGTAATTCACCAAGGTACTGCTCCATATACACCACAACAAAATGGTGTTGCTGAAAGGAAAAATAGAACTTTAGTATAAATGGTTAATGCATGCTCATAAGTTCTAATTTACCTTATAACCTATGGGGTGATGCTATGTTATCTGCATGTTATATTTTAAATCGAGTACCACTTAAAAAGAATAATATTTCTCCTTATGAATTATGGTTTAATAGAAAACCTAACCTAACTGGACTTAAAGTTTGGGGTTGCTTAGCATATGTTAGAAAACCAGACCCTAAACGACCAAAGTTAGGAAATAGAGCATTTAAATGTGTTTTCATAGGATATTCACTTAATAGTATAACTTATAGATTTCTTATTCTTGACACCCTAGAAGTTATAGAATCTGTAGATGTAGAATTTTTTGAAAATCAAACTGTTGAGATCCCATTGAGATCATCTAGTCCAGAACCTAGTCTGACTAATTATATCAACGACGATGATTATGCTCCTGCTCATAACGGCAAGGAAGTGTTAGTACCAGATAATAGTACTGAACAACGGAGAAGTAAAAGAGCAAGAATAGAGAAGGACTATGGTCCTGACTTCATTATATATCTTGTAGAAGGCAGTAAGGACGAAGTCCTTAATGTGACTAAATATGTAATGAACGTCGATGACGATCCCAAAACTTATTCTGAAGCTATGAGTTCCAGAGATTCTAATTTCTGGAAAGAAGCTATCAATAATGAAATGAATTCCATAATGTTAAATCAAACTTGGGTTTTAACTGATTTACCTCTTGGTGCTAAACCTATAGGATGTAAATGGATATTCAAGAAAAAGTTGAATAAAATGGATCCATTGATAAGTTTAAAGCCAGATTAGTTGGTAAGGGATATAAGCAAAGACATAGAGTAGATTATTTTGATACATATGCTCCAGTTGCTCGCATGTCTTCTATACGCCGTTTAATTGCACTTGCATCAATTCATAAATTAGTCATACATCAAATGGATGTAAAGACTGCTTTTCTAAATGGAGATTTAGAAGAAGAGATATATATGGAACAACCTGAAGGTTTCAAAACCCCGGGCCAAGAAAAGAAAGTTTGCAAATTAGTGAAATCTCTTTATGGCCTGAAGCAAGCTCCCATGCAATGGCATGAGAAATTTGATAAAGTTGCACTGTCATATGGATTCATTGTAAATGATGCTGATAAATGTATTTATAGCAAATCGGATAACAACGGTATTATTATGATATGTTTATACGTTGATGACATGCTAATATTTGGTTCCAATATATCCTATGTGAATGAAACTAAAAAGTTTTTGTCTTCTAAATTCGATATGAAAGATCTAGGAGAGGCTGATGTAATTTTGGGAATTAAAATTGTTAGGAAAGAGGGGGGGTTATTACTAACTCAGTCTCATTACATAGAGAAATTCCTACAAAATTATGGTCATTACGATGACAAACCAGCACCAACCCCGTTAGATCCTAGTATTAAATTAGAAAAGAACACTGGACGTACTATCTCTCAACTAGAGTATTCTAGTGTTATTGGGAGTCTTATGTATGCTATGCATTGCACTAGACCAGACATCGCACATGCTATAAGTATATTGTGTTGATTTACGAGTAATCCAGGTTTCGAACATTGGAAAGCCATTTCCAGAGTTTTAGCTTATTTGAAAGGAACCCTTGAATATGGTTTATCTTATAAAGGATATCCTGCTGTAATAGAAGGATATAGTGATGCAACCTGGAACAATGTAGAATCCAAATCCAAGTCTACGACTGGATGGATCTTTACATTAGGAGGCGATGCCGTGTCTTGGGCTTCCAAGAAGCAGACCTGTATTTCTGACTCAACAATGTTGTCAGAATTGATTGCATTAGCAGATGCATGTAAATAATCGAAATGGCTTAGGAATTTATTAATGGAAATCCCTTTGTGGAAGAAGCCATCTCCAGCAGTCATGATTAACTGTGACAATCAAGCAACGATATACAATGTGTCTAATAAGACATATAAAATGGAAAGTCTAGACATGTGAGTCTAAGACATGAAATGGTGAGACAGTTACTCAAAAGAGGAGTTATAACTGTTGACTACATAGAAACGAAGAAAAACTTGGCTGACCCACTAACAAAAGGTCATCCAAAGGCAATGGTTTCTATAAAGTCACAAGAAATGGAACTGAGGTCTGTGAATGAAAGTTGATCATCCTTAACAGAAACCCAACTTATGTCTTGAAAAGGATAGACAAAGTTCAATGGGTACCAACAAGTTAAGAGAACGGTTATGGAACACTAAATAGATATTCTCATAATATTTAGTGTTGGATTCTGCAAGAACAAAGGATGGATATGTATCCTTAATAAGTCTAGAAACCTTAAAAAGTGTATTGTAGAAACACCTTAAGAGACTTACCTATATGAGTATGGAAATCAGGCCGTTTCCTAGGAAAGTAAGACCGCTTTCTAAGTAGACTCATGAACTAGGATTTAAGCACATGGCCATTAATGTGCTGAGCAATATAGAACACTTTACCTAAGGAAATCAACATGTGTGATTGTTCCAGTTTTATCATTAGGGATACTTAGTTCAAGATTCGTTCACCATAGAATCTCGATAAGGCTTTGAATGGTTTACACTACGTAAAGGTTCAAATCCAAAAGATACCTTTTGTTTATGTGTTGGTTTTCACGATGATGCAAAACTTAATCTTAAAACTACGTAGGCTTGATCCCACTTGGGTATGTAGGAAGTCACTTTAGTGATGCAGCCGCCTTATTTATTTATTTTATTATTTTGAAAATTGCGGGAGATTGTTGTAAATTTTCAAAGAGCTTTTGGGGTTTGGGTTTTGTTTTGTAAGAGTAGAAGAAAAGAAAGAAGAAGAAAAGAAAGTAAAGTCTCACATTGTAGAAAAGTGAAGACTATACTTGTATAAGTATAGCTCTCTCAAGTGGATGTTGGGGCCTTGGGGCTCCCACATGTTTGCTTTTTTGTGAGGAGAGAAGTCATGCAACACCACACGCGCGCCGCCGCCGTCCGACCGAACCGGGCCGGGTACGGGTTTCGGGTTCGGATCTGAAAATATTTTTGGATCAAAATATGAACTGTAACGGGCCAGATTTCAGCCCGTTAAGGACCCAGAACCGGAATTCAGAATTTGATTGATGGCGGGAATTTGTAACGTTTCTGAACGTAAATAGACGCGACGTTTTGTTTTTTGAACCCATTCGTAACGGTTGCTAACGGTCGCGACGCTTTGCGAATGGACGCCTCTTCAACACTATAAATAGAAACGCCCAGAATCATTTCGTAACAGTTTTCTATCCTCTTCTTCTTCCCAAACAGTTCTGCTACGCCATTAATCCGCTGCTCTATTTTGTAACACCTCCAAGGTGTTGCAAATTCAGAAACCATTGCAGAATTGTTCTCTTTTTCCTCTTCATTCTATTCTATATAAATTGCATCATCAGATACAGTTTCTAAAGTGTTCTTAGTCGGATTAAAATCGTACAAACTTTGAATTCGATTACGCTGTTATAGGGCTTCATTGAACCCTGAAAGTCGATAGTTCGATAACCCGTTTGTACCTGGTGGGTTGAACTATTGTCTTAAAGAATCTATTCCATAGATCCTTGAAGTCGGAAGCACAACATTGTCTTCTTTGCAAATCGCCATCAAATTCGTCTCAAACCGCAAAATCCCCAACACAGTCTGGGCACAAGTCATAGCATACAACCTCCTCCCAATCTCAAAAGTGGAATCAGAAGTCATCAGGTTTAGAGGTATATAGATGAAGTAAGCTAAAGTTTACGTATGGTGGAGAGCAAAACAAGGGTTTGACCCGTTGAGATATGGACGGTTACAATCGAACAAAGAGGAGGAGGCCAAGGCATAAAATTTACGCTGGATTTCATTTTTTCAATAGTTGCGATCTACTAGGATTTGCGATGGTTGAAAGAGGAAGTGTAGAATTTAAAGCTGATACACCTTAACATGTTCAATATAAATATATAAACTTTGTATGTAATACAAAAGGTTTGGAAACAAAGATAACTACTGAATACATGCAAATATTTAAAAGTGTGCCAACTGTAGAGTCGGCTACAATCATGCAACTACTTCCTACAGATTCTCCCACTTATTCAAAACACTTCCTAATAATACTGAAACAAATAAATGACCTATTCTACCTGCTATTAACTTAGTTGATGTAATTTAGCAGTAATACAAATAAATAAAATAGTTTAGATTAAATCCCAACATACTCCCCTGTAATCTAAACTTCATTCTGCAGACTTTTGATACCTAGTGGTGCCCGCATCCTCTCAAACTTTATAGTGGACATCGCCTTTGTTAGCACATCTGCACGCTGCTCCTCAGTGCTAATATGTTTGATAACTATATCTCCTCGCTCAACACACTCACGGATAAAATGATAACGAATGTCAATATGTTTACTTCTCCCATGAAAGACCGGATTCTTTGCCAAGTCGGTTGCAGACTTATTATCAATATAGATTACAAAAGGACAATGCCTTATGTCAGTTATTTGGCCAAGTAGATTACACAGCCACACCCCTTGACAAGCTGCAGCAGTAGCAGCGATAAATTCAGCTTCACACGATGACAACGCTACACATTTTTGTTTCTGTGACACCCACGTAATCAAACTCTCATTCAGATAGAACACCATGCCTCCTGTACTCTTTCTGTCTTCAACGTTAGCAGCTAGGTCACTGTCCGAGTATCTAGACAATAGATACTTTCCAGTTCCTCTTGAATATACTAACCCATAATCAACAGTTCCTTTTACGTAACGTAAAATACGTTTGACTGTATTTAAATGTAACACAGTAGGTCTCTCCATGTATATGCTAACTATACCAACCGAATATGCAATATCTGGTCGGGTATGAACTAAATATCGCAAGCCACCCACTAAACTTTTGAACAAAGTAGAGTTAACTGATTTACCTTTCTCATCTTTATCCAGCTGCACCTTTGGTTCCATCGGGTATTTTTCCGGATTACAGTTAGCCAACCCAGACTTTTCAAGTAGTTTCTTTGCATAATCTGTTTGCTTTAGCTCCGCATAGTCCCTCTCCTGGCCAACCTCGATGCCCAGATAATAAGACAATTTTCCCAAACACTCATATCAAATTCTTTACTCATCTGCTTCTTGAACTTATTAATGTTTGAAATGTTCATACCTGTGATCAATAGGTCATCTACATAAACCCCAATGATTAAAGCTTCATTCCCTTCCCGTTTAGTGTACACAGCGTGCTCATAGGGACACTTAGTGAAACCTAATTTTTCCATACACTTACTCAACTTAGCATACCACGCTCGCGGTGCCTGTCGCAAACCATACAATGCTTTTACCAGCTGATATACCAAATGCTCCTTTCCTTTTTTAACAAACCCCTCTGGTTAAGACACATATACAATTTCTTGTAATTCCCCATTAAGAAAAGCTGATTTCACGTCTAGATGATGCACCTCCCAACCATTTTTAGCTGCAATTGCCAACAACAGCCTTATTGTTTCCAAACGCGTAACCGAAGCAAATACCTCCTCAAAATCTATGCCTTGCTTTTGTACGTAACCTTTCGCAACGAGTATCGCCTTATGGTTAACAATTTTTCCATTAGTGTCCCTTTTTAGCTTGTAAACCCATTTCAAACCAATTGCTCTATGTCCAGGTGGCAATTCAACTAGTTTCCAGGTGTTATTTCTTTCAATAGCATTGATTTCATTTCTCATGGCTCGTTCCCACTCCTGTTCTATCACAGCCTGATTATAATTGCTGGGTTCATCAACTCCTAACAAAAGTAATTCATCCTCTAACTCCACCTCTTTCGTTTCATCATAAATTTCACCGATCAAGCGCAAATTCCTAGACTCACTACTGCTGCTAGAAGAAACAGAGTATCGGCTATTCTCCCCAGTTTCTGATGACATCATGACAGTTTGTGACGACACGTCTGTACCTGTACCACCACCATCTGTAGCGTCCGTGTTATTACTTCTAGGTGTAAGCGGTTCCTCCTCCGTCATGCCTCCTCTTTCTTCAACTGGACGGGTATCAAAGATAGTAAAGGATTCATGTGGCATCGATCTTTCTTGTTGCTGTCTATCCCATGCCCATGCTTTAGCTTCCTCGAAAACCACATCCCTACTCACGAGTATTTTCCCACTTTCTGGGTCATAAAGTCTGCATGCTTTTTTACCAGGCTCTTTTCCAAGGTATACCACCTTTTTACTACGATCATCGAGCTTTTTGGTGTGGAAACTTGGCATTTTCATATGTGCCACACAGCCAAAAACTCGTATATGTCTGATATCCGGCTTGTTACCCATCCACGCTTCATATGGTGTCTTCCTTGATAATGCACGAGTAGGTAAGCGATTAAGTATATAAACAGAGTGACGTACCGCTTCTCCCCAAAGCTCAGAAGGCAGGTGCATTTCTTTCGAAAAACTCCGGGCCATGGCTACAACCGTTCTATTTCTTCGCTCGACTACCCTGTTTTGCTGTGGAGTGTACGGAGCAGCAAAATGTCTAGCAATCCCTGTGTCTTCTCAGTAGGTTGTAAACTCTTTCGAAGAGAACTCTCCATCCCTGTCTGTTCTAAGCACTTTTACTTTCTTTTTAGAATCCTTTTCTACCAGGACTCTAAATTTCTTAAATGCCTCCAGTGCTTCATCTTTGCTAGTTAACATGTAAATCCACATCACCCGACTAAAATCATCAACCAAAAGAAGAAAGTACTTATTCCCTGCCATTGTTGCTGGCGATATTGAACCACACAAATCTCTGTGAATTAGCTCCAAAACATATTTTGCATGATAATTTGCTTGACAAGGAAATGGTTTTCTTGTCTGTTTTGACATCAAACATACAGTGCATACCTTCTTGGGTCGAATAAGTTTTGGAAGCCCATACACCATATTATTTGTTGACATCAACACCATGGCTTGAAAGTTCACATGTCCAAGACGTGAATGCCATAACCACAAGGACTCTTCCAGCTTTGACATCAAACATACAGGCTTGCTGGTTTCGATTACAATTTTATAGAGTCTGTTGGCTAACCTCTTAACTTTCATAAGGAGTCTTCCTTGTTCATCATATACCCACAAAATTTTCCATGAGAATAACCCTGTTTCCATTTTCTGACAATTGCCCTAGACTTATAATATTATTACGAAGGGAGGGAATGTAGTATACCTCATGAAAGATAGTTTCCTCACTTGTTTTGCATTTGAACATCACTGAGCCTTTCCCTTTAATATCCACCGTAGAGCCATCACTAAACTTAACTTGTCCGGTCATCCTTTCATCCAATTCTTTGAATTTTGAGCGTTGTCCCGTCATGTGATTGCTTGCACCATTATCTAAATACCACACATTTGATTCAACCGTTGTCTCTTCGTTTTGACTCAAGTTTGCCACCATGCCTCCCTCGTTAAGTAGCAGTGCATTGCCCTTTTGTTCTCCATACTCTGTCATAAGGAGCGTAGGTTCATCATCCTGGATTTATGCCAGGCTCACCTCCGGTTTCTGTTTTTTGTCACGTCGTGGCTTACGACACTCCGCAACATAGTGCCCATAAATGTTGCAATTATAACACTTAATTTTGCTCCTATCACGTGTTCCACGCCAGACTTCTCTGCCTTGGTAGCTACTGTTGCCTTGATTTTTTAGGTGTGAGGAAGTTTCTGTACCTCCTTTGTTAGATCTTTTCATCCACTCTTCCTTGGTGAATAATAGTTATCCTTCGTTATTTTCTCTTCTCATCCATTCTTCTTCTGTCAACAGAAGTTGTCCTCCATTGTTCTCTGGTTGTCCGCGAAGTCTCTCTTCATGGGCTTTAAGGGACCCAACTGCCTCCTCAACGGACATCGCTTCTAAATCTCCAAATTGCTCGATAGCTGATGTGATCTGCAAGAACTTCGATGGGACTGCTCTTAGTAACTTCTTCACCACGTAGGTTTCCTCGACTGTCTCTCCCAAAGCACATATGTTAGTCACCAGTCCGTTTAATTTCATGCAGAAATCGTCTATCACCTCCGTGTCCTTCATATTTAAGGTTTCAAATTCTGCCTTTAACATCCGTACCCTTGCCTTCTTGACACGATCAGCTCCCAAGCACATTGTTTTGATTGCCTCCCATGCCTCTTTGGCTGAGTTCTTTTCTGCGAGTGAAAGTAATATGTCTTCAAGGATGGCCTGATAAATTGCAGCTAGTGCCACCTTGTCTGTCTTCACCTCGATCGTGACCTTTGGGTTTGAAGGTTCGACAGCCCTCCAGATCCCATGAGCCTTCATGAAGATTCTCACCTTTATTGACCACGCTGTATAGTTACTCTTTGTCAACATCGGATAACTTAGTCCCACTAAACCTTCTTTCCCTTTGATTACTTCCATCGTCTTTGTTTTTTTTTTCGAACGCGGCTCCGATACCAAGTGTAGAGTTTAAAGCTGATACACCTTAACCTGTTCAATATAAATATATCAACTTTGTATCTAATACAAAAAGTTTGGAAACAAACGTATTGTTATTTCTTGCTGATAAGATAACTACTGAATACATGCAAATATTTAAAAGTGTGTCAACTGTAGAGTAGGCTACAATCATGCAACTACTTCCTACAGATACTCCCACTTATTCAAAACACTTCCTAATAATACCGAAACAAATAAATGACCTATTCTACCTGCTATTAACTTAGTTGACGTAATTTAGCAGTGATACAAATAAATAAAATAGTTTAGATTAAATCCCAATAGGAAGACCGCTGGGAAGTGAAATTTTAGGAGGCAAACGAAAAATGGAAATGAAAAGAACCCAGGAATGTAAGCATTAAGTCTTTTATCAGGTACGGTCTAAACGAAATGTACAACGTTTAACGGAAATTTAATATTAAATCGTGTATATATAGGAAATGCATAGCGTTTTGTATCTTAAATTTTTTTATTCCCAAAGGGTTTAATAGGACTAGGGGCGAAAATGCTATGAATTAGTGCTATAGACAGCCTATTTTCTTATGGTGCATCAAGGCATTTGTATCCTTTTTGATTTGTTGCATACCCTAAAAAGGTACATGATCAAAAAGGACATGGTTTAGATCTAAAATTCAGTTTATTGGTATTGTATGGTCTTAAATAAGGGAAGCATAAACATCCAAAGGTTCTTAAACTACAATACTTTGGTTTAACACCATACAATTTTTCTATTGGACTAATCACTTTCAAGGTTTTTGTTGGCAATCTACTGATCAAATGCACAACAGTATTAAATGCTTCTGCCAAAATTATAGTGGTAGTGAGGCTTGAGCAAGTTAAGTAAGTCCAGATTCTACTATGTGCTTATGTTTCCTTTTAGCTAAACCATTCTGTTCGGATGTATAGGCACATGTAGTTCTATGAACAATTCCTTTTTTTGGAAGAAACTATTGAGTGTTTTATACTCAGTGCCTCCATCTGATTGTATAATCTTAACATGAAAATTGGTTTGTTTCTCAACCTTGATTATAAAGTTTATTACTGCACTATATGTTTCAGATTTAGCCTTTAGGAAATAAATCCAATTATATCTAGAGTATGTATCAATGAATGAAATATAATATTTGTATCCAAAATCTATACATATGGGTGCTGGTCCCTAAAGATCTATGGAAACTAATTCTAGTGATGTAGAATACATTGTTCATGAGTCATTAAATACTAACTTAGGTCTCTTACCCATTTGACAATAAGTCATACTTATGGTAAAGTAATGTTATCAAAAAAGATTATATTTTTAGTAAGATTTTGTCTCACAATATTTATACTTGGATGACCAAGTTTGTAATGCCAAAGATCAAATACATTCTTGTTACTTTCTTTCTCACACTGATTACAATGTTTTTGCACTTTTGCAAGACTGGTGCAGTAAATAGAACTAAATCTGTACAATCCTTTCACTGCATCACCATGCAAAATAATTTCTTTAGTTAGTATGTCTCTAACTAAACAATACTTTGGATAAAATTCAAAATAAACATTGTTATCTTCTGCAATCACTATACCATGATGTATCAAAATAGCACAAAACCCCACTCCACACGCATCTGTATAAACCGTGAACCCACTATTTCCATCTAGAATGGCCAAAATCGGTGCACTAGTCAATCTCTTCTTCAATTCCAAAACTACTTCTTCACACTTTAGAGTCCATACAAACTTCTCCTCCTTCTTAGTCAGCTTAGTCAAATAGGAGCAAATCTAGGAATAATTTTGAATAAACCTCCTATAGTATTCAACCAAACCTAAGAAACTGCGAACTCGGTAGGAGTCCGCGGTCGCTTTTATTCCTGAGCAGCTTCCAACTTCACTAGATCCACTGAAATACATTCACCTATCACAATATGTCCTAAGAATCTTTCCTTCGATTTTTAAAAATGACACTTAAAAATTTTCACCCTTAGGATATGTCTCCTCAATGTCTCCAACACCATTTCCAAATGATGCTAATGCTCCTCCTTAGATTTGGAGTATATAAGGATGTCATCGATGAAGACTAAACAAACTTATTAACAATATCTCGGATAATACGGTTCATGAGATCTACAAAATATGCAGGTGCATTCGTTAGCCTGAAAGGCATAACAACCCACTCAAAGAAACAATCAGAGCCTCTAAAAGCAGTGAAGGGTATATTATCTTCAACAACCCTCAATTGATGGAATCCAATAGCTAGATCCATCTGAGAAAATACCGCAGCTTCATGAAGTTGATCAAAAAGATCATCGATGTGGGTTATGGGATACTTGTTCTAATGATCAGCTTATTCAACACCCTATAATCCACGCACAACCTTAAAGATCTATCAGACTTACCCGCAAACACCACAACAGATCCCAAACTCGAACGACTTGGTCTACTTAATCCTCTCCTTAATAGGTCTTGGGTTTGACTTACCAACTCCTCTCTCTCCCTTGGAGCCGTCCTTCGCTTAGGTTAAACCACATGCCATGCACCAGGTTTCAAATCAATGTGAAACTCTGTATCTTGATGTAGGGGTAAACTTTTAACTTCTTTGAATACATTCGAAAAATTCTTAACAACTTCAATAGACGCTGGATTCTCTTGGGATGCCTCCAGGGCATATAAGAAACTACACATATAAATATCGGGTTCCTTACATGATACTTTAGCAACTCTTCCCAAATTAATTACTAGTGATACGGTTCTTTAATTACAATCTAAAATAGCTCCATATTTCGATTATTAATCCATACCCAGAATAATATCAAATCCCTTAAAGTCTAAGACATACAGGTCATAAGAAATGTGATGAGAAAGGTAGGAAAATCGGCACTTCTTCACAAATCATATTCAAATGGGTTACACCACCCATGGGGTTAGACACACACTCCTAGTGTTTTGCACAACACTTGGAATGATAAATTTACCTACTGATTCACAAGAGATAAAACTATGAGAGGCGGCGGTATCAAATAATACTTGAACAAAAAATACCATTAATTAGTATGGTACCACCAAGGATGCCTTTTCTCTTCACATTCGTTGAAGTTGACGGTTCATTAAACAGAGAGTGAAATTGAATATGCGATGTAAAAGAAATTGAATATGCAAATGCAAACGAAAATGTATATGCAATAATTTTTTTTCTTTTTCAAATGAAATTGTGTGTTTTTTTGGGTTTAGAAATGCAATGTAAAATGAAACTAGAAAATAAGAAATGTGTACAATCACAAAAATCACACACAAGTCACAATTTTTTTTAAATGCAAGATAACACACAAAACAAACACACAAAAATCAAACGAAAAATAATTCGAAGAATGGAAGATCAAAATCAAAGCAACTCCCCGGAAACGGCTCCAAAAACTTATTCGTCGACGGAAATTCTATCGGTTTAGAAAACCGTTGAATGAATTTAAACTAAAAATAACCGCAAGCGCACGGCGTACACTTGAAGTATGTGGCGAATATGGATCGATCCGCCGGGAATTATAGATTTTAAAATTCTGTTCAATCAAATTAAACCAAAATCGAATGATTGTTAACTACTGAAAGAAAGTAAAAACAAACTAAATCAATGGAAAATAAAAATATGAGATTAAAGAGCAATTTAGAGGCAAATCCCCTCTCATGATCACATAAATCAACATAATGAAATTATGATCTCTTTTTGGTCATTTATGAGTTTAGTCGATGCATTTATCATGAGTATGACTTAATTGTATTATTAATTAACATACTTAAGCCATCAAACTTTAATACACCCTCTAACCCACTTACTAACTTCAATGAAAATGATATGAAATTAAAAGTAGAATCTATTTTAAGCATGGCTTATTAACTATTGAATTAGAAACATAAACCATCAAATTTTGATTCTAAATCCACTTCCATTACCATGATCATATGTAAATGAAGAGGTAATTAGTGATTCATATGACTAAGCATAGCATATTTGTTTTGAGAAACATAAGCTATCAAACCCAATATTAAACACAAAATCACACACACATCAAACTTTCCATTAAGCACAAAAAAATATAAATGTAAAATTATGTTGCATCTACATGATTCAAGAGAGCTTCATACCCCTAAATTGTAGGGATTAGCCTCTCATTTGTGTTATCATATCAACACAAGTAGAAAGAAACATGAAATAAACAAAAACAAAAAGAAGAGGAATATGAAAGCTAATGGAAAAGAGAACTATTTTACTTGCATAAAAGAAAAGAAATCTAACTACAACATAAAAGAAAAACAAACAAGAGAAGAAAAGAGTAATGTATTAAAGTTGCATAAGAAGAAATTACATGAAATAAAAATGGCTAAGTTGCCATGAAAAGAAAAGAGAAGCTTTCTTTTATTTTAAGCCTAAACTAATGAAGAGGAAGAGAGGAGGTTACATGAACATAATGGGTTATTTATACAAGCATGAAACCCTAATCCATAATTTGGGGAATGCCCAGAATGCCGTTGAGGTAGTGTGGATGCCAAGTAATCATTAGATTCTACTAATCATCATTTAAGTGTACATGAAGCCATTAATTCCATAAGCATGTGCATTAGCCTCTAATTTGTACATTAAGGTATGTGGGTAAGTGGGGTCCTCCATGTTCTTCACTTTGAATTATTTCCATCTTCATTCCTTTGTAATTATTTTGTGCATGAATGTGTCTTCATGAACCCACTCCTATTTGAGATCAAATTCCTACAAAAATATATATGTATACAAATTTTCATTTAATTTTTCTCAATGAAATATATGCACACAAATGACCGTTTTGCCCCTATATGAAGATGAATATGTGACAATTTGGAATTAATATGGATTTTAGTTAAAACAAGTTAAAATACCTAATATGATCATTTATTTAATTTAAATAGATTAAATATGCTGGTAAAAATATGCACATTTACGTGCACATCAATTTTTAATGGCATACACCTTGGGCTGATACACCTTCTTCATGAGTGGGCAGTCCTTTTCCATATGCCTGGGCTGATGGCAACTAAAATAAAGAGTCTTCGGGACCATCGAAGAGACTGGTCCACCTTGTTGCTTTTGAACTTCACGATTCGAACAATACCTTACAATATGTCCCTTCTGTTTGCAAATATAACAACCACTATCGTTATGCTTTCCTCCTTGACCTTCTCCTTGCTTCCCTCTTCCTTGATTCTTCCAATTTTGATTAGACTTCCTCTTGTTAGAACTGTTTCCACTGTATTTCCACTAGGTGTTGTTGGAGTAGGCTTCTTCTTTCCTAAGGCCTTGTACCTCAGGGTCATGTCAACTAGATCCACAAAAGTACCTTTAACATGAGCAGTCATTTTCTCATGGCATTCCTCCCTCACACCCAAAACAAACATCTCATTCTTCTTTAATGGGGTGTTGATCAATTCCCGTCCAAAATAAGATAACTCGTTGAACATCATCTCATACTCTGTTACAAATAGATCCCCTACTTCAAGTCCATGAAATTCTGGTACATCCAGGTCCTTCCCACGGTTGGCAAGAATTGGTCCTCAAAAACTTTCTTAAATTGAGCCCAGAAAAACTCTTCCTCAGGGACATTTGCAATAAACGAGTCCCACCAGGCTGCTGCTCCCACTTATAGTTGCCATGCCGCTAATTTTTTTTACGTTCATCAGATAAACTAAGACCTTTAAAAGTCTTTTCGCAAGATCGCTACCAAGCTTGAGCTTTCATGACAGACTCGGTTCCCTTACACGGTTTCCCTCCTAGATTGGTGTAATCCATGCACAAGGTTGCGAAATTCAGTCATGGATGCTCTTGTGTTGCCTCTTCAGCAATCCAAACTCCTCTAGGATTTGGGGTTTGACCATTTGTAGTTGTACTGCTACCCACTCTTATACCTCATCTCCCTCTATTACTCATGTCTTACTACTTGGACATAGCAAGATAATCTTAGAAACTTGGATGAGATAAATCTTGATGGAAGGGTAATAATCAAACCTATTAAGCTGATCTATCTATCAGGAACACACACACAACTACACACACATATATATGATTAACAATTACAAATGCGCACTCTCGAAGTTAACCCTAACCCAAAGCCTAAGTGTTCGCTTAACCTAGGCTCTGATACCAAAATTATAACGACCGTCTTTCTTGCACCGAATGACGAGCCACTAAGGATAGAAGAAAAAGAAAGATAAGAAGAAACTACACAATCACAGAATCTCAACACGAATCAGAATAACATATAATAGAAAACATAAGATATCATATGGTCATTTCCATATAAATGATACATCAAAGTCATTACATTACAACTTCAACTGGATAGTTAAAAATACTTATCTATCTCAAAATACATAGATCATACATAAACACAACGGAATAAATAATAACTAGCTAGCGATGAAGCCACCCGCTCCAGCTCCTTCAAAATGCTTCCCTAAGAAACCTAGATCACTTGGCTACTCATAAAAATTTGAGTACCCAAGAGTTAAAAGAAAATAAAACTACAGGTCAGACATGGCTCTGGAATGAGTAAACTCAAACAACCTAATTTTTACTTTTATAAAACGATTTGAAAATCAAAGGTATCTTCTAAGACCATGGCGCACATAAACACAGACGGATTTTTACCTTACAATAACTAAAACACTTTACATAGAAATCAGGAGATATTATCATAATGTCTAGGGTTTTCATGTAAATAATTCATAAAGTCGAAATAGTTACATTAATTAAATTTCCGCTTAATAATATACAATAAGACCGAAGGCACTTGTTGGGAAATGGATTCCATACAATGACTGGGCTACTGGGGTACTGCCCATCATGGTGCATCTCTAGAAAAATAACACTGAGGACCTCGCTTGGATCCCCTTCCAACACAAGACTAGCCAACCCCTTGCCGGATAGTACCGAACAAGATCACCCCTCGGTTGGGATTAACAACCGTACCGAAGCATATATGAGTTAGTGGTAGGGACTCTAGATAGGGATGACCTTACCCTCATGGGAGCGACCTACCTAGCCTTGTTGCATCTCCCCAATTTTAGTCTTTCTCGGCTGATGAGGCCTGAGGATATGTTTACCGTTATTATAACACTACTACTTGCAATGCTAACGTTTCCTTCCATATGTTGACACAATGTCAGCACTCATCCATAGAAGTCATTTATGAGATGAACGAACCAAAGGCACTATCTCCACTATACCCATTTTTGAATCACCCTCAAGGTTAGTAGCAAACAACTATTTCATTTCAAAGTCTTCATCTTGGATCTTGCCTTTACTATTTCCAATTCGAACGTTTATGTTAGTTCGAAGTGGCTTTCGGGTAACAACTGATATTCGAACCCGGTCTCTCCAAACCAACGTTCAATAATTTAAAAAGGTCAAGTTATTTATAATGGACTATCCCATTTTCAGGGTGTAAAGATTTACATATAACATACGTTGCATATGCTTAGACTTTTATGACCGCTTATCAAAATTAAACCCCTCGTATTCATCACGTTCCTGAAATGTGGTACTTGTGATAAGTACAAGTCGAATTACTTCCAATAAAACGCGTCAACGTTTTATTACAACTAATTTAGTTCATTTGGCTACTTAATAGGATGGACAAAAGAACTTTGGTTTTGAAATAATTTACTTAAACAAGAAAATTTGTTGAAAATAAATAACCGATAGAGTTTTAAAAGGAACTTTAAAATAAATAACCCTTGATTAAATGATAAGTTTAAAACTCAGTTAAACCTTAATTAATCTTAATTAAATCAAAATTAAATCATTAATAATCCTAATTTTATCTATAATTAAACCTTAATTAACATTAATTAAATAACATTTATTTGAGAAATTAAACCCTAATTTGGTAGATAATTAACCTTTAACTAAATATTAATTCGTTAATAATTAACTCTAATCAAATATTTAATTAAAATAAATAAACTTGATTAAATAAAAATTCATTTTCTTTTATCTTAATTAATCATTATTTTAAACTTACTTAATTAAAAATATTTAGTTTAGTTAATAATTTCTTAAACTCTAATTAATTAAGTAATTAATAAATAAATTCCCTAATTAGTAAATTAAATTATTAAATCTTAAACCTTTTGACTTACTTAATAAATTTGAAATGATTTTTCAAAAACAATCCAAAAGAAAACACTTTAAAACTTGAAATCATGAATTTCCCCGAACTGCATCCATAACGACTATCATTATGAGTGCAGTTCGCTAGAATTGATTTCTAGATGAAAACTTCACTTTAACTCTAGCTAAAACATATTTGAAAATGCAAATGTAAATGTTTTGAACTTAAAAAAAAAAGTGAAAACCTGGAAAACATTTTCGAAATCCAAAACTAGAAAAAGAGCTTTTCGTTTTCAAATCGGATCTCAAGTCTTTTGCGACTTTTCAAGATGCTAACTTCACCACATTTATATCACATATACTTGGTTTTGTTTCATAAATATACTACTATCATATCATAACCAACCAATGACATATCCATATCCAAACATATTATTCAACCATCAAATTTCAAGTCCAAGCTCAAACACCATCATATAATCATTGTTATCAAAACAACATGATAATTCAACACAACAACAAATATATTTTCACAACTTATAGTTCATCAAAATTAAGTTAATTTCTTTTTCAAAAACAAAAGTTTTACTCACCGAAACTTTTCTATATCAAAGTGAACTTTTGCCAAAACTTGAAAATGCTTTAGAAACTTTGCAAATATGAAACTTTTGGTTGCTCGAACACTTGAAATGGCTTGGCCTAGGCTAATTATGCTCGGCTTTAGGATGATTTGGGCTCGGTCCTTATGTTCTTAGACGGATGGAGTGTTGTAGCTTGGAAGAGGAGGTGTTGAATGGTTTGTAGAAGTGGTTTTATGAAATAAAGAGGCGATTTTTAGTGAAAGAAGTGATATTTCTTATTTAGAACTAATGAAGAGGAAGTCATGGCTAAGTTCACTTAAGCCCCAAGCAATTTCAAAGTGGAGGAAGAGACTGTAAAATGAAAAGAATGAAAGTTAGGGGGTTTATATAGGTTTAGAAAATTATTAAATATATATAAGTGCTTAATTCTTTAATATATAAGTATACTTGCATCACCACACCCCTCCGGATGATCCGCTCCCTCCTGTATCCCCCTCCATCACCTTGCACCATTCAAGTCATGTTCTCTTGTCCTTGTGTTGAATACGTATTTATATATATATATATATATTTAAGAAATAAAACCTTAT
Organism: Allium cepa; assembly: GCA_030765085.1. Taxonomy (NCBI): domain Eukaryota; kingdom Viridiplantae; phylum Streptophyta; class Magnoliopsida; order Asparagales; family Amaryllidaceae; genus Allium; species Allium cepa. The sequence continues at coordinate 67,327,837 of CM060935.1, forward strand.
TTAACTTATATATTTATACGCATAAGAGATCTAATGTGTGCATGCATATATACATGTACACACCGTGTTTAAATGGTTTATATTGTGTGCATGTATGTTTAACATAGTGCTATGACCTTTGACTAAGTTTTAACTAATTAAAAAATCGATTTTTGAAAAATAATTTTCGGTCACATTTTCTATTTCCCCATGAACTATATAATTTGGTAAACAAATTTTGAAAACGATTTTATCATCATTAGTTATTATTTAAAATATTTTTATTTGTTAATAAAAACCTAGTTATTAATAATTTGAAATATAACTAAATATTTATTTAAATAGCGATTTAATTCTTGGTCTTGCAGCCTAAGACATCCTCACCTGTAAATTAGTTAATAGCATGTTATAACTTATATGTAATATTAAATAAAATATATAGTTTAGTTATTGAAGTAGTTAAATTTAACAAACATTACCTCCTGATTGCCATAACTATATCGCCTCTTTCGCATTGGTTTGTCGGTCACAGCATCAAAAATCATGTCCTCCTCCTTAGCGGTCAACACCTCTCATTCGGTGGACTGCAACACTCAAGCTCACTCCGTTTCAAATCTTTCCTGCGATTTGGAATAGAAATTTACCATAATAAATATTCAATTTATATTTTATGTAATGTGAAATAAAAGAAAAAATTAAAGCATGTTAACCATTATAGCTTGAGATTTAGGGTCTGTTCAAGTAAACATAACCGAGTCGTCGTCATTGGTGTGCTTTATAACACGAGTCCGAGTGAAGACCTCCGCAAATGTAGACTCGCGACCCTTCTCCTTAGCCTGGAATTATATATGAAAAACAATGTATACATGCGATTAAATAATGTTATAATTCTTTTATAATCGTAATTTATGAATTTACCATTTCCTTCCGATATTGTTGGAAGGATTTTGAGCCCCCGTAGTGTATAACAAGATTTTTATTCCTATTTATTGATTTCTGTTTGGAAATTTCCTATAAGTTTAAATATATAATTAACTAAATTAGTCCAATTATTATACGAACTTTAAGTAAATTATAATATTAATATGAAACTAGAAAACTTACTTCACGGTGAGAGTTTTCTAGTGCTGTTGAAATTCTGTCCAAATACTAGCGCTCATCTAATCGGGTTCTTTTTAATGCTTAAGAGGATGTCCCTTTAATTTTTCTTGAGCTTCTTGTTCCAATGATTCCTAAACAGACCTTGATATTCTTCTACAACTACTGTAGCCTACATATTGAAATAAAATGAATTGTATATAGTATATTAATTTTCAAAAATCAAATATGTCATTTTCAAATGAATCATAAATTTATACTAACCATCAAGTCGGCCCATATAACTTTTTTAATATACAGTGGGATATCATCCTACTAAGGCCAACAACTAGACATACGACTCATATGTCTTCTTAGAGACGGTCAAGATAAAATCCAAAGGCTCTAGCTCAAATCCCCTGTATTAATGTTGATGCAGATATTTAATAAATCTTAAGTAATATATATGCACTACATATTAATGATGTTGCAATAAATTTGATACTTACCCTCCAGTCTTCAGAATCATAGTTGCCATTGGATGTAAATCAACTGAGCTGCTGGCACCCTTGCCAACAGCAAGAGAAAAGCTAAAGCATGAGAAATGGAAGATTCCTTATGAGATATATAATATCTACCACAAACATATCATTTTATATAATGAAAAAACATGTCATTTTATTATTATAAAACATGTTAGATTAATACTCACATAAAACTTCCTATTGGCACAAGATCTCCTAAATACATAGAATTGATGAAACAGAATAATACATAGATCACAACATAGTCATCATTAATAACGGCTAAAACTTATAATATAAATTATACAAAAACCGATACAAATATCCATCATATATAAATTACATCATTAGTAATTAATAATCAGTCTTCGTCATTTTCTGATTTAGACTTGGTCACGTACTCAACATCGTTTTCCTCTGTACCCTCAAATGCTTCTATTAAAATGTATGATTCATCATTCAAAGGTCATAAATCAGTATGATCATCAGTTATTATTATCCCATTATTTGGCTCAAGATCCGCTTGGTATGCTGCTTCGTTTGAAATATTATTTTCGTCGAACGTAAATATTGCCTTTGTTTTTAAAAACAGCCGATCAATCCGCTTTATCTCCTTTTAAGGGTGGATATGGAGCAAAATAAACTTGTAACGCTTGCTTGGCTAATACGAAACGATTATAGTTATAGTAATATGAGGTATACTTTATTTCAGTAAGCTTATAATCATTATGCACATTGTTTCCAGAAGCAGGAACATTGTTAAACCAATTGCAATCGAATAAAAGGAACTTTTTTGCAAGTCGTATAAAATATGTCAATTCTAAAACCTACGTTAAGATTCCACAAAAGTCTCTTATATGCTTATTTGGATTATCACCACCTTTGAAAAATACGCCGCTGTTATAGGTTAAATTTTCAGCACCATATTCCTTGGTGTTGAATTTAAATCCATTGATGAAGAATACTGCATAAGTCTTGACATTTATTGTTGGTCCTAGCACAAGATGTTTCAATTCTTCATCAACAACATAATTTCTTGGATCAAAAATGTAGTTCGCAAACCAAATAAAAAATTCTTTACTGATATCGCCACATGGATGTTGTGATTCGTAAATACTACAAATATATATATATATATTGTAACAACCCGCATATTTAACGATTTTATATTTAAATGTTTTATTTAAATATAGTGTCGTTAGTCGGATTTTTGGTCCGAAATGTTACTTTTTGCAAATGGCCGAATTGAAACTCGAAACCATTTCCATTGGTTCTAAAATGGCATTTGCGACCTTTTTGAGTATAAGCTTTGATATGTTTGGAGTAAGTTGAATTATGCAACTTTTTCTAGTTGGGTTTGGGTTGGGTTCAGCCAATTTGTTAGTTTATTAACCAAACTCAGTCCCTCTCCTCTCCATTCTCTCATTCCACTCTTCTAAACTCAAGCAAAAACTGAAAATGGTGGAAGGGAAGAGGAAATAGAAATTGCAAGCCCTAGTTTCCTCTTGCAACTTGAATTCTTTCTCCAAAATCAAAGTGAAGCCATTGGTAAGCTTCCTCTTCATCTTCTCCAACTCTTCTCCTCTTCAATTTCAGAAAGTTTCCTAAACCTAATTTGGGAAATATGGATTTTATTCTTAGATTGAAGCTTGTAGAGTTGAAGTGAAGGGTAGTTAGTCTCCTTCTTGTATTTGAGCTTCTTCTTCTTTGTTTGTGTGTAAAAAGGTGAGTTTTGGACTCATATCTACTTCTCTTGATTATTGATGTAAGGTGAGATTTTGATCTCTCATCTATGTTTATTTCTATCTTTGATGTTGGGTATGAATTCCTAACACCTTGTACATATGCTCTTGCTTTTGGTTTAGATTGAATTGGTGAGTATCCAAATTTTTAGTGTTTGGGTTCAATTCTTTAAAGATCCTAACTTTGATGTTTGAACATGTTTTTGGTGGCGAATCGGAGAGCTAATGGAGCTGGGGTGTCAATTGGCTAAGGCTCCTTAGGTCCATTGCTCGAACGGTCGCGTTTTGGAGGAATTTGCACTTCATTGAAAAAGGGCAGGAACTGCAGAAACTTGCAGTTCGGCCGACCGAGCCCTGTAGCCGGTCGACCGACCTGCTATCCCGAGCCTTTTTTTATTTTCTGCTTCTGGCCAGCCGACCGAGCCCTGTAGTCGGCCGACCGACCTGCTCCTATTTTGCTGTTTTGCCTATTTATGTCGATTTTGATTGGTTTTCCAAATTTTATCGATTCAAGTTGGTTCTTAGTGGTTGTCATTGCATATTTGGCTTTGATAACTTATTTTTGACTTCATTCACGGGTTTTTATAAATAATCCCTCTAAATAGTATTAAAAGTTTCCTTCTCCAATTCGTAAATTCTATTTAAACACGCACGATTTCGCACTTCGAGCGGAGTGGAAAGGAGATTAAATGGTTAGGTAAAACACGGACCATGAATCCATGCGTTTATCTTTCCGATTAATCCCCGACCTATTCGATTGATCGTTTTGGCCTATTGGTCTGGTTTACCGATGAGATGAGGTGAACTTTGTACTGTTTTGAGTGTGAAATTAACTAACGGATAGTAAACCGTTTAGTGCGAACGAGTGGTTATGGGACTCACGTTACCACTTTTCGGATTCCTTTTTGAGAGTTATGACACATTCCGCCAGTTAGTGGTGTCCAGTACTGGGCCTCCGGACCTTCACCACTACGGTTTGTTGCCTTCGGGTATGTTGCCTTCGGGTATGTTGCCTTCGGGTTTGTGCCTTCGGGTTTGTTGCCCTTTAGTATCGCTTCCGATGTTGGTCGTTATGAGCCGCATGGGTGATATTAGGTTGCCCTTTAGTATCGCTTCCGATGTTGGTCGTTATGAGCCGCATGGGTGATATTGGGTTTGGAGTCTTCGGGCTCATGGATCCTTGTTTATACAGTACTGAGCTCGAGCAAATTTTATGATGTTTCATTGATATGTATATTCCCTTGGTATCGCCCTTCGGTGTTGGTCTTTTTGATCCGCATGATGAGTAGCGTTTACCTTGTGGAACTTGTATACCTTATGTGTATTTGTTATTTGCCTTTTGGATTGCTTTGGGATATTCGTATCCTTTGTTTCTATGAGTTGCCGATGATATGAGGCTTGTTTTGTTATCATATGATTCATCTTCTGTTAGATGATTGTGTTATCTCCTTTAGAGATATTTGTTATACTTTGTAACCTTGCAGGTTTATTGTTGTTCAGTTTATCTAACTGATTTGTTTAGCTAGACTGACCCGTGTATTTTATACTCGGGTCAGACCGAGATATTTCAGGTTATGTGCTTTTGGACTTAACCTATTTTGCTTCCGCATGGACTATTTAGCTTGTTCCTTTTTGTTAAAGCTTTTTGTGTAGTCCCTTTTTATTGTAACTCTGATATATGTATTCTTTTGACTCGTCTGTATATTGTGGTTTGCTATACCACCTGACATGTATTATTTTGTAAACTCTGTTATGTATTTGTATATGTGTATATGATGATCTACTGTTCTGTGATGTATATTACATTTGAGTTGTTATATTCTGTTCTGATAGATCCTCCAACCACCTATGGTTTTGTTTTAAGTATTCATTGGGTATGTCGACCTGTTTGGTATGACTATTGTCGATGTATTTAATAGATAATTAGAGCAAGGCTATAGATGGTCGCTCCCAACCTGCCTTATTCTCCGTGTTAGTTGACGGCATTACCCTGTGGTGTCCTTGGCTAGCGTGGGTATAGAGGTGGGGCGTCACAGCGTGGTATCAGAGTTGAGTTCAGGACAAAATATGATAAACACAGAATAGATGCACATATTACGGTACATCAAAGTGTATAAGTGACACAAATCTTTGAATCATCGTGCCTTTCTATTCCTTCTTCTATCAAAGGTTAGATAGAATTTGGGGAATATGTCTAGGAATGCACTTTATTTCGTAGTATTCCGTATTGAAGTATCTACCTTGTGATTAATCTTGTTCTTATCATACTTTCAGCGTATGGCTGGAAGAGGCAGGGGACGACGTTTGGATGCTGGGAAATCCAGTGGCTCACATCCGGATGGCGTTTATATGTCTGTCGATCAGTTTTTGGAGTTGTTTAGGAGCACTCAGCCTCCAGTTCCTCCTCGAGTTTCTCCTCCTCGCAAGTCTGCCTTTGCACGCCTGTGCAGTGATTTTGGTCATCTTGGAGGAAAGCCGTTTAAGGGCTCTGAGTCTGTTCTTAAAGTCCAAGCTTGGTTTCGCACGTGCGAGCGTATCTTCTCTCGCATGGATCTTTCTGACCATGATAGAGTTCTTGTAACTTCTAGCTTATTACAAGAGCGTGCTCTTGATTGGTATGAGCTTCTTGTAGCCGAGATTGATGAGTCTACTCTTTCTTAGACTCAGTTTCGGGAGCGATTTAAACTTAAGTTCGTTCCTGAATCTGAAAAAGTTTTATTGACCCGTCGCTTCCTTGAGTTGAAGCAAGGGAAATCTTCTATTTCTGAGTATGTTGTATCATTCGAGGCTTTATCTAAGTATGGTCTTGAATTCATTAGCACTTCTTACAAGAAGAATTTGAAGTTTGTTTCTGGTCTTAAGAAATATCTTAAGAAGTCTTTGTTGCTCCAGCTTAAGCTTTCTTTTGAGGAGTTAGTTGATTCCGCGCTTCATCTCGAGACCGTCGAGAAGGAGTGTGATAGTGATGTTGATGTTGAGGTTTCCAAGAACCCCAACAAGAGGTCGTTTCCATTTCAGAAGAAGCCTTTTCCTTCTAAGAAGAAGAAGACTGGTGGTTCTAGTTCTCAGCCTCAGCCTTCTGGAACACCTTTCGTTCGGAAGTGTTTCAATTGTGGTTCTCCTGATCATATTATTCGAGCTTGTCCTAAGCCTCTCTTCTGCCGCTATTGCAAGAAGGAAGGTCATCATGTTTCTGCTTGCCCTACTGTTCCGGCTGGTGCCAAGTCTAGCAAGCTTTATGCTGCTAAGGCTTCTGAAGGTCCTTCTCAGTCCAAAGGTATATCTCCATCTATTTTGGAAGGTTCTATTTTATTTCATGATCATAGTATTCGAGTTCTTTTCGATACGGGAGCTTCACATTCTTTCGTATCGAAAAAGCTCGTTGATGATTTATCTTTGGATGTTTCTTGTTTGGTTACTTCTTTGAGGATTGCAAATCCTATTGGGGGATCCGCGACCCTTAGCCTGCTTTGTGATGATGTTGAGATTGTTTTATGTGGCTTTTCTTTTCGTGCGAGTTTGCACGTTATTTCTTGTCTGGGATTTGATTTGATTTTGGGCATGGACTGGCTAGTAAGATATGATGCCAGGATTATTTGTTCGGAGAGAATTATATATCTTCGACATCCGGATTCGCCTACTCAGCTATCTCTTATACTTCGGGATGTGGATAATTCCGAAATGGCTTTATGTTCTCTTGATTCACGAGTTGATGATATATCTCGTATTCCTATTGCTTGTGACTTTTCTGATGTTTTTGAGCCTGTTTCGGGTTTGCCACCTAAGCGGGCAATTGAGTTCCGCATTGATCTCATTCCAGACGCGCAGCCAGTTAGTCGTCCTCCCACGAGGATGTCTACAAGGGAAAATGGGGAACTCAAGAAGCAGCTTTTAGAGCTTGAGTCCAAGCAGTTGATTTAGTCCAGTTTTTCTCCGTGGGGATCCGCGGTCGTCTTCGTGAAGAAGTCCGCTGGAACTCTTAGGCTTTGCATTGACTATCGCAAACTTAACGAGTTAACCATCAGGAATAGGTATCCATTGCCTAGGATCGATGATATGTTCGACCTATTGAGTGGTGCTAAGGTCTTTTCTCAGCTAGACCTTGCCACAGGTTTTCATCGGTTACGAGTCGCGGAGGATAGCATTCCTCTTACCGCTTTCCGCACTCGTTATGGTTCTTTTGAGTGGCTCGTTATGCCGTTCGGTTTGACGAACGCTCCTGCTTTCTTTGTTGATCTCATGAATCGAGTATTCCGGGAATATCTCGATAAGTTCGTTCTTGTGTTCATTGATGATATCCTTATTTATTCTAAGTCTGAAGGTGAGCATGCTAATCACTTGAGAATTGTCTTGAGTACTCTTCGTCAGCATCAGCTTAGAGCCAAATTCTCTAAGTGCCATTTTTGGGAGAATAAGGTTAAGTTCTTAGGCCATGTTGTATCTTCCAATGGCATTTCTGTCGATCTCTCAAAGATCGAGGCCATCCAGAATTGGAAGAGGCCTGAGAATGTGCATGAGATACGTAGTTTCCTTGGATTGGCGGGTTATTACCTTCGGTTCATTAAGAATTTTTCCCGTGTTGTGCTTCCTCTTACCTGCCTTACTCGGAAAGGTATTCGTGTTATTTGGTCCGACAAGTGTGAAGCTTCCTTTCTGACATTGAAGGAACTTCTCACTAATGCTCCTATTCTTGTGGTTCCCGAGGGGAATCATGATCTAGTTGTCTACACTGATGCTTGTGGTAGTAGTCTCGGTGCTGTTCTTATGCAGAAGGATCGGGTAGTTGCTTATGCTTCTAGACAACTGCGTCCGAATGAAGTTCGCTATGCCACTCATGATCTTGAGTTAGCCGCCATTGTCTTTGCCTTGAAGATTTGGCGACACTATTTATTGGGCGAGCGCTTCATTCTTATACCGATCATAAATATTTGAAGTACTTGTTCACTCAGAAGGACTCAATATGGGACAACAGCGTTGGCTCGAGTTTCTTGCTTCCTATGACTTTGATATCCAGTATACCCCTGGTAAGGGTAATCGTGTTGCTGATGCGCTTAGTCGCAAACATTCGGCTGTTATTTCTATGATGCTTGCCGAATGGAATATTCTCGAGACTCTATCTTTTTGTGATATTCGAGATCGAGGTTCATCTTCTGATACTCCTATTCTATTATTTAGTTTGGGAGCTTGACCTATTTTATTGGATCGTATTGCCGATGCTCAGCGGCGTGATCCTGATTTGTTGCATCTTATTCAGCTTTGTGAGTCTGGATCCTGTGATGAGGCGTTGCGGGATTTCAGCATTGATTCTCATGGGTGTCTTCGCAAGAAGAACCGTCTTTTTGTGCCTTCTGATTTTGCACTTAGGCATGACATTCTTGATGATTGTCACCATTCTAAGTATACCATTCATCCTAGTAGTAGTAAGATGTATGCCGATATGCGTCGTCTTTATTATTGGGAAGGCATGAAGCGCGAAGTGGCGAGTTATGTGAGTAATTGCATAACTTGTCAGCGTTTTAAGGCCGATCATCTGCGTCCTTCGGGTCTTCTTCAGCCTCTAGAGATTCCATTGTGGAAATGGGATCAGATTTCTATGGATTTCATTGACGGCCTACCTCGTTCGAGATCGGGCCATTCTAGCATTTGGGTTATTGTTGATCGCCTCACCAAGTCTGCTCATTTTGTCCCTATTAAGTCTAATAGGACTGCTTCGCATTTGGCTAAGTTGTATGTTAAGGAAATCGTGAGACTTCACGATGTTCCTAGTTCTATTGTGAGTGATCGTGATCCTTTATTCATGAGTCATTTTTGGAAGAGTCTTCAGCAAGCTTTGGGTACAAAGCTTAATTTTAGTACATCTTATCATCCACAGTCTGACGGACAGAATGAATGGGTGAATCGTATCTTGGAAGATCTTCTCCGTATTTGTATTTTTGATTTCGGTGGTTGTTGGGAGGATCACCTACCTCTTGTAGAGTTCTCCTACAATAATAGTTTTCAGTCTAGTATCGGTATGGCTCCTTTCGAAGCCTTATACGGAAGGCCATGTCGATCACCTTCTTGTTGGTTGGAATCTGGGGAGAAGCTTATTCTTGGTCCATATTTTGTTCGTGATTCTTCCGAGAAGATTGATCTCATCCGGTTGAGAATGAAAGAGGCACAGATTCGCCAGAAATCCTACGCGGAAAACCGTAGGAAGCCTCTCGAGTTCTCGATTGGTGATCTTGTTTTTATTCGTTTTTCTCCTTTGAAGGGGGTTATGCGTTTCAGTACGACTGGGAAATTGGATCCTTGTTATATAGGACCATTTTCTATTACTGAACGTATTGGCCCTGTGGCTTATAGAGTTTCACTTCCTGCTCATCTATCTAGCATTCATGACGTGTTTCATGTCTCGCAACTTCGGAAGTGTCTTCGGGAATCGGATTCTGTTGTTGATTCTCCTGATTTGCTTGAGCTTGAGATCTCACCGGACCTATCTATTGTACATTAGCCTATTCGCGTACTTGACACGGAGGTGAGACACCTTCGGAACAAGGACGTGCCGCTCGTTAAAGTTCAATGGTCCGTTAACCCCAATGACTGTACTTGGGAAACCAGAGAGTATATCGAGCGATCTTATCCGGGTTTTCTATCTTCTCTTGGCAATGGTGAGTTTATCTTTTCATCTCAAGCTTATTTTCTTTCCTTTTCTTTTGAATGTTGCATGTATGTAGTTGTTACAAATATCGTCTCTAGGAATTGCAGGGACGCAATTTTGTAAGAAGGGGAGATCTGTAACAACCCGCATATTTGACGATTTTATATTTAAATGTTTTATTTAAATATAGTGTTGTTAGTCGGATTTTTGGTCCGAAATGTTACTTTTTGTAAATGGCCGAATTGGAACTCAAAACCACTTCCATTGGTTCCAAAATGGCGTTTGCGACCATTTTGAGTATAAGCTTTGATATGTTTGGAGTAAGTTGAATTTTGCAACCTTTTGTAGTTGGGTTTGGGTTGGGTTCAGCCAATTTGTTAGTTTATTAACCTAACTCAGTCCCTCTCCTCTCCATTCTCTCATTCCACTCTTCTAAACTCAAGCAAAAACTGAAAATGGTGGAAGGGAAGAGGAAATAGAAATTGCAAGCCCTAGTTTCCTCTTGCAACTTGAATTCTTTCTCCAAAATCAAAGTGAAGCCATTGGTAAGCTTCCTCTTCATCTTCTCCAACTCTTCTCCTCTTCAATTTCAGAAAGTTTCCTAAACCTAATTTGGGAAATATGGATTTTATTCTTAGATTGAAGCTTGTAGAGTTGAAGTGAAGGGTAGTTAGTCTCCTTCTTATGTTTGAGCTTCTTCTTCTTCTTTGTTTGTGTGTAAAAAGGTGAGTTTTGGACTCACACCTACTTCTCTTGATTATTGATGTTGGGTGAGATTTTGATCTCTCATCTATGTTTTTTTTCAATCTTTGATGTTGGGTATGAATTCCTAACACCTTGTTCATATGCTCTTGCTTTTGGTTTGGATTGAATTGGTGAATTTCCAAATTTTTAGTGTTTGGGTTCAATTCTTTAAAGATCCTAACTTTGATGTTTGAACATGTTTTTGGTGGCGAAACGGAGAGCTAATGGAGCTGGGGTATCAATTGGCTAAGGCTCCTTAGGTCCATTGCTCGAACGGTCGCGTTTTGGAGGAATTTGCACTTCATTGAAAAAGGGCAGGAACTGCAGAAACTTGCAGTTCGGCCGACCGAGCCCTTTAGCCGGTCGACCGACCTGCTATCCCGAGATTTTTTTTTCTGCTTCTGGACAGCCGACCGAGCCCTGTAGCCGGCCGACGAACCTGTTCCTATTTTGCTGTTTTGCCTATTTATGCCGATTTTGATTGGTTTTTCAAATTTTATCGATTCAAGTTGGTTCTTAGTAGTTGTCATTGCATCTTTGGCTTTGATAACTTATTTTTGACTTCATTCACGGGTTTTTATAAATAATCCCTCTAAATAGTATTAAAAGTTTCCTTCTCCAATTCGTAAATTCTATTTAAACACACACGATTTCGCACTTCGAGCGGAGTGGAAGGGAGATTAAATGGTTAGGTAAAACACGGACCAGAAATCCATGCGTTTATCTTTCCGATTAATCCCCGACCTATTCGATTGATCGTTTTGGCCTTTTGGTCTGGTTTACCGATGAGACGAGGTGAACTTTGTACTACTTTGAGTGTGAAATTAATTAACGGATAGTAAACCGTTTAGTGCGAACGAGTAGTTATGGGACTCATGTTACCACTTTTCGGATTCCTTTTTGAGAGTTATGACACATTCCGCCAGTTAGTGGTGTCCAGTACTAGGCCTCCAGACCTTCACCACTACAGTTTGTTGCCTTCGGGTATGTTGCCTTCGGGTTTGTGCCTTCGGGTTGTGCCTTTGGGTTTGTGCCTTCGGGTTTGTTGCCCTTTAGTATCGCTTTCGATGTTGGTCGTTATGAGCCGCATGGGTGATATTTGGTTGCCCTTTAGTATCGCTTCCGATGTTGGTCGTTATGAGCCGCATGGGTGATATTGGGTTTGGAGTCTTCGGGCTCATGGATCCTTGTTTATACAGTACTGAGCTCGAGCAAATTTTATGATGTTTCATTGATATATATATTCCCTTGGTATCGCCCTTCGGTGTTGGTCTTTTTGAGCCGCATGATGAGTAGCGTTTACCTTGTGGAACTTGTATACCTTATGGGTATTTGTTATTTGCCTTTTGGCTTGCTTTGGGATATTCGTATCCTTTGTTTCTATGAGTTGCCGATGATACGAGGCTTGTTTTGTTATCATATGATCATCTTTTGTTAGATGATTGTGTTATCTCCTTTAGAGATATTTGTTATACTTTGTAACCTTGCAGGTTTATTGTTGTTCAGTTTATCTAACTGATTTGTTTAGCTAGACTGACCCGTGTATTTTATACTCGGGTCAGACCGAGATGTTTCAGGTTAGGTGCTTTTGGACTTAGCCTATTTTGCTTCCGCATGGACTATTCAGCTTCTTCCTTTTTGTTAAAGCTTTTTGTGTAGTCCCTTTTTATTGTAACTATGATATATGTATTCTTTTGATTCGTCTGTATATTGTGGTTTGCTATAACACCTGACATGTATTATTTTGTAAACTCTGCTATGTATCTGTATATGTGTATATGATTATCTACTGTTCTGTGATGTATATTACATTTGAGTTGTTATATTCTGTTCTGATATATCCACCAACCACCTATGGTTTTGTTTTAAGTATTCATTGGGTATGTCGACCTGTTTGGTATGACTATTGTCGATGTATTCAATAGATAATTAGAGCAGGACTATAGATGGTCGCTCCCAACCAGTCTTATTCTCCGTGTTAGTTGAGGGCATTAACCTGTAGTGTCCTTGGCTAGGGTGGGTATAGAGGTGGGGCGTCACATATATAATATTCCATTATAATATGTAAGTATAATTGAAATAAATATGAATTTAATATTACCTAACAAATGGTGCAATTTTAGCACAATTAATATGAACATATGTGTGTGCTACATAGTAATCTCTATCGTCAAACCATATTTCAACATATTTTCCAACAAGTTGGCCATGTTATCTAAAAATAAATAACATTGTTTGAGAAGAATCTTGTTCAATGGCTTCATCATTACGATGAACACCTACAAATGATAATTTCACATGGTCATCGAAATAATGAAAGAAAAGCTACATTTTCAAGATATGGTTTGCAAATAAAACCTTCAACTCGTGCTTTTTGTTTAACTTTTTTCTACAACTGATTCAAGTACCTATTGCTTGATTAATTCACTTTAAATTTACTTATGTAAATTTGAATTTTGAAATAAAATTAATAGTACGGATATTCAATATCACCTCTCAAATGGATATATCCATCCATACTGCACTGGACCTCGAAGAAGTGCTTCGGATGGAAGATGAACGGGTAAATGCTCCATTACATTAAAGAATTCTAAAGGAAATATTTTCTTCAGTTTCTAGAACAGTATAAGGATATTCTTTTTGAGTTTACATATATGCTTGACTTTTAATATAGTCGAACAAATCTCTTTATAAAACAAACTTAATTCTATTATAACACTTCATACCTTTACGGGCCACGGTTCTTTGAAAACTACGGGTAATAAAATTTCCATCATGATATGGCAATCATGAATTTTCATCCCACTCAGTTTATTGTTTTTAAAGTCAATGCATCTATGAATATTTGAAGAAATCCCATGAGGACATCTCAGTCCTTCCACCAACTTTAGCATGAGTTTTACTTGTTTCCTATCTAGCTTGTAGCATGCTTTGGATTTTTTACTGTCATTGGGCTTCATATGAAGTTCGAGACGTTTACATAATTGTTCTATATCACGTCTTGAATTCAGATCGTCCTTAGTTTTCAATTTAACATTCAAAATGTGTTAAACACATTATCATACTCATTTTTTTTGACGTGCATCACGTCAATATCATGTCGAAGAGATCTTTCCAATAATGTAACTCTCAAAATGTACTTTATTCATACTAATTATGAATTATTGATTTACTTGGAATTTCAATATGTACTTCAGTTTTATGTATCTTTGGATATTCCTTCACAAGATCATATATTTCTACGCTTGATCAAATTGTTGGTGGTTATCTACTCTCTAGTTTATTCACTAAAAAGTTTTTTTATCTCTTCTAAAAGGATGATTAATATGGAGTAAACACCTATTGTAATCAAACCATGTAATTTTCCTTCTATACGATAATGGAAATGCTTGTGTTTCTTCTATGCAATAAGGATTAACTAAACGACCAGTCGTATTCCAACCCGAAAGCATTGCATAAGCCGAAAAATCACCAATAGTCCATAACAAAGAAGTGAACATACAAAAATTCTTTTTTTCAAAATGTCATATGTTTCAACTCCTTCATACCAAAGTGTTTTCAACTGTTCAATCAATGGTTGTAAATAAACATCGATTGCTTATGTTGGATCATCAAGGCCGGGGAGGATAATAGTGAGAAACATATATAGAGTTTTCATACACATCTATGGAGATAAATTATAAGGTGTAATGATAATAGACCAAGATGAATATTTACTACCAAACTGAGAGAATGGTGAAATCCATCCGTACACGAACCAAGTCTGACATTATGGCTTTCTACAACAAACACAAGATAAGTCTTATCGAAATGTCTCCATGCTTCTCCATCATATGAATGTGTCAAAGTTCCCTCTTTCATATTTCTCACGCTGTGTCATCGCGTATGATATGCAGTAGAACAAGACACATATAACTTTTGAAGCCTAGGAGTGATGGGTAAATAACGCATTCTCTTGTATGAAACTTCCTTTTCTTTCTTATACCTTTTCTCATTACAGATTTTGCATTTTCTAAGGTTAATGCAAATTTTCCAATACAACGTGTAATCTTTTATACACGTATCTATCTTTTGGTATGGCAGACCGAAAGCTGACATAAAATTTTCACTTCATAATGACTATCATATATCAGATTATTAAGTGGTATAGGTCATTTTACAGCTTGAATAACAGTTGTAAATCCAACTTTTGTAAAGTTGAATTTTGATTTCATAGTAATGTATTCGGCAGTTACTAATAATTTGGTTCCGATTTCACAACCATCCACAACAGCCTCTTAGCAGCATCCAATAAATCATAGATTCTTTTTGCTCCCACAGCAGTTCTTCTTCGACTTGTACGTCTTCATCGTCAACTTAAATGGTAGGAAAAATTGATCATGCTGCATCTTCCACTGTATCTTCTATTGGATTTGCCATAACATAATCGTTATTTACCTTGTCCTCTGAAACTACAAGATTAGGTGTAGTTGCAACAAGTTCTTCATAGCGATCTCACAAGTAACAATTTGTAATAAAACCAGTTTGACACAAATGTACTACAACTATATCTAGTTTTCAATGTTTTAAATGTTTGCACTTACTACAAGGGCAACAAATTTCTACGTTATTTCAATTGTTCGATTTAGCGAATCTAATAAATTCGTGTACGCCATTATAGAAATGTTCATTCATTGAACTTTTCATACCAGTTCTGACTTCATACATCCAACTAAGGTCGAGAAAATTATCGAATTTTTTTTTTAATGTAAAAATATATGTTAGAAATTTCGACAGTACTTCACTTCCTTCTAAAACAAATTAAACTTTTGGGACTAAAGGCTTTAATTTCAGGAACATTCACTTCTTTCACTTGTATGCATACTTTGCATCCAAGTAGTGGGTTGTTGTCGTATTTTCTAAAATAAATTAAAGCCTTTTGGGACTAAATGCTTTAATTTCTATAGCACTTCACTTCTTCCTCTTGTACACATAACTTTACATCCAAGGGGTGTGTTGTTGTAACGACCCAGAATTTTCGATCCTAAAAATCCCAGATAGTTAGGAAAAAGAAGAAAAGAGATAGAAGAAGAAACAAAACAAAACCAGATTCTCACATTCGCAGCGGATAAAATATAATATCAATTAATAACAGTTTGCAAAAGAATATTGTATCTGTCACTTTTTAATATATCAGAGTTACACACATATACAGACACTGGATATACACAATCATCGTGTCTTAGATTTACAACAATATAATATAGCGGAAACACTCCATACGTTCTTGCCATCCACTTCGCCTCCTGAGCTCCAAAACGTCATTACCTGAAAATCTGTAATACTCGGTCTGACCCGAGCATTACATCAAAGTAACACCCGGGTCAGGTTGTAAACCAGCGTGAGTAAACTCATCTAACATGAAATACCAAAACATAGAACCTATATAACCCGGGGTAACTCGTATTCATTTACAAATTTACAATTTGTTATAGGCATCACTTATTTCACACATCAATTTTCTAAGTACCAAAATTTAAATTAAATAGTCCAATTTACTTAAGTCATTTCGTTCCAGCCTATTGATTTCACATATCAATTTATTAAAATTCGAAGTGGTTTCGGGTATTTTCTAATACCCGACCCTCTTAGAAATCCAAACGCCATTTTAAAGGTCAAGTTATTTAATAGTTTAAACCATTTTAATTAAACACTTTGAATTCACATAGCATATATCACAGATAAATCAAGGCATATCATAGATAAATCAAGGCATATCACAGGGTATCACAGAATGTCACCAAATAGATATCCCAAATCCAGATATTCTACCTATATGATCATCCTTAAGCAAGCATCTTTAATCCTACTTGATAAATCATTTATTAACTAAGTATTCCATTTCATACCCTTTAATTAGTTACTTCTCAATCAATTTATTAAACCTTAATTACTTAATTCGTTACTCCTTAATTATTAATTTAATTAATCATTAATTACTAATTAATTAATCATTTATCCTTAATTAATTACTTAATTAATTAACTATTAATTATTTATTAATTAACTTTAATTAGCTAATTTACAATTCTCAATTACAAATTAATTAAACACTTAATTATTAATTAATCAATCTTTAATTACAAATTGATTAATCTCTAATCAATTAGTTAATTACAATTATAAATTACTTAGTCATTCTTAATTACCCTTTTAAACAATTAATTAATAATAATAATTCATCTTATTTAACATTTTAAAATCTTCCTTAATAACTTTGAAATCAAATTATTACTAACTTAAAAACTTTAATTAAATTTCAATATTTATCTTCAATTAACTACTTAATTAAAATATTAATTAAGATTTTAAAAACATTCTTAATTATTTACTTAGTTAATTTAAACTTATAACAATTTTTTTAGCTTAAATTGTTAAACATTTATTAAGTCAACAATACTTAAAATTGTTGAAATAATTTGCTTAACTTAACTTTACTTTATTTATATTGCCAGTTGAAATCAAACCTGAGAGCATCCTTATGTTTACTCGAATTCTCATCCACTATTTCCCGAGTCCTTCTCTCTTCCTTTATACGTTTCTTCTTCTTCTACCTTTTTTTTTAAGTTTAAGTTATTAACTGCAGTAACTCGCAAGCACACTCATGCACCCAAATTCCACCCGAAGCATGCTCTTTGTTTACACGAGTAACAACTCGAGTTGCCCACAACCGAAATCTACTGACACCATTCTAGTACCGTACACGTGCACAACACCTTACCGACGCTCCGACGAAATACGCTTCGTCCGGCAAGACACAAATCACCACTACACTCGATAACAATGGTCGATTCGACGCTAACAACCCCGAAACGAAATCGAGCTTCTAGTTCGAAACTTGAACCCATTCTCATCAGGCAAATCACTTCACCCTCGTCGCTCCGACCATCGGAGATGCTCCAATTCCGTCCTCATCTCGCCGATCCCCCATGCTACCATCCCTTTGAATACCACGCGACTCGATCAACCAGAGGTGGTGAAAACACCTCATCTCCTACCTCGTCCTAATTCAAAAGTTAAACCCTAAAGTTGCCTCATTCCATCATTTCCTACAATATAAAAATTATTGAACATTTTTCCTGACTTCACTATCAGCCACACTAGCTTCGATCAAAAACTCAATACCCAAAATGTTTCCGATCGCCAGAAATCGATCGAAACTCCCTTTTTGATCAACTTCAAATTGCTCTTAGATTACTCAACTAAAAATCACCATTTTAGTTTTAAAAATCCTATTTTCGAATGATGATTCACATTATGTAATTGAATTAACAATTCATCACATTCGAATTTTCCATATATTTGAATTTTCTCTATAAAATCGATTCTCCAGATGTTATATATCACTATCCTACTTAAAACTATTTTTAGATCTTAACTCATGCATAAATAAACTTGTTTTATTTTAAACTCAAGGCCTAATAGTGATTAAATGGAGATGTATTGAATTTCTTGGTTAGTTTACACACTGTAACCCAAAAGCAGAGAAGAAACATACACTACACAGTCATATAGGTATATACAGAGTTAAACTTAAAAGAAAATACACAAGCAGAGCACAAAGTTATTCATGAATCATATACACATATTTAAATTATACTTAGATCTTAAAATAATTTGTTTACTCTCTTGTCAATAGTTTGAACAGAGAACATTCCTGTGGTTTGAAAAACTGCTAGCTTGATTCTCTTTGATCTTCTTGTTTATTTAGTTGAGATGTTATTTAAGTTTGTAAAAATGGAAATGCTTACTATTTTTTCTTCTTCTTGTTTGCTTAATCTTGAGAACAAACTGAAACAAAGAGGACGTACATATATAGAAAATAGGTTTTTCAGGGGAGGTATTTACTGGAACAACCATTTTCTGTTTTGGATCAGAGATTTTCTTCTTCTTTTCTTTCTTTGGCCAGACAACATTTTGAGCTGAAATGATTTATAGATATTTCGAATGACCTTGTTTTTGTGCTAGCATTAAATGCAAGAGTCCTTCATGTTTACATCCTTATCCCTTTTTAGCTTTGGTATGTACATAGATTGTATTTTTTTTTCTTGCCTTGCATCTACTTCACAGGCAACATATATATATTTATATAGTTTATATATTACTTGCCTGATTATGCTTTATATTCTATGTGCTCAATATAAAATTGTTTTTATTATTTGTATTGGTTTAACTCATGTTGCATATGCACAAATAATTACTATACTTGTATTTCTATTTCCTTTCACATAAATGTTTTAAATTTAAGTTGTCGATACTTAATCCATATGCTTGTGTGTGTGTCTATATATATATATATATATATATATATATATATATATATATATATATATATATATATATATATATATATATACTTATATTTAGTATTGATAAAATTGATTTTATTCCCAGCATTATTATCTTGATTACATTCATTCATATATATATATATATATATATATATATATATATATATATATATATTTCAAATGTTAATAAGGTAGAGCTTTATTTTAATTTAATGTGAATAAGATAGATTTTATTTTAATATTTTCAAATCATAATTTCCTTCATAATACACATATATATAAATGATTAGTAAATGTCCAAAGTCTTATTTGTTTATAAAATGAAAAGCTTGTATTTTATTTAATTAGATTAGATACTTATTAAAATAATACTACCAAAATCCTGGGTCGCCACATTCCTTCCCCCTTTGAATCTTTTCGTCCTCTAAAAGGAACGAAGCCTGAATTATTAAATTGCTTAAAACCAGATAAATTTTCTTTGATCATTTTTAAACTACTTTAAAAATCTATATAACATTAATAAATTAGTTTTTATAAAAATACTTTTATAACTCGATGTTTCGACAAGTCCATCCTTGTTCTTATAGAAATTCGGTCATACGTTGATCAGACGTATGATTGAAAATCTATAAGTGCTTGGCAGACCCGTTTCCAACATCTAGTGAAAATATTTCGAAAATAATTTTATTGAAAATATAGAAAACAGTTTTTGAAAATAGAGGAAATATTCTTGGTGAGAATGCTCTGGAAATCATCACCCCAATCCATGGTCGCAGTTAAATCCTGGGTTACGTTGCCATCGCAGCAAAAGTATATGTAACTATAGGCACTTCGCGCCCCTCGATTACGCCATGGAACCCACAACGGATCGCAGTTACATTCTAGGGTTACGTTGCCATCGCAGCAAAAGTCCATGTAACTGTAGGCATCAGTGCCCTCGATTTTCGCTGTCAAAAATGAAACTTCTCCACTCCTACATAGGTCGCAGTCTACCGATGTAAAATCAAACGTAGACCGTTGGCTCTCAGCGACACACACGACTTTCTCTTTGTTACCATAGGTCGCAGTCTACTGATATAAAATCAAACACAGACTGTTGGCTCTCAGCAGCTCACACGACTTTCGCTATGGTCTGCAGTAGATCGCAGTGACATCGAGTTACACTGTCGTCACAGCATAACCCAAATGCCTCTGTAGGCATCAGCGCCCTCGACTTTCGCTACACACTACTCATAATCCTCAAGAACTAGTTTTGTCCAGACTCCTCACATGATCAATTTTAGAACCCCCTTTAGGATTCAAGGCAGTACCAACCGATGGCACTCCTGAGAAGTTCATTTCAAAGGAGCGCCTTTTTCCCCAGAGCCATTATCAACACGCTTTATACTATACGCATATAGTATCTTCCAAATCATACACCTAGTATGAATCTCATATAAATCTCTTTTACACAAAATCAATTATCCCAAAATCGATAATTCTCAAACTAGGCTTTCCAAATTCCAATATTGATTTTACCCAAAAATCAAAAGCCTTTGCAAATCCAAACGTTCCCAAAATCTTTTTTCAAAATCCTCATAAGATCCTTTATATATATAATTTTAAAAACTTTGGATCATTTCAAACATGTATAAAATCCTTTTTATACTTCAAACACTTTCAAAATCCTTTTCCTTCTGGCTATAGATTCAACAAGGAGAGTTTTACCTTATATAACAAAGATATATAACTTTGTTTATTCTAAATCAAATATTCAAATTTGATTACTCCTTTATAAAGTCACTTACCAAATTACTTACTTCCATAAAGTAAATTTTCCCATAGAAATATTCAATTTCCACCTTTGTTCATTGCATATTTCACAAAATATACTTTCATTTCAAAAGAAATCATTTCACATTTCTTATTCACAAATTTTAAATATCAATTTCATTCAAATCCGTACGATGTACACATATCATCCGTACGCTATACCAATCTGATCGCTCACTCGATCACACAATTTTACTTCCGAACTAGTATCGTCCACCCGACTTCTTAGTTCGGATACAGATCTGGTTTCTAGATCAGAATACGTCATTCTCCTTGCATCGCCATAACTATGATAGAGAATATCCAGAACCAATCAACAATCCATATCCAGGTTCGCCGTTGAAAATCGAGTGAAAAATTCCAACTCGGATCGATAAACTATCTTGAAATTCTTTGCTCGAATCCGGATCAAATCACTATGCGAATAGAATAATATACGTACATCCTAGATATTTATTTTCATTGATTATTAACTAAATCAATTTCTCTTTCTATTCATATTTCCTTTGATTTCTATCCACATAATCACCATTGCCTTAATCCCCATTTGGATTATCACTTCAATTCTTACCTCGGTTGGGTATTTAATTAATAACGGTTTGAACTCCGACCAGTTTATATTTAGAAAATAGCTTGAAAATTTTAAAAATAGATAAGCAGTTGAAAAATAATTATTAGTTTGTAAAATAGCTATAAAATAGTTAAGTAATTGTAAGTAGCTGGAAAATAGTTAAATAGTTTCAGAAATTTTAGATGATTGCAAAATAGTTGTAAAATAGTAATTAATTTGTAAAATAGTTGAAAAATAGTAATTAATTTATAAAAAAGTTGAAAAATTGTTAAATAGTTCCAAAAATAATCGTAAAACAATTATGAAATAATTTGGCTTTAAAAACAAAGGTTGTATATATTAAATAGCTTGGAAGAATAAGTTTATGTTAAAACAATTTAGATTGAAAATAGTCCAGAGTCAAAACTGTTCACTTCCCCATCAATTCAATTTAAATTTCCACTTCCATTTAAATTGACTCAATTCCAATTTGAATAACTTCAATTTCTATTGAAATTGATTTAACCCCAATTCAAGTTGAATCAATCTTGATTTCTTTCCAAACTCAAATCAAATTCCATTTGTTTTTAAACATATTCACTTTAACTGCAATTCCAAATTATTCAAATTAATTTAACTAATTTCAAATTGAATCCACTTCAATTTCAAATCGTTTCAATTTCAATGGATTAGTCCCAATTCCCATTTGAATTTGAACTCATTAAATCTTCGATTTTATTTCAAATTAATCTAATTCAAATTTTCCATTTGAATTTTATACCTATCCATCTTCAATTCAAATTAATTCAAACTAAATTCAATATGAACTAATGAAATCTTAATCTCAACTTTAACCCATCTCGAATTATATAAATTCGAGCTAAATTTCCAAACATTGACTTAATCCCTTAAATTAGATTAACCTTTATTTTTAAATCAATAATCCAAATCTTTAAACAATTTAATTCTGAGTCCAATTCTCAGTAGATAAAGTGAATTTTACATTAATACTACCACAAAATATTCCATACATTAATTGACTACCTACAATTAGTTCATACATTACATACATTTATCCAAAATAAGAGTCTTACAGAAGTCATAAATCTTGATGCCTTTCTATTACCTAAAGGTTTGGAAAGAATAGAGCCCTAATGTTCTTGCAAGAATCCATTCTATGGACTTCCTTCCTAAGGGCAAAGCTCGAACATACACTTCTCAACAGGGTGTCCCCACTTATAACATTTGCCACAAAATGTTTCTACCCTGTCATCAGTCTAGATAACCTTCACGCCTCCAACAGTACGTTCCACAGCCTTACTCCTCTTCTGCCTCTCGGTACAATTCCTAGCAATGTGTCCCGTCTTCTTACAATGATAGCAAATAGTCGACTCATTGACCGATTCAACTGGTTTATGCTTCGCCTTCCTCACTTCAGGGCAATGATTTAGGAAATGTCCTTTCTTATGACACTTAAAACACAAGATCTCAGAGCAAAACCGTTGGAATGTACCCTTCAATTCCTCCCTTGTTTTACTGCACTCGGCTGCGTAATGACCTTCATTAAAACATCTGTAGCAGGTGACATTATCATAAGGTCCTGGTTCAGCCCTTTCCTTAACCTGTTTCTCATACTCTTGAGTTTCTTCTTCACGATCCTTACGTGCAACTGTTCTTTGCACTCTGCGCCGAACCTTCCATTCTTCACTCTTCGTCATCTCTATCAAGGACTGAATTTAGAGGGACTTCCTAATCAATAATTAGACCTAATTAGAAGAATTCAACTTTTACTCTGATATATATATATATATAGTAATTTGCTTACCAAGTAATATATTATGTTCCAACACCTTTGGTTTTTAATTCCAAACAAGTTTCAAACAATTTCTTATTTCAAAATTAGATTACTTTCAGAACTATTCTGAATAATATTATTTATCATTCCCTTTATCAATTTGAAAACAAATTTCAATTTTTTTTCTTAGGATTCTAACTCCACAATTGAAAACCCCACTTCGACTTACAAGTCATACTTATCTAAAAGTTTACTTCCTTAACACATTCAAATTTGCTTTATCATTATTAGGGAACAAACATCCCAGTATTTCTGTTACCACTTAATTCTCATTATTAAATTTTCAAATAATATAACAACCAATTACCTTAATATTTATTAGAAAGAAATATTACTTTATATATCAAAATATCTTCTTATATAAAATCATTTAAAACCTTTATATAAGAAAATAACAAGTACGCGCTCATACATACATACATACATACACACACACACACACACTCAACTCACTCTAGGGTACCATTGACCCTATCCTTAATGAGTAATCCCAATAGAGCCAAGGTTCTCGCTTAACCTTCGGCTCTGATACCAAATGTAACGACCTATAATTTTCGATCCCGAAAATCCTAGATAGTTAGGAAAAATAACAAAAGAGATAAAAGAAGAAACAGAACAAAACCAGATTTTCACATTCGCAGCGGATAAAATATAAAATCAATTAATAACAGTTTGCAAAAGAATACTATATCTGTCACTTTTTAATATATCAGAGTTACACACATATATAGACACTGGATATACACAATCATCGTGTCTTAAATATACAACAATATAATATAGCGGAAACACTTCATACATTCTTGCCATCCAGTTCGCCTCCTAAGCTCCAGAACGTCCTTACCTGAAAATCTGTAATACTCGGTCTGACCCGAGCATTACATCAAAGTAACACCCGGGTCAGGCTGGAAACCAGCGTGAGTAAACTCATCTAACATGAAATACCAAACATAGAACCTATATAAAAACCGGGGTAACTCGTATTCATTTACAAATTTACAATTTGTTATAGGCATCACTTATTTCACACGTCAATTTTCTAAGTACCAAAATTTAAATTAAATAGTCCAATTTACTTAAGTCATTTCGTTCCAGCCTATTGATTTCACATATCAATTTATAAAAATTCAAAGTGGTTTCAGGTATTTTAAAATACCCGACCCCGGTCTCTTAGAAATCCAAACGCCATTTTAAAGGTCAAGTTATTTAATAGTTTAAACCATTTTAATTAAACACTTTGAATTCACATAGCATATATCATAGATAAATCATTATCACAGAGTATCACAGAATGTCACCAAATAGGTATCCCAAATCCAGATATTCTACCTATATGATCATCCTTAAGCAAGCATCTTTAATCCTGCTAGATAAATCATTTATTAACTAAGTATTCCATTTCATACCCTTTAATTAGTTACTTCTCAATCAATTTATTAAACCTTAATTACTTATTTCATTACTCCTTAATTATTAATTTAATTAATCATTAATTACTAATTAATTAATCGTTAATCCTTAATTAATTAATTAATTACTTAATTAATTAACTATTAATTATTTATTAATTAACTTTAATTAGCTAATTTACAATTCTCAATTACAAATTAATTAAACACTTAATTATTAATTAATCAATCTTTAATTACAAATTGATTAATCTCTAACCACTTAGTTAATTACAATTATAAATTACTTAGTCATTCTTAATTACCCTTTTAAACAATTAATTAATAATAACAATTCATCTTATTTAATATTTTAAAATCTTCCTTAATAACTTTGAAATCAAATTATTACTAACTTAAAAACTTTAATTAAATTTCAACACTTATCTTCAATTAACTACTTAATTAAAATATTAATTAAGATTTTAAAAACATTCTTAAGTATTTACTTAGTTAATTTAAACTTATAACAATTTTTTTAGCTTAAACTGTTAAACATTTATTAAGTCAACAATACTTAAACTTGTTGAAATAATTTGCTTAACTTTACTTTACTTTATTTATATCGCCAGTTGAAATCAAACCTGAGAGCATCCTTATGTTTACTCGAGCTCTCTTCTATTATTTCCCGAGTCCTTCTCTCTTCCTTCATACGTTTCTTCTTCTTCTACTTTTTTTTAAGTTTAGATTATTAACTGCAGTAACTCGCAAGCACACTCACGCACCCAAGTTCCACCCGAAGCATGCTCTTCATTTACTCGAGTAACAACTCGAGTTGCCCATAGCCAAAATCTACTGACACCATTCCAGTGCCATGCACGTGCACAGCACCTTGCCGATGCTCCGACGAACTGCGCTTCCTCCGACAAGACACAAATCACCACTACACTTGATAACAATGGTCGATTCGACGCTAACAACCCCAAAACGAAATTGATCTTCCAGTTTGAAACTCGAACCCATTCTCACCAGGCAAATCGCTTCGTCCTTGTCGCTCCAACCATCGAAGATGCTCCAATCCCATCCTCACCTCGCCAATCCCCCATGCTACCATCCCTTTGAATAACACGCGACTCGATCAACCAGAGGTGGTGAAAACACCTCATCTCCTACCTCGTCTTAATTCGAAAGTTAAACCCTAAAGTTGCCTCGTTCCATCATTTCCTACAATAGAAAAATTATTGAACATTTTTCCTGGCTTCACTATCAGCCACTCCAGCTTCGATCAAAAACTCAACACCTAAAATGTTTCCGATCGCCAGAAATCGATCGAAACTCCCTTTTTGATCAACTTCAAATTGCTCTTAGAATACTCAACTAAAACTCACCATTTTAGTTTTAAAAATCCTATTTTCGAATGATGATTCACATTATGTAATTGAATTAACAATTCATCACATTCGAATTTTCCATATATTTGAATTTTCTCTATAAAATCGATTCTCCAGATGTTATATATCACTATCCTACTTAAAACTATTTTTAGATCTTAACTCATGCATAAATAAACTTGTTTTATTTTAAACTCAAGGCCTAATAGTGATTAAATGGAGATGTATTGAATTTCTTGGTTAGTTTACACACTGTAACCCAAAAGCAGAGAAGAAACATACACAGCACAGTAATATAGGTATATACAGAGTTAAACTTAAAAGAAAATACACAAGCAAAGCACAAAGTTATTCATGAATCATATACAAAGATTTAAATTATACTTAGGTCTTAAAATAATTTGTTTACTCACTTGTCAACAGTTTGAATAGAGAACATTCTTATGGTTTGAAAAACTGCTAGCTTGATTCTCTTTGATCTTCTTGTTTATTTAGTTGAGATGTTGTTTAAGTTTGTAAAAATGGAAATGCTTACCATTTTTTCTTCTTCTTGTTTGCTTAGTCTTGAGAACAAGCTGAAACAAAGAGGATGTACATATATAGAAAACAGGTTTTTCAGGGGAGGTATTTACTGGAACAAGCATTTTCTGTTTTTTGATCAGAGATTTTTTTCTTCTTTTCTTTCTTTGGCCAGAAAACATTTTGAGCTGAAATGATTTATAGATATTTAGAATGACCTTGTTTTTGTGCTAGCATTAAATGAAATTGTCCTTCATGTTTACATCCTTATCCCTTTTTATTTTTGGTATGTACATAGATTATTTTTTTTTCTTGCCTTGCATCTACTTCACAGGCAGCGTACGTATATTTCTATAGTTTATATATTACTTGCCCGATTGTGCTTTATACTCTATGTGCTCAATATAAAATTGTTTTAATTATTTGTATTGGTTTAAATCATGTTGCATATGCACAAATAATTACTATCTATTTCCTTTCACGTAAATGTTTTAAATTTAAGTTGTCGATACTTAATCCATATGCTTGTATATATATATATATATATATATATATATATTTCAAATGTTAATAAGGTAGAGCTTTATTTTAATTTAATGTGAATAAGATAGATTTTATTTTAAATATTTTCAAATCATAATTTCCTTCACAACACACATATATATAAATGACTGGTAAATTTCCAAAGCATTATTTGTTTATAAAATGAAAAGCTTGTATTTTATTTAATTAGATTAGATACTTATTAAAATAATACTACCAAAATCCTGGGTCGTTACAGTTGTTGTATTTTCTAAAGTAAATTAAAGTATTCCGGGACTAAATGTTTTAATTTGTTAATGTTATATTTGTTAAACAATATTTAACACTTATTTTTATGTAAACATTATACTCATTTTTTTAAATTTTACGAATCGGTTTTAGTAGAATATTTGTTTCAAAAGAAATTTATCACTCAAAACTACTTTCAAAAATACACAAATTACTATTTTAATAACTACAAATTAGATTTTTAACCATCTTTTATAATTCGTTCAACTATTTAAATATTTTATCAACTTTTTTTCAACATTTTAAAATATATTTTAGAATTCATTTAACTAATTAAACTTTTAATTTAACTATTTTGTAAAGTAAAATTTGATGTTTGCAAAAAGGTGCACGGATTCATTAATTACTAAAAACAATTAATCATTAAAAATAATTTTATTTTACTAACACTTATAATTAACACGCACTAATTAATTAAAATATATTAATTATGTTTAAACGTAAGCTTTATATTCAACATATTCACTATTCACCCATACATATTAGCTCTAAAATTATTCTAAACAATAACAAACAATCACGCACACTAATCAACATACATATTAATCAATAATTATACATTTCAAATCAACCCTAGTTTATAACAATCACAACACCAATTAATATCCCCAAATCAAGTAATACGCTATTATCACCAACTAATACACTATAATCATAAATTTTAAACCCATTATCATACCAATTAGCCTAAAAATCCAAAATTAGGGTTGAAATTTTACCTAAATTAAGACGAAATTGGAGAGATTGGTGATTCTGGTGAGTTGTGGCCATCTAAGGTGAAGTTGATAAGATGTGGCGGTTGTCAAGGTGGGTGTCGGTCGAAGGGTATTGTTTTTTCTCCTTCGTGATATTGGTTGGAAGCTGGGAGAATAAGGAAAAAGTTTCATAATTTCTTTCAGCATACTCGACATGTCGTCGGCTAGCGATGGAATGTTAATTTTGTATTTCTATTCATTCTACATTATAAAAAGTATTTAAAATACTAATTTAATTCCTAAAACATAAACAAGATATTTTAGCACAACCATTAAACTTAACGACTGTTCTGATCGGTTAAATTACTATTTTCGATGATCCGTCTTCGCGTAATTCGAATATTTAACGTTATTGAAAATCTAACTCTCACAGTCAAACTATGCGACTTTTAATCAGTCCATTAAGCAACTTCAATAAAGTTAATTTTCTGTAACATTTTTACGAATTTAAAATATTTTTTCGAACCATTGGGTGATTAATTATGAATTTTTAACTGTTACCATGATAATTATATAAGATAAAATATTCGATGAAAAATTAAATTTATTGGATCTTTTGTCGATTCAAAGTATATTTGGCCTATTTCCAAAAGATGATGAAAAATAAACATCTATAGGATGTCGATCATGAATTTTAAACTCATAGTCGTTCATCGATATTCGAACAAAATACCCTTTGTTGAAGGCCAGGCGATCTTGGAACATGTAACGATCCACCTTTTTGGACGGTTTAAATCGGCGATAAACCACACGTGTTAACTCAAAACCATTCAAAAGGAAGGATTATTAATGGGGTAAATAAAAAAATAAGAGAAAAGACGAAGAAACATAACACAGAATCTCACAGCGGAATGACAAAATATAATATTTAAATAAACAGTTCATGAAGCTGTTTTACAAATACATTTGACTACACATTTACAATACAATCAGAGTTATACATACAACATGTATAATAAGATAATGCATCGGAACAACATGATGCACTGAAATAAATATAATAAATAGTAGGCTAATCTCCGTCTTCATCCTCAAAATAAAATGGTCTTCAACACTAAAAAGCTCAGGCTGACCCAAGCGTAACGAAAAGACAAAACAATCGAGTCTGAACTAAAAGACCATATGTAAGTTAAATCAACAGTAAATAAATATGGGTGTAACGACTTCAAAGATGTTTACGGAATTTTACATCTTTTATCTAGTGTATAACGTGCGTGCAATAACTTAAGAGATGTTCGGAATTTCCATCTTCTAAGGATCCGTTAAACTATTGATATGTAGTTATATACGCTATATATAATGTCTATCAGTAAAGTTAAGTATTAAAATAGCGTTAAGGCATTACCCATATCACCCTTAACACATTTTATAATGTTGTAGTCTATACAGTACTTTAAAATCCACCGTAAATTGGTCGGCTATCTGGGAGCACTCCATAGGTACAACACAAACCAAAATTGCAGTGGGCTCGATAAGGTAGATGACATGGCACAACGAGACAATGCCAGGGTATGATTCTACCATTTGCACTTCTGGGCTGGTGGTAACGTATAGTCGCAGCTACCGCCCACCTCGAAACAACGCTCTAATAATCAAATCGAAGGTGACCACCAAATCAATCATGAAGTAACATATAAGGTATCGAAGAAGTATGTCCGATCGGAGGGGCGACCCTACTTGACCAGTCAATTGCTTCTGCTTTAGTTATCTCAAGCTGACGCGAGGGGGTCAAGGCTGCGTTGTTACCTCATACCACTAGCGTTCGCCAAACAATCCTACTTCGTTCTGAATTTTCCACCACGTACACAGTTGTTAAACTAGTTCCGGTATTGACAGAGAGTATGCCAATAGTCGCCCCGGTCTCCTTAACAACCAATTGTTATATTTTACACACCGGATGATTCTTTTACATTTCAAACAGTTCATATTTCATATCAAAATATCATATTCACTTCAAGATTCTATCACTTACGAAATCATTATTTACTTTAAAATCATATTCACTTCTAAATCATTATCATTTCAAAAACATATTCACTTTAAAATTGTTATTCACTTTAAATCATATTCGTTTTCAAAATCATAACCACAAATTAAAAATAAGTTAAACCATCATATCAAAATATTCACATTTAAATTAAGCGAATCTGAATCATAATAGTTCCAACTTTAAACAGTTTGAATATTGGAAGTAGTCTATATGTTGGAACAATTGCTCATTAAAAATAGTTTATATATTGATATATATATATATATATATATATTAAAAGTTGTTTATAAATATGAAATAATATATATATTAAAATAGTTTATATATTAAAAATAGATTATAGATTAAAATAGTTTATCTATTAAAAATACTTTATATATTAAAATAGTTTATATATTAAAATAGTTAATGTATTAAAAAAAATAGTTAATGTATTAAAAATTGTTAATATATTAAGATGGTTTATATAAGGAAAAAAGTTTATATGTTAAAAGAGTTTGTATATTAAAAGAGTTTATATCGAAATAGCTTCAAATTAGAATTGTTTCTTCCAATTTCATAAATCAATTCAAATCAACTTTTTTTTCAAAATTCAATTTAAATCAATCTCAGTTCAACGATTTCAATTCAACAGGCTAAACAATTCAATTCAAATTATCATTAAAACCATTTCAGTTTATATCGATTTCAAATCCATGTTTGAACTACAAATTTAAACCACTTCAAATTCAATAGGTTTCAAAGTATAAATATTCAAACGTTTAAAATAACTCAATTTTGATAAATTTCAATTATATTTTAAATTCAACTTTAAGATTTCAATTTAAATTCTTTAAAAAATCATTTAAACCAATTTCAATTTCAACATTTTAAAGCTTGGATTTTGAAAATAATTCAGTTCATATCTCAAATTTTATTTCATTTAAAATAATATCATTTATGTGGATTCAAAATCCAAGGATTTAAAATCATTTAATTTAACCAAACCGGTGTCCATATGTAGTTTTCTACCTTATGGTCAAGTGAAACAGATATATATCATTTCAACCCGCAATAAATTCAAATTTCCAAATATATACCAATTCAACCCGTATCCCGAATCAGAATTTTTCCAAATCTATAAAATCGCTTGGGTATATCATTTCAACTTATAAAAAAATTTCCCCAATCTATAAGATTGTTTGGGTATGTATCATTTCAACCCATAGTGATTTTCCTAACAATAACTAAGGGAACTTGCAATGTGATAATAAAATAAACATAACATCAAATCATCCAAAATGTCAACAATTAAGCATATATCAGAATCATTCTCAAATCAACTAATAAATCACAACAATTAACTAGTTATCATTATTAGGTATTTAACAAACAATTTAAATTCAATATTAATTTAAATGGCAATTTAATTCAATATAAATTCAAATTAAATTTAAATGACCATTTAAAATACCAAACAGCAATCAGTTAATTTCTAATCATATCATAAATTTAATTAACTAACATAAGATGATTTAGTATTCGTGAGTGAGTTAAATCACTCACCTTTGATTTGTCGTCGATTTAAAATTCAAATAAAGCCCAAAAATCCAATTATCACTAAATCCAACCAAACTAGTTCCATGTTGTCCAAAATTTTGATATGATCGCAATGAAAAAAATCGTACTCAAATCTGAGCTCGTATGAAAAAGTTACGCATGTTAGAACATTTAAAAATTTAAATTAAACTAAATTAAAACAAAAAGAGTATAATCGTAATTCCTAATCACCTACAACCCTTGCCCACGACATCGATCTTGAATGCTATAGCACAACCCAGCTACCACCCTTCGAATCAATAACACCACCTCCATATGCAACTCCGCCCTGATCAGACCATGCCACGCTGCTTCACGCCTCCGGCCGCATCTCCCTCATACCATGCGATCGCATCTGCCACATTCCCTATCCAACACCGCAGTCGCCCTAGTTCATCAATTTCAGGTGAACTTCATCATCATTGAGATAAACGACCATCCTAGATGAACAATGCTTGACGATCTCCACCACACTGTGCCCTCCGATAGTCAATTGGATGAAGATCCACCGTCGATCGCGAAACCCTAGAAACAAACGGCTGAGAAAGATCGCCATTTCTAGCCAAAACATGATTCTATTGCAAAAACAAATTTCAAATATAGATTATGCTCGTCGAGAGCTTTCCAACGATATACTATATGACATAGTTTGAAGCGTTTGTATTTCGATTCGAATTTTGAATTTGAAATTGGGAATTCAGGGTTTGATATTGATAGCCATTGAGAAGGAAAGGAGCAGATGGAAATAATAGTACCTACAGAAAAAAAAAAAAAAAGGCTGCTAGGGTTTCAGAAAAGAAATCTATTTATATAGACAAATGGATAACAATGAATGAACAGATCGAACTGGTTCGAAACGATAACGACCCGAAAAGCCCGTTTCGTTTTCGAAACGAAAACGGATTATCTAATATATTGAAATATAGGTTTTCAATATTTTTAAACTTAATGAAACTAGTTTCAAACCCTAATTCCATTGTATATGAAAGTTAGCTTTCAAAATCAAATTATATTCATTTAAATCCTATAAATCGATTTCTACGAGTTTTGAGATCGCACGATCAAACGATAAGTACGATCGCTACGAAATTTGAAATCCTACTACAATTCACTATTACGGATCTGATGAAACTGGTTTTATCGAAATCCGAGACAGTAGCCAAAATGGCTTATTTTTGCGTTGATTAAATAAATTATTATTAAATTGATTTAATGACTTTAAATTCAAATTTTAAAAGTTAACTATTTTCATTCTTGATTACATAGAAATTAATAATCTATTAAAATACATTTCCATGTCAAATTCAATATTCAAATATTGCACTAATTACAGCGTTCAATTACAATTGTAATAAATTCATTAATTATAATTTAAATTCAAATAAATTCATCTATTTTGATTTACATTCTTATTATTCAATCAACAATACCTTATGAATTTTTATTAACATAAGTTTACATTTTTTTACATTCATTATTTTACGGTTAACATCTTTTACCATATTAACTACAATATTTAATCACATTAATTCCAATAATTGATTCTAACAATTATTTATTCCTTATTAACTTACAATTATAACCAAATGAACTTTACAATTATATCAATTGATTGAAATTACTATAAAATAGTTGTCAATTACATTAAATCAACATTATTAAATTACATTCAAAATATCCATTCCATTTATAAATCATAAATTTTAATTTCTCCGAATATTAAATTCAAAAATCCTATTAAATTTAACATTTTTTAATTATCAAAATTTACGGGCCATTACACTCTCCCCCACTCAAATTTTCGTCCTCGAAAAGGAACAACGATGAATTAAGGAACTTGATATAATTTTATTCAAAACAATCAATTTATAAACACTTTAAACTAACATTATTAAGCATTTTAAATAAAATATATCAATTTATAAACAATTAAATCTTTCATACTCAAGTTTAATAAAAGTTTGAAACTATATCACTTTCACAAAATTTTCTAAGTCCTAAATTTTTGAAAAATTTCGGTAGGGTCTTCTTTGCACGGCTAGGTCCAGAAAAATAATAATATCAATAATTCAATATATATATATATATATATATATATATATCTTATTTCAATAATAAACATCCCAACCATGGGAAAACAATAAAATATCATTGTAAAACTGTAATCCGAAAACATACCTATTTGTCGGACGAACAAACTATATTTTATGAAGTCAAAAGCAGTATTTATTTTTCCATAACATGTATTTCTCTTACATAATTCAAAAGAGTTAAAATGATGTGGAAGAATAATATCTTAGTTGTTTTAAATCAATAGCATGAACAACATGTCATATATAAAATCTTATGCAACCAAAAAGAAGACAACCATCATATGTAACAAAAGAAATCAATCATACATCTATAGCAACCAAATGAATGGTTTGTTCAGTTTCAGAAACTTCTCATCGCTCAAGAGTGATAAATAAACTATCAGGTGCACCAGATGCTCAACAGCATTGGATAATTACTTAATAAATTATCCATACATTCTTAAACAAATTGAAGTATCCTTTCCCAAATTTCCCATCAGCCAACAATACAGAATTTAAATGTTATTAAGTTTGTTCTATTGGTTTCCTTTTTACTCTTTTATTTGTTTTCATTCATTCATGCAGTATCATTTTTCCATTAATTTACATTCATTTACTTACATATGTTATTTTCCATTCAATTATTTAGAACATCAATAAATCAATTCTTAAAATATTATATAAGTTTCTTTGCAAATTTAATTCACTGTTATTATTTACTTATAAACATGATTTCAATTTAATTTTAATATTCATTAGTGAATAAATTCATACTTAAGTTTTTCTACTTTTTAATTCGCATTCATTTTCGTTATAGTATTTCCTTTAATATAAAATCTATTTATGAATCATTTTAACAATTTCTTAAGTTTATAATTATTTACTTAAGTGATATTCATTTTTACTATTCAATATAACTACCAACCATTTCAAAGCATGCTTAAGTTCATAATATTTCTTGTACTCTAAACTCTTCAATTAAGAACATAGGTTCATTATGAAGCATTTTTATTATTAAGAGTTTTCTTGTATAATATTCTACTATATATCGATATCAACATTTCAACCTTTTTTTTATAAATATTTTGGATAAGTTTTATATATGTTTTTAGAATGTAATTGAATATTATCCAAATTTATCTTATTCACTTTAGTTAACAAACTTTCAATGGTTCATATCTTTTTAATTTTCATTAATTTTTAATCTATAAGTTACAATCACTACTAAAAAAGGCTAATATTTTGATAGCACGTAGCAATGACTTCCGACGACTAATTTTCGACGGCTTCCGACGGGCCGTCGGCGGCCGTTGGAAACCGTCGAAAATTCGTAAATTACAGGCTCGGCCGAATCTTCTTCTTCCTCATTTTGCAGCACGAATTTTTTTATCAAAAACCCTTAAATCCCTCCTACAAGCTTTCAATCTCCAATTTCAAGCTTCCGGATCCTCCACGGCTGCCTAAGCAAATTCTAATGTTCTCAATCTCAGGTATAATATCGTAATTTGGGCAAAAATCTAATTTTTAGTTAGTAAAGTTGTAATTGTTTCCAATTGCGTAATAATGGTTTATAGCATCCCATGATGTACATATTTCATATGTTATCGTAAAATTTTAAAGAGTATGTATAATTTGTGATTGTATGTGTATATAGTTAGTAAAACTGTATTTTTTCGTAAAATGCGCATATTTAGTTAACTAATGTCCCTTAGAGAGTTTTTGGCCCCGTCTGCCGAGTGTTGTACATGGTCGTTATATATACAGTCGTTTTTTTCAAAAATGACCATTTATATTCATCTGGTACAATGTTTGTTGGATTTGTCCTTGTATTGGACAAGTTATGAACACAATAAGTATTTACATTTTGTATGCTACTTCGTCTCAAAAGGTACATAAATTTTTGGCCTATCTTTTCTTTTTTATTTCCTGCGTACATGCACTTGTGTACAATGCAGGGAACAAAAGGGAAATGCTACCGAAATTTTGTTGAATCGTTTGAGATGAAGTAATATACGAAACGTAAATGTTTACTATGTTTGTAATGGGAAGTAGGATGCCTGACCATGGAAAAAATATCTTCTTGTACAAAATTTTGTATCAATACGTTAAAAAATAAAATGTGTCATATTTGAAAACATTTTTTAATTTGTGAAGTAGTTCTTTAAATTCAAATATTATACGACCATGAAAATATTCTTTTTCGAATTTGTATTCTTAAAAATAAATATTAAATTTTGAACTTGTGACTCATTTTCTCAAATAGGAAAAATGATTGATTATTTTATTGATCGGAGGAGATGGATGTACCAAAGAAAAAGACTGAGAGGCTCAATAAAAAAAGATTTTTATAATGGTATAAACGTATTTGTTGAATTCGCTTTAAGTAATAATGGAAATGATCCAGAAATTCATTATCCATGTAGTAGGTGTAGACATTTGAAGTACATGTTATCATATATTGGAAAGTTCATTTGTGCCAAAACAATTTCGTGCCCGAGTATTAAGTGTGGGATTGGCATGGAGAAGTTGTAGCAAATACTTCTGTAGAGTCTAAAAGTGTTCGTTAATGAAGTAGAAAATATGGTCGAAGATGCAGCACGATCAATGGTTCCTATGGTTGAAGTTGACGATGATGATGGAAATGTTGAAGAACCAAATATTGAAGCAAATCTTTTTTATGATTTACTAGATGCTGCTAAGAAACCTATTTAGGATGGTTGTACAAGCGGCACTCAGCTGTCAGTAATCGCAAAATACATTGCGATGAAGCCAAAATACAACATCACTGAAGCTGGGTTTACAGCTATTGTACAAGCTGCAAAAAGACATATGCCGCCCGATAATATAATGTGTGAAAATCACTATGAAGTTAAAAAACTGATGTCGGCTTTTGGTTTACCTTATCAGAAAATAGATACATGTTTAAAAGGCTGCATGTTGTTATGTAAAGAAGACGCAAACCTTAGAAATTATAAATTTTTTAATTAGGAGAGATACAAACCAAGAAAAAGAAGGGGAAGGAAGTTCCTTACAAGCGTATGCATTACTTACCCATCACTTCAAGGCTTCAAAGATTATATGCATCTTTTGTAACTGCATCTAATATGAGATGGCATAGTGTGAGAACGGAGGAAGATGGTACGTTGACACGTCCGGCCGATGGAGAAGCATGGAAGCATTTCGACAAAACGTATTCAAATTTTGCAGCTAGACAACATGGTCGGCATTCTGGAAAATGTGTAGAAATATGGCTAGACGATAGAGATCTTCATGTAGCACACACTTATATTCTTCTAAATTGTGCCGAGGTTGCACCGTTTGTTACTAATCTGAAATAATAATTTGTATTTTATTCTTTTCTGCAATGCATGCGCGTGTATAACCTAATGTAATAATTTGTTTATATATACAGTGTTTATGAACGTGAACATCCTAATGGAGATCTTAGTAAAGAATTTTCTGGTTGATTTTCAAATTATTTATGAGCCGAGAAATTGTGTTGTTGATGAAGTGTTGAAACATCTTGCGATGGGACCAAAAAGAGTGGTTAAGACATATCCAATATATTTCGTCAATGGATTTAAATTTAACACCAAAGAATACAGTGCAGAAAAATTAACGAACAATACCGGTGTATTTGTTAAAGGTAGTGACTATCCAGAATATCACATAAATGATTTTTATGGCATTCTAACACCAATTTTACAACTGACATATTTCCCACGACCCGCGGAGGAGGTGTTTCTATTTAGATGCAATTGGTTTAGCAATATTCCAGGTTCTGGAATCAATGTGCACATGGATTATAATCTTATTGAAATAAAGTATACATTGCACTATCACAAGTACGATCCTTTTGTACTAGCCAAACAAGCATTGCAAGTTTATTACGCTTCCTATCCGTCTCTAAAAAGAGATAAAGCAGATTGGTCTGCAGTTTTTAAAACAAAGGCCAGATGTACATTCGATGGGAAGAATATTCCAAACAAACAAGCTTATCAGGCAGATCTTGAGGAAAATAACGAAATAATAATTACAGACGATCATACAGATTTTGGCCCTTTGATCGATGAATCAAATGTTTTGGTAGAAGCGTTTGACAGTGCAGGGGAAAATATCGTAGAAAACGAGACCGAATCTGAATCAGAAGATGATAATGATTGATGAAAATCCGAATCTGATTTTTTTGCAATTGATATAACTATGTTGAATTCTTGATGTATTATGAAATTGATGTAACTATGAAACCAAATCTGTACGTTTACCACTGTTTACATTTTTATGTCATTTCCATTTGCTATTTATTTAGTAATTTTTATTAAAAATGCAATGTAATCTGCTTATCGTCGGGACACGAGATCCATTATGAATCAGGTATAACACACTTCCATTTCTATTTCCATTTCATCCATTAATTTAACAATTTATACCATTGATATCATTTACGTATGAAATATATTTCATTATCATGTTATTATTCTCTTCTGAAATGATGTGTACATGTGTCACAGGTTTACCATAATGTCATCTAGAGGTAGGAGCTCTTCCCGATCTTCAGGAGGAGATGGCAGTGGTCCATCGCAAGCATCACAGCGTTCTGTAGTTTCTTTAGTACCTAGAGCAGAGAGGTAAGAATTAAATTTTATCTAGCATCTTATTTTTTTGGTATACACACGTACTTATCTGTATCATAATTAAAAACAGAGGGTTCGACCTACTTCCCTCGAAGGTTGTATTGGATGTTTTTAGAGCTTCTTACCGGAGTAGGATGATTGCGTGTTGGCCGAAGTGGGATAACATCCCTCTCCACATAGTAGAGTGTATTTGGCAGGATGTCTAGCAAGTATATTTTTCTGTTTTCCATTTTTAATTCATTTTTGTCATTTTTTTACTGTTTATCGTTTACAGTTTAATATTCTTTTTGCTTTTTATCGTGAAACACAGGCTGAGATAGACATTTAAACAGATGAGATGCAGTTGGTACGAGAATATTGGATGAAGAAGATGCGTAAAAACTATAGGGACTCGATATCCAAAATCAAAAAATCAGGTAAGATACCACATTGGATGGAGGAAAGCGTATGGCAAGCACAGTTCGCATACTGCGAAACTGACGAGGCGAAGGTAAGTATACTAATATTTTTTTAAATTATTTGACTGGTAGTAAATATCAAAAAATACATGATCGATAAATAATGTATCAAATTTTGAATGTACAGGTAGAGTTGGAAAGAAACTCTGCAAATAGAAATAAAAATTTCATCACTCATCGCGGAGGGTCGAAATCATTTCAGCAGTATCGGCAGGAGTTGGTAAATTTACTGAATGCAAATTGTAAATAGTTTGTGATATATAATTTTAAATGTACAATAATTATATGTAAAAATCAATTTCAGAAAGCTGAGGCGCATGGTCCCGTGGGATATATGGACGTGTTTACTCGTACGCATGTTGTCGAGCATGTAAATCCGGACGAGACAGTTTCGTATACATTGCACGATGATAAATCCTGCAAGAGCCATGTTAGCATATTTCATTTTATGCAGTATTAGTAATTGTTCTACGTGTTAAAATATAAAGAAATAAGATATGATGGTATTAATTTGTTAGTGCACGAAAAGTTAATGAATCAGCGCCAGAAACTCCATACTGATACGGGTCGAGATCAAGTGACGACGGATGAGGAGGATGCTATTTTTGAGTTAGTCATGGATCCATCGGAGCATGACAGACAATACAGATTTAGCAATCTAGTGGTAAGTAAATAATATATTGGGTATCATATAAGTTTTCAAATTCAGTACATTGGTTTTGAGTCACTTCGTTATGAAAGCATTATGCATTACCAAAATATATTAATTCGTTACTTGAATGTCATTTCAAAAAAAATAACGAAAAAAGACATGTTATTTAATTTAGTTTGCTTGATATATGTTGTACACATGCATAAATTTGTCACATTTACTGCTAAAGAGACCAAAAGCAATGATATCTCGTAATGTAAAGTACTATTATTTTTGTTAATAAATGGTTGAATCACAATTTAAAAACGGCCAAAAGAACATATTTTCAAATGTATAATGTATACATAAGTAATGGTTAGAACTTCACTAATGAGTAAATTATTGTAGTTTTGATTTTATTGCATTAAATAACAGGAAGAAATTCAATGCGGCAAAATGGTAATGGGTAGAGTTTTGAAATAGAGTGACTTTGCCATAAAAGCCTTAGGTGCTTCTAACGACATATTTACATTTATTTATCAACGACTAATGTAACATGTGGATTCATCTTTGAAAATACTCGAGTGGCATATGATTTTTGAATGGAAATATATAAACTGAACGAGTACTTGTACATTTGTTTTGAAATAAAATAATACAAGGATAAAATTATTTTGCATCGACATAAATTATTTTATTGCTAATTTTTTCTTCATTTTAGGACTAGTATCTTGATTAACAAGTATAAATGAACATACAAATATGAAGTACAAATAATTTACTAGAGTAGCTTACATATGGCTGTAATAATTTGTAAATAAAGGCCTTTAGTGTTTCAGGTATCAAAATGGCGGTTTATGCTGTGGGAACTACATCAATTAATGTTTTTTTCCCATCATCTAATATGTGTAAATTCGAAGTTCAAATGATGAGTAATTTTTTAAAATACAAAATAAGGTTTTGCAATGGTTGATATTTGTCCAATACATTATCAGTCTTATGCAGTCTACAATTTCATGGTTTAGTCCCATGGCCCTTCTTAACCAATTTACAAACCATTTTCTGAAATTAGTCATTTCCTTTCAAAATAGTTATCCCTTTGCTGGGTGACACAACTGTTCATATCTATAAATTGGCCAACCTCTCTCTCATTTGAGAGATAGAAAACGAAGTAATTTCAAATTTACTGCTCTCATCCTTCCCTATAGTTACTTTACTTATGCTAAAATTTTCCAAAGTTATATTATTTCAAAATATAAATCAACAATCTTGTCACTATAGTTATTTAGTGTTACCATAATCTAAGATGTTATCAACATGTACATACACTTACATAAACATGCATAAACTAAATTAAATAACATTATCACACTGCTAATCATTCACATACCTGCACATAAACTTACAGAGATCACACAGCTAAATTAAATATTTATTACTGGCCAGCAGTCAGAGACGGGGTAGGCAGACTAGAGCTCATATCGATCTAGCAGAGATCGAAGATTTGCGGGCTAGAGTGGCGCAGCTAGAGGAGCAGAACCGTTAGCAGGCCATAGAGACCACACAGTTGCTAGACCAACGTATCGTCGAGTACATGCAGCAGTATGGTGGCCGCTTCCCTTCCTCTGTTGGCTCTGGTTCTGGAGGAGATTGATTGATTTCTTTGGTTGGTATTTTTTTTTTGTATGATTTAGTAGATGGTGAAGATAGTTGTTGATTTATGTACCATGTTATGATACACTTAGCTGTTTTGTTGTAAAATTATATGTTTTGACTTAATTTTATGTATTTTTTTGTTTGGTGAATTGTGTATTGTTTGGTTTTTGATATTTGGTTGGAATATTATTTATTGGATTGTGCAGTATTGGTGTAATAGTATTTGTATGGGAAATGTGAATGGAAGGCTATATTGCAGCAGAAATATAAAAAAAGTTGCAGCAGATTTCTGACGGCTTTCGACAGCTTTCAGGTTATATTTTTTCAACGGCTTCCGACGGCTTTCAGATCAATTTTTCTAACGGTTTTCGACTGCTTTCGACAAGTGTCGGAATCCGTCCGAAGCCGTCGAAAATACGAAAGGCGGGATGTGTCAGAAGCCGTCGGAAACACTGCATCCCGATGCCTTATTTTCCTATGGCATTTTCCGACGGCTTCCGATGGCCTCTGACGGCCGCCGATGGTTTTTGGCCGTCGGAAAATGCCTTTTTCCTTGTAGTGAATTCTCCAATTTCTTATATTTTCATTAAACAATTACCTTCTAATTCAGATTTCAAATTTGGATGCTTCCAACTTATTAAATAGTCAAGATTTCATTTCATTACAATAATTGAAATCCCTAGTTTATGGAAAACTTAAGAACTAAATACCAGATTTCATTTCAAATCATTTTGAAATTGTATATATACTTATATATTTTGTATATCAAATCATATCCAGGAAATTAAAATTAAAATTAGTTTATCAGAAGGAATGTGTAGAAAAGCTACTAAGTGGCCTCCTCAACTTTGAGACTCGAAAATGAATGTCTAT
Source organism: Allium cepa (assembly GCA_030765085.1). NCBI lineage: Eukaryota > Viridiplantae > Streptophyta > Magnoliopsida > Asparagales > Amaryllidaceae > Allium > Allium cepa. Next base: position 67,369,866 of record CM060935.1, read on the forward strand.
GACACGGCCGTGGTCACCGAAGTTATTTTCCAGTGACAGAAGAGGGGAGTACATAACATATTTCCTTTTAAAATTCCTTTAAAACATTTCTTTCAAATCATTGAAAAAATTTATATCCAAAAATACTTTCAAAAAATATTAATATTATATTCCAAAATCTTTGAAAACAAATTTTCAAAACTTCGAAACCCTAACTAACATATCACACACAACTATATCGATTTATAAAAATTATTATTTTATATACAAAATATTATAATAGATAAAATTATTTCATTCACCTATTTTCAAAAACAATATTATATCGGTTTGCCCTATTAAGTGTTTAAAATATCCTACCAATGTCATATCGTCCTATTATCGACCAGAATTTATAAATACTAAACATAAAAAATTAACATAATATATAACCATTTTTATAGAACAAACAAGTACGCTCTCTCATTTAGATACACTCAGATAAACTCATTTTAGGGTATTACTACGCTATCTCTAATGAGTCCAACCCCACAAAGCTATGGTTATTTCTAAACCAAAGCTCCGATACCAATTGTAACGACCCACCTTTTTGGAGTTTAAATTGGCAATAAACCACACATGTCAACTCAAACCATTCAAAAAGGGAGGATTTTTAATGGGGTAGATAAGAAAATAAGGGAAAAGAAGAATAAAAACCACAGAATCTCACAGCGGAATGAATAAATATAATAATTAAATAAACAGTTCATGATGCTGTTTTACAAATACATTTGATCACACTTTTACAATATAATCATAGTTATACTACAGCAGATATAGTAAGATAATGCAGAGGAACAACATGATGCAGTGAAATAAATATAATAAATAGTAGACTAACCTCCGTCTTCATCCTCCAAATAAAATGGTCTTCAACACTGAAAAGCTCAGGCTAACCCGAGTGTAATGAAAAGACAAAATACTTGAGTCAGAACTAAAAGATCTTATGTAAGTTAAATCAACAGTAAATAAATATAGGTGTAACAGCTTTAGAGATGTTTACAGGATTTTACATCTCCTATCCAGTATATAACATACGTGTAATAACTTAAGAGATGTTCGGCATTTCCATCTGCTAAGGATCTGCTAAACTATTTATATATAGTAATATATGCTATATATATAATGTCTATCAGTAAAGTAAAGTATTAAAATAGCGTTAAGGCATTACCCGTATCCCCTTTAACATATTTTATAATGATGTAGCCTATAAACTCCACCGTAAACTGGTGGGCTATCAGGGATCACTTCATAGGTACAACACAAACCAAAATCGTAGTGAGCTCCATAAGGCAGGTGACAAGGCACAACAAGGCAATGCCAGGATATGATTCTACCGTTTGCACTTCTGGGCAAGTGGTAACGCATAGCCGCAGCTACCGCCCACCTCGAAACAATGCTCTCATAATCAAATCGAAGGTGGCCACCAAATCAATCATAAAATAATAGAAATGGCACCGAAGAATTGTGCCCGATCGAAGGAGCGACCCCAATTGGCCCGTCACTTGCTACTGTTTTAGTCATCTCAAGCTGACCCGAGGGGGTCAGGGCTGTGTTTTTACCTCATACCAGTAGCGTTCGCCAAACTGTCCTACTTTGTTTTGGATTCTCCACCATGTACATAGTTGTTAAAGCGGTTCCGGTATTGATAGAGGCTATGCCAATAGTCGGTCCCAGTCTTTTTAACAAGCAATCGTTATATCTTACACAGCGGATGGTTCTTTTACATTTCAAACAGTTTATATTTCATATCAGATTGTCATATTCACTTCAAGATCATATCACTTTCGAAATCATTATTTACTTCAAAATCATATTCACTTCCAAATAACAATCATTTCAAAATCGTATTCACTTTCGAAATCATTATTCACTTTAAATCATATTCTTTTTCAACATAACCACAAAAACAGGTTAAACCATCATATCAAAATATTCGCATTTAAATCAAGTGAATCTAAATGATAACAGCTCTAACTTTAAATAGTTTGAATATTGAAATTAGTTTATATATTGGAATAGTTATTCATTAAAAATAGTTTATACATTAAAATATATATTTTAAAGGTTGTTTATAAATTTAAAATAATATATATTGAAATAGTTTATATATTAAAAGTAGATTATAGATTAAAATAGTTTATATATTAAAAATAGTTTATATACTAAAATAGGTTATATATTAAAAATAGTTAATGTATTAAAAAATTATTAATATATTAAGATGGTTTATATGAGGAAAAAAAGTTTATATGTTAAATGAGTCGAAATAGTTTCAAATTAGAATTTTTTTCCTTCCAATTTCACAAATTAATTCAAATCAACTTTAGTTCCAAAATTCAATTTAAATCAATCTCAGTTCAACGATTTTAATTCAAAAGGCTAATGGTTTCAATTCAAATGCTCATTAAAAACTATTTCAGTTTATATCGATTTCAAATCCATGTTTTAACTACAAATTTAAACCACTTCAAATTCAATAGGTTTCAAAGTTTAAATATTCAAACGTTCAAAATAACTCAATTTTGATAAATTTCAATAATATTTCAAATTCAACTTTAAGATTTCAATTTAAATTCTTTAGACAATCATATAAACCAATTTCAATTTCAACATTTTAAAAGCTTTGGGTTTTGAAAATAATTAAGTACATATAAATCTAATTTTATTTCATTTAAAATAATATCATTTAACTGGATTCAAAAACCAAGGATTTATCATTTAATTTAACCAATTTGGTGTCCGTATATAATTTTCTATCATGTGATCAAGTGATACGGATATATATCATTTCAACTCGCAATAAATTCAAATTTTAGGATATATATCATTTCAACCTGTATCCCAAATCATAATTTTTTCAACTCGTAACGATTTTTCCCTAATCTGTAAGATTGTTTGGGTATGTATCATTTCAACCCATAATGATTTTTTTAACAATAACTAAGGGAACTTGCAGTGTGATAAGAAAATAAACATAACATCAAATCATCCAAAATGTCAACAATTAAGCGTTCATCACAATCATCATTCAAATCAACCAATAAATCACAACAATTAACTAGTTATCATCATTAGGTATTTAACTAAAAATTTAAATTCAGTATTAATTTGAATGACAATTTAATTCGATATAAGTTCAAATTAATTTTAAAAGACAATTTAAAATACCAAACAGTTTTCATGCGTGGGTTAAACACCTTTGATTTTCCATCGATTTAAAATCCAAATAGAGCCCAAAAATCCAATATTCTCCAAATCTAGCCAAACAAGTTCCATATTGTCTGAAATTTCGATTTGATCGCAACGGAGAAAACCACGCCTAAATCCGAGCTCGTATGAAAAAGTTACGCATGTAAGAACATTTGAAAATTTAAATTAAATTAAAACAAAAAGGGTATAATCGTAATTCCCAGTCACCTGCAACCCTAGCCTATGACATCGATCTCGACTGCTATAGTACAACTCTACCGCCACCCTTCGAATCAAAAATGCCGCCTCCACATGAAACTCTGCCCTGATCAGACCTTACCACGCTACTTCACGACCCATACCATGCGATCGCCTCCGCCACATCCCCTATCCACCGCCGTCGTTGCCCTAGTTCATTATTTTCAGGCGAATCTCATCGTCCTTTAGATGAATAAACATTCTAGATGAACACTGCTCGATGATTTCTACCCTACCGTGCCCTCCGATGATAGTCGATTGGATGAAGATCCACCGTCGATCGCGAAACCCTAGAAACGGACGGTTGAGAAAGATCGTCAATTTCTGGCCAAACCATGATTCGATTGCAAAAATGAATTTCAAATGTAGATTACGCTCATCGAGAGCTTTCCAACGATATATTATATGACTTGGTTTGAGGAGTTTTGAATTTCGATTTGAATTTTGAATATGAAATTGGGAATTCAGGGTTTTGATATTGACAGCCATTGAGAAGAAAAGGAGCAGATGGAAATAATAGTACATACAAAAATAGGAAAAAGGCTGCTAGGGTTTCAGAAAAGAAATCTATTTATATAGACAGATGGATAAGAACGAATGGACAGATCAAATTGGTTCGAAACGATAACAACGACTCGAAAAGCCCGTTTCATTTCCGAAATGAAAATGGATCATCCAATATATCGAAATATAGGTTTTTGATACTTTTAAACTCAATGGAACTAGTTTTAAACCCTAATTCCATTATATACAGAAGTTAGCTTTCAAAATCAAATTATATTCATATAAATTATATAAATCGATTTCTACACGTTTCGATCTCGTACGATCAAATGATAAGTTCAATCGCTACGAAACTTGAACTCATATAATAATTCACTATTACTGATCCGTTGAACTGGTTTCGTCGAAATCCATTTTTGCGTTAATTAAATAAATTATTATTAAATTGATTTAATCACTTTAAACTCAAAATTTAAAAGTTAATCATTTTCATTCTTGATTACATAGAAATTAATAATCTATTAAAATAAATTTCCACATCAAATTTAATATTTAAATATGACACTAGTTACGGCGTTCAATTACAATTGTAATAAATTAATTAATTATAGTTTAAAATCAAATAAATTCATTTCTTTTGATTTACATTATTATTATTCAATCAATAATAACCTATGAATTTTTATTAATATAAGGTTACATTTTTTACATTGATTATTTTACCGCTAACATCTTTTACCATATTAACTGCAATATTTAATTACATTAATTGGGGAATTAATTTAAACGATAAAAAATTGTATATTTTTAGCCTCAAGTACACAACCTCAATATTTTAACAGCAAAGACAAACATTGTCCTAAAAATCAATCATAAGGACAAACATTCTTCCAAATTTATTCATAAGGACAAACATTCTTCAAAAACTGCTACTGTACTAACAACTGATACCTAAAAACTACTATTGATAACTACAAACTGATATATAAAAAATGCTATCAATAACTAAAAACCGATACCTAAAAAAAGTTGTTCTTCAGACTAAAATACCGAAGGTCTGTTCTTGTGGCTAAAACGTTGAGAAATTTTGTCATTGACAATATTTTTCTTTTACATTAATTCCAGCAATTGATTCTAACAATTATTTATTTCTTATTAACTTGCAATTATAACCAAATTACAATTATTTCAATTGATTGAAATTACTTTAAAATAGTTGTCAATTACGTTAAATCAATATTAAATTATATTCAAATAATCCTTTCCATTTATAAATCATAAATTTTAATTTCTCTCAATATTAAACTCAAAAATCCTATTAAATTTAATAGATTTTAATTATCAAAATTTACGGGTCGTTATAGAACAAGACCAAATTCAAACCACTAATGCTTGGTAATGTGTTAATCTAATCCATATAGTTGGATTCGTAAAAAACGCCGAAAAAATATTTAGCCTTGAAACAGGTCATTTCTTCTTAAATAAATGGCGCAGACTAAAACCCTTCGTTCCAAGGTCGTCTGGCCTTCGAACAAAGTTTTTTTAGTCTATATATTGACGAACGACTATAAATTTTAAATTCAAGATCAACTTCATGCTATTGTTATTTTTTCATCATCTTTTGAAAATACGTCAAATATACTTTAGATCTGTATAGTTAAAGCGCTTACTGGTTCCATATCGATGGATATGCAAAAAGTTATAGAAGGATATAGCGAAAAATAACGGAGGTGAAAAAAGCTTCATTAGATATAAAATCAAACATTGAAAGTTAAGTTATTTTTATTATCACATTATTTCCGTAAAAAAAAATATTGTTTAATTTTATATAACAAAAATGAAGAATATCACGATTCATTCACTCCAGGTTTGTTGACTACAATAGATTTATAACTTACATTACGTTCTTATGCCGTAAAATTAGGTCTTTACTCTAATTTTCTGATTTGGCTCAAAAGAAGACTAGTCAAATTAACATTTTCGTATTAATATTGCTAAAGCAGATGCTAAAAAGATTTGATTTAGCGGATATAGGGAAAAATAACAGAGCTTAAAGCAGATTTACTATTTAATAGCGGTATGTTGAACAAGCATAACGGTCGAATATCATTATACATTATAACGGAGATTTTGCGGGGCTTTAACTACATAGCTTTAGATCGACACAAGATCCAATAAATTTAATTTTCTGCTGAATATTTTATTTTGTATTATTTTATCGTGCAAAATACATTTAGAAACTTATAATTAATTACCCGACGATTTAAAAAATATATTTTAATTCGTAAAAATGTTGCACAAAATCAAATGTATCGAAGTCGTTCAATGGATCGACTAAAAGTCGAATGGATTGATCGTTGGAGTTATAGTTTCAATAACGTTAAGTATTCGAATTACGCGAAGACAGATCATCGAAAATACTAATTTAACCGATCAGAATAGTCGTTACGTAGAATGGTTGTGCTAAAATATCTATTTTTTTTAGGAATTAAATTAGTATTTTTAAACATTTTTTAAAACGTAATGGAAATTATGATAATTAATAAACTGGCTAGCCATCGCTAGCCGTCAGAAAATATCGACGGATCGTCGCCACCTTCCACCACTATTCACGGTGTATCTTGTAGCACATTATAATATAGATTAATTAATTAGCATATACCTATTTGAGATGCAAACTGAAATAAAATTATGCAGGGTCTATGATTAAATAAACCTCAAATTTACATGCAGACGGAATGCTCTTATATGTTTATAGAAAGGCGGTATTAATCTATGGATATAATCAAAAACCTTCTATCAAACAAAGCAATACTCCCGCATAATGCATTTTCTGTAACCTTTCGTGATAAAATAGATCTATATGTTATCAGAATCACTGCACAATCATCTGCTATGTAGACTGCTGTGTTTGTATTGTAAATTTCAACGCATATAAGTTTTAATTTATAGTTATGTCAAGGTTATATGCCTTAATCCATGGGAAAAAAGCCAAGAAGTCGAATAAGCCATCATATTTATATATATTGTGTTTTACATCATACATAGTGTGTGTTTTACATCATATTTATATCGTGTTTTGCTGCATTTGGACTACATTACTGATTTGATATCAATGTCATGAATAATACACTTTCTTGTTTTACGTATAATAAGCCTTTTAATTTTCTGAAATTACAAAATTTGACGTGGAACCGGTTGTTATCGAAAATCGTTTGCTAGCAGGAAATTATCTATATTTCATATAGGAAATGGCGACATAATTAAACTTTTGAGGGTCAATACTTAATTTGTATAGCTAAGTGATTAGGGCTTGATGATTATTTACACAAGACTTGTATTTCCCTGTCATAAAAAATATAGAATATATGGCACAGCTGTTAACACTAATTAAAATTGGAAGTTTTCACTACTTGTATTACTATATTGGCTTTGGAGTTTCAACACTAGTTGCTCATATTTAATGATTAGTCAAGTCTTGTAATTTGATCATTGCTACAAAAAACATTTTGTATGCAAGAAGGAATAACTGATTCTGGAATCGTAGTCAAGTCTTACAACGATCAAAGTAAGACAACAGGCGCTGCGTATATGTGGTAATCAACTTTACCAAAATATAAAAATTCAAGCCAACCTTGGTTTGATCAAAGTAATTCTTTTATGTTAGAGCACTGCGATGCAGAGCCGAAGAAGAGGAAAAAAAAAAAAAGAAGAAGAAAGAAACGTTACAGATGTTATTGAACTGTCCAAACCCATTACTTATTTCAGTTCAATTCAGTCCTCATTTTCTCAAATAACTAATTTAACTATTTTTTTTCTAACCGTAACCACTAAACCGAGCCATTGAATTATCTTATTAACTTCTTACAATATACGGCATCATAGCATATGTTTTAACAATCCATCGATACCTCAATAATTTAGAAAATTTGCATTCTTGCATTAAAGAAAATGTTAATAAAATTTATATTTTACTTATTAAATATTCAAAATAAACGTCTTATGTTAGTATATTGGATATAATTATTTAAATTCTAACATTAAATTAAATAATATAACATTTGAATCGCAAAATTTAGGCATAACCATCAACGCGATTCTTGGATCTGATCGGTTGGACCATCATAAACTCTTAGCCATACACCAATATTGTTTTAACCGACATTAGATATTCAAAACTATGCACATATATATAAGAGTTATGCTATTATGACCGAACTGATTTAGGTCAAAAATTGAGAAATAATGACATGAATTGGAAGGAGTAATTTTGTAATTTAAGTGGCAAACCTTTGATTATTAAGCTTCTAGCTGCATATTATGACAAAGTAAAATCCGGGTACAATAGCAATTTCGGGCATACAATTAATGTTAAGTTAAATACACCATTGCTATTTTATAGTTATCAGTAAGTGTGCTACACGCAAAAATACACGTAATTCATGCAAAATCCCAAATGGCTTCATCATTTAACTATAAATGTATAATAGTTATTAGCTCCAAATTAAGCAAACAACCATATAATGCCAGACAATCAATGTATTCAGTATTGTCTTTTAATGACAAAGGAGCGAAACCTTGAATCCTGTAAGTCAGAAGTTCCAGGCTGTTGATACAACATATATTGTATGAAACCTAAAGATCAATTGCCATTCTGTCACAATTTGGTCGCTCTAAGGTCGCACCGAATAAGCGGTTGAGTTTGACGAGATTTACTAGACTTCCCTAGATTGTTTTACGATGTTACACCCAATACGACGTCGCTAGATGTATATAGGTCGTCGATTTTAGGCATGTCCCTGGATCGTAGAATTGATTTTCCTATTTTTTTCCTTGGTTCGTTAGGTAATATGGAGATACTATTGAGATGCATTTAGCACCGGTATTAATTTAAATCATATGTCATCTAGCCCTACATTTTTTATGATTTTAAATAGAGTATTAAATTTTTGGATAACTTTGTCACGCTTGCTAAGATGACGTTTGATGGATTAATTTGCATTTCACCAAGTCCCACATCCTAGAATTCACGCAAAAGAAAAGAAAAACGTCATAAGCACATGTTTGAATCAATGTTATAGACTGTTAAAAATGCGGCAGCCAAATGAGTTTGAACGGTTTTTTCAATTTGCAACAAATGCATACATAGTCTATATGGTTTAAATTAATACCGGTTGTTAATGTATGGTTATCCGATAACATACCACAAAATTAAAAATTGATTTAATATATATCGTTTAAACCAACAGTTATATCATGTTAGTTTGACAAATGCATTTACCAATTTACACCTTGTTCGCATTTTGTTTCTGTTAGCAAAGTGTGTTGCATATTTATATGCAAAATGACTGACCAGATATTTCATCAACTATAGAGAGATCGACGGGTTAATGCTCATTTTATTTGTTTCCATTGTCATATTTGACACAGCAACTTTGTTGAAATATATATTTGAAAAAAAAAAAGTTGAAGACTTGAGAGAAGAAACTTGTTCTCACAAATAAGAGAGAAGAAACTTGTTCTCACACTAACGTTGTAATATTATTTTTCCTTTTCTAGATTGCTTGATCACAAATGAGGGGAGAGTTCCTCTATTTATATGACTCAATAGAACATTCTAGATGTAGAATATTCTAGAAAGATGACCCATTTTACAACTCTAGAACTTTCTTTTTAGACAACTCTAGAATCATGACTTTTATACAATTCTTATTTCTAGCAACTAATATAAAATTCTAGAGCTCTCTCCAAATTCTATTAAATACAAGAAGATTCTAGAAACTTTAATAATAAGAAACTTCTAGAAATTAACAAATCAAATTTATATTCCAACACCCCCTTTAAACTTGATTTGCCCCCCTTTGAGCTAAACTTTTACGCATACCAAGTTTCTCCTTTAACTCCTTGAAAATCTCCAACTTCAAAGGCTTCGTTAAAATATCGGCAATTTGATCTTGCGTCTTGCAATGCTTGACAACTACTTCTCCTTTCCCAACCAAGTACCGAATGAAATGATACTTGATTCTTATATGCTTGCTCCTCCCATGAAAAACTGGATTTTCGGTGAGTGCTATAGCAGAATTGCTATCATAATATATAAGTGGACTTTCTTTTGGAGTATGCGTAAGTTCTTCTAGCACCCATTTAATCCACAAAGCCTGACAACTAGCTAAATATAGTGAAATATATTCTGCCGCGGCGGTTGAGAGAGCCACAACTTGTTGTTTCTTTGACATCCACGTGATTGCACTTGATCCAAAGTAGAAAACATTTCCCGAAGTACTTTTACTATCATCAACACTTCCGGCCCAATCACTATCACAATATCCAAGCACCTTAGGATCATTTATCTTTTGATAATAAATTCCATTCCCAAGTGTTCCACGCACATATCTCAAAATTCTTTTTCCGGCATCCCAATGTGTCTTCTTTGGTTGCTCCATGAACCTACTAATTAAGCTCACACCATATGTAATGTCCGGCCAAGTGGCTGTCAAATACATCAAACTCCCAACAAGACTTCTAAACAATGTTGGATCAACATATTTAGAGTTGTCATCCTTACTTATTTTCAAGCCAACTTCAACTGGAGTGCTAATTAGCTTTGCCTCTTCCATTCTAAACTTTTTCATCAAATCTTTTGCATACTTTTCTTGAGAGATAAATATACCATCATTATCTTGCTTTACTTCAATACCAAGAAAGTAATGAAGTAGACCTAAGTCGGTCATCTCAAAATCTTGCATCATACTTTTCTTAAATTCTTTAATATTATCAAGACTATTTCCCGTGAGAATCAAATCATCCACATATAAATCAATGATGAGAATGTTACCTTTGTTCTCCTTGATGTAAAGAGTATGCTCAAATGAACACCTCTTGAATCCCATCTTCACAAAATAGTCATCTACGCGACTATACCATGCACGAGGGGCTTGCTTAAGGCCATACAATACCTTCTTCAACCGTTAGACTTTATGTTTTTCATCCTTTATCAAATAGCCTGAAGGTTGATCAATGTACACCTCTTCTTGTAGTACTCAATTCAAGAAAGCAGATTTAACGTCCATTTGATAAATTTGACACTTATTTTGAGCGGCCAATGAAATTATCAAACGAATTGTTTCAAGGCGTGCCACGGGAGCAAAAACTTCTTTGTAATCAACACCATACTTTTGCTTGTAGCCTTTCACAACTAATCGTGTCTTATGTTTTTCAACTTCACCATGTGCATTCAACTTTGTCTTGTAAACTCATTTGACTCCAATAGGTTTCTTCTCTTCAGGTATTTCAACCAACTCCATGTTTGGTTCCTTTCAATTGCATCAATTTTTTAATCCATGGCTTGTCTCCATTTGTCTTCCTTGGCGGTTTCTTCAAAATCAACTGGATCCGCAGTTGCATATAAAGCAAAATCAACAAATTCATTTTCTAAAATTCTTCTTGTTTCTCCATAAATCTCCGCAAGAGGTCTTGTCCTTCTAGGTGTTGATTCTGAATTTGAAGATGATGAGCTTGGAGGAGAATTAGATGGTGGAGTAGGTGGAGTCGATCCTTCTTCTTCAGTTGGCTCAAATGCATCATTATCAAGCAAGATACTTGTACTATTTTTCTCATTTTTTCCATTCCCATGCTTCTTCCTCATTGAAAATTACATCACGACTAATAATAGTCTTCTTTGTGATGGGGTTATATAATTTATATGCCTTGGATCTTTCACTATAGGAAACAAAGATGCACTTTTCAGATTTTTCATCAAGTTTTCCTCTCTTTTCATCCGGCACATGAGACTAACAAATGCTTCCAAAAATTCGAAAGTGGGAGACACATGGCTTGTGACCGCTCCATGCTTCTTGTGGACTCTTTCCTTGAATGCTTTTAGTTGCCGCACGGTTGAGAATATAGCATGCACATGCTACAGCTTCAGCCCAAAATATTTTAGGCAATCCTTTTGTTTTCAACATACTTCGAACAAGTTCCATGATGATACGGTTCTTTCTCTCGGCCACCCCATTTTGTTGAGAGGTTGAGCGGACCGTTAGTTGATGATGAATGCCATGATCCTTTAAGAAATTTCCGAATTTTTCCGCCATATATTCTCCACCACGATCGGATCGGAGTGTCTTTATAGAAAAACCACTTTGCTTCTCCACAAGTGCTTTAAAATTCTTGAATACTTCAAATACTTGAGATTTTTCTTTGAGAAAGTAAATCCACATCTTGCGACTATAGTCATCAATAAAAGTGAGAAAATACCGATTACCTCCAAAAGAGTTTGTGCGTATAGGTCCACATAAATCCGAATGTACTAGCTCCAAAGGATTCTTTGCTCGCCATGCCTTTTCTTTTGGAAATGGATCTCGATGATGCTTGCCAAAAACACAACTTTCACATACTTGATCTTGTTTGCTAATATTTGGTATGCCTCTCACCGTATGATCTTTGCAAATCTTGGATAGAGTGCTAAAACTCAAGTGATTATAATGAAGATGTCAAAGCCATGACTTGTCATTAACAATATTAGCAAATATGGAAATGCTTCATTTTTAATTTTCAACGGAAACATTTTTGTTGGTGCCATCTTCACTTTTGCAATAAGAACACCAGTTTTGTCTTTGATCTTACATAAATCATTTTTGAAATTCACATTATGTCTCTTTTTTAAAAGTTGTCCAACACTCAAAAGATTGTATTTAAGATCGGAACATAATGAACATTAGAAATATAATTTGTACCTTCTTTTGTCCATATCGGAATATTGCCACTGCCTTTGACAATGAGTATTTTGTTATCACCTATCTTGACTTCTCGTTGGACACTTTCATCAAAATTCACAAAGCAACTTTTATTTCCGGTCATATGGTTACTACAACCACTATCAATATACCATATATCATCAAAAGAAGCTTCTTGAACATTACAAGAAAGAAGCATACTTTCATTTTGTGTCTCCAAATTCTCATGTAGAAAATTAGAATTATTTTTTCATCATTAATTCTTTTAAAACAATCTTTTTTCATATGCCCATATTTATGATAATAATGACATTGAATATTATAAGAGTTACATCTTCCTCTTCCACTGTATCCTCCATGACCTCTTCCTTTTCCTCCTTGAGATGGGCTTGAATTTTCACTTTGAATTTGGCCTCTTCCTTGTCCTCTACCACGAGCTGATCTTCCACCTCTTCCTCTAAATCCACCACGGTTGGTGTCTCGAATTTGAAAAGCTTGCTCGGAAGGAGAGGAATCAAATTGCTTGATGCGAAGCTCATGAGATTGTAGTGAGCCCAACAATTCTTCAAGAGAGAAACTATTCAAATCTTTTGATTCTTCAATAGTAACAGTAACATGCTTAAATTTCCTTGTCATACTTCGAAGAATTTTTTCAATAATTCTTTTATCTGAAATTTCTTCACCATTGATTCGAAGTTGATTAGCAATAGAAATAGTTCTATTATAAAATTCCTCCACCGATTCACTTTCTTTCATTTTGAATAAATCAAACTCACCTCTTAGAGCTTGAAGTCTTACCATCTTTATCTTTTCTTCACCTTTGTACGCCTTGTTGATGATGTCTCATGCCTCCTTTGATGTTGATGCTGAAGAGATCCTTTCAAAAATTGCTTCATCCACCGCTTGATAGATAATATAAAGAGCCTTCTTGTCCTTCTTTCGAATCTCTTTCAAAGTATTCAATTGTTGTGTTGAAAGTGTTGCTTGATTCTCCGGTTCTTCATATCCATTTTCAACAATCTCCCAAAAATCTTGAGAGTCATACAAGACCTTCATTTGAATGCTCGTAATTCTTTCCCGTCAAACGAGTAAGTTGAGGTTGCAACATATTGTTGGAAGTCATCCCTAAACCCGGCTCTGATACCACTTTGTTGAAATATATATTTGAAAAAAAAAAGGTTGGAGACTTGAGAGAAGAAACTTGTTCTCACAAATAAGAGAGAAGAAAATTGTTCTCACAATAATGCTTTAATATTATTTTTCCTTTTCTAGATTGCTTGATTACAAATGAGGGGAGAACTCCTCTACTTATATGACTCAATAGAACATTCTACATGTAGAATATTCTAGAAACATGACTAATTTGACAACTCTAGAACTTTCTTTTTAGACAACTCTAGAAACATGACTTTTATACAATTCTTATTTCTAGCAACTAATATAAAATTATAGAGCTCTCTCCAAATTCTATTAAATACAATAAGATTCTAGAAACTTTAATAATAAAAAACTTCTAGAAATTAACAAATCAAGTTTATATTCCAACACAATTTACCTAAAAGAATCACAATCAAATACATAAACCACACAAAAATAATCACATTCTAAGAAAAATTCATAACTAGGAGTCCCATATGGGCCCAAAAGCAGCAATCCCAGCTTTACTACAAGCCTGAACCACCTCCTTACTCCCTTGAGGATTACTAGTCACAACCACCACCTCCGCCTTCCATTTCCTCGCAGCCTTCACAGTCATCTCTGCCACGTTGGGCCTCCCATAAACCGCAGTATCATGCACAATCACCCTACCTTCCTCAAACCCACTCATCATTTCTTTTATCTCCCTCCCAAAATTCTCCTCCACTCCTTTCGTAACCCAAACCAAACACACATCCGCATTCCCTTTCTGCAGTAAAAACGACAAAAACACACATATCCCAGACCCCGTGGCCACAAGCACGGCCCTTCTGTACATGTTCACCAAGTATGGCAGGCCTGCAAAGTGGACGGTCCGTACCCACAAATGGGTTGGCGGGTCAGTTACGAGTTTACGGGTGAAGTCGCCCACTGCGCCCGCTAGCATCATGTGTGAGTCTTTGTTGTCCGATATGATGCCGAACGCGTGCCATTCTGAGAGTGGGGCCCGGCTGATTCTTCCGAGGATACCGGCTGGCACTCCTCCTGCGAATTTTATGATGGAGGCGTGGGTTGAAGGGCATGTCAGTGATACTGGGACACGTCGTACTGTTAGCCATGGCAGGATTGTGAATACTGTGATGGCGATTGTGATGAAGAATTCTTGGTGCTTGATGAGGGTTGATATGTTGAGGTTGCTATAGGATTTGGACTTTGGGTCGTACCCGGTTGTTAGGATTATGAACGCCCACAGTAGCAGCAATGCTGACCATCCTGCAAACCTGTATAATTTATACAGCGAATATTTAACCTCATCAACATGGAACCCTCATCGTTAAAGTAAGTAGATCAAAAATCAATGATTGGGATAATAATGCTCAACTCCTCTGTCCACATTTTCATGTGTCCATATAAAATAATTAACTTATATAAAAATCAATGATTGGGATAATAGAAGACGAGTAAAATGGAGACAAGTATTAAGTAATCAAAAATTATATAAGTTGTGTTTTCTGTTGGAATTCCTAAAGCTAGAATGAATGGAAATATACAAAGTCCCACATCGCCAAATTCTTGAGAGCTATATTGGTTTATATATGGTTTTCTCAAGTGCAGGTTGGGGGCCTGGGGCTCCCAAATGTATGCTTCGTTGTGAGGAGGGAGATCATGCATCACCACCACACACGCGCGCGCGCGCCGCCGCCGCCGTCCGTCCGACCGAACCGGGCCGGGCTCGGGTCTAAAATGACCATTCCTTTTACTAGGCCATTGTTTAACGGTTTTGGGCTTCGTCTGAAACTGGGCTGGGCCTGGAATTTAAAGAGAAGCGGGCGGGTGAACAGACGCAGGGTTTTTTGCCTGAGCAGATGCGACTGTTCATGAACGGACGCGAACAGTAAACGGGTGCGACCCGTTGGAGGCAAACAGGTGCGAGCGAACCGATTGAAGCGGACGCCGACGCAAGCGGGTGCGACCCGACTGAACAGGCGCGGGCGAAACAGTGCGAGCAGGTACGAAACAGTACCGTTGGACGGGCGGGTGCGACCCGTTAACGAACAGCAGCGACCAAAAGGCAACGGGTGTGACCCGTCAAGCAGACGCGACTGTTCGAAGGGATACGGACGAAATTATAAATAGGAGAGAATACTGATCACATTCTTATCCTATTCCAATCTAATTTCTTCTGCTTCTTTGCTCTATAGCTCTATATTCCATATATATATCACAGGGTTGACATACTCATTACAATCTCGTGCAGATTACGTCTGTTGTATCTTGGGAGAGTTTTGAAATAAAATTCTTAAGGAAATTGTTACGACAAGCCTCAGACGGAATTTCCTTTATATACTGGTTAGATTCACGGTAATCTTTCCCGTTTATAAGTTATACTATTTCTTACAATAGTATAACGTTGTTGTTGTAATTTATTTACAACGTAACTTATTGTTACATTTATCTAATTCAGAATTCCAGCGTAGCGGAATTCTAATTAATAAACTTGTGCGACGAGTTTATTGTAGCGTGCTATCTGTTTTAGTACACTAGACATATAACATCTTAAGAACTTTACTGTTTTACACTAAAATAGAGATGTTAACAGTTGACAACATGAAAATGGATAAGTCCAACTTTTCAGCGGTTATTTCTGAATGCAATTTGATTCAGAACCCTAACCAATGGTGGGTTGACACAGGAGATACTTGTCATGTTTGCTCTGAAAAATCCATGTTTTCAACATACCAGAAATTCGATCAGAAAGAAAGACTCTACATGGGTAATTCTGCAGTTTCCATGATCGAAGGAAGTGGCACAGTTATCCTCAAGTTCACTTCTGGAAAAACTGTTAAATTGAATGACGTGCTTCACGTTCCAGACATACGCAAGAATCTCATCTCTGGTGCAGTCCTATCAAAGAAGGGATTCAAGATGGTGTTTGAGTCAGACAAGATGGTTCTGTCCAAAGCTGGAATGTATATTGGAAGGGGATATTTATGTGATGGCCTATTTAAGGCAAATGTAGCCGTTACCGGCAATAAATCTATGTATTCTGATTGTGCTAATAATAAATTTGAAGTCTCTTACTTGCTTGAGCACGAAATTTTACTATGGCACGATAGATTAGGACACATAAACTTTCGAAAAATGAAGAAATTATCAAACTTGGGATAGATTCCAAATTTCCAAGTAGATAAGAACTACAAATGTGAGACATGTGTAGAAGCAAAAATGGTCAAACAACCATTTAAATCTGTTGACAGAAGCACCGAACCATTAGGTTTGGTACATACAGATTTATGTGATTTCAAATCACTACCTACAAGAGGTGGGAAAAAGTATTTCATTACTTTCATTGACGATTATACGCGATATTGCTATGTATATCTTTTAAATAGTAAGGATGAAGCAATAACGGCGTTTATAAAATACAAGGCTGAGATAGAAAATCAGTTAAATAAAAAGATCAAGATATTGAGATCTGATCGAGGTGGAGAATATGAATCACCATTTGAACAGTTCTGTGCCGAAAATGGTATAATTCATCAAACAACAGCTCCATATTCACCACAATAAAATGGTGTAGCCGAGAGAAAGAACAGAACATTAAAAGACATGATTACTGCCATGCTTTTAACTTCTGGTCTACCGACGAACTTGTGGGGGGAAGCCTTAAATATGTCTAATCACATATTAAACAAAGTTCCTCACAATAAAACGGGAACAATTCCATATGAGATATGGAAAGGACACAAACCAAGCTTTAAATACCTCAAAGTGTGGGGGTGCTTGGCAAAAGTTCCTGTTCCGCCTCCCAAGAGAGTCAAACTTGGACCAAAAACAGTAGATTGTTATTATCTTGGGCCAGCCCAAAATAGTAGTGCCTATAGATTTTTGGTATTCAAGTCTGATATAAATGATATTCATGTAAATACAATCATGGAATCAAGAGATGCCTCGTTCTTTGAAGATGTGTTTCCACATAAAAGAAACGATGGAAATCCTGTCCCAAAAAGGACAAGAGATAACAGAGATGAGACATGTGAAGATGAAACTCATCAGGACAACGAGAAGGTTGAACCAAGAAGAAGCGTAAGGGCAAGAACTTCCAAAACATTTGGTTCGGATTTTTTAACTTATATGTTAGAACACGAACCTCAAACGTACAAGGAAGCAATGTCATCTTCTGAATCTTCATGTTGGAAAGAAGCAATCCAAAGTGAGATTGATTCAATTCTAAGTAATAAAACTTGGGAAATTGTTGATATTCCACCAGGAATAAAACCAATTGGCTGCAAATGGATTTTCAAGAAGAAAATGAAAGCAGATGGCTCTATCGACAAGTATAAAGCCAGATTAGTAGCCAAAGGATATCGTCAAAAAGAAGGAGTAGACTTCTTTGATACCTATTCACCGGTTACACGAATAACCTCTATAAGAATGTTAATAGCAATTGCATCCATTTATAATCTAGAGATTCATCAAATGGATGTAAAAACAGCATTCTTAAATGGAAATCTCGATGAGGAGATTTACATGGAGCAACCTGAGGGATTTATTTCCAAAGGAAATGAAAACAAAGTCTGTAGATTAGTCAAATCATTATACGGACTAAAACAAGCTCCAAAGCAATGGCACGCAAAATTTGATAGTGTCATGATGAAAAATGGTTTTCGTATAAATGAATGTGATAAATGTGTTTATTACAAACAGGTTGGGCAATCATATGTGATGATTTGTCTATATGTGGACGATATGCTAATATTCGGTCCAAATACTCAGGTAATTGAGACCATAAAGAAAATGTTGATCAACAATTTCGACATGAAAGACTTGGGTGTTGCAGATATTATTTTGGGAATAAAAATAATAAGAACATCGAATGGAATTGAGTTATCTCAATCACATTATGTAGAAAAAGTAATTGAAAGATTTCAAAACTTTGGAATTAAAGGAGTAAATACACCCTTTAATCCATCGGAAGTACTGCATAAAAACACTGATGAGAGTGTAATGCAACTGGAATACTCTCGTGTAATAGGATGCTTAATGTATCTGATGAATTGCACCAGACCAGATATAGCTTATGCAGTAAGTCGATTGAGCAGGTATACAAGCAATCCAGGGAAGGAACACTGGAAAGCACTAATGAGAGTGCTTGGATATTTAAAAAATACCACTAACTATTCCTTACATTATGGAAAATATCCTGCCGTCTTAGAAGGATATAGTGATGCAAACTGGATTGCAGATTCAGAGGAATCAAAATCAACGAGTGGTTATGTCTTTACCCTAGCAGGGGCAGCGGTGTCATGGAAATCTACTAAACAAACATGCATAGCTCGATCCACTATGGAATCAGAGTTCATTGCATTAGATAAAGCAGGCGAAGAAGCAGAATGGCTTCGTCACTTTTTAGAAGATATTCCGTTTTGGCCTAAACCTGTACCGGCCATATGCATACACTGTGATAACCAAGCAGCGCTAAGCAGAGCGCAAAACTTTGTGTATAATGGAAAGTCACGACATATTCGTCGACGCCATAATACAGTTAGGCAGTTACTCTCAAATGGAACTATTTCCATAGATTATGTGAGAACAAATGATAACCTAGCGGATCCATTTACTAAAGGTTTATCAAGAGAGAAAATTGACTGCGCATCGAGGGGAATGGGTTTAAAAAAGCCTAAACCAACAAGAGTTACCTTATACGGAAACCTATCCTAGCGACTGGAGATCCCACGGACTAGGATCAATAGGCAAACCAGTTATGAGTAACTCAAGAAGTAATGCATTTGTCTGGACTTGGTCCTACTCCATTCCTATGGTGCAAAATATAATGCATACCTACAGAAGTAGTTAAAGGTTAAAACTATGTTTTTTAATGATGACCATATCTTGAAAATAACAAGTGGGGTATATGTAGGATACTCTTAATGGTTGCGATCACCTATGTTAGTGTGAGCTGGGTCGGCTTTATGAGAATATTAAAGGCTTAAATTCTCTATAACACTCGCAGAACCAAAATATGTTCAGGACCAAAATGAACAAAACCAAGAGATTGGATGAGAAGGGAATCAATGCTTCGTAAAGCTTATTGTTTGGATATACAATAAAGGCCGACGGTTCAAGATGAAATAATTCACCGATTAGCCAAGTAGATCCGATAAGTTTTAACTAGGGAAAGTTCAAAGTGAAATATCTACTTATCCACGATAAAGCATTATTCCATATGTACTCTGTGATATTTCGCTTTGTGTGGGGGATATGTATATTATCATTCATGTGGGGGATTGTTGGAATTCCTAAAGCTAGAATGAATGGAAATATACAAAGTCCCACATCGCCAAATTCTTGAGAGCTATATTGGTTTATATATGGTTTTCTCAAGTGCAGGTTGGGGGCCTGGGGCTCCCAAATGTATGCTTCGTTGTGAGGAGGGAGATCATGCATCACCACCACACACGCGCGCGCGCGCCGCCGCCGCCGTCCGTCCGACCGAACCGGGCCGGGCTCGGGTTCGGGTTCGGGTACGGGTCTAAAATGACCATTCTTTTTACTAGGCCATTGTTTAACGGTTTTGGGCTTCGTCTGAAACTGGGCTGGGCCTGGAATTTAAAGAGAAGCGGGCGGGTGAACAGACGCAGGGTTTTTTGCCTGAGCAGATGCGACTGTTCATGAACGGACGCGAACAGTAAACGGGTGCGACCCGTTGGAAGCAAACAGGTGCGAGCGAGCCGATTGAAGCGGACGCCGACGCAAGCGGGTGCGACCCGACTGAACAGGCGCGGGCGAAACAGTGCGAGCAGGTACGAAACAGTACCGTTGGACGGGCGGGTGCGACCCGTTAACGAACAGCAGCGACCAAAAGGCAACGGGTGCGACCCGTCAAGCAGACGCGACTGTTCGAAGGGATACGGACGAAATTATAAATAGGAGAGAATACTGATCACATTCTTATCCTATTCCAATCTAATTTCTTCTGCTTCTTTGCTCTATAGCTCTATATTCCATATATATATCACAGGGTTGACATACTCATTACAATCTCGTGCAGATTACGTCTGTTGTATCTTGGGAGAGTTTTGAAATAAAATTCTTAAGGAAATTGTTACGACAAGCCTCAGACGGAATTTCCTTTATATACTGGTTAGATTCACGGTAATCTTTCCCGTTTATAAGTTATACTATTTCTTACAATAGTATAACGTTGTTGTTGTAATTTATTTACAACGTAACTTATTGTTACATTTATCTAATTCAGAATTCCAGCGTAGCGGAATTCTAATTAATAAACTTGGCGACGAGTTTATTGTAGCGTGCTATCTGTTTTAGTACACTAGACATATAACATTTTCTTGCACTACTTTCTACTTGAACTGGTCAAGTCTCCACCACAATAAACAATAGACAGCAATAATACAAGTGTCCTTTTCTTTTTCCTTTTTCAGCCAAAAAGGAAATATTCTTCTACTCTAGTTACGTAAACTTTGATAAACTCACCATGAGTTCGGCTTATCTTTTGCCAAATGCATGTTTCACATATCATTAAACAAGCTCTTAGTCTTTCAGTCTTCCATTAAATAGTGTAATTATTTCATCTGAATAAGAGATGTGCAACTGTGATTTCATGGCGCATATAGTAGGGTGACAGAGGATATGATTTCATTCCATTTAAAATGTTTAAATTCATTAGGCCAAAATTTTGAGGTATTTTGATCTACTCTAGCTAATTGTTACCAGAGCAAAATTTAATAGTAGCAGTAGTTTACCTGTGAGTCCTCTCAAAGACATTGTGATGAAGATGGCGAATGAGAGGAAAGGCCGCAATGCAGGAAAGACAGATAAGTGAAAGAATAGAGGAAGAAACAGCAATGATCTCATTGGAAGTGTTTTCTCGATCGTTTAGCGTTCGAACCAAAGCATAAATTAACCATGCAACAGATGATAAGCCGCAACTACTGTGTATTCCTCCAAGTGATTGTAAAAGAGAAGTGACGGCTGTTTTAATGAAAAGAGGGACGTAGTTTCTACCAAGGAGTTTCACTGCAAGCCAAAATACTATGCGGAGAAATGCTTCACTTCTACACAAGGTTAGTGCAAGAATGTTTGCCATGCAGAACATGGCAGGTCTTTTCTTTGCATAGGTGAAGTGGTTTGTGATGGCAAGAACAAGCATTAATATGTTGAGGGTGAAACACACCATGAAAAGGCGCTTGTACACCGTGAATAAACCTTGATCGAGTAAAATAACCGATAAACGAGACTGGTTTTTCTTTGGTTTGGAAGGCTTTTGGGTATACACAGCTTTTTCATCTTGCTTTTCAACATCAACATTTTCCTCTTCTCCTTCTTCTTCGTCGTCGTCGTTATCATCATCTTCATTGTCTAGGTCGCAAAAATGGCTACTAGCAATACTACTGGTTCTTGTAACCAGACGTTCGGGTAAAGGAACGATCCGGAAGGATGAGTTTTGGGCCCATGGAAGCCAGACCCATCTTCCATTTTGATAGTTGGTGGTGATGCTCTCCATTGCTTGAGGGGTTTGTGGCTTTATTTCAAATGAAACGCCATGGCAACTTATTGATCTTGGAGGTGTTTTTGGTTTCTCCATTGATGGATGGATTACTTGAAGGAGAAATGGATAATGCAAGTGATGAGTATATATTAATTAGAATATGAGTCGTTTGTGGTGTGCTTGATACGATGTTCATGGTGCTTATATATAGTAGACAATGTTTGAAGTAGTAAGTGTTTGGCGGTTTATAATATTTTGAAATGAACTGTTAAGACGGACAGGGGAGGAAGTGGTCAGAATAAAAGGTGCATTTTGGACATAATGAATGATTTGTAGTGGGGATCTTAGGTAGGCACCAAATGGACAAGTAAAAGTGACCCGCGTTGTATATTTTTTTACTACAGAAAGTAGAAAGAAACTTTTCACAGCTATTTAACAGGCATATAGTTTTGCATACCAAAACTTGAGCCAAACCATAATAGCCGGTGGTTCAAGGCATCTCAACGTTAGTGTAGCTCTACTCTATTCGATTAGAAAAAAATGAAATACGAACAACCGTGCTGGTCGTAATAGATCGATTTGAATGCTGGAGCAAGACGACGCATTCAAGTTCAATTGTAGGGAAGGACGATTTCGTCACTACTGTCGATTCCAAAGTAACCGGTAGGTTACCTTTTTCACTATACAAAAGTAGCTAGCTGTACAACAGAATGCCGTTCGCCATACTTTTTTTCTTTGAGTGGTAAAAGAAATGCCAACCCTCTGCTCACGACAACTCAAATGGTGCTCCACACTTAGTTCAAGATCCCTCTTACTAACTGGAATAAAAGAATTAGTAGATCTGTTTCGTCCAAAATGGACCGTTTTGCTGCTCCGGCTGAATTGATTCTGAATCGAATGCATCAGTTGAGGGATCCCAGGAGAGTCAGAGCGAGTATCCTATGCCCTTGGGGATAGGTGTGAAGCAGGAAGCGGATCGAGAGACCTGAAAGAAAGGTCTTTATTCATTTCCTTTGAGCTTCATTCATTCGAAAGGTCGATCATAGCTGGAATTTAGGAGCAAATCCAGAAGAAGGCGAGAGCTAAGGTTTGAGAGTTGGTTAGCGTTCTCTCCACTTTAAAATCAGCGATACAACATCAACAGCTTTCTTACACTCATGCTGTCAATCAGCTATTACCTTCTGGCTTCGCTACCTTGGCCTTTGGAAGAACAACTCGTGCCTCATTACCTTGTCTGTCGATAGACAACGTACCTTGTCCCATAACAAATAGACTAGCTCCCAAGCCTACCAATTAATGGAAGTGAAGAGACAACTTTCACAGGGCTTCGTTTTAGATCAAATAGGCCAATTCACTCATAACATGAGCTATAGGAGCAGTACCATCCACAATCACTACAACGAGATGAACCTGGGTTTGGTGAATGAAAGTTGGCAGAGATTTCTTGTCTACTTTCCGCGTTCTTACTTATTAGAGAATCACGGGACGACTAGATTTCAGTGAAACTTTTAGTCCAACTATAGGTAAAAGTTAGTCAATTGTTGAATCTCCCTAAGGGAAACCTTTTTTCAAAGAGATTAGGTTCCGCAACTGCGGGGCTTTCTCGCACACACCGCCCGTGGCGGAGACAGATAAGACAGAGGCCAAATGTCTTAGAGAAGAAGCTGTGGGGACGGTGGATGCCCTAAGTATACTGGTGCAAGCTGTGATCAATGAATGCTTCCTTCGGACACCTTGTTGTTGCTGATGAGTCAAGGGCTGCTGTTGCTAATGCAGCTCTTATTGCTAGCTTCTTTGCATTTCTGCTACGCACCTCGCTCTGGTAGGTATAAAAATACAAATATAAAATGAATTAATTTAATTCTTAATCCATTTCCTTTTTTGTTTAATGACAGTTCATCAAAACAATTGTCCGATGATTGCTAGACCGACCACGAAAAAGATCACAAAAAGGGGTCATCTTCACCGGGAAGATTCAGTCAATGAAGCTGTAGTCGGTTCTGATGATTAGCTTGAAAAAAAGCTAGTAGAAATTCATTAAGACCCGATTTTCTTTTCTTGCTTATTCCTCTCAATGAAATTTTCCATGTTGCACTAAGTTACTTACGGATGCAAGAATGTACCTGATTTCGAGTGAGTTGTGGATTGATTCCATCTCAGTCATATCTTATCCCGACTTAGTTTTTTGGTTCTATCGATAAAAGTAATATATTCACGTCTTGGCCGGGAAATGTTCCCTCCAGAATGGTGGGATGCTTGGCATGAGCGAAATCTAATCTTGGTTATCAGCTCATAATTTGATTAATTTATTTATTCCTTTTCTGCATGCGGAGGAAAGGAATATTCATTTCGAGAAAAATAAAAACAGGTTTACTATACCTCCTTGTACCTTTCAAAATGGATTAACTAAGCTAAGGGAAAACAAAAAAGAAGTTCCATTGGAATGTATTTTTATTGAATAATTAGAACTATCTTCTAGGGCCTATTATTGTCTCAAAAAGTCCAAGATGAAACACCTGATAGATGAAGACTAAAAATGGCTGAATCAACCGCTCTGCCAGAATAGCTGGTAATACCACTTAAAGGCGGATAGACCGTCCATCCAGTGCCGCTACCCACTTCTACTAAGGCGGAGCTTAATAGGAGAAGAAACTTGGTGGCAACAACCAGAATGATATATTATTTAATCGTTGTGTTATCTGATCTGTGTTGATTGGTGTTATACATATTTCATGTTATACTTGTGTTCTCAGCCCAATAAGGCTTCGGCCCATGACTGTGTGTAATAAGGCTTAAAGCCCGCATGTGTGTGTAAATAGGATTACAAGCTGTTGTATATAAACATGTACGAATCTGTGTAATGAATAATTGATACATGATTTTGCTCTTCATTTCTTCTTTCTCAAATCTCCATTTACTTTAACATGGTATCAGAGCGCAAAATCACGAAGTTTGAATCCAACTAGGGTTTTACCTTCTATCTTCAGATCCGAACACCATATCATTCTTTATATCGTTTATCTTCCCTAATTCAAAGATTTGTTACTATGTCTGAAAATAAGATCTCAGTTGATTCGATCCGGATGATGCCGAAAATCACTGATCACAAATTAAACAATCTGAATTATCTAAACTGGAGCAAAACAATTCGTCTCTACCTTCGATCCATTGATAAGGGTAATCATTTAACTGAAAGTCCACCAAAACTAGATTCAACCGAGGAAAAGGATCTGATGTGGTTAAGAGATGATGCGCGACTGTTTCTTCAGATCCGGAATTCAATTGATGGAGAGGTCATTGGATTGGTTGATCACTGTGAGATCGTGAAAGAATTGATGGAGTATTTGGAGTTTCTATACTCTGGAAAAGGAAATGTGACCAGAATGTATGATGTATGCAAATCGTTTTATAGATTAGAGAAGCAAGAACAAACACTGATGAACTACTTTATGAATTTTAAGAAAACATATGAGGAATTTAATGTGCTGCTTCCAATCAGCCCTGATGTTAAGGTTCAACAAAAACAAAGGGAGCAGATGGAAATAATGAGCTTCTTGGCTGGGTTACCATCTGAATTCGAACCAGCAAAATCAAAAGTACTATCTGGATCGGAGATATCATCATTGCAGGAGGTGTTTAGTCGAATTCTCCGTACTGAGGTGACTCAAATATCAAATACTCCAGTTGACAGTGCTTGGATAAGTAATAGTAAGAATAATGCACCACTATGGAATAATGCACAAAGCAACAATAATAATGCACCAAGATTCTCTGCTCCAAATCAGATGTCTCAACCATTTAGGCCACTAAATCAGAATAAATTTTGTGCATATTGCAAGAAACCCGGTCACACAAAATTTGAGTGTAGAAAATTGCAATATAAAAACTCCTTGGCCAACAATAACAATAATGCAAATACAAATAGAACAGTTTTGATGACTGCTGATGAATTTGAGAGATATGCAAAGTATAAAGAAACTCTTGAGAAGAATCCATCAGGTCATATATCTTCCTCTACTACATCAGCTGTTGCTAGTATTGAAAAACCATCATCTAAATGGATCATTGATTCAAGAGCTACAAATCATATGACAGGTAACAGTTATTTGCTTTCTGATATTCAAAGTAATGATACAACACATGCTGTCACTCTAGCTGATGGATCACAAACTCATGTTTATGGAACTGGGAAAGCAAAATAGCATACTCAACTGCCACTGAAATCAGTTTTATATTTACCAAATCTGTCATTCAACTTAATGTCAGTAAGTCAAATCACTAGCAAACTTAATTGTTGTGTATCTTTCTTCCCCGATCACTGTTTGTTTCAGGACCTTACAACGAAGCAGATTATTGGTAGGGGACAAGAATCTGGAGGCTTGTACACACTCAATGAAGAATTATCCAAAAACATTGCTTGCTCAAGTATGATATCTGCTCTTAAAGTTCACTGCCAGTTAGGTCATCCATCTCTTACATTGCTCAAGAAATTTTGTCCACAGTTTAATTTTCCGTCTACAATAAATTGTGAATCATGTCAATTTGCCAAACATCATCGTGTTAGTTCATATCCTAGATTAAATAAAAGGGCTAATTCAGCGTTTGATTTAGTGCACTCTGATGTATGGGGTCCTTGTTCCGTTGTTTCAAAGAAAGGATATAGATACTTTGTTACATTTGTTGATGATCATTCAAGAGTAACATGGTTATACTTAATGAAAAATAGATCTGAGCTATTCTCTATTTTTTGTAACTTTTGTGCTGAAATAAAAAACCAGTTTAATGTGTCACTTAAAACTTAAAGAAGTGATAATGCAAAGGAATATACATCCAGTTTGTTTAGTGATTACATGGCTAATAATGGCATTCTTCATGAGACTTCATGTGTTGATACTGCTTCTCAAAATGGAGTTGCTGAGAGGAAGAACAGGCACTTAATTGAGACTACTCGAGCAGTCTTGTTTCATATGAATGTACCCAAAGTTTTTTGGGCAGATGCAGTGGCCACAGCATGTTTTCTGATCAATAGAATGCCTTCAACAGTGCTAAAGTATGAGATCCCCTTCTAAGTCCTATGTCCTAATAAATCTTTGTATCCAGTGAAGCCAAGAATGTTTGGTTGTGTGTGTTATGTTAGGGATGTGAACCCACAACTAACCAAATTAGATCCAAAATCATTGAAGTGCATATTTGTTGGCTATTCAAGACTTCAAAAAGGTTACAAATGTTTTTGTCCCAGTTTGCATAAATACTTGGTGTCAATTGATGTCACCTTTGTAGAAGATCTCCCATTCTTTCCATTGTTTGATTCAAAGTCTTGTGTTCAAGAGGAAAGTGGGAGTGATGATTGGTTGATTTATCCTACAACTTTGTCACAAGGGAGTGAACATAGTGAACTAAATCAAAGGGTAGAATTTTTTTACAAGAATCTGATAATGAGGAAATTCCAGCACATGATCCCAGTCTTGATTTACCAATAGCACTTAGAAAAGGTACACGTCAATGTACATATCCTATATCCTCCTTTGTATCATATGATAAACTATATCCAGCAAGTTACACTTTTATTTCCAATCTTGATACTGTTTCTATTCCAAAAAATGTAGGAGAGGCATTGTCTAAACCAGAATGGCAAAAAGCAATGTTAGAAGAGATTGAAGCTTTGGATCATAATAAAACCTGGAATTTGGTTCAACTACTAGATAATAGAATGGTGATAGGGTGTAAATGGGTGTTCCCAGTTAAATTTAACCCAGATGGGTCAGTGGCTAGGCTAAAGGCTAGGTTGGTTGCAAAAGGATATGCACAAACTTATGGGATAGATTATTCAGAAACCTTCTCTTCAGTGGCTAAAATGACGTCCATAAGATTATTTATCTCTTTAGCAGCAAGATATGACTGGAAACTGCATCAACTTGATATCAAAAATGCTTTTCTTCATGGGGATTTGATTAAAGAGGTATATATGGAGCAACCACCTGGGTTTGTTGCTCAGGGGGAGACAGGAAAGGTATGTAGACTAAAGAAAAGCTTGTATGGACTAAAACAAAGTCCAAGAGCATGGTTTGGTAAGTTCAGTCAAGTGATTGAAGCATTTGGCATAACCAAGAGCAATTTTGATCATTCTGTGTTCTATAGAAATTCAAAAGAAGGAATTATATTGTTAGCAGTATATGTAGATGATATTGTAATTACTGGAAGTGATAGGAAAGGAATTTCAGATCTTAAAGTTTTTATTCAAAAACAATTTCATACAAAAGATCTTGGTGAGTTAAAGTACTTCTTGGGTATTGAAGTGATAAGAGAAAATGGGCAGACCTTTTTGTCACAAAGAAAATAAATCATTGATTTGTTAACCGAGACTGGAAAATTGGGTGCAAAGCCTTGTACTACTCCTATGATTACCAATAGCAGTTTGACAAATGAGGGTGAACTATTTAATGATCCAGAAAAATATAGGAGGTTAGTGGGTAAACTGAATTACTTGACAGTAACAAGGCCAGATCTTGCTTTTTCAGTCAGTGTCATGAGTCAATTCATGAGTTCTCCAACTATTCATCATTGGAATGCTCTAAAACAAATTCTATGTTACTTAAAAGGAACAGTGGGACAAGGCATTGTGTATGCTAATCATGGACATGAGGAGATAGAAGCTTTCTCGGATGCTGACTGGCAGGGTCTAGGTCAGATAGAAGATCAACCTCTGGATTTTGTGTATTTGTTGGAGGTAACTTAGTCTCATGGAAAAGTAAAAAACAAAATGTGGTGTCTAGGTCCAGTGCTGAATCAGAGTATAGAGGTATGGCTAATGCTATTTGTGAATTAATGTGGATAAATCACTTTATGTCTGAGATAGGTTTGAAACCAAAGTTGCCAGCGAAATTATGGTGTGATAACCAAGCAGCAATTCATATTGCCTCTAATCCAGTATTCCATGAGAGAACCAAACATATCGAAGTGGATTGTCACTTCATTCGCGAGAAGATACAGCAGGGTTTGATCGTAATTGGGTTTGTCAGATCTGGACATCAACTGGCTGACATATTCACCAAGGCGTTGAGTGGTGCGAGAGTGGAGTACCTTTGCAGCAAGTTGAGCATGATTAATAAGTATGCTTCAACTTGAGGGGGAGTGTTATCTGATCTGTGTTGAATGGTGTTATACATATTTCATGTTATACTTGTGTTCTCAGCCCAATAAGGCTTCGGCCCATGACTGTGTGTAATAAGGCTTAAAGCCCGCATGTGTGTGTAAATAGGATTTCAAGCTGTTGTATATAAACATGTATGAATCTGTGTAATGAATAACTGATACATGATTTTGCTCTTCATTTCTTCTTTCTCAAATCTCCATTTACTTTAACACGTTGGAAATGCCGCCTCTACTTGTTGAAAGAGCTAAAGCTGGATAGGCCCTTCAGTAGGAGCATAAAAAGCCCGCCCTGCAGTAAGGAACCAATAAGCGTTGACCTCGATTGTTGTGCTGCCCCATTTCGAGTTATGCCTTTTGGGAGTTCTAAGCAACAAACCCAGGAGACAACATTCGTCATCTCTCTCTTGCTAGAGAAAGTATTAGATGCCTAAGAGTGATGTCTTCTTTTGTGACTTCCACCTTTCATGTGAAATGGCTAGCCTGGTAGGTGTTGACCTAATGCAAATTATGTTCTTTCAAGGGCCAACTGGGAATGCACCGATGGAATAATACACACCTTCTCCTGGACCTACGCTTCCTCCAATTCTAGTTTTCTTATTCTCGGATTGGTCAAAGAAGTATCAAAAGAAAGAGTTAACCTAACTTCTTTGCGAGGATTCACTCCTATAATCCAACTACACTGGTGTTGGTTGAGGATGTTCAGGTTTACCCACTTTAGAATACTCGACATGAGTAGCTGCCTAACGACGTCCCACTTGGAAAGGGCTCATAGCTTCTTTCGTAGATAATCTCCAAGGTACTTCGCTTCCAAGCAAAAGGTAATCCTAAGTCGTTGATGCTATTCTTAAATCACCTATCCCGCCATGTGGAGTCAAGGGAACTCCAAGCTAAATGGGATATGAGATGTCGCACATTCTGATTAAGCACATAAAGATTGAGCATAGCGAGCTGAAGACCTAATTTCTTCTATTCGATCGTTTAAAGAATTCCCAAGAAATGAGAGGGAATTGAGGGGTTATTTCTTGGTTTCATCCAGTCATTAATAAAGCTCAAGACCTAATGCCATCTTCTCTACCCTAGACCGGAAGAAAGAGTTTCTTTATATGATTGACTCCGCGAATTGCTAGCTCTCTGGATTCCCCATGCATGATAGATAGCTTCTATCGACAAAGAATCCCCTGAGTTAGCCCTACTTATCTAGCCGGTGTTTGCTAGGTTTATTGAGCCACCTCACTAGAGTTTCCACACGTCCTACTAGCCCTTCTGTTTCCGTTGCATCTCTCCAGCTTCCCATTATGTCTGATTCCTAACAAACAGTTACAGCTTTTTAGACTAAACAAATTATTCCATTGATATAAAAGACACCAAATCCCGTAATTATAGTGCAACAAATCACATTATGATACAAAGCAACGTGTGCACCCAACCGTATTCCTTTAATTATAACTACAAAAAAGAAAAATAAACAACAAAAAAGAAAACGTTCAACCTAAAATTACTTCTTTATGAATAAATAATTCATACACTACAAGCATTAATTTCGACGGCTATTTGCCGTCGACGGCCATCGATACCCATCGACAATTGTCAATGAAATATCAACCGCCGAGCAACTGCTCATCGATGGACTTTTCGAATCCGTCAACATCTTTTTGACGGTCTTCGTCGGACTATTCGATGATTTTTGTCGTCCCGTCGAGTACACGTGTCAATCAAGGATGGTGTCACGTTTTGACCAATTGACTATCACTATCTGTCGAAAACGTGGAATACATAAGCTGTCATGACCGTTGCTAGCCATAGGAAATCTTGATTTTTTTTATTGTAGCCACTATTCATGCCTCAAACAACACATACATAACAATATATGTATCGCAGCCCAATTTCACACATATAAATCATGTACGTCAAAGCCCAAATCACACACATATATCACAAAATATATCATATCAATAATAAAAACATCAATATGTATAATAAACCAACCTCAAACATCTATCAATATATTACAAAACCTAAACATCTTCACAACATCAAACTCAAGCATTTCAAAATGTATCATAGTACCTTACAGTATCAAACTCAGACCATCTCAAAAACTTATACATCATATCAAATCAAACTCAACCATCTCAAGTGTATACAACTCTCATATCACCTCATAACATCAAAATACATATATATACAACATCTTAACATAAGTATATAAAAAATCGTACCTACTTATCCTCGCCTTAAAATCCCTATGATGAAGGAAATCTACCATATTGTTGCATATACGTAGCAACATGTTATTTAGCATCTGATACATCTCCGTAGTCCGACGCCTATCACGATCTTCAAGGTCGGCGATCTAAACTCTTAAGTCTGCAATCTCCTGATCGTACTGGGCTTTTTTATAGCTGTCATGTCGTTGTCTAGTCTACAACAATTTTTTACCAAAGCGTATGAGTTTTATATAGTGTGATTAATAAAATCAACGTGGAATACGTTTTTCATAAATATATTATACATAATCTTTACCTCTAGGTTTTCAAAATCATAGCGCCTATTTCGGGTTGGCAGTTTCATGATAGCGTCAAAAATCATGTCTTTCTCCTCAGCGGTAAGCTCGTCTTGACATTTCCCATGAGCGATTTCCCTCAAGCATCAAAATAAAAAAATCTTTCTCTGCTGGTCGTATAAAATATGTCAATTCCAAAAGCTGGGTTGAACACCATAAATTTTTTTATATGATCATCTTGATCATCACTACCTTTAACAAATACACCAGTACCATATTCTTTGTTGTTGAATTTAAATCCATTGATAAAGAATTTTGGATATGTCTTTACATTTCATTTTAGTCTCATCGCAAGATGTGTCAGTTTTTCGCGACTACACAATTTCCATGATCATAATTGTAGTTTGAAAACTAGTCAGAAAATTCTTTACTGAGATCGCCGCATGGATCTTGTGATTCGTAAACACTACAAATATAATATATTGCACGTATTCTTTAAGTATGGTTGAAATAAATATAAATTTACGAATTCACATATCGAAAATTTTAAGAAGTACATATGTTTTTGCTATATGGTAATCTCCATCGTCTAACCATATTTCTGTACATTTTCCTATAGGTCGACCATGTTGTCTAAAAATAGATAACATTACTTAAAAGAATCAGGTTCAACACCTTCATCATTACACTGAACACTTTCAAACGATAAGTTCACATGATCACTTAAATAATGAGAGAAATAGAATGAAGTTTCTTCTTCGATATATGATTTGCAAATCGAACTTTCAACTTGTGCTTTTTGTCCAACTTTTTTCTTCAAATGATTTAAGTACTTATTTCAAAATTATTTCAAATTAAATTTACTTATGTAATTTTTAATTTGAAATTAAATTAATATTTAACATACTCAATATTATTACCTCTCAGATGGATACTTCTATCCATGCTGCACAAGACCTTGAAGAAGTGCTTCAAATATAAGATAAACAGATAAATGCTCCATTACATTAAAGAAACCTGGAGAATTTTTTTTTACCAATTTAAAGAGCAATATAAGAATATCTACTTCAAGTTTTCATAGACGTTCAAATTTTAACGTAGTCAAACAAAGTTCATTATAAAACAAACTAAGTTATGTTATAACCGTCCAAACTTTTATGGGTAACAGTTCTTTGAAAACTACGGGTAATAAATTTTCCATCATTACATGGCAATCATAACTTTTCACCCCACTTGTATTATTGTTTTTAAATTCGACACATCTATGAAGATGAAGAAATCCCATCAGGAAAAGTTCATCCTTCCACTCATTTTAACACAAGTTTTACTTAGTTATTGTCTAATTCGTAGCATGGTTTGAGTTTTAAGTGTCATTTGGCTTGACAAGAAGCTCAGAACGATAACATAATTCTTTTATATCATGTCTTGATTTCACTAATCCTTAGTCTTCCCCTTAACATTCAAAATTATATTAAATACATTATCAAATACCTTTTTTTCATTATGCATCACTCTAACAATATAACAAAGTAAGAGATATTTCCAATACGGTAACTCCTAAAATATATTTTGTTTGCACCAATTGTGAACAATCAATTTACCTGAAATTTCAATTTTCACTCCAATTTTGTGTATCTTTGGATATTCCTTTACAAGTTTATATATATATATTTTCACTTGACCATATCATTGGTGATTGTCTAATCTCTACTCTATTAGCTAGAAAGATTTTTTTATCTCTTCTAAATTATGATTAACATGGAAAAAATGCTGATGACAATCAAACCATATAATTTTCTTCCCATACGGTAAAGAAAATTCTCATGTTTCGTCCATGCAATAAGGACAAGCTAGACGACCAGCCACACACTGACCTTGAAAGCATTGCATAAGTAGGAAAATCACCAATAATCCAAAACAAAGAAGTGAACATATGAAAATTCTTTGGTTTGAAATGTCGTATGCTTTAACTCCTTCATACCATTGTGTTTTCAACTCTTTAATCAATGGTTGTAAATAAACATCGATTCCTTATGTCGAATCATCAAGATCGGGGACGATAATAGTGAGAAACATATATGGAGTTTTCATACACATCCATAGAGGCAAATTATAAGGTGTAATGAGAATAGGCCAAGATATGTATATTTAGAACCAAATTGAGAGAATGGTGAGACTTTAGTTGTACACAAATCAAGTCTAACATTACAGCTTTCTGTAGCAAAAGCGGAATAAGTCTTATCAAAATATTTCCATGCTTCTCCATCAGCTGGGTGTATTAAGGTACCTTCTTCATGTGTTCACATACTATGTCATCTCATATGACTTGCAGAAACAAAAGATGCATACAAGTCTTGGATTGATGGGTAAGTAATGCATACGCTCATATGAAATTTTCTTTCTCATCTTTTTTCTTAGTTTGTATCTTTCCTCATTGCATATTCTACACTTTCTAAGATTGATGTCCTCTTTTAAAAAAAATATACAACCATTTAAACATGTATCTATCTTTTGAAACGATAAATCGGTAGCAGACATAATTTTTTCCACTTTATAATGATTCTCCCACATTAAATTATCGTTTTGTAGCTTGTACAACAGCTGTAAATCCGACTTCTGTGAAGTTGAATTGTAATTTATTCAACAATTACTGATAATCAGGTGCCTCTTTAATAGCCATCCCAAAGGGGCTTTTTAGTGGCATCCAATAAATCATAGATTTTCTTTGCCTCAATATTTGGTTTATCTTCGTCACCAACTTGAACCGTATGGAACATTAATCGTGCTACATCTTCAATCATATCTTATATAAAATCCGTTGTAACATTGTTATTATCTACCTTCTCATTTGACGCTACAGGATTAAGTGCAACAAGTTCTCCATGATGACCTCACACATAATAATCCGGCACAAATCCATTTTGGAAGAAATGTACTATAACAATATCTAGTTTTCAATGTTTCAAATGTTTGCAATTACTACAAGAGCAACGAACTTCTTCATCATTTCCATTATTACTTAAAGCGAATCTAATAAATACATGTACACCATTATAAAAATGTTCATTTATTAAGCCTTTCATTCCCTTTCATTTATATATCCAATTCCTCCAATTGACAAAATAATTGATCATATTTCTCTATTTCAAAAAATATGATAGAAATTATATAATCATAGTTAGATTCAAAAAATTATTGTTTTTTGGATTGACATTTTATTTTTTAGTTCATTTATACATATTAATGTCTTATTATTTTTTACATTCATTTATTTATACATTTCATATTATTATTATTTTACTTTTGATGGTCGGTTATTCCACTTTCCATTATCAACACAATAATAATTACTTTTTGTAAATCATTTTATCTTAAATGATTCAACAAAATTTTGGTAGTACTTTCCCATTGTTTCCCATATCGTACATAAATGCGTATACAAGAAACAAAAAGAAAGTGCTGTTGAAAATTCGTTGAATCGTTTAAGATAAAATGATTTGTGAGATGTAATTATTATTATGTTCGTAACTTGTCCAATAGATGGACAAATTCCACAAATACTGTAGCAAATGAATATCAATGTCCGGTTTGTAGTAAAAAGGAATATCTCTATAACTATCATATATAATACTTGTCATATAGGGCCAAAAAGTCTAAGGGATTTAAAACCTAAATTATATTATACACTAATTCATTATTTGAATTTGTTAACAATTAAAAACTAATAAAAAGTTATTTTTTTTCAACATTTTAGCTAACACTAATTTGAATTTATTATGCAGTAATATAAAATTAACATTATAATCTGATTTGTTTATGTTACCACATACACGTAACCTAAATTTATATAATTAACGGTATAAACTAATAAATGGATTATGTAAATAAATTGTTTCTGTCGACGTCCTAACTAACACATACACTAATTAACACTATATTTTGTTACACTATTAACCACATACACCAATCAACCCAAATTAGCGCTAATTATACATTAACTTTTGGATTTAAAATCCATAAGTAACATTTTCAAATCAGCCAATATAAAATTATAATAAATCAACGGGCTATTATCAATAAATCTAAGCGTAAATTAACATTAGTTTTACCACAATTCAAAATAATTAGTTTAGGGAAAGGATATACCTAATTTTTGATGGATTGAAGGTTCCAATTTGATGAAGACCGTGATGGATTACGATGGCTAGGAGTGGTTTGGGATAGTTTTGAGGGTTTAGTAATTAGGTTTGATAAAATGAGGAAGAAATGGGCTCAGCTAAAGCCATATTCGTGATATTCCGACGGCTTTCCACGGCCGTCGACGGCTTTCCATGGCTAATTTAATTCTAAATTATAAATTTTCTCTATTTAAAATAAATTCAGTTTAATTTAATATTTTGTAAAAAAAATTGTTATAAAAAATTTAAAAGGTTCATAGTAATCCACTTTTGTTCCTAAATATTAAAAAGTTATTTTTGTTCATTATAGAATAATTGTCAATGATTTGATAATTAATTGTGAATTTTAGCTGTAAATATAATAAATTCATATAAAATAAAATATTTGGTAAAAAATAATTTTTGAATCTTGTGTTAATTAGAATGCTTTCCTTGGTCGTTTTAATACTATAAATATTCCACAAAATATATTTTTAATATACATGAAGAAAATGCAGCAAAATGTACAACAAATAGCAAGTCGTCTGATTCCATCGTCGGACCATGTTTGATGCCGTCATCGAAATCACTGACTAAATCAACAAATATCTTGTGTATATTCTCCTTCATTCTCCATTGCATTAACATAACACATCCTCCTTCTTATTTACTTCATTATCATTTTTTTAAATATTCGCATTTCTTTTGACTCATGAAGCCCTATAAGCGATCAACTCCTTCATTTTTCTTGATTAAGTCCTTTACCGTTTCTTGATTTTTCAGCACTTTTACCCTAAGCATTTTGTTTTCATTTTCCAAAGCAGTCATTTTCTCTTTGAGACGTATGCATTCAATTTTATAAAAATTGAGATGTTTAGAAGCAATGGACATCGATGATTCTAACTTTGACTGAAACAGAATGTATCTATGTTTTTCGATAACCTGTTTTCAAGTTCAATCGCTTTTTGTTTGAGTATAGATGGAGAATTCTGATATCCATCTCTTTTATTCAAGGAATTTGCATCCATGATTTCAAATTTAAGAAGCAACACAAACTAACACTAATAATAAATTTGCAGCAACTTTAAGATATTAAATTAAATTTTCTTAAAAATACTAATTTAATTAATCAAAAACCGTTGTAAAATTGATTATCGAACAAAAATATCTTCTTTAATTTTTAGAAATTAAATTAGTATTTTTAATCAAATTTTAAATTTCTATAATTAATAAGTTATAATAATATGGTAAATTAAAATACTTAAAATAACCAACCATCAAAACCGTCATGACAGAGCCGCCGACGACGGTCGGAAGTATCCGTTACTATTTTGACCATTTCTAGTAGTGACAAAAATATCTCGTAAACACTCAATGGATATAAGTTGAATTTATTTCATTAAATTACTTCAAAAATTTTTGGAGGTAGGGTACCAAAATTATGTTTTAGGTATTTTACAAATGTTAGATTGCATAACTCACTATTTTTAGGTTACGGGGCTTGATTATCTTTGACCGGTTACTCGTCGTAACATAGTACAGGAGTAATAAAATTTCCCTATATCAAAATGTCATAGCCAAGGTGTTGGAAAACAAAACTCTAACGCTGCACTTATGCCAATTAAAGCATCATAAAAAAGTGCGGGAAAATAGTTTCCATGATTTTCCTGCGTCTTACGTGGAACTATTTTTGAAGCTCTCTCTGTATCATAGTTTTCAACAACATACTATGGATTTCTTATGCCTACGTTTTTGGACGTCATATCTACAGATTTTCTATGCTAATATTTTCTGATGCCATATCTATGGATTTCTAATTTATATTATTTTTTTCGACGTCATATTTATGGATTTTCCATGCCATGTTTTCGGACACCGGGATTATGAGTTCCTTAAATTTTGGATATTCATAGTCATTCCGATTCCATTCCCATAGCCTTTTACTATATTATTAATGTGATGCTTTTCCTTAAGCACAAATCAATACAAAATTATATATAGCCAAACCAACCAAGAAACCAAAATGGATATTCTACTTCAATTAAATACCACTCTTAATATATATAAAAAGATAACCAACATTAAATAACTTCTAACACAACATTAATTATAACAAGTACTTACACTATTTCAACATGTATGTACGCTACCTCCAAAAGTTCCAACCATTCGTAACAAATTTGAATAATACACAACTGGATCAAAACATGATTATAATATACATAGACATAAAGAAATAACCTCAAGTCTATTGTGGTTGGCTCAGATTTCTATCAAGAAACTACAACATCGGCTCTTTAAACTTTTGGAAAGAATTGCTAAGCTCGCAAATCTTGCCTTTATCGGTTTTCTCTAACTTCTGCTCTAACTAACTCCCAACTGCACCTCGCTCTCGTTGACACTATACTTGGCATCTTTATATCTTCGCGTTTCATTTATGTTTAAATAGACATAGTCTGAAGTTAAATGAAATAAAATCATGTGCTAGTAATATTTGTATTTCACGTTTGTGTATAATTTCTCAAATCGGTGCATGTTGAAAATGATAGCACATTATGCAATAATTATATATATATATATATATGTGTGTGTGTGTGTGTGTGTGCACGTGTGTGCGTGTGCGTGTGTGTGTTCGCACATCCGTTTACAAAATTTAAAATCACATTTTATCTTAATCACTAAAATATATTTGGGCAAATTACAACACAAACAAATTTGACACCATTACAAACATGCCATGAGAATCCATATACAATAAATTTTTATATAAATTTTATGAATAAATCTACAAACAATTGTCTAACTGAATTTGTAAGTTTGTCAACCAGAATATTTATGTCCACTTGTATATAAAATTGAAAATTAACTAAATTTGCAACTAATAATCGCTAGTAAATTTCAAACAACTTTTTATAATTTTCTAATTAACCCAATTTTATTGAACTAATTTCCTTAAATATTAAAATAATTTTGATATCAATTAATGAGTGCATCAAAAAGTTTATAATTAAGTTTTAACACTATAAAAAGCTCGCTATTTCTGACATCGACATGGCACCGGTACGGTGTTGAAAACAGCTATTATGTTGCCATTCCGATGCTACTTGTAATGTCAGAAATAGCTTGTAAGGAAATTGATGTCGACACCTTTCCGACATCATGCATGGCCAAGATTTTGATGTCATCTCAACACCAAATGTTCCGACATCATGTCTACACCAAATTCTTGCTATACCATACCGATCCTAAATTGTTATGTGTACGGAAAAAAACAATATTACCGATCTCTTGCCAATGCCATTCCAACACCTTACCAACACCATACAAAAGTGAATAAAATAGATTTTTTTACCAAATGTCAATGCATTTATCATTTCAGCTGCACTCCTTTCGCTCAAGTATACATCAATCAAAACCCTTATATATCCATTCCGGCAATGCCAAATAGGCAATATTAGCAAATATCAAATCTATCATAATCTATCACAACAATATATCAATAGAACAATAAACCACCATAGAATACCATAAAAATATCACAAACCAAGCTAAATATCAACTAAAAAATCATAACATGTCAATCATAATATCAAATACATCATACAATACTACAAAAATTCATATCAACTTTTTCCCCATCAATTGTTATTGAAGTGACTCAAAGGAACTGGCGAAAGCGGAGGTAGTTGGGCAGATAATGGCAGTAGGGATGGCCACCTTTCTATGGCTCCTTATGCACTTGAAAGAAGTTGTGGCATGGATTAGGAGGGTGGGGGAGGGGGCAATAAAAGTAAAGATTAAAGAGAGAGGAGCGGAGCAGCTCGATGGTTTTTTCCACTTATCAATCATAACAAGAAATCTAGATGGAGCAATAGTGGAACCTATTGAGTGGCTATGGGTGGATTGTTCAGAACATTAAGAAGAGCATCTAGATGGTGGATCATTCCTCTCGAAAGGGGATTCGTGTGGAAAATGTGGCAAAGATGGATGGCTGGAGTAGCAGGAGTTAGGACCACGAGGAGAGTGTGTATGTCGAGGATAGTCGTAGATGTTCCTCTCCAAATGGTCCTCTCTTTCGTGATCAGTTCAGCCCCTCATTCAATCTTCATCTTGGTAGCAAGAGAACCCCCATGGTGGAGAGATATACCGATGCTAATCCATATTACTATGCAGGATGTTGTAGAATTTATGATGACTCATCTTGCTTGAAAATGAAAAGAAACGGAAAGTTATAATTGATTCTTGGAATATATAAAGAAGTGTGACGTGAGTGAATGCAGGAGTGTATGCAATATAGGTGTAACGACCCGTATTTTTACGGATCGAAACATTGTTAAACTGTTGGCATTGGGTTGTTAGTATTGTTAAGTCGTTCAGAGTTTAAGTCATGTGGAAGCTTAAGTCGTTGGCCGACTTATAGGGTCTGGAACGACTTAAGGGTTAGAGCGGCTTATAGGAGCTTCCGACTTAAGAGATTTAACGAGTTAACGGGTTAGCAGAGCTAGCGAGTTAAGGTGTGGACCGACTTAGTGAGGTAGAACGACCTAAGGAGTTAGCCCATGTAGTGGTTAAGTCGTGAGGAAGTTGGCTTAGGTCGTGTGATAGTTTGAGTTGGAGGAGCGACTTAAGGAAGCTAGGATTTAACGGCTTAGGTTGTGAGACCCTGTGTGCTGGGCTGGGTCGGCTAGGTGATAAGTCGTAGACGAGATAAGGCTTAACTCGTGTGGTCCTGTGTATAGTTGAGTCGTGTGCGTGTTAGGTCGGTAGGTCGTGGAAGCGCATGAGTGTTAGGCCGCGTAATGGCCTAGGTCGCTGGGTAGTTATGTTAGTGCATTAGTAAGGCTTAAGTCGTGAGTCGTGCACCTCTGTTGAGTCGTAAGTTGTTAGGATGGCCTTGTCGTTAAGTCGTATACTGGCTTGAGTCGTTAGGTCGGCGCTTGGGCTTAAGTCGTGAGCTGTGAGCCGCGTTGAGCTGTGTTTGTGTTGAGTCGTGTTAAGGCATGAGCCGTTGAGTCGCATGAAGCATGAGTCGTTAGGCCATGTTAGTTAGGTCGTTGGGTCGTATGGGGTTGCTAAGTCGTGAGCCAGCTGCAGTTAGGTCGTGGGCGACTCATGGGGACGACTGACTCAGGGGGATTTCTGCCTATAAATAGAAGGGGTTCGCCTCACTTTTTGGCACCGAATTTTGAAGCGACGAAGTGCTGCCATTTTGAGAGCTCGACTACAACACTTCTTCACTTCTTTTCTCCACTCTAATCTAGTGATTCCTTCCATCTAAATTGAAGATCAAATCGAAGATCCAAGAGCCAAAGTTGAAGATTTCCATCCATTGAAGGGAGATTTCATCGATTGAAGTGAGATTTTGCCGGATCAAGCTTAGTTCTTCGCTGTCCAGATCTGAAGTTGTTATCTTTTGAGGTGTTTACGTGATTCGGTGAGTGGTGGTTATCTCTCACACGGACCCAAAGGAGTATATTGGATCGGTGGTTTGTTTATGTGTTAAAGATAGTGATTTCGTGTATTTTCTTAAGTCTGCATGTAGATCTATGGTTAATGATGATTCAACACCTACTTTACTACATGTTCACTTATGCAAGTTATTCATCAAGTTGTAGAAGTATTGTTCATGATTCATGATTCATGCTTGTTAGATTGCATGTTAGATTTGGACTCTTTATTTACGAAATTGCCATCATTGTTGTAATTGTTTATTTAGATCTTGTTTGAATGATTGATTGCTTGGATTAATGTTTGATTTGATTGATTAGTTGATTGATAACTTGATTTAGGCAAGTTGGTCGAAGATGATTCAAAAGCTAAGTGGAAAGGCTCTTGAATAAGGAAAGCTGCTTGTGGCATATGAAGCGGATGTTGAAGCTCATATGGATAGATTTGACGATGATGTTGAGATGGGACTTTGCCATGATGCGATGAGGCAAACCATGATGTTGAGATGGGACTTTGCTATGATGCGATGAAGCAAAGTATGATGTGAGAAAGCCTTGGTTTAATCCAGACGGGATCATTCCAAGCATGTTGATAACTCGATGATGCGATTCGAGTTGTTGATAATGGTGGGCTTGAGAGGCGCTTGGGCTAGTATGAGAATAGTCATCGAGGAGGATGACTAGAAGGCTAAGATTTCATCGTTATTGAAGGTTCTATCACGCTCAAAGCAAGAGTACGTTGGGACGGGCTGCGACGACGTGCTAGTACTCTGGGTAGTTGCGAAAATTCCTAGGCACGGGCTGCGACGACGTGCGGAGTTATGTCTAGAACCGGGGTTACCATTAGCCCTTGACAGGCGGTCATTCAACTAACGGTGATATCGAGGCAATGATAACAGTGATAGCCAGAGTCATGGATGTTTGATTGTATCATCATTCGGCCTCAAGAGCGGTGTTTTCGGAGTGCTTATCTGATCTTGGTTTAGGCCTTGGGGGTTTGTACTTGGAAAACATCGACTTTGACTCGAGTTATAATTACTTTACTTTAAATGTCTGCTTTGTTATGCTTGTTTCTGCTTAGTGGGTCTGGGGGCTATCACTATAGAATGAGGTGGAGTGGGATGGTTGAGTTCCTATTCCTTTTATCCTTTATGCTCTTTTGGTATGTTTGATAGTTAATTTACTGCTCACTAAGACTGTTTTCTGACTCAAGATTTTATGTTCAACTCTTATTACCTTGGGCTGTTCATCCATGTTGGGATGGGCAGACTAGGTAGCAGGTGACAGGTGCTGTTCTTGGCTACCAACGCTGTTAATGACAAAGACGAGCTGGAGGCTTTTGCATATTGTTTTCTTACTATATGTAATGGGTGTTCCGCTGTTTGTATATTCTCTGAGTGTGTAGTGAGGCTTGATGTATTGACTTTGCTGATTGTTGTATCAAACCATTAGAGTTTATATGATGAGATTCTGTTATATGAAGCTTCACTATGTATATTTTCTATTGTATTTTCTCCATGCGCTGTGAGTAATACGATAGACTTTTCTGTGTTTACCTTACCCTGACCATCGTCCATGGCTGCCTGGCACATCTTTCAGCGCACCATTTCCTTGTTTTCGTGCGGGAGTCATGGGCGGTCGTCACATTTGGTATCAGAGCTTTGGTTAATCGATTTTAGCCAACGCTCGCTGACGTAACTACGTATGAGAGACGTAATTGTATTTTGATGGATGATTACTATATATAATATAGTAGTTTAGAAGGATTTGAACTCCTTATGTAGTTGTTTCTCAAGGTGTTCTAAATCATTCCTTTTTGTAGATAATAAGGATGAGTCGAAGTGAGAGACAAGCTGCTAGGGAAAGCCGTGCTGTTGGGGGAGCTACTGACTATGCTGCAATGTTCGAAGCTATGATGACTTCGATCATGAGAAGGATACCAACTTCAGGATCATCAGTAGATGTTGGCGTTCAAGTTCAAGCTCCAAAACCAGTGGATTTTGCTAAGTTATGCAAAGACTATACTGCTCTTGGAGGGAAGGTTTTCTTGGGAACAGAATCAACCGTTGATGTTCAGAGATGGATTGATGCTTGTAGAAGGATCTTTGGCGATTTGGAAATTGAGGATGCAACTAAGAGGAAGCTTGCATCAAGGCAGCTTCAAGGGAGAGCTTCTGATTGGTGGAACTCTATCACCATTGATACTCCAGAGGAAGAGATTACTTGGGAGCAGTTCCAAGTCAGATTTGAAGCTAAGTTCATTTCTACAGCTCAGAAATCTGTTCTGTTTAAGAAGTTTATGGAACTCAAGCAAGGTGGATGACCAGTTCTTGAGTATGTTTCTGAGTTTGAAGCTTTGTCCAAGTATGCTCGGTCGTATATTGATTCTCCGTATCAGAAGAATGAGAAGTTTGTGACAGGCTTGGACACTTATCTTGGGAGGCAGTTGGTGGATCATTTGGACGATCCATTTGAGAAGCTTGTGGAGAAAGCTCTCAGGCATGAGAATCTGTTTCCTAAGGAGGGATCTGTTGTTGCTGTGACCAAGGAGCAAAATGGAAACAAGAAGAGGAAGCAGCAGCAGCAGAAGGGTAAGGATGGCCAGAAGAAGCCAAAGGGTGAAGTGATCTGCTACAACTGTCAGCAGAAGGGTCATCTCTCCAGGGATTGTAAGAAACCGAGAGTGCCGGCGAAGTGTCACAACTGTGACAAACCGGGGCATTTCAAGAGGGATTGTCTGGAACCGAGGAAGGACAAGCAGATTGTGCAAGCCTATTCTTTGGGGGCTGTGCCATCATCTTTGAAAGCTCCTACTGCTGATGAGAAAGGAAAGAGCGTGGTGGTTCAAGGTAATCTTTCCATTTGTGGTGTTCCAGTTAGGGTTTTGTTTGATACTGGAGCGTCGCATTCCTTTGTTTGTAGTGAACTTGTAGGCCGGTTGGGTTTGGAACCGGATATTGTTGATAGACTATTGGTTGTGACTAATCC
Organism: Allium cepa; assembly: GCA_030765085.1. NCBI lineage: Eukaryota > Viridiplantae > Streptophyta > Magnoliopsida > Asparagales > Amaryllidaceae > Allium > Allium cepa. The sequence continues at coordinate 67,414,469 of CM060935.1, forward strand.
AGTTAGGGGTTCGTCTTGTTTGTGTATGTTATGCCGTGGTCTAGTTGTGTCGAGTCATGATTGCTCTTTTGTTTGTGATTGCTTTGTTCTGAACTTTGCGGGGTTCGGAATTATTTTGGGTATGGACTGGCTTAGGAAGTATGCGGTAAGGATTGATTGTGAGAGGCTGGAGGTGACAGTTGAGAATGTGGAAGGGCGAAAGGTTGTGATACGATGTAAGCATGAGGAAGGCGTCTTCATGAGCTTCATGTATTCGCTGGTTGTTCCACGGGATGGACTGTCATCGGTGCCTATTGTGAATGGATTTGATGATGTCTTTGACGAGGTCAAAGGGTTACCGCCGCATAGGGAGATCGAGTTTCATATCGATCTAGTTGAGGGAGCCAGACCAGTTGTGATGCCTCTTAGGCGGATGGCGCCTAGGGAGCAGCAAGAGTTGAAGGTGCAAGTTGATGACCTTTTACGGAAAGGATTCATTCGGCGTAGCGTGTCCGAATGGGGTGCACCAGTTGTGTTTGCAACCAAAGCGGATGGATCGTTGAGGTTGTGTGTGGATTATCGTGAGCTGAATAAAGTGACTAGGAAGAACAAGTATCCATTGCCGAGAATAGATGACTTGTTTGATCAGCTTCACGAAGCTAAGGTGTTTTCTCAAATGGATTTGGCAACGGGATTTCACCAGTTGAGAGTGGCTAAGGATAGTGTGCCGAAGACTGCTTTTAGGACACCATCCGGTTTTTATGAGTGGCTGGTAATGCCGTTTGGATTGACCAATGCACCAGCATATTTTGTGGATCTTATGAATAGAGTATTCAGAGATCAGTTGAACAAGTTTGTACTTGTGTTCGTGGATGATATTTTGGTTTACTCCAGAAATGAAGAAGAGCACAAGACGCACTTGCGGATTGTTTTGGAAATCTTGCGAAAACATCAGCTAAAGGCTAAGTTTTCGAAGTGTCACTTCTGGAAGAGTGAAGTGAGGTTCTTAGGACATGTTATCTCTGGAAATGGAATAGCGGTTGATCCCGCTAAGGTGGCAGCAATCCAGGATTGGGTTAGACCTAAGAATGCATCTGATGTGAGAAGTTTTCTTGGATTAGCAGGATACTATCGTCGGTTTATCAAAGACTTTTCCAAGATAGCTGCACCATTAACAGGATTGATGAAAAAGAACCTAGTGTTCAAATGGGATGATAAGTATGAGCAAGCTTTCGGAATCCTGAAAGAGCAACTGACAAGTGCTCCTGTTTTGACTATTCCAAGTGGGAATGATGAGATGGTGGTTTATACCGATGCATGTGGTACTGGACTTGGAGCAGTTCTAATGCAGAAAGATAAAGTTGTTGCATATGCAAGTCGACAACTGAAGCCGCATGAAAGGAATTATCCGACCCATGATTTGGAGTTAGCGGCGATTGTTTTTGCTCTGAAGATGTGGAGACATTACCTATTGGGAGTTCGATTTGAGTTGTTTACAGATCATAAGTCGTTGAAGTATCTGTTCTCCCAAAAGGATTTGAATCTTCGATAGCAACGATGGCTAGAGTTTTTAGCATCATATGATTTTGGTATAGCCTATACTCCGGGAAATGGTAATGCAGTGGCAGATGCGTTAAGTCGAAGACATGCAGAATTGGGAGCCATGTTTTCGGAATGGAAGAGCCTTGAGTATTTAGCTGGATTTGACTTCAGGTCTAGATGTGAATTGGAACCTGAGATGTTGGCAAACTTATCGATAAGACCTACTCTTGTGGAAAGAATTGGCAAGAGCCAAAAGCGAGACGATAAGCTTGTCAAGATTATCCGCGATTTGGAATCCGAATTGGACCCAGAAAAGGATAAAGGATTTGAAGTCGATCGAGAGGGTTGGCTTCGGAAGCAAGGACGATTAGTTGTTCCCGATATAGATGGATTGAGAGATGAAATTTTGAGGGAAAGTCATCACTCGAAGTTGACAATTCATCCAGGTGGAAATAAGATGTATCGGGATATGAAAAGGACTTACTACTGGGAAGGTATGAAGAAGGATGTTGGAAATTTTATTTCCAACTGTATGAATTGCCAGTTGGTAAAAGCCGAACAGAAGAAGCCAAGTGGATTGCTTCAGCCATTAGAGGTTCCTACATGGAAGTGGGAGCAGATATCGATGGATTTTATCGATGGCCTACCTAGAGCCAGGGCGGGAAATGAAGGTATTTGGGTCATCATAGATCGTTTGACTAAGAGTGCAAGATTCATTCCTGTTCGATCAACTAGGACTGCATCGAAGTTGGCTGAGCTTTATGTTAAGCGGATAGTTCGATTCCATGGTATTCCGAAGAGTATAGTGAGCGATCGAGACCCATTGTTCACTAGTGGATTTTGGAAGAGCTTCCAAGAAGTTTTGGGAACCGAGTTGTGTTTGAGTACAGCTTATCACCCCCAAACAGATGGTCAGACCGAGAGAGTCAACCGAGTTTTGGAAGATCTTCTCAGAGCATGTGTTTTGGAATTCGGGGGGTCATGGGAAGATCATGTTCATTTGGTGGAATTTGCATATAATAACAGTTACCAGTCAAGTATTGGTATGGCACCGTATGAAGCATTGTATGGAAGGCCGTGTAACTCTCCGACATGTTGGTTGGAAACTGGAGAAAAGATGATACTTGGGCCAGAAATGATTCGTCAGACTACGGATTTATAGAGATCATTCGGCGACGAATGAAGGCAGCCCAAGATCGCCAGAAAGGTTATGCCGATAAGCGTCGTAAGGATTGGGAATTCGACGTGGGTGATATGGTTTTTGTGAAGATTTCTCCTCTGAAGAATGTTATTCGATTCGGGAAGAAAGGGAAATTGACTCCGAGATTTGTTGGACCGTTCCCGATCATCGAGCGAATTGGAAAGCTCGCTTATAGATTGGAGTTACCGAAAAAGATGGCGGGTATGCACAATGTTTTTCATGTATCTTATCTACGGAAGTATGTGCATGACTCGAATACGGTGGTTTCTGCTGATAGCTGTGAAGATTTAGAGGTTGATCCAGTTGTTACGAGACCTCGTAAGCCGCTTCGTGTTGTTGAAACCGACACGAAACAGCTTAGGAGGAAGACGGTTACGTTGCTCAAGCTACAATGGAGTGATGATGTTAACGATTGTACGTGGGAGGAGGAAGAGGGGATGAAAGCAGCTCATCCTGAACTCTTCGAGGTATGGCCCTAAGGTGTCGTGACATCTTACGAATTTGTAACTTGTTCTAGTCTTAGAATTCTGCATGCTAGGCTAGTAATTGGATGCATGGTTTGTTGATTGCTATGGATGGTAGGCATGCGGAATAACTTTGGTTGCTCTTGTTTGTTTGGAATTTCGGGGGCGAAATTACTAAGGGGGAGAGAATGTAACGACCCGTATTTTTACGGATCGAAACATTGTTAAACTGTTGGCATTGGGTTGTTAGTATTGTTAAGTCGTTCAGAGTTTAAGTCATGTGGAAGCTTAAGTCATTGGCCGACTTATAGGGTTTGGAACGACTTAAGGGTTAGAGCGGCTTATAGGAGCTGCCGACTTAAGAGATTTAACGAGTTAACGAGTTAGCAGAGCTAGCGAGTTAAGGTGTGGACCGACTTAGTGAGGTAGAACGACCTAAGGAGTTAGCCTGTGTAGTGGTTAAGTCGTGAGGAAGTTGGCTTAGGTCGTGTGATAGTTTGAGTTGGAGGAGCGACTTAAGGAAGCTAGGAGTTAACGGCTTAGGTTGTGAGACTCTGTGTGCTGGGCTGGGTCGGCTAGGTGATAAGTCGTAGACGAGATAAGGCTTAACTCGTGTGGTCCTGTGTATAGTTGAGTTGTGTGCGTGTTAGGTCGGTAGGTCGTGGAAGCGCATGAGTGTTAGGCCGCGTAATGGCCTAGGTCGCTGGGTAGTTATGTTAGTGCATTAATAAGGCTTAAGTCGTGAGTCGTGCACCTCTGTTGAGTCGTAAGTTGTTAGGATGGCCTTGTCGTTAAGTCGTATACTGGCTTGAGTCGTTAGGTCGGCGCTTGGGCTTAAGTCGTGAGCTGTGAGCCGCGTTGAGCTGTGTTTGTGTTGAGTCATGTTAAGGCATGAGCCGTTGAGTCGCATGAAGCATGAGTCGTTAGGCCGTGTTAGTTAGGTCGTTGGGTCGTATGGGGTTGCTAAGTCGTGAGTCAGCTGCAGTTAGGTCGTGGGCGACTCATGGGGACGACCAACTCAAGGGGATTTCTGCCTATAAATAGAAGGGGTTCGCCTCACTTTTTGGCACCGGATTTTGAAGCGACGAAGTGCTGCCATTTTGAGAGCTCGACTACAACACTTCTTCACTTCTTTTCTCCACTCTAATCTAGTGATTCCTTCCATCTAAATTGAAGATCAAATCGAAGATCCAAGAGCCAAAGTTGAAGATTTCCATCCATTGAAGGGATATTTCATCGATTGAAGTGAGATTTTGCCGGATCAAGCTTAGTTCTTCGCTGTCCAGATCTTAAGTTGTTATCTTTTGAGGTGTTTACGTGATTCGGTGAGTGGTGGTTATCTCTCACACGGACCCAAAGGAGTATATTGGATCGGTGGTTTGTTTATGTGTTAAAGATAGTGATTTCGTGTATTTTCTTAAGTCTGCATGTAGATCTATGGTTAATGATGATTCAACACCTACTTTACTACATGTTCACTTATGCAAGTTATTCATCAAGTTGTAGAGGTATTGTTCATGATTCATGCTTGTTAGATTGCATGTTAGATTTGGACTCTTTATTTACGAAATTGCCATCATTGTTGTAATTGTTTATTTAGATCTTGTTTGAATGATTGATTGCTTGGATTAATGTTTGATTTGATTGATTAGTTGATTGATAACTTGATTTGGGCAAGTTGGTCGAAGATGATTCAAAAGCTAAGTGGAAAGGCTCTTGAATAAGGAAAGCTGCTTGTGGCATATGAAGCGGATGTTGAAGCTCATATGGATAGATTTGACGATGATGTTGAGATGGGACTTTGCCATGATGCGATGAGGCAAACCATGATGTTGAGATGGGACTTTGCTATGATGCGATGAAGCAAAGTATGATGTGAGAAAGCCTTGGTTTAATCCAGACGGGATCATTCCAAGCATGTTGATAACTCGATGATGCGATTCGAGTTGTTGATAATGGTGGGCTCGAGAGGCGCTTGGGCTAGTATGAGAATAGTCGTCGAGGAGGATGACTAGAAGGCTAAGATTTCATCGTTATTGAAGGTTCTATCATGCTCAAAGCAAGAGTACGTTGGGACGGGCTGCGACGACGTGCTAGTACTCTGGGTAGTTGCGAAAATTCCTAGGCACGGGCTGCGACGACGTGCGGAGTTATGTCTAGAACCGGGGTTACCATTAGCCCTTGACAGGCGGTCATTCAACTAACGGTGATATCGAGGCAATGATAACAGTGATAGCCAGAGTCATGGATGTTTGATTGTATCATCATTCGGCCTCAAGAGCGGTGTTTTCGGAGTGCTTATCTGATCTTGGTTTAGGCCTTGGGGGTTTGTACTTGGAAAACATCAACTTTGACTCGAGTTATAATTACTTTACTTTAAATGTCTGCTTTGTTATGCTTGTTTCTGCTTAGTGGGTCTGGGGGCTATCACTATAGAATGAGGTGGAGTGGGATGGTTGAGTTCCTATTCCTTTTATCCTTTATGCTCTTTTGGTATGTTTGATAGTTAATTTACTGCTCACTAAGACTGTTGTCTGACTCAAGGTTTTATGTTCAACTCTTATTACCTTGGGCTGTTCATCCATGTTGGGATGGGCAGACTAGGTAGCAGGTGACAGGTGCTGTTCTTGGCTACCAACGCTGTTAATGACGAAGACGAGCTGGAGGCTTTTGCATATTGTTTTCTTACTATATGTAATGGGTGTTCCGCTGTTTGTATATTCTCTGAGTGATATGTAGTGAGGCTTGATGTATTGACTTTGCTGATTGTTGTATCAAACCATTAGAGTCTATATGATGAGATTCTGTTATATGAAGCTTCACTATGTATATTTTCTATTGTATTTTGTCCATGCGCTGTGAGTAATACGATAGACTTTTCTGTGTTTACCTTACCCTGACCATCATCCATGGCTGCCTGGCACATCTTTCAGCGCACCATTTCCTTGTTTTCGTGCGGGAGTCATGGGCAGTCGTCACAATAGGCAATGTTTGTGTAGTGTTTTCCTATCTAGTTCACGAACCATGCACATCGTAAAGTCAAGTTTTACGGTTCTCCAAATCAATAAGTGTCGGACAGCTGAAAGGGCTAATAGCTTTATGATTGCAATTTGTAGGAGTTGTCACTTCGCTCCTACTTGGTGATGGATCGAGGGAAGCTTTAGAAACACCTATCCTAATAGGTTTAAACCGAGGAGTGGGGATTGTAGTTTCTTGAATGTTAGTGCTCCTTAGTCGACTGCTCAGGAGTCCTCTCCTTCTCCTCCTCTTCCTCATTTTCTCCTTTTTCCTCCTCTTTATACTCTTCCTCCTCGGTTTCTCCTTCCATGCTCTTTTATTCCTATACATTGACGACTCTCCTTTGAGCCAAAGGTTGTCTAGGCTGGCCAACATTGGTCGTTTCTTGCCTAGGGGTTGAGCCCCAGCTCTTAGTGTTCCAAGTGTCGAGCGTTAATAGAAGATCAAGCGTCCATTGTCAAGAAGACAGAACTAACATAGCTTTATATCAATGAGGAGGAAGGGAAGTATGGAGCTTAAGCTCCAATATAGTTTTAGGTCGGTGACCATTTTTCAAAGAGCATTGTTCATAACTATACCTAGTATCTCTACAAAAAGGATGAAGATGATTAAGGAATTCGGGTGAAGCAAAGGTAAACTATATAAACTTTGGAATATTAGATGTGGGACTTACGTCTAAAGAGTCATCCCTATGAAAATCTCATAGGGCAAACCAGAAAGAAGTATATTTTCTTAAACTCGCTCTATTTGTTATAAAGATCAACAATGACTCGATTAGAGTGGTATGCCTCAAAGAAGATATAGGATATGTTGTGGCACCACTGCTTCAAATTATACAAACATAAAATGTATGCCAGTTATGGCTCTTGTCCACGATAGTTGTCGAAGAGCATATAAGGTAAGCAAAACAACATATACATTCAGACGTAATTGAGAAGAAGCAAACCAAAGAGATTAGAGAACATGGTGTAAGAGTGAGTTAAATAGAGGAATAGCATCGAAGAGGCACATTAAATGTTGCAAGCCACGCACGACTAGTGAATTGTATGCCTGCTCAAATGATTGTGGAAGTCTAACTTCATCTTCCAAGATCCCATGTTTGTCGCAGATGCAGCAGAGACCCCCAGTGGTAAGATGAGAAGGTGAAGAAACCGATGGGTTATTGAATACAACTACTCCACCCATAGCTACGTCCGTAACTACATCGTTGTGAAGTTCTTCAATTATCACTAAATAAACTGCAACAACGGGTTCTCATTAGATATTAAATGGTCCTTCGACTTCCATTATGGATGAATTCCGCACAGAGCTAGAAGCTATAGTCGGAGAGGTAGAAGTAGAGGTGGTTGTAGCAATAATAAATCTATTAGTTTTCTGGAATCAGTCTTTCGTTAATGAAGTAATTCATTTTCCTAGAAGTTGGAGATTCTTGAATCATTGAAGATGAATGTCGGTGGAATGTGTAGTCCTAAACGTTTCAGCAACATAACCTAGCACAATCTTCGAATCCACAATGCTATTCTTGCGTCGACCGGTATAAATTGATTTAAGGTTTATGAAATGGCCCTAAGGCAACACAAGCTGGTTGAAACCGATGTAGCAATGGGATCTTCATCATGCTTACGCATCTCAATCACACTAAGATTCTTCCATCTCTATCTCAAATCCAATCGATGTTTGTAAGATCGATGAATTAGGTGTCGAATGGAGGAGGAATTGGCGAAGGCGAGGGCGATGTTAGGTTGAGTCATCCATGGTGAAGAGGAGGAAGTGACGTACCTTGGCTTGAGCTTTAGAGAAAGAGAGGCGGTGTAGATTGCTAGACGTTGAAAACCTAGGTTGAGAGGAAGCAAGGCCCGGAAAAGAGTCGATGGTTGCAATGAAAATGATATGGAAAACGTCCTAAGTGCTAGAGCTACACACACACACACATCTCGATCCATCGATGGACCAATACCGGTGTATAAAATGAATAGGAAACTTATTAAAAAAAATCTTTCACCTACAACCAATATAACTCTTAATGATACATGAAATAAAAGCTTCTATTCAAATTAGGATTTGGTCGCCGATTTTTATCAAAGCACACTTTGTACTCATAAGAGCGTACTTTGAGGGTGAGTATTATCTAAAAAAATTCACAACCAACAGTTCGATGATATTGGACCTCACATCTTGTTAGATTAGATGGTAGACTCAAAGACGATCAAGTAGAAGCATAACAAAAGGAAAAATGGAGGAATACTGGTTAAGTTCATGGAGCGGTACTGATCTGTCAAATTTCTTCATTTATCATAATTCTCAATAGATATGTAGAAGAACTTAGCTTATTGGCATCAAGGAAAGGTTAGTGCTAGAGGAAAAAATATACCTTGAAGAAAAATTAAGGAAGAAAAATGAAGTCATGAATCATTACTGATCCATGAATGGATTGGAACTTGGTCCATTTTTTTACTTGTTTTTCGTTCTAATCTCTTAGATCCTGATCTATGACATATTTTGATGGATTAGCTATGAAGATTTACAACTTTAGGGCCCAATAACATCTAACTACAACTATAAATACGAGTCTAAATGCTGCCAAATAAAAAGGTTAACTTCGCAAATTATTATTATATAACTAAGGAGTAGTGCTACCATTATAATTTTGGATAAAATTTCAAGATTGTGATTGTATTTGCTATTGGATCTGATGATAAAATGCATTAAAACATCAATAAAGTGGATCTAAGCATAGTCTAACCACTATAAATTCTTGTGTTTTGCTTTTTTATCTTTTCCTTTATATATTTGCATTCTCCAATTGATTTTTAGTTACTTGATTTGATATAGTGATATTGAACAATCATCCTCGTGAAATTATAGTTTATAATCCTCACAAATTCATTGTAAAAAATTACACGTAGTGTTTTTGGTTCTACACAGTCTTTTGGCCGGTGGTAAACCAATTTATTTTCTAAGAATATATCACATTTAAATTGGGTTTGAATTTCATCACCTCTCACAATGCCTACGATTAAACATTGTATTTCACAATGAAAAATTACCTAGAATTTGGACTAAAAAAAGTGCGAAAGTAATCTGCAGTCTAAATTTATGCAAACCACCCTAAAATCCATCTTAAATTTTATGATACGCAAATTTCACAATGTCTGATAGCGAAAAAAAAGAAAAAATCACTATAAGACAACCAAGGTTTAGCAACAACAATATGCCGTCAATGGCTGTCGGTAGCCGACGCTAGCCGATGCAAATAATCATCGCTTTTTAAATCGTCAATCATAGAAAAGACGATGGCTTTAGCAACGACCTCATCGTTAACTTTCGACGGCTAGGGATCGCATAACGTCGCTATCCTATAAAGGTTGATGGATATGTGGCATGAATTTATGCACCATGTATATGCCAATTGGTGGTTGGTAGTCGTCGCCAGATGCTACCAGACATCGGTGACTTGTGATTAATAGGTTGTCTTTAGCCATCAGTAACCTGGAACTTCTATTTTATAAAATAGATGCTATTTCAATCATCAAACCGCACATATATATTCATCTGTCTACCCACCTCATATCAACACATAATTTCAATTTCACTAGTATAACCATTGTATACATCGCATAATATAATACATATCATAATAACCAAGTTTATAACACAAAAATCAATATTTACATCAATATTCCATTAAACACCACAACCTTACCTACAAATCCTCATGTCCATCAAACAAAAAAACCATCAAACATCCACAAATCCATCAAATATTCACAACAACACAACCCTCATCGAACAAGTATCAAATCCATCAACACATGTCAAATAAGTACAAAACAACGTAACCAAATATCCGTAAAAACATAGCCATATGTACTCATCATCATTTCCTGACCCTTGCAAAGGAAATGTCCCATGCTCTACCATATAGTCACAATACGCTCACCTAGCAGCATAGTCAATCCTCCACTCTTCCGCCAATCGTTCAACTCCGCTATCTAATCTCTAAGTTGTGTTATCTCTTGATTATAAGTAATATTAGATAAAAAAAATTAATTTAGTTAATGAAGTAGTTAAACTCAATAAACATTACCTTCTGATTGCCGTAACCATTTCATCTACTTCGCGTTGTGTCGGCCTGTCAGTCATGGCATCGAAAATCCTATCCTCCTCCTCAACGGTTAACTCCTCTCAGCCGATGGATTGCTGCATTGTGCTCGCTCCGTTTCAAATATTTCCTACGATTAGGAATAGAATTTACCATTATAAATATTCAATTTATAATTTATGTAATGTGAAATAAATGAAAAAATTAAAGCATGTTTACCATTATAGCTTGAGATTTAGGGTCAGTCTAAGTAAACGTAACTGGGTCATCATCATTGGTGTGCTCGATGGCATGTGTCTGAGTGAAGACCTATGCATATATAGGCTTATGGGCCTTCTCCTTAGCCTAGAAGTATATATGAATGAACAGTGCATATATATGATTAAATATTGTTATAATTATTTTATAATCACAATTTATAAAGTTACCATTTCCTTCCGATATTATTGGAAGGATTTTGAGACACCACAGTGTTAATGACTACCTTTGATGTGCACGTAAATATGCATATTTTTACCACCATATTTAACCTATTTAAATTAAATAAATGATCATATTGGGTGTTTTAACATGTTTAAACCAAAATTCAAATTATTTTCAAATCGTCACATATTCATCTTCATCCAAGGGCAAAATGGTCATTTTTATGCATATATTAATTTGAGAAAATTTAATTAGAAATTTCCATTGTAACGACCCACTATTTTGTACAATTCAAATTTGACAATAAAACCACACTTGTCGCACTTAAATAATTCAAAACAATAAATTGTAATATAATTTGGAGCAAATAAAACCAATCATGGAATCACAGACATAGAATATCAGAATAACTCGCAGTGGAAATAAAATAACCAAAATAGTTCATAAAGCTACTACAAACATAGTCTCAAAACAAGTACAAAATACTAGAGTCTAAGGTAAATACAATACGAAATCCCAATACATATATATCCACTAATACATAAGCTGAATAGAAATAACTGAATGGAAATATGTGACAACTAGATAAATAGATAAACTCCAGCAAATCCTCTATCTCCATAAGATGAAATCCAAAGTTGATACTCTGGCTGACCCGAGCGCAAAGCAAAAACACAAAACACTCAAGTTAAGACATAATATACTTATACAATGTAAACCAACTCAAGTGAACTGAAATAGAAATGCATAAGTAACTTAAAGGATGCTTGGGACCGCCCATACTTTGAGGATCCGTTAAATTATCTACTATGTAGTAATATACACTATTAAAATATAATGTCTAAAGTAAAGTATAATATATTTTTAAAAATAGCGTTAAGGCTTTACATTTTCCACCTTAACACATTTTATAGTGCCAATAGTCTATACAGTATCATAGTTCCTCCTGGTCGGGAAGCCACCAAAGGATACTCCATAGGTACGATACAAATCAAACTCGTAGTAAATCACGCTAAGGTAGGTGACACGGTACAACTAGACAATGGCAGGGTAGATATACCAATTGCACTTCCGGACCGGTGGTAACGCATAACCCCAGCTACCGTCCACCTCGAGCCACACTCTCAAAAATCAAAGGTGCGCACCAAATCAATCACAAAGTAATAGAATGGCATATAAAGAAGTGTATCCGATCAGAGGAGCTACCTCGTTAGCTCGTCGATTGCTCCTGTTTTAGCCACCTTATGCCAACTCACGGGAGTCGAGTCCACGTATATACCTCAATAAAACATTGCCACCATCCTACTTCATTCTGAAATCTCCCCCGTATACACAGTTGTTAAAGTGGTTTTCGGAGTTGGCAGAGAGTATGACAACTTCCGCTCCCGGTCTCTTTAACAACCAAACGTTATTATAACTCATGGTTATATTTATTTCAAATGGTTTACATTTCAAAACAAACATTTCCATTTCAAAAAAACCATTTAAACCAAATGCTATTACTCTTCCAAAATAATATCCATTCCAAAATGGTAATACTTCCAAATCAATATTCTTAGTCATAACACTTTAAAAATGTAATAATTTAGATATCATAAAACTTAAAAAATGTGAACCTTATATAATAGCTTTTCAAAATGTTATCTTTTATAAATACAACATTTTAAAGACATAAACTAAAGTAGTATAACACTTTTGACAACATAACTTAAATAACGTACCATTTCGGAAATGCTACCAATTCTACTATAATATTTTAAACATCATTTCTTAGATTTAAAATCATAGTTATTTATTATACAAAAAAATCCATTTTAAAAAATAAATTCTATCACTATTACTAGGTCAGATTTAAAACTCCATATTAAATTAAATTTAATTATTGGGTTCTTTATCATAGTTAAAATCTTTAAAGTTGGTTTTTTGACCAATTATTTACTTATAAAATCTTAACTTATTAGAACCAATATATATTATTTAAAAATCATTTAAATCAAAATTTTGTTAAAATTTCATATATTTAAAGATTTAAAATACTTAATAATTTTTGGAAAACTATTATTTGAAAATTAACCATGGGTCTGTATAATCCGCAATCTCAAGTCAAATAAAGATTCAAAATACTTAATAATATATTTAAAGATTCCAAATACTTAATAATTTTTGGAAAACTATTATTTGAACCCGCAATCCCAAGTCAAATAAAATAAATATCGCTTGAGCCTATCATTTCAGCTCATAATGATTTTTCCCTATTCTAAAGTCGGTTCGGGTATGTATCATTTCAACCCATAGTGACTCTATACTAACTGGGAACTTGCAGTGTGAGAAGCGAAATAAAATAAACAGTATAACATAGCATATCATATCAGGTGATGTAACAGGTATATAATCAGGTCATAACATCATATCATGTCATGTAATAAGCATATATGAACTTAGATCATCATAACATATCAACTACTACACATTCACAAGTCATTGTTTCACAATTATATAAGTACAAATGTCGAGAGTGATAACTCACCATCTATAGCTAGAGATGACAATACGAGACACACAACCAAACTCCGAAAAGCACGACAAAGCATGAACTAGACTCGAGTAGATGGAGAGCCAAGATCCAAGTCTTATAAACAACAAACACTAAACATACATAAGTATATAATTCAACACATAACTATGAATCCAAACAATGTACAAATATAAATAAAAATGAAGCACAAATTGGTTAACCCATTCAAATAGGCTCGGCCACTTTCAAAATTGGCTAGATCATCATCAAACAAGCTCGGCCAAGGCTTGTTTGAAAGAAAGCATGTTCGGCCATGGTAACAAAAGGCACGACAATGGGCTAGAATGTGAAGAGATGGCAAGGCAAAAGGTCAAGGAGAAGGCAAAAAGACAAGGAAATGGTTCCTATTGGGTTCAGCCACTACACAAATGGGCTCGGCCTGGGTTTGTTTGCTTGGTCATGTCATATCAGGAGTGGTACGGCCTGGAGATGGGATGGTCATGGCAAGGAAAAGGAGGAAGTGGAATTGGTGGTGGCCGAGGCAAGCAAAGAGGAAGGGGATGATATGGTTGGCTTGGCTAGGGTTTCTACAAGCTTTGGTGATGGAGTTTGGATCTGTGGAAGTCACGGCCTGGGTAGTGGAGATGAGGTGATGGAGATGGTCGGTCATAGGTGGTGATATGGTGGAGAGATGGTCGGCAAAAGGAGCATGGCCGAACTAGCTTGGAAATAAAAGAGAAAGGAAAAGAAAAGGAGAAGAAGAAGGAAAAACTTAATGTAAAATTTTTGCTCAGGAGATGGAAAATGAGAAGAGATGAGAAAGGAAATGTTTTAAATGGCTATGACAAATGGATAGGCATCTATTCAAGTTGAATAGATTAAGTAATGTCTCTTAGGAAAATAACAAGCCTATTAGCCAAGCCTACTTGCAAACAAGCCCAAAAATCCAAATAAAAGATCAAATCCAAAACAAAAATTGAAATATAAATAAAATAGAAAATTGGAGAATAGAAAATAAATAATAAAATACAAAAAATAATCGCGTGTAAATCGCTGAATTTTATCAGATTTAAAAAGTATGAAACAGAATTTGACGAAACAAAAAAAAGAACGAATATCAGAATCAAATTCAACTTGAAAGAAAAAGATTGGAAATTTAAAATTCAAAATTTAAAATTCCAACTAAAAGTCAAAGTTTGACCAAAGTTGACCAAAATAAAAATTTCCAGAAAATCATTATTTTATTATATTTGGAAAAATAACTATAAGCAAAATCCAAAAGTTCATTTGAAAATTCCAAAATTCCAATTTTTAAATGATTTAAAATCAAAACTTCAAATAGAATTGAATTAAAAATATTTTTTAAAAATTATAGGTTGTTACACTCTTCCCCACTCAAAACTTTTCGTCCTCGAAAAGGAACGAGACACAAGAAAACAAAGAAAGATAGGATAGAATAGTGAACAGTATCTGAAACAAACAATTCCGGATTTGAAGCACGCATGCTCTCCTCCGTCTTCCAGGTACAATCCCGTTCATCAGTACTCCATTGCACTTTGTCCAGGTTGACTGATTTCCTTCTCTGCTGCTTCGTACCTCTATCGACGGTACGAAGTGGCTTCCTCTCGACAATAAGATTAGGCTCAATATCCAAACTCTCAAGAGCAAAAGGATGGACAATCAAAGATGGATCATGCAGATATCGACGAAGATGCAAAACATGGAATACATTATGCACTCCAGTAAACTTCTCAAGAAAATCCAGACGATAAGCTAAAGAACTAATCCTCTCCAAGATGCGGAAAGGATCAACAAACTAGGAGCAAGCTTCCCTCTCCGACCAAACTGAATTACATTCCTTAAGGGAGAGACCTTAAGGAAAACCTGATCACCAACAGAAAACTCCAAACTCCTCCAAGTCGATCAGCATACTTCTTCTGCCTATCCTGAGCACTCCTCATCATCTTAATCTCCTCAACCTTCTCAGAAGCCTCTAAAATCATATCAGGACCAAGAACTAAATGATTACCGAGTTCAATCCAGCAAGATGGAGATCTGCAAGGTCGTCCGTAAAGAGCAGTAAATGGAGACATTGCAATACTAGCCTGAATTCAAAGACGAAATGAGATGGATAAAAGATTAAGATAAGATTAGAATAGAAGAGTGTAATATACCCGATAACTGTTGTTGTAGGTGAATTCAACAAGATGGAAATGATCTTTCCAAGTTCCTCCATAATCAAGAACACAGGCACGAAGAAGATCCTCTAGAATCTAATTCACTTTTTCCGTTTGACCGCTGGTCTACGGATGGTAACCAGTGCTCAGATTCAGATGAGTACCCAAAGATTCCTGAAAAGCTCTCAAAAACTAACTGGTAAAGATAGGATCTCTATCACAAACAATACTAATAGGAACACCATGAAGACGAACAATCTCCCTCATATAGATCTCAGACAAACTAGAAGCAAAACGGGTAGACTTAACCGGAATGAAATGAGCTGACTTGGTCAATCTATCCACAATAACCCAAATACTCTCATTACCCCTCCTAGTCCTTGGTAATCCATCAATAAAATCCATAGAAACATGTTCACCTTTCCAATTGGGAACCTCAAAGGGCTGCAATAAACCAGGGGTCTTCTGATGATCGGCCTTGACTTGCTAACAAGTCGCACACCTACTAACAAAGATAGAGATATCTCGCCTCATACCTCTCTACCAATAAAGCTTCTTCATATCCTGATACATCTTCATCACACCAGGATGAATAGAAAGTATGGATCGATGATTTTCTCGAAGTAACTCTTTCCTTAACCCATCGACATTCGGGACACAAATCCAATTATTAATCCTCAAAACCCCTCTATCATCGTTCTAAGCTCCACTACCATCAGGACTACTACCACCAAACCTATTACGAACATTCTCCTTAATCAATCTAATAATCTTATCCTTATCCTTCTTAACAATAATACGATCCAAAAGAGGAGAAGAAGAAACAACAAGTTGACATAACATAGCCTTATTCCGACTCAAAGCAACGACCACAACATTAGCTTTCCCAAGGGTATAGCTAATGTCAAGATTATAAGAAGCAAGAAACTCAAGCCACCTAACCTGACGCCGATTCAAGTCCTTTTGGGTGAGATATACCTCAAAGACTGATGATTAGTAAAGAGCTCAAACCTAGCACCCAAAAGATGATGCCTCCAAAGCTTCAAAGCAAAAACCACAGGAAGCAATTCCAAATCATGAGCTGCATAATTGGCTTCATGGGTCTTCAACTGGTGACTGGCATAAGCAATGACATGCCCATCTTGCATCAGAACATCTCCCAAACCTTCACGACTAGCATCAGTGTATAACGTTAATCCCTTATTTCTATTTGGAACGACAAGCACTGGTGCATAAGTAAGCTTACGCTTCAACTCATTGAATGGAGCTTCACACTTATCATTCCATATAAACTTAGCATTCTTACGAGTCAAAGCGGTGAGAGGTGCAGCAATCCAAGCAAAATTCTCAATGAATCTCCGATAATAACCGGCAAGGCCCTGAAAACTACGAATATCAGATGGAGTCTTAGGAATTTCCCAATCTTGCAACAGAATAGGGATAACTAAGGACCACAGAAAAGACAGAATGATCAATTACAGAAAGAGAAGAGAAGAAAAACTTACATTGATCGCAGCGATCTTAACTGGATCGACAGTAACTCCATTACTAGAAACAATATGCCCGAGAAATCGGACTTCATCCTTCCAGAAATGTCATTTCGAGAATTTAGCCTTCAACTGATGATTTCTAAGAGTCTCCAGAACAAATTTTAAATGCGACTCTTGCTCATCCCTTGACTTGGAGAAGACAAGGATATCATCAACAAAGACTAGAACAAACTTGTTAAGCACATCACGAAAAACATGATTCATCAAATCAACAAAGACGGCTGGGGCATTAGTCAAATCAAAGGCATAACTAACCATTCATAGAAACCATTCTCAGAACGGAAAGCAGCCTTGGGAATACTTTCCTCAGCAACTCTGAGCTGATGAAAACCTATGGCAAGATCAAGCTGAGAGAAAACAGTAGCTCCATGGAGCTGATCAAACATATCATTGATGCGAGGCATATGATATCAGTTTCTCATAGTGAGCTTGTTCAACTCCCTATAATCAAGATACATTCTCAAAGAACCATCGGACTTAGTGATGAAAACCACTACTGATCCCCATTCAGAATGGCTAGGTTGGATCAGACCCTTTGAGAACAAGTCCTCAATTTTCTTCCCTAACTCAATCTTCTCACGGGATGCCATTCTTCTGCAAGGAAGAACTACAGGTCAAGCTCCAAGAGTAAGATCAATGCGGAAATCAATTTCTCGCTTAGGGGATAAAGGAGTGACTTCATCAAATACATCAGAATAGAGTTTGACCATAGGAGTCAAATGAATATCACCAGGAGAAGAATCAAGAGAATAAATAAAACTGCTAGAAAAATCCTGAGGCAAACGGCACTGAATCACCAAAGAATCACCCTTGTCACCGATAAGAGAAACAGTTCGGGTTTTACAAGAGATAACGGCTTCATGCCTCTTCAGCCAATCACCTTCAAGCAATAGATCAAAAGTATCAATACCCAAAACACAGAAATCACCAGAAATACGATAACCAAAATAAAAGAGTTTCACCCTTCTACAAATCCTACTAACTTTCGTAGGACCACCAATAGGATTTTTAACACACAAAGATTTAAGAGCATACTCGGGAGAAAGAAGATGCCGAACTTATCACAAAGATCCATAGAAATAAAGCTATGGGAAGCTCCAGTATCAAATAGAACAAGAACAGGAAAATTAAATAGAGAAAAAGTGCCCTGAAGAGTAGCTTGGGTATCACTAGGAGGAGCAGGAGCAGGAGTAGGAGCCGGTGCAGGTGAAGAAAGAGAGGTAACAACAAAGATACCAGAGGGCTTGCCTTTCTGTCGAGTGGGACAATTATACTTGAAATGGCCAGGCTGCAAACAGATATGGCAGAGATCACGCCTAGTCAACTAAGCTGGAGGAGCATCAGCACCAACTGAAGTAGGGCAACTATTGGCATAGTGTCCCTTCTGATCACACTTAAAGCAAGAATGGAAGATAGTCGATAGGCTGCCTCTGAGAAGAAGAAGATCCCAAACCTCGAGTCTTCTTCCAATTCTTCTTCTGCTGAAAAAAGTTAGGCTTTCTCTTCTTAGGATTACCAAAGAAAGGCTTAGATGAAGTGGCACGAGAAACAGAAAGATCCTTAGAAGTAGGATTCTCATATCTAATGGCCATATCCATCAGACTAGTGAAAGGGCTATGCACATGAGAGATGAGACGATCATAATACTTCGGGCGAGCACCAGCTATGAACTTCTCATTCTTATAGAGAGGAGTGTCAATCAGATTAGGACCAACTTTGGAATGCTCATTGAAATTCCTCTCATACTCAGGAAATGACATATCACCCTTCTTAAGATCCATGAACTCTCGATAAAGCTGAGACTTCCCTGCCTCGGGCATCCACTTTATCACAAAAGCATCCCTAAAGCACGATAACGAACATAAGAAAGATTTCAAAAGAGAAAGCTGAACCAAATTCAAAACTAACACAAAAATGATACCTAAACTACTCCCAAGAAATGTCAGCCTCAATAGTGTGAGCTGTAACAGACTCCCGCCAATCCAAGGCTGCTCCCTTAAACTGCCAAGCTACCAACTGACGCTTGTGAGCATCAATGATCTCAAGACCGGAGAAAATCCTCTCCAATCCTTTCAACCATGCTGAGCCTCGATAATGCTCTCTAATCCGGTAAAATTGGTACCACTAAGCTTAGTGTATTCCTTACAGAGAGTAGTGAACCTAATGGGTGCAACAGGATCAGGAACTGGGGCAACACCATGACCTCTACCTCTGGCATTCCTACGATTCATCCTGGAAAAATAAAGAATGAATTTTAGGACAAAGGTAATTGAAAGACAAAGACAAGATTAGATAAGATAAGATTCAACTAGAATGAATATCCTAAACAAAGAAATTACTATACTAACAAGGTGGATAAAGGAAGGAAAGAAGTTAAGAAAAAATTGATTTCAAAACAAGAAAGGTTTATATCAAAATAATCTTTAAAATCCTTTAAAATCATTCGAAAATCATTTTATACTTTAAAATACATTCTCTCACAAAGAAATGATTCTAAGATTGATTTCACTCATTCTAGGGTATTTCTACCCTATCTCTAATGAGTTTTTGCTCCGCAGGCTAAGGTTTGCCTAAAAACAAAGCTCTGATACCAAATGTAACGATCCACTATTTTGTACCATTCAAATTCGACAATAAAACTACACATGTCAGACATAAATAATTCAAAATAATAGATTGTAATATAATTTGGAGCAAATAAAACCAATCATGGAATCACAAACACAGAATATCAGAATAACTCGCAGTGGAAATAAAATAACCATAGTAGTTCATGAAGCTACTATAAATATAGTCACAAAACAAGTACAAAATACCAGAGTCCAAAGTAAATACAATAAGAAATCCCAATACATATATATCCACTAATACATAAGATGAATAGAAATAATAGAATGGAAATAGATGACAACTAGATAAATAGATAAACTCCAGCAAATCCTTTAGCTCCAGAAGATGAAATCCAAAGCTGATACTCAGGCTGACCCGAGCGCAAAGCAAAAATACAAAAACACTCGAGTTAGGACATACATACTTATACAATGTAAACCAACTCAAGTGAACTAAAATAGAAATGCACAAGTAACTTAAAGGATGCTTGGGACCGCCCATCCTTTAAGGATCCGTTATACTATCTACTATGTAGTAATATACGCTATTATAATAATGTCTAAAGTAAAGTATAATATATTTTTAAAAATAGTGTTAAGGATCTACATTTTCCACCTTAACACATTTTATAGTGCCAATAGTCTATACAGTATCATAGTAAACCACCAGAGGATACTCCATAGGTACGACACAAAATAAACTTGCAGTAAATCACGTTAGGGTAGGTGATACGGCACAACTAGGCAATGTCAGGGTAGATATACCAATTGCACTTCTGGACCGGTGGTAATGCATAGCCGCAGCTACCGCCCACCTCGAGTCACACTCCTAAAAATCAAAGGTGCGCACCAAATCAATCACAAAGTAACAAAATGGCATACAAAGGAGTGTGTTCGATTATAGAAGCTACCTCATTAGTCCGTCGATTGCTCCTATTTTACCCACCTTATGCCAACTTATGGGAGTCGGGTCCACGTATATACCTCAATAGAACATCGCCGCTATCCTACTTCATTCTAGAATATCCACCGCGTACACAGATGTTAAAGTGGTTTTCGAAGTTGGCAGAGAGTATGACAACTTCTGATCCCAGTCTGTTTAATAATCAAATGTTATTATAACCCATGGTTATATTTATCTCAAATGGTTTACATTTCAAAAAAAACATTTCCATTTCAAAAAAACCATTTAAACCAAATGTTATTACTCTTCCAAAATAATATCCATTCCAAAATGGTAATACTTCCAAATCAATATACTTAGTCATAACACTTTAAAAATGTAATAATTTAGAAATCATAACACTTGAAAAATGTGACCCTTATATAATAGCTTTTCAAAATGTTATCTTTTAGAAATACAATATTTTAAGTACATAACCTAAAGTAGTATAACACTTTTAACAATATTACTTAAAGAACATAGCATTTTGGAAATGCTACCAATTCTACTATTACATTTTAAATATCATTTCTAAGATTTAAAATCATAGTTATTTACTATACAAAACATATCCATTTTAAAAAATAAATTCTATAACTATTACTAGGTTAGATTTAACACTCCGTATTAAATCAAATTTAATTATTGAGTTCTTTATCATAGATAAAATCTTTAAATTTGGTTTTTAAACCAATTATTTACTTATATAATCTTAACTTATCAGAATAAATATATATTATTTAAAAATCATTAAATCAAAATTTAGTTAAAATTTCATATATTTAAAGATTCAAAATACTTAAAAAAAGTTGGAAAACTATTATTTTAAAATTAACCATGGGTCTGTATAATATTTCTAACCTAGGCCAAGTGACATAGATATGTATCATTTCAATCTGTAAAATATAATATTCCTAGGTTCAATCATTTTGTACCCGCAATCCCAAGTCAAATAAAATAAATATCGCTTGAGCCTATCATTTCAGCTCATAATGATTTTTCCCTATTCTAAACTCCGTTCGGGTATGTATCATTTCAACCCATAGCGATTCTATACTTACAGGGAACTTACAGGGTGAGAAGCAGAAATAAAATAAATAGTTTATCATAGCATATCATATCAGGTGATGTAACAGGTATATAATCAGGTTATAACATCATATCATGTCATGCAATAAGCATATATAAACTTAGATCATCATAGCATATCAACTACTACACATTCACAAGTCATTGTTTCACGATTTGTTTGCACAAAAAATGGGTAAACACCCCCAAGTCGTATGATTTAGTTGATTATATGTTGTTCTTAGTGATTTGGGTGATTTATGCAAATATATAAAATAGATGGACTAAACTATAAAAGACACACAGATTTATAGTGGTTCGGCCAGAATGTGCCTACGTCCACTTTATATGTTATTCTCCTTTTCTCTTCGGATTACAAGTACAAAGATTTTATTACAAGAGTATGAAAGTTGTTCGAAAGTTCTATCCGTGCTTGAGTTCTCAAACTTGTCTGCCATTGTTGCACCCCTGCCCCTCTATTTATAGAGTGAGGTTGGGGGCAGGGGTCTTGGACGTACATAGCTGCTGGTGGGCCTGAGCTGATGTATTCTGGCCTGGCGGCGTTGGTCCGGTAACACCTTCCTCATGTTGGTTCGGCAGTGGTGGTATGCCTCTGGTTCGGTAGTGAATGGTATGTGGGTTGGTCCGGTGGTGAGGGCGTAGCTTGGTCCGGTGGTGAGTGGTTCGGTGGTAGGTGAAGTAGGTTGGTTAGGTGGTAGGTGAAGTAGGTTGGTTCGGCAGGCAGGTGGAGTGTGTTGGTTCGGCAGTGCCTTAGAGGTGAGAAGTAGGTTGATTCGGTGGTAGGTGACTCGGTGGTATCTCCTTGCTTTTGGCTCGGCGGCATCTTCCCCCTTTTTGGTTCGGTAATACCGGTCTAGTGAAAACACGCCCAACACTTGCCCCCCAAAGCGGGGCATATGCTCGCATATACCGCGTTTTGTTTTAGCTTGGACATTCTCATCCGGTCCTGTGTGCCGAACCAGTTGTCCGGTCGCTCCCATTTGCCTATAAGTATGGGCGTCATGCTTTCGTTATTCCCTACCGAGTGAGATAGCCGAATCAACTGAGTGCCGAACCAAACTTGACTGTTCCAAATAGCCGAATCAACCGAGCACCGAATCACACTTAACTACCGAACCAGGTGAGTTTGCTTTTGCCGAATGAACTTTTATGGCTGGACTACCGAATGGGACAGGGGGTTCGAATACCGA
This sequence comes from Allium cepa, assembly GCA_030765085.1. Lineage (NCBI taxonomy): Eukaryota > Viridiplantae > Streptophyta > Magnoliopsida > Asparagales > Amaryllidaceae > Allium > Allium cepa. The sequence goes on from CM060935.1 coordinate 67,437,271, forward strand.
ATGAACTTTCATTTTTGAATTGCCGAATGAAACTTGGGGATTTGAGTGCCGAATGGACCTTATATACTTGAATTTTTATGTTTTGAATTATAAACAACAAATACCAAACATACATAAGTATATAATTCAACAAATAACTATGAATCGAAACAATGTACAAATATAAATAAAAATGAAGCACAAATTGGTTAACCCATTCAAATGGCTCGGCCACCTTCAAAATTGGCTAGATCATCATGAAACAAGCTCGGCCAAGGCTTGTTTGAAAGCAAGCATGTTCGGCCATGGTCACAAAAGGCATGGAAATGGGCTAGAATGTAAAGAGATGGCAAGGCAAAAGGTCAAGGAGAAGGAAAAAAGACACGGAGATGGTGCCTATTGGGTTCAGCCATTACACAAATGGGCTCGGCCTGGGTTTGTTTGCTTGGTCAGGTCAGGTCATCATCATGAGTGGTACGGCCTAGAGATGAGATGGTCATGGCAAGGAAAAGGAGGAGGTGGAATTGGTGGTGGCCGAGGCAAGCAAAGAGGAAGGGGATGTTATGGTGGGCTCGGCTAGGGTTTCTACAAGCTTTGGTGATGGAGTTTGGATCTGTGGAAATGACGGTTTGGGTAGTGGAGATGAGGTGATGGAGATGGCCGGTCATAGGTGGTGATATGGTGGAGAGATGGTCGGCAAAAGGAGCATGGCCGAACTAGCTTGGAAACAAAAGAGAAAGGAAAAGAAAAAGAGAAGAAGAAGGAAAAACTTACTGCAAAATTTTTGCTCAGGAGATGGAAAATGAGAAGAGATGAGAACAGAAATGTTTTAAAAGGCTATGACAAATGGATAGGCATCTATTCAAGTTGAATAGATAAAGTCATGTCTCTTCGAAAAATAACAAGCCTATTAGCCAAGCCCACTTAAAAACAAGCCCAAAAATCCAAATAAAATATCAAAGCCAAAACAAAAGTAAAAAATAGAAATAAAATAGAAAAATGGAGAATAGAAAATAAACAATAAAATACTGCAAATAATCGTGTGTAAAATGCTGAATTTTATCAGATTTGAAAACTATGAAACAGAATTTGACGAAACGAAAAGCAGAACGAATATCGGAATCAAATTCAACAACAAAGAAAAGATTGAAAATTAAAAATTAAAAATTAAAAATTTCAATTAAAAGTTAAAGTTTGACCAAAGTTGACCAAAATATAAAATTTTCAGAAAATCCTTATTTTATTATATTTGGAAAAATAACTATAAACAAAATCCAAAAATTCATTGGTAAATTCAAATTCCAATTTTTAAATGATTTAAAATCAAAATTTCAAATAGAATTGAACTAAAAATGTTTGTTAAAAATTTTGGGTTATTACATCCATATCATTTTATAGGAATTTGGCTTTATATACAAGTGGTTTTATGAAGATATATGCGTGCATAAGAGTGAATACAAAGGAATGGAGATGGAAATAATTCATTTCATGGATCACGGGAGACCCCACCAACCCATCTAAGTTAATGTATAAATTAGAGGCTAATGCACATGCTAATAGAGTTTAAAGCTTCATGCACACTTAAATGATGATTATTTTTTGCTAATGGTTACTTTGCCTCCACACTTTCTAAGAGGGTATTTTGGGAATTCCCCAAAAAAAGTGGATTAGGGTTTCATACATGTATAAATACCCCTTATGTTTCATGTAACTCTCTTCTTCTTAGTCTCCTTAGTCTAGGAATAAAAATAAACAAAGCTCTTCTCTTTTCTTTTTCATGTCTACTCAGCCATTTTTTATTTCATATAACTTTTCTTTTTATACAACGTAGTTAATGTTCTTTTACATTTACATGCTCTCTTCCATATTTTGTTAGCATCTTAGTTTACCTTTCATGCAAGTAGGTTAGTTTTTCTTTTATTTAGCTCTTTTTCCTCTTCTTTTTGTTTCATGTTGCAATCTATATTTGTTGATTTGATAACAAATATGAGAGGCTAAACCCCTTCAGTTTAGGGGTAATGAAATTCTCTAATTATATAATTTCAACGTTTTGATAATTATGGATCTCTCTTTTTAGGCTTAATGGAAACATTGGACGTGATTTAATGTTGTTTAGCTTTGAATTTGATAGTCTATGTTGTTCATAACAAATAGGCTATGCTTAAACAAACAAAACAAAAATTGCCTCTTCATCTAAATATGATTATGGTAAAGAAGTGAAGGTCGAAACTAAAACTTGATGGCCTATATTTCTAAACAATAGTTAATAGGTCATGCTTAAAATATATTTCATTTTCAACTTGTTGTCATTTTTCATTAGAGTTAAAAGTTGTTTAAGGGGTGTGTAATAGTTTGATGGCTTATGTTGAGCTAATTAATAGCACAAATAGGCCATACTTATGATAAACACGTCAATTAAACTAACTAATGACCAAAAAAAGATATCGTAATTTCATATTTTGTTGAACTATGTGATCTAGAGAGTGAAATCATCTCTAAATTGTCATTTTATTCTCATAGTTTTCGTTCACTTTTGTAGTTATTAGTTTTGCAAATTTTAGTAGTTAGCTTAAAAACACTTTCAACTTTGGTTAATTTGATTGAATAGAAATTTAAAATCTAACAATTTCCAACGGATCGACCCGTACTTGCCACGTACTAACATTTATACGCCATGCGCTTGCGGTTAATTTTAATCTGAAATTTATCAGTGATTTTTAACTTGAAGAAAAACCATCGTTAAACAACCATCATCAATATCCACAAGTGTAGTTAAAACTGCTTTTGGTAGGCATCGATGTTGAGGGTCATCAATGTCACCACTATTTAATGCTGTCAACCATGAATCGAAGAAGGTTTCATGATATGGAGTCATCATCCTCGGTATTCATGCTGAGAATCATCAATACACCTAAGAGGGATGTCAAAGATGCTTTTACTAATGCCGCCATTCATCGATGTTTATAAAAATTAGTTGATGAAGAAGGAGCTATCAATACCAAGTCTAGAGATGCCAAGCGTCGACCTTATTGCTTCGATGCCGAAGTTTAGCTATGTGAATACAAGAATGCCAGCTTTGATGTTTGACAACGCTGTTAATTCTGAAGCCAATATAATACCAATCTTGATGATTGATGACGCTGCTAATGCCAAAATCAACAGACGCCCGAGGCCTATCACTTGTCGAACCTTATAAATATGGACCTAGGCGATTCGTTGAAGGGGTGGATTTCTCTCTTCTCATCTCTTCCCTTTTGGACTTTGCAAACCCTAAATTTAATTGGGGATTTTTCCTATAATAGCACTTGAAAAATTATACACATAAGGATTTGGGAAATCAAACAAGGACATAGCCATATTGACTTGATTTGGATTATGACTTGCATATTCGTTTGACATCGTACATCGATTGACTTGGACTAGCGACTTGCTTAAAATATTGAATTTCTTTGAAATAGTGATTTGACTTTTAACTGGCCTATTGACTCAAACGTCGACCTTCATACCGCCTTGAAATCTCTATGAAGACAACGACTAAACTTAAATTTGACTAGATGTATACTTCAATTTAATGACTTCGATTAGTCTCGACAAGGCCTTACTTTAAAATTGTCCTACTCTTCATATACATTTAGGGTTAGAAATTTATTTGTTAACATTTTTGGTGTTAGAAGGAGGGCTTGAACCTCCGACTACGTTAAACCCCAAGTAACCCTACCCCAGCTTATATATTTATGGATTAGAGAACTTGACCCTACCAAGCATATCCCATTCAAAGCCAACCTACCATTGATTCCCAATACCAGTTAATTTCGTAAATTGAATTTTGCTTAGCCATGTTTGCTAATTGTACTAAGTTCTCCGAACAATAATGAATGACTAGGCTAATCTATAAATCCATTTGTGATCTTCAGCTTCATGAAGAGCAACTACTAAGATTTGTAGCATTACGAGTTATGGAAGAAAAGAAAAGGCAAATGGCTCCTTACAATCCTGAAAATTGGAGTCTGAATCCAATCCATGTTGGACCGACATCAGTCTTTTCCTTAAAAGGACAATGTAAATAGGATGGCACCTTCTCATAACTAAGAAAGGAAATCCAGCTTAAAGCTCAAGGAACTATCTTTGAAATTGCGATAAGAAGGGACTTTTATGTCTCTAAAAAGTGGGAAACTGTGCTCGATCAATCCTACAAGACAAATGAAGTACCAAGCTCTCTAAAAAAGAAGTTCACCCCTTATGAAGAACCTAAAGTAAGGAACAAAAAAGCTAAGCATTAGCTAAAAGGACTAATCTCTAAGTCATGGCTTCTAAAAGATCGCATTCTCACCACTTCTCGTAAGAACATCTATTTCCTAACTAAGGTTGAGCTTGACTATTGGCCTTCGCAAAAAAAGAGAATCAAATTCGAAAGGAATCGTGGAAAGTCATATTGTCACTATCATCTTGCAAATGGACATGATACCAATAAATGCCGAAGCTTGGAGGGAATAATCATCAGTTTTTTCAGGCAAGGAAAACTCAATCAATTTGCACAAGAATGTTAAGTCAATCATCAGTAAAGGTTTTCTAAATAAAATAAGTGTATATACATAGCCATTAAATGCTTGATCTCAAGAGGTCCCGATCATCAAAGGCCTCAGCCATCAAAGGCTTATGACCATAAGAGATCCCGACCATCAAAGGCCCCGGCCATTAAAGGCTTGACCGCAAGAGGTCTCGGCCATCAACGGCCTTAAGCCTTTAGTGTCTGTCATCAAAGGCCTCGTTGAAGCGCCTCCTAGAGGGAGGTCGGGTAAGCCTTTAGTGCCTACCATCATACACCTCAATAAAGCATTAGGAAAGCCTTTAGCGCCATCATCAATGGCCTCACTGAAGTGCCTCATAGAGGAAGGTCGATTAAGCCTTTAATGTTGTCATCAAAGGCCTCACTAAGGCACTGCGAAAGTCTTTAACCCCTGTCTACATAGCCTAGTTAAAGCGCCCCCCTAAAGGAAGGATGGAGTAAGCCTTTCATGCCTGCCATCAAAGACCCTATTAAAGCATCGAAATCTTCAAAAGAAAGATCAATCAAAATCATAGCCAAGTGGTGCTCCAAAGTTGATCAAAATCCGAGCCAACTAGTGCTTTAAATCAAATTAAGTTTTTTAAAGGAAGATCCATCAAATTCAGGATATTTATCTCTCCCAACAAATGTAATTATTAACCACCAGACAAGATATTTTGGTTTTCTTCTACAATTTCTAGATATGGTTTTCTGGTCTTCTATTATTGCTGCTAGATATAAATTTCTGGTTTTCAATTATTATTGTTAGATATTGATTTCTGGTTTACTATGATTAATATTAAGTTTGATTTTCTAGTCGTCTTCAAATTCCAGATTGAGCTTCAAGGCATCTTTAAGTCGGTTTTGAGGTAAAAATTTAATAAGAAACTCCATTACTAAAGCAAACTATTGGATGTTTAAATCAAGCAAAATCATCAATGTTCTTAATTTTCAAAGCAAAAAGTTATTCTACACATCGGAAAGCTCAAATAAGGAAAAGTGAAAGCGATTTCAGATCAAAATCAAAATTCACTTCAAAATTATATACCCTATATTTGAGATAACTTTCATTCGATTTTAAATTTATTTAACTAATACATTATGTACAAAGTAGTAGAAATAAAAAGCAAATGGAAAAGGAAGCTAGCAAATTATCACTCAAGCTCAAGATTTTGTGTAGTCTCCTCTAGATCCTGGGCAATTATGGAGTCAACAAAATGGTGAATAGCAGCATCCTGGAGTTCTTTGAATTTATTTTCTTTTTTTTCAAACCGTATCTGCATCGTCGATTGAAGTGTTTTGGACATTAAGAGTGTGTTGGAGAGTCTTATTAGCTCCTCGTAAAGTTTTGAATGTGCTATTCAACTCTTCGATCTTATGTTTGAAAATATGTCTCTCATGCTCAAGCTTTTGAACTTTTCTCTCGTATTCGCTAATACTTTGAGAAACATTCTCACCCCATTACCTACTAAAATGTTGGATGACCTAGAATTTGACCTTTCTGCCATATGACGAGATCGTTTCATTGCTTAAACCCAGAGGCGGATTTAGCAAGGTAGGGAATTCTTGGCTTGTCGAAGAACTAGATCTAGTAATTCTTCAAGGAGTAAGGGTAAGGAGACCAGCTTCACCCTCACTCATAATAAGCTCTACTGATTAATAGTGAACTTGATTAAGTCCACTTCAAGATCATTTATTCTTTGATATAATTTGGCATCACTGCATCACTTTCGAATGAAAGACCAGGCTCGCTAATTGAGTTAGTTCTCTCTTTTAATGCCTAAAGCTCTCAATATGACTAGTCATTTCCTTATAAGTCCTAAACAACGATTTTAGTATAAAATAATTCCTGTGTCACCCTTGCACTACTGGATTATCCGAGAATCGCATAGTTGAGTGGTCTCGGGATGATCGTTTTCTTCCGCACAAGCAAGCAACCTATCCTTAATTTCAATAATTTGCGAAGCATCCAGAGAATCAATTGCACACACTAATTGAGTCTCCGATTAAGGATGAAGGAGACGAGAATTAATGCACGAAAACCAAACTTTGCTATTAATTATAAACAAAGTTCACAAGTAATACAAAAATTAAGGATACATCATAGTTCTATTTTCAAAAACATTTAACCAATATTATAAGTCCCAAGACAGCGGTTTTATTTTTTTCAAATGACTTAGCAAACAACTTGAGTATAGAATCAAAGGATGGCTTAATTCCTTCCTAGGTGTAAATGGGAGGGAACCAACGATAATCCCACTCCCTAATTGGGGGACAATCATGACAACATATCATTTTGGTGTGATAAGATCGGATTTCACCGAGTAACTTGCTCTTTCATCACCTAGAAAGTAAAAGCAAAAATGAGGTTAATGTATGTGGACTTCTTGCAAATTTCTAAGGAAGCAATGTCTTGCTAATTGTGAAGTTTTGAAAATCAAAATTTTTTCCATAAAATATCTCTTTAATTTGACAAATTTAACCAAAAGGTCCTTGGAAACCAGACTGCGTGGAAGGTTTTTATTTTTTAATAATATGTTGAAAGGAAGTTCAAGTTAAAATAAGAAACTAAAAGGTAAAATTCATAAGTGAACTGAGTGGAATGTTACAAACATTTAGGTTCGTACAAAATCGATTTTTTGCACATTTCAGAAATGGATTTCTTCTTATTGTAATTGAGTCTTTCAGAGGGAAGAGTTAGAAGAAAGTGTGACGGATTCTACTCTAAGAAGGTTCGAACATATCCTAGGGTAGGGTTCGGACCCATACTTGTCCAAATACCTACAATGAAAGCGTCAAAGCAAACCACCGCAGTTATCATCTAAGTATGGGAAATCAATAAATTTAACCCTATAATAAACTATATACAGAAACTCCACTAGAGCATTCTTGTAACACCCTATAATTTGGCGTTAGTTATTTAATTAGTTAGTTAATTAATTAGGCTCCAAAAATGGAATTAATGCAAACGATGGAATTTGACCATAAAACTTGCACCATTTCATTAGTGGCGAAATTTTAAGCAACTTTTATATTTGGAATTTTTCGATCGGAGTCCAAATGAAAAAGTTATGGATGGAAAACCAAATTCAGAATGAAAATAAAAAAATAAGAAAAATTAACATTTACTAATTAATTGCCGAAGTCCACATGCCGACTTGTCATTGGGACCGATTGTCCTCTAGTAGTCGACCGGTGCTCCATAGACAGTTGACCGGTCACCTTCGATGGTTAGGGTTAGCTAGGCCACAACGGACTAGATTTAATATTTTAAATCAAACATTCGTGGTTGATTCTTGCGCCTATAAATTCAGGTCGAACCCTCACTTCTCCCCTCATAATTTTTTTGGAGGTAGTAGAGAAGCTCTGCTATTTCTTCTTCTCTATTTTCTTTCTAAATTATAAAAATGGGATATTTATATCTATATTTATACAAATTGGAAAATAATAGAAATCTAAAGAGAATCAACTAATACGTATTTGAGGCAATTTATATATTTGTATCTATTTTCTCTTCTAATCCTAATTCTCTTCCCAGAGTTGTAATTCTAATGTATGTATGTACTCTTTTATACATATCTCTTGGATTATAAAGGATTTGGAGATGAATCAAAGGTTCTACTTCAGATCTGGAGATTTGGATCGCTTTTAAAAGGTGAGTGGGAAATTTTATAGATTATTATGATATGAAAATTATCCCGTTGGTGTTTGTTTAATCTTTATACCTAAATGGATAAATGTATATGAGTTGTAGACAACAAATTGAATACGATCTTAATATAATAAATATCCCCTACATATTCTTATCTATTAACTGATTTAGAATTGTTTACAGCCTGATTTGAAAATCAGTCCCAAAATTATGAATTTGGAATATTGATTGAACGAAATTAATTTCAGATTAGAAATAGGTCATATAATAATGTTATGAATTTGTGTTATTACCCTAATCACGCTGGAATGTAAACTTTTCAATATAGAATTTAGATATTTTTAATATTTGTAAATTAGTTTGATTTCATTCCTTTTTTGAAAAAAATACAAATTTTGATCTAGGAAAGAATAGAGTGCAAATAAAAAGAGAAAGAGATGTGTAAAGTATGAACTCGTTGTAGTTTACATTCTATTTTAGTAATAAAAAGAAATGATTATTCCTCATAATTCCAAATGATGTAACCTTTTATATTTTAAAGTTGAATATTTTGTTTTGGACTAATTTATAGAAATTATAGAGGATAATCTTTTTAGATATGATTTCAATAATTGAACATTAAATAGAATACTATAGTGAAGATATGTAACTAGACTATATTTAATATAAGTAGATATCTGTAGGATCGATTTCACCCTAGAGGGGGGTGAATAGGGTGATGCTGTTAATTATAAAAATTATTGCGGAAGCTTATAAAATTATTTCAACACGGATATATCAAAATTATAGCAGCACAAATAATAGCAGAATAATAAATGCAGAAATAGAACGACACAGAATTTATCCAGCTTCGACAAAAACCTGCCTACGTGCTGCCCATAAGGTTTCTACTAGAAATTAAGTAGTCACACACTTACACACGTAAACTCGCGACACCCGCTACTGACTAACCTAACTCTACGCTCAAATCCCTGCCACAACTCAGCCACTGAGTTGCGAATTCTCAAACTACGCCACGTAGTTTGTCCCGTAGTCACACGACTAGAAATTACAATGGTTTAAAATGGGAATTCAAATTTAAAAACAATAAAACAATTAGAAACCCTATTTAATATTAAAATCCAAATATAAAAAAAACCGGCCCAATGTAAAAAAAAAACCCTATTCGTTTTGTGATATCCGCCGGTATTTTTTCTGGAAAGATAATGCCTGCTTCCTCGTTCTCTTCGTTCGTTCCTCTTTCCACAATTTTAGGGTTTCTGTAGTTGAAGCGCCGCTTCGTCAAATTAATTCGATGATACTTCGATTCCTATCTTCGATTGATTATATGGCAGCTTCAACCAAGTCGAGTTCGAATCTAATTTCGGTATGTAATTTACTCCTTTTGCTTTTCTGGTTTTGCTTTACTTGAACTCGATTTCGTTTGTAACCGATGATGATTGGGTTTTTATATAGGGTTCGAACCCTTTGATTTTCATTCGTATATATTTGTTTGAATATGTCTTTGGCCATTTGATTATTCTTGAATGATGGTGATTTATCTAACTTCTTCAATTCATATAATTTCGTTGCTTGATACTCATGGTGTTGATTCTTGGCTTGGTCAATTTACTTGGCCACTACGGTTTCGAATTTGAACTGTTCGATTTCGTTCTTTTTGACTTCGGCTTGTGATATTGTTTATGTGATGATTTCCGTCCTTCTTGGTTGAACTTGCTACTGTTGGTTTCTGACTTGGTTCGATGTTGACTTCGGCACTGATTGAATTAATTGTTGTAGCATACTTGACTTGTTTTGTTCTTTGTGCTTGTTAACTACCGCTTCTCTATCTTGTTCAACTTGATGTTGCTTTGTGCTGTTGAGCTTTTTTCGAACTTGTATCACTTGAGTCTGCACTTGCATTATCCAGTTTCACAGCCGCATTCTTGGATATGCACTTGAGTCTGATACTTTTCGAGACTTTTTCTGTCCAGATTCATTTAGTTGTAGCCTTTGTGCATTGTTTATATCTTTAACTTGTACTGTCCAGTTGAGTTCACATGTATTGAGCTAGTGATGTATTGTGGTGAGTTCGATATGCATGCTTTGTTCTTGTAGTCTTGTATATTGCACACTCTGGCCTTCGTGTATACTTGCTGTGCATTTGTAGTTGAAGTATTCCTCTGTTTAGTATTGGTGCACTTGGTTTGCATACAGTTTTCACTATGCAGCCTTACTCATTGATCATTTGATCCACTGTTGCGTTTTTTTGGTTGCTATAGTATTTGAGGTTGTTGTGCACTGTGTATTTGATATCCTCGAGCCTGTTGATTCGTTTGAACTTAGTTGTATCTCCGTTTCATATTTACTTGCACTTGAATGTTAGTTGTATCAGTCATTGTTGTACCTTTGGTGCTTGGTTTTGTGATATGATTTGGTTTGTGTTTGAAATGCTGGTGCATATGCTTGCTTATTTCTTACCAGTGCATTCATATACATGTTGAGTCTTGTTTCTTTGTACTTCTGTGTAGACTGTTTGCTAGTGCACACATTTCATTTGTTGTCAGACCTGTAGCATGCATGTTGCCATTCCTTTAGTGCAGTTTCATGTATTTTGTTTATAGCCATTTCATTGTCGAGGCTGCATATATGTATGAGCTGGTACATGTTTGTATACTTTGACTGGCTTGCTCCTGACCATTTTATTAAACTTGTATATTCGAATTGCACCAGTGTTGAATCCAGCTTGGAGCTCGGGTTTGACCTTGTGCTGATATTGTGACATTATTTTTATTGCACTTGAGTTGAACCCGGCGCTTTAGGTTTGACATGTGCTCACCTGTCCCTGTAATTATATCAAGTGCACACATTAGTGTGCACGGTCTTGTGGCATATACAGTGATACACTGTGTATGTCACAAGCTGTTCGTGAATGATGAATTCAAAATTTAATGATAATGAACAACCCAAATAACTGAGGTAAATATTATTTTCAAAATTCACATTTTATTTTATACTACAAAAATATTTTATTTTCAATTTTACTGCGTCAATGTATATTTTTGCAGATTACTTAGATGCTGGATTCACGTTGGAATGAAGTTGAAGATTAGTACGAGTTGAGTGAATGAGTGATATGTAGTAAGGTGCAATGTAAATGTGAATTATAATTAATCAAATTTGTATTGTAATTGAAATTGTATATAGTGAGAGTTTGAAATTTGTACTGTTCAAAAATTGTAATACATATTTATTTGAATAAAATTTCTGTTTGAATTCAAATTCTATATTATTTATTTTATTCAGCAAATATTTATTTAATCTATGAAAAATAAAATAGTGCATTAATAAATACATTTAAATGAATATATATATATATATATATATATATATATATATATGTTTATTATCATCAAGAAAATCATATAATTGCATATTCAACAATCTCCGCCTTTTAATGATAACAAACATATATTTAAAATTTTGAACATATTGAATGTATTAGATGATTCCATTTGCTCCCCCTATTTGAATGCTTCCTGTCTACACAAAGCTCCCCCTTCATATATGCATACAATTAAAAAAAAATGCAAATGAGCCTAGATGCAAATAGAAAATATTTGACCTTTACTTGATTTTATTTGACAAAATCTTAACTTTTCTCTCTCTCCCTTTTGTTATCAGCAAAAGAGTAATAGTGTTAGAAAAAATAGAGATAAAGTGATCGATATTAATCCAACATTAAAACTCAATTGAATATAAATATTAAATTTCAATAAAAAATCAAACAAAAATCATAAATACTTTGTTAGGCGCATATTCCACTTTTAGAATGATGGAAATGATGTCATCATATAAAACCATACAGTTGTGTCTATTTGTGGCATATTTATATCAAGAATTTGAATATCTACTAACCATGCATAACCGTTAGGACTTTTAAATGAGATTAGCAGTATTCCAATTTTATTTTATTTTAAATCAATTCTAGTATCTTCTAACCACGCATAACCGTGAGGACTTTTAAATGGGATTAGAATCAACTTGTTTATTTTAAAAATCAATTTTGATATGCGTTCCATGCATACATAACCGTGAGGATTTTTAAATAAGCATGGAAGCACATAACAAATTCCAAGTAATTCATCCATGCATAACCGTGAGGACTTTTAAATGAGAGTGAATACTTTGGATTTTATTTTATTTTATTTTTTTATTATTATTAATATTTTTTTATTTTATTAAAAATGTAAAATGAACGATTCCTGTTTAAAGTACCACATATTGACAAACTATATATAATTTTGATGAGTGATGATCGTTAGAAACATGATAGAAATAGAGATGGTCATGGAATTTTTTACCAACAAATTTTTTTACAACTCTCGTTTAAATTTCTAAAGAAATTTACTAATTATACCATCTCGAGTCATAATATATGATAAACATCAACACTCATCACTTTTCAATCACTATTTATCTTGTTTTCTTGATAATTAGTAGGGAGAAAAAAATGTTAAATATTTAGAAAATCAAATTTCTAAAACACCTAAGCTGAGACGTAGTTTACAAAAACTATTTTCTGGTAGGGGTTTTGTAAAAATGTCTACAAATTGAGAATTAGTTGAAATGAAATTTATGTAGATATTTTCCTTGGAAATATGATCTCTAATAAAATGATGTCTAACATCTATATGTTTTGTTCGTGAGTGATGTACAGGATTATTTGTGAGATCAATTGCGCTTTTGCTATCACACATTAGTGGTACACCTTTAAAATTTAGACCATAGTCTTGCAAAGTTTGTATCATCCATAAGATTTGAGCAGAGCAGCCACTCAGAGCAATACACTCTGCCTCTGTGGTAGATAACGCAATACAATTTTGTTTTCTACTTGACCTTGCAACTAATGAATGTCCTAACATAAAACATGCACCACTAGTACTTTTTCTATCAACTAGATTACCAGTGTAATCTGCATCTAAATTTCTCTTTCACTCAAAATTATCATTAATTGAATTTGATAGTCCAGATCATGAAGTGTGCAACGAAAAATTCTCAAAATCAATGACATTCTCTTGAATTTGAATTGAAGCCGTGTAAATAATCAAAAACCGTGAATATAGAGTTAGCCGTAAAATAACCGAATGTATCAATAAAACACTACTATTAATCCAAACTATTATATATGAAGTAATTCAATGACTCTACAGATTTTTATAGTGTTCTTGGCATAAGAATATAGTTGGCCCACAATTTTGAATAAGTCAGAATCAAAATCATCATTATTTCATCATCACATTATTGGCTGATTTAACTCAGATTACGGTGCAGATTATCACATTTAATATGTCATTCAAATAAATAAACCATTACCTGTTTTACCATTACGATATTTTTCGTTGTTGTCCATTATGATTCTGTCACCTTTGTACTAGGCTAAGGAACTTTGCTTTGTCACCCGTTGTGTTTCTGGAACAGCCAGAATCCATATAACACTGCTGTTGTTCCTTAGCCTGCCGCCACTCCTACACGATAAAAGATTTTTGTGACCTATTTGTTTTTATAGGTCCATGATTGTTAGTGGCAGAATATTTTGAAAAATAATTTTGTGGAGACCCAAAACTATTTATATATGTTCCTTTTGGCACCCAGATTTGTTTAACTTTGAGAGATTTTATATTTGTGCCTTTTGGAACCTAAATTGGTATAGTTTTCATGTGTTTGGGTCTATACCAACAACTATTTTGATTGTGTCCAAATTTTCTACATATTGTGCACATTGAATTTACTTGATTGATCTCATTTCTATTATTTTTAGATTGATTATACCCAAGACCTTTTCTAACTGTATTAACCATTTTTCTCCCTAAGAGTATATTCAACGATTTTTCACTTTCGAAAAATTTATCTAAAGTTGTTGACAGTTGTTGGACTTGTGTTTTGAGAGATTTATTTCGTTCAATAATTGTGTGCACTTTTTAATATAGTTCTCTCTCCTAGTATTTTCACTTTCTTTCAAAATCAGAATTTCATTTTCAAGTGATTTTATAACTTTTCATTTTTTTAATTTCTTCTTCAAATAATGGACACTTATCACACTTAGGGATCCTACTTTGATAGATTTTAACTAATTGATCAAGTTGTTTATTTAACTCTATCAAAGTATCCTTTTGTGATTCAAGTTTGGCATACTTCTCCCTAAGTCGTTCAAAACAGCCATTTACTTCGTGGAAATATATAAGTAATTCCGAGTGACTGAGTTTTGATACCTTGCTTGGCTCATCGTCGTCGCTATCAGTTATATTTCCTTGAAGGCACATATCTGCTTTCTCACTCTCACTGCTAGTACTTTGATTATCTTCATCACTTGTATTCCACGTGGTTGCAAAACTTCTCCTTTTTTATTTCTTTTCAAAGTCATGTCAGTTTTGAGGACAACTGGGCTTAATGTGTCCGGGTTGGTTGCACTTGTGACAAAATGATCTCCCGTTCTTCTGGAAGGTCTAGTATTTTGTTTATTCTGCTTTTCAATTTCTGATTTAGAGCTGGATTTCTATATTTGCAGTTCCATCTTTTGAATTTCTTCATTATTAACGCCAGCTCAGCTGCTCCATCGTCGTCGTCGTCATCACTTTCAATTTTTCCTTTGAGAGCTATTGATTTCTTTCGAGTATCTCCTCCTTCACGCTCTTTCTTGAATTTCATTTCTAGCTCATAAGTAGTGAGATTTCCAATGAGTTCTTCGACTTTCATTTGTTTCAAATCTTTTGATTCTTGGATGGCAGTCACTTTGGCTTCAAAACTTCTTGGAAGGACTCTGAGGATTTTTCGGACTATTTCCAATTCCGTGTATGATTTTCCGAGAGCTTTTGATTTGTATACAATATTGGAAAGTCGTCAGTACATCTCTTTGACATTTTCATCCTTGGCCATTGTGAAATTCTCGTATTCGCTGCTTAGCATGGCAAGGAGAGATTCTTTGACTTGAGATGTTCCTTCGTGAGTCACTTCTAGTGTGTGCCATATTTCCTGCGCAGTTAGACAATGTGAGACACGATTAAATTCAAATTGATCCAATGAACATATAATAGAATTCATAGCTTTAGCATTAGCATTTTGTAATTTATTTTCTAATTCTGTCCATTGATCCTTTAGTTTCTCTATTTCCTAATTATCTACAATTATAGTTGGTGCTCTATAACCTGTCTCAACAATATTCCAAGCGTCAATGGTTTTCAGAAAAATTTTCATTCTATTTTTCTAGTAAGCGTATTCACCATTGAACATTGGTGGTCTAACTATGGATTGACCCTCATAAAAAGCATTATTAAAAGAAGCCGTTTTAAAACTTCAACTTTTTAAAACGAAAATTGGTTTTTGAAAAAATGAATTTTTAAAAAAAAATTGACTTCTATTCCTAGCTCTGATACCACTTGTAGGATCGATTTCACCCTAGAGGGGGCCGACTAGGGTGATGCTGTTAATTATAAAAATTATCGTGGAAGCTTATAAAATTATTTCAACATAGATATATCAAAATTATAGCATCACAAATAATAGCAAGATAATAAATGCAGAAATAGAACGACACAGAATTTACCTAATTCGACAAAAACCTGCCTACGTGCTGCCCCCAAGGTTTCTACTAGAAATTAAGTAGTCACACGCTTACACACGTAAACCCGCGACACCCGCTACTGACTAACCAAACTCTATGCTCAAAACCCTGTTACAACTCAGCCACCGAGTTACGAATTCTCAAACTACGCCACGTAGTTTGTCCCCTAGTCACACGACTAGAAATTACAACGGTTTAAAATGGAAATTCAAATTTAAAAACAATAAAACAATTAGAAACCCTATTTAATATTAAAGGCCAAATAAAAAAACACCGGCCTCATGTAAAAAAAAACCCTGTTCGTTTTGTGATATCGGCCGGTATTTTTTCTGGAAAGATAACGCCTGCTTCCTCGTTCTCTTCATTTGTTCCTCTTTCCACAATTTTAGGATTTCTGTAGTTGAAGCGCCGCTTTGTCAAATTGATTCGATGATACTTCGATTCCTATCTTCGATTGATTATATGGCAGCTTCAACCAAGTCGAGTTCGAATCTGATTTCGGTATGTAATTTACTCCTTTTGCTTTTCTGGTTTTGCTTTACTTGAACTCGATTTCGTTTGTAGCCGATGATGATGGGGTTTTTATATAGGGTTCAAACCCCTTGATTTTCGTTCGTATATATTTGTTTGAATTTGTCTTTGGCCTTTTGATTATTCTTGAACGATGGTGATTTATCTAACTTCTTCAATTCATATAATTTCATTGCTTGATACTCACGGTGTTGATTCTTGGCTTGGTCAATTTACTTGGCCACCACGGTTTCGAATTTGAACTGTTCGATTTCGTTCTTTTTGACTTCGGCTTGTAATATTGTTTATGTGATGATTTCTGACCTTCATGGTTGAACTTGCGACTGTTGGTTTTTTACTTAGTTCGATATTGACTTTGGCACTGATTGAATTCGTTGCTGTAGCATACTTGACTTGTTTTGTTCTTTGTGCTTGTTAACTACTGCTTCTCTGTCTTGTTCAACTTGATGTTTCTTTGTGTTGTTGAGCTTTGTTCGAACTTGTATCACTTTGTTCTGCACTTGCATTATCTAGTTTCACAGCTGCATTCCTGGATATGCACTTGAGTCTGATAATTTTCGAGACTTGTTTTGTACAAATTCGTTTAGTTGTAGCCTTTGTGCATTGTTTCTTTAACTCGTACTGTCCAGTTGAGTTCACATGTATTGAGCTAGTGATGTATTGTGGTGAGTTCGATATGCATGCTTTGTTCTTATAGTCTTGTATATTGCACACTCTAGCCTTCATGTATACTTGCTGTGCATTTGTAGTTGAAGTATTCCTATGTTTAGTATTGGTGCACTTGCTTTGCATACAGTTTTCACTGTGCAGCCTTGCTTATTGATCATTTGATCCATTGTTGCATTTGTTTTGGTTGCTATGGTATTTGAGGTTGCTTTGCACTATGTATTTGATAGCCTCAAGCCTGTTGATTCATTTGAACTTAGTTGTATCTCCATTTCATATTTACTTGCACTTGAATGTCAGTTTTATCAGTCATTGTTGTATCTTTAGTGCTTGGTTTTGTGATATGATTTGGTTTGTGTTTGAAATGCTGGTGCATATGCTAGCTTATTTCTTGCCAGTACATTCGTATACATGTTGAGTCTTTTTTTTTTGTACTTCTGTGTAGACTGTTTGCTGGTGCATACATTTCATTTGTTGCCAGCCTGTAGCATGCATGCTGCCATTCCTTTGGTGCAGTTTCATGTATTTTGTTTATAGCCATTTCATTGTCGAGGCTGCATATGTGTATGAGCTGGTACATGTTTGTATACTTTGACTGGCTTGCTCCTGACCATTTTATTAAACTTGTATATTCGAACTGCACCTGTGTTGAATCTAGCTTGGAGCTCGGGTTTGACCTTGTGCTGATATTGTGACATTATTTGTATTGCACTTGAGTTGAACCCGGCATGTTGGGTTTGACCTGTGCTCACATGTCCCTGTAATCATATCAAGTGTATATATCGGTTTGCACAGCCTTGTGGCATATACAGTGATACACTGTATATGTCACAAGCTGTTCGTGAATGATGAATTCAAAATTAAATGATGACAAACAACCCAAATAACTGAGGCAAATATTATTTTCAAAATCCACATTTTATTTTATACTGCAAAAATATTTAATTTTCAATTCACTGCGTCAATGTATATTTTTGCAGATTACTCAGATGCTGAATTCATATTGGAATGAAGTTGAAGATTAGTACAAGTTGAGTGAATGAGTGGTATGTAGTGAGGTGCAATGTAAATGTGAATTGTAATTTAATCAAATTTGTATTGTAAGTGAAATTGTATATAGTGAGAGTTTGAAATTTGTACTATTCAAAAATTGTAATAATTATTTGTTTCAATAAAATTTCTTTTTGAATTCAAATTCTATATTATTTATTTTATTCAGCAAATATTTATTTAATCTATAAAAAATAAAATAGTACATTAACAAATACATTTAAATGAATATATATATATATATATGTTTATTATCATCAAACAAAAATCATATACTCGCATATTCAACAATATCTATACGTAATTTATTACGCTAATAACTACTTTACGTGTAATATACGCATTTAGGATAACTAACTAATGAGAAAGAAATTTAAAAAGGGATGTAACTCTAATAAATGGAAAATAAATGGTAATAAATATGAGAGTGCAATACTTTGATAGGGTAAATGGATTAATAAGACTGATAAATAAAGAAGTTGAATTAATAACTATGGAATAGTTAAAAATGTTACTAATTTGAAATTAATAATCATAAATAAATGTCTTATGAAATGTCCATTAGGATTTTATGGACAAATTGACATTAGTAATCATTAAAAGGGGATTTATGGGTACATAAGCATTTAAGGTAAATCTTATTGCCTTAAATAAAAAGGGAATTAGAAAGCTAAGTCTAATGTCTCTTTAAAATAATATAAGTAAAGGCTTATGATAGTTAATTGGATTTAGTAGGTTAGTGATGCACGGTTAGTAGAGTCATTCGATGGAAAACTACACTTCACTTTGTGGCTACCAGCAGTCAGGTGCACTTACTACTGATGTGAGATATCACTAATCCTAAAAGTCATGACATCATGAGAGATTGGGCTTGTTTTCTTAATTAGAATATATTAAATGGTCCAAATTTGAAATTAGGGGAGGTGAGGGATATCTCCATAGGTGTTCGCATCTGGTTTAAGGTATTAAGTGGCTGTAAAGCACGCCTCTTTCCTAGAAGGAAGTAGTAAGTAACCCAGTGAGATTTCAAATAAATAAGAATGTCTCTAAAAGGGTTTACTTCAGTGTTGAGGTATTAAGTAGTCGTAGGGCCCGGCTTCTTACCGAAAGTAACCTAATGAGATTCCATATTTATAATTAAGTGTGATAGTGGATATCTCAGGAAGGGTTCGCTTCAGGTTTGAGGTATTAAGTGAACATATGGTCCACCTCGTTCCTATAAAAGGAGTATTAAGTAGCCCAATGAAATTTTCAAGCAATGTCAGCTAGATAGTACAAGTGAGGAGTCTGCCTTGGAGTTAGGTATTAAATGACAAAGGCCTACTTATAAATGGGTGTTAAATGGTCAAGGGTCCGCCAAATCCTTATTAATGAGGTAGTAAGTGGATTGGGTACAGTCTCTCATATTACTAAGGCCGTAATAACCATAGTACCAGTGGGGGTAGTGATAGGGACCTTCGTAGAATATAGGTATTAAATGGTTAGAAGTCTGCATAGTCCTTTTTAAATGTATTAAGTGGCTCGGGTACTATCTATTACATGGCTACAATTTTATCGGTGATAGATGCGGTAATAGTTGGACATTAAATGTTGGAAGCCTTAAATAGTGGTTAGAAGTCTTTATAGCTAGGACTCGTCGACCACTAACAACATTGTTAGGAAATTACCTTAGGAACAAATCCTAAATGACACCATCTACATTGATTTTGGTCTTAAATGATGGGGTCTACCTTAATTAAGGTCTTAAATGAAAAAGTCAACATATTTCTCTTTTAAAAGTATTATAGAAGCCCACTTTATATTTAGAAGTATCAAGTGGCAAACGGGTTTGGAAGTATTGGGTGGTTGATAATGCTTCATCAGTATTTTGTACCTTGGGAAGGGGTAGCAAGTAATCGTGTGTGCAATGCAAGATTAGATAAGAATTGCTAACCTTAATGGACATAACTATTAAATGGAAACTAATCGGTATAAATTTATGTTATGGAAATTTTATAGATTTTCCGGTCACCAGAACGTTGTTCTGACACCCTCCTCGCTACAACCTACATGATAGATTTAGAGGAACGAGATTTTATAGCTGGATGTGCTTGGTTGATGGAGAAGTCTTCTTTTCTCTCATGCTCGATGGTAATGTGACAATCTGCTATCCAAGAAATACCATTAATTCCAAGGTACTAGTCATAGTCAGTATTCTTATCATATTATTGTTTCGGCTATGAGTTTAGATTTCTATCAATCTCTTATCATGATTATGCTTATTTGCAGGCACCAAATCCAACAATCCATGCTTTTATGGACTTGGGTTTCAATTTTTGTCAAAATTTAGGTCCATTAAGGAATGGGTTGTTATAATTCCTGTCATCAATCGGCATCCAGAAGAGAATTATCTGTTCAAAATTCCCCTTCATGAGTATTTCCTGGTGATGACGGTCTTCCTTCATCCAGGTAGCAATTTTTCTTTCCTTGAAGAATCCTAACTTCGATGCACTTTAAGTAAATTTCTTATAATTTTTTGGACAACTTATTATAATATTTCATTTACTTGTCCAACTCTCTATTTAATTGATCAATTTCTATTTGTTTCTTTTCAAGTGTAGTTTCATAGTAGTATTTCGATTTTCTTCTTAACTAAAATAATCGATGTGTTAACTAAAAACTAACACATTTGAATAGAGAGACATATACCTGGGAAAGCGGTATCGATGAAGAAGAGATTTTCCATTTGTTCTTGGGTCCTTGTTCTCGAGAAGCATTGCCTGTTTTAGAAGAATCAATTTTTGAAAGATCCGATAAGTCGGTAGCTTCAGCATCCTGAACAGTTGACTCCAAATTAGCTTCACCAGATCCATCCCTATCACCTGGCTCCTAAGAAAATCCTGCTCTGTCACCTCTATTACCTCCATTATCCCCATTATCATTATCATCACGATAATATCCATCATCATGATCCTCATTGTCATCGTTGTCGACATCTTTATCTACCTCCTCATCAAGTTCTGCCCCTTCATCAACGGAAGCATCGTCGAATGAAAGCCACTTTTTTGCATCAATTTCTTCATGTAGGGAATTCCGCATTAAGAGCCTTTTTGTCTTTCTTTATTCTAAGGCTGAATTTCCTCTTGCGTTTTTCATTCAAGGCAGGAAGAGATGGGAAATCCAGATCTAGGCATTTCATGATGTTGTTGGGCTATGCCATATACAGAGCATCTTTATAACATGTTCCAATGATCTTGGGAAAAGTGACGTCAAGAAAGGAAGTGACATTTTTCTTTGCATCACTGATGATGTTATTAGAATAACCTTGGAGATTATATTTTCTTTGAAGTTGATCTTCTAATTATTTGTTCTTCTTGGCTAGTTTTGGTTTATTTTTGACAAACTTGGAGTTTTCTTCAGTCATTCTCTCTAGATCTGCTTTGAGTCTGTTGATTGAATTGAGGTCAACTTCCAAGTTTTTCACTCTCTCTTTTAGTAGTTGTCTAGATTTCCTTTCTTCTTCAAAAGAAGAAGCAAGCTTGCATTTTTCTACGATCACCTCATCTTTTTCCCAACAATGTCGATCATATCATTTTGGA
Source organism: Allium cepa (assembly GCA_030765085.1). NCBI lineage: Eukaryota > Viridiplantae > Streptophyta > Magnoliopsida > Asparagales > Amaryllidaceae > Allium > Allium cepa. Next base: position 67,458,873 of record CM060935.1, read on the forward strand.
GCGAAGTAACTTTCCCTTTAAGCTAATCTACTTCATCTAAAGGTACATGAAAGGCACCTCGTAGGAGGAACATATGCTTTTCAACCTAAAATATGTAGTCTGTATAAGTTAAAATAGAATCTATAAAATTAAAGCTAACCGAGTAAGCCGGAAAACGTACCGATATGAGTTGTTTGAGAATAATAAAAAGTTGTTCATCAAAGTAAATCAAAGGTTGTGATGACCCGAGAGAAGAAAGGGAAGTAGATTGAATAACAACTGTGCAAGTTCTTCAAAATTCAATGATGAGGTTCGAGTTTGAGTCCTCGAAGGAGGAGGATCATCTGGAGAGAGAATTAAGTCGAGTTCAGTGCATATGCAACTAATAGACATTGGAGAAGTAGGGAATCAAATATTAAGAAGGGGGCTGGGGGTTGGAGCCTCCTTGGATAGCCCAGTTTGAACCCCTATGGGCTTTTTCGGAGCTTTTCCCAAACTTGATGCTTCAGGACTTGGATCAATGTTTACGTGCTCTATCTTATTTATGATAACGGGAGTGAAGTCACCCATAAATTTAGGCCTCTTATCTTGGGGAGAAAAAGGACAATAGAAACATCATCACCTATTTCATCTTCATCTAATTCTTCAATGGCTTGAATAATGAAATCTTTAGAGGAGACAGCCTTAGTTGGTTAGGACGAAGCCAGAACTTCATCTTTACTTTTTCCCCTTTTCAAAAATTTTTTGTCTTTTATTTTTTTGGAGTAACAAGTGTGGATGAACCTAAAACAAAGATGAAGTTTACAAGCGATAACGTTAGAAATTCCATTTTTAGCTATATTAGAACCTATCAGTAGCATTGGGCTGAATTGGAGAATTGGAGGTGAAAGATTCTGATTCTTTCATCACCATTGGGGTTCCTCCTCTAATGTTGAGTCTGACTTTCGGGGTTCTTCCAAAACTTTATGCAATTTCAAAATGATGGAGTACTTTAGGAGATTAGTAGGAGTCAATAATCTGAGCTTGTTCCCCATACTCTCTACTGCTTTAGTTAAGGTTAGTACGATCTTCTGATCTTCAAGCTTTAGCTGTTTAGGAGCGAAATCTAAAAAGAAGCATCCATTAGAAAAAGTTAATGAATGGGCATGGTGTAAAAACAATGATAGTAACAACTTATTAGGTGAAGAAAATATCCCTCTACTGTTATAAAAACATTCGATGAAAAAATATTGAGTTTCTCATTACCTTGCTTTGTTAACACCTTCAGAGATCATGTTATTAGATAAGGACGAATGCGGTATAGTTGATGATCTGGTTGATCGCCAACTTTAGTAGGAATTGCTATACAATGTAAGATTCTAGGGCTAAGGGTAGGAGGCCTTGCTTCCTGTGCCAAAATTTCTAAGCATGTCAAATATGTGTATGAATTGGGCATGAATTAGATGGGAGCAATGCCTACAGAAGATAACCATTTGCCAAATATATACTACAGTAAAGATAAAGTACACCTCAGGTGGATTGATAATCATATATAGAGGACCTGCAGTAATGACTTCTATTCCAGTAATTCCAAACTGATCAAGAATAGAATCTACTTCTTCTTGGGTCGTTATATACGATGGATTTAAAAGATTGCCTTCTTTGTTGCCAACCGAGGGAGAAGATTAGGACCTCTTGCTTGGTTTCTTAGTGAGCTTCATGCTGGCTTGTTGACCTTCCATTAACCTGTTAGGTGGTATTATTCTAAACCTGAGTAATAATCATGTTTATGCTATAGGAAAATTTAGTTCGTTGTTGTCTGAGTAATCTATCATTATCCAAATGATAAATTTTGAATTAACTAATAGGGGAATAATCTTTAGATTGCATATGAAGAATTTGTTAGTAAATATAAGTTTTAATCTTAATAATAAAACCCTATGAGAGAACATTACAAAAGTTGAGTAGGAATAAGCATGTAATGAACTCAGGATTCAAAATGATAATAAGCTTTGCAACTATAATTAACAATATAGTAATAAATGTTGTCGATATCAATGAATAATGGTAATGTAGTTCGTTCGTAAGGAAACGGTTTAGTTGCTCATAACGTGTTAAAGAAAATACTCTATAGATGATGGTGTTGAATGAAGCTTAGTTCATGACATGAAAAGTACTCACGAAGAAATAACAATAAACAAAGAACTCATCGACGTTCAAATTAAGGATTTATGAATCAATGTCAAAAGTAAGCGACGTTGACTATGATTGAATGTTGTCGCCTTTAACTAACATATGTTTTCTCTTAACAATGAAAAATTATCACATTTTGCCTTAATTTTTAACCCCGAAATATGGCAAGGTGTGAAAATGATGGGTTGATAAAGAGATTTTTTAGCGTAGTGGGACATGCCAGTGTCGTAATGTCGACTTTAATTAAAGATGATTAATATCTCATTCTAGTAACGATGACATTTATAATTTCATGTGGATTTCCAGCACAAATAAGTAACAAAGACGAGATTTAATAGTGGTTAGACTACGTTAATAAACCTAAGTCAAGAGTAATAATGACGATAAGTATCATAAAGCAATACCGAATATTGCTACTATAGAGAGAGTTTGAAGTAGTAAAATTTGTCGACATCAATGAATGACGACGACATGAGATAACGACTACCGATGAAAGACGATAACATGGGTTAATACATATTAATAAGTGAAACGTCAATTTTAATCAATTAACTCTGCAACTAAATAAAATGCTCTATTTGTGACAATAAGAAGTTATCGCATTACATTTTAATCAACAATAGTTTAATGAAGAGTCTTGCGACGTCAGGGATACAACGTCGACGTTAACTAAGACCATAACGATCGATGTCACATCTATTAGATTTAAGTGCCCTAGATTACTCCCAATATAAGGGTTTTGAATCAAAAACGTCAACTAATGAAATAATGAAGAAATAGAACACACTGTTAATTTTAAGTGTAGTAATAACATTGAAGAACATTGTATTGACATCGTTAATGACATCGAGAAGGAAGATAGTGAAAATTGATATCGAGTTTTAGGTCAAGTACATTACATATGTTAATCAATAAAATTAAAACCTACCAGCTTTCACAGCAACATCAACCAAGTATCAAGGCCTATTTGTGCGGCGTAGAAACATTGCGTTAATGGATTGCCAACTATGTTAATCAACCTATTTGGAGTTTATGGCACCATATAGAGGACATCAACATGAGTTTAAATAGTTGTGGAATTGGGTTGGATATGCTACCGTTACCATCATAAAACAGAAAATGCCCAAATCCCCAAATCAACACTACCAAATAACAAATCCAATATTATGGAAGATGAATAACAACAATTCACAACAAAATTTGGGTTATTGGGACCAAATAACCGAAATCGATTTTTGATTTCATAAGTAATAGAATTTGAGTAAACCCCTAGTTACGACTTCAACATAAAAAACATGAAAAACTAATATATGGGTTAACTAAGACATGAACTATAATTGAGTATAAAAAAGGCTATTAAAAAGCTTGAGAATTTAATTGTTTGTTCAAGTTTTGAAATTATAGGTAAAGGAGAAAGGGAAGAGAAGCTTATGTATTTATAAAGAAAAGTAAGCAAATGGGTTTAGTTGGATTTGATTCAAATGAATGAATGGATCAATATAAGAAGACCAAAAGGCGGGAAAAAGAATGACATCGAGGATATTGACTTGAAAAGTCAATGGTTTCTTCACTTTACGAGGCAATATTACTACCATCATCATCGTCGAAGATATTAAAGGAAATATTCTTGAAGAATAGCGATGTCACTTTCATTAGCCTTGATGAAGCCTATAACCATGAAGTGCAAATGTCATCTTCCATAAGTCACAACAGCTGCCAAAATGATATTATGGTTGACGTCAAGGCTCACGATTTCCCAAGCAATGCTGAATGAAGTCATATCCTATCAATGTTGACGTTGCCAAAGTCAACTATTCTTAATACTGCTGGTGATCAGAGTTATTAAGTACCAATGGTGTTCTCCATCCCAACATCGTCGCTCAATGAAACTGTCATGTAAAGAGAAATAAAAGTTATAAATGTTGACGAGGTTCAATGCTATTACAATCGACTCTTATGAACATACATGGGAGACACCATACATCTACATATGCGATTTTGATGATTATCATCATTAATATCCGCAAGTGCAGTTGATACCACATTTGGTAAGCATCGGTATTTGAGGGTCATCAATGTCACCGCTTTTCAATGCCGCCAACCATCAATCGAAGAGGTTTTAAGATATGGACTCGCTGTCGTTGATATTCATGCTGAGAACAATCAATACACTCATGAGGATGTCAGAGATGGTTCTGTTAATGCTGCCTTTCATCCATGTTTATAAAAGTTGATCGACAAAGAAGGAACTATCACCATCGAGTTTAGAGATGCAAAGATTCGACCTTATTGCATCGATCCTGAAGTTTAGCAACGTGAATACAAGAACGCCAGCTTTGATGTTCGATGATGCTTTTATTGCCAAAGCTGATAGAAACCAACCTTGATGATTGACAACCCTAGTAATGCCGAAGTCAATAGATTCCAAGGCCTCTCACTTACCGAACCTTATAAATATGGACTAGGGGCTTTATCGAAGGGGCCGATTTCTTGTTGAAGGTCAACTATGTTGTCTAAAAATAAATAACATTGTTTGAGAAGAATCTTGTTCAACGGCTTCATCATTTCGATGAATACTTACAAATGATAAGTTCACATGAAAATAAAATAATAAAAGAAAAAGAATGAAGCTTCTTCATCAAGATATGATTTGCAAATTGAACTTTCAACTCGTGCTTTTTGTCTAATTTTTCTTCTTCAAATGATTCAAGTAGCAATTACAGAATTAATTCAATTTAAATTACTAATGTAAATATGAATTTTAAATTACAATTAATATTACAGTTATTCAATATTACCTTTCAAATGGATATATCCATCCATATTGCACAGGACCTTGAAGTAGTACTTCGGATGGAAGATGAACATGTAAATGCTCCTAAACGAAATATTTTCTTCAGTTTGTAGAGCAGTATAAGGATATTCTTTTCACGTTTACATATACACTTGACTTTTAACATAGTCGAACAAAGCTCTTTATAAAACAAACTTAATTCTGTTATAACACTCCATACTTTTACGGGTAACGGTTCTTTGAAAACCATGGGAATAAATTTTCCATCATGACATGGAAATCATGAATTTTCATCCCACTCAATTTATTATTTTTAAAGTCAACACATCTACAGAGATTATAAGAAATCCCATCAGGATATCTCATTCCTTCCACCCACTTTCATACGAGTTTTACTTGCTTGCTCTCTAGCTCATAGCATACTTTGAGTTTTTTTACTGTCATTGGGCTTTATATTAAGTTTAAAACATTTACATAATTGTTCTAAATCACGTCTAAAATTCAGACCATCTTTAGTTTTCCCCTTAATATTCAAAATTGTATTAAACACATTATCAAACACATCGTTGTGCATCACGTCAATATTATGTCGAAGCAAGAGATCTTTCCAATATAGTAACTCTCAAAATATAATTTGTTTGCACCAATATGAATTATAGATTTACTTGGAATCTCAATCTGTACTCCATTTTCATGTATCTTTGGAAATTCCTTCACAAGATCATATATTTCTACGCTTGACCAAATCATTGGTGATTGTATACTCTCTGGTCAATTAGCTAAAAGTTTTTTTTATATTTTCTAGAAGGATAATTAATATGGAGAAAACACCAATTGCAATCAAACCATGTAATGGTCCTTTTATACGGTAATGGAAATGCTCGTGTTTAGTCCATGCAACAAGGACAAGCTAGATGACTAATTATACTCTAACCCGAAAGCATTGTATAAACCAAAAAACCACTAATAGTCCACAACAAAGAAGTGAACGTATGAATATTCTTTTTTTCTAAATGTCACATGTTTCAACTCCTTCATGCCATAGTGTTTTCAACTCTTTAATCAATGGTTGCACACATATATCGATTTCTTGTGTCGGATCATTAGGGCTTGGGACGACAATAGTGAGAAACATATATCGAGTTTTCATACACATCCATAGAGGTAAATTATAAGGTATAATGATAATAGGCCAAGAAGAATATTTACTACCAAATTGAGAGAACGGTGAAATTCATCCGTACATAAACCAAGTCTGACATTACGACTCTCTGCAGCAAATACGGGATAAATCTTATGGAAATGTTTCCATGCTTCTCCATAAGATGAATGTGCCAAAGTTCCCTCTTCTTGTGTTCTCATGCTGTGTCATCACATATGACATGCCGTAGTAGACGACACATATAATATTTGAAGCCTAGGAGTGAAGGGTAAATAATGCATCTCTTGTATGGAACTTCCTTTTTTTTCTTGGTTTGTATCTTTCCTCATTACATATTTTGCATTTTCTAAGGTTAATGTAATCTTTCCAATACAACATGCAACCTTTTATACATGGATCCATCATTTGGTACGACAGACCAAAGGCTGACATAAATTTTTCACTTCATAATGACTATCGCACATTAGATACTTGAGGACATATGTTGTTTTTTAGCTTGTATAACTGTTGTAAATCCATCTTCTATAAAGTTGAATTTTGATTTCATAGTAATGTATTCATTTTTATTTGCTTCATTATCATTTTTCCTTAAATATTCACATTTTTTGACTCATGGAGCCATATAAGCTACCAACTCTTTCGGTTTTTTTGATCAAATCTTTCCCCTAAGAGCTTTGTTTTCATTTTCCAACGTAGTCATTTTCTCTTTGAGACTAGTGCATTCATTTTTGTACAAGTCGAGATGTTTAGAGCAATGGACGTCGTTGATTCTAACTTCGACAGAAGTAGAATGTATGCATGTTTTTCGATAAGCAGCTTGTTTTCAAGTTCAATGGCTTTTAGTTTGAGTACAGATGCAGAGTTCTGATTTCCAACTTTATTATTCAAGGAACTTTCATCCATAATGTCAAATGTAAGAAGTCGAAAAGTTTAAGCAAAAATTAACATTAATAATAAATTTGTGGAAATTTTAAGATATTAACTTAATTTTTCTCGAAAATACTAATTTAATTAATCATAAACTGTCATAAAATTGAATAATCAAATAAAGTATCTTCTTTAATTTTTAGAAATTAAACTAGTATTTTTAAACAAATTTCAAATTTCTATAATTAGTAAGTTATAATAATGTGATAAAATTATAACACTTAAAATAACCAACCATCAGAACCGTCATGATAGAGCTTTCAACGACCATCCGAAGCATCCGTTACTATTTTGGCTAGTAGTGATAAAAATATCTCACAAACATTCAATAGATATAAACTAGATTTATTTCATTGCTTCAACAAATTTGGAGGTAGAGTACCAAATTAAGTTTTAGGTATTTTATAAATTTTAGACTGTGTAACTTAATGTTCTTAGGTTGTAGGGCTTGATTTTCTTCGACTATTCCCTTGCGGTTACACATTATAAGAGAAATAAGCTTTCTCTATATCAAAATGTCATAGCTAGCGTATTGGAAAACAAAACTCTGACACCACACTTATGCCAATTAAACATCATAAAAAAGCATGCAGGAAAATAGTTTCCATGATTTTCCTACGTCGTATGTGGAACCATTTCTGAAGCTCTCTCTATGTCGTAGTTTTCGACCACATACTATGGATTTCCTATGCTTATGTTTTCCGACGTCATATCTACGAATTTCCTTTGTTAATGTTTTATGACGCCATATCTTTGGATTTCCAATGTATTTTTTTTGATGCCATATTTATGGATTTCCATGCTATTATTTTCAAACAACGGGATTATGAGTTCCCTAATTTTCGAATTTTCATTCGTCATTCTGATTCCATTCCTAGAGATTTTTGTTGTGTTATTATAGTGATTCTTTTCCTTAAGCATAAATCAATAAAAATTTATATATAGCCAAATCAAAAAAGACACAAAAATGAGTATTCAGCTTCACTCCTAATACAACAAAAAAGAAGATAACCAATATTAAATAACTTCTAACACAACAATAATTCTAGACACAACATCATTTACTACAACAAGCCCTTACACCATTTCAACACGTATGTACGCTACGTCCAAAAGTTCCAAGAATTTGTAAAATGTTCGAATAATACATAACTAGATCAAAACATGATAATAATATACTTAGACATAAAGAAATAACCTCAATTCTATTATGTCTAGCTTAGATTTCCATCAAGACGTTTTGAATCGGCTCTTCAAACTATTGAAAACAGTTGCTAAGCTCGCAAATCTCGCTTTCATTGGTTTTCACTAACTTCTGCTATAACCTAACTCTCAACCGCACCTCGCTCTCATGACACTATACTTGGCAAATTTATATCTTCGCGTTTCATTTTTGTTTAAATAGATATATTTCGAAGTTAAATAAAACAAAATCATGTGCTAAGAACATTTATATTTCACATTTGTGTATAAATTCTCAAATCAGTACATATTGAAAATGATAACGCATTGTGCAATAATATAAATATATATATATACACAAACACAAACATATATATATATATATATGTTTTCACATCCATTTACAAAATCTCAAATCATATTTTTACTTAATCACTAAAACATATTTAAGCAAATTCCAACACAAACAAATTTGTACCATTGCAAACTACCCATGAAAGACCATATAGAATAAATTTTTAAATAAATTTTGAATAAATCTACAAACAATTGTCTAACTAAATTTGTAAGTTCGCCGGCTATAATTTTTATATTCAATTGTACATAAAATTTAAAATTGCTTAACTAAATTTGCAACTAATAATTGCTAGTAAATTTCAAACAACTTTTTATATTTTTCTAATTAACCTAATTTTATTCAACTAATTTTCTAAAGTATTAACATAATTCTAATATTAGTTAATGTGTGCATAAAGAAAGTTCTAATTAAGTTTAACACTATAAAAAGCTCGTTATTTCCGACACCGACATTGCGTTAGTATGGCGTTGGAAATATCTATTTTTAAGGCCATTCCATAGCTCGAAAGGAAAATGATCTCGACACCTTTCGGACATCATGCATGTCGAAGTTTTTGATGCCATCTCGACACCATTTCTACACCAAATTCTTCCTATATCATATCGATGCCAAGTTGATACTTACATGTACGGATAAAAAATCAATATTACTGATCTCAGTCAAAGCCATTCTGACACCTTAGCAACACCATATAAAAGCGCATAAAACATATTTTGTTACCAAATGCCGATGCATTTAGCATTTCAGCTGCACTTCCTTTGCTCAAGCACACATTAGTCAAAACCCTTACATACCCATTCAATATAGAAGAGTGGAGGTGCCCAATAGATTTTTCTTCTTATCAATCCGAATGAGAAATCTAGATGTAGCACTAGTGGAACCCTTTGAGTGGATACGAGTAGATTGCTTAGAACATTGAGAGGAACGTCTAGAAGGTGGATTATTCCTCTCGAATGGGGTTTCGTTTAGAAGCTGTGGCAAAGATGGATGGCTAGAGTGGTAGGAGTTAGGACTATAGGGAGAGCGTGTATGTCGAGGATAATCATAGCCGTGTCTCTCCTAATGGTCCTCTGTTTGGTAGTCACTTCAACCCCTCATGCGATCTTCATCTTAGCAGCAAGAGGATCCTCATGGTGGAGAGACAGATTGGTGCTAATCCATGTTCCTATGCAGGGTGTTAGAGAATCGATGTTGACTCATCTTTCTTGTAAATGAAAGAAATGAAAAGTTCTAATTGATTCATGGAATATATAAAGAAGCATGATGTGAGTGAATGCAGGAGTGTAAGCAATAATAGGTAATGTGTGTGTAGTATTATCCTATCTAATCTATGAACCATGTACGTAGTAAATTCAAGTTTTAGGTTCTCAGAATCATCAATTATGAGTCAGATCAAAGGGCCAATAGCTTTATCATTGCAATCTGTAGGAGCTGTCACTTTGGTTCTACTTGGTGATGGACCAAGGAAAGCTTTAGACGCACCTCTCCGAATAGGTTTAAACTGAGGAGTGGGGATTGTAGTTTCTTGAATGTTAGTGCTCCCTAGTAGACTGCTCCCTAGTCGACTTCTCTCAGGAGTCCTCTCCTTCTCACCCTCCTTCTTCTCCTTCCTCCTCCTCTTAATACTCTTTCTCTTTAGTTTCTTCTTCCATGCTCTTTTTTTCTTCTACATTGATTACTCTCCTTCGAGCTAGAGCTTGTCTAGGCTGGCCAAAGCCAGTCGTTGCTTGCTCGGGGGTTGAGCCAAAAGTCTTAGTGTTCCAAGTGTCAACATTTGTAGAAAATCTAGCATCCATTCTAAGACTACAGAACTATCATAGGTTCATATCTGTTTGCGTCAAAATTGGTCACAAACACCCAATCGTCGATGAAAGCATCAGCTCACAATCACAGATCTCAGATGACTAGTATGAAGAGAATAAAAAATGAAGAACACTTAGAAAATTCAAAAGAAAGCAATAAACAACACAGAATTGAAAGTGGTTCGGCGATCTAGTCTATGTCCACTCTGAAGTTGATGACTTTATTGATATTCACTTGATGATTACAATCGATTACATCATATTACAATGAATTATAGCTCTAAAATTCAAGTACAACAGCAGTGATGAGGTACAAAGTTGAATCCGGAAGAGTCTGGACGTTCGAGAGTCGAAAGATCCTTCTTCTGTAGGCCATAGGGTTCTATTTATAGGCGTAAGAGGCTGATATCTCGCTCAAATTTCGAGAGACTCCTTCGGGCATGTGAGTGGGCCTGCGCGACCGATCCCGTGAAGTTTTGACTCGATCTATGATCGGTATGAACGCTATTTGTATCGGTCAAGATCTTGTCCAATGGAGTCGAAACTTGGTATGGACATTTTTTAGCTTGTACGTAAGCTCCTGTGAAAATTTCATAGCATTTGAACTTGTGGATCTCTAGTTACGATCGATACGAGTTGAAGTTTCTCTTTAGGCTATTTGGCTCGAATCGATGGATTCGCATCAATCTACTCGAATCAATCAGGGCATGTGCCCAGGTGATGAAGTGGTGCGCTCTCCTCGGATCAATCCACCTTTTATGCCGCGTTGACCGAGTCATTCCCAAAGATCTCACCTCATTTGTATCGAAAGCTGTTGCATAGCTCAAATCGATGGAGATGGTTCAATTCACATCGATGAAGGTGGTGTAGTTTGCATCGATGGAGGTGGTGTAGTTCGCATCGATGGAGGTGGCTATGTTCGCATTCATTAAGCCAGCTCTTGTTCATATCGATTAATGCTGCTTCAACTTGATGGATACAAATAAGCAATATCGTGATGGGTTCGAACAGATGGCGACATTGCTTAGCTTGATGGATACGAATAGTGACCACTCAATGGATACGAAGTAGGGACAGTTTGATCGATATACAAAATAGGGTCATTTCCTCACATTTGCATCGATCACTACTTGAGCATACGAAGTCGGATTGGCTTGAAATTTGGAATACTGGCTTCCACGGCTTCGCTTGTCGTGTCTTCTCAATCGTAGCCAGATTCGGGCTCGGACAAAATTCATCGATATTCATAGTGAGCCTGCGTACGACCAATCTTTGGGACGAACTGCCTTTGGTTTTCAGTTAATCTTTTGGTATCACGGCCTCGCTAAAAGCGGGATAACACTTGCACCCCAAAACATGCTTTGCAATAGGAAGGTGTGTTTTGTAACGCCATAATCCGGATGTTCATATCTTGTTGATGGCCTGCAAAGAAATTGATAGTTTTATCTGACCACGAATGACGATCGTTCGGGATCGTATGTCATTTGAGGTGATATGTGAACGTTTGCGGTCGGATCCGTTCGCGGCGAATGGTGACTGTTCGAGGTTGGACGTCGTTCTAGACGAGTTGCAATCATTCGAGATCGGATGTCATTCTAAACGAATTATGACCGTTCACGGTCGGATGCCGTTCTAGATGAATTGTGACCGTTCACGATCGGATGCGCACGAGGCAGAGTGTGATCGTTCCCGATCGGATGTCACACGAGGCGGAACGTGATTGTTCACGATCGGATGTCGCATGAGCCAGAACATGATTGTTCACGATCGGATGCCGCACGAGACAGAATGTGATCGTTCGTGATCAGATGTTGAGGGGGACTTAGCATTATTAAGGTCAGATATCACGTTCGAGTGAATTTCTGAATCGATGACTTTTGCGATTCATCGCCATGCAAGACATGCTTATGGACCGTTCGTGGTCCCACGCATATACAAGTAACTTCTTTTATGGAATTGCAAATATCCGATTTATGTTCATATGAATTCTATAACAGAAATGTCCAAATAAACAAATCCAAATGTTCAAATCAAAACAAAACAGAAGCAAGACAAAGATGTCAAAGTGCAAACTCTTACTACGATACGGTCAATAGTCATTCAGAGTATGCCTGTGGATCGTTCGCGATCCCGTATATGTGTAAATGATTTAACCGTATTAGTGAGGAGTTTATGGCTTGTTTATCATTATTCTAATCAATTGATAATCTTTCGGCGTCCCGGTTCAAGGTCACCCCTATTTGATGCAGACGGCGATCGTTCTAGCTCCACCACTGGAGCTTACCTTTTCATATACTGAAGTAGCCTACCGTTCCTTATATGCCCTTCTACCTCATCATTCAGATGTCTACAGTCGTTTGTGTTATGACCGTTCAGTTCAGGAATAAGCAATATTTGTTTGATTTTCTCTCATCAACAGTCAGATCCCTTCTCATTGGTCTACGATAGGGAACTTGCTCTCTGGTGTCTTGGTAGATTCGCTCCAAACTCTCATTCAGCTCTGAATAAGTGGTGAATCGCGGCTCCCTCCGTGGTTGCTTTGACCTATCATCATTATCTTTCACTTTCCGCTTCTCCTTGCTCTTGTCAGGATCCTTTCTAGGTGGGTCTCCACCTTTTACTGCATAAACATTGATTCCTTCTTCTCTTTCAGCACTAGCATCCTCCAATCGTAAAAACTTTTCGGCTTCATGATAAAATTCTCCCAGATCCATAGGCGGATCTTTAGTTAACGAACTCTTGAACTCTGTGCCATCAGCTATTCCAGATACAGCTGTCATCATAACCATGGACGGATCTGGTCGATCCACTGACAACGATGCTGCACTGAATCGCATCAGAAAACTCCTTAAAGATTCCTCATCTTTTTTCTTTAGAGTTGCCAAACTCATCACATTCTTTGGTCTTGAAATGTGAACCTTGAATTGCCTCATGAATTTCTCGGTCAAATCGGCCCATGTTCCTATGGAGCCGCTCTCCAACTGTCTAAACCATAATGTTGCAATGTCTGTCAAATACAATGGAAAGCACTAGGCCATGCTTCCTATGATGCCCCAGCACTTCCATGTGCCTCATATACTTTGTCAGATGGACCGCAGGATCCATCCTTCCATCATACATTTCCACGGTTGGTAGTTTGAATTCTGGTGGGTTCCTAGCCAGCCTAATCGCAGAGAAAAGGGACTCATGTTCACATCTTCTAGATCTCTATTTACTAATCTTCCTCTCATGGCTCGTCTGACCATTTCCGCCAATTTATCACTATCTTCAAGCTGAAATCTTGTGCATTGCCTCTGATCTGCCCCCGAGTTCATGAGGGTTTTCAGGAATTTACCCTCTTGGCCGAGCATCCATTTCTCTATCACCACCAGGTTGCTCGAATCCCCCCCGATTCTCTTCCCGGGATTGGATCAACTTGCTCTACGTGAGTGCCCCCTAGTTTTGGTGCTGCGTCGGATGGTCCTGCTCTATTTTGAACTCTGGTTGCTCCTTGATTTTGCGCTTCAAGTTGCCCAACCTGTCGAAACAAATTCTGGATCATTTCCTCTTGTCTTTTCATCATTGTCTCCATCTCATCCCCGGTGATGAAGATCGAGGCTTGATTCACCCCTGAGGAAGCCTCCCGACTCCCTTCATGTTGACTTTTCTCTGCTCTTTGTCTTCTACTTGTTTGCCTTGTCATAGCTCTTCAGATCTAAATCTCTAAGCCTTCAAATTCAACTTCCAAATGATAGAATTCCTAAATTAGCCTTCTCAGTGAAAGCACCAAAATGTTTGCGCCAAAATTGGTCACAAACACCCAATCGTCAATGAAAGCACCAGTTCACAATCATAGAACTCAGATGACTAGTATATAGAGAATAAAAAATGAAGAACACTTTGAAAATTCAAAAGAAAGTAATAAACAACATAGAATTTATAGTCGTTCGGCGATTTAGCCTACGTCCACTCGGAAGTTGATGACTTTATTGATATTCACTTGATGATTACAATCGATTACAGCATATTACAATGAATTATAGCTCTGAAATTCAAGTACAACAGCAGTGATGAGGTGCAAAGTTGAATCCGGCAGAGTCTGGACGTTCGAGAGTCGAAAGATCCTTCTTCTGTAGGCCATGGGGTTCCATTTATAGGCATATGAGGCTGATATCTCGCTCAAACTTCGGGAGACTCCTTCTAGCACGTGAGTGGGCCTGCACGACCGATCCCGTAAAGTTTCGACTCGATCTATGATCGATACGAATGCAATTCCTATCGATCAAGATCTTGTCCAATGGAGTAGAAACTTAGTGTGGAAATTCTTTAGCTTCTACGTAAGCTCCTGTGAAAATTTCATAGCATTTGGATTTGTGGATCTCAAGTTATGATCGATACAAGTTGAAGTTTCTCTTTAGTATGTTTGGCTCGAATCGATGGATTCACATCGATCCATTTGAATCGATCAGGGCACAAGCCCAGGTGATGAAGTGGTGCGCTCTCCTCGGATCGATCCACCTTTTACGCCGCGTTGACCGAGTCGTTCCCAAAGATCTCGCCTCATTCGTATCGAAGGCCGTTACATAGCTCGAATCGATGGAGATGGTCCAGTTCGCATCAATGAAGGTGGTGTAGTTCGCATCGATGAAGGTGGTGTAGCTCGCATTGATAGAGGTGGCCCTGTTCGCATCCATCAAGCAAGCTCTTGTTCATATCGATTAAAGCTGCTTCAACTTGACGGATACGAACAAGCAATATTATGATTGGTTCGAACAGATGGCGACATTGCTTGGCTTGATGGATAGGAATAGTGATCACTCAATCGATATGAAGTAGGGACTGTTTGATCGATATGAACTATGGTCACCTGATGGATACGAACCAAAGTTAACCGATGGATTCAAACACGGCTTTCCAGGCGATGGATAAAGAATGGCATGCCCCGATGGATACGTACAGAAGTTCACTGATGGATGTGAAGTAGGCAATAGTTGATCGATACGAAGTGAGACCAACTGATGGATACGAAACTAACCGATGCAAAATAATGGGTTGTGACTTTGGCCGATTCGAAATGATGGGTTCGAATTGAGGCTTATTGATGATGGATACGAAATAGAGTCATTTCCTCCAATTTGCATCAATCATAACATGAGCATACGAACTCGGATTGACTTGAAATTTGGAATGCTGGCTCCACAGCTTCGCTTGTCATGCCTTATCAATCGTAGCAAGATTCGGGCCCAAACAAAATTCATCGATATCCATAGTGAGCCTACGTACAACCAATCTTCGGGACAAACTATTTTTGATTTTCGGTTAATCTTTTGGTATCACGGTCTTGCTAAAAGGCGGGATAACAATATCAGTGAGGAGGAATGTAATTATGTTGCTT
The DNA here is from genome assembly GCA_030765085.1 of Allium cepa. Classification (NCBI taxonomy): domain Eukaryota; kingdom Viridiplantae; phylum Streptophyta; class Magnoliopsida; order Asparagales; family Amaryllidaceae; genus Allium; species Allium cepa. The sequence goes on from CM060935.1 coordinate 67,474,623, forward strand.
AAGCTCCAGGATAGTTTTTAGGTCGGTGACCTTTTTTCAAAGAGTGTTGTAATATGAATTTTTTTCGGAGAGCGTTGTAATTCGGGTGAAGTGAAGGTAAACAATATGAATTTTGGAATATTAGATGTGGGACTTACATCCAAAGAGTCATCTCTATGAAAATCTAATAGGGCAAACCAGAAAGAAGTATATTTTCTCAAACTTGATCTGTTCGTTATAGAGATCAACAATGACTCGATTGAGTGGTATGCCTCAAAGACGATATATGAGATGTTGTGGGACCACTGCTTCAAATCATACGAGTAGAAATTTTATGCCGGTCTTGGCTTTCTTCTAAGATGGTAGCCGAAGAGCATATAAGCTAAGCAAAACAACATAAACATTTAGATCCAGTTAAGAAGGAGCACACCAAGGAGATTAGAGAGCTGGTGTAAGAGTGGGTTGAACGAAGTAACTACATCTGATAGACATGTTAACCTGTTACAAGCCATGCAGCCGACGAGTAGATTGTATGCTTGTTCAAATGATTGTGGAAGTCTAACTTCATCTTCCATGATTGCGTGTTTGTTGCAGACACGGTTGAGATCTGCAGTAGTAAGACGAGAAGGTGGAGAATCCGATAGTTTATCAAGTACATCTACTCCACCCATAACTACGTCCAGAGCTGCATTGTTGTGAAGTTCTTCAATTATCATTAAAGAAACCGCAACAACGGGCTCTCTTCATGTTAAATGATCCTTCACCTTCCATTGTGGATGAATTTAGCATGGAGCTAGAAGCTATAGTTGGAGAGGTAAAAGTAGAGGCAGTTGTAGCAACAATAAATCTATAAAATTGTTGGATAGCCATATCTATACTGAAAACAAGACTCATGAGATAGGCATTATAAGGTATGCGCAATTTTTGTAAGTTCTTTATAAGTATGTAGTTAGTGTATCCAGCTCTACCATGATTGATTTATAGTGCCTAATGAATGTTGACATGTATTGACCTACCTAACTCCAGACATCGACTGATGTTAGATAATACTTTATATGTGCATGTATGTCATGTCTTGTGCATGGTATGCGAAAGTATGTTGTATGAAGTGAATTTTTGCTTGTATTTGTAAATAGTCCCTGATGCTGATGGAACTTTGTGTTGGGTGGAAACTATTAACATAGTTACTATGATAATAGCCTAGGATTAATCTAATGCAGAAAGGAATTCTGAATCTTAATTGGTCTTTTGCTAAAGTAGTAATGCATTTTCTTGGAAGCTGGAGATTCTCTAATAATTGAAGATGAACGTCAGTGGAATGTGTAAGCCTAAACGTTTTAGCAACATAAACCGACACAATCTACGAATCCATAGTGTTTTACTTGTGTCAACTGGTATAAGTTGATTTAGGGTTTATGAAATGGCCCCAGGGCAACACATTCTGGTTTGAAACCTATGTAGTAATGGGGTCTTCATTATATTTATGCATCTCGACCACACCAAGATTCCTCCATCTCTATCTCAAACCTAATCTACGCTTGTAAGATCGATAAATTAGGGGTTGAATGGAGAGGTAATTGGTGAAGGGGAGGGTGACGATAGGTTGAATCATGCACGGTGAAGAGAAGAAGTGACATACCTTAGGTTTAGTTTTAGAGAAAGATAAGCAGTATAGATTGCTAGAGGTTGTAAACCTAGGTCGAGAGGAAGCAAGTCCCTGTAAAGAGTCGACTTTCAAGGCTGAAATTTTTTAGGATTCATATTAATCTAAAGGATCTGACTCAATGACTTTGTGGTAATGTAATGTTTTGAAAACATAATGTCATGGAAATGATCCGAGTAATAAAAGCGTTTATTCAGATTAGGATTTGACCCTTGGTTTTCGACCATTGCACCCTTTATATTCATAGAAGCGTACTTTGAGGGTCAAGTATTATCTTAAATTTTTCACAACTGACAATTTGATGATATTGGACCTCATATGATGTTAGAATGGTTAATAGACTCAAAAACGATTGAGTGGAAGCACAACAAAAGGAAAAAGGGAGGAATATTAGTTAAGTCCATAGATCAGTACTGATCCATCAAATTTCTTCATTTATCACAATTCTCAATAGATATGTGGAAGAATTTAGCTTATTGGCACCAAGGAAAGGTTTGTACTAGAAGGAAAAAAAAATATCTTGAAGAAATTTAAGGAAGAAAAATGAAGCCATGGATCATTATCGTCCGATGAATGGATCGGTGCTTGGTAATTTTTCGACTTATTGTTCTTTTTAATATATTGGATCTTGAACTGTGACGTATTTTGATGGACTAGCAATGAAGAGTGAAAACTTTAGAGCCTAATAACATCTAATTATAGCTATAAATACGAGTCTAAATGCTACAAAAAGGGTACCTTTGCAAATTATTATTATATAACTAAGAGAAAGTGCCATCGTTACAATTTTGAACAGAATTTCGAGACTGTGATTGTATTTGCTATTAGATCTAGCGATAAAAAGCATTAAAACATCATTAAACTGGATGTAAGCATAATCTAACCACTATAAATTCTTGTGTTTTGCTTTTTTTCTCTTTTTCTTCATATATTTGTGTTCTCCTATTGATTTCAATTACTAGATTTAATATAGTGATATTAATCATACTCACAAAACGAAAGATTATAATCCTCGCAAATTCTTTGTAAAAAATTACAAGCAGTCTTTTTGGTTCTACACAGTCTTTTGGGTGGTGGTAAACGAATTTATTTGCCAATAATATATCACATTCAAATTGGGCTTGAATTTCACCACCTCTCTAATGTCTACAACCGAGCATTGTATTTTATAGTGAAAAATTACTCAGAATTTGGACTAAAAAAAGTTTTGAAGTAATCTATAGTCTAAATTTATGCAAACCACCCTAAAATCCATCTTAAATTTTACGATCCGCATATTTCACAACGTTTGATGCCGTAAAAGAAGGAAACACCACTATAAGACAACCTAGGTTTAGCGACAGCGATATGCTGTCGATGACCGTCGTTAGCTGTCGGCAGTAGATGCAAATAACCATTGTTTTTTATGTCGTCGATCAAAGAAAGGGTAACGACATTAGCGTTGACTTTTTCGTTAACTTTTCAACGGCTAGGGACGGCATCACCGTCGTTAGCCGATGAAGATCGATGGACATGAGACATGAATTTGTGCACTATACATATGCTAATGTGTGGCAGTAGCCGTCGTCAGCTGTCGGTAACCTATGACCAATAGGTCGTCGCTAGCCGTCGCTAACCTTCGGTAACCTGGAACTTCTGTTTTATAAAACAACTGCTATTTCAACCATCAAACCACACGTATATATTCATCTGTCTATCCACCTCATATATAACACATAAACCCAATTTCATAAGTATAACCATCGTATACATCGCATAATATCATATATATCACACATAACCTAGTTTATAACACAAAAAATCAATGTTTACATCAATATTCCATCAAACAAAACAACCATCAAACATCCACAAATCAGTTAAACGTTCACAAACAATACAACCATCGTCAAACAAGTTTCAAATCAATCAACACATGTCAAATAAGTAAAAAACAAAATAATCAAATATCCATCAAAAACACAACCGTACGTACTCATCATCATTTCCCGACCCTGGTGAAGGAAATGTCCCATGCTCTGCCATATATGTCGCAAACGCTCATCTAACAGCATAGTCAATCCTCCATTCTTCCGCTAATCGTTCAACTCTGTTATCTGATCTCTAAGCTGTATATCTCTTCCTTGGCATGTGATTTTCTATAATCAGCCTGAGACATCCTTGCTTGTAAATTAGTTAATAGCTAGCTATTATTTATACGTAATATTAAATAAAATTTATAGTTCATTTAATGAAGTAGTTAAACTCAATAAACATTATCTCTGGATTATAGTAACCATATCACCTATTTCGCATCGGCTTGTCAGTCATAGCATTGAAAATCATATCCTCCTCCTCAACGGTCAACTTCTCTCGGCCAGTGGACTACAACACTCGAGCTCTCTCCGTTTCAAATCTTTCTTGTGATTAGTAATAGAATTTTACCACAATAAATATTCAATTTACAAATTATGTAACGTGAACCATAAGAAAAAATTAAAGCATATTTATCATTAGAGCCTGAGATTTAGGGTCTGTCTCTGTCCAAGTAAATGTAACTAAGTCATTATCATTGGTGCGCTTGATGGCATGAGTCCGAGTGAAGACCTCCGCATATGTAGGCTCACGACCCTTCTCCTTAGCCTAGAATTATATATGAATAAACAATGTATATATATGATTAAATAATATTATAATTATTTTATAATCAAAATTTATAAATTTAACATTTCCTTACAACATTCTATTTGCTTATTTCCACTCGGCAATTTTCTGTAAATTTAAATATATGATTGATTAAATTAATGTAATTATTATACGAACTTTAAATAAATTATAATGACAATATGAAACTAGAAAATTTACTTTCACGGCGAGAGTTTCCCAGTGCTACTGAAATTCCATTCAAATACTAGTGCTCATCCAATCGCGTTTTTTAATGCTTAAGAGGGTGTCCCTATAATTTTTTCTAAGCTTCTTGTTCCAATAATTCCTAAACTGACCTTGATCTTCTTTTACAACTAATATAACCAACACATTGAAATTAAATGAATTGTATACAGTACATTAATTTTCAAAGGTCAAATATGTCATTTTAAGATGAATTATAAATTTATACTTACCGTCAAGTTAGTCCATATAGCATTCTTAATATACAGTAGGATATCATTGCACTAAGGCCAAAAACAAGACATACGACTCATATATGCTTTCTTAGAGACGGTTAGGATAGAATCGGAAAGCTCTAGCTTAAATTCCCTGCATTAATTTTGATGTAGACATTTACTAAATTTTAAATAATATATACGCACTAAATATTAATGACATTGCAATAAATTTGATACTTACCCTCCAATCTTTGGAATCATAGTCGCCCAAGGGCATAAATTAGCCGAGCTGCTGGCACTCTCGTTGTGCAGTTAAAGCACTCGGTAGATTCAATGCGGTGGAGGTGTAAAAAGTCATAGTGGGGATATAGCAAGGATATAGCAGGATATAGCGGATAACTCTAAAATAGCATGTAAAACTCATACTTAATGTTTTACAAATATATAAATTGTAATTGAATGAAAAAATAACATTTAATTAAATTATAATTAATATATAAATAATTTTAAATAAAAACATGTGCGAATTTATTGTAAATAAACATAAAACTATTATATAACATAATTGAATTTAGTAGAATATTAGAGCATTTCTAAAAATATATTAAAAATTCAATTAAATAAATTAATTCCATAATTTTAATAATGTATAAATGTCATTTTTCTATTCATTTCTTCTGAAGAAGATATAGCAAAAATAGCAAAATATAGCGGGAATAACAGGATATAGCGAAAATAGTGGGGCTTAAAACGGAAAGGCTATATTTGAGGCTATATGGAAATATCATAGTGGTAGAAATGCGCTAAGAGATATAGCAGAGTTATAGCATGACATTAACTGCACAGCACTCTCGCCAGTATTAGGAGAAGCAGAAGCATGAGATTTGGAAGATCTTCTACTAGACATATATAATATCTGCCACAAACATATAAATTCATATAATGAAAAAACATAACATTTTATTATTGGAAAATATGTTTGATTAATACTCACATAAAACTTCCACTAAAACTACAAAATTGAAACATGATCTCCTAAATACATAGAATTTATATAATACATAACTTACAAGATAGTCAGCGTCGCTAATAATAGCGGAAACTCAAAACAAAATTATACAACAAGCGATACAAATATCCATTGTATATAAATTACATCATTAGTAATTAATAATTAATCTTTATTGTTTTTTGATTCTGACTCGATCTCGTACTCAACATCGATTTCCTCTGTACTCTCAAATGTTTCTATTAAAACATTTGATTCATCGTTCAAAGGCCGTAAATCAGTAATGATCTTTAGTTATTATTATTTTGCTTAAGATCCGCTTGATATGCTGCTTCTTTCAGAATATTAATTCCATCAACCATAAATATTGTCTTTGTTTAAGAAACAGCTGGCCAATCCTCTTTATTTCTTTCTAAGGGTGGATACGGAGCAAAATAAATTTGTAATGCTTGCTTGGCTTAGACGAAAGGATCATACTTATAGTAATGCGAGATTCGGTCTATTTCAATAAGCTTATAATTGTTATGCACGTTGATTTCAGAACCAGGAACATTGCTGAACTAATTGCATTTGAATGAAGGAAATTTTTTCTGTAGGTCATATAAAATATGTCAATTCTAAAACCTGTATTAAGGTGCCGAAAAAATATTTTATATGCTCATTTGGATTACCACTACCTTTAACAAATACACTGCTGTTATAGGTTAATTTTTTAGCACCATATTCCTTGGTGTTGAATTCAAATCCGTTGATGAAGAATATGAGATAAGTCTTGATATTTCTTTTCGGTCCTAGCACAGGATGTTTCAATCCTTCATAAATTACACAATTTCTTGGATCATAAATGTAGTTTGAAAACCAACTAACAATTTTTTTACTGAGATCGCCAATTGGATGTTGTGATTCGTAAATGCTACAAATATATATAATATATTCCATTATAGTATGTCTGTATAATTGAAATAAATATAAATTTAGTGTTAACTAACAAATTGTGCAACTTTAGCATAATTATGAAGAACATATGTGTGTGCCACATGGTAATCTCTATCATCTAAACACATTTCCACACATTTTCCACAGGTCAGCTACGTTGTCTAAAAATAAATAATATTGTTTGAGAAGAATCTTGTTCAACGGCTTCATCATTACAATGAACACTTACAAATGATAAGTTCACACATGGTCACTGAAATAATGAAAAAAAAATAAAGTTTCTTCTCCAAGATATAATTAGAAATTAAACCTTCAACCCGTGCTTTTTGTCTAACTATTTTTTTCATAAGATTCAAGTACCGATTACGGAATTGATTCAGTTTAAATTTACTTATGTAAATTTGGATTTTAAATTACAAATAATATTACGGACATTTAATACTTCCTTTCAAATGAGTATAGCCATCCATATTGCACCGGACCTCAAAGAAGTATTTCAGATGGAATATGAATAGGTAAATGCTCCATTATGTTAAAGAATCCTAGAGGAAATATTTTCTTTAGTTTGTAGAGCAGTATAAGGATATTCTTTTCAAGTTTATGTATATGCTCGACTTTGACCTTAGTCGAACAAAGCTCTTTATAAAACAAACTTAATTCTATTATGACACTCCATAATTTTACGAGCAACAGCTCTTTGAAAACCACAGGTGATAAATTTCCATCACGACATGAAAATCGTGAATTTTCATACCACTTAATTTATTGTTTTTAAAGTCAACACAACTATGGAGATTATCCCATCATGACATCCCAGTCCTTCCACCCACTTTAGTATGAGTTTTACTTGCTTGCTCTCTAGCTAATAGCATGCTTTAGGGTTTATTACTGTCAATGGGCTTTATATGAAGTTTGAGATGTTTACATAATTGTTCTATATCATGTCTTGAATTCAAATCATCCTTAGGTTTCCTCTTAACATTCAAAATTGTATTAAACATGTTATCAAACACATTTTGCCTTAAAATCACCAAAGTCTATAAAAAGAAGCGAACATACGATTTTTTTGAAATGTCATATGTTTTAACTACTTCATGCTACCGTGTTTTCAATTCTTCAATCAATGATTGTAAATAAACATCGATTCCGGTGTTGGATTATCAGGCCAGAGACGACAATAGTGAGAAAAATATATAGATTTTTCATACACATCCACAGAGCTAAATTATAAGGTGTAAAGATAATAGGCCATGATGAATATTTAGTACTAACTTAACAGAATGGCAAAATCCATCTATACATAAACCAAGTTTGACATTACGGCTCTATGCAGGAGATACTGAATAAGTCTTATCAAAATGTTTTCATGCTTCTCCATTAGATGAATGTGTCAAATTTTCCTTTCCCTACGTTCTCATGTTGTGTCATCACATATGACATTCAGTAGCAAAAGACGCATATTTCCTTTGAAGCCTAGGAATGATGGGTAGATAATGCATTCACATGTGTTGAACTTCCTTTTTCTTTCCCAGTTTGCATCTTTCCTCATTACATATTTTGTATTTTCTAAGGTTAATGTAATCTTTCTAATACAATGTGCAATCTTTTATACATATATCTATCTTTTGGTATGACAAACCAAAAGCTGACATAAGTTTTTCACTTCATAATGACTATCACACATCAGATTACTGGGTGGCATATTTCATTTTGCAGCTTGTACAGCTGCTGTAAATCTACCATTTATAAAGTTGAATTTTGATTTCATAGTAATGTATTTGGCAGTTACTGATAATTCGGTTCCACTTTACAACCATCCCACAACAGCCTCTTAGAAACATCTAATAAATCGTATATTCTTTTTGCTTCCATAGCGGTTCTTCTTCGACATTTATATCTTCATCGTCAACTTGAATGGTAGCGATGATTGATTGTGTTGTATCTTCCACCATATCTTTTATTGGATTCGCCATACATATTGTTAGTCCGTGAGATGATGGTTTTGATGACAACAACCTTAGAATAGATTATAAAATATAAATACTAACATTATACGTTTAGATATATGTGTATATGCAGGATTTAACCATGCAGGTACCAAGAATGAAGACTGTACAGTATAGGGATTCAAGATATCAAGATTGAAGACTCATGAGTATTAAGATTATCAAGAGTTCAAGAATTCAAGTAATTTATTCTTTAATTAGAAATTTTGTTAAAACTCATAGAAAAGCACTGCCATCTTAAAATCCAATTTATTCATGGAATGGAATCCACTTTGAGCCTGTTAAAGGGATCGATGGAACCCTAAGTAGGATGGAACCTACGAAAAATCTAGTGGAACATTGTTTTGTATCCGCTAACTTTTTATTCAAAATGATTTTTCAAAATTATATCATGTTTTCAAAATGATTTCAAAACCTTCCTTTTAAAAACATCAAAGACCTCTATCCTGATTTTAATAATTTTAGCTTCAAAATCATCTTTAATTTCAAAGTCAAATTACTCCTGATTTTAAACTATCTTTTAATAGAATATATTTAACTTTTAAATGTTCATACTTAAAATTAAATATAAAATTATAGTTAAATTCTACATATATTATTCTCTATATTTACTTATGAATTTTAACTATAGGCAAGTATATTTATAAAGTTTTAAAATAGTTTTAATATAAGATAAAGGTTATTTTCAAAGAAAATCAAATTATCAAAAAAAGCTTTGGGATGTCGACATACTCATGGTGACCATGTCGACATGGTGTCAGTTGAGTTTAAAATTTAAATTTCAAAAGAAGTGTCTATTCATCATAACTCTTCACGAGTGGACATGAATGTTGTTCTTCTATAAATTAGGGTTAATTTCAACGAATTTTAGAGAAGATTTTCGAATTTTTCACTCCTCCTCTTCTTCCACTTTTCTTAATACATATTCTTACCATTACTCTGCCGAAATCAACATTGAATCGAACTCGATCATTCGTGGTTTGATTCTCTATCACTCTCTCAACAAGATCTCAGTGCTATTCAGAGTTATAGGCTTTTTGTAATCAACTTAGCAAGAAAAGGTGTGATTGTAGCCTTGAAAATCTATCAAGCGAGATAAGGTGTGATTGTAGCCTTGGGAAATCAAGTGGGTGAACTTGTTGCCTGTAAAATCAAGTGGGTGAACTTGTGGCTAGGAAAATCAAGTATCTCTACCTAGAGGATTGTGATTCTGGAGGGTGTACCTCGTAGGCATGAAATCGAGGGTGTTATTGTACAATTGCTTTTGAAAGGAAATCCGTACTTGTGTGCGGGATTGGATGTAGGGTAACTCCGAACCAGTATAAAATCCGGTGTGTTCTTTCCTTTACTGTTTTTTATTTTTACATCTGTGTTTGTTTCTGTGGTCATATTTGTATCTGTATATTGCATACTTCTGTGCATAAATCAACATAAACTCAAAAAGATTTGGTAATTCTTTATAAACATTATTCACCCCCCTCTAGTGTTAACTCTAGCCTTAAGATCCGTAATCTGCATTTCTCACAATTGGTATTAGAGCAAGGTTTTCAAAATTTCATAATCTAGTTTTTGAAAAGTTTTCAAAATGGCTACCAACACTGGTATTGTTACTAAGACTAGTATTCCTATAACTAGTTCATTTGTAGAAGGTCAGTCTACTGTCAGACCACCACTTTTTAATGGCAGTAACTATGCATATTGGGCATGTAGGATGAAAATATATTTACAATCTATAGGATTAGATACTTGGAATATTACACAAACTGAATATTCTGAACCCACAACTTATTTTTCACAGTGGACTGCTGAGCAAAAGACTGTTGCACAAAATAATTCTAAGGCAATGAATATTTTGTTTTGTTCACTAGATAGAAATGAATTCAATAGAGTGTCAGTTTGTAAGTCTGCATATGAAATATGGAAAACTTTGCAAGTTACTCACGAAGAAACAAGCAAAATATGTATAGTAGATTTCAGGATATTGTGCATTCTCTAATTTCTTTAGGAAATGAATTTTCTAAAGAAGATCAAGTTAGAAAGATTTTAAATTCTCTTACTCCAGAATGGGATCAAAAGACACTTGCTAACGAAGAGGAAAATGACATCAGTACTTTAAAAATAGAAGAATTAATTGGAAATCTAATGTCATATGAAGTTCAAATGATCGGGAGAAGAGAAAGCAAAACATCTAAAAAGAAATCAATGGCATTCAATGCATTGACTGATGGATCAGATTCAAACAGCGATAATGATGAAGAGATAGCCTTGATGACCAGAAATTTTAGGAAATTCCTGAAATACAAAAAAATGAATAATCTCAAGAGAAACAACTGTAAGAACTCTGGAAATCAGAATAGTGCCAAACAATGTCAAATGTTTCAACTGTGATGAACCAGGCCACATCAAAAGAGACTGTCATATCCAGATAGGCAAAATCCTCCTATGAACAATGATCCAGCAAAGAAACGGAAGCGTGCATTTACTGCTACTCTAGATGACTCAGACTCATCCTCAAGTGATGATGATCAAAAGACAGATAATTCAAATTTATGTGTCACAGCAGTTCATGACTCCGACGAATTCAGAGAAACGGACTCAGAAAAAGGTACACGTTTACAATACAATTGGTTGAAATTGCTTGCTTAGAGTTAGATGCTTGATTGCTTGATTGATTGATTTTGAATTGGTGTGTTATTTGAATTTTAATTTTTTTACTATTATTTCATTATTTTTAATATTATTTTATTATTATTTTTATTATTATTTTGATATATTATGGAATATTGTAACAACCCAGAATTTTGAACAATTTAAAAATGAAAATATTTAATTAATTTTAAATATTCGAATGATGATTGACTTGAATTTCAAATTTTCAGGGTAAATTGGCGATTAAATTTTAGAATTTAATCTATTTAAAGTTCAACAAAATTTGAATTTGACTTTGGAGTTGAATTGAATATTGAATTTGTATTTTAAATTCAAACTAATGACTTAGAAAAATAATTTGGATACAAGAATTATCATTTATTTAAATTAATAAAGGATGGTTAGTATTAATAACATTTTTCTTTAGCTTAAATAAAATGGAATAAATTTTATCAATACAAAATACAAGTATAAAATCTAATTGTAAAACACGTTAATATAAATTTATGTTTGATAGTTGAACCGCAAAACGTTTATATGTTTATTAAAGAAAATAATTATGCAAAACAAATTGAATTTAAATTGAAAAGAAAAAAAAGAAAAAAAGTATATATATAAAAATAAACATAAAATAAAAAGAGTATACTGCCTTACTCTTATCAGCCAAATTCGTGCCTTCCATCACGCCCTAAATCGCGAAAATTCACGTCTCTCCCCTATTCTTTTATACCCGAAACCCTCTTCTCTTCACTTCAGAAAAAAAAATCAAACGAAATAATGGCAGTCTCGTCTCCTCTTCATCATTCAACAAGTTAGGGTTTTCGCACGAGTTTCTTCTTCGTCCTCCTTTCGAAAATTTAGGGCGTTGCTGCCGATTGGGATGCTCATTCAAATCGAAGGCATCGACATCAGCATTCGATCGATCGACGACTCCGTTCGTCTTCGCTTCAGTGAAGGTGAGAAATTTTATTTCTCACATCTAAATTCAACTTCATATTTATGTGATTTGTGATTCTCACAGCTTTGAATTCTTGGGTTTTGCTGGGTTGTTTTTGTTCTTGTTGTCTTTTGATGTTGAATTGGTTCGAATTTGGCCAATTAAGGCTATATTGGTTTCTGGACATTGTTTCACTTGAGCATTCTCGGCCATTTGACTTTGCTTCGATTTTGGATTTGTTGGCCACCACGATGTCGATTTATTTTGCTAGAAATAAACTCTAATCTACTTAATTCAACACTTAATTATAACATGCATTTGTTCTCTCAAATGAATTACCCGGATTCCAGAAGTACTTCAATTTATTTTGCAAGAGATAAATTTTAAACTTTGAGTATTGTTTAACAGACATAAAAGTTTTGGATTTTCTAAACCTAACAAAGATCAGGTGAATAGATTTGTATATTTTGATCTAACTTTTAAATTCCTGAACTAAGAACAGAGGCACTTGGATACAACAGGCATGTTTATTTACAACATGTATAAACTCAGAAATATCCACCATGTATATATATAAACATGCATTTATCATCTCAGCAATTTCACAAGCAACAAATAAAAATATGATTTTGAAGCTAAAATCTTGGGTTTTCAATGTTGAACTTGCTGTTGTGATTCCTTTCATGACTTCGATTACTTCAAAAAATTGTGATTTTTATCACTTGATAATTTTGAATTTGACTTCTCTGGCACTTGAATTTTATAACTTGACTTCTGTATATTTTCTCATTTTAAACTCGGTCTATTTTTTTTCCGTGTGATTCCATTTTGTTCGTTTCGACTTGCATCTGCATTGAACAATTTCTTTGGTTTTTCCGGCCCCTTTGAGCTTCGCCTCTGGCCATCTTCTCTGTTGCACTTTGTTGTTGTTTATGTTGATATCTTGTGTGCTTCGTCTCTGTACTTACTAAATATGCTGACTTTGATCATCTATTTGATAGCATGTTTTCGGTGATGATATTGATATACTTGCTGGGGCTGCTGTACTTGATTTCATGCATATGCATTCATGTAGAATACATGTGTTATCACCTTGTCCATCTCTGTCTAGAGTAGTTTCTGCATTGTTTCATTGTATTCATATATGTTGTCGTTCTTAACGATCTAATTACTTGTAGCTTTTGTAGCTGTGCACTTCATTTCATGTTCATGTGTTCACTCGAGACTTTGGTGCTGCAGTTGTATGCATTTGCCACTGTATGTCTGTACTTGAGTCTCTTGACTTTACTTCCTTGTTGTTGCATTTGTACAGGCATTCATTCTGTTTATTGTACCTAGTACTTGTCTTTGAGCCTGTACACTTTTACTGCACCTTTGTGTATTTACCCATGCATGAATTAGATTTGATAGTGAACTTTGCTCTTTGGTCAGAGCTGTTGCAGTCTCCAACTTATACCCAGTCAATATAATGCATTGCATTGATGCATTTGTGTTCTGACCTTATTTAATTTCATTGTGTAGTTTACTTGAGTCACTGATTCTTGAAATAAGCGATATAACTGACATGTTGCACTATTTAGACATCTTGACCGCATACTGCCTTGACCTATTGCACTATAACTACACATGTGAATAAGCACTTTGCATTTTTGAAATGTTTTACTTCCTAGCTGCATGCTTGGGTAATTGTTTTTGCAAACATTTAAGTGTTTATCTTTGATTTGGTTGAGCTCGTCACTGTGTTGCACTTGCTTGACCTAGTTTGGTAGTTGCACTTTGCATTTATGTGCTTACTGTCCCATGTACTTGTGATCAGTTTTATGGCAGTTCCTTTTCGTTGCATTTTTGGATTTTTCTGACTTGAGCTCGAATATTTGCCGTGCCCTTGCGTTCATGTGGTGGCTGCATTTCCGTTGCAGTTTTGCCCTTGAATGTTTGTGGTGGCTGCAGTGCTTTTTGTTGAGATTTTTCCCTTGGTTGCATTGCAGTGATGCACTGATTTCATTTGCAGTTAGATTTGTTGTGCCTTGTACTGGCTCCCTTGTATTCAAGTGGAGGCTGCAGTCTTGTTTGCAGTCTGCCCTTGATTCGCTGCAGTCGTGTTGAGTCATGATAGTTGTGACTTGACCGTTGCATTTTGTAATTGCTGATGACATGTATCTATATACCTGTTGCCAGTTGCCTCCATACTGTTGGGTACTAATGCTTTGTGTCCTATAATATTGGTGTTGTGGTGCCATATTTTGGTGCCCTCACCTCATTTTACTGTTTCCATGTAATTTGTACCCCTGCCTTTGCGCATTGGGTCATTCGAGCCTTCGTGCTTTGTGTACTTGTGGTGACTGCATTATTGTTGCAGTTCGCCCTTGTATTCATTAGTGACTGCAGTTTCATTGTTTTTATATGCAGTTTTGTCTTGTTGATTTGCGTCGCATTGATGCAATTGGATTTTTTTTTCTTCTAAAATTCACTTGAGTTGAATCTAGCTCAAACGCTCGGGTTTGACCTCGTGCTCGCGTTGCGATTTTATTTGATTTCATCTGGGTTGAACCCGATTTTTTCTTGGGTTTGACCATATGTTCGTCTATGAGTTTTCATAGAGCTTTTGTGTATTTCCTCACTGCATTGGCGAGGCAGTGCACGCGTGCGTGCACTGCAGCCAATCGATATTGATGATTTAAATGATATTTCAATTGTTTTAAAATTGATTTATTTTAAATTGATTCGATTTAAATTGATGATTTTGTTGTTAATTGCCGTTTTGGAAATTCTGTTGTTTTCTAAATTTTCTTCATTAGTAATCCTTCTATCTATCTGTGTTGAAAATTTAAATCTGCTGATTTATTGTTGTAACACTGTTAAGTGTTATATTTACCGTTATCCGATATCTTGTTAAAGGATCGGATAGGTGAATTTATCTTTGACTGTCGTCTAATTGCTATTTAATTATTATTGCCTCTATGCACTAATAACTGAGTTTGAATTAGACTGACCTTGCTTAGCTTAGGGCTATGTGATGGGGGGTTCTCGCTTCGCGATTTGGTGGCGAACGGGAGACTCTTACCCCCACACGTCCTCTTTACGGGGTTGGTTAGGCGTAAGCTGAGACAGTCGAAAGGCTGGCCGTAAAAGCAAGGGCAGGATACCATTGTAAGCCACGGTGGGTCTGGGATGGTTGCAAAGCCTACCGGTTGCTGCTGACGGAAATGAGGTTCGTTACAAAAGTGGTATCAGAGCTTTGGTTTACACAAAGCTCAGTTTATGATGTTTAATATGAATAGTTACTAGGATCACTTTAAAGAAAAATGTTTTTCAAATTTAAAATAAGTATGAAATTGTTTTCTTTGAAAAATAAAAGGTATTTTGAAAATTCAAATTTTTTCGAAAATTCCCCTCTCTAATTTTAGGTTTTGCGATAGTTTCTCATTCGAAACCCATTATCGAATTATTGAGATTTATGAAAAATGAAATATAATTTAAGTGAATTAATGAATTGGTTTAAATCAAATATTTTGAATATCTCCAAAATAATAAATTGTGAAATAAAATGGCGTGTCAATTTAGTATAGCCAAGAGGATAATTAAACTATAACTTGGGAATTTGATTCTTAATTCTTTTGAAAATTGATTTCAAATGTTTTGAAGAATGATTTAGTAAATAAATGGATTATAAGTACTTAACTTATAAATGGACCTTTGGTATATAATTGAGTTATATAAATTGAATTGAATTAATAAAGAAGATTTATAAATCGAAGTTTTATAAATAGAAATGGAATTTGTAAAAATTGTTTATAAATTCGAAACCAATTAAATTTGATAAATGAAACATAGAAGTTATTAAAGGAGATATATTCGTGATTTTGGACAGCGAATTATCCTTTAAGTTAAATATTGTGATATTAAATGTTGGTTGGGAATTTTATCCACGATTTTTGGATAGTGGATAATCCTTTAAATTAATGTGTAGAAACACTGAATTGAATAAATAAGTATATTCACAATTTTGGACAGTGAATATATTATTGAATAAAACGGATATGTTTTAGGGAAGTGATATTATGAAATGAGGTTAATGTGGAAATATAAATTTAATGGAACTAAGTCGATGAATGACTTACTAAAGAATAAATTGATTATTGTTGGAAATAGAAAGGCAAATGCAAAGTTTAAATGGAATTTAAATTTCAAATTTGAAGTTGTCAACATGATAATCCATTATAGGTTTAATAAATTCAGTGATGAATTTGAATTTAAACGTGCGGAAAATTAAATTAAGTGAAAAACTTAATATTGAAAAGTTTGAAATTGGTTTAAAACTAATATTATGAAAAGTATGAGGAATTCAAACTATGAATTAAGTTGAAATTGAAAAAGTTAATGGTTTTAAAGATGTTTTAAAATGCATTAAGTATCGAATACATAGATTTCAACATTCATTGTTGAAATAGGCGTTTTCGAGAAATAAGGAAATGGTAGGCTATAACACTGTTGTTATAGTAAATGGGTTCCGAAAGGAAATGTTGTTTATAGTATTGGGATTTATATATCTATCTTAAAAATTCGAATCCCTATACTAGTGATTTTTGAGTTGTCGTAACGATGTTTTACGTAACATTCGTTTTGACTCAAATAAATGTGTTTAAAAGAACGCCTTCCTTAAAGAATGGAATATATACTTAATTTTGATTCAAGTATATTGAATATTTTCTGTGTGAAATAAATGAACTTGTGAATTACTTATTAAATAAGTATGGAAATGTTTTCCAATAGGAAATGAAAGGTTTGAAATTTTATCTTTTAAAGATAAATTGAAAAAAATGAATATTTGAAATTTATTTCAAATGGTTAAGTTGGAAAATTATATATATCTTGTAAAGATATTTTTGGGAAATTTGAACGATCAGTTCAACTTGAATATTTTCCAAAAAAATTGAATCTTGAGTTAAATTGAGTTTAACTTTGACATCAAAAACAATATAAGTTGAACTTTGAATTTTGGATAGTCGATTTGGATTGTATGTCTAGCATTGTGAATTGATGACATAGCAATTGATCTCTATTAAATATATATCTGTTGGGGGCGGAGAATTTATTCTCTTAGCTTAACACCCTTCTCTGAGACGTACGAGCTCAGAGGTTATATATTGATAGACACCAATTATGTGTTGAGAATTGACGATGTAACGTGAAATCCAAATCGAATGTGAAGTCGATAATGAATTGGATTATGAATGTGAATTGGGTTTGAGATAACCTTAAATTTTCAAATCGATTTAGAGGAAAATTTTAAATGAAATGGAAAATTTTGGAATCCTCAATTTATTAGGATGTGAATTGAGTTTTCGTAACTTATATATGTGAATGTAATAATTCGAAAACTATCAGTTTGGAAAGTCATTATTATGAAAATCCTGTATAGGTTTACATAGGTATGGTATGTACGAAATGTGAAATGAAGTACTATATGTATATGACATATGTTTTCTAAAACCGAGGATATGGAAATGTACCTTCCATTTATTATTTGTGAAGGTGATTGGAACTCGGTGTGAGTGTCCATTGGAAATCGTAGCTACGTAGAATTTCCATTAGTGGAATGTCCATTGGGACTGGAATCCCCCACGATGGATCATCGTGTTGGGATTATGTGAATTGATGCTAGCGTAATTCGTGGGGCGTGATGCCTACAGTTACAAGCGATTCAACTGGGATAGTGGCGCAACCGCCGCGTAAACTGCGATCTAGAGGCCGAAGCGAAATTTGAGGGGCGAGATGCCTACGGCCACGAGCGATTCTACTGGGATAGTAGCGTAACCGCCGTGTGAACCGCGATCTATGGCAACAACCATGGCGAAATTCAAGAGAGATGTGAAATCTACAGTTACAAGCGATTCTACTGGGATAGTAGCGTAACCGCCGGGTAAACTGTGATCCATGGGGGAACGTGCTTTCCATATCCATTTTTAAAAGAATTTTTAAAAAGGTATTTTCACTGAGAGTTGAAACAAGTATATTTAGTACTTGGAGATTTTTAGACTTGCGCTTGGCCAGCGTATGCCTAATGTCTGTAAGAACGACGATGAACTTGTTAAACTTCGAGTTAGCAAGTATTTTCAAAACTTTGAATAGAAATCAATAGTCTGAAATTAGAATTACATAATTCCAACCTAATGAATTAAGGAAGAAGATTTTTAAAATATCTTGAAAGCCCACAGCTTTGGAAAAGATATGATATGTAAATATCTAGCATGAAGAATTTCAAGTTTAAAAATATGAATTTTGTAAGTCGAAAATTTTGGTAAAAGACTTTTGCGTCTTGATTGTAGAAATCGATGAATAAAGCTAGTGAAATAAAATAAAGGGAATAAATCCTATATTTATTTGTGAGTTTGGAACTTGGCAAAATTGAGTAGGGTATAAATACCGGTGAGATTTTAACAATCGTTTTTCCTAACTTATCATTTCGGGACGAAATTCTTTAAGGAGGGAAGATTGTAACAACCCAGAATTTTGAACAATTTAAAAATGAAAATATTTAATTAATTTTAAATATTCGAATGATGATTGACTTGAATTTCAAATTTTCAGGGTAAATTGGCGATTAAATTTTAGAATTTAATCTATTTAAAGTTGAATAAAATTTGAATTTGACTTTGGAGTTGAATTGAATATTGAATTTGTATTTTAAATTCAAACTAATGACTTAGAAAAATAATTTGGATTCAAGAATTATTATTTATTTAAATTAATAAAGGATGGTTAGTATTAATAACATTTTTCTTTAGCTTAAATAAAATGGAATAAATTTTATCAATACAAAATACAAGTATAAAATCTAATTGTAAAACACGTTAATATAAATTTATGTTTGATAGTTGAACTGCAAAACGTTTATATGTTTATTAAAGAAAATAATTATGCAAAACAAATTAAATTTAAATTGAAAAGAAAAAAAAGAAAAAAAGTATATATATATATATAAATAAACATAAAATAAAAAGAGTATACTGCCTTACTCTTATCAGCCAAATTCATGCCTTCCATCACGCCCTAAATCACGCAAAATTCACGTCTCTCCCCTATTCTTTTATACCCGAAACCCTCTTCTCTTCACTTTAGAAAAAAAAAATCAAACGAAATAATGGCGGTCTCGTCTCCTCTTCATCATTCAAAAAGTTAGGGTTTCCGCACGAGTTTCTTCTTCGTCCTCCTTTCAAAAATTTAGGGCGTTGCTGCCGATTGGGATGCTTGTTCAAATCGAAGGCATCGACATCAGCATTTGATCGATCGACGACCCCGTTCGTCTTCGCTTCAGTGAAGGTGAGAAATTTTATTTCTCACATCTAAATTCGACTTCATATTTATGTGATTTGTGATTCTCACAGCTTTGAATTCTTGGGTTTTGCTGGGTTGTTTTTGTTCTTATTGTCTTTTGATGTTGAATTGGTTCGAATTTGGCCAATTAAGGCTATATTGGTTTCTGGACATTGTTTCACTTGAGCATTCTCGGCCATTTGACTTTGCTTCGATTTTGGATTTGTTGGCCACCACGATGTCGATTTATTTTGCTAGAAATAAACTCTAATCTACTTAATTCAACACTTAATTATAACATGCATTTGTTCTCTCAACTGAATTACCCGGATTCCAGAAGTACTTCAATTTATTTTGCTAGAGATAAATTTTAAACTTTGAGTATTGTTTAACAGACATAAAAGTTTTGGATTTTCTAAACCTAACAAAGATCAGGTGAACAGATTTGTATATTTTGATCTAACTTTTAAATTCCTGAACTAAGAACAGAGGCACTTGGATACAACGGGCATGTTTATTTACAACATGTATAAACTCAGAAATATCCACCATGTATATATATAAACAAGCATTTATCATCTCAGCAATTTCACAAGCAACAAATAAAAATCTGATTTTGAAGCTAAAATCTTGGGTTTTCAATGTTGAACTTGCTGTTGTGATTCCTTTCATGACTTCAATTACTTCAAAAAAATGTGATTTTTATCACTTGATAATTCTGAATTTGACTTCTCTGGCACTTGAATTTTATAACTTGACTTCTGTATATTTTCTCATTTTAAACTCGGTCTATTTTTTTTCCGTGTGATTCCATTTTGTTCGTTTCGACTTGCGTCTGCATTGAACAATTTCTTTGGTTTTTCCGGCCCCTGTGAGCTTCGCCTCTGGCCATCTTCTCTGTTGCACTTTGCTGTTGTTTATGTTGATATCTTGTGTGCTTCGTCTTTGTACTTACTAAATATGCTGACTTTGATCATCTATTTGATAGCATGTTTTCAGGGATGATATTGATATACTTGCTGGGGCTGCTGTACTTGATTTCTTGCATATGCATTCATGTAGAATACATGTGTTATCACCTTGTCCATCTCTGTCTAGAGTAGGTTCTGCATTGTTCCATTGTATTCATATATGTTGTCGTTCTTAACGATCTAATTACTTGTAGCTTTTGTAGCTGTGCACTTCATTTCATGTTCATGTGTTCACTCGAGACTTTGGTGCTGCAGTTGTATGCATTTGCCACTGTATGTCTGTACTTGAGTCTCTTGACTTTACTTCCTTGTTGTTGCATTTGTACAGGCATTCATTCTGTTTATTGTACCTAGCACTTGTCTTTGAGCCTGTACACTTTTACTGCACCTTTGTGTATTTATCCGTGCATGAATTAGATTTGATAGTGAACTTTACTCTTTGGTCAGAGCTGTTGCAGTCTCCAACTTATACCCAGTCAATATAATGCATTGCATTGATGCATTTGTGTTCTGACCTTATTTAATTTCATTGTGTAGTTTACTTGAGTCACTGATTCTTGAAATAAGCGCTATAACTGACATGTTGCACTATTTAGACGTCTTGACCTCATACTGCCTTGACCTATTGCACTATAACTACACATGTGAATAAGCACTTTGCATTTTTGAAATGTTTTACTTCCTAGCTGCATGCTTGGGTAATTGTTTTTGCAAACATTTAAATGTTTATCTTTGATTTGGTTGAGCTCGTCACTGTGTTGCACTTGCTTGACCTAGTTTGGTAGTTGCACTTTGCATTTATGTGCTTACTGTCCCATGTACTTGTGATCAGTTTTATGGCAGTTCCTTTTCGTTGCATTTTTGGATTTTTCTGACTTGAGCTCGAATATTTGCCGTGCCCTTGCGTTCATGTGGTGGCTGCATTTCCGTTGTAGTTTTGCCCTTGAATGTTTGTGGTGGCTGCAGTGCTTTTTGTTGAGATTTTTCCCTTGGTTGCATTGCAGTGATGCACTGATTTCATTTGCAGTTAGATTTGTTGTGCCTTGTACTGGCTCCCTTGTATTCAAGTGGAGGCTGCAGTCTTGTTTGCAGTCTGCCCTTGATTCGCTGCAGTCGTGTTGAGTCATGATAGTTGTGACTTGACCGTTGCATTTTGTAATTGCTGATGACATGTATCTATATACCTGTTGCCAGTTGCCTCCATACTGTTGGGTACTAATTCTTTGTGTCCTATAATATTGGTGTTGTGGTGCCATATTTTGGTGCCCTCACCTCATTTTGCTGTTTCCATGTAATTTGTACCCCTGCCTTTGCGCATTGGGTCATCCGAGCCTTCGTGCTTTGTGTACTTGTGGTGACTGCATTATTGTTGCAGTTCGCCCTTGTATTCATTAGTGACTGCGGTTTCATTGTTTTTATATGCAGTTTTGTCTTGTTGATTTGCGTCGCATTGATGCAATTGGATTTGTTTTCTTCTAAAATTCACTTGAGTTGAATCTAGCTCAAACGCTCGGGTTTGACCTCGTGCTCGCGTTGCGATTTTATTTGAATTTCATCTGGGTTGAACCCGACTTTTTCTTGGGTTTGACCATATGTTCGTCTATGAGTTTTCATAGAGCTTTTGTGTATTTCCTCACTGCATTGGCGAGGCAGTGCACGCGTGCGTGCACTGCAGCCAATCGATATTGATGATTTAAATGATATTTCAATTGTTTTAAAATTGATTTGTTTTAAATTGATTCGATTTAAATTGATGATTTTGTTGTTAATTGCCGTTTTGGCAATTCTGTTGTTTTCTAAATTTTCTTCATTAGTAATCCTTCTATCTATCTGTGTTGAAAATTTAAATCTGCTGATTTGTTGTTGTAACACTGTTAAGTGTTATATTTACCGTTATCCGATTTCTTGTTAAAGGATCGGATAGGTGAATTTATCTTTGACTGTCGTCTAATTGCTATTTAATTATTATTGCCTCTATGCACTAATAACTGAGTTTGAATTAGACTGACCTGTGTATTATTTTCTTTTGAATGTAATACTCGGGTCAGACCGAGTAATTTTACAGCTTGAAGATTTTCAGGCCGCGAAGTTAGAGAGAGTTGGGGAAATTGCTTCACTTTAGCCTTTTCGAAGAATATTTTTGTACTTGTAAAAGATATATTCCGCTGTATAAAAATTTAATGCATTGTATAAACTCTGATATATGTAAGAAAATTCATTTAATGTGAAATATTATGATTATTCTGTGATTCTGTGGCTGTTTCTGTTTAAACTCTATAAACTGAATAACAATCCGTCATTTTAAACGTCTCAAGTTGGTTTAATTACCGACTGGAGGCGGTCAGAACGGTGGGTCGTTACAAATATACTATAATTCTAATAAATTCTATATGTACGTATACATTAAAAATAATAGAGAGTGTGTGTGTGTGTGTATATATATATATATATGTATTAGAGAACTTAGGAAAAATAATTCATGAGAATTCACTGGCACATGTCGACATGGTCCCTACCATGATGTCGACATGGGTACCAGAATTTGAATTTCAAAATTTGAATTCAAATGTTTGAATTTCACTCCATCTTTTCACTTCATTCAATTCTATGAAAAGCTATCTTTTGAACAGAGAATATGTCCTTTGAGAATCTATTTATTCCCTATCCTTTTCATATCTTTTCACTCTCATTTTCAAATTCAAACTCTCTCTTCATAACTTCAAGCTCTCTACTCTCTACTTTAATGGCTTCTTCATGCAACCCCTCCACCATGAGAATTTCCAGAAAAATAAAAGAGCAACTATTCAATGATCCGGAGGCAATAAAAGCATACATCAATTATGCTAATTATGCCAAAATCCATCCCGGAAAGTTTGTTATTTTTCAAGATTTCTCTTCTTATGAACTTGATTCTCTTTTTGCAAACAATGGAGTTCTTGGTCTTATTGATGCTTCTCAAAATGATTTTGTTTGTTATCCAAATCTTGTCAAAATTTTCTATGCTAATTTAAACCATGGATTTGATCATGGAAATGAGGATGAAATTTGGAGTAGTGTCAAAGGCACTAGAATTGTTTTGAATTGTGATCTTTTAGATACCATTCTCAATTGCAAGTGTACGGGAATGGATCTTTCTAATTTTAAAATCAGTGAAAATGATCGTTAGATATTTCATCACATTTTCGAAGGGAACGATAATTTTGAATTCAAGAATCGAAATTTTCGACCAAAGGCAAGAATTGTCAATCTTCTTTTGCAACATACTTTGACCCCAAGATCGGGGAATTTTAACAATCCTACTTTAAAAGTTTGCAAAGCACTTTTTGTTATTTTTGGAAATTATGACATAAATTGGACGCAAGTTATTTTGGATGAACTTCGTCCTAAAAATCTTAAAATGGGTGAGAATATTTGTATCATGGAATTTATCTCACTCGAATTTTTAACTATTTTGGAGTGGGTTTCAAGGCGAAGAATTTGTTTCTTGAAAAGTTTTCAATCATTCCAACGTTTCCCTTATGAAAATTCCATTTTTTTCCAACATTATGAGACCCTTGCCGAAAAGGAAGAGCGTTTGGCTCATGAAGAAATGGAAGAAGAGGAAGAGGAAGAAGAAGAAGGGGATGAAATGGAAATTGAAGAAGAAGAAGGTGAAACCTCTTTGGAAAGCATCGACTATCCTCCTAATCCATCCACCAAAACCCTTCTCAAAAACCAAAAGACAATTGTTGAGAATCAACGGATTCTTAAACGATCCGTTAGTAAGTTGGACAAAATTTCATCCAAAATGAACAAGTTCATTTCCAAAGTCAACAAGAAACTTGGACTTTCTTCATCATCATCATCCTCTAACTAGTTTTATCTGTTCGTATCATGTTGTATGTGTTTTAGCTTGTTTTAATTCAAAAGTTCATGTAGTTTCATATGTTTAATCATTGTATCATCTTATTATGCAATGAAATGAAATTTCCTTTCTGTTATATAGTTTATCTTATCTCTAGAATAAATGTTAGTATATTATATAAATATATATATATACACAATTATTCACAAAATCTAACTAGTTATATTTTTTCACTAACCCATGTCGACATGCCCCCTATGACCATGTCGACATGTACTGGTCAGAAATGACAATTCATTTTGAATTTGAAATTTGAATAACAACCATATGTCTATTCATTTCAAACGAATTTCTACACCTGTATATACCTATTTCTTCCAGAATTCTTCGCTGAAAATTATTTCCTATCTTCTAATTCTTCATTTCTTTCACAAATTCAACTATGGCTAATCCAATTCACAATTTATTCGAAAATCTTGAAGAAACTCTTAATTCGTTCAAGAGTATTCTCTCGTTCATTCTTCGTAACCAACGACACTTAGAATTGGGTCAAATGCAAATGATCAAGGAGCAAGAAAGGCATTTTGATGCAATACGATGGATGATTTCCTCCCTACACAAGGATGATAATGTAGCACATCCTCTAGTCTCTCTCACCAACGACAATGAAAATTGGGATGCTATTAAGGCAGACCCAATCTTTAGAGAAGAAGGATGGGTGGAAGCTCCACGTAATGTTTGATTTTATTTGTTTGCTTTGTTTGAATTAATTTGATTTGGTTTGGATTGATACATGGTGTGGATTGAGTGGTTTGATGTTTGCTACATAAAACATGTATATATATACATTGAAATGTATATAATCCTTGATTAATTATCATGTTCATAAGGATACTTAATTCTTAATCTATCTATTATATATTCCATTATATAGTTTGTTAATGCAGGTACTCTAGTCCAAGAATGAGGGGGAGTTTGTTTTTGTTGATGACAAAGGGGGAGAAGTATAAAATAGGGTAGTTAGGCATAGATTAAGTGGGAATTATTAGTTTTACGGGGAGTTATTAGGATATAAGTAATATTTTATAAACAAAGGTTGTCATCATCAAAAGGGGGGAGACTGTTAGTCCGTGAGATGATGGTTTTGATGACAACAACCTTAGAATAGATTATAAAATATAAATACTAACATTATAAGTTTAGATATATATGTATATGCAGGATTTAACCATGCAGGTATTAAGAATGAAGACTGTACAATATAGAGATTCAAAATTGAAGACTAATGAGTATCAAGATTATCAAGAGTTCAAGAATTCAAGTAATTTATTCTCTAATTAGAAATTTTGTTAGAACTCATAGAAAAGCACTGGCATCTTAAAGTCTAATTTATTCGTGGAATGGAATCCACTTCGAGCCTGTTAAAGGGATGGAACCCTAAGTAGGATGGAACCTACGAAAAATTTAGTGGAATATTGTTTTGTATCCGCTAACTTTTTATTTAAAATGATTTTTCAACATTATATCTTGTTTTCAAAATGATTTCAAAACCTTCCTTTTAAAAACATCAAAAACCTCTATCCTGATTTTAATAATTTTATCTTCAAAATCATCTTTAATTTCAAAGTCAAATTACTCCTGATTTTAAACTATCTTTTAATATAATATATTTAACTTTTAAATATTTATACTTAAAATTTAATATAAAATTATAGTTAAATTCTATATATATTATTTTCTATATTTACTTATGAATTTTAACTATAGGCAAGTATATTTATAAAGTTTTAAAATAATTTTAATATAAGATAAAGGTTATTTTCAAAGAAAATCAAATTGTAAAAAAAAAAGCTTTGGGATGTCGACATACTCATGGTGACCATGTCGAGACGGTGTCAGTTGAGTTTAAAATTTAAATTTCAAAAGAAGTGTTTATTCGTCATAACTCTTCACGAATGGACAATGACTGTTGTTTTTCTATAAATAGAGATCAGTTTCAACGAATTTTAGAGAAGATTTTCAAGTTTTTCACTCCTCTTCTTCTTTCACTTTTCTTAATACATATTCTTACCATTACTTTGCCGAAATCAACATTGAATCGAACTCGATCATTCGTAGTTTGATTATCTATCACTCTCTCAACATGATTCTCAGTGCTATTCAGAGTTATAGGCTTTTTGTAATCAACTTAGCGAGAAAAGGTGTGATTGTAGCCTTGAAAATCAATCATGCGAGATAAGGTGTGATTGTAGCATTGGGAAATCATTTGGGTGAACTTGTTGCCCGTAAAATCAAGTGGATGAACTTGTGGCTCGGAAAATCAAGTATCTCTACCCAGAGGATTGTGATTCTGGAGGGTGTACCTTGTAGCCTTGAAAGAGGGTGTAATCGTACAATTGTTTTTGAAAGGAAATCTGTACTTGTGTGCGGGACTGGATGTAGGGTGGCTCCAAACCAGTATAAAATCCGGTGTGTTCTTTCTTTTACTGCTTTTTATTTTTGCATCTGTGTTTGTTTCTGTGATCATATCTATATCTGTATATTGCATACTTCTGTGTATAAATTAACATAAACTCAAAAAGATTTAGTAATTCTTTATAAACACTATTCACCCCCCCCTCTAGTGTTAACTCTAGTCTTAAGATCCGTAATCCGCATTTCTCACACATATCATTATTCACATCATCCTCTGACACTAAAGAATTAGGTGTAGGTGCAGCAATTTCTCCATGATGATCTTACAAGTCATAATTCAGTACAAAACCAGCTTGACGCAAATGTACTATAACCATATCTAGTTTGTAATGCTTCAAATGTTTGCACTTACCATAAGGGCAACAAATTTCTCATTATTATGTTTAGCAAATCTAATAAGTTCGTATACACCATTGTAGAAATGTTCCTTCATCAAACCTTTCATACTAGTTCTAACTTCATACATTTAACCAGGTTGAGGAAATAATTGAATATTTTCTAATTTAAAAATATATGTTAGAAATTTCGACAACACTTTACTTCTTTCTAAAACAAATTAAAGTTTTTTGCGACTAAAGGCTTTGATTTCGAAAACACTTCACTTCTTTCTCTCATAAGCTGAACTTTGCATCCAAGGGGTGTGTTGTTGTATTTTCTAAAACAAATTAAAGGCTTTTAGGACTAAATGCTTTAATTTCTACAATACTTCACTTCTTTCTCCTACATGCATAACTTTGTGTCCAAAGGGTGTGTTATTGTATTTTCTTAAGTAGATTAAACTATTTGGAGCCGAAGGCTTTAATTTGTAACTGTTGTAATTGTTAAAATAATATTCAATGATTCTTTTCAAATAAACATTATATTCATTTCTTAATTTTTACAAATCGATTTTAGTAGAACATTTGTTTCAAATGAAATTTATTATTTACAACTAATTCCAAATATGCACAAATTGCTATTTTAATAACTACAAAATAAATTTTTAACCATATTTTATAATTCATTCAATTATTTAAATGTTTTTATCCCTTTTTTATATTTAGTTCTACATCCCTGTCCTGAAATAACAAATTGAATTTTTATAGGCATTGTGCACACGGCTATTGAAATTGCTGCTCTGGCTACAGATTCTGAGACTCCACCCATTTTGTAAAGTATTCGATCAGGTTTAACAACGGATACCCAATATTCGGGAGATATTAATTTTTTCTCAAAATTTTAAAACAATTTTATAATTCATTTAACTATTTTGTAAAGTAAAATTTGAAGTTTGCAAAAAGGCACACTAATTCATTATTATTAAAAATAATTAATCGTTAAAAATAACTTTATTTTATACTTACCACAAACACTTATAATTAACACATACTAATTAATTAAAATTAATTAATTTTGTTTAACTGTAATGCTTTATAATTAACATATTCACTATTCCACCATACATATTAGCTCTAAAATTATTCTAAACTATAACAAACGTGTACACTAATCAACATGCTTATTAATCAATAATTATACATTAATTTTCGGATTTTAAATCAACCCTACTTTATAATTACAAATTAAATAATCACAACAATAATTAATATCTCTAAATCAAGTAATACACTATTATCACAAACTGATATGCAACAATCATCAATTTAAAACCCGTTATCAAACCAATTAGCCCCAAAACCGAAATAAGGGTAAAAAATTTCCTAAGTTAAGATGAAATTGGAGAGATTGGCGATTCCGGCAAGTTGTGGTGGCCAAAGGTGAAGTGACGAGAGGCGGCAGCCATCGAGGGGAGCATTGATCAAAGGGTTTTTTTTCATTCATGAAAATGGTAGGAAACTGGTAGAATAAGACAAAAGTCGCGCGGTTTCTTTTTGTACGCTCGACATGTCGTTGGCTAGCGACGACATGTTAATTTTGTATTTTTCTTATTCATTTTACATTTTAATTTTTTTTAAAAATACTAATTTAATTCCTAAAAAATAAACAAGATATTTTAGCACAACTATTCAACACAAAAACTGTTCTGATCGTTAAATTAGTATTGTCGACGATCTATCTTCACCTAGTTCGAATATTTAACAATATTGTTGTAACGACCCGCCTTTTTGGACAGTTTAAACCGACGATCAAATACACATGTCGATTCCAAGCCATTCAAAAGGGCAGATGGTTATTGGGGTAAATAAGAAAAGAAAAGAAGAGAAATAAAGGAAATGAAACAACACAGAATCTCGCAGCGGAACGATGAAATATAATAGTCAAATAAACAGTTCATGAAGCTGTTTACTATACTTTGACAATTATTTATACAACATTTATCAGAGTTATACATATACAACAGAACAATTAAAATAATGCAGCAGACAGCATGATGCAAGGGTAATAATAGTAATAGTATACCAAATCTTCGTCTTCGTCCTCCAGAATAGATCTTCAAAATCTGAAAAACTCAGGTCTGACCCGAGCGTAATGAAAAGACAAAACACTCGAGTCAGAACTAAAATATCCTCATGTAAGCTAAATCAATCGTAAATAAATATGAGTGTAACGGCGTCAGAGATGTTTACGGGGTTTGACATCTCATATCCAGTGTCAACGTGCGTGCAATAACTTAAGAGATGTTACGGGATTTTCCATCTCTTAAGGATCCGTTAAACTATCTACTATGTAGTAATGTACGCTAAGTAGATAATGTCTATCAGTAATATAAAGTATCAAAATAGCGTTAAGGCGTTACCATAATCCCCCTTAACACATTTTTATAATGCCATGGTCTATACAGCACCGTAAGCCCCACCGTAAACTGGTGGTTATCAGAGGGTACCCCATAGGTATAACACAAAACGTAACGTAGTGGTCGCGAATAGGATAATCAGTATGACAAGGTACATGAGGCGATAACAACTAGGATACTAGTAGTTGCGTGATCCGAACTGATGTTGGGCATAGCCACCAGCCACCCCAACACCGCGAAACAACACTCCCAAATCAAGGGGTGCACCCAAATCGAATCACAAATGTAATAGAAATGGTATCGAAGAAGCGTGTCCGCTAGAGGTGGCGAACCTCAATGGCCCGGCGCGGCTCCTGTTTTAGTCATGTTAGGGGTCATCCAATATCGTTCTCTTTCTTCAGTCAACGCGTTCACCAAACCATCCACTTCATTCTGGATCAACACTCCACGTATAATAGTTATTAAAGTGGTGTTCGGTATCGACAGAGAGTATGTCCATATCCGATCCCGATCTCTTTAATAACTACGTATTATTACACCGTTGGCTCTTTTACATTTCAAATCGATTCATAATTGATATCAAAATATCATATTCGCTTCAAAATCAAATCCATTTCAAATATCATCGTATCTTTCAAATGTAAGATTCCGTTTCAAAATTTTAATCTTCGCATCAATATCTCATTTCGATTTCAAAATCATTTCGAAATTCAATTTAAGTTGCAACTTCATTTAACCCAATTCGTATTTAAACTCAAGATTTAAACATAAACATTTCACCTTATTAACCAGCTTGAAATTTTTAGAAAATAGTTTAAGTAGTTTAAAAGTAGTTTAAATAATTAAAATTGTTGAAAATACTTAAAATCTTTAAAATGGATTTAAAATAGATAAATTAGTTTTAAGTAGTTTAAAAGTAGCTTAAAATAATTAAAATAGTTAAAAATACTTAAAATCTTTAAATGGATTTCAAATAGATAAATTAATTTAAAATAATTAATATAGGTTAAAATAGTTTAAGTATTTAAAGATGGTTTATATAACAGAGTAATTTGGAAACAAAATGAAACAGCTTCAAAACTAAAACATTTCAATTATAACTTCTCAATTCAAATCAATTTCAATTTCCATTCTACCGATTCAATTTCGATTTCAATTCAAATCAACGTCAACTTTGACTTCAAATCAATTCGATTCTATGTTCATCTCCAATTAATTCAATTACAATATATATCGATTTGGAGCTTGATTCTTCAAAATATCCATTTACAACACTTAACAAAATTTTCCATCAATATTCAAGTTTAAATCCAAATTTCAAATATGATTCAATTCCAAGCTCGATTTCAAAATATCATTTTTATAACACTTTTACTTAGTAACACTCAAAGCTCGAGGTTATGTTAAATCTTTAAAACAAATAAATTTCCGAAATTCAATCATACCCCAATTTTAAATCTCAAAGTCTCAACTTAAATTATTTAACAAAATTCCTTTAACCAAAATTTATTTCAACATTCCAAACTCAATTTTTCGATAAATTCGATTTCTATAAATTGATTTCTATTTATAACTTTTAAATCAAAACATTTAAATAAATTTCCAATCGACGATTTTAAAAATTATTAATTTAGCCAATTCGGTGTCCGTATATAATTTTCTATCCTATGGCCAAGTAATTAATTATTTCAATTAAATGTCAGGGATGAATATATATCACCTAAACCAATCACAGTGTCATATGTATGCATAACAGGTTATATATAAGCAAATAAACATCCAAACATTTATATATCAACCAATAGCATCCATCGAAATAAATCATCCAATAGACAATACAATTCAGGGCAATTTCATAGTTATCAATGTCAGGTAATTTAATCGCAATTCAATTTTATTTTCAATTTAACTATCAATCTAAATTTCAATGGTTAATTCAAATGACAATCTATATGACAATTAAATTTTATCAAACAACGACAAATAAAATTCATATCACTTCACAATGTAAAATTTAACTAGCATAAAGATATTTAGTACGTTGTGAGCGTTATAAAACACTCACCTTAACTTTTACGATTTCAAATCAAATCGAACGACGTTCGATTTAATCCAAAATTTTCTCTAGCTCCAAACGATTCCAATCCAGTTGCATCGCGTAGAGGTCGTCCATACGATTCCAATGCAAAAAGTTTCGTCCGAATTCGACCTCGTATGAAAGAGATATCAATTTTTAAAGTTTGAACGATTATTAAATATAATTAATTTACAAATAAATTTTCATTTCCTAACCCAACCATCATCTGCCAACCATTATGCCGTTCCTGATCGTGACCGCCCAACACTTCTTCTTCACGTTCGCTCGCCCAGGTTCAGAACCCATTCGAACGCAACTATCTTCCTATCGCCGCCCTACCTCTGATCAACTTTAGCTCGATCGAACGAGACCACTCCGAAGCTCAATGCGTCGCCTACCTTCGGCCGGAGCACGGCCAGGCTCGGCCACCCCTAGATGCTCGAAAATCGAGACTAAACGCACGCATTTAAACCCAAACCATCGCCAATCCGGAGCTCTATTCGCGATCTTGATCGTTGGATAGGTAGCTCTCGACGAGTACTTCGACTTTCCAGTTGATGATTTTCGCTAACGATCTACAGATGTGAAGAAAAATGAGGAGGAAGGAGGGAGCGTATCGGCCATTGGCTGCATTCACTGGCGGCTAGGGTTTTCTTTCTTTTCTTTTTTTTTGGTGAATAAAAGGCTATTTATAGGAAACGACGAACTCTATTCATTCTGGATTTTCGAACTCCGATTTACGCACGGTGACCGGCGTTTCTAGGGTTCATCCCACGTTCCGGACACAATGGAACAGGTTTCGGAAGCTAATTCGATCGTATGTGAGACTTATAGCGATAAACAATCAATTTAAATTAAATCGATTTAAACGAATTTCTATGCGTTTTGGCTCGCCCCGGACAAACGATAAATCCAATTGACACGAAATTTAAAATCATACAATAATATCACATTACGGATCCGATGAAACTGGTTTTGTCAAAATCCGAGACCGTTTGAAAAATGACTATTTTAACTCGCCAAATTAATATTAAAACAATTTCAACGCGTTTCGAGCTGCCACGGTCAAACGACAACTCCGATTGCTACGAAAATTGAAATCCGATAATAACTAACTATTACGGATCCAATGGAACTAGTTTCATCCAATTCTAAGACTGTTCAAAATTGGGCTATTTCCAGTCGATAATTAAATATTAAAATATTCAATTTTCACAAATAAATTTTAAATTCAGTTTTAAAAGTTCTATAACATCACTATAACTCCAATATGATAAAATAAAATTTTACAAATCATTTTTAATCATATTAAACCCATTATTCAATTATTCAATAATTTCAAATTTTAAAATCTTATTAACTCTATTATAATCACAATATAACTTATATTCACTTTGGAAACCAATCTGAATCATATTAAATCAATTTCTATTATTTGCTCTATTTTCATATGTTAAATTTCAATATCAAATTGATCATATCAAATTCGGAATTTAATTATTCAACATTTGTAATATTAAATTTAAACAAATTTGATTATTCTTAAATCCCTATCTTTTGAAATATTCAAAACGAACTTATAAAATTTAACTAATTCAAATTATAGAACAACCATTTTCATTAAAACAGTTATTTAATTAATTCAATAAATTCCAAATATTAAATCTAAACCATTCAATTGTTCAATATTTGACGAATTTCAATATTGGATTTTTAAATTAAAATTTCATTATCAGTCGATTTACTATATTACATCAAATGAACTCTACATTATTATTTAACTACAGTTAGAGATAATTCACTCAACAAATATATAAACTTCCATTTCAATTGCAATTGGTTCACAAATTTAATTCGACTAACTAAATGAATATGTAACTTAAATAATTATCACCGTTAACTTTTAATTACTTATAAGTTTATTATTTACAAACAAGTGTCACAATTACCTATACTATACAAATTCATTCAATTACCTTTGACTACATATCATTTCGATTGACTTGGGATTTTATTCAATTCATAAATAATTAACTTAGATAAAATCTTGTTGCTTTCATTCTAGTTATTATTATTCCGAACGACTTACAAATTTTTTTCCCTAACATTAAATCACGAAATCTTATTAAATTAGCTATTTTAATTATCGAAAATTTACGGGTCGTTACACTCTCCCCCACTCAAAACTTTTCGTCCCTGAAAAGGAAAAAGAAGGGAAAACGAACTAAGTATAGAATTCAACATTAGGTATATTTTATTCAAAGTTATCAACTTATAAAATAATGATATTCCACTTATAAAGTCATAACTACGCTTCCACTAAGTTACTCCAAACGGCTTCCTAACTTTAAAAGTTAGTAATCAAAACAAGTTATAAAAATTTTTAAACTTGAAAAATTTTCTAACACCCGAATTTTACGAAAAATTTCGGCAGAGTCTCCTTTGCGCGGCTCGATCGGAAAAAAAATGACAGTATATATATCACAAATATACATCTCATCAAGTGATGAGGCATCCCGCAGGGAAAAAGTGTAAAAGTACAGTATGTAATCCGAGATATGTACCTTATATATTGTTAGCGAGCATATACGGCTAATATAGTGCGAAAGCGAGCTCCAAATGTGAAGCAAGCGCAATCCGCACCTACTAAACACTCAATAAATAAGTTAGAACCATGCATATAAAGATAGATCGATATACTTAGCCTACACAACATATATATAACATATTTAGCTTCAAAACTGAGATTCCAATTTCAGGACAGTAAACAAATCCAAGTTTTAGGTCACCTACACGATAAAATTCGGCAACATAGTCTAAACAAAAGTTGTTTCTTTCATTTCAGAATTTCCGGAATGTCCAAAATCATCGAATTCGGACCATACGTTCAAAAATTATGGCCGTTTTACTTAGGGGATACGCCTCAGCCTGGGCAATGAATTGCGCAGGTCAGCGACGTTCACCCGCGTTTTCGACCTTCTAAACGACATCAAAACACAAAACTCTTAAAACAAAAGTTTTATCTTAAGTTCTTAGCTTTCCATAAAGTGTAAGATCATCAAAATTCGATAAACCAGTCAAAAGATATGGCGAAAATACTAAGGGTGTATACTACTGATTTTACTTATTTTTACACAGGACAGCGAGTAACATTCAAGTTTTTAACCTAGTAGACGAAGGAATTTTCTCAAGTTATCTAAACAAAAGTTGTGTTATAGTTTCTAAGCTTTTCGAAAAGTCCAAGATCGTCGAATTCCGTTCATCCATTTAAAAGTTATGGTTGTTTTCGTTTCAGTATATATTGGACAATTTTGGATTTTCCCCAAAAATTTGTTTTTATTATTTCAAAGTACAAACCATCAAAACTTCAAATTTTCTTAAGAACAATCATAAATACAAAGTCATTTATTTTCTAATTCATTCATGCAATAGGTTTACATTCAATTTGTTTCCGATTTATTCAAGTTTGTTTCATTCACATTTTAAATTCAAGTCAATTTTCTTCAATTTAAATTGAATTCAATTATATTTAATTTCACTTTGCTTCAAATTTGAATTTAATTATTTTAAAATTTTATTCCGTTTATTCGATACCATCAACAGTAATGAATTCTACTTAATCAATTTTCATCCATCTAACAACCAATGCAAATCAAACATTAACATCCATCCAAAATCTACACTAAATCAATTATACATTTCCAAGTCAATTTTAATTTCATACACTTCCAAGTTTATTGACATTTAGTTATATTCAAATTTAATTAGTTTTCATTTACCCATTTTATATTTTATTAATTTTAAATTTTATTTATTCACTTATATATAACATTCATTTTGCAGCTTAAATTTCTTTTATATTTACAACTATCAATAGATCTTCACATTTTATTATTCATTCTCACACTGGTATATTATTTCTCTACTTATCCTTATTGGCATTTTAAACCTTTTAAGTATTTGTTAAGTTATAGTTATGCAAATAGAATGTAGTTAAACAACATACAACTTCTTTTCATTTAAAGTTGAATTTTCAATTAATTAATTCTAAGTCATCACTTAAATTTCACCATAATTTAATTTCACATTTACATTCACATATAGTATTTTCATTTTATATTAACATAATTATGAATCACCTTTAAATGTTAATTTAAATTCCAATTATTTACTAACAATTTTATTTATATTTGCAAACCATTAATTAAATGCATATTTCATTATTCAAACCTATACTTGTATATTATCCAATTAACAATTCATATAACATTTTTGAACTTCTTAAATATTTTGGTAAGTTATATCTATGCTATAGAATGAAATTTAATACTATGCGAGTTTCACAGTTTCATTTTATTTTAAGTTCATAATTTCCTAATTCTAAGGATTTCTACTTCAATTGATATTTTCATTTAGCTCTTAGGTTCATTTCTCATTTCACAATTCAGAAGTTCCTTAATGATTCAAGTCTAAATTCATTTCAATCATTTTAAAAAAAATCATTAATTATTAAAGGACTTAAGAATTCCAATCCCGGTTTCATTTCAAATCAAGTTTGAAATAATATATACTTATATAATTTATATATCAAATCATACTAAAGAGAATACAAAATAAAATAAATTTTGAATCAAAACAAGGTTTAGACAAGCTATTAAGTGGTCTCCCCCACTCGGACTCTCGAAAATAAACGCCGATGATGCGTGCACTCATCACCGAAATCATTTTCTAGCGTCAAGAGAAGGGAATATAACACTTATCATAAAAAAATCCTTCGAAAACAATTTCAACTCAATTATACTATCATATAATACTCATATTATATTTTTCAAATTCTTGTAAGTCAATTTCAAACACCGAAATTTAAATTCCCAAAACCAAGTTAAAATTCATTTATATTCATTATCAATTGTGTTTACAAGATTTCATTTTCCTAAATCCATTGTTATTTAATCGATTGTTGTAATTATTGACTGATCAAACAATAACGATAATAATCTAATATTATCATCTCCTACCAATCAATTCAATCAAAATGAATAAATATTCCAATAATTCTTTTATATAAAATATATTCCAAAATGATATTGTGTTGGTTTGTCCTATTCGAGTGTTTAGAAATTCCTATCGACGCCTTGGCGTCCCAGTATCGACCAGAATTCATAAATACTCAACGGAACAAAGTTAACATAATATAAAACCGTTTTATATCAAATAACAAGTACGCTCTCTCATATACACTCAACTCATTCATATAGTTTACCTCTATTTCAATGAGTTATTCCTCACTAGAGCCAAACCAAAGCTCTGATACCAACTGTAACGACCCGCCTTTTTGGACAGTTTAAACCGACGATCAAATACACATGTCGATTCCAAGCCATTCAAAAGGGCAGATAGTTATTGGGGTAAATAAGAAAAGAAAAGAAGAGAAATAAAGGAAATGAAACAACACAGAATCTCGCAGCGGAACGATGAAATATAATAGTCAAATAAACAGTTCATGAAGCTGTTTACTATACTTTGACAATTATTTATACAATATTTATCAGAGTTATACATATACAACAGAACAATTAAAATAATGCAGCAGACAGCATGATGCAAGGGTAATAATAGTAATAGTATACCAAATCTTCGTCTTCGTCCTCCAGAATAGATCTTCAAAATCTGAAAAACTCAGGTCTGACCCGAGCGTAATGAAAAGACAAAACACTCGAGTCAGAACTAAAATATCCTCATGTAAGCTAAATCAATCGTAAATAAATATGAGTGTAACGGCGTCAGAGATGTTTACGGGGTTTGACATCTCATATCCAGTGTCAACGTGCGTGCAATAACTTAAGAGATGTTACGGGATTTTCCATCTCTTAAGGATCCGTTAAACTATCTACTATGTAGTAATGTACGCTAAGTAGATAATGTCTATCAGTAATATAAACTATCAAAATAGCGTTAAGGCGTTACCATAATCCCCCTTAACACATTTTTATAATGCCATGGTCTATACAGCACCGTAAGCCCCACCGTAAACTGGTGGTTATCAGAGGGTACCCCATAGGTATAACACAAAACGTAACGTAGTGGTCGCGAATAGGATAATCAGTATGACAAGGTACATGAGGCGATACCAACTAGGATACTAGTAGTTGCGTGATCCGAACTGATGTTGGGCATAGCCACCAGCCACCCCAACACCGCGAAACAACACTCCCAAATCAAGGGGTGCACCCAAATCGAATCACAAATGTAATAGAAATGGTATCGAAGAAGCGTGTCCGCTAGAGGTGGCGAACCTCAATGGCCCGGCGCGGCTCCTGTTTTAGTCATGTTAGGGGTCATCCAATATCGTTCTCTTTCTTCAGTCAACGCGTTCACCAAACCATCCACTTCATTCTGGATCAACACTCCACGTATAATAGTTATTAAAGTGGTGTTCGGTATCGACAGAGAGTATGTCCATATCCGATCCCGATCTCTTTAATAACTACGTATTATTACACCGTTGGCTCTTTTACATTTCAAATCGATTCATAATTGATATCAAAATATCATATTCGCTTCAAAATCAAATCCATTTCAAATATCATCGTATCTTTCAAATGTAAGATTCCGTTTCAAAATTTTAATCTTCGCATCAATATCTCATTTCGATTTCAAAATCATTTCGAAATTCAATTTAAGTTGCAACTTCATTTAACCCAATTCGTATTTAAACTCAAGATTTAAACATAAACATTTCACATTATTAACCAGCTTGAAATTTTTAGAAAATAGTTTAAGTAGTTTAAAAGTAGTTTAAATAATTAAAATAGTTAAAAATATTTAAAATCTTTAAAATGGATTTAAAATAGATAAATTAGTTTTAAGTAGTTTAAAAGTAGTTAAAAATAATTAAAATAGTTAAAAATACTTAAAATCTTTAAATGGATTTCAAATAGATAAATTAATTTAAAATAATTAATATAGGTTAAAATAGTTTAAGTATTTAAAGATGGTTTATATAACAGAGTAATTTGGAAACAAAATGAAACAGCTTCAAAACCAAAACATTTCAATTATAACTTCTCAATTCAAATCAGTTTCAATTTCCATTCTACCGATTCAATTTCGATTTCAATTCAAATCAATGTCAACTTTGACTTCAAATCAATTCGATTCTATGCTCATCTCCAATTAATTCAATTACAATTTATATCGGTTTGGAGCTTGATTTTTCAAAATATCCATTTACAACACTTAACAAAATTTTCCATCAATATTCAAGTTTAAATCCAAATTTCAAATATGATTCAATTCCAAGCTCGATTTCAAAATATCATTTTTATAACACTTTTACTTAGTAACACTCAAAGCTCGAGATAATGTTAAATCTTTAAAACAAATAAATTTCCGAAATTCAATCATATCCCAATTTTAAATCTCAAAGTCTCAACTTAAATTATTTAACAAAATTCCTTTAACCAAAATTTATTTCAACATTCCAAACTCAATTTTTCGATAAATTCGATTTCTATAAATTGATTTCTATTTATAACCTTTAAATCAAAACATTTAAATAAATTTCCAACCGACGATTTTAAAAATTATTAATTTAGCCAATTCGGTGTCTGTATATAATTTTCTATCCTATGGCGAAGTAATTAATTATTTCAATTAAATGTTAGGGATGAATATGTATCACCTAAACCAATCACAGTGTCATATGTATGCATAACAGATTATATATAAGCAAATAAACATCCAAACTTTTAAATATCAACCAATAGCATCCATCGAAGTAAATCATCCAATAGTACAATTCAGGAAAATTTCATAGTTATCAATGTCAGGTAACTTAATCGCAATTCAATTTTATTTTCAATTTAACTGTCAATCTAAATTTCAACGGTTAATTCAAATGACAATCTATATGACAATTAAATTTTATCAAACAACGACAAATAAAATTCATATCACTTCACAATGTCAAATTTAACTAGCATAAAGATATTTAGTACGTTGTGAGCGTTATAAAACAGTCACCTTGACTTTTATGATTTCAAATCAAATCGAACGACGTTCGATTTAACCCAAAATTTTCTCTAGCTCCAAACGATTCCAATCCAGTTGCATCGCGTAGAGCTCGTCCATACGATTCCAACGCAAAAAGTTTCGTCCGAATCCGACCTCGTATGAAAGAGATATCAATTTTTAAAGTTTGAACGATTATTAAATATAATTAATTTACAAATAAATTTTCATTTCCTAACCCAACCATCATCTGCCGTCCATTATACCGTTCCTGATCGTGACCGCCCAACACTTCTTCTTCACGTTCGCTCGCCCAGGTTCAGAACCTATTCGAACGCAACTATCCTCCTATCGCCGCCCTACCTCTGATCAACTTTAGCTCGATCGAACGAGACCACTCCGAAGCTCAATGCGTCGCCTACCTTCGGCCGGAGCACGGCCAGGCTCGGTCACCTCTAGCTGCTCGAAAATCGAGACTAAACGCACGCATTTAAACCCAAACCATCGCCAATCCGGAGCTCTATTCGCGATCTTGACCGTTGGATAGGTAGCTCTCGACGAGTACTTCGACTTTCCAGTTGATGATTTTCGCTAACGATCTACAGATGTGAAGAAAAATGAGGAGGAAGGAGGGAGCGTATCGGCCATTGGCTGCATTCACTGGCGGCTAGGGTTTTCTTTTTTTTTTCTTTTTTTTGGTGAATAAAAGGCTATTTATAGGAAACGACGAACTCTATTCATTCCGGATTTTCGAACTCCGATTTACGCGCGGTGACCAGCGTTTCTAGGGTTCATCCCGCGTTCCGGACACAATGGAACAGGTTTCGGAAGCTAATTCGATCGTATGTGAGACTTATAGCGATAAACGATCAATTTAAATTAAATCGATTTAAACGAATTTCTATGCGTTTTGGCTCGCCCCGGACAAACGATAAATCCAATTGACACAAAATTTAAAATCATACAATAATATCACATTACGGATCCGATGAAACTGGTTCCGTCGAAATCCGAGACCGTTTGAAAAATGACTATTTTAACTCGCCAAATTAATATTAAAACAATTTCTACACGTTTCGATCTGCCACGGTCAAACGACAACTCCGATTGCTACGAAAATTGAAATCCGATAATAACTAACTATTACGGATACAATGGAACTAGTTTCGTCCAATTCTGAGACTGTTCAAAATTGGGTTATTTTCCAGTCGATAATTAAATATTAAAATATTCAATTTTCACAAATAAATTTTAAATTCAGTTTTAAAAGTTCTATAACATCACTATAACTCCAATATGATAAAATAAAATTTTACAAATCATTTTTAATCATATTAAACCCGTTATTCAATTATTCAATAATTTCAAATTTTAAAATCTACTCTATTATAATCACAATATAACTTATATTCACTTTGGAAACCAATCTGAATCATATTAAATCAATTTCAATTATTTGCTCTATTTTCATATATTAAATTTCAATATCAAATTGATCATATCAAATTCGGAATTTAATTATTCAACATTTGTAATATTAAATTTAAACAAATTTGATTATTCTTAAATCCCTATCTTTTGAAATATTCAAAACGAACTTATAAAATTTAACTAATTCAAATTATAGAACAACCATTTTCATTAAAACAGTTATTTAATTAATTCAATAAATTCCAAATATTAAATCTAAACTATTCAATTATTCAATATTTGACGGATTTCAATATTGGATTTTTAAATAAAAATTTCATTATCAGTCGATTTACTATATTACATCAAATGAACTCTACATTATTATTTAACTACAGTTAGAGATAATTCACTCAACTAATATATAAACTTCCATTTCAATTGCAATTGGTTCACAAATTTAATTCGACTAACTAAATGAATATGTAACTTAAATAATTATCACCGTTAACTTCTAATTACTTATAAGTTTATTATTTACAAACAAGTGTCACAATTACCTATACAATACAAATTCATTCAATTACCTTTGACTACATATCATTTCGATTGATTTGGGATTTTA
Source organism: Allium cepa (assembly GCA_030765085.1). NCBI lineage: Eukaryota > Viridiplantae > Streptophyta > Magnoliopsida > Asparagales > Amaryllidaceae > Allium > Allium cepa. Next base: position 67,516,354 of record CM060935.1, read on the forward strand.
TTCAATTCATAAATAATTAACTTAGATAAAATCTTGTTGCATTTCATTCTAGTTATTATTATTCTGAACGACTTACAAAATTTTTTCCCTAACATTAAATCACGAAATCTTATTAAATTAGCTATTTTAATTATCGAAAATTTACGGGTCGTTACAATTGTAAATCTAACTCTCATTGTCAATACGTGCGACTTTTAGTTGGTCCATTAAGCAACTTCAACAAAGTTGATTTTTTGTAACATTTTTACGAATTAAAATATATTTTTAAACCGCTGGGTAATTAAATGGGAATTTTTACTTGTATTTAGCATGATAAAATTATATAAAATAAAGTATTCGAAAGAAAATTAAATTTATTGGATCTTATGTCGATTTAAACTATATATTTGACCTATTTCTAGAAGATGATGAAAAATAAACAATTGTAGTATGTCGATCTTGAATTTTAAATTTATAGTCATTCCTTGATATTCAGATTAAAAACCTTCATTCGAATGCCAGACGACCTTAGAACATGACCAAATTCGATCCATTGATGCTTGGTAATGTGTTAATCCAAACAGTATGGTTGGATTCATGAAAAATAGTTGGAAAATAATTTAGGCTCGTAACACATCATTTCGCCTTAAATAAATGGCACAGACTAAAAACCCTTCGTCCCAAGGTCGTCTGGCCTTTGAACGAAGGATTCACTACTAGAAAATGCTCTAAAATCGGCGGGGGACGATGGCTCCCGACGGCTTATTTCCGACGGCTTCTGACGGGCCGTCGGCGACCATCGAAAGCCGTCGAAAAATCGCGAATTTCAGCACCAGGCCGAGCCTTCTTCTTCCTCATTCTACATACGAAAATTTTAGGTTAACAATCCCCAAATCTCTTCAACATTCCAATCATCAATTTCGAGCTTTCAGATCCTCCCCGGCTGCGAAATCAACGTCTATTGCTCTCTAGCACATGTATATTCTCTTGTTTTCGCCAAAAATTCAGTTTTAACCCTAATTCTAGATTTGCATAAGTTGATAAATTAGGTCTAATTGTTGATTGAATTTGTTTCCAATAGTGTTATAACAGTTTCTAGCATTCCATGGTATTCATATTTCATCCTTTATCGTGAAATTGCGAAAAACATGTATAATCTATGGTTGTTCGTTCATATATAAATCGTTGTGCATGCCTTGATTCTATGATTGTATATGTGTGTAAATCTGTCATCATTGTATTGTGTCAGTTGGAATAAGATAAAATGAATGTACGAGCTAGAAATATTATATTGTGCACGTATTGACTTATGCAACAAAAAAAATGTTGAACGAGCTTTAAATTGATGTAATACGTCGAATAAATGTGATAAATTAAAATATATTTTTGTAAATGTGAAAAGTTAGTACAACTGTATTTTTTCGTAAAATGCGCACACGTAATTGACAAATGTCCCTTAGAGAGTTTTTGGCCCCGTCTGACGAGTGTTGTACATGATCGTTGTATAAATAGTCGTTTTTTTGAAAACGGCCATTTATATTCATCTGCTACAATGTTTGTTGGATTTGTCCCTGTATTGGACAAGTTATGAACACAATAAGCATTTACATTTTGTATACTACTTCGTCTCAAACGGTTCATAAAATTTCAGCGTAACTTTTCTTTTTTGTTTCCTGCGTACACGCATTTGTGTACAATGCAGGGAACAAAAGGAAAATGCTATCGAAATTTTGTTGAATCGTTTGAGACGAAGTAATATACGAAATATAAATGCTTACTGTGTTTGTAATGGAAAGTAGGATGCCTGACCATGGAAAAAAAAATTATACAATTTTTTATATCGATACGTTAAAAAGTATAATGTTCCCTATTTGAAAATAATTTTAAATTTGTGAAGTTGTTCTTTAAATTTAAATATTATACGACCATGAAAATAATCTTTTTCGAATTTGTATTATTGGAATAAATATTAAATTTTGAACTTCTCTTTTTGTCAAATAGGAAAAATGATTGATTATTTTGTTGATCGGAGGAGATAGATGTACCAAAGAAAAGGACTGAGGGGCTCAATAAAAGAAGATTTTTATAACGGTATGAACATGTTTGTTGAATTTGCTTTAAGTAATAACGAAAACGATGTAAAAATTCGTTGTGCGTGTAGTAGGTGTAGACATTTGGAGTATTTGTTACCAGATATTGGGAAAGTTCATTTGTGCCAAAACGGTTTCATACCCGAGTATTATGTTTGGGATCAGCATGGAGAAGTTGTAGCAAATACTTCTGTAGAGTCTGAAAGTGTCGTTAACGAAATAGTTATGACGACCAGTATAGAAAATATGGTCGAAGATGCAGCACGATCAATGTTTCCTATGGTTGAATTTGACGACGATGATGGAAATGTTGAAGAACCAAATATTGAAGCAAAATAAATTTATGATTTACTAGATGCTGCTAAGAAACCTATTTGGGATGGTTGTAAAAGCGGCACTCAGCTGTCAGTAATCGCAGAATACATTGCGATGAAGTCAAAATACAACATCACTGAAGTTGGGTGTACGGCTATTGTATAAGCTGCAAAAAGACATATGCCTCTCGATAATCTAATGTGTGAAAATCACTATGAAGTTAAAAAACTTATGTCGGCTTTTGGTTTACCTTATCAGAAAATAGATACATGTTTAAAAGGATGCATGTTGTTTTGGAAAGAAGACGCAAACCTTATAAATTGTAAAATTTGTAACCAGGAGAGATACAAACCAAGAAAAAAGAAGGGGAAGGAAGTTCCTTACAAGTGTATGCATTACTTACCCATAACTCCAAGACTTCAAAGATTATATGTATCCTCTGTAACTGCATCTGATATGAGATGGCATAGGGTGAGAACGGAGGAAGAGGGTACGTTGACACGTCCGGCCGATGGAGAAGCATGGAAGCATTTCGATAAAAAGTATCCAAATTTTGCAGCGGAGAGTCGAAATGTTAGATTAGGATTATGTACAGACGGTTTTTCTACATTTTCTCAATTTGGTTCTCAATATTCATCCTGGCCCATTATCCTCACACCGTATAATTTACCTCTATGGATGTGTATGAAAACACAATATATGTTTCTTTCTGTTGTCGTTCCTGGCCCCGACGATCCAACACAAGGAATCGATGTATATTTACCACCGTTGATTGAGGAGTTAAAAATACTGTGGACCGTTGATTGAGGAGTTAAAAATATTGTGGAACGAAGGAGTAGAAACATACGATGTGTCCGAGAAGAAAATTTTTCGTATGTTTGCTTCTTTGCTGTGGACTATAAGTGATTTTCCTGCGTATGCAATGCTTTCAGGATGGAGTATTACCGGTCGTCTAGCATGTCCATATTGCATGGATGAAACACGATCGTTTTCTTTACCTCATGGTAAGAAAATTTCATGGTTTGACTGTCATTGATATTTTCTCCATGTAAATCATCACTTCAGGGGAGACAAGAAAAACTTTTTAGCTAATACAGTAGAAACCAGACAACCACCGACGATATGGTCAAGCGAAGACATATATGAACTTGTTAGGGACTATCCAAAGATATATGAAACTTAAGGGCAAACAGAAATTGAAGGCAAATCAGTTGTTCATAACTGGTGCAAACAAACTATTTTTTGGGAGTTGCCGTATTGGAGACATCTTCTGCTTCGTCATAATATAGATGTGATCCACAATGAGAAAAATGTATTTAATAATGTTTTTAACATAATTTTGAATGTGAAAGGGAAGACGAAGGATGATTTGAAATCAAGACGCGATATAGAAGAATTATGCAAACGTTCTGAGCTTCATATGAAACCAAATGACAGTAAAAAACCCAAAGCATGTTACGAATTAGATAATAATCAAGTTAAAGCTGTGTTAAAATGGGTGAAAGGGTTAAGATTTCCTAATGGGATATCATCAAATCTTCGTAGATGTGTTGACTTTAAAAATGGTAGATTGAGCGGAATGAAAAGTCATGACTGTCACATAACGATGGAAAATTTATTTCCCGTTATGTTCAAAGAACTACTGCCGTTAAAAGTTTGGAAGGTAGTAACAGAGCTTAGTATATTTTACAATGATCTTTGTTCGACTACTTTAAAAGTGCAACGTTTACGTAAACTTGAAGTGGACATTCCTATATTGCTTTGCAAATTAGAGAAAATATTTCCGCCAGGTTTTTTTTAATGTAGTGGAACATTTACCTGTTCATCTCCCATCTGAAGCACGACTTCGAGGTCCTGTCCAATATGGATGGATGTATCCATTTGAGAGGTATGTAATATGTTATCACGTAATTTAATTGCATTTGAAAGATGAAGTTAATATAAATTAATTTTGCATAGATATTTGAATCATCTGAAGAAAAAAGTGAGGCAAAATGCATGAGTTGAAGGTTCAATATGTAAATCTTACATCGAAGAAGAAGCCTCGTTCTTTTTCTCTCACTATTTCAGTGACCATGTGAATATTTCATTTGAAAGTGTTCCTCGTAATGAAGAAGGTGACGAACAAGAGTCCTCTCAAGCAATGTTATCTATTTTTAGATAACATAGTCGGCCTTCTAGAAAATATATAGAAATATGGCTAGACGATAGAGATCTTCATGTAGCACATACTTATATTTTTCTAAATTGTGCCGAGGTTGCACCGTTTGTTAGGTAATCTGAAATAATAATTTGTTTTTTATTCTTTTCTATAATGCATGCGCGTGTATAACCTATAATTTGTTTATATAAATAATGTTTATGAACGTGAACATCCGAACAGAGATCTCAGTAAATAATTTTTCGGTTGGTTTTCAAATTACGTTTATGAGCCGAGAAATTGTGTTGCTGACGAAGGGTTGAAACATCTTGCGTTGGGACCAAAAAGAGTGGTCAAGACATATCCAATATATTTCGTCAATGGATATAAATTTAACACCAAAGAATACGGTGCAGAAAAATTAACAAATAATACTGGTGTATTTGTTAAACGTAGTAACGATTCAGAAAATCCCTTAAACGATTTTATGGCATTCTAACACAAATTTTACAACTGACATATTTCTCACGACCCGCAGAGGAGGTGTTTCTATTTAGATGCAATTGGTTTAGCAATGTTTCAGATTCTGGAATTAATGTGCATAAGGATTATAATCTTATCGAAATAAAGTATACATCGCACTATCACAAGTATGATCCTTTTGTACTAGCAAACGAGCATTACAAGTTTATTACTCTCCTTATCCGTCTCTAAAAAGAGATAAAGCAGATTGGTCTGCAGTTTTCAAAACAAAGGCCAGATTCACATTCGATGGGAAGAATAATCCGGACGAACAAGCTTACAAGGCAGATCTTGAGCAAAATAACGAAATAATAATTACATACGATCATACAGATTTTGGTCCTTTGATCGATGAATCAAATTTTTTGTAGAAGCGTTTGACAGTGCAGAGAAAAATACCATAGAAAACGAGACCGAATCTGAATCAGAAGACGATGATGACTGATATAAATCTGAATCTGTTTTTTTGCAATTGATGTAACTATGTTGAATTCTTGATGTATTATGAAATTGACGTGACTATGAAACCAAATCTATTTACCATTGTTTACATGTTTTATTTCATTTTCATTAGTCATCTATTTAACAATTTTTATTAAAAATGCAATGAAATCTGCTTATCGTCGGAAGAGTACACCCATTATGAATCAGGTATAACACACTTCCATTTCTATTTCTATTTCAGTCATTAATTAAGCAATTTATACCGTTGATGTCATTTTCATATGAAATATATTTCATTATCATGTTATTATTCTCTTATATAATGATGTGTATATATTTCACAGGTTTATCATAATGTCATATAGAGGTAGGAGCTCTTTCCGATCATCAGGAGGCGATGGTAGTGGCCCATCGCAAGAGTCACAGCGTCCAGTAGTTTCATTAGTCCCTAGAGCAGAGGGGTAAGAATTAAATTTCATTCAGCATCTTATTTTTTATGAGATACGTACGTACTTTTCTATATCGTATTTAAAAACAGGGGGTTCGACCTACTTCCCTCGAAGGTTGTGTTGGATGTCTCTAGAGCTTCTTATCGCAGTAGGATAAGTGCTTGTTGGCCGAAGTGGGATAACATCCCTCCTCACGTCATAGAGTGTATATGACAGGATGTCCTAGTATGTATATTTTTCTATTTTCCATTTTTAATTCGTTTTTGTCGTTTTTCTACCGTTTATCGTTTAAGGTGTAATCTTTTTTTACTTTTTATCGTGAAACACAGACTGAGATAGACATCCAGACAGACAATATGCTGCTGGCACGAGGATACTGGATGAAGAAAATGCGAAAGAACTATAGGGACTTGATATTTGAGATTAAGAAACTTGCTAAGAAACCAAGATGGATGAGGGAGAGCGTATGGAAAGCTTGGTTGAGATACTGGAAGACGGACGAGGCAAAGACAAGTATACTAAATTTTTTTGAATTATTAATTTGACGTGATCGAAAAATAATGTATCAAATTTTGAATGTACAGGCAGAGTCGGATAGAAACTCTGCAAACAGAAATAAGAATCCCGTCACTTATCGCGGAGGGTCGAAGTCGTTTCAGTAGTATCAGCAGGAGTTGGTAAATTTACTGAATAATAATTGTAAATAGTTTATGCTATATAATTTTAAATGTATAATAATTATATGTAAAAATCAACTTCAGGAAGCTGAGGCATGTGGTCCTGTGGGCTATATGGACGTGTTCACCCGTATGTCATGCTGTCGAGCATGTAAATCCGGACGGGATTGTCTCGTATACATGGCAGGACGATAAATCCAGCAAAAGCCATGTAAGCATATTTTATTTTATGCAATATTAGTAATTGTTCTGCTTGTTAAACTATAATGAAATAAGATATGATATTATTAATTTGTTAATGCGGGAGAAGTATATGGAGCAGCGGTAGAAACTCCTTGCTGATACGGGTCGAGATCAGCTGACGAATAATGAGGAAGACGCTATTTTTGAGTCCGTTATGAATCCAGCAGAGCATATCAGACGATACAGATATGACAATCAAGTGGTAAATAATTTATTTTACTGCTTGTTTGATATTTAAGTCATAATTCTATGTTGGAATATACAATTTTATCTTAAAATACTTCAAATATGATATTTTCACCTTTTCAAAACAATAAACATGAATTTTATTCATTTTTCCATTATTGCAGGCCAGCAGTCAGAGAAGGGGACGGCGGAATAGAGCTCAGAGCGATCTAGCAGATATAGAAGAATTGCGGACTAGAGTGTCCTAGCTGGAGGAGCAGAACCGCCAACAGGCCATGCAGACCACACAATTGCTAGAGTACATGCAGCAGTTTGGTGACCGGCTTTCCTTCCTCAGTTGGCTCTGGATCTGAAGGAGATTGATTCATTGCTTGCTTGCTTGTTCAGATATGTTTTTTTAGTTTTGAATGATTTGGTAGACGGTGAAGGTAATTGTTGATTTTTGTATAATTATGTATGATACATTTGGTTTTGTGGTTGTATGATGGTGTGGATGAGGATGTTGATGATTTTGTATATTTATAACATGGTAGAACACTTATTGTTAGGGTTATTGTAAATGTTGGAATGGTTATGTATATTATGTATTTTATTTTGATGTAATTTTATTTATTTGTGTGTTTATTGAATTTTGTGTAGTTTGGCTTTTGATATTTGGTTGGAATATTGTACTGGATTGTGCAGTATTGATGTAATAGTGTTTGGAAGAGAAATGTGGATGAAATGCTATATTTACAGCAGAAATAAAAAAAAACAACAGATTTCCGACAGCTTTCAACGGATCCCGGCAGCTTACAGGTAGAAAATTTCCGACGGCTTCCAACGGTTATCGACAGCCTGTAGGACATCATTTCCGACGGCTTCCGAAGTCGTCGGAAGCCGTCGGAAACGGGTACGACACCCTATGTCGGAAGCCGTCGGAAATACTGCTCCCCGACGCCATATATTCCGACGCCTTTTTCCGACGGCCGCCGACGGTTTTCGACGGCCGCCGACGGTCAACGGCCGCCGACGGTCATCAGCCGTCGAAAATCCTTAATCTTCTTGTAGTGACTTTTAATCCGAATATCAACGAAGGGCAATAAATTTTAAATTCAAGATCAACACCCTACGGTTGTTAATTTTTTTCATCATCCTTCGGAAATAGGTCAAATATATTTTAGATCGACATAAGATTCAATATATTTAATTTTCTATCAAATATTTAATTTTATATAATATCATGCTAAATACAGTTAAAAATTTATAATTAATCACCAACAAGTTTAAAAATACATTTTAATTCGTAAAAATGTTACACAAAATCAACTTTACCGAAGTTGTTTGATGGACCGACTAAAAGTCGCATAGATTGGTCGTGGGAGCTATATTTTCAATAACGTTAAATGTTTGAATTACGTGAAGAATGATTATCGAAAATAATAATTTAACCGGTCAGAATAGTCGTTACGTTGAATGGTTGTGCTAAAATATCTTCTTTATTTTTTAGGAATTAAATTAGTATTTTTAAATATTTTTTAAAACGTTATTGGAATTAAATTAATTAATTGTTTAATTTGGTAATTAATAAAATGGCTAATCACCGCTAGCCGTCGGAAAATATCAACGGATCGTTGACGGCCACTGCCGTCTCCTGCCACTGTTCAGTAGTGCATCAACACATTATAATATACATTAATTACTTAGCATATTCCTATTTGAGATGCAAACTGAAATATCAAGTGTCTATGATCGAATAAACCTCAAATTTACGTGCAGACGAAATGCTCTTATATATGTTTATAGAATGGTGGTATGAATCTATGGATATAATAAAAAACCTTCTATCAAACAACAAGCAATACTCCCACATAATTCATTTTCTGTACCTTTGAAGATCTATATATGTTATCAGAATCATTGCACAATCATCTGCTATGTAGGCTGCTGTGTTTGAATTGTAAATTTCAACCTTTATCTGTTCTAATTTATAATTATGTCAAGGTCATATGCCTTAATCCATGGGGAAAAAGCCAATAAGTGGAATAAGACGTCAAACACATACACACACATTTGGACTACAGTACTAATTTGATATCGATGTCATGAATAATACACTTCTCTTGTTTTACGTATAATAGGTCTTCTGTTTTTCTGAAATTACAAAATTTGATGGGAACTGTTTGTAATCAAAAATCGTTTGCTAGCAGAAAATTATCTATATTTTTGATATAGGAAATGGCGGCATAATTAAACTTTTGAGGTTCAACACCAAATTTGTATAGCTAAGTGATTAAGGCTTGATGATTATTTACGCAAGATTTGCATTTCCCTACTATAAAAAATATAAAATGACAGCAATCAGATAATGAACATGCATTGTACCATACGTGCATGACATATTAACCAACTTCATTTATAGTTATTTCAGTTCATAAATTCAACATTAGTAAGTAAAAGAGATACACAAGGATTATGCAGTTTAGAATGGAAATAGGGCATTCAAGTTCAGTTGAAACTACTTCATATAAATTATTAAAACGATACATGCTGTCGTGTTATACAGATGTTGTTAACACTGATTAAAATTTGAAGACTTCACTAGTTGTATTACTATATTGGCTTTTGAGTTTCAACACTTGTTGCTCATATTTAAAGATAGTCAAGTCTCGGAATATGATCATTGCTGTAGAAAGCATTCTATATGCAAGTGGGAATAACTGATTCTGGAATCATAGTGAAGTCGTACAATGATCAAATTGGGACAACTGGCACTGCATATATGTGTAGTTAATTCGCATTCTTCATGTTACAAATCTCGTTTGCCATAAGAAAACACAACCATTTATCCCAACAAAAAATTGAATATGTAGAATTCATCATACCACATAAATGGATGATGATGGAAAATAAATGGTCGAGAAGGTGTGGCACATCAGGACGGACAATGGGGAACATGAGATTTGAACAAAATAAAGGCAAAGTTTTGAATATCCAACCAAACCTTGGTTTGGGAAAGAACTATCCAAAACTCTACCGTGAAAGAACCTTTAGACTGATGATCTCATTCTCTGAATCTCAGATGTATCGATTTATTCCTCATTTTTCTCAAATAACTAATTTAACTACAAAAAATCAATCTTGATCAACAAGCTGAACCACTAAATTATCCCATTAACTTTGGACAATATAAGACAATATAGCATATGTTTTAACAAGTCCCGTGATACCTTCAAAAATTAAAAAAAAAAAAAATCATTCTTGTATTAAAGAAAATGTTAATATAATTTTTATTTTACTAGTATTTTTTTTTCAAAATAATTTATTGTGCTAATATATTAAATATAATTAGTTAAATCATGACATTAGATGAAATAATATAACATTGAAACTGGAAAATTTGTGTATTATCATCTATGCGATTCTGACGATCTGATCAATTGTACCGCAGAAACTCTAACCATACGTCACTATATGTCACTATATACGCCAATACTATTTTATACACATACATGTATAAGAGTTATCCTATTATGATCGAACTAATTTCAACCAAAAATTGAGAAATAATGTTAAATATTGAATTCAAGGGAGTACTTTTGTAATTTAAGTGTCAATTATTCAGCTTCTAACTGCATACTGCGATCTAAAAGATTAAAGAATTAAACCCGCATACAATAGCATTTTCGTTTATGTATTACATAACAGTAAAGTAGAAGGATTTGAAACTATCACAAAGAGTTTAATTTCTCTATTCTCTTTACTTCTCTTCAAGTCTAGGTATCTTATTTTTAAAATTCTATAATTTATCACTTTACACTTATTATACCACACTGTTTTACATTTAAATTGCTGCATTATTTTTAAATTTACACTTATTTACAAATCTTTCACGGATCTCTCCGAAAATTTTACATTAAATTCCACATATTTAAATAATTACATAATCCAAACTTTAAACTAATGGATAAACTTATTCAACTAATATTTATTAATAAATCCTAAATGATGAAAGTTTCATTATGTAAAATATATAAGTGCATCAACAAATTGGAAAAAAATAATAATTTTGATGTAAATGTGTGTGTGTGAATGCATGTATGTATGTACCACATAACATAAATTTTATGCATTAACGACAATAACAAATTTATTTTATAGTTTATTTACTGAATGGATTTATCATTCATTCTACTGTAAAGTTCTATTAACATCAAATACCTAAATTTTAAATTTTTTATAATTAATTAGAAACCTTTCTCAATTATCTCCTAATATTTTACATTCAAATCCATATTTTTACGAATTGTATAATTTTGAATTTAAACTATTTAAATAAATCGATCAACATTGATCCATTTAATAAATCCTAAAAATACGAGAATTTCAATAAATACAATATTCATATATATGATAAAATATAATAAAATCATTTCTTTATTTAGATAGAATGATATTTAAATTACATAATATAAACCATATACATTCATAATAGTAACTTTTTTGATTTCTAATTCATTTATTTAAAGAAAAAAATTATTGTACATTACATAACAAAATTTTAGTTTTAACAACATTTAAAAGATGAATTTATATTTTACAACATTACGTTATGAACACACAGATTACACTGATAGAAATTAGATTATATGAACATTCTCACTTTCAACATGTTATCAAATCATGCCTAACTCATAACTCAACTAAACGTTACATAATACTAATTTGCAATAATCAAAGTTGTAAGTATGACCCTCTTACAGCAACATGAATTCTGTATTTAACTACAAGAATAAAAAATGTTCAAAAATGAAAACTAAACGATTGATAAAAGTTCACATATAGATAAACAAACCGTAAGATGCTCTTCTCAATTACAATATGTACATAGCTCTTCTCAATTTTCTTCAACTTTTTATATTCAACTCTTTACATTTAATTAGTTATGTTATCCTTAATTCAAATTATTTAAATAAATTCAATTATTTAATATTGATTAATCCATTCATAAATCCTTTAAAAAACGGACAGTTCATTATATATACAACAATCATATTAACAAAAATGGCAAAGCTATTTATTCACTCATACATAAAATAATATATCACATAACATAAATTATTTACATATACTGAATTAGTAATTTTAATTTATATTTTATTTTGAGTTAAGACATTAATTTTTATACAGATATGTATTTAGCGAGGATAAAACCTTTAACATTATATCTAAGGGTCGTATGTCATTTTAATTTATGATTAATATATCACAATAAATTTATCATATTTTGTATAATAAACTAAATTTATAACTATTATTTTTAACAACATTACCATGTGCAATGCACATGTTACATGCTAGTATAGTTAATGTTAAATTAAATACACCTTTGTTATTTTACAGTTTATAAATAAGTGTGCTACAAGAACATAATTCATGTGAAAATCCAAATGGCTTCATTATGTAACCACGAATGTATAATACTTGTAAGTTCCAAATTAAACTAACGACCATAAAATACTAGATAATCAATGTATGCGGATGATTTATTATTGTTTTTTAAGGACAAAGGAGAGAACCTTAAATCCTTTAAGTCAAAAGTCCCAAGCTATTGATACAATATATATTGTATGAAACATAAAGACCAATTGTCATTCGTCACAACTTGGACCCTATAGGGTCGCATCGAATAAGAGATTGAGTTTGGACGTACGAGGTTTACTAAACTTCCCTAGATTGTTTTACGATATTACACCCAATGTCACCTAGCTAGACGTATATATGTCATCGACTTTAGGCGTGTTCCTGGATTGTAGAATTGATTTTCCTTCTTTTTCCTTCGTTTATTGGGTAATATGGAGATACTATTGAGATGCGTTTAGCGACAATATTAATTTTATGGAAATTAGGGATAAATCTTTCTTTTATAAACTTTTTTTTTTTTTACATCTTTCTTTTATAAATTTTTTTTTTTTTTACATCTTTTCATTTTAGAAACTGATTTCTATATTATTTTTTTGAAGACTTTTTCCTTTTCTACTTCTCTCATTTCCAAATTAAAAAGCGGTCACGCCGAGTATTATGATGGTTATAAGTTGTGAAAATATAACTTAAGAGCACATGTTTAGATTAGTAAAGTTATCCAGACTGCTGCGTGAATTTCACTATTTTTTAATACAGATATTATTTATAAAAGAAAATTGGAAAGACCTACTACTAATTTTTTAAACAAGACAAAATTACAAAGAACCTACTACTAATTTTTTATACGTGACAAAATTTTCCTTTATTTTAATCATATCTCATCTAATAGCCCTACATTTTAAATTATTTCACTGGTTTGAAATTTCCGATGGTTTTTTGGGAAATGAGAGCCAGTAGAGAGGTATATAAACAAGATTTTACATAGAGTATTATATTTTTGGATAACTTTGTCACCCATACTATGATGATATTTGATGGATTAATTTGCATTTCGCTTTGTCCCACCTTCTAGAATTCACACAAAAGAAAAGAAAAGAAAATCATTATAAACCCATGTTCAAATCAATTTTTTATACTATTACAAAAGCGCCAGCCGATGATTTTAATCAATTTATAAGAAGTGCATAACGTCTAACTACACTAGTAAATGAAAAATTACTCTCAGCTTACTATGGTTATTTGATAATATACCGCAATATTAAAAATTGATCTAATATCATTTAAACCGGCAGTTACATCATGTTAATTTGTCAAATGCATTTACCAATTTACAGCTTGTCATTCACATTTTGTTTCTCATAGCAAAGTGTGTTGCATATTTATATCCAAAATGACTGATCATATATTTCGTCAACCACAGGCAGATCGACAGGTTATTGTTCATATTATTCTGTTGCATTGTCATATTTGACATAACAATTTACATAAAAGAATCACAATCAAAGACATAAGCCACATAAAATTAATCACATCGTAAGACAAATTCATAACTAGGAGTCCCATATATGCCCAAAAGCAGCAATCCCGTCTTTACTACAACCCTAACCACCTCCTTACTCGCTTGAGGATTACTAGTCACAACCACCACCTCTACCTTCCATTCCCTCGCAGTCTTCACAGTCATCTCAGCTACATTAGGCCTCCCATAAACCATAGTATCATGCACAATCACCTTACCTTCTTCAAACCCACTCATCATTTCCTTTATCTCCCTCCTAAAATTCTCCTCCACTCCTTTCGTCACTCAATCCAAACATACATCCGCATTCCCTTTCTGTAGTAAAAATGAAAAAAACACACATATCCCAGACCCGGTGGCCACTAGCACAGCCTGTTAAATTTGATATTTGAATTACAACGTGAAGAAAGAGGCGAAACCCTAGGAGAACGGAGGACCGGATAAGATTCTTGTCTGGTGGTGATGAAGTCATTCAGTGTTGAAGAGGAAGAAGGAATCGCGGTGGAAGAAGAAGCTTTGAGTAATGGAAAGTTTGCCGGATGAAATAATTGGAGCGGTGATTTGCCAAAACGAGATATTTCATTCAGCATTTTGCCAAACGAAATTTTTCCTTTGGTATTTTATTACCAGTCCAAAATTTTCACTCGGCATTTTTCCAAATCAAATGGTGTCGAACCAGATGCATGCAGAAACAGACCCCAAGGCTGCTATATAGCAGCTACCCCTCCTCATTTCTTCACTCTATAAATAGAGGACCTCTTGAATAACAATAGTAGCTGAAATTGAGAGCAAATTTCAGCCAATTTCAGAGCCATCCGAGAGAGCTGGAACTCTGCAGAATTTTTGTCTGTATCGTTAATTCTTCTTATGTATAGTCTCCAAAAGTGAATAATCTTGTAACTCTAATCTTTCAGCGATTAATAAAATCTTCTCTCCCCAAGTGGACATACATTGCCTCGTAGTAGTGAAACCACTACAAATACTGGTGTTATCTATTTTTTTGCATTCCACTGATATGTGATTATCTGTTCTGGTGTTTATCTCTATTTGTTCTGTCTCACTACAATCACGATCCTGTTCGTTGTTTTCTACTGCGTTAGGTTTTTTATTCCTTTAGACCAATCATATGAAGGTATTTTCCCCGACAGTTTGATATTAGAGCTGCAAAGTTGATTAAGGAGTGTTAGAGTTATGGCAGGAGATGAAGCAACTCCAGTTGTTACAAGACCATATACTAGAGAGATGTATATCATTTCAGGGTTATAGTTGGCAATAGGAAAATGGAATTGGGATAAGACTTTGAGAAGTGGCAATGGAGGATGGAGGCTGTTTTAATGAGGAATGAAGTACATTCTGTAGTTTTTTCCCCTAAGGAGCTGATGGATGACATCTCAGTCGTGGAAAGGAAGGAGATGGAGAAATAGGTGTTTACTACTTTACAGCTAGCTGTAGGAGAGAATGTTATCACAGAGGTTAGCAGTGAGAACACTGCTAGGTGCATTTGGACCAAGTTGGAAAATCTCTACTTGAAGAAATCTCTGACCAACCGTCTGATATTGCTGAAGACATTTTTCTCCATGCGGATGAGAGAGGGTACTTTAGTGAAGGAATATCTTAATTTCTTTGATGATCTCATGATGAAGATGAAGACTATTGACTTGAAGATGGACGTGGAGAAAATGACAATGATTATTTTGTGTTCTCTTCTGGAGTGTCAGCCTTATCTTCGCTAGAGACATGTTGACAGTGGGAGATGTGAAGTCAGTCCTTTTATCTAAAGACTTGAGAGATCAGATGAATGAGATAAGTGAAGGAAGTAGAGATGGAAGTAGAAGTCATGGCCTGTTTGTTGAAAGAGGTAGAGATGATTAGAAAAATCGGCACTTTAAGGGGCGTTCCAAGTTCAGGAATCCCGGTAATGGAAGGAGAGGAAAGTCTAAGGATGAGAAGTGTTTTATCTACATGAAATCTGG
Source organism: Allium cepa (assembly GCA_030765085.1). Classification (NCBI taxonomy): domain Eukaryota; kingdom Viridiplantae; phylum Streptophyta; class Magnoliopsida; order Asparagales; family Amaryllidaceae; genus Allium; species Allium cepa. Next base: position 67,532,294 of record CM060935.1, read on the forward strand.
TCATTAGAAAAAGGATTATCTAGATTTGAAGAACAAGGAAGAAAACGATCTTCATCATTTGTAGTGGAGAAGTTTGTATCTAACGATGTGTTGTCTGCAGCAGTGTTGGATGTCTCAGACCATTGGATGCTGGACTCGGGGGCGTCTTTCCATATGATGCTTAATAAGGATTACTTCAATTCTTTCATTGGACAAGAGGGAAGCTCTATTCTTATGGGTAATGATGCTAGTTGTAAAACAATGAGTGAATGTACAGTGAGGATCGGGATTTTGATGGAGTGATACGCACTTTGGCAGGTGTCCGGTATGTTCCAGATCTTTGAAAGTCCTTAATTTCTCTAGGACAATTGGCATCTTTGGGATTCAAGGTAACTATCGAGCAGGATAGTCTAAAGGCTTCGAGAGGTGCACTAGTTCTTATGAAAGCAGATATGTTTCAGAATCTATATTTGTTGAAAGGAACCACAGTTGCTGAAGAGTCGTGTATTGGAGTAGATAGTTCTCGTGCATTGGATGCCACAAATCTTTGGCATCTCAGGTTGGGTCATATTTCAGAGAAGGGCTTAGATTTTTTGCAGAGACGGAAGATGATCAAAGGAGAAAGCTTCGATAGGATGTTCTTTTGCCAAGAGTGTGTGTTAGGCAAGCAAACCAAAGTATCTTTTGGAGTTGGACTCCATAGATCAAGGCGAGTACTTGAGTGCGTGCATATAGATGTTTAGCGACCATTTGCTACTCCTTCTCTTGAGGAGCAAAGTATTTTATCTCTTTCATTGATGACTTCTCACGATAAGTATGGGTGTATGTGATGAAGGTCAAATCAGAGAATTTTGAGAAGTTCAAAGACTAGAAAGCGCTTGTTGAGAATCAATCTGGTTCTAGGTTGAAGGTGTTGAGATCTGATAATGGCAGTGAATTTATCTATAGCGAGTTCCTCGACTTTTGTAGACAGCATGGCATTCAGATAAACATTTCACTCCACCGGAGATCCGCAATCCGATGGGGTTGCAGAAAGGATGAACATGACTCTACTGTAGAAGGCTCATTGCTTGAAATTGACGCGGGCTTGTCTAGAGGCTTTTAGGCTGAGGCGCTATCAACTGCGGTGCATATCATAAATCGAATTCCATGCTCAGCCATAGATGGAAGATTCCAGAGGAGAAGTGGAGACGTAAAGCATTGTATCTTGGTTACTTTCGAATTTTTGGTTGTCCTGTGTACATTCACCATATAGGTGATGAAACGACCCCTAAATTTCGATAATCAAACTGGTTAATTTAATAAGATTTTTGTAATTAAATTTATAAAGAAATAAAAGAAAAAAAGAGAAAAAAAGGAAAAAAAAACAAAAGAAAATTAAAAAATAACTTTATAATTTATAATGAAGTGAGTGTTAAAAATGAAATGTAAATTAAAGGTTATAATAACGGTTGTAAGTTACTATTTAATTAGTCTATTAATGTAATTGTAACTGTTACATTTGGGTATGAAATTGAATATAAGTAAATAAATTTATGGTAATTAAATGAATTCAACATTTTATAAGTAATACTGATAAGTGGTGGAAATAATAAACTTGAGTTTAATATAAAGTTAGTGATAACATTTATGCAAGTCAACTTTTATTTAGGCTTGTTAGCGCCAAAATTGGTCACCAACACCCTTAGAAAGATTGTGTAGAGAGATTAATGAAGAAAACAAATTAAAACAGAGGAGAGTGCATAAATTAAAGTGTAGAAAGTAAGAACACCGGGTTTATAGTGGTTCGGCGTAATAGCCCACGTCCACTTTGAAGTTGATCTTTATTTCTTTACTTTAAACTTGATAACAGATATAATCTGTTTCTAAGTATTTGAATACAATTGCAAAGTAAAAGAAATAAGTCTTGGATGAGTTTTGAAAATGGCAGAGTCTCCTCAGTGTTCTCTGAAATCTGATCCTGTTTTCTGTGCCCCTGCCCCTCTATTTATAGACGAAAGTGGGTTGGACTTCCCTGGTGGGCCAGGTGGCCGAATAACTTGGTCCAAGTAGTTTATGTACTGTATGCCGAACCAGGGAGGCCGGACAAGGCATGCCGAGTCTTCCTTCTTGTACCGAACGAAGCATGCCGAGCCTTCCCTCCTTATGCCGAACGAGCCATGCCGAGTCTTCCATCTTTAGACCGAGCGAGGCGGGAGGTTGAATGAGCGATGCAGGTCGAATGGGGCATGAATGTCGAACGATCGGGGTTCGCTGATTCAAGCCAGAATGCCGAACCATCTAGGCTCGCCGAACGTACTTGGCCGAACGCATGTGGGAGGCCGAACAACCTTTCTTTTTTGGCCGAACGATCTTAATTGGCCGAACGGCATTCAATGCCGAGCGTATCCTGGATGCCGAACGTGTCCTGGATGCCGAACGTGTCCTGGAGGCTGAACATCCTAACTTGGCCGAACGCTCTCCTGATGCCGAGCGCTACTTTGTGCCGAGCACTCCTTTCTGGCCGAGTACTAAGTTGCCTGGTCAATCCCTTGGGAAACACTTGCCCCCAAAGTGTATTACGTGACCGATCGTGATGCACTTTGATTAAACCTTGGTCGTCACTCTTGAGGGTCATAAGGCTCCCATGGCCGAACGCAGCAGGGAAGGCCGAACGATGCGTTACCCCGAGTGACTTTGTATGCCGAATGATCGAGCCGAACGAGACAAGTGCCGGTAGCATTTTGACCGGTAGAGCCGGTCAGAAACTCTTCAACTTCCTCTTTTCCCTTATAAAACCCGACCTCTTCTCCTTCTCTTTTCTCACTTCTTGCTTTTACAATTCCGAGCTCTCACGCCATTCGTGCGATCAGAATTCAAGAGTTCCTCATAACTTTCCTACGCTCGATTCACGTACTAGGTACGGTCTTCTCACCCGTGTTCCTTTTCTGGCAATTTCCCATCGATTCGCATAGATTTAATGTTGGTGAGGACTCGAGTTCGATTTGAAGCGTTTCCAAGGTCGAGCGTCTAGAGGTAGGGAGAGAGAGAGCTAAAGTCGAATGCCTGGCAGGATTTTTAGTGGGTGTTCGGTGGAGGAGAGGAAGGTATGGAGGATATGCGGTGTGTTTGGACTCGGTCATGATCTTAGTTGGCACGGCGTAATGATGGCCGAACAAAGGGGTTAGAAGGGTGAAGTGTGAGCCAGCGGCAAGGCCGGGCGTTGATTTGGCCGAATTGTACTCTGGCCGAACGTCACATTCTCAGTGCGAACTGAGCTTTGGCCGAACGATGGATGTAGGCCGAATAATGGCCTTGCCGAGCCATCAGTTAACCGAGCAAACTGTCCTGCCGACCGTAGTTAGATGCCGAGCAAACCCTAATGCCGAACCCAAGTGAATGCCGAACAAACTATCATGCCGAACATAACTAGGTGCCGAACAAACCTAAATGCCGAACCCAAGTGAATGCCGAACAAACTATCATGCCGAACATAACTAGGTGCCGAACAGACCTAAATGCTGAACATAAGTGAATGCCGAACAAACTATCATGCCGAACATAACTAGGTGCCGAACAGACCTAAATGCCGAACACAAGTGAATGCCGAACAAACTATCATGCCGATCATACATAAATACCGGACCTATCTTCATGTCGAACATAGTTAGCATGCCGAGCGTAATTAAGTGCTGAGCGCACATAAATGCCGGACATATACAAATGCCGAACATACTCTCCTTGCCTAATTTCATAACTGGTCTTTACTTGGCATAATCGGATAATTACCTCTAGTGTCTTACTGCAGTCGTTATTCAGAAGGCTTTCGGAGACGGTCAGCGATGATGTTTTTCGGAAGCGATGTTTTTAGGCTTGACATTATATTAAATGCTTATGCACGATTGATTGCACTAGTTCACACACCACACGGGGGGGTTATCTGCGTTTAATTCTAACGTCGATCATTTTTCGAGTATAGTTCACACAGGTGCTTGGTTGGGTCTGCTATTTATTCAAGATGTCCAAAAGATCTAGTTCTGCTACACTTTCCGACAAACCTGGGCCGTCTTCTAAGCGAACGGTCCCCGACACAACTGACCCGTCAGTTTCTCCCGCTCATGACTGGGCTCCCGATACTTTGGAATTGTCGATTCTACTGGATGACCCAGTTGACTCACAGGCTTTGAGAATCACTGAGGCCGCTCTTAAGCGGATATGTTCTATTCATGGCATTCCGTTTGCTGACGTGCTCGTTCCATCGGGGCACGACCGCCCACATCTGCCCCCAGCGGGATATACGGCGTGTAGCAAGTTCATGTGCTGGGTTGGTAGCGTGCCACCTTTCAATCTATTCCTTCGTGACGTGCTGCAGTATCTGGACGTCACCCCATCTCAACTTCATCCAAATGGTCACGCTTTCATTTATGGCACGCACATGCTTTTCATGGCCGTCTTCTCCAGGCCCCCAACTCCCGTCGATATAAGGTACATCTATATGACCAAGAAACGGGGAGAAAGCCCCTCTTACATGTTTCTTGAGCCACATCGGAAGTGCCAACTTTTCACTAGCGCGTGGAGTAGCAAATTCGCCCTGTACAAACAGGAGTGGTTTTACGTGCGCTGCCCCCAGGGCTTTGCGAGGCGATGGATTGATGGAAGTAAGTCTTTTCTCTGAGTTGATTTCCGCTCCCGGTTGAGGTTGAGCTTCTCCTAACTCACTGTTCTATCTTTTCAGGTTCCGTCCCACGTCCCGAGGGCCAAGGGTACTCTGATGCTGTCGACGCCATTAGAGCTCTTCCTGCTGAAGAGAGAGATATCCGAGCCCTCATTTCCAATGAGTCACTATCGAAGTTCGGCTTGCTAGCCCCTGGCCGCCGGGTTAGCCTTCCAGAGGGCGTATCGCTTCCCAAGTCCGTGCCCGTCAGAGGGAAAAAATTGCCTGAATCATCCGTTCGCCCTTCTCTTGAAGTACCGGAAGAAGGGGAAATTCCAGGCGAGTCACCTGAAAAGCAAGGTGAGGATTTAGGCTCTGCAGTCGAAGTTCATGATATTGAAACGTCATCTTCCCCTTCGAAGGGAAAAAAGGAGCTGGCGTGCAAGTCGAGGAAGGAGAAAGTTGGTGGGACTTCCAAAGTTACACCTATTCAGCCAGAGAAAGAGGCTTCTTCACAGCGCGTTGAAAGTTCTCTGAAGGGCTTATCGAACCTCTCCATTCCCGACGACTTGCTCAACTATGATTTCAACGACCTGGAGCTGTTTAAGTTTCGCTCGCCCGTCAGGGGCGATGCGGGTGTCCCGGCCCCGATCCAAGGGGAAAAAACTCCCGTTAGCAAAGCCACTGGTCCGTCGGGGGGTAGCACTAGGACACACAAAGACACATGCATTTCACTTTGCACCTACTTTTCTTTCACCATTCTGCTCTCTCGCTAATTCGCTATTGTCTGATTGCAGGTGACATGGGGCGCTCTCACGGATACGACCGCCTTCGTGGTTTGTCAACTTTACGCCAGTCTGGTCGGGACTCGGGCCTCGAGAAGCACCGAGACAGAGACATCGACAAAGACTGGGATTATCATGCCCGGGACTCGTCATCCCGGAAGAAAACTTATTATCAGCCCGAACACCGCCAGGAGACCTCTTCTTATCAGGAGCGAAGCAAGGACAAACGTGGCCATAAGAGGTCACATTCTGATGCTCCCCGGGACCAACACTCTGACTCTTCTTCTACCCGGCACTCCCGAGATTCTCATAGGAAGGGCGAACTTTCAAAGCCATCTCCTCCCGCTCCCGTAACAGACCCGATAGTGTCGGAGAGATTGAACGACCTTAAGGCTAAGTTTCCGAAGATTTGTTTTGATGGGTTAAAGTTCCTCCCGGCGATTCATCCTATTCCCGGAGATGTCAAACAAAATGCTATCGCCTGTACCAATGACGTCTACGTGCAACATGACGCGTTCGTCCATCTGGCTGAGAAACTTTCTGAAGTCTCTATGGAGCGCCAGCACGAAATCGATCGTCTAAAACTCGAGGCCATCCATGACAGGGATATCATTAAATCCCAGGAAGGAGAGCTGGCTACTTACAAGTCCGAGCTTGATGCTGCTCGTCAGAATGCTAAAGATACCGCCGAGGCAGTCTCTCGGCTTGAATTGACTCATAAGAAAGAGCTTGACGAAGCGGTTCAACGGAGCGGAGCTCTGGCCTTGGAGAAGGATTCCGTCCAAAAGGAGCGAGATGTGCTTAATAGGCGAGTTAAGGAGCTCGAGGAGCAACTCAATAAGGAGAAGGAAGAGAAAGTGGCCGCCCAGGTTGAGGCACAACACTATTGTGATGAGACCGTCGCCACCCGGCTCTTAAAGGGGAAACTTGAAGACGATCTCTCCAAAATCGAGGCACTGAGGAATGAGGCCCGTGAGGAAGGTAAAAGGGCAGCAACTGTCGACATCGACTCTCGCCTCGAGGTGGCCAGGGAAGAAGGCAGGGAGGAGATAAAGACCGAATTCGACCCGCTCATCGCTGAGTTCAATGCCCGAGTTCTCATGCATCGAGATCTAACTTTTCTGGGCGGCGGCTACCTTGAGTCGTTGGCCGAGGCATGGGAGACCCTGATTCAAATCAGGAAGGTTGAGAGCGGCGCCGATGAGGTTGACGAAGAAGCATTGATAAAAGAATTCCTGAGGGGGAAGGAGCCTTCAGATTTATCAGCGGCTAAAGCCCTCTACAGCAAAGGCTCTCCCTCCAGGAAAGGGAAATAGGTGGCTACCGACTCTTCCGGCGTCGTGCCCCCAGTTCGCATGCCTACTCAATCGGCCAGTCGGCCAATACTTGACCCCTTCGAGCAGCACGTTGGCTATGACCCGGAAGCCCCCGGGCTTGGCATTCATGTTTTATCTCCCATCCCGGAGGGTGAGACCCCCCTGATGACTGAGAACCCACCGGCATCTGGTGAGTAACCTCTGTGCTTCACAAAGATCTTTCTCGTTCCCCCAGAAGTTGTTGTGTTCTAACACTTGTTCTTTTTTTTTCGTGATTTCTGCACAGGCTGTTCTGACCCCGAGCCCACTCCGAGGAGCGATGCCGCCAAGGAGGTGGAGAAAAAGGCGAGTGACGCTACTCAAGCTGGCGGGGATCCTGGTCCAGATGCTCAAGTAATCGGGGCGCTTGATGAAGGCAAATCCGAATCTTCCTTAGAGAGTTTTGAAATAGAAATCACAGGCGCCTCTGAGCACACATCCGAGTTGAGCATGAAGGAACGGCTCGAGAAAGAGAAAAGAGATACGACCTCAGTCAAGGTCGAGCCGCATGGAGTGGACCTGGACGATCCTCTGAACAAACCATTGAAGGTCATTCTTCCTGGCAAGTCCCAGCACATGGATGTTCCCCCTACGTCTTCAGTCGTCACCCCTCTGTCAGGGAAGGATTCCAAGAGTAAGCGCTCCGGGAAGGAACCATCCGGGAAGAGGTCAAAGAAACACAAGAAATAACCGTCGTCCCCGTTCAACGAGAACTAGTTTAAGTTATGTACTAGTTTTTGTAGACTGTGTAAATGGGCTGCTGGCTCCGGACTTCGGAGCGTTTTTGTAACGGGAAGCTTTTTGTGAATAAAATCTGATCTTCACTTTTGTCTTCTCAAAAGACTTTTATTATTCAGTTTCTTTTATGGTTGTGATTGAAATCTGAATTGTTATGGGTAACTTAGACTTTTTGGTTCGTCTTTACATGGCTTGGGAGCTTCCCTAGATTTGATCAATCTCCACTTGGTGCTTCAAGCACTTAGAATATTTCATAGCCCGTATGTTGGGGACTTGACATATCCAAGTCATTTGCGTCGTAGTTCCTATTCAAGGAACTCGGAGGTCTGAACTGCTTGTAATTAAGTCTATACACCGGACTTCGAGTACTCCAGTCCGTGCTCCAGGGACTTGGAGATTTCAAGTCATCTATAATCGAGTCCGCACTCTGGGGACTTAGAGTACTCCAGTTCGCGCTCTGGGTATTTGGAGGTTTCAAATCGTTTATACTCGAGTCCGCACTCTGGGGGCTTAGAGTACTCCAGTCCGCGCTCCGGGGACTTGGAGATTTTTTGTCGTTTATACACGAGTCCGCACTCCGGGGACTTAGAGTACTCCAGTCCGCACTCCGGGGACTTGGAGATTTTGAATCGTTTATACTCGAGTCCGCACTCCGGGGACTTAGAGTACTCCAGTCCGCGCTCCGGGGACTTGGAGATTTTTGTCGTTTATACTCGAGTCCGCACTCTGGGGACTTAGAGTACTCCAGTCCGCGCTCCGGGGACTTGGAGATTCTGAATCGTTTATACTCGAGTCCGCACTCCGGGTACTTAGAGTACTCCAGTCCACGCTCTGGGGACTTGGAGATTTTGAATCGTTTATACTCGAGTCCGCACTCCGGAGACTTAGAGTACTCCAGTCCGCGCTCCGGGGACTTGGAGATTCTGAATCGTTTATACTCGAGTCCGCACTCCGGGGACTTAGAGTACTCCAGTCCGCGCTCCGGGGACTTGGAGATTTTGAATCGTTTATACTCGAGTCCGCACTCCGGGGACTTAGAGTACTCCAGTCCGTACTCCGGGGACTTGGAGATTTTTGTCGTTTATACTCGAGTCCGCACTCCGGGGACTTAGAGTACTCCAGTCCGCACTCCGGGGACTTGGAGATTTTGAATCGTTTATACTCGAGTCCGCACTCCGGGGACTTAGAGTACTCCAGTCCGCGCTCCGGGGACTTGGAGATTTTTGTCATTTATACTCGAGTCCGCACTCCGGGGACTTAGAGTACTCCAGTCCGCTCTCCGGGGACTTGGAGATTTTGAATCGTTTATACTCGAGTCCGCACTCCGGGGACTTAGAGTACTCCAGTCCGCACTCCGGGGACTTGGAGATTTTTGTCGTTTATACTCGAGTCCGCACTCCGGGGACTTAGAGTACTCCAGTCCGCACTCCGGGGACTTGGAGATTTTGAATCGTTTATTATAAGCGTTCGTACGCTAGCCAGGATATCATAATTTTTAATTGCGTGTCACAGGAATATCATACGAAGAGACATTGGTCATTCATGGAAAAGATGGCTTCAATCCTTTATTGATGAAAACTCTTATTACATGCTAAGAAGAAAGCATACTAGAAATAAATGCAACTACCGCATAAAGGAAATAGACTAAGTGTAATAACGCTGCAAATGCTCGTTGTTCCATGCTCGGTGGAGTGTCGCACCATCGACGGTCGTTAGCTTGAAAGTTCCTTCTCCAATCCTCCGTTCGATGACGTATGGACCTTCCCATGCGGGATTCATGTGCGAAGGGGTTGGAAAGACTCGTTCAAAACGAGATCTCCCACACTAAAGGTTCTTGGCTGGACTTTTCCATTATAATATTTAGCCACTCGGTGTCTGTATGAGGCTGCTCTCAAATCAGCTTCTTCGCGTTTCTCATCAATGAAGTCTAATGATTCCAATAGGAGATCCTGGTTTGACGCAGGATCGTAATAGGTTACCCGGTGTGACGGAACTTCAAGTTCTACGGATATGACGGCTTCCGTACCGTACGCCAGTGCGAATGGTGTGTGGCCAGTCACGGTCTTGTGGGTAGTTCTATAGGCCCAAAGTGCTGTTGGGAGTTCATCCACCCACTTGCCTCTAGCCTTTTCCAAACGCTTCTTCAATATGGACTTGATGATTTTATTGACGGCTTCTACCTCCCTATTCGCCTTCGGGTGAGCAACTGCTGCGAACCTTTTCTCAATGCCATACCTCTGACAGAACTCTTTGAATTCCTTGCTTTCGATTTGAGTTTCGTTGTCCGTTATGATGGTCCGTGGGAGGCCAAAACGACATATGATATTTCGTACAACGAAATTAATGACTTTCTTGGTGGTGATTGTGGCCATTGGCTCTGCTTCCGCCCACTTGGTGAAATAATCGACTGCCACTATTGCATATTTCGCGCCTCCTTTGGCTATGGGCAGAGATCCAATTAGGTCGATTCCCCACATTGCAAATGGCCAGGGCTTAACCATTTGTGTGAGTTCCGTTGGCGGAGCTCTCGAAATCTTTGCATATATCTGGCATTTGTCGCATCTTCTCGCATAGTCTGCAGCATCCCGATTTACAGTCGGCCAATAATATCCATAGCGGAGGATTTTCCTCGCCAAAGTTTGCCCCCCGGTATGATCACCACATTCTCCCTCATGGACTTCTTCCAACACCCGTTTTACCTAGTCATGGGCCACGCACTGGAGTAAGGGGGTCGAGAATCCCCTCCGATACATTATCCCGTCTTGCATTACATAACGCGAAGCCTTACGAAGGACTTGGCGTCTTTCGCTTCTTTTCTCAGGTAAGTCTCCGTATAGCAAGTATTGTTTGATCGGGGTCAGCCATGATCCCCTTTCGAGTTCGGTCTCCAAGACAAGATCTATCTCCATCATGTCTATACTTGGAGCAAGCAGAGTCTCGACAGGGAACAACCCCATCTGCTGTGCATCGCCAGTACTCGCGAATATGGCCAACGAGTCGGCCTCCCTGTTCTGTTCGCGCGGGACATGCGAAATGTCATAATATTCCAGGTTTACTAGTAGCTCCCGGACCCGAGCAAGGTAAGGAGCCAGTCTCTGTCCTTTCGCTTGGTAGTCTCCCCGTACCTGATAAACCACCAGCTGTGAGTCGCAGAAGATTTCGATGGACTTTACCCTTAGTTCATTGGCAAGTCTTAAACCAGCAATCAGTGCTTCGTATTCGGCTTCGTTATTTATCGCTATAAATTCGAACTTCAAAGCGTAGAAAATCGATCGGTTTTCGGGAGTTACCAGAACTATCCCAGCTCCTGACCAACGGTCGTTAGATGCCCCGTCAGTGAACATCTTCCATCAGACAGGAGGGATTACTTTGTGATTTTCACTCGATTCATCCGGAATGTTGAACTCAGCAACGAAGTCAGCTAATGCTTGCCCTTGGATGGTCCTTCACGGAAGGTAGGCGATATCAAACTGGCTTAACTCGATGTTCCACTTTAGCATCCTACCGGAAGTTTCCGGTCGTTGGAGTACCTATCGCAAGGGTTGGTCAGTGTAAACACTGATTGAGTGCGCCTAAAAGTAGGGACGAAGCTTGCGTGATGCAATCACCAGACAATAGGCAAGTTTCTCGATCTTTGGATAATTCTTTGCTGCCCCCGTCAGTCGTTTACTAACGTAGTACACCGGCCTTTGAACCTTGTCTTCTTCGCGAACTAGGGCTGTACTGATAGCGTGTTGAGACACAGCCAAATATACGTACAACGTCTCGTGGTCTACTGGTTTTGACAACACTGGAGGACTTTCCAAGTGTCTTACTAGGGCTCAGAATGCTTCCTCGCAGTCAGTCGTCCATTCGAAGTTTCTCTTTCCTTTCTTTATGACATCGAAGAAAGGAACACACTTATCTGTGGCTCTGGATATGAATCGACTGAGCGCAGCTATTTTTCCGTTCAAGCTCTGTACCTGTTTTAAGGTTCTAGGTGCCCGTATATCTCGGATGGCCTGGATCTTTTCCGGGTTAGCTTCAATTCCTCGTGCATTCACAATGAATCCCAAGAACTTCCCTGATGCCACGAATGAACACTTTGAAGGATTGATCTTCATCCCATAGTGCCTTAGTATATCGAACATTTCCGCCAAGTCTTGAATGTGGTCGTTTGACTGCCGTGACTTCACAAGCATGTCATCCACATAGACTTCCATTGTTTTCCCAATCTGATCTTTGAACATTCGATTTACCAAACGCTGGTAAGTTGCTCCGGCGTTCTTCAGTCCGAAGGGCATCGCTACATAGCAGTATAACCCAACATTTGTGACAAAGCTAGTGTGCTCTTAGTCTGGGATGTGCATCGGAATTTGGTTGTATCCAGAGTATGCATCCATAAATGACAATAACTCATGCCCTGCAGTTGAATCGACCAGTTGATCAATTCGTGGTAGCGGGAAGCTATCCTTCGGGCATGCTTTGTTTAAATCAGAATAGTCAACGCAGGTTCTCCATTTTCCGTTTGCTTTCTTTACCAACACAGGGTTGGACACCCATTCTGGGTAGAGGGCGTCGCGGACAAACCCATTGGCTTTGAGTTTATCCACCTCCTCTTTGAGAGCTGTAGACCTTTCTGGGTCCATGCCTCTCCTTTTTTGCTTCACAAGTACGTGTTTCGGGTCTATATTCAACATATGGCTCGCAATTGCAGGGGAAATCCCACACATATCAGAGTGTGTCCAGGCGAAGACATCAAGATTCGCTCGGAGGAAATCAGATAAATTCTCTGCCATTAGGGGATCGAGCTGTGACCCAATTTTAAGAACTCGTGTCGGGTCGATGTGGCTAACTGGAATATCAATTGTTAGTTCGGCCGGTGCTGCATCTGGTTCCCTGGGTTCCCCTTTGTCATCTCTCGGATCTATGTCTCCAATGATCCGAGAATGTCGCCCGAGCCAGGGCTCGGGCGCTAATTGTCAATCATCAGAATTCGGGATGCGGACGATGCTGTCTGCAGTCTTTCCCTTTTCTCTGCGCTGGGCCTCTCTCAGCTCAGCCACGTAACATGCACGTCCGGTTGCTTGGTCGCCATGCACTACGCCAACTCCTTTGTCTGTCGGGAATTTCAGTGGGAGACACCACGGGGCCAAGACTGCCCTGAAATCTGCGAGGGCTGGTCGTCCCAAAAACACGTTGTATGGTGAATCAACATCCAGCACTATGAATGGTAGGATTCGCACTCTCCTGCGTTCACCTTGTCCCAGTTCAACTGGTAACTCCACATATCCTACTGCGTCTGTGGCTGCGCCGTTAAAGCCATGGATTCGGGCTTTAGATGGTTTCAAATCCTTAGTCTCCAGCTTCATTTGGTCATACTCTTTATTGAAGATGATGTTAACGGAACTTCCGCAATCAATTAGGATTCTCCTTATGAATGTCGGTCCGATGGTTGCGGATATGACCAATGGATCGATGGTGGGAGCTTCCACCTTATCTGCGTCTCTATTCCTGAATACAATATCGTCGTTCATCGTGCGTTGCTGCTTTGCGGGAGTTCCATCCTCCACATTTGAACAGCACTCATGCTCTGTATGTCTCAAGGAATTAGCATATCGCTCCATTTCCTGCCAATTTTTATCCGCAGGATGAGGTCCACCAGCAATTGTGTTAATAATCAACCTTCCCACAGTTCGAGTAGGTTGCTCTAGTTGGTGTAGAGCTGGGCCACGTCCGGGGTCTGAAGTCTCTTGTCTTCCTTCTGGCGTATCTTTGACGAATTCCTGCAGCTTCTTCTGCCTAATCAATTTCTCAATAGCGTCATGGAGATGCCTGCATTCGTCTGTGTTGTGCCCATAAGACTCGTGAAAGCGGCAATACTTTCCAGTCCGCTTTTGCTCCTCTGTTGATTCCTTAGGGCGTGGTTTTCTGTATTGAAAAGTGTTGCAGGTCGATAAGTAGATGTTTTCAAGAGACGCATTCAGTGGAGTGTATTCGTTGTAGGTTGGGATCCTTGACTTCCATCTCCCCGTCTCCTTCTTCTTTCCAGGATTTCCACTTCCAGTTCCCTTAGACCGCCCGGGCTTATTTTGGACGCTGGCCTGAGTCTTTCCAGGGTTACCGTCGGTTGCTTTTATGGCGATGTTGCCCTTTACAGACTCCTGAACGGACCCTGGTGCCTTGTCTTTCCTTATCCACCGAGCTTCTTCCCTCCTTATGAACTGATGAGCCTTTGAGTAAAAAAGTTCCAGCGTGGCTGGGGGCTTTCCTGCCAACCAATCTCCAAACTCAGAACCTGGATCCACTCCACTCATTACTGCCATCAAAATTGCGTGGTCGTCGGGATTGCTCACTTCAGTAGCGGCAACATGAAATCTCTGCAAGTATACTTTCAGTGATTCTCCAGGAGCTTGGGTCACGGTTGATAAGGACATCACATCCTTGGGTCGAGTGGCGTGTATCCTGAATTGTTCTGTGAATTTCCTTGCTAATTCGTCAAAGTTTGAGATTGACCGTGGAGGAAGTCGAGTGAACCACATGGTGGCAATTCCGGACAAAGTTATCGGAAAGCACCTGCACTTAGTTGCGTCGTTGGCCCTTGCTGAATCCATCATCCATCCATACCTCATTACATGTTGTCTAGGGTCAGTTTTTCCTTCATAGGCGGGTATGGTGGGCATGTTAAACTTCCTTGGGTATTCAGCCTGTAGAATGGTATCTGTGAAGGGAGTATGACTCTTAGACATTCCCCAATCTTCATTAGTCAAACCTTGATTCTCTCTCATCAAATGCCTGACCATAGCTGTCAAATCCGGGGTTTGTATGGTAGGAGGAAGGTTGGGTTCCGCTCCACGGGCTCGATTTCTAGTAGAGCGATCAGAAGCACCTGCTTGGTCATCTTCATCCTTGCGGCGTCTACGCCTGGGAGGTTCATCAGCTGAAGTTGAGCTATCATCTTCGGAGTAGGGGACAGGGCTACCTCCAGCATTCTAATGCTGCTGTTGAGCAAGTTAGGCCATGAGGTCAGCATTAACTTGCATTTGCTTAGCGAGTTGCCTTCTGCTTTCCGTAAGCTCTTTTATCAAGTCATTCAATTCTGCTCATGAAACAGCTTCCGCTTGGTTTTGGCTGGAGGGCCCCGTGCCTCGAATTGCTTGTTGATCGTTAGGTCCAAGTTGTTGAACACTAGCGGTTTCGCGGGCATCTACATTTTGGGAGGTCGATCTTGTTCGTGGTCTTCCCATGGTAGAGTCGTTGGTTGTAACTCTGAGTAGAATCAACAGATGCCTTATGAATAATTATGGATCTTCTTCGGGGGATTTATGCAATCCAGTAGCTACAAAGTAGATCCTCACAACCTGAGAATTCGGTTCTCAGTGAAAGCACCAAAATGTTAGCGCCAAAATTGGTCACCAACACCCTTAGAAAGATTATGTAGAGAGATTAATAAAGAAAACAAATTAAAACAGAGGAGAGTGCATAAATTAAAGTGCAGAAAGTAAGAACATCGGGTTTATAGTGGTTCGGCGTAATAGCCTACGTCCACTTTGAAGTTGATCTTTATTTCTTTACTTTAAACTTGATAACAGATACAATCTGTTTCTAAGTATTTGAATACAATTGCAAAGTAAAATAAATAAGTCTTGGATGAGTTTTGAAAATGGCAGAGTCTCCTCAGTGTTCTCTGAAATCTGATCCTGTTTTCTGTGCCCCTGCCCCTCTATTTGTAGACGAAAGTGGGTTGGACTTCCCTGGTGGGCCAGGTGGCCTAGTGTTTCCCAAGGGATTGACCAGGCAACTTAGTACTCGGCCAGAAAGGAGTGCTCGGCATAAAGTAGCGCTCGGCATCAGGAGAGCGTTCGGCCAAGTTAGGATGTTCGGCCTCCAGGACACGTTCGGCATCCAGAACACGTTCGGCATCCAGGATACGCTCGACATTGAATGCCGTTCGGCGAATTAAGATCGTTCGGCCAAAAAAGAAAGGTTGTTCGGCCTCCCACATGCGTTCGGCCATGTAAGTTCGGCGAGCCTAGATGGTTCGGCATTCTGGCTTGATTCAGCGAACCCCGATCGTTCGGCATTCATGCCCCATTCGACCTGCATCTCTCATTCAACCTCCCGCCTCGCTCGGTCTAAAGATGGAAGACTCGGCATGGCTCGTTCGGCATAAGGAGGGAAGGCTCGGCATGCTTCGTTCGGTACAAGAAGGAAGACTCGGCATGCCTTGTCCGGCCTCCCTGGTTCGGCATACAGTACATAAACTACTTGGACCAAGTTATTCGGCCACCTGGCCCACCAGAGAAGTCCAACCCACTTTCGTCTATAAATAGAGGGGCAGGGGCACAGAAAACAGGATCAGATTTCAGAGAACACTGAGGAGACTCTGCCATTTTCAAAACTCATCCAAGACTTATTTCTTTTACTTTGCAATTGTATTCAAATACTTAGAAACAGATTGTATCTGTTATCAAGTTTAAAGTAAAGAAATAATGATCAACTTCAAAGTGGACGTAGGCTATTACGCCAAACCACTATAAACCCGGTGTTCTTACCTTCTGCACTTTAATTTATGCACTCTCCTCTGTTTTAATTTGTTTTCTTCATTAATCTCTCTACACAATCTTTCTAAGGGTGTTGGTGACCAATTTTAGCGCTAACAAGGCTGCTAAATTAAGAGTAGGAAATCAATTACATTTAAATGTAGGTAAATGTTCATTAATGTGAGATAGGACTGTAACTATAAAGTGTGAATGTAATGACATAAATGGTAATGTATATTTTATTAATAAGATGAAATAAAGGAATGAAACTAAGCTGAATAAATTGATTGAGGTTTTAATTATAATAATTGTATATATTTTGGCAAATTCAATATAATTGAAAATAACAGTTATTACAAAAGAAAGATGAAAATTTGAATATATATTTATGTAATGAAAGATAAAATAATAATAACTAGGTTTATAGAGTGATAATAGACTTAATAAAAAGAGTAGAATTGAAGCAAGGCAGTTATTGGAAATTAATTAATTGGAATTCAATCCAAAATAAATGGATTTATTGTAGGTAAATGAAATTTAACACTATGTAAACTGAAATTTGGATAAATTGGGAAATTATTAATGTATTAGTATGTAAACCAGTGTTAATATTACCCATAAGAGGATAAGTTAATACTTGATTCAATAACAAGATTGAGAAATCAAATATATGTATTTATTGGGAATTTAAAACTTATACTTTTTAAACTATGATAAATTACCTTATTTATGAAATGGAAATGTTTGGAAATTGAATAATTATGATTTAAGTGGAAAAGTGTATTTCCTTTTTCCATTCATATACAAAATTTATTTCCCATTATGTTCTAATTTTTCATTTGTATTTAAGAATAAAATATATACGAGTTCTTTCTCTTTAATTCTTGCCTTTTTTTCCTAGCATTTACTCCTTTTCTAGCCAACTACTCTGCTTCACGTACAAAAATTTATTTCCCGTCTCTCATTTTTCATCTACATTTAAAAGTAAAAAAATTATTGTACGTTTCTTTCTCCTTAACTTATGCCTCTCCGTTTCCCTAGCATTCATAACTCCTTAGCTGTTTCTTTTTTTCTTCTATAGCCTTGTATTTCCTTTTACAAATCACATACAAAAGTGTTTCTCAATATCCTCATTTTCATTTGCAATTAAGAATAAAATATAGTGTTGCCTTTTTATTTTCCAAACCATTCAAACTCTTGCCTTTTATTTCTTACCTTAGCTGTTTATTCCTTTAACCTATTCGCCACTCTCTCTTTTTACTTCACGTACAAAGTTTCTCATCTTCTCATCTTATTCATTTGCGTGAAGAAAAAAATACAAGATCGAAAGTCATGGCTTCCTTCTTCTTTCTCCTCTTTCTTTTTTCATTTTGTTTCCTCTGTCTTCCTTCAAGCTAGGCTTGGCCTCCATTTTCTCCTAGCACACCTCTAACCATCATGACCAAGCAACACAAGATGATGGTTGAATCCATATGTGGTGTAGCCATGCCATTAATTGATTAAGGCAAGTTATGCCACTTTGATTCGTTTATTTTTCCATTGTTTTAACCTCTATTCTTTTGTATTGAATCATACTCTTATGTATGTAATATTTGTTTGCATACAAGATTTGGATTTGACTCTTCATCCACTCAAGTTTTCATTGTGCTTTGTCGTGCTTTTTCGTGCTTTGTGGAGTTTGGATTTTTAGTCTGAGTTTGTCAATTTTTGCTTTTAAAAGGTGAATTTTATCAATCTAGACATATGTATTTATATTATTATGAAATGATGACAAGTGGATCTGTATAAATTAATATGTTATTCATACATGCCTATGGTATATTTATATGATGTTAAAATGCTGCTTATATACCTATCATGTCTTCTGATATGATATTATATGCTACTGTTATTTTATTTCCTGTTTACCACACTGCAAGTTCCTTAACACTATGGGTTGAAATGATATATACCCGAATGGACATTAGAATAAGGAAAATCATTATAAGATGAAATGATAGGCTCGAGTGATTTTTATTGTATTTATTTTACTTGGGATTATGGGTTTGAAATGATAGAACCCGAATTTTTCTTTTTAAATTACGGATTGAAATGATACATAACCGTATTACATGACCTAGGTTAGAAAATTTTATCAGGCCCATGGATAATTTTTTCATAATAGTTCTCTAAAATTCCTAAGTATTTTGAATGTTAAATATATGGAATTTTGATTAAAAAGTTGATATAATGATTTGAATATAAAGAGATATTGGTTTCCTATAAGTTAAAATTGTATGAGTTGATAATTAGTTTTGATTGTAATTTAAAAATCTTTATTTGGTTTTAAATTTTAATTTAAAGATTTTATTTATGATCAATATTAATTAAATAATTAAGTTTGATTTAATTTGGAATCTAAAATCTAACCTAGTAAATTTAATAAAGGTTATTTCTTGAAATAAATAAGGCTTGTATAGTAAATAACGTATTTTGAGTGGATAAAATGAACTGCAATTTGGTTGGACTTAGTAATAAAATTTGTTTAACTTGGAATCGTAGTTAATTGATGTCTAGATGGATAGATTTATAAAGAGGATTGGACTGTTATATTAACTATGATAAAATACTTGATTTATGGTTATGTTTTGTAAAAATAAATGATTATGATTTAAATGGAAAATTGCAACTTAAAATGACTTAACTTGATAATTGAAAATTTAGTTTTCAAATGAAAGTTAAGTAAATTTAGTGATAAGGGTATTTTATTTATGGGATGGATATTTAAAAATAAAGTTTAAAGTTATCTGTTAAAAATAAAAGTTAAGTAAAATAGGGTAATTTTGACTTATTAATGAATTATAGTTTAATTTGGATATTTATTGATAAAATTTTATTTTATTAAATCATAAGTTAAATGATATCCAAATAGATATTTTTGAAGCGTGAAATGTGCTTTTTATAAGTTAAATTGGCTAAAAATTGAAATTTTAGTGTAGCTGAAATATACAATATTTTGGACAGTTATAATTGAATGAATAGACTTATAAATGCTACAACTTTGAAATAAATATTATTTGACATTGAATTTAAATGGTCGAAATAAATATGTTTCAAAGTGTTTGGTTTCAGAGTTGTTATAACTTGAAAGTAATATGGCTTTGAAAATGAATTTATTTGAAATTGTATTTAAATAAGAATTGTATTTAAATATATAAATTTGAATTTATTAAAATTGAAGATTTAAGAATATGACTTTATAAAGTGGTTTGATTTAAGATGATTTAAAGGAATGTTTCAAGTTTAATAAATTGAAGGAAATATTCAGTGACCTGGAAATTTAGGTCTTATTTAAATGATATATTAATTTGGTTTTGAGATAGAATTGACATATTGATTTGGTTTTGAGATAGAATTGACATAGTATTTAGTTTTGAAATGGATAATATTTTGGAAGGTATATGGATTTGGAAATATTGCCATTTTTGAAAATGGATATTATTTTGGAAAATAATGGTATTTAATCTTTAAATGCTTTTGGAATAGAAATGTTTTGAAATAAATATCCATGGGCTGTAATAACGGTTGGTTGTTAAAGAGACCGAGATCGGAAGTTATCATACTCTCTGCCAACTCCGAAAACCACTATAACAACCGTGTAAGCGATGGAGATTCTAGAATGAAGTAGGATGGCGACGGCGTTCCTTTAAGGTATATACGTGGACCCGACTCCCGTGAGTTGGCATAAGGTGGCTAAAACAGGAGCACTTACGGGCCAGTGAGGTAGCCCCTCATATCGGGTACACTCCTTCGATAATATATTCTGACTTTGAGATTGATTTGGTGGCCACTTTTGATTTTTGATTTTGGGGGTGTGGCTCGAGGTGGGCGGTAGCTGCGCGCTATGCGTCACCACCAGCCTGGATGCGTAACTGGTATATCTACCCTGGCATTGCCTAGTTGTGCCATGTCACCTACCCAAGCGAGCCTTGTACGAGTTTGATTTGTGTCGTATCTATGGAGCATCTTCTCATAGCCTCCCGGTCAGGAGGTACGCAGGTGTTGTATAGACTATTGGCACTATTACGTGTTATACGGGTAACCCCTTAACGCTATTTAAAAGTAAGTTTATTTTACTATAGACATTATTATAATAGCGAAATATTACTACATAGTAAATAGTTTAACGGATCCTTAGAGGATGGGCGGTCCCAAACATCCTTTAAGTTACTTGTACTTTTATTACATTTCACTTGAGTTGGTTTACACTGTATAAATATGTATGTCCTGAATCAAGTGTTTTGTGTTTTTGCTTTACGCTCGGGTCTGACTGAGTGATACAACATTTGAAACTCACCTTCAGAGTTAGAGCCTTGCTTAAAGATCCAGCTATCTGTTTCATCTCAGTTATTCAGTTGATTCCAGTGACGTATTCAACTTTTTACTAGGTAATTGTATTAAACTTCCGTTGTGCCCTTGTTTAATTTTGATGTTTATGTATAGTAGCTTCATGAACTGCTATTTCTTTACTTCCGCTGCATTTATTACTCTGTGTCTGTGATCTGTGATTAATTTAATTACTGTATGTTCTGAGTTTTGCCAAAATTTAAATTACAATTCGGTGTTTTGAACAATTCAAGTTCGACATGTGCGGATGCGAATAGTTGAAAATATCGGGTCGTTACATTTGGTATCAGAGCTTTGGCTCTAGGCAAAACTTATCATATATGGTAAATTTATTTACAGACTCACTTTCATTCGAGTTTGAATCTCTTTCTCTTTGACTCCGTCCCTTTTATTTTGGAACGTTCCCTCGGTTCCGAAATTCATTCTTGTCCTTCACTCTTCATATTCTTCTGAATTCTTGAGCATCCCATAGCTCCACTGAATGATTTGTAAAGGGGTGAAACTCCTTTACAATGGCATTGATTCATCGAAGATTTCTAAATCCTCGGTTTAGATGCTAGTGCCTCTTGTATCCCGAATTCTATCTCTTTAGATCGGTTGTAGATTTGCCTTAGGATTCTGCATCGATCTAATTCTGGAAGTCGCGATTGACCTGGTTAAGGTTGCCCACGATTTATATGAGCTTATCCATTTCCTTATTCGGTTAATTAATCATCCCATCTTTTGTTTCCAACTTATTTTCAAATCAGAATTCTCTTTGATTGAGTTAATCAAATTTGAATCTATATCCTTGCTTTGTAAATCTATATTTAAAATGTTTTATAAATTGTGTTGTTTGAGTTGTTGATGTTGATTTGGGTTTTCGATCGATTTGTCTGATCAATGCGATTGATAGGATCCCCAAAACACTTAAACAGAGCAAACAGTCACAGTATTGTTTTCAAACTTAGTAAATGAATAAATTTTGTATAATTATATTATATATGCATTAGTATAATTTTCTGAATGAAAGTTAATTGAATTGGATGTTGAGAAATAGTATTTGACTTCGTATATAGCTTGTAACCATTAACTTTTGTTCATAGATGTAAATAATTGAAATATAAACATGGTTATAAATTAGTTTGGAAATATAAATGAATTTAAACAAGAAACCAATAATTTAACTTCCGATAGTTTCAAACTTTGTGTTTAAAGTTTTAAAGGGTACATTATTTAAGGTATTTCAAGTAGAAATTGTTTCAAAGAATTTTTAGTTTTAAATCAGTGCTCTTCCCTTTGTCACTGGAAAATAATTTCGGTGATGGCGGCCACATCATCGACATTCATTTACGAGCTTCGAAGTGGAGAGACCATTCTGTAGATCTGCTACACTTTTGTTTGGAAGTTAAATTTGATTTGAACTTCCTAAAGTATGATTTGAATTACAATATATATATATATATATATATATATGATTTGAATTTGATTTGATATATATTAAATGTATATAAATTGTATTTATCTCTAAAATTGTTTGAAGTTAAACGGAAATTTAATTCTTAAAACTTTATCTTAAAAGATAATTTCAATTATAAAATGAAATCAAAATTTTGAATAAACATTTAAGCTTAAATGAATTTTTATTTGTATCATATTCTATTGCATTCCAATATAACTTACCTACATTATTAGAAGTTAACAATGTAATTGGATAATACACAATATAAAAGGATTTTATAAATAAAATTTGAGTGGTTATAATAAATGTTATACACTTAAATTTTAGTTATAAAAAGGATTAATAAAAGGTAAATAGGATGAAAAGTTAATTGAATAAAATACGATATAAAATGGTGTTAAAGGAAATTTTAAATAAATTGGTATATTTTATTAAAATTAATTAATTTTGAAAATTTATTTGTTTATAAAGTTAGTGTTGTTGAATAAGATGTTTTGTTTACTTAATTCTTTATGTGCCCTTCTTTTTCCTTTTCGGGGATGAAAAGTTTTGAGTAGGGGAAAGTGTAGCAACCCGTAAATTTCGATAATCAAACTGGTTAATTTAATAAGATTTTTGTAATTAAATTTAGAAAGAAATAAAAGAAAAGAGGTAAAAAAGAAAAAAAATAAAAGAAAAGAAAGAAAAGTTGTATAATTTATAGTGAATTGAGTGTTAAAAATGAAATGTAAATTAAAGGTTATAGTAACGGTTGTAAGTTACTATTTAATTGGTCTATTAATGCAATTGTAACTGCTACATTTGGTTATAAAATTGAATAAAAGTAAATAAATGTATGGTAATTAAATGAATTCAACATTTAATAAGCAATTCTGATAAGTAGTGGTAATAATAAACTTGAGTGTAATATAAAGTTAGTGATGACATTTATGCCAGTTAACTTTTATTCAGGCTGCTAAATTCAGAGTAGGAAATCAGTTACATTTAAATGTAGGTAAATGTTCATTAATGTGAGATAAGACTGTTACCTGTAAAGTGTGAATGTAATGATATAAATGGAAATGTATATTTTATTCATAAGATGAAATAAAGGAATGAAACCAAGCTGAATAAATTGATTGAGGATTTAATTATAATAATTGTATATATTTGGCAAATTCAATATAATTGAAAATAACAGTTGTTACAAAAGAAAGATGAAAGTTTGAATATATATTTATGTAATGAAAGATAAACAAATAATAACTAGGTTTATAGAGTGATAATAGATTTAATAAAAAGGGTAGAATTAAGCAAGGAAGTTATTGGAAATTAATTAATTGGAATTCAATCCGTAATAAATGGATTTATTTTAGGTAAATGAAATTTAACGCTATGTAAATTGAAATTTGGATAAATTGGGAAATTATTAACGTAGCAGTATATAAACCAATGTTAATATTACCCATAAGAGGATAAGTTAATACTTGATTCAATAACAAGATTGAGAAATCAAATATAAGGAGTTATTTAGAATTTAAAACTTATGCTTTTTAAACTATGATAAATTACCATATTTATGAAATGGAAATGTTTGGAAGTTGAATAATTATGATTCTAGTGGAAAAGTGTATTTCCTTTTTCCATTCACGTACAAAATTTATTTCCCATTATGTTCTCATTTTTCATTTGCATTTAGAATAAAATATATATAAGTTCTTTCTCTTTAATTCTTGCCTTTTTGTTTTCCTAGCATTTACTCCTTTTCTAGCCAATTACTCTACTCATAGCCGTGTGTATCAAGTCGAAAATTCACGTACAAAAATTTATTTCCCATCTCTCATTTTTCATCTGCATTTAAAAATAAATAATTTATTGTACGTTTCTTTCTCCTTAACTTATGCCTTTCCGTTTCCCTAGCATTCATAGCTCCTTAGCTGTTTCCTTTTTTCTTCTATAACCGTGTATTTCCTTTTACAAATCTTGTACAAATTGTTTATCAATATCCTCATTTTCATTTGCATTTAAGAATAAAATGTAGTGTTGCCTTTTTATTTTTCAAACCATTCAAACTCTTGCCTTTTATTGCCTAGCCTCTTTATTTCTTACCTTAGCTGTTCATTCCTTTAACCTAGCCGCCACTCTCTCTTTTTACTTCATGTACAAAGTTTCTTATCTCCTCATCTTATTCATTTGCGTGAAGAAAAAAATACAAGATCTAAAGTCATGGCTTCCTTGTTCTTTCTCCTCTTTTTTTCATTTTGTTTTCTTTGTCTTCCTTCAAGCTAGGCTCGGCCTCTAGTTTCTCCTAGCATACCTCTAACTATCATGACCAAGCAACACAAGATGATGGTTGAATCCATATGTGGTGTAGCCAAACCATTGATTGACTAAGGCAAGTTATGCCACTTTGATTCATTTATTTTTCCATTGTTTTAACCTCTATTCTTTTGTATCGAATCATATTCTTATGTATGTAATATTTTTTTGCATACAAGATTTGGATCTGACTCTTCATCCACTAAAGTTTGCATTGTGTTTTGTCGTGCTTTTTCGTGCTTTGCGGAGTTTAGATTTTTAGTCTGAGTTTGTCAATTTTAGCTTTTAAAAGGTGAGTTTTATCACTCTTGACATATGTACTTATATTATTATGAAATGATGACAAGTGGATCTGTATAAATTGATATGTTATTCATACATGCCTGTGATATATTTATATGATGTTAAAATGCTATTTATATACCTGTTACATAATCTGATATGATATTATATGCTACTGTTATTTTATTTCCTTTTTATCACACTGCAAGTTCCCTTTCACTATGGGTTGAAATGATATATACCCGAATAGACATTAGAATAAGGAAAATCTTTATGGCTGAAATGATAGGATCAAGTGATTTTTATTGTATTTATTTTACTTAGGATTGCGGGTATGAAATGATAGAACCCGGATTTTTCTTTTTATATGGATTGAATTGATACATATTTGTATCACTTGACCTAGGTTAGAAAATTTTATACAGGCCCACGGATATATTTTTATAATAGTTCTCTAAAAAGTTTAAGTATTTTGAATTTTAAATATATGGAATTTCGATTAAAAAGTTGATTTAAGGATTTGAATATAAAGAGATATGGAGATATTGGTTTCCTATAAGTTAAAATTGTATGAGTTGATAATTGGTTTATATTGTAATTTAAAAATCTTTATTTGGTTTTAAATTGTAATTTAAAGATTTTTCTTATGATCAATATTTCAATAATTAAATTTGATTTAATTTGGAATCTAAAATCTAACCTAGTAAATTAATAAAGGTTATTTCTTGAAATAAATAAGGCTTGTATAGTAAATAACCTATTTCGAGTGGATAAAATGAACTGCATTTTTGATTGGACGTAGCAATAAAATTTATTTAATTTGGAATCATAGTTAATTGAATGAATAGATTTATAAAGAGGATTGGACTGTTATATTAACTATGAGAAAATACTTGATTTATGGTTATGTTTTGTAAAAATAAATGATTATGATTTAAATGGAAAAATACAACTTAAAATGACTTAACTTGATAATTGGAAATTTAGTTTTCAAATGAAAGTTAAGTAAATTTAGCGATAAGTGTATTTTATTTGTGGGATGGATATTTTAAAATAAAGTGTAAAGTTATTTGTTAAAAATAAAAGTTAAAATAGGGTAATTTTGACTTATTAGTGAATTATAGTTTAATCTGGATATTAATTGATAAAATTTATTTTTTTAAATCATAAGTTAAATGATATCCAAATGGATAATTTTGAAGTGCGAAATGTGATTTTTATAAGTTAAATTGGCTAAAAATTAAAATTTTAGTGTAGCTGAAATATACAATGTTTATAATTGAATGAATAGACTTATAAATGCTACAACTTTGAAATGAATATTATTTGACATTGCATTTAAATGGTCTAAATAAATATGTTTCAAAGTGTTTGGTTTCAGAGTTGTTATAACTTAAAAGTAATATGGCTTTGGAAATGAATTTATTTGAAATTGTATTTAAATAAGAATTGTGTTTAAATGTATAAATTTGAACTTATTGAAATGGAAGATTTAAGAATATGACTTCATAAAATGGTTTGATTTAAGATGATTTAAAGGAATATTTAAAGTTTAATAAATTGAAGGAAATATTCAATAACCAGGAAATTTAGGTCTTATTTAAATGATATATTAATTTGGTTTTGAGATGGAATTGACATATTGATT
Organism: Allium cepa; assembly: GCA_030765085.1. Classification (NCBI taxonomy): domain Eukaryota; kingdom Viridiplantae; phylum Streptophyta; class Magnoliopsida; order Asparagales; family Amaryllidaceae; genus Allium; species Allium cepa. The sequence continues at coordinate 67,558,361 of CM060935.1, forward strand.
TGGTTTTGGAATAAAATAATATAGTATTTAGTTTTGAAATGGATATTATTTTGGAAGGTATATGGATTTGGAAATATTGCCATTTTTGAAAATGGATATTATTTTGGAAAGTAAAGGTATTTAATCTTTAAATGGTTTTGGAATAGAAATGTTTTGAGGTAAATATCCATAGGTTATAATAACGATTGGTTGTTAAAGAGACCGGGATCGGAAGTTGTCATACTCTCTGCCGACTCCAAAAACAACTTTAACAATCGTGTACGCAGTGGAGATTCTAGAATGAAGTAGGATGATGGCGGCATTCCTTCGAGATATATACGTAGACCCGACTCCCGTGAGTTGGCATAAGTAGCTAAAACAGGAGCGCTTACGGGCCAGTGAGGCAACCCCTCTTATCGGAAACACTCCTTTGACATTATATTCTTACTTTGAGATTGATTTGGTGGCCACTTTTGTTTTTTGATTTTGGGGGTGTGGCTCGAGGTGGGCGGTATCTAAGCGTTGTGCATCACCACTAGCCCGGATGCGTAGTTAGTATATCTACCCTGGCGTTGCCTAGTTATGCCGTGTCACCTACCCTATCGAACCTTGTACGAGTTTGATTTGTGTCGTACCTATGGAGAATCTTCTTATAGCCTCTCGATTAGGAGGTACGCAGGTGTTGTATAGACTATTGGCACTATTACGTGTTAAGGGCTATATGGGTAACCCCTTAACGCTATTTAAAAGTAAGTTTTACTATAGACATTATTATGATAGCGAAATATTACTACATACTAAATAGTTTAATGGATTCTTAGAGGATGGACGGTCCCAAGCATCCTTTAAGTTGCTTGTACCTTTTATTACAGTTCACTTGAGTTGGTTTACGCTGGATAAGTATGTATGTCCTGACTCGAGTGTTTTGTGTTTTTGCTTTACGCTCGGGTCAGACGAGTGATACAACTTTTGAAACTCACCTTCAGAGTTGGAGCCTTGCTTGAAGATCTAGCTATCTGTTTCATCTCAGTTATTCAGATGATTCCAGTGATATATTCAACTTTGTACTTGATTATTGTATTAAACTTCTGTTGTGCCCTTGTTTACCTCTAATGTTTATGTATAGTAGCTTCATGAACTACTATTGCTTTACTTCCACTACATTTATTACTCTGTGTCTGTGATCTGTGATTTATTTATTTATTGTATGTTCTGAGTTTTTCCAAATTTAAATTACAATTTGGTGTTTTGAACAATTCAAGTCCGATATGTGTGGATGCCAATGGTTGAAAATATCGGGTCATTATAGGTGATGACAAGTTGAAGGCTAGAGCAAACAAGGGCATACTAATGGGATACACCGATAGTATCAAAGGGTATCGAATTTGGAACCCTATTGATCAGAAGATTGTTGATTCCAGACATGTTACTTTTGATGAGTCTGTTATGTTCAATCCGAAGGAGAAGCTACCTACCACATCAGCAAATTATGATGGGCCTAAGAAGATGGAAGAAGTTTCTATGTTCCAACCAAAGAGTAGAGTTGTTGTTGATGCTGTCGAGTAAAACGCAATTGACGAAACATTACAGGATAGTCCATAGGTACCTTCTTGTAGTGCTGGTGATGTGCATGAATCTAGAGGAAGTCCAGTTCAAGGTGGAGCTGAAAGGAGTTTAAGCGAAGCAGTACCTACCCGGATTAGTCGTAGGACGATTAGGCCGCCCGAAAGGCATGGTGATTGGCAGTTCACGAACCTTAGCCTTGGTGATCAGTTTGACTATGCCCTACATGTGGTTCATGAGGAGCCGCTTGACCTTGATGAAGCTTTGAAGTAAAGTGACAGTTCGAAGTGGATGTGCGTTATGAAAGAGGAGCTAGAGTCATTGAAGAAGAACAAGACTTGGGATTTGGTACCACCTCCTCAAGGAAGTCGACCCATAGGTTGCAAATGGGTGTTCAAGGTGAAGGATGATGGGGCAAGGCTAGACTAGTTGCTAAAGGGTTTTCATAAAGAAATGGATTGGAGTATGATGAGATATTCTCTCCAGTAGTAAGGCATACGTCCATCCGCATTTTGCTTGCTATCATCGTAGCTCATGACTAGGAGCTGGAGCAACTAGACGTGCAAACCGCTTTATTGCACAGAGACTTGGATGGGACTATATACATGAAGCAGCTAGAAAGATTTATCGTAGATGGAAAAGAAAATTGGGTTTACAAATTGAAGAAGTCATTATATGGACTTATGCAGTCGCCTAGACAATGGTATAAGAGGTTTGACTCTTTTATACTTTCACTTGGCTTTGATCATAGCATCAAAGACGCTTGTGTACTTCAAGCATTTAAAGATTGTAGATGGGTATCAGTTATTAACAAAATATAAGCTATTCCAATAACTCGAAAAAGTTCCTTTTCTATCATATCAATTATCATTTTAACAATCAACTTCTCCCATTATGATATCTATACTACCTAATATCGTCATGATATCTGCCAATTTCATTCTTTTAACTAGTTGAGGGAGAATTTGCAAATTGATAAAACCGGATGGACGAATTTTCCATCTCTATGGGAAAACTCTACTCTTGTACGTGGATGATATGTTGATTGCTTCCAAGGATAAGGTTGAAATCAATAGTTTGAAACTAAAGCTAAAAGCGGAATTCAAAATGAAGAATCTTAGAGAAGCAGAGAAAAATTTAGGTATGGAAATCCAAAGTGATAGAAAGGTAGGACTTTTTGAGCCTCACTCAAAAGGAGTACATTCGAATGGTGCTTGCTCGGTTTAGCATGGAAGGGGAAAACGCAATCAGCACACCCATGCCTTTTCACATATAGCTTTCTAGTAAAGGCTCTCCAATCTCGGAAAAGGATAAGGCTTATATAATGAAGGTCCCATATGCAAGTGTAGTTGGTAGCTTGATGTATGCCATGGTGTGCACTAGGCCTGACATTGCACAGGCTGTTGGATTATTAAGTAGATTCATAGCGAATCCAGGAAAGATGCATTGAGAAGCAGCGAAGTGTATTTTCAGATGCCTTAGAGGAACTCCAAACCATGGCCTTATCTTTGGCAGGAGTGGAAGGGATTTAAGCATGGTTGGATTTTGTGATTCCGACTATGCCGGTGATAGAAATCGAAGGAAGTCAACCTCTAGATATGTGTTCACCATTGGTGGGACAGCGATTAGTTGGAAAGTGAGGTTGTAGACTATTATGGCTTTGTCTAATATAGAGGCAGAGCTCATAGATGTGGTTGAAGCGAGTAAGGAGACGCTTTATTTGAGGCGACTATTATGTGATTTGGGGCTCGTATACGAAGGAGTGAATGTGTACTGTGATAGTTAGAGTGTAATTCACTTAGCTGAAAATCTGCCTTTCAGCTCGAGGATGAAGCATATTGAGGTGAGAGACTCGTTCCTTGTCTTGATGAGTGAAGAGAAGCTAGTTCGTATTCAGAAAGTTCACAAAAAGGAAAATGCAGCAGACATGTTTACCAAGTCGTTGCTTGTTGTTAAGTTCGAGCATTACTTGGACTTGATTCGCTTAATTAATTTCTAGGTTCTACGGAATGGCACGGCGGGAGAGTTGAGATCGTTCATGGAGACGTTTGTTTTCAAGGTGGAGATTGGTAGGTTCTACATGGACTGGGTATTTCGAACAATTTGTTGACGGGCGATGGCGTTGCCGGAGTTCATTGACAAAGTTTAATGGTTGATGACATTGCCGAAGCTCATTGGGTATGTATCTGTTACTTGGAGCATGAAGGCGTACATGAAGTTGGAAGGCTTGTATAGAATTAGGTATCAAGGTGGAGATTGTTAAATTTGGTACCTGAATTCCAACATGAAGAAAGAGGCGAAACACTAGGAGAATGGAGAATCGGACGAGATTCTTGTCTGGTGGTGATGAAGTCCTTCGGAGTTGAAGAGAAAGAAGGAATTGCAAAGGAAGAAGAAGTTTTGAGCGGTGGAAGAAGAGTTGCGAAACCCTATAAGAAGAATTAACTCTATAAATAGAGGAGCTAACAAATAATAATAGCAGCCGAAATTGAGAGCTAATTTCAGCCAATTTTAGAGCCATTCAAGAGAGCTGAAACTCTGTAGAAATTTTGTCTGTATTTTTAATTCTTCTTATGTATAGTCTCCAAAAGTAAATCAATCTTGTAGCTCTATTCTTTTAGTGATAAATAAAATATCCTCTCCCCAAGTGAACGTTCACTGCCTCACGGTAGTGGAACCGCTATAAATACTATATTAGAGAGTGTGTCACCAAAAAGGATGTGCAACTAGAGTACATGAAGATGCATGATCAAGTAGCTGATATCTTCACCTAGCCTCTTAAGCATGAGAATTTTGTCAGGTTGGGAATCTTCTTGGAGTCATAAATCAAGTTTAAAGGGGGGTGTTAAAATATTAAATTTGATTTGTTATGGTTAATTTCAAGAAGCTTCTTGTTATTATAGTTTCTAGAGTCTTCTTGCATTTACTGTAGTTTGTTGAGAGCTCTTGAATTTTCTAGTAGAAATAAGAATTATATATAGAGTCATGTTTCTAGAATTGTTTGGAGAGTCATGTTTTAAAGATGGTCTATGGAGTCCTATAAATAGAAGAGCTCTGTCATCATTTTTTATCAAGCAACCAAGTAAGAAATCTACCATCAATAAAAGAAAAGTTTTCAACAAAAAAAGTCTCTTTCTTACATTCTCTCCCTCTTTCTCATAAAAAATATTCAACAATTTCATGGTGCATATAGTACGGTTGCAAAGGATATGATTTCATTCAATTTAAATATTTAAATTCATTAGGTCAAAATTTTGATGTATTTTGATCTAATCTAGCTAATTGCTAACAGAGTAAACATTTAATAGTAGTAGCAGTAGTAGTAGATTACCTGTGAGTCCTCTCAAAGGCATTGTGATGAAGATGGCGAATGAGAGGAAAGGATGCAATGCAGGAAAGATAGATAAGTGAAAGAATAGAGGAAGAAATAGTAATGATATCATTGGAAGTGTTTTCTCGATCGTTTAGTGTTCGAACCAAAGCGTAAATTAACTATGCAACAAAAGATAAGCCGAACTACTGTGTATTCCTCCAAATGATTGTAAAAGTGAAGTGACGGCTGTTTTAATGAAAAGAGGGACGTAGTTTCTACCAAAGAGTTTCACTATAAGCCAAAATACTATGCGGAGAAATGCTTCACTTCTACATAAGGTAAGTGCAAGAATGATTGCCATGCAGAACATGGCAGGTCTTTTCTTTGCATAGGAGAATTGGTTTGTGATGGCAATAACAAGCATTAATATGTTGAGCGTGAAACACACCATGCAAAGGCGCTTGTACACCGTGAATAAATATTGATCGAGTAAAATAACCGATAAACGAGACTGGTTTTTCTTTGGTTTGGAAGGCTTTTGGGTATACACAGCTTTTTCATCTTGCTTTTCAACATCAACATGTTCTTCTTCTTCGTGGTCGTCGTCGCATTATCATCATCTTCATTGTCTAGGTCACAAAAATGGCTGCTAGCAATACTATTGGTTCTTGTAACCGGACATTCGGGTAAAGGAATGATCCGGAAGAATGAGTTTTGGGCCCATAGAAGCCAAACCCATCTTCCATTTTAATTACTGGTGATGCTCTCCATTGCTTGAGGGGTTTGTGGCTTTATTTCAAATGAAATGCCATGTCAACTTACTGATCTTGGAGGTGTTTTTGGTTTCCCCATAGATGGATGTATTAGTTGAAGAAGAAATGGATAATGCAAGTAATGAGTATATATTAATTAGAATATGAGTTGTTTGTGGTGTGCTTGATACGATGTTCATGGTGCTTATATATAGTCAACAATGTTTGAAGTAATAAGTGTTTGGAGGTTTATAATATTTTGAAATGAACTATTAAGACGGACAGGGGAGGAAGTGGTCAGAGTAAAAGGTGCATTTTGGACATAGTGAATGATTTGTAGTGGGGATCTTAGGTAGGCACCAAATGGACTAGTAAAAGTGACCCGCCTTATATATTTTTTTACTACAGAAAGGGTAAAGAAACTTTTCACAACTATTTAACAGGCATATAGTTTTGTATACCAGAACTTGAGCCGAACCATAATAGCCGGTGGTTCAAGGCGTCTCAATGGTTACAGCGTTTTAGACTAAACAAACTATTCCATTGATATAAAAGACACCAAATCCCGTAATTATAGTGCAATAAATCACATTATGATACAAAGCAACGCGTGCACCCAATCGTATGCCTTTAATTGCAACCAAAAAAGGAAAAATAAACAATAAAAGAAGAAAACGTTCAATCTAAAATTACTTCTTTATAATTAAATACTTTATACACTACAAGCATTAATTTCGACGGCCATTTGTCATCAGCGGCCATCGATAGCCACCGAAAATTGTTAACGAAATATCAACCTTCGAGCAACTGCTCATCGACGAACTTTTCGACTCCATCAACATCTTTTTGACGGTCTTCGTTGGACTGTTCGATGGTTTTTGTCGTGCCGTCGAGTAAACGTGGCAACCACGGATGGTTTCACATTTTGGCCAATTGACTATCGCTAGTTGTCGAAAACATGGAACACATAAGCTATCATAACCATCGCTAGCCGTCAGAAATCTTGAATTTTTTTTGTTGTAGCCGTTATTCATGCCTCAAACAACACATATATAACATCATATGTATCACAACCCAATTTCACACATATAAATCATGTATATTAAAGCCCAAATCACACACATATATCACAAAATATATCATATTAATAATAAAAAATATCAATATGTAAAATAAACCAACCTCAAACATCTATCAATATATCAACATGTCAAACATCCTCACAACATCAAACTCAACCATTTCAAAATGTATCATAGTACCTTATAGTATCAAACTCAAACCATCTCAAAAATGAATAAATCACATCAAACTCAACCATCTCAAGTGTATACAACTCTCATATCACCTCATAACATCAAAATGCATATATATACAACATCTTAACATAAGTAAAAAAAATCATACCTAATTATAATTGCCTTCAAATCCTTGTGATGAAGGAAATCTACCAAGTTGTTGCATATACGCAGCAATGCAGTCATTTAGCATCTGATACATCTCCGTAGTCTGACACCTGTCACAATCTTTGAGGTCGGCAATCCGAACTCTTAAGTCTGCAAACTCCTGATCGTTCTGGGGTTTTTTATAGCTGGCATGCCATTGTCTAGCCTGCAACATTTTTTTTACCAAAGTGTATGAGTTTTATATAGTGTGATTAATAAAATCAACATAAAATACGTTATTCATAAATATATTATACATAAACTTTACCTCTAGTTCCCTGAATCATAGCGTCTATTTCGCATTGGCAGTTTCATGATAGCATCAAAAATTATGTCTTTCTCCTTAGCGGTTAGCTCGTCTCGACCTTTCCCATGAGCGATTTCCATCAAGCATTAGAATAAAGAAATCTTTCTCCACAAGTCATATAAAATATGTCAATTCCAAAAGATGGGTTGAATGCCATAAAAATCTTTATATGATCATCCGGAGAAAAGTATTTTTGTTGAACTTCATTTTTGCAAATTTTGATTGAAAAATATTGCCTTCAAAATTGATTTCGAAAAATGGTTTTAAAAGCTTGTTTTCTCAAATAAATTATTTTATATATAAAATACATATTTTTGCACTATTCGAGAGAATGAGAAGGAGAATTAAACGGTTTTACAAACCATGAATTTGAATGATAGTTTTGAGCGATTTCTTTGATTTCGAACACAGATTTTTCCAAAAATTTTAAAATAATTTTTAAAATAAATTGGCATTTAAAATAATTATTATGTAATATTTTTAAATTATTTTAAGCTATAAAATCTATTTATTCTCTATAATAAGGGAATTTTCAAATATTTCCTTCAAAATTGATTTCAGAAAATGGTTTTAAAAGCTTGTTTTCTCAAATAAATTATTTTGTATATAATGTACACATTTTTGCACTATTCGATCAGTGAGGAAGTTGCTTGTGTGGGATTGGTTTCCTACACCTCTCAACAACGATTGGGTGAATACGGCGTGCCAATATTGGACCTTCGGGTCATTGCCATTGCGGCGTATATGTCTTCAAGACGTTTTCCATTACGGCGTGTTTGTCATTGTGACGTTTTGCCTTCGGGCGAGGTGCCTATTTGAGATAACAGTACTGGGCAATGCTTTGGCCATATGCATGTGCAAACACTTTTGAAATGGTTTATCATACTTTTATATACAAGAAAATAATTTTTGTAGAATTTTTAAAGTTAAAAATAAGGATTATCTGCTATTATGTGATGTGTTTTGCATTTGAGTTGTTGTATTTTGTTCTGATAGATCCTATAGCTATCTATGGATTTGTATTAAGTTTTTATTGGATATGTCGATCCACTTGAGATGAAAAAAAATATGGCACCTGTCGACATATTCAATAGATATTTAAAATAAGGCTATAGATGGTTGCTCCTATCCTGTCATATTCTCTACATTAGCAGACAGCATTACCTAGTAAGACTCTTTGTTTATGTGTGTCTCGGGGTAGGGCGTCACAGTATTCAACATGCAAGCTACCAAATGCAAGAAATCCGAGTGCATTTCATGGCAAGAATCTAAAGTTATAGGCATTCAAATAGGCAATATGAAACAGATTTTAGACAGAAAAATACCAAACCGTTTAATTCTCCTTCTCATTCGCTGAGAAGAACCTCCAAAAGCAAGTTTTGTGCTCTGTTTTATGCCTGAAAGTTGAACTCAAAATGGATTTTCAGGGTTGAGCATGTTCTTGTTGAACTGTTACAAACGTGGAGTCAAAAATAAAAGAAAAATCAAATGGTCTAAGAAATGTAAATACCTTTAACAAATACACCAGCACCATATTCTTTGGTGTTGAATTTAAATCCATTGATAAAAAATATTGGATATGACTATGCATTTCATTTTAGTCTCATCGCAAGATGTTTCAATTTTTCATCGACTACACAATTTCCATGATCATAAACGTAGTTTGAAAACCTATCAGCAAATTCTTTTCTGAGATTACTGCATGGATGTTGTGATTCATAAACATTACAAAAATAATATATTGCATGTATTCTTTATGTATGATTGAAATAAATATAAACTTAATAAGTCACATATCGAAAATTATTAAGAAGTACATACGTTTTTGCTATATGGTAATCTCCATCGTCTAACCATATTTTCGTACGTTTTTCTACAAGTCGACCATGTTGTCAAAAAATAGATAACATTACTTAGAAGAATCATGTTCAACGCCTTTATCATTAGACCTAATACTTTCAATTGATAAGTTCGCATGGTCACTTAAATAATGAGAGAAATAGAATGAAGCTTTTTCTTCAATATATGATTTGCAAATTGAACCTTCAACTCGTGCTTTTTGTCCAACTTTTTTCTTCAAATGATTTAAGTACATATTTCAAAATTATTTCAAATTAAATTTACTATGTGATTTTTAATTTGAAATTAAATTAATATTTAACATACTCAATGTTATTACCTCTCAGATGGATATATCTATCCATACTGCATAGGACCTCGAAGAAGTGCTTCAAATATAAGATAAACAGGTAAATGCTCCACTACATTAAAGAAACCTGGAGAAAAATATTTTTACCAATTTATAGAGTAGTATAAGAATATCTACTTCAAGTTTACATAGATGTTCAACTTTTAATGTGATCGAACAAAGCTCTTTATAAAACAAACTAAGCTCCGTTATAACCGTCCAAACTTTTGCGGGTAACAGTTCTTCGAAAATTACGGGTAGTAAATTTTCTATTACATGGCAATCATAACTTTTCACCCCACTCAATTTATTATTTTTAAAGTCGACACAACTATGTAGATAAAGAAATCCCATCAGGAAATCTTAATCCTTCCACTCATTTTAACACTAGTTTTACTTAGTTATTGTCTAACTCGTAGCATGGTTTAAGTTTTAAGTGTCATTTGGCTTGATAAGAAGCTCGGAATGATAACATAATTCTTTTATATCACGTCTTGATTACACTAATCCTTAGTCTTCCCCTTAACATTCAAAATTATCTTAAATACATAATCAAATTCATTATTTCGTTATGCATCACACTAACATTATAACGAAGTAAGAGATCTTTTCAATACGGTAACTCCCAAAATATATTTTGTTTACACCAATTATGAACAACCGTTTACCTGAATTTCAATTTGCACTCCAGTTTTGTGTTTCTTTGGATATTCCTTTACAAGTTTATATATTTTCGCTTGACCACATCATTAGTGGGTGTCTAATCTCTACACTATTAGCTAGAGAGGTTTTTTTTATCTTATCTAAATTATGATTAACATGGAGAAAACACCGATGACAATCAAACCATATAATTTTCTTCCCATACGGTAAAGAAAGTGCTCATGTTTCGTCCATGCAATGAGGACAAGCTAGACGACCAGCCACACTCTGACCTTGAAAGCATTCCATAAGCAGGAAAATCACCAATAATCCACAACAAAGAAGTGGACATACGTAAATTCTTTTTTTTTGAAACGCCGTATGTTCCAACTCCTTCATACCATTATGTTTTCAACTCTTCAATCAATGATTGTAAATAGACATCGATTCCTTATGTCAAATTATCAAGATTGGGACGATAATAGTAAGAAACATATATGGAGTTTTCATACGCATCCATAGAGGAAAATTATAAGGTTAACGAGAATAGCCCAAGATATGTTTATCTAGAACCAAATTAAGAGAATGGTGAGACTTTATCTTTACACAAACCAAGTCTAACATTACAGCATTCTACAGCAAAAGCGGGATAAGTCTTATCAAAATATTTCCATGCTTCTCCATCAGTTGGGTGTATTAAGGTACCTTCTTCATGTGTTCACACACTATGTCATCTCATATGACATGCGGAAACAGAAGATGCATACAAATCTAGGAGGATGGGTAAGTAATGCATACGCTTATATGGAATTTTGTTTCTCTTTTTTTTTCTTAGTCTGTATCTTTCCTCGTTACATATTTTACACTTTCTAAGACTGTTTCCCTCTTTTCAAAACAACATGAAACCATTTAAACATATATCTATCTTTTGAAATGGTAAATTGATAGCAGACATAAGTTTTCTCAATTTATAATGATTCTCCCACATTAAATTATCATTTTGCAGCTTGTACAACTGTTGTAAATCCGGCTTCCGTGAAGTTGAATTTATATTTCATAGCAATTTATTCAACAGTTGCTGATAATCAGATGCCGCTTTAATGCCTATCCCAAAGGGGATTTTTAATAGCGTCCAACAAATCATAGATTTTCTTTGCTTCAATATTTGGTTTATCTTCGTCATCAACTTGAATAGTAGGGAACATTAATCGTGCTACATCTTCAATCATATCTTCTATAAGATCCGCTGTAACATTTTTATTATCCACCTCCTCATTTGACGCTACAGGATTAGGTGCAACAAGTTCTCCATGATGATCCCACATATAATAATCCGACACAAATCCGTGTTGGCACAAATGTGCTGTAACAATATCTAGTTTTCAATGTTTCAAATGTTTGCAATTACTACAAGAGCAACGAACTTCTTCGTCGTTTCCATTATTACTTAAAGCGAATCTAATAAATACATGTACACCATTATAAAAATGTTCCTTTATTAAGCCTTTCATTCTCATTTGTTCATATATCCAGCTCCTCCGACCGATAAAATAATTGACCATATTTCTCTATTTCAAGAAATATGATAGATATTTATATAATCATAGTATGATTATGTTTTATTGGATTGACATTTTATTTTTTAGTTCATTTATACATATTAATGTTTTATTATTTTTTACATTTATTCATTTATACATTTCATATTATTATTATTTTACCTTTGATGGTCGGTTATTCTACTTCCCATTATAAACACAATAATAATTACATTTGTATATCTTTTTATCTTAAAGGATTCAACAACATTTTGGCAATACTTTCCCTCTGTTTCCCATATCGTACACAGATGAGCATACAAGAAACAAAAAGGAAGTGTTGTTGTAATTTTGTTGAATCATTTAAGATGAAATGATTTGCAGGATGTAATTATTATTATATTTCTAACTTGTCCAATACAGGGACAAATTCGTCAAATACTATATCAAATGAATATCGATGTACGGTTTGTAGTAAGAAGGAATATCTCTATAACTATCATACACAATACTTGTCAAATAGGGCCAAAAAGTCATTATACACTAGTTTGTTCATATTAGCATTTTACACTAACTCATTACTTGAATTTGTCAACAATTAAAAACTAATAAAAAAATTATTTTTTCAACATTTTAGCTAACACTAATTTAAATTTATTATGCAGTAATATAAAATTAACATTATACACTAATTTGTTTATGTTACCACATACACGTAACCTAAATTTATATATAATTAACGGTATAAACTAATAAATGGATTATGTAAATAAATTGTTTTTATTGACGTCCTAACTAACACATACACTAATCCACACTAACTTTACACTACTAACCACATACACTAATCAACCCAAATTCGCGCTAATTATACATTAATTTTTGGATTTAAAATCCCTAATTTACATTTTCAAATCAACCAGTATAAAATTATAACCAATCAATGGGCTATTATCAATAAATCTAAGCGTAAATTAGCACTAATTTCACCAAAATTAAAAACAATTAGTTTAGGGGAATCGAATTTGATGAAGATTGCGATGGATTTTGACGGATTGCTATAGCTAGGAGTGGTTTGGGATAGATTTGAGGGTTTAGAAATTAGGTTTGATAAAATGAGTAAGAAATGGGCTTGGCCAAAGCCATATTTGCGATATTCCGACGGCTTTCGAGGGTCATGGATGGCTAATTTAATTCTAAATTAATTTTTTTTCTCTATTTAAATAAATTTAGTTTAATTTAATTTTTTGTAAAAATGAATTTGTTATAAAAAATTTAAAAAGTAAATAGTATCCCACTTTTATTCCTAAATAATAAAAAGGTTATTTTTAAATGTTATACAATATTTTTTTAATGATTTGAAATTAATTGTGAATTTTAGTTGTGTTTTAATATAATAAATTCATATAAATAAAATATTTGGTAAAAATAATTTGTTGAATCCTGTGTTAATTTGAATTCTTTCCTTGTTCGTTTTAATACCATAAATATTCCACAAAATATACTTCTAATATACATGAAGAAAATGTAGCAAAATGTACCACAGTAGCAAGTTGTATGATACCATTCTCAGACCATGTTTCATGCCATCATCGAAATCACTGACTAAATCAACAAATACGTTGTGTTTATTCTCCTTCATTCTCCATTGTATTAACATCAACACATCCTACTTCTTCTTTACTTCATTATCATTTTTCCTTAAATATTCGCATTTCTTTTGACTCATGGAGCCATATAAGCTATCAACTCCTTCAGTTTTCTTGATCAAGTTTTTTATCGTTTCTTGATTTTTTAGCACCTTTACCCTAAGCATTTTATTTTCATTTTTTAAAGTAGCCATTTTCTCTTTGAGACTTGTGCATTCATTTTGATAAAAATCGATATGTTTAGAAGCAATGGACATCGATGATTCTAACTTCGACTGAAGTAGATTGAATCTATGTTTTTCGATAACCAGCTTGTTTTCAAGTTCAATGGCTTTTAGTTTGAGTACAGATGGAGAATTTTGATATCCATCTCTTTTATTCAAGGAATTTGCATCCATGATTTCAGATGTAAGAAGTTGAAAATTTTAAGCACAAATTAACACTAATAATAAATTTGCGGCAACTTTAAGATATTAAATTAAATTTTCTTAAAAATACTAATTTAATTAATCACAAACCATTATAAAATTGAATATCGAACAACAATATCTTCTTTAATTTTTATAAATAAATGAGTATTTTTAATCAAATTTTAAATTTATATAATTAACAAATTATAACAATATGATAAATTAAAATACTTAAAATAACCAGCCATCGAAACCGTCATGAGGAGCCGCCGACGACCGTCGAAAGTATCCGTTACTATTTTGGCCATTTCTAGTAGTGATAAAAATATCTCATAAACATTCAATGGACACAAATTGAAATTATTTCATTAAATTACTTCAACAATTCTGGAGGTAGGGTACCAAAATTATGTTTTAGGTAATTTATGAATGTTAGATTGTGTAACTCAATGTTCTTATGTTGTAGGGCTTGATTTTCTTTGACTGGTTACTCGTCGTTACACAGTACAAGATAAATAAAATTTTCCTATATCAAAATGTCATAGCCAAGGTTTTGGAAAACAAAACTCTAACACTACACTTATGCCAGTTAAAGCATCAGAAAAAAGTGTATGGGAAAATAGTTTCCATGATTTTCCCACAACTTATGTGGAACTATTTTTGAAGCTCTCTCTGTATTGTAGTTTTCAATAACATACTATGGATTTCCTATGCCTATGTTTTTGGACGTCATATCTATGGATTTTCTAGGCTAATATTTTCTTATGCCATATCTATCGATTTCCGATTTATATATTTTTTTCGATGTCATTTTTATGGATTTTCCGCGCCATGTTTTCGGAAGCTGGGATTATAAGTTCCCTAAATTTTGGATTTTCATACGTCATTCAGATTCCATTCCCATAGCCTTTTTTATATATTACTGTGATTCTTTTCCTTAAGCACAAATCAATACAAAATTATATATAGCCAAACCAACCAAGTCACCAAAATGGGTATTCTACTTAAAGTAAATACCACTCTTAATATATATAAAAAGATAGCCAATTTTAAATAACTTCTAACACAACATTAATTACTACAACAAGCCCTTACACCATTTCAACATGTATGTACGCTACATCCAAAATTTCCAACAATTCGTAACAAATTTGAATAATACACAACTGGATCAAAACATGATTATAATATACATAGACATAAAGAAATAACCTCACGTCTGTTATGGTTGGCTCAGATTTCTATCAAAACATTGCAATATGGCTCTTTAAACTTTTGCAAAGAATTGCCAAGCTCGCAAATCTTGCCTTCATCGGTTATCTCTAACTTCTGCTCTAACTAACTCTCAACCGTACCTCGCTCTCATTGACATTATACTTAGCATCTTTATATCTTTTCTTTTCATTTATGTTTAAATAGACATAGTCCGAAGTTAAATAAAACAAAAACATATGCTAAGAATATTTGTATTTCACGTTTGTATATAAATTCTCAAATCGGTACATGTTGAAAATGATAGCACATTATGCAATAATTATATATATATATATATATGTATGTATGTATGTGTGTACGTATGTTTTCATATCCGTTCACAAAATTTCAAACCACATTTTTGCTTAATCAATAAAACATATTTGGGCAAATTCAAACAGAAGCAAGTTTGACACCATTACAAAAAACCCATGAGAATCCATATAGAATAAATTTTTATATAAATTTTATTAATAAATCTACAAACAATTGTCTAACTAAATTTGTAAGTCTGTCAACTAGAATATTTACGTCCACTTGTATATAAAATTTAAAATTGCTTAACTAAATTTGCAACTAATAATCGCTAGTAAATTGCAAACAACTTTTTATAATTTTCTACTTAACCCAATTTAATTGAACTAATTTTCTAATATATTAACATAATTTTGATATCAATTAATGACTGCATCAAAAATTTCTAATTAAGTTTTAACACTATAAAAAGCTCGTTATTTCCGACATCGACATGGCATCAGTACGGTACTGAAAACAGCTATTCCGTATGCCATTCCGATGCCACTTGTGATGTCGGAAATAGCTCGTAAGGAAACTGATGTCGACACCTTTCCGACATCATGCATGGCCAAGATTTTGATGTCATACCAACATCAAATGTTCCCACATTATGTCTACACCAAATTCTTCCTATACCATACCGATCCTAAGTTAATAGTTACGTATACGAATTTTTTTTTATTGATCTCTTACCAATGCCATTCCAACAACTTACCAATCCATATAAAAGCGAATAAAACGGATTTTTTTACCAGATGTCGATGCATTTATCGTTTCGACTACACTCCCTTCGCTCAAGTGCACAACAATCAAAACCCTTATATACCCATTTCGGCAATGCCAAGTAGGCAATATTAACAAATATCATATTAACAAATATCACAGTCTATCATAATCTATCACAACAATATATCAATAGAACAATAAAGCATCATAGAATACCATAAAAGTATCACAAACCAAACTAAATATCAACTAAAAAATCATAACATGTCAATCACAATATCAAACACATCATACAATACTACACTAATCCATATCAACTTGTCCCCATCAATTGTTATTAAAGTGACTCAAAGGAACTGACGAAAGCGGAGGAGTTGGGCCGATAATGGAAGTAGGGATGGCCACCTTTCCATGGTTCCTCGTGCACTTGAAGAAGTAGTGGCATGGATTAGGGAGGTGGGGGAGGGGGCAATAGAAGTAGAGATTATAGATAGAGGAGCGGAGAGGCCTGATGGTTTTTTCCACTTACCAATCAGAACGAGAAATCTAGATGGAGCAATAGTGGAACCCGTTGAGTGGTTATAGATGGATTGTTCAGGACATTGAGAAGAGCATCTAGAAGATGGATTATTCCTCATGAATGGTGATTCATGTGGAAGATGTGGCGAAGATAGGTAGCTGGAGTGGTAGGAGTTAGGACCACGGGGAGAGTGTGTATGTCGAGGATAACCATAGATGTTTCTCTCCTAATGGTCCTCTCTTTCGTAATCACTTCAGCCCCTCATTCAATCTTCATCTTGGTAGCAAGAGAATCCCATGGTGGAGAGATTGACCGATGCTAATCCATATTACTATATAGGGTGTTGGAGAATCTATGATGACTCATCTTGCTTGTAAATGAAAAGAAACGAAAAGTTATAATTGATTTAGGGAATATATAAAGAAGCGTGACGTGAGTGAATGCAGGAGTGTATGCAATAATAGGCAATGTTCGTGTAGTGTTTTCCTATCTATTCTATGAACCATGCACATTGTAAAGTTGAGGTTTACAGTTCTCCAAATCATCAAGTGTCGAACAGCTGAAAGGGCCCATAGCTTTATCATTGCAATTTGTAGGAGTTGTCACTTCATTCCTACTTGGTGATGGATCAAGGGAAGCTTTAGAAACACTTATCCTAATAGGTTTAAACCGAGGAGCGGGGATTGTACTTTCTTGAATGTTAGTGCTCCTTAGTCGACTGCCCTCTGTTCGATTCTAGAGTCCTCTCCTCCTCCTCCTCTTCCTCATTCTTCTCCTTTTTCCTTCCTCTTTATACTCTTCCTCCTCGGTTTCTCCTTCCATATTGTTTTATTCTTCTACATTGATGACTCTTCTTCGAGCCAAAGGTTGTCTATGCTGGCCAACATTGGTCATTACTTGCCTAGGGGTTGAGCCTCAGCTCTCAATGTTTCAAGTACCGAGCGTTGTAGAAGATCGAGTGTCCATTACAAAGAAGACAAAACTAACATAGCTACATATCAATGAGGAGGAAGGAAAATATGGTGCTTAAGCTCTAGGACAGCTTTTAGGTTGGTGACTATTTTTCAAAGAGCGTTGTTCATAACTATATCTAATAACTCTACAAAAAGGATGAAGATGATTAAGGAATTCAGGTGAAGTAAAGGTAAACAATATGAACTTTGGAATATTAGATGTGGGACTTACATCCTAAGAGTCACCTCTATGAAAATCTCATAAGGCAAACCAGAAAGAAGTATACTTTCTTAAACTCGCTCTATTTCTTATAGAGATCAACAATGGCTCGATTAGAGTGGAATGCCTCAAAGAAGATATAGGATACATTGTGGCACCACTGCTTCAAAATTATACAAATAGAAAATATATGCCAGTCATGCCTCTTGTTCACGATAGTCGTTGAAGAGCATATAAGGTAAGCAAAACAACGTATACATTCAAATGTAGTTGAGAAGGAGCAAACCAAAGAGATTATAGAACATGGTGTAAGAGCGGGTAAAATAAAGAACTGCATCGAAGAGGCACATTAACATGTTGCAAGCCACGCAGCCGACGAGTGGATTGTATGCTTGCTTAAAGGATTGTGGAAGTCTAACTTCATATTCAAAGATCCCATGTTTGATGCAGATGCGGCAGAGACCCCCAGTAGTATGATGAGAAGGTGGAGAACCCGATGGTTTATTGAGTACAACTACTCCATCCATAGCAACATCCGGAACTGCATCGCTATGAAGTTCTACAATTTTCATTAAGGAAACTGCAACAATGGGCTCTCTTTAGATATTAAATGGTCCTTCGACTTCCACGATGGATGAATTCCGCATAGAGCTAGAAGCTATAGTCAGAGAGGTACAAGTGGAGGCGGTTGTAGCTATAATAAATCTATAAGTTGAGTAGCCATATCTATACTAAAAACAAGACCCATGAGATGAGTATTATAAGGCATGTGCAATTTTTTTAAGTTCTCTATAAATATGTAGTTAGTGTATCTAGCCCTTCCGCGATTGATTTATAGTGTCTAACGAATGTTGACATGTATTGACCCATCGGACACCATACATCGACTAAAGTTAGGTAATATCTTATATGCGCATGTATGCTATGTCTCGTGCATGGTATGCGAAAGTGTATAGCATGAAGTGATTTTCTCTTGTACTTGCAAATGATTCCCTGGCGCATGATGAAATTTTGTGTTGGATAGAAAATATTAGCATAGTGACTACGATAATAGCCTAAGATTAATCCAATGCAGAAAGGAACTCTGAATCTTAATTAGTATCTCGCTAATGAAGTAATGCATTATCATGGAAGTTGGAGATTCTTGAATCATTGAAGATGAATTCCAGTTGCATGTGTAGTCCTAAATGTTTCAGCAACGTAACCTAGCACAATCTTCGAATCCACAATGTTATACTTGCGTCGACAGGTATAAATTGATTTAAGATTTATGAAATGGCCCTAAGGCAACATAAACTGGTTTGAAACGACGTAGCAATGGGATCTTCATCATGTTTATGCTTATTAATCACACCAAGTTTCTTCCATCTCTATCTTAAATCCAATTGATTCTTGTAAGATTGATGAATTGGGTGTCGAATGGAGGAGGATTTGGCGAAGGCGAGGGCGACGTTAGGTTGAGTCATGCATGGTGAAGAGGAGGAAGTGACATACCTTGGGTTGAGCTTTAGAGAAAGATAGGCGTTGTAGATTGCTGGAGTTTGAAAACCTAGGTTGAGAGGAAGCAAGTCTCGGAAAAGATTCGATGGTTGCAATGAAAATGATATGGAAAACATCCTAAGTGCTAGAGCTACACACACACATCACGATCCATCGATGGATCAATACCGATCTATAAAATTAATGGGAAAATTATGAAAAAAAAAATCTCTCACCTCCCACCAAAATAACTCATAATGATACATGAAATGAATGAGTTTTCAAGACTGTAAAATTCTAGGATTCATATCCATCCAAAGGATGTAACTCAACGATTGTTTGGCAATGTAGTGTTTTGAAAGCATGATTTCATGGAAATGGTCTAAGTAATAAAAGCTTCTATTCAAATTAGGATTTGGTCATTGGTTTTGAATTAAAGCACACTTTGTACTCATAAGAGCATACTTTGAGGTCAAGTATTATCTAAAAAATTCACAATTGACAATTCGATGATATTAGACCTCATATGTTTTAGAATAGATGGTAGACTCAAAGATAATCAAGTAGAAGCACAACAAAAGAAAAAAATGGAGGAATATTGGTTAAGTTCATGGAGCGGTACTGAACTATCAAATTTCTTCATTTATCACAATTCTCAATAGATATGTAGAAGAACTTAGATTATTGGCATCAAGGAAAGGTTGGTAGTAGAGGAAAACATATACCTTGAAGAAAATTTAAGAAAGAAAAATGAAGTCATGAATCATTACCGATCCATGAATGGATTGGTACTTGGTCATTTTTTGACTTGTTTTTCATTATAATCTCTTGGATCCTGATCTGTGTCATATTTTAATGGATTAGCTATGAAGATTAACAACTTTAGAGCCCAATAACATCTAACTACAGCTATAAATATGAGTCTAAATGCTACAAAATTAGATGGTTATGTTCGTAAATTGTTATTATATAACTAAGGAGAAGTACTACCATTATAATTTTGGATAAAATTTCAAGATTGTGATTGTATTTGCTATTGGATCTGATGATAAAATGCATTAAAACATCAATAAAGTGGATTAAGCATAGTCTAACCTCTATAAATTCTTCTCTTTTGCATTTTTCTCTTTTCCTTTATATTTTTGCATTCTCCGATTGAACTTTAGTTACTTGATTTGATATAGTGATATTGAATGATCATACTCGTTAAATTATATATTATCCTCACAAATTCATTGTAAAAATTAAACGTAGTGTTTTTGGTTCTACACAGTCTTTTGGGTGGTGGTAAAACAATTTATTTACTAGTAATATATCACATTTAAATTGGGTTTGAATTTCATCACCTCTCATAATGTCCATGATTAAACATTGTATTTCACAATGAAAAATTACCTAGAATTTGGACTAAAAAAAGTGCCGAAGTAATCTGTAGCCTAAATTTATGCAAACCACCCTAGAATTCATCTTAAATTTTATGATCCACAAATTTCACAATGTCTGATACCGAAAAAGAAGAAAACATCACTATAAGACAACCAAGGTTTAGCAATGACAATATGCCGTCAATGGTTGTCGGTAGCCGACACTAGCCGATGCAAATAATCATCACTTTTTAAATCGTCAACCATAGAAAAGACGACGGCATTAGCGACGATCTCGTCGTTAACTTTCGATGGCTAGGTATCGCATAACGTCACTAGCCGATAAAGTTCGATAGATATGTAGCGTGAATCTATGTACCACGTATATGCCAATGGGTGGTCGGTAGTCATCACCAGATGACTACCGGCCGTAGGTGACTTGTGACGAATAGCTTGTCGTTAACCGTCGGTAACCTTGAACTTCTGTTTTATAAAATAGATGTTATTTCAATCATCAAACCGCACACATATATTCATCTATCTATCCGCCTCATATCAGCACGTAAATCTAATGTCACAAGTACAACCATCATAACATCGTATAATATCGTATATATAATAATAACCAAGTTTATAACACAAATATCAATATTTACATCAATATTCCATTAAACACCACAACCATACCCACAAATCCTCATGTACATCAAACAAAACAACCATCGAACATCCGCAATTCCATCAAATATTCACAAACAACACAACCATCATCAAATAAGTATCAAATCCATCAACATATGTCAGATAAGTACAAAACAACATAATCAAATATCCATAAAAAACACAGTCATATATACTCATCATCATTTCCCGACCCTTGCAAAGGAAATGTCCCATGCTCTACCGTATATGTAATAATACACTCACCTAGCCGCACAATCAATCCTCCACTCTTCCACCAATCGTACAACTCCGCTATCTGATCTCTCAGCCGTGTTATCTCCTCCTCGGCATGTCATTTTTTATAATCGTCCTGAGACATCCTCACATGTAAATTAGTTAGTAGCTAGTTATAATTTATAATTAATATTAGATAAAATTTATAATTTAGTTATTGAAGTAGTTAAACTCAATAAGCATTACCTCCTGATTGTCGTAACTGCATCATCTACTTCGTGTTGCGTCGGCTTGTCAGTCATGGCATCGAAGATCCTGTCCTCCTCCTCAATGGTTAACTTCTCTCGGCCGGTGGACTACTGCACTCGTGCTCGCTCCGTTTCAAATCTTTCCTACGATTAGGAATAGAATTTTACCACTATAAATATTCAATATATAATTTATGTAATGTGAAATAAAATAAGAAATTAAATCATGTTTACCATTATAGTTTGAGATTTAGGGTCCATCCAAGTAAACGTAACCGAGTCATCATCATTGGTGTGCTTGATGGTATGAGTCTGAGTGAAGACCTATGCATATATAGGCACAGGGCCTTCTCCTTAGCCTTGAATTATATATGAATGAACAATGCATATATATGATTAAATATTGTTATAATTATTTTGTAATCACAATTTATAAAGTTACCGTTTCCTTCAAATATTATTGGAAGGATTTTGAGCCACCGCGGTGTACAATATGATTTTTATTCATGTTTGTTGAGTTTCGCTCGGCAATTTCATGTAAATTTAAACATATGATTGACTAAATTAATGCAATTATTATACAAACTTTAAATAAATTATAATAACAATACGAAACTAGAAAACTTACTTTCACGATGGGAGTTTCCCAGTGTTGTTGAAATTCCACCAAAATACTAGTGCTCGTCCAATTGAGTTTTTTTAATGCTTGAGAGAGGATGTCCCTATAATTTTTCCAAAGCTTCTTGTTCCAATGACTCCTAAACAGATCTTGATCTTCCTTATAAATACTACAGTTTATGCATTAAAATTAAATGAATTATATACAACATATTAATTTTCAAAGATCAAATATGTCATTTTCAAACGAATTACGTCACCAACATCATCGTCGTCGAAGAAATTCAAGGTAACAGTCTTAAAGAATAATGGCATCACATGAAGTTCATTGGCCACGATGAAGCCCAAAACTATGAAGTGCGAATGTCATCTTCCATGAGTCGCAATGTGACGATCCGGAATTTTCAAGCATTTAAAAATCGAAATACTTAATTGATTTTAAATATTCAATAGAGAAATCTTAACTTAAATTCAAATATCATTAATTATTGGTAATTAAATTATTGAATTAAATAATTTGAAATTGGATAAACTATTGAATCTAGAATTTTTAGCCTGTTAAGAATAATTTAAAGGCTTGTAAAATTTTATATTGATAACACTGCAGATAGTAAAAGGGTTTAAATTGATTCGGAAGTGTTTTGCTAGGTTTTGAAATTTCATCGTTTAAATTGAATTTAAAAATAGCCTTCCGAGGCGCAGTCTCGGAACTCGACGAAACCAGTTCCATTGGGTCCGTAATATTGAATTATTACCAGATTTCAAATTTCGTATTGATCGGAGTTAGTGTGTGAGTGTACGATATATAAACGCGCTGAAAATTTAATGGATATTAATCGAAATAAAATATACTTAAAAAAAATCAAATCAAATCTAAGGTCGAATCTTCTTCTATACGCCTCTTTCCCATCTATTTCAAAGTCGAGCTTCTTCCAGAATTCACGTATTAACTTTTCATTGTGAAGCCATCCTCGTTCGAATTATTACCTTTCCCTTTCTTCCTTTCAAATCGAACGCAAGTAAAAAAAAAATGGCGAACGAAATAAATTCGCGTTCGTTTCTCAAATTAAAACCTAGCAGTTTTGGCCGTCCTCCTTTCATAATCGAACTCTTCTTTTTCCTTTTTCTTCATTTGAACCCAAAAAAAAAAAAAAAAAAAAAAGATATACACGGCTGCTTCGAAAATTAATGGCCACGTTTTCTCCCTCATATCAGTAAACGAAATCGAAAGCGATTTCGATTCGAGCTTAGGGCCAAGATTTGCCCTCGTTCTTGGGGGTTCACGAGCGCGTGATAGCCGCGAGGGCATGGGGAAATTGCAAGCAAGGAGGAGGTCGTATCGCGATCGTGTAAGGGGGGAAACCATGAGCCGATGGGGGGAACTCGAACTTGGAGTCGTGAACTATGATTAAGCGATCTCGAGGGCTAAGGCAGTACAACTCGTGCGCAAAGACAAGGCTGGAGGTGCCGAGTCGCGCAACAGGGGATAGCGAAGAGAGAGAGAGGGGGCTAGGTTGGTGGTTTCCGATCGGAGGTGATGGGTCATTCATCTGGGTGAACTGATCGATTAAGCAACTTCCTCAATAAGGTAAAACTCTACCCAAATTTGATTTAATTTAAGGTGTATATAAATTTAACAATTATAGTTTGTTTAAAAAAAAATTTGCAACTGGTTAATTTAACTTATTAACATGTTTTTGTTATTAAAAGATTTTTGAGAGAAATTGTTAGTTTAAAATTAAAATGAAATTACTAGTAATTAAATGTTAAAATGGGAAAATTAGACTGGTATTGAAATATATAAGATTTTAAAATGTTGAAGGATTTATAAAAATAGATTTAAAACCTGTGTAGGCTATTTTATTTGTATTTATATAGTTTCAAGAAGAAATTAAGAAAATTGATAAAATTTAGTTATTGGTTTGAATGAAATTTATAAAAATAATTTAATTACGATTAGTATGAATATTAACAAAACTGTGAAATATTTATACAAGGTTTAAATTCATGAAGAAACGAGTCGAGATGGATTGGATTTACGAGCTAAAAATCAAAGGTGAGTTAATCTCACTCAGTTAAATTTAAATTTAAATGATTAATTTGAATAATTGTTTGAATGGTTGAATTGATTGATGTGTTATAGTATGATATATCTTGGAATTGGCATTTTACGTTGTGCTAACGTCTGTGGATGCAGGAAAAACAGGTTGGAGGGATCCAACTGGACCCCTCAACATTTATTTAAATTATTGAATATTCTCTGTTGTGATTATTTGATATTCTATGATGAATTGTATTGGAATGTTGAATGTTATGGTTTGATTGAATATATCTGGGCATAATGAGTTACCAAAAATATTAAAATGGGAGTTTTGGAAAGACGTTAAAAGAATGGAGTTTTAAGTAAAATAATTATAGCAAATAAATTAAGAATGAATTGAAAGGATTTGGTAGTGATATTAAAATACAAATAAATAACTTCAAGTACAAAAGAAACAAGATTTGAATAAACAGAAAAATTAATGAATTGTAAAATTTAGTGATATTAATTTAAAAGAATAAAGAATTATTTTAAAATCCAAAGTGTAAATTTATTTAAAGGGATTAAGAAGTATGCTGAGAAATCTAAAGTTTGTATTTTCAGTTAAAAGCACGGTAAATCATAATTAAGGAATAAAACCTGAAATTAATGGATTTTGGAAATTTAAAGAAGGATGTGAGGTGAAGTATATTTCTCTGGATAGCCAAGTATGTTTTCAAAATAAATTTTTAAATAAAATAAAGGTTTTAATGTTGTTTTAAAAGTATGTTTTAGAAAATTTATTATTTCTAAATATTTAATTCTAAAGTAAGAATTTTCTTTTAATCTATTATAGCAGTAATTATTTAAAGAGTGACATAGTATTTGGTTTTAAAGGTGAAAATCTAGTTTTATATTTATTAAGTAACCTTATTTTCAAATATTCATATAGTATGTATTTTTAACAAATTATTAAAGTAGTTTTAATTTAAATGTTTCAAAAGTATATTTCAAAGTAAAGTGTTTTAAATTATTTTAAAATCTGGTTTGTGCTTGGTGATTCCAGAAGAGATAGAAAATATTTGGGAAAGTTTATTCTGAAAAGAATGATGGTTTGAAAATGTTTTCAAAGGAATTTGAAAGTGAGAATTATATCTTGTAAAGAATATTTTTGAAGTAAATAAATAATTTGGGAAATTATTTATTGTTGGATGGTTGTTTGTGAATATTAATTGATAGTTAAATAACCGACTATCAATATTGGCCAACTGCGCTGATCGTTACGAAGAGACCGGGATCGAGATTTATTTCTCGAAAACCACTTCGATCCGGTTTGTACGTTTCGTGCGAAAAACGTGTTCGGATTCGAAGATGGAGCAGTAAAGTGCAAGGGCTAGTCGCTACTAATCCTGAGGATATTTCCAAAATGGATGTAGTAGGAATAGTGCCTTCGGTTCCGTTCGAACCCAGGACGGACTTGTATGGATGAATGCTTGCGAAAACATCGTCAGGTGGACGATGGGCATTCTAAGTGAAAGCGTTCTAAAAGGTAACGCTTAGCCTCAAGCCTCATCAAATGGGAATGACTGAAAATCAGGGGATATGCAGCAAGGTTAGGTGGGTCATGCCCAAGCAGGACAAGATATTTCCCCTGTCTAGATGTCCCTTTTTATATATTTCGGCTTAGTGCGTGGTTGGTCGCGCCAACCACGGGGTTTATCTTGTTCGGGACTGTTCAGTAAGGAATGGTTCCGGCCTTGTGTTGCAGGGGATGAAGGGAGTAATCCTCGATACGGTGATCTAGGCCCCGTACTGTGATAGGTGGTACCCCAGTGCCTAGTCATTGTTGGAAACCCATTCTCCCTACGAGCCTTGTATGAGTTTTGTTTGTATTACCCACTCTGTGGCTAGTAGCTGGAATTTAATCATGTAACAATTTCGGCTATTTTATAAGTATTTGTATATAGACCCTATTATAATATCAGAGGATTTCTATAAAAATTGTTTTAGCTATCGTAAGGTAAAAACCCGACATGTTTATTTGTGGCGTGGTCTTACGAGATGCTTTTGTTTTCAAATTTTTTTTTTGAAACTTTAATAATCAATTGGGTGTGATTTTCTCACGCTGGTAATCCAGACTGACTCGGGTGTTATTTAACTGTAATGCTCGGGTCAGACCGAGTATTATAGGATACAGGATATGATGCTGTGGAGCTTAGGAGACGAGCTGGATGACGATACGTATTCTCGTACTTGTACATATATATTTCCGCTGTTGAGTTGATGTGTATGCATTGTTTGTTATTGATGTGAGATGTGATTGATGTACTCAGATGATGTAATATATGTAAACTGATATATTTGATTTTGAGTAAAGATTATTTTATATCTATTATATTTTACTGCGCTGCGATGGTTAGATTCTGACGTTGATTTTGTTTTCTCTTCTTCTACCTCTTCTTCTTAAACCCAAATGGTTCGTATTTCTGTGCAACTTGAGTTGATTGTTGTAGAATAGTGTTGTCTCAAGGGGTACGGATTTGCGGGCCGTTACAGTTGGTATCAGAGCATAGGTTGGTGATAACCTTGGCTCTGGTGGGAATTACTCATTTAAAATAGAGTCTATAGGACTCTAAAATGAGTTTGAGCGTATTAATAGATATGATCGCGTATTTGTTAGTGAATATAAATTGTTTTAATATTGTGTTGATTGGTTTATTGAGTGGCATATGAATCTTCATCGACACAGTCTGCGCAACTGTATTGAAGGGGTTTCTAAACACTTGAATAGAGCAATTGACACGGTATTGTTTTAAATATGGGTGGATGAAATAATTTTGCCCAAAAATATATTTTGATATAAGAAAAAGTTTTCTTAAACTATTTATCTAATATATGGTTGCTTGGATGTTAGAAATGATAATATTAAAGTATTATCATTGTTAAGTGAAAATTTAACTAGAGAATGGAAATATAATCAAAGTTTGAAAGAATAAATTCATGATAATATGAAATTTGTAAATATGAATTATAAATGTAAAATCATAAATTGAAATATAATCAAATGAGAATTTGTATGAACATAAGCTATGCAAATGAATTATAGAAAAAAAAAATTGATTTAAGCAGGATTTGGGAATGTAAATCCCGAAAATTTGGAAGTAATATAGCATTGAAATCACTTGGATTATTGGAAAATAATTCTGATGATGACGGCCACATCATCAGTATTCATTTTCGAATTTTTGAGTGACGGATTGCTACCAAATTGGTTTGTTCAGGAAAACTTGTTTGCTTTTGAAAATCTCAAAGGAAATTTGTTGCACATAACAACCAGGATTGGTTTAAATTTTTGAGAAATGAGATTTGAGATGTTGGAGATTTTAAGATGATTCTAAAACAAAAGTCGGATGTTTAAAAATCCTGATGAGATAGGTTATAAGCTTATAAATTGAGATGATTTTTAAATCAGGGAAATATAAGCTTTGGACGTTGGAATTTAAATTTAAAGAGAAAAGTTGAAAATGAAAATTAACTTGGAGTTGGAAATAAAAATTTGATTGGATTGAAATTTATTGAATAAGCTGAAATAATATCCAATTGTATTCGAATCAGGTTGGAATCGAATTGAGTTAAATAAATCCGAATTAAGATAAAATTGAATTGGAATAAAAATTCAGCTGAATTATTGAATGGAATTAAATTCTTACCTGAATAAATGGGAAATAAGTTGGATAAGGATTGGATTGAAATAAATAAACCAAAATAACTTATTAAAGAATTAAAGATCCATGGAAATAAAATATGCTTGGGCTATAAATAAATAGAAGGTTTGAGTGAAAAATAAAAGATGAATATATTCCAGCCTATGATGAATGGAATTGTATAAAATAATAAGTTGTGACTTATTAAATTGAAAATGGAATATAATGCCCAAAATCAATATTTTGATAAATTGAAAAATGAAATGGGGATCCAAACTTAAAGTATAAAATAAATACTGAACTTAAGAAAATTAAATGAAGTGATATTTTGAATAAAATTCAAGTGTTGGATTATAAATAAGGGAGGAACTAATTAGATAATAAATTAGTTAATGGAATTGAATTGCGAATTTATGATGAAGTTTGAAAATAAAGCTCAAGTTATAAGTAAATTCGACTTAAATTATCGATGAAGAAAATATAATTGAAGGTGGCCTTGCAATTAATTAAATGAATTGAGAATGAAATTTAAATGTAAGTTAATAAATTGGATGGTAAATTAAAAGAGAATGGTGGATCATGACTTGAGTTATAAATTAAAAGTTAACTTGAAATGTTACCAAATTAGATATAAATTTGGAAACGCAATGAATAAAAATGAAATTGGATTAAAATAGTAAGGGTATGAATTGCAAATAAAATCCAAATAAGTGGAAATAAATGGGAAATGAAATTGTTATCAATTGAATGAATTGAATCTGGAAAGTTCAATTTATAATAACCAATCAAATGAAATTGCAGGTTTAAAATGAAATTTAATCGAAATAGAATTGAGTTGAATAAGAAAATTTACTTGAAAATAAAATGAGCTTAAGTATAAATTAGAGTGAATAAACTTAAGATATAAGATGGAAAAGAGTTGAATTGAATTCAACTAAAAATTAAGTTTAATAATTGTGGAATTGAATTTAAATCAAGTAAAAATAAATTTTAATCGAAATAAAATTCGGTGAGTTATAAATAATATGAAATGAAATTCTAGAATGAATAATTGTCAACCATTGAAAATCATCAAGGGATAAATAAGAATTAAATGAAGTATGGTTTAAGTAAGTTGAGAAATGGTTGTTGAATGACATAGCTTGGATTGTCTTCGAGCTGAATAAATTAGTTCGGAATAAACAATTTTGGAATGAATTGTAGTGAATGGTTTGTGAATGAAATTCAAATAGAGTGTGCCGAGCTAAATAAATGGTCATGAATGAATTGAAATTAAAAGGAAATTTAGATGGCAATGAAGATGAACCAAATTGTTAATGGTTTTGAATGAACTGGTTTGGATAATACAGAGAGATGCAAAGTGAATGGATTCAAATCTGAAATGCAATGAAAATGAGAATATATGGATCGAGAATAAATTTAAAAACAGAATAGAATTGAGTTGAAATCCCTTTAAAATGGTTATAAACATAAATGCTTATTTATTCACATAAATCTTGTCAAATTGCCTAGAATAAATTGTCATTGGATGTAAATGGAAGTAATTAAAATTCTATGAGTTGGTGGAAGTAAAATAAATTGATTTTGAAAGCAATTGAATTGAATATGAGTTCATTTTGTTTAAAAATAAATTAAATGTAAGCAATTGAGTTTTAAACCAGTCAAATTAATGAAGTTATATACAAATGGATTGAAAAACATTCACATTGGATGAGAATGGTTTATAGATTAATTGAAACAGTTGAATTAGCATGAAACTATATTAATTGCTTACGGAAAAATGTTTGGTATGAGATTCTTTTAGAGTTCATATGTTTTAACTATTATAAATAAGTGGAATATAGTTAAACTGCATATATTTGGCACTTACATGTTTAAATTGAGTAAGTACAGGTACCTGGAAGCCGTGAGGCTGGATTGGGTTGTGCTATTTGCTAAAAATAATAAGCCGCTTGCTTAAAATGCTAAATAAGGTACGCCTACGCAATTAAAATAGGAAATATGAACTGTTTTTGATTTTTCCGACCGTGTGGGTCGATGTATATATATTTATCTCTTTTGTCAAATTGCAAAAGCTCCTCCGTATAAAGGGGACTCTGCCAAAAATTTTCAGAAATTTTGGGAGTTAGAAAATTTTTGAAAATTTCGGACAAATTTTATTAACGATAAAACGGTTTCAAACTGGATATTGAAATAAATTAGCAAATAAAGCTAATTAAAATATTGACATAAACTAATTATAAATGGAAGATAAAATTTAAATGTTCAAAGTTGAAAATAAATAAAATTCATATGGAATGTGAAAACTAAATTAAATAGGAATAGGTATAAACTTAAGTGGTGAGGTGAAAAGGAATATAAGAAGCATAAAAATTGCTTATACTAAATTTAAGAAAGGAATGGTGAATCCTCTATTGGTAATTGATATTGCAAATATATTCCAAGTTGATATTTGAATGAATAAATAATGACATTTTGTGAGAAAGTCGATAAAATATTTTGGGATGTTGTGTTTGGATATGGGTGCTAAGCAGGTATGCAGGTATTATAAAGGGAAAAAGAAAATTGGGTTTGATATGAAAAGATAAAAATTGAAATGCTCGACAAAAGGTATGTATTTAAATTTGGTATAGAATTTGATTGGGATTTGGATTTGGATTGAGCCACTTGGCTTTTTGTTTTCTTTTTGGATTTGGGAGGCCGTAGAGCCATTTTGTAGTTGTACCGAGCTAGCCGCGCAGAGGAGACGTTGGCAAAAATTTTCGGAAATTTAGGGAGTTAGAAAATTTTTGAGAAAATTTTGATAATTTAAATTTGAATTTGAATAGATGAATACCTAAAGTTATTTGGAAACTATGTAAGGTTTTGGAAGGCTGGTTGGGGTAATAATGGGTCTTTTATAAAAGGATAGTTAGATGTTGAATTGCTTGGTTTTGGGAATAAGTAAACGGGTATTGGACCGTTATCCCTAACTAGTAATTTCGGGGACGACATTCTTTTAAGGGGGGGGGGGGAATGTGACGATCCGGAATTTTCAAGCATTTAAAAATCGGAATACTTAATTGATTTTAAATATTCAATAGAGAAATCTTAACTTGAATTCAAATATCATTAATTATTGGTAATTAAATTACTGAATTAAATAATTTGAAATTGGATAAACTATTGAATCTAGAATTTTTAGCCTGTTAAGAATAATTTAAAGGCTTGTAAAATTTTATATTGATAACACTGCAGATAGTAAAAGGGTTTAAATTGATTCGGAAGTGTTTTGCTAGGTTTTGAAATTTCATCGTTTAAATTGAATTTAAAAATAGCCTTCCGAGGCGCAGTCTCGGAACTCGACGAAACCAGTTCCATTGGGTCCGTAATATTGAATTATTACCAGATTTCAAATTTCGTATTGATCGGAGTTAGTGTGTGAGTGTATGATATATAAACGCGCTGAAAATTTAATTGATATTAATCGAAATAAAATATACTTAAAAAAATCAAATCTAAAGTCGAATCTTCTTCTATACGCCTCTTTCCCATCTATTTCAAAGCCGAGCTTCTTCCAGAATTCACGTATTAATTTTTCTTTGTGAAGCCATCCTCGTTCGAATTATTACCTTTCCCTTTCTTCCTTTCAAATCGAACGCAAGTAAAAAAAAAACGGCGAACGAAATAAATTCGCGTTCGTTTCTCAAATTAAAACCCAGCAGTTTTGGCTGTCCTCCTTTCATAATCGAACTCTTCTTTTTCCTTTTTCTTGTTTGAACCCAAAAAAAAAAAAAGATATACACGGCTGCTTCGAAAATTAATGGCCACGTTTTCTCCCTCATATCAGTAAACGAAATCGAAAGCGATTTCGATTCGAGCTTAGGGCCAAGATTAGCCCTCGTTCTTGGGGGTTCACGAGCGCGTGATAGCCGCGAGGGCATGGGGAAATTGCAAGCAAGGAGGAGGTCGTATCGCGATCGTGTAAGGGGGGAAAACCATGAGCCGATGGGGGGAACTCGAACTTGAAGTCGTGAACTATGATTAAGCGATCTCGAGGGCTAAGGCAGTACAACTCATGAGCAAAGACAAGGCTGGAGGTGCCGAGTCGCGCAACGGGGATAGCGAAGAGAGAGAGAGGGGGCTGGGTTGGTGGTTTCCGATCGGAGGTGATGGGTCATTCATCTGGGTGAACTGATGGATTAAGCAACTTCCTCAATAAGGTAAAACTCTACCCAAATTTGATTTAATTTAAGGTGTATATAAATTTAACAATTACAGTTTGTTTAAAAAAAAAATTGCAACTGGTTAATTTAACTTATTAACATGGTTTTGTTATTAAAAGATTTTTGAGAGAAATTGTTAGTTTAAAATTAAAATGAAATTATTAGTAATTAAATGTTAAAATGGGAAAATTAGACTGGTATTGAAATATATAAGATTTTAAAATGTTGAAGGATTTATAAAAATAGATTTAAAACCTGAGTAGGCTATTTTATTTGTATTTATATAGTTTCAAGAAGAAATTAAGAAAATTGATAAAATTTAGTTATTGGTTTGAATGAAATTTATAAAAATAATTTAATTACGATTAGTACGAATATTAACAAAACTGTGAAATATTTATACAAGGTTTAAATTCATGAAGAAACGAGTCGAGATGGATTGGATTTACGAGCTAAAAATCAAAGGTGAGTTAATCTCACTCAGCTAAATTTAAATTTAAATGATTAATTTGAATAATTGTTTGAATGGTTGAATTGATTGATGTGTTATAGTATGATATATCTTGGAATTGGCATTTTACGTTGTGCTAACGTCTATGGATGCAGGAAAAACAGGTTGGAGGGATCCAACTGGACCCCTCAACATTTATTTAAATTATTGAATGTTCTCTGTTGTGATTATTTGATATTCTATGATGAATTGTATTGGAATGTTGAATGTTATGGTTTGATTGAATATATCTGGGCATAATGAGTTACCAAAAATATTAAAATGGGAGTTTTGGAAAGACGTTAAAAGAATGGAGTTTTAAGTAAAATAATTATAGCAAATAAATTAAGAATGAATTGAAAGGATTTGGTAGTGATATTAAAATACAAATAAATAACTTCAAGTACAAAAGAAACAAGATTTGAATAAACAGAAAAATTAATGAATTGTAAAATTTAGTGATATTAATTTAAAAGAATAAAGAATTATTTTAAAATCCAAAGTGTAAATTTATTTAAAGGGATTAAGAAGTAAGCTGAGAAATCTAAAGTTTGTATTTTCAGTTAAAAGCACGGTAAATCATAATTAAGGAATAAAACCTGAAATTAATGGATTTTGGAAATTTAAAGAAGGATGTGAGGTAAAGTATATTTCTCTGGATAGCCAAGTATGTTTTCAAAATAAATTTTTAAATATAAAATAAAGGTTTTAATGTTGTTTTAAAAGTATGTTTTAGAAAATTTATTATTTCTAAATATTTAATTCTAAAGTAAGAATTTTCTTTTAATCTATTATAGCAGTAATTATTTAAAGAGTGACATAGTATTTGGTTTTAAAGGTGAAAATCTAGTTTTATATTTATTAAGTAACCTTATTTTCAAATATTCATATAGTATGTATTTTTAACAAATTATTAAAGTAGTTTTAATTTAAATGTTTGAAAAGTATATTTCAAAGTAAAGTGTTTTAAATTATTTTAAAATCTGGTTTGTGCTTGGTGATTCCAGAAGAGATAGAAAATATTTGGGAAAGTTTATTCTGAAAAGAATGATGGTTTGAAAATGTTTTCAAAGGAATTTGAAAGTGAGAATTATATCTTGTAAAGAATATTTTTGAAGTAAATAAATAATTTGGGAAATTATTTATTATTGGATGGTTGTTTGTGAATATTAATTGATAGTTAAATAACCGACTATCAATATTGGCCAACTGCGCTGATCGTTTCGAAGAGACCGGGATCGAGATTTATTTCTCGAAAACCACTTCGATCCGGTTTGTACGTTTCGTGCGAAAAACATGTTCAGAGTCGAAGATGGAGCAGCAAAGTGCAAGGGCTAGTCGCTACTAATCCTGAGGATATTTCCAAAATGGATGTAGTAGGAATAGTGCATTCGGTTCCGTTCGAACTCGGGACGGACTTGTATGGATGAATGCTTGCGAAAACATCGTCAGGTGGACGATGGGCATTCTAAGTGAAAGCGTTCTAAAAGGTAACGCTTAGCCTCAAGCCTCATCAAATGGGAATGACTGAAAATCAGGGGATATGCAGCAAGGTTAGGTGGGTCATGCCCAAGCAGGACAAGATATTTCCCCTGTCTAGATGTCCCTTTTTATATATTTCGGCTTAGTGGGTGGTTGGTCGCGCCAACCACGGGGTTTATCTTGTTCGGGAATGTTCAGTAAGGAATGGTTCCGGCCTTGTGTTGCAGGGGATGAAGGGAGTAATCCTCGATACGGTGATCTAGTCCCCGTACTGTGATAGGTGGTACCCCAGTGCCTAGTCATTGTTGGAAATCCATTCTCCCTACGAGCCTTGTACGAGTTTTGTTTGTATTACCCACTCTGTGGCTAGTAGCTGGAATTTAATCATGTAACAATTTCAGCTATTTTATAAGTATTTGTATATAGACCCTATTATAATATCAGAGGATTTCTATAAAAATTGTTTTAGCTATCGTAAGGTAAAAACCCGACATGTTTATTTGTGGCATGGTCTTACGAGATGCTTTTGTTTTCAAAAAATTTTTTTGAAACTTTAATAATCAATTGGGTGTGATTTTCTCACGCTGGTAATCCAGACTGACTCGGGTGTTATTTAACTGTAATGCTCGGGTCAGACCGAGTGTTATAGGATACAGGATATGATGCTGTGGAGCTTAGGATACGAGCTGGATGACGATACGTATTCTCGTACTTGTACATATATATTTCCGCTGTTGAGTTGATGTGTATCCATTGTTTGTTATTGATGTGAGCTGTGATTGATGTACTCAGATGATGTAATATATGTAAACTGATATATTTGATTTTGAGTAAAGATTATTTATTATCTATTATATTTTACTCCGCTGCGATGGTTAGATTCTGACGTTGATTTTGTTTTCTCTTCTTCTACCTCTTCTTCTTAAACCCAAATGGTTCGTATTTCTGTGCAACTTGAGTTGATTGTTGTCGAATAGTGTTGACTTAAGGGGTACGGATTTGCGGGCCGTTACACGCAACAATTGCCGAAATTATATTATGGTTGACGTTGAAGTTATGATTATTAAAGCAAGGCTGAATGAATTCATATCCTATCAACATCGATGTTGCCAAACTCAAATATTCTTAATGCTGCTGGTGATCGGAGTTATTAAATGTTAATAGTGTTCTTCATCCCAATGCCACTGCTTATCGAAACTGCCTTATAAAGTGAAACTCAAGTTATAAATGCTGCCAAGGTTCAATGCTATTACTACGTCGACTCTTATGAACATGCTTGGGAGGCACCATACATCTACATATGCGATGTTAATGACTGCTGTTGATGTGCACATAAATATGCATATTTTTATCACCATATTTAATCTATTTAAATTAAATAAATGATCATATTGGGTGTTTTAACATGTTTAAACCAAAATTTAAATTATTTTCAAATCGTCACATATTCATCTTCATCTAAGGGTAAAATGGTCATTTTTGTGCATATATTAATTTGAGAAAATTTAACTGGAAATTTATATATTGTTTTGTAGGAATTTGGCTTCATATACAAGTGGATTCACGAAGATATATGCATGCACAAGAGTGAATACAAAAGACTGAAAATGGAAATAATTCATTTTATGGATCATGGAGGACCCCACCTACCCACATATCTTAATGTACAAATTATAGGCTAATGCACATGCTAATAGAGTTTAAAGTTTTATGTACACTTAAATGATGATTATTTGATGCTAATGATAACTTGACATCCACACTTCCTAAAATGGTATTTTGGGCGTTCCCCAAAAAAAGTAGATTAGGATTTCATACATGTATAAATACCCCTTATGTTTCATGTAACTCTCTTCTTCTTAGTCTTCTTAGTTTAGCAACAACAATAAACAAAGCTCTTCTCTTTTCTTTTTCATGTCTACATAGCCATTTTTATTTCATGTAACTTTTCTTTTTATACAATGTTAGGTAATGTTCTTTTACAATTACATGTTCTCTTTCTTATTTTGTTAGTAGCTTAGTTAACCTTTCATGCAATAGGTTAGTTTTTGTTTCATTTAGATCTTTTTCCTCTTCTTTTTGTTTCATATTGCAAGCTATATTTGTTGATTTGATAACAAATATGAGAGGCTTAACCCATTCATTTAGAGGTAATGAAGCTCTCTAATTATATAGCTTCAACATTTTTATAACCATTGCTCTCTCTTTTTGTGCTTAACGGAAACATTGGACGTGGTTTAATGTTGTTTAGCTTTGAATTTGATAGTCTATGTCGTTCGTAACAAATACGCTATGCTTAACAAACAAAACACAAATTGTCTCTTCATCTAAATATAATTATGACAAAGAAGTGAACGTCGAAATTAAAATTTGATGCTAAACAATAGTTAATAGGCTATGTTTAAAACAAATTTTATTTTCAACTTGTTGTCATTTTTCATGAGAGTTAAAAGTTGTTTAAGGGGTGTGTAATAGTTTGATGGCTTACGTTGAGCTAATTAATAGCACAAATAGGCCATACTTATGATAAACACATCAATTAAACTAACTAATGACCATAAAAGAGAGATCATAATTTAATATTTTTTTGAACTATGTGATCTACAGAGTGGAATTATCTCTGAATTGTCATTTTATTCTCATAGTTTTCATTCACTTTTGTAGTTGTTAGTTTTGCAATTTTTAGTAGTTAGCTTAAACACACATTCAACTTTGGTTAATTTGATTGAATAGAAATTTAAAATCTAACAATTCCCTACGGATCGACCCTTACTCGCCACGTACTAACATTTGTACGCCATGTGTTTGCGGTTAATTTCAGTTTGAAATTTATTGATGATTTCTCTCTTTAAAAAAATTCATTCATACTTGCATTGTTAATACACATTTATTTTATCCTTTGCATTTCATCTTAGAATTTGATTAGTAATAATGACTAGACATCGATAACACTTAATTGTATATTGACAAATTGTCTTCTTTGAACAATTTACTCTCTTGGTGTCTAGGCTACGGCAGAGTAAGAAACATTTGTAAATATTACAGTAATTCTTAAATATTATAGTGGTTGTTCCTCTGAAGGTACTTAAACCTTCTGCTGCATTGCCATGGTGATTCATGGTGCACCGATAAATCCTGTCCGTTATTTGGCTAAGAACTATCTTGTTGATTTAAGACAAAGTGTGATTATACAATTTTGGATACTTAGGATAAACATTTGTAATTAACCTTGCATTCGTTTAGTTTTATAAGTTCATGCATATTTAAAAAAAATCAAAATCCAAAAATAAAAAAGATTATTAATATTCCTTGATTTTGCTTTTTAAATCCTTTTCTTTTAAACTGTTTAAATCAAAATAATTAGAAAAACAAAAATCCAAAAAAAATATTAAAAACCATTTCAAAAAAATCGAAAAAAATTGGAAATCCAAAAACAAAACAAAAATCGAATTTTTTCAAAAATAAATAAATTCTTATAGTAAATATTTTTCCTTTATAAAAAAAACCAAAAACATTCTTGAAAATGTCTGAATTTTCATATTCACTTGATGTTTATAATAGTTGTGAAAATCAATATAATCCATATGATTTCACTCCAAATTCGTATGGATATTTTAACGACAACTATTGTACAAACAATTCGAATTTTGAACAACAAAGTTTTCAAAATGAGGACCAAGACTCGACTCTTGAAAATAGCATTTCATCTTTACTTTCTCTGCACAAAAAATCAAAGTATAAATGATTTGTGCAATTCATATTTGTGTAATAACTCGAGTCAAGGATTTCAAAATTTGAAGTCAATTCAAAATTCAAACGATTTCAATTATAACCCATGCCAATTCAATTTCGAACTACAAAATGAATTTCAAACTCAAAATGAAAATGGAAACGCCTATTCAAATGAATTTGGCAATGGGAATAATCTTAACCACCTTACGATTGAAAATCATTGTTCTCGACAATTTCAAAGTGAAAATCCTCATGTTAATAACTATAAATTGGATTTTGTTGAGCAAATGGATGGAATTTACGATGAACATATGGAATTGTTGTTCGAGACATATGTGAAACAAGATGATAAACAAAATCAAATCCCAGTGTGTGATGAGTTAAGTGATAATCCACCTTTTACCCAAATCGACGATTTTCTAACAGCAACTTTTGAAAATAAAAATGATGATGATGATCGTAATAAAGTTGTTGAAAAAACGGTAATTGAATTAGATTTCAATTCTTTTGAGGGTGTGGAACCAAATTTAAATTCGACCTTCCTTTTCCCGATTTCAAAAATTTAAATACAACAACTTTGGATTTTGATCTTGAGGTACGCACTGAAGTTGTTGATAATCCAACAAGGAAAGATGAATTTAACGAACATGATTTCTTTGGACTTTTTGAAAACGAGTTGCGAATTCTGAAGGGGAAGATTTAAAGCACCATTTTGATTTTGAAATCGATAATTTCGAAAAATATGTCA
The DNA here is from genome assembly GCA_030765085.1 of Allium cepa. Taxonomy (NCBI): domain Eukaryota; kingdom Viridiplantae; phylum Streptophyta; class Magnoliopsida; order Asparagales; family Amaryllidaceae; genus Allium; species Allium cepa. The sequence goes on from CM060935.1 coordinate 67,597,104, forward strand.
ATGTTGAGTTTGAATCTCAATTTGGTGAAAATAAACGTAAACTTCAATCAATCGTTATATCTACCCCAAAAATCATCGAAAATAAAGAAACTCATATGATTTTTAATTAAGAAACATTCGTTTTCCCAAGTCAACATTCTACTTTGAAATCATTTACTGTTTGGTCTTTAAAGCTTAAGCTGTGTCTCGCATACTTGACGATACAAATGAATCAGTCTTTGGAAGATCGTTTCATTTACTTTTTGACGATATACTTTCTGAACTCTTGTAAATAATAATCTTTTTGTTTTCATGTAAATTTAGGTCATCTTTTTATTTTTGTTTTATTTTTCTCCTTTCACTTGGGTTGACTGTGGGGACACAGTCAAAATCAAGAGTGGGAGGAGACACATCATCATTTTCTATTTTTCATGGTTTATTTTTACAATTTCTATCCAAATTTTTTGTCTAACAAAGATATAAAAAAAAAAGCACTTTGATCTAATTTTAAAGAAACACTATTGGATAAATAAAAGGTTTTGGTTAATTAAATTGAAATTTTTGAAAAATTTATTTGTCTCAACAAAAATAAAAATGAAGTTTGATTACAAATAACAATGGTTTAACTAGTACACAGGAAGGTTCATACATGTTAATTGTGTAATATCCTAATTGAAAATCTTTGTTTTAAAAAGTGATGAATTCAAATAAAAGAATAAAACATTTTTTTGTCTTCTAAGTTAAATGGTGCTAAGATGATTTTGCCAAACTCTCTCTTCAGAAAAAACAAAAAAATTCTTGTAGATATGTATGTATTTTTCTTAATAAACACCAAGAGTCGTATGATCACCCTCATGTGTTCACTCGCATGCTCTGTACCCTTCCCATGTAACCCAAAAGGCAGCGCATAATCGGTATATCTGGCTTCAGTTTATCTACATTGGATGTATGTATATACGGTAAATGTTCACACTTGTGTGTTCACTCGGCACGCTCTGTATTCCCCTCACATATGTCCGTAAGGCAGTGCATGAGTAATATATCCGCCTTTAGATTATCTGAGTTAGACATATGTAAATATTATTAATATTAATAAATTTTTCAAAAGAAAAAATGGAGAGAATAAGCAAATGAAATCCAAGCACTATTTTAACTTATTTGATTTGACTTGTTATTGAAAAGAAATGAAAATACCACTTTGATAAACTTTGATAATCGACCGAGGATCTATTTCATTGTCACATTGTGTTATTAACCGAAACGAGTTAAACTATAGTATATTTTCTTTGATAACTTCGTTTTTGTTGGAAATTTTGATGAGTAAATGGCTTAAATTTTCAAGATAATGAACGAAACCTATATTTGACTTATTTGTGTTGACTTAAAAGTGAATCCTTCACTGTAAATATTTTCAAAAACTTTCATTTATCTCTTTGTAAATAAATCTTGCATTTTGTAAACATTTTCATCCTGCATTTGGATTTTGTAGGTAGTATCCACTGAAAACCCTCACGAGATAACACTTGTCCTACTGGGGACACCCAGAGGTTTAACGGTTGGTTGCATACAACCAATGCAATCATGCTCCCTACGAAAACAGATTCATCTTAGTTTTTCTCTATTCCAGAACAAATAAAAAGATAAGTGTGGGGGTATTTGATGTGCACGTAAATATGCATTTTTTACTGCCAAATATATTTAAATTAAATAAATTGTCATATTGGGTGTTTTAACATGTTTAAACCAAAATTCAAATTATTTTCAAATCGTCATATATTCATCTTCATCCAAGGGCATAATGGTCATTTTTGTGCATATATTAATTTGAGAAAATTTAACTGGAAATTTCTATATTATTTTGTAGGAATTTGGCTTCATATACAAGTGATTTCATGAAGATATATGCATGCACAAGAGTGAATACAAATGAATGAAGATGGAAATAATTCATTTCATGGATCATGAAGGACCCACCTACCCACTATCTTAACGTGCAGATTAGAGACTAATGCACATGCTAATGGAGTTTAAAGCTTCATGTACAATTAAATGATGATTGTTTGATGCTAATGATTACTTGGCCTCCACACTTCCTACGAGGGTATTTTGGACGTTCCCCAAAAAACGTGGATTAGGGTTTCATGCATGTACAGATGCCCTTTATGTTTCATGTAGTTCTCTTCTTCTTTGTCTCCTTAATTTAGGAACAATGAGAAACAAAGCTCTTCTCTTTCCATTTTCATGGCTACTTAGCCATTTTTTTATTTCATGTAACTTTTCTTTTTATATAATGTTCGTTAATGTTCTTTTACATTTACATCCTATCTTTCTTATTTTGTTAGTGGCTTAGTTTACCTTTCATGCAAGTAGATTAGTTTTTCTTTCATTTGTCTCTTTTTCCTCTTCTTTTTATTTCATGTTGCAAGCTATATTTGTTGATTTGACAACAAATATGACAGGCTAAATCCCTTCAATTTAGAGGTAATGAAGCTCTCTAATTATATAGCTTCAAAATTTTGATAATTATTGCTCTCCTTTTGTGCTTAATGGAAACATTGGATGTGGTTTAATATTGTTTAGCTTTAAATCTGGCAGTCTATGTTGTTCATAACAAATAGGCTATGTTTAAGCAAATAAAACACAAATTGCCTCTTCATCTAAATATGATTATGGCAAAGAAGTGTATGTCGAAATTAAAATTTGATGGCCTATGTTTCTAAACAATATTTAATAGGTCAAGCTTAAAATAGATTTAATTTTCAACTTGCTGTCATTTTTCATGGGAGTTAAAAGTTGTTTAAGGGTGTGTAATAGCTTGATGACTTATGTTGAGATAATTAATAGCACAAATAGGCCATACTTATGATAAATACATCAATTAAACTAACTAATGACCAGAAAAGAGATCATAATTTCATTTTTTTGTTGAACTATCTGATCTAGAGAGTAGAATTATCTCTAGATTATCATTTCATTCTCATAGTTTTCATTCTGTTTTGCAGTTGTTAGTTTTGCAACTTTTAGAAGTTAGTTTAAACACACTTTCAACTTTGGTTAATTTGATTGAATAGAAATTTAAAATCTAACAATTCCTGCGGATCAATCCGTATTCGCCACGTACTAACATTTGTATGTCGTGCGCTTGCAGTTAATTTTAATTTGAAATTTATCAGCGATTTTCTAACTTGGTAGAAATACCATCGTTAAACAGCCGTCATCAATATCTACAAGTGCAGTTAAAACTACTTTTGGTAAGCATCAACGTTGAGGGTCATCAATGTCACCGTTGTTTAATGCCGCCAACCATCAATCGAAGGAGTTTTCATGATATAGAGTCATCACCCTCGGTATTCATGCTAAGAATCATCAATACACCCAAGAGGGATGTCAAAGATGCTTTTAGTAATGTCGCCTTTCATTGATGTTTATAAAAGTTAATCGATGAAGGATGAGCTATCAATGCTAAGTTTAGAGATTCCAAGAGTTGACCCTATTGCATAGATGCCGAAGTTTAGCTATGTGAATACAAGAATGCCAGCTTTGATGTTTGATGAAGCTATTAATCCTGAAGCCGATAGAATACCAACCTTGATGATTGATGACGCTGCTAATGCCGAAATCAATAGACGCCCGAGGCCTGTCATTTTTCGAACCTTATAAATATGGACGTAGGGGTTTCGTTGAAGGGGCTGATTTGTCCCTTCTCATCTCTTACCATTTGAACTTTGTAAACCCTAAATTAAATTGGGGATTTTTCCTATTGTAGCACTTGAACAATTGAATACATAAGGATTTGGGAAATTAAACAAGGACATAGCCATTTTGACTTAATTTGGACTATGACTTGCATATTCGTTTGACATCGTACATCGATTGACCTGGACTAGTGACTTGAACAACGTATTGAATTTCTTCGAAACAGTGATTTGACTTTTTATGGGCATATTGACTCAAACGACAACCTTCATACCATCTCGAGATCTCTATGACGACAATGACTAAACTTAAATCCAACTAGATGTATACTTTTAATGACTTCAATGGCCTCGACAAGACCTTACTTTAAAATTGTCCTATTCTTTACATACATTTGGGGTTAGAAATGTGTGAGAAATGCGGATTAAGGATCTTAAGGCTAGGATAAATACTAGAGGGGGGTGAATACTGTTTTAGAGAATTGTTAAATCTTTTTGAGTTTTTGTTAATCTAAACACAAATATATGCAATATTCAAACACGGATATGATCACAGAATTAAACAAAAATGCAAATATAAAGTAAAAGCAATAAAGGAAAGAACACACCAAATTTTATACTGGTTCGGAGTTACCCTACATCCAGTTCTGCACACAAGTACGGATTTCCTTTCAAAAACAATCTTTACGATTACACCCTCGATTTCAAGGCAACGAGGTACACCCTCCAGAATCATAATCCTCTGGGTAGAGATACTTGATTTCCCGGGCAACAAGTTCACCAATTGATTTGCCAAGGCTACAATCATACCTTATCTCTCTTGATTGATTTCCAAGGCTACAATCACACCTTTTCTCGCTAAGTTGATCACAAAAAGCCTATAACTCTGAATAGCACTGAGGATCTTGTTAAGATTGTGATAGAGAATCAAACCAGAAATGATCTAGTTAGATTCAATGTTGATTCCGACAGAGTAATGGTAAGAATATGTATATAGAAATGTGGAAGAAGAAGAGGAGTGAAAAACCAGAAAATCTATACTAAGATTCGTTGAAACTAACCCCTATTTATAGAAGAACAACAACTATGTCTATTCGTGAAGAGTTATGGCGAGTAGACACTTCTTTTGAAATTTGAATTTTGAAACCAACTGACACCATGTCACATGGGGTACTTGAGCATGTCGACATCCCAAGGGGATTTTTGGTGTTTTGGTTTTCCTTGAAAATAACCTTTATCTTATATTAAAACTATTTCAAACTTTATAAATATACTTGACTATAAGTAAAATACATAAGTAAATATAGAGAATAATATATATAGAATTTTACTATAATTTTATATTTAAATCCAAGTATAAATATTTAAAAGTTAAATATATTATATTTAAAAGATAGTTTAAAATCAAGGATAATTTGACTTTGAAATTAAAGATTATTTTGAGGCTAAAAGTATTTAAAATCAGGATAAATGTTTTTGATTATTTTAAAATGAAGGTTTTGAAATCATTTTGAAAACAAGACATAATTTTGAAAAATCATTTTGAATGAAAAGTTAGCGGATACAAAACAATGTTCCACTAGATTTTTCGTAGGTTCCATCCTACTTAGGATTCCATTCCTATAATAGGCTCGAAGTGGATTCCATTCCACAAATAAATTGGATTTTAAGATGCCAGTGCTTTTCTAGGAGTTTTAACAAAATTTCTAATTAAAAAATAATAAATTACATAAACTCTTGAACTCTTGATAATCTTGATATCTTGAATCTCTATACTATACAGTCTTCATTCGTGGTACCTGCATGATTAAATCCTGCATATACATATATATCTAAACTTATACTGTTAGTATTTATATTTTATATTCTATTCTAAGGTTGTTGTCATCAAAACCATCATCTCACGGACTAACAATCTCCCCCTTTTTGATGATGACAACCTTTGTTTATAAAATATTACTTCTATCCTAATAACTCCCGCTTAATCTATGCCTAACTATTCTATTTTATACTTCTCCTCCATAGTCATCAACAAAAACCATCTCCAAACTATATAACTCCCCCTCATTCTTGGACTAAAATACCTGCATTAATAAACTTATACAATGGAATATAGAATTAAGTGATAATTATATTGATAGACACAATAATGAATGAAAGATTATATACATATCAATGTATAATTATACATGTTTTGTACAACAAACATCAATCCACTCTAAATATCAATCAATATCAAACCAAGCAAAAGCAAATGAAATCTAATCAATCAAAGCAAACAATTCAAACAAAGCAGCCAAATAAAATCAAACGTTACGAGGAACTTCCACCTATCCTTCTTCTCCAAAAATAGGGTCTGCTTTAATAGCATCCCAATTTTCATTGTCATTGGTGAGAGAGACTGGAGGATGTGCCTCGTTATCATCCTTGTGCAGGGAGGAAATCATCCATCGTATTGCATCGAAATGCCTTTCTTGCTCCTTGATCATCTGCATTTGACTCAATTCTAAGTGTCGTTGATTATAAAGAATGAATGAGAGAATATTCTTGAACGAATTAAGAGTTTCTTTAAGATTTTTGGATAAATTATGAATTGGATTAGCCATATTTGGATTTGTGAGAAGAATGAGAGATAGAAAAGATAAGAAATAATATTCAGTGATGAATTCTGGAAGCAATAGGTATTTATAGGTGTAGAAATTCGTTTGAAATGAATAGACATATGTTAGATATTCAAATTTCAAATTCAAAATGAATTGTCATTTCTGACCAGTACATGTCGACATGGTCATAGTGGGTATGTTGACATGGTGTAGTGAAATTTGATGATTTATTTTGATTTTGTGAATAATTGTGTGTGTGCATATATATATTTATATAATATACTAACATTTATTCTGGAGATAAGATAGGCTAGATAACAGAAAAGAAATTCCATTTCATTTCATACTAAGACGATACAACGATTAATCATAAAGAACTACACGAACATTCAAATCAAAATAAATTAAAACAAATACAACGAGATACGAAAAGATAAAACTAGTTAGAGGATGATGACGATGAAAAAAGTCCAAGTTTCTTGCTGACTTTGGAAATGAACTTGTTCATCTTGGATGAAATTTTGTCCAACTTCTTACTAACGGATCGTTTAAGAATCTGTTTATTCTCAACAATCGTCTTTTGATTTTTGAGAAGGGTTTTATTGGATGGATTAGGAGGATAGTCGATGCTTTCCAAAAAAGTTTCACCTTCTTCTACTTCTTCAATTTCCATTTCATCCCCTTCTTCTTCTTCTTCCTCTTCCTCTTCTTCCATTTCCTCATGAGCCAAACGCTCTTCCTTTTCGGCAAGAGTCGCATAAGGTTGAAAAACAAATGCAACTTTCATAAGCAAAATGTTGGAATGATTGAAAACTTTTCTAGAAATAAATTCTTCGCCTTTGAAATCCACTCCAAAATAGTTAAAAATCCGAGTGAGATAAATTCCATGATAGAAAGTGTTCTCACCCATTTCAAGATTTTTAGGACGAAGTTCATCCAAAATAACTTGCGCGCAATTAATGTCATAATTTCAAAAAATAGCAAAGATGCTTTGCAAACTTTTGAAGTAGGATTGTTAAGATTCCCCGATCTTGAGGTCAAGGTATGTTGCAAAAGAAGATCGACAATTCTTTCTTTTGGTCGAAAATTTCGAATTTTGAATTCAAAATTATTGTTCCCATCGAAAATGTGATGAAATGTCTCACAGTCATTTTCATCGATTTTAAAACTAGAAAGATCCATTCTCGTACTCTTGCAATTGAGAATGGTACCCAAAAGATCACAATTCAAAACAATTCTAGTGCCTTTGACACTACTTCAAATTTCGTCCTCATTTCCATTATAAAATCCACGGTTTAAATTCGCATAGAAAATTTTGACAAGATTTGGATAGCTAACAAAATCATTTTGAGAAACATCAACAAGACTAAGAATTTGATTGTTTGAAAAAAGAGAATCAATTTCATAAAAGAAAAATCTTGAAAGATAGCAAACTTTTCGGGATGGACTTTGGCATAATTAGCATAATTGATGTATGCTTTTATTGCCTCTGGATCATTGAAGAGTTGCACTTTTATTTTTCTGGAAATTCTCATAGTAGAGGGGTTGCTTGAAGAAGCCATTAAAGTAGAGAGTAGAGAGCTTGAAGTTTTGAAGAGAGAGTTTGAATTTGAAAATGAGAGTGAAAAGATATGATAAAAGATAGTGAATAAATGGATTCTCAAAGGCCATGTTATCTGGTCAAAAGATGCCTTTTTAGAGAATTGAATGAAGTGAAAAGGTGGAGGGAAATTTAACCATTTGAATTCAATTCTGAATTTCAAATTCTGGTAGCAATGTCGACATCATGGTAGGGACCATGTCGACATGTGCCTATGAATTTCTGTGATTTATTTTTCCTAAGTACTCTAATGTGTATATATATATATACACACTTATTATATTTAATGTATATATATCAGGAATATTATTAGAATTGCAGCATTTTCAGTATATTATTATACTACGAAAATAATAATAAAAATAAAAATAAAATAATAGTAAAAATAGTAAAATAATAGTAAAATTTTTAAAATACAAATAACACACTAATTCAAAATCAATCAATCAAGCAATCAAACATCTAATTTTAAGCATGCAATTTCAACCAATTATATTGTAAATGTGTACCTTTTACCGAGTCCGTTTCTCTGAATTCATCAAAGTCGTGAACTGCCGTGAAACACAAGTTTGAATTATTTGTCTTCTGATCATCATCACTTGAGGACGATCTGAGTCATCTAGAGTAGCAGTAAATGCACGCTTCCGTTTCTTGGCTGGATCATTGTTCATAGGAGGATTTTGCCTATCTGGATAAGGACAGTCTCTTTTGATATGGCCTGGTTCATCACAGTTGAAACATTTGACATTATTTGGAATTACATTCTGATTTATAGAGTTCTTATAGTTGTTTCTCTTAAGATTATTCACCTTTCTGTATTTCAAGAATTTCCTAAAATTTCTAGTTATAAAGGCTATCTCTTCATCATTATCACTGTTTGAGTCTGATCCATCGGTCAATGCATTGAATGCCATTTATTTCTTTTCAGATGCTTTGCTTTCTCTTCTCCCGATCATTTGGACTTCAAATGACATTAGATTTCCAAATAATTCTTCTATCTTTAAAGTACTGATGTCATTTGCCTCTTCGATCGCAAGTGTCTTTTGATCCCATTCTGGAGTAAGAGAATTTAAAAATTTTCTGACTTGATCTTCTTCAGAAAATTCCTTTCCTAAGGATATTAAAGAATGAACAATATCCTGAAATCTACTATACATATCTGCAATAGACTCATTAGGATTCATTTTACATAATTGAAATTGATTTGTAAGCATGGAAATTTTGGTCTGTTTAACTTTTCTTGTTCCTTCGTGAGTTACTTGCAAAGTTTTCCAGATTTCATATGCAGACTTACAAACTGACACTCTATTAAATTCATTTCTATCTAGTGGAAAAAACCGAATATTCATTGTTCATGCCAAAATTGGTCACAAACACCCAATATCATGAAAGCACCCGTTTATGAACACAAATCAGCAACAATCAATATAGAACTCAGATCTAAGCAATAACAATCACAATAATTCACAAATAACAATCGCAAACACAGGATTTATAGTGGTTCGACGATCTTGCCTACGTCCACTCTGAAGCTTATGTCTTTATTGATTCACTTGATGACTTCAATCGATTACAGCGAATTACAATTGATGATAGCTTTCAAATCTGAATACAACAGCGATAATGAAGACTAGAATTGAATCCGACAAGGTCTAGATGTTGAATGGCAGAAGATCCCTTTTCTGTAGCCTTTAGGGTGCTATTTATAGGCGTTGGAGGCCCAGATCTCGCTCAAACTTCGGGAGACTTTTTCTGGCACGTGAGTGGGCCCACGCGACCGACCTCACCAAGTTTTGACTCGATCTGAGATCGTTTCGAACTCCATTCGAGTCGATCAAAAAATGACCCAATCGAGCTGAAACTTGGCAGAACAAACTTTACCTTGTATGGAAGCTACTGTGATAATTTCGTTGCATTTGGATCAGTGGTTTAGGAGATATGATCGATTCAAGTTGTGGTTTTTTGTGAGGGCTGTTGCGTTCGAATCCATTGCTTCGAATCCATTCCCTTCGACTCGATCGGTAATGTGGTTCTTTGGTGACGTGGCGCGCACTCCTCGCATCGATCCTATTTTTTCTCCGAGTCGACCGCTTCGCATCCATGATCTTCGCCTCGTTTGTATCGTTGAATGACACGTCATCCAAGCTAGTTGACTTGGTGGATACGAACGAGTGATTGTTCATGGATTTGAATCTGATGGATGCGAAGATGATCGATATGAAGCAGTGCATGGGTACAAGACCGATCGATTCGAAGTAGGGCATACAGATGGTGATGGATTCGAAGTGCTCTGGACTCGATGGATACGAAACAGTGCTCTAGCATGGATACGAACGTGTTGAGGGGATGACCATCTGATGGATTCGAACCGATCTTTTCGAAGTGACCAATATCATGCCTGATCGGTTCGAACTTGATCGACTCGAAGCGTGTGCAAACCAATGGATTCGAACAAGATGGATACGAATCCTATGGGTTCGAAATGAGCATCTCCTCCACTTTTTGATGGGTTCGAACGACATTCTTTGGCTAACTTGCATCGATCATATCTCGTTCATATGACCTCCGATTAACCTGAAATTTGAAACACTGGCTTTCATGGCTTTGCATGTCATGTCCTATCATTTGCAGCCTGATCCGGGCTCGAACGAAATTCATCGATATCCATAGCGAAGTGAAGTACAACCAATCTCTAAGACGAACTGTCTTTTGTTTTTGACCGATCTTTTGGTATCACGGCTTTGCCAAAAAGTGGGATAACATTTGCCCCCCGAAACATGCCTTGCGGTAGGAAGGCATGTTTTGTAATGCCATGAGCTGGATGTTCATATCCTATTGATGTCCTGCAAAGGAAGTTACAGTTTTATGTGACCTCAAATAACGACCGTTCGGGATCGAGATACTTGAGATGAAGTGCGACCGTTCATGGTCAAGCGCCTAACTTTAAATGACGATCGTTCGGGATCGAGCTATTTGAGGTGAAGTGCGACCGTGCGCGGTCAAGTGGCGGACCTCAAATCACGACCGTTCGTGATCGAGCCATTTGAGGTGAGGTGAGTTGTGCCGTTCGGGGCGAGTTGTGACCGTTCGAGGTTGGGCGCCGTTCGAGGCGAATTGTGACCGTTCGTGGTCGGGTGCCATTCGAGGCGAATTGTGACCATTCGAGGTCGGGCGCCGTTCGAGGCGAATTGTGACCGTTCGAGGTCGGGCGCCGTTCGAGGCGAATTGTGACCGTTCGCGGTCGGGTGCCGTTCGAGGCGAATTGTGACCGTTCGCGGTCGGGTGCCATTCAAGGCGAGAGAGTGTGCCCGGGAGGGCTTAGTATTATCGATGCCAGGGTCACGTTCGGGTGAGTTCCTAGACCGTTTGTGTGCCTATTGGAGGCGAATAAGTGTGCCCGGGGGGGCTTGGTATTGTTGATACCAGGTTCACGTTCGAGTAGGTCCTTGGATCATTTGTCAGGGCATATCGCCATCTCAGAGCATGCCTAAGGACCGTTCGTGACCCCGTACATGTGTAGGTAGCTTAGCCATTTCAGAATTATCAGAATCAAATATCTATTCAACAGATGATCTTTAAAATAGAAATGTCCAAACAAACCAAGTCTAAGTGTCCAAATCAAAATGAAACAAAAGCAAAGCAAGGATGTCAAAGTGTAAGTTCTCACTACGAAACGGTCAAGGATCATTCAGAGCATGCCTGGGGATCGTTTGCGATCTCATACATGTGTAAATGATTTAATTGTGTTAGTGGGAAGCTTACGACTTGTTCAACGTTATTTCAATCAATTGATAATCAAACGGTGCCTTGATTCAAGGTCGCCTGTAGCTGATGTAGACGGTGGTCGCTCTGGTTCCACCGCTGGAGTTCGCCTCCTCACATACTGAAGTAGCATACCGTTCCTGATATGCCCTTCCACCTCGTCCTTTAGATGCCTACAATGATTAGTGTTATGACCATTCAATTCATGAAATACACAAAACTTATCTGATTTTCTTTCGTCAGAAGTCGGATCCCTTCGCATCGGTCTACGATACGGAACCTACTCTTTGGTATCCTGATAAATTCGTTCCAGACTCTCATTCAGCTCAGTGTAAGTGGTGAATCGTGCCTCTCTCCACAGTCGCTTTGGCCCATTACCACTATCCTCAGCCTTTCGTTTTCCTTTATCCTTGCCTGAGTCCTTTTCGAGAGGCTTTTTGTCTTTAAGCACATAAACCTCTATTCCCTCTCCTTCTTCTCTTTCTGCATTCGCATTCTCTAATCGTAAAAGCTTTTCGGCCTCGTCGTAGAATTCTCCTAGATCCACAGGTGGATCTTTAGTCAATGAATTTTTGAACTCTGTGCCGTCTGCTACTCCGGACACAGCTGCCATCACAACCATAGATGGATCTGCTCGATCCACCGAAGTTGCTGCTGCATTGAATCGCGTTAGATAACTCCTCAAAGTTTCTCCGGTTTTCTGCTTTAGGGTTTCCAAAGTCATCACATTCTTGGGTCTCGCAATGTGAACCCTGAATTGCCTCATAAATCTCTCAGTTAAATCATTCCATGTTCCGTGGATCCACTCTCTAGCTGCCTGAACCATAATGCTGCAATATCCGCCAAGTACAATGGAAAGCACAGGGCCATAACCTCCTCTGATGCCCCCAGCACTTCCATATGCCTCATATACTTCGTCAGATGAACCGTCGGGTCCGTTCTCCCATTATACATGTCCAACGATGGTAACTTGAAACCGGTGGGTTCCTAGCTCATCTGATTGCTGGAGAAAAGGACTCCTATTAACATCCTCCAAATCTTTGTTTACCAAACTTCCTCTCATAGCTCTTCTAACCATCTCCGCCAATCTGTCATTGTCTTCGAGACACAATCTTCGTTCATCACTTTCAACTTGCCCCCCGAGTTCACGAGGGAACTCTGGGATCTACCACCTTGACTAAGCGTTCACTCCTCTGCTACTCCCGGGTTGCGCAGATGCTCCTCTCCCTCTCTCCGAGATTGGATCAACATTCTCCATGTGTGTGCCCCATAGTTTAGGTGCCACGCCGGATGGTCCTGCTCCGTTGTGAACTCCATCCGCTTCTCTATTCTGTGCTCCAAGTTGCCCTATCTGTTGAAATAAACTCTGGATCAACTCCTCATGTTTCTTCATCATTGTCTCCATCTCGTCCCTAGTGATGAAGATCGATGCTTGATTCGCTCCCGAGGAAGCCTCTTGACTTCCTTGGTGTTCACTTCGCTCTGGCCTTGGCCTTCTTCTTGATTGTCTCGTCATAATTTCTCAAATCTAAACTTTCAGACTTTCTGAATCAACTTCTAATTGGTAGAACTCCTGAATTAGCCTTCTCAGTGAAAGCACCAAAATGTTCACGCCAAAATTGGTCACAAACACCCAATATCGTGAAAGCACCCGTTTATGAACACAAATCAGCAACAATCAATATAGAACTCAGATCTAGGCAATAACAATCACAATAATTCACAAATAACTATCGCAAACACATGATTTATAGTGGTTCGGCGAAACTTGCCTACGTCCACTCTGAAGCTTATGTCTTTATTGATTCACTTGATGATTTCAATCGATTACAGCGAATTACAATTGATGATGGCTTTCAAATCTGAATACAACAGCGATAATGAAGACTAGAATTGAATCCGACAATGTCTGGATGTTGAATGGCAGAAGATCCCTTTTCTGTAGCCTTCAGGGTGCTATTTATAGGCGTTGGAGGCCCAGATCTCGCTCAAACTTCGGGAGACTTTTTCTGGCACGTGAGTGGGCCCACGCGACCGACCCCACCAAGTTTAGATTCGATCTGAGATCGTTTCGAACTCCATTCGAATCGATCAAAAAATAACCCAATCGAGCTGAAACTTGGCAGGAACAAACTTTACCTTGTATGGAAGCTACTGTGAAAATTTCGTTGCATTTGGATCAGTGGTTTAGGAGATACGATCGATTCAAGTTGTTGTTTTTCGTGAGGGCTGTTGCGTTCGAATCCATTGCTTCGAATCCACTCCCTTCGACTCGATCGGTCACGTGGTTCTTTGGTGACATGGCGCGCACTCCTCGCATCGATCCTAATTTTTCCTCCCAGTCGACCGCTTCGCATCCATGATCTTCGCCTCGTTTGTATCGTTGAATGACACGTCATCCAAGCTAGTTGACTTGGTGGATACGAACGAGTGATTGTTCATGGATTTGAATCTGATGGATGCGAAGACGATCGATACGAAGCAGTGCATGGGCACGAGACCGATCGATTCGAAGTAGGGCATACAGATGGTGATGGATTCGAAGTGCTCTGGACTCGATGGATACGAAACGGTGCTCTAGCATGGATACGAACGTGTTGAGGGGATGCCCATCTGATGGACTCGAACCGATCGATTCGAAGTGACCAATATCATGCCTAGTCGGTTCGAACTCGATCGACTCGAAGTGTGTGCAAACCGATGGATTCGAACAAGATGGATACGAATCCTATGGGTTCGAAATGAGCATCTCCTCCACTTTTTGATGGGTTCGAACGACATTCTTTGGCTAACTTGCATCGAACATATCTCGTTCATACGACCTCCGATTATCCTGAAATTTGGAACACTGGCTTTCATGGCTTTGCTTGTTATGTCCTATCATTTGCAGCCTGATCCGGGCTCGGATGGAATTTATCGATATCCATAGCGGAGTAAAGTACAACCAATCTCTAAGACGAACTGTCTTTTGTTTTTGACCGATCTTTTGGTATCACGGCTTTGCCAAAAAGCGGGATAACATTCATTGCTTTAGAATTATTTTTTGCAACAGTCTTTTGCTCAATGGTCCACTGTGCAAAATTAGTTGTGGGTTCGGAATATTCAGTTTGTGTGATATTCCAAGTATCTAATCCTACAGGCTATAAATTTATTTTCATCCTACATTCCCAATATGCATAGTTACTGCCATTAAAAAGTGGTGGTCTGACAGTAGACTGACCTTCTACAAATGAACTAGTGACAGGGATACTAGTGTTAGTAACAATACCAGTGTTGGTAGCCTTTTTGAATTTTTTTTCAAAAATCAGATTATGAAACTTTGAAAACCTTGCTCTGATACCAAATGTGAGAAATGCGGATTAAGAATCTTAAGTCTAGAATAAACACTAGGAGGGGGGTGAATAGTGTTTTAGAGAATTGTAAAATCTTTTTGAGTTTTTGTTAATTTAAACACAAATATATGCAATATTCAGACACAGATATGATCACAGAATCAAACACGAATGCAAATACAAAATAAAAGCAGTAAAGGAAAGAACACACAAGATTTTATACTGGTTCACAATTACCCTACATCCAGTCCCGCACACAAGTACGGATTTCCTTTCAAAAACAATCTTTACAATTACACCCTCGATTTCAAGGCAACGAGGTACACCCTCCAGAATCACAATCCTCTGGGTAGAGATACTTGATTTCCCGTGCAACAAGTTCACCCAATTGATTTCCCAAGGCTACAATCACACCTTATCTCGCTTGATTGATTTCCAAGGCTACAATCACACCTTTTCTCGCTAAGTTGATCACAAAAAGCCTAAACTCTGAATAGCACTGAGGATCTTGTTGAGATTGTGATGGAGAATCAAACCAGAAATGATCTAGTTAGATTCAATGTTGATTCCGACAGAGTAATGGTAAGAATATGTATATAGAAATGTGGAAGAAGAAGAGGAGTGAAAAACCAGAAAATCTATATTAAAATTCGTTGAAACTAACCCCTATTTATAGAACAACAACAACTATGTCTATTCGTGAAGAGTTATGGCGAATAGACACTTCTTTTGAAATCTGAATTTTGAAACCAACTGACACCATGTCGACATGGGGTACTTGAGCATGTCAACATCCCAAGGGGATTTTTGGTGTTTTGATTTTCTTTGAAAATAACCTTTATCTTATATTAAAACTATTTTAAACTTTATAAATATACTTGACTATAATTAAAATACATAAGTAAATTTAGAGAATAATATATGTAGAATTTTACTACAATTTTATATTTAAATCTAAGTATAAATATTTAAAAGTTAAATATATTATATTTAAAAGATAGTTTAAAATCAAGGATAATTTGACTTTGAAATTAAAGATTATTTTATGGCTAAAAGTATTTAAAATTAGGATAGATGTTTTTGATTCTTTTAAAAGGAAGGTTATGAAATCATTTTGAAAACAAGATATAATTTTGAAAAATCATTTTGAATAAAAAGTTAGCGGATACAAAACAATGTTCCACTAGATTTTTCGTAGGTTCCATCCTAGTTAGGGTTCCATCCCTTTAACAGGCTCGAAGTGGATTCCATTCCACGAATAAATTGGTTTTTAAAATGCCAATGCTTTTCTAGGAGTTTTAACAAAATTTCTAATTAAAAAATAATAAATTACTTAAACTTTTGATAATCTAGATACTCATGAGTCTTTCAATCTTGATATCTTGAATCTCTATACTATACATTCTTCATTCTTTGTACCTGCATGGTTAAATCCTTCATATACATATATATCTAAACTTATACTGTTAGTATTTATATTTTAAAATCTATTCTAAGGTTATTACCATCAAAACCATCATCTCACGGACTAACAAATTGTGCTAAGTTCTACGAACAAGAACCTTCCGAGCCTTAAATGACTTGGATAATCTATCAACCATTAGTGATCTATAGCTTCATGAAGGGAAACTGCTAAGATTTGTAGCATTACGAGTTATGGAAGAATAGAAAAGACAAATGGATCCTTACAATCCTGAAAAATGGAGTCTGAATCCAATCCATGTAGAATCGACTTCAGTCTTTGCCCTGAAAGGACAATGTAAATAGGATGGCACCTCCTCAAAACTAAGAAAGGAAATCCAGCTTAAAGTTTAAGGAACTATCTTTGAAAGTGAGATAATAAGGGACTTTTATTATGTCACTAAAATGTGGGAAACTGTGCTCGATCAATCTTGCAAGACAAATGAAGTACCAAGCTCTCTGAAAAAGAAGTTCACCCCTTATGCGAAACCTAAAGTAAGGAACAAAATACTAAGCATCAGCTAAAAGGACTAATCTCTAATCATGGCTTCCAAAAGATCGCATCCTCACCACTTCTCTTAAGAACATCTATTTCTTGACTAAGGATGAGCTTGCCTCTTAGCCTTCGTAAAAAAAGAGAACCAAATTTGAAAGAAATCATGGAAAGTCATATTGTCACTATCATCCTGCAAATGGACATAATACCGATCAATGCCGAAGCATGGAGGGAATAATCATCATTTTTTAAGGCAAGGAAAACTCAATCAATTTTTACAAGGATGTTAAGCCATTCATCATTAAAGATTTTCTGAATAAAATAAGTGCATATACATAGCCATTAAATGCTTGATCTCATGAGATCCCGATCATCAAAGGACTCAGCCATCAAAGGCTTATGCCCATAAGAGGTCCCGGCCATCAAAGGCCCCAGCCATTAAAGACTTGACCGCAAGAGGTCTCGACCATCAAAGGCTTAAGCCTTTTGTGCACGCCATCAAAGGCCTTATTGAAGCCTCCTAGAGGGAGGTCGGGTAAGCCTTTATTGCCTGCCATCATATGACCTCAATAAAGCATTAGGAATGCCTTTAGCGCCGTCATCAAAGGCCTCACAGAAGTGCCTCCGAGTTGAAGGTCGGGTAAGCCTTTAATGTTGTCATCAAATGCCTCACTAAGGCACTAGGAAAGCCTTTAACCCCTGCCTACATGGCCTGGTTTAAGCCCCTCCTAAAGGAAGGATGGGGTTTAATGCCTGCCATCAAAGACCTCATTGAAGCACCGAAATCTTCAAAATAAAGATCAACCAAAATCATAGCCAAGTGGTGCATCAAAGTTGATGAAAATCAGAGCCAACTATTGCATTAAATGAAATTAAGTTTTTAATGGAAGGTCCATCAAATATGGGGTATTTATATCTCCCAACAAATGTAATTCTTAACCACCAGACAAGATATTTTGGTCTTATTTTATAATTTCTGGATATTGATTTCTGGTCTTCTATTATTATTGCTATATATTAATTTCTGGTCTTCAATTATTATTGTTAGATATAGATGTCTGGTTTACTACTATTAATATTAAGTTTTATTTTCTAATCTTCTTCAAATTCCAGATTGAGCTTCAAGGCATCTTTAAGTCGGTTTTGAGCTCAAAACTTAAAATGAATCTCCATTAGTAAAACAAACTACTGGATGTTTAAATCAAGCTTAGTCATCAAAGTTCTTAATTTTCAAATCAAGCAGAAAGTTAATCTACACAGTGGAAAGCTCAAATATGGAAAAGTGAAAGCGATTTCAGATCAAAATCGAAATTCACTTCATAATTATATACCCTGTATTTGAGGTAACTTCCATTCAATTTTAAATTTATTTAACTAATACATTATGTACAAAGTAGCAGGTATAAAAAGTAAGTATAAAAGGAAGCTAGCAAATTATCACTAAAGCTCAACATTTTGTGCAGTCTCCTTTAGATCCTGGGAAATTATGGAGTCAACAACATGGTGAATAGCAGCATCCTGGAGTTTTTTGAATTTCTTTTCTTTTTTGCAAACCGTATCTGCATCGTCGATTGAAGTATGTTGGCCATTAAGAGTGCATTGGAGAGTCTTATTGGATTCTCGTAAAGTTTTGAATGTGCTATTCAACTCTTCGATCTTATGTTTGAAAGTATATCTCTCACGCTCAAGCTTTTGAACTTTGCTCTCGTATTCGAAAATAAGTTGAGAAACATTCTCATCCTATTACCTTTTTGCCACATGATGAGATCGTTTCATTGCTTAAACACAGAGGCGGATTTAGCAAGGTAGGGAATTCTTGTCTTGTCGAAGAATAAGATTTAGCATTTCTTCTAGGAATAAGGGTAGTGAGACCAGCTTCACCCTAACTCACAATAAGATCTAGTGATTAATAGTGAACATGACTCTATATTAAATCTACTTCAAGATCATTTATTCTTTGATATAATTTGTCATCACTGCATCAGTTTTGAATGAAAGACCAGGCTCGCAAATTGAGTTAGTTCTCTCTTTTAACGCCTAAAGCTCTTTCTCACTTTTTTCAATTGATCCTCAATATGACCAGTTGTTTTGTTATAAGTCCTAATCATTGATTTCAGTATAAAATAATTCCTATGTCACTCTTGCATTATAGGATTATCCGAGAATCGAAAAGTTGAGTGGCCTCGAGATGATCTTTTTCTTCCGCGTAAGATAGCAACCTATCCTTAATTTCAGTAATTCACGAAACATACAGAGAATCAGATGCACATACTAATTGAGTCTCCTAATAAGGATGAAGGGGACGAGAATTAATGTATGAAAAACAAAATTTTCTATTAACAATAAACAAAGTTCACAAGTAATACAAAATTAAGGATATATCACAGTTCTATTTACAAAAAAATTTAATCAACATTAAAAGTCCCAAGACTGCGATTTTAGTTTTTTAGAATCAAAGGATGCCTTAATTCCTTCCCAGGTGTAAACGGGAGGGAACCGATGATAATCCCACTCCCTGATTTGGGGACAATCACGACAACATATCATTTTGGTATGATAAGATCGGATTTCACTGAGTAACTTTTCCTTTCATCACCTAGGAAGTTAAAGTAGAAATGAGGGTAATGTATGTGGACTTCTTGTAAATTTCTAAGGAAGCAATGTTTTGCCAATTTCGATGTTTTGAAAATCGAATTTTTTTCCATAAAATCTCTCTTTAACTTGAAAATTTTACCCAAAAAGTCATTGGGAACCGGACTGCACGAGAGGTTTTTATTTTGTAATAATATGTTGAAAGGAAGTTAAAGTTAGCATAAGAAACTAAAAGGGTAAAATTCGTAAGTGAACCGAGTAGAATATTACGAACATTCAGGTTCATACAAAATTTATTTTTTGCACATTTCAGAAATGAATTTCTTTTTATTGTACTTAGTCTTTCAGCGGGAAGAGAGTTAAAAGAAAGTAGGACAGATTCTACTTTAAGAAGGTTCGAACATATCCTGTGGTAGGGATCAGACCCATAAATGTCCAAATATCTACGATGAAAGCATCGAAGCAAACCACCAAAGTTATCATCTAAGTATGAGAAATCGATGAATTTAACCCTACAATAAGTTTATACAAAAACTCTTCTAGGGAATCCTTGTAACACCCCATAATTTGGCGTTAGTTATTTTATTAGTTAGTTAATTAATTAGGCTCCAAAATTGAAATTTATGCAAACGATGGAATTTGACCATGAAATTTGCACTATTGCATTAGTAGTGAAATTCTGAGCAACTTTCATATTTGGAATTTTGCGATCAGAGTCAAAATGAAAAGTTACGGATTAAAAACGAATTCAAAATGAAAATAAATAAATAAGAAAAATTAATATTTATTAGCTAATTGCCCAAGCCCACATGCCGACTTGTCATTAGGACCAATCGTCCTCTATCAGTCGACCGATGCTCTATGGATGGTCGGCCAATCGCCTTCGACGGTTAGGGTGAGCTAGGCCACAACGGCCTAGGTTTAATATTTTAAATCAAACGTTCGAGGTTGATTCTTATCCCTACAAATTCAGGTCGAAGCACAATTCTTAATAAGCTAAGTCCAATGTCTACTTAAGATAATATAAGTAAAGACTTAGGATAGTTAATTGGACTTAGTAGGTTAGTGATGCAAGGTCAATAGAGTCATTCGATGGAAAACTACACTTCACTTTGAGGCTACCAGCAGTCGGGTGCACTTACTACTGATGTGAGATATCAATAATCCTAGGAGTCGTGACATCATAAGAGATTGGGCTTGTTTTCTTAATTGGAAAGTATTAAGTGATCCAAATTTGAAATTAGGGGCGGTGAGGGATATCTCCATAGGTGTTCGAATCTGGTTTAAGGTATTAAGTGGCTGTAGGGTCTTCCTCTTTCCTAAAACGAAGTATTAAGTAACCTAGCAAGATTCAAAATAAATAAGAATGTCTCTAAAAGGGTTTACTTCAATGTTGAGGTATTAAGTAGTCGTAGGGGCCGCCTCCATATCGAAAGAAGTAACCTAATGAGATTCCATATTTATAATTAAGAGTGATGGTGGATATTTTGGGAAGGGTTCGCTTCAGGTTTGAGGTATTAAGTGACCATAGGGTCTACCTCATTTCTATAAAAGAAGTATTAAGTAGCCCAATGTAATTTCCAAGCAATGTCAGCTAGATAGTACAAGTGAGGATTCCGCCTTGGGGTTAGGTATTAAATGAAAAAGGCCTACTTATGAATGGGTGTTAAATGGTCAAGGTCTACCATGTCCTTATTAATGAGTTATTAAGTGGATTGGGTACAGTCTCTCATATTGCTAAGGCCGTAATAACCATAGTACCAGTGGGGTATCCTCCTGGGGATAGGTATTATATGATAGGGACCTGCCTAGAATATAGGTATTAAATGGTTAGAAGTCCGCCTAGTCCTTTTTAAATGTATTAAGTGGCTCGGGTACTATTTATTACATGGCTACAATTTTATCGACGATAAATGCGGTAATAGTTGGACATTAAATGTTGGAAGTCTTAAATAGTGGTTAGAAGTCTTTATAGCTAGGACTCGTCGACCACAGACAACATTGTTAGGAAATCACATTGGGAATAAATCCTAAATGACACCATCTACATTGATTTAGGTCTTAAATGAAGGGGCATACCTTGCTTGAGGTCTTAAATGGAAAGTCTACATATTTATCTTTCAAAAGTATTATAGAAGCCCGCTTCATATTTAGAAGTATCTAGTGGCAAATGGGTTTGGAAGTATTGTGTGGTTGATAATGTCTTTATCGGTATTTGTTCCATGGGATGGGGCAGCAAGCAATCGTGTGTGCAATGCAAGAATAGATCAGAATTGGTAACCTTAACGACCATAACTATTAAATGGAAACCAATCAATATAAATTTATGTTATGGAAAGTTTATAGATTTTCCAATCACATAATGTTGTTCTGACTCCCTCCCATTACAACCCACATGATAGATTTAGAGGAATGAGATGTTTTAGCCGAATGTGCTTTGTTGATGGAAAAGTCTTCTTTTCTCTCATGCTCGATGCCAATGTGACCATCTGCTATTCAAGAAATGCTATTAATTCTAAGATTGTAGTCATAGTCAGTATTCTTATCATATTATTGTTTCAGCTATGAGTTTAGATTTCAATCAATCTCTGATGATGACTATGCTTATTTGCAGGCACCAAATACAATGATCCGTGCTTTGATGGACTTGGATTTCGATTTTTTTCGAAATTTAGGTCCATTAAGGAATGGGTTGTTGTAATTCTTGACATCAATCAGCATCTAGAAGCGAGTCGTCAGTTCAGAATTCTCCTTCATGAGTATTTCCTAGTGATGACGGGCTTTCTTCATCCAGGGAGCAATTTTTCATTCCTGGAAGAATCCTAACTTCGATGCACTTCCAGCAAGTTTCTTATATTTTTCGAACGGCTTACTATAATATTTCATTTACTTGTCCAACTCTCTACTTAATCGATCAATTTCTATTTGTTTCTTTTTTAGTGTGGTTTCATAGAGGCATTTTGGTTTTCTACTTAACAAAAATAATCGATGTGTTAACTAAAAACTATTATATAACTTAACACATTTGAATAAAGTGACATATACTTGGGAAAGCGAATTGACGACGAAGAGAGTCCCTTTGTTCTTGGGTCCTTGCTCTCGAGCAGCACTACCTGTTTTAGAAGAATCATTTTTCGAAAGATCTGATAAGTTGGTAGCTTCAGCATCCTGGGTAGTTGAGTCCAAATTAGCTTCACCAGATCCATCCCTCTAACTTGGCTCCTAATAAAATCTTGCTCTATCACCTCTATTACCTCCATTATCACCATTATCATCATCATCATGATAATCTCCATCATCTTGATCCTCATTGTCATTGTCACCGTCATCTTTACCTTCCTCCTTATCATGTTTTGGCCCTTCATCAACTGGAGCATCATCGAATGCAAGATTAGAGCATCTTCTAATGATTTGTCCTTCTTGGCTAGTTTTGGTTTTTTTTGACAAACTTAGAGTTTTCTTTAGTAAATCTCTCTAGATCTGCTTTGAGTCCATCAAATGAATTATTCCAAATTTTTCACTCTCTCTTCTAGTAGTTATCTAGGTTTTCCTTCTTCTTCAAAAGAAGAAGTGAGCTTGCCTTTTTCTATGATCACCTCATCTCTTTCCCCAATAATGTCGATCATATCATTTTGAGGCGAAGTAACTTTCCCTTTAAGCTCATCAACTTCATCTGAAGGTACCTGAAAGGCGCCTCGTAAGAGGAACATACGCTTTTCTACCCAAAATATGTAGTCCGTATAAGTTAAAACAGAATCTATAAAATTAAAGCTACCCAGTAAGCAGGAAAACGTACAGCTATGAGTTGTTTGAGAATAAGAAAAAGTTGGTCATCAAAGTAAATCAGACGTTGCGATGACCCGAGAGAAGAAAGGGAAGGCGATTAAATAGCCAACTGTGCAAGTTCTTCAAAATTCAATGATGAGGTTCGAGTTTAAGTCCTCGAAGGAAGAGGATCATCTGGAGAGAGAATTAAGTCGAGTTCAGTGCATATGCAACTGATAGTGTTAGAGAAGTGGGGAATATAATATTAAGAAGGGGGTTGGGGGTTGTAGCCTCCTTGGATATCCAAGTTTGAACCTCTATGGGCTTTTTCGAAGCCTTTCCCAAACAAGATGCTTCGGGACTTGGATCAATGTTTATTTGCTCCATCTAATCTATGATAATGGGAGTGAAGTCATCCATAAATTTAGGCCTCTTATCTTAGGGAGAAAAATGACAATAGAAACATCATCACCTATTTCATCTTCATCTAATTCTTTGATGGCTTGAATGATGAAATCTTTATAGGAGACAGTCTTAGTTGGTTAGGACGAAGCCATAACTTCAACTTTACTTTTTCCCCTTTTCAAAGATTTTTTTTGTCTTTTTTTGGAGTAACAAGAGTGGATGAACCTAAAACAAAAATGAAGTTTATAAGCTGATAATATTAGAAATTCTGTTTTTATCCATATTAGAACCTATCAGCAGCATTGGGTTGAATTGGAGAATTGGAGGTGAAAGATTCTGATTCTTTTATCACCAATGGGCTTCCTCCTCTAGTGTTGAGTCTGACTTTCGGGGGTTCTTCCAAAACTTTATGGCATTTCAAAATGATAAGTACTTAAGGAGATTAGTCAGAGTCAATAACCTGAGCTTGTACCTCATACTCTCTACTGCTTTAGTTAAGGATAGTACAATCTTTTGATCTTCATGCTTTAGCATTTTAAGAGCAGAATCTGATCAGAAGCATTAATTGGAAAAAGGTAATGAGTGGGCATGGTGTAAAAAAATGATAGTAACAACTTACCGGGAGGAGAAAATATTCCTCTAACGTTAGAAAAACACTTGGAGATAAAATATTTAGTTTATCATTACCTCGCTTTGTTAACACCTTCAGAGATCATGCTTTTTAAATAAGGATGAATGCAGTGTAGTTGACGATATGGTTGTTCGCCAACTTTAGCAGGAATTACTATAGAATGGAGGATTTTAGGGCTAAGGGAAGAAACCCTGCTACTTGTGCCAGAAGTTCTAAGCAGGTCAAATATATGTATGAATTAGGCAGGAATTAGATGGAAGTAATGCCAAGTGCTCCAGATATCTTTGAAGAAAGCCTTGAAACAAAAGATAACCAGTATGCCAAATATGTACCGCAGTAAAGGTAAAGTATTCCTCAGGTGGAATGATAATAATATTTAAAGGACCTGACTTCTATTCCAGTAATTCCAAACTGATCAAGAATAGAATCTACTTCTTCTTGGGTCGTTATATACGATGGATTCAAAAGATTGCCTTCTTTCTTGCCAACCGAGAGAGAAGATTTGGACCTCTTGCTAGATTTATTAGTAAGCTTCATGTTGTCTTGTTGACCTTCCATTAACCTATCAGGTGGTATTATTCTAAACTTGAGAAATTATTATGTTTACACTATAGGAAAATTTAATGTGTTGTTGTCTAAGTAATCTATCAATATCCAAATGACAAAGTTTGAATTAACTAGTAGCGGAATAATATTAGATGGCATACGAAGAATTTTTAGCAAATCTAAGTTTTAATCTTTATAATAAACCCCATGAGAGAACATTACAAAATTTGAATAGGAATAAGCATGTAATGAACTTAGGATTCAAAATGATAATAAGCTTGGCAACTATAATTAACAAAATAGTAATAAATGTCGTCGATATTAATGAACAATGGCAATGTAGTTCATTGATAAGAAAACGGTTCAGTTACTCACAATGTGTTAAAGAAAATAGTCTACATATGAAGGTGTTAAATGAAGCTTAGTTCATGACATGAAAAGTACTCATGAAGAAATAACAATAAACAAAGAACTCGTTGACTTCAAATTAAGCCTTTATGAATCAATGTCAAAAGCAAGCGACGTTGACCATGATTGAATATCGTCGCCTTTAACTAATATATGTTTTCTCTTAAAATTGGAAAATTATCATATTTTGACTTAATTATTAACAACAAAATATGGTAAGGTGTCAAAATGATGGGTTAATAAAGAGATTTGTTGGCATAGTGGGACATGCTAGATCACAATGTCGACTTTAATTATGTAAAGATGATAAATAACTCATTCTAATAATGATGATATTTATAATTTCATGTGGACTGCCAGCAAAAATAAGTAATGAAAATGAGAGTTAGTAGTGGTTAGACAACATTCAAGAGTAATAATGACGACAAGTATCATAAAGCAATATCGAATATTGCAGCTATAGAGAAAGTTTGAAGTAGTAAAAATTGCCGACATCAATGAATGACAATGACAAGAGAGAACGACTATCGATGAATGACGATGACATGGGTCAACACATATTAATAACTGATAACGTCAACTATAATCAATTAACTCTGCAACTTATTAAAATGCACTATTTTTTGGCAATAAAAAGTTATCGCATTACATTTTAATCTATAGTAGTTTAATGAAGTGTCTGGCGATGTCGGGGAGCATGCCAATATTACAACGTCAACGTTAACTAAGACCATAATGATCGATGTCGCATCTAATTGATTAAGTGGCCTATGTTACTCCCAATATAAGGGTTTTGAATCAAAAACGTCAACTGATGAAATAAAGAAGGCATATAGCACATTGTTAA
Organism: Allium cepa; assembly: GCA_030765085.1. Classification (NCBI taxonomy): domain Eukaryota; kingdom Viridiplantae; phylum Streptophyta; class Magnoliopsida; order Asparagales; family Amaryllidaceae; genus Allium; species Allium cepa. The sequence continues at coordinate 67,623,226 of CM060935.1, forward strand.
TTGTAAGTGTAATACTAACATTGAAGAGCATTGTATTAACATTGTTAATGACATCGTGAAGGAAGATAGTGAAAATTGATATCGGTTTTTAGGTCCAGTACGTTGCATACTTTAATAAATAAACTTAAAACTTATCAGCTTTCATACTAACATCAACCAAGTATCAAGGCCTATTTGTACGGTGTAGAAACATTGCGTTAATGGATTGTCAACTAGGTTAATCAACCTACTTGGAGTTTATGGCACCATATCGAGGACATCAACATGAGTCTAAATAGTTGAGGAATCGGGTCGGATATGCTACCGTTTTCATCATAAAACAGAAAATCCCCAAATCCCTAAATCAACACTACCAAATAACTAATTTAATATCATGGAAGATGAATAACAGGTCACAATAAAATTTGGGTTATTAGGACCAAACAACCAAACTCGATTGCTAATTTCATAAGTAATACAAATGCGTAAAGCCCTAGTTACAACTTCAACATAAAATCCATGAAAAACTAATATATTGGTTAATTAAGAAATGAACTGTAATTGAGTATTAAAAAGGCTATTAAAGAGTTTGAGCTTGTAGATGATTTTGAGAATTTAATTCTTTGTTCAAGTTTTGAAATTATAGGTAAAGTAGAAAGGGAAGTGAAGCTTATGTATTTATAAAGAAAAGTAAGCAAATGGGTTTAGTTGGATTTGATTCAAATGAATAAATAGATCAACATAAGAAGACCAAAAGGAGGGAAAAAGAATGACATCGAGGATATTGACCTGAAAAGTCAATGATTTCTTTACCCTAGGGGACAAATATTACGACCATCATCATCATCATCAAAAATATTAAAGGAAACAGTCCTAAAGAATAGTGATGTCACTTTCATTAGCCTCAATGAAGCCCATAACCATTAAGTGCAAACGTCGTCTTCCATAAGTCACAACAGCCATCGAAATAATATTATCAAGGCTCATGATTTCCGAAGCAATGTTGAATTAAGTCATATCCTATCAATGTTGATGTTGCCAAAGTCAACCATTCTTAATACTGCTGGTGATCAGAGTTATTAAGTACCGATGGTGTTCTCCATCCCAACGTCGTTGCTCAACGAAACTGCCATGTAAAGAGAAATACAAGTTATAAATATTGTCGAGGTTCAATGTTATTACATGTCGACTCTTATGAACATACTTGGGAGACACCATCCATCTACATATGCAATGTTGATGACTATCATCATCAATATCCACAAGTGCAGTTAATACCGCATTTGGTAAGCATCAGTATTTGAGGGTCATCAATGTCACCACTGTTCAATGCCACCAACCATCAATCAAAGGAGGTTTCAAATTGTGGAGTTGTTGTCGTTGATATTCATGATGAGAACCATTAATGCACCCAAGAGGTATGTCAGAATGCTTCTACTAATGTCGCCTTTCATCCATGTTCATAAAAGTTGATCGACAAAGAAGGAACTATCATCATCGAGTTTAGAGATGCCAAGAGTTGACCCTATTGCATCGATCCTGAAGTTTAGCAATGTGAAAAAAAAATATGCCAGGTTTGATGTTCGATGATGCTTTAAATGCCAAAGCCAATAGAATACCCACCTTAATGATTGATAACCCTACTAATGCCGAAGTCAATAGACGTCGAAGGCTGTCACTTGCCGAACCATATAAATATGGACCTAGGGGCTTTATTGAAGGGGGCGATTTCTTGTTGAAGGTCAGCCATGTTGTATAAAAATAAATAATATTGTTTAAGAAGAATCTTGTTCAACGGCTTCATCATTACAAAGAATACTTACAAATGATAAGTTCACATGGCAATGAAAAAATAAAAGAAAACGAATGAAGCTTCTTCATCAAGATATGATTCACAAATCGAACTTTCACCTCGTGCTTTTTGATTTTTTTCCCAAATGATTCAAGTACCAATTACAGAATCAATTCAATTAAAATTTACTTATCTAAATTTGAATTTTACATTAAAATTAATATGACGGATATTTAATATTACATTTCAAATAGATATATCCATCCATATTGCATAGGACCTCGAAGAAGTACTTGGATGGAAGATGAACATGTAAATGCTCCATTGCATTAAAGAATCCTAAAGGAAGTATTTTATTCAGTTTGTAAAGCATTGTAAGGATATTCTTTTCAAGTTTACATATACACTCGACTTTTAACATAGTCGAACAAAGCACTTTATAAAACAAACTTAATTCTGTCATAACACTGCATACTTTTACGGTTAACGGTTCTTTGAAAACTATGGGAATAAATTTTCCATCATGACATGGCAATCGTGAATTTTCATCCCACTCAATTTATTGGTTTTAAAGTCAACATATCTATGGAGATTAGAAGAAATCCGATCAGGACATCTCAGTCCTTCCACCCACTTTCATATGAGTTTTACTTGCTTTCTCTCTAGCTCATAGCATACTTTGAGTTTTTTTAATATCATTGGGATTCATATGAAGTTTGGGACGTTTACATAATTGTTCTACATCACGTCTAGAATTCAAATCGTCCTTAGTTTTCCCCTTAATATTCAAAATCGCATTAAACACATTGTCAAACACATCGTTGTGCATTACGTCAATATTATGTCGAAGTAAGAGATCTTTCCGATATGGCAACTCTCAAAATCTGCTTTTTTTGGACCAATATGAATTATCAGTTTACTTGGAATCTCAATTTGTATTATATTTTCATGTATCTTTGGATGTTCCTTCACAAGATCATATATTTCTACGCTTGACCAAATCATTAGTGATTGTCTACTCTCTGGTATATTAGCTAAAAGTTTTTTTTATATTTTCAAAAAGGATAATTAATATGGAGAAAACACCAATTGCAATCAAAGCATGTCATGTTCCTTCTGTACGGTAATGGAAATGCTCGTGTTTATTCCAGCAACAAGGACCTGTTAAACGACTAGTTATAACCTAACCCGAAAGCATCGTATAAGCCGAAAAATCACCAATAGTCCACAATAAAGTAGCGAACATATGAAAATTATTATTTTTTGAAATGTCGTATGTTTCAAATCCTTCATGCCATGGTGTTTTCAACGCTTCAATCAATGGTTGTATATAAATATCGATTCCTTGTGTCAAATCATTAGGACTAGGGACGACAATAGTGAGAAATACATATGGAGTTTTCATACACATCCACATAGGTAAATTATAAGGTACAACGATAATAGGCCAAGATGAATATTTACTATCAAATTGAGAGAATGGTAAATTCATCCGTATATAAAGCAAGTCTGACATTACGGCTCTCTGCAGCAAATACGTGATAGGTCTTATGGAAATGTTTCCATGCTTCTCCACTAGATGAATGTGCCAAAGTTTCCTCTTCCTGTGTTCTCATGCCGTGTCATCACATATGACATGCCGTAATAGACGACACATATAATCTTTGTAGCCTAAGAGTGATGGGTAAATAATGCATCTCTTGTATGGAACTTTATTTTCTTTTTTTTTCTTGGTTTGTATCTTTGCTCATTACATATTTTGCATTTTCTAAGGTTAATATAATCTTTCCAATACAACATGCAACCTTTTATACATGGATCTATCATTTGGTACGACAGACCGAAAGCTGACATAAATTTTTCACTTCATAATGACTATTGCACATCAGATACATGAATGACATATGTAGTTTTGCAGCTTGTATAACTACTGTAAATCCATCTTCTATAAAGTTGAATTTTGATTTCATAGTAATGTATTCATTTTTATTTACTTCATTATCATTTTTCCTAAAATATTCGCATTTCTTTTGACTCACGGAGCCATATAAGCTATCAACTCTTTCGATTTTCTTGATCAAGTCCTTTATCGTTTCTTGATTTCAGCACCTTTCCCCAAAGCGCTTTTTTTCATTTTCTGAAGTGGTCATTTTCTCTTTGAGACTCCTGCATTCATTTTTGTACAAGTCGAGATGTTTAGAAGCAATGGACGTCTTTGATTCTAACTTTGGCCGAAGTAGAATGTATCTATGTTTTTCGATAAGCAGCTTGTTTCCAAGTTCAATTGCTTTTAGTTTGAGTACAAATGGAGAGTTTCGATTTCCATCTTTTTTATTCAAGGAAATTGCATCCATAATTTTAAATGTTAGAAGTTGAAAAGTTTAAGCAAAAATTAACATTAATAATAAATTTGTGGCAATTTTAAGATATTAAATTAAATTTATCGAAAATATTAATTTACGTAATCACAAACTATCATAAAATTGAATAATCGAATAAAGTATCTTCTTTTAATTTTAGAAATTAAATTAGTATTTTTAAACAAATCTCAATTTTCTGTAATTAGTAAGTTATAATAATGTGATAAAGTTAAAATACTTAAAATAACCAATCGTCGAAACCGTCTTGACGGAGCTTTCAACGGCCATCCGAAGTTCCCGTTACTATTTTGGCCATTTCTAGTAGTGATAAAAATTACTCATAAACATTCAACAGCTATAAATTAAACTTATTTCATTGCTTCAACAATTTTGGAGGTAAAGTACCAAATTATATTTTAGGTATTTTATAAATGTTAGATTGTGTAACTTAATGTTCTTAGGTTATGGGGCTTGATTTTCTTTGACCGTTCCTTTGCGGTTACACATTACAAGAGAAATAAGCTTTCTCTATGTCAAAATGTCATAGTTGGCGTATTGGAAAAAAAACTCTGACGCTATACTTATGCTAATTAAACATCATAAAAAAGCATGTAGAAAAATACTTTCCATGGTTTCCCCATGTCGTACGGGGAACTATTTCTGAAGCTCTCTCCGTGTCATAGTTTTTGACGACATACTATGGATTTCCTATGCTTATGTTTTCCGACATCATATCTATGAATTTCCTATGTTAATGTTTTATGAAGCCATATCTATGGATTTCCAATATACATATTTTTGATGCCATATTTATAGATTTTCCATGCTACTTGTTTCGGACAACGGGATTATGAGTTCCCTAATTTTCATACGTCATTCTGAGTCCATTTCTAGAGCTTTTTATTATATTATTATAGTGACTCTTTTCTTTAAGCATAAATCAATACAAAATTATATATACCCAAATCAACAAAGACAAAAAAATGAGTATTCAGCTTAAATTAAATATCACTCTTAATACGACAAAAAAGAAGATAACCAATATTAAATAAATACTAACACAACATTAATTCTAGACACAACATCAACTACTACAACAAGCCCTTACACCATTTCAACACGTATGTATGCTACGTCCAAAAGTTCCAAGAATTCGTAACAAGTTCGAATAATACATAACTAGATCAAAACATGATAATAAAATACCTAGACGTAAAGAAATAACTTCAATTCTATTATGGCTGCCTCAGATTTCCATCAAGACATTTCAAATCGGCTCTTTAAACTATTGAAAAGAACTGCTAACTCGCAAATCTTGCTTTCATCGGTTTTCTCTAACTTCTACTCTAACCTAACTCTCAACCGCACCTTGCTCTCACGACACTATACTTGGCAAATTTATATCTTCACTTTTCATTTATGTTTAAATAGATATATTCCGAAGTTAAATAAAACAAAATCATGTGATAAGGACATTTATGTTTCGCATTTGTGTATAAATTCTCAGATTAGTGCATATTGAAAATGATAACGCATTATGCAATAATATATATATACATTCATACACATATGTGTGTGTGTGTGTGTGTGCGTGTGTGTGTTTACACATCCGTTTACAAAATCTCAAATCATATTTTTACTTAATCACTAAAATATATTTAAGCGAATTACAAAACAAACAAATTTGTTACCATTGCAAACTACCCATGAAATACCTTATAGAATAAATTTTTGAATATGTCTAACTAACTTGTAAGTTCATCGGTTAGAATTTTTATATTTCAGTTATATATAAAATTTAAAATTGCTTAACTAAATTTGCAACTAATAATCGCTAGTAAATTTCAAACAACTTTTATATTTTTCTAATTAAATTAATTTTATTCAACTAATTTTCTAAAATATTAACATAATTTTGATATTAGTTAATGTGGCATAAAGAAAATTCTAACTAAGTTTTAACACTATAAAAAGCTTGCTATTTCCAATACCGATATTACACTAGTATGGCGTTGGAGATAGCTATTTTTAAGGCCATTCCATAGCTCGTAAGGAAAATGATCTCGACACCTTTCTGACATCATGCATGGCCAAGTTTTTGATGCCATCTCGACACCATTTCTATACCAAATTCTTCCTATATCATACCAATGCCAAGTTGATACTTACATATACGGAAAAAAAATCAATATTATCCCTACCAAGGCCATTCTGCCACCTTACCGACAACGTATAAAACATATTTTGTTACCAAATGCCAATGCATTTAGCATTTCGGTTTCACTTCCTTCGCTCAAGCACACATTAATAAAAACCCTTTCATAACCATTTAAACAATGCCAAATAGGTAATATTAACAATATATCACAATCTATCACAACAATATATCAATAGGGCAACAAACCATTGTAGAATACCACAAAAACATCACAAACCAAACTAAGTATCCACCAAAAAATCATAATATGTCAATCGCAATATCAAATATGTCATACAATATTACACATATACATATCAACTTATCCCTATCAATTGTTATGGAAATGACCTAGAGGAAGTGACAAAAGCGGAGGTAGTTGGCCGACAATGGTAGTATGGATGGCCACCTTTCTTTGGCTCTTAGTGCATGTGAAAAAAGTAGTGGCATGGATTGAGAGGGTGGAGAGAGGAGGCAATAGAAGTAGAGATCAAATATAGAAGAGTGGAGGGGCCCAATGGATTTTTCCCCTTATCAATCTGAAAGAGAAATCTAAATGCAACACTAGTGGAACCCGTTGGGTGGATATAGGTAATTGCTTAAAACATTAAGAAGAGCGTCTAGAAGGTGGATTATTCCTCTCGAATGGGGTTTTGTTTGGAAGCTATGGCAAAGATGGATGGCTAGAGTGGTAGGAGTTAGGACTATAGGGAGAGTGTGCATGTCGAGGATAATCATAGCCGTGTCTCCCATAATGGTCCTCTCTTTGGTAGTCACTTCAACCCCTCATGCGATCTTCATCTTGGTAGCAAGAGGACCCTCATGGTGGAGAGACAGACTGGTGCTAATCCATGTTCCTATTCAGGGTGTTAGAGAATCTATGGTGACTTATCTTTCTTTCAAATGAAAAGAAATGAAAAGATATAATTGATTCATGGAATATATAAAGAAGCATGATATGAGTGAATTCAGGAGTGTAAGAAATAATAGGTAATGTGTTTCTAGTATTATCCTATCTAATCTATAAACCATGCAACTAGTAAATTCAAGTTTTAGGTTCTCCGAATCATCAATTGTCGGACAGCACAAAGGGCCAATAACTTTATCATTCAATATGTAGGAGTTATCGCTTCGGTTCTACTTGGTGATGGACCGAGGAAAGCTTTAGACGCACCTCTCCTAATAGGTTTAAACTGAGGGGTGGGGATTATAGTTTCTTGAAGTTAGTGCTCCCTAGTAGACTGCTCCCTAGTCAACTCCACTCAGGAGTCCTCTCCTTGTCACCCTCCTTCTTCTCCTTCCTCCTCCTCTTTATACTCTTCCTCTTTAGTTTCTTCTTCCATGCTCTTTTTTCTTCTACATTGATTACTCTCCTTCGAGCCAGAGCTTGTCTAGGCTGGCCAAAGCCAATCGTTGCTTGCTTGGAGGTTGAGCCCAAAGTCTTAGTGTTCCAAGTGTGAAACGTTTGTAGAAATTCTAGCATCCATTGCAAAGTAAATAGAACTAACATAGGTTCATACCAGTGAGGACGAATGGAATTATGTTGCTTAATCTCCAGGATAGTTTTTAGGTCTGTGACCTTTTTCAGAGAGTGTTGTAATATGAATTTTTTTCAGAGAGCGTTGTAATTCGGGTGAAGTGAAGGTAAACAATATGAATTTTGGAATATTAGATGTGGGACTAACATCCATAGAGTCATCTCTATGAAAATCTAATAGGGAAAACCAGCAAGAAGTATACTTTCTCAAGCTTGCTCTATTTGTTATAGAGATCAACAATGACTCGACTGAACGGTATGCCTCAATGAAGAAAGAGATGTTGTGGGACCACTACTTCAAATTACACAAGTAGAAATTTTATGCCAGTCTTGGCTTTCGTCTAAGATGGTAGCTGAAGAGTTGAATATGCTATTATATGATTTTTGTTTGATGATAATAAACATATATATATTCATTTAAATGTATTTGTTAATATACTATTTTATTTTTCACATAATTAAATAAATATTTGCTGAATAAAATAAATAAAACAGTACTTAAATTCAAACATATATTTTATTTAAACAAATATTTATTATAATTTTGAATAGTACAAATTTGAACTCTCACTATATATATAAAAATTCAATGACAATACAATTTCGATTACATACTCATAATTTATTTACAACTTTATTCCAGATTGGATCTAGCATCTGAGCAATCTACAAAAATAAATGCTGACACAGCAAAATTGAAAAGGGAATATTTTTGCAGTATAAAATAAAATGTATTTTGAAAATATTATTTGCCTCAGTTATTTGGGTTGTTCATCATCATTTAATTTTGCATTCATCATACACGAACAGCTTGTGACATGCACAGTGTATCACTATACATGCCACAAGGCCGTGCATACCGATATATACACTTGATAAAATTATAAGGACAGGTGAGCAAAGGTCAAACCCAAATGAAACGCCGGGTTCAACTCAATTACAATACAAATAAAATCACGATGCAAGCACAAGGTCAAACCCGAGCTTTAAAGCTGGATTCAACACAGGTGCAATTCAAAATGCAAATAATTCTCGAGTGAAACAATGCAAGCTGGATAAAGTTTCAAGTGAAAGGCTAGAGGATTTAGGCGTAAATTGAAAAGACAAAATTTGGTAAGAGGATTGCCATCACATGATTTTGAAACAAATTTTTTATGTAAAGCCCGTACTATGGGAAAACTTAAAAAATCATCGTTTTATGCCAAGAACAATGTAAGCACTTCCAGAGTTCTTGAACTAGTTCATATGGATCTATTTGGACCTAACGACATTGCTAGCTTAGGTAGTAAGTTTTGTAATAGTTGATGATTACTCAAGATATACATGGGTATATTTCTTAGCTAAAAAATCAAAAAAAAAATCATACTTCAAAAAATTCACAAAATTAGTTCAAAATGAAAAAGGAGTTTCTATTATTTCATTAAGTAGTGATCATGGTGGAGAATTTGAAAATTATGAATTTGAAATTTTTTGTGATGAAAATGGATTCAAACATGAATTCTCTGCACCACGGACAACAAAATGGGGGTAGTTGAGAGAAAGAATCGAACATTGCAAGAGTTGGCTAAGTCTATGATAAATAAGTATGAACTACCATTGCACTTTTGGGCAGAAGAAGTAAGTACAACATGTTATGTAATGAATAGAGTTATGATTAGACCGATTCTTAACAAAACACCCAACGAGCTATGGTTCAAAAATAAACCAAACATTACTTACTTCAAAATGTTTGGGTGTCCTTGCTATATTCTCAATATAGGTAATCAATTCGGAAAATTTGAAGCAAAAGCTGATGAGGGCATGTTCATGGGATACTCTTCTAGAAGCAAAGCTTATAGAGTATACAACAAAAAGACTAAAACAATTGTGGAGTCAATCAGTGTGAAATTTGATGAAGGCATTGATGATCAGGAAACAATCAAAAGCAATGTCGAAGAGGAAAATGAAAAAGATGAAAATGAAAAACTAAAAGAAACTGCAACAACAAAAGAAGTTCGAAGGATTCTGGATCCAGAGAGACTGAAATTCAAAGCAGAACATCCTCAAGAATTGGTAATAGGAAATCCTATCACAGGTGTACAAACTCGTTCCTCCTTTAGAAATCTGTGTGATCTGTGTCTATATAGTGGATTTATTTCAGAAATAGAACCAAATAACATTGATACAGCTCTTAATGATGAAACTGGTTTATAGCCATGCAAGAAGAGCTAAATCAATTTGAACGAAATGATGTTTGGAGTCAAGCACCTAGACCTAAGGATTATCCAGTCATAGGAACAAAATGGATTTTTAAAAATAAATTTGATGAATCTGGAAATGTGATTAGAAATAAAGCTAGATTAGTCGCTAAAGGATATAATCGAATTGAAGGAGTTGACTTTGATGAAACTTTTGCACCAGTAGCTAGACTAGAATCAATTAGGATATTATTAGCTTTTGCTTGCTACAAAGGATTTAAACTAAGACAAATGGATATTAAAAGTGTTTTTCTTAACTGAATTTTAAAAGAAGATGTATTTGTTGAACAACTAGAAGGTTTTGAAAGTCGTGAATATCCTAACCATATATATAAACTTAAAAAGGCACTATATGGATTAAAACACGCTCCTAGAGCTTGGTATGAATGTATTAGTACTTATCTCTTTGAAAATGGTTTCAAAAATGGCTGTGTAGACACCATACTATTTCTATTGCATGAAAATGATGATCTTTTGATTGTTCAAATATATGTTAATGACATCATCTATGGTGCTACTAACAAGTTATTGTATGAAAAAATTGAAAAAGTTATGCAGGAAAAGTTTGAAATAGCTTGGTTGGAGAGTTAAAATTCTTTTTAGGATTTCAAATCAAACAAAGCGATAATGGTACATTCATTTCTCAAACAAAATATATTAGGGAACTTGTCAACAAATTTGGATTGAAAGATGCTAAACCAGCAAGAACCCCTATTAGTACAACAATTAAACTTGATAAGGATGAAAAAGGTAAGGCAGTTGATCAAAAGCAATATAGAGGTATGATTGGATCACTTCTTTATCTTACTGCTTCAAGGCCTGACATCATGTTTTATGTTTTCTTGTGTGCACGATTTCAGTCTAACCCAAAAGAATCTCATTTAAAAGCTGTTAAAAGAATTATAAGATATTTGTTGCATACCCCACGATTTGGTCTTTGGTATCCAACAAACGATAACTTTGAATTAAAAGGATTTTCAGATGCAGATTATGCTGGAAGTCTAGTTGATAGAAAAAGTACTAGTGGAGCATGCTTTTTGTTAGGACATTCGTTAATAGCATGGTCTAGTAGAAAATAGAATTATATTGCATTATCCACCACAGAGGTAGAGTATATTGCTCTAAGTGGTTGCTCTGCTCAGATCTTATGGATGATACAAACTTTACAAGACTATGGTCTAAATTTTAAACGTGTACCACTAATGTGTGATAGTAAAAGCACAATTGATCTCACAAATAATCCTGTACATCACTCATGAACAAAACATATAGACTTTAGACATCATTTTATTAGAGATCATATTTCCAAAGAAAATATCTGCATAAATTTCATTTCAACCAATTCTCAATTGGCAGACATTTTTACAAAACCCCTACCAGAAAATAGTTTCTGTAAACTACGTCTCAGTTTAGGTGTTTTAGAAATTTGACTTTATTTTTCTTATTTAACAAATCTTTCTCCCTACTAATTATCGAAAAGGTAAATAGTGATTGAAAAAGTAATGAGTGTTGATATTAATCATATAATATAACTTGAGACGGTATAATTAGTAAATTTCTTTAGAAATTTAAACAAGAGTTTTAAATAGTTTTTGTTGGTAAAAACTCCATGATCATTTCTATTTCTATCACTTTCTGTCGACCATCACTCATCATAATCCAATATAGTATGTCAATATGTGGTAATTTAAACAGGAATCGTTCATTTTCTCTTATTTTTTAAAAAACAAAGTATTCACTCTCTTTAAAAGTCGTCACGGTTATGCATGGGTGAACTACTTGGAATTTTTGACTATGTGCTTCCATGCTCATTTAAAAGTCCTCACGGTTATGCATGTATGGAACGCATATCAAAATTGATTTATTAAATAAAAAAGTTGATTCTAATCCCATTTAAAGTCCTCACGGTTATGCGTGGTTAGAAGATACTTGAATTCATTTTTTAAAAATAAAATTGGAATACTACTAATCCCATTTAAAAGTCCTAACAGTTATGCATGGTTGGTAGATATACAAATTCCTGATATAAATATACCACAAATAGACACAACTGCATTGTTTTGTATGATGACATCATTCCCATCATTCTAAAAGTGGAATATGCGCCTAACAGAGTATTTATGATTTTTGTTTGATTTTTTATTGAATTTTAACATTTATATTCGATTGAGTTTTAATGTTGTATTAATACTATCACTTTATCTCTATTTTTCTAACACTATTACTCTTTTGCTGATAACAAAAGGAGGAGAGAAAAGTTAAGATTTTGTCAAATAAAAGCAAGTAAAGTTCAAATATTTTCAATTTGCATCTAGTCTCATTTGCATATTTTTAATTGTATGCATATATAAAGGGGAGCTTTGTGTAGAGAGGAAGCATTCAAATAGGGGGAGCATATTAATTGTTCAAATACATTTAACAAATTCAAAATCTTAAATATATATTTGTTATCATCAAAAGGGGGAGATTGCTGAACATGCGAGTATTTGATTTTTGTTTAATGATAATAAACACACACACACACACACACACATATATATATATATTCATCTAAATGTATTTATTAATGTACTATTTTATTTTTCACATAATTAAATAAATATTTGCTGAATAAAATAAACAACACAGTATTTAAATTCAAACAGATATTTTATTCAAACAAATATTTATTACAATTTTGAATAGTACAAATTTGAACTCTCACTATATATACAAATTCAATGACAATACAATTTCGATTACATCATAATTTGTAATTTACAAATATACATCGCTACATATCGCTCATTCACTCATAATTTATCTGCAACTTTATTCCCGATCGAATCCAGCATTTGAGCAATCTGCAAAAATAAATACTGACGTAGTAAAATTGAAAAGGAAATATTTTTGCAGTATAAAATAAAATGTATTTTGAAATTATTATTTGCCTCAATTATTTGGGTTGTTCGTCATCATTTAAATTTGAATTCATCATACACGAACAGCTTGTGACATGCACAGTGTATCACTGTACATGCCACAAGGCCGTGCACACCGATATATATACTTGATAAAATTACAGAGACGGGTGAGCATAGGTCAAAACCAAATGAAACGCCGGGTTCAACTCAAGTGCAATACAAATAAAATCACGACACAAGCACAAGGTCAAACCCGAGCTTTAAAGCTGCATTCAACACAGGTGCAATTCAAAATGAAAATAATACTCGAGTGAAACAAAGGCCATGCAAGCTACATACAGTCTCAAGTGAAAGGCTAGACAGTCCATTTAAACCATCAAGCGAATGCATATCAGACGATGTCAATGAGACTCAGCATGTACATGAAGGCAGAAAAGCTCAAACCAACAAAAACAGGAACAACATAATGAACAGGTCAAAATCAACCCATGAACAAGACTGCATCAAGAAAAGATGCTACATACAAATACAAACAACAACAAAGTCCAAGACCAGTGAATTGAAATGGTCTACCAGGAAGTAGACAGTGCAAAGTGGTGCACATGTAACCAGAGCCAAGGTAGGAGAAACCAGAATGCACCAGATAAGTTCAAAAGTGAAGACTACAAGTACATATGCAATGCAACCAGAAACCAAACACATAAATCAATGGTGAAGCAATTTCAAGAAGACAGGTATGAACATATATATATATATATTTATATATATATATATATATATATATATTTATATATATATATATGCATATATATATATATATGCAGTGCAAACTCGGCCAACAGGTCAAAGTAAAACTCCAATGCAGACCAGTAAACAGCTAGTGGCCAAAGGAACAAGCCAGTGTGACAGCAATGCATATAGACCAGACAAGGGCATAGATATGACACTCCGATACCATATAAAACTATGGACAATGCAATGTACAAGTGCATGAACTTCTATTTGATCAAGGCAGAGTAATACAGTTGCAAAAAAAATCAAGTGTAAAAAGCAGACCACATATGTACATAAACATCTCGGAGTGAAGAAATGTACAAATCAACATCACATTATCAATATCAAGTGACCAAAAGAAAAGTCATAAATTCACACAACAGTGCAGCGAAACTAAAATTGGCAGAATTCATATACGATACAGTGATGCAGTGATCAAAGCCGAGGTGGGCAAAGAAATTCAAGCCGTGCGAGTCAAGAAACAAAAAAATATCATCGCATAAACAATTCCGTATCGAAGATTGAACAAGTCAGAAATCGAAGCCGTGATGGCCACGAAAGAGATCAACACCGTGATGATCAAGTAACCAAATATACGAAATTGACAAAGTCAAAAATCATCGTCAACATTCAATCAATATCATACGGCCAAGGAATTATCAGAACGACTGAAAATCAAGGGGTTCGAACCCTATATAAAAACCCTAAACATCGTCGGCAAAGATTGCAATTCGAGTTCGAGAAAAAACTGACAACAAAAACCGATAACTCGAATCATCAATCGAGTTCAAGAAATCAACCAGAAAAGCAAAAAGAAAAATAACATACCAATTTAATTCGAGCTCGATCGATTTGAAGTAGCCGAAAGCAATCGACAGAGAGAAGAGAGGAATCGAAGCTTCAGAATTCAAGCGGCGCACTTCAATTTTCCAAACCCTAATTTCAGAAGTAAAGAGGGCCGACAACCATTTTTAAACAACGATATTGGGCCGAAACTATAATACAAAAGGAAAAAGGAATTAATCTTATCACGTATGTATTTTATGGGCCGGCCCTGTTTTAAAGGCTTTGGTTTATTTTAAATTAGGGTTTAGGGTTGTTTTGTTGTATTTTCTTTTTTTAAACCATTATAATTTATAGTCGTGTGACTAAAGGACAAACTACGCGGCGTAGTTTGATAATTCGCAACTCAATGGTTGAGTTGTGGCAGGGTTTTGAGCGTAGAGTTAATGCTAGTCGATAGCGGGTGTCGCGAGTTTACGTTGTGTAAGCATCTGAATGCTTAATTTCTAGTAGAAATCTTAGAGGCAGCACGTAGGCAGGGTTTTGCCGAAGTTGGGTAAAATCTGTGTCGTTCTATTTCTGCATTTATTCTGCTATAATCTGTGCTGATATTATTCTGGTATATCTGCATTGAAATTATTTTATACAAACTTCTGCAATAATTTTTATAATTGATAGCTTCACCATATTCACCCTCCCTCTAAGGTGAATTCAATCCTACACATATAAGCTAAGAAAAAAAACATAAGCATTCAGATCCAGTTAAGAAAGAGCAAACCAAGGAGATTGGATAACATGGTGCAATAGTGGGTTGAACGAAGTAACTACATCTGATAGACATGTTAACCTGTTACAAGCCATGCAGCCGACGCGTAGATTGTATGCCTGCTCAAACGATTATGAAAGTACGACTTCATCTTCTAGGATCGCATGTTGAATGGTCCTTTGGCTTCCATTGTGGACGAATTTAGCATGGAGCTAGAAGCTATAGTTGGAGATGTAGAAGTAGAGGCAGTTGTAGCAACGATAAATTTATAAAAGTGTTAGATAGCCATATCTATATTGAAAACAAGACTCATGAAATAGGCATTATAAAGTACATGCAATTTTTATAAGTTCTTTATAAATGTGTATTTAGTGTATCAAGCCCTACCGCGATCGATTTATAGTGCCTAATGAATGTTGAAATTTATTTACCTATCAGACTCTATACATTGACTGAAGTTAGATAATATCTTATATGTGCATGATTGTCGTGTCTTGTGCATGGTATGCGAAAGTGTGTTGTATGAGGTGAATTTTTGCTTGTATTTGCAAATGAGTCTCTGATGCATGATGGAACTTTGTGTTCGATGGAAACTATTAACATGGTGACTATGACAATAGCCTAGGATTAATCTAATGCGGAAAGGAATTCTGAATCTTAATTGGTCTTTCGTTAAAAAAGTAATGCATTTTCCTGGAAGATGGAGATTCTCTAATAATTGATGATGAACGTAAGTGGAATGTGTAGGCCTAAACATTTTAGCAACGTAAGCCGACATAATCTTCAAATCCACAGTGTTTTACCCATGTGGATCGGTATAAATTGATTTAGGTTTTATGAAATGGCCCTAGGGCAACACATTCTGGTTTGAAACCTATGTAGTAATGAGATCTTCATTATATTTATGCATCTCTACCACACCAAGATTCTTCCATCTCTATCTCAAATCTAATCTACGCTTGTATGATCGATAAATTGGGGGTTGAATGGAGGAGTAATTGGTGAAGGCGAGGGCGACGTTAGGTTGAATCATGCACGGTGAAGAGGAAGAAATGACATACCTTAGATTTAGTTTTAGAGAAAGATAAGCAGTGTAGATTGCTAGAGGTTGTAAACCTAGGTCGAGAGGAAGCAAGGCCCTGAAAAGAGTCGAGTTTTCAAGGCTAGAAAATTTTAGGATTCATATCTATCTAAAGGATCTGAATTGATGACTTCATGGTAATGCAATGTTTTGAAAACATGATGTCATGGAAACGATCCGAGTAATAAAAGCGTTTATTCAGATTAGGATTTGGCCTCTGGTTTTCGATCAATGCACACTTTGTATTCATAGAAGTGTACTCCGAGGGACAAGTATTATCTTAAATTTTTCACAACTAAAAATTCAATGATATTGGATATCATATGATGTTAGAATGGATGATAGACTCAAAAACGATCGAGTAGAAGCACAACAAAAAGAAAAAGGAGGAATATTAGTTAAGTCCATGGATCAGTATTGATCCATCAAATTTCTTCATTTATCACAATTCTCAATAGATATGTGGAAGAACTTAGCTTATTAGCATCAAGGAAAGGTTTGTACTAGAAGAAAAAAATATCTTGAAGGAAGAACAATGAAGCCATGGATCACTACCGATCCATGAATGGATCGGTGCTTTGGTCATTTTTCGACTTATTCTTCTTTTTAATATATTGGATCTTGATTTGTGATGTATTTTGATGGACTAGCAATGAAGAGCCTAATAACATCTAATTATAGCTATAAATATGAGTCTAAATGCTACAAAAAGGGTATCTTTGCAAATTGTTATTACATAACTAAGGGAAACTACTATCATTACAATTTTGAATAAAATTTCGAGACTGTGATTGTATTTGCTATTAATCTAGTGATAAAAAGCATTAAAACATCATTAAACTAGATGTAAGCATAGTCTAACCACTATACATTCGTGTGTTTTGCTTTTTTCTCTTATCCTTCATATATTTGCATTTTCCTATTGATTTTCAGTTACTAGATTTGATATAGTGATATTGAACAATCACACTCACGAAAAGAAAGATTATAATCCGTTTTTGGTTCTACACAGGCTTTTGGGTAATGGTAAACCAGTTTATTTGCCAACAATATATAACATTCAAATTGGGGTTGAATTTTACCACCTCTCATAATGTCTGCGACCGAGCATTGTATTTCATAGTGAAAAATTGCTAGGAATTTGGACTAAAAATAGTGTCAAAGTATTTTGTGGTCTAAATTTACGCAAATCACCCCAAAAACCATCTTAAATTTTATGATCCGCAAATTTCACAACGTCTGATACCGTAGAAGAAGGAAACACCACTATAAGACAGCCTAGATTTAGCGACAACGATATGCTGACGATGACCGTTAACTGCCAGTAGCAGACGCAAATAACCATCATTTTTTATGTCGTCGATCAAAGAAAAGACGACAACTTTAGCGACGACCTCAACATTAACTTTTTGATGGTTAAGGACGGTATCACCATCGTTAGCCGATGAAGGTCGATGGACATGAGACATGAATCTGTGCACTTTATATATGCCAATGGGTGGCAGTAGCCGTCGTCGACCATCGGTAACCTATGACCAATAGGTCGTCACTAGCAGTTGGTAACCTGGAACTTATGTTTTATAAAACAACCGCTATTTCCACCATCTAACCACACGTATATTTTCATCTGTCTATCCATCTCATATATAACACATAAATCCAATTTCAAAAGTACAACCATCGTATACATCATATAATATCATATATATCACACATAACCTAGTTTATAACACAAAAGATCAATATTACATCAATATTCCATCAAACAAAACAACCATCAAACATCCACAAATCAATTAAACATTCACAAACAACACAATCATCATTAAATAAGTTTCAAATCGATCAACACATGTCAAATAAGACAAAAAAGATAATCAAACATTCATCAAAAACACAACCGTACATACTCATCATCATTTCCCGATCCTGGTGAAGGAAATGTCTCGTGCTCTGCCATATATGTTGCAATACTATTATCGAGCAGCATAGTCAATTCTCCACTCTTCCGCTAATCATTCAACTCTGTTAGATCTCTGAGTTGTGTTGTCTCTTCCTTGGTATATGATTTTTTATAATCGGCCTGAGACATCCTCGCCTGTAAACTAGTTAATAGCTAACTATTATTTATACATAATATTAAATAAAATTTGTAGTTTAGTTGATGAAGTAGTTAAACTCAATAAACATTACCTCCTGATTGTCGTAACCTTATCACCTATTTCACATCGGTTCGTCAGTCACAGCATTGAAAATCATTCCTCCTCCCCAATGGTCAACTCCTCTTGACTAATGGACTACAGCACTCGAGCTTGCTCCGTTTCAAATCTTTCCTGTGATTAGTAATATAATTTTACCACAATAAATATTCAGTTTACAATTTATGTAACGTCAAACATAAGAAAAAATTAAATCATGTTTACCATTAGAGCTTGAGATTTATGGTCTGTCCAAGTAAATGTAATTGAGCCATTATTTTTGGTGCTCTTGATGGCATGAGTCCGAGTGAAGAACTATGCATATGGAGGCTCACCGCCTTTCTCCTTAGCCTGGAATTATGTATGAATAAACAATGTATATATATGATTAAATAATATGATAATTATTTTATAATCGTAATTTATAAATTTACCATTTTCTTACGATATTGTCGGAAATATTTAGAGCTGTCGCAGTGTACAACGGGATTTTTATTCCTATTTGCTGATTTCCACTCGATAATTTTCTATAAATTTAAATATATGATTGACTAAATTAATGTAATTATCATACGAACTTGAAATAAATTATAATGACAATATGAAACTAGAAAACTTACTTTCACGGCGGGAGTTTCTCAGTGCTATTGAAATTCCATCCAAATACTACCGCTCATCCAATCGGTTTTTTTAATGCTTAAGAGGGTGTCCCTATAATTATTTCTAAGCTTCTTGTTCCTATATTTCCTAAATAGATCTTTAATCTTCTTCTACAACTACTATAACCTACGTATTGAAATTAAATGAATTATATACAGTACATTTTTTCAAAGATCAATTATGTCATTTTAAGATGAATTATAAATTTATACTTACTGTCAAGTTAGTCCATATAGCATTCTTAATGTACAGAGGGATATCATTGCACCAAGGCCAAAAATAAGACATACGACTCACATATGCCTTCTTAGAGACAGTTAGGATAGAATCAGAAGGCTCTAGCTCAAATTCCTTGTATTGATTTTGATGTAGACATTTAATAAATTTTAAATAATATATATGCACTAAATATTAATGACATTGCAATAAATTTGATAGTTACCCTCCAATCTTTGGAATCATAGTCCCCGTGGACATAAATCAGTCGAGCCGCTGGCACTCTCATTGTACAGTTAAAACGCTCGGCAGATTCAATGCGGCGGAGGTGTAAAAAGTCACAGCGGGGATATAGCGGATGACTTTAAAATAGTCTGTAAAACTCGTACTTAATGTTTTACGGATATATAAATGGTAACTGAATGAAAAATTAACATTCAGTTGAATTATAATTAATATATAAATAATTTAAATAACATGTGTGATTTTCTGTAAACAAATGTAAAACTGTTATATAACATAATTGAATTTAGTAGAATATTATAGTATTTTCATTTCTGAAAATATATTAAAAATTCAATTAAATAAATTAATTTCATAATTTTAATAATGTATAAATGTCATTTTTCTGTTCATTTCTTTTGAAGAAGATATAGCGGAAATAGCGGAATATAGCGGGAATAATGGGATACAGTAGAATAGCGGAATATAGCGGGAATAATGGGATACAGTAGAATAGCGGGGATTAAAGTGGAAAGGTTATATTCGAGGCTATATGTAAAAATCGTAGCGGTAGAAATCCGTTATGCAATATAGCAGAACTATAGTGGGGTATTAACTGCACAGCACTCTCGCCAGTAGTAGGAGAAGTAGAAGCACGAGATCTAGAAGATCTCCTATGAGACATATATCTGTCACAAACATATAAATTCATATAATGAGAAAACATATCATTTTATTATTATAAAATATGTTTGATTAATACTCACATAAATCTTCCACTAAAACTACAAAATTGAAACAAGATCTCCTAAATACATAGAATATAATACATAGCTCACAACATAGGCATCGTCACTAATAACAGCGAAAACTCAAAATATAAATTATACAACAAGCAATACAAATATCCATCGTACATAAATTACATCATCAGTAATTAATAGTCAATCTTTATTGTTTTCTGGTTCTGACTCGATCTCGTAGTCAACATTGATTTCCACTGTACTCTCAAATATTTCTATTAAAACATTTGGTTCATCGTTCAGAGGCCGTAAAACAGTATGATCTTTTGTTATTATTATTTTATTATTTGGCTCAAGATTTGCTTGATATGCTGCTTCTTTTGGAATATTATTTCCGTCAACTGTAAATATTGCCTTTGTTAAATAAACAGCCGGCCAGTCCGCTTTATCTCATTTTAGGGGTGGATACGGAGAAAAATAATTTTGTAATGCTTGCTTGGTTAATACGAAAGGATCATACTTGTAGTAATGCGAGATACGCTTTTATTTCAATAAGCATATAATTTTTATGCACGTTAATTTTAGAACCAGGAATTGCTGAATCAATTGCATTTGAATGAAAGAAATTTTTTCTGCAGGTCATATAAAATATGTCAATTCCAAAACATGTGTTGTGGTGCTGTAAAAATATTTTGTATGCTCATTTTGATTACCACTACCTTTAACAAATACATTGCTGTTATAGGTTAATTTTCAGCACCATATTCCTTGGTGTTGAATTTAAATCCATTGGTGAAGAACATGTGTTAAGTCTTGATATTTATTTTCGGTCCTAGCAAAAGATGTTTCAATCCTTCATTAACGACACAATTTCTTGGATCATAAATGTAGTTCGAAAACCAATTAACAAATTCTTACTGAGATCGCCAATTGGATGTTGTGATTCGTAAATACTGCAAATAAATATAATAATAATTTCCAGTATAATATGTAAGTATAATTGAAATAAATATAAATTTAATGTTAACTAAAATATGGTGCAACTTTAGCATAATTACGAAGAACATATGTGTGTGTCACATGGTAATCCCTATCATCTAACTATATTTCCACATATTTTCCAACAGGTCAGCTACGTTGCCTAAAAATAAATAATATTGTTAGAGAAGAATCTTATTCAACGGCTTCATCATTACAATGAATACTTATAAATGATAAGTTCACACATAGTCACTGATATAATGAAAAAAAAGAATGAAGTTTCTTCTTCAAAACATAATTTGGAAATTAAACCTTCAACTCGTATTTTTTGTCTAACTTTTTTCTTCAAATGATTCAAGTACCGATTACAAAATTAATTCAATTTAAATTTACTTATGTAAATTCGGATTTTAAATTGAAATTAATATTACGGACATTTAATATTACCTCTCAAATGGATATATCGATCCATATTGCACATGACCTTGAAGAATTTGAAGCTCTCACATAGGAGTTTAATTTCTCTATTCTCCTTACTTCTCTTCAAGTCTAGGTATCTTATTTTAAAATATTATAATTTATCACTTTACACTTATTATACCACACTGTTTTACATTTAAATTACTAAAACTTTTTTAAATTTACACTTATTTACAAATCTTTCACGGATCTCTTTCAAAAATTTACGTTAAATTCAACATATTTAAATTAATTACAAAATCCAAACTTTAAACTAATGGATAAACTTATTCAACTAATATTTATTAACAAATCCTAAATAATGAAAGTTTCATTATGTAAAATACAAGTGCATCAATAAATTGAAAAAATAATAATTTAGATGCAAATGTGTGCATGTGCGTGCGCGTGTGTGTATGCATGAATGCATGTATATATGTATCACATAACATAGACTATATGCATTAACGACAATAACAAATTTATTTTATAGTTTATTTATTGAATGGATTTATCATACATTCTACTGTAAAGTTCTATTAACATCAAATGCCTAAATTTTAATTTTTTTTGTAATTACATAGAAACCCTCCTCAATTATCTCCTATCATTTTACATTCAAATCCATATTTTTACTAATTGTATAATTTTGAATTTAAACTATTTAAATAAATCGATCATCATTAATCCGTTTAATAAATCATAAAAATACGAGAATTTCAATATGTACAATATTCATATATATGATAAAATATAATAAAATTATTTCTTTATTCAGATTTAATGATATTTAAGTTACGTAATGTAAAACATTTACATTCATAATAGTAACTTTTTTGATTTCTAATTCAATTATTTAAAGAAAAAAATTATTATACATTACATAATATAATTTTAATTTTAATAACATTTAAAAGGTGAAATTATATTTTACAACATTGCGATATGAACACATAGATTACACCGATAGAAATCAGATTATATGAACATTCTCACTTTCAGCATGTTATCAAATCATGCCCAACTCATAACTCGACTAAATGTTACATAATATTATTTTGCAATCATCAAAATTTTAAGTATGACCCTCTTACAACAACATGAATTCTATGTTTAACTACAAGAATAAAAATTGTTCATAAATGAAAACTAAACGATTGATAAAAGTTCACATATAGATAAACAAATTGTAAGATGCTCTTCTCAATTACAATTATGTACAGAGCTCTTCTCAATTTTCTTCAACTTTTTTATATTCAACTCTTTACATTTAATTAGTTATGTTATCGTTAATTCAAATTATTTGAATAAATTCAATTATTTAATGTTCATTCATCTATTCATAAATCCTTAAAAAAACAGACAATTCATTACATATACATAATCATATTAACAAAAATGGTAAATTAATTTATTCACTCATACATAAAATAGTATATCACATGACATAAATTATTTACATATACTGCATTATTAATTTTAATTTTAATTTTATTTTGGGTTAAGACATTAATTTTCATAAGGATATGTATTTAGCGAGGATAAAACCTTTAATATTATATCTAAGGGTTCATGTCATTTTAATTTATGATTAATATATAAAAATAAATTTATTGTATTTTGCATAATAAAATATATTTATATCTATTATTTTTTAACAAAATTACTATATGCAATGCATGGGTTACACACTAGTATAGTTAATGTTAAATTAAATCCACCTTTGTTATTTTACATTTAATCGATAAGTGTGCTACACGAACATAATTCATGTGAAAATCCAAATGGCTTTGTTATTTAACCACAAATTTATAATACTTGTAGGTTCCAAATTAAATTAACAATCGTAAAATACCAAACAATTAATGTATTCAAATAATTTAGTATTATCTTTTAAGGACAAAGGAGAGAACCTTAAATTTTGTAAGTCAAAAGTCTCAAGCTATTGATACAATATATAATGTATGAAACGTAAAGATCAATTGTCAATCGTCACAACTTGGACCCTATAGGGTCGCATTGAATAAGCGATTGAGTCTGGAAGAGATTTACTAAACTTCCCAAGATTGTTTTATGATGTTACACCCAAAGTGACCTGGCTAGACGTATATATGTCATCTATTTTAGGCATTTTCTTGGATTGTGGAATTGATTTTCCTTCTTTTTCCTTCATTTGTTGGGTAATATGGAGATATTATTGAGATGCGTTTAGCAACGATATTAATTTTGTGGAAATTAGGGATACATCTTTATTTTATTAACTTGTTTGTTTTACATCTTTTCATTTTAGAAACTATAAGAATTTTTCCTTTTTTACTTCTCTCCTTTCCAAATTCAAAAGCGGTCATGCCGAGTATTATGACGGTTATAAGTTATGAACGTATACCTTAAGAGCACATGTTTATGTTAGTAAAATTATCCAAACAGCCTCGTAAATTTCATTTTTTTTAATACAGATATAATTTATAAAAGAAAATTGGAAAGAACCTACTATGAATTTTTTGGACGAGACAAAATTGGAAGGAACCTACTACTAATTTTTTTGTACGTGATAAAATTTTCCTTTGTTTTAATCATATCTCATCTAATAGCCCTATGTTTTAAATTATTTCACTGGTTTGAAATTTCTGATGGTTTGTTGGGAAATGAGAGCTATTAGAGAGGTATATAAACAAGATTTTACATAGAGTATTATATTTTTAGATAACTTTGTCACCCATACTAAGATGATATTTGATGGATTAATTTGCATTTCACTTTGTCCCACCTCCTAGAATTCGCATAAAAGAAAAGAAAACCATTATAAACACACATGTTCAAATCAATTTTTTATACGTTTACCAAAGCACCGGCCAATGAGTTTTAACGGTTTGTCAGTTTGCAAGAAGCACCACACCAAAACTGCAATTTCCCAACGGTTATAACTGTTACAAATAAAATTTCTAATTATTATAACTGTTAGTAATAGGTATGTGACAAAATTTGTAACATATTTCCCAACGGTTATAACCATTGGTAATATAGAAATTACCAACGGTTATAAACGTTAGAAAATTTCTTATTTCCAATGGTTATAACCGTTGGTAATTTGAGAATTTCTCAACGGTTATAACGTTGGTAATATGGAATTTACCAACGGTTATAACCATTGGTAATTTCATTATTTCCCAACAGAATTGCAATATATAAAGCTTGATATTCCATAGAACATTTATGTACGATGTAGGAAACTAAGAACACCAACCTTTATACTTCAAATAATGGTAAACACTATGAGACTAGCCAAAAGATATAAAATGAACATCGATAAAACTCAATACTTCATAGTTGATTCATATATTCACTTGACAAGGTAATAGAAAATGTAAATAATAGCAAAAATCATACAAAACACCAAACCGAAACATGCACGGTTCCAAGTATAAACAACATAATTATTACAAAACAAAAGTCACTTATTCACATTCATAACCTAACAATGTTTCCCATTCATTTGCTCGAAAAACTTGCCATGTTTTGCATGATTTGCAGCCCATTGCTCCACAAGCCTCTGCTTTGTCGCTGTTTTGCTCATTTCTGTAATAGAAGTTGATTGCTGTAGGGCATTTCACTTCATTATAAGATAGAAGGGAAATCCTTAATCGAATGCATCATCATTGTCATTAGGAAGGGGCTGAGCAGCTGCCGCAGCAAGGTCTTCCTCAGGCCAGCCAAAATTACAAAGTATCTTTAAATATCACACAGATCATCACCTTTTTACTTGATCAAACAGAAACTTGCATGTAACCAAATACTTTAGATTGGCATCCACAAGATTACATATACATAACTAATGCAAATTACATACTACTATACATCTTTTATTTCAATTTTAGAACAAGACAACTCTTATTTTGTTTGCATTTTTAGTAGGAGAAAAGAAACATGAATCATGTACCTTCTCTGTGCTTCAGATCAATCTGCACCTTAATTAGGTGGAGCTAGAGCAGGTGATTCAACAAAATGCAGATTTGGGTCTCTACAGTGCCAAATACAAATAAAGTGCATATTTAAATAAAATTAATGATGTACATATTCTCATATTAGGACAAATGAGAATTAATTTACAAGATATTTCCCAGCCAACTTCCTTGCCAGATAGAGGAAAGGCTTCTCAAAATTGTAGTTGCGCTTGGCTGATATCTCATAGTACTGTAGATTCTTCCTCTCCGTCTTTGCTTTTGCTTGCCTATTCTTCACATCAACCTTATTACCGTAGAGAACATCGAAATGTTCTGACAGACCCTGATGTGATTATTTCATCCAAACAATGTAAGCATGACAGCCATATACAAGGAGATCAAATAACTTGAAGAGAAAAAAGGATAATGCAGTATAAGTGAACCTCCAAAGATCACAATGCCATATTGGAATATTTTTTTACATCAACCGAGCCATGACATCAACATTATAATAGCCCACTGACCATGGATACTGCAACACACATGAAAAACATGTAAGAAAGAAATTTATTTAGAGAGAAGTAATAACAAATGACAACTTTATCAACAGAACATCTCAGGATAAGGCTAGTAACTAATGGTCATTCCCTCATAATTTTTAAACTCACATATAAACAAGGTGTCTTGTTTATCCAGTTAAATCACTTTATCAAGGCAAACAGTAATTAAATTTTCTTGGCATATGACAATTCAATTTTCGCATTATATTATATGGTGTATGTTAAGAAATTATTTGTGTTTGAGCAGAATTAGCCATGATTTTATTCTAAACTTTATTTTACACCTAGGATTTCAAATTTTTTATCTTTTTTAATATACGTTGTTTTGCTGACTATAAAGAAGTTTACATAATTATTAATCGAATTATATTAATGAAGTTTGGTTAGTTTTATGTTGTAGCTATGCAAATTTTAAATTTGTATTAAAGGATAATTATTTGAGCTATGATTTATACTTTTATGTTTATCTTCTTTTAGTGAAAGTAAAACATTTTTAGGTTTATTTGAATTTATTTATGTGTAGATAAATGTCAGTATGTCGTTGAGAATCAATCAAATATAGATTAGTAATATTTGAGAGAAAGAGTTGTCATCAAAATGAAATGAGCACTCATAATTGTATTACAAAACAACTGTACAAAAACCAAGGTTTCAAAGTCCGGCCGGCACGCCGGAGTTCCGGCCATCTCGGCCCGGTTCCGGCGTCGACCGGACCGGAACTTCGCCTGAAAGCCGTTCAAGGCTTCTTAACCCAGAAAAAAAAAAAAAAAAGATTCTAGATTTGCTGTATAAATCCATACCAGATACATATGAAAACTTGCCTCATCGCTCTTCTTTTCTTCTGCTTCATCATCGTTTAGGTTTTCTTGTTCGAGCTTGGCAGCATCGGCCTCCCTTGCAGATCTCGAATCGACATCGAAGGCTCCAAATCGATCCGCGTTAAGGTTTTTTTCCTTTTCCTTTTTTTTGTCTTCGTCAATTAGCCGTTCAAAAATAATTAGGGCATGTTGCTGATGAGGAAGATACAGGGAACAATGGGTAAAGAATGGGCTGGGCTAAAATAAATGGTTGATAAAATATGAAGTGAACTAGTTTAAAATAGAATGAATTATAGAGTAAGCCTTAAAAATAATACAGGAATTGTATGAAATTACAGAAATGTATTAACACTGAGTAATTAAATGTTAATTTTTTTTTGTTTTGGTGGTTGATTATGGAAAACCGTGATATCGTTTGGAATTATTGTACGACGGTAATTAGTGAAAAGAGAAAAAAAATGTAACTATTGTCACAAAGTAATTTATGGTGGCGGTATAACACCTATGAAAAAGCATTTAGCAGGACAAACAGGCGGTTATTATTGAAAATTATTCGTTTTGTGGGACAAATCAACCATATGCTGTTGAACCATCAAGTAGCCAAGACGAACCATCGCCCTTTATAATAAGATGACGACATTTTTAAGTTCGGATCACATATAACAATATGCTTTCCAGCATATTATAATCCGACACAAGATGAAGATAGCGATGGACAAAATTTATCAGATGCTCAAAGAAATGGTTTTTGGTATTAAATGTTATGTTGTATATTTTTTATCTTCTATGTAACTTGAATAATTAAACGTAATTGACTATTAGTATTGCATATTTGTTTGTTATTTATAAAAAAATACCGGAATTGACAAACCGGAATTAGAACGGAATTTCCGAAAATTCCGGAACGGGATTGAAAATTTAAAATTTTCTATTGACCGGAACGGAAACGGAAAACGGAACTTCAAACCTTGACAAAAACGACCAAAAGATCTGTAAAGGAATGTCCATTACTGGTCTGAAGTTACAGCCAGGTCAAAGATAATAAAACAGATACAGGCCATAAGTAATTGCAAAATAAAACAAATGGTTCTCGACAAGATTAAATAAATGAAAGCTAATGCAACAATAGCAGCTTAAGTGTATGAGATAATCAGTTTACAAAAAAAGGTGGTGGCTAATCAAGAGTCCAATGCATGTAAGAGGGACTGACCAATTGAAGATAGTAATAAACAAGGCAGTAGAAAGAGTGCTGCAGAGAATGAACTATTTGAACAAAAAAATAGCATGAAAGGAAAATCTGTAAAGAGCTAAAGTTGCAAGATATAGCAAGAGAGATGCATAGTGATGGGACTTGAGCAGGCAAAGGCAACACTTGTGCAAGGCAAGAACGGGCTCAAGTGCAAAACCAACAGAACTGAACAAATGCCACAAAGAGGCATGCACCGCCATAAAGACAACCAAGAATAGTTCAAAAACAGAAATTAGCAAGAACATCGGAAAATACAATAATATACACTTGAATAGCTTGGTGATAATTGATCATATGCATGCAAGGATGAAAGCCCAAGTGTAGCAATTGAAAACATGAAAGAAAATGGCCTAAGAAACACAGATTAGGAAGAATAACGAGCTGGCTGAAACAACATTGAAGAAAAATAGAGTATGTAAGAAGGCTGCAGAATAGGATAGTTAAAACAGGTAGTCGGTAAATGCAGTAATACATTGGAAACTAAGCAAAGATACAGCATCAAGCCACACAAATATCTAGCCAAACCATAATAAACAAGCATACCCAGCAATCAATTTTAGTCCAGAGCATATATAGTAGACAAAACTGAGCAGGCCTACGCTAGACAGGACCAAACGCTAGGAGTCAACTAACGCAATCATCACACTGAGGAACATGACAGAATGACATCGTGTAGATTAGAAAGATAATGTGAATAAAGAACATGACAACCCACAAAGCATCGCTCAATAGAAAGAGCTATCTGCATGGAGCTAAGCATATTTATCTCTTTATAAGATAAATGTATTTATCTTCTTTTAAAATGATAATTGTCAATATGTTGTTACTTAGATGACATTTGACAGCATAATTATAGTTATTTATTTCATAGAGATAAATGCCAATATGTTGTTACTTAGATGAGATTTGCATTGTGTATTTGTTTGAAAATGGTTGGTGTAAAAAAATACAATATTAAATTGTCATATTATGCATGACAAGGACTTGAACTATTTAAGGGTTGTTGAATGAATAAGTTGCTATAATGTATACTAAATAAATATACTAATACAATATTTTTTCATCTCTTTAGATCCATTTGCTAAAACTTATACTCACTTTTATTCATTAGTCCATTAAGATCTATTAACAACCCACTTGCGAACTGTGTGATTCAAACACACCTAAAAGCCAAAATGTTTTCAATAAAACTTGCATTGTGATGATGATTTTGTATGTGGTGCATGCACATTCAATCGAACTGAAGGTGATAAATTTAAACATTTCAGAGTGGCAAGAAAATTTGGGTTTAAATAAGCGTGTATAATTATAATACTATCTTTATATAATTGTTCAAATAAAATTGCATATGACATAACTAAGATTATAAACTCGTATCATCTTAAAATATAAGATGCAAATATTTTTGTATAATTGTTCAAACAGAACTGCATATGACATAACTAAGATTATAATCTCGTATCGTATTAAAATATAAGATGCAAATATTTCAGAGTGAACTTTTTTATTGTTGTTATTTATTTACTAGTTATCATTACAGGAAATTATTGTCAATGAAAAAATTTCACAGCTTTTTAGCCTCGAGGACAGATCTTCAATATTTTATCCTGAAGGACAACTTTCTGTAGGTATCGGTTTTTAGTTGTTGATAGCAGTTTTTAGGTATCAGTTTATAGTTATCGGTAGCAGTTTTTAGGTATCAGTTTTTAGCTCGGTAGCAGTTTTTTTATCCTTATGAATAATTTTGGAAAATGTTTGTCCTTATGAATAATTTTTAGAAGAATGTTTGTCCTTGTGGCAAAAATATTAAGGTCGTGTCCTTGAGGCAAAAAATATACAAATATTTCTCCTTTAAATTAATTCCCCCTTATTGATAATTATCATCATTTTGCAAATATTAGGTTGTATAACATTTTTTTAATCAATGCTATTCCTTTTCTGGTGCAACAAGAAGTTAATTTCTTGTTAGTCTTAAAAAAAATTCTTAAACTACGGAGTGACTATGACATTCAACTTACATTTATGCTCCTATGCTGAGTAGGTGGTTATCTGTTGCCTTGTATTATTCTCAGTTATGGGAAAAGCCATGTGTCAATGTTTTGCTCTATATTGCTCAAATAACACAATAAAACGTATTAAGAAGCGAATTTCAAAGAAAATTAAATATTCGATAAAACTATATAAAAATTAAACAGTGGAACAAATTGAAATTTTTTGTGCAAAGATTATTCTAAATAGATAACATATTTTTTTTACTAGGTTATAATCATTCCAAATCATATAGATAATAGATCATTAGATTATAAAAAGCTTACTGCATATCTATACTAATATTATAAGTGAGGTACATTTCAAGAGCGCAGAAGCCCTCTGGAAATTCTGCAAAATGAACAGTCACGTTTTACATTTCTTTCTTTTCATAGCCTGTTCTCCGCTTTCTTTCTTATTCTCCAAAACCACTCAATCGTCACAACTTAGACTTTTCAATTCCTTTGAACCCCCATCACAACCTAACCCTGATTTCAATTTTCAAATTCACCAAAGAGAACGACGTAATTAATATATAAATTTGTCTACGCATCATTTGTTGGCTCACTTCTCCTACAATTGCAAAGTGAGGTGGAGCTGAGACTTTGATTATTGTGGGTAGGCATACTGTTTTGTAATGTACAGGTGTTATTTTTCTGACGATTCATAATTGATTCCTTTTAATCTATTTTGTAAATTATAGTTGCGTTGAATCTGATTCTGTTTTGAAAAAAGGTCTATTCATTCTTCATAATCATTATGTTTGTTGAATAACCACGTTACATTAATTTGATAGTTATTAATCTTTAATTGCGATGAATTATGCAATCATTCTGTATTCTACATATGAATTTCCACATTCCGATGAATAAAGAAACCACTTAACTAAATTCAGTTTTTATGATTCTTTATATTACCAATGAAATTCCACACTTCGATGAATAAAGAAAACCACTTAGCTAAATCATGTTTGAAAAGTTCTCCATTATTGATTTATACAACTTATAACATAACTTATCCTAATGCTAAATGTCAGTTATCAATGCAGTTGACATGTCTGAATATTCATTTCTATGCATATGTGTTCTATAGGATGAGTAAATATTCTCATTACGTTACTTAACTTCAACGTCATACAAATTGCTTTTTATTAGTCGCATCTAGCAACTAAGATTTTGTCTTTGCTAGTGGGCGCTACATAGCAATGTAAGCATGTCATTTCATCTTAATGTTTGACAATGTTCTGATACAACTGTCATTTTTGATAGTAAAAGAAAGAAAGGCTAGGAAAATAATTTATTCATTTCAGTTGCTTGAATTTACTAACATGTTTTTTACCGTTAACATTTTATAATTTAATGAAAGTCTATTTACTCAATATTCTTCTTTTTGTTTTTATGTGAAATATATGGTTGTAAACTAATAATCCTTGGATGTATAAAACTAAATGAGTGGACCATTTTACTATTATTATTTGAAATACACCTGGAGAATACGGTTTAATTTCAATACACTTTAGTTGGTTTTGGCTACAAATTCCACTACATTGTCCAAATTTACTAATTGATTCTCTTTCATATAACCGTCTCTTATTAATTATATAATGGATATGTTTCATTATGGAACTACTCATTTGTAGTTAGTAAGCTACTATATTTCATAACAAAAGGAAG
The DNA here is from genome assembly GCA_030765085.1 of Allium cepa. Classification (NCBI taxonomy): domain Eukaryota; kingdom Viridiplantae; phylum Streptophyta; class Magnoliopsida; order Asparagales; family Amaryllidaceae; genus Allium; species Allium cepa. Next base: position 67,655,383 of record CM060935.1, read on the forward strand.
CATGCAACTTAACTGATACCTTCATGAACATGCTTAAATAATGCTATTAATAATTTATTGAAATAATGCAATTTAAAATCATGTGTCAAGCCACACATGTTAAGTGTAGCGACCCGACTTCCTATCTCCAGGAAGACGCATCGCTAATGAAGAAAGAAAGGGATAGAAGAAGAAAAGAAAGAGAAAGAAGAAACACAACAACATCAGAGACTCACAGCGGAACGAATGAAATATAATATATCACATAAAGCATTACATAGTATCATATTACATCAGAGACTCACAGCGGAACGAATGTAACGACCCGGGATTTTTCGATCTCGAAAATTCCAGATAGTTAGACAAATGAAGAAAGAGATAGAAGAAGAAGAACAGAAAACCAAACCCGAAGTCTCACATACGCAGCGGATAAAATATAATATCAATAATAGTTATACCAAAGAAACTGTATCTATCAACTTACATCGATATATCAGAGTTACAACAATTTTATACAACATTGGATAGATACAATTTAACATGTCTCGGGTATGTATAATATCATAGTGAAAACTCTCCATACGTCTCTGCCATCCAGCTCGCCTCCTGAGCTTCAGAACGTCCTTACCTGAAAATCTGTAATACTCGGTCTGACCCGAGCATTACATCAAAGTAACACCCGGGTCAGGCTGGAAACCAGCGTGAGTAAACCCATCTAGCATAGAATACAAAAGCATACAACTTATATAAACCCGAGGTAACTTGTATCAATTTATAACTTCACAAGTCGTTAGACATCACTTATATCACACATCAATTTCTAAGTGCCAAACTTAGATTAAATGGTCCAATACACTTAAATCATTCCAAAAACAGCACATTGATTCCCACATATCAATTTTATAAAGAATCGAAGTGGCTTCGGGTGTTAACTAATACCCGACTCCGGTCTCTTCGAATCCAATGTCATCTAAACCCAAATTATCCAATTTAATACTTTTCAACTTTAATTGTTGGATAACACCTTTACATAGCAATTCATAATAGATTGATAATCACGCTATCATCGTCCATTCAACATATCATATCACAAACAATTCATATCAGAGATATGTCCCCAATTCAAGACACCCATCATCATTCAATCATTAATAAGCAAGAATTTATCACTCTAATTAATTAAATTAATTAACGATTCCCTATTACCTTCATTAGTTAACTATTCTTAAATCTCAAATAATTATTAACCTTTAACTTAATTACATTCATTAATTAATATTGATTATTCATCAAACAGATATCAATTCAAAAGAACTCATCCAATTCAGACATTCAACAACCAATCATCCATAAGCAAGCATTATCAATTCATATCATTATTAATTTAATTACAAATTAAATTAACTCCTTAAGAATTTATCCCTTAATCTTGTTTATACAATCAATAATTGATTACTATCCTTAATTAATCACATCCTTGATTAACTCAATCACTCAATTTATCAATCCCTAATCCCAGATTAATTATCTTTTATTTATCAATTAATAATCCGTAATTATTATTTAATCTCCTTTAATACAAAGTAATTAATCCTTAATTACTTTCATAATCAATTAATTAACCTTTAATTAATCCTTAATTAACTGTTAACCTATCCATAATTAACAGATAATCAATCCTTAATTACATTTGATTAATCCTTAATTACCATTGATTAATCAAGTAATTACCATTAAAAACTTCTTAATTAATCACATTATTAAATACTCTTAATCCTTTTATTATTTAACCATTAATTAAATAATCTAAACCTTTAATTTGATTATATTAATTAATTCTTTATTTAATAACTCAAGTGATTAACTCTTAATCACTTCCACTTAATTACTTTTATAAAGTAGTTATCTTTTACTCAATTACTTCCAGAAATCAATTACTTAATTTCATATCCATTAAACTTATTTATTTAAATATATTTTAAAATCAATTTAAACACTCCTTTATAATTTCTTTTAAAACCAACTACTTTAAACATTACAAATCTTGAAACATATTAATTTTAAGCGTTCTCAGAATCTTGATTTTCATTTATAGTGAAAAGAAACTTGTTTTATGATTTAAAACTTGATTTCTTGTATAAAAGTTGCCTTTACTTAGGCTTGATTCTTTCTTTACAAAGTTTGATTTACTTCCCAGATTAACATATCATTACCCGAGACAAACCTTACGAAACTCGAGCCTACCCCGAGACAATCACCCTCTCAAACTGCTTCGAGACATCACAAGAAACACTCGTTGGAAAACCCGAGTCAAAACCTTTATTGCCAAACTGATCAATTCACCTGTCACAAACACGAGCATGTGCACGTGCACCATCTACTCCGACCACCGGAGACCATCGCATCTACCTTCGACAACTATACAAACCCTCACGAGCATTTAGATCGGTTATCATGCAATCCAATCAAAATTTGAATGCTTCGGTCCAATGTCTGAAGCCACTCTTATCAGAAATTTGATCATCGCCGACATGCCAAAGCTTGATGCACCCCGCCATCCTTACCCAAGCGTCGCCTCGTGACCCTGCTTCTAATTTTTCCCACGCGATCAACTCTGATGACCGATAGACGCCGCACGAAACTCGCAAAACTCCTCATTCCCAAACGACCACCGAACCCTAGTTCGCCAAACTGTCGTTGCCACGGTGCTCGAGAAGTTCACCAGATATTTTTCCAATGACCCCCTTACTATCAGCTTCCTTCAGCCTCGACTACAGCCATCATCTCCTCCTAGATCGCCAGTAAGGGAAAGTTGTCCCAAATCCGATCAACTTGCAAAAGCTCGCGATTTTCAAGTTTTTAAATCATGATTTTAGTTTTAAAAATCATCATTTTCCATAACAATTCAGAATATAAGCTTGAATCCAAGAATCATTTAAGTCAAAGTTTCAATACGATTTAAAACCTTACTAATCTTCTTCCTTTCTGTGAAATCTAACTACTGATTTAATTCAAATTATTTTTAAAATTGACAGCATGGTATAAAAATAAAGTTTTGTTAATACACCTTGTCCCAAAGATGATCGGAATCAGAAATAGAAGACATGATTTCTTTCAAATCTTAAATCCTGAATAAAAAAACAAATGTTCTATAAAACAGACATGCACACTCATTCTATCCATATATATATATATTTAATTCATATTAAACAATCATATGATCATTTAACACACTTCACTGAAAATTTAATGCATGCAACAAGATTTTTTTTTTTAAAAAAAAAGAAATAACAGGATAGAAATTGTTTACTCACATAAAACAGAGAACACAGTTTGAAGAACTGCACTTGATCTATGCCGTGACACACAGCTAGACTAATGGTTATGAACTGAAGCTCTTGATTTGCATTGCACCATGAAACTGAAGCTAAATTGAGGTTTATTGAGCTGATCCAAATTTTGCTTCAATTATGCCCTTGATCTAACTCATGCAATTAAGATATGAGATGAACTTGAATTGTTTGGTACTGGTTTAAATTTCCTGGTTTATTGGATTTCAGGTTGAACTCTTCTCTGGTTTTGAAATATTTACAGTTCATCATTTTTTTTTCTTTTAAGTTTATTTTGAGAAAGAAGAAAAAGTGTAGCCTGATTTCTCCTACTACATATTATTATTTTTTTAGAAAAAAGTTAGTTGCCACTTGTTTAACTTTATTAACACTTGTTAAATTATGGAGCAAATTAACCACACTTGTATTTGCATGTAACAATAAGTTGACACTTGTAATTCTTTGAGCATAATTTTTTTTTATAGTTAAATTTTTGTTTTATATTAATAATATCTTAAGTGTAATCAAACTTCTTTTTGTTCAAATTTTATTTATTAAACTTACATTTGTCATTATAATACATAATCTTCTTACAAGTGTTTTAGATATGAGCTAACATGTTTACAAATGTTACTTAAGTATTTTTCTAATTAATTTTCATTTAATTTAAATGTAACATATCTTACTTATTTAATTCTCTTAATAAATATAATTTTACATGTGTAAATATAAATTTACTTTTAAAAGAAAATATTCTAAAACTAATTATAACACAAATATATTTTCTTATTCATGTAATTTAAAGCCTAAAACATTTATTTTTATACGTTTATAATTATTTTAATTTAATCACTTTTGAAGAAAACAAAAATAAAACTTTGGTTAAATTCTTTTTAAGCTATCATACTTAAAATAAACAATTATCTTATATATATTTTTAAAACAATTAAATTTTATAGATAATATTTACAGAAAATGTTATTAACCAATTATACATTAAATAAATTATCTATACAAATTATTCTAAAAGAAATCCAAATTATTTACTAAGGCATTTACTTAAATCTTAAATTCAAGTTTCAAATTTAAATTACAATCCTGGTATAACTATTTATTATCAGAATTATTTGTTAAATCTATAATTCAATATTTCTATTAGTTAACCCGTTAATTAACAATTAATAGATACTCCAAAATTCAGGTTATCACATTCCTCCCCCCTTTGAATCTTTTCGTCCTCGAAAACAAATAAAGCCAGATTTTATTAAAATGCTTAAAATCATATAGATTTTCTTTGATTATTTTTAAAACACTTTTAAAATCTGTATAATATTTCCAAAATAGTTTTATAAAAATACTTTTATAACCTGATGTTTCAACCAGTCCATCCTTGTTCTCATAGAAATTCGGTCATACGTTGATCAGGCGTACGACTGAAAATCTATAAGTACTTAGTAGACCCGTTTTCAACACCCAGTGAAAATACTTGGAAAAATAATTTTATTGAAAATATAGAAAACAGTGTTTTTTGAAAATAGAGGATATATCTTTGGTGATAATGCTCTGAAAATCATCACCCCCATCCATGGTCGCAGTTACATTCCAGGGTTACGTTGCCGTCGCAGCAAAAGTCCATGTAACTGTAGGCTCTCAGCGGCCTCTCGATTACGCCATGGAACCCACACAACAGATCACAGTTACATTCCAGGGTTACGTTGCCGTCACAGCAAAAGTCCATGTAACAGCAGGCTCTTAGCAGCCTCTGATTTTCGCTGTCGAAATGAAACTTCTCCACTCCTACATAGGTCGCAGTCTACCGATATAAATCAAACGCAGACTGTTGGCTCTCAGCGGCACACACGACTTTTGCTATGTTATACCATAGGTCGCAATCTACCGATATAAAATCAACGTAGACTGCTGGCTCTCAGCGGCACACACGACTTTCGCTATGGTATACACTACTCATAATCCTCAGGAACTAGTTTTGTCCGGACTCCTCACAGGGTCAACTTTAGAACCCCTCCCCCTTGGGGCTCAAGGCAGCACCACCCGTACTCCTAGGAAGTTCATTTCAAGGAAGCGCCTTTTTCCCCAGAGCCATCATCAAAACATCTTATACTATACACATATAGTATCTTCAAATCGTACACCTAGTATGATCTCATACAAAGCTCTTTTATACAAAATCGATTACTCCAAAATTGATAATTCTCAAACTAGGGTTTCCAAATTCTCATATTGATTTTACCCAAAAATCAAAAGCCTTTCCAAATCCAAAGGTTCCCAAAACTTTTGTCCAAAATCCTCATATGATCCTTTATATATAGAGATATATATATAATCCTTGATAAAAATCTTTGGATCATTTTAAACTTGTAGAAAATCCTTTTATACTTCAAACACTTTCAAAATCCTTTCCTTTTGGCAATAGATTCATCAAGGGGAGTTTTATCTTATATAACAAAGATATATAACTTTATTTATCCAAAATCAAAAATTCAAATTTGATTACTCCTTGCAATATCAATTTCATTCAAATCCGTACGATGTACACATATCATCCGTGCGCTATACCAATTTGATCGCTCACTCAATCACACAATTTCACTTCCAAACTAGTATCGTCCACCCGATTTCCTAGTGCGGACTCAGATCTGGTTTCTTGATCAGAAACCATCATTATCCTTGCATAGCCGAACTATGATAGAGAATATCCAGAACCAATCAACAATCCATATCCAGGTTCGCCGTCGAAAATCGAGTGAAAAATGCCACTCGGATCGATATAACTATCTCGAAATTCTGTGCTCGAATCTGGATCAAATCACTATGCGAATAGAATAACATGCGTACACCCTACGTATTTATCTTTATTGGTTATTGGCCAAATTAATTTCATTTCTATTCACATTCACTTTGATTTTCATTCACTTACTCACAATTGCTTCAATCTATTTGGATTATCACCTCTATTCTTATCCCGATTTGGTATTTAACCAATAACAGTTTGAACTCCGTCCAGTTTATTTAGAAAATAGCTTGAAAATTTTTAAAAATAGATAAGTGGTTGGAAAATAATTACTAGTTTGTAAAATAAATGTAAAATAGTTTAGAAAATAGTTAAAATAATTATAGAAATTTTAGATAATTGTAAAATAATAGTAAGATGGTAATTAATTTTGTAAAACAGTTGGAATATAGTAATTAGTTTATAAAACAGTTGGAAAATTGTTAAACAGATTCAAAAATAATTGTAAAACAAGTATAAGATAGATTGGCTTTTTAAAAGAAAGGTTGTTTATATAATGAATAGCTTGGAAATTAAGTTTATGTTAAAACAATTTATATTAAAAATAGTCCAGAGTCAAAACTGCACACTTCCAAATCTCCATTCTTATCAATTCAATTTAAATTCCACTTCCATTTAAATTGACCAAATTCCAATTTAAATAACTTCAATTTCCATTGATTCAATCCCAATTCAAATTGAATTAACCTCAGTTCTTTCCAAATTTAACTTTAGTCAACCTTGATCTCAAATTCTACTAATTCAAATAAATTTCAATTGAACTAGTTCCTATTTTAATTCATTTCAACTCCAGTTTGAATTAATCCCAATTTTCAAACTCCATTTCCACATCAAGTTGAATTATTCTTGATTTCTTTCCAAATTCCATTTGAATTTGAACTATTAAATTTTAATTACAATTTCAAATTATTCAAATCAATCCAATTCAAATTTTCCATTTGAATCTTATACTCATACATCTTCAATCACTATTTCAATTAATTCAAATCAAATTCAATTTGAACTAACTCAATTCAAATTTCAAATTTAATCCATTTCGAATTATATAAATTCGAGTTAAATTTTTAAATATTGATTTAATCCTTTAAATCAATCAACTTATGTCTTTAAACCACTTAATCCTGAATCCAAATTCCAATTTACTTTAATAATGGATATATTACCACACCACATTTCTCACTCATTTAAAACAAATCCAATTCACAACTTAAAGATTTGTAACAATGGAATGATATCATTCAAATTATTTTAAATCATCCCTCCATTTCCAATTTTCGGATCTCAAACCCATTTTGAGATCACTCAAACTTCCTAATCCAAATCAACCATTTAACTTTCCAAGTTAAATCTTAATTTCATCTTGAAATTTTCAAATCAGGTTGATCATTCCAACCTATTTAACTTTTTCCCAAGTTAAACTCAATTCACTTAATCCAGTCGACCTTACCCAATTTGAATTTCCATTTCAAATTCTAAATTTCACATTAATAATCTTCCTATTTATAAGTTCAAAAACTTAACACTTCGGGTATCATATCTTATTCCAAACTCAAAACTCACCATTAAGAGTTTATTTCAAACCACCTTTGATACTATGTATATCCGTCTATATACATATTAATTTCTTTTTCATACCAAGTTATACTTTAAAATTTTAAACCATCTTTGGTTTAAAATTTTAAACAAATTTCTTTAAATTTTCAAACAACTCTTGTTTGAAATAGGACTATTTCATTCAAATGCATTAAATAATATTATTTGTTATTTCTTTAAATTAATTACATCATTAATTAATCATATTCGGTAATTAACTTATTTCTTAATTACATTCATTAAGTAATTGTCCCTTAAATTACTTACCTCTAGTTACCTCATTAAGTAACTCCCTCTTAAGTTCTCCATTATTGATTTATACAACTTATAACATAACTTATGCTAATGCTAAATGTCAGTTATCAATTCAGTTGACATGTCTGAGTATTCATTTTTATGCATAGGTGTTCTATAGGATGAGTAAATATTCTCATTATGTTACTTAATTTTAAAGTCATACAAATTGCTTTTTATTAGTCGCATCTAGCAACTAAGATTTTGTCTTTGCTAGTGGGCGCTACATAGCAATGTAAGCATGTCATTTCATCTTAATGTTTGACAATGTTCTGATACAACTGTCATTTTTGATAGTAAAAGAAAGAAAAGCTAGGAAAATAATTTATTCATTTCAGTTGCTTGAATTTTACTAACATGTTTTTTACCGTTAACATTTTATAATTTAATGAAAGTCTATTTACTCAATATTCTTCGTTTTGTTTTTATGTGAAATATATGGCTGTAAACTAATAATCTTTGGATGTATAAAACTAAATGAGTGGACCATTTTACTATTATTATTTGAAATACACCTGGAGAATACGGTTTAATTTTAATACACTTTAGTTGGTTTTGGCTACAAATTCCACTACACTGTCTAAATTTACTAATTGATTCTCTTTCATATAACCGTCTCTTATTAATTATATAATGGACATGTTTCATTATGGAACTACTCATTTGTAGTTAGTAAGCTACTATATTTCATAACAAAAAGAAGCATGCAACTTAACTGATACCTTCATGAACATGCTTAAATAATGATATTAATAATTTATTGAAATAATGCAATTTAAAATCATGTGTCAAGCCACACATGCTAAGTGTAGCGACCCGACTTCCTATCTCCAGGAAGACGCATCGCTAATGAAGAAAGAAAGAGATAGAAGAAGAAAAGAAAGAGAAAGAAGAAACACAACAACATCAGAGACTCACAACGGAACGAATGAAATATAATATATCACACAACACATTACATAGTATCATATTACATCAGAGTACACAACTTAAAACAACATGTAACGACCCAGGATTTTTTGATCTCGAAAATTCCAGATAGTTAGAGAAATGAAGAAAGAGATAGAAGAAAAAGAACAGAAAACCAAACCCGAAGTCTCACATACGCAGCGGATAAAATATAATATCAATAATAGTTATACCAAAGAAACTGTATCTATCAATTTACATCGATATATCAGAGTTACAACAATTTTATACAACATTGGATAGATACAATTTAACATGTCTCAGGTATGTACAATATCATAGTGGAAACTCTCCATATGTCCCTGCCATCCAGCTCGCCTCCTGAGCTCCAGAACGTCCTTACCTGAAAATCTGTAATACTCGGTCTGACCCGAGCATTAGATCAAAGTAACACCTGGGTCAGGCTGGAAACCAGCGTGAGTAAACCCATCTAGCATAGAATACAAAAGCATACAACCTATATAAACCAGGGGTAACTTGTATCAATTTATAACTTCACAAGTCGTTAGACATCACTTATATCACACATCAATTTCTAAGTGCCAAACTTAGATTAAATGGTCCAATACACTTAAATCATTCCAAAAACAGCACATTGATTTCCACATATCAATTTTATAAAGAATTGAAGTGGCTTAGGGTATTAACTAATACCCGACTCCGGTCTCTTCGAATCCAATGTCATCTAAACCCAAATTATCCAATTTAATACAATTCAACTTTAATTGTTGGATAACAACTTTACATAGCAATTCATAGTAGATTGATAATCACACTATCATCGTCCATTCAACATATCATGTCACAAACAATTCATATCAGAGATATCTCCCAAATTCAAGACACCCATCATCATTCAATCATTAATAAGCAAGAATTTATCACTCCAATTAATTAAATTAATTAATGATTCCCTAGTTACCTTCATTAGTTAACTATTCTTAAATCTCAAATAATTATTAACCTTTAACTTAATTACATTCATTAATTAATATTGATTATTCATCAACAGATATCAATTCAAAAGAACTCATCCAATTCAGACATTCAACAACCAATCATCCGTAAGCAAGTATTATCAATTCATATCATTATTAATTTAATTACTTAAATTAAATTAACTCCTTAAGAATTTATCCCTTAATCTTGTTTATACAATCAATAATTGATTACTATCCTTAATTAATCACATCCTTGATTAACTCAATCAATCAATTTATCAATCCCTAATCCCAGATTAATTATCTTTTATTTATCAATTAATAATCCGTAATTATTATTTAATCTCCTTTAATACAAAGTAATTAATCCTTAATTACTTTCATAATCAATTAATTAACCTTTAATTAATCCTTAATTAACTGTTAACCCATCCATAATTAAAAGATAGTCAATCCTTAATTACATTTGATTAATCCTTAATTACATTTGATTAATCCTTAATTACCATTGATTAATCAAGTAATTACCATTAAAAACTTCTTAATTAATCACATTATTAAATACTCTTAATCCTTTTATTAGTTAACCATTAATTAAATAATTTAAACCTTTAATTTGATTATATTAATTAATTCTTTATTTAATAACTCAAGTGATTAACTCTTAATCACTTCCACTTAATTACTTTTATAAAGTAGTTATCTTTTACTCAATTACTTCCAGAAATCAATTACTTAATTTCATATCTGTTAAACTTATTTATTTAAATATATTTTAAAATCAATTTAAACACTCCTTTATAATTTCTTTTAAAACCAACTACTTTAAACATTACAAATCTTGAAACATGTTAATTTTAATCATTCTCAAAATCTTGATTTTCATTTATAGTGAAAAGAAACTTGTTTTATGATTTAAAACTTGATTTCTTTTATAAAAGTTGCCTTTACTTAGGCTTGATTCTTTCTTTACAAAGTTTGATTTACTTCCCAGATTAACATATCATTACCCGAGACAAACCTTAACTAAACTCGAGCCTACCCCGAGACAATCACCCTCTCAAACTGCTTCGAGACATCACGAGAAACACTCGTAGGAAAATCCGAGTCAAAACCTTCATTGCCAAACAGATCAATTCACCTGTCACCAACACGAGCATGTGCACGTGCACCATCTACTCCGACCACCGGAGACCATCGCAACTACCTTCGACAACTATACAAACCCTCACGACCATAAACAAGCATTTAGATCGGTTATCACGCATCCAATCAAAATTTGAATGCTCCGGTCCAATGTCTGAAGCCACCCTTATCAGAAATTTGATCATCGTCGACATGCCAAAGCTTGATGCACTCTGCCATCCTTACCCAAGCGTCGCCTCGTGACCCTGCTTCTAATTTTTCCCACGCGATCAACTCCGATGACCGATAGACGCCGCACGAAACTCGCAAAACTCCTCGTTCCCAAACGACCACCGAACCCTAGTTCGCCAAACTGTCGTTGCCACTCGAGAAGTTCCCCAGATATTTTTCCAACGACCCCCTTACTATCAGCTTCCTTCAGCCTCGACTACAGCCATCATCTCCTCCTAGATCGCCAGTAAGGGAAAGTTGTCCCAAATCCGATCAACTTGCAAAAGCTCGCGATTTTCAAGTTTTTAAATCATGATTTTAGTTTTAAAAATCATCATTTTCCATAACAATTCAGAATATAAGCTTGAATCCAAGAATCATTTAAGTCAAAGTTTCAATACGATTTTAAAACCTTACTAATCTTCTTCCTTTCTGTGAAATCTAACTACTGATTTAATTTAAATTATTTTTATAATTGACAGCATGGTATAAAAATAAAGTTTTGTTAATACACCTTGTCCCAAAGATGATCAGAATCAGAAATAGAAGACATTTTTTTTGAAAATTGGTTAATTGAATTACTAAACAGGCTTTGCGGCCCAATAGCAAAAATCCTGAATAATAAAAAACAAAAACAAATGTTCTGTAAAACAGACATGCACACTCATTCTATCCATATATATATATATATATATATATATATATATATATATATATATATATATTTAATTCATATTAAGCAATCATATGATCATTTAACACACTTCACTGAAAATTTAATGCATGCAACAAAGATTTTTTTTAAAAAAAAAAGAAATAACAGGATAGAAATTGTTTACTCACCTAAAACAGAGAACACGGTTTGAAGAACTGCACTTGATCTATGCCGTGACCCGCAGCTAGACTAATGGTTATGAACTGAAGCTCTTGATTTGCATTGCACCATGAAACTGAAGCTAAATTGAGGTTTATTGAGCTGATCCAAATTTTGCTTCAGTTATACCCTTGATCTAACTCATGCAATTAAGATCTGAGATGAACTTGAATTGTTTGGTACTGGTTTAAATTTCCTGGTTTATTGGATTTCAGGTTGAACTCTTCTCTGGTTTTGAAATATTTACAGTTCATCATTTTATTTTCTATTTAGTTTATTTTGAAAAAGAAGAAAAAGTGTAGCCTGATTTCTCCTACTACATATTAATTTTTTTTTTTTAAAAAAAGTTAGTTGCCACTTGTTTAACTTTATTAACACTTGTTAAATTATGGAGCAAATTAATCACACTTGTATTTGCATGTAACAATAAGTTGACACTTGTAATTCTTTGAGCATAATTTTTTTTATAGTTAAATTTTTGTTTTATATTAATAATATCTTAAGTGTACTCAAACTTCTTTTTGTTTAAATTTTATTTATTAAACTTACATTTGTCATTATAATACATAATCTTCTTACAAGTGTTTTAGATTTGAGCTAACATGTTTACAAATGTTACTTAAGTATTTTTCTAATTAATTTTCATTTAATTTAAATGTAACATAACTTACTTATTTAATTCTCTTAATAAATATAATTTTACATATGTAAATATAAATTTACTTTTAAAAGAAAAAATTCTAAAACTAATTATAACACAAATATATTTTCTTATTCATGTAATTTAAAGCCTAAAACATTTATTTTTATACATTTATAATCATTTTAATTTAATCACTTTTGAAGAAAACAAAAATAAAACTTTGGTTAAATTCTTTCTAAACTATCATACTTAAAATAAACAATTATCTTATATTTTTTTAAAACAATTAAATTTTATACACAATATTTATAGAAAATGTTATTAACCAATTATACATTAAATAAATTATCTATAGAAATTATTCTAAAAAATCCAAATTATTTACTAAGGCATTTACTTAAATCTTAAATTCAAGTTTCAAATTTAAATTACAATCCTGGTATAACTATTTATTATCAGAATTACTTGTTAAATCTATAATTCAATATCTATTAGTTAACCCCGTTAATTAACAATTAACAGATACTCCAAAATTCAGGTTATCACACAACACGTATTAGACAGTTATAAACATCTGTCTAACTATACAGCTCAAATAAAACAGATACAGATACCAAACAACACAGCGGAACCATAATATATCTACACGTGGAAGCCTCCTGCTGCATATCTCCTCCAGAATTCATCAAGCAAACCTGAATCACTTGACTACTCATACATAATATGAGTACCCAAAAGTTTAATAAAATAGAAAATAAAAACTCGGGTCAGACAGGGGTCTGGTGTGAGTAAACGGGTTAAAATTGCTTGACTTTAGAAAAACCTTTGAAAATAAAAGGTATCACGTAAGACTTCCCACACATAAACCTGGAAAATTTTACCTTATGCAAACCAAAACATTTGATAGGAAATCCAGTGATATTATAATAGTGTCTAGGGTTTTCAAGTAAACAAGAAATAGCCGAAATTGTTACATCTATTAAATTCCAGCTACTAGACACAAAAGCGGGTAATACAAACAAAACCGTAGGGTCTCGTAGGAAGAATGAGTTTCCATCAATGGCAGGGCCACTAGGGTACCGCCCGTCACAGTACGTGGCCTAGATCAACGTATCGAGGAGCCACCCTAACTCCCCTGCAACACAAGGCCGGAACCATCTCTTACTGGACAGTCCCGAACAAGACAACCCCGCAGTTGACCGCGACCCAACTTCCCACACAGCCGAATAAAGAGGGACTTCTAGACAGGGGAAAATCTTGCCCTGAAATGGGCTCTACCCACCTAGCATTGCTGCACCTCCCCTGTTTTAGCCATTCCCGGTTGATGAGGCTTGAGGCTGCGATTACCTTTATAGAAAAAATCTATCTTAGAATGCTCATCGTCCACCTGACGATGTTCTGAAAGCATTCAACAAATACAAGTTCGTTCCGGATTCGAACGAAACCGAAGGCACTATCTCGTTGCACTCATTTTGGAATCACCCCCAGAGTCAATGACCATAGCCCTTGCACTATAAAGCACCATCTCGAACCTATAAGTACTATTCCGTCAAACTCATCACGGAATCACCCCCAGAGTTATACTGACGTATAGTTCTTACACCTCGAGTCTTCACTTGCTCCACTTGGATTCACGACCTAAAGTTTAATTGGAATCGATGTGGTTTCGGATCCTAAATATGAAAACCAGATCCCGGTCTCACCGAAACCAAACGCCATTTTAATGTCCAAGTTGTTCTTAAGGGTTTAAACAGTTAACTTATATTCAGGATGATATAAACAGATAGATGAATCACATTATCACAAAGATAATTCATATCAAACATTCATCTCACACAGCAGCATATCACAAATCAGAGATATCCAAATCATCCAGTATCAACCAATCACCCAATATCAATCATCCAATATAAATTGATCATCCAATACCAATCACCAAATATCAATCAATCATTCATAAGCAGAACTGATTAACTCTTAATCAATTGGATTACATAAATCCTTCTTCATTTATTTATCCCAAATAAATAAATAAATCATCTCTTAATGATCTTCCTTAATTAATCTTCCTTTGATTAATCATACCTTAATTACATTCAAGTAATTATCCTTAACCATATTCAGTAATTAACCTTTAATTACTACATTAATACAATAATTAATGATCCTTCATTTGCTTCCATTAATTAATTAATTATAATTAATTACATTAAACCTCAATTAATTATAATTAGTTAATCACACTTAAATTAATCACTTTTATTAATCAATCTTGATTAATATCATTAATTAACTAATGATCTTTATTAAATAATAATTCTTTAATTAATTAAATAATTAACTTGTAATTAATCATCTCATTAATCATAAATAGTAATTAACAATTTTGTAATTACTCATCTTAATTTATTAACTTCTTAATTATATTAACCCTTGATTAATTATTCTAATTAATTAATCTTTAATTACTTCATTAAGTAATTATTATCAATTTAAATTAACAAATAATACTTAATTAATTATTTTATTAAATAATTACACTTTAATTAATTACACTTAGTAATTAATCTTAAAATTAATCACATTCATTAATTAATTAATCACATTAATTAATTATCTAAATTAATTAAGTAATTAACTCTTAATTACTTACATAAGTAATTATCTCTAATTACTTCATTAATAAATCTTGATTACTCTTTTAATTAATTACTTAACAAATAATTAATTCCATCATTAATAATCCTTAATTCTTTAAATTAATTAGTTACTCCATAATTAATTAATTTCAAACAATAATATTAATCAATTCCTAAATTAATAACATCTAGTGATTATCCAATAATCACTCCAACTTTAATTACTCCCGTGAGTAATTTCCTTTAGTTACTTCCAAAAGTAATTACTTCCATTAATTACATTCAGAAATTCATCATTAATTAGTTCGTTGAGTAATTACACTTAATTAATCAATAATAAAGTGATTATTTAAAAATTAAATAAACAATTAACTAATTATTTAAAATTAATTAAAAAATTAGTTAATTAACTTCTAATATTTCAAAATACTTAATTAATTAAGAAAAACATTAATCTTAATTAATCATTTTACTTATTAATATATCACATTTTAATTAAGTATGTTAAAGTTCATATCAAAATAAATTAATCATAAGTATCTACATAAATAAATTATTTGAAATTTTAATAACTTAAAGACAAATTATACTATTAAAATTAAAATAATAACCTTATTTGAAAATAAGGCTTTTAGAAATCAAATTCAAAATCTAAAACACTTTAAATTATCTAATTTTAAACTTATTTGTTTTCAAAATAAATTTGGAAACATTGTTATCAAAACATTAGTTAAAACTTTGCTCTAAAACTTTGATTCGATATTTAAATTCAAAACACTCTTTTAAAATTGAAATTCAAACTTTAATTAAGTTAAATTGCTTGCAAAAGAAACCATCTTAAATAAAGTTAAATTTAAAATGAACTCAATTAACACCATTTTTTAAAATTTTAATTAACTTATCTCAAACGCATGTTTTAAATTTGGTTTTCTTTTATAAACTTGGTTATAATTTAGTGCTTGATCTCATTTAATTCAACATTAAGTAGATTTTTGCAACATATCAATACACAGTACAACCCGATAACACTTAACCCCAAAAACTCGAGTTCGAACACAGGAGCCCCTCGTACCTACCCTGAAGACACCCCAACTCCACCACTACTTCGAGACCAACCCGAAGAAAACGCGGGCACAAACCCGAGTGAAGCTCGTCTTCCCCAAAGATTCAAAATATCCAGTGTACAAGGCATAACGCGTGCACGTATCCCAATACCTCCGGCCAATCCAGGTCGTTGCGATCTTTGCCGACGGTCACAATGTCACTCGCGAACATAAATCCAAACCCAGATCCAACAATTCGAACGCGAGTCAAAATTTGACCATACAGCTCGAAACTGCAGAAGCACGAACCACCCAAAATCCTCCATTTGCCGACGAACTCGACGACGATAGACCCCGCCGATCTACCTGAAGATGCGCCACACCATAATCATCAACTTCCCTAAATACGATCAAATAACTAAGTCGCAAAATCGCACTACAGTTATGCCCAGCCGAAACAACCTTAAACCCTATTTGAGTCAAATTCGAACAAAATATCCATTGGAAAAATTCATTTGCAATTTTCCCATCATCTACAACCTACAAACAAGCTTCGATCAAAAATTCGACTATAATTATTGTATAGATCATCGGCAATTCATCAATTTGTCGATGTCGTTCAACTTAAGATTTCCAATCGATTATCACTTTAAAATTTTTGAAATGCATGTTAAAATTCAACATTTTTAACTAAAAATCCAACTATATAATCCAAAACAAGAATTATGAATATCAATTTTTGACATTCAGTGGTGTTTCACTGTATCTTATACATTTTAAGATAAAAACATAATAAATTTTCCCGTGTTCATTTTTATAATTAATATCACATCATTATATACATTTTTCTTTTAGAAATCAAGGTCTAAAACTTTATGCAAGAGAAGATAATGAATTTACAAGTTTTAAAAAAAACTGTAAAATAACAGAGGCACACTTTTCTTCTTCTTTTTTTTAAATTACAGGCACATCAAATATTCAACATGCATTTACATCAGCACATATACAAAAATATCATTACACCACATTCAATCATATGTATTTAATTTAAAATCTTAAGTTTAAACTGTTTTTGAAAATAATTTACTCACCTTAATTTTGCAGAGCAGTTCCAGTAATTATTCCAGGCCTTTGAAATTTAAATCTGAAAAATGCTTTGACTATGCTGATGAAATTTGAATCCATGCATCCCTTTTAATTTGTTGACGAAAATTGTTGTACTGATGTTGAAACTGTTCTTGATCATCCTTATGAATTTGCAGAAGATATGATGGTGTAGGTTGAGAAGAACTTCATTTTGATTTGCAGGTGTTTGATGTTCCAGGTTTGAAGTTTTGCAGATTTCATTTTGAAGGTTGCAGATCTTAAATTTTCTTTTGGCTTTTAATTAGATTCAGATTTGTAAGTAAATTTCTGGTTTTGAACTTTTGAAAAGAAGATAAAGGAAAAAGAGTTATGTTTATTAAGATTAAAGAAAGTATAAATTAAAAAAAAGTCACTTGTTAACAAAATTTACATTGTCATTTAATTTCTTTAATGGCTTTACATGTGTTATTAAGATGTTAACATGTTTACACATGTCTTTGAATATTTTTAATTAATTTTTCATTTTAAATGTAATATAAACTTACATAATTAACTTACTTTTATTAATAAATGCTTACATATGTAAATATAACTTATTAAATTTACTTTATAAATAAATATAAGTTTACCTTTAAAAGAAATATTCCAATACTAATTATAATACAAATATCTCTTTATACATGTATTTAAAAATCTAAAACTTTTATATTTATACACTTATAATCATTTAAAATTTAAGCATTATAAAAGGAAAAAAAAGAAAACTTTGATTAAATTCTTTTTAACTATCAGATTTAAAATAAATAATCATCTTATATTTGAAAACAATTTGAATTAAACTTAAATTAACTTTTTTCTAAAAAGATGTTAAATTTTAAAACAAAACTTGAAATTACAATATTCATACATATATACAAATTATCAACAGATTAGATTAAATTTCAAAACAACTCAAATTATAACATATACATACATATATATTACAATTTGAAAATTCATCTTTTATATAAAACAAAAGATATTTCTATCCATAATATATATCAAGTATGTATATTAAAAATAAAATTTTATTAGCTTTGACAAATAATTCTCATCAATTTTAAATTGTTTAAAAAGATATTGATCAATATTACCAGATTAAATATTTATTAGCTTTTAAAAGATTAAATTTACCAATTTAAATTAAAAATTATAAAGAAAAATTATCAAATCAATTTAATTATTAATACAGATTATTAAATTGATATTGCCTAAAATTTCGGGTCGTTACAATCCTCTCCTCTTAAAAGAATTTCATCCCTAAAATTTAAAAGCAAAGGTAATTTAATAACCTAGCAAAGATTTTAATTTTCAAACAGAAAAGCATATCTAATATTATCCTGACTCAAATCAGAATAAATCTCTAATACTATCTAGAGTTTCCCAAAGATAAATCACCGGGAGACTCGCTCTACAGAAACTAAATAAACTACACCACCAAAATCCAGAGCTCCTCACATCTCTAGATCAATCAATCTGAACAGAACATCAGACTATACCCAAGTCTAGCTCAACTTCCAAATCCCACTGAACTGCAGATTCAACAACCAACAATGAATCATGCACGTATTTCCTCAGAGATACGTGAAATACAATGAATTCCAGCTAGCCAAACTGGCAATTCAATCTCATCCTATCAAAAACACAGATAAGAAATCTCAAATGCCTCAGAACTAGCCATCCAATCTTATCCAATCGCTGCTCTCTTAACCAGAGAAATCTTAATAACAATGAATTCTCCAACTTCGAATTCCAAATTCCTTATCTTATTTCTATATAACTCAACAGACAAACTGGGCTCTCAATCCTCTTCATAACCAGCTCAACCTATGCTGATGCTTCCAGAAACAACTAGACCAAAGCAACAAGTTCCTGGTTGCTATTCAACAGAAAAGTCTTCCAACATCCATCGAAATCCAGAACATAAACTCTACTTCCCAAGAAATAGCAAACTGAACTTTCTTCCTTCCTTGCACAGCAGCTACCTAGCTTCCGCTGCACAACTCTGATTCTGAAATAGATGAGAATACTGTTGATGAACACGAATACAAACTTAACCAATATATCCGGAAACTTTGTTCATCAAATCCATAAAATCTGAGTGACTCATCTGACTCGGTCACACAACCTTACAGCAGAATCCAATTCAAAAACTAGATCTGACCAAATCCGAACTCCAAAAATATTCTGAGTTGCTACACCAACTCTCCTTCTCCAAGAACCATCCTACTACCAGGCCAACTACCAGAATCGCTTCTGGAACCAAAACAATATGGAACTTAGCTTCAGATGCAGACAAACTTCTAATCACTTCAGTAGCTCCTACTTCCACATAAGAACCCTCGGTCTCAAACAAAAGATTGCCCAAGAGAAATAATTCCAAAACTAATCGCAAGTTACTTTTGCGATCTAACCTAATTCGGATTCCAAAGAAACTGTCCCCTCTTTACCAATTAGAACAGCTTTAAGCTTTTCCAAACAAGGTTAACCCTTCAAGAAAACATTCACCATCTGCCCGGACTGCTGAAAGAAGAACCACAAAGATTCCTGAACCATCGGAGAAACGGCCACACTACTGCTTCCAAACTCTACCTCGATGATACTGCAAAGCTAAAGACCATCTCGTCAGCACACCGAACACTTCGAGCTGAACTACTACCATAGCTAACCAAAGAATTCTAGTCCAAAGGCTTCTCGAAAACCAAAACCATCAACAAACCACACAACGGACCTCCGAGATGGCAGACATCCCAAAAGAAACTTGGGCTCCAAACCAAGCATCAACATCTCGCTCTCCTTAAGGAATGACAAATGAGACCATGCCGAAGCGAAACAACTTATAAACCTTAGTCTCATATTCCAGAACAGCCAACCTCCTTGCTAAAGATCCTGACAACTTCTACACAGACGAGTCTTCCCTACAACAGGTAAAGACTGCTCCTCAACTACTTCTAATACTGCTTCAAGAGAAAACATCTTCAGAAATATCCATGGATACTGCATCTCATCACGCAGTTATCAAGATATCATCACTTACTTCTGCACTTCCGACAGATCCAAACTTACACTACCAAGATAAATTCCGAATCTTTAAAAGATTTCCTTCGGATATCAGAGAAATCCTTACTCCAAACAACAAATCTCACTTGAGACGGTATTAGGTCTAGCGTCTCGACCAATATACTTCCAACCTCAACATATGGACCTCTTCCATCAGTGGTAGTCGTGTTACATACACACACCACTACTCCATCTACCTCTAAAACTTATGTTGGAAAATCTGAACAGATAACCCAACAGATCAGGTAGATATATATATATATATAGTTATAGTTATATATAAAAATACAAGTACGCTCTCTTAAGAAAGACACCACTCCAGAGCCTAGGTATTCACTCAACCTAATGCTCTGATACCAAATGTAGCGACCCGACTTCCTATCTCCAGCAAGACGCATCGCTAATGAAGAAAGAAAGGGATAGAAGAAGAAAAGAAAGAGAAAAAAGAAACACAACAACATCAGAGACTCACAATGGAACGAATGAAATATAATATATCACATGAAACATTACATAGTATCATATTACATCAGAGTACACAACTTAAAACAACACGTATTAGACAGTTATAAACATCTGTCTAACTATACAACTAAAATACAATAGATACAGATACCAAACAACACAGCAGAACCATAATATATCTACACGTGGAAGCCTCCTGCTCCATATCTCCTCCAGAATTCGTCAAGCAAACCTGAATCACTTGACTACTCATACATAATATGAGTACCCAAGAGTTTAATAAAATAGAAAATAAACACTCGGGTCAGACAGGGGTCTGGTGTGAGTAAACGGGTTAAAATTGCTTAACTTTAGAAAAACCTTTGAAAAGAAAAGGTATCACGTAAGACTTCCCACACATAAACATGAAAAAGTTTTTACCTTACGCTAACCAAAACATTTGATAGGAAATCCAGCGATGTTATAATAATGTCTAGGGTTTTCAAGTAAATAAGAAATAGCCGAAATTGTTACATCTATTTAATTCCAGCTACTAACCACAAAAGTGGGTAATACAAACAAAACCGTAGGGTCTCGTAGGAAGAATGGGTTTCCATCAATGACAGGGCTACTGGGGTACCCCCTCCCCCCCCCCCGGTCACAGTACGTGACCTAGATCAACGTACTGAGGAGCCACCCTAACTCCCCTGCAACACAAGGCCGGAACCATCCCTTACTGGACAGTCCCGAACAAGACAACCCCACAGTTGGCCGCGACCCAACTACCCACACAGCCGAATAAAAAGGGACTTCTAGACAGGGGAAAATCTTGCCCTGAAATGGGCGCTACCCACCTAGCCTTGCTGCACCTCCCATGTTTTAGCCATTCCCGGTTGATGAGGCTTGAGGCTGCGATTACCTTTATAGAAAACATCTATCTTAGAATGCTCATCGTCCACCTGACGATGTTCTGAAAGCATTCATTCCATACAAGATCGTTCCGGGTTCGAACGAAACCGAAGGCACTATCTCGTTGCACTCATTTTGGAATCACCCTCAGAGTCAACGACCATAACCCTTGCACTCTAAATCACCATCTCGAACCTATAAGTACTATTCCGTCAAACTCATCACGGAATCACCCCTAGAGTTATACTGACGTATAGTTCTTGCACCTCGAGTCTTCACTTGCTCCACTTGGATTCACGACCTAACGTTTAATTGGAATCGATGTGGTTTTCGGATCCCAAATATGGAAACCCGATCCCGGTCTCACGGAATCCAAACGCCATTTTAATGTCCAAGTTGTTCTTAAGGGTTTAAACAGTTAACTTATATTCAGGATGATATAAACAGATAGATGAATCACAATATCACAAGGATAATTCACATCAAACATTCATCTTACACAACAGCATATCACAAATCAGAGATATCCAAATCATCCAGTATCAACCAATCACCCAATATCAATCATCCAATATAAATTGATCACCCAATACCAATCACCAAATATCAATCAATCATTCATAAGCAGAATTGATTAACTCTTAATCAATTGGATTACCTAAATCCTTCTTCATTTATTTATCCCAAATAAATAAATAAATAAATCATCTCTTAATGATCTTCCTTAATTAATCTTCCTTTGATTAATCATACCTTAATTACATTCAAGTAATTATCCTTAACCATATTCAGTAATTAACCTTTAATTACTATCATTAATTACAATAATTAATGATCCTTCATTTGCTTCCATTAATTAATCAATTATAATTAGTTACATTAAACCTCAATTAATTATAATTAGTTAATCACACTTAAATTAATCACTTTTATTAATCAATCTTGATTAATATCATTAATTAATTAATGATCTTTATTAAATAATAATTCCTTTAATTAATTAAATAATTAACTTGTAATTAATCATCTCGTTAATCATAAATAGTAATTAACAATTTTGTAATTACTCATATTAATGAATTAACTTCTTAATTATATTAACCCTTGATTAATTATTCTAATTAATTAATCTTTAATTACTTCATTAAGTAATTATTATCAATTTAAATTAACAAATAATCCTTAATTAATTACTTTATTAATTAATTACACTTTAATTAATTACATTTAGTAATTAATCTTAAAATTAATCACATTCATTAATCAATTAATCACATTAATTAATTATCTAAATTAATTAAGTAATTAACTCTTAATTACTTACATAATTAATTATCTCTAATTGCTTCATTAATAAATCTTGATTACTCTCTTAATTAATTACTTAACAAATAATTAATTCCATCATTAATAATCCTTAATTCTTTAAATTAATTAATTACTCCATAATTAATTAATTTCAAACAATAATATTAATCAATTCCTAAATTAATAACATCTAGTGATTATCCAATAATCACTCCAACTTTAATTACTCCCATGAGTAATTTCCTCTAATTACTTCCAAAAGTAATTACTTCCATTAATTACATTCAGAAATTCACCATTAATTACTTCATTGAGTAATTACACTTAATTAATCCATAATTAAGTGATTGTTTAAAAATTAAATAAACAATTAACTAATTGTTTAAAATTAATTAAACAATTAATTAATTAACTTCTAATATTTCAAAATCCTTAATCAATTAAGAAAAACATTAATCCTAATTAATCTTCTTACTTATTGATAAATCATATTTTAATTAAGTATCTTTAAGTTCATATCAAAATAAATAAATCATAAGTATCTACATAAATAAATTATTTGAAATTTTAATAACTTAACGACAAATTATACTATTAAAATTAAAATAATAACCTTATTTGAAAATAACGCTTTTAGAAATCAAATTCAAAATCTAAAACACTTTAAATTATCTAATTTTAAACTTATTTATTTTCAAAATAAATTTGGAAACTTTGTTATCAAAATATTACTTACAACATTGCTTTAAAACTTTGATTCGATATTTAAATTCAAAACACTCTTTTAAAATTGAAATTCAAACTTTAATTAAGTTA
Organism: Allium cepa; assembly: GCA_030765085.1. NCBI lineage: Eukaryota > Viridiplantae > Streptophyta > Magnoliopsida > Asparagales > Amaryllidaceae > Allium > Allium cepa. Next base: position 67,679,517 of record CM060935.1, read on the forward strand.
AATTACTTACAAAAGAAACCATCTTAAACAAAGTTAAATTTAAAATGAATTCAATTAACACCATTTTTAAAAGTTTGATTAACTTATCTCAAACACAAGTTTAAATTTGGTTTTCTTTTATAAACTTGGTTATAATTTAGTGCTTGATCTCATTTAATTCAACATCAAGTAGAATTTTGCAACATATCAATACACAGTACAACCCGATAACACTCAACCCCTAAAACTCGAGTTCGAACACAGAAGCCCCTCGTACCTACCCCGAAGACACCCCAACTCCACCACTACTTCGAGACCAACTCGAAGAAAATGCGAGCACAAACCCGAGTAAAGCTCATCTTCCCCAAAGCTTCAAAATACCCAGTGTACATGGCATAACGCGTGCACGTATCCAAACACCTCCGACCAATCCAGGTCGTCGCGATCTTTGCCGACGGTCGCAATGTCACTCGCGAACCTAAATCCAAACCCAGATCCAACAATTCGAACGCGAGTCAAAATTGACCATACTGCTCGAAACTGCAGAAGCACGAACCATCCAAAATCCTCCATTTACCGGTGAACTCGACGACGATAGACCCCGCCGATCTACCTAAATAAGTGCTACACCATAATCATCAACTTCCCCAAATACGATCACCTCCGATCAAATAACCAAGTCGCAAAATCCCACTACAGTTATGCCCAGCCGAAACAACCTTAAACCCTATTTGATTCAAATTCGAACAAAATATCCATTGGAAAAATTCATTTGCAATTTTCCCATCATCTATAACCCACATACAATCTTCGTTCAAAAATTCGACTATAATTATTATATAGATCATCGGCAATTCATCAATTTGCTAATGTCGTTTAACTTAAGATTCCCAATCGATTATCACTTTAAAATTTTTGAAATGCATGTTAGAATTCAACATTTTTAACTAGCAATCCAACTATATAATCCAAAACAAGAATTATGAATATCAATTTTTGACATTCAATGGTGTTTCACTGTATCTTATACATTTTAAGATAAAAACATAATAAATTTTCCCGTGTTCATTTTTATAATTAATATCATATCATTATATACATTTTTCTTTTGGAAATCAAGGTCTAAAACTTTATGCAAGAGAAGATAATGAATTTACAAATTTAAAAAAAAACTGTAAAATAACAGAGGCACACTTTTCTTCTTCTTCATTTATTTAAATTATAGGCACATCAAATATTCAACATGCATTTACATCCAGCACATATACAAAAATATTATGAAACCACATTCAATCATATGTATTTAATTTAAAATGTCAAGCTTAAACTATTTTTGAAAATAATTTATTCACCTTAATTTTGCAGAGCAGTTCCAGCAATTATTCCAGGCCTTTGAAATTTAAATCTGAAAAATGCTTTGACTATGCTGATGAAATTTGAATCCATGCATCCCTTTTAATTTGTTGATTAAAACTGTTATACTGATGTTGAAACTGTTCTTGATCATCCTTATGAATTTGCAGAAGATATGATGCTGCAGGTTGAGAAGAACTTCATTTTGATTTGCAGTTGTTTGATGTTGCAGGTTTGAAGTTTTGCAGATTTCATTTTGAAGGTTGCAGATCATAAATTTTCTTTTGGCTTTTAATTAGATTCAGATTTGTAAGTAAATTTCTGGTTTTGAACTTTAGAAAAGAAGATAAAGGAAAAAGAGTTATGTTTATTAAGATTAAAGAAAGTATAAATTTAAAATAAAGACACTTGTTAACAAAATTTACACTTGTCATTTAATTTCTTTAATGGCTTTACATGTGTTATTAAGATATTAACATGTTTACACATGTCTTTGAATATTTTTAATTAATTTTTCATTTAATTTAAATGTAATATAAACTTACATAATTAATTTACTTTTATTAATAAATGCTTACATATGTAAATATAACTTACATATTAAATTTACTTTATAAATAAATATAAGTTTACCTTTAAAAGAAATATTCCAATACTAATTATAATACAAATATCTCTTTATACATGTATTTAAAAATCTAAAACTTTTATATTTATACATTTATAATCATTTAAAATTTAACCATTATAAAAGAAAACAAAAAGAAAACTTTGATTAAATTCTTTTTAACTATCATATTTAAAATAAATAATCATCTTATATTTGAAAACAATTTTAATTAAACTTAAATTAACTTTTTTTTAAAAGATATTAAATTTTAAAACAAAACTTAAAATTACAATATTCATACATACATATATATAAATTATCAACAGATTAAATTAAATTTCAAAACAACTCAAATTATAACATATACATACATACATACATACATACATACATACATACATACATATATATATATATATTACAATTTGAAAATTCATCCTTTATATAAAACAAAAGATATTTCTATCCACAATATATATCAAGTATATATATTATAAATAAAAATTTATTAGCTTTGACAAATAATTCTCATCAATTTTAAATTGTTTAAAAGGATATTGATTAATATTACCAGATTAAATATTTATTAGCTTTTAAAAGATTAAATTTACCAATTTAAATTAAAATTATAGAGAAAAATTATCAAATCAATTTAATTATTAATACAGATTATTAAATTGATATTGCCTAAAATTCCGGGTCATTACATTAAGATGGTAAATATATTGCAAATTTTGGATAGCCAGTTTATTTAGAGTTAATGACATGAAGGGTTTTTCTATAATAATCAGCATTATGTTGAGTATTATCATTTTATTACAAGTTTGTGATAGCCACCATTTTTAGAGCTGATAACATGAAGGGCTTATAATTTCTATATTACCTATTGGATCTTAATAAAATTTACATATGTTGATTAAAGGGGCATTTCACTAGAAGGACAAACTTTACAGTCCAATTAGTTTCTAGGACACACATCTACAGAAATTAATTTCTAGGCCAAAGTCAGCATAATAATTACTTTTAAGGACAAAGTCGGTAGTCCTTAAAAGTAAATTTTTTCAATTGTGCGTCCTAGAAACTAATTGCACTTGCTAAATAGGCCCTTGTGGCTAATTTCCACTTGATTAAATCCTAAAAATATCTAACCCTGAATAATAAATATTCTACATTAGAACCATTCACCTAGAATACCACATTCTGCAAGCTATTAGTTCACCCAGGAAAGGTGATATGCTTATGTAGCCAGTAGTCCAATCTATAGTAATTGGTTTTTATGGTTTAGTGCAATTTTTTTGCTAAGATGTGTTTACTGTAATATAGTTGATTCACTAACCATATAATTTTTTTATTAAACTAATATATAGTTTTTGTTTTATCCATATTTAGTAAAACAACTGATATTTTTGCTACATATCATGCATTGCTTAACTTATCATCCACCACATTTATCATTGCATAAATCTTTTCGAACTCTACATGAGAAATGTTCTTCGCGGCTGCAAATTTAGGTCTATCTCCATCAATCATAGTTGAGCTATAACTTTCCTTTCTATTTACTCCACTTTTACGAAAAAGAAGACACATATTTACCTCTTTCCAATTTCTCTACTACAAGGACATATTCTGCATCATTTTTTATGGTGTTTATGATTTTTGAGTCTATTTTTTAGTTGTAACTACACATATGCACACTTAACTTATCCAAGTGAATCAGATTTTTGTTTTTTATAGTTGTTGCAACCAAATATGCTAGCTAGCTATCGAACAAGCTTAGTTAACTTATTAGTTATCTAATATAAAAATAAATTTGACATCAATTAGTTTTGGTTATGTGATAATTTTTTCACGTGTATTAGACAGCGTTTTGAATAGTATACCATCGCAAACTTCTTAATTGAATGCCCTTGACTTTTCAGTACGTGGACAATTTTCTTGCTAGGCACATTGCTATTGCCTATGTTTTTTTTCATTTAATTATATACTACTAACTAATCATGTGAAACTACACTTGGCATCCATTTGTAAAGGATGATGAAGTGATTTCTAATGCTAGCTGTTGTTTAATTATAGTTGCAATGGTAGGCGATGAAGTTTATATATTTTAGATGATGAACCCATCAAGCTTATTAACTGTTGTTCAATGTTTTTGGACAATGTTAACAAGCTGGCTTTACCATTCTGAAAGCTTCTCCTCTCCTATGTCTAAGTGGCATGAATGACCAAGACCAACAATGTGTTTTGTAATGTAGAATTTTTTTCCCACATTAAGTATTTAGTTTTATTTATAATGGTATTCCTAGACGCTTATTTGTTTTGAAAACTCAGGTCCAGACCATTGTACTTAACTTTTACCAACAGTTGTAAAAAGGGTATATAAGAGAAAAAAATTCACCTGTAGCTTGGGGATGCTTTGGAGTACTTGATATCCTACTAGGAAACTTTTTTCAAGATCATAAGCTATCAGCATAATTTAGTACATACACTCAGCCTACTACACTTGAGTGGTTTTTTAAAAAATAAAAAAATACACTAAAAAAGATTTCATGGCAACCAAAAAACATATTGCAGTATGTACCAAATGTGAATGAATGTCTAATACAAGACAAGGATAAAAAATAAATAGTGGTGGAAAGAATCAAGGTCAAATTTGGATTTCTTATTTATTAGTAGGATTTGATTAATTTAAATTAAATAATAATTTATTATTGCTTAAGTACGATTATGTGTCCTTACTTTAAATAAGAAAATTTTATTATAAAAAATTATGAAACTAAGTAAGATTTTTCGGTTGTAGCTAATTGAAGCATACATAATAAGTGGATAACTGCTGTTGAGTGAATAACATTTATCAAGTGAATCCAATTGACAATGCAAAGTTAGATAATCATCATTATCTACCCAGTGCACAAGGCTCATACTTGATAGGGGTCTATAGTTGATGAAAAATAATCCTTTCTAACTATAATTTCAAATGCATCAATATTTAAGAATGCATTTATATTATTTTTAAGTTCCCTATCGGCATAATTTCAAATGAAGCCAATAGAAAATGCTAAAAAAAATCCTTTCTTGCTATAATTGATAATGTGTTAATAGATAAATTAAAATTAAAAAAAGAATTCCACTGGCACATTTGAAAATGGATCCAATGGAAAAAAAATTCCAACAATTTTCATGGCTTTATTTGAAATCGCGCAAATATGAAACTTTCAAAAAATATCTTCATGGTGTATTTTCAAATTGTGCCAAAGCATGCTGACTTAGCGTCAACTGATAGAAACATGTCTATATTTATAATAATTTTTCGAAGTGACCTATTTTTTTTCTTAGTTTTAAAACTGATCTGATTTTATAAAATACAATACAATAAGCTCATTCATTAAATATCAAAATGTAATTTGAGAACCCAGAGTGCTAATGGAAGCTCTAAGGACAAAAATGCTCAAAATGAGAGCATCTTACCATAATGCTCTAGATAACGATACTTGGTTTTGATTTTGCCTCACAAATAGCTCTATTTAATGTTACATTATGTTGCAAATTATTTAACAATTTTTCAATGATTTGCTTTTGTTTTGTAACTACAAGCCAATGTTTAATTTGTAATCCTATTACCATCCTCTTCTCTTTAAAATGAGATACATTTTTGCTTAGTTTGTTGCTCATTGGATATGGCCATCCACATTATATTTTTCCATCGTTGTGGTAAAATATGGCAACTGTTTGTATTAGAATCTCCAAGGAAGATATAGTTTAATATGACAAGACTCCTGTGCTTTGCTTATGGCAAAGTTACATCTTAGGCTACTTTTATATTTTTTGTTTAGCGACTTTTGGTCTATCATATTAAGTAGTTTTAGCTGGTTGAAAACGATTGTTTCTATAAAAATTTCTTTTCACAAATTATAAGCATTTTCTTTTGCTTCGACTTCAGGCTTGAACGACCTAAATGTTACTTTGGAATGAGAGATATTATAATATGAGAATCATGGTTTTTCAAATGAAGCGTCATGATGTTCAACAAAACTGATCAAAATATTACATTACTACTAAACAATATGTCATCTTTAGTTACTAGGAGTGAAGACTGTAAATGTACAGAAATGTCCTTGCAAAAATGTTGAAGCCTACAGAGCTCATGAGTACTGAATCAAAGACTTCTATTCTTCAACCATGAACTTAATTTTTCTCTACCATAGTTATTCTATCCCCATGCAAGCACCAAAACTAGAAAAGATCTATCTATAATAAGACTGCTTTCAAGAGGACCAGTTAATCCACGTACGTCCTCAATTATTGAACAATCTACTCCATTCATTTTGATTTAAAATTTCTAAAAAACTATAGCTCTTTTTTTGTCTATAAGGAAAAGGTGAATGATTAGTAAAATGAATGAGTCAATTTTAATTTTAAATTATTTTCTTGTCCATTTGGAAAGTTATTTGATTCTTATTTTGATTGGGTTGGAAAATGAAGGATAGATATGAGGTAAAGAGTGTGTTCATTTATTTATTTTCACTACTTCTGGTTTGGCTGAGTGTATCAAATAAAATGTTAAGCTCGCAATTATTTGATCTACATGGATTTGTTAAAAATATTATGTATCAATTTCAAGTAAATGAAGCAATGTGCATTTATTCAGAAATAGATTATGTGTAGGAAAAAAGGGGGCAAAGCTAATACGCTATACATCATTATTACTTTAATATTATTGGTGTAACTTTAATATTATTGGTGTGATATGTAAGAGCTGGCGTGCATTTCTATTATATGTATTGAAATCAATGAGATCCATAATAAGCCGTTGTGTTCCACAAAATGCAAATAATAACATACACTTATTTTACAAGTTTGATGCGGTAATTCCCTACAATGCTACATTGCTGCTCAAAGTTGGCCGCAGCTTATTATTCGATGAATCGGTCCCTTAAACTACTTTTCAACTATTATTGACTTCATATTAATGTACAGCTACTTTCACCGTCCGTGTGCGAAGCACGGGTTCACACTAGTGTAAATATAAACCTTAGATTATGAAAAGCTTATTGCATCATCTGGAAAAGTAGTACTCATTCTGGATAGTATTTGATCATGTGTATCCACCCCATAGCTATTGACTCTAGTACATGATGACCTTATTTTAATTTACATCTCGTTTTCTTTTCAAAAAATATATAATATTATAGGGATTTAAATTAAGTACTTATCATTTAATCTAATCCTACACTCAACTTTGCCTCACATGCTAACCATGCTCTCAATGCCTTCCTGTAACAGCATTTATAAGTTTATTAGCTATTTTAACTTTCTGAACAAGAAAAGGACCAAAATTTTAAATGGATAATTCACTTGTAAGGATATTACATGAACACTGAAGCGAAAGCTTAAGGATAGTACATAAACACATAATCTATAAATATCAAATTATGTGGATATAATAAAAACAGAACATGAAAACCTGACTTAGTCAGTAGCAGTTCAGCAATATGAATCCTTTAATTTTCATTAACCATCCATTGCTTATTTTTGTAGCCATTACTCAAATAGAGTATTTATGCAATTTCTTTTGACATGGATAAAACTGAAGGCAGAATCTCAAAGTTTCAAAGTAAAGAGACTAACTACAATGACAGCGTCTCCATCAAACCATGAATGCTAGTTTGATACTCTATGTATACAAAGACAATGACAGTCAATGTTCCAAAAAAACAAAACCCGGAGATGCCAACCAAGTCATAACTCCATCTACTCCATTTTTATTTATTTAAAACCATATCACTTTTCATTGAAAGATGAAAACACAGATGAATATCAATTACTCTACGATTTTTTTTGATAAAAATGCCAAAATCCATGAGTAGCTATAAAAAAAAACTATGCGGACAACAAGCTAAAGTTAGAATATTATGTAAAATTGGATTCTTCAAAAATATTAAAAAATGATAATTTAATCGATTCATTTAACACAATTATTGCAGCAGACATTTCCATTCTATGGTATTTGCTATTAAAAAGATTTCAATGCTTACCAACAGACAATAAGTACGTATCTTAGGGGTGATTTACAATTTCTTCTAAGTTTCGGACACTAGTATTAAAATAAAATAATAATAAAAGCTTCACTCACTTGAATAATTCCCTTAATTCTTCACTTCCTCTCTAATAATAAAATTCGTACAGTCGTGGTTGATGTGGATAAGATTTCTGGCTCCGCTACTATGTTAATCAGAACCTAAAATTTGTTAAACCTAAAATTGTTGAGAAACCCTAGATTGATATGAATTCGTATGTAAGAAATTTATAGGAATTTGAAAACAATGTTCATATCTGAGTAGACGGAGATGGAAAAGCGAAACCCTAAATATGTAGTTTGCAACCCAGATCTTAATTTATCTTCATCGAGTTGATAGGACAAAGGAAGGAGGCGATGGCAGAAGACGGAGGCGGCAGTAGACGGTGGAAGCAGTGGCAGACAATGGAGGTTGTACGAATGAAAGAGAAGTTGAGAGAGTGAGTAATGAACAATTATCGTTAAAAAAGAGATAACAAATGAAAGAAAATGAATTTACACTCTTATCCATACCGCTTTTAATTATTTACGAAATTTCCATATTTACTAATGGTAATAATTGTTGTAAATGGCTATAACGGATATAACGGTTATATATTTGTAACGGTTATTTGCATTTTAAATTGAAAGTGGAAATGTATTACAAAATGGACTGTTTGGTGTAGTGAAGTGCATAACGTCTAACTACACTAGTAAATGACAAATCACTCTCAGCTTACTAGTTGCTAATGTATAGTTACCCGATAATATACCATAATATTAAGAGCATCTCCAATAGTTCGGAGTGCGGAAATTCGATTTTTTGCACTCTGAAATGTTGGAGCCCTTATTTCTGCAACAGAAATGAGGGCAGGCGCTTGTTGAACAGGCGCCTAGGATTCAGGCGCCTGTTCAACAGGCGCTCGTGTTTATAAAACATCGGACGCCTATTGAACAGGCGCTTGAAGCCCAGGTGCCTGTTCAAAAGGCGCCTGTTGATCATGCCTATATCAGGAGCTCTCCTCCCTCTCCCCCTCATTTCTACCTCTTCCATCCTCTTTTCAGTAAATTTTATTATTTTACTTTGTGTCGAAATGCCACCTCGTCCGGTCAAAACTGGTAGACGCACCATTCGATATACGTCCAATGCCAATATCGAACCTGCTCATGTCCCTCCTGATGTTACCGTAACTCCAGACGATCTTCGATCCTTGCACGACTTGCCCCCTACTGTTTCGCATCGACTTACTACAGCTATAGCGACGCCACAGGTATACGTTTATTTCTTTATTGCTTGATGAACAACCGTGTAACTATATATGTATAATAATTCTTTGTTTATTTTAATATTAAATAATCATATATTTAGATTCGTCATGTAGCGATGCGAGGTAGCTGGTATTGGTGTATGTCTGAGTATTTTGATCAGTTACTGTAGCCGATTTTGGATAAGTTACATGCGTCACCTTTTGGTGAATTTCTAGATTTACCTAGATTTGCACATGTAGATCGTTGCCTGGTAGAGGCCCTCACCAAGAGATGGTGGCCTACCACTCACACATTTCATTTCCCTGATTTTGAGCTAGGACCGACTCCTCTAGATTTTTATATGCTCACTAGCATAGAGGTTGGTCGATCGGACCGTTTTCCTGTTCCATTTGATAGTTCATTTGAGGAGTTCGAGTCATATTAAGCTTATTTACTGACTTTGGCTGATGAGGAGGTTAGAGGAGGAGCTGTTACTCTCCCTTGTTTGCAGCGGTATGTAGTAGAGTACATGGCCGTTGAGGATATGCACACTCCAGTTATCCGTGTCTCCATATGATACCTTTTTGGGTCTACATTTTTTAGTAACAATAAGGGTACTATTAGGTTTGGTTTTTTGGCTAGATTAGTACATGTGGATGGACTACATATATATGATTACGGTACTGTTATTATTGGTTATTTGTATGTAGCATTAGATGCTTATGCGCTTCAACAGTCTAGACAGATGTATGAATTTTGGTACATTCTTCCATTTTGGTACTATGAGTATACTGCCAATAGGCATCCCAACAGATTGTAGAGGCAAATGCCACACCTTATATTTACTTTTCTAGATTGCGTCATTGGGGTCCTACAATGCATTTGCCCTGTATTGCACAAGGGGTGCACAATGAGTCGATGGAGGCTAGACAACAGATGGATATGAGGCGGCGTGGTAACATTATCGTTCGTCCATGGGATCAGTACTTATAGTTTCTAGAGCCTGGTCCTGATCATCCACTCACTTTTAAGTATTTCCATGTCGCAACGCAGGATTTGTTTTTAGGTTCCTACATGTCCATTCATATGGTATTTAGAGGAGCGGTGTTGGCTACAGTTGTATGGTATAGTTCGCATTCCATCAGATCCGCTACCACGGGATGATATGTAAGGTGATATTAGGGTTGGACCAGCTTATATTCTTACGATGAGGGGTACGGGATGGGTGAATGGTGAGCCTTTTACAGTTCTTGAAAACTTTGATTCATATTGGGTTCGAGTAGCCCCATGTGCTTACGCATTGCCTGATTATATTCAGGGTTTGGACTCTGATCATATTGGTCCGTGTACCTCTTTCGGTAGAGTTCCACTACGGCCCGCCATCTTTGAGACTACATCATCGCAGTACACGCAGTCTCTTACTTTCGACGCCCCTCCTCATTCGTTTAGAGCGTATGATGTACATAGTCAAGTGGTGGAGTATCCCTTGCAGTATCTTATAGATGACGGTATTACGGGTGTACCATCCATCGGATTGTATCAGCCTCATCAGGTTTGTACGAGTTTTAACCGTTCTTTAAATTACTTGTCATTATATTCTCCACCTTTGTATAGTTTTTCTTGTGCGCATATCAGTATTCTCAGTATATGGATTATGACAGACGGATGATTACTGCATTTGAGCGTATGACGCTCGATTATACATAGATGATGTATCAGAGTTACCTGACCGTGGTCCAGCAGCAGCGACTCGGTATGATGCGCAGATACAGGATTACACACCCAGATTCAGCAGCTTCATGAGCAACTCCATGCCGGACCAGAGCCTCATGACTTTGATGACGTCAACGATGACAGTGACGATGATAGTGGAGACGATGAGGAGATTGATAGCGGTTCCGATCACATAGACTGATGTGCCGCATTTAGATGTTTTAGACGGTGTTATTATTTTTCACACCTTACATTAGTTGGTTGCATATTATGTTGGTAATGATGCTGCTGCTATATGTGATTGTTTATATGTTATGGCATTATGTTGATTATATTTTATATTGAGTATTGTATTGTGTTGATTATAATTTACGCTTGTTTATTATTAAGCATATATGAAGTCAAAATGTTGAAGTAACAAACACAGTTGTGTTTGTTTGTCAATAATTTTATGGATGTTTGACACTGGACGTTAATCTCATGCTTTATTTTTTTGATGCGGATCATGACCTCTTTATTTAAGATAAGTGTTATATTCTAATGACACAACCTTTAAATGTTCAGTAAATTCAATGTGTAACATAATATTTTCGGCTACAGAATTGAAACTGTTAGTAAAAAATTTTTTCAAACTGATCAGATGTGCGATAACGAAGAGATAATAGCAACTCAGTTTTGGGACACTATTGCTGAACTTTACAATAGCAATGTTGAGTGTAGAAGTAGACGTACGAAGGTAGAGTTGAGGACTGGTTATGGGAACTTCTGCGATGCCTGTATGCAGTACAGTACGGTTATCAATGAGGTTTATATTTCAAAATTTGTTTGAACCAACCCGTTCCACATTTGAAAGTTGTTAATTTCTCAAATATCACAGCACATTCACTGGACATGAGGCTTATAGCATACGTCAAAATTGGCTAGAACGATTTGGATATCCATAATTTGAGTGTATTATTGTTTCTGTGTATGAATATTTATTATTATCTTGTTTATGAGTAATTTAACTTTCTATTGTATTGTCAAATCAAAATACAGTGCTCATATTTAAACATAAATACATTTCAACATTCACACGCTTCAATACATATGTAAGAGATTTTCTTCTCAAACACACAGTTCGGTTCTCCGCTCCTTCAATCTTCTAATCCTCATATCAATGCCATCCTGGTCATCATCTATTGACTATGATGCCCGGTATGTTCCAACGGAAAGCGAACACACCGATAAAGATTGTAATATCAATTACCAAGACCAGCATTACGAGGACGTTGCTCGTGAATTCCTAAATCTTGACCAACTCACACTTCAAGAAGATGTTCAACTTGTACACGAACAGTTGGTTCATCAACAACCACGGATGGTTGAACAATTACCAAATTTAGAACCTTCGGTTGAACAAGAGGTTGACTCTTACACAGTATTTTGCCACGATGGTTATAAGGTTGAAGTTGTGGTTAGAGCTGATGGCGAAGATATTGGTCGTCGAATCCAGTTTTGTCCATTCTGGCCTGAAGGGTGCAATTATGCAGAATGGGTTGATGAATGGCTGTGCCCAAGGGCCATAACATATGCCAACGAGCTGGAACGAAAAATAAGACGTCTCCGAAATGTCGTGCACAACTTACAATTTGACCGTAACCGGTAGTTTCTTAGTGGAGTGTATTATTATTGTAGAGTGTATTATTGTGGAGTGTATTATGGAATGTATTGTTATGGAGTGTATTATTATGGAGTATATTATTATACAGTGTTTTATTATGGAGCGTATTATTATTATGGTTGTATTATTATTATTATGGTTGTATTATTGTGGAGTGTATTATTATAGAGTGTATTATTGTTTGTGTATGTATTGTCGTTGATTGTATTAATGTTTGGGTGTTTCAGTAACATTGTCTTGTTTCTTTCTGTATTATTGTGTTAAGAATATGACTACAGTTGTATGATGGGATGAGACAGTGCATCAACAGTCAATAATGTATGGAGGGGACAAGACAGTGTAGACGTGACACTGCAGACAGGACACTGCATCAACAATTAATAATGTATGTTAAGAACATTGCTACTGTTGTATGATGGGATGAGACACTGCATCAACAGTCAATAGTGTTTAGATGGGATGAGACATTGCAGCCGTGACATAAATGGAATCTACTTTATAGATGGTGGTTGAATTTAATTAATGCTACCCGCATGTAATTGTATGTTTTGTTATGAAAGCCAGCATGTTATTTTAGCTATAAAAAGCATGTTAGATGCTGAGAAGTATTATTGCTCATTCTTATTTCATACAATTTCAAATATAACAAATGGCGGCAGAAGATTATATATTTTTTTATGATAGCGACGACGAGTTTGGTGAAATGATGGAAGATCATTTTCGTCGTGAAAAGGAACTAATAAGTATGGCTGCACTACAGGTTGGTCGATCGAGCAGGCAACATGGTGGATCAGTTTTTGATCGTCCGTATAAAAATGGTAGACATTCGTGGCACAATGACAGACTGATGGAAGAATATTTTGTTCCAAATCCTACTTACACAGATGCTGATTTTAGAAGAAGATTCTGCATGCGGCGTCCTCTATTTCTTAGAATCCTACAATGTATCAAGCAGCATGACAAATACTTTAGCTTTAAACCCAATGCATCTCTTACAATGGGATTGACTGGAATTCAGAAAATGACAGCTGCACTAAGAATGCTTGCATATGCAGGACCGACGGACACGCTTGATGAAAATTTGAAAGTGGCGGAAAGTATGATATTAGAGTGTTTGGAGCATTTCGTCAAGCTATCATGGACATTTGCGGTGATCAATACTTACTCAGACCGAACGAGGTGGATGTAGTAATGTTATTAAATATGCATGGTAGTAGAGGTTAGCCTGGAATGTTAGGCAGTATAGACTGCATGCATTGGGAGTGGAAGAATTGTCCAAAGGCTTATGCTGGAGCTTAGCAGGGTAAGTCTCGTAGGTCCTCTATTATTCTTGAAGCCGTAGCATCGTATGACTTATGGATATGGCATGCATTTTTTGGAATGCCGGGTTCGAACAATGATCTTAACGTAGTCGAACGATCTACATTGTCAATGATTTAGCAAACAGTAGATCAACTGCTTGTATCTTTACTTTAGGAGGTAGCACCTACGATCATGGATATTATCTTGGTTATGTGATATATCCTAAATAGTACCATTGTCAAGACAATTCCTAACTCACAAAACATAAACAATCAAAGTTTGCAGCGATGCAAGAAGACCAGAGGAAGAACGTTGAAAGAGCATTTGGGATTCTTCAATCTAGATTTTCCATAGTCAGTAATCCATACAAAAATGACCAAAATAATATACACTTGTATTATTTTACATAATATGATTATAGAGGATGAAAGAGACATGAAAGAAGATTACTTTTACGAGGGTGCTCCAACACCACCGCCTGTTTGGCGCAATGATATGATTGGAAGCGCACTAGAACTCGAGTTTCATGTAGAAAGCCAAATGTCATACCGTAGTGTTCAACTGCATCGAAGACTGCAAAATTATCTCATAGATCATCTTTGGAGGTTTTCTGGAAATCAGTGAAACTATATTTTTGTTGTTGCTTTTCCTACTGTTGTTACTTATTATTGTTATTGTAATCCATTATGTTTAATTAATGTAATGTTGTTATAATCTTTTTTTCAATGTAATGCAATTTCAATGAAAATACTTATATTAATAATTGCTTGCATTCAGAACACAATACAAATAAAGGTAATTAAAAGATACAAAGGTTGTAGAAACGGTAATTCATTTAATGACCCTCTTTAAGTCTACGCCTCATAATTTATCTCCTTCTTTTCTCTGTATACTCCTGTTGTTCTGCAGACATGTGTGACGTATCCATGAACATTAATGCATCTTCATCTTCTTGCCGGTTTCCAGCAAGAGGTTGATCCATTCTTGATAACTTTTCTTGGTGTTGAATTGTTCGAGTTTCCATTGCCCAGTTAAATCTATCTTCAGATTCAAGTAGGAGTTTTTTAATTTCTACTTGATCAGCTCCAACAGTCTGCTTCTTTTTGGCTGCTTTTGCTCCCTGTAGCCTAACAAAATGATCTTTGATTGGGATTGGGTCATCTTCTAAGCCTAAAATGTAGCTTCCTAGCGATTTCCTAGGTCTATAGCTTTCTCCAACTCTAGGCGTTTTACCCGACCACTGTTTGATTGAACTTTTTGAACGGTTTTCTGAAGCGATGATTTCTATTTAACATGCTCGACCAACATGTTATAAATATGCATGAACTGATAAAAATGTGGCGTTTGTTTGCTATCAGATTTATAGATTTGTTTGAACAACTTGTTTGCGGCCATTCTCTGTTAAAAAAATAACTGCTATAATAAAGGAACTATGATAAAAAATAGAATAATGAAATTATATTAAAGCTTACCAAATGCGTTTCATTTCCAAATCCACTAGAATTTGTTTGCTTTAGCTTGAAAATTTGAGAATCGAACGTTTGCGTTTGATGATTTATTTTCCATAATGACCTTTGACTAAAGATAGCATTCTTTTCCGATCGATGTTCTTCTGATTGTAGCAATTAGTATTTTTGCCCCAAAAAGTCTCACCACTTTGATCGGTCCCTCGAATAGGATCGACCAAGAGTGCACAGTAAGTGTAGCAAAGATCGTAATCTTTCACAGCGCTCCTACTTGCATTAGTTACTTCTCCCCTAGTTGGAATCGTAACGTCTTATAAGCCGTAGTCTTCAAAACTAGACCTTGGAGCATCGATGTCGAAATCAGAGTACATTTTCAGTTGAGATTAGTGGTAGTAAAAAACTGTGATGGAGAAATGAAATTGGTTGTGAATGGAAGAAGAGGGGAAGAGTTTTATTTGAAGGAAAAATATGGTAGTTGGGGTGACCGTTAGAGAGGAAATAAGTGGACGCCTGTTGAGTAGGCGCCTCATTGTGACGTGCATGTTCAACAGGCGCCCGGTATCCAGACACCTGTTCGATAGGCACCTCGCCGAATCCCCATTTCCCACACCAGAGGCCCCCCTTTCTACACTATCATGTATTCTTTTTCTCTGTTGGAATGCTTCGAGAGTGCGGATTCGAGAATTTGCAACCTGTTGGAGATGCTCTAAAAATTGATCTAATATCATTTAAACCAGCAGTTTATCATGTTAATTTGTCAAATGCATTTACCAATTTATATCTTGTCGTTCACATTTTGTTTCTCGGCAAAGTGTGTTGCATATTTATATCCAAAATGACTGATCAAGATTTCATCAACTATAGGCAGATCGACAGGTTATTGTTCATATTATTCTATTCCATTGTTATATTTGACATAACAGTTTACATAAAAAAATCACAATCAAAGACCGAAACCACACAAGGATAATCACATTGTAAGACAAATCCATAACTAGGAGTCCCATATGGGCCCAAAAGCAGTAATCCCAGCTTTACTACAAGCCTGAACCACCTCCTTTCTCCCTTGAGGATTACTAGTCACAACCACCACCTCCGCCTTCCATTTCTTCGCAGTCTTCACAGTCCTATCAGCCACATTAGTTCTCCCATAAACCGCAGTATCATGCACAATCACCTTACCTTCTTCAAAATCACTCATCATTTCCTTTATCTCCATCCCAAAATTCTCCTGCACTCCTTTCGTCACTCAAATCAAACACACATCTGCATTCCCTTTCTGCGGTAAAAATGACAAAAACACACATATCCCAGACCCGGTGGCCACCAGCACTACCCTTCTATACATGTTAACCAAGTAGGGCAGGCCCGCCCACAAAGTGAACGGTCCATACCCACAAATGGGTTGGCTGGTCAGTTACGAGTTTAAGGGTGAAGTCGCCCACCAGCATCATGTGTGAGTCTTTGTTGTCCGATATGTTGCCGAACGCATGCCATTCTGAGAGTGGGGCCCGACTGATTCTTCCAAGGATGTCGGTTGGCACTCCTCCTGTGAATTTTATGATAGAGGCGTGGGTTGAAGGGCATGCCATAGATACTGGGACACATTGTACTGTTAGCCATGGCAGGATTGTGAACACTGTGATGGCAATTGTGGTGAAGAATTCTTGGTGCTTTATGACGGATTATACGTTGAGGTTGCTGTAGGATTTGGACTTTGGGTCATACCTGGTTGTTTGGATAATGAACGCCCAAAGTAGCAGCAATGCTGACCATCCCGCAAACCTGTATAATTTATACAGTGAATGTTAGCAAATTTAATGTCATTAACATGGAACCCTCATCGTTAAAGTAAGTTGATCAAAGATTAGGTCAACTCCTCTGTCCACATATTCATGTGTCCATATAAAATAACGAATTTATAAAAAATCAATAGTTGGGATAACACAACAAGGATAAAATGGAGAAAAGTAATCAAAAATTATATAAGTTGTGTTTTCTTGCATTGCTTAATTTCTACTTGAGTTGGTCAAGCCCACCACAATGAACACTAGACAGCAACAATACAAGTGTCCTTTTCTTTTCTTTTTTTCAGCCAAAAAGGAAATATTCTTCTACTGTAGTTACGTAAACTTTGATAAACTCACCATGAGTACGGCTTAATTTTTCCAAATGCATGTTTCACATGTCAATGAATTAACAGGCTCTTAGTTTTTAAGCTTCCATTAAATAGTGAAAGTATTTCATCTGGGTAAGAGATGCACGACTTTGATTTCTGTTGAAACACTAAACTTGATACGTTATGCTTAATTTCTAGAAGCTTCCTTTTATTAAAGTTTCTAGAGTCTTTTTACATTTACTGTAGTTTGTTGAGAGCTTTTGAATTTTTCTTGTAGAAACAAGAATTATGTATGGATTCATGTTTGTAGAATTGTTTAGAGAGTCATGTTTCTAGAATAGTCTATAGAGTCTTATAAATAAAAGAGCTCTCTCATAATTTTGTACCAAGCAATCAAGTAAGAAATCTACCATCAATAAAAGAAAAAATTTCAACAATAATTAAAGGCCTCTTTATTATACTCTCTCCCTCTTTCTCACAAAAAGTATTCAACAAAGTGGTATCAAAGCTTTAAAATCTTTCAAAAAAAGATAGGGATAGTGAATAATGGCATTTCCTTATAAATTTCAATGCTCATCAAGAACAATTATGACAATTGGAGCTTAAGCATGATGGCTCTTCTTGAAGCACGTGATGTATGATAAATAGTGGATAAAGGCTATATTGAACAAGAAAATGAAGGTAGCTTATCTCGAACTCAAAGGGATAGTTTAGGAAACTCAAGGACGTAAGACAAGAAGGCTCTCTATCTAATATATCAAGCATTGGATAATGATGCTTTTGAGAATGTTTCAGGATTGAATCGGCAAAAGAAGCATGAAAGAAGTTTCGAACATCTTACAAGGGAGTTGATCAAGTCAAAAAGGAACGTCTTCAATCTTTAAGAGGAGAGTTTGAAACTTTGCATATGAAAGAAGTTAAGTTTTTTTCTAATTGCTTCTCAAGAGTTTTAGTGGTTAGTAATAATCTAAGAAGAAATGATGAGAAGTTAGATGATGTAAGAATTATGAAGAAGATTCTTAGATAATTAGATCCGAAGTTCGAAACATATTGTTATTATCATTGAAGAAATAAAAAACTTGGAGATCATGGCAATAGAGGAACTTCTAAGCTAATTGCAAGCTTATGAAGAAAAGAAAATGAAGAAGGAAGATATCTTTGAGCAAGTTCTTAAGACAAAGATTGATTCAAAAAATAAAGAAAATAATTGAAGCCAACAAAGATGGGTTGTGGCCAAGAAAGAGAAGAGGTCATGGTTATGGACATGGATGAAGTTGGAGGCCAAATGATAAAAACAACAATAGCAACAATAATAAAAGAGGAGAAAACTCAACAAGAGGTCGTGGGAGAGGAAATCCAAAGTATGACAAGCCACACATTAAATGCTATAATTGTGAGAAATTTAGATTTTATGCTTCCGAACATAGAGCTCCAAGAAAAAATAAAGTTGAAGAGAAGACCAATTACATTGAACAAAAACATCAGAGGATGGTACATTAGTATTGGTTCACAAAGAAAATAAAAAAGGTGATAAAAATCAATGGTACCTAGATAGCGGTGCAAGCAACCATATGTGTAGAAGAAAATACATGTTTGTGAAGCTTGATGAATCGGTGAAAGGCGACGTCGCATTTGGAGATGAATCAATGATAGCAGTGAAAGGTAAAGGAAAGATTCTTATTCGATTGAAGAATGAAGAGCACCAATTCACTTCTATTGTTTATTATGTGCCAAACATGAAGAGCAACATCATGAGCTTAGAAAAACTTTTACAAAAAGGTTACGATATTCAATTAAAAGATAATAACTTTTTTATAAGAGACGGTGCAAGTAAATTCATTGCTAAGGTACCAATGTTAAGAAATAGAATCTTTGTACTCAACATTCAAAATGATGTGACACAATGTCTTAAGGTGTGCTACAAAGACGCCTCTTGGTTTTGGCATCTTAGTTTTGAACATCTTAACTTCAGAGCGCTAGGATTTCTCTCCAGCAAGGAAATGATAAGAGGATTATCATGCATAAGTCATTCTAATCAAGTGTGCAAAGGATGTTTAGTTGGAAAGAAATTCAAAATGGGCTTTCCAAAGAAGTTATACTCAAGAGCTAAAAGGCCATTGGAACTCATACATACGAATGTGTGCGGTCCGATCAAGCCAAGTTCACTTGGCAAGAGTAACTATTTCCTTCTTTTCATCGTTGATTTTTCAAGAAAAACATGGATATATTTTTCGAAGGAGAAATCAGAGGTTTTTGAGAACTTCAAGAAGTTCAAGGCCCAAGTTGATAAGGAAAGTGACCTTGTGATTGAAGCCATGAGATTTGACCGTGGAGAAAGTTTACATCAAAAGAATTTCAAAAGTATTATGAAAATATTGAAATCAAATGATAACTGACAATATCTATATCCCCCTAGCAAAATGGAGTAGCAAAGAGGAAGACTAAGATAATTCTTAAGTTGGCAAGAAGCATGCTTAAAAATAAAAGGCTGCCAAAGCAATTTTGGGTGGAAGCTGTGGCATGTGTGGTTTATCTATCAAACCGATCTCCAACAAGAAGTGTGTAGAAAAAGACACCACAAGAAGCATGAAGTGGAATGAAGCCTGGTATTTCTCATCTAAGAGTCTTTGGAAGCATAGCTCGTGTGCATATACCGAATGAGAAGCGAAGCAAACTGGATGATAGGAAGTATATTTTCATGTGTTACGACACCAACTCCAAAGGCTATAAGCATTATAATCCTGATACGAGAAAGATAATAATTAGTCGAGATATTGTGTTCGATGAAGAAGGAGAATGGGAATGGATATCACATCATGACAATTGCAACTTATTTTCATACCTTAAAGGAGATGAAATGCAACAACCAAGGATCGAACAATCAAGCGAGGAGCCCACTTTCCCACTAGCTCCACCAACCACAAATTGTTAAGAAGATGAGAGCTCAAGTGAAAGGGCTCCACACTCTAAAAGCCTTCATGAAGTTTATGAGGTAACAGAAAATCAAGACAATTTTACTCTCTTTTGTCTATTTTCAGATTATGAGCCTATAAACTTGCAAGAAGCTTTACAAAAGAAGAGCTGGAAAAATACTATGGATGAAGAAATCAAAGCCATCAAGAAGAATTACACATGAGAGTTAGCTTCACTTCCAAAAGAATACTAGGCAATTTGTGTGAAGTGGGTGTACAAAGAAGATAAAAACACCAAAGGAGAAGTCGAAAGATATAAGGCGAGAATGATGGTAAAAGGCTATAGTCAAAGGGCTGGCATCGACTATGATGAGATATTCGCTCTAGTCGCTTGATTATAAGATGTTAGATCAATAATTTTTTTAGCATCTCAAAATAGTTGGAAGATACATCAAATGGATGTGAAATTTGCCTTCTTAAATGGAGTTCTTGAAGAAAAGTTTATATCAAGCAACTATAGGGTTACGAAGTCAAGGGAGGAGAAGACAAGGTTTTGAAGCTAAAGAAGGCATTTCATGGGTTGAAACAAGCCCTAAGAGCTTGGAATGCTCGAATTGATAAGTGCCTCCAAGAAAGAAACTTCATCAAATGTCCATGTAGCAATTCAAGCATGTTTAAATAGTTTATGAAAGAGATAACGAAGGAGTTTGAGATGATGGATATTAGACTCATGTCTTATTACCTTGGCATTGAAGTAAAACAAGAAGATAAAGGCATCCTAATCACTCAAGAACGTTATGCTAAGGAAGTATTGAGAAAATTCAAGATGGATGACTCTAACCAAGTTTGCAAGTCGATTGAATGTGGAATCAAGTTATCAAGGCATGAGTAAGGAGAAAAAGTGGACTCAGCACTATTCAAGAGCTTGATTGGAAGCTTGCTGTATTTAACGTGCACAAGATCCGACATTCTACATGCGGTAAGAGTTGCGAGTCAATATATGGAGAATCCAATAACAACTCATTTGAAGGCAGCAAAGAGGATTCTTCGTTATGTTAATGGCACAATAAACTTTGGCTTGTACTACTCCGTTTCTGATAATTACGAGCTTGTTGGATATAGAGATAGCGATTGGAGTGGAGATATGAATGACTGAAAAAGCACAAGTGGCTTCGTATTCTACATGGGAGACACAACATTCACTTGGATGTCGAAAAAACAGTCGATTATCACTCTTTCCACATGTGAAGTGGAGTATGTAGCTGCTATTTCATATGATTGTCATGCAATTCGGTTACGAAAACTGCTAAAGGAGTTGAAATTAACACAAGAGGAGCCGACCAAGATATTCGTGGACAATAAGTCAGTAATTTCTTTGGCAAATAATCCAGTCTTTCATAATCGAAGCAAGCATATTGATACACGCTATCACTATATTAGAGAATGTGTTGTCAAAAAGGATGTGCAATTAGAGTACGTGAAGATGCATGATCAAGTAAGTTGAGGAATCTGTTTGGAGTCACAAATCAAGTTTAAAGGGGGTGTTCAAGTATTAAACATGATTTGTTATGGTTAATTTCTAGAAGCTTCTTGTTATTATAGTTTTTAGAGTCTTCTTGAATTTACTGTAGTTTGTTGAAAGCTCTTGAATTTTATAGTAGAAATAAGAATTATGTAAGGAGTCATGTTTCTAGAATTGTTTAGAAAGTCATGTTTCGAGAATAGTCCATGGAGTCCTATAAGTAGAAGAGCTCTCTCATCATTTTGTATCAAGCAATCAAGCAAGAAATCTACCATCAATAAAAGAAAAGTTTTCAATAAAAAAGGCCTCCTTTTTATATTCTCTCACTCTTTCTTATAAAAAATATTCAACAATTTCATAGTGCATATAGTAGGGTGACAGAGGATATGATTTCATTCATTTTGAAATGTTTAAATTCAAAAGGTCAAAATTTTGATGTATTTTGATCTACTCTAGCTAATTACTACCAGAGCAAACATTCAACAGTAGTAGCAGTAGTAGTAGATTACATGTGAGTCCTCTCAAAGGCATTGTGATGAAGGTGGCGAATGAGAA
The DNA here is from genome assembly GCA_030765085.1 of Allium cepa. Classification (NCBI taxonomy): domain Eukaryota; kingdom Viridiplantae; phylum Streptophyta; class Magnoliopsida; order Asparagales; family Amaryllidaceae; genus Allium; species Allium cepa. The sequence continues at coordinate 67,702,011 of CM060935.1, forward strand.
GAAAGGCCGCAATGTAGGAAAGACAGATAAGTGAAAGAATAGAGGAGGAAACAACATTGATCTCGTTGGAAGTGTATTCTCGATCATTGTGGTAATGTTTGGTTTGTTATTTTTAGTTGTGCACTTGCGTCCATACAAAAATGCATACGACGCATTATATTGTCGAAAACAACCAATTTGAAAAAAAAAAGTTAACATACAAAATAGGAAACAACTTTTTCTTCTTCTATATTTTGGAAAATAACACAAGCACGTGAAAAAAACCATTTTTTCATCGTCTCTCTATCCTCTTCATCCTCCATTAGCCTTTCTTTTGTTTCCTCTGTCGTCCCTTCATTCTTCTCATACTTGATATACATATTGAAAACCGAAAACATAAAATTCATTTTTAAACCAAATAGTGACATAGTGTTTGAACCAAAGCGGAAATTAACCATGCAACAGAAGATAAGGCGCACTATTGTGTATTCCTCCAAGTGATTACAAAAGAGAAGTAATGGTTGTTTTATCAAAAAGTGGGACGTAGTTTCTACCAAAGAGTTTCATTGCAAGCCAAAATACTATGCAGAGAAATGCTTCCCTTCTACACTAGATTAGTGCAAGAATATTTTCCATGAAGAACAAGGAAAGTCTTTTCTTTGCATAAGAGAAGTGGTTTGTGATGACATGAACAAACATTAATATGCTGAGCATGAAACACACCGCTTGTACACCGTGAATAAATCTTGATCGAGTAATATAACTGATAAACGATATTGGATGTTCTTTGGTTTGGAAGGCTTTTCCATATGAATTGCCTTTTCATCTTGCTTTTCAACATCAATGTTTTCTTCCTCCTCTTCGTTGTCATCATCTTCATTGTCTAGGTCGCAAAAATAACTACTAGCAATACTATTGGTTCTTGTAACCGGAAGACCAGGTAAAGGAACGATCCGGAATGATGAGTTTTGTGCCCATGGAAGCTAGACCCATCTTCCATTCTGATTGTTGGTGGTGATGTTCTCCATTGCTTGACGGGTCTGTGGCTTTATTTCAAATGAAACGCCACGACAACTTACTGATCTTGGAGGCGTTTTTGGTTTCTCCATTGATGGATGGATTAGTTGAAGGAGAAATGGATAATAAATGATGAGTATATATTAACTAGAATATGAGTTATTTGTGGTGTGTTGGATATGATGTTCATAGTGGTTATATATAGTAGAGAATGTTTAAAGTATTAAGATGGCGTTTGGTTTGTTATTTTTAGTTTTGGGTTACAAAAATGCACACGCATATATATTAACAAAACTACTAATTTAGAAAACGAAGTAAACATACAAAGTAAACAACCTTTTATTTTCCGTGTTTTGGAAAATGACATAAGCATGTGAAACAATACATTCTTCCATCGTCCTCTATCCCATTCATCCTCCCATCCGTCTTTCTTTATCCCCTCCGTCGTTCCTTTATTCTTCTCATATTTGACATACATATTGAAAACCGAAAATACAAAATTCATTTTTAAACCCAACACTTCCTAAGTGTTTCGTGGTTTATAATATTTTGAAATGAATTGTTAAGACAGATGAGGAAGGAAGTGGTCAGAATAAAAGGTGGTAGTCAGGATCTTAGGTAGGCACCAAAAGGACGTAAAAGTGACCCCCTTGTATTTTTTACTTCAGAAATTGTAAAGAAACTTTTCAATGGGGTTATCATGGATGACCAGAAAATCTGAATCCGTCGCATTCGTGTCCGAAAAGCAGATAATATTAAATATCTGGAAAAACGGATGTGGATACGAAGATATTTGCATCCGAAAATTATCAATCCAATCTTTGTCAAGATTATAATATAACTTATATGTATTATAAAATACTGAAAGATATTTTTATTATTTAATTAAGCCGGTAGTTTATATTATATGCACTTAATGCTTATTAACTACTCAAAACTATTTATTATCGCAATATTTGTTTGTATTTAACACTTTTATAATCAATTGAATTGAAAAAAATGAATGTTAAACTTAAAATTTATATTTATATTTCTTGATTTTAAGGTCGCTGGCGGATATGATAATTATTCGGTATCCAAAAATCATTTCGAATGAGGATACAAATATGATACTATCCACATCCGAAGTATTCATTGACTGGCCTACTTTCCACAGCTATTAACTGGCATATAATTTTGTATACCATAACTTGAGTCGAACCACAATAGCCGGTGGTTCAAGGCATCTCAACGTTTATAGCTTTTTAAGACTGAAAAAATTATTCCATTAATATACAAGACACCAAATCTGGTAATTATAGTGCAATACATCACATTATCATACACAGTAATGTACCTAATTGTATGCCTTTAAATACAACCCAAAAAATAAACGGTAAAAAAAGAAAACATTCAATCTAAAATTACTTCTTTATAATTAAATACGCTATATAGTAATTTCGATGGCTATTTGTCGTCGACGGCCATCGCTATCTAACAAAAATAGCTGATAAAATATCAACCTTTGAGCAACTATGCTCATCGATAGACATTTCGACTCCGTCGACATCTTTTTGATGATCATCGATGGAATGTTCAACGGCTTTCGTCATCCTGTCGAATACACATGGAAACCATGGAAAGTATCACGTTTTGACCAATTGACTGTCGCTAGCTGTCGAAAATCTGAAACACATAAGCCGTCATGGCCATCACTAGGGCTGTTACAGTTGAACCATCAACTGCTCAACTGTACCAACCGTTCATGCGGTTACCATCTATAATAGCAATGGTTAAAGAATTCGATAACCGCTCAACCATACATAACTACTTTGTATAATATTTAACATTAAATTATAAAAATTAGTAATTTAAGTTAAAGGAATAGCTTGTACATTAATAATATGTGCCTTCATGAAGTACTAGCATGTGCATGCATGTTGATCATTTTATAAATTTGCAAAAACCAGTTAGAGTATATGAATTTATCATCAATAATGCATATGATTAAAAATATATATACAAAATGCTTCAAAATTGAAAATATAATGGTTAACCATCATAGACGGTTGCGGTAACAATTTTAAGAATTTATAATCATCAACAATGGTTACGGTTACGGTTACGGTTGGTGATAATGGTGATGACTACCACAACCATAACACCCCTAGCCATCGCTAACCATTGGAAATCTGAAACCTTTTCTATTGCAGCCGCTATTCATGCCTTAAACAAACATATATATATATATATATATATGTATGTATGTATGTATATGTATGTATATATTGCAGCCCAATTTAACACATATAAACCATGTTTATTATAGCCCAATTATATCGCATATATCATAAATTATATCACATTGATGATAACAAAAACATCAAAATATACAATAAACCAACCTCAAATATATTTTAGATCGACATAATATCCAATACATTTAATTTTCTATCGAATATTTTATTTCGTATAATTTTATTATGCTAAATATAACTAAAAATTTATAATTAATTACCCAACGGTTTAAAAATATATTTAAATTTGTAAAAATGATACACAAAATCAACTTTATTGAAGTTGCTTGATGGACCAACTAAAAGTAGCACAGATTGGTGTAGGGGTTATATTTTAAATAACGTTAAATTTTCAAATTACCCGCAGATAGAGTATCGAAGATACTAATTTAACGATTAGAACAATCATTACGTTGAATGATTGTGCTAAAATATTTTGTTTATTTTTAGGAATTAAATTAGTATTTTTATACATTTTCTAAAATGTAATGATAATTAAACAAATTAATTATTTAATTTGGTAATTAATAATATGATTAACAATTGCTAGCCGTTGGAAAATATAGACGGGTCATCGATGGCTGTCACCACCTCCCTCACCATTAATTCACAGTGTATCTTGTAGCACGTAGCACATTATAATACTAGTGCGAACCCGTGTTTCGTATACGGACCGCACTCAACCTCTTGTCATCATAACATGTTTAAATGATTTATATGGTTTATTGATTAAAAAATAGTGATCTTTTTTATCAATTTTCAAACAAGTTTGCATTTTGTCTAAAACTTGTGTATAAATCTTTGAAAACAGTAATGCAGATAGTACTGGTGCTTGATAAACAATTGCAAAATGTCGAGTAAAAATGATTTCAAAGATAAAATTTCCACACAATACACATATAAATTATACACATATAAATTTATTGTGCGCATTGGCTGTTGCTCCATGCGTCAGCTGTATTATATGTAACTTCATTTGGTGAGATACCTTTATCAATCATTTCCTTTAATACTTGATGTCGTTGATTCCATTTGCTGCTTCGGTAATAACTATCTATAAGAGAAGTGCATGTAACAACATTTGGTTTACACTTGACCATTGATCCAAAAAGGCCAAAAGCAACGTTGACATGATTCATGAGAACGTAAGTGTTGATGTTGATCCCATAACTGACTATGTATGGAAACACATTATGCAGCATCATATTATTTTATAATGATAAGATTAGAGGATAAAGAGATTTCTTTCTGTTTTGAACGATTCTTGTGAAAGTATATTAAATCTAAAGCATGCATATTCTATGTCTGAAGTGTTGGAAAGAACAACCATTATTCAACAATATTTATTTTAATGTGAAGAATATCATTGTATTTCTTTTACAGTCAAAGCAAATTCAATATAATAAGAAGCATATAATTGTATTTAATGCTTTTGAGCTTTCTGGTTCCATTTCTAATTCCATCTAACATTGTTGTTGTATTTTGGTAATGTTGGATTTCATCAGACTTGACTGCAATTTGTGAAAGTAAAATCAGAGGTTGGAAATTTTCAAAACAATCAACAACATAGATTAGTTAAAAGAAATAAAGTCAAACAGATTTAATAACCTTAATAATATGAATAATCCGAAAAACTATGATTTTAAAAAATTTATATTTGCATCAAAATTGGTCGCAACACTCTTCGGGAGTCGTTGAAGAGATAATAACGAAGAATATAGATTCAAAATGAATATTATCTAACAAAAACTCCAATCAACAGTAAAGTAAAAGAGTAGACAAGCGATTTACAGTGGTTCGGCGTGTTGCCTACGTCCACTGTGAAGTTTTCTGCAGTTTTATTGATTCTCTTTCAATGATTACAAGTTGTTATAGCAATCAACAGCAAGTTACAACTGAAAATTCGAAATAGACTGCAAATATATGATATAGGATGATGGAGATCTTGATCCTGCAGAGTCTGGGCGCTTCAGAGTCGTAAAATCCTTTTTCCGTTGGCCCTGGGGCTCTATTTATAGGCGTAGGATGCTGATATTTCACTGAAAACTCGGGAGACTACTTCTGGCACGTGAGGGGGCCCACACGCCCAGTTCCAGGAAATTTGGGCCCACTCTGGCATCGATTCGAACTCCATTCGAATCGATCATGAATTCATCCAATCGAGGTGAAATTTGGTGTGGACATCCTTCAACATGAATGCAAGCTTCTGTGAAAATTTCGTGGCATTTGTATTAGTAGATTGAGAGATATGATGGGTTCGAGATGACGTTCTTCGAGTGGCTGTTTGGTTCAAAACCATCCCTTCGAATCGATGGTTTCGAATCGATGGCGGCACGTGTCGTCATGTTGACGTGGAGCGCACACTTCGCTTCGATCCGGGTTTTGCTCCGAGTTGACTGTCTCGACTCCATATATCTCGGCGCATTCGAACCGATGAAGGACACGTCATCATGGCTAGTTGACCCAGTGGATTCAAACGAAGCTTCACAGATGGGTTCGAACAAGGCTTCATTGATGGGTTCGAACAAGGCTTCATTGATGGGTTCGAACAACTGATGCTTGATGGATTCGAATTTGCGTTTCTCTGATGGATACGAGCTTTGCAACTTCTCCATGGATACGAGGTCCATCGATACGAACTCGATCGATTCGAAGTTGATGGTGTCGAACCGAGGCACTCTGATGGATTCAAAGCTAATCGATACGAAGGTGATCGGTTCGAACGGTGTTCGGTGATGGATTCACAGACACCTACAATGATGGATTCGAAAGCAGTGTTCTTCCCTCTAAGTTGAATCGATCATAACTTGAGCGTATGAACTCGGATTGACTTGAAATTTGAGATGCTGACTCCTATGATCTTTCTTGCCATGTCCTATTAATTGTAGCTCAATCTGGACTCGGACAAAATTCAGTGATGTCCATAGCGAAATGAAGTATGAACAATCTCTGAGACGAACTGTTCTCCGTTTTCGATCGATCTTTTGGTATCGCGGCTTTAAAGAGGGATAACATTTTGCCCCCTAAAGTATGTCTTGTGGGTATATGAGGTGCTTTGAATGGCTGCAATTTCTCTCCGAACAATCATTGCTCTCCTTTTTGTTGAGACTCGTTTTCTGTATTGCTGTAACCTTGTGCTGATATGATTGATTGCTGTATAATAGCGCTTAGCCGTTGGCTGTTGCATTTGTAACAAGATAAGTATTCGATCCCTGTAAATGTTTAAAATCAAATGTTAGCTCGACCTATATGCACATATGTTAGTTTGACCCTTGTTAACGTCGTGCGTCCACGAGTCTTTGTCAGTTTGGTTTGCTATTGAATTTCGTATCGATTCTCTCCTAAACCGATTTGGAAATTTGAGTTGAGACAACGCTTGATGGTCGTTTTGAAAAGTCTCTTCGTATCGATCCTCTCCTGAGCCGATATAGAAAGTTGAAGGAAACGACTTTAGGTTGCGCGAATGTAATACTTCGAACCGTTGTGTTTGAGCATCGATGGATTCGAAATCTACATTCGTATGGATGGAGTACGATTATGTAATGATGGGTACGAAACTGACATTCGAACCGATGGCTTGGACGAGTATGAAACGTTCATTCGTACCGATGAGAAAGGATGGATACGAAATAGTAGTTCGTATCGATCGGTTGTGGATGGAGTCGAGAATCTGTTGATGTGAACAGGGGCTTCGATGTGCCCATTGTTTGTTTCACATCGATGCAACTCGTCGCCCTGCTGTAAAGTGTTTGCACCAAAATTGGTCACAACACTCTTCGGGAGTCGTTGAAGAGATAGTAACGAAGAATATAGATTCAAAACAAATATTATCTAACAAAAACTCCAATCAACAGTAAAGTAAAAGAGTAGACAAGCAATTTATAGTGGTTCGGCGTGTTGCCTACGTCCACTGTTAAGTTTTCTGCAGTTTTATTGATTCTCTTTCAATGATTACAAGTTGTTATAGCAATCAGCAGCAAGTTACAACTGGAAATTCGAAATAGACAGCAAATATATGATATAGGATGATGGAGATCTTGATCCTGCAGAGTCTGGAGCTTCAGAGTCGAAAGATCCTTTTTCCGTTGGCCCTGGGGCTCTATTTATAGGCGTAGGATGCTGATATTTCGATGTAAACTTGGGAGAGTACTTCTGGCACGTGAGGGGGCCCACGCGCCCAGTTCCAGGAAATTTGGGCCCACTTTGGCATCGATTCGAAATCCATTCGAATCGATTATGAATTCATCCAATCGAGGTGAAATTTGGTGTGGACATCCTTCAACATGAATGCAAGCTTCTGCGAAAATTTCGTGGCATTTGGACCAGTAGATTGAGAGATATGATGGGTTCGAGATGACGTTCTTTGAGTGGCTGTTTGGTTCGAAACCATCCCTTCGGATCGATGGTTTCGAATCGATGGCGGCACGTGTCTTCATGTTGACGTGGAGCGCACACTTCGCTTCGATCCGGGTTTTGCTCTGAGTTGACTGTCTCGACTCCATATATCTCGGCGCATTCGAACCGATGAAGGACACGTCATCATGGCTAGTTGACCCAGTGGATTCGAACGAAGCTTCACAGATGGGTTCGAACAAGGCTTCATTGATGGGTTCGAACAAGGCTTTATTGATGGGTTCGAACAAGGCTTCATTGATGGGTTCGAACAACTGATGCTTGATGGATTCGAATTTGCGTTTCTCTGATGGATACGAGCTTTGCAACTTCTCCATGGATACGAGGTCCATCGATACGAACTCGATCGATTCGAAGTTGATGGAGTCGAACCGAGGCACTCTGATGGATTCGAACCTAATCGACACGAAGGTGATCGGTTCGAACGGTGTTCGGTGATGGATTCGCAGACACCTACAATGATGGATTCGAAACCAGTGTTCTTCCCTCCAAGTTGAATCGATCATAACTTGAGCGTATGAACTCGGATTGACTTGAGATTTGAGATGCTGACTCCTATGATCTTTCTTGCCATGTCCTATCAATTGTAGCTCTATCTGGACTTGGACAAAATTCAGTGATATCCATAGCGAAACGAAGTATGAACAATCTCTAAGACGAACTGCTCTCCGTTTTCGATCGATCTTTTGGTATCGCGGCTTTGCCAAAAAGCGGGATAACATTTTGCCCCCGAAAATATGTCTTGTGGGTACATGAGGTGCTTTGAATGGCTGCAATTTCTCTCCGAACAATCATTGCTCTCCTTTTTGTTGAGACTCGTATTCTGTATTGTGGTAACCTTGTGCTGATATGATTGATTGCTGTATGATAGCGCTTAGCTGTTGGCTGTTACATTTGTAACAAGATGAGTATTCGATCCCTATAAATGTTTAAAATCGAATATTAGCTCGACCTATATGCACATATGTTACTTTGACCCTTGTTAACGTCGTGCATCCACGAGTCTGTGTCAGTTTGGTTTGCTATTGAATTTCGTATCGATTCTCTCCTAAACCGATTTGGAAATTTGAGTTGAGACAACGCATGATGGTCGTTTTGAAAAGTCTCTTCGTATCGATCCTCTCCTGAGCCGATATAGTAGGTTGAAGGAAACGACTTTGGGTTGCGCGAATGTAATACTTCGAACCGATGTGTTTGAGCATCGATGGATTCGAAATCTACATTCGTATGGATGGAGTACGATTATGTAATGATGGGTACGAAACTGTCATTCGAACCGATGGCTTGGACGAGTACGAAACCTTCATTCGTACCGATGAGAAAGGATGGATACGAAATAGTAGTTCCTATCGATCGGTTGTGGATGGAGTCGAGAATCTGTTGATGTGAACAGGGGCTTCGAATCGATGTGCCCACTGTTTGTTTCGCATCGATGCAACTCGTCGCCCTGCTGTGTGTTTCGTATCGATGAAGTGTGAGGGTAATTTCGAATCGATAGGGCCTTAGGCCGATAGATTCGAAGGCTGACTTTGAACCGATCTGATAATTAACCGGTTGTGACCGGTTGAGTTAACTGGGATGCGAAGCGGCCCGGTCACTTCCTAGGCTTCATATAAATAGCAGGGGGTTTCACTTTTTTCACTTTTTACTTTTTTACTTTTGCCTTGTGTCTATTGTGCTCTACATCATTTCAAAGCTCCAGAGAGAAAACACTGCGTCACGTCACCGAATCAAACAAGATCCAAGTCTTTAATTCCTCGAATCCATCATTCAAACTAGGTAATTAGCCTCGAATCCAAACGGCAAAGCTATTTCGAACCTACCTCTTCTTCATCTATTGGCCACTCTGGTGATTGGTAAAACCAGATCTGGTTTGGGAGAGCTTCGAATCGATTCGTGGACTCGAGTTCAAATCGATGATGGCGGCGTCATTTTTCCTTGGATTTCGCATCGATCCCTGGAATGACTTTATGGGTGTGACGCAGTTCGCACCGATTGACTACCTTTGATGGGTCTATTCGAATCGATGGATTCGAATCCATCAGCTATCGGTTCGAAGTTCTCAACTTTGCATCGATACAGAGGGTATCGATTCGAACATGATCGATGTTAAGTCGAGGGTTTCCTTATCGGTTCGAACCAGTTAACCAAGGATCGATTCGAAGTCATCCCTCATTGATCGATTCGAACTTGACACCTGATCATCGATTCGAAGCGCGCCTTTCTGCGTCGATTCGAAGTGATGTTGGGATGGGTTCGAATGAGTGATGTTAGGATGGGTTCGAATGAGTTCCCTGTGATCGGTTCGAACCCTCTATGATGGATACCAAAGTTTGACATTTTCTAAGCATAATTCCGACGAGCTTCATCCTTGCATATTCGGACTTGATAATTAAACTGCATACTTGACCACCTTTTGAAGCTCGCCGATGGAACCATAACAACTTCTATCTGAATCAATTTCCATCATATAAACGGTTTAGTGATGACAGTCATTATAACTGGACTTCGTAGCTTTGTCGTTTGCATATTTCCTATAACTCTGCAATATTTATTCAAGTAATGCATGGCACTGTACAACATACATTCATACACTTTACACTGGGGAACGCACGGGTCCTTTGTCGTCTAACGATTGTTTCTCATGAGTTAGCTAGTCATGGAACCTTCAAGTTCGCAACAGCAGGAGGTTCAAAGCACAGTTACTCCGAGACTAGAGGTTCCGGATATTGAACCTGAGATCATTGGTCCGGCCCCGGACGAACTTCCCAATGCGTCTTTCATTGCCAATCCGTCGTATTCCGTTCAATCCAATATTTCTGAAGATATGTTGGGGAGAATATGCTTGAGGCACGGCCTGTCACTGGATGACGTGTTATTGCTGGGGCCGAATGATAGACCACACAACCCGTCGGAGGGATATACAACATTTAATCGCCACGCGTGTGCGGCTGGGACGCTTCCTCCGTTCAACGAGTACATAAGGGAAGTGTTGTCTTTTTAAGGATCGCTCCATCTCAACTACATCCGAACGGATATGCTTCCATGAACAGTTTATTCATCGTCTTCATGGAGTACCTTCATAGACCACCGATCCCGACCGAGATCAGATATCTATTTAATTTCAAAACTCGAGGTGATTACCCTTCCTTCACATTTCTGGAAGAAAGGAATTGCCAAGCGGTCACTGGGTCCTGGACCAGGTTGAGTTATTACAGGACGGAATGGTTCTATGTCAGATGTCCTCCGGGGTTTGCCCGGCGATGGTTATTCAGACGTGAGTGTAGCTGAGTTATCAAGTAACTACTAAGGCAATTGCGGTCAAAAGTGAAACTTATGTTTTTTCCTTTTTTATAGCGACGATTCAGCGACCTGAGGGCGAACACTTTAAGGAGATGGTGCGAGTACTTCAAGAAGTCCCGAGTGAAGATAGGGATATCGAGTCGCTTTTGACCGATAGGAATCTCCGGACTTACGGGTTGATTGAACGAGGGCAGAGCATAAAGTTTGACGGGGCATTAATGACCGTTTCGAAGAAGCGAGTCAAGAACAAGAAGCCCAAAGTTATTATAGCCGAGGAGGCTGATTCTGAAAGAACTCATACTAGCAACGAGCCGTTGTTGGAGCCTACAGACGTGGTTCAGGATGTCGCAGAGCAAAGAAAAGGCGAGGCAGCCGTCGTCACGTCAACTAAGAAGGGGAGATGGAAATTGGTTGTCACGGCCCGATCCTCTTCCGGAGTTAGAATTTCGGAGATGTCTCCTCCGAGAACTGAAAGTCTTTATGAAGGGCTTGCCGATATTCCAATTTCGGACGATGTGTCCCTGCAGCATGATGCCGGATTGGAAGAACTTCCAGAAACTTTAGTTTTTAGCGAGTCTTTTCCCACTGGTGTGGCAGACACATCCGGTTGGTCGGGGGGTTGCACATTCATACATATTTCACAACACTGCATAACCTTTGACTATAAACTACATGTACCGAAGGGTGATTAATCCTGCTTTATTTTGCTATGCAGATACCATGTCCGGGCGAGGTTCAATGTTAGGGAGTCTCCGACACGCGCGCAAGTCTTCATATCATGGGTCGCGTAGATGGGAAGGGGACAGAGATTATGACCAGGGACGCTCTGGGTACTCTGGTCAAGAGAGATATGACACAGATAGAGGCTATAAGCGTCGATCCCGATCGCGTACTCCTCCTCCCCCCAAAGATCCCATACAACCTCCTGCTCATGTCTCTCGTCCCTCTGAATCTTCACACTACATTTCGGCCTCTCAATTTTCTAGGCATGAATCCCGCCATTTTAGGAGCGAAACGATAACTACTGCCGTTACAGAAAAGCCCCCCCGTGGAAATTTCAAGGGAAGGAGCATTCAAGCTTGCTCAGCTGAAGAGAGATTTCCCAAACATCTGTTTCGACAACTATATCTTTCCTCCACATTTAAAGAAAATCCCGGAGGAAGCTGAGCAATTGGTACATGACTACGTACACGATTTTTACGCTCAGTACAAAGCGTGGTCGAAAGCAGCTGACAAAGCGTCGGCATTGGCCTTTGAGCGTGGGGCCACCATCGAGAGATTGCAGGCCGAGTTAGCTCAAAAGAGCCGTATTATTGGGGTGCTAAACACTGAAGTTGAATCTTCTCGGAAATCTGAAATGGAGGCTATCAAAAAAGCCGACGAAGCCCAAGCAACGATAGATAGGATGAAACGTGAGCATTATGCCACGGTAGAGGATATGGGGCATCGAAACACCCTGGTCAGTGCCGAGAGGGACGCAGCCCTGAAGGAGTTAAACGAGCTTAAGTCCAAATTTTCCGAAATCGCCAAGGATAGAGATGATGCGAATAACGCAGCCCAGGAGGCGTGTGAGCAAGCCGTGATTCTCCGGACTGAGCGGGATGCGGCAGTGGCCAAGGTCCAGGCGGTCGAGACGGAGGTCGAGGAGAAAGTTCAACAAGCGGAGGCCAGGCTGGAGGCCGATATTGAAGATCTGCTCATCACTTATAACGCCAATGTGTTGAGACACACAAACTTGGCCTGGCTCCAAGATTACCCGGTACACCTCCGCAGCGCTTGGGGTCGATTGGTTGAGGAAGAAGAGGAAGCGCATCCGGATGAATCGGTCGACCGATTCGAACTCGAAAACCGGTTGCTGACAGATGATGAGAAGAAGATCCTCCATGACGCTATTATTGCTCATGAGAAGGAGATGATTGGTGGCCGATCTCTGGAGGTTGGAGAGGGATCAGGTGTTGAGCATCACGCCGCTGTTACCGAAATCACCGCTCCACCTTCGTTAGAGCCTTTATCTGCGGTTGGTTCACAATCTGTTCCTGCTTATGACCCAGAACAGCCGCGGTTATCTCCCATCCGGGAGCACGTCTCTGAGGCCGTCCAACCGTCAATGAGTCAAACTGAGGAAGGTACTTTGAACATACCTCAAGTATGTTTCTATTAAAGTGTTTGTTTTGGAGCGGTTACTAATAACTTCTTCTTATCTTTGCTTAGTAACCGAGACTACTCCGGCATCTTCGGCTCAGGGGTCTTTCAAGGGCAAAAGGCCATTGCCACCGAGAAGACTGTCGTGACGACGGCAGTGTCTACTGAGATGGCGCAGGGGAGATCCTTATCTCTCGACGAACAAATGGTGAGTGAGCTGCTTGACCAACAGGGTGACCCTTTTACAGACTTGCCATTTAGCATCAGTGATCTTCCGCCGACCTCTAGTTTTGTGACGCAGACCACAACTGCCCCCAGCCAGGCCCAATCAGCTCGAGACGAGGAAATCTTGGCCGAGATCAATACCGAAATAGAGGCTGCTGGGCGTGAGGGCAGTGCTGGAGTTAGGACTACGATGCATAGTCCAGCACCTCTAAATGTGATATTGCCAAGTGGCTCTGTGGCCAGTACTCGGGTATCCGCCCCGTCTTCTGTTGCAGGTCCGGTCCCTTCAACTCCTCCAGCGGGGAGCCTTCATTTAAGTTCAAGTTCTGAGGAGGACGTGGACATTATGCCCTCGGCCGAAGAGCGGTCACCGGAGAGGAGACCCTCCAAACGAAGGATTTCTGTTCCTAGTGATTCCGACGACGAACCACTGATAAGAAGGTCGAAAAAGAAGAAATAGATCGGCCTCTCAAGCAGATTTTTGGTAGATAGGAACTTGTTTTCGTTTTTTTTTGTTAGTAGGCCGTGTATAGATGCAGGTTCGGCCCCTGCTAGTAGGGATTCTTTTTTTTGGAAGAACTTTTTTGCATGTAAGTTCTTGTCTCCAGTTAGTTAAAATAAAATTTAATTTCTTTGTTTCAATTCTCATTTCATTTGTGCTTGAGTACTTGCAGTGTTTAGCTTTTAGTCTGGTGTACTTGTGAAGTTCTTACCGTCAAGTAGAGTTCGTTTTATTTGCTAAGTCTGAAAATCTTGGTCATATGCTGTTATCGATGAACAAGTTGAACCTCGGACATTATATCACTTTGGCTAGTGACTAACACTTAGCTTTTTTTTTTGGTAGTTGATCACATTTATTGCGCATCTGAAGCACATGTCTACATTCTGGGGACTTAGGATAATTTGAGATCGATAATCCGGTTCGCACTCCGGAATTTTGAGAGTTATCGATGTTTGCAACACGGTTCACGCTCCGGGAACCTGGAATTGATGTTCATACTCCAATTCACACTCTGTGAACTTGGAGTTAGTATTGATATTTTGGTTCGCACCACGGGAACTTTGACTTGGTATTTGTGCTCCAATTCACATTCTGGGAACTTGGAGATAACATGTATGTTTCGGTTCGCACCCCGGGAACCTGGAGATAACATGTATGTTTGGGTTCGCACTCCGGGAACCTGGAATTGATGTTTGTACTCCGACTCGCGCTTCGGGAATCTGGAGTCCGTTCACGCTCTGGGAACGAGTTATCGAATGTTTATACTCCAATTCACGCTCTGGGAAGTTGGAGTCTGTTCGCACTCCGGAAACGAGTTGTTGAATGTTTATACTCCAATTCACACTCTGGGAAGTTGGAGTCCGTTCGCACTCCGGGAATGAATTATTGAATGTTTATACTCCAATTCACGCTCTGGAAAGTTGGAGTCCGTTCACGCTCTGGGAATGAATTATTGAATGTTTATACTCCAATTCACGCTCTGGGAAGTTGGAGTCCGTTCGCGTTTTGGGAACGAATTATTGAATGTTTATACTCCAATTCACGCTCTGGGAAGTTGGAGTCCTTTCGCGCTCTGGGAACGAATTGTTGAATGTTTATACTCCAATTCACGCTCTGGGAAGTTGGAGTCCGTTCGCACTCCGGGAACGAATTATTGAATGTTTATACTCCAATTCACGCTCTAGGAAGTTGGAGTCCGTTCGCGCTCTGGGAACGAATTATTGAATGGACTGTCGTGTGTTGGTCCAGTTCAGCCTTTGATGTGTTGGCTTGCCCCCGAGCTGGGGTTTCACTTAGTGAGTGGCCGGTCGTATCACAGTCACTCGCTATTTGAATAAATTCCATTGTTTGATGGAATCTAGCTCTTCGTGTGTCGTGATTGTTGAACATTGCATTCGGTGAATCACAACTTTAGCTTGAAGAGATAGTACTTTATTGCTGAAATAAGAAAATATGGCAAAGTCAGTGCCTTATTACAAATTCAAATTTCAGAATGTAAAAGAAACTGCAAAGTAATCATAGATTGAGTGAGCGTGTCAGGTGTGACAGTGACGAAGATCTTCGTCGTTACAGGCTCCTGAGAAAGTTGGTCCGCCACTGATGGCGTTGATCACCAATCTTCCGCGGGGACAAGTCGAGTCCTCCTGTCTCGGTCGATTGGGTTCATTGTTCTGATTTGATGGGCCCGCTTCTCTAGGCTGCGGTGTCCGCACAAACTGTTCCAGCTTCCTTTCTCTGATCAGTTTCAACGAGATCTTGTAAGTGACGACACTCGTTCGTATTGTGCCCGTAGCTTTCATGGAACCTGCAAAACTTTCCCGTCTGGATTTGTCTCTCGTACGACGGTCTTGGTGTAGGTTTTTGGTACCGAATTGTATCACAGGTTTGTAAGTACAAGTCCTCTAGTGATGTATTCAGGGGGTGTAACTGTCAAATATTGGGTTCTTGCGCTACAGGCCATGATTTTGATCTCGTTTTTTAGTTTGATTCACGCTCTCTCTTCGCCGAGCTTGTTTGTTTTTAACGTTCAACTGAACTTTTCCGGAGCTCTCGCCGGACTGTTTGATTACAACATTGCTTTGGATCCCTTCCGTACTTGGTCCTGCATCAGTTTGCTTCCTAGACTGTTTCGCATCTTCCCGTCTCAGGAATTGAGCCGCCTTGGCGTGGAAACGGTCCAATGATGCAGGTGGTTTTCCAGCTAGCCAGTTGTCAAATTCAGAATCGGGATCGATCCCCTTGGTCAACGCCATAAGGATGGAGTTATCGTTTGGATTACTAATCTCCGCGCATGCAGTATGGAATCTCTCTAAGTAGCGTCTGAGCGTTTCCCCAGGAGCTTGAGTGACGCTAGACAGAGTGTTGACATCTTTGGGCCTTGCGACGTGCATGCGGAATTGTTCAACGAATTTTGTGGCCAACTGGTCGAATGAAGAGATGGATCGAGGTGGCAGTCGAGTGAACCACATGGTAGCGATGCCCCCAAAGGATATGGGGAAACTACGACATTTCACTGCATCGTCAGCTCTGGCAGCGGTCATTGACCATTCATATTTCAGAATGTGTTGATTGGGGTCGGAGTTTCCTTCGTACATGGGTAGAGCTGGCATTCTGAATCGCCGTGGAGGTTCAGCAGTAAGGATATCGTCTGTAAAAGGAGTGTGACTTCGGGAAACTCCCCAATCGTTATTTGTGAATCCCTGGCTCTCACGGATCATCTGACGTATCATAGTTGAAAGATCCGGCATTTGCGTCGGAGTATGATTACGTTCCATACTTTGGGTTTGAACCGGATGTCGTCGACGGTCCAAGTCTTGCCTTCTTGGCTCATAGTCCTCTGGGACGTATGGTTCAGGAGTACGTCCGCTATGACGACGGTCCAGGTCCGACTGATCTTGGACGTCGACCCCCGGTTCAGCCGCAACGTTAGTAGTGCGGTATTCTATAGTGTGGTGAGGGATGGCACCTCCTTGGGAGGAAGGTCCGGTTTGGAAGCTGGCCGATGGACCAACTCTCAGTTGTCCAACGGCCAACGTAGGTTGATCTCCAGCAGCAGGCATGCGACCCCCATCTAGTCGGGGTCGTGGAGATCGATTGTGATAATCAGAAGATGAAGAACTCTCGCTGGAGGAGCGAGACGCGTGGTTTCTCGTGGATCTCTTTCGCTTTTGGCGATCCAGTTTGTTGATCAGCTCGGCATTAGCACGTAGCTGTTCTGCTAGTTGTTGCCGACTCTGGGTCAGCTCTTGGAGTAGTAACTGTAACTCTTGTCGGGTAACCAGACCTGACGGTTCCGAGTGCCCGGTAGCATCTTGGTTAGAAGGAGGTGGCGGAGCAGGATTCTGTCTATCCTGTTCTTCTTGATTGACAGCGTTAGAGGTGGTTCTCGTACTAACCATCTTGAAAGTTGAATTCCTTTCCTAGACTTTATGCAAACCTTAATAGATGGAAAGGAACTTGGATTTGCTAATCTGGATCTCTCTCTTAGATTTATTCAATCCGGTATCGATGACAGATCCAAAGAGCAGGAGAAAATCTGGGTTTTTTTAGTGAAAGCACCAAAGTGTTTGCACCAAAATTGGTCACAACACTATTCGGGAGTCGTTGAAGAGATAATAACGAAGAATATAGATTCAAAATGAATATTATCTAACAAAAACTCCAATCAACAGTAAAGTAAAAGAGTAGACAAGCGATTTATAGTGGTTCGGCGTGTTGCCTACGTCTACTGTGAAGTTTTCTGCAGTTTTATTGATTCTCTTTCAATGATTACAAGTTGTTATAGCAATCAACAGCAAGTTACAACTAGAAATTCGAAATAGACAGCAAATATATGATATAGGATGATGGAGATCTTGATCCTGCAGAGTCTGGGCGCTTCAGAGTCGAAAGATCCTTTTTCCGTTGGCCCTGGGGCTCTATTTATAGGCGTAGGATGCTGATATTCCGCTGAAAACTCGAAAGACTACTTCTGGCACGTAAGGGGGCCCACGCGCCCAGTTCCAGGAAATTTGGGCACACTCTGGCATTGATTCGAACTCCATTCGAATCGATCATGAATTCATCCAATCGATATGAAATTTGGTGTGGACATGCTTCAACATGAATGCAAGCTTCTGTGAAAATTTCGTGGCGTTTGGATCAGTAGATTGAGAGATATGATGGGTTCGAGATGACGTTCTTCGAGTGGCTGTTTTGTTCAAAACCATCCCTTCGAATCGATGGTTTCGAATCGATGGCGGCACGTGTCTTCATGTTGACGTGGAGCGCACACTTACACTTCGCTTCGATCCGGGTTTTGCTCCGAGTTGACTGTCTCGACTCAATATATCTCGACGCATTCGAACCGATGAAGGACACGTCATCATGGCTAGTTGACCCAGTGGATACGAACGAAGCTTCACAGATGGGTTCGAACAAGGCTTCATTGATGGGTTCGAACAAGGCTTTATTGATGGGTTCGAACAAGGCTTCATTGATGGGTTCGAACAACTGATGCTTGATGGATTCGAATTTGCGTTTCTCTGATGGATACGAGCTTTGCAACTTCTCCATGGATACGAGGTCCATCGATACGAACTCGATCGAATCGAAGTTGATGGAGTCAAACCGAGGCACTCTGATGGATTCGAGGCTAATCGATACGAAGGTGATCGGTTCGAACGGTGTTCGGTGATGGATTCGCAGACACCTACAATGATGGATTTGAAACCAGTGTTCTTCCCTCCAAGTTGAATCGATCATAACTTGAGCGTATGAACTCGGATTGACTTGAAATTTGAGATGTCGACTCCTATGATCTTTCTTTCCATGTCCTATCAATTGTAGCTCAATCTAGACTCGGACAAAATTCAGTGATATCCATAGCGAAACGAAGTATGAACAGTCTCTGAGACGAACTGTTCTCCGTTTTCGATCAATCTTTTGGTATCGCGGCTTTGCCAAAAAGCGGGATAACAATTTATTTTTAGCTATCAATAATGAATATCATTGGGAAATATATTAAATTTGAGATTTAATAGTGAAATCGATTTTTAAATCCAATTAATGTAGAAAAAAATTTCACATTTCAAAGTTTGAAATAGAAATAAATTAAAAACGTAACTGTTCATTTTTCAAAATATAAAGGAGACCTCTGTGCTTTTGAAATCTAACTTAACAATAATATTATAATATAGATAGGTTAATTACTTGGCATATACATATTTGAGATGCTAACTGAAATAAAATTATCCAGCGTCTATGATTAAATAAACCTCAAATTTATATGCAGAAGAAATGCTCTTATATATGTTTACAGAACGGCAGTACGAGTCTATGGATATAATCAAAAACCTTCTATCAAACAAAGCAATATTCCCACACAAGCAATATTCCCACACAATGCTGTGTTTGTATTGTAAATTTCAACCTTTATCTGTTTTAATTTATAATTATGTCAAGGTTATATGCCTTAATCCACGGAGAAAAAAGCAAACAAGTCGAATAAGACATCGTATTTAAAAATATTGCGTTTTACATCATATATACTGTATGTTTTACACCATATCTATATAGTTTTTTGCTGCATTTGGATTACATTACTAATTTGATATCAATTTCATGAATAATACACTTTTCCTGTTTTACGTGTAATAAGCCTTTTGTTTTTCTGAAATTACAAAATTTGACGTGGAACTGGTTGTTTTCGAAAACCGTTTGCTGGCAGAAAATTATCTATATTTCTTATAAGAAACGGCGACATAATTAAACTTTTGAGGTTCAATGCTTAATTTGTATAGCTAAGTGATTAGGGCTTGATGATTATTTACGCAAGACTTGTTATTTCCCTGTTATAAAAAGTATAGAATGGCAGCATTGAGACAATGAACATGCATTTTACCATACGTGCATGATATATTAACCAACTTCATTTAGTTATTTCAGTTCATAAATTCAACAGCAGTAAGTAAAAGAGATGCACAACTTTATGCAGTTTAGAATGGAAATAAGACATTCAAGTTCAGTCGTAACTACTTCATATAAATAATTAAAAACGATACATGTTGTCATGTTATACAGTTGATGTTAACACTAATTAAGATTCGAAGTCTTCACTACTTGCATTATACTTGCATTAGTATATTAGCTTTCGATTTTCAACACCAGATACACATATTTAATTATTAGTCAAGTCTTTCGCTTTGATCATTGCTTACAGAAAACATTCTGCATGCAAGAGGGAACAATTGATTCTCGAATCATAGTCCAGTTGTACAATGGTTAAAGTGGGACAAATGGGCAAATGATTATATATATAAATTAACATTAGAAGCATATAAATAATTAAATATTGCTTAAGGTCCCTATCCAGTTTGATCACAGTTAAAGTTGAACCATAAATAGGCACAAGTAAAAATTTAGACTTTAAGTATAACAAGTTTGTTTCCTAGTCCGAAGGACAATGCTAGTTGTAACTAGCATTTTGTACAGTGTAAAATTGAATATAATATTAGATATAACTAGCATTTTGTATAGGGTAAAAAATGAATATAATTCTAATAATAATTAGGATTTGTCCTTCAGTCTAAAAATAAAATTTCATGTCTTTCAACCTAATTATTTTCAAAATTGTCATTTCTTGAAATTCCCCAACCACAAAACACCACAATTTAAAAAAAATCAAATAACATTGCTAGTGCACGAACTAATGTTACGATCCCAGAGCCTCTAAAAATACTTCCATTTGAGTCGTACAACTCTCTAAATTTGTATAAAAAGGTTATGTATTTTACTATTGGTTTATTCCTCATTCTCTCATCACTACAAAAAAGAGGGCTGTTTTCCAACGCAGAATTCCCTACGTCATCCCTACGCCGCGTAGGCGCGGCGTAGGGAAAACGTGGAAACATAGAGAAGGATTAGGGACGGCGTAGAGAATTCCCTACACATTTCTTACGCGCACCAGGTTCTCCCACAATTGACCATGGCGTAGGGAATGTGTAGGGAATTGCCTACCCATTCCATACACATTATTGTTCTCCCTACGCATTCCCTACGCCTGTGGAGAAAAGAGGTTGGAATTTCCCTACGCTTTACCCACGCCAGCCAATTATTAACTTTTGTAGTTTAACTTGAAATTATATTATAAAAATATATAATTTAATTTTTCAATAAATAGTCTTAACTTTCGAAACTAAAATAAAATTATATGTAATAACTAACTTTTAGATGTTTAATTAACTAAAAAAGAATAATAATTAAATTTAATAAGTTGAAATACCAAATTAATAGTCCGAAATATGAAAATTATGATTCAAGAAAAGCAAGCAAGAAATTTACAGTATATAAAAAAATTTAAATTCAGTTAAACTTAAAAATAAAACCGATTAAACTTTGCGGAAAATCTGCTTTTATTAGAAATGTGACATTTTTTAACGAGTTATTGTTTTTCTATATTATTGTAAAAGTCTTTTTTTCCTTTTGATAATTGATTATACTTGGTTTAAATTTTAAATTGGTTAACATAAATTTGCAAAATATGGGCGTAGAGATATTTGTAAAAGCCCAGCAGCCCAAGGAAAAACCGTTTTACTTCAAAGCTACAGCTCAATATATACCAATCTCCACGTTGGCGACGCTCGAACCGAAAAAAAATAGGGTTTCAAAAATCAACGCGTTTTAAATAATCATCGCTGCATACTCGGCTATTCCATCAGCCATCGTCGGCTCGTCGTCGGCTCATCGTCGGCTCATCCTTGCCTTCTACGCGATATTCAGCCCTCGTCGGCTCATCCTTGCCTCCTACGCGATATTTTCTACTGCTGATTTGAAGTCCTGCTACAGTCTCTTTATACTGCCACTGCTAAGTATGCGAATTTCTTGTTTTGAGTTGTCTAATTTTTTAAAATTGAGTCGCCCTTTTACTGCTTCATATTTCATTAACATTGAAAACGCCTGAAGCTAACTTATTAGTATTTAGTTATAAACAATTAGTTTTCTGTAAATGATCGTTTAGGAATTGAAATTTGAAAGCCGAAGCTAAAAAACTAATAATTATTTAGGAACTGATAATTACATTGATGTACTATTTTTCCTGCAGTGTATGTATGTCTACCTGCAAACATTTAGGCAGAACCCAATATGATTTGCCTATACACTTAACTAGATACACTAGCTAGTTTGTAAACTTGATACATTTAGTTAAAAATTAAATACACTGATGTCTGCTCTTGTAGGTGATCCTTCTTATTTGGGAGTGAGATCGAGCATCTACATGCTCCGCCGTAGCTGAATCTGACCTTGGTTACATTATTCTGCCAGAGGATATATCTGTGATGTACTTTCCACTTTGTGAGTATGCTTCAATTCGCTCCTCATAGTCATCCATTTTCCATAAACCATGATTTATCATATTTGCAAGCTTTGAATTTTTATTTATTTTCCAACGAGTATTTGAGTTTCTGATTCAATTACTTTACATAGATATAGGCCGTTTATTTTTTTATGCATGTGTCCAAGAATATTAGTTATATTTTGTGCGAGATGAAATTATTGAAGCATGTTAATCACTCAAGGTTTGGTAGCAGTGTACGGGAAAAAACCTGTATGAAAAATTACAATCTAGAAGCATATGTTCACCTTTATATAACTAAAAACACTCAAAATGTTTGGTTAAAAAATTATGCGAACTCCGCGCGTGAAGCACGGATTTATACAAGTAAGGAAATAAACTATGAGATTTTATTGTTTATCTATGCTAGCTTTATCTTGAATTAACTCATTTATTATGCAGTTACATTAATTTCATTGCTAATATTTTGAGTTTTTTCATGAGACCTCTCTAACTTCTATTTCAATAATGACGAGTATCAATCAGAATGTTTAAAAATTGAAACAAACAAATTCAACAATAATAAGCGTTCAATGTGTATTCAACATTCAACATTTTACTAGCAGAGATCCCAAATAATAAAGCATGTTTTATGTTTTATTAACGAATATTTTGTTTAAAATTTAAACCATTTTAACTTTTTATTCAAAGAAGTTAATTAAAAAAATTGTTCAGCATAGATTAATGTTTGGCCCCGTTTGACAGGTATCGTATATGATCGTTATATAGATGTTCGTTTTGTTGTGAAACGAACATCAATATTCATCTAATACAGTATTTGTCGAATTTGTCCCTGTATTGGACAAGTTACAAACAAAACTAAGTTTTTACATCACATAAATCATTTCAATTCAAGTGGTGACAAAATTTCGAGAGTGCTTCTTTTTTGTTCCCCGTGTACGTGCAAAGGCGTATGATACGGGGAATAAGAGGAAGTGCTGCCGAAATTTTGTTGTACCACTTGAGGCGAAATGATTTATGAAATGTAAAAACAAAGTTTTGTTTGTAATGGGAAGTAGGTTGACTGAGCCCATAAATAAACAGTTCTAATGGAAAGTTTGATTAAATAAACAATAGACAAATTTCTATTAGGGTTACGATAAGATATATTTAATTTGCAAAAATGTAAGAATTTAAACATTTAGAAGAATTAGAATTTTTTGGTTAAACTAGCATACATCTAATATTGTATTTATATGTATACGAATTTGAAATTATATCTATCTAAATAAAATAATAAAATAATTGAGTAGTAATTAAAATAATGAAATAACTATAGTTCTATATAGTAATAATATAAGTACTCATCTTATAATATAACATATCTTAATTATGCAGTAGAAGATGGAACGTTTGAAAGTTCGTCGCGCTTGGATGTACAAAAATGTTGGGCATAGAGGAACAATTCCATTTCAATTTTTAAGAGGTTTAACCGAGTTCATGCTAGTGGCATCTTCCAATGGGACAAACATGACAGAAATTCGTTGTCCTTGTAAGAAATGCAAAGCCACAAACATCATCCTTATGAAATTGTTCAAAGGCATTTGACTAAAAACGGTTTTATGGACGATTACTATGTGTGGATACATCATGGTGAAGATGCGATGAATATTATTAATATGTCGGTAGTTGTTGAGGATGATAACGTAAATATTGACGTTGATTTTGATGACTCTATTAGCACAGAAAATAGAATGACTGAAATGGTTATTGATGCCGCTGGTCCGAGCATGCTGCCTAATTCATTGGATGTAGAGGAAGAACCAAATCCAAAAGCTAAAAAAATTTTTTACTTGTTAGAAGCATCAAAAAGACCGCTTTTTGATAGATGTCCTATGACCGAGTTGACAGCAACTGCTAGGTTAGTTGCTATAAAATCCACAAATAACGGTACCCAAAAATTAATGAATGACGTTCTTAGCTTAATTCGAGATGTGGTTCCATCCGGTTTGCAAACTAGATTGGCTGAAAATTGGTATCAATTAAAAAACCAAGTGTCCGCATTCGGGTTGCCGTATGAAAAGATAGATACATGTCGAAGTGGGTGTATGCTATATTGGAAAGAAGACAAAGACCGTTCACAATGTAAATTTTGTGGCTTAGGAAGATATGAAAAGAAAAAAAGTAATGGTAAAGGTGTGCCTTTTACTCGTTTACATTATCTTCCGATTATTCCTAGATTGCAAAGATTGTATTCGTCTTATGCCACTGCGGAGCACATGAGATGGCATAGTGAACGAGTTCGAGAGGAAGGGGTTTTATGTCATCCTGCAGATGGAGAAGCATGGAAACATTTCGATGATAAATATCCTGATTTTGCCAAGGAGTCACGAAATATTAGGCTCGGTTTATGCGTTGATGGTTTCCAACCTTTTAGCCAGTATGGCAAAAAATACTCCACTTGGCCAGTTATATTGACACCTTACAATTTGCCTCCTTGGATGTGTATGCAAAATCCATACATGTTCTTAACCCTAATTGTTCCTGGACCCAAAAATCCAAAAAACGGAATAGATGTTTATTTGCAACCTTTAATCGGGGACTTGAAGAAAATGTGGATAGAGGGTATTGACACGTACGACGTGTCAAAGAAGAAAAATTTCAAACTATTTGCTTGTTTGTTGTGGACGATAAGCGATTTTCCCGCGTACGGGATGCTTTCAGGCTGGAGTACGGGAGGTAAATTATCTTGCCCCGTGTGCATGGATTCAACAAAAGCATTTACACTGAAACATGGTGGTAAGCAGTGTTGGTGGGATTGCCACCGTCGATTTTTGCATACAAATGACACGTTTAGACGTGATAAGAAAAACTTTGAAAGAAATAAAACTGTAAATTTGCAACCACCAACATTTTTGAATGGAGAAGAAGTATTTGATATTGTAAAAGATTATGCAAAATTACACGAGACGGGAAACAAAGAGCCCAAAATTCCTGGCAAAGGGGATTATCACAATTGGTGCAAACAGAGTATATTTTGGGAATTACCATATTGGAAAGATCTAAAACTTCGACACAATTTGGATGTGATGCATATTGAAAAAAATGTATTTGAGAATTTCTTTCATACAATTATGAATGCAAAAGGAAAAACCAAAGATGATTTGAGATCAAGAAAAGATATCGAATACTATTGCAATCGTCCAGAGCTTAAGATTAATCCTATTCCTCCAAACTTTAAAGTTCTTGCATGTTATGAGCTGGATAGGACTCGTTGTATAAAATTACTAGAGTGGGTCGATTCTTTGAGGTTTCCTGATGGAATTGCTTCTAATATGAAACGATGCGTTGATATGAAGGATCTTATATTGTCAGGTATGAAGAGTCATGATTGCCATGTATTTTTAGAGACTCTATTTCTGATAGTATTTAAGGAGCTTTTACCACAAAAGGTTTGGATGCCTATAACAGAGCTTAGTTTATTCTTTAAAGAGATATGTTCGAAAACTCTATCTAAAAGCCATTTGCAGAAGCTTGAAAGAGATATACCCAAATTACTATGTAAATTGGAGAAAATATTTCCCCCTGGAGTTTTTAATTGCATGGAACATTTACCAGTACATTTACCAACTGAACCGTTACTACGGGGACCAGTGCAGTATGGATGGATGTATCCTTTTGAGAGGTATGTAATAGTTATATTTATTTACGCAATGTTTAAATATAGAACATGTTATAGTTAATTTCACACATTTTCATATTAAGGTATCTGGGTCACCTAAAGAAAAAAGTGAAACAGAAAGCACGTGTTGAAGGCTCTATTTGTCAAGCATACATTATTGAAGAAGCATCCATATTTTTTAGTCATTATTTCGATGATCACGTTAATTTAAATTTCAATCGTGGTCTTCGCAATGAAAATGATATTGCGGATGATTCAAATCGATAATGTTCTCTCGGTATTCAAAAAACAAGGACGTCCATCTGGTAAATGGAAGAATGTTAAAGGCTTCGCTACAACAAAGGATTATAATCTAGCCAAGGCAACTGTGCTTCTTAATTGCAATGAATTAACTGATCTTATAAGGTATTATAATAATTTGATTATTCATTAACAAAATTATTGTCAATCTTTTCAAGCTACACACAATACTCCTTAGATATTAATATGTACATTTGATTTAAACAGCAAGTTCGAAAGTGAATATCCCAATGTTGAACTCTGTAAGGAATTCGAGGGATGGTTTAAACAATATGTAAGTATGATAAGTCATGTATTTTAACCTTGCGGTATTCATTATATATTAACTTATGTACTTGATTCAAATTGATAGGTTGATACGAACAACATCACTGACATTTGTTATAGGAAACTTGCATTTGGTCCGTGTAATAGTTACAGAATATGTCCAATAATGTTTATAAATGGATTTAAGTTTCACACCGAAGAATATGGAAAGAAAAAAACAACTGTTAATAGCGGAGTTTGTATCAAAGGTGGGAACAACGATGATGAAATAAAGGATTATTATGGTGTACTTGAGGAAATAATCGAGTTAACTTACTCGGTGGTGCCGGAGTTGAAAACATTTCTATTCAAATGTCGATGGTTTGATAGTAGGCCGAATATTGGAGTAAAACGCGTACATAAGGATTACCCTCTTATTGAAGTAAACCACAAAAAAAAATATTTAGGGTATGATCCATTTGTGTTGGCAGCACAAGCTACACAAGTTTATTTCACACCCTATCCTGCTATCGACAACAATCGTTCAGATTGGTGGGTTGTTATTAAAACAAAACCGAGATGGTCATTTCACTCAAACATGGTCATAACCGACAATTTGGCATATCAAAATGATCCAGAACCTAATGAACTACTGGAGATTGTACAACAAGTAGAAGACATAGGATCTCTAATTAATGACGTTAACGATGGGGTCGAAGTAGATGAAGATGACGATGAGCAAATTGAAGTAGAAGAAGATGAGTGTGAGCTTGAAGATGACAATGTATATATTGAGAGTGATGATGATAATGAAGATTGGTAGCATGTATATTTAATTATGATTGTTCGCATTTGTTTTTAGTTGCTCGATTGATTTACATTCTATGTCATTTGATGTATGTTTTCAAACCTTGTCTTAAATAAAGTTCACAAAATTCATTTTGAAATGTTAGCTTATCTTATGTATATAGTTGCAAATGTTGTATTCATGTAATAGATATGAGTTCTCGTGGTGGTGGTCGTCGTAGTAGTAGAGGTCGTAGTAGTGGTGGTGGTCGTAGTGATAGTGGACGTGGTTTGGGTTTGATCGAACCGGCACCATCCTCTGTCGATCAACAACCCACCCCTTCAGATGGACGTGATCTTGATCAAGGCACCCCTGAGCTATCTGGACATATGTCACAGACTGGCTCGACTTCCTCAGTCGGCACCATGTATATCTATTATAGGGAGAATGGCGAGTAAGTAAAATTTATGAACTTTCGAATTATTGTATATTTAAATAATGCATTACAGACTTTAATATAATTTGTTCATTAACAGCTGGGAATTCGCGAATAGTGCCTCGACGTCTCGTACTATATCTGCTATGCTTAAGGCCCGTTTGACATCATTTTGGCCTTGTTTCAGTATGATTCCTTCTAATATTAAGGATCATTGGTTTGAAGAGTTTAAGGTGAAATAATTTTGAAATTCAGGATGTTGCAATATTTAGTCCATTCATGATTAAGTTTTTCAGTTTATTTATTCGATTCCCAAATTCTTGTGTAGGCATTGTACTCTTGGGATCCCACCACTTCTTTTGCTGATGTTAAACGATTATGGGATCAAAAGTGTTCTTTGAAATATAGGTGGATTATTGGAGACATGAAAAGGTATAAAAAGAAGAATGCTTGTATAACAGATGAGGTATGGCAACAGTTTCTAGCCTACTGGGAGAGGGAGGATGTGAAGGAGCTTTCTCAAAAGAACTCAATCGCTCGCAATAGCAATCCAAGGCCACATAGATGTGGTTCTAAATCAATGGCACAATGGATGAACGATATGGTAATTGTTTAAATTATTAACTAATAATAGTGTACAATCCAAATAAACACATGATAAATTATTTTTATTTTTTAGGAGAAAGAACAAGGTCGAAAACCGACATACATGCAGGTGTACATTTGAACACATTTTGTTGAGAAACCAAACGGTTCTATAGATGGGGGATGGGTTGATGAGTACTCGGAACAGTTTGTTGTATGTAATCAACAAAAGTTTTGAATTATAATTTACAAATTCCTAATTATGTTAACCTAACTTTTTATGTAAATTACAGACCAAATACAATGAGCGAGTTGCTCAAATGACCGAGAGTCAGGGTAGGGAGCTCTCTCACGACGAGCTAAACCTTCTTTACATGCAGCTTATTGGAGAAGGTGAGACGTCCGCTTCCTCAAGAAGCACACGAAGGCCTGGTACTGGCAATATTCCTGGGGTAAGACTCAAAAGTTGAATTTCTTTTCCAAAACTGCTTTGATGTGTTTATTTCTAATATTCCAAAACTGCTTTGATGTGTGAAAACAGTTTTAATTAATTAAAATTTTGTTTTAATTTTGTTTTTTAGTAGCATCAATAGAAATAGTGAAATACGTTCATAGGTAGCTATTGAATGCCAATCAAAAATACACTCATAATAACTAAGAAAATGACAGTATAAATTGTCCAAATCACTAGCTTTTCCAATTCCAAATTGTAGATGAAAGTTTGGCAGTGGTAGGATTGGTGAAGTTGAACTGAAGTTAATGATAGAGGCAGGTTGTGAAGTTTGGGGGTGGTTGTGAGCACTGTTTGATGTAGTGCGTTGATGTAGTGTGGTAGAAGGTATATATTGTTGTAGTCGAGTGAAATGGAATTTAGATGGTTGAACCAGTTTATGGATGTAGTGGCTTGTTTGAAGGGTTTTTTTGACTGGAGTGTGTAGTGTGAATGAGTGTGGTGGAGTTCAGATGTTTGAACCAGTTCGGTGAGTGTATAAAAAATGTATGTTTGCACACAAAAGGTACGACTTGGTGATGCTAGGACAAATTGTAGGTTTGTTCATATATTACATTGATGGTATCAAAAAGTAACACCTGGTTACGTGTATAATAAGCTGATATAATTTAGAATGATAGTAAATGTGATGACCAGCTTTGTAATTGACCTTAAAGGCAAGCAACTTGTCAAATATTATCTTTCATTGATGCTTGTTGTATTAAAATATATTCATAATCTGACATTCCTTCATTTACATAGATTTTATATTGACTTTGTATCACTTTATATGTATATTTTTGTAGTATACATGCAAGGCTACAATAACCATGTAACACTTGCATACAAAGTAAGACATCAATAATTAACGTGTGAATATGTGTGAAGGTCTACGACGACTCTCTTATTATGATTGCGCTAAAAGACCGACTAACAAAAATACCAATCAAGCAGATTCATATTTGATTGATTTAAAATAACTATTTTTTTTAATTAATGTAACAAGCAAGACAATGTGACAACCAATATTTATTTCTTTCAACAAACCAAGCAAACTAATAATTATATATAATGTGTAAGATGTACGTGCTATCAATATCAACGAAAGGAACAAGTAGCTGTAATGACTGGAGTGTGCAGTGTGAATGAGTGTGTGGGGGATTATGCATCTGGAGAAAGCGTCGCGATATTTTTCAATGGCTCGTTTAGGCAGGGGGATATGGAACTAGGGTTTAAGGGGCTTGGGTTATGGTGTGCGGTATGGTGACATTTGCAGCTAGGATGGACGACCAAACTTGGTCGCAGGGGAGTAGCGGGGAAGCGCAAGCCAAGAGGGTCATGTTGTCATGGCGATAGTGGTTGAAGTCGAGGGAAACGGCGGCTTAGGGTGCAGTTTCCTTTCTGATCGATTTTTCTTTTTTGTGGTAGTGGTCGAAATTGGAGACGTGACGTGTGGGGAAGTGGCGATGGTATCGGAGGGACGAGCAGGTGGCGTGGAGTCGTATGCATTGGAGCATTGGTGGCCGATGGGTTTGTGGGTGGTGCATGGTGCATGCGTGCACTTGCGTGCACTATTTTCGTTCCAGGAATTGTTATTTTGGTTTTTTGGAAGGAGGAAGGAATAGAACTGGAGGAAGGGAAATGGTTGAGGGTTGGGTCATGTATTTTGTTTGGGCCGAAGAATAAGGGTAGAGTGATTTTGGAAAAATGTTATATAATAATAGTCTTTCTATTTTAAACATTTGTACCTCATTTATGAAAAGTCCTAATAGACAAGGAAGTTTTGTGTTGTGACCCTCTCATCTAATTTTATAATTTGAAGTAAATTTGTTAATTAATATGGAAATTAACTAGTTATAATAATTAAGTGAGTTACTAATTTAAGGCTTATATTAACTAGTTATATGGCGATTTGGTAATAGTGAAGGTAGTTTGTGATGCACAGTTTTGTAATGGGGAATGTACGCGGCGGAGGTAAGTGTTGTATTTGGTGTTCGAGTGGATATGCAGTGGGGATAGAAATGAAGACAGTGTTGTTATGGAAGTGAGGAGGAGTTGATGGTAGATAGTATAACAGTTTATGTGCAATGAGTTTTATGGTCTGTGAAGTTGTATTGGTTGATGCAGGCAAAGGGGAGTTAATCAATGGGTGACTATTTGCAGTGGTAGGGTTATTGTCAGGGTATTTGATAAGTTGTTTTAGGCAATGGGAAGGATGTATGTGGAAGGGGAAGTATGGGGAATGTGAAGGAATTGTTGACTGTTGAAGGTGGAGATTGGCAGCAGATGATGATATGCTTACTACAGTGGGCAGTTTATGGGTATGTGGAGTGATGGTGAGGAGTGTTTGTAGTGATGCAGAAGTTTGGGATAGAGTGGTGCAGTTTGAATGTTGTGAAGTTGAAGACACGGTAGCACAGTGAGGTGAGTATGTGAATGTGTGCAGTGTGAAGTTGAAGTTCTGAAGTATGATGGCCTGTTGTAGTGGTGACTGGGAAGGTGAATGTGTGTAGTCAATTGATGATGTGCATTTGTAGAGATTTGTATATGGTTTGCTTGCAAAAATCATAGTTTGTGTGAGCCTAAGAAATCCTCTTAAAGATTCTTATAAAGCATCCTTCCATTCACACAGTTTTGCACTGTTATATTTCATAGCAAACCATTTTCAAGTACTCTGCATACCTGATACTCATCTCTAGGATTAGCAGGTGCCAGGACAACCTCTCCATTCCTAATAGTTAGAGCATAATTCTCTGCAGCTTTGCAATAAATTTTCATATTGTCAAAATGGGAAAATGAGGTCAACATTTCATATTGTCAAAATAGTGTAGAGGAATTGAACTGAGGAAGGCCAAAAAAGCCACTGGGTGATCATTCAAGCAAAGTGATTTCAGTTTTGTGCACTGCCTGACTTCCTGCACTGCTTTTTCTTTACCATATGGATCATTTTCCCTTAAATTAAGTGCACCCAAATCCTATTATTGGACATAAACGATCGTATATTAGAAGTTGCAACTTACAACTGAAGCATAACATTGCAAAAATGTTGTTCCTTTTCTCTCATTGGAATTGGGGAAATGCGTGTGTTTGGTGTGTAGTCAAAGTAAATGCTCCTTTTCTTCTACCATCTTTGCAAATAAATCAAAAAATCAGTTAAGTGCTCCATCCCTACAGACCCCACACCTAGAACTCTAATAATAATTGGGAATTATTTAAAACTAATGACAGAAACTTGCAGTTCAAGATTGTAGACCCTTTTTTGGAAATTAAAATTGTATATTGTATTTCCCAAATTTTATTATAACTTTACTAGACATCTAATTTTCAGATAAAATTGTACTTTACATGTAGTAATTTTTCAAATAACAAATTGTGTAATATCTTGAATATACGTAGCGTTTGACAGACAAATGTTTTTATTAGAGCACACACTTGCTTATGTAGAAACTAGAAAATACCACATAAAGTTTAAGTCAACACCAAATTGTTGTTTCCATATTATATACACTGTGCTATTCTGAATTTGTATAAAATTTATTTTATCACTCACACAATTTGATTCATGTGTGCACAGTTTTGTGTTAATATTATGCTGTGTTTGTGCCATCTGGATCATGTGTAAGATTTTTTTATTTTCGTTGTACTAATTTGATTAAATAATTTATATGTAGATATATAGAGACAATACATACACCGCTAGGTTTGGAGTTTCAGTTGACAAAAAGAAACTTGTAGAGGAAGTAGAAGAGCTAAGAAGTAAAAATCAAGAAATGGATGTTACAATTAACAAACTACAAGAGGATTTATCTTTCATGCGGGAAGAGATGAATTCTGTGCAAGAGTTTATACGGGGATTGAGGCGGGAGCAAAGATCAGAGATATGACATACTTCGTGAGTTAGTCTTCTTTTGACTGTGGGTTTGATGTTCTATTTTTATAAGGTACATTGTATGATGTTTGAATTAGATGAAAAAACTATGTTTGAGTTATGTAGCAACTTTATTTTATTGTTGGACATGATTTTATAAAATACATTTGTAGCAATTTTATGGTAATTTGACAATGATATGCATTCTACATTAACGTTTTGTAATGATATATATTGTTACAATTTTGCATGTGATTATATATTATATTTAATGCTTTCTGTTGCTGATGTTCGGGTTTATTATGTTTATTATGATTTGTGGTAGATGAAGATAAATACAATAGAATCATATTGAATTTTGGTGTACGGTGTAGGAAAGGCGTACAGAACTCGTAAGGAAAATTCGATTTCTGCACTTTAAAAGGAAGAAGGCTAGGCGTAGGGAAGACGTATGGAATTAGGCGTATGGAATGCGTATGGAAATAGGCGTAGGGAATGCGTATGGAAATAGGCATAGGGAAGGCGTATGAAATGCGGCGTAGGGAATGCTTATGGAAATAGGCGTAGGGAATGCGTATGGAAATAGGCGTAGGTAAGACGTATGGAATTAGGCGTAGGGAATGCGTATGGAAATAGGCGTAGGGAAGGCGTATGGAAATAGGCGTAGGTAAGGCGTATGGAATGCGGCGTAGGGAAGGCGTATGGAATGCGGCGTAGGGAAGGAGTATGGAAGGAGGCGTAGGAAACACGTAGGGATTTTTTTGCAACGCATTGTTTTCCAACCTCTTCTTTGGCGTAGGGATGGCGTAGGTAAAATCTTTTCCCTACGCCGCGCCTACGCCAAACTGGCGTAGGGAATCCAAAATTCTTTTGTAGTGCATATAACCAATTTATAAAAAAACACCCATAAACTTAATCACCAAATTGAACCTATAATATCCTAAAAATTTGATAATAATTTTTGAGTTAATAAAAGTAATATTTTAATTACTAAAATAATAAAGAGCAATATGGTCGTTTTGCAAAATTTGGAATTTACGACGAGAGTTGCGTCGTTGCGTAAGGCGTGTATTTACACTACAAAAGAAGCACTGTTTAGCGACGGCTAATAGCCGTTGGCGGCCGTTGCTAGCCGTCGCTAAAAGCCTTTGCAAAATATCTCGTTGCAACTAAAGAAAGCGACGGCTCCGTTGTTCTTTTTACAACGGCTTGTAACGGCTAAGTGTCCACGTGAAAGCAACCGTTGGAGTTGTTGGTTTCCCGAGATGTTGATGCAAACCGTTGCAAAGCATTGCAATATTGTCGTTGCTAACCGTTGCGAGCCGTCGTTATATTTGACAACAAAGCCGTCGCTAGCCGTTGCAAGACTCGAATATATTTGTTGCAACTTGCAGCACCTTCAACCCTCAATCCCAATCAATCCAAATAATATAATTCCATCATTCCATACATATAATACCATTTCATCATACCATATAATCAAATCAACACAACCAAATCATCAAATATTGCATATTCCAACATATATTCACAAAATCATATAAGAAAATCAACATAACCAAATATGAAAATCCACCAAACCAAACCACATTACTAAATTTGTTACATATGTAATTTTTGATAGAGTTGTGAGTATGTCCTAGATGCAATTACGTAATTTGTTACATATATCTAACTCGTTAACTAATCTTGTTCAAAATAAAGGGTGTTTTTTTCTATTATATGTTTGATATAATGTGTTATATTAATTAATTAATTTAACTAAAAGTATATTTAAAAGAAAATCTATAAATTGTATGTTTTATGCTAGTAGTTAAAAAGTGTCATAATCGTGAGTAATTCATCACAACGAAAATAAATATATCATTTTAAATATTCCTAATCAAGATATATTGAGATTGAATGTTGATACATCCATTGAAGTTAGAGTACATAATGCTCTACAAATGTTGAATAGCATATTAATCATGGCTGTTGGGGGCATCAAGAGATCACGTACTGATAGTTGTTAGATAACAATGGAATAACTCGATAGTTTTTTATTGACTAATATAACTAAGGTCAAATAGAAAATATCGATGTGACAAAATTATGTAATTCTTTTGACTTGAGAATACTATTGGCCTTTAATGTGAAAGCTCCACATTGACTATAGTTAAATCATAGCACGGCGTCGGTCGAACAATTGTAGTTGGATAGAGTGGATGCATTGGAAGTGAAACACTATTCAAGAGAGAATTCGTCTTCTTAGTTATATGATATTAGTATCACGGTCAACAGAAATCAACTCAAAGTCAAATACTACAAGAACAAGGGCAATTTCCGACGGCTCGTAGCAGCCGCGAGCAGTCGAAAATGCCGTGGGAATACGGACCACGCATTTCGTCCACTTCCGACGGCTTCGAGGAAGGTATTGCGACGGCTCTTCCGACCACGTGGCATGAAAATTTTTCATTAAGCATTCACTAGCCGTTGCAAATTTTGGCCAGATGGCCGTCGCTGGTCGTCATAAAAATTGACCATTAAGCCGTCGGGAGCTGTCGGACTCTGATAATTTTTTTTTACAGCATAACATCACTTCCATATCGATATATAACATAACTCATCAAAATCAATATATAAGTCAGATATAAAAGTTGAAATCAATATCAGTATCAATATAAAACTTAAACATCATCATATCAAACGTAAAGATATTCAATCAATATAAAATAAACCTTCCATCATAAGTCTCACCTATCCAACTCCAATATTTACATCCAACATCAATGTACAATATATACATCCAACATAAAACTCCACATATCAACTCCACAAATTAACCATAAAATCAACCACACAATTCAACGTCAAACACCATATGTCCATAAATTAACCTCACCATCACTCAATGTTTATATACACCAGTTTCAAAAAAAATTGCAATTCGTACCTCAAGACTTGTCATCAGCTTCGGAACCACTAGACGAAGGGAATGCTCGATGACGCTCCGTATACTTGGTCAAATGCAGGTTGAGTTCCTCCATTTGCACTGCTCGGAGGCAGTCCTGCTCCTACAGTTGTGCAATCTGCTGTCGAAGCTCATTTATCTTCACGTTGTCCTGAGCCCTTTAGTAAGCCGTTTGTGATGTCCAAGCCTACAAAACAAGTCGACATATGTTTAAGTTACGTAACTATTATAAAAGTTAAGCAAATTTTACAACGTAGTTAATATTTATAAATTACTGATTGATTGGTGTAACCGTAACGCATGTTTCTCTTGGTCGGGTCCATAACAGAGACAAAGATCGCGTCCTCCTCATCAGTGGTTGACTGCTCCCGTCCGGAATGCTCAAGCATTTATGCATGTTCCTGCATAAATTTTTCATGCAACGCAAAATTAAATAAAAATAAATATTACATGATATTATACTAATATTTTATAACTAATTAATTAAAATGATCATTATTAATAAATTATAACTTAAAATATACTTATATATGCGACGTAAGATCTATCATCCTCATGCAAGGCATATGACACTGATCCTTCGTCGTCTGTCTTCTTAACGACATGAGTATGCTCAAACACGTCCATATGCGAGACGAGACCTCCACATGCTCCTGCAATAATTTACGTATATTATTGTTGTTCATACAAATTTATACTAAGAATATGATAACTATTCGTATCGTAACTGCAATTAATTAATTTACCTGGTCCCCCCGATGGTGCTGAAATGATCTTGAGCCATAATGGTGTGTGCCTGGATTTTTCTGCCCATTCGAAGAGTTCTTGTTCGACTCCATCTAAAAATTAAAAATTAAGATTATATTTTAAAGGTATAAATTATGTATTCTATACTGAATAAATTAAGGTGGTATCTGATAGACTTAACTTGAATTCGTCACTACCCCACTATACGACCCAAGCATCCCAAATGCTGACACCCATCCATTGTGGCTTCTTCCCAGATTTTTTTATGGTAGACATCGTATCTCTATATTACTTTGCCACTTTTGAGTTCCAATGGCACCGTTAAAGAGACAAGTCCTCCTCTTATAAGTCTACTGGCCCTTGTATATATGTTGAAAAAATATAATTTATACATTTATACCTAGTCGGTAAATTGTAAAGTGATTATATATAATGGTATATAATTTTACACTTACCAGAAAGTCTTTCCATATGCTCTCCTGTTCGTGGTCGGGATCCTGCTCCACTTCGTCCAGCATGCAGTCATACGGCTCATGTATGCCTGCTTCTATATGCTGAGCAAATGTTAGAAGGCTCAAGCTCAAAACTCCTGCATTAAATATGATACAGACAAATCATGACTAATATATCATACAAAATATTTACAATGCTGAAGTAAATTTAATACATATGAGCCATCAGCTTTTGGCAATGCTTCCTGCGAAGAGCCGCTGCCATCACCATCGTTGCGAACTATTCCTCTCTGAGACCCAAAGGGAGAATCAGACCATATAGAACTCTGCCACCTAAAGAAGGACATCTGTAATACCAGTCACATACATATTATTTTATTATGACAAAATATATCATTCAATTAGGAGTAAACATATCAAGATTTAACATCAATAATCACATGTAAATACAAAAAAGTGTAACATCAATACTCCTATAAATTACCATTTTTCAACATGTATACTATTAAATTAGTCCATGTCATTTTCTAATTCATACTCTGTCTCGTACTCTACATTGTTTTCCTTTATGGTCTCAAATGTTTCTACTAATACATTTGATTCATCATTTAGAGATCCCAAATCGGTTTGATATCTGTTATAGCAAGTTCGCCATTTTCCTCCATATCCGCTCGGTATGCTTGTTTGTCTGGAATATTCTTACCATTAAACGTAATTTTTGCCTTCGTTTTAAAAACCACCGACCAATCTGCTTTATCTCTTTTTATAGATGGATAGTGAGCATAATAAACTTGTAGGGCCTGATTTGCTAGTATAAATGGATCGTACTTATGATAACGTGATATATGCTTTATTTCAATAATATTATATTTTTGGTGTACGTTGATTCCAGAACCTAGAACATTACCGAACCAATTGCATCTAAACAAATAAACTTCTTCCGTAGGTCCGATGACATATGTTAGTTACAAAACCTGAGTTAACACGCCGTAAAAA
The DNA here is from genome assembly GCA_030765085.1 of Allium cepa. Taxonomy (NCBI): domain Eukaryota; kingdom Viridiplantae; phylum Streptophyta; class Magnoliopsida; order Asparagales; family Amaryllidaceae; genus Allium; species Allium cepa. The sequence goes on from CM060935.1 coordinate 67,739,718, forward strand.
TCATATATGTGATCATTCGGATCATCACCACTTTTAACATATACACAGGTATTGTTAGTTAATTTTTCAGCCCCAAATTCTTTCCTGTTGAATTTTTATTCATTGGCATAGAATATTGAATATGTCTTAACTTTTCTTTTTGGTCCCATCGCAAAATATTTCAACCCTTTATCAACCTTACAACTTATCTGATCGTATACGTGGTTCGAAAACAAAGTAGAAATTTTTTTGCCGATGTCCCTGGTTGGATGATGTGAATCATAAATACTGCAAATATAGATAATATATTGCATTATAATTAATACACATATGTATTATTCAATTAAATATTTTGAGATGTGTTATTCATTAGTATTTAACAAATGGCGCAACTTCTGCATAGTTACGAAGAACATATGTGTGGGCTACATGGTAATCTCTGTCGTTTAACCATACTTCCATACTTTTCTAACGGGACGTCCCTACGATCTAAAAATTGATAGCATTGATTTAGAAGAATCTTGTTCAATGGCCTCATCATTTCACGTAGCGCTCTCAAAAGATAAGTTCATAAGGTCACTGAAATAACAAGAGAAAAAGAATGAAGCTTCTTCTTCAATATATGATTTTCATATCGAACATTCAACTCGTGTTTTTTGTCTCACTTTATTCTTTAGATGTTTAAGTATCTATTAAGGATAATTATAACTAAATTTTATTACATGTAGTCAAACTAAAATTTAACAACTCAATATTAATACCTGTCAAACGGATACATTCATCTATATTGCACCGAACCTTGAAGACGTGGTTCAAACGGAAGATGAACAGTTAAATGCTCTATTACAATAAAGAAACCCGGAGTAAATAATTTCTCCATTTTGCAGAGAAGTATATGAATTTCTTCTTCAAGTTTACGTAGACGATCAACTTTTAACGTAGTTGAACAAAGCTCCTTATAAAACAAACTAAGTTCTGTTACAATCGTCCAAACTTTTGTAGGAAGCACTTCTTTGAAAGTGATGGATAACAAATGTTCCATCATTACATGACATTCATGACTTTTTATCCCACTCAGTTTACCTTTCTTATAGTTGACACATCTACGAAGATTGGAGCAAATCCCATCAGGAAATCTTAATCTTTTCACCCACTTTAACAATACTTTAACTTGGTTACTGTCTAGCTCGTAGCATGCTTTGGATTTTTCTGTGTCATTTGGCTATATATGAAGTTAAGGACGATTGCATATTGCTTCTATATCACCTCTTGATTTCAAATCATCTTTAGTCTTTCTTTTAACATTTAGAACTGTATTTAATACATTAACGATTTCTCATTGTGCATCATGTCGATAATATCACGAGTTAGGAGATTTTTCCAATAAGACAAATCCCAAAATATATTTTGTTTACATTAATTATGAATCGTTGATTTACCTTGAATTTCAATTTGTTCGCTAGTTTCATGTATCTTTGGATAATCCTTTACAAGCTCATAAATATCTTCGCTTGACCAAATCGTTGGTGGTCGCAAGATCTCAACTCTATTACTTGTAAAGTTTTTTTATCTTTTCTAAAAGGATGATTAATATGGCGAAAATACTGATTACAGTCAAACCATGAAATTTTTCTCTCATGCGGTAAAGAAAATGCTTGTGTTTCTTCCATGCAATAAGGGTGAGCCAGACGACCAGCCGTACTTCACCTAGATAGCATTGCATACGTAGGAAAATCGCTTATAGCCCGTGGTAGAGAAGCAAACATATAATTTTTTTCGAAATGTCTTATGTTCCAACACCTTCATACCACGGTGTTTTCAACTCTTCAATCAACGGTTGAAAATATATGTCGATTCCTTAGGTCGGATTATCAGGGCTAGAGATGACAATAGTGAGAAACATATACAGAGTTTTCATACATATCCACCAAGGCAAATTGTAAGGTGCAACGATTATAGGTCAAGGTGAATATTTTAAACCAAATTGAGAGAACAGTGAAAATCCATCCGTATATAATTCAAGTCTAACATTACGGCTCTCTGCTGCAAAAGCAGGATATGTCTTATCAAAATGCTTCCATGCTTCTCCATCAGCTGAGTGTGTTGATGTACCTTCTTCTTGTGTTCTCAGACGGTGCCATCTCATATGATGCGCAGTTATAGAAGATGCATACAACCTTTAAACCCTAGGAGTGATGGGTAAGTAATGCATACGTTTATATGGAACATCCTTTTCTTTCTTTTTTCTTGGTTTGTATCTTTCATGATTGCATATTTTACAATTCCTAAGAAGGATGTCTTCTTTCCAAAACAACATGCAACCATATAAACATGTATCTATTTTTTGATATGGCAAACCTAAAGCAGACATAAGTTTTTTCACTTCATAATGATTTTTGCACATTAAATTATCGGGTGGCATATGTCATTGTGTAGCTTGTGCTATAGCTGTAAACACAGCTTCTGTGAAGTTGTATTTTGATTTCATCACAATGTATTCTACAGTTACTAATAGTTGAGTACTGCTTGTACAACTATCCCAAAGGGGTTTCTTAGCTGCCTCCAATAAATCATAAATTTTTTTGCTCCAATACTTGGTCCTTTTACGACATTAATATCGTTACCATCAACTTCAACGGTAGAGAACATTGAACGTGGTTCATCTTCAACCATATCTTCTATGAGATTAGTCGTAACAAGTTCATCATCCACCTCCTCCTCGGAATGTGTGGGGTTAGGTGTTATAAGTTCTCCATGACGATCCCACGCCAAATAATTCGGCATAAAACCATATTGGCACAAATGAACGGTATCAAATGCTTCAATAGTTTGCACCTACTACATGGACAATGAATTTCTTCATCATTGCCATTATTACGTAAAACGAATTCAATAAAAACGTGTGCACCATTTTGAAAATGTTCACTTATTGAGCCTCTAATTTCTCTTCTTTGTTGATACACCGAGCTCCGATAGATAAAATAATTGATCACTTTTTCTACTTTAAAACATAAAAATGCATTAAGCATTTATGTGTTGATATATTTTTTCAAATAAATCGTACATTTAAATTTTTTGCAAATATATAATATTATTCTATTTAATTTCATTTTCAAATGTGTTTACACAAATTATTATGTGAATATAATCTGTAATTTTCAGGTTATTTTTTTACACTTTGATGGTTGGTCATCCTACTTTCCATTATAAACACAATAGTAATTATATTTTGCACATCATTTTATTTTAAACGGTTCAACAAAATTTTGGCAGCACTTTCCCTTTGTTCCATATATCGTACACATACGTGCGTACGCAGGAAACAAAAAGAAAGTGTTGTCGAAATTTTATGAACTGTTTAAAATAAAATGATTTGCAAAATATAATTACTACTATAGTTATAACATGTCCAATATAGGGACAAATCCAACAAATATTGTAACGGATGAGTATAAATGTCTGTTATGTGATAAAAACGAATATCCATACATTGATCGTATACAATATTTGTTAGACGGTGCCAAAAACTCTCTAAGAGATTTACAAAAAATAAAGCGTATTATACAGCAATTTTTACAATAATTTATTTACATTCTAAGAAACGCATACACCGAATCGTCATTTTCGTCATCTTGTAAATGCATACACCAAATTTTGAGCATCGACTCTAGTCAATCCTAATTAACCCTAATGCACATACGCACTAATTAATCAACGTTTATACACCAATTAATATACATATACGCTAAAAAAAGTTCTCTACCTTTCAATGATAAACAATTGTAATAATAGTCTAATTAGTACTCAATAGGATATACCAAACAGTCAATAGGATATTATACAACTACAACAGCAAATTAACCCTAATTTAACGAATCAAAATTAATTTGGATATAGGAATAAAACCCGATTGAAGATTGATGAAGTGGCTAGGCTTGTTGAGAGTGGAGAAAATAAAGTTGGAGAAGTTCGGGGAGGCGCGGCGGTTGGCTGACGATGGGGAGGAGGTGGTGGCGGTAGGGTTTTGGCTGAAATTGGGGGAATGAAAATAATGAATCAGCTCTCGGCCAGGAGACCTGCATACATGATAATTTTTAACGGGCAACGACGGTCATTGATGGCTTTGTTGTTCCGGTTTCGGTGGCTAGTATAATTTATTTACGAAAACGCCGTGGAGTTCGACAGCCGTCGCTAGTCGTCGAAAACGATTGTCGGCGGCCATCGTAATGCTTCGTCGCTATTTGCTATTATTCTAGTAGATAAAGTCTCCGAGCAAAGCATTTAAATTAATAGTAATAAATATTGTTATTAAACCAAGGACTTTGTGTTTGGACTATAAAGTTGAACATGGACAGTATTGGAATTTTGACCGTTACTAAATTCCGTAAATCCAAAGTGATAGAATTTTAACAAAGAGAATTGGTGTAAATTTAGTCGCATCCAGATAATACTTAATAAAATAAAATTGGATTTTATCGAAACCAAGTAAGCAATGAATTTGGAAAAAAAATGTCACATCATCTGAAGTGGTGTGTGAACGTTAATATTCGAATAGTTCGTATTAAACGCTGACCAAATTTACAATTAAAGATTCGAACAATTGAATCGTTGAATACTCTTTGACCACATGATTTAATTAGTTTATGATTATTATAAATTAATTAATATTTATGAGATATTAGTTGTAAAATTTTATTTTGATTTGTTGAACAAATATTATTAAATGTATTTATAATTGTTTTAAATATATTAATCGATATACAATATTGGTACGTATTTAAATTGGATTTACACGCAAAATATTTTGTTCGGGCTTTAAATGAGTTTGAAGAAAATATAGGGGACTGGTTGGTTCGACTATAATGGATCATACGGGGAGACCATATGATGATTAAATGTTCTAGGGTTGAATGGATAAGAGGAAAGAAAGAGTAAGGGAGAAATATGGCTCTTGATCATCACTTCTTTACATTTCTTCGTCTATAAATGCATCTTTGCCCACTTTCTTTTCTAATGTTTTAAGCCTCCTGTAAGAGTCAGGTGCTCTTAGGGATATGCTTAGAAGATGGAGCTGGAATATTTTGGAGGCATAGCATCAAGATTTTGAGATATATTTTGGAGCCTCCATTCTATTAAGGGTTGATGTATTTTGATTTTTTGTATTGGTATTTATTTATCAGTCACTTCCACTAGTGTAATCTCTTATATATTATCATCTTATTCTGTTCTTGTATATTCAATACATTAGTTATCATTTCCTTAGGAGATCTTATCGATGCCTTCGTATAGTGTTTTATTTTAATTTTACCCCGAAAGACTGTCTTTTGTGGTATAAAGGAGTCAAACGTTGTTATTCGACATTGATTCAAGATATTACAAAGGAAGGATCTTCTTACTTCATTGTCTAAGCGTAAATCAAATAAAATTAAGCACTATTCTATTGTCAGTGGTCTGAAATTCGGGAGATAGCACATTCAAAATTGGAATTCGACTCGAGAGTTTGTTTCAATGCTTTAACCTGTTGTACTTTGGCAATGGTAAAAGATAATTATCTGATTTATGATTGTAATTTTATATACAGATAATTAATATATCATATATTGCTTTATAAGTTAGGTGATGATTCTAGCATATCGGTATATTGTCATATTAGAAATATGATTGTTTGTTTATATGCTTATAAATATTTAAAAAAATCTTGACATATATATTCCATGAGGCTCATGACTTAAGATTCAATTTTTTTTATATTATTAAATGAATTTAATACACATTATTAAAACAATATAAACTCTATAATTTAAATACTAAACTTTATACTATACATTTTTTTTGCAAAGGCAACCGATTTTATAGTGGACCGTCCACTTTTTACTGCTAAGGTAATAAAACATAGTTACAAAACAGGAGTAACACAAAAGAACCTTAGCTACTATAAGAAAGTGATATAGCCCAGGAGTTAGGCAAAGGTGCCTAAGCTACTAAAAATTACTCAAAAGCTATTCCTCCTTCGAGGAGGAGGTGCTTCCATCGTCCATTGACGCTTGTCAACCCACACAGGTCGTCGCCTATGGCATGAGCGAAGGGACTAAAATAAACCGCAAGAGATGGGTCATAGTCAGCAGTCTCTGAGGAGAAAATGAAAGACCTATCCCATATGGCATCAACTAACATTTCTTCATTCCTTTTCGCAAGCTGGCCTTCCGTGGCAAGAACCAATGAATCTCTTGGTATCCAATGATATGGATATTTGAGGTCCAGCTCGTCATCTAACACAAAAGGAAAGAAGCAATCCTCTATAGGGCTATATCTTGTGATAGTCTTAACATGAATCCAAGCCTTTTCTTGTGCATTCAAATAAAAAGGGTAGTAACTGTAACATCAGGGGATGAATAATGGGGAACCAAAGTTGACTCATCAGGAGCAACAACTAGCTCCACAATAGTGTCAAAAATAACTAAATCCGGACCATCCATAAAAACTTCTGCCATGGGAGTCGGGCTAGTAGACTCAGAGGAGGAGTTCCTAACTTTAGTAACCCAATTCTAATGGATGGACGAGGTAAAGGAATCGTAAGCGGAGGAGGAAAATCCAAAGAAGTGGAAAGGAGCTTGCAAGAGCCAGCAAGATGTCTAAAAGAATGACAAGTAATACATATATCTGGTGCCCAACCATATCTAACACAGATTTCCACCACATGGCCTTCAGCAAGCTGAACTTTAATCTAAAAAGGGAGAGGCTTATCAGGGGAAATTTCATTTAAAGCCTTAACATAGACTAATCTCTCATGAACCACCGCATTCGAATCAAAACATTTTAATTTACCTATGTTGCAAGATAACCAATTAAATCTACAAAATGGTTGCAATACACATGGAATGAGCAAAAAATAGGTCCAAACAGGAATAGAAAACACTTGTTCTCGAGCACTAGACATAGTAGAAGACCAAATTGTGATAATGAAAGGTTTGCCACTAATAAAGGTTCGTTCGGTCTCAAGAACAAAATGGCATTCGTCAATGCTAGAAAATTTTGAAGTAGTACACAGAGTCAATATACAATGCCAGAAGATCACCGTTAAGTTTCCATAAATGATGACATGTATTTCTAGCTTCATGAATCTTGAGATTAGGGTCCACAAAAAACCCAATAGATACCCCAACCAAAACTCTACCCCGGCTTGCATGACCTCAAGGGGAGGACTCATATTACCATTAACCTCTTCAGTCTCAAAGTCAATGGGTATGAAATCATCGACATTTCAAGCCAGGGAATGGAAAAGCGAGGACAAGGCTTGAGGCATACTGGGTTTGTAGCGACCGAGAAATTTGAACGCATCGTCTTCGAATATCGATACATTTAGAAATATAACTAAGTGTTATAAATATGATTTTATAATCTTGTTTAGCATTATTTAATTAATAAATAATGATAAGAAAATTGTTTTTGAAAAGGGTTTACAAAAATATATTTTTCGAAGAAAAATCGATAATGTGATCGAAAGTCGGTTTATCGATAAATGACTTTTCGATCGATATAAGTTGTTCAACTGTCATGCACTTAACTAATGATCAAATGAACACATTAGCAACTAATTAATACACTCTCCTCTTCATAAAGAATGAAATGTTCTAGGATGTTATATTAGGATAAGAGATGGTATTGTGAGAAGGGTATAAGAGTAATTAGCCATAAAGGAGAAGTGACATAAAGGAGAAGAGACATAAAGAAGAAGTGATGGAAGGTAAGCCATTGCATGGTGGGAGGGTGAAGGTAAGCTTAAACATCACCATTCCTAAGAATATAAATAGAGGGGAGGGGTTTAATCATAAATCACAAATAAATTCCTAAGCCTTGAGCTAATTTTAATGGCCTCTTTGTCTTCTTTTCTACCTCCCTATCTTTCTTAAATTATATTCAAATCAACTCCAAACTCAATCAAACTTTACAAAAAACTTTAAAAAAATCATTATAACATAGTTTACCATTTAAGAAATATGGAGGACAAGTGGTAATTCCTCTTGGTCATGAGCAAATTGTTGAAGGAGGAAGAGGAAAGCAAGGCAAAAGCAAGAAGGAGGAGAAAGGAAGGTGGTGATTGCAAGTGAGGTTAGGATTGGGTTCTTTGATCTTGTTTGTTGTTAGATTAAAGATGAGCTAATACCTAACTCTGAATGAAAAATATAACATGTACATGTTGTATTTGCTTGTGTTAATGTTGTTTGATTGTTAAGTAACATATGTGAAAACATTGATTTTGATCCTTGTTTTGAGAACAAATGGCACATGGGATCCATATATGGATTTGAATGGACTTGAATGACTTATGAGACATGTGACTAGGCTTTGAACGAAGCACATAGGTTAAAGTTTAACATAGGATGAGATATGACTTAGATTTTGAAAGTGCACTTATAGCGATAGTTATTATAGATGCAGTTCGAAATTGTCTTACTTTTGACAATTGTTTTTGAAATTTGTAGAGAGATGCATAGGGATTTCTCACCATATTTTCATTGTTATATATGCATGCTTTTTGCTGTTAAAATCATGAATAGTAAAAGAGTTAAGTAGCATCACAAAAATGGCCAAAACATCACTAGTGCAAAACTGCCATGTTTAACCTTGATTTTTAGACTTTAATTGTTTCAAAAAGGGCTTTATGTTCGAGCGATTTGTTTCATTCTTTTTAAAAATATTGCCCAAATATTTTTAGAGTATTTTAAAATTAGTTTGAGATATTTATGAAATTTTAAGAATCAGTTATGAATTTTCAAAGAGAGGAATTTTAGAATAAAACATGTTCCTTTTTCAAATTTTGTTGATTTTTTAATCTAGTTATTTTTAAGTAATATTTTGGATAAATATTTTCAAACCTATTATAAGTATTTTCAGGTAATTTAAATGTTTTCAAAAAGGGTTAGAATTGTTAAATGGTCAAATAGTTGATTATTTAATTACTTATTTGAAAAGTAATTGATTATGCTTAACACCAATAAGACGATGAAGTAATCTTATCTATTTGTGAGAATTAAGATTGATGTCAAGTAGGGATAGAGCAATAGAGCTCTAACCTACCAGGCTTCCCTCTTAACCGAAGAAAAGGTAAGTGGAAATTTTCGAAAATGTGTTAATCGAGTTGATTTCTTATTGTTTAAGAAAATTATGAATAATTTACTTAACACTAAAAGCCGACGAGGTAGACTTATCTATTTGTGAGATTCAAGACTGAAGTCTCTAAGCAAGACTTGGAGCAACTAGTGCCCAAATGCAACTGGCTTCACTATTGAGCGAGGATAGTTAAGTAAGAATGTCGGAAATGAGTTAAGTGTATGAATCGTGATTTGGATAAGCAATTGTTTTGACTAGATAATCGATTAGTTGATTACTGAACTCGACCAAGTATAGACTTAAGAAGTTATCGAAAGGCTTCATAATTTCATACCAATAAGAAACCCAGGGAGGAGTATTGGTACGAAACATCTCTAGCTTTCGCTTACTTTTGAGAGAACCGGAATTGAGTTAACCGAAAATTCATCGGTGGATTTTGAAGAGTCCGATAAGTGGGAAGAGTATACTTATATGAGATGACTCAAACCTGAAACCACTTCAAAACCATATACATGATCTATGTTCTAGAACTAGATGAGAAATTATTATAGAGCCGAACTATCAATCCTAAGGTTAAGTCCAAAGTAAAGGTCAGCGTTAACTTTTCAAATGATACTATCTTATGGGACTGTCTATCTTTAGAAGTACCCCAAGAGAGAGGACAACATTAGCATTCATCAAAGGACTTATGTGGAAGCCTATGTGAGGTTTGAGATCTACCTAAGATGCTTGAATTCATGTAGTGATTCATGATATGTTTGATATGAAGAAATCCATTTAGGGATTCATGTTCTATTCGAGTGATAAAGACTCCAGTGAAAGATGCCGAATGAAGCTTCGACATCGAGTAAATGAATGAAAACATATAAGGGACATAACAGGGGGGTTTAGCAACCTTAAGGGTATATCAACTCCATGTCTATAGATGCTTATCGATATGTTCGTATTGAAAGTTGGTATGGCTTAGATCACACGTCCAGTTATGTTTACCTTAAAGCATATCCCATCTAGAGATATATGTTGCTCGAAAGGTAGTTTCCGATACTTGTTATGGAGTTTGGATTCTGCTAGGTCCAAGGGGATCTCCATGAAAAATCCATTATGCGAATGCGCCTTAGCAGTATTGATGTATAACTATTATTGTTGTGGTGTTCACATAACAACTATTTGATATGGTTGATGTGCTATGCCCTAGGCATTATCAATCATATCACTACATATTAAACTTAATGAATGGTTGGTTTCTTTGAGAGGAAAACTGTTACAGAAATCTGTATGGACTTAATGGTTATTGTTACATGTTGCATGTTTCATAAGTTTTCTCTCACTAGTTTACCAGACTGATCTAGATTTATTTTCTTTTAATGCTCGCGTCAGCCCTGTGTATGTTTCCAGATTTAGATTTGGATGCTTTGGAGCTTATGAAGAAGAGCTGAAGGGTTATCAACCGCAATATTCTAATTTATGCTGCATTTTTATATATCAGCATTGTGAGCATAGGTTGTTATAACTGTCTAGGCTGATGATAGAACTTAAGCTCTAGTAACTCTAATATCTTTATACCTAGAGTGATCCTTAGTACTGTTCCTTTAATATTATATATTATCAATCCGTTGTGCGATTCTAGTATTGTATTTTTCTTTTCTTTTTTTGTTTTATTTATTTTATTTTACCCTAACAATTTATCTTTCTAGCACTTGGATGCTCGACACACGAATACCATGGATGTATTAATGTCGACATTCGATCGTCGGAAAGTCAGGTTGTTACATGTGATATCAGAGCACAAGGTTGAGCGAATAGCTTGACATTGGTTGAGTATGGATCATTAGGTTTAGGGTAAGCGACCCCCTAGAATGAGTCTAGTGTATTATACATATGAGAGCATATTTTTATTTTAAAAACTAGACTATTAAAATATTCTTTAGGAATATCTCTTTCTTCGTAATCCTCTTTTGGAATAACTCTATCCTTTAATATCCTGCGAAGTTTTTGCTTTGATTAGGTAGTAAGGACTATGAGTCCAAGAGCCATCAATGCTCGGGGAGGTAGAAATGGTTGAGGTAGTACCGTCACAAATGATGGGAATCAAGAACCAGAGAATGTTGCTCCAGATGAGGAACCAAGGATGAATGTCGTAGAGGAGGTAGTGTCGATCAAACTTTGGACGAGTTGTGCTTGGCTTTGCCGTGATTATGAAAGGCTGAGTGGTAAGAGGTTTATTGGCATAGAAACTATTATATAAGTCCAAACTTGGATCAAGTTGTGTAATCGGATATTTAGAGAAATGGAGCTTGGTGATGCAGTGAAGCATAGGTTGGCATTACAACATTTGACGGACGCAGCCATGGATTGCTGTAATTCTATCATTGCAGATGTCCAAGAGAACGACTTCTCTTAGGCCCAATTTAAAGATGAGTTTGAAATAAAGTTTGTTCAAGAAGCCGGAAAGACTTTTTTATTTAAAAGCTTCTTAGATCTGAAGCAGGGGGACATGATAGTAGCAGAGTATGAAAACGGTTCATTGCATTATCTTGGTTTGGGTGAGGATTTGTTGATACGCCACTGAAGAAGAATGAGATGTTCATTATGGGCATGCACTCTAAGTTCTAGCGGGATATGACTAATCAACTTTTGGGGTCTTTTGTGAATTTGGTGAATATGGTTTTGAGGTTCAAGAGTTTGGCACCGAAGCTTATTGTTTCTGCACCAAAGGTTGTTGCTTCTATAAGAACTAGGATCAATAGGAGGAAGTTTCAACAGTTGAAGTTTATGTCCAACCTTGTTTGCCATAGATGTAGGCAGAAGGGCCACTTTGTTAAGGACTGTAAGAAGAGCAGTGGATAATAGTTAGTAAAGGCATCAACAGATGGGGTACCACATTTACCACTGAAGGGTTGTTATGGTTACCACCAGCCAGGTCATTTTGTCATAGATTGTCCTATGCTCAAGAAAGTGGAGCAGGCTAGTGTCTTTGCTATTTCTGCAGATAAGAAAAGAAGTAGATTGTTAAAGGTATACTGTCTGCTTATAGTTTATCTATTCATGTTTGGTTTAATATCAGTACTTCTCTCAGTTTAATATCCCATAACCTTGATTGCTTAGTCATGCTCAGCATGTTAAGAACGTTGACTATTGTTCGTTGATTATTGATTTGTGCTTGACCAATCTATGAGCAGTTTTACCTTTCTACATCATGGGTTAGGAAGGCCTATTTTCCACGAAGTCTGATCTCTCAACTGGCTTTGGAAAGAAATTGTGAGTACATTGAACGAACACCTTGTGATTTAAGTTTCATAGTTTGACTATAAGGCGTTCGATGAACATGTTAGGTTAACAATTAAAAATTTAGTAAAAGATGTTTACTATAATCTAAAGGAAATGTAGAATATTTTAGAGATAAATATTTGTTAAAAGATTTATATAAGAAATTACCTCTGTATAAGCATGGTTTATGAAATGTGATTTATAAACGAAGATAATTTAAATAGAGAATTTGAGAACTTAAATCCCGGTGTCTTTGGAAATGTTTTTCATGATTTTAGAGAAGATAATAATAGTATTATTTGAAAGTAAATAATTAGGAGGTTGATTGAGACCATAATACTTAGTAACATATACGAAGTATTTGATACCACTTTAAAATGATTTTGGGTAAGTACAAAAAGTATGGTTCAGATGTACTGACTTACTCATGTTGCTTGAAAATAATTCTGGTGATGACTTCAACATCATCATCATTCATTTTCGGGTTTCTAAGTGTGAGAAATAGATTTTGATTTAATCCCAAAATAAGATTTGATATACAAAAGTTATATGTATATATTATTTCAAAATGATTTGAAATGAAAATCATTGTTTAATTCTAAAAGTTCTCTTGTTAAAATATTTCATGGACACTTGTAGCTATGCATTAGGAAAATATGGTATGTGCATCATAATATGATATGTTATTTGGTAGTTTCCTTGTTCAAAATGAAATGAAATTCTCGTCGATTTTGGATTGCTAGGAGCTTCTGGATAATTATAGAGCTTGTAATCTAGTGTTTTGTGAAAATACAAAGTTAAGTTTATATAACATTTGAATTGAGAAGATAGCAAGTTAAAACCAGTTTCAAATTTGTTAATCTATTACAAATTTGTTGTTGGTATATACTCTTAGGATGTAATGAAGTATTAAACGAGTATGTATTTAAGTTATAAAATGATTATAAACTTGAGGTTATGTTCTTGTGAAATGATTCATAAACAATTTTAATATTGAAGAGGTATACTATTTGGACAAATGAAAGTGATAAAAGATATTGGTGTAATTAAAAAACCAATAGGATATTTATGTAAGTTGTGTGTAGATCGTTTTATTTGCATGACTATTCTTGATCTAGTATTTAAGTACATGTTTTCAAGATGGTTTATACCGGTCTGAGCAAGAATTTTTCACTCGATTCTCGACGCAAACACTTGATACAGATTTTTGAAACGACCCTAATGTTTTCTGTCATAATATATGTCTATGCAAGGAGAATGGAGGCTTCTAATCAAGGAACCAACTCAAAGTCCACACTAGAGAGGTCAAGTGATCTATACAAGTAGGGAAGTGAGATCTAAGTGATCGAATAAGTAAACAGAATTAATATTGCATACCGTTGGTCCTTGTACATCATGTGGGTTTTAGTTTGTTTGTATACTATTTTTTGATTAGCCTATTATCACAACCTGAAATCCAGCGATTGAAAATCGACATCAAATACCTCACTTATATTCGACTGTCGGAGATTCAAACGTTGTACTCTAGTTCGGATGGAGCTTATAACAACATTAGATGAAAATAAACAGGGGAAAATGAATATCATTAATCACAACACAAATACAACTTGATACATATCCATTACAGCATCGATCATCAATATCAGAGTGATACATATATGATACTACAATAAAACGACAACAGAAACTTCAAAAAGTTTCCCAACATACTTCACTTCGATAAAGTCTTCAAGAAAAACTCCAACACTTCGAAAGATATCCAAGGCCAAAAGCTTCCAGAATTCGACAGCTTTCGAAAGACTTCAAAATCCAAGCTAGCTCCAAAACACGGATAACCTTCTTCTAAGCCTCCTGTGTGGAAATTATGGGCACCCAGAGTTTAGAAAGGGAATAATAAACTCTGGGTCAGTCATGGGACTAGTATGAGTAAATAAAAGTAGTTGTTTGAAATAAAAATAGTTTACAAAAGAAAACCAATATGCTTTTGGAAAATGAAACTACCATAAGACCTCCTACCACACACACAATGCAAACGTAGACTTGGAGGAGATTTCTTCTTATGATAGTCAAATATGCTTGATACGAGAATACTATTTTGATTTTATTTTTAGTGCATAGTGTACAAAACATTTTCGAAAGTATAATATTAATCTTAGCCAGCATACAACCACTATTGTATGCCTATTATAACTATCATCTAAACAGTGGTGACCACCATAAGTAAATGGCAGGTTATACAACTAAAACGTAAAGGGATCGTATTGGATGATTGGATTTCCAATAAATGGTTAGGAAAAGGAACTTCCCACACAAAATGGAATACCTCTGGAGGGACATCCCCGAGAACCTAACCGGATCTCTGCCAACACAAGGCCGGGTTACCTCTGTAACTAGGTAACTACTGACACGAGTATGCCATCTCCCGGTCATTACCAACCTTAACCCAAAGCGCTTCTCAACCAACAACCATAAAGCAAATAAGTTTGTAGCAACCACAAAGTTAAGTATCTGGGCTCCATACCATGATACCACTTATAATCCAAAAGAAAATGGATATACCCTCAGAGGGAGCTACCCCAAAATAACCTTGCTGCAATGATTCCTGTTTCGACCATAACCGAATTATGAAGTTCGACGAAGTCTCTTCCACAAAGCTACGCTTTTCCACAATGCCATGCTTCGATCAACAAATGATCAGCAGCACTCAGCATGCCACACTACCAAATTGGGAGTATATCACTAATAACCTTCAATTACATAATCTCTGAGCTCGTACGTCTAAGAGAAGGGTGTTAAGCTAAGAGAATAAATTCTCTGCTACCAACAGAAATGTATTTGAAAGAGATTAGCTTTATATCTCAAAGTGTAATGTCAGACATACAACCATACAAGTCTGTTCAGGGTTCCAACAGAACCGAAGGCACTTCCGAAGAAGTCCTTGCAATCCGGACATCCACAATCTTGATCGGGCTCCCCATCACATATGGAGATCTCTATACTGGAGCAACTCAGTGCAGAGTCATTCGATAGGTTATCCTATCGTTCTCGAAGATGCCCGGTCTTCACCATCGTCTTCAAATGCTATCCATTTCGTCGTATCACTATTTGGAATGGGTTATACGGCACAAAGGTCCTCTCCCGGCTAAAACGAATAGTGAGCATTCAATTTAAAAACACGTGGATATATCATTCACAAAGATTCACTATCAAGGTTCGATGTGGATTTCGGATAACCAACTGGAATTCGACTCCTTGTCATGTCGAAAATTCAAGTACTGTTTTACAGCCAAAGGGTTTTCACATTCACACAAAAGTTTATTCATCACAGATATCACAGCTCAGCACAAGTAATTCATATTACATAGCATCACATCACATATCAGAAATATCAATCCAACACACATCATTCAATAATAATCAAACACCTCCAATTAAGATGAAAAAATCGTGTGGTTTTAAATTTATTAACCACATAATTACTTTCATTAATTATCTTTAATCAATGATTAATTATTATTAATTACAATTGATCAAGTCTTAATCACCTTCATTAATTAATCATTCCTTAATTAATTGTCTTAATTAATTAATCCTTAGTTGTTCATTAATTAAACCTTAATTACTTTTATCAATTAATTATTCCTTAATTAATTAATTATTAATTACAAATTAATCACCCTTAATTATTTATTAAATTAATCTTTAATATTAAATAATTAATTAAGTAATTACTTTTTAAGTAATTATATTAACAAATCATTAACTACTTAATAATTTAAAAGATAAATCTTTTTATCTTTATTAATCACTTTGGATATCTTATAAATCTTGTTTAATCATCATCCTTATGCATTAGTTGCTTAAAAGGTTAAGGTAGTTTGAATAATGTTTTATGTTAATTACTCTTTTTAAATTGCATTATTTATGTAATATAAATAACTTTATAAAATAATGTATTAAAATTAAATAAATTAAAATTTAATTACTTTGAAAATATCGTATTTAAAACTTTAATTAGTTTAAACTTTAATCTAAATCAATCATTTTGAAAACATGATTTAAAAAGGTTTAAAAGTTCAAAAAAAGTATAAAAAAAAACAGTCTCATATAACAGGCTCAAGACTCGCTTCGAGTCTTACCCAAGAACCTTTCCTGTTTACTTAGAGTTTTGCCAAAAATCAACCCGAACGCCAAAATTTTCAAACTTAAATTTTTTCGAAGTGTTTTTACCCGGCACATCAATAAGTTTACTCGATCCCAATCTCAAGTTATCACGCGGCTTTCCCGAAGCTTGCTTCGAGACATCAACCCTTCATTCCTCTACCCTACTTCCTGATACACATCAGGACTTGTGCACATGCACGGTTGGAATCGCCACCTTTAGTTGAAGCTCCGGCCTCCATCGAGTCGACGACAATCCACCTGAACCCCACGAGCACCAAGAAACCCATAACGTCGACGAATTCAAATTTTTGCTATCGAACCCAAACTGGAGCCAGAAACGATCATCATGAAATCGCTTCGTCCTTCCACCTCTGGACATCAGAGGTCACGTAACCGTACCCGAAGCTCCACCGATGTCTAACGCTTGTATCGGCACTGGCGCGATCGACTCGGTCGACCAACAATTTCGCAGCAACCAAAATTCCGACCCTGACCTAAATTAGGGCTTACACCCTAGATGAACGTCGTTCGACCACCATGACCACATAAAAAAAATTCAAGCATTTTTCCCCAAACCCACATCATCTAGGCCATCTCCATTCACAACCCTGACCATGCCGAGTGCCACGATCGCCGGAGAGACCTAAAAACTTCTTTTCTTATCAACTTAGAATTTCTCAGTCAAATTTTTATTAAAAATTATGATTTTACTTTCAAAAATCATTATTTTTGATAAGATTTTTGATGGTATACTTGAAATTAGAATTTACGAGGTCCGAAATTTAACATGATTTGAATTTTGACTGTACTTTTTTCAATTTTCCTGTGAAACTTTGATTGGATTTACTTAAATCTACTTTTAAGATTCGAATCATATTAAAACTAACAATTTTTATTTAAATCCCATAGCTTAATAAGGATAAGGGAGGGAGCATTTTGATTTTTCTACAGGTTTGAAATCTGTTATCTTTAAAACAGAAACATATGTCTATTTCTTAGACATGCACAGGCAAATTCATATACACATACACACAGATTTGTTCACATGCAAATGATTTTCAACATCACTTCAGGAATGTTTATAAACAACAGTTAAAAACTGGATTTAGCAGAGGTTTACTCACCTGTTTTTGGAGAGCTGGGGAGAAGAAACCTGGAAGTTTGATTTTTTGAAGTCTGAAATGCTATTTTAAATTTGATCTTCGATATTTTACCTGCAACTAGTTATGTAAATTTGCTTAGCTTCTAATGGAATTACTTGCTTGATTTCTTAACAAATTGGAACTCAAATTCTTAAAGGAGTTACCTTAAGTTTATTTTTATGAAAACAGAGAAGAGCCTAAGATTTTGTTGAACGTGAAAAATCTGGAAACTGCAACTTTGATTTGTTTAATTTACTGGAATGATCCTTGCTTTACTTTGTTGTTTACTGGAAATTGTTTTCAACTTGATCTGATTCCTTTACTTGAGATGATCTCCAAGTTTTAAACTTTGAATTGAAAATATGTTTAATTTCCATTTTTTTTCTATTTTGAAGACTTTTCTTTCTTTGATTTTCTTTGCTCTGGTTTGATTGCTTGTTGGTTAGAGGGTTTGATTTTTCTCAGATTTTTTGAAGTTTTTAAAATTGAGAAAGAAATGAGAAAAAGAAGTTAAAATGGTTTATATAACCTTATTTCTCATTTTAATAAATTTTCTTAAAATAAATTCAATAAAATGACACTTGTTAGCTTCCATTCTTTAATAGATTACACTTGTTAAGTTACATATGCTAGATAAGAACACTTGTAAATTCTTTTACATGAGAAAATATTTAAACAAAAATTTTAATATTATTTTTCTTTCCTATTTAAATAATTACATTCTCTTTTATATTTATACAACCTTTTAAGAGAAAAAGTTTTAATATTAATTTATGAAACTATACACATATGTTAATATTTTGAATTCAATATTTTTTTAATGTTTTATTTTTTTAAATTTAAATTCAAATACAAGTTCAAATTCAATTTAAAATTCAAATTCAAAATAAAATTAAAATTAAAATTTGAAACCCATTTTATATATAAGCAAACAAATTCAATATTCACTTGTTTCGAAATTTTAAAATTAATTCAAATTAACTTCAAATTGAATTCCAAAAATTCAAATAAACTACTAATTTTAAATTGATAAATTTGGGGATGTTACACTTATGGAGAGGTTAGGAAACAAAACTTCAATGTTATGAGGTATTGTAAATCAATGACTAAGTAATAACCCGAGGCCATTAAGCGTAAGGTACGCTTAGTAGATCCTTTATCATCCTTGTGCAATGAGAAGGTTTTGAACTTAAGCAAACTGTGATCATTGATTACTAATAATTGTGAATGTTATTTGAGTGCTTGTGTGCTTATTCTTTTGTTAAGGTTAGAATCGTCACAGAGCAAGGATGCTTGGGGTAATATAAGAAAGAATAAATTCATTTTGAAGGAGATCCATCCAGTCTTTATAGGCTAGGGTTTCCTTCTTATTTTAATATCGTATATCTATTGTAATGTACTTACCACATGAGGGAGAGTCGCTTAGTATGCATTCGGTTGTAGTTAGGTTGTATATAGTTTCATCGATGCTACGTATATATCTTATTCTACTATCTTTTTATTGTCGTTTTTGTTTTAATTTCGAGATGAAAAAATTTTTAGTGGGCAAAATGTTGCGACCCGAAAATTCGAACACTTCATCTTCAAATATCAATACATTTTGAAATATAACTAAGTGTTTTAAATATGATTTTATAACATTGTTTGGCGTGATTTAATTAATAAATATTGATAAGAAACTTTTTTTTTGAAAAATGTTTACAAAAATATATTCTTCGAAAAAAATGATAATGTGACCAAAAATAGGTTTATCGATAAACAACTTTTCGATCGATATAAGTTGTTCGAACTATCGTGCACTTAAGTAATGATCAAATAAAGACATTAGAAACTAACTAAAATACTCTCATCTTCATAAAGCATGGAATGTTCTAGAAAGTTCTATTAGGATAAGAGATGATACTATGAGAACGGTATAAGAGTTATTAGCCATAATGGAGAAGTGACGTTAAGGAGAAGAGACATAAATGAGAAGTGATGGAGGGTGAGCCTTCCATAGCATGGTGGGGGTGAAGGAAAGCTTAAAGAGCACCGTTTCTAAGCCTATAAATAGAGGTGAGGGATTCATTCATAAATCACAAATAAATTCCTAGGCTTTGTGCTAATTTTAATGGCATCTTCATCTTCTTCTCTACCTCTCTAACTTTCGCAAATTGTATTCAAATCAACTCCAAACTCAATCGAACTTTGCCAAAGAACATGAAACATCATTAGAACATAGTTACAGTTTAATAAGTTGAAGAGTGATGGAGGACAAAGGGGAACTCCTCTAGGCCACGAGAAAATTGTTGAAGGAGGAGGAAGAAAGCAAGGAAAAGGCAAGAAGGAGACATGAAGGTGGTGATTGAAAGTGAGGTTATGCTTGGGTTCTTTGATCTAGGTTATTGTTGGATTAAATATGAGTTAACACCGCACTTTGAATGAAAAATATAACATATATATGTTGTATTTGATTGTGTTAATGTTGTTTGAATTGTTAAGTAACATATGTGAAAACATTGATTTTGATCCTTGTTTTGAGTGGCATATAGGATCCGTATTTGGACTTGAATGGACTTATATAACATATGACTAGGCCTTGAACAAAACACATAAGTTATAATTGAACATAGGTTGAGATATGACTCAGATTTAGAAAGTGCACTTATAGCGATAGTCGTTATAGAAGCAGTTCTGCATTATCTTTTTTTTGACAACTGTTTCGAAACTTTTTACAGAGATCCATAAGGATTTCTCACCATATTTGCATTTTTATATTAGTATGTTTGTTTTTATTAAAAGCTTGAACAGTAAAAAGTTAAGTAACATCTCGAAAATGGCTAGGCGTCACTAGTGCAAAAATGCCTCATTTAACCTTGATTTTTAGACTTCAATTGTTTCAAAATGGATTTTAAGTTCGAGCGATTTGTTTCATTCTTTTTAAAAGTAGTGCTAACTATTTTTAGAGTATTTTAAAAGTATTTTGAGATATTTATGAGTTTTTGAGAATTAGTTATGAATTTTTAAAGAGAGGAATTTTAAAATAAAACACGTACTTTTGTCAAGTTTTGTTGATTTTTCAAACTTGTTGTTTTTAGGTAATATTGTGGATAAATGTTTTAAAACTTACTATAAGTATTTCCAAGTAATTTAAATGTTTTCAAAAAGAGGTAAGTATTGCTAAATGGAAAAATAGTTGATTACTAGTTACTTATTTGAAAATTAATTGATTATGCTTAACACTGATAAATCGACGAAGTAATCTTATCTATTTGTGAGAGTTAAGATGGATGTCGACTAGGGACAGAGCAATAGAGCTCTAACTTACCGGGATTTCCTCTTAAATGATGAATGGGTAAGTGGAAAATGTCGAAAATGGATTAATCGAGTTGATTCCTTGTTGTTCATGGAAATCATGGATACAAATACATAACACTAAAATCCAACGAGGCAGACTTATCTACTTGTGACATTTAAGACTGAAGAGTTTGGGCGAGGCTTGGAGCAACCAGTGCCCATTCTACTTTGCTTCGCTCTGGAGCAAGGAATGGTTAAGTTGTAATGTCAGAAACGAGTTAAGCGTACAAATCATGATTTGTATAAGCAATTGTTTTGACTAGATAATCGATTAGTCGATTATCGAACTTGACTGAATATTGACTTAAGAAGTTATCAAAAGGCTTCACAATTTCATACCAATAAGAACCCCTAGGGAGGAGTATTTGTATGAAACATCTCTAATTTTTGCTCACTTCTAAGAGAACCAGAATTGAGTTAACCAGAAATTCATCAATTGGTTTTGGAGAGTCCGGTAAGTAGGAAGAGTGTACTTATATAAGATGACTCGAACCCGAAACCGCTTCAAAACCATATACGCAATCTATGTTCTTGAAGCAGTTGCGAAGTGGAATGTTATAAAGTTATATTGTCAATCCTAAGGCTAAGTCCAAAGGGAAGGTCAGCGTTAACATTTTGAATGATGCTATCGTATAGGACCGTTTATCTTGAGGGGTACTTCAAGAGAGAGGATGGCATTAGCATTCGTAAGAGGACTTATGCGGGGAACCTGTATGGAGGTTCGAGAAGCTCAAATCCATGTAGTTATTCGTGATTTGTTCAATATGAAGAAATCCATTTGGGGATTTGTGTTCTGTTCGAGTGATGAAGACCCCAGTAGAAGATACCGAATATAGCCTCGACATGGGGAAAATGGTAGAAAACAGATAAGGGACATGGCCAGGGGATTTAGCAACCTCAAAGGTATATCAACTCCATGTCTAGAGGTGTTTATCGATATGTTGGTACCGAAAGTTTGGTATGGCTCGGATCACATATCCAGCTATATTTACCTTAGAGTATATCCTATATGGAGCTATACGTTGTTTGAAAGGTAGTTTCCGATCCTTATCATGTTGTTTGGATTCGGCTAGGTCCGGGGTGATCTCCGTGGAAAATCCATTATGGGAACGCGCCTTAGCGGTATTGATTATATACCTTTTATTATTGTGATGTTCACATAGTAGCAATTTGATATGACTTATGAGCTATACCTTAGGCATTATTTATCATATCACTATATATTAAACTTGATGAATAGTTGGTTCCTTTGAGGGGGAAAATGTTATTGGAATCTGTACGGTCTCAATGGTCATTGTTATATGTTGCATGTTTCATAAGTTTTCTCATGTTAGTTTACCAGACTAATTCAGATTAACTTTTTTTAATGCTAGGGTCAGCCCATCTATGTTTCCATATTTAGATTTAGATGTTTTAGAGCTTATGAAGAAGAGCTGAAGGATTATCAACCGTAGCATTCTAGTTTCCATAAAATTTCTGTATATCAGCATTATGAGGACATGTTGTTATAACTATCCAGGCCGATGATAGTACTTAAACTTTAGTAACCGTGATATCTCTATACTTAGAGTGGTCCTGGTAGCGTTCCGTTGATATTATATATTATCATTCCATTGTGAGATTCTAATATTGTGTTCTCTTTTCCTTATTCTGGTCCTTTCTTTTATTTTATCCTAACAATTTGTCTTTCTATCACTTGGGTGCTCGGCACACAAATATTGTGGATGTATTAGTGTCGACTTTCAATAGTCGAAAAGTCGAGTCATGACAAGGTTGGTCTTAGCTGTAGAAGCAGGCAGGTCAGTAGAAGCAGAAGGCACAACAACATCACTTAAAGGAACACTGAGGATGACTATGTTGGATAAGGATATGTTAGTTTTAGGTTTGCTGGAATTGTCAAAAAAACAAGCATCTTCTAAACTTAATTTATCCATTCCAGTGCATTGACGAGTGCCTAAGCCAATCAAATTGTCAGCATCGACAACCAACTCCACATCACCTCAATTATCACCAACAATTGGCTTATCAACCTTCGTGCACCGATCCACTGCACTACCTGCAGCAGTGGTAATCAATGGGGATAGAGGGAAAACTAAATAAGACTCGGAAACGTTTATACCATAGATTGACATGCTCTTTAGGTCACGGAAAGAGACATCCAAGGCAGCAAAGTGGTTGACGATGCTTAAATGGGAATCAGATCTAGGTTTAGATGCAAAGGAATATCGATTAGGAAAAGTGGATCCCAAAGGAGGAAATCAATAGCACTTGGAGTGAATAACGGAGAAGCATGACCGTCAGCAGAAGTTGGACCATTAAATGGGTGCCTAGACCTCGACATGGACGGACCGTCGGTGGGGACTAAAAGGGATGGAGAAGCACGAGCAGGAGACATGAAAAGGTTGAGAAGAGGGGAGCGAGGCGTAGGAGGGGGAGAGGAGGTTGAACGCTGAAGCGACGTCAAGATTTCTTCAATTGCAGTTAAGGGGGCAAAAGGCATTTTTTGATTTTAAAATGGAAATAAACAAAATATTTTTTGAAAATCACATACGAATAGTTTAATGCCTGATTTAATTTTAAGCATAAAAGATAAAATTTTAACATATATGCATATAAATATATAAACATTAATTAAATATTATTTAATTCAAATCACTTAAATAACCTTTAAATGAATAATTATATCATTTAAAATTTAATTTTAATCTTAAAAAAGTATTTTACACTTGATAAACTCTCAAATGCAAAAAAAATAAATTTGTAGTATTTTAATTAAATATTAACATAAATACCAAAAGCTAAAATTTAATTTTAAATTTGCTTTTAAATTATGAAATATATTTTGAAACATTCAAAAGCTAAAATATCTTTTATATTTTTATAAAATACTAAAAACATAGATATAATTTTGAAACATAATTTTATATATAATATTATTATTTTACTTCAACTCTTTAATTTTAAATTAAAGTAAAAAAATAAATCTAATTTTATACATATACATGCATACATACATATATATTTTTCTACTATTAAACTACTTATAAGAATATTTATATTTCGATATATATTTTATGAGAAATTTAATTTTCTGTTTTACGACAAATTAAATAATTAAATTTTATAATATACTTGAAATATTTTATATACATAATAAAATATATACACAATATATTTTATAAATTCCATATATATATATATATAATCATTTAAAATAAAGTATATAATTATATATATATATATTTAGTATTTTATACACATAAATAAAAGTATATAAACATATATTTGGATAACATATTTGTATACTAGATGAGCTAACATGTCCGTTGCAACGTAAATCTAAATTCTTATGCATGAGCATGTTATGCGTTGCACAATTTGCTACATATTACACATGCACAAGCATGTATATGTTGTATGATACACTTATATATATTATAATATAATATATAAAATAAAATTATTTTATAAATTTAAATAAAATAATGATTTTATTTAAAAGAAATTTAGAAATGTGCTAAATGAATTAGGCTTCACAGACTCAATAAAGATCCAAAGTGGTAGAAAAATTAAAATTCACCAATTTCTTCCGCTGTGGACTTGCCCAGTTCCAACAATAGCATCAGAGCCAAATAAACTATGCGGTTTAAATTAGTGCTTAACTATTAAGCTCACCGCCTAAAGGTTGTCTCTAATAGAAAAGACCCAAATTTGAATTGGTCCTTGGGCTAATTTTCAAAATCATTTGAAAATTAAAATATATGATTTTAAAATAAGATATATATATATATATATATATCTTATTATAGTTATAATACAATAATTTTTTAAAAATGTTTCAAAAATAATATAAAATAGTTTGAAATTTAAATTAGTTAATAAGATTAATAAAATTAATTACTTAATTAAATAAATTAATTAACGAAAATATATATATACATGTATTATATATATTTTGATATATGTTCTTATATTTTAAAATGTTTAAGATATCATAAGTGTGATTTTTCAAAATTAATATAATTTAATTAAAGTTGTTTTATTAATAAATTAATTAAAGGTTAATTAATTAAAAAAAATAATTAAACAAAAATGCATCTATATGAGATATATGTGTTATACTATAAAGTTTATAATATATAATAAGTACTATATACAAATTTTATATTAAATTAATATAAAATTCATTGAAATGTTAATTAACTAAGATTAATTAAATAAGATTTAATTAGTATAATATATACATAAGACTATTATATAAGTAATATGAAACAAAAATTAAATAATAATAATAATACTTATATAATTTGAATGTATAAACTAAAGGTGGGACATTAAAAAACCCTAAATAGACTTAAGGAATAAATATATACATAAATGTACGTATACCACGATTTTCTATATGTTCGACACTTGAATAATGATGGTATTTCATAAGAAATACATTATTTCATAAGTTGATATCATATATTGAAGATTATGAATCTTTGATATAAAGTTATCCTCTATCATTTATATATTAATAGATTACTTGCATATTCTTTAGTTGTCGAGCTTTCCTCAAGCTAGGGATGTTACGTGTAGTACAATTAATATATTGAATAGACGAGGTAAGATAAGCACATGTATTTGTTGTGCACACTCAAGGTACATGTTAAAGCCAAAATTGGTCTATCATTTATAATGCCATGCTAAACCAAAATTTGGTCTGTGATCCATGATATCATTAGGATGTCATTAAGCCAAATATTGACTCAAGAATTATTACACAATGATCTTATTTGAATAATCCTATATTCTTTGTGATCTTTTGGAAGAATAGTGAAATTGTAGAAAATTTTGAACAATATTCCCAAAAGTAAAATAGGCAAGTCATTTAAATGTGCAATAGTCCATTGTTAATGGACCAGATAGATGATTCACATAAGCCACCGTTCTTTGTTCATTTAAAAGCAATAAAATTCTCTTTTCAAAATACCTTAAACCTACCTTTCGAAAACATTAGGGTAATTCACCTTCGAAACATTCATTAAAGACCTTTTGAAAAAGTTGGGGTATCTTCCCTTTGAAACCATCGTTAAAGGCCTTTCGAAAACATTAGGGTATCTCTCATTCGAAACCAATTGAAAGTACCTCTTTCGAAACCCTTAGATTTACCTTTAAAATTCCTTTTTGGGTCAAAGTGAATATGTACCAAAGTATCTCTTTCGAAACCTTTAATCTTCATGTAAATTTATTTAGGGGAAAATCGATGGCATTGGAACCATCCCTTTGAAAGCTTCAAAATACTTTAGTAAAACATTTAAGGTTAACATCGAAACCCCGTTTCGAGGCCATTGCCTTCGAAACCCTTGACCCCTTTCTAAAGCATTTAGGAAGTGGCTTAGTAGAACTTTAAAACAAAGGCTAGCCTTCAAAAGCATTAATTGCTTCAACGCACTTGAAAGGCAAAAGAACGGCAGGTTTTGACTAGGTTGGAACCATAATTTTCAAAAGAATTCTTTTATAGAAAAAGGGACTAATTCAAAAGCTCATACTTAAAAATGAAACATGGCAACCCTCTTCAAAAGCTAACTAGAAAACCCCTTTTGAAAGCTTACGTTTTGACTACATCAAAGGCTCTCGGTAAAACAAAGAAGGCGCTTAACATTTGAAAACAAAGGAAAGGTTTCGACCCTATCGAAAGCAAGGGTTTCGACACCATGCCTTCTACCTCTCTCCAATCTACTTCGTACCAACCTCATTGATGCCATATGTATTGGTTTCGGCTTTAGTAGGTTTCGGCTATGTTGGTTTTTGTAATGATCCATCATTTTGGATGACTCAAATCAACAATAAACCACACATGTCAGGCACAAACCATTCAAAAAAGGATTGTTAATGGGGTAAATAGGGAAAAAACAAAGAATCTCGCAGCGGAATGACAAAATATTAATTAAATAAACAATTCATGAAGCTGTTTTACAATTAATATTTGATTACATTTTTACAATTCAAATCAGAGTTATACATACATCAAAAATAAACAAATAATGCAGTGGAACACAGAATGCAGTGGAATAATAAATAGCAATAATATACTAAATCTTCGTCTTTGTCATCTAGAAAATAGTCTTCAGTACACTGAAAAACTGAGACTGACCCGAGCGTAATAAAAAGATACAATACTCGAGTTAGAACTAAATGATCTTATGTAAGTCAAATCAAAATAAATAAAACAGAAATATTAATGCAATGGTTTCATAGATGTTACGGAATTTTCATCTTCTATCAAGTGTACAACGTGAATATAATTATTTAAATGGTATCAAATAATTCAAAATATCAATCTTAATCATCTAATTAAAACAAATCCTAAGTTTGAATTAACTTAAATCCTTCAAATAATTCAATTCCAAATAAAACCCTAATTCAACAAATTATATGGGTATATGTCATTTCAACCAGTACCAAAAATCAACATTTCCAAATCAATGAAAACCGCTTGGGTCCCTTAATCTATAAGATCGTTCGGGTATGTATCATTTCAACCCATAAGGATACAAAGATATAGACATAAATAACATGCAATCATCCAAAATGTCAACCAATAACATTCATCCGATTACCCAAATATCAATAATTGAACATACAGTACAATCATCATTGAAATCAACCAATAACAACCAACAATTTACTGGTTATCATTAACATGTATTTAACTGGCAATTTAAATTTCAATATTAAATTAAATTTCAATTAAATTCAATAAAAGTTAGATTTAACTTGAATAACAATTTAAAATATACTAAACAGTAACCTATCAATTTCTAGTCACATCATAAATTCAATTTAACTAACATAAGAAAATCTAGTAGTTGTGAGTGTTTACTCACCTTTCATGGCTATGAAGGTGATGGTAAAATGGAGCAATATGGAGATTTGTAGCAAAGATCCAAATGAAAAGCAAAATCCAACTACGCTTAGACACGAATACGAAACGATAAACAAGTTTCAACTACTTCCAACTTCCAAACAACCCAAGATCCAAACTACGGACATACCTGAAACTAAGTCATCTTTAAGAAACTATCCAGACCAGAATACTACTGAATCTATAAAAGTGACTAACTAGAAAGTTGTTGCAAATTCTTTTCTCTCCATTTACAGAAAAAGAATCACTTAAAAATCTTCTGTCTTGAGAAAGTTATGGTCAAAACAAACAGATGTGTTTTCTGAGTTGAAAATCTGAGTGCAAAAGTACTTCAAAAATGTTTGAGTTTTTGGCATAGAAAAATAAGGAATTTGAAGAACTAGTCTAAAAGAAAGTTGTAGCCACTGGAAATATAAATGATTTTAAAAAGGTCACATAATTTGATTCATTCATGAAGGAGATATGATTGATACAATATGGGGTATTTTCGGCCAAAACTAGACCCGAGAAAGGATTTGAAAAATAGAGTTTTTGATGTAGAATTATTTGGAATGAGAAGAAGGGTTCAGCAACAAAGTTGTTCCTATTGAAACTATACGCGGTTTAAAAAAAAAATTGATTTGTAGTAGTTCAGTGGAATATAGAAGCCATGGAAATAAGGGGAAAAAAAGAGAAAAAGGAAAGGGAAAACGAAGGGAAAAAGGAGAAAGAAGAGGAGAGGGAAGGTGGGGCTTTGGCCATAGGTTACTACCGTGGGTTGTCGGTAGTGATGGAGGTGGGTGGTGGCAAGAGGTGAGAGGTAGGTTAGGGTTTTGAAGGAGGAATGATGGAATTTGATTTGGAGATTTAGGAGTTTTGGGGTTTGGAGTTTTCTGTAGATTTGAGCAAGAAGAAGAAGAGTACACAGAAATTTCTCAAATGAGGAATTTCTGTACGTACTTTATTTAGTCAGATAAGAAATAGAAGGTCAATGGGTAGGAAAATAAAGGGTCCAAAGTGTCTTAGGGATCCAGGGTTTCTTGATTTACTAAGAGCCTATTTGTGACAGACCCTGACTCTACCTTCGAAAATCGGCACCGAATACTACACTCGTATTCCAATACCGCAGATTCAAACGTCGAATCTGGTTCGCCGGAGCAGACTTGCTTAGCTTGGTGCAACTTGATGGTGATTCGAGCATTGGTTTGGAGTTGTAGTTTGATCATTGGAGTTATCTCTTTTGCTATTCGTTTTCCGCTGTTGTTTATTGTCTCTGATATTCTTGTATCATATTGATATCATTGTTGTATATTTAGATATTGTATCATTGGAGTTGTATATGATATTCATTTCCTTTTCTTCCGCTGTGTTGTTATACTTGATGTGTTATAAGCTCCGGCATGACTTGAATTTCAACGTTTGAATCTGTGGCATTTAAGTACAGTGGAGTACGGATGTCGATTTTCAAACGCTGGAATTTGGATCGTGACACTATTAGTCTAAAACAGACCCAATAAGACTTTGCCAAAAAAAAGAACACAAATATGCACTGCAAATGAAAGAAATAAGCAGCATGTTATTTAATAATTAGGAAATGAAGGCGGAGAGACAAAAATAAATGTCACATTTCATTTTGAAAGCTTTAAGCGCTAATAATGCATAAGAAATGTACGTAGGAATGGAAAAATTTGCAAACCAAAGGAAAGTTAAATTTTGTATACGTGAAAATGAGGGGGCAAGAATTAAATACAACCTAAAAGTCTAGGCTCAGGTATTAAAAAAAAGGAGAAATGTACGGATCAAGTATTGATAATGAGATAACTATTTTAAACGTTTATGCAACAATTAATAACAAAAGAAACGAACGTACCATGTACGTCGCACAACCTTTTTGCAATTCAATTTGTAAAACGTAACCAAATTAGTTTCATTAACTCAAATAATATTCAAATTTGTACGCATTTTTTTTCTCTATGCATACTAAATAAAATTACATACCTAAGAAATGAAAACGTTCGATTTGGTTTATCCAAAATGAGCTTTTATTTCCATTAAAACGTCCTTTTTGTCTTACACAAAATGTGCGTTTTTTTGTTAAATCTATTAATTGCAATCAACATTTTCTTCCCTTCTAATTGAAATATTTCAATAATATTAATTACAATTATTTATAAAGTTAAATTTCAAAACAAATAACTAAAATTGATGAAAAATGAATAATTATTTCTTTTAGTCATTTAAACACCTTTACAAATTTGTTGTTTATAAAGCAAAGTAATAAATAACTTACTTAAACAAATTATTTTCCTACTTTTGTAATACCTCTGTATGCCAAAACACAATTCAAATATACATATGTTTCTTCCTTTAAATCAATCATTCCATTCTTTATCTTAGTGAACTTAAACTTACTTTCACAAATGAAACATTCATTTTATTTGATATTAATGTTCTTTTCATTAAATCAACTTTCCTTATATTTTCACAAAACATAAGCTACGTTTAATTACACCTATTAATTTACAATTTGGTGTACTCTCTACCATCAATTGAAATTATTCAATTACATTAATTTCAATTGTTTACAAAGGTGAATTTTAAAATGGACAAAATAAATGTAATGACAAATAGAACTATTATTTCCTATCTAATAGTAATTTAAACATAATTATACGCTATTGGATACAAACAGAATTATACATTTCTTACCAAATAATAGTTTCTCATCTCTGCAATCAATCTTTCAGCTACCAAACATTTGAATAAATAAACATATGATTTCTTCTTTAATAAAGAAATATTTACTATCCCTTATTAACGTTTATTATTCTAATCAATTAAAAATCTACCTTCAGAAAATTGGTAATTTCATTCAAACTAGTGTTATTAAAATACACACTAACATTTGTTATCATCCTTACATTGTTGCAAACATGTGTCATTAATAGAAATTTTACTTAAGCTCCTAACTTGTATTATAATTTAATTTTATTAGTAAAATCTTAAATTTTTTTATTCCTAACAATTTAATTCCAAAATCTTATTTAATTTAGTACTTTTAAATGTTTAAAAATACGGGTCGTTACACTCTCCCCCACTCAAAACTTTTCGTCCCGAAAAGAAACAAGGAATCCAAAATTTGTTATATTTTATTTAAAGCAGTCAATTTATAAATAATTAAACGTACATATTTAAGTTTAATAAAATTTGAAAATAACTCAAATCCTACAAACATTTTCTAAGTCTTAAATTTTCAAAAAATTTCGACAGTGTCTCCTTTGCATGGATACATCTGGAAAATAACAATATCAATAATTTCAATACATACATACATATATATATATATCATATTTCAATAATAAACCATCCAAAACCATGGGAAAACAATATAATATCACTATAAATCCGAAATTTGAAAACTTATATATTTGTTGGCCAAACAAACTTTATTTATGAAACTAAAAGCAATAGTTATTGCTTCCATAACATGTATTTCACTTATATAATCCAAAGAGTTAAAACTATATGAAAGAATAATATTTCGGTTGTTTCAAATCAATAGCACAAACAACATACAATATATAACAATCATATGCAAACAAAACTATACAACCATCATAGGCAACAAAGAATCAATCATATATCCATAGCAACCAAAACTAATGGTTTGTTCAGGTTCAGAACTTTTAATCATAAAAGGGTGATATATAAACTAATAAGTGTACCTTATGCTCAACAGCCTTAGATAATTACTCAATAGATTATACATACAATCTTAAATAATTAGAAGTATTCTTTTCCAAACTTGCCATCAGCCAAAAAACAAGAATTTTAAATTTACTTAAGTTTATTCTACTAGTATTTTTTTCTCATCATTTACCTTTCCATTCATTTATTTATATAAAGATCAATCACTTACATAATTTGTTTTCCATTAAAGATTTTTCATCATTGATGAATCATTTCATAAAATACTACTTATGCTTCTACCGCCTTACCTAAGTTTATAACTTAATTCTGTTATAGAATAAAATTTAAGTTTTTGGTATTCATTCTTGAAGAGAAAAGAAATATTTCAATATATCTAAAAATTCAATTAAAAAATTTAACCTCATTCACTTAGTAAAAATATAAGATATATTTAAAACATCCTCATAGTATTTTGCAAGGATTTTCCAAAAAGTTTAAACAATGCTAGAAGTTTATATCAAAACAAATGATAAGCTTTTTAAAAGAAAAATAAAGTTACCTAAATTCTATAGTTTATTAGACTTGTTATTTCAAAATAAGTATAAACTTTATATTATTAAACTGAAAATAATAGTATACTCAAATCTTACATTAAATATCCAAATCAAAGTATAAAATTTTAAATCTTCATAATAAATTTTGAACACTTGTTTTAAAATGAACATTCAAATCATGGAAAAACATTTATTATGGTTTGATACAGAATTTAAATAGTAAATAGACGTATAAATTTACTATTAGTACTTCGAAATCAACAAATATTTCAAACCATACTTCCAAAATAGAGATTCAAATTTATTTGTCAAGTATATTACTATAAATAAACTTTGCAAATCAATTTTTATTTATTTATGTAATATCTTTAAATTATACATTCAAAGAAACTTATATAAATTTTACTTGAAATATTCATTTGAAAACTTTATTTGCAAATCAATCATCTTTAATACTTTATGGAAAAATTCATTTGTAAATTTTTTGCTTCATTTATAAATACCATTTAAATTTTTTAAATAACATCTTTATAAATATATGTAAAATATTTGAAAATAATTATTTACATAATTGCATATATTTAAAATAATTTATTGAAAACCTTAAATCCATTATTTATAAATTTTATTAGTTTTAAATCTCAAAATACTATTAAAAATCAATAATAAATCAATAATCATTTACTTTAAATATGTTTTATTTAATTAGTAACTTCTCACAATATTTACAACACTAATAAATTACTATTAAACCATGTTGTACATAAATAAACAATATTTTAAACATTTAAAGTATTTAGAATGGAAAAAATGACCAAAATATCTTTTATACAATACTTTATCAAAATACTTTTATAACTCGATATTTTAACAAGTTTATCCTCGTTCTTGCAGACTCTTGTCGTACGTTGATCAAGCGTAAGACTAGAAATCTCTAAATACTTAGTAGAGCTGTTTCAACACCTAGTGAAAAATACTTAAAAACATGTACGAGAAGTACCGCTCAAAATCTGATGTCAAATGACGATGTTACGATAGCAATGGCCCGCTGCTGACCCAGTGTTTACGCAATGGACACAAAACTTTCCAGAAGATCCTTCCACCTTCCAGATTCCAGAAAAATATCGTTTCCATGTCATAAACAAGGGGCCATCGACCCCTGCTGCAGTGGTAACTACTGATTCAATGATTTACGCAATGGATGCACTTACTTCGCGGAAGATCCCTAAATAACATATCCCGGGATCGAAAGCGCCTCCATTGGGTAAACTAAAGAACCATCCACCCTGGAAAAAAATCAAGGAACTCATGAGTTTAAGTTCGGATAAGTGTATCGGTTCGAATCCATTTCTGAATTTACCCAAGTGTATTAGGGTTTATCGGTCGAATCAATTCCTGGATTCCTCAATTCGATCTAGATTGAAGCATATCATACTATAGTTCTTCGCGGAAGGTACTTCCCCATACCTCCTACTTCGAAATATAACATACCATATACAGTACCCTTTCAAAATCATAGTGTCAAATATCGCACTTACAAAAATTCTATTATATATAAGATTTCATTTTCACATAAAGTACTTTCCAAAATCAATAATCTCGAATATATCAAATCATTCTTATATAAATTTTGTTATATATAAGATTTATCTCTTCAGATCGAATACCTTTCAAAATCAATAGTTTTCAAAATCATCTTATACTTATATAAAGTCCATCTTATACAAGAATCAAAAATTTTCCAAAATCAATTTCGATGTATGAAAAGCCATATGGGATTGAACATCTTTGCTTTATAAAAGATTTTGAATTTAGAATAGTTTTGTATATAAAATAGTTTGTAAATAAAATTGTTTGTAAAATAGTTTTGTGTATAAAATGGTTTGTAAAATAGTTTGTGTAGTAGTTTTATAAGTAAAATAGAATAAGATAGTTTGTATAAGAAAAATTAAAGAAAATAGTTTTGCAAAACGATTTTAAATTAATAGTATTTTTGCATACAAGAAAATTTTCAATTTAAATTACAAAGATATCCAACCCAACAACTTTCAATTTCAGTGTCAAAGCATATCAATAATATTAGAATATAAGATGTACGTATGTCATCATTTCGTAAAATCACATTTGATCGCTCGCTTGATTACACAAATTCGCTTTCGAACTAGTATTTTTCATTTGACTTCCCTAATGCGGACTTCGATAATGTTTCTTGACCAGAAACCATCATTCTCCTTGCATAGCCATATACTATGATAGAGAATTCTAGAATCAGACCAAAAATCCATATCAAATATTCGCCAATAAGAATCGAATGAAAAATCCTAACTTGAAGTGATGTAATTCACGTAGAACTTATGTACTCAAATCCCGATCAAATTAATTTTACGAATAAAATAACATACATACAACTTACATAATTATTCCAACTTGTTTCATCACAATTACATTTTAATTAAATTCATTTTTAATCTCATTGATTAACACAGATATCACTTCATACTTTAATATTTGTTTCGTTGAATTTCTCCATTTAATATAAAACATTAATTTATTCATTCTCATAATATTGCTTATGTTTCTCTTCAATTTAAATTACATTCATTTCACATGTAATATTTCTCATTTAATACTACATTTATTTGCAAATCATTTCATAAGAAATTTTCTTAAGTTCATAACCAATTTATAAAAGCTTATTTCTTTTCATAAGACATTGTTCGAGTTTAAAGTTATCACAACTTTATTTATAACCATTAATTGCAACATCCATTTATTTCATAACAATTTACAAGTCATGGCTTTATTTATAATCATTTCACTTTTAATTCGTATTTGCTTATGCCATTTAGTTTCACCCTTACCTTTCAATTTATTTATGTTAATTAAGTTTATAAACATATTTTTTCCAATTTAATCTCATTTACAACATTTCCTTATTCACAATTTTTATTTAAATATCCCAAGGCTTAAAGTTCACACTTGCATATTATTACATTACATGCCAAGAATGTATACAACAATTTTATTCATTTACTACACATAGATATATCAAATTAAACCTTGTTTCACTTTCTTCTAAATTAAGGTGATCAAATTCAACTACATAATTCAACACAATTTCTATGTTTCAACTCATATATTAATCCAGAAGGTATCGATTATCCAAATATCCAGATATTACATTTTATTTCAATAATTGAAACTACCGGTCAATAAACAATAAAATTCACTACAACATTTCAATTTCATAAAAAAAATCCTAATTATTCATTTTATTCTCTTTGATACACCATTATTAAACTAGTGTTTTGTTCATTAATTAAATCAACAATAATTATCCAATGCTTATAAACTGAAAAAAAAAACTCAACTAATTGAAAATAAATTATAATAACTAAATATTATCATTTCACAAATCAAACACATTACAAATAACTATATTAATCATAAAAATTTATTCCTTTATATGTATATCATATAATATTAGGAAAAATAATTTCATTTCAAACTTATATAAAACATTTTTATAGCACTAACAAATACATGCTCCCGTACATACACTCAGACAACTCATTCAAGGGTATTACTCCCGTATCTCTAATGAATTAACCCTAGCAGGCTAAAGTATGTCTAAACCAAAGCTCTAATACCAACTGCAACGACCCATCATTTTAGATGGCTCAAATCGACAATAAACCACACATGTTAGACTCAAACCATTCAAAATGAAGGATTGTTAATGGGATAAATAAGAAAAAAATAAACACGGAATCTCGCAGTGGATGACAAAATATAATAATTAAATAAATAGTTTATGAAGCTTTTTTACAAATAACATTTGTTACACTTTTACAATTCAAATCAAAGTTATACGTACATCAGAAATAATAAAAAATGCAGCGTAACACAGAATGCAGTGAAATAACAAATAGCAATAATATACTGAATCTTCATCTTCATCCTCTAGAAAATAGTGTTCAGTAAACTGAAAAGCTCAGATTGACCCGAGCGTAATGAAAAGGCAAAACATTCGAGTAAGAACAAAAAGATTTTATGTAAGTCAAATCAAAATAAATAAAGTAGAAATATTAGTGCAATGGTTTCATAGATGTTACGGGATTTTCATCTTCTATCAAGTGTACAACTTGAATATAATAAAAGGTTTCAAATAATTCGAAATATCAATCTTAATCATCTAATTAAAACAAATCCAAAGTTTGCATTAACTTAAACCCTTCAAATAATTCAATTCCAAATAAATTCCAAATTCAAGAAATTATATGAGTATATGTCATTTTATCCAGTATCAAAAATCAACATTTCCAAATTAATGAAAACTGCTCCGGTTTATCTTTTCAACCCATAACGATTTTCCTTTAATCTATAAGATCATTAAGGTATGTAACATTTCAACCCATAAGGATGCAAAGATATAGACATAAATAACATCCAATCATCGAAAATGTTAACCAGTAACATTCATCTAATCACACAAATATCAACTATTTAACATACAACACAATTATCATTGAAATCAGCCAATAAAACAAACAATTTACTAGTTATCATTAACATGTATTTAACTGGCAATTTAAATTTATATATTAAATTAAATGGAAATTAAAATTCAATAAAATTTATATTTAACTTGAGTGACAATTTAAAATAAACTAAACAGCAACCAATCAATTTCTAATCACATCATAAATTCAATTTAACTAACATAAGAAAATCTAGTAGTTATGAGTGTTTGCTCACCTTTCGTGGCCACAAAGGTGATGATAAAAATGGAGCAATACGGAGATTCCTAGCAAAGATCCAAATGCAATGCAAATCCAACTAAGGTTCGACATGAACACAAATCAATAAACAAGTTTCAACTACTTCTAACTTCCAAACAACCCAAGATCCAAACTATGAACAAACCGTAAACTAAGTCATCTTCAAGAAAATATTCAGACCAGAATATTACTAAATCTGTAAAAGAGACTAACTAGAAAGTTGTTGCAAATTCTTTTCTCTCCACTTTCAAAAAAAGAATCACTTAAATAGTTTCTGTCTTGAAGAAGTTATGGTCAAAACAAACAGATGTGTTTTCTAAATTGAAAATCTAAGTTCAAAAGTACTTCAAATTTTTTTGATTTATTGGCATAACAAGTTAAGGAATTTGAAGAAATGATCTAAGAGAAAGTTGTAGCCACTGGAAAAATAAATATTTTTAAAAAATAACATAATTTAATTCAATCCTGAAGGAGATATGATTGATATAATATGGTGTATTTTCGACCAAAACTGGACCCGAGAAAGGACTAGAAAAATAAAGTTTTGATACAGAAATATTCGAAATGGGAAAAAAGGTTCAGCAACAAAGTTGTTCCCATTGAAATTATTCACGATTTAAAAAAATTATTTGATTCGTAGTAGTTTAGTGGAATATAGAATCCATGGAAATAAGGGGAAGAAAGAGGGAAAAGGGGAAGGGAAAATGAAGGGAAAAGGAGAAAGAAGCGGAGAGGCAAGGTGGAGAGAAAAGCAAAGAGGGAAGGTGGGGCTTTGGCCATGGAGGTGGGTGGTGGCAAGAGGAGAGAGGTAGGCTAGGGTTTTGAAGGAGGAATGATGGAATTTGATTTGGACATTTAGGAGTTTTGAGGTTTGAAGTTTTCTATAGATTTGAGCAAGAAGAAGAAGAGTACGTAGAAAGTTTCTCAAATGAGGAATTTCTGTACGTACTTAGTTTAGTCAGATAAGAAATAGAATGTCAATAGGTGGGAAAAGAAAGGGTCCAAAGTCTGTTAAGGTGTCTAGGGTCTCTTAGTTTACTAAGGAGCCTATTAGTCTACAAAAACCCAATAAGACTTAGCCAAAAAAAAGAACACAAATATACACTGCAAATGAATGAAATAAGCTGCAGGTTATTTAATAATTAGGAAATGAAGGTAATGAGACAAAAGTAAATGTCATGTTTTAATTGAAAGCTTCAGGCATTAATAATGCACGAAGAAATGTACGTAGGAATGGAAAAGTTTGTAAAGCAAAGGAAAGTCAAATTTTGTATACGCGAAAATGAAGTGGCAAGAATTAAATACAACCTAAAAGTCTACGCTCTGGCATTAAACAGAAGGAGAAATGAATGGATCAAGTATTAACAATGAGATTACTATTTTAAAACGTGTATGCAACAATTAATAACAAAAAAAATGAAGGAACCATGTACATCGCACAACCTTTTTAAAATTCAATTTGTGAAACGTAACCAAATTAGTTTATTAACTTAAATAATATTCAAATTGGTACTCATTTAGTTTTTTATCTATAAACAATAAATAAAATTACTTACCTTAAAAATGAAAATGTTCAATTTGATTTACCCAAAATTATATTTTATTTCCATTAAAACATCATTCTGTTCAACACAAAAAGTGTATTTCTTTTATTAAATCTATTAATTACAATCAAGATTTTCTTCCTTTCTAATTGAAATATTTCAATAGCATTAATTACAATTACTTACAAAGTCAAATTTCAAAACAGACAACTAAAATGGATGAAAAATAGAATAATTGTTTCCTTTAGTCATTTAAACACCTTTATAAATTTGTTTTTTATACAGCAGCGTGATAAATAACTTATTTCAATAAATTATTTTCCTACTCTTACAATCCATCTGTATGCAATTCAAATATACATATGTTTCTTCCTTTAAATCAATCATTCTATTCTTTATTTTAATGAAATTATACCTACATTCACAATTGAAACATTCATTTTATTTTAATATAAATATTCTTTTCATTAAATAAACTTCCCTTATATTTTTCACAAAGCATAAGCTATGTTTAATTACACTTATTAATTTACAATTTGGTGTACTCTCTACCACTAATTGAAATTATTCGATTACATCAATTTTTATTGTTTATAAAGGTGACTCAAAATGGAAAAAATAAATCGAATGACAAATAGAACAATTATTTCCTATTTAATAGTAATTTAAACATTTATAGCTATCGGATACAAACAAAAAATATATATTTCTTACCAAATAATAGTTTCTTGTCTCTGCAATCAATCTTTCAGCTACCAAACATTTCAAATAAATAAACATATGATTTCTTCTTTAATAAAGAAAAATTTATTATTCATTATTAACAGTTACTATTCCAATCAACTGGAAATTTACCTTCAGACAATTGTTAATTTCATTCAAACCAATATTATTAAAGTATACACTTACATTTGTTATCATCTTTACATTATTGCAAAAATATGTCATTAATAGAAATTTTACTTAAGCTCATAACTTTTATTATAATTTATTTTGTATCAGTAAAATCTTAATTTTTTTATTCCTAACAATTTTATTCAAAAATATTATTTAATTTAATACTTTCAGATGTTTAAAAATACGGGTCATTACAGTTTTGACTGAGTCGAAGTGGAAGCATAAGAGTCGAAAGGTGCTTCTAAAGGAGGCGGAACCCACTTTTCTGGGCAAAACTGAATTAATGCTAATTAAAATAAACTTTCTATAACAAACCGGCTTAGTTTTAAACATTTAATTAGTCGCCTAAAATTTTCAAATTCTTTACCAAAATAGCTACTACCTAATTTCAGATCTAACTCATAGATTAATTTAACAAATAAGCCCTTCCATTAAGCAAAACCAATTATGCAAATAAGTCCTTCTTTCTAAAATAATTTAATTTCCATAGTAAATTACTTAGGAAAAATCCCCAAAAAATATAGAAATTCACTTTCATTATGTTATCCAACATATAAAATTTCTAGACCCAAGTTCACCATAAAGTAAACAAAATTAGTTTCTGAACCCATTTATTCGTATTTTCCTTTGAAATTTATAATAAACTTTTCATAGCTTGGAAAATTAAAAAGATTGAAACCCATCTCCAAAATCTTATTTTACATGACACGTTATTTTCTCATGGCATTCAAAATCCTTTATAATCGCTTTTACCCATAAAAACGTGTAAGATCATATTAAACAATTTTTATTTAAATCAAATAAGTTATAATCCAAGCATATCATCATCCAAAGCATTAAAAAATGGATTTAATCCTAAACACGGAAACATATGATCATAAAAAAAATCGAGATGGTACAGATTATTATTCTCCTTGATTATGATAAGGACTTTGAGATTTGTTGTAGAATAATTTCCCCTAGCTTCAATCTTTAGCTTTGATTTAATTTTTCTTCTTCTTTCCTCCTAGTAATGGCCGACTCTGTTATCCTTTTATATGCATTTTTATGAAATGAAAATGGACGTGCAAATGAAGGGATACATGAGTTATAAGATGAAACTATTCCCTAATAAGGCATTGTTTTAATTTATTAACATATAAGCCATTTTAAGCTCATTTAATTAATTTAAGCATCACCTCTAATTTTTTTATTCAAATCTCAATCTCATTATCATTCTAATTCTTACATTATTCTAATTAATTTATCTAAATAAATCTCCTGAATAATGTTATCAAAAATTAGGGATGTCACAGAAATAATTTTTTCAGATTGATACATATAGATGTATGCAGCAATAATTTTGTTAATACCAAAATGGTTCCACGTACTTCATCACATTCACTGATGAGTCATCATAAACATGAACATGTTTATTTGGTATGCTTGTATAAGTATATGATCAGTTCATAGAATATAAAACAGAAGTAAATAATATAACATGTGATAGAAATGATTCTATTTGAATGATTGGGCATGTGTATTGGAAAGAATTTTGAATGTACAAAAAATGAATAAAGATTCAATCTTAAAATTGATTTCTTCCTATGATACATAATGATGCATCAGAAAGGATTATTTAAACTTTGTTGGACAAAGTATGATTAATTGTGAGTGAAGTTGAGTTAACTTCTTTCTATAAGGTGTGCACTTGAGAGTAGTACACAAGATTAAAATTAATATCATCTAAAGAATTTTTTACAAAACCAAACGAGATAAGGGTTTATAAGAAATCCATACATATCCTAAATCAAGGAGTCTACAAGTTGTGCGAGTAAAAGGATAACACATAACAATTGTACGTAAGGGATCTTGTATGAATCGCCCCAAAGGGAATTTTGGGAATGATAATCAATAAATGATTAATTAATGTTGTGAAGATAAATATATTATAAACTAATGCACAATCAGTTTTATATAAGGAAATTCATAAAATGCTAATGAATGCCCGTTCCATTACATTGAGAAAAAACTGCTGTTTCAAGAAATATCAACTTCGTAGCGAAGGAGTTTCTTTAAGAAATTATTGGTATAAAATAAATTTGGATACGATCTAATGATAAAACTGATTACAAGGGTGAAATGAAATTGACCAAACCTAAATAAACACAAATACATTAGAACATATAATGAGTATTCTTGCACGTTAAAGAGAAACCGTGAGTTCCTTATCAATGTCAAAAATAAGTAATTCTCAGTTGTTTAATTAAACCATTAAGAGTATTGACTCTATGATATGGCAAGATGCACTAATCCAAAATAGATTTCAAGTACATTTCAAAATATATGATCTTGATAGTTGTATCCGAAGGGATATGATCCATTGGCCACAAATGTGTCTTTATAAGAAAGACATTAGAATATAGTGAGCCACATTGATAAAGTTATTACCATGAATTTCAATTGTTGAAATTAACATAGCAGATTCACCATTTGATGTGCTCAAGTTGGTTTTGATTTTACTCACAAAATTATAGTCTAGTATGGTTTTATGTTTTGGTATATATATGTTGAAAAGGAAAATTCCGAATATTAATTTTGACTAGTTTGTTTGCATATAACAACCAAAGTGCCTCGAAGTCAGTAAGAGCGATATTAAGTTTATGGGTTTTTGGAACGAAAGTATCATTCTTAAAAGCATCAAAATTGAACAAGTGTTCTGATAAATGTATCAAATAGTTGATTATCAGTTAAAATGCAGAGGTCAAATAGTTGCTTATCAGTTAAAATGCAGAGGAATCATATGTTCATAAGAAAGAATATTAAAAAATACATAAATATTTCTAAATCATAAGAAACATTACACTATTGATCGTTAACAATGTACTTGTGTTAAAATCAGTTTTAGTCATTTTAATACTCAACGTTGGATTTGTAAATGATGCCATATCTATGGAATTTCTTTCTATTTCTCTAGAACTAGTGTTCATAAGTGGCAGTTAATCCCCTGTCCATAAATGCAGTCATATTCTAAATGAAACACCCCACACCTCTTAGTATACCCAAAAAGGGAACACTAAAGAATATGGTGAGTTATATGTATAGCTAAAAATTTACAGAGACTAAGATTCACAAGACAAATAAATAAAATAGCGGAAACATTTAAATAGTAACTCATTAAAAATACTTCATAAATAAGTCATAAAACCAAATATGTCTCAAAATACCAAATACGCATGTCTTATGAAAAATATCATCTCGATCACATTATCATAGTACATAAATAAATCCAACCCTCTCATCAAGTACCAGTAAATCCAAAAGTCAAATGAAAAGGAAACTGAAAAGAAGAAGAATACATAAAGAATCTCCAAAAATATCTCTCCCAAAAAGCTGAAATCTACTATCCATGCCTCTGCTGGCCTAAGGGGGAAAAGGAGAAATAGAGGAGTGAGTCGGACTAAAAGTCTGGTGAATGAAAGTAAATACTAGTATTTTAAGCAAGATAAAAATAATAGACTTAGCAACAGTTCTAGTAGAAAAAGGAAATAAAGGAAAAATAAAACTGGGATAAAATACTGTTTAACTATTTTCTTTGATTGTGATTGTTTGCACTTGTCTAAAATAGCTGCTTTGATTAGGCTGAAATCATAAACCTATTTTAATTAGGCTGAAGTCCTAATTCTACCCTTTGATCGGCCTTCTATATCTCTTATGCCACTGTGAGCTAGTCCCATCCTGTGGGTCCCAGGGCAAAAGGACACTTGTTTAGCGCTTTGGAACTCAATAGCGACTTATCTCCCCTAATTCGATGTCGCAAGCTCGGTCACCGCCGGTTCGCACTATCTATTGCTCCCTCTTTTGACCTCTTATCTACCCTAGATCAGCATAAGTGTGCCCAGCCTCACCTTATCTATTATGAGACCTTCAGTCCTATTCTGATAGGGTCCTGTCCAGTCTCACCTAAGTGTTTTATGAGAACATCAGTCCTAGCCTAAAAGGGAGGTCCTAACAAATAAAATCTAGTTGCACCCCTTGCCCAAATCCCTCGATTTGAGCTTCTATCTGTTGGCCACTTGTTTACCCTAGGTCCCAGCCTCACCTAATTATTGTAAGACCATGAGTCCTAGTTTGAAAGGGAGTGCATTTAGTAAAGTTTTAAAATAAGCCTTTTCTGTTATTTCTGCTATGTTTTCTTATCAACTTGGTCTAAGTCCTAAAATAAGCCTCTTCTATTATCTTTGCTATATTTGCTTATTAACTTAATTATAATTTTTTAAAATAAGTCTTTACTGTTTTTTTTACTTAATTATAACCAACGTTATAATTGTTATTCTTCTTTTCTATTTTTTAGTTATAACCACAAGTTATAGATATGCTTGCAAATGTCTCAAATTTGCCTATTTCAATCTATCTTCTTTTATTAAGGTATTTCTTAATTTACATCTAATTTTTATAAATTAGTTTATGTTTTAATCCATGTTAGCGAATTATTCACTATTTAATATTCTATTCGTGTAAAAAGAAGTAAAAAGAAATGAAAAGAAACTAATATTTACGGGCTAAATTCTAATTGAAAACAGATGTAAATAAATGCAAATAACTGTAAATAACTATAAATAATAGTAAATAACTGTACATGACTGAATAAAATAGCTAAATAAAAATAGCTGAATAAATAACTTATATAGAAATTGTCTCAAAATTGCAGAAAAACTACAACTACCAATAACCCTATTATTTTAAATTACTTAAAAAACTAAAATAATTATTAAACACTCATCCGTGGCCCTTAGCTC
Source organism: Allium cepa (assembly GCA_030765085.1). Classification (NCBI taxonomy): domain Eukaryota; kingdom Viridiplantae; phylum Streptophyta; class Magnoliopsida; order Asparagales; family Amaryllidaceae; genus Allium; species Allium cepa. The sequence goes on from CM060935.1 coordinate 67,783,853, forward strand.
TTTTTCTTGGCCTTCTCGGATCTACTTCTAGGATATAAAATATTTTAATTAAAAATATCTTTTCCTTAGAAAAATATTCTATTAAGGTCGAGCCTCAGACAATGAACCCAGATAGGAGAAAATCCGAGTTAGAAAAATAGCTAGGTCTAGAGTCTTATTTATAGTATCACTTAGGAATCCTAGGCCATTGGATTTGAAGATTAAATATGATGCAACCATGTCACAGGCTCACTGAGAACCGTCAGATGGAATCATGGACGCACATGATTGCATAAAATTTGCAAAACAACGTCCAAATACATACGCGGTTCGACATGCAGGTCGACCCACGTCTGGTGGTGGGTCGACCTATAAGTCGACCTAGCTATAGGGAAGGTTGAATCTAGGGTCGACCTGATCATATGTATGTATGTATGTATGTATGTATGTATGTATGTATGTATGTATGTATGTATGTATGTATGTATGTGTATATGTATATGTATATATTTCATTTTCTCATTTCTTGTTTATTTTGTAACTTCTTCGTTTTAGCTCGGATTTTGACAAACTACATATGGAAATTGACCAGAAAATTACCAGGACACAATAGTGAAGCTCCTGTGGCATAATTCTAATAATTTCATAAAGATATTTTATTATTTAATTAATTCGTTAATTAATTACTATAGCTTAAATTTCAGATTGTTACATTCTTCCCTCCTTAAAGGATTTTGACCCCGAAATCTCCAAGATAGAAGAATGAAATAAATATTTTCATCCAAATTCTACAACCATATACTCAACTACCATCCATTACATCCATTGTTTGTTAAGTTTTCTAAAGCAATTTATGATATACATGCGAATGGTATAGTGTCAATGTCCCTAACTAATGCAAACGATTGGGCGGTCTACGGATTCAGTCGACCTCCTTTTTATGCAATCATGTCCATGCTATGTATCCAAATGAATGCAAGTCTCCTAGTGATAATTGATAGTTCTATATGTGTGCTACAATCATCACCCAAATGCAACAATCATATGATAATCATCCATTTATAGCAACCATGGAATAAAATAAAATGCAAATGCGCACACATCCATATGCATATGTTCTAATGACCTAGTTAGGCCGATCCCTAAAAGATAATAGTGCTTAGTGTATGTATACGCATCCATTAGCATCCACTAGCAAATACTTGCAACCATTAGCGTCCGTCATAGATAACATGTTCTAATAACATGTTTACATTAATTCCTACCATCCATAGGTTAAATCCTAAGATCTACCCTCCTAAAGGTAATAAAGGAAAGAACTTATTCAAAACCAAAGATGGAAGCATGGATTCAAAATTTTGTATCAAAGAGATGTGGATAAGAGGTACGTATTTTCTCTTCAGCTTCCCATGAAGCGTCTTTAACATCATCTCCCCACTGCACCTTACTAATGGGACTTCTTTATTCCTAAGCTTTTTGATGCCACGTCCAATGATCTTGGTATGAATATGATGAAACGATGCTTCTCTCTCCACTTCAAATTCCTCCAATTGACTAGGCTCAACTACCTATGTTGGGTCATGTAAGTACTTTCTCAAGTGCGAAACATGAAAAGCATCATGTACTCCCATGAGCCCCTCCAGTAGCTTTATCCAATACGCCATCTTCCCTACCCTTTTTACAATGGGGAATGGTCCTACGAATCTGGGAGCTAGTTTCCCACTCAATCCCAATCTCACCACCTTCCTTGGTGGGGACACTTTAATGAAAACTAAATCTCCTACCTCAAACTCAATGTCCCTTCTCCGCTTGTCTGCATAAGATTCATGTCTATCGTGGGCTGTCGTCATCCTCCTAACCAAATCAATCTTCTCTTAAGTCTCCCAAACCATGTCAAGGCCAAGTAGCAATCTCTCCGTATACTCCAACCAACATAAAGGTGACTTGCACGGCCTTCCATAAAGAGCTTCGAAAGGTGCCATCCAATGCTAGTCTGAAAGTTATTACTATATGGAAACTCTATTAAAGGAAGATGCTCCTCCCAAGTTCCTCTAAAATCAAGAATGTACATCCTCAACAAATCCTTAAGCACTCTATTAACTCTCTCTGTTTGGTCATCCATTTGAGGGTGATAGGCCGTACTCAATCTAAGCTGCGTCCCTAAAGCCCCTTGCAAGCTTCTCAAAAACTCGCTAGTAAAAATAGGGTCTCTATCACTCACTATGCTAGGGGGAGCTCCATAAAGTCGGACTATCTCGCGAACGTAGAAGGATGCCAAATAAGGTGCCGTCCTCTTACTCTTGATCGGAATGAAGTGGGCACGCTTAGTCAAACGATCAATAATCATCAAAATACTAGTATTCCCCTTCTTAGATCTGGGTAAACCTTCTATGAAGTCCATCGAAACACTATACCACTTCCATTCGGGTACATCCAATGACTGAAGTAATCCACCAAGCTTCTGTTGCTCCACCTTAACTCTTTGGCATACAAGACACTTAGCTACAAACTCTGCCATATCCTTCTTTATGCTGCTCCAATAAAACATTCTCTTCATGTCCCTATACATCTTATCACCACCCAGATGAATAGTCATTCGAGAATGGTGTGCATCTTCTAGAACCGCTCTCATCAAATCACAACTATGGGGGGACACAAAGTCTTTCATCTCTCCTTAGCCACCCTTTACTATCAATGGAATAGCATTGGAGATGTCTAGAGACCTCTCCTCTACTAATCCACTCTAGAGTATCCACAAGCTCTGAATCCTATTGCTGCCTCGAACCAATCTGATCTATGAGGGTAGGCTTAACTTCAGGTGCTGCCAATAATCCCGGTGTAATGTCTATAGAGTGATTAAAATAAAAGGTGAAAATAAACTCTAGGCTTTTACATTTCACAAACATTGGACTAGGAGTTGCTCTCTTCCTACTTAACGCATCCGCAACCACGTTTCCTTTACCATGGGTATAAGCTATCACAAAGTCGTATGATGCTAGAAACTACATCCAATGCTGCTGCCTTATGTTTAAATCCTTCTGTCAGAATAGCTACTTCAATGACTTATGGTTAGTGAAAAAATCAAACCTCTCTCCTAGCAAGTAATACCTTCAAGACTTGAGCGCAAAAACAATAGCAGCTAACTCCAAATCATGAGTAGGGTAGTTCTTCTCATGAGTCCTCAACTGTATACTTCCATAGCATACTACCCTTCCTTCTTACATCAATACTGCTTTTAGACCCGTCCCACATGCATCGGTGTATATTGTATAAGGCTTAGCTCCATCGGGTAAAAATAACACCAACACACTAGTAAGGGCTCTCTTTAGCATCATGAAGGAATCCTCACAATCCACGTCCCATACGAATGTTTCATTCTTCTTAGTGAGACGAGTAAGTGGTGCTGAATTCCTAGCAAAATCTCTAATAAACTTCCTATAATGGTCAGCTAAGATAAGGAAGCTTCTAACATCGGTAACGTTCTTGGAGTCCTTCCAATCTTGTACTACTACGACCTTAGCATGATCAACAGCTAGACCTTCCCTTGAGACTACAATCCCTTAGAAACGCACCTCCTTATGCCAAAAGCGACATTTTGAGAACTTTGCTCTCAACCGATGAACACGAAGTGTACGAAGAACTTCCTCAAGATGAATAACATGCTCTTCCTTACTCTTGGAAAACACCAAAATGTCGTCCACGAATACTAATACAAAATTATTCAGGATATCTCGAAAAACATGGCTCATCAAATCCACAAAATATGATGGGGCATTGGTTAGCCCACGGCCTGACCAACTACTCAAAGAATCCAATGGGTGTCCTATATGTGGTCTTATCAACGCTATCGTCAGTGACCCTAAGCTGATGAAATCTAGTAGCCAAATCAAGCTGAGAAAATATTAAAAGCCAATTAACTGATCGTAAAGATCGTCTATCCTAGGAAGTGGGTAACTTTTCTTCTTAGTGAGCTTGTTCAACTCTCTATAGTCTATGCAAAGTCGAAGGGAACCATCCGCCTTTCGAGCGAAGAGGACCGACACTCACCATTCAAATATGCTCCGTCTGATGAAGCCTTTCTCCAATAGCTCACCAATCTGCTTGCTTAACTCTTTACTCTCCCTAGGAGCCATATGTCTCACGACCAATGCCAGTGGCTTAGCATTGTCATTCAAATAGATCCTAAAGTCGATCTCTCTCTTAGGAATAGTCCACTAACTTCCTCAAAAACGTTTGGAAAATCTCTAGCAATTGGAACGGAATCTAACTCTCCTAGTGATGAATCCAGGGAATAAAGGAAGCTCAACATGATTGATCCATGTAGGTCGCAAGAAACCTCGAGAGCCCGACATCTACATGTCTCTAGTCTGACAACTCTCCTTGTAGTCCAATATCGCTCCATAAGTGGATAACCAATCCATCCCCAAAATCATCTCATGCCCCGAAAATCCAATACATAGGCATTAGTCAAACTCTACACCTAGTATAAAAAAATTCAAACCCATACAAATCGTGGATAAATGTGCAGATCCTTCTATGGGGTTTGAAATAACTACAGGGTCTACTACTAGAGAAATATCTAATGCGAACAATCAACCAAAGAACTGGAAATGAAAGAATGCGATGCTCCAGAGTCGAAAAGAGTCTGAATTGGAAAATCCACAATAGAGACCAAATATTCTACAAAGTCTTTCCTACCTCGATCCGGTCCACTACTAGATGGTGCTGCATCCAAAGCCTATACTTGCACTGTAGTGCGCCCGCTTTCTGCCCCATCCTTTAAGGATAAAATCTACTAAGATGGCCGGGCTATCCACAATTGTAACACATCCCCTTATTGCTTTCTTCTTGCAGTCTTTTGCATAATGACCAATCGGTCCACGGCTATTGCACTTCTCGCCTTTCTTGATCTACTTTTGAGGTCCTCCTCCTTTCTTCTTATCCTTGTCCTTCTTCTTTTTCCACCACTATTTCTTAGAACCTTCCGACTTAGGGACCTCCTTAGACTCTCCTTCCTAAGCTGCATCAGACATGAGGGCCATCTCCACAAGTGACTAATATGTAGCTCCTATCGGTACGTGCGTCAATGCCAAACATTGGAGGGGACGGTTCTGTCCCTTAGAAAACTTCATGACCTTCCTATGCAGTGTATTGGCAAGCTCCATATCAAACTGTGACAACTCATTAAATTGGTTGATATACTACTTTACTGAAAGACTTTCTTGCTTCAAACTAATGAACCTTTCCAACTGCATACTTTCTTCTACTTGTGACAAAAACTTCCTCTCAAATCTTTCACGAACTCTATTCCAACAAATGTCTCTCCCTTCCAACTCAACAATCTCCCATGAATAAGATGCCTCTCCTTTCAGCTGCCAAGATGTAAGTTGAACTCTCTGCCGATCCTCTAATCTCAATAGCCCAAATATCCTTTATGTGCTCCTCAACCAAGCTTGTGCCTCCACGAAATCCTCTGTACTAGAAAATGTCTTGCCTTTAGATTAGCGAAGTCCTTGCATAGCTTAGAGAAATTGGCTGCTGCAAGTGGATTGATGGGATTTCCATCCGCTGGTGATGCGTTGGGAGCTTATCCATGCACCTCTGGTGTCATAGCTTGGAGGTGTCTATGAAACCAGCCCAAAACATGGATACCCTCTGGAAGATTAGGGGCATCCGCCATTCTATGCAAAGAAAAGGGAATTTAGGCTTGAAAGAATCGAAAGAAGATTGAACTCGACTTTGAGAGGATTCTTTTTTATAGAAACACTCTTTTACTTGAAAAACCATTTCTATAATAAGAGTTTCTTTCTGAAAAATATTTTTTGAAAAATAGGTTAATTTTTGAAAATATTTACTTTAGAACAAGTTTGTAGGAATCATATAACCGTAGGCTCTGCTACCAAGTGAAACACCTCACACCCCTTAGTATACCCAAAAAGAGCACACTAAAGAATATGGTGCATTATGGGTATAGCTAAAATTTTACAGAAACTAAGATTGACAATGCAAATAGATAAAACAGAGGAAACATTTAAATAGTAGCTCATTTAAATCTAAACTTCATAAATAAGTCATTAAACCTGCAACGACCCGGATTTTTGAACGATTAATTTGCAATATTTAAATTGGATTTAATATTTAATTTGGATTTAATATTTAATTTGAACTTTAATTTGATTATAATATGAACAGTTTGATTTTATATGATAGAAAGGATTCAGAATTTAAATATAACGACCTGTTGAATGAATTAATTATTAAATAGTAATTGAATATCGGGTAAAATATTAAATCTGGGGTAGTAAGCTTGTTTAAAATTTTCTAAAGGCTTATAGAATTTTTATTAATAATACTGAAATTAATAGATGAGTTAAAATTGGAATTTAACAGTGGTTTGTCCGATTTTAAAATTTCATCGTTTAAATTGACATTTAAAAATAGCCATTCGAGGCACAGTCTCGGAATTCGACGAAACCAGTTCCGTTGGATCCGTAATATTGAATTATTACTGGATTTCAAATTTCGTAATTTTCGAAAACCGTGTGATTGTACGATAAACAAACGCGCTATAATTTAATTGAAATTCGAGAAGATATTTTTTAATTTTAAAATTTAAAATAAAATAATTAACCTAGCTTCCTCTATACGCAGCTGTTCCATCTACACGTTGTAGCTCGTTTTCCTTCATACGCTTCCCATCTTCTTTATAATCGCGATATTTTCTGTTTCTTGCTTCGATCAGAAATGAAATCAAAAGATAATGGCCGCTTATCTTCCTTTTAATCGCAAAACAAAACCCTTCCTCATTTATTAAATTGCCGAAACCCTCTACATTCCTCTTTTCTTTCCCAAAGATCGAATCCGTATTCAAAAAAAAACAAAAAAAAACAAAAAAAAATTGAAAGCCCTAAATCAAATCAGGCGAACGCGCGAATCGTTCGCGTTTGAGCTTTCGGCGGCGGTGCTGGCAAGCTAGGACGAGTAGATGAGATCGCGATTTCGTGGCGAGGCAGTCTCGAGTTGTGAGGTGATGCGGCGAATCGTAGTGGCTCGAATTGGAGGCGTCCTGGGTGTTGCGTGTTTCTCGATGGTCGCACGCATGCGTTGAGGGGAGGCACTCACGAAGTCGCGAAGCGACTGGAGATAGCCGCGAGTGGAGGCTCGGAGTGAGGGCACGGTGGCGACGGTGGGGTTGTCGAGGCTGAGTTCATGCTCGATCGAATGAGCAGTGAGGTATATCTATAATTTTCTATTTAATTTATTAAATATATACACATAGATTAGAAATATATATATTTTACAGTAAAAGATATATGTTGGTAATTTCTAAATTTAATACATCTTTGTATATTCATATGTAGATTAGGAAGATCTTAACAGTAAGATAAAGCTTATAAAAATATATATATATTTATAGCAAAGTAATTTGTTCTGTTAAGCGGTTTGATTAAAATATTAAGTTACTCTTGTTTTAACTTTAATATTTATAGGTAAAATAGAAATTATTATAGATTTTGGGAAACAAATATAAGAATTTATATAAAATAGATTTTATGAAATCTATATAGATTTTTTATAAGTATATAGGTAGTTCAAGGAAAAATAAATATACATCTCTACATTTTAAATATTGCTAGTTCGTTTAAAAATAATTTACTTAGGTGATTAATTTGTTTAATTAGCTCATTTAATTATTATAGTCACTAAAAGAATTTTTTTATAAAGGAAGATTAGTTTAAAATTTAAATATTTGTTGAAATAAATCATTGGTTAAAATTAAATTATTAGAGTTAAAGAATAAATTGTTTGATTTGTTCAAATATTAATAAAAATCATAGAATTGTTCATATAAGGTCAAAAGTCGGGAATCAGGTCAAGATTAGAAGGGATTGCAACTTAAAAGCAAAGGTGAGATTTTCTCACTCATTCGGATGCCATAGTTAAAAATTTAAATGTTAAATTTAAATCATTGGATGTGTTTGGATGATTTATAATAGTTTATCCACTGAATGATATTATAAAACCATATACCGTGATATCCCACTTTGAAGTGGAATTGATATGTTATTGTGCTAACATTTGTGGATGCAAGGAAAACAGGTTGGAGGGATCCAACAGGATTCCTCAAAGATATTTATTTATTATATATATGTTGTCATATGACAGAATGAATGAATTGATATGGAATTGCATGCGAATTGAATTATATAGTGTTAAATAACATGGAAATTGGAATTTACTAATTTTTAAATTCCATAAATAATTTAATTCAAGGAAGTCAAACGAAACTTAAATTAAAAGAATATTTCTTTAGGATTTGGATTTACTTCTATTGAGACTAAATTAAAATTAAAAGAATATTTACTACTTGGTTATACTTAAATTAGTTAAAGTTGAGTTTGGGAAAAATTAAATTATGTACAAAGACTTTAAGAAATATTGTAATCGATGAATATAAATAAATTAAAAGGAACTTTATTAAGAAATAAAGTAAAAGGAACTTTATTAAGAAATAAAGTAAATGGAACTTTATTAAGACATAAAATAAAAGGGAACCTTATTAAGAGATGAAATTTTGTTAAAGAACAAATATGGGATTTTATTGGAGAATAAAATTCTAAAGATAGGATCTTTGAATAAAAATTGTTTTTATAAATAAAGGGAAAACTCAGGGGAGTTATAAATTTATAAACGGAGTTTATAAATGAGATAGAAAGTAACGGTGGATACGTAATGAGATAAGTCATGGCGAGAACTTAACTTGAGTTATGAAAATTGGATTTGAAAGGAAATAGTTGAATATTTCCGAAAGTAAGAAATGAGAATATGGTCAAGAGGAATTTATGAGTGAATATTGGGTTTTCTAAAAGTATAAATTGGTTTTAAAAGAATATTTTTTTTAAAAAAATTACTATACTATATAATTTGTAAAGAACTATTATCTAGATTTAGAATATTTCGAAAAAGTTATTTTAATGCTTAGTATTTATTATAATAAATTATAGTTTTCTAAACCAGCTTTGAAAATTTATTAATAACTGGATATGAATTAAATTTTTACCTTAAACCATAATTTGAAATAAAACCATTATTCTTACTTTATAAGTCAAGATGTTTTCAAAAATGTTTTGAAAATCCAATTATAAATCCTCTTGAGAAGTAAAGCAGGTGCGATTAATTTGAATAAGATCTTTAGGGAAGATTTTATAGAGGGTTATGAGAACTTGAATAAATCCTAAGTTTAAGATTAGTGAATTTTGAGGCGAGGTAAAATTCACAAGAAGAGCAGGAATGAAACCTGAAATATTATTAAGCTAAATGGCTTTGGAAAATTTACAAATGAGACTGTAAATGATTTTTGAGGAAAGAAATAAGAGATAAAGGAATATTTTCCAAGTTTTGAGAACTATTGAAGTGGGAAAATATTATAAATGGTTGGCAAAGACTTAAATGGTTTCACGAGAAATAGAGTGAACTGAATCTAATTTCAAGGCATTGAAATATGAAGATAATATCTTAAGTAGATATTTGAGATAAATAATTTGAGGAAATTATTTGATGGTTGCTTGTGAATGATTAATTGATAGTTAAATCACCGACTATCAATATTGGACAATGCGCTGATCGTTTTGAAGTGTCCGAGATCGGATGTAATTATCTGAAAACCACTTCGATCCGGTTTGAACGATTACGAATGAAGACCGTGAAGAGTTGAAGACGGTGATTCGGTTTGTCCAGACCCAGGGCAACTTGTATGGATTGAATGCTTTCAGAACATCGTCAGGTGGACGATGAGCATTCTAAGTGGGACTCGTTCTTGAAGGTAACGTTTAGCCTCAAGCCTCATCAACCGGGAATGGCTAAAACAGGGGAGGTGCAGCAAGGCTTCGTGGGTAGCCACCACTGGAGAGTGAGGTTTCCCCTGTCTAGATGTCCCTTTTTTCCGGCTTAGTGGGTGGTTGGTCGCGCCAACCATGGGGTGATCTTGCTTGGGACTGTCCAGTAAGGGATAGTTCCGGTCTTGTGTTGCAGGGGAGTTAGGGTGGCTCCTCGGTACTCTGATCTAGACTAGGTACTGTGACGGGCGGTACCTCAGTAGCCCTGCCATTGTATGGAATCCAATCTCCAATAAGAGACTGTACGGTTTTGATTGTGCCCAACTATTGCTGAAACGTAAGATGCAAGCATTTCAGCTAGATTCTATTTTACTTTCTATAGACACTATTATAATATCAGACGAATTTAATAAAAATGTTTTGGCTATCGTAAGGTAAAAACCTGACATGTTTATTTGTGGAGTGGTCTTACGAGATGCATTTGTTTTTCAAAGGATTTTTGAAAAAATAATAATCCAATTGAGTGTGATTTCTCACGCTGGTTTTCCGGACTGACTCGGGTGTTGTTTTATATGATGCTCGGGTCAGACCGAGTTAAACAGGTTCAGGATAAATGCTGGAGCTCAGGAGATGAGCTGGATGACAGAGCGTACTTCCATATTAGACTATTATTTCCGCTGTGTATGGACAATTATTAGTTATCTCTTTATAGATGGTTGTTGTACTCTGATGATAGTATGTATATATATATATATATATGTATGTATAACAGTACAGATTTATTGTATTTAAAACTGTATTCTATATATTATATTTTATTCCGCTGCGATGTGAGATTTTGACGTACATTTGTGCCACTTTGGACAGAACTGTGGTGGAATTTTGTTAGTTCAAAGGGGTACGGATTTGCGGGCCTTTAAACTTGATATCAGAGCTGAGAGGTTAAGCGAGAACCTTGGCTCTGGTGGGAATTACTCATTTGTATTAGAGTCCGTAGAACTCTAGAATGAGCCTGAGCGTATTAATAGATATGAGAGCGTATTTGTTAGTGAATATAAAATGATTTTATATTGTGTTGATTGATTTATTGAGTGGCGTATGAACCTTCGTCAGCACAGTCTGCACAACTATGCCGAAGGGGTTTTTAAACACTTGAATAGAATAATTCGACACAATATTGTTTTCGAAAGCGGGTAAATGAAATAATTTTACCCAAATATATTTGATACAAAAAGAAATAATTTTCTGCAAATTATTATATGTAATTAAAGTGTTTGGATGATAGTATTATAGAAAAATAAGATTATAAGATTTAAGATGGCTTATATAATCAAGGAAAATATGAGATTGAATTTTTGAGTTAAATTGAAAATAAAGTCAAAAATAAGGATTTAACTTGGATTAAGTTGAAAATTTAACTTTTGAAATTTAATTAATGATGGAAAATAATAATAATATAAATAAATTGGTGAAGTAAATGAAATTTAGAGTGTAAAATTTTTTTAATAGAAATTAAATTTGGTTGAGATTAACTTAAGCTTATAATTGGATTTAAATTTAAGATTGAAATGTAATGAATTGAGTTGTGGATGATATTAAATGAAATTATATTCTTACTTAATTAAATCCAAGTGAATTGGTGGATTAAAGAGTATGGTATGATGCCAGATTAAAGGAAGTTAAGTTAAATAAGAATTGGATTGTAATAAAATTCAATTGAGTTGTAAATAATATTGAATGGAATTAAAATCCTTACTTTAACAAGTGAAAGTAAATTGAATAAGAGATTGTTTGGGGTGAATGAATTTAAAATAGCTCATAAAGTTTAAAAAGCATTGAAAAAAATATATACTTGACTAAGTAAAATATATAATCCATAATTAAAAGTAGAAGGTGAATGGGATTGATTGCTAATGGATGGAAATGTGAATATAAATAAATGTGTGACTTATAAATCTAAAGGAGTGAAATCCTAACCCAAATAAAAAAGAAAAAAGAAAAATAAAATAAAATAAAACTATGAAGAAGTTAAATAGTAAGCCAAATAAAATTGGTTTGTATTTAGAGATTGAAATAAAAATCCAAACTTGAATTATAAAATAAAATTGAACTCAAATAAAATAATGAGATGATTTTTATTTCCAATATGGAATTGAAAGTGGAAGTGAATTAAATTGGATAACTAATTAATTAATGAATATGGAAATGGAACCTAAGTTGGATTATGAGATAATAATGGAGTTGGGAATGAACTCGAGATTACAAATAAAATTCAACTGGGATTGGTGGTGAATTAAATATAAGTGGAAATGTTGTGGAATTGGATTGACATAAAAATGGTTTGCATTTGCAAATAAATTCTAATTCAAGTATAAGTTAAACATGACTTTGTTATTAATAAAATAAATTTAGATGAATTGGGTATGAAATTTGAAATTAAAATGGATTATGGGAATGGCTAATTGAATTTAATGGAATTTGATTGGATGAGAATCAAATTAAAATGGAAATAAACTGGAGTATGAAGTTGGAATAAGTAAATTGACTTAAGTTAATAATAATAAAAGCTTGGCTTCGAGTAAGAATGGAAGCCCATTAAATGAAGCTTGGGTGAATTTAATTTGGAAAATGATTATTAATTGATAAGCATGGAATATTGAGCTTAATAAAATGGTTTGTCTGGAACCAATGATGGAATAAAATGCAAATATATAGTATGTAAATAAGATAGAATGAAATTAGAAATAATTGAGTTGAAGTCAATTTTAAAATAGTTATAAAACTAAAGAAATTGTTTGTTTGAATGAACATTGTCGAATTTGCATAGGAATAATTGTTGTTTGTCGTGAACAAGATTAAATAAGTTCTATAGATTAATAGAAGTAAATAAACTTGATTTGAAGGCAATTAGATTGAAAATAGGTTTGTTTGGACATGAAAATGAATAGGAGTTAAGTAAATGTGTTGTAACTCACTTAAAGTTGAATGCAAATGGTATATGTGTCAGTTATAAACAAATGGAACTAGTTGAAACTATATAAATTTGTTATGAAGTTATTTATAGTGCATTACTTATGTTATTGATGTGTTGTAATTGTTTAAATGAATGAAATGTTATAAATTTCATAAATATGTTACTTATGTGTTTAAATTGAGTAAGTACAGGTACTGGAAGACCGTTTAGCGAGATTTTGGACGCGCATATGCTAAATTAAATAAGCCGCTTGCTTAAAATGCTAAATAAGGTGCGCCTACGCAATACATACTAGGAAATATGAACTTTTTTGGTTTTTTCCGACCGTGTGGGTCGATGTATATATATTTATATCTACTGTCAAATTGCAAAAGCTCCTCCTTACAGAGGGGACTCTGCCAAAAAAATTCGAAAATTTTGAGAGTTGGAAAATTTTTGTTAACGACAAACGTTTTCAAATTGGGAATTGAAATAAATTAGTGAATAAAACTAATTTAAAATAATGACATGAATTTGTTATAAATGAAAAATAGAATTTAAATATTCAGAGTTAAAGATAAATTGAATTCATATGGTAATGGAAGAATCAAATTGAATAAGAATAGATACAAACTAAAGTGGTAAGATGAAAATAAATATAAAAAACACATAAAATGCTTATACTAACTTAAGTAAGGAATGATGCATTCTCAATCGGGAATTGATATTTCAAATATAATCTAAAATAATATTTGAATGAATAGGTATTGACATTTGTAAGAAAGTCGATAATTTTGAATATTGTGAATGGACATATTGTTGTGTAAGATATGCAGGTAATATAAAGGGAAAGAGAATTGATTTTGATTTCAGAAGATAAATTTGAAATGCTCGACAAAAAAAAAAGGTATGTGTTTAAATTTCTATATGAGAATTGATTGGGATTTTGATCGAGCCACTTGGCGTTTTGTTTTCTTTTGAGATTTAGGAGGCCGTAGAGTCATCTTGTAGTTGTACCGAGCTAGCCGTGCAAAGGAGACGCTGGCAAAAAATTTTGGGAATTTAGGGAGTTAGAAAAAAATTTGAGAAAATTTTGATAATTCAAAATTTGGTTTAAAATTGAAACTTGAATGGTTGAACTAATAGTATGGTTTGAAACTAGGGAAAAGTTTGAAAAGACAATAAGAAGGGTAATGCGTCTTTTATTAAAAAGATAGCTGGTAGGATGTTGAATTATTGGTTTTGAAAAAAAAAAGTAACGGGTACGGGACCATTCTTCCTAATTAGTAATTTCGGGGATGAAATTCTTTTAAGGGGGAGGAATGTAACGACCCAGATTTTTGAACGATTAATTTGCAATATTTAAATTGGATTTAATATTTAATTTGAACTTTAATTTGATTATAATATGAACAGTTTGATTTTATATGATAGAAAGGATTCAAAATTTAAATATAACGACCAGTTGAATTAATTAATTATTAAATAGTAATTGAATATCGGGTAAAATATTAAATCTGGGGCAGAAGCTTGTTTAAAATTTTCTAAAGGCTTATAGAATTTATATTAATAATACTGAAATTAATAGATGAGTTAAAATTGGAATTTAACAGTGGTTTGTCCGATTTTAAAATTTCATCGTTTAAATTGACATCTAAAAATAGCCATTCGAGGCACAGTCTCGGAATTCGACGAAACTAGTTCCGTTGGATCCGTAATATTGAATTATTACCGGATTTCAAATTTCGTAATTTTCGGAGCTACCGTGTGATTGTACGATAAAAAAACGCGCTATAATTTAATTGAAATTCGAGAAGATTTTTTAATTTTTAATTTTAAAATAAAATAATTAACTTAGCTTCCTCTATACGCAGCTGTTCCATCTAAACGATGTAGCTCGTTTTCCTTCATACGATTCCCATCTTCCTTATAGTCGCGATACTTTCTATTTCTTGCTTCGATCAGAAATGAAATCAAAAGATAATGGCCGCTTATCTTCCTTTTAATCCCAAAACAAAACCCTTCCTCGTTTATTAAATTGCCAAAACCCTCTGCATTCCTCTTTTCTTTCCCAAAGCACGAATCCGTATTCTTAAAAAAAACAAAAAAAATTGAATACCATAAATCAAATCAGTCGAACGCGCGAATCGTTCGCGTTCAAGCTTTCGACGGCGGTGCTGGCAAGCTAGGACGAGTAGATGAGATCGCGATTTCGTGGCGAAGCAGTCTCGAGTTGTGAGGTGATGCGGCGAATTGTAGTGGCTCGAATTGGAGACGTCCTGTGTATTGCGTGTTTCTCGATGGTCGCACGCGTGCGTTGAGGGGAGGCACTCACGAAGTCGCGAAGCGACTGGAGATAGCCGCTAGTGGAGGCTCGGAGTGAGGGCATGGTGGCGACGATGGGGTGGGTCGAGGCTGAGTTCATGCTCGATCGAATGAGCAATGAGGTATATCTGTAATTTTCTATTTAATTTGTTAAATATATACACATAGAATAGTAATATATATATTTTACAGTAAAAGATATATGTTGGTAATTTCTAAATTTAATACATCTATGTATATTCATATGTAGATTAGGAAGATCTTAACAGTAAGATAAAGCTTATAAAAAAAATATTTTTTTTTACAGCAAAGTAATTTGTTCTGTTAAGCGGTTTGATTAAAATATTAAGTTACTCTTGTTTTAACTGTAATATTTATAGGTCAAATAGAAATTATTATAGATTTTGAGAAACAAATATAAGAATTTATATAAAATAGATTTTATGAAATCTATATAGATATTTTATAAGTATATAGGTAGTTCAAGAAAAAACAAATATACATCTCTACATTTTAAATATTGCTAGTTCGTTTAAAAATAATTTACTTAGGTGACTAATTTGTTTAATTAGCTTATTTAATTATTTTATCACTAAAAGATTTTTTTTTATAAAGGAAGATTAGTTTAAAATTTAATTATTTGTTGAAATAAATCATTGGTTAAAATTAAATTATTAGAGTTAAAGAATAAATTTATTTAAACGGAAATTAATTGTTCGATTTGTTCAAATATTAATAAAAATCATATAATTGTTTATATAAGGTCAAAAGTCGGGAATCGGGTCAAGAATAGAAGGGATTGCAACTTAAAAGCAAAGAAGAGATTTTCTCACTCATTCGGATGCCATAGTTAAAAATTTAGATGTTAAATTTAAATCATTGGATGTGTTTGGATGATTTATAATAGTTTATCCACTGAATGATATTATAAAGCCATATACCGTGATATCCCACTTTGAAGTGGAATTGATATGTTATTGTGCTAACATTTGTGGATGTAGGGAAAACAGGTTGAAGGGATCCAACAGGATTCCTCAAAGATATTTATTTATTATATATATATGTTGTCATATGACAGGATGAATGAATTGATATGGAATTGCATGCGAATTGAATTATATAGTGTTAAATAACATGGAAATTGGAATTTACTAATTTTTAAATGCCATAAATAATTTAATTCAAGGAAGTTAAATGAAACTTAAATTAAAATAATATTTCTTTAGGATTTGGATTTACTTCTAGTGAGACTAAAGTAAAATTAAAAGAATATTTATTACTTGGTTATACTTAAATTAGTTAAAGTTGAGTTTGGGAAAAATTAAATTATGTACAAAGACTCTAAGAAATATTGTAATCGATGAATAGAAATAAATTAAAAGGAACTTTATTAAGAAATAAAGTAAAAGGAACTTTATTAAGAAATAAAGTAAAGGGAACTTTATTAAGAAATAAAATAAAAGGGAACCTTATTAAGAGATGAAATTTTGTTAAAGAACAAATATGGGATTTTATTGGAGAATAAAATTGTAAAGATAGGATCTTTGACTAAAAATTGTTTTTATAAATAAAGAGAAAACTCAGGTGAGTTTTAAATTTATAAACGGAGTTTATAAATGAGATAGAAAGTAACGGTGGAAACGTAATGAGATAAGTCATGGCGAGAACTTAATTTGAGTTATGAAAATTGGATTTGAAAGGAAATAGTTGAATATTTCCGAAAGTAAGAAATGAGAATATGGTCAAGAGGAATTTATGAGTGAATATTTCGTTTTCTAAAAGTATAAATTGGGTTTATAGGAATATTTTTTTTAAAAAAAAATTACTATACTATATAATTTGTAAAGAACTATTATCTAGATTTAGAATATTTCGGAAAAATTATTTTAATGCTTAGTATTTATTATAATAAATTATAGTTTTCTAAACCAGCTTTGAAAATTTATTAATAACTAGATATGAATTAAGTTTTTACCTTAAACAATAATTTGAAAAAAAACCATTATTCTTACTTTATAAGTCAAGATGCTTTCGAATTTTTTTTGAAAATCCAATTATAAATCCTCTTGAGAAGTAAAGCAGGTGCGATTAATTTGAATAAGATCTTTAGGGAAGATTTTATAGAGGGTTATGAGAACTTGAATAAATCCTAAGTTTAAGATTAGTGAATTTCGAGGTGAGATAAAATTCAAAAGAAGAGCATGAATGCAACCTGAAATATTATTAAGCTAAATGGCTTTGGAAAATTTACAAATGAGACTGTAAATGATTTTTGAGGAAAGAAAAAAGAGATAAAGGAATATTTTCCAAGTTTTGAGAACTATTGAAGTGGGAAAATATTATAAATGGTTGGCAAAGACTTAAATGGTTTCACGAGAAATAGAGTGAATTGAATCTAATTTCAAAGCGTTGAAATATGAAGATAATATCTTAAGTAGATATTTGAGATAAATAATTTGAGAAAATTATTTGATGGTTGCTTGTGAATGATTAATTGATAGTTAAATCACCGACAATCAATATTGGACAATGCGCTAATCGTTTCGAAGAGTCCAGGATCGCATTTAATTATCCGAAAACCATTTCGATCTGGTTTGAACGATTACGAATAAAGACCGTGAAGAGTTGAAGACGGTGATTCGGTTCATCCAGATCCAGGGCAACTTGTATGGATTGAATGATTTCAGAACATCGTCAGGTGGACGATGAGCATTCTAAGTGGGACTCGTTCTTGAAAAGGTAACTTTTAGCCTCAAGCCTCATCAACCGGGAATGGCTAAAACAGGGGAGGTGCAGCAAGGCTTTGTGGGTAGCCCTACTGGAGAGTGAGGTTTTCCGTGTCTAGATGTCCCTTTTTTCGGCTTAGTGGGTGGTTGGTCGCGCCAACCACGGGGTGATCTTGCTTGGGACTGTCCAGTAAGGGATAGTTCCGGACTTGTGTTGCAGGGGAGTTAGGGTGGCTCCTCGGTACTCTGATCTAGACCAAGTACTGTGACGGGTGGTACCCCGGTAGCCCTGCCATTGTAAGGAATCCAATCTCCAATAAGCGCATGTACGGTTTTGATTGTGCCCAACTATTGCTGAAACGTGAGATGCAAGCATTCCAGCTAGATTCTATTTTACTTTCTATAGACACTATTATAATATTAGACGAATTTAATAAAAATGTTTTGGCTATCGTAAGGTAAAAACCCGACATGTTTATTTGTGGCATGGTCTTACGAGATGCTTTTGTTTTTCAAAGGATTTTTGAAAATATAATAATCCAATTGAGTGTGATTTCTCACACTGGTTTTCCAGACTGACTCGAGTGTTGTTTTATATGATGCTCGGGTCAGACCGAGTTAAACAGGTTCAGGATAAATGCTGGAGCTCAGGAGACGAGCTGGATGACAGAGCGTACTTCCGTATTAGACTATTATTTCCGCTGTGTATGGAAAATTATTAGTTGCCTCTGTATAGATGGTTGTTGTACTCCGATGATGGTATGTATATATATATGTATAACAGTACAGATTTCTTGTATTTAAAACCGTATTCTATGTATTATATTTTATTCCGCTGCGATGTGAGATTCTGATATTGTTTTTATTTCTTCTTCTACCTCTTTCTCCTTTTACCCGAAGACTCGTACATTTGTGCCACTTTGGACAGAACTGTGGTGGAATTTTGTTAGTTCAAAGGGGTACGGATTTGCGGGCCTTTACATTATGTCTCAAAATACTAAATATACATTTCTTATTAAAAATACCATCTCAGTCACATTGTCAGAGTACATAAATAAAACCAACCCTCTCATCAAGTACCAATACAATCAAAAGTTAAATGAAAAGAAAACTGCAAAGAAGAAGAGGAATGCATGCATAAAGAATCTCCAAGAATATCTCTCCTAAAAAGCTGAAACCTACTATCCTTGCCTATGTTGGCCTAAGGGGGAAAAGGGGAAATAAAGGAGTGGGTCAGACTAATGTCTGGTGAATGAAAGTAATTACTAGTATTTTTAAGCAACATAAAGATAATAGACTTAGAAATAGTTCAAGTATAAAAGGAAATAAAGGAAAGATAAAACTGGGATAAAATACTATATAACTATTTGCTTTGATTGTGATTGTTTGCACTTGTCTTAGACAGCTGCTTTGATTAGGCTGAAATTCTAATCCTATTTTAATTAGGCCGAAGTCTTAATTCTACCCTTTGATCGGCCTTCTATCTCTGTTGTAACACTATGAGCTAGTCCCGTCTTGTGGATCCCACAACAAAAAGATATCTATTTAGCTCTTTGGATCTCAATAGCGACTTATCTGCCCTAATTCGATGTCGCACGCTCGGTCACCGTCGGTTCGCACTATTTGTTGCTCCCTCTTTGCCCTCATATCTACCCTAGATCAGCATAAGCGTGCCCAGCCTCACCCGATCTGTTGTGAGACCATCAGTCCTAGTCTGACAGGGTCCTGCCCAATCTCACCTAAGTGTTTTATGAGACGATCATTCCTAGTTTGAAAGGAGAATGTTGCATGTACGGTTCCTCAAAAAACAAAATCTAGATGCGTCCCTTGCCCAAATCCCCTAATTTGAGCTTCTATCTATTTGCCACTTATTTACCTTAGGACCCGGCCTCACCTAACTATGTGAGACCATCAGTTCTAGTCTGAAAGGGAATGCTATTGGTATGAGCCATATTTCTATGTTTGCTTATTAACTTATTGTAAGTTTTAAAATAAGCTTCCTTTGTTATTTCTGCTCTATTTGCTTACTAACTTAATCTAAGTCTTAAAATAAGTCTCTTTTGTTATCTTTGCTTTCTTATTAACTTAATTATAAGTTTTTAAAATAAGCCTTTACTGTTCATTATGCTTAATTATAACCTACGTTATAGTTTTTATTCTTCTTTTCTATCATTTTAGTTATAACCACTAGTTATAAATATGCTTGCAAATGTCTCAAATTTGCCTACTTCAGTCTATCTTCTTTTTATTACAGTCTTTATTATTTCACATCAAATTTCTATAAATTTACTATTTTCTATTTTAATCCATATTAGTAAATTATTCACTTTTTAAATATACTATTCGGGTAAAAATGAATAAAAAGAAACTACATTTATAGGCTAAATTCTAATTTAAAATAGATGTAAATAAATGCAAATAACAGAAAATAACTATAAATAACTGAATAAAATAGCTAAATAAAAAATAGCTGAATAAAATAGACTTAAAAGAACTTTAAAAACTATCTGTAAATAACTTATACGTAGATTTTCTCAAAATTGTTGAAAAACTACAACTATTGAGAACCCTATTATTTTAAATTACTTAAAAATATAAAATGATTACTAGACACTCACTTGTGGTCCTTGGCTCTTTTCCTTGGCCTTTCCGATGCACTTTTAAGGTATAAACTATTTTAATTAAAAAGACCTTCTCCTTAGAAAAATATTCTATGTAGGGTCTAGCCTTAGGGAATGAACCCAGATATGAGAAAATCTGAATGAGAAAAATAGCTAGGTTCAGGGTCTTATTTATAGTGTCACATAGGGATATCAGGCCGTTGGATTTAAAGATTAAATCTGGTGCAACCACGTCACAGGCTCACTGGTAACCATCGGATGAAAGCACGGACGCATATGATTGAATAAAAGATGCAAAACAATGTCCAAATAAATACGCGGGTCTACATGCAGGTCAACCCATGTATGGTGGTTTTTAATTCGTACCTTCTTCGTTTTAGCTCGAATTTTGACAAACTATATATGGAAATTGACCAAAAAATTACCATGTACACAATGGTGCAACTCTCATGTCGTAATTTTGACGATTTCATAAAGTTATTTTATTATTTAATTAATTTATTAATTAATTATTATAGCTTAAATTTCGAGTTGTTACACTAAACCACTTCATATATGCCGATGGTATACTTATTTTTGCAAAAGCTTGTTCAAATAATGCTAATACTATTAACAAAGTTTTGAATGGCCTAAAAAACAAGTCTAGAATGGTTATAAATGTATAATAATCAAAACCTTTTTCAGTAAAGGGGTACATAGAAAATAGGATAATGTTAACAGTTTAGCAGTTCAAGTGAAAAGCTTGTTATTATTTACCTTGGAATTCCTTAAAGAAGCTCTAGCCTTCAAATGCTAGATTTTAACAAACTATATGACAAGATTAAAAAGCAACTAAATGCTTGGAATGGAAGGCTCTTAACCTTAAGTAGCAGAATTAAACTGGTCAAGTCAGTAATCTACCATATGATTTCCTTTTGGTCACAAAACTACCAAATGCCAATAGGTGTTATTAAGAGGATAGCTTCATTATGTGCTTGTTTCTTATAGTTAGGTAAGTAGTATAAAATTAGCTAGGATAGTGCTTGTAGGCCAAAGAAGGATAGGAGTTTGGGATTAAGGAAATTGCAGGATATGCAATAGAAAATTCTCTTAAATTATTATGGAAATTTTAAGAGAAAACTAGCTTATGGTCAAAAGGAACGTGGATAGGTACCACTATTATAGAAATTTTTGGGTTCTTCTAGAAGATCCTAATGCTTCATGTACATGGGAATTGCTATTAAGAAAAAGGAAAATAGTTTAGGAATTATAAACAGAAATATTGCCAATAGTACAGGAACAAAATTCTGGTTTGACCCTTGGATACATGGTGAGACATTGGTCCACAAATTAGACTGGCACTACATGAGCACTATGGGAGGCTGCAATAGAAACATACCTACTCTTATTTCAAACCATAATTGCCGTCTTAACACTTTTATCTTACCTCTTAACATCATCAGTACAATTGATAATATTAAAATTGACAAGGACAACAGTGAAGATTATTGGTCGTGGATTCCTAAAAATAGTGATAAATTCTTACTTAAATCAGCTTGGGACAGTGTTAGAACTAAATCAATCAATGTTCAATGGCATCATCATGTATGGAATAACATGTGCTCTCGTAAGATGTCTACTTGCACTTAATTCGCTATACTGAACAAGCTTAGCACATTGGACAATAAGAAATTAGGACAACAATGCAGCAACAACATGTTTCTTGTGCAAAAATTCAGAGGAATGGAGAGACCATTTTATTTTTTAAATGTGAATATTCAAAAAATACATGGTCTTTAATCAAACATCACTTCAACATGGATCACTTGCAATCTGTTAAACTTATGGAGATTATAAATGCTCTCGGAAATAATACTTGCAAAGATAAACATCAGAAGAATACTTCATATGTATGTGTGGTTAATAATGTGTGGCACATTTGGTCTGAAAGGTGTAACAGATTACACAATAAACTATATCGGCCTGTCAGTGTTAGGTCTGAACTAATCAAACAAGATGTGGCTATTTTATTATGTGAAATAACAGCAGGGAACAATTTGTAAATCTTGTGGTCATAGAAAAAAAGAACTCATTATCTGGTTTGAGTTGTTATCCATGGGTGTTTCTTCAGAGATGTTTCTTCAGCAGGATGGAGTTAATATCTACTTCTTGCTGCTTGATTTTTAGCATAGGAGGATGTAACATTTTAAGTTAAGGATTTTTCATGATCTTATTAGGTCGGCTTTTTCAAGATGATTTTTTAGTAAAGAAGTGTTAATGAAGTAGCTGACTTCTGCCGTAGGTGGAGAGAGTTTGGCTTTCTTTCCTTATGGATTGACTCGAGTTGTTTACAGTTTTATGTATTTCTCTCTCTTTTGTGTCGTGTTTTTATGTCTTTAGTTTGCTGCTAGTGCTTCAACATTAGTGATTTTCCATTGGAGAGTTTTTTTTCACTTGTTTTGAAGAGGTTTCAACTAAAGGTGTATAAACTCTTTCTATATATAATAAAGTACCCAATTTCTGTATAAAAAGTATAAAAGATATTAAGAATGTCCCAAACGATATGCAAGGATACCTTATTAACATGTTTAGTATGAAACATGTAAGATGAATTCCTTATACATTGGTAATAGAAATTATCATACATGTTATGCTGTCTACGGTATAGTGATTTGTTTATGTATTTGATACATGAAGCAAATATTAAATCCAAATTGATATCACTACATGGTATGATGGAGTGTTCTCATGTATTTATGAAATACTAGAGAATTATTTATAGAAACAACAAACTCTTTATGAAGGCGTGTTTGAACTCAAGCTTCATAAGTGATATTGTGTATTATATGTCAATAATAAATTCAAGTTTAGAATCTTTAAGTTGGAAATGTTCCAATTAGAAAGATTGCAAGTGATTCAATGAAAATGCTAAGTACACTAATTTGAATATCATCACAATAAAAGTAATGTATGTATAATAAATGCACAAATTTACAATAGAGCCGAGGGTAACTCTAAGAATCCCATAACATTGTTATATGACAACAATGCCATGATATAGTTTGTAATAGAATTTAGATCTCACTAGAGGTCGAGAGACATACTTCAAATTGTTTCATATGATAAAAAGTTTATCAACATCGAAGAGAGTTGATTGACAGAGTATATAATTGAAGCATAATAGCATAATTGTTCACTGAGGGACTAAACCAATTAGTTTTGAGAAAACAGATTAGAGGAATTGGAATAAGATACCATAATTAACCCCGAGTGCAAGTGGGAGATTGATAAAGTTAGGGGTATGCCCAACAGGAAATTATTTAATTTGTTACATATATCTGTTATATCGCCTTTTGACCAGGCAGTATATCATAAAAGTTGGCTAAATGGCTTCTATGGTCATCAAGGTAGGAAGCCCAAAGAGACGGTTATCAGGCTCAGAAATCGATTATATTAGAAACTATGGGCAATTGTTCAGTGGATTAGGACCAGGCCTCAATCAAGGTGTAATTAATATAAAGTGACAAGGAAGGCCCTATGATGCCACATTTCAAGTTAATCAGAGTTCCTATGCTTGAGTTACGGACGAAGCAAGAATTTGCATGGATTGATCAAGAACGATCCATAAAACAGTTCAAGCCATCGGAGAATGCTCAATATCACAAAATCCACAAGCCAATTCATTTGAAACTTCCAGGACATCAATAGAATGAAGATTGAGGCTTATAAAAACGATCAAGAGTCCTACAACTGCATTAAGGATTTAGCCGATCGTTATTAACCAATCGTTTTGGCCAAGTCCTAGAAACGATTGGTATCTTCTAGTGGATAATCCAATTTCAACTAAGATCGATCCATATCTCCTAAGTTACGGTCAAAATGATTCCATATTTCCAAAGCAGCATCAATAGACATGCGGGACCCCCCCAAAAGTAAACGCACTAAATTTGGAGACAAGAAAAAGGATCGGTGAAACTTAGGCTGATTGTTCCTAACGATCGAGTTAGATATTCCGATCGTTATGGTAGGCCTCAATGAACCTAGAGAGCCTTCTGCCGAAATCTTAGCGAAATATCTCATCTCCTTTCCCTATAAGTATATGCCACATGGTTCACTTTTGGGGGACTTTTTATGCTACTGGTTA
Organism: Allium cepa; assembly: GCA_030765085.1. Lineage (NCBI taxonomy): Eukaryota > Viridiplantae > Streptophyta > Magnoliopsida > Asparagales > Amaryllidaceae > Allium > Allium cepa. The sequence goes on from CM060935.1 coordinate 67,808,416, forward strand.
CCTATTCCTTGTTGTAATCAAGTTTATCATATTCCTTGCTGTCGTAATCTAATTATTAGTTGATTAATAAAGATAAACTTCGAAGTGGACGTAGGCATACAATGCCGAACCACTATAAATCTTCGGGTTTTATTTTTTATTTGCTATTAGTTTATTCTGCTCCTCAGTTTTAATTTTACTTTCTTCATTTACTTCTCTACATAAATCTATTCTTGAGTGTTTGTACACATTTGGTTGCAAACAATATATTACTAGATAACTAATCTTGTTCAAAATAAAAGGTGTTTTCTTTTTATTATATACTTGGTACAATGTTTATATTGATTAAGTAATTTAAACTAAAGTATATTTAATAGAAAATCTGTAAATGGTATGTTTTGTGATAGTAGTTACAAAGTGTTATAACTGTGAATAATTTGTGACAAAAAATAAATATACCATTTTAAATATTCTTAGTCAAGATGTATCGAGATTGGATATTGATACATTTGTTGAGACTATAGTACGCTTTCCAAATATTGGATAGTATATTACTCTTGGCTGTTGAGCGTATGAATGGATTGCATACTGATAATTATTGGATAACTATGGAATAACTCACTAGATAGTTTTCTGTTGGTTAATATAATAAGTGTTAAACAAAAAGTATCGATGTGACAATATTACACAATTCTCTTGACTTAAGAATATTGTTCATCTTTAATGTGGAAGCTCTACCTTGGTTATAGTAAATCATGGCACAATGTCCATCAAACGACTATAGTTGGGTCGAGTGGAAGCATTGGAAATGAAACACTATTCAAGATGGGATTTTTCTTCTTAATTATATGAGGTTAGCATCACGGTCAACTAAAGCCAACTCAAAATTAAAGTCTCTGACCAGAGCATTTCAGCGAATAATAACAATTGTAATGAATGAACCAAGAACTTTTTGTTTGGAATATAGAGTTGAATGTGGGCAGTATTGGAATTTTGATAATTATCGAATTCCATAAGTCCAAAGTTATATAGTTTCAACGAAGAGAATTAGTGTAAATACTAGTCATAATCGAGTAACGTTTAATGAAGTAAAATTAGATTTTACCGAAAACAAGTAAGCGATGAATTTGACCAAAATGTCACACCATCTGATAAGTTACATGTGAACGTTAATATTTGAATAGTTCAATGTCGCTGACCAAATTTACACCTAAAGAGTCGCACAACCGAATCATTGAATACTCCCTGACCATATGATTTAATTAGTTTATAATTATTACAAATTAATTAAATCAGTACATATTTATGAAATATTATTTATAAAAATTTATTTTGATTTGATGAACAAATATTATTAGATATATTTTAATAGTTGTAAGTATATTAATTGATCTCGTGTTTAAATTAGATTTAAATGCAAAATATTTTGTTCGGGATTTAAATGAGTTTAAATCCCACATAGGGGGCTGATTAGTTCAACTATAATGGAGCATAGAGCTGCCGTATGATGGTTTAAATGTTTTATATACACAATTATAAGTATACACACACACATAATATATTTTATAAACTCCATATATATATATATATATAATCGGTTAAAATAAAGTATAAATTTATATATATGTACACACACATATATACATATACATATGTAATATTTTATATACATAAACTAAAGTATAGAAACATATGTTTGAACGATATATTCGTATACTAGATGAGCTAATATATCTGTTGTAATGTAAATCCCAGCACATATACTTGGGAATGTTATACCTTGCAGGGTTTGTTATGTTACACATACATGCACACATATATGTGTATACGATACTATGTATAATATAATATTAATACACAAAATAAAATTATATTATAAATTTAAATTAAAATAATGATTTTATTTAAAAGAAATTTAGAAATTTTCTAAATGAATTAGACTCCATAGGCCTAACAAAGATCCAAAATGGTTAAAAAAAATTGAAATTCACCTTTTGCTTCTGCTGTTGGCTTGCCCAGTTTCAATACTTTCAACCATAAACTTGCTCGAAATGGAGACCATACAAGGGAGCTGTGGAGAAAGCAGGTTTTGGGTTTGGGATGATAACTTAAAGTTTGAAACTGAATGCATCCTTTTGAGTTTTCCCTCTAGATATATGCTGCATAAATATTACATTCAGATATTTCAAATTCATGTTCCCCTTATCATTCTCCTTCTTTCATTTTTTTCCTCTTAACATCAAAATTTGATATCTCATTAATTACTTCATAGAGTTCAACAAACTTGGTATCAAAACGAAAAGAGCATGACGTACGATGAGCCTATATTAAATTGGAGGTGAATCTCGAAGCTTTTAGGATATTACATACTCGGACGACAAATACAGTGTTTGCATTTTACAAATTCGGAAGCTTTGAGAAAGATTAAGTGAAAACCTCCTTTTATAACATGGAATTTGCAGCGGTTGGACAAACAGACGTAGGAATTAAGTTGGTTTTATAAAAATGGTTGTTAAAAGAATATATTGTAATTGGTCGATACAAACAACAACACGGAGTTAAATTTCATAACGAAAAAATATTAATAACTTTTGCCTAATGGCCGTAAGAACATACTTCCTACAATAATTCATATATGGTATAAAACAATACGTTATGAAATATTTATGCTTTGAACAACCTTATGTATCGTTTGGTTTTAGTATATAAGTTATAAGACGTGTTTTAACCATCATAAAACATCATTCCAAGACAATTTTTAATGGTAACTATAGAATCAAGAGTTCCAACTGTATTTTCCTTATATCATGAATATACTTAATTAACGTAATGACTGCATATAATTATCAAGGCCCACAATGTCTAAAACGTTTATAGTTTAGTGCAAGGGGTTCTACTTAGTAACACAGGCAAACTATTGTAAAATGTGGGTTACAAAATGGATTAAATCACTGAGGTGTAAACGATCCATGAAAGCTTTCTTATTTTTTTGATTTGTGTCTTTTGTATGTTTAAGATTAGATATTGTTCTTCGTATGGTTGAGATATTTAGGTTTAGATCAGTTAAGTAAAATTAATGAGCTATTTAATAAAATAAATTCTGCAGTAGCCTTCTACAGTTGTGTTTGGAGACCTTAGTTCTATTGATTATCAAAATCGACATTACATCAATCAAAAATGAGTTATATTCCACATCTAAATCCTCTTAATCATTAAGCGTTCATTTTTAGGTCAATCAAAGCACTGGAATCGCAAAGTTTTCAGTGGTTTAGCGAGGGCGGCAGTTATTTAGATTCAAAGAATCAAATGGACAGCAGCATATAAAAGAAATGCTTAAGGTAAATTTGGAATGTATCATTTTGTGATTAAAATTTCGTTTTCTACTGTTTAGACAATAGGGTTATTTTAATTTTAAAGACAAGATTTGTAAAAACCCGCTTTTGGATGCTTTAAGCAGACACACGTGCCGACTCAAACCATACAGAAGGTGGATTGTTATTAGGGTGAATAAGAAAAAGAGAAAGAAATAAAACAAAATAGAATCTCACAGAGGAGTGACAAAATATAATAATCAAATAACTGTTCATGAAGCTGTTTATAAAACATTTAATTATACTTATACAACGCGGTATCAGAGTTACACATATCAGAAATAAATAAATAATAATGCAGCGGAAGAGTATGATGCAGTGGAATAATATAGTAAAAAATAGTAGTACAAATCTTCATCTTCGTCCTCCGGAATAAGTCTTCAAATCATGAAATGCTCAGGCTGACTCGAGCGAATTGAAAAGACAAAACACTTGAGTCAGAAACTAAAAGATCTTGTTTAAATTAAATCAACGATGAATAAATATGAGTGGAACGGCGTCAGAGATGTTTACGGGGTTTGACATTTCCTATCCAGTGTCTAATGTGAGTGCAGTAACTTAAGAGATGTTTGGGATTCACATCTCCTACGGATCCTTAAACTATCTACTATGTAGTACAATACGCTATTATAATGTCTACCATAAAGTGAAGGTATTAAAATAGCGTTAAGGCGTTACCCATTTTCCCCTTAACACATTTTTATAATGTCAATTGTCTATGCAGTACTATAACTCCCTGTAAACTGGAGCCACTAGAGGACACCCCATATGTACGACATAAAACAAACTCGTAGAAGGCGCACTAGGGTATGTGACATGGCACGACATGGCACGACTAGGCAATGCCAGGGTAGATATACTAATTACACTTCCGGACTGTTGGTAACGCATAGCCGCAACTATCGCCCAACTCGAAACACACTCCCGAGTAAAATCGAAGGGTGACCACCAATTAAATCAAAAGTCAGAATATAGTACTGATGGAGTGTGTCCGATTGGAGGAGCTACCTCGCTTGGTCCGTTGATTGCTCCTGTTTTAGCCACCTTAAGCCAATTCCTGGGAGTCGGGTCCACGTATATACCTCATATAGGATCGTTGCCACCATCCTACTTTATTCTGGAATCTCTACCACATACACAATTGTCAAAATCGTTTTCGGTATCGACAGAGAGTATGACAACATCCAATCCCGTTCTCTTTGACAATCAATCGCTTATTACACCTTGGATGGTTCTTTTACATTTCCGAAATCATTTCATAATTGATATCAAAATATCGTATTCAATTCAAACCATAACACTTTCGAAATTACTACTTACTTTCGAAATCATATTTGCCTTTGAAATCATAGTTCGATAATTATACTTCCTTCCAAAGTCAAATTCACAATTTATATCAAAATATCGTGTTCTCAAAAAAACTATACCACTTTCAAATCATATTTCTTCCAAAAGTTATATTTCCAAAACAGGTTAAGTTCTTGCTTTAAAATCATCATTTCGGTTAGTTAACATTTAAATCCCAACTTAGGTTATAACATCATTAACCATATTCACTTTAAAATCGAGAATTTGAATATAATCCATCCATTTTACTTAGTTTGGAATTTATGAGAAAATAGTCTTAAATAGTTATAAATAGTTAATATAGATTTAAAATAGATTAAATATAATTAAAATAGATTAAATAGCTTTAAAATAGATTAATTAGATTTAAAATAAATTAAAATAGTTTATTTAGTTTAAAATAAATTAAAATGGTTTAAAATAGATTAAAATAATTCATATAATTAATATTAGTTAAATTGTTTAATAAATTTGAAAATCTTAATAATTAGACATTTTAAAATAATATATTTTTAAAACAGTTTATATTAAAACATGAGTTTGAAATTAATATCAAATTTAACTTTTCATTTCATTTCAATATATTTGGACCATTTCAAATTTCCAAATCGACAAACCAAATTTCAATAGACTATCGAACCTCATATCGTTTCAATCCATGTTCAAAATATCAATACGGATTACTCCAATTTTAAAATATTTCAAATTTATTTTCAAACAAATTCAATAACTCAATTTCGATAGAATTTCATTTATACATAAATGTTTAACTTTAAACTTCCTATTTAATTTCTTAAAGAAATTCCTTTTTAAACCAATTCGTATTTCAATACAAAACTTGATTTTTCTATAATACTTCAATATATATAAATTAAATTTTATTTCAAAACATCAATTGATTAAAACCAAAAATTTAAGGATTTTAAATCATTTAATTTAACCAATCCGGTGTCCGTATAATTTTCTACCCTAGGGTCAAGTGATATGGATATTTGTCGTTTCAATCTGCAATTTAAAATTTTACGGTTATATACCATTTCAAACAACAATTCCAAATTAAATAAAATACATAAAATCGCTCGAGTCTACCATTTCAAACCATAACGATTTTTTCTTAATCTACAGATCATTCGGGTATGTATCATTTCAATCTATAGTGAACTTGCAGTATATAACGATACAAAATACATCATCCATTCATCCAATATCAACAATCAACATGCATCACAATCATCGTCCAAATCAATCAGTAAATATCAATATAGAACTAATGATCAATAACATGTATTTAACTGGCAATTTATATTCAGTAATAAATAAAATAATGATTTAATTCAAATAAAATCAAATTAACTGAGATGATGATTTAAAATATACCAAACGGTGGTAAATAAATTCCTAATCACATCATAAATTAAATTTAATAAACATAAGAAATTTTAGAAGTTGTGAGTGGGTTAAAACACTCACCTTTGAATTTAAATTGGATTTAAATCCAATTTAAGCCCAAAATTCAAATAGTCTCAGAATTTGTCCAAACTAGCTTCATAATGTCCGAAATTTCGATACGATCCTAACGGAAGAAACCGCGTGTGAATCCGACCTCGCATGCAGAAGTTATAAGCATCAGAACAATTATAGTTTAAATAAAAATAAAATAATATCTTTTAATTTTACCACGTCAGCATCATCACAGAGCAAACCCTAAGCTACAGGAACCCCTATCTCGTCCATAACGAAACCACCGTCGATCGTTATCCAATTTTAGCCACTGAACTATGACGTATCACCCCGATCAGACATGACCACCGTGCTAGCCACGTTCCGACGCCCAAATGGCCACCTCGCGCGCCCCTCCGATTCACCATAGAAAAACGTCTCCTCTGCCCCTTTGAACGCCGATCGGCGTGAATTCCACCACCGTAGTCACAGCGAACCCAGATCCGTGGCCAACTCGACTACCTCTACACGTTCATACAACCCGATCGAGCCCTAGTCGACGATCCACCGTCAAAGCTAAAACCCTAACACGAACGGCCCCTGCTTCTCTGACGTTTTCTGATCACACGATGAACCGAAATGAAAAACGAATAGCTGCAAAAGATTACGCTCGTCGAGAGCTTCAATCGATACATAATTTGATATATTTTGGAGGAGTTTAAATTTTGGAATTTCATTTGGAGTTGAAATTGCAATTTGAATTTAGGGTTTTTATTGTCTACCATTAGATTAAGGAATTGAGAAGGAGATGTACGTATAGATAAATTAATATGTGGAGTGACTAGGGTTTATAATGAGATATTTATAGGTAGGTTAGAAAATAGAAATAACGGATCGGATTTAATTTGGAATGGAACGATAAACGACCCGAAAAGCCCGTTCTACCTTTGGAACGAAAATGGGTCAATCCATATAGCAAAATAGATGTTTTCAAATATTTCAAATTCAGTGGAATAGGTTTCAAGTCCTAATTCCATCGTATGAAGAAGTTATGACAAAATCATCTTATTTCAAATTGATTTCAATTGATTTGATTTCAAGGCGTTTCGAGCTCGTACGATCAAACGACAGGTCCGATTGTTACAAAACTTGAAATCCTACACTAATTCACCGTACAGGTCCGATGAAACTAGTTTCGTCGAAATCCGAGATTGTTGCCAAAATGGCTATATTCCAGTTAATTAAATAAATTAATATTAAATTAAATCAAATCAAATTTCAATTCAATATTTAGTTATTTACAATTTATATTAGTTTGGATTACTACTGTAGCGACCCGACTTCCTAACTCCAGGAAATCGCATCACTAGTGAAGAAAGAAAGGGATAGAAGAAGAAAAGAAAGAGAAAGAAGAACTCAACAACAACAGATAACTCACAGCGGAACGAATAAAATATAATATACCACATAGAATATCACATAGTATCAGATTACATCAGAGTTACACAACTTATAACACATATTAGACAGTTATAAACTTCTGTCTAATTCATACAACTCAAGTACAACAGAAGAAACAGATACCAAACACAGCGGAACCAATATATATCTACACGTCGAAGCCTCCTGCTCCATTACTCCTCCAGAATTTGTCAAGCTAACCTGAATCACTTGACTACTCATATATAATATGAGTACCCAAGAGTTTAATAAAACAGAAAATAAACACTCGGGTCAGACAGGGGTCTGGTGTGAGTAAACGGTTTAAGATTGCTTAGCTTTAGAAAAACCTTTGAAAAGAAAAGGTATCACGTAAGACTTCCCACACATAAACATGGAAAAGTTTTTACCTTACGCTAACCAAAACATTTTATAGGAAATCCAGTGATATTATAATAGTGTCTAGGGTTTTCAAGTAAATAAGAAATAGCCGAAATTGTTACATTCATTAAATTCCAGCTACTAGCCACAAAAGTGGGTAATACAAACAAAACCGTAGGGTCTCGTAGGAAAAATGGGTTTCCATCAATGGCAGGGCTACTGGGGTACCGCCCGTCACAGTACGTGGCCTAGATCACCGTACCGAGGATTACTCCCTTCATCCCCTGCAACACAAGGCCGGACCCATTCCTTACTGAATAGTTCCAAACAAGACAACCCCGGCGGTTGTCCGGAATTCAACCGCCCCACACAGCCGAAATAAAAAGGGACCTCTAGACAGGGGTAAATCTTGCTCTCAAGTGGGAGCTACCCACGAAGCCTTGCTGCACCTCCCCTGTTTTAGCCATTCCCGGTTGATGAGGCTTGAGGCTGCGATTACCTTTATAGAACAAATCACTTAGAATGCTCATCGTCCACCTGACGATGTGTTGAAAGCATTCAATCCATACAAGTTCGTTCCGGGTTCGAACGAAACCGAAGGTACTATCTCGTTGCACTCGTTTTGGAATCACCCTCAGAGTCAACGACCATAGCCCTTGCACTCTAAATCTCCATCTCGAACCTATAAGTACTATTCCGTCAAACTCATTACGGAATCACCCACAGAGTTATACTGACGTATAGCCCTTATACCTCGAGTCTTCACTTGCTCCACTTGGATTAACGACCTAACGTTTAATTGGAATCGATGTGGTTTTCGGATTCCAAATATGGAAATCCGATCCCGGTCTCATCGAATCCAAACGCCATTTTAATGTCCAAGTTGTACTTAAGGGATTTAACAATTAACTTATTCAGGATGATATAAACAGATAGATGAATAACATTATCATTATAGATAATTCATAACAAACATTCATCTCACAAAGCAGCATATCACATATCATATAGATATTCAAATCATCCAATATCATTCAATCACTCAATATCAATCAATATCCAATATCAACCAATCACTCAATATCAATCATTCATTCATAATAGAATTGATTAATTCTAATCAATTTAATTAACCTATAATTAAATTAATTACTATCCTTTAAACATTTGGATTATCTTAATCCTACTTCATTGATTTATTACAAATCAAATCCATTAATCATCTCCTAATGATCTTCCTTAATTAATCCTTCTTGATTAATTATCTTTAATTACATTCAAGTAATTATTCCTAACCATACTCAGTAATTAGCCTTCAATTGCTATCATTAATCACAATAATTAATGATCTTTCATTAATTAATTAACTATAATTAATTACATTAATCCCTAATTAATTACAATTAATTAATCATATTTAAATTAATTACTTTTATTAATTACTTTCATTAATTATATTAATTAATAATTCTTATTAATTAATAATCCTTTAATTAAATAATTAACTTGTAATTAATCACCTCATTAATCATAAACAGTAATTAACAATTTGTAATTACTTATCTTAATTAATTACCTTCTTAATTAATTACTTAATTATTAATTATTACTTAATTAAACAATTCTTAATTACATCATTAATTATATTAATTAATGATCTCTAATTAATATTTAAATTAATTACTTTTTTAAAAATTAATTCCCTTTAGTAATTAATCCACAATTTAAAAATACAATTATTAATCACCTTGATTAATATTAAATTAAGTAATTAACTAACCTTAATTACTCATTAACAAATTAATTATTCTATAATTAATTAACTTCATTAATTAATTCCCTAATTAATTACAAAAGTTATTATCCAAATTACTTATCCTAAATCTTCTTCACTAATTACATTTAAGTAATTATCATTTATTACTTCCTTAAGTAATATTGCTCCATTAATTACACTAAGTAATTACTCTTATTTAATCATTAAATGACTATCTTAAATTAATTAAACTAAATTAATTAACTTAAATAAATCACATTATTAAAATTAATTACAATAAGTAATTAACTCCTTAATTACTTTTTTTATTAAGTAATTATACTTAACAACTTACAATTGATTATCCTTAATTAATTAATCTAATTAATTATCCAAAATTAATTACATAAATTAACTTCTTAATTATCCTAAGATAATTATCTTATTAATTATCAACATTTTCCTTAATTACTTCCTTGAGAAATTTATCTTAGATTAATTATCATTAATCTTAATTAAAAATCAATTCAAGTCATTATTTAAAACAAATGAATAAGTAAATTCTTGATTATCTTAATTATTTCTAAAATAATTCATTACTTATTAACTTTCAAGTGTATTTAAATCATTACATTTTTAAATTTGATTCAAATTCCATTTTAAACTTTAAGATTTAAAATGTTTAACTATTTTAAACATTTCCAAATCTTTAAATAAATTATAAATCTTACAATACAAATGAAACATTCATTTCTTGAATAAAAGGAAAGTTTTAAACAAATTTCTCATTTTAACTTCAAGTTAAAATAAATCACTTTAATTCAATATTAAAGAAAGCTTTATAAAGATTTTATTTAAATTCAAACTTTATTTGAAATCAAATTTATTTTTAAAATCTACTTCAACTTTTCAATTTGCTCAACATTTAAATTTTTACAAAACTGATTTAAATTTAAGATTTAAATCCAAAGTAATCTTGAAAATCGTATTTAAACTTGATTTTAAACTTGATTTAAATTTAAAATCTTCATTTTAAAACTTAGGATTTCAAAGTTCATTAACTTAAACTTTTAAATTTAGCATCTCTTGTTTAAAATCCCTTCTTAATCAATTTAAATTTCATTTAAATTTCAAAACAATGCACTGTCGGTTTTTTTTTTAAAAACTGGAACTAACTTCTACCCAAGACCAAAACAATTTACTTCGAGTCTACACCTTAGTTGCTTCGAGAAATACATCATCTACTTCGAGTAAAATTCCCAAAGCTTCGAGAAAACATCTGCATTTAACCCACAAGTTCATCAGAACTTGTATGTGCACTGTGCACATGCACCAGCACCCTGGCCATCACCAGCCACCGTCACTAACTTCACCAAGCCACTGACCATCACCCCACTCGATCACGGCCACCCACATCTTCACAGCAGTTTGAAAATCAAAAGCCCAGTCAACCAAGCAAACCTGGAACTCCACTGCAAACCCAAGCGAAAAACCTGGCAACGTCGATCTCTCCCAAACCCGACCATCAGAACCGCCACAACTCCGGTAATCACCTCATCTACGAACCCTCTGCAACTTCCCAATGCCTTATGACACTCGATGCATCATAGAGGAGTCGAGGGGACATCAAACCCGACCTCTCCAAACTAGGGTTAAAACCTGTCATCAATCACCACTGTCGCCACCAGCCTTTGACCATCGATCTAATATTTTTCCCCCACTCACCTATCATCCTTCCACCTCCAGGCAGAACTACAACTTCCAATATCCACTAGATCACCAGAAAATCCCAAAAATCCCAATATTGTTCATCCCAGTCAAACTCATTTCATAGTTGATTAAAAAATGTGATTCTTGTTTTAAAAATCTTGATTTCCTACATGCTTTCAAATTGTGATACTGTTTCAATGTTTTAATAAGATTGATATTTGCTCATTTCAAATAGGACTGTTGTTTACAGAGGCAACAGACTTTTTTTTTTATTTATTACAATCATAGTTATAAGCCTAAATCTAGACTAAACAAACAAGATCTGTACAACAACAATTTCTAACTGGAACCAAATCAAGTGATAAAGAATTTCTATTGAAAATCAAAGTTTACAGACAGAGGCTGATACACAGATATCATATATATATATTCATATGAATATTCACTATAATGCAACCATTCCAAACATTCTTATTTCTATCAAACCATATGCATTAGATAACTACACATCTCAACAGCAGTTTGTATATATATATATTTTTATTTTTATGGCAGAGCAAAAGTTTAAATTTTTGGCAGTTTTGGTTTTCTAAAAGCATGTGCATTTGAACACTTGTGCATTTGAACTTTTCTTAAGTTTGATCTTTTAAAAGTCTGTTTTTAAAAAGTAGTTTACTCACCTATATTAAAGATGCAGAGATCAAATTCCCTGATGCATTTGCACTTGAATCTGCTTGCATTTCCTGGAGCTGCAGATTTCATTTGCTTCTGCCTGGCACTGATGTGCATTTGCTTCCAGTTGAAGATGTTTTCAGTTGTAGTTGATGCATGCAGACCCATACTCATATTTCAGATTTGAAGTTGATCTTGAACTTGATGAATGGATGCATTTGTTTGAAGCTGAACTTTGAATTGTTGAAACTTTGAACATGCATTTTGAAACTGAATGTATGCAGTTGTATCACTTGATGATGCATGCTAATCTTAGCTTCATATGTTCAGATTTGAAGAGGATGAGTGCATGCAGACTTTTGTTTCATTTGCTCAGATTTACATTGATGTTGAAACTGATTTCTTGAATATGCATGCAGATTTAAAGATTGAACTCATGTTGATGTTGAGGCTTTGTTTGAACATACATGCAGATTTTCAGATTTTGATTTTAAGTTTCAGATTTGCCATTAAACATGAAAGACTGAAGAAGGAAAGTTTTTGAGAAAACTGATTTTCTCCTTAAAATTTTTATTGAAAATAAAAATAAGTAATTTGCCACTTGTAGCTTAAAGATGTTGATTATTTTACAAGTGTATTCTTATGTTTTTAAAAGCTTAACACATATGCACTATGCATATAAAAATAGTTTCTTTATTTATGCATGTATTTAAATGCATTTAAATCCATTTCTAATTTATATTTAGTATTTTAAATGTATATTTACATATAAACTTCTTTATAAAATTATACATACTAATATTTATTTTAAAATAACATTTTAAAGCTAACTTCAAAAGAGAAATTTTTAAAAGAATAAGAAATGTTGAATTCAATTTATTTCATAGTTTTCAAATCAAATTATCATACTCTAATATAATAAACTTAGTCTTATTTCAAAAGAAAACAAATTTTTAAATAAAATAAAATAAACTCTTATTATAAAATACAATTTAAACTATTACATACTTTATCAACAAAATAAATACTTACTTATATTTCTTATGAAAATATAAGATAGACTTTTAAAATAAATTTTTGAAAAGCTTCAATACCAATTTTAAAATTAAATTTCCCAATTCACAATTTATTCAATACCAATTAAAAATCAATTCTTTATTTACAATGTATACACAAATATATATTATAAATAAAATATCTTTAATAAGTTTAGAAAGAAAATCTTATTATTTAAATATTTTTAACTTTGAAAACAATAAGATTCTCAAATTAAATTATCACTCATAAATTTTGAAAAGATAATATTTGCCTAACTAAATAATTATTAATCTTCAAAAGATAATTTCCATTTGAATAAGATTATTAAATCAATATTTCACATTTTAAAACAATTATTAATGGAAATTATTAAATAATTATTGCCCAAATTTCCGGGTCGTTACAATCCTCCCCCCTTAAAATAATTTCGTCCCCGAAATTTAAAAGCAAAGGTAATTTAATAATCCAATGAAGATTTTTAATTTCAAATAGCAAAGCTTATCTATCAACCAGTTACTAACAACCATAGCAATCAATCATACAAACAACTTAACTAATTATTCTGACATACGCCAGAATAAAACTCTAATACTATCTCGAGTTTCCCAAGTAAAAATCACCGGGAGACTCGCTCTTCAAAAGTCAACAAACTATCTACACCACCAAAATCTTGAGCTCCTCTCTTCTCTAGATCCATCAATCTGAACAAAACATCAGACTACTCTCAAATCCAGCTCAACATCAAATTCTAACTGAACTACAGATTCAGCAACCAATGATGAATCATACACGTACTCCCTCAGAGGTACGTGAAATAAAATGAACTCCAGCTATCCAAACTGGCAATTCAGTCTTATAAACAACAGATCTTATCTTATCAGAACACAGATAAGAAATCTCAAATGCCTCAGAACTACCCATCCAATCTTATCCACTATTAGTTCTCTTAACCAGAGAAATCTCAACAATGAAGTCTCCAACTTCGAATTCAAACTCCTTATCTCAAATCTGCATAACTCAACAGACAATCATGGACTACCAACTCTCTTCCTGATCAGCTCAACCTATGCTGATATTTACAGAAACAACTAGACCAAAGCAAACAAGCATCGGGATCCTATCCAACGGAAAATTCTTCCAAAATCCGTCGAAATCCCTGACACAAATCCTACTACTCAAGCAAGGCAAATTGAACTTACTTCCTTCCTTGCACAGCTGCTACCTCACTTCCGCTGCACAACTCTGATTCGGAAATTGATAGGAATACTATTGATGAACACGAATACAAACTTCTCCAATATATCCGGAAATCTTTGTTCATCAATTCCATAAAATCTTGGTGACACATCCGACTCGGTCACACAACATCACTACAGAATCCAGATCAAAAACAAGATCTGACCAAATACAAATTCCAAAAATTCTGAGCTGTTATACCAACTCTTCTTACAAGCTAACCACCCAAAATCGCTTCTGGAACCAAAACAATATGAAACTCAATTCCGGATGCAGACAATCCTTCTGATTACATCAGCAGCTCCTACTTCCTCATGAGAATTCTCAGTCTCAAACAAGGATAACCCAAGAAAAAAATTCCCAAATTAATCGCAAGTCACTTTTGCGATACTACCTAATTTGAATTCCAAAGAAACTGTCCTCTCTTTACCAATTAGAACAGCTTCGAGCTTTTCCAAACAAGGTTAACTCTTCAATAAAACTTCACCATCTGCTCGAACTGCTAAAAGAAGAACCACAAGGATTTTTGAACCATCCGAGAAACAATCAACTCTGCTGCTTCCAAACTCTACTTTGATGATATTGCAAAGCTAAAAGATCCACTTGTCAGCACACCAACACTTTCGAGTTGCACTGCTGCCACGGCTATCCAAGACTTCCAAATCCAAATGCTTCTCGAAAACCAAAACCATCTACATACCACTCAATTAACCTCTGAGATGGCAGACAATCCAAAAGAAACACCTCACTTTCCTTAAGATACGACAAATGAGACCATGTCGAAGCAAAGCAACTTATAGACCTTAGTCTCATATTTCAAAACAGCCAACCTCCATATTGAAGATCCAGACAACTTCTACACAGACGAGTCTTCCTTGAGCAGGTAAAGACTGCTCCTCAACCACCTCTAAAACTGCTTCAAGAGAAAATTTCTACGGAAAATATCCAAGGATACTGCATCTCATCACGCAGTTACCAAGATATCATCACTTACTTCAACACTTCCATCTAATCCAAACTCAAGAATAATTCGCTTACCCGAGCGAAATCCAAACTTATTCTTCAAAGATAAACTCCGAATCTTCAAAAGATTTCCTTCGGATATCAGAGAATTCCTTACTCCAAATAACAAATCTCAATCGAGACGGTATTAGATCTACAGTCTCGACAAATACTTCCAACCTCAACATACGGATCTCATCCATTAGTGGTAGTCGTGTTGCACACACACCACTACTCCATCTATCTAACTCTAAAACTTATGTTGGAAAATCCGAACGGATAACCCAACAGATTAGGTAGATATATATATATATATATAGTTATATACAAAAATTACAAGTACGCTCTCTCAAGAAAGACACCACTACAGAGCCTAGGTATTCACTCAACCTAACGCTCCCTAAAGAAAAACACACTTCAGAGCCTAGGTATCCTAATGCTCTGATACCAACTGTGACGTCCTAGGCTTTTCAACCATCAGCAACGGCTCACGACCGGTAGGCTTTTCAACCATCCCAGCCCCGCTGTGGCTCACAGTGATACCTCGAATTTGCTTTTACGGCCACCCTCTCGAGTCGCAACCAACCCCGCAAGACCTTATACTATCCCCGGGGGCATGTAGGGGTAAGAGTCTCCCGTTCGCCACCTAACGCAAAGCGAGAACCCCCTATCACGCTGTAGTGTAGCAAATCCGATCCCGGTCTCATCGAATCCAAACGCCATTTTAATGTCCAAGTTGTACTTAAGGGATTTAACAATTAACTTATTCAGGATGATATAAACAGATAGATGAATAACATTATCATTATAGATAATTCATAACAAACATTCATCTCACAAAGCAGCATATCACATATCATATAGATATTCAAATCATCCAATATCATTCAATCACTCAATATCAATCAATATCCAATATCAACCAATCACTCAATATCAATCATTCATTCATAATAGAATTGATTAATTCTAATCAATTTAATTAACCTATAATTAAATTAATTACTATCCTTTAAACATTTGGATTATCTTAATCCTACTTCATTGATTTATTACAAATCAAATCCATTAATCATCTCCTAATGATCTTCCTTAATTAATCCTTCTTGATTAATTATCTTTAATTACATTCAAGTAATTATTCCTAACCATACTCAGTAATTAGCCTTCAATTGCTATCATTAATCACAATAATTAATGATCTTTCATTAATTAATTAACTATAATTAATTACATTAATCCCTAATTAATTACAATTAATTAATCATATTTAAATTAATTACTTTTATTAATTACTTTCATTAATTATATTAATTAATAATTCTTATTAATTAATAATCCTTTAATTAAATAATTAACTTGTAATTAATCACCTCATTAATCATAAACAGTAATTAACAATTTGTAATTACTTATCTTAATTAATTACCTTCTTAATTAATTACTTAATTATTAATTATTACTTAATTAAACAATTCTTAATTACATCATTAATTATATTAATTAATGATCTCTAATTAATATTTAAATTAATTACTTTTTTAAAAATTAATTCCCTTTAGTAATTAATCCACAATTTAAAAATACAATTATTAATCACCTTGATTAATATTAAATTAAGTAATTAACTAACCTTAATTACTCATTAACAAATTAATTATTCTATAATTAATTAACTTCATTAATTAATTCCCTAATTAATTACAAAAGTTATTATCCAAATTACTTATCCTAAATCTTCTTCACTAATTACATTTAAGTAATTATCATTTATTACTTCCTTAAGTAATATTGCTCCATTAATTACACTAAGTAATTACTCTTATTTAATCATTAAATGACTATCTTAAATTAATTAAACTAAATTAATTAACTTAAATAAATCACATTATTAAAATTAATTACAATAAGTAATTAACTCCTTAATTACTTTTTTTATTAAGTAATTATACTTAACAACTTACAATTGATTATCCTTAATTAATTAATCTAATTAATTATCCAAAATTAATTACATAAATTAACTTCTTAATTATCCTAAGATAATTATCTTATTAATTATCAACATTTTCCTTAAATACTTCCTTGAGAAATTTATCTTAGATTAATTATCATTAATCTTAATTAAAAATCAATTCAAGTCATTATTTAAAACAAATGAATAAGTAAATTCTTGATTATCTTAATTATTTCTAAAATAATTCATTACTTATTAACTTTCAAGTGTATTTAAATCATTACATTTTTAAATTTGATTCAAATTCCATTTTAAACTTTAAGATTTAAAATGTTTAACTATTTTAAACATTTCCAAATCTTTAAATAAATTATAAATCTTACAATACAAATGAAACATTCATTTCTTGAATAAAAGGAAAGTTTTAAACAAATTTCTCATTTTAACTTCAAGTTAAAATAAATCACTTTAATTCAATATTAAAGAAAGCTTTATAAAGATTTTATTTAAATTCAAACTTTATTTGAAATCAAATTTATTTTTAAAATCTACTTCAACTTTTCAATTTGCTCAACATTTAAATTTTTACAAAACTGATTTAAATTTAAGATTTAAATCCAAAGTAATCTTGAAAATCGTATTTAAACTTGATTTTAAACTTGATTTAAATTTAAAATCTTCATTTTAAAACTTAGGATTTCAAAGTTCATTAACTTAAACTTTTAAATTTAGCATCTCTTGTTTAAAATCCCTTCTTAATCAATTTAAATTTCATTTAAATTTCAAAACAATGCACTGTCGGTTTTTTTTTTAAAAACTGGAACTAACTTCTACCCAAGACCAAAACAATTTACTTCGAGTCTACACCTTAGTTGCTTCGAGAAATACATCATCTACTTCGAGTAAAATTCCCAAAGCTTCGAGAAAACATCTGCATTTAACCCACAAGTTCATCAGAACTTGTATGTGCACTGTGCACATGCACCAGCACCCTGGCCATCACCAGCCACCGTCACTAACTTCACCAAGCCACTGACCATCACCCCACTCGATCACGGCCACCCACATCTTCACAGCAGTTTGAAAATCAAAAGCCCAGTCAACCAAGCAAACCTGGAACTCCACTGCAAACCCAAGCGAAAAACCTGGCAACGTCGATCTCTCCCAAACCCGACCATCAGAACCGCCACAACTCCGGTAATCACCTCATCTACGAACCCTCTGCAACTTCCCAATGCCTTATGACACTCGATGCATCATAGAGGAGTCGAGGGGACATCAAACCCGACCTCTCCAAACTAGGGTTAAAACCTGTCATCAATCACCACTGTCGCCACCAGCCTTTGACCATCGATCTAATATTTTTCCCCCACTCACCTATCATCCTTCCACCTCCAGGCAGAACTACAACTTCCAATATCCACTAGATCACCAGAAAATCCCAAAAATCCCAATATTGTTCATCCCAGTCAAACTCATTTCATAGTTGATTAAAAAATGTGATTCTTGTTTTAAAAATCTTGATTTCCTACATGCTTTCAAATTGTGATACTGTTTCAATGTTTTAATAAGATTGATATTTGCTCATTTCAAATAGGACTGTTGTTTACAGAGGCAACAGACTTTTTTATTTATTTATTACAATCATAGTTATAAGCCTAAATCTAGACTAAACAAACAAGATCTGTACAACAACAATTTCTAACTGGAACCAAATCAAGTGATAAAGAATTTCTATTGAAAATCAAAGTTTACAGACAGAGGCTGATACACAGATATCATATATATATATTCATATGAATATTCACTATAATGCAACCATTCCAAACATTCTTATTTCTATCAAACCATATGCATTAGATAACTACACATCTCAACAGCAGTTTGTATATATATATTTTTATTTTTATGGCAGAGCAAAAGTTTAAATTTTTGGCAGTTTTGGTTTTCTAAAAGCATGTGCATTTGAACACTTGTGCATTTGAACTTTTCTTAAGTTTGATCTTTTAAAAGTCTGTTTTTAAAAAGTAGTTTACTCACCTATATTAAAGATGCAGAGATCAAATTCCCTGATGCATTTGCACTTGAATCTGCTTGCATTTCCTGGAGCTGCAGATTTCATTTGCTTCTGCCTGGCACTGATGTGCATTTGCTTCCAGTTGAAGATGTTTTCAGTTGTAGTTGATGCATGCAGACCCATACTCATATTTCAGATTTGAAGTTGATCTTGAACTTGATGAATGGATGCATTTGTTTGAAGCTGAACTTTGAATTGTTGAAACTTTGAACATGCATTTTGAAACTGAATGTATGCAGTTGTATCACTTGATGATGCATGCTAATCTTAGCTTCATATGTTCAGATTTGAAGAGGATGAGTGCATGCAGACTTTTGTTTCATTTGCTCAGATTTACATTGATGTTGAAACTGATTTCTTGAATATGCATGCAGATTTAAAGATTGAACTCATGTTGATGTTGAGGCTTTGTTTGAACATACATGCAGATTTTCAGATTTTGATTTTAAGTTTCAGATTTGCCATTAAACATGAAAGACTGAAGAAGGAAAGTTTTTGAGAAAACTGATTTTCTCCTTAAAATTTTTATTGAAAATAAAAATAAGTAATTTGCCACTTGTAGCTTAAAGATGTTGATTATTTTACAAGTGTATTCTTATGTTTTTAAAAGCTTAACACATATGCACTATGCATATAAAAATAGTTTCTTTATTTATGCATGTATTTAAATGCATTTAAATCCATTTCTAATTTATATTTAGTATTTTAAATGTATATTTACATATAAACTTCTTTATAAAATTATACATACTAATATTTATTTTAAAATAACATTTTAAAGCTAACTTCAAAAGAGAAATTTTTAAAAGAATAAGAAATGTTGAATTCAATTTATTTCATAGTTTTCAAATCAAATTATCATACTCTAATATAATAAACTTAGTCTTATTTCAAAAGAAAACAAATTTTTAAATAAAATAAAATAAACTCTTATTATAAAATACAATTTAAACTATTACATACTTTATCAACAAAATAAATACTTACTTATATTTCTTATGAAAATATAAGATAGACTTTTAAAATAAATTTTTGAAAAGCTTCAATACCAATTTTAAAATTAAATTTCCCAATTCACAATTTATTCAATACCAATTAAAAATCAATTCTTTATTTACAATGTATACACAAATATATATTATAAATAAAATATCTTTAATAAGTTTAGAAAGAAAATCTTATTATTTAAATATTTTTAACTTTGAAAACAATAAGATTCTCAAATTAAATTATCACTCATAAATTTTGAAAAGATAATATTTGCCTAACTAAATAATTATTAATCTTCAAAAGATAATTTCCATTTGAATAAGATTATTAAATCAATATTTCACATTTTAAAACAATTAATAATGGAAATTATTAAATAATTATTGCCCAAATTTCCGGGTCGTTACAACTAGGTAGTTTATATTCTTTTATAACAAATTCCTATATCAATTTGATATTGATATTCCAACAATTATAATGTTAAATCTCAATTTCAATAAATTCAATTAATTATAATTAATTCCAATAAATTAATTTGGTTCGATTTCAATCATTTTTATGTAACATCCCATTTTTAAGCCCAATATTTACTTAGTAACAAAAATAAAAATTTGGATTTATTTGTGAATTAATTTAGGATTTTCCAAAACAAATAAAAGTTGTGTTTATATATATGTATGTATGTATGTATGTATGTATGCATATGAGACAGATTGTAAAATGGAATTTGAATTTGAAATTCAAAAACATAATATCTTAAAATGAAATTGGATTTAAATATATATATATGTGTGTATGTGTGTGTATGAATGTGATTATTTATTTATGTATAAAAATTTGTTTCCAATTATTTTCTCTAAAAAGTTATATAAATATTAATAAAGGAAAAGGATAAATATAAATCAATAATACATATATATGCATATATATATATATATGAGTAATACATAAATAAATACATTAAAAAAACCATATTCTCATGCAAAATACAAATGTAAGCCATTAAGACATATAGATTAACAAGTGTTGAAATATTAACCTATAGTTTAACAAGTGTAATAGTTTTATTATGGAAAATAAACAAGTGTCAAGTTTTACAATTTTTCTTTTATTTTTAAAAATAATGAATAACAGGAAACAAGGTTATATGATCCCCCTCTCTAATTTCTTTTATTCTTCATTTCAAAAATCAAAAGCCTGTACAAAGCAGAGAAAAATTTAAAAAACTCAAACCTGTACAAATTTGTTTCAACCTGATTCAAAGATAAGCAAATCAAAGAAGAAGATCATTTCAAACAAATCAAACTTTCACAAATTTTAAAATCTGAAACAAGGATCTGATCAACTTAGTCCAGTAAAGAGAAATTCAACTCAACAAATTAAAATCTTCAACATCAAACAACAAAGGTCAAATCAGCACAATCAAGTACAGATCAAAAGCAAGAACAACTCAGACATTCAAATTTAAACGACTTCCACGTTCTCTGTTTCAAAATAAAAAGGTGAGTAAACCTTTGTGAAATCTGGATTTTAACCTATTGTATGAAATCATGCTTGAAGTAAAGTTAAAAATTGTTTGCATATGTATAAATATGTGTATATATGTATACGAATGTGACTGTTCATGTCCGAGAATAGGCATTTGCCTCTGTTCCAGTTTTTACAGGATTTCAAACCCGTTAAAAGTTCAAATTCTCTCTCTAGTCCTTTTTAGGTTTCAAGATTCAAACAAAATATGTTTCTATAATCATGTTTTAAGTTTTAAAAATAATTTTCAGCATAATTAATTTAAGCATTTTCTGGAAATTGGAAAATACAGGAAAAATCAATATATGTTGAAAATTTGAACATCATGATTTCCAGTTTTTTCTATATCACCAAATTCGCCTTGGAAAACCATGAATTTTAAAGGAAGAATTAGGATTTTTTAATGTCGTATTGATTGAGAAATTCGAGGTTGCAGGTTTCGAGTTTTGTGGCAAATTCTGGTGCTCGATGAACGTGGTGGTCTTGTGATCATGGCTGAGGGTAGCCAGGTGATGGATGAGCTCGGGAAAAATGATCAGAAAAATTTCTGATCATCGTGAAGGAAGGACGAGATCGATACAAGGTTTTAACCTATATTTTAGTCGATCGTATTCTCGAGACAATGGCGTCGTCAACGTCAAATCGGACTACACGGGTGCAAGGGGAATCGAGGCATTAGTCGTTGACGAAGCTTTGGACACGGTTGCATGGCCTCTGGTGGCCTGAGGCGATGGGATGAGGCGATCTTTGGTGGTTCAGTTTCATTCCA
Source organism: Allium cepa (assembly GCA_030765085.1). Taxonomy (NCBI): domain Eukaryota; kingdom Viridiplantae; phylum Streptophyta; class Magnoliopsida; order Asparagales; family Amaryllidaceae; genus Allium; species Allium cepa. The sequence goes on from CM060935.1 coordinate 67,831,108, forward strand.
GTTTGGGTCGAATGGCTCGATTGCAAATTCGTCGTCGTTTTGGGTTTTTAGGTGTTCGTGAGGCTCATGTGAATTGTCGTCGACGTGTTGAGTGTCACAGCGTCGACCAAAGGTGTAACGACCCGAAATTTTCAAACCCGAAAATTCCAGATAGTTATGAAAAAGAAGAAAGAGATAGAAAAAGAACAAAAACATCAACAACTCACACTCGCAGCGGATAAAATATAATTATAAATAATAACAGTTTGCAAAAGAATACTATATCTGTCGATTTACATTTTAATACATCAGAGTTACACACTTACACAAACACGGAATATACACAATTACCATATCATAGATATATAATAATATAACATAGCGGAAGCACTCCATACGTTCTTGCCATCCAACTCGCCTCCTGAGATCCAGATTGTACCTACCTGAAAATCTGTAATACTCGGACTGATCCGAGCATTACACCAAAGTAACACCCGGGTCAGGCTGGAAACCAGCGTGAGTAATCCTAACTAACTTGGAATACCAAAGCAACAACTTATATGAACCCGGGTAACTTATATCAATTTAACCAATTCACAATTTGCTATAGACAACACTTATTTCACATATCAATTTCTATGTACCAAACTTAGATAAATATTCCGGTCTACTTAAATCATTTCAATCCAGCCTATTGATTTCACAAATCAATATATAAATATTTGAAGTGGTTTCAGGGTATTTTCCAAACACCCGACCCGGTCTCTTCGAGACTCATATTATCCTATCCCAAGTTATTCAAATGAAATTCACAACATTTCATATTAGAGGTATCAATCCATTCAAAACATCCAATACCATTTCATCATCCATAAGCACAGCTTAATCCCATACAAATCCATTCAATTGATTCAAATTGAATTTCAAACCTCAATCACCTAGATTCCTTCATTTAACGTTAGTTAATTCCAAATCAATTAATTGGTCAACCCATCATTATTCATCTTAATTTATCACCCTGGATTAATTATCTTTCAATTTCATTCAAGCAATTATCTTTAATTAACTTCTCATAATTAATTTTCCTTAATCCCACTCAGTAAGTAATTCTAATTACTTCATAAATTAATTGATAGTATTAATTACATTAATCCTTGATTTCTTATATCACTTAACTTCTCATAAGTCGCTTATTATTGGTTCAAATCAGTTTTAACTTACCAATCTTTGATTACTTCATTATTTATATAAATTAATGATTACAATTATATTTTAATTTATCTAATCTAAATTAATTACTAAAATTCAACCACAATATTAATCATTCTCGATTTATCTCATTCTATAATTAACTATCTTTTTATTTACCTCATTAATAAATTAATTACTCCTTAATTAATTATCTTAATTAATCTCTTAATTAATTCCGCAAGTAATTATATTTTATTTATTACTTTAAGTAATTACTCATTCAGCCGCCCAATGATTATTCTTATTTAATTAAACTTCATTAATTTACTTAATCCTTAATTAATTAATTCAAACTCTCGACTACTAAAGTAATTAACCCGAATCATTAATTAATCGAATTAATTATCCATTTTAATTACCTTGCTAATTTGATGAATCACAAATCATCAAGTCCTTATCAACATTAAAATGGAAATATTTCCTTATTTATAACTGTAAGAAAAAAACAAGTTAAACCCCAAATACTTCGAGTCAAACCACATTTAACTCGAGATTCAACCAAAACAAAAGTTACACCATCATTTGTGCACGTCCAATCAATTAAATCACTCAACCAATTATTTGATTTTAACCGTTCAAATTTAAATATTAAACCAATAGAGTGAGATATACTCACCTTTGCTTTTAATTTGCAATCCACGTCCAACCGGCTCGCTTCTTTTCCGTTTATGACCTTGTATAAATATTAGATGATTTATTAATATTCAAACAAACATTACCGTTTAATAAATTTAATTCTAACTAATGATTTATTTTAGACAAATAATTAAATTCTTAAACTAACATTCTTGTATTATAACTATCATTCTCTTTCTACTGCAATTGTCTATTTCTACAGATATATATTTTTCCATTTTTACAGCAAACTACGAATTAACATAAAACTAAAACAAAAACTAAAAATTGACTACCTCAAAGAATAGAGAATAAAGTCGACCTCTGCTAGAAACCACCTCGCGGCCACCCCATTCAAGTCGCCTGCCATGGCCATTAATCTCGCCGAGCCCGGTGCCACTGCCTCGCAACCCACCTTGCCCTAGCCGAGCGCACCCCTCTACGTCGCCAACGATTACACCCACAACCTCCACTGAACACAGCTCTAACGGGGACGCACCATCGACCACCCTCATCCCTGTCATCGCGACAGTCGCGCCCTACTCCACAGCCGCACCTTGCTCACGACACGTAGAATATGTCGCGGCCTTAGTCGAGCACTTCAATATGGTCAGACGTCGAGAATGGCAATCAAACTTCGTACGAATTGATTTGGGAATTTGGGTTTTTTTTATATTATAAATTCGATTTCTGTCTTGCAGGATAAAGAAGGGAACGGGTAGATTATAAGGTTGGGAAACTTCTTGAATAAGCGTTAATAAAAATATCTACGATCATTTGACTTTAAGTTTTATTATATTATACAACTCCCAAAACGTCTTGATAATTTCCATTAAAAATTTTAAACTCTTCTTAAGGAATGCCGCTAGGTGATTATAAGGTCTTACCCGCATTCCGAACACAATGGAACGTGTTTCGGAGGCTAATTTGATTGTATGAGCGAGTTACAGAAGTAAATGATCAAATTTAAATTTAATCGATTAAAATAGTTCCAAGTGTTTCAAGCTGCCAGGGTCAAATGACAATTCCGATGGCTACGAAAATTGAAATCCGATAATAACTAACTATTACGGATCCAATGGAACTGGTTTCGTCGAATTCCGAGACTGTGCCTCGGAAGGCTATTTTTAAATATTAATTTAAACGATATATTATTAAAACTGAACAAATCATCTTTAAATTAAATTCCCACCATTCTATTATCTTCAAATTATTTTTAACTGGCTTAGAATCTCAGATTTAACAATTACTCAATTTCAATTATTAAATCAATATTTAAACTATATAATTCAATGATTTAATTAACAAGTAAATATTAATATCCTGAATTCCAAGTTAAAAGTAACTTTTAAATATTTAAAATCGATTAATTATTCCAATTTAATTCGTTAAAATTTCCGGATCGTCACATTCCTCCCCCCTTAAAAGAATTTCGTCCCCGAAATTACTAGTTAGGGAGAATGGACCAATACCCGTTTACCTCTTTCCAAAACTCACTATTTAACATCCTACCAACTATCTTTTTATTAAAAACCCATTATCACATCAACCAACCTCCCAAAACCTTTTATAGTTTCAAATAATATCCCTTTTGCTCAATCATCTAAATTTCAATTTAAAACCAAATTTTGAATTATCCAAAAATTTCTCAAATTTTTCTAACTCCCTAAATTCCCGAAAATTTTTGCCGGCATCTCCTTTGCGCGGCTAGCTCGGTACTACTACAAAAGGCCTCTACGGGCTCCCAAATTCCAAAAAAGAAAACAAAAGCCAAGTGGCTACATCAAAAACCCAATCCAATTTAATACAGAATTTAAATACTAACCTTTTAGTCGGCAATTCAAATTTACCCTTTGGAACCAAATCCAGTTTCATTTCCCTTTATAACCTGCATATCTTACTTAGCAACAATATCCAATTACAACCTTTCAAATTAATTGATACATTTCTTTGCATATGTTTCATACCCACTTCTATTCAAATTAGCTTTCTCATTTCTATATGAATTCAATTTATTTTCTATTTTGAATATTGAATTTGTATCTTTCATTTATAACTGATTTATATTAGTTTCATTTATTAATTCACTTTGGTTTCAAATTTAAAATTGTTTTGTCGTTAATAAAAATTTTCCAAAATTTTCCAAAAATTTCAGAAAATTTTGGCAGAGTTTCCTTTGTACGGAGGAGCTTTTGCAATTTGACAAGAGATATAAATATATATATATCGACCCACCCGGTCGGAAAAAGCAAAAACAGCTCATATTTCCTATTTTTATTGCGTAGGCGTACCTTATTTAGCATTTTAAGCAAGCGACTTATTAATTTTAGCAAATAGCGCAATTCAAATCCAGCCAAACGGCTTCTCAGTACCTGTACTTACTCAATTTAGATATGTAAGTGCCATATAAGAAAATCTATTTGCATCACACTTACTTTTAATAGCTAAACACAAGCATTTCACTTATATTCAATAGCTAAACACATATATATCAAAAGCAACAATCACCAAAATGCTTTCCATAAGCGATTTATATAACTTTTAAGCTAATTCAACTGCTTTTAATCAATTCATAAGTCACTTCATTCCGTTTCAATGGTTTGCAACTCAATTTCTTACATCCAATTGATTTTTAACTCAAACGAGCTCATATTTTTTTTTTTTTTTTTTTTTTTTTTTTTTTGGCAAGGCCGACGGGGTTGAATGGACCCCGACCATTTTATTGCAGCACTAATAGATACAGGACAAAAACAACAAAGAGCAAAGCTCAAGAATACGAAGGAAGACATAGCGCCACAAGAACAACAGGAATAAAAATCACAAAAGAAAGAAAAAACACAAAAAAAAAAACTAAATCCTATGGTAGGAGCAGTATATCCCAGGGTCAATAATGAAACTTTGCATCTCAAAGGCTTGTTTCATCACTTGTTTCATCCAGATTTTGAACACAACATCAGTTTTAACCATACTGACATCAAGAACTGTGGAGTTACATCCTTTCAAAACAGAATAGATGAAGCATTTCATCAGAACTATAATGAGTCTTTTCCCTTTACCCTTGTTTCCAGTTTTAGCATGTATGTTATCCCATTCAACACATTTGTCAGTAGAGGCCGTATATCTCGTTAGCTTAGTCAAAACCACATACAAGAGTTGCTTAATAAACTTACATTCAAAGAACAGACGTTCTACAGTCTCCACCTGCGTACTGCAGAAAAAACCTGCATTGGTAACCACCATTTCCATGCGTACGAGCTTGGCTCTAGAAAGAACTGCACTGAAAAGGACCTCCCAGAGGTGACTCAGAGAAGGAATGACAATAAGTAACGGACTTCTGGAAGCAGCAGTTTTTTGCTCACAAACGAAGGAGAGGTAAAGCGTTGAGTTCACAGTAGAAGCAAGCACGTTTCTATGAGTTATCTGGCAATTGAATATGTTAGGAGAAAGTTTAACATGCAGAGTGTCATATAGACACATAAGCCTACCATACACAGCCCCAATCAGGTTGTGAATAAAATTCCAGTTGTGATTAATATAGTGACCCGCATTAGTCGTCATCGTAAGATTTATCTTAGTCTCAAGCATGTCTGTGATATATATTTGGCGCATATAGATAAGCAATTTACATTCATCAAGAAAGTTTGCTTGATGACCACCACGTACATTGCCTGCTCCTTTGCATGTCATCATTGAATAACACGAGCATTGAGCATTTCTATTTTCATTCGCCTAGTTACTGCCTGCGACGAGGACAAATAGTTAGGGATAGAATCAGATAGGGGGGTTCTTTCCATACTAGATGTAACATCTGACTTTGGTGAGGTTGTGGGATTCGTTTTAGTAGGAGTGGTTTCATGAATTGGCAAGGGGGGTGGTGGTTTGTATGCCAGAGGAGGTTTTATTTTGGAATAAATGTGAGTTACTGGTTGATTGAGAGATTTATCATTCAGTTGGGAGGGAGAGATAGCAGTTTGAAAATTCGGTTGATAATCTGTGCATGTCGTTTCCTCCTTGTGCATGCCTGTTTGCTTTGATGCTGTTATCCTTTGCTTCATTTTCATATTTCTATTCTTTCCATTTTTCTTTCCACTGTTATTGGGATCCTCTTCACTTTTACTCTTCCTGCTATTTCCATCTTCACTATGATCTGCCTCTCTTGGTTCAGGTATCTGCATAATATTCACGTTATCTTGCTTTTGCACATTTTGGACTGCTTCCCCTTGTGTTTCAACTGAGTTACTCCTATCTTTGTTTTTCATCTGACTTTCTGCTGTCTCTTGCATTACCATTTCTTTATATGCTATTTCATCCTGAATGTCTTCTTTTTGATTCTCTTCACACATATCGTTCATGATTCCTTCCTCATCTATATTAAGCAGTGCTTCAAATTGATTAGTGGTTATGAGATTGTCTACCATGTTATTATCTTCAGTACTCCCATCACTTTTAACAGTATTTACCCTGTACACCTCTTCATCAGTTACTTGGATGATATCAGTAACACTTGCATTTGCACATTCAGTAAGAACTTCACTTTCAACTATTTCATTTCCTTTGTTTTCACTATTAGGTTCTTCATTGTTACACACTTCTTTTCCTCTTTCAGTATCCATTTTGTCAGAGACATTATCTTTCTCGTGCTCTTCACTTCTGCCTTTGCCTTGTTCCATTTTTCTTTCATTTGCCAAATTTTCTTTTCTCCTATCCTTTACACGCTGCCATTTTCTAATTACACGCTTCTGTAGCGGCTTTACATTCCTCTTAACTTGACCTTTTTCTGTGATTTCTCTTTCCTTCCCTTTGCTATCAATGTCCCTATTTTCCTTTTCATTAGCTTTATGCCTTATCTCCATCCTGTCACAACAATCAGTTTCATGACCAAAATTTTTGCATATCACACATACATCTGGCCTCCACAAATATTGTACATAAATCTTTTGTGTTCCTCCTTCCACCAGCTTGACTAGAAACTCATCCACTAGTTCCTTATCTGGTTTAACCTCAATCAAGCATTTAGCATAGGTCAACCTCTCCTGCTTTTCCGTCATCGCATCCATGCATAACAATTTTCCCAAGTGACTACTTAACCAGTTGATTCCCAGTGGCGACCAAGCAAATAACGGAAGATTGTACAAATGAACCCACACCGGAACAGAGGAGACTGTACCAGAGACATTACTAATTGACGCATCATATGGCTTGACAATGAATAACTTATTATTCATGATTATTGGGTCACTCTGTATTATCTTATTCTTGTCATCAGAACAAGAGAAGTTAAATAAGAAGATAGTACCATCAGATTTGACCGTGACAGATCCTCTCAACTTCCAGATGGTTTTAAGCTTTTGAATAACAGCTGTGTAAGATAGCGGCTTATCAAGGAAGAATCCAACTAAAGTTTCATTCCAGATTCTATCTCCAGCTTCAATAACTTCATGAGTCGGCACTAGAACTTCATTTCATATTCAGGGCATAAATCAACGGGAACGTACTTCCCAGCATTTTTAGGTTTATTCTTAAAAAGTGAAGACCACGGTCGTTCACCTAGAGAGGAGGAAAAGGGCACAGAGGTTTGTGGAGGAGGGTAAGCATCAGGAGGACGTTTGGGAATTAAGCCTGGGGGAACAAGAGATTTAGGACGTTGGTCAGATGGTTCAGAATGATTTGGAGGAGCAACAGAGGGAAGTAAAGTTTCGGTGGTTACTGGTTTGATAGGTGGAGGTGGCTGAAGGTTAGCTGAACTTGAGGGGAGATCGGAGTTGCTGGGTGAACTTTGGACAGAGATGGAACGGACGAGAGGGTTGACTTGAGAGGTGAGGGGAGGTACGTCTGGGTTGGCAGAGTTGGTAAGGAGAAGGACATTGTGCGGTAAGGAGAAGGACATTGTGATAAAACTTTGGGGACAGGGAGACTATCAAACGAGCTCATATTCACTTCAATTTATTCTAAAACCAATTTATTTAGTCTCTATCAATTCACAGAAATTTAATTACTTTTATTTACGTCATACGACGCTTCATTCTATACAAATTTGACAATATTCGCTTAATAGAGTATTTATTTAGTTTATAACTATTTTAAATTAATTTCAACCCATTTTGCATTTAATTCCATTTCTTTTCTAAATTATTTACGAACCATTCATTGCATTTTATTTTATTTCAGCCTTGGATCCATCCAAAACAATTTATTAGGCTTTGCTCATTCAAACACATAAATTAACGACCATTTCCAACTTAATTTAATCCAAGCTTTCATTTAATGGGCTTTCACTCTTATTCGAAGCCAAGCTTCCATAAACTTTTAACTTAAGTTAATTTGCTTTAATTTATCCCAATATCAAACTTAAGTTTACTTCGCTTTGATTCTCATTTAATCAAATCCCATTAAATTTAGTTAGCCCATCCACTTTAATTTTTATTTTTATTTTAATTCACCTTCTCAATTTATCAAAATAATAACCAAGCACATACTTATCTCATTTGAACTTCAAATTAATAGGCCACCGAACTTAAGTTCAGTCTGATAATCTCATTCCAAACACATCTTTGATTTAGTTTTTTTTTTATAATCAGACTCCATCTATTTATTTCTTAAATCAATTAACCCATTTATTTACCCATTTAAAATTTTTGAATTCATCTACTTAACTCATTTCTAATTTATTTTATTAATACAGAGTCATTTTCAATTAATTTCCATTCACTTGGGTTTTGTTTTTGCAACTCAAACTATTTCTATTATAATCACTTCTCTTAAATCCAATCTACTTGCAAATCTCATTAAATATTATTCAAATCACCCTTGAATTTTATTTATAATTCAAACCATCACATTTTGTTTTCAATCCAACCCTATTTTATTTTTACAACATCTCTTCTAATTTATTCCATTATTAAATTCAAGTCGAGTTCTATTTACAATTTGAATTCATTTCCAAACTCCATTATTAATTTACAATCCATTTATTTACCAAAGTTAAATTTTATTCATATATTCAATCAAACAATTATTTAACCAATTAGCTTATTTTCAACTTCTAAATCGATATTCGATTTTAATGACAAAGAACCACTTCTTAAAATTCGAGTTTGGATTTCCTTTTATTTCCTCAAAATTCGAACATCTTTATTTAAAAATTTTAGAAATGCTTTTAAATTCACATCATACTTAATAAAATAGCTCTTTATAAAAATACTTTTTATAGCTCGATGTCTCAACCAATCCATCCTTGTTCTCACAGAAATTCAGTCATACGTTGATCAGGCGTAGGACTGAAAATCTATAAGTACTTGGTAAACCCGTTTTCAACATCCAGTGAAAATACTTGGAAACTAATTTTATTGAAAATATAGAAAACAGTTTTTGAAAATAGAGTAAATATCTTTGGTGACAATGCTCTGAAAATCTTCACCCCCATCCATGGTCACAGTTACATACCAGGGTTACGTTGTCGTCACAACAAAAGTCCATGCAACTGCAGGCTCTCCGCGGCCTCTTAATTACGCCATGGATCCCACACAACAAATCACAGTTACATTCAGGGTTACGTTGCCGTCGCAGCAAAAGTCCATGTAACTGCAGGCTCTCCACGGCCTCTGATTTCGCTGTCGAAATGAAACTTCTCCACTCCTACATACGTCGGAGTTTACCGATATAAAATCAAACGCAGACTGTTGGCTCTCAGCGGCACACACGACTTTCACTATGTTATACCATAGGTCGCAGTCTACAGATATAAAATCATACGCAGACTGTTGGCTCTCAGCGGCACACGTGACTTCCGCTATGGTATACACTACTCATAATCCTCAGGAACTAGTTTTGTCCGGACTCCTCACAAGATCAACTTTAGAACCCCCCCCCTTGGGGCTCAAGGCAGCACCACCCAGTGGCACTCCTGAGAAGTTCATTTCAAGGGAGCACCCTTTTTCCCCGGAGCCATCATCAAAACACTTTATACTGTACAGATATAGTATCTTCAAATCATACACCTAGTATGATCTCATACAAAGCTCCTTTACACAAAATCGACTATCCCAAAATCGATAATTCACAAACTAGGCTTTCCAAATTCAATATTGATTTTACCCAAAAATCAAAAGCCTTTCCAAATTGAAAGGTTCCTAAAACCCTTTCCAAAATCCTCATAAGATCCTTTATATATATATACAGATATATATAATTTTTAAAACCTTGGATTATTTCAAATTTGTATGAAATTCCCTTTATACTTCAAACACTTTCAAAATCCTTTTTGTTCCAACAATAGATTCAACAAGGGGAGAATATATAACAAAGATATAACTTTGTTTACCCAAAATCAAATATTCAAATTTGATTACTCTTTCCAATATCAATTTCCTTTCTATTCACATTCACTTAAATTTTCATTCACTTATACACATTTGCCTTAATCCCCATTTGGATTATTACCTCAATTCTTATCCTAGTTGGGTATTTAATCAATAACAGTTTGAACTCCGACCAGTTTATACTTAGGAAATAGCTCGAAAATTTAAAAATAGATAAGTAGTTGAAAAATAATGATTAGTTTGCAAAATAACTGTAAAATAGTTAAATAACTTCAAAAAAAATTAGATAATTTCAAAATAGTTGTAAATTAGTAATTAATTTGTAACATGGTTAAGATATAGTAATAAGTTTAGAAAATAGCTGAAAAATGGTTAAATAGCTCCAAAATAATTATAAAACAAGTATAAAATAATTTGGCTTTGAGAAAGAAAAGTTGTATATATTTAATAGCTTAGAAAAATAAGCTTATATCAAAACAATTTATATTAAAACTAGTCAAGAGTCAACTGTTCACTTTCCCAACAATCCAATGTAAATTTACACTTCCATTTAATTGACTCAATTCTAACTTGAATAACTCCAAATTCCATTGGACTTGATCTATTCCCAATTCAAGTTGAATCAATCTTAATTCCTTTCCCAGTTTAAATCAAATTCCATTTAATTTTAATCCTGTTCAATTTTAATTATAATTTCATACTATTCCAATCAATTTGAGTTATTATCGATTTAATTTCAGAATCCAAATCACTTCAATTTAATCAATCCAATTTCCCATTTAAAATTTTGAACTTATACATCGTCAATCACCAATCCAATTACTTCAAACCAAATTCAATTTTAAACTAATTCAATTAAATCTTGAATTTAAACTATCTCGAATTATAGAAATTCGAGTTAAATTCTCAAAGGTTGGTTTAACTCTTTAAACCAAATTAACCTTTAAATCAAAGTGTTTAATCATTTTAATTTCTGAGCCCAATTTCTCAAAATTCTCATTTGAAATTATTTTTACTTATGTATTTCAAGGTTCAATAAAAATTTTTAAAATTTTAATTTATTATTCAATCTAATTTTCCAGTTTGAAGCCAGTTCTTAACAAGTTTATTTTACAATTCAATTATTCAAATTTATTTTATTTTATTTATACAATTCCATTCTCAATTTAAAGATTTTTTTATTTATTTACAATAGGATGATATCATCCAATTTATTTTAAAACGCCCATCTATTTTAAATTTTTAGACCTCAAACCCTTTCGAGATCACACAAATTCCCAATTCAAATCAACCATTTAACTTTCCGAGTTAAATTCCAATTTCGTCTTGAAATTTCCAATTCTGGTTGTTTAACTTCCCCAGAGTTAAATTCCAATTTACATAATCTAATCAACCTTGCTCAAATTGAACTCCCGTTTCAATCTTCAAAATTCTTTCCCTCTTATAGGTTCAAAACTTATATCTCTTAGAGTTTATTTCAAATTATCTTTGATCTCATGTATATCCATACATACATACATATTTATTTCTTGGCCCTTCCAGCCATGTTTTAAAATTATAAACCACCCCTTGTTTTAAATCCAAATCAAATTTCCAAACAACCCATTATTCGCAACAAGTCCCAGCTATCCAAATAATACTTGTTTATTATTTTTCATTACTTCGAAACCAAATTTTCAAATTCTGGGATTAAATTTAGAAATTCATTTTTAATCACTTAAATTTTTAATTTGGTTGTATTTCTATTTCTACCAAATTTAATTCCAATTCAAGACTTCAGTTTTATTGTATTATATTACTTCTTAATTTTAATTTCAATAATTAACAACCAATCACCTTTATATTAATTAGAAGGAAATATTGCTTATACATCAAAAAAAATATTTTTATATAAAATCATTTAAAATCTTTTTATAAGAAAATAACAAGTACGCGTTCATATAGATATACTCAACTCATTCTAGAGTACTTTGGACTCTATTAATGAGTAACCCCCACCAGAGCCAAGGTTCTCGCTTAACCTTTCAGCTCTGATACCAACTGTAACGACCCGAAATTTTCAAACCCGAAAATTCCAGATAGTTATGAAAAAGAAGAAAGAGATAGAAGAAGAACAAAAACATCAACAACTCACACTCGCAGCGGATAAAATATAATTATAAATAATAATAGTTTGCAAAAGAATACTATATCTATCGATTTACATTTTAATACATCAGAGTTACACACTTACACAAACACAGAATATACACAATTACCATATCATAGATATATAATAATATAACATAGCGGAAGCACTCCATACTTTCTTGCCATCCAGCTCGCCTCCTGAGATCCAGATCGTACCTACCTGAAAATCTGTAATACTCGGACTGACCCGAGCATTACACCAAAGAAACACCCGGGTCAGGCTGGAAACCAGCGTGAGTAAACCCAACTAACTTGGAATACCAAAGCAACAACTTATATGAACCCGGGTAACTTATATCAATTTAACCAATTCACAATTTGCTATAGACAACACTTATTTCACATATCAATTTCTATGTACCAAACTTAGATAAATATTCCGGTCTACTTAAATCATTTCAATCCAGCCTATTGATTTCACAAATCAATATATAAATATTTGAAGTGGTGTCGGGTATTTTCAAACACCCGACCTGGTCTCTTCGAGACTCATATTATCCTATCCCAAGTTATTCAAATGAAATTCACAACATTTCATATTAGAGGTATCAATCCATTCAAAACATCCAATACCATTTCATCATCCATAAGCACAGCTTAATCCCATACAAATCCATTCAATTGATTCAAATTGAATTTCAAACCTCAATCACCTAGATTCCTTCATTTAACGTTAGTTAATTCCAAATCAATTAATTGGTCAACCCATCATTATTCATCTTAATTTATAGCCCTGGATTAATTATCTTTCAATTTCATTCAAGCAATTATCTTTAATTAACTTCTCATAATTAATTTTCCTTAATCCCACTCAGTAAGTAATTCTAATTACTTCATAAATTAATTGATAGTATTAATTACATTAATCCTTGATTTCTTATATCACTTAACTTCTCATAAGTCGCTTATTATTGGTTCAAATCAGTTTTAACTTACCAATCTTTGATTACTTCATTATTTATATAAATTAATGATTACAATTATATTTTAATTTATCTAATCTAAATTAATTACTAAAATTCAACCACAATATTAATCATTCTCGATTTATCTCATTTTATAATTAACTATCTTTTTATTTACCTCATTAATAAATTAATTACTCCTTAATTAATTATCTTAATTAATCTCTTAATTAATTCCGCAAGTAATTATATTTTATTTATTACTTTAAGTAATTACTCATTCAGCCGCCCAATGATTATTCTTATTTAATTAAACTTCATTAATTTACTTAATCCTTAATTAATTAATTCAAACTCTCGACTATTAAAGTAATTAACCCGAATCATTAATTAATTGAATTAATTATCCATTTTAATTACCTTGCTAATTTGATGAATCACAAATCATCAAGTCCTTATCAACATTAAAATGGAAATATTTCCTTATTTATAACTATAAGAAAAAAACAAGCTAAACCCCAAATACTTCGAGTCAAACCACATTTAACTCGAGATTCAACCAAAACAAAAGTTACACCATCATTTGTGCGCGTCCAATCAATTAAATCACTCGACCAATTATTTGAATTTAACCGTTCAAATTTAAATATCAAACCAACAGAGGGAGATATACTCACCTTTGCTTTTAATTTGCAATCCACGTCCAACCGGCTCGCTTCTTTTCCGTTTATGACCTTGTATAAATATTAGATGATTTATTAATATTCAAACAAACATTACCGTTTAATAAATTTAATTCTAACTAATGATTTATTTTAAACAAATAATTAAATTCTTAAGCTAACATTCTTATATTATAACTATCATTCTCTTTCTACTGCAATTGTCTATTTCTACAGATATATATATTTTCAGTTTTACAGCAAACTACGAATTAACATAAAACTAAAACTAAAACAAAAACTAAAAATTAACTACCTCAAAGAATAGAGAATAAAGTCGACCTCTGCTCGAAACCACCTCGCGCCCACCCCATTCAAGTCGCCTGCCATGGCCATTAATCTCGCCGAGCCCGGTGCCACTGCCTCGCAACCCACCTTGCCCTAGCCGAGCGCATCCCTCTACGTCGCCAACGATTACACCCACAACCTCCACTGAACACAGCTCTAATGGCGACGCACCATCGACCACCCTCATCCCTGTCATCGCGACAGTCGCGCCCTACTCCACAGCCGCACCTTGCTCACGACACGTAGAATACGTCGCGGCCTTAGTCGAGCACTTCAATATGGTCAGACGTCGAGAATGGCAATCGAACTTCGTACGAATTGATTTGGGAATTTGGGTTTTTTTTATAAATTCGATTTCTGTCGTGCGGGATAAAGAAGGGAACGGGTAGATTATAAGGTTGGGAAACTTCTTGAATAAGCGTTAACAAAAATATCTACGATCATTTGACTTTAAGTTTTATTATATTATACAACTCCCAAAACGTCTTGATAATTGCCATTAAAAATTTTGAACTCTTCTTAAGGAATGCCGCTAGGCGATTATAATGTCTTACCCGCATTCCGAACACAATGGAACGTGTTTCGGAGGCTAATTTGATTGTATGAGCGAGTTACGGAAGTAAACGATCAAATTTAAATTTAACAATTAAAATAGTTCCAAGCGTTTCAAGCTGCCAGGGTCAAATGACAATTCCGATGGCTACGAAAATTGAAATCCGATAATAACTAACTATTACGGATCCAATGGAACTGGTTTCGTCGAATTCCCAGACTGTGCCTCGGAAGGCTATTTTTAAATATCAATTTAAACGATATATTATTAAAACTGAACAAATCATCTTTAAATTAAATTCCCACCATTCTATTATCTTCAAATTATTTTTAACTGGCTTAGAATCTCAGATTCAACAATTACCCAATTACAATTATTAAATTCAATATTTAAACTATATAATTCAATGATTTAATTAACAAGTAAATATTAATATCCTGAATTTCAAGTTAAAAGTAACTTTTAAATATTTAAAATCGATTAATTATTCCAATTTAATTCGTTAAAATTTCCGGATCGTCACAAAAGGTGGTCGGAGCTATGTGCAACGTGCACATGTACATGTGTGTATCTGGGTTCATTATGAAGTTTGGGAAGAAAGGCATTGCCTCGGGGTCCAACTCAAAGTCAAGCTGGGATATGCGCGAAGACGCAGGTGTAAGATTTTTGCTCGGAGTTTTGTTCGGGTGTGACTCGTGTAAGACTCGGGTCTGAAAAGTTTTGGTGAAATACCAAGTTTTAAAATTTTAAAACTAATCAAGTTTTAATTTAAAAAAATTTCTTAACTTATTTCTTTTAAATAATTAAGGTTTTGTTTACGTTTGGATTAGTGAAGGTTCTTATAATTAAATTAATTAAGTTTTAAATGTTTTGAATAATGTATAACCTTTATTTTTAAATTAACTTAAAAAATATTAATTAAGGAGTTGATTAAGAAGATTAAATGTTTTTAAATTATTAATTAACTTGAATACCTTAAGTTAATTTATGTGTTAATGTTAATTAATTATAAAGTTTGTTAATTAAAGATTTTTAATGATAATTAAGTGATTAATTAAGAAAAATGATTTATCTTTTAATTAATTAAAGTTTAAGTAATTAAAGATTAATTAATTAATAACAGTAATTAAAGATAATTACTTAAAGAATAATTACTTAATGACAGTAATTAAAGATTAATTAATTTATTAATTGATAATTAAAGGTTAATTAAATAATAATTAAGGTTAATTAATAAATAACTAAGATTTATTGATTAATAATTAAGGGTTAATTAATCTATAATTAAGAATAATTAATCATTAATTAAGGATAATTAATAAATGTAATTATGTGATTAATTAATTATAATCACACAATTAATTAATCTTGCTTATAGATGTTGAATTATCATTGAATGCCTTGAGCTGATTGATACCTCTAATATGTGATTGTGATACTTTGAAATGTAAATTGCTGTGAATTGAATTGTGATATCTGTGGTATATTTCTGTGTAAATGTGAAAACTGTTGGCCTTTAAACGGCAAATGAATTTCGATGCGACAGGGAGTCGGATTCCAAATGGTTATCCGAAACCCACATCGATTCTTAATAGTGAATCTTTGTGACTTTTGTATCCACGTGTTTTTAAAACAAACGCTCATTATTCAGATTAGCCGGGAGAGGACTTTATGTCATAAAACCCGTTCGAATTAATGATACGACGAATTGGAGTGCATTTGAAGACGGTGGTGAAGACCGGGTCTTTTCGAGAATGAAAGGATTACCAATCGATTGTCTCTACACTGAGTTGCTCCGGTATAGAGATATCCATATGTGATGGTGAGTCCGGTCGGGATTATGGATACCCGGATTGCAAGGGCTTCTTCCTTTATTGGACGAAGTGTCTTCGGTTCCATTCAGACCCATGATGGACTTGTATGGTTGTATGTCTAACATTACACTTTGAGATATAAAGCTGATTTCTATCAAATACATTTTTGTTTGGTAGTGGAGAATTCATTCTCTTAGCTTAACACCCTTCTTTGAGATGTATGAGCTCAGAGGTTATGTAGTTGAAGGTTATTAGTAATATTCTCTCAATTTGGTAGTGTGGCATGCTGAGCGCTGATCATTTGTTGATCAAAGCATGATTTTTGTGAAAAGCGTTGCTCGTGGGACGAGATTTCATCGAACCTCACACCTCGAAAATGGTTGAAACAGGAATGGATGCAGCAAGGTTATGAGGGTCGCGCCCTTTAGGGTATGTGCATTTCCTTCTGGATAATAAGTGGCATACTGGTATGGAGCCCAGATAATTTGCTTTGTGGTTGTTGGCGTTGAGAGCCCTCGATAAAGGTCGGTTACGACCGGGGGATGGCATACTCGTGACAGTTAGTAACCTAGTTACAAAGGTAACCCGGCCTTGTGTTGGCAAAGAGCTGGTTAAGTTCTCAGGGCGTCCCTCCAGAGGCATACCCATTCGGTGAAGGAAGTTCCTTAGCCTTGACCATTTGTTGGAAATCATATCACCCAATACGTGCCCCGTACGGTTTTAGTTGTAGCGCCTGCCATTTAACATGGTAGCTATACTAGGCATACTATAATGGTGGGGAAAGAAGCCTCAGTGGATGAGCGCAGCTGTGTGGGATGATTTTGTGAAATGGTGGGGAAACGAGGAGTTTCAGGTAAATTTATCAAATGTTTAATTTACATTCTTCTACGCAAATACTAACTAGAAATGTTAAACAATTTTTGTTTTTAAATTAAATTTACAGAGGCAGTCGGAGAGGAACTCAGCCAATAGGAGCAAGAATCCTGTCACACATCGTGGTGGTTTCAAGTCATTTCAGCATCATAGAGAGGACTTGGTATATTTATTAATTACGATTATAATTTAAAGATTTTAAGTTCTAAGTTGTAGATAATGTAACAATTTATATATATAATATATATGTATATGGACATATTTCAGGAGAGACAGCGTGGTGGTGCTTCTGTGAGTTACTGGGATGTTTTTGCGCATACTCATGCGTTGAGCCAGGTCGACGAAGAAGGCAACGTTTCATACTCCCGAGATCATGATGCCAAAGTGTAGTCCGCATATGTAAGTAACATAATGACTTAACACTTATATAAGTTAATTAAAATAATGTTATCTAAATTCAACTTATTTTGCATAACAGCATAAGTTTCAACAAGCACGGACTTCCATTCTCGAGGGCTCTGGGCGCGACGAGTTGACCGCCGATGAGGAGGACGTAATTTTTGAGTCTGTCATGGATCCAGCGGCACATGGCAGACGCTATGGTTTTGGGAATCAATCGGTAATAACTTTAACTTAAATTTTAAAATAATTTTTCTGAACCAACTGTTGCACATTGTGATGGATTATAGTAAACACGAATTATAACTATTAAACACTGATAATTTAAATTTTATTTACAGGCTAAGACGGCTCAGATTGAGTATCAGAGGACTCAAGATAAGGAGGAGATTGCACAGCTTAGAGCCCGGGTTGCCGCGCTCGAGGAACGCAATATCCATACCGAAGCCAAGACGAAGGAGCTGAACAGGCGTGTTACGGAGTTTATGGAGCAATACGGCCGGTTTCCGTCTTCTGGTGGTTCTGGAGGAGAGTGATTTCGGGTATGATTTGATTTGTTTTGCTATGGACATGTATATTTGGAGAGTGTGAGGATTTGATACATTCTGATGTTTTGGATGTAATTTTTGAGATGTTGACGTAGTAGTTTGGATATTGTTGGATGTTGATGTTTTGTTGGATGTTGATGTTGGACTGGACGTTTTGTTGGATGTTGATGTTGGATGGTTTATGTTGTTTATGTTGATCTGTATTGTGTATATTGATTAGTATATATGCTTATTACTTAAATTTACTATTATGATTGATTATATGTGAGATATGTTGTTGTATATGTGCTCGAAATTGAGCTTTTATGAGATATACGATGTTGGAGGTGGCTGGAAGCATGCATTGTTGGTTCTGTAAAAAAAACACCCAGATTTCCAACGTCCTCCAACGTCCACCAACGGCCTACTGGCACAATTATTCCAACGTCTTTCAACGTCCTCCATCGGATTTTCCAACGTCTCTCCAACGTCCAATTTGGTCAACATCTTCTTCCACGTGGACAACCTGAACGGTGGTATAAGCGCGTTGGTTCCATTGGTGGACGTTGGACGCCGTTGAAATGTATACCAATGGCGTTTCCAACATCTACCAACGGCTTTCCAACGGCCTCCAACGTCCGGCCGCCGTTGGAATACACTGTGTTTCTTGCTGTGTAAGTTTAAGCCAATCACATATTCGAAGTCATCTTGCGTTATGGCCTGACAACTCAAACCATATTTGGCTGAAATGATACAAGCGTGTCTTTTCATTAAATTATGAAAAGATCAATTTGGTACTCTACCCTTCCAACTTGAATGTCGATTGAAAAAGCCATCGAATCTTTTTTGAGCTAATTTTTCCTTCATCCCAGAACTTTTAATGCTTCACAGCTCCATAATTTTTAGCACCAGCAAGTCCTAAACACACTGGCATATTGACTATTCTAGCTAGTCCACCATAATCAGTTCAAAATGTATAGGTTGTGTAATTGTTTTCCAACTTCAATAAAATTTTAAATGAAAATATTAATAACTTTTTAAATTCAGTTTTTAAATCAAAATTTTTGACTTCCAACTTCACTTTTTCGCAAATCTAGCAGGATTTTAGAATTATAAAATTCTCTACTAATTTTAACAAATATTTCATTCTAATAAAAATCAAGAAACTTTCTTTTCGATTTAAACTTTATCCAAAATGGTTCAGTTTAAGTTAGAAAAGTAGGCATGTAAAATGTATCTATTTAAGTTTTACATTTATAAATAAGAAATTTTCACAAAAGTGTGTTTTTCGATTCAAAATATGACAAAAATATTTATAAAATAAAAGACATTCAAAAATGACTTTTACTTATTTTTTAATTTTACCTTTCAAAAGTTTCTTTATCGAAAACAAAGTACACAACAAAATATAAGTGTAACAATATGCCTTGCACTAAAAATTTTACAAAGAATAAAAGCTTTAAAATAGTTATGAAAAAGCATTTCTTGTTAATTTTTCCCATATTTGAAGCTTAAAATAAGGGGTTACTGGTTCAATACATTAAACAAACTTCAACTTCTATATTTTTTAAAAAATCTCAAACATTAATGTTTGTAATTTTCTAGAACACATTTAAAAAAAAAATTGAATGCTTTAATAGAGTAGATAAAACAACATAACTTACACAAGCCCAACTAGTTCATATAATAATCCTCCAAGGGCATACGGTTTTAAATCATCTTCTTCAAAAATTGGCTATCTTTAGCCTATACTCCAATATAATATCCAAATCTAATTTATGAATATTTTAAATACTAAACTCTTAATTTGATGAGTCTTCCCCCATGCTTTTATTATGCCTTATCAATATCACGCTATTTTTATGGTCTAAAGACATGTAATTTATTCATAATCGCTACTTGGTATATGGACCCTCCATTAGCAACTCTTTAATGAGAAAATTTAAGATATGTGATATAATTATATGTCATCCCATAATTTTATAATCCTAATATTTATTTAACTCATACTTATTTACTTGCATAAGGGATAAGCCAACAACTACTTCTACAAGTCAAAATATATGGAGCGTGGCTTGTGTCTATGTATATATGCTAGAAAATTACAAATATGCTCTCTCATGCATCCAAATTTAGTAGGAATCTCTTTACCTAATTTCTGTTTATTAGTCCTTGAGATGATGGTTTTGATGACAACAACCTTAGGACTTGTTATAAAATATAAATACTAACATTACAGTTTAGATATATATGTATATGCAGGATATAAACATGCAGGTACCAAGAATGAAGACTATAAAATATAGAGATTCAAAACTGAATATATCAGAATTGAAGACTCGTGAGTATCAAGATATCAAGAGTTCAAGATTTTAATAGTACAAGATAAGTATTAAGTCTAGAATTATGTCAAAACTTCTTGAAAGCACTTACATCTTCAGTCGAAATTTATTCGTGGAATGGAATCCACTACAAGCCTGTTAGAGCGATGGAACCCTAGTGGGATGGAACCCATGACAATATCTAGTGAAACATATAGTGGTCCTATTTGGTATCCATAAATTTTATAAAAATGTTTTTAAAAAATATATCTCTTGTTTTTAAAAAATATTTTCAAAACTTTCTTTTCAAAAAGACATCTCTCTTGTTTTTATATATTTTAGCCTGAAAACTATTTTTATCATTTTTAATATTTTGATTAAAATTAGTCCTTGTTTTTATGCCATCTCTTGTTTTAAATATTTAACTTTAAAATATTTATATACTCAGATTTTAAATCACTTTATAGACTAAGATTATATATATTAAAAATTACTTTCTAAACTCTTTATATGTTTAAACTATATTCAAATATATTTTACAAAGTTTAGAAATTGTTTTGACAAATTATAGAAACTAATTTTAATAAGAAAATCAAAACATCAATTTTTGCCTTGAGATATCGACATACCTCAACCCCCAATGTCGACATGGTGTCCGTTATTTTCAAATTTTAATTTTCAAAAGAAGTGTTTATTCATCGTATTCTTTCACGAATAGATATAGTTGTTGATCTCTATAAATACCAGTAAGTTCTAAACGAATTTATCATCATATTTCATTTATTTTTTCTCCTCTTCATCTTCCACATTTATTCTAAAGAATCCTAAATTATGCTCTGCTGAAATACCAAGTGAATCAAACTTGATTATCTCTTGTTTGATTCTCCGCCACCATCTCCATGAGATCTCAGTGCTATCACTACAAGAAAAACCATTTACGGTTGCAAAAAACTGTGGCGTTTTATCATAAATGCAACCAAAAATATTTTTCCCAAAATATGTATCATGACTGAAAATTTTTTGTTCCAGCTCCTTAGAAAAAAATTTCCGCCTAGCAAAAATAAATGTGACCAGTCATTATTATCCATCTCACGTATACTTAGAAAAATCTCTCCCCATTTCGATCTACTTCTGTTGAAATTTTTTTTCCCCTTTTCAATCCACACGGTAGCCAGCAATCGCTCAAATTTCATCAACTGAAGATCAAGTTCCCCTTTTCACCGTCCACTCCGTCCTTCCTCAACGTCGCGACATTACTCAACATCCTCGCGGTAGCCAGCAATCGCTTAGGTATATTTAAGTACGAATCGTCTAAATCGATTTTGTGATTCGGTTTTCTGATTCTATTTTGATTTAACCCTAATTTGCATGCATCATATATTTAAATTTATGCCTAATTTCTAACTGAAATTGTTGATTCCACCCTAATAACGTAGATCTTTTATTCAACCCTAGTTTACACCTTTATATATTTATGTTTTTTATTAAATGAATAAAAGCTTGGCTATATCCAGGGTTAAACTGTGTAATTGTTTTAAAATTTTAACCAAAGTACAAATTTTGTACACCAAGTACGAATAATCACAAAATTGAATTATGGAAGATATTGAATATTAACATGTCTAGACATGGAGAGTCTGGCTACACCTATGATTTTGTCAAAATTATTTGTAATACTAGACTCCAATTTGGAAAATTAGAACAGTAGTGAATTGAAAAGTAATACATAATATTTTGCCTTCATATGTGAAGACTTTGAGAGAGACATGATAGTTGAGTAAGTCTAATTAAAGGAGTTGCATGATCCATATGTTTACCAATCTGTTAATGTGCAATTAATATAACTTACGTCATAGAGAAAGTCATCAATAAGTGTCTTCATCATGTCTTTTGTCCTATAAAAAAACCCAAGTAAATGGCAAATGGAAAGTGGCTTTGTATGAAACCTGGAAGTAGTCGGCAAATATAAATCAAAAAAAGGGATGCATGTTGCATCTGTTCATATAATGCAAGGTTTTACATAGATTCCATATGGGCCACATCAGGTGTTACGCCCTGCATGACTTCAAGTAATGCCTTCTAAGCAAAAAATCAGTTTCTTTCTTTTATCTATAGTTGCAATTATTTAATGCATAGTAATCAAGTCTATTATCCGAAAAGTAACCATCTGATCACACTCCTCATCTTTGTCACTTTTAACTAGTTTCCTTTTAGCTGACTTTTATAATTTTGCATCAAGGATGTAGTAGTTTTACATAAGTCAGATTTAGTAGTTTCAGAGCTCGAAAAATTGTTTGTTTTATTAGTCATATTGTTTGTCTTCCAATATAAATTTAATTGATTTAGACTCTTTATATATTTTATGGCCTGTGTAATAAATTTTATGGCATGTGTAATAAATTTTAAGTCTCATTTTTCTAGCCATGGTGTAGATCAATTTTATGGCCTGTGTACTATAGCACTGCGTTGTTTTGACCATAACCTTCAAACAATTTATAGCCTGTGTAATAGGAATTAAAAAAATGCTTATTTGACAGCACCAGAAATATACGTAACTAGCTTTACAACTGTTCCTAAAGCAGCAAAAATACCTATTACCATGTTTTAAAATATCGAATTTGTTATAAGTTACACTTCAAAATACCATATTCGTTCGGTGTTATTATACTGAATGAACTGATTTTTCAATAAAACCTACATGTATGAAATCACTTACTTTGTTCATAATTTATTAACAAAAATTCATTTAAACGTCATTGAACAAAGTTTTATTTGGCTAATCATTAGAATGATTGGGTGGCCCGATATTAAGAAGTACTATTAACGTAGTAATTTATTTTTTTTAAATTAGTATCAGATATAGAAAGAGGAGGTGTCACCAATTTATACGTTCAAAATTAGGAACTTATTTGCCTTCATATGTCGACGATGGAAAAAGATTGGGTTTTTTTAAACAGGTGATAAAACAATGCTTAACTTAATATGTATTTTGAGAATTAGAACATGTAATATAATATTAAAACTCAATTTCTTTTTTATGTTTTTAACTTTTGTCATAGAACTAGCATAGAGTACCGACAAGGAGCAATGAATTTCGTGCATGCTGCAAAGAGGAATGTAAGAAGTGTAGAAAAAAATTATGCCCTTGCAAAGATTGTCGGAATCTTAGTCGTCATGATGATCACATCATCGTTGAACATTTAATTATTGGAGGAACGGATCCTAAGTACATACACGGTGTATGATTTAACCATGGCGAACAGATAATTGAAGAGAAGAAAACAAATATGCTTGACGTATATGATTTATTCAAGATGATTCACTGTGAAGATGAAGATTTTTTGAATGATGATTTTTTTCATGATGATAAAGATAATGTTGATTCTCAGAGTAAAGAGGATGAGTTACTCAAGAACTTGGAAGATGCAGAAACTCCATTATATCATGGTTGTACAGATCACACAAAATTATCTGCCATCGCCGTCTTGTTTAATCTTAAATGTGAGACTGGCTTGTCTGATAGTGGGTTTGATAAGCTTTTAGTTGTGCAACATTTATTTTTGCCAAAGAATAACATGCTTTCCAAAACCTTATATGAAGTAAAGAAATTTCTTAGAACATTCGACATGGGTTTTGAAAAGATACACGCTTGTGAGAATGACTATTGCCTTTTCAGAAAAGAATACAAAGGTTTAGATATTTGTCCAAAATGTGGTTCTTCGAGATGGAAGAAAAATCAAGATACTAAAGAGGTTATAAAAGGTATTCCAGTTAAAATGTTGAAATACTTTCCAATAATTATGAGATTTAAAAGAATGTATAGATCTCAAAAGATGGCAACAGATTTAAGATGACATATTAAAAATACAAGCAAAGATAAAAAATGCGTCATCCCGTGGATTCTATGACATGGAAAATGGTGGATGAAAAGCATACATCTTTTTCATCCAATCCACACAATCTTAGGCTTGGTCTTGCTATAGATGGATTCAATCCATTTTCTATGTTGAGTTCGAAATATATTGCTGGCCGGTAATGCTTGTGACATTAATCTTTCGCCTACGTTGTGTATGAAGAAAGAAAATATTATGTTATATTTACTTATTCCAGGCCCAAAGCAACCCGGAAATAATAGCGATGTATATTTGGCGTCTTTGGTGGAAGATTTACATCATTTGTGGTATAATGGAGTTAATGCTTACGATTCATTTAGTAAAACTTTGTTTAAATTGAATGCAATTTTGCTATGGACGATTAATGATTTTCTGGCTTATGGAACTCTTGATGGATGTCGTGTGAAGTGGGAAAAGGGTTGCCCATTACGTGGTATCAATACCCATTCTCGTTGGTTGAATCACAGTCGAAAGAGCGTCTACATGGGTCATAGAAGATTTCTACCTACTTCAGATTCACGGAGGAAACAAAAGGCATTGTTTGATAACACCATAGAAAAAGGTAGTGCTCCTAGAATTCTAACTAGGAGAAACATTTATGCATTGTTGAAGGAGTATCCAAATGATTTTGGAAAAGAAAAAGTAGAGAAAAGTAAGAAGAGAAAGTGTGCTTATGATACAGATTATGAGTATAATAATATTAACAATTCTACAGAATTGGAGCTATCAAGATGGAAGAAAAGATCGATTTTCTTTGATTTTCCGTATTGGAAGGTTAGTAGTTAATTTATTTATTTTTCATTGTGTTAACATAAGAAAAACCCAATAATGCGTTATAGTTTTGGTTTCGCAGGAACTTCCATTACATCACAATATAAATGTAATGCACATGGAGAAAAATATCGGTGAAAGCCTATTGGGCACGATGTTGCATGGTAATAAATCAAACGATGGAACCAACTGTAGAAAGGATTTAGAGGATTAGGGAATTCGAAATGAGCTTCATGCACAACAACGTGGGAATAAAACATATCTTCCACCGGCTCCATACATGTTGTCGAATTCCGAGAGAAAAATATTTTGCAAAAGACTATACGATTTCAAAGGACCAGATGGCTACTGTTCAAATTTGAAGAATCGGATTTCGTTGCATGATTGCAAAATTAGCGAATTGAAGTCACATGATTACCATGCATTAATGCAACAGTTATTGCCAGTAGCATCGAGAGGATTAATGGCAAAGAAGGAAAGAAAAGCAATAATTTGCTTATATTCTTTTTTCAACAAATTATGTCAACGTGTTCTTGATAGAGAGAAGGTCGAACAAATCAATGTTGAGATTATTAAAGTTTTATGCGAACTTGGAAAAAAATTTCAACCATCTTTTTCTGATATAATGGTACATTTGTCCATTCATCTTGGAAAAGAAACACTAATGTGTGGACCGGTTCATTTTCGTTGGATGTACCCATTCGAACGATATATGAAGACACATAAAGATTATGTAAGAAATTATGCACGACCAAAGGGATGTATTGCATAATTCTATCTTGCAGAAGAATCCATGATGTTTTTCAATGAATTTTTGAAAAAATCTGGACATATAGAGGAGAAAGAAGCTCGAAATGAAGATTATGAAAGCAATGTAATACCTTAGGGACATCCGATTTCAATGTCCAAGACAGTTACATTGTCAGCTAATGAGAAAGAAATGGCTCATTTAGCCGTGTTAATGAATATGTATGTGGTGGAACCATTTATAGAGTAAGTTTATATTACATTGTTTTAATCATTTTGATGTGTTCGTAATGCTATTTATAACTTATAATCACTTGTTTTATACTAGTTTGCATTTGGAGGAATTAGAAAATTCAGACCAGTGTATGAGAAAAAATGCGACCTTACTTTAGGACACACATACAAAAAAATTTGCCGATTGGATTAAAAGGAAGGTTAGTTAGATTTCAAATATATTCTCATTTGAGTACTAATATTACTCTAAAATATTTATGATAAATGGAATTTGCTGTAGATACCTACTGCCTCCAAGGATCATGATGACATGTTAAGATGGATTGCTTTGGGTCAGAAGAATGATGCCTTGTCTTACAAAGGATATGTTATCAATGATCAACGTTTTCATATAAAAGATATAGGGAGAGAAACTCAGAATTGCGGGGTGACCTTTGATGCGACTACTATGTGTAGAGCAAGTACAAAAGATATGACCCAAGTGGTTGATGTGGTCACTTATTATGGAGTATTAACCAATATAATTTTATTAGATTATCATTTGTTTTATATTCCAGTTTTTAAGTGTCGTTGGGCGTATAAAGGAAATGGAGTAAAAGTTGATGATGATGGATTCACTCTTGTTAATTTACCTCAAGCATCATTTTCAAGAGATCCATACATACTTGCATCTAAGGCAAGACAAGTATTTTATTCAAGATAAAATAATGATTCTAATTGGTATGTTGTAATGAAAGCACCATCAAGAAGTTTTAATGATTTAGAGACACATGATTGCATCGAGGAAGACATCTAAGCCGTGGAAGATTATGGAATAACCGAAATGGATGATGAAGATGTTAGCTATGTTAGGGAGGATTGCGAAGGCATAATTGATTAGATTATATGTTCACCTACTAAGTCAGATCCATACATTAGACTAATGCATTAGTCATAGTTGTAGACTCATTTTACTCTCCGAATGTCTCTATTTTTATTTTGCAATTTGTGTTACTCATTTTGTATTTATTAAATTCACTATCAAAACTTGTTTTAGTAAGGAATGAAAGCATGGATTCAGATTTTATTGTCTTGTTACCCATTTTGCTGGATTCATATAATTTATTCATTGAATTAGAGTAGCAACAATTCCAGCCCATTTGCGGTTCTAATTACTGTAATATTATGATTTCAATTTGTTAATGAAATAAATTCACATCCACTATGAACCAACCAGTTTTAATTTGTGATTGTTATTTGTACGAAGCATGAATATGTGACACAATAAACTACCATCTAAGGCAATCTTGGCCTAGTTCTTTGTCTGTTATGTATTTGTAATTGAATTACCCATAACTATTGGTTTTTTGAACTAAAATAATCTGACTTATAGCATGAAAATTTTCATCTGATAGTTCTAAACTAATGCTTTTCTATTCCTATTTTCAACTATTCAGTTGGTACTTGAAGAATTAAAGTCAGCAAATTTGGCTCTATAACTATCCCAAATCGTCACTCATCTTCGAGGATTTCCAGGCCCCCATGTTGTTCATCCTAAATCAGGTATTTTTGAATATATTAAAACTTTTCATGGTAATTGTGTCTGTACTTAATCGTGTTGAAAATAATAAATGTGCCTGATAAAAAAAAATGTTTCATGCATACAGATGATCAACACTGCATAAGATTAAGTGTATGTCTTGTTCGATTAACTTTTTAATAACCTACTTGAAGAAATTTACACCATATTTAATGTTATGTTTCTTTTTTAATTTGTTTACTTCACCCTTTTTGCATCTGATCTGATCGATATTTGTTTTAAAATAACTCAAGCTTTCATTTGTAATGAGGTGTGGACGTAACAAAAAAATCGGTTACCTTGGATATGTTTTACTGATTAAGTTATTTTCAATCTGGATGCTTCTATTAACAAAACAACTTGGATGCATATCCTATTCATATGTGTTTATGAGTACTCAATATTCATAAAATAATGGATATCCTATTCTACTAGTTTGTTGCCAAAGAAGCACGAATCTTCTGTGAATAACATGATAAACAAGAAAAAAATATTTTACCATATTTTAAGTTGTGTGAGAGA
Source organism: Allium cepa (assembly GCA_030765085.1). Taxonomy (NCBI): domain Eukaryota; kingdom Viridiplantae; phylum Streptophyta; class Magnoliopsida; order Asparagales; family Amaryllidaceae; genus Allium; species Allium cepa. The sequence continues at coordinate 67,859,588 of CM060935.1, forward strand.
ATCTGTACAGTTTGCTTCATATTTCTATTTATCTTCTTCTTGCTTCCTCAGTTGTTTTTAATTACCAATTTTAGTCTTACTTTGCCACCTGATTACTGATTGATATGATTTCTTTTAAAAGTAACCAAATGACAAGATTATGATCAGATTGAATTTTGTTTTGGATGAATGGCTATTGATAAATCTATTTAATTATTTTAGTACACACTTCAAAACAAGTAAGTTGGCCAAATAATATAAACTCGTAGCATTATTACATATAAGCTCATGCAACTCATATTAGTTGAAAACGTTTCTTTTTATTTATAGACAAAAAATTAATGACTGCATTCTTGGAAATTACAGTTATTGAGAGCCATTCTTGTTTAAACATTTTGGTTTTACTAGTGAAATTAGTTAAACCATTTACTATTCTATTTTTAATATGTATTTATGGGTCCATTTTTATTCATTAGCCTACTATAGTTTGTCATGGATGTTATATATTTTTCTCATCTGCATAGTCAGAGAACTGATTTTCAAATCATGAACTGGAGCTGGAAAAGGATTGAACTTGCTTAACATGATTACTCGATAACAGTTTTTTGTTTATACATATATACTACGTTAATTTTTGCATGTTAACATACAAGGTCTAGTAGGTTTCTAGATTAATGTATTAAAAAAGAACATTGATCTGATTACAAAAAATTAATCTTTTGTTAATTAATTTGTTCATTATATTGTTTAAGATATAAAATTAACTTCTAGAATACTTTGAAATATAACGTTAAAAAGATTCAGAGATCATGTATCTATAAACTAATTATTGGGTCCACATCCTCCAGCGAGTAGATGGTAAATAATGAATTTTTAAGTATCTCATATTTTGTTTCATTTGCAGAAAATAGATGCTTCCAAGCTCTGTACGTACTCGCAACCAGAAAAAGATTGATGAGGAATCCCAGAAGTATAATTCAAAGCGGAAGTATAATTCAAAGCGGAAGTATAAGATTCCAGCCGGTGCTTGCAGTGAAGGCGAAAAACGAGCAGTCAATGCTAAGAAGCAAGCCAGTGTTTGCAATGAAGACAAAGAACAAGCACCACATGATAACCCTTCTGACCGAAATGGTGAAAAGGCTTTGTTAGATGAAGAAGACCCAAATGATGAAAGGGCTTTGTTAGATGAAGAAGAACCCTGCTTAGATAATGAAATTCTTCTTGACCAGACTGATGCTGCTGAGGTGGAAATTGAGAGAGTAAGTGATGCTAAAACTGCAAGTTTGTTTCGAAAAAGAGGCAGTAGAGGTCAAACAAAAGCAAAAAAACTCCCGTTAAACAGTCATGATCGAATTAAAGTTGAGTTCAATGATATAGGCGTACCAATAGGGCCAGGGTCGGTATTTTTATCCTCTTTTCTTGGACCGCTTGTGTGGGAGCAGGTTCCATACACACTTGATGATTGGAGGAATCTAAGTGAAGAGTTAAAAGTTGTTTTGTGGCGATCGCTTCAGGTATGGAGCAGGTTCCCTACTGTATATGCTAGAGAATCTATTAATCAACATTTGTCCCTGCTTTTGTCTATATTTATTTTATAGATTTATCAAACAACTCATCTTTCTTCTTCTCCTACCACTTACTTTTTAAAGTATAAATCCGGTTATAGTTTTGCCAATTTGCGGTTTTTGAATTGACTATAATAAACAGGAATTTATATTAAGAAATCCACAAGTTCAATTGTTCATATTTCTGGTTTTTTAACATTTAATAGATAAATAAATTAGAAATGAAAATCCATAATTCACGGAAGGTTCAGAATGACATAGATTTATGGTCTGGATGATTATTTCTAAGGCAAAAATGTAAACATGATTTGAATTATGTGTTACAAATCATAATTTGAGTCATCTACTAAAGTACATCTGTACGAATTTGCTTGCTTATAAAATTAGTGAATCGTTTTTTGATAAACTTTCATTGTTTTCTAATTATTATTTTTGATAAAATCAGCTGACCAATGATTTCAAAACAATTATTCCAGACTGCAAATGCTATTCCTCAAAAATTAAACAATGCTGTCATAGATTATTGGATATAATTAAAAAATTTAAACACCAATATCCCCGCTCACTTTAGATTGAAATCATACCAATTTTGATTTTTAGTGATGTTGCTATCATCTTCAAGAGTACAAATCCTATAGATATATTTTAGGTGTCTAATGTCAGGACCAGGTGATTATTTCATGATTTTCATTCAGATTTCATTAAAATTTAGAGACCATAAAGTCATATATTCACCAATTCTGTACTAGCTTGACAGCATTCTGCTTCACCATAGTATGTTTGTTTATATTCACCTACTATTAATATCATGTTTTCTACTGTTAATATCATGTTTTCATGTATTGTTGCAAGTTAGATTTAAATTGAAAGAGGAATGGCAAAGAAAAGCCGTATTTCAACAGATGGGAGTAATTTGGAGATGCTCAAAAAGCAAATTGGTTTGAAAATTAAATAAAGCGGAGAATGAAGAGGAAAGACTTAAACTGAAACCTACCAACATCAATAACATGAACGAATGGAGAAAGTTTGTGAAGGCCAAAACAAGTCTGGAGTTTAAGGTAACATTAAGATATCTGTAATATGCTTTTGGTTACTAAATTCTACATATTTCAATATTTCCAGAAACGAAGTGAGAAAATTCGGCCCTTAGGGTTAAACAAGTTCCACACACATCTGGTCATAAGGGAATGGCTAGATTGGCCGAGGACATGGTTAGTTAGATAAGTATAGCATTATTTAATATTATTTTATATCTGTCAATTTATTTGTTTAATGTTATTCTAAATTTAGAAAAAAGGAAGTCCAAATCCATCGTCCATAACTAGAGCTCATGTTTGGATTAAATCTCACATTAATAAAAATGGTGAACTAGTGACCGTGGAAGCTGCAAATACTATTGTAAGAATTTTATATTTTATCGGTATAACAAAAATTCTCCGAAACTATGATGATTTTACCATCATACATTATCTGTATGTATTTGTTTATGTAGGCGGAGATTAAAAAATTTGTTAGCCTATCAAAGTCCAGCTCGTCACATAATGTCAATGGAGATGCTCTTGCAAATGTATCGGGACAAGATAAACCAGGACGGTTAAGGGCACTGGGAAGGGGATGCACCTTAACCAAGCTAGCTGTGGCCCAGTCCAGAGATAAACAGCTATCTCAATGTCGAGAGGAAATAGCAGAATTGAGGGGTATGGCACATATGCTGGTGGACCAAAAGGTAAACTTTTGAAAATAATTTATTAAGTAGACATTGGGAAAACACTGGGAATAACATTGGGAAAACATTGGGAAAACACTGGGTACAATGGCTTGAGGCAGCAAGTGAACCGAACAACAAGCAACACTTTGTTTGTGTGAAAATACCAAGCTTGGTCAGACTTTGCTAATTAAGGCCCCATTGTAGCTGCATTGCTCACTGGGAATAACATGTTATAATAATTGGAGACCCTTAAAAGGTTGGATGCGTGTTAGGTAGTTGTCTAGTGGCCTAGTCCAGGGCCTGCCTTTTCAAATGGTTTATAAGAGACAAATGTTGAGTCTCATATTCACGAATTCTTTTCGTTATTTATCGATTATAGAAACTTTGGAATGGGTTACTAAACTCTTTATTAAATGAGTCTATTTATCCGTTGGGATATTCTCTTGTATCATGTCTAAATTTATCTTTAGGCAACAAGAATGTTTAAGTTTGTTTATCATGGAATGATATTTGTTTTGGTGTCAACTATATAATAATTTGATGCTTTCTTCCTATTTAAATTAATGATTGATTTCCAGTACTATTTATTTTGGCACATAGTTACAATTTACAAAGTTATTTAATCTTATATAGTAGATGAATAAATTCACACTTGCAAATGCAACTTATTCTCCATCTGCTTTTACTACTAAAATTACAATCATATTATACCCGAGAACATTGTAACAGAATTAGTTGATGGGCCTTTCATCTTTAGTTTATACCTTCTTTTACATATTCTGCTAAATATCATATTATTGATGGATAAATGTTTTTCTAATGACATATGTTCACATAAATCTTTGGCATCCATTTTTAGTATCCAAACAGTATATGTAGTATAGGTGTTCCTGCTTGCTTTTCATTTTTTCTCAAATAAAACTCTCAACAAGTTTTGGGTGCACATGTCGTCTTGACACTTGATCACTGAACATAAAAGGTAAGTCTATGATGAACAAGGTTTACTGATGCACCTATAATTTATTGCAAATATGCATAGCATCAAAGTATATATAAAAACACTGTAGTAACTGGGAATAACAAAACAGTACATAACAACTGGTTTTTTGTTATATAATAATTTTGAAAATAATGAATTCATACATACATGTTTGTAAATGATGCTACAACAACTGGTTTTTTGTATGTACTCTGCAATTCAAACTTGTTGGACTGATTCTAGTGACATTTGAAGTATTGTGCGTATCCACTTCAGTGCTCCTAATATTAAAATATCCTAATATTAGTGCTTTGCTGCAGGGTAAAGAAAGTTCGAAAAAAGGGAGCACACTTGAATTGGTAAAAATAATAACTATATTACTCAAGAAATAACATTTGGATTTTAATTTTTGATCCAATAATTGCTATAATTTTCTGTTGAATAATTGTAGAGCAATGACGATGTATGTTCTGTATTGAATTGGGATGGGACCTCTACAGTTGTTTCCGATGGGAGAGTGTTGTCCATGGACCCAAATGAGGTTGTCAATGGCATTCGTCTTGGACCAAATACTGTGAGTGTTGTTATAGATTTCGTGAAAGAACCAGATGCTTACTTATGGAGGCCTACACCTGAAATGACAATATTAGCAAACGCTGAGAATAAGGTAGTAGCATGGCTATTAAATTGCATTAAGAGGGTGCTGCAAGGAAAGCTAAATGAAGTCAGTACGGTAAATTTTATAATTCACAATTTTCACGTCGGTCTTCCATAAATTTAATTTAGAAATATGCCTCGTATAATATTTTCACTTAATCACTAAACTCTTGATTTACACTTCTCCTTTTTAGAGTGACAGCAGCGCCCAAGATGACAAATGCAAGATTTATGGTTGGAATAAGGGCAAAGAGGTAGTTGCCGAAGGAAGAATCTATGCCAGAGATCCACAACATCTTGTTAATGGTATTTCGCTCGGTCCGGCTGCCTTTGCGATTCGGGTGGCCAATGTAATAAATGGAGTTGCATATATGTGGCGACTCACAGTTGATATGTCGTGCGTTAGGTAGGAAAGTAGCATGGCCAAAATCAAAAGTTGAAGTTAATAAAGATGCAGTTGGTAGGAATGTAAATTGTGCGACTTCTCCCATGATATCCACACCCATAGTCGCGAAGAAACCACAACCACATGTAAGTAAATATGCTGGAAATATTTTGTAGTTTGTATTTCGTTTCTTCTGCTTGAAATATGCACCACTTTATTGTTGCATTTTGTATGCTTTGGTTTCTAAAATAAGTACACAGTTTTCATTATGCACTGTTTGAAATATGCACCATTTTTTTTCCAGCTGATTGCAAAGTTGACAAAAGATAATAAATGCAAGTTGATTGATGTGAGTGAAACAAACGAAGTAGTGGCTGATGGAACTATCGCTTCAACTGGTCTAATATCGTTGGTCCATTGTCGTCCATTGGGACGTGATGCTATAAAAGTTTGGGTTGAAATTGTGAGAGTTCTGGATGCAGTGCTATGGAGACCTACATCGGAGTTGATATGCATGGAAGATGCCTTTGGCGTTCTCATAGCTTGGCCAATAGCAAAAGTCATTATGGAACCAAAATGAAAGGCATGCAATTCTTTATGTAATTGAAAACTTCTTGCAAAATTACCATCATTGATAACCAGTAGCAACAAAATACTTAAACCATCAACTCAAATAATTATAATGCCTAAGTGATTTGAAAAGGGGCTGCCTTCAAAGTTATTTGAAATTTTCCTCTAAATTGCCTCATTATAACCTGCTTGTAGATGTGCAATGAGTTGTTGTACTTGAATGATTTATGTGAATATGCAAAAATGTGAATAAGTTAGAATTTATGTTGGAATTTACTATGATCAGGCTTATCAAAATATGATATTTATGTTGTATATATTAACTGTAATTAGTTGGTGGTTTAATCCATCAGTGGCCATAAGTTATATCGACTAATTGTACGTACTTAAAAGATAATTTATGATCCTAAGTTTTCAGTCATTTTACACACTATGACCATATTATATTATTATCCCATATTTTTATCAACAAATGCATCTATCATTATGAATTTTTTGAATCTGTGTTTGGTTGTATCCATATGGGTCTGGCAGACTTCTTACACCTCCCTAATTTCACTATCTAAAATAATTCGTGTACACTTATATTTTCATCCGTGTTCGAGTATATGAAAATCTGTGTTTGAGTATATGAAAATGTTCAGGCAGAGATAAAATGTACAAAACATTAATGACAAATCTTCATTTACATTTTATTCTTGGCCAAAACTAACTTGCACATTATTTTAGTTTTCATATTCAGTTGTGCATATTCAGCTGAACACAAGATTGCACATATTCAGTTGTGCATAACTTTAGCCTCATTGTTATCTCAGTATTGATGGTCCTGTCATTATTATCTCGGTATTGATTATAACTTGAGTTTCATTGTTGATTATATTTTGTCTACAGGTAGGCGTTTCTGAAGAATGAGCAGTAGCAGCACTAGTTTATCGTACTTGTTAGGTAGTTTGGTTGTTTATTGTACTTGCTTAGTTCAGATGTTTATGGTACTTTAACTGCAGCAGTAGCATATTGTTTGTGGTACGTAGTTCGGTTCTGTAAATTTCTATGTACGGTTAACCTTTTATCTTGAAACTACTTTTCGGTTGTGTAAACTTCTATGTACGGTTAACATATTGTTTATGTTAGTGCTTTTGTTTATGTATTTTGTGGTTTTTAAATGTGTTTATGTTTGAATGTGTATGTGTATATGTATATGTATTCTGCGGTTGTTTAATGTGTATGTGTTTATGTATTATGTTAGAAGCTATGAACGAGATTGAATTGGAGGCAATTTATAGGCAGAAATGGAATATTTTTAAGCGTTTTGAAAACGCTACTAAAAAACGATACAAAAAAGGGTCGAAGGAGAGCACATATAGTAGCATTTAACAAACGCGGCTACAGGCTTTGTCAATAAACTGCGTCCTTTATTACAGCGTTTAAAGAACGCTACCAAAATATTTTTGAGCAGACCAAGTACATTTTGGTAGCGTTTTATACACGCTGTAAAAAAAGAATTTAGTGGCGTTTCATAAACGCTGTAGTAAAACGATTTATGCTAGCTTTGAAATAAATGCAACTAAAAATCAGGTATTTTTAGTTGCGGGATTTATAACAATGTTTATCAAAACGCTGCTAAAACTTTTAGTAGCGTTTTTTAAACGCTACTAAAAATCAAAATTCTTGTAGTGTATTCAGACTTATAAGATCTTTTGTAAATCAAACTGTTGAGTAAAAGGTGCGGTTGAGCCTTGAAATCAATTGGGTATGATTGTAGCCTTGGAAATCAATTAGGTAATCTTGTAGCCTTGTTAAATCAAGAGAGTTTGCCCTGGATTCGAATACAGAAGGGTGTACCTCGTAGCCTTGAAACCGAGGGCGTAATGTGGGAGATTATTTTGATAAGAAATTCGTACGATTATGCGAGACTCGATGTAGGGTAACTCCAAACCGGTATAAAATCCTGGTGTGTTCTTTCCTTTACTGCTTTTATTTAGTATTTGTATCTGTGTCTGATTCTGTGATTATATCTATGTTTGTGAATTGCATTTGTTGATGATTAAATTACACAAGTTTCAAAAAGATTTAGAAAATCCACAAAACACTGTTCACCCCCTCTAGTGTTATTCCAGCCTTAAGATCCGTAATCTGCATTTCTCACATTTGGTATCAGAGCATTGGTTTTTAAAGTTTTCATAATCTTAGTTTTGAAAAGTTTTAAAAATGGATGCCAATACTGGTTCTGTTAACACTATCACTAGTTCATTTGTAGAGGGTCAGTCTACTGCCAGACCACCACTTTTTAATAGTAGTAACTATGCATATTGAGCATGTAGAATAAAAATATATTTACAGTCAATAGGATTAGACACTTGAAATATCACACAAACTGAATATTCTGAACCCACAACTGTTTTGCACAGTGGACTGTTGAGCAAAAAACTATTGCACAAAATAATTCCAAAGACATGAACATTTTATTTTGTTCACTTGATAGGAATGAATTCAATAGAGTATCTATTTGTAAGTTTGCATATGATATCTGAAAAACTTTGCAAGTTACTCATAAAGGAACAAGCAAAGTCAAATAGACCAAAATATCCATACTCACAAATCAGTTTCAATTATTCAAAATGAATTCTAATGAGTCCATTTCTGACATGTATAGTAGATTTCAAAATATTGTGCATTCTCCAACATCATTGGGAAAAAGTTTTTTCAAAGAATATCAAGTCGAAAAAATTTTAAATTCTCTTACTCCGAAATGGGATCAGAAAACTCTTGCAATCGAAGAAGCAAATGATATCAGCACCTTAAAGATTGAAGAAATGATTGGAAATCTAATGTCGTTCGAAGTACAAATGCAAGGGAGAAGAGGTAGCAAGGCATTCAAAAAGAAATCAATTGTGTTCAGTGATTAACAAATGGATTAGACGCGGAAAGTGATGATGATGAAGAAATAGCTTTTATGACAAAGAATTTTCAAAAGTTTCTGAAATACAGAAAGATTAACGACTTCAAAAAGAATGATCACTGGAATTCAAAAAATCATAATGAAGTACCAAACCATGTCGGAAATGTAAGTCACATGAATTCACTGACCCATGTCGACATGGCCCTACCCATGATATCGACATCCCTGTCAGAAATTTGAAATTCAAATTTGAATTCAAATCTTTGAATTTTCCTCCACCTTTTCACCAAATCCAATGTCCTGTAAAGGTACCTCTTGACCAGAGAACATGTCTACTGAATATCTATTTATTTCCATTATCTTACCATACCTTTTCACTTTCATTTTAAAATTCAAACTCTCTTTCACTCTTTCAAACTTTCTAATCTCTTAAAAAATGGCTTCTTCAAGCACTCCATCCATAGTGAGGCAATCTAAAACCAATAAAACGTATCTCTGTAACGATCCGGAAGCAATCAAGGCTTATATAAACTATGCTAATTTCGAAAAAGTTCATACAGGAAAGTTTGCTATCTTTAGCGATTTCTCTACATATGAAATCAATACTCTTCTTGAAGAGAATCAAATCCTTAGTCTTTTTGATAATTTTCGAAATGATTTTGTTTGTTACCCAAATCTTGTTAAAATGTTTTATGCGAATTTGAAACGCGATTTTTATGAAGGAAATGAAGACGAAATTTGGAGTAGTGTTAAAGGCACTAAAATTGTTTTAAATTATGAAATTTTGAGCAACATTCTCAATTGCAAGTATTCGGGAATAAATCTTTCTATTTTTAATATTGATGAACATGATCGTGAGACATTTCATCACATTTTCGAAGGAGATGACAACTTTGAATTTAAAAATTGTAATTTTTGTCCAAAAGCACGTACTGTCAATCTTCTTTTGCAACATACTATCACCCTAGATCGTGAAATTTCAATAACCCGACTTTAAAAGTTTGTAAAGCACTTTTTACTATCTTTTGTCATTATGGTATTAATTGGGCGCAAGTGATTATGGATGAACTTCGTCCTAAGAATTTGAAAATGGATGAGGATGCCTTGTATCATGGAATCTATCTCATTCGGATTCTTAATTATTTTGGCGTTGATTACAAAAAGGGAAGAATTTGTTTCAAGAAAAGTGTTTAATCATGCCAACATTCCTCTCATGAAAATTTCTTTCATATTTCAACGATATGAATCTCTTCCCGAAAAGGATGAAAGATTAACACATGAAGATATGGAGGAAGAAGATGAAGAAGAAAACGAAGAAGAAGGGGAGGAAATTGAAATTGAAGAAGACGACGAAGAAACATTCTCGAAAAGTATTGAATATCCTATTAATAATAACAATCCTTCCAACAAAACTCTCCTCAAAAATCAAAAGATTATAGTGGAAAATCTACGGATTCTCAAAAGATATGTTAGTAACAAATTGGATGAAATGTCCACTAATATAAACAAATTGTTTGCTAAAGTTGGTCGAAAACGTGGCTTATCATTATCCTCCTCATCCTCTAGCACATTATAAGAATTAAGTTGTGTTGTATTAATTTGTTTTGTGTGAGCTTGTTTTAGTCTTCTTATCATATTATGTAGTATCTTATGTATCATCTCATCTATTTATAAAAATCATCTATCTTATGTTTTTCTACCTTATCGTGTCTCTGAAATAAATGTTAGTATAGTATATTTAAGTTTATGCATACTTATTCACAAAATAAATAAGATACACAAATTAACAGACCCATGTCTTCATGCCTCTACCCCCTATGCCGACATATAGCCGTTTCATTTGGTTACTTTTTAAATTTAGAAATTAAAATAACTAACTCGTGTCAATTCATTTTAAACGAATTTCTGCCTATTTAAACACCTTTTTCTTCCAAAAAATTGTAATTTTTTCATTTCTACTTATCTCTATTTGCATCTTTTCACTACTTAACAAAAGTGGCTTCGTTTTCTCAAACTCTAAGCGATAATCTTAAAGAAACTCTCAATTCATTCAAGAATATACTTACTTTTATTCTCCGCAATCAAAGGCACTTAGAACTAAGTTAAATAAAGATTATAAAAGAGCAAGAAAAGCATTTTGATGCCCTCCGTTGGATGAGTTTTGCCCTCAACAAAGATGATCTCGATACAAATCCTATAGGAACTTTGATTCAAGATAATGGAGATCGTGAAGTTATAAAAAAGGATCCTATCTTTGGAGAAAAGGATGGGTTGAAGTTCCTAGAAATATTTGATCTCCTTATGGTTTGAATTGCTTGTTTTTGAATTATGTGATTTGTTTTGATTTGATTAGAATTGATTTGGTTTGAATGGATTGTATAATATTATATGAAACATAGTATATATCGGGTTTAAACTTTCATATTTTTCATGTCTTTATTATTAGCTAGTGTTGTTATATATATAGACACACATACACACTCCATCATAATTTGTCACAGACACTCCAGTATAAGACTAAGGGGAATTTATATTAGTTTAGGATTAGTTTTTGTTGATGACAAAGGGGGAGAAATATAAAATAGAGGAGTTAGAGTAGTTATTCTTAGATTAAGGGGATGATATTAGTTTTAGGGGGAGTTATAGTGAAGGCGAAGTATATTTTATAAATATAGGTTGTCTTCATCAAAAAGGGGGAGGTTGTTAGTCCTTGAGATGATGTTTTGATGACAACAACCTTAGGACTTGTTATAAAATATAAATACTAACATTATAGTTTAGATATATATGTATATGCAGGATATAAACTTGTAGGTACCAAAAATGAAGACTGCACAGTATAGAGATTCAAGACTGCAGATATCAAGATTGAAGACTCATGAGTATCAAGATATCAAGAGATCAAGATTTTAATAGTACAAGTAAGTATTGAGTCTAGAATTATGTTAAAACTTCCTGAAAGCACTAACATCTTTATTCGAAATTTATTCGTGGAATGGAATCCACTTCAAGCCTACTAAAGGGATGGAACCCTAGTGGGATAGAACCCATGACAATATCTAGTGGAACATATCGTGGTTATATTTTGATATCCACTAATTTTATAAAAAATGTTTTCAAAAATTATATCTCTTATTTTTAAAAAAGGTTTTCAAAACTTTCTTTTCAAAAGACATCTCTCTTGGTTTTAAATATTTTAGCCTCTAAATTATTTTTATCATTTTTAATATTTTGATTTCAAAATTTTCCTTGTTTTTAAACCATCTCTTGTTTTAAATATTTAGCTTTAAAATATTTATGTACTCAAATCTTAAATCACTTTACAGATTAAGATTATATATATTTAAAATTACTTTCTAAACTCTTTTATTTGTTTAAACTATATTCAAATATATTTTACAAAGTTTAGAAATTGTTTTGACAAATTATAGAAATCAATTTTAATAAGAAAATCAAAACATCAATTTTTGCCTTGAGCATGTCGACATACCTTAACCCCCCATGTCGACATGGTGTCCATGTCGACATGGTGTCCGTTATTTTCAAATTTCAATTTTCAAAAGAAGTATCTATTGGTCATATCCTTTCACGGGCTGTTGATTTACTATAAATACCAGTAAGTTTTAAACGAATTTATCATCAGATTTCATTTATTTTCTCTCCTCTTCATCTTACACAATTATTCTAAAGAATTCTAAACTATACTCTACCGAAATACCAAGTGAATCAAACTTGATTCTCTTGTTTGATTCTCTGCCACTCTCTCCATAAGATCTCAGTGCTTTTCAGAGTTATAGGATCTTTTGTAAATCAAACTGTTGAGTAAAAGATATGGTCGAGCCTTGAAATCACTTGGGTGTGATTGTTGTCCCGGAAATAAATTATTGCCTCGAAAATCAATTAGGTGAACTTGTAGTTTGGTTAAATCAAGAGAGTTTGCCCTGGACTCGAATACAGGAGGGTGTACCTCATAGCCTTGAAACTGAGGGTGTAATCTGGGAGATTATTTTGATAAGAAATCCATATGATTGTACAGGACTGGATGTAGGGTAACTCTAAACCAGTGTAAAATCCTGGTATGTTCTTTCCCTTACTGCTTTTATTTAGTATTTGCATCTGCGTCTGATTCGGTGATTATACTTGGATCTGTGAATTGCATTTATTGGTGAATAAATTACATAAGTTTCAAAAAATAGAAAATCCACAAAACACTACTCACCACCCCTCTAGTGTTATTCCAGCCTTAAGATATGTAATCTGCATTTCTCATACTATTACCAAATGTAACATCCCAAAATCTACAATGGCCCATTTCACGCCTAAAAGTGGCACTCATATTGCGAACGTAGTTGATGGTGGATCGATTTGAAGTAAAATATAGAACAAACAACAGTCTTATTTATAATATTCTATAATTTTTTGAGCACATAGTTAAATGAATAATAATAATACAATTGTAAATAAACTAACAATAGAATATCAAATAACTCCAACTACAGCATCTCTTCATACCATTATTGAAAATGGTTTAATGTCTTGGAATAAGTAAAATAAAATAGTAGATGGCTGATAGAATAAAATATGCATGTCTCTATCCCACCACGTCTTTAAAATCACCATCGGTCCTCTATATCCACATATTAAACTAAAACAATAAGAGAAAAGGATGGGGGATCAGACACAAATCTGATGGGTGAAATGCATCATATAAGTGTATGATACTGATAAGCTAGTAAAACAACAGTTTTCTCGAAAACCATAACTTAATCTATGTCAAATACACCTAACAATTCAGCTAAATATGGTGTAATACTATGGGAATAATTGGGACATAATGTACTAAGATTTCACCATTTGGTTAAAATCTAACTCGCTATTTCCATACGTTAGGAGTACCACAGAGAACAAATTTCCTCCAAAAGTGTATCATGGTGCATATCATAAGCCACACTATAGGAAACCAATTCCAACTTGCATGGCAACCCATAAGCGACGCTATTGGGAACAAGTACTAACTTGCTATCATCGAAGCCATTTATGACACTATTGAGGCCAAGCACCAACTCGCTGTCACTATAACCGTATGTGACACTATTGAGGAAAGGCCCTAACTCGTCATCGTTGCAAACTTCTACGACACTTTTAGGATATAGCCTAACTCACTATCACCACATGTTACAAGTACCGCTGAGAATAAATTTCCTCCAAAGTGTACCATAATGTCTATCATATGCCATACTATTGGAAACTGGTTCCAACTCGCATGCCAACCCGTATGCAACACTATTAGGAACAGGTCCCAATTCATCGTCGCTCTAACCATACGCAATACTACCAGGAACAAGTCGACACTATTGGCATAAAGCTCTAACTCACCATCCCCAAAACCCACTTTCACCAAATCGTGTATGACTCATTATTGTGAACTTCGTGACTCAACCTGTTATCGCCACGCCACATATGACTAACTATTATGGTCATCAAGCCTAACCTCGTTATAGCATGAATTACAAGCAACGTATAACAACCTATCCAACTAAGGTGCTTTTATAATGTATCTCAAAACATGGCAAAAAATATACCAAAACATTCTTTGTCTCGCCATGATCAAGACACTATGAACCGCACATGAAACGGAGGTCGTGTGAGAGAGTTATAAACATTTGAAGATAAGTTCATTTTTGTAATTATTATATTTTTCCTCTTTTTTACTATGTTATGCTATCATACCAACATCATGACCCTTAATAACCAGCTATTACCATCCATTCATCACCACTGCCGCAAGAGAGGACCATTCGTCAATCGAAGGGAACCGGTGGACACATCGTGACATCATCTTTAACTCGCCACCAATACCATTGCCTCTTATGCAATCGAACCACATTGCAACTTTCACCTCTATCATCACTGTTTAGTGATTTTTGTCTGCATATAATTGATTTGGCCTGGCTAACAACCCACACGACCTTCTCTATGTCCATGTCCTCTGATCGTTCTATTGTTGTCGTTTCACCATTGGATCAAAATGGATGGTCCACTTTTATTGAATCTTTCAACCTATTTTATCATCAATGCATTAATCCAATTGGCAAATGAACATTATTAGGGATTCATGTCACCAAGAAATACAATTTTGATACATAAAATGTCGAATTTTGAGCACTTTTACATATAACAACTTTTGATTAAAGAGAGATCAAACATCATATAATTACAATTAAAAAATTACCTTTTTAATTAACTAACCATGGAATTACATCCTAACATGAATTAATACAGTTTAATGTATATACTATCCAATTTCATTATTTACAATTCAATTTAAAACCACAAGGGATGAATAACTATGACATATTAGTATGTACTTGAATATGAAGAATTATACTCACATATTCAGCGTGTTTCATCTCCAGTTTGATGTAGATCCTCCTTCTCCTTCACTAGCCAGATGTGTCGCCTTCCCAATTCCCTTGATTTGCTTCAAAATTATTTGCTTTACATTATTCAGTTAATAATGATTTAATTTGATGTGGGTATTTATTGATTTTGGTTGAGATTTGGATGGAGACTAGTCTAGATTAATGCTAAGGAATACATGCTAAGGTAGAATAAGAAAAAGGTGCTTTCATGTCTATTTATAATCTCAATTTTCAGCCCAAAGTCAAAACTATCTGAACTTCTGTATATTACGAAAATACAACTAGGTTTGTCCCTCTTTAAATTTTGGTCAGTTTTGTCAAATTTAACAATTATATATGTTTTATGACTATAAACAGCATTCTGGACATAAGGAGTTAGGTTCCGAAGCCTAATTCCAATTTTTGAAAAAAGTTCACTATTTTTTTCCTTTGATGTATTATTATAATTTTACCCTTTTAGTTTAAGTATTTTTTATATAAAATCATAGGATGTTGTAGTTTCTCTTAACAAAAATTACTTTTCTAAAAAGATGGCATGTTTTGAAACAATGACCTTTTATTCCTCTATATTGTAGAAAATATATCCCATAGAATCTTTGAGGTATGCTATAAATTTACATGACACTGATCTTGCCTCAAGCTTGTTACGACCAATGTTCTTAATGTTGACTAGACAAACTCACACCTAAAAATACATAAGTTGGAATTTCTTCCCATATCGCATCTCGTATGGTGTCTTATGAACAAATTTAGGTGGCATTAAATTCCATATATACACGATGGATTCTAATGCATATCCCTAATAAGAAAGAGTTACTCGGTTCCACTCATCATTGATTGAACCATGTCTAATAGGATTCGATTCTTTCTGTCTAATATGCCATTGTTTTATAGAGCATAAGGTGGAGTGAACCGTTATCTTTAAAAGATATTGGAGTTCATGTCCAACATATTTACCCCCTCGATCAAATCAAAATATTTTAATTGAATGGCTAGTTTGATTTTCTACTTCGTTCTTGTACTCGATGAACTTTTCATATATATCAAACTTATTCTTTATAAGATAAACATAGCCAACTCTAAAGTAATCATTAGTAAAAGTAAAAAAGTTTAAGAAAGGTGAATTACCTTTGGTGGTTATTGGCGTTGGGTCACATGCAGTGATATGTAAAAGGTCGAAGAGTTCATTATATCTTTCTTTGCCCCCAACGATTGTGTGCTTGGTCAAATGATTCATAATCAAAAGAAGGAAGATAACTTCGTCTCAATTTGTTCAGTCCTTCCTCTCTTATATGCCTTAAGCTAAAATGCTAAAGATAATTGCCATTAACATTCAATAAAGAATTATTTCCAATAGAAAACATATGTTTAAAAGGCAAAGCATAAATTTTATTATCTAAAATAACCACACAAAAAAACAAGTTTTCCATCATATATAGTGTTCGTACACCTTTATTACAATGAAAACTAACTGGTCTCAGCTAATCGAAACATTGAAATTATTCCACAAATAAAGTTTGATAGAAAATAGCAATTGATCAAAACTTAAATGTGTAAACTTAGCAAACATAAATTAATATCTATTACAATGGTGGCATTTACAATACATCCATCTGTAGCTCGAAGACACATTTCCCATTTTTCCATGGGTTGTCCACTCCTAAGTTCCTGCATCGAATCACAAATGCAAGTTTCATATCCACTATCTAAAACCTAAGACGTATTTTTGATTGCAAAATAATTTTGAATCATAAATGCACGTTTATGAACCAAAGAATCATAT
The DNA here is from genome assembly GCA_030765085.1 of Allium cepa. Taxonomy (NCBI): domain Eukaryota; kingdom Viridiplantae; phylum Streptophyta; class Magnoliopsida; order Asparagales; family Amaryllidaceae; genus Allium; species Allium cepa. The sequence continues at coordinate 67,876,535 of CM060935.1, forward strand.
TCCTTCTTTTCTTTCAACATTTTCAAACGATCAAGACAATTTCTTCTCCGGTGCCCCTTCTTATGGTAGTGGTGACACTTCGTTTCTCATTAAAGGCACCACCTCTCCTCTTCTTACCCCTTTCTATTTTTTCTAAACCTTTTGAAATGATGCCTTACCCATCACAGCGAACGCTTCCCCTAAATCCTTTATAATGGGCTTTCAGCAGTCCTCCACATATTGAGGAGCTCAACCATGCTCACTTTTAGTGAATTCATATTGAAGTTCAATATGAATGGTTTGAACTGTTGTGTGAGTGAGGTAAGGATTAAGTCTACTTGTAGTTCTTCCTCAATCCGAGCATCAAGTTAACCAGCTTGTCTATGAATTCGTTTATCAGGATGACGTTGTCTTAAATACGACGCCCTTGTTCATCTTTGTGTTGAACAACTTTGCAATCTTATACCTTGCAGAGCAAGATCGCTCACCAAAAAAACCATTATAGTATTTGAAAATGTAACAAACCCTGTTTTGAAGTGGTAATATTGAACCAGTTTAATTAAAATAGAAGTGTTTGCATTTGATTTTTTTATAATAATTATTATTGAAATCAAATTATTATAGAATAAAAGTCTAGTTGATAAATTATTTTAGATAACATATTAAAAATTCAATTGGGAGGTTTAATAAATATAAAATATTTTAAAGTACAATAATTTTATACGTTGAAATAGGAAAAGATGATTTTATTTGATGTTTATAGAATCGATAAGGCAAACATGGATAAATTTGTTCTTTCATATAAATTGAACGAACGAACAATTGAAAAGAGTGAGATGATATTGGAGTGAATAAAATTGTGTAATTGACATAATACATATATTTTGTAAATGAAATATAAATCAACTACAGTTAGATTAAAAAATATTTATAAATTAATAACAAGTATTAATTTCATCTTTAAATTCAAATGCCGAATGCAAATTTAAAATAATCCTTAATCAAGTCAGGCCCAAGAGCAAACTAAGCCCATTCAAACTAACACTCACCCAACCTCTACTCCTTCCATTTTCAAACCCAGACATCCTGATGTCCTAAATTTACAAATCAAGTTCGAATGAAACAAACGGAAAAAAAAGATGAATGGAGCGGACAAAGGGACGTGGCTTGGCGGTCTCCAACTATGTAACCTGGGCTGGAGGAGAGGTCGAGCGCGCGATTTAGACTCAGAGCTAGGGCCCGATGTTGGCTTTCAGGCGTGAAAAGGTAGTCTCGACGGATGTTGGTGCGTGCGTAATCTTAGTGGAAGGCGGAGGCAACGATGGCGTGGGATTAGGAGCATTCACGGTTGTTCTTCACAGTTGAAGGCTGCGAATTGAATTGGGGGATTTCAATGTTTGGTCGAGGCTCCATCGTTGGTTCTAGTATGTGCAAACAAATGATTAAGGTGAGTTAATCTCACTCGCCACTATAATTATTCTTGACGTGGAGCAGTAGGGTTGTCATGTTTGGCATTAATTGTGCCAGATTTGTGATTGGTTGCATTATAGAGTAAATAGTAAATAATTGAATAAATTGAAGTGCTAGCAGCCATTTCTTTTAGCATATGCCAAACCTTGCTATTAAACATACATTTGGTCCAGTATAGGTGTTAGAAATAAATATATGGATGTTGATTGTATTCATTTGTATCAGATTGCATTTTTGGAATTTAAATTGGAAAATATATTTTTAATGTTACTAAAATTGAGATTTAGTCCCTTGACTATTATATTGGCTTGTTGGATCCTTGAGTACCCATGAACAATTTTGTTGGGTAACTATTCACCCCATGACTCTACGTTTGTATCGGAAATTTAGGTATCATTTGTTTAAAATGCTGAAGGTTGAATACTGAAGGCTGAACACTGGATGCTTAATAACAATTGCTGAATGCTGATGGCTGAATATTTAAAATATTGTTTGTATAGAAATTTGTTTTGTGAACATAACTTAATACTTTGACAATATTACCCCTCAAAGATAAAATTAATTATTCTTTCATGCAACTGTCATACAAAGCACAGTAAATCATCTTATTTTATACCTTATATTTTATATAAAAACAAATGCTCACATGTATAAGTACTATCAAATCTACATAACATATCGAAAATAGTAAATTTGATGACGTAGATATATTTTATAAAAGATTGGTCGAGAATAAAATATTTTATTATAATAAATTTGAAGCTTGTGGTGTGTTTGGATTATTAATTAATGTTTTTAGCATTATATATATATATATATATATATATATATATATATATATATTTATGTATGTGTGTGTGTGTGTCTATATATATGTATATATACGTGTATATATATGTGTGTGTGCGCGCATGTATATGTAAACGTTGCTAAGATGTCATCAATTTTTTTATCACTGGTTTTTAGTATATTTTTACCGATTGAAAACTATATTATAAAATTAAAATAAAACAAAATGAGAAAAATTACCTCACCATATAAGGGGATAAAATTAAAAACAAAATTTGATGTTATATGTGAACTTTTCTAACTGTTTGATATAAATTGAAAAAACTTTATAAAACAGTTACATGTTATGTCGCATATGAGTATAATTGAAAATTGCAGTGCAATAAGTGATCAGCATTTACAATAAGCATTAAAATTTTGCTTATTCAATTAAGTGAATAAAAGAGCTTAATGAAAGCACTTATTTAAAAACAAACAATCTAACACGCTCCAATCACTTATTTAGTTAAGCATTAAGCCATTTTTTTCTAAAAACAAACGCAGCCTTAGTCTTGTAAAGTTTTGAAAACTAGATTTGGCAAATAGCATTTTCAAAAATTTAAAGACCCATTTGTTGTTTATTGAGGTGTATGCATCTTTTTTTGGTGCTTATATATTGAGTTTATTTAGGGTGCTTTGTTCCTTGCCTACGAGTCTAAATATTACCTTGGATTTTCCTTAGCCGCCAGAGTTTGCTGTTATTGACCATGGAAGTCAAATTCCTGAACCTGTTCAGGTTTAGGTGAAAATTTCTGGAGGCTTGTTCTCTCATATTTTCTGACTGTCCTTGACTCATTTGATTGTTTTGGGGCATTTGTGATTTTTTTCAAGTTTTGAAAATATTAAATATTATTGTTTAAAGTGTTTTAAAATGATTTCAAAAGAAAAGGAACTTGATTGCCTTATTATTCTCCAAATTTATATATTGTTCGATTTTAAAATATCATTTTGGAATGTTTTTCAAAACAAGATTTTATTCTGATTTCTTTAATAATTAGAACCGTTTCAAAGGTTCTCTTATGTTAAATTTTCATAAATAATCTATAAAGTATTATTTAAAACACTTTTAAAGCAGAACAATTACCTTTTTTTAAATATAAATAAAATGGATTTTATAAACTCTTTCTTTTATTTAAATCTGATATAAATTTTATAATCTCTTTCTTTTATTAGATCTGATTTCATGATTTCTTTTAATGATTTTATTCTATGAGACGGGGATTGTCTACAAACGGACTAGAACTACGGATGGTTATGGGATGTTCACTAATTCTTATCCGGTTATTTTCATGACTCTTCGAACATAATTTCGAGTGGAAATTATTGACATATAGTAAATATTTGAATATCACAGAATTGTATGTTCGATTTTGGTGATATTTATTTAGTTACTATATGGAAGTGATATACACTTTCAAGCCATGTTTATTCGAGGTAATCGATGTTACATAGGCGATAACGCCTTGAGTGGTTATTCGTCACCTCTTCGCCGATTTGACATTTGTATTTAGTATTTTCAAGTGATGTGGCAAATTCTTGTCTTGTAGGATTTGTTTACATGATTGTGAGGCGAGTTACCCTTTTGTTGCAGGGTATTCAGACTTACATAAGATGTTGTCCTTGTGTTGCGGGGCTGCATACCCATCGGCCGAGTTGATTCTTGTGTAGCGGGACTGACAGTATTGGACGAGTGGTTGCCTCATGTTGAAGGCAAACACTCGAGTGGATTGCCTTGTGTTGTGGGCAAGCACTCTAAAGCTACGTAGTAGACCTCGATGATTGAGGCCTTGTTTTACTATACTCTGGACCGGGATGGGATTCTGTCACTGTCATGGCTTCTCTGGGACCCGAGGTTGTGACTTTTGTTTAGTATTTGGGTAACCATTTTTGATTTGTTCATTAAAGCACTTTAATTCTTTTTTATTGGATATTTATGGGTTTGATGGTTTTGATATGAACTATCACCATATTTGAGATGACCTGTGTGACTTGATGTGACTTTGTGACAGTGATTTGTGTTATATGCCTTTTTGATGATTTTATTAACATCTTTTAATATGGTATTTACCACACTTGATGGTAGTCCTTGTGAGACTTGATATGACCTTATGGTGTGGTGATTCATGTTTATATACCACATTGATGATTTTTGTCGTCGTATTTCTTATTTTATCATCATATTTTGAGATGATAGCTCATGAGAGGCTTGATGTGGATTTATGACATGGTGATATCATTATTTGCCTTGTGTGAAATTGTTTCAACAAATATGCATGTTATAGATGTTATTATACATGTTATGTTTCATATATTATCATGATTTGCACCATTTGAATTAGTTATAGTCTGACTCATTATTATATTTTTTATATGATACTCAGGTTAGGCCGAGACCTTCAGAATATAGGGCATGGTTTTGGATGTTGAACTAGCACGGAGGTAAGGCCTATTATTATATTATTGGGAATTGGACATATGCCTATGTGGTGCTTATGAGATGACTTATTGGATATGTATATTTGACCTTTGATATATGTATGTTTTTTTTAGACTAGTTTATATTTGTAGACTTATTTGTATATTATTATATTTGATCCTTCCGCTGTGATCTATGTATATTTTTCTGATATTATTATATTGTATGTTGTTCTGACTACACTGAGCCTTCATGGTTATTTCTTTATGCAAATATCGTATATGTCGTTCGACGTTGATTTAGATATTTTAAGGTATATAAGATGTATTAGTGTTAGCCCGAAGTAATTTTCATAACAGTTGCTCCTATCCAGCCTTTTTTCTTCGGGTTAGCAGACGGTATTATTTTGTAATACTCTTTGTCAATCTAGGTGTAAAAGGTGGAGCATTACAGAAGATGTCATTGACACTCTTATTTTTGTTTTTTCTTTGTAATGATTTATCCAAAGTAGATAGCGTAAAGGCATATGGTCTATCATAGTTAGCTTACCAACATTGATAAGCTCGAGTCTCTTCAAGGTCTGCTCTTTCAGTGGATTTATTTTTCAGGATGGGTTAATGACATACCATAAATTTTCATATAAGTGAGTTACCATTATGGCTCTTAACTAGTTAGTGTAGTTCGGTCCAGTGAGTAAAAATTTATCGAAGAACGGTCTTTGATTTTTCATTTTCTATGCAAATTTAAGTGTATTAGTATATGTATATAGCCTATGTTCACACTCTTAATAGAATGGTTTATTATATTTATCTAATAAGGCTCCCATTAGTTTTTTATATTTCTCAAAACCAAAAGAGAACTATAGAAAAAAAATTATTTCTCTAATGGGCATTAGGAGCCACTTATCTTGGTGCATCCAACCTTTAGTTCGCTCATTAAGCCGCAGCCCCATAAGTGGTGGATAACGCTTATCGGTTATATCCAAACTCTTAAACATGTGGTCTTTTCCTTAATCTCAATCATGACATTGAGTTTAATGTATTATTCACTCGACCAATCATTTCACAACAACCTAACGATAAATTACTTATACCTTGAGTTTGCTCAACACATGTAAGCAATGTCTTTACCTACCAAGAGACATGTTAAATAACAATACAAAACTATAATAGCTTGGGCTTGCCCAACAACCAACACATATGTAGGTAATCTACATAATATGTAAATGATAGAGGGGAATATTATTTAAGATTCCCAATCTGTAATAATAAAGAGTGATATCGATTTAAAAAATAATATATTTTCTTTAAAATACCAACGTCAAACAGGTGTCATTAACATCTGATACCATGGTATATGTACATTATGTACGTATTTATTTCAAAAATCTTTGTTGAGTTTGTTTCAGTACCACTTACATCTTATTTTCTTTATAAAAATTTCAATTTTTTAAAATTATTTTCATAAACAATTTTAAAAAATTGTACAACTATAACATTTATATACATATACGCATATCAGTGTGTGTGTTATACATTAACTAAACAATTTATTTATTTATTTATTCAATTGAACATTTCAATTAAACTTATTGAATTTTGAAAATATAACAATTAATTTTCCATAATAATTTTGAGAAAATTTTATGTTCAAATTATATACGTCATAACACTTGCAACATACATGTCTACATTTAAAATAGTTTTAAATTTATATACTTTTATAACGTTTATAAAAACTTCAATTTAACTTTTAAATTCAAAATATATTTTATAATATTAAAATAAGCCTTGCTAAAATTAGCCTATGGCCCAAAACATTTTTAGGCCTTACACTTGGGCCAATGTTGATAACTTATCATTTGTTAGGTTGGGCTAGAGCCAGGGAGGAGAGGGTACTGGGTTCTCCAACCCCAAGCCTTAGGCATCCTTTTGTAGACACCCATTAGATCAAAAATCCTACATGTTGGCCTAAAAGACGACAAATTATTTATATAAACAAAATTGGCTCTGGTACCATTTGTTGGATCTTGTCTATTTGGCAGTGGATAATTGGGTAAATTTCAAAAATATTCTTTTATTGGATCCTTGTTGGGCTTATATAGGTAACCAATTTTTCATTAAATCAGATTTAATTACATTTATTATTGTTTTATTTCAAAGTTTGGTTTTGTAATGTATAACACGTGTGTATCAATCAAAAGGATATTGCATCTAATAAAACATTGCAAATGAAACTATAACGTATACATATAATTATTGCGATTTGTGACCAATGCATACATACTACATATAATATACTAATACATATGTATATGAGGTCCTCATATACATATCGGTGCCATATATAACTATAAGTATGTACATGTGTATATGGAAATTGATATGTGTGTGTATGGTTTGGTTTGCATACATATTAATATCATAGGTATATATCATTATTAACTTCAGCCAATTAAAGTTTGATATAATCTATAATTTCGAAATCTAACTCATTATATATGTGACCTCATATTTTGCTGAAGCTATTTTTGATAATATACATAAGGTCAAAGGGCTAGCAGTAAGCTCATTTCAAATGGAAAGACATAACATCACAAGGGGGTGATCTAACTGCCAGCCAAGAAGCATTAAATAAGCCTAGTAACGTTACAAAGCCTATAACCAAAAGAATTGAACACGAAGGATAACACATCAAATGATATATGATATTAAATGCTTAAGTAACTCAGCAATATCCTAAAGATCCAAAGCCAAGAGATTAACCTGGAAGGTCAAGTTAACATAATGTTTATCTGTTTATTTATAAGAACATGCAATCAAAAGAAGTGATACCCAAAGGCATTAGTGGTGGACTCAGCCAATTTACCATTATAATAGCCTTTCGGCTTCGATATATAACTCTAAAGAAGGAGGAAAAAAGTGGATGTAGGGATTTCAGATTTATACATGTGTGGGACACTTAACAGATTTCTTATTTGGCTTTCAGATTTCTTGGATTTCTTGTTCAGATATCTAAACTAAATGATCTTTGTCTCGCTAAACCCCCATTCTTTTCTATTCGTGATTAGCCATGAGCATTGTCTCATGCAAGTTTTTGCAAACTTCTTGTAGATTGGATGTTCATATCTTGCTTACAAGTCGTGCATCAAAATATCCAAATCCAAAGAGTTTCAAAAAAGAAAATATTTTTGGAAAAATAGCACTACAGTGGGGTAGACCCCTAGGGAGCTGCCTTATGGAACTTTTCGAAAAGAAAACGTAAACATTTATGTAGATTCTCCATCAAGATTACATTTCTTTGGAAAATAAAAGATTTTCTTAGCTCGACGCTGCATGATAGTGAAAAATGTGTTGCTATACGAAGCCTACCGCATAATAAACACAAATTATTTCAAAGGTTAATTTATTACATAAGTGGATGTGTTTCATCAATATTAATATCTTCTGCCCATATACCTCCATGTACCCCCACAATGATGTGCCTCTGACGCATTCGCTCCCTATATATCCCCACAACGATGTGCCTGCATTGAAGCTCTTATCAAAACACTGGCATTGAGAGAAGGCCATATCATATGGGTTTTACTACCATTAGTACATAATAATTGAAATGAATGCAAAATTAACTATGGGCAAGAGCCCCGTGCTAAGAGAAACACCTTAAAAAAAGAGTTTCAAGTAGGAATTAGACTAGCCTTGGACTAAAGTTGAAATAGAGTACACTTGGACAAGAGTTCCAAGCAAGTATCAGAGTAGCCTTAGACAAGAGTTCCAAGTAACATAAGATGCATTGGTTAGTTCCCCAACAAAGAGAATATAATCCATAATTTCAAATAACCATAGTTTTTATTACCTTCCAGGGACTTGGCATAATTGAATGAGGAGTAGAATATGAAATAGCATAAATACTTGTATCTCATACTATTCTAATAATACTGTCAAGCTCCACCTTGTTCAAACAAAAGGTAGATCTAAAGGGACGACATAATTTACTAAACATTCAATATGTATTTGTAATAAACTTTTATTCTTTGTAAATAGTCAAACATTTGATTATTTCCAAAAGCTCTTTGAAGTGTTTCTCGATACGATTATGCATGTTTCAGTCCACTACTTATTATATTGTTTAAAACAAATGATTTTCCCATCTTTAAGCCACACGAGGACCTTAAATGAACTCTTAATGGGAGCCACAAGTGGGCTCCCATGTTGATTTAAATTCCGTTAAGAGCCATGGTTTTGTGAAACTACCTTAGACTTATGCAAGCTGGGGAATTTTACCGAACCCGTTCCTCGACCTCTTCATTTACCTCCATAATGGACAGCGGCTAAAGTAACTTCCTGAGACTTATTTTCAAACTCAACATTTTTAAGCATAAGCTTCGAAAGCTCCTCATTTGAATTATCTAGTTGTCACCTAAGAGGAACATCTTCTGGAATAGTGTTAATGCACTCTTCTAGATCCTTTACTTGTTTATTAAATGCCCCAGTCTCTTTTATAAACTCCTAATTATAATCATCTGAAGCAAACTTAGAGTGAAGAAAACCAAACTGAGTCTCTTTATGCCTTAAGCTTTACATTATGGATTTGCAATTTAGCATTCTTTTTCATTGCAACATAAAATTTCAACTAATGAGAACATAAGAGAAATACAAAGCTTATGATTTCCTAAACAACAAACTTTTCCTTTATACCTAGAATTATCTTGGGGCCTCTAGATTTGGCTTCGACAAGTGTCTCCGAAGGCTTAAACATATCAAAAGATGAAAGATTTTCCTAGGGACACCTTGGGAATCTAGAGATCTAAAGGAGGGAAACCCAAGGATATGCCCTAAAATAGCAACCGAAGGGTGATTCGAAATGTTTATAAGAATTGAGTCACTCTAAGTTGATCCCTCATTAGTAATAGCTAAAGAAAAGGAAGTTAGGACTTTAAATCCAAGAACAGCCTTTGGGGTTATGTTTGAATAGGGGCCATAAAATCTATAAAGAAATTTTGGTCTATTTGGCATTAAATTTTTTGTCTCCCGGATGTTGTTTGTGTAACTTTAAAAACTGCACGAAATCTTCGTCTCGATCTGGAGTTACAAATTTTAATTTATCAGTCAAACTCAAAATTAAGTTATTCAACCTTGAAGCTTTAGTCCCAAGAGACTTGATGAGTTTAGCATATGATTTATCATGATAATCCTTAACATATATACTATGATTTTCCAAATTAACATTATGTACTCTGCTTGCGCAAAGATAGCTCTTAAGAGTACTAATAGTTTTCAGTAATTAATAATTCTTAGTTTTAGTAAGACTCAAAAGAACTATGTAATGAGAAATGGAAATCGAAAGTGGCTTCACGGTTTAGTCTAAACAAGAATAAATTCTAAATAAACGAGATAACAGCTAAGATATGAAATACTAAAATATCAACTTGAAGTAGATCATAATCTAAAAAGGGAAGTGTCAGATTATACATTGAAAAAAATATTGTAGAGTAATTAAGTTTATTCAGAATCCTATTGATAAATATTTAAAAGATTTTCTTTCTCTCCTACCTTAGAGCGATGGGAAGGAGCCCATGGGGAACCTTCACCTTTCTTAGCCTCTTTGTACTTTCGGTTGAAGAATGCCTCAACCTGAGGCGCATATTTCTTACGAAAGATGAATGTCAAAAGATGGCCCTTCTCCTAGCTTTCAACATAAGCTTTATATAAAAATTAATGGCCTTTACATTGGCCTAATCCTTAGCTTGTGTCGAAGTAAAGGGACCCTCAGCTTTGATTTTAGCTTTAGCTAAACCCTCTCCTTATGATTTGTAATCTTCTTTGTGCTTGGCTAGCTCAAATTTGTAGCCTCCATGCCAACTTTAACCTCGACATCATTAGCCTATAATTCTTTCATATCTTTATCAAAAGTCGCTTTAGGCTCCAAATCCACCATCTCTAGGGACTCGTGCTGCCATTGAAGAGTAAAAAGCTCCATCATAATCCCATCAGCATGCAATCGGAGGATGGCAAGGCCATCCATAGTATTTTTGGCCTCTTTGGTGGTCTCTTGATAACTTTCATGGCCAAGAATCAACAATTTAGCTATAGTGTGTGTACGTGTATGTGTATAAACATATGATCATGTATTGAATTTAGGAATACATCTATTAACAAGTGAAAATCGGAAAATGGCATACTTTGATGCTTTCATAGTGGCTATATTCTAAGAACTTCTGAAAATCATAGGAAGAATTAAGTATCTCAACCCCAACCTTACTGATAACTGATATGATATAGGATTTAAAAGCTTGTCTAGATACATTAAGCACCTGACGTCTTTTTTTTCGAAATCTGAGGAGCACCTAGAAGAGGAAGAATAGGACATTCTAGATGAGTGGAAATGTTAATAGAAGATTCAGTAGGTGCATATTTGAAAGTAGTCTTTTTCCCCTTCTTGTTTAGTCTACAACCTTTTTGGGTGGTGTGGACATCATTTTTGAGTCGAAGGCTTTTCAGTATCTGGTTCATCTCAAGATAACAAAAGTGAACCAATTGACTTAATTTATTTAGAGTCCATATCTGCAAATAAACAAAGAAACCATGTATAAATTTGATAAAATTAAAATAATATAAAGTTTAATGATTTTATATAGCGATAGGTTATTACTAAATTACTAAAAAAATCTAAATGCTTTGGGATTCGGTTTGAGGTCTACCCTCAACATAGGTTGAAGAAGAGCAAGAACATTCATGGGCATTAAAACCATCCCTCTTTTTTGATCCTTACTTCTCAGCAAGTACTTTAAGAGAAGCCAAAGATATTTTTGTTCAAGAATTCCCCTAAATAATTGAGGGTATCAAGCCATAAGCCCTTAAATGATCTATGATCAACACCCAATAGCACGTTGGCTTTCTAATAAAGCCACAACATTTTTGAAGCGAGCCACAAACTCTTAAATCCACTAGGATCTTTTGGATCTCCCCAAAAATTGGAAAGACAAAATTGGATTACTAGTTTTAGTTTTTGAAATAAAATCATTTAAGGAGAAACGAAAGTTACTAGCCATTGGAAAGGTAGTTATAATCCTAGGATTAGCTGATCTTACAAAGAACAATTTCTTAATAGTAATCTTACTGATGGGTGTGACCAATGTTTGCATTTATCCATACTTGTTGATAGTGTGTAGGAACCAAAGAAGTAGACTTAGAACATCTTACATCAAATAAAAAAATTACTTCGTCCATCGATAAGTCTACGTAACCACCCAACGAATACATAACCTTAAGTGTCGAGAGGGTACTGTATGAGACATGTGGAAGTTGGAAAGGGTTTAGGTTATAAGAGGTAAGAAAATCTACAAAAATGGGAAATCAGAAGAGAGATCCCATTGATTAGATATTTATTGCCTATGGAAAGCACACTTCAAATGGGGCATCCCATGTGACTATAGGCCTGGGGATATTTCCTCGACCTCGATAATACAACTCCACCTTAGTTAGCATGATATTGAGTTCTCAAAACTCGAACTGCAGCAAGTATAGTCAGAGTGCGACCACCATTTAATCAGAGCAGGTCGCCGACCAAAGCAGCAGCTGGGGGTAGTTGATGACAGAAGATGAGCAGGCTTGTGGAAGAAGGAATATTGTGTTATTCACTCGTGCATGTGTGCACGTGCACAGAAGAACTGCAGTGCTGAAATTGTATTTCATTTGGACTGAGTCTTTAATTTGAAAGAAGAATTTTATTCACTAGCTTGATTTTTTATAGAGGTTTTTGTAATGAAACTGATACAAAATGCTTGAAATCAGAATTGATACATTGTATATGATGCGGTGGCAATTTATATAAGTGTATTGGGCTTTTGAGAAGGCCCGGATTTGCAGTTTGCTCTGTGATGTTGTAATCTGTCTTCTATCCACCGTTCGATATGATATTGATGATTGAGATGTTGGCTTGTAACATTTAAAACAGATCTGGTAAAAAGATAAACTGATATTTCTCATATCTTCAATTGTCCCCCTCAAACCCAAGCAGCTAGGGTTAGGGTTTGATGGCGATTTGCAAGATTCATGTCTGATTTCGGTTCGCAAGAAGAGGAATTAGCAAGATAAACTCAAAACAACTCTATTCGATGCCTTTTCTCTTTGATTCATTGCAAGTTAAGTTCCAATGTTGTGACTTGAGTCGAATATCTGAGCGCCAGTTCGAAAAGGGATGGTCTCAACTCAGATCTTACGGATTTTTGAAGAATTGCTTGGATTCGACTGCTTGTTGAGTGCTTTGTCTTCAACAGGCTTCACTTGAAGGTCAGATCTGAACCTTATGAAGTTCTTTGTGCTTAGAGCTTTAGTAAATGTGTCTGCCCTCTGGTAAGTAGCAGGTATGTGATTGATTTGCAGATTCTCTTTTTGAACTTGTTTACGAACGAAAAATATATCGATTTCGATATGTTTGGTTCTTGAATGCAGTATTGGGTTGGCAGTCATGTTTACAACACTCTGATTATCACACCACAACACTGGTTTTACTTTATTCTTTATCTTTAGTTCTTCAAGTATGGACTGTAACCACATTATTTCTGCTGTAGCATTAGCTATGCTTCTCTACTCCGCTTCTGTGCTTGATCTGGATATTGTAGTTTTCTTTTTGGAACACCATGATATTAGATTATTTCCAATATATATACAATATCCACTGACTGACTTTCTGTCATCTGGATTTGCGGCCCAATCTGCATCTGAAAATCAGTTATGTTTAGATTGTTGCATGTTTTAAATGACAGTCCATAGTCTAGAGTTCATTTGAGATATCTAAGTATTCTTTTGACTACTTTTCAGTGTTCATCTCGAGGATCCTGCATAAATTGAGACACTTTGTTAACACTATAAGCAATATCTGGTCGTGTTATAGTATCATATTGTAATGCTCCTACAACACTTCTATATTGTTTGATATTGTGTATGGCTTCTCCCCTGTTTTTAGATAATTGATGATTGCTGACCATAGGGGTTGATTGTGGTTTTGCACCATCCATTTTTGTTTTGACAAGCAGTTCCTGAATTTATTTTTTCTGACATAGCATTAGTTCTGAATTTTATTTTCTCAATACTTCTAGTCCCAGAAAGTACTTGATGTCTCCCAGATCTTTTATTGAGAATTCTTTGTTCAAGTAGTTGATGACATTGTTGATTTCATCCTTGTTGCTTCCTGCAACAATCAAGTCATCAACGTATATAAGTATGTACACAGTTAACGAGTCATTAATTTTGACAAATAGTGAACTATCTGATTTGATAGACTGGTATTTCATATTTGACAGTGCTGCTTTTAGTCTATCAAACCAGACTCTTGGTGCTTGTCTAAGTCCATATATTGCTTTCTTCAGTTTGCACACATAGTTTGCCTGCTTGATATATCCTGGTGGTTGCTGCATGTATACATCTTCCTATAAGATGCCATTAAGAAATGCATTGTTGACATCTAATTGCTTTACACACCATCCTTTGTGTAGAGCAATAGTAAGAATGAGTCTTATAGTGGATGGTTTGATTACTGGAGAGAATATCTCCTTTAAATCAAACCCATATTCCTGTGTATATCCTTTAGCAACAAGTCTTGCTTTGTACATGTTAATTGTGCCATCAGGATTCTTCTTTATCCTGTATGTCCACTTGCATCTAATTATGTTTTTGTTGTCTGGAGGATATATAAGAGTCCATGTATTGTTGCTTATGAGAGCCTTGTATTCTTCATCTATAGCTGCTGTCCAGTTTTTGTCTTTTGCAGCTTGTTCATATGTTTCTGGCTCATGTGGAATTATGCTAGCATCATATATCTTAGGCTTGAAGATGCCACTTTTAGCCCTGGTAATCATGGGATGACTGGTCTTGCATGAGCTTCAGTATGAGGTGAACTTTCTTCATTTACTTGATTTGACATGTCTCTTGTGTTGCTTTGATGATCATCTTCTTCTGTCCGATTCTTTTCATTTTCTTTTTGTACAGGGGAGTGACTGGCATGACTAGGATCACTTTTCCACTCAGAGTTATGTTAATTACATACAGTGGATTGAGTGCAGTGATCTCTAGTAGACCTCACTTCTTCATTTTGAATCTCATTTTCAGAATAAATTGGTAAATCAGGTATTGAAAACTTTGGGTTGTATACTTTATTTGTTGTTTTTATTTCTGAATTACTAAAAGGAAAGATATTTTCATTAAATACAACATGCCTACTAATAAAAATTCTTCCATTTTCATCTAAAAACTTGTAACCCTTTTGATTAATAGCATACCCTATAAATGTACAAGGTTTAGATCTGAAGTTTAGTTTATTGGCATTGTAAGGTCTTAGATAAGGAAAACATAAGCATCCAAAGGTTTTCAAACTATGATAATCAGGTTTTACCTCACATAGTTTTTCTACTAGTCTTATTCCATCAATTGCCTTTGTTGGTAACCTATTGATGAGATATACAGTAGTATTAAAGGCCTCGGGTCAAAACTTTAGTGGTAATGATGCATGAGCTAATAAAGTGAGTCCAGTCTCAACTATATGTCTATGCTTCCTTTCTATTCTGCTCAGAAGTATATGGGCATGTTATTCTATGTACTATACCTTTTCCCTTAAAATAATTATTGAGAGTTTTGAACTCAGTTCCCCCATCTGATTGAATTACTTTAACTTGATTACTAGTTTGTTTTTCAACCATGACTATAAAATTTATAACAGCATTATAGGTTTCAGTCTTGTCTTTTAAAAAATAAATCCATGTGTGTCTAGTGTATGCATCAACAAAGGAGATATAGTACCTATATCCAAAATCTAAACATATGGGTGCAGGCCCCCATAAGTCTGTAGCAATCAAGTTTAAAGATTTTGAGTAAATTGTTTAAGAGTCATTGAATGACAACTTATGACTCTTGCCTAATTGGCAATATGTACAAACATAGGGTAATGAAACATTATCAAAAGATATTCTATTTTCATTAAGAACCTGTTGTACAACTTTCACACTTGGATGGCCAAGTTTGTAATGCCATGCATCAAATACACTTTTGGAGTCTTGCTTAATACACCTTTTACAGTACTTCTGATTATTTGGGTACACATTATTATTGACTGATTTGAATTTATACACAGCATCACCCTGTAACAAAATATCCTTTGTTAGTATATCTCTAACCAAACAGTATTTTGGATAAAATTCAAAGTAAACTTTATTGTCATTGGCAAATTGAGATACACTAATGAGATTTTTCTTAATTTTGGGTACTCTTAATAAATTATGTAAGAACAGTTGCTTCTTGCCTTTAATATAAGCATTACAATATGAGTAATATTGATACACTTACCATTTCCCATACAAATTGACTGTTTACCTATGTACTCCATGTTGCCAAGATTGAAGTTATCAAGATTATTTGTGATATGATTTGTTGCACCAGAGTCTGGGTATCAACAGTCATCCTGCACACTTTCCGGCCTTGTTGTGTCATTAGAATGGTGATTCTTATCACAATTTGTCTGTGTCTCTGAGTTGGCCTGAGCCATGTTAGCACAATGATTATTACTTCTTTGACCACTGGCTTGATTTGAGTATCTGAAATAGCACTTGACTGTAGTATGACCCACTTTTTCACAGATTTGACATCTAGGACTATTGGCATTATTCCATCTGCCTCTTCCTCTTGTTCTGTTGGAATTTCCTCCTTTTTGTATACTTTGTTCTGACTTATTATTATTTTGTCCTTTGTTCTTGGAATAAGTAGTATAGTTGATATTGAAGTCAGAGTCTTGTGGTTTTTTATTATCAATTCTAGCTTCATGAGCAAGTAATATAGAGTGAACATCATCTATAGATGGCAGCTCTTTTTGAGATGCAATAACAACAACTACTGATTCATAGTCATCACTTAATCCATTTAGAATGGTTAAAATTTGCTCGGAGTCTGATACTTTGTGATTTGCAGCACCTAACTGATCATAAGTTGTTTTGATCTTGAAAAGATATTCCCTCATTGCACTGTTATCTTTCCTCATATTGTGTAGTTGTTTCTTGTAATACATTACTTGGCAGCTGATTGTGTGTTGAACACTTTTTCAATTGTTGACCATATGCCATTTGCTGTCTTGCATCCAATAACATGAGACAGTAAATTTGTATTTATTGAAGATAATAGCCAAGAACAGATAAGTCTGTCTTGCCTGTGATATTTTGTATACTCCTCATTATTGACTGTTCTATTTTCTTCAACAGTTATATATTTGGGAGGAATTGGAAGGGTTCCAAGAATGTGACCTTCTAGTCCATATCCTTGGACTGCAGTTTCAATCTGTAGTTTCCAAAGAAGATAATTATCTTCACTCAAGTGTGCAATTACAAGATTGGTCTGGGGGCTTACTATAGTGTTGACAAAATTTTCAACTGTAGTGTTGGGTTGATGATTATTGCGCACATTCACAGATGTGGCAGAAGTTGTATCATCATCATCATGGTGATTTCACGTTATACAGACAAAGTAATGATAAAGCTAGTGACCAAAAAAAGACAGAAATCAAGAGTTAGAGAACAAGAATTGCTCACAACCAGGTTAGATGCAACTGCAAGACTTAAATGATGAATAGCTTTTCTTTTCTTTGATTTTCAAATCTGATAAGTCTTGCTGGAAGGCACTTTCTTCGGGGTTTTTTTTGATGATTCTTGATTTCTTTAACTGTTTTCTGAAGCTTTTCTTGATTGATTTCTTTATGGGTTCAATGAGAAAGGCCTGATGCAGTCCGGTTCGAAGAACTGTGGCACGACACTTAATTTTCTCAATTGAATCTTCACACTCAGATGATGAGACTCTGTCTACTGATGAGTGATTAAACTCAGATGATGAATCTTCTCTGATGAGTTAACTAAATCTGTGATTTGGCTGTTAAGCCTTGAATGGCTCTGTTACCATATTGAAGTTTGCAATCAACAAAAGATAATTTGAAAGAAGAATTTTATTCACTAGTGATTTGTTACAGAGGTTTTTGTAATGAAACTGATACAAAATGCTTGAAATCAGAATTGATACATTGTACATGATGTGGTGGCAATTTATATAAGTGTATTATGCTTTTGAGAAGGCCTAGATTTGCAGTTTGCTCTGTGATGTTGTAATCTGTCTTCTATCCACCGTTCGATATGATATTGATGATTGAGATATTGGCTTGTAACATTTAAAACAGATCCGGTAAAAAGATAAACTGATATTTCTCATATCTTCAATTACCATGTTCAGACATGATCTAGTCGAAGTCTGCTTGTGAGTTTTGGAGTGAATCCATTCTTGGTTTAAGAGTATCAAAAGTGTGAATAAGTTTATATATAAATAAATGTTAATAGAAAAAACAACTTGCTAAATATTATAATGATATTGAATTAATAAGAACGAACTAGTCAAAAACCAACTGATCCAACCTTAATCATAAGGGTTATCTCGGTAAATAAGTATGAAAAGTTAAAGATATTTACGTCCAACCCTTGAAACAATTTCCTCTGAGCATAACAAATGCATGGAAAGAAACTTTTACATATTATTATCAAATAATAAAATAATATCGAAGAAGATCTTAGCCGTTAAATTTATGGCAACTATATATAACATTACTTTTCAAAATGCTACGATAATACAAGGCAAAACGTCTTTGCACATGAGAGGTAGTATAGCTTTTGCAGAGATACCAATAAGGTAATGACAGGTAGGAACAACATTGGTGCATATCAGAATAGTCACTTCTCATCTGAATGATAATCCTCAGCAAAACATCTGAAAGCGAAACTTCAAAATCCACTTTGCTTTTGTCAAAAAAGAATTTTTGGGGGGGGGGGGGGATCTGGTATACCATATTTTTCTGAAGTTCTTGTTAAGATACATAATTCTGAAAGCCTATAGTTAGCGCATTCCGAGAGGAAAAATATACAACAGAAAGGGAGATCTATTTACCAGCTCGAAGCCTTATGTAAGCTCAACAAAGTTACAAAGCTCATAACTGAAAGTATTAAATCCAAAGGATAACATACCAAATGATATACGATATCAAATATTCAACTAACTCGGCCATTTCCTAAAGACCCAAAGCCGGGAGATTAAACCAAAAGGTCAAAATAACATAAAATTGTATCTGGTTATTTATAAGTACATGCAATCAAAAGAGTGATACGCTAAAGGGATAAAGCCTTGGGGAAAATAAAACTAGCCTAAAGCAATGTGCCACCATGAAGTAATGCAATGAGATCTCAGCTTTACAGGTGTACTTCCTAGATATAGCTAAAGAGAAGACACCCATAAAGTACACATTGCCGATCCATGTGCTATATCTAAAACAAGCTAGATCTTGGCCATCTGTCAGCAACCCAAGGTACTAGCTCAAAGTGAAATCCATATCATTAACCTACGCCTCTCCTAAATAGTTATAAGGGACAATGTAGAAAGGATCTTCTGGCAATAGCATAATTTATGTACTAAAATAAACTGTACTTTTCTATATTAGAGCTTCTTTAAAAACTCATTAATGGTGGACTAAACCAACGTAGCACTGTAACAACCTTTCGACTTCAATATAGAACTCTAAAGAAGGAAAGAGCAAAGTGGACGTACAGATTCAGCCCCAAACACTATAAATCTCGATTTCTCTCTATCGCTACTTTCAGTCTTACTTATAGTATTTTCCCTCGACCAAATTTAATATCTATATTTCTCGGCTTTAACTCCAAAAGTCAGACTTAACTTCCAACAACAACATCAAGCCTTAGGTAACCAATCTACCAAAACCTTAAGTAACATAGTAATCAACTAAAGATTTCCCTTCAGTTCATAGGTGTTGGTATAACAAAAAAACCAACAATATACATACATACATACATACATACATACATACATACATACATATATATATATGACATCAAGTGAATGCTTTTATTATATATGTAGATAAGTATATGTTGTAATTATATCATAAAATATATGCATACTTTAATAGCATGAAATATTATTATATATCTGTAGCATAATAAATTTCGAATTCTAATGAAAGATATGTGTAAGTGCGTGTGTGTAAATATATCTTGGGTATTTATATTAACATATGTGTAATTTAATTAATATATATATATATATATATATATATATATATATATATATATGGAAGGTATTGAATTCATAGAAATAAAGGTCTAAATTTGGTTTAACATATATATAACTTCTAAATATAAATAAATCATATTTTAAATAATTTTATATTAAAATAACATATGTGTGTGTAATACCAATGTTTTTCTAGAAGACTATGTATATGTATTGCATAAATATATTTTGTTAATTTAATTAACACATTAAACGATGCTAACATAAGCATAATCATTTAAATAAGAGGAAAGTTTAATGACACCCTTATTTTGGAGCACCATTATCAACTTTAAGTACACTATTCCAAAAGCTAATTTTATTTATAGATGTTCAATCTACATACCGCTGACCATCTCTATAAAACATGAGACTATTTCGAAATCATAAATCACTTATTCATTATTCAAACATTTATTTTAATAATCAAATTTATACCTCAAATATATTATGATCTTTATACTCAAATTATCCCAAATTTTGTTGAGAATTATCTTGAGCATGAGATGAAGGTAATTACAAAATCTTATAGCGTTTGAAATATAGTAGCTAAAGATATGATAACGGTGCTCCAAAATAAGGAAGTCGTTGAACCTTCTCTTTAAAAAATATTATATTGAATATGTAATTTGAATACATACATACATACATACATATACATACATACATATATATATATATACATACATATATATAAACACACACACGGATATATATATATATATATATATCAATAATCTATAACCTAAGTTAGAAGCAAGAATTGCTATAACTTTTCTTTAGTTATAATTTTCGAATGATTCAAAATTATGTATATGCTAACAAACATTAAGAATATATATCAGTGTTAAATCCACTAAAAATACTTTGTTAAAATAAATTCAAAAAAACAAGAAAATTAAAGACTGAAGCTAAATATGATATTGGGTTTGGGATTTTTTATTAGATTATAACATGAATTTACCTATACGATATGCTTACTAGCCATACCTTGAGTGGGTTCTCTCCTTCTAAAATTATGTATTTCGCTAATTTGAGTTTGCAATGCCAAACATTGTTCACCGATGAGGAGGCATGTAATTTAGGGTTTGGTAGAATAGTGGAGGCTAGTTTAGGGTTTTCAGTCAAATCAGAATAAGAGTGGAGCCAGTATTTATAGAGAAGGAATGCGAAGGGGCAAATTTTCAGCAGAATATTTCTTTCCCTTTTCCACTTCTCACCAAATAGATTTTCACACATGCCATATCAAATATGTATGACCCTCTATATTCATTGCCAAATTTACACTCCCTCCTATTTAAATCTGTGCTTAAATGTTTATGAATATAAAATCTCATTTAATACTAATATGTTTCGTAACATGAACAAATTTATATATAACAATTAATATACACTTCAAAAAAAGTTGCATGAAGGCATTCAGAATTTTCTAAAAGATATCAAATTTTCTAAAGGCACCACAATTACTATAAAGACTAATAATAATGAACATGACCTATATACTAATTAACAATATCTAATTTATAATACTTTATAAATATCCTAAATAAGGTGGTATTTAAGAGATTACTTGGATTCGGTAGTGCGACTCGCAGATATGAATTTGGTCTGCAATTGAGATCGAGCACGTCGAATTTTAAAGTTCACAATGTTACCTTAGCTGGTAATGTGAGAGTATGATCAAATTCACCGTTGATAGATTTTCAAGGTAAAACCGTATTTTTAAATCTTTTAAGTAATATCATTTAAGAAACGATATATTATACACTCATTCTCTTCGGTATCTCTATATCACTTTCAATGCCTAGAGCTTGGTCATGGTCAAAGCTCTGATAATTTTCGCATACTACTATATAGTCCATCTGAAAATTCCTTAGTTCAATAATAAATTTTATTATGGACCGATATGATCTGGCTAAAGACTTTGACTTTGAGTTGACCATAGTAGACCATGATATGTACAAACCTCTTACAACAAAGGAGACAAATTCTAACATCATGAACTCTGTGCTTAAATTAAAATATAACCAAAGTGGATCGTTCACATTGAATTTAAATGGTATTCTCTAGTAGAAAAAATGTCATAAATCATCAAACAAAGGTTCCCTATTTAACTTAGTTGTATTTAACTAATAGAAAACTCTTAGTTGACTCATTTCGCAGTTATCCAATAACTACAAGTACGCAACCTTTTGGTGCTTACAATAACCATGAGTAATACACTTTCCAACATTTGAAGAGCATTGTGTGCTTTAGTCTTAATGGAAGTATCAATATCCCATTCTCAACTTTCTCAACTAGAATATTTAAAACAAAGTGTTATTTCAATTATGATTTAATACTCACGATTGCAAACCATTTGTAATCAAAATCGTATAACATTTTATTTAAGGAATTTATACTTGAAGTATTTAATTAATTAATAATTACCTCATATCACAATATAATGATGTATATACAATAGGGAATAAAAACCAAAGCGTTAATTTATTTCGTATAAGATTGTACACAAAGTAAGTTTACATAAAAAATTACGTAACTATCCCTGTGGCATATGACCAAATCTTTAAAATATTTTACTAACATTTCTTTAAGTTGTATGGTATTTTAAGATATACAATGGAGATATCATATATAGATAAACAATATAATTGATGGGCGAAAGCTAGAAAAAGAGTTATATATATGTGGAGAATGGATCTAAACAAATGAAGATGTGTTGGACTCAAGACGAATGTAACACAAGTGCATCAAAGACAAAGATACAAGAAGTGTTAAGTTGGTCCATTAAGTCTTTAGAATTTATATTTAAGATCCATGTCAATGTCTTTTGAAATTCTTTTTTCATTTAATTATATTTCATCTCCAAACATCTTTATATAAACATGCATTTTTAGTTCTAAAGCATGGAAGTCTCAATTTGAATGTTAGAAAAAGAAAACAAAAATAACCAAGGCATGTCGACCACCCTTTGGATCTATGTCAACATAATGGTAGTTATTCTGTTTTTCAAAATTTCAATGAAGGAATTTTAGTGCCAAGTCTACACCAATACACACATCCTTTCATCTTCTATTTAAGGATTTTTGGAAAAAGAATTCTAGTACATAATGTGATGACCTCCCCCTAACATCAATACCCAAGTACATGTATCAACAATAATGTGCTACAATGGTATCCGATTGATGAAGGGAAATCATCAAGAGTAAATAGTAATGATCAATCGATCAATGACATATCATATAATATATAACATATGTATATAAGAAGTGATACAGTAGCATAATCAAATGAACAAAAACATCATTAGAGCATAATGCATGTTCATTATATTATACATCATAGAGTATGTATGAGTTTATACATCTATGATACATCATAAACTGAATAATATAAAACTATCTCTATATACAATAAAGTACCACTAACCCCATAGCATTGCGTAGAGGAATAAGCGGTGGTAGCGCCATAACATAGCATATATGAGTTAGTGTAAGTCTCCTACTCGTCCTCTGCACAGCTCCATGTACTACCATCATACTCATATCTCAATCTACTCTTTTAATGGTACACAAGAATATAAGAAGCAAAACAAATAACCTCAGGCCAAACAATAGTCTGTCATTAGTGATCTGTAAACCTAAAACAATAGATATAAAGTTAACATTTTGTAAATAGGAGAAATATGGTATGCAAGGTCAAACCTCATCCGCTCATGCATTTAACAAGTTAACACATAAAATAATATATGTTAATCTACTATCATCGGTATGGCTGCACTACTTCTTCTAAGTACATGCTAGAGTGTTAGGGTATAAGATTCAATAATACCTATATCACATACACAAACAAAGCAACCATCAATAATCAAGCATATCTCATTCTCACAATGTGCGTGGATACATGATGACATAAATGACCAATGTCATAAGGTTGTGATTACTCAACGTCCTGGCTCTATCAATGCTTGAATCATTGCCCACTTAAATGGCCATGAGTTAGACCCACTCATATAGTCCAAAGATACATATCTCCCAGATGATATATAATGACCATCCCCACATACTCCTTTGCGAGCATACATCAGAGTCTTTGGTCATAAATAATCACTTGGCACATGTACTAATAGTATAATCCTTTTGTTCCACTCCAAAATTCATCTTCATATAGAACCTACCTACTTGAGCAATCCCCAGATGCTTCAGCTAGCCTCCCACAGTAACAACCATCTATCAGCTACTGTAGTGTGGGTCAGTGTCGATACATCATACATTGGTGTCGGTCATGTACTCAGCCAAATTTGACACCTTTCTACTTCCTTGGCTTCAAACGCTCCATATGACCAAAAGTAATCGATCAGTACCGACCATCGATCCATACACTTGGCCAAATTTTCATCTCTTTAGCTTTGCGATCAATCATCCTTTCCATCATCTTCAAAAATGCTAATTCTTCAACAATTTTCGTAGATCGGTATTGATTCATATGGATAGGTGTTGATCCATCCAGTTGTAATTTTTTTACTGAGTATTCAATCTTACTTCAGAAAATTATCCATATTTTCTCTACCTTATTTCATCGATTTATGTGAACCCCTCTCTTGCAAATGACTAACTCTAGACACTCAAGTGCTGATAAATTGAAGTTATTCTACAATTACGAATCCTTCATCCTAGTGTAATTATCGAAGAAATCCACCGTAGTGTCTTCCCAAACACTTCGGAATTCTCAATTAATAGAATAATCATCTCCATATTTCTCCACGTGAGTGCTTCATCCCCACATACAAACATGCAACCACAATAATAACAAACATATCATCATATCAAATCATATAAATTATTCAAGCATTTATGCATATATCTAACGTGCATCCATAACTCCATGTAATCTAATATGATTTAAGCCATTTAAAATAATTTATACATGTTTTAACTCATGTCTTCAACTAGGTCAAATATAAAAATATGTGCTTTGTCAAGGACCACTTGCTCAACTAGTTAATGGTATGAAGTTCTAGACTCAGGTTCTAGAGGTCATAGGTTAGAACCCATGAGACATCAAAATGGATACTCTGCATGAATAAAGTATCACTCTTAACATAAGAAAATGGATCCAGAACAAATTTAATCAAATATTTCAATAATATATATATATATATACATATATATATATATATATACAAGGTTATAAACCACCCATCCGTCGATGGAAAAAGATAAAAAAAAGTCCCAATTTGGTCCAAATCTAAAATAGATAGCAAAAATAGCGAATTCCTTTCCCTAAAATGATGTTTTAATGATCGTTATTTCCTAAACTATATCTCCTTAATTTCTCTTAATCTTGGCCTAAAATAATAAGTTTTGATGATGATTTAGGTGTATAAAAATGTTTAATGGAGGCTTGCGGTAGTTTAATATCTGGAAATGGAATGATGGGCTCTAACCCTTAATTGCCCACAACTTGAAATCAACACACCAGGCTAAAAATGAGTTTTTGAGTCTAAACTCAAAATTTTCCTAAACTTAAAATAGTTTTATCTCCCAAACGGCTAAGTTAAATTGCTAGTATGACCACCCTATGTAAATAGAAACTATCAAACCTATCATATGGAACAAGAATCGGGTCCAAATTTGAGTCCTATCAAAAATTATGGCCTCTATAAGTTTTCTACCTCAAAATTTTCCACGCTTTATTCTAACGTCCAAAATTATCAAAATATTATATGTCCTAAAGTTTTAGCACATTATAAAATAGTTTAGTTATGTATTAATGTTTTACTTACCTATCAGTGTGTAAGTTGTGGATTGTTACAGATTGTTTCCTGATCTCTCTTACCCTTATAGCCTTATGCTTCTATGTGAGAAACTTCTTAATAAACTTCCACTCTTATTGCAAATCTACTTTCCCTCACTTATGTACTTTAAGGATATGTAAACGATAAAAGATCAAAGTGTTTGTATTTGAATTCTCAGTCATTTTCTATCCGGTCTTATCCTATTTCTTAAGGATTTCAATGATATATTACTATTAAGGGTCTATAGAATCCTTTACGTTACCATCTGTATTCACTCATAAAGAATATAAAAGAGGGATTCACAAGGAATGATAGCATTAACTAAGCCTTTCGAAAGAGTCGAAGGGATGCTTCAGCAAAAAGTTAAATGAGCCGAGCACTTTTGAAGAGGTCGAAAGGTGGCAGAGCTACCCTTTCACTTTAATGAACCCCTTTCAAAACAATAGCTTCTGCATGCACAAAGGAGTTTCGAATGTGCTAAAGATACCTTTTGAAGGCAATAGATAACAAGCTTCCACACGTTTGCCAAGCCTTTCGAAACAATTGGTTTCGTCCTCATTTACCTACCATAGAAGAACGCTTTGCCAAAGATTCCCCATCGAAAGCATATATTAGCCTTTTCGAATTGGTTGAAACCATCTACCCTTATAAGGAAAAATTACATGGGTTCAATATAACTTCCTCAAGCACTAATAGGTGGGGGTTCGCACTAATCAGAAAGGATGCTTTCGAATTATATCTTTTGCAGCTAAGCTTTCTACTATGCTTCAGCTCATTCGAAGCCCACAAAGTGATGTTTCGACAACATCGAAAGCCAATGTCTTCCAACTTACTTGGCATATTAACAGCTAGGCAATGAGTGCTCCTATACCTTTCGATGGAGTCGAAAGCAGCCAGGTTTCACTCAAAAGCGGAGTTGGAAAGTCGTCTTGAATCCAATAGCAATGGAAGGTCTTCAAATTCCCCTTTCGACTAAGTCGAAAGGACAGATGTGAAAGGGGGTCAACCAACGCCTACAAATAAGATCCTGGGACTCTTGGTTTGGGGATCCAAGCTGACTCATTCCTTACTTCCTTACTTGTTCTTTCTTTCTTGAAATTGTAAACCCTAATTTTAAAATTAAAATGGGGATTTTACTTTTTTTATTACTTAAGCTTCTAGTGATAAAGGAAAATATTACCAAACCAAGTATATGGCATTTTTTGGATATATTAGCTGATTCTATGTTTCTGTTTGGTTCTAGTTATTATTTGCTTGTACTAATATGATCGAAAGGTAGCCACTCGAAGGAGTAGAATCCATTTAATTCAACTGAAACCCTTAGATCATTGGGTCTTAACCTCAAGTCACCCTGACCACTTCGAAAGGAGATTTCGATAGGATCTTAAACTAATTCAACTAGATCAAAAGGTATTTTTAAAAAGGAATCCAAGAGTCTCGACCGTGTCAAAAGGTCGTTGAAAAAGAATTTCAATAGCCGCAACCTTTTCAAAAGGTGGACTTAAGGGAGATCTAAATCACCTAGATTGTTGGATAAATGGATTCGAAATGCCTAAACTATCTCCGTATGTTCGAAAGGTGGTTTCGTAAGGATTTACTTACAGTTTAAACTTTTTTTTGGGGTGTTGACAATTTTTCTTGTTATCATTTTTGGTGCTAGAAGGAGGGGCCTGAACCTCTAACCTTGTTGAACTCCCAATTTTATTTTCCTCTGACCACATTCGATTCCAAGCTTACCTATTTTAGACTTTACATCACCATGTTTAGTAAAATTAGGAAGAACGAGAAAGGATCCTTGGAGCCACACTCTACTGGATTCTTCCATGGAACTATTGAAGATTCAAAACTATATGAAGAGCAAATGTTGAGATTGGAAGCTTTAAATATCATAAAGAGAAAGAGAGCTAAATCTTATGACCCAAACAAGTGGAGTTTAAACCACTTTACATTGGCCCTACACCTATCTTTGCCTTAGGAGGAAAAAAAGATAAGAGTAATAGCTTATTTGACCAAACGAAGAGAACAATCCAACTCTATACCAAAGGCAGTATCTTTAAAGAAGGCATGATGGCTAACTACAACACCTTTGCACAAAAATGGCATTAAGCAATAAGTGGGATAGTGCCCACATGTGAGCTTTAAAAGGTTTTGAAAAGGAATTTGATCGTTGAATGTGAAGCTTCAGAACCAAGCAATAAAAAATCTAGAAATCATCCCCAAAAGACAAGCTTTAAGTCGAGACTTCCTAAGGAACGTAAACTGACTACATCGATTGAGAATGTTTATTTGCTAACCAAGGAGGAACTCAACTATTGGCCATTCCAAAAGAAAAAGCCTAAATATGAAAGGAATCGGGGAGGACCCTACTACCAGTATCATATGATGAATGGGCATGAGTCATATCAATGTAGAACACTTGAAGGAATGATAATCAACTTTTTCAGACAAGGCAAAATCAATAGATTTGTGAAGATATCCTAGTCGGATCCAATAAAGCACTACTTTTCTAAGAAAAATCTATATGGTTGGGAGTTGAATTCTCCTTAAATTTGGAAATTACATTAAACAGTCAAAGCCTTTGTCTACGCCGAGTTGGCTAGGTCAAAGCGCCTTTTGGAGGGAAGTTAGAGTAAACCTTTATCTGTGCCACGCTATGGCCAAGTTAAAGCATCAATAAGCCCTTGATCATTCCATATTATGGCCAGACCAAGGCATCCCCTGGAGGGGGGATGTAAGCCCTTGTTTCCACCACACTATGGCCTGGCCAAGGCATAGAACAATCCTTCAGTCCTGCCACGCTATAGCCTGGCTGAAGTACCTTGTTTCCACCACGTCATAGCCTGGCCAAGGCACCGACAAGCCTTCAGTCCCGCCTATAAGGCCTGGCTGAAGCGCCTCCTGGAGGGAGGTTGGGTAAGTCCTTGGGTCCTGCTTGTGGATAAGCTAACCAAGCACACCAGACAACAGTGGACTAAGACGTCCGAACCCGAGAAGCGGCATATACGAGGCATAAAGGGTGGCACATGTCAAAAGAATCAAAACCCATATAGTGGTGCAGAACAGAATTCTCAAATAAGAACATATTGCCTCCGACTGATATCCAAAAAAGGATTTATGGATTACACTTATTAATACCCGAATATTTTATTTCGGGTCAATTACTATTAATTTCAAGACTGCACTTATTAGTACTCGAATCTAGGTTTCGGGTCAATTATTATTAATTTCTGGACTGCACTTGTTAATATCTGAATTTAGGTTTCAAAACTCATGCTATTCATTTTTGGACTTCGCTCATTAATGCCTGAATTTAGTCTTCAGGGACTCTAATACTAAAACCTTCATTATGGAATTCTGGTCTTCTACTAGTTTCTAGATCTATCTTACCAATACCAAAATTTGGGTTTTCAATCTTCTATTATTTCGAGAGAAGGGTTCCTGGACTCATATTATTTGTTAGAGCATTCCTAATCTTCCATGAATTAATTCCAGATGATGACCTCTTGACTCTTATTATTAAACGATTATTCTTGGCTTTCTATCAGCTATTTCCAGAAGAGGAATTTTTAAACTTCTATAATTAATACCAAAGTTGGATTTTTGGTTCTCTATTATTTCTATAATTATATTTTTGGACTTCTATTAATATACTTGGAGTCAGATTCTTGTCTCTTTCTCATCATTACCAAAGTTAGGACTCAAGACATTTAGCCGTATCCAATTATGGAATTACTTCTCACTTATTATCATCATTTTCACATGTTGATCTGTCCGCCTTCAGTGCTTAAAATTTTGAATTCTTAATATTATCGCTAATAATGTGAACGAATCATTGAACATGTTCTTGCATAGGTGGCAAATTAATGATAAGGAATGCAGTCTAATTTGTACTTTTTAAGGAAACGAGATCAGTAAGGAAGACTGAATGGACCAGTAAATACAAGAACCATAATCCAAGTTATCAGAAATTAGATTCAGAAACAACATTGTAAGAAAACGTTAAAAAACAGGTGATATTTACATAATTTATAAAATTATTCACAAGTATATAACATAAGAGAAAATTTCATAAATCCTGGACAACTTTATCTAGATTATCAGCAATCAAAGGATCAACAATATGTCGAATCGCTATACAAAGAATCTCTCTAAGCTTATTTCCTTTTTCTTTATATCATCGGCACCATCAGTGGATTCGATGCAAGTCTTTAATGCACAGTTGAAAGCTTTGTTGGCACCTACGAGGGTCTTATTTTGCCTTTCTAAATCGGCAATGCACTTTCGAAGAAGATATTTATCATATTCAAGTTTTTGAATTCTAGCCGCACACTCATTTATGCGCTATGAATATCTTACCCTTTGATCATTAAAATATCTCATCATTTCAAATTTGACCTTGCTACACTGTTCATCCACTGCTTTGAGGGTTTGTCGTAGCAGGAAATATTTGAATTGCCAGAGATGAAGATCTTCTCGACTTAACGATAGATGAGGTGATTGGAGAAGTCGGTAAATCAATATTTTGGAATGTTATCCTCTATGATAAATTCCAATGATTTGCATTGAGCTTGACTATCTTTTAGTTTTATCTCCAAATCGCTTACCTGCTCAAAGAGTTTAGACATCTCATGGTCGAAATCGATTGATGGATTTGATTTGACTTGGCGCTTTAATTGGGAAACTATTTCATTCTTATCCTTGATATCTTCTTCATGCTAAGTGATTTGATCGCTAAGATCGCTAATAATTGTCTTTTGAAGCAGAAATTTCTATCCATTCCAACGTCTCGGTGTTGCCTTGGAGATGAGCAAACAATGGATCTTTAAGAAGGCTTATATTTTCAATATCGCTACCAACCTATCTGTGGTATTGGTAAAACGAGATGATAAATCTAACGAGAGTGGTGTGATAGATAATAGTAACTCTTATTGAAACAAACAAAAAACGAAACCAATACCCAAATCACTAGTTTTATTACAATAATGGAAGTTACAACTCAAGTAGGAATAAAACAAGAAGTACAATCTCATTGTTATAATCAAATGCTTGTTTTATTACACTTAAAGTCGAGAAACATCATTTTTGACTTTGTTCAAAGAATTGGCGGAAATAGTAAAAGTCGAATCAAAATGGGCATTAAATTCTTCCGGGGTAATAACAAAAGGATATTTGTTGTACTCACATTACTTTGCAGGAGGACCATCATTATCGCATATTAATTTGTATGATATGTTCGGATTTCTTTAAGAAGCCATTCCTTTTCTTCGCCAAGAAAATCGAAACGAAGGCGGGGATGTTCCATATAAAGCCTCTAAAGATCTCTAAGAAAGTAATATCTAGAAAATTTTGAGGATTTCAAAAGCGAGGCCTTTTCTAAATAACCTCTTCTTAATTTGACATATTTGCTAAAATAATCTTTATTAATAGGACTGCTCGAGAGACATGTACTCTGTAATAACTTAACAAAATACAACTAATTATAAAAGGAAACTAATATAGAAAATTCATATTACATAATTACAAATGTTCATCTGGTTCATACAAAACCGATTTTTTTGAATAACTCGAAAATAAATTTATCCTTGTAATGTTTGATTTTTTCTAAATGCAATTCACAAGGGATTGATTTGACTTGTGGTGAATTCGAATAAGCCTTAGATGTGGGTCAGATCCAAATTTATTGAAATATCCCCTATGTAAGTGTCTAAGTGGACCCCCGCTAAAATCAACCAAGTACGAGAAATCTATGGTTGGGTGTCTACAATAAGCTTTGTATAAGAAATGCACTAGAATATCCCTGTGTTCAATCAACGTCCAAAATAGTGTTACTAATTCTCAGTTCTCTTCAAGAGCTTGACATATCAAAGACGTGCCTTTTTTAGTCGGGGGGCAACTTCTTGATCTTTAAAGGATGCTAATACTATGGCGCTCTTATTAAGCTTATAATACTTGTCAGAGAGTGCATTACGTTCTTTTAATTGTTTATCTAACTCCATGTACATGTTGTTTATCTAACTCCATGTACATGCTATTTATTTCCGCTTGTTTTCTTTCAAGTTTGGTTTTATAAAGTTGAATGGATTTCTTCTTTATCTAAAATAAGAAGATATCAAATATTATTATCTTTGAAAGTGAAAACCATCTAGACAAAGAATCCTAGACTTGAGAAGTAGGAATTGAAGTTTATGGGTCTTGCGTTTTCCTTTCCTGTTCTCCAACATCAATATTAGTGGCTTCTTTGCAGAGATTAGAAGGCTCAGGAAGCTTAGTTTGGCTTGCTTCATGACCACTAGGATCGGGATTACTTTTTCTGAAGCCCCAAGGATATCATCGCCATCCTTTTCTTAAGCATCGGCATGACCAGTCCATTATTTCCTAAACCCTGACCACTACCTTCGTAGTTAGGGTTATCAACACCATTATCATCATCGTTACCACCTTTCTCTGTTACGATTTCATCATCCTCGTCATCTTCTTCCTCGTCAGAGTGGGAATCATCTTCTATAAGAGGAGCATCAAAAGATAAGAGTTTAGCGGCGTCAATTTTTTTTTTCTCTCTCTCTCTCTCTCTCTCACCTTGATCCCTTGCTCCATCCCTTTGATTTTATCCATAAATCTTTTGACTATCGTAGGATCGAGTGAAGGGAAGCTAAATTCTGCACACTTTTTGGCATTATCAGAATAAGCAAGCATAAGAGCATCCTTTTAAGAATTCACAATGATGCTATTGAGGGAAGTACTCAAAAATTGCAACACCTTTTTCCTGGCTTCAGAAATGGTATTAATGGCTATTGTTAAAGAATTTTTCTTCTTCCCCGACTTCTTCTTGAGAGAAGATTGCTTAGCAAACATTCGAGCCTTCTCATCCTCAGACTCAAGCCATTTTTAAAGCCAATTTCTCATAAGTTAGGACTTGTCTCACTTTCCTCTCCTCATAAATGATGGATTTCGCTTAAGAAAGAGGGATGCCCAACCTTTTTTTTTCCTTCACTACATCAACTTTAGCAGTAGAAAGGGAAGTATTTGGCTATTCAGAGTTAAGTTTTCTTCTTGAAGCTTAGATGCCTCAGCGGAAGACTTTGAAGTGCTTTCCTAAACAGAATGTCAGCTTTTAGAAATCTGGAAGGAAAGGTACGACATGAGTCAGAATTCGGTAAGAAAATAAGTAATAAGAAGGGCAAGTAATACGAAACATACCAGAAGTTGTTGCTCAATTAGAAAGCGACAATGTCCTATTGGGTCAGGAATAGAAGAGCGTGGATGAATGGAAGTAAATGACGGAGAATTCAAAATTGACTGTACCATCATCTCAAAATCATTTTGAGAGATTGGTGATGGGGGTCTAGAGGGGTTCAACTCCGAAGAAGGATTTGAAGTGCCCAAGTTCTTTTGCATCTGTTCGATGACGCTAGGAGAATCGGACATGACAATGTGGGACATAAGGTCATCCTTTGATATTATCATTTTGGATTGATCAATAGGAGCTTCAAGAGTAGGACCCTTTTAATTTTTGCCCACATCAATAGTTTCACCCTCTTTTGGTGGAGGAAAAGACTGGACATCAGACGTTTTAGTTTTCTTAAGAAAATGACCTATCATAGTTATTCCACTTAATTTCCATTTAGCAATCATCCTTAAACTTACAATGGCTTGGGTTAGATTTAAAAGTTGGAAGGAGTGGATTTTTTGTGGTTAATTTAGCAAGGAGAGCAACCTCTAGAATCCAAAAAGCATAAGTTAGCAAGTAATCTAGAGGGTACATTAATAGCAAATTATAACGATACATTTAATCTTACCTAGTTGATCCTGGCAAATTAGAGACATAGGAGAATTTTTTGGATCACCCAGAGAATAGGAAGCATTCACTCTTAGAAGTATTTTGGAAAGAGGGGGTTGTCCAAGAACTTTCTAACTAGCAGGAATGAGGGAATGTTTTGAAGTTAGGTTGGCGTCAATAGTGAAAGTCTATTCCCGATGCTACTTGAAGCAGTGGTCAACAGTTTCACGATTCTCTCCCCTCATCGTTGAGATCTTTAGGAGTAGGACCTAATAAAGAAACATAGATTAGCAGAAGAAAGTAATTAAATAATATGATCAACTTACGAGGAGAAGAGACGACTCCACTAATGTTTGAAAAACATATGATGAAAAAGAACCGCTTTTCCCTGTCTTAGAACTTATTTACTCCCTCTGAAATTTATTTTTAATGGGGGTTAGCCCTGAAATTTGGCGATTCAGATTGCTAAGCTTGACCATACGCACTAAATAATTGAGAACTTCAGCTTTTAGAGAAGGATTGCCTGATTCCAAAGCCATAAGCTCTAAAGAGATAAGATATGTGTAGGTATTTGGTGATAGTTCAATAGGAGCTATGCTGACATGATTCAGGAACCTAGATAAGAAATCTGTGAATGGAATAAAGCCGCCATGCCAGATGTGGATGGAAGTATAAGAAAAATATCCTTTGGGGGGATTCTGAATAGTATCACCATCACTAGGTGGAATAGCTTCCACTCCCATGATTCCAAAGTCGTTAAGAATAGCGTCGACTTTGTCA
The DNA here is from genome assembly GCA_030765085.1 of Allium cepa. Classification (NCBI taxonomy): domain Eukaryota; kingdom Viridiplantae; phylum Streptophyta; class Magnoliopsida; order Asparagales; family Amaryllidaceae; genus Allium; species Allium cepa. Next base: position 67,910,725 of record CM060935.1, read on the forward strand.
TAAGAAGAGAATGTCTTGAGATGGCTTCAACCTTTTTTGTGAAGATTCTGCTTCTGGAGCTATATCCTTTTCAGGTTTCTTAAAATTCTTTTTCAAATCCATTATCCTATCAGGTGAAAACATTTCATTAAAAGTTATAATTTGTTTCATTGTTAATACCATTCGAAGATGTCAAAAACCTATTATAGTAAGTAAAATATCCACCAAAGTATATAATTCCATATATTCGAAAGAGTGTTAAAATTTGTTTGGATCATGAAATTCATTGAGCTTTTGATGATATTGGAGGGGTGGATGGAATAAAAACACCTAAACACACCCTTCGACAACGTCGAAAGCCCGATTTTTTTTTACTATTAATAGGCACAACTAACCCTACAATACTAATTTAAATATACACACACACACACACACACACACACACACACACACACACATATTATTAAAACTATGAACAACATTCCACAATCAAGCTAAATAAACCTTTCAATAATGTCAAAACTCACAGATTTTATTTTACTTAAAGAATATGAATATTGCTGAAAAACTATACTTCCGTTAAGTTGAAAGACTTGGATCCGAGTGATTTTAATACAAATGAAAAGGCATGAAACATTTCGATAGTGTTTATATCGAGAAAATGATAATTATATTCATGTTAGTTATAATGGGTCTTGAATAAGTCAAAAAGGGAAAGTAGAGTTTCGAAAGCATACAGACAACTGGGCTTGTCTAAATTAGGGAGGTTTCAATTAAGTCGAAAGGTTTGATAAGGTTTTCAACTTTAGCAAACAATACATTACTTTAATCCAGTTGATGATAGGAAGTACAAATTTCTAACTTTTAACAACTTCTAGAGTAAATCAAAATTTAGCATGGTTTGCTCGAAATAAAGTCCAATGATAAATTAAATTCATGTAAAAAAAATTGGGCTTTTAAAAATATAAGTTGTGTAGCCATTAAATTGAATCCTTTAAAATGACTTCTTCGAAAGGTATCATAATATTTCGAGACATATTTTTGGCTTTCGAAGAAGTCCATCTCTTGCCAACCATATCCACTCCTTCGAATGGGTTCACTGAATGGTAGATGCTTGACTTCCATTTGACCCATTTGAAAGATATTGAAAAAGTAGAGCGAAGTTAACCGCCTCAACCCCTTTGAAAGATGTTGAAAAAGTAGAGCGAAGTTAACCGCCTCATCACCTTCAAAAGGGTTGAAAAGTCAAATTACAGTATTGAGTTTTAATTTTTACAACTTAACCTTCTCTTTGAAGCCACTAGAAAAGCATTTTCTCCCTATATAATTTTTTAACCCAATGCTTCTAGAGGCTAACAATTAAATTGACTGGAGCATGAATTTACATTTGACAACGACGAAACTCCAAGTTCAAGCTCGAGGCATAATTGATTAAAAAAGTTAGAATCGAGTCCAACAGAGTTCAAACTTGGGTTCATACACAACAATGGCAGATATCCCCAAATCTAATGAATTCAAATTCAAACCCAGAATTGATACCATAGATTGAGCGAAATCAACATAAAAAGTGAATTTAAAGATGATTGCTTACAAACGAGAAACATGAATCATTCTTAAAAATTTAAGGCATTAATGCAAACCTAAATTGAAAGTTAAACATGAACAATTGATGTATACCTCGAATTTGAATTCGCAACAACTGAGATTAAAAATTTGATAAGAAACTGAAAATTTTGATTCTTGCTTTGGGTTTCTTAATTACAGGTAAATGGAAAAGAGGGGAAGGAAACATGATTTATAAAAGAAGCGGTTGCAGGAAAAGCCATCCGATCAAATTTAAATGAATTGCTAAGATCCATTTGGAAGCACCAAAAGATGGGAAATTTTATGCTAAAATGAAGATGGGTTTTGAAACAGTTGACTTGGAAAATCGAGCATCCCTTCGCTGGGGGCAATGTGACATCCCTAATTTTGGAAAACATTATTCGAAAAATTTAATTAGATAAATTTAATAGAATAATGATGATAAGAGGATCGATACATGAATAAACCATATATAGGGTCGTGCTTATTAATAAAGTAAATGGGCTTTAGTTGGGTTATTAAACTAATTAAATTACACATGGGCATATTAGTAAAATTACCTCCTTATCATACATGGCTATGACCTTTGTAATTGTCCATTCTCGTTCATTTTTCTCAAAATAAAAAATAAATGCAAAAACCCTAAGAGTCGTCCATTAACAAGAAGGAAAAGAGGAAAATTCAATCCATAGCCAAGGATCAAAGCTAGGAAGGATTAATCAACAATAAGTCTCAAATTCCATATCATATCTATGGTGAATAATGATTTCATAACATCTCTATTTTATTATATGATTATTTGTTTTTGGATTTATGGTTAAATTCGTTTTTATAATGATATGGATGATGATACGGATGATGATATGCTTGAATTATGTGATGTTCAATTTATTTTAATTCATATACCTATGAATTTGCTTGGTTTTAAGGGAAAACCAAGGGTTTATGATTTCCAAATGCCATGGAAAAATTTTATTTTAGGAAAAACATGATTTTGGAGATGGATTTTGATTTTCAAAATTTTCGAAGCTATAGAAAATTTGTTATGAAATTCTAAGATAACATATGATATGTCTGGGTTTAAAATTTATTTCGAGTATTTCTGGAAGAAACAGAGACTGAAATTTTAATATTTTTAATTACATCATAAAATTGAATTTCCATGATTTTTGGTGATTTTTCCAAATTGATTACTAAGGAAAATAAATTAATTTGAAAGAAGGGATTATGTGCAAAGATTATTCTGTTAAATGGAAAGGTTTTAAAGTTACATATCCTTTAATTTAGGTCTGATAAATGCAGCAGTTTTTAATTGCAAAAGCATTTGAAAAGTCTTATAGTAGCCAATCAAATAATTATAATTGGAAGGTTAGTATAAAGTGATTACTATATTTAGCTAAATCTTACATCTTTCAGAAAAGGTGGTTCCGCCTATTTCGGAGGTACCTTTCGACTCCTTTGCTTCCATATCAACCCAGTCGAAACCCTTAAAGTCAAAACCAATGCGCATGGTATCAATGGTATTTGTACGTAGCGAATTGGTATGCAGAGGAAGGTAGGGTGTCGAAAGTGATGCTTTCAACATATTCGAAACTTAGGTTTACTTTTAAAAGAAAAATGCCTAAAGGTTTTTAAACAGCTTTCGACCAAGTCGAAACCCTATAAGATAGAAACCTTAGTTTGTTTTAAAAGTTAAATCCTTGCCTTGTTTTACTTGAAACTTTCAACATAGTTGAAACTCATTCTTTCGAAAGGGACTTTATAAATAGCTTTCGAAGGGTTACCTTTCTCCTCAAACAAGAGCTTTCGAAAGGATTGGTCTCGACCAAGTCGAAACCCAGCTGCAAGTTTTCTCCTTTTGATTGTATTGAAGTGATCTATGTCGTCGAAGGGTTCTCTTTGTTTTAACTTAAACTAAGCTTTTTTCTAAATGCTTTTGAAGGGGTTAAGGGTTTCGAGAGCAATGGAGTCGAAAGGGGGTTTTGACTCTATACTCCAAAGTTTCAAATTTTAAGGGTTGTTGAATTGGACTAGATGGTTTCGACACCATCAACTTTTTCTCCAAAACAATTTTATTGTTGGTTTCGAAAGAGATACTTCGTGTATAACCACTTGGACCCAAATGATGTTTTCAAAGAATAAACCCAATACTTTCGAAAGAGTACTTTTATATGTTTTGAAGCTATGTTTTAAAGAACGTTTTTGACACCATCAAAAGGTATGGTTTGGTTCCGAAAGGATTATTTTATAAACATTCGAAAATTATATACTTAAAGTTTTGAAAAGAAGTTTTCTTTACTTTCGAAGGAGGTTACCTAATGGTTTCGAAAGAGATGTTCTAAGGCTTTAAAAAAATTAACCGACTCTCACTTTCAAAAAAAGAAATACAATAGCATAACTAAAGATTTTAGAAGTATTACCTCTTCATATATTTATTCGCATTGTAATTAACCCATAACAATACTTTGGAAAAGGGCAGAATAACCAGTTAGGTTGTCGCAGTAGTAAATATAACATAAGAAATGTTAAAATCTTAATTAAAGATATTAGCAGGGGCCAATAGGTTTGTAGTATTCCTATGAAAATTGTGTATAACAAAATATTTTGGTAGGTGCCAGTAGGTTCATAGTCAACCTATGAAAACTATAATTTGACACAGGCAGGGGCCAGTAGGCTTGTAGTTAGCCCATGAAAACTATATCCGGATTAAGATTTTGACAGTTAGTCAATAGGTTCCTAGTTGGCCCATGAAAACTAGGATAAGAGAAAAGATATTAGATTTACCAATAGATACTTAATGATCCCATAAAAACTATGAAATTGGATAGATAGTCCATAAACATTTAACATGTTAGTAGTAACCCTAGAAAATATACTTGAGACGGATAGTCAGAATGAATGGAGATGGTAATCCAGATCTGATCTACTTGTTTTGCATATCATCATAATGTTTTAAAATACTACGTTTTAACCATTGTGGATGCAGAGGCACAATATGTGGTTTTATAAATGTTATAGGATACTAGTGAGGGGAAAATTCATTCCGCTAAGCGGCGTGGTCTCACTGGGTATCTAAATGGTTTGAGATGGTAAATTATTATTCATGCCAGATTTTATGTCTGATTTGAAGCTTTTGTTTTCCTCTTAAACTCTTAGGTACTCAATTGATTTTGAGTAAGTCGAGAGTTAAGGTTTCCATGTGTTCTTTTAGACGAATAAGGCTTCCAAGGATGCGCAGGAGGCAAGATTGTTATTATAGTTCTTTTATTTTCGCTGTGTGTTTTGATTGTAAAGGCAAATTGTTTTAGTGCCTTATTATATACTCTGATCATTCAAGGGGGCATCTTCATTTGTCGCTCTTGGCGTATTTTGTAATTATCTGAACATGGTCTGCGAATTGGGATTATGTAATCAATTTGGAATATTTTGAAATGGAATGTGGATTTTGTTTGATGTTTAAATTTTTTCCATATTTTTGTGTATCAATATATTTAATATCGTTGAATTTGGCCACCGAGGATTAATAACTATTGACAATTGCAGCATCCGTAGCTGTTATTTTTGGACCTCCAATTAGGGGAATGTTACAAGTTGGTATCAGAGCATAGGTTTATGAAATTTTAAAAGAAACTTAAACCTAAAAGGATTTTCCAAACATAATCCAATGAATCTGATAATAAGATTGGGGTTTGGATTAATGCTACAGTAACTTACTTGTATTTGATATATACAGCTATACACACACACACACATATTCCTCGCTCTCTTTGACCGTTCTTCTGTATCTTCCTAAGGCTCGTTTGCATATTTATGAGAAAGAAGATATGGAAGTAGAAAAAGAAAGAGGAAATCTCGATGGAGGGAGCACCACATCTAATGGATATGCTCGACTCGCTATCAAGAAGAATCTGGGTCAACAGGCTAATGATAATAATCAAAATGTTGATGCCAATGTGAGTGTTGGAAATCCACCTATAGATATAGGGATGATGTATCAATTCCTTATTGGTTTGATGCAAGCAGGAGCTACTGCTAGTGTTGTTGGAAATGTTGGTAGAGCTAATCCTGTAGCTCCAGTTGGGAATAATTATGCTTTGCTAAGTAGAGATTACACCAGTTTGGGTCAGAAGCCATTCTTGGAAACAGAGAGTGCCATTGGGGTTTCGAATTGATTGTTGCATTATAAGCGTATATTTAACGATTTTGGTCTGAATGATGGGCAAAAGAGAAGGTTGGCCTCTAGACAGTTGCAGAGGTCAACATTACATTGGTGGAATAATGTCACTGCCGGAGTTTCGGAAGAGCAGTTGACTTGGGCTGATTTTAAAACGAGATTTGAGCAGAAGTTTGTATCTGAGTTTGCTAAGTCAGAACTGATGAGGAATGGATCTAGAGTGGGGAGAGATGTTGGTTATTGTGTATGCCACTAAGTTTGAGGAACTGTCCCGGTATGGACATAATATTATAGTTATTGACATCAGAAGAAATGAGATGTTCATTCAGGGATTGAGACCCGAGCTCGTTAGAGTGACCAAGACACATGTCCGCGATCCTTGTCATGTAGTGGTGGAGATGGCCATTCACCATGAGGAAATGCTTGATAATTGTGCTAAAGAGAAGCCAGTGGAAGCTCAGGGTCCTCAAGGGATGAAGAGAAAGTTCTTTAAGAAGAATGGAGCCTAGAAGGGAGACACTATTAAGATGTCAAAGGCTGAGGTAGTTTGTTATAAGTGTGACAAGAAGGGTCTCTTTGCTAATCAGTGCTAGTCAGGAAATGGGAAGAAAGATGCTAGTAAGAAGAATGTGAAGTGCTTCAAATATGATTAAGTTGGGCATTACAAGAATCAGTGTCCAGAGCCGGTTAGGGAGGACAAAGGAAAAGATTTTGCTATTGGACCGGCTAGGACTACGACAGCTGATAAAGGAAAGACTATGATGGAAGGTACGTTTTTTATTCAGAGTATACAAGTTAGGTTACTTTTTGATACTGATGCATCACATTCATTTATATCTCAGCGTTTGGTTGATAGATGTTTATGACCCACCTATCTTGTAACTTCCTTACGGGTTGCAAATCCAATAGGAGGGTATGTAACCCTAGCGTTGAGATGTGACTGGATAGAACTTGATTTGTTAGGTCATAAGTTTGCATGCAGCTTGTATGTTATTGATTTCGTAAATTTATGAATTATTTTGGGTATGGATTGGTTAGATAGGTACGAGGCTAGAATATTTTGCCAGGATAGGGAGATATCGCTGAGGCACCCTGATAGTCATAACTGAGTTATAATCTCAGTGGGAAATACTGACTGAATTTCTAGTGCTTTGCTTACTTCTGTGGAGGTAGGAAACGAGTTAAGTCGGGATCGGGTTGCAAGAGAATTTGCAGATGTCTTTGATCCAGTTAATGAACTACCACCAAGAAGAGTCGTTGACTTTAGAATAGTTCTTGTACCCAGAGCCGAACCTGTAAGTAGAACACCTAGCAGGATGGCACCAACTGAGATGAAGGAATTGAATATGCAGCAAGTGGATCTTTGTAACAACCCAGATTTTGGGTAAAATTATTTAGGAGATTTAGTTATTTAAAATAAATGAAATAATGTGTTGATTAGGGGATTGAGATTTTATTTTAATTAAAGTGGCCGTGGATTTTAAAATAAACAATCTAAAGAAGGATTCAAAATGAATTAGAGGAGGGGTAATATGGAAAAGAGGCCATTCCTAGATTACACACCATAGCCGTGTCAAATAAAGTGCATTCATTTCATTTCAAAATTTTAAAAACAAAGGCCGACCACCATTAATAAGGAAAAGGGAAGAGGAAATTAAGAAAAGCTAAAGGAAAAGCAAAATCAAAACAAATCCATTCAAATCTCAAGCTCCTTTAATCTCTAAAGAAAGGTGAATAACGTTTACATCTCTTATTTTTATGGGTTTCGGTTTTAACATTAATTCGAATATTTTGCAATGATTTGCTATGTTTTTGAATGATAAAATGATTATTTATACATATTGATGATTCATGAATGTTCATATAGATTTTATGACATGTTTTGAGATGAAAACTCTATTAAATGACATCCAATTGCCTTGCAAAGTTTTATGAAGATCTAAAAAGATAATTTAGAGATGGGCTTCCATTTTCTGATTTTTTCTGAATTTTCATGGATTTATTATGAATTTTCTATGGAAATATTTGGTATTTTGGATTATAAAATTACTTACGGGAAAATAATTTTTTATTTGGGTTAATTTTTTTATTATGTTATAAATCATATATAAAGTGATATTCAGGAATTTTTTTAGATTTTTCCAAGGTGTTTAAATAGTTATGTAAAATTATTTAAGGTAAGGGTGCTATTGAGATATTGGGCCCTTATGGTATCTCGTACACATTCCGACGATTGGCCGAGCGAACAAGTCAACTTCAAAGTGGATCTGTTGTGCGAAGAGTGCGTTATGAACCGTGGCCCCCTGCTTAATAGGGTTGGGTCCTCAGTTATGGGTAAACGGAAAACCCGACTCAATGAACCAGCGGAAAGGCTGCACAGCTTCCGTACTATTCAAAAATTATATAGATTTCTATTTCAAATAATTGATATTCAAATAATTTGGTTTAATCCATTTTATTGAATCAATAACCATTTATTATATTCATATTTTATTGATTCAATTTAATGTATTTCAATCAACAGATTTGATTTCAATTTATTAGCATCTGTTACAAAATTTCCCTTTGGAAACAAAATTTATTTGATTTAGCTCATTTATTTGCCCATTTATTAAACCCATTTGACCCTAGGTAAGTTGATTTCCCTTAAAATTTCAACTTCACTATTCTTAAGTTCATATTTATTTGCTTAACTAGTGTCCTCCTTTATTTATTTAATTTATTCCACTTAATATATTTTGCAACATATATTACATGTATAAACATTTATTATAATCGTTTATTATTCAACAGATAAATTTTCCTTTTTATTATCCAATTTATTATCCAAATTATCATCATTAAATTCCCTTAATAAAATATCTTTTTGATATTCTATTTCTTATCCTGGTGTATACTATCTAATTTACATTCTAATTACATTTAAACTTTTCTAGGGAAGTTATATTAATGTTTTAGAGTGTAATTAAACATTATACAAATTTACCTTTTACAACATTTATATTAGCCAAATTTTTAGTTTTGATCAATTTAATACTGAAGTTTCTCTTATATAACATCAAATGCATATTTACTCTAACCTTTTAAATTTTGAACAATTTAGGCAAGTTATATATATTAGAATGCAATTGATTATTATACAAATAATAATTTTTCACATTCAACTATTTATAGTTGGTTTAATTTCATTTGTCATTTTAAATATTTCAATTATTCAAACATTTCACTTTATTTCAATAATTGAAACCATCATTTAATATAAAACTTAAGATTCAAATTTTCAGTTTCACTTCAAAATATTTTGAAATAATTATATACATATATTTTATATAAATAAAATCATATTCAAGAATTTCAAATCAAATCCATTTTCCAAAAGTGTAGCAAAGTTACTAACTCATTTCTCCACTTTGAAACTTGAAAATGAATGTCGATGATGCTGCAGTCATCACCAAAATTATTTTCCAGCGACAATGGAGGAGAGTACAGGTTTCAAACTTCAAAATTATTCTTTTGAAACAATTTCTATTCAAAAATACTTTTAAATAATAATACCTTTCAAAACTGTTAAAACCAAACTTTGAAATGTACTGGAAATTAAATCCCCAAATCCTTATTTTAAGTTGATTCAATTTTCAATATAATTTATAAACCATGCTTTAAAATTTCATCAATAGTTAAGGTTTAGGAATGTTGACAAAAACAATAAACGATAATCTAGTATTATCATTATTATTTTTTCTATTGTTATATGTTATAAGGTGTTCAAATTTTAATAAGGTTTATTTGATTTGGTTACATCAATTCCTATTTATCAGCCTTGATCATCAAATTCGTGCCAATCTTAACTTGCTATAGAATTCGTGCTTGGATTTTTAACTCATCTCACTCTCGTTTGTCTCTATCCACGGAAGGTGAGAAATCACTCACGATTAACGTTCTTGTATTTATTGAATTCTATTTCGATTGAAACGACAATTGAAATATGCTATTGTAGTTATTTAAATTGTTATATATGTTATTTTCTGTAACGGTTCAACTGTGGGATATGGCACAATATCCTGTTGTTTATATTTTATTTAATTATTGATGATATATGCCTGTTATATTATTATTCATATCTGTTATTGCTCTACAAGTTCCCTGTTAGTATAGAATTCTCTATGGGTTGAAATGATACACACCCAAACGATCTGTAGAATAGGTGAAAATCATTGTGGGTTAAAATGATAAACCCAAGCGATTTTCATTAAATTGAATTTGGGATTGCGGATTGAAATGATATATACCCGTATAAATTTTAAATTGCGGATTGAAATGATAAATATCTGTATCACTTGACCATAGGATAGAAAATTATATACAAACACCGTTAGTCTATATATATTTTAAAATGATTTCCAAGGTTTTAAAATTGAATATGTTGGTTTTAATAAATAATTGATTTTAAGATTATATATATATATATATATGTTATTTATAAGGGTTTGAAGTTAGATTTTTGAAATTTATATGTTTTGAAAATTGTATTGTTGTAAGTGAATTTTGAAATTATATTTCAAATATAAAGTTTATAATAGAAATTGGTATGAAATTATATTTATTTATGAAATATACTTAAATAGGTTGATTTGAAATTCATTAAATTTGAGATTTTAAAGATATGATTTGATAACTTCGATTTGATTAAAAGAAATTTAAATGAATATTTCAAATTTACATAAATTGAAACGGTTTTTTTAATTTTATTTAAAATTTGGAAATTTAATGTTTATTTAAAAATGTTGGGTTTATTTAAATGATTATTTCAAAACTAAATAATAATGAAGTTAAATTTTGATATACATGAAATTATTCAATTTAGTTTTGAAATTGTGGAATATTTAGAGCTTTAGAATATATTGAAATTGAAATGGTTTTTTTGATGATTCAATCTGTATTTGAAATCGATATAATTCGAAGGAATTGAATTGGATTAAATTTGATGAATTGAGATTTAATTTGAGTTTTAGAGTTTGATTTAGTTTGAATCGATTTCTAAAATTTGAAGAAGCTATTTATTTATATAAAGTATTTTAAATTATATTTAAAACTATTTATTTATTTTACTTTATAAATTATTTTAATATAAACTATTTTATTATAAATCATTTTAACACAAAACTATTTTAACTATTTTATACTAATTTAATATAAACTATTTTAACTTATAATTATTTTATCTTATAAACTATTTTATTATATATACTATTGTTTATATCTAAACTATTTAGGTGGTGGAAGTTATGATTTCAAAGTTATGGTTTTTCAGAGTGTTATGATTTCCGAATTGTTTTAATTCCAATTGTTTGGTTCCGAAAGTGTTATAACTTTGAAAGTGACATGGTTTTGGAAATGGATATATTTGAAGTGAAATGATATCGTATTGATATGGTTTTAAAATGGAAATGATATTTTAGTTTTGAAGTATAAACTATTTTGAAATGGCTATGGTGTTATAATAACATTTGGTTGTTAAAGAGACCGGGATCAGATATTGTCATACTCTCTGCCAATACCGAAAACCACTTTAACAACTGTGTACGCGGTGGAGATTCTAGAATGAAGTAGGATAGATTCTATATGGTATTTACGTTGCCCTGACTCCCATGAGTCAGCTTGATGCGGCTAAAATAGGAGCCACGCCGGGCCAAGTGAGGTCATTCCTCCGATCGGGAACATTTCTTCGATACCATTCTATTGCTTTTGTGATTGATTGGGTGCACCCTTTGATTTGGGAGTGTATCACGTGGTGGGCGGTAGTAGCTGTTATGCGTTACCACCAGTCCGGATACAAGAACAATATATCTACCCTAGAATTGCCTCGAGTGCCTTGTCGCATGCCCTATCGCGCCTTCTACGAGTTTGTTTTGTGTCGTACCTATGGAGTGCTCCCTGGTAGCCCACCAGTGGGTGGAGTTTACAATATCTATATAGACTACGGCATTATAAAAATGTGTTGAGGAGGATATGAGTAACGCCTTAACGCAATTTTAATACTTTACCTTACTATAGACATATTATAATAGCGTATATTACTACATAATAGATAGTTTCATGGATCCTTAGAGGATGGTTATCCCAAACATTCTTTGAGTTACTTGTACTTCAGTTTATATTTCACTTGAGTTGGATTTATTGATATAAGAATGTTAATACCGACTCGAGTGTTTTGTGTTTTGCTTTACGCTCGGGTCAGGCTAAGTGTCATAGCATTTAAGACTCACCTTCGGAGTTGGAGCTTTACTTGGAGATCCATCTGTATCTATTCAGCTTTCAGATTTCCCAGTTGATTTGCTCAGAGATGTCATCTATTTGTATTCGAGATTTCACTGTATTTGAGATATTCCGTTGTATTTTATTTCAAACTCTATTGTTTATATATTAGCTTCATGAACTACTATTCATTTGTTTCCGCTACTTATTACTGTAATATTCTATGTCTGTGATACTGCGATTTATTTATTTACTGTATATGCCGAGTCTTGCCAAATTTAAATTAACAATCTAATATTTTGAGCAATTCAAGTCCGACATATGCATATGCGAATGGTTGAAAATACCGAGTCGTTACAGTTGGTATCAGAGCTTTGGATTTAGGAAAAACTTAGCATGTATGGTAAATTTAATTTCTGAATCACTTTCATTCGAGCTTGAATCTCTTCCTCTTTGGCTCGGTTTCATTTGACTTTTTGAACATTCCCCTCAATTCTAAAAATCCATTCTTGTCTCTCCTTATTTGTGTTTTCTTGATTCTGGGGAATTCCACAGCTTCACTATATGATTTGTAATGGGTGAAACTCTTTTACAACAGACATTGATTCACTAGAGATTTGTATATCGTCGGTTTAGTTGTTGCTAACTTACGTTATACCCGAATTCTATCTTAGGCGATCGAACGTCGATTTGCACCAGAATTATGCCCTAATCTTATTCTCGAAGTCACGGTTGACTCGGTTAAGGTTGCCTGCAATTTATATAAGTATATCCATCTTCCTATTCTGCTATTTAATCGTCTTATCTTAGTTTCGAGCCCATCTTCGAATTAAAATTCTTTTGATTAGGGTCCCCTTCAATTTGGATCTATATCTTTGTTTTGAAATCCATTCTTGTATTATCGAGTAAGGGAGTGTATTTGTAATTAATATTAAAATATTTTATATTGTGTTGTTTGAGTTGTTAAGCTTGAATTTTGGGTTTCGATCGATTCGTCTAGCTAATGCTATCGACAGGAATTCCAAAACACTTGAACAGAGCAAATTGACACAATATTGTTTCCAAAATTTGTAAATTTTGTATGATTGTATTTTATCTATAAAAGTTTAGTTTTCTAAAATTGAAAAGTTAAGGAATTGGTTGTTAGGAATGATAATACTAGATTATCATTATTATTTTGTCTATTGTTATATGTTGTAAGGTGCTCAAATTTTATAAACAAGGTTTATTTGATTTGGTTACATCAATTCCTATTTATCAGCCTCGATCGTCAAATTCGTGCCAATCTTAACTTGCTTTGGAATTCGTGCTTGGATTCGTAATTCATCTCACTCTCTTCGTCTCCAGCCTCGAAAGGTGAGCAATCACTCAGGATTAACGTTTTTGTATTTATTAAATTCGATTTCAATTGAAACGGCAATTGAAATATGTTGTTGTAGTTATTTAAATTGTTATATATGCTATTATCTGTAACTGTTCACATGTGGGATATGGCACCATATTCCGTTGTTTATATTTTATTTGATTATTGATGATATATGCCTGTTATATTATTATTTATACTGTTATCACTCTACAAGTTTCCTGTTAGTATAGAATTCCCTATGGGTTGAAATGATACATACCCAAACGATCTGTAGAATAGGAGAAAATCATTATGGGTTGAAATGATAAACCCAAGCAATTTTCATTGAATTGAATTTGGGATTGCGGGTTGAAATGATATATACCCGTATATATATTTAAAATGCGGATTAAAATGATAAATATCCATATCACTTGACCATAGGATAGAAAATTATATACAAGCACCGTTGGTCTATATATATATTTTAAAATGATTTCCAAGGTTTTAAAAGTGAATATTTTGGTTTTAATAATTTATTTATTTTAAGATGTTATATATATATATATATATGTTATTTATAAAGGTTTAAAATTTTGATTTTCAAAATTTATATGTTTTGAAAATTGTATTGTTGTAATTGAATTTTGAAATTATATTTCAAATATAATGTTTATAAGAGAAATTGATATGAAATTATATTTATTTAATAATTATACTTAAATAGGTTGATTTTAAATTCATTAAATTTAGGATTTTAAAGATATGATTTTATAACTTGAATTTGATTAAAAGCAATTTAAATGAATATTTCAAATTTACATAAATTGAAATGGTATATTTAGTTTTATTTAAAATTTAGAATTTAATGTTTACTTGAATAATATTAGGTTTATTTAAGTGATTATTTCAAAAATAAATAATAATGAAGTTAAATTTTGATATATATTAAATTATCGAATTTAGTTTTGAAATTGTGGAATATTTAAAGCTTTGAAATATATTGAAATCGAAATGGTTTTTTTGATGATTTAATCTGTATTTGAAATCGATATAATTTGAAGGAACTGAATTGAATTAAATTTGATGAATTGAGATTTAATTTGAATTTCGGAGTATGAGTAAATTTGAATCGATTTGTGAAATTTTAGGAAGCTATTTTTTTATATAAAGTATTTTTTAATTATATTTAAAACTATTTACTCATTTTTATAAATTATTTTAATATAAACTATTTTATTACAAATCATTTTAACACAAAACTATTTTATCTTATAAACTATTTTATTATATATACTATTATTTATATCTAAACTATTTAAGTGGTGGAAGTTATGATTTCAAAGTTATGGTTTTTCGAAGTGTTATGATTTCCAAAGTATTTTAGTTCCAATTGTTTGGTTCCGAAAGTGTTATAACTTTGAAAGTGATATGGTTTTGGAAATGGATATATTTGAAGTGAAATGGTATCGTATTGACATGGTTTTGAAATGGAAATGATATTTTAGTTTGAAGTATAAACTATTTTGAAATGACCACGGTGTTACAATAACGTTTGGTTGTTAAAGAGACCAGGATCGGATATTGTCATACTCTCTGCCAATATCGAAAACCACTTTAACAACAGTATACGTGGTGGAGATTCCAGAATGAAGTAGGTTGGTTTAGTGTCGATTCTATATGGTATTTACGTAGCCCTAACTCCCGTGAGTCAGCTTGATGCGGCTAAAACAGGAGCCATGCCAGGCCAAGTGAGGTCATTCCTTCGATTAGGCGCATTTCTTAGATACTATTCTATTGTTTTTGTGATTGATTGGGTGCGCCCTTTGATTTGGGTGTACGTCATGAGGTGGGCGGTAGTAGCTGCTATGTGTTACCACCAGTCCGGATACGCAAACGGTATATCTACCCTGGCATTGCCTCGAGTGCCTTGTTGCATGCCCTATCGCACCTTCTACGAGTTTGTTTTGTGTCGTACCTATGGAGTGCTCCCTAATAGCCTACCTGTGGGATGAGTTTACAGTATCTGTATAGACTACAGCATTATAAAAATGTGTTAAGGGGGATATGGGTAACGCCTTAACGCTATTTTAATACTTTACTTTACTTTACTATAGACATATTATAATAATGTATATTACTACATAATAGATAGTTCCACGGATCCTTAGAGGATGGTTATCTTGAACATCCTTTGAGGTACTTGTCTTTCAGTTTATATTTCACTTGAGTTGGATTTATTGATATAAGAATATTAATCCTGACTCGAGTGTTTTGTGTTTTGCTTTACGCTCGGATCAGACTGAGTGTCACAACATTTGAGACTCACCTTTGGAGTTGGAGATTCACTTGGAGATCCATCTGCATTCCAGCTTTAAGATTTCCCAGTTGATTTGTTCAGGATGTCATCTGTTTGTACTCGAGACTTCACTGTATTTGAGATATTCTGTTGTATTTTATTTCAAACTCTATTGTTCATATATTAGCTTCATGAAATACTATTCATTTGTTTCCGCTGCTTATTATTGTAATACTCTATGTCTGTGATTCTGTGATTTATTTATTTACTGTATATGCCGAGTTTTGCCAAATTTAAATTAACAATCTGATATTTTGAGTAATTCAAGTCCGACATATGCAGATGCGAATGGTTATATCAATAAATCCAACTCAAATGAAATATCAACTGAAATAAAAGTAACTCAAAGAATGTTTGGGACAACCATCCTCTAAGGATCTATGGAACTATCTACTATGTAGTAATGTACGCTATTATAGTATGTCCATGTAAAGTAAACTACTAAAATAGCGTTAAGGCGTTATCCATATCCCCCTTAACACATTTATATAATACGGTAGTTTATACAGATACTGCAAACTCTACCCGTGGGTGGGCTATCAGGGAGCACTCCATAGGTACGACATAAAACAAACTCTTATAAGGCGCGCTAGGGCATGTGAATACGGCACATGAGGAAATGCCAGGGTAGATATACCGTTTGCAGATCTAGACTGGTGGTAATGCATAGCAGCTATTACCGCCCACCTCGGACACACTCCTATATCAAAAAATCGAGTGGTGGCCACTGAAACAATCACTAAATCAGAATATAGTATCAAAGAAATGTACTCGATAGGAGGAATGACCTCACTTGGCCCGGCGTAGCTCTTGATGTTAGTCACATCTAAGCTGACTCACGGGAGTCAAGGTCACGTCATGCCATATAGAATCGTCGCCAAACCATCCTACTTCGTTTCTGGAATCTCCACCACGTACACGGTTGTTAAAGTGGTTTTCGGCACACTTATAACTATAATGATCTTATATTTTCAACCATTTGCATCCGCACATGCCGGACTTGAATTGCTCAAAATATCAGGTTGTTAATTTATATTTGGAAAAACTCATCATATACAATAAATAAATAAATCATAGAATCACAGTCACAGAGTAATATAATAATAATGCAGCGGAATAGATAAATAGTAGTTCGGGAAGCTACTATATAAACATCAGAGTTATAAATAAAATGCAGCAAGATATCTCAAATATGACGTAATCTCAAATACAAACAGATGACATCCCTGAACAAATCAACTAGAAAAGCTGAAAGCTGAATCGATAGTTGGATCTCCAAGCGAAGCTCCAAACTCCAAAGGCGAGTCTCAAATGTTGTATCACTCAGTTTGGCCCGAGCGTAAAGCAAAACGTAAAACACTCCAGTCAGGATTAACAATTCTTATATCAATAAATCCAACTCAAGTGAAATATCAACTGAAATACAAGTAACTTAAAGGATGTTTGGGATAATCATCCTCTAAGGATCCATGGAACTATCTACTATGTGGAAATATACGCTACTAATAACCAACATCATTATAACACCGTGGTCATTTCAAAATAATTTATACTTTAAAATCAAAATATCATTTCCATTGCAAATATATCTATTTCCAAATTTTAGCACTTCCAAAGTTACAACACTTTCGAAACCAAAACACTTTGAAATCATAATTATTTGAAAAACCATAACTTTGAAATCATAACTTCCACCACTTAAATAATTTAGATATTAATAATAGTATATGAAATAAAATCGTTTATAAAATAAAATAGTTTATATTAAAATAATTAGTATATTAAAATAGTTTATGTTAAAGATAGTTTTATATTAAAATAGAATATATATATATATATATATTAAATAATTTATAAAGTAAAATATTTATAATCTCCTCAAATTTCACAAATCGGTTCAAATCAACTCGAATTCCAAATTCAAATTTAATTCAATCTCAATTTATCAATTTCAATTTAGTTTCTAAATAAATAAATTCAAATTATATCGATTTCAAATACGGATTTGGACCACAAAATAAACCATTTAAATTCCAGATTTTTAAAAAAATTTAAATATTTAACATTTTCGAAACTAATTTTAACAATTTCATATAGATCTTGGTTTACTTCATTATAATTTAACCTAGAAATATTCACTTAATAAATTCAATATCATTTAAATGACCTTAAATTACATTTTACTAAATATTTTCTTCAATTTAATTAAATGCGAAATATTCACTAAATTGCTTAAATCAAAATTCATGTTATAAAATCATATCTTAAATCCCAAATTCAATATTTTCAAATCAATTTAATTAAATAAAATTCTTAATTAAATACAATTTGTATTAAATTTCAAATTTTTCTTCCTAACCTTAAAAAAAATCAGTATAAAAATCTATTTTTGAAATATAAATTTTAACAAATACTTGATTTGGGAGAGGCCACTTTAGTAGCTTTGCTATGTGATTGATTTTTGTGAAACCAATTTTGATTTCAAATTTCGAAGTATTATTTGATATTCGAAAGATATATGTATATATGTTTGAAACATGTTAACTACGTGCTTGGAGAATTATGGCTTTGCGCCTGATCAACGCTTGGCCAAAGTCTACATGAACGAGGATAAACCTGTTAAGACATCGAGTTATAAAAGTATTTTGATAAAGTAAATTAATTAGGGCCAGTATGTTAATTAGGGCCGGTTTACACCCAATGTATCAATTATCGCCAGTATATTAATTGCGGCAACAACTAATCCTATATTAATTGGGTCGGCTGTATATTCAATCGGGTTCCAATATTTTATGTAATTATAGAGAAGAAGGGGCTTTTTATAAATGTATTTAAAATTCTAACCATCAAGTTTCGGATATATTTGATTTCTGGAGCAGAACCAGTGAGTAGGCCGCTAAGCAAGATGACCCCTTCAGAGATGATGGAGTTGAAGGAGCAGTTGGTGGATTTAGAGGGCAAGAGTTTTGTCAGGTTGAGCAATTCACCGTGAGGTGCAAGGATAGTGTTTGCTAAGAAGCCGGATGGGTCGTTGAGGCTATGTATCGATTATGTTAGGTTGAATGAAAGGACGATAAAAAATCGATATCCATTGCCTAGGATTGACGATTTTTTCGACTACTTGAGTGAAGCAAAGCTATTTTCCCACTTGGATTTGGCAATAGGTTTCCATTAACTCAAGGTAGCAGAGGACAGTATACCTTTGACGGCGTTCAAGATCAAATATGGATCATGCGAATGATTGGTTATATCGTTCGAACTAACGAGTGTGCCGGCTTTCATTGTGGATTTAATTAACCAGGTTTTCCGAGAGCACTTGGATAGGTTCGTGCCAATTTTCATAGATAATACCTTGATTTACTTTAAGGATGAAAGAAAGCATGAAGTACATCTTACGGTGGTGCTTAATACGCTGAGGCAGCATCAGTTGAAAGCGAAGTTTCCAAAGTGTCACTTCTAGAAGAAAGAGGTGTAGTTTTCGGTCATGTAGTCTCAGCAGAAGGATTGTCAGTGGATCCGACTAAGTTAGACGTAGTGAATAGTTAGAAGAGACCTGAGACAGTAACAGAGATAAAGATTTTCCTTAAGTTGACTGGTTAATATCGGAGATTCAATAAGGGTTTTTCGCAAATAGCAGTACCGATGGTCAAGCTGATGAGGAAGGATGTAAAGTTTATGTGGATCGATAAGTGTGAGGAAGCATTCTAGAGATTGAAACACTTATTGACCCATGCATCTGTGTTGGTCATTCCAGAGGGGAATCAGGACTTGGTAGTTTATACTGATGCCTGTGGAACAGGATTAGGAGCTGTGCTGATGTAGAGAGGTAAAATGATTGTCGATGATTTTAGACAACTTAGACCGCATGAGGTTAGATATTCGACACATGATTTAGAATTGACTGCAGTGATTTTTTCTTTGAAGGTGTAGATACATTACATTTTAGGAGCAAGGCCGAACTATATACAGATCATAAGTCGTTGAAGTATTTGTTCTCTTCGAAGGAGATAAACAAAAGGCAGCAGAGGTAGTTAGAGTTCATAGCCGCTTATGATTTCAGGATTGAGTACATACCAGGGAAAGGTAACAAAGTTGCAGATGCACTTAGTCAAAAAAGTCAGAATGCAATGTTAGCGATGATGGTTGAATGGAAAGATTTATAAGCATTAGCAGATTGCAGAGTATAGTGGAGATCCGAGTAGGGTCTAATGGGGATACAGTTGTATTGTCTTGTTTGGAAGTTCGAGCAGTGCTGATCGAACAGATTGCAGCTAAGCAGATAGAGGATTCGATGTTAGCTGAACCGATCAGGAAGCTAAAGGAAGGAACCGAGGGTGATGACTTGAAAGATTTCGGTCTTGACCAGAATGAGTAGTTGAGAAAGAAAGGAATATTATGTATTCCGAGTATTGGAAACATAAAGAAGGAAGTCTTAGAGGAATGTCATCGTGGAAGTTCACTATACATCCCAGAGGTACCAAGATGTATCAGGATATAAGGAGGGGTTTCTTCTGGGAAGGTGTGAAGTGGAATATTGGTTTGTGTGTAAGGCAGTGCTTGAATTGCCAATAGGCAAAGGCCGAACTCGAAAATCCAAGTGGTTTACTTCAGCCATTAGACATTCCATTGTGGAAACGGGATTCTATTTCTTTGGACTTCATTGACAAGTTACCAAGGTCGAACAAGGGTAATGATAGTATATAGGTCATAGTGGACAGATTGACCAAGAGTGTCCATTTTAATTGAGTTAGGTCAACCAAGATGACACTTGTTTTAGCGAGATTTTTCATGAATAATGTGGTTAGACTACATGGGATCCCGAGCATTATAGTTAGTGACAGTGATTCCTTGTTCACTAGCGAGCTTCGGAAGAGTCTGCAGGATGTTTTGGGGACCAAGCTTAAGATGAGTACCTCTTACCATCCGCAGACAGATGGGGAAAAGAAAAGATTTAACAAGATCTTGGAAGATTTGCTAAGAGCTTATGTTCTTGATTTCAAGGGATCATGGGAGGACCATCTGCATCTAGTTGAGTTTTCGAGTAACAATAGTTATCAGACTAGTATTGGGGTGATACCATTTGAAGCTTTGTATAGAAGGCCATGCAAAACTCCTATATGTTGGTTGGAAACCAGGGATAGGTCGATTCTTAGTCGAGATCTGGTTAGCGAGGTTGCAGAAAAGATTGAGGTCATTTGAGCTAGAATTAAGGAGTCTTAGTCTTGGCAAAAAAGTTATGCAGATAAGAGATGGAAAGATATAGAGTTCTCAGTTGGGTACAAGTTTTTCGTCATGGTATTACCGATAAAGGGTGTAATTAGATTTGGGAAATCGAGGAAATTATCTCCTTGGTTTATTGGACCTTTTCCTATATTTGAGAGGATCGGTAAACTCGCATATAAACTTGAGTTACCGAGCAGTTTGGCAGGTGTCCACGATGTTTTTCATGTTTCTCATCTCAGAAATTGTGTTAGAGGCCCGGAGACTGCTATTGCACCGATAGTGTTAAATGATTTAGTGGCATAGCTGGACTTGACCATAGTGAGAAAGCCAGTTCGCATTGTTGCGAGAGATGAAAGAGGCTTAGAAAAAAGATAGACATATTAGTCAAAGTCCAGTGGAGTGGCGATTACAGAGACTGTACTTGGGAGATTGAAAGCAGGATTAGAGATACCTTTCCTGACTTTTTTAATGGTAAGTTTTAAATTTTTTTATTGATTATTATGTACCTTATCATAATTTCGAGGATGAAATTCTTAAAGGAGGGGAGTCCGAAACACCCTAGATTTTTGGTAACATTATTTAGAAGATTTAGTTAGTTAAAATAAATAAAATAATGTGTTGATTATGGGATTGAGATTTGATTTTAATTATGGTAGTCGCGCCTTTTAAAATAAACTACTTAAAGAAAGGTTTAAAATGAATTAGTGGACGGATAATATGGGAAAGAGGCCATTACTACATTACACCCCATAGCCGTGTAAAATCATGTGCATTCATTTCATTTAAAAATTTTAAAAACCAAGGCCGATGTCACGGACAGAATTTCAACGTTCGAAAATCGACACCTGTACTTCACTTGTACTGGAATATCGTAGATCCAACCATTGAAATCCAACTCATGCCGGAGCTTATAACACATTAAGTATAACAACACAGCGGAAGAAAAAGAACAATATCATTGATACACAATTGATACAACTGAATATCAATACATATCAGAGCCAAGAGATATACAATAGTGGAAGACAACACCAGAAGATGGTCTAGACTTTGCAACCATCGACAGCAGAAAGATAACTCCAATAGAATGCATCTCCAAAAGAATCCAACACCAAAGATAGCTTGAACCAAAAGCTTGAACCACCATCATCACTGAAGTGAAGCAACTCGACCCAAATGCGATCGCCAACGTCCAGAGATTGAGTGCTATCGAATCTACACCTACTAATTGATTATCTGAAAATCCCAACTCTAGACTGCCCGTATGGAAAATTATGGGCACTCAGAGTTTAGGAAGGGAAAAATAAAATCCGAGTCAGTCATGGGACTGGTATGAGCATACAAAAATAGTTTTATCTTTAAAACAAACAACAAAAGATTTTAAAGTTGAAATCCGTAATGCTTTTTGGAAAATGAAATTACCATAAGGCCTCCTGCCACACACACAATGCAAGTGCACACTTGGAGGAGATATCTCCTTATGACAGTCAAAAATGCTTAATACGCGAAAACCATTTGATATTATTATTAGTGCATAGTGCAGAAAACCTTTCAAAAGTATAATATTAATCTTAGCCATCATACGTACCATTATAGTATGCCTATTATAGCTACCATGTTAAATGGAAGGTTCTACAACTAAAACCGTACAGGGCGCGTATTGGATGATTGGATTTCCAATAAATGGTCAGGCTAAGGAACTTCCTTAATAAATGAAACGCCTCTGGAGGGATGCCCCCAAGAACCAAAATGGTTCCCTACCGACACAAGGCCATGTTACCATTTTCCGGAAGTAACCCTCAAGATATGCCATCCTCGGTCCTAACCAACCTTTATCCGAGCGCTCGACACCAACAACCACATAGCAATAAGTATGAAGCAAACACATAGGTAAATATCTGGGCTCCATACCATGATACCACCTTTTATCCAGAAGATATGGACATACCCTAGGGGCGCGACCCTTGCAACCTTTCCGTAAAATTCCTGTTTCGACCATTTTCGGGTTGTGAGGCTCGACGAAGTCTCGTCCACTAAGCTACGCTTTTCACGAATCCATGCTTTGATCAACAAATGATCAGCAGCACTTCGCATGCCATATTACCGAATTGGGAATGTATCAATAGTAACCATCAACTACATAACCTCTGAGCTCGTACGTCTCAGAGAAGGGTGCTAAGCTAAGAGAATAAATTCTCCGCCACCAAACAGAAATGTATTTGATAGAAACCAGCTTTACATCTCAAAGTGTAATGTCAGACACACATCCATACAAGTCTGTTCCAGTTTCGAACAGAACCAAAGGCACTTCCAAAGAAGCCCTTGCAATCCGGGTATTCACAATCCTGATCGGACTCCCCATCACATATGGAGATATTTATACCGTAGCTACTCAGTGCAGAGTCATTCGACGGGTAATCCTTTCGTTCTCGAAAATACCCGGTCTTCACCACCGGTCTTCAAATGCAATCCATATCGTCGTATCATTATTAGGAATGGATTATATGACACAAGGTCATCTCCAGGCTAAACCGAATAATGAGCGCAATAATTAAAAACATATGGAGGGTTTGGGATCTCGTAACGACCCGATATTTTCAACCATTCGCGTCCACACATGTCGGACTTGAATTGCTCAAAATACCGCATTACAAATAAATTTGGAGCAAATAAAATCAATCATACAGAATCACAGACACAGAAATATTAGAATAACTCGCAGCGGAAATTGAAATACCATAGTAGTTCATGAAGCTACTATAACAAAATCTCAAAAACAAAATACATAATATTAGTCTGAAGCATATATGATAGAAATCCCAAATACATAGAAGTTTATAAATACAAGAGCTGAAATGGAGAACTGAAATTGAAAGGGATAGATACTAGATAAGCAAAATCTCCAGCGATTCCCCGCTCCAAAAAAAAAATCCAAAGCTAAGCTGTAAATACTTAGGCTGACCCGAGCGTAAAGCAGAACACAAAACACTCGAGTCAGGACATACATACTTATATAATGTAAACCAACTCAAGTGAACTGCAGTAGTAATGCACAATAACTTAAAGGATGCTTGGGATCGCCCATCCTCTAAGGATCAGTTAAACCATAAATTAAATACATCCAAAATCACAATGCATATAGGAAAGCGTACCCGTGGTTATTATTCCAAAATGGTATTTTATACTTCGAAAATCAAATATCATTTAAGAATTCAATATCATTTCAAATTCATTTAAAAATATCAAAATATCATATCCTTCCAAAATCTCATTCATTTTTATTTAATTTAAATACCATTCCAAATCACATTTCAAAATGGTTTATATTTCAAATCAAATATTCCATTTAACCAATTAAAATAAAGTTATTATACTTAAACAAATCAAATATTCAATTCCCAAAATTTAGTCTTTTTCAGAATTCATTTATTCACTTAAATTTATTAAAACGGTGAAATTTCAGCTTTCGCAGCATTTAGAAAATGCTATGGAAAGTTACATTTGAAAACAATTCAATTAAGCAAAGACAGCATTTAAACCAGCTGTGATAGTGTTCAAGTTTAGTTTCTACAACTACATCACTTACGAAGTGCTGTAATAGCCCTTAGTTCATTTTAGCCCTTTTTAGTTCATTTGTATCGACTACAGCACTTTGAAATGCTGTAATATCCTTTACTTCAGAAATGATAGCATTTCTGAAATGTTGTTAATTAAATTCCAAACTTTCAATACAATTTCGTAAACAATAAAAATTTAATTTAAATCATTTTAACTTATAAAATTTAATATGTTTCCACTTTAAAAATAATCATTTAAATACCCTTTAATTTATGATTTAAAAAGTGAAATTTTCACAATAATTATCTTATCTTTTTTTTAATTCACTTATAAAAATTAATGTACAATTTTATAACATTTCATTTACTTTACATTTTAATTAAATTTACCATTTCATAAATTAAATTTAAATTCCATTTTATTTTTCTTAACTTAACATTTATTTTAAAACACATTTCACATTTTTCAAGTTAAGTTATATTTCAAATTTCAATTTTAAACATTTATTTATTTAACTATTTTTAATTTATCTATAACACTTTATAAAATCATTTCAAATAAAATTTAAATCAAATTATCATATTTTCTTACTTAATTTAAACTACATTCCAAAATCATAAATTCCAAAATTTACTTATATTTCAAATTCTACTTTACCATTTGTTTATTTCACTTATTTAACTTGTGGAAAATCACTAATTATTTATAAAAATCATTTTTAATTTAAATTTAAATCAAAATATCATAATATTTACATTTTAGAAATACTTTAAAAATTCTATAAAAATATATATATTAACCATAGGTTTGTATATAATTTCTAACCTAGGTCAAATGATATGGATAATATACCATTTCAATCCGTAATTTACAAACGAAAAATCCGGTTCTATCATTTCAAACTCGCAATCCCAAGTAAAATAAAATAAATAAAAATCACTAAGGCCTATCATTTCAGCCCATAACGATTTTTTCCTATTCTAAAGTCCGTTCGGGTATGTATCATTTCAGCCCATAGTGATTTTATTCTACAGGGAACTTGCAGTGTGATAAACTGATATAAATAAACAGTATTATATAACAGTATCAGATGATATGACAGGTGTATAAACATGGTGAACATCATATGATCATATCACAGGCAGGTATGATATGATAGTATAAACTACAGATTCACATGGTGTCAATTTACTAATTATATAAGTACAAATGTCGTGTGTGAATTACTTACCTCTAAATGCTGGAGTTAACAAATTCAGACACACAAAAAAAGATCCAGAAGGCACGATAGCACGAATACGGATTCAAATGAGGGAAGAGCCAAAGCTAGTGATCTTGTACACAACGCATAGACATGACAAATATAAATACAATTTCAATCCAAATATACATATTGAAACAATTAAAAATAAAGCAGAATGAACAAATTGATTTTGACCATTGCTTCAACCTTCACATGCTCAGCCTAAGGCTCATGTATGCTCGGCCATAGTGGTGATTTGGGCTAGGATACGCATGCATGTGCACGGCTACAAGTAGTTGAAGTGGCTTAAGTTACAAGGTAGGAAGATCAAAGGCTTAAGGCAAATAAATGGGTTTTTATGCACCACATAGGCTCGGCCTGACATGGGTTTGGCTCGGCCCTACAAGGTGAAGGTCAGGTGGTGTCTGAAGTGGTGGCCAGAGTGGTGGAGGAGCAGGTGGCGGCAGCTAAGGAGGTGGACAAGGTGAAAAATGAAGGGGTGTTGCACTATAAGCTCGGCTATGGCATATTGTGTTGTGTTTGTGGAGTTTTTATGTTGCAAGAAACTAAGGCAAGTCACGGCCTGGTCAAGACAGAGAGGGTGGAAGGTTAAGTGTCCGTGGATGGTGGTGGAGTTGGTCGGAGGAGGTGGTGGAGGGCAATGTCCGAGCAAGTGCATGAACGATCCAAGGCAAAATCAAGGGAAAAAACAATAAAAGTGAAAAGAAAACGCGGAAAAAGGAATAAGACATTACCACTTTTTTTCTCAGATCGAAACTTACGTGTGTTGTGAAGTGAGAAGAGATGTTTTTTACGTGAAATAAAAAAAAAGTCACGGCTATAGGCTTGGGAAAGGTTGGTCAAAACATGAAGGGGTGAGTAGATAAAAAGACAAAAGAAATGAAGAGTTTTTGCCTCTTGGAATTTCCCATTTTCTTTTATGAAAATAAACTAAAATAAAATCATGTAAATAAAATAAAATGAATACAAAATAAATTAAAAATGAAATGAATAAATAAATTTTAGAAAAATATAAAAAAAATATAAGAAAATAGTTATTTATATGTAAACTAGTATTGAAAATTGAAAACAAAATATAACTAGTTTTGGAAAATTAACTACAATACTTTAAAAATGTTTTAAAAATTAAAATATATACATAACATGATATATTACAATATATATATATATATATATATATACAAATTAGAACAAGGTATGAAAGACAAAAAAATTATTTATATAAATTAAAATAACAATATTGTTAAATAAATCAATTTACACACAATATTGTAAAAAGCATAACTTTCACAATATAAATCGGATTTCAACGAAACGAAAAGCAGTATTCTTGAAATTAAATTTATTTTTATAATAAAAGATAAAATTAAAAAATTCAAATATTTAAACTTTAAATTTAAAAGTCAAAGTTTGACCAAATTGACCAAAATTCACATTTTTGGAAAATATTCTATTTATTCAGGTTTGGAATTATAATTCACATAAAAACAAACAATTATATTTAAAACAACAAAATTATTCATTTTAATAAAATCAGAAATTCAATTAAAATAATTACAATATACAAATAAAACAAATCATAAAATACTGGGCTATTACACTCTCCCTCATTCAAAACCTTTCGTCCTCGAAAAGAACGAACAAGGAAAATAAGGAAAGCGAAATTGACAGAGCAAATAGTACCTAAAAAACAATTCCGGATTCGAAGCACGAATGCTCTCCGTCGTTACCCAGGTACAATCCCGATCATCAGTACACTACTGTACTTTGATCAGGTTAACAGATTTCCTTCATAGCTGCTTCGTACCTCTGTCGATAATACGAAGTGGCTTCTTCTCGACAGTCAGATTAGGCTCAATATCCAAACTATCAAGAGTAGAAGGCTGAATAATAAGAGATGGGTCATGAAGATACCAGAGAAGATGTGAGACGTGGAATACATCATGCACTCCAGACTCGGGCAAATCCAAACGATAAGCCAAAGAACCAACTCTTTCCACAATGCGAAAAGGAACCTCGAAGAGGAAGAAGGTAGGAATAGCTAGAAGGAACAGTTGGTTGAAAGACGAGGATGAACCATTATTTTAAAACCATATATATTTCAATCTATATTTTTTATTTATAACATTTTAAACATTTATAATATGATGAATAGTCATTTTATTCAAATTCGTTAGTTCGAAGCAAACAATATTTAAAACACTTTAAATTATTTAGAAAGGAAAAATAAATGATCAAAATATCCTTTATTTAATACTTTATCAAAAATACTTTTATAACTCGATGTCTTAACAAGTTTACTCTCATTCCTACAGACTCTGGCCATGTGTTGATCAGGCGCAAAGCTAGAATTCTCCAGGTAATTTGTAGACTTTTTCAACATCCAGTGAAAATACTGGAAAACCTTTAAAGAAAAAAATATGGAAAGTACAATCCAAACAAATCAACTAAACCAAAACATTTGTCTAACCATGGATCGCGGATGCACAATGGTTACGCCTGGATCCCTCAAGGAACAACCGTACCTATAAGCTATCTCGGCCTGCGAATTACGCCATGATGACTAGTAGACCGCAGATATACATTGGTTACGCCTGGTTCCCCTATGAAACATCTGTATCCTTAAGCTATCTCAGCCAGCGGATTTTGCTACTATTACGACCTACATAGATCGCAGGATACACAATGGTTACGCCTGAATCCCCAGGAAACATCCGTACCCCTAGGCTATCTCAGCCAGGCTAATTACGCTATGCAGTCACGCTCATAAGACCATGGAGATCGCCATGGAATTCGATGGACGCACGAGTATTATATCCGAAAAACCCAAATCAGAGAGAATAATATCGATAGAACGAATCCACAATGTCGCCATAAAGCGGATATCAAGCAGAAGGCACTTTCCATATCTTTACTTCGAAAATATGTATCATATAGTACCTTTCAAATCACTTTCAAATATCATACTTATACAAAGTCCATCGTATATAAGATTTTATTTCAAATTGATACTTTCCAAAATCAATAGTATATCAAATCACACTTATATAGACTTTGATTATATAAGATTTCACTTTCCAAATTGAGTACCTTTTCCAAAACGATGGTTCTCAAATCAACTTCATACTTATACAAATCATTTTCATAGAAGTTCGATAACTCCCAAATCAAGTATTTAATAATAAAATAAGGTTCTCAATTTCAGTTCCTTCCAATAATGTTTCGGTTTCAAAATCATATATGATTCGCCAAATCATTTCCATCCAAATTACATATATTCAGTTTCAAAGTTTATCAAAACAATAGGTTTAGAAAAATAAACCAAATTTCCAAATCAACAAAATTTAGGTCAAACAAATCTATTTCCAAAACCATCATATAAATACTAGGTTTTACCATCCAATCTATTTTCAAAACCAAATATTTTTCTAAAATTAATTATACCCAAAATAATTTCCAAGTTTATAACTATCTCTTTTAAAACCTTTAAACTATTTATTTCTATATGAAAATCCAATTTACCACTGGAAAGATTATTATTCTATATATATACACTTTATTCAAAACGTTTCAAATCTGTATTTCATACTAGTATAATTCAAAATAGTCTTATTTATTTTACTCAACAAATAGTTTCAAACTTATATAACTCATATTACTTTATACTTTAATCATACAAAACTAAACTTATATTCTTTATCTAATACCTTATACCTTTCAAAATTACTTAGCTTTGAAAAGTTAACCTTGATTTGGGAGTGCTCGAACCTTCAAATA
This sequence comes from Allium cepa, assembly GCA_030765085.1. Lineage (NCBI taxonomy): Eukaryota > Viridiplantae > Streptophyta > Magnoliopsida > Asparagales > Amaryllidaceae > Allium > Allium cepa. Next base: position 67,940,243 of record CM060935.1, read on the forward strand.
CTCGAAGAAATCATATTTTCAATCCAAGAGTTGGAAATCACCAACAAATCAGTAAATCAATTCCAATAGATAAGGTTATACCAAAACAAATCTGAAACTCAAGGACTGAACACCGGTTTACTTTAAATCATTCCAAATATATATACATATATCTTTCAAAAATCAAATCATGCTTCGAAATCTAAAATCAAAATTTGGTTCACAAAATCACTCGCATAGCAAAGCTACTAGAGTATCCTCTCCCTCACTCTAAAATTCGAAAATCAATGTCGATGATGCATGCACTTATCACCGAAATTATTTTCCAGCGACACAAATGAGTTCTGGACTTCTATTTTCTTGAAACTTCTTTGAAATCTCTTCGAAGTCATTGGAATTTATTCGAATACATTTGAAACATTTCTTATTCGAAAAATATCTTTAAATCATTTTATTATTATATATTTTCCATAATCTTCAAACCGATTTCAAAACACCGGAGTTCGATTCCTCAAAATTCAAATTCAAAACCCTTTAGTTATAAATCCTTTTATATAACTCAAATTTCTTATGAGTTTACAAAATTTCAAATCCTTTCGAAACTTCAAATTTTCATTTTTAAAAGGTATATAATCCTTATCGAAAATATTTCACTCTTATATATAAAGTGTGGTTATCCTTGTCAAAATAATAATTTTGATGTATGCCAAATTTCAAAATACAACCAAACACAAATTTCCAAGGGATGATTCAAGGATAGATTTCAAAGAAGCAGAGATTCAAATTTAGAGGAACTCTAATCAAATAGAATTCTGGTTTGAAGATAAACTCGAATGAAGATGAGATAATTTAATTACCAAATAGAAGATGGATGAGCCTTTATAAATTGTGGGCGACCTTAACCGGGTCAACCGTGACTTCAGAAATATAATCAATGCGGAAATCTAAGGCAAATCGACATTCGATCGCCAGAGATAGAGTCCAGATATAGCAGAAGGTAGATAGCATCGTAAACTGAGGATACAAAAATCTCCGGTGAATCAATGCCAATTGTAAATGAGTTTCATCCCTTTACAAATCATTCAAAGATTTGCAGAACCACCGATCTTTATAGAAATCATTCAAAGTAGAGTTATGGAATGCTCCAAAATCAAAGGGATAAAATAGGGAAGACAAGACTGGATTTCAGAACAAGTGGGAGCGTTCCGAAGTTCACGGAATCCTAATCGATAAGAATCATAACCGTGAGATTACTAACAAGGTGGATACATAAAGGATAAAGTTTAGAAAATCTGGATTTCAAAAATAAGGAAATTTATACCAATATAAGCTTTGAAAATCCTTTAAAATCATTTGGAAATCATTTTATACTTCGAAAATATGTTATCTCACAAAGAAATGATTCTGAAATTGATTTCACTCATTCTAGGGTATTTCTACCCTATCTCTAATGAGTTTTTGCTCCGCAGGCTATGGTTTGCCTAAAACCAAAGCTCTGATTCCAACTGTAACAACCCGATATTTTCAGCCATTCGCATACACACATGTCGGACTTGAATTTCTCAAAATACCGCATTGTAAATAAATTTGGAGCAAATAAAATTAATCATATAGAATCACAGACACAGAAATATCATAATAACTCGCAGCGGAAATTAAAATACCATAGTAGTTCATGAAGCTACTATAACCAAATCTCAAAAACAAAATAAATAATATTAGTCTGAAACATATATGATAGAAATCCCAAATACATAGAAGTTTATAAATACAAGAGCTGAAATAGACAACTGAAACTGAAAGGGGTAGATACTAGATAAGCAAAATCTCTAGCGATTCCTAGCTCCAGAAAAAGAAATCCAAAGCTAAGCAGTAAATACTCAGGCTGACCCAAGCGTAAAGTAAAACACAAAACACTCGAGTCAGGACATACATACGTAAATAATGTAAAGCAACTCAAGTGAACTATAGTAATAATGCATAATAACTTAAAGGATGTTTGGGATCGTCCATCCTTGAAGGATCAGTTAAACTATAAATTAAATACATCCAAAATCACAATGCATACAGGGAAGTGTAACCATGGTTATTATTCCAAAATGGTAATTTGTACTTCGAAAATCAAATATCATTTCAAAACTCAAAATCATTCAAATTCATTTAAAAATATCAAAATATCATATCCTTCCAAAACCTCATTTATTTTTATTTAATTTAAATACCATTCCAAATCACATTTCAAAATGGTTTATATTTCAAATCAAATATTCCATTCAACCAATTAAAATAAAGTTATTATACTTTAAAAAAAATCAAATATTCAATCCCAAAATTTAGTGTTTTTCAGAATTAATTTATTCACTAAATTTATTAAAACGGTGAAATTTCAGCTTTCGCAGCATTTAGAAAATGCTACGGAAAGTTACATTTGAAAACAATTCAATTAAGCAAAGGCATCATTTAAACCAGCTTTAATAGTGTTCAAGATTAATTTCTACAACTACAGCACTTACGAAGTGCTGTAATAGCCCTTAGTTCGTTTTAGCCCTTTTTAGTTCATTTGTGTCAAATACAGCACTTAGAAATGCTATAATATCCTTTACTTCAGAAATGATAGCATTTCTAAAACGCTGTTAATTAAATTCCAAACTTTCAATAAAATTTCATAAACAATAAAAGTTTAATTTAAATCATTTTAACTTATAAAATTTAATATTTTTACACTTTAAAAACAATCATTTAAATACCCTTTAATTTATGATTTGTGAAGTGAAATTTTCACAATAATTATCAGATCTTTTTTTTATAATTCACTTATAAAATTAATGTACAATTTTATAACATTTCATTTACTTTGCATTTTAATTAAATTTACAATTTCATAAATTAAATTTAAATTCCATTTTATTTTTCTTAACTTAACTTTTATTTTAAAACACATTTCACATTTTCCAAGTTAAGTTATATTTCAAATTTCAATTTTAAACATTTATTTATTTAACTATTTTTAATTTATCAATAACACTTTATAAAATCATTTTAAATTCAAATTTAAATCAAATTATCATATTTTCTTACTTAATTTAAACTACATTTATAAAAAAAAATCATAAATTCCAAAATTTACTTATATTTCAAATTCTACTTTACCATTTGTTTATTTCACTTATTTAACTTGTAGAAAATCACTAATAATTTATAAAAATCATTTTTAATTTAAATTTAAATCAAAATATCATAATATTTACATTTTATAAATACTTTATAAATTCTAGAAATATATATATATATATATATATATATATATATTAACCATGGGTCTGTATATAATTTCTAACCTAGGTCAAATGATACGGATAATATATCATTTCAATCCGTAATTTACAAAGGAAAAATCCGGGTTCTATCATTTCAAACCCGCAATCCCAAGTAAAGTACAACAAATGAAAATCGCTTAGGACTTTCATTTTAGTCCATAACGATTTTTCCCTATTCTAAAGTCCGTTCGGGTATGTATCATTTCAACCCATAGTGATTTTATTCTACAGGAAACTTGCAGCGTGATAAACTGATATAAGTAAACAATGTAGCATTATATAACAGTAACAGATGATATGACAGGTGTATAAACAGGGTGAACATCTTATGATCATATCACAGGCAGGTATAATATGATAGTATAAACTACAGATTCACATGGTGTCAATTTACTAATTATATAAGTACAAATGTCCGTGTGTGAATTACTTACCTCTAAATGCTGGAGTTAACAAATTCAGACTCACAAACAAAGATCCAGAAGGCACGATAGCACGAATACAAATTCAAGTGAGGGAAGAGCCAAAGCTAGTGATCTTGCACACAACACATAGACAAGACAAATATAAATACAATTTCAACCCAAATATACATATTGAAACAATTAAAAATAAAAGCAAAATGAAAAAATTGATTTTGACCATTGCTTCAACCTTCACATGCTCGGCCTAGGGCTTATGTATGCTCGGCCATAGTGGTGATTTGGGCTAGGATATGCATGCATGTGCATGGCTACAAGTAGTTGAAGCGGCATAAGTTACAAGGTAGGAAGATCAAGGGCTTAAGGAAAATAAATGGGTTTTGTGCACCACATAGGCTCGGCCTGACATGGGTTTGGCTCGGCCCTACAAGGTGAAGGTCAGGTGGTGTCTAAAGTGGCGGCCAGAGATGGTGGAGGAGTAGGCGGCGGTAGCTAAGGAGGTGGACAAGGTGAAAAATGAAGGGGTGTTGCACTATTACCTCGGCCATGGCATATTGTGGTGTGTTTGTGGAATTCTTATGTTGCAAGAAACCAAGGCAAGTCATGGCCAGGTCAAGACAGAGGAGGAGTAGGGTGAAGTGGCTGTGGATGGTGGTGGAGTTGGTCGGAGGATGTGGTGGAGGGAAATGGCCAAGCAAGAGCATGAAGGATCCAAGGCAAAATCAAGGAAAAAAACAATAAAAGTGAAAAGAAAAAATGGAAAAAGGAAGAAGACATTACCACTTTTTAAATAGCTTTTGTAAATTTATTTATATCAATTTCAAAATATAACTTCCAAATCATCATGTGAGAAATACAAAATAAATTCTTTTCTATTATTAAAATATAGAGTTTTACTTTCAAATGACTTTTGAAAATTTACTATACTAAATTCAAATAAAAAATTTCAAAATACATATAATCATATTTATTATATAAAAAACAAGTTTCTAAAATTTCCAAAATATAAAGTTTTAAATCTAATATATTTAAAAATACTTATATTTGGGTTTCAAATCCAATATGTTATTTAAAACATTTATTTTTGAATTTCCAATTAGAAATCCTATTTAAAATCATTTTTATATATTTATATTAATAAACAAATATCTGTTTACTTTGGAAAATAACAAATTAATTCACAATTTAACTCCAAAAATTAAATTATTTACCAATTTAAATTTGTTTTAAAAACAGGAATGTTACAACCGACCACCATTAACAAGGAAAGGGGAAAAGGAAATTAAGAAAAGCTAAAGGGAAAGCAAATTCAAATCAAATCCATTCAAATCTTACGCTCCTTTAATCTCTAAAACAAAAGTGAATAATGTTTGCATCTCTTATTTTTATTGGTCGGTTTTAAGATTAATTCCAAATATTTTGTAATGATTTGCCACGTTTTTGAATGATGAAACAATTATATATGCATGTTGATGATTTATGAATGTTCACATAGATTTTATGACATGTTTTGAGATGAAAACCCTATTAAATGACATCTAATTGCCTTGCGAATTTTTATGAAGATCTTGAAAGATATTTAAGATGGGTTTCAATTTTCAGATTTTTCTGAGTTTTCGTGGATTTATTATGAATTTTCTAAGGAAGAAAAATGGTATTTTTGATTATAAAATTATTTACGGGAAAATAATTTGTTATTTGGTTCCAAAATTTGTATATGCTGTAAAAAATACATAAAGTGATTTTCTGGAAAAAAATTCAGATTTTTCCAAGGTGTTTTAATAGTTATATAAAATTATTTAATGTATGAGACTTAAATGTTTTACGTAATTATAGAGGAGAAGGGGCTTTTTATAAATGTGTTTAAATTGCTAAATATAGAAAGTCGACAGCACTTTTGAATATAAAAATGTGGCAACCAATCAAATTTAGACAAATACAGTAGGTAAGGTACAAAAGAACTATTTTAAAGTACAAATAAACAGGCTTATAACTATTTCATCTCCTTCGGCAATAAAGTTTCGCCTTTGTTCCTTACCTTCTGACAAGGTCGAAAGGTTACCTTTCAACAAGGTCCTGCATATGGTATTAGGAAAATGGTATGTAGTGAATTGAAAGATGCTAAAAGGTACAGGGTCAAAACCAAAGAGCTTTCGAAAGAGATGAAGTTTTTTTTAGTTAAAAAGAAATACGCCTGCTAGCCTTCGACTAAGTGCTTTCGACAAAATTGCTTTCGACCTAATGCTTTCAACAAAGTCAAATGGTTTCAAACAAAATGTTTTGATTGGGTTGCTTTCTTGTTTTAAAATTGAGTGCTTTCGACAAGGTCGAAAGAAAACCTTTCGAGAAGGTCAAAAGAAAACCTTCCGACAAGGTCGAAAAGATAACCTTCCGACAAGGTTGAAACTTTAGCTACCGCTTCGCACCTTTCGATCCAGATGCTTTCGAAGGGAATCTTTTGTTTTCTAAATTTTCCGCCTCTCCATTACTTTCGAAGGCATTGTTTCAACACTGTCACTTCATGGCTTATGAAATGATTTTGAGAGATTAACTTTCGAAGGGTTTCGTAGCATATGCTTTTGACTCCCATGTTTTATGATCCTTTTTCTCTACTTGAAGGCATAATACAAAGATTTTAGGTCGAAACATTTAAATGGTTTCGAAGTAGTCAAATTCGAATGGTTTCGAAAGGTTTCGACTTGTTTTAAATTGAATCCAAAGTGCTTTCGAAAGAGTTTTATTTGATGCTTTCGAAAGGTTTTATCAATGGTTTTAAAAGGGATGGTTTCCAAGCTTTCGATAGGGTCGAAAAGAAACCTTTCAACATGGTCGAAAGCAAAGCTTCCGATAGGGTCGAAAAGAACCTTTCGACAAATTCTAAAGTAATTCTTCCAACAAAGTCAAAGAGTTTGTGCTTTTGACTAGGTCAAAAGGTATGGTTTATCAATGTTTTTGGAAGGCAAGATTTAAATGGTTTTAAAGGCATATGTCATATATTTTTAAGGCTTTTAGAGGAAAGGCTTTTATTTGTTTCGAAGTGGTTCCCTTCAATTCTCTCAAAAGGTTTTATTATTGGTTAGGAAGGGGTTACCTTCAATGCTTTAGAAAGGTTTTATTATTGGTTTCGAAGGGGTTACCTTAAATGATTTCGAAAGGTTTTTTAAAGGTTTTAAACAATTTTTTTAAAGGTTTTAAACAACGGTTTCGAATATATATTGACTAGGAAGATAACCTAAGTGTTTTAAGTTATAAAGGACTTTAAATTATTTTTAAAAGGATGGATAGTCCTTATTAAACATCATGAACATTATTTTGAGTAAATTATATATAACATGGTAAAACAGCTTAGAGTAAAGCTAAAAATATATTTTCCTTGTATAAGTATGATTTGACAGACTTAATCATTTTGTAAAGGTCTTCAGGGAAAATTTAAAGGGTAGTTAACCCAAAGAAAATATTGGCAGTTAGCTCATTTAAATTCGGACAGTCAGTCCATTTTGAGGGCAGTCGGCCCTGAGGACAGTTGGTCCAGTTAAGGGAAATTAGTCCAGATATGAACAGTTAGTTCATTTGTTAGCATAACTGAACTTGTTACTTCTTAAGCATGGTTAGTCCACCCTTTTTACCTTTTTTATGGACAAATAGTTCGTTATTTAGCATAAAGGATATTGCTATTTTGATATAATCAGGTTTAGGACAGTTAGTCCAGCAAGGGAAGTTAGGCCAGATATCGGAAAGATGGTCCATTTATTTCATGTTTTTATCATAATGGATCTTGCTATATTATTATTATAATCAGTTGATTAACCAATTTGGTTGCAAGAAAGGATTTGAAAAATATAAGTTTTGAAAGGAGATATTAGAGAGGGAAAACCCATTTTGCTAAGCGGCGTGGTCTCACTAAATATTAGTAAACAGAGATGTAGCAGAAATTATTCATACCAAGCTTTAAGTCTGACTCGAAGTTTTTGCTTCCCTTAAACTCTCGGGTGCTCAAAATTTGATTTGAGTAGGTTGAGGGTTTAGGTTTATCAAATTTCGGTGAATAAACATCTGAAGACAAGCAGGTGGCTGACAGATAGCTAAATTAGGAATTGTATTCTTTTTGTTTATTTTCGCTATGTATTATGATAGTCATGTCTATATTGCTTTGATCTTCCAAGGGGACATCTTCAAATGTCACACTTGGTGTATTATTCTAAATTATAATTGATCATTGCCTAGGAATATGGTTGGGGATTTTTGTAACTTGAATATGATTTTATTGGAAATATAGTCACTGAAGTGATTGTTTTTAAAAATCTATGATTTTATTCATATTCAAGTGCTTCTAATATTATAGATACCATTAGCATTACTGTATTTTGTCAGAAGTTCATACTATGGACGACTGCAGCATCCATAGCGCTTAGCTTTTGGCCTCCAAATACGGGATGTTACAATGCAGCAGGAAAGAGTTTTATTAGACCAAGCAGTTCACCTTGAGAAGCAGTCATGGTGTTCCTAAAGAAACCAGATGGTTCCTTAGGATGTGTATCGACTATCGTAAGTTAAACGAAAGGACCAATAAGAGTAAGTACCCTTTGCTAAGAATAGATGATCTATTCGATCAGTTGAGCGGAGCCAAAGTGTTTTTCCAGTTGGACTTGGCGATAGTTTTCCATCAATTAAGAGTGGCGGTGGACAGTATTCCTTTGACAATATTTCGGATTAGGTATGGTTCGTATGAGTGGTTAGTAATGCCATTTGGATTAATGAATGCATCTGCTTTCTTCGTGGATTTGATGAATCGAGTTTTTTGAGATTATTTGGATAGGTTGTGCTGGTATTTATAGATGACATTTTAATATACTCTAAGGATAAGAGAGAGCATGAAGATCATCTTAGAGTTGTTCATAAGACACTGAGGCAGAATTAGCTAAAGGGAAAGTTTACCAAGTGTCATTTCTGAAAGAAAGAGGTTAAATTTCTTTGTCATGTGGTTTCAGAGGAAGGATTTTCAATCGATCCACATAAGATCAAAGTTGTTATTAATTGAAAGAGACCAGAGACAATGACTGAGATTAGGAGTTTCCTTGGACTTGCTGGCTATTACCAGAGGGTCATTAAGGATTTCTCACGGATAGCAGCACCCTTAACTAAGCTAGCTAGGAAGAGAAGTTTATTTGGTCCAACAAATATGAGGAAGCATTCCTTAAGTTAAAGCATTTGTTGACTAATGACCAGTTTTAATAGTTCCAGACGGAAACCTGGGGTTGGTGGTGTACACTGATGCATGTGGAACTAGATTAGGAGCAGTGTTAAAGAATGGTAAAGTTATTACCTATGCATCTAGACAGCTTAGACCGCAAAAGTAAGATATCATACTCATGATTTGGAGTTAGCAGCGGTGGTCTTTGCATTAGAAATTTAGATCAATCATAAGTCTTAGGAGAGAGCAGAGGTAGTTATCTCTTAGGGGAGAGGTTTGAGCTTTATACCAATCATAAGTCTTTATGGTACTTATTCTCTCAGAAGGAGTTGAATATGAGACAAAAGAGGTAGTTGGACTTTTTCGCTGCTTATGATTTTGGTATAGAATATACACCAAGGAAAGGTAAAATGTGGCTAATGCTCTTAGGAGAGACATTAGAACGTGGTGTTGGCTATGTCGGCAGAATGGAATGATCTAGAAGCTTTGACAAATTGTGATGTATAGTTAAGGTTGACTGCTAGCTTTAGTCAGAATACCTCCATGTTGTCTTGTTTGGATGTTCGACCAGCGTTGATCGAGAGGATTGCTTCTAAGAAGAAGGATGATCCAGTGTGGGCTGAGAGGATCAGAAAGCTTGAGGTTAGAACTTAGATCGATGATCTAAAGGAATTTAGCCTTGACCAGAGAGGATGGTTGAGAAAGAAGGGACGTTGTGTGTTTCAAATGTGGAGGACTTGAGAAAGGAAGTTCTCGGAGAAGGTCATTGATCCAAGTTTACAATTCAACCTGGAGGAACCAAGATGTAACAGAATATGAAGATGAGCTTCTATTGGGAAGGCATGAGGATATATGTTGGCTTGTGGTTTAGGCAGTGTGCAAACTATCAACAAGTGACAGCCGAACACTAGAAGCCAAGTGGATTGCTTCAATTTTAGAGATTCCAGTTTGAAAATGGGATTCGATATTTATCAATTTTATAGACGGGATGCCAAGGTCAAATAGAGGTAATGAAAGTATATAGATCATAGTGGACAGACTGGACAAGAGTTCCCATTTCATTCTAATTAAGTCAACCAGTTCGGCATCTGTTTTAGTCAAGTTGTTCATTAAGAACATAGTTAGACTGCATGGAGTTCCTATAGCATACTCAGTGATAGAGATTCTTTATTCACTAGTGAATTTTGGAAGAGTCTACAGGAAGTGATAGGTACCGAGCTTAGTATGGATACTGCATATCACCCTTAGATAGATGGGCAGATGGAGAGAGTCAATAAGGCAATTGAAGATTTACTAAGAGCTTGTGTATTTGAATTTGATGGATCTTGGGAAGACCACTTACATTTGGTTGAGTTTTCCTATAATAATAGTTACCAGACAAGTATAGGAATGGCGCCTTTTGAAGCTTTGTATGGAAGTCGTGCAAATCACCTGCATGTTGGTTGGAGACTGGAGACAGATTAGTCTTTGGTCCAGATTTGGTAAGAGAGGCATTAGAAAAGATTGAGTTAATCCAAGGAAGGATGAAGGAAGCTCAATCAAGACAGAAGAGTTATGCAGATAAAAGGCGTAAGTACTAAGAATTCTCAGTTAGAGATAATGTTTTCATTAAGGTATCATCAATGAAGTGTGTGATACGATTTGGAAAGCCAGGGTAGTTTGCCCCGAGATATGTTGAACCATTCTAGATTATAGAGAGGATTGGAAAGCTCATATACAGGTTAGAGTTATCGGACAGTGGTAGGTGTCCACAATGTATTTCATGTGTCTCATCTTTGCAAGTATGTGCATAATCCAGGGACTAATATTCCTCCGATAGGTTTGGACGACTTAGTAGTAGAGCCTAATTTGACTTTTGTTAGACAATCAGTTCGGTTTGTAGCTAGAGTGACAAAAGATCGAGGAATAAGACAGTCAGGTTGGTGAAAGTTTAGTGGAGCAACAACGAAAAGAACTGTACTTAGGAGACATATGAGAGGATTAAAGATACATATAATGATCATCTTTAAGGGTACGTCTATATTAGATTTATATAGACAATTGCTAGTCAGTTAGACTAGTATATTTGTTAGGAGTTGTTACAGATGATTGCTATGTTTAGTATTTATTCCTTACTGAATTTCAAGGACGAAATTTTTTGAGGGGGGAACTTGCAACATCCCTAATTTTTGATAACATTATTCAAAAAATTTAATTAGATAAATTTAATAGAATAATGATGATAAGGGGATTGTGATTTGAATAAACCATATATAGGGCTTTACTTATTACTAAAGTAAATGTCCTTTAGTTAGGTTATTATCAAACTAATTAAATTACACATTTGCGTATTTGTAAAATAGCGTCCTTATCATACATGGCTATGACCTTTTGTAATTGTCCATTTACATTCATTTTTCTCAAAATAAAAAATAAACGCAAAAACCCTAAGTGTGGGCCATTAACAAGAAAGAAAAGAGGAAAATTCAATCCAAAGCCAATGATCAAAGCTAGGAAGGATTATTCAACAACAAATCTCGAATTTCTTATCATACCTAAGGTGAATAATGATTTCATACCATCTCTGTTTTATTCTATGATTATGTGTTTTCGGATTTATGATTAAATTCATTTTTATAATGATATGGGAGACAATATGCTTGAATTATGTTATGTTCAAATTATTTTAATTCATATATCTATGAATTTCTTGGTTTTAAGGGAAAACCAAGGGTTTATGATTTCCGAATGCCATGCAACATTTTTACGTTAAGAAAAACATAATTTTGTAAATGGGTTTTGATATTCAATATTTTCCAAGCTATAAAAAATTTGTTATGAATTTCTATGGGAAAATATGATATGTTTGAGTTTAAAATTTATTTCAAGTATTTATGGAAGAAACTGGGACTGAAATTTTAATTTTTCTAATTACATGACAAAATTGAATTTCTATGATTTTTGGTGATTTCTCCTAATTGATTTACTACAGAAAATAAACTAATTTGAAAGAAGGACTTATTTGCAAAGATTATTTCTGCTAAATAGAAAGGTTTTAACGTTGCATATCCTTTAATTTAGGTATGATAAATGCGTCAGTTTTTAATTGTAAAAGCATTTGAAAAGTTTTAAAGTAACCAATCAAGGAATTGTAATAGGAAGGTTAGTATAAAGTGATTACTATATTTAGCTAAAATCCTACATCTTTCTAAAAAAGGTGGTTCCGCCTATTTCGGAGGTACCTTTCGACTCCTTTACCTCCACATCAATCCAGTCAAATCCCTTAAAGTCAAAACAAATGCACATGGTATCAATGGTATTGGTACGTAGTGAATTAGTATGCAGCGGAAGGTAGGGTGTCGAAAGTGATGCGTTTGTCGTAGTCGAAAGCTAGGTTTACTTTTAAAAGAAAAAGCCTGCTTAGTTTTTGAAGGGCTTTCGACCAAGTTGATACCCTATAAGGGTTGAAACCTTAATTTGTTTTAAAAGTTAAATCCTTACCTTGTTTTACTTAAAGCATTGGACATAGTCGAAACTCATGCCTTCGAAAGGGACTCTACAAATAGCTTTCGAAGGGGAAACTTTCTCCTTAAATTAGAGCTTTTGAAAGGACTAGTCTCGACCAAGTCAAAACCCGGCCGCAAGTTTTCACCTTTCAACTATACTAAAGCCATCTATGTTGTCGAAGGGTTCTCTCTTTTTTAATTAAACTAAGCTTTTTCCTGAATGCTTTCGAAGGTGTTGAGAGTTTCGAGGATAATGGAGTCGAAAAAGGGTTTCGACTCTATACTTCGAAGTTTTAAATTTTAAAGGTTGTTGCTTTCGACTAGATGGTTCCTACACCATCAGCTTTCTAAAATAATTTTATAATTAGTTTCGAAGGAGATGGTTTCGTGTATAACCACTTGGACCCAAAAGATGTTTTTAAAGAATAAACCCAATACTTTCAAAAGAGTACTTTTATATGTTTTGAAGCTATGTTTTAAAGAAAATTTTTGATACCATTGAAAGTTATGGTTTGGTTTCGAAAATATTGTTTTATTGAGCTTCGAAAAGTATATACCTAGAGTTTTGAAAATAATTTTTCTTTGCTTTTGGAGGAGGTAATCCAGAGGTTTTGAAAGAGATGTTCTAAGGCTTCAAAACAATTAATAACCCACCCGCACTTTTAAAAAAGGAAATACCATGGCATAACTAAAGATTTTAGAAGTATTACTTCTTCATATACTTATTCATATTGTAATTAATCCATAAATGAACTTTGGGGAAGGGCAGAATAACCAGTTATGTTGGTGCAGTAGTGAATATAACTTAAGAAATGTTAAAATCTTAATTAAAGTTATTGTCAGGGGCCAACAGGTTCGTAGTAAGCCCATTAAAATTATGTATAACAAAAGATATTGGTAGGGGCCAATAGGTTCATAGTCAGCCCTTGAAAACTATGATTTGATACTGGTAGCGGCCAGTACGTTTGTAGTTAGCCCATGAAAATTATATCCGGATTAAGATATTGACAGTTATTAAATAGGTTCCTAGGCAGCCCATGAAAACTAGGGTTAAAGAAAAGATATTGGAGTTACCAATATATTCTTAGTGATCCGATGAAAACTATGAAATTGGAAAGATGTCCATAAACATTTATTTGGTTAATAGTAACCCTAAAAACTATAAGTGAGACAGATAGTCAGAATGAATGGGGACGGATAATCCAGATCTGATCTGCTTGTTTTTCATATCATCGTAATGTTTTTAAATGCTATATTTTAACCATTGTGGATGTAGGGGCATAGTATATGGTTTTATAAATGTTTTTGATACTAGTGAGATGAAAACCTATTCCGCTAAGCGACGTGGTCTCATTAGATATCTAAATGGTTTGAGATGGTGAATTATTGTTCATACCAGGCTTTATATTTGACTTGAAGTTGTTGTTTTTCCCTTAAACTCTCAGGTTCTCAATTGATTTTGAGTAGGTTGGGCGTTAAGGTTTCCAAGTGTTCTTTTAGACGAATAAAGCTTCCGGGAACGAGCAGAAGGCAAGCTTGTTGTTAGAGTTCTTTTATTTCCGCTGTATGTTTTGATTATAAAGGCAAATTGTTTTAGTGCCTTATTATATACTATAATCATCCAAAGGGGCATCTTCATATATCGCTCTTGCATATTTTGTAATAATTATATATTAAATGTGGTCTGCGAACTTGGATTATGTAATCAATTTGGAATATTTTGAAATGCAATGTGGAATTTGTTTGCTGTTTAATTTTTTTCCATATTATTTGTGTTTCTGTATATCAATGTATCTAATATCGCCTGATTTGGTCATTGAGGATTAATAACAATGGATGACTGCAGCATCTGTAGCTGTTAGTTTTGCACGTCCAATTAGGAGGATGTTACAAGGCAAATGTTACCATCAGTCTTCACTACAACCTTATCGAAAACATGAAGAATATAAAAAAGGGATTCACAAGGAATGATAGCATTAACGAAGCCTTTCGAAAGAATAGAAGGGATGCTTTAGCTAAAAGTAAAATGAATTGAGCACTTTCTTAGAGGTCGAAAGGTGAGAGAGCCACCATTTTGCTTTAATGAACCCCTTTCGAAACAGTAGCTTCCACATGCACAAAGGAGTTTTGTATGTGTTAAAAGTACCTTTCGAAGGCAATAGATAACAAGCTTCTACACGTTTTCCAAGCCTTTCGAAACAATTGGTTCGTCCTCATTTACCTTCCCAGAAGAACATTTGGTCAAAGATACTCTTTCGAAAGCATACATTAGCCTTTCGAATTGGTTGAAACCATTCACATTTATAAAGAAAAATTACATGGGTTCAATATAACTTCCTCAATCATTAACAGGTGGGGTTTCACACTAATCAGAGTGGATTCTTTCGAATGATATCTTTTACAGCTAAGCTTTCGACTAGCTTCTACTCATTCGAAGCCCACAAAGTGCACGTTTCAACAGCGTCGAAAGCCAACGTCTTCCAGCTTACATGGCACATTAATAGCTAGGTGAAGAGTACTCTTATACCTTTCTATGGAGTTGAAAGCACCCAAGTTTTACTAAAAAGTGGAGTTGGAAAGACATCCTGAATCCAACAGTAACGAAAGGTCTTCAATTCCCTATTTCGACTAAGTCTAAAGGACTGATGTGGAAGAGGATCAACCAGCTGCTACAAATAAGACCCTAGTGGTCTTGTTTTAGGAATCCGATCGGACTCATTCCTTACATCCTTACTTGTTCTTTCTTTCTTAAAATTGCGAACCCTAATTCTAAAATTAAATTAGAGATTTTAATTTTTTTGTATTACTTAAGCTTATAATCATAAAGGAAAATATTACCAAACAAGCATGTGGCATTTCTGGATATATTAGCCGATTCAATGTTTCTACGTGGTTCTAGTTATTGTTTGCTTGTATCAATATGATCAAAAGGTTGCCTTTCGAAGGAGTGGAACCCCTTTAATTCAACTAAAATCTTTAGATCATTGGGTCTTAACCTCAAGCCACCCTGACCACTTCGAAAGGAGGTATCGATAGGATTTTAAACCAACACAACTAAATCGAAAGGTATTTTTAAAAAGCAATCCAAGTGTCTCGGCCATGTTGAAAGGTTGTTGAAAAGGAGTTTCCATTGCTGCAACCTTTTTAAAAGGTGGACTTAAGGGAGATCTAAATCACCTAGATTGTTGAATAAAGGGATTCGAAAGTCCTAAACTACCTACATCTGTTAAAAAGGTGGTTTCGAAAGGATTTACTTGCACTTTGTACTTTGTTTTGGGGTGTCGACAAGTTTTCTTGTTAACACTTTACTAAAATCCTGTATTAAAGATATAACTATTTTCCTATAGTTTACTACTGCGAAGAAAACAGTATTCTTACCACCCATGGAAATTCAAGGGGAAAGGTGCATCTTACCATCCTTGAACTTGTAAGATCGTAAAGGTGTTCTTGACACCCATGGAAAGCAAGGAAGTGATAACAAAATTATGTATGGAGGGCCAAGGATTTGACATAGGATTTAATATCTAAACCAGTATAAAAATCATAGTGACTTTGGCTCCTTTATTTTTTATTCACTTTGTTATTACTATTTGATTATCTACCCATGCTTCTTATTTTTTACTTACTCACGTAGATAATCTATAGATTTGAAAGTTAATTTTTGAATAATCGATATACACTATTCAACCCACTCAGGCCAATGGTGTATTGATGGCTTTAACATCCATTCCATCTAACTATGTTTGGATGTTCCATAACCATAAAAATCATAATCAAGTCGAAGTTATATTCCTAACAAATGCAAGAGGAAGGTTAAAAGTGTTTGTTTGTAGATATTTTTACATATGTTGTGATATTAATTGCTAAAAACAATGGGGATTTTACCATTGTTGCATGTGTGGTAAAAAAAGGAAATATAAGAAAGAGTGTAGATTCTTTTAATTTAAGAATTTGCTTCATACTATACTGACCCGTAATGCTCTCTTTATGTTGTATTTCCTTGTAATTTATATCACTTACATTTATATAATTACGTTGTATTTCATTAATTGTACTTTTACATAGTTATTTTATTTAGTTGTTTTATAAGAAGAAATAGCTTAACTACAGAAAAATAAAACTATAAAATGTATAACAATTATATACAAAAAATATTAATATATTAATAAAATATTAAATGATGAACTTATATCAAATATAAAAATACATAGAAAAGTACATAAACATTAGCATGGTGCTGGCCACAGTGGACCTTCACATGATTTGTGAGTATGGACTTGATGTTGGATATCTATGTAAAGTTTTGTATTATTGGGATATTTGGTTGCGGTATTAGATATGTTTTTACGTTATTTTTTGTTGACTATTACTGTTTATTGTAATTCAATTATTATATAACTACCTTTGATAAGAGGTAATTGTTTGTAATGATATATATATATATATATATATATAGATTAATAAATATTACCTATGTGGCATAAGCAGCTTGGTTTTGTACAGTATTTTGTTTTGTTTTATGTTGAATGATTGCAAATGTAGGAGAGTTCTACCAAAATATCACATAGTATAGCATCAGTAATGTTGGACAACAAAAAAAATGAAGTCTTTTCGTTGCTTGAACATTTGCGTTCTTTATTAATGAGAAAAATTTTATGTTTATAAAATACTTATTTATTGTGATTGATGGGCTCAAAAAAGAGAAGAGTTTTTACATTTATTTTTATTCTCTCTCATTTCTCTTCTTTGAAAAAAGAATAAAAATTTATAATAAAGAAAATTATCTTATCCATTTCCTCTCTCTATAACTTTATCTAAAATAAAATCTATCTTTCAAATATACTTAAAACATTTGAACGATGACTCCTACAAATCTTCAAATTCTTCAATTTTTGAGTGCATAAGTTTGAATGGTCGTTGTGTTAACCTTTAAGAGTGGATGATAATTATTAATGGCACCATAGTCGTGTCGAATTTCACTTTAAGGCAGTGGCCTCATCGCCGACATAAGTCCCATCGTTTTCTCTTTATTGCCCCTTCCTATCAATTTCCAAGAATTTGAAAGGCAACTTAAATTTGTCTTTGATGCGGACGAAGCTATTTTGTTTTGGAGCCAAAAATGGAATGTTATGATGATTGTCGAATGACATGAAAATCGAGGATTTTGTGCAAATTCTAATTGAATCAGAAATTTTCAAATCACGGGAACGGTAAGACGTATATTAAAGTAATAGTAAGGCACGTTCCACTTTTATCATTTGCCTTATTATTTGAATTATTTTTGAGTTTTTATAATGACTTCATATCATTGATATTGTTGTATATGTATCATATTTTAAGAAATTGCTTTCGTTAATGTTACATTTCAATCATAGTTGCATAAATATTGATATGCTACGATATAGAAATATTTAATAGTGTTGAATTTTTTTTAATAGATGCGTAAGAGTAAAGAATGTAAACTTAAAAATTATAGATAGAGTAATTGTGTATCTTTGATTTAAATTAGCGCATTCCGTATATGGAACGTGCAGTAAAATCCAAATCATTATATTTTATTATTGAATGTGACACTAGTTATAGTTAATGGTCACGAGTCTGGATTGATATGAATTTATCATGTGATTACTTGAGACAAATGTAAAATTATATGTTTTGTGAATTTAAAATTATCTAAATCAAAGATTTTTCATTTATTTACAAATGTAAGCATATAACGAAAAAATAATAGTACGAAATCTTTATAATTATGAACCAATGAAACTCTCGATAGAAAATTATGAATTTGTCCATCGATTTCATGATGGTACGATGTACATATATAACTACATAGTAGACAGCTATGAGAGTAGTTTGTCTTTGAAGTAAAATAAAATGATGGATACTGAAAATAAGGATAGGTATATTTATAAAAAATATTTAAAGATCAAAGGGAATGAGTTCTTTTTAAGTATACCATAAAGTATTTCAAAAAGAGATACTTATACTTGTAAACAGTCAAGTTCGTATGATTTTTCAATATATGGAAACGGTTATTTGGTTCATATATAAGTCTAAGAAAAATCTCTTGTTTGGGAAGCTTTTTTTGGATTTTAAATCGCCGGTCTGGTTTCTTATAAAAGACAAGGTAAAACTTCTTATAAACTGCGGAAGAGTTTCATAACGAGCTTGAAGTTTCTAAAAATGCGAGGGTGTAGGGGAAAATCGCAACTTTGGCCTTCCTAATTTTTCTTTAAAACTAAACAAAGAAAAAACTAACCAATAATTTACCTAAGAACATTAAATGTATATTCTTTAATTATGACATATAGATTCATTTCTTTATACTAAAAACATGCAACTTTTTGATGCAAATTTGACACGGTAAAATAAATTGAAAATTTTAAATTGGGATGAATGACTCAAGGGAGATAGATTTGACATTAGCTATAAAAATGAGACAATTTATAAATAGTTTCCCCTTAAATCATTTTGACCTTACTAGAGAGGAAAAACTTGAAATAACTTGATTGTTTTGACCCAAAGCATGTGCTATTTCCATGTGATCCTAATATACACCTTTTTAATGATTAATAGGCCTAGTAAATACGTTATCTCCTAAATTATTTAAAATATCATTGATTCTTATGTAAGAAGATACACTCAAAACCTATTGATGAACATTAAAATTTATATAAGAATGCATAATGGATAAAGAATACACATATATTTCAGACTAAAAAAATTAAGAATTTAGTGAACAGCGTGATATCATTGAAATGAATTGGATCAAAGAGAACTTGAAGGACCTTAGTTTAAATAATTTTCAAAAGAACTTAGTTTTTGAATCTTCAAGAGTAATGGCCCCCGAGCCTAAAGTAAGGGAAAATGTGGTGAATATCCATTAGTGGTCAAACAATGAAACCTGATTACTCCTTACTTTAATATTTTTGCATTTACAAGTTTAATTCATTTTATATAGTTGATAACCAATTCTTTTGGTGGTGCTTTTGAACTGTAATTGATGGATTTTTTTACATATATGATCTTAAGTTCCCTTACTTTTATATAATGCATAATCAATTTGTGGTGGTGCTTTTCAGACTCGCTAAAATGGGATTTTCTATTTGATACTATTTTAAGTTTCTTTTATTTTATATATAATACATAACCAATTTTTAATGGTGCTTTTAAGACGCACTTGATGGATTTTTTTATTTGACATGATTTTGAGTTTTTTATTTTTATATATAATGCATAACGGAATTTTGATTGTGATTTTGAGACGCACTTGATTGATTTTTTATTTGATATGATTTTAAGCTTCTTTCCTTTATATAATATATAACAACTTTTTTTATGGTGCTTTTAAAATGCACTTGATGATTTTGTTATTTGATATGATTTTAAACTTCCTTGCTTTTTATAATCCATAATCAATTTTTTGTGGTGCTTTCGAGATGCACTTGGCGGATTCTTCTACTAATTTGATTTTAACCTTCTTTACTTTTATATAATCGATAATCAATTTTTTATGGTGCTTTTGAGACGCATTTGATGGATTCTTCTATTCAATACGATTTTGAGCTTTTGGTTTTTATATAATTCATAATTAAGTTTTGGTAATGCTTTTGAGACACAAATTGGTGGTGCTTTTGAGATGCAATTGATGAATTTTTCTATTTGGTATGATCATAAGCTTCTTTGCTTTTATATAATCCATAACCAATTTTCGGCTGTACCTTTGAAATGCACTTGATGAATTCTACCATTTGATTTGAATTTGAGCTTATTTATTTTTATATAATCCATAATCAATTTTGATGGTGCTTTTGAGATGTAATTGTTGTATTCTATTGTCTAATATAAGTTTAAGCATCTTTTTTTTTTATAATGCATAACTAGTTTATGTTTATGCTTTTGAAACGCGCTTGGTAGATTCTTCTATTTGATATGAGTTTGAGCATTTTTGTTTTTATATAATCCATAACCAGTTTTTTATGGTGCTTTTGAGATTGATTGATTCTACTATTTATTATGAGTTTGAGTTTCTTTGTATTCTATAACCAGTTTTTGGTAGTGCTTTTGAGATGCACTTGATGGATATACTGGTTTACCTTAGTATGAGCCTATTTACTCTTTTCAAATCTATAACTAGTATTGATGGTGCTTTTGATATGCATTTGATGGGTTTCATTAATTTATTTGAAGGAATGCCTCATTACTTATATATAATTCATAGACAGTATTGATGGTGCTTTTGAGATGCACTTTTTGAATTATATTTGTTTATTTTTTGAGATTCAATAAGTCCATAGCCATACATGGTGGTGTTAGAGTGGAGGACATGATGCGCTCAATTAGTTCATTGCTTGACAGTTTACATTCTTTATTAAGGAGAAAACGCTTCTATTCATAAAATACATATTTATTGTTATTGATGGGTTCAAAAAAATCGAAGAGATTTTGCATTTACTTTTGTTCTCTCTTATTTCCCTCTTACATGAAAAAAGAATAAAATATTTACAATAAAGAAAATTATCTTATTCATCTCCTCTCTCTATAATCTCATCTAAAATAAAATATATCTTCTAAATATACTTAGAACTCATAAGCAATGACTTCTATAAATCTCACATTGAGTGCACAATTTTGAAGAGTCGTGTAATTTTTGGGGAACGGAAGCAATTATCGATTGCATCATAGTTGTGCCGAATTTCGCTTTCAATGTAGTGACATCATTCACCACACAACTCCTATCATTTTCTCTTTACTGTGCACTCCCATAAATTTCCAACAATTAAGATGTGGTAATGCATGTTCTATAACTTAAAAAGGAAGGGATATAATGTACGGAAATGTCAATGAACTGTAGGTGTAAGGAAAGTGTTGTCATATGACGTAGATAAACAATTTTAAGATTATGATAAAAATTGGTGGGGCTCATGTGTTGCATTAGTAAATGTTCGCATAAGTATGATGTAGGGAAACACCGAAGTAGGCGCTGCATCGATAATAACCCAATGCTTTCCGTCCGCACGATGTTTGAATTTTTTTCCATCTAAGCATATCATCTTCACACTATATATGTGTTGGCAGGATGTTGGAAATCTTATCCGATCTGATGTGTGTGCATACACAAAAATAGTGTGCTTAACATGTGTTATAGTGTTTGATATATATGAACATATCTACTGGGGACAAATTTTCATTCTAGGCCTCTAGAAAAAACTTATTTCAAATTCAGACCCCGTTCGAAACTTGTTATAAAAAGATGCATACGATTAACTATACATCATTTTTGTACATGTGCATGTACTAATTAAAAAATAAGTTGTGCATTTTGAATTTGTGCAAGTACAAAGTTAAAATTTGTATTTTTACAATTTCAACATGTGTTAGTTCACTACAACGAATATAGTAACTAGTGACAGAAGCTTCCCACAGTGATTTTTGACAACTGTCAACGGCTAACGAACTCCATGGTGCTTTCATAAATAAAATATAGTAGCCGTCAAAAGCTATCGAAAACCGACATAAATTACCCGTTGATAGCCATCGAAAATTATTGTGTACACAGGCTCCAGAGCAAGAGCATTCTTCATTATTCCTTCTCCACCAAAATTAGCCCAAATTCCTAACCCTCCACCACTTCCCTACCAACAGCCAACCGCACGCCTCCCTTCATCTCTAACTTCATCATCCACTCTCGACAAGCCTAGGCCCTTCATCAATCTCCAATAAGGTTTTATTTCTAAACCCTAATTTACTTTGATTTGTTATATTGGGATTAATTTGTTGTCATAGTTGTATAATACCCATTTGATTGTTTGTTATACCATACTGAATGCTAATTAGGTTGTTATTATAATTTTTTATCATTTAAATATCGAGAAATAATATTTTTTAGCATATATGTGCTTTAATTGGTGTATATATATTTGACTAATTAGTGCATATGCAAATTAGGCTTAGTCTGGATTAACTAGAGTCGAGGCTTAGGATTTAGTGTATGCTTTTTTAAGATGACTAAAATGATGATTTAGTGTATGCGTTGCGTAAAATATAAATAAATTATTGTAAAAATTACTGTAAAATACGCTTTACTTTTTATAGACCTCTAAGAGAATTTTTGGCCCCATCTGACAACTATTGTATATGATCGTTGTATGGATGTTCATTTTCATCACAGAACGGACATTTATATTCGTCGGATACAATATTTGTCGAATTTTTCCACGTAGTAGACAAGGAACAAACAAAATAGAATAATTATAATTTTCAAATCATTTCACTTTAAAAACTTCATAAAATTTCGACAACGCTTACTTTTTGTTCCCTGTGTACACGTATATGTGTACGATACAGAAAACAAAGGGGAAGTGTTGCCAAAATTTTGTTGGCTCATTTAAAATGAAATGATTTACAAACTATAATTACTACTGTGTTTGTAATGGGAAGTAAGATGACCAACCATCAAATTGTAAAACAATAACCTAAAAATTGTAGATTATATTCATATAATAATTTGTGTAAATCCGTTTGAAAATAAAATTAAATATAATAATATTTTTGTGAAAATTTAAATGTATGATTTAATTGAAAATATTTTATCGATCGGAGATGGATGTACCAACAAAGAAGAGAATTGGAGGCTCGATAAGTGATCATTTTCAAAATGGTGCACAGGTCTTTATTGAATTTGCATTAAGTAGTAATGAGAATGATGAAGAAATTCATCGTCCATGTAGCAGGCATAAAATATTGAAGCATTTGATACGAGATATGGTAATAATTCAATTGCGCCAATATGGTTCCTGTCGAATTATTTGGTGTTGGATCATCATGGAGAACTTTTAGCACATAACCTCGTACATTCGGAGGAGGAGGTGGATACTGAAATTGTTTTGACGAATTTCATAGAAGATATGGTTGAAGATGCAGCACGTTCAATGTTCCCTACTATTGAACTTGATAGTAACGATGTTAATGTCGAAGTAGAACCAAGTATTGGATAAAAAAAATTTATGATTTATTGGATGCTGCTAAGAACCCCTTTGGGATGGTTGAACAAGCAGTACTAAACTATTAGTAACTATAGAATATATTGCGATGAAAGCAAAATACAATTTCACAGAAGCTGGGTTTACAGCAATAGTACAAGCTAAAAAATGGCATATGCCACCCGATAATTTAATGTGCGAAAATCAATATGAAGCAAAAAACTTATGTCTGCTTTTGGTTTGTCGTAGCAAAAAATAGATACATGTTTAAATAGTTGCATATTGTTTTGTAAAGAAGACACCAATCTAAAGAATTGTAAAATATGTAATTAGGAAAGATAAAAACCAAGAAAAAAGAAGGGAAAGGAAGTTCCGTACAAGCGTATGCGTTACTTACCCATCACTCCTAGGCTACAAAGGTTATATGCATCTTCTGTAACCGCTCATCATATGAGATGGCACTGTGTGAAACACACCCAACTGATAGAGATGCATGGAAGCATTTTAATAAGACTTACCCCACTTTCGCAGCGGAGAGCCATAATGTTAGACTCGGTTTATGTATGGAATTTCACCGTTCTTTCAATTTGGTTCAAAATATACATCTTGGCCTATAATCATTACACCTTACAATTTACCTCCATGGATATATATGCAAACTCTGTATATGTTTCTCACTATTGTCATCCTTGGCCCTAATGATCTAACACAACGAATCGACATATATTTACAACCGTTGATTGAAGAGTTGAAAACATAGTGGTATGAAGGCGTCGAAACACACAACATTTCAAAAAAAAAGAATTTTCGTATGTTCACTTCTCTGTTGTGGACAATAAGCGATTTTCCTTCATGTGCAATGCTTTCAGGTTGTAGTACGACTGGTTGTCTAGCTTGTCCTTATTGCATGGGAGAAACACAAGAAATTTCTTTATCGCATGGGAAGAAAATTTCATGGTTTGATTGTCATCGGCGTTTTCTCCATATTGATCATTCTCTTAGAAAAGATTAAAAAAAACATTACAAGTAATAGACTTGAGACCTTGCGACCATGAATGATTTGGTCAAGTGAAGATATTTATGACCTTGTAAAGGATTATCCAAAGATACATGAAACTGGCGAATAAATTGAAATTCAAGGTAAATCGACAATTCATAATTAGTGCAAACAAAGTATATTTTAGAAGTTGCCTTATTGGAAAAATATTTTAATTTGTCATAATATCGATGTGATGCACAATGAGACAAATGTGTTCGATAATGTATTTAACACATTCTGAATGTTAAAGAAAAGACTAAAGACGATTTGAAATCAAGATGTGATATAAAGGCACTATGAAATCATCTTGAGCTTTATATGTAGCCAAACGACACAAAAAACCCAAAGCATGCTACATGCTAAACAATAACAAAGTTAAAGTTCTGTTAAAGGTGGTGGAAGGATTAAGATTTCCTGATGGGATTTCTTCTAATCTATCAAGATGTGTCGACCATAAGAACTGTAAACTGAGTTGGATGAAAAGTCATGATTGTCATGTAGTGACGGAACGTTTGTTACCCGTTGCTTTCAAAGAAATGCTGCCCACAAAAGTTTGGACGGTTGTAACAGAACTTAGTTTGTTTTATAAAGATCTTTGTTCAACTATGGTAATAGTTGATCGTCTACACAAACTTGAGGAGTAAATTCATATACTGCTTTGAAAACTAGAGAAAATATTTCCTTCGGGTTTCTTTAATGTAATGGAGTATTTACCTGTTCAACTTTCATTTGAAGCATGTCGTCGAGGTCCTTTGCAATATGGATGGATATATTTGTTTGAAAGATATTAATATTGAGTATTTTAAATTTTAGTTTAACTGCATGTAGTAAAATTTAATTATAATTATTCTTAACAGGTAGTTAAATCATCTAAAGAAAAAAGTGAGACAAGAAGCACGAGTTGAAGGTTCGATATATATGCAAATCATATATCAAAGAAAAAGCTTCTTTCGCTCTCATTATTTTAGTGACCATGTGAACTTATCATTTGAAAGTGCTATGCGAAATGATGAGGGCATTGAACAAGATTCTTCTAAATCTGTGCTATCTATGTTTAGACAGTAGGGGTGCCCTACTGGAAAATGTCTAGAAGTATGGTTAGACGACATAGATTACCAAATAGCCTACACATATTATTTTCTTAACTATGCAAGAGTTGCGACACTTGTTAGGTATTATTAAATAACACATCTAAAATTATTTACTTGAATAATATATGTCTGCATTTATTATAATGCAATATATTATTTATATATGTAGTATTTACAAATCATGGCATCCAAGTGGTGATATCAGCAAAAAAATGCTACTTGGTTCTCGAACCATGTATATGATCTGTTAAATTTTATGGTCGATGAAGGGTTGAAACATCTTGCGATGAGACCAAAAAAAAGCAAGGCATATCTAATATTCTTTATCAATGGATATAAATTCAACACCAAAGAATATGAGGCTGAAAAATTAACTAACAATACTGGTGTATACGTTAAAGGTAGTGATGAACCAAATAATCACATAAATGATTTTTACGGTGTGTTAACTCATGTTTTGCAATTATAACATATTTCACCAGACCTACGGAAGATGTTTATTTGTTTAGATACAAATGGTTTAGCAATATTCTAGGTTCTGGAATAAACGTGCACCAAAAATATAATATTATTGAAATAAAGCATACATTACGCTATCGTAATTACGATCTGTTTAGACTAGCAAAGCAAGCCCTAAAAGTTTATTATGTTCCATATCCATCTCTAAAAAGAGATAAAGCAGATTGGTCGGCAGTTTTTAAAACGAAGGTAAGATTTACGTTTGATAAAAAGAATATTATGGATGAACAAGCGTACTAAGCGGATATCGAGGAATATGTGAAATTATAATAATAGATGATCAAACCGATTTTGGACCTCTAAATGATGAACCAAATGTATTAGTCGAAACATTTGAGACCATGGAGGAAAACAATATAGAGTATGAGAACGAGTCTGAATCATAAAATGACGAGGACTGATTTAATAATATACAAGTTGAAAAAAGGTAATTTATGAGAGTATTGTTGATACATTTTTTGTGTGCTATATGCGATTATTGATGCTAAATCTTGATATGTTTACTCAAAATTGAATGATATGGTCTGCCATAATAAAATAATATGTATATGACAGGTATTACAGATTTCTTTCTTTAGGCGGTGGAGTTCTTCCCAATCCGATTTACCCTCTTAGTCTTAGAGAGGGACTGTTCGCAGCGGATGTGATGGCAACGGCCCATTCTAGGAGGCTCTGCGTACAGTAGTTAGATTGCTACCAAAACAGATAGCTCATAAGTATTAAATTTACTTAAGCATTATAAATATTTTGTATAATATATTAGTCATGATTTGTCTGTATCATATTTAATGCAGGGGTTTTGAGCTTGAACCTTTCAATATAGTGCTCAACATA
Organism: Allium cepa; assembly: GCA_030765085.1. Lineage (NCBI taxonomy): Eukaryota > Viridiplantae > Streptophyta > Magnoliopsida > Asparagales > Amaryllidaceae > Allium > Allium cepa. The sequence continues at coordinate 67,967,102 of CM060935.1, forward strand.
TCTAGGCAGACATACACGTTTTGGCCAAAATGGAGTAGGATCCCTGAGTATGTCTAGAAGAGCATCCGGCAAGACTTTTTGGTAAGTGTAAAATTATATATCATTATACATAATCACTTTACAATTTGCTGACTAAGCATAAATGTATAAATTATATTTTTTCAATATATATACAAGGTGCGGTAGACTTGCAAGAGGAGGATGTTACTCTTTGCTAGTGCCACTGGAACTCCAAAGTTGTGCGGTTAAAGCGCTCGACGGATTCAATGCGATGGCGGTGCAAAAAGTCATAGCGGGGATACAGCGAGGATATAGCGAGATATAGCATATGATTCTAAAATAGCATATTAAACTCATACTTAATGTTTCTATAAATATATAAATGGTAATTAAATGAAAAATTAACATTCAATTGAATTATAATTGATACATAAATAATTTCGAATAAAAATATATGCGAATATACTGTAAATAAACGTAAAACTGTTATATAACATAACTGAATTTAGTAGTATATTAGAGTATTTTCATTTCTAAAAATACATTAAAAATTCAAATAAATAAATTAATTTTATAATTTTTTTAATGTATAAATATCATTTTTCAATTAATTTCTTTTAAAGAAGACATAGCGGTAATAGCGGGAATAACGGGATATAACGAAAATAGCGGAGCTTAAAGCAGAAAGGCTATATTTGAGGCTATATGGAAAAATCGTAGTGGTAGAAATCTGCTATGAGATATAACAGGTTATAGTGGGGTAACAGCGGGGCATTAACTGCACAGCTTCAAAGTTGCAAATAATTACTGGGATACGATGTCGACCATCAGAAAATCCAGGAAGAAGCCAAATTGGATAGACGCAAGTGTATGGGATGCTTGGGTCGCATGTGGGGTTGTAATGAGTTCACAGTAAGTCTATAAGTTGTCATCTTAATTTGTTTAGTAGAGATTACATAATTTATACCTACAAAATACAATCTTAATTTTTAATTTGTAGGCAGATTCAGACAGGAACTCGTCGAACGGGCAGAAAAATCCAGTCACACACCGTGGTGGCTCGAAATCATTTCAGCATCATCGTGGAGACCTGTTAAAATTGATTAATTGCAGTTATGAATAGTTATTATATTTTTTGTATAAATTTGTATAAACAACAATAATATACACTAATTATTCTAGAAAAAGCGCGTGGGGCTCTGTTTCGTATATAAACGTATTTGCACATATTGATGCCATCAGGCAGACGGATGACGAGGGATCTATGACATATGCCTGACATGAGGATGATAAAGCATACACCGCACATGTATGTATATTTCATGTTATAATTTATTAATAATGATCATTTTAATTAATTGGTAATAGATTATTATAATAATATCATGTAATATTTACTTGTATTTATTATTGCATTGCAGGAAAAATTTATGCAAGCACGTGCGCAGATGCTTGAGCATTCGGGATGGAAGCGGTTGACCACTTACGAGAAGGATGCTATCTTTGTAGGATCGACTTCACCCTAGAGAGGGGGTGAATAAGGTGATATTAATAATAATAAAAATTAATGCAGCAATAAATATAATAATTGTAGCACAGATAATAACAGAATAATAAAAGCAAAAATAGAACAACACAAATTCACCCAGCTTCGGCAAAACCCTACCTACGTGTTGCCCCCAAGGTTTCTACTAAAAATTAAGTAGTCCGATGCTTACATACATAAACTTACGACATCCGCTAATGACTAACCTAACTCTACGCTCAAAATCCTGCCACAACTTAGCCAGTGAGTTGCGAATCTCAAACTACACCACCGTAGTTCGTAACCTGGTCACACGATTAGAGTTTGATTTGAATTTAAAAAGAAAATAAACTAACCAAAAAAGCAAAAAAATATACAAAAACCCAATTAAAATTGCGGCCCAAAAGAATTACGACCGGCCTACTTTATTTGATAACCCAATTAAAAACACAAAGCCGTCTCCTTTTCCCTTTTAGTAGAATATTCAGTCATGTTCACTTTTAGTCCATGCCATTCCTTTTTTCACTTGCGATCTGAAATTTGGGTTGTTGAAATTTGAAGCCCCGATTGTGATATCTATAGATTGAGATGAAGATTCTTAGTTGAGTTGCTATGTCAATCGCTCCTGGCTTTGATTTGCTCTCGGTGGCTTCAATTAGACCGAGTTCGAATTGTACTGATGTGTTATTTTTTTTACTTTGATTTCCCTATTTTATGATGCTTGAACTCGAATAACTATATCGATGATAGTAGGGGGTAATTTATGTGGATAAAATCCCTAAAATTATGTTCGTATATTTCTTTTTGAATTTGTCACGTTGCTATGCTCGGCCATTTATTTTCGATTGAACTATGTGATGATTTTTGACTTGTTCCATTTCTTATATTTTTGAATTTCTTTGTGTTCTTTTCTGCCTTGATTTGTTCACGTGATCGAAGTTGCTTTGGGTCGGTTCGTATGACTTCGATGTTTTAAATTTTGAGATAATTTCTGCAATTTCGACTTGTTCAATTCATGTTATCGTCTTTTACTTTGTTTGAATACATTCGAATTTGTTCTTTTTACTTCTGCTACTTGATTTGCTTTGCGTTCTCCTCCCTTGTTCTTGTTCGCACTTCTACTGTTAATAACTTTGCACGTATAAACATGTATATACATACATATATGTATGTATATATGTGTATAATTGTCCTTCCTATCCGCTTGGTTTCACGTGAATTTATTACTATGTTAATGTTGGTCTAGGCTGTCATATATATATACATATATATATACATACATACATATATATATATATACATACATACATACATACATACATACATACATACATACATATATATATATATATATATTACTCTGCCCATCTTGATTTGATTCATTCACACTGGTTCATTGTCACTGTTTTGGTGCATTGATTCTGTTGTCACATGTGGTCTTCTTATGTGCATTGTTCTGGGTTAATTAGTTGGCCTTCTCTGTTGCAATTGAGTCTGAAACCACTTAAGTCTTTTCCAATCACTGTTGTCTTGGTTTGTTTCTAAACCTGATTGCCTTTGAATCATGTATAGTTTGCATTGATGCATGTTCATTCAAGTCTTTTATGTTGCACATGTATATGCTTATGTTCAGTCCTATTTGTAGCTTGTTGCCATTGCACTGAACTTTTATTTGCCGATCATCTCCATATGTTCAAATTGCTAGTGTTGCCATATATGTTGTTTTTGTGTACTTGTATCATGTGGTCTGCTGTTTGTGAGTATGGCCATTGCATTACTGATTTCATGTTGCTTATGAGCCTAGTCTATGTGTGCATATTATTTCGAGTCTGTGCATATTGTATTGCTATGACTTTGGTTTCACATGAGTCTAGTCTGGAGCTTGTTGTCACTGGCTTCATGTGTACGTCACCTTATACATGTGCACTGAGCATGTTTGTAAGATTATTTTCGAAGTCTGGTTCGAGTATTCATTTTGTATGCACGTTGACCTAAACTGCAGCTCATTGATTTTGAAAAATACGCACATATTCATGTATACACATGCATACTATGCATGTATATATGTTTAGTGAATGTTACTACATATTTGTACATGTATACACATGTATGGTGGTCATTACTTTTTCCTTTATGCCATTTGACATCTGCTCATGTTTGACTGGTTTGTGTTGAGTAAATTTCTAGTTAAGCTGTTACCATGTCTTTGTTTCATGGCCTTGTATAGTCTGGTTCCTTGTATTTGAGCATGTTGACTTTCTGGCCTTGTTACATGTCAGGTTTCTTTGTTTTCTTGTTCTACTCAAAGTGTGTTCATGCCTTGAAAATTTGTGACCCGATGCTTGTAGTTGTTGTGTGCATTGATGTGATTTTGGTCTGGGTTCACTTTGTTATTCTAGGTGCATCTCTTTTGTTCACAACTGCATATGCACTGCTCCCATTGTTTTTCTAGTGTACATGCCTCTGAAACTAATGTGTGTACTCTGGCTTACTCGATTTTTCATATTGCTTTGAGTTGCTTCAAGTTACTTTGAGATTACTTCGAGTTACCATTTTGAGCTGCTTGCTTATTCACTTTCTATATTTATATGTATATATCGTGTGAGTTACTTGCTACTTCTTTAAGTCTGGTTCCATTTGTGCTTTGCATTTATAGTCTTGTTGTATGGTGTAGCTGGTCTGAGTTGTGTTGCATCCCTACATTGCTCTGGTCTTTGTTTGAAGTTTGCATATGAGCTTCATGTGTACTTTTCTGGTGCTTTTGTATCCTTTGAAATATATGTGTGGGGTCTGGTTCAAGTATGTTGGAGTTTGTTCTAGTCATTGAAACTTGTACTTGACCATTCTGTTTTTGTTTTTGTATTGCGCCTGAGTTGAATCCAGCTTTGGCTTGGGTATGACCTTGTGCTCACCAGTCCCTGTAGTTCTAATATCTAAGTGTATATCGGTGTGCACGACCTAGTGGCGTGTACAGTGTTACACCGTGCATGTCACAAGTTGTTCGTGTTGATGAATTCAAAAGAAATGAATGACGAACAACCCAAATAACTGAGGCAAATAACATTTACAGAACACATACTTCATTGTACACTGCAGAAATATTTCTTTTTCAATTTTACTGTATCATTGTTTATTTTGCAGATAATTTAGATGTTGGATACAAACAGGAATAGAGTTGAAGAAGAAAAATATGAGTAAATGAGTGATATGTAGTGAGATGATAAATTGTAAAGTGAAATTTTTGATGTAATCGAAATTGTAATGTAATTGAAAAATGTATATGTGTAGTCAGAGGTTAAATTTGTACTATTTGGATTTGTAATAAAATATTTGTTTGAATAAAGTATTTGTTTGAATATGAATTCTGTGTTATTTATTTTATTCATCAAAATATTTATTTAATTATGTAAAAATAAAATAGTACAATATCAAATGCATTTAAATGAATATATATATTTAAATGAATATATATATATATATATATATATATGTTTATTATCATCAAACAAAAATCATATACTAGCATATTCTACAATCTCCTCATTTTTATGATAACAAACATATATTAAGATTTTGAATTTATTCAATGTATTTGGTCATTGACGAAATCTTTATGTTCCCCTTATTTGAATGCTCCCCCTACAACCAAGCTCCCCTTCACATATGCATGAGAAATATGTAAATAAAAAACAATTGTAATGAGCCTATATCAGAATATGTTATGCAAATAGATGTGAATATGCAAAATAAAAACATTTGAATTTATTTTCCAAAATCTTAACTTCTCTCTTCCCCTTATGTTATCAGCAAAAGAGTAACAGTGTTAGAAAAATAGAGATCAAGTGATAGATATTAATACAACATTAATACCCAATCAAGTATAAACATTAAATTTCAACAAAAAATCAAACAAAAATCATAAATACTCTGTTAGGTGCATATTCCACGTTAGAGTGATAGGGGTGATGTTGGCCTATAAAACCATATAGTTGTGTCTATTTATGGTATATTTACATTAGGAATTTGAATACTTACTGACCATGCGTAACCGTTAGGACTTTTAAATGAGATTGGTAGTATTCTCAATTTTATAAAAAAAAATTCAAGCATCTTCTAACCACGCATAACCTTGAGGACTTTTAAATGAGATTAGAATCATCTCGTCTATTTAATGTTCAATTTTGATATGTGTTCCATACATGCATAACCGTGAAGAGTTTTAAATAAGCATGAAAGCACATAAAAAATATTCCAAGTAATTCACACGTGCATAACCGTAAGGACTTTTAAATGAAAATGTATATTTTGAATGTTTTTATTGCTAAAAAACGAATAATTTCCCATTTAAAATACCACATTTTGACTTACTATATTTGATTTTAATAAGTGATGGTCGTTAGAAATATGATAGAAATAGAGATGGTCATGGAATTTTTACCAACAAAAGTTATTATAAATCTGTTGTAAATTGTTAAAGAAATTTACTAAATATACTGTCTTAAGTCATAATATATGATTAATATCGACACTCATCACTTTTTCAATCAATATTTATCTTTTCGATAATCAGTATGGAGTCAGATTAGTTAATGTAGTCATTTAGATCAAGTCCAAATATAAATATAAAATCAAATTTCTAAAATCTCTAATCTAAAGCGAAGTCAATAAAAACTATTTTCTGGAAGGGGATTTTAAAAAAATGTCTGCTAATTGAAAATCAGTTGAAATGAAAAATATGCAAATATGTTCTCTGAAAATGTGCTGCAACTAATGAATATCTCTATAAAAAAACTCGTTCCACTAGTAGTTTTTCTATCAACAACATAATCTACATCTAAAAAACTTTTGAATCAAGGTTATCATAAGTTGGATATCATAGACCAGATCATGAAGTTGCAACAAATACCTTATAATCATTTTACAGCTTTTTAAATATGATTCCTTAGGGATTTGATTGAAAACGTGTACATAAACAACTAATGAATATAGTGTCAGATCTAGAAGCAGTAAGATAAACAAATATATCCATGTGTACCTAGAGTAATCATAAACCAACAGAAGACAACATTTCTTACTACCTAAACTTGTAATACCGTTAGTCCAAACAAATTTATATGAACTAGTTCAAAGATGAAAAATTGATTGGTCAACATTTTTGCACAAATCATAATCAATATCAACATTTATTTCCTTATCACGTAACTGGCCAAATTAAATTGGATTATGGTGCAGATTTTCAACATTTAATATATCGTTCAAGATAAATGTACCATTACCTATTTTACCTTTACCGATAATTTTTCGTTGTTTCTTATTGTGATTCTTCCACCATTGTGCTTAGCTAAGGAACTTTGATTTGTTGCCCGTCGTGTGCCTGCAACAACTAGAATCCAAGTACCACTCTTGTTGTTCCTTAGCCTGCCACCACACCTACACGAGGAAAGATTTTTGTGGTCTATTGGTTTTTATAGGTCCATGATTGTTATTGACAAAAGATTTTAAAAAATATGTTTGAGTAGACCCAAGACAATTTATATTTGTTCCTTTTGGCACCCAAATTTGTTTGACTCTAAAGGATTTTATATTTGTGCCTTTTGGAACCCAAATGGGTATGGTTTTCACATGTTTGGATCTATACTAGCAATTATTGTGATTGTGTCCATTTTTTCCACATATCATGCACTTGGAGTTGACTTGATTAATTTCGCTTCTAACACATTCAGATTAAGTATACCCAAGTTCTTATCTAATAGAATTGACTGTTTGTTTCCCTATTAGCATATTTAGTGTTTTTTATCCTCTTGAGATTTTTCTAAAGTTGTAGACAATTGCTGAACTTGTGTTTTGAGTGATTAATTTTCACTCAATTACGAGGTGTACTTTTTAATAGAATTTTCTCTCCTAGTGTTTTCACTTTCTTTCAAAATCATAATTTCATTTTCAAGTGATTTAATTTTATTTTCTTATTTTTAAATTTCTTCTTCAAGTGATGGACACTTATCACACTTAATGCTCTTTTTATGATAATTTTTAACCAATTGATCAAGTTGTTTATTTAATTCTATAAAACTATCTCTTTATGATTCAATTTTAGCATACTTCTCCCTAAGTCTTTCAAAACAGTCATTTACTTCATGAAAGTATATAAGTAATTCCGAATGAGTAAGTTTTGATACCTCGCTTGGCTCGTCGTCATCACTGTTAGTTGTTTCTCTCGGAGACACAAATTTTCTTTTTCACTCTTATTGCCAGTGCTTTTATCAGCTTCATCAATTTCATCCCATGTAGCTGCAAAAATTCTCCTTTTCGGTTTCTTACCTTGACTGAGTTGATTCTGAGGAAAATTTGGCTTGATATGACAGAGTTTATCGCAGTTGTGACAGATAATCTCGTGCTCTTCCGAGTTGTCTAGAACTTTGACTATTCTGCTTTTCAGTTGTTGATTTAGAGCTGGATTTCCATGCTTTTGATTCCATCTTTTGAATTTCTTTATTATCAGCGCCAGTTCTGCTACACCATCATCATCATCTTCTTCTTCATTTTCAGTTGTTCCTTTGAGAGCTATTGATTTCTTTCGAGTATCATCTCCTTCACATTCTTCTTTGAATTTCGTTTCTAGCTCATAAGTGGTAAGATTTCCAATGAGTTCTTCAATTTTAACTTGTTTCAGATCCTTCGATTCTTGAATGGCACTAACTTTTGCTTCAAAATTTTATGGAAGGACTCTGAGGATTTTTTGGACTATTTTCAATTCCGTGTATGGTTTTTCAAGAGCTATTGATTTGTATATGAGATTAGAAAGTCGTCCATACATCTCTTTGACATTCTCGTCCTTGGCCATTGTGAAGTTCTCGTATTCACTACTAAACATGGCAAGGCGAGATTCTTTGACTTGAGAGGTTCCTTCGTAAGTCACTTCAAGTGTGTGCCAAATTTCCTATGCAATTAGACAATATGAGACACGATTAACTTCAGTTTGATCTAATGAGCCAGTAATAGAATTCATAGCTTTAGCATTGGCATTTATAATTTATTTTCTAGATCTGTCCATTGATACATAGGTTTTTCAACTTCTTGATTATCTACCATAATTGTTGGTGTCCTATATCCTATTTCAACAATATTCCAAGCATCAATGGTTTTCAAAAAAAAAATCATTCTATTTTTCTAATAAGCATATTCACCATTAAACATGAGTGGTCTAACCATGGACTGACCCTCGGTAAAAGCATTATTAAAAGAAGCAATTTAAAAAATCAAATTTTTAAAAATAAAAATTTGTTTTGAAAAGTCAAATTTTAAAACAAAAACAGTTTTTGTTCCTAGCTCTACTACCACTTGTAGGATCGATTTCACCCTAGAGGGGGTGATAGGGTGATATTAATAAAAATAAAAATTAATGTTGAAATAAATATAATAATTGCAGCATAGATAATAGCAGAATAATAAGAGCAGAAGTAGAACTACACTGATTTACCCAGCTTCGGCATAACCCTGCCTAAGTGTTGCCACCAAGGTTTCTACTAGATATCAAGTAGTAAGACGCTTACACATGTAAACTTGCAACACCCACTAACGACTAACCTAACTCTATGTTCAAAACCCTGCCACAACTAAGCTACTAAGTTGCGAATTCTCGAACTACACCAATATAGTTTGTAACCTAGTTACACGACTAGAGTTTGATTTGAATTTAAAAGAAAATAAACTAACCAAAATAAAACAAAACCCCAATTAAAATTGTGGCCCAAAAGAAATATGTCCGGCCCACTTTATTTAATAACCTATTAAAAAAAACAAAGTCATCTTCTTTTCCCTTTTAGTAGAATATTCGGTCGCGTTCTCTTTTAGTCCAAGTCGTTCCTTTTTTCACTTGCGATCTGAAATTAGGGTAGCCCCGATTGTGATATCGATAGATTGAGATGAAAATTCTTAGTTGAATTGCTTTGTCAATTGCTCCTGGCTTTGATTTGCTCTCGGTTGCTTCAATTTGATCGAGTTCAAATTATACCGATATGTGATTTTTTACTTTGATTTCTCTGTTTCATGATGCTTGAACTCGAATACCTATGCCGATGATGATATGGGGTAATTTATAGGGAAAAATCCCTAAAATTACGTTCGTATATTTCTTTTTTAATTTGTCACGCTGCTATGCTTGGCCATTTATTTTCGGTTGAACGATGTGATGATTTTTGATTTGTTCCATCTCTAATACATTTGAATTTCTTTGCGTTCTTTTCTGCCTTGATTTGTTCATGTGATCGAAGTTGCTTTGGGTCGGTTCCTATGACTTCGGATTTTTAATTTTTGAGATAATTTCTGCAATTTCGACTTGTTCAATTCATGTTATTGGCTTTGACTTTGTTTGAAAACATTCAAATTTGTTCTTTTTACTGCTGCAACTTGTTTGCTTTGCGTTCTCCTCCCTTGTTCTCATTCGCACTGCTACTGTTAATTACTTTGCACATATAAACATGCATATACATACATACATATATGTATATATATGTATAATTTTTATGCCTATCCACTTGGTTTCACGTGAACTTACTATTGTGTTCATGTTGGTCTAGGCTGCAAATATATATTGCTCCATCCACCTTGATTTGATTCATTTGCACTGGTTCATTGTCACTGTTTTGGTGCATTGATTATGTTGTCACATGTAGTCTTCGTGTGTTCATTGTTCTAGGTTGATTAGTTGGCCTTCTCTGTTGCAACTGAGTCTGAAACAATTGAAGTCTTTTCCAATCACTGCTATCTTGGTTTGTTTCTGAACCTGATTGCCTTTGAATCATGTAGAGTCTGCACTTATGCATGTTCATTCAAGTCTTTTGTGTTGCATATGTATATACTTTTGTTCAGTCCCATTTGTAGCTTGTTGCCATTGCACTGAACTTGTATTCTATTGATCATCTCCATATGTTCATATTGCTTGTGTTTCCATATATGTTGTCTCTTTGCACTTGTATCATGTGGTCCGGTGTTTATGAGTCTGGCCATTACATTACTGATTTCATGTAGCTTATGAGCCCGATCTATGTGTGCATATTATTTCCAGTCTGTGCATATTGTATTGCTGTGGCTTTGGTTTCACTTGATTCTGGTCTAGAGCTTGTTGTCAGTGGCTTCATGTGTACATTATCTTATACATGTGCACCGAGCATGTTTGTATGATTGTTTTTGAAGTCTGTTCGAGTACTCATGTTGTATGCAGGTGGACTTGAACTGTAGCTCATTGATTTTGGAAAATACACATATATTCATGTATATACATGCATACATATGCATGTATATTTGTGAAGTGAATGTTATTGCATATTTATACATGTATACATATGTATGCTGGTCATTACTTTTGCCTTTATGCCATTTGATGTCTGCTCATGTTTGACTGGTTTATATTGAGTACATTTCTGGTTGAGTCTGCTACTATGTCTTTGTTTCATGGGCTTGTACAGTCTGGTTACTTGTATTTAAGCACTTTCACTTTTTGGCTTGTTACATGTCAGATTTCTTTGTTCTCTAGTTGCACTCGAAGTATGTTTATGCCTAGAAAATTTGTGACTTGATGCTTATAGTTGTTGTGTGCATTAACGTGATTTTGGTCTGGGTTCACTTTGTTATTCTGGGTGCATCTCTTTTGTTCACAACTGCCTATGCACTGCTCCCATTGTTTTGCTTGTGTACATGCCTATGAAACTGATGTGTGTACTCTAACTTACTCTATTTTTCATATTGCTTTGAGTTGCTTCAAGTTACTTACATTTTGAGCTGCTTGCTTGTTCACTGTCTGTATTTATATGTATATATCGTGTGAGTTACTAGCTACTTTTTCAAGTCTGGTTCCATTTGTGCTTTGCACTTATAGCCTTGTTGTATGGTGTAGCTGGTCTGAGTTGTGTTGCATCCCTGCATTGCTTTGGTCCCTGTTTGAAGTTTGCATATAAGCTTCATGTGTACTATTCTGGTGCTTTTGTATCCTCTGAAATATATATGTGGGGTCCGATTCAAGTATGTTGGAGTTTGTTCTAGTCATTGAAACTTGTACATGACCATTCTATTTTTATTTTTGTATTGCACCTGAGTTAAATCCAACTTTGGCTCGAGTTTGACCTTGTGCTCACATGTCCCTGTAGTTTTAACATGCAAGTGTATATCGGTGTGCACAGCCTTGTGGCATGTACAGTGATACACTGTGCATGTCACAACGTGTAGATGAATCAAAAGAAATAAATGACAAATAACCCGAATAACAGTGGAAAATAACATTTTCAGAATACACACTTCATTGTACACTGCAAAAATATTCTTTTCCAATTTTACTACGTTAGTGTTTATGTTGCAGATAATTCAGATGCTGTATACAAACCAGAATAGAGTTGAAGAACAAATACGAATGAATGAGTGATGAGTAGTGAGATGATACATTATAAAATGAAATTTGTGATACAATCGAAATTGTAATGCAATTGAAAAATGTATATATGTAGTGAGAGCTCAGATTTATACTATTTGAATTTGTAATAAAATATTTGTTTGAATATGAATTCTGTGTTATTTATTTTAGTCATCAATATTTATTTAATTATGTGAAAAATAAAATAGTACAATAACAAATACATTTAAATGATTATATATATGTTTATTATCATCAAACATAAATCATATGCTAGCAAATTCTACAATCTTTGACTTCGTTATGGACCCGACACAGAGAAATATGCGCTACAACTACGGCAGTCAATCGGTAATCTATAAAAATTAACTAAGTTGTAAAAATTGCTTAATTTTTATAAAACTTACGCAATAACTTAAATATATTCGACTTGTTTTTTAGGCTCAGCCCTCACAAAAGGCATATTAAAATGCTCAGGATAACGCTGAGATTAATGAGCTTCGATGACAGATTGCGCAGCTGCAGGAGCAGAACCGCATCCGAGCAGCGCAAATGGAGCAACTGAACCAGCATTTGGACGAGTATATGGAGCGTCATGCAGCATTTCCTTCGTCTGGGTTCTCCGGAGCCGATGACGAGTCATGAGATGTATATTGTATATTGATGTTGGATATAGACATCGTGGAGTGATGATGCATGGTTTGGTTTGTATTGATTGGAATGTTTGAGTTTGAGATGGTAACATTTGAGTTTTATATTATTATCGATATTGATATTGAGTTTAGCTTACGTATCTCACACACACACAGATATATATGTATATTGATTTTGATGTGTTGTGATATATATTGATATTGATGCGCTGTTGGGCTGCTGAAAAAAAAATTACTTGGATTTTCGACGGCTACCGACGTTTCTCGACGGCTTGTAGGTCGAAATATTCTGACGGCTAACCGGTCGTATATACTGATGGCTTCAAACAGTTTTCTAGCATGTTTTTAAACCACGTGGTACGTGGACGTCTTCGCCGTCGAAAAAAACGTCGGAACTGCCGTCGAAAAAGCCGCCGAAGTTCCTTGCAAATATGTCGTCATTTCCATCATAAATGGATGAAAATTGTGTTCTATATACCGACGACATTTTCGTCGGCTTGGTGCCGTCGGAAATGACCGTATTTCTTGTAGTCGTTTAAAATGATGATGAGTGAAAATAAAATAAAAACATATTTTCATGACAAGTTTTAAACAAGGTCTGTACATTTTTAATAACAAAAGTGATAATTTATTCAAATAAAACACTCCTTATAATGTCTGCTCGAACCCATAACATCTAGAATTTTTGTTTAAACCGTTATACCTCTAGTTACTCGAACTAGAGCTCTTTACATCAAGGCCCATATTTCAAATAAGTTTTTATCCTAAGACCAAAATGGAATTTTTTCCATCTATTATTTTTCATACTATTTTGAATTGTGCACCTAAAAAACCTTTAAGGGTGTAGATGGAGTAGGGTAGGATGTTCAGCTGAACCCATTCCATGTTGAAATAAATGAAATGTATGTTCGTTTCTTGGTGTTCGAATCCTTAATTTTCACACAAGTTAATGTGCGCAGGGTAATATTGTTAAGGATTGATAATGTCAAACTAAGTAGTTAAGAAAAGTCCACTGATATTTCCATGTTTGTTATAGCTGAAAATTCTCATTGTGAGCTGTTTTTGAACAAGTAGACAGCATTTTTGGGCTGTAATTAATGCAGTCCATTATTCAAATGATGAATGTACCATAGAAGTTCTACATTTAAAATAGCATGACATTCAACTTGTGACGAATGACAATCGATCTTTACTTTTCATACACTATATGTCGTATCAATTGCCTGGAACTTCCGACTTACTGGATTTAAGGTTCTCTCGTGTCCTTAGAAGATACTCTGAATATACTGATTGTCCGGCATTTTAAGGTTCTTTATTTAATTTGGAATTTATAAGTATTTTACATAGTTATGGTTAAATAATGAAGCCATTTGTATTTTTGCATAAATTATTTGTATTTTTACGTGTAGCACACTTTCTGATTAACTACAAAATAACAAGGGTGTGTGTGTCTATATAAGAGTATTTTGCGATACGACACTAAGCATAATCCAATCTGCACGCCCACTTTTATATAATGCGAGCCACACTTAATAGTATGGTTAGAGTTTCTGCGGTCCAACAGATTATACTGTTAGAATTACGTTGATGATAATACATAAATATTCCAATTTAAATGTTATATTATATAATTTAATATTAGATTATAACTAATAATATTTAACATACTAACACAAGAAATTACTTTTGAATACTAGAGTAAAACGTATTAGTAAAGTAATTTTTTTTATCAACATTTTCTTTACTAAAGAATGTAAATTTTCTAATTTTTTAAAGTATCAATGGTTCTTAAAACATATGCTACAGTGTCTTATACTTTACAAAATTAATAAGATAATCCAATGGTTTAGTTTGGTGTTTAAGGTTTAAAAAAATTCTGTTAAACTAATTATTTGAGAAAATGAGGAATGAATCAAATACTTTTTTTTTCAAATTTTGAAGGTTTTTTCATTTTGATAAAACCATGGTTGGGGTGTATTTTTAAAACACTGCCTCTATTTTGGTAAAGTTGATTACCACATATACGCAGCGCCTGTTGTCTTACTTTGATCGTTGTAAGACTTGACTACGATTCCAGAATCAGTTATTCCTTCTTGCATACAAAATGTTTTTTGTAGCAATGATCAAATTACAAGACTTGACTAATCATTAAATATGAGCAACAAGTGTTGAAACTCCAAAGCCAATATAGTAATACAAGTAATGAAGACTTCAAATTTAAATTAGTGTTAACAACAACTGTATAACATGTATCGTTTTTAATTATTTATAAGTAGTTTCAACTGAACTTGGATGCCCTGCTTCCATTCTGAACTGCATAAACGTTGTGCATCTCTTTTACTTGTGTTGAAATTATGAACTGAAATAACTGTAAACGAAGTTGGTTAATATGTCACGTACGTATGGTGCAATGCATGTTCGTTATCTCAATGCTACCATCCTGTATTTTTTATAACAGGGAAATACAACTATACAATTTTTATGTAAATAATCATCAAGCCCTAATCACCTAGCTCTACAAATTAAGCATTGAACTTCAAAAGTTAATGTCACCATTTCCTACATAAAATATAGATAATTTCCTGCTAGCAAACGGTTTTCAATAACAACCGGTTCCACGTCAAATTTTGTAATTTCAGAAACAAGAAACAAGTTACAGATCCGTATTTTTGATGTTGTTATAAGAAAAGTCCATGTATATATAAGTATGTAAATTTAGTCCCTATTTTTTGAAAAATAAAAAACGCAAGGTGCTTTGCACTTTTTTGATAGAAAATGCAAGCTAACTCGCAACTTTTATCAGAAAAGCGCAAGCTAGTTTGCGCTTTTTTATTTTGAAATTTTTTAAAATTTTGGAAATTTTCAAAAAAAATTAAATTTTTGAAAGCGCAAGTTAACTTGCACTTTTATAGAAAAAGCGCAAGATAGTTTGCGCTTTCTGATTTACAAAAAACAGGGACTGAATTTACATACTTATTATCATAGGGACTATTCTTAAAACAACATCGGAAATAGGGACCTTCGGTGCAAAGCCGCTTTCAGAAATACAAAAGGCTTACTAAACGTGAGAGAAGTGTATTATTCCTGACATTGAAGTCAGATTAGTAATGTAGTTCAAATGCAGCAAAAAAACTATATAAATATGATGTAAAACACACAGTGTATATGATGTAAAACCAAGGTAAGAGGTATCGTTCGAAATGCCGAAATCTCAGCTATCTCGTATCGTTTTCGACGAAGGACAAAACGAAATTAAACCCTAATTTCGTTTCGCTCGCGTGTTCAAAAAATCGCACGAGATCAAAAGCAGACACGAGATCGAAAAACAAAAGCAGTCACGAGATCGAAAAACAAAAGCAATCACGATCAACAACAGAAATAACGTGAGTATACAGTGAAGATTCGATTGGATTTTGTGTGCATAAATATAGTCGAAATTGAGCAAGAAAAATTAAAAACATTACC
The DNA here is from genome assembly GCA_030765085.1 of Allium cepa. Lineage (NCBI taxonomy): Eukaryota > Viridiplantae > Streptophyta > Magnoliopsida > Asparagales > Amaryllidaceae > Allium > Allium cepa. The sequence continues at coordinate 67,983,147 of CM060935.1, forward strand.
TAATTCTCTTCAATGTCCACTGTCGTAGGCGGCGACGGCGAACGCAAAGCAAGTGCAAAGGCGCGGCGAAGTCGAGGAGAAGGCACGACGAAGTTGACGAGAGGCGAGGAGCTTGACGAAGTCAATCGAATATAAGACGCATGTAATTCTTTTTAGTTTTTCCAATCGCCTTTTTTTTTAATCTGGGTTGAATAAAGTTGCCGAGAGTTGCCGTGAATAACAAATGGAGAGGGTGGGCTTTTGGGCTGTGACTTGTCAATATTTTTTCACATATATTATCAAACCCAATAAGTCATTTCGCTATTGTTCAGTTCGCTATTGTAATTTCGCGAATATTATTCCGTTCGCTATTGTAATTTTGTTTCCTAAAAGTAAGTCATTTCAATACGAAATATGAACAAATGTTTCAAAAAAACATACATACTTTGCTAGCACTGCCAATTGTCATGTACACTGCTAGAAAGGCTTCGTTTAGCGATGGGCCGCGACGGCTAAAAAATGCGGCCTTCGCTGAATGCAATATACAGATCTCCATTCCGCGAACAGAATTTCATTACTTTCCCACCACAATCAAACCCTCCTTCCCCCAATCCGCCGCCCCCCGTCACCGCAGCCGACGCCCCGCCTTCCGCCGCCTCCAAATCACCCAATTCGTCTAGGTATGCTTCTAATCTCTATTTTGAATGTAAATTTAATGTTTTCTAGATTTAGTTTAAACCCTAATTTAAACCCTAATTAAATTAGGATTTGTTGTTAAATTAGGATTTGTTGTTAAATTAGGTATTATCAGTGTTGTAAATTAGGTATTAGTAGTGTAGTATGTTGATTTGGTAAATTAATTAGTTTATTATCATGAAGTTAAATTAGGTATTAGATTAATTAGTTTATCATGAAGTTGAATAAATGGTTGATGTAGATTATTAGTGTTGGCGATTAACATGGTTAGTTATGTTAGGTGAAAAATTAGTGTATATTAATGATTAACTTGGTTATTGATAAATTTACATGAAAGTATTTCATAGTTTATGAAATTGATAAATTACAAATTTAATTTTTTAAGTGAATTTAAATTGACAAATTTTTATTTAATAATAGATTTTTATTGTTTTCTAATCATCTATTTGATAATTAGATTTTGTTGTTTTCTAATTATCTTCGTTGCTAATTCTTCTATTCATCTTGTTGATTGAGCGACGGCTAGCGACGGTCATTTTAATAATTTTAGTGATGGCTAACGACGGCCAAAATGCAAAAGGTTGTATATATTGTACAAAAATAAAGTTTATACAAAAAATTAAAAAATGAATATGAGAACATTAAAAATTCTGCAAATATGTATTTTTTTTAAAAAAAATAAGAAATGACTTTAAAAACAACTGATATTGTACTAAAATCGATTTTGTAAAGAAATTAAGAAATGAATATAACAACAACAAATAGTCCGCTAAAATCTATGTCGTAAAAAAATAAAAAAATGAATATTGAACTAAAAATTGTTAATTGAATGTTGAACTAAAATTTAAATACACAAATTTGAAAAGAACAACAATATTTGATAAAATTTAAATAGTTGAAACATTGTCAAAATTTGAAAAGAACAACAATATTTGATAAAATTTAAAGAAATTTTTTTATCCCTTAGATTGGCTTTGGCCCCGTCTGGCAAGTGTTGTATATGATCGTTATATGGATGTTCGATTTGTAACGTAACGGACATTTATATTCACCAGATACAATATTTGTCGGATTTGTCCCTGTATTGGACAAGTTACAAATACAATAAAGTAATTACGTATTATAAATCATTTTATTTTAAATGGTTACAAAATTTTGACAGCACTTCCTTTACGTTCCCTGTGTACACGCATTTGTGTACGATATAGGGAACAGAAGGGAAGTGCTGCCGAAATTTTGTTAAACCGTTTCGTCTGAAATGATTTATAAAATGTAATTACATTATTGTGTTTGTAATGGGAAGTAGGATGACTGACCACCGAAGTGAAAACCAAAATACCAAAAAATAAAAAAATAAAGTGAATTTTTTATTTTGAATTTTCTGCAACGATGAACTGTTTACAATGGAGAATGGTTGAACATTAATGATTTAAATTGTCTAACATACATTTTCAAATCAGGAAAAATGTTCAATTATTTTCTCGACCGTACTTGGATGTATGAAGTCAGAACTGGAAAGAAGGGATCAATAAAGCAACATTTCTACAATGGTGTACACGAATTTATTAGATTTGCTAAATCTAATAACCGAAACAACACAGAAATTCGCTGCTCCTGTAGTAAGTGCCAACATTTGAAGCATTGAAAACCAGATATAGTTGAAGTACATTTGTATCAATATGGTTTCGTGCCTGATTATTATTTCTGGGATCGTCATGAAGAACTTGTTGAACCTACACCTAATACTGAAGTGTTAGAGGACAGTAATATGATGACGAATCCGATAGAAAATATGGTGGACGATGCAGCAAGATCAATGTTTCCTACAACTGAAGCTGTCGATGAAGACGAAAATGTCATGAAGAACCGACTGCGAGAGCTAAAAAAATATACGATTTGTTGGATTTTGCTAAGAGGCCATTGTGGGACGGATGTAAAAGCGGAACCGAACTTTCAGTAACAGCCGAATACATAATTATGAAATCAAAATTCAACCTTACGGAAGCTGCATTTACCGCAGTTGTACAAGCTGCAAAACGACACATGCCACCCAATAATCTGATGTGCGATAGTCATTATAAAGTAAAAAAATTGATGTCCGCTTTCGGTCTACCACACGAGAAGATAGATGCACGTGTGAAAGGTTGCATATTGTATTGGAAAGACAACGCTGACCTCAGAAAATGCAAAATATGTAACGAAGAAAGATACAAACCAAGAAAGAAGAAAGGGAAAGAAGTCGCGTACAAGAGAATGCATTATTTACCCATCACTCCTAGACTTCAAAGATTATATGCATCTTCTGCTATGGCCTGTCATATGTGATGGCATTGTGTGAGAATAGCGGAAGAAGGAACTTTGATACATCCATCCGACGGAGAAGCATGAAAACATTTCGATAAGACTTATTCCGCATTTGCTGCGGAAAGCCGTAATGTCAGACTTGGTTTATGTACGGATGGATTTTCACCATTTTCATAGTTTGGTAGTAAATATTCATCCTGGCCAATTATCGTTACTCCGTATAATTTATCTCCATGGATGTGTATGAAGACACCATATATGTTTCTCACCGCTGTCGTTCCCGGCCCTCATGATCCAACCCAAGGAATTGATGTTTATTTACAACTATTGATCGAAGAGTTAGAGAAACTGTGGAATGAAGGAGTCGAAACTTACGATGTATCAACGAAAAAAAAAATTCGGTTATTCGCTTCTTTATTATGGACTAGTAATGATTTTCCTGCATACGGGATGCTTTCTGGTTGGAGTACGGCCGGTCGTCTAGCATGCCCTCATTGTATGGAAAAAACACGAGCATTTTCGTTACGATATGGGAAGAAAGTTTTGTGGTTTGATTGTCATCGGTGTTTTCTTCATCCCAATCATACTTTTAGTAGAGATAAGAAAATTTTCATTACTAACAGAGAAGAGAATCTGAAACCACCCAAGGTTTGGTTAGGCGAGGAAATATACGAAATTGTAAGGGACTATCCAAAGATACATGAAGCTGGAGTCCAGACTGAAATCCCAAGAAAGTCTGTTATTCATAATTGGTGCAAACAAAGTATATTTTGGGAGTTACCATATTGGAAAGATCTCTTACTCCGACATAATATTGACGTGATGCACAACGAAAAGAACGTGTTTGATAATCTGTTTAATACAATTTTGAATGTAAAGGGCAAAACCAAGGACGATTTGAATTCAAAGCTTGATATAGCAAACTATTGTAAGCGCGCGGAACCTCATATGAAGCCTAATGACAATAAAAAAACGAAAGCATGCTATGAGCTAGACAATAAGCAAGTAAAACTCGTGCTAAAGTGGGTGGAAGAATTAAGATTTCCCGATGGGATTTCTTCCAATCTTCGTAGATGTGTTGACTTCAAAAATAGTAAACTGAGTGGGATGAAAAGTCACGATTGTCATATCATGATGGAATATTTATTACCCGTGGCTTTCAAAGAATTGTTGCCCATAAAAATATGGAACGTTATAACAGAGTTATGTTTGCTATATAAACAGCTTTGTTCGACAACATTAAAGGTGGATCGTATACGTAAACTTGAAGTATAAATACCCATATTGCTATGCAAACTGGAGAAAATACTTCCGCCTGGTTTCTTTAACATAGTGGAGCATTTACCTATTCATCTTCCATCCGAAGCACTTCTTCGAGGTCCTGTGCAATATGGATGGATGTATCCGTTTCAGAGGTAAATTAACATGTGCAATGTTCATGTCAATTTCAAATTCAAATTTGTGTATCTAAATATGTAATAAATATCTTAATAGGTACTTGAATCATCTGAAGAAGAAGATTCGACAAAAAGCCCGAGTTGTGGGTTCGATATGCAAATCGTATCTTGAAGAAGAAGCCACATTTTTTTCTGTCACTACTTCAAGGACGATGTGAACTTATCGTTTGTAACTGTTCCTCGAAATGAGGAAGTCGTTGAACAAAATTCTTCTCAAACAATGTTATCTGTTTTTAGACAACATGGTAGACCTGGTGGAAAATGTGTGGAAATATGGTTGGACGATAGAGACCACCATGTAGCACACACGTATGTTCTTTTAAATTGTGTCGAAGTCGCACCATTTGTCAAGTAATAATTAATTCACTTGTAATTTACTTGTACGTACATAATAATTATAACACATATTACATATATGCAGTATCTACGAATCACAGTATCCATCTGGCGATCTCGGTAAAGAATTTGCCAAATGGTTTTTGAACTTTGTTTATGAGCCAAGAAACTGTGTCGTTGATGAAGGCTTAAGACATCTTGCGATTGGACCAAAAAGAAATGTGAAGACTTATCCAATATTCTTCGTCTATGGGTTTAAGTTCAACACGAAAGATTATGGGGCTGAAAAATTAACATATAACAGCGGGGTATTTGTCAAAGGCAGTGATGATCCAGATGAGCATTTAAAAAAAATTTACGGCGTCTTAACCCAAATTCTAGAGTTGACATATTATGTTGGACCTTTAGAAAAGGTTTATTTATTTAAGTGCAATTGGTTCAGTAACGTTCCTGGTTCCGAAATCAACGTGCATAAAGAGTATAAACTTATTGAAATAAGGCATACATCGCACTACTATAAGTACGATCCTTTTGTATTAGCCAAGCAAGCATTACAAGTTTATTTTGCTCCGTATCCATCTATGAAAAGAGATAAAGCGGATTGGTCTGCTATTTTCAAAACAAAACCAAGGTTTACATTTGATGGAAATAATATTTCAGATGAAGCAGCATATCAAGCCGATCTTGAACCAAATACAGAAATAATAATAACTGATGATATTGATGTAGGGCCTTTGAATGATGAATCGAACGTCTTATTTGATGCATTCGAAAGTACCGAAGAAAATGAGATAGAATATGAGACTGAGTCTGAATCAGAAAACGATGAAGACTGATCGTTATTGATATAATTGTTATGTGATAGTGATTGAAACATGCTATGTAATAGTAAATTTCTGTAATTGTTCTATGATGATCATTTAGTTAATTTTTATCCATGCTTTGTACTAGTAAATTTTTATAATTGTTCTGTGAAAGTGATTGAAACATGCTATGTAGTAGTGAATTTCTGTTATTGTTCTGTGATGATCATTTATTTAATTTTTATCCATGTTTTGTACTAGTAAATTTTATAATTGTTTCTGTGAAAGTGATTGAAACATGCTATGTAGTAGTGAATTTCTATAATTGTTCTGTGATGATATTGTTTTTCTATAGTAGATATGTCTAGCAGGAGACGAAGTATGAAAGACACGCCATCCCCATGTCCCGGTGCAGGTGGTAGTGGCACTGCACCGGGCTTACGTCCGATGGCAGAAGTTGTTCCTAAAAGTGCCGGGTAAGTATCAATTTTATTTAAAGTATAAGTTTTAAAATCCACTAAACATGCATATCATAACTTTTGCAGGGGCTTCGAGGTGGAGCCATCAGATTATATTCTACAGGTTTCGAGGAAGGCTTTTCAGAGCCGGATGGATGGTTGTTGGCCTCGCTGGGACGACATCCCCTTTCATGTCAAGAACGCAATACATGTCGATTTACTTGTAAGTAGTAGTTTGAATTTCAGTTGTAAATTAATATAATCTATATAACTTAAAATAATTTTAATTTACAGGCTGCAGTCCGCATTGACCCTGACGACATGGACGTTTTCCTAAATCATTGGAATAAACGAATGAGGAAAAATTACAGGGATACATTGTCCAAGGCTAAGAATTCAGGTAAAATGCCGAACTGGATGGGTGACGGTGCATGCGCTGAGTTTCTTCGTCTTTGGGACAGTCCGGCAGCAAAAGTAAGTAATATATGTTTGCTTTGTTATTTAAATCTAATATAAATCTCGCAAGATATATACGTGATAATTTATCTTAATTTGTAGGAATTATCTGCGCAGAACCGGGCTAACAGGAATAAAAGTCCTGCATTGCACCGTGGTGGCTCCAAATCCTTCCAGGAGCATAAGAGAGAGCTGGTAATTAAATTTATAAACTGTGTTTACATTTTATTAAAATATTTTATAATCAGATTAGCAATAATATTTATATATTTTCAGGCCGCGAGATACAACCACAAGCCACTATGGCCGAGTTGTTCAAGGTGACGCATGTCGTGGAGAGGACTGATGAAGAAGGCAATGTTTCGTACGAGTGGATGGATGACAAATCCCAATCCATAATGGTAAACTAATTTATTGTTAATAAAAATATTTTGTCTTATTTTATTTTCAAAAACTTGAAATTCGGTTTTTCTCGTGTAAAACAATTGTTTGTAATCGCAGGAGAGGTACGAAGCTAGGCGGGCTCGTGTAGCACAGTCCACTGGTCGGGAAGAGCTTACGCTAGAGGAGGAGAACACTATCTTGGATGCTATTGTTGACCCGCCTTCTCGGACCAATCGACGGTATAACTATGGATATCTGGAGGTAAATTTTGACATGTACTAATATATAAATTTACACATGCATATGAATAGTTAAATAATTTTAATAATATTATATATATATATACTAATATATAAATAATTATGAACTATTTTACAGGCGATGAGAATGCAGAGTGCAACAGGAGGTCCCAGCAAGAAGAGGAGATTGCTCAGTTGAAGAAAACAGCGGATGAAATAAATGATTGGAGGAAGAGTTTCTTCGAGCAACAGCTGGATGAGCGAATTGCAGCTTATTTCCAACAGCATGGGAGGATGCCTAGAGAGGATGGCAGCGATGGTGAGGAGTAGGTATGCTTGGTTGCTCATGTTACAGTTTGGTATATACACATTTTGGTTGGTTTGGTGTATATATATTTTGAGATATTATGTATATATTTTGATGACTTCTAGTTGTGTTAACGGTTTGTTTGGGTTAATAGTTTGTAGTTGTGGTTGGAAAATTATGTACACATTTTGGTTGGGAAACTATGTACATATTCTGATGACTTGTATTGGTTCGGAAACTATGTTTGGTTTTGTTGGATTTTATATTGTTTGAATGTATAGTGATGTTATATGATGGATATATGATGGTTATAGTTGATGAATATAGTGTATAGTGGCTGTGATGATGGTATTTGATACTTATTGTTTGAAGTGTATATGGGCTGTGCAAGTGCACAGAATTTTTTTCAGTATAGCGACGGCTGGCGACGGCCATTTTGCACAGGTTAGCGATGGCTAGCGATGACCATGTTGCACAGATTAGCGATCGCTAGCGACGGCTTGCGACGTCCAATTAAACGTTGAAAATTTCCACGTGGCACATTTGCAGTCGCGAGCCGTCACTATTTATGTGATGCAGCCGTCGCTAAAGCCGTCGCGATTCTGTTGGGCGACGAGGTAAATAGCGACGGCTTTTAGCGTCGGCTGGCGACGGCTTGCGACGGCCGGCGATGGCTAAAAGCCGTCGCTATCTGATGTCGTTCTTGTAGTGGTAGTATCTCGTTTATATAATATGGAAAGTGCCGGAATGACTGATGTTGCTGAATAAGTTGAACTGGCATATGTTGGACCTGAATATATTGAACTGACCTTATTATGCCCTGAATATCAGCCTTGAATATGCCAATTTGAATGTGGACTTACATATGTTGGATTTAGAACATCGAACATGAACGTGAATATATTGGACTTGAATATTGAACATGAACGTTGAACTTGACTCGAAATTGTGGACTTGAACATTGAACTTTGATGACTTCGATTATTATTTTTTAATTCATTCATAATTAATTTTTGATTTTGATTTGGACTATTAATTTGTTTAATAACTTTTGTTGATTATAATTTCAGGTACACTATGGCAAATCCGACTGAAATTGGTTGGAATTATGGTACTGCGATCGATGGCAATCTTCGAAAAACAAAATGTAACTTTTGCAATAAAATAATTAATGGCGGTGGTGCGACACGTTTAAAGGAACATCTGGCAGGAGTGGGCGGCGACGTATCGGCATGTTTAATTGTCCCTAAAGAAGTTAAATAGCTTATACGATCACATATTGTTCAAAAGCGAAATGAACGAAACAAAGGAAAGCTTGACAAGCAAAGCTTACAAGAGGAATTAATGAGCAGACCGCAACAACTATCGGACAATGAAAATGAAGATGATGAAAAACTTCAATGTGTCATAAGACAAAGCAGAGATGAATTTAGAGACGAAGAGCCGCGTAAATCTCATACTGTAGGACGATTGGGTGGTGGTTCAAGTCAAACATTGCATAGATCTAATACCACTAGACGATCGGGTGGTGGTGATTTTGACACTAATGTTGTTGGACGACTCGACTCATATATGCAAAAATGAGGAGATAGAACTCAACCTTCTATCAAATCTGCAATGAAAGGTATTAAAGATGCCAAAAAACATATAGGTCGAGCAATTTCTAAGTTCTTTTTTTCAACCATATTCCACATAATGTTGCTAATAGTCCATACTATACAACAATGGTTGATGCGATTGCAGAATGTGGTCGTGGAATTGATCCACCAATTGCATATGAAATGCCACACTCGTACCTTGAAATGCAAATAGAAGAAGTTGTGCAATATATTAAAATATTGCACAATTTCTGGAACGAATATGGTTGCATATTAATGTGTGATGGTTGGAGTACACAGAATCGACGAAAAATAATCAATTTTCTCGTGTACTCTACCCATGGAATGGTATTTATCAAATCTGTGGATGCCATAAATGAATTCCAAAGTTAGAGAATATATTTGTGGATTAATCGATGATGTCGTCGAAACAATCGGTGAAAATAGGATAGTGCAAGTTGTTACAGATAATGGAGCAAACTACAAAGCTGCCGGTCAATTATTGATGTAGAAAAGAAGGCATTTATACTGGACACCATGTGCAGCACACTGCATTGACTTGATTTTGGAAGATATTTCCAAAGAACCAGAGGTAACAACTATTATCACAAATTGTCATTTAATAACGACGTTTATATACAATCATGGTTGGTTACTTTCTGTCATGAGAAAAGAAACCAACAATAAAGAATTGATTAGACCGGCAGTAACACGGTTTGCAACACATTTCATCGCACTTGACTCTATTCATAAACATAAAGATGACTTGAGACGGATGATTCCTTCAAGAGAGTGGACATCAAGAGTTCCTAGACTCAATACTAAAGACAAAAGAACAGCAAATATTGTCTCTACACTGATTTACAACAATGCTTTTTGGACTGGTGCTTCTTCCGTCATCCTTGTTTTTGAGCCATTGGTGAAAGTTTTACGAATGGTAGATAGTGATGACAAAGCAGATATGGGATATCTTTATGAAGCAATGGATCGAACAAAAGAATCGATTAGAAAAAATGTTGATGGAAGGCAATGCCAAAAATGGTGGGACATAATAGACAAAAGATGGGAAAGACAGTTATATCGACCTCTTCACACCGCGGGTAATTTGTTTTATCTTATCTTCATATAAATAATGAAATATATAACATTTCAATAATATTTTAAATCTTTCCTATATAGATTATTTTCTTAATCCCATCATTCAATATGGGGATGCAACAAACGATGAAGAAGTATTAAACGGATTTAACAATATCGTTGAAAGAATGGTGCCAGACATTGTAAAACAGATTGAAATCGAAAAAGAGGTAAAACTAACATATATAATAGTTATGTTAAACATTTAACGTTTAAGACATATTAAATATTTAACTTCACATCACAGTTAGAAAGATATAGAATGAAAATTGGTGTATTTGGTTCTGCAAAAGCATACGCAATGGTAAAGACATGTTTTCCCACTCAATGGTGGTCCATAATTGAAAGAGAGGATGCTCCAAATTTAACACGTTTAGCAACATATTTTAAGCTAAACAGTTTCATCTTCAAACTGTGAAAGAAACTGGACTACACTTTCAATGATTCATACAAAATTACGAAATAGAATAAAAATGGAAAATCTTGAAAAATTGGTATATGTGCATTACAACATGAGACTAAGAGCAAAAAATTCAAGACGCCACGACACTGGAAATTAGTTGATCGATCTAGACTATATATTCCATGAAGAGGATCCAATAGCAGAATGGCTACTGAAATTGAACCATCCATGTTGGACAACGACCCTTGGATGGCTAATACATTGAATGATGTAGTCGCTGCTGTCGATGGTATACCTGCACGAGCAACAAAAAGTCAAAGCAATGAAAATAGTAGCAGCTCGTCAAATGATGATCATGGTAATGCAGGTGGAAGTGGCATTGATTTAACAAGTAATTATGGTATTGGTTCTAGTGATGGTGGTGAATTATATAGACCAACTCAATCATATTCAAGAAGAAGGTGTGCGAGCGGCAATCCTAACCGAAGAGATAGTAATTTAAATGTTGAATCCGGACATCAACATGATTATGAGCACCACAATCCATACACTTCAACTGATCCACCAACCTATAGGTATTCTACTTCTGACTATACAGGTGGTAACTCATATAGTGATATATCGAGTGATCAAAATAGCCAAGCTACATATACAACACAAAATGATGAACCATCGTCTTTTGATAATATGATGGTGACATTTATGGACCCAGGACAAATGCAATATGGTTATCCATCATATTATACAACACAAGACGATGAAGAAAATTATGAACACAATCCATATGTAGCTTCGAGAAATAGTTTCTGGATGTAGTGGTGTTGTATGTAACATTACTATTTTATTGTATGCTATATTTCTATATGAATTTGAATCGTTTATCCGTTACATTTTCATTAAAAATGCAAAAATCCAATATCAAGGATGAAACTGAAACAAGGGAAATGACCAAAACTGGCCGAAACCAACAAAATTTCAAATGACGGAAACCGAGACCGAAACCGAGTTCTCGAACCTTGTGTAAAACGCAATATAAATAAATATGATGTCTTATTCGACTTGTTGGCTTTTTTCCCATGGATTAAGGCATATAACCTTGACATATAATTACAGATTAAAACTGACATAGGTTGAAATTTACAATACAAACACAACAGTCTACATAGCAGATAATTGTGCGGTGATTCTGATAACATATAGTTCTATTTTGTCACAAAAAGCTACAGGAAATGCATCATGTGGGAGTATATATAGGCGGACTATATAAACATAAATCAAACACAATTTGTAGCACAAAAGATCTTGATCGTTGTATCTTTTTGTCCTTATATGGGAGGTGGAAATCAAGGAGCAATCCAATGATGGTGATTCATTGTGTCACCGATTGTGTACATTTTGTGTTCTAATAGAATTTCCAAACATACATACATACATACATATGTAATTGTTCCAGCACTTAGAAAGTTTTCTATCTCATTTTTATTATAACCATCGACTCTTTTCAGGGCCTTGTTTCCTCTCGACCTAGATTTTCAACCTCTAGCAATCTACACTACCTATCTTTCTCCAACACTCAACCTAAGGTATGTCACTTTCTCCTCTTTGCAGAGCACGACTCAATTAACATTTCCTTCGTCATCGCTAATTCGACCCCCTCTTCATCGATCTTACAAGCATTGATTGGATTTGGAATGGAGATGGAAGGATCTTAATGTGGTTAAAATGAATAAACATGATGAAGATCCCATTGCTACCAGTTTCAAACCAAACTGTGTTGCCTTCGGGGCATTGTGTTGCCTTCGGGGCATTTCATAAACCCCACATCAATTTATACCGGCCGATATAGCTTAAACAACGTGGATTCAAACATTTTGCAAGGTTATATCATTGAAACATTTGGGACTGTGAGAATGCGGATTACGGATCTTAAGCCTGGAATAACTCTAGAGGGGGTGAATAGTGTTTTGTGGATTTTCTAAATCTTTTTGAAACCTATGTAATTTAATCACCAATAAATGCAATACGCAGACACAGATATAATCAAAAAATCAGACACAGAAGCAAATGCTAAATAAAAGCAGTAAAGGAAAGAACACACCAGGATTTTATACTGGTTTGGAATTACCCTACATTCATTCCTGTACAATGGTATGGAATTTTAATCAAAATAATCTCTCAGGTCACACCCTCGGTTTCAAGGCTACGCGGTACACCCTTCTGTATTCGAGTCCATGGTAAACTCTCTTGAATTAAACAGGCTTCAAGATCACCTAATTGATTTTCGGGGCTACAGTCACACCAAATTGGTTTCAAGGCTCAACCTCACATTTTACTCAACAGATTGATTTACAAAAGATCCTATAATTCTGAATAGCACTGAGATCTTATGGAAAGAGTGGTAGAGAATCAAACAAGAGATAATCAAGTTTGATTTACTTGGTATTTCGGTAGAGTATAGTTTAGAATTCTTTAGAATAAATGTGGAAGATGAAGAGGAGAGAAAATAAATGCAATCTGGTATAAAATTCGTTTAGAAGTTACTGGTATTTATATAGAGCAACAGCCATATCTATTCGTGAAAGAATACAACGAATAGACACTTCTTTTGAAAATTGAAATTTGAAAATAACGCACACTATGTCAACATAGGGGATTGAGGGATATCGATATGCTCAAGGCAAAATTGAGGTTATGATTTTCTTATTAAAATTGGTTTCTATAATTGTCAAAACAATTTTTAAACTTTGTAAATATATTTGAATATAGTTTAAACGTATAAAAGAGTTTAGAAAGTAATTTTTAATATATATAATTTTAATCTATAAAGTGGAGATGATTTAAAAATAAGGACAATTTTGAAATTATAAAGATAGTTTTGAGGCTAAAATATTTAAAACCAAGAGAGATGTCTTTTTAAAAAGAAAGTTTTGAAAACATTTTTTAAAAATAAGAGATATATTTTTGAAACGCATTTTTATAAAATTAGTGGATATCAAAAGAGGTCCACTATATGTTTCACTAGATATTGTCATGGATTCCATCCCACTAGGGTTCCACCCCTTTAACAGGCTCGAAGTGGATTCCATTCCACGAATAAATTTCAAATAAAGATGTAAGTGCTTTCAAGAAGTTTTACATAATTCTAGACTCAATATTTATCTTGTACTATTGAAATCTTGAACTCTTGATATCTTGATACTCATGAGTCTTCAATCTTGATATCTTCCGTCTTGAATCTCTATACCGTACAGTCTTCATTCTTGGTACCTACATGTTTATATCCTGCATATACATTCATATCTAAACTATAATGTTAGTATTTATATTTTATAACAAGCCCTAAGGTTGTTGTCATCAAAACCATCATCCCAAGGACTAACAATCACGACAATCTATGTTTATAAAATATACTTCACCTTCATAATAATTCCCCCTAAAACTAATAACTACCCTTAATCTAAACCTAACAACTCTAACTGCTCTATTTTATATTCCTCCCCCTTTGTCATCAAAAAAACTAATTCTAAACTTATATATAGCTCCTCCTTAATCTAATACTATCCAAACTAAATACTAATAAGGAAGTATAATATCAAAGTACATATATATTTACATATATATGTGGAACATAAACACACAAATATATTCCAGTACATAAATTATAGAATATCACTACTAACAAGAGTTTTTGACAAAGGGAGATTTGTGAATCGAACAATTTGGATAATGAAAACAAAAGTTATCATGTTGTTCGACCAAATTTTCATTTTTTTCAAAACAGACTTTGCCTACGCAGGCCACGTTGTCGTCTTCTTCCATAAGTGCTTCTTCCTCTTCTTTTTCTTTCTCTTCTTCTTCTTCCTCTTCGTTTGTGCTCTAAGGGGTTGTGCACTTGAATTTTGGGAGAATCTTCTTCAATCATAATAGGATTTGCATGATTATCCATTAGGAATATTTGCAACTTCCGAAGAGTTTTGCCTAGCTTTTCTTGTTCTTTTGCCGTCCTTATTTGCACAACTTGAAGTTCAGTCAACATTTGCCTGACATCCTTCATAGATTCTACAATATTTATCACATGTGCCAGTGTAGTGCGTTAGAATGGACCAGAGTAAGGAGAAGGGAGGTGTCATTTTGGTTTGATTTAGTGGAGGAGGCCATTAATTTTAATTTCTGAAGTTTATTACTGACAAAGAGAAGTGAGAAGACTAAAAAATTCGAAATACATAGGTTTATATAACTACCAAACTGATTTTAGAGGGAAAATCAAATTTTCAAATTTTAACGTTGTATGTCGACATGGGTACGTCCCCATGAAAAATTTGGTTTTCTTGTATATCTCTGTTTATTAAAAATATATGTTACTATATGTATATTCTATATCTCAGTTACTGAACAAATGCCTAGTTCTCTTCCTAATTTATTAAATATACGTTGATTTAAGGGTTTGGTTAAAATATCAACAATTTGATTCTCAGAGTTGATAAATTCATAAGAAATAATCACAATAAATTGGTGATTTTGAAATTATTAATCCAAAATATTTTAGGGTTTGTTGCATATAAATAACTTGAGAGCGAGCCAAAGCAGCAGAGATATATTCTGCTTCAGTTGTTGATAAAGAAACAATGTTTTGCTTTTTACTAAACCACGAAATCAGAGAATGCCCCAAACAGCGACAAGTTCCACTTGTACTTTTTTAGTCAGATTTGCAACCAGCATAGTCAACATCATAATAAGAGATTAAATCAAATGAACCATTTTTATGGTAAAATAAACCAAAGTCAAAAGTATGTTTAACATATCTTATGATACGTTTCAGAGCTTTTAAGTGAGTCTCTTTAGGTTGAGATTGGTATCATGCACAGAGGCAAACACTATGCATGATATCAGGTCTACTCGCAGTGATATAGAGTAGTGATCCAATCATTCCCCTATACAGTTTTTGATTTACATCTTTTGAAAGATCTTTATTTAAAGCTTCATTGGTTGCCATGGAATGGGGTTTCCACTCGTAATAGTCATACCAAAGTTACTAACTAGATCCCTAGCATATTTTTCTTGACTAATAAAAATACCATTAGCAAATTGTTTTATTTGTAAACCTAAGAAGAAAGTAAGTTCACCCGACTCATCTCAAACTCTTTTGTCATTATTTCAGAAAATTCTTTATTCATTTCATGATTAGTTGAACCAAAAATAATATCATCTACATAAAATTGTACTAGTTGGATATCATTTTTATTTCTTTTAATGAATAGAGTATTATCTACTTTACCATTTTCAAAATTTGATTGTAATAAAAAAGATCGTAGTCTGTCATACCATGCTCTAGGAGCTTGTTTCAGACCATATAGAGCTTTCTTAAGTTTGAAAACATGGTTTGAAAAATTTTCATCTTCAAAGAGTGGAGGTTGTTCAACATAAAATTTCTCTTTAACAAATCCATTTAGAAATGCACTTTTAACATCCGTT
Organism: Allium cepa; assembly: GCA_030765085.1. Lineage (NCBI taxonomy): Eukaryota > Viridiplantae > Streptophyta > Magnoliopsida > Asparagales > Amaryllidaceae > Allium > Allium cepa. The sequence continues at coordinate 67,999,176 of CM060935.1, forward strand.
TGAAATAATTTGAAATTATTGTAGTTTGCGAAAGCAAGTAGAATTCTAATGGCTTCTAATCTTGCTAAGGGTGCAAAGGTTTCATCAAAATCTAAGGTTTCATCAAAATCTATTACTTTTTCTTGACAATAACCTTGTGCGACTAATCGAGCTTTATTTCTAACGACCTCATCTAGTTCATTCATTTTATTTTTATAAAATCATTTACTTCCTATTATAATTTTATTCTCAAGCTAGAAACAAGTTCCCAAACATCTTTTTTGGTGAATTGATTCGGTTCTTCTTGCATAGCCAGAATCCATGAATCATCAGATGATGCTTCCTTTGGATTTTTAGGTTCAATAGATGATATAAACGCTACATTACTCATGTTATTTAGTTGATTTCTAGTTCTAACAACAGATTCAGTATCTCCTAGTATATTTTCTATAGGATGATCTTTTAAAAGCTTAACCTTTTTATTTTGATGAATAAGTTCATTATTTGTTTCAGTTGATTCATTATTTAGGGTAGCAAAATCTTCTTCATCATTATTTTGTTCAACATCTTTGAAATTTTCATCAAACGAAACATGCATTGTTTCTTCAATGGTATTAGTTCTTAAATTGAGAACTCTGTATGCTTTACTTCTATTAGAATATCCGATAATAATTCCTTTGTCGGATTTAGGATCAAATTTATCCAAATGTCTTTTGTATTTAGAATAAAAAATTTACTTCTAAAGATTCTAAAATAAGATATCGTTGGCTTCTTCTTGTAAAGAAGTTCACAAGGAGTTTTATCAGTTAACGGCCTAATTAATATTCTATTTAAAATGTAGCAAGCTGTAGCGACTGCTTCAGCCCAAAAATGTTTTGGTAAATTACTATATGAAAGCATTGTTCTAGCACACTCTTGAATTGTCCTATTTTTACGTTCTACCATTCCATTTTGTTATGGACTTCTTAAAAAAGAGAAATTATGAGTTATTCCTCTTTTATTGCGGAATCTCTTAAAATTTTCATTTTCAAATTCCCCGCCGTGATTACTACGAATAGTTATAATTTTTAAAGAAAATTGGTTTTGAAGTCTTTTTGTAAAAAAAATAAATGAATCAAAAGTATCACTTTTATGTTTCGTAAAAATTGTCCATGTGAATATAGAATAATCATCTACAATTACAAAGACATATTTATTGTGATTTATTGATTGAATTTGAGATGGACCAAACAAATCTAGATGAAGTAACTTAAGAGGTTTTGAAGTTGAAATCATATCTTTTAATTTGAAAGAAATCTTCCTAAATTTTCCTAATTGACAAACATCACATATACTATCTATTTTAAAATTCATTTTAGGGAGACCTCTTACTAGATCAAGTTTAGAAAGTCTAGATGAGAGTTTAAAATTCAAATGTCCAAATCTTTTATGCCAAATCCAAGGGCCGCTTGTATTAGGCAAAAGACAGAGATTATCATTTGACATTTTCATACTAAGAATATAAATATTTTTCTTCCTAATTCCTTCAAATATAATATTTGAATTATTATCTTCGATGTGACACTTATCTTTTTCAAATTTAATTTTGTATCCTCTATTGCAAAGTTGACTAATGCTGAGAAGATTGTGTTCCAGATTTTTAACTAATAAAACATTAGAAATAGTAGGATTTTTAGAGTTACTGACATTGCCAATGTCAATCACATATCCTTTTGAATTGTCTTCAAAATTAACCAATCCTCCATTTTATAGATAATATCATTCAGCATATCTGGATTAACAGTCATGTGTCTTGAACATCCATTATTAAGTATCCACTTATTCTTCTTGATTTGCATAATTTGTCTACTGAGTGTTGATTCTTCAAGGGCCAGATAACATTTTTCTTTCCGCACAAAATACAAACTCGGTATATAACTTGATTTTCTACAATAACTATATGCAGACTTATAAGACAATAATGATTTGAACAGTTTTAAACTAGTGCTAACAAAATCCCCAAAAATAGCCATTTTAAAAACCTTTTCAAAATTTAGATTATGAAAACTTTGAAAACCAATGCTTTGATATCAAATGTGAGAAATGCGGATTACGCATCTTAATGCTGAAATAACACTAGAGGGGGATGAATAGTGTTTTGTGGATTTTCTAAATCTTTTGAAACTTATGAGATTTAATCACCAACAAATGCAGTTCACATAATAGATATAATCACAGAACCGGATACAGATGTAAATACTAAATAAAGCAGTAAAGGAAAGAGCACATCAAGATTTTATACTGGTTCGGAGTTACCCTACATCCAGTCCTGTACAATCGTACAGATTTCTTATCAAAATAATCTCCCAGATTACACCCTCGGTTTCAAGGCTACAAGGTATACCCTCCTGTATTCGAGTCCAGGGAAAAGTCTCTTGATTTAAACAGGTTACAAGATCACCTAATTGATTTTCGGGGCTACAATCACACCAAATTGGTTTCAAGGCTCAACCGCACCTTTTACTTAACAGTTTGAGTTACAAAAGAACCTATAACTCTGAATAGCACTGAGATCTTGTGAAGAGAGTGGCAGAGAATCAAACAAGAGATAATCAAATTTGATTCACTTGGTGTTTCGGCAGAGTATAGTTTATGATTCTGTAGAATAAATGTGGAAGATGAAGAGGAGAGAAAATAAATGAAATCTGGTGTATTCGTTTAGAAGTTACTGGTATTTATAATAAAGCAATAGCCATATCTATTCGTGAAAGGATACGACGAATAGACACTTCTTTTGAAAGTTGAAATTCGAAAATAACGGACACCATGTCGACATGGGGGGCTGAGGGATGTCGATATGCTCAAGGCAAAATTGATGTTTTGATTTTCTTATTAAAATTGGTTTCAATAATTTTTCAAAACAATTTATAAACTTGGTAAATATATTTGAATATAGTTTGAACATATAAAAGAGTTTAGAAAGTAATTTTTAATATATATAATCTTAATCTATAAAGTGGAGACTATTTAAAAACAAGGACAATTTTGCAATCAAAATGTTAAAAATGATAAAAATAGTTTTGAGGCTAAAATATTTAAAATCAAGAGAGATGTCTTTTTGAAAAGAAAATTTTGAAAACATTTTTTAAAAACAAAAGATATATTTTTGAAACGCATTTTTATAAAATTAGTGGATATCAAAATAGGACCACTATATGTTCCACTAGATATTGTCGTAGGTTATATCCCACTAGGATTTCATCCCTTTAACAGGCTCGAAGTGGATTCCATTGCACGAATAAATTTCGAATAAAGATGCAAGTGCTTTCAAGAAGTTTTAACATAATTCTAGACTCAATATGTATCTCGTACTATTGAAATATTGAAATCTTGATATCTTGATACTCATGAGTCATCAATCTTGATATCTTTAGTCTTGAATCTCTATACAGTACAGTCTTCAATCTTGATACCTGCATGTTTATATCCTGCATATACATTTATATCTAAACTATAATACTAGTATTTATATTTTATAACAAGTCCTAAGGTTGTTGTCATCAAAATCATCATCTCAAGGACTAACAGGGACTGCACTTCCTCTGGTATTCATCTTTAAGGATTCGAGAATCTTCATCTTCCAGGAAAATGCATTACTTCATCGGGGAAAGACCGATTGAGATTCAGAGTTCCTTTCTGCATTGAATTAATCCTAGGTTATTAATGTAGTCACTATATTAATATTTTCTACCTAACAAAAAGACCCATTGTGTGTTAGGGACACATTTGCAAGTACAAGCGACAATTCACTTCACATAACATGCTTTCGCATACCATGCACAAGACACAACATGCATGCATATATAAGATATTATCTACCTCCAGTCAATGTATGGGGTTTGATGGGTCGATACACATCAACATTTGTTAGATACTATACATCGACCGCGCCAGGGCGAGATACACTAACAACACATTTATAGAAAAACTTAAAAAAGTTGCACATGCCTTATAACGCCCGTTTCATGAGTCTAGTTTCCAGTATAGATATGGCTGCCTAACACTCATATAAATTTATCGCTGCTACAACCGCTTCTACTACTAGCTCTTCGACTATGGCATCTAGCTCCATGTTGGCATCGTCCACAATGGAAGCCGAAGGACCATTTAATACTCAAAGAGAGCCCGTTGCTGCATTTTCTTTGATGATAATTGAAAAATCTCACAATAGTGCTACTTTAGACGTAGCCGTGAGTGCAGTAGTTGTACTCAATAACCCACCAGATTCTCTACCTTTTCATCTTACCATTGGGCATCTCCGCCTTATCTACGACAAACACGTTATCTTGGAAAATGAAGTTAGACTTCCATAATCATTTGAGTAGGTTTACAATCCACTTGTTGGCTACATGGATTGCAATAGGCTAATGTGCCTCTTCGATGACTTTCCTTCATTCAACCCATTCATACTCCATATTCTCCAATCTCTTTGGGTTTCTGCTTCTCAACTGCAGTTGATTGCTTATTTTGTTCTTAACTTATATATTCTCTTCGGATGCCATTTCAAGCGGGAGCCAAGATTGGCATACATTCGCTATTTACATAATTTGAAGTAATGGTTCCCTGACATCTCCTATATCTTCTTTGAGGCACACCTCTCCAAACGAGTCATTGTTGACCTCCACAAAAAAAGAAGCGAGTTTAAGAAAATATACTTTTTCCTTATGTTCCTCGTGAGATTTGCTTAAAGATGACTCATTGGACGTAAGTCCTGATAGAGTAAGGTGTATGCTCTAAGACCGATTATGTAATTTTTTACATATATCTAACTCAATAACCGATCTTGTTCGAAATTAGAGGTGTTTTCTATCTACTATATATTTGGTATAATGCATTATGTTAATTAATTAATTAATTTGAAGTATAGATAATAGAGATTCTAAAATGGTATGTTTTATGATGTGGTTATAAAATATTGTAACCATGGGTAATTTATCGCAATAAAAATAAAATATCGTTTTAAATATTCCTATTTAAGATGCATCGAGATTAGATATCGATACATCTATTGAGGCTAGAGTACGTAACGCTCTCAAATGTTGGGCAGCGAATACTTATGGATGTTAGGGGCACTAAGGGATTATGTATTGATGGTTATTGGAGGACTATGGAATGACCTACTCGATAGTTTTCTATTGGTTAATATGTCAAATAGAAAATATTAATGCGACAAAATTACATTGTTCTCTTGAATTGAGAATACCGTTGAACTTCAATGTGAAAGCTCCACTTTGAGTATAATTAAACCATGGCACGACGTCCGTCGAATGACTATAGTTGGATCAAGTGGAAGCATTAGAAGTGAAAATATTATTCAAAAGAGGATTCATCCCCTTAATTATATGAGATCAGTATCACAGGCAACTAAAATCAACTCAAAGTCAAAATCTTTAGTCAGATTAGTATGGTTAATAATAACTATAATTGTTGAAGCAAGGACTATGTGATTGGACTAAAGAATTGAATATGGACAATATTGGAATTTTGATTATTACCAAATTGCATAAGTCCAAAGTGATATAGTTTTAATGAAGAGAATTGGTGTAAATAATTAACACTACCAGGTAATACTTAATAAAGTAAAATCAGATTTTTACTGAAACTAAGTAAGCGATAAATTTAGCCATAATATCTCACCACCTATTAAGTGAAGTAATAACGTTAATATTTGAATTGTTTGATATTAATCGCTGACCGAATTTGCACCTAAGAGTCATACAACTAAAATGTTGAATACTCTTGTTACCACCCGATTTAATTAAATTATAATTATTATAACTAATTAAATTAATTAATATTAATGAAATATTAATTATTACCTTTCCTTGGATGTTTATTGATCAATATTAAATATGTGTAAATATAATAGTAATAATCACATTAATCGATATACAATATCGATACACATTTAAACTGAATCAAATGTTCTAATTATTGATTTGGCTTGAATTGATTTTAAGGCCCATGAAGAAGGTTGTTATAGTCAGTTATAGTGGTGTGGTTAGGCTGGCCATATGTGGACATAGAGAGGCTTGGTTTTCAATTAAAGAGGAGAAATGTAAGAGAAAAATAGGGATCTAGATCCGCATTTTTCTCCTTAATGTCTCCTCTATTAAAGGCTCTTTAACCCTCATTTTGTTACAATATATGTAAATCATGAAATGAATATGCTTTTATGTTGTTTTGTTTAGTCCCACATTGTGGAATATGTTAAATCCCTAGCTCTGAAGCCTTTATATAAAGGAGGCTATGCAATGTAAATACAGGTCTAATTTTAGGAATGAATAATATATCTTCTGCCTCTCTCTTTAATGACTTCTACTTTCTTCATTTTATAACACGTTATCAGCACGATCTCTAAACTAAAAAAATTATAGATTTGAATTGTGATAATCTAGAAGACTGAATCTACTTTGCTTTGCAGATCTAATTATACATCTCAAGATGATCTCATTCAATCATAGATCTAATTTTTTGATCTCATTCAACTAGAGATCTTATATTCCAATTTTTTTTAGATCTTTTGATAGATCTTGATATCATGCTCAAATGATATGTCTTTGAGATCTATATATCTTAGTCATCAGATCTATTCTTTTTCATGTTTATTCATCCATTTCTCTTATTTATTTATTGAAATCAAGTATGACTTCTGTGATTATTTATTATTACACATCTTTTAGTTGAAAGCAATTTTATTTATTCTGTCAGAATTTGTACTTGATAAATATTCAGTTTGAATTGATTCAATTTTTAACAAGTGGTATTAGATCCACTCATTTTTTATTTCATTATGAATTTTTGATTTTTTTTAAAGTTTTGAATCGACTTTATTTATAAGTCAATGAATTCTTATAATATCTCACTCAAATTTCAGATCTATTTGATTTATGTATGAAAGATTTTTTTGTTGATAATTTTGGATTTGGTTTGAAGCTAAGTTGTTTTTCCTAGACCAAAAGGTAGCTTCTGATGTAGAAAGCAAGATCTAAATGATCTGTATGTAGTTTGTGTAATTAAATAAAATTCTAAAATGTTTTTATTTTTTAGAAATAATCTTAGTTCCCTAAATTTACGAGGTAACATTTGAAGATTTACATGTTTGTTTTGCTATATTTGGTAAAGAAATGAAGTTAATTTTCTTATAAGGGATATAATTTGGATCTGAGATGTATAGTATTTATGAGTATGAATGATATGGATAGATTTGAGATGATAATGTTGTTTATTTTAGAAATTTTAATTATTGAGAATAAACTTTCTCTTTAAGATATCCATTTTAATTTTATTATTGAGTAATCATGAACCTAGATATGAAATGAAATTATGTTACTTTAACTATTGTTTGTTCAATTGATTCAAATATATTTATAATGACATCATTTTGTTGTGACAGTGGTTATATCTTAGATCACATAAAGGTTAAATGCATTTATTTTTATCATAAATGTATTAAATGCATTGGTTATTATAAATTAAATAATATTTTATATTTATGTTTGGAATAAGAATTTATGTACGATGTACTATTTGATGTATTTATTTTGACAAGTAATGTCTGGCATAATGGAAGAATTAGGTTTAACAATAACTTGAAGTTGTGGAAAGAAATTATTTTAATAGGTGTTGTATAACTCAAAATCCAAGACCTGAAGTCTTGAATTATGAAAAGACTGATAAAGTTTAAAAGCTTGAATTCTTATCGGTATCTTTTCTTTTAATTTGTCAAAATGTACAAGCTTCTAAATAGGAAGTTTACACAAAATTTGAGAACCTAAAGTTCATAACAAATTAATGAACTTGAAGTTCATGAATTAGAAGCTCGAAGCTCTACTGAAATTGTGTAAGATGATAAGGTTGTACTCTTGAAGAAGTTAAAGGAAATTTATAAATCATCCCAAAAGAGATGTTTTAGAGATTTACTTATATTTATATTGCAAAATCCAACATCCCAGAAGAGATGTTATAGGAATTTTATTTTTGTTACATTGCAATCTAAAAAGAAATACTATATTCCCTTAAGGAATAATGATATAAATTTTTTGAAGCAATAACAATAATTTATCCAAAAAACCCAATGTTACACTCCAGAAGTAGCGGTTTTATCTCTTTCATCTTCCTTTCAGTTGGTGAATCTATTTTTGTCACTATATTTAAAGTTTGATGTGCCATTTTAAAAACTGTTACAACAAAAATATCCAGCATGGATATTTTATGCTACTGTAAAAGTAGTAATTATGTAATTAATATAAAATAAATATTGTATATTGATATGGAATTCCAATAGTGCATATATATCTCTCTAGAAGAGAAAGTTCACTCTAGAAGTGGTGATACTAAAATATCTCTAGAAGAGATTTATAAATTTGAAAATGATAACATATCTCTAGAAGAGATTTATTTATATATTTGGTAATCTTATTAAACCAAATAAGTGTACATAAATATGATTACGGAGGATCCTAATTTAGTTTAGATTAGATCCAAAAGGTTTAAGATTATCTCAAAAATACATTGTGCTATGTTCATATGTCTAATTATACCATAAAGGTCATATTCTTAGTTATTATTTCATAAGAAATATTATATGCATAATCATTTCTTGAAGAAATATCTTTAATATTCTCTCGAAGAGATGGTCTATATTTTAAATCATAATTTTCATGCAAGCTATGCATAATATTTGATTATAATTCATCCCTTCTCCACCAATCAATCCATATAAGCGCCTTTCCATATTTTCAAGGGTAGTTTTGCATTTTCAAGGAAATTAATTAATGCAATTATTGAGATTTCTAGAGCTATCAAATGGATGTAAATAAGAAATTATAGTCGCTTTTATATATTATATTTGGTTATCTTTTACTATTTTGCAGTAATGTTTTTATTCTTTCACTGTAACCACTATCATATATGAGTTCTTATTTTATAAAATGCATAATTATATACCCATAAAAAATATTTTGATGCTTATGCATTTTTATTTCCACTGATAGTTGGTAATATGATAAACATAGCCAAGCTTAAATTAAATACTTTGGACTTATTAGGAGATAACTTTTTGTCATGGATATTGGATGCTGGCATTCAATTACAATCTCAATGCTTAGAATATGCCATTAAATATGATAATAATATGTTCTAGTAGGACAAAACAAAGACTCTTATATTTTTAAGGTTTCATATCCACGACAATCTTAAAATAAGGCATTTAATTGAAAAAAATCATCTTTACTTATGGAGCTCCCCGAAGGAGCGTTATGACAATTAGAAGATGGTCACACTTCCAAACACTAAACAAGAGTGGTTGAACCTGAAGTTTCAACCAGTTGGAAGTTGATGCTTGTATGTTTTTATTTTCAGAACTAATTGAAATAACATACCGATGAATGTTGTGTTTTATCCCGTAGTTTATTTTATTTTATTTTGGATAGTATTAGCATTTATTTAATGCTTAAAATTTTTAATAGTTGACTAACTATATTGGCTTTAATTCTTAAGATATGGACCACCAATATTTGAGTGATAATATATGCCTACTAGATAGTGCAATGACTCATATGATTTTGAAAAACCAGAAGTTTTTCCCTGAGCTATCTGAAAATATTTTAGCTAAAAATTTCAACCATAGCAAATTTGCTATATAATTGAAGGGTCCAGAAGAGCCCATATAGTATTACCAAATGGTACATATATCTTAATTCAAAATAGAGCATACTCAAGCAAATTTAAAAGAAATTTGTTGAGTTTTGAGGATAAATAAATGAATGGCTACCATATTGGAACTATAATGAAAACCTCAAAGAATATCTTTGTGTTATCTCTACAAATTGAAAGTTGGAAGCTTATTTTACAAAAATTTATACAATTTCAACTGGATTATATTTCACGAAATTTGGCATAATTGAATCCCATATTTAAACATCAGCCAGAAGCCCACAAATATCACTTGAATGCATCTTATCGATTAATAAAGGGATCGTCCTCCTATTATTAATATGTATGGTGTATTTTCTAGTAGTAATATGATAATGGATCAAAATGAGAATCCAAAGATGATTATTATTTAATGTGACAATGTTGTCAACATTGAGGGGGAGGATATAGGGATACAAGTTCATTTTGATCATCAGTGTCAAATATTTGTTAACATGTATAATGATGCAAAATATTAAGTACCTTGAATAAATTATTAATAATATCTCTAGTAGACTTTCTCCAGTATAGATTTGAATCTATAATAGATCAAAATGTGTAAACCACATCTGAAATATAGTACAATAGTCAGTTTGAAATACTTTTGGAGTAAGTAATAAAGATGCCAAATAAAAAATATGAGTGTTCTTGAAGAAACACTTAGGGTGCTTTTGAAGAGACTAATGACATGATTGTCAAATAACCCTAGAAAGTGGTTTAGGTGCCTAAAACATGATAATCAAAGAGATCTCAATAAACCATGTCTAAAATTGACAAGAAATAATTATTGATGATAAATTTATAAATAATAAAGCGCTTATGTTTAGAGATAGATTAAGAATCTTGAATTAGAGGAAAGCATGACTGGCCATCATGAATCCTTTAATAGTAGAGAAATATGGACATGTAGTCCGCAAAGTACCAAAAGTACTTGAAATGCTTAATATACCCCGAAGTTATAAATGTAGTTTAAATCATATTAGATAATGAAAGTATACAAATTCTTGAACAATATAAATAAGTTTTGTTGTTATAAAGAATGCAAAGGACAAGGAGAGTAGATTTCAACCTACTTTTAAGTATTGTTGTAATGAAAATCTTGATATAATTCATGATGAGTAGATTACTTCCTATTTTCAAGTATTATTGTAATGAAAATCTTAAACCCATTAAAGTGCTAGTTGCGATATGCAAATCTTATTCAAATATATAAATTCCTGAAGAATACAAATAACTTCGATGATTGTAAAGAATGCAAAGAACATGGACTATAGATTACAACCTTCTTCTAAGTATTGCTGTAATGAAATTCTTAATGCACTTCAAGATGAGTAGATTATTTTCTGCTTTTAAGTATTGTTGTATTGGAACTTTTAATATTCATCAAAGATGTAGTTGCAATATGTAAAACTGATTTGAAGCATAAAAGTGAAAGCATGCGATGTGTTTTTCACAATGGTAGCAGACAAAACGCATAAAATGCAAATCATATTTGAAAGAAATAATCTTGGAAATTTTTATTGTTATTTATGGATCCAGAAGTATCTATAACCAATTTAAGTTATCGAAAGATGAATGCAAATTCAGAGGAAACTTTTAAATCAGGGGGAGCATACATAAGCATTTTATAATGCACTCTTTTTCCTTAACTAAGATTTTTCCAACTGGGTTTTTATTAGTAAGGTTTTAATAAGGCATTATCTTGATCCAGAAGTATCAACTCTCTAGTAACATTTAAAAATAGGTTGCAATGTACTCTTTTCGCTTATTTAAGATTTTTTTCCACTGGGTTTTTCTTACTAAGGTTTCAATGAGGCATTATCTTGATCTAGAAGAATCAAACGTTTTTTCAAGAAATAATCTCAAATATGTTAGTTAAATTATATTTTATCCTTGACTAAGGTTTTTTCCATAGGATTTTCCTTTGTAAGGTTTTTAATGAAGTATTGTATTGATCCAGAAGTACCAATCTCTATTTGATTCTGTAAATTATTGAAATATGTAATACTAAATTGTACTCATTTTCCTTCACTAAGATTTTTCCCATAGGGTTTTCTTAGTAAGGTTTTAATGAGGTATTAGTTTGATCCAAAAGTATCAAACATCATTTGAAGAAATGAGAAAATAAGATTTGTCATTGTACTATTTTTTTTCTTCACTAAGATTTTTTCCATTGGGTTTTTCTCAGTATGGTTTTGATGAGACATTAGTTTGATTCAGAAGTATCAAACTTTATTTGAAGAAATGAGAAAATAAGATATGTCATTGTACTCTTTTTTTCCCTCTAAGATTTTTCCCATTGGGTTTTTCTTAGTAAGGGTTTAATGATGCATTATATTGATCCAGATGTATCAAACTTTTAGAAGGAATATCATTTTTAGTATGATATTTATGATTTCACAAATTGCACTCTTTTTCTCTTTCAAGGTTTTTCCCATTGGGTTTTCCTTATAGAGGTGTTTAGTGAGGCAACATACAATATCTATATCGACTGAATCGATAAATGCAAGCAAGATAATAATGAGGGGGAGCAATCATGATACACGTTTCGAAATGGAAAATTTCAAGTTATCAGAGCATTCAAGATTTTGATGACGCATATTCAATGGGGAGTGTTACAATATATGTAAATCATGAAATGAATATGCTTTTGTGTTGTTTTGTTTAGTCCCACATCGTGGAATATGTTAAATCCTTAGGTCTTAAGCCTTTTTAAGGAGGCTATGGAATGTAAATACAGGTCTAATTTTAGGAATGAATAATATATCTTCTACTTCTCTCTTTAATGACTTCTACTTTCTTCATTTTATAACAACTTTATTATTTTACATTTTTTCAACTCAAGACCAGATAAGGTTTGCCTCTCCCACTCTCCATACCTAAAATATTCAAGATTTAAAACATCAAACAAAATGCAATTCAATTATCGGCGTTAGCTGCATTCAAAAGGTAGCAATTTCTGGATTCAGGATTTAATTCAAGGAGTGTATAGAGTCAGCATTTCTAGTTGTATCAATTAGGCTTTGATGAAAGTTAATAACCTACTTTATACCATATATATTATTCATTATGTAATTATATTATCGTTTTTTATATGCTCAATATCACGATTTGCATATATAAATGATGTCACCATTAGATGGAACACACATACACACACACATATGCTACTATATGCTTGTGGCCAAAAAATTTAAAAAACATTTTTTTTTCATTTTTTGAATTCAATATATGTATGCGTGTGTATTAAATTGATTTTAATACATAGAAAAAAAATATTACCATATCTATATATATAATGTACATATTTTATTTCATTAATCTTATATAAACATATGTTGTATTTGAATGACAAAAATAATTTTTTATATAAATATTAAAAACCATATATGTGTGTGTGCGTGCGCATGCGTGTATAAATAAGTGTGTGTCTTTTGATTTATAATTAAATTTAAATTTATGCAAAATAAATTCATGAAAAATTGTATAATAATTTAGCAAAACCTACAATAAGATTTAAAATTATTTTTGGATTTTTAATTTTATTATTTTATTCAATTATTTCCATACAGAAATCAGCAATTAACTAAAAAGGTTAAAAACCCAAAAAAAATCTATATGGCCGAAAACATTTTCACACATATGTAGTTATATAAAAATAATTTAAACAATATTTAATATTTAAAATACACACATACACACTCTTTATATATGTCACTTTATAGCTTTAAAATATTTCATGCATATGTATACATATTTAAATTAATTTATTGTATTAAATTTGGAATTGTTTTAAATATATATATTTATTTAAATTAATTTAATATATTACGATAATGTAGGCTTGAAATATATATATATATACCATTTTATAAATTTTACATGTAATAATTATTATTTTACAGTATAAAAAATTATATATATATATATATATATATATATACATACACATATATTTTAACAGCACTCACGTACACAAAGGGGTTAATATTTCCATTGCGGTGTAAATCTAAGCATCTATACATAGGCATGTCAAATCATGTACACTTTATTATGTTGTATGTAAACGTGCATACATATGTGTATACAATACGCATGTATTATATAATATACTATGAATATCATAACAAATGTACCTTAACTATAAATAAGATTAAATATTGACATTATGTAAAATAAATTTAGAAAAGATCTAATTAAATTTAGACTTCATAGGTCGAAGAAGATCCAAAATAGAATAATTTTTTTGAAATTTACCCATTTATCCCACTGCATGCTAGCCCGGTTTCAACAAATTCTGCATCTAATATTCCAAAATTCATATCATTTACCTTCACTTCACTCGAATTCCTTACTCATTTTCATCCCATTTGCAAAGTTACCAAATATTAGTTATAATTGACGCTATCTGAAACACAATTGCTGACCTAAAAGCTATCCTAGAGCTTAGGCATTGTGCTTCCTTCCACCTCGCTGATATAATGCTTTGTCGGTTCTGTCTTCTTTACAATGGACAAATTGGATCTTTTAAGAACGTTCAATGCTTAGAAATCTAAGAGTTGGACCTCAACCCCCCAGGCAAGCACCGATCGATGTTGGCCAGCATAGACAAGCTCTGGCTAGAAGGGGAGTCGTCGACGTAGAAGAATAAAAGAGCATGGACGAAGAAATCGAAGAGGAAGAGTATGAAGAGGAGGAAGAAGAAGAATAAGAAGAAGGAGAGGATGCCTGAGAGGAGTCATCTAGGGAGCAATAATATTTGAGAAACTACATTCCAGACTCCTTGGTTTCAACCTTTTAGGGGAGACGCTCCTGAAGTTGCCAATGGTCCATCGCCTACTGTCAATGAGAGAGAGGTGCAGTTGAGAGTTAGGTTGGAGCAGAAGTTAGAGTGAACCGATGAAGGCGAGATTTGCGAGCTTAGCAATTCTTTTCAACGGTTTAAAGAGTCGATGTTGCATTACCTTGGTGGAAATTTGAGCCATCCAAAATAGAATTGAGGTTATTTCTTTATGTTTTTGTATATTGTAATCATGTTTTGATCAGTAATGCATTATTCAAACTTGTTACAAATTGTTGGAACTTTTGGATGTAGTGTTCATATATGTTGAAGTGATGTGAGGACTTGTTGTAGTAATTGATGTTGTGTTTGGAATTAATGTTGTGTTAGAAGTTATTTATTGTTGGTTATTTTTATTTTTATTTTATATCAACAGTAAGACTTAAGTAGAACACTTATTTTGATGTCTTGAAAGGTTGGGCCTAAGGCTTCTAGAACCACAATCTAAAGATCTTACTACTTGAGCCAGTGGTCCTTGACATTATTTAATATTGGTTATCGTAATTTATTTATCAATAAACTACCTATGATTGATAACACTAACTATTTGGCATGGCCGGTTTGGCTATATATAAGTTTATATTGATTTGTGTTTAAGGGAAAGAACACGGTAAAAATATAACAAAAAACTATGGCAATGGATCAGAATGACGTATGAGAATCCAAATTTTAGGGAACTCATAATCCTAGTATCCAAAAACACTTGCATGAAAAATCCGTAAATATGACATCGAAAAACTATACGTGGGAAATCCATAAATATGGTTTCAGAAAACGTAAGCATAGGAAATTCGTGGATATATGACGTCGAAAAACATAGGCATATGAAGTCTATCGAATATCATCGAAAATTGTGACATAGTGTGACGACTTGCCTTTCTAACCCCAGAAAAACGTATCATCATAAGGAAGAAAGGGATAGAAATAGAAAAGAATAGAAATAAAGAAACAACAACATCAGAATCTCACAGCGGAATGGAAAAAAATATAATACATCACATAACTATTACATAGTTATACATACATCAGAGTTATACAATATCACACGACAGGACTGTCATATACATATTTGCAATACATACATCCAAAATACAACATACACTAACTGCACAGTGGAACTATATAGATAAATACATACATCTGGTCTTCTTTTCCAAAGCTCCTCTAGAAACTCCACACTCCAAATACCTATCACTTGGCTACTCATAAAATTTGAGTACCCAAGAGTTTATGAAAAACAGAATATAAACTTCGGGTAAAACATGGGTCTGGTGTGAGTAAACGGGTTAAAGTTGTTAAACTTTGAAAACCATTTGAAAACAAAGGTATCACGTAAGACTCTCCACACATAAATACGGGTAAGTTTTTACCTTATGCTAACCAAAACATTTTATAGGAAATCCAGTGATATTATAATAGTGTCTAGGGTTTTCAAGTAAATAGGAAATAGCCGAAATTGTTACATCTATTAAATTCCCGCTACTAGCCACAAAAGTGGGTAATACAAATCAAAACCGTAGGGTCTCGTAGGGAAATAGGTTTCCAACAATGGCAGGGCTACTGGGGTACCGCCCATCACAGTACGGGGCCTAGATCACCATACCGAGGATCACTCCCGACACCCAACAATACAAGGCCGGAACCATTCCTTACTGAACAGTCCCGAACAAGATAACCCCGCAGTTGTGGCCAACAACTGCCCACACAGCCGAAATAAAGGGACATCTAGACAGGGGTATACCTCGTCCTGCTTGGGCATGACCCACCTAACCTTGCTGCATCTCCCATGTTTTAGCCATTCCCAGTTGATGAGGCTGGAGGCTGCGATTACCTTTGAAGAACATATCTCATAAAATGCTCATCGTCCGCCTGACGATGTGTTGAAAGCATTCAATCCATACAACTTCGTTCCGGGTTCGAACGAAACCAAAGGCATTATCTCGTTACACTCGTTTTGGAATCACCATCAGAGTTAACGACGATAACCCTTGTATTCTGAAACACCATCTCGATCTCCAATTGAGATATCACGACCTATCGTTTAACTTGGATCGATGTGGTTTTCGGAATATCGAATTGATACCCGATCCTGGTCTCATCGAAATCCAAACGCCATTTTAAGGGCCAAGTTGTCTACTTAGTCTTAATAGTTTAAATCAATACTTAGAATTTACATAACAGGTATCACGAAAAAATCATACACGGTCATCACAGATATATCCAGAATATATCACAACATATCACAGAATATCGCTAAACAGATACCAGAGTCAATCAAACAGAATTATCAATTTGTATCAAACAGATTTGATTAACTTAACTTAATTAATTACTTAAGAATAAATTATTATTATTCTGTTTAATTAATTACTAATTAAATTATTAAATATTATTAATTATTACTTAATTACTTACTTAACTAATTGATTCTTAATTATTAATTAATAATCTTAATCGTTAATTAATAAAAGTTAATTACTTATTTAATTACCATAAATTATTTAATTAATCATTTATATTAATTAATTTATCATTTAATCCTTAATTAATCACTTAAATTAACTACCCTTTATTTATTAATTAACTTTAAGTAATTAATTAAATTTCTTATTTTAAAATTAATTTAAACACAAAATCAATTTCTAATTACAAATTTATTTAAAGTTATTAATTTAATTTCAAGTATAAATTAATTTACATTTTTAATCACTTGCACTTTAAATTAATTTAACCATCTTATATTTGAAAACTCTATCAATGATTTTAAATCAAATCTTAGCTTTAAATTTGTCAATACTACAACTTTATTTAACAAAATAGCTTAAAGCTCGAGACAATCCCTGCTTTTTCTCGCATACACTCTCTCTACTATTTCTTCTTCTTCTACCTAATCTTTCCTTCTTCTCTTTTTTTTATTTTGGCTTAAGTAAAAAAACAACCTGCAATTATACGATCTCGCACGCGCACCTGGGTTCGAACTCGTGTCAAACCTAAATTTTCTCGAGCAATATCACGCGACAATTCCCAACACCAACCCAGACCACCCAAATGCTAAGGTGCACATGTACGGTGGTTCGCCTCCCCTCCAGCAACCCTCATCGCCACCCACAAACCACAATTCGGCCCTATAATCGAAAACAAAACCCAGATTGTTACGAATTGATCGAAAAAAAATTTTCGCCTGTATCTCGAACCAAAGCTTGAACATCCCACCGAAAATCGCCAAAATCTACAAACACTGATCACCGGAGGCAAAGCCCCTTCGCCAACGCCATGTCGAGACCCTCGTCAACCACCTCTTCGTAGCGCGTACGACTCGATCAAGCTATGACGACGAAAACAATAATTTACAGTATACAGGAAAAACTTGAGCTAAACCCCTATTTTTGCTTCATCCTACAAATTCTTGCATTGGAAAAATTATTTAGCATTTTCATATGTTAGTTCATCTGCAAGCTTGCTTCACAATAAGTTTCAACAATTAAAATTTGTTGAATCCACTGATATTGACAAAAATGCATCTTTTATTCATTTTCGAACTGCACCTTAAATATTGAACTAAAAATCATCATTTTCATTTTAAAAATCCTAACTTTGTATATAGATTCCAGCTAGGTATTTGAATCAGCAATTTAGTATACTTGAATTTAACACAAATTAAATGATTTCCCTATAAATCACTTTCCAGTGAGTATACTCCATTGGCAGGTTGAACAAGTTTAAAAACTTGATTTATATTCAAACAACATGTTTTGTTTTAAAAATATAAGCGTACAAATAATCGAATGAGAATATCTTGTATTTTGAATGGTTTACTTGACTCTGTAACTACACTAAAACTTCATATTCAAATTTGACAGGAAACTCATACTTGAACACAAAATTGAAAACCAAATACATAGGGCGTCATAATATTATCAACACATCATACACACAAGTGAACTTAAGACTTAAAGGTTTTGTTTACTCACCAAAATATTAGTTGAAACAGAAATCAAAGATTGAAAGGCTGCAGTTGAATTTCCAGAAAGCTTCCCTTGTTTTGCTGTTTGAATTTTGTTTGTGTTGCAAGGAAAAACTGTTTATTTTACTTTCTTCTTTTCTTTTCAGGTTTGCTTTTAAGTTTCTAAATTATGTGAACGAACAAAAATAGTATGATGTATAAATAGAAATGGCTTGGATAGAAAGATTTAACTAGACAGCCTTACTTGGTTTGATCAGATTTTGTATTAAATTTTGTGCAATATGAAATGATGTTGAAATTTCAGCTGTAAGATTTTCTTGACACAAAGTTGTGCTAATTAATGCATGTGTCCTCAATTATGTTTTCATATAATTAATGGTTACTGATATTTGTATTTTGTACAAAGATATTTGTATATGCATTTGTAGTGAATACTTTGTTTTCTTATGTATACATAATTTCACAACAGCATGATATAATCTTTGTTAAAGATTTTGTGTTGCATAAATATATGTTACAGGTTATTCTTTTTAACTTATCTTATATGTTTGAGTAAAGTTAACATAGTTATTGTTTTGACTATATTAGTTGTATTCTATTTGTAATTTAATTTTTCAGGCATTTGATTCATAACATTGTGTTTGTAAATTTTATATTTCTATTTGTAACTTATATTTTATAATTAAGTTTTATACTTACTTTTAGTATGTTTATGTTTATAACCATATATATTGTTTTATACTTACATTTAATATTTATATTTAATATTGATATGATTGTTTATATATTTTTTAAACATTATTATTAAAGACTCCATTAATATTCATATTATATCAAATATTAAAAATATATAATCTTTGATTTTTATTGAATAAGACAAATTTTGTTATAAACATTTTTAAAAGATTTTATTTTAAGTTTTCAAATCAAAACTTCCTTTATAAAGCATATATAACTGATAAATGATCAAGATTCCATCAGTTTATAAAATTGAAAAGCTTGTATTTCATTTAAATTAGATTAAATATTATTAAAATATACTGTCAAAATCTCGGGTCGTTACATTCCTACCCCTTACAAGAATTTCGTCCCCGAAATTTAAAACAACAGTTAATTCAAAAGCTTTTATATTAACAATCCAAACATACATATCATCCATACAATAGCAAACAATCAAACAGTCTATTCTAACAAACATCACTAGCTATCCGAGCACAAATCCGGATAAGCTTTCCTAAAACTATCGAGAGTTTCCCAGGTACAATCTCTGGGATCCTCAATGCAATGTACCTTGACGAGTTTCACCACTTTGCTCCTGAGTTGCTTCTCATCTTGATCCACAATTCGAACTAGATTTCTGACTACAGTCAAATTGGGTTCCACTTCCAAATCTTCCTGAACTACTGGTTCTACAACCAGTGATGGATCATGAACAAATTTTCTCAGATGCGATACATGAAATACATTATGAATCCCAGACATCCGTTCTGGCAATTCAATCCTGTAAGCTACTGCTCCAATTCTTTCCAGCACTCGGAATGGTCCAATGAATCTCGGGGCAAGTTTTTCCGTCTTTCAGTATCTTATAGCACCTTTGATTGGGGAAACTTTGATAAACACCAAATCTCCGATCTCAAATTCCAATGGTCTTCGTCTTCTATCTGCATACTTCTTCTGACGATCTTGAGCAGCTTTCATCCTTTTCTTAATAAGTTCAACCTTCGCAGAAGCTTCTCGAATTAGATCGGGCCCGAGCACAAGATGATCCTTCGATTCTATCCAATAGGATGGGGATCTACACGGTCTTCCATACAGAGCTTCATAAGGAGCCATCTTAATACGTGCCTGATAACTGTTATTATAAGAGAATCCCACTAGATGAAGATGGTCTTCCCACGATCTACCAAAATTCAAAACACAAGCTCGCAGCATATCCTCGAGAATTCGATTAAGCCTCTCTGTTTGTCTGTCTGTCTGCGGATGATAGGCTGCACTTAATCTCAAAACTTGTTCCCATTGCTGATTGCAGAGCGTTCCAGAATTTGCTAGTGAAAATAGGATCACGGTCACTTACTATACTGACAGGAGCACCATGCAATCTGACTATTTCCTTCAAGAAAATTTCTGCCAGAGAAGCTGCAGTACGAGTTTCCTTAACCGATATAAAATGGGCACTCTTAGTTAAACGATCCACAATAACCCATATTCTATCATTTCCTTTCCTGGTTCTAGGAAAACCGTCGATGAAATCCATCGAAATCATTTCCCACTTCCAACTGGGATTTCCAAAGGCTACAATAATCCGGCTGATTTCTGTTGATCTCCTTTAACTTGTTGGCAGATGGCACAACTATTCACGAATCTAGCTATATCCTTATTCATATTCGGCCACCAGAAAACTCTCCTCATATCCTTATACATCTTCGAGATTCCCGGGTGAATATTCAATTTGGAGCGATGAATCTCAGATAAGACTTCCTGCTTCAGATCCCTATCATTCGGAACACAGACTCTCCTGTTAATCCTTAATGTTCCTTGGCCATCAATTTCAAAACTGGGACACTGACCCTTTCTAACTCTTTTGATGATCCTTCTCAAAATCTTATCAGATTCTTGCTTACTTGAGATCTTTTCAATAAGAGATGGAACCACTTCCAGAAGAGATAGGACTGCGTTCCTGCTAAGAGCATCAGCTACAACATTCGCCTTTCCCCGGGGTGTATCGAATATCCAAATCATAGGATGCTAGAAATTCGACCCACCGCTATTGTCTCAGATTAAGATCTTTTTGAGAGAAAAGATATTTCAACGGTTTGTGATCCGTGAACAATTCGAATTTCTCTCCTAAAAGATAATGTCTCCAAATCTTCAAAGCAAAAACAATGGCTAGCAGTTCAAGATCGTGCGTAGCGTAGTTCTTCTCATGTGGCTTCAACTGTCGACTCGCATACGCAATCACCCTTCCATTCTGCATCAATACTGCTCCCAATCCAACTATACAAGCATCAATATAAACCTCGAATTTTCTCTTTCCATCCGGAATAGAAAGCACTATTGCACTAGTTAGCCTTGTCTTCAATTCCTGAAAAGCTTCTTCACACTGGGGTGTCCACTTGAATTTTGCTCCTTTCCTTGTCAGCTTAGTCAGATGCGAAGAAATCTTGGAATAATCCTTAATAAATTTTCTGTAGTAGCCAGCTAATCCCAGAAAACTACGAACTTCAGATGGTGTCTCTGGTTGCTTCCATTCCAAAATAGTTTCAACCTTCGCTGGGTCTATAGAAATACCTTCATCAGAAACAATGTGCCCTAAAAATTTAACTTTCGGTTTCCCGAAATGGCACTTAGAAAACTTCGCCTTCAACACTTGCTTCCTCAGAGTTTTCAATACAATTCTCAAATGCTGCCTATGCTCTTCTTCAAATTTGGAGTAGACCATATCATCAATGAATACCAACACAAACTTATTCAACAAATCACGAAAGACTCGGTTCATCAGGTCAACAAAGTAGGCAGGAGCGTTGGTTAACCCGAAAGGCATAACCAACCACTCATATAAATAATTCGGTCCGCTAAATGCAGTCAAGGGAATACTGTCTTCAGCTACCCTCAACTGATGGAAACCTAAAGCTAGATCTAGTTGAGAAAGGATAGAAGCACCATGCAACTGGTCAAAGAGATCATCGATGCGAGGAAGAGGATATTTATTACGGATAGCCACTTTGTTCAATTCTCTATAATTCACATAGAACCTTAGTGATCCATCCGGTTTAGTGACAAACACCGCAGCAGAGCCCCAACAAGAAAAACTGGGCCTAATCAACTCCTTCTCCAAAAGATCCCGAATCTGCTTAATTAATTCCTCTCTCTCCCTAGGAGGCATTCTCCTACTGGGTTGAATCACCGGCACTGCTCCTGGAATCAAATCAATACGGAACTCTATTTCTCGATGTGGAGGCAGACACTTAACTTCCTCAAATACATCAGGAAAATCTTGTACCACATCGATATCTTCAATCTTCTCTTGAGAAGTCTTAATTCCATGCATAAGACTACTGAAGTGAATTCCAGAATTATCACATGACACTCTGGCAATTCTACCCAGATCAGTTTCCAGCGAAACTGTTCTATCTTCACAATTCAGAACTGTTTTATACTTATCCAGCCAATCCATTCCCAAAATAAGATCAAATCCCTTAAAATTCAACACATACGGGTCACAAGAAAAACTATGGGATATATAAGAAATCTTCAAGTCCTTACAGATCATATCTAATTTGGTCACCCCTCCTATAAGATTAGATACCAAGACAGGACTGTCTACAGAACTAGGGGTAAGAAAGAATTTTTCTACAGATTCCAGAGAAATAAAATTCAAAGAAGCACCCGAATCAAACAAAACTTTAATATATTTGCCATCTAAAAGTAAAGTACCTTCTAAAACCCCTTTGCCTTGAGAAGAAGAAGATGGACTGGCTTCCAAAGCAAAAACCTTATTCTGAGGCGCCCTCTGCAAAAGTGAACAATTCTTAACCATGTGACTAGGCTAATGACAATTGAAACTCAATGATCTCTGAACCATAGCTGATCCTGGACCACTCTGATGCGATCGTTGCTGCTGTTGCTGGAATCCTTTTCTAGGACATTTATTTTCCAAATTTCCTTCTTGTTGACAAATGTAACATTTGCGAGGTTCATTGTTATTTACAGGCTTCTTCTTGCTCGGCTTTCTCCATTTGAAATCGAACTTCCACGTATTTCGATTAGTTAAATTCCCATGTGAAGCTACAAGTGGTGCCACAGATTTCTTACCCATCAAATTCTCATATCTCAAGGCCATATCAATTAAATCGACAAAAGATCCTTTCAAAAGCATCGTCATCTTTTCATGAAATTCAGGCCTCAATCCTTGCACAAACTTTTCATTCTTTTTTAGGGGAGTATCAATGAGTCCTGGTCCATAGCAAGAAAATTCGTTAAATTTGGTCTCATACTCCGAAATAGACATGTTACCCTGCTTCAAATTCAGAAAATCCTGATACAATTGAGTTTTCCCTGCCATTGGCATAAACTTCTCCTCAAATAACTCTTTAAATCTGTCCCATGAAATGTCATCCTCAGAAATGTTTGCTACTGTTGCATCCCACCAGGCCGTTGCACCTCTCTGCAATTGTCACGATGCCATTTCTCTCTTCTGTTCATCGGACAACTTCATATTCCTATAGATGTGCTCACAAGAGCGTAGCCAAGCTTGAACTTCAATTGTCGATTCTGAACCTTTGAATGGTTTTCCTCCAAGATTATTGAAGTCTTTGCATAAAGCTGCAAACTAATCTAAGGCGGTACTGGATTTACAGCCTTACTTGCATTTTGACTTCGTCCATTATCAGTCGAGGTACTGGCCCTACCTCTGCCTCTTCTTCCAGAACTCATGTTTGCCACCTGGACAGGTAACTCAACAAATTTAGATAGATATATAATGATATGAAAATACAAATACGCACTCTCAAGATAAATATCACTCAGAGCCTAGATACTCGCTCAACCTAGCGCTCTGATACCAACTGTGACTACCCGCCTTTCTAACCCCAGAAAGACGTATCATCATAAGAAAGAAAGTGATAGAAATAGAAAAGAAAAGAAAGAAAGAAACAACAACATCAGAATCTCACAGCGGAATGGAAAAAAATATAATACATCACATAGCTATTACATAGTTATACATACATCAGAGTTATACAATATCATACAACAGGACTGTCATATACATATTTGCCAATACATACATCCAAAATACAGCATACACTAACTGCACAGCAGAACTATACAGATAAATAAATACGTCTGGTCTTCTTTTCCAAAGCTCCTCTAGAAACTCCACACTCCAAATACATGTCACTTGGCTACTCATAAAAATTTGAGTACCCAAGAGTTTATGAAAAACAAAATATAAACTCCGGGTCATACATGCGTATGGTGTGAGTAAACGGGTTAAAGTTGTTTAACTTTGAAAACCATTTGAAAATAAAGGTATCACGTAAGACTCCCCACACATAAATACGGGTAAGTTTTTACCTTACGCTAACCAAAACATTTTATAGGAAATCCAGTGATATTATAATAGTGTCTAGGGTTTTCAAGTAAATAGAAAATAGCCTAAATTGTTACATCTATTAAATTCCAGCTACTAGCCACAAAAGTGGGTAATACAAATCAAAACCGTAGGGTCTCGTAGGGAAAATGAGTTTCCAACAATGGTAGGGCTACTGGGGTACCGCCCGTCACAGTACGGGGCCTAGATCACCGTACCGATGATCACTCCCGACCCCCTACAACACAAGGCCGGAACCATTCCTTACTGAACAGTCCCGATCAAGATAACCCCGCAGTTGTGGCCAACAACTGCCCACACAGCCGAAATAAAGGGACATCTAGACAGGGGTATATCTCGTCCTGCTTGGGCATGACCCACCTAACCTTGCTGCATCTCCCCTGTTTTAGCCATTCCCGGTTGATGAGGCTTGAGGCTGCGATTAACTTTAAAGAACATATCTCTTAAAATGCTCATCGTCCGCTTGACGATGTTCTGAAAGCATTCAATCCATACAAGTTCGTTCCGGGTTCGAACGAAACCAAAGGCATTATCTCGTTACACTCGTTTTGGAATCACCCTCAGAGTTAACGACGATAACCCTTGTATTCTGAAACACCATCTCGATCTCCAATTGAGATATCACGACCTATCATTTAATTTGGATCGATGTGGTTTTCAGAATATCGAATTGATATCCGATCCCGGTCTCATCGAAATCCCAACGCCATTTTTAGGGCCAAGTTGTTTACTTGGTCTTAACAATTTAAATCAATACTTAGAATTTACATAACAGATATCACATATAAATCATACGCAGTCATCACAGATATATCCAGAATATATCACAACATATCACAGAATATCGCTAAACAGATACCAGAGTCAATCAAACAGAATTATCAATTCCTATCAAACTGATTTGATTAACTTAACTTAATTAATTACTTTAGAATAAATTATTATTATTCTGTTTAATTAATTACTAATTAACTTATTAAATTTTATTAATTATTACTTAGTTGCTTATTTAACTAATTGATTCTTAATTATTAATTAATAATCTTAATCATTAATTAATAAAAGTTAATTACTTATTTAATTATCACAAATTATTTAATTAATCATTTATATTAATTAATTTATCATTTAATCCTTAATTAATCACTTAAGTTAACTAACCTTTATTTATTAATTAACTTTAAGTAATTAATTAAATTTCTTATTTTAAAATTTATTTTAAACACAAAATCAATTTCTAATTAAAAATTTATTTAAAGTTATTAATTTAATTCAAGTATAAATTAATTTACATTTTTAATCACTTACACTTTAAATTAATTTAACCATCTTATATTTGAAAACTTTATCAATGATTTTAAATCAAATCTTTGCTTTAAATTTGTCGATACTACAACTTTATTTAACAAAATAGCTCAAAGGTTATAGGCTGATTCACCTAGAAATAAAACCCGAAGTAAACAAAACTTTTACTCAAGTAAAGCTCGAGACAATCCCTTCTCTTTCTCGCGTAAACTCTCTCTACTATTTCTTCTTCTACTACTTATCTTTCCTTCTTCTCTTTTTTTTATTTTGGCTTAAGTAAAAAAAACAGCAGTTATATGATCTCGCATGCGCACCTGGTTTCGAACTCGTGTCAAACCTAAATTTTCTCAAGCAATATCAGGCGACAATTCCCAACACCAACCCAGACCACCCAAACGCCACCGTGCACGTGCACGGTGGTTTGCCTCCCCTCCGGCAACCCTCGTCGCCACCCACAAACCACAATTTGGCCCTATAATCGAAAACAAAGCCCAGATTGTTACGAATTGATCGAAAACAAAATTTCGCCTGTAGCTTGAACCAAAGCTCAAACATCCCACCGAAAATCATCAAAATCTATAAACACTAATCACCGGAGGCAAAGCCCCTTCGCCAACGCCATGTCCAGACCCTCGTCAACCACCTCCTCGAAGCGCGTACAGCTCGATCAAGCTATGACGACGAAAACAATAATTTACAGTATACAGGAAAAACTTGAGCTAAAACCCTATTTTTACTTCATCCCACAAATTCTTGCATTGGAAAAATTATTTAGCAATTTTCCTATGTTAGTTCATCTGCAAGCTTGCTTCACAATAAGTTTCAACAATTAAAATTTGTTGAATCCACTGATATTGACAAAATGCATCTTTTATTCATTTTCGAACTACACCTTGAACTAAAAATCATCGTTTTCATTTTAAAAATCCTAACTTTGTATATAGATTCCAGCTAGGTATTTGAATCAGCAATTTCGTATACTTGAATTTAACACAAATTAAGCGATTTCCCTGTAAATCACTTTCCAGTGAGTATACTCCATTGACAGGTTTGAACAGTTTTAAAAACTTGATTTATATTCAAACAACATGTTTTGTTTTAAAAACATAAGCCTATAAATAATTGAATGAGAATATCTTGTATTTTGAATGGTTTACTTGACTCTGTAACTACACTAAAACTTCATATTCAAATTTGACAGGAAACTCATACTTGAACACAAAATTGAAAACCAAATACATAGGCCATCATAATATTATCAATACATCATACACACAAATGAACTTAAGACTTAAAGGTTTTGTTTACTCACCAAAATATTAGTTGAAACAGAAATCAAAGATTTTGTAGAAAGGCTTGAATTTCCAGAAAGCTTCCCTTGTTTTGCTGTTTGAATTTTTTTGAGTTGCAAGGCAAAACTGTTTATTTTACTTTCTTCTTTTCTATTCAGGTTTGCTTTTAAGTTTCTAATTATGTAAACGAACTAAAATAGTATGATATATAAATAGAAATGGCTTGGACAGAAAGGTTTAACTGGACAACCTTACTTGGTTTGATCAGATTTTATATTAAATTTTCTGCAATATGAAATGATATTGAAATTTCGGCTGTAAGATTTCCTTGACACAAAGTTGTGCTAATTAATGCATGTGTCCTAAATTATATTTACATATAATTAATGGTTTCTGATATTTGTATTTTGTACAAAGATATTTGTATATGTATTTGAAGTGAATACTTTGTTTTCTTATGTATACATAATTTCACGGCAGCATGATATAATCTTTGTTAAAGGTTTTGTGTTGTATAAATATATGTTACTTATCTTATATGTTTGAGTAAAGTTAACATAGTTATTGTTTTGATTATATTAGTTGTATTCTATTTGTAATTTAATTTTTCAAGCATTTGATTCATAACATTGTATTTGTAAATTTTATATTTCTATTTACAACTTATATTTTATAATTAAGTTTTATACTTACTTTTAGTATGTTTATGTTTATAACCATATATATTGTTTTATACTTAAATTTAATATTTGTATTTAATATTGATATGATTGTTTGTTTATTTTTTAAACATTATTATTAAAGACTCCATTTATATTCATATTATATCAAAAATTAAAAATATAGAATCTTTGATTTTTATTGAATAAGACAGATTTTGTTATAAACATTTTTAAAAGATTTTATTTTAAATTTTCAAATCAAAACCTCCTTTACAAAGCATATATAACTGATAAATGATCAAGATTCCATCAGTTTATAAAATTGAAAAGCTTGTATTTCATTTAAATTAGATTAAATATTATAAAAATATACTGTCAAAATCCCGGGTCGTTGCACATAGATAGAGATTCGAAAATAGTTCCATGTAATACGTGGGAAAAGCGTGGAAACCGTTTTCCACGTCTTTTTCTAATACCATAATTGGTGTAAGCACCATGTTAGAGTTTTGTTTTCCAACACCCCAACCATGACATTTTGATGTAGGGAAAGCTTATTTCTTTTGTAATGTGTAGCCACAAGTGAACCACAAAAGACAATCAAGCCCCACAACCTAAGAACATTTGAATTATAACATCTAACATTTGTAAAATACCTAAAACTTAATTTTGGTACCCTACCTCTAAAATTGTTGAAGTAATTTAATGAAATAAGTTCAACTAGTATCTGTTAAATGTTCATGGGATGTTTTTATAACGTATATAATTATAAACGTCTTTTTTTCGTAACTAATGGCATACGATTACGTAGGCCTGTAAATGGTCGAATATGGATTCAGATAGTGACATAATCGTATCAGTATTTGAAATCTTTTTCGGATAACGGATATCCGTATTCGTGGATGCAAACGGATATCGGATGTCTATCAGATATTTTTCGATTAGTTTACAACCAATAAATTTTAACAAATAAATACAAAATTTTGATTTATTATAAATTCATTTCAGTGATAAAAACGCTAAAAATAATTAATACGCTAAGAAAAATAATTTTAAACTGCAAATATTAATTTTTAGATAATTATTAATTTTTTTACCTAAATAAAATAATAAAGACAATCATTTTATGTACTAAACTACATTGAAAAAAACTATAACCTTGATAAAATTCGGACGGACTATTATCGGATACAGATATATTCATATCTTCATCCGTATTTCTTTTTCGAATATTAGATGATTTTTTATATTTCGGATACGAACACGGACGGGTTTCAAATTTTTGAGTATTCATGGACCGCTTTAAGATTAGGTGTAGTTTATATAGCTTGCTTTGTAAGATAATCTGATTCGTTGCACTATAATTACGGGATTTGGTGTCTTGTATATCAATGGAATAGTTTGTTTAGTCTAAAGAACTGTAATCGTTGAGACGCCTTGGACCACCAGCTTTTATGGCTAGACTCAAGTTTTGGTCATCAAAACTATATGCCTGTTAAATAGCTGCGAAAATTTTATTTACAATTTCTGTAGTAAAAAAATATAAGGCGGGTCGCTTTTACTAGTCCATTTGACGCCTACCTATGATCCCCACTACAAACCATTCATTTTGTCCAAAATGTACCTTTTATTCTGACCACTTCAGCCCTCATCTGTCTTTAACAGTTCATTTCAAAATATTATAAACCACCAAACACTTACTAGTTCAAACATTCTCTACTATATATAAGCACTATGAACATTATATCAAACACAGCACAAACAACTCATATTCTTATTAATATATACTAATCATCACTTGCATACTCCATTTCTCCTTCAGCTAATCCATCCAACAATGGAGAAACCAAAAACACCTCCAAGATCAGTAAGTTGCCGTGGCGTCTCATTTGAAATAAAGCCACAAACCCCTCAAGCAATGGAGGAGAACACCACCAGCAATCAAAATGGAAGATGGGTCTGGCTTCCATGGGCCCAAAATTCATCCTTCCGGATCGTTCCTTTACCTGATCATCGGGTTACAAGAACTAATAGTATTGCTAGTAGCCACTTTTGCGACCTAGACAATGATGATGATGGTGATGGTGATGACGGCGAAGAAGAAGAAGAAGAACACAACGTGGATGTTGAGAAGCAAGATGAAAAGGCTGTTTGTACCAAAAAGCCTTCCAAACCAAAGAATAACCAATCTCGTTTATCGGTTATTTTACTCGATCAAGGTTTATTCACGGTGTACAAGCGCCTTTTCATGGTATGTTTCACACTCAACATATTAATGCTTGTTCTTGCCATCACAAATCACTTCTCTTATGCAAAGAAAAGACCTGCCTTGTTCTGCATGGCAAACATTCTGGCACTAACTTTGTGCAGAAGCGAAGCATTTCTCCGCGTTGTATTTTGGCTTGCTGTGAAACTCTTTGGTAGAAACTATGTCCCTCTTTTCATTAAAACAGCCGTGACTTCTCTTTTGCAATCACTTGGTGGAATACACAGTAGTTGCGGCTTATCTTCTGTTGCATGGTTAATTTATGCTTTGGTTAAAACCCTAAATGATCGTGAAAACACTTCCAACGAAATCATTGCAGTTTCCTCCTCTATTCTTTCACTTATCTGTCTTTCCTGCATTGCTGCCTTTCCTCTCATTCGACATCTTCATCACAATGTCTTTGAGAGGACTCACAGGTAAACTACTACTTTTACTACTATTAAATCTTTGCTCTGGTAGCAATTATAGCTAGAGTAGAAAAACACCTCAAGATTTTGACCTAAGGAATTTAGTCATTTTAAATTGAATGAAATGATCATGTCCTCTGTCACCCTACTATATGCGCCAATTTCTCCATGAAATCACAGTTGCAAAAATGAAATAATTAGTAATTACACTATTTATTATTTAATGGAAGACTGATAGACTATATATGAGCTCGTTTAATGACTGTGAAACATGCATTTGGTTAAAGATAAGCCGAACTCATGTTGAGTTTATCAAAGTTTACTTAGAGTAGAAGAATATTTCCAATTTGGCTGGAAAAAATAAAAAATAAAAACGGGGGACACCTGTGTTGTTGCTGTCTACTGTTAATTGCGGTGGACTTGGTCAGCTCAAGTAGAAAGTAGACTAAGTAAACACGACCTATATGATCTGTTATCCAGTTGCTTTAATGATCAGAGAGTTCCATGTTAATGACGTTAAATTTGCAAATATTCACTGTATAAATTACACAGATTTGCAGGATGGTCAGCATTGCTGCTACTGTGGGCATTCATAATCCTAACAATCGGGTACGACCCGAAATCCAAATCCTACAGCAACCTCAACGTATCGACCGTCATAAAGCACCAAGAATTCTTCATCACAATCGCCATCACAGTATTCACAATCCTGCCGTGGCTAACAGTACGACGTGTCCCAGTATCAGTGACATGCCCTTCAACCCACGCCTCCATCATAAAATTCGCGGGAGGTGTGCCAGCTGGCATCCTCGGAAGAATCAGCCGGGCCCCACTCTCGGAATGGCACGCGTTTGGCATCATATCGGACAATAAGGACTCGCACATGATGCTAGCGGGCGCGGTGGGCGACTTCACCCGTAAACTCGTAACCGACCCGCCAACCCATTTGTGGGTACGGACCATTCACTTTGCGGGCCTACCCTACTTGGTTAACATGTACAGAAGGGCCGTGCTTGTGGCCACCGGGTCTGGGATATGTGTGTTTTTGTCGTTTTTACTGCAGAAAGGGAATGCGGATGTGTGTTTGGTTTGGGTGACGAAAGGAGTGGAGGAGAATTTTGGAAAGGAGATAAAGGAAATGATGAGTGGGTTTGAAGAAGGTAGGGTGATTGTGCATGATACTGCGGTTTATGGGAGGCCCAACGTGGCTGAGATGACCGTGAAGGCTGCGAGGAAATGGAAGGCGGAGGTGGTGGTCGTGACTAGTAATCCTCAAGGGAGTAAGGAGGTGGTTCGGGCTTGTAATAAAGCTGGAATTGCCGCTTTTGGGCCCATATGGGACTCCTAGTTATAAAGATTTACAATGTGATTATGGCTATGTGGTTGATGTATGTGATTGTGGTTCTTTTATGTAAATTCTTATATCATAACATGAACATTACCATATTTATTACTGAGATTGATGATTGCCTGTCTATCTGTTGATGAAAACTACGACCAGTCATTTTGCATTGGTTATGCACTTTGCTGAGAGTGACATGGTTTTGTAATGGTTAACTTGAATTATTTGCATTGCTTGGAATGTGTTTGTCGTAACTTGTGTAAAACCATTACCAATAATCTGACTTGTTCAACGCGTCCTCTCTCATGTTTTTCAACTGAGCGAACGGACGACGTGCCTAGATAAAATAGTG
The DNA here is from genome assembly GCA_030765085.1 of Allium cepa. Lineage (NCBI taxonomy): Eukaryota > Viridiplantae > Streptophyta > Magnoliopsida > Asparagales > Amaryllidaceae > Allium > Allium cepa. The sequence continues at coordinate 68,031,429 of CM060935.1, forward strand.
ACCAGCCAAGGCGTTAGTCCGGAGAAATTATAATGGCAAAGTATTCGACGTTATGAGTTTATAACCTAATTCGCACACCAACTGCCACAACTTATTCATCTTCCCCTCGTTCGTTTCAGCCGAAAACCATTTCCATTCCCCTTCCAAAATCACGAATTTCCGCCTCCAACAATCCAAATCCGTCAATATATACTCAAATTAAAGCTCGTTTTTGAGATTCACACTCGAAGAGATGTCTAGATTGCTAAAAAAATTCATTAAAAATTTCATGCACGGAAAAAATAGTAGCAGCGGCGCCGGTAGGAGAGGTGAAGAATGGATTATTGCACCATACGGGTACGAGCAAGGAATAGAAGATCTGCTAGAACCCGTCGAAAATCTCGATTATCAGGGCGGAGGCGGAGGTGAAGTTCGTCGCCACGGTTGTGGAGGCCTCATGGGTGGTCGAGCGGGCAGGAGGCGCAGGGGTATGAGGCAGATTTCTCCTAGAGTCACCGAGCTTGATGAATTTCAGGATCCGAACCTTAACGCGGCGAAATTGTCTATGCTTTATAACTTTCGCGCACTTTCAGAAGGCGAAGTACATGTCAGCATACATGGTTGTAAAACGATACGTTTTTAGTTTAAATATATAGTGTGATTTTATTTAACTTTAACAGTCGTGAAATATCCGATCACGGGGTTCTTTCGCGAACACGCTTGGATATTTTCATGCAAATTTGACAAATAAAAATAGAGTCGCAACACTTTTACGTGGGTTTGGATTACACCATTTCTTAGGTAATTTAATGAATTATTAACTTAAAAAACCAGTTAATTTACCACTCCGTAATCTATCTTATTATATACTCTACAATTTTAGGAATCAACGATGTTATAAAAGTTAATATGCAATTGTACGCAGCTATTGTTTACGGTGGTGTAAAACCACTCACACGTTCCACTTTTCTTACGGTGACGTAAAAATTGCACCGCTTGATTTCTCTATGCTTACCGGCATTAGCATTGGAGTGGCCATTTTCCATCGCTTCTGTATGATGATACTCGATGGCGTGATCCGGTGCTTGTTCTTGATCTTCTACCACACTTTGATGCTTCCGCTGCATCATATCAGGATGGAGGCGTTATTAGAGTCGGCGGTATTCGTGCTGTCATAGACAACATACTTAGTCATTAATCTCCAGATGATGATCTACACCTTGAGCGGTTATTTGTTCTATACTTCGTGGGTAACTTTTTTTTAGCACATCGAGCAATAGTTTAGCGGTCATGTTTATTAAGGCCGCATCAAATTTGGATTTCAGTAGCGTCGTTCTATATGACTGGGGTACGACTATTTTTGTGTACTTATACAAATGTCTTGACATACAGTTCACTATTACAGATGCACATGTTTCATTATTTGGCTTCTATGAGTTATTACAATACTGGTTTTTTGAGTATTCCAGATCGCTTTGACTTCAGATGCGTTACTTTTTCACTCGTCCATCAATTTGGTGAGCGGACGATAGGGTTCCAAGGATAATGAATCCCGTCATGTTTATTCGGTTGTCCACAATCAAATCGATTTGAGGATATATAAACACCAGATTATCATGATAGTGTATCGATCGACCTTAATTTTATAGAGATTGCTAGGATGCTTGTCGGGCGTAGATTTCCACACCTATCTTATCCCTTGGTGTTTGGTGCATATTGGTATCTTGGTGAGAGGTGTTGGAAACAGTTGTACGACTTTAATGCTATTCTCGATGATCCACACTCTTGTACCTATCGCTGTATGATTTACCTTCAGAGCAGCTAGACTTAGCGAGTGCAGGAGGTTGGTGGTCGGCCAAGGCCTTTCTTATTACCCGTCCATCATACGTTGACTTTTGGCGTTGATTTTACAGTGGGTCCACTGATACCATTACTCATGCAGCGATGATAGATTCAGTCGGTCCATTTGCTATATGCCACAGCATATATCGCCTTGTTGTCGATGATCTTATTCAACCCTGTTAGGGTTACTGTGCGCCTAATCACGTGGCGGCTACTTCTCACTTTGAATGGACCATGACAGTTCCTACCATTGGACCAAGCCGTTATGTTGACCAAACCATTACGTTGACATGTTTCATCCTCCGGTGTATGATCAGTATCCGGATCCGAGCTAGATATCATATGCTGATCTATACGATATGTAGATGATGATCGGACATACAAGATATGTAGAGCATAGGTGAAGCTTAGACTACAATGATAGTGAGCTACGTTAGCAGATAGAGGCAGTAGCACGACTATAAGCATAGCTGGAGGAAGAGCGTAAGACATTTACTACATGTATATATGCTATGAGCATTTAGCTGGCCCGAGCGATGGTGGAAATGATGATGATGAGAGACGTCGTTGACATCATACACGTCCACGTATAGATGGATGATCTTATATGCTATATTTCATTTGTGTATCTATGTTGTTTCTGTACTTATTCTTTTGTTCTGATGTATGATATACTGATTGTATTTGGTTTATGTATCGATGTTATTATCATTTATGTTTTTTTGTGGTTGGTGTTATTATTCATATGTTGTGATGTATGATACATCTATTGTATTCAAGTTATGCATCGATTTCATTATTTTTCATGTTTATGTGTTGTTGGTAACCGTACAGATATTTTTCCAAAAGCATAGATAACCATGACCTAATAGTACAGACAATTATATTCATTGGCAGCAAGCATACCACTTTCTATAATTACAATAACCTTGCTCACTTCTTCTCATAATTACCAGTTTGTCATTTTCCGCTTTCCTTTTATATACACACATACCAGTTTACATCTACTCTTCACAATCATCTACTCCATCTTCACTACTATCTATATCTTTCTCACATTCATTTACATCTCATACTGATGCCATCTTGGCCTTCTTCTATTGACTCTAATATAGGAGGCGGCATGCCTTTGGAAAGTCCACATACCGATGAGGATTGACTTATCGAGCATCTAGAGTAGCACTACGAAAACATCCGAACTGAGTTTCCAGATCTTAGCAGCTAAGACTCCAGGAGAATGTTCAACCTCCATATGAACAACAAATTATACAACAGCCATATGAGTAAGAGATAAGACTTCCTACAAACACACAGGAATGCCGGGAAGTCCGTAATGAATGGATTCAGATGGAGCAGGAAGTTAACTCTCCTCCATTGCTATATTGTGTTTGTGGAGTGTTAGTTACGTATTCCATCATGCAAAGTGGAAATAACATTGGATGGCGCCATTATCGATGCCGTAACTTCCCAATTGGTTGTGGTTTATGGAAGTGGATTGATGATCCATTCCCTCATCGAGCAGTGGAATGTGCAAATGAACTGGAATAAGAACTAGCCATGCTACATGACAGGTTGAGTGCACTGGAATTTCTGCGTGGTGGTGGGCATAACTAACATGCTGAAGTATGTACTATGTTGAAGTATGTCGTTTGTTGTGGTATGTTTGAGTTTATCGTTAGTTTAAGTATGTTGCGGTATGTTGAAGTATGTCGTATGTTGTGATGCGTTTAAGTACATAATTTAGTATCCAAATTACAATCGAACATACATAACTCATATTACTACAGGTGGACATGCATTAAACTAATAAAATCATAGAATACAGGTTTCCTAAACTAGTACTCATGGACATAAACAGACCTAAGACACTTGGACAAATACATGGACATACATCGTACGTTGACATAATACTCACTCAAACTGTTTAATATAATTTACTCACATATCATACATAGAATAACCAAAAAAGTGTGTTCGATGATCCATTTAATACAGGGAGTCAATAGTTGATCGGGCCATTTGAAAAACATTGTCTCGTTCCACCTGGGTTATAATTCTTCGATATCACCTACAAGCTCTAGTAAATGTAACAAATATACTTCTAGTATCTAAATGTCGTCTTCTCATCCTACATTATGGATGGTTGTTGTAAGCTTTGTTGATGGTGATCCAAAAATCTTCATCGACCTTCTCTTCCATGTGTCTTGTATCAGCATGAATATAGGCTTTAATCAACACCAAATAATCATAAGGACTCCATATTTGATTTTCCATTTGGAATCCTATTAACCTTCCATACTAATACAAGTGTATAAATAGTAATCATGGGAATTGCAATTGTATCGACGTGGAGTTAACCAAAACCAATCAATGGCCTTTGCAAACGTACATCGTAGCCATTATGGCCTTTGCAACGTACAATGTACCCATTACCGTCATTACCTTTCTAACACTATAGATATACTATAGCCATTATGGCCTCTGCAAACATACACTGTAGTCATTACTGTCATGTCCTTCCCAACACTGTAGCTACACTGTTGCCATTATGGCCTCTACAAATGTACGTTGTACCCATTACTGTCATGTCCTTTCCAACACTGTAGCTACACTGTAGCCATTATGGCCTCCGCAAACGTACCCTGTAGCCATTACTATCATGTCTTTTCCAACACTACAACTATATTGTAGCTATTATGGCCTCTACAAACATACACTGTAGCCATCATGGCTTTTGCAAACGTGCACTGTAGCCATGTTGTGTGATTCATTGTGTTTTGTATTCCATATCCCTTTGCCTCCTACACTTATATATACTTGCATTTTGATCTACTCCAATACACCATTGCAAAAAACTAAAACAAACTAATAAATCGAATTACTTACTGCTCGACAACGATGGATCCCAACTGATACTACTAGTACAAACAAGACATGAACCAAAGCTAAAATAATGAACAAGAAATGGATGATGAAACGGCAGAGTTTCGAACTCAACAAGCAGCAGTATGATATTCTTTCTTTTTGATGAAGGATCTACGAGCAATCGTCGTGGTAGTATAACTGGACAGATTGACCGACGATAAAATAGAATATAAGGATAGACATAAAAGGCCGATAAGGGACTACTTCATTGATAATCCAATCTACGATATAAATTTGTTCCGCTATCGATTTCAGATGGGCCTAAATGTTTTCTCTAAAAATTATCTTAAACTTCATGAAAACAACCCATAGTTTACTTATAGACTAAATGGAGCACTAGAATCTGGGAATTCTCCCCACATAAAAATCTCGGCTATTTTACGTACGTTAAGCTATGGAACAGCTAGTGATCATATGGATGAATATTTTAGAATTTCATCATCAATAGCAATAGAGTGTATGAAGGTACTCTATAAAACATTGATTGAACAGTTTGGTGAGGGATACATACGAACGTCGGGACCGAATGATGTAAATAGAATACTAGCCAGAGGAGAAGCTAGAATTTTTTCAGGTATGCTTGGAAGTTTGGATTGCATGCATTAGACATGGAAAAACTATCCAACGGGTTAGAAAGGAATAATTACAGGACACAAAAAGGTGCCGACAATGATCCTTGAAGCGGTTGCAACCGATGATTTATGCGTTTGGCATGCTTTCTTTGGATTACCAAGTTCATTAAATGATATAAATATTTTAAAACAATCATACCAATTATTTGAACTGTCTAATGGAATTCAACGAACGTTGCATATTAAGTTGGTAATATCGAGCATCAAACTGGATACTGCCTAGTTGATTAAATTTACCCAAAGTGGAGAACTTTAATACATGGCTTTAGAGTCCTAAAAAACGACAAACAGAGCTATTTCACTAAAAAAAAGTGGGAAGCTACATAAAGGACATTGAACATACTTTCGGTGTCTTACAAGCATGGTTTCAGATTTTAAGAAATCCTACTCGATTTCATGACGCAAGAGTTCTATCTGAAATCATGTATGCTTGTATAATAATTTATAATACAATTGTAATGTCCAAAATAGGTGGGTATAAAAATCAAAGGACTAATTACTCGGTTATTTTTAAGGGTTTTAACAAACGACCCGATAGAAACATTAATTCAATGGAGGAATATGTTGCCGTGGTACAATATATTGAAGATCAAGCTGCACATCTTCAATTGCGTAACCATTTGTAGGCACATAGAGGAAGGGATAGTAGAAATCCATAGTCATGCAAATAGTAGCTATTTCTGGAATATTACTAGTTTGTTTTGTGTTTGCTAGTTTGTTTACTATATTATGTGGACGAGGTTTTATATTTGCTAGTTTGTTTACTGTATTATATTTTAAAGTTTGTATGTTGACCATTTCATAATATTATTATGGAACTTGTTTAATAAAATGTAGTATGACCTTAGTTCAAAATACAGAATGGTACAATAAAAGTATAACAAGTACAACACAAATACACACATAAACCAAACGATATATAGAGATACTATAAAAAATACAACACAAATACACACCAACCATTACAATGCAACCGCACATCTAAAAATTATCCCTATACGTGCCACTTCCGCTTCCACTGTCTCTAACCTTCTAATAAATTTCCAACTGCTCGGTTACTTATTCTTGCTGTAAAGGAGAAAGATTAATAAAATCACAAGTTATCAGTTTGATATAATTCTTCTCTTGCATCAAATTCTCCTCATGGTTCATCTCTTGAACTCTTGGCCTTCCATGATAGCCTTATGAAAATCCATTTCACTGTGAATTCTTCGTGCTGAAAATTTGGCTCTATGCTCTCTTGTTTCTCTAGCAGACGTCTATAAAGTCCCTACAAATCATGAAAATTCCACACTGCGCTGATCCAACTGAATTGACTTGTTTCTACCAAGAGGTCATCCATCACTGCTTTCAAATAGTGGAGATCTTTCCTGCGAACTTGGATCACTTTCTAGACATGAATTGGAGTAGTTCATTCTTTTGGCTTTATTTTGTTGCTCGAACATAAAATTGTTAGGATTCTACCATTTCAGTAAACTGGAGATAAGCTCAAAGCACTCATGGAATTTGAATGGTTGATCGTACTGTAGTTGATATGCCTTATGCGATTCTTTAATCTGTAGAACAAATCCAAAAGTATATGAATATATATAACTATTCAAACACATTACAATATCAAAGAAATTTAAAACAATATTTTACTTACAATGTCATAAGGAGCAGCACCGCTTTGTTTACTATTCTGCAATCTGGTAAGTATTGCCAAATAGTTTAGGCATGCGGAATTCATAACCCGTCAACCTCCTCTGAGCGATCCCTATGTTCTCTTCAACGGTTCCAAGGTGCTGTAAAATCCGCAACTCTTTCCCAAAATTTATAGCCTTTCACATTATTTCCAGAAATACTATATTGCGAAATGCGTATCCATGATTTAGCAAGTGAAATATACTGTTCAAAAGTAAACTTAACTTGCTTTTTTCTGCCGTCAGCTGCTACTCCTTCCTCTTCGACATTTTCCATGTCAATGTCTTCTATGCCAACTTATGTCCACTGCAACTGAATCTTCGTGCCATCTATCGAAAAATTCACATAAGGATTTTCACTTCTTCTTATTCTTGTTATATTTTGGGCTTGGGGAAGAAAGCATCTCTGCAGCGGCTTCTTGATTGCATTCTTTTGTATATATTGCATCTTACTCTTGGTTTTCGTCTTTCTCCTCCTTCTCCTGCTCCGAACTACTAACGGTTTCTTCGCTAGTAGGAGCCTTGCGTGCATAAGAATATTACTTTTGTAGATTCTGCATTGCTTCACGGTCATGAATCTCTAACCGTTGCCCATTAAGATGATGATATTGCATTTGATCATTTTACATTATCGAAGACATGTACAACAAATGATCGTTGTATATGCCTAATGGAGGACATTGTTGGTAATATTATTGCAGGGCAGTAGATTGAATGGGAGGAGAGTTAGGAGGAGCGAGCGGTTGGTAAGGCTGGCTATAGGAGAAGTTCGAATATGACGAATATCCGTACTATGTGTTGGAGGAAGTGTTTATTGTTGGTATGGTGGGCATTTGTTGTAAAATCCAATGGAAGATATATGGATATGGGTTTCTTACTAACAACTTTTTTTGGTGGAACCTTTGGATGAAGAAGACATTTCAGAATTTGAGGACGAAGAAGTAAGGATGAGGTGGTGTGAAAGAAGGGTGGTGGAATATATAGGAGATAAGTGGAATGCTGGAATATAGTCGTTGCATGGAATTATGGAGAAGTCTTCGTCATTATACACTTATAACGGTGAAAACTTCACCGTTATAATCACCAACCTCTGTTCACTCAGCTAGCCATAAGATCAACTCAAACTAGCCATGAAAAAGTGAAAAAGCCATACCTGGTTGCTCCATGGCTTGTTTAGCAACTGAACAAGTCATTGTCGGTTGTGCCCTAAATGTGTAAATGTGGTTGGAAAATTAAAATATGACTGTCAATTACACAATATTAGTTATCTTTTAGTTCTGATTCGACTAATTGAATTAGATTAATTACGTTAAGTAAAATATAATAAAATATTTATATGGAAAGAAATGAATTTGGGAGATAAGGGTAATTTTTCTCTATTCTTGCATTAATCCTCCGTTAAAATAAATTATCAATCTTGTGTAACTTTTTATCAAATTAAAAATAAAATTTTATCCTTGATGTGCACTATCAAGAGGATGGTAGAACCATTTTAAATGTCTATATCTTATACACTTTCTGTTAATTTCATTTATTTTGTGTTTTGTTGTGGGTTACTGAGTGGCCTGATTTGCAATTGGGTAAAAACGTTTGATAGAATGGCAAGTCTGGAGGATGAGAATACATTGAAGGTTGCTTCTAATGAAGATGAATTCCATTGATAGCATATGCATGAGTTTGTACACACATAATTGTAACAAAAGGTATCCCCAATGTTACGTGCCTACCAATTTATACACCAATTCTCCGAGTTATTTAGTGATGTGGGACTATTTAAATTTCAAACCATCGTTCCTCCTTGTCACATGCAAGACAACCTATTAGAGTGATGAGTGGAAAAATGTCATCTTTCTACTATGTTCTTTTCCAAAGAGATATATTGTTTTCGCTAACAATTTCATTTATGGTAGGGGTATCCTAACATTGGATGTTGTAAAGATTAGTGCACTCGACGATTGTATGGTCAAATGAAGAAGTTGAGTGTAAGTGACAGTAGTGGAAGAAACAATAGTCATCGCTTGTTTGTTGAAAGAGGTTGGAGCGACAAGCTATGTAGTTAATTCCCCGCTATTACCCCGCTATAACCCTGCTATATCTCATAGTGGACTTCTACCGCTATGGTTTTTCCATATAGCCCCAAATATAGCATTTCCACTTTAAACACTCCTATTTCCTCTAAATCCCGTTATTCCCGCTATATTCTGCTATCTCCGCCGTATCTTCTTTAAAAGAAAGAATTGAACATTGAAATTTATACATTATAAAATTATGAAATTAATTAATTTAATTAAAATTTTAATATATTTTTTGAAATGAAAATACTCAAATATTCTACTAAATTCAATTATGTTATATAGTAGTTTTATACTTGTTTACATTATATTCGCATGTGTATTTATTTAAAATTATTTATGCATTAATTATCATTCAATTAAAAGTTAATTTTTCATTTAATTGCCATTTATATATTTGTAAAAACATTAAGTGCTAGTTTTATATGTTATTTTAGAGTCGTTAGTTATATCCCACTATATCCTCACTCTGACTTTTTGCACCTCCGTCGCATTGAATCTGCCAGATTCTTTAATTGCACGGGCGAGAAGAGAAGGAAGAACTTTAGGAAGTGTTTCAATTCTAAGAAGCTTGATTGATGGAGTAGGTCCAGAGATGGTAGGTGTCATCGTTGTAAGAAATTAGGCATTGGAAGAGAGATTGTCCATACTTGAAGAAGGAAGTGGTTGGCTCTTCATCTATTGCGTGGAGAATGACAATAGTGATGCTTTTCTATTTTTCTTCCCCAAATAAAAATTATAATATGTTTACATAATTCATGTTAGAGCATTTTGGAAATTTGATTTGGTTGTTCTGAGTAATGATTTCTAGTTGGTCTTTTATTTGATAACTAATGCAAACTCATGCCGTGCACACGAGGTTCACCAAATAGCCTAATATATAATAAATTTTGAATTATTTTGATATATGAAGGTGAAAATGTGTACGTGGATTATAATTTTTTATATCTGCCTTTGATCTTAAACTATATCGACAACTCTTTCTGATATTTGTTAGATAATCTTGAGATGCACAAAGTATGTAGCCTCGAGGATAACAATTCATTTTAAAGCATGATGAATTTATTTTAAAATGTTAACATTGACTACAAATTATTCCTAACTTAGCAATCATTACATTATTAATGTATTACATATTAGTTTTCAAATATATAGTATGCATAAGTTCAATATGGGTTTATCCTATATTCAATGTACAAATCTAAAAATATACACATTTTTGTATGATGATAATGTTCCAACCTCATATAAAATTGTGCTAGCAGTGAAATAAGGTTTCAAGTTTAGTTCAAACAGATAGCATTTCAGCATTTGCATTAGCACATTTTTCAACATTGCCATTTCTAATTGAATTTAAAAAATATACCAGTAGCTTTGAAGGATAATATTTTCTAATATAATAATGATTGTATGTTGTGAGAAATATACGTGAATACCAATAATGTACATCTAACTTTTGAACCAACTAAATAAATTTTCCCTTTACTTTCATACGAAGATAACAATTGAATTAGCTGGCCAATAAATCGATTAACCTAATTCAAAGTGAAATAACCAATTATCATGGCACAAAATATTATTGGATACATTTAAGAAATATTTTGGATGACATTTTATTACATACAATTAAAAGACCGCATGACATACCAAAACTTAGCAAATAAAGTGAATTATGAAAATTTATTATTGTTATTACTACTAAAATAAAATTGTTGTAGACTAAAATAATATAGTGACTCTAACAACAATTATAGCTTATGATTTGGAAAGATTTGTAAAACATCCATTTTAAGTTTCAAAATACATAGTTTTCCTCCACCCAATAACATGTAATAAAAAAATATCTATTTTAAAGTTTTAGGATACTTGTGGAGAACTCTATAAATATTTGTAGAGAAATCTACAAATTGTAGAGAGATATGCAAATATTTGAAGTTTCCATGGAGTAAATATTTGCAAAGTTTTCATCAAATATTTGTAAATTTTTCTAAAAACGATTGTAGTTTTTCAAAAAAAAATTATTTTGATCATAGATAAATACGGTTATTTTTCATACTTAATTTTAATTTTTTTTATCGAAATTAGATATATGTGTGTAGTTTAAAACATGTTTTGAGAATAGATTTTCGCGCACCAATTATGAAAATAAGGGGTGAAACCAAATTTTCACTTGTATTTTTTTAAATAATATGCTATTTTAGCCATGTTGTAGAGAAAAACATTTTTTTTTATATAATTAGTAATTATGTACAAAAGCAACAAATATTGAATGATAGTAATGAACAAAAATTTTCGCTAAAATTAATTCATTCTATTATGATCTAAAAATTTGCTAGATCCTTATTTTACTCACCGGGAACTTATACTTCATAAAGAGCGCAAATAAAAAACTGTCAAACTATTATGTGCAATAAAACCTTCATTATCGTACAATTGCTTTAAAATAATTAACTTATTGAGTGGAAGCACATTTCATATCACTCATCTTTTAGCAAATACTTGCCACTGAATTTTCTACTTTGTTTATATCAGCTCTACAATCAAACATATTTTTAAATTCAATTTGAATCTTTCTTAAATAATTATGAACTATCATCTTGTCTGGTCTCATGTACTCAACCTTCATTGACTCATGCTCTTCACATAACATTATAGGTTCAACCGTCGACCATGAATTTTTCTCTAGAGTACAAAATGGAAGTTGACCATAGATTTTGTTAGGGATATTAATCGATTACTATAAGTAATTGTAAATTTTTGTCATATATCTATAATCGGGTCAATATAGTTTTTTGCAACTTAATATGGTTATCACATTGTAAGATAAAAGTATAATGGTGTTTTATAAATTTTCTTTTAGTATTTTCTTTTTAAGAAAGACTGCACTAATAATAACGAAAAAATAATTAAATATAATTATGACGACCCACCTTTTTGACCCTTACAAATCAACACTTATACATCCATGGTATTTATGTGTCGAATAACCAAGTGTTAGAACGACAAATTGACCAAGGGTAAAAAGAAAAATGAAGATAGAACATGATCTTACACGAGTGGAATAACATGTATTATTTCAATATATAATCTTTACAGCGGAAATTTAAATACATACATCAAAGTCTATCCTAATCTCAGCCTGGAGTTATAAATCTCTGTCCCTACTATTTCTAAATAGTAAAAAAAATGTGGTGGACATTGAAATGGATAACCATCTACAAAGGAAATTCCAGTTCCTACTCCAAGCTTCTCCAAAATGTTCTAAGCTGGACCAGAACTACTAGGCTGCCTGAAAAAATAGGACATCCAGAGTTTAAGAAAATAAACATCGGATCAGTCATGGGACTGGTGTGAGAAAACAAAATATGGATATTTATGAAAACAAATTGTATCTCATAAAGACCACGCCGTACATAAACCCAGATGGGTTTTTACCTTATCATAATCAAAACATTACTACGTAAAATCCATTGATATTATAATAGTGTCTAGATTAAAAATTCATATTAATCATAACCGAGTTTGTTATAAAAATTAAATTCCAGCATAAAAGGTATACAACTAAGTCCGAAGGAACTTATTAGAGAATGGATTTCATACAATGACATGGTAAGGGAATACCTTCCATATAGTACATATCGAGAGGAATGAACCGAGGACCCATAGATGATCATATACATTTGGTAAGATAGGATTGCTCCTTTCTGGTGACCAACACAATGACCTTGAAAAGTACCAAATATTACATCACTCTGATCGCTCCCGACCTATTCATAGCCACAATTAACACAATAAACTCGATATATAGTGGGTAATCTAGGAAGGTGATGACCATACCCTAATGGTTGCGATCCACATAGCCTTGCGGCATACCCTGTTTTAGCCATTTCCAAGTGAGGCCTCAGGTAATGTATTACCTTTTACAAAACAAATTCCACTTTGAATGCCACATTTCCATTTCTAATAACACACTATTTCAGTAGAAGTACAACCCCCGAGTTCATACGCCTCAAGGAAGGGTGTTAAGTGTGAGAGGGGTTACCTTCTACACCACCAAACAAATGTATGTTTGTAAAAATCAATGTACGTGGTCTTGGAATACAATGCCAGACACTTGTCCATACAAATTGTCCAAGAATGGACAAACCAAAGTGCGACGGCCCGCCCTTATACTACCAGAAAGACGTATCGTCATTAAGAAAGAAAGGGATAGAAATAGGAAAGAAAGAGAAAGAAAGAACAACAACATCAGAATCTTACAGCGGAACGGAACAAAATATAATATATCACATATATATTTCATAGTTTTACATATATCAGAGTTATACGATATCAATACATATGACGGTCATATACATACATCTGTCACCATACACATCAGAGATACAGTACACATCAGCCAACACAGCGGAACTAGATAGATAGCTACATACGTCTGGAAACTCCTGCTCCAAGCTCTTCCAGAATGAAGGTCCAAACCTATCACTTGGCTACTCATAAAAATTTGAGTACCCAAGAGTTTATGAAAAACAAAATATAAACTCCGGGTCAGACATGGGTCTGGTATGAGTAAACGGTTTAAATTGTTTAACTTTGAAAACATTTGAAAATAAAGGTATCACGTAAGACTCCCCACAAATAAATACGAGTAAGTTTTTACCTTACGCTAACCGAAAAAATTCATAGGAAATCATGTGATATTATAAAAATGTCTAGGGTTTTCAAGTAAATAGAAAATAGCCGAAATTGTTACATCTATTAAATTCCAGCTACTAGCCACAAAAGTGGGTAATACAAATCAAAACCGTAGGGTCTCGTAAGGGAAATGGATTTCCAACAATGGCAGGGATACTGGGGTACCGCCCGTCACAGTACGGGGCCTAGATCACCATACCGAGGATCACTCCTGACCCCCTACAACACAAGGCCGAAACCATTCCTTACTAAACAGTCCCGAACAAGATAAACCCCATGGTTGTAGCTCTCAACCGCCCACACAGCCGAAATAAAAAGGGACATCCAGATAGGGGAAATATCTTGTCCTGCTTGGGCATGACCCACCTAACCTTTCCGCATCTCCCCTGTTTTAGCCATTCCCGGTCGATGAGGCTTGAGGCTGCGATTACCTTTACAGGACATATTACTTAGAATGCTCATCGTCTGCCTGACGATGTGCTGAAAGCATTCAATCCATACAAGTTCGTTTTGGGTTCGAACGAAACCGAAGGCATTATCTCGTTACACTCATTTTGGAATCACCCTCAGAGTCAACAACGATAAACCTTGCATTCTGAAAACACCATCTCGATCTTCATTCAGAATTCACGACCTATCGATTAAATTGGATCGATGTGGTTTTCGGAATATCAATTAGATACCCGATCCCGGTATCATCGAATCCAAACGCCATTTTAGAGGCCAAGTTGTCTAATTAACTTAAACAACTTAAATCTAACATAATGAATTAACATAGCATTTATCACAGATAAAACATATACAAGCATCATAGATATAACATAACGTATCACAGAGCATCACGGAATATCATCACATATATATCACAATCAGATATTCAATATAACAATTCCGCAAGCTGCCATGTTTAAGTCTTATTTGTAATTAATTCAATTTAGATTTAATTACTTGAGAGTTAATCACTTAACTCTGTTTAATTAATCATTAATTAACAATTAATTACTTATTTCATTTCAAATTGTTTAATTAATGATTTCTTAATTAATCATTAAGTCTTAATTACATAATTATTTTATTTCACACTATCAATTACTTAATTACTTCTTAACCCAGTTATTTACTTTAATTGATCATTTAATTAATAGTCTTAATTATTAATCAAACTTAATTACCTATTTAATTACTGCTAATTACTTACTTAACCATTTATTTATTCTTAATTAAATTACTCGATTAACTATTAATCATTCATAAATTGATTTTAAGTAATTAATTTCAAATTTACCCGTTTTCTTAATTATTACTCGATCTCTGGTTATAAAGTAATTACTCTCAACCACTTTTCAAAAATAATTAATTAATATCAATTATTCATCTTAACTAACATTTAAGAAGAAATTTTTCTTAACTTGAAAATCAATTTATTATTAACTACACCACTTAAATGTTAATTATCTTATACTTAACTTAGATTAAGTGCTTAATTAAAATAATAATTAAGTGTTTCAAAACATCGTTACGTATTAAATAAAATCATCTTGACCTAAATCCAAAGTCTTCACAATACTAAAAAAAATTGATGGAAAACAAACTTTAATTAACTTTAACACTAATGCAAAACTGCATTTTGTTAAACCCGAGACTCCCCCTTTCTTAAACTCGAGTATTACTTCGAGTTATCCTCAAAATCACCGCGCCCTTCTTGTACGCACACCCTTCTTCTTCCCCCTTTCTTATATTCTTTAATTTCTGTATGTTAAAACCAAATTAAAGGTTAAGCATCAGGAAACTCCACGCGAACGACAGGAAAACTCGAAGACAAACCCATTTTCACTCGAGCACAACACGAGGCAGACCCCTTCACGTAATCACCGACATGACACCCCTACCCCAACGCCACCGTGCACGTGCACGGTGGTTCGCCGCCCCTCCAGCGGCCCTCGCCAGCACCCACAAACCACGATTCACCTCCTCATCCATAATCGAAATAAGGTCGAAATTAAAAAAATTCAGTTTCAAGGAAACAATGCAAACAAGTCCTTCGGCAAATTCGCTCGCGATCATCGAACAAGCCACCGGAGTTGTCGCAGCTTCGCCCACACGACCACGACACACTAAACCATCAACCCACCAAATCTCATGCAGCTCGGTCACGTAATGATGACGAACTCGATGATTTATAGAGTACAGAAAACTCTTGAGCTAAAACCCTAATTTTCCTTCGTTCGACCATTTCTGTAATCTGAAAAATTATTCAGTATATTTCCCATCATCTTATATGTTCGAACTACCTCCAAAACAAATTTCAACAATTTAAATTGAATCAATAACTAGGAATTTGCAAAAATACAATTTTTGTCTATTTACTAACTGCTATTCAAATATCAATCTAAAAGTCTTGATTTTTGTTGTAAAAATTAGGATTTGCAGTATAGATTCAATATAAAATCTTGAATCAACATTTTGCAACATTCGAATATTATCAAAATATCACTTGGTTTACCTATACATCAATTACAGTGAAGTACTTGATGAAAATGATTGTAATCACCCTTTTAAAAATATTAGTTTAAATCTTGCTTCTTGTTTGTTGAAGAATCTAAGTTTATTAATGATTAAATTAGAATATCTTGACATATTTATTCAAACATGAAACCTGTACCAATTTACAGAAAACACAGCATCTCAAACATATGCAAACTGAAGCCTATACAAATCAGTTTATCAAATGAGTTTGAACTATTTGAATTAACTTAAAACTTTTAAAATTTTAGTTTACTCACCAGAACATCCCCGTGAATCAATAAGCATGAATGTTTTGGAGCCTAGTTGCTTGAAACTGAAGTGTTAAAACTGCAAATTTTGAATCAGTTTTTGTTTGAACTTAAATGGGGTTTTCAAAAGCAAGATGCTACCAAATTTTCTTCTTCTCGAGTTTTCTTTACAGGTTTTATAAATGAACATCATAATGTAAAGTTTGTATATATAAAAAGCTTTGAACAGTATAGGTATTAACTGACCAGTTTTTTACTTGTTTGACCTGCAAGTTAAATAATTGTATTTGATATGCTAAAATGTGAAATGATGTTACAAAATTTTGGCTGAAGATTTCTTGACAAAGAGGGGTGCTAATTAATGCATATGTCTTTATTTATGCTAACACAATCATCATCTGATTTGCTATGAAGATATTACATGCAAACATGTACTTATGCAGGTAAACTTAAGGCTTATGGCTTGTGAAAGAAGGTATGTTCACATATACATTTGTCTTATTATTTTTATTTGAACACTATACACATATGTTTTTGTGTAAATACATACTTGCAGGTAACACTGTCATATATATATATATATATATATATATATATATATATGAAGATACTTAAGTAAAAATGTTTATTGTATCTAACTTCAGGCTGAATTTCCAATATACATACATATATGTCAGATTTATATTTTACAAACTTAGTCTAGAATGAAAATATTTGTTTCATAAATATTTGTGTTCTTGCTTCATTTTATCCTATACTTGGCTTTTAAATTTTATTATGTATTTTGACTATGACTAACAATATTTAAGTTATATTCAATATGGTTCATATGGTTTATTTACATTTACACTTATATTTCATTCTTAACTATCAATATTTAAATTATGTACAATATGATTTAGTTACATTTTATACTTATTATATTTTTTTATATTCTATGGTCTTGCAAATTTAAAATGATATTGTAAGTATTAACTACTTATTTCTTGTTTTGAGTTATATTTTTATTTTGATTTGTGTTTTATATTTGACTATTAATATTAAACTTAGATTCATGTGTTTACTCATTTATTTATATTTATGAATTATCAATAATTAAATAAGATTCACATGTTTCACTTATGTTTTATATTAATAGAATTAGATTTTAATTTAAACATTATCATTCATACGTATATTTTTATCACATGATAACAAGACAACGTAATTTAATTTAATGGTATAAGATAAATATTATAAAGAGATTTGTTTTAAATTTCACACATTTTTTTCATATGTATGTTTTTCCGATGTAAACAAAGTAAAGTATTTTAATTTAATTATATAAGACAAATTTTATTATAAATATTATCAAGAGATTTTATTTTAAATTTCCGAAGCCCAATTTCCTTTTTAAAATACCAATCCATATGCACAAATAGCAGTTATTTCCAGAATCATATTCATTTTAAATATGTTCAGTTTACATTTCATCTAATTAGATTAAATATTTATTAAAATAAACAGGGCCAAAATCCAGGGTCGTTACATTCCTCCTCCCTTAAAAGAATTTCGTCCCCGAAATTTAAAACAAAGATAAATTTAAAAAAAACTGTTATACCAACCATTCAAACATACATATCATTTATATATTAGCAAACAATCAAATAGTCTATCCTAACAAACAACACTAGCTATCCGAACACCGGATAAGCTTTCCTAAAACTATCCAGAGTTGTCTCTCGATGATCAACAATCCAAACTGGATTCCTGACCATAGTTAAATTTGATTCAACTTCCAAATTCCTGAATTACTGGTTTAACAACTAATGATGAATCATGAACAAATTTCAAAGATGGGATATACGGAATACATTATGAATTCCAGATTTCCGTTCTAGCAATTCAATATTGAAATCTACAGTATTAACTCTTTTCAATTTTATTGACCTCTTTACAGAATTTCAAAATCTATTCAATCAAGCCCGTACGATGAACATACATTATTCGTACGCAGTATTAAATTCGATCGCTCGCTCGATCACACAATTTCACTTCCGAACTAGTATCGTCCACCCGACTTCCTAGTGCGGACTCAGATCTGGTTTTTTGATCAGAAACTGTCATTCTCCTTGCATAGTCACAACTATGATAAAGAATTTCCATAATTCAATCAAAATCCATATCCATGGTTCGTCGTCGAAAATCGAGTGAAAAATCCCAACTCGGATCGATATAACTATCCCGAAATTCTGTGCTCGAATCTGCATCAAATTGTCATGCGAATAAAATAATATACGTACATCCTACGCATTTATATCCATCAATTGTCAACTATATAAATTTTATTTTATTCACATTATTTGATTTATATCCACTTGGAATAATTTTCTCAATATCAAATTTACTTAAGAATTTCACCATTCATTCCTTAAATTTAATATAAGCATTATATACATACTCTCACATTATTACTCTACCACTTTAGCCTTTATATTCTTTTATTTGAATTTCCAATTCCATGTGAATTTCAATTTATCTTTAACTCTGAATATTGAATTTTATTAACTATTTCCCTTTTATAACTGATTCTTATCATTATTCTAAATTAGTTTCATTCATTAATTTATTTCAATCTCCAATTTGAAATTGTTTTGTTGTTAAAGTTTTAACTTCTTTTTGTCTTCCTTCTTTTTTTTTTGGTTCCCAAAATTTCTGAAAAGTTTTGGCAGAGTCTCCATTTGTTTAGCATTACATATTTTCATAAGCACATATGTATAGTTTCAACACTTATTACAATTACTTCCAACCAATCCTCAAATCATTCCTTTTTGTTTAAGTGATTTACAATTTACTTGCTTAAGCAAAACAAACTTATATTCATTTTAATTGATTTCAGAATCATCCTATTTTGCTTCTAATAGTTCATAAATTTTTATCTAATCTCATTTACTTCAAACGACCCATTTTCGTATGCAATTCAACAATACTATTGTGAATAAATAATTACTTAAGCTTTATAACAATTTTAAATTGATTCCAGCATAATTTGCACTTGACTCCATCACATTTAATTTATTCACAATCCTTACATTGCATTTTCTTTCATTTGTAAAAAGTTTGATTCCAAACCATTTTATTAAACTCGACAACCAATGTTTTAAATAACCATCTTATAATTTGCTCATGTTATTATTTCCTTCAAACTGTTCCACCCAACAACTTAAGTTTATTCTATTCCACCAATTTCCATTTAAATCTTTGATTTGATTTTCTTTTAATCAAATCTCAATTATTTACTAATTTGTTTGATTAGTTTATTCTCTTATCCATTTTTAAATTTTAATTTTTATTAACAATTCATTATTAATTTTATTTATAAAGTCATTTAATTTATGCTTGAGTTAGATTTGTTTACAACTTATACCAATTCTATTTTAATTTAATACTTACTTTCTTTACATTTACTTATTTACATAAGAATTTTATTCCATTCAATATTATCTGTAACTCGATTGAATTCATTTAAATTCAGTTTTATTCCAACTCAATTTCAGTTAAATTTAGCTACTTACCATTCTTTTAAATATTACTCATTTGAATCATTTTATCTTATAACCACAATTTCAGATTTTATATGTATATATATATATATATATATATATAGCACTCACTGTCTTAAGGTATAAATTTCCACCTCACAATTACAATCATTTTACCTTCAAATTTTATATCCAATTAAGTTCATTTTGAACTTCAATTCCATTTAACTTATCTCAGGTTAAACTCCAATATGTTTTCTTATTTTCATTTACTTAAGTTAAATTTTAATTCCGGGATTTAAATTCCCAATTTCTTCTTATGAATATCAACTTTACTTTATAAGTTCGATAGTTGATTTATTCAAACCTTTCACATCATTAAATAGAATTCTTAGAATTCAATTGCCCGGTTTTCATTTCCAAAACCATTTTGAAAGGATAACTACACTTACCCACTCGGTGTCAAATAAAATTTTCAAATTCCAAACACTTGTTTTCACCAAAACAAATTTTCACTTTTTGAAAATTTCTAAAACAACTTGTATACCCAACAAGCCCAAACAATATCATAACCAACTATCCTGGTAGCAATCCATCACTTTAGAAACTCGAAAATGAATACTGATGATGTGGCCATCATCATCAGGACTATTTCCCAGCGACTGAAGTTCAGTGCTTCCTTACTTTCATAATTTCCTCCCAAAACAATTTCCATTCAACAATATTTTCTAAAACAATACTCCAATTTTGCCTACAAATCTTTGGAAAAACATTTCAAACATTCCCAAGATTTTTAAATTCCGCAAATCCTTTTGTTTAAATTCATTTAAACACCTTTCAAATTTCCGGGACTTAAATTCTGGTTTAATCAAATCTTTATTATATTCCTTTTTATTTAAAACTTACTTAGACAATTTTATTTGGTTAAAAACCACTCAAATTTTAACTTTTATTTGATTGTAATATTAACAACCAAACATCCAAATATATATAATAGTTTCAGAAAAATATTTCTTTTATGTCAAAATATAATTTTGGGTAATATTATTTCATTTACCCTACTTTAAAAACAATACTGTGTCGGTCTACCTTGTTTAAGGGTTTAGAAATCCCTATCGATGAAATGGCATTCCACACATCGACCAGAATCCATAAACACTCAACAGATACGTCAACACTATATAAAAATAATTTTATATTCACTAACAAGTACGCGCTCACATCTATTAATACACTCAAACTCATTTTAGGGTACTACGGACTCTATTCTATGAGTAATTCCTACCAGAGCCAAGGTTATTACTAACCTATGCTCTGATACCAACTGTGACGACCCGCCCTTCTACTACCAGAAAGACGTATCATCATTAAGAAAGAAAGGGATAGAAATAGAAAAGAAAGAGAAAGAAAGAACAACAACATCAGAATCTTACAGCGGAACGGAACAAAATATAATATATCACATATATATTTCATAGTTTTACATATATAAGAGTTATACGATATCAATACATATGACGGTCATATACGTATATCTGTCACCATACACATCAGAGATACAGTACACATCATCCAACACAGCGGAACTAGATAGATAGCCACATACGTCTGGAAACTCCTGCTCCAAGCTCCTCCAAAATCAAGGTCCAGACCTATCACTTGGCTACTCATAAAAATTTGAGTACCCAAGAGTTTATGAAAAACAAAATATAAACTCCGGGTCAGACATGGGCCTGGGATGAATAAACGGTTTAAATTGTTTAACTTTGAAAACATTTGAAAATAAAGGTATCACGTAAGACTCCCCACAAATAAATACGGGTAAGTTTTTACCTTACGCTAACCAAAACATTTCATAGGAAATCATGTGATATTATAATAGTGTCTAGGGTTTTAGAGTAAATAGAAAATAGCCGAAATTGTTACATCTATTAAATTCCAGCTACTAGCCACAAAAGTGGGTAATACAAATAACCGTAGGGTCTCGTAGGGAAAATGGATTTCCAACAATGGCAGGGCTACTGGGGTACCGCCCGTCAAAGTACGGGGCCTAGATCACCGTACCGAGGATCACTCCCGACCCCCTACAACACAAGGCCGGAACCATTCCTTACTAAACAGTTCCGAACAAGATAAACCCCGCGGTTATAGCTAGCAACCGCCCACACAGCCGAAATAAAAAGGGACATCTAGACAGGGGAATATCTTGTCCTGCTTGGGCATGACCCACCTAACATTGATGCATCTCCCCTGTTTTAGCCATTCCCGGTTGATGAGGCTTGAGGCTGCGATTACCTTTACAGGACATATTACTTAGAATGCTCATCGTCCGCCTGACGATGTGCTGAAAGCATTCAATCCATACAAGTTCATTCCGGGTTCGAACGAAACCGAAGGCATTATTTCGTCACACTTATTTTGAAATCACCCTCAGAGTCAACGACGATAAACTTCACATGCTGAAAACACCATCTCGATCTTCATTCAGAATTCATGACCTATCGTTTAAATTGGATCGATGTGGTTTTTGGAATATCAATTGGATACCCGATCCCGGTCTCATCGAATCCAAACGCCATTTTAAAGGCCAAGTTGTCTTATTAACTTAAACAACTTAAATTTAACATATTGAATTAATATAGCATTTATCACAGATAAAACATATACAATCATCATAGATATAACATAACATATCACAGAGCATCACAGAATATCATCACATAAATATCACAATCAGATATTCAATATAACAATTCCGCAAGTAGTCATCTTTAAGTCTTATTTGTAATTAATTCAATTTAGATTTAATTACTTGAGAGTTAATCACTTAACTCTGTTTAATTAATCATTAATTAACAATTAATTACTTATTTCATTTCAAATTGTTTAATTAATGATTTCTTAATTAATCATTAAGTCTTAATTACATAATTATTTTATTTCACACTATCAATTACTTAATTACTTCTTAACCCAGTTATTTACTTTAATTAATCATTTAATTAATAGTCTTAATTATTAATCAAACTTAATTACCTATTTAATTACTGCTAATTACTTACTTAACCATTTATTTATTCTTAATTAAATTACTCGATTAATTAACTATTAATCATTCATAAATTGATTTTAAGTAATTAATTTCAAATTTACCCCTTTTCTTAATTATTACTCGATCTCTGATTATAAAGTAATTACTCTCAACCACTTTTCAAAATTAATTAATTAATATCAATTATTCATCTTAACTAACATTTAAGAAGAAATTTTTCTTAACTTGAAAATCAATTTATTATTAACTACACCACTTAAATGTTAATTATCTTATACTTAACTTAGATTAAGTGCTTAATTAAAATAATAATTAAGTGTTTCAAAACATCGTTACGTATTAAATAAAATCATCTTAACCTAAATCCAAAGTCTTCACAATACTAAAAAAATTGATGGAAAACAGACTTTAATTAACTTTAACACTAAATTAAAACAGCATTTTGTTAAACCCGAGACTCCCCCTTTCTTAAACTCGAGTTGTGACGACCTGGAATTTTCAAGCATTTAAAAATCGGAATATTTAATTGATTTTAAGTATTCAATAGAGTAATTTTAACTTGAATAACGAATATTACAATTTATTTGCTAATTAAATTATCAAAATTAAATGAGTGAAGTTGGGTAAATTGTTGAATATGAATTTTTAAGCCTATTAAAAATAATTTGAAGGCTTGTAAAATTTATATTGATAGTACTGAAGTTCGATGAAAATTAAAAGTAAATTCCTTCTCGGAATTCGACGAAACCAGTTCCATTGGGTCCGGAATAGTGTTATATTACCGGGTTTCAAATTTCGTAGTGTTTGGGGTTGTGGTGTGAGAGTACGATATGTAAACGCGTTGAAATTTACAACGAAAATTTAATTTAAATATAACATATACTTATTTGACTGGTCGAAATCCCACATCAACTGTTTCCTTTCCATCAGAACTTTCCCCTTAAAAGTCAAAGATCAATGTAGCTGAACGAGCCTTCTCGAACACACTTTCCTTTTAAAAACAATTCCACGAATAAAATCTCGTATCTTCCTTCCTCAGTAGGTCATGCCGAACCAAAACTCAAACAAAATAAAATAAAATAAATATAATGGCTCGGCCTTGCATTTCTTTTAGATCCTTATGAAGACGATTTCGTTCCAAAAAAAAAAAGGGAAATAAAATGGCCGCTTGCGTTTTCTCCTCAAGTTCAAAATCAGAGGAATTGGCCGAACGAATCTCCCATTCTTCCTTCAGTTATTCGAATTGAGCACCCCTCTTTTTCTATTACGATGGGAGCATCAGTAAAAAAAAAAAAAAGAGAAAAGAGAAGGGAAATGGGGTCGCGAAAACTGTTGAGGAATTATTCAATTTCTATTTCATCTTCACGAATCTCGAACCCAAATTCAAGCTAGTGGAGGCGCTTCGCGTGCGCGCTCAGAAGGAACGGCGGTAGGCTAGGGCGTTACGGCATGAAGAAGGACGCGGTGTGAAGCGATGGTTCGTTCCAGCTTCGGTTTTGAGGAAGGATTGCGAGCCCTATTCGCGTTGCCTGGGTAAATCGCGAAGCATACTTAGGAAAAAGGGAGGGATTGACTGTCGATTGGGATTTCGAGTCATGGCTGTTCGCGCGTTCGTCGAGGTGATGGTGATGGTATCGCGATTTCTCGCGCTCGCGTAAAGGACGGCAAGGTATATCCTATTTCGATTTTAAATTCACAATTGTTTTATGCATACAGAATAAAAATATATATGTAATATATTAAAATGAAAACATTAATATATATGTACTGATAGATAAATATTTTCTCAGTAAAGTATAGTGTATTTTATTTAATTTAATAAAATGTATATATATGCAGTTTCCAATTTAGAATATATACATATATATATATATATATATTGTGATAAACAGAATGTATATAAAGGTTTGAAAGATAAATAAGAATTTTTAAGTGTGAAAGTTTTGAAAATCTATAAATTAGTTTAAGTATACATGAGTTTCAAAATGAAAAATAAAATAAAATAAAATAAATAAAATACACATATATACCTATATTTATGCACCAACTTGATTTTATCATAATGAAGATTAATTTGCTAATTAACTTATTTAATAAATTGAGTCGCAAAAAAAATATTTTATAAAAAGGAAATCAGTTTAAAATTAAATTATTAGTCTGGGATAAAAGTATGGGATAATTAAATTCGTATACGAAAATTTAATGGTCGATTTATTCGAATGTTAATAAAAAAATCATTTATTGTGACAAGGTCAAAAATGCGGGAAACAAGTTGTGATGGATTGGATTTGCAAGCAAAAATCAAAGGTGAGTTAATCTCACTCAGTTTAAATTTAAATTTAAATGATTAAATTTAAATTTAAATGATTAAATTTAAATGATTGTTTGAATGGTCGAATGAATTGATGAGATATAGTATGATATTGTAGAAGTGGTATATTATACTGTGCTGACGTTTGTGGATGCAGAGAAAAACAGGTTGGAGGGATCCAACTAGGTCCCTCATCATATATATATATTGTTTATTTATTCTCTGTTATGTTTTGTGGATATTCTGTGATGAATTATATTGAAATATTGAATGCTATAGTTGCTTGGATATATTCTGGACTCTGAGTTATAATTGCATAGCATTGGATTTTTGGAAGGAAATAATAAAAAGAGAAAATTTTAAGTAAATAATTATAAAGAATGTGAATAAACTAAAATGAATTAGATAAGAATATTAGTGTTTTCAAAACGCTAATTAATAAATTAAGGGTGTGGAAAGAAATGTATGAATAAACAGAAAGTTAAGAAAACTTAAACTTCAATGTTACTGTTTAAAGGAATAAAACAATTATTTTAAATTTAGGATCTTAAATTATTTAAGAAGAATAAAGCAGAAATCGGGAATAACCTGAAATTGTATATTTCAGCTAAAGGACTTAAAAAGTCAAACTGAAATTAATAATATAGTCCATAATTGATTGAATGTCGAAATGAACTGATTAAGTAAAGAAATTTATTTCAAAGGAAATAAATTGTGAATCAATTTGGAAAATTGATTTAAGTGGTTGAAGTTGGAGTTTTCCTTGGAATACTGAGTACATTTTTAAGTAAATTTTTTTTAAATATAAGTTAATAGTTTTAAAATTGTTTCAAAAGATATGTTTTTGTAAAATTTATTATTTCCAATATTTAATTTTTAAAGTAAGTATTTTCTCAAATCTATTATATTAATAATTATTTAAAGAGTGAATTAGTAATTTATTTTTAAAAGTGAAATCTAGTTTATATTTTGTTTAGTAACATTATTTTCAAATATGCATATAGTATGTATTTTTAACAAATCATTGAAGTAGTTTTAAAATAAATGTTTTAAAATATATTTCAAGGTAAAGTGATTTAAAAATCTATTTTTGTGCTTGGTGATTCCAGAGGAGATAGAAAACATCTGGGAAGTTTATTCTTAAAAGAAATATGGTTTTGAAAACTGTTTTCAAAGGATTGAAAATAGGAATATAACTTTGAAGATATTTTGAGATAAATAAATAATTTGGGAAATTATTTATTGGTTGATGGTTGTTTGTGAATATTAATTGATAGTTAAATAACCGACTATCAATATTGGCCAAATGCGTTGATCGTTTCGAAGAGACCGGGATCGAGATTAATTTCTCGAAAACCACTTCGATCCGGTTTGTACGTTTCGTGTAAACGATTTTGGATTCGAAGATGGAGCAGTGAAGTGCAAGGGCTAGTCTCTACTAATCCCGAGGATATTTCCAAAATGGATGTAGTAGGAATAGTGCCTTCGGTTCCGTTCGAACCCGGGACGGACTTGTATGGATGAATGCTTGCGAAACATCGTCAGGTGGGCGATGGGCATTCTAAGTGAAACGTTCTAAAAAGGTAACGCTTAGCCTCAAGCCTCATCAAATGGGAATGACTGAAAATCAGGGGATATGCAGCAAGGTTAGGTGGGTCATGCCCAAGCAGGACAAGATAATTCCCCTGTCTAGATGTCCCTTATATATTTCGGCTTAGTGGGTGGTTGGTCGCGCCAACCACGGGGTTTATCTTGTTCGGGACTGTTCAGTAAGGAATGGTTCCGGCCTTGTGTTGCAGGGGAAGAAGGGAGTAGTCCTCGGTACGGTGATCTAGGCCCCGTACTGTGACGGGTGGTACCCCAGTGCCTAGTCATTGTTGGAAATCCATTCTCCCTACGAGCTTTGTACGAGTTTTGTTTGTATTACCCACTTTTGTGGCTAGTAGCTGGAATTTAATGAATGTAACAATTTCGGCTATTTTATAAGTATTTGTATATAGACCCTATTATAATATCAGAGGATTTCTATAAAAATTGGTTTAGCTATCGTAAGGTAAAAACCCGACATGTTTATTTGTGGCGTGGTCTTACGAGATGCTTTTGTTTTCAAAGGATTTTTGAAACTTTAATAATCAATTGGGTGTGATTTTCTCACTCTGGTATTCCAGACTGACTCGGGTGTTATTTAACTGTAATGCTCGGGTCAGACCGAGTATTATAGGATACAGGACATGGTGCTGTGGAGCTCAGGAGACGAGCTGGATGACGATTACGTATTCTCGTACTTATATGTATATTTCCGCTGCGTTTGAGTTGTTGTGTACTTTGAGTTGATGTGTATCCATTGTATTGTATTGATGTGAGCTGTGACTGATGTACTCTGATGATGAAATGTATGTAAACAGATATATTTGATTTTGAGTAAAGATTTTTTATTATCTATTATATTTTATTCCGCTGCGATGGTTAGATTCTGATGTTGATTTTGTTTTCTCTTCTTCTACCTCTTCTTCTTAAACCCAAATGGTTCGTATTTCTGTGCAACTAGAGTTGATTGTTGTAGAATAGTGTTGACTCAAGGGGTACGGATTTGCGGGTCGTTTCACTTGGTATCAGAGCCAGGTTGGTGATAACCTTGGCTCTGGTGGGAATTACTCATAAAATAGAGTCTATAGTACTCTAGAATGAGTTTGAGCGTATTAATAAATATGAGCGCGTATTTGTTAGTGAATATAAATTATTTTAATATTGTGTTGATCAGTTTATTGAGTGGCATATGAACCTTCGTCGGCACAGTCTGGACAACTGTATCGAAAGGGTTTCTAAACACTTGAATAGAACAATCGACCCGGTATTGTTTTAAATGTGGGTGAATGAAATAATTTTACCCAAAATGTATTTTGATATAAATAAAAGTTTTGTAAACTATTTTAGCTAATATATGGTTGTTTGGATGTTAGGATGAATAATATTTAAGTATTATCATTGTTAAGTGAAAATTTAACTAGAAATTGTAAATATAACCCAAGTTTAAGGGGATAAATTCATTATAAAATAAAATTTATAAATATGAATTATGGATGTAAATTATAAATTGAAATATAACCACATGAGAATTTGTATGAGCATAAGCTGTGCAAATGAATTTTAGTAAAGATTTATTCAAGCAGGATTGGAAAAAAAAAATTTAAAAAAAAAAAAAAACCCCCCGGAGATTTTGGAAGTATTTTGAAGATAAATTGTAGCATTGTTGGGATATTTCTGAAAGAAAATTGTTTTAAATGGATTTTGAAGGTGATATAGCATTGAAATCACTTGGATTATTGGAAAATAATTCTGATGATGACGGCCGCATCATCAGTATTCGTTTTCGAATTTCTAAGTGAAGAAATGCTACAAAATTTTGTTTAGAACAGTAAGTTCTTTTGAAATTCCAATGGAAATTTGTTGGGAATAAAACCAGGGTTGGTTTAATTTTTGAGAAGTGTGATTCTGAAATGTTGGAGATTTAAAAATAGTTTGAAATCAAAAGCCGGGTGTATAAAATTATGATGAGATAAGTTGTAAGCTTATAAATTGAGTTGATTTTTTTAAATCAGAAATGGAATATAAGCTTTGAAGGTTGGAATTTAAATTTAAAGAGAAAAGTTGAAAATGAAATTAACTTGGATTTAGGAATAAAAAATTTGACTGGATTGAAATTAATTGAATAAGCTAAAATGATATCCAGTTGTATTCGAATTAAGTTGAAATCGAATTGAGTTAAATAAATCCGAGTTAAAGTAAAATTGAATTGGAATAAGAATTCAATTTAATTAATGAATGGAATTAAATTCTTACCTGGATAACTGGAAAATAAGTTGGATAAGAAATAAAATTGGGTAAGAATTAGATTGAGTTAAATAAATCAGAATAGCATATAAAAGAATTAAAAATGCATGGAATAAAATAGGCTTGAGTTAAAAATAAAAGATGAATATATTAAAGCTTATGATGAAATAGAATTGTATAAAAACGATAAGTTGTGACTTATTAAATTGAAAATGGAATACAAAGCCCAAATTTAATATTTTGATGAATTGAAAGATGAAAAGGAAATCCAAACTTGAATTATAAAACACATTGAACTTAAGAAGATCAAATGAAGGGATATTTGGAAATAAAATCAAGTATTGTGCTATAAAAAAGGAGAGAACTAATTTGTTAATAAATTAGTTAATGTAATTGAATGGTGAGTTTATGATGAGGTTTGAAAATAAAAACTCAAATTATAATTAAATTTGACTTACATTGTCGATGAAGAAAATATAATTAAACGTGGCCTTGAAATTAATTAATTTGAAAATGAATAGTGGATTCAAAACTTGAGATTTAAATTTAAATTTTAACTTGAAGTGTTAACAAATTAAATATAATTGGAAATGTATCAAATAAAAAAATTGTAAATGGATTAAAATAGCAATGGTTTGAATGTGCAAATAAAATCCAAATAAGTGAAGATAACCTGGAAAACAGCCAGGTAATAAATGGAATGAGTTGAATCTGGAAAGTTAAATTTTATAATAACCAATCAAATGAAATTTGCAGATTTAAAATGAGATTGGATTAGAATAAAATCAAGTTAAATTGAAAAGAGAAAATTTACTTGTAAAATAAAAATGAGTTTAAGTGTAAATTTGAATAAATTGAGGTTGATGGACTTAAGCTAAATGAATGAAGGAAAGTTGAATTGAATTCAACTTTAAAAAAAAAACAAGTTTAAAGATATTGGATGGAATTTAAACCAAGTAAAAAAATAAATTTGGATCGGAATAAAATTTGGTGGGCTGTAAATAATATTTAAGGAAATAAAAATTTAAAATGAATTGAATGTGGATAAACTAATTATATTGAATAAATAAATGATGGAATAAATAAGTATCAAATGAAATGTGGTTTAAATAAGTTGAGAAATGGTTATTGAATGAAATAGCTTGGATTGTTTTCGAGCTAAATAAAATAGTTTGGAATAAACAAATATGGAATGAAATGTAAATGAATGGATTGTAAATGGAAATTTAAATGGAATGTGTCGAGCTAAATAAATGATTGTGACTGGATTAAGATAAGAGGGAATTTAATTAGTAATGAAGATGAACCTAAGCTGTTAATAGTTTTGGATGAACTAGTTTGGTTAATAAAATGAAATGCAAGCGAATGTATTCAAAATTGATATACATTGAAAAGAGAATATTTAGATTATGAATAAATTTGAGAATGAAATAGGATTAAGTATAAATCGAGTTGAAATGCATTTACATTGGTTATAAAACATAAATATTTGTTTGTTCACATAGATCTTGTTAAATTTGCATAGAATAAATATCATTGGATCTAAATGGAAGTAATTAAAATTTCTATGAGTTGATAGAAGTAAAATAAATTAATTTTGAAAGCAATTGAATTCTAAACCATTCAAATTGATGGAATTATATACGAATGGATCGAAAACCATCCGAAATGAATGAAAATGGTTAAAAATAAATTGAAACAGTTGAATTGGCATGGAAACTATATAAATTGCTTATGGAAAAATGTTTGGTGTGAATTTCTTTTAGAATTCATATGTTTTAACTATTGCAAGTAAGTTAAATATGTTAAACTTCTTATATATTTGGCACTTATAAGTTTAAACTGAGTAAGTACAGGTACCTGGAAGCCGTATGGCTGGATTTGGGTTGGGCTATTTGCTAAAAATAATAAGCTGCTTGCTTAATTTGCTAAATAAGGTACGCCTACGCAATAAAAATAGGAAATATGAACTGTTTTTGGTTTTTCCGACCGTGTGTGTCAATGTATATATATTTATCTCTTTTGTCAAATTGCAAAAGCTCCTCTGTACAAAGGGGACTCTGCCAAAATTTTTCAGAAATTTTGGGAGTTAGAAAATTTTTGAAAATTTTGGAAACTTTTGTTATCAACAAACAAATTCAAATTGGAAACTAAAATAAATTAGTAAAGGAAACCAACTTAAGGTAATGATATGAATTAGTTATTAATAGGAAATAAAGTTTTAAAATTTAGAGTTTAAGATGAATTGAACTCATATGTAAATGAGGAATCAACTTGAATAGAATTAGAGAATTAGATATAAACTAAGATGGTAAGATGAAAAGAAATATAAGAAACATATAACATGCTTATGTTACTAATTGGAAGTTGATAATATAAATATATTCCAAGTTTATATTTGGATAAATAGATATTGGCATTTTGTGAAAAGTCGATGAATTGTTTTGGGATATTGTGATTGGATAGTAGTATTAAGCAGGATATGCAGGTAATCTAAAGAAAAAAAAATAAATAGAATTGGATGGATTTCAAGAGATAAATTTGAATTGCCCGACAATAAGGTATGTATTTAAATTTGGTATGGAATTTGATTGGGATTTGGATTTGGATTGAGCCACTTGGCCTTTTGTTTTCTTTTTGGATTTGGGAGGCCGTAGAGCCATTTTGTAGTTGTACCGAGCTAGCCGCGCAAAGGAGACGCTGGCGAAATTTTTCGGAAATTAAGGGAGTTAGAAAAATTTTGAGAAAAATTTGATGATTCAAAATTTGGTTTTAAATTGAAAACTTGAATGGTTAAACAAATGGTATGGTTTGGAACTAGAGAAAGGTTTGGAAGTTAGTAAGAAAGATAATGAGTCTTTTATATAAAAGATAATTGGTAAGATGTTGAATTGTTATAAAACTGTTTGGTTTAGGGAAATAATAAACGGGTATTGGACCATTCTTCCTAATTAGTAATTTCGGGGACGAAATTCTTTAAAGGGGGGAGAAATGTGACGACCTGGAATTTTCAAGCATTTAAAAATCGGAATATTTAATTGATTTTAAGTATTCAATAGAGTAATTTTAACTTGAATAACGAATATTACAATTTATTTGCTAATTAAATTATCAAAATTAAATGAGTGAAGTTGGGTAAATTGTTGAATCTGAATTTTTAAGCCTATTAAAAATAATTTGAAGGCTTGTAAAATTTATATTGATAGTACTGAAGATCGATGAAAATTAAAAGTAAATTCCTTCTCGGAATTCGACGAAACCAGTTCCATTGGGTCCGTAATAGTGTTATATTACCGGGTTTCAAATTTCGTAGTGTTTGGGGTTGTGGTGTGAGAGTACGATATGTAAACGCGTTGAAATTTACAACGAAAATTTAATTTAAATATAACATATACTTATTTGACTGGTCGAAATCCCCACATCAACTGTTTCCTTTCCATCAGAACTTTCCCCTTAAAAGTCAAAGATCACTGTAGCTGAACGAGCCTTCTCGAACACACTTTCCTTTTAAAAACAATTCCACGAATAAAATCTCGTATCTTCCTTCCTCAGTAGGTCATGCCGAACCAAAACTCAAACAAAATAAAATAAAATAAATATAATGGCTCGGCCTTGCATTTCTTTTAGATCCTTATGAAGACGATTTCGTTCCAAAAAAAAGGGAAATAAAATGGCCGCTTGCGTTTTCTCCTCAAGTTCAAAATCAGAGGAATTGGCCGAACGAATCTCCCATTCTTCCTTCAGTTATTCGAATTGAGCACCCCTCTTTTTCTATTGCGATGGGAGCATCAGAAAAAAAAAAAAAAAAGAGAAGGGAAATGGGGTCGCGAAAACTGTTGAGGAATTATTCAATTTCTATTTCATCTTCATGAATCTCGAACCCAAATTCAAGCTAGTGGAGGCGCTTCGCGTGCGCGCTCAGAAGGAACGGCGGTAGGCTAGGGCGTTACGGCATGAAGAAGGACGCGGTGTGAAGCGATGGTTCGTTCCAGCTTCGGTTTTGAGGAAGGATTGCGAGCCCTATTCGCGTTGCCTGGGTAAATCGCGAAGCATACTTAGGAAAAAGGGAGGGATTGACTGTCGATTGGGATTTCGAGTCATGGCTGTTCGCGCGTTCGTCGAGGTGATGGTGATGGTATCGCGATTTCTCGCGCTCGCGTAAAGGACGGCAAGGTATATCCTATTTCGATTTTAAATTCACATTTGTTTTATGCATACAGAATAAAAATATATATGTAATATATTAAAATGAAAACATTAATATATATGTACTGATAGATATATATTTTCTCAGTAAAGTATAGTGTATTTTATTTAATTTAATAAAATGTATATATATGCAGTTTCCAATTTAGAATATATACATATATATATATTGTGATAAACAGAATGTATATAAAGGTTTGAAAGATAAATAAGAATTTTTAAGTGTGAAAGTTTTGAAAATCTATAAATTGGTTTAAGTATACATGAGTTTCAAAATGAAAATAAAATAAAATAAAATAAATAAAATACACATATATACCTATATTTATGCACCAACTTGATTTTATCATAATGAAGATTAATTTGCTAATTAACTTATCTAATAAATTGAGTCGCAAAAAAAATATTTTATAAAAAGGAAATCAGTTTAAAATTAAATTATTAGTCTGGGATAAAAGTATGGGATAATTAAATTCGTATACGAAAATTTAGTGGTCGATTTATTCGAATGTTAATAAAAAAATCATTTATTGTGACAAGGTCAAAAATGCGGGAAACAAGTTGTGATGGATTGGATTTGCAAGCAAAAATCAAAGGTGAGTTAATCTCACTCAGTTTAAATTTAAATTTAAATGATTAAATTTAAATGATTGTTTGAATGGTCGAATGAATTGATGAGATATAGTATGATATTGTAGAAGTGGTATATTATACTGTGCTGACGTTTGTGGATGCAGAGAAAAACAGGTTGGAGGGATCCAACTGGGTCCCTCATCATATATATATATATATATTGTTTATTTATTCTCTGTTACGTTTTGTGGATATTCTGTGATGAATTATATTGAAATATTGAATGCTATAGTTGCTTGGATATATTCTGGACTCTGAGTTATAATTGCATAGCATTGGATTTTTGGAAGGAAATAATAAAAAGAGAAAATTTTAAGTAAATAATTATAAAGAATGTGAATAAACTAAAATGAATTAGATAAGAATATTAGTGTTTTCAAAACGCTAATTAATAAATTAAGGGTGTGGAAAGAAATGTATGAATAAACAGAAAGTTAAGAAAACTTAAACTTCAATGTTACTGTTTAAAGGAATAAAACAATTATTTTAAATTTAGGATCTTAAATTATTTAAGAAGAATAAAGCAGAAATCGGGAATAACCTGAAATTGTATATTTCAGCTAAAGGACTTAAAAAGTCAAACTGAAATTAATAATAAAGTCCATAATTGATTGAATGTCGAAATGAACTGATTAAGTAAAGAAATTTATTTCAAAGGAAATAAATTGTGAATCAATTTGAAAAATTGATTTAAGTGGTTGAAGTTGGAGTTTTCCTTGGAATACTGAGTACATTTTTAAGTAAATTTTTTTTAAATATAAGTTAATAGTTTTAAAATTGTTTCAAAAGATATGTTTTTGTAAAATTTATTATTTCCAATATTTAATTTTTAAAGTAAGTATTTTCTCAAATCTATTATATTAATAATTATTTAAAGAGTGAATTAGTAATTTATTTTTAAAAGTGAAATCTAGTTTATATTTTGTTTAGTAACATTATTTTCATATATGCATATAGTATGTATTTTTAACAAATCATTGAAGTAGTTTTAAAATAAATGTTTTAAAATATATTTCAAGGTAAAGTGATTTAAAAATCTATTTTTGTGCTTGGTGATTCCAGAGGAGATAGAAAACATCTGGGAAGTTTATTCCTAAAAGAAATATGGTTTTGAAAACTGTTTTCAAAGGATTGAAAATAGGAATATAACTTTGAAGATATTTTGAGATAAATAAATAATTTGGGAAATTATTTATTGGTTGATGGTTGTTTGTGAATATTAATTGATAGTTAAATAACCGACTATCAATATTGGCCAAATGCGTTGATCGTTTCGAAGAGACCGGGATCGAGATTAATTTCTCGAAAACCACTTCGATCCGGTTTGTACGTTTCGTGTAAACGATTTTGGATTCGAAGATGGAGCAGTGAAGTGCAAGGGCTAGTCTCTACTAATCCTGAGGATATTTCCAAAATGGATGTAGTAGGAATAGTGCCTTCGGTTCCGTTCGAACCCGGGACGGACTTGTATGAATGAATGCTTGCGAAACATCGTCAGGTGGGCGATGGGCATTCTAAGTGAAACGTTCTAAAAAGGTAACGCTTAGCCTCAAGCCTCATCAAATGGGAATGACTGAAAATCAGGGGATATGCAGCAAGGTTAGGTGGGTCATGCCCAAGCAGGACAAGATAATTCCCCTGTCTAGATGTCCCTTATATATTTCGGCTTAGTGGGTGGTTGGTCGCGCCAACCACGGGGTTTATCTTGTTCGGGACTGTTCAGTAAGGAATGGTTCCGGCCTTGTGTTGCAGGGGATGAAGGGAGTAGTCCTCTGTACGGTGATCTAGGCCCCGTACTGTGACGGGTGGTACCCCAGTGCCTAGTCATTGTTGGAAATCCATTCTCCCTACGAGCCTTGCACGAGTTTTGTTTGTATTACCCACTTTTGTGGCTAGTAGCTGGAATTTAATGAATGTAACAATTTCGGCTATTTTATAAGTATTTGTATATAGACCCTATTATAATATCAGAGGATTTCTATAAAAATTGGTTTAGCTATCGTAAGGTAAAAACCCGACATGTTTATTTGTGGCGTGGTCTTACGAGATGCTTTTGTTTTCAAAGGATTTTTGAAACTTTAATAATCAATTGGGTGTGATTTTCTTACTCTGGTATTCCAGACTGACTCGGGTGTTATTTAACTGTAATGCTCGGGTCAGACCGAGTATTATAGGATACAGGACATGGTGCTGTGGAGCTCAGGAGACGAGCTGGATGACGATTACGTATTCTCGTACTTATATGTATATTTCTGCTGCGTTTGAGTTGTTGTGTACTTTGAGTTGATGTGTATCCATTGTATTGTATTGATGTGAGCTGTGACTGATGTACTCTGATGATGAAATGTATGTAAACAGATATATTTGATTTTGAGTAAAGATTTTTTATTATCTATTATATTTTATTCCGCTGCGATGGTTAGATTCTGATGTTGATTTTGTTTTCTCTTCTTCTACCTCTTCTTCTTAAACCCAAATGGTTCGTATTTCTGTGCAACTTGAGTTGATTGTTGTAGAATAGTGTTGACTCAAGGGGTACGGATTTGCGGGTCGTTTCACGAGTATTACTTCGAGTTATCCTCAAAATCACCGTGCCCTTCCTGTACGCACACCCTTCTTCTTCCCCCTTTCTTATATTTTTTAATTTCTGTAAGTTAAAACCAAATTAAAGGTTAAGCATCAGGAAACTCCACGCGAACGACAGGGAAACTCGAAGACAAACCCATTTTCACTCGAGCACGACATGAGGCAGACCCCTTCACGTAATCACCGACATGACACCCCTACCCCAACGCCACCGTGCACGTGCACGGTAGTTCGCCGCCCTTCCAGCGGCCCTCGCCAGCACCCACAAACCACGATTCACCTCCTCACCCATAATCGAAACCCAGAAATTCGAAATAAGGTCGAAATTAAAAATTTACAGTTTCAACGAAACACTGCAAACAAGTCCTTCGGCAAATTCGCTCGCGATCATCGAACAAGCCACCGGAGTTGCCGCAGTTTCGCCCACACGACCACGACACACTAAACCATCAACCCACCAAATCTCGTGCATCTCGGTCACGTAATGATGACGAACTCGATGATTTATAGAGTACAGAAAACTCTTGAGCTAAAACCCTAATTTGCCTTCGTTCGACAATTTCTGTAATCTGAAAAATTATTCTGTATTTTTCCCATCATCTTGTATGTTCGAACTACCTCCAAAACAAATTTCAACAATTTAAATTGAATCAATAACTAGGAATTTGTAAAAATACAATTTTTTTCTATTTACTAACTGCTATTCAAATATCAATCTAAAAGTCTTGATTTTTGTTGTAAAAATTAGGATTTGCAGTATAGATTCAATATAAAATCTTGAATCAACATTTTGCAACATTCGAATATTATCAAAATATCACTTGGTTTACCTATACATCAATTACAGTGAAGTACTTGATGAAAATGATTGTAATCACCCTTTTAAAAATCTTAGTTTAAGCCTTGCTTCTTGTTTGTTGAAAAATCTAAGTTTATTAATGATTAAATTAGAATATCTTGACATATTTATTCAAACATGAAACCTGTACCAATTTACAGAAAACACAGCATCTCAAACATATGCAAACTGAAGCCTATACAAATCAGTTTATCAAATGAGTTTGAACTATTTGAATTTAACTTAGAACTTTTAAAAATTTAGTTTACTCACCAGAACATCCCTGTGAATCAATAAGCATGAATGTTTTGGAGCCTAGTTGCTTGAAACTGAAGTGTTAAAACTGCAAACTTTGAATCAGTTTTTGTTTGAACTTAAATGGGGTTTTCAAAAGCAAGATGCTACCAAATTTTCTTCTTCTCGAGTTTGCTTTACAGGTTTTATAAATGAACATCATAATTTAAAGTTTGTATATATAAAACACTTTGAACAGTATAGGTATTAACTGACCAGTTTTTTTACTTGTTTGACCTGCAGGTTAAATAATTGTGTTTGATATGCTAAAATGTGAAATGATGTTACAAAATTTCGGCTGAAGATTTCTTGACAAAGAGGGGTGCTAATTAATGCATATGTCTTTATTTATGCTAACACAATCATCATCTGATTTGCTATGAAGATATTACATGCAAACATGTACTTTTGCAGGTAAACTTAAGGCTTATGGCTTGTGAAAGAAGGTATGTTCACATATACATTTGTCTTATTATTTTTATTTGAACACTATACACATATGTTTTTGTGTAAATACATACTTGCAGGTAACACTGTCATATATATATATATATATATATATATATATATGAAGATACTTAAGTAAAAATGTTTATTGTATCTAACTTCAGGCTGAATTTCCAATATACATACATATATGTCAGGTTTATATTTTACAAACTTAGTCCAGAATGAAAATATTTGTTTCATAAATATTTGTGTTCTTGCTTTATTTTATCATATACTTGGCTTTTAAATTTTATTATGTATTTTGACTATGACTAACAATATTTAAGTTATATTCCATATGGTTCATATGGTTTATTTACATTTATATTTATATTTCACTCTTAACTATCAATATTTAAATTATGTACAATATGATTCGGTTACATTTTGTACTTATTATATTTTTTATATTCTATGGCCTTGCAAATTTAAAATGATATTATAAGTATTAACTACTTATTTCTTGTTTTGATTTATATTTTTATTTTGATTTGTGTTTTATATTTGACTATTAATATTAAACTTAGATTCATGTGTTTACTTATTTATTTATATTTATGAATTATCAATAATTAAATAAGATTCACATGTTTTGCTTATATTTTATATTAATAAAATTAGATTTTAATTTAAACATTATCATTCATACGTATATTTTTATCACATGATAACAAGACAAAGTAATTTAACTTAATGGTATAAGATAAATATTATAAAGAGATTTATTTTAAATTTCACACTTTTTTTTCATATGTATGTTTGTCCGATGTAAACAAAGTTAAGTATTTTAATTTAATTATATAAGACAAATTTTATTATAAATATTATCAAGAGATTTTATTTTAAATTTCCGAAGCCGAATTTCCTTTTTAAAATACCAATCCAAATGCATAAATAGCAGTTATTTTCAAAATCATATTCATTTTAAATATGTTCGGTTTACATTTCATCTAATTAGATTAAATATTTATTAAAATAAACGGGGCCAAAATCCAGGGTCATTACACAAAGGCACTCTTTCTACTACATCCTGCTTGGGAATCACCACTAGGATTAGTAGCGAGCAGTTCTTGCATCGAAGATTTCAAAATAAATAAACCGCTACTACTTATATATGATATGGGAATTACCCTAGAGGTTAGTGGTAAGCAGCCTTACATATGAAGATCTCTATCTTCAAAATCATTGCCTTCAAGATCTCTTCACTTTCAAACGTGTATATTGGTTCGAAGTGGGTTTTGGATAAAAATCACCCAAATTCGATCCTGGTTTCTTCATACCAATTATCGATAAAAGGTGTCAAATATGTGGGTGATTATTATTCAACTATTCGTTATCTTTTATCCAAGTAAAATATCTTCTTAGAGATATATGTCTTAAACCATTTTTAACATATACAAGATTATTAAACCTCTTTTTAATTTTGAAAATACCAAATCATTTCACTTTAATTACATAGGAGAACGTTATCGAGTAAAAAGCGATCCATAGAAATTATACTAATTATATTCACTATTAATTTCCATATTCAACCTGTACTATTCGTCGAATAACGGTGAAAACACCATTTAAATTCACAGGGATAGCACGAGTTTCCTCCTCGAAATTTAATATAGAATTCAACTAGAATGTTACATATATCATCAAACATCTTATTGTTTTAAAATCAAGTTTAACCTTTGGAAAACTCTAAGTCTCCTTTTCTTTTATCTTAGCAAGATGCGGTCCGAGTAAACCAAATTTACCGTCTTCGTCATCGGGCAATTCGAATAGGTAGGGAGGGAAGGAAACTGTTTTTTCAAACTCAAGCTTAGAGACTATCTCTCTGTCACCCATAATGTGGTCAAGTTATTTAATCAACTCTAAATCCTTTAAAATACTTGATTTATAATTTAAAAAAATATTTATAAAGGATTCAAGAAGAAAACCTAAGTTTAAATCTTATTTCCGAAAATTTCAAATTCCATTGTTAAATTGCCGATGAATAGTGGTCTTAAGGGCTTGGTACTCGCAAATCCCACTTAAACCTTTTATATGTTCGATTTTTCCATTTAAAACCATTTAAAAATATTTCAACATATTTTTAGAATTTATCTCATATTTTTAAAAATTCTAAAATTTCCATTTTTAAGATTCGAAATCCATATTTTAAGAATTGCCAAAACGCGATGATTTTAAAAACTTAATTTAGACATATCTCAAATTTTACTAAACAAAATCTTAATTTTTCTCCTTGATTTGGAAAGAGTAGTTATAAGAGTCCGAAAAATTCTTACTTCAAATAATTATGAGCTATATTTCACTCTACACATTGATTTAACTTTTATGGTGCGAAATCGTGAACTGTCGTTATGCGATGTGCATATTTTGACTCAAATTTCATATCTTTTCAAAATTTTGTCAAAATGAGTTTTAACGTTTGTAAAATATTATAAACAATTTTAAATCATTTTATTCATGTTTATATAGTTTTAACTAAGTTGTAACACATTTATAATTCATAAGAGAAAGTGTTTTCTCTGTGTAAATTCGACGTGTATTTACGGTGAATTATTTCCATAACCAAGAAAACATATTACCGCATCCAAAATATGGTGATCAAACATAGAAAACGCTCATAGTGAACATATTATATCATCACATGATTTATAAAATAAACTAGTAGAGTTTCTCACTTACATTTGTCTCTAGATTTATTAAAATTGACTATAGCTCTGTTATCACTGCACCGAAGCTTTTAAATCATACTTAGGAACCATCGAGTGTGCTCGGCATTATAATAAAGAGGGCGGAGAGGTGGTGTTGTGTAACGACCCAGAATTTGACCACTTTAAAATATATATTTAAAGTGATTTTAGATATAAAATCGGTAAGGTTATATGATTCGTACAATATTAGATAGGATTTGGAAAGAGAAGTATACACAAAAATAGTAACATTTACTTATATCCACAAAAGTGACAAAATGCTGATTTTAGAAAAGTATGTTTCAATGGTTAAATAAATTATCATAATTAATTTATGAGTGTTTATATTTTTAAATAGCATTATACAAATTTATTTTTAAATTTGGTTTATATAAACAAATAGTTTAACAAAAAGTCAAAATGTGACCGTAAAACATTTTGTCGACAAACGACGTTTTGTCGATTAAAAGTTGTCGCAACGTCGTCGCACCTTTATTTTCTTATATAGAAAAATATATTTAAATAGTGTAAGTATTAATTAATTCACTAAATATGTTTGCTTTTACTAAATAAGATTAGGAAACTTCTAGAAGTCATTAGTAAAAGTAAGTAAGAGGTAACAAAAGTAAGAAAATGTAAACATCAAATCAAAGCCAACATAATTATGATATTCTTTACTTAATCTTTAAGTGACTAAGACATAAGTAATGATGTGAAAGATAATGTTAAGTATTGAAAAAGTAGAGTTTGCTTTAGGTTGAAGTAAGGTTAGTTTGGTAATTTGGTAAGAGGTTATTTTGGTAAATTTACCATTTCTTTCTTTTCCTATAAATACCCACCTCCTTCTTCACTTTCATTCACATTTCTTCTTCTTCTTTTCTCAAGCTTCTTCATCTTCTTCTTATTCTTTTTAATGACTTCCAACCCATAGAAAAATTAGAAATAAATAATGTCAAAGTATTTTCAAAATATTTAGAAGTAATCAATGTTCATTCTCTTCAAATCAAACTCATTTTTTCTCCATATTTTACCTCTTCTTCTCTCGGCCATAACTTCTTCAAAACCAAATCAAAATGCAAAATACGTTTTTTCAAATCATATATTTTTCCAGTGGCTACAACTTTCATGTTGACTACTTTATCTTATACTGAAGTTAACTATGTCAAAAATACATTTCTTTCCAGTGCATTTTTTGGCCCAGTTTTTAAGCCAAAGAATATGCCCTTTTTTTATCATACTTGATCATAACAGACCCCAATTAAGAAAATCTTTTTTCCAAACCATATACGAAATTCTAGTGGCTACAACTTTTATGTTGATCACTTTTTCCAGTTTTGGGGTTTGCTATACCTGAAACTTAATTCTTTGAAGTGCATTTTCGGGCTTCATTTTTGTCAATCTGACAATACCTCTTCTTCATTCTATCATATCTCCCTCGAAAAAATTGAATTACAATGATTCTTTTTTTAAATTCAAGATAAAATAATTTTCAACAACTTTTCAGTTAATAAGTTTTTTAAATTTTGAGAGTAAGAGAGTCAAAAACAAGAGAGAAGATGACCTATTTTTGAGGTCTAATTTGAGAATTCAAGTTCAAAGCTCTACACTTCTTTTCTATATTTTCGACCAACCTCCATCTCAATCCTCGGCCAAGCTATTCGAAGGGAGAGGGTGTTGTTTTCTAGTGTTTAAAGGAGTAGGAATTAATTAGTGAAGTGTTGGTTCATTAGAATGTTGGTAGGAAGTTAATCGCTTTGGTTTATGGTGAGAAAACTCTATTAAGCATCTCTATTTATATATATACATGTTTGATGTTGTGTTATGATTACTATGGATGCTTATATATGCTTTCATCATCAAGTATTGATTGTTTGATATGATTGTTAAATTATCTTACCAAATCACGTTAATGCACGTCGATATGCACAAAGGAAAGCACTTTCCTTTTGAAAATGAAATGGTGTATATGGAATGCTAAAACCTTATGGAAATAGTTTTAAATGAGTCAGAAATGTTTTGTAAACATTTAAATATGTATAAAGAAATAAAGGAAGAAAATCAAGATTTTATGTTGTATATTTTAAATATGTCCAAAACAATTTCCTAGAAAAATCGTGCATTTGCAGTAAAATGACCAAAGTTTAAAATTGATATTTTAAATGTTTTAAAAATATGAAATAAATCCTAAAAATATTTTAAAATGTATTAAAAGAGATTTAAGTTGAAAATATGGAATTCTAAATGATATAAAAGTCATTTTGAAGAATATAGCTTTTAAAACGCTGTTTGCAACACTTTTCGCAAGGCCTTTCGCAACAGTTTGAAATAACTTTTGAAATGCAGTTTTAAACTTAACAATTCTTTCCTATATATTTTGTGAATGATTTTAAAAGAATAATTAAGTCATTTAAAGATGATTTCGAAGTTTTAATGAGAGTTTCAATAAATGGGAAAGAGGAATTATTTATACCACTTAAACAACAAGTGAAGAAGATTTAATATAATAACAAACCGAGTAATGCAAAAACGACTGGCACATTTATCCCATCTGCGAGATTTGGGAAGATAAAACAATGTGTTTAACTAAGCTTATGGATGGAGCAAGCACTGCCCTGAACTTACCTGGACTATATTTTCTCTTCTTAGACGAGGGGTGGAATAGATCGAAAGGAAAGCCCGGATGCTCTAAAAGTTCATAATTAAGTTTTTCTAAGATAAAAGAAAAGAAATAAATTATTTGAATTTATTATAAATGGTCTATACATAAGATTTATAAAATTGATATTTTATAAATAATAGTTATGGAATTATAAAAGTATTTTATAAATATTAAATGGGATTGTAATCAAATTTATATATGGTTTTACAATTGAAATTTAGAAAATAATTTATAATGGATTTTATAAATAATAAGATTTGAAAGGAATGAATTTGTAAATAAGAGTTTTATAAGTAATTAAATTATAATTGGATTTTGACTTATAAGTAAGATATAATGGAATTTGTTAGTAAAGAAATTTTGTATATGGAAGTTTATAAAATATAAATGGAATTTATAACACCGTTTTGTAAATCTGAAATCAATTTAATTTGATAAGTTAAATGAGAAAATTTATTAAAGGAATTATATTCATGATTTTGGACAGTGGATAATCCTTTAAATTAAATGGATATTTTGGAAAGCGATATTATAAAAGGGGAATATTTTCCCTAAGTTAAAAGTGAAGATGAAAAATCTTTGATTAAGATTTAATGAATGATTTGGAATG
Organism: Allium cepa; assembly: GCA_030765085.1. Lineage (NCBI taxonomy): Eukaryota > Viridiplantae > Streptophyta > Magnoliopsida > Asparagales > Amaryllidaceae > Allium > Allium cepa. The sequence goes on from CM060935.1 coordinate 68,075,747, forward strand.
ATTTTCCTAAGTAAAAGAGAAAATGATTTAGAATTATTCTAGGATTTAAGAAAGGTTTAAATAAATCAAATGATTTGATAAATGAGGCTTAATAGTTCCTTATATTCTTGAAAAGAAAACGGAATAAATTGAAAAGAATATATCTAACAAAGATATTTTATAAAAGATAAAGTAATTGATTGATGTTTGATATCCACATATGAACTTAACATCTTTTAAATCGATAATTGGCTTCGAAGGAACCGGGGTCGGATTTGGATCATTCCTATCTGAAAACCACTTCGAACCAATGCATACGTTTTGAACGTGAAGACATGTTGAAGACGACGATTATTGAAGACCGTGGATCTTCATAGCGTGAGGACTGCTTGTTGATTTGCTCGGGGTCGCACCCATTATAGAGTTATATATAGCAGTGGTCTCCTCGTTTTGGAGATTTTTCGGATTGCAGGGATTACTCACTACTAGTGGTAGTAGGAGAGTGCCTTCGGTTTGTCCTATTCCTGGGCAACTTGTATGGACGTTTGTCTGACATTACATTTCTAAAGATTATGTACATTGCTTTTTACAAACGTACATCAGTGGTGGCGGAGAAGGCAACTTCTCTTAGCTTAACACCCTCCTTGAAACATGCGAGCTCAAGGGTTGTATTTTTGTGAAAGGCAATTAGTAGTTAACAGAAATGGCAATGTGGCATTCAAATATGTGATATGTGCTTTGTGAAAAGGTAATCATAGCCTCAAGCCTCATCAAACCGGAAATGACCGAAAAAGGATTAGATGTGGCAAGGCTAAGTGGGTCATTCTCAATAGGGTATGATCATCCCCTTCTAGATATATTTATTCCTGCTACGACGTTCGGGATGTAAATTACTGTGGTGTATGGAAAACGAGCACTCGGTTAAAGGTCGGTAACGACCGAGGGATGACATATTCGGTGCTATCTAGTTACAGAGGTAGGTCGGTCTTGTGTTGGTAGAGGGCGGATGTTTAGTGCCTCGGGGCATCCATCTAGAGGTGTACCGATTTCGAAAGGTAGATCCTTCACCTGGTCATTTGTATGGAAATCCATTCTCCAATAATAGCCTGTGGTTTTGTTTGTATTGGCGTAATGAATAGCCTCGAAATGCTATATGGGTAACCATTTCGGATAAGATTAATAAGTTTATTTACAAATGTTTTCAAAGAGATGTCATTAGAAATAATCAAATGTTTTGATATAAAAGTGTTTTAGTTATCATAAAGTAAAAATCCATCTGTGTTTATGTGTGGGCGTGGTCTTATGAGATACTTTTTGTTTCAAAGGATTTTATCCAAAGGATGATATATGACATTGTCATTTATTATTGAGTTTTTCTCACGCTGGTTTATCAAGCCTGATCCGGGTATTTTCAATACTCAGGTCAGATCCGAGTAGTTTCAGGTTAATCAAAGATGGTTGGAGTTTCCAGAGAAGAGCTGGAGATATTCATCGACGTATGGACATATACTATTATCTACTATACTTAGTGTGTTTTGGTTTGATGTTTGTCAACAATTATAAGGGCAGATGTTTATAACTGTCCAAACTGAATTTAGGTTAGACTCTGATATATGTATTTAAAAGTTTTTCGTTGTAAAGATATTTGTTCAATATATGTTATTCCATTCGTGTGAGTATATGTTCTGTCTACTTTTCTTTATTACCCTTCATGTTCCGTATTTTCATGCAATTTGAGTTGGGCATGTGTGGTTTATTGTCGATTCAAAGGGTATGGAAAAACGGGTCTTGACATGGTGACTCATGATGAGTTCGGCCAAGTAAGGAGAAAGAAGAGAAGGTAATCACTCACTTTAATTTCAAACTAAGGCGATATCCTTTTATATTCAAATGTGTGTTTTCAGCAGAGCTTCGCTACGACTATAGAATAATTTATAAGAACATGGAAGCCATCAATGAAGAAAATGAACAAACTTAGAAAATGAAATGGATATGTGAATAAAATGAGAAGGCTTATAAGCAAAAATATGTAAACAAATATCTTATGGTACAAAGACCATAATACCATCACTCACACCTCTCCACGTACACGGCCACCGCCTTATGCTCATCCACCCATTATTGTCCTCTCATCATATCCCAGGTGTGTAGGTGTGTCAGGAGGTGATGTTTGATGTGTAATTTTCTTATATGTTAATATATGTTATAAATATCATGATATCCTGTGCTTATATATATATAGGTGTCTGTATGTATTTGTTATGTATATGTGTACGTGTATATGTTGATGCATGTATGTGCATATTATATATGCGTGCTTGACACATAAACAATGTTGCGATCATTTTGAACAGCTTCTGTTCGTTAAATCTTTGAAAATCTGGACGTTGATTTCCGGTCACATTTTCACTTATTAATTAAATCACATATAATTGTAAACAAAATTTGAAAACAATTTTTTTGTCATTATAAGTTAATAAAAATGATCACATTTGAATTATTAAACCACATAATCCAATATTGAACGACTGTTTATAAAAAATGTTGTTGTACGTTATGAATTTTCTTATATTTTTAAAACAAGTATACATCTTTATTAAGAATGGTTTATTATTTTTATATAACTAGTTAAAATGAATTATTATCATTTTAAAACAACTATTTGAATAATTAAACTTAGTTTAAAATTCCAGAAAATATATAAAAGTGATGACGTCCTTGATGATATTATAAAGGAATTTTATTTTCAAAAATAAAATAAATAATTTTATTACATATTCTTACTTAAATAGAGAAATAGGTGTATGTATCCAATTTTGTGTCATCTAATATTGAGAAAATCTTAATTTTACCGAAAACTTATTTTTGTCATTTTTCTAACGGAAATCCCAAATATCTTTATTTTTAAATATAATTTTAAAACAAGTTTACCATCATTAATTATTGTTCAAAGCATTATAATATGTGTTAATAAATCTTATATTTGAATATTTATAAATCAATTTTATTTTTCAAAGTGATAAATTTATGGATCGTTGCATACTTCCCACTTAAAAGAATTTCATCCTTGAAATTTTACTAAACCCAGAACCTTGTAATACTTACCCAAAAAAAATTTCCAAACATAAACCCATGCTATGCACGTAGACTATTAGTATGGTACATATGATAAGATCTTTAATTTCGAATATACTACTTTTCTTCCAAACTAACATTGACCCTTTTGATTCTCTAGTGTAAACTCTGATCAGGCTCAGAAACTGTTATTTTCTTTGCATAGCTCTTAGCTATTACAGAAAACATAAGTATCCGACTACAAACCCTCGTCAATTTTCGCCATCGGGCATCGATGAAAAATTATGTCCGGACATCAAAGTCCTATATTCAAACCTTATACCAAATCGTGCGACGAATTAATCCGTGTATGATGTATGTGCTCTTTATCCTTTCCAAGATTTCTACGAAAACATTTTATGAAATTTTGGTTTATGTTCTAAAATATTTCATAAAGACATAGTTTTATCTTATAAAGAAAACTTTTGTTTTATATTTATTTCCTTTGTCAAGAATTCTTATAAATTTCTTAAGTGATTTATGTAACTACAAATGAGGGAAGTCATAACAAAAACCATATTTATAGTATACAAGCCTTAATATCTTATATAAGTCATCATTATCTTACATATGTCAACCAAACCATACTTAGGTTTTTGCATACTGGAAATACACAACCATATTACAAACATACTTAAGCCACCATAACCTACTACTTAAAATACTGTATTAGATAGCTATCAACTGATCTCCAAATCTCATCATAATACCGACTATCCTTCGGATTCCGATGTTGATTGTCCACCTAAATTCCCAAACTCATATATCACAGTTTTCACCATATCATCTTCATATTCATCTTCGGTTTCCAGATTATCCTCTCCTTCATTCCCTTCCACATTTTGATAAACTAAATTCCATCACATTGGTTGCCAATGTTGTCCTTAAGGGACCCATGGAGCATGAACCAATCTAGCTGAAACTCCTGGTAAAACATCTCCCTCGACTAACTCCTCTAGATCTTGACCTTTCTCCTCGCAAGGATTCTCAAACTCTTCTATATCATCCCAATCGATGCCTAAAACTAGCGATTTTTCTTCCCAAACAACATTACCATTCTCTTCTATCTCCCAAATAATGTTATTATCATCACTACCATTATGCACTTCATTCGACATTTCGTCCATCCATACATCATATGCAGTGGATTCTTGACTATTTTTTGCGGTATTTGGATCATCTTATTTCAGATTTTTCCTCTATAACTACTTCTTTGTGAATTACTTCCTCGTTTTTGTTCTTATGCCGAATTTTTTGGATCTTTTATCCATATTTTGTCTGAGGATTCCCGGTGCAACTCCGTAAGTCCAAACACCATGACTATCTCTACGTTATCTGATGCCTAGGCTGCTTCTTCATCACTTGATATCATAACAAGCTTCGAAGTCTCTGGTGTTTATAAGCATCTTAGCCATAGTATAACCATCCTCATCTATGCGAGTATGCTGATCAAGCTCTTCCTCTATATATGGCCAACCGTTGCTAGGTGACCATCTTTAAGGATCCTCTTTATCAGTAGAAAGAATTATCAGATCATATTTTTTGCCCCTGTTGGCACTCGAGGATTCCCCTTTGGAATAACTTCCCCTGTAACTAGAAGGCTTTTAAAAATATAAACAATAAACACTTAGACACAAATACTAAGAATTTTAATTATCCTAACCCAATCAAATGTTAGATTATAAATATTTTAACCAGCTCACTACTGATTATTAATTTAGGTTTATCCTAACAAATCTATTTTGACTATACAATGATAAAAAGAATAATTTATTAAGCACTTGATACTGCTTCCCCAAACCAATATTCTGACAACACTTGGAAGCTTGTTCGGAATCAAAAAACAAATTGAGATCCTTGTTTAACCAATAATTAATGATAATTTTTCTAACTTAGATCTCTTCCCATGATATCTACATCCAAATGTTTTATTTCTTCCATAAATCTTTTGAAATCTTTGTCAAATTATTTCCTAAACATAATTATTATCACCTTTCGCAATCTTTTGAAAACTCTTTTTCAAAACCTTTTAGAGTAATATTCTAAAAATCCTTATTTTATAAACATTATCAAACTTATCAAGTTTTATTTATAAACCCCATTAGTTAACATTCCTAATCTTCTTAGCATGATTATTAAACATCTTATAGCCAAACTGTGGAATTCTAATTCATACCAAGATTTAACTAACATAATTTTAAACAATTATCCAATTTATAACTTAACAACATAAATAAATATATCTTCCCAAAGATATCCTTTATATTCAAAACATAGCCTTAGGTAAAATTATTATTTACTATATTATCAAAACTAATATCATTTATACATATACGAAGTCTTATATAATACTCTAAACTCATTCTAGGGTGTTGCTTACCCTATCTTTAATGAGTTACTCATCCTAGGATATTACTAAGCCTATCTTCGAAGTGACTTTACCCTTATCAGGCGCGGGTGTTGGCTCAACCTAAGCTTTGATACAAACTATGACGATCCACCCTTTCGTTTCATAGAAATCGATACTAATACGTTAATGGTATTACATGCCAATATCCAAGTTTCAGAAATATAGATTAATCAAGGGTAAAAAGAAAAATAAAGATAGAATGGAATCTTATACGAATGAAATAATATATACTATTTAAGTATATATTCTTTACAGCGGAAATTTTAAATACATACATCAGAGTCTATCGTAATCTTAGCCTGGATAGTTATAAATCTTTGTTCCTACTAATGCTAAATAGTAAACAAATTATAACACCCTTAATTTTTAATAACATTATTCAGAAGATTTAATTAGATTAATTTAATAGAATAATGTACAGTGATAATGGGATTTAGATTTAAGAATAATTAGTGGTCGTGCTTATTAAAATGAACGGGATTATAAATGGCTTAATGTTAACTAAATAAATCCAAGGGCATTAGGGTAAATAGTCGTCCCATATTTATCACCCTTATACTTACGTTACATGTCATCCACGTTCACTTTTCACAATTAAAACAAACGTAAGAAAAGAGTAAGAGCAAGGCCCGCCATTAGGAGGAAGAAAAGAGAAGAAATTCAAGATTTAAGCTTAGGATCAAGCTAGGGGAATCAATCTAAAAAAATCTTCAATTTACTTATCCAATCTAAGGTGAATAACACACAATACATCTCTATTTTGATTTATATATGATCATTGATTTCGGATTTAAGATTAAATCTAATATGATGATTTTTGATGGTATGCTTGATTTTATGGAATAATAGAATTCAAGCACGATTGTATGAATTAGATTAACACAGTTTTGAAGGTGGATTTCAATTTTTATAATTTTCCCAACCGTGGAGAATTTATTATTAATTTTCAAATGAAAACATGCATTATTGGGTTTAGAAATTAATTTCGGATATTATATGATGAAATTTATATATGTCAAATAACATATAAAAAATGAATTTTTGTGATTTTTGGCGATTTTTACGAAGAGATTTATTATGGAAATTAAATTATTTTGAAAAGAGGACCTAAATGATTTAATTATTATTAAATGGGAAGGGCTTACTTGTTTAAATTAATCATGTTTTAGATCTAAAATTTGCGGCAATTACGTGTAAAATAATTTGAAAAGTTAAGTCAATCAATCAATTGTTTACAAGCAGGCAAGTTAGTTATAAAGAAATTACTTTACTTGGTAAAAACAGCTTTTTACCCAAAAAAGTTGGTTTCACCTCCTTTAGTAATAGCTTTCGACCCAGAGCTTCTGCCTTCAGTCAAGTCGTAACCTTCTAGGTCAAGACCAATGAAGTTGAACCTAATACACATGGTATCACTTTGTTGGTACGTAGTGTATTAGAGAATAAGGCGGAAGGTGGGTTGTCGAAACATAGCTTCCGATTTGGTCGATACTATGGTTTTGTTTTCTAAAGAAAAGCACTTCCCAACTTTATTATATGCTTTTGAAGGGGTTGAGACCAATGCTTTCAAAAGAGACTTTTAATTAGCTTTCGAAAAAGAGTTGCCGCCTTAGTTTAAAGTAGTAGCTTCCGAAGGGGCTACTTTGTTTTCAAATTAAAGAGCTTGAAAGGGATAGTTTCGACCAAGTCAGAACCCTTCTGTCGCTTTTGACTTTCAAAAGTAATGAAGATATAAATGCTTTTGGAAGGTAACCATTGTTTTAAAAACATAAGCCACTTCCTTTAGCTTTCGAACGGGGTTATGGGTTTCAAAGATAGTGGTTTCAAAAGGGGTTTCGAAGCCAACCTTCAAGTATTTTACCCAAATGACTTATGCTTTCGAAAGGTTGGTGCCGATGCCATCAAGCTTTCCCCAATACTTTTAAATGATAAAGAATTGTTTCGAAAGAAATACTTTTGTTTATATTCACTTGACCCAAAGGATATTTTAAATATAAACCTAATGTTTTCGAAAGGGGTACTTTCAATGGTTTTGAAAGAGGGGCTTTCAATGGTTTTGGAAGGGGTACTTCCAAAGGTTTCGAAAGGGGTGCATTCAATGGTTTCGAAAGGAATCCTTTCAATTGGTTTTGAACCTATGCTTCTAATGTTAGATGCTAATACTTTAATACATTCGAAAGGTTTCGAAAGAAAGGTTTTAAAGTGTTCGAAAGGTAGGGGCCTAATGTTTTGAAGGTAGATTTATATGCTTTCGAAGGATGCCATCCAATAAGGTCGATAGCAAGGTTTAGAAGGTGTCGAAAGCTTTTGTTTTTCAAAATGAATAACACTAATTCATTTTTAAAGGAAAAACCTATGGCTATAATAAAGGAGTTTTTAAATGGTTTAAATAGAAGATTTCCTTGATAAAATATTAGGTTAAAGGGGTTAACCATGTTTTTATGAAAATTATTCTAAGGATATTAGACCCGTAGAAGTGGTATTGTTATGTTATATTGTTGCTTCTTCAAATATAAATATATTCACATTATAAAGGACTTATAATAGCATTTTGGTGATAAAGGATAAAAGAACCGGTTAGGTCGACCCAGTAGTGAGTTTAATTTGATTAAACTCCTGAATGAGTAGAACTGCATCCAGGAGGTCAGGAAGACTAGAATATGGGATGCCAAAAAGTTAGAAGTTGTCAGGGAGACAGGTTCATAAGGCACATATGGAAACTATGATTAAGAAGTTATTGGAGTTACTAGTAGGTTCATAGTGATCCCATGAAAACTAGATTATAAAAAGTGGTCGGCAGAGGCCAACTGATTTGTAGTGCACCCATGAAAACTATATCTGGATTGAGTTATTGATAGATGTCAATAGGTTCCTAGTCAACCCATGAAAACTAGGATAAGAGAAGTTATTGGAGTCACTAACAAGTTTAGGGGAACCCGATAATTAATTAAGTTAATTTGGAAGAGCCAATAAGTTCATAAAAAACTGTGATGACCCGGATTTTGACGTGTGTTAATCGGGAAATTAACTGATCTTAATTATTGAAATGTTGATTTTATAAGTCGAACAAATAAAATTTCCGTTAATTAAAATATCGGGATATACGTAAATTGATTTAAAGGATTATTAAATATTGGATTATAAAATCTCCGGATATGATAAATCTTATAGGAAATAAATAGTATATTTCGGCTATTGACTATTTATTTGTATATATGTATATTTGGGAAAGAAACTATGGTTTGGAAATTCAAAAAAACAAGAAGAAGAAAAAATTTAAGATAAAAACTCTACCTTTATAATACTAAATATAATATATATGTAGGAATATAATTTAGATACTTGAGGTTTGGCTAAAAATTTAAAATGAAAATAAATATTTAACAAATAGGAATAAATGTATATAAGAGGTTTATATTGTTGTATGTAACTTAAAATATATTATATATATACATTTGTTTAAGGCAAAGAAGACAAAATAGTTTGCATACATATGTATGATATATATATATATGTATGTATGTATGTATGTATGTACATAAGAGTGGAGATATATATGTAAACAAGAGAGGAGACAAGTATTTAATGCAAGCACACAAACCACATTATCAAGGTCAAAAAGAAAAAAAAATCAGGAAATCACATCAAGTCCGGATTATAAAGTAAGTAGAGAAAAAAACAAAGCCTGTGAACACAAAAAAAATCTCAGCATGAAGCTTGCTCTGCACACTTCTCCCACCCTATATATATATATATATATATATATATATATATATATATACGTATACAAACCACTACTTTGTAACCTTCCAGTTCAACACCCTGACAAACACAAATATACATTAATATCAAAATGAAAAGAATCTGCTTAAAGCAAGAAGGAAGATCAAAAGGATAAAATTAAAGCTAGCAGAAAATTTATTAGCAGTGCTCTGTTCAAATTTATAAGGTGAGTAAACAGATCTTGTTTCTTCTATGTTCTAAAATGCCTGTGAGTAAACAAAATTTTAAAAACAGTTTAAAATCTGGATTTTTTTTGATATGTGAATGAAAACCATGATGTTGACCTGAAATGCTCGGATTAGATGAATGCATGTATGTGTAATAAGTGTTGAATGCTGTGTAATGCCTATAAGTATACAGTTATAAGTTATGTTGTATTATCAGGGTTTGATTTTCCTTTATAATCCAATACCTCATTCTTGAATTCAAATCAGCTTATGATTTGTAAATGGAAGATGTTTGAAATCATATAACATCACTACCAAAATAATCCAAGAAACTTAAAATGGATATGTATCTCAAAATTTTTAAAAGGGCAGTAAAACTAAAAATTAGTCAAAACTTTATTGGTTCAATTTTAAGATTTGATTTCATAATAGTAATCAAGATGGAAAGTCATGAATTTTAATATATATATATATATATATATATATATATATATATCTTGATTTTTAGTGGGGTAATTCATTGGGTTTCTTAAGTTGAACAGATCGACTATTTTAGTCGATTCCAGTTGATCAACGTCGAACTAGCCATCATGGTTAGATCTGAAGGTCGAGTGGATGCAGAGGATCATCAGAAAATTTCTACGGTGATTTATTGTTGATCGAGATGGCGGGTAAGGATCGGTATAGGGTTTTATCACCTGGATTTGTCGTTTGTCTTCAGATGGATTTTCGCGATGCCTAGTGTCGGTCGAAGTCGATCGCGAATGGTGCTGTGGGTGCTGGAAGGTGCGGCGGAGCTTTGGTGAGGGTGGCGTGGTGTCTCGAGGCATAGTTCGTCAGAGGTGGTTGGTTTTTCTGACGATGCTACATTTCCAGATTGGGTTTTGGGTCGAATACGATTCTCGATCGAATCGTGTTGTCTGGGTGTTCGCGTAGAGTTGCCGTGGGTGTAGTCGACTGGTCGGAGGCCTGATCGTGGTTCGCCAACGATGGGCGGCGTTGTGAACGTGGACGTGCATGTTTTCGTGCAACTGGAATTTTGGAAAGGAGGGTTTGCTCGCGTTTTCTTCGGGAAGACTCGTGGGTGGTAGCGTGTTGCTTCGGGGAGAGTGTTTGTCGAGTTTTTGTTGAGCAGGCTTTAAGAAATTTGTTACAGGAAGTTTAAAAAGTTTTAAACAAAAGAATTTTATTGTTAAAAGGTTTCTAACTTTTAAACAAAAGTAAACCAAGTCTTACTTATGGAAGTAAATGGTTTTCAAGAACAATTGTTTTTAACAGGGTGTTTAAGTTTTAAAAACAAAGAAGTTTGATTTTGTAAATAATTCATGTTTTAAACAAAGATAAACAAGTTTTTAAATATGTAATAGATAAGTTTTTTAAAAAGGATAAAAAGTAGATTTTCACAATGATGTTTGTATTAAAAGTTTATTTATTAACTTAGAAAAGTTTTAAAGAGTTAAAAGTTAAATTTGAATGTTTAACTAATTAATTATAATTGATTTCTAAGTATTTTATTTAAAATAAAGTTTAATGATTTAGATTTAGTAATCAATTACAATAAAGATTTATCTTAAGTAATTAAGAATTTTTATTAATTAAAGATAAATAAATGTGTGAAGATGATTAAACCAATTCAATTATTATTAATAATTGAAGAGTGTTGGTTAATAAGAATAATTTAATTAAGATAATAATTTTTTTAAGGATTTATTAAATATAAGAAGTTAAGGAATTATTTAATTGATTTAATATGATTAGTTAAATAATTAACTAAGTAGTTAATTAGCGATTAATTTAAGATAAGTGTAATTACTTGGTGATGTAATTAAGTGATTAATTACTAGGTGTAATTAAGTAAAAGTAATTTTTTTAGTAAAGTAATTAGAGGTTAATTACTTTATGAAAGTGATTAAGTGATGTGATTAAGGGTTAATCACTTAGTGTTATTAAATTAAGAATTTATTTATATAATTAATTAAAGGTTTAAATTATTTAGTTAATGGTTAATCAATTAAAGGATTAAGAGAATTTAATGATGAGATTAATTACTAATTAAGGTAGTTAATTAAAAAGAAATTTAATTAATGAAGTAATCATTAAATAATGGAAATAGATAATTTAATTGGTAATTAATAATTAAAGAATAATTAATCTATAATTAAGGTTTAAATTACTAAATGTAATAAAGGAGTAATTAATCAAGTATGATTAATTAGAGTAGTTAATCAAGTGTGATTCATTAAAAGGATAATTAAGAGATAATTACTTAGTGTAATTAAGAATAATTAATCAAGGTGATTAATTAAAAGGTAATTAAGGAATAATTAATCAAGGGAGAATAATTATGGTGGATAATAAAGTGATGATTACTCAGTGTAATTGAAGGATTAATTAATATAATTAATCAAGGAGTTGGTTCAATTGATGAAGTTATTAAGGAAAGTTAATAACAGATTGTGATAAATCAAGGTTGATTAATGAATGTAATTAAGTTTAAGGTTAATTATTTAATAAAATTTAAGAATAATTAACTAATAATTAGAGGATCGTTATTAATGTAATTAATGAAAGTGATCAATCTTGCTTATTATTGATTTAATGATGATAAGTGCTTTGAATGAGTTGATATCTCTGATATGAAATATTGTGTATTTCATTTGGATAACTTGGGTTAGGATGACATGAGACTCGAAGAGACCGGGGTCGGGTATTAGAAAATACCCGAAACCACTTCGAATTTTTATAGATTAATATGTGAAATCAATAGACTGGAATGAAATGATTTAAGTGAATTGGATTATTTAATCTAATTTCGGCACTTAGAAAATTGATGTTTGAAATAAGTTATGTCTATAACAAATTGTGGATTTGTAAATTGATTCAAGTTACATGGGTTTTATATAAGTTGTATACTTTTGTATTCCATGTTAGATGGGTTTATTCACGTTGGTTTCCAGCCTGACCTCGGTGTTACTTTGGTGTAATGCTCAGGTCAGACCGAGTACAACAGATTTTTCAGGTAAGGACGTTCTGGAGCTCAGGAGGCGAGCTGGATGACAGGAACATATGGAGTGTTTCCGCTGTGACTATTATTTCTGTTTTTTTAAGACACGTTTGATTTGTATATGTCTAGTGTTTGTGTTGAAGTAACTCTGATGTATTATAAATGTATTTGACAGATATAGAATTCTTTTGTAAACTGTTATTATTTGATATTATATTTTGATCCGCTGCGAATGTGAGAATCTATGTTGTGTTTCTTCTTCTTCTTCTTCTTCTATCTCTTTCTTCTTTCCCTAACTATCTGGAATTTTCGGGTTCGAAAATTTTCAGGTCATTACAGTTGGTATCAGAGCTGAAGGTTAAGCGAGAACCTTGGCTCTGTTGGGATTACTCAGCAAGGATAGGGTCAATGGTACCCTAGAATGTGTTGAGTATGTGCATGTGTGTGTGTGTGTGTATATATATGATAGCGTGCTTATTATTTTCTTATATAAAGATTTTAAATGATTTTATAAAAGAATATATTTCGATATATGAGGCAATATTTCTTTCTAATAAATATTAAGGTAATGGGATGTTAAATTATTGAAATTAAATAAGAATTTAAGTGGTAAATATATATATATATATATCCAAGCAGGAATTGAATAGAATGTACCATTCATATAAGGAACATTAGAATTAAATTTGGTTTCAAATCAAAATTAAATAAAGTGGTTATTGTACCCAATATTGGAATGTTTGTTTCCTAATAATGATAAAGCAAAAAGAAATGTGTTAAGGAAGTAAACTTTTAGATAAGCATGACTTGTAAATTGAAGTGGGATTTTAAATTGTGAAGTTTTAAATTTAGGTCCAGAATTGAAAATTGTTTCAAAGTGATAAAGGAAATAATATGTATATATGAGGAATATAAATAATATCGAAAATTGTTTGAGATAAACTCTAAATGTTGAGTTTTAAATTTGGAAATGAGATGTGATAACCAAAGTGATAGAAGTTTTGAACTTTAAGTAGGAAAGAATATTATTAGAAATTAGAAATTTGAATTGGGAATTCAAATTGAGTAAGGTTGACTGGATTAAGTAAATTGAATTTAACTTGGGAGAAGTTAAATAAGTTAATGAGCAACCTGATTTGGAAATTTCAAGAAGAAATTGGGATTTAACTTGGAAAGTTAAATGGTTAATTTGCATTGGGAATTTGTGTGATCTCAAAATGGGTTTGGGACCTAGGAATTGGAATTGGATGGATGTTTTAAAATAATTTGAATGATACCATCCTGTTATTAATAATCTTTAAAATTGAAATTGGATTTGTTTAAATAAATAAATAAGGATATGGGGTGTGGTAATATATCCATTGTTAAGATAAATTAGAATCATTTCGGACTTAAAATTTGAATGTTTAAGATAAAATTTCAAAGGTTTGGTTTCAAAATTGAAATTTGATGATAAATTGAATTTCAAAGATCTAGTTGTTTAAAAAGGATTGAATTATTATTTGAACTTTGAAATAAGTTAAAAATGGAGTTTGAATTCAGAATTAAATGGGTTAAAGATATAAGTTGGTTTAATTTAAAGGATTAGATCAACACTTAAAATTTAACTCGAATTTATATAATTCGGGATGGTTTAAATTTGAAATTTGAATTGAATTCGTTCAAATTGGATCTAATTTGAATTAATTGGATTTGTGATTGAGGATGTATAAGTTTAAAATTTTTAATGGAAAATTTGAATTGGATTGAATTGAAATGATTTGAAATTGAAGCGGGTTCAATGAATATTAGTCCAAATTGATTGGAATAATTTGGAATTGTAATTAAAATTGAATAGGTTTAAAATCAAATGGAATTTGATTTGAATTTGGAAAGAAATCAAGATTGATTCAACTTGAATTGGGGTTAAATCAATTTCAATGGAACTTGAAGTTATTCAAATTGGAATTGGGTCAATTTAAATGGAAGTGGTAATTTAAATTGAATTGATGGGGAAGTGAACAGTTTTGACTGTGGACTACTTTCAAAATAAATTGTTTTAATATAAATCTATTTTCCAAACTATTTACTATACAACTTCTTTTAAATCCCTAAAACAATCTTATACTTGTTTTACAATTATTTTTGGAACTATTTAACTATTTTCCAACTATTTTACAATTACTTAACTATTTTACAGCTATTTTACAAACTAATAATTATTTTTCAACTACTTATCTATTTTAAACTTTTCAAATTATTTTCTAAATTTAAGCTGGACAGGGTTCAAACTATTTAGGGTTGAATATCTATTTGGGATAAGGATTAAAGTGATAATCCAATGGAATTGAAAATAATTGTGGTTATGTGGATAGAAATTAAAGGAAATGTGAATAGAAAGAGAAATTGATTTTGTTGATGATCAGTGAGGATAAATACGTAGGATGTACGTATATTATTCTATTCGCATAGTGATTTGATCCGGATTGGAGCATAGAATTTCGAGATAGTATATTGATCCGAGTTGGGATTTTTCACTCGATTTTCGACGGTGAACCTGGATATGGATTGTTGATTGGTTTTGGATATTCTCTATCATAGTTATGGCTATGCAAAGAGAATGATGGTTTCTGATCAAGAAACCAGATCTGAGTCCGCATTAGGAAGTCGGGTGGACGATACTAGTTCGGAAGTGAAATTGTGTGATCGAGTGAGCGATCAGATTGGTATAGCGTACGGATGATATATGTACATCATACGGATTTAAATGAAATTGATACTGGGAATTTGTGAATAAGAAATGTGAAAGGGTTTGCAATGGAAGGAATACTTTGTGAACTATACAATGAATAAAATTGGAAATTGGATATTTCTATGGTAAAAAATTACTTTATGGAAGTAAGTAATTTGGTAAGTGACTTTTATAAAAGAGTAATTAAATTTTAATATTTTATTGGGAATAAATAAAGTTATATATCTTTTTTATATAAGATAAATCTTCCCTTGTTGAATCTATTGTCGGAAGAAAAGGATTTTGGAAGTATTTGAAGTATAAAAAAGGGTTTTATACAAGTTTGAAATGATCCAAAGATTTTTATCGAAGATTATATATATCTATATATAGAGGATATTATGAGGATTTTGGAAAAAGGTTTTGGGAACCTTTTGATTTGGGAAGGCTTTTGATTTTTAGGTAAAATCAACATTGGAATTTGGAAAGCCTAGTTTGAGAATTATCGATTTTGGGATAATCGATTTTGTGTAAAAGAGCTTTGTATGAGATCATACTAGATGTATGATTTGGAAGATACTATATGTGTATAGTATAAAGTGTTTTGATAATGGCTTTGGGAAAAAGGCGCTCCCTTGAAATGAACTTTTCAGGAGTACCATAGGGTGGTACTGCCTTGAACCCTAAGGGGGGTTCTAAAGTTGATCCTGTGAGGAGTCCGGACAAAACTAGTTTCTAAGGATTATGAGTAGTGTGTAGCGAAAGTCGAGGGCGCTGATACCTACAGAGGCATTTGGGTTATGTTGTGACGATAGGGTAACTCGATGTCACTGCAATCTACTTCAGACCACAGCGAAAGTCGTGTGTGCTGCCGAGAGCCAATATTCTATGTTTGAGTTTACATCGGTAGACTACGACCTATGGTAACATAGCGAAAGTCGTGTGTGCCACTGAGAGCCAATAGCCTGCGTTTGATTTTACATCGGTAGACTACGACCTATGTAGGAGTGAAGAAGTTTCATTTTGACAGCGAAAATCGAAGGCGCTGATGCCTACAGTTACATGGACTTTTGCTGTGATGGCAACGTAACCCTAGAATGTAACTACGATCTGTTGTGGGTTCCATGGCGTAATCGAGGGGCGCAGAGTGCCTACAGTTACATGGACTTTTGCTGCGATGGCAACGTAACACAGGATGTAACTACGACCATGGATGGGGGTGATGATTTCCAGAGCATTCTCGCCAAAGATACATCCTCTATTTCCAAAAACTATTTTCTATATTTTCAATAAAATTATTTTCCAAGTATTTTCATCGGGTGTTGAAACGGGTTTACCAAGTACTTATAGATTTTCAGTCCCACGCCTGATCAACGTATGACCAAATTTCTGTGAGAACAAGGATGGACTTGTCGAAACATCGAGTTATAAAAGTATTTTTATAAAAACTATGTATTAATTATATAGATTTTTAAAGTATTTTAAAAATGATCAAAGAAAATTTATCTGATTTTAAGCATTTTAATAATTCTGGCTTCGTTCCTTTTCGAGGAAGAAAAGATTCAAAGGGGGGAAGTATGTGACGCCCCGGATTTTGACGTGTGTTAATCGGGAAATTAACTGATGTTAGTTATTGAAATGTTGATTTTATAAGCCGAACAAATAAAATTTCTGATAATTAAAATATTGGGGTATATGTAAATTGATTCAAAGGATATACTAAATATTGGATTATAAAATCTCCGGATATGATAAATCTTATAGGAAATAAATAATATATTTCGGCTATTGACTATTTATTTATATATATGTATATTTGGGAAAGAAACTATGGTTTGGAAATTCAAAAAAAAAAAGAAAAAAATATTTAAGATAAAAACTCTAACTTTATAATACTAAATATAATATATATGTAGGAATATAATATAGATACTTGAGCTTTGGCTAAAAATCTAAAACGAAAATAAATGTTTAACAAATAGGAATAAATGTATATAAGAGGTTTATATTGTTGTATGTAACTTATATATATATATATATATATATATATGTATATGTATATATATGTATATGTATATGTATAAGGCAAACAAGACAAAATAATTTGCATACATATGTATGATATATATATGTGTGTGTGTGTGTGTGTGTGTACACAAGAGTGGATATATATATATATATATATATATATATATATATATATATATATATATATATGTAAACAAGTGAGGAGACAAGTATTTAATGCAAGCACACATACCATATTATCAAGGTCAAAAAGAAAAAAAAAATCAGGAAATCACATCAAGTCAGGATTATAAAGTAAGTAGAGAAAAAAAAAACAAAGCCTGTAAACACACAAAAAAATCTCAGCATGAAGCTTGCTCTACGTACTACTCCCACCTTATATATATATATATACACACACACACACACACACACACACACACACACACACACACACACACACACAAACCACTACTTTGTAGCCTTCCAGTTCAACACCCTCACAAACACAAATATACATTAATATCAAAACGGAAAGGATCTGCTTAAAGCTAGAAGGAAGATTAAAAAGATAAAAATAAAGCTAGCAGCAAAATTTATTAGTAGTGCTCTATTCAAGTTTATAAGGTGAGTAAACAGATCTTGTTTCTTCTATGTTCTAAAACGCCTGTGAGTAAACAAATTTTTAAAAACAGTTAAAAATCTGGATTTTTTTTTATATGTGAATGAAAACCATGATGTTGACCTGAAATGCTTGGATTAGATGAATGCATGTATGTGTAATAAGTGTTGAGTGCTATGTAATGCCTGTAAGTATACAGTTATAAGTTATGTTGTTTTATCAGGGCTTGATTTTCCTTTATAGTTCAATACCTCATTCTTGAATTCAAATCAGCTTATGATTTGTAAATGGAAGATGTTTGAAATCATATTACATCAGTACCAAAATAATCCCAAAAACTTAAAATGGATATGTATCCCAAAAATTTTAAAAGGACAGTAAAACTAAAAATTGGTCAAAACTTCATTGGTTCAATTTCAAGATTTGATTTCATAATAGTAATCAGGATGGAAAATCATGAATTTTAATATATATTTATATATCTTGATTTTCAGTGGGGTAATTCATTGGGTTTCTTGAGTTGAACAGATCGACTATTTTAGTTTATTCCAGTTGATCAACGTCGAACTAGCCACTGTGATTGGATCTGACGAGTGAGTGCAGAGGATCATCAAAAAATTTCTACGGCGATTTATTGTTGATCGAGATGGCGTGTAAGGATCGGTATAGGGTTTTATCATGTGGATTTGTCGTTTGTGTTCAGATGGATTTTCGCGATGCCTAGTGGTGATCAGAGTCGATCGCGAATGGTGCTGTGGGTGCTGGAAGGTGTGGCGGAGCTTCAGTGAGGGTGGCGTGGTGTCTCGAGGCATAGTTCGTCAGAGGAGGTTGGTTTTTCTGATGATGCTACGTTTCTAGATTGGGTTTTGGGTCGAGTATGATTCTCGATCGAATCGTGTTGTCTGGGTGTTCGCATAGAGTTGCCGTGGGTGTAGTCGACTGGTCGGAGGCCTGATCGTGGTTCGCCAACGATGGGCGGCATTGTTCATGTGGCGTGCACGTTTTCATGCAACTGGAATTTTGGGAAAGGAGGTTTTTCTCGCGTTTTCTTCGAGGAGACTCGTGTGTGGTAGCGTGTTGCTTCGGGGAGAACGAGAGTGTTTGCTCGGGTTTTTGTTAAGCAGGCTTTAAGAAATTTGTTACAGGAAGTTTAAAAAGTTTTAAATAAAAGAATTTGACTGTTAAAAGGTTTCTAAGTTTCAAAAAAAAGTAAATCAAATCTTACTTATGGAAGTAAATGGTTTTCAAGAACAATTGTTTTTAACAGGGTGTTTAAGTTTTAAAAACAAAGAAGTTTAATTTTGTAAATGATTCAAGTTTTAAACAAAAATAAACAAGTTTTTAAATATGTAATAGGTAAGTTTTTAAAAAGGATAAAAAGTAGATTTTCAAAATGATGTTTGTATTAAAAGTTTATTTATTAACTTAGAAAAGTTTTAAAGAGTTAAAAGTTAAATTTGAATGTTTAACTAATTGTAATTGATTTCTAAAGTATTTTATTTAAAATAAAGTTTAATGATTAAGATTTAGTAATCAATTACGATAAAGATATATCTTAAGTAATTAATAATTATGATTAATTAAAGATAAATAAATGTGTGAAGATAATTAAAACAATTCAATTATTATTAATAATTGAAGAGTGTTGGTTAATATGAATAATTTAATTAAGATGATAACTTTTTTAAGGATCTTTTAAATATAAGAAGTTAAGGAATTATTCAATTGAATTAATATGATTAGTTAAATAATTAACTAAGTAGTTAATTAGTGATTAATTTAAGATAAGTACTTATGAAGAAATTAAGTGTAATTACTTGGTGATGTAATTAAGTGATTAATTACTAGGTGTAATTAAGTAAAAGTAATATTTTAGTAAAGTAATTAGGGGTTAATTACTTTATGAAAGTGATTAAGTGAATTGATTAAGGGTTAATCACTTAGTGTTATTAAATTAAGAATTTATTTATATAATTAATTAAAGGTTTAAATTATTTAGTTAATGGTTAATCAATTAAAGGATTAAGAGGATTTAATGATCAGATTAATAACTTATTAAGGTAATTAATTAAAAAGAAATTTAATTAATGAAGTAATCATTAAATAATGGAAATAGATAATTTAATTGGTAATTAATAATTAACGAATAATTAATCTATAATTAAGGTTTAAATTACTAAATGTAATAAAGGAGTAATTAATCAAGTATGATTAATTAAAGAGTAGTTAATCAAGTGTGATTAATTAAAAGGATTATTAAAAGATAATTACTTGGTGTAATTAAGAATAATTAATCAAGGTGATTAATTAAAATGGTAATTAAGGAATAATTAATCAAGGGAGATTAATTAAGGTGGATAATAAAGTGATGATTACTCAGTGTAATTGAAGGATTAATTAATATAATTAATCAAGGAGTTGGTTCAATTGATGAAGTAATTAGAGAAAGTTAATAACTGATTGTGATAAATCAAGGTTGATTAATGAATGTAATTAAGTTTAAGATTAATTATTTAATGAAATTTAAGAATACTTAACTAATAATTAGAGGATCGTTATCAATGTAATTAACTGAAGTGATCAATCTTGCTTTTGAATGATTTAATGATGATAAGAGCTTTGAATGAGTTAATATCTCTGATATGAAATGTTGTGTATTTCATTTGGATAACTTGGGTTAGGATGACATGAGACTCGAAGAAACCGGGGTCGGGTATTAGAAAATACCCGAAACCACTTCGAATTTTTATAGACTAATATGTAAAATCAATAGACTGGAATGAAATGATTTAAGTGAATTGGATTATTTATTCTAATTTCGGTGCTTAGAAAATTGATGTTTGAAATAAGTTATGTCTGTAACAATTTGTGGATTTGTAAATTGATTCGAGTTACCCGGGTTTTATATAAGTTGTATACTTTTGTATTCCATGTTAGATGGGTTTACTTACACTGGTTTCCAGCCTGACCCGGGTGTTACTTTGATGTAATGCTCGGGTCAGACCGAGTATTACAGATTTTTCATGTAAGGACGTTCTGGAGCTCAGGAGGCGAGCTCGATGGCAGGAACGTATGGAGTGTTTCCGCTGTGCCTATTATTTCTGTTTATCTGAGACATATTTGATTTGTATATGTCCAGTGTTTGTGTTGAGAGTAACTCTAATGTATTATAAATGTATTTGACAGATACAGAATTCTTTTGTAAACTATTATTGTTTGATATTATATTTTGATCCGCTGCAAATATGAGAATCTATGTTGTGTTTCTTCTTCTTCTTCTATCTCTTTCTTCTTTCCCTAACTATCTGGAATTTTCGGGTTTGAAATTTTTTTAGGTCATTACAAAAACTATGAAATAGGATAGGGAGTCCATATATTTTACAAAAGTTATTAGCAAGCCCATGAAAACTAATAGGTTAATAGTGACCCTAGAAACCATAAATATGATAGGGAGTCAATCAAACAAGGGATGAGAAATCCAGAATGTTTTAACTAATATGCATATCATCATGATATTTTGAAATGATTATGTTCTGACCATTATGGATTTAGAAGCAAAGTATATGGTTCTATAAAAGGTTTTAGGATACTAATGAAAGGAAAACCCATTCCGCTAAGCGACGTGGTCTCACTAGATATCTAAACGGTTTGAGATGTTAGATTATTATTCATACCAGGCTTTAAATCTAACTCGAAATTTATGTTTTTCCCTTAAACTCTCGGGCACTCAATTGATTTTGAGTAGTATAAGGGTTGAAGTTTTCAGGTACCTCATTAGACGAATAAGCTTCCAGTGATGTGTAGGAGGCAGATTAGATATTTAGAGTTCTCATTCATTTGATTCTGCTTTGTTGTTTTGTAAAAGGAAAAGTTGTTAATTGCCTATTATATACTGTGATCACCAAGGAGGCATCTTCATATATCGCTCTTGGCGTTGGTGTAATAATTATATTTAGTTGAATATGGTTAACGTTGTGGGAATATATAAAGAATGTTAAAATGGTTGTTGGAATATGGAATGTGAATGTTGATTTAAAATTTTAATTTTTTTTCGTATCCACGTTTTTTTATGTATCAATGAATTT
This sequence comes from Allium cepa, assembly GCA_030765085.1. Classification (NCBI taxonomy): domain Eukaryota; kingdom Viridiplantae; phylum Streptophyta; class Magnoliopsida; order Asparagales; family Amaryllidaceae; genus Allium; species Allium cepa. The sequence goes on from CM060935.1 coordinate 68,097,625, forward strand.
AACACTGCTGGATTTGGTCGCCGAGAATTAATAAATTTGGATGACTTTAGCATCCATAGCCATTAGTTTTGGACCTCCAAGTAGAGGGATGTTGCATAAATGCAGCAGAAATGGAAATGGATAGCCATATACAGAGGAAACTCCGGCTCCTACTTTAAGCCCCTCCAAAATGTTCCAAGCCAGACCTGATCTACTTGGCTGCCCCAAAAAATGGGGCACCTAGAGTTTAAGAAAATAAACTCTAGGTCAGTCAAGGGACTGCTATGAGAAAACTCAAAACACATATATTTATGAAAACATAGTATCTCATAAGACCATGTCGCACATAAACACAAACGGCTTTTTACCTTATGATAACCAAAGCATTGCTACATAAAATCCAATGATATTATAATAGTGTTTAGATTACAAAAACATATTAATTATAGTCGAATTTGTTACATTATTTAAATTTTAGCATAATAGGTATACAACTAAGTCCGAAGCACTTATTGGAGAATGAATTCCGTACAATGACAAAGTAAGGGACTACCTTTCGTACAATACATCTCTAAAATAATGTACCGAGGACTTATAGATGATCATCTGCATCTGGCAAGACCATTCTACCCCTTTCGTGTGACAACACTATGATTCCGAATAGTACCGAATATGACACCACCCCCATCGCTCCCGACCTATCCATGGCCACAACATGGACAACAAACTCGATATACAAAGGGTAATCTGAAAAGATGATGACAGTACCCTAATGGGTGCGACTTACATAGCCTTGTGGCATACCTAGCTTTAGCCATTTCCGATTGTGAAGCGTGAGGTAACGTATTACCTTTTACAAAATCAATCCCACTCTGAATGTCACATTCCTATTTCTATTAACACATTATTGATTTCCATAAAAGTACAACCCCTCGAGTTCATAAGCCTCAAGGAATGGTGTTAAGTGTAAGAGGGTTACCTCCAACACCATCAAACAGATGTACATTTGTAAAAATCAATATACATGGTCTTAGAAATGCAATGTCAAACACTCATCCATACAAGTTTTCTAGAAACAGGACAAACCGAAGGCACACTTCCTACTACATCCTGTTTGAGAATCACCCCTAGGATTAGTAGTGAGCAGTCCTTGCATCAAATATTTCAAAATTAGGATACCACTGTCACCATATGTATGATATGTGAATTACCCAAGAGGTTAGTGGCAAGCAGCCTTATCTTATGAAGATCTCCATCTTTAAAATCATTTTCTTCAACATGTTTTCAATTTCGAATGCATTTTTTTTTTCCGAAGAGGTTTTCGAATGAGAATCGCCCAAATCTGATCCCAGTTTCTCTTAACCAATTATCAATAAAAGATGTCAAGTGTATGGGTGATTGTTTTTCATTTAATCAATATCTTTTGTCCAAGTAAAATATCTTCTTAGACATATATGTCCTTAAACCATTTTCTTTTTTTAGGATATACAAGATTATAAACCTCTTTTTAATTTTGGAAATACCAAATCATTTCTCTTTAATTACATAGGAAAACATTATTTAGTATAAAGAGATCCATAGAAATTATAATAATTATACTCAATACTTTCTGTATTCAATTTGTACAATTCATTGAATAATGGTGAAATCACATTTTAAATTCACACGGATAGTATGAGTTTTCTCCTCGGAAATTAGTAAAGAATTTAACCAGAATCTTACCTATACCACCAAACATATTATTATTTTAAAATCTGGTTTAACCTTTGGAAAACCCCAAGTCTCTTTTTCTTTTATCTTAGCAAGATGCAGTCCAAGTAAATCAAATTTACTATTTCCTCTGTCGGGGCAGTCCAGATAGCTAGGGCGAGCAAGAAAATGGTTTTCCAAACCCAAGCCTAGAGTATTTCTCTATTACCCATAAGACGATCAAGCTATTTGACCAACTCTAAACCCTTTAAAATACTTGATTTATTATTTGAAAACCATTTATAAAAGATTCAAGAAGAAAACCCACGATTAAATCTTATTAGAAAATTTTAAATTCCTTTGTTAAATTGTTAGTGAATAGTGTTTTTAAGGGCTTCATATCACATATCCCATTTAAACCTTTTATAAGTCCAATTTTCCATTTAAAAATCTTTTAGAATATTTTTAGAATTTGTCTCATATTTTTAAATACTTAAAAATATCTATTTTTAAGAGTTGAAATCCATATTTTACGAAATGCCAAAACTTGATGATTTAGAAAACTTGATTCAGACATATCTCAAATTTTACTAAATGAAATCTTGTTTTTTCTCCTTCATCTGGAAACTATAGTTATTAAAGTCCAAAAAATTCTTAGTTCAAATTATTTTGAACTATATTCCACTCTATACATTGAATTAACTTTTATGGCGTGAAATCGCAAACTGCCTTTACGCGATGTGACTATTTTAACTCAAATTTCATATCTTTTCAAAAATTTGCAAAAATGAGTTTTAAATGTTTATAAAACATTTATAAATCATTTTAAACCTTTTTTTATTCTTGTTTAAAGAGGTTTAACTATGCCGCAACACAATTATAATTCATAAGAGAAAGTGAATTCTTTATGTAAATTCTACATATATTTACCATGAATTATTTCCATAACCAAGCAGACATATTATCACATTTAAAAAATGATGATAAAACGTAGAAAACACTCATAGCAAAAATACCATATCATCACATGATTTATTAAATAAACTAGTAGAGTTTTTCACTTTTATTTGTCTCTTGATGTACAAAAATTTACTATAGCACTACTATCACCACACCGAAGAATATGAATCCTGCCCTTAGACCCTTGGGTGCACTCAGCTTTGTATTAGAGAAGGTAAAGAGGTGATGGTGGCTCTTGAGAAGTTCAGCCAGGCAAGGAGAAAGAAGAGATGATGATCGCTCATTTTAATTTCAAAATAAGGCGGTATATTTCTATATTTGAAATTGTATTTTTGGCAAAGCTTCACTACGACTATGGAATAATTTATGAGAATATGAAAGCCATTAAGTAAGAGGATGAAGAATCTTAGAAAATGAATGAAAGTGTGAATAAAATGATAAGGTATGCCTTGTATTTATAGGCAAAAATATGTAAATAAATAACGTATGGTACAAAGACCAATCTGCCCTCACCCACACCCTCTCTATGTGCATGGTCACCCCCACATGTGCTCAGCCATCCCCTTTTGTCCTCCTCTCATTATATCATGGGTGTATATGCGTGTAAGGACGTGATGTTTGATGTGTAGTTTACTTATATGTGAATACGTGTTATAAATATTATGATATTTTATGCTTGTGTGTGTGTGTGTATATATGTAGGCATGTATTTGGTATGTATATGTATGTGTATACGTATATATTGGTGCATATATGTGCATATTATATATGTGCTCAAGACACATAAACAACGTTGCGATCACGTTGAACAGCTCCTCTTCATTAAACTGTTGAAAATCTGAGAGTTGATTCCTAATCACATTTCCATTTTTTAATTAAATTTCATATAAATATAAACAATATTAGAAAACCATTTTCTTATCATTATAAATTAATTAAAACGACCGCATTTAAATTATAAACCATATAAACTATTATCTAATATTGAGAAAATCTCAATTTTACCGAAAACAGATTTTCGATGCTTTTCTAACTGAAATATCAAATATTTATATTTGTAAATATAATTTTGAAACAAGTTTACCATCATTAACTATTGTTCAAAATATTATAGTTTGTGTTAAAAAATCTTATATTTGAATATTTAAAACCAAAATATTATTTTTCAAAGTGATAAATTTACAGATCGTTACAAAATTCATCTACATACTTTTCTTGGTTATATTAATTTTTTGCTGCAATTAATTTTTAGAAAGAAAAGTATTAGTTAAGTACATGTAGTTAATCTCTACTCTACCTCTTCTTTGGAATGCATATATTTTTTTACAATAGGAAACTTTCCTAAAATTTACTTACATACTCAGATATAAAGTCGAAATATATAGTGCATCTCAAATATCGATTGAATACTAATTAGCCAATAAATTAGCACTGAGCAGAAATAGTATGTAGTTGACTATCTCACGAATTTTAATTCGAATACAAATTTTTATTATTATTAATTCTCTAGTTATTTTGAGTTCAAATTTTATGAAATCTAAAATACTTAATTTATTTATATTAATCACTTTAATAGTCGCAAGGTGATATTATTCCATATGATCTTTTTAGCCTCAAGTTACCCATAAATATTACGAATAATTTTTTTCCTAATCTATAATTATCTATAAACATATCCAAACAACAATAAAAATTCAATATAAAACATTTCATAGTATATTAACTACACCACTAAAAAATTTATTAGTGCATATGTTGGTTGGAAAAGATTGTATTATGTAGAGAATAAGTTTAGTTTGACAACTATTACAAAAACAGTTTGAAAACAATTATTTCGTAGAACACCTATTTAAGCCAAAGTATTAACAAAATTTTAAGTTGCACATCAGAGTAAAACAAAAATGCTACTTTTACACTTGTAATTTTCACCTATTGTAATGTACAATAATATTATTTGAATATAAATTTAATTCAAACAAGATTATTTTCACCAACTTAATATTATTATGTACTTACATTTGAGAATACTAAAAGGGAACAACTTTAACTTTAATAGGTTATATAGTACAATTGTAGATTACTTGTTACCGAGCTATTAATAAACCAAAAACGACCTGAAAACTAATAAAAAACAAATTCATAATCATACAATTGATGGTTTTATGTTCACTTTACATATAAATAAATCAAATAAAAATAAAATTTGGCACAAAATTTATGAATACAAAAATTGTTTTCCTGCAATGACCTTATTGAAGAACAGAAGATTCTATGTTATCATTTAAAATAGAACCTATAAACTCCTACAAAATTGATGAAGAAATCCAAATTTACAAATATAATAATCGAAATTAAAATCCAAAGCAAACAAAATTATGTGGATACAAAATTCGAAATATGGTTTTGGGTCAACTATTTAGAAGAACAACGATAAATTCAACAATAGATTAAAAGAAAATATGATAATAAAATGATGAGCAAACCTTTAAATGAAACTCAATTGATCTAATAAGACATAGTTCTTTTGAAGACATAAAAGCATGAAAAAGGGTGAATACAAATGCGAAAGCTATTGGTGAATCAAATCAAAATTTAATCGGGTAAAAAAAAATTAAGATAAATTTAAAAATTGTTTAGAATGAATCCTATTTCTATTCATTTTAAGAACTAAAGTTTATATTTTAAATTTCTACATAAAAGCATGAAGAGGGAAAGGGATAAAATTATGAGAAATTATAGAGCGAGGAGTGAGACGAAAGTGAAGTTGAGAAAACTTATTGAACCAAAGAAAAAAAGACAATGTGGAAAAGGTAAATAGAATGTTGCTATGTCACAATGAATGAATGTAAGGATGAGGTAAATGAATACGTGAAAATAGTAAGAAGGATTACAACATTTTTTGCCCTTTAGGACATGCGCTTCGTTTTTGTGCGCAAAGGACAACTTTTGTTTCGTAATAGAGCTAAATGACAAAGTTTTTATGTCGGACGACGTGTTAATGTGGGGTTACGTTTTTTTCAGATGCTGGACTCTAGATGTGTTGAAGGGTTGCAGCGGACCTCAACTATGTTCAGCAGCTCTCAATGGTGACAAACTTGAACTTGGCGACGATGATGATGGAGAGAGGCATGGAGAATTTGACAATGATAGAAGGATGAGATTTTTATATAGATCGACATGAAGATGATCAGAGAATTAATGTGTTACTGTAGTGATGGAGGAGTGATGTTTTATGTGATGATGAGCGCTGAAGGTGAAGGAGAAGCAACATGGAATTGGGAAAGAAGAAGATGACACTAGATAATGATACTAATAATTAGTATCATTTTTGTGAATATAGAATAATTATTTATATTTTTGCTCCTAATGCTATTATGCAGTAGCATTTGTAGATATAAAATATCTATTTTATAGTATCATTTCATCATATTGTAATAAAAGTTTTAGCTTCTTTTTTTATGTTTGGGGTAATGCTACTGTGTAGTATCATTGTTTGTTTTCTTAACAAATTAAATTATGTATATCTCTGTTTTATTACTATTTAACAGAAGGATTTTATAAATTATAGAAAATTATACTAGCTTTAATAAAATTATTGTAGTAGTTTATATCGTTGTTTTATTCTAAATGTGTGTAGCAATGACATTTTATGGTATTATTTTTTTCTTTAAACAAATATAGTTATGTATATTTCTATTCTTAATGCTATTTTATAGAAGCATTTTATTAATTTTAGTAGGGGTTTCTGAATTATAGTAATTTTTTTAAAAATTGTAATAAAAGTCTATCAACAATTGTAGCTTCTTTTAAGATATGTGCAGTAATGATACCATGTAGTATCTTTTTTATATTTTTATCTAAGTATATTTGTGTATATTTTTGTTCATAATGCTAGGAGTATTTCATGAATTGTAATAGTTTTAAAAATTATAGCAGCTGTTTAAAAACAATTGTGGTTTCTTTTTAGATGATGCATATATAATATCTCACGACATTATTTTATAATAGCGTTATGAATTGTGGTATCGATTTTTGAAGTATGTTAATATTTTTTTGATTTTTGGTATGGTTTATAAATTGTAGTACCATTTTTGAAATAATATTTTTGAATTCACTTTCTAGCATCATTTATGACTTTGTAAAGGTGATATAATTTTTGTTTTATTTTTCAAAGTTTGTAGTATTATTTTCATAAATTAGTTTATAATGCTACTCCATGGATTTGTAAAGGTAGTATTATTTTTGTTTAATTTTTTGAATATTCATTGTGCTGCTTTTCCATTAATTATCTTACAATACTACCGTATAATATCAGTTTTGTATCCAACAAACTAAGAAAAAAGGATACAACAGCTATATTTCAATTTTATCGTGCAATAGTTGACTTAACCTTGTGTTATCATTTTGTGGTCAAATGATACAACTCGGTACCATTTTATAGTTGCCACACTATTTTTTACATTACTTCTCATATAATAATACTGTATCGTATTATTTTTTACCTGTCGCTATTTTGTGTCAATAGATGATTGGTGAGCAAGATGAAGTGAGCAATAATATTGTTATGGGTGGAAAATGTAGGCGGCATGGCAGACAATGAGTAGATGGGTGATTATTTAGAGTTAGGTGTTGAGGAGGCGAAGGCTTGGGAGGTGGGGGTTACAAAAGGAAGCAGCTATTAACGGTTATGGAGCGTAGGTGTAGGGCGACATAGGGGGTGCAGAGGCACGGTGTGCGGCAGCGTGGCGTGCGGTGGTGTGCAAAGCGATGATACTGGTATGCACGTAAAGAAGTGTCAACATGGCTAATTTTTATGCGTGTTGTCCTAAAGGTAAAAATACCTTATACATTTATCCTTTAAATCAAATTACCTCATATGTTATCACTTAACATTTATTAACCATAGGACAAACATCTTTAAACATTAATATATAAAATTAAAGCTAAATTAAATTAATAACTAAATGTTGGATTAAATCAATAATAAATTATTATTATTAAATATTAACAAATAAATACTAAATAAATTAAATATTATTTATACTCTTCTATTAATAAATATAAAATTTAGTGCATTATTTACATAAAGATAAAATAAGATTTTGTGTAAATTAATAAATAATCTTTTTTTGTTAAATTAATTCCCACTGTTAGAAAAATAACTTTTTGTTATAATATATGTAAATATAAATAGTGAATATGCTGTATACTGTTTTGTATTTAGTCCCACATCGTGGGATTAGTTCTGTCCCAAGCTCCTAGGCATTTATATAAATGTGCTAATGTAATGGAAATGTATTACTAATCTCTGAATGAATAAAATAATTTTCACTATAATGGCTTCTGCTTTCTTTATTTTATAACACGTTATCAGCACGAGCTAAAAATGAATTTTTTATATATCTTCCTAGAGAGCCCGAACAAAGCAGAATCGATGGCAGCGGCACCAATCTGGAAAGCCGTAGGCATGAGTTACATAACTTCAGTCTAATTTTCCACCAGCGATTCTGGTATTTCCTTTTAATCCCATTCTTAAACGATTTCAATAGAAGTTTATTATTATATCTGCGTGATGATTAAAATTTGCTGCCCCTGTCTTAAATCTGATGAAAATCAAATGCTGGTGATTCTATCTGATTCTTTTTTTTTTCTAATAGTTAATTTTGATATTATTTTTTGACATAGTCGTTGGAGACTTGATGATAGAAATTCCATACTAGTCTCTGTATTACAAATAATCAAACTTTTATCATGCACTACCATCAGACCTCTCTTCAATTTTTATGGTTTTGTTATTATTTACATCTTTCTGCTGGCATTGCAAAATTAGGCATCTTCGTATTTTGATTTTAGTATATGCTCTTTGAAATATGGAGTACCAAATGCTTTTTGATTCTTACAATTATTATTTGTAGGGTTCTTAGTAAAATTATAAGTTGCCTTATTTTTACAGTTTTTTCCTGTTTACATTTCTGGATTGCCTTTTCTAAAATTTGGTTTGTTTAAGGAGGTTTTTGTTATAAGCTAGTGATTCTCGTTAATTGCTTTTCGATTAGCGTTTGATGTGGTCTTAATTTATCATTTTGCTTGTTGAGAATAAGTCTTGATAAAACATCTATATTGTATATGTAAATTTGGCACATTATTTTAAATAATTATGACAATTAGTTAATTTAAATTCATAATCAGATTCAGTTTTGAGCATTATTGTTTTTTTGGCTATCTTGACAAATTAAATTTTCATAATGTAATTTTTTTTATAAAATAAATTATGCATGCAAATGTAGCAAACAATAATGAAATATTGCATCCAACAACAAAAATGTTTTTTTAGATCTTTGTAAATTAAGTTTGCTACTGAAATAGTATTCGTTTGTTGTAAATGATATCGTGCAATTTATATTCCTACCATTTTGGACATTAAAAGCTTACTAATTTTGCTTCTCTAAATATTTGGGTACGATATCGTATGCATGAACTGTATACTAGTGAATCCTGAGCTAGTGAACACGGGTTTTCTAGCATCATTGATAGGTAATTTATTTCTATATACTCAATATGAAATATGACTAAAATAAATTAGAGGATAAGCGAAAAAAAAGGAGCAATTGCATCGTTAACTAGTTCTTGTCTATTTTTATGAAACACAACATTATTAAAATGTTGCCATATTCTTAAAAATCGCACTAGCAAGTAATTCTTTTGATGAATACGAGCATACATGCCAATTAAATTTGTCATTTGTTTCATCTGAATAGAAACTACACTTAACCAAAGTAGTTTGATTAACCAAGTTGAAACTAAAACTCAGATATCACCATTTTAATAAATTATCAAAATAGCAGTCCAAATTTTTTTTGTATATGGTCAGTAATGATGTCCAGTAATACAAAAATATTTTTGTAACTAATCCAAATTGTAATTATCACAATTTAGTGCTTACCTTATTGGCTAACATGTAAAGCCCGGCATCTGCATTGTATAAAGTAGAGAGTCGTTCCATTTTGGGTGTTAGCCTACTCCTTCTAACTTCAAGTGATAATTCAGATGTTAAATGCTCTAGGCATGATGTTTTTATAAATAATATTAATTACTTGATGTCTGCGCATTAGCCATTTACAATCAATAATACAAACATCTGATAATCAACAGCCAAATATTAGAAGAAAAGTATGCTTTATGTAAGGTGATTTGCTAATGTTATATGTAATTTATGGCATGTCTTGAAGATTATAAAGGATTAATTGGGTCACCTTCAGTTTTAGCCTATAGTTGATTGTCAAATACATCTCTTATGTTCATTATGTATACATATTTTAATAAGTATCAGAACAAAAGTTTGCGGTTAATTATGTCGTATTGATTTTGATTTGCTTTTTGAGAATACATGTAGAAAACACTTGCAATAAAAATTATTGCACAGAATAAGTATTTCACTACAAAATGAAAAGTTATTTTGCCCTTCATATAACAGTATTTCAAGCACCGTGTATAGTTATAGACTTTGGTTTTCAATTGCTAAGTAAAAAAATTATATGAAATATTGCAAGTTTTATGAATTATCAAATCAGAGACTTTGATAATTATTACTAAGAAAAGTTTGACTTCAATACTAAAGCAAGAACACCGACAAAATTAAAATTTAGATCTTGAAATTCTTATTATTGCTAGCCGGTGGTAACCAGAAGTTACAATATATTCTATAACTAAAAGTTGCAACATATCAAATAACTTGAAGTTATTATTGATAAGTCAAACTTGATGCATATGTATTTTCAAACCAGACGTTTTGGAAACTACCATCTAATCTTTAAGGATTCACATTTACATCGAGTGATAAACAAAAAAAAATAATAATAATAATTTTTATGTTGCATTGCACTATTATACGAGAATTTAATTAGCTAAAGTTCTGCAATACATGATATATACTGTAATTTTCAAGTGTCATCCATTGTGTTTCTAATAGTAGAATTAACAGTGGTTCTTTTGGTTATTGTAATAATACATATGCTTTACCAAAGACATTATTGTGCATGTGTAGTATGAGATTGTTATAAAATAGTTCTAGTGAGATTCTCTCATATAATTTTCTATAGTTTTGATACTATACAAGTAGAAATTGATACAAAATACATTTACAAAAATCAATTTCCTATTATTATGGACCTGTAGCTCCATCAGACAAATTTAAGAGTAAACAGTGATATGTGATCTATTACTTTTCAAAACTTACTATGAATTAAATGTTGTATGTATAACTATTCTTGAAGAAATATCTTTAGATATTCTCCCGAAGAGATAAACTATATGTCGTATCATAATTTTCACTAAAGCTATATAAATACGGTCTTCAACAAACCTGTATGTGTAACCAATATAATTTTTTTTATATAATATTTCAAGGGTCCAGAAGATACTCTTATTTATGTTGTAAATATATCTCTTTAATTGAATTCTCTAGAAGAGACGTTTATATATAATTATAACTATGTTTTATTCTCTAATAAATAATCATAATTAATATTCAAAGGTATATTTGAGATATTATCAAGGAATAAAACTTAACAACTTGAAGTTGTGTAAATTGAACCAGAAGTTCAATATGGTTCCAAACTAGATGTTTTGAACATTATCATGCAGTCTTGAAGGATTTACATTGACATTGATCTATAAATAAAATTTTAGTAGTTGGATCCATGTAAAAGTTTGTTCTAAAATCACTAACTCAATATATAATACGTGGGTGCACGTATATATCCATATATGCAGATACTGAACTAACAACTTGAAGATTGTTATGAGCTCATCTTATAGATTATGCATAGATATCATTCAGTGATTTAAAATTCAATCAACATAAATGGTGAATGATCTGAAGTCATGTATGTATTCAAATGATTTACGCAATAAGTAAATTCCTCCAATTGAATAGATCAATGGATGAGAACAAACTCTAATAAGCAATATCAATTGAATGCATCTTACCAACTGATAAAAGAATTATCCTCCGATAATTAATATGTGTGATGTGTTTGCTAGTAGCAATATCATAATGGATCAAAATGAGAATCCAAAGAATATTATTTAATGTGACAATGTTTGTCAACATTGAGGGGGAGGATAAAGATATACAAGTTCATTTTGATCATCAGTGTTAAATATTTGTTAAAATATACAATGATGCAAAATATTGAGTAACTTGAATAAATTATCAATAATATCCCTATTAGACTTTCTCCAATATAAATTGGAATCCTTGAAGGATCAAAAGGTGTAAACCACATCTGAAATGTGGTACAGAAGTCAGTTCGAATATTTTTGGAGTAAGTAATAAAGATGTCAAATAAATGAGGTGAATGTTATTGAAGAAACACTTAAGGGTGCTCTGAAAGAGATCCATGACATGATTGTCAAATAACCCTAGAACTGGTTTAGGTATCTAAAACATGATGATTAAAGAGATCTCAATAAATCATGTTTAGAACTGACAAGAAATAATCATCGATGATAAATTTGTAAATAATAAAGCGCTTGTGTTATAAATAGATTAAAGATCTTGAATTAGTGGAAAACATGACTGACCATCATGAAATTCTCCTGAATAAGAAATGTGGACCTGAAGTCCACAAAATAAAATTAGCAACATGTATATAAAGTGGCAAAAGCACACTAAAATTATTAAAGCACATATAGTATCACTAACATGTTAAGTGCCATGGGCATGTTGTTTTTAGAGATAACTGAATTGATTGAAGCAGTGAAAGTGTTTAAAACACTTAAAATACCCCGAAGGTATAAATATTGTTTAAATCATAATAAACAATGAAAGTACACAAATTCCTGAAGAATATAAATAACTTTGATGGTTATAAAGAAGGTAAAGAACAGGGAGCGTAGATTACAACTTTTAAGTATTGTTGTAATGAAAATCTTGATATAATTCGGGTTGAGTATATTACTTCCTATTTTTAAGTATTATTGTAATGAAACTCTTACAATTTATTAAAGTGGTAGTTGCGATATGAAAATACTTATTAAAGTATACAAATTCCTAAAGAATATATATAACTTTGTAATTATAAAGAATGCAAAAGACATGAAGTGTAAGTTACAAGCTTCTTCTAAGTATTGTTGTAATGAAAATCTTGATATACTTCAAGATGAGTAGATTACTTCCTACTTTTTAGTGATGTTGTAATAAAATTTTGAATATTCATGAAAGATGTACAGTTGCAATACGCAAAGCTGATTTGAAGCACAAAAATGAAAGCACATGAAGTGTTTTTCATAAAAGTAGCATACAAAATGCATAAAATGCAAATCATATTTGAAAAAAACAATCTTAGAAAATTTGATCGTATTGAAGGAAACTATTAATAAATTGTATTATTAATGAGATACATACTAATGGATCCAGAAGTATCAGCTCACCAGTAACATTTGAAAATAAGTTACAATGTACTCTTTTCCCTTATTTAAGATTTTCTCCACTGTGTTTTTTTTACTAAGGTTTTAACGAGGCATTGTCTTGATCTAAAAGAATCAAACGTCTTTTCAAGAAATAACATCTCAAATATGTTATTTAAGTTAAATTGTATTTTTACCCTTGACTAAGGCTTTTTCCTATTGGGTTTTCCTTTGTAAGGTTTTAATGAAGTATTATATTGTTCCAGAAGTATCAAACTCTATTTGATTCTGTAAATTATTGAAATATCTTATACTATATTATATTCTTTTTTCTTCACTAAGATTTTTCCCTTAGGGTTTTTCTTAGTAAGGTTTTAACGAGGCATTAGTTTGATTCTGAATTATCAAGCTTCATTTAAAGAAATAAGAATATAAAATATGTCATTGTACTTTTTTTCCTTCACTAAGATTTTTCGCATTGGGTTTTTCTTAGTAAGCTTTTAATGAGGCATTATTTTGATTCCGAAGTATCAAACTATTAGAAGGAATATCATTTTTAGTATGATATTTATGATTTCACAAGTTGCACTCTTTTCCTCTTTCAAGGTTTTTCCCACTGGGTTTTCCTTGTAGAGGTTTTTAATGAGGTAACAGACAATATCTATATCGACTGAATCGATAAATGCAAGCAAGATAACAATGAGGGGGAACAATCATCATACACGTTACAAAAGGGACAATTTCAAGTTATCAGATGATTCAAGATTTTGAAGACGCATATTAAAGGGTTGTTATAATATATGTAAATGTAAATATAAATAGTGAATATGTTATATACTGTTTTGTATTTAGTCTCACATCGTGGGATTAGTTCTATCCACGCTCCTAGGCATTTATATAAAGGTGCTAATGTAATGGAAATGTATTTTAATATCTGAATGAATAAAATTGTTTTCGCTTTAAAGGCTTCTGCTTTCTTTATTTTATAACACTTTTGATAGCGCAGCAGTATAAGGTTTAATTAAAATTGCTATCTTCTGTTATTTTATTAAAAGGAAAAAGGTTAATTGGCTAATTCATCCATTGAAAAGCAAAAGGCAAGGGGGCGAAAATTTTGTTCCTTAGTGCTTTTATCAACCCTACAGAAAAAATTTGTTTCGTCCCCCGCTTTTATCAAAAACTTGAACAAAAATTGTTGCCTCTCCACATTCAACAAATCTTGTTGAACCTTAAAATTATCCCAATTCCTTTCCCAATCAAAACGTTTATCCTAGAATTATCAAATCCGTCATAGTCCTAATCAATCTTATACGAAACCTAATCAAACCACCCCACCCCCCTCCAAACAACAATCTTCGTTAGTCGCACTAAAAATAATTCGCAAGCTTCAAAAATTCGATACCAGGTAAGTTTTTAATATTAGTTTACAATATTATGTATTATCTTCTTATTGATTTGATTCTATTTAAAATAACTGGGTTCGCTAACCCTCAATCCTAATCTCTTCTGGTTTGATTTTATATAGATTATTAAAGTAATACCTTTTTGTTGTCAATTATTTAAGCTGGTATCTATTTTTTATCTGATCTGGAGAGGAATAGGATGTGCAGCGAGTGACGTATTCAAGGCCTTGGTTTAGGCATCTGCGCGTGAAAAATAACAACACATAAGGCGGTTATAATTAGCCACTACTTTTAATCAGATGGAGGTAGAACATGCATCTACTGCTGTGTATGAGCCTGAATCATGAGCATGCTGAGATAACAGAGTGTGAGCATCATCATCTCTTTGTAGAATTTGTACATCCATTCAGGCATCCGAAGAGTACAAGGATGCATTAGTCAAATCACAAGGCGGAAAGGTAACAACAACTGCTTTCTTGGTTGTGCATTTGAGTCAATGGTAGGAGCGTGGACAGGCATATTAAAGCCTTAATGAAGCAATGCAGTAGGAGCATGAGTTTCTGCTCTAATTTGAGAATCATGTCCTTGAGACCAGTATCAATAGCATGACTGGTATGGTCATCATAAATGCATGCTTGCATCGATGCAATGTCCAAAGCATCAGGAATTAGAGCCCGAGATTTTGCTGAAACAACAGCAGATTGCTGCTCGTGTGGTTGAGCAGAGGCATGCAACTTCAAACAAAGAGCAATATTAAGGTGTACAGTAGAGGTATAATCTTTTTTGCATTTAATTGTTCGTGGTGGACATGCACATCTTATGCATTATTACAATGAACAGGAACAGGCGTAAGCGGGGGGAGGGTTGGTGGGAAGGGGAGCTTAGTTTGATTTCTTGACAAGAATTGCAAGGAAGATATGCCATGTTTATATCATACAGAAATAGGATATTTACATGGAATTAATCGCATTATAAGATGTCACACATACTTCATTTTGCTTTACAACCATGACTTACAAATTTTCTTTAAATATAATAAATAAGCAAGGAGATGCTCCAGATTCCAAGTGCATGGCATGTGAGTATAGTATAGGCAATGTTTTCATAACCGGACCGTGAATCAAACCGTGAAGACTCAAGGTTCGAGCTTTCGAGGGTTCGACCGGTCGAACCGTTAAGAACCACACATTTTTTTTTGGAAATTAATACATTTAGATGCAACGTATCAACCATAAGTACACAATAAATCAACATCTTCAATAATTATATACGATATTAATTCATAATCCACACATTAATTCAAATATGAAAAATTAAACAAAATTTATTACACTAGATGCACTAATTACGAACATAAAACGGACGGAGATTTGAAAACATATTTTAAAACGAAGAAATTACGCATATGAGAGAGTTCAACCGCGTTCAAATGAAGGGTTAAACCGTCAATTTAAAGGTCGAACCAAGGTTCTTGCATAAAGGAGGTTTGATTGAGTTCCCAGCCTTTGACCCTCACGGCTCGGGGTTATTCGCGGTTCAACCGTGGCATGGTCGGGTTATGAAAACTATGAGTATAGGTGTGTAAGATGGTAAGCCTAGTTAGGTAGAACGGCACCAACAACATATGGCCCAACCCAATTCAGCCTTAATACTACTTCGGCAATATTTTTTTGTGTTTGCAAAAACCTTACTACTTCGGCAATATTTTTTTGTGTTTGCAAAAGCCCAACGCAACACCAAATCGCCTGTGACAAATTTTCACGGCTTCTTCCTAACGTTGGAATGCTTTGTCAATTTCCATTCATAAACTTCTGTCTGGAATTCGGTCTTTGCTCTTCTTTCTTTCGAGGCGTCAAGCTCCCATCCGAGTAGTTCTTCGTTCTGTTTAGGGTAATGGGTTAGGCTCATTGGAGATAGGACATCCACTTATATAGGCAGCATGGCTTCATAACTGTAGGCGAACAAGAAGGGAAAGTTTCCCATTGAGGTTCGACTCGAGGTCCTGTATGACCAAAGCAAGAGCGGTAGGCCTTCAGTCCAGTTTCCCTAAGCTTTAGGGAGGCTCTTCTTTAATGTCGACTTTATGGTTTTATTTATTGGTTCTACCCACCTATTTTCTTGAGGATGGGATATAGAAAACAAGCACTTCTCAGTCCTATTTCTCTCACAAGAACCTTGAAAAAGTTCATTTTTGAACATGGTACCATTGACGGTGATTATCTTTTTCGGATGTTCAAAAAGGAAGACTGCGTTCTTGATTAAAAATCTTGGGTGTTGTGACCCAAATTAGGGGCTCCGTGTCAACCCACTTCATGAAATAATCAATGGCGACAATGGCATGGTTGTATCCTCCCTTAACATTGAAGAGTTTTCCAATCCAGTCAATTCCTCATGCATTGAATGGCCAAGGGGATGTCATTATTATTAGAAATATTTAAGAGGCTCTTGGGATCTTCGCGAACCGTTGACATTGGTCGCACATCTTGGATTAATTCATTGAATCTTTGATCATTATTGGCTAGTAATGCCTTTGCTAAGTAGCCTTTTGTGCTAAGCTTTTCCCCGAGCATGATCCTCATAGAAGCCCTTGTGCAATTCTTGATGTACTTGGTTGGCTTCTTCATCCATGATGCAGCGTTGGAGGGGAATGGAATAACCCCTTCGATATAGCTTATCGTCCATAAGTGTAAATAAGGGGCTCGGTAAAGGACTTTTCGGGTATTCTTCCACTCCATGGGAACCTCTTCGCTGGCTAAACATTCTAAGAGGGGATCACTTAAGTGTCCGACTGGTCATTTTTGATTTCCACCATAGTTGGCCTTGGCACTAAATATAGGGTGGACTACACTTCTAGTGGTACCTAAGGATTGTTTTTCTTCAAGGATGCATGCTGCCTTAGCCAACTTGTAAGCTTTTGCGTTTTTCTCTCGCAGTATATGTTTTAACCTAAAATCGAACAAGTGCTTATGAGTTTCTTTGCCTCTGCAACATATAAGGCCCGTGTTTTACCCAACACCTGAAAGCGTTCGCCCATTTGATTTACAACCAATGAGGATCACTGAACATGCATATCGATTTAGTCCTTAGTTTTCCTACAGGGCCGACGCCCCAACCACATTTTGACTGGATGCTCTATTAAGTATAATTGCCATTACACTTGATTAGTGATTGCTTCCTTCTTACTATTGTTCAGGGCCAGAACATTCTGCAATAAAATAGGCCATAGCGTAGTCTTTGATGGATGTATGGGGATGGAAGGTGAGACGATGTTGGCCGAGCTCCACGGATCATTTCAAGAGGTAGCCCTTTGTATCTTTCTAGCTTAACACTTATTTTAGGGTTGGTTGGTGAGGACTTTTGTGGAGCGTTCCTGGAAATACGGGTGAAATTTGCGAGCTGCCGTTAGTAGGTAGAAAGTTAGCTTTTCCAACTTCGAGTTCTTGCTTCTAGGACCGATAATCTTTTGTTAACATTATATATTAGCCGATAATCTTTTGTTAACATTATATATTAGCCACTGAATCTTTTCTTCATCACACATCAAGGATGCACTAATCATATGGCCATTGACTACGAAGTAAAGGTAGAGATCTTCCCTGTCCATGGGCTTGGAAAGGACTGGGGATGTGGCCAACTATTGCTTTAATTCTTCAAATGCTTTGGTGTATTGATCGGTCCAAGTGAATGACTTTCCTTTCTTGATAGGGTCAAAGAACAAGATTCATTTGCCCTGCTTGGGATATAAAGTGGATAAGCACATCAAACTTCCATTTAAAATTATATCCACTTGATTGTGTGGAGGATCTTCATGTCCTGAAGCCTAAACCTTTTTAGGGTTGGCTTCAATCCCCTTCCACTAACCACACACCCAAGAAACTTTCCAAATCAAATGGCGAATGATTGTTGTAACGCCCCGAAGATTCTCGACTTTCGAAAATTCAACATCGATACTCACTTTATCGACTGCCGAGAAATCGAAGGCCGGAAACCCAAAATGTTATGGTTTAAGAAAAAGAAAGACAAAGAAAAAGAGAGAAAAGACAGAAAATAGAGAAAATAGAAAAGATAGAGAGAGAAAAGAAAATAGGAGAATAGAAGGAAAAGAAAATAGAAAATAGAACGGAACAGAACACAACAGAACAATAATAGAATCTCACAATTCGCAGCGGAACAACATATAATAATAAATGAATAATCTTTAAACAAAGAACTATATCAGTTATTACATTACATCATATTTCATTACATCATATCATCAGAGTGTACAACAACAAACAGTGCAGCGGAAAAAGAAATACTATATAACTAGTAATACGCCATGCCATCTAGCTTGTCTCCTGTAATTCCAGAATATCCTGATAAACCAAACTCTTAACTGCCCGTGTGGAAATTGGTGGGCACTCAGAGTTTAGGAAGGAAAACAATAAACTCCGAGTCAGTCATGTGACTGGTGTGAGAACTCCAAAACAGTTTATTTATCTTTAAAATCAAAATAGAGGAATATTTTTAAAGTCAATTCGCAATGCTTTTAAAAATGAGACTACCATAAGGCCTCCCGCACACACACACAATGCAAACGCAGAATCGGAGAAGATTTCTCCTTATGATAGTCAAAGATGCTTGATACGCATTTAAAAGAACATTTGATATTATTACTAGTGCATAGTGTAGGAAATATTTCGAAAGTAGAATATAAATTTTAGCCAGCATAGACATTCCGAACTATGCCTACTATAGCTAACTATGTTCAATAGCAGGTTACCGCCACATTCCATAGCAGGTTATACAACTAAAACCGTACAAGTCTCGTATTGTTTCTTTGGATTTCCAACGAATGATCAGGCCAAGGAACTTCCCATTGCCACATGAGAATGCTTCTGGATGGACATCCCCTAGAACCAAACCGGATCTCTACCAACACAAGGCCGGGTTACCCCTAACTGAGTAACAACTGACCGAATATGCCATCCCCCGGTCCTTTGGGACCTTTTCACCGAGCGCTCGTAATCAATTCACACAATCATAACAAAGTGTTTTCAACATGAGTAAGTATCTGGGCTCCATACCATGATACCACCCTTTTCCAGAAGGAAATGCACACATCCTAAAGGGCGCTACCCCTCATAACTTTGCCGCATCTTTCCTGTTTTGACCATTCACGGGGTGTGAGGCTCGACGAAGTCACGTCCACAAAAACATACTTTATACAAAAGCCATGCTTTGGGTCAACAAATGATCATAGAAATGATCACCAAGATAGACGATCAAATAAACGATCCTATCACAAATAATCAACACAATTATCATTTACAGCAGCACTTAGCATGTCACATTACCAAATTGGGAATATATCGTTGATAACCTTCAACTACATAACCTCTGAGCTCGTATGTCTCAGAGAAGTGTATTAAGCTAAAAGAATAAATTCTCCGCCACCAACAGAAATATATTTGAATGAAATCGGCTTTATATCTCAATTTGTAATGTCAGACATACAATCCATACAAGTCTGTTCCGGGCTCGAACAAAACCGAAGGCACTTACAAAGAAGTCCTTGCAATCTGGATATTCACAATCCTGATCGGATTTCCCATCACTTAGGGAGTCTCTATACCGTTGCAACTCAGTGCAAAGACAATCGACAGGTCATCCTATCGCTCTCGCAAATACCGGGTCTTCAACACTGATCTTCAAATACAATTCATAACGACGTATCACATATTCAGAATGGGTTATACGACCCCATGGTCCTTTCCCGGTTAACCCGAATAGTGAGCGCTTATTCAAAAATAAGTGTGGCATTCAAATTCAAAACAAATCACATCAAATACCCATTCAAAGGGAAATATTGATAGTCAGTTATTGAACTATCAATTGATATGCACACATCACCAGATTCCAAATAATTTTCCAAATTATTTATTTCCTAAAAATATCTTTACTAGATATATAATTTCACACTTCAAAAATAAATCAATATTTATTTTTAAACAAATTCTTCTTTTCATTTATAAATTCCATAGTGAATTTTCATTCCCAAATATCCATGCATATACGATTTCAATTATTCATTTCAATTTATCTTCAAAAAGATAAATTCTCTAATATTCACTTTATATTGGAAAACATTTCCATACTTACTTATTCATAAGTAATTCACAAATTTTATTTATTTTTCAACACTTGGAAAATATTCGATATACTTAAATCGAAATTAAGTATATATTTCATTCTTTAAGGAAATCATTCTCTTAAACATATTTATTTGGGCCAAAACGAATGTTGCGTAAAACATCGTTACGACGTCCCAAAATCACTAGTATAGGGATTCGAAATTAAAATAGATATATAAATCCCAATACTATACAAAACATTTCCTTTCGGAAATCATTTACTATAACAACAGTGTTATAGTCCACTATTTCCTTTTATTTCTCGAAAACGTCTATTTCAACAATGAATGTTGAAATCTATGGTTTCGAATCTCAACACATTTAAAACATCGTTAGATCGTTTTAATTCAATTTAAAACATCAAATCTAAACATTTTCTTTAACATATTATTCACTATTCAAAACGTGAATATACTACGTTAACAAATTTCATCCTTTTATTCATTTTATTTCAAAGGATTATTCACAGTCAAAACGTGAATATAACTCCATTAATAGGTTTCAACAATTTACTTATCAAAATAAGTCGTTTGCGGATTTATAAAACAACGTTTATAAATTCCTTTTCTATTTATCTTATAACAACTTTTTATAAATTTCCTTTATTAATCTATTCGATTTATAACTCAATTATAAACCAAAATTCATATTATAAGTTAAATGCTTATAAAACGATTATTTTACAAAATCGTTCTTTTAAACATCCCAATTCATAAATCTTATAACTTATAAGATTCATTTAATCAAAAATCCATTCTTAAATTAACTTTTCAAATTTTATAAACCTACTGCTTATAAAATTCCATTTATAACTTCACCGTTTATAATTCTATAAATTTCATTCATTTATGCAATCTATTTTCACTTCATTCAAACACTTATAAAAACTCGTTTTATAATGTCAATATTTCAATTTATAAATATCCATTTATAAATCTCTTAATATAAATCAATTTATATTATTCTTTTAAAACGTCTTTAAACTCCTTTAAAAACTTCATCATTTTGATTTATAAAATAATCAAATTTTATAAATTCTATATTTTCCACTCTTTATAATAATTTCAAAAATCCAATTTAAACTATTTTATAAAATCATTAATCCATTTTTCTCAAAAATCAATCTTTAACTATATTTCTCAAAATCATAATTTTTATAACTTTAAAAATTATAACGTTTATTTATTTAAAATGGATCAATTCCAAACATATAGTATATTTTCAAAAACCACTTTAAAAATCATTTTTAAAGTTCCAAAACTTGGTCCAATGATGCTACACACCAAATAGTCAATCACGACTACAACGATATCATATATCGATATGATAATCCATCAAATATCAAAATATCTGAAATTAAATAAATACTGTTGAGGAATCTAGTTGGATCCCTCCAACCTGTTTTCCTGCATCCACAAACATTAGCACAATACCAATTTCGCTCCAGTACGAAATTATCGCGGTATATGGGATTTAAATATTATCCGCTTAATAGACGGCGCAATAGGGTCTCATCCGCTAAACAAAAAATGCGGGAAATCAATAACTCCAATATATACATGTGCCAATATATATATATTGCTATCATATATAATACCAATTTCACTGTTTATGAAATATTCGCGGTATATGTTTTTATTAAATAACATCCGCTTACTAACGGCGCATAATGTCTATTTTAACAATCAATAGATATCAATCATCATTCAAACATGCATTCAAATATTTTAAATCTAACTATTTAAAATAAAATCGAAACCGATTCGATTGAGTGAGAAGTTCTCACCTTGATTTTAATTTCGTTTTAGCGATTTATTTCGAATAAAATTAAACGGACGTTTAATTTTACACGAAATTTTCACTAACTCCAAACGACTCCAATCCAATTTCACCGCGTAGTGCTCGTCCATACGATTCCAACGCAACTGGTTTCGCGCGTTTTCGACCTCGTATGAAAAAGTTATGATTATTTGAAGTTACACGATTTTTAATATTAACTAATTTCACAATTTTTTTTATAATTTATAACCTTCATCCACTACAGGCCGTTCGATCTGCATACCCCCTCATCACAGCCGTAGAACGCAACCCCCCCCCCTCCATCTTCTTCACGCAATTTTCTCCAGGCCGTGCACCATTGAACCCATATTCATAGATTAGGGTTTAAATTCACACCCTCAAACGACGACTATACTCGATCACACCACCGCCATTTGAACCGCCTCAGCCACCTCCACACTCGCCCCAAATGCCCTGAAGCTCGGCCCCCACCTCTTCATTGAAATGCGTGCGCAAGTTGCCACAAACGGTCCCCCATATCTCCCAATTTATAGCTCCAATCCACATCTTAACCGTTGATCTTGTAGTTCTCTTCATGCTCTACATCTTTCATTTAGGAAGTTATTCGATTCGATGCATGGATTTTGAGAAAATGGAGGAGGAAGGATTGATAATTCTGGCCGTTCATATTGATGGTGGCGGCTAGGGTTTGTTTTATGGGGGAATTAATTTAAAGGACGAAAATTTCTATATTTTTTGCCTCAAGGACACGACCTCAATATTTTTGCCACAAGGACAAACATTCTTCTAAAATTTATTCACAAGGACAAACATTTTCCAAAATTATTCATAAGGACAACAAAACTGATACCGAGCTAAAAACTGATACCTAAAAACTGCTACCGATAACTACAAACTGATACCTAAAAACTGCTACCGATAACTAAAAACTGATACCTACAGAAAGTTGTCCTTCAGGATAAAATATTGAAGGTCTGTCCTTGAGGCTAAAAAGCTGTGAAATTTTGTCCTTGACAATAATTTCCTGTTGTTTTATTTTATTTTTTTTATTTTAGGAAGAGAAGGGTGCTATTTATAGAATTTCGAACGACACTATTCATCCCGGAAATTCCGAACTCCGATTTACGCGCCGTAACCAGCGTTTATAGGGTTTACCCCGCGTTCCGGACACAATGGAACAGGTTTCGAAAGCTAATTCGAACATCTGTGCGAGTTATGACAATAAACGTTCAATTTAAATTAAACCGATTTAAACGATTTTCTAGGCGTTTTAATTTGTACCGGACAAACGGTAAATCCGATTGACACGAAATTTGAAACCTTACAATAATATCACATTACGGATCCGATGAAACTGGTTTCGTCGAAATCCGAGACTTTTTGAAAAATGGCTATTTTAACTCGCCAAATTAATATTAAAAACAATTCGATGCGTTTCGAGCGGCCACGCTCAAACGATAACTCCGATTGACACGAAAATTGAAATCCGGTAATAACTAACTATTACGGATCCAATGGAACTAGTTTCGTTCAATTCTGAGACTGTTCAAAAATTGACTATTTTCACTAGTCGATTTAAATATTTAAAATATTCAATTTTCACAAATTAACTTTAAATTCGATTTTAAAAGTTCTAAAATATCATTCTAACTTCAACATGATAAAATAAAATTTTACAAATCATTTTCAATCATATTTAACTCAATTTTCAATTATTTCCATAATTTAACATATTAAATTATCGATTTAATTATCCAATTAAATCCAATAATTCAAATTAAATTTATTTGACTTATAAATTTCACTTATTAATATTTAAAATAAATTAAATATTCAAATTTTAATTAATAAAAATTCGGGGTCGTTACAATCTTCCCCCCTTAAAAGAATTTCGTCCTCGAAATTAACAAGTAAGAAAAGTTATAGAATTTATTAATTTTCCATAAATCCATAGTTAAACTTCTTATAATACTTTACTAAGTTTTCAAATCATACTTAGTTATCTTTTCAAAAACAACTACTATTGTTTAACTTTCAATTCCAAAATCAAAGTTTATAGTTTTCAAAATTTTCCAAATTTTCTCAAATTTTTCTAACGCCTTAAATTTCCGGAAAAATTCGCCATAGTCTCCTTTGCGCGGCTCGATCCGAAAAAAAATGACAGTATATATATCACAAATATACATCTCATCAAGTAATGAGGCATCCCGCAGGGAAAAAAGTATAAAAGTACGATATTTAATCCGAGATATGTACCTTATATTTTATTAGCGAGCATATACGGCTAATATAGCGCGAAAGCGAGCTCCAAATGCGAAGCAAACGCGATCTGCACCTACTAAACACTCAACAAACAACATGAGAATCATGCATATAGACAATAGTATCAATATACAACATATAGCAACATAATAACTATATATGTCAACTTAGCAAATGAAACAAAAGCAATATGTTCAACCATCAACCAACTATCATTCAACCAATTCATATTCATTCATATTCTCATTAATATTCAATGAAATAGGTTTTCATTTTAAATCACATTTGATTCAATAACAGTGGATGTTTTTACTAACATTCATTTTCAATTAGTTTATATTCACTAATTCATATTCAAGTTGGTTCACTTCCAAATCAAATTCAATTCTATTTAAGATTCATTTAACTTCCAATTGAATTTCCAATTACTTTAGCTTCCAATTTCATTAACTCAATTTCATTAACACTTAATGAATTATATACAACCAATCAACTAACAACCATATAACAATCAATGTATATTAATTACAACTAAATCCCTTTGCTTATCAATTGGTTTAAATTAAATTGATTTTCATTCTATTATTCAACTTCCAATAACATTAGATTTTAATGAATTAACACTTATATTCATTATTCCATATCAATTATTCACATTTAATTGATTATTAGTCAATCCATTCATTCAATTCAATTACAAAAGTTGAATTTCATTTTACAAACATCACTTTGTTTTACATAACTTAAATTCCCACTTATAAAGAAATTCAGATTTCAATTCTAAAGTAAATTTCCATTTAACTTTAAATTCATTTTTATATTTATAACTCATATTCATAAATATATTCATATAGTTTCACTTCTTATATATATATAAATTTATTTCTCAATTGTAAATCACTTTAATTATAATTCAATTCTTATAATTCTTTTTACTAATGCTATTATTCTTCAATTTAGATTATTCAAACAACTAAACAATCAACTTACATACCCTTTAATAATTCTGAAAAATTATCCTTTTATATATATAAAATATACTCAAGGTAAAATTATTTCATTTACCCATTCTAAAACAATATTATGTCGAATTGTTCTATTCAAGTGTTTAGAAACCCCTTCGGCATAGTCTTGCGGACCACGCTGACGAAAGTTCATATGCCACTCAATAAATCAACCATCACAATACAAAACAATTTTATATTTTCACTAACAAATACGCTCTCATAGCTATTATTACACTCAAACTCGTTCTAGAGTACTACTGACTCTATCTCTAACGAGTAATACCCAACAGAACCATGGTTGTCGCTTAACCATATGCTCTGATACCAAATGTAACGCCCCGAAGATTCTCGACTTTCGAAAATCCAACATCGATACTCACTTTATCGACTGCCGAGAAATCGAAGGCCGGAAACCCGAAATGTTATGGTTTAAGAAAAAGAAAGACAAAGAAAAAGAGAGAAAAGACAGAAAATAGAGAAAATAGAAAAGATAGAGAGAGAAAAGAAAATAGGAGAATAGAAGAAAAAGAAAATAGAAAATAGAACGGAACAGAACACAACAGAACAATAACAGAATCTCACAATTCGCAGCGGAACAACATATAATAATAATGAATAATCTTTAAACAAAGAACTATATCAGTTATTACATTACATCATATTTCATTACATCATATCATCAGAGTGTACAACAACAAACAGTGCAGCGGAAAAAGAAATACTATATAACTAGTAATACGCCATGCCATCTAGCTTGCCTCCTGCAATTCCAGAATACCCAGAATATCCTGATAAACCAACTCTTAACTGCCCGTGTGGAAATTGGTGGGCACCCAGAGTTTAGGAAGGAAAACAATAAACTCCGAGTCAGTCATGTGACTGGTGTGAGAACTCCAAAACAGTTTATTTATCTTTAAAATCAAAATAGAGGAATATTTTTAAAGTCAATTCGCGATGCTTTTAAAAATGAGACTACCATAAGGCCTCCCGCACACACACACAATGCAAACGCAGAATCGGAGGAGATTTCTCCTTATGATAGTCAAAGATGCTTGATACGCATTTAAAAGAACATTTGATATTATTACTAGTGCATAGTGTAGGAAATATTTCGAAAGTAGAATATAAATTTTAGCCAGCATAGACATTCCGAACTATGCCTACTATAGCTAACTATGTTCAATAGCAGGTTACCGCCACATTCCATAGCAGGTTATACAACTAAAACCGTACAAGTCTCGTATTGTTTCTTTGGATTTCCAACGAATGATCAAGCCAAGGAACTTCCCATTGCCACATGAGAATGCCTCTGGATGGACATCCCCGAGAACCAAACCGGATCTCTACCAACACAAGGCCGGGTTACCCCTAACTGAGTAACAACTGACCGAATATGCCATCCCCCGGTCCTTTGGGACCTTTTCACCGAGCGCTCGTAATCAATTCACACAATCATAACAAAGTGTTTTCAACATGAGTAAGTATCTGGGCTCCATACCATGATACCACCCTTTTCCAGAAGGAAATGCACACATCCTAAAGGGCGCTACCCCTCATAACCTTGCCGTATCTTTCCTGTTTTGACCATTCACGGGGTGTGAGGCTCGACGAAGTCACGTCAATAAAAACATACTTTATACAAAAGTCATGCTTTGGGTCAACAAATGATCATAGAAATGATCACCAAGATAGACGATCAAATAAACGATCCTATCACAAATATCAACACAATGATCATTTACAGCAACACTCAGCATGTCACATTACCAAATTGGGACTATATCGCTGATAACCTTCAACTACATAACCTCTGAGCTCGTATGTCTCAGAGAAGGGTGTTAAGCTAAAAGAATAAATTCTCCGCCACCAACAGAAATATATTTGAATGAAATCGGCTTTATATCTCAATTTGTAATGTCAGACATACAATCCATACAAGTCTGTTCCGGGCTCGAACAAAACCGAAGGCACTTACAAAGAAGTCCTTGCAATCCGGATATTCACAATCCTGATCGGATTTCCCATCACTTAGGGAGTCTCTATACCGTTGCAACTCAGTGCAGAGACAATCGACAGGTCATCCTATCGCTCTCGCAAATACCGGGTCCTCACACCGATCTTCAAATGCAATTCATAACGACGTATCACATATTCGGAATGGGTTATACGACCCCATGGTCCTTTCCCGGTTAACCCGAATAGTGAGCGCTTATTCAAAAATAAGTGTGGCATTCAAATTCAAAACAAATCACATCAAATACCCATTCAAAGGGAAATATTGATAGTCAGTTATTGAACTATCAATTGATATGCACACATCACCTGATTCCAAATAATTTTCCAAATTATTTATTTCCCAAAAATATCTTTACTAGATATATAATTTCACACTTCAAAAATAAATCAATATTTATTTTTAAACAAATTCTTCTTTTCATTTATAAATTCCATAGTGAATTTTCATTCCCAAATATCCATGCATATACGATTTCAATTATTCATTTCAATTTATCTTCAAAAAGATAAATTCTCTAATATTCACTTTATATTGGAAAACATTTCCATACTTACTTATTCATAAGTAATTCACAAATTTTATTTATTTTTCAACACTTGGAAAATATTCGATATACTTAAATCGAGATTTAGTATATATTTCATTTTTTAAGGAAATCATTCTCTTAAACATATTTATTTGGGCCAAAACGAATGTTGCGTAAAACATCGTTACGACGTCCCAAAATCACTAGTATAGGGATTCGAAATTAAAATAGATATATAAATCCCAATACTATACAAAACATTTCCTTTCGGAAATCATTTACTATAACAACAGTGTTATAGTCCACTATTTCCTTTTATTTCTCGAAAACGTCTATTTCAACAATGAATGTTGAAATCTATGGTTTCGAATCTCAACACATTTAAAACATCGTTAGATCGTTTTAATTCAATTTAAAACATCAAATCTAAACATTTTCTTTAACATATTATTCACTATTCAAAACGTGAATATACTACGTTAACAAATTTCATCCTTTTATTCATTTTATTTCAAAGGATTATTCACAGTCAAAACGTGAATATAACTCCATTAATAGGTTTCAACAATTTACTTATCAAAATAAGTCGTTTGCGGATTTATAAAACAACGTTTATAAATTCCTTTTCTATTTATCTTATAACAACTTTTTATAAATTTCCTTTATTAATCTATTCGATTTATAACTCAATTATAAACCAAAATTCATATTATAAGTTAAATGCTTATAAAACGATTATTTTACAAAATCGTTCTTTTAAACATCCCAATTCATAAATCTTATAACTTATAAGATTCATTTAATCAAAAATCCATTCTTAAATTAACTTTTCAAATTTTATAAACCTACTGCTTATAAAATTCCATTTATAACTTCACCGTTTATAATTCTATAAATTTCATTCATTTATGCAATCTATTTTCACTTCATTCAAACACTTATAAAAACTCGTTTTATAATGTCAATATTTCAATTTATAAATATCCATTTATAAATCTCTTAATATAAATCAATTTATATTATTCTTTTAAAACGTCTTTAAACTCCTTTAAAAACTTCATCATTTTGATTTATAAAATAATCAAATTTTATAAATTCTATATTTTCCACCCTTTATAATAATTTCAAAAATCCAATTTAAACTATTTTATAAAATCATTAATCCATTTTTCTCAAAAATCAATCTTTAACTATATTTCTCAAAATCATAATTTTTATAACTTTAAAAATTATAACGTTTATTTATTTAAAATGGATCAATTCCAAACATATAGTATATTTTCAAAAACCACTTTAAAAATCATTTTTAAAGTTCCAAAACTTGGTCCAATGATGCTACACACCAAATAGTCAATCACGACTACAACGATATCATATATCGATATGATAATCCATCAAATATCAAAATATCTGAAATTAAATAAATACTGTTGAGGAATCCAGTTGGATCCCTCCAACCTGTTTTCCTGCATCCACAAACATTAGCACAATACCAATTTCGCTCCAGTACGAAATTATCGCGGTATATGGGATTTAAATATTATCCGCTTAATAGACGGCGCAATAGGGTCTCATCCGCTAAACAAAAAATGCGGGAAATCAATAACTCCAATATATACATGTGCCAATATATATATATTGCTATCATATATAATACCAATTTCACTGTTTATGAAATATTCGCGGTATATGTTTTTATTAAATAACATCCGCTTACTAACGGCGCATAATGTCTATTTTAACAATCAATAGATATCAATCATCATTCAAACATGCATTCAAATATTTTAAATCTAACTATTTAAAATAAAATCGAAACCGATTCGATTGAGTGAGAAGTTCTCACCTTGATTTTAATTTCGTTTTAGCGATTTATTTCGAATAAAATTAAACGGACGTTTAATTTTACACGAAATTTTCACTAACTCCAAACGACTCCAATCCAATTTCACCGCGTAGTGCTCGTCCATACGATTCCAACGCAACTGGTTTCGCGCGTTTTCGACCTCGTATGAAAAAGTTATGATTATTTGAAGTTACACGATTTTTAATATTAACTAATTTCACAAATTTTTTTATAATTTATAACCTTCATCCACTACAGGCCGTTCGATCTGCATACCCCCTCATCACAGCCGTAGAACGCAACCCCCCCCTCCATCTTCTTCACGCAATTTTCTCCAGGCCGTGCACCATTGAACCCATATTCATAGATTAGGGTTTAAATTCACACCCTCAAACGACGACTATACTCGATCACACCACCGCCATTTGAACCGCCTCAGCCACCTCCACACTCGCCCCAAATGCCCTGAAGCTCGGGCCCCTCCTCTTCATTGAAATGCGTGCGCAAGTTGCCACAAACGGTCCCCCATATCTCCCAATTTATAGCTCCAATCCACATCTTAACCGTTGATCTTGTAGTTCTCTTCATGCTCTACATCTTTCATTTAGGAAGTTATTCGATTCGATGCATAGATTTTGAGAAAATGGAGGAGGAAGGATTGATAATTCTGGCCGTTCATATTGATGGTGGCGGCTAGGGTTTGTTTTATTTTATTTTTTTTATTTTATGAAGAGAAGGGTGCTATTTATAGAATTTCGAACGACACTATTCATTCCCGGAAATTCCGAACTCCGATTTACGCGCCGTAACCAGCGTTTATAGGGTTTACCCCGCGTTCCGGACACAATGGAACAGGTTTCGAAAGCTAATTCGAACATCTGTGCGAGTTATGACAATAAACGTTCAATTTAAATTAAACCGATTTAAACGATTTTCTAGGCGTTTTAATTTGTACCGGACAAACGGTAAATCCGATTGACACGAAATTTGAAACCTTACAATAATATCACATTACGGATCCGATGAAACTGGTTTCGTCGAAATCCGAGACTTTTTAAAAAATGGCTATTTTAACTCGCCAAATTAATACTAAAAACAATTCGATGCGTTTCGAGCGGCCACGCTCAAACGATAACTCCGATTGACACGAAAATTGAAATCCGGTAATAACTAACTATTATGGATCCAATGGAACTAGTTTCGTTCAATTCTGAGACTGTTCAAAAATTGACTATTTTCACTAGTCGATTTAAATATTTAAAATATTCAATTTTCACAAATTAACTTTAAATTCGATTTTAAAAGTTCTAAAATATCATTCTAACTTCAACATGATAAAATAAAATTTTACAAATCATTTTCAATCATATTTAACTCAATTTTCAATTATTTCCATAATTTAACATATTAAATTATCGATTTAATTATCCAATTAAATCCAATAATTTAAATTAAATTTATTTGACTTATAAATTTCACTTATTAATATTTAAAATAAATTAAATATTCAAATTTTAATTAATAAAAATTCGGGGTCGTTACAATCTTCCCCCCCTTAAAAGAATTTCGTCCTCGAAATTAACAAGTAAGAAAAGTTATAGAATTTATTAATTTTCCATAAATCCATAGTTAAACTTCTTATAATACTTTACTAAGTTTTCAAATCATACTTAGTTATCTTTTCAAAAACAACTACTATTGTTTAACTTTCAATTCCAAAATCAAAGTTTATAGTTTTCAAAATTTTCCAAATTTTCTCAAATTTTTCTAACGCCTTAAATTTCCGGAAAAATTCGCCATAGTCTCCTTTGCACGGCTCGATCCGAAAAAAAATGACAGTATATATATCACAAATATACATCTCATCAAGTAATGAGGCATCCCGTAGGGAAAAAAGTATAAAAGTACGATATTTAATCCGAGATATGTACCTTATATTTTATTAGCGAGCATATACGGCTAATATAGCGCGAAAGCGAGCTCCAAATGCGAAGCAAACGCGATCCGCACCTACTAAACACTCAACAAACAACATGAGAATCATGCATATAGACAATAGTATCAATATACAACATATAGCAACATAATAACTGTATATGTCAACTTAGCAAATGAAACAAAAGCAATATGTTCAACCATCAACCAACTATCATTCAACCAATTCATATTCATTCATATTCTCATTAATATTCAATGAAATAGGTTTTCATTTTAAATCACATTTGATTCAATAACAATGGATGTTTTTACTAACATTCATTTTCAATTAGTTTATATTCACTAATTCATATTCAAGTTGGTTCACTTCCAAATCAAATTCAATTCTATTTAAGATTCATTTAACTTCCAATTGAATTTCCAATTACTTTAGCTTCCAATTTCATTAACTCAATTTCATTAACACTTAATGAATTATATACAACCAATCAACTAACAACCATATAACAATCAATGTATATTAATTACAACTAAATCCCTTTGCTTATCAATTGGTTTAAATTAAATTGATTTTCATTCTATTATTCAACTTCCAATAACATTAGATTTTAATGAATTAACACTTATATTCATTATTCCATATCAATTATTCACATTTAATTGATTATTAGTCAATCCATTCATTCAATTCAATTACAAAAGTTGAATTTCATTTTACAAACATCACTTTGTTTTACATAACTTAAATTCCCACTTATAAAGAAATTCAGATTTCAATTCTAAAGTAAATTTCCATTTAACTTTAAATTCATTTTTATATTTATAACTCATATTCATAAATATATTCATATAGTTTCACTTCTTATATATATATAAATTTATTTCTCAATTGTAAATCACTTTAATTATAATTCAATTCTTATAATTCTTTTTACTAATGCTATTATTCTTCAATTTAGATTATTCAAACAACTAAACAATCAACTTACATACCCTTTAATAATTCTGAAAAATTATCCTTTTATATATATAAAATATACTCAAGGTAAAATTATTTCATTTACCCATTCTAAAACAATATTATGTCGAATTGTTCTATTCAAGTGTTTAGAAACCCCTTCGGCATAGTCTTGCGGACCACGCTGACGAAAGTTCATATGCCACTCAATAAATCAACCATCACAATACAAAACAATTTTATATTTTCACTAACAAATACGCTCTCATAGCTATTATTACACTCAAACTCGTTCTAGAGTACTACTGACTCTATCTCTAACGAGTAATACCCAACAGAACCATGGTTGTCGCTTAACCATATGCTCTGATACCAAATGTAACGCCCCGAAGATTCTCGACTTTCGAAAATTCAACATCGATACTCACTTTATCGACTGCCGAGAAATCGAAGGCCGGAAACCCGAAATGTTATGGTTTAAGAAAAAGAAAGACAAAGAAAAAGAGAGAAAAGACAGAAAATAGAGAAAATAGAAAAGATAGAGAGAGAAAAGAAAATAGGAGAATAGAAGGAAAAGAAAATAGAAAATAGAACGGAACAGAACACAACAGAACAATAACAGAATCTCACAATTCGCAGCGGAACAACATATAATAATAAATGAATAATCTTTAAACAAAGAACTATATCAGTTATTACATTACATCATATTTCATTACATCATATCATGAGAGTGTACAACAACAAACAGTGCAGCGGAAAAAGAAATACTATATAACTAGTAATACGCCATGCCATCTAACTTGCCTCCTGCAATTCCAGAATACCCAGAATATCCTGATAAACCAACTCTTAACTGCCCGTGTGGAAATTGGTGGGCACCCAGAGTTCAGGAAGGAAAACAATAAACTCCGAGTCAGTCATGTGACTGGTGTGAGAACTCCAAAATAGTTTATTTATCTTTAAAATCAAAATAGAGGAATATTTTTAAAGTCAATTCGCAATGCTTTTAAAAATGAGACTACCATAAGGCCTCCCGCACACACACACAATGCAAACGCAGAATCGGAGGAGATTTCTCCTTATGATAGTCAAAGATGCTTGATACGCATTTAAAAGAACATTTGATATTATTACTAGTGCATAGTGTAGGAAATATTTCGAAAGTAGAATATAAATTTTAGCCAGCATAGACATTCCGAACTATGCCTACTATAGCTAACTATGTTCAATAGCAGGTTACCGCCACATTCCATAGCAGGTTATACAACTAAAACCGTACAAGTCTCGTATTGTTTCTTTGGATTTCCAACGAATGATCAGGCCAAGGAACTTCCCATTGCCACATGAGAATGCCTCTGGATGGACATCCCCGAGAACCAAACCGGATCTCTACCAACACAAGGCCGGGTTACCCCTAACTGAGTAACAACTGACCGAATATGCCATCCCCCGGTCCTTTGGGACCTTTTCACCGAGCGCTCGTAATCAATTCACACAATCATAACAAAGTGTTTTCAACATGAGTAAGTATCTGGGCTCCATACCATGATACCACCCTTTTCCAGAAGGAAATGCACACATCCTAAAGGGCGCTACCTCTCATAACTTTGCCGCATCTTTCCTGTTTTGACCATTCACGGGGTGTGAGGCTCGACGAAGTCACGTCAATAAAAACATACTTTATACAAAAGTCATGCTTTGGGTCAACAAATGATCATAGAAATGATCACCAAGATAGACGATCAAATAAACGATCCTATCACAAATATCAACACAATGATCATTTACAGCAACACTCAGCATGTCACATTACCAAATTGGGACTATATCGCTGATAACCTTCAACTACATAACCTCTGAGCTCGTATGTCTCAGAGAAGGGTGTTAAGCTAAAAGAATAAATTCTCCGCCACCAACAGAAATATATTTGAATGAAATCGGCTTTATATCTCAATTTGTAATGTCAGACATACAATCCATACAAGTCTGTTCCGGGCTCGAACAAAACCGAAGGCACTTACAAAGAAGTCCTTGCAATCCGGATATTCACAATCCTGATCGGATTTCCCATCACTTAGGGAGTCTCTATACCGTTGCAACTCAGTGCAGAGACAATCGACAGGTCATCCTATCGCTCTCGCAAATACCGGGTCTTCAACACCGATCTTCAAATGCAATTCATAACGACGTATCACATATTCGGAATGGGTTATACGACCCCATGGTCCTTTCCCGGTTAACCCGAATAGTGAGCGCTTATTCAAAAATAAGTGTGGCATTCAAATTCAAAACAAATCACATCAAATACCCATTCAAAGGGAAATATTGATAGTCAGTTATTGAACTATCAATTGATATGCACACATCACCAGATTCCAAATAATTTTCCAAATTATTTATTTCCCAAAAATATCTTTACTAGATATATAATTTCACACTTCAAAAATAAATCAATATTTATTTTTAAACAAATTCTTCTTTTCATTTATAAATTCAATAGTGAATTTTCATTCCCAAATATCCATGCATATACGATTTCAATTATTCATTTCAATTTATCTTCAAAAAGATAAATTCTCTAATATTCACTTTATATTGGAAAACATTTCCATACTTACTTATTCATAAGTAATTCACAAATTTTATTTATTTTTCAACACTTGGAAAATATTCGATATACTTAAATCGAGATTAAGTATATATTTCATTCTTTAAGGAAATCATTCTCTTAAACATATTTATTTGTACCAAAACGAATGTTGCGTAAAACATCGTTACGACGTCCCAAAATCACTAGTATAGGGATTCGAAATTAAAATAGATATATAAATCCCAATACTATACAAAACATTTCCTTTCGGAAATCATTTACTATAACAACAGTGTTATAGTCCACTATTTCCTTTTATTTCTCGAAAACGTCTATTTCAACAATGAATGTTGAAATCTATGGTTTCGAATCTCAACACATTTAAAACATCGTTAGATCGTTTTAATTCAATTTAAAACATCAAATCTAAACATTTTCTTTAACATATTATTCACTATTCAAAACGTGAATATACTACGTTAACAAATTTCATCCTTTTATTCATTTTATTTCAAAGGATTATTCACAGTCAAAACGTGAATATAACTCCATTAATAGGTTTCAACAATTTACTTATCAAAATAAGTCGTTTGCGGATTTATAAAACAACGTTTATAAATTCCTTTTCTATTTATCTTATAACAACTTTTTATAAATTTCCTTTATTAATCTATTCGATTTATAACTCAATTATAAACCAAAATTCATATTATAAGTTAAATGCTTATAAAACGATTATTTTACAAAATCGTTCTTTTAAACATCCCAATTCATAAATCTTATAACTTATAAGATTCATTTAATCAAAAATCCATTCTTAAATTAACTTTTCAAATTTTATAAACCTACTGCTTATAAAATTCCATTTATAACTTCACCGTTTATAATTCTATAAATTTCATTCATTTATGCAATCTATTTTCACTTCATTCAAACACTTATAAAAACTCGTTTTATAATGTCAATATTTCAATTTATAAATATCCATTTATAAATCTCTTAATATAAATCAATTTATATTATTCTTTTAAAACGTCTTTAGACTCCTTTAAAAACTTCATCATTTTGATTTATAAAATAATCAAATTTTATAAATTCTATATTTTCCACTCTTTATAATAATTTCAAAAATCCAATTTAAACTATTTTATAAAATCATTAATCCATTTTTCTCAAAAATCAATCTTTAACTATATTTCTCAAAATCATAATTTTTATAACTTTAAAAATTATAACGTTTATTTATTTAAAATGGATCAATTCCAAACATATAGTATATTTTCAAAAACCACTTTAAAAATCATTTTTAAAGTTCCAAAACTTGGTCCAATGATGCTACACACCAAATAGTCAATCACGACTACAACGATATCATATATCGATATGATAATCCATTAAATATCAAAATATCTGAAATTAAATAAATACTGTTGAGGAATCCAGTTGGATCCCTCCAACCTGTTTTCCTGCATCCACAAACATTAGCACAATACCAATTTCGCTCCAGTACGAAATTATCGCGGTATATGGGATTTAAATATTATCCGCTTAATAGACGGCGCAATAGGGTCTCATCCGCTAAACAAAAAATGCGGGAGATCAATAACTCCAATATATGCATATGCCAATATATATATATATTGCTATCATATATAATACCAATTTCACTGTTTATGAAATATTCGCGGTATATGTTTTTATTAAATAACATCCGCTTACTAACGGCGCATAATGTCTATTTTAACAATCAATAGATATCAATCATCATTCAAACATGCATTCAAATATTTTAAATCTAACTATTTAAAATAAAATCGAAACTGATTCGATTGAGTGAGAAGTTCTCACCTTGATTTTAATTTCGTTTTAGCGATTTAATTCGAATAAAATTAAACGGACGTTTAATTTTACACGAAATTTTCACTAACTCCAAACGACTCCAATCCAATTTCATCGCGTAGTGCTCGTCCATACGATTCCAACGCAACTAGTTTCGCGCGTTTTCGACCTCGTATGAAAAAGTTATGATTATTTGAAGTTACACGATTTTTAATATTAACTAATTTCACAAATTTTTTTATAATTTATAACCTTCATCCACTACAGGCCGTTCGATCTGCATACCCCCTCATCACAGCCGTAGAACGCAACCCCCCCCCCCACCTCCATCTTCTTCACGCAATTTTCTCCAGGCCGTGCACCATTGAACCCATATTCATAGATTAGGGTTTAAATTCACACCCTCAAACAACGACTATACTCGATCACACCACCGCCATTTGAACCGCCTCAGCCACCTCCACACTCGCCCCAAATGCCCTGAAGCTCGGCCCCCTCTTCTTCATTGAAATGCGTGCGCAAGTTGCCACAAACGGCCCCCCATATCTCCCAATTTATAGCTCCAATCCACATCTTAACCGTTGATCTTGTAGTTCTCTTCATGCTCTACATCTTTCATTTAGGAAGTTATTCGATTCGATGCATGGATTTTGAGAAAATGGAGGAGGAAGGATTGACAATTCTGGCCGTTCATATTGATGGTGGCGGCTAGGGTTTGTTTTTTTTTTATTTTATGAAGAGAAGGATGCTATTTATAGAATTTCGAACGACACTATTCATCCCGGAAATTCCGAACTCCGATTTACGCGCCGTAACCAGCGTTTCTAGGGTTTACCCCGTGTTCCGGACACAATGGAAGAGGTTTCGAAAGCTAATTCGAACATCTGTGCGAGTTATGACAATAAACGTTCAATTTAAATTAAACCGATTTAAACGATTTTCTAGGCGTTTTAATTTGTACCGGACAAACGGTAAATCCGATTGACACGAAATTTGAAACCTTACAATAATATCACATTACGGATCCGATGAAACTGGTTTCGTCGAAATCCGAGACTTTTTGAAAAATGGCTATTTTAACTCGCCAAATTAATATTAAAAACAATTCGATGCGTTTCGAGCGGCCACGCTCAAACGATAACTCTGATTGACACGAAAATTGAAATCCGGTAATAACTAACTATTACGGATCCAATGGAACTAGTTTCGTTCAATTCTGAGACTGTTCAAAAATTGACTATTTTCACTAGTCGATTTAAATATTTAAAATATTCAATTTTCACAAATTAACTTTAAATTCGATTTTAAAAGTTCTAAAATATCATTCTAACTTCAACATGATAAAATAAAATTTTACAAATCATTTTCAATCATATTTAACTCAATTTTCAATTATTTCCATAATTTAACATATTAAATTATCGATTTAATTATCCAATTAAATCCAATAATTCAAATTAAATTTATTTGACTTATAAATTTCACTTATTAATATTTAAAATAAATTAAATATTCAAATTTTAATTAATAAAAATTCGGGGTCGTTACAATCATTTCTTAGGATTCGGCTTCATGTTATACTAACAGAGAATGCCTAGATTCTCGACCAAGCTTTGTACCTACCCTAGCCTTCTCTGACTTACTCAACATGTCATCCACAAACACTTCCATTGATATGCCAATTTGTTCCACAAACTTCGTACTAGTGAGACACTAATATAACTAATATGTCGCGCCTGCATTATGAAACCCAAATGGCATTGCTCTATAGCAATAGAGTCTTGCATTTTTAATAAATGGTGTGTGCTCTTGATATGGGTCGTGCATGACTATTTAACTGTGCCCAAAATAAGCATCCATAATGGTAGGAAGCTTGTGCCCACTGAATGTATCCACAAGTTGATTGATGTGCGATAGAGGGAAGCTGTTCTTTGAGTATGCTTTGTTGAGGTCAGAGAAGTCAATACACGTTCTCCAGGCCCAACTCTATTTTTAAACTAACACTTGGTTGGCTACTCATAATGGGTACTTAGGCTTCTAGATGAAACCGTTGTTGAGGAACTTTTCTACTTACTCTTTTAATGGTTTAGATCTCTCCAAGTTGAGGGGTATTCTCTTTTGATGGACGGGGTGAGCCTTTGGGTTAATATTGACGGTCTACATGCACATAGGCGAACACATCCTTACTTAGTTTTAAAGAACTGTATTAGCTCATTCCTAACTTCCGATTCCAACACCATGCTTGTAACGCCCCACCCCGAGACACACATTAACAAACAGTATTACTGGGTAACACTGTCTGCTAATGCAGAGAATATGGCTGGATAAGAGCGACCATCTATAGCCCTG
This sequence comes from Allium cepa, assembly GCA_030765085.1. Lineage (NCBI taxonomy): Eukaryota > Viridiplantae > Streptophyta > Magnoliopsida > Asparagales > Amaryllidaceae > Allium > Allium cepa. The sequence continues at coordinate 68,137,374 of CM060935.1, forward strand.
TCCTAAATATCTATTGAATGCGTCGACAATGTCATTTTTTGTCGATCGAAAAATTCAATAAATACTTAATATAAAGCCATAGGTGGTTATATGATCTATCAGAAAAAAATACAACAACTCAAATGCAAAACACATCACAGAATAGCAGACGATCCCATATATACATATACAGATACATCACAGAGTATACAAAATGATACATCACATATGTGGTATGACGACCACAATACAAACACGAGTCAAAAGAATATACATATCAGAGTAGCAAACCAAAACGGACTACACAAAAAGTTATAACAAAAATAGCTAGCAAAATAGTCCATGTAGAAGCAGAATAGACTAATTCCAAATGTGCCTAAACTGTAACACCTCGGTCTGACCCGATTATAAAATACATTGGTCAGTCAAGCTAAACAAATCAGTTAACAAGAATAATTGATAATATGAGCATAAGGATAATTTGATAATATTTTCTAATAGGAAGGAACAACCTAAAGTGTAAGATTACATCGAGTGATAATATGGTATCACTACGCAAACATGTAATATCAAAAGAGTTAAAATAACCCATAAAACGCTACAAGTAGCGAGCCTCATATCATCGGCATTCATAAATCATCAAATATGGTTTAGGGGAAAGCCTAAACCCGCCATCTTGGCAAATCCAAAACATGCATAAAGAGATCCCATCTCAAACACGCCATAAGGAAAATATATCTCCAAAGAGGAGAATAAAATCTCAAGTAAACGCCAAAAGGCAAATCGCATATAAAGTCGGTATAGACAATTCATATCTCAAAAATAGAACTTTCAAGAGTTCAACTTCCCAAAAGGTAATCACCACAAAGATATATCGAATGGTTCAAAGAACCAATTCCGGAAAGGGGCGATATACTAGAAAAATAGTCAAAAGAAACCATCTCAAAAGTGTTTGCACGTAGCCTTGCCAACTAATATTATCTCGAACAGGTACCTCGTCCGAAGGCAAAACGTCACAATGACAAATACGCCGCAATGGCAAATACGCCGCAATGGAAAACATCTCGAGGACAAATACGCCGCAATGACAAACGTCTCGAAGACAAATACACTGCAATGGCAAACGCTGCAATGGCAATGACCCGAAAGTCCAGTACTGGCACGCCGCAATGGCAAATGTGTCACAAACTATCGAATAGCAACCCGAATAGTTTTAACGTGCGTCCCATACCACACGTTCGCACTAAACGGTTTACTAATCTCCAGTAAATTTCACACTCAAAGCAGTAACAAGTTTACCTCATCCCATCGGCAAATTCGTCCCAAAGGTCAAAACGATCAAACTGACAAGTCAGGAATTAACTGATAAGATAAACACACATGTACCATACCACATGTTTTACCAAAACATTTAATTCTCCTTCTCATTCGCTCGCATAGTGCAAAAATGTGTATTTTATATATAAAATAATTTATTTGAGAAAACAAGCTTTTAACAACATTTTCCGAAATTAATTTTGAAGACGATATTGAAAATTCCCTTATTATAGAGAATACATAGATTTTGTAGCTTAAAATAATTTAAAAATATTACATAATAATTATTTTAAATGCCAATTTATTTTAAAATTTATTTCAAAATTGTTTGAAATAATCTGTGCTCGAAATCAAAAAAATCACTCAAAACCGTCATTCAAATTAAATTCAAATTAAATTCAGATTTGAATTTCAAATTCATCAAACTTTGGCTAGCCTATTGATAAGCATCATCGCCCTCAAAAAATTTCATAAATATCATAAAAATATGAACTAAAAGTCAAAAATCGGACGGAAAAAGAACATAAAAACGCTTGGGCAAAATAATACCCAGGTCTGAAATCTTCTCTGGGTTCAACTTTCATACATAAACAGGTAGCTGAATGACCTTTGATTGAATTAATAATTGGTGTGCTCAAAGTAGAAACCTCATCTTTAAAAAAAAGAATCAATGAATTCCGACAGAAAATGAAAAAATTACGCTGTCTCAAACATGAACTCAGACCATGTTTGTAACAGTTCTACAAGAATGTGCCTAGGCCTAAAAATCCATTCTGGGTTCAATTTCCAGGCATAAAACTGAGCAACAAACGACATCAGATTGAGCTCAAAATTGATATGTAAATAGCAGAAGGCTTTATCTTTCAAACAAAAAACGAATCATGCAATTTGGATAAGGTATGAGGAATTTATGATGTCTCAAATCTGAGCCCAGGCAGTGTTTTCACTGTAAAAATCTGGACAAAAACATGCTCCATATTAAAGTTCGGCAGCATATATCTATAAGCTATATAAGTCGAATTCACTTGAAATTTGGTATGCTTATAGTACAAAACTTTATCTTTCAAACAAAAAAGAATCATGAAATTTCAGTAAGAATTGAAAGAGTTATGCTATCTCAAATATGGACTCAGTCCATGTTTGCAGCAACTTAGAAAACACAATTTCTACAGGTATGAAAACCGAGTTTTGTTGATTTTGCAGCAACGGTTTGAACACTCAAATGATAATATTTTTCAACCAAAATTTTCAAAAAAAAAGTACAACATATAAGCTACTGCAAGAAATACGGGAGCATTTTGTTGCCGAAATCAAAAGATATAAGCATGCAAAGAAGCAACCCAAACTAGATTCACAGAAAGAAAACTTTCAACAAAAAAAATGATTACAAAAGCTCCAATTTTGATTTTTGAAGCTTTGCATCAGCTAGAAATTGTAATTTTATCAATCACCTTGTTGTTGTTGTGTAAATACCCAAATTTAAGTAAAAAGATTGAAGCTTTGGAGGATAAATTGGCCTTCAAACACTTATAGAAGAAGAAAAAGATGCATGCAAAGAAAAAAAAAAGACTATTTACAAACGAACTCTTCTAAAAACAATATTTGGATGAAATATTTAGGTTTTGGGATTAGATTACCAGTTAATTTACTCTAGTTTGATAAAAAAAATGCAGCTTGCTTTGAAGAAATTTGTGTTTGAAAGCTTTGGTTTTGAGAAAAATGGCTATTTTCTTTTACTGGTTGAAGGGGAAAAAGGTGAGTATAGTTTTGAACGTACTGTTAAAATGTTTCTCACTTTGTCTATCTGGTTATGTTGGCTAATGGGCCATTTAGACCCAAATTAAGGAATAAATTAATCACCCTATGGTTTAATACAACACTTAAACAAAAATGCACATATTTACACAATTTTATAAAACAAATTACATTTTTCTCATGTTTTTGAACCAAACAAAATATGTGAACTTACATACAAATAAAATAAAGTATTTTACACTATATAAAAAGATAATTTAATTTTTAAAGTATTTTATTTATTAAAATCTCTTATTTGACAAAAATGCACTATTTTCGCAATAAAATGCAAAAGCATATATTTCTTACTTTTAAAATTTAACAAAAATACTTTTCTCACTTGGAAATATATTTCAAACCATTTCCAAGCTTAATCAATAGCCAAAGTATATTTTTAAAACTAGTTTCACCTTTTTATTTAAATAAACCACCTTTAAAAATTACATACTTCTTTTAAAAATTATTCAAAGAAGTAAATGTGCAATAATTAATATAATTATTGCATTTTCTCTAAAATAAGTTCATGTTCCATTTATTATCAACCCAACAAAATAAAATAAACCTTGGAATTTCATTTTCTCATTTTAATTTTCAAAATTCATTGTTTATTCCAAATAAACAATTTAATTTCTCCAATTTTATTTTAATTCACAATATTAAATCATAACTACCATTATAATTTAATATTTACAAGTAATCTCCAAAACTAGGGTTGTCACAGACTCCCCTCTTAACAAAATTGCATTTACGCAATTTCTGAAGAAGATTTTGTATTCAATTTATTAATTTCATCAATCCAAAGAAAAGAAATAAGTTTGAGATAAGAAGATTCTCACCATCGCTATGCGAAGAAAGAAATCAGGGTAGGATCGCTCGATAAACACGTTGGTTTCCCAATTGCAGTCATTGGGATTAGCGGACCATTGAACTTTAACGAGCGGCACTTTTTGTTTCAAAGGCGTCTCACCTCCGAAGCAAGTACGCGAATAGGCTGCTGCACATTAGATAAGTCTGGTGAGATCTCAAGCTCTTGCAAATCAGGAGAATTGATAATAGAATCCGACTCTCGAAGACACTTCCGAAGCTGAGAGACGTGAAACACGTCGTGAATGCCAGATAAATGAGCTAGAAGTGAAACTTTGTAAGCACGAAGAAGATCCTCGAGAATACGAAAGGAGCTATACCAATACTGGACTGAAAAATAATGTTGTAGGAGAATTCCACAAGAGGTGGGTGATCCTTCCAACTACCACCAAAATTTAGAATGCAAGCACGAAGAAGATCCTCGAGAATACGATTCACCCGTTCAGTCTGTGCATCATACTGCGGATGATATGTTGTGCTGAAATTAAGCTTTGTTCCCAAAGCTTGCTGAAGACTCTGCCAGAAATGACTCGTGAATAGCGGATCACGGTCACAAACAATCGAAGTTGGAACACCGTGAAGTCTCACGATTTCCTTGATATACAACTTGACCAAATGAGAAGCACTCTTATTATATTTAATAGGAATGAAATAAGCTGAATTGGTAAGGCGATCAACAATAACCCAAATGCTAGAAAGGCCCGATCTCGAACGAGGTAGGCCATCAATGAAATTCATCGAAATATGATCTCATTTCCATAATGGAATCTCTAGAGGCTGAAGGAGACCAGAAGTGCGCCGGTGTTCGGCTTTGACAAGTCATGCAATTACTCACATAAGTCGCCAAATCGCGCTTCATGCCTTCCCAATAATAAAAACAATGCATATCGGCATACATCTTACTACTGCCATGATGAATGGTATACTTAGAACGATGACAGTCATCGACAATGTCATGCCTAAGTGCAGAATCAGAAGGCACAACAAGATTGTCCTTCTTGCGAAGACACCCATGAGGTTCAATGTTGAAATCCCTCAACTCCTCATCATGGGACTCAGACTCACAAATCTGAATAAGGCGCACAAGATCGGGATCACGCCGCTGCGCATCGGCAATACGGTCCAATAAGTTGGGTCGAGCTTCCAAATTAAATAATAAGATAGGAGAATTAGAAGATGGAGCTCGATCTCGAATATAACAAAGTGATAAGGTCTCTAGAACATCCCACTCGGTTAGCATCATAGAGACAACAGTTGAATGTTTGCGACTAACCGCATCAGCAACACGATTACCCTTAACAGGGGTATACTGGATATCGAAGTCATAGGAGGCAAGGAACTCGAGCCAACGCTATTGCCTCATATTGAGCTCCTTCTGAGTGAACAGATACTTCAAGGACTTGTGATCGGTATAGAGAATGAAGTTCTCGCCTAATAAATAGTGTCGCCAAATCTTCAAGGCGAAGACAATGGCAGCTAACTCGAGGTCATGAGTGGCATAGCGTACTTCATTCGGTCGCAGTTGCCAAGAAGCATAAGCAACTACCCGATTATTCTACATAAGCATGACACATAGGCCACACCTACTAGCATCAGTATAGACAATACGATCTTGATTCCCTTCGGGAACCACTAGAATAGAACCATTAGTGAGAAGCTCTTTCAACTGCTGAAAAGAAGCTTCACACTTGTCGGACCAAATAAATCGAACGCCTTTCCGAGTAAGGCTGGTGAGAGGAAGCACAATACGAGAAAAATCCTTAATGAACGGCGGTAATAACCTGCTAATCCAACAAAGCTACGAATCTCATGAACATTCTCAGGCCTCTTCCAATTCTGGATAGATTCGATCTTCGAAGGATCGACCGAAATATCTTCGGAAGAAACAACATGGCCTAAGAACTTAACCTTATTCTCCCAGAAATGACACTTAGAGAATTTGGCTTTAAGATGATGGTGACGAAGAGTGCTGAAGAGAATTCTTAAGTGATTAGAATGCTCGGCTTCAGACTTCAAATAGACAAGGATGTCATCGATGAACACAAGGACGAACTTATCGAGATATTCTCGGAATACTCGATTCATAAGATCGACAAAGAAAGTAGGAGCATTCGTCAAATCGAATGGCATAACGAGCCACAAGAAGATCCATAGCGAGTGTGGAAAGTTGTAAGGGGTATGCTATCTTCCGTCCCTCAAAGCTGATGAAAGCCAGTGGCAAGGTTGAGTTGAGAGAAAACCTTAGCGCCACTCAATTGATCAAACAAATCGTCGATCCTAGGCAATGGATATCTATTCTTGATGATCAACTCGTTAAACTTGCGATAGTCGATGCAAAACCTAATAGTTCCATCGGACTTTTTTACGAAGATGACTACGACACCCACGGTGAAAAACTAGACTGAATCAACTGCTTGGACTCAAGCTCTAAAAGCTTCTTCTTGAGTTTCTCATTTTCCTTTGTAGAGATCCTCGTGGGAGGATGACTAAATGGACGCGCGCCTGAAATAAAATCAATATGGAACTCAACTGCCCGCTTAGGTGGTAAACCTGAAGTATGGCCTTTGAGGCTCTTTCTAAGTATGGCCTTGAGTATATTAGCACTCCATACAAGAAGAACCTCAAGTTCATTTCTGGCCTTAAGAAGTATTTGAAGAAATCTTTGATGTTGCAGCTAAAGCTTTCTTTTGAGGAGTTAGTTGACTCGGCGCTTCATCTTGAAGCCGTCGAGAAGGAGATCGATAGTGGTGATGATATTGAGTTTCGCAAGAACCCTAACAAGAAGTGGTTTTCTTTTCAGAAATCCAAGTTCTTTCCATCCAAGAAGAAGAAGCTAGTTGGTTCTACTTCTCAGCCTCAATCTCAGCCTCCGTCTAGTGGAGCACCTCCCTCTCGCAAGGGGTGTTTCAATTGCGGTTTGCCCGACCATATGATTCGGGAGTGTCCTAAGTCTCTCTTTTGTCGATATTGCAAGGAGGGCCATCGTATTTCCATTTGTTCTATCACTCCGAATAATTCTAAATCTGGCAAGCTGAATGCAGTGGATACTTCTGGAGGTTCTTCTCAACGTAGAGGTACTTCTCCTTCTATTCTTGAAGGTTCATTGTTGTTTCGTGATCGTTCTATTCGAGTCCTCTTTGATACAGATGTGTCGCATTCATTCGTATCAAAGAAGCACGTCGATGATTTGTCTTTGGATGTTTCTTGTATTGTTACTTCATTGAGGGTTTCAAATCCTATCGGAGGATCCACAACCCTTAGCATGCTTTGTGATGATATTGAGATTGCTTTACCTGGCTTTTCTTTTCGTGCAAATCCGCATGTTATTTCTTATTTGGGATTTGATATGATTTTTGGTATGGACTGGCTAATGCGATACGATGCCAGGATTATTTGTTCTGAGAGAACTTTATATCTTCGACATCCGGTTTCGCCTACTCAGCTATCACTTATTCTTTGGAATGTGGATAATTCCGAAGTGGCTTTATATTCTCTAGACTTACGAGATGATGATGATATATCTCGTATTCCTATTGTTTGTGACTTCTCTGATGTATTTGAGCCTGTTTCGGGTTTGCCACCCAAGCGGACGATTAGTTCCATATTGACCTTATTTCAGGCGTGTATCCATTAGTCGTCCTCCCACGAGGGTGTCTACAAAGAAAAATGAGGAACTCAAGAAGCAGCTTTTAGAGCATGAGTCCAAGCAATTGATTCGGTCTAGTTTTTCACCATGGAGTGTCACGGTCGTCTTCATGAAGAAGTCCGATGGAACTCTTAGGCTTTGCATTGACTATCGCAAACTTAACGAGTTGACCATCAAGAATAGGTGTCCATTGCCTAGGATCGACGATATATTCGATCAATTGAGTGGCGCTAAGGTCTTCTCTCAACTCGACCTTGCCACTGGTTTTAATCAGCTTCGAGTCGTGGAAGATAGCGTACCTCTTACAGTTTTCAGCACTTGATATAGATCTTACGAGTGGCTCGTTATGCCATTCGGCTTGACGAACGCTCCTGCTTTCTTTATTGATCTTATGAATCCAGTATTCTGGCAATATCTCAATAAGTTCATCGTTGTGTTCATCGAAGACATCCTCGTGTATTCAAAGTCTAAAGCCGAGCATGCTAATCACTTGAGAATTTTCTTGAGTACTCTTCGTCACCATCAGCTTAAAGCCAAATTCTTCAAGTGACATTTTTGGGAGAATAAGATTAAGTTCTTAGGCCATGTTGTTTCTTCCGAAGGCATTTCGATCGATCCTTCGAAGATCGAATCTATCCAGAATTGGAAGAGGCCTGAGAATGTTCATGAGATTCGTAGCTTCCTTGGATTGACGGATTATTACGCCGATTCGTTAAAGATTTTTCTCGTATTGTGCTTCCTCTCACCAGCCTTACTCGAAAAAGCGTTCGATTTATTTGGTCTGACAAGTGTGAAGCTTCTTTTCAGCAGTTGAAGGAGCTTCCCACTAATGCTCCTATTCTAATGGTTCCCAAAGAGAATCAAGATCTTATTATCTACACTGATGCTAGTAGGTGTGGCCTCGGTGCCATGCTTTTGCAGAAGGACCGGGTAGTTGTTTATGCTTCTAGGAAACTACGACCGAATGAAGTATGTTATGCCACTTATGACCTCGAGTTAGCTGCTATTGTCTTCGCCTTGAAGATTTGGTAACACTTCTTAGATGAGCACTTCATTCTCTATACCGATCACAAGTCCTTGAAGTATCTGTTCACTTAGAAGGAGCTCAATATGAGGCAACAGTGTTGGTTCGAGTTTCATGCCTCCTATGACTTCGATATCCATTATACCCCTAGTAAGGGTAATCGTGTTGCTGATGCGTTTAGTCGCAAACATTCAGTTGTTGTCTCTATAATACTAGCCGAGTGGAATGTTCTAGAGAACTTATCAATTTGTGATATTCGAGATCGAGCTCCATCTTCTAATTTTCCTATCTTATTAATTAGTTTGGATGCTCGATTAGCTTATTGGATTGTATTGCCGAAGCTCAACGGCGTGATCCCGATCTTGTGCACCTTATTCAGATTTGTGAGTCTAAGTCCCGTGATGAGGAGTTGAGGGATTTCAGCATTGATCCTCATGGTGTCTTTGCAAGAAGAACCGCTTGTTGTGCCTTCTGATTCCGCACTTAGGCATGACATTCTCGATGACTGTCATCATTGTAAGTATAACATTTATCCTGGCAGTAGTAAGATGTATGCCGATGTGCATTACCTTTATTATTGGGAAGGCATGAAGCGCGATGTGGCGAGTTATGTGTGTAATTGCATGACTTTTCAACGTATCAAAGCCGAACATCAGTACCCTTCTGGTTTTCTTCATCCTCTAGAGATTTCACTGTGGAAATGAGATCAGATTTCCATGGATTTCATTGACGACCTACCTCGTTCAAGATCGGGCCATTCCAGCATTTGGGTTATTGTTGATCGTCTCACCAAATCAGCTCATTTCATTCCTATTAAGTCTAATAGGAGTGCTTCTCATTTGGCCACGTTGTATATCAAGGAAATCGTGAGACTTCACGGTGTTCCTAGTTCGATTGTTTGTGACCGTGATCCGCTATTCACGAGTCATTTCTGGCAGAGTCTTCAACAAGCTTTGGGAACAACGCTTAATTTCAGCACATTATATCATCCGCAGTCTGATGGACAGACTGAACGGGTGAATCATATTCTCGAGGATCTTCTCCGTGCTTGCATTCTAGATTTTGGTATTAGTTGGGAGGACCACCTACCTCATGTGGAATTCTCCTACAATAATAGTTTTCAGTCCATTATCGGTATGGCTCCTTTTGAAGCCTTATACGGAAGGCCATGTCGATCACATTCTTATTGGTTGGAATCTGGTGAGATGCTTATTCTTGGTCTAGATTCTGTTCGTGATTCTTCTGAGCAGATTGATCTTATTCGTCAGAGAATGAAAGAGGCACAAAGCCGCCGGAAATCCTTCACCGATAACTGTAGGAAGCCTCTCGATTTCTTGGTTAGTGGTCTTGTCTATATTCTTGTTTCTCTTCTAAAAGGGGTTATGCACTTCAGTGCGACTAGGAAATTGGCTCCACGCTTTATAGGACCATTTCCTATTACTGAACGTATTGGCCCTGTGGCTTATAGAGTTTTTCTTCCAGCTCATCTATCTGGCATTCACGACGTGTTTCATGTCTCTCACCTTCGGGAGTGTCTTCGAGAGTCGGATTCTATTATCGATACTCCTGATTTGCAAGAGCTTGAGATCTCACCAGACTTATCTATTGTGCAGCAGCCTATTCGCATACTTGCTTTGAAGGTGAGACGTCTTCGAAACAACGACATGCCGCTCGTTAAAGTTCAACGGTCCGCTAATTCCAATGACTGCACTTGGGAAACCAAAGAGTTTATCGAGCGATCCTATCCTGGTTTTCTATCTTCGCATAGTGATGGTGACAATGTCTCTTTATCTCAAGCTTATTTTCTTATCATTTTGAGTGATGAAGTTAAATAATTAAATACAAATTCTTCTCTAAGAACTGCGAGGACGCAATTTTGTTAGGGGGTTTGCAACTACCCTGGTTTTGGTGATTACCTGTAAATATTAAATTATAACGGTGTTTATAACTTAATATTATGAATTAAATGAAATTGGAAATTTAAATTGTTTATTTTAAATAAACAATGGTTTTTGGAAACAAAACGTAAAAATAAAGTTTTAAGAACTTTATCATGGTTAGTTGTGAGAAATATGAGTGAAAAATGATTTTTTTTAGAGAAAATGCAATAATTATATTAATTATTGCCCATTTGCTTCTTTTAATAATTTTTAAAAAGAAGGATGTAATTTTTAAAGATAGTTTATTGAAATAAAAGGTGAAATTTGATTTAAAAATAGGTTTTGATCAAAAAAATTGATGAAAAATGGTTTGTTATATTTTGTTACACAAGAGAATTATTTTTGTGTAATTTTTAAAGTCAAAAATGTTATTTTATGCGAATATTAAAGTAAATTGTGTATTTATTTAAAAATGAGAGTTTTTAATAATAAAGAATATTTTTATCGTAAAATTATATTTTTTAGATGTTGCAAAACATTTTATTTAGCATGATAATGTGTCTGTCTAAATTTATTTTGAAGAAATTTTGTTAAAACACATTGGTTTGATTTAATTATATGTGCATATTTTGTTTAAGTAAGTGAATTATTTAGTTACGCTATTTTCTTTTAATTTGGGTCCAAGCCCATCTAAGTTCTTTACCCTGTAGGAGAGAAGAGAAAAACATCTCTTCTTCATGTACATACTTTCATTTTTACAGTAAGCTAACAATAGAAAAAAGAAATTAAACTTCACCCCTTTCTCAATTCAAAGCCAAATATTCATTTTCTTCAATCAAAATTTGTTGTTTTATTCAAATCTAAAGAGATTTCAACAGGTAATCGTTTCCAAAACATAATCTTTTCATCAAAATCTGAATTTGAGAAATTAGTCGTCTTTTAATTGTTTTTCTCTTTTGCATGTTCCTATTTTAATTTTTTATAAATTCTTGAAGGCCAATTTCACCTCCAAGCTACAAACTTTTTGCTTAAATCCGGGATTTGCTCAACAACAGCAAGGTGAGTGATAAACTCACAATTTCCAGCTGAAGCAAAGCTTCAAAAATCAAAATTGAGCTTTTGTACTCATTTTTTGTTGATAGTTTTCTTTTTGTGAATCTACTTTGGGTTGTTTCTTTGCATGCTTATATGTTTTGATTCCGACAATGAAATGCTGTCGGATTTCTGGCATTTGATGGCTTTTATGTTGAACTTTATTTCTGCAAAATTTGATTGAAAAATATTATCATTTGAGTGTTCAAATTGTTGCAGCAAAATCAACAAAACACAGTTTTTCTGCCTGTAGAAATTGTGTTTTCTGAGTTGATGCAAACATGGCCTGAGTCCTTGTTTGAAATAGCATAACTCTTTCATCTCTTACTGAAATTGAGTGATTCTTTTTTTATTTGAAAGATAAAGTTTTCTACTATAAGCATGCCCAATTTTAGGTCATTTCGACCTGCAAAGCGTATAGAAGCATGCTGCCGAACTTTGATCCGGTGTATGTTATTGCCTAGATTTTTACAGTGAAAACACTGCCTGGGTTCAACTTTGAGACATCGTAACTTTCTCATACTTTATCCAAATTGCATGATTCTTTTTTGTATGAAAGCTGAAATTTTCTGTTATATGCACATAAATTTTCAGCTTAATCCGATGTAATTTGGTCCTCTGTTTCATGTCTGTAAGTTAAGCGTAAGATGGTTTCAGGCATGTACATTTTTTTTTTATTTTTGAACTATTGCGAACATGGCCTATGTCCATGTTTGAGACTGTGTAACTTTTTCATTTACAGTCGGAATTCATTGATTCCTTTTTTTGAAAGCCGAAGTTTTCTACGATATGCACCTTAATTTTTAGTTCAATCAATCAGAAATGGTTTGGCCACCTATTGTATCCGAAATTTGAACCCAGAGAAGATTTTGGACCTGAGTATTATTTTGCCTTAGCATTTCTACGTTTTTTTTCCTTACCCGACTTTTAACATTTACTTCAGTTTTGGTGATATTTCTGAAGTATTTTAAGGGCTATGATGCATATAAATTGTTTAGCCCAGTTTCGACGAATTCAAAATTCAAATTTTGAATTATTTGAATTTAATTTGAATTTCGATTTGAGTGGAATTTTGCTTGTTTTTTTTGTCGTTTTCGAGCATGGTTTTCTCCAATTCTTTTTGGAATGATTTTTAAAATTTAGTGGATTTAAAAATAATTACTATATAATATTTTCAAGTATAAAATCCATTCATCCTTTATAATAAGGAAAATTTTCAAATATGGTTTTCAAATGGTTTTCGAAATCGGTTTTTCAAAGCTTACTTTTATTGTAAATTATTTTCTATAAAGTACACGTTTTGCACTATTCGAGCAAATGAGACGGAGAAATAAATGGCTCGGTAAAACATGTGGTATGGGACACATGCGTTTATCTTATCGGTTGATTCTTGACTTGTCTGTTTGATCGTTTTGACCTTCGGGTCGAGTTTACCGATGAGATGAGGTAAACCTTTTACTACTTTGAGTGTGAAATTTACTAGCGGTTAGTAAACCGTTTGGTGCGAACATGTGGTATGGGACGTACGTTAACACTATTCGAGTTCCTATTCGAGAGTTTATGACACATTTGCCATTGTGGCGTGCCAGTACTGGACTTTTGGGTCATTGCCATTGCGACATTTTCCATTGCGGCTTATTTGTCTTCGAAACGTTTGCCATTGCGGCGTATATGTCTTTGAGACTTTTGCCATTGCGGCATATTTGCCATTGCGGCGTATTTGCCATTGTGACGTTTTGCTTTCGGACGAGGTACCTGTTTTAGATAACAGTACTTGGTAAGGCTTCGGCCATATGCATGTGCAAACACTTTTGAGATGGTTTCCTTGACTATTTTGCCTATTATGTCACCCTTTCTGAAATTGGTCCTTTGAACCATTCGATATATATATATATTTGTGGCGTTTACCTTTCGGAAATTTGAACTCTTAGAAGTTCTATTTTTGAGATTTGAATTGCCTACACTGGTGTTATATGAGATTTGTTTACTTGAGGTTTTATCCTCTTCTTTGGAGATATATTTGTCTTATGGCGTGTTTGAGATGAGATTTCTTTATGCATGGTTAGGGTTTGCCAAGATGACGGGTTTAGGTTTTTCCCCTAAACCATATTTGATGTTTTATGAATGCCGATGATATGAGGCTCGCTACTTTTAGCATTTCATGGGTTATTTGATCTCTTTTGAGATTATGTGTTTATGTAGTACAAAACTTCATCTTTCAAACAAAAAAGAATCAATGAATTCCGACTGAAAATGAAAAGTTACACTGTCTCAAACATGGACTCAGGCCATATTTGCAACAGTTCAAAAACCAAAAATGCACAGGCCTGAAAACCCTCTTGGGTTCAACATCCCTGCATGAAACAGAGAATCAAATTAGCTCGGATTAAGCTGAAAATTCGTATACCTATAAAAGAAAAATTTAGCTTTCAAATAAAAAAAGAATCATGCAATTTGGATAAAGTGTTAAAAAGTTATGATGTCTCAAAGTTGAACCCAGACAGTGTTTTCACTGTAAAATCTGGGCAAAAACATGCTCCGGATCAAAGTTCGGCAGCATGTTTCTTTATGCTATGTAGGTCGAAATGACTTGAAATTTGGTATTCTTATAGTAGAAAACTTTATCTTTCAAATAAAAAAATAATCATGCAATTTAAATAATAGATGAAAGAGTTATGCTATCTCAAACATCGCCGGCCATGTTTGCAGCAACTCAAAAAATACTATTTCTATAGGCAGAAAAAATGTGTTTTGTTGATTTTGCAGCAATGGTTTGAACACTCAAATGACAATATTTTTCAATTTAATTTTGCAGAAATAAAATTTCAACATACAAGCTATCAAATGTCAGAAATCCGACAGCATATCGTTGCCGGAACCAAAAGATATAAGCATGCAAAGAAGCAACCCAAATTAGACTCACAGAAAGAGAACTATCAACAAAAAAATGAGTACAAAAGCTCAAATTTTGATTTTTGAAGCTTTACTGCAGCTAGAAATTTTGAGTTTATCACTCATCTTACTGTTGTTGAGCCAAATCCTGGATTTAAGCAAAAAGTTTGAGTTTGGAGGTGAAATTGGCCTTCAAGAACCTATAAAAGCTTGAAATGGGAACATGCAAAAGAGAAAAACGATTAAAAGACAATTAAATTGTCAAATTTAGATTTTTATGAAAAGATTGTGTTTTGAAAATGATTAATTGTTGAAATCTCTTTAGATTTGATTATAACAACAAATTTTGTTGAAGAAAATGAATATTTGGTTTTGAATTGATAAAGGGGTGAGGTTTGCTCTCCTTTTCTATTGTTAGCTTACTATAAAGGTGAAAGTACGCACAGGAAGAAGAGATGTTTTTTTCGTCTCTCCTACAGGCTAAATAAGTTAAATGAGCTTGGACCCAATTTAAAAGAAAATTGGCTAACTAAATAATTCACTAACTTAAAACTAAATATGTACATGTAATTAAATCAAACCAATGTGTTTTAACAAAATTTCTTCAACATAAATTTAGACAAACACATTATCATGTTAAATAAAATATTTTGCAACATGTAAAAATATAATTTTACTATAAAAAATATTTTCTATTTTTAAAACTCTCATTTTTAAATAAATACACAATTTACTCTAATATTCACATAAAATAACATTTTTGACTTTAAAAATTACACAAAATAATTCTCTTGTGTAATAAAATATAACAAACCATTTTTCATTAATTTTTATGATCATAACCTATTTATTTTTAAATCAAAGTTTACCTTTTATTTCATTAAATTACCTTTAAAAATTACATACCTCTTTTTTTTTAAATTATTAAAAGAAGCAAATGGACAATAATTAATATAATTATTGCATTTTCTCTAAAAAATCATTTTTCGCTCATATTTCTCATAACTAACCAAGATAAAGTTTTTAAAACTTTATTTTCACATTTTTTTTCCAAAAAACATTGCTTATTCAAAATAAACAATTTAAATCTCCAGTTTATTTTTTATTCAAAATATTAAATTATAACCACCGTTATAATTTAATATTTACAGATAATCACCAAACCAGAGTTGTTACAAACTCCCTGCTTATCAAAATTGAGTCCTTGCAATTTCTAGAGTAGAATTTTTATTCAAACTTTTAATTTCATCACTCAAAAAAATGCTTGAGATAAAGCGACATTTTCACCATCGTTATGCGAAGATAGAAAACTAGGATAGGATCGCTCGATAAACTCTCTGGTTTCCTAAGTGTAGTCATTGGAATTAGCGGACCATTGAACTTTAACAAGCGGCACGTCCTTGTTTCGAAGGCGTCTCACCTCCAAAGCAAGTACGTGAATAGACTGATGCACAATAGGTAAGTCCGGTGAGATCTCAAGCTCTTGCAAATCAGGAGAATCAATAATAGAATCCGACTCTCGAAGACACTTCTGAAGCCGAGAGACGTGAAACACGTCATGAATGATTGATAGATGAGCTGGAAGTGAAACTCTATAAACCACATGGTCAATACGTTCAGTAATAGGAAATGGTCCTATAAAGCGAGGAGCCAATTTCCCAGTCATACTAAAGTGCATAACCCCTTAGAGAGGAGAAACATGAATAAAAATGAGATCACCAACTGAGAATTCGAGAGGCTTCCTATGGTTGTCCGCATTGGATTTTTGGTGGCTCTGTGCCTCTTTCATTCTTTGGCGAATAAGATCCATCTTCTCAGAAGAATCACAAACAGAATCTGGGACAAGAATAAACTTCTCGCCAGATTCCAACCAACAAGAAAGTGATCGACATGGCCTTCCGTATAAGGCTTCGAAAGGAGCCATACTGATACTGGACTGAAAACTATTATTGTAGAAGAATTCCACAAGAGGTAGGTGATCCTTCCAACTACCATCAAAATCTTGAATGCAAGCACGGAGAAAATCCTCGAAATACGATGATCATGTTCAGTCTGTCCATCAGACTATGGATGATATGTGCTAAAATTAAGCTTTGTTCCCAAAGCTTCCTAAAGACTCTATCTGGAATGACTCATGAATAGCGAGTCACTGTCACGAACAATCGAACTAGAAACACCGTAAAGTTTCACTATTTCCTTGATATAGAACTTGGCCAAATGAGAAGCACTCCTATTAGACTTAATAGAAATTAAATGAACTGATTTGGTGATGCAATCAACAATAACCCAAATGCAGGAATGGTCCGATCTCGAACGAGGTAGGCCGTCAATGAAATCCATCGAAATCTGATCCCATTTCCACAATGGAATCTCTAGAGGCTGAAGGAGACCAGAAGGGCGCTGGTGTTCGGCTTTGATACGTTTACAAGTCATGCAATTACTCACATAACTCGCTACATCGCGCTTCATGCCTTCCCAATAATAAAGGCGATACATATCGACATACATCTTACTACTGCGAGGATGAATGGTATACTTAGAACGATGATAGTCATCGAGAATTTCATGCCTAAGTGCAGAATCAAAAGGCACAACAAGACGGTTCTTCTTGTGAAGACAACCATGAGAATCAATGCTAAAATCCCTCAACTCCTCATCACGGGACTCGGACTTACAAATTTGAATAAGGTGCACAAGATCAGGATCATGCCGCTGAGCATCGGTAGCACGAATCAATAAGCTGGGTTAAGATTTCAAACTAAATAATACGATAGGAGAATCAGAAGATGGTGCTCGATCTTGAACATCACAAAGTGATAAGGTTTCTAGAACATCCCACTCGGCTAGCATCATAGAGACAACAGCCGAATGTTTGCGACTAAGTGCATCAGCAACACGATTACCCTTACCAGGGGTATATTGGATATCGAAGTCATAGGAGGCAAGGAACTCGAGCCAATGCTGTTGCCTCATATTGAGCTCTTTCTGATTGAACAGATATTCAAGGACTTGTGATCGGTATAGAGAATGAAGTGCTCGCCTAATAAATAGTGTCGCCAAATCTTCAAGGCGAAGACAATAGCAGCTTACTCGAGGTCATGAGTGGCATAGCGTACTTCATTCGGTCGCAGTTGCCTAGAAGCATATGCAACTACCCAATCGTTCTGCATAAGCATAGCACTGAGGCCACACCTACTAGCATCAGCAAAGACAACAAGATCTTGATTCCCTTTGGAAACCACTTGAATAGGAGCATTATTGAGAAGCTCCTTCAACTGCTGAAAAGAAGCTTCACACTTGTCGGACTAAATAAATAGAATGCCTTTTCGAGTAAGGCCGGTGAGAGGAAGCGCAACACGGGAAAAATCCTTAATGAATCGACGGTAATAACCCGCCAATCCAAGGAAGTTACGAATCTCATGAACATTCTCAGGCCTCTTTCAATTCTGGATGGATTCAATTTCGAAGGATCGACCGAAATGACTTCAGAAGAAACATGGCCTAATAACTTAACCTTATTCTCGTAGAAATGGCACTTGGAGAATTTGGCTTTAAGCTGATGGAGTCGAAGAGTACTCAAGACTATTCTCAAGTGATTAGCATGCTTGGCTTCAGACTTTGAATAAACAAGGATGTCGTCGATGAACACAAGGACGAAATTATCGAGATATTTCCGGAATACTCGATTCATAATCGACAACGAAAGCAGGAGCGTTCGTCAAACCAAACGGCATAACGAGCCACTCGTAAGATCCATATCGAGTGCGGAAAGCGTTAAGAGGAATGCTATCTGCCGCAACTCGGAGCTGATGAAAACCAGTGGCAAGGTCGAGCTAAGAGAAGACCTTAGCGCCACTCAATTGATCGAACGTATCATCGATCCTTGGTAATGGATATTTATTCTTGATAGTCAACTCGTTAAGCTTGCGATAGTCAATGCAAAGCCTAAGAGTTCCATCGGACTTCTTCGCGAAGATGACCACGACACCCCAAGGTGAACAACTAGACTGAATAAATTGGTTAGCTTCGACTCTAAAAGCTGCTTCTTGAGTTCCTCATTTTCCTTTGTAGACATCGCGTGGAAAGACGATTAACTGGCTGCATGCCTAGAATGAGATCAATGCGGAACTCGATAGCTTGCTTGGGTGGCAACCCAAAACAGGATCAAGTACATCAGAGAAGTCACAAACAATAGGAATACGAGATATATTATCATCATCTCGTGAGTCTAGAGAATATAAAGCCACTTCAGAATTATCCATATTTCGAAGAAGAAGTGATAACTGAGTAGACGAATCTGGATGTCGATGATATAAAATTCTCTCAGAACAAATAATCCTGGCATCGTATCGCACTATCCAGTCCATACTCAAAATCATATCAAATCCAAAATAAGAAATAACATGAAGATTCACGTGAAAAGAAAAGCCACATAAAACAATCTCAACGTCATCACAAAACATGCTAAGGGTTGTGGATCCCCCAATAGGATTCGCAATCCTCAATGAAGTAACCATACAAGAAAATCCAAAGACAAATCATCGACGAGATTCTTTAATACGAATGAATGCGACACACCCGTATCAAATAGGACTCGAATAGAACGATCACACAACAACAATAAACCTTCAAGAATAGAAGGAGAAGTACCTTTGCACTGAGAAGAACGTCCAGAAGATCCGCTACATTCAGCTTGCCAGATTAGAACAGGTGGAAATATGATAGCCTTCTTTCTTGCAATATCGATAAAAGAGAGGCTTAGGAAACTCCCGAATCTTATGGTCGGACGAACCACAATTGAAACACCCCTTGCAACAGGGAGGTGCTCCAATAGACTGAGGCTGAGGCTGAGGCCGAGACTGAGGCTGAGAAGTAGAAACAACTGGCTTCTTCTTCTTGGATGGAACGAAATTGGATTTCTGTAAAGGAAACCGCTTCTTGTTAGGGTTCTTGTGAACCTCAACATTATCACCACTATCGATCTCCTTCTCGACGACCTCAAGATGAAGCGCCGAGTCAACTGGCTCCTCAAAAGAAAGCTTGAGTTGCACCATCAAAAATTTCTTCAAATACTTTTTAAGGCCGAAAATGAACTTTCGGTTCTTCTTGTATGGAGTGCTAATATACTCAAGGCCATACTTAGGAAGAGCCTCGAAAGAAGACACATAATCAGAAACAGAAGATTTCCTTGCTTTAGCTCGAGGAAGCGGCGGGCATGAGATTCTTTCTTAGACTCAGGAACGAATTTATGCTCGAATCGTTCCTGAAACTGAGTCCATGTAAGAGTAGACTCGTCGAGCTCGGCAGTGAATAGCTCGTGCCAATCAAGAGCACACTCTTGTAACATGCTGGATGCTACAAGGACACTGTGATAATCCGAAAGATCCATGCGAGAAAATATCTGCTCGTAAGAACGAATCCAAGCCCGAACCTCTAAAACAGACTCGGAGCCTTGAATGGCTTGCCTCCGAGATGTGTAAAGTCGCTGCAAATGCGCACGAAAGGAGACTTGCACGAAGGAGAAGCTGAAGTGGGAGCTGGAGGCTGGGTGCTCGAAAATAATTCCATGAACCGATCAGCTGACATATATACTTCATCCAAATGAGTGCCACTGGACTGACCCGCATCTGAACGTCGTCCTCTGCCTTTCCAGCCATTAACTGAAAATTAAGATATGATAAAGATTATTCACAAGGTAGATATCTTAATACAAATATTGAGTACTATGGAATTAAAATGCATTCCTAGACGCATTTCCAAAATTCTATCCACCCCAAAGGACATGAAAAGAACAAAAGCACGATGATTTCGGGATTCGTAACATTTGTATTACACTTTGATGTACCGTAATATGTATTTCTGTTCTGTGTTTATCAATTTTGTTCTGAACTCATCTCTGATACCAAGCTGTATCAGCTGTAACTCCCTAGCCTTATCTTAAATATCTATTGAATACGTCGACAATGCTATATTTTTTGTGGATCGACATATCCAATAAATACTTAGTACAAAGCCATAGGTAGCTATAGGATATATCAGAACAAAACACAACAACTCAAATGCAAAACACATCACAGAACAGCAAATAATCCCATATATATAGATACAGCACAGAGTATACAAAATGATACATCACATATGGGGCATGATGACCGCAATACAAACACGAGTCAAAAGAATATACATATCAGAGTAGCAAATCAAAAAGGATGACAAAAAGAGCTATAACAAAAAGAGCTAGCAGAATAGTCCATGCAGAAGCAGAATAAGCTAAGTCCAAATGTACCCAACGCGAAACACCTCGGCCTGACCCGAGTATAAAATACACGGGTCAGTCTAGCTAAATAAATCAGTAACAAGGATAAGCGATAATATGAGCATACCAAATTTCATGTCATTTCGACCTACATAGCGTATAGAAACATACTGCCGAACTTTGGTCCGGAGCATGTTTTTACCCAGATTTTTACAGTGAAAACACTGCTTGGGTAGAACTTTGAGACATCCTAACTTTCTCATACTTTATCC
Organism: Allium cepa; assembly: GCA_030765085.1. Taxonomy (NCBI): domain Eukaryota; kingdom Viridiplantae; phylum Streptophyta; class Magnoliopsida; order Asparagales; family Amaryllidaceae; genus Allium; species Allium cepa. Next base: position 68,158,390 of record CM060935.1, read on the forward strand.
AAATTGCATGATTCTTTTATTGTTTGAAAGCTGAAGTTTTCTTTTATAGGCGTACAAATTTTCATCTTAATCCGAGCAAATTTGATTCTCTATTTCATGCCTAGAAGTTGAACCCAAGAGGGTTTTCAGGCCTGTACATTTTTCGTTTTTGAACTGTTACAAACATGGTCTGAGTTCACATTTGAGACAGCATAACTTTTTCATTTTCTATTGGAATTCATTTATTCTTTTTTTCGAGAGATAAAGTTTTCTAATTTGCGCACACCAATTTTTAGTTTAATCAAAGGTCGTTTGGCTACCTGTTTTATGTCTGAAATTTTAACCAGAGAAGATTTTAGACCTGGATAGTATTTTGGCTAAATGTTTTTATGTCCTTTTTCCATTCGATTTTTGACATTTACTTCAGTTTTTGTGATATTTCTAAAATATTTTGAGGTCTATAATGCCTATCAATAGGTTAGCCCGGTTTTGATGAATTCAAAATTCAAAATTTGAATTATTTGAATTTAATTTGTATTTAAATTTGAATTTTAGCTTGAGTGGAATTTTGCTTGTTTTTTATTGTTTTCGAGCATGGTTTTCTCTGTAATGCCCCACCCCGAGACCCATATTAATAAGAGTATTACTGGGCAATACTGTCTGCTAATATAGAGAATAGGGCTGGATAGGAACGACTATCTATAGCCTTGTCTTAAATATCTATTGAATACATTGGCAATGCCATATATTTTTTGTGGATCGACATATCCAATAAATACTTAATACAAAGCCAGAGGTGGCTATAGGATGTATCAAGACAAAATACAACAACCAAATGCAAAACACACCACACAATAGTAGATAATCCCATATACACACACATATACAGATACATCACAGAGTATACAAAATGATACATCACATATGTGGTATGACAACCACAATACAAACACGAGTCAAAAGAACATACATATCAGAGTAGCAAACCAAAAAGGATGATACAAAAAGCTATAACAAAACGAGCTAGCAGAATAGTCCATGCAGAAGCAGAACATGCTAAGTCCAAATGTACCTAACCTGAAACACATCGATCTGACCCGAGTATAAAATACACGGGTCAGTCTAGCTAAACAAATCAGCTAACAAGGATAAGCGATAATATGAGTATAAGGATAATGTGATAATATTACCCAATAGGAAGGAACAACCTAAAGTGTAAAATTACATCGAGTGATAATATTGTATCACTACACAAACATACAATCTCAAAAGAGATAAAATAACCCATAAAACGCTAAAAGTAGCGAGCCTCATATCATCGGCATTCGTAAAACATCGAATATGGTTTAGGGGAAAATCTAAACCCACCATCTTGGCAAACCAAAACCATGCATAAAGAGATCCAATCTCAAACACGCCATAAGGCAAATATATCTCCAAAGAGAAGGATAAAACCTCAAGTAAACGCCAAAAGATAAAATCTCCTATAATGCCAGTATAGGAAATTCAAATCTCAAAAATAGAACTTCCAAGCATTTAAATTCCCTAAAGGTAATTGCCATAAATATATATCGAATGGTTCAAAGGACCAATTTCGGAAAGAGCGATGTAATAGGGAAAATAGTCAAAGAAACTATCTCAAAGCATTTGCACGTGCATGTGGCTGAAGCCTTTCCATGTACTGTTATCTAAAGTAGGTACCTCGCTCGAAGGCAAAACGTCACAATGACAAATATGCCGCAATGACAAATAAGCCGCAATGAAAAATTGGCCACAATGGAAAATGTCTTGAAGTCAAATATGCCGCAATGGCAAACCTCACGAAGACAAATACGCCGCAATAGAAAACGCCGCAATGGCAATGATCCGAAGGTCTAGTATTCGCACGCCGCAATGGCAACTAGCCATAAACTCTCGAATATGAACCCGAATAGTGTTAACGTGCATCCCGTACCACACGTTCGCACCAAACGGTTTACTAACCACTAGTAAATTTCACACCTAAAGTAGTAAAAGGTTTACCTCATCTCATCGGTAAACTCGACCCGAAGGTCAAAACGATCAAACAAACAAGTTAGGCATTAACCGATAAAATAAACGCACGTGTCCCATGCAACCTGTTTTACCGAACCATTTAATTCTCCTTCTCAGTTGCTCGAATAGCACATAAACATGTACTTTATAGAGATTAATTAAACATAAAAATAAGCTTTGAAAAACCGATTTTGAAAACCATTTGGAAACCATATTTGAAAATCTCTCTTATTATAAAGGATAAATAGGTTTTATACTTGAAAATGCTTTAAAATTTTATAAAATAGTTATTTCTAAATCCCCTAGATTTTAAAAATCATTTCAAAAAGAATTGGAGAAAACCATGCTCGAAAACGACCAAAAACAAGCAAAATTTCACTTAAACTGAAATTCAAATTTAAATTCAAATAATTCAAAATTTGAGTTTTGAATTCATCAAAACCGGGCTAACCTATTGATAGACATCATAGCCCTCAAAATACTTCAGAAATGTGACAAAAACTAAAGTAAATGTCAAAAATCGGATGGAAAAAGGACATAAACACTTGGCTAAAATAGTACCCATGTCTGAAATACTCTCTGGGTTCAGCTTTTAGATATAAAACAGGTGGCGGAATGACATTTGATTGAACTATAAATTGGCGTACGCAAAGTAGAAAATTTCATCATTCTAATAAAAAATGAATCAATGAATTCCAACTGGAAATGAAAAAGTTACATTGTCTCAAACATGGACTCAGGCCATGTTTGCAACAGTTCGAAAACCAAAAATGCACAGGCCTGAAAACCCTCTTAGGTTCAACTTTCAGCATGAAACAGAGTCTCAAATTAGCTCGGATTAAGCTGAAAATTGGTAAGCCTATAAAATAAAACTCACCTTTGAATCGAAAAAAGAATCATGCAATTTGGATAAAGTATGAGAAGTTATGATGTCTCAAAGTTGAACCCAGCCAGTGTTTTCACTATAAAAATCTGGACAAAAACATGCTCTGGATCAAAGTTCGGCAGCATGTTTATACGCTATGTATGTCGAAATGACCTGAAATTTGGTATGCTTATAGTAGAAAACTTTACCTTTAAAATAAAAAAGAATCACGCAATTTCAGTAAGAGATGAAAGAGTTATGCTATCTCAAATATGGACTTAGGCCATGTTTGTAGCAATTCAGAAAACAAAATTTCTACAAGCAGAGAAACTGTGTTTTGTTGATTTTCTAACAATGGTTTGAACACGCAAATGACAATATCTTTCAATCAAATTTCACAGAAACAAAGTTCAACATACAAGCTATCAAATGCCCGAAATTCAGCAACATTTCATTGCCGGAATCAAAAGATATAAGCATGCAAAGAAGCAACCCAAACTAGATTCAGAGAAAGAAAACTATCAACACAAAAATAGTTCAAAAGCTCAAATTTTGATTTTTGAAGCTTTGCTTCAGCTAGAAATTGTGAGTTTATCACTCATCTTGTTGTTGTTGAGCAAAATTTTGGATTTAACCAAAAAAATTAGTGCTTGGAGGTGAAATTGGCCTTCAAGAACCTATAAAAGCTTGAAATAGGAACATGCAAAAAGAAGAACAATTAAAACACAACTAAATTATCGTTAACACTATTCAGGTTCCTATTAAAGAGTTTGTGACACATTTTCCATTGCGGTGTGCTAGTACTGGACCTTCAGGTCATTGCCATTGCAGCGTATTTGTCTTCGAGATTTTTGCCACTGCGGCGTATTTGTCATTGTGACGTTTTGCCTTCGGGCGAGGTACCTGTTTGAGATAACAGTACTTGGTAAGGTTTCGGCCACATGCACGTGCAAACACTTTTGAGATGGTTTCTTTGACTATTTTCCCTAGTGTATCGCCCCTTTTCAAAATTGGTCCTTTGAACCATTCGAATATATCTTTGTGGCGATTACCTTTTGGGAATTTGAACTCTTGAAAGTTCTATTTTTGAGATTTGAATTGCCTACACTGGCGTTATATAAGATTTGCCTTTTGGCGTTTACTTGAGATTTTATTCTCCTCTTTGGAGATATATTTTCCTTATGGCGTGTTTGAGATGGAATCGCTTTATGCATGTTTTGGGTTTGACAAGACGGCGGGTATAGGTTTTCGCCTACCATATCTGTGTTTTATAAATGCCGATGATATGAGGCTTGCTACTTTTAGCGTTTTATGGGTTATCTTATCTCTTTTGTGATTATATGCTTATGCAGTGATACCATATTATCACTCAATGTAATCTTACACTTTAGGTTGTTCCTTCCTATTCAGGAATATTATCATATTATCTTCATGCTCATATTATCGCTTATCCTTGTTAACTGATTTGTTTAGCTAGACTGACCCGTGTATTTTACGCTCAGGTCAAACCGTGGTGTTTCAGGTTAGACACATTTGGACTTAGCCTATTCTGCTTCCGCATGGACTATTCTACTAGCTCTTTTTGGTATAACTTTTTATGTTATCCTTTTTGGTTTGCTACTCTGATATGTATATTCTTTTGACTCGTGTTTGTATTGTGATCGTCATGCCACATATGGGATGTATCATTTTGTATACTTTGTGATGTATCTATATGTGTGTATATATGGGATCATATGCTGTTCTGTGATGTGTTTTGCATTTGAGTTGTTGTATTTTGTTCTGATAAATCCTATAGCCACCTATGCTTTGTATTAAGTATTTATTGGATTTGACGATCTACAAAAAAATGAATTTCAACCAAAAATGAAAATGTTACGCTGTCTCAAACATGGACTTAGACCAAATTTGTAACAGTTCTACAAGAATGTGCCCAGACCTAAAAATCCATTCTGGGTCCAACTTTCTGGCATAAAACAGAGCAACAAACGGCATCAGATTGAGCTCAAAATTTGTATGCATATACTAGAAGACTTTATCTTTCAAAAAAAGAATCATGCAATTTGGATAAGGTATGATGAATTTATGATGTCGTAAAGTTGAACCTAGGTATGTTTTCACTGTAAAAAACTGGACAAAAACATGCTTCGAATTAAAGTTCGGCAGCATATTTCTATAAGCTATATAAGTCGAAATCACTTGAAATTTGGTACACTTATAGTACAAAATATTATCTTTCAAATAAAAAAAGAATCATGCAATTTCAATAAGAAATGAAAGAGTTATGTTATTTCAAACATGGACTCAGGCCATGTTTGCAGCAACTCAAAAAACACAATTTCTACAGGCAGGAACACTGAGTTTTGTTGATTTTGCAGCAACAGTTTGAACACTCAATGACAATATTTTTCAACCAAATTTTTCAGGAACAAAGTTCAACATACAAGCTACCAAATGCAAGAAATCCGGCAGCATTTCGTTTCCGGAATCAAATGATATAAGCATGTAAAGAAGTAACCCAAACTAGATTCATAAAAAGAAAACTATCAACAAAAAATGATTATAAAAGCTCAAATTTTGATTTTTGAAGCTTTGCTCCAGCTAGAATTGTGAGTTTATTGCAGTTGTTATGCAAATACCCCGATTTAAGTAAAAAGATTGAAGCTTTGGAGGATAAATTTGCCTTCAAACACCTATAGAAGAAGAAAAAGATGCATGCAAAGAAGGAAAAGACTATTAACAAAAAAAACTCTTCTAAATACAAGATTTGGATGAAATGTTTAGGTTTGGAATTGGATTACCTATTAATTTATTCTAGTTTGATAAAAATTACAGCTTGCTTTGAACAAATTTGAGTTTGAAAGCTTGGGTTTTGAGAAAAATGGCTATTTTCTTTACTGGTTGAAGAGGAAGAAGGTAAGAATAGTTTTTTGGCAAGGCCAGCCGGTTTTAAAGTGGATCGTCCACTTTTTATTATGAACGTAATAAAAACTTTAGATATAGGAGTAAGGTAAAGACACCTTAACTGCTATGAAAAGAAAAATAGAGCACTGGAGTGTGACAAACATGCCACAGCTACAAAATAAAGCCTAGACTACGTCTCCTCCGCGGAAGCAGAAGTACCAACGTCCACAATCACATGGGAAGAAACTAAAGGGACATTCTCAAAAATACCAGCAAAAGGGCGGAAAAGGACTGCAAGACAAGGATCATAAACCACAGCATCAGATGTGCAAATGAAGGAACGATCCCAAGTAGAATCAGCAAGCAAGAAAGTATTCAAAGCCGCATACGGACCATCCACATCGAGAACTAAGGAGTCACCAGAAGGCTTGTAATAAAGGCATCTAAGGTCCAAATGATCATCCGAAACAAATCGGAAATAGGAGTCATCCAAGGATTTCAATCGCATATCAGAAATGTGATCAACCCAACATCTCTCAGACTCGTCCCAAACAACTGGCAAACGAGGCAGATCCGGAATAGGAACCGCAGAAACATCAGAAGGAGCCACAGAAGATGAAGGGGAAGCAGGCCGAGCAACAGAAAAAGGAGGCGGTTCTGGGACATATAAAGGAGTAGGAAGAGGAGAAACCTGAGGAGAAACCTTAGAAACCCATTTCCTAAGCGGAGGCCGAGGAAGAGGGATCTTAGGAGCCGCCGCAGAAACAACAAAATGCAAGCAGTCGTTTGCCAGGTAGCCGAAGGAGTGACAGGAGGAACAAATGTCAGGAACCCAACCGTAGCGAACCCGGACTTCCACTACGTGCCCAACAGCTAACTGAACGAGAATAGAGGAAGGGAGGGGCTTAGAAGGGGAAATCTTGATCATAGCTTTAGCGAACATCAATTTATCGCGCACAACCATATTAGTGTCAAAACATTTAAATTTACCTACATTACAAGCTAGCCAATTCAATCCAAGCAAAGGTTGAAGAGCAGAGGGGATATGGGAAAAGTAGACCCAAATGGGGATAGAGAGGACTTGCTCTCGAGCACTAGCAACAGTCGGAGACCAAGGAGTAATAATAAAAGGTTGCCCACCAAAAAAAGAAGGCTCAGCCTCAAGAACACGACAACGATCTTCGACGGAGGAGAATAAAAGGAAATATATGGAATCAACCAGCCTAACACGAAGATCACCATGAAGTCTCCAAACCCTATGACAAACCGAAGCCGCATCTTACAGGCGATGAGATGGGTCTAGAAAGAATCCAACCAAGTAATCCGACCAATAATCCAAACCAGCTTGCATAACAATGGGGGGAGGGATCATCACTCCATTTTCCTCAACAATTTCATAATCAATCGGATGGTAATCACCCGCATTTCGGGGAAATGAAGTAAAAAAGCAAAGTCCAAGATTTCGAACAGGACAGGGAGGAAGTAGCATGAGGTTCCACGATAATGGGTTTATCAGCAGCGGTAGCTTGGTTAGATTTAACAGAAAACTTATCAAAGAGAATGGGAGCACGATTCTCATTGGAATAAAGTCGAACACAAGGAGTGCATCGAGCATGACTCGAAAAATCAGTAGCAGCTGAATGCAATACTCGACCAGACAATCCATAATCTACATCAACACAAGAGTCATCAACTTCAGCCACACGCAGCGGCATACCATCATTATCAGATAAACAAACTACACCTGAAATAGGGGACGACAACACAGTTCGCGGGCAAGAGCCAACAACAGCAGCTACGGAAGAAGGAAATGAGGGCAGAGGAGGAAAAACAGCGTCGGCAAGAAGAGGAGGAACAGGGAAAGAAATCGCTGGAGGAAAAACCTTAAACAATCTACCAGATCTGGTGGAAGAAGTCGTGGGTGACGGCGTAAAGGGGAGGAGGGGAGGTTGAGGAGAGGCAGGCATGAACGGGACTGAAAGGAAGAGCAGGCTGGTCGCGAACGGAAGCTAAATGAAGCAAAAATTCGATAGGAGCAATAGCGAAGTTGAAACAGGCGAAGCAGACGACGCCATTCTTAATAAGTTTTAAGTATAGTTGAAACAATAAGAATAGTTTTAAACGTACTGTAAAATGTTTCTCACTTCCTCTATCAGGTTAAGTTGGCTAATGGGCCATTTGGACCCAAACTAAAGAATAAATTAATCACCCTAAGGCTTTAATACAACACTTAAGCAAAAATGTACATGTTTACACTATTTTATAAAACGAATCATATTTTTTTCATGTTTTTGAACCAAACAAAATATGTGAACTTACATACAAATAAAATAAAGTATTTTACACTATATAAAAAGATAATTTAATTTTTAAAGCATTTTTATTATTAAAATTTCTCATTTTACAAAAATGTACTATTTCGCAATAAATGAAAAAGTATATATTTTTAACTTTTAAAATTTAATAAAAATACTTTTCTCATTTAAAAAAATATTTCAAACCATTTCCAAGCTTAATCTATAGCCAAAGTATACTTTTTTGAACCAATTCACCTTTTTATTTAAATAAACCACCTTAAAAAATTAAATACTTCTTTTAAAAATTATTAAAAGAAGTAAATGGGCAATAATTAATATAATTATAGCATTTTCTCTAAAGTAAGGTTATTTTCCATTTATTATCAACCCAACAAAATAAAATAAACCTTGGAATTTCATTTTCTCATTTTAATTTCCAAAATTAATTGTTTATTCCAAAAAAATAATTTAATTTCTCCATTTTTATTTTATTTCATAATATTAAATCATATAATTTAATATTTATAGGTAATCTCTAAAACTAGGGTTGTTACAATGCTGATCCGATCAGCCTTGATAGGTCGCTATTGTCTAAGATTAAGTAGGGTGGTGGGACCACCATTTGGGTTTGCATCTCTCTGTAAGGGTCAACTGGGTCTTCATTGTTACCTTATGTGTTTGTATCTAGGTCACAGTGATCCAATGCATGGTCATGTATTCATTGAGGTCCTTAATAGATACAAACGTCTATGTATGAACCTGGGAGCTTCGGCTACTCCTAGCTCTCACATATGAGTTCACCTACGTTATTAGGGATGTAGCTGTCATTTTAGCTGCTCTCGCCTGTCGGCACAGTTGAACGTATTCATTCTATGTTGCTATGAGTTCTCTTTTTTTTTGGGGACAAGCCATGGAAAGATGATACCCACCGCCCCTTCCTTTTTGCATGAATGGAAGCATTACATGGCTTTTGCAATCTCTTAGGGGTAGGGTATGATATGGTTGTTTCCTCAGCCGCTTCTGCTTTGTGGTCATCCTCGGCATGAATGGGAGCATCATAAAGCTCTTGCATTCTCTTGGGTTGAACGTTGGAGCGTAAGCAATTCTTCTTGTAGAATAAGGCCTCCCTATTAGACTGTTGTAAAGAGATGCATCAACATTCCCTAGCTACATGTTGATTGCAAGGGACGCATCCTATACCTCCTTTGATAGGAAATTTCCAGTGAGCTATTGGTATGCCATGATTTCATCTATGTCTGTAAATGCTGATCTACCTATCAAGATGTTATAAAAAGTTGATTTGAATCGTCACGGAGAGAGGTTCGAACTCAAGCCCCAATGAACAATCCTGGCACCTCCTAATCCATAGATGTAGAAGGAAGGAGGCTCGACGATGGGAGTTTTATTTGATTAAAAATATTTTTGAACATTACATTGACGGAGCTACCCATGTCGATGAACTCCTAATGTACTTTGGCACTAGCAATGTTAACTAATATGACTATGGGTCATGGTGTGGGTAGCCAACTCCTTACTTGTCTTCCACTGAAAAAGACGACATTCGCTTCTTCTTCTGCTACCAAAGGAGCCTATAAGGCCAAAATCATGATAGAGTTGATCTGGTTATTCAACAAGCTTCTATCGTATTGGGCGTGTGCTTCCCTGGTACATTCGATCATGTAATGCCTACCACAAATTGAAAATATTTTAGTGCTGATTGCGGCCACATTGTTGTTGTCAGCCCTCAAAGGATGGGAAAAGAGGTTTTGTTGAATGTTTCTTTGCTATCTTACATGCTGCATAAGTACACCTTCGTGGATCAACTTCTACATCTTGTGGCGCATCCTTTAGGTGGCAACACTTGTTTATGGAGTGGCCGTTAAATTGATGGAACTTTCCATATTTCCCACTACCCTAAGAAACCTCCTTTTTCTCTAATCGGGCAGGAGAAGGCCTTTTGTAGGGTGCATGGTCTCATGTGGCGAGATAAATGTTTTTCATAGCACGAGTTACTAAGCGTAATTGGCTTACTTGGTTTTGAATAAAGAACCATCGTCGATGCGCTTCTTACTACTTTCTCGTCAGCCATTCTTTCTATAATGATTCTGATCTCACAAGTTGGTCTTGTTGCCTCTCCTACCCACCTCATCATTATTGGAAAAGTCTGCCACTTCCTCTTGCATGATGCCATTTTCTCTTTGGAAGCAGTTGGTCAAGGACGAAGCATGATGCTTTTCCTTTTCCTTCCACATCTTGGATCGATGCCTCACTTGGAATATAAGGAGATCACCACGGTTTTCTCATTTTCTCCCCTTACACGGATTGATTCTTTGTTGAAGTGGTTGATATAGAAGTAGAATGACTCATTCAACAACTTTCTTATTTAGCTGGCTCACTTACAATCAAAATTCTTGCCATCATAATCCTGGTACATGAGATGAAGAAGTGAGCCTTTAAATCAGCACACAATCAGGCTCAGGAGTTAATATTGCCTGCTTGAAGTTAAAAAAAACTAGCATGAGGTTGGCTCGGGAAACAAAAAATGAAATAGGAGCCACTTTGCATTACTAGAAAGATGATCGGCTCGGATGATTGAATAGATTATCGTGATCTTTTCTAATGGACTAGAACATCCATAATGTTTATCGATGGGATGTATTGCATGCCTCCATTGAAAGTATACTCCTAAAAGGGTTCCATATTTTCATCATCGGATGAACCCTTTCCATCATTGCTTCTACTCTGGGTCCTTAACATCTGTTGTCGTAGAGATGCCTTTTCTTCTTAGAGACCCCCTTCCGTATGATTTGGGAGGCGCTGACCTATTACCATGGAAATATACATTCGATATCTCGTAGGTGAAGGAGATCGACGACACAAATACAATGATATGGAACGGTAATGAATAATATGGGAAGGTTACTTCCTGCTCTTATTAATAGAGGGTGTCCTGTAATGTTAAGCCTTCCTTTCATAGGACCTGCCTTTAGGGCAAGGAATGGACTAAGATCCCACTATGCATGTGGGCTTTGTCTCATTTGTTGCAACTTAGATAATCAAAGTGTAATCCATGCTCTCCATCCGCGACCCGAAGGAAATGGAATGCAAAAGGGCTTTATGTGGAGGGAGGGCAATGGATTGCTTATGCGCATTGTGAAGATTCCTATTTTTGGTGGGAGGGACCCCCAAATAGGGTCTCCAGCACAACCCTCTCGTGGGCATCATGCATTATATTGAAGGTGCCAAGGATAGTGGATAGGGTAGGATCTGGTCCGTCATTATATCGTCGGACCGTTGTTAACCATGTCTTGAGCATCCTATCTCGCCCTAAGTACATTCAAATCGCGGGCAATTAGCATAATGCTACTCAGGCCATTGGCCGAGCTAATCCACACATCGTTGCTCAAGCCTGGAATGGGAAAGATGATGCTTGCTCTAGCGGCGCCATAGGTGTTGTGGTTGTTAGAGTTATCGACCATACTATCATCATTATTTTGCATGGTGTTATTTTTTAGTACGGTAATTTAAAGTGAAGAAAAATGATGAAGTTGAGAGCATTTAGGAGAGCCCTCCCTATAGAGCCAAAATATTGACTAGAAATTTAATCAACCTTTGAATTGCAAATAAAAGTAGATATTAGCAAAGGTTACTTACTAATACCGTGATTAATAAACTAAAAATAATGGAAAAGCAAGGTAGAAAATGCTAAAGCAAGCATAGAAACACAATGTTTGAGTGGTTTAATCAAGAATGATCAAAGTTCATTATGGTCATAATTTTTGTTGCTTTGAGTCTTTTGGTTAATGTTATTTGTTTATAAGAGATACTAATGAGCGTAATAAATGAAAATTCAGTCCCTGTACAAGTATATTATATGTTGTAGTTATAGTAGTTGGAATCTGATTCGGACGACTCAGATCAATTTGCCAATTCCTAGGAATCCTTATAATCGTCGATGGCATTGAATGGTTCAGATGCGGACCAGCTAGGATGCCAGTTGGGCTAATTTCCCTAGATGATGACCAACATGTGGACCGTACTAAAGCATGTTATTGTTAAGAAAGGAGGCATAGAGACAAGGAGTTGTTGAATAGTAGTGTCATTACCATATGAATAGTGAAGGACATGGAGGGTTATTGCATAGTGTCAATTTTGCTAGATGAACAAAGTTGTACATTCTAGTGTTTTTAGTGGAGCAGTGCAGAGTTGTTGCTTTTTTTTGCTAGGGCGCCCAAGCACTTTGGTATAGGCCTACATAGTTAGAATGAAAGTAGGGATCGAAGCGGGTAGGCCTCCTGATAGGTTGTGGGGCGACTGGGGCTTAGAGGACCAAAGAGGAGAGTTAGAAAGTGGCCTCCATTATGTGGGCAAATACTCTTGATCGATAGCCCTCCATTGAGAGCACTGTCTTGTAGTCTCACTGTTCGAAGTCTTTGACCGTACATATGTTACAATTTTTGAGAGCTACGTAGGATATTTATAAGGATATTGGGCCAAGGGACTTGAGAACACTAAGAGTCTAGTGGGCCAGTCTATTTATTCCTTTGCAAGAAAACCATGCAACAACTTTCTAAACCTTGTTGCCAATGCATCTTATCCAACAACTATATAATAACCTACATTATGTTCCTATGAATAATTGACCAACATGTAGAGCATTATTTTAGAAAAAGACAAAATAGTTGGATGTCTAAGGAAAATATCCTTAAACTATGAAGAACGTTAAGCTAATTAAGGAACGTTGTTCGAACGTATAACCTATCAATCAATTGTTCTTTACTTGGCTCATCGAAATGGCCTATTTCTAGGGTATCCCCTTATGGAAGACTCGAAAGTGTTTTGAGTTTTAGGTTTATTATAAAATAATTTAAAATTGTTTTAAATTAAAATAAATAGTTATATAATTTTATAAAAGGTTATAAAATGCAAATTTAAAAATTATTTTAAATTTAAATAACTATCAACATTATATCTATATCTAGTTACAATGTTAAACAATAAAATAATATATATATGAATATATGTATGTAACATAATATATTATAAATGTTATAATAAATAAATTTATGTGTGTATATTATGTATAAATAAAATAAGAGGTTAAATAAATAAAATCCATGAGACTTAAGAGAGTATACATTGATAGTATATAATAGATATATGATATCATGTGTTATACTCATCTTCCCTAAATGGTCAATAATGCTATACAAAATTACTTTTAAGTTACGAATTTAAAGTAATAACATTCTCACTTATTTATAATATAAATATGGTATCTTACATACCTATGGTTGTTGAGAAAACTCTCGCCATAGAGTGGTGTTTATATTATCCCTTGATAAGTAAGAATGTTACGTAACTTTATTGCGCAAACTCAAGAGAATTCGGGTACCTACTATTCTTCATGGTTTGTTGAGCATGGATAACTCCACTTAGGATATCAAGGAATGATTGATTTAGGGTATCTAATTTACTTCATGATTGGTTGAGAAAACTCATGGTCACGAAGATGTCTAAGAGCATAATTAAACGTATGTTAGAAGTTATATACGAGAAAACTTAGTAAACTGTTCCTTGCCATTTATGGGAAAAAATTAGTTAAGAAAAATCAAGGTTGTAGTAACATGATAAACATGTAGTACCCTAGAAATTTGATAAATATTTTAATAAAATATTAATAATTGAATACTGCGAGAATAATGGAAATTAATGAATTAATTAAATGAATTAATAAACAAGAAGGGGTAAAATAGTCATTTCTCAAATGTTGGAATTTCACAACGAAACTAGAGCCATTGCGACCATTTTGTTTTATTGAGTCGTGCAGTATTTTTATTACCTCGTTTGGAGTCCATATGAAGGTGCTCTGGTTCAAATAGCATTGAATAGAGCAGGCGCCAAAGTTAGGGTTGAGTTTGAAATTTAAAAATAGGCGGGCAAACATTTTTTCCTCCTTCTGTTAAAAAACTAACTCACATACCATATTTCATTTCAGAAACTACCGGCTCTTTCCTCTTCCTCCTTCTTCCTCTCAAAACACCTAAGATCAAAACCTAATAACTCTCCCAAAACTCAACCAAATCGAACCAGACCAAAAGCGTTGCGAAGAAATTGGACAAGGCTATGTACCAACAGTGATTTGGTGGTGGAAATCTGAAGTAAGTAGATGCAGTAGGGTAGATATCAAGGATTTGGATAGAAATAGGCATTTTGATGAGCGATTCGTTCATTCCTCTTCATATAATGCAATCATGATCCTCTAATTATGATATATTGTCTATAATAGAGTAGATAAACACCTATAAAAATCTAAAATCAGATTGATTTGTGATTTGGCCAATAATAGTACTTAGAGACTAGGTTAGGTTGGAATATAGTAATTTGATGATTATAAGTTGAAATTGATGAAACAAATTATCAAATTGGACTTTGGAATGAAAGGCTAGGATCTTGGAATATTCTTTATGAGTGGAGGCAGAACGGAGTGGGTCGAAGGGGGAAATGACTACAAAAACACAAATTTCCTGAAATATGGAAACTACAAAAAACATAGAATGGCGATCCCGGTGGGCTTGGACCGATACACCAACGGCTGAGTATGGGCACTAGTTGATCCGACACCTAAAAATGCTTATTTAAACAAATAACGAGTGATTCGAGTCTTATTGCGCTTCTAGAAGAAATTCTATGCCTATTGACGAGAATGACGATGCTATGAAGTGAACGAGTGTGTTTGATGATTGGTTGTTATTTTAAGTGCTTATATATGTAGTTGTGATAAGGAATAGTCATACTATGATGGACGCAAACATGAATGAGTCTAGGGCGTAGGTAGATAGCCCAGAATGTATATACGAATACTAATGCATCCTATGATACAAGTATGTGGTCCAGGCATGAGGTTGCTGCACTATAGTGCTTTGGCAGGCCAGGTAGAGGAAGTGGATGTTAAGCAACCCTATAGGCTAAGGGTGGACCAGGGCGAGAGTCCAAGTATGTAGCACGAGGAAAACAGGCTTTCCTGTAGGCTTTGGATGGTCCAGAGAAGTGAGTCTTATAAATGAATGCTTGAAGGCAAACAATAGGTGACCCTATAGGGCATGAGTTTGGACCAGGGAAGTAAGTCTGCGTAGATATGAGGTGATTTAGTTATGTACATGATAATCAGGTATGGCTCACTTAACCAGACTTATGACTAACTCACTCCTATATTTATTATATATATATATATATATATATATATATATATATATATATATATATATCCGTGTGTGCGTGTGCGTGCATGTGTGCATGTTTGTGTGTGTGCGTATGTGTTGATGAAGTTTGGAGATGAGATGGTATCAGGGATGAAGATTTATTTTTACATTGTATATATGGTGTACATAAGTGTTGTGCCTTTATTTGGCTATATATATATGGTTTGGGTTGTATCTGTACTGATTTAGACATATGTATCTGACGTTACAGACATGTTACGCTGATGTGACTATAGTATTTATTATGTATAGTATTTTATTACCTTCCATTATGAATCTCTAAAATTAGTTTAGATAGTACAGTTAGAACTATATCTGATATCTATCGATATCTGCAACTAAATATACATTTTGCCTTACCCAATGGCTCATCCTTTTGGTTCTCGAGTTTGGCTTCAGTTCGGGAATTGAATCCGCGGTTGAAGGGGGTAAGTTGTTAGATTTGGTATCAGAGCATAAGTTAGGAATAAGATAAGAATTAGGAACGTATTAAGAGATCATATTTTTAATTTTCTATTAGGTATATTTGTTAACCCGCCTTTTGGTAAGGCAATATACATGCGGATTTAACCCACTCCACTTCACAGTTATCGAAGCTGAATCGTCAGAGACTTGGTTCTGATTTGAATGAATGAACGATCGATCAATAATGGATGGTAAACATGGTGATGTAGCCTGGATAGAGCATAGTTAACGGACAAACAACGCGACATGATTGGAGTGTAGATTTTGGAGAAAATGGGTTGCTTGGGATTCGTTCTGAGTCACCTTCATATTTAGTTTGGGTTTTCAGGCAGGTTACTTCAGGTAGGAGAAGGGCTTGCTTCAAGTCTTTGAGGGATTGGCATATTTACAAGGGCTCCACAACTACTTTGGATCATCTGAGCACTTGCTCCGAGTCACTGGAGGCTTTACATCTTTCCAAGGAGGCAGCTGCTTCGGGTCAGAATCATGGATCGATCAAAAAACCATCTACTTCGTATCCATCAACTTCATAACCATCTAGTTCGTATCCATCTACTTTGGATCCATTACCTTCATGTGCTTCGTATCGATCGTTTCCATACTCACCTACTTTGTATCGATCCCACTTCGACATGTTTCGTATCGATCAGTCAATTAATCTATACGAAGCAATGAACCATGGATCGATATGAAGCTACCAACCAAGCATCGATGCAAAGTATGTAGGGATCGATCCAAGTTCATTTACTCCACAACTACTTGCTTCGTATCGATCCCAATTCTGTATATTTCGTACCGACCAGTAAAACGATCGATTCGAACCAATGATCATTTGATCGATACGAAGGCGAGGACATTGCATCGATACGAAGGGAATATTTCCATATGGATATGAAGGAATGGGTCGAACCAAAGGAAGCAGTCAACAAGCATGAAAAGTAGATCTCCCTAGAATTACCGCTCCACGTCATCAATACGCTTGGATCGATACACACTGATCGATACGAAGCGATTGATATGGACACTTCAGCCTACTGGCAAACTAACCCTGGATCGTTCATAACTCGTAATCTACAAATCCAAATGCCACCAAATTTTCACAGAAGCTTGCTTACCACCTCAAGAACGCTCATGATCGATCTCAACCCAAATGGACACCATTTCAATCGATATGAAGGAAATGGGGATCGGTACCAATCGATCTGAATGACTCCTGATCGATCTGGTGGGCCCATCCACGTGTGAGAATGAGTATTCCGAATTCATGGGCATATATTTCAGACCTACAACTATATATAGCACCCCTACAACTACAAAAGAAGGGTCAATTGGCTCTGTTACGCTGTTACTCTGCCGAAATCCATTATAGCTCGAGTGCTATTAATTGTACTGCTATAAATCAGTTGAGAATCATCAGTAAACAACAAAAATATTCAAAGTGGACGTAGGCTACAACGCCGAACCACTATAAATCTCGTTTTTTCACCACTTTCTTTTTATATATTTTTTGAGTTGTTTTTTATATTTATATCCTCTACATATATTCCATCTGTTATCTATGATTGTGAGTTGGTGCTTTCATCTGCAATTGAGTGTTTGTGACCAATTTTGGCACAAACATTTTAGTGCTTTCACTGAGAATGTTAACGCTTATGGACACTGAAGCATGGATTTTGGATTTGAAGGCTTAGGAACTTGGATCTTGGAAACCATGGCTAAGAAATCGACAAGGAGACAGAGAATGGAGAGGAGCCATCATGAAGGAAGTCGGGAGGCTTCCTCAAGAGCTAATCAGACCAGAATTTTCATCACCAGTGATGAGATGGAGATGATAATGGGTGCTATGCAGGAAGGGATGCTGAAAAGGCAGGAGGAAATGACACACAACCTACTCCGACAAGTTGCACAGGCTAGAGTGCAAAAGCAAGAGAAAGTAGCAGCAGGGAATGCTGGAAATGTGTATCACGAAGACGAAGCAGCGGGAGCAAAGGAAGTCCAGAACCAAATTCATGGGAACAGAGCAAATAGGATTCAAGATAGAGTGGGATCATCAGGAACAGTGCTTCGGCTAGGGAGCACGCCCCCAGATCATGTTGGCTCAATTCTAGGCAGGATATCGGGTGGAACTATGCAGTTTGACATTGATAGGGAAATGAATACTCGTCCAAGAGAGCAGACCTCAGGATTCCTCTTTGAAATTGTGGGGCAAGGCGGAGGCAACGAACAATGACTACCGATTGATGACAATGACCGATTTGCAGAAATAGTCAGACGGGCCATGAGAGGAGGATCAATGAATAAAGGTTTGGAGGATGTGAACAGGAGTCCCTTCACTCCCACAATTAGATAGGCTAGGGATCCACCTGAATTCAAGCTACCAACAGTGGAGGCGTATGATGAAAGGACGGATGTTTCTGTTCATCTAATAAGGTATATAAGGCACATGGAAGTACTGGAGGCATCGGAGGAGGTCATGGCACAGTGTTTCCCTCTGTATTTCACAGATATGGCTGCACTGTGGTTCAGGCAACTGGAAAGCGGTTCTGTTGGAACATTGATCGAATTGATTGAAAGGTTTATCCGGCTATTCAGATTCACATATCCAAACCCAAAAATGAAAGATGAGTTTGACAGCATTGAAGCAGAGGACTGGAGAGTCTTTGAGGAATTTCTTAACATGATCTAATGCAGTGGCGGCATCAATAGATAGTCCTGATCTGTCCATGGTTTTGATGGCAACTGTATCTGGCATAGCTGATGGCATGGAGTTCAAGGATTCATTGACAAGGAATCCACCAATGGATCTAGGAGAGTTTTACCATAAGGCTAAAAGGTTTTTGTGACAGAAAGACACGACGGCTAAAAGAGAGAAAGGCGAGTATCCGCCCGGGAAAGATTCAAACAAGGATAAAGGGAAGCGCAAAGCAGAGGATGACTCTGATGAGCCAAAGCGGCCATGAAAGGAACTGAGATTCACCTCTTTTACGGAGTTGAGTAAGACTTTAGAACGAATATACCAAGACACTAGGGTGTAGGTTCCTTACCAAAGGCCAATCAGGAGGGAGCCAACCAATAATGAAAGGAAATCAAACAAATATTGCCTATTCTACGAGCTACGTGGCCATAGTACAAACGATTGTAGGAACATGAGGGATGAGATCAAAGGGCATATTCGAAACGACATGCTGTTACAGTATGTGAAGAGGCAAACAACGACGATGGAACATGAGCAACCGCCATCCGCATCAAATGAAGACAGCACTAGATCAAGGCTTCGACTTATCATCAACTGATTAGAATGATGAGAATAAGTTGCAAACTCCACACTAAAACTGTTAAGTCACTTACACATGTACGGGATCACGAACGGTCCTCAAGCATGCTCTGAGATGACTATAAACTTGCACTTTGATGTTTATGTTTTGCTTTTATTTTCTCTTTTTTTGCATCTGGACTTGGTTTAATTGGACATTTTTATTATAAGACTCATTTGAATGTAAAATCAGATGTTTATGATTTCAAAACCCAACCTCGAACAGTCACAATTCGCCTCGAACGACACCCGACCTTGAACGGTCACAATTCGCCTCGGACGACACCCGACCTCGAACGGTCATAATTCGCCTCGAACGATCGCTATTCACAATCAGGTAAGATTATCGATCTCTTTACAGGTTATCAACAGGATACGAACATCAAGCTTATGGCACTACAAAACACACATTCCTATCGCAGGGCATATTTTAGGGTGCAAAGTGTTAACCTGCCATTCGATTGCATAGTTATCAAAGACGGTTCATCACAGACTTGGTTCTAATTTGAATTGATGAATGGATGACCAATCACTGGTGGTAAACATAGTCATGAGATCGAGATAGAGCATAGTTGATGGACAAACAGCGCGACATGCTTGGAGTATAGATTTGGACAAAATGGGCCGCTTGAGGTTCATTCCGAGTCACCTTCATGTTTACTTCGGGTTCTCAGGCAGGTTTCTTTGGGTGAGTATTTTAGGGATTGACATATTTACAAGGACACTGCAAATACTTCGGGTCATCTCAGCACTTGCTTCGAGTCACTAGAGGGTTTACTTCGGGCCAAGGAGGTAGCTGCTTCGGGTCAGAGTCATGGATCGATCAAAAGACCATCTACTACGCATCCATCAACTACGTATTCATCTAGTTCATGTCCATCTGCTTCGGATCCATTCCCTTCATGTGTTTCGTATCGATCGCTTCCATACTCACCCACTTTGTATCGATCCCACTTCCATGTGTTACGTATCGATCAGTCAATTGATTAATACGAACAATGAACCATGGATCGATACAAAGCCACCAACCAAGCAGAAGCACATAGGGATCGATCCAAGTTCATTTACTCCAAAACTACCTGCTTCGTATCTATCCCATTTTTGTATATTTTGTATCGATCGGTCAGATGATCGATACGAACCAATGATCATTTGATCGATACGAAGGCAAGGACATTGCATCGATACAAAGGGAGGATTTTTAGATGGATACGAAGGAATGGGTCGAACCAAAGGAAGTGGTCAAAAAGCATGAAAAGTGGATCTCCCTAGAATTGCCGCTCCATATCATCGATATGCTTGGATCGATACGCACTGATCGATATGAAGCGATCGATACGCACACTTCAGCCTATTGGCAAACCAACCTTGGATTGATCATCGCTCATAATCTACAAATCCAAATGCCATCTAATTTCATAGGAGCCTGTTTGCCACCTTAAGAACACTCATGATCAATCTCAACCCAAATGGATACCATTTTGATCGATACGAAGGAAATGAGGATAGATCCCAATCGATCTCGAATGACCCCTGATCGATCGGGTGGGCCCAACCACATGTGAGAAGGAGTATTCCGAGTTCATGGGTCGATATTTCAGACCTACACCCATAAATAGCACACCTACGCCTGTAGAATAAGGATCTTTTGGCTCTGCTACGCTGTTACTCTACTGAAATCCATTGTATCTTGAATGCTATTAATTGTACTGTTGTAAATCAGTTGAGAATCATCAATAAACAACAAAATTCTTCATAGTGGACATAGGCTACAATGCCGAACCAATATAAATCTCGTCTTTTCACTACTATCTTTTTAATTTTGTGTTGTTCTTCATATTTATATCCTCTACATACATTCCATCTGTGATTGTGAGTTGGTGCTTTCATCCGCAGTTGTGTGTTTGTGACCAATTTTGGCGTAAACAACATTATACACACACACACACACATATATATATAGGAAATTTAAAGTACATATGCACATACCCATTTACTTTTCTAGTTTTGTTTACAATCTATTGGAAAGTTGCTAATGAATACCGGTTTTACAAATAGCTGAAATGAGTAATTCAGTCAAAACTATAACAAAGACTAACACAGCGAATGTCAATGGGGCAGAAACCAGAACATAGATTAGCACCCATATGGATATGATGGATATTCCCAAAGTTAATATTCCAGTATGGTTCAGATGCTACCTTCAAGTGATGAGCCAAGCTAGTGCCAACCTCAACAAACCCACAGCTACCAATACTACAGCTAATCAAGGTGTGATTCTAGCCCAGCACCACTAGCAATTGGCTTTGCTATGCTTTGTAAATCCAGCCTTGGAGGGAAGCCTTTTCTCGAGACAGAACCATACTCGATTACTCGGGCATGGCTTAATGATTGTGAAAAGATTTTAACCTATTAGGTCTTAGTGTGGTATTAAGAGGCAGTTAGCAACTTGGCATTTGAAAGGTGAAGCAACGTGTTGGTGGTAAGTGATAACAACTGAAGTGGATGAGAATACTAGTACTTAGAGGATGTTCAAATCAAGATTTGAAACGAAGTATCATTCTGCTGCCGATAAGAATATATTGTTGGAAAAGTTTATTCATCTGAAGTATGGAGAAAAACAGTTGGGGAGTATGTTAATCGGTTTAATGGATTAGCCTGATTTGGATTCGAGTTAGTGAATACTCCAATAAAGAAGGCCTCAATTTTTTAAAGGGATTGAATTCACCTCTGATGGAATTAGCATTGAATCAAATATCGTCTGGAGCTACGTTTGAAGGATGGGTAAAGGTAGCATTACTAAATTCTTCAAATGAAACTTTTGCTAAGGATTGGTCTAAGGAAGGAGAGGGATGGCAACAAGGAAAGAGTAAAGGAAATGGGTCACATGGAGGGAAAAGCAAAAAAGCATGTTGTTATTTAACACAGATGTCAGAAGGCAGGACACCTTGTAAAGAATTGTAGGACGAATCTCTCAAAGGGTAAATGTTATAACTGTAACTAAGTGAGACATATAGCTAAGGATTGTAAGGCAATCCTAGCTTAGAAGAAGTTAAAGTGCTATTATTGTGATCAGTTCAGACACATGAAAAGGATTCTTCCCGCTTTGTGGAACGAAGGCTAGATTATGAAAGCATATGTTCTGGATGTCGTTCCAACTTCTAGTAGGGCGCCACCATCAACCCAGGAGAAGGGAAAACAGATTTTGACGGAAGGTGTATTGATTTTATTTGATTCTTATTTTATACTTTATTTTACATGCATCCCATACATTCATAGCTAGTCCATTAGTTGATAATTTAACCCTTAAACCAGATATTATGCATGATCGTTATGGGGTCGAAACCTATTGGGGGATTGACCCATTTATCGATGTTATATCATAATCTAATGTTGGTCTTCCATGGTGTGGATTTCCATTATGACGCATATTTACTAAAATTTTCAGGGTATAGGTTAATTTTGGGAATGGATTAGATGTCTCGCTATGGGGCAATGTTGGATTGTGATAGGAGGATGGTTCGGTTGAGGATGGGCGACGAGCTTGATTTGATTCTTTGTTGTGAGCCTAATATTTATGTTACGGAGATATATTTTTATTCGCTCTGCACGTCACAGAAAGAGCTATCATGTATACCTAAAGTAAATGACTACTTGATGTATTTGAAGAAGTTTCCGGTCTCCCTCTTCAAAGAGAAATTGAATTCCATATTAATCTCGAGAAAGATTCAATGATGCCTCTTAGCCATATATCTTTGGACGGAGAAGAGAGTTGGACAAGCAAGTTTTAGGATTATTATAGAAAGGATTTATTTAGAGGAGCATCTTGAAATGGGGAGTGGCAGTACTAAGGTAGACGATTCTCTTAGGTTTTGCATCGACTAACGAGAACTGAACAAGTCGACAAAGAAAAACCGATATCCATTACCTTGCATTGACGGCCTCTTTGATCAGTTAGTTAGGGAAAAGGTTTTCTCATCGCCTCATTTGGCGAATAGGTTTCACCAGTTGAGAGTGGTTGAAGATAGTATCTAGATGAGCGCTTTCCGTACACTTGATGGATTGTCTGAGTGGTTGATCATGCTGTTTGGGCTGACGATGGCTCTGACGATGGCTCTATCTTATTTTATGGATGTGATGATGGGAATATCCCAGGAGCAGTTGAACAGGTTTGTAGTGGTCTTCATGAAGGGTATTCTTATTTATTCTAGGAGCAATACAGAGCATGAGGTTCATTTGAGGGAAGTGATGAACGTATAGGGAGAAATCAATTAAAAGCTAAATTTTCTAAGTCACTTTTGGAGAAATGAAGTTCGTTTCCTTGGGCATGTAGTATCAGTAGAAGGATAGACGATAAAGTAGCACTAGTCAGCGATTAAAAGGCACCAAAAAATGCTTCATAGGTGAATAGCTTTTGGATTTGTTCGGATTCTATCAGAAGTTCATTAAGGATTTTGAGAAGATATCAACACCTCTAACCCATTTGGCAAAGAACAACCAGATTTATACGTGGAGTCCGAAGTGTGAAGAGGTATTTATTCAATTTAAGGAGTTATTGACGATTGCTCTAATTTTGGCTATCCTCGATGATACCAAACCGTTTACTGTGTATATTAATGCATGCGGTACTGGTCTTGGTGCTGTCCTTCTGCAAGAAGGCAGAGTAGTAGCATACACGAGGCAGTTGAAGAACCGCAAAAGAATTACCCGACACATGGCTTGGAGTCGGTTGATATTGTGTTAGCATTGAAATCATGGAGACATTATCTATTGGACGATAGATTTAGGTTATTTACGGACCATGAATCGCTCAAATATTTAATTTCTAAGTAGGACCTAAATCTATGACAGCAATGATGGATAGAGTTTTTATCATGGTATGATTTTGGGATTTCTTATACTCTAGGAAAAGAAAGTGTTATTGTAGGCACTTTAAATAGGAAACATGCTGAGGTGAATACTATGTTGTTAGAGTTGAGAAGTTTGGAGCTTATATCAGAGTTTGATTTTAGACCTCGATTGGAATACGCACTGGAATTGTTAGTTGCAATGGAAGTTAGACCCATGCCAATAGACTGTATTGGAGTAAGTACAGGGCAATATGCATCAATGAATGATACCGTAGAGCGATTAAAAAGGGGTGAATGGTCGAATCATTTAGATCGTTTCTCCAAGGATCGGAAGGGTTACTTAATGAGAGACGGAATGCTATGTGCGCTACAGAATAAGGAGTTGGTAGAGGAGGTGTTGCGTGAGTGTTACAATTCTAGGATGATTGCTCATCTCCGAGGGGATAAGATGTACTAGGATGTGAAGTGGGTATTGTATTAGTCAAGGATGAAGAGATATGTAGCAAAATAGGTGGCAAGTGTATGACTTTCCAATGAGTGAAGGCATAGCAGAAGAAGTCCAGTGAGCTTATACTTTCATTGGACATGCCATAGTGGAATTGGGAGTGTGTATCTATGGACTTTGTGGATGGATTACCCCAGAATAGAAGAGGAAACAAGTGCGTATAGGTCATAGTGGATCGTCTTACAAATAGCACATTTTATTCTAATTAAATACATGAGAACCGAAGTGACTTTAGCAACGCAATATGATAAAGAAGTGGTCCAACTACACAGAGTTCTAGCCAGCATAGTGAGCGATTAGGATCCACTTTTCCCTAGTGAATTCTGAAGGAGTTACAAAAGACATTGGAAACAGAATTGAATTTGAGCGTAAAATTTTCCCCTTAAATTGGTAGATAGACGGAGAGAGTAAATAGGGTGTTCGAAGATTTGTCGAGGGCTTGTATATTGGACTTTGGAGGATCTTAGGAAGATCATGTACCTTTAGTGGTATTCGCGTATCCTTATATGGAAGGCCATGTTAGTCAATTTCATGTTTGTGGTAGTCTATAGACAAGATTTTTGGGTTCGAAGTTGGTTAGAGATACTACAGAGAAAGTGGAACTTATAAGGAAGAGGATGAATGCTACACAGGACTGATAAAAGTCATATGCAAATAGGAGAAGGAAAGATTTGGAATTTAATGTGGAAGATTTAGTCTTTGTCAAAGTTTCTCCATTGAAGAGAGTAGTAAAATTTGGGAGTTCAGGGAAGTTAGTAGCTAGATTTGTCAACCAAATTCCAATATTAGAGTGGATGTGAAGATTAGCATACAAAGTGGAACTATCAGAGAAGATGGTAGGAGTTCATAATGAGTTTCACATGTCACATTTACGAAAATGTATACATGACCCAATGATTGTGATAGCGCATAGCCAGTTAGAAGAGGTGGAGTTTGATTCTGAGCCGAATTCATTCCCGTGGTCAGACCCATATTGGGGGACATGGGATAAAATGACTTAGGAATAAGATGGTGAAATAGGTTAGAGTATATTGGAAAAACGACCCAACAGAGAGTACACGGGAGCCAAAAGAGAAGATGATGGTTACTCAAGTGCAACTCTTTTCTAATACGTTTCCTAATTTGACTTGATTTGATTAGTTAGAACATTATAGGATTTGGATTTGGATGCTTTGGATGAATTTTTTATTAGGTTTTAAGTATGTGATTTAATTTACAGTCATATATATATATGCTTATATTAGGATATTGTGCATCATGCCTAATATGTCATCTTATTGCATTCATATAGGATGCATTAGTTGTGTTTAAGCATTATAGGGATAGAAATTGCATGTCCATAACATTCATTCCTATATACTATTCATATCGTTATATATATGTTGTCGCTTGCATAAATTGGATGTTGTATTTATGACTTGGTTGATGTAAGTCTGACAAGCGAACATTGTATTGTATTTTTCGTTCCTTAGGAATTTCGAGGATGAAATTCTTTAAAGAGAGGAGTGTAATACACTGAAAATTTAATAAACATTTTAATAAAATATTAATAATGGAATAATGTGAGAATAATTGAAATTAATGAATTAATTAAGTAAATTCAAATTAAGGAGGGAGTAAAATGGTCATTTTCAAATGTTGGAATTTGATAATGAGACTAGCGCCATTACAACCATATCGTTTTTTTTAAATCATGCAGTAATTTTTGTTTTCCTTATTTGCAGTTTGTACGAAGGGGTTACGGTTGAAATAGGATTGAGTTGAACGACGCCAAAGCAAGGGCTGAGTTTGAAATTTGAAAATAGGTGGATAAACGATTATCCCTCCTTCTGTTAAGAAATTAACTCACATACTATATTTCATTTTAGAAACTATGGACTCTTTCTTCTTCCTCCTTCCTCTCAAATCACCTAAGGTCAAAAACTAATAAGTCTACCAAAACTCCATCAAATCGAACAAGGCCAAAAATTTTGCGAACCTAACGGACAAGGCTACGTAGCAGTAGTGATTTTGAGGCAGAAATATGAAGCAAGGAGACATAGTAGGCTGGATAGTGAGGATCTGGATAGAAATAGGCATTTCAGTGGGTGATTCATACTCTCATTTTCACATAATGCAATCATGATCCTCTAGTTATGATATATTTGCTGCAATCGAGTAAATGAGCGTATGTAAACAACTAAAATTGGATTAACCTGGGATTTGAGAGGGATTTGGCTAGTAACAATACTTATAAACTAGGTCAGGTTAGAATATAGCAATTTGACGATTATAAGTTGAAATTGATCTAGTTACATCCTAATTGGACGTAGAGCAGAGGCAGAACAGTGGAGGCCGGAGGCAAATACGATGATGAAAACTCAAATGTCCTAAAAATACTTGGAAATAATAGAAAACACATACACCAGTCCGTTGGTGGTCTTGGATCGGTGCACTGGTTTCCGAGTATGGACATAGGTTGGGCCTGGACCTAAAAGTGCCTGTATAAATAAAGAGTTATCCGAGTGATGTTTCTCTTGTGTTTTGGAAGATTATCTAAGGCTAGCGACGAGGCAAATGATGGTATGAGTATCTATGATGATTGGTTGTTATTTGAAGTGATGTAGTTGTGATAAGGGAATGTGATATGACGATGGATGCAGACGTGAACGAGTCTACCGTGCAAGTAGATGGCCCAAAGTGTGTAAGCGAATAGGATTGTTGTCTATGACACAAGTATTTGATCCAGGCGTGACATTGCTCCTTTACAATGCTTCGGCAGGCCAAGTGGAGAAAGTGAATATTAAGCAACCTTGTAGGCTATGAACAGACCAGGGAATTAGTCCAATTAGGTAGCATGAGGACAACAGGATTTCCTATAGGCTTCGGGCAGTCTAAGGACGAGTCCTATATATGATTGCATGACGGCAAACAATAGCGATCCTATAGGGTATGAGGTCGAACCAGGGAAGTGAGTCCACATGGACATGATGCGATTTATTTAGATGTGCACGATAGTTAGGTACGACCTTGCGACGAAACGTGTGATGGCCAAGCGATAGGCTCATATTAAGTTATAGTATTATTTTTGTAGTACCTATAGAGTAGAGTATGGCTTATCCAACAGACTTATGTCCGACCCACTCCTATTTTTCCCATTTTATATATTTACATCTTGGTTAATGAAGTCTAGAGTTGAGATGATATCAAGGATGGAAATTTATTTGTAAATTGTATGTATGGTGTAATTAAGATTGTAGCAGGATTTAACCATATATATGGTTTGGGTTGTATATATATTTATTCAAACGTATGTATCTGAAATTATGGACATGCTGTGGTGATGTGACTATGGTATTTGTTATGTATTGTATTTTATTTTTTCTGCTATGAGATTAAAATAGTTATTAGATAGTACAGTTAGAACTATATCTGATATCTATCAATGTCTATATATATATATATATATATATATATTACCTCACCCTAAATGACTCGTCCTTCGGTTCTTGGGTTTGTCATTGGTTCGGGCATTGGATTTGGGATCAAAGGGGTGGGTTGTTGAAAAAAAAATGCTGACACTCATTGAAGGAATTTATGAAATTCGCCTATCTCTTTTATGATTTTTTTAAGAATTATTAGATGAATATGATATACCAATCTAAGAAGTATAAGAAAAAAATGTAACGTTATCGAATTTACTTTAATGTATCTACATAGAAAAAATGGAAAACATGAAGCTATTTGCCGAAAAGAACATCCTGATCGGCGCAAATTATAAAGACTGACTAAGAAAGGTTAAGTTAATACTCACTTATGAAAAGCTCTGGTATATTATTGCTAATGAGCCATTAGCTGAGCCGGATAAGGATGCTACACCCAAAATACTTAAGGCTTATTGGTCAATGGACTATGAACTTGCTCTCTACCATGCGCTATCGACTATGGGCATCTAGTTCCAAAGATGTCACGAGAATATGAATATTCAAGAAATAATCGAGCACTAACAAAGTGAGTAAGAGCACCCCAATCCAAGACCATGTGCTCAATATAATTGAGGCATCGAAAGGTTTGCAGAATTAAGACCAACGCTTGGCATCGAGCTTTCAACTGATTTGATTCTTGAATCGCGAACTCTATAATTCGATTCGTTCATATTGACCATCAACATGAACTCGATAAAGTGTATTATCGTGGACCTGCTTAAGATGCTAAGGACAGTTGGGAGTACATCCATGAAGGAGCCGAGTGCAGTGCTTGTTGTTAAAGTACCTCTTCCTTGAATAGTTTGAAGAAGAGAAAGCGCAAGACTAATGGTGTCAAGGGTAAAGCAAAGGTGCAAGAAGAAGTTGAATGTCTATTTCGCTCGATAAAGGACACTATAAGTGGAACTGTCCCTATTTTAAGACGCTTAAGGGGAAGGAATCAGATTCCGCTTTTGAAGGTATTTTTCTATATAGAATATGTTTATTTATATGTGCTTCAAGTTGGATTTTAGATAATAGATCTAGAATTCATATCCGTAATTCGTTATTAGGACTTAGGAGCAAGTGGTCCATGGCGAGAGAGAGCATGGAATTCCAATTTGCAAATGGTGCACCTGTAATTGTCATTGCGAAAGAATACCTTACGAAGCTTTCTAGTGGATAAGATTTAGTTTTGAATAATTGCTATTACGTATTAAATTTTATTAGTGGAATAACGTCTGTTTCTCATTCGACAAAAAGTGGATGCGGTTTTTGTTGTGATGCCAACATTATGAATATTTATTATAAAATTAAAATTGTTGGTTTTGGTGCTTTAAATAATGACATTTTTATTCTTAATATGAATCATGTATTTTCTGTTAAAAATAATAATATGTCTGAAATAAACAATAGTTACCTTGGCATTGTAAACTAGGTCATATTAGTAA
The DNA here is from genome assembly GCA_030765085.1 of Allium cepa. Taxonomy (NCBI): domain Eukaryota; kingdom Viridiplantae; phylum Streptophyta; class Magnoliopsida; order Asparagales; family Amaryllidaceae; genus Allium; species Allium cepa. The sequence goes on from CM060935.1 coordinate 68,187,758, forward strand.
GAAATGACAAAACAATTTAAGAAACCAAGGGTTCCTACCATCATCTGATTATAAATCATTTTATACTTGTACGTCATGTCATAGAGCTAAAATGGCCATGTACTCATTCGGTGTGAACATGAAAGTGTAGAACTTTATAATTCACAACGTTCACTGATGATTTCTTTATACGTGGATATGTGTTTCTTATGAAATATAAATTAATGGTCTATGATAAATTCATATAATATAAGAATGTAGTATAAAACTAGAATAATAGAAAAATTAAAAATACTTCGATTGGCTTGAGATAGTGAATACACTGGATTTGAACTCTAAAAGTACTTAAAAGGGAATGTGTTCTCTCTTAAGTCACTCCTCCATATAATATGATACATAATGGTGTTTTGAAGAGAAGAAATTGAACCTTGTTATATATGGTTCAATTGATGATGAGTGATAATGAGTCGCCTCTTTACTTTTAGGGATTTGCGCTAGAAACAATGACATATATATTGAATAGAGTACCATTTAAATCTATGACCAAGATTCCATATGAGTTATGGGCTAGGAAGAAACTTCACCTTAACAACCTTTAAGGTTTTGGGTTTTTCAGCTTACGTTGAGAAAATAAATCCCAGCAAGCTTGAGGCAAGATTGGTCTTTTGTAAGTTTACTGGATATCCAAGAAATTTCAAAGGTTACATATTCTATCATGCTGAGGAATAAAATATTTTGGTTCAATGCAGCCACCTTTTTGGAAAAGGAATTTCTTTGTGAGAAATTTTTGGTAATATGATAAACTTGGATAAGATCCAAGAAACTTCCGTAAAAAACAAATATATTGACAGTAAGTCAACACCCATAGAAAATATGAAACCTATTAGAAGGTGTAGTAGGGAACTCGTGTGCCAGCTATGGGTTTCTCATCAATAGCTAGAACTCTTATTCGGTGAGACGATGATCCCCTTATATATCGATTGGCATTGGAGAGTAAGGACTCTGAATTGAAGAGTAAAGACACTGCATTGTGGATTGATGCTATGAAATATGAAATGGATTCCATATACAAAACTAAAGTATGGACTTTGGAAATGTACCGAAAGGATTGAAACTCATCAATTGCAACTGGATTTTTAAGAAAAAGGTCGATATAAATGGAAAGTTCGAGATATATAAAGCATGTTTGGCCATGAAAAGTTTCTACCAAATTCAAAGTGTTGATCAGGTCAAAACATTTTCGCTAGTCACCATGATGGATTCTGTTTGGATACTACTTGCAGTCACTACTTATTATGACTACAAAATATGGAAAATGGACGTTAAATAAACATTTCTAAATGGTGATTTAGAAGATAATGTTTGTATATCATAGATAGCGGGTTTAGAAGTCAGTGGGAGGGACCACAAAACACGTAGACTCTTAAGAACAACTTGCGGTTTTAAGAAAGCATCAAGGAGTTGGAAAAAATGATTTGATATGGTAATCAAAAAGTGGTTTCTGTCAAAATACAGAGGAAAGATGCATATATATGAAGGCACGAAATGTTGCTGCTATTGGTTTTTTATTATACATCGATAGTTTGCTACTGACTGGTAACAACGTACCGATATTATAATCGTTGAACATTGGTTGTCCAATAATTTCTCAATGAAGGATTTTGGTGTAACACTCCACATATATACCCATATTACCAAATAAATATTACATAGTAATATTGTTTGGTAATACAGAGAATAAAGCTGGTTAGGAGCGACCATCCATGTATATTCCTTTAGCCTAACACCAGCATGTTTAACTTTTTGCGTCGTATGATCATCTCTGATGCAAATAGTATTGACAAAAAATAATAACAAGTTGCTAAATCGAAATAGAATAATATACAACATATCAAAGAATACAGAATTACAGATCGCAATGGGAAAATATAATACATGCTATAACTAGATATATGATGCGGGCCTACAAAAATGAAAACGCTAGACCCACATACAATGCATGTACATCACGTACTAGGCGAGTACTAATAAAATATCTATCACAAGTCAAGCTATCTCAGACAAAAGCATACAAATATAAAACATGATGGCTAGTAAAAAATGATATAACTATACATATACATATACATATACATATACATATACATATACATATACATATACATATACATATACATTATACATATACATTATACATAAATATAAGCTAGCCTAAAATCAATGGTTAATGAATCCATGTACCTATCAAGTCTCGATCTAACCAAGTATTATAAAATAATAAATGGGTTAGACTATCTTCAATACAAATAAAGTGAGATCATAGGCATAAACATATGGAAATCTCAATTATATTCATAACTATATAATATGCCATCAACTTAAACAATAAAAGGCATAATCACAAATAATTCACCATATCGTAAAATCATAGCATGCCCATCATCGGCAATCATATAAAATATGGTGAGTAACTTCTCCCAAAACAGACCTATGAATCTATCGTAAAGCGAATTAAACATAAGACTAGAACGAGGCAAGTCGATCATAAGATGAGCACGAAGTACGCCATTCATAAGACGAGCATAACGCACGTCGAACAATAAGACGATCATAAGGCATGCCGAACCATTGGATGAGCACGAGGCATGCCAAACCATAAGACGAGCATTAGGTACATCGAACAAAAAGTGATCAAAAGTGTTATATACTTCCAAATAGTAATTACTCCAGTAACGTCCGTGTGTCCCATTCCACTCGGTGTTATTTAAGTATTTACCATAAGTTAGTAAATTCCACTCACCCAGATATTCTTCACAACAAGCTATATAATTAATGAATGACATGATACTGAATGTCTCATACTACTTGATACTATCAAATCGTCTAATTATAATTCTCATCACATAAAAGGAATTTTTCTTTTAAATTAAATTTAGAAATTTCAAAATATAAGCATATTATTTTAATCTTATATATTTATGAAAGTATATGTATATAACTTCTCGGTTGCCAAAACTAATTGATTTTTTACAAACTTATTTGTTAAAAATGCTTAGATTTAAATAGAATTATATATATCATTCTTAGAGAAAAATGTAATGTATTATTTAAGCAATATAAAATTATTAACTACTCAAAGAATGTGTATGTGTGGTCTAAAAGGTTTCAATTTGACCTTTTAAGTCCCAAATATTTGTGCATGTGTGTGTGTGTAAATCCACAAGTGAAGCTTTGAAAAGTTACTAATATACATATATAGATACATACACACACACACATATATATAAACTAAATAAAAAGGTTTATTTATAAATAAACTTTATTTGAGTATACCCTTTAAAACTATTTTTTATAGCTAAATCACAAGGAAAGGAAAAAATTAGAGTTCGAGTATAGGAAAAAACAAGATAATTGGAGGAAAAAAATTAACACAATACATAAAAAACAACATAACAAGTGTTCGACTTGGAGCTGAATTGCTCCAGGTTTCGGCCATAGGTCAGCCATTGTGCAAGGCATGATGCACCAGTGTTGGAATATGCTGGAGATTTTCAACTCCATATTATTCCTCAAATTGATGATTTTAAATTATGTGGTGATGGCAGCTTATTCTAAATAAGGGTATTCTTGGGTACACTTTCACATGCATACATCTAGTATAGTCGACCAATTAAATAAATAAGTAAATGGTGGAGTTTCATTTGCAATTTCATTTTTTTCTGTTTATAACATACAATAATACAAAAATTCGATCAATATAACATACAAATTCAATTTAAATCTAAAATATGAGCATACACTACCACATGCAGTGAGCTAGAGACGGTTGTGAGCAATTAACTCATTAAACATCCTATTTTCATAAATGACTACCTCCGTTTTCCTTGCAATCTTCCTCTTCGCAGTTTTAGCCTTCTCTTTCATCCTTTGCTGTCCAAAACCTAAGCCTACCCAAAATTGACCAAAATTCCAGATTTTAGGTTCAATAAGGTGGAGAGTGGTGTCGAGAAGCATAGTATTGACTTCGGAAATTTATGATAATTTATTTTGTTTGTTTTCATTTTTAATAGTGACTAGGGATTTTACGAAAAGAGTTTTTATTTCTTTGCTATAAAGTAGAATGAACATAAAGTGAGGAAGGAAGAAGAAAGTGATTTCTCTTTTGAGAACATTATGGACCTAAGGGTTTTGTATATTTAGCCCATTAACAAAATTCTAATTCATTTTATTACCCTTTCGTTTTAGAATAAGTGTTTTAAACAATCATTTATGTCCACATTTTTTTCTCCAAAAAGCTTTATATACTTAAATACTATCGTATATATAGTTGTTTCCTTATAATTAATAAATGATAAATATTAATACAATGTTTAAGAAAAATTAAATGCACTTTTAAATGAAACTTAACATAATTAAAGAACATTGCATTTTCTTATAACCAAAAAAAAAAAAATTCACTTTTATTATTAAAAATGGATATGTTCATTTAAATTCAAAATAACTAATTTCATACTTTAGCTCTTCAAATAATGTCCAAATTTATAATTTTTATCATTGTGAAATTTTGAATAACATATACAAATTATTTCCATAATTTCTTTTAACTCAACTAAATTTAAACAATACTTTCTTTCCTAACAAATTCAAAAACTTGAATAATGGTGTTTCAACTTTATTAAAGTTTAAACTCATATTTAACAAATGAATTATCTGTGAAAAAATTACCATTTTAATAATATATATTACCATACACCGAATCAAAAAATAGCATTTATTACTCCATTTATTAAGAAACTAATATTTCGTTATTTTTTTACCAAAACTTCACATTACCAATTATGAATTTTCCTACTTATTTAGTTCAATAGTTACCACCATAAATATATTTTATATTCCTACTTAACTCTTGAAAATTAATTATAAAGATTACAATTTTGATATTAGTCCAAATAGCAAGTTTTCCACCGTTGTTCATTCATTCCTTTAAAAATGCATTTAATCAAAATAATTGTTCTTAGTAACTATCGCCTCTCTTTTATTTCACCTTAATGCAAATTTTAAATTCAAATTGTTATAGTAACCAAATGGTTTAAATCAACATTTATTGCTTCATTTATTAGGAAACTAATATTCTTTTTATGAGACCTCACATTACACAAATTATATTTTCGCACTTATTTGGATTCATTAGTCATTTATGTAGGAATGTTTTCTTTTTCCAACTTTTATTCACTTAAAATCAATTATCACAATTACAACTCCAATAATATTTTTGAAATGACATAATATCCAAAAAAAAAATCATTCATTGTTTTAAAGATGTATTCAAAACCAAGAAATTGTTTTGGGAGATCTTAATCATTTTAATTCACATTAATTCTAAATTTCAAATTTCAAATTGTATATCACTCAAAGATACACATCACACATTTATTATTTTATTTTTCAAAAATTTATTAACTCTGTGTAAACACTTTTTATAAATTGTGGTATGGCTTCGGCCCTTTAAAATTAAGTAGGGTAATACAAATAAATCAAGGATATTCGATAATTGAGCCTTAGCCTTTACTTAAGCATACTTGCCTATTGTATTGAATGCGCACCAATCTTCGAAAATGTTACCTTCACTTCAACATTCAACCATCATAAATCATTTTTTACTCAAACATATTATCCAATCCCTCTATATGAATTTTTCTATCAAAGGCCATCCAAATTCTCCTATTTCGTATGCCTTAGATTCACTTAATTAAAAATATTTCTATCCTTATAGACGAAGCAACTATTTTCTAAGACTTGTAAATTTTGGAATATTTCGATGGTCTTCTTTATATGTAGAGCATATCGAAAATTCATAACACATAAAAATACATATCCATCTTCAAAGAGGCATTTCGAAACATAGGGAAAAACAACAATAATAAACATAGCATATAATAACGAAGCATACATTCTTTTCCTACTTTTAAGTGCATTACGCCATTCATGTAATAAACACACACACATGTGTGTGTAGAGAGAGACACACATATATACAGATTACATCCATATAGAAACCATCCATGCAAAGCTTATAAGTGTATGTTTTTCATATCTACATTTCAACTTCCAGGACATGCTACTGATAAATGCATCAACATAAGGTGGATGCATATTAATCTTTCAAAACATTTCTGAACATAGAAATATAGAATACTTAAAAAAACCCATAAAAAACCAATTTACTAATTTTGAAAATCGCATTTGCTAACCAGGTCCTCGTTATTAATTTGTAGTTTTAATGTAGCAAACCTCAAAACTTTGTAAAAATCATAAAATGAAAGTTTTTCCTTACCGTTTTAGCTTTCTAGAATATTCAAGATCATTGTATATGACAGTTATATTCAAAACAAGTTGGTGTTTTAACTCAAGAACACATAATAGCCCATAATTTATCGTTTTGTTTAAAACAAGGTTTAACCCAAAAAACTGCAAAATTCGATAAGATGGTCTCAAGAAAAGTTCTTATTTACTGAAATATCTTTTCAACCCAAAAGGATTCACTAAAATCAGATAAAATAATCAAAACATATGGCAGTTTTACTTTGGAAATTTTAGAATAATTTATTTAGGAACTTGCTCATTTACAATTTCTCATTTCAAACCAAACTATCATTTCAAAAACAAACGAATCTTACTAAATCCCTTAAATGAAGTTTTATGTTTTATAATCCATTTTTCAAAAAGCTAAGTATTTAAAAAAAATCAAACTAAACTTATAAAGCAAAAATAACTTTCCATGCACTTAGTTTATATTTGCAAGTAAAATTCACTTAATATTTCTTTTCAAATAAAATTCTCAGACTAATTATACAACAATATATATAATATTGCTTTTTCCAAAATGTACATTTCGAACACTTCAAAATCATGTCTTGTCTTACAACCCTTTTTCAAATAACTAGGCAACATGTTTTATGGAAAGTCATTTTCCCCATACTCCCTTTTCTTTTTATTCTCCTTTTTTTCCAATCCATTTGTTTTAAATTTGTAATAATGTGCTAATATTGGCCCCCAGTTTTTTTCTTCTGGCAACCATTATAATTTTATTAAGCGTCGATATTTTTATGTACTTCTGACCACCATATTCAATTCTTCCACTCAGCCCTACACAGTTGTACCTATTATCTCTTCTCAACAAATCTTATGTACTTCTCAGGAATTCCAAAACATAAACTTTTAAACAATCTCTTTTTTCCTAATAGATGATGAAAGGTGAAGATTAGTTGATATTCCTAATTGTTATGATTGTAAAGAGGTTAGTTTCTTTTTAATGTTTTATAGTTTGTATTTCCTCAAGAAATCAAGCATGGATTCATTATTTAGAGTTTCTTGATTCTTTAACAAATCAATCAAAGGTGACCAATTCAACCACAATTTGAAAATCTAGGGTTTTACAAAAAAACTAGAGAAGTAATGCTTATTGGACAATTGTGTAGGTTGTTGAGAGGCGGAGATTTTGACTTGTTGATAAACGAGTTGACTTTTTTATTTTTCATTCTGAATGGAAGAGGGAAAGAAGCATTTTTAATTTTAGGTGCCTGTTCTCATGAAGAAAATAGTAATTTGTGCTAGGAAGTGGGATGAAATTGTTATTAGTTTTGATAGCCAGAAGAAAAAAATTGGATGCCAATAGCAGCGCACTTTGAATATTCTAGAAATATTTTCCTTATAAAACATAATGAAATCCCTAATCTTTAAACTTATGTCCCAAAATATTATTTAAATCCATATTTTTAAATCAATTACTTAAAACCCTTACTTTCTTTTACTCCATTTTCTCTAAAGAGTCTTTTATCCCTATTTATTTTTGTGAGTGAAAGTTTAAAGCAAGCATGAATTATAAAGCAACTTTATTACTTCGAAATTGATTATTTACATATACAAATATAATGTTGTTATGCCATGAACCTTAGCAATATGTTTTCCAATTTGCTGCAATGTTGACTGCAATCAAATTATCAAATCTACCCCGCCACCGCTCTCAATTTCTTACTATTATTCAATGGCTACAACGTTGTTGTTAAGTAATCAAACTTATGTAAATTGTCATTTCCAAATTTTTATTACTTCATACAATACCTTTTTTCCAAAATATTACTTATATTATATTTTCAAAATATTATGTCTAACTGCATCGTTCGAGCATTTAGGAATCCCCTTCGATATGTGTGCACCTGCATCAGCCATAATTTTTAAAACACTCAATGGATAAATTAACATCAAAATAAACTATTAAAATCTTTTCAATCACTTTATATAATTAATAATCCTACTTTTCCAAATTATATATTTTCTTGCATGAAAATATTCGCTTTTAAAATTGATACATATAACCAATTTATTAACCATTATCAATAGGTAATGCATTACATTTCATTCATCTATCCATAATAGGAAGCAAGCATGCATTCGATTAATTATATTTTTATTTTATTTTATTTTTCATTCCACATTTTAATTATATGATAAACAAATATTATAATTATTTTTAAATGGTTTTACTATTCCCTAAAGGTTCGGTTTTGAAGAAATCGCCGACTTCTATTAATATTTGGATTTGTCAAGATTCAAGCAGGTTCAAAAATTTTGGGTGATAACTCCTGCTCAGTTCCCTTATTTTAGAGTAAGCCCAATAAAAACAGTCATTAATACAACAAAACGCACATTAATCAAACAAATAAACAAACAATCAAACGCCTTAAGCAGAAAGCTATCTACCAAGTTCTACTATACAACTCTGATCATTAAAGGATCTTTATACTCAAACTCGCTTCGTCTTAATTTGGAGCTGTAAAATATTCATAATGCAAGATTCAGACTTGGGTCTTTTATAGCTTACTTAATGGAGCTACTCATTCCCATCCCAAGCCACACATAAATCTATTCCACAACACTCATGCCGACACTAATGTTTGGATCGACATTTCTTTCTTATTACCTCCATCAACCACTTTATTTTCAAACGAGCTCAAATACAAAGAAGAGGTAGGGATAAGGATATTATAAAGTAGGAAAATGGTAAATAGGTCTTAGATGACTACCCCAGTAAACATCTTATTATCCTACTATCCCCTTAGTATAAGGTAACTACCATAATCCTACAGGGAAATAAAGAATCTAAGTCTCACTAAGGCCAAGATTTGTGTCCTATAAATTCTATGTTATTCTGAACCTGCCCTAATACCATGTTGTAACACCCCACCTTTATAACCATATTATTAAATAATATTACATAGTTTTAAAATTTGGTAATGCGGAGAATAAAGCTAGTTAAGAGCGACCATGCTCTATATTCATTTAGATTAACAATTAGATAACACCTTAACGTTTAACGTTGCCTCATATAATCATATCTAACATGAACGGTATCAACATGAAGTAATAAAATATTGGCTAATTTAGAACAGAATAATATATAACAATCATAGGACACATGGTCATAGATCGAAGCATGAAAATATATTACATGCCATAATTGGAAATATGATGTGGGTCTACAAAAATGGAAATACTAGAACCACGTATAATACATATACATCACGTACTAAGTGAATAACAAAAAATATATACTATGAGTCATGTTATCTCATACAAAACCATGTAAATATAGAAACATGAGGATTAATATAAAATAATATAACTAGGGCCGATCTTAGGAGTTTGGGTACCTGAAGCCAACTGCAAAAACAAAGCCTTTATACAAAACCCAATTCTATTATCGTATCAAATTATTTATGTTGCTTATAAATAGTGAAAAGAGAAACAAAAAGAAATAACTTTATTCATAATAATAATTCAATTTATATAGCAAAATTAATATTAAGTTTTTACCGTTAAACAGAAAATCAGGCAACAATAAAAAAAATCAAATTAAACAATAATTATTCACTAATTGCTAGAAATTTCAATTTAAACAATATAAATCGAACAAGAAATTTTACAACAATAAAAATTTCAATAATCATTAACTAACTGCTAAAAAATTCCAAAGTGAACAATATAAATTGAACAGGAAATCTATATTGATGTTTATCCCCAACTATTCACTATAAAAAATTCAAATTGAACAGCAACTGTTCATTAATTACTAAAAATTAAAAATTGAATAATATAAATTGAATAGGGAATTTAAATTCATATAGATCGAACAATATAAATTGAACGTGAAATTTTACTACTAGAAAATAATTTCAAATTGAACAGTAATTATCCACTAATTGCTAAAAAATTCAAATTGAATAATATAAATTGAAAAAGAAATTTATATTGATATTTATCACCAATTATTCACTGTAGAAGAATTTCAAATTGAACAATAATTTGATTGCCAAATCAAAATTAAGTTAAACAGTAGTCTAATTTTTGCAATAAGTCAACAATATAGTAATTAACATAGGATAAGCAATAATTAGATCGCCCCAAACACAGCAATGCAATTGGCCTAAACACAACAATTTGAATGCCTCAAACATAGTATTTTGATTTCCCCAAATATAGTAATTATATTGCCAAGTCAAGCACATTAATTCAATTACCAAACACAGTAATTTGATCGCCAAATCAAAAGCAAAAATCCATAATTTAGTACCTTTTGCCATCTGAACCTCTGATTGTGATTGCTTGGAGTCATGCAGTCACCGTAGTCTTCTGATTTGGAATCGCTGTTAGTCGTGTGTTGTGCGTCGATGCTATGCTAGAGTCTTCGATCAAACTTTGAAGCTTAGAGTCACCATTTACCCTAGAATTGGAGTCGCCTAATTTTTTAGTTGCAATTTTGATTGTATTGCAGATATTTTTTTGCGACCGTATGATTTTGATATATAATGGTGTCCTAGAATTTTGCATTGCCCGGAGCGATTTCTTCTTCAGCGTTACCAAAAGGCCGACCTTTGATATAACAAGAATATATATATATGTGTGTGTGTGTGTGTGTGTGTGTGTATGTATGTATCTCCATAAGCTAGCTCAACATCTTTGATCAATGAGTCCATGTACGTCCCAAGTCTCGGTCTAACCCGTGTATTATAAAATAATAAATGGGTCAAACTATCTCTAATACAAATAAGGTGCAATCATAGGCATAATTTATGGAAATCTCAATGATATAGTCATAATTATATAATATGCCATCAATTTAAACATAAAAGGCATAATCACAAATAATTCACCATTGCCATAAAATCATATCATGCCCACCATAAGCAATCATAGAAAACATAGTGAAAAACATATCCTAAAACAAACACATAAACCTATCATAAAGTGAACTAAACCATAAGATGAGTATAAAGCACGCAATCCATAAGACGAGCACAAAGCACACCATCCATAAGATGAGCACAATACACGATAAACCATGAGATGAGCACTAGGCACGCCGAACCATAAGATGAGCATGAGGCAGGGCGAACAAAACATGATAAATCCTGATCAAAAGCATTATATACTTCTAAGTAGTAATTACTCGAGTAGCGCCTGTGTTTCCCATATTAATCGGTTTTACTTAAATATTTACCATAAGCTAGTAAATTCCATAGTCGATGAAGTGATACTAAATGTCCCATACTACTCGATATTGCCAAATCGTTTAATTATAGTTCTCATTACATAAAAGGAACTTTTTTTTATAAATTGACTTTTAGAAATTTCCAAGATATATTATATTATTTTATAAGCTAGTATATTTATAAAATTATATGTATTTAATTTTCAATGAGTAAAACCAATTGATTTTGGATAAACTTCTTTGTTAAAAAGGGTTAAGTGTAAACATGATTTTAAAATATCATTCTTAGGGAAAAAATCATTTATTGTTTAAGTCATATAGAATAATTATCTACTCAAAGTCTATGTGTATATATATAAGGTTTCAATTTGAGCTTTTAAATCCAAAATATTTGTCTGTGAATGCACATACATAAATCCATAAGTGAAGCTTTAAAATATACTTATATACACTTGTAAATACATACATACATATATATAAAAAAAACTCAATAAAATAGTTTATATATAAGTAAAGCTTTATTTGAGAATACTCTTTTTAAACCTTTTTGTATAGCTAAATTAGAAGGAGAAAAAAATCAAAGTTTATATGTAGGAAAACACAAGTAAATAGGAGGATAAGAACTTAACATAACAATAACAAACAACCTAACAAGACTTTAGACATGAAGCTGAATTGCTCTAGGTTTCGGTCACTGGTGGATCGATGTGCAAGGCACCGATGCACCAAGGTCAAAATTTCCTAAACTTTTCATCTCTAGATTGTTCTTCAAATCAAAATTTAATTTTTTTGGCGATAACAGCTTATTCTAGAGGTATTCTAGGGTCCATGTAGGTAGTGCATACATCCAGTATAGTCAACCAATTCATCATATAAGTAAATGGTGGAGTTTTGTTTGCCACTTCATGTATTTTCAGTTTCCAGCAAACAATAATAAACAAAGTCGGCTAATATAACACAAAAATTTAATTAAAAACTCAAATATGTGCATCAACTACCACATGTAATGAGCTAGGGATAGTTTTGAGCAAATAACTCACCTAAACATTCTATTAGCATGAAAGACTCCCTCTATTTTGTAATCTTTTCCTCTTTGCAACTTCAACCTTCTCCTCATCATATTTTGCTGTCCAAAACCTAAATCGACCCAAAATTGACCAAAACTCTAGATTTTATGGTGAATAAGGTGGAGAGTGGTGTTGAGAAGAATAGCTTTGGGTTTGGGAATTTTTGGTAATTTATTCTATATGTTTTGATTTTTTATAGTGATTAAGGTTTTTAGAAAAAGGGTTTAATTTCTTTCCTATAAAGAAGAATGAATGTAAAGAGAAGTGAATGTCGAAAGGAAAAATGGTTTCTCTTTTGATAAAATTATGGACTTAAGAGTTTTGTATAATTAACCCATTAACAAAATTCTAATTCATTTTTTACCCTTACTTTTTAGAACAAGAGTTTTAAACAATCTTCCACATATACATATTTTTTCTCCAGAAAGATTTACATACTTAAAAATAATTATATATATTTCTTTTCTTACAATAAGTAAAGGGGATTGATAAAGAAACTTCACTTTTAGATATAAGGGGGTCAAAAAATTTGGCCAACCCTCACCGGAAAAAACAATTACACTAAATTCGATGACCTTCTGCCGAAAAACAGACCCAAATTGGTTGACCCCCCAACCCCCCTTCGCCACCCTAGATCTAATTTATTTCCGTAGAAGAGGTTAGGAGAATAGCTAGAGCTTGTGTAATTTGGGGAACATATCTCCTTATTTATAAAGTTGGCATTTTCTAATTTGGCCCTTCAACAAATTAAAATTGTCTTGATATCTAAACATTAATACGATGACAATTATATCTTTAAGCCTTTTAACTTTAATTCATAATTTGATCACTTTAATTAGGCTTTACATTAAAATAGTATATTATACTTTATTTTACATATGTGGCCCACATGTTAAAATTTTACGAAAATCTCCCCCTAGGCCATATATGTAATAACCTTATAAATATTAACTTTATAGGCTTCAAAATTTTCTATTTATAACATAAGGTATTTTCAAAATAATCTCGTCCATTAATATGATGGCAAAGATCAAAGCGGTTTTTTTTACTTGTAGCGTAATTAAACACATCAATGGTCACATATACCAACATAAACAAACGACATAAATCAATCATGGATGCGTGGCCTGGAAATTACATGAGAGGTAATCATAACATGTCTATTTTCAACTAGTCCTACTGCAGTGAGATCAAAACGTTCAATATGTGAACAACTTAGAGTGCAAACAAAGCATTATTTCTTTATTTCTGATTAGAAAAAAGAACTTGATATATGTTTGTAACTGAAGTATTGAGCAATATGTCATATGATGGTACCAAATACAAACCCCCCAACCAAAATATCATTACATAAAAGTTATGCCAATTGAGCAAGATGCTCATGAAAGACCTAAGTGATAATTCTTTTATAAGAGAATCCACCATAATGGAGTTTGTCATAATATGCTTTTCGAACTACAATCTATTTTGCACTCTCCCCTTATTGGAAAATAATATGTTGTTTATTGTCACAATATTACTTTATTGGTCTTTCGATTTCTTTATTCAATGGTCCATAAATTTTTGACAAAATTTTATAATTATTTTCCATCGTTGGATGCCCATAACAGAAAATAGTAAAGAAGCCTACAAGTGTCCACAAGGAAAATTTCCTTATATAGCTTCATTACTAAAATAACAAATACAATAATATTATTATTATTATTATCTAAATGGATCTTTTGTACTCTTGGCATCTAAAATATTAGGATTGTAATGCTCTACGGTCTCCAACCAATCCGATCTTTCATCTATGAGAATATAATCTTTTATCCCTTAAAGATATCTCGTAAACATTTTGGTTACTAACCATTGATTCACTTTTAATGTCAGCAAGATATCTGCCAAATAATACATGCAATATCCATATGTGTATATGTCTTAGCATGCATTAGACTCCACAATATAAACTGCAAATGCATGAGGAATCTTATGCATTTATTTAGCCTCAAGGAATTTCTTATATTATTATATAAGAATATAAGACAACATTTGTCTATTTTAGCAAAAGAAAATCAATTGATTCGCAGTTTGCATACCAAAACCTTTTGTTAAGCCTTATTTGCATTGCCCTTTTGTGATAATCCAAATATCACCCCATGAATAATAATAGTGTATTTGAATCCTTAAAACAAAAGAATGATCCGTAAATGGATTTTTTTTAAGTTGTTTCATCAATGTCTTCTTAAGAAACATGGCTTTAATATCCAATGAATATTGCTTAAAATTACAATATGCAACAAGCCTTAAAATAATTCTAAAGAGTCTTTCACTAAAACCGAAAAGGAAGTCTTTTAAAAAAAAAAAATCTTTTAAGAATAGTCTTTTTTACAAAAGTGCCTTATACCTTTCCATGTTACCCGCTTGATCCCTTTTGGTTTTGAATAGTTATTCATAACCAATGATCTTGTTACTTAAGCTAGAGGGAAAAATCTCAAACTTTATTGCCCTTATAGAATTACAATATATATATACATACCTTGAATCAACATTTCAAATTAGTACCTTGTATAGATTGATGCAAGTCCCTAGAATCATCTTCACTAATTCATTATATATCTTTATGGAGAAATACTACATAATCATCCGATATAGTATTTCTTCTTTCTTAACTAGATTTCCTTAGTAACCTTACACTTTGAGGTTGTTGATTTTTTTCTATTTGAAATAGTAACCTTAACTTAAAGAAAATAATGTTTGACATTGTCTTATTATGGTTCTTAATTTATTTATTGTTAATGAAAGGAAACAAATCCTATATATTATCTGTAAAAGTAACTATAGTTGAATCAAAAATAACGATTCTTCTTAAAGACAATGATACATAACTTATTTCTCCCTCCAAACTCAACATCCTCGAAATTATAGCATTTTCCATCGTGAATTTTTTCCTTAATGTGGATTTATAAAACTTTTAGCATGTAAGTCGCTTAGAATATCAATAAAGTATTTGCTATATTTAGTGCCTCGATCTAAAATTATTTAGTAAGATGAAACAAATGATCATATTGATCAGTAAATCAAAATTTAAGTCTTAATTATAAAAGGTATTTAGGATAAGTAGATATAAGCTATATGTCAAACATTAGGAATTTCCAACAATATTTGAATTATTCATAAATTAATCTTATTATTTCTAAAGGAACAATAATAACCAAAAAAATTCATATCAAAATAAGAAACCAAAATTTTCCTATGTGACATTATAACAACAATATCGAACAAATCCAAAATAATATGCATATCTTTCTAGATATGACATGTGTGATATCTAGTAAAATTCTTTTTATATGTCCATAGATTTCATAAAAGAGATAACTGTAAATATATCCTTACGTTATTTCTTTTATTTTGGTCCTTAGAGACTTCTTTATCCTTATTTATACATTTATTTAAAATGTACATTAAATTAGTGCTTTCTGTCTTATCGTGCTTCAATCTCTCTTCTTCTTATCACATTGTGAAATGAGTTAAATAAGTGGTCATAATATTCTTAAAATAATAAGAATAATAATAATCTTAAAATGGTTATACTATGAATAAAGAGAGTATAAAAAACATTAACTTGAGTGCCTTCTACATTTAAAGAAATATCTTTTCATATAGTACTCATTCATGTTTTCCTTACTTTGACTTTGTAAAGTCAAACAATATAAAGCATGCTGGTTCCCTTTATCGTTTTTGAAAAAAAGCTTTTCAGTTTGTAAAGAACTCCTTTAAATTGATTATCCCTACAGGTATCAAACCCTTGAAAGCTTTTGAAATATTATACATCATGATCATTTACCTCTTGCAATTTGAATTGTCCCACCTTTGAATGTTCTTCATAACATTATAAGAGCATTTAACCATAATATGGATGGGTGTGGCTCTCCTAATTGCAATAGCTAGATCCATGAAGTTAAGAACAAACAACGTGTTCTCTTGGTAATCCTTAGAGTTAGTATCAAACAAGGCGAGAACATTAAAATTGGCAGACACTTTAGTCAAATTAGTTAAAAATTGAACAAAAATTAAGGATTGATCGTTTAAGGTTCATATCCAAATAACAACCATAGTAAATTCAAATAATTGGCAAGTCTTTTCTCAAGATACGGAGCATAAAATTAATATCAAGTCTTTGGATAGTAATATTAACTGTAAGTGGTACTCTTTTTGTAATGATCACATACTGACAATAAATTCAAGTCAAATAACAACCTTACTTTGGACCGATTAGTCATTCACTTGTAAAACCCTATAATTTTTGCATATTTATCATCGCGCATGAGTAAGTTATTCGACCGAATATTAGTTTTTCTTTGGGCCGGCTAACATTCGCATGAATAAATACACACAAATATCAAACATTTTCAAGAACAACTAAAATAAGAAAGATCACTTTGGTGACATGTTATTTTAGTTAGCTCACTTGAAATATAGGATTTTTATAATTTGTTTGCAAAGAGACACCAAAAATATATTTGACTTCATTTCCTAGTGTATGTACAATATTTCGAGTGCTATAAACACTCCCAAAAGTTCTTTAAGTCTATATGATAATAGAAAATTTTAAATTATAACTGTGGCACACATATTTTAATCGTAGATGTTATAATCTTTCACTTTAAGTACATGGTTACATTCATGAAATTTCCTACATAAATATGACATAGTAAATGCCACATAAAATCATACAAAAATGACATAGTAAATGTGTACTAAATAACATGGATGAATGTAGTAGCTAAAATGTATATCTGAACATAATATAGCAATGCAGAGTGCTACTGTGTCACTTGATCTTTATTTTATTATTTGAATACTTAATTATGGTCAGTAACCTTGCATTTAGAAAAAATATGAAAACTATTGGTCGCTTTATTTTATAATAACCAAAGCATGAAAGTAAAACATATTTTCAATGAGCGTAGGTCATACATATAAAGTATTTATATCTATCAAACATAAATGTATCAAATAATAAACCATCTGTCTTTTCTTATCCCAAATACAAACATGCAAAATTAGTAAAATTACTGCAACCAACATATTTACTGCATTTATGATAATAAATTAATTAATTTAATACCATAACAACTACATTTAATGAATTTATGATAAAAAAATAAATGTAATTGATCGTTATGTGGCCCAAAATGTAAAATACTGTGATGTTACAATTTATTTCAATAACAAAATAAACATAAACACTTTAAAGGAGCATACTTTGTTTCTAATTAATCAAAAAAATTGAAATAACCAAAATACCTTATATATCCAAATTACTTAAGAAAAAGTTAATAGGTAAAATAATCATAGAACCAGATTTATATTAATTGCACAAATAATTAAAAATTATATATATACATATATATCTGTTTATACTATTTACAAAGATTAAAGAAAATGACTGTACATATCAGATCCAAAATATTCTTTACAGTAAAATTCACAACTTATTTACAAAATGACAGGGAGATCATTTAGATCCATTTTTCAACATCGAAATAGTTTCACAAATTAGCCTTTTAATTTATAATACTAAAAACACACTAAATCAAATACAAAATCATTAATAGAATATCCCTTATATATAGATCAAACGGATTTAAAACTTGAGCAAGAAATTACAAGACTTCTAAAAAAAGTTTAGTTCAAAACTTACTCATAAAAAATGCAGAAAAATTTTCCCAATGAAATCAATGATGGGTGGCGTAACATGCCTAATTTTTGATAATATTATTCAATAGATTTAATTACATAAATTAAATAGAATAATGTAAATGTTAAGCGATAAGAGGACTGAGACTTGAATTAATTAATTAAGGCCGGACCTAATATAAAATTAATGGGATTAAGAATGGGTTTTTGGTTAATTAACTCACATAAGGGAATATTGGGAATTGCCATCTATAGCTCCCACCCTTATATATTTTCGTTCCTACCTTTTTCTTCCCATTCACGTCAATTTTGAAAACGTAAATCAAAAGATAAAGAAACGGCCGACCGAGGAAGAAGAAATTCAATTAAAAAGCTAGAGAATCTAGCTTAGGGGAAATCAATCTCAATCCAATCTCCTTATCTAAATCTAGGTGAATAATAATTCCATCTCTATTTTGTTTTGTATCATATATTTTTGGATTTAAGGGTAAATTCATTTTTATGATATATTGGATGATGATATACTTGTTTAAAATTTATAATGGTTCAAACAAGAATTTTAAAGAGGATTTATACGATTTTAGGTAAAAATTGAGATTTAATGATGATTAAATGTCATGAAAAAAATTTATGTTATGAGAAACAAGATTTTGGAGCTGGGTTTCAATTTTGATAATTTTCCAACCTATGGAAAGATTATTATGAATTTTCAAAGAAAAATATTGATATTTGAGTTTATAAATTTATTTTGGAAAATATATGAAGAATTTGGGTCTGGAATTTTGATATGTTAGATAAAATGATTAAAGTGAATTTCAAAAAATTTTGGGGATTTTTCCAAAGTGATTTGCTATGCAAAATAAATTATTTTAGAAAAGGAATTTCTTTGCAAAATTGGTTTTGCTTAATGGAAGGGCTTAATTGATTAACTTAACCATTGTTTAGATCTAGATTAGCTGCAGTTATTTTTGGAAAAAAATTTGAAAAGTTAAGGCAACCAATCTAGTGTTGACACGTGGCAAGTTAGTTAGAGAAAAGTTTACTTTAAGAAGAACTATACCAGGTTTACTGAAAAAATTGGTTCTGCCAACATTGGAAAGCACCTTACGACACAGAAGGTTCCACCTTCATCCTAGTCGAAGCCTATTAAGCTGAAACTAATATACAAGGTATCATAGAGTTGGTACATAGTGGATTGGAGGAAGGTGAAAGGTAAGGTGTCGAGAGCATAGCTTCCGAAGGAGTCGAAATCTTGGTTTGTTTTAAAAATGAAAAGTGCCTACCTTTGTCTTATTTTAGCCTTCGAAAGAGTCGGAGCATATGGTTTCGAAAGAGTTTTTAAAAGGTTTCTAAAGGGTCTCCATTAATATAAGATTGCTTTTGACTGGGTTCTTTACTTATGAAAGAATGTTTGGAAAGAAGGGATTCCGACCTAGTCGAAACCCTACTACTGTTCTTTAACCTTTCGATGGAGTTGAAGATATCAATACTGTCGAAAAGGTACCTTGTTTTATAAGCTAAAGCCACTTCCTATAGCTTCCGAAAGGGGTTAGGGGTTTCAAAGGCAATGGTTTCGAAAGGGGTTTCAAAGCCAACCTTCTGCTATTTTACCCAGATGTTAAATGCTTTCGAAAGAGATGGTGTTGATGCCACCAATTTTTCCCCAATATTTTTATACGATCAAGGATGGTTTTGAAATAGATGCTTTCAACTATATTCACTTTGACCCAAATAATATTTTAAGAAAAAAGCCCAATGCTTTCGGAAGGGGAACTTTCAATGATTTCAGAAGGGTTGCTTCCATTGGTTTCGAAAGGGGTACTTTCAACTAGTTTCGAAGCTATGCTTTTAAATTGAAATGCTAATACTTTAATATAATCGAAAGGTTTCGAAAGGTAGAATTTAAAGTATTAAATGGAGGAGCCTAATTTTTTTGAGTGCTTTCGAAGGAGGTCATCCTATGAAGTCGAAAGCTAGGTTTCAAAGGTGTCGAATGGTTTTACAACCCAAACTCTAACTTATTTTAAAAAAGGAAAACACCCTGGCTAAAATTAAAGGAGTTTTGTAATGGTTTTAAAAGAAGATTTTTTGATAAAATAATAGGTTAAGGGTATTAATCATGTTTTATATTAAACACACAGGAGTGGTATTGTTGTATTATTATGATTGCTTCTTCAAATATAAGTATATTCGTCTATAATGGATCCATAACTGCATTTTGGGGATAAAAGGTAGAAGAACCAGTTAGGTTAACCTAGTAGTGAATATAAAATTGATTAAACTCCTGAATGAGTAGAATTGCATCCAAGAGGTTAGGAAGCCTAGAACATAGGATGCTAAAATATAAAAGAAAGATATTAGCAGGGGTCAATAGGTTCTCAATAAGCCCATGCAAACTGTGTTCAGGAAAAGATATTGGCACGGGCCAATAGGTTCATAATTAGCCTATGAAAGATATGTATAAAGGAAGATGTCAGAAAGACGGGTTCATAGTAAGCCCGTGAAAACTATGATTTGATACTGGCAGAGGTCGGTAGGTTTGTAGTTAGCCCATGAAAACTATATCCGGATTCAGATATTGACTGATTTCATTGGGTTCCTAGTCAGTCTATGAAAACTAAGGTAAGAAGAAAGAAAATTGAGTCACCAATAAGTTTCTAGTCAACCCATGAAAACTAGGATAAGAGTAAAGATATTGGAGTTACCAATAGGTTATTGATCCCATGAAATCTATGTTACTGGACAGGGGGTCCGTAAATATTTTACTGGTTATTAGTCAGCCATGAAAACTAATAGGTTAATACTAAACCCAGAAACTATAATTAAGATAGATAGTCAAAAATGAATGGGGATGGGTAATCCAAAATTGATTCATTTGTTTTACATATCATCATATTATGTTATTTTGAATCGTTTTAACCATTGTGGATGCAGGAGCACAGTATATGGTTTTATAAAGATTTTGAGATACCAGTGAGGAAAAAACCTATCCCACTAAGCAGCGTGGTCTTATTAGATATCTAAATGATGAGATGGTAGATTATTATTCGTACTAGGCTTTATATCTGACTCGAAGTTTTTGTTTTCCCTTAAACTCTCGGTTACTCAATTGATTTTGAGTAGTTTGAGAGTGCAGGTATTTAAGTACCTCTTAAAATGAATAAGCTTCCGGAGATATGCAGGAGGCATGATAGCTATTCAGAGTTCTCTTTTCTTTTGATTCCATCGTGTTGTTTGTAATGGCAAAGTTGTTATATTGCCTATATATACTCTGATCATCCAATGGGGCATCTTCATATGTCGTTCTTGGCGTATGTTGTAATAACTGAACGTGATTTGCGAATACGAGGATTATGTAATGGATTGGAAATACTTTGAAATGAAATATCATTTTATACGAAGTTTAAAAAATTTCCAAATTCGTGTGTTTTTCTGTATCAATGAATCTAACTTCGCCGTATTTGGTCGTCGAGGATTAATAACTATAGATGGCTGCAACATCCGTAGCCATTATTTTCAGCCTCCAAGTAGGGGGATGTTACAAGTTGGTATCAGAGCATAGGTTTATAAGACTTTAAAAGAAAGTTAAACCTAAAATATTTTCAAACATAATCCAAAGAATTGGTAAATATGATCGGCGTTTGGGTTAACACTATCGTAACATACTTGTATTATATATATATATATATATATATATAAGTACGTGTTCCCCTCTCTCTTAGACCGTTCTTTTGTATCTTACTAAGGCTCGTATGCAGATTTACGAGAAAAAAGATATGGAAGTAGGAAACAGGAGAGGAAATCTAGGTGAAAGAAGCACCACAACCAACAGAAATGCTCGACCACGGCAGGAGGAACCAAGGTCGACAAGCTAATGTTAATCCAAATGCTGAGGCCAATGTAGTTGCTGGAAATTTTCCATTAGATGCAGGGCAGGTGTATCAGTTGTTAGCTAATCTTTTGCAAGCTGGAGTTGCTGGTAATGTTGTAGGAGCTAATTATATGGCTCCAGTGGAAAATAACTATGTTAAGCTAAGCAGAGCTACACCAGTCTGGGTGGAAAAACGTTTGTTGGAATAGATGATGTCGTTTAAGTTGTGAATTGGCTTTTGCACTATGAAAGGATATGTACTGGTCTAGGCTTGGGTGATGGGAAAAGGAGAAGGCTAGCCTCTAGGCAGCTGCAAGGGACGGTGCTTCACTGGTAGAAAGTGTGACTGCCGGAGTTCCAAAGTTTCGAAGGAAGAATTGACATGGGCTGATTTTAGAAGGTGGTTTGAGCAAAGGTTTCTTTCCAAGGTTTCCAAGTCGGCATTAATGAGGAAGTCATAGATCTTGTCCAAGGAGAGATGTTAGTAATCGAGTACTCAGCTAAGTTTGATGAGCTGTCTCGATATGGATATGCTATGGTTAACATTGACGTCAGAAGGAATGAAATGTTCATTCGAGGACCGAGATCTAAGCTTGATAGAATGACCATGACCCATAGCCAAGAACTTTGTAATGTGGTGGTGGAGATGATCTGTCGCTTTGAAGAGATGCTTGTTGTTTCCGCTAGATAGAAGCCAATTGATTCCAAGAGAAAGAAGAGGAAATTCTTTAAGAAGAAAGGAGCCCAGAAAAGGGATGCTGTCAAGAAGGCAAGGACTAATTTAATTTGCTACAAATGAGATAAGAAGGGTCATTATGCTAATGAGTGCCGATCAGGAAAGGGACAGAAAGTTGCATATAAGAAGAATGTGAAGTGCCTCAATTGTAATCAAGTGGGGCGTTATCAGAACCAGTGTCCAGAGCCAGTTAGGGTGGACAAGGGCAAAATTTTTTATGTTGGATCATTAGCTAAGCCAAGTGTAGCTGAAAAGGGAAAGACTATGATGGAAGATACGTTTTTGATTCAGAATATATGAGTTAGGATACTATTTGATACCGGTGCATCACATTCGTTTACATCCCATTATTTGTCTGATAGGTTATGCTTAGAACCCACATACCTTGTTGCTTCCTTAAGGGTTACGAATCCAATAGGAGGGTATGCAACTCTGGGGATGAGAAGTGACAAGTTATAACTTGATTTGTTAGGTTATAAGTTTGCATGCAGTTCATATGTTTACGATTTTGTAGATTTCAGAGTCATTTTAGGTATGAATTAGTTTAAGTGGTATAAGGCCAGGATATTTTTCCAAGATGGGGAGATATCTTTGAGACACCATGATAGTCACAACCGAATTATATTCTCAGTAGAGAGTTCTGACCAGAGTAGTAGTGCTTTCTTAAGTGCAATGGAAGTGGAAGAAGAGCTAGGTCAGGTTCGAATAGCAAAAGAATTTGCAGATGTTTTTGAGCAGACACAGGACTACCACCGAAATGAGCTTTTGAGTTTCGAATAGATCTTGTGCTAGGAGTTGAACCAGTGAGTAGACCATCTAGCAGGATAACATTAACTAAGATGATGGAATTGAAGGTGCAACTAGTGGATCTAGAAGGAAGGAATTTTATTAGACCAAGCAGTTCGCCTTGGAGAACAGCCGCAATATTCGTGAAGAAACCAAATGGGTCGTTGAGGAAGTGTATCGACTATCATAAGCTAAACGAAAGGGCGATAAAGAATAAGTATCTTTTGCAAGAATTGATGATCCGTTCGATCAGTTAAGTGGAGCCAAATTGTTTTTCCAGTTGAATTTGGCGACAGGGTTCCATCAGTTAAGAGTGGCAGAGGACAGTATTCTTTGACAACATTTCAAGCAAGATATGGTTTGGATGAGTGGTTACTAACGTCGTTCGGGTTGACGAATGCACCTGCTTTCTTTATTGATTTGATGAACCTTCGAGCATGCTGGTGTTTATAGATGACATTTTGGTATACTCTAAGGATGAGAGAGAGCATGGAGATCATCATCGAGTGGTGCTAGAGATGCCGAGGCAAAATTAATTAAAGGCGAAGTTTTACAAATGTCATTTTTGGAAGAAAGCGGTTAAGTTTCTTGGTCATGTGGTTTCAGAGAAGGGACTGTCGGTCGATCAAGATAAGAGATGGTGACCGAGATCAGAAGTTTTCTTGGACTTGCTGGCTACTATCAAAGATTCATCAAGGATTTTTCATAGATAGCACTGCCTTTGACTAAGCTTACCAGAAAGGAAGTGAAGTTTGTTTGGTCCGATAAATGTGAGGAAGCATTCCTTAAGTTAAAGCATTTATTGACCAATGCTCCAATGTTAGTAGTTTTAGATGAAAATCAAGGATTGGTGGTATACATTGATGCATATGGGACTAGATTGGGAGTAGTGTTGATGCAGAGGGGCAAAGTCGTTGCTTATGCATCTAGGCAGCTAAGACCGCAAAAAGTAAGATATCCTGCACATGACATAGAATTGGCTGCGACGATTTTTTCCTTGAAGATTTGGAGGCATTATCGCTTGGGGGAGAGATTTGAGTTGTATACCAATCATAAGTCTTTAAAATACTTATTCTCTCAGAAAGAGTTGAATATGAGATAGTAGAGGTGGCTTGAGTTTTTGGCTGCTCATTATTTTGGTATAGAGTATACTCCTGGGAAAGGAAATAAGGTAGCAGATGATCTTAGTAGAAGACATCAGAATGTGGTGTTAGCTAGCAGAATGGAAGGATCTAGAAGCCTTAGCCAATTGTGGTGTGCAGTTAAGATCGACTGCTAGTTCTAGTAAGAGTACGGCCATGTTATCCTGTTTGGAAGTTCGACCAGTGTTGATCGAGAGAATTGCTTCTAAACAGAAGGAGGATCCACTATTAGCCGAAAGGATTAAAAGGCTTGAGGTTGGAACAGAGGTTGTTGATTTGAAAGACTTTTTCCTTGACTAGAAAGGATGGTTGAGAAAGAAGGGATGGTTATGTGTTCCAAATGTTGAGGACTTGAGAAGAGAAGTCCTTGAGAAATGTCATTGATCCAAGTTTGTGATTCATCTTGGAGGGACCAAAACGTACCAAGATATGAAGAGGAGCTTCTATTGGGAAGGCATGAAGAGGGTTGTTGGTTGTGGGTTAGGCAGTGTGTAAATTTTCAATAAGTGAATGTCGAACATCAGAAGCCGAGTATCAGCCTCTAGAGATTCTAGTTTGGAAATGAGATCCTGTATCCATCGATTTTATAAATGAGTTGCCAAGGTCAAGCAGAAGAAATGAGACTATATGGGTTATTATGGACAGGTTGACCAAGAGTGCCCATTTCATTCCAGTAAAGTCGACCAGGACGACGCCTATTTTGGCAAAGTTTTTCATGAAGAACATATTTAGACTTCATGGAGTTCCTAGTAGCATAGTCAGTGATAGAGATGCTTTATTCACTAGCGAAATCTGAAAGAGTCTATAGAAGGTGTTAGGCACTAAGCTCAAGATGAGTACCGTATATGACCCATAGACGGATGGGTAGACAGAGAAAGTCAATAAGGTACTCGAGGATTTGTTGGGAGCTTGTATGTTGGATTTTGGTGGATCATGGGAGGATTGCCTACATTTGGTTGAGTTATTCTATACTAATAGTTATCAGACTAGTATAGGAATGGCGCCTTTTGAAGTTTTGTATGGAAGGCCATGCAAATCCCTTGTATGTTGGTTGGAGACTTGTCTTAGGTCCATATTTAGTAAGGGAGACTTTAAGGAAGATTGAGTTAATCTGAGAACGGATGAAGGAAGCTCAATCCAGACATAAGAGCTACGTAGATAAAAGACGTAAAGACCTAGTGTTCTCAGTTGGAGATAGAGTTTTCATAAAAGTATCACCAATGAAGGGTGTGGTACGGTTCGGGAATTCGGGAAAGTTGTCCCGAAGATATGTTGGTCCATTCTAGATTATAGAAAGGATTGCAAAGCTCGCATACAGAGTAGAGTTGTCGAGCTGTATGACAGGTGTCCATAATATATTTTATGTGTCGCATCTTCGCAAGTATGTGCATGATCCAGAGGCTACTACTCCTCAGACAGAGTTAGAGGACTAGGTAGTAGAGCTTGATTTGACTTTTGTGAGACAACCATCTCAGGTTGTTGCGAGAGATGAGAAAAGATTGGGGAACAAGAGAATTAGGCTGTTGAAAGTTCGGTGAGCGACAACAAGAAGGACTGTACTTCGGAGTCAGAGTATAGGATTCAAGATACTTATCCGGATCTACTTTGATGGTATGTCTATATTAGATTTATATTGATATTCCCTAATCAGACAGACTAGTATTGTTGTTAGGAGTTGTACAGACGATTGCTATATTTTGTATTTAGTCCTTACTGAATTTCTAGGATGAAATTCCTTAAGGAAGGTAGCCTATAACACTCCAAATTTTTTATAACACTATTCAGAAGATTTAATTGGATAAATTTTAATATAATAATGTAAATGTTAAGTGACAAGGCGATCGAGACTTGAATAAATAATTAATTAAGGCCGAGCCTAATATAAAATTAATGGGCTTAAGAATGGGTTTATGGTTAATTAAGTCACATAAGGGCATATTAAGAATTGCCGTCCATAGCTCCCATACTTATATATGTTCATTCCCACCTTTTTATTCCCATTCACGTAATTTTTGAAAACACAAATCAAAAGATAAAGGAACGGCCGACCATTAAGAGGAAGAAGAAATTCAATTAAAAAGCAAGGGAATCAAGCTTAGGGGAAATCAATCTTAATTTAATATCCTTGTCTAAATCTAGGTGAATAATAATTTCATTTCTATTTTTTTGTATCATACATTTTTGGATTTAAGGGTAAATTCATTTTTATGATATATTGGATGATGATATGCTTGATTTAAAATTTATATGGTTCAAACAAGAATGTTTAAAAGAGGATTTATACGGTTTTAGGTAAAAACCGAGATTTAATGATCATTAAATGCCATGGGAAAATTTCATATTTTGAGAAACAAGATTTTGGAGTTGGGTCTCAATTTTGATAATTTTCCAAGCTATGGAAAGATTATTATGAATTTTCAAAAGAAATATGGTTATTTGGGTTTATAAATTTATTTTGGAAAATGTAAGGAGAATTTCTATCTGGAATTTTGATATGTTAGATAACATGATTAAAGTGAATTTCTGAAATTTTTGGGGATTTTTCCAAAGTGATTTGCTATGCAAAATAAATTATTTAAGAAAAGGAACATCTTTGCAAAATTGGATTTGCTTAATGGAAGGGCTTGATTAATTAACTTAACCATGGTTTAGATCTAGATTAGCGGCAGTTATTTTTGGAAAAGAATTTGAAAAGTTAAGGCAACCAATCTGGTGTTGACACGTGCAGATTAGTTAAAGAAAAGTTTGCTTTAAGAAGAACTGTACCAGGTTTACTCAGAAAATTGGTTTCGCCTACTTTGGAAAGCACCTTTCGACGTAGAAGCTTCCGCCTTCATCCTAGTCAAAGCCTATTAAGCCGAAACTAATATTCAAGGTACTATTTTGAATGGGTATGGGTAATCCAAAATTGATTCATTTATTTTGCATATCATCATATTATACTATTTTAAATTGTTTTAACCATTGTGGATGTAGGACCATGATATATGGTTTTTTAAAGGTTTTTAGAAACTAGTGAGGGGAAAACCAATTCTGCTAAGCGACATGGTCTCACTAGATATTTAAATGATTTGAGATGGTAGCTATTATTCATACTAGGGTTTAATTCTGATTCGAAGTTTATGTTTTTTCTTTAAACTCTCGGGTACTCAATTGATTTTGAGTAGTTTGAGAGCTCTTAAAGTGAATAAGCTTCCTGAGGCATGATACTATTTAGAGTTCTCTTTTCTTTTGATTCCGCCGCGTTGTTATAATGGCAAATTTGTTATATTGCATGTATATACTCTGATCATCCAAAGAGGCATCTTCATATGTCGCTCTTGGCCTATGTTGTGATAAATATATTTTCTCTGAACATGATTTACGATTATGGAGAATATGTTGTGAATTGGAAATATTTTGAAATGAAATGTGATTCTATATGAAGTTTAAAAATTTTCTATATTCATGTGCTTCTGTGTATCAATGAATCTAACTTTGCTGTATTTGGTCGCCTAGGATTAATAATTATGGATGACTGTAGCATCTGTAGCCGTTAATTTTGGGCCTCCAAGTAGGGGGTGTTACAGGTGGCTTTGATACCACTTGTTAGTATTTCAACATGCTTTGTAAGTTTGTAATCATAAATCCTAGGTCTGAATAGGTGATCCATAAGGATTTGATTAGGAAGAAATCGGAGGAAGTTAAATAAATTAGAGGAAGTCGTAGAGGAATCCATAGTAGCTAACTGAAAGAGAAGAAGAATTGGTTTGATCTTCCAAATTGACACAAACCCTGTATTTGATTTATTTCATTAGAAGTGATTAGGAGAATAGCTAGAGCTCGTGTAATTTGTGTACCATAACCTCTTATTTATAAAGCTGGCATTTTCTAATTTAGCCCTTCAACGAATTAGAATTGTCCCGGTATGTATACATTAATATCATGGCAATTATATTTTTAAGCCTTTTAACTTTAATTTATAATTTGATCACTTTAATTACATTAAAATAGCATAACACAATTTATTTTACATATGTAGCCCACATTTTAAAATTTTCCAACATATCAATCTTAAGTAGCTAAGATATCTTTAATTATGGTTAAATACTTGGCATGACAACCTAATTACAACCATAACTGGATATAAGTTGAACTACTTGAAGCGAGGCACTGCCCAAGAAAGGATTCATCTCTTTCGCTGCAAATGGTTAGTATAACCGTAATTGGTATTCCATTTAAAAATCGAAATAGCTAGCTAGAGAAAACATTTGATCGATTAAGTTATCGGATTGAACCAAGGGCTTTAAAGTCATCCATTTAGTAAAATACATATATTAAAAGAGTGTTTTACCTTAGACCAAACTCAAGATATCCAAGTCGTGCAGTGAAGATGAAAAGAATATGCGTACAAAATATCTTTACAAGGTCAGCTTATTATAGATAAGAAATTGGATTTAGCCTAAATTATTAGTAAGCATTGAACTTTTATTCGATATTGTGTCTTAGCAAAGTCTGTATAGGCTTCAATATGTAAGTTGTTTAAATATTGACTAACGACCGAGTTCACATCAAGATTCAACAAAACCACGTTATTTGTTATTTTCGAATTTGACCACTATTAAGATTAATTTGTAAATGTTATTAATTAATAATAAATAACAAAAAATGTTGTAATAATATTTTATGGAATTCTTAATTATTTATTTGAAGCTTAAATCGATCAAAATGACGCGTAAAAGTTGTATATTTGTTTGATTGATACTGGAGCTTGAATAAAATAATTGTATAATTGGTTCAAGATAAGTCAAAGGCATTATTAACCAAGTCAAGGTCAAGAGGAGCTAACCATATTTTGAATGGGGCTTGGGAGACTAGTCATCTAGGGTATGAGAGGTTAATGTGGATATTTGAAGTTCTATAAACATGTAGCCTTCATTCACTTTCTCTTTTCACATTCTAGATACATCCCTAGTCCCTATTGGTCATTAATGAAGCCAATGTGACAACTTATCAAACTATAACAAAGGAGAAGAACGAAGGTTCAAAGTGGAAATAATAAACAAACATGTATATTCTTATGTTTATACTTATGCATATATTCGGCCATTCCAGAATCAACAAATCAAAATGTTTGAAAATTATACATGTAGATGTGTGTGTATGTGTGTATATATATCTATGTGTGTATTTAATTAATAAATAGAATGATTCAAATATATATATGCTTAAAATTTGCGTTCGGTAAAAAAATTCATACCATATATATATAATATACTTTAAAATAAATACTTTATTCATTTAATTACTAAAATATTTTTTGGTTCAATTATCAAATTCTTTTTTATACTATTTCGGTTTCATGAAAAAATATTTTTAAACTATATATGTACGCACACAATTAGTACTTTCATACAAAAAGAAAATATTTCATTGAATGGTTTTGGTTTTTAAAAAATAAAGAAAATTAAAAGGTTAAATAATAATTTAAATTTGAATTATTTGAAAATTTCAAATCCTTCTATTTAGGATATGATTTTAACATATATATAATACTTTTTACATGCAGCTGCATTAAAAATATATTTGTTAATTATATATATTAGTAGATATTTAATTTTGAAAAAATCAATTATTTTCAAATTAGAATTTTCAATTTATTCAATGTTTATATATATATATACACACACATATATTTCGAACATTAAATTGTAATAATATACATGTAAAGAGTTTATATCCATGTAAATTAAAACTTATATATAATTATAATTTATACTTTTAGTTATATATATATATATTTACATTAATATTAATTAATATGACGACCGAAAAAGTATCAATGATTGTTAATGTTAGTTTGGATATTATTCCGAGTATATGATGTATATGTAATCCACCATGACATTAATATTGTAACATATATGTTATCACCTATTTAATAACATCCAAATGCCTTATTAATCTGAGTACATGATTTGTGCTTGTTCATATAGATTTTATGATATCTTTTAATATGGAAAACCCTATTTAGTGACATCCAAATGCCTTGCGATTTATATTTAGATCAAAAATAGTATTTTAGAGATGGATTTCAATTTTCATAATTTTCTGAGCTAATATGAATTTTATATTAATTTTCTAGTGAAGAAAATGATTTATTTGGTTCAAAATAATTTGTGGTTAAATTATATATAATTTGGGTCTGAAATTTATTTATGTTAGAAAACATATTAAAAACGATTTTGTGGAATTTTTGTAGAATTTTCCTAAGTGTTTTGATGAATATATAAAATTATTTAAGGTATGGGACTTAAATGTTTTATATATTTATAATAGGAGAAGGGGTCTTTTGTAAATGGTTTAAATTGTTATTTCTGAAATATTGGCAATGCTTTTAGAAAATAAAATTAGCAACCAATAAGTTTTTTACAAACAAGGCTGGTTAGTTAAAAAGATTACTTAAAAAGTTAAAAATCAGTTTTATATGCAAATTGCATGTTTCGCCACTTTCGGCATCACGCTTCCATCTTAGGTGGCTTTCGACATAATTCCTTCGCCTCCATCACCATCGAAGCCTAATGCGCATAGCATCAAAGACTTGATGCGCAGCGTATTGGGAAAAAAGGCGGTAGGTATGACGTCGAAACCAAGGGTTTCGAATGGGTCAAAGCGCTGCTTTGTTTTAAATGAAAATGCGCTTGCTTTACTTTCGACAGTATAGCTTTCGGCATGGTTTGCTTCCGACTAGGTCAATGGTTTTAAAAAATGGTTTAAAGAAGGTGCACCTTTGTTTTAAGTATATGCTTTCGAGTAGGTATAAGCCCTTTGCTGCCGCTTTTCTACCTTTCGAAGTCAATGGTTTTGAAGGGTATATTTTGTTTTATAAAACCTACCGCTTCTCCAATGCTTTCGGAGGTTGGTTTCGGCACCATCTCTTCTTTACTTAAGAATGCTTTTAAGAGGAATGCTTGCGACCTAAAATTTTTTTTGTGACCCTTTTGCTTTGTTGAAGGTAAAACCCAAAAGTTTCAAATGATTTAGTTTTAAATGGTTTCGAAAGGGGTTTACACATGTTAAAAATTGAATTCGAATGCTTTCGAAGGATTTGCTGTTAATAAAGGTTCGATGCTTTTGAAAAGTTTTACAAAACGATTTCTAAGGAGTGGTTCCCCAATGGTTTCGGATGGTCTAAAAGGAAAAGTTTTCCAACTGTTTCGAAAGGTTTGAAAGGAAAGATTTTTCAATGGTTTTGAAAGGCAATGTTTAAAGGTTTAAAGGAGGATGTCTAAGTAGCTTCGAAGGAAAGGTTTTTCAATGGTTTCGAAAGGTTTATATGAATGGTTTCGAAAGGAAGGTTTTGGCCTTTCGGCCTAGGTTATAAAAAAGGGTTTCACTTGGTTTCGAAAGGGGTACTTTCAATGGATGCGAAAGGGATGCTTTCAATGGTTTAAATGTTTTCATCAACAAATATTTTTGTAAAGTGTATATATATATATATATATATATATATATATACACATATATATAACATGGCAAGATGATTTCGAGTAAAGAATAAAGTACATGTATTTTCTTGTTTAAGTTTGGTTTAAAGGTTTTAAATCAATTTGAGATGAAAAGGTGTTCAAGGAAAACTATAGGAAGATTATCCTAAGTAAAATGACTCAGATATTAGAATACCAGATGAGACTGGTATAGGGTCGTGCCCTATACATTAGCTATTAGTCCCCAGCTAATTTAGTCCAAAATTCTAGCATGTTGGGCTTTGTCATAGGTAAGACTATAATTATGATTACACACAGAAGGGAATATATATTTCTACATAGATAGGTTATTGGTGAGCCTACAAAACCATTAGGATCAGTTGCGCTTGGAAGATGTTAAGTTTAGGACAGACCGTCTAGATGATGAGTATTTAACAAATAGTTAAGGAGAAACCGTCCAGAAGAGGAGTATCTGATAGGTGTTAGATTATTTTGTTTATATTGTCTGGTAGGCTCGAGTCAGCCAAAGGTTAGTAGTTAGCCAAACAAAACTATAATGTTCAGATAGATAGTTCATTTGTTACCCGATATGTATGTTTACATAATAATGCTTTATATTTTTAACTAGTTTTGGTTGCAGGATAAAGGTTTGCAAAAGATATGTTTTAAATGGATATTAGTGGGGGGAAACTCATTCAGCTAAGCGGCGTGGTCTCACTTAATATCAGATAACCGAGATGTATAGTATTATTCATACTAGGCTTTATGTCTGACTCGAAGTTTATGTTTTCCCCCTTAAACTCTCGAGTACTCAAAATTGGTTTGAGTAGGCTGAGGGTTGAGGTTTACAGGTTTTTAGTAGGTTGACGAATAAGCTACTGAAGACGAGCAGGAGGCTGACGGATAGCTACATTAGGAGTCCATGTTTTGTTATGTTTGATTCTGCTGTGTTGTATTAAGTCAAATATAATTATATAGTACTCTGGTCAACCAATGGGCATCATCATATGTCGCACTTAGCGTATTTATGTAATAATTATATTTGATTTTTTCCCAAGGAA
This sequence comes from Allium cepa, assembly GCA_030765085.1. Lineage (NCBI taxonomy): Eukaryota > Viridiplantae > Streptophyta > Magnoliopsida > Asparagales > Amaryllidaceae > Allium > Allium cepa. The sequence goes on from CM060935.1 coordinate 68,221,096, forward strand.
CGATTACGGGATTATGTAATTTGAATGTGAACATGTGTTTTTAAATGTAATCAGAAAAATGTTGTTTTTTAAATCTGTGATTTTGTTTCATATTCAAATGCTTCTAATATTATGGACATCATTAACATTACTATATTTGGTCACCGGAAGTTAATACTATGGATGATTGCAGCATCTATAGCGCTTAGCTTCTGGCCACCAGATAGAGGATGTTATAATCGGTTTAGCTATACAATGCTTATTCTATCAAACACGATGTTATTGAATATCATATACATCGATGATATAATTGCAATCAATTATATAATTGTAATTTGTGATGTTATTTTGTTTTAAGAAAATTATATATTACTCAATAATGTTAAAGATGATTACATATACAACAAACAATTGTATAAACACATAATATTTCATGGTACAAATTAATACATAATGTTAAACATTCTTACTCATAGACTACACCTCATATTAATAAACATCAAACGTACACACTTCTCCCTCTTTCTGAACATCGAACGATTGTTAGCCTTTTACATTAATGTGAAGTTTCCACTGAAGGTAGTTGACATCCCCATAACAGCTCATGCACTTTTGTTTTGTGTTTGTTACTTGTGTTATAGCAACATTTTCTTTGCTTCAGGCCGAAGCTGCCATCAAGAAGTTTTAGCTTGATGTTGTTGTAAAGAATATTAGCAGACTATGACATGTCAAACCAATTGTGACTATGAATGGGCAATTTCCTAGGCCACATATTTATGCCCGAGAAGGAGATCTAGTTATCATAAATGTCACCAACCATGCACAATACAATATTTCGATCAACTGGTACTCATATATTCATTTATACACTTGTCCATTCTAAAAATACAAATGAAGTACAAGTCAATGGCACATAGGTTAAAGACACAAACCAAATTTTAGGAATGTTGGATAGATTGAGCTCTGTCATTTAAGTATTTACGAAAGGGCTTAATTTTGAATAAGCATAACTTAACCGAGCATTTTCAAACTATGTATAAGAAAAATTCACAACGTATGATGCAAAACTCCAAGAGCACAGCATCTAAGGCATTTCAACAAACATCATCTCTGCATAGTCCATCATCAACCAAAGACAAACTTAGTCAATAACTCAAATCACCAACAGGAACCACGACGATCTCTAGATGAACTCGCGAACGCCAAACTCTGAGCAAGAGGATCCAAAAATCAAACCGAAACTCACCTATCAAATTTGAATGGTCATCAACATCCTGTAGATCTATCATGAACTTGAGCGGTGAATTTTTGGAGCAGGCAACAAATTCAGTTTGCAACTCCAGGCATACATCGAAGACGAGTTTTAGATCTCATGTAGGACAGCATGGATGCGCGACATCAACTAATAGTTTCGAGCATCCATAGTAGGCGACGACGAGTTCCTAGGCTCCAACATGAATTGACAAGAAGACAAGATTTTGTTTTTTTTTTTTTTGAAGTGGCGATTTCACATTTTGGAAGAGAAATAAAATGAGTTTTCTAAAGGAATTAAAATTGGCGTGAATGAGGGTAGTTGATGAATTTTGTAGTGAACGTGAACGAATTTTGGAGTGCGAGCGTGAATGAATTTTGAAAGGGAAGGAGGGAAATATAAATTGGTTTCTAGGGAATTTTGATGACATGGCATAAGATGGTTGGCGAGTAGCTATGCATGCGGATCATGACAAGTGGATGGGTAGATGGAGATGCATGGAACCTCGTGAACTAGATGGAAGTGGATCGTGAGATACGAATGTTTAAAAAATGTTCCCTCAAAATAATTTTGATACAAGTTTGTAAAAAAATATTGCGTCAAATTTTTTTCGAGTGTCACTCATTGCCATCTGTATACGAGATGTGTGACTTGATTTACATATAATTATTGCTAAATGGCATTTTGTCTACCTTCCGTAGCACATTGCACCTTGTATATAAGATGTGAGACTTGATTTATATATAACTATTGATAAATGGCATTTTGTCTATTTTAATTATTGATAGGGGTTTGTTGCTCAAATTTCCATGCTTTTTAATTAAAATTTTAAGAAAATAACAATTGTACACAAATAGTACTATTTGTGACGGTTGTGCTCACAGACAATGGAATTTGGGTGTATTCCGTGTTTTCTATCAAAATATGTATACTTACTTTTTCCACGTTTTTGAGAAATTTGGAATTTAAATTTTATCATCCCCTGAAAATCAATGTAAAAAAACAATGTTACAAAGATAATAAAAAGATTTTTACCATCGCCCTAAAAATCAATGTGATATATGTGTTTTATACAACATCGACAATTAAAATAACGATGTTGTAAATATTTTTAATATCATGCATTTTTCATAAAAGATGCGATGTCTATGAACAAAATTCTCGTAGTGTAGCTATGAGTTTACTAGGTAAATCATAATAAAAACATGAATCAAACATAAATCATGGCATGGGTTATGTATTTCCATAATATATATACAAATAGTGAGACCAGGATGCCTAGTGAAACAGGTTCCCTCTACCAGACCATTAACAACAATTACATCTTGTCATGTAACATCAAAAATCGTATCATGAATGTACATATAAACATCATTTCATGCATAAATGTACCCTATACTTAGAATCCATTTTTGAACCACATCATAGAGTCATCGTTTTAGCATAAATATAACCTACTTATCTACGTTTAATGAACCATGTCATGCAATTACAATTACATCAATCACAAACATCACTTAGACTCTTATTTAAGTGTCAATCTAAAAGTTAACCTTAACTTTCTTTAGCAATTACCTCTTTGGATCATTCTATCACTAATTCATCTTTTTACTCGAACAACATCACCGATGAAATGGCCACTCATCCATCTTTGGAGCCACCTGGATTCTCCTAGGATAATGAATAAATTCTAGCAAGTGTCCTTATTATGCGTCAATAGCCACGCCTAGTCCTAGGAACACTTTCATTTCACGCTGTCATTTCATTCATTAAGTTACATCCATTTTGATGTAGAGTTAAAATTTCCGAATTGAACCTAATAGACTTCCTAAGTCTTGGCACCCTTCTGTATAACCATTAATTTTAGATTTCACTATGCCTTTGACATCTTGCCAATCAATATCTCCATAAATACGTATATTTTAAGATCTTAGGTGAAATTCATTTCTTTCATTTATAAGTTATGTAGCCTAAACATTCCATAGATCTTCATTTTTTGATCAAAAAGTTTTCAAATCTTTTAGATAATATGTTTATCTTTCTTTTTAAATGATACAACTTATCATTTCTCGGCCTCCATAAGCTCAACTCCTTTTCCTCATTTTCATATAAGTTTTTACATTTGAACTTATCATTTCTCTTTATAATTTTATTTCTATGAAATTCAAGTTTAACAACTTGGAATATGTCTTCCAAAATGCTCTCCAAAGTTCACATATTTTGAATAATGGATTTATTTCCATTTTAAATCACATATCTAAGCTATCGTGCCTCTAAAGCTAGCCACCGCACACTTAAGCTATGAGGCCTTCGAGGCTGGTATCGTATATCCAAGCTATCGCATGTCTAAGCTACTACATATCCAAGCCATCACATGTTAAAGCTATCACAAGTTTAACTTTGGTGCTATCACCGATCTAACATTTGTGCTGTCGTGGTTTTAATTTTAGTGCTATTGCAAGTCTAATTTTATTGTTATCGCATATCTAATTTTAGTGCTATCGCAAGTCTAACTTTAGTGCTATCGCACATTTAACTTTAGTGTTATCGCTATGCTGACTTTAGTGTTATTGCACATTTAACTTTAGTGCTATAGCTACTTTAACTTTAGTGCTATTGCACATGTAAAAGCTATTGCACGCTTAGAGTATTATTGCAGACATAGAGTATGAAGCTATCGCAAGTCCAACTTTATTGTTATCTCATGTGTGAAATATACTTATCACAAGTCTAAAATGAGAAACCAATAATTATTTAGAAAAACGATATTCATATGCTTACTCATTATTTTGAGCAACTCCAGTAGTTTACGGATTACGATTACATAATTTATAGACTCGATTATGAGCGTTTTTTTCCAATAAGGGGAATGAGTTAGGCATCATCTTAATAGGCTCTAGTGTTAATACATTAATACTCTAACACACCTTTCAAGTATCAACATAAACTAGTTCAAAGTTAACAACGAATCAATCATTAAGGTTTTCAAGCATTTACAATACCAAAAAAATTATTGACCATATAATAATAAACTTATGCTTTTATTATATGGTTAATATCATTTACAAATCTAAAAAGGTATCAATAATATGTATAATAGTAACTTATATGTGCTTTATTAAACTGACCGTGTACCTATATCGTAGGTTGATAAAATAACCTTTAACGTGTTCCTTCTAAGTAAAACATGCTGAGAAAGAGGAACCACTGTTTAAACCAAACTATTCTCTGATGTCAATCAAACTTTGGTTTGTTTCTTCTATTGTTTCATTTTATATCATTAGCCATTCATAAAATATGTTGGACTAATTCATTTAGTTTGTTATGACAAATGAATAGGATTTGTTGTGACACCAATGACAGAGAATCACATGATAAACGGTTGATCTTGACCTCACTATGTCTAATAATTAGGATAATTATTAGATGAGGATACCAATGTCTAGACGAGTTCAATTCATCTATCCTCCTCATGTCTGTCTCATGTGCTAGAGTAATCTAAGTTATTCATTTGATATTACCAGCATTTATCAAATATGCTGGGTTCCATCAATCCATTAAATTTGTTGCTATGAATAACTGAGATTTTTTAAAACACGGAGTACAGGAAATAAAGGGACATAAGTTTTGATTTGTGTCTAGACCAGGTTATCAGAACATATGTCCTACCCTTAATGAGATCATTATTTCAACAATGTTGGAAAACATCGATAGATCAAATAATGTTAACATGAAAACATTAAGGTTTTATCCAAAGGGACTGTCTGGTTATATGAAGAAACTAGATGAAATTAATTTGATTTACAGTATCTTTGAATAGAGATAGAACTTGTTTCTTATATTTTATGCATTTGTAGAACGTATATACACAGGCTATTTATAAAGCATAATGTAACGGTCCATTTGTTTATTGGGCTGGTTCAGTACAAATAATGACTTTTTCATATTATTGCAACCGGTTATGTTTGTGATAAATTCTTTACTTGGCTGCTCACATATTCATTTCTCTTCAATATGCCGCTTCAATTCGATCTTGGGTTTTCTCTTTTCCCAAATTGCCTCGAGTGGTTCCACCTGAATTTTTTTTCTTGTTTGAGAAAAATATCTATGCGATTCAGATGTATGATGCCTAATCTTGCTTCCTTGAGTTATTTCCTCTCAATTTAACTTTCGGTTGCAACTAGGGTTTTAACTTTTTTGTTGAGTTGCCCGCAGCTTGAATTACTTATGATTTGTTTGATCTTCAACCATTGTCTTTGTTGAATGAAGCTTTTTGTTGATAGTGGTTTAGTTAAAACGTCATCCCTTTGGCAAGTGGCAGGTAAGTGGTTTATATCCGTCTTTTGTTATATCATTTGTTCTCTAACAAAATATAGGTCTACTTTCATGTGTTTAGTCCTTAAATGCAATATTGGATTAGCTGTTAGAGAAACTGTGCTCAAATTGTCACACCATATTGTAGATCACATGCTTGTTTTGACATGTAATTCACTGAGTAAGGATCCAATCCACATATTTAATATTTGCACTGGCCACACTTCTAAATTTAGCTTCGATGCTTGATTTTGATATTGTAGATTATTTTTAGAGCACATGATACAGGATTTTCTCCCAGATATACACATTAACCTGTTTTTGACTTTCTATCATCCAATTCTGTATCCCAGTTAGCATCAGCATGGGCACTAATGTTGATATTTCTATTTGCTTTAAGGATGAAGCTCTTGTTCATTGTTCCTCTTAAGTATCTTAAAATTCTTTTGACAGGTTTCCAATGTGAATCAAGTGATGTTTGCATGAATTGATATACTTTGTTTACACTGTATGTTATGTATGGTCTTGTTATGGTAGCGTATTGCGGTGCACCAACTATACTTCTGTACTGTTTTTCATTTTCATTTGGTTCACCTTGATGCTTTGACAAGTTGAGACTGCTAACCATCGGAGTAGGAAGTGGTTTGGCTTGATTCATCTTTGACTTATTGAAAATTTTAGTTATATACTTTTTTTGATTTAGTTGAATCTCTAAATCTGAAGGCCTTTTAACTTCCATACCTAAGAAATAATTAAGATTCCCTAAGTCTTTGATTTAAAATTGGTGATCTAATTGCTGTATTAGCATGTTGATTTCATCTTCATTGTTACATATAATTATAAAGTCATCAACATATATAAGTATGCATATTATTGAATTAGTTTTAAATTTAGTAAACAGAGAATTGTCAAACTTGGCTGGATGATAAATCAACTTAATCAAAGTGGACTTGAGTTTTTCAAACCAAACCCTTGGTGCCTGCTTCAGACCATATATTTCCTTATTTAATTTGCACATTATTCCTCTGTTGTCACCATGATTAAAACCACATGGCTGCTTCATATAGACCACCTCTTGTAATTCACCATTTAAAAATGCATTATTCACATACAGTTGTCTAATTTTCCATTTGTTATGCAATGTTATAGTCAATACGACTTTGATTGTTGTTGGCTTGACAACTTGTGAGAATGTTTTTGTAAAACCAAACCCATGATGTTGAATGTATCCTTTTTCCATTAATCTAGCTTTGTACTTGTGTATTGTGCCATCGGCATTCTTCTTAAGCCTGTATGTCCATTTGCAGCCTATCATGTTTTTATCTTTGGACGTTGGAACAAGTTTCCATGTTTTATTTTTGATAAGAGCATCGTACTCTTCTTTCATAGCAGTTCTCCACTTGCTACTTTTTATAGCTTGATCGTATGTTTTTGGTTCCTCTTGATCCAAGTTTGCAGAGTATATTTTTCGTTTGAATATGCCACTCTTTGATCTTGTGACCATGTGATGTTGAGTTTGTGCAGGAAGTGGTTGACTTGGTTATTTCTCAGTGACTCTTTGTTGAGAACTGGACAAAATTGCTTCTTCCAGTTCTTAACATGTATCCTGATGGTGATTATCATTTTATTGTCCCAAGAAAGTAATCTTTCACTCCATATCCTCTAATGGCAGTCTCCACTTGAAATTTTCAAAGCAAATAGTTGATTTCATCAAGCTGAATGTTGATAATTTAACTTTGAGGGTTTATGAGAGACTTGATTAGATCATCTGGAGGGTTTTGATGGGTGGTATTGGATTTTGATCGAGTTGGAGAGGTGTTTGATGAGTGATCATCTTCATTAGTTACATGGTTGATAATTGAGGGTGTGTACAGATCAAGAAAGCCTATGTGATCTTGCAAAAGAAGAAAAGAATGAAGTTCAGAAATGAACCAAGAAAAGAAAATAAGGTGTTGACACTCTTCTTGATGAACAAATGGTGGTGCAGCCAAAGCTGAGGATAAAGAAACTGCTCTGGCTCACTTTCTGGCATTGACACAACCTTCAAGAATCAAGATCTTAGGAGGAATAACTGAACTGTGGCGGATAACACTCCACTGATGAGATTTCCCTCTGAGGAGTTAAAAAGTGAATCAAGAATGGATACAACTTCTCTTATGATGAGAATACTTCAAGTAGAAGATGCTGCAGCCACCTTCAAGAAATGAAATGATTCTGACGAAGATTTTTGACGAGACACTAGTGGTGGTGAGTTAAGCCGTTTGGCAATGATGCTTTAATACCATACGAAGAAACTAGACGAAAGTAATTTGATTTACAATATCTTCGAACAGTGACAGAAGTTGTTTTTTATATTTCATGCATTTGCAAAACGTATATACTCAAGCTATTTATAAAGCATAATATAACGGTCCATTTGTTTATTGGGCCGGGTCAGCACAGACAACGACTTCTTTATATTATTGAAACTGTTTATGTTTGCGACAAAGTCTTTACTCAGCTGCTCACATATTCATTTGTCTTCGATAGGTTAACAATAACATATATCAAGATTCACACTGTACAAACAACGCAATGCAATCGTATAATTTTTCAAACCCAAACTTTGAAGGAGAAGTGTACATATCTGTACAATCCAACCTCAACGCAACAATTCACAAAAAAAAAGAGGAGGAGGAGAAGAAGAAGAAGAAGAAAGAAAGAAAGAAAGAAAGAAAAAGAACTCAAACATAAAAGGCCAAACCAACTAACAAAACATTCAATCATAGAAGGCATATCCATTAGCGATTCAGACCCAAACCCAACCCAAAAACAATATCGAAAATCAGATCATTTCAGTTCGCTAAACGGGTCATAACACCCATCTTCTTCATGATCCATTAAGCTCCAATGCCCGTCCAACCCTTGCACCATCCCTTTATTTTGCACAACCCACCATGAATCAGGAACCAGATACTCATCTTTCAAAGCATCTTCCGACTTGTTAACCAATGTAATATCTCTATCAACTTCCAATTCAAACCCTCCTCTGCTCCCTTGTGTTCCCGCCACGCCATGCAAATACACCTCCATGTTATGCCACACCCAAGGGCTTCCTGGACCTTTCAGGTATGGCGATTCCTGTGCATCGATCATCAGCTCTACTACTTCTTCATACCCTACAAAAGGGTATTTTGTTACAATGTCCATGGCATTCTCCACTCTCAAAAGCTTCAAGTTTTTTGCATTGCTGAACATTAACCAAACCCATGCTTTTATTATATGGTTAATGTCCATGACCTGTTACAGTGATGCTCACTTCTTCATTTTCATGCATGTCGAGTAATCTTCTTACTTCTTCCAGTACCTGAATCCTAGCACTAGTCATGTTAAAATTGGATGTAGGGTCATCAGAAGTGTATATGGAAAACCACCCTTTATGCACTTTTGGATCATCTTCCTTTCTCCAAATATACTTTTACATGATATCAAACTAAAATCTAAGTTGTTAACCCATTCTGTAGTTAGCAGTGTTCCTCTCCATGCAATTACTATTTCTCTATTACCTATTTCCTTTTTGCCTTCATCGGTGGCTACTGCCACGTAACCCATCCAGTTTGATTCTATGCTCCATGGAGCTTTGGATGAAGATTTTATTATGAAGGCTTCAGGCATGTTCATGCCTGATGTCGCGTATATGAATTTTGTAACTTTGTAGTTGTTGTTCACATTATGACCTAATGAGAGTCCCACCTTTTCAAAGAAACTATCGCGTCCATATCGCGATGAACCTGTTACAATTTGTGCATGAAAATTGTATATATATCAGTTCAGTACAACGAAGATGAATATTGTATATATAGGCTGCTTCTTCCAAATCCTTCATGGAGAATTTTTTGGAAAGCCAAGCTTTCACTGATTGCAATAATGAAGTATCATTGCCAATCAATAATAGATCATCAACATAAAGTACTAAGAATACGATAGCATTTCTCTGTTCCTTTCTGCATATACACACTTCCTCTGTGTTCTGATAAAACCAAACTGTTTGATTACTTTATCAAAACACTTGTTCCAACTCCTTGAAGCTTGTTTGAGTCCATAAATGGACTTTAACAACTTGAAAGCTCTGGCTTCACTCCCACTGACTACAAAATCCTCTGGCTGTGACACATAAACGATTTCTTCTAAATCACCATTTGGAAAAGCCGTCTTTACATCCATTTTCCATATTTCATAGTCATAGAATATGTCAATGGCTAACATAATCAGCATAGATTTAAGCATGGCTACGGGCGAAAAGGTCTCGTCATAATCAACACCTTGAATTTTACGAAATCCTTTTGCAACTAGCCTTGCCTTATAAGTCTCCACTTCTCCATCCGCATTTAGCTTTTTCTTAAAAATCCATTTGCAGTTGATGGGTTTTATCCCTTCGGGTATGTCCGACAAAGTCCAAACTTTTTTTTCGTACATGGAGTCCATCTCAGATTTCATAGCTTCAAGCTAAAGTGCAGAGTCTCTACTTTACAGTGCTTGTTGGAAAGACAGAGGAGTGCCACCATCTAAGGCACGGTCCTCCTTTTTCCATCCACGAGAAAACCCTAGTATCTCTTTGGTGCGTGGGTTTCCCTACTAGACCTTCTAATATGTTGCGCGTTTTCGTATAAGGGTGAACTTGTTTCTTCCATTTTTTCGGCTTCAGTGTTAGTTTCTCGGGTCTCATCCAAGTCCACAACATCCTTGTTAATTTCTTTTAACAAAAATTCATTTTCTAAAAAGATAGCGTGTCGAGAAACAATGACCCTTTGTTTCCAGGTATTGTAGAATGTATATCACATCGAGTTTTTGGGATAGCCTCTAGTTTATTTGGACCAACGTTCTTAACGTATGCCAGACAACCTCATACTATCATATATTTGAGTTGGGATTTCTTACCACACCACATCTCATATGATGTTTTGGGCATAGATTTAGTGGGAAACAAGTTTAACATATGTGCTGCAGTTACTAGCGCATATCCTCAATAGGACAGAGGTAACTTAGCCTTACTCATCATGGAACGAACCATATCTAATAGGATTCGATTCCTTCGCTCCAACATACCATTGTGTTGCGGAGTATAGGGTGGAGTAATCTGAGATATAGTCCTATTATCTTTTAAGAATTGTTAGAAATCATATCCAGCATCCTCGCCTCCTTGATTTAATCGAAGAATTTTAATTTTACGGCCTATTTAATTTTCTACTACCTTTTTGTACTCAACAAATTTATCATAAATGTTGGATTTGTTCTTCATAAGATATACATATCCTAGTCTTGAGAAATCATCAGTGAAAGTAACAAAGTAAGAACTATTGTCTTTAGTTAATGTAGGCATTGGGCCACATACATCACTATGTACTAACACTAAGAGTTCATTAACTCTTTCATTGCTCCCACTGAAGGGGTGCTTGGTCATTTTACCTTTAAGACACGCCTCATAAGTTTCAAATGATTCAGAATTAATTGACGGTATAAAACCATCGATTTTCAATTTGTGTAGTTGTTTCTCACTATATGACCAAGCCTACAATGCCAAAGATAACTGTCGTTTAATTTATTAGAAACTTCATTCATAGAACAGACAGAATTAGTATTAATCACATAAATGCCATCTTCAAGGACACCTTTGCAGATTTTATTTCCATCCAAACTAATGTTCATAACATTATTTACACAATGAAAAATATATCCAGTCTTAGACAATCTAGAAACAGAGATAATTCCACAACTAAATTATTTTAAATAATAGCAATTATTTAATACTAATACTAATACTAATCCACTTGGCAAATCTAAATGATAGTCTCCTACTTCCATTGCATCTACTCTAGATCCATTGGCGATTTGGAGCTTCATTTCTCCTTTTGCCATGGGATGCCAGTACCTAAGCACTATAACGAATTACATATATGAGTACCAGATCCAGTATCTAAAACCCATGACATTTTATTGATTACAAAAAAATTTTGAATCATAAATGTACCTGATTGAGCTGCAAAACCATTCCGCTTCCTTTCCTTAACAATCTTCAAGTAGTCGGGACAGTTTCTCTTCTTGTGACCTTTCTTGTGGCAATGGTGACATTTACCCTTGTCATTGGTCTTCTTACTTTTCTTTTTCTTACTATTTTTTTTCCGTTTCTTCGAACCTTTCGAAGATGATGCATTTCCCTTCCCAGCAAGTACGTCACCTTGATTTTTATATGTTGACTTAGCTGACCTCAACATATTAAGGAGCTCCACGAGGTTCACATTTAATTGATTCATGTTGTAGTTAGTATAAACAGTTCATACTAAGGAGTGAGAGAACCAAGGACCAAGTCTACTTGCATTTCATTGCTTATCTCCAGGTTTAATTGTGCAAGTCTATCAATATAGCCTTTCATCATTAAAACACAATCATCCACTTTCTGTCCCATGGTCATTTTGGTGTTAAATAGTTTTTTCGAAAGCTCTTACCTTGCGGAATGGGACTATTCGCCAAAAAGAGCTTTGAGACTATTAAAAAATTCGTGGATAGACATGTTCTCGTGTTGCCTTTGCAACGGTTTGTCTAAGGTAGACAAAACAAAAACTTGGACGATCTCTAAGTCAGATTGAGACTTTAAATAAGCTAGTCGTTCTTCAGGGTTTGCACCATCAGCGGGTTCTGTTTTGGGTTCACATGTAACAGAAGTCCAAAGGTGCCATAAGTAAATGTTATTTTAATTGCACTTAGCCAGTCGGTATAGTTAGGTCCGGCGAGTTTGTCACTTTCAAAAAACAGTTCTGGAGTTGACATTTCCTGCAAGTTTAAATGGTAGGTTACTATGACAAAACATAATACATATTCTTATAATATTAGTAAGGTTAAACATTATGTTTCATTTTACTAATAAGCTCCCACTAGTCATTTATGTTTCGCCAAAACCCTAATTTAAACATAGAAGTCTTATGACATCACTAGTAGGTGTTAGGACTTGTCCATCTTGGAATTTTTACCTTGAGTTTGATCAACAAGTCATAGCTCCACGAACAATGGGTAACTTTTTATCGGTTGTATCACATATATCTCCTAACCCTTGAAACCTTGTCCTAGTTTCATAACTTTGAGTTTGCTCAACAAATCAAAATGAAATTATTCACTCATACCTACCATATCTTGATGGCCTAATTATAGTATATGTACCTTGAGTTTGCTCGACAAATACATATAGTTATCTTACATCATCTATTCAATATATTAATAATACTACACATAACATCCTTAGCTTGAGTTTGCTCAACAACTAAGGAATACGCAAGTAATTTATTAACATATATATGGTAGAGGATAACATTAAATTGATGATATCGGCTTATGAAATAATGTAATTCTTATGAACTACCCTCATGATTCAAATGTCGAACACATCGGATATCACGATATACGTACGATTACGTATGTGTTTATTTCTTAAGTCTATTATGGGTTTTATACATTCATATTATATAATTTTTATTTATATAGTTTTTATATTTCACATTATTTATATAATAATCTTGTGCATAATATTATATTAATTAAATCAAATTTAATTAATTAACATTTTAATTAATTTTATATTAATATAACTTTTATATTTATTATGTACTATAACCTTTATAATATAACACATATATCATATACATATGTAATTATAATTTCAATTAATTAACCTTTTAATTGAATTAATTAAATATCCTAATTTCAAAAATCATAATTCATATGTATGGATGCATATTTATGTTATCTTAAACGTTTTAAAATATCATAACATATTTCATAATATATTTACTACATGCACATACATTTTTTAATTAACGTATTAATAAAATTTATAATTTTTGAAAATTATGTTATTTTGTTTTTCAAACATTTTGAAAAATATGTTACGTTATAAATATTATAATAAACATATATCTCATTTTAAATTTAACAATTAAATTTAAAAACCTTTGCTTTAATTTTCAAGGCAATTTTGAAAATTAAGTTGGGCCTTTTCTATTAGGGGTAACCTTTGGGCTCATTTCACCTTCCAGGCCAGCTGGTAACCAAATAAGACAGGGTACTTGATTACCCAATTACAATCCTAGATATTACCTTTGTAGACACCGTACTGAGTGGGCAAGCTTAATAAGTTGGCCCTAACATGACTAATTTAGACCGCATAGGCTATTGGGCTCCAATACCATTGTTGGAACTGGGCCAGCCCACGAAGGTAGTGATGCGTATATTTCAACCTTTTTATCCCATTGGATCTTTATTGGGCCTATGAAGTCTAATTCATGTATTTTACTTAAATTTAAGTATTTTGTAATGTAAAGTTAATTTGAATGATTTAATTTATACACACACACACACACTTGTATCATATACATATACATATGTGTGCATGTGTAACATAATAATCCATGAAGGGTATAACATGTTGTATATAGATGTTGGGAATTACATCGCAACAGACACATTAGCTCAGTTCGTATGTATTGTATGTTGTCTAAATATGTGCATAAATATATAATGCAAAGTATATTTATATAAATACATATACATATATTTAAAATAAATTTTATAACTAAAAGTCTCAAAATTAAATAAATATATAATTTGAAACATTTGTATAAATATATATACATAATTAAACATATAAAATTGTACCTACATATATATATATATAATAATTAAAATTGTATATAAGGTTAAATAAAATGTATATATATGAATAATTAATTACATTTAAATACTTAAAATATAATTATATTTTTTTATTTCCAAATTGAAATTAGCATAACAAACATAAATTTATAATTTATAATTTTATCATTATTATATATATATATATATTTATATATATATATATATAATAAATAGTTTTGATCTGATGGTCAAGTGGCTTAGAGTATGTCTGTTTGATGGTCAAGTAGCAGAGATTGATGTTCATTATGGTTGGAAACCTAATACCTGTGAGATTTGTCACTCTTTTGGTCATGTGGCGCTCAAATGCAAGCACCTCCCTCCCCCCGATCCATCTGCTGACCCTTCGCTTCCTATTCCGGATAAGATCCCTCTTATTAAGCCTTCGGTTGCTAGGTGGGTTCCTAAGCCGCGCCCCACTATTCACGAGGACCTCGGTCCTCCTTCTATTGTTCCTGTCGAGATCCATCATGTCCCTGATTGTAACTTTGATGCTGCCCCTTCTTCTGTCATTGGTGAGTCTTCTAGTTTTTCTCCTATTGCTGTTGTCATCTCGTCTCCCATTATTGTGTGGAACTCCAATGAGAAGACTTAGGCTCATTTGGGTTCTCAAATGCGATATAGTCCAAAATTTGATTGTTATTATATGTTTATAGGTGGAAACGGTGAGAACATGAGGTTACTTTATCGGGTTGACGGTAATGGCCTTGTTCTCTCCTGTGATGGTGAGAATGGCGATAACAATAAGGTAATTTCGAGGATGGCACTTGGGATCGACGTTAGATTTACTCCTTTGATTCTTCGCGGTTTGATTCAGATGCCGCGACTCATTTTTCAGGTTTCCTCCATGTTATGGGGCCTAGTCCCGATGTAGTTGATAGTGGACCTCCCTTTCTAGAGGCCGTCTAGTTTTGGTTGTTCAGTGGTATGGCTACTATAAATCCATTATAGTTGTTCTGTGCATGTGCAGAATACATGTTATTCCATTTATATACAGTGGCAAGGTCCACTATAAAGTCGTTTAGCCTTGCCAAAAAATAAATAGTTTCGATCATAATAATTAAAAACATTAACAATAAATATTAAAAAAATCAAAATTTAAAGTTTAATAAAATTTAGGATCATAAAATACAAGTTCAAAAATATTTTCATGATTTTTTGAAATAAAATATTATTTCTAACAAAATAAAAGAAATATTCAACCGAAGTTATTTAATTACTAAAAATATTAAATATTAAAAAAATATTTTAAATTTTTTCCATGGGTTGCTGCATAGATGTAGTAATTTTAAAAAATATAAATTAAATTTTCAGTGCTATAATTATTTTAGATACAATAAACAATTCAAATAATTAATAAAAGACAATTTAAAATTATTTATATATAAAAAAAATTCAAATTTTATAATTCATATTATGTACAAATAGGTGTAGGGAAAAATTCTAAGCTATGTATATGTTATAAATATACATATATGTAATTATATGTTTAAAATATACATTAGTCTATATTTAAATTAATATATAAATATACATAAAATAATTAATAATGACGAAATTTAATTTTTTTACAGCAAATTAGATTTGTTTATATACAAATTATAACACATAGTAATATAACCATACACATAACCAAACTAATTTATGGCAACTACGTATACCTATGAAAATCTCACCAACTAGATATACATCATTTATATATATACAGATTTAGGATTAATCAATATTAAATCATAAAATATGATACGATTACTGTAATATATAAATAAAATACCAATTGGTGATGCCTTTGAGTCCACTTGAATCAATGAATACCCTTCTCTAGTTATGCTCGATCCGTTAGATTGCAAGTTTGGAATTATCGACATTTTCTAACAAATAGTGCTTTTACTTAACTTGAATTAATTTGAGATTCTTAGAACTGATATGAGGATTAATTTCAGCCAATAAACTTGATAATTATGGGAGCCAAACGTTGTTTTTGATTAAGGGTTTAGAGATCCATATATATAGCCTTGTACATGAGAGATATTAGGACAATCTCATTACCTATTCTCTCTAAATGTTAGCCATCCATCTCTAGGTCTAATCCTAAGCTTTAGCCACCTTCAACAACTTGTCAAAACCGAAATTTTCAGCCCTAATAATGGGCTTTAAACCTATTTAAATCTAAGCCAAAATGCTATGCAGTTAAATCTAATTTAATCGCTTATCAATATTGTATATCGATTGGTACATTTATATAACTATTATAAATATATAACAATTTTTATTTTTCAAACCATATCCAAATTTTATAATTAATATTTCATAAATATTAATTAATTTAATTTATTTATTACAATTATAAATTAATTAAATCATTCGGCCTTAAGGGAATTCATCATTTTAGCTGTGTAACTCTTGATTGTAAATTTGGTCAGCAATTAACATCGAACTATTCTAATGTTAATATTCACATGTCACTTAGCAAGTGGTGTGACATTATGGCCAAATTTATCGCTTATTCGTTTTTAGTAAAATCTTATTTAATTAATAAGCATTACCCGTTAGTGACACTTATATACACCAATTCTCTTCGTCAAAACTGTATCACTTTGGATTTATTGAATTTGGTAATGGTCAAAATTCCAGTATTGTCAATATTCGACTCTATAGTCCAAATACAAAATCTTTGGTTCAATAATAACAATCATTGCTAACCATACTACTTTGGTCGGAGATTTTGACTTTGAGTTGACTTGAGTTGACCATGATACTAACCTCATATAACTAAAGTGACGAATCCTCTCTTGAATAGTGTCTTCCTTCTAATACTTTCACTCGACCCAACTATAATCACTTGATGGATGTCGTTCCATGATTTGACTATAATCAAAGTAGAATTTTTCATATTGAAGGTTGACGGTATTCTCAATTCGAAAGAATTGTGTAAATTAGTCACATCGATACTTTCTTTTTGACCTTAGTTATATTAACCAACAGAAAACTATTGAGTGAGTTGTTCTATAGCTGTCCAATAACTATCAGTACATAACCTCTAGGTGCTTTCAATAGTCATGAATAATACACTACCCAACATTTGGAGAACATTATGTACTCTAGTCTCAAAGGGTACATCGATATCCAGTGTCGATGCATCTTGTCTAGGAATATTTAAAATGATGTGTTTAGTAACAATGTGATCCAATGCTCATGATTACAACTAATTGTAATAACTATCACAAAAACGTCATTTATGGATTTTCTATTAAATATATTTTTAATTAAATATTTAATTATTTGTAACACATTATAACAAATATATAACAGAAAAAATCACCTTTATTTCGAGCAAGAATTGATTTCGGAGTTAATAAATTACAAAATTGCCCTAGGGCATACCCCTAACACTATCAATTTGGTATGTATATATGTATATGTTGGTGCATGTATGTGCATGTTATATATGTGCATAAGCATATAAACCCCGTTGCAATCACTTTGAAAAACTTCTGTTCGTTAAACCGTTGAATATCTGAAAGTTGATTCCCGGTCACATTTTCACTTATTAATTATGTTACACATAAATGTAAACAAAATGGAAAAATAATTTATTTTCATTATAAATTAATTAAATGATCACATTTGAATTATAAAATCATATAAACCATCATCTAATATTGCGAAAATCTCAACATTACAGAAAATTGATTTTCATCTTTTCTAACGGAAATCCCAAATACCTATTTTTGTAAATATAATTTTAAAACAAGTTTACCATTACTAACAATTGTTCAAAACATTATAATTCGTTTTTAAACAATCTTATATTTGAATGTTTAAAAAAAAATTCAAAGTGATAAAGTTACGGGTCGTTACAAAAATCATCTACATATTTTTCTAGGTTATATTAACTTTTTGCTGCAATTAATTTTTACAAAGCAAAGTATTAGTTAATACATGTAGTTAATCTATAATATGTAATATAATGCATTTCAAATATCGGTTGAATACTAATTATCTAATAAATTAGCACTAAAGAGAAATAATATGTAATTGTCTATCTCACAGATTTTAATTCAAATAAAAAAATTATTATAATCAATTCTATAGTTATTTTGAGTTCAAATTAAATGAAATCGAAAATACATAATTCATTTATATTAATTACTTTAATAGTTGTAGTGTGATATTATTCCATATGATCTTTTCAGCTTAAAATTACCCATAAGTATCACGAATAATCTTTTTCCTAATCTTTAATTATCTATAAACATCTCCAAACAACAATTAAAATTCAGTACAAAATATTTCATGGTATATTAACTACACACCACTAAAAATTATATTAGTGCATATGTTGGTCGAGAAAGATAGTATTCTATTTTTTATAGAGAATAAGATTAGTTTGACAAGTATTACAAAAACGGTTTGGAAAACAATTATTTCGTAGAACACCTATTTAAATTAAAGTATTAAAAATATTTAAGTTGCATATCGGAGTAAAACAAAAATGCTACTTTTACACTTGTAATTTTCACTTATTGCAATATATAGCAATATTATTTGAATATAATTTTAATTCAAATAAGATTATTTTCACCCAACTTAATATTATCATTACTCACATTTGAGAATACCAAAAGGGAACAACTTTAACTTTAATAGAATATATAGTACAGTTGAAGATTGCTTGATACCGAGGTATTAATAATCCGATAATGACGTGAAAATTAAATTAAAAAAATTCATACTCATACAAATGATGGTTTTATGTTCACTTTACATGTAAAAAAATCAAATAAAAATAAAACTTGACAGAAAATTTATGAATACAAAAATTGTTTTCCTGCAATGATCTTATTGAAGAATAGAAGGTTCTATGTTATTCATTTAAAATAGAACCAATAAACTCCGACAAAATTAATGAATAAAAGTCAAATTTATAGATATAATAATCGAAATAAAAATCTGAAGCAAACAAAATTATGTGGATACAAAACTCGAATAAGGTTTTGAGTCAAATATTTAGAAGAACAGCGATAAATTCAACCGTAAATTAAAGAAAAACATGATAACAAAATGGTGAGCAAACCTTTAAATGAAACTCGGTTGGTCTAGTAGGCCAAAGTTCTTTAGAAGACAATCATTGTAAAACGTGAAAAAAAATAAGGTAAATACAAATGCCAAAAACTATTGGTGAATCAAATCAAATGATAATGGGGTAAAAAAATTACTAAGATAAATTAAAATACCGTTCACAAAGAATCCTATTTCTATTCGGTTTGAGAATTAAAGTTTTTGTTTCATAATTTCTACATAAAAACATGAAGTAGGAAAGGAATAAAATTATGATAAATTATAAAGTGAGGAGGAAGAAGAAAGTGAAGATGATAAAACTTATTGAAACAAAGAAAAAAAAATGACAATGTGGAGAAAATAAATAGAATGTAACTAAGTTACAATGAAATAATGAATGTGGGGAGAGGGTGAATGAATACAGTAAAATAGTAAGATGGGTTACGATATTTTTTGGCCTTTAGGACGTGGGCTTCATTTTTGTGCACAAAGGATGACTTTTGTCTCATAATAGAGAAAAGGACAAAGTTTATAGGTAGGAGGACGTGTTAATTAAGGGTTACGTTTTTTCAGATGCTGGACTCTGGATGTGTCGAAGGGATGCTGCAAATCTCAACGATGTTCAGCAGCTCTCGGTGGTGATAGACTTGAGCTTGGCGACGATGATGATGGAGAGAGACGTGATGGGTTCGATAATGACAGAAGGATGAGATTTTGATGTAGATCGAAGATGATCAGAGAATTAATGCGTTGCAACAGTGATCGAGGAGTGATGTTTTATGTGAGCAGAGCTGATGGTGAAGGAGAAGCAACATCGAATTAGAGAAGAAGAAGATGACATTGGATAGTGATACTAATAATGAGTATCATTTTATTTATTTTTGAAAATAGAATAATTATTTATATTTCTGCTCCTAATGCTATTCTGAAATAGCATATGTAGATAATAAAATATCTATTTTATAATATCATTTCATCATATTGTAATAACATTTTTAGCTTCTTTTTTTATGTCTAGGTAATGCTACTGTGTAGTATCATTGGTTGTTTTTTTAAATAAATTAAATTATGTATATTTCTGCTCTTAATGTTATTTAATTAAACTTTTTATGAATTATAATAGCAGTTTCTAAATTGTAGTAGCTTTAATAAAATTACAGTAGCAATTTATATCGTAGCTTCTTTTAAATGTGTGTAGTAATGATACTTTATAGTATCATTTTTTGTTTCTTTAAATAAATATAGTTATGTATATTTCTATTCTTAATGCTATTTTATAGTAGAATTTTATTAATTGTAGTAGCGGTTTCTAAATTATAGTAATTTTTTAAAAATTGTAATAGCAGTCTATCAACAATTGTAGCTTCTTTTTAGATGTATGCAGTAATGATACCATGTAGTATCTTTTTTCGTATTTTTATCTAAATATATATATATATATATATATATATATATATATGTATGTATGTATATGTATATTTTTGTTCATATTGCTAGGAATATTTTATGAATTGTAGTAGCAGTTTATGAATTGTAGTAGTTTTAAAAATTGTAGCAGCCATTTAAAAACAATTGTAGTTTCTTTTTAGATTATGTATATACTGTATCTCACGATATTATTTTATAATAGCTTTATGAATTGTAGTATCAATTTATGATGTATGTTAATATATTTTTTGATTTGTGGTATGGTTTATGAATTGTAGTACCGTTTTTGAATTAATATTTTTGAATTACACTTTCGAGCATCATTTTATGATTTTGTAATGGTGATATAATTTTTTTTTAAGTTTGTAATATTATTTTCATAAATTAATTTATAATGTTACTATATAGCTTTGTAAAGGTAGTATTATTTTTGTTTAATTTTTTGAATATTTATTTTGCTATTTTTCATTAATTATTTTGCAATGCTACCGTATAGTATCGGTTTTGTATCCACCGAACTAAAAAAAGAATACAACAACTATATTTCAATTTTATCGTGTAATAGTTGATTTTACCTTGTGTTATCATTTTGTGGTGAAATGATACGACTTAGTGCCATTTTGTAGTTGTCATACTATTTTTTACATCATTTTCTTATATAATGATACTGTATCATATCATTTTTTATCTGCCGCTATTTTGCATCAATTGATGATTCGTAGCAAGATGATTGTTAAGTAAGATTTGTTGTGACGCCGATGACAGAGAATCACATGACAAACGGTTGATCTTTGGCCACACTATATCTAATAATTAGAATAATTATTGGACGAGCATACGCAATGTCTCTACGACTTCAATTCATTTGTCCCCTTTATGTCTGTCTCATGTACTACAGTATTTTCAGCTATTCATTTTGTATCACCGGTCATTCATTAGATATGGTGGGTTTCCATCAATTCATTCATTCAATTTGTTCTGATGAATAACTGAGATTTTTGTTAAGCAGGGAGTCCAGCGAATAATGGGACATAAGATTTGATTTGTGTCTTGATCAACTTATCAGAAAACGTGTCCTACCCTTAATGAAACCGCTGTTTCAACAGTGTTGGAAAACATTGATAGATCAAGGAATATTAACATGAAAATATTAAGATTTTATCCAAAGGGACTGTCTCTGGTTAGCAACAGCATGTATCAAGATTCGTACTGTAGAAACAACGCAATGCAAACATATTATTTTTCAAACCTGAACTTGAAGGAACAGTGCACATATCTGTACAATCCAACCTCAACGCACAATCCACAAAAAAAAATTGAAAAACTCAAACATAAAAGGACAAACCAACTAACAAAACATTCAATCATAGAAGGCATATCCATTAGCCTAACCAGATTCAGACCCAAACCCAACCCAAAAACAATATCGAAAATCAGCTCATTTCAGTTCGCTAAACGGGTCATAACACCCATCTTCTTCATGATCCATTAAGCTCCAATGCCCGTCCAACCCTTGCACCATCCCTTTATTTTGCACAACCCACCATGAATCAGGAACCAGATACTCATCTTTCAAAGCATCTTCCGACTTGTTAACCAATGCAATATCTCTATCAACTTCCAATTCAAACCCTCCTCTGCTCCCTTGTGTTCCCGCCACGCCATGCAAATACACCTCCATGTTATGCCACACCCAAGGGCTTCCTGGACCTTTCAGGTATGGCGATTCCTGCGTATCGATCTTCAGCTCTACTCCTACTTCTTCATACCCTACAAAAGGGTATTTTGGTACAATGTCCATGGCATTCTCCACCCTCAAAAGCTTCAAGTTTGGTGCATTGCTGAACATTTTCTTGAAAGCCAAGTCTCCTACTCTAGGAGAAGCAAAAACAAACGCAGTGACAGGGGCATTTTCTCCCACTTGTACGTTAGTGATTATATCCAGTGCATTAAGAGTTGACAGTGCAGCACCTAAACTATGACCTGTTACAGTGATGCTCACTTCTTCATTTTCATGCATGTCCAGTAATCTTCTTACTTCTTCCAGTACCTGAATCCTAGCACTAGTCATGTTAAAATTGGATGCAGGGTCATCAGAAGTGTATATGGAAAACCACCCGTTATGCACTTTTGGATCATCTTCACCTTCTCCAAATATACTTTTACAAGATATCAAACTGAAATCTAAGTTGTTAACCCATTCAGTAGTAAGCAGTGTTCCTCTCCATGCAATTACGATTTCCCTGTTACCTATTTTCTTTTTGCCTTCATCAGTTGCTACTGCCACGTAGCCCATCCAGTTGGATTCTTTGCTCCATGGAGCTTTGGATGAAGATTTTAATATAAAGGCTTCGGGCATGTTCATGCCTGATGTCGCATATATGAATTTTGTAACTTTGTAGTAGTTGTTCACATTATGACCTAAAGAGAGTCCCACTTTTTCAAAGAAGTCGTCACGTCCATAGCGCGATGAACCTGTTACAATTTGTGCATGAAAATTGTATATATGATCAGTTCACTACAATGAAGATGAATATGTTATCTACTTAAAAGTAACAAACCAGCATATATGGAAGCTTTTTCTCCATTGAATGCATCATAGGCAGCTTGACACATTTCTCCATATTTGATTATATGGCGACGAAGGTCGAGGTCTAGGGGATCAAGGAGGCCATCCCAGTTGTCATTTCCACTGAGTTTTTTCCCTTTTTTGTTAAGTTTTAGTATATCCATCTTTATAATGATAGCTTTTAAGTTCAACTTATTATCTTAACTTAAGTGCCTTCTTATAGATGATCGGTTGTATAGTCAATATGGATTGATGAACAGTGACAGGTTTGTTATGCTTCTACGTACGGTAATTTAATGCGACTCAAATTCTATTGACGTTTATTTTAATCAATTGTGTAATGCAGAAGTTACACTATATAAATTATACTCTGCAGAAGAGAAGGAGTTTTTGAAATTTAGATCATGTGTTAAGATTGCAAAGCCAGAAAGTGGCGTGCAAGCTTCAACTACCAACCCATATGAATATTGGATTCTGTGTCTTAATTCTAGGCTGGAATGAAACTTTACATTAAAGTGATATAACGTGAATAAGAAAGTTGAAGTTATTTCTTATCTCCTTTGTAATCTAATTGTTTTTTTTTTTCTTTTCCTGTTTTTTAAATAAAAAGAAATATTTTTTACACGTGATTATATATGGAGCAATTTCAGTCCTTGCAATTTCTTTGGGCAAAGAGCTTTAAATTATCACGTATTTAGGCTTGTCTACCAAATTATTTGGTTGATTATATATGTGCAGAAATTACTTTTTTCTTTTGAACTAGTTAGGGACAATATGTTTCGATGATCAAACTCGTCATAACTTGTTTACGCGTGAAACGGGCAAAAATCCATCGATTTAAAAACAAAAATATAAAAGTAAGAAAGTAAAGAGAGAATACACAACTTTTACAGCGATTCAACGTAATTAAGTGCCTATGCCCACTTTGTTTTTTATTACTAATTTTATTTGCTATTATAACCAATGTATAAAGCAATTTCAAATCTAAAAGATTGATCTCTACTTCGGCATCAATTCCACTCAAAAGCTTGTAAAAGATCCAAAGGTCATTTTCTCCAAGTTGAAGTTTGCTATGAACAGACAAATCTACGCGTCATAATTGCAAATTCTTTCGTTGAATCGCTCAAATATGCAGTTTCAAGTTTCTAGCATGAAGAATATGTCAAATGTCATATTTCCCTAAGTTTTGATCCATTGGTATAGTTCGATGTTATTGAACAATTCTTAGCACTCAAAGTTCTTTAAGTCTCAAGTCTTGGACCTTCAAGAGCAAAATGGTCATCACCAATCTATCATGTTGATCAATGTCACATCAACACTTGCCTTTTAATTCAAACTAGTTAGTAGGGTCATAGTAGGAGCAATGTGGGGTTCCAACCTAGCTTCACAATTGTTCAATACCAATCGCCTAATCGATATTGCTTATGTCATACTTGGTAGTTTTTTTCGTCTCTTCATCCTTGATATTTTACAAGCACTCCAATTCATTCCTTCGTCATTTCGTAGCCCACCGTCGCTTGGTTCAAATACTGAATAATACTTGCTTCCCTCTTCTTGCATGCTTCTGTGAATATAAAACATACATTGGATCAAGACAAGCGACCGAATCTAGATCAGCAAACACGTTTCTATTACTAGAATTTTTTTCGTGGAACATTGCATTTTCATTGAGAGTATTAACACATCGTTTGAAACTATTGCAGAGTCACGTTGTTTTGGTGGATATAAATGTTGAAGTCTTCTGTTTGGAGTGTTCATGCAAAAATGAGAATTTTTAAAGCTATTTCATTCCATGGTCGTGTAGCAATCGGCATGGATCAATTTTCACTTTTCCATATATAATCAACATTTTGAAATTTTCTTAAGTTTACCTTTTATTCCTTCCTCTGTTTGTCTTCGTTCCAACAAGAGCAGCCTCCCTCTCCCTAGTTAAGCACAGATCCAACTTTTGATTCACCATTGCCTTCAGATTCAATCGAAGCACAAATCATGAGTGTCGACCCATACGAACACGTAGCAAATCCGTCCAAGATCTAGAAGTCAATTCTCCATCTTTTTCGAACCTCCACATCGTTCCCTCAAAAGGAAGCACTGCCTTTAGCTAATAGTGTCACCACTCATCTTTACGTCGTCGCCGTTCTGTTCCGCGTCGTAATTGCCAACATTGATATATTATCTACCATCGTCATCCCCCCACCTTCCTTGACTTCCAATATCTCAAGGCTAAGCCTTTGACAAAAGAAGGGGGGATGGAGATGGTGAAGAAAATGGATCTGTGGTTAGCTTTGTGGTGGATCGAATCCTAGCTCTCAATCGAATTGATTTGAGGAATTACGTCGATGAATGCACTCTAGCACTAAGGAATTCACGAGTCGATACATATTAGGTTGTTCTTCCCATTAACATTCAAATTCGCCCATCAAGAAGAATATGTAGTCCAATGAATAAAGAGCTCCATACCACCTTGGATTTAATTCAATTCTATTGACGTATATCCTATGTTAAAGGGTAATATCTTATACATAGTTCCATCGCGTGTTGTGTAACGATTCATATCTTACGTATTGGATGATCATAAAATATTTTTGTTTTATTTATATGAGGTCATATGACTCTAAAATTTTATAAAATGACTTATGAATATTTTTCACATCTATGGTTTTTTTTGAAATTCCATGTGACCATTTTGACCTTGAAAACCTTATATGGACTAAAACTTTTTATAGGAGCTAGGTTGGGATCTGAAACCACTTTCAATGTTTCAGTATGATGGTTTCTCATTCCGTAAATTAATCATAATAGTAAAACAGACTTACCGTTTGAAAATTATAATTGTTTTAAGTTTTAGATGATAGTAGCCTGCATTAGTGGTAATTAACTAAGTCCATACTTAGGTCCACTAATGAATTTTGGAAATTTTGCTAAGGGGAGGATGTAGGAATTGTTCTATGTCATTCATAACATCCCCAAAATAGTTCTAAGCTTTAATTAACCCAAAATCACATTTTATCTTACTAATCTTAGCCAAATCATCATTAGGAGGGTAATTGGCAAAGTGGATGTTAGATATATCATTTTTCTTTCATTGAGGTTTAGCTCCTTCCCGTTCACATCAAATCTAAGGATTCAAAGTAGTAATTTGAGTAATTGGTGAGTGGTTCCTGAACTCTCAATATTCTATTTATGTTTATATATAATTAGGAATTAGAGTTTTTAACATGATTTTGATCCTAAAATGTATTCTAACTTTAATCACACTTTGGTATATGTTTATGTCTTAAATTAATATAAAATGGTTTTTTTAAGGTTTTGCAACCCCTTTTAAACATATTAGTATGTTAGCGTAAAAGTTAGATCTAGAATATGGTTTGCTTGATTATCATGTTTGAATGAATTGTATGTGTGTATGGATTCATGTTTATATGTCGTGCTTTGATATGGTTTGCTAGAGCTTTTAGGTTGTTGGAAAAGAGGTTGTCAAATTGGGAAAATCAAAGGCAAAGATGGCCGGAAGTGGGTGAAACTTGAAGGAGGGACTCTGGAGCATGGGAGGTGCCCAAAGTTAAAGTCGCATCAACTTTGGATCAGGGGATAGTGGTCGATGCTAAGTGGTTTTGATTAGTGGAAATCAACTCAGTGGAGGGAGATTTAAGTGTGTTTTGGGCTTACTTAGGGAAAAACATAGGAGTGCTTCGAGTTGAGTTTGGGGTCGGGAAGGGAGAAAGGATTCAAGAAGTCAAAAGCCAAAAATTTGGCTAACTACAGGATTCGATATCGAGCAATTCTACTCGGTATCCAACTGTTTTTCATTAGCAGCAGGTCGATGATGTGGACTTTGGGGCTTAGGGGAATGGAGCAAGAGATTACTTAGCAAAAATTGGCTAAATATACCACTCGGTACCAAGTAGTTTGGATCGGTATCGAGTTGTTTATTTTGATTAAATCATGATGGAACTTCTTAGGGGTGAAGTACATAGCCTATAGGTCATGCTGAAGGTGTTCATTCATTTGTTAATCGTTCGATGGTGATGTGACAACATGGTGAATACTGATGATTAAGAAATGAAGCAATATTGGAGTGCTTTGATGTGGTAGTTTCAAAACTGCAAGGATGGTAACTCAATAGTGGATGGAATTAAGTTTTGATGATGATGGCTCAATGACCAGAGCCAAGGAGATGACCCAAAGGGCGAGTTCAAGAAGGGGAGCTCGTGAGTGGAATTATGACCGTGTTCCATTATGGATATGAGTATGATGGAATAATAATCCAGTTCCATTATGAAGGCATGTGCGAAGGGATCATAGGCACTTGGAGGTTTCCTGTATGCTCGTGTAAAAAGGGCACGTGAGGACGTCTACTTGGATTAATCGTGTAACGATGGCATGGATTTATCATTGTGGAACTGACATTTGATTAGGCCTCTGGTTTATGATCATGCCATATGGGTTATCTTATATCCAAGCACATTGAATGATGGTGAGGATTGTTTGATAGATGTTATGCTTTCTTTGATTGTTCTCCCTTAGTTTATCACTCTAGGGATGTCACTAGAGATAAGTATTGGGGATGGGAATACCTAAACACCCATCATTGTACTTAGTTTGTGGTGCACCTTTACGATGCTCATAGAGTAGCATATAATGTTTGTTATGCTCTAACTCTTTGGATGTAGGGACGATCACGTATGATTCTTATACCTTTTGTTCCCTACCACATCGACTTGTATAGTATTTTAAGATTCATTTATCACTCACACCAGACTATTGTCTGACTCAAGGTTTTATGCTTTACTTCTTATTATCACGGATGCTCTCAAATGAGTTTCATCAACAGGTTTAGGTGTTTGTAGTGCAATGTTGAGGACAAGCGGGATGAAGCTTCTTGTATTATATATTTATATATGGGTGTTATTCTTGTTCAGTTGTGCAACACTATGGATCCTAGCGAGTGATTGCTTCACTATTACGAGACCATTAATCTGAGTTTATTTTCATTTTGTATAAACTTTATTGTTATGTTGTATAATTCTATGGACCTGTACTATGATATTTGGTTCACCTTATTATTACTGCCTCACATATTTTATACCCGTGATGTATCTTATATGTTATTACATGCACTGTGTGATAAACGAAAATTTATGTGATGTTTTTATTCCTTTTAACCCATGACAATCATTCTACATCCACCAGACACATTAGTAATGCACTATTTAGTTATGTTGGGTACTGATGGTGTAGGGTGTTCAGCGCATTTGGTATTAGAGCCTACGTTACACGATTAACATGAGTTGATACCATAGTCCAATAGAGACAAGGAAGGATTTATCATATTAGACTGGATCATGGTGTATATATACACATATATACAAAAGAGTACATGCTTGTTACATATTTTGGTTTTCAAAACTATATAGCAGTATATATAGTATATAAGTCTCACGTAAACACAAGTACCATTAACATAGTTTTCTTTATGAGTGACTAATCATTCTTATTATAGATCAAAAATGAGCCAGCAAATGGAAATACTGTGAGGAACTTCGTTTCTGGAATCCTGGAAGGAGTAAGCTTAATGGCTGCTAACCCTGATTTTCAAGCTGGTTTCAATATGATGATGGAAAACTTGCTGCAGAATGCCCAAGTGGCCATACCAAATATTGTTGTTGGTGGTGGTGCTTAGGTGTAGGTGCCGATGGCAAACTTGCCATGCTATGTAAAGATTACTCCACTTTCGAAGGCAAACCATTCCATGGAATGGAGTCAGCCATTGAAGTGAAGTATTGTTGGATACCTATGAATATATCTTTGGTGACATGAAAGTAGATGTCGTGAAGAGAAAGATGGCCTCCTCACAGCTTGGAAGGCAGGCTATGATCTGGTGTGGAACGTAGTTACTACTGATACTCCCGAGGACCAGCTCACTTAGGAGTAGCTCAAGCCTAGGTTCAAGGAGAAGTTTATTCTGGCTGCTCAAAATTCGGTACTATTCATGAAATTTGTTGATTTAAAGGAGTGAGATATGTTCGTCTTCGAATATATTGCAGAGTTCGATGCTTTATCGAAATATGGATGTCTTTCATTAACATCCCATTGAGAAAGAATGAAAATTTTCCTATAGGTTTGGACGACTATTTAGGGGAGAAGCTAGTTAGCCATATCGATGAGCTATTTGAGAGATTTGTTGAGAAAGCTCTTCGTTGAGAAAGTTCGTACCCCAAGTCCAAATAATTATGATGATTAAAGAAAAGCCAAAACCACCACCAGGCGGTGGAGAAAAGAAGAAATGGAAAGGGAAATGAAAATAACTGCAGGGTAAAGGTGACCATAAGAAGGGAAAGTGGGAGCCTACTTGCTACAACTATGGGGAGAAGGGTCGTCTTATTAAAGATTGTAAGGTTGAAGGAAAGAAGTGCTACAACTACAACAAGATAAGGCATATTCAAAAGTATTTTCCTGATCTAATGAAGTAGAAACATATAGTGGAGGCATACGCTGTGGATGCTATCCTGACTTCGTCGAGTGCTCCTTCGACGAAGTAGAAGGGGAAGAGCGTCACTATTTAAGGTATGCTTTCCATTTATGATGTTTCTATATGTGTTTTTTTCGATTCCAGGACTTCGCATTCCTTCATATCTAGCGACCTAGAAGATAGATTGGAGTTGAAACTCAAAATAGTTGATCGACCTTTGATTGTGATAAACCGTACTGGAGGCTCCACTAACTTGTGTATGGTCTGTTGTGGTTTGATCTTATCAAGTCATGAATGATTTTTTGTCACTGCTTTGTTTTGAATTTTGTTGGGTTCAAAATTATATTAGGGATGAACTCGCTATAGAAATACGAAGTAGTGGTGGATTGTGAGAGGCCGTTGGTGAATATAGGGATGGATGATTGACGTAAGTTGGAGATGGTTGTGTGCCTAATAATAAGATGCTGGTCAGTTTTCTGTACGCGCTCTTAATCCCATATGATGAGTTGTCATCTATGACTATATCGAGGGAGTATTTTTAAATATTTGAGGAGGTGACCGGATTACCATCACATAGAGAGATCGAGTTCCGCATGTGTAACAATCCAAAATTTGAGATATAATAATTAACTAATGAATTAACTAAACAATAAACAAGTTGGTGAAATTGTCAGAATCGAGCTACGGGAGTTGCGTCATTGGGTCCTAGGTGATTTTTAGATCAATGTCCATATAAAACTTGTCGAAATCCAAGTCAAAATGGAGAAGTTATGAGAGAAATATGAACTAAGAATTATATAAACAAAACGAAATATATATATATATACACACACACACACTAAGGCCTAGGACAACCCAAGCTTGGGTTAGGTCGACCTTAGGGTCGACCCCCACTATGCGTACATCGACCAATCTCTTTTAATGGACGTAGATTCGTCCAGGTCAAAGAGAACACGTCATATTTTGATTTCTGAGCTATCCTGTGCTTTCGTGCTTCCATCCGACGGTTCCTAGAGAGCCTATGACGTGGTTGCACCAGATTTAATTTCAAATCCAATGGTCTGAGATCCCTAACTCACAATATAAATAGAACCCAAGGCCAAGCTATTTTTCTCATTCATATTTTCTCCCAATTGAGTACATTGACTGAGGTTGAACCCTAAAAAGAAAAATTTTCTTGGGAAGATATCTTTTTAATAAAAATATTCTACACCCTATAAGTGGATCTGAAAAGGTCAAGGATTAGAGATAAGGACCACATGTGAGTGTTTGGTAATTATTTTAGATTTTTATGTAATTTAAAAAACAGGATTCTCAATAGTTGTAGTTTTTCTACAATTTTGAGATAGTTTTAAGTATGTTTATTTATAGCCAGTTTTAAGTAAATTTCCAGAAGTTCTTTTCAGTCTATTTTTATACAGCTATTTTATTCAGTTATTTACAGCTATTTACATCTGTTTTAAGTTGGAAGTTATCTTGTAAATGTTAGTTTCTTTTTATAAAGATTAAAGATCTCTTCTTACGTGAATAAATTAAAAATAGAAGAATTCACTAATATGGATTAAAATAGAAAAGCACTAAATTTATAGAAATTTGACGTAAAATAAGAAAAACTAAAATAAAAAAGAGATGGACCGAAATAGGCAAATTTAACGTAGGTAAAATAAGATATTGCAAGCATGATTATAATATGTAGTTTTAAATAAAAAGAGAAAAATAGAAGAGTAACGGTTGCAAGAACAATTATAACGTAGGTTATAATTAGAAAGAAGAAGTAACAGAAGAAGATTATTTTAAAACTTAGATCTTGGATTAAGTTAACAAGAAAATATAGCAGAAATAACAGAAGAGGCTTATTTTAAAACTTAGACTAAGTTAATAAGAAATAACAGAACATGCTTATTTTAAAACTTAGATTAAGTTAATAAGAAAATACAGAAGTAGTAGCCCGTACCGACAACATTCCCTTTTAGATTTAGGACTGACGGTTTCACAACAGACAGGTGAGGTTGGGACATGTTTATGCTGATTATTGTAAATAAGTAGCCAATAGATAGGGACTTAAATCTAGGGATTTGTGCACGGGGCACAATATTAGAAATTGTTTGGTAGGACCAGTACCGGCAGCATTCCCTTTTAGGACTAGGACTGATGATCCCACAACAGTTAGGTGAGGCTGGACAGCATTCCCTTTTAGGACTAGGACTGATGGTCTTACAATAGTTAGATGAGGCTAGGCACGCTTATGCTGATTAGGTTAAATAAGAAGTCAAAATAAGGGGTGACAATTAGTGTCTACCGACGATGACCGAGCGTGCCGCATCGATTAAGGTAAATAATTCGCTACTACATTCCAAGCGCTAAAGGGGTGTCTATGGGATCGATTTCACCCTAGAGGGGCATGAATATGGTGAAACTAATAATAATAAAAATTAACGCGAAAATATATAAGATAATTGCAACGCAGATAATAGCAGGATAATAAAAAGCAAAAATAGAACAATACAGGTTTACCTAGCTTCGGCTAAACCCTACCTACGTGTTATCCTAAGGTTTCTACTAGAAATTAAGTAGTCAAATGCTTACACACGTAAACTCACAACACCCGCTATTGACTAACCTAACTCCACGCTTAAAACCCTGCCACTACTCAACCACTGACTTGCGAATTCTCGAACTACGCCCCATAGTTTGTCCCTAATCACGCGACTAGAAAATTACGAAAGTTTAAAAGAAAAATTACAAAATAAACAAGACAATACAAAAACAAATCCCATTTTAATATATTCAGCCCAATATATTTTATAAGGTGACTAGCCCAAAATTAAGGCTTAAGAAAATAAAACTGTCTCCCTTTTCTTTTGTTTGGCCCATACGCTTTTATTTCTTCGTTCGTTCCTCTTTCAGATTTAGAGCTTTGCGAATTGAAGCCGCCACTTGTTCTTTGATTCAATTGAAATATGGAGTTGCTTTGGATTGGTTGCTGCTTTGTTTGACTTTGGCTGCTTCAATTTTTCGAGATCGAATATGCTTTTTAAATGGCACGTTTGTCCCCTTTTCAATTTATATTACACTCGACTTGATTCGTGTTTTGGGTTGATTCTTGCTCTATGATTTTTTGCTTGAACTCAAATGATTGTATGCTAATGATGTTAATGGTATTTATAGGGAATAAAACCCTAAATTATCGTCCGAATATATTTCGTTTGAATTCATCTGCTAATTTTTCTCGACCGTTGATTTGTAATCGAATGTTGGTGATGTTTTCTAACTTTTTAAATTCATATATTTTCCTGTTATGCTTGCTTGGTCACCTCGGCTTTCATTTGCTTTGGATTTGGTTCCGTTCCTTTCTCTTTTGACATCTTTGATTTCAAACCGATAATTTTCACCATGATATTCTTCATTTATTGACCGATGTTCTATTATATTGTGTTGCTTCACTGTAAGTAACAATTGTGTGAAAAATTGTGTTGTAGTTTGAAATTGTATTGTAATTGAAATTTTGTATATATAGTGAAAACTCAAATTTTGTTCTATTCAAAATTGTAATAAAATATTTGTTTGAATAAAATTTCTGTTTGAATTTAAATTCTGTGTAATTTATTTTATTCAGCAAATATTTATTTAATTATGTGAAAAATAAAATAATACAATGATAAATACATTTAAATGAATATATATATATATGTTTATTATCATCAAACAAAAAATCATATACTAGCATATTCTACAATGTCTTTTGCTGTAACCAACAGAATTGGTTCATAGTGGCACAACAGAGATAGATAGGCCGATCAAGGGTATAATTTGGATTTCAGCCTAATCAAAATAACAGTTGAGATAAGATTAGGGTTTCGGCCTAATCACAACAGTTTAATAAAAGTGCAAACAATCAAACAATCAAAACAAACAGTCTAACAGAATTGAAATAGTATCATCCGAGTTTTATCTCTTTTGTATTTACCTTTCAAGCAAGAACTATTTCTTAGTCTATTATTTTTATCTTGCTTAGAAATGCTAGTAATTATTTTCAATCAACAGACTTATTGTCTAACCCACTGCTCTATCCTTTCCTTTTCACCCAATAGGTCAGCAGAGTTGAAGATAGTTGATTCAGGTTGCTTGGAGATTCATTTTAGGAGTTTTCCCATTTTAGATGTATTCTTATGTTTTTCATCTTTTTTCATTTGGCTTATGATGGAGTGGCACTTGTGAGAGGGATTATGATTATGATTATTGTTATCTTTATGCTCTGATTTTACGAGATTAAGAAGTATTTTCATGAGACATGAGACTTTTTGAGTTTTTGAGATATATTGTGTATTTATGACTTATTTTGAGATGAAGTTTAATATTTGAATGATAAGTTATTATTTAAAAGTTTTCACTGTTTTTACTTATTTGTCTTGTGAATCTTAGTTCATGTGATGCTTTAGTTATACCTATAACGCACCACATCCTTTGGTGTTCCCTTTCTGGAAATACTGAGGGGTGTGGGGGGTTTCGCTTGGTATTAGAGCCTAAGGTTACAGGATTTCTAAAAATTTGTTTTTGTGACGACCCTGGATTTTGGCCCTATTATTTCAATAAATATTTAATCTAATTTAAATAAAGAATAAACATATCATTTTGAAATGAATATGCCTTTTGGAATAATTGCCATTTATATGTATGAATTTTTATTTTTATTTTTATAAAAAAAGGGAAATTTGATTTCGGAAATTTGAAATAAAATATCTCAATAATATCTACGATAAAACTTATCTTATATAATTGAATTAAAATAATTTACTTCGTTTACAGTTGATAAATATTATATATAGATCATAATGTTGAAATAAAACCAAATTTTATCAATATAAAATATAAATATAGGTAAGTCAAACTTAGGAATCTAATTTAAAACATTGATAGTTAACATACAAATAGGATTAAAATGAATGAGCAAGCATACAACGCAAACTGTAAATTTGAAAGCATAAAATAAAATAAGCACAAAGTATAGAATAAAATAAAGCACAAGTGTATAGAAGTAAACCAGAAAAAACATGTATATTGAAGTTCAAGCTAGAAGTTAATAAGTCAAACATTTGTATATGAATCAAGCAAGAAGACAAATATTTTTATACAAACTATCTTCATACACAAACTTTGTTTACCTGCAAATGCATACTCACATACAAATATCAGCCAATATTTGTTAGGTGTAAGCATAATTGAAGACATACGCAATTAATTAGCACAACCTTTTGTCAATTCAAATTGCAGAAAATCAACTCAACCTCCATATAAAAATCTTGTCAGGGATTGCTGACAAAAGAAAAATAATATATAAACAAAAGCTTGTTGTGGAAGGCAGCCACTTTTCTACATATACCTACACCTATCTTTATCAAGTTTATATCATTCGAGAACATTCAAATCTAAAAATATATATATACAAAGCTTACAACAAACCAGTAGAAAAA
Source organism: Allium cepa (assembly GCA_030765085.1). Lineage (NCBI taxonomy): Eukaryota > Viridiplantae > Streptophyta > Magnoliopsida > Asparagales > Amaryllidaceae > Allium > Allium cepa. The sequence continues at coordinate 68,256,360 of CM060935.1, forward strand.
TACTAGAAATTTAATCAAACCAGAAAACAAGAAAAGTGAAGCTGAAAATTTAAATGTGGAAAAAAAATCTGAAGCAAGAAAACAGAGGCAAGAAAGCAATAACAGCTCAATTCTTCAAGTTAAATAAAACATCAAGCAACAAGATTTAAATTTTAACAAGCAAAAGAAGATTTAATAAAAGAGCTACTGATCTGCATGTCTGGAAAGTCAAGAGCCTGGAAACAATTATAGTTCTCTGTCCTCTAGATGTTTGGTGAGTAATTCCATATATTTTAAAAGCTTAAATAGGTTTGAATCTGTGCTCCTGGATGTGTGTGTGTGTATATATATATATTTGCATGAAGCTCTGGATATATGTGTGAATTTGTTCTATATATATACTGATGTAAACCTATCCTTCTTTGTTTAGACTGCAGAATTAAAAACAAAGAAAAATTAAATCAACTCCTTATCTATGTGTTATTAGAATTTAAATTCTAAACAAAAGAAAATTGTGTAGATGAGATTTTAGTTTTATAATAAGTTAAGTAATATATGTTTAAAATTCTTCAGTAACCAGAAAAACAGTAGACTTTTTCAAATTTGATGAAAAATTAAATAATTAGATTTGTAAATTCAAGAATGTAACTTGAATCAACTCTGGAAAAATTTGATGTTTAGTACAAGTTTCATGAGTTTTAGTTTGGTTTTGAGTTTACAATTTGGGAATGATCAGTTTTTGATTTTCGACCAAGTTCTAGTGACTGGGAAGTCTTTGGAGGCAGGGATTTCGCTTGGAGCCAGCCTGGAGATCGTTGAGGCTGGGAAAAATGTCAAGGAGTTGGGTAGTTGCCGTGGCGTCGGCGACAGTTCATTTGAGTTGTTAACCCTAGTTTTTACTAACTATGTAAATTTCGATGTCATGGGTTCTGCGCTATATCGAGTTCGACCGGATTTGAAGGGGACGTGGCTGAGATGTGGAGGTAGGCGTAGTTGAAGGCGCGGCGACTCTGGTGGTCGGGATGGCCGTTCGAGGAGGATTTCGGTAGGGTCGAGCGTTCCAGTTTTGACTGGAAGTTTGAATTTTCCCGTATTGCTTCGTGACGTTAGTTCGAAGTTTGGGTCGAACGTGGGGACGGTCGTTGATGTGTGGAGCGGGTTGCCGGAAGTGGCGACGCCGTGGTTGACTTGTGCACGTGCACGTGGCCTTCGTGCCTGTGATTCATTGTGATGTTGATGAAGGAGTTACGTTCTCATTAGTTTTGTTTGAAGTGGAAGATGTTTAACTTGAAGCTGGAGCGAGCAGCGTATTCGCGTGATACTCGAAGGGAGTGACGTGAGTTTGTTGCGTTGGCTAAAGTTTTACTTTAAAGATGTTGTTCGAGTTTCCAAAATAATTTATTACAAAGGTTTTCAAGTAATAAATTTTGATTTTTAATTGTTTTGTTTAGGAAATATTTACAAATTTGTTAGTTAGTTAAGATAAGTAAATTAATGTTTTATATGATTTCTAGTATTTAATTAATTGAATTCAAATGATATAAATAAGTAAGTAATTGAAGTTAAGATGTTTACCTTTAAATAATTAAGATGTTAATTAAAGAATAATTACTCAAATTTTGGATATTTAAGAAATTAATTGAGATTTAATTACTTAAAGGATTGATAAATTAAGGAAGTTATTTAGGGGTTAGTTAATTGATGAGTGTGATTAAATGTAGGATCATTAATCAATGAAAATGATTTTGGAATAATTAATTTGGAATAATTAATTATGAATTAATGTGATAAATGAAGTGTAATTACTAGTGACGTAATTAATGGATATTTAGGATGCAATGCATGAATGGGTAATTACTTGACGAGAAGTAATTAAAGAGTAATTACTCAGTGGAAGGAATTAAGTGATAATTACTCAGTGTAATTAAAGGATTAATTAATATAATTGATCGAGGAGTTGGTTTAAATTGATGGAGCAAATTAGAATAGTTAATTTCTGATAGGGATTTATCAAGATTGATTAATGAATGTAATTAAATTAAAGGTTAATTATCAGATGAAATTTTTACGAATAATTAACTAATGGGAATAATTAGAGGATCGTTTATTAATGTAATAAAAGGAAATAATCAAAACTTGCTTACTAATGATTGAATGTTATAAATGTTTTGAATTGGACGATTTTTCTGATATGATTTGTTTGTGATATGATATGTTGGATGTATGGTGATAATGTGATTATCTATCAATTATGAATTGTTGTGTAAAAGTGTTATTCGGTAATTAAAGTTGAATTGTATTTAATTGTATAACTTGGGTTTAAGTGACATTGGATTCGAAGAGGCCGAGGTCGGGTATTAGGAAATACACGAACCCACTTCGAATTTTTATAAATTGATTGGTGAAATCAATAGGCAAGAATGTAATGATTTAAGTGAATTGGATTATTCTATCTAAGTTGGGTACTTAGAAATTTATATGTGGAATAAAAAGTTGTCAATAGCAAATTGTGAATTGGTTAAATTGATATAAGTTACCTTGGGTTTTACATAAGTTGTTTGCTTTGGTATTTCATGTTAGATAGGTTTACTCACGCTGGTTTCTAGCCTGACCCGGGTGTTACTTTGGTGTAATACTCGGGTCAGACCGAGTATTACAGATTTTCAGGTTAGGACGTTCAGGAGCTCAGGAGGTGAGCTGGTGGCATTATCGTATGGAGTATATCTGCTGTATTTATATTATTGTTTATCTGAGTCATGATAATTGTAAATATTCAGTGACTGTATATTATGTGAAACTCTGATGTATATTAAATGTAACCGACAGTTATAATATTCTTTTGTAAATTGTTATGTTTTGTTATTATTTTATCCGCTGCGTTTGTGAGATGTTTGGAGTTTCTGTTCTTCTTCTTCTATCTCTTTCTTCTTTTTCATAACCATATGGAATTTTCGGGTTCGAAAATTTTGGGTTGTTACATTTGGTATCAGAGCTGAAGGTTAAGCGAGAACCTTGGCTCTGGTGGGGATTACTCATTAAATAGAGTCTGTAGTACTCTAGAATGAGTTGAGTTTATATATATGAGAGTGTACTTGTTATTTTCTTATAAAGATTTTATATAAAAGTATATTTTGTTATATAAAGCAATATTTCCTTCTAATGAATATTTAGGTGATTGGTTGTTAAATTATTGGAATTAAGTTAAGAAGTAATATAAAATACAACCAAATTGAAATCTAGAATTGGAATTAAATTTTAGTGGTAACAGAAAATACAACCAAATTAAAATTAAATTTAATTAAGAAAGAAATTCTGGGATTAGGACTCAGAAACTAAATTGTTTAAAAACTTTAAATGAGCAAAGTTAGTTTGGTTTAAAAAGTTAAACCAACCTTTGAGAATTCAACTCGAATTTATATAATTCGAGATGGTTTAAAAGCGAGATTGAAATTGAACATAGTCTTATTGTAAAACAATGAATGTTTGGAAGATTTTTAAGGAATTTGTTTTGTAATCAAAACCAAGGGTGGTTTAAAATTTAAAGGTAATCTGGTGTGTAAAGGAAATAAATATGTATATATGTATATATGTATGGATATACATGATATCAAGGTTGATTTGAAATAAACTCTAAAGGTTGAGTTTTGATTTTCCCTGAAGTGTGATGGAAAACCCAAAGTGATATAAGTTTTGAACTTATAAGAGGGAAAGAATTTTGAAATTTGAAGTGGGAATTCAAATTGAGTAAGATTGATTGGATTAAGCAAATTGAAATTTAACTTGGGAGAAGTTAAATAAGTGTGAATGAACCAAGTTAAATAAGTGTGAATGAACCACTTGAATTGGAAATTTCAAGATGAAATTGATATTTAACTTGGATAGTTAAGTGGTAATTTGAATTGAGAATTTGTGTGATCTCAAATGGGTTTGAGATTTGGAAATTGAAAATGAATGGATGTTTTAAAATAAATTCGATGATACCATCCTATTGTTGTTAAAAATCTTTAAATTGTGGATTAGATTTGTTTAAATGGATGAGAAACGAAGTGTGGTAATATATCCATTATTGAGATAAAAGAAAAATCTAACGTTAATTTAAAATTAAGGATATAGTAATACTTTGAACTGAAAATTTGAATATTTAAATTTGTTTAAGAATTGGTTTCAAACTAGAAAGATAAAATTTGGGTAATAAATTAAAATTTTAAAATAAAATTATTGAACTCTTATGTAAACTTTGAAATAAGTAAGTAAAGACAATTTAAAATGGAATTTGATTTAAATTCGAAAAGAAATTGAGAATTAATTCAACTTGAATTGGGGTTAAACCAATTTTCAGTGGAAATAAATTGGAATTGGAAGCTGGGAAAGTTGAACAGTTTTGGCTCTGGACTATTTTCAATATAAATTGTTTTTATATAAACTTATTTTTCTAAGCTATTAAATATATACAACCTTTATTTCTTAAAGCCAAATTATTTTGGAGCTATTTAACCATTTTTTAACTGTTTTATAAACTAATTGCTACTTTCTAACTATTTTACAAATTAATTACTATTTTACAACTATTTTGCAATTATTTAAAATTTCTGAAACTATTTAACTATTTTTCAACTATTTTGCAATTAGTTACCTATTTTATAGCTATTTTGCAAACTAATTATTATTTTTCAGCTACTTATCTATTTTTAAAATTTTCAAGCTATTTTCTAAATATAAACTGGTCGGAGTTCAAACAGTTATTTGTAAAATACCCAACTGAGATGAGAATTGAAGTGATAATCCAAATGGGGACTAAAGTAAATGTGGATAAGTGAATGAAAATTTAAGTGAATGTGAATAGAAAGGAAATTGATATTGGAAAGAGTAATCAAATGTGAATATTTGATTTTGGGTAAACGAAGTTATATCTTTGTTATATATTCTTCCCTTGTTGAATCTATTGCTGGAAGAAAAGGATTTTGGAAGTGTTTGAAGTATAAAATGGGTTTTATACAAGTCAAAAATGATCCAAAGTTTTAAAAATTATATATGTCTGTATATATTTATAAAGGATCTTATGAGGATTTTGGAAAATGTTTTGAGAATCTTTGGTTTTGGAAAGGCTTTTGATTTTTGGGTAAAATCAATATTGGAATTTGGAAATCCTAGTTTGAGAATTATCGATTTTGGAATAATCGGTTTTGTGTAAAGGAGCCTTGTATGAGATCATACTAGGTGTATGATTTGAAAGATACTATATGTATAGTATAAAGTGTTTTTGATGATGGCTCTGGGGAAAAAGGCGCTCCCTTGGAATGAACTTCTCAGGAGTGCCACTGGGTGGTGCTGCCTTGAGCCCCAAGGGGGGTTCTAAAGTTGATCCTGTGAGGAGTCCGGACAAACTAGTTCCTGAGGATTATTTTGGTAGCGAAAGTCGATGGCGCTGATGCCTACGGGGGCATTTGGGTTATGCCGTGACGACAGTGTAATTCGATGTCGCTGCGATCTACTGTGGGGGACCAAAGCGAAAATTGTGTGGAGGATGAGTGCCAACGGTCTGCACTTGATTTTGCCGGGAAGGCAACGCAACATCGGTAGACTGCGATCTATGGTCAAGTGGGGAGAAGTTTCATTCTTTTGGCAGCAAAATTCGAGGGCACTGATGCCTATAGTTATATGGGTTTTTGCTGTGATAGCTATATAACCCCAGTTGTAGCTGCGATCTGTAGCGGGTTCCACGGTGTAATCGAGGGGCGCGGAGGCCTACAGTTAATCTATGGATTTTGCCGGGACGGCAACGTAACCATCGGGTTGACTGCGACCATGGATGGGGATGATGATTTTCAGAGCATTGCCACCAAAGATATCTCCTCTATTTTCAAAAACTGTTTTCGAAATTTTCAGTAAAAATTTATTTTTCAAGTATTTTCATTGGATGTTGAAAATGAGTCTGTTAAGTACTTATAGATTTTCAGTCCTACGCCTGATCAACGTATGACTGAATTTCTATGGGAATAAGGATGGACTGGTTGAGACATCGAGTTATAAAAGTATTTTGTAAAAAAAACTATTTTAGAAATATTATATAGATTTTTTTTAAGTAGTTTAAAAATGATCAAAGAAATTATATGATTTTAAGCATTTTAATGAATCTGGCTTCGTTCCTTTACGAGGACGAAAAGATTCAAAGGGGGGAGGAATGTGACGACCTTGGATTTTGGCCCTATTATTTCAATAAATATTTAATCTAATTTAAATAAAGAATAAACATATCATTTTAAGATGAATATGCCTTTTGGAATAATTGCCATTTATATGTATGAATTTTTATTTTTATTTTTATTTTTATAAAAAAAGAGAAATTTGATTTCGGAAATTTGAAATAAAATATCTCAATAATATCTACGATAAAACTTATCTTATATAATTGAATTAAAATAATTTACTTTGTTTACAGTTGATAAATATTATATATAGATCATAATGTTGAAATAAAACCAAATTTTATCAATACAAAATATAAATATAAGTAAGTCAAACTTAGGAATCTAATTTAAAACATTGATAGTTAACATACAAATAGGATTAAAATGAATGAGCAAGCATACAATGCAAACCGTAAATTTGAAAGCATAAAATAAAATAAGCACAAAGTATAGAATAAAATAAAGCACAAGTGTATAGAAGTAAACCAGACAAAACATGTATATTGAAGTTCAAGCTAGAAGTTAATAAGTCAAATATTTGTATATGAATCAAGTAAGAAGACAAATATTTTTATACAAACTATCTTCATACACAAACTTTGTTTACCTGCAAATGCATACTCACATACAAATATCAGCCAATATTTGTTAGGTGTAAGCATAATTGAAGACATACACAATTAATTAGCACAACCTTTTGTCAATTCAAATTGCAAAAAATCAACTCAACCTCCATATAAAAATCTTGTCAGGGATTGCTGACAAAAGAAAATATATATAAACAAAAGCTTGCTATGGAAGGCAGCCACTTTTCTACATATACCTACACCTATCTTTATCAAGTTTATATCATTCGAGAACATTCAAATCTAAAAATATATATATACAAAGCTTGCAACAAACCAGTAGAAAAATACTAGAAATTTAATCAAACCAGAAAACAAGAAAAGTGAAGCTGAAAATTTAAATGTGGAAAAAAAATCTGAAGCAAGAAAACAGAGGCAAGAAAGCAATAACAGCTCAATTCTTCAAGTTAAATAAAACATCAAGCAACAAGATTTAAATTTTAACAAGCAAAAGAAGATTTAATAAAAGAGCTACTGATCTGCATGTCTGGAAAGTCAAGAGCCTGGAAACAATTATAGTTCTCTGTCCTCTGCATGTTTGGTGAGTAATAAAAGCTTAAATAGGTTTGAATCTGTTCTCTTGGATGTGTATATATATTTTTTCATGAAGCTCTGGATATATGTGTGAATTTGTTCTATATATATACTGGTGTAAACCTGTCCTTCTTTGTTTAGACTGCAGAATTAAAAACAAAGAAAAATTAAATCAACTCCTTATCTATGTGTTATTAGAATTTAAATTCTAAACAAAAGAAGTTTTTGTAGATGAGATTTTGGTTTTATAATAAGTTAAGTAATATATGTTTAAAATTCTTCAGTAATCAGAAAAACAGTAGACTTTTTCAAATTTGATGAAAAATTAAATAATTAGATTTGTAAATTTAAGAATGTAACTGGAATCAACTCTGGAAAATTTGATGTTTAGTACAAGTTTCATGAGTTTTAGTTTGGTTTTGAGTTTACAATTTGGGAATGATCAGTTTTTGATTTTCGACCAAGTTCTGGTGACTGGGAAGTCTTTGGAGGCTGGGATTTTGCTTGGAGCCAGCCCGGATCGTTGAGGCTGGGAAAAATGTCAAGGAGTTAGGTAGGTTGCCGTGGCGTCGGCGACAGTTCATTTGAGTTGTTAACCCTAGTTTTTACTAACTATGTAAATTTCGATGTCATGGGTTCTGCGCTGTATCGAGTTCGACCAGATTTGAAGGGGACGTGGCTGAGATGTGGAGGTAGGCGTAGGTGAAGGCGCGGCGACTCTGGTGGTCGGGATGGCCGTGTCGAGGAGGATTTCGGTAGGGTCGAGCGTTCCAGTTTTGACTGGAAGTTTCAATTTTCCCGTAGTGCTTCATAACGTTAGTTCGAAGTTTGGATCGAACGTTGGGACGGTCATCGATGTGTGGAGCGGGTTGCCGGAAGTGGCGACGCCGTGGTTGACTTGTGCACATGCACGTGGCCTTCGTGCCTGTGATTCATTGTGATGTTGATGAAGGAGTTACGTTCTCATTAGTCTTGTTTGAAGTGGAAGATGTTTAACTTGAAGCTGGAGCGAGCAGCGTATTCGCGTGATACTCGAAGGGAGTGACGTGAGTTTGTTGCGTTGGCTAAAGTTTTACTTTAAAGATGTTGTTCGAGTTTCCAAAATAATTTATTACAAAGGTTTTCAAGTAATAAATTTTGATTTTTAATTGTTTTGTTTAGGAAATATTTACAAATTTGTTAGTTAGTTAAGATAAGTAAATTAATGTTTTATATGATTTCTAGTATTTAATTAATTGAATTCAAATGATATAAATAAGTAAGTAATTGAAGTTAAGATGTTTACCTTTAAATAATTAAGATGTTAATTAAAGAATAATTACTCAAATTTTGGATAGTTAAGAAATTAATTGAGATTTAATTACTTAAAGGATTGATAAATTAAGGAAGTTATTTAGGGGTTAGTTAATTGATGAGTGTGATTAAATGTAGGATCATTAATCAATGAAAATGATTTTGGAATAATTAATTTGGAATAATTAATTATGAATTAATGTGATAAATGAAGTGTAATTACTAGTGACGTAATTAATGGATATTTAGGATGCAATGCATGAATGGGTAATTACTTGACGAGAAGTAATTAAAGAGTAATTACTCAGTGGAAGGAATTAAGTGATAATTACTCAGTGTAATTAAAGGATTAATTAATATAATTGATCGAGGAGTTGGTTTAAATTGATGGAGCAAATTAGAATAGTTAATTTCTGATAGGGATTTATCAAGATTGATTAATGAATGTAATTAAATTAAAGGTTAATTATCAGATGAAATTTTTACGAATAATTAACTAATGGGAATAATTAGAGGATCGTTTATTAATGTAATAAAAGGAAATAATCAAAACTTGCTTACTAATGATTGAATGTTATAAATGTTTTGAATTGGACGATTTTTCTGATATGATTTGTTTGTGATATGATATGTTGGATGTATGGTGATAATGTGATTATCTATCAATTATGAATTGCTGTGTAAAAGTGTTATTCGGTAATTAAAGTTGAATTGTATTTAATTGTATAACTTGGGTTTAAGTGACATTGGATTCGAAGAGGCCGAGGTCGGGTATTAGGAAATACACGAACCCACTTCGAATTTTTATAAATTGATTGGTGAAATCAATAGGCAAGAATGTAATGATTTAAGTGAATTGGATTATTCTATCTAAGTTGGGTACTTAGAAATTTATATGTGGAATAAAAAGTTGTCAATAGCAAATTGTGAATTGGTTAAATTGATATAAGTTACCTCGGGTTTTACATAAGTTGTTTGCTTTGGTATTTCATGTTAGATAGGCTTACTCACGTTGGTTTCCAGCCTGACCCGGGTGTTACTTTGGTGTAATACTCGGGTCAGACCGAGTATTACAGATTTTCAGGTTAGGACGTTGAGGAGCTCAGGAGGTGAGCTGGTGGCATTATCGTATGGAGTATGTCTACTGTATTTATATTATTGTTTATCTGAGTCATGATAATTGTAAATATTCAGTGACTGTATATTATGTGAAACTCTGATGTATATTAAATGTAACCGACAGTTATAATATTCTTTTGTTAACTGTTATGTTTTGTTATTATTTTTTCCGCTGCGTTTGTGAGATGTTTGGAGTTTCTGTTCTTCTTCTTCTATCTCTTTCTTCTTTTTCATAACTATCTGGAATTTTCGGGTTCGAAAATTTCGGGTCGTTACAGTTTTAAAAGTACAGTATTTTTAAAAGGTAACATATTTTCAAACTTAAAGTATATTTCAGAAAGAAATTCTTATTATAGAAATGATATTAAGGTATAAGAGAGTTTTTATAAAAATCACTTCAAAGTCCTGTTCAACCTTATTTTGATTCTTACGAGCCTAAATTTTCTTTTCTTTGCATAGTATGGCAGATGCACCAAATCTTCCAGGGGTGTCCAAGCCATTACCAGGTTCCATCGATACCTCCAAGCTATGGCACTAGAGGTGCAAGGACAAGCGCCCAATGCAGCACCGATGGGTGGAGATCTCATTAATCCACCTACAGCAGCCAATTTTTCCAACCTATGCAAGGACATTGCTAGTCAAGGAAGCAAGACATTTTTTGGCACGGAGGAATTTTTAGAGGCATGAGCTTGGTTGAAGAACACGGAGCGGATATTTGAACTGTTAGGATTGGAGGACCAACAGAGAGTTCAGCTTGCATCTTGGCAGCTGAAGGGAGAAGCTTGTTACTAGTGGGAGATTTTAGAGATGGAGGGTAGAGAAATTGTCGAGAAAGGTTTGAGAGAAATTTCCTGTCACAAACCGATGAAAGCATGTAGTTGGAGAAGTCACTAGTCTAAAGCAAGGGAGTATTTTGGTAAAAGAGTATATAAATTAGTTTAATAGGTCACCGCGGTTCGGGATGGAGTTTGTTAGTACACCGCATAAAAAGGCCACCAAGTTTGCTAAGGGTTTGAACCTGCCCCTTCAAAGGGTTGGCGTTGACACATGTACCTATGGGAGCAATGCATGAGTCACTTGTGAAAATGGCTCTCATGTTAGATGGTACTAAGAAAGAAGTGGTTAAGGAGATTCCTAAATTAGAAAACTCTAAGATGTGTTATGGAAGAATAAGGACAAGAAGAAAGGAGGAGGACCTCAAAAGGGACAGAGCAAGAAAGTCGAGAAATGTCATAGTTGTGGATTAGTTGGGCAATTCACAAAGGACTATAAGAAGGACACGATAAAGGGGAGATGTTATGACTTTGGTCAGCCTGGACACCTTTGTAGAGCTTGCCCTTAGAAAACGGCGCAGAGAGAAGGAGCACATACGGTGCTAGTACAGGCTTTGGATGCAGCACCTTCTAGTAGTGGGCCGGATTGAGGTAGGAAAGTTTCTATAGAAAGTATGATCTCTATTTTGGATTTTCCTATTCGAACTCTTTTTAACTTCATATCATCGCATTCTTTCATTTATAGTTCCTTGGTTGATTATTTGCACTTAGATATTTCTTTAATGGTAGACCTTATAGTAGTTTCAAATCCCGTAGGAAGATCAACACACTTATCCATGATTTGTAAGGGTTTGAAAATTTTTATTCTATGCGTAGAGTTTGAGTGTGACGCCTATGTACTGGGAATTTCGGGATATGGGATGATTTTGGGAATGGACTGGTTATCCACATATGGTGCGATATTGGACTACGAGAGGAGAGTTGTTAGATTAAAGACATGTAGTGGAAGGACTCTCAAGGTTTCTTGCAACCAACAGGGGTCAGTCATGTTGAGCTTCCTTTATTCCCTTGATTCATCACTAGGAGAGTTAGATTCAGTTCTATATGTTAGAGATTTTCCAAACATTTTTGAGGAGGTAAGGGGCTACCCCCTAAGAGAGAGATTGACTTTAGGATCTATCTGAGTGACAATGCTAAGCCAGTGGAATTGCCCATGAGATATATAGCTCCTAGGGAGAGGAAGGAGTTAAATAAGCAGACTGGTGAGCTATTGGAGGAAGGCTTCATCAAACGGAGCATATCTGAGTGGGGAGCACCAGTCATCTTCATTACAAATGCGGATGGTTCCCTTCGACTTTGCGTAGACTATAGAGAGTTGAATAAGCTCATGAAAAAGAATCGTTACCCACTTCCTTGGATAGACGATCTTTTTGATAAGTTGGTTGGCTCTTTAGTATTTTCTCAGCTTGACTTTGCATTGGATTTCATTAGCTCAGGGTCGATGATGATAGCATCGATAAGACAACATTTAGGACACCCGATGGAATCTTTAAGTGGTCATTATGCCATTTGGGCTAACCAATTACCCAGCCTATTTTGTAGATTTGATGAGCCGTGTTTTTCGAGATGGCCTAAATAAGTTCGTTATAGTGTTTATGGATGACATTCTAGTGTTTTCCAAGAGTATGGAAGAGCATGTTATTCATCTTGAGGAGGTTCTTCGTACACTTCGTGTTCATTAGTTAAAAGAAAAAGTCTCGAAGTGTCACTTTTGGCATAAGGAGGTGTGTTTATTAGGGCATGTAGTCTCAAGAGAGGGTTTGGTTGTGGATCCCGCTAAGATAGTAGCAGTTCAGGATTGGAAGGCCCCCAAGAATGCTACCGAAGTTAGGAGCTTCCTAGGTTTGGCTGGTTATTATAGGAAGTTTATCAGAGATTTTGCAAAGATTTCAGCACTTGAGGTTAAGCCTACCCTCATAGATCAGATTTTCTCAAGGCTGCAAGAGGATCTAGAGCTCGTGGATAATCTAGATAGAATTAGCCGAGAAGAGGTCTCTAGACATCTTCAATGTTATACCATCGGTAATAAAGGGTGGCTAAGGAGAGATGGAAGACTTTGTGTCCCCTGCATTGGTGATTTTGTAACGACCCGGAATTTCTATCATTTGAAATTCATATATTTAATTGATTTTAAATATTCACAAGTTAATTTTATAAGCTTAATAAATTATATTCAAATATCTTGATTTAATTGGATAATTAAATTTTTAATTTAATATTTGAAATTGAGGAAATAATTGAAATTTGAATTAATGTGAATAAAAATAATTTATAAATTTGAATTAAATTCTATTTGAATTAGAATAGTTATAGTAAACTTTTGAAATCGATTTAAAAGTTAATTTGTAGAAATTGAATATTTTAATATTTAATTAACGAATAAAAATAGTCATTTTTCAAACAGCCTCAGATTACAACGAAACAAGTTTCATTGGATCCATAATGTTATATTATTGTCAAATTTCATGTCAATCAGATTTACGGTTTGTCCGGGGCAAGCTAAAACACGTAGAAATTCGTTTAAGTAAATTTTAAATTTAAATAGTCGATTCGAAAACCTATCTTCCAAATACGAATGAATTGGCTCCCGATATATATTCCATTGTATTCGAAATAGGGGTAAAATATTATAAACGTCAGGCGGCATACTTCGTTTCGAGTTTGAAAATTTTCCGGATGAATAGTGTCATAAAATTTTCTATAAAAGGACCTAGATTTTTCTATTTTCACTAAAAAAACCCTAGGGGTTAGGGCTAGCTGCCATTTGTTTCCATCGCCAGAAATTGCCGACCTTCTCCTCTTAACCTCTCTCAATCCGTAAAGAATTAGAAAATACTTTCAACTACAAATTTGATGAGGATCACAAGAGCTTCCAATCCATTCGGATGTGATCGATTTTGCAGCCGCCGATCGTCGACAAACTGTTTATGAATGTCGTGCGTTCACATGCGTTTATCGAGGAGATGTGGTAACCGAGTTGGACTGGTCATTGGCCAGTGTTGAGCAAGTGGCGGCCATTCTTCTGGCGAAGCCCAATTGTCTTCAAAGTCGACCGTGGTGGAGCGAAAATTCAAACAAGATCGGCGGCTAATGAGGTCGGTGGCTAATGGGTTTGATGGTGAATGTAACCTGGAAGAAGAAAAAAAAAAGATACGATCGAGATCTAGTTTTGGGAAATGAACAGTCTGGATGAGTTCTAGGGTAAAAATAAAAAAAGAAATTGAAATTGAATTTATGTACATTTTAATTCGTATATACTTGGAAACGTCATAACTTCTTCATACGAGATTCCTTTTTGATGAAACGAATTATGTTGGGTCTGTACTAATGAGCTAGAGCTCATTTGGAGTTGGTTGGAGAGGGTATGAATTTTGGATAAAATTAAACGCCTGTTTAATTTTCTTCAGAGTAAAACACTGCAACTCCTATTGGAACAAAAGTGAGTACAACTCACTCTTTCTGACTCATCGATATTTCTATATAAGTGAGAATAAATATTATTTATGATGATTTATGATTGTTTGGATGATATATGATATATTAATTGGTATTTGGATATATTCCTGCCTATTGGAGTAGATGACCCTATATGTTACCGTGTATGTGCGGATAACCCTTTGTACGTGCATCTGCCTTAAATGTGACATTGTACATATTTTCTAATACGTATATTCGTTGCACGTGACAAATTGGAGGGATCCAACTAGATTTCTCACCAGTATTGATTTATTTACAGATATTGTTATATATTCTATTATCATATGATATATGATGTTTTAGATGCTGTGATTGATGTATTCTGTGCTGTTACAACATTTGGCCTATTTTGGAGTTTTAAAAATATTTAAAGTGATGATTTCATATAAAAAAGGATTTCCAAGTGATTTTGAAAATATATGTTTTATTAATTTTTGAATGGTTAAAGAAAGGAATATAATTTAAATAAATAATAGTTATAGTTTTTATGTTAAAAATTATGATTTTTTTGAAACATGGAGATAATTATTTTGTAAAGTAGTTTAAATTGAGATTTTGGACTTTTTATAAATGGTTTATATAGAAGATTCATAAAATTGATATTTTTTTAAATTAAAATATGGGAATTATTAAACGAGTTTTATAAGTGTTAAAATGTAGTATAAATGAATCTTATAAGTAAATAAGATTTATAGATTTATGAAGTTGTGAAGTTATAAAAGGATAGAATTTGTAAATGAATGATTTATAAGTGAATTAACTTATAAATTGGATTTTTAAATGTAAATGAGATATAAATAGGATGTGATAATTAAGAGATTTTATATATTGAAGTTTTTATAAAAATATAAAATGAGAATTATAAACATTGTTTTATAAATCTGAAATTGATTGAATTTGATAAGTTAAATATAGAAGTATATTAAAGGAATTATATCCACGGTTTTGAACAATGGATAATCCTTTATATTAATTTGCAATAGTAATGAATTTGGTAAAGGAGTTATATTCACGATTTTGGACAGTGAATTATCCGTTAAATTAAAAGTGCAGAAAGAATGAATTTTGTTAGAGTGTTATACTCGTGATTTTGGACAATGAATAATATATTAAATAAAATGGATATTTTTAGGAAGTGGTATTTTAAATGGAGTAAAATGGTTTGAAGATGTTTTAAAATGTATCAAGTATCAAAACCATATATTTCAACATTCATTGTTGAAATAGACGTTTTCGAGAAGTACAGAAAATGATGGACTATAACACTGTTGTTATAGGAAATGATTTTCGAAAGGCAATGTTTTGTATAGTATATGGGATTTATATATCTATTTTATTTTCGAATCCCTATACTAGTGATTTTGGGTTGTCGTAACGATGTTTTACGCAACATTCGTTTTGACCCAAATAAATGTGTTTAAAGAGAATGTTTTCCTTAAAGAATTAAATATATACTTAACCGTGATTTAAGTATATGTAATATTTTCTAAATGTTGAAAATAAATAGAATTGTGAATTACTTATTATTAAATAAGTATATGGAAATGTTTTCCGATATTGAAATGGTTTTGAGAATTATATCTTTTTAAAGATAATTTGAAGTGAATATTTAGCAAGTGGTTTAATTAATAAAAGATTAATTAAAAGGGCCTAGTGATTGTGTATGATGCTAAATATTTATTTGTTTGTTTGATAGTTAAATAACTGACTATAAAATTTGGCCATTTTAGCTCCTTGACTTGATGTGGGAACTATTTAGTCGTACACTTAGTAAGTAGCCTTCTATGTTGGCTTTATTATCGTTTGATTTAAGGATGATGATTCATATAGTGCAGAGTATTACTCCAATCTGTCGAGCTTTCTTCTTGGCCCGAAGGATAGCAAGTTGAAAGTTGAAGACGTGATAAATCTATGAGACTTAGTTGTTGTATGAGGTTGGGAAACGCTTTTGCATTGTTGTTGCGAAGAGACCGAGATCAGATTTATCTGAAAACCACTTTGGACCAACATTTATGGGATGATTGTGCGGGTTGGTTATGATGATATTGATATTCAGGATTTTCATAGTGTGGGACTGCTTGTTGATCGTTTGGGGTTAAAATCCCAATATACATATAGTAGTGGTGGTCTCATCATTATGAAATATCCAATGCAAGGATTATTCACTACTAATCCTAGGGATTTCCCTACAGGATGTGGTAGGAAAGTATATTCGGTTTGTCCTATTCCTGGACAACTTGAATGGATGTTTGTCTGACATTGCATTTCTAAATATTATGTACATTGGTTTTCACAAACGTACACCAGTGGTGGCGGAGAAGGCAACTTCTCTTAGCTTAACACCCTCCTTGAGACATATGAGCTTAAGGGTTGTATTTTTATGGAAGGCAATTAGTGGTCAACAGAAATAGTTATGTGGCATTCAAAGTGATGTGATTGTGATTCATGGAAGGTAATCGTTATCTCAGGCCTCATCAACCGAAAATGACCAAAACATGGTTAGATGTGACAAGGCTAAGTGGGTCGCTCCCATTTGGGTGTGATCCTCCTCTTCTAGATATATCTTTACACATTATGATGTCGTGTCGATTATTATGGTTTGTATGCTTCGAGGGCCCTCGGTAAAGGTCGATAACGGCCGAAGGATGTCATATTCGGTACCATCTAGTTATAGAGGTAGGCCGGTCTTGTATTCGTAGAGGACAGATGTTCTATGCCTCGAAATATCCATCTAGAGGTATACCGATTCAAAAGGTAGTCCCTTCACCTGATCATTTGTATGGAAATCCAAACTCCACTACGTGCTTGCCATTTTGATTGTATTACCCAATTGGTCTATATGTTGGAATTAAATCAATGTAACAATTTCCGCTATGATTAATATTATTTGTATACTAAACACTAGTATAATATCGGATTATTTGATATAAGATGTTTCAGTTATCGTAAGGCAAAAACATGTCGGTATTTATATGTGGACTTAACTTATGAGATACTTTTGTTTTGATAAAGGAAAAGTTTGGTAATTTAATAAATTCAGTCGAGTGTGTTTCTCACGCTGGTTTAGCAGACTGATCTGGGTGTTCTTCCCTTTCAATTCTCGGGTCAGATCGAGTATATTTACAGGTTCAGTTTTGGTGCTTTTGGAGCTTCAGTAGGAGAGCTGGAGATCTCCATTCCGTATACACGTATGTGTTTTGTTTGATTATCCGCTGCAATGTTGCTTAGTTGTTATATATTATTGGTAATTGTGAGGAAAAGTTGTTATAACTGTCCAGCTAATAATTATTGTTTGATTGTTGAACTCTGATTAATATATGTATATATACAGTTTCTATTTTGTAAAGATCATTGATATGATATTATATATTTTCCGCTGCGATGCGAGATTCTGTATTGTTCTGTTTGGCTCTATCTTCTATTTTTCTTCTCTTCTTCTCTCTTCTTTTCTTTCTCTTGACTTTCCATCAGTTGGTGCTTTTTGGGTCGGACATGTATGGATTATTATCGATTCAAAGGGTACGGATTTACGGGTCGTGACAGCTGGTATCAGAGCTTAGATTTTGTATATTCCTAAGCTTGGATGTGTACTTAATATAGATAGGGATAGAAGTACCCAAGATTGAGTTTGAGTATATTATATATATGAGCGCTTATTTGTTAGTGATATAAAAATGTTTTATATTGTGTTTACTTATCTGTTGAGCTGTTTATGAATTTTGGTCGGTATGTGGGACGCCATGTTATCGATAGAGGTTTCCAAAGACTTAAACGAGGCAAGTCGACATAATGTCATTTTAAATTAGGTAAATGAAATAATTTTACCTCGATTATATTTTATATATAAAGAAACAATTTTTTTTGAATACATTAAAGTGTATATAAATGAATTGTTTGGTTGTTTCAAAATGTAAATATATAAGCTAATAAAAGCTGTTTGAATAATCTAAATAAAAACAACAACTGTAGAAGAATAAATTATATAAGCAAATGAATTATAAGTATGAAATTATAATTAATATGACGTACAATTGTGAAAAAATCTTATATATGATAAATGAAACATTTGAGTTATAAATAAAAATGAATTTAAACTAAGAGTTTGAAATTTTGAATTCTGTTGATTTTGAAAGTTATTTTTCAAAGTTAAAGAGGTTATATTATTATAAATCTAAGTAGGATAAATAAATTTAGAATGGTCATATATAAGTAAAGTGAAATAGTGAAATTATATAAGTGAAGATTTATAAATTTGATTTACAAAATAAAGGATTTTTGAAAGAATATAAAGCACTGAATTCACTAATGTTGCTGGGAAATAATAAGGGTGATGACTGCAGCATCGTCAGTATCATTTTTGAGTTTCTGTATGATGGATTTGTTACCAATTTGAAATTGAAACTAAAGTTTTGTTTTGATAAACAAATTTGATTTAAAATCCAATTTGTAATTGATAAATATAAGTAAAATGAATTTGGACTTACAGTATGGAAAAAAAGGTTTAACTTCGGTAAAGTTGAAATAAATTGAGTTAGTATAATAAAATATATGATTTGAAATTTAAATAAAGGAAAGTTAAATAAACTGAATTGGATTTTGACTGGATTGGATAAATTATTGGAATAAAAATTAAACATAAGGGGTAAGTGATTGTATAATATGAATTTAGAAGTTTAAATAAATAAGTTGTATAGCTTATGAAAATGAGAAAAGTTAAGTAAAACCAATTGTTAAAATGGTTAAACAATTTTGGTTAAGCAAAACAAAATCTAAATTTTAATAGTGGAGTGAATTTAAGTTGTATAGTGAATGTAAATGCAAGTGAGAATGAAATGAAACATAACTCAAGTGATGTTGAATAAAGTTGATTTTGGTATCAAAGTAAATTAATAAAGTGAATTGAATGAATGTGAACTTGAGTTATATAAAGAAATTCAACTTTAATTGTTGAATGAATTAGCAATTGAAATGAAATATGAATTGAATTTTAATCAACCGAATATAAATAAATTAATTTGGAATAATGGATGTTAGTGTAAATTCATTAAACAACAAATGAAATTGGGAATTGAAATAATAGAATGAAAGTCAATTAGTATTAAACCAAAATGAATGTTGAAAGTGAAGTAAATAAATCTTGTTATGATTGGATATACATAGATTGTTAGATGGGTGTTAGTTGATTGTATGGAAATTCATATGGAATTGAATTAACAAACTGAAAGTAAAATAATTGAATTCAAATTGAAAGTGAAGTAAGAAAAAATATAATTGAACTTGATTTGATTCGGAAGTGAATAAGCTTGAATGTAAATTAGTGAATGTAAACTAACTGAATATGAATAAATTAATGTTAATAAAATCCAATGTTAATAAATCAAATGTGATTTAAATTAAAAAATCAATTCAATGAAAATTAATAAGAAGTGAATGTATATTGATTTGGTAATGGAGTTATTGGATGTTAGTTGGATGATAGTTGTTTGATGGCTAGTTGATAGTTGTTTGATGGTTGGATTTATTGCTTTTGATGGCATTTTCTATGTTGGCATATATAGTTGTTGTATTGATATATGTTGCATATTGATATTACTTTTTCATATATACATGTTCTCATTTGTTTATTGAGTATTTAGTAGGTGCGTATGGCGCTTGTTTCGCATTTGGAGCTTGCTTTCGCACTATATTAGCCGTATATGCTCTCCAATAATATATAAGGTACATATCTCAGATTACATATCGTACTTTTTTACTTTTTTCCCTAGGGGATGCCTCATCCCCGAAGATGAGATGTATGTTTGAGATATATATATATATATATATATATATATATATATATATATATATATAATGTTGTGATCCTACTACGATCGAACCACGCAAAGGGGACGCCGGTGAAATTTTTCGAAAATTTGAGGTATTAGAAATTTTTGAGAAATTTGGAAAAATTGTGATAACTGTACTTTTGGATTTTGAGTTATAAAATTTAAATGAATCTAGTGGTTTTGAAAAGATAACTAATATGGATTTGAAAAATTAGAAAAGTTTTTATAAGAAGTTTAACGAATGGATTTTAGAAAAAATTAAAAGTTTAAATGATTTGATTTCAAATTTGAACAAAATGATTATGGAAAAGTTAATGGATTTTGTGACCTTTTCTTACTTGGTAATTTCGAGGACGGAATTCTTTTGAGTAGGGGAGAATGCGATGACCCAGAATTTCTGTCATTTGAAATTCATATATTTAATTGATTTTAAATGTTCACAAGTTAAATTTTATAAGCTGAATAAATAATATTCGAATATCTTGATTTAATTGGATAATTAAATTGTTAGATTAATATCTGAAATTGAGGAAAATAATTGAAATTTGAATTAATGTCAATAGAAATGATTTATAAAGTTTAATTAGATTCTATTTGAATTAGAATAGTGATAGTTAACTTTTGAAATATTAAAAGTTAATTTGTAGAAATTTAATATTTTAATATTTAATTAATGAGTAATAATAGTCATTTTTCAAACAGTCTTGTATTTTGACGAAACCAGTTTCATTGGATCTGTAATGTTATATTATTGTAAGGTTTCAAATTTCATATCCATCGGATTTACGGTTTGTCCGGATTAAGCTAAAACGCGTAGAAATTCGTTTAAGTAAATTTGAAATTTAAATAGTCGATTCGAAACCAATCTTACAAATGCGATCGAATTGGCTCTTGATATATATTCCATAATACTTCGAATAGGGGTAAACATTATAAACGTCAGGCAACAAGCTTCGTTTCGAGTTCGAAAAATTTCCGGATGAATAGTGTCGTAAAATTTTCTAGAAAAGGACCTAGATTTTTCTATTTTCACTAAAAACCCTAAGGATTAGAACTAGCCGCTATTTTCGTTTCCACGGCCATAAATTGCCGACCTTCTCCTCTTATTCTCTATCAATCCGTAAAGAATTAGCAAATACTTTCAACTACAAACTCGAAGAGGATCATGAGAGCTTCCAGTCTATACGGATGTGATCGATTTTGGAGCAGCAAATCATCGACAAACTATTCACAAATGCCGTGCATTCACACGCATTTGTCGAGGATATGTGGTGGTCGAGTTGGACCGATCATCGGCTAGTGGCAGAGCAAGTGGTGGCCGTTTGTCTGGCAAAGCTCGATCGTCTTCAAAATCAACAGTGGTGGAGCGTAAATTCAAACAAGATCGGTGGCTAATGGGTTCGGTAGCGAATGTAACCTGGAAGAAGAATGAAAAGGTATGACCGCGAACTGGTTTTGGGAAATGAGCGGCTTGGATGAGTTCTAGGGTGAGAAATAAAAAAAAATTGAAATTGAATTTATATATTTTTTAATTCGTATAAACTTTTTAACGTAATAACTTCCTCATATGAGGTCCGTTTTTGACGAAATAAATTGCGTTGGTTCTGTATTGACGAGCACTACATTTTATCTTGTTTGGAGTTGATTGGAGATGGTGTGAATTTTGGGTGAAATTAAACGCCTGTTTAATTTTATTCAGAATAAAACACTGCATCAGCTATTGAAACCAAAGTGAGTACAACTCACTCTTTCCGACTCACGTATATATTTTTATAAGTGTGAATAAATATTAATTATGATGATTGATGATTGTTTCGGATGATATACGTTATATTAATTGGTATTTGAATATATTCCTTCCTATTGGAGTAGATGACCCTACACGTTCCCGTGTATGAGCGAATGACCCTTTGTACGCGCGTCTGCCATGAAGCGGACATTGTATATATTTTCTAATACGTATATTTGGTGCAGGTGACAGATTGGAGGGATCCAACTGGATTCCTCACCAGCATTGATTTATTTACAGATATTGTTATATATTCTGTTATCATATGATATATGATGTTTTGGATGCCGTGATTGATGTATTTAGTGCTGTTACAATAGTGGGCATATGTTGGAGTTTTAAAAATATTTAAAGTGATGATTTTGAATTAGAAAGGATTTTCAAGTGATTTTGAAAATAGATGTTTTATCAATTTTTGAATGGTTAAAGAAAGGAATTCATTTTAAATAAATAAATAGTTATAATTATTATGCTATAAAAATTATGATTTTTTTAAAATGTAGAGATAACTATTTTGTAAAATAGATTAAATTGATATTTTTGGACTTTTTATAAATGGTTTATATAGAAGATTTATAAAATTGATATTTTATAAATTAAAATATTGGAATTATTAAACGGATTTTTATAAGTGTTAAAATGTAGTATAAATGAATCTTATAAGTAAATAAGATTTATAGATTTACGAAATTGTGAAGTTATAAAAAGAATGAATTTCTAAATAAATGATTTATAAGTAAATTAACTTAAAATTAGATTTTTAAATGTAAATGAGATATACATAAAATGTGATAATTAAGGGATTTTATATATTGAAGTTTTTATAAAAATATAAAATGTGAATTATAATCATTGATTTATAAATCTGAAATCGATTGAATTTAATAAGTTAAATATAGAAGTATATTAAAGGAATTATATCCATGATTTTGGACAATGGATAATCCTTTATATTAATTTGCAATAGTAATGAATTTGGTAAAGGAGTTATATTCACGATTTGGGACAGTGAATTATCCTTTAAATTAAAAGTGTAGAAAGAATGAATTTTGTTAGAATGTTATATTCACGATTTTGGACGGTGAATAATATATTAAACGAAATGGATATTTTTGGAAAGTGATATTTTACATGGATTAAAATGATTTGAAGATGTTCTAAAATGTGTCAAGTATCAAAACAACAGATTTCAACATTCATTGTTGAAATAGACGTTTTCGAGAAGTACAAGAAATGATGGACTATAACACTATGGTAAAGCAAATGATTTTCGAAAGAAAATGTTTTGTATAGTATATGCGATATATATATCTATCTTATTTTCCCATCCCTATATTAGTGATTTTAGGTTGTCATACGATGTTTTATGCAACATTCGTTTTGACCCAGTTAATGTGTTTAAAGAGAATGTTTTCCTTAAAGAATAAAATATGTACTTAATTGTGATTTAAGTATATGTAATATTTTCTAAATGTTGAAAATAGATAGAATTGTGAATTACTTATTATTAAATAATATATGGAAATGTTTTCTAATATTGGAATGGTTTTGAGAATTATATCTTTTAAAAGATAATTTGAAGTGAATATTCAGCAAGTAGTTTAATTAATAAAAGATTAATTAAAAGAGCCTAGTGATTGTATATGGTGCTAAATATTTGTTTGTTTGTTTGATAGTTTAATAACCGACTATAAAATTTAGCCATTTTAGTTCCTCGACTTTATGTGGGAACTATTTAGGCGTACACTTAGTACGTAGCCTTCTGTGTAGGCTTGATCATCATTTGTGTTAAGGATGATGATTCATATACACAGAGTATTACACCAATCTATTGAGCTTCCTTCTTGGCCTAAAGTATAGCACGTTGAAAGTTGGAGACGTGATAAGTCTATGAGATGTAGTTGTTGTGTGAGGTTGAGAAACGCTTTGGCGTTTTTTGATGCGAAGAGACCGGGATCAGATTTATCTGAAAACCACTTCGGACCAACATTTTTGTGACGATTGTGCAGGTTGGTTATGATGATATTGATATTGTCACGACCGGTTTTTCGACTTCCTAAAGTTGACAATAATACATTCACTGTATAGAGTGCCGAGCAATCGGATGTCGGAAAATACCTGACCGTAAGGGAAAAAGAAGAAGAGGTAAAAGAAGAAATGGAAAACAACAGCATAGAATCTCACAATCAAAGTGGAACAAAATATAGTATACAAATATCAGTATTTATACAAAAAAAGCTGTAACTATCAATAAATATACAAGATATCAGAGTACACAAATCTGGACAGTTATAATAACTGGTCCTCAAATATTGTCTGTACAGTGTATAATACACAGTGGAATATACTCAATACGTCCTTGCCATCCAGCTTGTCTCCTGAGCTCTAGAATGTCCGAACCTGAAAATCAGTAATACTCAGTCTGATTTGAGCATTACAATAAAGTAACACCCAAGCCAGGTTGGAAACCAGCGTGAGAAAATCTCTTTAATTTGAGATACTAAAGCTGTAAAAACGTATTTGAAAATCAAGGTAACTCGTCCAACATTACGAGTTCTTATTGTATGACCAACACTTGTTGCCAAATCCATTATTTAAAATAATATATAAGTGTAGGCACTTGTCCAAAATAGTCGGATTTGCTTAATTTACTTAATTCCAGCCTATTTGATTCCACAAATCCAACCCGTAAAGATTGAAGTAGTTATTAAATCGAAGTGGTTCCAATTTAAAACTATTCATAGACCAGATTAACTAGTCACACAAAATCATTAATTTACTTAAAATAGAATTGGCTAATTATTTTCAAATCATGTTTAATTATTATTAAAGTAATTACAATCCATTTTATTTATTCTAATTAAATAACTAGAATTAACTAATAATTAACAAATATAATTAACTTATGACTTTTAATAAATTAAAGGTTTAAGTCATTTTAATTCAACATTAACTATTAACTAATTACACCATTTATTTACCTTAGTAAACCTTAGTAATTAATAAATAATTAACATATATATAATTACCTTAACTTAAATAATTTTAAATAATTTTATTTATCCTAGCCATTACCAATTCTAAGGTTTAAGTTAACTTAAGGTTTTTTTAGATTACTTTATTTAGATAACCATAACTACTTACTTTGAAACCATTTTCTTTTCTCTTTCTATCCATTTTCTTCTTTCCAAAAATCCAATACTTTTACTTTTGATATCTCAAAATATCCAAAATATATTTAGTCAAACCATGGCATTCAATAGCTTCAATTTTCAACATAATCTATCATGAATTATCAAATAAATCAAAATCACAGACAATAAAAATAAATTTCAATATTTTCGAGAAATTCAGTTGGATCCCTCCAACCTGTTTTCCTACATCCACATATGTTATCACAATATAAGAATACGAATCCCACTGAGAGGGGGATATCGCAGTATAAAGGGTCATCCACTATTATGCGGGGCGCATAAGGTCTCATCCGCTATATAATGCGGGAATATCAATCACTCCAATATATATATATATATATATATATATATATATATATATATAATATCACATCCCGGCTGATAATAAATTACCAATTCAAGCAATCAACCAATAATTTTAATTTTAACTATTTAAATTAACCAGAAATCCAATTTGAGTGATATTGACTCACCTTTCACTTTTAGTTTGCAATCTGATCCAAACCAGCTTGTCTCTCCTCGATTTTAGACCTTGTATAAACATCAAAAGTTTTATTAATACTTGAAATCATCGAACAGTGAATTGCCCTTAATTTAAACTAATAATTTGGTTTTAAACTAATAATTTAATTTTTAACTAATTCCCCTTTTTCTTTTAATAACTAAAAATAATTAAATAAGTTAATCACCATAATACGTATTTATAAAATAAACTTGTAATTAAAAATGTGTATATATGTATATTTATTCCCTTTTCGTTTTAAAACTACATATACCAAAAATTACCTTTATACATTTTAAAAATCAAATCTTTCTATAAATTCCCAGAATTTTAACTATATATATAATCTTTCTGTTTTCTGTAAATATATATAAATTTGCATATATATATATAACGTGACTCTACTGCAATAAATTTTCTTTTCTTCTGTACATACACACACGTACACATATATATTTATTTAAATTGAAAAATAAAATAATTTACACCTCATGGTTCCTCCTCTTGACAACCATAATTATCACAATTGGCTGCGCCGCCGACGAGTTCCAAAGGTGCGAGCTGCATCGGAGATGCCCCTCTAGCTTCCATCATCGATCTCCTCCCTCCCATGCTTACATGCCGAGCTCCATCGTGATCTCGCTGCTAAAAAGTCTGACATCGCCACCCATCGAGATTCACTCGAATCGAACTCGCGAACACAAATTCATGTGCATGCCACCCCTCCATCTCTACCGACATCCCTAATGCCTCCTCCAGATCGAATATGCGAATTAACTTCAGATGGTCGCCACCCCACCATTGTCTCGCGCACACATCAAGCTGATGCCGATATCTCGATCGAATTCGATCTTGCCTTCAAACTTGAATCAAAATAAGTTCTTGATTTCACCCAAGTACCCATTGCTCGAATCGATTTCAAGAAATCGATTGAAGGAAAGAATGGGATTTGATGATTTTGTTCTTTTTTACTATCGAACGAATCCCCCTTCTTTTTTCTCTCTAAGCGAATTTGATTTTGATTTTTTTTAAACTGAAATGGAGAGGAGAGGACTAAAAGGAGGGGAACGATTTTTATTTGGCCATTTTCTTCTTTAGGACGATCGGTTGAAAAAAGAAAACTCGATCGTTGTTTTAAATTAACGGAGGGAGGCAAGAAACGACGTGGGCGTGCTACAGACAATTAGCTATAGTAATGGTGAATTGAAAGGAAAAAGATTTGATATGGAAATAAATGAAAAGTTCTGATGTGAAAAATTGACCAGTCAACTTATATATAAATTATTTAAATTTAAATTTAAATTTCTTGATTTCGCAATCTAAAATTTCGACATCCTAGCGAGGCGTGCCATCAAGCGTTTATAATGTAATATCCCTATTTTGAACTCAAAGGAAAAGGTTTCGAGTCCTAGTTCGATCATATGAAGAAGATAGCTTTTTGGACCCATTATTATATTGAATTTCGATATAGATTTCAGAGCGATTATAAACCGTACAGCCACATGATAACTCCAAATACCATGAAAATTGAATTCCAATAATAATACACTATTACGCATCCAATGGAACATGTTTCATCGAAATCCGAGACTGTGCCTTGGAAGGCTATTTTTAAATGTCAATTTAAACAACATATTTTTAAAACCGAACAAACTACTTCCATATTCAATTTTAAAGCTTCCATTACCTTCAGTATTATTAATATAAATTTTGTAAGCCTTCAGTTTTTTTTAACGAGCTTAAAACCAAGATTCAATATTTTATCCAATTTCCAATCATTAAATTCAACAATTTAATTATCCAATAATTGGTTACATTCAAAATTCAAGTTAAAAATTAACCTTTTAAATATTTAAAATTGATTCCAATTTAAAATATCCAAAATTTTGGGTTATTACATTCCTCCTCCTTAAAAGAATTTCGACCCCGAAATTGCTAGTCAATAAAAATGGTCACCACCCATTAACTATTTCCTAAAACCAAACAGCTTTAAACAACTCCTTAAAACATCTTTTGACCACTATTACCCTTACTAACTCTCCAAACTCAACCTTAGACTCCAAATGATATTATTTACTCAATAATTTCAAGTTATAGTTTAAGTTCAAATTTTAAACTATCAAAAAATTTCTAACTACCTAAATTTTCAAAACATTTCGCCAGCGTCTCCTTTGTGTGGGTAGCTCGGAACAACTACAAAATTCCTCTTTGGGCCCCATATTTTCAAAAGAAAACAAAAGCTAAGTGACTAGATCAGAAAACTATCAATTTTCATATGCCAATTTGAAATACATACCTTTTTATTGAGCAATTCAATTTATCTCCTGAAACCAAAACACCAATCTTCTTTTGCTTTTATATACAAGTATCCTACTTAGTAATAATGTAAAGACCTGTTTTCCCGTACCTTTTGAATCGACAATAAACCACACATGTCTAACTCAAATTGCACAATAAGACAGATCTTTAAGGGTGATTACAGAAAAGTAGACAGAATAGAATCTCACAAGAATGGAATAACATATAATATTGAACAAATATTTTTACAGCGGAAAACTTTTAAATACATATATCAGAGTCTAACCTAAATTCAGCTTGGACAGTTATAAAACCAGCCCTTACAAATGCTGACAAACATCAAACAAAATACACTAAGCAAAGCGGATAACAGAATATCTCCATACGTCGATGAATTTCTCCAGCTCTCCTCTGGAAACTCCAACCGTCTTCGACTATCCTGAAACTGCTCGGATCTGATCCGAGTACTGAAAATACCCGGATCAGACTTGATAAACCAGCATGAGAAAACTCAACAATAGATGACAGTGTCATATATCAGCCTTTGGATAAAATTCTTTGAAAATAAAGAGTATCTCATAAGACCACGCTCACACATAAACACGGATGGGTTTTTACCTTATGATAACTAAAACACTTTTATATTAAAACATTTGATATTATTTCTAATGATATCCCTTTGAAAACATTTGCAAATAAACTTATTAATCTTATCCGAAATTGTTACATTGATTAAATTCCAGCATAATAGGTTTACAATCAAGTCCGTAGGTTCTTATTGGAGAATGGATTTCCATATAAATGACCAGGTGCAGGATCTACCTTCCGAAATGGGTACACCTCTATATGGATGTCCCGAGGCGCAGAACATCTGCCCTCTACCAACACAAGACCGGCCTACCTCTTTAACTAGATAGTACCGAGTATGTCATCCCCCGGTCGTTACCGACCTTAACAGAGCGCTCGTTTTCCATACACCACATTAATTAACATCTCGAACATCATAGCAGGAAGAAATATATCTAGAAGGGGATGATCATACGCTAATTGGGAATGACCCACTTAGCCCTGTTGCATCTAATCCTGTTTCGGTAATTTCCGGTTTGATGAGGCTTGAGGTCACAATTACCTTTTCACATAGCACATATCACATCTTTGAATGCCACATTGTCATTTCCGTTTAACTACTAATTACCTTCCACAAAAATACAACCCTCGAGCTCGAACGTCTCAAGGAGGGTGTTAAGCTAAGAGAAGTTGCCTTCTCTGCCACCACTTATGTACGTTTGTAAAAACCAATGTACATAATCGTTAGAAATGCAATGTCAGACAAACGTCCATACAAGTTGTCTAGGAACAGGACAAACCGAAGGCACTTTTCTCGGCCATTATTAGGCGAGAAGCACTTGCAATCCGCAAAATCTCCATCATGAGGAGACCACTGCTATATATAACACTATATTGGGTGCGACCCAGAGAAAATCAACAAGCAGTCCTCACGCTATGAAGATCCACGGTCTTCAATAATCATCGTCTTCAACATGTCTTCACGTTCGAATGTATACATTAGTTCGAAGTGGGTTTCGGATAGGAATTAACCAAATCCGACTCCGGTTCCTTCGAAATCCAATCATCGATAAAAGTGAATACGGGTATATAGGATTTGTTAAGTCTTTTTTCACTTAAATTCTTTTCTGATGATTTCGAAATCTCTTTCTTTTAACTTAGGATAATTCTAAGTAATTCATTCTTTTGCTTTGGAAAATATCTCAAATTTTCTTTTTTAACTTTCAATCAAATCCTTTAACTTTTAGGCGGGTCAAAAACAATGTTATTTAAGACATCATTTACGATAAACCCTAAATCAATCGTAACAAACATTTTTGAGTAAATAGGATCGTAGAAATCATTCATTTTGGAGATTATTTAACTTTTGGATAATATCAATCTTCTTTTAATTTGGAAAACTTAATACAGAATCTTTTTATTTAAAAGCATCCGGACTTTTCTTTCGATCTGTTCCACCCATCGCCTAAGAAAAGAAAACATAGGTAAGGTAAGTTCAGGGCATTGGTTGCTTCATTCCTAACCTTAGTTAAACACCTTATTTTATCTTCCCAGATCTCACAGGCGGGACAAATGTACTAGTCGTTTCCGCGTACTTAGATTTTCAACTTTATTTTGGAATCGCTTATAAATATCCCAAATTATCTTTCAAAATGCTTAATTATCCTTTTTAAAATATTCACATTTTATTCTAGAAAACGTCGTTACATTTAAACTCATATTCCAAAAGTTATAGAATTCGCAACTTAAAAGTGCTGCGGAAAGTGCTAAATAAGCTTATTTTCAAACAACTTTTAAACATTCGATAATTCATATTTTCCAATCCAAATCTCTTTTAAATCATTTAAATAGATTTATCAAATTTATTCCATATTTTTTCATAATTAAAAACATCCATTTAAACAGATTTTCTATTACGGTCATAAAACTGCACCAGCGCGATTTTTCTGGAAAATTGATTTGGACTTAATTCAAAATTTATTCATCGAAACTTTGATTTTCTTTCTTCATTTAGAAGATATGTATATAATAGTCCGGAATTTTCTTATCTCGAAGAATTCCGAGCTATATTTCACTCTACACATTCATTTAAACTTTCAGCGCGAAATCGCGAACTACCGTTGCACGACGCGTCTAGTTTTAACTTATTTTTCAATACTTGAAATAATCAATTCAAATTAGATTTCAACACTTATAAAATCATTAGAAACCATTTTAAATCAATATTTTCACTTTTTAAAGTATTTAAAATATGTTTTCACTATTACCATATTATAAAATTATTATATTCACATTATATTAATATTCAATTTTAAATTCCAATTTCAACTCTATTTCAATTCTAATCTCAAATTAAACACATTAAAACTTAGATTTCAAATCTAATTTCAATTTAAACTTCAATTTAATCTCAAACTAAATTTCACTTTTTCAAAATCGATTTTAATTTCAATTTTACTATTCATCATAATCTCATTTTCTAATTAACTATCCTTTTCAAATCCGATTCACTTCAAATTTCAAATTCTCTTTCATTTTAACTTTAATTTCACTTTTAAATGAAAAGAGACTTATTTTTCCACAATTTCTCATATTACTAAGATATGGTCTTACTAAACAAAGTGATTACTTAACTAATAGGAATTTGATATCCAAAATACAGAACAACCATACAACACCCATATAACATCAATATTTTCCATACGGTAAATGTCATAACATTACTACGGATCATCCAACATATTCAAACATTCAATCAAACATCCATATCATCAAATGTTGATTATTTAACATAACAATTTAGCATGAAAATCAATATAATTTAAAAGCGGTGAGAATTTCTCACCTTCATATCCACTTCGTCAATCTTTAATATGAGATACGCGTTTCTCGCTAATGTGTTATTTCCAACGTCTTGATTTTTGTCGTTTCCTTTCCAAACGCTTTTGTTTTCCTTTCTTTTTCTTTCTCTTTTCTTTTTTTCTTTTTTTGTATGGAGGGGGTGTATATGGCTCGGCTAGGGGGTGCATGACCTAGGGAGGAGGGTACGGCCTAGGTGGAGGTGGGTAGGTGGTTTGGAGGGCTAGGCCATGGTGCTTTTGGGCTCGGCCTTGGGCTTTGGGTGTAGGCCGTGGGTTTGGGAAGGGGTATGTGGGTGTAGGGGTGATGAGGAGGTGGGTAGGTGATTTTGGAGAGAGGTAAGGTGGTTTAGGTGAAGGTGTGGCTTGGTTTTGGTGGTGAAAAGTGATGGTGTGGTGATGTGGAGGTGATAATTTGAAAGTAGAAGAGAATGAAGGTGGAAGAAAGGTTGGATGCCATGGAAATGAAGGTGAAGAAGAAGAGAAAGTGGAGAAGAAGGAAGGAATGAAATGCGAGAAAGTGGAAGGTATGGATGCTTATTTACATTTGAGCTTTGGATGGCAAATGGCTAAAATACCTTTCTCTGCTTTTTGACTTTTTTATTTACTTTTATACCCTTGATTTGACCTTTGCTTAATGGAGAAGAAATATTTTGATTTGAATTTGTACTTAAGAAATGATGTTTGGATTTGATTTATGTACTTATGAAATGATTTTGCCTCTTTTTCCTACACTTTTAAAATGTTAAAATAATATTTGCTCATTTTCCATGCATACACATCACATCTCATTAATGTGATTTGAATTTGTGAAATGATTACTTTCTTTTCTTTCTTAAAGTTTGTGTTTTAAATGGAAGACTTTTGCATTGATTTGACTATCATTAATGGTGGAAATGATGGTTATGGAAAAGTGTGTTAAGAGGTAAAGAGGTGTCACATTCTTATGGTTTTAGTTGTTAAATCATTTATTTTTGCTCCTTTTCCATATAGATTAATAACATCTCATTAATGATGATGGAAAGTATGTGTAAGGAGATAAAAGGTGATGGAAAGTATGTGTAAGGAGATGAAAGGTGATGGTAAGTTTGCTTTTTAATTACTTAACTTTTAAGTATGCTTATTATATTATGAAAATATCTTAGATATTTTCTTATCTTTTGATGTGACTAATTGTAAAGTGTTTTAAAAGTTTGTATTTATGCATTTGTATAAGGTAGAAAAAGTATCAAGTTGCAACAACTTGTCGATAACTTGTTTTGGTTAAAAACGGCGTTTTTTGACGACAAATTATACAGTCAGAATTTGATGTTTTTATTAAGCTATATATTGAAGTAAACCAAACTTTAAAATGAACTTTTTTCTTCTTTAAATAAAATAAAACAAGTCTCTTTATATTTTAAAATCATATTTATATAATATCAAAATCTTTAATTTTACAGTGTGTGTAAAAACTGACAAAATGCGACAGATTTTGGTTATTTTTGTAAAACGAATATTAACAAACTTTTAAATATTTTAACATACTTTTATTATCTTTATTAGATGTTTTAAATAATATTTACCTTTTTAAATAAATATTTAAATCCATTTATTTAAGCATTTATTTATTATTAGCAAAACTTAACTTTTATCGATTCGTTTCAAAATTCAAATTTATATTTTTTTAATTTATTAACTATAAAAATTGATAATTGTTATTATATATAATATATTTATTTAAGATTTAAACTCCTTTTAAATTTAAATTGAACGAAATCTTTTTTTTTCGAAGTAGCGAAATTACGGGTCGTTACATTCTCCCCTACTTAAAAGCATTTCGTCCTCGAAATGAAATAAAAGATAAAGGAATCTATCCATACCCATCTCCTCAAATAATTTGGCTTATTTCTACTGATGATAGAAAAGAAGAAGATCGATATCATAACAACACAAAAAAAGATGATGTCAAACATACATACCAAGATTTTCCACACTAACCTGAGTACTTATCACGTACTTACGATTATATACATATACATCAAGTCAAACTCCTATTGTACTCATCCTAGTGCATATTGCACACTTAAGATAATATATGCAACAACCAAACAAAACTATACATCCAAAAACAACCATACTGATACTAATGCATACATCCACATAACTCATCCTCTGTCCCGAGCATGTACTATACCCGAGGTCTATATATATACATGCCAAAACATCAGTTTAACCACTATATCTTAGTGCCTACTATTTGAGATAACTGTCTAACTACTATGTAGACAGACCCAACACATCATACTATATGTGATATTTGATTCGATCTATTATTTGAATTCACAACTTTTCTTCCGAAATAGTATCGATTCTCCGATTTTCTAGTGCGGAATTTGATCAGACTTCTTAATCACAGACCCTTGCTTTCCTTGCATAGCTCTCAACTATGATAGAAAACTTGTGTACATAGTCATAAACTCTCATCAATGTTCGCCATCAAGAATCGAGTGATAAATCCTTTTTCGGATTGGTGTAAACACCTCAAAGTTCTGTACTCAAATCTTAGATCAAAATTTGTAGGCCCAAAATGATCTACGTTTAACTTATGTACTTATTCACATTCATCTTTACCTAAAACATTTTTTTCAAAGCTTCTATTAATCCAAGTTTATTTCACAACAAATTACCTTTTACTAAATCCATTATTACTTAAGCATACAAATATGACTTATACTTGTATAATATACCTTACTTCCTAAGAGTATATATACATATCCCTAATCTTCAAACCATCATTACTTCAATTAGGGTCTTCAACAAATGTGGAATTCTATTATTCCAAACAAATAAGTTTTAAAACTCAATCCTTAGTTTTCTTTACTAAGGTTTTCATTTAACTAATATTACTTATCCAATCCATATATTAATAAGATAACTTTACTAAGTGTACATCCTTTTTCTCACTGATTCTATGATTAACTACTTAACTTATTTACCTATCCATTTTCTAAATCAAAATTCTTAAATCCATCAAATACCTTATAGTCAAATTGTGAAACTTAATTCACTTGGTATTTGTTACTTAAACATTTTCATCCAACAATCAAACTACTAACCATATTTTTCAAAAATATCCACTTCTATTCTTACTTCATTTTGAATTACAAATTTACCCTAAATGTATCACTAATCCAAAGTTTTATATTAGGATGACATTTCTTATATCTCTTATTCCTAAATTTCACCTTGATTTTAACCTAGTCAAAGTGTCTAAATTTCAAATTACCTTATCTCCTGTATAAGTTATAGAACTTACCCTTTCATATTATATTTACCCAAAATCTCAATTTAGGTTTATCTTTTTCTATCTTATTGACAAGAATTTTTCTAAGTATGCATTTTCTTTTTACCTTCTCTAATTACAACTTCTAGCTTCAATATTATCATCAAATATCTTATAATCAAATTTGTGAATTTTACTTCACAAGATATTCGTACTTAGCTTTTAAATTCATCCATTATGATAATTACTTAATCATTATTATTTCTTAATACTAAATATCTAAGGGCATGTGATTAAAGTTTTAAATTCTAGCTTTCAACTAATTGATTATATATGGAATATCTTACAGTCAAATTGTGCAATTCTAATCACAAGATATTCATATTTTAGTTTTACTAAGCTAAATTACAAACAATCCTTAATCTCCAACCAAAAAATAATAATATCCCTTTAATATTTATAATACAAATCCAAGGTAAAATTAATTCATTTACCAACTTCTTTAAAAAAAATCATTTTTATAAAATTAACAAATACGCGCTCATATATATATATATACTCTCATAACTCACTCTAGGGTGTTACTAACCCTATCTCTAATGAGTTACTCATCCTAGGATATTACTAATCCTATCTCTGATGAGACTTACCCCTATTAGGCTTCGGTGTTCGCTTAACCAAAAGCTCTGATACCAAATGTAAAGACCCGTTTTCCCGAACCTTTTGAATCGACAATAAACCACACATGTCTAACTCAAATTGCACGATAAGACTGATCTTTAAGGGTGATTACAGAAAAGTAGACAGAACAGAATCTTACAAGAATGAAATAACATATAATATTGAACAAATATTTTTACAGCGGAAAACTTTTAAATACATATATCAGAGTCTAACCTAAATTTAGCTTGGATAGTTATAAAACCCGCCCTTACAAATGCTGACAAACATCAAACAAAATACACTAAGCAAAGCGGATAACAGAATATCTCCATACGTCGATGAATATCTCCAGCTCTCCTCTGGAAACTCCAACCGTCTTCGACTATCCAGAAACTACTTGGATCTGATCCAAGTACTGAAAATACCCGGATCAGACTTGATAAACCAGCGTGAGAAAACTCAACAATAGATGACAGTGTCATATATCAGCCTTTGGATAAAATTCTTTGAAAATAAAGAGTATCTCATAAGACCACGCCCACACATAAACACGGATGGGTTTTTACCTTATGATAACTAAAACACTTTTATATTAAAACATTTGATATTATTTCTAATGATATCCCTTTGAAAACATTTGCAAATAAACTTATTAATCTTATCCGAAATTGTTACATTGATTAAATTCCAGCATAATAGGTTTACAATCAAGTCCGTAGGTTCTTATTGGAGAATGGATTTCCATATAAATGACCAAATCAAGAAGCAGTCCTCACGCTATTAAGATCCACGGTCTTCAATAATCATCGTCTTCGACATGTCTTCACGTTCGAACGTATACATTAGTTCGAAGTAGGTTTCAGATAGGAATTAACCAAATCCGACTCCGGTTCCTTCGAAATCCAATCATCGATAAAAGTGAATACGGGTATATAGGATTTATTAAGTCTTTTTTCACTTAAATTCTTTTCTGATGATTTCGAAATCTCTTTCTTTTAACTTAGGATAATTCTAAGTAATTCATTCTTTTGCTTTGGAAAATATCTCAAATTTTCTTTTTTAACTTTCAATCAAATCCTTTAACATTTAGGCGGGTAAAAAACAATGTTATTCAAGACATCGTTTACGATAAACCCTAAATCAATCTTAACAAACATTTTTGAGTAATAGGATCGTAGAAATCATTCATTTTGGAGATTACTTAACTTTTGGATAATATCAATCTTCTTTTAATTTGGAAAACTTAATACAGAATCTTTTTATTTAAAAGCATCCGGGCTTTTCTTTCGATCTGTTCCACCCCTCGCCTAAGAAAAGAAAATATAGGTCAGGTAAGTTCAGGGCATTGGTTGCTTCATTCCCAACCTTAGTTAAACACCTTGTTTTATCTTTCCAGATCTTACAGGCGGGACAAATGTACTAGTCGTTTCTGCATACTCCGATTTTCAACTTTATTATGGAATCACTTGTAAATATCCCAAATTATCTTTCAAAATGCTTAATTATCCTTTTTAAAACATTCACATTTTATTCTGGAAAACGTCGTTACATTTAAACTCATATTCCAAAAGTTATAGAATTCGCAACATAAGTTGCGGAAAGTGCAAAATAAGCTTATTTTCAAACAACTTTTAAACATTCAATAATTCATATTTTCCAATCCAAATCTCTTTTAAATCATTTAAATAGATTTATCAAATTTATTCCATATTTTTCCATAATTAAAAACATCCATTTAAACAGATTTCCTATTACGGTCATTAAACCGCACCAGCGCGATTTTTCTGGAAAATTGATTTGGACCTAATTCAAAATTTATTCATCAAAACTTTGATTTTCTTTCTTCATTTAGAAGATATGTATATAATAGTCCGGAATTTTCTTATCTCGAAGAATTCCGAGCTATATTTCACTCTACACATTCATTTAAACTTTTCGGCGCGAAATCGCGAACTACCGTTGCGCGACGCTTCTAGTTTTAACTTATTTTTCAATACTTGAAATAATCAATTCAAATTGGATTTCACACTTATAAAATCATTAGAAACCATTTTAAATCAATATTTTCACTTTTTAAAGTATTTAAAATATGTTTTCACTATTACCATATTATAAAATTATTATATTCACATTATTTTAATATTACATTTCAAATTCCAATTTCAACTTTATTTCAATTCTAATCTCAATTAAACACATTTAAAACTTAGATTTCAAATCTAATTTCAATTTAAACTTCAATTTAATCTCCAACTAAACTTCACGTTTTCAAAATCGATTTTATTTCAATTTCACTATTCATCTTAATTTCATTTTCTAATTAACTATCCTTTTCAAATCCGATTCACTTCAAATTTCAAATTCTCTTTCATTTTAACTTTAATTTCACTTTTAAATGAAAAGAGACTTATTTTTCCACAATTTCTCATATTACTAAAATATGGTCTTACTAAACAAAGTGATTACTTAACTAATAGGAATTTGATATCCAAATTATCATAATAACCATACAACCCATATAACATCAATATTTTCCATTCGGTAAATGTCATAACATTACTACGGATTATCCAACATATTCAAACATTCAATCAAACATCCATATCATCAAATGGTGATTATTTAACATAACAATTTAGCATGAAAATCAATATAATTTAAAAAGCGGTGAGAATTTCTCACCTTCATATCTACTCCGTCAATCTTTAATGTGAGACACGCGTTTCTCGCTAACGTGTTATTTCCAACGTCTCTCTTTTTGCCGTTTCCTTTTCGAACGCTTTTGTTTTTCTTTCTTTTTCTTTCTCTTCTCTTTTTTCTTTTTTTTGTATGGAGGAGGGTGTATATGGCTCGGCTAGGGGGTGCATGACCTAGGGAGGAGGGTACGGCCTAGGTGGAGGTGGGTAGGTGGTTTGGAGGGCTAGGCCATGGTGCTTTTGGGCTCGGCCTTAGGCTTTGGGTGTAGGCCGTGGGTTTGGGAAGGGGTATGTGGGTGTAGGGGTGAGGAGGAGGTGGGTAGGTGATTTTGGAGAGAGGTAAGGTGGTTTAGGTGAAGGTGTGGCTTGGTTTTGGTAGTGAAAAGTGATGGTGTGGTGATGTGGAGGTGATAGTTTGAAAGTAGAAAAGAATGAAGGTGGAAGAGAGGTTGGATGCCATGGAAATGAAGGTGAAGAAGAAGGAGAAAGTGGAGAAAAAGGAAGGAATGAAATATGAGAAAGTGGAAGGTATGGATGCTTATTTATATTTGAGCTCTGGATGACAAATGACTAAAATACCCTTCTCTACTTTTTGACTTTTTTATTTACTTTTCTACCCTTGCTTTGACCTTTGCTTAATGGAGAAGAAATGGTTTGATTTGAATTTGTACTTAAGAAATGATTTTTGGATTTGATTTATGTACTTATGAAATGATTTTGCCTCTTTTTCTTACACTTTTAAAATGTTAAAATAACATCTGCTCATTTTCCATGCATACACATCACATCTCATTAATGTGATTTGAATTTGTGAAATGATTACTTTCTTTTCTTTCGTAAAGTTTGTGTTTTAAATGGAAGACTTTTGCATTGATTTGACTAGCATTAATGGTGGAAATGATGGTTATGGAAAAGTGTGTTAAGAGGTAAAGAGGTGTCACCTTCTTATGGTTTTAGTTGTTAAATCATTTATTTTTGCTCCTTTTCCATGTAGATTAATAACATCTCATTAATGATGATGGAAAGTATGTGTAAGGAGATGAAAGGTGATGATAAGTTTGCTTTTTAATTACTTAACTTTTAAGTATGCTTATTACGTTATGAAAATATCTTAGATATTTTATTATCTTTTGATGTGACTAATTGTAAAGTGTTTTAAAAGTTTGTATTTATGCATTTATATATATTAGCAAAGTATCAAGTTGCAATAACTGTCGATAACTTGTTTTGGTTAAAAACGGCGTTTTCTGACGACAAATTATACAGTCAGAATTTGACGTTTTTATTAAGCTATATATTGAAGTAAACCAAACTTTAAAATGAACTTTTTGCTTCTTTAAATAAAATAAAACAAATCTCTTTATATTTTAAAATCATATTTAAATAATATCAAAATCTTTAATTTTACAGTGTATGCGACAAATTTTGGTTATTTTTATAAAACGAATATTAACAAACTTTTAAATATTATAACATACTTTTATTATCTTTATTAGATGTTTTAAATAATATTTACCTTTTTAAATAAATATTTAAATCCATTTATTTATTATGAGCAAAACTTAACTTTTGTCGATTCGTTTCAAAATCCAAATTTATACTTTTTTAATTTATTAACTATAAAAATAGATAATTGTTATTATATATAACATATTTATTTAAGATTTAAACTCCTTTTAAATTTAAATTGAACGAAATCTCTCATTTTCGAAGTAGAAAAATTATGGGTCGTTACATTCTCCCCTACTTAAAAGCATTTCGTCCTCGAAATGAAATCAAAGATCAACTTAGTATATTTCTCAACTCCAAATTTATTTAAGAATTTCACCATCCATTTCTTAAGTCTAGAATAAATATTTTATATACTTCTTATATTTATTTTCACTTTATTACTTAAGCTTTTATATCTATTCTTATTTAACTCAAATTTCCGATTCTATTTGAATTCATTTTTCTTTTCGGTTTTATTTATCACCAAAACTATCTTTATAAAAATACTTTTTATAACTCGGTGTCTCAACAAGTCCATCCTTGTTCTCATGGAAATTCAGTCAAACGTTGATCAGGCGTAAGATTGAAAATTTATAAGTACTTAGTAAACCGATTTTCAACACCCAGTGAAAAGACTAGGAAATTTTTTTGTGAGAATGCTTTGGAAATCATCACCCCCTCCATGGATCGCAGTTAGCCCGTTGATTATGTCGTCATCCCGGCAAAATGCATAGAAAATTGTAGACATCCGCACCCCTTGATTTCACTATGTAACTGCCACAGATCGT
Source organism: Allium cepa (assembly GCA_030765085.1). NCBI lineage: Eukaryota > Viridiplantae > Streptophyta > Magnoliopsida > Asparagales > Amaryllidaceae > Allium > Allium cepa. The sequence goes on from CM060935.1 coordinate 68,296,345, forward strand.
AGCTCTACCTAGGGTTACATTTCCATCACAGCAAAAACCATGTAACTGTAGGCATCAGCGCCCTCGAATTTCACTGCCAAATGAAACTTCACCACATAGATCGTAGACTACATCAGTCGAGTCCCAATATAGCTTGTAGGCACTCACTGCCACACGACTTCCGTTATGTCCTCATAGATCGCAATATACCGATGTTACGTCGCTCTCCCAACGAAATCAAACGTAGATTTTAAGCAATCACTTCCCCTCGACTTACGTTATGGAAACGCAGTGGACGCAGTTACACAAAGTTACACTGCCGTCACAGCATAACCCTAATGTCTCTGTAGGCATCAGCGCCCTCGACTTTCGCTACCACAATCACAATCCATAGGAACTACAGTTTAGTCCGGATGTCCTCTGGGATCAAAATTTAGAACCCCCCTTAGTGCTCAAGGAAAAACCACCACGTGGACCTCCTACTATAAATTTCAACTCTAAATGAGAGAGCCTTTTTCCCCACAGCATTCTCAAATATTTTATACTATACACATATAGTATACTCTTTATATGTCTCACATATAAACTTCAAAATCGATATCTCAAAAATCGATAGTTCTTAAACTTGGCTTTCCCAAATCCAAAAATTGATTTTTCCCAAAATCAAAAGCCTTTAAAAATCAATGAGTTCCAAAACCCTTTTCCAGTTCTTTTTTCAAAAAAACTTTCTTATATATATAAGTTTATCCTTTCAACTAGAATAATTTTCTTGATCATTTCATACTTATATAATTTCCATTTTATATTTCAATTATCTTTCAAGGATCACCTCTTCTGTTTATAATTTCAATAAGGGAAGTTTTTAACAAATACATATAACTTTATTTATGCCAACTCATCATTCAAGCTTGATTTCCTTTATAAATTTATATGCTACATTACATACTCTTTATAAGGCGAGTTTTCGATTATAGGGCTGTCCAACCTTTTTATTTTAGTCATTATATTTCCGTAAATATATTATTTCACTTTACAATCATTTTTGCTTCAATATCCGATTTCGCTTTCACTACACAATTGCTTAAATTTCCATTTGGGTTATAACTCAATTCTTATCTCGATTGGTATTAAATATAAACTGTTTCCACTCTGACCATTTTGAATTTGTAAAATGACTTAAATATTTTAAAAATAGTTAAAGGTTGTAGAATAGTTAAATAGTTGTAAAATAGTTGAAAATAATTAAATAGTTAAATAGTTGTTATAAGATAGTTCGAGTCTTTAAAAGAATGGTTTGTATAGTAAATAGCTTGGAAAAATGATTTGAAAATAATTTGTTTTGAAAATAGTTTTCAGAGCGAAACTGGTTCAATTTCTCAATCTCCATCTCAATTAAATTTTCAATTTAAATCTCCACTTCCATTTAAATTGATTCAATTCCAATTCAATTTGAATTAACTTCGATTCCCATACTAATTGAAATCAATTTCCATTTGAATTCAAACTTATTCAACCTCGATTCCAATTCCAATTGATTCATTTCAATTTCACCCTTTGAATTAATTCCAATTCCATTTTCAAATTTGAACCATCTCGATTTATACCAATTCGAGTTAAATTTTCAGATGTTGATTTAATCCTTTAAATCCAATTAACCTTTAGTATTTAATTTAACAACCAAAGTCCTTGATAATTCAATTTTGAGTCCATATTTCAAATATTCAATTTAAATTACTCTTACGCAAACTTATTTTTAGAATTCAATCTTTTTAAACAAATAAATTTTTAGAATTCAATTATTTCCCAATTATACTTTCAAAATTCTAAACCCAATTCCTTATCCAATTCCAGTTGACAAGTTATTATTATTTTTCCTCTGGGACTTAAATTTTTAGCTTCCCACTTGTGATCCATTTTTAACTCCATTTTAATTTTATAAGTCACGCTTATAAATTCAGCTTATAACATTTCACTTTGTTCTATTCTTGTTTATTCTAAAATAAACATCCCTTTAGAAAGACCCAATAAGCCATATCATAATTAGAACCCATGTATTCTATAATAATTTTCTGGAAAAATATAATTTAAGGTAACTTATTTTTAAACACTTTGAAAATTCTCTTGAATTTTCAGGATTTACATTCAGGTTTGAATCCATTTTTACTTAGCTTATTTGCAAGGTTAATCTTTACCCAAATTTCTATTCTGTTATATGTGCTTTACCACTTAAATCGTATGGTCTTATTTAATTATAATAACAACAACCAATTACTTTAGTATATATAATAATTAGAAAAACTCCTTAATATATCAAAATTTAAGCTTATATAAAAAATCATTTTTAAAAACCATTTTGAAATCATTATATAAGAAAATAACAAGTACGCTCTCATATAATACACTCACTCATTCTAGGGTACTACTAACCCTATCTCTAATGAGTAATCCCCACCAGAGCCAAGGTTCTCGCTTAACCTTTCAGCTCTGATACCAAAATGTCACGACCCAGTTTTTCGACCTCTGAAAGTTGACACTAATGCGTAATATACCCAATACGTCTTTGCCATCCAACTTATCTCCTGAGCTCCAAAACATTCAAACCTAAAAATCTGTAATGCTCGGTCTGACTCGAGCATTACAATAAAGTAACACCCGAGTTAGGCTGGAAACCAGCGTGAGTAAACCTCTATAATTTGAGACACTAGCAACGTCTCTGAAAATCAAGGTAACTCGTCTAACATTGTAAGTTCTTATCTTGTATGACCAATACTTGTTGCCAAATCCATTATTCAAAATAATATATAAGTGTAGTTACTTATCCAAAATAGTCGGATTTACTTAATTTATTTAATTTTAGCCTATTTGATTCTACAAATCCAACCTGTAAAGATTGAAGTAGTTATTAAATCGAAGTGGTTCCGGATATCGCTGATATCTGATCCTGGTCTCTTGGAATCCAAACGCCATCTTTTAAGCCAAATTTGTTTTTAACAAAACAATTTAATTTCAAAATCACAATATCTATTCAAATAAAACATCTCACGTTTTATTTTTAACTGTTTATTTTAGGTTATTCCAGTTTAAAAATATTCATAGATCAGATTAACTAATCAAACAAGTCATTAATTTACTTAAAATGGAATTGATTAATTATTTTCAAATCATGTTCAATCATTATTAAATTAATTACAACCCATTTTATTTTATTATAATTAAATAACTGGAATTAACTAATAATTAACAAATATAATTAACTTAGGACTTTTAACAAATTAAAGGTTCAGATTATTTTATTTTATCATTAACTATTAACTAATTACACCATTTATTTACTTTAATAAACCTTAGTAATTAATAAATAATTGGCATGTATATAATTGCCTTAACTTAAATAATTTTAAATTTCAAATTATTTTATTGATCCGAGCCATTACCAATTCTAAGGTTTAAGTTAACTTAAGGTTTTTTTAGATTACTTAATTTAAATAACCATAGCTAATTACTTTGAAACCATTTTATTTTCTTTTTCTTTCCATTTTCTTCTTTCCAAAAATCCAATACTTTTACATTTGATATCTCAAAATATCCAAAATATATTCAGTCAAACCATGAAAATAAATTTCAATCACGCTATGAAAATATATATCAAATAAATCATAGTCACAGACTATGAAAATAAATTTCAATATATTCGAGAAATCCAGTTGTATCCCTCCAACCTGTTTTCGTGCATCCGTATATTTTAGCACAATATAAGAATACCAATCCCACTTAAAGGGGGATATCGCGGTATAAAGGGTCATCCGCTATTATACGGAGCGCATAGGATCTCGTTCGCTATATAATGCTAGAATATCAATCACTCCAATATATATCCTACTGTATATAATATCACATCCAGACTGATAATAAATTACCAATTCTAGCAATCAACCAATAATTTTAATTTTAACTATTTAAATTAACCAAAAATCCAATTTGAGTAAGATTGACTCACCTTTGACTTTACTTTACAGTCCGATCCAAACCGGCTTGTCCCTCTATGATTTTAGACCTTATATAAACATCATAGGTTTTATTAATACTCAAAATCATCGAACAGTCAATTGCCATTTTATTTATTTAATTTAATCTAATAATTTGGTTTTAAACTAATAAATTAATTTCTAGTTAATTCCCCTTTAAAAATCTTTTAGCAGATAAGAATAACTAAATATTTTAGTCACCATAATACGTTATTATAAAATAAACGAGTAATTAAAAATGTGTGTACATGTATATTTATTCCCTTTTCATTTTAAATCCACATATACCAAAAATGACCGATATACATTTTAAAATCAAATCTTTCTATAAATTCCCAAAACTTTAACTATATAATAATCTTTCTGTTTTCTGTAAACATATAAAAATCTGCATATATATTTATATAACTTGACTTTACTACAATAAATTTTCTTTACTTCTATACATATATATATATATTTATTTAAATTGAAAAATAAAATAAATTATACCTCATTGATTCCTCCGCTTAACAACCCTAATTATCAAGTTGGTTGCGCCGCCAATAAGCTCCAGAGGTGCAAGCTGTATCGGAGATGCCCCATTGTTCGCTTGAGACTTCGAGCGTGGCCCCTCCGTTAGTCGCAAACTTCCATCATTGATCTCCTCCCTCTTTTGCCTACATGCTGAACTCCATCGCGATCTCGCTGCCGAAAAGTCGCACATCGCCATCCATCGAGATTCACTTGAATCAAACTCGTGAACACAAATTCATATGCATACCACCCCTCCATCTCTGCCGACATCCCCTATGCCTCCTCCAGATTGAACGAACGAGCTAGCCTCAGGTGCCGCCTGCCCTCCATTGCCTCGCGTAAACATCAAGCTGATGCCAACATCTCGATCGAGTTCGATCTTGCTTCCAGACTTGATCGAAATAACTTCCCGATTTCACCCAAGTACCCATTGCTCGAATCGATTTCGAGAAATCGATTGAAGGAAAGAACAAGATTTGATGATTTTATTCTTCTTTTACTGTCGAACGAATCCCCTCATTTTTTTCACCGAGCGAATTTGATTTTGATTTTGTTTAAACTGAAATTGAGAGGAGAGGACTAAAAGGAGGGGAACGATTTTTATTCTGCCATTTTATTCTTTAGGACGATCGATTGAAAAAAAGAAAACTCGATCGTTGTTTTAAATTAACGGAGGGTGACAAGAAACGATATTGGCGTGCTACAGATATTAGCTACAGTGATGGTGAATTGAAAGGAAAAAGGTTTGGTATAGATATAAATGAAAAGTTCTGATGTGAAAATTGACCAGTCAAGTTATATATAAATTATTTAAATTTAAATTGTCTCGATTTCGCAACCTAAAATTTTGACATCCTATCAAGGCATGCCGTCAGACATTTATAATGTTACACCTCTATTCCAAACGCAATGGAAAAAGTTACGAGTCCTAATTCGATTGTATGGAGAAGATAACATTTTGGACCCAGTTATTATATTGAATTTCGATATAGATTTCAGCGCGTTTATGAACCGTACGACCACATGATAACTCCAAATGCTATGAAAATTGAAAACCGATAATAATACATTATTACGATCCAATGGAACTGGCTTTGTTGAAATCGAGACAGTGCCTCAGAAGGCTATTTTTAAATGTCAATTTAAACGATGTATTTTTCAAACTGAACAAACTACTTTCAAGTTCAATTTTAAAGCTTCCATTACCTTCAGTATTATTAATATAAGTTTTATAAGCCTTCAAATTATTTTTAATGAGCTTAAAACCAAGATTCAATATTTTATCCAATTCCCAATCATTAAATTCAAAATTTTAAATATCCAATAATTGGTTACATTTAAAATTCAAGTTAAAAATTAACTTTTTAAATATTTAAATCAATTAAATATTCCAATTTCAAATATCCAAAATTCCAGATCATTACAGATATTCAGGATTTTCATAGTGGGAGACTGCTTGTTGATCGTTTGGGTTAAAATCCCTATATACATATAGTAGCAGTGGTCTTTTCATTATGAAATATCTAATGCAAGGACTATTCGCTACTAATCCTAGGTATTTCCCGACAGGATGTGGTAGGAAAGTACCTTTGGTTTGTCATGTTCCTGGACAACTTGTATTGATGTTTTTCTGACATTGCATTTCTAAAGATGACGTACATTGGGTTTTACAAACGTACATGAGTGGTGGCGGAGAAGGCAACTTCTATTAGCTTAACACTCTCCTTGAGACGTATGAGCTTAAGAGTTGTATTTTCGTGGAAGGCAATTAGTAGTCAATGAAAATGGTCGTGTGGCATTCAAAGTGATATGATTGTGATTCGTGAAAGGTAATCGTTACCTTAGGTCTCATCAACCGGAAATGACCAAAAGGGGTTAGATGTGGCAAGGCTAAGTGGGTCGCTCCCATTAGGGTATGATCATCCTTTTTTAGATATACCTTTACACATTATGACGTCATGTATCTGATTATTGTGGTTTGTATGCTTCGAGGGCCCTCGGTAAAGATCGGTAATGACCATAGGATGACATATTCGAGGCCATCTAGTTATCGAGGTGGGCCGATCTTGTGTTGGTAGAGGGCACATGTTCTGTGCCTTGGGACATCCATCTAGAGATGTACCCATTCGAAAGGTAGTCCCTTCATCTGGTCATTTATATGGAAATCCAAACTCCACTACATGCTTGCTATTTTGATTGTATTACCCAATTGGAATATATGCTGGAATTTAATCAATGTAACAATTTCGGCTATGATTAATATTATTTGTACACTAGACACTAGTATAATATCAGATAATTTGATATAAGATGTTTTATTTATCTTAAGGTAAAAACATGTTTGTTTTTATGTGTGGACTTTTCTTACGAGATACTTTTGTTTGATAAAGAAAAAGTTTGGTAGTTTAATAAATTCAGTTGGGTGTGCTTCTCACGCTAGTTTACCAGACTGATTTGGGCATTCTTCCCTTTCAAGCTCAGGTCAGATCGAGCATATTTACAGGTTCAATTTTGGTGCTTTTGGAGCTTCAATAGGAGAGCTGGAGATCTTGATTCCGTATACACATACATGTTTTGTTTGATTATCCGCTGCATTGTTGCTCAGTTGTTGTATATTATTGGCAACTGTGAGGACAGGATATTATAACTATCCAGGCTGATAAATATTTTTTGATTGTTGAACTCTAATTGATGTATGTATATATACAATTTCTATTTTGTAAAAACCATTGACATGATATTATATGTTTTCCGTTGCGATGTGAGATTCCGTATTGTTCTGTTTGGTTCTATCTTCTCTCTTTCTTCTCTTCTCTTCTTCTCTCTTCTTTTCTTTTTCTTGACTTTCCGCTAGTTAGTGCTTTTTGGGTCGGACATGTGTGGATTATTGTCGATTCAAAGGGTTTGGATTTGCAGGCCATGGTAGACTTGATGAGAGCAGTTCTAGCAGAAGCACACCATTACCGAATGACTATTCATCCATGTGGTGATAAGATGTATAGGGATATGAAGAGAGTATTTTATTAGAGTGGCATAAAGAAGGATGTAGCAGAGTTTGTAGCTAAGTGTCTTGTATGCCAAAGGGTCAAGGCAGAGCAGCAGAGGCCTGACGGATTACTTCAACAATTGGTTGTACCCAAGTGGAAGTAGGATAGTGTTTTGATTGACTTCATAGATGGTTTACCCCGATCTAGGAAGGGGAATACCAGTATTTGAGTGATTATAGATTGTTTGATTGAGAGTGCCCACTTCATTCCGGTCAACAGTAAAAGGACCACACCTTATTTGGCATCCATACACGTTCGTGAGATAGTCCGACTTCATGGAGTTCCCTCTAGCACAGTGAGTGACAGAGACCCTACCTTTACTTGTGAATTTTGGAGAAGCTTGAAAGAAGCTTTAGGGACACGGCTTAGATTGAGTATGGAATATCACCTCAAATGGATGGTCAAACGAAGAGAGTTAATAGAGTTCTTAAGGATTTGTTGAGAACGCTACGTGGGAGGCTGAGGAGAAAATATGTACCTCTTATCCGCATCTTTTCAATGGTTCATCTTGAATTTCCTATTTTCATCTTTAGTTCTGAATAGGTTCTTTCCTTTCGTATCCTTTGAAAGGGTAGATCTTAGGATTTAATACATGGATGGTAGGACTGAATGTAAACATGTTACAAGAACATGTTATGTATGATGGACACTAATGGTTACAAGTGTTTGCTAGTGGATGCTAATGGATGCATATACACACACTAGGCACTATTATCTCTTAGGGAGTGGCCTAGCTAGGTCACTAAAGCATATGCATATGCATGTGTGTGCACTTGCATTTTTATTTCATTTCATGGTTGTTATAATGAGTGATTATCATATGATTGTTGCATTTGGATGACGATTGTAGCACACATATAGAACTATCAGTTGTCATTAGGGAATTACATTTATCTGGATACATGAAACATACATGATTGGATAAAAAGGAGGTCGATTGAATCAGTAGACCGCCTATTCTTTTGCATTACTTAGGGACAATGATACTACACTATTGCATGTAACATAAGTTGCATTAGGAAGCTTAAGGACAATGGATGTCACGGACGATGGTCAAGTATATATTTGTAGAATTTGATGAAAATATTTATTCCATTCTTCTGTCCTTGAAGATTTCAGGGACGAAATCCTTTAAGGAGGAAAGAATGTAGCAACTCAAAATTTAAGCTATAATAATTAATTAATTAATTAACTAATAAATAAAATAAGTTTATGAAATTTTTAGAGTCGAGCTATGGGAGTTGTACCATTGGGTTTGTGGCAATTTTGTGATTAATTTGCATATATAACTTGTTGAAATCCAAGTCGTTATGGAGAAGTTACGAGAGAAGTAAGAATTCAGAATTATATAAACAAAACGAAAAAATACACTAAGGCCTAGGCGACCCAAGCTTGGGTCTGGTTGACCTTAGGGTCGACCCCCACTATGCCTAGGTCGACTCGCCTCTTCAAATGGACGTAGATTCATCCAGGTCTAAGTGAACACGTCATATTTTGATTTCAGAGCGATCCTGTGCATTCATGCTTCCATATGATTGGTTTCTAGAGAGCCTATGACATGGTTCCATGAGATTTGATCTTCAAATCCAACAGTCTGAGATCCCTAAGTTACACTATAAATAAAACCCTAGGCCTAATTATTTTTCTCGTTCATATTTTCTCCCAGTTGGGTTCATTGCCTGAGGCTGAACCCTAAAAGGAAAAAAAATTCTTGACAGGAGATCTTTTAAATAAAAGTATTCTACGCCCTAGAAGTAGATCAGAGAAGGCCAAGGATTAGAGCTAAGGACCACAAATGTGTGTTTGGTAATTATTTTAGATTTTTAAGTAATTTAAAATAATAGGGTTCTCAATAGTTGTAGTTTTTCTGCAATTTTGAGACGGTTTTTAATAAGCTTTTTTACAGTCAGTTTTTAATTAAATTTCAGAAGTTCTTTTCAGTCTATTTTTATTCAGCATTCAGTTATTTACATCTGTTCACAGTTATTTACATCTGTTTTAAGTTGGAATTTAGCCTGTAAATGTTAGTATCTTTTTATAAATATTTAATCTCTTTTTATGCAAATAAATTAAAAAGAGAAGAATTCACTAATATGGATTAAAACAGAAAAACACTGAACTTGCAGAAGTTCGATGCAACATAAGAAAAACTGAAATAAAATAGAAATGGACCGAAGTAGGCAAATTTATGATATTTGCAAGCATGATTATAACAGGTAGTTATAACTAAAAAGGAAAAAATAGAAGAGTAACAGTTGTAAGAACAATTATAATGTAGGTTATAATTTGGAAGAAGAAATAATAGAAGAAGCTTATTTTAAAATTTAGATCTTGGATTAAGTTAATAAGCAAATATAGCAGAAATAATAGAAGAGGTTTACTTTAAAACTTAGATTAAGTTAATAAGAAAATATGGAAGTAGTGGCCCATACCGGTAGCATTCCCTTTTGGATCTTGGACTGATGGTTTCACAACAAACAGGTGAGGCTGGGACCTGCTTATGCTGATTAAGGTAAATAAGTGGCCAATAGATAGAGACTCAAGTTTGGGGATTTGGGCAAGGGGCGCAATATCAGAAATTATTTGTTAGGACCAGTACGGACAGCATTCCCTTTTAGGAGTAGGGCTAATGGTCTCAAAACAGTTAGATGAGGCTAGACAGCATTCCCTTTGAAGACCAGGATTGATGGTCTCACAGCAGTTAGGTGAGACTGGGCATGCTTATGTTGATTAGTGTAAATAAGAGGTCAAAATAGGGGGCGATAATTAGTGCGTATCGGTAATGATCGAGTGTATGCCGTCGATTAGGGTAAATAATTCGCTACTGTGTTTCAAGCACTAAAGAGGTATCTTTTGTTGTGACCAACATGATTGGTTCACAGTGGTACAATAGAAATAGATAGGCCGATCAAAGGGTAGAATTAGGATTTCAACCTAATCAAGATAACAGTTGAGATAAGATTTGGGTCTCAGCCTAATCACAACAGTTTAAGAAAAGTGCAAACAATCAAACCATCAAAGCAAACATCTAACAGTATCAAAAATAGTATTTCGTCCGAGTTTTATCTTTTCTATATTTTCCTTTCAAGCTAGAACTATTGCTTATTCTATTATCGTTGCCTTGCTTAGAAATGCTAGTAATTACTTTCACTCACTGGACTTATTGTCTAACCCACTCCTCTATCTTTTCTTTTCCCCCAATAGGCTAGCAGAGTTGAGGATAGTTAATTTAGGTTGCTTGGAGGTTCGTTTTCGGAGTTTTCCCATTTTATATATATTCTTCTTCTTTTCAATTTTTCATTTGGCTTATGATGGATTGGCACTTGTGAGAGGTATTATGATTATTATTATTGTTATCATTATACTCTGATTTTATGAGACTAGGATGTATTTTCATGAGTCATTTTGAGTTTTCGAGATATGTTATATTTTTATGACTTATTTTGAGGTGAAGTTTAATTTTAAATGATAAATTATTATTTAAATGTTTCTATTGTTTTTTTACTTATTTATGTTGTGAATCTTAGTCCCTATTATGCTTTGACTATACCTATAGCACACAACATCCTTTGATGCGCCCGTTTTGGAAATACTAAGGAGTGTGGAGTGTTTCTATATAGATTTAGTAAAGGATGTCAGACTAATAGTTATACCTTTGAGGCGTATAGCATCTGGAGAGCAAAAGGAGATAGAGGTGCAAATAAATGACCAGTTGAAGTGAGATTTCATTCATGGAAGTATATCTAAGTGCGGTTCTCCTATAGTATTTTCCTCTAAGGCGAATGGTTCTTTGAGGTTGTGCATAGATTATCGCTGGCTGAATAAGATGACAAGAAAAAACAAGTATCTGCTTCCACGTATAGATGATTTGTCCAATTAGCTCCATGGTGAAGAGATGTTTTCTCTGTTGGATCTTGCCATAGATTTTCACCAACTGATAGGAGCGATGAAGAGTGTGTCGATCATCACATTTCATATGCTTTCTAGTTTCTATAAGTAGTTGGTTATACCGTTCGAGCTAACCAATGCTCGGACAAACTTTATTGCTCTTATGAACCGTATCTTTAGGGATCGGCTAAACAAGTTTGCACTTATGTTCATGGATGATATTATGATATATTCTAGGACAGAAGAGGAACATAGGATGCACTTAAGGATTGCGCTTGAAGCATTGAGGAAGCACGAGTTGAAAGCAAAGTTTTCGAAGTGTTACTTCTGGAGGAGGAAAGTGTGATTCTTGGGTCATGTTGTTTTTGACCAGGGCATCACAGTAAATCCTATCAGGTGGTAGTTCTTTAAGGTGGGAACCAACTAAAGAACGCTACTGATGTGATAAGTTTTCTACGATTGGCAGGATATTATATACGTTTTATTAAGGACTTCTCAAATGTAGAAGCACTATTGACCAATTTGACAAAGAAGAATCAGACCTTTGTTTGAAACGCCAAGTGTGAGCTTGCGTTTGTAAGTCTGAATGAAAGATTGACGAGTGCTCCAGCACTAACTATTCTAGCAAGAATCGAGGGCTCACAGTATACATAGACGTCTGTAGTACTGGACTTAGTGCAGTGCTGATGTGGATAGGAAAGGTTGTCGCGTATGCTAGTCAACAGTTGAAACTACACGAGAAGAAGTATCCAACTCACGATATGGTGTTAGCAACCATAATATTTTCTTTCAAAATTTGGAGACATTATATATTAGGAGAATGGCTCGAGCTGATCATGAACCACAAATCCTTAAAGTACCTTTTCTTATAGAAGGATCTCAACCTTCGCCAACAATAATTGTTGGCATTCTTTGTGATAAATGCGGATTAAGGATCTTAAGGTTATGATAAACACTAGAGGGGGGTGAATAGTGTTTTAGAGAATTGTTAGATCTTTTTAGTTTTTGTTAATTTGAATACAAATGCAACCAATATTCAGACACAGATATGATCAAAAAAGGAAACACAGATGCAAATATAAAGTAAAAGCAGTAAAGGAAAGAACATACCGGATTTTATACTGGTTCGGAGTTACCCTACATCCAGTTCCGCACACAAGTACAGATTTCCTTTCAAAAAACAATCTTTACAATTACACCCTCGATTTCAAGGCAATGAGGTACACCCTCAAGATTCACAATCCTCTGGGTAGAGATACTTGATTGTCCGGGCAACAAGTTCGCCCAATTTATTTCCAAGGCTGCAATCACACCTTATCTCGCTTGATTGATTTCCAAGGCCACAATCACACCTTTTATCGTTTAATTGATTACAAAGAAGCGTATAACTCTGAATAGCACTGAGAATCTTGTTGAGATAGTGATAGAGAATCAAAACAGAGATAATCTAGTTAGATTCAATGTTGATTTCACCAGAGTAATGGTAGGAATATGTATAATAAATGTGGAAGAAGAAGAGGAGTGAAAAACCAGAAAATATGTGTTAAAATTCATTAAAAACATCCCCTATTTATAGAAGAACAACATACATGTCCATTCATGAAGAGATATGACGAATAGACACTTCTTTTAAAATTTAAATTTTGAAGCCAACTGACACTATGTCGACATGGGTAGGTAGAGCATGTCGGCATCCCAAAGGAAATTTTGGTGATTTTTTTTTTCTTTGAAAATTTCTATTTTATATTAAAACTATTTTAAACTTTATAAATATACTTTTCTATAGTTAAAATACATAAGTAAATATATAAAATAATATATATAAAATTTTACTATAATTTTATATTTAAATCTAAGTATAAATATTTAAAAATTAAATATATTATTATTAAAGATAGTTAAAACTACGGATAATTTTTATTTTGAAATTAAAGATTATTTTGAGGCTAAATTTATTTGAAATCAAGATAGATGTTTTTGATGTTTTTAAAAGAAAGGTTTTGAAAACATTTTGAAAACAAGATATAATTTTGTGAAAATCATTTTGAATAAAAATTAGCGGATACAAAACAATGTTCCACTAGATTTTTCGTAGGTTCCATCCTACTTAAGGTTCCATCCCTTTAACAGGCTCGAAGAGGATTACATTCCACGAATAAATTGGATTTTAAGATGCTGGTGCTTTTCTAGGAGTTTTAACAAAATTCCTAATAAATTAAAAGAAAAATTACTTGAACTCTTGAAATCTTGATAATCTTGATACTCATGAGTCTTCAGTCTTGATATCTTGAATCTCTATACTGTACAGTCTTCATTCTTGGTATCTACATGATTAAATCTTGTATATACATATATATCTAAACTTATACTGTTGGTATTTATATTTATAATCTCTTCTAAGGTTGTTGTCATCAAAATCATCATCTCAAGGACTAACAGCCTCCCCTTTTTTGAAGATGACAGCCTTTTTATGAAATATTACTTCTATCCTAATAACTCCCCCTTAAGCTATGCCTAACTACCCTATTTTATACTTCTCTCCCTTTGTCATAAAAAAAACCATCTCCAAACTATATAACTCCCCCTTATTCTTGGACTAAAATACCTGCATTAATAAACTATACAATGGAGTATATAATATATATATTAAGAGATAATTTAAAATGATAGACTCGATAATCAAACAAGGATCAAATGTAAATTTATACATGTTTTGTACAATCATCAATCCACATTAAATATCAATCCATATCAAACCAAATTAAAGTAAATGAAATCAAATCAATCAAAGCAAACAGTTCAAACAAAGCAATAAAGTTAAACATTACGAGGAACTTCCACCTATCCTTCTTCTTCAAAAATAGGGTCTGCTTTAATAGCATCCCAATTTTCATTGTCATTGGTGAGAGAGACTGGAGGATGTGCTTCGTTATCATCCTTGTGCAGGGAGGAAATCATCCATCGTATTGCAACGAAATGCTTTCTTGCTCCTTGATCATCTGCATTTGACTCAATTCTAAGTGTCCCTGTTTATGAAGAATGAACGAGAGAATATTCTTGAACGAATTAAGAGTTTCTTCAAGATTCTCGGATAAATTATAAATTGAATTAGTTATATTTGGATTTGTGAGAAGAATGAGAGATAGAGTAGATAAGAAATAATATTCAGTGATGAATTCTAGAAGAAATAGGTATTTATAGGTGTAGAAATTCGTTTGAAATGAATAGACATATGGTAGTTATTCAAATTTCAAATTCAAAATGAAGTGTCATTTCTTACCAGTACATGTCGACATGGTCATAGGGGGTATGTCGACATGGGGCAGTGAATTTTTATGACTTAATTTGATTTTATGATAATTGTGTATATATATATTTATATAATATGCTAACATTTATGCTGGAGATAAGATAAGCTAGATAACAGAAAAGAAATTCCATTTCATTTCATACTAAGATGATACAACGATTATTCATAAAGAACTACATGAACTTTCAAATTAAAACAAACTAAAACAAATACAACGAGATACGGAAGGTAGAACTAGTTAGAGGATGATGATGAAGATAATCCAAGCTTCTTGCTGACTTTGGAAATAAACTTGTTCAACTTGAATGAAATTTTGTCCAACTTCTTACTAACGGATCGTTTAAGAATCCGTTGATTCTCAACAATGGTCTTTTGGTTTTTGAGAAGGGTTTTGTTGGATGGATTAGGACGATAGTCGATGCTTTCCAAAGAAGTTTCACCTTCTTCTCCTTCTTCAATTTCCATCTCATCCCCTTCTTCTTCTTCTTCTTCTTCTTCTTCTTCCTCTTCCTCTTCTTCCATCTCCTCATGAGCCAAATGCTCTTCCTTTTCGGCAAGAGTCTCATAAGGTTGAAAAACTAATGGAATCTTCATAAGCGAAATGTTGGAATGATCGAAAACTTTTCTAGAAACAAATTCTTATCCTTTGAAGTCCACTCCAAAAAAGTTAAAAATCCGAATGAGATAAATTCCATGATACAAAGTATTCTCACCCATTTCTAGATTTTTAGGATGAAGTTCATCCAAAATAACTTGTGCCCAATTAATATCATAGTTTCCAAAAGCAGCAAAAAGTGCTTTGCAAACTTTTGAAGTAGGATTATTAAAATTCCTCGATCTTGGGGTCAAAGTATGTTGCAAAAGAAAATTGACAATTCTTGCTTTCGGTCGAAAATTTTGATTTTTAAATTCAAAATCATCATTTCCTTCAAAAATGTGATGAAATGTCTCACGATCATTTTCATCGATTTTAAAACTAGAAAGATCCATTCCCATACTTTTGCAATTGAGAATGGTACACAAAAGATCACAATTCAAAACAATTCTAGTGCCTTTGACACTACTCCAAATTTCATCCTCATTTTCATTGTAAAATCCACGGTTTAAATTTGCATAGAAAATGTTGACAAGGTTTGGATAACAAGCAAAATTATTTTGAGAAGCATCAATAAGACTAAGAATTTGATTGTTTGCAAAAAGAGAATCAATTTAATAAGGAGAAAAATCTTGACATATAGCAAACTTTCCGAGATGGACTTTTTCATAGTTAGCATAATTGATATATGTTTTAATTGCCTCCGGATCATTGAAGAGTTTCTCTTTTATCTTTTTGGAAATTCTCATGGTGGAGGGGTTTCTTGAAGAATCCATTAAAGTAGAGAGTAGAGAGCTTGGAGTTTTGAAGAGAGAGTTTGAATTTGAAAATAAGAGTGAAAAGATTTGACAAAAGATAGTGAATAAATAGATTCTCAACGGACATGTTCTCTGGTCGAAAGATGTCCTTTCAGAGAATTGAGTGAAGTGAAAATATGGACGGAAATTCAACCATTTGAATTCAAATTTTGAATTTCAAATTCTGGTACCCATGTCGACATCATGGGAGGGACTATGTCGACATGTGCCTATGAATTTCTATGATTTATTCTTTCCTAAGTACTCTAATATACATATATATATACACACACTTATTATTTTTAATGTCTATATATCTGGAATATTATTAGAATTATAGTATTTTCAATAATATATTATTATACTAATAAAAATAAAAATAATAATAAAATAATAATACAAATAGTAAAATAATAGTAAAAATTTTAAAATTCAAATAACACACCAACTCAAAATCAGTCAATCAAGCAATTAAGCATCTAGTTCTAAGCATGAAATTTCAACCAATTGTATTGTAAATGTGTACCTTTTTCTGAGTCTGTTTCTCTGAATTCATTGGAATCATGAACTGCCGCAAAATACAAATTTGAATTATCTGTCTTCTGATCATCATCGCTTGAGGACGAGTCTGAGTCATCTAGAGTAGCAGTAAATGCAAGCTTCCGTTTCTTTACTGAATCATTGTTTATAAGAGGATTTTGCCTATCTGGATACGGACAATCTCTTTTGATATGCCCTGGTTCATCACAGTTGAAACATTTGGCCTTTTTGGCAATACATTCTGATTTCTAGAGTTCTTATAGTTGTTTCTCTTGAGATTATTCTTCTTTCTGTATTTTAGAAATTTCGAAAATTCTTGGTCATAAAGGCTATCTCTTCATCATTATCGCTATTTGAGTCTGATCCATCAGTTAAAGCATTAAGTGCCATTGATTTCTTTTCAGATGCTTTGCTTTCTCTTCTCCCGATCATTTGAACTTCAAACGACATTAGATTTCCAACTAATTCTTCTATCTCTAAAGTACTGATGTCATTTGCCTCTTTGATCGCAAGTGTCTTCTGATCCCATTCTGCAGTAAGAGAATTTAGAATTTTTTTGACTTGATTTTCTTTCGAAAATTCCTTTCCCAAGGATATTAGGGAATGCACAATATCCCGAAATTCTACTATACATATCTCAAGTAGACTCATTAGAATTCGTTTTAAATAATTGAAACCGATTTGTGAGCATGGAAATTTTGTTCTGTTTAACTTTGCTTGTTCCTCCATGAGTCACTTGCAAAGTTTTTCAGATTTCATATGCAGACTTACAAACTCACACTCTATTAAATTTGTTCCTATCAAGTGAACAAAACAGAATATTCATTGCTTTAGAATTATTTTGTGCAACAATCTTTTGCTCAACGGTCCACCGTGCAAAATTAGTTGTGGGTTCATTCAGTTTGTGTGATATTCCAAGTATCTAATCCTATAGACTGTAAATATATTTTCATCCTACATGCCCAATATGCATAATTACTGCCATCAAAAAGTGGTGGTCTGATAGTAGACTGACCTTCTATAAATGAACTAGTGACAGGGATACTAGTGTTAGTGACAATACCAGTGTTGGTAGCCATTTTGAGAACTTTTCAAAAATCAGATTATGAAACTTTAAAAACCTTGCTCTAATACCAAATGTGGGAAATACGGATTAAGGTTCTTAAGGCTAGGATAAATACTAGAGGGGGTGAATAGTGTTTTAGAGAATTGTTGAATCTTTTTAGTTCTTGTTAATTTGCACACAAATGTATGCAATATTTAGACACAGATATGATCACAGAATCAAACACAGATGCAAATATAAAGTAAAAGCAGTGAAGGAAGGAACACATTGGATTTTATACTGGTTCGGAGTAACCCTACGTCCAGTCCCGCACACAAGTACGGATTTCCTTTCAAAAAACAATCTTTAGTATTACACCTTCGATTTCAAGGCAACGAGGTACACCCTCCAGATTCACAATCCTCGGGGTAGAGATACTTGATTTCTCGGGCAATAAGTTCACCCAGTTGATTTCCAAGGCTACAATCACACCTTATCTCGCTTGATTGATTTCCAAGGCCACAATCACACCTTTTCTCGTTTAATTGATTACAAAGAAGCCTATAACTTTGAATAGCACTGAGAATCTTATTGAGATAGTGATAGAGAATCAAAACAAAGATAATCTAGTTAGATTCAATGTTGATTTTGGTAGAGTAATGGTAGGAATATGTATAAGAAATGTGGAAGAAGAATAGGAGTGAAAAACCACAAATCTGTGTTAAAATTTGAAAACGTCCCATAATTATAGAAGGACAACAGCCACGTCCATTCATGAAGAGGTATGACGAATAGACACTTCTTTTGAAATTTAAATTTTGAAACCAACTGACACTATGTCGACATGGGTATGTTGAGCATGTCGACCTCCCAAAGGAATTTTTGGTGATTTGTTTTTCTTTTAAAGTATCTTCTATATTAAAACTATTTTAAACTTTATAAATATACTTATCTATAGTTAAAGTACATAGGTTGTTGATATGCTATATTTTGATCAATGACAATGTGCTTCAACAAAAAGGAAGAGATATGTGCAAAGCTAAAGGAAGAACAATGAAGACCAAGGATAAACATGAGTATGATTTCTTTATAGGTCTTAGTTTAGATTTATTGTTAAAATCAATCCTCAAGAGGCTTGTACAAACACTAGAACATGTTTTATAAACTTTATTTTCTAGAATAAAAATTCACTGTGCAAAAATCAAAAGTTCAGTCGAATGAACAGGTATGCCCAGTCGACTGAACCTGTTACACATACATAAACATGCACAGTTTCAGTCGACTGAAACACTCTGCTCAGTCGGCTAAATTTGTTCTTGAAAATTTACTTCACATTTCCAGTCGACTGAAATCCCTGCTCAGTCAACTAAATTTAAACCTGTGAATTTTTTCTAAAAGGACACATTCTTCCTCCCAAGAGTTGCAACCATTCTCCAATGGAAATGGAAGCTTCTCTTATTTGCATCTCTAGCCAGCAAATGCATCTCTTCTACACATATAAATACATGGTTCTAACATCTTCAATTGACCAATTTTCTTATGCTTTAATCTCAGTCAAAAAGCAGAAATGGATACTAGACGGTGGTTGCTCAAAACACATGACCAGTGACAAAGATACGCTTACAAACATCACATACTTTGATGGTGGCTCGGTTACCTTCGGAGACAATTCAAAAGGTTATATCATTGGAAAAGGAGATGTGAGCAATTACGGTACATCGAATTTACCTTTTATAACAAATGTTTCATTAGTTGAAAATCTAAAACATAATCTACTAAGCATAAGTCAACTTTGTGACAAGGGTTTTAAAATAACCTTTTCGGAAAATAAATGTAGTATTTTTTATCAAAACCAAAATCTTGTTTTTGAGGGAAATAGAGATAGGAATATTTATGATCTAAATATGAAAATCAATCATAATACAAATATGTGTTTACTAGCCAAAGATAATGATCCTTAGTTATGGCACAAAAGATTTTGTCATATTAATTTTAAAACTATTAGAAAACTTTCTAAAAATGAATTAGTAAGAGGTTTACCAAAAATAAACTTTAATATAAAAAATCTTTGTGATGATTGTCAAAAAGGAAAATTAACAAAGTCATCTTTCAAATCTAAGAAAAATATTTTGACCTTACAACCACTAGAATTACTACATATGGATTTATTTGGACCAACATAAGTTCAATCCATTAATCATAATCGATATGTGTTTGTAATAGTTGATGATTTCTGAAGATATACATGGACTATTTTTATGAAAAATAAAAGTGATACATTTGAGCATTTTAAAACATTTGTCAAAAGAATTCAAAACACTAAAGATTTGAAGATTAAAAATATACGAAGCAATCATGGAGGCGAATTCGAAAATGAAGCTTTTGAATCTTTTTGTAGAAAGAAAGGAATAAATCATAAATTTTCGTTTCCTAGAACTCCTCAACAAAATGGAGTTGTATAAAGAAAGAATAGAACATTACAAGAATGTGCAAGAACATTATTAAATGGAAGTTTTCTACCAAAACATTTTTGGGCAGAAGCCATAACTACTGCATGTTATGTATGAAATCGTATATCAATTAGACCATTAACTAAAAAACTTCATATGAACTATTTAATAACAAAACGCAAAATATATCTTATTTTAAAATATTTGGATCAAAATGCTTTATTTTAAATACAAAAGATCAAATTGGAAAATTTGATCCAAAAGCTAACGAAGGAATTTTTGTAGGATACTCAGAACGAAGTAAGGCGTATCGAATATTTAATAAACGAACAAACATAATTGAAGAAACTTTACATATATCTTTTGATGAAGAATTTAATAAAAATTTGAGTATAGAAGATGATGAAGAATTTATAAATATAGAAAATACAAACCTTGAAAATTGTAATAATGAACTAAGATCTCCACCAAGAATATTACGAGATCACCCAGCTCAAAATATAATAGGTGAAATGAATTCTCAAGTTAAGGCAAGAAGTCAACTAAATCAAATGGGAGATGTTGCTTTTATTTCAACAATAGAACCTAAAATTCCTAAAGAAGCATCAACGGACGATTACTGGATTGTTGCTATGCAAGAAGAATTAAATCAATTTGAACGTATTGATGTTTGGGAGTTAGTTGCCCGTCTGAATAACCAATCAGTTATAGGAACAAAATGGGTTTACAAAAATAAAATAGACGAACAAGGTAATATAACTAGGAATTGTAGGATCGATTTCACCTTAGAGGGGGGTGAATAGGGTGATAGTATAAATTATAAAAATTAATCGTGGAAGCTTATAAAATAATTTTAACATAGATCACAGAACAATAGCAGCACAGATAATAGCAGAATAAATGAATGCAGAAATAGAACGACACAGAATTTACCCAACTTCGGAAAAACCCTGCCTATGTGCTTCCCCTAAGGTTTCTGCTAGAAATTAGATAGTCAGACGCTTACACACGTAAACTCGCAACACCCGCTATCGACTAAACCTAACTCTACGCTCAAAACTCAGCCACAACTCAGCCACTGAGTTGCGAATTCTCAAACTACGCCACGTAGTTTGTCCCCTAGTCACACGACTAGAAAATTAAACAGTTTAAAAAAGAAAATACAAATTAAAAATAATTTAAAATAAAATAACCATATTTAAACAATTAAAAACCCTTATTAAAATATCCGGCCCCTTTTGTTTATTATTCGGCCCGTTCTCTTTTAGTTTCTTCGTTCATTTATTTGGAGATGGCGGCCGTTCCTCTTTGAAGCTAAATTAGGGCTTCGTCCCTTCGATCCAATTTAGGGTTTGATGAAGCTTCCGATTGTTCAATCAATCTAATTGCGTGATGATTTTGTTCGTCTTGGCCGCTTCTATTTGATCGAGTTCATCTATGATTTCAGTAAGTACTTTATTCCTTTTGCTTTTCTGGTTTTGGCTTGTTTGAACTCGATGGTTATGTCGATGATGATCTTAGGGTTTTTATATGGGTTCGCAACACTTGTTTTGCGTTCGTCTGATTTCTTCAACACTATGCTTTCGGCCATTCGATTTTGTTGAACGTTGATGATTTATTTGACTTAATCAAATTCGTATATTTCGATACTTGGCTCTCACGGCTTTGAATCTGAACTGTTCGTTTTTTTGACTTGGTTATCATATTAAGTACGGTCGGTTGTTCACGGCTTCAAATTGATTTTTCTTGATGTTGTGCTCGTAGTATCTTTGAAGTTGCACTCTGGTTCATTATATATTATCACTCCCTTCTGTTTGCTTTGGCTTCATTGACCTCGGCCATGTGTTCATCTGAGTGTTTGTCCCTGAACATTACTGTTTTGGTTTAACTTTGTAGCATTGACTTGATATCATTACTTCAATGTTTCTGATGCTCCTTCGATTCAGTGAGGCTTGTATTTGAATGTCAGTTGTATTAGTCCTTGGTGCAATTGATTTGTAGTCTCTGATTCTTTTTGGTTACTGGTCATTCATTTGTATCACTGGTAGCTGCATGTTTTACTGTAGTCGAGTTGTATCCATGTGTTTACTTTGAGCATGGTCATTGTTGGCAACTTGGTTGTATATTTGGTCGTTTGCATTTTTGTTTCTTTGATGTTGTTTATGTCTGCATCTTGTGGTTGCCACTGTGTTGCATTGAGCTCGACATTTGCATCATTATGGTGGCTGACCATCCTGCTATGTCTTGTTCATCTGGTTCATGTATCACTTTGGTATTGTTGCATTATAGTTGCATTGTTGATGCTCTTTGAGTTGCAGTGCCACTGTTCTATATGCTTGCTTCATGCTTTATATTTATCTGGGTTGACTGTGATGCTGACTCCAGATCACTATGCTGTCATAGGAACTTTTGTTCTCTGATTGTTGTTGCTTCTGTACATTAAACTGTATTGAATGTTGCATTGAGTCTGGACATGGGTATTTGCAGTTTTGAACAGTAGCATGGTCGTGGTTTTGAGAATGCGACTTCATCACTGATTTGGTTAATACTGATCTGCCCTTGTGCACTGTTGTTCTATGCACTGTTCATACCTGTATCATGCTTGGCTTTGTGGTCTGGTTTCACTTGGGCTTGTAGTTGATGTTTGTAATTGTTTGACCTGGCATTTGGTCTTGCCTGGTTTTTGCTTTGTTGGTTCGTGATGCACTTGTTATTTCTGAAGCTCGAGTTGCACTGTCTATTTAGTTGCGTAAATGTGAACAGTCTTGATGCACTTGAGGTCGGGTTATGTGCATGCAGTTTTGTAGTAGTTGTACACTTGCCCTGTGTTGAATCCAGCTAATAGTTCGGGTTTGACCTTGTGCTCGTGTCGAGATTTTATTTATATTGCATTTGAGTTGAACCCGGCTTTTCATTTGGGTTTGACCTATGCTCACCTGTCCCTGTAAATCAATCAAGTGTATATTTCGATGTGCACGGCCTTGTGGCATATACAGTGATACACTGTGTATGTCACAAGCTGTTCGTGTACGATGAATTCAAATTTAAATGATGACGAACAACCCAAATAACTGAGGCAAATAATATTTTCAAAATCCATATTTTATTTTATACCGCAAAAATATTTCTTTTTCAATTTTACTGCGTTAGTGAATATTTTTGCAGATTGCTCAGATGCTGGATCATAACTGGAATGAAGTTGAAGATAAATACGAGTGTGAGTGATATGTAGTGAGGTCAACTGTAAATGTAAAATTGTAATGTAATTGAATTTGTATCAAAGTTGTATAGTGAATAGTGAAAGCTTGAATTTGTACTATTCAAAATTGTAATAAATATTTGTTTGAATAAAATTTCTGTTTGAATTCAAATTCTGTGTTATTTAATTTTATTCAGCAAATATTTATTTAATCTATGAAAAATAAAATAGTACATTAACAAATACATTTAAACGAATGTATATATGTTTATTATCATCAAACAAAAATCATATAAGCGCATATTCAACAGGAATAAAGCAAGACTAGTAGCACAAGGGTATACTCAAGAAGAAGATATTGATTTTGAAGAAACTTTGCTCCAGTTGTAAGACTTGAAGCAATACGTATTCTATTAGCCTTTGCATGTTTTCACAATTTTAAAATTTATCAAATGGATGTTAAAAGTGCATTTTTAAATGGTTTTATAAAAGAAAATGCATATGTAGAACAACCCCCTTTATTTTTATACATGAAAAATATCCGGATCATGTATATAAATTAAAGAAAGCACTATATGGTCTTAAACAAGCACCTCGTGCTTGGTATGAAAGTCTTAAAAGTTATTTACTAAATTCGGGATTTCAAATTGGAAAAGTAGATCAAACTCTTTTCATTAAAAATACTACTAAAGATATTCTAATAATTCATATATATGTAGATGATATTATATTCGGTTCAACAAATGAAAATTTATGTAAAGAATTTTCAAATATAATGACTAAGGAGTTTGAAATGTCTCATATGGGAGAGTTATCATATTTTCTCGGACTTCAAATTAAACAATTAACAAATGAAATGTTCATAAACCAGGAAAAATATTGTGCTAATCTAATTAAACGTTTTGAAATGGAAAACACTTCTGCTAAACCTACTCCTATGAGTACCACTACTCATCTCGATCGAGATGAAAATGGCAAAAGTGTAGATCAAAAATTGTTTAGAAGTATGATAGGATCCTTACTTAACTGCTAGTAGACTAGACATAATGATGAGTGTATGTCTATGTGCACGTTTTCAATCTAACCCTAAAGAATCACATTTAAGAGCTGTAAAACGAATTATGCGATATCTTAACTATACTAAAGATTTTGGTCTTTTCTATCCAAAAGAGTGTCGGTTTGAGTTAGTATCGTTTAGTGATGCTGATTTTGGTGGATCTCGAATAGATAGAAAAAGTAAAAGTGGTACGTGTCATTTCATTGGAAAATCACTTGTATCTTGGTTTAGTAGGAAACAAACTTTCCACGTGTGAAGCAGAATATATAGTAGCCGCCTTAGCATGTACTCAAGTCATATATATGCAACAAACACTTAAAGATTTTAATATAAATTTAACAAATTCTACAATATATTATGATAATACAAGTACAATAAATTTATCTAAAAATATGGTAAATCATTCTCATACAAAACATATTGATACTTGTCACCATTTTCTACGTGACAATATCGAAAAAGGAATCATAAATTTAGAACATATTTCTACCGAAAATCAGATTGCTGATATATTTACTAAACCTTTATTAGAAAACTCATTTATAAAATTACGACGAGAGTTATGAATAATTTCTTTTAAAGATGTTTTATAGCAAATATTATAAAAATTATAAAACTCGGTCGACTAAACAACTCTGCCCAGTCGACTGAATAACAAAAACAAAATTATTCAATGTATATGTTTCAATTCAGCTACATAATACATAATATATTAAAGGATGTCTCTAATCCATCCATTTCTAACCAATTTTTTTAAACCAATAATTGGTTCTAATACCTTATTAATTTACCACCACATTTTTCTTAGCATTTTTATACTATATATATACGTTTATACATATGTTATTTTCAAAATTAGAAAGTTTGAAAAATCTATACAAAAATGTCTTCCAACAACTCGTACTCTCCAATCAACATCACCACCTCAGTCGATAACTCACCTACATCACCAAAACTTTCTACGCCAACACCAAAGCATGAACCGGTTTATAAATGGGAAAACTATCGAACTGGCTACACACCGGAATCGAAGAAGGCAAAACGTGGACTTTTTATCTCACCTGATACAAAAAGAAAGATTGATGAGATTCATCACTTTCAAAAACAACAAATTGATCTTCAACGAGAATTATATTTTGAACAAAAAGTAACGGCTAGACGATTAAGCTTTCTTGAGCAAATCGGTTTACGTTTTTGTAGCTCGAAGAAAAACGATGTGACTGAGCCCCTACCTCGACCAGTTAGTTCGTATGATCCATCTTCGTCATACCGTACACCCACTACTAGAAAAACAGTAAATTCCAACGCCCCAGTTCCAACGGCCGCCAACGGCATTTCCAACGGCTTCCAACGGCCCGTTAATTTTTTACGTAGCCGTCTGAAACCGTTGGAAAAGAGCCGTTTGCGGCCGTTGGAAGCCGTTGGAAAATTTCCTGCATATTTCCAGAGCCCGACCTTCAGCTCATTATTCATCTTCTCAACCGAAAATTACCCCCAAATCCACCATTCCATCATCTCCAATCTTCATTTGCCGGCCCAAACACCATCCCAACAACCTCCGACGTCATCTAGAAGCTACTCCGGCACATCTCCACCGTTCTAGCTCTCCAAATCGGTAATTTTCCTAAAGCTAATATTTAGTTTTTTTTTGATTTAGGGTTTAATTTGAATGTTGATTGATTCCTACTTGTTAGTATATGCATATTACATTATATTATCCTCTAATTGCAACCATTATAATATAATGAACAAGTTATTATAATTGATTGAAAATTTTGTAATTTAAGATATTGCATTAGTTTATGTTATTTGGTTAGTATATTAAACGTATGTGTGTGATAGAGTTTATTGCATTTGGAAGCCGTTAGAACGGATATTTCATATGTGCGAATACGAGCTTTGTATTTGTGTGAACACGCGAATTAATTTAGTTTATAAATGAATTTTGTGTACAAATTTAGCGTATAAAATGAATTTAGTACTTATGTAATAAAACGGTAAAATATAAACCAATATTAATTAAACGAATTATATATTCGAATTTAATATAAACAAATATTTAAATCCTTAGATATTATTCGGCCCCGTCTAACAAGTGTTGTATATGATCGTTTTAGGGATATTCGTTTTTTCCACAAAACGGACAATTCTATTCATCTGATACATCATTTGTCGGATTTGTCCCAGTATTGGACAAGTTACAAACACTATAAAGTAATTATATTCCGTCAATCATATCACTTTAAACGATTCACAAAATTTCGACGGCATTTCCTTTACGTTCCTTGTACACGCATTTGTGTACGATACAAGGAACACGGGGGAAATGCTGCCGAAATTTTATGAATCGTTTAAAATGATATGATTTACGGAATATAATTACTATTGTGTTTGTAATGGGAAGTAGGATGACCGGCCATCAAAGAAAGACACATAAGTGGCAATGAAACAATAGTTGCTTATTTAAAATATTCAGTTTGTGAAATAAGCAGTTTGTGGCCGTTGGAAAATTTCGTGCAAAATATAAAATGAATGATTTATAACATTTTTACTCTATCATAGGTTTTCTAGTAGGGAAACATGGTCAATTACTTTAATGATCAGAGCTGGATGTATCAAAGAAGGGAAACTAGTGGCGCAATAAGCGAACATTTTCTAAAAGAGGTACAAGTGTTCACCGAATTTGCTATAAGTAATATTGCAAACGATGAAGAAATTCGTTGTCCGTGTAGTAGATGCAAATTGTTGAACTATTTAGAACCGAATATGGCTAAGGTTCATTTGCGCCAATTCGGTTTCGTACCCAATTATTTGCTGTTGGATCGTCATGGAGAAATTGTAGCCCCTAATAATCAAGAACAGTCGGTGGAGGTCATCAGCGAAGAAGGTAGTACGAATCTCATAGAACATATGGTCGAAGATGCAGCACGATCAATGTTCCCTACCGCTGTAATTGATAACGACGATGTTAACGTCGAAGAGGAACCAAATGTTGGAGCGGAAAAAATATATGATTTATTGGATCATGCTAAAAAACCCCTTTGGAATGGATGTTTAAGCGGCTCTCAATTATCGGTAACTGTAGAATACATTGCAATGAAATCAAAATACAACCTTACAGAAGCTGGATTTACGGCTGTTGTGCAAGCTGCTAAACGTCATATGCCATCCGATAATTTAATGTGCGAAAATTATTATGAAGTGAAAAAACTTATGTCATCTTTTGGTTTGCCATATCAAAAAATAGATACATGTCTAAAGGGTTGCATGTTGTATTGGAAAGAAGACATCAATCTTAGCAATTGTAAAATACGTAATCAGGAAAGATACAAATCTAGGAAAAAGAAGGGAAAAGAAGTTCCGTACAAGCGTACGCATTATTTGCCCCTCACCCCTATACTTCAACGATTATATGCATCATCTGTGAGAGCGCATCATATGAGATGGCACAGTGTGAGAACACCTCAAGAAGGTACGTTGACACACCCAGCTGATGGAGAAGCATGGAAACATTTTGACAAGAAATATCCCGATTTCGCAGCGGAGAGCCGAAATGTTAGACTAAGTTTATGTACAGACGGCTTCTCACCGTTTTCTCAGTTTGGTTCTAAATATTCATCTTGGCCTATAATAATCACACCTTACAATCTACCTCCGTGGATGTGTATGAAAACTCCATATATGTTTCTCACGATTGTCGTCCCCGGTCCTGATGATCCGACACAGGGCATTGATGTTTACTTACAACCGTTAATCGAAGAGTTGAAAATATTACGGTATGAAGGAGTTGAAACATACGACATATCAAAAAAGAAAAAATTTCGGATGTTCGCTTCTTTGTTATGGACTATTAGCGATTTTCCTACATATGCAATGCTTTCGGGTTGGAGTACGGCCGGTCATTTCGCTTGTCCTTATTGCATGGAAGAAACACGAGCATTTTCTTTGCCAAATGGAAAGAAAATTTC
The DNA here is from genome assembly GCA_030765085.1 of Allium cepa. Classification (NCBI taxonomy): domain Eukaryota; kingdom Viridiplantae; phylum Streptophyta; class Magnoliopsida; order Asparagales; family Amaryllidaceae; genus Allium; species Allium cepa. The sequence goes on from CM060935.1 coordinate 68,324,761, forward strand.
ATGGTTTGATTGTCATCGGTGTTTTCTTCATATTAATCACCCTTTTAGAAGAGACAAAAAAAACTTCATAGCTAATAGACATGAGACTCTACGACCACCAACGGTTTTGTCAAGCGAGGATATATATGAACTTGTAAAAGATTATCCAAAGATACACGAGACCGGACAACAAGAAGAAATTCAAGGTAAATCGACGTTTCATAATTGGTGCAAACAAAGTATATTCTGGGAATTGCCTTATTGGAAAAATCTATTAATCCGTCATAACATTGACGTGATGCATAACGAAAAAAACGTATTTGATAATGTGTTTTATACAGTTTTGAATGTGAAGGGCAAGACTAAGGACGATTTGAAATCTAGACGTGATATAGAGCAAATATGCAATCGTCCTGAGCTTCATATGACTCCCGACAATAAAAAACCCAAAGCATGCTATGAACTAGACAGCAACCAAGTTAAAGTACTGTTACAATGGGTGGAAGGATTACGATTTCTCGATGGAATTTCCTCTAATCTTCGTAGATGTGTCGACTATAAAAATGGGAGATTGAGTGGAATGAAAAGCCATGATTGTCATGTAATGATGGAAAATTTGTTACCCATCGCTTTCAAAGAATTGTTACCGGTAAAAGTTTGGACGGTAATAACAGAACTTAGTTTATTTACAAGGAGCTTTGTTCAACTACGTTAAAAGTTGACCGTCTACTTAAACTTGAAGAAGAAATTCCTATACTGCTCTGCAAACTGGAGAAAATATTTCCTCCGGCTTTCTTTAATGTAATGGAGCATTTACCTGTTCATCTTCCATATGAAGCACGTCTTCGAGGTCCTTTGCAATATGGATGTATGTATCCATTCGAAAGGTATGTTACTATATTGAGTATGTAAATGTTGATTTAAGTATAAATATAGTAGTTAATACTTAACCCAAATATTTTTTATTAGGTACTCAAATCATTTGAAGAAAAAAGTGAGACAAAAAGCTCGAGTTGAAGGTTCTATTTGCAAATCATATATCGAAGAAGAAGCTTCTTTCTTTTTCTCTCATTATTTTAAAGACCATGTGAACTTATCATTTGTAAGTGTTCTGCGTAATGACGATCAGGCCATTGAACAAGCTTCTTCTTCTGAATCAGTATTATCTATTTTTAAACAATATGGCCGACATGCTGGCAAAAGTGAGGAAGTATGGCTAGATGATAAAGAATACCATGTAGCAAAAGTGGAGCAAGATCCCCGACGACGTGAGAGAGACGATTTGGCAAGATTTTCTGGTAAGTTTATACCGCTTTACAAGATGATTAATTAAATACAAATAAATAATTAGTAATATTTTCTCATTGTACAGGGCCCGTAGATTTGCAAGAGCCTGACGTCAATTTAGTTCAGCGACACTGGAACTCCAGGATCGCGAAGAACTATAGAGAGACTATGTCGGAGATTAAAAAAGTAGGAAAGAAGCCCAAATGGATGAGCGCGACTGTATGGGAGAAATGGGTTGATTGGTGGAACTCTGAGGAGTTCAAGGTAAATCTACAATAAATCTCAGCATTTTTTTACCGTTTAATAAATAATTAATCATTCTAAATTTGCAGGAGGAGTCAGCTAGGAACTCGGCAAAAAGGAGCAGGAATCCTGTATCACACCGTGGAGGCTCCAAATCTTTCCAGCATCACCGCGAAGATTTGGTAAATTTATCTATTATCACATTTGTATATTGATCAGTTCAGTAATTAGTTATGTACAGTTAAATTATCCAAATTATCAATTGCAGGAACGAGCTCGTGGAGGCTCTGTTGGCTTAGTGGACGTGTTTGCTCACACCCACGCGTCTAGGCAAGTAGATGAGGCTGGCAATATCATATATCAGTGGGGTGAGCAAGATAGGGCGACCGAGGCATATGTATGCATTTTTTAATTTTTAATACTTACACCGATAAGTTTATTAATTTCTAGCTACGCAAAATAATTACATGCTACTATTTTTCAACTGAAATTGTTTTTTTCATTATAGTCGAGGTTGCAGGAGGCACAGGCTTATGCGCTTGAGCAGTCTGGTCGTGATGCGCTGACACAGGAGGAGCAGGATAACATTTTTACCGCTGTTATGGATCCGGCGTAACGGAGTAGACGTTTTGGCTTCGGGAACCTAACGGTAATTAATCCTTTTACATATGTACAAAAAATCAGCGTTTAGATATATAATGTTATAATATTGTATATGCTGAGACAACCCTTTTGCTATTAATTTTATTTGCAGGCTCGACAGGCTCGACAAGCTCAAAAGGACCGAGACAAAGAAGAAATCAAGGAGCTTAGAGCTATGGTTGAGCAGCTACGGGAGGAGAATCTTTACGAGCCATCCAGGTGGAGCAGTTGGATCAAAAGATTGCGCAGTATTTGCAGAATCATGGTACCCTTCCTTCGTCATCTAGTGCTTCTGGAGGCGACGAGGATCCTTGAGGAGGTATGTTTTTGAGTATTTGTGTTTGAACAATGTATATATTGACTTGGAGATGTTTTGATGTTGATGGTGATGTTGTATATATTGGTACGGAGTGGGTGAGAAGTATTTTGATGGTATGATCATGGTTTAGTGACATTTGTTGATGGTATGTATGTTGATGGTATATTTTGTGATGTTTGATCGGTTTGGTTTGTTTATATTGGTGTTTTATTGATTTATGTGCGTTGTTTGTATTGATATTGATATATATATATGTGGAATTGATTGGAAATGGAATGGAAATTGAATGGATTGGAAATGGTGTGGTGGAGGGTAAATAGGCTTGCTGTTGTACAGCAAAATAAACCCAGTATTTCCAACGGCTTCCAACGGCATATTGGCCATTTTATTGTAACGGTTTCTAACGGTTTCCAACGGCTATAAGCCGTTAGCGGCCGTTGGAAATGCCGTTGGAAATGGTCCGTTGTTTCCCTTGGAAAGCGTTGGAAGTCGTGGGATATATTCCAACGGCTATTCCAACGGCTTCCAACGGCCGCCAACGGCTAAAAGCCGTTGGAATAGCCGTATTATCTTGTAGTGACCAGTCGATCCCGTGAATCCTTGGATGCCACCAAAAACTCCTCAATATAGTCCAAATTCATGGGACAAAAACTATATGGCGAATGAAAGAAATAAAATACAAAGAAAAATAGTCCATCTCCAAATAAATGATTATCTTTAAGGTCAAATCATGTTGTTATATTATAATATATCTACATAATTGTAAACATTTCTTTCAATAAAAAATTTTCTTTGAAAATTTAAGGAGAACATCAAAAACACAAGTTTCAGTCGACTGAACCTTACTTCTCAGTCGATTGAATATAAGGCAGAAAACAATTATCCAATAGTTCAGTCGACTGACTCCCTCTGCGCATTCGACTAAAATTACCACAGAAACTTTCAGACAACAGTTCAGTCGACTAAAAACACTGCTCAGTCGACTGAATTTGACACAGAAAATTTTCGGCCTTCAGTTCAGTCGACTGAACAGAATTTTCAGTCGACTGAACGCCAATTCCCAAGCTACTTTTTGCCTTCTTATCACCAATTTCTATCTTCACTCTTCACTTTTACCATTCCAAAAGCAACTTCTTCCACATTATTTTTCAAAACCCTAGCCCCCAATCCTCCTTTTTTGTCAAATTACTCTCAACAAGCTCACAATAATGGCTCCAAAAAGATCAAGGGCTTCAACTTCAACCTCCTCCGAGCCAATGACGCTCAAATTGCTCAATGGCTTTATGATGGAGGGGCGGTCACAAGGTGGAACAAAATGAAGAATTCTTGGATCTTTGAACATTCCTTCGTTGATTTTCAGAGCCTCCAAACATACAACATACAAGCTTTGACGGATCAAGCGGGTTTAACATCTCTCTTAGACCTGAAAAGGAATGACCATGCAATCAATCATATTATGGTGAAATTGTTCTATGCAAATCTTAACCTTGGACACCAAACTCCAAGAAATCCAAACGATAGTGTTTGGAGTATGGTGTGTGGCAAAAAGGTATGGTTTTCCCTAGACCGAATTGCACACATTTTAGGATCTCCTAACATGGAAAGGAAGCTTGAAGAAATTGAATCTAATCCAAATATTCGAGACAACATAAATCATCAATTTTTGGATGATAACATCAACATCTGGGATATTAAATCAACTTCCTTACGACCAAGAGCAAGGCTTCTCCACAAAGCTCTTATGCGAACCATCACTCCTCGAACGGGCTCACATGAACTTGTATACCCAAACAATTATAGAACACTATATGCTATTTGGGGCAAATATTCAAGTCAATTGGGTCCAACTAATTCTTGATGAATTTCTTACTTTCAATAATGGAAAAATGCGAACGATATATTTTGGAGAGTATATCATGCGACTTCTCCTCAATGTTGATACGCCATTACCGGAGTCCGAAAATACTATGGTTCATCAAATTAACCAACGGACTATAAGCCTTATGCAACTCCCGGCTAGACCTCATCGCATCATATGTCTTGCCGAATGGGAAGCTAGACATCAAGAACCATAACAACCTCCTCAAGCTCAACATGAAGAACCTTTCGACCAAGATGATGAAATTCGTATCATTGAACCAAGTTTTACTACCAATCAATCATTAGGAATTTTATCAAGAAATCAACAAATTCTTGATAATCGCCTCAAGAAGGTAGACCACAAACTTGATAAAATTAAAGGGTCCTTCAATAAATTATGGGATGCCGTCTCATGCACGAGCTCCGCTACTGCTTCAACCTCCCGTGGCACGCGTCCGACACCAACTTTCACATGGACGCCATCCGAAGAAAATCCAAGCAACATCACAAGTGGGAATAGCAGAGGTCAAGGTGGAAGAGCTTATAGACCACCTACCGGTGGACCCGTTATTCGTGAACCGGAGGGAGAGAGAGAAGGCTCATATGATTGGGATAGAGATGAATAACTCTCTTATGTTTTGACTTTTTTATTTCAAAAAAAAAACACTAATCAAAAGGCTTGTATAAATAGCCTTCTATGTTTCTTTCATGCTACATTCTATGTTTTATTTATTTATGCCACATTCTATGCTACATTCTAAGTTTTTTAAAACTATAGTTATGCATATCAGTGATTGTTTGGACAATATACTTCTGCGATTATTACTTCCTTTTTGTCGATGACAAAGGGGGAGAAATCTATGCTACTAACCTTGTTTTGTAGGAAAGAAAGTGCATATATTCAGGGGGAGGAAGTAATTACATCTCGGCACGTTTCAGTATTGTCATCAATCAAAAAGGGGGAGAATGTTGATATGCTATATTTTGATCAATGACAATGTGCTTCAACAAAAAGAAAGAGATATGTGCAAAGCTAAAGGAAGAACGATGAAGACCAAGGATAAACATGAGTATGATTTCTACATAGGTCTTAGTTTAGATTTATTGTTAAAATCTATCCTCAGGAGGCTTTCACAAACACTAGAACACGTTTTATAAACTTTAGTTTTAGAATAAAAATTCACTGTGCAAAAATAAAAAGTTCAGTCGACTGAACATGTATGCCCAGTCGACTGAACCTGTTACACATACACATACATGCGCAGTTCCAGTCGACTGAAACACCGTGCTCAGTCGACTGAATTTGTTCCTGAAAATTTTACTTCATATTTCCAGTCGACTGAAATCCCTGCTCAGTCAACTGAATTTAAACCTGCGAATTTTTTCTGAAAGGACACCTTCTTCCTCCTAAGAGTTGCAACCATTCTCCAATGGAAATGGAAGCATCTCTTGTCTGCATCTCTAGCCAACAAATGCATCTCTTCTACATATATAAATATATGGTTCTAACATCTTCAATTGACCAATTTTCTTATGCTTTAATCTCCCTATTTTCTTGAACATATTTTATATTCTCTAAAAGTTTTCAAAGCAATCACCAATCTATTGCTTGAATCTCTGCTTTGTTTATAACATTCGTTTGATTCATAGCAATTCACATTTCCTAAATCTTCACAAACACATTGCATACTCTTGAGGATAAGATTATAGGAATATTGTACTACATTGGACTCATTAGTGTTGACAAGAACACAACAAGTCGAATAATTGTTTTTAGAAATCGAGTTGAAGTCCTCTTCGGTGGTTGAGGCAAGAAATCCCGTTCGGTTGTTTGGGTAAGTTGTAAACCTATTCCTCTGGGTTAAGAGAGGATTTTAGTTAGTAAAATTCCTAAGTGAAGCTTAGGGACTGGACGTTGGACTAGAGGTCCGAACCAGTATAAAATCCTGGTGTCTACTTTACTTATTGCTTATTGTTATTTACCTATACCATCCACTATTCCATATTATACGATCCTATCGCATAGCCTCTTTCATAAGTAAATATATAAAATAATATATACAAAACTTTACAATAATTTTATATTTAAATCTAAGTATAAATATTTAAAAATTAAATATATTATTATTAAAGATAGTTAAAACTACGAATAATTTTGATTTTGAAATTAAAGATTATTTTGAGGCTAAAAGTATTTGAAATCAGGGTAGATGTTTTTTATGCTTTTAAAAGGAAGGTATTGAAAATATTTTGAAAACAAGATATAATTTTGTGAAAATCATTTTGAATAAAAATTAGCGGATACAAAACAACGTTCCACTAGATTTTTCGTAGGTTCCATCCCACTTAGGGTTCCATCCCTTTAACAGGCTCGAAGTGGATTCCATTCCACGAATAAATTGGTTTTAAGATGCCAGTGCTTTTCTAGGAGTTTTAATAAAATTACTAATAAATTGAAAGAAAAATTACTTGAACTCTTGAAATCTTGATAATGTTGATACTCATGAGTCTTCAATCTTGATATCTTGAATCTCTATATTGTAAAGTCTTCGTTCTTGGTACCTGCATGATTAAATCCTTCATATATATATATATATATATATATAAACTTATACTACTAGTATTTATATTTATAGTCTATTCTAACGTTGTTTTCATGAAAACCATCATCTCAAGGACTAACATTCTTAGCCTCCTATGATTTTGAAATTTCCCATATGCCTAGTAAGGGAAATGAAGTCGTCGATACATTAAGTGTAAGACGTGCTAGTGTAGGAGCGTTGTTCCTGCAGTAGAAGTAGTTAGAGTATATTATTGGTTCTGACTTCAGACCTCATTGCGAGATAGAGCCATATATGTTGACGAGCTTAACGATCAGACCTACTTTGATTGGGCGGACCGGCACTAGTCAGAGGAAACGCTATACTAATGACGACCATAAAGAAGGTAGAAGGAGGGGCAGAGTTTGAAGATATGAAGCAGTACGGACTCGACCGAGATGGTTGGCTCCATAAGGATGGGGATTGTTTGTTCTAGATGTTGATGGATTATGCCATGAGGTACTTCGAGAGTGCCATTATTCTAGGTTGTCTATATATCCCGATAGTAACAAGATCTATCTTGATATGAAGCAGGCCTATTATTGGGAAAGGATGATGAAGGATGTCGAACATTTATCTCAAAGTGTATGAACTAACAATTGGTGAAGGCAGAACAGAAGAAGCTGAATGGATTGCTACAACCACTTAAAGTTTCCAAATGGAAATAAGAGCAAGTGTCGACATACTTTATAGATGGATTGCTGAGGACCAGAGGAAGGTACGATAGCATTTGGGTCATAATCAATAGATTGACGAAGAGTGCTTGATTCATACTCATTAAGGCTTATAGAATGACATCAAATTGGACAATTTTTATGCGAGGTGGATAGTGCAATTCCATGGGGTGCCAAAGAGTATTGTGAGTGACCAAGACCCTTTATTCATTAGTACATTTTGAAAAAGCTTAAAGGAGGTGTTAGGGACCGAGATGCATCTCAATACAACTTATCACCTGTAAACATATAGGCAGACTGAGTGGGCGAATCGTATAATATAGGGTCTCTTGCGAGCTTGCATATTTGATTTCTGAGGCTCGTGGGATGATCACTTGTATTTAATGGAGTTTGCAAACAACAATAGCTATCAGTCCAGTATCGGTATGTCACCGTAGATGCATTATATAAGCCGCATATAGCTCTCCTTCATGTTGGTGGAAAGCGAACGAGAAACTGGTATTTGGGAAGATATGATTAGAGTAATCTCAGAGAATATTGAGATCATTTAACAATAAATGAAAGCTGCTCAAAATAGGCATAAGATTCACGCAGATAAGCCATGTCAAGATTTGGAGTTCTTTGTCGAGGATATGGTGTTTCTAAAGATTTCACCATTGAAGAATGTTATTAGATTCGATAGTTGGAGTCGAGATTCATAGGCCCTTTTTTGATAGTATAGAGGTTTAGGAACTAAGCATATATGGTCGATTTACCTCAGAATATAGCGGGCATGCACAATGTCTTCCATGTCTCTCCCTTGCGAAAGTTTATGCATGACATTGGTGTGACAATTGACTGGATTAATATCGAGATTGAAGCAGAAGCTTCGAGACCTCATAGGTTGGTTTGTATTATGGGATGTGATATGAAACAACTTAGAAGGAAGACGGTGGAGTTAGCGAAGGTTCAATAAGGCGAAACTGAAGACGATTACATATGTAAAACTAAGGAGAGCATAAAGATTGCACGTCTAGAGCTCTTTGCATTGTAAGGCCTATTGTTTATTGTATTTACTTTCATCCCTATATCACATAGGATAGTTTAGTATCTCACATGATAGGATAAGTTTCTATATGCTATTGATTGTATGATTTCCTTTTTGATATGTTTAATGGTTGCATATTATTGTTGGGCATGCAAGGTAAGTACAGTTGACTATTTTTTGGCTTATTCGAGGAATTCAGTGGCGAAATTCCTAAAGGGGAAGAGTGTAATGATCCATATTTTACATAATAAAGTATCGTAAAATATTTTTATCTATTCATATGAGTTCATATGACTTTAAAATTTTGGAAAATGACTCTTAGGGACATTTTCCACTTCTATGATTTTTTTCGAAGTTCCATGTGACCATTTTGACCAGGAACACCTCATGGACTATAACTTTTTATAGGAGTAGAGTTAGGGTCTGAAACCACCTCCATTGCTTTAGGATGATGGTTTCTCATTTTATAGAGTGGTCTAATAGCAAAACGAACTTACTATTTAAAAATTATGGCTGCTTTAATTTTTTGCTGCTGCTGGACTGTAATAGTTGGTAATTGACCAAGCCGGTAAGTATGCTCAGTAATGGATTTCTGGAACTATGCCAACGAGAGGCTATAGGAACTGGTCTAAGTCATTTCTATCTTCCCAAAAACAATTCTAAGCTTCAATTTACCTTAAATCATCTTTTTCTCTAGTTAATCTTAATCAAATCATCATTAAAAGAGTAATTAGCAATGGAGGCCTTGAATCTATATTTGTTCTTTCGTTGGGGTACGACCTTGCTGTTCACATCAGATCAGGGGATTCGAATTGGTTATTTGGATAATTGGTGAGTGGTTTTTAACCTCTTTGGTATCCTATGTATGTTTATATAGTTAAAAATTAATGTTTTTTAACATGAATTTGATCCTAAAATATTTTCTAAATTTAATCACACTTTTATATATGTTTATGGTCAAAATTAAAGTGGTTTAAAGTAGTTTTAAAAATTTTGTAACCCATTTTCATCGTATTGACATGTTAGTGTAAAAGTTAGATCTATAATAAAAGTTGCTTGATTATCATGTTTGAATGAATTATATGTGTGCACATATGTATATGGATGATATTTCATGTTTGTATGTCGTCCTTTGATGCGGATTGCTAGTGCTTTAGGTTGTCGAGTTGGAAAAATCAAAGGCAAAGATGGTCGAAATTGGATGAAACTTGAAGGAGGGGCTTTGGAGCATGGGAGGAGCCCAGAATTAAAGTCGCATCAATTTTGGATTAGAGGGTAGTGGTCGGTGCTGAGTAGTATTAGTCGGCGGAAATCAACCCGATGGAGGGAGATTTGAGTGTGCTTTGGTCTTACTCGGGGAAAAACATAGGGGTGCTTTGAGTCAAGCTTGTGATCGACAAGGGAGAAGGGTTAGAAGTCAAAAGCCAAAAATTTAGCTAAGTACAAGATTTGGTACCAAGCACATCTACTCAATACCAACCAATTTTTCTTTGGCGGCAGGTCGATTATGCGGACTTTGGGGCTCAAAGGAATAGAGGTGAAGGATTACTTAGCCAAAATTGGTTAAGCATAGTGCTCGATACTGAGCAGTTTGGATCAATACTGAGTTGTTTATTTAGAAGACAGCACGCACCTTAGTGTGCCTGAATTTTTGACTAAATTGAAACCCAAATCCATTAGGGTACGGATCGTCGGTTTTGATAACCTGTCATAAACACAAATATACCATAATGTAATCAATGCAACTCACAGTAGAATTTAAAAATATAATATAAAATAAGTATTAACTAAGGCTACTATCTTATAATACCATTCCTTAGATATTTAATTGCCTTGTCTGTGCCAAGCATGAATAAGAAAACGTTACCATCTACAGTTCCTGTCTTACTCCAGTATCCAGCCCTTCAGAATCTATCTTTTATGTTGTTATGCGGAGGGGTCATAACAATATTCTGGTGATTGGAAAACTACTTGTTTTACCCATATCACTAAATTATGTCAACTGATTTCCATCTAAGTATTATGTCTATTATTTACGACTCATCTGTTAAATCTTACATGCACGTACGATATGTCTAACCCAACATTCTCCAAGGTATAACTATATAAGTATATGACTATCCATATATATGTCTAACCGTTTCCCTACCCAAAAATTCTGGCAACTTAATACTTCTTAAATAGGGAGGAGGCAGACCCAAGACCATTTAATACCTCAATCCACGAAGCATGCCCTTCGTAATGTAAATGCTAGTCAATCGGTTCTAGCCACAAAGACCGATGACCCCTATATATAGCTTTATAATTTATAATTTAATTTTCGTACCGTTAATGCATCTCATAGACTCATCTGAGGGTTAACTAGCCTACCTCCGATAAACTAATTTTTGTCCAACCATCTACTTTGAGGTCTGTTCATATCTCATATGGACACTGTTAGGAAGTGAAATATGTTAGGGCATAACCCAAGTCTTTACCACCGCTTGTTTGGGACCGATGGTGGTCATAGCACATATGCCAGACCTACTACTAAATATCGATATAAAATGCTGATATAGCCCCCCGACCTTCCACAGCTGACATCTCATTTTAGACTAACCTAAGTAAGTCAAGTAAAAATGTTCTTTTCGGTTACTTAATATCTCTAACTAGAAATGAAGCAGACCCTGTTTCCTTAAACATAGCGGTCCATTTAATACATCAAATCCCAGACGGACCCTCAATAAAAATTTCCCTCACCTATTCGCAACACATATCTCTTCTCTAAGGGTCGTATAGTTGTAGATGTCTCACATCGGTAGCAAGTATACACAAGGTTGGTAGTCTCTAGGTGAAGGGCAGACTTTTATTGTGTAACTCTACTGACGTCGCATCTTAACCCACTGAACCAAACTTATCACCTAAAACCTAAGTGTTGGGCTAGGCCCACTAATTCATATTCATTCTAAACTTATAATTGAAGCTATATAATTTCCTACAACGAATATTATATAACCTTTTACGTATATTTAATAATATTAATATTTACTTGTTTGCTATGTAATTATTTCTATTTTACATGCTTAGGCTTTGTTTTCCTTCCTTCTCTAATAAATGTTTAACGCCCGTAATTATTAGTCATTAATGTCAAAATTGGATAATCTCTAATTTATTTACCCGTTTCAAAATCCACTTATTCTACCCATTTAATTTCCTCATGAATACCACATTAAATTCTCTAATCATTCCTTATTTAATTAACTACAAATTTATTGCCCATTAAATTTGTAGTCAATGTCCATAAATTTTGGAATACTTATTCCTTCCTTTTTAGTCCTATAATTTAATATGCTATAGTAAGTAATATGAATATTGTCGTAAATTACGCTATATATATGTTTTTATTTTTAATCGATATTTATGATTTTACATGTGTATATATACATATTCTTATTTTTTAACTATTAATTCCTAAACTAGAATATTCCTTTCCACATTTGAATTTATTAAATTTATCATTTAAAAAAAGATTACTGTTATAACATTTAATAAATTACCAAAAAATGAGACTTTTGTTCCATTTAAAATTACAAGGAATTAACTTTTTCTATTATCGAAATAGACAGTGTAGCCTACATAGAAGAATATCCATACTTTACACATCTCTTTCCTTTTTGGTATATTCCTTGTTAATTCAAACGATGCACTCTTATATATATTTAGAAATTGGGTAATTTGTCAAAATTACATGAAAATTGATATAATTAAATTATACCCCACCTAAAATAAATTAATATATAGGAATTCACATTCCAACTCAACTAGGGCAACATAATTTACAACCCAATTATAAATATTGAATAAACAAACATTCTGCAATAATAAATATTTGGGACTAAATTCAAATTTTTAGACTAGATTGTATATACTATCCCTATCTCGATTACCTATTTCATAGAATAGTAGACGATATTCCTATACAATTATTTAGGCCTACGATTCATCAGATCTTATTTAGGCATAATAAGTAAATAAATTTCAATGTTATAAATAAATTATATAATCTCCCACTCACCTTTCTAACTTTCCAAATCTGAATTCATTCCTTTACTTGACTTCTTTTCTATTTCAATCCAAAGAACTTGTTTAACAAAGTATCTATTAGAATTACAGATCTGAGAAGAAATTTTGATTTAATGGTGATATAAATTTATAACTAAAGAAATTTACTTTTTTCCATGGTATTGATTTGCTTCATCTCTTCTTCTCTTTAATTTTCTGTCCTTCTCCAATCATATATAATATTTTATAATTTTTAGAAACAAAGAAAAGGGAAAATGTAAGAGCTTCACTGCTTTGATCAGAAAATATGAGAAGAGAAGTAAGTGGTTAGGTCTGTATTTATAGGAAATCGAACCAACCTTTACCGTTGGATTAAAATAATTAGATCCGGCTTATTAACCAAGGTTCAATCCCTAATCATCATCTAAAGAACAGTCAACCACTCCTTTATAAGTGGCCGACTGCTAGCGGTTGATCCCCCTTGGAGGGTGGTTGACTGGTGGGGTCTGTGTATTAATGTTTATTTATTTCGTTTTTAATTATTTTTGCTTCGGAAACTTCAAACGCTAATAACTTCTATGTTTGAGCTCCGACCGCGAAACTCCAAATATAAAAGTTGCTCATAAAATCGCCATGAATACAATGGTGCGAGTTTCGTGTCCAAATTCCATTTTGGAGCCTTGTTAGTCATTGTTAATTTTTTGAGGTGTTATATTCTCCCCCCTTAAAAGAATATCATCCCTGAAATTTCCCAAGGGTTGAATCATGTAACATAGCACGTAACCAATCAAAGCTACCCAACCAATTGATGTACAATCAATTTTGCAACCAAACGTGTACAAATAAACAGCATACCACAACATATAAAACATGCATACAGAATGACTCTATATCAGCGCCTCCTACATGAATGCATTCCTTTAAAAACATTTTAAAAATATGAGGAAAACAACCTATATATGCTGGTCGTCCTAATTGATGCAAGTTTTCAAAATTAAAAATCATTTTTCACATAAAAATTTCCACACTCCCACGAGTAGAAGTGCAATTCAAGCAATTTTGCATCCAACACCCACCATCCAAAACCTAGCACACAATTTTAAAATCCATTTTTTTTGAAAATCCAGTTATTCTAAATTCATACTCCTATGCCAGATAAGGAATTTAGATGAATTTTTTTAAGTTTCACCCATCGTTTGGATACCTATTCCGTTGTACCTTGAAACCTTATCTTCTAGCCCCAAAACTTTTTCAGCGTTTTTAACTTTTCCAAGTAAAATTTGCATAAGGAGATTTATTTTTAGATGTTAAAACGGAATTATCCTAAACACAAGTTTTTGTTTACTATTAAAAAGATATGAAAATAGAAATTCTAAAGATAAAATAACATTTTCCTTTGCTATTATTTATGTTTCGTATGCTGTCACTCTTGTTGGACAGCAAAATTCATATTTACCAACACATTGACGCTTCCTACACCGAGTATGTGGCATTTGAAAATCAAAAATTTTCCTATTTCATAAGAATACTTTCCCCCCTTCAAAAAATCTTGCAAAATAGTCTGAAAAAATAAAATTCTAAAAGCATTTAAGTACCATTTTTTTATAAAGCACTTGACAAAAACTTTCCATAAACATTTGAACCCCACTTCTCAACAATTGAAACAAAAATGTCCAAAACATCTGTCTCTTATCATTAAAAACAAATAAAGGCACCTCTTAACGTAACCAGAAGTCAGCTAACGGGTTATGCATATGATTGACTATAGTATTGTGCAGTTAATCTTAGATTTGAGGAACCTTTTCTTTTGTTCTAAAACAAGAAACTACCTACAAACGTACTTATAAAATTTAGCTTTTATGGCAAGGATGTGAACCATGATTTTACAACAACATTTTCCCGTTCTTCGCTCGCTAAAATTTATTTTTCCTAAAATCCTAAAGTTTTTAGGATTAAATCATTTTAATTTCTAGTTGCTAAATTAATTTCCTAATTTATTTTATAAACTTCCAGTCTTACCTACATTTTATCACTAGTTAAGTGTCCTTACGAGATCTCTTTCTTTACACAATTTCTCATTGTGTGTATGTGTGTTTATATAGTAGTCTTATCCCATCTATAAAATCAATACAGTGATAAAAATAGGAATACATCTCATACCATATCATACGCTTTTCGAATAACATAAGGGAGACAAACTAGCGATTACAACTCAAAAAATCCCAAACGAAAATTTTACTAAAAGCTGTCATTCATGATCAACTAGTGTCAATGATGTTGTATCCCTAACACACTTTACTAAATTGAAATAGATATTTCTAGTATGCTATTCAACTATGACTTAGGTTACCTTCTTGACTTCTAATAAACAAGGTTCATCGATTACTTCAATTGTTATATCCGACTATGGGATAAACTATGCATTCCCACAGTGCAATTGGTAAGACTATAAACTAAGCTCATTTAGAATAACTCTTTGAAAAACTAGCTTAGTGGAATAATTTTTCTACCACCTATCTTGACTTCTCCAACCTTGAGTTAGCCAACATCCTTTATGTGGGTTTTTCATCCTACTACTCTCTTCCTTAACCATACTACTATCATCTCTCAATCAAATTTCTTAATAGTATCCTAAAAATTTGTTATTCGCTTCCTCTAAATTTCTTAATAGTATCCTCAAACTTTGTTATTCGCTTCCTCTATATCCTTGATCTCCATACAAGTATGTCCTAGGACATGCAAAATTATACTTCGATACCATTCCTCATTCCTTTGAAGGTTCTTATTATGGCTTTCACATATATCGAATAAAATATTCCTAGGTTCATACCAACATTCCTTATATTTAATGGGGATTCCTTGTTGTTATCCTACAAACATTTGCAGCTATTCAATTCCTAACCTAAACCTATACCCCATCTTACCAAGGCAGTCGTTTTTTATCTACTCCATATTAAAAATTAGTTCAGTTTTTCAAAACTGTTTTTTAAAATAAAACTTCATGGTCATGAAGTGCTTAATAAAAAAAAATATCTTTTAAAACATAAAATTAGAATCTTTTTTAATCAAAATTAAAAATTTCTTGATTTTCAAAAAGGAACCATGAAAAGTTTCCCTTTTCTAACCGACTTTACCTTTTAAAGACTTCAAGAAAGATTTGCTTCTTTTAAAAGTAGGATTATTAACTCAACATATTTAAAACTCAATTATCATACCAAACCATTTTTTAAAAAAAAAGCATCTTTTATAATTTTAAACAATGCAAAGTGGAGTGGAGAATGATAACTTCCATCATATTATTTTCCTATACTCATGCTATCTCCGCTTCCATCTTTAACGGAGATTTTAATAGCATATAAGGGGCACTTCTAAAGGATACATGCAATCGCTGCATTTATTTAAGCATCTACCTAAATATATGCACAATTACTACATATCTATGCAATTTATCCATTCCTCTCATCCTATTCCTATTTGTTTTCTACTATATTATTTCTAACTAAATTACTAATCCTATTTTTTCATAAGTTTCTAATGTTGTTTCTATCTAATTTCCCAATATTGCTACTGTTTATATTTCTTCTACTTAAATGGCTTATCTTCGCTGTAATTCCCCATATTTTCTTTATACAGGAATATTCCTTATATCTTAGTTATCGTGAAATTATTTCTCTTTATTCTCTTTACCTATTTTAATCAAGTACCATTCTCATTTATCGCCCGTTAGAGGGAATTTTTAAAACCTTCAAACTTACAATAATAGAAAAAATCAACGATCTAAACATACACTTTATTTTCCATCCATTTCAAAAACGATTTTTTTTTACCAAAAGCCTTTAAATCGAAATTTTTTGACTCAACCAATTTAAAACTAGGAATTTCAAAATTTGCTTACTTTTTCAAAACTGCAACTTATCAAGAAACTCTTTTAAAAACCCATTCGAAATGTTTTAAGGAATTTTTAAGAATCTTTTTGTCAAATTCATTCACATGGGATTAGGCAAGGAAATGGATTCTAGTCATTCTTTCTTTAGAACACTCCTTCTTCCCTACTCATCCTCAACTCATCTCCATCCAAAATCTGGCTTGTCTTCTTGTGGTGATTAGTAAACACCATTTTGCAGTAACTTTCTCCACTTTTACTATTTCTTACTTCAGATATTCGCAATATATATTTTTTTACTTCCCATTCTAATGAAATGTGCATCCTCAATCGGCAATCCATCAAAATCCACAATCATAGGCAGCCTACGCCAAATAAAGGACTCAATTACCATTTAGCCTCTGGTGTACTTCTATATGCTGTGTTCATGCTTTTCTTAGTCCATTCCTTATGATCGACCTACGCTTCGTGGGGTAATCGCGGTAGGAATTTAAATTTAACTCTACTTATTATTCCAACTCAAAGTTGCCTCGTCCATCTTTTTGAAATATGGTTGCAACTACTTCTGTAATTGGAATTTTTAGAGCTTAAAGTATAATACATACATACGTGTATATATATATGTATATGTATATGTATATTTATAGATAAAAATACAAATATGTTCTCTTAGCGTAGCCTAACTCCTATGATCGACTAACCTATGCTCTATACCAAATGTAACAATCCACACCTTAATGAGCATGAAATTTTGACTAAATTGAAACGCAAGTCTATTAGGGTATGGATAATTGGCTTTGGTAATTTGTAATAAATACAAGTATAACAGAGTGCAATTAACATAAACTTATAGCGTAATTGAAATATATAATATAACATACATATTGACTAAGGCTACTACCTTAGAATATCATTCTTTGGATATTTAATTTTCTTATTCCTACCGAGTATGAATAAGAAGATCACCATCTGCAGTTCCCGTGTTGCTCTGGTATCTAGTCCTTCTAAATCTATATTATGGGTTTTTATAAGGAAGGGGCCAGAACAACGTACTGATGATTGGGAAATTAAATGCTTTACATATATCATTAATTTATGTCGATTGATTTCCATTTAAGTGTTATATCTATTATTTTCGCTAATCCATTGAATCTTATGTGCACATACGATATTCCTAACCTAACCTTCTCTAAGGTTTAGCTATATAAATATGTGTCTATTCGCATATATGTCTAACCGTTTCACTCCAAAAAGCCTGACAACTTAATACTTCTTAAATATGAAGGAGGAATACCTAATAGCCAATTAAAGTTTTAGTCCTTGAAGTGGGTCTTCCGCAACGTAAACGCTAATCAATTAGTTTTAGCTATAAAGACCGATGAACCCTATATACAGCTTTATAATTTATAATTTAATTGCGATATTACTAATGCATCTCAAAGACTCATCTAAGGGTTAACTAGCCCACCCCTGATAAACTAATTTTCGTCTAATCATCTACTTTGAGGTATATGCATATTCCATACAGATCCTATGCTCGTAGAAAGCAAAATCTGTTATGGCATAATCCAAGTCTTTGCAACTGCTCGCTCCGGACCGCTAATGGTCATAGCCTATATGCCAGATTTACTACTAAATACCGATACAAAATAATAATATAGCACGCCGACCTTCCGCAGCTGACATCTCATTCTAGATTAACCTAAATAAGTTAAGGAAAATTGTCCCTTTCAGTTACTTAATATCTCTTATTGGAAATGAAGCAGACCCCTTTTCCTTAAAGTACTGGGCCATTTAATACTTCAAATCTGAGGCGAAACCTCAATATATTTTTTCCTCACCAATTTGCAATGCATATGCCAATGAGTCCTATAGTTAGAGATGTCTCATATCAGTAGTAATTATACACAACTGCTAGTAGCCTCTAGGCAAATGGCAGACTTCTATTGTGTAACTCTACTGACCTCGCATCCTAACCCACTAAACCAAACCTATCGCTCTAAGCCTAAATGTTGGGCAAGGCCCACCAATTCATATTCGTTCTAATCGTATAATTAAAGCTGTATAATTTTCTATTATAAAAATTATATTACCATCTAAGTGAATTTGATAGTATTAATATCTACTTGTTCGCTACATAATTATTCCGATTTTATACGCTTAGTCTTTGGTTTTCTTGTTTCCTTTTTTGTCTAATAATTGTCCATTGTTCACAATTATTAGTTATTAATGCCAAATAAGATAATCTCAAATTGATTTACCCGTTTCAAAATCCACTTCTTTTGCCTATTCAATTTCCTTGCCAATGCCACATTAAATTCCCTAATCTGTCCCTATTTTATTCTTTTAACTCTTTATTAGTCCATTAAATTTGTAGTTAATGTCCATAAATTTTGGAATTTCCATTCCTTCCTTTTTAGTCTTATAATTTAATAAGTTATAATAACTACTATGAATATTGTCGTAAATTACACTGTGTATGTATGAATATATATATATATATATATATATATATATGTTTTTATTTCGAATCGATATGCATATATATATATATATATATATATATATATATATATTCTTATTTTTTAATTATTAAATCCTAAATTAGAATATTTATTTCCACGTTTTAATTTGTCAGAGTTTTCCTTTCAAAAAGAATTACCATTATAACTTTCCATAAATAACCTAAAAATGAGGCTTTTACATCATTTGAAATTACACGGAACTATCTCTTTTATTTTATTGAAATATAAAATGCATTCTACAAAGAAGATTATCTATGCTATACACATCTCTTTCCTTTTAGGTATATTCCTTGTTAATTCAAATGACACACTTTTATACATATTTTAGAAACTGTATAATTTGTGGAAGTTTCACGGAAATAGAAATAATTAAGCCCCACTCAAATAAATTAAAATACAGAAATTCACATTCCATGTTAACTATGACAACCCAATTATAAAATCTAGAATAAAAAACATTCTATAATAATAAATATGTAGGACTAAACTCAAATTTCCAGATTAGGTTGTACATACTATTCCTATTCAACTACCTATTTTATAGAATAAGTAGGTGGTATTCCTATACATTTGTTTTAAGCCTACAATTCATTAATCTTATTTAGGCATAATAATTAAATAAAATCCAACGGAATAAATTTCAATATTATAAATAAATTATATAATTTACAACTCTTCTTTCTAGCTTTTCAAATCTCTTAAATCTGAATTTCCTTTACTTGAATCCTTTTCCATTATGACTTAAAATAATACGTATAACAAGATATATTCATATTATTAGAATTATAGATCTATAGATCCGAGAAGAGATTTGGGTTAAAGGCAATATAAATTTATAACTATAGAAATTTACCTTTTTCTGCTGTATTGATTTGCTTCTTTTCTTCTTCTCTTTTAATTTATGCCTTTCTCTAACTACACACACACACAATTATATATAATATTTTTTAAATTTTAGAAATAAAGGAGTAAGGAAAATGGCAGAGCTTCATTAACTTTACAAAGAAATATGCAAAGAGAAGTGAGAGGTTGGGCCTATATTTATATACGCTCGAATCAACCATAACTGTTCGATTAAAATAATTAAATTTTGGTCATTGGCCAAGGTTCAAACTCCAGCTGCTACCTAAAACCTATCGATCGCTCCTCTATAGGCGGTCGAACGCTAGTAGTCGGCCAGCCCATAGAGGGAGGTTGATCGATGGAGTTTTCTTGCATTTTAGTGTTTATTTATTTCCCTTTTGGTTTTTAATTATTTTTGCTTCGAAAACTTCAAATGCTAATAATTTCTTCATTTGAGCTTCGATCGTGAAACTCCAAATATGAAAGTTGCTCAAAAAATTGCCACAAACACAATGGCGTAAATTTCATGGCAAATTGCATTATTTTCTCAAATTCCATTTTTGGAGCCTTATGAATTATTGTTAGTTTTATGAGGGGTTACAAGGGTGGTCGTCAAATTTCGGTTATCATTTGCTAGCTCAAACGGGCTATCTACGCATAGTGCTTTGATACTCTATGCCAAGGACATAGTATATGCACTGCATAGAATGATACTCAAAATTGACTCCGATTGATGTATATAACTCGATTTATCAATGCCCATCGGTATCCATTGGATCCTATACATCGACTACCTTTGGGGCTTATTCAAAGTAAATACAAAATTTAAAAATTGCCTTACATTGTTGGTTCTCAATCTCTAGTCCATTACAGGTCTCATTGACGTTCGGAATGTCTCTCCAACGTTACAAAAACCACTTATACCTCCACTTTTGTTCCTCCGACAGCATCCTCTTCCTTTGATTTAGCCTCAACATCTGCTCCTTCTCAAGCTTAACAACCTTGCCATCTTTTAGTGTAATCTTAAATGCTCTCCCTTTAGCTGGTTAAGGAAGAGCCTTGCAATGACATTGCTCCTAATGCTGATATAGCGGGCATCATGGTCCTTGATAACCTGCTAGACACCCTGGCTTGAAGGTTTATGGATGTGAACCAGAGGTGGGTATGCAATCATCATAGGATTCCATATGTGGAGACCTTGCTTCCGTTGCCCTATCAGAGTGTCCACTATCCTCTAAAAAACATGTAACCACTACACGTTCTTATTTAAGGTCATTCCCCTATTTAATCTCTTTCTAAAGCATATGATTTAATTAAGTAGATTGGTTCCTACCCAACTTCACCCTAATAGATAGGTTGTACTTTCCGTCCCATATATATACATATACATACATATATATATATATATATATGTTATTTGTTAGGTACCTAAGTTGGGAGTCTACCTTTGAAGAAGTCGGATATCTATAAAAATTTAAAAATATATCCGGCACCCTACCCATACTTTTCTTGAGGTGTTCCACGGTTGAAAAGTAATTATCGAGCTACACAACACACGAAGTAACTTCAATAACCAATACTTCTTTATCAGGTCCTCGGATGGATTCTTCTAATGATGAATGCCTAGATGTAAGTTCTAATTCCATAAATCCTATCATACCCAACTTAAATGATTAACTTGCCTTCATCCCTTTTGTGATATCCCTTGAAGGGTCATGCATAATTCACTGCTCTAAACACTATGATGTCATGGGAAAATTTCAGTTAATGAGAGAAAATTGGCGCCCCAAACTCTGACCTTAAATTGCACCACTTTAGACCCTACACAATGGTTGAGTTAGCTATATGCAACTTCCACCAAACAATGCTCAAGCTTTACGGGCTGCTCTGCAAGTCATGATATCTCCTCCGTCTTCGGCTCACCACGAGGTCATAGATGCCGTGAACAAAATCCTCAACAAAATAGAGGAGGAAGGTAAAGATGAAGTGAAAGAGAAAGAAGAAGAAAGGGAAGAAAAGAAGGAAGATGATGATGAAGAAGAGAAGGATCAAGATGACAACAAATAAAAATTGACCAGCAAGACAACCGAAGGTGAGGGGACTTTCCTTCTGCCCCTAACAGAAATGAATCGAGATAAAGTCCCTTAGGCCAGTTTCTAGGCCCCACCAAAATCCGGTTAGAGGATCATCCCTACTCTTGACACTTGGCAACGTCTATGGCTTGTTGGAGAATCCCCGGAATATCAATTTTCAAGACTTCAACATTGATAACTTCAAACTCTCATCCCCTACAAGACACTTAGCAACCACCTCTCCTTCTATCCTTGGACGAAGATGTCCTATTTGAATCTCCGATCGAGATTGGTACATAGAATCAATAGTGCATAATAAAACTTCACACTCCACTTAGGGCCTTAACCATGTTCTCTCTTCATGCACTTTTCACTCTTTTATGATATATATGTCGTAATCCAACATGTTCTTTCTTTTTTATGTATAAAGGGAAAGTCAAGATTTAATAATCTAAGCAGGAAGACGATCAGAGGTCATCTATCTCTTTGCCACTTCAGCTCTCAATCGAAACATGACCTCTATAGGGAATCATAAAGAGACAGGGAGATAGATTAGGGGAAAGAAAGAGAGACAAAGAAGGATAGAAAAAAGAGGATGCTACTTGTAACGCGATAGACATTCTGAACTGCTTTGGGTTAAAAGGAAGTTCTGGCTCCCCATGTTGAGGTCAATACCCACTTCCTTGCTTCATGGATCCATACTCTAAGAAGAGCCCATCTCTAAGAAGGTAGATTCCATTGCCACCTCTTTTCTCTAAGGCTCTATCACCAGCACCACACAAGCCTCTCAGGCCATATCTCCTACACAACATAAATCAAAGCCTCTATTATTTTCAACTTCAATACACTCCAAAGGCAAAGGAAAGAAAAAACTACATCCACCACCACCTCTGTTTTCACTCTTATGGCCCCGCCCATCGATATATCACCAGAGCAATAGGTCTTGCATCTTGGGATGGACTTATTTGGGATCTAATTTCTATATAGCATGGAGGATATCCTATGAGCGATCAGGAAATGAGCTTGTCGCTTCACAACAAGGTGATGGAGCAGTTCAAATTAGGGAGGAAATTGGCTAAGGGCTGTCCGACTTAAATAACATGATTCGCCTCAACTTATCTATGATAGAGAAGAAGAGCGATGACGATGAGAAAATTATTAAAAACCTCCCCGATTATGTAGAAATGACCGGAAAAAAATTGGTCGCAATAGACAAGGCTACCCAAAAGGTAGCACAAAAGCACTAAGATGGGATATAAGCCATCGAAAATAAAGTTAAATTGCTTAACGAACTACTTCTGATGACTCACATTAACAGCGGTGATCTAGCTAGGGGAAAAGAGATGCTCTAGGCCAAATAGATATGCAACCTTGGAGCTTACCATTACAAATGCTGAAATCATCGAGCTCCAGCTTGACTCTAAAAGGGAGAAAGCAAATAAAGTTGGAATCCAAAAATAAAGTTGGAATCCAAAAGATGGATCAATGGTATGCACAGGAGATTTGTGACTTGGAAGAAAATAAAATCCTCGAGGATAGGGTCGTTGAGTTATAAGCTCACCTTTCCTGAGTGGAAAAAGTAAAAGAAGAGTTTGAACAAAATGTTGACACGACAATCCTAAGATTCCACGTGAAGGTCGTAAAGATGGGCAACTTCAAATGGCTCGACGAGACGTATCTAGAAATTATGATAGAAGTTTATGAAGAGATCATTCTCCAAAAGAAACAAAAAGAAGAAGATTCAACAAAGGGCAACAAAGTCCTTTTTATTTTATGATTTTTATTTTAAGGCCCTCATAGAAGGCTAAGCAGCAGGGCAGCTAAGGCTACGACGTCTACAGATGCCCATTGGTGCTTCAGCTGAATCCAGTTTGAAGTCATCACCTCTATTCTTGAGGAGTTCTGAGTAGAGATATCGACTTCTATAATTGCCATTATGAGGATGCTATATTCCTAAGTCTGTGCCACCACCCTCCACCACTACTGCTACACCTAAGAGGTACATGTTGGAATCCGATCCATTTTGCAATGGTTAAAAAGGATAAATTTTAGAAAAAGAATCTGGGTATATGAGGTCTCTTAATTAGAATTAGATCTAATCTACTTTTTATGTAAAATCGCATTTTATTTGAAATTATTTTTTATTTATTAATTAATCAAATTAGTTAATTTAAATAAATGTTTATTTGAATGTATCATGTATAAGTTCAATGATATAACAATATAAAGAGATGTACAAGCACGTGTATAACTAAAAACACACAAAAAAATATTGGAATTTATATCCATTATATATACATATGTATATATATTACATTTATATATGCACTTTACATATTCAAAAGCATATCGAGAATATAAATGCCTAAATATATACATATTTTAAATATATTATGATATAATATATGGTTTGTATACACATTAATAGTACCATGTACATATAATTTAGGCATTCATATGTATTATCATGTACTGCTAATTATTTGTATATGAACATAGTTTGAAATCAAAATTATATGCATTAAATTAAATATCTTAGTCTTAACTGAAGATATGGTGATTGAAAAAAAGGAATGCAAGTAACACTGAGGCCAAGTGCACGACCATACCAGACATCGATGAGGTACTAACCACATATGATCAATTACATGAGTTTCGTGGTGTTTTATTTAACAAATTTAAAAATCTTAAAAAGGAGAGCACAAGAAAGTTTGAATAAAATGAATAAATATGAGCAAAAAATTAATAAGTTGAAAAATGAAATACATATTTTAGAAAATGAAAATAGCTCCTTAAAAATTTCTCTTGAAAATTCTGTTTCTAAGTTGGATAATCTTGAAAATTTAAATAATTCCTTAGAATTGGAAAACTAAAAAATTTCAAAGAAATTTGACAATTTGAATAATGATTTTAAAATTTCTTTAAATAACTCAAATTCTCCATTTTTTGACACTTGAAAAAGAGAATTGTGCTTCAAGGAATGAGAATTTGGAATTAATTAAAGAAAATGACACGTTGAAACATAAAATTGAAATTTATGAAAATGAGATTGGTGGCTAAAGGTAATATTAACGAAAAAGTCATAAATTTGAATAAAGGTAAAATTGATTTGAATCTAGTTTTATCAAATTATAGATCTTTTAGTAATAAAAATGGTTTAGGATGTAATAAAACTAAATGTAAAAATAGCTATGCTTTCATATACAGTAAAAATGTTAATGCTGCAACTATATTTCGAGTAAAATTAAACGCACATTTTATTGAAATTCAGCTACGTATGTAAGCTATAATGTTTCTAATTTTTATAGAAGTCCAAAACAATTAAACATGAATAGAAATTATTTAAGTGGTTGCGTTTTCGTTAATTGAAAAAATAGAGAAAAATACATTGATAATTATTTTGATACTATGATTAATAATGAAAAATTTATTTTCGAAGGTTCCACCAAACCCTCTCGGTATTATTACCTTCAACCTAACTCCTTGGACGATAATGTAGGAAGTGGATAACAAAATACAAAACTCATTTTATGAAGGTATCCAAGGAAGACAAAAGGATGAGATGGATTCCAAATAGTAAATATCTCGTACCTAAGATGGGGAACGAGCATTTACAGTACTGTTGCAGCAAATTCATATGAATGTTTCTTGTATTCATTGTACTTCTACTCCTTTTTGTTGATAATAAAGGAGGAGAAAGTATGGTGAAATGGGGAGCATTCATTAAGAAGGAGATTATAAATACATATATATCATACATATAATTGTCGTCGTTAAAAATGAAAAGAATGTTAGAATCCTGATTGTATATATATGTGTGTATGTGTGTGTATACACACACATCTCTTGTAACATCTTTCATACAAGACTTTGAAGACATCAATGATTCGAAGAGAAAGAAGTAGAAGAAAGAAGGAATAGTTGCCAACAAATCAAAAAGTATGTCTTTTGTTCTTAGAAATAATTTGTAAAAGCTCCTAGATGATTGATATGCATATACGTATATCATTGGTGCATAAGTTTTTCAAAATAAAGACCAAAAGTGATTATATCTAAATTTTTAAATTTTTTTAATAAAAACCTCTCCTCGATTGCAATCTCCGGGTTATTAATGTTTGGTGGTTGTAATTTATTTTCACAAAGCAAGCACGATCCTTGTGAAAGTGTAAAGGAATTAAATCGAGGAGAGGTTTTTTTTTTTTTTTTCCCACTCCTTGTGTGCGCTTAAGTTTTGTCTCCGTCCAACTTAGGGGTTTCTAGATATGGGATTCCCCGAGAATAAGTACACATCTGCCCCCACACAATGATGAGATTTTAGATGATCGATATCAGGAGTATTTCAAATATGCAAGTCATCATTATACCACATGAGGTCCTTTTCGGCCGAAAGCTTCCAAAAATATTCACGTGCATGTGCTACAGTGTAATTCATGTACATATCTGAGTTGGACGATGAAAGCAGAACTGTGAATATTAAGCTATGAATGAAGTCTACCCTTTTGTCATAAAACAATATTGGCTTAATGCTAGTATAAGATAAGATGTCCAATCGTAGACTAAAATGACAATTTAATTGTTTATTTATTCTCTTTAACAGCATTTTGCGTACTGATGAATTGATATGTTAATATATTAAACTTACACGCAGCATTGCTTTCAAATTTAAAAGGCTAATTCAGTTTTGAACAGGAGAAAATCATTTTCTTTCATCTTTTGAAAATTTGTTAGGAGGTGTATCAGAAAAGTTTGTCTCCTCTTAGCAAATAAATAAATAAATCGTAAACATCGTTTATATTTTGGCATATCTCAGCCGAATTTTAATTTATTTTTCGATGAAATCCCACCAAAAGTTATGTTGGATGAATTAACGTCGCTTTTCTACTTTAATTTTCGATGGGTTGTGTAAAATTTTACTTTACTTTTTGATAAGGTACAGCCGAATTTTATTTTGGAATGAGTCTCTATGACAATTTTCCAAACAGAGTACGTTTAAAATTTGTCTCTCCTGTTCGAAAGTGAAGTCACCTTACCAATGTGCTATATTAGTCTGCCAATCCACTCAAACATATATCATTCATTCATTGACATATCATTGATTTGACGTTGGATCAATTGTTTTTTAAACAAGATTATCACTTCATCATTACTGTATACAGAGCAAAAGGTTTATAATTGTACAACCAAGAAAGTACATGATTTGAAAATATATACATTTTGCCTCTAGTCGGCCCATAAGTCCTTCAAGTTAAAAGGAATTTCCCATCAATTTAGTCCACTTAAAAACTGGCCTCTTTAAACTGCAGCAACAAGTGTGTGCTCGCTTTATTTTATATTCATTAGCAGTAAGAAGCCCAACAATACGTTATTGGTCCTAGGCCCATGTTTCAATTTAAATTTCCATCATCAGCCCACTTTACCCACTAATGCATTTACGCAAACGGGCTGCAGTACTTTGCGACGATAGTTTAATCTTTATTCCGCTTTCTTTGGAAATATTATTCTAATTATTAGCTTTGACCATTTCATTCGATTCTTTTTTTTTTTCTGGCAAAAGATTTTAGAATCTCATCAAATATATTTTTTTATAAACAATATTCTTTTGAAAAATATCATTTCTGGGGGAAAGGTCGTACAAGTTGTTGTAATAAACGTAGATGTATTTGTTTGTATGCTTATTAAAATGAGATGAAATATACGGAAAATATGGATAATCACATTGAAAACAAAAGGATTGCATTGATGGTAAGATTGAATATAATGGAAACTAATATCTCAAAATAAACAATCAAAGATCATGAATGCGCAAACATAAAAGAAATCTCAGATGTGATTTATGATTGTTCTACTGTCACAAGATAATGTATGTTTACTTGGTAAGAGAAGATTTCATTACTTTGTCGACCACAAGAAAAACAAATTAAATAAATTCTTGAAAGGAATATCAAATCTCTGAAGAATATTGTATTTATAAAGGTAAAATAATTAATTCAACAACGGTTATAATATTCAACTTGATGCCTAGTTCACACACACATTGTATCCTAAATAATCAATTGTTAGCACGTAACAGAATAAGATTAATAGGCCTGTCAACGGATACTTTCAGATGATGATAGTGTCGCATCCGCAATCATTTTCGGATATTGAATATCCGTATCCGTGGATACGGACGGATATCGGATAATTATTCTATCCGCTAACGATCGATGAATCAAAAAATATAAATGAAAATTTTAAGTTTAATATAAACATTTTCCTATCACATTAATTATTAAAGTGTTAAAAATATACAAATATATGATAATAAATAGTTTTGAGCAATTAATATGCATTTAGTGCTTAATAATATCAACTTATAACTTAATAAAATCATAAATAAATGTCTTTCACTGTACTGAAATACACATAATTTACTATAATCTTGAAAAATACCGAACGGATAATTTTCGGATGCGGATGTTTTCGTATCCGCATCGCTTTTCAAATGCGGATGCGGACGGATTTCGAATTTTTCGGTTATTCATTGATAGGCCTAAAGATTAATACGAAAAGTCAGGTATCCGGATTATGAATTATGCACGCATATTGACGAATTATCAAAGGTACATTGAACTTTACCAAAAAGGATCTGAATTGCATCACGTGCTACAGTTATTCTAAAATTTGATTGAACCTTCACGTGAGTGGTGACTGATTGTAGAGCCTGTGAAGTTTTCTGAGATGTTTTGCAGACTGATAATACACAATGAATGCCGTAAGTCTACCGAGAGCTCTACTTGCAACTCACAGAGCTTTACTGGCATTCGCATGATATGCTCGGTTGTGCTCTACTCAGGGCCGGCCCAGGAAGAGTCGAAAGAGCCCGTCGACTAGGATAACTGACTAAACAAGGACAACGACTAGAAATTATTTTATATGTTAAAAGTTTTTGATAATTGTATATTGTATTAATATAACGATTGAGTGATACGCAACTTCAAAATTAACGGAGGTATCAACCCAAATTCGATTATGGAAAATTTGTTGAACCTTTGGATAGGACAACAAAAACAATAGGACCGACCATCTACTGATGGACCGTCTGATTTACTCCCAACTGGATTGACTCGAGTTTGATTTGGTGTACAAACGGGTAACTATGATGCCAAAAAAAGAGAATGACGGAGCATATGATAGATCACAAATGCAATTTATAATATGTGGCTTGCATTATGGATGCGTAGATTAAATGGATAAGCCCTATATCGTACAAAAATATAATGCATAATGTGGTATTTATATAAGATTGGTAGCACCATCACGCACGATAAAATGTACGTACACGAGACGTATTCGAGTGTCGAAACATAGTTAGAGTTGGTGCAACACGAGGGCGAAAATGGCCTTATCATATTAGACTTGAAAGACTATTTTGAACCTTCCAAAAGCTTGAAAATGAAGTATTCCTGTCATAATATGCAGTATATACACCCTGAAATAAATGTGCTACTATATAAAAAATGAACAGTGAGTTAGTTCTTTCGTACCAAGCAATTTACATGGGTTGGTGATTTAATTTGGAAGGACTATCTTCACAAAAAGCTTAGCTAAGCTGCTACATGCATGCCATCCCCTGCTTTTTGTAAGATATATGCATGATATGTTGCATGTCAACCATAAGGAATAGTGAATAGATGTATATATTGTGCATGCCGACCTCCAAGATATTTACTAAAAAGCATGGCATCAAATCATCAAATCTCAACACCACTAAAATTTTGTGATAAGGAAGAAGGAAAAGCTATTGTATGAGCACGAACTACTATTTTAACATTAAAGAAGAAGACTGGATGAATGTTTAACAAAACCAAATAATATGCATATAATAAAATAGTAAGTGATACAAGAAAACAAGGCAAACTATGCAAGTAGACTAGATAATAATACAAATAATGACAAAAACTATATAATAATCAGAAAACTAACCCAAATTTTTTTTACTGCCACACATAGAAAATGATTTTTTTTTTTTAATTTTTTTTTAAAACAATCACAAGAAAAAGTCAAAAGACCCGATGACATCAAAATAAAATATAATCTAATCAAATTATTATGCATACCATAAGCACGTCAAATTACAAAGACATTGATATGTAAAACTTATGGTTAAAGAATCACATATTGTCACAAACACAATATTCAATGTGAAGGGTTGGTGTCTTAGTATTTACAGAATTAATTTTATAAATTATCCGATGTGAGACTAATCTTAGCACCCCGCGGCCGCATATGTGGCGAACCATCAGTCAAATACGCAGACATTCATATAAGTCGACATAGGACAAGTGTGTCTGTTAAGCACACACAATTAAACCCCCTTTGATATCATGTTAATAAACGTATATTATCAAAAAACCAATTGAAAATATAAAAGATGGTGTCTTAGTATTTATACATGATTTATTTTATAAATTATTCGATTTGAGACTAATCTCGATGCTTATTAAACTATACATTGAGGATCAATTCTTCTGTGGACTTAGCACCAAATGTAGAAAACTTGTAACGACCCTAATTTTAGTAACATTATTTAGGATATTTAATTAGTTAAATTAGGTTAAATAATGTAAGATGATTAATGAATTGAGATTTGTGATTAAATAAAGGGTAGTCGTGGCATGTAAACAATTGAACTAAAGAATAAAAGGTTAGGAAATATACAATTGCAAAATAGGAAAAAGGCACATCCTTGTACCCTAAATCCTTAGCCCCTCAACACTCACGTTCACTTCATTATTCATAATAAAAATACAAGCTAAGGCCAGCCACCATTAGCAAGCTCAGGAAAAGAAAAAAGCTAAGATTTTAAGAGGGAGAATCAAATCACTTAATCGAGAACAAATCTCACATCTTTAATCATAAATCTAAAGTGAATAATGACTGCATATCAATTTTTTTAATGGTTTTTGGTTTTTTAGTATGAAATCCGAAATTTTTTGCTATGTTTTGGATGATAAAATGTGTATCTATATGTTGTCGATGATTTATGCTAATTCACATAGACTTTGTGATATGTTTTGATATGAAAACCCTATTATATGACATCCAATTGTCTTGCGAATTTAAATTTATATTAGAAACAATCATTTAGAAATGAGTTTCAATTTTCATAATTTTCTGAATTAATATGGATTTTATATGAATTTTCTAGTGAAGAAAATGCTACCCTGGGTTAAAAATTAATTACGACCAAATTATATTGGCTTAGGGTCTTAAATTTATATATGTTAGAAATATATTAAAAATTATTTTTTGAAATTTTTGTAGAATTTTTCTAAGTTTTTTAATCGATATAAAAAAGTATTTAAGGTATGACACTTAAATGTTTTATGTATTTATAAAAAGAAGAAGAGGTATTTTGTAAATAATTCAAATTGTTATTTCGAAAAATTGGCAGTAATTTTAGAAAAGAAAAATTTACAACCAATTATAATTTGACAAATATGGCAAGTTAGGTACAAAGGATTTAGTTAAAAAGTCAAATCAACAAGCTTTTTCATGTTTCAATGCTTTCGGCATCAGGCTTCCGACCCCTTACCTCCACTTCTGACTCCATCGAAACCAATGCGCATGGTATCAGATACCTAATAGTAATGAATTGAATATTGGTGGAAGGTATTGGGTCGAAAAAAAGGTTCCAAGGGGACGAAGCATGATTTGTTTTAAATTGAAAATGCACCTGCCTTTTCTTTTGAAGGAAGTGCTTTCGATTTGGTTGGCTTTCGCCTGAGTCAAATGTTTTAAAGGAAATGTTTCGAATGGGTCGCACCTTTTGTTTTAAATGAATACTTTCGAAGGGGTCGAAACCCCTAGTTGCTGTTGTTTACCTTTTGACCTAGATTGATTTCAAGAGGGTTATCTTGTTTTTAAAACGAAGTCCCTTCTCCAATGCTTTCGAAGGGATAGTTTCAACATCATCACTTCTTTACTTAGGAAATGCTTTCGAAAGGGATGCTTTCGACTTAAATGTTTTAATGAACCTTTTACTCTATAAAAGGTAGAATGCAAATGGTTTCGAAAGAGATAATTTTAATGGTTTCGAAAGATGTTTCCATATGTTATAAATTGAACCCAAATGCTTTCGAAAAGCTTGATGTTTTAATACTTTTGAAATGTTTTAAAGAAAGGTTTCCAAGGGGTGGTCCCCCATTGATTTCGAACGGTCAAAACAAAAGGTTTTTCAATGGATTCGAAAGGCAATGTTTAAGTGTTTTAAATATAGGATGTTTAAGGTTTTAAAGCTTTCGAATGAGATGTTTTTCAATGCTTTCAAAAGGATAAATATGAATGATTTCGAAAGGTATGTTTTGGCCTTCAACCTAAGGTTTTACTTATATCAAAATGGAGTATTTCCAATGATTTCAAAAGGGATACTTTCAAAGGTTTTGAAAGGGATACTTTCAAAAGTTTAAACATTTTCATCAACAAGGTTTTATATAAATAATATGAACATGGCAATGTGATTTGAGTAAAGCAAAGAGTATATATAAGTAATTTCCTTGTTTAAAGAATGATTTAAATGTTTAAATCAATTTGAATGAAAAAGTTTTCAACGAAAATTTTATGGGTAGATAACCCTAAGTAAAATGACTCGGCTATTAAAATACCAAATGTGTCTGGTATATGGTCGCGCCCTATACTTTAGCTAGTAGCCCATAGCTAAACTAGGTCCAAAATTCCAGTGTGTAGGGCTTTGTCAGAAGTAGGACTAAAATTATGTTACACACAGGAAGGAATCTAAAATGGAGAGACAGGTTATTGGTGAGCCCGCAAAACCATTAATATCAGCTAGACCTGGAGAAGTAAGAAAGGACAGACTGTCCAAAAGAGGAGTTTCTAACATATGTTAGATTTTTTTATATTTTTCTGGTAGGCCTGAGTCAGCCAAGGGTTAGTAGTTAGTAGTCCATTTGATAATTATGTACATATACATGATATTGTTTTACATATTTAACCAGTTTTGGTTGCAGGATTTTAATTTGTAAAAGATATGTTTTAAAAAGGATAATAGTGAGAGAAAATCCATTGCGCTAAGCAGCATAGTCTCACTTAATATCAAATAACCAAGATGTATAATATTATTCACACCAGACTTTATGTCTGACTTGAAGTTTATGTTTTCCCTTTAAACTCTCGGGTGCTCAAAAATTATCCGATGTGATATGTAAAACTTATGGTTAAAGAACCACATATTATCACAAAAGCAATATTTAATGTAAATGGTGGTGTCTTACCGATGTGGGACTAATCTCAGCACCCCCGCACGTGGGCGAACCATCAGTCAAATATGTTGACATTCATACAAGTCAACATAGGACAAGTGTGTCGGTTAAGCAAACACAATTAAACCTCCCATGATATCATGTAATGAAACACTTATTATCACAAAGCCAATTGAAAATATAAAAGGTGGTGCCTTAGTACTTATACATGATTTATTTATAAATTATTCGATTTGAGACTAATCTCAACGCTTATTAAACTATACATCGAGGGTCGATTCTGTGGACTAAGCACCAAATGTAGAAAACTTATTGATCAAATCCTAGCAATCATTTATAAAATCTTTGTCGGAATTGTACAAGATCATTAAAACTTGACAATGTGATCTTACAAAAAGATTACAAAATGTTATAGCACAAAATTAGCAAAAAGATAACAGTTGTCACGTACAAAAACAATTACACCATAACATGCCTCAATAAAAAACGTAACTATCAAATGCATATCCTACGTGACACTATATCAAATACATATCTTCGTAGATGTGTTGACTTTAAAAAAGGTAGATCGAGTGGAATGAAAAGCTACAACCATCACATAATGATGGAAAATTTATTACCCCTATATTTAAAGAACTATTTCCCTTACAAGTTTGAAAGGTAATAATGGAACTTAGTCTGTTTTACAAAGATCTTTGTTCGATTGAGTTAAATGTTCAACGTTTACGTAAACTTGAAGAAGATATTCCTATACTGCTCTGCAAATTGGATAAATATATCCACTAGGTTTTTTTAACGTAATGGAGTATTTACCTGTTCATCTCCCATCTGAAGCACGACTTCGAGGTCCTGTGCAATACGGATGGATGTATCCATTTGAGAGGTATAAAATATGTTACCTTTTAGTTTAATTACATTCGGAAGTTAAAGTTAATGTAAATTAATTTTTCGTAGATACTTGAATCATCTAAATAAAAAAAGTGAGGCAATAAGCATGAGTTGAAGGTTCAATCCGTAAATCATACATTGAAGAAGAAGCTTCGTTCTTTTTCTCTCACTATTTGAGTGACCATATAAACATATTATTTGAAAGTGTTCCACGTAATGATGAAGACGATGAACAAGAGTCTTCTCAAACAATGTTATCTATTTTTAGATAACATGGTCGATCTTCTGAAAAATGTGTAGACGTATGGTTAGACAATAGGGATCTTTATGTAGCACACATTTTCTTAATTGTGTTGAGCTTGCACTATTTGTTAGGTAATATGAAATAATAATTCTTGATTTGTTCAATTCAATAATGCATGCGTGTGTAGAATTTAATGCAATATTTTATTTATGATAGAGAACATCCACGTGGAGATCTCAGTAAGGAATTTTCTAATTGGTTTTCAAATTACATTTATGAACCATGAAATTGTCTGGTCGATGAAGGATTGAAACATCATATGTTGGGACCAAAAAGAAATGTCAAGACATATCCAATATATTTCGTTAATGGATATAAAAGTCAACACTAAAGAATATGATGTTGAAAAATTAACTAATACTACAAGTGTATTTATTAAAGATAGTGATGATCCAAAAAATCACATAATGATTTTTGTGGCATTTTAATCCAAATTTTGCAACTGACATATATCTCATGACCCACGGAGAATGTTTTTCTATTCAGATGCAGTTGGTTCAGCAATGTTCCAAGTTCTGTAATTAATGTACATAAGGATTATAATCTTACTGAAATAAAGCATGCATCAAATTATCATAAGTACGATCCTTTTGTACTAGCCAAAGAATCATTGCAAGTTTATTATGCTCCTTATCCTTCTCTAAAAGAGATAAAGCAAACTGGTTGGCAGTTTTTAAAACAAAGACAAGATTTACGTTTCATGGAAAGAATATTCTGGACACATAAGCTTATTAGGCAGAACTTGAGCAAAGCAACAAAATAATAATAACAAACGATTGTACTGATGTTGGACCTTTGAACGATGAATCAAATGTTTTGGTAGAAGCATTTTGAGAGTAGAGAGGAAAATAATGTAGAATATGAGACCGAAACTGAATTAAAAGACGATGAGGATTGATAAAAATATTATGTTGAATTCTGATGTATTATACAATTTATGTAATTGATGACATTTATTTTGCAAGTTATGTAATTTATGTTATTTATAAAACCGAATCTGCTTATCGTCATTTACGTAATTTATGTAACTTATGTCATTCATGTCATTTATACCATTTACGTCATTTATTTAGAAATTTATGTTAAAAATGCTATATACTGCTTATCGGCGGAATATGAGACTCAATCTGAATTAGGTATATTTTGCAATTTATGTACTTTATGTCATTTATGTCATTATTATACAATATGTGTCATTATTATGCTATTATTATCTTATAAAATGACATGTATGTGATAGGTATCATGTCGTATAAAAGAAGGAACTCATCCCATTAATCCGGGGGCGATTGCAGCGGCCCATCACAGCCGCCATGATGTGCAGCTGTGTATCTGCTGCCTAAAGCGGAGGGCTGAGTATTAAATTTTTTCATCGTCATAAATATTTTGTGTACAATATAATAATCCATATCATATTTAACACAGGAGGTTCGACCTACAGCCGTCGGCTATTATTCTATCAGTTTCTAAAGATTCATATAAGAGTAGGATAACGGCTTGCTGGCCCAGTGGGATAATATCCCTTCCCACATCATAGAGGGTACATGGTAGAATTTCATTGTAAGTATAATCTTCTATTCTCCATTCTCAATATATTTGTTCCTTATTTATTGTTCATCTTATATTGTTTAATTATTTGTCGCTTTTTTATCATGAAATGCGACCATAGTCGACGTCCAAGCAGATGACATGCAGTAGGTACGGCACTACTTAATTCAGAAGATGAGAAATAATTACTGGGATTTTATGTTGGCTGTAAAGTATTAAGGGGAGAAGCCGAACTGGATGGGAGCGAGTGTGTGGAAGGGTTGGCTGGTGCATTGGAAGAGTGAGGAAGCGAAGGTAAGTGTGCTAATCTTATATTAATTATTTGAAGTTATGTAAATATCAAAAAATATTTGGTAAGAAAATAATGTATTGTTTATTTAAATGTACAGACAGATTCATAGAGAAACTCTATAGATATGAACATGAATCCTGTCACTCATCGAGGTGGCTCCAAGTCGTTCCAACAATATCGCCAAGAGTTCGTAAATTTATTAACTATGAATTGTAAAAAGTTATTATGATGTATAATTTTAAATATACAATAATAGTACATAATAATTAATTTCAGGAAGCGGAGGCATGGGGTCCTGTGTCGTACATGGATGTATTTACATATACTCATGCCGTCGAGCATGTAAATCCAAACGGTACTGTTTCATATACATGGCATGACGATAAATCATAGGAGAGCCATGTAGACATATTTTAGTTTATATACTATCAACAATTTTTTTAATTATTAAAGTATAATGAATTAAGATATTATGTTATTAATTTCAAATGTTCATGCAGGCACAGTTTATGGAGCAAAGCAGAAACTCTTGGAGGAAACAGGTCGAGAGCAGCTGACTACGGACGAGGAGGATGTCGTTTTTCAGTCATG
This sequence comes from Allium cepa, assembly GCA_030765085.1. Classification (NCBI taxonomy): domain Eukaryota; kingdom Viridiplantae; phylum Streptophyta; class Magnoliopsida; order Asparagales; family Amaryllidaceae; genus Allium; species Allium cepa. The sequence continues at coordinate 68,361,640 of CM060935.1, forward strand.
GATCCACCTTCATGGAATAGGCATTATGGTTTTGGCAATCAAGCAGTAATAAATAATATATTTAGATATAACAATTCAATAATATTTTAGTTTTAAAGAACTACACGGAAAAGATGTTATAAAGGAGAGCCAACCAAAGCAAAGCTCAGATTGATCTAGCAAAGATCAAGGAATTGAGAGCTAGGGTGGCACAGTTGGAGGAGTAGAACCGTCATCTGGCCATTGAGTTGACATAGCCGCTGGACTAGTATATTGCTGAGTACATGCGGTAGTATGGTGACCGCTTTCCATCTTCAGTTAGTTCTGGTGGTGATTGACAGGAGTAATATGTATGTTTTTTTGTTATGCGATATTGTTTAGTATTGTCTGATGACACATTGGGATGGTGCAGTTGGATACTTTAAGATGTTTTGTATATATTTGATGGTACATTTGGTGACAGTTAGTTTGATATTTGTGAGTTGATTGTGGTGAGTTATCGATGATGTTATTTGAGTTGTTGATGGTGTGAGATTTGTTGGTGTTTCATGGTGTATATATTGTATGATGACATGTATGCATATAATGTTAACGAAGTATTGGTTGATTTGATGTGAGTTATGGTTGGTTTAATTTTCTTTATGTGATTTGGTTATATCTATATGGTTTGAGATTATATCGAATATCTGAATTCGATATGTGCTTGTGTGTGACTATATTTTATTTCTAAATTGTGTATGTGGAGCTAGCATGTAGCAGAAATCTAGTCCAGGAAAATCTTTAGGTATTCCGACGGTTTTTGACGGCTGGCAACGACTTACAGGTCAACATTTTCCGACGGTAGTGGCAATTTTGTTGCTTCCTCATGATCGGTCATATGTCTTCGACGGACGCCTAGAGCCATCGGGTTTCTGTCGGTAGCTGTCAGAAAGTTTACGATGGAGGCTGTCGAAAGCCATCGGAAAAAGTGTGCGGTGATGTGGAAAATTGTGACGGTTTTTTACGTCAGTTTCCGACGGCTATCGACAACCGTCGACAGTTTTCAGCTGTCGAAAATCGTACGTTTTCTTGTAATACGACGATGTAAACGAAGGAAGTGAATATTTCACTTAACCATTGTATTATAGAATTAATAATTGAAATAGAAATGAATTTTTTGGTTCAACCATGAAGTTCTCAAAATACCCTTATATGAAAATCTATTTTTTTCCATGGTGCAAAACTATTACATAAATATAAAAGTTAAATAATCAAATTGCATATGTGACATTGTCCCATGCATTTACATTAAAGAAAAATCACTGCATAAAAAGTTACCTTCTCCTCACATCTCATATGGTTACCAAATTTTCATCTCACTTCTCCACATTTTAAACCCTATCCAATCTTAGTTACCAAATAATTTCAGTCCTTCTCAAATTTCGACCTTCCTCTGTATTTCACTTGCGGCCACGATCCCAAATCAATTATCTCCTTTTCATATTTCGATTGTCCTCTTTGATTCGCACATAGTAACGGTCTCGAATCGATTACCTCCCCTAATATTACATCAGCATCTACAACATTCAAAGCTTAAGAGCATAACTGGTTGAAGTAAATGAATTATTTAGTTGTCTAATTTATTCCTCCATCTTCTATTTATAATTGTCAACCAATTTACCTTAGCTATAATCGCAGTTTTGATAACCTTATTAATTCCTTCATTTTTTGGTTCTTGATTATTTACCTTACATAGCGATGTTCAATCTTCAACCATATATATAGTGGTTAGATGTTTAAGCTGGTGTTAAAATAAGCATTTGTCGGTTCAGACATAGCTGCAAAAGATTCGTGGACCAATCCCAGTTGCATCAGCCATTTTCATCTTATTTAGTTGTCAACGGCAACGTCTCACCGCTCACTTCACAAAATCTGGTTGTTGACTGCTTTAAGGTAATATATCGATCTATTTTCTTGAATTTTCTCATAACAATTTGAACCATATGGGACTACTTATGCTTAATACGATTTTTTGCAACCATGGCAAGCTAGATTATGTTAATCAATTAACTTAATATGTTGCTTATTATCGTAAGCAAAAAAAGTATAAGATTCTACCATGATAGTTATGAATTCATTTATTTTATTACTGCTATAAAATATATCGCTTTTTAAAAAAATTCGTGGGCATTATTGATGTGCTTATATTTATATTCCAACCACAGTCACTAGTAGTAATGAATTTAAACTCAATGGTACTTTACATTAAAACATTTTAGGAAACAATTTTTTTAATGCAAGATGTGTTGAAAAATTTCAACATATATGCCATATATGCAGAACAAAATGTGTTGTGCTCTTTTGGTGTAAATCCTAATTTAAGTGATCTAATTTTGAATTAAAGCTACGAGGCTTAAGGATATAATTTTTCATGGTATTCATGTATAGATACCGTGGCAATTCTGATATGCTGAAAGGCCAAATTAGAAAATGTCAACATTGTAAATAAGTGGTTATAATACTCAAATTACATAAGCTTTGATTATTCTCCTAATCTCTTCTAAAAAATAATTCAGATCTAGGATTTATGTCAATTTGGAAGATCAAATCCAACCCTTATCTTTAAGATCCGTCTCTTTCTCTTAATCAGTTCATGAAAACAACAACTACGGATTCAGATCTAACATAAGATCTCGGTCTAGTGTCAATATGGAAAATCAAATCAAATTTACTTTTTCAAAAAACAACTATGGATTCAGGTATGACTTCCGCTAATTCATTTAGCTACGTTTGATTTCTTCTCAAACAAATCAATATAGGTCTTTTAGATCTGGGGTTTCATGATTAATCAATCCTAAAGTATATTGAAATCCTAACAAGTGATATCAAAGCCACCCATCATTGATTTCATTGAGATTTTTATTTTATTTTTTAATCATGAGCAAGTTCTAAATTAAACTTCATTTAAGAGTCATTAAATTCCACCTAACTTTTTGATCTGCTTGATTTATGTATCAAAGATTTTTTTTATTATGATTTTGGGTATGATTTAATATTAATTTTTTTCTATATATTGTAATTTGAAAGGCTGAGGTGTGAAACTGTTTTGGTGTAGAAATATAGATCCAAATGGTCTGTAAATTATTTATGAAATAAATTAGAATTATGAAATCATTAAAATGTGGGAAATAATCTAAATATTCCTCTAAATTTCGAAACAACTTATGTTGGTTAAAACCTCCACATGTTCATTATTTTATATTTTTGTAAGTAAGTTATGAATTTTAATGTGAGGAATATATTATGTTGGGGTTAAAATTGGCCAACACCCAGTTGTATGAAAGCACCAATATCCACTTATAGATCTCAAATAGTTTCTTATGTAGAGAATATAATATGTAGAACAAACAAAAAAATTAAAGAAAGTAAAAAGAGGCAAGATTTATAGTGGCTCGGCTAACTCCGACCAATGTCCACTCCAGAATAATTCTTTTTATTATATTGTAATTTTTTTACAGTTACAATCCTAAATTCAAGAATAAAATTGACAGAATGTTGCCTAGGTTGAAGATATAGAGAAGTAGACAGAAGATCCTTTTTCTAACGCCGTACATACTATATTCATAAGGGAGGACATGCACAGATCGGGCTGAAATTCCGATAGAAGTTTCGGGAGACCAAGACAAGGCTACCCAAAAAATTTCAAGCCCATTAGGGCCCACAATAAGGATCCGTACCGATCACTATTAGCGGGTCCAAATGGGATGCGATCCTTATGAGAGGTACCCTATGATGTTAGCTACATATTCTTCAAATTTCGTGCAATTTCGACATATAATTTGTGATATATTACATTTTTCACGAAGTAGTGTTGCTTGAATTCTATTTTCTACCGATCCCTCGAAAGGGAGTTATGACGATCCCTCCAGCTTATTCCCATTGGAATGAGATCCCTAGCGAGTGTTCCATATGTTGTATTAAGATTGTGCTTCAAGTTTTATGTCAACCGGATATGTAGATGTTGAGATATTGATCGATCTTTACTTTAAAATTAGGTTTAGTCGGTCCATAAGAAGGAAGAGGGCCGATCTATATTGAAGGACAGAGGCCGGTCCCTTGAAATTCCTTGAAATGCCATGCGATTCATAGAGGAGCTTCTCCATGTTGTATTATGCTTAGACTCTAGGTTTCATGGAAATTGGATTAGTAGAACTCGAGTTATTGATTAATCTTTGTTGCAATATGTTGTGAAGGCTAATTATAGCTGATCATTATGGAGGGAAGAGGGCCGATCCCTCCAACTTTCTCTATTTGATGTGTGATCCCTAGGGTAGACTCCTTAGGGTCCCCACATCTTGCTACAAAATTTTATATGTATTGGACTTATGGACTTTGAGATATTTTTTTTCCATTGAGTTATCCTTGCTTGGCTAAAATATATCGATCCCTTTTGTACCGATCCCATTTTGTATAATTTCTTTTATACCGATCCCTTACTTAACTGAAGTAATTTTCCCATAACTTGTGCATACAAACTCCAAACGACTTGAGATTTGACATGTAGCCTCATAGGCCCTTCCTTATCACTTTATACTGGTCTTACCCAGTTTGGGACAAAATTTGAGGATATATACAGATTCCCTAGGGAAAGGGATGGGCATCAATCCCCTAGCCTGGGAGGTATTAATCTATACTTAGAATATTATGAAGATTCTATATTTTGGTCTCGATTGATCGTTGCTTATATCTTTGCCTGCACTTGATTTCTAGACCTCACAATCATCGCTCTTGGCTACTGGCCTTGATAATTGTGAAGTCCGTTGGCCTGTGCAGTTCATGCCCCACTATTTCCCTATTATATCTCACAGCGTATTTCTACCGCTACGATTTTTCCATATAGCCCTAAATATAGCCTTTTTGTATTAAGCCCCGCTGTTGCCGCTATATCTGTTACTCCCATTATGTTCCGCTATTTCCGTTATATCTTCTTTAAAAAAATGAATCGAAAAATGACGTTTATACATTATAAAAATAATGAAATTAATTTATTTAATTGAATTTTTAATATATCTTCAGAAATGAAAATTACCTAATATTCTACTAAATTCAATTATGTTATATAGCAGTTTTATGTTTATTTGTAGTATATTTTTACATGTTTTATTTAAAATTATTTAGTATTAATTATAATTCAATTGAATATAAAATTTTCATTTAGTTACCATTTATATATTTGTAAGAACATTAAGTATGAGTTTTGTATGCTATTTTAAAGTCATCCACTATATCCCGCTATATTCTCGTTGTATCCCCGCTATGTCTTTTTACACCTCCACTGCATTGAATCTTTCGAGTGCTTTAACTGCACAGGTTTGGTTAAATCCACCTATCTACTGCCTTGGCAAAAGGTGGGTTAACACATTATGATTTGATATGTACAATCATTTTCTTTAATGGTTATAAGTGATACACACACACATACACATAAGTACAACCATTTATGCAAGTAATATAAATATGCTTCTATGATTATTTTACATTAATCAAATTTTTATTAAGTAAATTGGATATATATAAGACATTTGGTTATTTTAGATTTTGTAAATTAAAAATATAATATTCTCATTCTAAGTATTTATGTTTATTTTATTATTGAGATAAATTTTAACATAACACTGATTTACATTTTTGACCACATAACAGTCAACTGCCATTATCATTATCATAAATGCATTAAATGTGGTTGTTATGGTAATAAATGAATTGATTTGTTATATAAATGCACTAATTGCGTCGGTTACAATTAATTTAATTATGCAACATGTTCGTATTTGGAATAAGAAATGGCATACAATTTATTGTTTGATGCATTTATGTTCGATAGTTATAGATATTTTATATGTTTGACCCATGTTTGTTGAAAACATGTTTTGTTTTCATGCCTTGGTTATCATAATATAAAAGGAGCAACAATTTTCATATTTTTACAAAATGCATGATTACTGACATTAATTAAGTATGCAAATAACTAACAAAAGATAAAATGACATAATAACATTTTTTATAGCTATATGATGGTTCAGAAATACATCATAGCTACTACATTCATTCATTTTATTTAGTACGAAATTTACTATGTCATTTATGTATAATTTTATGTGCCATTTAATTCTGACATTCATCTGTGACATTTTCTATGCGATTTATTTATGATATTTTGTGTTATATTTATTTTTGGAATGTCATGAATATAACCACACACTTAAAGCAAAAGATTATATTAGCTATGATTAAAATATGTTGTGCTATGATTATAATTTTGAGATTTCTAAGTGTCATATAGACCTCACGCATTTTTGGAAGTGTTTTATAGCACTTGAAATATATTGTACGTACACTAGGAAATAAATTCAAATATGTTTTTCGTGTCTCTTTACAAACTAATTATAAAAATCTTATATTCCAAGTGAGCTAATTGAAATAACATATCACCAAAGTGACCCCTCTCATTTTAGTTGTTCATGAAAATGTTTGATATTTATGTGTATTTATTTATGTTGATATTAGCCGAGCCAAAGGAAAACTAATATTTGATCTAATCAATTACACATGTGTGATGATAAATATGTGACAGTTATAAGGTTTTACAAATGAATAACTAATTGGTCCAAAGAAAGATTATTATTTGACTAGAATTTATTGTCAATATTTGATTATTACAAAAACAGTACCACTTATAGTTAATATTTACAATCCAAAGACTTGATGTTGATGTTGTGCTAGGTATTTTAAGAAGAGATTTATCGATTATTTGAATGTACTATGAATGATATTTGAATATGAGCATAGACAGTCAATCTTCATTTTCTGTTCAATTTTAAACTGATTTAAACTAAATTGTTTGCCAATTTCAATAATGTTCTCATCTAGTTTGGGACTAACACGAAGGATTACTAAGAGAATATGTTGGTTTTTCTTGACTTTGTGGATCTAGCTCTTATAATTAGGAGGATCACAATCACCCCTATTACAGTTGAATGTTCTTATAATGTTATGAAGAACAATGAGTGGTCGAATAATTTAAATTGCAAGAGTCAAATGATCATAAGGTATAATATTTCAAAAGCTTTCAAGGGTGTGATATCCATAGGGATGATCAATTTAAAGGAGTTCTTTATAAATTGAAAAGTGTTTTTTCAAAAAACAAATGATAAAGGGAACAAGCATGCTTTATATTACTTGATTCAATAAATTCAAAGTAAGGGAAAAATAAATGAGTACTATATGAAAAGATGTTGCTTCAAAAATTAAAGGCACTCAAGTTTTTCTTAGGCATTCACTTTATTCATAGTATAACCATTTTAAGATGTTTTATTAAATTATTTTTTAAGGATAAAATGACCTCTTATTGAGTTCATTTGGCATTGTGGTAAGAAGTAAAAGAGTTGAAACATGTAAGATTGAAAGTACTCATCTAACATACATGTAAATAAATGTACAAATAATGATAAAGAAGTAATTAAGGATCTAGAAGAAAAGAAATAACATATAAATATATTTATAATTGTTTCTTTAATAAGATATACATACATATAAAGTAAAGTTTACTAGATATTTTTTAATATTAGTGAGATTTTAGTTATATTGTTTGGATTTATTTGATATTTTTTTATGCTGTCATGTAGACAAATTTTGGTTTCTGTTTCTAATATGAACAAATTAGGTTATTATTGTTCATTTAGAAATAATAAGATTGATTTGTGATTAAATTCAAACATTGTTGGAGTTAAAGCTATTAATATTTAAAATATAGCTTATATATAAATCTACTTATGCTAAATAACTTTTATAATGAAGTCTTAAATTTTGTATTGGTGATTTATTATGATTATTTCTTTCAACTTACTAAATAATTCTAGATCAAGGCACTAAATATATCAAATAATTTATTGATATTCTAAGTGATTTAAAAGCTACAAGTTCTATGAACCCATGCTAAGAAAAAAAATTAATACAGGAAATGTAATAGTTTTGAGGATGCTGAGTTTGGGGAAGAAACAAAGTATGGATCATGATCTTTAAGGAGAATCATTATCTTTCATTCAACTACAGTTACTTCTTCGTATAATTTATGGGATTTGTTTCCTTTCATTAACAAGAAGTAAATCGGGAACCATAATAAGACAATGTTAAACAAAATTTTCTTCAAGTTAAGATTAATGTTTCAAGAAACCAAAATCAACAACCCCGAGGTGCAAGGTCACTAAAGCAATCCACTTGGAAAAGAAGAAATACTATTCCAGATGATTATGTAATATTTCTCCATAAAGATAAATGATGGATTGGTTAACATGTTTCTATTGGATTACATTGATCATACAAGATATTAGTTTAAAATGTGGATTTAAGATATGGATGTATAGTATAAATCTATTAAGGATAATAAGTTTGAGATCTTCCCCTTACCTTAAGGTAACAAGATTATTGGTTATGAATAACTATTTGAAACCTAAAGGGATTAAGTGGGTAATGTGGAAAGATATAAGGTTCATTATAGAAAAGACTATACTCAAAAGGAAAATGATGTTTTTAATGAGACTTTCTCTTTGGTTTTACTGAGAGAATCTTTGGAATTATTTCAGAACTTGTTGCAGATTATAATTTTGAGCAATATCGAAAGGATATTAAAGTCATGTTTCTCAATGGAGACTTTGATGAAACAACTAAAGAAACCCACTTATGTATTACTCTTTTGTATTTGGAATTCAAACACACCATTATTATTCATAGGATGATATTTGGATTATCACAAAAGAGCTAGGTATATAAGTGCATAAAAAGGTTCTATATGCAACCTATGAATAAATTAATTGTCTTTTGCTAGAAGAGACAAATATTGTCTTATATAGTGGTATAAGAACATCCCTGAAGCTAAATAAATGCAAAAGATTCCCCATGCATTTGCAATATGGTGTCTAATGCATGCTGAGGCATAAACACATATAGATATTATGCATATTGTTTAGCAAACATCTTACTAACATTAAAAATGGACCAATGGTTAGTAATTGTTATTTGACCTTTTAGCCTGGCTATACCTGAACTGAATGGACAAGTTAGACTCGATTGTCATCAAGATCAACATGTCAGATTGAAGATCATGAACCCTAGAGATCGGGCACAGATTATTATATGAAGTAATAGTGAAGCGAAAGCGAAAGATGTACTCAATATAATGCTCAAAATATGAAAATACACCATTTACTGAAAATGGATCAGGTACGATCCATATTCACCACATATGGATCTTATTGTATCATATTACCGTTCAACTCGGTAGAAAAATATCGATATCTCAAAATCTAAAAGTTGTATACACATGAAACTTTGGGAACATCAATATATTGAAGAGTGGAGCCTACTACATCGATCGCATGCCAAAAGGAGCTCATAGAATGATCGGTGCCGATCGTTATTATAAATTTTGTGGTACCAGCGATTGAATTGTGACTTCTTTTAGATCTGGAGATTCCGCTATCGAAATTCCAGGAAGATATTTCATCATCTTCTCCTATAAGTATAGACTTGATTGTTGATTTTCGGGATCTTTACGTAGCTTGTTGCTTTGTACTTTTTTGGTAATTAAGGGTTTTACTCTGATCAATTCCTTTGTACTTAGCAATTCAAGTGATTAATAAAGTTATTTCTCTAAAGTGGACATAGGCTTCCAACGCGAAACAGTACAAATCGTTGTATTCTTGTTATTGCTTATTTTCTATTATAAATTTCTTGTTTCCTCTATTTTCATTTATTATTCTCCATTTATTTCTTTGCAAAATCTATATTAAATGTTAATGTCAATTTTTGGTGCAAATATGTTGGTGCTTTCACTGAGAAAACGACTTCTTAGCTCGACTGGATCTCATTATCTACTTACGGATTACCATATTCACAAGATAAATCCAGCTTTTTACCCACAAGCTTCCATTTTTACTTAGATTTGAAGAAGAGATCTATAAGGAAAATTATCAACCATGGTTAGAAACACCAGATATACTACTCAAAACGTAGAAGGAAATGAGAACACCGACATACAACAAGGAGGCCAGAGCAATCTACTAGTAGATGTAGTGCTACTAATCCGGTTGATGCCTAGAATCCTGTTGATTCCATCACAAGAGCTGATTTACACAACCTGATGAGCATAAGAGTCAAGCCAATGTCAATCTAATGAATCAACTCAGGGATCAACAATGCGGGGAAATTGGAGGGAGCCAACTCCTTATTCTATATCGGAGAGCTCAACTTCTTCAGATGACCATCACATGACCAAGTGTAGCCTCACGCAAGACATCATGAGATATGAAATGGCTAATGGAGTAGTTACCTCACGCAATACATCACTCAACTTCCTCAGATGACCATCACATGCCCAGACGTAACCTTATGTAACCTCATGCCAAGATAAGCATCAGGACATCAACACATAATTAATCCCGGGCTGTCAAGAACGATTGGAACCGGTCCATCTGTAACGATCGGGGCGGATCCCTCCTCAAGAGGAGGAGCCTTACCCTTTTTTGAGGGAACTCGAATTGGAGCCGCTACGGTTGACCTGGACCTTAGAGTTCAAGTTAGTGCAGATCAGTTACCTCTTTGAAATGACGAGGATGTGAACGCAATCAAGAGGATGTTGAGTTAAGAAGACGTGAAATGGTCCATGGACATCGACCATTCATGTGAGGTGGAGCGCGACCACCGCTTGGCTCTAACTACCTAAATGCCAGACTTGACGGCGATGATCAAGCAACTAGTAAGGGAGAGCCAAGGCTTAACCAATGATGATTAGGGGATCTTAAGGAGTCATACCCTGTTCACCAACAATATCTTACATGCGGAGTATCCAAGAAGGTTCAACATATCATCGATGCTTGCCTACGAGGAAAAGACCAATCTCACGCAACACATCATAAGATATGAAATGGCTTATGGACTCTGCATGAGTGGGTGATGCCACAAAATGTAGATGTTTTCTCATAACTCATTCTGGCATAGCAATGATGTGGTTCACAAGATTGCTCCTAAGGTCAATCTCTAGATTCGATGATCTAGCAAAAAAATTTATGGAGTAGGTGCATGAAACTCGCCTCAAAGACATAATGTCCCTATCAAGCATGATCCAAGCTCTAGGAGAATCATTGAAAGATTATTTGGAGAGATTTCATATAGCCATTATAGAAGCCAGTAATCCAAATGACCATTCGATATTAATGGTGGTAATAAGGGGGATCGACCCAGAATCTAACTTTGGCGATTAGTTAGGTGGCAAATCACTCGCGATGTTGGAGCGTTTCTACGCAAAAGTAGCTCAGTATTTGAGAAAGAGGAAGCTAGACGCTCTAAGAAGAAGAATGTGTTAGGACTGAATGGAAAGGAAGTGCATGGTAACATTGTAGTGAAACAGTCCGGAGAGAGTTCCGAGAAAGTTCAAGTAAATGTCCAAAATAAACCGAATCAGCAAAAGAAAGGCTGTGATAGGAACCGTGAACGAAAGAGGGATTCTAGATGAGGAAAGTTAAGAATTTAAATTTATGATATCTACACACCGTTGAACACGTCTCTTAAGACCGTCTAATTGTTTACATGCGATACCATGCAATATAAGAAGCAATCTCCGAAGGAATCGATAGAAAAACAAAAGCAGACTGGAAAATATTGTCGGTTCCATGAATGTTATGGTCACAATATAAATGAATGTAGGCATCTCCAGGTTGTTGTCAAGAAACTAATTCGAGAAAGAAAACTATAGAAGTTGTTAAAGCCCCATAGGATGGTGGGTAGGGAACATCCGACCCTAATCGAGGATAAGCAACGCATGGGGCTGGGGAGCTTGCGCAGACTGGTGGAAGGTTAGTTATCAATATAATAGCCAAATGACCCCACCCAACCAACAAAAGTTGGTATGAGATGGAGCATTATGCTAGTGCAGTCAAGCATGTGGGTTTTGAGTGTTGTTCTAATATAGAAGATAGGGCTCCGGCTAAACAACAACGTACAATGGAAAACGACATTGTATTCAGAAATAGAGATGCAGATAAGGTTGAAGCACCAACGATCAATCCAATGGTCATTTCAGCCATGGTTGGCCCAGCCTTAATGAGAAAAGTTTTGATTGATAATGGTAGCTCGGTGAATATTATCTTCAAAAAGGCGTATGACGAGATGAGAATGGAAGCCAAAGATCTAAAACCATGTACCACCCAAATTCATGGCTTTAATGGTGTTGCAACGGAAGTGGTAGACTAAGTCGAGCTACCGGTGGAGTTAGGAGAAAGCAATCGTAGGAGAGTATGGATTCTTCCATTTGTTATGTTGGATGTGGACTCTCCATATAATGTTTTTCTAGGTCAACCAAATCTTGCTAAATTTTAGGCAACCGTTGCTTCTTGGCGTCTTACCTTAAAATTCTCGACTGATAATGGTGCAAGAGTTATGTATGGAGATCAGGCGACCAAACAAGCCTGCTATATCGCTAAGTTGAGGGACACTCAGCAGAAGGAGAAAGGTAAGGGTGTAAACAAGTCTCTCCGCATCCAAGCCATCGAAGATTGACAACCAGCGCCTAGATCTTGGCTTGCCCGCCACACTTTGTTCTACAATGACATAGATCCGAGGGATGATGAGGAGGAGCCCAAAGAAACTAAGGCTGCACCGGCTAAGTTGACGATTGGCATCACGGTCAGCCACGATGACCCATCGCGTGTCCTAAAGATCGTATCTTGGCTCAACTCCCCAATGTTGAAGGAACTTGTTGGTTTTCTCTAATCGAACCTTGATGTGTTTGCTTGGACCCAACTGACATGCGTGGGATCTCACCTGCCATTGCGAGCCATGCAATAAATATCAACTGGCATGTCTTAGTGATGCAGAAAAGGCATGGCATGGATCCGAAAGGTCTATGGTCCTTAAAGAGGAGGTGGATAGGCTCAAATACAATGGGTTTATTCGCGACACCCTCTACCCTAAATGGGTATCCAATCCTGTACTTATGAGAAAGGAAAATGGAAAGTGGCGAACGTCTTTGACTATTCGGACTTAAACAAAGCGTGCCTATAAGATAGTTTTTCCCTTCCAAGGATCGACTAGCTGGTGGGAACAACCACAGGACACGAGTTGTTATCTTTAATGGATGCATACTCCTGTTATAATCAAATTTCGATGCACATCCCTGACGAGGAGCACACTAGTTTTATTACTGATGTGAGATTGTATTGCTATATGGTAATGCCATTTGGATTGAAAAATGCTAGAGCAACTTATCAGCGCCTGGTCAACCAATGTTTAAAGATTAGATTGGATAGATGATGGAGGTAATGTGGATGATAAGTTCGTTAAGTCACGATGATCAAGCGACAAAATTAGAGACTTGGTAGAGATGTTCGGCATTCTCTGATATTACAAAATGAAGGTAAATCCTCTAAAAATTTCCTTTGGCATTGCATCAGGAATTTTTTTTTCGCTTCATTGTCAATGCCTGCAGTATCGAAGCTAATCCCGAGAAAATTCAAACAATTCTCGACATCCAAGCGCCAAAGACTATCAAACAAGTATAGAGCCTAAATGATAAGGTTGCCACCCTATGATGGCTTATTTCCAGAGCCACAGATAAATACATTTCGTTCTTTCACTCGATTAAAAGAGGGAGAAGGAACTTTGAATGGACACAGGTATGTGAAGGCGCATTCCAAACTTTAGTGAACCACTTAGAGAGACCTCCTGTCTTGTCAATTCGGTGGATCATTAAGATTTGTATATCTACTTAGCCATGTCGGTACATGCTATAAGTGCCACACTACTTCACAAGGAGAATCAAAACCAGAGATCGGCCTATTATGTTAGCAAGCGATTAACATTAGTTGAAAGGAACTATCCGAAGATAGAGAATGTAACGACCCAGAATTTTCGTTGTTCGATTTTGAATGTTTAAATGGTTTTAAATAAGGAATTTGAATTATGGATTGATTTTGAATATGGAAAATTTGAGTTTATTTATAAAATAAATTCAGAATTCAAAAATATAGCAATTTATTGGATAATTTAAATATTGAAGTTTATTGGTTAAATTATTGTATCTTGATTTTTAAGTCCAACAGAAATTATTTAAAGTCTTGTAAAATTTATATTGATAATATTAAAGATAATAAAAGTTTTAAATTGAATTTAAAAGTGATTTGTTCAATTTTAAAAATGGTTTGTTCAAATTGACATTTAAAAATAACCATCCGGGACATGGTCTAAAAATTTAACGAAATAAGTTCCATTAGATCCGTAATAGTGTATTATTATCGGATTTCAAGTTTCGTAGTGTTTGGAGTTATCGTTTGGCCGTACGGTGTAGAAACACGTCAAAATTAATATCAAAATTCAATGTAAGTGTAATATCCCAGAATTTTGGACAATATAAATTTAATAATCTGTGTTTAAATTTATATTGAATTGATAATTTTTGTTAATAAATTTGATTTGATTTAATAATCTTCTTTATTTAAATATGTAATTTGTGAATTTATTTTTAATAAACTGATAAAATTGTTCTCTATTTAATAATGTATATGTATTTGTATATATTTTGAATAGATAAGTTGTTAAATTAGTATAGCATAATTTTAATATTTTGAAAATAGAAATTGTGATTTATTTTTAATTTAAGCCTTTCAAAAATATTTAATAAAATACCAAATGATTTTAAATATGTAAGATAAATGTTTTATTGGTTTAAAATTCATTTTAAATCAAGTTTGTATATTAAAATAAGTTACAGAAATGTTTGTTTTATTCTTTTTAAAATATTAATTTATAAAATGTGATTTGTTAATTTAATTTGAAATTTAAAATACAATTTAATTTATGAAACATGTATTCATGTAAGTTGTTGTAACCTCTTTTATAAATCTATCTTAATTATTTAAAAGTATCTTTTTTCAAATGATTAATTTGTATATTGTTTTATTTAAAATAACACTTTGATTTATTCTTTAGAAATTAATTTTATACATAACTAGGTGTTAATGGAACTAATTAAGTTTAATTTATCTTTAACTCTTAATCTAAATTACTAATTACTTGAAAGAGACATGTGTATGTAATTTAAAATTTGAGTTAACAAGTGTTAAATATTTAAGTGTGTAAATCTACAAGTGTTAACATTTCATACAAGTATCATTGTTGTAATTTTGTTTTTTTCCCTTTAATTTTATTTAAATCATAAACTAATTATATAAATTTGCACTCTTCCCATTCTCTTTTCCTTTCTTTATTTCCATTTTATAAAAGGAAAAATTCAATTGCATATCATTCTCTGTAAATATTTTCAAAATGCAAAGCTTTTTCTTCAAGCTGTGAATAACTCCTCAAAAACCTGCAAAATCAAATCCCTCTTCATAATCTTAACCCTGTAACTCCTCAAAATCCAAATCTGCATCTCAATTTTAATCCAGAAAACCCGCATGTGCTTGTAAACTAAAGCATGCATTCATTTTTTTTCAAAAATCTGAAATCCTTCTTCGTAATTCAAGCTCCTGTAACCAAATGCAAATTCAAATGCCTAGCAAACATAGATTCCAATTTCAAGCAAACCTGTTCATAAAACTATGGCCTGCATTTTTGTTCTTCAATCTGAAAAAAAAGGGGCCTGCATTCATTTTTCAAAACCTGAATACAAGAAGACTCTGTATTTCAATTTTAAGCAAGGGCCTGCATCTTCTTGGAAGCAGGAGCATGCATTTCTTCAATCTGGAAATAATTGCAAACCAAGTAAAACTGCAATTTCAATTTGCATCTGCATCCATCTATTCTTTAGAACTGGGCTCTGCATAATAAACAGGTGAATAACTTTCTTTTATAAATTTAAGGTTAAAATTTGTTGCATGATAAAATAAATATTTCCTGTGTTAAGCTTACTGTCTGATGTGTGAACTGCATATTTAAGCATGCTGTAAAATTTGAAATGTTCTGTTTGATTCCTGTTTCAAATTTTTAGTTTAGTTCTTACATCCTTAGTTTGTCTTTGTTAAATTTTAAGATTTAAATAAGATGTGTAGGTTAGTTTCAGAGATTAGATTTTAAAATTTTATTTAAGTAAATTTTAATAAAAACTTACTGGAAGTAAGTAACAGAGCAATAGAAATTGTATAAGTAAAAATATGAAGCACTGCAAATCAATGTTTCAGAAATTCAAATCAAAACATCTTACAAAATTAAGATTTTTTTAAAAAAAATTACCATTTATAATGTTAGAAGCAAATTGCAGTTTTGAAATTACTGTATTTTACAATTTGGTTAAGCACAGTTGAAGCTTGCATTGGAATTGGGTGAATTTGATTCTGTTGATAGAGTAGCTATCAATGATTACAGGAAAAATACTAAATTGGATTACAATTAAATTTTGGTGATGAGATTTGGGATTTTTATTTATGAACCCTAGTTTTATTTGGGTCACTGTTTTGTTTGAATGGGGCCTCCTCGGTTGATTGAGTTCAACCGCGATTTGTGTGATGATAGATGGTGGTTTGGTAAAGTCCTCGCCGGAGTATGGAAGGTGATGGTGGACGGTGATGGGGGAAATTGATGTTGACAGGTTGAGATGTTGTTGCTGTCGGCAGTTCCAGGATTGGTTGGGTTTGATGTCTTTTGTTCCAGGTTTTTGGTTTTAAAAATTGAATTCAAATTCAAATTGAATTATGGGAATTTGAGGTTTGAAGGTTGAAGTGGGGTTACTGGTCGATGGGTGATGGCCAGTGATGGCCGGAGTTGGGAAGTGGGTGCACAGTGATGGGTTGTGCATGTTGGTGTTGAAGTGGGTTTCAGGGTTTTGTCCTGGGATGGTCTCGGGTATTTTGAAAAATGACTCGAAGCAGGGAAGCTATTGTCTCGAAGTAAAAATAGGGTTGCTCGAGTTAATATTTGTTTCAGGTTTTTCATATAAAAACAGAACCTGTTTTACAGTTTTTAAAGAATTAAAAAGTGAAGTTTGAATTTTAAACTGGAATTTAACTTAGGCTTTAAAACTGAATTTAAATATGAATTCAAAAGTTTGAATTCTTGTTTTTTTCTTTTTTGTAATAATTTGAGTTTTTAGAATGTAAGTATTTCAGGTTTTAAAGTTTGATCAGAAACCTGTTTTCCAGGTTTATAAAAAAAATTGAAGTCAAGGTAAAATGCAAAAGTCTGGAAATAAGTTTGACCCTGAAATGGAATTTGAATTTAACTAGTTTTAAATTTTAGATCTTTGAAATAAATTTGAAATGTTTTTAAACTCAAGTTTAGTTTTAAACCAAAACAGAAACTATCTTTCTGTTTTGAAAATTTAAAAGTACAGTTTAAAAATTTAAAGATGAAGTTCAATCTGAAATTCTTAAACCTGAAATTAAATTTGAAATCAACAGTTAATTCTTGGAAGTTGAAACATTTTAGAATTCAAAAATGTAAGATGTTTAAACAAAACAGAAAGCTGTTTTTCTGTTTAAATTTAAAAGTAAACTTTTAAAATGTAACTGGAAATTTAAACAAGTTTAAATCTGGAAACTGAATTTTTGAATAAATAAATCTGAGTTGAATTTAAATCTGGAATTTAAATTTAGATTTTTAAACTTTTATAATATAAAGAAACTTTGGGTTTGAATTTAAAACTATAAGTTTTAATTTATGAAATAAAGTTTAAAATAAGTTTAAATTTAGTTTTAAAACCTGAGATTTGACTTTAATGTCAGTTTTTAAAATTAAATAAGTTTTTAAATTTAATTTTGTTTTAACTATTTTAGAAAGTTTAAATAATTTGAATTTGAAAATGAAGATGGAGATGTAAGTAAAGTTTTAAATTTTTAAGTTTGAATCTAGAATGAAAATTTGAATTGTGTTTCAGTTTGAAATTTAAAAGGAAATTCTTAAATTGAATTTTGTTTGAAACAAATTGTTTAAAAATACTTTGTATAAAGAAGTATGTTTCTTAATTTAGAACTTAAGAAATTGATTTCATTTAAATTATTAAATTGATTTAAATAGAATATTAATTATTTAATTAATGAATAATGTGGATGATTAATTAAGTAATTAATAATTTTTAAGATTTGAGATTAATTAATTAAGGTTAATTAATCTATAATTAAGGATTGTTAATTAAATTTTAATTGATAATTAAGATTTATTTAATCAAGTGATTAAAGATAATTTAGATTTTAATTAACACTTAATTAATTGATAATTAGAGAATAATTGAATTGTAATTTAATATTAATTAATTAATAATTAATAATGATTAATTATAAGTTAATCTCTTAATTATGTAATTAAGAAATGTTAATGCAAGTCATTAACTTAAGATTATTTTAACAATTAATTAATGTGATTAATTTTTAATAATTAATTAAATTAATTAATTAATAATAATCAATTGTTTAAGTTTAATTACTTAATGAAAGTAATTAATGAATTAATTACTTAGTGTAATTAATTTGATTAATGTGATTAGTTTAGATTAATTAAGTTAAATTAAATTAAACATTTGTGGATTGTTGATAATTACTTTATGGATTTGTAATTACTTAAGGAAGTAATTAATTAAATAATTACAGGATGTAATTAAAAATATTTATTATAGAAGTAATTTGGATTTAAATTACTTTGAAATTAATTAAGGATTAATTGAGATAATTAATTAAGAGTAATTAATTATGGGATGAGTAATTAAAGTAGTTAATTACTGAATGGTTATTAATCATGGGTGATTAATATATATATGTTGTTTAAATTGAAGATTAATTACTTATGTAATTAATTTATATAGAGATTGATTAAATATAATTAGAAATCATTAATTAATTAATGATGTAATTTGGAATTGATTAATTAAGGTATAATTAATAATGAATAAGTGATTAATGTAATTTTAATTAATTAATTAATTAAGAAATTACAAGTTAATTATTTGCAAAGGGTTTAATATAATTAACTTGTGTAAGTAATATTAAATGCTAATTACTTATTGTAATTACAGATGGTTAATCAGTAATGATTAAGTGAAATAAATATTGAGATGATGATTTATAAATTGATTTGTAATCAATTAATGGTTAAGCAGAATTTTAATAATGAAGTAATTAATTTAATTCATTTTAAATTAATTAGAGTTTAGGTAATTAATTTAATTCATTTTAAATTAATTATAGCTGGTATGATCATTAGATCATTGCTTATGTTTGATGATTGGTATTGATTGCCATGTATGGGTTGTAATCTTAGTTATGAGATGAGTAATGTATGTGATATGGATGCATTAGTTGTTTTTGGATGATAATATGGATTATCTGATTATGATATGAATTATCTGTTGATAATGACATGTTGATTATCTATTGTATCGTGAATTATCTATCTGTGTATATTTAGATAATTAAATTGAATTGTTTTAAACTTTAAAACAACTTGGACCTAAAAGACACGCTTTGGATTTCGATGAGACCGGGATTGGGTTTCCATATTTGGGATCCGAAAACCACATCGATTTCAATTAAACGTTAGGTCGTTAATCCAAGTGGAGCGAGTGAAGACTCGAGCTGTAAGGGCTATACGTCAGTATAACTCTGTGGGTGATTCCGTAATGAGTTGACGGAATAGTACTTATAGATTCGAGATGGTGACTCAGAGTGCAAGGGTTATTGTCGTTAACTCTGAGGGTGATTCCAAAATGAGTGTAACGAGATAATGCCTTCGGTTTCGTTCGAACCCGGAACGATCTTGTATGGATCGAATGCTTTCAGAACATCGTCAGGTGGACGATGAGCATTCTAAGTGATATGTCCTATAAAGGTAATCGTAGCCTCAAGCCTCATCAACCAGGAATGGCTAAAACAGGGGAGGTGCAGCAAAGCTTCGTGGGTAGCCCCCACTTGAGAGCAAGATTTATCCCTGTCTAGAGGTCCCTTTATTTTCGGCTTAGTGGTGCGGTTGCTGATCACAACTGTGGGGTGGTCTTGTTTTGAACTATTCAGTAAGGAATGGGCCCGGCTTTATGTTGCGGGGGAGCGGGCGTACTCCTCGGTACGGTGATCTAGGCCACGTACTGTGACGGGCGGTACCCCAGTAGCCCAGCCATTGATGGAATCCAAAATCCAATAAGTGCCGTACGTATTAGTTGTGCCCAACTATGTTGGAATGTGAGATGTAAGCATTTCGGCTATTTCTGTATTTTACTTGGAAACCCTAGACACTATTATAATATCACTGGATTTCCTATCAAATGTTTTGGTTAGCGTAAGGTAAAAACTTTTCCATGTTTATGTGTGGGAAGTCTTACGTGTTACCTTTTCTTTTCAAAGGTTTTTCAAAGTTAAGCAACTTTAACCTGTTACTCACACCAGACCTACGTCTGTCCCGGAGTTATTTCCGTTTTCTTTAACTCTTGGGTACTCAAATTTTTATGAGTAGTCAAGGGAATTCAGGTTAGGATTCAGGTTAGCTTTGACGAATTGTGGAGAAGCAATGGAGCAGGAGGCTTCTGCGTATAGTTATATAGTTTTCCGCTATGTTGGTATCCTCAGTGTTTTTTGTAATATATTGAGTTGTAATAACTAGACAGGTGTTTATAACTGTCTAGTATGCGTTGTATTGTCTGTGTAACTTTGATATTTGATGTATACTGTGTAATACTTATGTTATTAATATAATTTATTCGTTCCACTGTTGAGATTCTTGTGTTGTTTCTTCTTTCTCTTCTTTCTTTTCTCTTTTTCTATCCCTTTCTTTCTTAAGGATGATATGACTTTTTGTGGAGAAAAAGTCGGGTCGTCTCACTTGGTATCAGAGCATTAGGTTGAGTGAATACCTAGTCTCTGTAGTGGTGTCTATCTTGAGAGAGCGTATTTGTATTTTTAATATATATATATATATATATATATATATATATATATATTTGGTTCTACCTATTTGTTGGTTTACCTGTTCGGGTTTTTCCAACGTAAGTTATAAAGGTAAATAAGGTAGAAGTGTGTGTAACACGACTACCATTGGTTGGAGTTTGATGGATGGGGTTGGAAGTATATTTGTCGAGACTGTAGACCTAATACCATCTCAAGTGAGTTTTGCTTGGTGAAAGACTTCATCGATCTTTAAAGGTAACCTGTAAAGGTTCGGAGTTCGTCTTTGAAGTGCAGAATTGAGTTTGGATCTGTCGGTAGGGCAGAAGCCAGTGGGTGATGATATTTTGAAATCTTAGGAAGTTGTAGCTGCGTGATGAGATGCAGTGACTATGGATATTTCCGAAGATGTTTCTTTGGAATAAGAGTAAGAAGTGTGTTGCTCGGTGTTGTGGCTGAGTTTAGCAGAGTATTCTGTGTTGGAAGGAAGTTTTCTAGCTGAGTAGTTTCTCTGAAATGGAGATCATAAGCAACAGAGTGGATCCGTTTCTCGTGTAAGTTGGCTAAGCCAACATAAGCTGTTCTGTTTGGTTGAGAGAGAGAGCATTTTTCTTTGGATTTAGGCTGAGTTGATCGCAAAAGTGACTTGCGATAGTATGTTCTTTTGGATTGTTGGAGATTGTCCGGATTTCTTCCAAGAAGTCAGAGGTTTGTCAGCATCTGGAGATCGAGTTTCTTTCCAGGATGGAACAGGTGGTTCAGTTAGTAGATGGATGGTTCTTTGAGATAGAAGCTGGTGAGCAACTCAGGTTTCGGAGGAACATCTGAATTTTCTTATGGATATGTGGAACCATATTTTTGTGCTGTGTTATCTAGTCTGTGCTTGTGCTCTTCTTCAGCATTTTCTTCTATTTCGGATCAGAGTTGTGCAGCGGAAGCAGTTTGGGGGTGTTTCTGTTTTCTTTTCCGGATAAGAAGAAGTTTGTTCTGTCTTCTGTTGTTAAGAAGCAAGGTGTGTGTTCTTGGCTTCTGAGTGATCTTGAGGAGATCATTGGATTGTTTTGATCCAGTGTGTTTCTAGTGGAATCAGCAAGAGTTGAGCTGATCAGGATGGATGTTGGTAGTCCACGATCGTCCGAAGAGTTTTTATGGATAAGAGACGGAAGAATTTGGATTCTGGAATCGGAGATTTGGTTTTGGATAAGTTTTCTTCGATCCAAAGAGCTATAAGTTTGAGAAGCTAGCTCCGAAAAGTTTTGGGTTTCTTCTGTGTTTTGGTAAGATCAGTGTTTGGATTTCTAAAGTTGAATTGCCGGTTTGGATAACTGGGATTCAGAGTGTTTCACGTATCTCTGAGGGAGTACGTGTTTGATATTTCTGGTTGTAGAACTAGCAGTTTAGGATGGATTGGTTGTTGAGTCAGACTCGTCTGTAGTCTGATATTCTTTATAGAATTGTTGATAGAAGCTCTATAGTTTAGTAGTATTGATTGATTGGATTCTATAGAGCGAGTATCCCGATATATATATATATATATATATATATATATATATATATACACACACACATACCGGGGAAACTCGTGAAAGTTTTACCCAAAATTCTTTTGGATAATTAGATTTGTTCTGACTGTGTGAATTGGTTGCTTTGGTTGTTGGCATATGATTAACATATGCTGTATTTTAAAATGAAATCTGTAAATAGATTATTAAATTACCTTTGTTTAAATTTCGGGGACGAAATTCTTTTAAGGGGGAAGGATTGTAATATCCCGGAATTTTGGACAATATAAATTTAATAATCTGTGTTTAAATTTATATTGAATTGATAATTTTTGTTAATAAATTTGATTTGATTTAATAATCTTCTTTATTTAAATATGTAATTTGTGAATTTATTTTTAATAAACTGATAAAATTGTTCTTTATTTAATAATGTATATGTATTTGTATATATTTTGAATAGATAAGTTGTTAAATTAGTATAGCATAATTTTAATATTTTGAAAATAGAAATTGTGATTTATTTTTAATTTAAGCTTTTCAAAAATATTTAATAAAATACCAAATGATTTTAAATATGTAAGATACATGTTTTATTGGTTTAAAATTCATTTTAAATCAAGTTTGTATATTAAAATAAGTTACAGAAATGTTTGCTTTATTCTTTTTAAAATATTAATTTATAAAATGTGATTTGTTAATTTAATTTGAAATTTAAAATACAATTTAATTTATGAAACATGTATTCATGTAAGTTGTTCTAACCTCTTTTATAAATCTATTTTAATTATTTAAAAGTATCTTTTTTCAAATGATTAATTTGTATATTGTTTTATTTAAAATAACACTTTGATTTATTCTTTAGAAATTAATTTTATACATAACTAGGTGTTAATGGAACTAATTAAGTTTAATTTATCTTTAACACTTAATCTAAATTACTAATTACTTGAAAGAGACATGTGTATGTAATTTAAAATTTGAGTTAACATGTGTTAAATATTTAAGTGTGTAAATCTACAAGTGTTAACATTTCATACAAGTATCATTGTTGTAATTTTGTTTTTTTCCCTTTAATTTTATTTAAATCATAAACTAATTATATAAATTTGCACTCTTCCCATTCTCTTTTCCTTTCTTTATTTCCATTTTATAAAAGGAAAAATTCAATTGCATATCATTCTCTGTAAATATTTTCAAAATGCAAAGCTTTTTCTTCAAGCTGTGAATAACTCCTCAAAAACCTGCAAAATCAAATCCCTCTTCATAATCTTAACCCTGTAACTCCTCAAAATAAAAATCTGCATCTCTATTTTAATCAAGAAAACCTGCATGTGCTTGTAAACTAAAGCATGCATTCATTTTTTTTCAAAAATCTTAAATCCTTCTTCATAATTCAAGCTCATGTAACCAAATGCAAATTCAAATGCCTAACAAATATAGATTCCAATTTCAAGCAAACCTGTTCATAAAACTATGGCCTGCATTTTTGTTCTTCAATCTGAAAAAAAAGGGGCCTGCATTCATTTTTCAAAACCTGAATACAAGAAGACTCTGTATTTCAATTTTAAGCAAGGGCCTGCATCTTCTTGGAAGCAGGAGCATGCATTTCTTCAATCTGGAAATAATTGCAAACCAAGTAAAACTGCAATTTCAATTTGCATCTGCATCCATCTATTCTTTAGAACTGGGCTCTGCATAATAAACAGGTGAGTAACTTTCTTTTATAAATTTAAGGTTAAAATTTGTTGCATGATAAAATAAATATTTCCTGTGTTAAGCTTACTGTCTGATGTGTGAACTGCATATTTAAGCATGCTGTAAAATTTGAAATGTTCTGTTTGATTCCTGTTTCAAATTTTTAGTTTAGTTCTTACATCCTTAGTTTGTCTTTGTTAAATTTTAAGATTTAAATAAGATGTGTAGGTTAGTTTCAGAGATTAGATTTTAAAATTTTATTTAAGTAAATTTTAATAAAAACTTACTGGAAGTAAGTAACAGAGCAATAGAAATTGTATAAGTAAAAATATGAAGCACTGCAAATCAATGTTTCAGAAATTCAAATCAAAACATCTTACAAAATTAAGATTTAAAAAATAATAATATTACCATTTATAATGTTAGAAGCAAATTGCAGTTTTGAAATTACTGTATTTTACAATTTGGTTAAGCACAGTTGAAGCTTGCATTGGAATTGGGTGAATTTGATTCTGTTGATAGAGTAGCTATCAATGATTATAGGAAAAATACTAAATTGGATTACAATTAAATTTTGGTGATGAGATTTGGGATTTTTATTTATGAACCCTGGTTTTATTTGGGTCACTGTTTTGTTTGAATGGGGCCTCCTCGGTTGATCGAGTTCAACCGCGATTTGTGTGATGATAGATGGTGGTTTGGTAAAGTGCTCGCCGGAGTATGGAAGGTGATGGTGGACGGCGATGGGGGAAATTGATGTTGACAGGTTGAGATGTTGTTGCTGTCGGTAGTTCCAGGATTGGTTGGGTTTGATGTCTTATGTTCCAGGTTTTTGGTTTTAAAACTTGAATTCAAATTCAAGTTGAATTATGGGAATTTGAGGTTTGAAGGTTGAAGTGGGGTTACTGGTCGATGGGTGATGGCCAGTGATGGCGGGAGTTGGGAAGTGGGTGCACAGTGATGGGTTGTGCTTGTTGGTGTTGAAGTGGGTTTCAGGGTTTTATCCTGGGATGGTCTCGGGTATTTTGAAAAATGACTCGAAGCAGGGAAGCTATTGTCTCGAAGTAAAAATAGGGTTGCTCGAGTTAATAATTGTTTCAGGTTTTTCATATAAAAACAGAACCTGTTTTACAGTTTTTAAAGAATTAAAAAGTGTAGTTTGAATTTTAAACTGGAATTTAACTTAGGCTTTAAAACTGAATTTAAATATGAACTCAAAAGTTTTAATTCTTGTTTTATTCTTTTTTGTAATAATTTGAGTTTTTAAAATGTAAGTATTTCAGGCTTTAAAGTTTGATCAGAAACCTGTTTTCCAGGTTTATAAAAAAAATTGAAGTCAAGGTAAAATGCAAAAATCTGGAAATAAGTTTGACCTTGAAATGGAATTTGAATTTAACTAGTTTTAAATTTTAGATATTTGAAATAAATTTGAAATGTTTTTAGACTCAAGTTTGGTTTTAAACCAAAACAGAAACTGTCTTTCTGTTTTGAAAATTTAAAAGTACAGTTTAAAAATTTAAAGATGAAGTTCAATCTGAAATTCTTAAACCTGAAATTAAATTTGAAATCAACAGTTAATTCTTGGAAGTTGAAACATTTTAGAATTCAAAAATGTTAGATGTTTAAACAAAACAGAAAGCTGTTTTTCTGTTTAAATTTAGAAGTAAACTTTTAAAATGTAACTGGAAATTTAAACAAGTTTAAATCTGGAAACTGAATTTTTGAATAAATAAATCTGAGTTGAATTTAAATCTGGAATTTAAATTTAGATTTTTAAACTTTTATAGTATAAAGAAACTTTGGGTTTGAATTTAAAACTATAAGTTAATTTATGAAATAAAGTTTAAAATAAGTTTAAATTTAGTTTTAAAACCTGAGATTTAACTTTAATGTAAGTTTTTAAAATTAAATAAGTTTTTAAATTTAAATTTGTTTTAACTATTTTAGAAAGTTTAAATAATTTGAATTTGAAAATGAAGATGGAGATGTAAGTAAAGTTTTAAATTTTTAAGTTTGAATCTAGAATGAAAATTTGAATTGTGTTTCAGTTTGAAATTTAAAAAGAAATTCTTAAATTGAATTTTGTTTGAAACAAATTGTTTAAAAATACTTTGTATAAAGAAGTATGTTTCTTAATTTAGAACTTAAGAAATTGATTTCATTTAAATTATTAAATTAATTTAAATAGAATATTAATTATTTAATTAATGAATAATGTGGATGATTAATTAAATAATTAATAATTTTTAAGGTTTGAGATTAATTAATTAAGGTTAATTAATCTATAATTAAGGATTGTTAATTAAATTTTAATTGATAATTAAGATTTATTTAATCAAGTGATTAAAGATAATTTAGATTTTAATTAACACTTAATTAATTGATAATTAGAGATTAATTAAATTGTAATTTAATATTAATTAATTAATAATTAATAATGATTAATTATAAATTAATCTCTTAATTATGTAATTAAGAAATGTTAATGCAGGTCATTAACTTAAGATTATTTTAACAATTAATTAATGTGATTAATTTTTAATAATTAATTAAATTAATTAATTAATAATAATCAATTGTTTAAATTTAATTACTTAATGAAAGTAATTAATTAATTAATTACTTAGTGTAATTAATTTGATTAATGTGATTAGTTTAGATTAATTAAGTTAAATTAAATTAAACATTTGTGGATTGTTGATAATTACTTTATGGATTTGTAATTACTTAAGGAAGTAATTAATTAAATAATTACAAGATGTAATTAAAAATATTTATTATAGAAGTAATTTGGATTTAAATTACTTTGAAATTAATCAAGGATTAATTGAGATAATTAATTAAGAGTAATTAATTATGGGATGAGTAATTAAAGTAGTTAATTGCTAAATGGTTATTAATCATGGGTGATTAATATATATATGTTGTTTAAATTGAAGATTAATTACTTATGTAATTAACTTATATAGAGATTGATTAAATATAATTAGAAATCATTAATTAATTAATGATGTAATTTAGAATTGATTAATTAAGGTATAATTAATAATGAATAAGTGATTAATGTATTTTTAATTAATTAATTAATTAAGAAATAACAAGTTAATTATTTGCAAAGGGTTTAATATAATTAACTTGTGTAAGTAATATTAAATGCTAATTACTTATTGTAATTAGAGATGGTTAATCAGTAATGATTAAGTGAAATAAATATTGAGATGATGATTTATAAATTGATTTGTAATCAATTAATGGTTAGGTTAAGCAGAATTTTAATGATGAAGTAATTAATTTAATTCATTTTAAATTAATTAGAGTTTAGGTAATTAATTTAATTCATTTTAAATTAATTATAGGTGGTATGATCATTAGATCGTTGCTTATGTTTGATGATTGGTATTGATTGCCATGTATGGGTTGTAATCTCAGTTATGAGATGAGTAGTGTATGTGATATGGATGCATTGGTTGTTTTTGGATGATAATATGGATTATCTGATTATGATATGGATTATCTGTTGATAATGATATGTTGATTATCTATTGTATCATGAATTATCTATCTGTGTATATTTAGATAATTAAATTGAATTGTTTTAAACTTTAAAACAACTTGGACCTAAGAGACACGCTTTGGATTTCGATGAGACCGGGATCGGGTTTCCATATTTGGCATCCGAAAACCACATCGATTTCAATTAAACGTTAGGTCGTTAATCCAAGTGGAGCGAGTGAAGACTCGAGGTGTAAGGGCTATACGTCAGTATAACTCTGTGGGTGATTCCGTAATGAGTTGACGGAATAGTACTTATAGATTCGAGATGGTGATTCAGAGTGCAAGGGTTATTGTCGTTAACTCTGAGGGTGATTCCAAAACGAGTGTAACGAGATAATGCCTTCGGTTTCGTTCGAACCCGGAACGAACTTGTATGGATCGAATGCTTTCAGAACATCGTCAGGTGGACGATGAGCATTCTAAGTGATATGTCCTATAAAGGTAATCGTAGCCTCAAGCCTCATCAACCGGGAATGGCTAAAACAGGGGAGGTGCAGCAAAGCTTCGTGGGTAGCCCCCACTTGAGAGCAAGATTTATCCATGTCTAGAGGTCCCTTTATTTTCGGCTTAGTGGTGCGGTTGCTGATCACAACTGCGGGGTGGTCTTGTTTGGAACTATTCAGTAAGGAATGGGTCCGGCTTTGTGTTGCGGGGGAGCGGGCGTACTCCTCGGTACGGTGATCTAGGGCACGTACTGTGACGGGCGGTACCCCAGTAGCCCAGCCATTGATGGAATCCAAAATCCAATAAGTGCCGTACGTATTAGTTGTGCCCAACTATGTTGGAATGTGAGATGTAAGCATTTCGGCTATTTCTGTATTTTACTTGGAAACCCTAGACACTATTATAATATCACTAGATTTCCTATCAAATGTTTTGGTTAGCGTAAGGTAAATTTTTTTCCATGTTTATGTGTGGGAAGTCTTACGTGTTGCCTTTTCTTTTCAAAGGTTTTTTAAAGTTAAGCAACTTTAACCTGTTACTCACACCAGACCCATGTCTGACCCGGAGTTATTTTCGTTTTCTTTAACTCTTGGGTACTCAAATTTTTATGAGTAGTCAAGGGAATTCAGGTTAGGATTCAGGTTAGTTTTGACGAATTGTGGAGAAGCAATGGAGCAGGAGGCTTCTGCGTATAGTTATATAGTTTTCCGCTGTGTTGGTATCTCTAAGTGTTTTCTGTAATATATTGAGTTGTAATAACTAGACAGGTGTTTATAACTATCTAGTATGTGTTGTATTGTCTGTGTAACTCTGATATTTGATGTATACTATGTAATACTTATGTTATTAATATAATTTATTCGTTCCGCTGTTGAGATTCTTGTGTTGTTTCTTCTTTCTCTTCTTTCTTTTCTCTTTTTCTATCCCTTTCTTTCTTAAGGATGATACAACTTTTTGTGGAGAAAAAGTCGGGTCGTCTCAGTAAGTTGGGTCCAAAAAGCTATCTTCTCCATACGATCGAATTGGGATCGAAACCTTTTCCATTGCGTTCGGAATAGGGGTATAACATTATAAATGCCAGGCGGCACATTTGAATAGGGGTTCAAATTTGCTTGCTCTATTTAAAATGAGATATTTGAAAATTATTTAATATATTCATATCAAATTCAATCTCAACCTACAAAACATCATATCGAGTAACTTTACCCTGAAAACACGCCACACATCCTTCTGTAGTATGCCACTCCCCTTCTTTCTATATCAGCACACGTTTTATTTCCTTTTCTCCCTGGTGTTGTTCGAACCAAAAAAAAATGAAATAAAAAGTGTGAATTGTAGAGGAAGAAAACCGAAGAAAAGAAAGGAAGCGAATTGAAAATCGCTTGAAATGAAATCGAGGCTGCAATTTGATAAGCAAAGAGGGGAGAGGCAACGCGAGGGGATCATGATCAACTTTCTTGAGCAGTGCCGCGATGGGAATGGTGAAGCGGCATCGCGAGTGGGATGGTGGGCGATCGACTGGAGGTAGTTGGGTGCATGTGTTTGTTCATGTGAGATTTGAGGGAGGCCTCATGATCGATGTCAGTAGGGAAGCTAGGTTGATGCGGCCTGAGGATGATGGAATTTGTCTCGTCATCCATGGTTAGAGGAATGGAAGAGATCGAGTGGGTCGAGGCGGCATGCGAGTTGATGTAAGCAGTGGCTCATGATGGGGTTTTGATGACCGCGACTTGGTATGGCAGGGGGAGGAGGGATACATTGACGACAAGAGAGGAGTCCGACAGCAGTTCAGCCACGATCCTGGTGCTCGCGTTCGATTGAGGCTTCGCGCGTGAGGAAGAAGGTGTCTGGGAGGTAATTATTGCAAAATGTAATTAGTATATTTAAATTGCAATTGAGGGAATATTTATCTTATATGAAATTGAATGCTTACGAAATATATATCTCATTCGTATCAGGTCGAAATGAACGAACACTAGCTCATGGTGCTCCTGGCCTCAAATCTACGCAAACAAAATTGATTCGGAACTTATTGAAGATAGGTTGGATTTCAAATTAAATTGAAAGATGTTCAATTTAATTTAAATTTGAAATGGATTGCAAAATTAAATATCAAGGTGAGAATTTCTCACTCATTTTTGGATTGCCATATTTAAAATTGAAATGTTGAATTTAAATTATTTGATGCCGATTGGATTGATAAATTTTAATTATTGGTCGGATGACTATATAATATATAGTAGTATATATATTAGTATTTAGAGTGATTTCTCGCACATTATAGCATATGAGACCCTATGCGTCCCGCATAATAGCGATGACCCTATATGCCGCAATATCTCCCTCGAAGTGGGATTGGTATTTTTATTATTGTCTAACATCTGTAGATGCAGGAAAAACAGGTTGGAGGGACCAACTAGATTCCTCAAATATATTGGTATTTTTCATATATGTAAAATGCTGGATTATTGTGTGTTGTAAATTTTTAAATGTTGTAATGGTATGGAAATTAATTTTGGGTATGTTAAATACCATAAATATTACTTTACATTTTTAAGGAATTAAAAAGAGATTTTTAATATAAAAATATGTATATCGAAATTTGGATTATTTCAAAAAGATTGGTTTGAATAAGAAATGGTGAATTTTTTATCGTATAAATGATGCAAAAAAATATTTTAAACAGGGAATTTAAAATAAATTATATATTGTAAATTCTAAAGATTGGAGTTTTTTTAAAATGAAAATTCGAAAAACGTAGAGAGAAGTTGAAATCGATATTAAAAATAGATTGGGAAAAATAAATAGAATTCATAAGATATTGAATTTATATAATGGAATTTACAAATGTGATTATTTTTAGTGCAACTCAGAGGATTTATAAAAAACTTATAAATGATGTTTATAAATAAAGAAATTGATTTGGTAATAAATTGAAAATATAAATTTACAGGAAGAATTTATATTAGAATATGGAAATATGGTGAGAAAGATAGTAGATACTATTTTTACAGTGAAGATGGTTAAGGAGACATGAAATGAAATAATGTGATGAAAATCGAGAGGGGTTATAAATTGAAAATTTGGTTATCTAGATTTAAAAATATATTTTACCAATAAGTTAAGTTTTAAATTTTTACTTAACAATGTAATTTAAAGTCGTTAGTATTTAAATACTTCAGAAGTTATTTTTTTCAAATGCTTAATATTTACTCCATAAATCTTAGATTTTTTAACCTGTTTGAAAAGTGATGTATAAAGAGTATTCAAAGATTTTAGAAAATCATTTGAACATGTCTTAAGAATAAATTATTATTATTATTCTTTAAAATACTTATTATATATATATATTTAGAGTTTTTTAATATTTTTAAATTTATTTATAAACCTTCTCGAAAGTCTGGAAATGGGGTTATTCAGTATATGAGATTTTAAGAAAATCCTTAAAAAGGAATTGGAAAGAAAGGTAAGGAAATTTTCGAAGTAGTTAAGTAAAAATGAACTTTGAAAAAATGAAATAGAATTCATAAAGAAGTACAAGTAAAATTGAAATTATAAGCTAGTATTATTGCTTTGAAAATATTAAAGGGAATTAATTAAAGAATTCCAAGAATTTACGGAATTCGTTATAAAACTAGTCAAGGAATTTACAAACAGAATTGTAAATGATTTTGAGAAATAGGAAGCAGAAAATAAATGGAATACTTCCTAAGTGTGAATATAAAATGAAGTGGGAAAAAAATATTCTAGGTGTTTGGAAAGGGGTGGAAAATATTCCTTTAAAGATATAAGGTTTTGAAAACTGTTTTCAAATGTTGATTGAAAAAAATAATATCTTATACAGATATTTTGGAATAAATTTTAGGAGATTTATTATAAGGCCCGATGATTGCTTATGGATGTGCATTGATAGTTAAATAACTGACTATCCATTTTGGCCAATTTTCGTTAATCATTTCGAAGAGATCGGGATCAGATTTAATTATCCGAAAACCACTTCGATCCGGTTTGAACATTATGAATAAATACCATGAAGATTATGAAGACGGTGATTCGGTTTGGTTAGACCTAGGAAAATTTGTATGGACGAATGCTATCAGAACATCGTCATTAGAGGACGATGAGCATTCTAAGTCGAAATTCGTTCTTGAAAGTTAACGCTTAGCCTCGAGCCTTATCAACCGTGATTGACTAAAACATGGGAGATGCAGCAAGGCTAAGTGTGTCGCACCCAAGTAGGATATGTTATCACCTTTCTAGGTGTTCTCGAAAACCTTTATATTATGGATATGGTTGTGCATGGACAGAGCGCTCGATGATAAGAGCAGGAACTCCCGGGGTGATACCATATTCAGTTTATCCAGGTTAGTGGTAGGCTGGACTTGTGTAGCAGAGGATCTCGGCGTGGTCCTCGATACATTATTCTAGATGCATACTGTGGTGGGCGGTACCCAGTGGCCTAGTCATTTGATGGAATCCATTCTCCAATAAGAGCTGTATGGTTTTGATTGTGCCCAACTATGCTGGAATGTGAGCTGCAAGTATTTCAGCTATTTTCTGTTTACTTTCTATAGACACTATTATAGTATCAGATGGTTTTTGTAAAAATTGTTTTGATTACCGTAAGGTAAAATCCATCGTCTTTATGTGTGATGCGGTCTTACGAGATGCCTTTGTTTTCAAAGAATATGATAATGTTAATAATTCAAATTGAGTGTGTTTTCTTACGTTGGTTTTCCAAACTGACTCGGGTGTTATTTTGTTATAATGCTCGGGTCAGACTGAATATTACAAGATTCAAGTTAAAATGCTATTGTGCTTAGGAGACGAGCTAGAGGAGTTCGGACATATATCATGTACTTGGTTATTTCTACTGTGTGAGTTGTGTATATTAGGACAAGTTATTAAACTGTTCAGATTGAAGTGTTGAATTTTTGTACTCTGATAGTGGTATGTATATTAACAGTACAGTTCTTGTATTTATAATATGTTATTATATATTATATTTTGTTCCGCCGTGGTTGTGAGATTCTGTGTTGTTGTTTCTTTATTTTCTTCTACCTTTTTCTTCTTCACCCCTAATGAACTGGCAATTTCCAGGACTCGATTGCTCGGCATTATATACTGTAGGCGTATTAATGTCGATCTGCGAGGGTCTACAATCCCGTATGTTACATTTGGTATTAGAGCTGAAGGTTAAGAGAGGACTTTGGCTCTAGTAAGGATTGCTCATTAGGGATAGAGTTAGTAGTACTCTTGAATGAGTTTGAGTGTATCATAGATATAAGCGCGTATTTGTTAGTGAATATAAATTATTTTATATTGTATCGACTTATTGGTTGGTTGTTATAGATTCTGGTCGGTATAGTCTGGACAACTGTATCTGTAAGGATTTCTAAACTCTTAAACTAGGCAAACCGACACAGTATTATTTTAAAAAATGGGTAAATGAAATAATTTTACCCAAACCATATTTTATTATGAAAGAAATAATTTTTTTGAAAATTATTATGGTATATTGGAGTGTTTGGATGGTAATATTATAATCAAATAAGATTATAAAATTGGAAATGGTTTATATAACCAAATGAAAATTTGTATCAGTATAAATTATACGAATAGATTATAACTAAAATTGGATTTAAACCGGAATCTGGAAATTTAAATCCCGAAGATTTTTGGAAATGTTTTCCAAAGTATTTTGAGAAAAAAAATAGTAGTAGTATTATTTTGGACATATTTTTGAAAGAAAATGGTTTTAAATGGATTTTTGGAAGTGATATAGCACTAAACTCATTTCAGTCGCTGGAAAATAATTCTGATGATAATGGCCGCATCATCAGTATTAATTTTCGAGTTTCTAAGTGACGGATTGCTATCGGAATAATTGATTTGGAGATTTTGCTGGAAAAACAAACGTTGTTTAGAAATTCCAAGGGAATTCACTTTGGGATAAAAATCAGGGTTGGTTAAATTTAAAAAGTATGGTTTGGGATATTTGTGATTTCAAAAATGATTTGAATTAAATATCGGGTGTTTAAATTCCGAAATCCTTATTTAAAATGTTTTATAAAACATTATAAAATAAGTATGAACTTATAAAATTGAGAATGATTTTAAAGAAGAGAGAAAGGCGTGGAATTTGAATTTCAAAATAAAATTTTAATTTGAGAAAGTTAAAATAAATGAAATTAAACTTAAGCGAAGTAATTGGAATATATAATGAAATTGAATGAATTAAAAATAAATTAGTTCGGAGTGAAATTAATTTATGTATGAATAACTCGAACACGGTTTTGAATTATTGGTTAAAAGGAAACTGAAATTTAAATTAAACTGTGAATTGAATTTGAGTATATGGAATTGAATTAAAGTATGTAAACGAGAATTATAAAGCGACTATATAATTGTAAGTTATAAAATTTGAATTGGATTAGAAATAATATCAAATTGAAGTAAATATAAATTTTGAATTGTGAAATATTATAAAAACCATATGGCATAAATCTTGAATGAAATAAAATTTGGGTGAAAATATGGAATTGTGAATATATAAATTGGAATAGCTTATAAAATTTGAAATAAATTGAATAAAAATATATTTAGGCCATAAATAAATGTATAGTCTCGAGTTAAAAATAAAATGGGAATATACTCGAGTGTAGAATTGATGGAAATATGAAAAATAAGTTGTGTGACTTATAAAATTGAAATTTGGAACAGGTAAGCCAAAATAAAAAGAATTTGATATGTTGGAAACGAAATATAAACCAAACTTTGAATTATAAAATGAATTTGAACTCAAGTAAATTGATTGAAGTGATTTTTAAATAAAAATCAGATATTGAATTATAAAGTGGAAGTGAACTAATTAGATAATTAGTTAGTTAACTGGATATAAAATGGATATTAACTAGGTTGAATAAATTTGGACTATGAGTTAAAAATGGAATTTGGAAATGAAACTTTAGTTATAAAATAAAATTCAACTTAGATGATAAGAAAATTAAACAAAGATCGAAAAATGTGTCGAGTAAAATGGAAATAGTTTGAAATGGTGATAACTTAAGTTAAAAATAAATTCAATTGAAGCATAAGTAAACTGATATGACTTCAGATATTAAAGAAATGGGTTTGAGTATGGAATTAAAATTGAAGTGGATTAAATGAATGAACTAATTAATTAGTAATTGAATTAGAATTCGATTGAACAGAAACCAATTTAACTAAAATGGATTTGAATATAAAGAGATTAGATATGAATGGAATGCAACTAAATTAATTGAGAATCAATTGAAAATAGAATAAAATTAAATATAAATTGATTGGAATCAACTAAAAACAGTTATAAGCTTAAATGGTTTTTCATTTAAAGGAATAGCGTCGAATTTGCATAGAAAAAAATAGTTGTTCGATGCAAACGGGAAGTTAATAAAATTCTATGGATTAATAGAAGTGAATAAAATTGATTTTTAAATCAATTTGAAATGGATATGAGTTATTTGGTACAAAATAAAGTGATGTAAGAAAATTGAGTTGTAAATCATTCGGATCGAATGAAATGTTATATAAATTGATTGAAAATAAATAATCGAATGATGGAAGCCTCGTAATTGCTATGAAAACATGCTATAACATGTTTGTTTATGAATATATTGTTTACCCATTTAAGTAAGTGAAATGTTAATGAATTTGATATTTTTGGAACTTACGTGTTTAAATTGAGTAAGTACAGGTACCCGAAGGCTATTTGGTTAGATTTTGATCGCGCTAATCTCATATAAAATAAGCCGCTTGCTTAAAAATGCTAAAATAAGGTACGTTTTCGGATTAGATACTACAAATATATAAATATTGATATATATTTTTGTTTTCCGACCATGTGGGTCGATGTATATATATTTGTTTCTCTTGTCACATTGCAAAAGGCTCTCCATACAAAGGAGACTCTGGCAAAAAATTTCGGGAATTTAGGGTGTTTGAAAATTTTTGAAAATTTTTCAAAAGTTTTGTTAACAAAAATTTGATTTTGGATTTGTAATCAAAATAAAGTATTTGGTTTAGAATGGAAAACTAATTGTTTGATTGAAATTAATAGACTAGGAAAGTGGAATGTCAAGTTAGCTAAGCGGGTTTTGGATAAGTAATGGGTTTGGAGCAATTTTTCTGTCTTAGGAATTTCGGGGATGAAATTATTTTAAGAGGGAAGGAATGTAACGGTCTGGATTTTTCGTTGTTAGATTTTGAATATTTAAATGGCTTTAAATATTAAATTCGAATTATGGACAGATTTTGAATATGGAAAATTTGGGTTTATTTATATAATAAATTCAGAATTTAAATATAGCAATTTGTTGGATAATTTAAATATTTAAGTTTATTGGTTAAATTATTTTATCTTGAGTTTTAAGCTTGATAGAAATTATTTAAAGGCTTGTAAAATTTATATTGATAATAATGAAGATAATAAAAGTTTTAAAATTGAATTTAAAAGTGATATGTTCAATTTTAAAAATGGTTTGTTTAAATTGACATTTAAAAATAGCCATCCGGGACACGGTCTCGGAATTCGACGAAACCATTTCCATTGGATCAGTTGTAGTGTATTATTTCGGATTTCAAGTTTCGCAGTGTTCAGAGTTATTATTTGGCCATACGGTATAGAAACGCGTTGAAATTAACAATGAAATTCAGTGTAAGTTGGGTCCAAAAAGCCACCTTCTCCATACGACCGAATTAAAACTCAAAACCTTTTCCATTGCATTCTAAAGGACAAGCAAACTAGTCAGAACCTCTCTACAATATATGACACTCAAGGTAATCTTCACACATCTCCACAAATGGTCAAGGAAGCTGTAGTCAGACACTTCTCTGAATTATATGGAAATGCTAATCACTTCGTGCCGAATATTGATCTTATTCCCAGTGACATTCTCCCTAGATTAAATTCAACTGATTATGACCTTCTCTGTAAGGAAGTAACCCCTGAAGAAATAAGAAATGCCATGTTTTCATTAAACACTGAATCTTGTGGAGGACCTGATGGTCTCAACACTCTATTCTATACTTCTTGCTGGTCTATCGTTTCTGCTGACGTTATCAATGCCATTCTCCTCTTCTTCAGAAAGGGTAAACTCTTCAGATCATATAACTACACTAACATAGCTCTTATACCCAAAATTAAAAATGCTCACTGTGTTAGTGATTATCGTCCCATCTCCTGTTGTAACACCATATACAAATGCATCACCAAGGTTATAGCTTCTAGACTCAAACTTGTGCTCCCCAATATTGTTTCCAAAAATCAGGCTGCTTATCTTCCAGGTAGGAGTATACTGGATCATGTTCTTCTTTCCCATGAACTCATCAAAAATTATAAGCGCAGGAACGTATCTCCTAGAGCTATGTTGAAGTTGGACATCATGAAGGCTTTTGATATGCTGCAGTGGAATAGTATTGTCAGAATCATGGGATATATGAACTTCCCTCCTCATTTCATTGCTTGGATATATGAGTGTATTACGTCTCCTACCTTTTCAGTTACTATCAATGGCAGGAGTGAGGGTTTCTTTACTAGTGAACAAGGGATAAGACAGGGGGATCCCATTTCGGCTTATATCTTTATCATTGTTATGGAGCTCTTAACGAGAATGTTTGAGAGGATAATAGCACATGGAAATTACAAGCTTCACCCTGGATGTACTGAACCAAGGATCTCTGCATTGATGTTTGCAGATGATCTTGTGGTTTTTTGTACTCCTCAAACCAACACTCTCACAAGCATAATGCACTCACTTCACGAATTTTACGAAATGCCAGGGTTGAAAGTTAATCTCCAGAAATCTGACATCACCATTGCTGGTGTTAGTACTGAGCACTGTAGTGTTATCTCGCATATCACTGGGTTGTCCATAAATCATGATACTACCAGTTATCTTGGTCTGCCTCTTACTAGTTCTAGGATTACTGCTAACCAATGTCTTCCTCTTTTTGACAAAATTACAGCTAGATTAAACTGCTGGACTTCCAAGTTGCTTAGTCAAGCTGGGAGATTAACTCTTATAAAATCAGTGATATTCTCAATGCAAGTCTACTGGGCTAGAACGTATATTCTCCCCTTCAAACTGATTAAACTGATTAGAGGAGCTATGATGAGATTCCTATGGAAAGGCAGGGTTACAGGCAGATACATAGCTCCGATCAAATTTTGTTCAGTGGAAAGGCCCATGGACAAGGGGGGGCTGGGCATTCTCAGCTTAAAGAATTGGAACATTGCTGCTTTTGCAAAACACATAGACACTTTTTTTAATAGTACTGACAGCTTATGGGCTATATGGTCTGATAAGAACGTGATTAAGGGGAGAAGCATATGGAGTATGACTAAGCCTCAAAATTTGAGTTGGACGTGGCAATGCATTTTCAAACTCAAAGAAAAAGTTCTTCCTTTAATGCTATTGAACACGAATCCCATATATAGTGTGAATTTTTGGGAAGACCCCTGGTTGAAACCGGGTCTTATTCTTAAACGTCAACTTACTCACAGTGAAATGCAACAGTCTGGAATACATCAGGAAGCTAAAGTTCGTGATACTCTTTACAACCTCCAAAACACGCGCTATTCAACGTCTAATCCTAGGATACAACAAATATGGAACATGATACGTTGTCATAATGCAATCACTGATGTTACCAAGCGTATGGTTTGGGGCAATAAGAAGTCTGCCTACAGAATTGGAGACACATATGAATATCTGATGAAGAATGGTGATCGCCCTAAGTGGAGATGGTGCAAACGAACGTGGGGAAGAGACAGTAGCTTGAGACATGACCTAATGCTCTGGAAAGTGTTGAATGGTGCGATGCTAACATCTGCGAGACTTGCTAGTTTAGGTATGAGTATTGATAATCGCTGTAAGTTTTGCAATATTATGCCTGAGACTGTGGATCACTTGTACTTTGAGTGCCACTATATTCATCAAATCTGGAAAAGAGTTATGGCGAAGTTTCACAGGAGGAATGTATCTATAGATAACCTGAGAGAGTGGAGAAGAATTTACGAAAGCATCAATAGAAATAATGACAGAGGAAGAACCCTAAATGCAGTGCTAAAATGCTTTTTAACATCGGTTTGGAGGGAGAGAAATGCTCGGTTATTTGATAATGCAAACGCAAAAAATGACAGCAGCTTCAAAAGTTGGGTTTTGAGTGAAATTAGGGTTTGTGTGGGCCAACTGACTTATGCAATTGATCCTGGAATACGTGATTCTCTTCTCTATAGCTTGTAATCAATGTCTTCTTTTGTTTTTGTTTGTTGTTGTTTGTTTTCCCCCTGTGCTTGCTGCGCCAAGTGTTCCCCGTTTTTCCATCTTCCTTGTGTTTGTTTGTCGTTCTTATTGGTGTAGCAATATATGGTCGAGGTCCATTTAACCTCGTCGGCCTTGCCAAAAAAATAAGGATATAACATTATAAATTCCAGATGGCACATTTAAATAGGGGTTCAAATTTCTTGGTATATTTAAAATGAGATATTTGAAAACTATATAATATATTCATATCAAATTCAACTTCAGCCTACAAAACATCATATCGAGTAACTTTCCCTGAAACACGCCACATATCCCTTCTGTAGCACGCCACTCCCCTTCTTTCTATATCACCATGCATTTTATTTCCATTTCTCCCTGGTGTCGTTCGAACCAAATCAAAACGAAAAAAAGAGTGAATCGTGGAGGAAGAGAAACGAAGAAAAGAAAGGCAGCGAATTGAAAATCGCTTAAAATGAAATCGAGGCTGCAATTTGATAAGAAAAGAGGAGAGAGGCAATGCAAGGGGATCATGATGGATTTTCTTGAGCAATGTCGCAATGGGAATGATGAAGCGGCATCACGAGTGGGATGGTGGGTGATCGATTGGAGGAAGTTGGATGCGTGCGTTTGTTCATGTGAGATTTGGGGGAGGCCTCACGATCGATGTTCATAGGGAAGCTAGGTTGATGCGGCCTAAGGATGATGGAATTTGTCTCATCATCGACGGTTTGATGAAGGGGAAGCTCGAGTAGGTCGAGGTGAAATGCAAGTTGATGTAAGCAGTAGCTCGCGATGGGGTTTTGATGGCCGCGACATGGTATGGCGGGGGAAGAGGGACACAGTGACGACAGGAGTGGAGTCCAATGTTGTGAAGTTCAGCCGCGGCCCTAGTGCTCGCGTTCAATTGAGGCATCACGCATGAGGAAGAAGGTATCTAAGAGATAATTACTGTATAATGTAATTAGTATATTTAAATTGAAATTAAGGGAATATTTATCTTATACGAAATCAAATGATTATAAAATATCTATCTCATTCGTACAAGGTTCGAAATGAACGAAAACTAGCTGCGTGGTGCTCGTGGCCTCGAATCTACACAAATAAAATTGGTTCGGAATTTATTGAAAATAGTTGGGATTTCAAATTAAATTAAACGATGTTCAGTTTAATTTAAATTTTAAATGGATTGCAAAATTAAATATCAAGGCAAGAATTTCTCACTCATTTTTGGATTGCCATATTTAAAATTTAAATGTTGAATTTAAATTATTGGATGCTGATTGGATTGATAAATTTTAATTATTGGTTAGATGACTATATAATATATAATAGTATATATATATTAGTATTTGGAGTGATTTCCCACACATTATAGCATATGAGACCTTGTGCGCCCCGCATAATAGCGGATGACCCTATATACCACACTATCTCTCTCGAAGTGGGATTGGTATTTTTATTATTGTCTAACATCTGTGGGTGCAGAAAAAAACAGGTTGGAGTGATCCAACCGGATTCCTCAAATATAATAGTATTTGTCATATATGTAAAATGCTGGATTACTGTATGTTGTAAATTTTTAAATGTTATAATGGCATGAAAATTAATTTTAGGTATATTAAATACCATAAATATTATTTTACATTTTAAGGAATTAAAAAGAGATTTTTAATATAAAAAATGTATATCGAAATTTGGATTATTTAAAAGATATTGGTTTGAATAAGAAATGGTGAATTTTTTATCGCATTAAATAATGCGAAAAATATTTTAAATAGGAAATTTAAAATAAATTATATACAGGAAATTATTAAGGCTGGATTTTTTTAAAATGATAATTCAAAAAATGTAGAGAGAAGTTGAAATCGATATTGAAAATAGATTGGCAAAAATAAGTGGAATTCATAAGGTATTGAATTTATAAAATGGAATTTATAAATGAGATTATTTTTAGTGCAACTCAAAGGAGTTATAAAAAAATCTTATAAACGATGTTCGTAAATAAATAAATTGATATTTGGTGATAAATTGAAAATATAAATTTACAGGAAGAATTTATATTTGAATATGGAAATAGGGTGAGAAAGATAGTGGTTACTACTTTTAAAGTGAAGATGGTTAAGGAGACCAGAAATGGAGTAATGTGATGAAAATCAAGAGGGGTAATAGATTGAAAATTTGGTTATCTAGATTAAATATATTTTATCAATAAGCTAAGTTTTAAATTTTAAAAAGGAAATTTTTATTTACTTAACTATGTAATTTAAAGTCGGTTAGTATTTAAATACTTCAGAAGTTATTTTTTCAAATGCTTAATATTTGCTCCATAAATCTCAGATTTTTTAACCTATTTAAAAAATGATGTATAAAGAGTATTTCAATATTTTAGAAAATCATTTGAACATGTCTTAAAAATAAATTATTATTTTTCTTTAAAATACTTATTATATATATGTTTCGAGTTTTGCAATATTTTAAATTTATTTATAAACCATCTCGAAAGTCTAGAAATGGGGTTATTCAGTATATGAGATTACAAGAAAATCCTAAAATAGAATTGGGAAGAAAAGTAAGGAATTTTCAGAATTAGTTAAGTAAAAGTAAAATTCGAAAAAATGAAATAGAATTCATAAAGAAGTACGAGGGTAATTGAAATTATAAGCGAGTATAATTGGCTTTGGAAATTTTAAAGGGAATTATTTAAAGTATTCCGAGATTTTATGGAACTCGTTATAAAACTAGTCAAGGAATTTATAAATAGAATTGCATATGATTTTGAGAAATAGGAAGTAGAAAATAGATGGAATGCTTCCTGATTGTTAATATAGTGAAGTGGGAAAAATATTTATTCTAAGTGTTTGGAAAGGGGTGGAAAATATTCCTTTGAAGATATAGGGTTTGGAAAACTGTTTTCAAATGTTGAATAACTATATATATATATATATATATATATATATATATTATAAAGATATTTTGGAATAAATTTTGGGAGATTTATAATAACGCCTGATGATTGCTTATGGATGTGTATTGATAGTTAAATAACCGACTGCCAATCTTGGCCCATTTTTGTTAATCATTTCGAATAGATCGGGATCAGATTTAATTATCCAAAACCACTTCGATTCGCTTTGAAAGTTACGAATGAATATCGTGAAGATTTTGAATACGGTTATTCGGTTTGTCCAGACCCAGGACAACTTGTATGGACGAATGCTATTTGAACATCGTCATTGTAGGACGATGAGCATTCTATGTAGAAATTTGTTCTTGAAAGGTAACGCATAGCCTCGAGCCTCATCAACCGGGAATGACTAAAACAGGGGAGATGCAACAAGGCTAAGTGGGTCACACCCAAGTATGTTATGTTATCACCTTTCTAGATGTCCTCGGAAACGTTTATATTATGGATATGGTTGTGCATGGAAGGAGCGCTCGATGGTAAGGGTGGGAACACCCGGGCAATAACATATTTGGTTTGTCCAAGTTAGGGTTGGGCCGGTCTTGTGTAGCAGGAGATCCCGACGCGGTCCTCGATACATTGTTCTAGAGGTGTACTGTGGTGTCCAACCCAGTGGCCCGGTCATTCGATGGAATCCATTCTCCAATAAGCACCGTACGGTTTTGATTGTGCCTAACTATGCTGGAATGTGAGATGTAAGCAATTCAAGTATTTTCTATTTACTTTCTATATACACTATTATAATATTAGATGATTTTGATAAAAGTCATTTTGGTTATCGTAAGGTAAAAACCCGTCATGTTTATATGTGACACGGTCTTACGAGATATCTTTGTTTTCAAGGGATTTGATAACATTAATAATTCAAATCGGCTGTGTTTTCTCACGTTGGTTTTTCCAGACTGACTTGCGTGTTATTTTATTATAATGCTCGGGTCAAACCGAGTATTACAGATTCAGGTTAAAATGCTACGGAGCTCAAAAGTCAAGCTGGAGGATTTTAGACGTATATCACGTACATGGTTATTTCCACTGTATGAGTTGTGTATATTAGGACAAATTATTAAACCGTCTAGATTCAAGTTTTGAATTGTTATACTCTGATAGTGGTACGTATATTAACAGTACAGTTCTTGTATTTAAAATCTGTTATTATGTATTATATTTTGTTCCGCTGTGGTTGTGAGATTCTGTGTTATTGTTTCTTTATTTTCTTCTACCTTTTTCTTATTCACCCTTAATGAACTGGTAATTTTTGGCACTCGATTGCTCGGCATTCTATACTGTAGGCATATTAATGTCAATTTTCGAGGGTCGAAAATCCCATCCGTTACAGAGAAATTGGCGTACTTCTTGTTGTGCTTCAGATAAGCTCCTTCCCTATTTTTAGGCTCATCCCACCAACGTTTACTCCGATCGGCCATTATGACAGGTCTTACAACAACATGAGGAATTTGGGAGGTTACTTAAGTGGAACATCGAATCGACCCAATTCCACATCACTTATCTCCCTCTAAGAACCATCTAGGACATGCACTGGAGAACTTTATAGTAGAATTCACTGCACATGATGATCTACCGGAGAGTGGTGGAGCACCTACCATTCAATGGAAAATGTATACGGATTGAGCATCAAATGAACGTTGTTCTGGAGCTAGAGTCATGCTTGTAACTCCAAAGGATAGATAAATTTTCTATGCTTTGAAGTTTGACTACCGTACAACAAATAAAAAGCTGAGTATGAAGCTCTGATTGCTAGGCTCGAACCTTCCAGAGAACTGGTAATAAAATCTTTTGAAATCTTTTGTGATTCTCAGTTGGTGGTACACCAAGTCATGGGAGAATGTTAGGCTAAAGGACAGCGACTCGCTCCGTACCTTATCTGAGTCTAAGAGCTATTGAATGACTTTGAGTATTATGACATCACGAACATTTCTCGGACCAAAACAAGGAGGCCGACTCATTGGCAAAGTTTGCTAGCACCGAGGATGCACAATAAACGGACTTAGTTCTAGTCGAAGTATTAGACGCTCCATACATAAACCAGATGGTAATCGACTGGGTGCTAGAGACGGATCCCGAGAAGGAGTCGTGGATGACTTCGATTAAAGATTATTTGCTTTATGGAGTCTATCCTTAATGGAGAAATGAAAGACGACAAATCCTTCGCAAAGCTTCACGATACATCATTCAGGAAGGGGCCATGTATATAAAAAGTTTTTTCGTTCCCCTGCTCCGGTGTATTAATCGTGATGAAATAAAAAAAGTCCCATGGGAAGTTCATGAAGGGGAATGTGGTGATCACACTGGAGGGCAAACACCAACAATGAAAATATTATGTTATATGTATCACTAGCCAATTGTCAAACCAGATGCTATTGATTATACTAAGCAATGCAAAAAATGCTTGATGTATACAAAAGTTCTAAGAGCTCCGCTATTGGAAATTACACAAATGGCCAGTCCATGACCGTTTTCCACATAGGTCACAGA
Organism: Allium cepa; assembly: GCA_030765085.1. Classification (NCBI taxonomy): domain Eukaryota; kingdom Viridiplantae; phylum Streptophyta; class Magnoliopsida; order Asparagales; family Amaryllidaceae; genus Allium; species Allium cepa. The sequence goes on from CM060935.1 coordinate 68,406,467, forward strand.
TATTATAGGTTCTTTACCGATCTCTTAAGGTAGTGCGAAGTGCGCCATCGTAGAAGTTTATTACTTCACTAAATGGGCCAAAGCAGAACCTTTAACCATCATCACGATAAAGAAAGTAATTTACTTCATTTTTCAAAACATCATCTATATAGTTTTGGCCTTCACAAACCGTTGTATATGATAATAGAACCCAATTTGATAGCTATGAATTCAAAGATTTCTACCATCGACATCATATTGAAAAGAGATTCATGGCAATTGCTCATCCTCAAGTGATCACGTTAAAGATGTAAACAAAATCATAAAGTCCATTTTAAAGAAACGTTTGGAAAAGGCTAGAGGCAAGTGGATGGATGAACTACCAACAACATTATGGGCTTACAAAACTACCCACAAGTCCGTGATTGGCTACTCTCCATTTGCTCTTGCTTATGGCTCCAAAGCCATCGTTCTGTTGAACTCGAAGTCCCTTCTCATCAAGTGACCTACTAGGACCCTAGAACAAATAAAGATCTCCTCTTAAAATATCTAGGCTCGGTAGATGATATGTGTGAAGAAGCTGATTTGAGGATAGTAACACATCGATGCCGAGTCGCCCAATACTACAACACTAAAGCCCGACCTACGAACTTTGAAATCGATGATCTCGCCTTGAAACGGGTTTTTCTATCCCATCACATATGAATCCTACTTAGTAAGGACCATACGTCATTGAATAGAGGCTTGTAGAAGGAACTTTCAAGCTAGCGGCTGTTGATGGTATGACACTCCCAAGGGCATGGAATGGCGAGTATTTGCGATGCTATTTCACTTAATTTATTCTTATTTATTCAGCTGTATTTAATTTTTGAATTTTCTTTAGCATTTGATTGTCTAGATATGTAATAAGACAAATTATGTCATTTCTTTCCATTTGGCAAATAAAGTTCGAAATTTCCTTAATATATGTGATTATTGTAGCATTACATATTAGTTATGATACCCGATTAACTAATATTGACATGTCCGAGCAGGTTCCCAGAGTTTGGAGCCAGCCGATTACACAAGTTCATAACTTAACTTAAAAAAATGAACATGGTCCGATCGTTCATTTGATGATTCTCGCTTACAACCTGATGGATGGAATAACTAATGGATGTGACTTGACCAACCGACAGTCAAATTAATCCCATTAAGCAACGGGACAGACGTAAATTAAAAGCAATTGTGACATGATCGATCACTTGCTAAGTCAAACCCGAACTTAGGGGCAAATCAGTCAATTAAGAGAAGTATGATCCGACTATTTTACGAAATAACTCTAAGTCTGCAGGGTGTGGACTAGAGTATAAAAACGAATTGGGTTCAATTCAATTACTCGCCAACTAACTCCTATCCCCAAAGTGTGGATATGAGTATCTGCAAATAAATGAGTGAAGTTCGACCACTCAATATTCCATAAACATCGACCCAAAACCAACAAGAGGAGTATAAATTCACTAAAGATGGACTTCAACCATTCACTATCTAACTCCTTTAACCTAAGAACCGAGGGCAGAAGTATAATTGTTAAACAGCTGAATCCGACAGCATAACACTAGTATTTGAGCCCAACATCTGGTACGACTTGAGGCCACGACCGTATAGAGGCCTTGCGATTAAATTAATGGATTAACAATCAGATCAACGAGCAACAAAATAATAGGTACATTGAATGGAAAATGTAATAGCACAACTACTTAAGAAAATTCACACAAAAGCTCGATAAAAGTAAAAGAGCTTTATTTACGTAAGCTTGGCAAGTCATGTACAAGTTTTCACCGCAAAAGAATCAAAAAATGGGGCTGATCCTATACAAGTTTGGCCAACAAAACCCAAAAGAATTGGGAGCATGAGTGGACGCAGAGAGTCACTTCCTCGGCTAACTCTTCTTCTTCTTGGAATCGGGGGAGATTTCACTCGAACTTTCCTCATTCCTCTTCTCTCCTTTCTTCCTGCTTCCTTAGACTTTCATCGGAGTAGTCTGGGTTGGCCCAGTAGGTGCATATTTAGCAAGTTCTGGTTGAGAAGGGGAAGCATCCATAGTTTCTCCAAGCAAAATGATGGAGATGGTAGGAGGAATAGTCTCCATTATTCTCCTGCTTGACTTTCATCTCAAGGGCAATGTCCGCCATGAGTATCTGTGCCACTTCTTGCACAGAGGGGCCTGATAAAGAATGGGAAGCTCTAATAATTACAACGTCATCATCAACAGAAATCTCTTGACATGGATTGCTTTCTTTCCTCAATAATGCATCCACCAAGTGCTCGTTGATCATAAAAGCTTCCTATTCGGGACACTGTGGGTTGCTGCCGAAGCCGTGATAATAATGGACGTTGTTGTAGGCGCTTGAGGTCCTGGTTGAGATTATTGAGTAAAAGGTGGAACTACAATGGTAAGCCTAAAGCTGAGGAAACATAACTAAAGAGATTAGATATACCGACCAGGGACACTTTAGCTTTCACATGTGAGTTTAATGAAATACCTTCACCAAATTGGTCCCCCGCATGAGCCGAAGTGCCACCAGAACCTCCTTCCATAATTGGGGAGAGCCCACTAGATGCAGCAATATGCAGCTTCTCCAGATTGTAACCAGTCTCGATAAAAAAATCCATAGTGTTGATGGGAATAGCTTGGGACACCGGATTCTGGTTATCTGTGACATTGTGTGACACGGATCCTGAACCTTCATCAGCTTCATGTTGAGAGGTTGTGGCATGCTTTTTATGGGTTATGAGCTGATTTTCATCTAGAACCTTAGGTTCGTCACCAAATAGAATCTTGCTTTCTAGCCTCATCATATCGATTTCTTTGGTGCCGAGAGCCTTTTCCTCCTCCTAAACAAGATACTCCCAAGCACATACAAGATAGTAAGGGTAGTTAACTTAGAGCCACTCCAAATTTCTATGCTTCAGGATGTTGGTGCTGTAAAGAATAAGCAATGAATCTAGTTCTTCCATAACCTCCTCCCTGGACTTTTCTTTCACGTCCTCCGCCTCTCATTTGAGGAGGGCATCAATGTCTTTGGCTTTTTCATTAGCTACGTCCCTTTCAATCGTGATGGTAACCAATACTTCACATGTGCCCTGGCCAATATTTAGTGCTTCCTTTTTATCTTTGGATTTGTGCTTAAACTTAATTTTGTTTTCAACTGCACTTCTTTAGACCTCATCCCTTTCTAACACCAATTTATGGTTCTGATGCTGGAACGCTTCAACCTCGGCCAAGTGCTTAACTTTCTTATTCTCAAGTACCTTGATTGTCATTTTGCTTTTTTCTCGACTTCTGCTTGTGAGCTCCTTGAAGATTCTAACTCATTGGTTAGAGTTTTGATGATCCGTCTATCCTGGGCCTCTTGGCATTTCAATTTCTCAATCTCTACCGCTCTCTCCCAAGATAATTTAGAAATCCTCTCCACCGCTTTCATCCACCCATTATACTACTTGTGGATATCATTCACACTATCCATAGTCATTTTCTAGACTTTTTCAAGAAATTTCTTAAAATTAGGTGCAAAAGAAAAATCAATCAAGACATACATTTGGAAAATTTGACTTAAGTTAAGCGATATGAGTGGCATCATCGAATTAATGAGCTTCAGTTACAACTTAGGTGTCAGCGCTTTCTTTGCCTGGCCTTTGTTGGTGAACATCATGCTCACTATGACGCCGACAATAGCTGGGTTGTTGAGGAGGAGATGGAACAATGGACTGTGAAGAAGCTGAAGTGGAAAGGCGACCACGAGAGGTGTCAATAGGAGGGACGTCATCGCAACGATCTTATTGCCTATAAGAATCTTTAGGAGGAGGAGATCTACACTTGGATCGACGTTTATCATTGGAAGACCTGCCTCTGTCATCTCTATTCTAGTAATCTCGATCCCTACTGGAGTGATAGCTACAATTGTATTCACGACCACTACCTCGGCAGTGTGGGCCTTAACAAGAATCAGGATTCTGGCATGATATTTCTTGTAGAGATTGAAACCTATGCTTCTTCCTCAACATTGTTTTTGCAAAGGAAGACAAAGACTGAATCAACTTTAAGTATTGAAGGACATGAGACAAGTGCAATGCGATATTCTGAAGTGCGTGTAAATGTGTGTGTCCTGGTGTCCCTCTAACAGACCAGTTATTGAAGCTTTACTTGCAGGAGTAACCTCCCCACTAGTGATAGTGAAACGACCCTGACTTGACCTTCGAAAATTGGCACCGAATACGACACTCGTACTCAAATGCCGCATATCGAAACGTCGAATCTGGTTCGCCGAAGCTTATAACACATTAAGTACAACACCGCGGAAGAAATGAATAATACAACATTTATACAATATCTGATACAACAGAATGATACAATGAATATCAATATACATCAGAGATATGATACAAGATAATAGCAGCGGAAAGAAAAGATAACCCCAGCAGCGGAACACAAACTCCAATATGGTCTTCAAGAGAGAACTCCAGCATCGGTAATCTCCATCTCAAGGCACCAATCCAGAAATAGCTCGAACTCCCAATAACGATGCACAAAGATAAGCAAGTGCAGTTCAGATCCAAAGACTGAACTAGACCCAGATAATCTACTAAACCTGATTATTTGAAAAAACCAACTCTAGACTGCCCGTGTGGGAAAATTATGAGCACCTAAAGTTTAGAAAATGAATAATAAAATTCAGGTCAGTCGTGAGACTGGTATGAGCAAACAAAAAAGTTTATCCTTTAAAACAAACAACAAAAGAATTGAAAATAAATCCGCAATGTTTTTTGGAAAATGAAATACCATAAGGCCTCCCGCCACACACACAATGCAAACGCAGAATTGGAGGAAACTTCTCCTTATGATAGTCAAATATGCTTGATACGAGAAAATTTATTTGATATTATTACTAGTGCATAGTGTAGAAAGCTATTTCGAAAGTATAATATTAATCCTAGCCAGCATACAACCATTATTGTATGCCTACTATAGCTACCATCTAAACAGTGGGGCGCCACCATAAATAAATGGCAGGTTCTACAACTAAAACCGTACAAGGCACGTATTGGATGGTTGGATTTCCAACAAATGGTCAGGCTAAGGAACTTCCTACTGTCCATGGGTACGCCTCTAGCGGGACGTCCCGAGAGCTTAACCAGATCTCTGCCAACACAAGGCCGGCTTACCTCTGTAACTAGGTAACTACTACACGAGCGTGCCATCCCTCGGTCCTTTGGGACCTTTATCCGAGGCGCCTCTAAACCATAAAGAAATCACAAAGTAATAAATCTGCAGTATCCACATGAGTAAGCATCTGGGCTCCATATCATGATACCACTCTTTTCCAAAAGGGAATGACAAACCCTAAAGGGCGTGACCCTCATGACCTTGCCGCATCTTTCCTGTTTCGACCATTTCCGAGTTGTGATGTCCCGATGCAGTCTCGTCCACAAAGCTACGCTTTATACAAAAGCCATGCTTTGATTAACAAATGATACACATTAGCACTCAGCATGTCACACTACCAAATTGGGAGTATATCATTGATAAATATCAACTATATAACCTCTGAGCTCGTACGTTTCAGAGAAGGTTTGTTAAGCTAAGAGAATAAATTCTCCGCCACGAAGCAGAAATGTATTTGATAGAGATCGGTTTAATATCTCAAAGTGTAGTGTCGGACATACAACCATACAAGTCTGTTCCGGGTTTGAACAGAACCGAAGGCACTTTCGAAGAAGCCCTTGCAATCCGGGTATCCACATTTACGATCGGACTCCCCATCACATATGAAGAACTCTATACCGGAGCAACTCAATGCAGAGTCAATCGACAGTTTATCCTACCGTTCTCGAAGACATCCAGTTCTTCAAATGCAATCCATAACGTCGTATCATTTATTCAGAATGGGTTATATGACACAGATCCTCCCCCGGCTAAACCAAATAGTGAGCGCAATATTTAAAAATATATGGATATGAGATTTTAGTTAGGTCACAACTTAAAAATCCAAAACTTTTATTTCAAATGGTTAAACAATTCACCATTTTAAATCTTTAAATAAAAAGATTCATTTCACAAAGTTCACCTAGTGTCACAAAGACCCATTATAGATTTCAAAACAATTTCCATTTCGATTTGGATTAATTCAGTTAAATCTTTAAATTAAAGATTTAACTTATAGCTTTCAAACCGATTTCCAAACATTTATTCATAACTTGGAAAATCATTTTCATTTCAAACTTGAAATCTTTTTACCACAAATTGGAAGTTCATTTCTTATGTGAAAGCTTTTATTATTTGAAAACAAATAGTTTTCGTTTCAAAAAAATCCAATTATATTTATACAAGTAAACTTGGGTTAAATTCTAAAGTCCCCAAACAACAGCTTTAAAATGGTTTAAAACCCACATATACTTGTATAACCTTTTAAAATCATAAATGAGATTTAATTTCAAATTTGGGGTTCAAATTTAAATCAAATTTCAAAAATAAATCAAGTTATTCAAAAATAACCTTTTATCTTTGAAATCCCTTTTTAAAAGCTTTTTATTTTAAACCCAATCCATTTCCAAAATCATTTGAATTTAAAAATTCAATTTTAAAACTTTTTCAAAAAAATCTGTGACTTAACCCATTTCCACGTGAAATCCATATTTGTGTGTGTATAAGTGTGGTGCAGGGGTTTTACACAATAGTGCACAACATCAATCATCACAGATTCAATCATATCGATATGCGGTATATCCCATAACGCTTATCTTTATTCACAGATTCATAGATAAAATAAATTTATCAATCACAAAGATTTACCATTACGGTTCGAGATGGGTTTCGGATAACCAACTGGAATCCGACTCCCTGTCGCATCGAAATTTAAATGTCGTTCTATGGATCAAGCGGTTTTCATATTCATACAACAGTATATTCCTTACAGATATAACAGCTCAGTACAAAGCATTACATATCATCACATCGCTTACAGCATTCAATAGAATATAGTCATCCATAAGTAAAGCCAAATTAAAATGTCTGATTAATCTAAACCATAATCATTTGCCTATGGATAATTCCTAGTCAAGGTTAATTAATAATTAATTAATTACAAGCACTTAATTCATTTTTCTTTAATTCATCATTTATTACCCTTTAATTTATAATTATTCCTGATTAATTCTTAATTAATTACAAAAATTAATTAATCCTTAATTTATAATTATTTCTTAATCACTTTAATTAATTAATTGTTCTTAATTTAATTACTTTAACTAATTTATCATATTTATTAATTATTCTTTAAATTAATTAACTTTAACGTTTGGTAAATCAATCTTTAATCATTTTTTATCTACTCTTAATTACTTATATTAATGATCTTTAATTAATTAAGTTAACCTTGGATTAATTATCTTCAAATTAATTACTTTGATTGATTAACCATATCAATTAATTATCCTTTAACTAATCATTCAACTAATCAACTTTAATCATTGAAATAAACTATCCTTAATAGCTTAAATCAATTCATTAATCTTTTAAACACTTGAGATTTTAATCGATCAAAAGATAATTCCTTTATCTTAAATTTATTCTTTAAATATCAAAGGTTATTTTTAAACACATTAAAAACATTTTTTCCTTTTTCAATTAATAAAATTTTAAAATAATCTATATTTAAAAACCTTTTAAATCAATACAAAAGTAACACATATTATATAAAAGAAGTTGTTTGACAAAGTTTTGTTTAGACTTGGTTAAGTTTTATAAAACTGTTTTAGAATTTCAAAACCTTTACAACTGTTTATTCCCAATCACCCAAACTCGGGCTAATCCCTGAAATACTCGCGCCTTACTTCGAGTTTTCCTGCATCTCCTTTTGCTTCGAGTCTCATCTGCATTTTTTTCAAGCCATACCTGAGAATACTTCGTCTTCCCCAAGTTAATCAAAACCACCCAGACATATGAGCGCACATGTGCACCTGCACCACTGCCTCGATCACCTCCGGCCATCCTTGCCGCCATCTACAAGTCGAAAACGACCACCTCAGACCAACTGACCACCCAGAACAACTAAGGACATCGAAACTCGAAATCGAGCTACCCACCACCAACTTGGAACTAACCCAGACACCAAAAATCACCTCGTTCGATCGACCATGACCACCAGTAATTCTGCCGTCACGTCCAGAGCATCGCCACTAACCCTGGTGACGATTCCCCTCCTTGCGATTGACTCCAATGCACGAACATCGCTGCAAAAATCTCGACAACCACCATGTTCCTTAAACTCTATATCGACATCGCCGAGCCACCACAACCATCATTGATACCCTCCACTAATTTTCCCATGTTCCTTGATACCATGACCACCGCAACGCCAAACCCCGGTTATCCAAGCGTCGTCGAACTACAACAATTGACCGATAACCCAAATTCGAACGACACAGAAATTCACAACCTATACTTAGTTAAAAATCATCAAATTCATAACTAAATTCGTGATTTGCTTATACAAATCAGATTATATAATCTGGAGATGAATTTATAGACATTGACTTTCACTTATTTTTATTTTTATTTTTACTATAACCTTAAATTTACAGACATATAGTAAATAAAATTTCATAAAACTATTTTAGAAATAAGATTACATAGTTACAAACCATTTCCTTTCAAAAATCAAAGTCTAGAAGTGATTCACTTGGGAAGATAGGGAATTTCTAGTTGTTCTTGCTAGAGATTTTAAACTTGAATTAAAAAACCTATAACTCTAACAAGGACCTATATAGGTATATCTGAACACACCTATATCATCATAAACATGCATACATAACATAATCATGCAAGCACATCAAGATTTAAAGTTTTAAATAAAGGAGGTTTGCTCACCTCTTTTTGCCTGAAGCCAGAAAACTAAGAACTGGGAATATAGAGGAAGCAAAGCCTGTATATTTTTTTCCTTTAATTTTTGAAGCTTTTATCTGCAAGTTGTAAAAAGAACTTTTCTTATTTCCTATTGTATTTGCTTATTTATTTCAACAATAACAAATAATTTTGATTTTACTTACAATTTGAATTTCTTGTTATATATAACAGGAGAATTTTCCTGCATTTGAAAACAGAAAACTGTTTTGCCTTGAACTTGATTTGTTTTCCTGCAATTGATTGACAAAGTTGTTTAAATCTTTGTTATTTACTGATTACTAACATCAAATTCAAATTTTTTTTAAAAACAAATTTACTTGCCTTCAATTATTTCCAGAGAAAACTGCAATGCCTAGTTGAACTTGATTTGCTTGCTCCAGATTGGGATTTGAATGTTTTAAATCTGGAATTTTACTTGATCTTTTGCATTCATCTGAATTTGCTTTGAATTTTGCATGCTTTCGGATTGTAGTTTGATTGCTTTATTTCTTTTCTTCCTAACTTTGATATTGAAAAATTTTGCTTTTAATTTCAGGTTGCCCATCCTTTTTTTCTGATTTGTTTTTGCTTTGGTGTTGAGATGTGAAATGCCCAAATCTCTTGTTGCTGATTTGTTCAAATTTGGTGAGAGCAAATATGATTTCATATGGGGAGATGGAAAGTTTCGTAAAAAATTTTATTTCCACTATTTTATTTAATTAATTGTATTGAAGGCCATTTGTAAGAAATCATCATGATATTCATATGTAATTGTTTACTTCTTTTCTCCACCTCCGTGTGTATGTTTATCATTTGAAGTTTTCAAAGACAATTTTTTTTTATTTCTGAAACAATTTTTTTATCATATTTACTTTATAAATGAATGTACCTTTTATTTCATTAGTATATATATACACACACACACACACACACACACACAATGTTAAAAAAAGGAATTGCTTTAACCAATAATTTACACTATAAAAATTACACCTTAATAATTTTAAATGACACTTATTTTTAGAAAATTTATTTTAAATTTAATTCCAAAATCCAATTCACTTGAATAAAAATTTATTTATGTCTATTACTTCTACTTATACCAACTAAAGAAAGAAATGATTTTAAAAACTAATTTTATTAATAAGTGAATTTTTTTTTCTTTTCAAAAGAAGGTATGTATTATATATATATAATTTGAATTCAAATGATTTTTTTTCTTTTAAAATATTTATTATTTCAAGATTTTTAAACTCAAAATAAATTGGAATTTATTTATATATAGTTATCACTTATTTTATTTGTTTGAGATTTTTCTTTCAATTTATTTTCAAATTAAATTTCAAAAGTTTAAAATATGTTATTAATTTATATTGACAAATTTTAGGATGTTATTTTTTATTTATAAGATATTAAATATAGAATTTCAAATCCATAGTTAAATTTTAAAATCAATGTCCAAATAAATAAATTTCCTATCTAATTTGAAAAATTCAAATTAATCTACAATTTTATTCAAAAATTCATTTTAATTATCAATTTAAATTTAATTAAAAATTAGGATTGTTACAGATTCCCTCCTTAAAAAAAAATTCATCCTCGAAATTTTCCAGGGAGACAACAAAGAATAGATGAAAGATAGAGAAACATCATTCCAAATCAAACTGGATATCAATTCCATATTTGGCTTACCAAATCAGAGTATCAACAATATGAGAACACACTCATATAACCATTTCACAAGATACTCGGGTCCACCGATCTACGAATATGCAAGGGCATTGATTAGTTCGAAGGGATAACTAATCGTTCGTAGAATATATCGGATCCCAGAGAATAGATAGATGGATTTAATCTTCCATAATTCTCAAACACTAGATATCGATTCCAACCTCAAGTCGAAATATCCCAAATTATATACCAACTTGTCCCTCTTCGGGCTTTGATATACACAAGGAATTACAATAGAATTTCAAATTTAGTTTTAACCGAGATCGTTTTATTGATTCATTTCATATTTAGCCTTATATTCTATTAACCAATTTAACTCAATTTAAAATTTCCAATTTATTTAAAATTTTCAAATTCAATTTCAAATTCAAATTCATTAAAGTTTAGATCGAAAAGCTGATAAGAAACCGATGAAGATACGAAGTAAGAATTTTCTACAACGATTCATAGGGCCAACATTACACCGAAACTTCTTTCTAGAGCTATCACGAAGCAATCAAAAGAATTTGAGATCGAATCAAAGGAGATTGATAAAAAAGTTGTTTCCACTGTTGCAGGGTATTGGCCATTTGTACTGGTATTTCCGTGTCCCCTATCTCGTCCTCTTCTTGCACTCATACTTACTATCAGTGAATAGTAAGAGAATTTACTGAGGCATTCGAACATATATCTTAGGAAATACTCATCCTAGGGTATACTTCACCCTATCTCTAATGAGTTACTTAATGTGTATACTCCTGAGCTAAAGTTTTAACCCTCAGCTCTGATACCAAATGAAACAGTCTAGGCTTTTGAACCATCGACAGCGACCAATCTCGACTGGTAGGCTTTCAACCATCCCAGCCCCGCCATGGCATACAATGGTACCCAAACTTGCTTTTACGGCCAGCCTTTCGACTGTCACGCCTTACGGCTAACCAACCCCTCCTCCTGCTCGCCACCAAACAAAATGCGAGAACCCCCATCACGTTTCACCTAGATAAGCAAGGTCAGTCGTGGGACTGGTATGAGAAAACAAACAGTTTATCCTTTAAAACAAACAACAAAAGAATTGAAAATATATCCGCAATGCTTTTTGGAAAATGAAACTACCATAAGGCCTCACGCCACACACACAATGCAAACGCAGAAATGGAGGAGATTTTTCCTTATGATATTCAAATATGCTTGATACGAGAAAATTCCTTTGATACTATTACTAGTGCATAGTGTAGAAAACCATTTTGAAAGCATAATATTATTGTATGCTTGCTATAGCTACCATCTAAACAGTGGGGCGCCACCATAAGTAAATGGCAGGTTCTTACAACTAAAACCGTACAAGGCACGTATTGGATGGTTGGATTTCCAACAAATGGCCAGGTTAAGGAACTTCCTATTGTCCATGGGTACGCCTTTGGCGGGACGTCCCGAGAGCTTAACCAGCTCTCTGCCAGCACAAGGCCGAGTTACCTCTGTAACTAGGTAACCACTACATGAGCATGCCATCCCCCGGTCCTTTGGGACCTTTATCCAAGGCGCCTCTAAACCACAAAGCAATCACAAAGTAATAGATTTGCAGTATCCACATGAGTAAGAATCTGAGCTCCATACCATGATACCACCCTTATCCAGAAAGGAATGACAAACCCTAAAGGGTGCGACCCTCATAACCTTGCCGCATCTTTCCTGTTTCGACCATTTCCGGGTTGTGAGGTCCCGATGCAGTCTCGTCCATAAAGCTACGCTTTATACAAAAGCCATGCTTTGATCAACAAATGATACACAGAAGCACTCAGCATGTCACACTACCAAATTGGGAGTATATCACTGATAAATATCAACTACATAACCTCTGAGTTCGTACGTCTCAGAGAAGGGTGTTAAGCTAAGAGAATAAATTCTCCGCCACCAAGCAGAAATGTATTTGATAGAGATCGGTTTAATATCACAAAGTGTAGTATCGGACATACAACCATACAAGTCTATTCCGGGTTCGAACAGAACCGAAGGCACTTTCGAAGAATCCCTTGCAATCCGGGTATCCACAATTACGATCAGACTCCCCATCACATACAGGGAACTCTATACCGGAGCAACTCAGTGCAGAGTCAGTCGACAGGTTATCCTATCGTTCTCGAAGACAGCCGGTCTACAACACCGGTCTTCAAATGCAATCCATAACGTCGTATCACTTATTCGGAATGGGTTATATGACATAAGGTCCTCTCCCGGCTAAACTGAATAGTGAGCGCAATATTTAAAAATATATGGATATGGGATTTTAGTTAAGTCACAACTTAAAAATTCAAACTTTTCTTTTAAATGGTTAAACAATTTACCATTTTAAATCTTTAAATAAAAAGATTCATTTCACAAAGTTCATCCAGTTTCATAAAGACCCATTTATAGATTTCAAAACAATTTCCATTTTGATTTGGATTAACTCAATTAAATCTTTAAATTAAAGATTTAACTTACAGCTTTCGAACCCATTTCCAAAGATTTATTCATAACTTGGAAAATCATTTTCATTTCAAACTTGAAATCTTTTTACCACAAATTGGAAGTTCATTTATTATGCGAAAGCTTTTATTATTTGAAAACAAATAGTTTTCGTTTTAGAAAAATCAAATTATATTTATACAATTAAAATCTTGGGTTAAATTCTAAAGTCCCCAAACAATAGCTTTAAAATGGTTTAAAACCCATATATACTTGTATAACCTTTTAAAATCATAAATAAGATTTAGTTTCAAATTTGGGATTCAAATTTAAATCAAGTTTAAAAAATAAATCAAGTTATTCAAAAATAACCTTTTATCTTTGAAATCCCTTTTCAAAAGCTTTTTACTTTAAACCCAATCCATTTCCAAAATCATTTGAATTTAAAAATTCAATCTTAAAATTTTTTTCAAAAAAATCTGTGAATTAACCCATTTCCATGTGAAATCCATATTTGTGGGTGTATAAGTGTGGTGCAGGGGTTTTACACAATAGTGCACAACATCAATCATCACAGATTCAATCATATCGATAAACGGTATATCCCATAACGCTTATCTTTATTCACATATTCATAGATAAAATAAATTTATCAATCACAAAGATTTACAATTACGATTCGAGACGGGGTTTCGGATAACCAATTGGAATCCGACTCCCTGTCGCATCGAAATTTAAAAGTCGTTCTATGGGTCAAGGGGTTTTCATATTCATACAATAGTATATTCCTTACAAATATAACAGCTCAGTACAAAGCATTACATGGCATCACATCGCATATAGCATTTAATAGAATATAGTCATCATAAGTAAAGCCAAATTAAAATGTCTGACTAATCTAAACCAGAATCATTTGCCTATGGATAATTCCTAGTCAAGGTTAATTAATAATTAATTAATTACAAGCACTTAATTCATTTTTCTTTAATTCATCGTTTATTTAACTTTAATTTATAATTAACCCCTGATTAATTCTTAACTAATTACAAAAATTTATTAATCCTTAATTTATAATTATTTTCTCAATCACTTTAATTAATTAATTGTTCTTAATTTAATTATTTTAACTAATTTATCATATTGATTAATTATTCGTTAAATTAATTAACCTGTAACGTTTGGTAAATCAATCTTTAATCATTTTTATCTACTCTTAATTACTTTTATTAATGATCTTTAATTAATTAAGTTAGCCTTGGATTAATTATCTTCAAATTAATTACTTTGATTGATTAACCATATCAATTAATTATCCTTGAACTAATCATTCAACTAATCAACTTTAATCATTAAAGTAAACTATCCTTAATTGCTTAAATCAATTAATTAATCTTTTAAACACTTAAGATTTTAATCAAATCAAAAGATAATTCCTTTATCTTAAATTTATTTTTTAAAATATCAAAGGTTATTTTTAAACACATTAAAAACATTTTTTTTCCTTTTTCCATTAATAAATTTTAAAAATAATATATATTTAAAAACCTTTTAAATCAATACAGAAAATATCACATATTATATAAAAGATGTAGTTTGATAAAGTTTTGTTTAGACTTGGTTAAGTTTTATAAATCTGTTTTAGAATTTCAAAACCTTTAAAACTGTTTATTCCCAATCACCCAAACCCGGGCTAAACCCTGAAATACTCTCGCCTTACTTCGAGTTTTCCTACATCTCCTTTTGCTTCGAGTCACACCTGCATTTTTCCCGAGCCATACCCGAGAATACTTCATCTTCCCCAAATCGATCAAAACCACCCAGACATATGAGTGCACATGTGCACCTGCACCACTGCCTCGATCACCTTCGGCCATCCTTGCTGCCATCTACAAGTCGAAATCGACCACCTCAAACCAACTGACCACCCAGAACAACTAAAGACGTCGTAACTCGAAATCGAGCTACCCACCACCAACCTAGAACTAACCCAGACACCAAAAATCACCTCGTCCGACCGACCACGACTACCAGTAATTCTGCCGCCACGTCCAGAGCATCGTCACGAACCCTGGGATGATTCCCCTCCTCGCAATTGACTCCAATGCACGAACTTTGCTGCAAACATCTCGACAACCACCACGTTCCTTAAATCTATATCGACATCGCCAAGCCACCACGACCATCATTGATACCCTCCACTAATTTTCCCATGTTCCTTGATATCATGACCACCACCACGCCAAACCTCGGTCATCCAAGCGTCGCCGAACAACAACAATTGACCGATAACCAAAATTCGAACAACACAGAAATTCACAACCCATACTTAGTTAAAAATCATCAAATTCATACTTAAATTCGTGATTTGCATATACAAATCAGATTATATAATCTGGAGATGAATTTATAGATATCGATTTTCACTTATTATTTTTATTTTTACCGTAACCTTAAATTTACAGACTTTTAGTAAATAAAATTTCATAAAACTATTTTAAAAACAAGATTACATAGTTACAAACCATTTCCTTTCAAAAATCAAAGTCTAGAAGTGATTCATTTTAGAAGATAGGGAATTTCTAGTTGTTCTAGCCAGAGATTTTAAACTTGAATTTAAAAACCTGTAACTCTAACAGGGACCTATATATGTATATCTGAACACACCTATATCATCATAAACATGCATACATAACATAATCAACACATCAAGATTTAAAGTTTTAAATAAAGGAAGTTTGCTCACCTCTTTTTTCCTAAAGCCAGAAAGCTAAGAACAGGGAAAAGAGAGGAAGCAAAGCCTGTATATTTTTTTCCTTTAATTTTTGAAGCTTTTGTCTGCAAGTTGTAAAATGAACTTTGCTTATTTCCTATTGTATTTGCTTATTTACTATTGTATTTGCTTATTTACTTCAACAATAACAAACAATTTTGATTTTACTTACAATTTGAATTTCTTGTTATATATAACAGGGGAACTTTCCTGCATTTGGAAACAGAAAACTGTTTTGCCTTGAACTTGATTTGTTTTCCTACAATTGATTAACAAAGTTGTTTAAATCTATGTTTTATTTACTGATTACTAAGATCAAATTCAAATTAAAAAAAAAGAAATTTACTTGCTTTCAATTATTTCCAGAGAAAACTGCAATGCCTAGTTGAACTTGATTTGCTTGCTCCAGATTGGGATTTGAATGTTCTAAATCTGAAATTTTACTTGATCTTTTGCATTCACCTGAATTTACTTTGAATTTTGCATGCTTTCAGATTGTATTTTGATTGCTTTATTTCATTTCTTCCTGACTTTGATATTGAAAATTTTTGCTTTGAATTCCAGGTTGCCTTTCCTTTTTTTCTGATATTTTTTCTTTGGCGTTGAGGTGTGAAATGCCCAAATTTCTTGTTACTGATTTGTCCAGATTTGGAGAGAGCAAATATGATTGCATATGGGGAGATGGAAAGTTTTTAAATTTTTTTATTCCTATTTTTTTATTCAATTAATTGTATTGAAGGCCATTTGTATGAAATCATCATGATATTCCCATGTAATTGTTTACTTCTTTACTCCACCTCCTTGTGTATGTTTATCATTTGAAGTTTTCAAAGACAAAAGAATTTTTATTTCTAAAATAATTTTTTAATCATATTTACTTTGTAGATGAATGTACCTTTTATTTCGTTAGGATATATATATAAAATGTTAAAAAAAGAATTGCTTTAACCAATAATTTACACTATAAAAATTACACCTTAATAATTTTAAATGCCACTTATTTTTAAAACATTTATTTTAAATTTAATTCCAAATTCCAATTCACTTGAATAAAAATTCATTTATGTCTGTTACATCTACTTATACCAATTTAAAGAAAGAAATGATTTTAAAAACTAATTTTATTAATAAGTGATTTTTTTCTTTTCAAAAGAAGGTATGTATTATATATATATATACATACACATGTATAATTTGAATTAAAATGATTTTTTTCTTTTAAATATTTATTATTTCAAGATTTTTAAACTCAAAATAAGTTGGAATTTATTTATACATAGTCATCACTTATTTTATTTGTTTGAGATTTTTCTTTCAATTTATTTTCAAATTAAATTTCAAAAGTTTAAAATATATTATTAATTTATATTGACAAATTTTAGGATGTTATTTTTTATTTATAAGATATTAAATATAGCATTTCAAATCCATGGTTAAATTTTAAAATCAATGTCCAAATAAATAAATAAATTTTCTATCTAATTTGAAAAATTCAAATTAATCTACAATTTTATTCAAAAATTCATTTTAATTTTCAATTTAAATTTAATTAAAAATCAGGATCGTTACAGATAGAAGGGGTTTCAGCCCTAACTTTAGAAGGAGATTCTGATCCGTTGACGCTCATGTCAGTAAAATGAAATACATCAACGTCATCCGATATTAGAAAATCAAATAATGCCTTAAATAAATGTTATTTTTTTGTGGTATTCAAATTCCTGACCTTTTGTTTGCATTTCAAACTATTAATAAAACTAAGTTGAGACCCATGCTTTGTGCATGGGTAGTCGTTAAGGTTGTGGTGTTATCATTTTGATATTTTTAAAATTATTTCAATATTAATGTATAACATAAAAGTTAGGCGGCCACCTTGAGAGTATGCACTAATCAGTGTTGTATCAGATGATATATCAAGTGTTTAATTAGGATGTGTAAATTAGAAAACATAAAAGTCATTGAGTAGTGTTTTTTGAAGTTTCATACATATACTGATAAACAAGTTAAGCAAAGCAACACACAGTTAAACTACAACTTACAAAAAAATATTGTATGACAAAAATGTATTTGGAGAATTAAAGTTATTATTGGAAAATAAAGAGCTATAGGGAATTGAAACAAAATATGAATAGTCAGTCAATTTTTTTTTAAAACACCGAAAATTTTAATATATTAATGGGAAAGAAAATTACTTGCAGCCTGAGTAATTTGTTGCCTACAAATTCATATCACAACTAAATATTGATTTTTGGCTTTCATTCTTACACCAAATGGTCATTCATTTACATTATGTATGTACGGGCGCATGCGCGCGTGTGTATAGCTTTATTAAACAATATGTTAGCCCCCTTGGATGATAGCCCTGAACTGTCACCCAACCAGTCCAACCCAAGGTCCGGTATTGCTCATGTCATAATTGCGGAATCACGCATGCTGTCTAGAAGAAATAGCGGTTTGTGATTTTTGGGGACATGGATGTTGAGTAGGTGAAGGAAGTTGCAATGTTGTAATTAGTCGAATTTGGCTTTGCTATCCTATTTTTTGCGCTACCTGAAAACACAAGTGTGCATGGATGGAGAAGCAAGAAGAGATGATGAATATGAGTAGGTGGAGGAAGCGATGTTGAATAAATGGAAGACGTGGGGATATTGAATTCGCAAGGCACTCTAGAGTAAAAGACAGAAAATGGAAAATTTTGGCTAAAACAGATGGGTTAATTCTGTTTAAACCAAAAAAGTTCCGAGTAACCTTCCAAAATAGAAAAAACCACAATGCCCATGTTTTTGTCGAGTATACCCATCTTATTGTTACATTTTTCATTTATAGTCTTCTCAAATAAAAATAAAATTCACAAAAAAAATCATCTTAGAAAAAACCACTCCAGCACGCTCATTTAACACATAAAATTTAAGTTTTACCCTTCTACAAACCATGGATTTACAAATTTTAAAAAAGATCATTACCTGAAATTTAAGTTCTACCACTTTTAGTTCCATTAGATTGGTATTACCATCATCACAATTTAGCGATTCAAGCTCAAGATTTAAGAATTTACCTTAAATTAAATGTAGAGTTTATTGAATAAGAGGAATAAAAGAAAAATAATATGAATAGATGTAAAAAGATGAGTGAATGGCGTAAGTGAAACTTTTTCTATTTTTTATTGCCGAATTTAAGGGTCTATTTAGCAATATCATGCGTATAACTCTACAAGGTGAAATATTAGGCGCCTACTAAAATATTAGGCGTGTGTTGTAACATGGTTAATAGTTTACAGAACATAATTGAAATAAAGTTATTTATTTATATTTTACTGGTTTGGTATACTATTTATTTGAAAAATATATTTACTGCTCAAGAAAAATCTTAACTAAATAATTTAGTAATGGCAATTTTTTAGTTTTTCATGAACTTTAGGAAAAATTTGACATCGGTCAACGATGCAATTAGTTGTTAATGTCAGTTAATAGTTCATGGCGACGTTAGTTGAGTTGAATCTCGATAAATGTTGTTTACATAACCATCAGATAAACTGGTTAAATGTTCGCCCTTTATTTTAAAATTTGTTTACCGATTTCTTGAAATTCTACGAACTATTTAATTCTTAATTGGTTAATTGAAATCGATGAAATCTAGAAAATTCCTAAATTGGAGAATAATATTCTAAATTCACAAAGGTCATTTTTTGCGCTTTTTATGCTTCTTTAATCTTTCAAACTGCTAGTACTTTTTTATACTTTTTTAATCTTTCAAATGATTAATTAGCACAAATAATAACATCGTCAAACGGGAACCTTTCTATCTACTAAGAATTTTCATTTGTTATCAACAACATTTCATTGAAAGTGATTGTGTGATCACTTTAACCTATGAGCAAGACAAATATAAGTAAAAGTTTTTATAAGCTACTACTTTACAGTAGTCAAAAGAATAGAGTGGTTAAAGAAGTTTATTAAAATGCTAAACAAAAAAATAGTCAAAGTCAACTTTATTACAACTTTTAGAAAAAATAGTTGCAAACGATTTTTATTAAAACTTTTGTTTTGCAAAATGTTAGATTTAGGTGAAATAATATTTCTATATTAAATAATATTTATAAGACATTGTTGTTTTGGTGATACAATATTTCAAATTATATAAAAATTGAAAGATATTTGAGCTAATATAAAATAACGACTTAAATATATTGCCTCTTTTATTGCTTATAGGATCGATTTCACGCTAGAGGAGGGGGGGTGAATAAGGTGATACTATAAGTTATAAAAATTTATTGCGGAAGCTTATAAAATATTCAATTCAGATTTCAACACAGTTTACAGAATAATAGCAACATAGAAAAATGGCAGAATAATAAAATGCAGAAATAGAACGAGACAGAATTTACCCAGCTTCGGCAAAACCCTGCCTACATGCTTCCTCCAAGGTTTCTACTAGAAATTAGATAGTCAGACGCTTACACACGTAAACTCGCGACACCCGCTATCGACTAAACCTAACTCTACGCTCAAAACCCTGCCACAACTCAGCCACTGAGTTGCGAATTCTCAAACTATGCCACGTAGTTTGTCCCCTATTCACACGACTAGACAATACAACGGTTAAAAAAGTTTTTGAAATTAAAACAAATAAAAACTTATATTAAAACCCTTTTAAAACAAAGCCCTAAAATTTAAACTCAATCCCTTTAAAATAAATAAGCCGGCCCTATTCTCTTTTCCTTTTTATTTTAGCCCGGTCCTCTTCTTATTTTCGTGAGAAGAAAATATGGTGGCTTCAACTTCGTTCTTTCTCAGATCTGAGATTTTGGGCTTTTCGAAGCGCCGATATATCTTGATCCATTCTATGCTATTCGACTTGGCTTGCTGATTATTTCTTGTGGCGGCCTTTCAATCTTTGTTCCTCTCTGAAAATTCGGGCTTTTCGAAGCAGCTCGTTTATCAATAGTGAACTCGTGACTGGTTCGTTGATTACTTGTGCTATGCTCGTCTGCTTCGAACTTTATCGAGTGCAATTGATTAATGGTATGATTTTACTTTTTACTTTTTCTGAATTGATTCGCTTTTCACTCGATCGATTATTTTGCCGATGATGATAAAGTTTATATATAGATTGAGTCCCTGAATATTCGTTCGTACAAATATATTTGAATTCATCAATTACTTTTTCTCGGTCGGTTGATTTTGTATCGATGCTTGAGATTGATCTTCTGACTTCTTCAATTCATATATATTTTGGTTGCTTGACATTCACGACATTGACTCATTTCCGATGACAACGGCTTAAATTTGGCTTTAATTTTTGAAAGTTTGACTTTGTCACATTCGTATATTTTTATGTTACTTGGTTGATTCCTTGGCTATCGGTTTTGGCTTTGATCTGTTTCTTTTTCTGTTGACTTTGATAAATTGATTTGTTTCCTGTTATCATGTCACCGGTCTTGATACTTGTACTGCCTGGTCTGGTTCTCGGCCTATAGTGTTCATGTAGTCTAATGCATTTGGTTCTTCACTTGTGCATATTGTTGCTTGATTCTGCTCTGACTTGATGATGTCTTTGACGTTGTTCACTAACATGTACACCTGATGCAAGCTATCTTTTTCGGCTTGTACTTTAGTGTAGTTGTTGTTGCCTCTGGTTACTTTGGTTACTGGTCATTCATGTTGTTTGCTGTTGTACATTAATGTGCCTCTTTGTGTATTGATGGTCTGATCATTCTTTGGTCTTGCTTGCTTGATGGCATTTGATCTTGCCTGGTTTTTCCTTTGTTGGTTTGTGATGCACTTATTTTGTACTTCACTAAACTGCATATTGATCACCATCTTACTTGCATGCTTGAAGTCGTAGCCTGTACAACTGCCCTGTATTGAATCCAGCTAATAGCTCGGGTTTGACCTTGTGTGCGTGTTGTGATTTTATTTATATTGCATTTGAGTTGAACCCGGCTTTTCATTTGGTTTTGACCTGTGCTCACCTGTCCCTGTAAATCAATCAAGTGTATATTTCGATGTGCACGGCCTTGTGGCATATACAGTGATACACTGTGTATGTCACAAGCTGTTCGTGTATGATGAATTCAAATTTAAACGATGACGAACAACCCAAATAACCGAGGCAAATATTATTTTCAAAATTCACATTTTATTTTATATTGAAAAAAATATTTCTTTTTCAATTTTACTGTGTTAGTGAATATTTTTGCAGATTGCTCAGATGCTGGATTCAATCTGAAATGAAGTTGAAGATAAAATACGAATTGAGTGAATGAGTGATGTGTAGTGAGGTTAAATGTAAATATGAAATTGTGATGTATTGTAATCAAAATTGTATATGTATGGTGAGAGCTTGAATTTGTACTATTCAAAATTGTAATAAATATTTGTTTGAATAAATTTTCTATTTGAATTCAAATTCTGTGTTATTTAATTTTATTCAGCAAATATTTATTTAATCTATGAAAAATAAAATAGTACATTAACAAATACATTTACGCGAATATATATATGTTTATTATCATCAAACAAAAATCATATAATCTCATATTCAACAATCTCCCCCTTTTGATGATAACGAACATATATTTAAGATTTTGAATATTTTAAACGTATTTGATCATAGATATATCCTAATTGCTCCCCTTCTTTAAATGCTTCCTCTCTACACAAAGCTCCCCCTACATATATGCATACAAATAAAAATATGCAAATGAACCTAGATGCAAATAGAAAATTATTTGACCTTTGCTTTATTTTATTTGACAAAATCTTAACTTTTCTCTCCCCCTTTTGTTATCAGCAAAAGAATAATAGTGTTAGAGAAAATGGAGATAAAGTGATCGATATTAATCCAACATTAAAAACTCAATTGAATATAAATATTAAACTTCAATAAAAAATCAAACAAAAATCATAAATATTTTGTTAAGCGCATATTCCACTTTTAGAATGATGGGAATGATGCCATCATATAAAACCATACAGTTGTGTCTATTTGTGGTATATTGATATCAGGAATTTGAATATCTACTAACCATGCATAACCGTTAGGACTTTTAAATGAGATTAGTAGTATTCCAATTTTATTTTAAAAAAATGAATTCAAGTATCTTCTAACCACGCATAACCGTGAGGACTTTTAAATGAGATTAGAATCAACTTGTTTATTTTAAAAATCAACTTTTGATATGCGTTTCATACATGCATAACCGTGAGGACTTTTAAATGAGCATGGAAGCACATAACAAATTCCAAGTAATTCACCCATGCATAACCGTGAGGACTTTTAAATGAGAGTGAATACTTTGGTATTTATTTATTGTTATTTTTTTTACTATATAAATTTTTTTCTATTATTTTAAAAAAAATGTAAAAATGAAAAACGAACGATTTCTGTTTAAAGTACCACATATCGACAAACAATATAGAATTTTGATGAGTGATGGCCGTTAGAAATATGATAGAGATAGAGATGGTCATAGAATTTTTACCAACAAAAAGTTTCATAACTCTTGTTTAAATTGCTAAAGAAATTTTCTAATTATACTTTCTCGAGTTATAATATATGATCAATATCAACACTCATCACTTTTTCAATCACTATTTATCTTTTTAATAATCATTAGGGAGTCAGATTAGTCAAAATAGTCATTTAAAAATCAAATTCAAAAATAATTGAGAAATCAATTTTTCAAAATGACTAATCTGAAAATAAGGTCAAAAATGATTTTCTAGAAGGGGTTTTATAAGAAAATTTTCTGCTATTTGAAGATTATTTGAAATGAAAAATATATGCAGATATTTTCTTTGAAAGAATGATGCAGTTACTAAATGTCTCAACAAAAATCACGTTCAACCAGTAATTTTTCTATCAACTAGATTACCAGTGTAATCTGCATCTGAATTTCTTTTTCACTCAAAATTATCATTAAGTGAATTCGATTGACCAAACCATGAAGGGTGCACCAAAAAATTTCAAACTCAATTTTAACAGCAATTTAAATGACATTCTCTTGAATTTGAAATGAAGCCATGTAAATAATCAAAAACCGTGAATTTTGACTTAGCCATATTATAACCAAATGTATTATCATCCAACAAAACACTATATTTAATCCAAACTAATATATATGAAGTAATTCAAAGAATCTAGAGAATTTTATAGTGTTCTTGGCATAAGAATATAATTTGGCCAACTAAGTTGAATAAGTCAGAGTTAAAAATCATCATTTTTTTCATCATCTCATTATTGGCTGATTTAATTCAGAATATGGTGCAGATTATCACATTTAATATATCGTTCAAATAAATATACCATTACCTGTTTTACCTTTACGATATTTTTGTTGTTGTCCATTGTGATTCTTTCACCTTTATACTAGGCTAAGGAACTTTGCTTTGTCGCCCGTTGTGTTTCTGGAACAGCCAAAAATCCAGAGAACACTGTTGTTGTTTCTTAGCCTGCCACCACACCTACACGGGAAAGTATTTATGTGACCTATTTATTTTTATAGGTCCATGGTTGTTAGTGGCAGAAAATCTTGAAAAACAATTTTGTAAAGACCCAAAACTATTTATAATTGTTCCCTTCGGCACCCAAATTTGTTTAACTTTGAGAGTTTTTATATTTGTGCCTTTTGGAACCCAAATCGGTATAGTTTTCACATGTTTGGGTC
This sequence comes from Allium cepa, assembly GCA_030765085.1. Taxonomy (NCBI): domain Eukaryota; kingdom Viridiplantae; phylum Streptophyta; class Magnoliopsida; order Asparagales; family Amaryllidaceae; genus Allium; species Allium cepa. The sequence continues at coordinate 68,430,959 of CM060935.1, forward strand.
TATACCAACAATTATTGTGATTGTGTCTATATTTTCTACAAATTGTGCACATAGAATTAACTTGATTAATATTTCTTTCAACATTTTCAGAATGATTATATGCAAGTCATTGTCTTACCGTATTAACAGTTTGCTTTTCTAATAGCATATTCAACGATTTTTCACTTTTTGAAAATTTATCTAAAGTCGTTGACAATTGTTGGACTTGTGTTTTGAGAGACTCATTTTCGTTTAACAATTGTGTGCACTTTTTAATAGAATTCTCTCTTCTAGTATTTTCATTCTCTTTTAAAATCAGATTTTCATTTTCAAGTGATTTTATATTGATTTCTGATTTTTTAATTTCATCTTTGAATGTTAGACACTTATCACACTTAGGGATCCTTCTTTGATAGTTTTCAACTATTTGGTCAAGTTGTTCATTTAATTCTATCAAAGTGTCTTTTTGTGATTCAAGTTTAGCATATTTTTCCCTAAGTCGTTCAAAACAACCATTTACTTCGTGGAAATAAATAAGTAATTCAGAGTGAGTAAATTTTGATACCTCGCTTGGTTCGTCATCGTCATTATCGGTTATATTTCCATGAAGGCACATATCTGCTTTCTCATTCTCACTGCTAGAACTTTGATTATCTTCATCACTTGTATTCCACGTAGCTGCAAAACTTTTCCTTTTTGATTTCTTTTTAAAGTCGCGTGGATTTTGAGGACAATTGGGCTTGATGTGTCCGGGCTGGTTGCACTTGTGACAGATGATCTTCTATTCTTCAGAGTAGTCTAGTGCTTTGGCTATTCTGCTTTTCGCTTTTTGAATTCGAGCTGAATTTCCATATTTGTAATTCCACTTTTTGAATTTCCTTATTAATAGCTACAATTCCGCTGTTGCATCATCATCGTCATCGTCATCACTTTCAGTTGTTCCTTTGAAAGCTATTGATTTCTTTCGAGTATCTCCTCCTTCACGCACTTCCTTGAATTTCATTTCTAGCTCATAAGTGGTGAGATTTCCGATGAGTTCTTCGACTTTCATTTGTTTTAAATCTTTTGATTCTTGAATGGCATTCACTTTGGCTTCAAAACTTCGTGGAAGGACTCTAAGGATTTTTCGGACTATCTCCAACTCTGTATATGATTTTCCAAGAGCTTTTGATTTGTATACGATATTGGAAAGTCGTCCATGCATCTCTTTGACATTTTCTTCCTTCGCCATTGTGAAGTTCTCGTATTCGCTGCTTAGCATGGCAAGGCGAGATTCTTTGACTTGAGATGTTCCTTCGTGAGTCCTTCTAGTGTGTGTCATATTTCCTGCGCAGTTAGCCAATGTGAGACACGATTAAATTCAAATTGATCCAATGAACAGATAATAGAATTCATAGCTTTAGCATTAGTATTTTGTAATTAGTTTTCTAGTTCTGTCCATTGTTCCTTTGGTTTATCTACATCCTAATTATCTACAGTTGTAGTCGGTGTCTCATAATCTGTCTCAACAATATTCCAAGCGTCAATGGTTTTCAGAAAGATTTCCATCCTATTTTTCCAGTAAGCATATTCACCATTGAACATTGGTGGTGTAACTATAGACTGACCCTCATTAAAAGCATTATTGAAAGAAGCCATTTTAAAATTTTAAATTTTTAAAACAAAAATTGGTTTTTGAAAAACGAATTTTTTAAAAACAAAAGTTGACTTCTATTCCTAGCTCTGATACCACTTGTAGGATCGATTTCACCCTAGAGGGGGGGTGAATAGGGTGATACTATAAGTTATAAAAATTTATTGCGGAAGCTTATAAAATGTTCAATTCAGATTTCAACACAGTTCACAGAATAATAGCAGCACAGAAAAATAGCAAAATAATAAAATGCAGAAATAGAACGACATAGAATTTACCCGGCTTTGGCAAATCCCTGCCTACGTGCTGCCCCCAAGGTTTCTACTAGAAATTAGATAGTCAGACGCTTACACACGTAAAATCACGACACCCGCTATCGACTAAACCTAACTCTACGCTCAAAACCCTGCCACAACTCAGCCACTGAGTTGCGAATTCTCAAACTACGCCACGTAGTTTGTTCCCTAGTCACACGACTAGACAATACAACGGTTAAAAAAGTTTTTGAAATAAAAACAAATAAAAACTTATATTAAAACCCTTTTAAAACAAATACCTAAAATTTAAACTCAATCCCATTAAAATAAATAAGCCGGCCCTATTCTCTTTTCCTTTTTATTTTAGCCCGGTCCTCTTCTTATTTTCATGAGAAGAAAATATGGTGGCTTCAACTTCGTTCTTTCTCAGATCTGAGATTTTGGGCTTTTCGAAGCACCGATATATCTTGATCCATTCTATGCTATTCGACTTGGCTTGCTGATTGTTTCTTGTGACGGCCTTTCAATCTTCGTTCCTCTCTGAAAATTAGTGCTTTTCGAAGCAGCTCGTTTTATCAATAGTGAACTCGTGACTGGTTCGTTGATTATTGTGCTATGCTCGTCTGCTTCGAACTTGATCGAGTGCAATTGATTACTGGTATGATTTTACTTTTTACTTTTCCTGAATTGATTCTCTTTTCACTCGATCGATTATTTTGCCGATGATGATAAAGTTTATATATGGATTGAGTCCTTGAATATTCATTCGTACAAATATATTTGAATTCGTCAATTACTTTTTCTCAATCGGTTGATTTTGTATCGATGCTTGAGATTGATCTTCTGACTTCTTCAATTCGTATATATTTTGGTTGCTTGACATTCACGGCATTGACTCATTTCGCGATGATCACGGCTTAAATTTGGCTTTAATTTGTGAAAATTTGACTTTGTCACATTCATATATTTTTATGTTACTTGGTTGATTCCTTGGCTATCGGTTTTGGATTTGATCTGTTTCTTTTTCTGTTGACTTTGATAAATTGATTTGTTTCCTGTTATCATGTCACTGGTCTTGATACTTGTACTACCTAGTCTGGTTCTCGGCCTATAGTGTTCATGTAGTCTAATGCATTTGGTTCTTCACTTGTGCATATTGTTGCTTGCTTCTGCTCTGACTTGATGATGTCTTCGACGTTGCTCACTGACATGTACACCTGATGCAAGCTATCTTTTTCGGCTTGTACTTTAGTGTAGTTGTTGTTGCTTCTGGTTACTTTGGTTGCTGGTCATTCATGTTGTTTGCTGTTGTACATTAATGTGCCTCTTTGTTTATTGATGGTCTGATCATTCTTTGGTCTTGCTTACTTGATAGCATTTGATCTTTCCTGGTTTTTCCTTTGTTGGTTTGTGATGCACTTGTTTTGTACTTCACTGTACTACATATTGATCACCATCTTGCTTGCATGCTTGAAGTCATAGCCTGTACAACTGCCCTGTGTTGAATCCAGCTAATAGCTCGGGTTTGACCTTGTGCGTGTGCTGTGATTTTATTTATATTGCATTTGAGTTTAACCCGACTTTTCATTTTGGTTTGACCTATGCTCACCTGTCCCTGTAAATCAATCAAGTGTATATTTCGATGTGCACGGCCTTGTGGCATATACAGATACACTGTGTATGTCACAAGCTGTTTGTGTATGATGAATTCAAATTTAAATGATGACGAATAACCCAAATAACTGAGGAAAATATTATTTTCAAAATTCACATTTTATTTTATATTGCAACAATATTTCTTTTTCAATTTTACTGCGTTAGTGAATATTTTTGCAGATTACTCAGATGCTGGATTCAATCTGGAATGAAGTTGAGGATAAAATACGAATTGAGTGAATGAGTGATGTGTAGTGAGGTTAAATGTAAATATGAAATTGTGATGTATTGTAATCAAAATTGTATATGTATAGTGAGAGCTTGAATTTGTACTATTCAAAATTGTAATAAATTTTTGTTTGAATAAAATTTCTGTTTGAATTCAAATTCTGTGTTATTTAATTTTATTCAGCAAATATTTATTTAATCTATGAAAAATAAAATAGTACATTAACAAATACATTTACACGAATATATATATATATGTTTATTATCATCAAACAAAAATCATATAATCGCATATTCAACATTGCTTAAATAGTAAAATGAATTATCTACATGAGAAGAGGAATAATTTTTGAAAGAATGGAGTAATCATTTAATTTCATAATCGGCTAATTAAAGAAGGCATTTTATCAGATACTTGCTATTGAAGGAAACTGGAAAAATGAAAAATATAACCGTTTCCCATATGAATAGAGAATTGATGAGCCATCGATTTATAACCATAAATAAATTACTTCAATCCTAAGTAATAATCTCTATATAAAGATAGTCATTCTTTACTGACTGGAAGAATCATCACAGGTAATATTTTCTTCACATTCTTCTTCTTAACCTCTATTATCAATCTTGCAATTTTCCTTTACTTAAAAGGTAATAAAATTTCTCTACCCAAGTATCTCGCGATAGTGGAACCACTATAAATCGTGTGTGTGATCTTCTTTTCTATTTATGCATCTGTGATCAATTGTTGCCTATATTTTAGGATATTTGTAGGTGTTTGTTTTAATGCACTACAACACGATCTTATTATTTCCACATGCGTCAGGTTGATTTACAATCGTTTATATAAATTTACGCCTACGGTCTGGTATCATAGCATTGAAAGTTGTTATTGACGCCTAGAGTGTAGGATCGAATTTCACCCTAGAGGGGTGAATAAGGTGATACTAATGGTTATAAAAATTTAATGTGAAAGTATAAAACAATCGCAACACTAATAATAGCAGAATAATAGCAATACAGATAATATCAGAATATAAAAAGCAGAAATAGAACAACACTGACTTACCTAGCTTCGGAAAAACCCTGTTTATGTGCTTCCTCCAAGGTTTCTACTAGAAATTAAGTAGTCAGACGCTTACACACGTAAACGCGCGACACATGCTATCGAGTAAACTAACTCTACGCTCAAAACCCTGCAATAACTCAGCCACTGAGTTGCGAATTCTCAAACTACACCACCGTAGCTCATCCCCTAGTCATACGACTAGAATTTACAAAAGTTTAAAAGAGAAAATACAAATTTAAAAATACAAAACCCAAATCTTAAAAATTAAAGGCCTTATATAATAATTATAATCTTAAAATAAATAAAGGCTGGCCCTCTTATCTTTTTTATTTCCTTCGGCCTGTATTCTTTCCTTTGAAAAATGGCTGCTTCCTTTTTGCTTCTTCAATCTGAAATTAAGGCTTCTGATAAATTGATGATGCCGAATGATTGTTGGTTGTTTAGAATGGCTATTGCTTTGATTTTCTTTGGCAATCGACTCACTTTGATTTGCACACGGTTGCTTCAATTTGATCGAGTTCGACTTAAAAAATGGTATATGATTTATGCCTTTTGCCTTACTGGTTAGCTTGCTTGAACTCGATGCTTTTAATCTGCCAATGATGATTGGGTTAAATAGGATTTGAAAACCTATAATCTCATTCGCATTGATCCATTTGAATTTGTCAGTTAATTTAGCTCGGCCATTTGGTTTTGCATGAATGATTGTGATGCTTTCTGACTTTTTCACTTCATATATTTTTGTTTACTTGATTATCACGGCTTCGATTTATGATTTGGTTCTGTTCTTTTTTGTTTTAAATTCGGCCACTTTGATTTGTGATAATTGAACTTGCTCCGTGATATTCACTTTGGCTTTGGCATAAAAAACTTGAGATGGTCAGTTTGAATTCCCAGCGACATTGACTTTGTTCATCTGTGTTTTACCTGCTTCACTGCATCCTGTCACTGCATATATATTGTTACTGCATATATATATGTGTGTGTGTGTGTATGTATGTATGTATACATGTGTGCTTGCGCATGTATATATGTATACTTGTGAAGCTTTGGTCGACTTGATACTGCTAGTTACATATGCATGTGTAAATACAGTGTTGTTTCACCTTTTTGGAAGTATTTTCTACTGGCTTCATTTCCAGTTGCAATTTGTCGAGCACCATGCATATACATGTATACATATACATATACATATACATATACATATACATATACATATACATATACATATACATATACATATACATATACATATACATATACATATACATATACATATATCTATGTGAGTGTGTATGTGTTGTGCAATTTGTCTAGAAATACTTATAGTACTCTCGGCATATAAAGATAGTTGGCCAACAATTTTGAAAAAAAAATAGAATCAAAATCAACATTCTTTTCTTTATCACATAACTGGCTGATTTAATTCAGATTATGGTGTAGATTTTCACACTTAATAAATTATTCAAAATGAATATACCGTTAACTATTTTACCTTTACGATAATTTTTTGTTGCTGCCCATTGTGCTTCTGCCACTTTGTACTAGGTAAAGGAACTTTGATTTGTTGTCCTTTGTATGCCTGGAACAGCCAGAATCTACGTAACGCTGCTGCTGTTACTTAGCCTTCCACCACACCTACATGAGAAAAGATTATTGTGACCTATTTGTTTTTACAGGTCCATGGTTGTTAGTGGCAAATGATTTTGAAAAGAACTTTTCGTGTAGACCCAAAACTTTTTATATTTTTTCCTTCCAGCACCCAATTTTTTTTGACTTTAAGTGATTTTATATTTGTGCCTTAAACAATTATTTTCAGTGTGTCCAATTTTCTACAAATTGTGCACTCAGATTTGACTTGATTAATTTTGTTCCTAACAAGTAAAGGTTGACTATATCCGGGTCCTTTTCTATCTGTATTAACAGTTTATTTCCTTAATAGCATTTTTAACGATGTTTCTTCTTTGGACAGTTTTTCTAAAGTTGTAGACAATTGTTGGACTTGTGTTTTGAGAGATTCATTTTCATTTAATAATTGTGTGCACGTTCTAATATAATTTTCTCTCCTCGTATTTTCAATTTCTTTCAAAATTAGTATTTCATTTTCAAGCGATTTAATTTTAGTTTCTGATTTTTTAATCTCTTCTTCGAATGTTGGACATTTTTCACAATTAGGGCACTAGTTTTGATAGTTTTAAATCAACTGAACAAGTTTTTTATTTAGATCTATCAAAGTATCTCTTTGTGATTCAATTTTAGCGTATTTCTCGCTAAGTCTTTCGAAACAGCTATTTACTTCATGAAAGTATATAAGTAATTCTGAATGAGTAAGTTTTGATACCTCGCTTGGCTCATCATCATCATTATCAGTTATATCACCTCGAAGGCACAGATCTACTTTTTCACCCTCACTGCTAGTGCTTTTATTATCTTCATCAATTTCATCCCAAGTGGCTGCAAAACTTCTCCTTTTTGATTTCTTTTCATGGATGAATCAATTCTAGGGACAATTGGGCTTGATATGACCGGGTTTATTGCACTTGTGGCATATGATCTCCTGCTTTTCTGAATTGTCTAGTACTTTAACTATTCCGCTTTCCAGTTGCTGATTTAGAGCTAGATTTTCGTATCTACAATTCCACCTTCTGAATTTCCTTATTATCAGTGCCAATTCAACAGCTCCATCATCATCATCACCATCATCATCATCATCATCATCACTTTCCGTTATTACTTTAAGAGCTGCTGATTTCTTTTGAGTATCATCTTCTTATCATTCTTTCTTGAATTTCATATCTAGCTCATAAGTAGTGAGATTTCAGATGAGTTCTTCAACTTTAATTTGTTTTAAATCCTTTGATTCTTGAATGGCAGTGACTTTGGCTTCAAAATTCCATGGAAGGACTTTGAGGATTTTTTGGACTATTTCCAACTCTGTGTACGATTTTCTGAGTGCTTTTGATTTGTATACAATATTGGAAAGTCGTCTATACATCTCTTTGACGTTTTCATCCTTGGCCATTGTGAAGTTCTCGTATTGGCTAGTAAGCATGGCAAGGCGAGATTCCTTGACTTGAGATGTTCTTACGTGATTCACTTTAAGTTTGCGCCATATTTTCTACACAGCTAGACAATGTGAGACAGATTAAATTCAATTTGATCTAGTGAACAGATAATTGAATTCATAGCTTTAGCACTAGCATTTTGCAGTTTATTTTCATGATCTGTCCACTGATCCATCGATTTATCTATTTCCTGATTATTTACCACTACAGTTGGTGTCCTATATCCTATCTCAACTATATTCCAACCATCAATGGTTTTCAGAAAAAAATTATTCTATTTTTTCAGTAAGCATATTCACCATTGAACATTGGTGGTATAACTATGGACAAACCCTCAGCAAAAGTATTATTAAAAGAAGCTATTTAAAAAAAATTCACATTTTTAAAATAAAAATTGATTTTTGAAAAATCGAGTTTTTAAAAAAAAATTAGTTTTTGTTCCTAGCTCTGAAACCACTTGTAGGATCGATTTCACCCTAGAGGGGGGTGAATAGGGCGATATTAGTAATTGTAAAAATTTAATTCGAAAGTACAAAATAATCGCAACACTAATAATAGCAAAATAATAGCAACACAGATAATAGCAGAATATAAAAAGCAGAAATAGAACAACATAGATTCACCCAGCTTCGATAAAACCCTGCCTTCGTGCTGCCTCCAAGGTTTATACTAGAAATTAAGTAGTCAGACACTTATACACATAAACTCACGACACCCACTATTGACTAACCTAACTCTACGCTCAAAACCCTACCACAACTCATCCCATGAGTTGCAAATTCTCGAACTACACCACCGTAGTTCGTCCCTTAGTCACACGAGTATAATTTACAAAAGTTTAAAAGAAAAATACAAATTTTTAGACAATTTTAAAACACAAAACCCTAATTTTAAAAATGAAAGGACTTATATAATAATTATATTCCCAAACAAATAAAGGCCAACCCTCTTTTCTCTTTTATTTCCTTCGGCATGTATTCTTTCCTTTGAAAAATGGCTACTTCCTAGTTGCTTCTTCTATCTGAAATTAGAACTTCTGATAAATTGAAAATGCCGACTGATTTTTGGTCGATTACAATGGCTATTGCTTTGATTTGCTGTGGCAATCGACTCACTTTGATTTGCACATGGTTGCTTCAATTTGATCGAGTTCGATTAAAATGGCATGTGATTTATGCTTTTTGCTTTACTGATTAGCTTGCTTGAGCTCGATGCTTCTAATCTGCCAATGATGACTGGGTTAAATAGGATTTGAAAATCTACAATCTCGTTCGTGTCGATTCATTTGCATTTGTCAGTTAGTTTAGCTCAGCCATTTGATTTTGCATGAATGCTTGTGATGTTTTCAGACTTTTTAATTCGTATATCTTTGTCTACTTCATTATAACGGCTTCGATTTCTGATTTGGTTCCGTTCTTTTTCTTTTGACTTTGGCCCCTTTGATTTGTGATAATTGAACTTGCTCCGTGAATTTTACTTTTGCTTTGGCAAAAAACTTGGTATGGTCAGTTTGAATTCCCTGCGTCATTGACTTTGTTCATCTATATTTTACCTGCTTCACTGCATCCTATCACTGCATACATATTGTTACTACACACACACATGTGTGTGTGTTTGCGCATGAATATATGTATACTTGTGAAGCTTTGCTCGACTTGATACTGGCAGATACATGTGCATATGTATATACAACATTGTTTCACTGTTTTGGAAGAATTTTCTGCTGGTTTCATTTCAAGTTGCAATTTGTCAAGCACTACGTAGATACATACATACATACATACATTCATACATATATGTGTGCGTGTGTGTTGTGCATTTTTCACTTGTCTACTTCGCTTGGACTTTGATGTATGGTTACCGTTTTGGTTTCCTTTTATATACATGCATACATTTATGTATGTATATAAGTGTGTGTTTATGGAGTCTGGTTTCAATGTGTATGCACACATCTCTGTTGCATATTCACTTAAGTTTCCATTGTATCTCATATTTCACTAAATATTTACTTATAAATGTTGAATCTCGAACTATACTGTTGATTTAGTTCATTTATGATGACTGGTATCATTTGAATGTTTCAAATCATGCATATATGTATGCTTCTGATCAATTCATTGTTGTGGCCTTTTTGACTGCATATCATTGAATTGGTTTATTTTCTCTGTATATGATGCATGTTATATCTGGTCTGGTTTTTCTTTGAGTTTGGTTAAGTTGTTGTTGCCTTCGGTATTTGAGTCCATGTCTCTGACTTGCTTGCAATTTTGTGATGATTTACTTTAAATATAATTATGTTTGGTCATTTCAATTAAGACTTCATTGATCACTAGCTTTAACTGCACTTGTTTGCATGGGTTCCATTGATGTTGTGTTCATTGCTTCATGTTCTGGCCATTGTTTCACTCGTAGTTTGGTTTCACTGTATACATATCTGGTCATTCATATACATGTTTGGTCGAAACATTGAACTGTTTGAACTTGTACTCGACCATTTGGTTGAGACTTCATGATTCTGTGTCGTGACTATTCATTTTGGAGACAGGTTTGATGTAAGTGTATGCACTGAGTTGTTGCTTCGAGAATTGCTGCTTGGTTGCACTGTCCATTTTCGGGCATCACCCCTTATACATATTGAAGTCTAGTTTGCATTTGTGTTCATCATGTGGTCTGGTCTTTATTGCACCGATTTTGTACATTTTGTACTTGAGCACTTGTTAGAGATGTTGTGTTCACTTGAGCTTGTCTTCATGTTTACTCACCGAAATTTTTGGTCGAGGTTTGCTTCAGTCATTAAAACTTGACCATTCTATTTTCGTTTGTATTACACCTGAGTTGAACCTAGCGTTGGTTCAGGTTTGACCTTGTGCTAATATCATGACTTTATTTGTGTTGCCCTTGAGTTGAACCTAGCTGTGGCTCGGGTTTGACCTTGTGCTCACCTGTCCCTACAGTTTTGTTATGTGTATATCGGTGTGCACGACCTTGTTGCATGTATAGTGATACACTATGCATGTCATAAGCTATTCTTCTGTGATGAATTCGAAAATGAATATGAGAACGAACAACCCAAATAACCGAGGCAAATAACATTTTCAAAGTACACATTTTATTCTACACTGTAAAAATATTTCTTTTTCAATTTTACTGCGCTAGTGTTTATTTTGCAGATAGCTCAGATGCTGGAATCAATCTGGAATAGTGTTAAAGATAAATACGAGTGAACGAGTGATATGTAGTGAGGTGCAAATGTAAATTAAAAATCGTGATGTAATCAAAATTGTATTGTAATTAAAAATTGTATATATATATATATATAGTGAGAGCTCAAATTTGTACTATTCAAAGTTGTAATAAAATATTTGTTTGAATAAAATATCTGATTGAATTTTAAATCCTGTATTATTTATTCAGCAAATATTTATTAGTTATGTGAAAATAAAATAGTATAATAATAAATACATTTAAATGAATATATATATATATATATATAAATGTGTGTTTATTATCATAGAAAAATCATATACTATCATATTCAACAATCTCCCCCTTTTAATGATAACAAACATATATTTAAGATTTTGAATTTATTAAATGTATTTGATCACTGATGAAATCTATTTTCTCCCCCTATTTCAATGCTCCTTCTCTACAACAAAGCTCGCCCTTCATATATGCGTGAAAATAAATAAAAATATGCTAATGAACCTAGATGCAAGTAGAAAAATACAAAATAAAATATTCGACCTTTATTTTCCAAAATCTTATCTTTTCTCTCCCCTTTTGTTATCAGCAAAAGAGTAATAATGTTTGAAAAAATAGAAATAAACTGATAGACATTAATACAATATTAATACCTAATCGAGTATAAATACTAAATTTCAATAAAAAATCAAACAAAAATCATAAATACTCTGTTAGGCGCATTTTACACTTTAGAATGATAGGGATGATGCAAAACCATATAGCTGTGTCTATTTGTGGTGTATTTATATCAAGAATTTGAATATTTACTAAGCATGCATAACCGTTAAGACTTTTAAATAAGAATAGTAGTAATCTAAATTTTTATTAAAAAATGAATTCAAGTATCTTCTAATCACGCATAACCGTGAGGACTTTTAAATGGGATTAGAATCAACTTTTCTATTTAATCAATCAATTTTGATATGCTTTCCATACATGCATAACCGTAAGGACTTTTAAATGAGCATGAAAGTACATAATCAAAAATTACAAGTAATTACCCATGCATAATCGTGAGGACTTTTAAATGAGAGTGAATACTTTGGATGTTTTTATTACTAAAAATATAATAAAATGAATAACGAACAATTTCCTTTTTACGAATACCACATTTTGACTTACTACATTGTATTTTGATAAGTGATGGTCGTTTGAAATATGATAGAATTAGAGATGGTCATGGAATTTTTATCTAATAAGAGTTACTATAAATCTTTTATAAATTTTAAAGAAATTTTCTAAATATACCGTCTCTTGTCATAATATATGATTAATATCAATACTCATCACTTTTTCAATCACTATTTATCTTTTCGATAATCAGTAGGGAGTCAGATTAGTTAATGTATTCATTTAAGATCAAATCCAAAAATAATCAAATTTCCTAAAATGATTATTCTGAAACAAGGTCAACAAAAACGACTTTATGGAAGGGGTTTATCAGAAAAATGTCTGCTATTTAAAAATTAGTTAAAATGAAAAATATGCAGATATTTTCTTTGAAAATGCGATGCGACTAATGAATGACTCTATAAAACACGTTCTGCTAATAATTTTTTTATCAACTAGATTACCAGTGCAAACTGCATTCGAATTTCCCTTTGACTAAAAATTATCATTAGTTGGATGTCATAGACCAGACCATGATGTTTCAACAAATACTGTATAATATTTTTATAGCTTTTAAATGAAATTGAATTGAATTTGAATTGAAACCTTGCAAATAAACTAACTGTGAACATAGTGTCAGATAAGATAAACAAATGTATACTTGTATCATGAGTAATCAACAATCAATAAAACACCATCATTAGTCTAAACACATCTATATGAACTAATTCAAAGTCTCTAGAAATACTTATAGTATTCTCGGCATATAAAGATACTTGGCCAACAATTTTGAAAAAAAAAATAGAATCAAAATCAACATTCTTTCCTTTATCACATAAGTGGCTGATTTAATTCAGATTATGGTGCAGATTTTCATATTTAATAATTTGTTCAAAATGAATATACCATTACCTATTTTACATTTACGATAATTTTTCATTGTTGCCTATTGTGATTCTGCCACCTTTGTACTAGGCAAACGAACTTTAATTTGTCGCCCTTTGTGTGTCGGAACAGCCAGAATCCAGGTAACACTGTTGTTGTTCCTTAGCACGCCACCACACCTACACGAGAAAAGACTATTGTGGCCTACTTGTTTTTATAGTTCCATGGTCGCTAATGGAAAATGATGTTGAAAAATGTGTTTGAGTAGACCCAAAACTATTTTTATTTGTTCCTTTCGGCACCCAGATTTGTTTGACTTTAAGGGATTTTATATTTGTGCCTTTTGGTATCCCAATTGGTATGGTTTTCACCTTTTTGGGTCTATACCAACAATTACTTTGAGTGTGTCCAATTTAACTACAAATTGTGCACTCGGATTTGACTAGATTAATTTTGCTTCTAACAAGTTTAGGTTGATTATGTCCATGTCATCGTCTATCTGTATTAACAGTTTGTTTCCCTAATAGCATTTTTAACGATCTTTTTCCTTTGGACAATTTTCCTAAAGTTGTAGACAATTGTTGGACTTGTGTTTTGAGAGATTCATTTTCATTCAATAATTGTGTGCACTTTTTAATAGAATTTTCTCTCCTCGTATTTTCACTTTCTTTCAAAATTAGAATTTCACTTTCAAACGATTTAATTTTAATTTTCGATTTTTTAGTTTCTTCTTTGAATGTTGGACACTTTTCACACTTAGGGCACTTGTTTGAATGTTTTTAACCAATTGATCAAGCTGTTTATTTAAATCTATCAAAATATCTCTTTGTGATTCAATTTTAGCGTATTTCTCCCTAAGTCTTTCAAAACATCCGTTTACTTCGTGAAAACATATAAGTAATTTTGAATGAATAAGTTTTGATACCTCGCTTGGCTCGTCATCATCACTGTCAGTTATATCACCTCGAAGGCATAGACCTGCTTTTTCACTCTCATTGCCAATGCTTTTATTATCTTTATCAGTTTCATCCCAAGTGGCTGCAAAACTTCTCCTTTTTGATTTCTTTTCTTAGCTGAATCGATTCTGAGGATAATTGGGCTTGTTATGACTGGATTTATTGCATTTGTGGCATATAATCTTCTACTCTTCTGAGTTTTCTAGTACTTTAACTATTCCGCTTTTAAGTTGTTGATTTAGAGCTGGATTTCTGTATCTGCGATTCCACCTTTTGAATTTCTTTATCAGTGCTTATTCAGCTGCTCCATCATCATCATCATCATCATCATCACTTCTCGTTCTTCCTTGAATTTCACTTCTAGCTCATAAGTGGTGAGATTTCCGATGAGTTCTTGAACTTTGATTTGTTTCAAATCCTTTGATCCTTGAATGGTAGTGATTTTGGCTTCAAAATTCCATGGAAAGACTGTGAGGATTTTTCGGACTATTTCCAACTCTGTGTATGATTTTTCGAGTGCTTTTGATTTGTATAAAATATTGGAAAGTCATCTATACAACTCTTTGACGTTTTCATCCTTGGCCATTGTAACGACCCAGAATTTCTGTCATTTGAAATTTAAATATTTAATTGATTTTAAAATATTAACAAGTAAAATTTGTAGGTCGAATAAATTTTATTTTGAATATCAAGATTTAATTAGATAATTAAATCAATAAATTAATATATGAAATTACAGAAATAATTAGAAATTGGGTTTAGTATGATTAAAATTGATTTGCAAACTTGTGTTAAATCATATTGGAGTTAGAATGATGTTATCGAACTTTTAAAATTGAACTAAAAGTTAATTTGTGGAAATTGAATATTTTAATATTTAATTGACGAGTTAAAATAGCCATTTTTCAAACAGTGTCGGATTTCGAAGAAACCAGTTTCATCGGATCCGTAATATTAAATTATTGTATGGTTTCAAATTTCGTGTCAATCGGATTTACGGTATGTCCGGGGCAAGCTAAAACGAGTAGAAATCGATTCGAGTGAATTTTGAATTTAAATAGTCGATTCAAAAACTTATCTTCCAAATTTGATCGAATTGGCTCCCGATATATATTCTATTGTGTTCGTAATAGGGGCAAAACATTATAAACGCCAGGCGACACGCTTCGTTTGGAGTCCGGAAAAATCTCGGATGAATAGTGTTTTGATATTTTCTATAAAAGGACCTCACATCTTCTATATTTACACTCAAGCCCTAATTCTAAACCCTAGCCGTCGCCTTTAGAAATTAAAGGCCAAAAACTTATCTTCTTCTTCCTCAATTTTCTTCAAATCCGTAAAGCGATTCAACAAACTTCCAACTGCAAAATTAAAGAGCATCGAGAGAACTACGAATCCAACGGTTATGATCGAGAATAGCATGGTGGATCGACCAGAAATTGCTCGCATTCGTGGCTGTTCATTCTCGTTTTGCATGCACCAGGGGTGACCGAGCTTCATGCTCTTCTGGGCATGGATGGAGTTTTTGATGGGCGTTCTAGTGGAGTTCCCCGATCGACTTCTGGTTGTTTGAGTTGGCCTCGTTAATTAGGGTTTAAGGGGCGGCGTCATGGGTTCGTTCGCGATTTGTTACCTGGGAGCGTCGTGAGGAAGAAAAGGAAGGCTATGACCTGATCTCGTTCAAGAAAAATCTAACGGCCAGATGCAAAAGGTTATAAAATAAATAAAGAAATTGTGACTTAATTTTATTATAAATCGTATAAACTTTGTAATGCTATATCTTGGTCATACAAGGTCGAAAATGGACGAAACGAATTGCATCGGTTTCGTATTGACGAACACTACGCAATGGAGCTGGATTGGATTTGATTGGAGCTAGTGAAAATTTTGGGTAAAATTAAACGCGCGTTTAATTTTATTTGAAATAAAACACTACGACTACTGTTGGAAACAAGGTAAGAACTTCTCACTCAATCGAAATTGTTTCGAATTAAATTTTAAATAGTTAGATTTAAAATTGCTTGATTGTGTTGATTGTATGCTTGGATGATAAATTATTATCTATTGTATAGAAATAGACCCTATACGCCGTATATTAAGCGGAGGTTATTTATTAAACACATATACCGCGATATTCCATCTTGAAGTGGAATTGGTATTATATATGTACTTGGAGTTGATTTTCCCGCATTATATAGCGGATAATATTATATGAACCTATATACCGCGATATTCCATCTTGAAACGGATTGGTATTGTGCTAACATCTGTGGATGCAGGGAAACAGGTTGGAGGGATCCAACTGGATTCCTCACCCTATTGATTTATTTACAGATATTGTGATATATTCTGTTATCATACGATATATGATGTTTTGGCAGCCGTGATTTTTATATTTAGTGCTGTTGCAGCATTGGGCTTATTTTAAAGAAAAAATTAAAAATGTTAAAGTAATGATTTTCAAATTTTAAAAGGATTTTTAAAGTGATTTTTGAAAGTATACATTTTATTGAATTTTTGAATTGATTTATTTTAAATAAATAAATGTTATAATTTTAATGTTATAAAAATTATGATTTTTTGAGGAATATAGTTGAAATGTCATTTTTTTGAAATATGGAGTTAATGATTTTATAAAATAGTTTAAATAGAGATTTTTGAATTTATTATAAAAGCTTTATATATAAGCTTTATAAAATTTGATTTTTTTTAAATCAAAGTGATGAAATTATAAAGGAATTTTAAAGACGTTTTAAAATGATGTTATAAATGGATTTTCTAAAAGAATAGAATCTACGACTTGTGAAGTTAAAAAAAGAATGAATTTGTAAATAGAGAATTATAAGTAATTTGCTTATAATTTAGATTTTGGCGTATAAATGGGATATGGATAGAATTCGTTAATAAAGTGATTTTATAAGTTGAAATTGTTATAAAATATAATTGAAATTTATAAACATTGTTTTATAAATTCAAAATCGACTTATTTTGATAAGTTAATTTTTATAGCTTATTAAAGGAGATATATCCACGATTTTGGACAGTGAATAATCCTTTAAATAAAATGTGCAGAAATGTTGAATTTGGTTAATGAAGTATATTCACGATTTTGGACAGTGAATAATATATCAAATAAATGTTTTGGGGAAGTGATATTTTAAAGATAATTAAAACGATTTAAAGATGTTTTAAAATGTATTAAGTATCGAAACCATAGGTTTCAACATTCATTGTTGAAATAGACGCTTTCGAGAAATAAGGAAATGGTGGACTATAACACTGTTGTTATAGTAAATAATTTCGAAAAGAAATGTTTTATATAGTATTGGGATTTATATATCTATCTAAATTTTGAATCCCCATACTAGTGATTTTGGGTTATCGTAACGATGTTTTACGCAACATTTGTTTTGACTCAAATGAATGTGTTTAAGAGAATGTTTTCCTTAAAGAATAAAATATACACTTAATTGTGATTTAAGTATATTGAATATTTTCTAAATGTTGAAAATAAATAGATTTGTGAATTACTTATTATTTAATAAATATGGAATTGTTTTCAACATAAAGAGAATGTTTGGAGATTATATCTTTTAAAGATAAACTGAAAGTGCATATTTAAAATCGATTTGAAAATCGTATATCAGTGAATATTTGGAAATTTAAATTCATCATGGAATTTATAAAGGAAAGGGAAATTTGTTTAAAAATAAACATTGATTTATTTTTGAAGTGTGGGAGTAAATTTATGGATTGGGAATGTGAGTTTAAAATAAATTGGTAAGGATTTATTTGATTGATTTAAATGAACCATTTTGATATGAGAATGAATAAATATTTGTGAATATATCCCGTGTAGGGAAATGATTTGAAATTTGTTTTCAAAAGTTGTAAAGGTGGAAAATGATTGAAACTTGTTTTCAAATAGTTGAAGTGTCAAAAATATATCTAGTAAAGATATTTTTTTGGAAATAAATAATTTGGGGAAATTATTTGGAATCTGGTGATGTTGTGCATATCCGTTGATAGTTATATAACCGACTATCAATATTGGCCTTTAAATAGGTATTTGTTGTGATTTTCTTGAATTTAAATGCTACACTTATTTGTAAAATAAGCGCTCGTTATTCGGTTTAGCCGGGGGAGGACCTTTGTGTCATATAACCCATTCTGAATAATGATATGTTGTTATGATAGCATTTGAAGACCGGTGTTGAAGACCGGGTTTTTGTGAAAACGATAGGATGACCTATCGATTGTCTTTGCACCGATAGCTACGGTATGGAGATTTCCTTTGTGATGGGAAGTTCGATTGGGATTGTGAATACCCTGATTGCAAGGACTTCTTTGGAAGTGCCTCCGGTTCTGTTCGAACCCAGAACAGACTTGTATGGATTGTATGTCTGACATTACAAATTGAGATGTAAAGCTGATTTCTCTCAAATACATATCTGTTGGTGGCAGAGAATTTATTCTCTTAGCTTAACACCCTTCTCTGAGACGTACGAGCTCAGAGGTTATGTAGTTGAAGGTTAGTAGTGATATACTTCGAATTTGGTAGTGTGACATGCTGAGTGCTGCTGATCATTTGTTGATCGAAGCATAGCTTTGTGAAAAGCGTAGCTTTGTGGATGAGATTTCATCAAACCTCACAGCCCGGTTATGGTCGAAATAGGAATCGTGGCAGCAACGTTATTTGAGGATAGCGCCCTTTGAGGGCATGTCATTTCCTTCTGAATTATAAGTGGTATCATGGTATGAAGCCCATATACTTACTTCGTGGTTGCTGCATATTTATTGATTTGTGGTTGTTGGTTAAGAGGATCCTCGGAATAAAGGTCGCAAACGACCGGGGGATGGCATACTCGTGTCAGTATTTAACCAGTTAGGGGTAACCCGGCCTTGTGTAGCAGAGATCCGGTTAGGATCCGGGGACGTCGCTCCAGAGGCGTTCCATTTTACTTGGGAAGTTCCTTTGCCCGACCATTTGTTGGAAATCCATTCATCCAATACGAGCTCTTTACGGTTTTAGTTGTATAACCCGCCATTTACTTATGGTGGCGCCCCACTGTTTAGATGGTAGCTATAGTAGGCATACGATAATGGTCGTATGTTGGCTAAGATTTATATCATATTTTCAAAATGTTTTCCTACACTTTGCACTTATAGTAATAATATTAAAGAAATTTGCGTATCAA
The DNA here is from genome assembly GCA_030765085.1 of Allium cepa. Taxonomy (NCBI): domain Eukaryota; kingdom Viridiplantae; phylum Streptophyta; class Magnoliopsida; order Asparagales; family Amaryllidaceae; genus Allium; species Allium cepa. The sequence continues at coordinate 68,450,238 of CM060935.1, forward strand.
GCATCTTTGACTATCATAAGGAGAATCTCCTTCGATTCTGCGTTTGCATTGTGTGTGTGTGCGGGAGGCCTTATGGTAGTCTCATTTTCTAACACGCATTGCGAATCTAATTTAAAATAATTTCTTTGTTTTTTTTAAAAGATAAACTGTTTAAGTTCTCACACCAGTCCCATGACTGGCCTGGAGTTTATTGTTCTCTTCCTAAACTCTGGGTGCCCACCAATTTCCACACGGGCAGTCTAGAGTCAGGTTATCATGTCATTCTGGAATTCAGGAGTTGCTGTAGAGATATGAAGGCAGGCTGGATGGCTTGGCGTATTAACTAGTATATAGTATTTCTTTTCCGCTATTTGTTGTTGTAAACTCTGATAATGTAATGTAATGTGATGTAATGTATAAAATGTACAGTTCTTTTGATTTAAAGATTATTCATTTATATATTATATGTTGTTCCGCTGCGATTGTGAGATTCTGATATTGTTTTTGTTGCTTCTTCTTTCTTTCTTCCTTCTTCTACCTCTTCTTCTTTAACCCTAACGGTTGGGTTTTCTGGCCTTCGATTGCTCGGCAGTTGATATAGTGGACGTATTAATGTCGACATTCGTGAGTCGAAAATCCCCAAACGTTACAGCCATTGTGAAGTTCTCGTATTCGCTACTAAGCATGGCAAGGCGAGATTCGTTGACTTGAGATGTTCCTTCTTGAGTCGCTTCTAAGTTTGTGCCATATTTCCTACGCAGTTAGACAATATGAGACACAATTAAATTCAATTTGATGTAGTGAACAGATAATTGAATTCATAGCTTTAGCATTAGCATTTTGAAGTTTATTTTCAAGACCTGTCCATTAATCCATCAATTTGTCTATTTCTTGACAATTTACCACTGCAGTTGGTTCCTATATCCTATCTCAACAATATTCCAAGCATGAATGGTTTTCAAAAAAAAAATTATTCTATTTTTTCTGTAAGCATATTCACCATTGAACATTAGTGGTATGACTATTGACAAACCCTCAGCGAAAGCATTATTAAAAGAAGCCATTTAAAAACTCATATTTTTTTTAAAAAAAAATTGATTTTTGAAAAATCAAATTTTTAAGAAACAAAATTAGTTTTTGTTCTTAGCTTTGATACCACTTGTAGGATCGATTTCACCCTAGAGGGGGTGAAAAGGAAGATACTAATAATTATAAAAATTTAATTCGAAAGTATAAAATAATCGTAGCACTGATAAAAGCAAAATGATAGCAATACAGGTAATAGAAGAATATAAAAAAAGAAATAGAACAATACAGATTTACCAGCTTGGGCAAAACCCTGCCTACGTGCTGCCTCCAAGATTTCTACTAGAAATTAAGTAGTCACATGCTTACACACGTAAACTCGCGATACCCGCTATCGACTAACCTAACTTTATGCTTAAAACCCTACCGCACATCAGCCTATGAGTTTCGAATTCTTGAACTACACCATCGTAGTTCGTCCCCTAGTCACACGAGTATAATTTACAAAAGTTTAAAAGAGAAAATACAAATTTAAAAATACAAAACCCTAATTTTAAAATTTAAAGGACTTATATAATAATTATAATCCCAAAGAAAATAAAGGCCGGCCCTCTTTTCTCTTTTATTTCCTTTGGCCTGTATTCTTTCCTTTGAAAAATGGCTACTTCTTTTTTGCTTCTTCGATCTGAAATTAGAGCTTCTGATAAATTGAAGATGTCGATTGATTGTTGGTCGATTACAATGGCTATTGCTTTGATTTGCTGCGGCAATCGACTCACTTTGATTTGCACATGGTTGCTTCAATTTGATTGAGTTCGACTAAAATGCTATATGATTTATGCTTTTTGCTTTTGGTTTGCTTGCTTGAACTCGATGCTTTTAATCTGCCAATGATGATTAGGTTAAATAGGATTTGTAAACCTATAATCTCTTTCGTGTTGATTCATTTGAATTTGTCAGTTAATTTAGCTCAGTCATTTGATTTTGCATGAATGCTTGTTATGTTTTTTGACTTTTTCAATTCGTATATTTTTGTTTAGTTGATTATCACTGCTTCAATTTCTGATTTGGTTCCATTCTTTTTTCTTTTGACTTCAGTCACTTTGATTTTTGATAATTGAACTTGCTCCATGAATTTTACTTTGGCTTTGACACGAAAAACTTGATATGGTCAATTTGAATTCCCTGCGACATTGATTTTGTTCATCTGTGTATTACCTACTTCACTGCATCCTGCCATTGCATACATATTATTTTTTGCATACATACATACATACATATATGCATACGTGTGTGTTTGCGCATGAATATATGTATACTTATAAAGCTTTGCTCGACTTGATACTGGCAGTTACATATGCATATGTATATACAGTGTTGTTTCACTGTTTTGGAAGTATTTTCTACGGGCTTCATTACCAGTTGCAATTTGTCGAGCACCATGTGTGTGTGTGTGTGTGTGTGTGTGTGTGTTGTGCATTTTTCACTTGTCTACCTAGCTTGGACATCCATATATGGTCGCAGTTTTGGTTTCCTCTTGTATACATTTATTTATGTATATAGGTGTATGTTTATGGAGTTTGGTTTCAATGTGTATGCACACATCTATGTTGCATATTCACTTAAGTTTCCATTATATCTCATATTTCACTGCATATTTACTTGTAAATGTTGAGGCTTGAACTATACTGTTTATTTCGTTCATTTATGATGACTGGTATCATTTGAATGCGTCAAGTCATGCATATATGTATATATGTATGCTTCTGATCAATTCATTGTTGTGGTCTTTTTGACACTACCTGCGTATCATTGAATTGGTTTATTTGCTCTGTATATGATGCATGCTGTATCTGGTCTGGTTTTTCTTTGAGTTTGGTTAAGTTGTTGTTGCCTTTGGTATTTGAGTCCATGTCTCTGACTTGTTTGCAGCTTTGTGATGAGTTGCTTCAAGTATAATTATGTTGTGGTCGTTGCAACCAAGTCTTCATTGATCACTGGCTGTAACTGCACCCGTTTGCATGGGTTTCATTGATGTTATGTTCAATGCTTCATGTTCTGGCCATTGTTTCACTTGTAGTTTGGTTTCATTGTATACATATTTGGTCATTCATATATAAGTCTAGTGGAAGCATTTTACTATTTGAACTTGTACTTGACCATTTGGTTGAGACTTCATTATTCTGCACCGTGACTATTCATTTTGGAGACTGGTTTGATGTAAGTGTATGCACTGAGTTGTTGCTTCAAGAATTGCTGCTTGGTTACACTGTCCATTTCATGGCATCACCCTTTATACATGTTGAAGTCTGGTTTGCATTTATGTTCATCACGTAGTCTGGTCTTTACTGCACTGATTTTGTACATTTTGTACTTGAGCACTTGTTAGGATGTTGTGTTCACTTGAGCTTGTCTTCATGTGTACTCATTGAAATTTTTGGTCGTGGCTTGCTCCAGTCATTAAAACTTGACCATTCTATTTTTGTTTTTGTATTGCACCTGAGTTTAACCTAGCATTGGCTTGGATTTGACCTTGTGCTAATATCGTGACTTTATTTGTGTTGCACTTCAGTTGAACCTAGCTTTGGCTTGGGTTTGACCTTGCGCTCACCTCTCCCTATAGTTTTTTCAAGTGTTTATCGGTGTGCATGGCCTTGTTGCATGTACAGTGATACACTGTGCATGTCACAAGCTATTCATGTATGGTGAATTCAAAATTGAATATGATGATGAACAACCCAAATAACTGAGGCAAATAACCTTTTCAAAATACTCATTTTATTTTACACTTCAAAATATTTCTTTTTCAATTTTACCGCGTTAGTGTTTATTTTGCAGATAGCCCAGATGTTGGATTCAATTTGGAATAGTGTTGAAGATAAATAAGAATGAACGAGTGATATATAGTGAGGTGCAAATGCAAATTAAAAACTGTGATGTAATTGAAATTATAATATAACCAAAAATTGTGTGTGTATATATATATATATATATATATATATATGGTAAGAGCTCAAATTTTCACTATTCAAAGTTGTAATAAAATATTTGTTTGAATAAAATATCTGTTTGAATTTTAAATTCTGTGTGATTTATTTTATTCAGCAAATACTTATTTAATTATGCGAAAATAAAATAGTACAATAACAAATACATTTAAATGAATATATGTATGTTCATTATCATCAAACAAAATTCGTATACTAGCATATTCAACATGGGGCTAAAAGGTGTTCGATAAAATGGTAGGATCGAGAGAAACAAGTGAGGAAGTTAGACCTACCCAGGAGTATGCATCCTATACTATAGGTTCATATGCAGCATCCGGTTTGCAGTTGGCTATAGAGAAGTGGAATGGAAATAATGATATGGAGAAGTGACAGTGGAAGATTATGGTGGTATTATGAAGAATCATGATCATCAGATCATGTTTGACCAGAACCGTTGCCAGTGGATATCTCAGAATTGGAAAGCATTAGGGTGAAAGTTGGGCTAGGTTATTAAATCAAGACAAACGGGGATAAACTATAGAAATAGTCATAATGAAATTCACAATAGCATACTTTGATATATCCAACATGAAGGTCCTTCAACATAGCAAAATCCAAGTCAAATACCCAACGAGGTGATAATGCAAAATATGTCAAGCAAGGATCCTTTATTATAAAATGCTCAACTACAGTTTTTCTTAATGGCTATGGATCCTCAATTTCAAGCTTTCTTTACAAAGTAGACAAATTATGAAAATAGAGGAGGAGGACATGCGAAATTTGACCCTTTCCTAGATAGGTGTGCATGTTTATTTATAGAGAATTTGAGCGGTTGGATTCTTGACACATGGCACTCCATTAGAAGTCCATGATCGTGATCGGTCCATGTTGGACACAATCAAAATGACATGTGGCACACTTGTTCCATAATGGTATTGATTCAAAATTCTATTCGATGGCTTTCTCGAAACCTTCCATGATGGCTTTAGCTTGTTGTTTCAAAATGACAAGCGATGGCTCTAATTCATCATGACAGAATGCATTTTTCACTTCAAGGTGTACTCTACAACCTATAACAGCCTCCAGGAACATCCCATGACCACTTTGACTCATCGTCCAAATATGGTACATGATGGCTTTACTAAATTTCCCACGATAACCTTGTTTTATTATTTGGATGTAAACATGTGATGATTTGCCAGCATACGATGGTTTGATTACCTTGGTTTGTCATTTAGAAATAGCACGCGAAGGCGTTATAAAAATCCCCATGACAATGGCTTCAATATACCATGCAACGACTTTATGGTATACCTCGCAATGACTCATATTATAGAAGGGTAGAATGTTCATATCAACTTGGAATCTTTTTATTGTAATGACTTCAATAAACATATCACAATGGCTTTATTCTTTTGTATTCAAAGTTATCACATGAGCTTTCTACAAATTGCTCTACAAAGGCTTCCACTTCACTTCGTCATAAAGGCTTTGATTGTTATCATGCGATGGCATCAGTCTCCCTTCGATAGCTTTCAAAGGAACACTCCCTAATATCTGTAAGAAACTTTGCACGATGGCTTATGAGGAAATCTTCACGATGGCTTTGTCTCATGACCACTCCATGAACTATATCAAAATTGCTATGATAGCCTTGCAATATTTTTATAAGATTCCCACAATGGCGCTGACTTCCTTCCTCATGATTCTATACGACGGCAATATGGAAACTTCACGATGACTTTGATGATTTCATAAAATATCATGATGGCTTCAGTTTTTTATGTTCGAAGACATTGCTCAAAAGATTCTGTAAGTTGTTCATAAAAAGCTTCTACCTTAATATCATGAAGGACTTTGATTGTCATCACACGGTGACTTTTCTGGATTGTTTCACGACGACTTTGTCTTTTATAATTCTCCTTCTTCACTATAGTGCGATAGCCTAACATATTTGGGTATAACACTTGCCCCGCCTTCTATTATAATTTTTTTTGTATATTTTAATATAAATAACAGTTCATATTCAAAAATATTCATCTTAGCTGCTAATATTCCTTTTCATTTGATCTAGCGGTTATCTTACTCTCCCTTTCATCCTATAAATATCAATATTCTTCCTCTTTCTCCTTTTACTTACTTTACCAAAATTTATCTATTCTCACTATATTTTCAAAAATTAGATCTTGCGTTGTGCGATTCCTATATGGTAAACATTTTTGTTATTAATTCGTTTACTTGTTTCTTTAATGACGCGAACCTTAATTTGCTTTGGTTATCTTCATTTTTATAGAATTCGATTGGTTTTAGTTATCTGTTTCAATCTTGGTCATTTCTTCATGTCTTCTTTTGTAGTTTCAATTTTTATCCAATTTAATTGCTTAGACTGCCATTTTATTGTTTATGGGTTTTGGGTTTTGTAACACCTCACCTTTATACTCATACTATCCAAGAGTATTACCGGGTAATGTTGTTAGATAATATGTAGAATAAGGCTGTTTGGGTACACATATGAATATTCCCTTGCACTAACACTGGTAAGTATCTCAAAATCATAAACAACTTACATATACGTACACAATATCGTCACAAAGAAATAAATAAGTGTGCCTTTAGGATAGAACAACGCACAATATAAAATAAATCACAAAGAACATAGAGTCATCAATGTAGTAATAACATATAACATAAAATATACACGAGTCCAAGTAGGACTAAAAAAATAGTCAAATGCCCACTGTCATCAAAAATAAATATAACATATCCAATATACATCTGAAGTACACATGAACACATATAGATACAAATATATAAAGTATATACAAATTTTTTATCATTCGTCTATGCCCCTCATCCACTAATTGATCAACTCGTCTTTGAACCTGTAGTGTCTTGGACTAACCCGAGTATTATTTAAACAATATACATGTCAGACTATGTCTAAAATGTAAATGTCAAAAGTAACAGTAGGCATTGTATAAACAAGTGCAATGCATGTGGCACATGCATATCCTAAGTGCCAAAATATCTCAAAAACATGCATACAAATGATAACCCATCTCCAAGCAAAGTTAATCCACACAAAATGGGCATATAATCAAGTGCGTAATACAAACATAATCTAGCTATCATCAAGTATAAAAATCAACAACAATACATGACATTCTCCTAGCAATGCCTTAGATTATCTCTCAGATAATTGTAAAGTGAACATATCCTGGGTCTGTCTCATTCGATATATATATATATATATATATATATATATATATATATATATATATAACATGCAACAATCACCCAAACCAAACATTCATGATATATAAATGTGGCATACCCTAGGTAGTCATGGTCATCTCTCAAATAACCATGGAAAAAGAGGTACTTGGTCCAACTCCATGCTCTCAGCATCTCTACCTATCTTCGATAGTTGTACAATCGGTATGTGTAGGGTTTCACAACTGCATAGACTCTCGGTCTTATAAATAATCCAAGATCTATAACCACATAATCACCATTTTGTTCTTCATCCTTATAGTAATCGACTTGGCTCTTGGCTCTTGGCTATCTACCAATAAAAATGATCATGCGATCCCTCAGACCTCTAATAATCCACTAGACTATTAGTATCATGGAAAAACATCGAAACTCTCAGTCATATGTGCTCTCAATATCATAAATATCTATTTCAGTATTGATCTCACCAAATGAATGGATCAGCCCTAAGCCATGAAACAACGATCTCATATAGATGGATAAGTAAGGGTCTATAGCATCTCATGTTATCCCATCAATAATAACAGGATGGAGACTAACAACTCTCAACCTGCTCCAGGATCCTTCCTCACACGCTCTCGGCACTACTCCTACAGTCATCGGTTACCTCGATGGCCACCATGACACAATATCCATCAATTGTAAGACTAAGCTATGCATTGGCATGACCTTGCAAGTGGTCCTACTAGTAATAGACTACTGGCCAGACACAGGGGCAGTGGCTCTCAACCACATACATCAACAACTGTGCCACAAATTCTAGGAGTGACCCTGCAATCAAGCTGCTAGGAGGGATACTAGCCAATATGGTTTCTCCCCGATGTATAATAGGAGTAGAAATAATAAATAGACACTCTTATGGCTCTTTACCTACTCACTCTCAATGAGGATCACCTTAAATATAATACCCCATATACTCGAACCTATTAGAGCGACGTCTACTTATTGAAAGTAATCAAACCAATATTAGCTAAGGCTTTACATATCACCTGGTGTTACTCATCCGTTTACTTAATGCTCATAAATTGCACTCGTTATCATACAATTGTTCTATATAACAAGTCTAATGAATAATCATAGCAATATTATTGAAAGTCTCATACCAGATGGTACTATAACTTCGTTTATTCTATCTAACAACCATGTTGTTAATTACCTAATTAATTCATAATTGTGATTTTTGAAATTTAATCAAGTTTTGTGAATAATTGACCTAATATAATTAAGAAATGAGTTTCACTCCTTAAAGAGAATTTCAAATTCTATTTTGAATATAATTAAATACCAATCATAAATAATGTTAGAAAAGATGTTAAAATAATAAAATTGTGCTTTCTCCTTAGTATTCAAATTTATAGAAAATATGGTTAAAATGAGTTTTTAAAGTGAATTTATTGGCATAAGACTTATATAAATGAAATTGTGATAATGACTAAGAAATATTTCATGATTTTTAATGGTAAAGATAGTATGGGTTTTGGGTTAAATTGATTTATTATCATGTTTTTATATTTTAGCATAAGCTGAAAAGTGTCTTTTTCAATAAATAAAACAAAAGGTCAAATGATCATTAAATTCATGTTTTATTGACTTGTTGCAAAGCTTAGTCGATGAAATTATTTTTAGTGTATTCATATAAATTCTTATGTCTTTTAACCTAGGAGATAATTAATATTGAAATTAAGTTAAAATGTGTTCATACAAATTCTAATTCATGGTTTAAACAAATTAAAAGAGGGTTTTGGGCTTTAGTGGATTGGCAGCCTATTTTAAAACTTAGCTAATTTTCTCTAGGTTAGTAGATTGAGAAAATTGCATATACAATACTCAAAATCTAAAAATAGAACTCATTTTTCTCAAAACCAAACAAAGGGAAAAAAAATTCATGCCCTAGGTTGAAGAATTGGTCTTTAAAAATCAAATAAATTGCAATAAATTCTAGAAAAAATTAGGTATGTTTCTCAATCCATATTACATCAACTCTTAAATTCGTTTGTGTAAATTCTTCATGTTTTTTGGGTTGTGCATTTTTGTTATTAGTGAAGTTTATGGGTAAATTTGAGGAAGAAGAAGAGCAATAACAAACTAAAGAAGACAAAGTAGAATAATAGCAAAACTATAAGGTGAGTTATTTTATAACCCACACAATCTATTTATATATCCATTTTTGTTTGTGAAATTGAAATTTATTTGTATGGATTTGGTTGTGAGATTCTAGTGTGCTTGATAGAAATTGAACTTGGGTGATTATTTGATGTTGTTTGCTGAAAATTGTTTGTGAAAATTATTGCTGTAAGACAGTGATATCTTAGTGAAAAATTATCCAAAATAGCTCAATCTTTTTACAGTAGAAATTTCTTTCAGTAAGCTATAAATTCCACATTAATCTCATTCTAAAATTCTATAGTTTAGAGGGTCGAAATTGAGTTTGAAACCAATGGTGTAGCTCTTCCCTATGCAATTTTTTTAAGTTGAAACCTGATATTAAAATCACCATAACTTTTGATTGGTAGACCGAAATCAAGTATGGTTTATTTCATTTGAAATGTATTTTTATAACGAACAATCACATTTTGTGAATACGCAGTTTACTAAGAGTAATTTGGGTTTGAAGAAGAGGTAACATCACTGTCCTGTGTTTTAATCTTAGCTTTGAAACACATAAATTATTTTAGGCATATTATTTACCTTATTTATCGGAATTTAATAATTCTCAAAGTTCTAGAAAGCTTAGACTATGTGCTACAGTTTAATAGTTTTGAGTGTTGCATAATTTTGAAGTTTAAATGGTTAAAAATTCGTTTCTTTATCACTGCCCTATCAATGAATGATGGAGTTAATAAATTTAAATCTGAAAATTATTTCGGGTATAACTTTTGAACCATAAATCCAAACTGGATGACCATTACTTGTTTGAAAGCTGAAACTTTTATTTACAACTTTCATGTTTTAAGTTTTTCAAATTATGAGATTTAAGTGGACGAAACTACAGATCTTTTAACCATAAATTTGAGTAAAATAAAATAAATAGATAATCTTCGTATAAAGTAATTTTGCGAAAGAGAATTATTTATATTTATAAATCTTAGAATTGTTTCTAAATTAAATTAATAGATACTATAAATGATTTTTAGCAAGTTATTTTGTGTACTAAGCATGGTTAGTAGAATATTTATGGATTTGGATATATGACTTTGGAAATACAAACCTAATTTATTTTTACAATAAAAGTGTTTATGGAATTGGAATACAATTATTATGATTTGATCAAATAAATATTTACGATTCCTAGAATTAGGAAACGTAGTTTTGAAAATTATAAACTTAGCTTATTTCTAAATAAAATGGTTATATTTTAATGTAGATAAGAAGAGTAACTAAATATTGTTTTAAAATATGGTTTTATAAATAATATAACATATGGAAATTTGGGACAACTTTGTGTGTATAAGTAAAATCTTGGAAAAATCCAAAGTTATGGAATATTCTAGCAAATCTATGAATATTTATATAAAGATAAATAATATTCATGGAAAGTTATAATAATTTTTTTAAATAATAAACTCAAAAGAGAAAAATGTTCTGAGAACCTTAATTCTATAATTTAAGGAGCACTAATAATCGATTTAATGTAATCGATTGGTTTAAATGCTTTCAAATAATGTTTCGTCGAATATGGTATAACTTATTGAATAGAATGTTTGAGTGGTGCTAACCCATTAGAGAATACTCGAATTCCACGAGGTAGTATGGGATGCCTTGGTTAAATTCTTTTGATCGTGTTGGAAAAGTACTTAACACTTTAGAGTTATATTCTCTTCTAGTATGCGAAAAATGGTTGCTAGATCCTTAAGAGAATGTAGTTCAGGTTTTCCAGTGGTATTCGTAATAAGTGATATTTACTAGCTTTTAGTAAATACTTGGATTTCACCATATGGTATGGGACGTATTGATTAAATCATAGTAATTACTAAAGGCGATCATATTTGGCACTTTAGAGTTTACTCCCTTCTGGTGTGCGGCAAGTGGCTACAAGATCCTTAAGAGGTAACTTTTGGATTTCTTTTCAAGTGCAATAATCTAAACTAAATCTGAAAGATTCGTCCATGGCTACTATCCTTGAGATTGTTTTATGATCATGTAATTCTCGTCAGGTGTACGATCCCCAGTATTAGATCGGTCCTTGTGATACCATTTTTTTTGTTTGTTTGCTAAGGTTCCGTGTACAATCATTATGATCGTGTGTCTTATGTTCATGAAATATATATATATATATACATATATATATATATATATATATATATTCTTGTGCATTGTGATGGATGCCAAATTAAGTCAATTCTATTATTCTGTGTTTAGTGAATAGTTTGTATCAATGACTGAAACTTATAACCATGTTCTAAGTTAAATTAATTCCCTAACTCCTTATATTCTGGACATTTTTATTTACTTATATGTTGTTTATTTTGTGTTATATTCTGTTCTCATCCTAATGGATATTCAAAGATAGTCTAACCTGAGTGTTATTTTGCTCAGGTCAGGCCGAGGCTTTCCATTTTACAGGACAAATTAATCTTTAGATGTTTGGGCTAGTAAAGAGATAAACACTTTCGACTTTTTAGTTTATCTCATTTAGGAAATTTGTGAATATGTTTATAAGATGTAAATTGAGATTAGAGAATTGTAAAACTTGTATAACAATTGAGTTTAGTATTTCATTTTGTAAACTCAAAATTGGTATATGTATAAGTTGAGATTTATTCTTACGTGATCTGTGACTGTTATTTATATGATATATTGTTCTCATTTTGAGAAATCAACGTGTCTATTATTTTGTATTAACACTGTACATGTCAAATTTAGTTCAGATATTAGCGAAAAAGGTATAAATGACATGTTAGTGTTAGTGGAAAGATATATTCAAATTCTGTCGTCCCTAACAAGCGCATCCTCTGGATTAGCAGACAGCGTTGCCTGTAATGTTCTTTGCTAAATTAGGCATCTCGGTGGGGTCATTATAGTCTGGTATCAGAGTTGCGTCCGAATATTATATCATATAATATTAAGGATCTGAGACATAGATGACTTGGTGTTCTATCCCATTGGGTGTGTGGTTGATAGTTATATCAATTAACTAATTATGGATAGGAATATAAAATGATTGTTGGGATAATCATTTGGGGCATATTTAATTTAAAAAAAAATTAATTGATAAATTTGAATTTGTGACAGTAAAACCTTTGGAGAATAATAAGTAAAATCTTTTAGAGTTAAGAAAATTTTGGAATTGAATTGAGATGAATTAAATTAGAGTGAAGTATTTTCTTTTAGTATACAATTTAGGAAATTTGAGTAAATAAGTTTAATACTTAAATAATCTACGAATAATCAGAGTTGCGCAGTGAAATTTTAGACATTGAATTGTTCCACCGTAAGTGATTGTGTATGTTTTAATTGATTGGTTGATTTGTTGCTAGGAATTGATTGTTTGCTTGCATTTATGTAAAATTGGATGCATGGATATTAGTAATAATAAAATAAATGCATCTAAATTTGAAATTATCTATTGCATTGACTTATTCGGACATTGTCTAAAGGTTCTAATCGATATGTGGGATGTCATGTTATCGATAGGGGCTCGCTAATATTTCAAATATAAGGTACATATCTCAGATTACATATCGCATTTTTGTTGTTTTCCCTATGGGATGCTTCATCCTTGAGATGGGATGTATAATATGTAATTATATTCATATTGTAAAATTTTAAACGCTGGCAGCGCAAAGAAGACGCTGGCAAAATTTCCAATAAATTTAAAGGGTTAGAAATTTTTTAAGAATTTATTTTTTGAAACTTTGATAACTAAAAATTTGATTTTTTAGCGTTATAATTTGGAGTGGTATTAATTGAATGTTTTGAAAATGAAATTAGAAACATGTTAGCAAATGATTATTTAAAGAAGAAATATATATTACGGATTTTATTCATTAAAGGAAATTGCGGGGACACAATTTTCTTTAAGGGGGAGGGGAAGAGTCTGTAACAACCTTGTTGTTAATTACCTAACTAATCAAGTTAAATTATGGGTGTTTAATTTGTAATTGTGGTTTTTGAAATTTAATGAAGTTTGTGAATAATTGACTTAATTTAATTAAGAAATGAGTTTCACTATTAAAGAGAATTTCAAATTCTATTTTGAATTTAATTAAATACCAATCATAAATATGCTAGAAAGTATGTTAAAATAATAAATGGTTCTTTCTCCTTAATATTGAAATTTCGAGAAAGTATAGTTAAAATGAGTTTTTAATGTGAATTTATTAATAGAAGACTTGTATAAAATTGTGATAATGATTATGAAATAGTTCATGATTTTTAATGGTAAAGAAAGTATGGTTTTTGGGGTTAAATTGATTTATTATCATGTTTTCATATTTTAGAATAAGCTCAAAAGTGTCTTTTTCAATAAATAGAACAAAGGATCAAATGATCATTGAATTCATGTTTTATTAACTTGTTGCATAACTTAGTTGATGAACTTAGTTTTAGCGTATTTATAAATTTTTATGTGTTTTAATTTAGGCGATATTTTTTTTTTGGAAAAAGGTACTTTATTAACAAGAAAAAGGAGGCATATATTTCTAATTCATGGTCTAAACAAATTAATATTGGCATTGAATTAAAATGTGTTTGTGCAAATTCTAATTCATGGTCTAAACAAATTAAAAAAGGGTTTTGGGATTTAATGGATTGGCATCCCATTTTAACACTTAGCTAATTTTCTCTAGGTTAATAGATTGAGAAAATTGCACATACAATTCTTAAAAGCTAAAACCAGAACTAATCTTTCTCAAAACCAAACAATTCAAATTTAAAAAACTTATGCCCTAGGTTGAAGAATCGGTCTTTAAAAATTAAATAAACTGAAACAAATTCCAAGAAAATTTAGGTATGTTTCTCAATCCATATTACATCAACTTTCGAATTCATTTGTGCTAAATCTTTATAGTTTTTGGGTTGTCCATTTTTGTTGTCAATGAAGTTTTGGGGTAATTTGAGGAAGAAGAAGAGCAATAACAATCTAGAGAAGATAAAGTAGAATAATAGCAAGGCTATATGGTGAGTTATTTTTGTAACTCACACAATCTATTTATATATCCATGTTTTATTTTTGAAATTAAAATTTATTTGTATGGGTTTTATTGTGATAACTCTAGTGTGCTTGATAGAAATTGAATTAGGTGATTGTTGATGTTGTTTGCTGAAAATTATTTGTGAAAACCATTGCAGTAAAACAGTGATATCTTAGTGAAATTTTGTCCAAAATAGCTCAAACTTTTTGCAACAGAAATTTCTTTCAGTTAGATGCAAGTTCCCTTTTCATCACATTATGAAATTTTTTAGTTTAGAGGGTTGAAATTGAATTTGAAACTGATGGTGTAGCCATGCCCTATGCAATTTTTTTAAGTTGAAACCTGATATTAAAATCACCATAAATTTTGATTGATAGATCGAAATTAAGTGAGATTTTTTCAGTTGAAAGGTATTTTTTAAAATTAACAATTTTTATGTCCATCACCTCATAAAAACTATTTTAGGCATAACTTTTTCTTTACTTATCCGAATTTAATAGTTTTTGAAGTTTTGTAAAGCTTAGACTTTGTGTAAAAAAAATTTATGTGGGTTTTGCATTATTTAAAAGTTCAAATAGTCAAAAATTCATTTCTTTTTTGTTGCTCTGTTAATGAAAGACAGAGTTAATAAATTAAAATCTAAAAATTATTTCGCTCATAACTTTTGAACCGTAAATCTAAATTGGATGGCCTTTTTGTTGTTTGAAAGACGAGACTTTTATGTACAATTATCATGTTTTAAGTTTTGTGAAATTATGAAATTTAAGTGGTTGAAACTGCATATCTTTAAACCATAAATTTGAGTTAAATGAAATAAATAGATAAGCTTCATATAAAGTAATTTTGCGAAAGAGAATTATGTATATTTATAAATCTTAGAATTGTTTCTAAATTAAGTTAATAGATACTATAAATGATTTTTAGCAAGTCATTTTGTGTACTAAACATGGTTAGTAAAATATTTGTGGATTTGGAAATATGACTTTGTAAATATGACTTTGGAAATACAAACTATTCTATTTTTACAATAAAAGTGATTATGGAATTGGAATATAATTATTACGATTTGATTAAATAAATGATTTGGGATTCGGAATTAGGAAATGTAGTTTTTAAAATTATAAACTTATTATAAGTCTAAGTAAAATGGTCATAATTTAATGTAGATTTAGAAGAGTAATTAAATATGGTTTTAAAATATGGTTTTGTGAATAATATTACATATGAAAATTTGAGACAACTTTTGCGTATATATAAAATCTTGGAAAAATTCAGAGTTATGCAATATTTTAGAAAATCTATGAATATTTATATAAAGTTAAATAATAAATAGATTTATGGAAAATTATAATAAGCGTTTTAAATATAAACTCAAAAGAGAAAAATGTTTTGAAAACTTTCATTCTATAATTTGAGGAGTACTAGTAATCGAATTAGTGTAGTCGATTGGTTTAAATGCTTTCGAATATGGTATAACTCATTGAATAGAATATTTGAATTGAACTTACTAACCCATTAGCGAATACTCGAGTCCCACCGAGTAGTATGGGATGCCTTGGTCAAATTCTTGTGATCGTATTTGGGAAAGTACTTAACACTTTAGAGTGTTATTCTCTTCTGGTGTGTAACAAGTGGTTGCTGGATCCTTAAGAAAATGTAGTTTAGGTTTTCTAGTGGTATCCGTAATAAGTGATATTTACTACCTTTTAGTAAATATTTGGATTTCACCATATGGCATAGGACGTATTAGTTAAATCGTTGTAATTATCGAAGGCGATAATATTTGGCACTTTAGAGTTTACGCTCTTTTGGCGTGCGACAAGTGGTTGCTAGATCTTTAAGAAGTTACTCTTGGATTTCTTTTCAAGTGTAATAATCTAAAATAAATCTAAAAGATTCGATCGTGGCTACTATCCTTGATATCGTCTTGTAATCCCGTGATTCTCGGCTTGTGTACGATCCCCAGTATCGGATCGGTTCGTGTAATACCAAATTATTTGATTGTTTGCTACGGCTCTGTGTACAATCATTACGATCATTTAGAATTAGATATCTTGGATTCTGCGACTGTTCTATGTTCATGAAATACATATATGTTCTTGGGTCTTGTGTTCGTGAAGTTAATATATATTCTTATGTCTTGTGTCAGTAAAATAAACATATATTCTTGTGTCTTATGTTCGTGAACTAAATATATATTCTTGTGTCTTGCGTCCGTAATATATATATATATATATATATATATATATATATATATATATTCTTGTGTCTTATGATGGATGCAAAATTAAGTTAATTCTATAATTTGCGTTTAATGAATAGTTCGTGTCTATGACTTAAACCTATAACCCTGTTCTGAGTTAAATTAATTCCCTAACTCGTTATATCCTGGACATCTGTACTTAATTATATTTCTATTATTCTTGTGTTATATTCTGTTCTACCTTATTGGATATTTAGAGATATTATGACCCTAGTGCTATTTTGCTCGGGTCAGGTCATGACTTTCTAGGTTACAGGACAAGTTGACCTTTGGATGTTTAGGCTAGCAAGGAGATAAACACTTTTGACTTTTCAGTTTAACTCATTTAGTAAATTTGTATATATGTTTATAAGATGTAAAGTTGAGATTAGAGAATTGTAAAACTTGTATAACAATTGAGTTTAGTATTTCATTTTGTAAACTCAAAATTTGTACAAGTATAAGTTGAGATTTATTCCACCTCGACCGATGAGTTTTATTTATATGCAATATTGTTCTATTTTTGAGAAATCGATGTGTCTATTACTTTGTATTAGTACTATACACGTCAAATTCAGTTCATATATTAAGTGAAAAAGGTAGAAATGACGTGTCGATGTTAGTAGAAATATATATTCACATTCGATCACCCCTAACAAGCCGTATTCTTCGGGTTAGCAGACAACATTACTTGTAATTTTCTTTGCTAAATAGGGCATCGCGGTGAGGTCATTACATTCTAAATTTTCGTTACACAGAAATACAAATAAATCAAAAAATACAATTCTATTATTTATTGATTCGATGGTGGTTTTAAAAATATATTTTTTCCGAAATCTCCAAAATAATTTCAAATATAATTTTTTGAAGAAAATCAATTTATATAATTTCTATTCTTTCCTCTAAATCTATTTTCCATTTCAAATTAGATAGTTGCAAATTCCTTATTCAATTGCAAGGAAATATATAAATTAAACTTCACTAAATTTCCAAATCCTTAAAATTCCTTTTAAAAGCAATTTATATATTTTATAATCTTTCTCAAATAATTTGAAATAATAATATTAAATAAGTTTTGTAATTCAAGATTTCATTTTTATTCAAATTAATGATAATTAAATGCTAAATATGTTACTTGCAAATTTTATTTCCTAAACTTCCAATCTATTTATTTCATATAAAAGTAACTAATCAATTTAAAATGAAAATCTTAAACACAATTTCAAAAAAATCATTTAAATATTTTTCTAATCAATGATAAATGAATGAAAGTATAATTATTCAATAACTCGCTTATTTAATAAAATTATAGAATTCATCATTTTCAAATAATTTCTAGGGGGAATTAATTTAAAGGACAAAAATTCGTATATTTTTAGCCTTAAGGACACGACCTCAATATTTTAATCATAAGGACAAACATTCTCCTAAAAATTATTCAAAAGGACAAACATTCTTCCAAAATTAATCATAAGGACAAACATTCTTCCAAAACTGTTACCAAACTAAAAACTGATACCTAAAAACTGCTACCGATAACTGCAAACCGATACTAAAAAATGCTATTAATAACTAAAAAATGATACCTAAAGAAATTTGTCATTTAGGCTAAAATACTGAAGGTCTGTCCTTGAGGCTAAAATGCTGAAATTTTTTGTCCTTCACAATAATTTCCTGATAATTTCTATTTATGGATTCTCTAAAACAATTCACTTAAATAATTTTCTTTGACTAATAATATTTCCAACTTTAAATAAAAATCATTCAAAAATCCACTATCTTTTTCCAAAAGTATTTCATTCCCTTCAAAACCTTCCATTTCAATTTATTCATCTTTCGATCAGTTTCTTATGTGATCTCATCACAATATATACCAATCTATAACAATGCAATTTAATTTCACCCAATTCAATCCATATCGAAAAACAACTCAACATAAAACAATTAAAGAATCCAAAAAATAGAATATAAATCATAATGGCGAGTTATCAAATTATAACTCACCCAAACCATGCCAATAAATCCAATCAATTATTCAATTCAACAGCACAATCAAACAATTTCATTCAAGCACAAATTGAAAAGTAATAGACAATAGTCGTGAATAGAAGAATTTACACACTAAATGATGCTTGAGCTACCAAAACAATGACTACTTTGCCTTCACCAAGTCCTCGCTTCGCTATCACCTCGCAACTAGCCACCACGCGAACCACACATAATGACACCCTATAGCTTCAACTTCTAAATCATCGCAGCCAGCATCCCATTATCGCAAGCTTCTGCCTTTATCTGAATGCAGCTCACCATCATCACACATCTCCTCCTTTGCCGCTGCCAACAATCCAATGCTGCCTCCTTACACTCAACAACGATCCATTCTAGACCGTCGCTATAAATCATGACTACACCAACATCACTGCTTCCTTTCATCGCCAACAACTTGAAGCCAACATCTTCCCCCCTTGCATAGTTTCCTACCACCTCGAATACAATTGTGACTTCTTCTTTTCTTTTTCTTTTTTCAATTTGCACGATTTTTTATTTTACTGCTGAAGTGGAAAATAGGTAATGGGTTTGGCTTGCAAATGAAGATGAGGGAGAGTACTCAAATATCGAGGGAAGAAAATAGGCTTAATTCAAATATAACTTTTAATTCTCAACATTAATTTATAAATATATTTCAATCCAATTCAAATTAATTTACACTTTTAAAAATGATATATTCAATTTAAAACATTTTATTTAATTTCAACAAAAATTTTGAAAAGAATTTTTAATATAGCTCAATTTGTTAAATCAAAATCTTTTATTAAATAGAATTTAAGCAACCAAAAATTTATTCTTAAAATATTAATTATCAGTTATCGAATTCAAACAATTTTTATTTCATTTAATTTACGACTTAAAAAGCAGATTTGTTATAGACTTCCCTTCTTACGAATATTGCATCCTCTCAATTGCTTGAAGGGAAACGTCACACACAACTCAAACCCTGAACTTTCTTTGTATTTAATATCCTTACATCAAACCAAACTTATGTAATCCTCTATGTAGTTCTCACACCCCAACACATCTTATCGTATGCAATTATTTTAAATTGATTCAATTAACGCCTTTCTGTTTTCACATATAATAAATTTTTGTGAAAATTTTATAAGTGTTGGATTTTTGGAAAATTTCGATAGAGTCTTCTTCATACGGAGAGCGTTCCAAAAATTCAAAACATAATATAATCACAAAATCAATTACATATCAACATGGGGCATCCCAAAAAACAAGGAAATAATATAATATCACAATATACCTCATTATGGCGTAAAAGAATACATTTTCATTAGCATTTTAAGCAAGTTTGCTTATTATTAAGTGAGTAAAAGTGAGCCAACATGGCCAATAAGCCCAAAAATGCTACATATGTATCTACACTCAACTCAATTTGCATATTAGCTATGTATGAAGAGACAAGATGGATATGAATTCATTTAATTTCAAGACAACTTAGTATTTAAGTTTTTTTTCCACATTCAGACTAATTTCAGTAACCAAAAATGCAAAATTTGGCAATGACATCAGAAAGTGAATTGTTGTATAATGTTCTAGATTTCCAAAACAACTCTCGAATTGCATAAATATCATATGTAGCTTGAGCTATAAGGGATTTCCCAAACATAAGCAGTTCAGGCTTTATGACAATACGCACCCACCTGTATAAATCACATTTCTAGCCTCAAAAACATAATAATTTAACCGAACACTTCAAATGAAATTTTTTGCTTATGTTTAAGATTTCTAGAATGGGCAAAATCATCATAATCAGAAAAATCATTCAAAAGTTATGACTGATTAAAGTCGGGGTTGTTTTGAAGATTTTACACTTCCGAGACAGCGAAGCACTTATGTGTTAATATATGCTTTAACCTTACTTAAACTTAAAATTTGGCATTAGACTTCGAATAAAAATTATTCTCTAATAATATATCTTTCCAATAAAATTAAAATAATCCAAAATGGATTACTAGTTTAAGATTTGTTGTTAAATCGTGATGTTGTTTTATCGACAAATTTGTATGCATTGCCAAAATCATTTATTTATTCCAAAGAAATAATTTTTCAATCACTAACTTCGATTTTAATTAAAAAAATTAGTTGCTTAAGACTACGACTACCATGAGCATTTCATATTAATATATTTATATCGCTCATTCTAATTACAACTAAATAATACAATAAGTCGCATATATAATTCACATCATCGCTTACCATATATTTTCAAATCAATGCATTTTCCAAATATTATTTATAACCTCTCTCGAATATCATACTTTTAAAATATTACTTATAATACTTTCCGTAACATAATATCCATTTCAAAATAATGAATATAACTTTCTTTGAAAGATTATTTCAACTATTGGTTTTTTATATGGCTCTAGATATAGTACTTCTCTTTAAAACAATACATCTATTTAATTCTTATTTAAATCATGACCAACCTTAAAATTTTACTTCATTTTATTTTTTGAAAACTTGTATATATGTACTTTTATATTACAATGCATCATATCTCACATATATTCACATTGTTTAACCAAGTCACGTACAATCAACATACCACGTGGCTGATATTCAATCACAACACCATTAACCATATAATTTGAAATTTTAATATAAATATATCAATGATGCCTCGCCTTGAAATTTTAACGATTTGCTTCGTCGATTTGCCAAAGTTTTGACCGTGTGATCAACATAGTCTCGCCATCGACTTCAGCTGTCCACTACTACTCGATGGCTGGAATCATCACATCAAATATTTAAACATAGAAAATTATGTTTATATTTTTTCAAACAATAAATCACGATTTTCTAAAATATTGCTATATATTTAAAAATGTAAATATAGCTCCCTAAAAATATTGATTTTTAAGATAGCTCAAATATTTTACTTCTTCCCAAAACACCATATTACTTCCTAAAATTTTGTATCCATATTTCTCGTACTAGTGTTTATGAATCCCTATCGATGTTTTTGGCTAGATGCATCAGTTGGAATTCTTAAATCACTCAATGGACAAATTAACATGAAATCAACTTAAAAAATATCTTTAAATAAATATATTTTCATATGGAAAATAATTGTTTGCAAAAACCAAATATTTTCTAATATCGTACAAAATTTCAATTTCTTTCAAGATAATATTCAACTTATCTCAAACTATTACTTTTTCTTTCCAAAATCTCAAATATCACACGAAAATATGATTTTCATCACTTTATAAAAATGATATCACTATTTTATTAAACTATATGCCTGTTTGAATAAAAAAATTTATTTTCAAAACTTATGTATGCATTCAATTCAGCAACCATTGACAACAATACAAATCATCACACATCATTCATTCATAATATCAAACAAGAACTACACAACCATACATACATTTCCAAATAAGTAAACAAACGCCTCCAGCAGAACAGTTTCTGTTGCATAACTCCGATCACTGTAAGATCCTCAGCATGCTAATCATAATTTGGATTTGTGAAATATTTAATACAAAATTTTAATTAGGATCTTTTACAGCTTACCTAACCGAACAACTCCATTCTTACATCAAAGGCACAAAGAGATCTAACATTCATCATCAATGCCAACACTATTGGCCAGACTAACTACTTCTACCTTCACTATCATTATCAGCTACTCTGTATCTCATACAGAGAATTTTTCTCATGAATAGGTAGAAGAAATATATTATATAGTAAGAAAAATGCAAAGATGTCCCTAGATGATTACCCAGTAATCATCGTATACTCCTAATATCATTTAGGTATAAACAACAATCTACCATTCACCGACGGGGATAAGGACTCTAAGTATTATCTATGGCCAAGACTTGTGTCTCTTAAACTCTGTATTATTTTAAACCTGCTCTGATACCAAATTGTAAAACCCTATTTCTAAACCCATACTATTCAAGAGTATTACTGGGTAATATTGTCATATAATATGGAGAGTATGGTTGTATAGGATACATACGTGAATATTTCCTTAGGCTAACACCGGTACGTATCTCAAAATCATAAACAACTCACATATACATGCACAGTATCATCACGAAGCAGTAAACATGTGTGCATCCAGGATAGAACCATATAAAATATAAAATAGACCGTTGAGAAAATAGAGTCATTAACACAGCGATAACATATAATTTAAAACATACATGAGTCCCAGTGGGCCTACAAAAACAGTCAAATGTGCACCGTCAGCGAAAAAAATATAACACGTCCAATATACATCTTAATTACACATTAACACATGTAGATACAAATATATAAACTATATACAAATATTTTATCCTCCATTCATCCACTAACTGTTTAACTTGTCCCTGAACCTGTAATGTCTAGTACTGACCTGAATATACACGGGTCAGATTATGTCTGGAATGTAAATGTCAATATGAAATAACAACATGCATGGTATAAACAAGTGCAAGGCCAGTGACATGTGCATATCCCATGTGTCAACATATCTCAAAACCATGCATAAAATTTATAACCCGTTTCTAAGCAAAGTCAATCCACACTAAATGGTCATACAATTAAGCGGGCAACACAAACATAATCTACCTATCATCAGGTATAAAACTCAACAACAATATTAGACATGCTCTCAGCAACGCCGTGGATTATCTCTCAGTTAATCATAAAGTGGACATAGTTGGGAGTCTATCTCATTCGATAAATATATATAACACATAACAACCACCGAAATCAAACATGCACGGTACATAAATATGCCATACCCTCAGTAGCCAAGATCATCTCTTAGATAACCACGTAAAATTGTACACTATCCAATTCCATGCTCTCATCATCTCTACCTATCCTTGATAGCTGTACAATCGACGTGTGTAGGGTTGCACAACTGCATAGACCCTCGGTCTTATTAATAATCCAAGAGGTCGATAACCACATAATCATCACCTAGACCTTAATATTCATAATGATCGACTTGGCTCTCAGCCAATAAAATTATTATATGGTCCCTAAGACATCTACTAATCCACTCGACTCTCGGTATTGTGGATAAACATCGGAACTCTTTGTCCTGTGTGCTCTCAGCATCATAAATATCTATTTCTATATCGAGCTCGATAAATGAATGGATTAATTCTCAAGCATAAACACATTGATCTCATATAGGTGAATAAGTTGGTGTTTATAGCATCTAATGCTATCTCATCAACAATAATCAGATGGAAGACCAATAGCTCTCAACCTGCTCCAGAAGCCTTCATCACAGCTCTTAGCGCTGTTCCTACTATCATCGGTTACCTTGACGGCCATCATGACCAAATATCCATCAAGTGCAAGACTATGCTATGTGTTGGTCATGACCCTACATGTTCCCCTAATGGTAACTGGCCACTAGCCTAAGTGACATAGAGGCAGTGGCCTTCAACTATATACATCAACAAGTGTGCCATCGATTTGAGGAGCGACACCGCAATCAGGCCGCAGGGTAGATACTAGCTAATCTAGTTTACTCCCAACATATAATAGTAAACACAATAAATAGACACTCTTATAACTCTCAGCCTACTCATTCTTACTGAGCATCTACTTATAGAAAGTGATCAAACAAATATTAGCTCAAGCTTCTCATACTACCTAGTGTTACCCATCTTTTTACTCAATGCTTATAATTTGCACTCATTATCACACAATTATTCTATATAATAAGACCAAAAAAATAACCAGAGAAATATTATAGAAAGTTATTTCTCCATTTATTATAATTCCTCGTTATACAAAAATATAAATCAATCAAAACATACAGTTCTATTACTTATTGATTCGAAAGAGGTTTTTAAAATACATTTCCCTTAAATTTTCAAAACAATTTCAAATAATTTTTTTTGAAGTAAATCAATTTATAAAATTTCCATTTTTTACTCAAAATCTATTTTTCATTTCAAAATAAATAGTTGCAAAACCCTTATTCAATTACAAGGAAACCTATAAATTAAACTTCACTAAATTTCCAAATCCTTAAAATTCCTTTTGAAAGCAATTTATATGTTTTATAATCTTTCTCAAATAATTAAAGATAATAATAATAATAAATAAGTTTTAATAATTCAAGATTTCATTTTTATTAAAAATAATGATAATTAAATGCGAAACATATTACTTGCAAAATTTATTTCCCAAGCTTCTAATCTATTTAATCCATATAGAAGTAACTAATAACTTTAACAATGCAAATCTTAAATAGCACTTTCGAAAGACAATTGAAATATTTTTCTAATCAATGATAAATGGATAAAAGTATAATAATATAATAATTCACTTGTTTAATAAAATTACAGAATTCATCATTTTCAAATAATTTCTATTTATAGAATCTTCAAAGCAATCCACTTAAATAATTTTCTCTCACAGATAATATTGCCAATTTTAAATAAAATCATTCAAAAATCCTCTGTTTATTTCCAAAGATATTTCATTCCCTTCAAAACCTTCCATTTTAATATATTCCTCTTTTGATCAATTTCTAATGTGATCTCATCATATTGTATATCAATATACGACAATGCAATTCAATTTCACTGAATTAATTCATATCGATAAACAACTCAATATTAACAATCAACGAATTCAAAGAAAATAGAATATAAATCATATTGGCAAGTTATTGAAATATAACTCACCTAAACAAAGCCAATAAATCCAATCAACTATAGCATAATCAAGCACAAATGGCAAAGTAATAGACATCAGCTGTACGTAAAAGAATATACTTACTAAAAGATGCTTGAGCTATCAAAACAACAACTGCTTAACCTTTGCCAAATCCTCACTTCACTACCACCTTGTCAACTAGCCACCACACGAACCACATGCACAACGACACCCAGTAGCATCAACTCCTAAATCATGATTTCCAGCGTCCCTCTATCGCTTAGCATTCGCCTATATCTGAATGCACCTCTCACACATCTCCTCCTTTGCCATTACCAACAACCCAATGCTACCTCCGTGCACTCAGCAGTGCTCTTGTTTAGATCGTCGCTAAAAATCATGGTACCCCAACGTTGCTGCTCCCATTCATCGGTCACCAGCTTGACGCCAACATCTTCCCCTTCGTATAGTCACCTGCCACCTCGACTATAACCGTGACTTCTTCTTTTCTTTTTCCTTTTTTAATTTGTACAATTTATAATTTTCCATTTAAATTTAACTTTTGATTCTCAACATTTATTTATAAATATATTTCAATCCAACTCAAAATAATTTACACTGTTAAAAATGTTTTATATTCAATTTAAAATATTTTATTCAATTTTAATAAATTTAAAAAAGAATTTATTAATATAATTTAGTTTGTTAACTCAAAATCTTTTATTAAATAGAATTTAATTAACTAAAAATTTGTTTTCAAAATATTAATTATAAATTATCGAATTCAAATAATTTTTATTTCATTTAATTTACGGCATAGAGAACAGGGTTGTTACAGGTTTTATCATTTATGTACCTATTACCTAACAAACTCGAACCATCCTGTGTGATAGATTTCCATTTCAGGACTTAGTACATGAAAGCTAAGCCTTTGTATGCAATATATGTTAAGGCCTTATCTTCGTATTGACGAGGGCTATGTTTATTTAGCTCACGATAGCCATTTTTATAATAATTTGGCTTATTACATGAGGATTTTATTCCTTAGTTTACCACAACGACTGCATTCAAACTTTTTATGAAGAGTTTTAAATGCGTGGACTTCATAGACTTTATTCATGAATGCCTTTTGTGTTTTCGAATTGTCCCCCAAAAGCTTACTGATTCTAATTCACAATAGCTATATGAGTCTTCCTTTCTTTTGCGTGGAAACTAATCCTTTTGGTTTAACATGTGCAAACGTTATCTTCATTTCTTCTCACGATGGAAAATTTAAGCTAAACGCGATAATGTTTTACGTTTAACTTTGTTCACAAGAGCTATGTTTAAGGATAAATTTTAAATTTTATACATGAAAGCTTTGTTTACAATGACTAATCATTTGATAACCTACATTTTTTATGTTATCATATGAATTTTTAATTTTTAGTCATTTTATATACTCATATAACTTATCATCTTTTGATTTATGGTGGGTTAAAACATAAAATTTGATTTTCAAAAATTTCATATATAAACGGGGTACTAAAGTTCTTAACATCTTTTTTATATTACATATCGATTTATAACATTTTTCATAGAGAAAATATAAGTCTTGACCCTTATATATATGTATGTATATATGTATATTAGCATAAGCATGTTGCTTATATTCCTTATTACATGAATATCACTTTGGTATATGTATACATGGTCTCTTGCATATTTTAGTACTTATCGCAAATTTATTTGTTTAGTAGCTTCACCTTCATTCTCGACTTTAGAGGGCTTCTCCCCTTTTGTCATTGTGATTTTTGTTTTAATAACTAAATTCTTTCTGTTGTAGACTTCGCGGTTAGAGACAAGAAATCGAATTTTAATGGGACAACAAAATCCCTTAAGTCCCCCAAGCTTGCGGGCACTTCTTGGGAAAAAGTTTACACTTCTAATCAATCATACTTCACGAAGCAAGAGGATATCAACTCCATTCTCCGCCTTTTTAGTATTTCAGGGATCAAAACGAGGATTCCAGGCCCAAAAGATTGAATCAACACTCCTTATGAAGGGTTCTTTTCCTTTACTCCTCTTCACATCTATCATTCATGTTATATACCCTTCAACTCTATTATCCATAATTTACTGGCCTTCTTGGAGATTGCTCATATTCAATTAAATCCTAATTCCTACAGTTACATTAGTTCTTTATTTATTATGTTTAAAGAACTCAAGCTGGAAGAACCGACTCCCTCTATCCTTTGCTCCTTGGTTACTTTTAAAAAGATTAAGAATCAGCCCGAAGGTTCTATTTATTATCATAGTTCTAGCAGTAGTGGAGTAGTAACCGAATTCATTAACAAGCCTGGGGATTAGAGTCACCGGTTCTTTTTCATGATCTTTTATTTTCCAGATATCATTGGAAGGTTCTCGGTCTCTGGTATGCATTTTTGCTAGATTTGTTCTCATTCGCTTTATGTTTATATTAGTTTTTGCGGTTTATATTTTGCTATTGTTTTTTAATAATGAATGCTAGCCGCTGAGTCAAAGAATGTTGATTCCTGAGTTTTGGCTATGATAAATAGCTTTAGGGATGCGAAAACATTCTCACAGAGCTGGTTGAGCATTCTTACGGCAGAAAAATTAATGAAGTGATCTTTGATTTTGCCAATCTATCGAGTCTTGGGCGAACCCTCATGATGAAAAAGAATAGAGAAAATCTGCCAGCCTTTGCTACCAGTAAGCTAGATGTGTTTTCCATATAGTCTGCAGCATAATGCTCAATGACCAAAAGCCGAAGTTACTCTTCAGATTTCAATTCTTGTTCTCCTTTTTCCTTTAGGTTTAGTGAGATAAACTCCTTTAACGCTTTCCTTCTGAGAATAGATCCTTCCAAAGTGTGTCTTGTAAGCATAGATGCCTTATTGCCTAATAATGGTACTTTCGAACTACCTGCTTCCTCCAAAGAGACATGGCAAGTCATGGCTTCAATAACCACTTCAATGTTTGTTGTTTCTACCGTTGAGGATGCTAAAGCAAAGGGTAAATGAGATATGAAAAAAGCTCTGAGGATGCTCTTGCCTCATTTAATGTTCCTTCTAAAAGACCTAAAGGGGATGGACCTACTTTACCCCATCTTTCCCTTCCTTCTTCTGGAACTGCTACCATTGTTACCACCATTCCAGTATAAGGTTATGTTGCCAATGTTTCTAATCCTACTCTTGAAGAGTCTATGAGTTCTTTACAATAGACTTTGGGGTTTGATAGCATTCCATCCTTCCTTTCTTCTTGGGGTGGGATCTTTTTATTCTACCAACTTTATGGACTTGTTTACGAAGATCCTACATTCTTTTGGATTTGCTTCCCTAAGATCACTTCTCCTTCTTTATCCGCAAAATCTTTGAATTTTTTTACATAACCTTATTAAAGTAAATTTCTATTGCCTTATTATGGTTAAGCGTTGATTTTAGTTGTTCTTCGGCTTTTTATTTCATATTATTCTTTTTTTAGTTTGGTCAGTGCTTATTTGATTTTCAACAGTCATATACAGCCGCTTCCCAGGATATTACCAAACTGCAAGGACTAAATTCCCATATTTTCGATAAAATATATACTTTAGAAAACCAGCTTCATGATCTCCAAACCAACAACAAGTCACATTCATCTTAGAAGAAAATGACTTAGCCCTGTTGGAATTAGAAAGTAAAAAACTAGGATGTTGAAGGAGAGGACAACGCTTTTAGAGAAAAAGCTTAGGAAGTCTCGCGAATTGGAAGAGAAAACAGAATCTATGAAGGACAAACTTTCCCTAGTTCAACCGAAAAAGTCCACTCTTGAGACATATTTGGCAAAGGTTCCCACTTTATAAAAGGATTTGGATGAAAAAATCTTTTTATTGGCAATCTTAAACCATCTCTTCATATAATGAAATCCAACATTTCCTCCTTTTTGAGCAATCCCCTTCTTTGATGGAAAGAGCAATGCGCCGAGGTAGTTTTGTTTACTACTTATAAATACAACACCAACCGATGCCCAGACATGGATTTTACTTCATTTGCTGGATCAATGGTGGATTACAATAAGAGATTTGACATTTTAGTAGGGCATGCTTTCGATGATTGCTCTAAGGTTATAGGAGATGTATCATTGATCCCGGCAAGTCCTTTGCTTTTGATGATATATCAATAGATGATGATGATGTGGGATAGGGAGACGAAGGAGCCGACAAAGAAAATGCGGATAGAGATGATGACAACGACAACGAAGATGATAATGATCAGACGATGGTACTAGTGGCCCTTTTGTAAAGGATTTTCCATGAGGAGATTGGATTGGTGACCTAGATCAAGGTGGGTCCAGGCCCTTTAAGGTTTAGGTCATATGTTTGAAAATCTCTCTTTCATAGACCATTAAAGCTGTCAATAAATCTTTGCCTTTCAAACACTCTCCTTCTAAGTCAATGCCTCTTGAATCTAGTGAGATAGGTCAAACTCCTGTTGAGGTCCAACTTCCTTTCGAAGCTCAAACCCTTCTAATGCTCTCTTTGTTCGATACTTCAGACCTAGTGCTATGGTTACTCCTCCACAATTAATTTTCTCATCTTACTTGTTATTTATTTAAAGATTATTGACATGATTTAACAATCAATGTAGCAAAATAAATAGAAATTAGTTAGAGATTATTAGATAAAAAGAGAAAGGAGATTTTAAGGCATAACCAAGAAGGAGAAAGACTATGCAAAGATTTAAACGAATCAAATAAGAAATATATAAGAATTTTAAAGCACCTCAAATATCATGAGGATTTCAAGGACAAAAAGGTCATGCCTCTTCTTCAAAAATCATGCTTTCACCAGGATAATTTTTGCAAAGAAAATAAAGAATTGACCATGCTTTTTTGGATGCTAATTAAGGCTGGCGCTAAAATTATGGAGTGCCTCTATCTTATATATGCTTGATTTTCCATGACCGACTTTGCTTTCTTGGTGATGGTTGTAGAGGATTGATTAGACGCCTTTATAGAAGATACTTGGATTTACACGAATCTAACCTTCATCTTAGGGAGTGTTGGAGCTTGCCCAAGGTTCTTACTACTCCTTTAACCATCGATTCCCTTCCTCTTGATACGGTTAAATTTAACAAGGATAGATTTGTTACTGAGTATTATAAAGAATCTATTTTTTTATGAGCCTTTGTGATATTGTAGACTAATTATCTTTTATTTCTAAACTAAATTTTATAATGGTTTAGTGGACTTTGTGTTTTAATATATTCATTATCAATATGAAAGCTTCTACATATATTCATGTTTACTTATCATCTCCCATGTCAAGAGAAAATTTAAGTAAATTAGTCAGACTGAAAAGGACCTTTAGAGAAAATTTCCCTTTTTTAACAAACCCCGCTTAATTAAATAATGCTTCCTTCGCAACCTTCATCAGATGTGCATCCAATTTCTGAACCTAGTTTTCAATTTCTTCGGTAGCCACAAGGACTAAATTCTCCATGAATTTTGGACTAACTATGCCAAGCTACTATGTAGCTAACTTAGCTCCCCTCATAAAAAGTGGGACTATCATAGGTTCCCTCTAGTTAATAATCATGTCGGTGTTGATGCTCCTTTTATTGTAACGTTTTTTATTTCATCTTCCACTTTTTAGAAGATTCAGGATGTCCTTTCTAATTATAGAAACCAATTGGGTTGTAGCTTATATTTTTGTTATCTCATCGGGATGTAACAGTTTTTGTGAAAGTCTTATTGTTGTTCAATGAAAACTTTGTTGTCTTCCTTTCGTTTTTATTGAAAAGTTGATATTATTTATTTTCTAATTTAGGGCGAGGGATTCCCCTTAGCTATTGATGCTCCTGGCCTCAATCAATATCATGACAATATTCATCTTAATTGGTAACAACCCTGAGAGAACGACCCTCTCGTTCCATATTAAGTTATACAACCATATATAATAAAGAGGTGAATGAGTGGTATGAGAAATACATTAAGGTGAAAGCTATTCGAAAATCATCTCACGAAATATAACATATCTTAGGAAGAAAGGTTTGCATAAGGATGATGAAATTATTATATTGAATGAAAAGCTCGGTTCATGTACTGAGTCCCAATGATGGTTGGAGTTCGATACGAAGACTGCTTATTTAAATCAATGCATCTTTGATTTTGGAGGTTCACATGATAAAGTAACAAAAATGAATGCCAAACTTACGAATTGATATTGACTGAAGAAGAAGAAGAAGAAGGGTTACCTGGCTCCTCTCCAGTTGATTCTTCAAAAAGGAAATCATCACATCTTTCTTCTTTGTCTAGAGGGCATTCGATCCCCAGTCGTGGTACACCTTATTCTTCTGAAGTAGATAAATTAGGGGAACTTGCAAGGCTGAGTAGAGCCTTCAAACTAGAGTGCATTCAAAAGGCTAGGGATCGGTGGAATAAGAAATTTATTAAGACATTCTCATCGCAAAGACAAGAAATTAAGATGTTAAAGCACCAAAAGAACAAATTAATAATGAAGATTAAGGTTCTTGAAAACAACATTAGTAAGATGAATCATAGAATTTCTCAACTTAAGGGTGCAAATACAACTTATGAAAAGGCCTTACTAGTACAAATTGACTCTGTTGATTCTCTCAATATTATTTGTTCGTAAGGAGAGAAACTTAAGAAGTACCTCATAGTCGCCTTACAACACACTGCTGATCCTTCCTCACATTGGAAACCCTTATGAATAAGGTAAAATAACTTAAGATCAATTGGGATTAATGCCGTTTTATTCCACTAGGTCTCCCAACTTGATTCGCTTGTTGATTACTAAATTGAAGTTATGTTGCTTTTAACTGAAAGACGGATTTCACAGTTCCATGCATGGAAAGATATAGCAGATTGGGTAATGTAGTTGTTTTTAGTTATCAAAGATTTCATCATTTTTCCAAGTAGGGTGTTCTAAAGCTTCGAAAGAACTTGAGGAAAGGGCGTACAGTTTTCTACAAAGAAGCAGGTTCGTCTAGCGAACAACAACCTACACCTTCGATGTAGAGGAAAAAGGGAAAGAGCTTGCCTGCCAACAACACCCACTCCCTCATCCTCTGGGACCGTAAATGTTAAGAAATAATTCACTTGTTATAAACGAGATTTGTCATGTTAAAAGTAGTTATGTTGTGTCTTTATAAATTGAATCGTGTTTAACGCTTGTATAACATAAGTATGTTGATAAGTAAAATAAACTTTCCTTTTTGCGTACTTGAATTTGGTGATGCCTTGTTTTAAGATTTTCCTCTACTTTATTATCATAATTTATCTAATTTGCAATTATTTTAGACCGATCTTGAGAAGTTGAATGTTGAACTCTATGAATGGCATGCAAGGATTTGTTGTGTCATGCTTTCTCATTCACTTTTT
The DNA here is from genome assembly GCA_030765085.1 of Allium cepa. Taxonomy (NCBI): domain Eukaryota; kingdom Viridiplantae; phylum Streptophyta; class Magnoliopsida; order Asparagales; family Amaryllidaceae; genus Allium; species Allium cepa. Next base: position 68,482,958 of record CM060935.1, read on the forward strand.
CTAGGTTTATGCTTTGGCCAGGCCCGACGGTGGAACCAAAGGCTCATTTGAACATTATTCTTTAGATGGATGCTTCGACTAGACTCGAAGGCGGGACCGAATGCTTTTTAACCATCTTCCTTGGATATGTGCTTTGGCCAGGTCCGACGACGGGTTGGCCATCACTCTTTGGATGGGTGCTTCGATCAGGCTCGAAGGCGAGACCAAAGGCTGTTGACTATCTTCTCTGGATGGGGCTTTAGCCATGCCCAATGATGGGACCAGGCTTTATTGATCATCACTATTTGGATAGGTGCCTCACCCCAGTCCCGAATGCGAAACCAAAGGATTTTCGACCATCTCCATTTCTTGGGTGCTTTGACTAGGCTAAATAGTAGGACCGAAGGCTTAATGGACCATCACACTTTGCATGGATGCTTCGATCAAGCTCGAAGGCGGGACTGACGGCTTTTGGAAGATCTATCAGTGCTCCTTTTGGTTTTGAAAATAGAATAATAATTTTTTCTTTTATAAATGGCTTTGCTTTCTTTTTCTATATTTCCTTCAATGCCGAGGTTCTTTAAATTACAAACTCATGTTTTTCTCTATTCTTTACACAGTACTCAATGATCCCTGGTAGAGCTCCATAATTATTAGTGTGATGGCCTTTTGCTTCATGATAATTACAGTATATCCCTCCGCAATATTTGTCTACTTTCTTTGAAGCTTTAGGAACCTAATAGTTTATGTAACGACCTTGACTCGATCTTCGAAAATCGGCACCGAATACGACACTCGTATTCAAATGCCGCAGATCCAAACGTCGAACCTGGTTCGCCGGAGCTTATAACACATTAAGTAAAACACAGCGGAAGAAACAGAATAGCATATATCAATACACAACGTTGATACAATCTCAGATACAACATGAATGATACAATGAATATCAATATACATCAGAGGTATGATACAAGATAATAGCAGCGGGAAGAAAAGATAACACAGCAGCGGAACAACAACTCCAATAGTCTTCAAAGAAAGAACTCCATCTTCAAGACACCAATCCGGAAATAGCTCGAACTCCCAATAACATTCACTAAGAGAGCAAGACTGGTGTGCAAAGGATTGCCACATCCTAGGCTGAAAGCTATCGAATCGACGCCTACTATTGATTATCTGAAAACCCAACTCTAGACTGCCTGTGTGGGAAAATAGTGGGCACCCAGAGTTTAGGAAAGGAACAATAAACTCCAAGTCAGTCATAGGACTGGTATGAGCAAACAAAAGCAATTGGTCTTTAAAACAAACAATAAGAGAATTTAAAATAAAACCGCAATGCTTTTTAGAAAATGAAACTACCATAAGGCCTCCCGCCACACACACAATGCAAACGCAGAATTGGAGGAGATTTCTCCTTATGATAGTCAAATATGCTTGATACGAGAAAATTCTTTGATATTATTATAATAAGTGCAAAGTGTAGAAAATCATTTCGAAAGTATAATATAAATACTAGGCAGCATAGACATTCCGAACTATGCCTACTATAGCTACCATCTAAACAGTGGTGACCACCATAAGTAAATGGCAGGTTCTACAACTAAAACCGTACAAGGCACGTATTGGATGAATGGATTTCCAACAAATGGTCAGGCTAAGGAACTTCCTACTGTCAATGGGATCGCCTCTGGCGGGACGTCCCGAGAACCTAACGTTACGGTTAGATCTCTGCCAACACAAGGCCGGGTTACCTCTGTAACTAGGTAACTACTACACGAGCGTGCCATTCCCCAGTCCTTTGGGACCTTTATCCGAGCGCTCGACACCAACAACCACAAAGTAATAGATCTGCAGTATCCACATGAGTAAGTATCTGGGCTCCATACCATGATACCACCCTTTACCAGAAGGGAATGACAAACCCTAAAGGGCGCGACCCTCATAACCTTGCCGCATCTTTCCTGTTTCGACCATTTCCGGGGTGTGAGGTCCTGATGCAGTATCGTCCACAAAGCTACGCTTTATACAAAAGCTATGCTTTGATCACAAATGATCAACAGATGATCATCAACACACAACAGCACTTAGCATGTCACATTACCAAATTGGGAATATATCACTGATAAATATCAACTACATAACCTTTGAGTTCGTACGTCTCAGAGAAGGGTGTTAAGCTAAGAGAATAAATTCTCCGCCACCAAGCAGAAATGTATTTGATAGAGATCAGTTTAATATCTCAAAGTGTAATGTCGGACATACAACCATACAAGTCTGTTCCGGGTTCGAACAGAACCGAAGGCACTTCCGAAGAAGCTCTTGCAAATCCGGGTATCCACAATTCCGATCGGACTTCCCATCACTAAGAGAAAACTCTATACCGGAGAAACTCAGTGCAGAGTCAATCGACAGGTTATCCTATCGTTCTCGAAGACACCCGGTCTTCAACACCGGTCTTCAAATGCAATCCATAACGTCGTATGATTATTCGGAATGGGTTATATGACACAAGGTCCTCTCCCGGCTAAACCGAATAATGAGCACAATAGTTTAAAACATATGGATATGGGATTTCAGTTAAGTCACAACTTGAAAATCCAAAGTTTTTCTTTCAAATGGTTAAACAAATTACCATTTTAAATCTTTAAATAAAAAGATTTATTTCACAAAGTTTCACCCAGTTTCACAAGATCCATTCATAGATTTCCAAAACAATTCCCATTTCAATTGGATTTATTCCTTAAATCTTTAAACTAAAGATTAAATTTATAGCTTTCAAAACATGTTTCCAAAGATTTATCTATAACTTGAAAACTATTTTCATTTTTAGACTTGAAATCCTTTAACACAAATTGGAAATTCATTCTTATGTGAAAGCTTCAATCATTTGAAAACAAATAGTTTTCGTTTTGGAAAAATCCGATTTCATTTATACAAGTTAAAATCTTTGGGTTAAATTTAAAGCCCCAAACAACACGTTTAAATGGTTTAAAAACCCTTATAAAACCCATTTATAAGTTGAATAACTTTTTAAACCCTAGTTCCCAAATTATAGAATTCAATTTCAAATATTGAATCCAAATTTAAATCCAATTATTTAAATTTCAAAACTCAATCAATTTATTTAAAATAACTTTTATTTTTGAAATTCATTTTGCAAAAGCTTTTCAATTCTAGTTCCAAAACTATTTTGGATTCAAAAATTCAATTTTTAGATTATTTCAAAAATCCGTGACTTAACCCATTTCCACGTGCCATCCATATTTGTGTGTGTATAGTGTGGTCCAGGGGTTTTACACAATAGTGCACAACATCAATCATGTCAATATCGATAAGCGGTATAACTCATAACGCTTATCTTCATCCACAGATTCATAGATAAAGTAAATTTATCAATCACAGAAATTCACTATTATGATTCGATGTGGGTTTCGGATAACCAACTGGAATCCGACTCCCTGTCGCATCGAAATTCAAATGTCGTTCTACAGGTCAAGGGTTTGCATATCAATATATACATCACAGATGTAACAGCTCAGCACAAAGCATCACATAGCATCACATCACATATCAAATATATCAATCCATCACATACATTCAATAACAATCAAACACCTTTGATTAAGGTGAATAAATCGTGTGGTTATAGATTTATTACTCACATAATTACCTTCATTAGTGATCTTAAATCAATGATTAACTATCATTAACTACATTTGATTAAGTCTTAACCACTTTCATTAATTAATCACTCCTTTGATTAATTATCTTAATTAATTAACCGTTAATCGTAATTAATTAAATCTTAATCACTTTTATAAATGGACCTTTAATTAATTTCTTTAATTAATAAATCCTGAACTATTAATTAAATCTTAATTATAATTGATTTTCCTTAATTTATTCATTAATAGATTTATTATTCCTTAATTAATTACAAAAAAAATAGTTACTCCTTAATTAATGATGATTTCCTAATCACTTTAAGTTAATCAACCTTAATTAGTTATTCTTAATTTAATTATCTTAATTAATTAATCACATTAATTAATTTTCCTTTAAAGTCATTAACCCTTAATATTTGATTTATCAATCTTAAATCTTTAGTTATCTATTCTTAATTACTTCTACTAAGTAATTATTATTTTCATTTGAATCATTCATTAATTACTTGATCAATTAACTTAATAATTTAATGAATCCAAATCATTAAATTCTATTTATTTTTAAGATAAAAACATTTCTTACTTGATCAAAGCATTTAAAACCAATTTTTTTTCAAATTTATTTTAAATTTCATTTAAGATTTAAAATGAATACAAAATTATCTTAAACAAAGTTTTAACAACAATTCAAAAACCTTTTTGCCTCACAAGTTAAGGAAATATTCATTTTATCAAGAAGTTTAAACTTCATTTTAAATTTCACATCATTTAACCATTTTTAAAGTAGATATAACAATTTAAATTTAAAAACTTTATTTTATTTTAAAACTGAGATTCAAACTCACATTCCAGATTTTAACACTTATATTTAACTTATTTAACCCTTACTTATAATTCAAACTCTCAGTTTTAAATTCAGGCCAGATTCACTTTAAATACTTAAAGGTGTTAAAACAAATCTAAATTTCACAAATTTAAATCATTCCAAAACCTAGGTTCAAACTTACTTAAAGTCAGATCCAAACATAGGTTTAAAACTTAGTTTAATACCTTGATTTCATTTTTTTAAACTTCAGTTTAAATTCTTAAAACAGACACTACGGGTTTCTATCAAAAACCTGCAACATCATTAGTTTACCCGAGGTAACTTAATCTACTTCGAGCCACAAACTAAAAACTTCGAGCAAATGCTCGAACCTCTCGAGAGAAAACCCGAGCCAAACCCTCAACTCTACGCACTCGAACTCGAGAAAGATGCTTCTTCTTCCCCACTTCACAAACCCAGGCACAAGCTATCACGCGTGCACGTGCACAAACCTTCTGATCATCTCCGATCAGAGCCCTGACCACCCCCAAGTCATCAACGAACATCACCACCCAAACAACCATCCAAAGCCTTCATTTGCTAACTGAATCAAAATCTAACATTCTCATTCAACCTGGAACAGGAATAAACCACCCAAGTCCACCTCGCCCCGTAGCCTCAGGCCACCTGAGGCCTCGAAATCATGTCCAAATCTTCGTCAACGATCCCGGCTTCTTTTCCACTAGTCCCGATGCAGTCCGGTTCGACGATCATCACGCCATTGCTCTGAGAACTTGGTCGACCCAAAACTAGGTTAAAACCCTAATTTGAACTCGCTCCCTTAATTCACGCAATAGAAAAAAAATTTCAACAATTTTCTCGTTATCGTTGATGACCAAACTTGCTTCAAGCAAAATTTCGACAGCAAATATTGGATCGATCATCAGAAATCGACCAGAAATCAAAGTTTAGTCAAACCCAAAATTCACATGCAACACTTCACTTAATATTGTGATTTTGATTTCAAAAATCATAATTTCCCGAGCTAATTCAAATTATGTATTTAAATTAAAGAATTGTATCAATTGATTCTTAACATATTTATAAATTTTTACTGTTATTTCTATTTTTCCAGAATATTACTAATAATTTTGCTTGTAAACTATTTTTAAAATTTAATTTTCAATGTTCCAAACAATTATATTTTTTTTTGTTGAGACCAAAGCCTAATTGGAATTGTATTGGGATGATGTTCATTTTTTTTGAACAGGTTTGTCAACCCTGTCATAAAAAAAACACAGAGGCATGTTTGCCTGGAATCAACATACATAGCCTATTTACCAATGTACAGACAAGTTTCAATCACACAAACATTATCAAAGCATCCAAGCATAAGTGGGTAGGAGAAATTTGTTTACAACCAATAATATCAGATTCAAAGTTGAAGGTTTGCTCACCTGGAAGTTTTGCAACAGAGAAGAAACAAAGGGGAATCAAGCCTGAATATTATTTTCTTTAATTTCCTTTTGATGGTTAGTTCTGCAAAAATTTGTAAATACAAAAGTTTGCTCAATCCCCTGTTGTATTCACTTGTTTACCTTATCAATAACAAACAAAAGAGTCAATTCTACTTACAGTTTTAAATTTGTTTAAAGCTTCAATTGGATTTATTCTTCCCAGGCTGCAGACTTCACTTAGCATTTGCTTTCTAGTTGAATCTACACTTTTGATTTTTGTTTTCAACTGTTTTATCACTGATTAACAACATCTAATTTGAATCTTTAAGAAAATTACTTACTTTTATTTAATTCCATAGAAACTGCACTTGTTTTCTTTTGCTCTAACTTCTCAGGTTTTAATTTCCAGATTTTAATTCCTCTCTAGTTTGTTTTCCCTGCAACTTGTTAAACAAATTTCGTTCAAAACTTTGTTTTAATACTGATTATCAACATAAAATTCAAATTTTTCTTAAAAAAAAGTAATTTCACTTGCCTTTATTTATTTTCCAGAAAACTCTGCACTGCTTTGTTGGACAAAGTCTGCTTTGCTTGAATTTTTAAACTTTTTAAATCTGAAGCTTTGTTTACTTTGATCTTGAATTTGCTTTAGGAATCCATTGCATGCTTTCTAGATTTGATTTTTGTGTTGCAGTTTGAATTTGTTGAAGCATCAGATTTGGAATCTCTTTTTAACTGATGTTGTTTCCAGTTTTGGACTGATGATGGAAGATTTCTTCTCTTCTTTTTTTTCTTCCTTTCTACTTTATTTTCTTCTTGGGGTTTCAGATTTGAGATACTCAAATCTTTATCACTGTTGTTTTTAGATTTTGTGAGTTATATGATTGCATATGGGGAACTCAAAAGTTTTTCTCAATTTTTTTTTAATTTAAATAAAATGAATGCCACTTGTTAAAAACAATCTTAAGCTTTAGATTTTGGTGATTACTCTACTCCATCCTCACATGTGCATGTTTGTATATGTTTTCCTTTAATGTTTTTTTAAAGACAAAAGAATGTTTCTTTTATAACTTATACACTTTAAAAATAATGTATATCCTTATTCTTTTGAATGTATACATACATGTTCAATGTTGAAAGAATCTAACTAACATATACATTACATCTTAATAACTTTTTTTTAAATGCTACTTACTTTTAAAAACATCTATTTTAAATAAAAATTAAATTTTCAATCTCAACTTGAAATATAAACTCATGTATATGTACTTACATTAAATTTTTGTTCAACATGTTTATATACTTATTTAAAATTTATATTAACACAATTTACATTCATACTTTTTATTTTATTTTGTTTGTTCAACTTTTTAAAGTTTTTAATTTCTAATTTATTTTTAATACATTTTATTTTGAAAGCCTATAAATCTCAAATTTCTATTTTGTAATTCATTTGTATAAATATACATCTTATTTTCCTAAATCCAATATTTATTTTTAAGCTATTTATACTTAAATTTCTTATTAAATTTCTGTTTATGATCAAAATTATTTATTTATTCTAGAAATCTTTAAATACTTCACAATTTATTTTCCAAAATAAATTTAATTGCCAAATTAAACTTGATAAATTTCAGGAATGTTACAGTTTACCTCATCCTTAGTAAGGAAGTACACTTTCTCTAAAGAAACGAGAAGTGGTGTTACGATTTTTCCTTTTGGCACTCTTATTGTAGGATTTGTTTTCTCATCTCTATAACTTTTATGGAAGTTTTGTATTTTCATAACCCTCTTCTAATTTTCTTTTCCTTATAGAGGCTTCAACTTATTAATCTTTTCCAATTTTAAGCGAATTTTTCAAAATCATGATTCATCTTAGTTTCAATGGCCGTGCCTTATGCTTGAAGTTGAATGCTTCCTTTAATTCGAGAAACTTTTCAAACTTTACATTATCCCTATTTCCTTGTTTTAGCTTTTTCTAATTTTATTTTGTTGGCTAAGGCAAAGATTGACTCTTCTCCAATGGAAGTGGTTTAAACTCTATTTACTTGGGTTATATTCAGCAATCCTTTTCATTCCCTCCAATGTTCGATGAGTTAGATTTTTCAAATTCAATTCTTGTCCTTAAGTAAATCGTTGATTGCTTAGTGGGTAGGGCAAAATGTTTAGATATGGTTTGCAAGATCCTTGTTGAGACCTAGTTGCCATATTTAGGAATCCAAATGAGGTTGGTTTGTCTTAAACAGAAGGTGGATGAGAGTGAACCTTGAGTTCAACTCTTAGTGAAGGCACTAAAAATGTTAGGGTGAAAGTTGGGCTAGGTTATTGAATCAAAAAAAATGAAGATAAACTATGGCTATAGTCATAATGTAATTCACAATAACATACTTTGATATATCTAACATGAAGGTCTTTCAACGTTGCAAAATCTGATTCAAATATTATCAATGAGGTGATACTGCAAATTATGTCAAGTGAGAGTCCTTTATTACAAAATTCTCAGTTACAATTTGCCCTAATGGCCATGGATCTTCAATTCCAAGCTTTCTTTACAAAGTAGAAAAATTATGAAAATGGTGGAGGAGGATAATTTGAGAAATTTGACACCCTTGGGTAGGGTGCATGTTATTTATGGAGAATTTGAGCTGTTGGGTTCTTGACATGTGGTACTCCATGAGTAATTGACGATCATGATTAGTCCACATGGCACATGATCGAAATGAAATATGGCACACTTTTTCCATGATGTTTTTTGATTCAAGATATTACGTGATGGCTTTCTTGGAACCTTACATGATGGCTTCAACTTATTGTTTCAAAATGACAAGAGATAGTTCTAATTCATCATGGTAGCATGGATTTATTGCTTGAAGGCACCTACAACCTATAGTGGCCTTCTGGAACTTCCTATGACCACTTTGATTCATCATCCAAATATAGTACACAATGGCATTAATAAACTTCCTACGATAACCTTGTTTTATTAATGTTACCATATGATGATTTTCCAGCATACGATGGTTTGATTGCCATTGTTTGTCATTTAGAGATAACACGCAAAGGCCACATAGAACTCCCTAGGTAGGCTCTCTTACCTTGTCCAGCGACTGCTTTAAGAACTTTCATAATGGCTTCAATATACTATGTAACGACTTTATGGAATACTGCACGATGACTCATATTATAAGAGTGTAAAATGTTCATGTTGACTTTGGTTCTATTTATTGCAATGGCTTCAATAAGCATATCACAATGGCTCTGTTCTTTTGTGTTCAAGGTTGTCATGTGAATGCTTTCTTCAAATTGCTCTACAAAAAGCTTCCACTTTAATTCGTTATGAAGGCTTTGATTTTGGTCAAGCGGTGGTATTAGTCACCCTTCGGTGGCTTTCATAGGAACATTCCCTAATATCTTTAAAAAACACTCCACGATGGCTTATGGGAACTCTTCATGATGGCTTTGTGGCTTTGTCTCAAGATTACCCCAAGAACTGTATCATAATAGCTATAATTGCCATGTAATGATTTTTTAAGATTCTCCACAATGGCTCCAACTTCCCTCGTGATGATTCTACATGGAAGAGTATGGAAACTTCATGATGACTTTGATGTTTTCATAATATATCACGAAGGCTTCATTTTTTATGTTCGAAGACGTCAATCGAAAAATTCTATAAGTTGTTCCATGAAAGCTTCTCTCTTAATATCGTGAAGGTATCCAAACGATGGCTTCCCTGCATTGTTTCACGAGGACTTTGTCGTTTGTAATTCTCTTTCTTCATTGTTTACGGTGACTTAATAATTTGGGTATACAGAAAGGAAAGAAATGAAAGAATGAGCCTTTTCTACCTTCAATTGGCTATGGGTGAGAAAACCATCTAAGAAATTAGTAGTGAGACTAACGTAAAGACTTTGGACGAAATTAGGGGACCTCTACATGAAGTAGTCTGTCATGAATTAGCTAAATTTGTTGAAGATTTTCTTTTATATATATATATATATATATAACCATACAGATTTATTAAAGTTACTAAAAAATTTCAAATAAAATTTTAAATTTTAAATTTCAAGCAAAAGTTTAGTTGAAAATTTTATAATTTGAAAATTCATTATACAATTTGAAATAATTTAAAACTCCATTTTCTTATTACGATTTATATTTAAATATTTAAAAATTTCAACCGAGAGTATAAAAAGTACTGCTATAATTTTATAAACCATAAATTATATTTTATAATATGCATATGAATTTATATAATTGTTTATATGATTAATCAATTTAAATATTATTTAAAATAATATATAAATATATAAAATTATTTTCATCCTATCGAAAATATTATGACCATTAAACATTATGTATTAAATTATATTTCTATATTTTACATATGTATATATGTAGCATTCCAACTTTTCGACCCTTGAATGTCGACACTAATACATCCAAGGTATTCATAGCCGAGCATTCATGTGTGGGAAAGGCAAAAAGGCAGGGTAAAATAAAAGGAAAAAGAAATAGAACAAGAAAGAAAAGAACACAACATTTGGATTTCACTAGTGGAATGGTAACATATAATATCAAAAGAACAGTAAAAAGGATTATCACGGTATAGAAATTTGGGAGTTACATAAACTAAGTACTATCATCAGCTTGGACGGTTATAACTGCCTGTCCTCACAAATTCTGATATGTATAACATAATAATATAGTGGAAATAAGGATACTACGATAAGTGAAGTATTCAGCTCATCTCTAGCACTCCAAAGAACAACAACAAAAACTTGCCTTCCTCATAATATTTGAAAGAGAACGCATAAGTCTGGTATGAGAAATCCAAAAAATATGTAACTAGCATATAATAGTGCTTTTAAGACTACATGGAATGCCATAACGGTTATCCCCTCAAAAGTACCACCATCTAATAAGTACATAAGGTGATATATTAGATAATGTCTAGGGTGAAGAATATAAATCAAGAAATAGTTGTAATGGTTATATTGGTTACATTTAACAACATACTAGAGGGTACAATCAAAACCGATAAAGAACGTTCATATAATGGATTTTCCGCAGAGATCCCTTCGATCAAGGCAAAATCCAATCTCCATGCACAAGGATCAAAAGAAGTTGCATTCTGAGCACTGATATCTCGAGATAAAATATACCATAAGGAAAAAACTGCTCATGCCCGAATGAGCGAACCCAAACCACGTGGAATCAAGTACCATCAATTCCCGCAGGCAATGTCGATAAGTGCACACTAGATATGGAGTTGACATACCCCATCGAGGGTTAACAAACCCCAGATTGTGCAGCCTACTATGTCTTTATCCATTTTCGATGTCGAGGTCACATTCGACATCTTTCACACAAGTCATCATTACTCGAAATGAACACGACTCCCTTGTGGAATTCCTACATCTTGACCAGCTCTTGAAACCAACATAGATTCCAGTATCTTAAACATATCCACTTCTAAGAGATAGAAGACATAGCTTAGTCTTGAAGTGGTTTTCGATAAGTAAACGTTTTATCGATCCTGGTCTCTTTAAGATTGAATCGACGAATTTGGTCATATTCAATAATAATGATGATGATCGCATATGGAAACCAAGTCTCATATGCTTATTGCATTTTCGGTATTATCATCTTACACTATCCCTCGATCAAGGGTGAAGCTGACTGGTTAGAGCTCTATTTCTCATATCCTCACACGAATATAGGTCTTAATTCCTACAATTAGAAAAGCCTACATCATTGGCTTTTAGTGCTCAGTATACGACTAATATTTTCCATAAAAGAGTAACATACAAAGCATGATCAAGTCATAATAGTATAATTAAGTCACATAAGAGACTTCTAATCCCCTTTTTGTTTAATTAATCTTTTACTAATTAAAACCTCTTCTATTAGTAAAACTTCTTTTATCCAATGAAACATTGTTTAACAATTTCTATCACTCATTTGCACTCTTTTCAATACTTCAAAAAGTATTCATATACTTATCTAAAATTATATAAGTAGATTCATAAATCACTTAAAAGATTCCTTACTCCGAACCTTTTGCTTTTTCTATCTTTTTCCATAAGATTCCTAACATATAATTTCCTTCAAACATCCATTTTATGGATCTAAGTACTTTCATAAATCCAATAAAAAAGATTTAAAACTAATGTTACTTAAACGTTGTCACTACAAATCCAAAACCATTTCACTTATGATTTTCTTTAACATTCTTTTAAAGGTCCAAGATAGTATTTGGTTAAATTTGATAGTCGACTAAGTGACTACCAAGCTAAAACAATTGCTTATACAAATCAATGTTTATATAATTAACTCGTTTTTGACATTTTAACTTATATTATTTACCGCCCAAGAGTGAAGCCAAGTAAGTTGGAGCATTGGTTGCATCAAACCCTTGCTTAGACAGTTCATTCTTGAATCTCATAAATAGATAAGTCTACTCGTCGATTTTCAGTATTAGGTATGGCATTAATGATTTTCATTAGTAAGTAACAAACAACATGATTAATCCATTTTTGAGATTCCTGGACTAACTATTCCTAGTTCAAGAGGAAAGCTGGTAGGTTAGAGCTCTATTACTCCATCCCTACTGGACATCAATCCTAACTCTCATAAATAGAGAAGCCTACTTCATTGGCTTTTAACGTTAAGCAAACTTAATTACTTTTCAAACAAATAAGTAAACAACAAGATTAATATGTTTCTGACGTTCCAACTTAATATTCCTCATTCAAGTAGGAAGCCAGTAGGTCAGAGCTCTATTGCTCCGTTCCTACTCGACATCAATCTTAACTCTCATAAATAGGGAAGTCTACCATATCCGCTTTTAGTGTTGGGCCTAGTCAATTTCCTTTTTCAAAAACTTCATGTACTTTAAAAATATTTGTTAATAGGTTTCAAATATCTATGCAAAATATTAATTGAAAATAACTAATTTATAATTTGATGAAAAACATATTTTAGATTATAAAACCTCTTTACTTTGAAAATACGTATATAATTATTAAAAATATATCTAAACTTAAACGAACTTTTATATACTTAAAAAAAATGTTTAAAAACATCTCTCAAAATATTGGAGAAAATTACCAAATTTAAGCATCATTTTTAAACACTTAAAACCATAAGCGACCTACTATAGCATTTATAAATGCTATTAAAAATCCTTATTAAAAACAACATTGAAAAGCACAATCTTTGTGACTAGTTTTGACCGCTTTAACAAATGATTTAAGATTTTAAATTTTAAATTTTTATAATTAGTACTAACCTTGGAGTACTTAAAATACATGGAAATAATTCTCCTAAATATATCTTCCAATTTATTTATTAAAAGTCCCAAAAATAGGCTATATTTACAAAGTGTATTTATAACCATATTTTTTTTTCTAACTTTCACAACTTTGATTCACAATTTCTATAAATTTTCGAACCATTTCTTTGTTATGCAATACACCAAAATATGTGTAGAGAACAACCAAATTAAATTATATCAAGTTAAGATCATAATTATCCAATTTACACAAGCTAAAGTTAAGGGATATTGAAGTGCATTTATAACATCTATTCTCGCTTCAAACACATTCAAACTTACTTCAATTCAATAAAAAATCCAATCAACCATTTAAACATCATGTCAAGGCATACCATATGTTTAAGAGTGTAATAGAATTCATTTTTTATAATATAAAGTTATCATTTGCTTTCTAAAGCAAGAGGGGTCCAAAGTTTATACTTCAAACACAATATATATATATACACAATATATACAAACAAGATAGTGAGATAAGACTCCCCTCCTCAAGCACAAGCTAACACAAGAACACTTCCAACCATCGACAAACTCCTAAAGATACAACCTTTAACACTTCCAAACCAAGGTAACACCTACCCTCCTCTTCCATTACTCATGAGCCATCCAAAATCCCTCCCTCCTCCTTTAATTTTCTTCCACTTTGACTTTAGATCTAAGCTTCCTAAGGTGTTCTAAAGTGTTGGTGAAAGTTTGGAGGAGATTAGAGCTGATCTGGTTTAGATTTAAAAAGGTTAGAGAAGAATTAGTGGATTAGTGCTTAAGCATTTTCATTATTTTTATTCTCTTACTTCATTTCAAGCTTTGTGAATTTGTGATTAATTATCAAGAATGTGCCCCTCCTTTTATAAAATTCAAGTGGCATTGCATAAGCTTTTTCTAACCCCCCCCCCTCTCATGTCATGTAAGGCTCATCTCTCATCACTTATTATTTACATAACATTTAAGAGTTAAGTCTTCTCGTAAAAGCTTATTTTCATAATACTTTTGATGACATCATCCAAAAAGTTTATTTCCATAAACGGTAAAACAATTATATCTTTTTATAGATTTCAAAAGCAAATAAGTGTATGTAAAAAAAATCCGAACAACTTCCGATGTTTAAAAAGCTATTTATCGATAAAACGATTTTTGGTCACATTATCGATATTTTTTCAAAGTATTTACTTCTGTAAATATTTTTCCAAAATAGGTATGCCATCATTAGTTATGATTTAAAATGAGGTTAGCAAGCCTATTAATCATTTTAATAACATTAAATCCAAGAATCAAATATTTAAATAATTAGATATTCAAATACGAAGTGTTTAAAATTCCAAGTTGTTACATTCTCCCTCACTTAGAATATTTCGTCCTCGAACTTCCAACATGAGAAAAAAAAGAAACAACCAAATAGAAATACTCAAAAGTATGCAAATATAGCTCTTAAATTGTCCAGGTTCACAAACCCTTTCATCGCACAAGGATGATGAACGATGTATTAAGCGCACTATGCGCTTAACAACATCAGGTTACTACTTAGATGATTATTCATGCTAATTCAAAACTAATCGAAGAGTCATCACCTACGCTCTCTATAAGCCAACAAAACATAGTTTGTCGATATACTAAAGCGCGTACGATGCATATGGACCCTTCGTACGCAATATCAATTCTGATCACTTGCTCGATCACATAAATTTCATTTCTCAACTAATATAGATCATTTTACCTCTCTAATGCGGACTTTGTTTTGGTTTCTTGATTAGAAACCATCATTCCCCTAACATAGTCATACTCGATGATTGAAAAATTTAGAATCTTATCAAGGATTCGTATCAAGTATTCGTCGTTACGAATCTAGTGAAAAATCCTTGTTCGGACTAGTATAAATCATCTTGAAATTATGTACTCGAATATTCGATCAAGAACAATCATGCGAATAACACGATCTACGTGCAACTTACATATTTTAACTTATTGGTTTCTCAACTATACTAATATCTTTTATCATATTCATTTATACAAATATTATGTTTCGTTCAATATTAAATCATTTATAAATCATTTCATAAAACATAATTTCAAGTTCATAAACAGTTATAACTTAATTTCATATCCGTATAATACACGACTATATTCTAAGAGTGTATACAAACATCAAATTCAATTTACTTAACAAGGATACTCAAAATTTTAAAACTTGTTTTAAGTTACTTTCTTCTCAATTCAAGTGTTATATAAACTCAACTTTTATATCTTCACAAAAAACTTTTGTTTTTAGTTCTATAACTATTCATAAGTTTCTGACTGTTAAAAATCATCGAAAAATCCATTTAATTTTAACAAATGAAAACCATCGAAAAAACCTATCATAACATGATGCACATACCATACAATTCTAATGCATAAGCTATATGTGTCTATAAAATATCTTAAAAAATTTCAATAATTTATTAAACACACTTTACCCCAAAAAGGGAAAACATGAAAAGGTTCATCATTTATTCCGAGCTATGCCACTACCACTTGGGCACCCTATATAGTATACATATAAAACATTTCCATATTAAAAAGTTAATATCAAATTTCCTTCCAAAGAAAACAACGTTAGAACTAAACGCTCGGGTTTTATTCCAAATCGTTTTGAAATAAAAATACATACATATACCTTTTTAATAAAAAATCATATCTTCGAAATCAAACCATAATCCATTTTATTAAAACAACCTTGTAGCATCCTAAAAACCTAAAAATGAACGTTGAAGATGCCGATGTCATTACCCGAATTATTTTCAAGCGATAGAAGCGAGTTCAGCATATCCAAGTCATGCGTTTCAAACTTAACCAAATCATTTCAAAAAGGTATAAAATACTTCATAAATATTACTAGTACCATGATTCCAACTTCATAAACTAATTTCCCAAATACTTACTTTTAAATAAAATACTATTATTTTCCCTAATATCTTGAAGAAAATATTTTCAAAGATACTGGGATTTAAGTTCCCAAAATATCAGTTAAATCCTTCTTGTTTTTAAATCATGTTTTCTAAACCATACTTATATAAAATCACTTTATTATATATAAAAAATTCACGAATGTTTATTCCTAAAAATATCCTGTCTTTCTCAGATTAAAATAAACATCCTTTACTAAAGTTAACTTTTAACCCAACATTGCCACCGAACGCCTTATAGTCAAAATGTGAAACTAAATTCACAAGATGTTCATTTCAATGTATCTACAAATATTTTCCACCCAACCCATGCATTGAGAAGTAAAAACTACTAATAAGCTGGTCGAGCATAAATCAACAATCAACAGATGATAGTCAATGCTCATAAACTGACCGAGCATAACTAAACTAATTAACGAGGGATACCATTAACCCCTACATTAATTAGACTATACTTTAACAATTCACACTTATATAAGTTATCTCGTATAAGATCTTTAATTTTTGCAGTTATAATCACCTTCAAGTTATACGTTTATAATAATTACAAATACACTCCTCATATGTATAATACACTCAACTCATTTTAGGGTGTGGCTCACCCTATCTCTAATAAACCATACCCAACCAAAGCCAAGGTTTTCGCTTAACCTTCAACTCTAATACCATATGTAAGGTCTCAACTTTTCGACTCTCAAATGTCATCATTAATACATCCATGGTATTCATGTGCTGAAAAGATGAAAAGTTAGATAATAAAAACAAAAATAAGTAGAACAAGAAAGAAGCGAACACAACATGAAAATCTCACATGTAAATGATAATATAAACATAAAAATAATAGTACAAAGGGTAAGTCCAGTATAGAAATTTTAGAGTTATAAAACCTAAGTACTATCATCAGCCTGGACAGTTATAAGTGACCATCCTCACAAATGCTGATATATACAATATAGTAATGCAGTAAAAATAAGAATAATACGTTAAGTGAAACATCCATCTTGTCTTCTCAAGCTCCAAAGAACATTAATGAAAACCTGCCTTTCTCAAACTACTTGAAAAGGTACGTGAGGAATTTAGGGAAAACAAAAATCAAGTGTCAGACATAAGTCTAGTACGAAAAACTCAAGGAATATGTAGCTAGTATATAACAATACTTTCGAGACTGTATGGAGTGCCATAATGGTTAACCCCTCAAAATTACCACATCTAATAAGTACATAAAGTGGTATATTAGATAATGTCTAGGGTGAAAAATAAAAATAAGGAAATACCTGGAATGGTAAAAGTGATTACATTCAATAACATATCAGAGGGTATAATCAAAACAGATAAAGGACGTTCACATGATGGATTTTCCATGGAGATTTTTCGGTCAAGCCAAAATCCAATCTCCATGCACAAGGATCAAAATTTACCTTTCGAGCGCCATATATCCCTAGATAAAATATGCCAAAAGAAAAAGACAACTGACCCACAATCAAACAACCAAACCCAAACCACGTGGAAACAAGTACCATCAACTCCCATGCACAACATCAATAAACGTACTCTTAATATGGAGTTGATATACCTCAACATGGGTCAGCCAAATCCAAGATTGTGCGTCTACTACGTCTTTAGCCATTTTCGATGCCGAGGTCACGTTCGACATCTTTCATACGAGTTTTCATCACTCGAATGGAACATGAATCCCTAATTGGATTCCCACATCTCAAACAGATCTCAAAACCATACATGGAATCTGGAATCTCGAACATATCAACTTCCAAAAGATAGAACACATATCCTAGTCTTGAAATGGTTTTCGATAAGTAAAACACTTACCGTTCCCAATCCCTTTAAGAATGAATCGAAAATTTGGTCATATTCAACAATAATGACAACATTCGCATATGAAAACTAACTATCATATACTTATCACATTTTCAATATTTTCATCTCATACTATCCCTCGATCAAGGGTGAAGCTGGTTGATTGGAGCTTAATTGCTCATATCCATACATGAACGTTATTTTTAATTCCCATAGATAGACAAGCCTACTTCATCGGCGTTTATTGCCTAGCATACGAATAAATGTTTTCCATAAATGTGTAAACATAGAAAGCATGATCAAGTCACACAATGCACAATTAAGTCACATAAGCGACTTCTAATCCCCTTTTTATTTAATTAATATTAATTAAAATCGATTTCATTAGTTAAACTTCTTTTATATAATAAAACATTATTTATAGATTTCTACTATTCAGTTGTACTCTTTTCAGTACCTTAAAAGGAATTCATATACTTATCTCAAATGGTATAAGTATATCCACAAAACATTAAAAAAAAATACTGTAAACCTTTTGATTTTTCCATCATTTTCCAAAAGATTCCTTACTTATAATTTCCTTCAAAACATCCATTTTAAGGATCTAAGTACTTTCACAAATCCATTCAAAAAAGTTTAAAACTAATGTTACTCAAACATCATCACTACAAACCTAAAACCATTTAACTTATGCTTATCTTTAAAACATTTTTTTAAAGATCTAAGATAATATTTAGATAAGTTCGATAGTCAACTAAGCGACTTCCTAGTTAAAACAATTGCTTATACAAATCAATGTTCACATACTTAATTTGTTTTCGGCATTTTAAATTATACTATTCCTCGCTTAAGAGTGAAGCCAGGTAAGTTAGAGCACTGGTTGCATCAAAGCCTTGCCTAGACACTTCATTCTTGAATCTCACATGTACTCATTCGCTTAAAGTGTTAGGTATAGTATTAATGATTTCCATAAACAAGTATTTATTCCTTGTTCAATAGGGAAGCCAGTAGATTATATCTCTATTGCTCCGTCCCTAATTAATGTCAATCTTAACTGTCACAAAGAGAGAAGCCTACTTCGTCTGCTTTTAGCATAAAGTAAAGTTAATTACTTTTCAAACAAACGAGTGTATATGCATGTCCAGGTGGGCCTGCATCTAATCACAATGTATATGCATTAAGTCAAACAACCGGGTGGATGTTTAAAAATGATGGACACAGACAGATATTGTGTTATGTCGGCACTTTCATTTTAGTATATTTCTGGATGAAATTTCTCAAAGAAAGCGAAAGGTTTTTGATACCAAAAAAACAGGAAAGACTGGAAAAATACAAGGTGAATTTTTTTATCTAAACCCCAAAGCAGAGGCAACATTTTGACAATGATTTGGACTACTATTTCGTATTATTTATAGTAGATGGAGACATCTTAGGATTTGTATGAGTGTATTTTCTTCATTTGATATTTTACGCAAGCAATACATTAGAATGTGGTTAAAAAATTTGTTACTATTTCTTATTTTGACTGTGAAAACTAATATTTTGAGTGATTAAAAAATAGTTAAATTGTACCACTTTTCTGGTTGAACTTTTTCACTATATATTACAATCAATATTTCTATCATTGAACTCATTTGATATTTCACACAATTTTTCTTACAAATGTATAGTTAGTAGTTAGAATGCCAAGGACTACTAAAAATTTGATATTCTAAAATTGAAAATTCAAAGTGATAATTTTGAATTAATAAAGAAACAAACATAAGTTGAGTTTACAATATTGAATAAGAGCTTGTATGAGTCAATATATGTGGTTTGCATGGACTTCTAATGTAATTCCAGCTTCATTTACATATACGCTTTGAAGTAAACTTTTTATATTTGTTAATTAGAACCTTAATTTCCATAACACTAAAACCTTGCATTGTTAACTGTGGACACCTTGTGATGCTCAAAAAGAGTGAAAGCTTCACATTTATAGATGACCATTCAATATTTATATGTGTGTGTGCGCATGCGCACGTGCGTGTGTGCATGTATATGTATGTATATATGTGTACATGTGTGTATAGTGTGTGTGTATGACAATTACAAAACGAGTAAAAAACTCTTATAACTGCTACAGAATAACATGTCCGTGGATGCGACGCAGTGAAAAGGATGCTTGGGTTTTGATAAATGGATGCAGGTTCGATTCCTACCATTCGCTTCTCTATCCTATATAAATTTACCAGGGGATATGAGGGCTTGGATTGGCGGATGACTTTACTATACCCTCTTCAGAAGATTACTGGCCTACCGATTTCTCCTGGGTCTTCAAAATAAATAAATAAATAAATACTCTAAAATAACATTTGAACTGGCGAAAAGTAAAAAATAACTTCAAAAAATATAAAAAAACTGAACCAAAAATGATTTCGTACAACATCAAAATAAAATTAAATAAGTTATAAAAAGCAGTGGACTGCAAGATAAGCAATTTTTAAAAAAAATTAAAAATCTGAGTAGCATCACCAAACAAATAGTAGTATTGAACAACTTCAAAAGGTATATGTTCATCAACAAAACACTCAACTTCCTAGTTAATTCCAACCTTGGAATATTCAAGTTTTTCTACTAAAATCATTTGCAACACATCTTCCTTGAATTATAAAGGGAATATTTGACCCACTGCAAAGTCCTACAAATATGTTGCACTTTGATAAAAATTTAAAAAATCATCATTCCACAAACAGTCTAAAAATGATAAACCGACTCTTAAATACATCATCACCAAAATCTGCTCATTCTGGTAAGAATAACAGTGCGTGTAGCGCTGCACAACTACCATCTCTTCCTCCACCTTGTTTTCGGAATTCTTGTTCTTTCTTCCAAAACATTACCCATTAACACAGACCCCTCTTGATTAGTTTTAACCTTACAGAGTGATAAGCAGTTGAGTCCTCCATGAAATTCGATAGCCATTCCTGCTCTTCCACCACCTCAATCTACAAATATCATGTTAGTAAGTACAGTGCACAATTTTAACCCATATACATGTATTAGAATTGTAATTAGAGAAACGTGTAGGCTATCAACAAAGCTTGAAGAGTTGCAATATCCTTCATGGAAACTTGCCATAGAATTATTGTAGAATGCAAGAGTTTCTTCAATGTACATACTATCGAATTTCACAGGCAAGCCATACATGTACATGGATGATGAAATCATGGTTGCTAGCTCTTGTACTATATTGGCTAGCTAGAGATTTTGGTTTCTTACTTGAGGAGAGAGTGAGGTTTAAGAATGATACATATAAGAATAGTGAATGAAGGTGAAGGTTAAACTACTTGTACTTTCCAAACTCCTTCCTTTTTGGATTCAATTTTTTCCATATTCGCATGTGAAAGCTTGCATTTTTTTTGAACTATTGTCTATAGTAGTAACAATAGTAATAATAACAGGATATAGCTGTATACTGAACTGAAGTGAATTTCCTACTTGCATATTCACTGTTTTAACTTATTTCTTTAACCTTTCGTTGCTTGAAAGTTAGCTTGTGTTTTCTATTTATAATTACAACATGCCATCATTATCAACCTAATTAACTTTGTCACATTTACACTTTTATCTGCATATAATATTGAAATATTCTATAAATATCCAGCTAAAAAAACTCAAACAGATTGGAACGAACAAAAAGAAAAAAATAATAGAATTTGTGAATCAGTGATTATGTAAAAAAAAACTACTAAATTTTTAGTTGAGAATTAACTTTTGATCATGAGATCCCAAACATCTCAGTTTGAGGAAGAATTATATGCGTTTTCCTGGTTTGGCTAAAAATTAAATTACTATTTACATGATGCTATTTTTCAAAGTTCCATGAAAAATTATTTAAATGGCATATACTTCTATTCTATAAATTATGGTTCGTTAAAAGGTAGCAAATGTCTTCTTTGAGTGTGAATCTGGCTTCATTTAAATGTTCAAAATCTTCTCTGTATAACATAATATGACACTTTCTTCTGCAAATTATTATGACAACAGTTATTAACCTAACATATTTTATTCAGAATTTACCAATTTTCATGGTAATTAATTAGGAAACAATAAGCAAGCTAATGAAGAATTTTCGCTATTTCTGCCAAAATCATTCAAGAGAACAAAAGTAACAAATTTTATGAAAGAATATTGTAAAATATCAATGATATAATCATATAGTACAAAGTACAATGAGCATTAAGGAAAGCATTAATGTACGCAATAAGAATTAGACAATTTAAAGAACATTATTAAAACAAATAAAATACGTATTCCATCTGAAACAATTTATCCTACTTCATCAATTAGGTTGAGAAATTTCAATATTATGCATCAGTTTTCTTTCATATTTTATATTAATAGCCTTGTTATCATAGTAATGAAATGGTTTAATGTATATATAATAGTAACAGATGGCTTAAATTTGGCACAAAATTAAGTATGCAATGATAGGAAAAGAGTTACCTAAATGGAATCCAACGTAAGATTAATAAACATGTGTATAACCATGAACCTTGTAACATTGACAATCGACAAAGTTAAACTATCTGTTTAAAATAATAAACTCCATATTATTCTAAGGCACTGATCATTATGTTATACTAAATGAATGAAAAAAGAAACAAAAAACTAAGCATACAAAAAAGAATATAAAACATTAACATTAAAGTGACACTTGACCATGAAGAGATCAAATTACTTAACCAGCTTACGTCAAAGATTTACTTTCATTATCACCTTCTAGACCTCTGACTCGATTTAGCTTATGGTCACTGCAGGTGTAGGGCCTTTTCATCATTGATGTATCTTTAGTAATTGAATATTTAGATTAATTAAAATGCTTCAAGCGATAGTGAAAAAGGCCGTAGAAGGTACAGTTTGCCATTGTGGAATAAATAATATTAGCCAACAAAGTGTACTCCTCTAAATATGTAGTGAAACAAATAATAGAATATAACGGACTATGTTATCACTTTATCAACTGGTACAAAAGTATAAATCATAAATTTAAAATGAAAACAGGAATAATCTAATTAGTAACACTTTCTCGAATTTTTACAGAAATATAAATGAGATATTATTCAGTATACAAAAACGGTCATAGATAGAATCAAAATTAGTACTATCTTAAATAGCCATAGTTACGATTTTAGTTCAGATCAATTGTAAAAATTATTAATGTTAATTTTATTACATAAATCTTGTGCAAAATTGGAAAAAATAAATGAATCAATATTTAGTATACCTGTATCTTAGCAATAAACAGGGGATAAATGAATCACTGAGTTAGAAGAAGGGCCCATGGTTCGGACCGAGTAGGCAGTAGCCATTATAGTGCTAGAATGATTGTGGTGCGTTTTTTCCATGATTGCACTGGTGAATCTTGTGATGTTATTTGACAGAAGGATTATGGCGGTGAGATTATCAATCAACCATGATGTTAGAAGAACTAGATTAGTTGTGGATTCGATCTAGGTTATTCGATGGAATGCGCGAGGAAGTTGAGGGAAAAAGGGGAAGTTTGGATCCGATAGCAATAATTTGGAATGAAGGGTATGTTTGGTAACTCGAAAAGACACGGTCGAAACTAATTGATGTAATTCTCATTATTAGTAGCAAAGATAAGTAAACAACAAGATTAACACATTTTCGACATTCCAACTTAACTATTCCTCGTTCAAGAGGGAAGCTGGTTGGTTAGAGCTTTATTGCTCCATTCCTACTCGACATCAATCTTAACTCTCACAAATAGAGTAGTCTATCTCGTTGGCTATTAGTGTTAAGCCGAGTTCATTACCTTTTTCAAAACTTATACATACTTTAAAAATACTTGTAAATAGGTTTTAAATATTTATGTAAAATATTACCTGAAAATAACTAATTTATAATTTGATGAAAAAACATGTTTTATATTATAAAACCTCTTTATTTTGAAAATACATATATAATTGTTAATAGTATAATTGAAACCAATTTTAATGTACTTAAAAAAATGTTTGAAGACATATCTAAAAATGTTTGAAAAAATTGTCAAATTTAAATATCATTTTAAACATTTAAAACCATAAGAGACTTACTACAACATTTATAAATGCTCTTAAAAGTCCTTATTAAAAACAACATTGAGAAGCACGATCTTTGTGATTAGTTTTAACCACTTTAGCTAATGATTAAGACTTGAAATTTTTATAGTAAATACTACACTTATGGTACTTAAAAAACTATGGAAATAAACTCCTAAGAATATCTTTCAAAATATTTATAAAAATTCAAACCAGACTATATTTACAAAGTGTATTTATATCCATAATTTTGTTCTAGCTTTCACAACTTTGGTTCAGAATTTCTACAACTTTTCAAACCATTTATTTACTATTAATACACCAAAATAATATAAGATAATAACAAATTAAATTAACCCAAGTTAAGATCATAAATATTCAATTTATACAAGTTAAAGTTAAAAGATATCGAAGTGCACTTACAATGACTATTCTTGCTTCAAACACATTCAACTTACTTTAATTCAACATACATCCAAAAAACCATTTAAACATCATGTCAATGCCATGAAATATGTTTAAGAGGGTAATATAAATGATGTTATACTATATAAAGTTTTTCATATGCTTTCAAAAGAAAGATGGATCCAAAATTTATAACATTAACTAGTTAACGTCACTTTAACTTTGTAATTCAAACACAACATACACACACATTATATACAAAAAAGATAGTGAGATAACTCATTTAGATCGAAGCCAAAAATATGCTCAAGCACAACCCAACTCAAGAACACTTCCAACCATCACCTATCTCCTAAAGATCCAACCTTTAGCACTTCCAAACCAAGGCAACACCTTCCCTCCTCTTCCATTGCTCAAGGCCCATCTAAGATCCCCCTCCTCCTTCCTTTTCCTTCCACTTTGACTTTATAACTAAGCTTCCTAAGGTGTTATAAGGTGTTGATGAAAGTTTGGAATATATTAGATTTGATTTTATTTAGACTTGAAAAGGTTAGAGAAGAATTAATGAATTAGTGCTTAAGCACTTCTACCATTCTTATTCTCTTACCTCATTTCAAGCTTTGTTAATTTGTGATTTATTATCGAAGATGTGACCCTCCTTTTATAAGCTTGAAATGGTGTTGAATGAGCTTACTATTATCCCTCCTCTTGTGTCATGTAAGGCTCACCTGCCATCACTTCTTCTTTACATAACACTTAAGAATTAAGTCTTTCCTTAAAAGCTTATTTTCATAATATCTTTGATGATATCACCTATGAAATCATCAAAAAGGTTTATTTATATAAATGTAAAAAGTTTTTGTTTCATTTTATAAATTTCCTAAGCAAATAAGTGTACGTAAAAAAATAACCTAAACAAATACTGACGGTTAAAAAGCTGTTTATCGATAAAATGATTTTCGATCACATTATCAATATTTTTTCAAAGTGTTTGTTTTTGTTAAAAAAAATTCCAAAATAAGTTTACCAACATTAATTATGATTTAAAAGAGTTTTAACAAGATTAATAAATCATTTTAATGACATTAAATCCAAGTTAAATCCCAGATTTAAATATTTTAATAATTCGAATATTTAAATATGAAATGTTCAAAATTTTGGATCGTTATAATATAGCAATGTCAAAATCATAAAGTGTATATATATATATTCTTTAAATTAAATAGTAAAAAATGTTTTTTTTTCAATATTGAGTCGTGCTGCATATAGGTAAGTTAACATGATTTTTTTCTAACACACACACACACACACATACATACACATACAACCAATCAAAATTACGACAATATATTTACTTGTTAGAATCGTCGCTAACTAAAAAAAGTATATAAAATAAAAATTATAAATGTAAATTAATATTTATGAGCATGTTTGAAGTATACCTTATAGCCAAAGCTATAAACATACCTTAAAAGGAGGAAATTAGATCCTTGAACTAATTCCTATCCAACAGATTGTTAGTCTCTGAACCGTTGGCCACCAACTGTCTCATATTCAACTCTTTTTGAGAAAATAGATATCTTAAATACTTATGATCCATATATAGCTCGAATCAACCTCCCAAGAGGTAGTGTCTCTATACCCTCAATGCAAAAATCACCGCTGCAAACTTCAAATCATGAGTCGGATATCCAACTTCATGTGGTATGAGCTACCGAGAAGCGTAGGCAATTACTTTAACACTCTACATCAATACAGTTGCTAATCCAGTTCCACATGCATCTGTGTACACCACCAAATCTTGATTCCCATCTGAAACTACTAACATGGGCATAATGTTCAACAAATGCTTTAGCATAAGGAATGCTTCCTCACATTTGCCGGACCAAATGAACTTCACCTCCTTTTTGGTTAGCTTAGTCAAAGACGCTGCTATCCATGAAAATTCGTTGATAAATCTCCGCTAATAGCAGGTAATCTAGGAAAATCTCTTATTTCGATTACCGTCTTGGGTCTAACAGCTTCGATATTAGTTGGATCCACTAACAACCCTTTCTCTAAAACTACATAACTAAGAAACATCACTTCTTTCTTCTAAAAACGAGACATCAAAAATTCCCATTATGGAAATGCTGCCTCGATGTCTCTAGTGCTATTCTAAGATAAATCTTGTGATCTCTTTCATCCTTGGAGTATATTAAAATGTCATCAATGAACACTAACATGATCCTATCCAAGTGCTCTTGGAAAATTCGCTTCAACAAATCCACAAAGAAACCTAGCACATTAGTTAATCCGAATGGTATCATTAACCACTTGTATGAATCATAGCTTGTTTGAAAAGTCGTCAGTGGGTTATTATTCTCCGCCGCTCTCAATTGATGGAATCCTATCGCCAATAACTGGAAAAATACTTTGGCTCCATTCAACTAGTCAAATAAATCATTAATTCACCGCAAACAATATCGATTATTTATCGTCTTTTCATCCAACTTGCGATAATCGATACACAATCTTAACGACCTATCCGGCTTCTTCATGAGCACTACGGCCCTACTTAAGGCAAACTACTTGGTCTAATAAAACTCTTTCCTTTTAAGTCCACTAGCTGCAATTTAACTCCTTCATCTCGTTAGGTGTCATCCAGCAAGGTGGTCTACTTACGAGTTTAGCTCCTAGTATAAGATCGATTCGAAACTCAATATCTCGTTTCGATGGTAGTTGTATAACCAGCTCAAAAATATCTGCAAATTATCATATAATTAAAACTCGATTCAGTTCGTCTTCCCCTTTTGTAGCACCCAATGATGCAAAATTTTGTGGACTCATATTCTTAACTAAGCATACTATTTAGTCACAACTATCAGAGTATCTCAACAATATTTTCCTATCCACGCAAAATATCCTAGCATCATATCTGATCAACTAATCCATACCCAAAATAACCCCAAAATCATGAAATCAATTATATACAAATTGCAAGCAAAAGTATAACCTAGAAACTCAAACTCTAGATGGTCACATCTCATCCCCTAAGTTGCGTATCCTCCTATTGGATTAGCTATTCTTAAGAAAGTAACAAGGTATGATGGTTCTAAACATAACTCATCTTCCAAATACTGAGAGAGAAATGGATTTGACGCACCAGTATCAGATAATACTCTAACTGGTATGATATGAGTCAAAAGTGTACCTTCGATCGTACACTCACCTTTCTCAGTATCAGTTTGTCCAGAAGATGATAACCCTAAAGCGAGAAGTTTTCCTTTGTCAGCTCTGACAGGTTTTGGACACTGATTCTTATAGTTCCTTACCTGGTTACAATTGAAGAATTTCACAAATTGCTTTTCTACAACCTTATTCCCGCAGGCAACATCCGCTTTCCTTTTCTTGGCAGCTCCGCCCTTCTGAGCTCCGTTCTTCTAAAAAAGCTCTCTTCTTTCCTTGGAAACCTTTAGTCTCTACTGACTTCTCCTACCCAAAAGTAGAAAGCATTTCTTCATTCCAGATTGCCATTTTCACCACTATGTTTGATGGATCTCTAAGATGCAACATGGTTACCTTAGCGATCTCCGGCCTCAACCCCCAGATAAACTTCTTGTTTCTCTTATTCACAGCGTCATTAGTAGCGTGTCCATATTTAGATAGCTTATCAACTTAGCAGAATATTCCATTACCATCATATCCCCTTGCTCCAGTTCCATAAACTTCCTGAGCAAAGTGGACTTGGCTACTTCAAATTAAAATCTTTCCTCGAATCTCCTCCGAAAATACACCCAAGTCAATTCTTCTTAGGCACTCCTATGGTAACTCCGTTCCCAGAACAAACAGCTCCCAACAACTGTCTAGAAGCCAATCTTCTTTTTCGCTCATCATCCAGACCCAAATCATCAAACACCCTTCATAATTTAACTGCCATTTCTCCACTTTCATTACATCCTCGGTCCCCAAAAAAGGCTTACCACCTAGACTGGAGGAATCTTGACTTGGCTTGGCATAGTTATTCCCAATTGGCGCTGTAGGATTAACCGCTCCCACATTAGCAACACTTCTTCCAACTACCCTTGTAGCTGCTTTAGCCTGCATCAAATTGATGAAGAACTGATACATAGTCCCCATATCAACTAGTGGAGTTGTAGCACCTACATTGGCATTTGCACTTTGATTAGCATTTTCCTGTCGACCCTGGCTCCTTCTGTTGTTGGGCCGCACATTTCCGTTCGTTGCGGTGCTTCCACCATTTAGATTCACTCTTTCATTTCCTACCTCCATATCTTTCTTTCTCGTAAATCTACATATGAGCCTTAATGAGATAAGAAAGAATGGTCTAAGAGAGAGGTGAGAATAGAGATCGAATAAACACTTATATATTGCAAATACAAGTATGTTATAATAATGATATCCTATAACCCAATCTTATTCTATGATTCATTAGGATTATGATTTCAAAAACTCTTTAGGTTTAAATTTTTTTAAATCATAAACCTATTCTTTGATACCAACTTCTAACATCCTTCATTTTGAGAATCAAAACTAACTGTTATTGATGTTGTAGCCATCCATAGTTATTAATTCTCGGTGATAAAATGTGGCTATGTCAATCATATTAATAATCAGAAGCATACGAATATGAAAAAATTCAACAAAGTTTAATAATAAAATTTCGCATCTCATTTCACAAAAGATATTTCATATTCATTGCATAACCCCATTCATAAATCCATATTCTGAGAATTATAATTATTATAAAATACTCCAAGAGAGATATAACAAGATGTCCCCTTGGTTGTTCGGAGTTAGATATTGGCTTATACAACTTTCCCATTACATCCAAATAGTCAAAACCAAATTACACAGTGGAAATAGATAAAGCTCCTAATAGCAAGATTGCCTTCTACATGCCTTTGGAAGCTTATTCTTTTTAAGGAAACTTGAAAACTCTTACTCTCAATCTATTCAAATTAACGTTGAGGACCCTAGAGTTTAAGGGGAAAGACAAAAAATTTGGGTCGGACAAAAGTCTAATGTGAATAATAACCTACCATCTCGAACAAAATAGATATCTAATGGGACTACGCCACTAAGCAGAATGGGTATTCCCCTCACTTGTACCTTAACCGAAATACACTAACCATATAGTACGCTCCTACATCTATAATGGTTAAAACATGATAATATATTATGATGCGCAAGAATAAAATATATCCTAGATTATCCATCCTAATTTATCCGATTATCTGTCCAAATTTATAGTTTTTCTAGAGTTTCTATGAACCTATTAGTTTTTATGGACTGACTAATAACCTATCACAATTCATAGGGATAACCTATCGAACTTCATAGTTTTCATGGGGTCACTTAAAATACATTGATTTTACCAATAAACTTCCAATCATAGTTTTTATGGGTTTACTATGAACCTATTGGATCCTCTAATAACATCTCTCAGATCATCGTTTTCATGGGATCACTATGAACCTATTCATTTCTATTAATAACATGATCTAGACATAGTTTTCATGGGATCATTAGGAACGCATTGGACCCTTCTAATAATATTTCTCAAGACATAATTTTTATGGGATGATTATGAAAACTTATTAGACCTTCCAATAACTTAATAATCTTTTTATCCGTTCTGGGCACCTTATACATCTTATCTACCTAATCTCCTGGATGAAATTCTACTCATTCAGGAGATAATTTGATTTATGATCACTACTGGATCAACTAGCTGGTTATTCTACCCCTTAATACCCCAGAAAGTAGTTATGGATCATAAATAATATGAGTATGGCAATAACAATTAATCAATAATAACCGATCAATAATATTAAAACATTTGGGCTAATCCATTATTTAATTCCTTGAAACCATTTTCTCAATATATGACTAATACTTTTAATTCATATTTAAAATAAGGAAAGACATAACCCTCTATATTACCAATATCTTATGCCAAATTAAGAATCCAATTTAACGATACATGTATACTTCCAATTTCAACATGAGGTTGCCATCTTTAGATAGGTAATAAATATATCAATGCCGATGTCCATAAAATGTCGACAAAGAAGCTTAAGGCTCTCTACTTTTATTAAGAAAATCATAAAACTTGCAGCATTAAAACCCTTATCAATGTCTGTCAAGGTCGAAGACCAAAACTTAAAACCTTTAAGTCACATGGCTAACTACCAAAGATATAGAATCATCAACCTTATAAAATACAGGCCTCTTTGTCCCTTTAAAATAATTTTAGTTAATCATAAAAAACAAGACTCTTTGGCATTAAAAAGAAAAATACCGACATTGATGCTACACTACATCGTTGCTGACTTTATTCAATATAAGATTCTGAGTATATAAAGCCACTGATCTAGATGCATAATAACACCGAGACCCTCGACGTCATTATAAAACTTTCATACATAAATCACTTCAGCTATTAGACGCTTCATACATAGAGTTGAAGTCAATACAAGCCACGTCACTACCTTACTATGTAAAACAGTCGAAGTGGTTAGGTGTGGCATCATTTAAAACAGCAATGAAAATATGTGACAATGTCTATGTCGACACTAAGCTTTTAAACGTTTAACTGAATCACGATAAGGCTATGCTACCACCATCTTATGACGCCTTAGTCCACTTTGATGCCATTGGAATCACTCTATAACTGCCTAAGTAGTTATCATGTGCTTCTTTATTCATCGATGTCAACGTTAATGAATGTGGCCTCATCTTTAAGTTGGACGATGTTATGGTAGCATGGCATTGTCGTAATTCTTATGAAAACTGTTTTAATGCTACTAAAAGTAATTACTTTTCACCAAATCTAATTATTTATCAAAATATGATTAGTTTACAACAAAACTTCACATTTTCTTTTCAATTTACTGCCACATTCAATTTCTAAAATCCAAGACATATATTAAATTAGTTAATTAATTATCCTTTTAAATGCTTATCTAGCATAATAATTTCATAGTAATTTCAAATCACTTGAAAAAAAATCCCAAAAATTCATAGAAATTTAGAAAATATGATATTATTTATCCTATAGAAATTTTAGGGTCAAAATATTTATTTAATTATTTTGAACAATTAAAATCCAAATACAACTCAATTTCCTCCTTAAGAAATTCATAAAATATTCTCTTTAATTTGGAAAATTATGAAACTAAAAACCCATCTCCAAAATAATATTTTACTTAACATATATAACAATTAAATCATTTAGAGATTAATATCTAGGCTTACCTCAAAACCCATTTAAATAATTTTATAAAAATTCCATAAATCATTATTCTATCCAAACAATGATATAGTCAACATGGCATAACATATCATCAAAAACAAATCAATCGAAGCAATATTAAAAAATAAATAGGTATAAAATGAGATGTTTGTTGTTATTCACTTTGATTTTGATAATAGAGTTGAGATTTGATGAGTGCTTTAGTTTCCCTAACTTTGCTCTTGAATGTCCTTTAGATTTTTCGTGATTTCCCCCAAAATGTCCAACCTCCTTATATTTTATTGCTTCTTATGTTTTGTGAAAGCAAGAATGACAGAGGAGATGGAGGTTGACGGTATATTGGTTTTTTCTATTCCTAAATTACGCTCCTACATGTCTGTTATTCTTAAGTCATAAAACAATTTTATAAAGTAATTAATTAGTAAATTATGGCTCGACCATGTTGATTATCAAATCTTAATTCCTTATCACAATACAGATAACGTTATTCTACTTAATTTATCTAATTAAATATCTTAAATAATGTTAATTAAAATTAGGGCGTTACAAGTCCATAATATCTTTTATATTTCTTATCTTAGAAAGTGTATTCGTGATCCAGAGACTACCATCACCCCAACTGCATTGGAAGATTTAGTCGTGGAACCGGAGATGACTATTAATAAGCAACCAGTTTGTATTATAATTAGGGATGAGAAGAAGCTAAGGAACAAGACAGTCAGATTAATAAAGGTCCAATGGAGTGACAATGAAAAAGACTACACTTGGAAAAACAAAGGACAGGATTAGAGACACTTGTGCTGATTTGTTTTAATGGTATGTTTTATATCTGTGTTATATGTTGTTAAGTACCTTATTGTAATTTTAATGATGAAATTCTTTAAGGAGGGGAGTCTGTAACACGTCTAATTTTGATTAACATTATTTGAAAATTTGAATAGATAAGTAAAATAAAATAGCGTAGGATGATAAAGGAAGACGAAATTTGTTCCTTTAATAGGTCATACCTTAAGAAATGAATTAATAAGAATGCTTATAAATTAGATAAAAAGGAAGAATTCATGCTAAATGCAAAATAGGAATAGGCCATAATTTCTAAACATAAACCTTTACATTCCTTCTCCCGCATTCACTTTCATTCATACAAACCTAAACTAAATCAAGCTCGATCAATGTTGAGAGCATTAAGAAGAAGAAAGGCTAGGAAACAGATTAAAGCTTAAGGGAAACAAATTCAAACTCAAATCTTAAGTTCCTTCATCAAATCAGGGTAAATAATGATATCTATCTCTAATATTCTTGTTTAATTTCGGTTTTAGGATTAAACCCAAATATTATGATTGATATTATTCCATGTTTGAATGTTTAGAAGATTAAATGCTTTATGATGAATTATTGAATTTAATTATGGAATTCTTAAATAGGTTTAAGTGTGAAAACCTATCATAGGATGTCCAAATAACTTAAAATTTTGATATGATGTTAGAAATATTATTTTAGAAGTGGATTTTTAATTTTATAATTTTTGAAGTAAGTATGAATATTTTGCGATTTTCTTAAGTGAAAAAATGGTTTATTTCATATTTTAATTATTAATTGATTAAATATTGTTTTTGGCTCCGAAATTTTTACTTGTTAAATAATATATAAAATATAATTTATTGTGATTTTTCTCAATTATTTACAAATTTATTGTAAACACCTAATGATTATATCAAAATATTAATATAAAATGATGGTTTGCAAAATTAGTTTGGGAAAGATAAATCTGCTCTATAATAGTTTTTTGAAAAAGATTTTAATAAAGAAAATTACTATCCAATATGAATTTGACAAATAAAATGAGTTTGTGAAAAGATATTGGTAGAGAAATAAAACAGCTTTTATGATATTTATCAACGTTGCCATGTTGAAGTCATTAATGCCAGAGGCCGTGGTGCCCCTGTTAAACGATGTCAACTTAGTGAATGCACAAGATATTACTTCTAGGTGATATGGAATGAATTCATTTGGGTTGGAGTCGATGCCGACATGCAAGCTAATAACATCATTGATGCCACGTTTATTCTCTATGTCGCATGCCTATATGCTGCATTTTATATAAAAGGGCATGATGCCGCATGTTTTCTATACCGACGTCGACTCTATAAGGCAATGATACCACTTATTTTCATATCAGCTATAATGGAGCTGTGTATTTTTGTATCAACTATAATGATGTCGGGTGTTATCAACCTCGGCCTTATTGATGCCACGTTTTTCTTTAAGACGTTGACGCCTCCAGTCACTAATGTTACCGTGCCCATAACTTTAAGTTTTAAAGTCTTACCCTATGCAAACCAATAACAATGCCGCCTATAGTTTGACAACCTATATATGCGATGTAATCAGTTTTGGCTCCATGGCCTTATACTTTATAGATCAAAGGCTTTAACACGATTTCGTTAAAAAGGAATGCGATAATTCCATATAGGCAATATTGATGCCGTGTTTTATCACTGTACAAAGATAATGATCTGGCTTTATAGCCTATGATTTTGAGGTGAGATAACCTCTAAGTGCCTTCAAAATTCATAAATGATATTTTATAAAAGCATATATCTTAGCATGATAACCTAGATAAAGCAAAGGGCTATATTTTTTTTTTGTTTTAAAATATGATTCAATGGCAAATCAATTATAAAGATATTTTTTTTTCAAGGAAGTATTAAAAAATGGTGTTTAGCCTAGAATTTTACTAAAGATATTATTATTCTTATCGCCATTAGATAAATTATGATAGTAAGAATTGACTCAGAGATTAGAAAACCAGATGGGATCGATATAGAGTCGCGCTTTATACTTCAGCTGTCAGCCTCTAGCTAATATTAGTCCAAAATTCTAGTACATAACGCTTCGTCAAGGGTAAGGCTAAAAGTAGGTTTACATACAAAATGAAATGCACAAAGTTAAGACAGTTTATTGGTTAGCCCGCAAAACCATTAGGATCAGGGTGACCTAAGGAATAGTAATTTTCAAACAGACCGTCCACTTTCCTTCTAACGACAAGTTAGAAAATTTTGTATATCTGGTAGGTCCGAGCCAACCATATAGGTTTGTAGTTACCTTGAGAAAACTTTAATGTTGGGACAAATAGTCCACTAATTTAGATAGATTAGTCATGATTTCCCAGGTTGCATGCATGCATATGATTGTTTATATTGTCTAGTTTAACCATTATGGTTGCAAGTGCTTGATTTCCAAAAGATCTATTGTAGAGGATACTAGTGAGTGAAAAACCCATTCATCTCAATGGCGTGGTTTCACTATATATATCAATTAATGGGGATCGCATATTATTATTCATATCAGACTTTTTGTTTGACCCGAAGTTTTTATTTTTTCCCCTTTAACTCTCGGATACACAATTGATTAGTCTAAGGGTAAGCTTTACAAGTTATTTAGGTTGGATGAATAAAGGTTCTAGAGATGTGCAGGAAGTAGATCTAACTATGTAGGGATCTATCTATATACATTATTTTTCGCTGTGAGAAGTTTCATTTTTATTGGAATGCATGCAATAACAAATGTTATAACTGTCTAGCTGTAAACTCTGATCAATCAAGTGATTAAATTCATATTTCACTCTTGGGGTATTATATAATATTTATATTTTATATGACCTAGGTAATGTTTGGGATTATGTAACGAGTATGGAAAATTTTATTTGAAATGAAATCATGTTTAAAAAATTTCATATTCTTATGCTTTTAATTTTATGATATGATTAACATGACCATGTTTTATCATCAGAAATTAATACTATAGATGACTGAAGCATCTGGTTGTTTTCGGGCCTCAAAATGGGTGATGTTACAGCGGCTCAGGTGTAGTTCGGAATATCCATAAGCAAATAGCGTAAACCCTTCAAAAGACCAGAAATCATACCATAACTCACTCTTCTATTGTCACTAACAAGTCAGCTAATATAATGTGACTGCCATATAATAATATACTATTATACAGATAACCCAATATACCAATGAAATGAATATAAAGATTTCACAATATAAATCTAGCACACAATATGCAATAATAATAACTAACTAACTACTAACATTCACAGTCCTAATAATAAACAGCAAAAAGAGAATACATATTGACACTCATCATTATTGATAGGTGGAGTCCACTAAGAATATTTAACATGGTCCAATGATCCTCATCCAATGTTTGAAATAAATAGAGTCAGTACTTAATTGTATTATAGACCCCGAGCCACATCCAGTGAGATCGAACTTATGTAGATTAAATCGTTCCCTATACCAAAATACGAATATCTACTACCAATGCTCATGTTGTATTTCCATTAGCCACAAAAGAGACCTATTTAGAGTCACAACTATATTTTAGACTACCCTGAAAAACCAGCACCTCAAAAGAAGTTGGCATGTAGGTCCTGTCACGGTACCTAAGAGTACAACGCAATAGTCTATGACCTACTTTAGATTGGCATTCTAATCTCTCTCTACCTCTGCTTTGGAAGCACATCTACAGTTTTTGCACCTTAATGGAACAATGGATTCCTTTCGCAAAACTGATGCTATCCGAATCCTAAACTTTGCATTGTATCCCATACCCATGTGAATCTTTTCATACCCCGTATCGAAATATGAATATCTCTAACCGACACCCATGTTGAATTTCTAGTAGCTACCAAAGAGACCTATCGGAAGCAATAACTATATTGTGGACTCTCCGGAAAACCAACCGCTTAAGGGAAGTTGGCATGTAGATCCTGTCGTAGCACCTGTCCATATAACGCAATAGTATATGACCTACTCGACGTTGGCATCCCAATCCTTCTCCACCCCTACTCCGGAATTGTGTTCGCTGGTCGTGCTTCTCAATGGTGTAATGGATTCCTTTATAAAATCGATATCATCTAATTGTCTATGGATAGACAATCTAGATTCAAGCTACCCTCGCGTACACTATTTCTACACGTATACACATCACCAGAGTATTATCATCCCCATATGGATCATGATATATTCTTGAAATGCTTTGCATTACCCGTTTGCCCCCAAGTCAGGCATACCAAACCAACATATATAAATCGCTCAAACCATTCATCTTTAATTATATATATATATATATATATATATATATATAACTTTAACCACATATTTATGCATCCATATAATATATTCCATCCACTATTCGCTAACCTCAATTTAGGCATACTAAACTATAATTATGCTTGAATTGCAAATGGATAAATCATGCCGCATTTCCATTAGCTACCAAAGAGACCTATTGAAAGCCATAACTATGCTGTAGACTCCCCTGAAAACTAGCATCTCAAAAGAAGTTGGCCTGTAGAGCCTATCACAACACCCATCCATGCAACACAACTGTATATGGCCTAATCTAGATTAGTACCCAATCCTTCTCTATCCTTGCTTTAGAACTGCATTTGCAGGTCGTACATCTCAATGGTGCAATGGAGTCCTTTTACAAAACCAATATTTTATTTGATCGTTACTAATGCATACATATCCCTTTATGTTGCATCCAAATCTCGAGTAGCCTAATTTTCTCATTGTCAAGCCAAAACATTGCGCCAACTCATGTTCAGAACCAAGGAAAGAACCCCATCAACTCGCCTATCAGTCGTATTATAACTTAACATCACTTATTTTTTCTATTTAAATTATGTTTAGCTATCAACTAAGACCTTAAAATATTATATAGCTCATGTATATATTTCTATATATATGTATGCACATATATCACGAACTATTTCTTATGGTCCAAAGTTAAATCATGCATCTACCTGAGGTGGAGCAGACTCTTTGCCTTCATATGCTCCTTCCAATCGTGCACGTTCGTCGTACGTGACAATAAAATCAATTATTGTCATAATCTCATATTCGATTGGCTCTTGATGTTATCCGTTGTCTTGATATTTCCATATAGGAATAGTTTGTGCTCTACATTCCTTGTCTCAATTGCTTCCATGACCACTTACTCAAACACCTTAGTGATCATTATCGATCACATCAGCAACGCTTTACTTTCGCATCTGATTAGTAATAAGATATATATATCTCTATCATCCATATAACAACAAATTAGTGCTTAAGTGATTTATAACTACATTATAAATTAATATCAAATTCATCTAACTCTATTCAATACGAATAGAATATAATATTTATATATAAGGGATCTTAAGAAATTATCCTGAATATCTACAATAAAATATATACTAATATTTCTATCACTAACACAATTACAAAATTAGAGATTGATTAATTTCTAACTATGTTATAAATTAGTATCAACTACATCTAACTCTATTCAATACGAGTAAAACACAATATCTATATATATGAGATCCTAAGCAATTATCTCGAATATCTATTCAAACAAATCCAATCAAACAAGGGAATAATTACCTATATATATTATTCTACCTCTTCTAGGTAATATTTTTGTAATATATATAATTATAGGGATTTATACTAAAATATAAATTCAGAATTATAATTCCTCTCACTTAACCCGTATATTATTTATTGCCCAAATCTACTCTAACCCTATACCATTTGGAGATAATCTCCCTATAAATACAAAGGTGAAGATTATGTCTCATTGGACCTCTCACGCAAGATATATGAATTTTATAAGAATTCGAAATATAAATATTAATTAATTAACTTAATTGATTAATTAATCCCTAATTACTTTTCATAATCCACCTCCTTCCCTATTTTCCTATGCATAAAATGTCCGTATCTACCCATACACATGCCTCCTTCTCTCCCTAAATTCTCCACCTAAACTTAACGATCCATTGTGTTGTATGCTCCAACGCACTCCTATACATGTGCTCTCCACAATGGTCCCAAAATCGACAAATCCAGAGCCCTGGGTCAAATCGCAACCTGATCATCCCATCATGATGCCGCTATTGTCAAAACGCCTCATATGGTGTTGCACCGTCCATAAAATCTCTCATTCATTCATCTCCGCAAGAGAAGCCAAAGACACTCATTGTTTCACCCAACTCCACCTCTAGCTCCTCCAAAGATGAACCCTAGTCGATGGTGACAAATATAAGTCTCAGCCAAACACTACCACACACCCTAAGGACACCACGGATTTCGAAGCTCTCGCCTCCCAAAGTTCCACAGATCCGACCTTATTAATTTTAATGGACCGAAGCTCTCAATTCAATTTGAGTAGGAGGAGCGGCTAATTTTTGATAGGAGGAGAAGATAGAAAATGAAAAGGAGAAATGAAAAGAAAATATATGAATGTGGGATGTGTGTGTGTGCATGTAAAATAAAAAATATATAGTTTATTTGATTTCTCAAATAAATCGCCACCTGTTTCAAGCTTGTACGATCCCACAAAGCATCTGATCGTCACAAAACTCACCTGTACACATTATCTCATTTTCCAATCTCGATGGTATAAATTTCATGCTATCGGGAAAAGCACTTTGGGATTATAATTTTATGCATTTTGAGGTCGTTTTGATCATCGGATCATCTGATTTCAAAATTTCTTCAACCGTACATCTCATAATGAAACCTCATTCCAAAATCATAAGTCATCACCCGAGATCACACTGGATCTGACTGGGCATATATTTTTATAAAATATGTATAACAATATGTAAATCGTAAAGGTACCATTACTCCAAATTTAGCAATATTTATATACATTTTGATTCGCGATGTTATTCGGAATCAAGGAAAGTGGCCTCGAGTCCTAACTCGACCATATGCGAAAAGTCGTATTTTTAGACTTTCAATTAACTAATGAAATTAATTATTTAAACATTCTATCATCAAAAATACATGCTATTGTAGAGGCACTTTACTTGAAGTGATAACGATTTAGGCCTTTTTCATTATAGTATAGTAGTAAATTACGACAGTCAAAATGCAATACATCTGACTGAAAACCTAATGTTTAGCTCAAAGACAAAGAACATAAAGGTAAGAGTCTTTTTTTGTCTCTATGAATGAAGAAAAGTAGGTACATCTTTAGAAGATCATGCAGATGAGAATGCACTCGACATGTTCACCGGGTCATTGCATGTTGTAAAGTTCAAGCATTGCTCAAACTTGATCCGCTTGTTAACGTGATAGGTGCCACATGGTGGCACATGGGGAGAGTAACTTGGTAGATAAAGACGTTTGTTTTCATTATGGTGATTAATAGGTCCTACATGGAGATGGTACTTTCAACACTTTGTTGGCGGGTGGTGGCCTTGTTGGAGTTCGTTAACAAAGTGTAATATGAGATGGCCATGCCGAAGCACATTAGAGAAGTATCAACAGTGTCTTGTCCGAGAGTTGCTTGGAGTAAGAGGATTTATATGGAGTTGGTAGACCTGCATGGAAATATAGCATCAAGGTGGAGATTGTTAGATTTCAATGATATAATATTTTCATACTAAAGAAGATTTATAAGATATTGTTATTTTGACAATACAATATTTTCAATTATAGAAGATTTGAAAGATATTTGAGTTAATGTGAAATAATGACCCAATATATTGCCTTTTTATTGCATTAAATAAGGCAATGAAATATCTACATGAGAAAGAGAATTATTTTTAGAGAATAAAGAAATTAATTAATTCTCTAGTCGAATGATTAAAGAATGCATTTTATCAGACGCATGCATATTAAAGGAACCTTGAAAAATCAAATAGATAATAGGTTCCCATATTAATAGGAGAACTGATGAGGCATCTATTTATAAACATAAATCAATTATTTCAATCCTAAGTAATAATCTCTCCATAAATATAGTCATTCTTTAGAGATTCGAAGAATCATCTCAAGTAATACTTTCTCCATATTCTTCTTCTTAATCTTCATTATCAATCATGAAATTTCTCTTTACATAGAAAGTAATAAAAACCCTTCTACCCAAAGTGGACGTAAACTAGCTCGCGATAATGTAACTAATATTAAATTTTGTTTGTGATCTTTTTATTTATTTATGCATCTATGATCTATTGTTGCCTATTTTTAGGATATCTATTGCTATTTTTTAACGCACTACAACATGATCTTATTGCTTCTGTGTGCATTTTGATTGACTTACAATCATTTATGTAAATTTACCCCTGCACGAAGATTGTAAATGAAAATTTGTAATTGAATCATTTTGTTGTAGTGCTAAGACGTTTTACGACTTATCTAGATTTGTGCAAGGTAGAAGATCAATCATGGCATCCTCGGATAAAATAACCTAGATTCTCTAATTTGTTAATTATTATGTTGTATATAACGAATACTATTCATCTATATCCTTGTTGGGCTTGAAGGAATTTTGTTTGTTTTAGAAGAAAATGAATTTCAAAATAGAAAAATAGTTATGTTATTCTTCATATACATTCTTTTGCATAAGCATAAAGTAAATATGATTAGTAGAACCAAATAATTTTTATTCATGAGAAGTTCCGCACTATACCACCTTGCTCGGTTTACCAAAAAGTGTGTGAGCTTGTGTATTACCATGTATGGCTCCCTCCTTAATACATGAGAAACTATTTGTTACCCAAAGGGTATAATATGACTTTTAAAAATTTATATTTAAATACAATTTTATCATAACATCCCAAGATGTGTAACTATGCCCAAATTAGAAGCTTGAAGAAACTTCTCAATTGTTTTTTATAATTAATTTTTATAACAATATTTTCAATAATAAGTTAGGCATTAGGACTTCGATGAGTGTTTAAGTGAGAAGCGAACCTTTATGTACATATAAGTGAGTGGTGAATATTTAAGGAAAAATTGGGCAATTTGGGCTATGTGTAAATCATCCAATGGGAAGAGTAAACAATTGAAAATGGTTTATATGCTCATCCGTATTGTTTTGTGCTTAATATGTACATACATACATACATACATACATACATACACATATGCTATGCAGTTAAAGCACTTAGCGGTTCTATAGGGTTGAGGTGCAAAACGTTATAACGTGGATATAGCGGAAAATAGCAGACGTACAAAAAACTTCATTAGATATAAAACCAAATACTCAAAGTTAATTTATTCTCATTTTCACATCATTTATGTTGAAAAAAGAAATACTATTTAATCTTATATAACAAAACTGAAGAATGTCATGACTTATGCTGTCCAGATTTGGTGGCATAATAGATTTCTAACTCATATTAGGCACTTGTGCCATATAATTTAGCATTTACACTAACTTTGTTGATTTGGTTGAAAAAAAACTATTCAAGTTTTTTATATTAATGTTGCTAAAATGGATGATATGAAGCTTCGATTTAGTAGGTGTATCGAAAAATAGCGGGGCTTAAAGCGAGCCTACTATTTAATAACACTAAATTGAAATAGCGTAGCGGTCGAAGAATGCTATCTGTCATAGCAGGGATATTGTGAGGCTTTAGCGGAGTTTTAACTACACATTGTGTACACACACAAATATTCCGTAGGTGTGGTGCAATGGAGAAGGGATGCTTAGGTAAGTAATATATCTAGTTCGAGCGCGGCCTTGTACGCACTTCTCGCAAAAAATAGAACTTGAGAATTATATGTGTCATGGGTTGAAGTAGACATGCACAACTTAATTCTTCTCTGAAGTTTACTGGTCCATCGGGTTCTCCTGAGCATATTCCGTGTGTACATATATGTGTGTGCACGTGCGTGTGTAGAAGCGGTTACTTGGACAGAGTTAAACGCAAAATTTGGCACAAGAAGTGCGGATCATTGGATTTGTTATGTCAAATTTTGTGTCACCATTTTGAGGTTTCTTATGTCAAATTTTGTGCCATCATTTTATATCCAAATAGAATTTTCTATATATATATATATATATATATATATAAATATATATATATATATATATATATATATCCAAAATTAGTAAGTGCATGTGAAATATGTACATTTATGGGTTTATGCTTACAAAGTATATTATATGTTTCAATTTGGGTAATATTTGAAAGTTATTAGTTTTGGTGTTTGACTCGATTTTTTTTTATGCTTGTGTCATCTCGGTGTACTCTTGAGTTGAGTAGTTCGCGAGGAACAAGTGTAGATTAAAATTTATGTTTTGTGTACAAGTAGGTGTTTAAAGCTTTTATGTGACATATACATTTAGTGAGCATATATTTGATGTTTCTAAGTGCTCAACGTGCGAGTAACTTTAATGTTTGGATGTTTCTTTAAAGTTATTTTACTCGGTGAGATGCAACGATATTTTATTTATATCGTGGCATCGTTACACATTTGTATGGATAAACACGTGAAAATTTTGCGTGTCTAGACGGGTGTTAATCATGGTCTTCCATTCATATTTCATCCGAATGGAGACACATCTAATTAAATCCGACTGAAAATTGTTACAATTAAAATGGGTAGAATAAACATACATACTTCAATGAAAGGTTTGCAGGTGGATGTTCAGAAGTGTGTGATTTTGAGTAGTGTAGAAGGTGATATTGTTTTCTAAATAGAATTGGCCTTGCTAAGAGATGTTAAACATCATTGTTTGCAGCCAAGGGTTCTATGTTTTGATCTTTTTACTAAGATTTCACCCATATTGTTACCATCAATTCTTGGCTAAGTGACAGAAGGCATTGCTCTTTTGTATGTCAAAAGCACAAAAAGGGGAGGAACATATTCTTATTCCACCCTCGTCCTTAAATTCCCTTCCCCATTTTTCGTATCCCTCTATGTCAAATTCATCTCAGCCAAATCAATCTTTGTATGATACGGTTATTTAAATATCACTGTTAGATTCACTCAGCGATTAAATCATACGATGCAGGGTTGTGATTTAATTGGGCATATGGAAATATTAGAATTGAAGACAGAGGAATTGAGCTAATATCATGGAGGACCACTAGATTCATTACAATGAACATGCTTATAAAAAATAACACTATGCACCAACCTCCACTAACGCCCTTGCATATTCCACTCTGGACCTATATTTAGTTACATCATCATGATCTAATGGTTCACCAAAAGTACTTGCTAGCTCAGCTATAGCCATAGCTGTATTGCTAATTCCACTAGTTTTTGATTCTCCTCAAGTTAGATAATGCCCGATATCAAATTATCAATACTGACTTTCAAGTACTAACTGCATTCTATAATAAGAATCATCTGTCATCCATCTATTTATTTATAATAATGAATATACAGCAAAAGTAAAATTCCTTTAGACTATATAGTTTATACAAAGTTTCTTCCACTATAAGCTTTTGCAGTGAATCAATACTAAAATAAAAAATAAAAAATCACCCCTTTAAAGAAAGGTAATGGCTTTAATGCTTTTAAGCTCCTCTAAACCAAGCCGTTTGTTTACTTATTTCCTCCTATGATCCTATCCCCACTATTTGCACACTAAATTTGATGATCTTCACTAGGTATGAAGAAACTAAAAAAAAAAATTTTTTATAAGGATGCATATAAAATTTGGTTCCAAGTATCTGGAACACCAGCTATACACCAATGGCTGCAATCGATGCCTTGATGATCTCCGCTATATGCAGATGGATGCCCATCTTTTCTTAGTTGAGACAACAAAGTAACATCTAACAAATGTGCAGGTCTCGACATTGAATTTATCACATTTTTCACAATTGCCTGTGCTGGAAGTGAGCCTCCTGGATAATTTGACCCTGGTATGGGTTGAGTTTGTTTGTTGCAGTTTGATTTTGGATCTCCCCATTCTCTTCCTCTGTTTATATTTTTCATCAAGTTGTATAATAAGTCAAAGTAATATATAAGATTATTCCAAGTTGTAGTGTTTGACACAATGGACTGCCTAACAGCTTTTATGGATGAACTTGTTTGTCCTGGACTTGATTTTATTGTATAATTTGATTATAAGTATGGTCAATTGTCAATTATTGTCAGTGTACTTTTATTTGTGTTTCTATTGCAGTTTGCAACATGACATTAAATATTATTTCATTACTGTTGTTACATGTGCAATGGTGGAATGTGACCCATAGGTTTATATGACTATTTAGTTTATTTTTTGAAAATTTAAAAAAACGTAGTACTTAGTATTTTGTAAATTCAATTTCCCCATGAACAATTTGCAAATTTTCTTAGAAGAAAAAA
Source organism: Allium cepa (assembly GCA_030765085.1). Taxonomy (NCBI): domain Eukaryota; kingdom Viridiplantae; phylum Streptophyta; class Magnoliopsida; order Asparagales; family Amaryllidaceae; genus Allium; species Allium cepa. Next base: position 68,527,827 of record CM060935.1, read on the forward strand.
AAAAGGTTTCCTTCCTGAAATTTCAAATTTTGTAAATATATTTTTCAGGAAAAAACTTTAGTTTTTTCTTTTTTAGTTACTTTTTTCAATCCATTTTGATTTCCTTAAAAAAATATTTATGGGATAATGAATCTTTCTTAATTTGTCTGGAGTCTGGTGAATTTTCAATTTTTTATATCTGTTTCATATTTTTTTGAAACAAATTGAACTTTTAACCCATTTTTTTAAAGGAAAATTTCACAATTTAACAAATAATTAAAAATATAATGAATTTTATTTTTATAATTTTGAATATTTTAGATTTCTTTTATAAAATAAATACCTGAGACAGTTAATTATATATATATATATTTCTTGAAAACTCAGAATAAATATACAAATTATGGTTTGAAAGATTCTAAAGGGAAAATCAAAAGGTATGATAGAAGAGAAGAGAATTAACCAGACATATACTTTTTAACCTTGAAAATATGAAAAACAATATCTTTTATTTTTTCCAAGAAATGAAAATTAAATATAAAATTATAAGGAGTGGACTTACAAGTAATGAGTTGGTGAGATTCCCTGGAAGAAAACCTTAGTTGTACTTGAATCAATATTGGCATCCACCCAATTTGCCCATGTACTCATCCCTTTGGAAAATGCAACTAACCGATCCATATCTTGCATTACTTTACCCCCATATTCCACATAGTCCCAACTGCACAAAACATATACACATATTCAAACGAAATCCTAATGTGTGTGTGTCTATATATATACATATAAAAGAGAAAGATACACATACGGTTGGCTAGCTCCAGTATGAGTCCACCAATGCCAAGTATTAAATATAAGCAAGTTAACACCAAGCCAGGCATTGCTACCACTGTCAATATTATCCAGTTTCAAAACTCTTCCTATGGATTCTGCTTGAATATCAACTATGTACGTCGTTCTATAATACATCACCGACACTCCATAATCCTGCCAGAAACATGAACAGTATGACTAACTTTTCCATTATATTTGTTTACATGTGAATTCCTATTCATGACACATGTAAAAATCTAGTGTTTGGGTAGAAGACAAATTTTGTATGTTATGATATTGGTATCCCGTGACATGATATATTGTATTATTCTAGTGTTGTGCATTAACTGGAAAATTGTGTAGCTATCATGTAGCGAGGCTGTAATAAGAAAATGTATTGGAAGTCAGGTTTATATATACTTTCTAGTGCATTTTTGTAGCTTATGTAGCTTCTTGTTGAAGACAGCTATAGATTCTCGTGAGTTAAGCTCATGTTCTTCTAGGGGGGCTTCATGTGAATCTTATTTCTTTGTTTCTCTATTTTTGGCTAATAAATAGATTTATGACATAACCATAATCTATCATTAAATACAATGGATTAGTAATATTATGGTTCTTAATATGTTGATGTCCTAAGAAATATAATGCATTTCTTTATATAATATAACTAAATTGACCAAATTAATTATTTCTCAAAACTTCCGGTTGTTTAGAAAAAATATTGAAAGTTTCTTTGTATCCACAATTCATTCAACTATGCATTATTGGATAATGGGCTATTCAATCAAAAACGGTTGAACTTGCACATCAAATGCATGTGTTCACGACAATTAGTAAAATGTAACTATCATTTATCTTGTATAAAAATAATTCTACTGGTACATACCTGAAATACAAAAAATGTATAAATAATTAAATATTCAATATTCAGAAAAGACAGATGCAAATACGAACTTGTAGTTATTCCGTATTCGAATTCGAATATGTATTTTGTCAAAATAATAGTTTGTATTATATGTATGTTAGAACAGTAAATGAAACATATTTGTCTTTTTGTCAAAGTAATAGTTTGTGTACTGCATGTACATAACTGCTGATTCAACATTCAAAACTATTTTTTATCATGGTACTTTCCATCATTAAACTTAAACAATTTTATTTTAAAATAATTTTTTTTATTTATGATTTTATACTTTAATTGCTAGCAGATAGAATAATATTTTAAAATAAAAAGTACCGGTTCATAATTCCATAAAATAATACATGTTCTCCATATTAACTTATAATTCAGAAATAATTAGTTGAACAACTATGCCATTATTTAAAGTAAGGAAATCTTCCTTTTCAATTCTTTCCTTGATGGAAAAATGACCATTCATTGAAAAATTACCTCAAAAAATAAAAGATTGCTTGAGTTTCCACAACTTTAGTAAATATAGTTTTTCTTCCTGTAAAAGAATAGTATGAAGGACCCTTTTTTATTTTACCAAAAGGGAATCTGGTATCTTCCGAACAGAAGAATCTGAAATATATTTGATTTAGAGAGAAAAAGATTCGTGAAACTTCTTTCTTAAAAAAAAGGACAAGAGGAAATAAATACATACAAATAGAACAACAAATTTTGCAACTGGAGAGGCGGCTATCAATAGGAGACGTATGTTAAGAAATAACTTAGCAAATTGATATTATAGGTAAAGATTTCACCTAACCAAATCATTAATATATCTGGACTAATATTCTACACTAATTAATTATTCTACGAAAACATAATACTATATATGAAATGGAGCAACACCACATTCATATTAATACGAAACTAATTAATTTAATATGTGGCCCCAAAAGGCAAAAAGAGCAAACATGCTCGGTTACCTGCCACAATGTCTGTCATTGGCATGTGGTAGTGGCAATAGAAATAAACATACTATCAAAACAGTTTTGGTATGCATACTCTCCTTAAAGCAACTGCAACTCATACTTGCCTTTTTATTTGTTTAAACCGTGTTAGTTTAATTATTTTACAATTTCTAAATTTGTAAGTTGAACATGGCGTTGCTGCCGTGGTCAATAATAGAGCAAGTAGCATGCACACTTGTTTTTCGCATTTTTCATTATCAAAACATGATTGCCTTAACTTAAAATAGTCTACAGCGATTAATAAACAATTAATCAGTACCTCAAATCTAACTATAGACAGTGAACCGGTTTTCCAAGTTGAAGTCTTGGAATTTGGCACAGAAGAGTGAAGCATGCAGGTTAAAGACTGCCATTGATTAAGGCTCAAAGAATCCCCTACAAACATTATTTTCTTCCCTTTATATCTTGTCAGAAAATCTTGACCATTAAATCTGCATTTAAAATATATACCATATACAGTGTTACATATACTTCTGAATACTGGGTATAATCTTTCTCAACGATCAAGTTTTAATCTTGTTGTAGCCTGAACTATAAAAAAACGTTGTATATGTTGAAAAAAGTGAATAATATGCTATTTTTAGCCAAAATAAAAAAGGAAAAAATAAAAAATAAAAACCTGGGAAGCTCACAGCCATTAGGCTTCCACTTGTACTTAAGGTAGAGCTTATCGGGTCGGCCATATTTCTGGCAATTGAACTCAGGATCAACAAAGGGACAAGTCGACCCATCATAAAGTGGGTATGAATTATCAATGACCCAACTGCCTTGAAACATATTGCAATTGTCACCACCGCTTGCTGGAGTTCTTCGTTTTCGGCTAGCTATAGCTCGGGTATTGCGTCTGTTACTATTTGATGTTGCTGATAGAGTGTCATTGATAGCGTTTGATGATACTATGAGAAATATGAAGAAAACTGCGTATTGGAAGACAACATTGTGGCATGTTTTGGTGTCCATGGAGGATGAAGAAGAGATGAGGAGGGAATGGATATGATGGGCTGGTTTATTTATATGGTTGTTATGATGTAGAAAGGGATTATGCATTTTGATTTTAAATTGAGTAAGAATTAAAGGAGATTGTGCGTAGTCAAAACAAACCATAATTAAGTATATTTTCTAGAGAGAGATTTTTCTTTGCATTTGTATAAATGGGAATTATTTACAAGTTTAACGCTATCCATGTTATTTATTACTTCAATTAGTAGTATCAGATTGTTTCATCAAATGAAATATGCGACTACACCTCCAAATGGGGACCCATTGGATGGATTCTTTTTTTATTTTTTATTTTGACAAGACTTCATACTTTTAAAAATAGTTTTTATCAGAAAGTATGATTTTAATAATTATCTTACACTCAAAGAAAATCATAAAACCTTTAATTTAATTATTTTATATGTGTACTTGTTACATGATTTTCTTTTCTTTATGATTTTTTGTTTTCTCTAAAAGTTTAGTATTTAAGTTTGTCCTCTCTCCTTTTTTCTTCAAATTCTAGTTTATTAGAGACTTATGATGTAGTTCTTAAAAAATTTAAACTCTGTAACATTACTTTTACCAAACTAGATAACTGATAGCAAGAATTTTTTTTTAATCATAGACCAATAAAAGGAGTTTTGCAAACATAGATAAAAAATTAAATAATATTAGGTACACTACATAAAGAAGATGATTTACCGACGTCAAAAAAGCGTTGGAGGGGCAGTGACATATGACCTCCCGATGTCATAAGGGGTATTGGTAGAAAATGTATTAGAAATTTTATTTGGACATCTAAAATACGCTTCTCATGATGTTGTTGCCGACGCTTTATAAACGACATTCATCGACGCCTTGCCAACACTATACTGTTGACATCATTCTGACACCATCTCGACTACTTTGTAATAGTAAAAATTGGATTTTTCGACGTCCTGTCGACGCCTATGCTGAATCATATCTGCTACATTTCCCACTTCAATTACAAATTGAAATATATACAATATATAATAACACATATCAAAAATTCATATATTATATATTAAACCGTATAGACAAAAATGTCAATAATAATACAGGTGATTTAACAACCAAACAAACGTAAACTCATATAGACACAGATGATCTTACAAGAAAACTGCTTGCATTGGCATCACTACAACAAAAATACCTTATTACAACGTCTTTTTTACAATGGGTAATGGATGGCCGTTGTAATAGAATGTTATTACGATGGTCCATTCAGGCCCGTTGTAATGGATGTTCTATACAACCTTCTTTTTACAACGGTTAATGACTGTCCGTTGTAATAGCATGCCTGTTGTAATATAATGCTATTACAACAGCCCATTCTTGTCCGTTGTAATAGATTCCAATTTTACAATGGTACAAAATGTCCGTTGTAAGAGATGCCAATTTTACAACGCTTATAACGTCCGTTGTAATAGATGTCAATTTCACAACGGGTTAAAAATGCCTATTGTAATAGGTGTCAATTTTACAACGGCCTAAAAATGTCCATTGTAATAGTGCCAATTTTATAGCGGTCATAAAATGTCCGTTTTAACCGATGCCAATTTTACAACGATCATAAAATACATGCTGTAATAAATGTCTGTTGCCAATTTTCGACAATCAATAATTAATAATTACAATGTTTTTTAAAAATTAATATTTATTATTTATTAATATTTAATCATTAATCATTAATAATAGTGTATTAATTATATGTTACTAATTACTAATTATAATGTTATATTAATAATTACTAATCATTAATAATATTATATTATTTATTAATACTTAATAATTAATATTAATAATATTATATTAATCATTTATAACTTATAATAATTAATAATTATTAACAAGTAATCACCAGTTACTAATTATTATATATAATCAGTATTCCAACAGGTTTAATTTTACTTTCTAGTTATTAGTACGTAATTTTGAGTAATTAATATTAAATATATAATAATTTATAATTTATAATAAATATTATTAATTTATGATTAATCATTACTATTAAATATTAATAATTAATACTAAAAATTAATAGTATATACATATTAGTTATTATTAACAGTTAATAATTAATATTAAATTATTGTTAATAAATATGAAATAACATTTAATAATTAATTTTTACTAATTAATAATTACGATAACTAATTTTCACGATTATTTTCATTAGTCATAAATTTTTCTTAAATTAATAGTTTCATTATGGTATTAATTAATTAATACATAATAAGTAATAATTAATTAGGACTAATATTAATTTTATCCAAACAAAAATGAGGTAAGAATTGTTGAATATGCGCTTATATGATTTTTGTTTGATGATAATAAACATATATACATTCGTTTAAATGTATTTGTTAATATACTATTTTATTTTTTTTACAGCTTAAATAAATATTTGCTGAATAAAATAGATAACACAGAATTTGAATTCAAACGAATATTTTATTCAAACAAATATTTATTACAATTTTGAATAGTACAATTCAAGCTCTCACTATTCACTATACATTCTCAATTACAATTTCTAATTACATCACTATTTTACATATTCACCTCACTACATATCACTCACACTCGTATTTTAATCTTCAACTTCATTCCAGTTTGAATCCAGCATCTGAGCAATCTGTAAAAATATTCACTAACGCAGTAAAATTGAAAAAGAAATATTTTTGCGATATAAAATGAAATATGATTTTTGAAAATATTATTTGCCTCAGTTATTTGGGTTGTTTGTCATCATTTAAATTTGAATTCATCATACACGAACAGCTTGTGACATACACAGTGTATCACTGTATATGTCACAAGGTCGTGCACACCGATATATACACTTGATTGATTTACAGGGACAGGTGAGCACAGGTCAAACCCAAATGAAAAGCCGGGTTCAACTCACGTGCAATAACATAAACGTCACAACTCACAGCACAAGGTCAAACCCGAGCCTCAAGCTGGATTCAACACAGGTGAAAAATCAAATGAAATGGTCGAGATACATAATTCATAGGGTCAGCCAAAATTCAAATGTACAAATACACACAACACAGTGGTGCTGCATATAATGTACAGTGAAGCCAAAGTAGTACACAAACAACATAGCAGTATGGAATAATGCAAACAACAAATGAACAGTGCAAGCATGAAGTATGCACAACAAATAATGTACACCGGTGAACAAGTATGGCAGCAGGCAAGTGCACACATTACAACAGACTCAAGGCAACAAAGAATGGCCAGACACAAGACATGGGGGCACTGGACTACATCTCGACCAAATGGCCAACATGATCAAGAAATATAAAATGCAGTTTGCTGTGATACGAGCTCAAGACAGTACAACTACAACTCGATGCAACTGACACAAACAACTACAATACCATCAAGCTGCAACTCAAATGAAACAACTCCACTGACTCAAATGAACATACTAAACAGCACAATCGATGGTAGATTGTTTGCCTACTAAACATGTCATGGATATTCCAAAAGAACTACACTGCCCACTGTGAAATCGAGTAATGCAAGATGCTGCACTCACAAGCAAATGTTGTTTCAAAAGCTACTGCGACAAATGTATAAGAAATTACACAATTAGTAGGGATAAGTGTGCTAAACTGCAACAAGACATAAACAATATGAATGCAAGCAATACACTACAATGAATACAGGCAGTGCAACAGAGCTACTCCAGACCAGGGCATATTGAAGCAACACTCAAGTAAACACTATAGGCCGTGACAGTAGCAAATCAAACCATAACAGTACAAAACCGATGTCAAAGTCAGGTGAAGACATGAAAAAGTTTAGCCAGAAAATCATCAACTGGGCCAATGCACAACAGTGAACAAACGAAGTATTTTAAAACCAAGTCAAAGCCGGTCGAAATCAAAATGTCTCAAAATTCAAAAACATACTAGAGTCAATGTCAACAGAAAACATAGCCAGAGCCATAAGCCACAAAATCAAAGCCGAGAAGTAAACACGATCAGTGAAGACGGAGTTCAACATCAAGGTTGATCAAGCCAAAAATTCACGTAATCAAAACATGGCCGAAGTCAAAGTATGAAAAAGTCAGAACCTTGAGAATCAGGGTATCTAACCAAGCCAAAATCAATACCGTAAGATTCAAGTAATATGAACAAGTCAGAAAACATCTCAACCATCAAAACAAAATCAAGTGGCCGAGATGAATAGTGTGAAAAATTCAAATGATTTCATACGAACGCAAAAATAGGAATTCGAGTCCTATATAAACCAATTCATCATCGGCAACGTAGAGAGCATCGAGTTCAAGTACGAAAAATCAGAAGAAGCAAAAAGCACAAATTACATACCGGAGCAATCAAACTCGATCATCGAAGAGCCGTGAGCAAAACAGAGAAGCAAGAGATCAACGACGCAAACAAATTGATAAATCTTCCTTTCAATCTAGTAACCAAAGCCGGCTTCTTTGAAATCACGAAAACCCTAAATTGGATCGCATGAAAGAAGCCCTAGTTGAGTCAGAGGAATGGCCGCCATCTTCATATAAATGAACGAGCAAATAAAAGGAGAATGGGTTAAATTATAAAAGGGGGACGGCCTGTTTTATTTTCTCTCAAGGGTTTTTAATTTATAAATAGGGTTTTATTTTTTTAAATTGTTTTTATCTTGTATTTTCTTTTTAACCGTTTTAATTTTCTAGTCGTGTGACTAGGGGACAAACTACGGTGTGTAGTTTGGGAATTCGCAACTCGGTGGTTGAGTTGTGACCAGGGTTTTGAGCGTAGAGTTAGGATAGTCAATAGCGGGTATAGCAAGTTTACGCGTGTAAGCGAGGGACTTTCTAATTTCTAGTAGAAACCTTGGGGGCAGCACGTAGGCAGGGTTTTGCCGAAGCTGGGTAAATTATGTGTTGTTATGTTCTGCATTTTATTATCCTACTATTTATTTCTGTGCTGGTAATATTCTGTGATCTGTGTTAATATTAGTTTATAAGCTTCCGCAATTAATTTTTATAATTAACACTATCACCCTATTCACCCCCCCCCTCTAGGGTGAAATCGATCCTACAAGAATAAAGTTAAATCCCACAAACACTAGCAAATGTCGGCACTCAAAATTCATATGCGGCACTCAAAACTGGTTTTCATTCCCGCCCGTCCATTATATTAGATGTTTATTACAATTACTTTCTTTAGTCCGTTATAATAGATGTCAACTATTACAACTTTTTTTTGCTAGTTGTAAAGTTATATTTTACAATATTTATAGTTTACCAGTTGTAATAAATACCAATTTTTGACAACTCTTAATCAATTATCATTATCTTTGATTGTGCTAGACGTCAATAGGAGGTTCGAGCATTATTTAATAGATTTAGTTTTGCTTTCTATTTATTAGTATGTAATTATAAACAAAACTTTTCAAAATAAAATACAAAGAGAATGTTTTAACAATTAATCTCATTAAAACTAACATATTATATAAAAAAATCGAAATTGAAAAACTTGTGTTATGTTAAACATGTGTTTACGAATTAATTTTAGCAGTTTTTTTTAATATCATTGTAGTAATATTTAATAGGATAATATAATTAAAGTTTTTACTTAATTATTTTTTTATATTCATAAGTATTTTTCAATATATAAGTTTGTTAAAAAAATGGGTTACAAACAATTAAATAGCCGCTTAGTACAGTTTTAAATACGTACTAGTTCGTGAATTTTTTTACTTTATACTTCATCAAAAATTTCGTTGCCGCTTAGTTCCGCCTCGTATTCTCCTATTTTCATTTGAAAACGAGAAATTTTGAATCGCTCTCTATGAAATTTAGGGCAAACGAATCTACAATTTGCCCCAGTCGGCTTCTTTCCAGTTCGTCGTCGACTTCTCTCTAGATTGTAGTCTAATCCAACTGAAAAGCTTGCGGACGAACTATTAGTTGAAATCGACAAAATCGGTGGAATTCAGGGGTTGATTGCAAGTTTCAGGGCACGCGAATTCAGAGATCGGTAGTTGTACTAATTTATTTGTTTTTGATTTTTATTAACTATGTTCTGTTATTCATAGTCTTAACTACTACATTTAAATTGATTTACCTTCTTCACATATGAGCTATCATCGGTCTAGTTTTTTTTTTTTTTTTCAATAACCGATTTTTTTGATCGTATGGCATCAGTACTGATTTTTGATGCATTCGTTTGGCATGTGAGTGAATTAACTGTATAAACATAATTTTTGAAAACTGCATTAGTTTCATACTTGAGCTTTGTGAAAGATTATATAACTAGCTGAAATGGAGCAGTTCATTAGGTTTTTGATGTATGGCATAGTAATGATTTTTGTAAAATTTGTTATATGGCATCAGTAATGATTTTACTTTAGCTTTTAAGCAATTTTAAGTCTTAAGTCTTAAGTCGATGCATCAATAATAGATTTTATTTAATCTACTAAATCGTATGGCATCAATAATAAACATATTATGTTATATTTTGTTTATTTTACTGTCCTGGATGATTGATATACATTGCTTTATCAAGGTAATAATTTATTTTTTGTTTATAAATGAATATTCAATGCTCGAAACTAATTTTATAAGATTTAATATTGAAACGATTTTATGTTGAACCAAAAATTCATATCATTTTTAGATTTATTAACTATGAGCGGATATCATAAAATCTGATATTCATATATCCATGGATACCGATATACAATATTGACAATGATCTCGGATATGTGTGAGGATGTAGCATTATCCGTATTTGTATCCTACCTTTGATACTACATTGGAAGATTAAAGTATATTGGTTGCACATTAATTTTACATGCCGCGTATATTATATAATTGTTGTATATGCTACTAACAGAGGGTAGAAATATATTATTAGGTTTGATCTTTATTAAAATTATCCGCTTCTCTCTTATCGACCTTGAGCCAACAAATACCACATACACATATTAGCACTACAGGGCACGTAAGTGAATTGCTTTCTAATCGCGAAACTTGCTACATTTTTATTGATTTTCCTAGAGGTATTTTTTATGTCAGCGAGTCTGGAAGTTATGCCAGCTTAGTCTGCTCTTATTAAGGGCCCAGTCAAATTTAAAGGCACTTTCTAATATATAAAAAAAATTCTAAATCTTTGGTGGCTAGCTAGGTGACATGATCAGAATTTTGGAATATATTTGATGAGAAAGAGTTTTTGAAGTTACACAGGAGAAAAAAATGGTGAAACTCAACATTAAGCTTAGAAAAGCTACCATAACTTTGTGAATGTTAGCATTATAGTAGTTTCACATATAGAAAATTTTGAAATCAAAGATCAGTTTCGGTTTGTTAGCATGTTCTTGTGTCAAAACTTGGCATGGCTTATTGTGAGAATAAAAATATACTTCATTATGCCTTCAAATGTCACCCAATATTTGGTTATTTGTTTTACTACTCCATGCTTTACCTAATTTAAATTTCACCGCCAATAATAGAAATAAAATGTCGAATCTCACTACAGATGGATACTACGAATCTTATTCTTGCTCATCAAACATATTTTATATGTTAATTTTATTTATTCTTTTAAATTAAGCATGTAAGCATACTAAATTAATGTACAATCCAGAAAAATTAGTATCCTTTTGATTGTAAACTCACTTTGTTTACAGGTACTTGCTTACTATATTCAGTATATACTTGACATAGATAACTGTTAGTCCCTGAGAAGTTGGTTTTGATGACAACAATCTTAGAATAAGATTATAAAATATAAATACTAACATTATTGTTTAGATATATATGTATATGCAGGATATATATACAGGTACCAAAGAATGAAGACTGTATAGTATAGAGATTCAAGAACTGATAAACTCAAGATCGAAGATACCAAGATTCAAGACTCATGAGTATCAAGATTATCAAGAGTTCAAGATTTCAATATAACTAATTTAGTTAGGAATTTTGTAAAACCTCCTAGAAAATCAATGACATCTTAAAATCCATTTTATTCATGGAATGGAATCCACTTCGAGCCCGTTAAAGGGATGGAATCCTAAGTAGGATGGAACCTACGAAAAATCTAGCGGAGCATTGTTTTGTATCCACTAACTTTTATTCAATTGTTTTACAAAATTATATCTTGTTTCCCAAATGATTTCAAAATCTTTTTTTTAAATAAAAAACATCCATCCTGGTTTTAGAATACTTTTAACCTCAAAATAATCTTTATTTTCAATATCAAATTATCCTTGGTTTTAAAATATCTTTTAATTATAATATATTTAACTTTTAATATTTATACTTAGATTTAAATATAAAATTATAGTAAAATTTTATATATACCAAAATATTATTCTCTATACTTATTTATGTATTTGAACTATAGTTAAGTATATTTATAAAGTTTAAAATTGTTTTAATATAAGGTAGAAGTTATTTTCAAAGAAAAACAAATTACCAAAATTAACTTAGGCTCGTCGACAACCCCAAGGAACCCTTGTCGACAAGGTGATTGTTTATTTCAAAAGTTTGAATTTTAAAGGAAGTGTCTGTTCGTTGTATCCTTTCATGAATGCACATGGCTATTGTTCTAGTATAAATAGGGGCTGTTTTAAACGAATTTACGTTCATATATATTCTCTGATTTCACTCCTCTTCTTCTTCCACATTTCTTTATATACATTTTTATCATTACTCCATCGAAATCACCATTGAATCTAACTAGATCATCTCTGGTTTGATTCTCTATCACTATCTCAATAAGATCCCAGTGCTATTCAGAGTTATAGACTTCTTTGTAATCAATCGAGCGAGAAAAGTATGATTGTAGCCCAAAAAATCAATCGGGTGAACTTGTTGCCCGTAAAATCAAGCATCTTTATTCAGTGGATTGTGAATCTGGAGCGGTGTACCACATGGCCTTGAAATCGAGGGTGTAATTGTAAGAATTGATTTTGAATGGAAATTCGTACTTGTGTCGCGGGACTGTATGTACGGTAACTCCGAACCAGTATAAAATTCGGTGTGTTCTTTCTTTTATTGCTTTTATTTTATATCTACATCTGTGTTTGATTCTGTAATCATATCTGTGTCTGAATATTGCATACATTTATGTTCAAGTTAATATAAACTCAAAAAGAATTAGTAGTCCCTTTAAACACTATTCATCCCCCTCTAGTGTTAATTCTAGCCTTAATATCCATAATCCGCATATGAATTTTGAAAAAGCTTATAAAATGGCTACGTTTAAAAATCTTGTTAATACTGTTTTAGAAATATTCAGATCATCATTGTCTCATGAGTGTGCGTATAATCGATATTCAAATTCAAGTTGCCTGCCAAAATTGTATGATGTGCATGAAACATGTTTTATGGGTGTTGAGGAATCAATCCACAATGGACAAATTGTGCAGATCAAAAAAAATAAATGGATACTCGATAGTGGATGCTCTAGACACATGACTGATAATTCAGATATGTTGAATGATATAATATACAAAGACGGAGGACTGGTTAACTTTGGAGACAACTCAAAAGGATATGTGATTGGCATCGACAAAGTTGGTAACTCTAAAACTCCGATTATTACTAATATTTTGCTAGTTAAGAATCTGAAACATAATCCGCTAAGTATTAGTCAGCTTTGCGATAAAGGATATAAAATTAAATTTGAAAAAGATAAGTGTCACATTGAAGATAATAATTCAGCCATAATATTTGAGGGAATTAGGAAAAAGAATATTTATAGTCTTAGTATGAAAGTTTCAAATGATAACCTGTGTCTTTTGGCAAATACAAGTGACCCTTGGATTTGGCATAAGAGATTTGAGCATTTGAATTTCAAACTCTTATCCAGACTGTCAAAACATGATCTAGCAAGAGGTCTCCTTAAAATGAATTTTAAAGTAGATAGTTCATGTGATGCATGTCAATTAGGAAAACTTAGAAAAAGTTCCTTTAAATTAAAAGCTATGATTTCAACTTCAAAACCTCTTGAATTACATCATCTTGATTTATTTGGTCCATCTCAAATTCAGTCAATAAATCACAATAAATATGTTTTTGTAATTATAGATGATTATTCTAGATTTACATGGACAATATTTTTGAAACATAAAAGAGATACTTTTGAATGTTTTAAGAACTTTACAAAAAGAATTCAAAATCAAATTTTTATAAAAGTTATAACCACCCATAGTGATCACGGTGGTGAATTTGAAAATGAAAAGTTTGAGGAATTCTGCAATAAAAAGGGAATAACTCACAATTTTTCATTTCCAAGAACTCCACAAAAAAATCGAGCAGTAGAACGTAAAAATAGGATGATTCAAGAGTGTAGGAGAACTATGCTTTCAGATAATAAATTACCAAAACATTTTTGGGAAGAAGCAGTTGCTACCGCTTGTTATATTTTAAATAGAATTTTAATTAGACCTTTAACTGATAAGACATCTTATGAACTTCTTCACATAAAGAAACCTAAGGTATCTTATTTTAGAATTTTTGGAAGTAAATGTTTTATTTTAAATACAAAAGATAACTTAGATAAATTTGATCCTAAATCCAACAAAGGTATCTTTATCGGATATTCTAATAAGTAAAGCATACGGAGTGTTTAATTTAAGAACTAAAACCATTGAAGAAACAATGCATGTTTCATTCGATGAAAGTCTCAAAAATTTTGAAAATACAAATGATGAAGAGGATTTAATCACTCAAAATCAAGAGCCAACTGAAGCAAATAATGAAATTAATCATCATATTTAAAAGATTAAACTTTTAAAAGATCATCCTACAGAAAATATACAAGGAGATATGCAATCTATTGTTACAACTAGAAATCAACTAAGTAAAATGAGCAATGTAGCCTTTATATTAAGTATCGAACCCAAAAATCCAAAAGAAGCATCAACTGACGATTCATGGATTTTGGCTATGCAAGAAGAACTAAATCAATTCACTAAAAATGATGTTTGGGAACTTGTTCCTAGACCTAAAAATAAGATTATAATTGGAACTAAATGGGTTTATAAAAATAAAATGAATGAACAAGGTGAGGTTGTTAGAAATAAAGCTCGGTTAGTCGCTCAAGGTTATTGTCAAGAAGAAGGAATAGATTGTGATGAAACCTTTGCTTCCGTAGCAAGATTAGAAGCTATTAGGATTCTACTTGCTTTTGCAAATCATAATAATTTCGAATTATTTCAAATGGATGTTAAAAGTGCCTTTTTAAATGGATTTGTAAAAGAGAGAGTGTATGTTGAACAACCACCACTTTTTGAAAATGAAAAATTACCAAATCATGTTTACAAACTTAAGAAAGCTCTATATGGTCTAAAACAAGCTCCTAGAGCCTGGTATGATAGATTAAGATCTTACTTATTACAATCAAACTTTGAAATTGGTAAAGTAGATAATACTCTTTTTACTAAAAGAAATAAAAATGATATTCAACTAGTACAAGTTTACGTAGATGATATCATTTTCGGATCAACTAATTTTGAAATGAATAAAGAATTTTCTGAAATAATGACAAAAGAGTTTGAGATGAGTAATATGGGTGAATTAAACTTCTTTCTAGGATTGCAAACAAAATAATTAGATAATGGTATCTTTATCAGTCAAGAAAAATATGCTAAAGACCTAGTTAGTAAATTTGGTTTGACTATTGTAAGTGGGAAACCCACTCCCATGGCAACCAATGAGTACCTAAGTAAAGAAGATCTCTCGAAAGATGTAGATAAAAAATTATATGGAGGAATGATTGGATCACTACTCTATATCACAATTAGTAGACCTGAAATCATGCATAGTGTTTGTCTCTGTGCAAGATATCAATCCCAACCTAAAGCGAACCACTTAAAAGCTGTAAAACATATCATAAGATATGTTAAACACACCTTTGATTATGGCTTATTTTATCCTAAAAATGATTCTTTTGAATTAATATCTTACTGTGATGCTGATTATGCAGGTTGTAAATCAGACCGAAAAAGTACAGGTAGAACTTGTTGCTTTTTAGGGCATTCTCTAATTTCCTGGTTTAGTAAAAAGAAAAACACAGTTTCTTTATCAACAACCGAAGTAGAGTACATTTCTGCTGCTTTGGCTTATTCTCAAGTAATATATATGCAACAAACTTTAAAAGATTCTGGTTTAAATACCTCAAAATCAACAGTTTATTGTGATAATACTAGTGCAATAAATTTATCCAAAAATCTTACCCATCATGCTCGAACTAAACATATTGCTATCAGACATCATTTTCTCAGAGATAATATAAGTAAGGAAGTAATTACTCTCGATTATATCAAATCCGAGAACCAAATTGCTGATATCTTAACAAAACTATTAAATGAATCTATATTTACTAAATTAAGAAGAGAATTAGGTGTTTGTTCAATGACTGAAACATAGAATATAAATAACAAAGTATAATTAAAAATTAAATTAAAATAAATCAAATAGCAAAAATATAAGTACCTTGTCGACAACCCTCATTTACCTCTGTCGACATATAACGAATTTTTTCTTTCGAAATTTTCCCACCAAAATTCAAATGGGTGGTTATATATTCTTCTTATTTCAAAGTTTGTTCATTCTTTCTACTCTTTCTCTGATCTTACTTCTAAAAACAATAAAACAATGACCTCTTCCTCCGAATCAAATAAAAATTCAACTTTTCGTTCCCTTCTCATTCTACTGGACCATTTCAACGAACTACGCTTGCACAAGTGATAAAAATGGAGGTTTCCTTGAAGGATGCACTACAACTTATGACTGAAATTCAAGTAGTGCAAATCAGAATGGCCAAAGAACAAGAACGGCGAGGCAAAATCCTTAGAAACTTGCAAAAGTTTCTAATGGACAATCACGCCAATATCATCTTGATTGATGAAGAATCTTCAGATGTTCAAGTGCAAGAGGACAGAGAGGAAGAAGAAGAAGCCCTCATGGAAGAGCACGCTGAAGATGATGACAAAGTTGTTTGCGTTGGCGAAGTGTGTTTTGACAAGGATGGAAATCTAGTCGAACAACGTGGAAATTTCTGTTTCCACTACCCAGATTGCTCGGTTCATAGATCTCCCATTGTAAAGGATACACATTAGTGTCTTTTCTCTCTTTCTTATCGTTATATGATCTTACTTACGTTTTCTACGCAAATGTAAATATAACAATATATAATAAATGATTTGTGTTCTTATATTTGAATTCTCACACTATCACTATTATATGTATTATCATATATGAATTTTAGTTAGGATAGTTAGTAATTAAGGGCTAATTTTTAGTTTCAGAATTAAGTGTTGATTATTTATGATAACACTATCATTATAATCACATGTCATATAGTATTAGATTAAGGGGAGTTGTATAGATTTAAACTTTGTTTTTGTTGATGACAAAGGGGGAAAAGTGTAAAATAGGATAGTTAGGCATCGAGTAAGTGGGAGTAATTAGTTATAGGGGGAGTTATTAGGACAGAGGTAATGTTTTATAAACAAAGGTTGTCATCATCAAAAAGGGGGAGATTGTTAGTCCCTGAGAAGTTGGTTTTGATGAAAACAACCTTAGAATAAGATTATAAAATATAAATACTAACATTATTGTTTAGATATATATGTATATGCATGATATATATACAGGTATTAAAGAATGAAGGTTGTACAGTATAGAGATTCAAGAACTGATAAACTCAAGATCGAAGATACCAAGATTCAAGACTCATGAGTATCAAGATTATCAAGAGTTCAAGATTTCAATATAAGTAATTTAGTTACGAATTTTGTTAAAACTCCTAGAAAATTACTGACATCTTAAAATCCATTTTATTCGTGGAATGGAATCCACTTCGAGCCCGTTAAAGGGATGAAACCCTAAGTAGGATGGAACCTACGAAAAATCTAGCGGAACATTGTTTTGTATCCACTAACTTTTATTCAAATGTTTTACAAAATTATATCTTGTTTCCAAAATGATTTCAAAATCAAAATCTTCCTTTTTAAATCAATTCAAGAACTGATAAACTCAAGATCGAGGATACCAAGATTCAAGACTCATGAGTATCAAGATTATCAAGAGTTCAAGTGACGCAGCGGATTAACAAAAACTTGATATGTCGATGGAATTAGCAATCGGTGGATTGAACAATACTGAAAATGCCCAAATCCGTTGATCTCAAGAGATACCGGATTCTAGCTATCCTTAACATGTTGATCGCGCACGATACCGTGATGAAGGATCTACGATTCTTCAACGTTGATCAAGCGCACTTGATTCCGTGAATCGGCTTCAACATTCGTTGATTCGAGCGCACTCGAATGCCGAAGTGGAGATAGGAGATTTGCACTCGACTACCAATTTAAAGAAAGCACAAAGCAATCAAATGGAAATTTTATTCAATTTCAACAAACATTTACAAATGACATGTCTTGCCTATTTATAGGCTTACAACTCAATACACGACTTAAAAAAATACAACACAATGTATACACGACTTAAGAACAACAATTATGCAGAGACTTAATGGAGTTTTGCGGCAACGACTTATGGTGACTCGGCAACGACCTAGAGAAAAGCTTCACGACTTAAGAAATAAACAGCGACTTACATTCTTCTTCGTAACATAAGGATAACTCGGTAACGACTCATGCTAACTCGTCTATGACTCATCACTGTCTCGCGACTCAACAGAAGGCGGTAAGACACAATTCGCGACTTATTGGAGCTTCATATGTCGTTCGCGACTTAGAGACTAGGGCATAGGTCGTTTGCGATTTAGGTTGAAGCAACGAAGCGGCCTATGGTGGATTTCGCGACTTAAGGAGATAGAGTCAGGTCGTTTGCTTATGGAATTAGGTCGCGGGAGGGATGTCTTTAGAAAGTTAGGTCGCGTGATGGATTTAGGTCGTTCACGACCTATGGCATTTGTTAAGTCACGGCAAGTGGTGGAGTTAGGTCGTTCACGACCTATGGAATTTGTTAAGTCACGGTCAGAGGTGGAGTTAGGTCGTTCACGACCTATGGAGTTCGCTAGGTCGCGGCAGGTGGTGGAGTTAAGCGCGGTGAGTGTTTCCCCTGTATCATCAAGATTTCAAAATCTTATTTTTTAAATCAATTTCAAAATCTTCTTTTTTAAATCAATTCAAAGAATGAAGGTTGTACAATATAGAGATTCAAGAACTGATAAACTCAAGATCGAAGATACCAAGATTCAAGACTCATGAGTATCAAGATTATCAAGAGTTCAAGATTTCAATATAAGTAATTTAGTTACGAATTTTTTTAAAACTCCTAGAAAATTACTGACATCTTAAAATCCATTTTATTCGTGGAATGGAATCCACTTCGAGCCCGTTAAAGGGATGAAACCCTAAGTAGGATGGAACCTACGAAAAATCTAGTGGAACATTGTTTTGTATCCACTAACTTTTATTCAAATGTTTTACAAAATTATATCTTGTTTTCAAAATGATTTCAAAATCTTCTTTTTGAAAATGTTATAATCTATTCAAAAAGAAAATGTTTTAATTCAAAATGTTTTTCAAGGCCATGAGGGTTCAAAACGAGGGTTCAAGGCCAAGAGGGTTCCTTGGTAATTTGGTAATTTGATTTCAAAATCTTCAATATTAAATCAAAAACATCCAAGGAACCCTTGTTTTTCTTTTTTAAAATTATATTTTATTAGGCCTGTCGACAACCCCAAGGAACCCTTGTCGACAAGGTGACAGTTTATTTCAAAATTTTGAATTTCAAAGAAAGTGTCTATTCATCATATCCTTTCATGAATGGACATGACTGTTGTTCTACTATAAATAAGGGGTATTTTAAACGAATTTACATTCATATATATTCTTCGATTTCACTCCTCTTCTTCTTCCACATATCTTTATATACATTTTTACCATTACTCTACCGAAATCACCATTGAACCCAACTAGATCATCTCTGGTTTGATTCTCTATCACTATCATGATAAGATCCTAGTGCTATTCAGAGTTATAGACTTCTTTGTAATCAATTGAGCGAGAAAATGTGTGATTGTAGCCTAAAAATAAATCGGGTGAACTTGTTGCCCGTAAAATTAAGTATCTCTATCTAGAGCATTGTGAATCTGGAGTGGTGTACCTCGTGGCCTTGAAATCGAGGCTGTAATTGTAAGAATTGATTTTGAAAGGAAATCCATACTTGTGTTGCGGGACGAAATGTAGGGTAACTTCGAACCAGTATAAAATTCGGTGTGTTCTTTCCTTAATTGCTTTTACTTTATATCTGCATCTGTGTTTGATTCTGTAATCATATATGTGTCTGAATATTGCATACATTTGTGTTCAAATTAATATAAACTCAAAAAGAATTAGTAATCCCTTTAAACACTATTCACCCCTCCTCTAGTGTTAATTCTAGCCTTAAGATCCTAATTCGCATTTCTCACAATAACTATTTAATACACACTCAAATGGAGAGAGATAAAATATAGTGTGGAAATAAAGGCCCCGTGGAATGCACCTAGGGTACCATGATTTTCCTTCTAATTTTTAAACTACTGGTTGGTGGAATATCACTGGGGCCAACAAGGCGCTGCCTATGGAAGGCCGTCCTAGGCAGCACTTTACGTGGTGCTTTTAGTTCCATACTAAAATATAATAGTGAATAGGATAGGCAAAGCTTACATTTCAACTTCTGTGCATGGTAAATTGAAATACTGAACACAATCATTTCACGTGGTTATTAGAAAAGTACTTATTGGTTATAATGATAAGATGATTTAATAACATAGTGATTTTTATAATGAACTATATATTTTATAACAAATCATGATTTAACAACAATATTTTAATAGTGCATGATAAAATGATTTAATGGTATAATGTTTGAATAAATCTCCATTTTTATGTATATCATCATTTCCAGTTGTAATAAAAATTGCAATATTATTTTATTAACTTTCCTTTCCCAGGTTATATGTTTGTCTCATGGATGTCGATAACATATTTGATTCATCAACTTCCACTCAAAAAGTTAGTGGCAATCATCATCACTTATAAAGTTATACTTGAACTTAAAATTTTGTGGACTATGCAAATGAGAATAATGTAGTAGATATGAGTATTTCTACTAAGAAACCATGTACTTTTATACTTCTATTATTTGTTTGCAACTACTTTTTCTAGTATTTTTATATATTAATTCGTACATTTTTTCGTATATTTTTGATGTGTTTATACATGTATATTACAGATTACTTGTACCTGTAGTAAACTTGTCTATCTAACAAAAACAATTCTATATATATGCAAATACAGATATACATGTTGAACTGACTTTATTGAATTAGTTTATGATATATCAAATGTGAGTGCATGATTAATTTGACAGTTATTCAGTAATTGATGGAATGAATTTTTTTGACTTTTTCTTTTGCTCATATGAGTTTTCTAAACATCGCTGAGAGGTTCATAATATTATGCCTGGATATTATGCAAGAGAATGTTAATCGTACTCTTCAAGATATTCTCTATTTCTTATCCCTTTGGGTAAAATTATCATTCTTAGAAGGGCCTTCACAAATGTTCAACACTATTATATTCAATGGTAGTATCAACAATCTACGTCATCATCCATATTTCCAACCATGATTGTTATCAGTTCACCTTATTAACTTTCTGTTATACTATGCTTTGTTTTTAAACCATGTGTACTTATTTTCATGTCTTAGGCATACACCTAACCATTATCTACATTTCTATAATGCATTACTATGGTCTAATGCTATTTTTTTTACTGCCTTATATCTCTTAAATCGTTTCGCGACTATTGTTTTCTTGAATCTATGAAAAATGAATAGTTGCATTGAGTTACATTTAATGTATATTTTAAGACTATCTGTTCATATAACAAACATCTATGCCTAGAATAACAACATTACATAGTTATGTTTCAGTCCCATCAATGACTCATATGTGAAGCAAGGGTTTCAACCTAGTTTTAAGTGAAAATAGATGTAAGGTGTTCTAGTGACAAATGATAACGTATAGCTTCCCATTTTAGTGCTTATTGAAACTAATGCCCAATATGCATTAGTTGTAAAAATTCAAAATTCTTATTTCACTAAGAGTACCCATTCAAGAATACATATGGTTAGAGGAATGCCTAAAGAGATATTTCATTATGACAAAGAATCATCTTTTTATTGGGCATGACGTCTTTTCATTAGGTTCAAACATTAGAGGATTATCAAGATGGACAAATCGTGGATCCACCTACCAAGGTTTTGTCAATTTTGATTATTAGTTTCATACTTGTAATTATTTAGTGTTGATTATTGATATCTTCATGTTTCATAGAATGACAGAAGAATACAGACAAGTTGTATGGAATTTTGTATATGGACATGCAGAAAGGAAGGGAAATCCAAAAAAAATATTTGTCCCTGCTCAAAATGTAGGAATCTTATTCGCCATTCGTCAAGGGATGTTGTATCACACTTGATTTATTCTGGAATTGACCCAACGTATAATGTATGGATTTTTCACGGGGAAGCATGTCCTATAGAAAATAAAGGCGACGAAGTGACAGATACATATATAATGTACTTTGATATACAAATATGTAGTGAAAAGGTGGAAGATAATGTTAACGTAAGACATGGGGTATGGATCAAGGAGATGTGATGGTAAATGCTTAAATTCCTTTGTATCCTGGTTGCGCAAACCACACAAAGTTGTCAGCTACAATACTTCTTTAAAAACACTAGGCTCGAAATGGTGTATCTGACACAGCATTTACGGCACTTCTTAAACTCCTGGCTCAAAATGGTGTATCTTTATAGAGTACAACGTCATGTTCAGCTATACCAATGCTATGTTGTGTAACAATTATATTTTTGTTGTGCAGTCAAGATTCCAGGTGGATGAAGTATACAAGGATTTGTTGATTAAAATGTTGGGACTATGATGGAGAGGGGGAAAATCAAGATTGATTTCCTCTATAAAAGTAGCATCTACTTGTCCCAACTCTTCCTCTATAGCCATGTTAAAACCGAACAATATAGACAATGTTCAAGAGTGTAATGAATTTGTGAAGGAAAAAATGTCAGAGAAATCTGAGGTAATAAGATGTGTTTTATTCATTATAAATTAAAAGGTAAATTACATTTTATTAATGAATTTCTCTTATGTAGGAAACTAGCAGCAAATTCAGAGCATTGAGACATAAGAATAAAATTCCACATACAACGAGTAGAAAAAGTTACGCACGATTGGCAGAAGACATGGTAAGAAATGCATGTCTGTTTGCATCGATTATACTATTATTTTTGGTTATTATTATTATTATTTGCAGAAAAATGAAAGTGGAACATTAGATATTAGTAGAGACGAGCTATGGTGCAAAGCCCAGATCAAGAAAAATGGAGACCCACCGAATTTTGTTGTTCCCGACTACATAGTAAGGGTTTTTTAATATTATTATTGTAATTTTCTATACATTGTAGTGTTTTTTTGATTTCTTAATATTGGATCTATTTTAATTTTTAGGCTAAGACTAAAGAGCATAATAGTAATTCTCAGTGCTCTCAGGGAATGAATTCGGTAAGTGGAGATAGAATGTCAAAAGTTTTTAGCAATGAACATAAGGGTAGAGCGTGAGGACTAGGATTTGGTGTTGTGCCATCTCAAATAGTTTTTTTTTCAAGTAATTCGAAAAAGGTATGTGCAATGGAAAACCAAATTACTCGCTTGGTGGCTAGAGTAGAAGAGCTTTGTTCATGGCGATAAGTTATTGTTAATTGGCTATTGTTAATGAATATTTCATATATGCTTATGAATTACTAAGTGCATGTATTGTACAATTTGCAAAGTGTGAATAGAAGGCAAAATGATAATGCGGTAGATATGGAGACACCTCGTGCTAATACGCCTCAGGTTAGAATACTTCACACTTATATTTAAAACTTCGTAAACATAATAATGCTTATAATAAATGTAGAGATATCTAAAAGTCTATGCATTGTGTTTATCTGAAGTATATACGTATAGCTTTTTGATAATACTCACCAAATATATTTGTGATTCTAATACCGTCTCCTCTATTTAAATTACACTGTTATCGAATCCAATTTGCATTAATGTACTCCCACAGTCCTGAAAACGATATATATCTTGCTTCTTCAGTCGAAAATTTTATGTACAGTTAAATACATAGTATAATATACGGTGAAGTTAATGTTGCGTACTTGCATCACACTTCAACTTTACTTAATGTGACATCACATATAACCTTAATACCAATCATGAGTTAAAATCATCCAGATTATCATTTTTTGTACATGGTTATATCAGTTTTGGTAAGTTCTCTTATATCTTGTAAACGCTTATTTATAACGTTGAAGAGATACAAAAATGACCGAGAGACGAATTTACCTACTTCACATGCTTTTGTGTGAAGAACAACTATTAAGGGTAACACTTTGATTACATTAATTTGCATGGCTTATAATTGAAATGAAATGTGCATATGACATAGAACAGTAAGTTGTATATTCAAGCTTGCTGTTTTCTGCACTTACCTGCATATTAAATCGATCAATTATGAATTAGCCGAACGTTATGAATCATATATTAGCAAATGGGCTTTGATTTTGACTGCAAAGTTATGAACTAGCTAAATGTTATGAACTAGATGGATGTTGACAACATGGACGAACCATCTATAGATATCAAGAATAGTTTGTATTCTTTCTTAATTGTCATATCTTTCTGATTTGCTTCAAATTTTGTGCACAATAATTGTACTTAAACTTAGCAATTGGGTTGTTCTTTGTTTTCTTTAGCAGTGTGCAATGCATCATTTTTGGTTATTGAGTTTGAATATCGATATTTGCAAGTATAATTAAAGTAAGGAGGTTGATGTAAGAAAATAGTAACATGGAAATTAAAATGTATATATACTCACTGAAGTCAACTGAGTAGGCTACTGTTATTCGTAACAATCGAAATTCTAGCATTACACAATGTGAAGTATTAAATCCAACTGCCTGTTTAATTAAAATTGCCACTGAATAGGTTAGCTTGTCTACTTGATAGGTTAAATCCATATCAACCTCAAAAATGGTAGTCTGCACTATTTATTTGCAAGACAATGTACACATTCATGAGAAAATCCGTGACGCCCCACTCTGAGACCTATATTAACAAAGAGTATTACGAGGTAATACTGTCTGCTAATACGGAGAATAGAGCTGGATAGGAGCGACCATCTATAGCCTTGTCTTAACTATCTACTGAATATGTCGGTAAGTGCTATCTATTTTTTTCTTCTCAAGTGGATTGACATATCCAATAAATATTTAATACAAAACTATAACGACTAACGGATCTATCAGAACAAAACATAACAACTCAAATGTAAATAATCATCACAGAACAGCAGAAATGCATACATATGCATAAATACAGATACAATCACTAGTACAATCCAAAATGATACATCAAAGTGATATGACGACCACAAACCAAACATGGGTCAAAAGAATATACATCAGAGCGCCAACAAAAAGGAATACACAAAAAACTATAACAAAAAGAGCTAGCAGAATAGTCCATGCAGAAGCAGAATAGGCTAATTTCAGAAATGAGATAAGGGGTTTGGACCCAACATCCAACCCAATAAACAATGTTAAACACTTAGCCAAAATTTCTAGTTTTCTCAACCATTTTTCTATGTTTTAAAATGCTTTACTCTACCAAATTTGTACATACAATTTTATAAAATGAATATATCATAAAATAAATTATGTTACACTATAAATTAGAATATTTTCTACATTTTAAATCATAATTTTTTTTATCAACAACACTTTATTATTTGTTTCAAACAAAATTTCCATAAACACCAAAAATAGATTTTTGCTCAAATTCATTGTTTATTCAAATAAACAATTTATAAATCAATTTGTCACTCCAAATTATTATATACCCTAATTTAATCAAAATCACATTTTGATTTATTAACAGGTAATCAAAAAACCGTGGGTTGTTACAAATCCCTTCTTGTCCTTTTACTATTAGATTGAAGATCTGTTGCCATAGTGCTGAGATATCATGTACAACATACAGTGAACCTATATATGCTTCTGTTTAAAGTTGTACAAGTTTTATATGCCAATGAATGGTTAGGCTTATTTATACATGCCAATGGACTGTTTTTGTTTGCTTTCAATCACAACACAATAGTAACAATATGTAAGCTCAATGTCACCAAAATCAGGAAATTCGGGATGTTTTGGAGAAAAGAAAGTGCATGCTATTGAGTTGGAAAAAGAACATAGTTGTGGAAGGGACAACAGTAAGCACTGATCTTGATGCTTCGATACATTTTGTAAAGCTTAGACCAGAAGCTGGGAAAGTATGGGTGCATGTGGCGGTGGAACCAGAAGCTTTTTTATTTAGGCCGAATTCAGAGATGTTTACTATTAAAGAGGCCGTTGGATCTACCGTCACTTGGCACAAAGACTTTATTTCCTCGGCCTAGTATGTATGTGTATTTGGTATGTGTTGGTACTAAGAACTTGATGTGTATTTTTTGATCAGTTGTTATGTGTGAGTGCTTTTTGGAACTATCTATTATGTATATATTTAAGGATTATGCGCGTAGCACGTTAGAACTCTCTATGAATGTAAACTTATATATCCTTTTGAAATTTGTTGGAACTTTGTGAATATGGCTTTATTTAGTCTTTTTGTATGTGTTATTTTGGTTGTTTTATGATAATATTTACTAGTTATTACATATTTCTATAGGTGTAAAGCATGGAAGTTCATGCAAATTGATTTTATTTTTGCATTTATTTCGCAACGGTTTAAAATAGTTGCAAAAGACAAAAAGAAAATGGACAATGTTTGTTGTGGATGGATCTTACTGCAATGGTTTATGCCTGTTGTAGTTAAGGCCTATTACAACGGGCTTAACTAATTGTGGCTATGACATATTACAAAGGGCATTAACTGTTGTAAAAGACTCTACTACAACGGTTGATGCATGTTGTAGTTCAGATCTATTACAACGGGCTAGACCAGTTGTAATATAATGTACCACAAAACGAAATGGTCCATATTTACAGCAAGCATCAACCATTGTAAAAGACTCTATTGCAACGGGCTTTCACCATTGTAAAAGACTCTATTGCAATGGCCTTGCACCATTGTAAAAATGTTTACTACAACAGGCCATTACAATGGTTTTAAACCGTTGTAAAATAATCCAGGTCTATTACAACATCGAATAAGACAACGGGCACCGACCCATTGTGAAACCCCTATTACAACGGTGTTTCCTGTTGTAAAAGGGGTATTTTGTTTTAGAACATGAAGAAAAGAGACTACAATGTCCATCATCCTGTCCTTTAACGATGCAAGTCATCTTCTGTGTAGGATCATCATTCGAAATTATATCCCACTCACTCCTCAAGCTCCAATTTCTAAGAAACTCGAATACCTGCACTTATTGCACGACATGGCAGCGTGGTAATATTGAAAGAATAATAAACTTGCTTAGTTGTTCTGTTATATTGGCAATGGTGGTTGAGATAATGCTGATGGTGGTACCGTTACCACTAGTGGCCACAACCACCATCACTAATAGTCAACGACTCCAATGTTAACAACATCCTCTCCAATATATTCCCAACCAACCACCACCGATTATAACAGTACTACCGCGCAATCCCTTGCACCTCCTCTTTTAGTACTATCATGTTGCGATGCTATGCAACCGAGGCGATGATCGTAGACATGCATGGTAGTGCTGTTATAACATGTGATGGCGGATGAGAAAGTACCGGCGACAATACTCCTACCACTGGTGGCGATAACCACCATCACTTATGGTCAACGACTCTAATGTTAATCACATTCCCCTAGCACTTTCCTAATCCACCGTCACCTGTTGTAACAACATGCTCAATCACTACCGCCATGGCTTTATAACGTCTTTGTTTCTCACCATCCAATACAATGATAGTTTTTTCTAATGGTAGGCATCACTACTTTTTTTCAGATTCTATTAATATTTCGATTATAGTCATACTATCATCAGATGGATATGATCGAAGTATTGGTAGAATCTACAAAAAGAAGTGACGCCAATTGTAAAAAACTACTATTGTATTATATAGTGAAGAACCATCTAAATATTCAAGTGTAACACCTTCAAGTGCAATGGAATTATTCCTATGTAATGTACATCACCTTTCACACGATAGTATTATTAATTCAAAGTGCATAATCTAAGTAAATTTAGATTTACAATATCTAACCTTCAAGTGTAATACCTTCAAGGCTAAATCATGTACAATTTAAGTAAATGTTTTTTTTTATCAAATTAAAAATGAAAATAAAGTGCATGCATTACTATTACTACAATCATCAAGAACGTATCATGTACATTCATTCATCTAACACTATTAAGAAATTTAAACTCAAAGTATACAAGTTAATAAATGTATTAATTATTTTAGAGATAAATACCAGAACTGAAAAATTAATCAACTTTATTGCAAATAAACTACAATAGATGTATTAATTAATATTCACAAATTCATGTATTAATCATGGCTTAATTAAAATCTGAGTTCTAAGAGTGTATGTATTTAACAATGCTACAAGTGCTAGGCTTAAAGTGAAGCGCTTGAACATATGGCAGTTGAATTCTACTTATAACCATCGTTTTCCTGTTTATTAAACTTCATGAAAAAAAATTGTTTTGGTTAAATATAAGTAACATATTTTCAAAAACTCCAAAACAATCTCATTTTATAGAAATGGGTGGAGATAATACATACTTAAGGATTTGAAGCTAGGTCAGATCTGAAGCTAGTTAGGTTGGTGATGTCTGCACAGATCTGAAGCTTGGAGTTGCGATCAGATCTGGAGCCCAGAGTCATTGCGGTTGAGTGGAGTCACAGTTGCTGTAGATCAAACTCCAATCTGCACATCACAAAATACAAATAAAATAAAAGGATGCAGTTGCTACAGCAATGAAATAAGAACTGAACTAATATTTGTATTGTTAGCTATATATAAGGTCTATGTATCCTTGATCACTACTCATTAACATATTCTTGGTTTCTATTAGTTTATATACTCTATATTTCTAGCATCTAATATACTTCTGGTTCTTATGTTCAACATATTCTCTATTGAATTTTATAGTTTTAACTATTAGTTATACCATTCTCTAACATTTTCAATCAATCTAACATATGTCAATTTGTAAAATTTCATCATCAACAATTGATGACTAACCCGTAACACACTCATGACCATTTTACAATGGTTAAAACACATCAAACATTCATGCCTTTTTGGGTCAAGCTTGCTATTATATCAATCCATATTATGGAACCTCAATATAGTGAAATTCAATTTCTAACATTATTTGAACTTCAATCATCTTATCAATCCATCACTAACAATATATCAAAATATATTAATAAATCTAACTCAATCATAAGAGAAATTAAACATCTACGGGGTTTCATTAATAATCTCATATCAATGACAATGAATTATTAGACAATTTATAAATAATACCAATGATATCTCAAATCATATACGCATTATCACAATAATGAATCTATGTCAACTATCATATACCAACAAATTTAAACCAATAAATCTATATCATATACGAACCTAATCAAATCATAGCATTGAATATAAAAAAAATCAGAGCAATAAATCACACCAACGGAGGGTGTGCTTGTAGTGCTTTGGATGCTTGGGGGATGCTTAGGAGGCGGTGGCTTGCGATTGTGGTTAGAGGTGGTGGCTTGGAAAGGAGTTTGGCCGGAGGCAGGTTAGGGAAAGAGGAGGTGCTAGACTTGAGGGTGGCATTAGGCTTAAAGAGGGGTTTGGCTTATAGCGGTGTGGAGGAAGGCGGAGGCAACAGAAGGTATGGGTTTCTTTTTTCTTTTTTATTTGAAAATTGGATAGAGGACATAACGTCAGCTAGGTACGTATGGTTAAAGGGGCGTCGGTACGGCGTTGGTAAATTTATGTAGGTAGACACTTTCCGATGCTTTGCTAACGCAACGTAGATTCCTTATTTTTGGTATCGGAATGATGTTGGTAATACCAAGTAGGTAGACAATGCATTTTCTAGTAGTGTAATGTATCAAAATTATAATTTTTTAGAGTTTTTACTAAAGTTTAGTTAAATTATTGGATAATATTATATAAGGTGTGATATCGAACATAAATTAACACAATGTAATGTGTTAAATATCTAAAAATCAAAGAAGTAATATAAGATCCCTATACGAAGTTACAATAAGATAAATCCATTAATGTATATTTTGGAATTTTATTTGCATAAAATTCTATTATGAGATTTATTTGGATAAAATAATATATACTGACTTAAAATCAAATTTGGAATTTGAATCAAGTTTCATGGATTTAAAAGTCGGTATAAAATATATATTTGAGAAATAAATGATATTCATGAATTTTTGAAAAACAAATAATTTAAAAGTGTCTAATACTAAAAAATGATATTTTGAACATTTGAAAAGTTATTTTGGATAAGTTAATGATTTTGGAAATTTGTAGAATGTGTTAGGTAAAAATTTTAAAATAAAATTTGACATTGGAAGATAATGAAACACGGGTTTCATTTACTAGCGCTAAAAAGGAATTAAATTACGTTATGTTTGACTAGGTTACATAAATATATCTTTAATCTTAACCAAAGCTTATCTTCAACTAGGCTAATAAATCATGATGGTAATTTAACATTTCCTTGTTTCAACTCATACTTAAAAACTTATCTTGGATAAAACTTATTTTAAGAATAACGATTCTATGTTGACATATACCCTATACTTATCTTAAGTATCATCATTTCATTTTAACCTATGTCCTATACTTATCCTAAGTGTCATCATTCTATTTTAACCTAACTGTACTTGCTTCAACCCTAAGCTTTATCCTATCTAACAAAGTAAGCTTATAAATACCTTACTACCTTCTTTCATTTTTTCTTTAATATAAACACTAAAAAGAAACCAAACACCATATCCTTCATCATCTTTAAAGAAACTAGGGCTTCCTAGTGATTCATCAAATCAAAATAACTCAAGCTTAGGATGTGAGTATAAATAAGTATGCACTTAACAACGCAACTAAGGCTCAGTATTGGTTGTTATAGTGTAGAAAGGGATTATGCAATTTGATTTTAAATAAAGCAAGAATCAAAGGTTAAAATAAAACCATAAATAAGTATATTTTCTACAGTGGTTTTACTTTCCATTTGTATAAAAGCCAATTGTTTATGAGTTTAATGTTATCCATATTAATTATTACTTCAATTAGCAGTATCAATTTTTTCTTTTTTATAAAATCACGGACTACACGTCCAGATGGGGACTCGTTGGATGCCTTTTTTATAGTTGGTCATACTATTCAAAAATAGTTTTTATTCGAAAATATGATTTTAATAGAAGGAATTAATTTAAAGGAAAAATCTAAGATCGAATTTGGTTTTAAGTACACAAGTTTTAAAATTTAGTTTGAAAGACATTAAATGCTATATTAATATGACATCAGATAAAACAGAATGTTATATTAAGCCAGCATAAGATAAACATAATGCTAAAATAAATTAGCATCGGATGAACTACACTGGTGAACTAAAACAACACCCAATCTCATAATTAAATAAATGTCAAACTAATATATCATTACAGTATAAATAACATATAGCATTACATATACATATAATGTCGGTTTGCATTCATTCTCAAAAAAGATGTAACTCATAGATAAAATATAAAAATTACATCTTTTTTGAGAATTTTTACCTAACTTGTATTAGATAATTGGATAATATTAGTTAAGGAGTAATATTGAATATAAATCAAAATAGAGCAATATGTTAAATAACCAAAAATAAACGCAGGAAAGTAGAGAAAAACAAAATTTTAGAGTGGTTCGACATTGTGCCTACGTTTTCTATATGATTTTACAACTACATTTTCGTTCCATAACATTTATAATGAGATATCCGGGTATAAAAGAAAAGGGTAAGATGAAAAATAAGGCTTAGGTTATTAACCCTCTAACCCTTCCTCTGCAAAATTTCGAAAAAGTCAATGAACACTGCTAATTACTCTTAACCCAACACTTATTCCTTTACTGCCCTTTATCTTCCCCAATAAAAAATACAAGCTACTTTATCTCATAAATTTAAGCACTACACTTTTACTGTTTTTATTACTTATTTATCTAAGGTTTGATTCAATTATTTAGAATTATTAAATTCAATTTCAAATAAAATTGTATTAATCTAATTTTTGTTATATCTGTTAAAAGTTATGGACTAATGAGATGTCATTTGCTTTAATTATGGTATGAGAGACAAATCTAGGCAATAAAGTTGATTGAATCGTGTAAATAGAAAGGAAGGAGTGATGCAATCAGGACGATAAAGATAATTTTGTATAAGCTATTTGATAATAATCGGATTGCTCATGATTCATCTTTAAATAACCATAATATAAATATCCAGGGTTAAATTTGTTATTGAATTTTTTTGATTTACAATGGGGTTTGTAAAGTATTAAGCAAAGGTTGAATAGATGTAGCCTAATAATTTTGATGACAAACATTTTTTTTAATCTTTAATTCCTTTTGCTAAAATGATAGATTATTTTACAGGCATTCACCTAGCTCGTTGGTGTTGAAAATATCATGAAAAAAATTCAAATCGGGAGATTCAAAAAGGCAAAGGGGTGAAATCTTTTTGAGCGGTTTGAATCTGTCTTGGGGTACGAATTTGACCAACCTTGTAAGGATTTAAAAAATGGAAACATGACATATTGTATGGTTAAATATATGCTTGGGTATGGGTATGATTAGTCAAAGTTGAAAATTTGATATCATATGAAGGAATCTGCATGATCAAACTATGCTCAAACTACAAACATTCATCCTAGTTGGGACCTATCAAAATAGGGTAAGTTAACTTCACCCGATAAGAATTGATCCAAATTGATGTAGTTGAATTGTTTGGATGTAGTCATAGTTTCTCTTTAGCCTTATATAGGAATAGGAGGGGTTTTAGTTTTAAAAACTAGATCTAAACTTGGGTTACAAGGCAATATTGACTAAAAATAGCCAACCTTCATGTCTTTCTTGAATTTTATGCATTTTAGATTCAAAATATTATTAAATCTAGAAGGTAAGGAAATTAGGGAATAATAGGAAAATCGAAATTGATCACAGCTCATTTAGGCAAGGGATAAAATGATGACTTTGATTGAGAATTTGGTGAGTGCGTGCCGACTAGGGTAATCTTACTTGCCAATGATTGGGGTATTTTAACTATTATACTTTGTTGTAATACGATGTTGTTGATGTTTGAGTGTGGATAATTGCATAAGTTGGCTTGAGCCATATTTTAGATAATTATGATTTCCAAAAGTTTTTTTAATATGTTTAGCTTATTCAAATGTGACTTAACTAGTTGATTTGAAATCAAAAGTGTTTCTGAAGTATTTAAATTGATTTTCTAACCGGTTTTAATGAAACTAAATGTAACAACTGACCCTTTATATAGAGTTCCATTGGTAAAATAGGATTTACAAAATCAAATGACCATAAAATGATCATTTTCTAATAGTTAAAATTTTTGTACAAAAATATTATGCAACGACAAATACATTCATCGGATTGAATTTTCATAGCAAACAATGGCAGTCAGGGTTTAAAAAAACCCGATTCCATTTTTGTAGGTAATCTCTTTCTTCAGGTTCTTTCAATCTTATTTCATCTCTCTTTCTATCTTTTCTCTATCTTTCTATTTCTCTAAACTCAAGTTATTTCATGGTTTTAGGAGTTCAAGGCGGAAGCAGAGGTGAGATCATGAAGGACGTGGAGGGGTGAACGGAGATAGTGAGGAAAAAGAGAAAAATGATGATGAAACCGGATGGATCCAATCAAATTGCCACCGACTTAAGAGTTCAACAAGAAATAGGGGGGGGGGGGAGGGGACCAAGCTTAGTTTCCACTGCCAAGATATGGGTGGAGAAAAAGGTAATACTATATCGCAAGTGATGCTAAAAAGTCTCATCTTGCAATGTTGTTAATGGTAATTCTTTGGTTAGAAATGAGTTTAGTAGATAATATTTTTTTGATTCTGTAACGTGAATGGGATGAAGGAGGGGAGTATTTCAAATTAGGTAATTAGGGAAGTAGAAAGTAACTAGGATAATTGTGTGATGCTTTATGTGGTAGGTCCTAGACCTTATTGCAAAGCCCTAAAGGCATTCGCATGGAAAGTGTAGAAAACAGAGATAGAATTTTCAATTCAAACTAGGAAGAATGAGTTCTTTATAGTGAGATTGGTTTAAAGAACGATTGTGTCAACATTCTAGAAGGAGGGTCTTGGTTTTTAGACAATTATCTCATTATCATTCAGAAACTAAGTCCACCTATGAAGGCGAGCATAGGTCTTCTTACCTCTATGCTGGTGTAGGTATAGCTTTCAGGTCTTAGTTTTAACCTATGGGGGCCCAAGGCAGTCAACACTCTAGTTAGCATTTTAGGTACTCTAATTAAACTTGAGTAAGCCACTAAAAAAAGAATAAGGATTTCTTTTCCTTGGGTGCTCGTTGATGAAAAAGGCGAGATGGGCTTTCATTATTTCTTAGAAGCAGTGGGAAAGGAAGGGGATATTTTTAAATAAGAGGCCATTTATGAGAATCATCCTATGAGATGTATAAATTGTTGGTATTTTGGTCATATCAATAGACAATGCCTATTGGTCAAATCATGGAAACTTAAGGAGGTGGAGAGTGGGATTAAGGTGCCAACCAATAAAGAGGTATCCCAACCTAAAATAGCAGATAATAATCAGAAAAAGAATATTATGCCTAGCTTAGAGAAAGGGGTTAACGATGAAGCATTGAAAAATACGACAAAGGGGAGTACTATAGTCCAGGAGGACGATACAAGTGACTCAGGTGCCATGGAAGAAAGAGCAGTGAAACATGATAAAGGTGGAGAAGGAAAGAGTGTGAGAAATGCGGATTACGGATCTTAAGGCTAGGATTAACACTAGAGGGGGCTGAATAGTGTTAATAAAGAATTACTAAAGCTTTTTCTGTTTATGTTAATTTAGACGCCGACGTATGCAATATACAGACACAGATATGATCACAGAAACAAACACAGATGCAAAAATAAAATAAAAGCATTAAAGGAAAGAACATACCGGATTTTAACTGGTTCGAAGTTACCCTACATCCAGTCCCTCAACACAAGTACAGATTTCCTTTTAAAAGCAATTGTACGATTACACCCTCGGTTTCAAGGCTACAAGGTACACCCTCTAGAATTTCAATCCTCTGGGCAGAGATACTTGATTTTCGGGCCACAAGTTTATCCAATTGATTTACCAAGGCTACAATCACACCTTTTCCCTTTTGATTGATTTCCAAGGCTACAATCACACCTTTTCTCGCTTAATAGATTACAAAGAAGTCTATAACTCTGAATAGCACTGAGAATCTTGTAGAGATAGTGATAGAGAATCAAACTAGAAGTAACTGAGTATGATTCAATGTTGATTTCAGCAGAGTAATGATAAGAATATGTATTAAGAAATGAGGAAGAAGAAGAGGAGTGAAAACCAGAAAATTATGATTGAAAATTCTGAAACTGACCCCATTTATAGAAGAACAACAGCCATGACCTTTCATGAAGAGTTATGGCGAATAGACACTTCTTTTGAAATTTGAATTTTTGAATCAAACTGTCACCATGTCGACATGGTCTTGCCAGGCATGTCGACATCCCAAAGGGTTTTTTGGTGTCTTTGATTTTCTTTGAAAATAACCTTTATCTTATATAAAAACTATTTTAAACTCTATAAATATACTTGACTATAGTTAAAATTCATAAGTAAATATAAAGAATAATATATATAGATTTTAACTATAATTTTATATTTAAATCTAAGTATAAATATTTAAAAGTTAAATACATTGTTTAAAAAGATAGTTTAAAATAAGGAGTAATTTGACTTTGAAAATAAAGATGTTTTTGAGGCTAAAATTATTTAAAATCAGGATCGAGGGTTTTGAATCTTTTAAAAGGAAACTTTTGAAAACATTTTGAAAACAGGATATAATTTTGAAAAATCATTTTGAATAAAAGTTAGCGGATACAAAACAATGTTCCACTAGATTTTTCGTAGGTTCCATCCTACTTAGGGTTCCATCCCTTTAACGCGCTCGAAGTGGATTCCATTCCACAAATAAATTGGATTTTAAGATGCCAGTGCTTTTCTACGAGTTTTAACAAAAATTCCTAATAATCATAAAAAAATAATTATCCTTGAAATCTTGAACTCTTGATAGTCTCGATACTCATGAGTCTTCTATCTTGATATCTTGAATCTCTATACTGTACAGTCTTCATTCTTAGTACCTGCATGGTTAAATCCTGCATATACATATATATCTAAACTTATAATGTTAGTATTTATATTTTATAATCTATTCTAAGGTTGTTATCATCAAACCATCATCTCACGGACTAACAATCTCCCTTTTTTTGATGATGACAACCTTTTATTATAAAATATTATTTCTATCCTAATAACTCCCCCTAAAACTAACAACTCCCCCTTAATCTATACCTAACTATCCTATTTTATATTTCTCCCCCTTTGTCATCAACAAAAACTAAATCCAAACTATATAACTCCCACTTAATCTAATATTATATGACATGTGATTATAATGATAGTGTTATCATAAATAATCAACACTTAACTCTAAAAACTTAAACTTAATCATAAATTACTAACTATCCTAACTAAGAATCTATTATAATACTTATAATAGTTAGAAAAATATAAGAACATAAATTATTTATTAAGTATATTTCAACACACTCATCAAAATCAATCATGTCAGACAAGTAAAACAAATCAATCAAATCAATCAAGTTAAGCAAGTCAATAAAGTCAATCAAGTCAACCAAGTCAATCAAGTCAATCAAAACATACCAAACAAATCAAAAACTAATAATCCTATATTATAAAACAATACGACAAACTCCTCCTAAATAAAATACACTCGTTATGTATACATGTATGCAATATGTAGTTTGTAATGCAGAATGAAATGTATGACATATGCAATGTAGCATCAGATAATACGCAGAATGAAGTGCAACTTGTGATACAAATAATTATGATATGCATTGTAATTTATGATGTAAAATGCAATAAGATGAGACATGAAATAGGATGCATAATGATATGTAATATGGAATAAAATGATAATGAAGTAAAAATAATAATATGCAGAATGATATGATGATATATATACTACGGTAAGTGACATCCAGATTATAAGATAAACATGAGTAATAAGTAGTATCTAATTGACAAGCATATATATATATATATATCAAATTATTTATTATAAATTACTTCAACCAAACAAAGGTAATACACACCAATTACTAGACTTAAGTTAAGGAAACTAATGAACGAGACTGAAAGAGTAGTAAAGAAAAAGGCAATAAATGATATTAAAATTATAACATATTTATGAAAGGTAGTAATCAACTCAATATCAAAATTAAATTGCTAAGAAATATGGACCAAAACTATATATATATATATGATCAAATATATTTTTATAAAAATTAATAGCCTAATTATTTAATTAAAAATAATTATTTTAACTTGGTTGTTTTTTATTTTATTTTTATTTTTAAGAATCCAAACTTCCATGTTTATAAAATACTTAACTTACTAATTAAACCTTTATATTAAATTTTTATTGATTAAAATATTTAGAAACATGTTTAAACATCTTTTAAATTTAAAAAATATCATAATGAAATATTTAATAAAATGATAAAGATTGCAAAACTAAAATAAACATGTG
This sequence comes from Allium cepa, assembly GCA_030765085.1. Classification (NCBI taxonomy): domain Eukaryota; kingdom Viridiplantae; phylum Streptophyta; class Magnoliopsida; order Asparagales; family Amaryllidaceae; genus Allium; species Allium cepa. The sequence goes on from CM060935.1 coordinate 68,565,494, forward strand.
TTATATTAAGGCCTCTTACTTTTTTAATTTTTTTTTTAATTAATTATAAAGAATATATTTAAACATGAAGTTTATTTTAAAATATTCCAATATAAGTTAGAAAATAACTTCTAAAAAGAATAGAGAAAGATTCTTAATTTAAATATTATTTTTTCATAGTTTAAAGTTTCATAAAGAAAAAAAATAGTATTTAAAGAATGCTATAAAAAGTTTTTGTAGGCAAAAATATTCGAGACTTTATAAAACCGAAATTGTAGATTTTACCAAATGTTGTGTAAAATTTCTGAAACTCTACGGCATTTCAAAGCACAGAAATGCTATAAAAACGAATTTGTAGTACTTACAAAACATTGCAGAAGAAAAGAAGCATTTTAGAAATGCTATCTAAAATTTCGATCATGTGATGTCGTGCTATCTTATTTATTGAAGAAATATATAAATTAAGACTTATTCTAACATTCTAAATTCATTCTATTAATTTCTTAAAGATATAAAATTAGCATCTTAAAAGAAATAGAGTATGAGAAGTAAAAATAGCATTAGCAAAGTTGAAATCATGAATGAAGGTATGCTTTTCTACTTAGTATAGTTGTTAATAAATTAGTCGTAGATTTTATTTGAAAGAAAACACATTTTAAAAGACTTTAGAAAAAAATTAGACTTGTACATTGATATTTGTACTATGGTGTGTTGATATATGGACCAATATACCAAAACTTATAAAAGAGATAAATTTCTATACCTAACTAAATGCATATATATATATATATATATATATATATATATATATATATATATTCCTAAATGCAACAATAAAGATGAAATAATAGTAAAGCGTATCAATTTTTGCACTCCATCTTTCTAACTTTGTTGTTCTACCATTGTTGTGAGTCACACTTTTATATCTTTCAGAATTTGATAACGAGATCTGCTCTATTGCGACGGGCTTGTTTTTCTGATCATCGTAGTATATTCATTTGCTGAATTTGGAGGCTGTATGAGAAAGATAAAGATGATTTAGTAGATCGACCAACTTGGCGCCAAAACTTTGAATTTGAATTTTGAATGAATGGACACTTCAACCACTATAAATAGGCCCAACGGTCACCATTTTTCATTTTAATTGTTCTTCTTCTTCTTCTTCCCGTTTTTCTATATACTATCAAATTTCTAAAGGGCATATCTCCTTTGTTTCTTAACGAAATTGGATGAAACCAGCGGAAAATCGAAGAGGAAGGAAAGGGCTACGATCTACTAATAGTTTGGTGTCGAATTTGGATGGTATTATGATGTAACAAGCCGAACAGTAGAAGAAATGTAGAATATCCCGTACACAGTTTTTCAGTTTTGGATAGCCAACTTCAAACTGTCATATTTCACTCAATTTTGATCGGAATTTGATGATCCACCCATCAAAACGACCGCAAGAACAAGAAATACAATCTGGAAAAGGAGTGGGGACAAAATACTCAAATCTCTGGATGAAATTTGAAGAATACCTTTGACAGTTTTTCCTTCTTTCTCTCTTTGTTCACCAAAACTTCATTTGACCACAACTTGGTCATTTCATGACGGATCCGCATGAAACCAGTGTGATTGCGAAGCAGATGGAGAGAAGTATAACATCAAATCAAGTTGTAGATGAGAACCAAAAGTTTTGATTGATCTGGTACCCGTTTCTTTGTCGATTTTCATTATATATCCATTTGTTCTTCTTGATCGATGAATGATTATCTGGTATCTTTTAACCAACAGTCATTAGACATAATTCTTCTCCTGCAAAACAACATAACCTTTTAAGAAATCAAGCGGCTTTTCAAAATAATTAAATATTGTTTTAAATAAAAATATCATGATGATTCTGTGACATATTCATTTTAAAATAGTGTTAATCAAATACTTAAAAATAGCCATTTTAAAAACTTTTTCAAATTTTAGATTATGAAAACTTTGAAAACCTTGCTCCGATACCAATTGTGAGAAATGCGTATTACGGATCTTAAGGTTAGGATTAACACTAGGGGATGAATAGTGTTAACAAAGAATTATTGAATCATTTTCTGTTTATGTTAATTTAGCCACCGATGTATTCAATGTACAGACATAGATATGATCACTGAAACAAACACAGATGCAAAAATAAAATAAAAGCAGTAAAGGAAAGAATACACCGGATTTTATACTAGTTCGTAGTTACCCTACATCCAGTCCCGCAACACAAGTACGGATTTCCTTTCAAAAGCAATTGTACAATTACACCCTCGGTTTCAAGGCTACGAGGTACTCCAGAATTTCAATCCTCTGGGTAGAGGTACTTGATTTTCGGGCCACAAGTTTACCCAATTGATTAACCAAGGTTACAATCACACCTTTTCCCTTTTGATTGATTTCCAAGGCTACAATCACACCTTTTCTCGCTTAATGGATTACAAAGAAGTCCATAACTCTGAATAGCACTGAGAATCTTGTAGAGATAGTGATAGAGAATCAAAGTAGAAGTAATCGAGTATGATTCAATGTTGATTTCGGCAGAGTAATGATAAGAATATGTATTAAGAAATGAGGAAGAAGAAGTGGAGTGAAAACCAGAAAATTATGATTGAAAATTCGTTCAAACTGACCCCTATTTATAGAAGAACAATAGCCATGACCATTCATGAAGAGTTATGGCGAATAGACACTTCTTTTGAAATTGGAATTTTTGAATCAAACTATCACCATGTCGACATGGTCATGCTAGGCATATCGACATCCCAAAGGATTTTTTGGTGTTTTTGATTTTCTTTGAAAATAACCTTTATCTTATATAAAAACTATTTTAAACTTTATAAATATACTTGACTATAGTTAAAATTCATAAGTAAATATAAAGAATAATATATATAGATTTTAACTATAATTTTATATTTAAATCTAAGTATAAATATTTAAAAGTTAAATATATTATTTAAAAAGATTGTTTAAAATCAGGAGCAATTTGACTTTGATAATAAAAATGTTTTTGAGGTTAAAATTATTTAAAATCAGGATCGAGGGTTTTGAATCTTTTAAAAGGAAAGTTTTGAAAACATTTTGAAAACAGGATATAATTTTGAAAAATCATTTTGAATAAAAGTTAGCGGATACAAAACAATGTTCCACTGGATTTTTCGCAGGTTCCATCCTACTTAGGGTTCCATCCATTTAACGGGCTCGAAGTGGATTCCATTCCATGAATAAATTGGATTTATGCCAGTGCTTTTCTACGAGTTTTAACAAAATTCCTAATAATAATAAAAAATACTTATCCTTGAAATCTTGAACTCTTGATAGTCTCGATACTCATGATTCTTCTATCTTGATATCTTGAATCTCTATACTGTACAGTCTTCATTCTTTGTACCTGCATGGTTAAATCCTGCATATACACATATATATCTAAACTTATAATGTTATTATTTATATTTTATAATCTATTCTAAGGTTGTTGTCATCAAAACCATCATCTCATGAACTAACAAAAAGGAGTAGAGAGCTTGTCCCAACCGTAGAATTGAAAAGATGGCCTAATAGGAGGCGATAAAATTCTAGAATAATCATTGAAGGGGGTGGAGGAAGCCATCGAACACCTACATAGAGTTAAAAATACTATATTAAAAGAACTATCTAGCATCAGGAGCCATGGAGACCCATGGTCCTTTTTGAGCATATAGGAACAACTCAAAATTGAACCAACGGTAGTAGAAAAAGGCCCAGAAAACAATGGTAAGAATCTACTATCCTCTTTTCTTCAAAAGAAGTAGGTTACCACTAAGTGCATGAGTAACCATTCTTAGTTCCTTCCCCCCAAGCAGTGATTCAAAGAGAAAATTCTTTGCACTTAGCACTGTCACTTGCCTCGATCTACCAAAGTGAACCCTACATATCATCATTGGACTCCACCACAGCCAACACCGGACCTAGTTGCCCAAATTTGTCTATTGATAAATGTAAAACTTTAACTTCCCAAGATATGAAATGAAATGAGAACTTAATGTCTATTTTGTAAGATGACTCAAACTCAACAACAAAATCTAAGAAGCAATAGGGAATGCCCAGTTCTTATGATCATCCTTTTTGCATGGAAAAGTCTATCGGGAAAAACAAGGAGCCTCGCCAGTAAACATAAAAAATTAGGATCAATTAAAACACAACATCTGGATAAGGAAAACCCAGAATTAGTGGAGACTATAGGGAATTGAGGAGTAGATACAATAATTCTAAATGACAATCATGTGTTCGAATACTAGGGTTTACACAAACCAAACATAGTGTTGGATTAAAGAAAATTACATGTAAATATAACGTAGATTGTATTGGAATTTTGGAGAACAAGTTAAGACTATTTGAATTGCAGAAGACGATGGTAAATTTTGAAGAAATATGGTAGATAATAAATAATGTCTCACGTTATTATAAGTGTAGAGTCCAGGTTTTATTTAATAAGGAGGTTAAGGATGCCAACATCTCCATATAAGCGATCTATAATAACTTTGGATCTATTTAATAAGGGGGTTATTAGTTATGATATTTCGTTCATTTATGCTTAAAATTTTGAATATCTCAGGCAGACATTTGTAGAAATTTGGAAGAAGACACCTTCGCAATCTACAAAACTTGGGTGATCATAGGCGATTTTAAATGCATTAGAGTAGCGGGTGAAAAGCAAGGAGGTTCTCAAGTGCCATTTAGCAAAGTGCAAGAGGTTGACCAGTTGATGACGAAAAATGTAGTTTATGAGGTAGATATTTAAGGACTAAAATTTACTTCATGGTTAGGACCAAATTAGAATAAATTAAGAAAATTAGTCTGAATATTAGTAAACTTGGCATGGGTTTCATTCATTTTTATGCAAGTTATTTACTGTCAAGGCCCGGCAATCACACTCCAATCCTAGCTACACTAGTGGAACAACAAATAAACCTTCCTAAACCATTCAAGTTATCAATCATTGAGAATTATCTAAGGATTATTAAGAGGTTTTCAATGTAGGATTGGGTATGATCACTTAAGGCAAACCCATGTTTAAGTTCATCGAAAAGCAAAAGGTGATCAGGAGTAACTTATGAACTTAAAGCAGGAATAAAAATAACATCAGAAAGGAATTTGAGTTCTGCAAGGGACTGTGTAGGGAATTACAACAAAAACTATAAATATATCACAATGAAGAAATTGGTTATGAATTATAGGAGGCGAGGTTAAAGCCTGAACGAGCTATTCAGTAAGAATATATAATGTGACTCCACCCCGAGACCCACCTCACAAAGAATATTGCATAGTAATATTGTCGGTTAGTGCAGAGAATATGGTTATTTAGGAATGGCCATACATGAATTTTACTTTAAGCGAGCATCGATACGTCGATTAATATGTCATCTTTTTTTAATCAAAGGGAATTGACGTGCACAATTTAGGCTAAAAACAAATATATGGTGGCTATAATTAATCCAGAACAGCATATAATAAATAAAGATCATAGAATCACAAGTCAGACATAGAGGAATACAAATGGATATAGTCTGAACCGATCCAACATAGACACACAATGTAGACTACACATATACAAAGTTCTACATCCTACAATATAAATATGTGCATAAAAAGAGTTTAACTTAATATAAGATACAACATAACATCACATATATATACATAGATGAAAAAATTAACTACTAGCAAGCAATTTGGGCATCCACTCTAAAGCATCAAGCTGGAGGACCTGAAGCATCTCGGTCTGACCCGAGTATTATAAAATAATAAATGGGTCAGTCTAGACTATGATAAATGAATTAGCAAAAAATGAATGATAGATAAAGTGAACTAGATCTCAAATATAATCATATATCGATAAATATCAAACATGCATCATTAATTTCCAATCACCACATACTAAAACTCACGGTAGCTTATCAAAAGAAAAAAATTCCCCGAAATGATTTAGTGATAATTCAAACAACATCAAATCTAGAAATCTAACAAATAAAAATCTAGAAAACTCACAAATAAATGGCAGAAGGTGCCCAACTCCAAGATTGGTGAAATAAATTCACCTACATGCATGTAACTCCAAGATAAACATATAAGTCTATAAACTTCAGGATAGGTACGAGACCTATAAATATCAAAATAGGAATAAGTCTTATATCCTCCGAAATAGTTATGAGACCTATAAACATCAAGATAGGTAGGAGACCTATAAACATCAACATAGGTATGGGACCTATAAACTCCGAAGGCGAGTCATAAACTCATCGATAAAAGTGTTAAATACTTTCAAATAGCAACCAAATAAACAACGACCATATGTCTTATACCGTATGGTTTTACCCAAACGTTTACTATACAATAGTAAACTCCACTTATGTGTAGCATTAGTTCGGTTGAAAAGGTCCGGGAATTAACTATTAAAACAAACGTGAGTGTTCCATACCACTCATATTACTTAACTATTCAATTCCTCATTCGATCGATTTCATGCTGTTTTGTTGAAAATATTTCCCTTTAAAAACCATTTCTAAAAGTACCAATTTATGGTAGAAATATACATATATAAGTACACTTTTCAAACCATTACTTCAAATCATTTTTAAGACCATTGTCAAAGAGGATAATACTATATTTATTTATTTATTTATTTAAACCCATTTATATAGAAATTAGATTTGCACTTAAAATGATTTGGTTTTGAAATTAGCCATTTGTAAATCCGAGTTAAATATGTGCATCAAAAGTGTGTATTGCTCCGAAATCCATAGAACATCTCTATGGTATAAAACATCAAAAATGGAATTCATCGATTCAAAAATCCCTAAACATCGATTACATTGATATGAAATGCAATACTAAAATCAAGCAATCAATCTTAGGGACTCAACTGGGCAAATAGGTGGCGAAAGAGTCGATCGGAATACACCAGAGCATAGTCTAAAAGTCAAGTCCCAGCAACGACCTGTGCACCGTTAGGTCATACTAGTCCACTAGTTGCTTCACCCGGGTTGACACACAGGCGATTTTGGAGGCTCTTCGAGGATCGGATTTCGCTCATTTACTCTGTTTTGCTTCTTTGATGACCTGGGGTACTTGAACTAGCTAACATGCAAGCATGTATACATGTATAATTGAATGAAAATCATGATTTCATAAATGTGTTTTCAACAAACAGAGAATCGAATTCAATTAGACAAAGGATTCATCACTATATTAAGATCATATACACTAGAGATTCAACCAAATTCATATAGCAGCAACAAACATTCATATGAGACTAGAAATTGTGAGTTTTACTCACCTAAACAAACCTGGAATGGAAGATTAGAGCTTAGAATCTCCTATTCCTTTCTAAGTCAAATTCAACCTAGGTTATGAACAAAGATTGGATAGGAATTGATCAAAATCAGAAATAAAAATTAAATCCCAAATTAGATGCATAGAAAGGTAAAAGAGATTACCTCTTATCAATAGTCACTAGAATTGATTAAAAGATCCTTGATTAAAATCTTTAGTTTGGAAATTTTGTAGTTCGGGCTTAGAGAAATTTTGATTTTCTCATTCTGTGGTGAAAGGAGAATGAGAAAAAAATTATATGTATGTTTCTATTTATCTTGTTTCTCTAGTTTGGGCTAAATTGGTTAAGATATGCATCCATTAGCCAAGTGTTACTAATTTTCATTAAAAAAAAGTGTTACTAATTTTCGTTGTTTCATTTTAACACTTTATAAACACTAATTTATCTTAACAATGTTACGATTTAACTAACATTAATTTCTTCAGTTTTTTTCCAAAATGAATAATATGTCAAAATCTCATTTTTATCAATATTAAAATATTCTGTCAAAGTTAAACACAACTTTTATAAAATGAACCAATAATTGAGAAATCATATTTCAAATAATAAAATTATTTCCATGTAATTTATTTGTTCATTTTCTCCAAATTGTTCTTATATTATTAAATATAAGAATTAACTACAAAAAGGAAATTCCAATAAACTCTCAATTTATTCTCATTCCAAGTTCCTTTTAGATTTTAAAACGATATAATCATAAATTTCCTAAATTTAGTTGATTAATTAATTTATCAATCAATCATATTTTAAATTCTAGATAATTTCAACTAGGATTGTTACAAACTCCTCCTTATAAAAATTGCATCCCCTCAATATTCCTTAAGGGAAAGTTAATAACATTAAAGCGATGCATCTATTAAATAGGATAAAATCATAAGCATGAAATAGTTCGAGGCAAGAGTCACCGCTAAACAGCATGAGAAAATAACTCAGAATGCTTTCCCTTGACAAACTCTCTAGTCTCCCATGAAACTTCCTTTGGATTGCTAGATCATTGAACTTTAACTAGCGGAACGTCTTTATTTCTAAGGAGTTGAACCTTCGATGCAACAATACGGGTAGATCTCTGCTCATAAGTAAGGTCAGATGAAATCTCAAGCTCCTCAAGTATTCTTGGCTCAAGAATAGAATTTGAGTCACGAAGAAACTTTTAAAGCAGAGAAACATGGAATACATCATGAATTCTGGAGAAATAGACTGTAAGAGATATCCGATAAGCAGCAGGGCCGATATGTTCAGTGATAGAGTTGGTCCAATATATCTCGGAGCCAACTTCCCGAAATGACTGAGCTGCACCATACCCTTCAATGGAGATACAAGAATGAAGACTCGATCTACCACTAAGAATTCTAATGCTTTCCTTTTATTACCCTTATAGGATTTCTGCCTGCTGTGTGCCTCTTTCATTCTCTGTCGAATAAGATCATTCTTCTCATAAGCTTCACGAATAGAGTCTAGGCCTAAAATGAGTTTCTTCCTAGCCTCGAGCCAACAAGAATGTGATCTACACAGCCTTTCGCAAAGGGTCTCAAAAGGAGCCGTGCCGACACTAGATTAGAAACTATTGTTGCAAGCAAACTCAACAAGATAAATATGATATTCCCAACTCCCACGGAAGTCGAGAATACAAGCACAAAGTAAGTCTTTTGATATCTTATTAACTTGATCCATCTACCATCCGTCTATAGATGATAGGCAGTGCTAAAATTAAGCTTCGAACGCAAAGATTTTGGAGATCTTTCAAGAATGCACTTGTAAACAAGGGATCCCGGTCATATACAATAGTTTAGGGATACCATGAAGTCTTATGATCTCCTTAACGTAGATCTAAGTCCGGTATGGCTTAATAGGAACAAAGTGGGCTGATTTGGTCAAACAATCAACAATCATCCATAGCTATCATAGGCAGCCCTCGAACGAGGAAGACCATCAATGAAATCCATAGAAACCTAAAAAGGGAAGAGGAAGAATAAGATTACGATTATTACAAGATCAATACAAAAGAGGATTCAAATATGAACTTATGAAAGTAAGTTCATAATACCTGGTCCCATTTCCATATCGGGACCTCCAATGGTTGCAAGAGACCATTGGGACGCAGATGCTCGGTTTTAACAAGCTAACAAGTCAAGCGACGCTTCACAAACTTTGCTACTTCCCACTTCATACCTTTCCAATAATAATGACACTTCATTTCGGCATAGATCTTACTACTATTGGGATGAATAGTATACTTAGAGCAATGACACTTCTCAGGAATATCTCTCCTAAGATCACCAACATCGGGAGCTACAGGCCTGCCTCTCCTACAAAGACAACCACGAGCATCAACAACAAAATCCCGCAACTCATCACTTTGGGAAACGCCACCACACTACTGAAAAAGATGAGATAGATCAAGATCACACTTCCAGGCTTCCGCAAACATCAAAGAGACAACAATCTGCTGTTTGCAACTAAGAGCATCTACTACTCGATTCCCTTTCCCTGGAGTGTACTAAATATCAATGTCGTAAGAAGCAAGGAATTCGAGCCACCTTTTTTGTCGCATGTTTGTCTCCTTTGGAGTGAATAAGTACTTTAAAAAATTATGGTTGGTATAAAGTTCAAATTGCTTACCCAACAAATGTTGACGCCAAATCTACAAAGCAAAGACAATAACTGCGAACATCAAATCATGAGTGCGTATCTGACCTCATTCAGCTTCGACTGCCTCGAGGCAAAAGCAAAAAACAGTCTCGCTGCATAAGAGCAACACCCAACCAAATCTATTAGCATCTGTGTAAACCATAAGATCTTGGTTCCCATCTGGAGCCCCAAAAATAGGAGCATTGGAAAGGAGTTCCTTCAACTTTTGAAAAGAAGTTTCACACTTATCAGACCAAACATATTTAATTCCTTTCCTAGTCAAAGAAGTAAGAATTAAGACTATCTTGGAAAAGTCCTTTATGAATTGATGGTAATAGCTCGCCAATCGAAGAAAATTGTGAATACATTCTCAGGCCTCTTCTAGATCTGAATAGCTTCAATCTTCGATTGATCAACATAAATTTCTTCTTCAAAAATTTTATGGCCCAAAAACTTCACTTGCCTTTGCCAGAAATGACACTTAGAAAGTTTTTCTTTCAACTTATTCCTTCTGGGTTTCTCCAAAACAATCCTAAGATGCCCTCATATTCTTCCTTAGATTTAGAATAAACTAGAATATCATCAGTGAATATAAGAACGAATCATCGAGAAATTCTCGAAAAATACGATTCATAAGATCGGAAAAATAAGATGGAGCATTCGGTAATCCGAAGGGCATAAAAAGCACTTATAAGAACCATACTACAGAATGAAGTCAAATGAATAGTGTCGCTTACCCCACAAAGATGATGAAAACTGGTTGCTAAGTCTAACTGAGAAAAGACCTAAGCACCCCAAAGACGATCAAAAAGCATCAATCCTAGGCAGGGGATACTTGTTTTTAATCTACGCAAAGCCTAAGAGTACCATCAGCATTCTTCAAAAACACGATAGAAGCTCCCGAAGGAGAAGAACTGGACTGGATAAACTGCTTTGCTTCCAAATCCAACAACTTCTTCCTTAATGCTTCGTTATCCTTGGTAGAAATCTGATAGGGAGGAAGACTAACTGGTTAAGCTCAAGGGATAAGTTCAATTCGAAACTCAATAGCACACTTGTAAGGCAAGCCCGAAATGTGTTCAAAGATATCATGATAATTACAAATAATAGGGATTCGGGAAATATCTTCATCTTCCTGAGGCTTAAGAGAAAACAAGGATGCTACCGAATTAGAAACAACATCATGATGAATAATAGTAATCTGCTCAATAGATTATGGATGTCGAAGGTGAATAGTTCTTTCAGGCATAGGATATGGGCTTCATAAAGGTAAAGCAAATCCATTCCAAAAATCATTCCAAATCCAAGATAATGTATCATATGAAGATCGATATGAAAATAATGGCCGCATAAGATAATTTCACTATCTCTATAAAGCATACTGAGGGCTGCAGACCCACAGACTGGGTTCACAATTCTTAGTGAAGTCACTGAGCACACAGTATTTGAATATATAACATCAACAAGTTCCTTTGATAGAGTGAGATGCACCTGTATCGATGAGAACTCGAATAGAAAGATTCTAAAAAAATAGTTACACCTTCAAGAATAGAAGGAGATATACCTCAACGCAGAGAAGCTCCACCAGAAGATTGCACAACACTAAGCTTCCCAAAAGTGAGTCCTTTAATCGCTCGTGGACAAGATGCTACCAGATGTTTTACCTTCTTCCAGTAACAAAAAATCGAAGCTTTAGGATAATCCTTAATGAAATGCTCTTTGGAACCATAATTGTAGATTCTCCTTGAGATGGTTATATTTGTGTGGAACTAGAACCTTGCTTCTTGGTCTTCTTATTAGGATGAAAAGGCTTGGACTTGTTGAAAGGTTGCTTCTTCTTAGGATGAATGCTCTTCTTCTCTATTGCATCTTTTTCACTACTATCTTTATCAATTGCCTCAAGCCTAAGGGCCGAATCAACTAACTTTTCAAAAGAAACCTTCAACTACAACAACAACACCTTCCTAAGATGCTTTCTTAGCCCCTTCATAAATTTCTAATTCGTTTTTATCAATGTACTAATGTACTCGGTCCCGTATTTGGAAAGGGATTCGAAGGCCGATACATATTCCGCAATAGAAGACTTCCCTTGCTTCAACTCAATTAACCTCTTAGCCAACAAGGCCTTCTCAGATTCGAGAATGAACTTCAAGTCAAAATATTCCATAAACCTCTTCAAAGATAAGATAAACTCATCCACCTCTGCTATAAGAAGCTTATACCAATTTATAGCTCGCTCCTAAAAATGACTAGATGCTACCTGAGCTTTATGCTGATCAGAAAGTTCCATGCGAGAAAATATCCTCTCGCATGTCCTAAGCCATGACTACACCACAATTGCACTCTCAAAACCCCTAAAGGGCTTGCCACCAGGACGCGCAAAGTCATTACACATGCATGGAAAACTGGGCTTGCGAACAGAAAGATCCGAAGCAGGTATGGAAGGCTGAATATTCCTAACGAATTCCATAAACTGCTTGCCATAGAAAAACACTCCATCCGGAGGAGGGCCACTGGAATGCCCACTAACAAAATAAACAGGTGGTCTACCGCCAGCTATTTAAGTTTCTAAAAGAAATAGGATAAGATAAAAGATTATTCAAGAGTCATATGATTTTATATTAGAAATGCTAAAGATAGACACAAAATGATATATTATCATAAAAACCTATGGGATGATTCCTTAGACTTGCCTAAACCATTGTTCATATCTGTAATATCATAATTTTTCCTAAACCTAGCTCTAACACTAAACTAGACCCACCATAATAAAGAATATTACAAAGTAATATTGTTAGCTAGTGTAGAGAATAGTGTTGTTTAGGAGCTACCATCCATGAATTTTAATTTAAGCGAGCTTCCATAGGTCGACTAATATGTTATACATTTTTTTAATCAAGTAAAACCGACATATACAATTCAAGTTTAAAACAAAACTATGATGGATATAATAAATCTAGAATAATATATAAAAATATAGATCACATAATCACAGATCAAATACAACAAAATACAAATAGGTACAAGTCTGAACCGACCCAAAAAAGATACATGATGTAGACTATAAATATGAAAAGTGCTACATCTGAAAATATGAAAATGTACACAAAAAGAGTCTAGTTTGTGATAAGATACAACGTAACATTACAATATATACATAGATGACAAACGTAATTACTAGCTAACAAATATGGTATCCACTCTAAAGCATAAAGCTGGAGAACCTAAAACATCTCAATCTGACGTAAGTATTATAAAAATAATAAACGGGTTGGTCTAGACAAAGATAAATGAATTAGAAAAAATGATTCATAGATAAAGTGAATCGGATCTCAAATATAGTCATATATCGATAAGTATCAAACATGCATCAATAACTTCAAATTACCTAATACTAAAACTCATGATAGCTTATGAAAAGAAAAATCATCGAAATGATTTAATGATAATTCAAGCAACATCAAATCTAGAAATCTAGTAAATAAACATACAAAAATCTCATAAATAAAAGGGGAAAGGTGCCAAACCCCAAGATTGGTGAAACAAATTCACCTACATGCATGTAACTCCAAGATAGATGTATACATATATAAACATCAGGATAGGTATGAGACCTACAAACATCAAAAATAGGAACAAGTACTATAATCTTCGAAATGGGTACGAGACTTATAAACATCAAGATAGGAACAAGTCCTATAAACTCCAAAGGCGAGTCATAAACTCGTCGATAAAAACGTTAAATACTTTCATATAGCAACTGAATAGATAATTAACATATGTCCCATACCACATAGGCTTACCTAAATGTTTACTATACAATAGTAAACTCCACTTGTGTGTAGCAATAGTTGGGTTGAATAAGTCCAGGAATTAATCGGTAAACCAAACGCGAGCATTCCATATCACTCGTTTATTTAACTATTTCAATCAATTCCCCATTCAACCTATTTCATGAAATTTTATAAAAATATTTCTCTTTAAAAATCATTTCTAAAAATATTAATTTATGGTGGAAATATACATATATAATTATACTTTTCAAACCACCATTTTTAAAACCACTGTAAAAGAAAATAATACTATATATATATATATATATATATATGTTTAAACCCATTTATATAGAAATTAGATTTGCACCTAAAAATATTTGTATAAAATGATTTGGTTTTGAAATCAGCCATTTGTAAATCCAAGTTGAAAACGTGCATCAAAAGTGTGCATTGCTCCAAGATCAATAGAACATCTCTATGGTATAAAACATCAAAAATTGAATTCATCAATTCAAAAATCCAAAATCTAGAAACATCAATGAAATTGACATGAAATGCAATATTAAAATCAAGTAATCAATGTTGGGGCTTCAACTGGGCAAATAAGTGACGAATGGGTCGATCGGAGTACACCGGAGCATAGCTTGGGAGTCAAGTCCAAGCTATCGTCGATGCACCAGTAGGTCATACCAGTCCACAAGTTGCTTTGTTTGGGCCAACTCCCATGTGATTCCAGTGGCTCTCTGATGATTGGATTCCGCTCATTTCCTCTATATTGCTTCTCTAATGACCTAAGGTACTTGAACTAGTGAACATATGAGCATATATACATGTATAATTAAATGAAAATCATGATCTCATAAATGGGTTTTCGACAAACAAAGAATCGAATTCAATTACAAAAAGATTGCATCACTATATTGAGATCATATACACTAGATATTCTACCAAATTCATATAACGGCAACACACATTCATATTGGACTAGAAATTGTAAGATAAACTCACCTAAACAAACCTGGAATGGAATATTAGAGCTTTGAATCTCCTATGCCTTTCTAATTTAATCTCATCCTAGGCGATGAACAAAGATTGGTTAGGAGTTGATCAACATCAAAAATAAACATTAAATTAAATCCCTGATTAGATGCGTAGAAAGGTAGAAGAGATTACCTCTTATCAATATTCACTAGAATTGTTTAAAAGCCCCTTGACTGATATCTTTAATTTGAAAATTTAAGAATTAGGGTTTTGGACTTAGAAATTTTTTGATATTCTGGTTCGGTAATCAAATGAGAATGAAAAAAATATGTGTATATTTATATTTCTCTTGTTTCTCTAGTTAGGGCTAAACGGGGTAAGGTATAGATCATTAACCAAGTGTTACTACTTTTATTAAAACAAAAGTGTTTCTAATTTGCATTGTTTCATTTTAACACTTTATAAGAACTAATTTGATTTGAATAATGTTATGATTTAACCAACCATAATTCCACAAATTATTCCAAAATGAATAATATGTCAAATCTCATTTTTATCAATATTGAAATATTTTATCAAAATTGAATACAACCTTTATAAAGGAACCATTGGTTGAGAAATCATATTTCAAACAATGAAATTATTTGCATATAATTTGTTTATTTATTTTCTCCAAATTGGTGTTATATTATTAAATATAAGAATTAAGCACAAAAAGAAAAATTCAATAAACTCTCAATTTATTCTCATTCCAAGTCCCTTTTAAATTTGAAAACACAATAGTTATAAATTCCCCAAATTTAATTAATTAATTATCATTCATATTTTAAATTCTAGGTAATTTCAACCAGGGTTGTTACATATAGATACAAACAAAAATCAAAATGCGACTGGATGCTCTTAAGTGTTGAGGTAATGACTTATTTCTATGCCAAAATTTCCATAGAAAAGAGTCAAAGAAATTGGGGTAATGAAATTCTGATAAAGGCAGCATCTGTAATAACACAAAGGAATTCGTGGAAATAGCAATTAGCTACTCTGTGAAGCTGTTTAATCAGGCCCAATTGAGTACTACTCTCGAGTTATTTGCAGGAATATCATCTTTTAATACGGTCAAAATATTTTGAAAGACAAGATAGACCTCAAAGAGACTAAGGAAGCAATATTTAGCACTAAAGACGATACTACTCCATGATAGGATGGTATGAATGCCAAGTTTCATTAAATGCATTTGACTCAAATAAGGGATTTATTAATGGATTCAATCAACGACATTTTCAATAAAGGAAAACTACTCATGGAATATGATCACACTTTTATTCACCTCATCCCAAAGAACGTAACTGCTAATGAAATCAACCATTTCAGGCCTATTTCATGTTGTAATATGATATACAAAATTCTAGCCAAGATTTTGTGCAACAGGTTGAAATGGTTTATGAGTGATCTTATTTCGCAAAATCAACCTGCCTTTATTCAGGAGCACTCGATTATAATGAGATTTTGATGGCCCATGAAATTGTTAGAAGTTTTGGGAGATCCAACAAAAAACATGTGCATCAAAATTAACATACAAAAGACATATGATTCTGTTGACAAGGGATTTTTCCTCCATATGCTCAGAGAAATGAACTTTACAGATAAATAGATTGACTTAGTTCGACAAAATGATATGCATTGCAAGTTTATCGATCATGAACCAAGACAGTCCACGTGGATTTTTATTCAAGTAGTAGCATGACCCAATTTCCCTATTTCATTTTTCAATAGTAATGGAATAGTCACATTATTAATGGACCAAAAGTTGAGGAAGGGTGAAATATGCCCTTTCACGGTAAACTGTAATGACCTGAATTTTCGACCCTGAAATGTCGACACTAATTCATCCATGGTATTTATGGTTCAAGCATCCAAATGCCGAAAAGATGGATTATTAGGGTAAAATAAAAAGAAAAACAAAGAAAGAAGACAATATCAGAATCTCACAAGTGGAATGAAAAAATACAATATCTAAAAGAATAGTACAATGGGTTACTCCAAATTACAGAGCAATTTCAAGGTTACAAAACCTTAATACTATCGTCAGCCTAGACAGTTATAAATGTTTATCCTCATAATGCTAATACATGCATAATAATAGTGCAATGGAAATAGAAATGGATGGATAAATGGAAGCCTCCAACTCATCTTCTAAATCTTTGAAGCATCCAAAGTCAAACTAGTTTTATTCAACCAACTCAAAAGACTACATGAGGAATTTAGGAAAAACGAAAACTGATTATCAGACATAAATATGGTATGAGAAAACTTTGAAATGTGCGAACCATAAAACAATAAATTTGAGATCAACCGAAGCTCCAGAATGGTTTTCCCCTGAAAAGAACCAAGACCAACTGACATATACATAAGGTGATATAATAGAAAAAGTCTAGGGTATAGAATATAAATTGAAAATAGTTGTGATGCTTGCATCTCACAACACATCAATATTAAAAGTAGATCTAAAACTACTAAGGTACACTTACATATGGATTTTCCATGGAGGTCCTCTCCGTAAAAACCAAAAGCCGACCTCCTGCACAAAGGTTGAAATCTACCTTATGAGGGACATTTTTCTCTAGATAAAATATACCACTAAGGTAACATAGCTGGTCCTCGCCCGAACACGTGATATTGAATATCATCAACTACCGCTAAAGACAATGATAAGCATATCTATATATGGATTTGATATATCCTTTAGGTTAGCTAAACTCACCGACTTTACTACTACTATATTTTCTATCATTTTTGACGGTGAATTCACGTTCGACATCTCTTACATGGATCTTCTTCACTCGAACGAATCATAAATCCTTTTATGGCTTCTAGCGCAAGTCGTCTAACAAATGCTAATGTTGACCTCTCCTTTGGACTTAACCTTATGATAGACAGTTCAGCTCTACAACATTAGTTTGAAGTGGTAACGCTGACATCTCTCTTTGACTTAACCTTAGGATATACAGTTCAACTCGATAACATTCCACTTCACAACTGCTTACAAAATGCATACTTATATGCTAGTTTTGAATTGGTTTTTAGTAACCAATATATTTATCTGATACCTGTCTCTTTAAAACTAAATCAGTTAATTTTCAGTTAACTCAATTCCAGTTCTTTCAGATGCAAGCGAACTGTATTAAACGAGTCCTTCCCAAAGGATCTCATATACATAGGTTTTAAAGTGGGAGACATTTCATACCAATGGGTCCTCCCCTGAGGATTTCAAATCATATGAATCCATAAAGCTTTTAGATACTTGCTAAGTTAATTGGTTAAGTTGGACAGTTGATTAATCAACTATTTGGTTATTAAAAACGATTTCTTATTAAAATCAAGTCTTGTATACTTATCACGTCCGACCTTGTCAAGTTACTCTATCTCTCGATCAAGAGTGAAGCTGGTGGGTTAAAGCACTATTGCTTTTAAACCCTACTTTAACATCATTCTTAACTCTCACAGATAGAATGAATCTACTTTGTTGGCTTTTAGTTCCAAGTATGTGATTAATTACTTTCTAAAAGCAAGTAAATAAAACAAAGCATGATTAAGCTACTAAAGCGAGTCCTAACACCCTTTTAAAACATTTGTTCATAATTTAAAAGCCTTCTAAAAATGATACACACACAAATTTTTTTTATAAGCTAAGATATTTAATAAAATTCTAAAAACAATTTAAAAGGTATTTATATTACACAAGCTTTTTAATATTTTGATAAAATAATTACCTAATTTTCTAATAAATATATATAAATAAAATTAGTTTAAAATATTTATAATTAGGGTTTAAACATTTGTTTAAAATAACACTTAAAAATAAATATTTTATAATTTATTTAAAAACTTCAAAAGACATGTTTTCATTTATTAAAATAAACCCTATACTTTAATAATTCATAATTAATTATTAGAAATAAATTAAATTCCGAACCACTTTTAAAAAAAAAATGTAACATAAGTTATTAAATACTACGAAAAAGTTCGTAGAAAAATACTTAATTTAAAATTTATTCTAAAACAATTAAAGTTCAAAGAAGAAACTATAACATTTTTAGAATACTTTAAAAATAGACCATGAACTGGGTAGTTTTTTATACAAGAAAGTTTTGCCATTTTTCAATACTTTAGCAAACTTTTTATGGGCCAATTTGTTTCAACAAATAGTTTACTCAATATATATCGCAACTATGGCAAGACAACCCTAGGAATCTCTTTACAAAATATTATAAATTTTGTCAAACACAATACATTTATAAATGCTTCTATAGCAAATTTTCGCTAAAAAACCATTCCATGTTCAAATCCAATTCAATCACAGTCCAACCAACCTATGTGCATGATGTTAAGGCTATGCAACAAGTCATAAAAGTCCAGCACGCAAATTTACGCATGTCATTTGCTTTCTAAAGCAAGAATCACAAGAGTTATGACAAAATATATTCAAGCATCATACTATAATTTAAACAAGCATTTTATATGCTATATATACATTGAAATGGTGAGTTTGCTCACCCTTCAACAGTCACACAACCAAGCACAAGCCTCTACTATGCTTCCACTTCCTACCTCAACCTTGCAAAGACCAAAATTCCTCTACCCCTTCCACTAACTCACAACCTAGGCTTAAATTGCATAAAAATGTCACGGCCCAAGCTTATTTTAGGGCATGTACTCCAATTCTTCGAGCTTCAAGTTGATGATAGTTGTTGTTACGATGTTTAAGGCTTATAGCAAGAGTTTGATGAGGTTTGGGTTGATTTGATTAATGTTATAGAAAGTTATGTAGAAGAAAATAAGAAAATAAAAAGCTTAGTTATTTTTGCGTAAAATTGTGAAAGGGGTTCATTAGCCTTAAGCGGACTTATATAGGTATTCAAGAGGTTACCTTACCTCTCCCATCACTTTTAGCCAGTCGAAGACCTACCCTCCCTCAATGTGACCAATTTCCCACCTCATGAGCTAAAAGAAATATGTATATGAAAATATGTTCTACCTTTGTCCTTCTAGAAGCTCTTAAGAGAAATTTAGTTAACCATATTAACTTAAATTATTTTTGTCAGCTATTATTGACCTTTTACGTTATTAAGATAGGTACACAAAATTTGAGCAACTTATATTGAATAAAAATCTGTTTATCTATAAAAGAATTTTCGGTCACATTATCGGTATTTCTTCGAAGTATTTATTTTTGTAAACAAATTTCAAAAAAAAAAATTTCTATCATTAGTTATTTATCAAAAGGAGTTTTATAAGGTTATAAAATCACTTATAACACTTAATCGTATTTCAAATGTTTTGGTATTCAAAGATGAAGTGTTCAAATTATACGTCGCTACATAAACAATTTTGAGATCTCTCATATTATATTGCTGAGAACTAGAGGTACGCCCGATGGGCAATTCTACAATTTATTGTAAATTATTAACTTTCTAATCAATTACTGTTCTTAATAAATTGTATTTTCTTTCTGTTGTACAATTGTTGCAATAAGTTATAATTAAATAATTACCTAGTTTAAGTATATTTAACAGAATATCCATAAATGATGTGTTTGTGATAGTAACTAAAAATAGTTGAATTAAGAGTATTTTATCATAATATAATAAATTCCATCATTTTAAATATTTGTAACGACCTACTATTTCGAACCGTTCAAATTGACAATCATTCATACATGTCAGACTTGAATTGTTCAAAACAATAGATTGTTAATTTATATTCGGCAAAACCTAACATATACATTAAATAAATCAATCACAAAATCACAAACACAAAGTATTACAACAATAAGCAAAAGAATAGATAAATAGTGGTTCATGAAGCTACTACATAAACAACAGAGTTTGAAATAAAATACACAAAAATCTCAAATATTGTGACAACCCGAAATTTTCAAGCATTTAAAATCGGAATATTTAATTGATTTTAAGTATTCAATAGAGCAATTATAACTTGAATTACGAATATCACAATTTATTTGATAATTTAATTATTGAATTAAATAATTTGAAGTTGAATAACATGTTGAATCTGGAGTTTTAAGCCTATTAAAAATAATTTGAAGGCTTATAAAATTTATATTGAAAATACTGAAGATAGTAAAAATCTTAAAATTGAATCTAACAGTGATTTGTTCAGTTTTAAAATTTTATAGTTTAAATTGAAATTAAAAAAAAATAGCCTTCCGAGGCGCAGTCTCGGAATTCGACGAAACCGGTTCCATTGGATCCGTAATATTTTATTATTATCGGATTTCAAATTTCGTATTGATCGGAGCTAGTGTGTGAGTGTACGATATATAAACGCGCTGGAAATTTAATTGATAATAATCTAGTGAAATTTAATTTAATTGGTCAAGCTTCTTGTATACGACATCTCCTTTACTTATCACGTCACCTCCTTTCCTTTTTATCAGCTAAGCCTATTTCATTTCCCCAATTCGATAAAAAAGAAGAAGAGCAAATCGGACGATAACAATTTCGTTCAAATAGAGATTTTAATGGCCGACCAAGTGAACTCGTTTACAACTTCCCTGAATACGCCACCTCGTCTACATTTAAAAATCGCATATGCTCCTCTTTCCTTTTCTCTTCTTCAAATCGGAAATTGTTCGATAAAAAAAGGGGTTTTTTTTAAATCAAAATCACCGCGTAGGGGGGGGGGGACTCGAGCTCGCCGTCGAGGCGATGGGGGTTAGTATGCGATCGAATCGCACGCAAGGGCGTCGCGACTGTAGTTTAGAGTTTGGGGGGATGTGGCGATCTGGAAATTCGTGGCGACTGAAGGGGGTGGCCGCGTTCGCGATTTCGCAGGATATGATGGCGGCTGGGGTGAGAGGCCGATCGCGAGACTTGTGTCGCGATGGATTTTGAAGCGCGTGTGGGCACGCGATTGAGGGAGGAGGAACGAATGGCCAGAAGTTCGTTCGAACCTGGAACTAGTTTCGTGTTTGGCCATGTTTTATCAGATAGGTATTTCTTTAAATTCATTTATTTAATTTATATGTTTATGAATATGAAATAAAAATAAAAATGAAATGAAATTTTATTTATATAGTAGAGTGTTGTAGAGTTTATACATATAAATCTGACTTTTCATGAAATATGTTTAAGTCACATATGTATTTTATAAAAAAAGGAAATTTAGTTTAAATCAAATAATTTGTTAATTTAAATATATTAAATGGTTGTTGATTTTTCATTTGGTTCGAATGTAAATAAAATCGTATAAATTGTCATACAAGGTCTAAAAATAGTAAGGAGACTAATTAGTGTAATTAACTTATATTAATTATTTTTAAACAAAAGGATTTTTATAGGAAAATTATTAGTTAAATTAAAATTTATAAATAGTAATGGATTATCTGATTATCTCAGATATGAATAAATTATATAATGTTGTTCAAGGTCTAAAATTATGGTGGAATTGGCGAGATGGAAATGGATTGCCAAACAAAAATCAAAGGTGAGTTAATCTCACTCAGTTAATTTAAATTTAAACTTAAATGATTAAATTTAAATAATTATTTGAATGGTTGAATTGATTGATGTGCTATAGTATGGTATATTTTGGGATTGGATTTATGTTGTGCTAACATCTGTGGATGCAGGGAAAACAAGTTGGAGGGATCCGACTGGACCCCTCAACATTTATTTAAAATTATTTAATACCCTCTGTTGTGATTATTTGATATTCTTTGATGGATTATATTGAAATATTGAATTTTATGGTGTGATTGGAAATTATTGGGTATGATGAATTACTAAAAACATTAAAAAAAATTGGATTTTGGAAAGAAAATAAAAGAAGTGAATTTGTAAGTAAAATAATTATAGAAATTCGAATAAATTTAAAAATGAATTGGAAAAGAAATAAAATAACTTTAAGATTCTAATAAATAAATCTTGAGTATAGAAAGGAAATTTGAATAAACAGAAAGTTAATGAATTTTAAACTTCAGTGTTATTAATTAATAGAATAAAGCTTTTATTTTAAATTTAAGATTTAAATTTTTGAAAAGAATAAAAAAGTAATTGGGAAAAGCTGAAATTCGTATATTTCAGTTGTAAAGGTTTAAAATCAAACGAATAATAATAATAATAATAAAGACCAAAATTAACGAACTTTAAAATGAATTAAGAAAGTAAAGATATTTATTTTAAATGGAATAAATTGGAATCAATTCGAAAAATTGATTTAAGTGAGAATTCTCTCTGGATAACCAAGTTCATTTTCAAAGTAAATTTTTAAATATAAGTTAAAAGATTAAAAGATGTTTTAAAAAGCAAGTTTTGGGAAATTTCTCTTTTTCCAATATTTAAATTTTAAAGTAAGTATTTTCTCTAAATCTATTATAGCAGTAATTATTTAAAGAATGACTTAATATTATGTTATTAAAAGTATAAATCTAGTTTTATATTTTATAAATTAATCCTATTTTCAAATATTCATATAGTATGGTATTTTTAATAAATTATTGATGTAGTTTTAACTTAAATGTTTTAAAGTATATTTCAAAGTAAAGTGTTTTAAATTATTTTAAATTTAGTTTTGTGCTTGGTAATTTCAGAGGAGATAGAAAATATTTGAGAAAGTTTATTCTGAAAAGAAAGATGGTTTTGAAACTGTTTTCAAAGGATTGAAAATGGAAATATATCTTGTGAAGATATTTTGAGATAAATAAATAATGTGGAAAATTATTTATTGTGTGATGAATGTTTGTGAATATTAATTGATAGTTAAATAACCGACTATCAATATTGGCTAAATGCGTTGATCGTTTCGAAGAGACCGGGATCGAGATTTATTTCTCGAAAACCACTTCGATCCGGTTTGTACATTTCGTGAAAACGATTTTGGATTCGAAGATGGAGCAGTGAAGTGCAAGGGCTAGTCGCTACTAATCCTGAGGATATTTCCAAAGTGGATGTAGTAGGAATAGTGCCTTCGGTTCCGTTCGAACCCGGGACGGACTTGTATGGATGAATGCGTGCGAAACATCGTCAGGCGGACGATGGGCATTCTAAGGGATATGTTCTATAAAGGTAACGCTTAGCCTCAAGCCTCATCAAATGGGAATGACTGAAAATCAGGGGTTATGCAGCAAGGCTAGGTGGGTAGCACCCAAGCAGGGTGAGGTCATTCCAGTCTAGATGTCCCTTTTTATTTTGGCTTAGTGGGCGGTTGCTGATCCCAACCGCGGGGTGATCTCACTCGGGATTATCCAGTAAGGGGTAATCCCGGCCTTGTGTTGCAGGGGAGTAGGCGTACTCCTCGGTACGGTGATCTAGGCCCCGTACTGTGACAGGTGGTACCCCAGTGCCTAGTCATTAGTTGGAAATCCATTCTCCCTACGAACCTTGTACGAGTTTTGTTTGTATTACCCACTCTATGGCTAGTAGCTGGAATTTAATAGATGTAACAATTTCGGCTATTTTATAAGTATTTGTATATATACCCTATTATAATATCAGTGGTTTTCTATAAAAATTGTTTTGGCTATCGTAAGGTAAAAACCCGACAAGTTTATTTGTGGCATGGTCTTACGAGATGCTTTTGTTTCAAAAGAATTTTTGAAACTTTAATAATCAATTGGGTGTAATTTTCTCACGCTGGTATTCCAGACTGACTCGAGTGTTATTTATCTGTAATGCTTGGGTCAGACCGAGTATTATAGAATACAGGATATGATGATGTGGAGCTCAGGAGTCGAGCAGGATGACGATACGTATATCCGTACTTGTTTTATATATATTCCGCTGTGTTGAGTTGTTGTGTAACCATTTGTATGATATTGATGTTGAGTTGTGATTGATGTACTCTGATGATGTAATATATATAAACAGAGATATTTAAGTTTTGAATAAAGAGATTTATTATCTATTATATTTTTATTCCGTTGCGATGGTTAGATTCTGTTGTTGTTCTCTATTTTCTTCTTCTACCTCTTCTTCTTTAACCCAAATGGTTCGTATTTCTGTACAACTTGAGTTGATTTAGGTAGAATAGTGTTGACTCAAGGGGTACGGATTTGCGGGCTGTTACAGTTGGTATCAGAGCTTTGGTTGGAGATAACCTTGGCTCTGGTGGGAATTACTCATTTAAATTAGAGTCTATAGTACTCTATAATGAGTTTGAGCGTATTAATAGATATGAGCGCGTATTTGTTAGTGAATATAAATTGTTTTTAATATTGTGTTGATTGGTTTATTGAGTGGCATATGAACCTTCGTCGACACAGTCTGTGCAACTGTATCGAAGGGGTTTCTAAACACTTGAATAGAACAATTGACACGGTATTATTTTAAATGCGGGTAAATGAAATAATTTTACCCAAAACATATTTTGATATAAAGAAAAGTTTTTATAAACTATTTAGCTAATATATGATTGCTTGGATGTTAGGAAGAATAATATTAAAGTATTATCACTGTTAAGTGAGGATTTGACTAGAAATTGTAAATATAATCAAAGATTGAGAGGATAAATTCAACTATGGAATGAAATTTATAAATATGATTTATAAATATAATTTATGAATTGAAATGCAATTAAATGGAAATTTGTATAAGCATAAACTGTATAAATGAATTTTAGTTAAAATTTATTTAAGCAGGCTTTAGAAATTTAAAATCCGTGAGATTTGGAAATGTTTATCGAAGTGTTTTGGAGATAAATAATAGCATTGTTGTTTTAGAGATATTTCTGAATGGAAATCTTTTGTAGATAAATGGTAACATTATTGATTAAAAAAAAGTATTTTTGAAAGGGACATTGTTCTAAATAAATTTTGGGAAAGGATATAGCATTAAATTCACTTCAGTCGCTGAAAAATAACTTCGGTGATGACTACAGCATCATCGATGTTCATTTTCGAGTTTCTAAGTGATGAATTGCTGCCAAATTATTTGTTCAGGAAAACCTGTTTGTTTTTTTTGGAATTTTAAAAGAAATATGTTGGGGATAAAACCAGGATTGGTTTAAATTTTGAGAAGTGTGATTTGGGATGTTGGAGTTTTTTAAATGATTTGAAACCAAAAGCCGGGTGTTTAAAAATCCTGATGAGATAGTTGTAAGCTTATAAATTGTTATGATTTTAAATCATGAAGGAAATATAAGCTTTGAATAATGGAATTTAAATTTAAAAGGATAAAATGAGGTTAACTTGGATTGGAAAATAAAAACTTAACTGGATGGAAATTAATTAATTAATTAGGCTGAGAAATAATATCCCATCGTTTTTCGAATTAAGTTGAAATCAAATTGAGTTGAATAAAACCGAGTTAAAATAAAATTGAGTTGGAATAAGAATTCAATTGAATTATTGAATGGAATTAGATTCTTACTTGAATTAATGGAAAATGAGTTGGAAAAGGATTGCATTGAAATAAATAAATCAGAATAACTTATAAGAGAAATTAAAAATCCATAGGAATAAAAATATGCTTGGGTTATAAATAAGCATAAGGCTTGAGTTAAAATTAAAAGAATAATATATTCAAGCTTATGAGAAATGGAATTGTGTAAATAATAAGTTGTGACTTATTAAATTTGAAAAGTAGATACAAAACTCCAAAATAAATATTATTGATGAATTGGAGAATAAAATAAAAATCAAAACTTGAATTATAAACTAAATTGAACTAAGAAAATTAAATGCAGTGATATTTGGGATTAAAATTCAAGAGTTGGATTATAGATAAGGGAAGAACTAATTGATAATAAATTAGTTAATGAAATGTGTAAATGGAGTTCAATGTAGTTAAATAGAAGCTGAATTGTAAGCTAATAATGAAGATTGGAAATAAAACTCAAGTTATAAATCAAATTCGACTTGGATCGATAGTGAAGAAAATGTAATTAAATTGTGGTTAATAAATTGGGTGGTAAACTGAAAATGAATAGTGGATTCAAAACTTGAGTTATTAATTTAAAATTTAACTTGAAGTATTAACAAATTGAATATAATTTGAAATGTATCGAATAAAAATGTAAATGGATTAAAATAGCAATGGTTTGAATGTGCAAATAAAATCCAAATAAGTGAAGATAACTTGAAAAATAGCCAGGTAATAAATTGAATGAGCTGAATCTAGAAAGTTAAAATGTATAATAATTGATCAAATAAATTTATAGTTTGAAATGGGATTGAATTAAAATAGAATCAAGTTAAATTGAAAAGAGAACTTTGTTTGCAAAATGAGAATGAGCTTAAGTGTAAAATTTGAATAAATTAAAGAAAATTGACTTAAGCTAAATGAATGAAGGAGAGTTGAATTGAATTCAACTTAAACAAAGTTTAATAATATTGGATTTGTTTTAAATCAAGTGAAAATAAATTTTTAATCGAAATAAAAATTCGGTGAGTTGCTGATAATATTTAATGGAAAGAAAATTCTAAAATAAATAATTCTAAACCATTTAAATTGTTACGGAATTGAAATAATTAGGGACAATAAGGAAATGGAATGTTTTTAAGTTAATAGAATGAATGAATGTTGATAAGGAATGAAACGCTATTGAATAGATCGTGAATAAAATTGAAATAGTTATTGGATGAAATAGCTTGGATCGTCTTTGAGTTAAATAAAATAGTTTGGAATAAACAAATATGGAATGAAATGTAAATAAATGGATTGTAAATGAAATTTAAATGGAATGTGTCGAGCTAAATAAATGATTGTGAATGGATTAAAATAAAAGGGAAATTTAATTGGTAATGAAGATGAACCTAAATTGTTAATGGTTTTGAATGAACTGGTTTGGTTAATAAAATGAAATGCAGGTGAATGTATTCAAATCTGAAATACAATGAAAACGAGAATATATGAAGTGTGAATAAATTTAGAAAAAAAGGGAATAGAATTAAGTATAAATTGAGTTGAAATCCATTTAAATTGGTTATAAAGCATAAATACTTATTTATTCACATAGATCTCGTCAAATTGCATAGAATAAATTGTCATTTGATGTAAATGGAAGTAATTAAGATGCTATGAATTGATAAAAGTGAAATAGAATTGATTTTAAAATCGATTGAATTGAATATGAGCTTGTTTGGAGTTAAAATAAATTGAAGGTAAGAAATGGTATTGTAAACCATTAAAATTAAATAAAATGGCGTGTAGATTGCTTGAAAAGTGTGCGTAAGTGTTAAAACTATATAAGTTGCTTATAACATTGTCTAGTTACATTGCTTTTAAATATTCATGTGTTGTAGTTGTTTAAATAGAGTGAAATGTTAATAAACTTCATATATTTGGCACTTACATGTTTAAATTGAGTAAGTACAGGTACCTTGGAGCCGTGTGGCTGGATTTGGTTGCGCTAGTTGCTAAAAATTATAAGTTGTTTGCTTAAAATGCTAAATAAGGTACGCCTACGCAATAAAAATAGGAAATATGAACTGTTTTTGGTTTTTCCGACCGGGTGGGTCGATGTATTTATATTTATCTCTTTTGTCAAATTGCAAAAGCTCCTCCGTACAAAGGGGACTCTGCCAAAAAATTTCAGAAATTTTGGGAGTTAGAAAATTTTTGAAAATTTTTGTTAATGACAAAACGGTTTCGTCGAATTGAAAATTGAAATAAGTTAGTAAATGAAACTAATTTAAAATAATGACATGGATTAGTTATAAATGAAAAATAAAATTCAATATTTGGAGTTGAAAATAAATTAAATTCATATGGAAATGAAAGAATTAATTTGAATAGAAATATATGTAAACTAAAGTGGTAAGGTGAAAATAAGTATAAGAAACATATAAAATGCTTATATTAAACTTAAGTATATGGAATGGCGAATTCTTAATTGGAAATTGAATATTGCAAATATAATCTAAGTCAACATTTGAATGAATAGATATTAGCATTTTGTGAGAAGGTCGATAAAATGTTTTTGGAATATTGTGACTGGATATTAGTGCTAAGCAGGTTATGCAGGTATTATTAAGGGAGAAGAAAATTTGTTTTGATTTCAGAAGATAAATTTGAAATGCTCGACAAAAGGTATGTATTTAAATTTGATATGAAATTTGATTGGGATTTGGATTGAGTCACTTGGCCTTTTGTTTTCTTTTTGGATTTGGGAGGCCATAGAGCCATTTTGTAGTTGTACCGAGCTAGCCGCGCAAAGGAGATGCTGGAGAAATTTTTCGGGAATTTAGGGAGTTAGAAAAAAAGATTTTGAGAAAATTTTGATAATTCAAAAATTGGTTTTATGATTTAAAC
Organism: Allium cepa; assembly: GCA_030765085.1. NCBI lineage: Eukaryota > Viridiplantae > Streptophyta > Magnoliopsida > Asparagales > Amaryllidaceae > Allium > Allium cepa. The sequence continues at coordinate 68,594,506 of CM060935.1, forward strand.
TTGAATGGTTGGACAAATAGGATTGTTTGCAAACTAGGGAAAGGTTTGGAAAGTTAATAAGAATAATAATGGGTCTTTTATAAAAGATAGTTGGTAAGATGATGAAATGTTAGAAACTGTTTGGTTTTGGGAAAAGTAAACGGGTTTTGGACCATTCTTCCTAGTTAGAAATTTTGGGGACGAAATTCTTTTAAGGGGGGAGGAATGTGACGACCTGGAATTTTCGAGCATTTAAAATCGGAATATTTAATTGATTTTAAGTATTCAATAGAGCAATTTTAACTTGAATTACGAATATCACAATTTATTTGATAATTTAATTATTGAATTAAATAATTTGAAGTTGAATAACATGTTGAATCTGGAGTTTTAAGCCTATTAAAAATAATTTGAAGGCTTATAAAATTTATATTGAAAATACTGAAGATAGTAAAAATCTTAAAATTGAATCTAACAGTGATTTGTTCAGTTTTAAAATTTTATAGTTTAAATGGAAATTAAAAAAAATAGCCTTCCGAGGCGCAGTCTCGGAATTCGACGAAACCGGTTCCATTGGATCCGTAATATTTTATTATTATCGGATTTCAAATTTCGTATTGATCGGAGCTAGTGTGTGAGTGTACGATATATAAACGCGCTGGAAATTTAATTGATAATAATCTAGTGAAATTTAATTTAATTGGTCAAGCTTCTTGTATACGACATCTCCTTTACTTATCATGTCACCTCCTTTCCTTTTTATCAGCTAAGCCTATTTCATTTCCCCAATTCGATAAAAAAGAAGAAGAGCAAATCGGACGATAACAATTTCGTTCAAATAGAGATTTTAATGGCCGACCAAGTGAACTCGTTTACAACTTCCCTGAATACGCCACCTCATCTACATTTAAAAATCGCATATGCTCCTCTTTCCTTTTCTCTTATTGAAATCGGAAATGGTTCGATAAAAAAAAAGGGGATTTTTTTAAAATCGAAATCACCGGGTAGGGGGGGCTCGAGCTTGTCGTCGAGGCGATGTGGGTTAGTATGCGATCGAATCGCACGCAAGGGCGTTGCGACTGCAGTTTAGGGTTTGAGGGGAGGTGGCGATCTGGAAATTCGTGGCGACTGAAGGGGGTGGCTGCGTTCGCGATTTCGCAATATATGATGGCGGCTGGGGTGAGAGGCCGATCGCGAGACTTGTGTCGCGATGGATTTTGAAGCGCGTGTAAGCACGCGATTGAGGGAGGAGGAACGAATGGCCAGAAGTTCATTCGAACCTAGACCTGGTTTCGTGTTTGGCCATGTTTTCATCAGATAGGTATTTCTTCAAATTTATTTGTTTAATTTATATGTTTATGAATATGAAATAAAAATAAAAATGAAATGAAATTTTATTTATATAGTAGAGTGTTGTAGAGTTTATATATAGAAATCTGACTTTTCATGAAATATGTTTAGGTCACATATATATTTTATAAAAAAAGGAAATTTAGTTTAAATCAAATAATTTGTTAATTTAAATATATTAAATGGTAGTTGATTTTTCATTTGGTTCGAATGTAAATAAAATCGTATAAATTGTTATACAAGGTCTGAAAAATAGTAAGGAGACTAATTAGTGTAATTAACTTATATTATTTATTTTTAAACAAAAGGATTTTTATAGGAAAATTATTAATTAAATTAAAATTTATAAATAGTAATGGATTATCAGATTATCTCAGATATTAATAAATTATATAATGTTGTTCAAGGTCTAAAATTATGGTGGAATTGGCGAGATGGAAATGGATTGCCAAACAAAAATCAAAGGTGAGTTAATCTCACTCAGTTATTTAAATTTAAATTTAAATGATTAAATTTAAATAATTGTTTGAATGGTTGAATTGATTGATGTGCTATAGTATGGTATATTTTGGGATTGGATTTATGTTGTGCTAACATCTGTGGATGCAGGGAAAACAAGTTGGAGGGATCCAACTGAACCCCTCAACATTTATTTAAAATTATTTAATAACCTCTATTGTGATTATTTGATATTCTATGATGGATCATATTGAAATATTGAATGTATGGTGTGATTGGAAATTATTGGGTATGATGAATTACTAAAACATTAAAAAAATTGGATTTTGGAAAGAAAATAAAAGAAGTGAATTTGTAAGTAAAATAATTATAGAAATTCGAATAAATTTAAAAATAAATTGGAAAAGAAATAAAATAACTTTAAGATTCTAATAAATAAATCTTGAGTATAGAAAGGAAATTTGAATAAACAGAAAGTTAATGAATTTTAAACTTCAGTGTTATTAATTAATAGAATAAAGCTTTTATTTTAAATTTAAGATTTAAATTTTTGAAAAGAATAAAAAAGTAATTGGGAAAAGCTGAAATTCGTATATTTCAGTTGTAAAGGTTTAAAATCAAACGGAAAATAATAATAATAATAAAGACCAAAATTAACGAACTTTAAAATGAATTAAGAAAGTAAAGATATTTATTTTAAATGGAATAAATTGGGAATCAATTCGAAAAATTGATTTAAGTGAAAATTCTCCCTGGATAACCAAGTTCATTTTCAAAGTAAATTTTTAAATATAAGCTAAAAGATTAAAAGTTGTTTTAAAAAGCAAGTTTTGGAAAATTTCTGTTTTTCCAATATTTAAATTTTAAAGTAAGTATTTTCTCTAAATCTATTATAGTAGTAATCATTTAAAGAATGACTTAATATTATGTTTTTAAAAGTTTAAATCTAGTTTTGTATTTTATAAAGTAATCCTATTTTCAAATATTCATTAAGTATAGTATTTTTAATAAATTATTGATGTAGTTTTAACTTAAATGTTTTACAGTATATTTCAAAGTAAAGTGTTTTAAATTATTTTAAAATCTAGTTTTGTGCTTGGTAATTTCAGAGGAGATAGAAAATATTTGAGAAAGTTTATTCTGAAAAGAAAGATGGTTTTGAAACTGTTTTCAAAGGATTGAAAATGGAAATATATCTTGTGAAGATATTTTGAGATAAATAAATAATGTGGAAAATTATTTATTGTGTGATGGATGTTTGTGAATATTAATTGATAGTTAAATAACCGACTATCAATATTGGCCAAATGCGTTGATCGTTTCGAAGAGACCGGGATCAATATTTATTTCTCGAAAACCACTTCGATCCGGTTTGTCGTTTCGTGAAAATGATTTTGGATTCGAAGATGGAGAAGTGAAGTGCAAGGGCTAGTTGCTACTAATCCTGAGGATATTTCCAAAATGGATGTAGTAGGAACAGTGCCTTTGGTTCCATTCGAACCCGGGACGGACTTGTATGGATGAATGCTTGCGAAACATCGTCAGGTGGACGATGGGCATTCTAAGGGATATGTTCTATAAAGGTAACGCTTAGCGTCAAGCCTCATCAAATGGGAATGACTAAAAATCAGGGGTTATGCAGCAAGGCTAGGTGGGTAGCACCCAAGCAGGGTGAGGTCATTCCAGTCTAGATGTCCCTTTTTATTTCGTCTTAGTGGACGGTTGCTGATACCAACCGCGGAGTGATCTCACTCGGGATTATCCAGTAAGGGGTCCTCCCGGCCTTGTATTGCAGGGGAGCGGGCGTACTCCTCGGTACGATGATCTAGGCCCGATACTGTGACAGGTGGTACCCCAATGCCTAGTCATTAGTTGGAAATCCATTCTCCCTACGAACCTTGTACGAGTTTTGTTTGTATTACCCACTCTGTGGCTAGTAGCTGGAATTTAATAGATGTAACAATTTCGGCTATTTTATAAGTATTTGTATATAGACCCTATTATAATATCAGAGGATTTCTATAAAAATTGTTTTAGCTATCGTAAGGTAAATACCCGACATGTTTATTTGTGGCATGGTCTTACGAGATGCTTTTGTTTCAAAAGAATTTTTGAAACTTTAATAATCAATTGGGTGTGATTTTCTCACGCTGGTATTCCAGACTGACTCGGGAGTTATTTAACTGTAATGCTCGGGTCAGACCGAGTATTATAGAATATAGGATATGATGCTGTGGAGCTCAGGAGACGAGCAGGATGACGATACGTATATCCTACTTTTTTTATATATATTCCGCTGTGTTGAGTTGTTGTGTAACCATTTGTATGATATTGATGTTGAGCTGTGATTGATGTACTCTTGTGATGTAATATGTATAAACAGAGATATTTAAGTTTTGAATAAAGAGTATTTATTATCTATTATATTTTTCTTCCGTTGCGACGGTTAGATTCTGTTGTTGTTCTCTATTTTCTTCTTCTACCTCTTTTTCTTTAACCCAAATGGTTCGTATTTCTATACAACTTGAGTTGATTTAGGTAGAACAGTGTTGACTCAAGGGGTACGGATTTGCGGGCTGTTACAAATATAAAGTAGTCTCAAATACAAAAGTAACCGACAGACTAACAAGAAATAAACGGAATCAACTGGAAGACGAATAAAAATATAAAGATCTTCAAGCAAAGCTCCAAGCTCCAAAGGTGAGTCTCAAAGCTATGGCACTCAGTTTGACCCGAGCATAAAGCAAAACAGAAAACACCCGAGTCAGAATTAACATTCTTATACCAGTAAATCAACTCAAGTGAAATGTCAAGTGAAATGCAAATAACTTAAAGAATGTCTGGAATTCCCATCTTTTAAGGATCCATTAAACTATCTACATACATGGTACAATATGCTACGTATATAATATCTATAGTAAAGTAAACTATTAAAATAGTGTTAAGGCATTACCCATATCCCCCTGAAACATTTATATACTCCCGTAGTCTGTACAGTACCGTCAGCTCCACCAAACAAGTGGTTTACTAGAGGGTACTCCATAGATACGACACAAACCAAACTCGTAGAGGGCACGATAAGGCATGTGACAAGGCACGCCAGGCAATGCCAGGGTAGGATTCTACCGTTTGCACTCCCAGACTGGTGGTAATGCATAGCAGCTACTACCGCCTACCTCAAGACACACTCCCAAATCAAAGGTGCACCCAATCAAATCACAAAGTAATATAATGTTATCGAAGAAATGTGCTCGATGGGAGATGCGACCTCACTTGGCCCGATATAGCTCTTGTTTTGGCCACAACAAGCTGGCTTGCAGGAGTCAGGGCTACAGTAACACCTCATACAAAATCATCGCCAAGCCATCCTACTTTATTCTGGAATATCCACCGCGTACACAGTTATTAAAGTGGTTTTCGGTATTAACATAGTGTATGACAACATCCAATCCCGGTCTCTTTAACAACCAAATGCTTACTTCACACCGTGGTCGTTTTATTTCAAAACAGTTCATACTTCATATCAAAATATCATATACATTTCAAAGTCATACTTTCGAAATCATATTACTTTCAAAATCATGCCCCTTTAAAAATCAGTATTCACTTTCCAACTTAAACAGTTTAAATATTGAAACTAGTATGTATATTAAAATAGCTATAAATTAAAATTGTTTATTTATTAAAATTGTTTATATATTTAAAATTGTTTCAAACTAGAATTGGTTTCTTACAATTTCACAAATCAATTCAAATCAAGTTCCAAATTCAATATCAATTCAAATTCTCATTAAAACCATTTTGATTTATCGATTTCAAATCCAGATTTAAACTACAAATTTAACCATTTCAATTTCAGTAGGTTTCAAAGTTAAATATTCAAACTTTTGCAATAACTCATTTGATAAATTTCATTTACATTTCCAAATTACACTAAATTATTTTTTATAATATTTAATTAAATCTCAAATTACAAAGTAAAATAAAATCAATAAATCAAATATTTAACTTCAATTATATATAAAATTCTAAAATATTCACTAGTCACCTTTTATAAGCATTTAGATGGAATTTCCAATTGCCAACTTAGACCAAAATTTAATATTCAATTTATTTAAATTTGAAAATATTCATTTAATCAACTTTAGTTAAATCAAGTTGTAAAATCATGTCGTTTAAAATACGAAAATAAATTTCTAATCAAATCTTATTTATATGAAATTCTAAACAAATTAAATTACAAATTAACTTAATTTACGGTCCAAACCTTTTTTTATTAAAGTTAATACAAAATATATTTTCAAAATATTAATATAAATTGTAAATACATATTAAAACATATTATATATATATTAGTTAAATTACTTTCTTATTATTATAAACTTAAATCTTGTTATTATTAATTCTATTTTAAATCTTAATTATATAGTTAAAAATATTAAAATTATAAGTGAAATCTTAAATTTTATATTTTTCTTAATTTAACTTATAAATTTAAAATTTCCAAAACATATAACTTAAAATCTAAATTCTTTACATATATATCAAAATAAAAATCTTTATAATATATTAAAAATAAATATTACATAAAATCCATATATTTCCTTTCAAACCCTTGGAAATCATTTTCAAAAATAGACCAACGGCATCCGTATATAGTTTTCTATAATATGGTCAAGTGATACAGATATTTATCACTGCGATCCACAATTATTTAAATTTAATATATTATGGGTATATATCATTTCAACCCACAATCCCAAAATTCAATAAAATCACTTGGTTTTATCATTTCAACCCATAACGATATTCCCATAATCTATGATATCGTTTAGATATGTATTATTTCAATTCATAAGGATTTCTAAACTACAGAGAACAACAGAATAATAACACAAAATGACATACATATCAATAGCAGGCATATATCATCATTAACAATTTAAATATAATATATACAATAGGTTATGGCGTCATATTTCATAAGTAAGCAATTGCAGATAATTGCTTATCATATTTAACAATTAAATAACTAACAATTCAAATTTAACAACATATTTCAATCATCATTTCATATGAATTAATTTACTAAATATAAGAATGTTAATCGTGAGTGACATCTCACCTTTCGAGGCTAGGGAACAACGATGGCGAAGATGGTGACACGAACACGAATATATTTGCGAGCAAAGCAAATCAAAAGCCGTTGAGCTTTTCGGACAGCGATGAACAAAACAACAAACTGGACAGCGACGAAGGAAGCAAACGAACCACTAGAATTCGATGGGAAAAAAATAAATATATATTTGTATGAAATATACATACATATATACATATAAATTATATTTTAAATCAATATATAGTTGAAAATACATATCTAAATAAAATCGTCATATGTTTTGAAACCGTAAATTACATATTAAAATAAAACATCTTCATATTTTGTTGAAAACCAACATTTATTAAAATACATATATTTTCCTTTCAAAATTCTCAAATATAAATTTAATCATAATATATACACATCATATTATAACAAAATCTATAATAAAACATTTAAACATATACATATACCTTTAAAACATATAATACACACACACACACACACACTTTTTTCCATAGACAATACACATAAATGAAACTGGATATAAAATACATATATAAGTAAATATATATGTATACGGAAACTAATATATAGCATATTCTGTATATGTATATATATATATGTAAATAACTTTATAATATTAGTTAAAACACACAACAAGTTTTATAATATATATTTCTTTATATACAAAAGAAGGAAGGGAACTGAAGGGTAAGCTGTGCTCGTGCACGATCAGGAAGGTGTCAGGAGATGGCGGCGAAGCTTCTTCGGGTGTCACAAGCATTGGCGTGAAGCTACATGGGTTTGGGTCATGCGATAGGTGCTGGTGGCTGAGGGTAGACATGCGGTTGTGGGATCTCTGGGTAGACACGGTCAAACTGGAGTTGTCGTGTCCGGGAGGCTGCTAGAGGTGAGATGGTGATGGAAATTGAGGGGGTCGTGTTGTTTGAGAGGAAGGATCGGTAAGCTGGGTAGAGGTGGTGCAGGTGAGGTCGGATGGAGATGGTGTATGGATGGGAGAGAGACATTTGGATAGGAAAAAGTTGCGGTGCTCAAGTTTTGAAGGGTGCGATAACAGGTTTGGAACGAAGGAGAAGCTCGCGTGTAGGTTGTGGCATGGAATATCGTGCTGGGTGAAGTGGTAGGAAGATTGAACTCGGATTTAAGGGAGATAATGAAGGTGGGTTGGAGTAGGAAAGAGAGGTGATAAACGGCACAAAGAAGAATACAAGCAGGCTCAAATAATAGCATGCCGACTTTGTATATATGATTGTCTTATATTTTTTTTTCAAACTGGACATAACAAAAGAAAAAGAAAAAATGAAACAAAGGAGAGAGAATGAAACCGAATTAGTAAATAAGGTGATCAATGAAAAAAAATAAAAAGTCACGTATTAAAATCTAGAAATTTCGATGGTTACTGACTAAGGAAAGTCCAGAAGGTTACAACCAATGAAAGGACATGGAAAGTCCAAAAGGTTTAAATTGGGTACCGGTACGGCTAATCATTTTATCGATTTCACCGTGTACCAGACTCCGAAACAAACGAATATACTGTGGAGATCAGCACTACGAGACGAACAAAATGATATACAGTTATTAGCGATACGATCATTCTATCAAAAGTCGATATCTGTTGTCAAACTCTTGCTAATTCGTCGAAAATAAGATAAAGGGGCTATACCTGTCCAAATTTGACGAAACGAAATAAGACGTCTCACTCAAAAAATGACTTACATTTTTATATGCAAAAATATTCAGATTTCGAAAAATCTTTTATTTTCGTCTAATTTCAACCGATTTTAAATTGAAATTGAAAATTACACAACATAATTAATTTATATATTTTCTAATAAAATTTCACCATTTGCTATGTTTTAAATAGACACATTCCAAATATTAAATTTTATTGTTGAATTTGACTGTTATATTTTCATGGAAAATTCAGTTAATTACGTTATAAAATCGTTAAAATTTCTAGGTCGTTACACTCTCCCCCACTCAAAACTTTTTATCCTCGGAGAGGAATGAGTTAGGAGAATGAAGCAGCAGAAATGAAAATAGATTTCAAAATACATGGTATCATATGCACAATTAATTTAAAATCATATAAATCTCATTAGTTTTTAAATTGATTTATATTCAACTAATTTGGTTTAAATCCATTTATTCAATCAATAAATATTCATTTTATTCACATTTGGTTGATTTAAATTCAAGGTATTTTCATTCAGTTGATTTGCTTTCAATCTATTAACATTTGTTAAAACAAAATTTCCAAAAAAAAATTATTTTATTTAACTCACTTATTTATTCCCTTTTCCTTCAGTTAAGTTGGTTCCACCTAAAATTCAATTTTAACAATTCTTCATAATTCACTTTTGTATCACAAACTGTTTCCAAAATGTAAATCCATTTATTACCTGTTTATTTTCTGAAGTTCATATTTATTCAATTTATTTCTCTTAACATATCTTATAACATAACTTAGGTGTACAACATTTATTATAACTACCCAAATTTAATTTAAAATTTTCCTTAACAAAATTTCGTTTTGGACGTCATATTATTTATATTTTGTGCTGTATATTCTTCAACTACATATTCACATTACTTTCAAACTTTCCTAAGTAAGTATTAATGAATCTTATTTGTAATTGAGTACTATACAAACTTACCCTTTTATTTACACATTTTATTAAGCAAAATTTTAGTTTGAACATTTTACCATTTAAGTTTTCTCTTGTATAACCTTCAATTATATATTCACATTAACATTTTAACTTTTTGAATATTTTAAGTAAGCTATATATGTTTTGAATTGCAATTGAGTATCATACAAATTAATTTTATCCTATTTCAATTATTTCAATTCTCATTTTAAACATTTCAATTATTCAAAAATTTAGCTTCGTTTCAACAATTGAAAACTATTTCTTACACCGAGAGTTAAATTTCCAGTTTCACTTTAAACCATTTTGAAATATATATATATATATATATATGTATGTATGTATGTATGTGTGTGTGTGTGTGTGTGTCTATATATATATTCTATACATCAAATTGTGCTCAAGAAATTCAAATCAAATCCATTTTTCAAAACAAAAGTGTAGCAAAGGTACTAAGTGGTCTCTCCACTTTGATACTCGAAAATGAATGCGATGATGCTGCAGTCATCACCAAAATTATTTTCCAGCGACAATAGAGGAGAGTACCGACTTACTTCTTTTAAAGTTCTTTGGAAACAATTTCCATTGGAAAATACTTTCAAATAATAATATTTCAAACTTTGAAAACTAAATTTTAAAAAGCATCGGAAATTAAATTCTCAAATCCTTAATTTAAATTCATTTCATTTGCAAATCAGGTTTATAAACCACATTTATAACGAAAATTCAACTCTTTATAACATACAACAATAGTTAATGATTTAGGAATGTTGACAAAACAATAAATGGTAATCCAGTATTATCATTTCTAATAACTAATTCATTTAACTTTCTAATTTCATAAAATTAAACTCTTATATAAAATTTAATCATACATAAAAATATTTCATTTACCAATTTTGAAAATGATGTTGTGTCGATTGCTTTGTTCAAGTGTTTTGGAATTTCTATCAATAGCGTTGGCTAGACAAATCGATCGAAACTCCAAATTAAACTTAACAACTCAAACAATGTAATATAAAACATTTTATATTAATTACAATTACAATCCCTCATACGATGATTCAAGAACAAACTCAAGAACAAGAATAGAGATTCAAATTAGAGAGGTCCTAATTAAGTGAATTATAACCGCGAAGATAGGCTCGAAAGGAAGGTTAGCTAATTAAATTACAAAAGAGGAAAGATGGATGGATTATATCAATTACGGAGACCTTAACCGGATCGACCGAGACTTAGGAAAAAAATGAGAATATCGTCAACGAAACCCAGGACAAACTTGTTGAGAACATTGCGAAAAACGCGATTCATGTGATCGACGAAGAAGGCAGAAGCATTGGTTAATCCATAGGACATGACCAACCATTCGTAGAAACCATTCGTTCGGGAAGACAACATGTCAAGCTCTAGGAATAAGATTGATACAGAATTCAATTACCTACTTGGGAGGAAGAGAAGTGACTTCACCAGAACATCAGGATAATCTCTGACTATCGGGGTGGAGTCAAGATCACTAGGCTAAGAATCGAATGAAACGATAAAACTGCCTAGAAAGTCGTAAGGCAATCGACATTCGATCACAAGAGAGTTACTCGGGTCGTCAACTAGAGAACAGTTTGGTCTATATAAGAAATAACAACATCAAAACCGAGGATATATAAATCTCCAATGAATCGACGCCTGTTGTAAAGGAGTTTCACCCCTTTACAAATCATACTAGGGTTGGCAAGACCGTCGATGGGATGAGCCACATGAAAGGATGAAGTTTCCAATTGAGGTGGTAACTTGTGCTCGAACTTATTACATAGATCAACAGGAATAGAGCTATAGGATGCTCCAGTATAAAAAGAAACACAAACAGGAAAAGATAGGAATGGATTTCAAAACAAAGGGAAAGTTCCAAAATTCAAAAGAAATCCTAATTCAGAAGGATTCCAACAAAGAATTTCAAGATCGAACAAAGATGATTCTGTAATTAATTTTCATTCCATATGCTAAGTTTTTCCTAAACCAGAGCTCTGATACCAACTGTAATGACCTGCTTATTCGAACCGTTCAAATCGACAATCATCTATGCATGTCAAACTTGAATTGCTCAAAATAATAGGTAGTTAATTTATATTTGGCAAAATTAAGCATATACAGTAAATAAATCAATCGTAGACATAGAGTACTACAACAATAAGCAGCGGAATATATAAATAGTAGTTCATGAAGCTACTATATAAACAACAAAGTTTGAAATAAAATACAACAGAAATCTCAAATACAGAGTAGTCTCAAATACAAAAGTAACAGACAAGACTGAACAAAAATAACCGGAATCAACTGGAAGATGAATAGATAAAGAAAGATCTTCAAGCAAAGCTCTAAGCTCCAAAGGTGAGTTTCAAAGCTGTGGCACTCATTTTGACCCGAGCATAAAACAAAACACAAAACACTCGAGTCAGGATTAACATTTTTATACTAGTAAATAAACTCAAGTGAAATGTCAAGTGAAATGCAAATAACTTGAAGGATGTTTGGGATTCCCATCCTTTAAGGATCCGTTAAACTATCAACATACATAGTACAATACGCGACTTATATAATGTCTATAGTAAAGCAAACTATTAAAATAGCATTAAGGTGTTACCCATCTCCCCCTTAACACAATTATATATTTCCGTAGTCTATATAGTACCATAAGCTCCACCAAACCGGTGGTTTACCCAGAGGTCACTCCACAGATACGGTACAAACCAAACTCGTAGAGGGCGCGATAAGGCATGTGACAAGGCACGCGAGGCAATGCCAGGGTAGGATTTTACCATTTGCACTCCCGGACCGGTGTTAAGGTATAGCAGCTACCACCGCCCACCTCGAGACACAATCCCAAATCAAAGGTGCACCCAATCAAATCACAAAATAATAGAATGGTATTGAAGAAATGTGTCCGATCGGAGGTGTGATCTCACTTGGCTCGGTATAGCTTCTATTTTAGCCACATCAAGCTGACTTGCTAGAGTTAGGGCTGCGTTAATACCTCATACAGAATCATTACTAAACCGTCCTACTTCCTTTTGGAATCTCCACCACGTACACAGTTGTTAAAGTGGTTTTCGGTTTTGGCAGAGAGTTTGGCAATATCCGAATCTCGATCTTTTTAATAACCAAACGCTTATTTCACATCGTGGTCATTTTATTTCAAAACAGTACATACTTCATATCAAAATATCGTACACATTTCAAAGTCGTATCACTTTCGAAATCATATCCCTTTAAAAATTATTATTCACTTTCCAACTTAAAAGTTTAAATATTGAAAATAGTACGTATGTTAAAGTGGTTATAAATTAAAATAGTTTATATTTAGAATAGGTTATAGATCTAAAAAAGTTTATTTACTAAAATAGTTTGTATATTAAAATAGTTTCAAACTAGAACTGGTTTCTTCTAATTTTATAAATTAATTCAAATTAACCATTTGTTCCAAATTCAATTTAAATCAATCTCAATTCAAACTCTCATTAAAACCATTTCAGTTTATCGATTTCAAATCCAGATTTAAACTGCAAATTTAAACCATTTTAATTTCAATAGGTTTCAAAGTTAAATATTCAAACATTTACAATAACTCAATTTGATAAATTTCATTTATATTTCCGTTTATTCTTCGAAATTCAACATTTACCTTTATTTAAATTTTAAATTATTGGCTAAATTATTTTTTATAATATTTAAATAAATATCAAATCACAAATTTAAATAAAATCAAAAAATCAAATTTTAACTTCTATTATATATGAAATTCTAAATATTCACATAGCTATCTTTTATAGACATTTAAATAAAATTTCAATTACCAACTTAAACCAAAATTTAATATTCAACTTTATTTAAATTTGACAATATTTATTTAATCACCTTTAATTAAATCATGTCGTAAAATCATAACTTAAAAAATCTCAAAATAAGTTTCTAATCAAATATTATTTATATTAAATTCCTAAACAAATTAAATTGCAAATTGACATAATTTATCTTCCTAACGTTCATTTTATTAAATTTAATGCAAAATATATTTTCCAAAATATTAATATAAATTGTAAATAAATATTGAATCATATTAGACATATGTGTATTATTCAAAATAATTTCTTATTATTATTAAATTAAATCTTTTTTATTATTAAACTGTTTTAAATCTCATTTATATAGTTAAAAATAATAAAATTATAAGTAAAATCCTAAAATTTATATTTTTCAAAACTTAACTTATAAATTTAAAATTTCCAAACATATAATTTACAATCTAAATTCTTTACACATATATTAAAATAAAAATCTTTATATTATATTTGAAATCAATATTAAATAAAACCCAAATATTTCCTTTCAAACCCTTGGAAATTATTTTTAAAAGTAGACCAATAGAGTTCGTATATTGTAATGACCCGTAATTTTCGATAATTAAAATAGTTAATTTAATAAGATTTTTGTGATTTAATATTGGGGGAAATAAAAAAGTTTATGATATAATAATGAAATAATAACTAAAATGAAATGTAATAATGTTAATTTAAGTTAATCATTAGCAATTTGAATGAAATTCGAATCAATTGAAATGATTTAAAAGGGTATACTTGGTTATAAAGTGAATATGGGAAAACAAATATAAATACTTAATTAATTAATGAAATATATATAATTAATGGTAATTGTATAAAATCATTGTTATGTAAGTAACTATAACATTTGGTTGTAAATAATAAACTTACTAATGTGACTGAAAGTTAATGGTGACAACTATAATATGTTACCTATTTATTTAACCCATTAAATTTAACTGAAAATCTGTTATAACTAACTGAAATTAAAGGTTACAATAATTCGAGTTAAGACAATAATTGCAAAAATTGAATGTAATAAAATTTATAAAAATGTTAATTTTATTCATAAGGAAATAATTGATGTAAGAAAAAGAGTGAAAAGAAGATAAATTAATTTATTGATATTTTAAATTATAATAAAATTGATAAAAATTCAATATAATTGAAATATAAGAGTTAATACAAATGAAAGATGGAAATTGTAGCATGTTAGTGAAATAAGGGATAAACAAATGTTAACTATGTTTTATAGTGGTAATTGATTGGATAAAAAGAATTGAAATCAAATTTAATTAATTTATTGGAATTAAATTTTAATTAATTGGATTAATTGCAGTTGAAAGTGAACACTGTATTTTTGAAAATAACTAACATTGAAATTATATGTACACTTGTTTTAAATTATTATAAAAGTCTAAGTGATCAAAAATGATGAAATTTTTTAGTTTATAAACATTGAATTAAGAAGTGATAAATTTAATTTAATGTTAATTTATTTAATTAATGTGAAAATAGCCATTTTGGCCACTGGCTCGGATTTCGACGAAACCAGTTTCATCGGATCCGTAACAGTGAATTATTGTAGGATTTTAAGTTTCGTAATGATCTAACTTGTCGTTTGATCGTACGGACTCGAAATGCCTAGAAATCAATTCAATTGAAATCAATTTGAAATAAGCTAATTTTTAAGCTAACTTCTTCATACGATGGAATTTGGACTTGAAATCTGTTCCAATGAATTTGAAATTATCAAAAACATCTATTTTGATTATGGAATGATGATTTCTCTTTTCGGAGACAGAACGAGCTTTTTGGGTCGTTTACCATTTCAAACCAAATCGATCTGGTCCATTCTTTCTATTTTCAGCTTTGCCTATAAATATCCTGTTATAAACACTAGTTGTTTCTCATAGTTCTTATTTAGTACGTACAATTCTCTCGGCCTATCTCCTTCTTCTAATGGCAGAAACCAATTCTCAAATTTGCAAATTCAAATTCAAATTCAATTCCAGAATCGAACTCCTTCAAACCCTAACAAATTATATACCATTTCGAAGCTCTTAACGAGCGCAACCCAAATCTACGATTCATTTTTGAACTAGATGCACCGTTTGACTAGAATTCATTGAAGAACCTCGCCCGTTCATTTTAGGGTTCTCAAATTCGACGATGGATATTAGATTATATGACGATCGAAGGGCGTCGGCTTGTAAGGGTCGTCAAGCAATTCACATCCATGCAATTAGTTTGTCATAAAGTCAAGTGAATCAGCTAGAATTTCGTGACCTAGCTAGAAGCGGTGGCCATGGTCGAGGTGGTCTGGAGATGTTGCGTTGCCACCGGGAGGTGCAGCCTGAGCTACTTGAGGCGACGGTGAGGTACGATCATCGTGAACGTGTGCGTCGTGGTCACAGTGGATGGTCAAAGTGGCGTATTGGTGGCGGCTCTGTTATTGGATCGAATGAAGAATGTGATTAAGGTTGGGGATGTGTTGACGTGGCTGTTGGTTAGTGGATAATCCTCACTTATTTTATTTTTATTTAATTTTCGATTTCAAACCGCCTAACGTTAACTACTTTTGCATATGAACTCGGATTTTGACGGGGTTTATTTCGTTGGGATTGTATCAGAATTTCAAACATTTTGACACTAGTCTGGACGAATTCTGAGACTGTTAGAATTTTGGGCTTAAAATCGAAAATGGGTGTTTTGGCCCACTCACAATTTCTAAATATCTTACGTTAGTTAAATTAAATTTATGATGGAATTAACTTATTAATGTTTAGATGTTTAAAATTGTCATTCTCGTTAAATTTGACTTTTATTGCATTTAATTATCATTTAATTTAACATTAAATTTAATTTGACAAATTTAACATCTGTTATTGATTATCAGTTATCTAGTGATGTTTATTGATTGATTTTGATCATGATTATGGTGGATGTTTTATTGTTGATATTGGATGACTGGATGTTGTATTTTATACTGTTATGACACTATAACTTCCTTATGGTTTGAAATGATATATACCCGAATGATCTATATATTTGGGAAAATCATTATGGGTTGAAGTGATAGACTCGAGCGATTTTATGGGTTAAATTAAATGATTTTTGAATCTTTAAAATTTTAAATTCAGTTAACTAGTATTTTGAATTAGAAACTGATTTATATAAACCAAATTATTTTTGTTAATCCAAGTGTATATGCTGAAATTGGAATCGATTTAATGAATCAGCCAAAAGGATTTAAATTTGAATTTAAAAGTTGAAGTGTCAAACATAATTAAATTATCGAAATTGAGTTATTGAAATGTTTAGATATAACTTTGAAATCTATTTTTAAACTAATTTAAACTATTTTAATTAAATTTACTATTTTAATCAATTTGAACCATTCTAAATTATTTTAATTTATTATAACCTATTTAATACAATTTAATCTATTTTACCTATTTTGAACTAATTAAATTTATTTAATCTATTTTAAATCAATTTAATATAATTTAAATCTATTTAATCTATTTTATATTTATTCAATCTGTTTAAAAATCTACTTAATATAATTTAACTTTATTTAATCTATAAGTAATCTATTTAAACATTTCAAGTCTAATTAAATTTATTTAATCAATATCTAATCTATTTAAATCTAGTTAAACCAAATTTGAATCTATTTAAAATATTTTACTATTTAAACTATTTTAATGTATTTAAACTATCTTAAACTATTAAACTATTTATGACTATCTAAACTATTTCTAAAAATTGCAAACTGTGGAAAGTTGAAGTATTTATATTTGAATCCTTGATGATGATACAACTTAAGTGGGAATTTGGAATTGATACCTTTTTGTGAAATGTCATATTTGAGTGAATAAGATGATTTTGAAATGAAGAATTAATTAACATAACTTATTGATAATTTCAGAGTGTATATGGTTTGAAAGTGAATATGATTTGGAAGTGAATATGATTTTGAAAGTGAATATAGTTTGAAAGTGAATATGATTTCGAAAGATTTTCTTTGAAATCGAATATGATATTTTGATATAAATTATGAATTTACTTTTTCAAATGTAAAAGAACCATCCGGTGTGAAATAAGCTTTTTGTAACGCTTGCGGATTTTCGTTGCCGAAAAACCGAATTGTTATGGGTTTTAAAAGCATTTTAAGAAAAGAAAAAGAGAGAAGAAGAGAAAGATAGAAAATAGAGAGAAAGAAGATAGACAATTTTTAGAAAACAGAGAATTTGAAAAATAGAAGATAGAAGAATTTTAAAATAGAAGAAAAAGAGAATAGAGGAAAAAGAAAAAAAACAGAAGAAAATAGGACGGGACAGAAAACAACAGAACAACATCAGAATCTCACAATTCGCAGCGGAACAACATATAATAATAAATGAATAATCTTTAAACAAAGAACTATATCAGTTATTACATTTTATACATTACATTACATCATATCATCACATCAGAGTGTACAACAACATACAACAACAAACAGTGCAGCGGAAAAAGAAATACTATATAAACTAGTAATACGCCATGCCATCCAGCTTGCCTCCAGCAACTCCAGAATATCCAGAATATCCTGATAAACCTAACTCTTAACTGCCCGTGTGGAAAATTGGTGGGCGCCCAGAGTTTAGGAAGGAAAACAATAAACTCCAAGTCAGTCATGTGACTGGTGTGAGAACTCAAAACAGTTTATTTATCTTTAAAATCAAATAGAGGAATATTTTTATTTCAATTCGCAATGCTTTTTAAAAATGAGACTACCATAAGGCCTCCCGCACACACACACAATGCAAACGCAGAATCGGAGGAGATTTCTCCTTATGATAGTCAAAGATGCTTGATACGCATTTAAAAGAACATTTCATATTATTACTAGTGCATAGTGTAGGAAAAATATTCATTTCGAAAGTAGAATATAAATCTTAGCCAGCATAGACATTTCGAACTATGCCTACTATAGCTACCATCCAAACAGTGGTGACCACCATAAGTGAATAGCAGGTTCTACAACTAATACCGTACAAGTTTCGTATTGGGAATTGGATTTCCAACAAATGGTCAGGCCAAGGAACTTCCCATTGCCACTGAGAATGCCTCTGGAAAGACACCCCCGAGAACCAAACCGGAACTCTGCCAACACAAGGCCGGGTTACCCCTTAACTGGGTAACTACTGACACAAGCACGCCATTCCCCGGTCCTTTAGGACCTTTTCAACCGAGCGCTCGATATCCAACATCACACCATAATAAATAGAGTGTTTTCAACATGAGTAAGTATCTGGGCTCCATACCATGATACCACCCCTTTCCAGAAGGAAATGCACATACCCTAAGGGGAGCTACAGCAACCCCTAATAACCTTGCCGCATCTTTCCTGTTTTGACCATTTCCGGGATGTGAGGCTCGACGAAGTCACGTCCACAAAAACATACTTTATACAAAAGCCATGCTTTGGGTCAATAAATGATCAACACAATGATCACTAAGATAGACGATCAAATAAATGATCCTATCACAATAATCAACACAATGATCATTTCAGCATCACTCAGCATGTCACATTACCAAATTGGGAATATATCGCTGATAACTTCAACTATATAACCTTTGAGCTCGTACGTCTCAAAGAAGGGTGTTAAGCAAAGAATAAATTCTCCGCCACCAACAGAAATATATTTGAAAGAAATCGGCTTTATATCTCAAATTGTAATGTCAGACATACAATCCATACAAGTCTGTTCCGGGCTCGAACAGAACCGAAGGCACTTACAAGAAGTCCTTGCAATCCGGATATTCACAATCCTGATCGGATTTCCCATCACTTAGGGAGTCTCTATACCGTTGCAACTCAGTGCAGAGACAATCGACAGGTCATCCTATCGCTTTCGCAAATATCCGGTCTTCAACACCGATCTTCAAATGCGATTCATAACGACGTATCACATATTCGGAGTGGGTTATACGACCCCATGGTCCTTTCCCGGTTAACCCAAATAGTGAGCGCTTATTCAAAAATAAGTGTGCATTCAAATTCAATCATATTCACATCAAATACCCATTCAAAAGGGAAATATTGATAGTCGGTTATTGAACTATCACTGGATATGCATACATCACCAGATTCCAAATAATTTTCCAAATTATTTATTTTCCAAAATATCTTTACTAGATATATAGTTTCAACACTTCAAAAATAAATCAATATTTATTTTTAACCAATTTCACTTTTCACATATAAATTCCATAATGAATTTATATTTCAAAATATTCGTGCATATACGATTTCAATTATTCATTTTCAATTTATCTTCAAAAAGATAAATTCTAAATATTCACTTCACATTGGAAAACATTTCCATACTTATTTATTCATAAGTAATTCACAAATCTCTTTTATTTTCAACACTTAGAAAATATTCAATATACTTAAATCGAATTAAGTATATATCTCATTCTTTAAGGAAATCATTCACTTAAACATATTTACTTGGGCCAAAACGAATGTTGCGTAAAACATCGTTACGACAACCCAAAATCACTAGTATAGGGATTCGAAATTAAAAATATATATATATATATATATATATATATATATATAAATCCCAATACTATACAAAACATTTCCTTTCGGAAATCATTTACTATAACAACAGTGTTATAGTCCACCATTTCCTTTTATTTCTCGAAAACGTCTATTTCAACAATAAATGTTGAAATCTATGGTTTCGAATCTCAACACCTTTAAAACATCGTTAGATCGTTTTAATTCTGTTTAAAACATTCACATTCAATACATTTTCTTTAACGTATTATTCACTATTCAAAAACGTGAATATACTTCATTAACAAATTTCATCCTTTCTATTCATTTTATTTTAAAGGATTATTCACTGTTTAAAAACGTGAATATAACTCCATTTATAAGTTATAACAATTAACTTATCAAAATAAGTCGTTTGCGAATTTATAAAACAACGTTTATAAATTCCATTTCTATTTATTTAGAAAAACTTCCTTTTTATAAATCACCTTTATTAACTTATTCCAGTTTATAACTAAATTATAAACTAAACGTTCACATTATAAGTTAATTACTTATAAAAACGATTATTTACAAAATCGTTCTTTTAAAGACTTTCCAAACCATAAATCTTATAACTTATAAGATTCATTTATTTAACAAAATTTATTCTTCAAATAACCTCACAAATTTATAAATCTTACTATTTATAAATTTCATTTATAACTTCACCATTTATAATTCTATAAATTTCATTCTTTAATGAAATTCATTTTCACTTCATACAAACACTTATAAAAACTTGTTTTATAATGTCTGAATCTCAATTCATAAATACCCATTTATAAATCTTTTAATATAAATCAGTTTATATTATTATTCTGAAACGTCTTTAATTTCCTTTATAATTTCACCATATTGATTTATAAAATAATCAAATTTTATAAATCCTATTTTTAAACTTTTATAATATATTCAAAAGTCCAATTTAAACTATTTTATAACATCATTGATCCATATTTCTCAAAAATCAACTTTTAACCGTATTTCTAAAAATCAGCTTTTTAACTATATTTCACAAAACCCATAATTTTATAACTTTAAAAATTATAGCGTTTAATTATTTAAAATGGATCGATTCCAAAAATATAGTATATTTTCAAAAATCACTTTAAAAGTCATTTTAAAATCCCAAAATTTGGGTCCAATGATGCTACACACCAAATAGTCAATCACGACTAACAACGATATCATATATCGATATGATAATCCATCAAATATCAAAATATCTGAAATAAAATAAATACTGTTGAGGAATCCAGTTGGATCCCTCCAACCTGTTTCCTGCATCCAAAAACATTAGCACAATACCAATTTCGCTCCAGTACGAAATTATCGCGGTATATGTTCTTATTAAATATTATCCGCTTACTAACGGCGTAATAGGGTCTCATCCGCTAAACAAAAAATGCGGGAAATCAATAACTGCAATATATACATATGCCAATATATATATATATTGATATTATATATAATACCAATTTCACTGTTTATGAAATATTCGCGGTATATGTTTTTATAAATAACATCCGCTTACTAACGGCGCATAATGTCTATTTTAACAATCAATAATTTACAGTCATCATTCAAACATGCATTCAAATATTTTAAATCTAACTATTTAAAATAAAATCGAAATCTATTCGATTGAGTGAGAAGTTCTCACCTTGGTTTTAATTTCCGTTTAAGCTTTTATTTCGAATAAAATTAAACGCGCGTTTAATTTTACCCGAAATTCTCACTAACTCCAAACGACTCCAAACCAACTCCATCGCGTAGTGCTCGTCCATACGATTCCAACGCAACTGGGTTTGCATTTTTTCGACCTCGTATGAAAAAGATATGCATTTTATAAGATCGTACACGATTTTAATAGCTTAAATTCAACATAACTTAATTATTTTTAAACCTAAGCTCATCCTAGCCCTCAGATCTTGCTCCAACCTCATCACCACCGTGCGTGCTTTCTTCCCTCTTGCGTTCAAACTCCAGTACGTGATATGCTATGGCCGAACCCAATATACAATCTAGGGTTTGAACTTGCTCTCTCCACACTCGACGAAATCCGATCACACCAACGCCATGACGAAGCACACGACGCAAGCTATCTCCACCAGCCACCATGTCAGGATCGGCCATGCCTTGATGCACGCGCACGCCCCCCCTACAGCCCACGAACGGCCTCACATAACTCACAATCCATCGCTCCATTCGCGATCTCCACCGTTCACATCGTAGCCCTCGTCGTGCTCTTCATCTTTGTAGTTGAGACCTAAGGCTAATTCTTGATGGATTTGGAGAAATCAAGGGGAAGAGGAAGATCATTTCTGGCCATTGAAACATGGGGTGGCGGCTGCAGTTTTTGGCTAGGGTTTTGTATTTTTTTTTTTTTTTTTTTTTTTTTTGTGAAGGGTAGAGGCTTATTTATAAGGAACGAGCAAGCGTAAACACTATTCATCCCGGGAATTCCGAACTCCGATTTAGGCGCCGTAACCAGCGTACCTAGGGTTTATCCCGCGTTCCGGACACAATGGAACAGGTTTCGGAAGCTAATTCGGAAGTATGTGCGAGTTATGGCTGAAAACGTTCAATTTAAATTAAACCGATTTAAACCGATTTCTAGGCGTTTTAATTTGTACCGGACAAACGGTAAATCCAAACGACTTGAAATTTGAAATCTTACAATAATATCACATTACGGATCCGATGAAACTAGTTTCGTCGAATTCCGAGACTTTTTGAAAAATGGCTATTTTGACTCGCCAAATTTAAATTAAAAACGAATCGATGCGTTTCGAGCTGCCACGATCAAACGATAGCTCCGATTGACACGAAAATTGAAATCCGGTAATAACTAACTATTACGGATCCAATGAAACTGGTTTCGTTCAATTCTGAGACTGTTCAAAAATTGGCTATTTTACAGTCGATTATTAAATATTAAAATATTCAATTTTCACAAATTAACTTTTAATTCGATTTTAAAAGTTCTAAAATATTTCTATAACTCCAGTATGATTAAATAAAATTTTCCAAATTATTTTCAATCATATTTAACTCAATTTTAAATTATTTCCATAATTTAACGTATTAAATTATCGATTAAATTATCCAATTAAATCCAATAATTCAAATAAAAATTTATTTGACTTATAAATTCACTTATTAATATTTAAAATTAATTAAATATTCAAATTTTAATTAATAAAAATTCTGGGTCGTTACAATCTTCCCCCCTTAAAAGAATTTCGTCCTCGAAATTACAAGTAAGAAAAGTTATACAATTTATTAACTTTCCCAAAATTCATAATTAAACTTCTTACAAAACTTTACTAAGTTTTCCAAATCATACTTAGTTATCTTTTCAAAAACAAACTATATCATTTAACTTTCAATTCCAAATCAAAGTTAAAGTTTTCCAAAATTTTCCCAATTTTCTCAAAATTTTTCTAACGCCTTAAATTTCCGGAAAAATTCGCCATAGTCTCCTTTGCGCGGCTCGATCCGAAAAAAAAAATGACAGTATATATATCACAAATATACATCTCATCAAGTAATGAGGCATCCCGAAGGGAAAAAAGTGTAAAAGTACGATATTTAATCCGAGATATGTACCTTATACTTTATTAGCGAGCATATACGGCTAATATAGCGCTAAAGCGAGCTCCAAATGCGAAGCACACGCGATCCGCACCTACTAAACTCAACAAACAACATGAGAACATGCATATATGTAAATAGTATCAATATACAACATATATCTCATAATAACTATATATGTCACATATCAAATGCAACTAAACAACAAATGCAAACATCAACCAACTACCATCCATAATCAAATGAATTTTCATTCATATTTTCATTAATACTTAATGAATTGGTTTCCACTTTAAATTACATTTGATTCATTTACATTGGATTTACTAACATTCATTCTCAATTCAATTAGTTTGCATTCACTAATTAAATCTTATTCACATTCAATTCCATTCAAATTTATTTACTTTCAATTTGAATTCAATTACATAGCTTTCAATTTCATTAACACTTAATGAATTACATATAATCAATCAACAATCATATAACAATCATATAACAACCAATTTATATTAATTACAACCAAATTCTTTTCACTTATATTCATTTTGGTTTAACATTAAATTGACTTCTATTCCAATTTATTCAACTAGCCCTTTTAATGAATTAATACTTCATTCATTTTTTCCATATCAATTAAATTTACATTTAATCGATTAACATTCAATCCATTAATTCAATTCAGTTACATAAGTTGAATTTCTATTACATACCTCAAGTTCATATTCATTTAATCCACTTGATTATTTACTTCGATACCAATATCAATTCCATTCAATATCTCTTAAGTTATATTCCATTTAACTTTAAATTCCCCTTTTATTTACAACTCATATTCATAGATATATTCATATAGTTTCACTTCTTATATATATAAGTTTATTTCACAATTGTAAACACTTTTAATTATAATTCAATTCTTATAATTTAGATTATTCAAACAACCTAACAATCAACCTATATACACTTTAATAATTTTGAAAAATTATTCCTTTATATATAAAATATAATCAAGGTAAAATTATTTCATTTACCCAATTTAAAACAATACTGTGTCGAATTGTTCTATCCAAGTGTTTAGAAACCCCTTCGGCATAGTTTGACTGACCGTGCTGACGAAGGTTCATATACCACTCAATAAACCAATCATCACAATATAAAACAACTTCATATTCATTAACAAATACGCTCTCATAGCTATTATTACACTCAAACTCATTCTAGAGTACTACTGACTCTATCTCTAATGAATTAATACCCTACAGAACCATGGTTGTCGCTTAACCATCAGCTCTGATACCAAATGTAACGCTTGCGGATTTTCGTTGCCGAAAAACCGAATTGTTATGGGTTTTAAAAGCATTTTAAGAAAAGAAAAAGAGAGAAGAAGAGAAAGATAGAAAATAGAGAGAAAGAAGATAGACAATTTTTAGAAAACAGAGAATTTGAAAAATAGAAGATAGAAGAATTTTAAAATAGAAGAAAAAGAGAATAGAGGAAAAAGAAAAAAAACAGAAGAAAATAGGACGGGACAGAAAACAACAGAACAACATCAGAATCTCACAATTCGCAGCGGAACAACATATAATAATAAATGAATAATCTTTAAACAAAGAACTATATCAGTTATTACATTTTATACATTACATTACATCATATCATCACATCAGAGTGTACAACAACATACAACAACAAACAGTGCAGCGGAAAAAGAAATACTATATAAACTAGTAATACGCCATGCCATCCAGCTTGCCTCCAGCAACTCCAGAATATCCAGAATATCCTGATAAACCTAACTCTTAACTGCCCGTGTGGAAAATTGGTGGGCACACAGAGTTTAGGAAGGAAAACAATAAACTCCAAGTCAGTCATGTGACTGGTGTGAGAACTCAAAACAGTTTATTTATCTTTAAAATCAAATAGAGGAATATTTTTATTTCAATTCGCAATGCTTTTTAAAAATGAGACTACCATAAGGCCTCCCGCACACACACACAATGCAAACGCAGAATCGGAGGAGATTTCTCCTTATGATAGTCAAAGATGCTTGATACGCATTTAAAAGAACATTTCATATTATTACTAGTGCATAGTGTAGGAAAAATATTCATTTCGAAAGTAGAATATAAATCTTAGCCAGCATAGACATTTCGAACTATGCCTACTATAGCTACCATCCAAACAGTGGTGACCACCATAAGTGAATAGCAGGTTCTACAACTAATACCGTACAAGTTTCGTATTGGGAATTGGATTTCCAACAAATGGTCAGGCCAAGGAACTTCCCATTGCCACTGAGAATGCCTCTGGAAAGACACCCCCGAGAACCAAACCGGAACTCTGCCAACACAAGGCCGGGTTACCCCTTAACTGGGTAACTACTGACACGAGCACGCCATTCCCCGGTCCTTTAGGACCTTTTCAACCGAGCGCTCGATATCCAACATCACACCATAATAAATAGAGTGTTTTCAACATGAGTAAGTATCTGGGCTCCATACCATGATACCACCCCTTTCCAGAAGGAAATGCACATACCCTAAGGGGAGCTACAGCAACCCCTAATAACCTTGCCGCATCTTTCCTGTTTTGACCATTTCCGGGATGTGAGGCTCGACGAAGTCACGTCCACAAAAACATACTTTATACAAAAGCCATGCTTTGGGTCAATAAATGATCAACACAATGATCACTAAGATAGACGATCAAATAAATGATCCTATCACAATAATCAACACAATGATCATTTCAGCATCACTCAGCATGTCACATTACCAAATTGGGAATATATCGCTGATAACTTCAACTATATAACCTTTGAGCTCGTACGTCTCAAAGAAGGGTGTTAAGCAAAGAATAAATTCTCCGCCACCAACAGAAATATATTTGAAAGAAATCGGCTTTATATCTCAAATTGTAATGTCAGACATACAATCCATACAAGTCTGTTCCGGGCTCGAACAGAACCGAAGGCACTTACAAGAAGTCCTTGCAATCCGGATATTCACAATCCTGATCGGATTTCCCATCACTTAGGGAGTCTCTATACCGTTGCAACTCAGTGCAGAGACAATCGACAGGTCATCCTATCGCTTTCGCAAATATCCGGTCTTCAACACCGATCTTCAAATGCGATTCATAACGACGTATCACATATTCGGAGTGGGTTATACGACCCCATGGTCCTTTCCCGGTTAACCCAAATAGTGAGCGCTTATTCAAAAATAAGTGTGCATTCAAATTCAATCATATTCACATCAAATACCCATTCAAAAGGGAAATATTGATAGTCGGTTATTGAACTATCACTGGATATGCATACATCACCAGATTCCAAATAATTTTCCAAATTATTTATTTTCCAAAATATCTTTACTAGATATATAGTTTCAACACTTCAAAAATAAATCAATATTTATTTTTAACCAATTTCACTTTTCACATATAAATTCCATAATGAATTTATATTTCAAAATATTCGTGCATATACGATTTCAATTATTCATTTTCAATTTATCTTCAAAAAGATAAATTCTAAATATTCACTTCACATTGGAAAACATTTCCATACTTATTTATTCATAAGTAATTCACAAATCTCTTTTATTTTCAACACTTAGAAAATATTCAATATACTTAAATCGAATTAAGTATATATCTCATTCTTTAAGGAAATCATTCACTTAAACATATTTACTTGGGCCAAAACGAATGTTGCGTAAAACATCGTTACGACAACCCAAAATCACTAGTATAGGGATTCGAAATTAAAAATATATATATATATATATATATATATATATAAATCCCAATACTATACAAAACATTTCCTTTCGGAAATCATTTACTATAACAACAGTGTTATAGTCCACCATTTCCTTTTATTTCTCGAAAACGTCTATTTCAACAATAAATGTTGAAATCTATGGTTTCGAATCTCAACACCTTTAAAACATCGTTAGATCGTTTTAATTCTGTTTAAAACATTCACATTCAATACATTTTCTTTAACGTATTATTCACTATTCAAAAACGTGAATATACTTCATTAACAAATTTCATCCTTTCTATTCATTTTATTTTAAAGGATTATTCACTGTTTAAAAACGTGAATATAACTCCATTTATAAGTTATAACAATTAACTTATCAAAATAAGTCGTTTGCGAATTTATAAAACAACGTTTATAAATTCCATTTCTATTTATTTAGAAAAACTTCCTTTTTATAAATCACCTTTATTAACTTATTCCAGTTTATAACTAAATTATAAACTAAACGTTCACATTATAAGTTAATTACTTATAAAAACGATTATTTACAAAATCGTTCTTTTAAAGACTTTCCAAACCATAAATCTTATAACTTATAAGATTCATTTATTTAACAAAATTTATTCTTCAAATAACCTCACAAATTTATAAATCTTACTATTTATAAATTTCATTTATAACTTCACCATTTATAATTCTATAAATTTCATTCTTTAATGAAATTCATTTTCACTTCATACAAACACTTATAAAAACTTGTTTTATAATGTCTGAATCTCAATTCATAAATACCCATTTATAAATCTTTTAATATAAATCAGTTTATATTATTATTCTGAAACGTCTTTAATTTCCTTTATAATTTCACCATATTGATTTATAAAATAATCAAATTTTATAAATCCTATTTTTAAACTTTTATAATATATTCAAAAGTCCAATTTAAACTATTTTATAACATCATTGATCCATATTTCTCAAAAATCAACTTTTAACCGTATTTCTAAAAATCAGCTTTTTAACTATATTTCACAAAACCCATAATTTTATAACTTTAAAAATTATAGCGTTTAATTATTTAAAATGGATCGATTCCAAAAATATAGTATATTTTCAAAAATCACTTTAAAAGTCATTTTAAAATCCCAAAATTTGGGTCCAATGATGCTACACACCAAATAGTCAATCACGACTAACAACGATATCATATATCGATATGATAATCCATCAAATATCAAAATATCTGAAATAAAATAAATACTGTTGAGGAATCCAGTTGGATCCCTCCAACCTGTTTCCTGCATCCAAAAACATTAGCACAATACCAATTTCGCTCCAGTACGAAATTATCGCGGTATATGTTCTTATTAAATATTATCCGCTTACTAACGGCGTAATAGGGTCTCATCCGCTAAACAAAAAATGCGGGAAATCAATAACTGCAATATATACATATGCCAATATATATATATATTGATATTATATATAATACCAATTTCACTGTTTATGAAATATTCGCGGTATATGTTTTTATAAATAACATCCGCTTACTAACGGCGCATAATGTCTATTTTAACAATCAATAATTTACAGTCATCATTCAAACATGCATTCAAATATTTTAAATCTAACTATTTAAAATAAAATCGAAATCTATTCGATTGAGTGAGAAGTTCTCACCTTGGTTTTAATTTCCGTTTAAGCTTTTATTTCGAATAAAATTAAACGCGCGTTTAATTTTACCCGAAATTCTCACTAACTCCAAACGACTCCAAACCAACTCCATCGCGTAGTGCTCGTCCATACGATTCCAACGCAACTGGGATTGCATTTTTTCGACCTCGTATGAAAAAGATATGCATTTTATAAGATCGTACACGATTTTAATAGCTTAAATTCAACATAACTTAATTATTTTTAAACCTAAGCTCATCCTAGCCCTCAGATCTTGCTCCAACCTCATCACCACCGTGCGTGCTTTCTTCCCTCTTGCGTTCAAACTCCAGTACGTGATATGCTATGGCCGAACCCAATATACAATCTAGGGTTTGAACTTGCTCTCTCCACACTCGACGAAATCCGATCACACCAACGCCATGACGAAGCACACGACGCAAGCTATCTCCACCAGCCACCATGTCAGGCTCGGCCATGCCTTGATGCACGCGCACGCCCCCCCTACAGCCCACGAACGGCCTCACATAACTCACAATCCATCGCTCCATTCGCGATCTCCACCGTTCACATCGTAGCCCTCGTCGTGCTCTTCATCTTTGTAGTTGAGACCTAAGGCTAATTCTTGATGGATTTGGAGAAATCAAGGGGAAGAGGAAGATCATTTCTGGCCATTGAAACATGGGGTGGCGGCTGCAGTTTTTGGCTAGGGTTTTGTATTTTTTTTTTTTTTTTTTTTTTTGTGAAGGGTAGAGGCTTATTTATAAGGAACGAGCAAGCGTAAACACTATTCATCCCGGGAATTCCGAACTCCGATTTAGGCGCCGTAACCAGCGTACCTAGGGTTTATCCCGCGTTCCGGACACAATGGAACAGGTTTCGGAAGCTAATTCGGAAGTATGTGCGAGTTATGGCTGAAAACGTTCAATTTAAATTAAACTGATTTAAACCGATTTCTAGGCGTTTTAATTTGTACCGGACAAACGGTAAATCCAAACGACTTGAAATTTGAAATATTACAATAATATCACATTACGGATCCGATGAAACTGGTTTCGTCGAATTCCGAGACTTTTTGAAAAATGGCTATTTTGACTCGCCAAATTTAAATTAAAAACGAATCGATGCGTTTCGAGCTGCCACGATCAAACGATAGCTCCGATTGACACGAAAATTGAAATCCGGTAATAAATAACTATTACGGATCCAATGAAACTGGTTTCGTTCAATTCTGAGACTGTTCAAAAATTGGCTATTTTACAGTCGATTATTAAATATTAAAATATTCAATTTTCACAAATTAACTTTTAATTCGATTTTAAAAGTTCTAAAATATTTCTATAACTCCAGTATGATTAAATAAAATTTTCCAAATTATTTTCAATCATATTTAACTCAATTTTAAATTATTTCCATAATTTAACGTATTAAATTATCGATTAAATTATCCAATTAAATCCAATAATTCAAATAAAAATTTATTTGACTTATAAATTCACTTATTAATATTTAAAATTAATTAAATATTCAAATTTTAATTAATAAAAATTCTGGGTCGTTACACTTTTGGTTGTTTAAGAGTCCAGGATTGGATATTGTCATACTCTCTACCAATATCGAAAACCACTTTGACAACTGTGTATGTGGTGGAGATCCCAGAAATGAAGTAGGATGGTTTGGCGAACGATTCTGTATGAGGTATTTACATGAGCCTGACTCCCGTGAGTCAGGTTAGATGTGACTAAAACAGGAGCTATGACGGGCCAAGTGAGGTCATTCCTCTTATTGGACACATTTCCTCGATACCATATATATTGCTTTATGATTGATTTGATGGCCACCCTTTGATTTTGATTATGGAAGTGTGTTCCTAGATGGGCGGTAGTAGCTGCTATGTGTTACCACCAGTCCGGATCCGCAATTTGGTATATCTACCCCGGCATTCCCTCGAGTGTCGTATTTACATGCCCTAGCATGCCTTCTGCGAGTTTGATTTGTACCATACCTTTGGAGTGCCCTCTGATAGCCTCCAGTTTGAGAAGGAGTTACGGTACTATATAGACTATTGAAATATATAAAATGTGTTAAGGGGATATGGGTAACGCCTTAATGCTATTTTAATTCTTTTACTTTACTGTAGACATAGCGTATTGCACTACATAATAGATAGTTTAACGGATCCTTAGGAGATGTGGAATTTGAACATCTCTTAAGTTATTGCATGCATGTTAGACACTGTATAGGAGATGTCAAATCCCGTAAACATCTCTGGCGTCGCCATAGGCATATTTACCGTTGGTTTAACTTACATAAGATATTTTATTTCTAACTTGAGTGTTTTGTCTTTTCAATTCGCTCGAGTCAGCCTGAGCATTTCAAGGTTGAAGACCTTATTTTTGGACTATTGAACATTCTTTTAATAAATATAATAACTCGTGTAACTTTCTATTACATTCTTAAAGACACACACACACACACACATATAACTTACCAAATTATTAAAAGTTGAAATGTTAATAAGAATACGTAGTAAGTAAAACTTGAAA
Source organism: Allium cepa (assembly GCA_030765085.1). Classification (NCBI taxonomy): domain Eukaryota; kingdom Viridiplantae; phylum Streptophyta; class Magnoliopsida; order Asparagales; family Amaryllidaceae; genus Allium; species Allium cepa. The sequence continues at coordinate 68,626,138 of CM060935.1, forward strand.
ATGGAAGTGTTCAATGGAATTACCTCTACAAATAAGAATTCTAATGTTATAAATTGTTATAAACTAAAGTTAATAGGTTGAGATGCTACTAATTAAATGTTATAGACAAGAAAAGTGGTTATAAACTTATGTTAACAACTAAGCTATCTATAATCAGATTTAATAGAAAAGGTGAATATTGTAAGTAATGTATTTAAACCTAAATTAATGTTAAAGCCTTTTTATAATTAAAATGTGACCTATATAAATTGAATAATTATAACTTTAGAAACATTAAAAATATTTAGAAATGGAGTAAATATTCAATAATACTTTATATGGAAGAATGAATGTGAAAAGAAATAGTCTATAAATAGTGAATCGAACTGTTAAGAAACTTACCTAATAGTGTATAATCCAATAATTAAAATAAATAAATAAATAAATAGCTTACTTAAGCAATGCATGTGAAGTAATAAAATGAGAGAAAATGGCATTGTGTGAATAAAGGAGAAATGAACCTTTGTAAGGAATAACAAATGTAAATTTGTGGAAATAAACATTATATGAATGAGAAGAGAAAATCGACTGAAAAAATCCAAACTAAATTGTAAATGTGAAGTAAACTGAAATAAAATCAATATAGTACTTCAATAATGAATTCATTTATGATCAAAATAATCGAAATGTATATAATTTATATAAGTAAAGAATTTAAATAAATGAAATAAGCCTTACAGAATGAATGAAAATTTTATAAGTAATAAGGAGAATTAAGGAAAAATCATTGTATGAGAAAAAATGAAAATAAGTAGATATGAACATTAAATGATGTGAAAAGGAAAAATAAAGTAAACTTAAAACTATGTTGGATTCTTCGTTTGTATTGGCTTATGGAATGGTTGGAAAAGGATACTTCTATTTTGTATAAAGGTGTATAAATAATATATAAAGTTTTATCTACTACTGTTGAGTGTATCGTTTACTTCATGGTTCATTTATCATTTTATATGATTAAAAGTTTTTAAACCCGAACAAATCATTTGCTATGGATGCATGTTTGATTCTTTGATTGCAAGTGATGATATGATGGTTACATTGTTTGTTTGCTTGCAAGTGACTATTGTATGTTGTCATTGTTTTGTTGACATTAGTTGAAACTAAAATGTTTATCTTTTATATAATAATTAACCTCTTTGGATTATATAAGTGAAATACAGGTCATGGAAGCAATTGCTACTGCTTTTGGTTTCATAAAATAAGCGTTATTTGCTTGACAAATAGGTACGTTCTCAGATTACGATTTTCTATCGATATTATATTGTTTTTCGGTGGTTTGGGGTATTTTATTTTGAAAATATGTGATATATATTGTATTATTGATACTACTATTTCTCCCAAACCTCTCCATACAAAGGACACTTTACCAAAATTTTCCATAAATTTTGGACTTAGAAATTTTTTTTGTGAAAAGTTTTCAAACTTTTATTAACTCGAATATAAAAGATTTAATTGTCTATAAATTGATATATTTTATTTAAATTATTTAATTTTGGAAATTAGTTGTTATAAATTTAATATTTTGAATAAGATATATTGATTACTTAATTCCTTCTTTTCCCGTCTTTTTCCTTTTCGAGGACAAAAAATTTTGAGTGGGGGAGAGTGTAATTACTAGTAATTTTCGATAATTAAAATAGTTCATGTAATAAGATTTTTGTGATTTAATATTGGGAGAAATAAAAAAATTTACGATATACTAAAGAAATAATGACTAAAATGAAATGTAATAATGTTTATTTAAGTTAATTATTAACAATTTGAATGAAATCCGAATAAATTAAAATGATTTAAAAGGTTATACTTGGTTATGAAGTCAATATAGGAAAACAAATGTAAATGTTGAATTAATTAATGAAATAATATATAATTAATGGTAATTGTATAAAACAAGTGTTATGTAAGTAATTATAACATTTGGTTGTAAATAATCAACTTATTAATGTGACCAAAATTTAACGGCGACAACTATTATATGTTTCCTATTTATTTAGCCTGTTAAATTTATTTGAAAATCGGTTATAATTAAATGAAATTAAAGGTTACATTAATGTAAGTTAAGAAAATAACTGCAATGTTTGAATGTGATAAAATGTATAGAAACGTTAATTTTATTCATAAGGAAACGACTGATGTAATAATAAGAGTGAAACAAAGATAAATTAATTTATTTATATTTTAAATTATAATAATATTGACAAAAATTCAATATAATTGAAATATAACAGTTAATACAAATAAAAGATTGAAATTGTAGCATATTAGCGAAATAAGAGATAAATAAATGTTAACTATGTTATTTTAGTAATAATTGATTGGATAAAAAGAATTGAAATCAAATTTAATCAATTTATTGGACTAAATTTTAACTAATTGGATCAATTGTAGTTGAAACTGAACTCTGTATTTTGGAAAATAATTAACACTAAAATTATATGTAGACTTGTTTTAAATTATTGTAAATGTCTAAGTAATCAAAAATGATGAAATTTTTTAGTTTATAAACATTGAATTAAGAAGTGATAAATTTAATTTAGTATTAATTTACTTAATTGACGTGAAAATAGTCATTTTGGCGACTGACTCGGATTTCGACGAAATAAGTTTCAACGGATCCACAACGTTGAATTATTGTTGGATTTCAAGTTTCATAACGATCGGACTTTTCATTTGATCGTACGGACTTGAAACGTCTAGAAATCAATTTAGTTGAAATCAATTTGAAATAAGCTGATTTTTAAGCCAAGTTCTTCATACGATGGAATTTGGGCATGAAACCAGTTTCATTGAATTTAAAATTACCAAAAACATCAATTTTGATATATAGGACGACCGCTTTTCGTTTCGGAGACAGAACGGCTTTTTGGGTCGTTTATCGTTTCAATCCAAATCGATCTGGTCCATTCTTTCTATTTTCAGATTTGCCTATAAATAGCTTGTTATAAACCCTAGTTGTTTATCATAATTCTGATTTCAGTACATACAATACTCGCTAACTATATCCTTCTTCTAATGGCAGAAGCCAATTCCCAAACTTGCAAATTCAATTTCAAATTCAATTCCAAAATCAAACTTCTCCAAACCCTAACAGATTATATACCGTTTCCAAACTCTTGATGAGCGCAACCCAAATCTGTGATTCGTTTTTCAACTGGGCGCACCTTTTGATTAGAATTCATCGAAGAACCTCGACCGTTCATTTTAGGGTTTTCAAATTCAATGAATCTTCGACTATACGACGATCGGAGGGCGTAGGCTTGTAGGGGTCGTCGAGCAGTTCACATCCACGTGGTTGGCTTATTGTGAAGTCGAGTGAATCGGCCAGAATTTCATGACCTAGCTAGAGGCAGCGGCCATGGTCGAGGGGGTCTGGATATGTCGCACGGCCACCAGGAGGTGCGGCCTGAGCTGCTTGAGGTGACAGCGAGGTCCGATCATCGTGAACACGTGCGTCGTGGCCGTGGTGGATGGTCAAATTGGCATATTGGTGGCGGCTCTATTATTGGATCGAACGAAGAACGTGATTAAGGTTGGGGATGTATTGACATGGCTATTGGTTAGTGGCTAATCCTCTCTTATTTTGTTTTTATTCAATTTTCGATTTCAAACCGTCTAACGTTAATAACTTTTGCATCTCGGATTTGGACGCAGTTTGTTTCATTGGGATCCAATCGGAATTCCGGACATCTTGACGCTTGTTTGGACGAATTGTAAAAATATTTGAATTTTGGGCTTAAATTGGATTTTAAATCGATTTAAAATCGAAGTTGAGTGTTTCGGCCCACTCACAATTTATGAATATCTTATGTTAGTTAAATTAAATTTATGATGTGATTTGGAATTAATTGATTGATGTTTGATATGTTTAAAATTGTCATTCTTGTTAAACTTGACTTTTATTGCATTTAATTATCATTTAATTTAATATTGAATTTAAATTGCCAAATTTAATACCTGTTATTAATTATCAGTTATCTATTGATGTTTATTGATTGATTTGGATGATGATTATGATGGATGTTTTATTATTGACATTGGATGACTAGATGTTGTATTTTATATTGTTATAACACCGCAAGTTCCTTATGGGTTGAAATGTTACATACCCGAATGATCTATAACTTGGAAAAAATCATTATGGGTTGTTTTTAATCAATTTAAACTATTATCGAAATTGAGTTATTGAATTATTGAAATTGAGTTATTGAAATGTTTAGATATAACTTTCAAATCTATTTTTAAACTAATTTAAACTATTTTAGCCAAATTAACTATTTTGATCAATTTAAAAAATTCTAATTTATTTTAATTTATTATATCCTATTTAATACAATTTAATCTATTTTACCTATTTTAAACTAATTAAATTTATTTAATCTATTTTAAATCTATTTAATATAATTTAAATCTATTTATTCTATTTAAAATTTATTTAATCTGTTTAAAAATCTAATTAATACAATAAATTTATTTAAACATTTTAAGTCTAATTAAACTATTTAATCTATATCTATTCTATTTAGATTTATTTAAATCTAGTTAAACCAAATTTGAATCTATTTAAAATATTTTACTATTTAAACTATTTTAATTTATTTAAACTATCTTCAACTATTAAACTATTTATGACTATGTAAACTACTTCTAAAAATTGCAAACTATGGAAAGTTGAAGTGTTTATATTTAAATCCTCGATGATGATACAACTTAATTGGGAATTTGGAATTGATACCTTTTTGAGAAATGGCATATTTGAGTGAATAAGATGATTTTGAAATGAAGAATTATTTAACATAACTTATCGATAATTTCAAAGTGCATATGATTTGAAAGTGAATATGATTTTGAAAGTGAATATAGTTTGAAAGTGAATATAGTTTGAAAGTGAATATGATTTCGGAAGATATGCTTTGAAATTGAATATGATATTTTGATATATATTGTGAATTTACTTTTTGAAATGTAAAAGAACCATCCGGTGTGGAATAAGCGTTTGGTTGTTAAAGAGACCGGGGTCAGAAATTGTCATACTCTCTGCTAATATCGAAAACCACTTTGACAACTATGTACGTGGTGGAGATTTCAGAAATGAAGTTGGATGGTTTGGCAAACGATTCAGTATGAGGTATTTGACATTACCCTGACTCTCGTGAGTCGGCTTAGATGTGACTAAAACAGGAGCCATGTCGGGCCAAGTGAGGTCATCCCTCATATCAGACACATTTCTTCGATACCATATTTGTTGCTTTGTGATTGATTTGTTGCCCACCCTTTGATTTTGATTATGGGAGTGTGTTTCGATGTGGATGGTAGTAGCTGCTATGCGTTACCACCAGTCCAATCCGCAATTGGTATATCTACCCTGGCACTGTCTCGAGTTACATGTTCATATGCCCTGGCACGCCTTCAACGAGTTTGGTCTGTACTATATGTATGGACCGCCTTTTGATAGCTGCCTCCATTTTACGGAGGAGTTACGATATTGTATAGACTATGTAAATATATAAAATGTGTTAAGGGGGATATGGGTAGCGCCATAACAATATTTTAATACTTTTACTTTACTGTAGACATATTATAATAGCGTATTGTACTACATAGTAGATAGTTTAATGGATCCATAGGAGATGTGAATCTCAAACATCTCTTAATTTATTGCACTCACGTTAGACTCTGGACAGGAGATGTCGAACCCCATAAACATCTCTGACGCCGTCACATGCATATTTACTGTTGGTTTAACTTACGTAAAATCTTTTACTTCTGACTTGATGTTTTGTCTTTTCAATTCACTCGGGTCTGCCTAAGCATTTCAGAGTTGAAGACCTTATTTCTAGAGGACGAAGACAAAGATTTGTACTATCATTATTTATTTCATTTATTCCACTGCTTCATATTGTTCCGCTGCATTTATTTATTTATTCTTGTTTTCTATAAATCTGATTTTGTGTTGTAAAAGAATAATCGAATGTATTTGTGAAGCAGCTTCATGACTTGTTATTTGATTATTATATTTTGTCATTCCGCTACAAGATTCTATAATTGTTTTATTTCTTTCTTCTTTTTCTTATTTACCCCATAACAACCTGCCCCTTTAAATGTTTGAGTCTGATGTGTGTGGCTTATCGTCGATTTAAACTGTCTAAAAAGGCAGGTTGTTACATATAGTTTTCTATCCTATGGTCAAGTGAAATTGAAATTTATCATTTCAATCCATAATAATTTAAATTTAATATTTTACGAGTATATATCATTTCAACCCACAATCCCAAAATTAAAAATTCAATAAAATCGCTTGGGTTTACCATTTCAACCAACAACGATTTTCCCCTAATCTATCATTCAGGTATGTATTATTTCAACCCATAGGGATTTCTAAACTACATATAACAATAGAATAAAAACATAAAATGACATACATATCAATAGCAGGCATATGTCATCAAATTTAAATATAATATTTACAACATGTAATGGTGTCATATGTCATAAGTAAACAACTGCAGATAATGGCATATCATATTTAGCAACTAAATAACTTACAATTCAAATTTAACAATATATTTCAATCGTCATTTCATATGAACTAAATTTACTAGATATAAGAATGTTAATTGTGAGTGATTTCTCATCTTTCGAAGCTAGGAAACAATGATGGCGAAGATGGTGACACAGATATGGATATGGATGCGAGCAAAGCAAATTAAAAGCTGTCGGGCTTTCTAGACAGTGACGAACAAAACAACAAATTGGACAGCGACGAAGCAAGCAAGCGAACAACTTTAATTCGATGGGAAACAAAAAAATACATATTCATATATAATATATATGTATGTATGTATGTATGTATATATATATAATCCCCCTTTTTGATGATGACAACTATACAATGTACTTATATATGATTTATAAATCTCTCTCTGAATATGTGCTTATTTCTAATGTTTTATAATTATATAATTTTTCATCAAATTTTTTTCCGTTATCGTCCTTTTCTAAGTGAACAGTAGGACTCATTGTTGTTGGCTTGCTCGAAGTTTTATCCATTTCAAAACGACGTAATAGATCGTCACAATATTTTTCTTGATGAATAAATATATCATTTTCAAGTTGTTTTATTTTAAACCTAAGAATAAATTTAATTCTCCCATATGTGACATTTCAAATTCATTTTTCATAATATTTAAAATTTGATCACATAGATTTTCGTTGGTTGAATCAAATATAATATCGTCAACGTAAATTTGTACTATTAAAATATCGTTATTTTCACGTTTAATAAATAAAGTTGTATCGATTTTCCCTATTTGAAAACCACATATAATTAAGTGATTTTTAAGACATTCGTGCCATGCACGAGGGGCTTGTTTAATCCATATAATGCTTTTTGTAACTTAAAAACATGATCGGGATATTTTCGTGGAAAAATAATGGTGGTTGTTCTACACATACATTTTCTTTAAGAAAACCATTTAAAAAAGCACTTTTGACATCCATTTGAAATAGTTTAAAATTGTGATGAGTTGCAAAGACGAGTAATGTGCGAATGGCCTCCAATCTTGCTGCTAGAGCAAAGGTTTCATCGTAGTCGATACCTTCTTCTTGATTATAGCCTTGAGCAACTAAACGTGCTTTATTTCTAACAATATTTCCATTTTCATCTTCTTTGTTTTTAAATGTCCATTCTGTTCCTATACCCGATTGATCTTCAGGTCTTGATACTAATTCCCAAACATTATTACGTTCAAATTGATTTAATTCTTCTTGCATAGCTATTATCCAAAAATTATCATTTGAAGCTTCTTTATAATTTTTTTGTTCAAAATTTGACACAAATGCTATATGGCTTATTTGATTAAGTTGATTTCTAGTTAATCTAGAATTTAGATCTCCAATGATATTATCTTTTGGATGATCCTTAAGAATTCTAGTGGATGATATCAAAGAATTATTTTGCATATTTGTATCATTATAAATAGAGTTTGTTGTATTCATTATTGGAATTATTTCTTCACCATCATAAGTATGATGATTAATAAAATTTTTATCAAATGAAACATGTAAACTTTCTTCAATAGTATTATTTCGTTCACTAAAAATTCTACATGCTTTGCTTTAATCCGAATATCCAACAAAGATTCCTTCATCTTCCTTTGGGTTAAATTTTCTTAAATTTTCTTTTGCATTTAATATAAAACATTTTGATCTGAAAGTTTTAAAGTATGATACTTTAGGTTTTCTTCCAAAACATATTTCAAAACAAGTATGTTTAGTCATAGGACGTATAGTTACTCGATTCGGCAGATAACAAGCTGTGGCAATAGCTTCAGCCCAATAGTGTTTTGTTAGACCACTACAGTAGTGTTCGTGCACAGTCTTATAATGTACGATTTTTTCTTTGTACTACACCATTTTGTTGAAGTGTGTGAGGAAAAGAAAATTTATGACTTATTCCTTTCTTATTGCAAAAATTACTAAAAAGATCATTTTCGAATTCTTCTCCGTGATCACTTCGAATATTTTTAATTTTCAAGTCCATTTGTGTTTTAATTCTTTTAGAAAATATTTTAAACATACCAAAAGTATCCTTTTATGTTTTAAAAACAAAGTCTACGTATATCTCGAAAAATCATCAACTATTACGAAAACATATTTGTTGTTATTTATAGATCGTACTTGTGTTGGAGCAAATAAATCTAAATGTAATAATTCTAATGCTTGTATTATTTTTAGATTCAAAAGAATTTTTATTTAGTTTTCCAACTTGACAATCATCACATAAATGTTCTACTTTATAATTTATTTTGGGTAAACCTCTAACTAGCTCATATTTTGCTAATTCATTAATATACTTAAAATTGACATGACAAATCATTTATGCCATAACCATGGACCATCATGTTTGGCGGTTAAACATAAATTTGAATTTTTATTTATATTCATGTTTAATACATAAATATTTTTGTTTCTAAAACCTTCAAATATAAGTGTTTGTTATTATCGAAAATATTACACCTATCTATTTCGAAATTGATTTGAAAACCTTTATCGCATAATTGACTAATACTTAGTAGGTTGTGTTTTAGATTTTCTACTAATAAAACATTTGTAATAATAGGAGATTTACAAATACTAGAGTTTATGACTTCTCCAATGCCCACGACATATCCTTTTGAATTATCCCCAAAGGTTACCGTTCCACAATGATGTATGTTATATTTGATAACATTTTTGAATTTTCGATTATATGCTTGGAGCATCTACTATCTAGTATCCATTTCTCCTTATTTTTTATTTTGGGTACCTGCAAAATAAAAGATGTTTAATTAGTACCTATATACTTTGTTAGGGTCCTAGATGTTAGAAGAAGGTAGCCATACCCAAGATGGTTTGGTACGTTTATAAATATAATTTTTATTATCGGTTACATTCTCTAAGAAATTATTAATATGTTTTTGTCTAATCAAATTATTATTTGTGTTAGGAATCCAAATTTTCATATTTTTGGTATTCATAGTAGACTTGGGCAAACTTTTAGTCTTTTTATAAATATAATTCTTAGCATCATTTCCTTTTTGTTTAGGAGTATTTTTAAATCCTATTCCATTTCAATTACCTGATGGTTTTGAAGTTTTGATAAGATTTTCTAAATCTTGTTTTCCTTTATTAAATTTTGAAACATTATTTGTTATTTATATCTAATTTTTCTTTTAATTCTAAATTTTCAATTTCAATATTTCAATATTGCTCTTCAAGTTGACATTTACTTTTAACAAATTATCCTTTTCTATTTTAGTTTTGTCAAAATCAATAACAATAGCCTCACTTTCTACCAAATTATTTTTAATTTTTTCTTGAGATAATTCTAGTTCTTCTTCTAAGATAATTCTTCCACCTTTTAATATTCCTACTTCAAGTTCTAATCTATTTAGTTTGGCTATATGTTCTTTGTTCAATTTTTTAATTTGTTTAAATTTATCATCGAATTCCATGCTAAGTTCCAATAATTCATCATGGCTATGTTCGGGATGTACCTCATCAGTTTGTGCCATAAAACATACATTAGCATGTTTTCCGTCACTATCGCTATCACTTTCAGATGATCAAGAATCCGAGTCATCCCATGTTACTTTGAAAGCCTTCTTCTTTCTGAACTTTTCAAATTTTTCTTCTTTTTATCATTATTGACCTTGGGGCAGTCTTTCTTCATATTTCCAAATTGATCACATTCATAGCATTTGATTAATGTTTGATTCATTGAGCCTTCTTTTTGAAATTTAGTCATTTTCCTAAACTTGTTGAATTAGTTGTAATTTTTGGCAATAAACATAATTTCTTCTTCGTCTAAGTCAGAGTCTTCATTTGTTGCTGGGAATGCTATGTTTTTTCCAAATTCAGTTCTTTTCGTGCCTGCAAATTAGCTTCATAAAATATTAAATTTCCTATCAATTCTTCAACTAAGAGTGATGAGAGATCATTAGCTTCTTCGATAGCTAACACTTTTCTTTCCCACTCTAGAGTTAAAGAATTGAGTATTCCAGATACTAAATCAAAATTTGTGAATTTGACTCCAAGTGCCATCAAATCATGTTGAATGCTTTGAAATCTAGAGTGCATAGATTCATTTGTTTTATTTTAAATGATGAAAATTGATTTTGTAAAATTGAAATATTGGTTTATTTAACTTTGTTTGTGCCTTCGTCTGTGACTTGTAAAGTACGCCAAATATCAAATGCAGAGTTACATAACATTACACGTGAGAATTCATTTTTATCTAATGAGCAAAATAAAACATTTATAGCTTTGGCATTATTAGAAGCTGTTGTTTTTTGTGCATTGGTCTATGTGTTCATAGCAGTAGTAGGTGCTTCATATTTATCTTGAGTGGCTGACCAAATTTCTAGACCATTAGCTTCCATAAAAATTCTCATACGTGTTGACCAATATGCATAGTTAAAGCCATTAAAAAGCGGGGGTCGTGTCGTGGATTGTCTTTTTTGAAAAATACTTGCCATATTGAAATGATTCAAAAACGTCTTACTGTACCTTGATCAAACCTTGCTCTGATACCAATTGAAAGTCTATAGGATGGATCCTGTAATGTATATGCAAGTATATGCTATTAACTATATGATGATACTAATATAAAGTTAATCTAGTAAAATATAGACTAAGAAAACCAAGATTTTATACTGGTTCGGATCTTCCGTCATATGTCTAGTCCCGAAGCTCCCCTTCGGAATTCGACTATCAAACACCCTCACTTCACCCGGAGGAATAAGCTTGGTTACAATAGCTTATTCTTGTCAAGTATGTGTTCTATAATACGGATATTGACTATTAAGTACAAATGCTTCCAATATATATATCTGAAGAATATTGATTGAGGAGTTCTTGAATATATGGAAGAGTGAAATACAAGTGTATGATTGCTAGAGATCAAGAATATATCAAATTATAAAAGTAAAGAGCGCAAGTAAGTAAGGTGAGTTCTTTTCTTTGATTCTTGATGCTATATATAGTGGTAGAGAGATTCCTTGAGTAGTTGCATCCATTAACAAGTGTTCTATGGTCGCTTCTAATGGTGATAAAGGGTTGCAGCGAAGAGAAGCAAAGATGTCTTTTCAACTGTGGCAGTTGTTATTTGAATTTCAAAATCCGAGTTCAGCTTTAGACGTCTGGTATATGTTTCAAACATCTGGCTCTATATTTTTTTATACAGTAGCCTTTCAGACGTTTGAGCACATTAACCAGACGTCTGATCCTGTCTGGTTTATAATCTAGAGGATTTCTTCAGACGTCTGGCTAGTGCACCCAGACGTCTGATCCCTGTGCATGTTGTTTTTGTGCTTCTATGTCATTTCTATATTGATCCTATCGACTTGTAGTCTTTTGTAATGTTCTTTGAGCCTTGTTCTTGTCTCTCTAGTGATGTTACTTTAGCAATTACCTGCAAATAGAAATATATATGCATATTCGATTTCCAATGTACAATTGTTGTCATCGAAACCATAGACTTGATTTCCTAACAGATGTGTATATATATAAATTATATTATAAATCAAAATAAAATTCAAAACACGTATCAGAACAAAATCATCATATATTTTGAAATCAACATTTAATTTAAAATACATATTAAAATAAAACATCTTCATATTATTTTGAAAACCAATATTTATTAAAATATATATATTTTCCTTTTGAAATTCTCAAATATAAATTTAATCATAATATACATACATTATGTTATAAAAAAATCTATAATAAAACATTTGAACATATACATATACCTATAAAATATATAAATATAAATATATATATATATTTATACATACACACTTTTTTCACAGATAGCACACACAAAATGAAGGTGGAAAAAATATATATAAGTAAATATATATATGTATACGGAAACCAATATATAGCATATGTAGTGTGTTTATATATATATATATACATATATATATACATATATATGCATATATATATATACACATATATACATATATATGCATGTACATACATACATACATACATACATATATATATATATATATGTAAATAACTTTATAATATTAATTAAAACACACACAGCAAGCTTTGTAATATATATTGCTTTATATATAAAAAAGGGAGGGAACTGAAGGGGTGAGCTGTGCTCGTGTACGGTCAGGATGGTGTCAAGAGATAGCGCCCACGCTGCTCCAGGTGTCACGTGCATCGGTGTGAAGCTGCATAGGCTTGGTCATGCGACAGGTCATGATGGCCGAGGGTAGATAGGCAGTTGTGGGATCTCTGGGTGGACGTGGTCAGACTGGGGTTCTCGAATCTGTGCGGCTGCTAGGGGTGAGATGGTGGCAGAAATGGAGGGGGTCGTGTTGTTCGTGGGGAAGGATCAGCAAGCTAGGCGGAGGCGGTGCAGGTGAGGTCGACTGGAGATGGTGTATGGATGGTAGAGGGGTATTTGAATGGGAAAATGTCGTGGTGTTCGGTTTTGAAGGGTGCAGCAACAGGTTTGGAACAAAGGAGCAGCTCGTGCGTGGGTTTTGGCATGGAGCATTGTGTTGGGTGAAGTGGTGGGAAGATTGAACTTGGTTGTCAAAGAGATAATGGAGGCGGATTGGAGTGGGGGAGGGAGGGGGATGGACGACATGAAGAAGAATACAAGTTAGCTCAAACAATAACATGTAAGCTTTATACGTATTATTATCTTATATATATATATATATATATAAATATATATTTCAAACTGAACAGAGCAAAGAAAATGAAGAATAGAAACAAAGGAGAGAGAATGAACTAAGAGAAGAAGATAAAACCAAATTAGTAAATAAGGTGACCGGTGAAAAAAAAAGTGACGTATTAAATTCTAGAAATTTCTAGTGACTATTAGCTTCTTACGGTTGACTAGTGAAAGGACACAGAAAGTCCAAAAGGTTAAAAATGGGTATTGGTATGGCTAATTGTTTTATCGATTTAGCCGCATATCGGACTCCGAAATAAACAAACGAATATACTGTAGAGATCAGCATGAGGAGACAAACTGAATGGTACATGGTTATCAGCGATACGATCATCCTATCAAAAGTCGATATCCGTTGCCAAACTGCTGCTAATTCGCCGAAAAGTATATAATGGGGCTATAGAAGTCTAAATTTGGTGAAACGAAATAAGACTTCGCACTCAAAAATGATTTACATTTTTATTATATAGTAATATTCAGATTTTGAAAACCTTTTATTTTCATCTAATTTCAACTGATTTTCAATTGAAATTGAAAATCACATAACAGAATTAACTTATTATATATTTTCCAATAAAAATTACCATTTTCTATGTTTTAAATAGACATATTCCAAACATCAAAATTTCATTTTTGGATTTAATTGTAATATTTTAATGGAAAATTCAGTTAATTGCGTTATAAATACATTAAAATTCCTGGGTCGTTACAATATTCCTAGTCAAGATGCATCGAGATAAGATATCGATGCAACCATTAAGACTAGAGCATGTAATACTCTCCAAATGTTAGACTGTGTATTACTCATGCCTGTTGGGGCACCAATGGGTCAACTGCTGATAGTTATTGAGTAACTATTGAATGACTTACTCGAAGTTTTCCATTGGTTAATATAACTAAGGTCAAATAGAAAATATTGATGCAATAATATTACATGGTTCTCTTAACTTAAGAATAATTTTGTTCTTCAATATGAAAGCTCCCATTGATTATAGTTAATCATGACACAATGTCCATTAAATGACTATAATTGGGTCTAGTGAAAGTATTGGAAGTGAAATTCAAGAAAGGATCCATCTACTCAGTTATATGAGGTTACTATCACAGACAACTGAAATTAACTCAAAATTAAAATCTCTAGCTAGAGCAGTTTGGTTAATAATAATTATTATTATTGAACAAGGATTTTTTTTAGACTATAAAGTTGAATATAGACAGTTTTGAAAATTTTGACTATTACCAAATTCCATAAGTCCTAATGTGATATAGTTTGATGCAGTGAATTAGTATAAATAATAGTCATTATCGAGTAACACTAAAATAAGTGAAATTGGATTTTACTGAATCTAAGTAAGTGATAAATTTAGTTTTAATGTCAAACCACTTGCTAAGTGACACATGGACGTTAATATTTGAATTGTTCGATATTAATTGCTGACCGAACTTACACCTAAGAATCACCAATGAAAATGTTGAATACTTCTAATATCCATATCATTTAATTATTATAAGTAAATTAAATTAATTGATATTTTTGAAATATTAATTATAAAATTTTTATTTAACCTTTTTCAATCAATATTAAATAGTGTGTACGTAATAGTTATAAACACATGTGTCGATATATGATATCGATGTGCATTTGAATTAGATTCGAATATGTTTTTCGTTGATCAGACATGAAGTGATTTTAAGGCTCATAACATAGTGTACCTTGGCTGGCCAAATGAAGGGGATGGAATTTTAAATTTTGATTCAAAGGGTTGTGAGTTGGTAAGAGAGAAAGTGGGATCTAGTTCCTCTTTTTTCTCCTTTGATCTTTTCTATATATTCATCTTCAATTCCACTTTTTAGAATACTTTTTCTTTTTCTCCACTCTTAATATTTCAAGCTAAAACTCCACCCTCCCTCCCGAATATTTTCAATCAATTTAAAGACAAAACTAATTCTAGTACAAAGGTCGGTGGTTGCTAGATTCAGATTTGTAGCATTCTCTGGATTCTAGAATCGATTTCTAGAAGTCTAGATCCTTCATTTCAAGGTGTTACTTCTAGGCTTTAGGTAAAGGTAAATCCTATAATTACAATTATATATGAAGGTATATACTATCCATTATGATATATATGTATGTATGTATGTATGTATGTATGTATGTATGTATTATAGTTAGTTTGGTCTTTTATCACAAATCTATGCATATCAGTGCTGTCTATTGGATGATAATGCATATATGTATATATTAATAATAATAAAAAGATTTCTTCTGCATACTTAATGATCATGGCTATAGATCATATTTATTAATGTTTTTGAATATAATATTATTTTGAATATGATAATTTAATTAAATAAAATTTAATACAAACATTATTACATAAATTGTATGTTTATATATTTTATAAATAATTTGCTATACCCACGGAAATAAAGAATTTTTGAAACCAAATATAATAATATATATATTAATTTTATTTAAAATATCTTAATTAATTAAAATAAATAATCATATATACAAATATTATATATATATATATATAAATGTATGCATGTATGTAAAAATATTTTGTAAATATGTAAAAGCATATAATTGTTTCCACAAAACAATTCATTTGTAATTAATTTTTTATATGGAAATTAATTACAAAAGTATTGTTTTAATTAAAGCATTCCTAAATAGAAAAAAATATAATCGTATACATTTTATGTACCACCCCGAATATTTAACCAAAAAATTAATAAGAAAATTTAAATAAAAAGGGGCCAAAGCAAAAAAATTCTAGACATCCGAATTTGGCTATGAAACTTAAAGCATTGCATTCGTAGCAATTTTCTGGATAATTTTCATGTACAACACTTCAAATTTGGAGTTATTACGAAGAAGTTACAGACGTATGAAAATTCGAAAATATAACAAATTTAAAAATTAAAACATACCAAAATTAACAAAGGAGCGGTCGACCCTAGGGGTTGATGATCAACTGGTAGTAGTGGACCTATAGCCAAAGACGGTCGACCGTTCATGCTGAGAGTCGAGGATTTTGGAGCGTCGTTTGAATGACTGAGATTCTTTGAATTGTTTTCCTTCGTGCCTAGGTTTTGATGTGCGTATGAAATGGTCGCAAAGATCCTCTAGGGTAAATCAAATGTTCCATAGTGGTCCCTAACCTCTATAAATTAACACATAGGCTGACCCTAAATTCATTATAAAGTTTACAAATTATCGAAATTATTCCTCTCCATTTCTAAAATTTCTTCAAATGAAAATTAAAAATCAAAGTAAGATCATTCTAATAATTAGATCTAGGAGGAGGAAAGCTAGCACATGTCAATTCACAAGTAAGGAATGAAGTTAGAGCTTGGTTTTAAGGTGAGTGGGAATTGGTTTAATAAGTTGATTATTACAATTAAATTTTATCTATTCTATCTGATTTAGAATGTAAAAATTTAAACTGTAACCCTTACTTTGTTACATCCTCCATTTTGAGTCCCGAAAATAAGCGCTATTAATGCTATAGTTATCCATAATTTTATTTTGTTATGACAAAATGAGATCTGCTAATCGTATTTTTAACATCAGGAGCACCAGAATATAAAAAATTTCAAAAAATTGTTCATTAAGTTTCTTTTTTACATTCACTGCATAAACCCATTGATTCCACGTTTAAAGAAAATATAATAAATATAATTATATTCCAAGAGTGACATATGAAGATGCCTCATTGGATGATTGGAGTCTAATTACTTGACAGTTATAAATTCTGTCATCAGATCCATTCAAACAAAGTAAAATTTCAAACAACACAGTGGAAATAAACTCCCAATATTAGCTCACCTCCTGCACCCTCCAGTAGCTTAATCATCTAATCTGAAACCCTATTCCCAATCTACTCAAATGGGTACCCGAGAGTTTAAGGGGAAAAGAAAAAACTTCTGATTAGAAAAAATTTCTGGTGTAAATAATAATATACCATCTAGAAACAAGAAAAGATACCCAGTGAGACCACACCATAGAATAGAACGGGTTTTCCCTCGCTAGTACCTTATAAAACATGTCAATCTGAACATAAGTCATGCATCTGAAACCAAAATATTAAAACTAAACATGATATGATCATATGCATACAATATGGAAAATGTGACTGGTCTGTTATTATAGGGTCATGCATTCCCAAAGTTTACTATCCCATGAAATTGACAGTCTATCTCAAATCATAGTTTTTCCAAGGTCAATATGATTATTTTAGTTTTCATAGTCCAACTAGTTACCTATTAGGCTAACTCGGACCAAAACATAACTAGATTTCCTAAAATCTCCAAATACGGTTAGAAGGAAATCCAATTAAACAATACACTGAGTATACAGTGCTACGAGTTTTTTTCTATGCATACACATTTTTTAGTCTCACTACAACAAAACCTTATGCATTGGAAATGCAGACCTTTACCAACTGGAGGCTAATGGCAGAAGCATATGGAACGACCCAATCCTAGTCTCAACAAATCTTATATGGTTTTAAATCCTTGAGTCATATCTTTTTGATCAGTTCATGGCATCCTAACACAATTGATCTATCTGATCCCCTCGATGCATTTCTACCCATTTGGGAGTTTAGTGTGACCATACTCACTACTGGAACAACATAACCAGTAATTATGCTCTCAAACCCCATGGTGCAATGTTGGGTAATGCTAATGTGCTATGAAAATGGATAAAAAATTTAACTTTAACCGATCAAATGATAATAAGAACACATAACATCATCCATCGAAATGTGTTCAATCAATAGTCATATACAACAAAATTACTTGACACTAAGTAATGTTTTTCTTTCACAAAATTCATATTGAGCTAAAATATCATTTCATTTACTTGAAAACATTTGTTTTTAGAATTGATAAACCACTTGAAATCATTCATAAAACAAGGAAAACATATCCGAATACTTAGGCAAAATCCGGTGCTAAAGCACTATCATCTTTTTGTAGATTTAAAACCTTTGCTATCAAAACAGAATGTCGAGCACCTGTAAAACATGGTCTATCGAGCCTGTAAAACTTAACTTTCAAGTTTGTAAAAGATATGGCTATATGCCTTCTAAAATATAGATGCCGAGTATCTCTAAAACATTGGCTATCAAGCCACTAAATATACACATCATCATCTTTATGGCTATTAAAACACTTGATAGAAAAATAGCATTGTCGAGCGTTTAGAAAACAAGGGATATCAAGCCACTAAAACATAGCCTTTATGTTTTTAACACATACGACATTCACTCCACTAAAATATAGCTGTCGAATAACTACAAGGAAGTTATCGAATCACTATTAGACAAGGGTGTCGATTTCTTAAAATCATGATGTGTCGAGCCTCTAAAACACATAGGGTGTCGAACTTTAAGAAGTTGCGGAGTCTCCAAAAGCGTGGGGTTGTCGAACCACAACAAAATATTTGAATATCGAACCTTTAGAAAACACTGAATATCTAACTTTTACAAAACATTGGATCTCAAACCTTAATAAAACTTTAGGTACCAAAACATTACAAATCATTGAGTACTGAACCTTTACAAATCATTGGGTGTCGAGTTCTTAAGAAAGAAGATACATCACATAGCTATCAAATAGCTATCACATGCATCAACCGTTATGGTTATCGAACTTCTATGAATATAAGGGTAACGAGACTCTATGTTATAATGTCGATGACATTTCTTTAAATAACTTGAAAACCGATTGGTTTCCTTTTAAAGTTAGAACTTGTCATTGACTTTTGCCTCATGTCAAATTTTTATTGGATAATAAATTACTTTTCATTTTCTTTACACAATTTCTTGTAGATCACGTTCTACCTTCCCAATTAACTTGCAAAACCTTATAATTAATATTTACTAGCTCAAATTAGTTATCAACTTTTATAGAATAATGAATTCATGGAATCATGAAAATTAAACGAAATCGCTAAAAATCACTAAAAATTCGAATTTCCTTCCTCTTTCTTATACAAAAATTTCAGGGCTAG
The DNA here is from genome assembly GCA_030765085.1 of Allium cepa. Classification (NCBI taxonomy): domain Eukaryota; kingdom Viridiplantae; phylum Streptophyta; class Magnoliopsida; order Asparagales; family Amaryllidaceae; genus Allium; species Allium cepa. The sequence goes on from CM060935.1 coordinate 68,645,445, forward strand.
AATATTAACTTAATTTTCTAATAATGGAAATCTAAAATATACACATTCCTCCTATAAAATTTATAAAATATTCATATGAAATCGAAAAATTATGAAATTGAAAACCATCTTCAAAAAAACGTTTTATAGAATATATTCAAATTTTAAATCAAAAAAGATCAAAAACCTAGATTTTGCCTTTAAAACTCATTAAAACAACTCCACAATATCCCAACAAAACCATCATTCAATCTAATAATGATTATTATCAATCTAACCATGCAATATTATCACAACCAACTTAGAAATCAATCATAAATCTGAAAACAAGACATAAACAAATGAGATAGTTAACTATTATTCACCTTGGATTGGATAAGAAAGATTGAGATTTGATGCAATTTAATTTCCTTAATTCTTTACTTTTCAATTCCTTAGATTTCTTCTTCTTCTTTTCTAGGTAATTGCCATCCTCTATTTTGGTTTTGTTTTCATTTTTAGAAAATGAAATGAGAATGAATGGGAGGGGAAGGATTTAGAGAATGAGTTAAGGAATTATTCCCATTATGCCTCTCTCATAATTCCTTTATATTTTATGTTCATAACAATTTTATTAATTGATTTATTAATACTTGTCCCTATTATTTAGAAAATATTATTCTACTTATCACCTCACATTATTCTATTTGATTCATCTAATTAAATTTCCTGAATAATGTTGAACAAAAATTAGGAGCGTTACAGGATCCCCCTCAAAGAATTTCGTCCTTGAAATTATAATAAGGAAAATGACAAGCACAACATTCATGCAAACATGTGCGACAAACACATAACAACAATACTAGCATATCCTACTAGCAAAAATTCTAAATGACATACATAGAACATACCCTCAAAACAACTCAGGATAATCTCTATAATCTTGCCTTTGTCTTCCAAGTACAATCTTTCTCCTTGTCACTCCATTAGACTTTCACTAGCTTGACCGCCTTGTTTCTTAGTTTCTTCTTATCTCTTGCTACAACATGAACTAGTTGTCTAAAAAAAGTCATATCTAGTTCCACTACTAAATCTTCCAATTCAGTCGGTGCAAACGGTGGTCTTTGGATCATGCACACTTTCTAAGTGGGAAACATGAAAAATGTTATGGACTTATGCCTAACTATTCGGTAAATCAATCTGATAAGAAATTTCCCTATCCTTTCTAGGATAGGAAACAGACCAATAAACCTCGATGCCAATTTCCCTGACTTTCAAAACCGTACCACACTCTTCATCGGTGATACTTTAACAAGAAACATGGTCTCCAACCAAGACTCTAAATCCTTATGCCTCTTATCTACGTACTTTTCTACCTAGACCGAGCTTCTTTTATCCTTGCCCAAATCAACTCAACATTTTTTGTAGCTTCTCTTACCATATCTGGGCTAAGATCAATCTATGTCCAGTCTCTAGCCAACATGCTGGTGACCTGCACGGCCTTCCATAAAGAGCTTCAAAAGGTGCATTCCTATACTAATTTTAAATATTATAGGAAATTCTAATAAGTGCAAACGGTATTGCCATGATCCTCCAAAGTCTAGTACACAGGCCCTTAATAAATTAACAAATCTTCAAGAACTTTGTTAACTTTTCCATTTTTCCTTTCGTTTGTGAATAATAGGTACTCATCTTTAGCTTAGTACCTAACACTTCTTGCAGGCTCTTCCAAAGTTCAATAGTGAATAAAGTATCTCTATCACTGGCTATCCAACTAGGAATCCCGTGTAGTCATACAGTATTCTTCATAAACAACTTTACCAATGTAGGTGCCATCCTTGTCGACTTAATGGGAATAAAGTGTGCACTCTTGGTCAGTCTATGTACCCCGAACCTTCATTTTCCCTATTCGATCTTGGAAACCCATCAATAGAATCCATGGATATAGAATCTCATTTCCATAGTGGCATTTCCAAAGGGTGAAGCAATCCACTTGATTTGTGATGCTTGGCTTTTACCTGCTGGCAATTCAAACACTGCTTCACCCATAAGCCTACATCTCCTTTCAGTTCTTCCCAGAAGAAACTTCTCTTCATATCCTAATACGTTTTGGTTCCTCCGGGATGAATTGTAAACATTGATCGATAAACTCCCTAAGAACTTCCTTCCTTAGTTTACAAACATCTGGAACACATAACTGTCCCTTCTTCCTTAACCATCCATTTCAATCAAGGCTAAAATCTTTTAAATCATCAATCTTAGCTCGATCTTCAAGTCTTCTAGTCAATTCAGCCAGTAATGGGTCATTCTCTTTACGATCATTAATGATCGAATTTCCAAACAGGATAACATTGCCGTATTCCGACGAACTAGCCATCGATCTTAACTGCACCCCTAGTAGTCAATGCCTCTATATCTTTCCATTTTGCTAACATAGCTACCACCGCACTTTGAAGTTTTCTATTAATTGCACCCGCAATTTTGTTTCCACTCCTTGGTGTATATTGAATATCAAAATTATAAGCTGCTAAAAACTTTAGCCACCTTTGATGTCTCATATTCAACTCCTTCTTCGAGAATAAATACTTCAAAGTCTTATAATCCATAAATAACTCAAATCATTCTCCAAAAAGACAGTGTCTCCACACTTTCAATGCAAAGATCACCGCTACCAACTCTAAATCATGAGTAAGATATCTAATTTTATGTGGTAAAAAGTTATCGAGAAGCGAAAGCAGTCGATTTACCTTTTTACGTTAACACAGCTCTTAAACCTATCCAACATGCATCAATGTACACCACTAAATCTGAATTTCCATTTGGAACAACTAACACAGACGTATTGGTCAATAAATGCATTAGCTTTAAGAATGCTTCTTCACATTTATCAATCCAAATATACTTTATGTCCATTCTTTTTAGAATCATGGGTGCCACTATATGTGAGAAATCTTTGATGAATCTCCGATAATAGCCAAGTAACCCCAGAAAAATTCTTATTTCAGTCACAGTCTCGAGTTGTTTTCAATGGTTAACAACTTCAATCTTAGTTGGATCTACTCGTAACACTTTCTTTGAAACTACATGACTAAGGAACTTCACTTCCTTCTTTCAAAAATGACATTTGGAAAACTTCGCTTTTAGTTGATGTTGCCTCAATGTTTCAAGCACTATTCTAAGATGAATCTCATGATCTCGTTCATTCTTAGAATGTATCAAAATGTCATCTATAAACGTTAACATGAATCTATCCAAATGCTCCTAAAAGATCCAATTCATCAAATTCATAAAGTAATCAGGTGCGTTGGTCAATCCAAAGGGCATGATTAACCATTCATAAGAAATATCTTATTCAAAATGCCGTTAATGGAACGCTGTCCTCCACCACTCTCAATTGATGGAACCATGTTGTTAAATCCAATTGGGAAATACCTTAGCTCCACTCAACTGATCAACAAATCATTTATTCTTGACAAAGGATACCAATTCTTTACCGTCTTCTCATTTACTAATGATAATAAATACATATTCTTAATGACCCATCCGATTTCTTTACGTACGCTATGGCTGCTCCCCAAGGCAAACTGCTTGGTGTAGTAAAATTCTTTCTTCTACATCCACCAGCTGCACCTTTAACTCTTTCATCTCAGTAGGTATCATTCCACTAGGTAGTCTACTTACGGGTTCAGCTCTGGATACAAGGTCTATTCGAAACTCAATAGCTCGTTTCAATGGTTGTCCTGTAGCAATCTCAAAAACATCTGCATACTCTCTTAGAATGACAACGTGATTCACCTCATCTTCTTCTTCCTTTGCACCCAATAAAACATATACATCTAAACTCGAGTTTTCTATTAAGTATATAATTTATTCAAGGCTGTTCGGATGTCACAACGATATCTTCTTAACTTGAAGAAATATCCTAGCATCATATCTGCTTAACCAATCCATACTCAGAATAATCCCAAAACCCACAAAATCAAATGCATGTAAATTATAGGTAAATGCATGACCTAACGGCTTAAATTCTAAATGGTCACATCTTATCCCACGAGTTGCATAACCTCTTATTGGATTTACAACCCTTAAGGAAGTAATAAGTTGTGGTGGTAGTAGATTTAAATTATATACCAAACATTGCAAGATAAAAGAATGTGATGCATCGGTATCAGATAGTACTTTAACAGGTATGTAATGGGTCAAAAGCGTACCTCCTATCACAGACTTTCCTTTCTCTTGCGCATTTAAGCGCACAAGCTAGTGGTTCCAAAGAATTTTTTTCCCTTTATCAGCCTTGGCTAATTTTGGACATTCATTCTTGTAAAGCATCGTATGGTTGCAGTTGTAACACTTCAACACCCTTCATTCCAATAATATTCTTTCCCACAATCTTCATTCCATTACCAGATTGACACTCATTAGCAAAGTGCCATTTCTTATCGCATTTATAGCAAAAAACATTAACCTTCCCCTTCTTGGTGGCTCTACCCTTCTGAGCTCCCTTTTCATTAAAGAACTTCCTTTTCTTGCCTTGAAAACCATAAGTCTCCATAGGCTTGTCACATCCAAATATTGAAAGCATTTCCTCATTACTTAATTCCATCTCCACCACCACGTCACATGGATCTCTATGATGATGCATATTTGTCTTGGAAAATTCTAGCTTCAATCCATGAATGAACTTCTCAATCCTTCTAATCACAGTATCATAATAGCATATCCATATCTAGTTAACTCATCAAACATAGTTGCATACTCTAGTGCAGACATCTCTTCTTGGTCCAATTCAGTAAACTTCTTGAGAAAAGTTGACTTGGATATCTCTGAAAAAACTTCTCCTGAACTCACCTTCTAAATTATGCCCAAGTCAAATTCTCCTATAGTATTCCTATAGCCGCATTGTTCCACCAATACACAGTAACTCCTTGCAACCATCTAGATGTCAGCTCCCTCTTCTACTCATTATTCAAGCCTAAGTCAGCAATATTCCTTTCATAGTGCAATCAAAATAAAAAGAAATTAAAGTTCTTGCCAAACACAAACTCCTTCAACAAAAAGGAAAAACAGGTTTACAATGCAACATGGGATGATTCAGACTCCACATCAAGCAGCATTGACCCAAAGACATAAAATAATGATGTATGCTTAACATCCGATGCTGAGAAGAAAGACAAATAGATACTTAATAGTGGATGCTTGAACCACATATAGAAAATACATAAATAATAACAAATATTATGTACAAAGCTGAAGGTATGGTAAACTTTAATGATAATTAAAAGTGATACGTCATCGGCATCAGTATCAGCAACATTGGTAACTCTAAAACACCTATTGTATCTAACGTTTTACTACTTAAGAATTTAAAATAGCTTAGTATTAGTCAACCATGTGATAAACGATTTAGGATAACATTTGAAAAGGATAACTGTTATATCGTATATTATGACTCTAGGACTATTTTTGAAGGAATTAGGAAAATAAATATACATGTTCTAGGAATGAAAACCATTGATGATAACCATTGTGTTATGGCTGATTCAAATGATCCATGTATTTGGCATAAGCATTTTGGTTATCTAAATTTTAGACACCTATCAAAGTTAGTTAGATACGAACTTGTTAGAGGACTGCCAAAAATGAACTTTAAAGTTAGTAATCTTTACAATGCTTTCCCAATTAGAAGATCCTTACAAGATTCATTTAAACATAAAGACAATATTTCTACTATACACCCAATAGGATTACTTCATTTATATCTTTTTGGGCCATCAAAAGTACAATCTATAAATCATAGTAAATACGTTTTTGTAATAATAGATGATTTTTCAAGATATACATGGAGTATTCTCTAAAACATAAATGTTAAGCTTTTGAAATGTTTAAAATCTTTGTCAATAATTTCAAATAAAAAATCTCTTAAAATTTAAACTATTAGGAACAACCATGTTGGAGAATTTGAAAAGGAAAAATTTTAAAATTTTATTAAATAAGAAAGTAATAACACACAGTTTTTCATTCTCCAGAAATCCTCAAAAAAATGGAGTTATGAACGTAAAAATATAATAATACAAGAGTATGTAAGAATTATTTTAAAGACAAGAATTTACCTAAAACATTTTGGGCCGAAGCAGTAGCCATAACATGTTATATACCAAATAGAATTCTAATAAGACCCTTAATTAAGAAAACACCTTGTGAATTATTTTGTAATAAAAAACAAAAAGTATCATATTTTAAAGTAATTAGAAGTAAATGTTTCACATTAAATACTAAAGATAATTTAGACAAATTTGATGCTAAATTTGATAAAGGATTATTTATTGGATACTCAAATAGAAGTAAGGCTTATAGGGTATTTAATACTAGAACAAATACCGTTGAAAAAACATTACATGTTTCTTTTGACTAAAAATTTAAGACTATAAACAATGATATAGATGAGGAAGAAAAAATTACCAACACAAATGAAAATATTCAAATTACTAATAATGAAAATGAAATAAATGATGATACAAATATAAATAAAATAACAAGAATAACAAAGGGTCATCCAAAAGAAATTATTTTAGGAAATATCGATTCTTTTGTAAAAACAAGATATCAATTAAATAAAATGAGTAATATAGCTTTTGTATCAACTATAAAACCTAAGAACCAAAAAGAGGCATCATTTGATGATTCATGGATTCTACCGTGTAAAAAGAATTGAATCAGTTTACTAGAAATGATGCTCGGAAGTTAGTTCCTCGACTGATAAATCAGTATGTCATTGGAATTAAATGGCTATAAAAAAAAGGAGAAGTGATAAGAAATAAAGCAAGACTAGCGGTACAATGATATAACTAAGAAAAGGAATAGATTCTGATGAGACATTTTGCTTCAGTACTAAGATTAGAAGCTACAAGAATATTACCGGCTTTGCAAATTTTAACAATTTTAAATTTTACCAAATAGATATAAAAAGCACATTTTTAAATGGAATAATTAGAGAAGATGTTTATTTTGAACCACCCACTCCTTTAAAGACGAAAAATTTCCAAATCATGTCCATAAATTTAAAAGAGCATTATACAAATTAAAATAAGCACCTTATGCTTGGTTCAAAAGACTTAAATCATATTTAATCACGTCTAATTTTGAAATAGAAAAGCTGATACCATTTATTTATAAAACATAATAATAATGATATACAATTTATACAAATATATATATATATATATATATATATATATATATATATATATGATATTATATTTGGATCAACTAAGAAACAATTAAATATAGAATGTTCAAAAATAATGCCAAAAGAATTTGAGATAAGTCACGTGTGAGAATTAACATTCTTTCTTGGATTATAAATAAACAATTAACAAATGGAATATTTATAAGCGAAGGAAAAAGCTAAAAGAATTAGTAAAATGATCCTACATGTCAAACACGAGTGGTAAACCAACTCCAATGAAACTCGGAGTAAAACTAACTAAAGAAAAATAAATCTAAGGATGTAGACCGATCAATATATAGAGGCATGATAGTATCATTACTATATATTGCTGCTAGTCGAACATATATTATGCATAGTATATGTCTTTATGCTAGGTATCAATCACATCCAAAGGAAACTCATCTTAAGGTTGTAAAACATTTTTAAAGATATGTTACCAATACTTTGGACTATGCATTTTTCTATCCTATGGAAGACTCATTTGATTTGATATTGTATAGTGATGCTGACTATGCTGGTCGCAAGTCTGATAGAAAGAGTACAAGTGGAACCTCTCACTTTTTAGGGAACTTATTTGTTTCCTAATTTAGTCAAAAGTGTAATTTTGTTTCCCTATCCACAATAGAAGCGGAATATATATATCAGCAGCACTGGCATGCTCTCAAGTAATCTATATGCAATAAACATTAATGGATTTTGGATTAAAAATAAAACAACCAACAATTTACTACGATAATACAAGCGCTATAAACTTATCGAATAACCGTACACATTAAGCTAGAACAAAACATATGGATATAAGACATCACTTCATAAGAGATCGTAATGTAAGGAGAATATCAGCCTAGAATTCATTAACTCATAAAATCAATGGCTAATATATTAAAAAAACCATTAATTCAAAATACTTTTATTAAACTGAGAAGAGAATTAGGAATTAGCTCATTTCTTGAAATATTATATAAAAAATTACAACATAGCATAAAATATGAGTATTATAAATATGTAAATATATTAATAAAAAAGTAGCATTGTATTGATGTACCTTTAAAATATTACTTCATTAATTCAATTAAAAATTGATAACTCCTTATAAATATAATCTATAATAATTAAATTATATTTGTCACTAAACATAGAAATTTTATACTCCTTATATAATTCATTAACATAACTTATTCACCCATTTTTGTTAACGACAAAGGAAAAGAATTTGTATAAAATATAATTGGCAAAAGACAGGAAGTTGTACATCATATATTCAAGGGGAATTAGTGGAGTTTTCACTTAAAAATTATTATATTTTATAACATAATATTTAATGGCTATCATCATAAAAAAGAGGAAGATTGCTGATACCTAAGGTATTTATTTTGGTGACAACAATCATATAAATATTGTTACTAATGTTTTCTTGAGTTATATTGTATACTGTGCAGGATATCAGGAATATTTAACTGATTTATACCGATGATGATTGAATAAAAACTTAAAGAACTGATATGTATAAATCAAGAGTTAATTGAGATATATTTGAAGAATTGCGGTTTTTAAGAATTCAAGAGTAAAAGCATGAAGAGCTCAAGGCATTTATTCAATATTGTATCGAGTTTTGGATTAAATGTTAAAGACCTGAGTAGTATTATATCTTTAGTTATCTTCACTACAAAAATTTTTGCCACTCGAAATATTTTTATAAAATAATAATATTTAATTTATTTATAAAATCAATTTTAATAGAGTTGTTATAAAGAATTATAGTTTAAAATATTTTCAATGTGGTTCTGAAGATATAGAAATAAATTTGTACATATCGACATATGGTAATTTGGTATCTCGACACATAGATCATTGAGGTGTTCTTAAATTTTCAAAAGAAGCAACATTGGGCGCCATCCTTTCACTAATGGATGCAACCCTTCAAACTCTATTTAAAGACCATTGATTTGAATTTTTAACAACGATTCTAATTATTTTCTTCATCTTTCTCCTCTCTCATTCTCTTTAAGATTTCAACGAAGTACTACCAATATCTATATCAATTCTCTTTTTCAACATTCATACGAAATATCAAAGAAAATTTAGACCTTAGCTCTTTGATCTGCTTAATATTCTACTTAAAAGCAAAGATATTCCACTATTAAAGGTCTATAGGAAATTATATCAACAAACTACTTGGAATTATGATCGAAAGATTCGATTCCTTATAGTCCACCATTACTACTTGTAAAATGGTGATCTTAACCACTGGAGTGAAAGTTAAGACAAGATTATAAAGGGATTTTTCCAGACTCCTGAGTTGAATACATGATAGGTGTTATAGTTACCTAAGTCAAATTCCAGAGTGTGTACTGGTTACCCAAGTCAGATTCAAGTAGGTGTTCTTGCCACCTGATTTAAAGTTAAGATGTGTAAAGGGTGTTCTTGACAATGGATTTAGAGTCAAGACATGATTATGAAATTCTGTAAGGGGTACAAGACTGGACGCCGAATTGGAAATCCAAACCAGTATAAAATTCTTGGTGTCTTCTTTATCTTTACTTTTACTATATTTACTTACTATTATCTGACTGTTACGTGATTATATTTTTACCTATGTTTGAATTTTATGTGATTAAGTTTGAAAATTTCAATTATATTGATAAAAAGATATACATTATTCACTCCCTTCCAGTGTAAAATACCCTTAAGATCCATTCCGCTGCAATATAGTTTAGGACATCACCCCATACACAGATCAAGCTTTAGACGTCTAAATGTTATTTAACGATGAAGAGATTTAACATGAAAAATGAATCATTTCCTAAGGATTAAGCTTTCTCATAATGAAGTAAGACTTCACCTAGATGACCTTCAAGCATCTACTCTAGCGTCTTCTATTGTACTTCAACAGACCTCATATACACTTTAATTATTTGAATAGTTTAGATATTAACAAGGATGGGCAGTCACACATGGGAATTTCACAATCAGGACTCTCAATGTTCATTTGAAATAGACTTAATAAAATAAACCACAAAAGTTATAATTTAATATAGAGTAATTAGTATAATTGTTATTATTGGAAAACACAATTGATAGATAATACAAATAAATGTTAAATAATTTTGTTAGGGTGATGAGTCAACAATAACAATTACCTAAATAACCTTTTTAGGTTGTTATAAATGTTCTATAAAGATATAAAAATGACCAAAATATTTTATCTAGATTAGGCTTAAAATATTATTTTTAATGCTAGTATTACTAAGATTATATTTCAAAGATATGCTAATAAATTAAGAAGAAATAAGTAATTTTTTACATTTTTAAGAAATACCACGATTAAATGTGAAAAATTAGAAAGTTATTTTGGCCTTATATGGCCATAAATAGTCCATAATTTCTCCATTTATTATTTTTCTCACAATACTTCAGTAAAATTAAGTTTGGTATTGTTAATAAACTTTAAACCCATTTATCTAGTTAAAATAGAAGGAGATAATTTTCCAGAGATAAGCTACAAAGGGGATTAGGTAATTTTATCATATAAGGAAAGAAAAATATTGGTAATTTGATTATGTTAATTTATACATTAAGTGGTTATTAATTATGTTCAATGATCATTGCTAGCATATCAATAAAAATTTCTAAATGCTAAAATGAGATACTTCGACATAATAATATTTTGAGTAAAAGGGTATTATTCTTAGAATGGGCCACTTTATGTTTTATCAAACTCGATTACTTTGTGTTGAGAAAATGATTACTCTTCGGTATTCTGATTACGTGGAAAGGATTTTGTTTGCATTTGGAGCATCAAAACTAGTCTAGTTTTTTTATCAGCTTTGAATCTTGAGAAAATGAGATTAGATAAATTTGGTAGCTAGAGAATTTTCTAGCATTATTGACACAGTTGTCTACCATTTAGAAAGGTATGGAATCTATATTAGTCAGAGTGATGGCCTAATTTAATTAAACCAATAAATAAATTGGGAAGTGGAATGGTTCTAAGGACATTCCTAATATAGCCAGTTTTCTTGATGAATATCATCGATATTTTCAGTTCAAGGTGAAATAAGACATTAGGAAATAAGTGGAAGTGTGTTAAGTGCCAGTTAGTGAAGGATGAGCATAAAGAGGTTAGTAGATTAATTCTATTTCTCAAAGTGCTGTAATAGAAATGAGAATGGTTAAGTGATATTCAATCAACTCACTAAGAGTATTCACGTTATAATAGTTCAACTACATTGAACTATAAAAGGTTTATTAAACATGTTTATGCAGAAATTTGTTAATCACATAAGATAACGAAGTGCATTGATACTTGGATATTATTATGGAGCCAAGACATAAAGATAAAGAAGTTAAGAAATACGATTGCTTGTCAAGTAACCATAGAGATTGTATATGGAAGACCGAAGAACTAATACAACAGGCATATCCTAAGTAGTTTTGGCTCTTAGGTACGTACTTGTTTAATTTTATCTGGTCAAGGGTGTTACATTTTGATTGATTGATTGGTATATAGTTATATTATTTTGTTGAACAATACAATAAGGTAAGTAATACAAATATATATATATATATATATATATTTGTTTAAGGAGGGGAATTTGTAGTAACCTACGAACAAATTAAACATGATAATGGAATTCTGAAAATTTAAATGAGAATATGCACTAAATTTCATTCAATAAATCAAAATTTTGCACTTAATTGACAATAAAAATGGATATTGATTTAAAATTCCAATTTAATTTTTTTTATGTTTTAAAAATCCAAAAGCAGTTTTGAAATTAATTTTTGCAAAGTAAATAATACTTGTGGAATTTTGGAGTTTTCTTTGAAAAGTAAATTAATTATTTTAAAACTGAAAGGCGATATATTAATTAAAGAAGAAAAATCATTATTATAATAAAACAAATTTTGATAAAATGTCTCGAGTTGATTTTTAAAGTGATGTAGAGCATTGATTAAAGGTGATTAGATTTAACAATGGATAGGGGTATGTTTTAAGAATAAAAGGAAAAGAAAAATAAAGGCTTATCCATAATTATGCCTACCCTAGTCGTAGTCATTTTATTTTAACTTATATCTATTTTAACATATCCTATGTTACTTTTGTTTATTATATATATTAATTTAAAAGAATTACGGTATTTATCTGCATGTGTTGATTTTTTGGTTTGTTGAGATGATACAGCAGTTGATATTGTTTGAAAAATGCATCATTTACAAACTTAGATTTTAATGTCAATTTAATAAGTGTCGATTCCAAATTTAATGTAGTAGGAAGTGTAAAGGTAGATGGTTGAGTAAGAGCTAGACTTGATTGAAGTCTGCTTGAAAGTGATGATTTATCGAAGCAATTCTTGGAGCTATTGCTATAAGAATCGTGATCAATGGTCGACCAATGTATATTTTTGAGGAGTAGTAAGCTCCACGAAGTAAACCGTGACATTATATTTTTCTAATTTAGTTTAAATTTAAATATGTTGAATCCTTATAGATTTTTAAAAATAAGTTTAATGTACAAATGATATTTTAAAAATTATGAAACTTGAACTTTGTTCAAGTTAAGGATGGATTTGAATTTAAATGGTAAGGAAGAGTGAGGTTTTAAATATTTAAATTCCGTGGAAAGAATTTGTTGGGTTTTATAATTAGAGAAAAGTTTATTAAATAACGTTTATATATTTTGATATTAAGGGAATTTGAATTTGAATTATTTTCAAACTGAAAATAGTGGGATTTAAAGTAAGTTTTGAATTTGATGAATATTGGAGATAAATATAAGATATGAATATTTTTATGGATTTTCAAGTTAGAAAAGCTTATATGAAATAAAGTTGATTTATTTTGATAGTAGAAATAACATGAATTTGAATTTAAACCATAAGGGATTAATGGTGTGTGTATATATAAAGTGTATATGCTTTTCTATAAAAGGAATTTTATAGAATTAATTGAAATGATATTGAATGTATTTTATAAATGAATTTCAAATTTGTGATATCCCGGAAATTTCAAGCAAAATTAAATGTGATAATCCCCATTATAAATTATTTTAAATCGATAAAATTGTTATTTTCAAACAATAATGATAATGGGTTGTTTTTAAATATAGATAATAAATTTTTAAATAGGTTTATTAATTACAAATTGAATTTGGATTTGTTTAGAGTATATATGTACTGTTTGAATTGATTTTTAAATTCGATTTTTAAATTGGGTTTGAATTTGAATTTAAATTCGAAAATTTAAAAGAAGTATATCTTAATTATATTTTGGTGTAAAAATATATTATATATGATTTTATTTTGAATATAATTGGTTTTTATTTTATTTTCTTTAAAATTACTTATATATATATATATTTAGAAAAGTATTTATTAATTAGTAAATAAATATAAAAACTTTTATTTAACATTTAAAAGTTAATTAAATTTTCAAAATTACAAGTGTTTATATATAAATATTTTTAATTACAAGTGCAAGGTGATTAATTAGTAAAAATGCAAGTGTTTATTTTAAGACTAGTGTCACTATTATTTTTCATTTTCTTTTATTTTTAATAAATCCTAATTTACACTATATAAACTCCTACCTACTTTCTTCATTTCTCTTTCCTATCGTCACTTTTCAAAACAAAGAAAACTGAAAATCAAACCTGTATAATAAATCATCAGATCAAACTAAAACCTGTAAACTTTTTTTTCCAAAACTCAAGAGAAAACCCAAAGCCTGTTTACATTTCAAAACCTAAGATCACCATAACAAAGCAACCTTCTTAGATTTAAAACAAGCTTCAACCAGTAATCTTTTCCAAAGATTATTATGCTTCCAGCTTATTCAACCTGAAATCAAAGTTTAATCTTCTTTGTTTCAAGCTAAATCATCTCAGTCACAACAAAGTTTCCAGTTTAAAACTATTTCAAGCTCTCTGCTCGTCACCACATATGAGTAAACAATCTAACTCTTATTTTAAATTGTTGTTGGAGATGAATGTATTTAAATAGATGTTGTGGCAAATTATGTGCATAGTTGAAATTTTGGCCTGCATGTTTTAAACATGTAAATATAAATGGTGCATGTCTGTATATGTTTGATTCTTTCTGTTCCAGGTTACAGAATTTTAGAACAAGTAAATAAATTCAAACTTCTGTTTAATTGATCTCTGATAGCCTTTGGTTTTCAAGAAAAATAGGTTTGTTTGAACATGAATTAAGATCTAAAAGTTGTATTTAAGTAAAACAAGTTTTTGTCACTGTAAATCAAGAAATTACAGTAGAAATTTAAGATCTGTTAAAATCCAAGCATCATAATTCCATGTTTCATTTATATAATCTTGATCTTCATCAAGATCCATGAATTTTAAGAGTTGCATTATAATTTTTAGATTAGAATTGGGTTTGTATTTTAGGGTTGATCAGAAAAGTAAGTTTGAGCAATTGCGGATGATCGAAGTGATATAGAGGATCGGGGTTTCAACTGAAGCTAGCTGGAGGATCGGAGATCACAGGAAAAATGCCAGGTGAATTTATTTCTTATCGTGGCGGCGGCGTTTGGTCGAACTAGGGTTCAGACCTAGGTTTGAGATAGGGTTGTTCTCGTGACAAATGCGGCGTCGATGTTGGATCGGGCGTGATCGGTCACTGGGGAAAGGCCAGAGGATGGGCAAATGAAGCTAGGGTCTTGGTGGCATGGATGATGGTGGATGGAGTGGTCGTCGGCAAGGAGAGATTGTTGAAGAAGATGGTTCTAGGTTAGGTTCATTTAACTGGAATTTGTTTTCGAGTTCGAACCATCAATTTTGTGGTCGATATTGGAGGGGCCTGTCATCAGTGACTCATCGGCGGTGGTAGTGGTGGCCGGAGAACCTACGTTGATTTGTGCACATGCACATGGATCAACCATTGTCTGTTGTTATCGCTGTGTTGATTTCTTTGGGAAGAATGATGTTTTACTCGGGGTTGAACTCAAGTTTGATCGAGTGGGGTTTGAATTTGGTTGGCTCAGGAAGAAGCCGGGCTGGACTCAGGTAATGATAATTTGGGCTCGGGTTAAGTGTTGAGGCCAACAAGTTTAAAAGTTAAATGATAATCAAGTTTAAACTGATTCTTAAACTATTTCTTTTAAACAATAATTGTTATTTAAAATGGTTGGGTAATTAGAGGTCATGTAGTTTATTTTAACATTAAATTAATTAAGGTAGATCCTAAGTTTATTTAAACTTATTCAATAATGTGATTAAGTGGGAATTAAGGGAATAAATGTTTTATCATTAATTAAACTTAAAAGTCTTAAGTTAAATTATCAGTTAATGTTAAATTAATTCCAAGATGATTAAATAAGATTTTAAAAGATAATTAAGGAAGTAATTAAGATAAAGGGTTCATCTTCAATAAAATTAGGTTTGAGTAATTAAAGTGTAATTAATAAATTAATTAATTGATAATTAAAGATTAATTAATGAAGTAATTAAGGGTTAATTGTTGATTTGTTAATTAATTAAATAAAGAGAAATTAATTAATTAATGGTTAAGTATTAATTAATCAATAATTAAGGGTTATAAGTTAATCAATTATAGATTAATTAATTTGTTGTTGGAGATTAATTAATGAAAGTAATTGGAGATTAGTTACTTAAATGATGATTACATTTGTAAGTAGTTAAAGGATTAGTTTGTTGAGGCTTAAATTCATTTAACTAATTTTTAGATGTTAATTAGTTAATAATTAAAGGTTAATTAATTGAGGATAATTAACCAATGGGGTAATTACTTGATGAAAGTAATTAAAGGTAAATTTCTTAAGAGAAGTAATTAAGAACTTATGAGTGTGATTAATTAAAAGATAATTAATCAATGTAAGTGATTATGGTATAATTAATTTGAGTAATTAGTTAGGATAAATATAATTAATGTGAATGGGTGAAGGTTAATTAAATTGTGTTATTAATTAAAGGCTAAGTACTTAAGTTAATTAAAGAGGAAATTAAGGGATGATCAATTAATGGTTCGTAATTAATTAATTAATGCCAAGTAAGCAGGATTGAAGTAACTAAAGGAATTAATTTAATTTATTTAAATTAACTAGAATGGTGACTAATTAATCTTGCTTATGAATGATGGAATGATATTTGAGGCCTTGGATTATTCAATATTTCTGATATTGAAATGTTTGTGATATGTTTGGGTTGAATAGTGATAATGTGGTTATCTATCGAGATGAATTGTTTTATAAGTGACTTCCTATGTTTTAAGTTTGAAATTGTATTTCATTTAAATAACTTGGGTTAAGATGACATGGATTCGAAGAGATCGGGGTCGGGTATCAGTAAATACCCTAAACCACTTCGATTTGAAACCTTCTATAATTCTTTATAGATTTGATATGTGTAATCAATGGGAAGGAATAAAATAATTAAGTGAACTGGACCATTGAAACTAAGCAAGGGTACTTAGAGATTGATTTATGAATTAAGAACTGAATATAACAAGTTAAGAACTCGTAGTAAGGTATGAGCTACCCTAGATTTTAAATAAGTTTTGTGCATTAGAATTTCATACTATATGGGTTTACTCACATTGGTTTCCAGCCTGACCTGGGTGTTACTTTGGTGTAACGCTCGGGTCAGACCGAGTATTACAGTTTTTCAGGTAAGGACGTTACTGGAGCTTAGGAAGCGAGATGGATGGCAGGAACGTATGGAGCGTATTCCGCTGTGATATTTTGTAGTTTAAATGGGACATATTGATTTTAACTGTCCAGAGATTGTATAAATGTCGTAACTCTGATGTACTGATGTAAATTAACTAATACAGTTCTTCCTTTGTATAACCGCTATTTTATTTGATATTATATTTTGATCCGTTGTGAATGTGAGAATCATTGAATTGGTGTACCAGTTTCTTCTTCTTCTATCTCTTTTCTCCTCTTCCCTAACTGTTTGGAATTTTTGGGATCGAAAATTCCGAGTCGTTACAAAATTCATTTAGCATACGAAGACAGTTATATAGTTTTAGTTTGAATACCAAATGGTATTGAGGATAATTTTAAAAGGCTGTAGCATGATTTTGAAGAAGAAATACGAAGTATATATGTATAAATTTTGGAAACATGAGCATACACTTTATGGAATATAAAGTATAAGTGTGATAATCCAGATTTTCGATATCTATTAATTAATAATTAAGAGGATTTAATTTATTAAAATACAGATTTGTAAGTTGAACAAATAAAATTCTGATAAATATTTGAACATATATAAATAGGTATATGCAAATTTCATAATCTTGAAAATTTTAAATGTATACATAAAAAAAATATATAAGTGTGTAAATATTTATATATATATGCCATGGTGTACCATTCCCGGTTTTTGAGTTGAATTTGAATTGATAATTAATATAAATTTTGGGTTAAATTTGAGTTTTTCTAATTAAATAAGAATATATGTTTGTTTTATATAAATAGATTTTAAAGAAAATAAAATTGTTATTTTCAAATTAAATGTGTTTAAATTGGATTTTTAAATTTAATTTGAATCTGGATTTAAAATGGAAATTCAAAAGGTAGATACTTTAAAATATTTTGGATTTAAAAATATTTGTATAAGATTTTATTTATATATAATTGGTGTTATAATATTCTCTTTAAAGAAATTCATATATATGTATTTAGATAAGCATTTATAAAATTGTAAATTAAAATAAAGCTTTATGTTAACATTTAAATAAATATTAATTGCTTGAATTACATGTGTAAATCTATAAGGCTTAATTCTAACAAGTGTTAACTAATTAACAATGCTAATGACAAATATTGAATGTATTAACATGTGTTCTTTTTCCTATCCTCTTCTTTTCAAAACTAAGAAAATTTCACCCGATAAAATAACTCAAAACAAAATCAGTGATCTGTCCTTCCACAAACCAGAAAACTTATTCAAATCAAAACCTGTAATCAAAATTTGCAAATCAAAATTCAAAGCCTGCATTCTTCAGACCTGAGATGAAAATCAAAGAGCCTGCAAACATCTTCTTCAAACTTGAAATAAATAAGGCAAACCTAAGATTTAACCAAAGCAATTTCAAGCAATTTTCTTCAGCATTCAAGCATTTTGCAGATCTTAGCATGCATTTTCCAGCATTTCAGTTTTCAAATTTAAATCTGTTACTAGATCTATGTCCATCTTCTTTCTGGTGAGTAATTTTTTTTAAAATAGATTTAAACCTGTGATTAGACCTGGATATATGTGATGATGTATGTAGTGATATAGTTTGCAAATGTTTGAGAAGATGTATGCATGTTGTGTACAATACCTGTGTGTTGTTTGCATATACATAGAAAGACTCTACTGTGTGTTTACAGAGTTCAATTCCTGAATAAATCCAATATCTTATTATAAAATCGTTACTAGCTTTTGATTTGAAATTGAAAAATGATTAAAATTGCGCAATATCACTACTAAAAAATGATTCCAGGAATTTTTATTAAATGTTTACATCTAAAATCCTAAATAACAGTAACCTATTTATTTGGGTCAAAAATCAACGAATTAAATTTTAAGTTTCGATTGCATGAATGAATTTGTAGTAGGAAATCATGAATTTTAATATGAATATCACGATTTTTAGTTTGATATTCAACTGGAATTTTCAAATTGAACGTTATGGGCATTTTGGTGGATTGCCATTGATCGGCATGGTGGATGGAGTCGAGTTCAGGGTCGAAGCTAGCTGGAGGGTTGCCGATAGTAGGAAAAATAGTTTTACATTTTTCTGGTGGCCGTAGTGGCCAGAGCGCGGCAAACTAGGGTTTCGTTTGGGTTTGGAGTCGTCGTTGTTGACGAGAAGAATGTGGCATCGATGGCTCGTCGTAGATGATCTCTATAGAGGGAGTAGTTGCTGGAGTTCGAGGCGATGCTTCGGTGAGGATGGCGAGGTTCATCGTGGTTGGATTCGTCGGCGTTGGTCGAATTTCCGAAAGGGTTAGCTTTAGACTTTAGGCCCAAAGTGCCCGATTATGATTTGCTTGCGTGTTCACCGATCTGGGTTATCGTAAAGATTGGGGAGGTCGACGGCGAAATGTTGGAGCTATCGTGATTGGTCGAAGCGACGTCGAACTACCATGCACGTGCACGTTTTTCGTTCGTGTCTGGGTTATTTTGGGCTTTGGGGAAGATGAAGCCTTCTCATGTGTTGCTCGTGGTTTTTTCGGGGTCGACTCGGAGTAGGTGAGTTTGGCAGGCGTTCTTGAGGTTGGCTCGGGTTTTTAGTGTGTTTTACTCGGGTTTGTCCTGGGATGCTTTTCTAGTTTTGTGTTAAGAAAAAGTTTTGAAAAAGAAATCAAATTTTATAATTTTTAAAAAAACATAGTGAGTTAAATTTTTAAAAGTTATGGATATCATTCTAGTTTTTAAAAGAAATGTTTAACAAATTTTAAAATGTATATTAAAATGATTAGTTTTAAAAATATATAATGATCAAGTTTTTAAAATAACCATATATTAAAATTTATTAAACAACTTTGGAAGATTTCAAAGATTTAAAGGTTAAATTAGATGTTTAAATTGCTTTTAATCATAGTTGATTTCTAAATGTTCTATTTTTAAATAAGGTTTAATGATATAATTAAGTAAATCAATTATAATAAAGAGTTTATCTTTAAATAATTAGGATTTTGATTAATCAAGATTATTAATTTGTGAAGATAATAAAGGTTAATCAATTATTGTTAACGATGAAAAATATAGTTAATTAATGTGATTGATTTATTGATAAGAAAGAGTTTTATTGAGATAAATGATTTTCTTAATTAATTAAGGTCTTTTAAATATAAGGGATTAAGTAATTATTTAATTAATTTTAAATGATTAGTTAATTAGTTTGGTTAATTTACGATAACCACTTAATTATGAATTAATTAATTATAATTACTTAATGGAGTAATTAATGGATGTAATTAATTAAAGAGGGATTACTTAATGAAGTAATTAGGGGTAATTTCTAAATGGAAGTAACTAAGGGTTAATTACTTAGAGTAATTAATTTAGTTAAGTAATTAATGCGACTAACTAATTAATGTATATGATTAATTTAAGATTAATTACGAAATGTAACTAAATAAAAGTATGATTAATTAAAGAAGTAACTAATTAAGGATTATTAATTAATGTAATTAACTAATAATTAATTAATGGAAGTAATTAAGGATAAATTAATCAAAGGATTAATATAATTAATTAAGGAGTTAATTAATTAAGGTAAGTAATTACAGGATTGTTAATTATTGTTTATGATTAATTAAGGTTGATTAATGAAAGTGATTAATTAAAGTATAATTAATAAATGTAATTAATTAAGGATCAATGTAATTAATTACGGTAAATTAATTAATAGAAGTAAATGGTTAATGTAATTATGGGTCATTAATTAATGTAATTATGAAAGTAATTAAAGGTTAATTACTGTAAATGGTTTAGGATGATTAATTTGCGTAATTAATTAAAACTAATTACTAATTGTAATTGAAGAATAATTAATCAAGGGTGATTAATTAAGATGGATAATTAAAGGATAATTAATTTAGATGGTTTGAAATTAATTAATATTAATTAACCAAGATTAGTAACTTATTCATAAGTAATTAATCCGATTTAAAGTAATCAGAATATTAATTGATCTTACTTATGGATATTTGTATTCTAATGAATGATGAATTGTTTGATATCTCTGATGTGTGATGCTTTGTGATATAAAGTGTTTTGATTTAAGCTGTGATTTGTTTATCTGTAATGAATGTAATTTATTTATCTGTGATGAATTTATATTATATGTGAATCTATAAGTGAAGATATGCGTTATAAGATTATACCGCTTATAGATATTTTTATGCTTGAATCTGTAATGGTTGATGATGTTGCACTATTGTTTAAAACCCTTGGACTACACCTTACACACACAAATATGGATTGCACGAGGAAATGGTTGTTATTTGAATTTAATAAAATGGTTCCAAAGTTGAATTTTCAATCCAAAGGGTTTTGGAAATGGAATTGCACTAAGCATGAAAAGCCTTTGAAAAGGAGTTTTGAAGATAAAAGTTGTTTTGAGTAACTTGATAAAGTTTTGAAATTTAAATAGTTTGCTTTGAATTTAAATTCAGGATTTGAAATTGAATTCTATGATTGGGAATTATGGTTCAAAAAGATTATACAAATTATAAATGTGTTTATATGGGTTTTTAAACCATTTTAAAAGTATTGCTTTGGGAATTTGAATTTAACCTAAGTTTTATAGTTGGAGGGTTTTAACTTATGCAAATGTAATCGGATTTTTTCGAAATGAAAACTATTTGTTTTCAAATAATAATAGCTTTTATATAAAGAAAGGATTTCCAATTTGTGTTGAAAGATTTCAAGTTTGAAATGGAATTGGAATAGTTTTGAAATCTATGAATGAATCTTTGTGAAAGATGGTTGAACCTTGTTTTGAGATTGAAGAGGATTTTAAATGGTGTATTTTTATATAAAATATTTGAAATGGGAATTATTTTGAAAGTTATGAATGAATCTTTGGAAACGGTTTTTGAAAGCTATGAATTGAGTTTTTGATTTAATGATTGGATGAGTTAATCCAATTTGTAAAGGAAATGGTTTTGAAGGCTATGAATGAATCTTTGTGAAAGATCGGTGAACTTTGTGAAGTGAATCCTTTTGTTTTCAAGATTAAAATGGTAATTTGTATAAACCATTTGAAGAAAGGTTTTGGTTTTTAAGTTGTGACTTAACTGAGATCCCAATATCCATATGTTTTTAAATATTACGCTCATTATTCGGTTTAGCCGGGAGAGGACTTTGTGTCATATAACCTATTCCAAATAATGATACGACGTTATGGGTAGCATTTGAAGACCGATGGTGAAGATCTGATATTTTCGAAAGTGAAAAGATAACTCGCCGAATGTCTCTGCATCGGCTGATCCTCGGTATAGAGATTTGATCATCCTTTGTGATGGGGAGTCCGGACGTGATTAGGGATTATCCGGATTTGCAAAGGCTTCTTTGTGAAGTGCCTTCGGTTCTGTTCGAACCCGGAACAGACTTGTATAGATATGCGTCTGACATTACACTTTGAGATGTAAAGCTGGTTTTTGTCAAATACATTTCTGTTTGGTGGCGGAAAATTTATTGTCTTAGCTTAACACCCTTCTCTGAGACGTACAAGCTCAAAGGCCATGTAGTTGATGGTTACTAGTGATACATTCCTAATTTGGTAATGTGGCATATGAAGTGCTACTGATCATTTGTTGATCAAAGCATGGCTTTGTGAAAAGTGTAGCTTTGTGGACGAGAATTCGTCGAGCCTCACAACCTGGTAATGGTCGAAACAGGAATCTTTGCAGCAAGGTTATTTGGGGGTAGCGCCCTGAGGGTATGTCCATTTCCTTCTGGATTATAAGCGATATCATGGTATGGAGCCCAGATACTTAACTTTGTGGTTGCTGCAAACTTATTGCTTTCTGGTTGTTGGTTGAGGTGTACCTCAGATAAAGGTTGGTAACGATCGAGGGATGACATGCTCGTGTCAATAGTTACTTCCAGGCAGGAGTAACCTGGCCTTGTGTTGGTAGAGATCCGGTTAGGTTCTCGGGGGAATCACTCTAGAGGCGTTCCGTTCGATTTAGGAGGTTCCTTTGCCTGACCATTGTTGGAAATTCAATCATTCAATATGCACCTTGTATGGTTTTAGTTGTATAACCTGCCATTTACTTATGATGGTCACCACTATTTAGATGGCAGCTATAGTAGGCATACAATAATGGTTGTATGCTGGCTAAGATTAATATTATACTTTCAATAGGTTTTCTACACTATGCACTAATAATAATATCAAATGGTTTTCTCGTATCAAGCATTTTTGACTATCATAAGGAGAAATCTCCTCCAATTCTGCGTTTGCATGGTGTGTGCGGTAGGAGGCCTTATGGTAGTTTCTTTTTCCAAAAAGCATAGCGGATTTCCTTTTTATTTCTTTTGTTGTTTGTTATTTGAAAAATAAAACTGTTTTCATTTAGCCACACCAGTCCCATGACTGACTTGGAGTTTATTGTTCCCTTTCTAAACTCTAGGTGCCCACAATTTTTCATACGAGCAGTCTAGAGTTGGGATTTTCAGATAATCAAATAATAGGTGTAGATTCGGTAGCCTTCATTCTTTGGATGATTGACCTTGCTTAATACAACGTGATGATGGTGTTCTCGCTTGTGGCTTGGATATAACTATTTTGGTTTGGATATAGAGTTGTAGATATTGGAGTTCTCACTTGGTGGTTCAAGTTCAAGTTATTTCTTTTCCGCTATAGCATTGTGTTTATGCTCTGATATATGTTGGGTAGTGTTGTATCATATTTGGATATCGCATACATTGATGATTTATGATATATTATTTATTTTATTCCGGTGTGTTGTTATACTTAATGTGTTATAAGCACCGGCACAAATCGGATTTCAACGGTTGAATCTGCGGCATTCGAGTATAAGTGAAGTACGGATATCGATTTTCGAACGAGGAAATCCGGACCGTGACATTTGGTATCAGAGCTGAAGGTTGAACTGTAGCTCGGGAGTATAACACATTAGGTAGTTTATTAGTGATAGGGTTACAAATGTCCTAGAATGAGCATATCCCTAAGATATCCGTCCGTGTGCCTCAGTAATTTCTCTTAATATCCATTGATAGTGAGTATGAGTGCAAGAAGAGGACAAGTTAGGGGATAGGGGAGTACCATTACAAATGGTCAATACCCGCAACAACGGAAACAATCCTTCCTCTATCAATATCATTTGTTGATCATCCAATTTCAATTCTTCGATGGTCTCGTGGCAGCTACAAAGAGAAGCTTCGGTGTTGTGGTGGCCTTGTGAATCGTTGTAGATAAGTTCTATTTTGTATTCTCATCTTCAGTCTTAACTTCAAATGAATTTGAAATTTGAAATTAAAATAAATTGGTTCATAAAATATGAATATTTGTATCGATAAAATGATTTCAACCAAATTTGAAATTCTATCTTAATTTCTTGTGAAAGATCAAAGTCCGAAGAGGGACAAGCTAGTATATACCTTGGGATATTCCAATTTCAATTAAGTACCCATTTTTATTTTGTTGGGTCCATATATATTCGTAGAATGGTTAGTTACCCTTCGGACTAACCGAGTTCCGTGCTTATTCGCAGATCCGGTGACCCAAGTACCTTATGTAGTATTGAGTGAGTTCGTTCTCATAATTATTGATGATATTCTGATTTGGTAAGCCAAATGCAGAATAACTATTTAGTTTGATCTGGCGAACCATCTGTTATTTGTTGTCTCCCTAGCAAATTTCGGGGATGAAATTTTCTCAGGGGAGAAATCTGTAACATTTTCGGTTTTGAGTTGAATTTGAATTAACAACTAATATAAATTTTGGGTTAAAATTGTGAATTAATTTGAAATTTTCAAATTAAATAAGAATATGTGTTTGTTTTGTATAAATAGATTTTAAAGAAAATAGAATTGTTATATTCAAATTAAATGTGTTTAAATTGGATTTTTAAATTTAATTTGAATTTGAATCTGGATTTAAAATGGAAATTCAAAAGGTAGATATTTTTAAATATTTTGGATTTAAAAATATATGTGTAAGATTTTATTTATATACAATTGGTGTTATAATATTCTCTTTAAAGAAATTCATATATATGTATTTAGGTAAGCATTTATAAAATTGTAAATTAATATAAAGCTTTATGTTAACATTTAGATAAATACTAATTACTTGAATTACATGTGTAAATCTATAAGGCTTAATTCTAACAAGTGTTAACTAATTAACAATGCTAATGACAAATGTCGAATGTTTAAACATGTGTCATCTTTAGTTTTTATTTTTCTTTTATTTTAAATAAATCACATTATTACCTGTATAAACCCATTGTTCTTACCTTCACTCTTTTTCCTATCCTCTTCTTTTCAAAACAAAGAAAACTTAACCCTGTAAAATAACTCAAAAAAAAATCAGTGATCAATCCTTCCACAAACCAGAAAACTTATTCAAATCAAAACCTGTAATAAAAATTTGGAAATCAAAAATCAAAGCCTTCATGCTTCAGATCTAAGATGAAAATCAAAGAGTCTGCAAACATCTTCTTCAAACTTGAAATAAAAAGAGCAAGCAAACCTGAGATTTAATCAAAGTAATTTCAAGCAATTTTCTTTAGCATTCAATCATTTTTCAGTTCTTACCATGCATTTCCCAGCATTTCAGTTTTCAAATTTAAATCTGTTACAAGCTCTCTGTCCATCTTCTTTCTGGTGAGTAATATTTTGAAAAAAAAACTGATTTAAAAACTAGGATTAGACATGGATATATGTGATGATGTATGTAGTGATATTGTTCCTAAATGTTTGAGAAGATGAATGCATGTGTATGTATAATGCCCGTGTGTTGTTTGCATATACATAGAAAGGATCTACTGTGTGTTTACAGTGTTCAATTCCTGAAAAATCCAATATCTCATTATAAAATCATTATCAGCTTTTTATTTGCAAATTAAAAATGATTGAAATTATGCAATATCACTACTAAAAAATAATTCCAAGAATTTATATTAAATATTTACATCTAAAATCCTAAATAACAGTAATTTATTTATTTGGGTCGAAAATTAATGAATTAAATTTTAGGTTTGGATTGCATGAATGAATTTGTAGTAGGAAATCATGAATTTTAATATGAATATCGTGATTTTTAGTTTGATATTCAACTGGAATTTTCAAGTTCAACATTGTAGCCATTTTGGTGGATTGCCATTGATCGGCACAGCGGATGGAGTCTAGTTCAGGGTTAAAGCTAGCTGGAGGTTTGCTGATGGTAGGAAAAACAGTTTTATATTTTTCTAGTGGCCAAAGTGGCCAGAGAACGGCAAACTAGGGTTTCGTTTAGGTATGGGTTCGTCGTTGTTGATGAGAAGAATGTGGCATCGGTGGCGCGTCGTAGATGATCGCGACGGGGGAGTAGTTGTTGGAGTTCAAGGCGATGCTTCTGTGAGGATGGTGAGGATGGCGAGGTTCATCATGGTTGGGTTCGTCGGCGATGGCCGAATTTCTGATAGGGTTAGCTTCAGACTTTGGGACCGAAGTGTCCGATTATGATTTTCTCGTGTGTTCGTCGATCTGGGTTGTCGTAACGACTGGAAGGTCGACGGTGAGATGTTGGAGTTATCGTGGTTGGTCGGAGCGACGTCGAACTGCCATGCACGTGCACGTGTTTTGTTCGTATATGGGTTGGTTTAGGCTTTGGGGAAGATGAAGCCTTCTCATGTGTTGCTCCAGATTTTTGCGGGGTCAACTTCGAGTAGGTGAGTTTGGCAGGCTTTCTCGAGGTTGTTTGGGTTTTTAGTATGTTTTATTTGGGTTTGTCCTGATATGATTTTCTGGTTTTGTGTTAAGTAAAAGTTTTGAAAAAGAATTCAAGTTTTATAATTTTTAAAAAATAAAGTAAGTTAAGTTTTTAAAAGTTATGGATATTATTCTAGTTTTTAAAAGAAATGTTTAACAAATTTTAAAATGTGTATTAAAATAGATTAGTTTTAAAAATATATGATAATCAAGTTTTTAAAATAACTATATGTTAAAATTTATTAAACAACTTTGGAATATTTCAAAGATTTAAAGGTTAAATTAGATGTTTAAATTACTTTTAATTATAATTGATTTCTAAATGTTTTATTTTTAAATAAGGTTTAATGATATAACTAAGTAAATCAATTATAATAAGGAGTTTATCTTTAAATAATTAAGATTTTGATTAATTCAAGATAATTAATTTGTGAAGATAATAAAGGTTAATCAATCATTATTAATGATAAAAAATATAGTTAATTAATGTGATTGATTTATTGATAAGAAAGAGTATTATTAAGATAAATGATTTTCTTAATTAATTAAGGTCTTTTAAATATACGGAGTTAGTAATTATTTAATTAATTTTGAATGATTAGTTAATTAGTTTGGTTAATTTAAGATAATCACTTAATTATGAATTAGTTAAGTATAATTACTTAATGGAGTAATTAATGGATGTAATTAATTAAAGGGGGATGTGAAGACCGGTTTCCCGTACTCTTTGAATTGACAATAAACCGCACATGTTCAACTCAAATTGCATGAAAAGACGGATCTTTAAGGGTAATAAAGAAAAATAGACAGAATAGAATCTCACTCAAATGGGATAATATATAATATTGAACAAATATTTTTATAGCGGAAAACTTGTAAATACATATATCAGAGTCTAACCTAAATTCAGCTTGGACAGTTATAAAACCCGCGCTTACAA
This sequence comes from Allium cepa, assembly GCA_030765085.1. NCBI lineage: Eukaryota > Viridiplantae > Streptophyta > Magnoliopsida > Asparagales > Amaryllidaceae > Allium > Allium cepa. The sequence continues at coordinate 68,672,997 of CM060935.1, forward strand.
ATGCTGACAAACATCAAACAAAATACACTAAGTACAACGGATAATAGAATATGTTCATACATCGATGAATATCTCCATCTCTCCCCTGGAAACTCCAACCATCTTCGACTATCCTGAAACTACTCGGATCTGACCCGAGTATTGAAAATACCCGGATCAGGCTTGATAAACCAGCGTGAGAAAAACTCAATAATTAACGACAGTTTCATATATCAGCCTTTGAATAAAATCCTTTGAAAACAAAGAGTATCTCATAAGACCACGCTCACACATAAACATAGATGGGTTTTTACCTTATGATAACTAAAACAGTTTTATATCAAAACGTTTGATATTATTTCTAATGACATTCTGAAAAAATTTGCAAATAAACTTATTAATCTTAGCCAAAATTGTTACATTGATTAAATTTCAGCATAATAGGTTTACAATCAAGTCCGTAGGTTCTTATTGGAGAATGGATTTCCATACAAATGACCAGGCGCAGGATCTACCTTCCAAAGGGATACACCTCTAGATGGATGTCCCGAGGACCATCACAAAGGATCCTCTACCAACACAAGAACCACACACCTCTATAACTAGATGGTACCAAATATGATCTCCTCCGGTCGTTACCGACCTTTATTGAGGGCCCTCTAGCATACACCACAATAATTTACACCCCGACGTCATAGCGGGAAGAAATATATCTAGAAGAGGATGACCATGTCCTAATTAGGAATGACCCACTTAGCCTTGCTGCATCTAATCCTATTTCAGTCATTTCTGGTTTGATGAGGCTTGAGGCAAACGATTTACTTTTCTCACAGCACATATCACATCTTTGAATGCCACATTGCCATTTCTGTTTAACTATTAATTACCTTCCACAAAAATACAACCCTTGAGCTCGTATGTCACAAGGAGGGTGTTAAGCTAAGAGAAGTTGCATTCTCCGCCACCACTGATGTACATTTGTAAAAAACAAAGTACGTAATCGTTAGAAATGCAATGACGGACAAACATCCATACAAGTTGTCTAGGAACAGAACTAACCGAAGGCACTCTCCTACGACCACTAGTAGCGAGCTGTCCTTGCAATCCAAAAAATCTTCATCACGAGGAGACCACTGCTATAAATAACTCTACAATTAGAAGCTACCCAGAGCATGTTCAACAAGCAGTCTTCACGCTATAAAGATCCACGGTCTTCAATCATCATCATCTTCAACATGTCTTCACGTTCGAACGTATACATTAGTTCGAAGTGGTTTTCGGGTAGGAATTACTCAAATCCGACTCCGGTTCGTTCGAAATCCAATATTGATAGAAAGTGAATATGACTATACAGGATTTATTAAGTCTCTTTTCACTTTAATTCTTTTCGGATGATTTCGAAATCTCTTTCTTTTGACTTAGGATAATTTCTAAGAAATTCATTCTTTTTCTTTGGAAAATATCTCAAATTTTCTTGCTCAATTCTTGATCAATTTCTTTAACTTTTAGGTGGGTCAAAAACAACGTTATTTAAGACATCGTTTACGACAAACCCTAAATCAATCTTAACAAACATTTTGAAGTAAATAGGATCATAGAAATCATTCATTTTTGGAGACTACTTAACTTTTGGATAATACCAATCCTCTTTTATTTTGGAAAACTTAACAGAATCTTTTTGATTTAAGAGCATCCGGGCTTTCCTTTCGATCTATTCCACCCCTCGCCTAAGAAAAGAAAACATAGGCCCGGTAAGTTCAGGGCACTGGTTGCTCCATCCCTAACCTTAGTTAAAACCTTGTTTTATCTTCCCAGATCTCACAGGCGGGGCAAATGTACTAGTCGTTTCCGCATACTCAGATTTTCAACTTTATTTTGGAATTACTTACAAATATTCCAAATTATATTTCAAAACGCTCAATTATCCTTTTTAAAACATTCACAATTTATTCTGGGAAACGTCGTTACATTTAAACTCATGTTCTAAAAGTTACAGAATTCACATCAGAAAAATGCTGCGGAAAGTGCTGTATAAGCTTATTTGAATTTAAACAACTTTTAAATATTTGAAAATTCATATTTTTTGATCCAAATCTCTATTAAATCATTTAAATAGATTTATCAAATTTATTTCATATTTTTCCATAATTAAAAATGTTCATTTAAACAGATTTCCTGTTATGGTCACTAAACTGCACTAGTGCGATTTTTGTGGAAAATTGATTTGGTCTTAATTCAAAATCTACGTATCGAAACTTTGATTTTCTTTCTTCGTTTAGAAGATATGGATATTGTAATGACCTGCAAATCCGTACCCCTTGAGTCGACACTATCCTACATCAATCAACTCAAGTTGCATAGAAATACGAACCATTTGGGTTAAAGAAAAAGAGGTAGAAGAAGAAAATAGAAAACAACTACAGAATCTAACCATCGCAGCGGAATAAAATATAATAGATATTAACATATCTTTACACCAAAACAAATATATCTGTTCATATATTACATCATCAGAGTACATCAATCACAACTCAACAACATCAATAACATACAACTGGATACACAGCTACTCAACACAGCGGAATATATATATATAACAAGTACGGAAGTATGTATCGTCATCCAGCTTGTCTCTTGAGCTCCGCAGCATCATATCCTGTATCCTATAATACTTGGTCTGACCCGAGCATTATAGTTAAATAACACCCGAGTCAGTCTGGGATACCAGCGTGAGAAAATCACACTCAATTGATTATTAAAGCTTCAAAATCCTTTGAAAACAAAAGCATCTCGTAAGACCACACCACAAATAAACATGTCGGGTTTTTACCTTATGATAGCTAAAACACTTTTTATAGAAATCCTCTGATATTATAATAGGATCTATATACAAATACTTATAAAATAGCCGAAATTGTTACATTCATTAAATTCCAGCTACTAGCCACAAAGTGGGTAATACAAACAAAACTCGTACAAGGCTCATAGGGAGAATGGATATCCAACTAATGACTAGGCACTGGGGTACCACCTGTCATTGTACGTGGCCTAGATTACAGTACCATGGAGTACGCGCGCTCCCCTGCAACACAAGACCGGGATTACCCCTTATTGGATAATCCCGAGTGAGATCACCCCGCGGTTGGGATCAACAACCGTCCACTAAGCCGAAATAAAAGGGACATCTAGACAGGGATGACCTCACCCTGCTTGGGTGCTACCCACCTAGCCTTGCTTCATAACCCCTGATTTTCAGTCATTCTCGATTGATGAGGATTGAGGCTAAGCATTACCTTTTTCGAACATATCCCTTAGAATGCCCATCGTCCAACTGATGATGTTTACGAAAGCATTCATCCATAAAAGTCTGTCCTGGGTTCGAACGGAACCGAAGGCACTATTCCTACTACATCCATTTTGGAAATATCCTCAGGATTAGTAGCGACTAGCCCTTGCACTTCACTGCTCCATCTTCGAATCCAAACTCATTTTCGATGAAAACGTACAAACCGGATCGAAGTGGTTTTCGAGAAATAAATCTCGATCCCGGTCTCTTCGAAACGATCAACGCAGTTGGCCAATATTGATAGTCGGTGATTTAACTATCAATTAATAATTACAACATCCATCACACAATAATAATTTCTCAAATTATTTATTTATCCCAAAATATCTTCACAAGATATATTTCCACTTATCAAACCCCTTTTTGAAAACAGTTTTCAAACTACCTTCTTTTCTCAGAATAAATTCCAAGTATTTCTATTTCCACTGGAAATCACCAAGCACAAAACTTTAGATTTAAAAATAATTTAAAACTCTTTATCATAAAATATGCTTTGAAACATTTAAATTAAAAACTACTTTAATAATTGGGTTAAAAATACATACTATATAAATATTTGAAAATAATGTTACTTTATAAAATACAAAACTAGATTTTCACTTTTTAAAACAAAATACTAAGTCACTTTTTAAACAATTACTACGATAATAGATATGAAAAATATTTACTTAAGAATTTAAAAGGTTAGAAATAATAAATTTTCTAAAACATGCTTTTTAAAGCAACATTAAAGCTTTTAACTTATATTTAAAAGTTTATTTCAAAAATGTACCTGGCAATCAAGGGAAATATACTTCTCTTCACAGTCTTCTTTAAATTTCCAATTCAGACACTTGAATCAAATTCCAAATTGATTTCCAATTCACTTTCTTTTATTCCAAAATCCATTTATTTCAGATTTTGTCTCTTAATTATATTTTTAACTAAAAATACCAATTTTAGATTTCTCATTTTACTTCTTAATCCTTTTTAAATAAATTTAATCTTTAAATTATAAATAATTCTTTATTCCTTGAAATTAATATCACTTAATTTTACAATTCATTAATTTTTGTTTATTCCAAATCTTTTCTTTTCATACTCGAAGTTATTGATTAGTATTTTAATATTACTTCCATTTCCTTTCAATTCATTCTTAATTTATTCAAATTTTCTATAATTATTTCGCCTACAAATTTACTTCCTTTTATTTTCTTCCTAACAATCCAATTTATATATTTTTATTTTTATTTGTAGTTCATTATACCCAAACATATCCAATCAAACCATTACATTCAATATTCCAATATAACTCATCATAGAATATCAATATTCACAGCAGAGAATATTAAATAATTTAAATAAATGTTGAGGGGTCCACTTGGATCCCTCCAACCTGTTTTCCTTGCATCCACAAACGTTAGCACAATATAAAATACCAATTTCAAAATATACCAACTAGAGCAAATCAATCAATTCATCCATTTAACCAATTATTTAAATTTAATCATTTAAATTTAAATTTGAATTCAAAATTTAACTGAGTGAGATTAATTCTCCTTTGATTTCTGATTTGCAATCCAACCAAACCAGCATGTTTCCTTTCAGATTTTTGACCTTGAATAACAATTTATAGTTTTATTAATATTTGGAATAATTGAATGATTAATTACCATTGAATAGATTTAGTTAATTAATAATCTAATTTAAACTATTTCCTTTAAAATAAAATTATTTTTAGTGACATATAATTAAACAGGTTTATTAGACAAATTAATCACTATTTCATGGATTAAATTTTAACTTATCATTTGATTTAAATCAATTTTTCCTTTGGAATCTTTAGTAGCTAAAATAATTAAACAAGTTAATTAAATTAGTTTTTAACAAGTGAATCACCTCAATCTCCTATTTTAAGATAATCTAGTTAGCCTTACTCACTGATCAACCAAATAAATCAAGGTTAAACTAGCTTAACATTGGATTTCTTCTTTACTAGTAAATCTGAATGTTAATCTTTGTTTACATTCTAGTTAAACAGTAAGCAAAAGATATATAAATCTGAACCCATCCTAACTATATTTCTTCTTAAACATCTTCAACTCTGAAAGTGTACAATATTTATTAAGTCACATTAAAATAGATGGTACCTCACCTCACTGTCCAAACCTGGCCTCTTCCTCCACCTTAGCCTTGACAGTCAAGCCTCTCATCATCGCACGCGAGATCGAACATGCCAACGCTTCCCGCATCGAGCTGCCAGGAGGCGTACCGGACCTCAGAACTTCGTCGTCGCGTCATCCTCTCTGTATGCCTCACTCGCGCGTTTGAGCCAAAATCCCACCCAATCGCGACACCTACTCCAGGATAGGCCGCCGCTTCAATACTAACGAGCTCACCTTCATTGTGAGGAACCGCGATTTCCTCCCTCACGTGCTTGAACCATCTCTCGCCCCAGCAAACCCAATTCGTTTTCCTTTTTTTTTTCAAATTTACTGATGTCGATTTGATCTGAAAGAAGAAAGGAGGGAGCTTGCGAACGAATTAAAGAGGATGGTAGCGTGATTTTTGTTTTCAATTAGTTCGGCCATTTTCTGATTTTTTTTTTCTTTTTTCGTTTGCTTTTTGAAAGGAACGAGAAGGAACTGCTTGATGTGAATGAAGGGATAGGTAGCGGGTTAGAACGAGTATAAGATGGCGTATTAAAGAAGGAATAAAAAAAATTGACTGGTCTAAACACATTATTCAGTTTAAATTCCATCGTTTCAAAAGCGAAGCCAAAAATCTCAATCTCCTATCGAGGCATGCCGCTAGGCGTTTATAATGTTAAACCCCTATTCTGAATGTAATGGAATAGATTCCGAGTCCTAATTTGATTGTATGGAGAAGATAGCTTTTGAGTCCAGTTATTAATTTCAAATTTCGATATAATTTCGGCGCGTTTACCTATCGTACGACCAAACGATCATTCTGAATGCTACAAAAATTTGAATCCGATAAGAATACAATATTATGGATTCAATGGAATTGGTTCCGTCGAAATCTGAGACTGTGCATCGGAAGGCTATTTTTAAATTCAATTTAAACTATAAAATTTCAATACTGAACAAATCACTGTTAAATTCAATTTTAACACTTCTATTATCTTCCATGTTATCAATAAATTTTTTATAAGCCTTCAAATTATTTTCGACGGGCTTAATATTCCAGATTTAACATTTTACCCAACTTCAAATTATTTAATTTAATAATTAAATCCTCAAATAAATTGTGATATTTGGATTTAAGTTAAAAATTAAAATTTTAAATATTTAAAATCAATTAAATATTCCGATTTTAAATGCTCGAAAATTCCGGATCGTCACATTCCTCCCCCCTTAAAAGAATTTCGTCCCCGAAATTACTAGTTGGGAAGAATGGTCCAATACCCGTTTATTATTTTTCCCTAAAACCAAACAGTTTCTAACAATTTAACATCTTATCAACTATCTTCTTATAAAAGACCCATTATTATTCTTAGCAACTTTCCAAACTTTACCATAGTTCCCAAACAATACTATTTGCTTAATCATTCAAATTTAAATTTGATACAAAATTTCAAATTCACAAAATTTCTCAAAATTTTTCTAACTCCCTAAATTTCCAAAAAAATTCGCCAGCGTTTTCTTTGCGCAGCTAGCTCGATACAACTACAAAAGACCTCTACGGTCTCCCTAATCCCAAAAGAAAACAAAAGGCCAAGCGGCTAGATTCAAAAACCCAATCAAATTTCATAGAAATTTAAACACATACCTTTTTGTCGAGCAAGTCAAATTTATCTTCTGAAATCAAACCAGTTTTCCTTTGCCTTATAATACCTGCATACCTCATTTAGCAATAATATCCAATCACAACATTCAAAACATTTTATTGACTTCCTTACCAATGTCAATATCTATTCATCCAAATATTAATCTTAGAATATATTTGTAATATCAATTTCCAATCAAGAATTCACATTCCTTTATTAAGTTTAGTATAAGCATGTTATATGCTTCTTTATTTATTTTCACTTCACCACTTTAGTTTATATCTATTTCTATTCATATTGATCCTTTCATTTCTATCTGAATTCAATTTATCTTCAACTTTGTATATTTAATTTTATCTTCCATTTATAACCGATTCATATTATTATTTTAAATTAGTTTCATTCACCACTTTATTTTAATTTCTAATTTTGAAATCGTTTTATCGCTAACTAAAATTTTTCCTGAAAATTTTCAAAAATTTTTGTAACTCCCAAAATTTCTGACAGTGTCACCTTTGTACGGAGGAGCTTTTGCAATTTGACAAAAGATATAAATATATATACATCGACCCACACGGTCGGAAAAACCAAAAACAGTTCATATTTTCTATTTTTATTGCATAGGCGTACCTTATTTAGCATTTATAAGCAAGCAGCTTATTAATTTAGCATTGAGCGCGATCCAATCCAGCCAAACGGCTTCCGGGTACCTGTACTTACTCAGTTTAAACATATAAGTACTATATATAGGAAGTTTATTGCATTTCACTTAAATTTAAATAGCTAAAACATCGATCATGTAACAATGCATGTGATATACTGGTATAAACACATAAATTTCACATATAATGCATGTTATATAATTTTCATAACCACATGCAAGATTTTCCTACCAATTTTAAATGCTTACAACAAATCACACATCATTTTACTTAGTCCGAAAGGTTAACAACTCACATGCTTACATTCCATTTATTTTTAAACAAATAAGACTTATATTTAATTCAATTGATCTCAACATCAATTCATTTAACTTCTATCAATTCAGAAATTTTAATTATATTAATTTAAGTCAAACAAAAATTTATTCTATGCAATTTATGATGTCCATGGGAATAAATAATTACTTAAGGTTTACAACCAATACGTATACAACTTTATTCAATTTAAATGGTTTATAACTCAATTTCTTACATTCACTTCATTTTTAAGCAAAACAAACTTATATTCATTCCAATTGATTTCAAAATCATCCTATTTCACTTTTAATAACTCATAGAATTTTATCTAATCTCGTTTGCATCAAACGATGCATTTTCTAATGTAATTCGACAATATTAACGTGAATAAATAATTACCTAAGCTTTATAACCATATAAATTGATTCCAACTCAATTTACACTTAATCCCATCCCATTTAAAATTTATTCACAAACTTCCATTGCATTTCTTTCATATCAAAAGAGTTTGATTGCAAACTATTTTATTATACTCGACATCATCCCATGCTTCTGTTAATTTTAAACTTAAGTTAATTTACTTCAATTCACTACCATTTCATAACTTAAGTTCACTCTCGTTTTAATTTATTCATATTCGAATTGGATTTATTTTCATCTCAAATCATTTTTATTCTAATCCAATTACATACAACTTCAATCCATATTAATTCACTTACAAATTTAAGTTGAATTTCTATTTATAACTCAAGCTTCATTTCCAAATTCTATTACCTATTCACAATCATTGATTTGATTTTCCCTTTGATCAAATCCCAACCATTTCACTAATTTATTCGGTTAGTTTATTCTTTTATCCATTTTAAATTTTAATTTACATTAACAATTCATTGTTTAATTTATTAAAAATAAGGCCATTTAATTTATGCTTGAATTGGATTTGTTTATATTTCACACCATATCCATTTTAATCCAATCCAATCTTCATTCAACAACATTTCCAATTATAATCCCATACTTGATTTTCTTTTTCATTTATCTTGAAAATCATTTTATTTAATTTCCTTGAGTGAAATCTTATTTTATATCCAATTTTGGATTTTTATCTCAGAATACAATATTTTTATTCCGGCTTATTTATTCCCTTTTTAAATTTTTATAAACTACTCACTTTTAATATTCATACTTCATCATCTATTTACAGTCAACCACATCCACATCTTACCTTTAACTAGGAATTATATATATGTATATATTTTCAATGCTTTTCAATTCTTTTATAAGCTTCCGAAGTTTATTTATTCTAATTCAACATTTGCTTAGTTTACATTTATTTAGCTTAACTCCAGTTAAATCTAGCTACACACCATTTTTTTTTTGATTTTGTTAAGCAAGGATTTAATTCCATTTAATATCATTCATGACACAACTGAATTTTGATTCAATTCAATCCAAATTTAACTAAATTTTATTTCTCAATATATGGGTTCAAAACTTATTTATTTATTCGAAAGCCTATATTGCTCATTTGAGTCATTCCATTTTATAACCAAATTAAAATTATGTATAACACTTACTAGCTTAAGGTATAAATTTTTATTTCACAATTATAATCATTTTACCTTTCAACTTTATATCCAGTTCAATTCAATTTCAATTTCAATTTGATTTAACTTATCCCAAGTTAAATTCAAATATATTTTCTTCACTCCATTCATTTAAGCTAAATTTTAATTCTCGGATTAAAATTTCCAATTTCTTCTTATTAATATCAACTTTACATTATCAGTTCAATAGTTGATTCATTAATTCATTCACAAATTCGTTTTCAACGAATAAAATTTTATTTCCAAACATTAATTATTTTTAGTCCATTTGAACTAATTCTACACTTATTTTTACACAATTAAATCAAGCATCATCTAATATTGAATTTTATTTCGTTTGCATACCATAGTAGCTAATCAGTTACTTATAAATTTTAATCTTAAAACTTGTTTATTTAACCCAACTTAACTATTTAATTTTTAGATTTTTTTTTCAAACTTATGTTCAACATTCAATTTTGAAAACATATATATCTAACCAAACTATTCCTTTGCATTTTCAAAATCAACCAAATTCCTCCAACAAACATTAATCCAAAACATCCTGGTAGCAATCCCTCTTTTGGAAACTCGAAAATGAACACTGATGATGTCGCGATCATCATAAGAATTATTTTCCAACGACCAAAAGAGTTCAATGCTTTTATATCTTTTAAAACGCTTCAAGTATTTTTAAATTCCAAATCTCTCTAGATTTCAAATCTGATTCAAAAATATTTCTCAATATATTATCTTCCCAACTTTTGAGAAACATTATCAAATTCAAAGGAATCTAAATTTCCAAATCCCAAATCCTTTAAACTTATATTCAAACATTACCTTGGAATTTTATTTTATTTTAATTATTAACCACATTATAATTTACATTTATAATTTGTATTTACAAATTTCATTTGTATACAAATTGATCTCTTAGTTTTTAATTATGGTTTCAATATCTTATTCAATTATAAATCACATTTACAAATCTCATTTATTTTATTAATTTATTTCTTGATCTTTGGTTATTATTTAAATTCTTATTCAATTATCATACAATGATAATAATTAAATATTATCACTTTCTACCATCCAAGCATCCATATATAATGATAACAATTTACGAAAAATTATTTCCTTTATATACAAAATAATTTTGGGTAAAATTATTTCATTTACCCTATTTAAAACAATACTGTGTCGGTTTACCTTGTTTACGAGTTTAGAAATTCCTATCGATAACATGGCGTCCCATATATCGACCAGAATCCATAAACACTCAACCGATAAATCAACACAATATAAAACAATTTTATATTCACTAACAAATACGCGCTCGTATCTGTTAATACTCTCAAACTCATTCTAGAGTACTACGGACTCTATTAAATGAGTATTCACCCACCAGAGCCAAGGTTATCACCAACCTAAGCTCTGATACCAAGTGTAACGACCCGTAAATCCATACCCCTTGAGTTGACACTATCCTACATCAATCAACTCAAGTTGAACAGAAATACGAACCATTTGGGTTAAAGAAAAAGAGGTAGAAGAATAAAATAGATAACAACTGCAGAATCTAACCATCGCAGCGGAATAAAATATAATGGATATTAACATATCTTTACACCCAAAAAAAATATCTGTTCATATATTACATCATCAGAGTACATCAATCACATCTCAACAACATCGATAACGTGCAAATGGATACACAGCTACTCAACACAGCGGAATATATATATATAACAAGTACGGAAGTACGTATCGTCATCTAGCTCATCTCCTGAGCTCCACAGCATCATATCCTGTATCCTATAATACTCGGTCTGACCCGAGCATTATAGTTAAATAACACCCGAGTCAGTCTGGGATACCAGCGTGAGAAAATCACACTCAATTGATTATTAAAGTTTCAAAATCCTTTGAAAACAAAAGCATCTCGTAAGACCACGCCATAAATAAACATGTTGGGTTTTTACCTTACGATAGCTAAAACACTTTTTATAGAAATCCTCTGATATTATAATAGGGTCTATATACAAATACTTATAAAATAGCCGAAATTGTTACATTCATTAAATTCCAGCTACTAGCCATAGAGTGGGTAATACAAACAAAACTCGTACAAGGCTCGTAGGGAGAATGGATTTCCAGCTAATGACTAGGCACTGGGGTACCACCTGTCACAGTACGTGGCCTAGATCACAGTACCGAGGAGTACGCCTGCTCCACTGCAACACAAGACCGGGACTACCCCTAACTGGATAATCCCGAGTGAGATCACCCTGTGGTTGGGATTAGCAACTGTCCGCTAAGCCGAAATAAAAGAGACATCTAGACAGGGATGACCTCACCCTGCTTGGGTGCTACCCACCTATCCTTGTTGTATAACCCCTGATTTTCTGTCATTCCCGGTTGATGGGGATTGAGGCTAAGCGTTACCTTTTTAGAACATATCCCTTAGAATGCCCAACGTCCACCTGACGATGTTTACGAAAGCATTCATCCATAAAAGTCTGTCTCGGGTTCGAACGGAACCGAAGGCACTATTCCTATTACATCCATTTTGGAAATATGCTCAGGATTAGTAGCGACTAGCCCTTGCACTTCACTACTCCATCTTCAAATCCAAACTCGTTTTCCATGAAAACGTACAAACCGGATCGAAGTGGTTTTCGAGAAATAAATCTCGATCCCAGTCTCTTCGAAACGATCAACGCAGTTGGCCAATATTGATAGTCGGTGATTTAACTATCAATTAATAATTACAACATCCATCACATAATAAATAATTTCCCAAATTATTTATTTATCCCAAAATATCTTCACAAGATATGTTTCCACTTTTCAAACCCTTTTTGAAAACAGTTATCAAACTACATTCTTTTCTCAGAATAAATTCCAAGTATTTCTATTTCCAATGGAAATCACCAAGCACAAAACTTTAGATTTAAAAAAAAATTAAAACTCTTTATCATAAAATATGCTTTAAAACATTTAAATTAAAAACTACTTTAATAATTGGGTTAAAAATACATACTATTTAAATATTTGAAAATATTTTACTTTATAAAATATAAAACTAGGTTTTCACTTTTTAAAACAAAATACTAAGTCACTTTTTAAAAATTTACTACGATCATAGATTTGGAAAATATTTACCTAAGAATTTAAACGGTTAGAAATAATAAATTTTCTAAAACATGCTTTTTAAAGCAACATTAAAGCTTTTAACTTATATTTAAAAGTTTATTTTAAAAATGTACTTGGCAATCCAGGGAAATATACTTCTCTTCACATTCTTCTTTAAATTTTCAATTCAAACACTTGAATCAAATTCCAAATTGATTTCCAATTCACTTTCTTTTATTCATAAATCCATTTATTTCAGATTTTGTCCCTAAATGATAGTTTCAACTGAAAATACCAATTTTAGATTTCTCAATTTACTTCTTAATCCTTTTTAAATAAATTTAATCTTTAAATTCTAAATAATTCTTTATTCCTTGAAATTAATATCACTTAATTTTACAATTCATTAATTTCTGTTTATTCCAAATCTTTTCTTTTCATACTCGAAGTTATTGATTAGTATTTTAATATTACTTCCATTTCCTTTCAATTCATTCTTAATTTATTCAATTTTTCTATAATTATTTCTCTTACAAATTTACTTCCTTTTATTTTCTTCCCAACAATCCAATTTATATATATATATATATATATATATATATATTTGTAATTCATTATACCCAAATATATCCAATCAAACCATAACATTCAATATTCCAATATAACTCATCATAGAATATCAATATTCACAACAGAGAATATTAAATAATTTAAATAAATGTTGAGGGATCCATTTGGATCCCTCCAACCTGTTTTCCCTGCATCCATAGACGTTAACACAATATAAAATACCAATTTCAAAATATACCAAACTATAGCACGTCAATCAATTCATCCATTCAACCAATTATTTAATTTAATCATTTAAATTTAAATTTAACTGAGTGAGATTAACTCACCTTTGATTTCTGATTTGCAATCCAACCAAACCAGCTTGTTTCCTTTTAGATTTTTGACCTTGAATAACAATTTATAGTTTTATTAACATTTGGAATAATTGAATGATTAATTACCATTGAACAGATTTAATTAATCAATAATTTAATTTAAACAATTTCCTTTTAAATAAAATTATTTTTAGTGACATATAATTGAACAGGTTTATTAGACAAATTAATCACTATTTCATGGATTAAATTTTAACTTATCATTTGATTTAAATCAATTTTTCCTTTGGAATCTTTACTAGATAAAATAATTAAACAATTTAATTTTTTTTAACAAGTGAATCACCTCAATCTCTTATTTTAAGATAATCTAGTTAGCCTTACTCACTGACCAACCAAATAAATTAAGGTTAAACTAGATTAACATTGGATTTCTTCTTTACTAGTAAATCTAAATGTTAATCCTTTGCTTACATTCAAGTTAAACATTAAGCAAAAGATATATAAATCTGAACCTATCCTAACTATATTTCTTCTTAAACATCTTCAACTCTGAAAGTGTACAATATTTATTAAGTCACATTAAAATAGATGGTACCTCACCTCACTGTCCAAACCTAGCCTCTTCCTTCACCTCAGCCTTGACAGTCGAGCCTCTCATCATCGCACGCGAGATCGAACATGCCAACGCTTCCCGCATCGAGCTGCCAGGAGGCGAACCTGTCAGGACACGATTCTTCGTCTTCTGAAAAATTCGACATCGACACTCACTTTATCGACTGCCGAGGAATCGAACGACGGAAAACCGAACACTGAGGGTTTTTAAAAAGAATTTAAGAAAAGAGAAGGAAAGAAAAGAAAAAGAGAATAGAAAATGGAACGGAACAGAAAACAACAGAACACAACACAACACAACACAACAACATCAGAATCTCACAATTCGCAGCGGAACAGCATATAATAATAATTGAATAATCTTTAAACAAAGAACTATATCAGTTATTACATTACATCACATTTCATTACATCATATCATCAGAGTCTACAACAACAACATGAGTGCAGCAGAAAAAGAAATACTATATAAATTAGTAATACGCCATGCCATCCATCTTGCCTCCAGCAACTCCAGAATATCCAGAATATCCTGATAAACCTTAACTCTTAACTGCCCGTGTGTAAATTGGTGGGCACCCAGAGTTTAGGAAGGAAAACAATAAACTCCAAGTCAGTCATGTGACTGGTGTGAGAACTCAAAACAGTTTATTTATCTTTAAAATCAAAATAGAGGAATATTTTTAAATTCAATTCGCAATGCTTTTAAAAATGAGACTACCATAAGACCTCCTGCCACACACACAATGCAAACGCAGACTTGGAGCAGATTTCTCCTTATGATAGTCAAACATGCTTGATACGCATTAAAATCAAATCAGTTTTGATATTATAATTAGTTCATAGTGTATAAAACGATTTCGAAAGTAGAATATAAATCTTAGCCAGCATAGGTACCATTATATTATGCCTACTATAGCTACTTCCTGAGGAAGCAGGTTCTACAACTAAAACCGTACAAGTCACGTATTGTTTCTTTGGATTTCCAACAAATGGTCAGGCCAAGGAACTTCCCATTGCCACATGAGAATGCCTCTGGAAAGACATCCCCGAGAACCAAACCGGAACTCTGCCAACACAAGGCCGGGTTACCCCTAACTGGGTAACTACTGACACGAGCAAGCCATTCCCCGATCATAAACGACCTTTCTCACGGGATCCCGAAAACCAACAACCACAAAGTAATAAATTCGTAGTAACCACATAGGTTAAATATCTGGGCTCCATACCATGATACCACCTCTATCCAGAAGGAAATGTACATACCCTAAAGGGTGCTACCCCTCATAACCTTGCCGCATCTTTCCTGTTTTGACCATTTCCGGGGTGTGAGGCTCGACGAAGTCACGTCCACAAAAACATACTTTATACAAAAGCCATGCTTTGGGTCAACAAATGATCAACACAATGATCACTAAGATAGACGATCAAATAAACGATCCTATCACAATAATCAACACAATGATCATTTACAGCAACACTCAGCATGTCACATTACCAAATTGGGAATATATTGCTGATAACTTCAACTATATAACCTCTGAGCTCGTACGTCACAGAGAAGGGTGTTAAGCTAAAAGAATAAATTCTTCGCCACCAACAGAAACATATTTGAATGAAATCGGCTTTATATCTCAACTTGTAATGTCAGACACACAATCCATACAAGTCTGTTCCGGGCTTGAACAGAACCGAAGGCACTTACAAAAAAGTCCTTGCAATCCGGATATTCACAATCTTGATCGGATTCACCATCACATATGGAGAACTCTATACCGGAGCAACTCGGTGCAGAGTAAATCGACAGGTCATCCTATCGCTCTCGCAAATACCGGGTCTTCAACACCGATCTTCAAATGCAATTCATAACGACGTATCACATATTCGGAATGGGTTATACGACCTCATGGTCCTTTCCCGGTTAACCCGAATAGTGAGCGCTTATTCAAAAATAAGTGTAGCATTCACATTCAAACAATTCACATCAATTACCTATTCAAAGGGAAATATTGATAGTCGGCTATTGAACTATCACTGGATATGCACACATCACCAGTTTCCAAATAATTTTCCAAATTATTTATTTTCCAAAAATATCTTCACTAGATATATAATTTCAATACTTCAAAAATAAATCAACATTTATTTTTAAACCCATTTTCCAATTTTATTTATAAATTCAATAGTGAATTTACAATCCAAAATATCTATGAATATTCGATTTCAATTATTCATTTCAATATTCCTTTTCAATTTATCTTCAAAAAGATAAATTCTCAAAATATTCACTTTATATTGGAAAACATTCCCATACTTATTTATTCATAAGTAATTCACAAATTTTATTTATTTTCAACACTTGGAAAATATTCAATATACTTCAATCGAAATTAAGTATATATTTCATTCTTTAAGGAAATCATTCTCTTAAACATATTTATTTGGGCCAAAACGAATGTTACGTAAAACATTGTTACAACGTCCCAAAATCACTAGTATAGGGATTCGAATTTAAAATAGATATATAAATCCCAATACTATACAAAACATTTCCTTTCGGAAATCATTTACCATAACAATAGTGTTATAGTCCACCATTTCCTTCTATTTCTCGAAACATCTATTTCAACAATTAATGTTGAAATCCATGGTTTCGAATCTCAACACATTTTAAAACATTGTTCGATCGTTTTAATTCTATTTAAAACATCCAAATCCAAAACAATTTCTTTAACGTGTTATTCACTATTCAAAAACGTGAATAAACTTCATTAACAATTTCATCCTTTTATTCATTTTAATTCAAAGGATTATTCACTATTCAAAAATGTGGATATAACTCCATAAATAAATCATAACAATTTACTTATCAAAATAAGTCGTTTGTCAATTTATAAAACAATGTTTATAAATTCCATTTCTATTTATTTATAAAAACTTCCTTTTTATAAATCCTTTTATTAACCTATTCCAGTTTATAACTCAATTATAAACTAAAAGTTCACATTATAAGTTAAATACTTATAAAACGATTATTTTACAAAATCGTTCTTTTAAACTTCATAGTTATAAATCTTATAACTTATAAGATTCAATTATTCATCTAAATATATTCTTTAATAATTTCACAAAATTTATAAATCTTACTATTTATAAATTTCATTTATAACTTCACCATTTATAATTTTATGAATTCCATTCATTTACAAAATTTATTTTCACTTCATTCAAACACTTATAAAAACTCGTTTTATAATGTCAACATTTCAATTTATAAATATCCATTTATAAATCTCTTAATATAAATCAATTTATATTATTCTTTAAAACGTCTTTAATCTCCTTTATTATTTCACCATTTTGATTCATAAAATAATTAAATTTCATAAATTCTATATTTAAACTTTTCACAATAAATTCTAAAATATCTCGATTAAACTATTTTATAAACTCAATAGCATCATATTCTCAAAAATCAGTTTTTAACTATATTTCTCAAAAATCATAATTTTTATAACTTTAAAAAATTATAACGTTTATTTATTTAAAATGGATCAATTCCAAAATTATTTTATAAAACGTATACTTTCTAAAATCACTTTAAAATCATTTTAAAAATCCCAAAATCTGGGTCCAATGATGCTACACACCAAATAGTCAATCACGACTACAACGATATCATATATCAATATGAAAATCCATCAAATATCAAAATGTC
This sequence comes from Allium cepa, assembly GCA_030765085.1. Lineage (NCBI taxonomy): Eukaryota > Viridiplantae > Streptophyta > Magnoliopsida > Asparagales > Amaryllidaceae > Allium > Allium cepa. The sequence goes on from CM060935.1 coordinate 68,690,991, forward strand.
TGAAATCAAATAAAAACTGTTGAGGAATCCAGTTGGATCCCTCCAACCTGTTTTCCTACATCCAAAAACATTAGCACAATACCAATTTCGCTCCAGTACGAAATTATCGCGGTATATGTTCTTATTAAATATTATCCGCTTAATAACGGCGTAATAGGGTCTCATCCGCTAAACAAATAAATGCGGGAAATCAACAACTGCAATATATACATATGCCAATATATATATATTGATATTATATATAATACCAATTTCACTGTTTATGAAATATTCGTGGTATATGTTCTTATTAAATAACATCCGCTTACTAACGGCGCATAATGTCTATTTTAACAATCAATAGATATCAATCAACATTCAAACATGCATTCAAATATTTTAAATCTAACTATTTAAAATAAAATCGAAACTGATTCGATTGAGTGAGAAGTTCTCACCTTGATTTTATTTTCCGTTTTAGCGATTTATTTCGAATAAAATTAAACGGACGTTTAATTTTACCCAAAATTCTCACTAACTCCAAACGACTCCAAACCAACTCCATCGCGTAGTGCTCGTCTATACGATTCCAACGCAACTGGTTTCGTGCATTTTCGACCTCGTATGAAAAAGATATGAATTTATGAAGTTACACGTATTTAAACATACTAATTTACAACTTAATTAATAAATTTATAACCTATACAAGCTTTGGCCGTTAGATCCTATACCCATGCATCCTAGCCGTGCTTTTTTTTTTTTGCTTCTTCCTCCTCACGCACACTCTACAGGCAATAACAAAACGCAAGAACCCATACTCAAAGAACTAGGGTTTGAAATTCGAGCTTCTTCACTCGATTAAAACACGATCAAGACGCGCCAAATCGAAGGCCTTCACATGCTCTAAGTTCGGCCTGAGCAAGGGTGAACTCGGCCTCATCATGTGCCTAGGAAAACGTGCCAAACCTGTAGCAAACGGCCCCACATAGCTCCTCCATCGTCGCTCCAAATTCGATCATCACCGTATGGAATCGAAGCTCTCGTCGTGCTCTACGACTTCCGTGTTGAACACTTCGCGTAATTCTTTACGGATTGAGAGAGATTGAGGGATGAATGTCGCGTGTTTCTGGCCATGGTTTGTTAGGTGGCGGCTAGGGTTGAAATTAGGGTTTTAGTATTTTTTTTTATCAATTTATGAAGAGTGGTGGTGTATTTATAGAATTTCGTTCGACACTATTCATCCGGAAATTCCGAACTCCGATTTACGCGCCGTAACCAGCGTTTCTAGGGTTTACCCCGCGTTCCGGACACAATGGAACAGGTTTCGGAAGCTAATTCGGACATCTGTGCGAGTTATGGCTGTAAACGCTCAATTTGAATTAAACCGATTTAAGTCGATTTCTAGGCGTTTTAATTCGTACCGGACAAACGGTAAATCCAATTGACTTGAAATTTGAAACCTTACAATAATATCACATTACGGATCCGATGAAACTGGTTTCGTCGAAATCCGAGACTTTTTGAAAAATGGCTATTTTGACTCGCCAAATTTAAATTAAAAATAAATCGATGCGTTTCGAGCTGCCACGATCAAACGGTAACTCCGATTGACACGAAATTTGAAATCCGGTAATAACTAACTATTACGGATCCAATGGAACTGGTTTCGTTCAATTCTGAGACTGTTCAAAAATTGACTATTTTCACTAGTCGATTTAAATATTAAAATATTCAATTTTCACAAATTAACTTTTAATTCGATTTTAAAAGTTCTAAAATATCATTCTAACTTCCATATGATAAAATAAAATTTTACAAATCATTTTCAATCATATTTAACCCTATTTTCAATTATTTCCATAATTTAACATATTAAATTATCGATTTAATTATTCAATTAAATTCAATAATTCAAATAAAAATTTATTTGACTTATAAATTCACTTATTAATATTTAAAATAAATTAAATATTCAAATTTTAATTAATAAAAATTCTGGGTCGTTACAATTTTCCCACTTAAAAGAATTTCGTCCTCGAAATTATTAAGTAAGAAAGTTATAGAATTTATTAATTTTCCCAAAATTCATAATTAATTTCTTATAAATAACTTTATTAAGTTTTCAAAATCATACTTAGTTATTTTTTCAAAAATAACTATCTTGTTTGACTTTCAACTCCAAATCAAAGTTAAAGTTTTCAAAATTTTCCAATTTTCTCAAATTTTTTCTAACGCCTTAAATTTCCGGAAAAATTCGCCATAGTCTCCTTTGCGCGGCTCGATCCGAAAAAAAAATGACAGTATATATATCACAAATATACATCTCATCAAGTAATGAGGCATCCCGAAGGGAAAAAATGTAAAAGTACGGTATGTAATCCGAGATATGTACCTTATATTTTATTAGCAAGCATATACGGCTAATATAGCGCGAAAGCGAGCTCCAAATGCGAAGCAAACGCAATCCGCACCTACTAATCACTCAACAAACAACATGAGAACATGCATATAGACAATAGTATCAATATACAACATATAGTAACATAATAACTATATATGTCAACATAGCAATTGAAACAAAAGCAACAAATGCAAACATCAACCAACTATCATTCAACTAACATTCATAACCAATAAATATTCATTCATATTCTCATTAATATTCAATGAATTGGTTTTCAATTTTAATCACATTTGATTCATTAATGTTGGAATTTACTAACATTCATCCATATTAAATTTCAATTAGTTTATATTCACTAATTCATATTCAAGTTGGTTCACTACCAAATCAATTTTAATTCTATTCAAATTTATTTACTTCTAATTTGAATTCAATTACATAGCTTTAAATTTCACTAATTCACTTTCATTAATACTTAATGAATTATATTCAATCAATCAACTAACAATCATATAACAATCAATGTATATTAATTACAACCAAATTCTTTTGCTTTCAATTGGTTTAATTAATTGATTTTCATTCAATCTTTCAACTTTCAGTAACATTTGATTTTAATGAATTAACACTTATATTCATTATTTCATATCAACTAATTTTACATTCAATTGATTAACATTCAATCCATTAATTCAATTTAATTACAAAATCGAATTTTATTTACATAACTCAAGTTCAAATTTCATTTTACTTTATTACTTTAGTTTGATACTAATATCAACTTCATTCCATATCACTTAAGTTACATTTCATTTTACTTTAAATTCATTTTTTTCTTACAACTCATATTCATAAATATATTCATATAGTTTCACTTCTTATATATATAAGTTTTATTTCACAATTGTAAATCACTTTAATTATAATCCAATTCTTATAATTCATTTGCTTATACAATTATTCTTTTATTTAGGTTATTCAAACAACTAAACAATCAATTTATATACACTTAAATAATTCTGAAAAATTATTCCTTTATATATAAAATATAATCAAGGTAAAATTATTTCATTTACCCAATTTAAAACAATACTGTGTCGAATTGTTCTATTCAAGTGTTTAGAAACCCCTTCGGCATAGTTGTACATACCGTGCTGACGAAGGTTCATATGCCACTCAATAAACCAATCATCACAATAAAAAACAATTTTTTTATATTCACTAACAAATACGCTCTCATAGCTATTATTACACTCAAACTCAATCTAGAGTACTGCTGACTCTATCTCTAATGAGTAATACCCAACAGAACCATGGTTGTCGCTTAACCATAAGCTCTGATACCACATTGTCAGGACACGATTCTTCGTCTTCCGAAAAATTCGACATCGACACTCACTTTATCGACTGCCGAGGAATCGAACGACGGAAAACCGAACACTGAGGGTTTTTAAAAAGAATTTAAGAAAAGAGAAGGAAAGAAAAGAAAAAGAGAATAGAAAATGGAACGGAACAGAAAACAACAGATTACAACACAACAACATCAGAATCTCACAATTCGCAGCGGAACAACATATAATAATAATTGAATAATCTTTAAACAAAGAACTATATCAGTTATTACATTACATCACATTTCATTACATCATATCATCAGAGTGTACAACAACAACATGAGTGCAGCGGAAAAAGAAATACTATATAAATTAGTAATACGCCATGCCATCCATCTTGCCTCCAGCAACTCCAGAATATCCAGAATATCCTGATAAACCTTAACTCTTAACTGCCCGTGTGTAAATTGGTGGGCACCCAGAGTTTAGGAAGGAAAACAATAAACTCCAAGTCAGTCATGTGACTGGTGTGAGAACTCAAAACAGTTTATTTATCTTTAAAATCAAAATAGAGGAATATTTTTAAATTCAATTCGCAATGCTTTTAAAAATGAGACTACCATAAGACCTCCTGCCACACACACAATGCAAACGCAGACTTGGAGAAGATTTCTCCTTATGATAGTCAAACATGCTTGATACGCATTAAAATCAAATCAATTTGATATTATTATTAGTTCATAGTGTATAAAACGATTTCGAAAGTAGAATATAAATCTTAGCCAGCATAGGTACCATTATATTATGCCTACTATAGCTACTTCCTGAGGAAGCAGGTTCTACAACTAAAACCGTACAAGTCACGTATTGTTTCTTTGGATTTCCAACAAATGGTCAGGCCAAGGAACTTCCCATTTCCACATGAGAATGCCTCTGGAAAGACATCCCCGAGAACCAAACCGGAACTCTGCCAACACAAGGCCGGGTTACCCCTAACTGGGTAACTACTGACACGAGCACGCCATTCCCCGATCGTAAACGACCTTTCTCACGGGATCCCGAAAACCAACAACCACAAAGTAATAAATTCGTAGTAACCACATAGGTTAAATATCTGGGCTCCATACCATGATACCACCTCTATCCAGAAGGAAATGTACATACCCTAAAGGGTGCAACCCCTCATAACCTTGCCGCATCTTTCCTGTTTTGACCATTTCCGGGGTGTGAGGCTCGACGAAGTCACGTCCACAAAAACATACTTTATACAAAAGCCATGCTTTGGGTCAACAAATGATCAACACAATGATCACTAAGATAGACGATCAAATAAACGATCCTATCACAATAATCAACACAATGATCATTTACAGCAACACTCAGCATGTCACATTACCAAATTGGGAATATATTGCTGATAACTTCAACTATATAACCTCTGAGCTCGTACGTCACAAAGAAGGGTGTTAAGCTAAAAGAATAAATTCTTCGCCACCAACAGAAATATATTTGAATGAAATCGGCTTTATATCTCAACTTGTAATGTCAGACACACAATCCATACAAGTCTGTTCCGGGCTCGAACAGAACCGAAGGCACTTACAAAGAAATCCTTGCAATCCGGATATTCACAATCCTGATCGGATTCACCATCACATATGGAGAACTCTATACCGGAGCAACTCGGTGCAGAGTAAATCGACAGGTCATCCTATCGCTCTCGCAAATACCGGGTCTTCAACACCGATCTTCAAATGCAATTCATAACGACGTATCACATATTCGGAATGGGTTATACGACCCCATGGTCCTTTCCCGGTTAACCCGAATAGTGAGCGCTTATTCCAAAATAAGTGTAGCATTCACATTCAAACAATTCACATCAATTACCTATTCAAAGGGAAATATTGATAGTCGGCTATTGAACTATCACTGGATATGCACACATCACCAGTTTCCAATTTATTTTCCAAATTATTTATTTTCCAAAAATATCTTCACTAGATATATAATTTCAATACTTCAAAAATAAATCAACATTTATTTTTAAACCCATTTTCCAATTTTATTTATAAATTCAATAGTGAATTTACAATCCAAAATATCTATGAATATTCGATTTCAATTATTCATTTCAATATTCCTTTTCAATTTATCTTCAAAAAGATAAATTCTCAAAATATTCACTTTATATTGGAAAACATTCCCATACTTATTTATTCATAAGTAATTCACAAATTTTATTTATTTTCAACACTTGGAAAATATTCAATATACTTCAATCGAAATTAAGTATATATTTCATTCTTTAAGGAAATCATTCTCTTAAACATATTTATTTGGGCCAAAACGAATGTTACGTAAAACATTGTTACAACGTCCCAAAATCACTAGTATAGGGATTCGAATTTAAAATAGATATATAAATCCCAATACTATACAAAACATTTCCTTTCGGAAATCATTTACTATAACAATAGTGTTATAGTCCACCATTTCCTTCTATTTCTCGAAACATCTATTTCAACAATTAATGTTGAAATCCATGGTTTCGAATCTCAACACATTTTAAAACATTGTTCGATCGTTTTAATTCTATTTAAAACATCCAAATCCAAAACAATTTCTTTAACGTGTTATTCACTATTCAAAAACGTGAATAAACTTCATTAACAATTTCATCCTTTTATTCATTTTAATTCAAAGGATTATTCACTATTCAAAAATGTGGATATAACTCCATAAATAAATCATAACAATTAACTTATCAAAATAAGTCGTTTGTCAATTTATAAAACAACGTTTATAAATTCCATTTCTATTTATTTATAAAAACTTCCTTTTTATAAATCCTTTTATTAACCTATTCCAGTTTATAACTCAATTATAAACTAAAAGTTCATATTATAAGTTAAATACTTATAAAACGATTATTTTACAAAATCGTTCTTTTAAACTTCATAGTTATAAATCTTATAACTTATAAGATTCAATTATTCATCTAAATATATTCTTTAATAATTTCACAAAATTTATAAATCTTACTATTTATAAATTTCATTTATAACTTCACCATTTATAATTTTATGAATTCCATTCATTTACAAAATTTATTTTCACTTCATTCAAACACTTATAAAAACTCGTTTTATAATGTCAACATTTCAATTTATAAATATCCATTTATAAATCTCTTAATATAAATCAATTTATATTATTCTTTAAAACGTCTTTAATCTCCTTTATTATTTCACCATTTTGATTCATAAAATAATTAAATTTCATAAATTCTATATTTAAACTTTTCACAATAAATTCTAAAATATCTCGATTAAACTATTTTATAAACTCAATAGCATTATATTCTCAAAAATCAGTTTTTAACTATATTTCTCAAAAATCATAATTTTTATAACTTTAAAAAATTATAACGTTTATTTATTTAAAATGGATCAATTCCAAAATTATTTTATAAAACGTATACTTTCTAAAATCACTTTAAAATCATTTTAAAAATCCCAAAATCTGGGTCCAATGATGCTACACACCAAATAGTCAATCACGACTACAACGATATCATATATCAATATGAAAATCCATCAAATATCAAAATGTCTGAAATCAAATAAAAACTGTTGAGGAATCCAGTTGGATCCCTCCAACCTATTTTCCTACATCCAAAAACATTAGCACAATACCAATTTCGCTCCAGTACGAAATTATCGCGGTATATGTTCTTATTAAATATTATCCGCTTAATAACGGCGTAATAGGGTCTCATCCGCTAAACAAATAAATGCGGGAAATCAACAACTGCAATATATACATATGCCAATATATATATATTGATATTATATATAATACCAATTTCACTGTTTATGAAATATTCGCGGTATATGTTCTTATTAAATAACATCCGCTTACTAACGGCGCATAATGTCTATTTTAACAATCAATAGATATCAATCAACATTCAAACATGCATTCAAGAATTTTAAATCTAACTATTTAAAATAAAATCGAAACTGATTCGATTGAGTGAGAAGTTCTCACCTTGATTTTATTTTCCGTTTTAGCGATTTATTTCGAATAAAATTAAACGGACGTTTAATTTTACCCAAAATTCTCACTAACTCCAAACGACTCCAAACTAACTCCATCGCGTAGTGCTCGTCTATACGATTCCAACGCAACTGGTTTCGCGCATTTTCGACCTCGTATGAAAAAGATATGAATTTATGAAGTTACACGTATTTAAACTTACTAATTTACAACTTAATTAATAAATTTATAACCTATACAAGCTTTGGCCGTTAGATCCTATACCCATGCATCCTAGCTGTGCTTTTTTTTTTTTGCTTCTTCCTCCTCACGCACACTCTACAGGCAATAACAAAACGCAAGAACCCATACTCAAAGAACTAGGGTTTGAAATTCGAGCTTCTTCACTCGATTAAAACACGATCAAGACGCGCCAAATCGAAGGCCTTCACATGCTCTAAGTTCGGCCTGAGCAAGGGTGAACTCGGCCTCATCATGTGCCTAGGAAAACGTGCCAAACCTGTAGCAAACGGCCCCACATAGCTCCTCCATCGTCGCTCCAAATTCGATCATCACCGTATGGAATCGAAGCTCTCGTCGTGCTCTACGACTTCCGTGTTGAACACTTCGCGTAATTCTTTACGGATTTAGAGAGATTGAGGGATGAATGTCGCGTGTTTCTGGCCATTGGTTTGTTAGGTGGCGGCTAGGGTTGAAAATTAGGGTTTTAGTATTTTTTTTTTATCAATTTATGAAGAGTGGTGGTGTATTTATAGAAATTCGTTCGACACTATTCATCCGGAAATTCCGAACTCCGATTTACGCGCCGTAACCAGCGTTTCTAGGGTTTACCCCACGTTCCGGACACAATGGAACAGGTTTCGGAAGCTAATTCGGACATCTGTGCGAGTTATGGCTATAAACGCTCAATTTGAATTAAACCGATTTAAGTCGATTTCTAGGCGTTTTAATTCGTACCGGACAAACGGTAAATCCAATTGACTTGAAATTTGAAATCTTACAATAATATCACATTACGGATCCGATGAAACTGGTTTCGTCGAAATCCGAGACTTTTTGAAAAATGGCTATTTTGACTCGCCAAATTTAAATTAAAAATAAATCGATGCGTTTCGAGCTGCCACGATCAAACGGTAACTCCGATTGACACGAAATTTGAAATCCGGTAATAACTAACTATTACGGATCCAATGGAACTAGTTTCGTTCAATTCTGAGACTGTTCAAAAATTGACTATTTTCACTAGTCGATTTAAATATTAAAATATTCAATTTTCACAAATTAACTTTTAATTCGATTTTAAAAGTTCTAAAATATCATTCTAACTTCCATATGATAAAATAAAATTTTACAAATCATTTTCAATCATATTTAACCCTATTTTCAATTATTTCCACAATTTAACATATTAAATTATCGATTTAATTATTCAATTAAATTCAATAATTCAAATAAAAATTTATTTGACTTATAAATTCACTTATTAATATTTAAAATAAATTAAATATTCAAATTTTAATTAATAAAAATTCTGGGTCGTTACAGAACCAGACCTCAACACTTCGTCATCGCGTCATCCTCTCTGTATGCCTCCCTCTAACTCGCGCGCTTGAGCCAAAATCCTACGCAATCGCGGCACCTACTCCAGGACAAGCCGCCGCTTCAATACTAACGAGCTCACTTTCATCGTGAGGAACCGCGATTTCCTCCCTCACGTGCTTGAACCATCTCGCGCCCCAGCAAACCCAATTCGTTTCCCTTTTTTTATTTACCTGATGTCGATTTGATATGGAAGAAGAAAGGAGGGAGCTTGCGAACGAATTAAAGAGGATGGTAGCGTGATTTTTGTTTTCAATTAGTTCGGCCATTTTTTGATTTTTTTTTCTTTTTTTCGTTTGCTTTTTGATAGGAACGAGAAGGAACTACTTGATGTGAACGAAGGGATGGGTAGCGTGTTAGAACAAGTATAAGATGGCGTATTGAAGAAGGAATAAAAAAATAATTGACTGGTCTAATCACATTATCCAGTTTAAATTATCCATCGTTTCAAAAGTGAAGCCAAAAATCTCAATCTCCTATCGAGGCATGCCGCTAGGCGTTTATAATGTTAAACCCCTATTCCGGACGCAATGGAAAAGATTCCAAGTCCTAATTCGATCGTATGGAGAAGATAGCTTTTGAATCCAGTTATTAATTTTAAATTTCGATATAATTTCAGCGCGTTTACCTATCTTAGGGCCAAACGATCGCTCTAAATGCTACGAAAATTGGAATCCGATAAGAATACAATATTACGAATTCAATGGAACTAGTTCCGTCGAAATCCGAGACTGTGCCTCGGAAGGCTATTTTTAAATTCAATTTAAACTATTAAATTTCAAAACTGAACAAATCATTGTTAAATTCAATTTTAACACTTCTATTATCTTCCATGTTATTAATAAAAAATTTATAAGACTTCAAATTATTTTCGACAGGTTTAAAATTCCAGATTTAACATTTTACCCAACTTCAAATTATTTAATTTAATAATTAAATCCTCAAATAAATTGTGATATTTGGATTTAAGTTAAAAATTAAAATTTTAAATATTTAAAATCAATTAAATATTCCGATTTTAAATGCTCGAAAATTCCGGGTCGTCACAGGTATAATAGTCTGGAATTTTCTTATCTCAAAGAATTCCAAGCCATATTCCACTCTACACATTCATTTGAACTTTTCGACGCGAAATCGCGAACTACCGTTGCGCGGCACACCTAGTTTTAACTTATTTTTCAATACTTGAAATAATTTATTCAAATTGGATTTCAACACTTATAAAATCATTACAAATCATTTTAAATCAATATTTTCACTTTTTAAAGTATTTAAAATATATTTTCACTATTACCGTATTATAATATTATTTTATTCCTATTATTTTAATATTAAATTTTAAATTCCATTTTCAACTCAATTTCGATTCTAATCTCAAATTAAACTAATTTAAAACTTAGATTTCAAAATCCAATTTCAATTTAAACTTTAATTCAACCTCAAATTAAATTTCACTTTTTCAAAATCGATTTCAATTTTATTTTCACTGTTCATCTTAATTTCAATTTCTAATTAACTATCCTTTTCAAATCCGTTTCACTTCAAATTTCAAATTCTCTTTCGTTTTAACTTTAATTTCACTTCTAAATGAAAAGAGACTTATTTTTTCACAATATCTCATATTACTAAAATATGGTCTTTTTAAATAAAGGAATTACTTGATTAATAGAAATTTGATGTCTAAATTATCATCACTACCATAAAACCAATCATATAACATTAACATTTTCATTACGGTAAATGTCATAACATTACTACGGATAATCCAACATATCCAAACAATCAACCAAACATCCATATCATCAAATAGTGATTATCTAACATAACAATTAAGTATGATAATCAATATAATTTAAAAAGCGATGAGAATTTCTCACCTTCATATCCACTCCGTCAAATTTTAACGTAAAATTTCGATCTCTCGCTAACGTGCTATTTCCAACGTCTCGTCTTTTGCCGTTTTCTTTCCAAACGCTTTCCTTTTCCTTTTCCTTTCCTTTTCTCCTTTTCTTTTCTTTTGTTTTGTTTTTATATGGAAGAGAGGGAGTACGACCTTGGTGTGGAGGAGGGTGTGGCCTTGGGTATGGCGTGTAGGATTGTATGGGATAGTGTGTGGTGCTCGGGTTTGGAGTGTAGGGGCTCGGCTTGGCTAGGGTGGCTTGGGTTTGTGGTGTGTGGGCTCGGCCTTGGGGTGTAGGGGGTGAGTAGGTGGAAGCTAGGCTCGATTTTGGTGTGTAGGTTGATTTTGGCCGAGGGTTGAGAGGGTTTTGGTACTTTGGAGAAGGAGTATAAGTGGTAGAAGGTGAATAGCTTAGAGGTTGAAGGAAAATGGAGGTGGAAAGCCATGGAAATAGAGGTGAAGAGGAATTAGAAAGCGAAGAAGAAGGTAGAGAATGAAGTGTGAAAAATGAAAGGTATGGATGCATATTTATACTTGAGCTTTGGATAGAAAATGACTAAAATACCATTCTCTACTTTTTAACTTTTTAATTTACCTTTCTACCCTTGATTTGACCTTTGCTTAATGGAGAAAAAATGGTTGATTTGAATTTGTACTTAAGAAATGATGTTTACCTCTTTTTCTTACATTTTAAAATGTTAAAATAACATTTGCTCCTTTTCCATAAGTGATGTGACTTAAGCATTAACGGTGATGTTAAAGATAGAAATGATTACTTTCTTAAATTTTGCATTTTAAAGAGAAGACTTTGTATTGATTTGATTTGCATTAAATGCATGGATGTATGTGTCATTAATTCTTTAAGTTAGCTTTCTCTTCACTTTTCCATTTGCCCCTTTTCTATGCATAAGCATAACATCTCATTAGTGAGATGAGAAGTAAGGTAATGATGTTATTTTATAAATGCTTTAATTATTTTTAAATATGTCAAATCATACTTTTCACTTTTTATACATTTATTTAAACTTTTCAAAAGTAAACTCCTTTTGTCTTTTAGTGCTAAATGTAAAGTGTTTAATAGTTTGTAAACTTGTATTCATAAGTTAGAAAATGTATCAAGTTGCAACAACTTGTCCATAATTTGTTTTGGTTAAAAACGGTGTTTTTTTACGACAAATTTTATAGTCAAAATTTGACGTTTTTATTAAGCCATATATTGAAGTAAACTAAACTTTAAAATGAACTTTGAACTTCTTTAAATAAGTAAAAACATGTCTCTTTATATTTTAAAATCATATTTAATTAATATCAAAATCTCTATTTTTACATTGTATGTAAAACTGACAAAATGCGACAAATTTTGGTTATTTTTGTAAAACGATTATTAACATACTTTAAATATATAAATTTACTTTTATTATCTTTATTAGATGTCTTAAATAAGATTTACCTTTTTAAATAAATATTTAAATTCATTTATTTAAGCATTTATTTATTATTAGCAAAACTTAACTTTTGTCAATTTGTTCTAAAATCCAAATTTATACTTTTTAATTTATTAACTATAAGAATAGATAATTATTTATTATATATAACATATCTATTTTAAGATTTAAACTCCTTTTTAAATTTAAAATGAACGAAATCTCTTATTTTCGAAGTAGAGAAATTACGGATCGTTAAAGGGGATTACTTAATGAAGTAATTAGGGGATAATTACTTAATGGAAGTAATTAAGGGTTAATTACTTAGTGTAATTAAATTAGTGAAGTAATTAACGTGATTAATTAATTAATGAATATGATTAATTTAAGATTAATTACTAAATGTAATTAAATAAAAATATGATTAATTAACGAAGTAATGAATCAAGGATTATTAATTAATTAATGTAATTAATTAATAATTAATTAATGGAAGTAATTAAGGATAAATTAATCAAAGGATTAAATATAATTAGTTAAGGAGTTAATTAATTAAGTTAAGTAATTACAGGATTGTTAGTTACTGTTTATGATTAATTAAGGTTGATTAACGAAAGTGATTAATTAAAGTATAATTAATTAATGTAAGTAATTAAGGATCAATGTAATTAATTATAGTTAATTAATTAATGGAAGTAAATGGAGGGTCATTAATTATTGTAATTATGAAAGTAATTAAAGGTTAATTACCGTAAATAGTTTAGGATAATTAATTTGTGTAATTAGTTAAAGCTAATTATTAAATGTAATTGAAGAATAATTAATCTGGGTGATTAATTAAGATGGATAATTAAAGGATAATTAATTAAAATGGTTTGAAATTAATTAATATTAATTAACCAAGATTAGTAGTTTATTCATAAGTAATTAATCTGATTAAAAGTAATCAGATAATTAATTGATCTTACTTATGGATATTTGTATTCTAATGAATGATGAATTGTTTGATATCCCTGATGTGTGATGCTTTGTGATATAAAGTGTTTGATTTGAGCTTTGATTTGTTTATCTATGATGAATGTAATTTATTTATCTATGATGAATTTATATTATTTATGAATCTATAAATGAAGATAAGCATTATAAGATTATACCGCTTATCGATATTGTTGTACTTGAATCTGTAATGGTTGATGATGTTGCACTATTGTTTAAAATCCCTGGACTACACCTTACACACACAAATATGGATTGCACAAAGAAATTAGTTTAGTCACAAATATTTGAATTTAATAAATGGTTTCATAGTTGAATTTTGAATCCAAAGGGTTTTGGAAATGGAATTGGACTGAGCATGAAAAGCTTTTGAAAAGGAGTTTTGAAGATAAAAGTTATTTTGAATAACTTGATAAAGTTTTGAAATTTAAATAGTTTGCTTTGAATTTAAATTCAGGATTTGAAATTGAATTCTATGATTAGGAATTATGGTTTAAAAAGGTTATACAAGTTATAAATGTGTTTACATTGGTTTTTAAACCATTTTAAAAGTATTGCTTTGGGAATTTGAATTTAACCCAAGTTTTATACTTGAAGGGCTTTAACTTATGCAAATGTAATCGGATTTTTTCAAAACGAAAACTATTATTTTTCAAATTATAATAGCTTTCATTTAAAGAAAGGATTTCCAATTTGTGTTGAAAGATTTAAAGTTTGAAATGGAAGTGAAATAGTTTTGAAAGATATGAATGAATCTTTGTGAAAGATGGTTGAACCTTGTTTTGAGATTGAAGACGATTTTAAATGGTGTATCTTTTATATAATAGATTTGAAATGGGAATTGTTTTGAAAGTTATTAATGAATCTTCGGAAATGGTTTTTGAAAGCTATGAATTGATTTTTTGATTTAATGATTGGATGAGTTAATCCAATTTGAAAAGGAAATGGTTTTGAAGGCTATGAATGAATCTTTGTGAAAGATTGGAGAACTTTGTGAAGTGAATCTTTTTGTTAAAAGATTAAAATGGTAATTTTTTTAAACCACTTAAAAGGTTTTGGGCTTTAAGTTGTGACTAAACTGTGATCCCAATATCCATATGTTTTTAAATATTGCGCTCATTATTTGGTTTAGCCGAGAGAGGACTTTATATCGTATAACCCATTTCGAATAATGATACGACGTTATGGATAGCATTTAAAGACCGGTGGTGAAGACGAGATATTTTCGAAAGCGAAAGAAAGCGAAAGGATGACTCATCGATTGTCTCTGCACTAGCTGATCCCCAGTATAGAGATTCGATCATCCTTTGTGATAGGGAGTCCGAACGTGATTAGAGATTATTCGGATTTGCAAGGGCTTCTTTGTGAAGTGCCTTCTGTTCTGTTCGAACCCGAAACAGACTTGTATGGATGTGTGTCTGACATTACACTTTGAGATGCAAAGCTGGTTTCTGTCAAATACATTTTTGTTTGGTGGTAGAGAATTTATTCTCTTAGTTTAACACCCTTCTCTGATACGTACAAGCTCAGAGGTTATGTAGTTGATGTTATTAGTGATACATTCCCAATTTGGTAATGTGGCATACGAAGTGATGTTGATCATTCGTTGATCAAAGCATGGCTTCGAAAAGTGTAGCTTTGTGGACAAGACTTCATCGAGCCTCATAACACGGTAATGGTCGAAATAGGAATCGTTGCAGCGAGGCTATTTGGGGGTAGTGCCTCTTGAGGGTATGTCCACTTCCTTCTGGATTACAAGTGGTATCATGGTATGGAGCCCAGATACTTAACTTTGTGGTTGCTACAAACTTATTGCTTTGTGGTTGTTGGTTGAGAGGTACCTCGGATAAAGGTTGGTAATGACCAAGGGGTGACATGCTCATGTCATAGTTACTTCCGAGCAGGAGTAACCCGACCTTGTGTTGGAAGAGATCCGGTTAGGTACTTGGGGGTTTCCCTCCAGAGGTGTTCCATTCGGTTTAGGATGTTCCTTTGCCTGACCATTGTTGGAAATCCAATCATTCAATACACACCTTGTACGGTTTTAGTTGCATAACCTGCCATTTACTTATGGATGTCACCACTGTTTAGATGGTAGCTATAGTAGACATACAGTAATGGTTGTATGCTGGTTAAGATTAATATTAAACTTTCAAAAGGTTTTCTGCACTATGTACTAATAATAATATCAAATGGTTTTCACGTATCAAGCATTTATGACTATCATAAGGAAAAATCTCCTCCAATTCTACGCTTTCATGGTGTGTGCGGTGGGAGGCCTTATGATAGTTTCATTTTCCAAAAAAAATAGCATATTTCCTTTTTATTTATTTTATTGTTTGTTGATTTAAAAATAAAATTGTTTTGGTTTACCCACACCACTCCCATGACTGACCTGGAGTTTATTGTTCCCTTCCTAAACTCTGGGTGCCCATAATTTTCCGCACGAGCAGTCTAGAGTTGGGATTTTCAGATAATCAAATAATAGGTGTAGATTCAGTAGCCTTCAATCTTTGGAAATCTTCTTCAGTCTTTGGATGACTGACCTTGCTTAATACAACGTGTTGATGGTTGGTAGTGTCAAAATTGGGCACAACACTCTTCAGGAGTCGTTGAAGAGATAATAGTCAAGAGTGTAAGTTCAAAACAGATATTATCTAACAAAAACTCCAATCAACAGTAAAGGAAATGCGTAGACAAGCGCTTTATAGTGGTTTGGCGTGTTGCCTACGTCCACTGTGAAGTGTTTTGATATTTTATTGCTTTTCTTTCAATGTTACAAGTTGTTGCAGCGATCGACAGCAAGTTACAATTGGAAATTCGAAATCAACAGTCAAATTATGATGTAGGACGATGGAGATCTCGATCCGGCAGAGTCTGGGCGCTTGAGAGTCGAAAAGTCCCTTTTTCGTTGGCCCTGGGGCTCTATTTATAGGTGTAGGCTGCTGATATCTCGCTGAAAACTCGGGAGACCACTTCTGGCACGTGAGGGGGCCCTCACGCACGGTCTCAGGAAGTTTCGGCCCACTTTGGCATCGGTTCGAACTCCATTCGAACCGATCAAGAATTCATCCAAACGAGGTGAAATTTGGCGTGGACATTCTTCAACATGTATGCAAGCTTCTGTGAAAATTTCATGGCATTTGGACCAGTAGATTGGGAGATATGATGGATTCGAAATGGGGTTCATTGCATGGATGTTTGGTTCGAAACCATGCTTTCGAACCAATGGTTTCGAATCCATCATGGCACGCGTCTTCGTGGTGACGTGGAGCGCAAACTTCGAATCAATCCGGTCTTCACTCCGAGTTGACCGCTTCGACTCCATATATCTCGACGAATTCGAACCGAAGGAAGACACGTCATCATGGTTGGTTGACCCAGTGGATTCGAATGAGGCTACACAGGATGGGTTCGAACCTGGCATCGTGGATGGGTTCGAACATGACTTCATGGATGGATTCGGACAAGGTTCCATGTTTGGGTTCGAGCAATGCTTTGTGGTGGATTCGAAGCACGGCTTCTATGATGGATACGAGCTAAGTCACTTCTCCATGGATATGAGGCCCATCGGTTCGAACACGATGGATTCGAACACGATGGATTCGAAGGCGATGGAGACGAACCCGAGGTGTTTCGATGGGTTCGAAACTTATGGATTCGAATGCGATGGGTTCGAATCGTTGGTCAACGATGGGTTCGAACTCTAAGCCTTCCCCTTCAAATTGAATCGACCAAAACTTGAGCGTATGAACTCGGATTGACTCGAAACTTGAGATGCTAACTCCTATGGTCTTTCTTGCCGTGTCCTATCAATTGTAGCTCAATCTGGACTTGGACAAAATTCAGTGATATCCATAGCGAGATGAAGTATAACCGGTCTCTGAGACGAACTGTTCTCCGTTTCTGATCGATTTTTTGGTATCGCGGCTTTGCCAAAAAGCGGGATAACATTTTGCCCCCCAAAGTACATCTTGTGGGAACATGATGTGCTTTGAACAATTGCAATTTCTATGAACAATCATTGCTCTCTTTTTTGTTGAAACTCGTATGCTGTACTGTTGTAACCTTGTGTTGACATGATTGATTGCTGTGTAATAGTGCTTAGCCGTTGGCTGTTGCATTCGTAGTAGGATGAGTGTTTGATCCCTGTAAATGTTTAAAATCGATTGTTAGTTCAACATATATGCATATATGTTAGTTCGACCCTTGTAAACGTCGTGCGTCCATGAGTCGTGTCAGTTTTGTTTGCTATTGAACTTCGTATCGATTCTCTCCTGAACCGATGCAGAAGGTTGAAGGAAACGACTTTGCGTTGCGCGAATGCGACATTTCGAACCGATGTGTTGGAGCATCAATGGGTTCGAAATCTACACTCGTATGGGTGGCGTATACTCGTGCTGTGATGGGTTCGAAGCTGACATTCGAACCGGTATGGAATGATGGATTCGAACTGGCGGTTCGAAACGATTGGTGACGGTTGGATACGAAGTCGTTGATGCGAACAAGGGCTTTCGATCCGATGGGCCCAGCGTTTGTTTCGCATCGATGCTGCTCGTCGCCTTGTTGCGCGCTTCGTACCGATGAGACGCGGGGGTAACTTCGAATCGATGGGGTCCTAGGCCGATGGTTTCGAATGGAGACTTCGAACTGATCCACAAGTTGACTGGTTGCGACCGGTCAAGTTTACCTGGAAGGGGAATCGTCTCGGTTGCACTCAACGCGCCATATAAATAGCAGAGGGTTCGCCATTTTTCACTTTTTACTTTTTTACTCTTGCCTTGTTTTACTGTGCACTCGAAACTCCAGAGAAGAAGGTGCCGTGCTTTCGTATTCGAACCATTTGAGATCCAAATCTTCAGTTCCTCAAACCTATCATCCAAACTAGGTAACTAACCTCGAATTCACACGGCAAAGCTACCTCGAACCCATCACTCCTTCATCGATCGGCCTTTCTTGGGATTTGGTAAATCCAGATCTGGCTTTTGGAGGAATTTTGAACCAACGCAGGGACTTGTGTTCGAATCGATGATGTTGCATCCCTGGGATGACCTTATAGGGGCGGCGCAGTTCACACCGGTTGGATCCCTTCGAAGGGTCTATTCGAATTGATGGATTTGAACCCATTTGCGGTCGCTCCGAAGTTCTCAATTTTACATCGATACGGAGGCTATCGATTCGAACGTGATCGATGTCAAATTGAGGGCTTCCTTATCGGTTCGAACCAGCTGACCGAGGATCGATTCGAAGTCGCCCTTCACTAATCGATTCGAAATTGGCATTTGTTCATTGGTTCGAAGCGTGTCTTGCTGTATCGGTTCGAAGTCACCTTTCATTGATCGATTCGAACTTGGCACTTGACCACCGATTCGAAACTCGCTCCTTTGCGTCGGTTCGAAAGGGTATGATGATGGGTTCGAACAAGTTACTTGTGATCAGTTCGAAACTCCATATAATGGATATCAAAGTTTCATATTTTCTGAGCATAATTCCGACGAGCTTCATTCCTGCATATTTGGATTCGAATATTACACTGCATACTTTACCGCTTTTCGAAGCTCGTCGATGGAACTATAACAACTTCTATCCGAATCGATTTTTATCATGTAAACGGTTTAGCGATGACGGTCAGCGATGACGGTCATTGTAACTGGACTCCGTAGGTTTGTTGTGTGCATATTTTCTTTAACTCTGCGATATTCATTCAAGTAATGCATGGCACTGCACAACATACATTCATACACTTTACACTGGGGAACGCACGAGTCCTTTGTCGTCTAACGATGGTTTCTCATGAGTTAGCTAGTTATGGAACCGTCAAGTTCGCAACAGCAGGAGGTTCAAAGCACAAGTGCCCCGAGGCTAGAGGTTCCAGATATTGAACCTGAGATCATTGGTCCGGCCCCGGACGAACTTCCCTATGCGTCTTTCATTGCAAATCCATCGGATTCTGTTCCATCCAATATCTCCGAAGATATGTTGGGAAGAATATGCTTGAGGCACGGCCTGTCACTAGATGATGTGTTACTGCCGGGGCCGAATGATAGACCGCACAATCCACCGGAAGGGTATACCGCATTCAACCGCCACGCGCGTGCGGTCGGGACACTTCCTCCGTTCAACGAGTATATAAGGGAAGTATTTTCTTTTTTGAGGATCGCCCCATCTCAGCTGCACCCGAACGGATATGCGTCGATCAATAGCTTGTTCATTGCATTTATGGAATATCTCCATCGACCACCACTCCCAATTGAGATCAGATACTTTCTCAATTTCAAAACTCAGGGTGATTATCCTTCCTTCACATTTCTGGAAGCGGCGAGGAACTGCCAAGTGGTTACCGGGTCCTGGACCAGGTTGAGCTACTATAGGACGGAATGGTTCTATGTCAAGTGTCCTCCGGGGTTTGCCTGGTGATGGTTAGTCAGACGTGAGTGTAGCTGAGTTAGCAAGTAAATACTAAAGTAATTGCTATCAAAGCGAAACTTATGTTCTTTCTCTTTTTTACAGTGATGATTCAGCGTCCTGAGGGCGAGCACTTTAGGGAGATGGTGCGAGTGCTTCGGGAAGTCCCGAGTGGAGATAGGGATATTGAGCTGCTTTTGACGGATAGGAATCTCCGAACTTGCGGATTGATTGAACAAGGGCAGAGCATATTGTTCGAGGGGGCCTTAAAGGCCGTTTTGAAGAAACGAGTCAAGCACAAGAAGCCCAAAATTATTATAGCCGAGGAGGCTGATTCTGAAAGAACTCACACTGACGATGAGCCGTTGTTGGAGCCTACAGACGTGGCTCAGGATGTTGAAGAGCAAAGAAAAGGCAAGGCAACCGTCATCACGTCAACTAAGAAGGGGAGATGGAAGTCGGTTGTCACGGCCCGATCCTCCCCCGGAGTTAGAATTTTCGAGATGTCTCCTCCGCAAACTGAAGGTCTTTACGAAGGCCTTACCGACCTTCCAATCTCGGATGATGTGCCTTTTCAGCATGACGCTGGGTTGGAGGAGTTTCATCGTACTCTTGAATTGAGCGAGCCTTTTATTACTAGCTCAGTCGACACTTCTGGTTGGTCGGGGGAAATGCATATTCATACACATTTCACGACACTACATAGTCCCGAGTCTTGGGTTATCAGTTTCGAGAAGCCACTAACTTTATCTCATGTCGCTTTGCAGATATCATGACTGGATGTGGTTCAATGCTAGGGAGCCTACGACATGCTCACAGATCTTCCTCATATTACGATTCACAACGGAGAGAAGGAGATAGGAGTTACGATCGCAGGTACTCCGGGTACTCTAGCCAAGAATGGAGAGATAGGGATTACAGACATCGGTTCCGATCGCGCACCCCTCCTCCAAGAACTCCTATACAGCCTCCTGTCCATGTTCCTCATTCTTCTGATTCCTCGCATTACCAGTCAGCCTCTCAATCTTCTAGGCATGAACCTCGCCACCCCAGATCTGAGGCAATGCCCCTAGTAGTTGCAGAACAACCTCCCACTGAAATTTTGGGAGAAGGGGCAATCAGGCTTGCTCAGCTGAAGAAGGACTTTTCGAATATTTTCTTTGACAACTACATCTTCCCTCTTCACTTGAAAAGAATTCCGCCGGAGGCCGAGCAGACGGCGCACGATTATGTGCACGATTTTTATGCCCAGTACAGGGCGTGGCACAAGGCGGCCGAAAAGCATCGTCACTAGCCTTTGAGCGTGGGGCCACCATTGAGAAAATGCAGGCTGAGTTGGCTCAAAAGAGCCGTATTATCGATGTGCTGAACACCGAGGCCGAATCTTCCAGAAAATCTGAGATGGAAGCCATCAAAAAGGCCGATGAAGCCCAACTTACGATGGATAGAATGAAGCGTGAGCATTACGCCACGGTAGAGGACATGGGCCATCGGAATACTCTGGTCACTGCCGAGAGGGATGCGGCGCTAAAGGAGCTAAACGAGCTCAAATCCAAATTCGCCGAAATTGCAAGGATAGGGACGATGCAAACAATGCGGCCCAGGAGGCGTGCGAACAAGCTGTGATACTCCGGACCGAACGGGATGAGACAGTGGCCAAAGTTCAAGTGGTCGAGGCGGAGATTGAGGAGAGAGTTCAGCAAGCCGAGGCCAGGCTAGAGGCCGACATTGAAGATCTGCTTATCACCTACAATGCCAATGTATTGAAGCACAGAAACTTGGCCTGGCTTCAGGATTACCCAGTGCATCTCCACAGTGCTTGGGAACGATTGGTTGAGGGGGAAGAGGAAGCGCACCCGGACGAATCGGTCGACCGATTCGAGCTCGAAAACCGGTTGCTAACAGATGAGGAAAAGAAGGTCCTCCATGATGCTATGATCGCTCATGAGAAGGAGATGGTTGGCGGTCGATCTTTGGAGGCCGGAGAAGGGTCAGGCGTTGAGCATTGTGCCACCGCTCTTGAAATCACCGTCCCGCCTCCGTCTGAGCCTGTATCTGCGGTTAGCTCACAGACCGTTCCTGCTTACGACCCAGAGCAACCGCGGTTATCACCAATTCACGAGCACGTCTCCGAAGTCGTCCCACCATCAGCAAGCCGAACTGGGGAAGTTATTCTGAACGAATTTCAAGTGCATTTTCGCTAGAACTCTCGTTTCGAAGCGATTGTTCTTAACCCCTTCTCTTCTTTATCCAGTGACCAGGACTACCCCGGTGTCTTCGACCCAGGAGCCGAGTCAAGGGCAGAAGGCTATTTCTACTGAAACGACTGTCGTGACAACGGCAGCGTTTACCGGAGCGGCGCAGGAAAGCTCTTTGTCTCTTGACGAACAAATGGTGAGTGAACTACTCGGTCAACAGGGAGACTTCTCTACGGACTTGCCATTTATCATCAGCAAGCTCCCGCCAACCTCTAGCTCTTTTGTGCAGACCGGAGTTGCCCCCAGCCAGGCCCCATCAACTCGAGATGAAGAAATCTTGGCCGAAATCCATGCTGAATTAGAAGCTGAGGGGCAAAGCGGTAGTGTCGGTGGTGACACTATTCCATCTTCCATTGCGGGTCCGGTCCCTCCTACTCCTCCGGCGGGGAGCCTTCATTTAGACTCAAGTTATGAGGAGGACATAGATATTATGCCCCCGGCCGAAGAGCAGCCGCCGTAGAGGTGGTCGTCCAAACGAAGGATTTCCGTTCCTAGTGATTCTGACGATGAACCGCTAATAAGGAAGCCAAGGAAGAAAAAATAGATCGGCCCCCCCAGCAGATATTTTGGTAGATAGGAACTTGTTTTCGTTTTTTGTTAGTAGGCCGTGTATAGATGCAGGTTCGGCCCCTGCTAGTAGGCATTCTTTTTGGAAGAACTTATTTGCGTGTAAGTCCTTGCCTTAAGTTAGTTGAAATAAAATTTAGTTTCTTTGTTCCAACTCTCATTTCTTTTGTGCTTAAGTGTTTATAACGTTATGTTTTCAGTCCGGTGCACTTGTGGTGTTTTTACCGTCAAGTAGAGTTTGTTTTATTTGCCAAGTCTGAAAATCTTGGTCGCAAATTGTAATCGATGAATAATCGAACTTCGGATATTGTATCACTTTGATTAGCGATTAACACTTAGCTTTTTCGCCCCCTAGTCTCGGGGAATAACATTTGTGTTTTGGTGGTTGAGTGCGTTCATTGCAAACCTTAAGCACATGTCCACATTCCGGGGACTTAGGATAATTTGTAATCGATAACTTGGTTCGCACTATGGGAATTTGAGAGTTATCGACGTTTGTAGTATGGTTCGCGCTCCGGGAACCTGGAATTGATGTTTACACTCCACTTCACGCTCTGGGAATCTGGAGTTAGCGTGGGTGCTTCGGTTCACGCTCCGGGAACCTGTAATTTATGTTTATACTCCAATTCATGCTTCGGGAACTTGGAGTTAGCACGGATGCTTCGGTTCGCGCTCCGGGAACCTGTAATTTATGTTTATACTCCAATTCATGCCTCGGGAACTTGGAGTTAGCACGGATGCTTCGGTTTGCGCTCCGGGAACCTGTAATTTATGTTTATACTCCAATTCATGCTTCGGGAAGTTGGAGTTCGTTCGCGCAGTGGGAACGAATTATGGAATGTTTATACTCCAATTCGCGCTGTGGGAAGTTGGAGTCCGTTCACGCTCTGGGAACGAATTATGGAATGTTTATACTCCAATTCGCGCTGCGGGAAGTTGGAGTCCGTTTACGCTCTGGGAACGAATTACGGAATGTTTATACTCCAATTCGCGCTGTGGGAAGTTGGAGTCCGTTCACGCTCTGGGAACGAATTACGGAATGTTTATACTCCAATTCGCGTTGTGGGAAGTTGGAGTCCGTTCACGCTCTGGGAACGAATTATGGAATGTTTATACTCTAATTCGCGCTGCGGGAAGCTGGAGTCCGTTCACGCTCTGGGAACGAATTACGGAATGTTTATACTCCAATTCGCGCTGTGGGAAGTTGGAGTCCGTTCACGCTCTGGGAACGAATTGTTGAATGTTTATACTCCAATTCACGCTCCGAGAAGTTGGAGTCCGTTCGCACTCTGGAAACGAATTGTTGAATGTTTATACTCCAATTCGCGCTGTGGGAAGTTGGAGTTCGTTCGCACTCTGGGAACGAATTGTCGAATGGACTGTCGTGTGTTGGTCCAGTTCAGCCTTCGATGTGTTGGCTTGCCCCCGAGCTGGGGTTTCACTTAGTGAGTGGCCGATTGTAATGCAGTTACTCGCTATTTGAATAAATTCCATTGTTTGATGGAACTTGGCTCTTCGTGTGTCGTGATTGTTGAACGTCGTATTCGGCGAATCACAGCTTTAGCTTGAAGAGATAGCGTTTTATTTGCTGAAATAAGAAAATGTGGCAAAATCAGTGCCTTATTACAAATTCAAATTTCAGAACGTAAAAGAAATTGCAAAGTATTCATGGATTGAAGGAGCCTGTCATGTGTGACAGTGACGAGGTTCTTCATCGTTCCAGGCTCCTGAATAAGTAGGCCCGCCACTGATGGCGTTTATCACCAATCTCCCTCGGAGACAAGTCGAGTCCTCCTGCCTCGGTCGATTGGGTTCATTGATTGGATTGGATGGGCCCGCTTCTCTTGGCTGCGGTGTCCGCACAAACTGTTCCTGTAACGACCCGCTATTTTGGACCATTCAAATTCGACAATAAAACCGTACATGTCCGACTTGAATAATTCAAAATACCGAATTGTTAATAAAAATTTGGCAAAACTTAAAATATACAGTAAATAAATCAATCATAGATCACTTACACAGAGTAATACAATGCAGCGGAATAGATAAAGAATAGTAGTTTATGAAGCTACTATATACATTGGAGATAGAAATAAATACAATTGAATATCTTAGATATAGTGAAGTCTCCAGTATGCGCAGATGACTTCTCTGAACAAATCAACAGGATGACTGAAAGGATAGATAGCTGGATCTTCAAGCAAGGCTCCAACTTCGAAGGTGAGTCTCAAATGCTGTATCACTCAGTCTGACCCGAGCGTAAAGCAAAACACAAAACACTCGAGTCAGGATTAACATTCTTATATCTATAAATCTAACTCAAGTGAAATATCAACTGAAATATAATTAACTCAAAGAATGTTTGGAATAACCATCCTCTAAGGGTCCATGGAACTATCTACAGGGTAGAAATATACACTATAACACCGTGGTTCTTTCATCTTAATTTATACTTCAAAACCAAAACATCATTTTCACTCCAAATATCTCTATATTT
This sequence comes from Allium cepa, assembly GCA_030765085.1. Taxonomy (NCBI): domain Eukaryota; kingdom Viridiplantae; phylum Streptophyta; class Magnoliopsida; order Asparagales; family Amaryllidaceae; genus Allium; species Allium cepa. The sequence goes on from CM060935.1 coordinate 68,716,416, forward strand.
CCCAAATAGTGTTTATATATATTAAATAATTTATACAGTAAAGTATTTTCAATTCCCTCAACTTAACAAATCGTTTCAACATTAACCCAACCTTCCCATTCAAATTAAATTCAAATCCCAATTTATCAATCTCAAATTCAAATTTGAAATCACAAAATACCCCCTTTATATTCCAATATATTTCAAACTTTAAGTATTCAACGTTTCAAACTAATTTTTATTCAATTTAGCTTCTAAATAATAAATTCAAATTTAGTTCAACCTAAATTTATATTTTAATTCAGTTTAGTTTCTAAATAACAAATTCAACTATATTTATTTCAAATACAGATCTAAATCTCGAAATCGCCATTTAAATTCCAATATAGCTCAAAGCTTTAATATTTACAAGTTCAATTCAAGTCGATTTAATTAAATAAATCCTTATTTAAATACCATTTTTAATAAACCCAAATGTACCTCCCAATCCTATTTTTTTTCAATTTATTACGAGAAAGATCTATTTGAAATATAGATTTCCATAGATACTCAACTATATTATATGTATTAAATCAATCTAATTTAAATCAAATATTACGACTAAATCTATATATAAAATTTCCATTTATATAATATCTTAAGAATCAAAATTTATTAAACCGTATATTTCTTTCCAAAATTATAGAAATAATTTCAAAATATTTATATGGACCAACGGTGTCTGTATATATATTTCCTACCATATAGTCAAGTGCTACGGATATTTATCATTTCAATCCGTACACTAAATATATTCGGGTGGATATCATTTCAACCCGAAATCCAAAATTTTAAATTAAATCAAAAATCGCTTGGGTCTATCATTTCAACCCGTAACGAAATTATCCTATTCTAAAGTCCGTTCGGGTATGTATCTTTTCAACCCATAGTGATTTCTATACTAATAGGGAACTTGCAGAGTGATAACAGATATGAAAATAATAATAACAACAAGCATATATCATCAAAATAAATATAAACAATAAGATATGGTATCATATCCCATAAGTGAACAGTTACCGATAAAAGCATATATAACAATTTAAATCTAACAGCAGCATATTTCAATTGAAATTAAATTTAATAAATAAAAGAACGTTAATCGTGAGTGATTGCTCACCTTTCGAGGCTAGAGATATATGATGATGAAATAAGCTACGAAATCCAAAGCAACGCTGGATGGACAAGATTTGATGCAGAAAATAGGCACGACGGACAAGGCTGATAATGGGAAATCGATGAGAATGAATCGAATCAATTTTGATATTACAGAAAAAAATATAAATTATTATGATATTAATTCTCCCAAAACCAATTTTCAAATTAAAAATGTATATTTAAAATCTATATATACCTATATGTAATTTAAACATAATTCGTCCAAAAAAAAACCATTGTATTATATTTTATAGTCAATAATTATTATAAAAACAATATAACCACTTATTGTAATATATATTACTTAAAAAAAACCCATGAAAGCAACCTATATATGTTCATAATAAAAATGTATATATAGAAATTCCAAATGCATAGCCTATATTCGGTTATATATATATATATATATATATATATTACGTAAGTCTGAAACAAACACCTAAACGCATATATATGTCTCGAGATTTATAAACAACAAAATACTTATAATGACACATGCACTCATATACTTATATAGACCGTGAACAAGTATACATACTATGCCGTATAAAATCCAACACTAAAAAAAGTAAACTCACACTGAAAACATTTTAGTCAATTATTAAATATATATATTAACTAGCGTATAAAACTAACGTATCCTGTAACTTTATAATATATAAGCTATATCAGATATGAACTATCATTATATCAGATATATAAATAGTTAAACATTTTATACAAAACTATCATAACTTTATTAAATTAAACATACATTACACACTTACACAAATAGACCGTAAACTGTAAAACTTCACCCATTTTAAAGTGGTAACAATACGCTTGCTAAAAATATAACCCACATAGCTCGTACTTCCCTATAAAACTATATAAATATTTGTAAGCTAACCATTAATATAGTCTAATTCACAATATGCATACCTTTATAACTTTAAATCAAATGTGTATATATATACTTATAACCAGTTATTCACAAAATACATAGCTTTAAACATATCATATATTTAAATACATATACAATCGACTGATAAGATGAGTATGCTTTACGTTTTATATATGTACTAACTTTTTATATAATATTTATATATACACTTATCAAATTTTATAACATGCGAACAAAATTTTATATTATATAGAATCTGAAAACTGCAAACATTTCATACTTGGAACCATACTATATTTATAAGATGTATATATGATATCTTAAATCAAAAAAAAAAACTTACTTTGCTATAATACATACAATATTACTGCATAGATATACATTACTGACATATATTAAACTATATATTAACTAATATATAACCTTCAAACTTTTAAAATTGAATATCAACGTGACACATAAAGTATAAAACAATCAAGTTATCAAATCTCTATACATAGTATAATATCATACACACTATGAACGAAAAAAAAAAGAAAAAAAAAAAGAATACTGTTATGAACTCATATATATAATACCATATGATACATAACTAACATGAATTTAAAATCATGTAGGACAGATCACATATTCCAAATACAGACTTATAGAAAATATACAATAACACATATATATTATAAATATATGCTAACCTATTACTCAAAGATAACGTGTGGCATGATTGTTGATGGTGAAGGCTCTGAGGATGGCTGAGCATGCAGGCGATGACAACACGTGTAGAGAGATATGTGCATGAGAGGAGGAGAGAAAAACGCGGAGGGAGAGGGATGAGTTGGATGTGGTGGGTGACGAAGCGATGGGAGGTGGAAGCACGGTAAAAGAAGGGAGAAAATAGGTGGATCTGTAGAAAGAAAAATGGAAGAAGGAGGAGGAAGAAAACTTAAAATGAGGAATGAGATTGGAAGTGACAGCAGTTTGCAATATGAAAGAAACGAAGTCAAACAAGGTTATAAAGGCAAAATAAATAAAGAAAAGAACCGTTGCATACGAAACGTATACAATAAATATGAATTGATTTGAATAGTAATGGTCAAATTCAGCTGAAAAGATTAAAGCGAATAAATACGGAGCATTGGTTATGGTAAAGTAACGCACAAAATTAGGGGAATAACAAAGGAAAGGACTGGTCAAAATAAATGAATGTAAACGTGCAACGAATATAAAAATCTATATAATTGAACCGATGGAAACGAAGGAAGCAAATAAAAGAAAGGGAACGAAGGAAAAAAAATGAGCTGTGTCCCGAGCATAAATAAAAGTGGTAATGTATGAGAGGAATGAGAAAAACAAACGGGCACAATTTGAAATCAATGCAATAAAACGGCCAAAAGCTGATTTTTAGGAAAATTATTAAAGAAATATTCCTTGGGCTGCGCGTTTGAGATCCGAAAAGGCATGGAAATCAAAAAGTTATAATTTAGATTGGAATGAAAACGTACAGGAAATAATAAAGGAAAAAAAAATAAATGCGAAATAATCATATAGCATTTATTACGTTTCAAACTTTTGACATGGCATGGGATGGAAACAGCTGTACGCTAATTGAGAAGCTATTAAAGCAATTTATTATTAGTGGCATGTTATACGTTTTTATATTTATTTATTTCCTAGATCTCAATTCATATCTGATTATACTATGCAGATTTATCTTTATTATTAAACGTTCAAAAAGAATAAAACGTATACAAATTTTCTTGATTTTCGAAACAAAATTAACGGCTAAAAGATGATGAAGGGACAAAATATAAGAAAGGGAAAGAGATGAATGCGTACAATTATTTATAAGAAAAGAGAGAGAAAAGAAAAACCCACAATTAAAATGAATGAATGAACGCTGAAAGTCAGTCAGGAATATAGAAGGTACAATATGAAATAATGGTAATCACAACTACTTTTTTTAATGCAGACCTTAAATCAACCCTTAAAACATATACTTCATATATGTAGTTAAATATAGTATATACTTCTCTTCTTCTTTGGTTCATATGATATATGAAACCCTTAACTATCATATTTATAGCTGACGACATATGTATAGATATACTAAATATGCACTAAAATAAACTGGAAATGGTGACACAAAAACCCAAAATCAAATATATATATATATATTTAACATGACTAGAAATCAAACTTCAGTAAAACTATATACTAGTATCAAGACTAACATATATATATATAGCTATTATAACACATATAAATTAAATAAAACTTGGTATAAATACGCTTTACTATATATACACTTCAAATAGACCATCATACATATACAGTGGTTTTCCAAAATAACTATATATGGAACGTACTTAACATACTTAAAATTTACACACCTTGCTGAAAAGCAAAAAGGAGACCGTAAATTTATTACCCACGCTATTGATATTTATACCCAATAGAAATGAACTATGCTACCAAATTTACATCAAACTTAACTTATATTATAGTATAAATAATAGTTTATAAAGTTTTTGTACTAGATCTTATAGGTATAACCACAACCAAACTTTAAAATATATGTACACAGCTCGTACTACAAATCATTAATATACATAACATATTTTCTTTTTTTTTTCAAAATTTTATTATTAATAATTTCTCAAAATCCAATTCAATACGTTAAATACCAATTAAAAATTGCTAAAATTTTATGGGTCGTTACAGTTCCAGCTTCCTTTCTCTGACCAGTTTTTCAACAAGATCCTGTAAGTGACGACACTCGTTCGTATCGTGCCCGTAGCCTTCATGGAACCTGCAAAATTTTCCCGTTTGGATTTGTCTCTCTGACAACGGTCTTGGAGCAGGTTTTTCATATTGAATTGTATTACGGGTCCACAAATGCAAGTCCTCCAGTGAAGTATTCAAAGGAGTATAACCGCCGAACATCGGATTTTTGCGTTGCGGGCCGCGATTTTGATCTTGTTTTTTAAGTTGATTCACGCTCTCTCTTCGCCGAGCTTGTTTATTTTTAATGTTTAACTGAACTTTTCTAGAGCTCTCACCGGACTGTTTTATTGCAACATTGCTTTGGGTCCCTTCCGCTTTTGGCCATGCGTCAGTTTGCTTCTTAGACTGTTTCGCGTCTTCCCGTCTCAGGAATTGAGCTGCTTTGGCATGGAAACGGTCCAATGACGCAGGTGGTTTCCCAGCTAGCCAATTGCCGAATTCGGAATCGGGGTCGATCCCCTTAGTCAGCGCCATAAGGATGGAGTTATCATTTGGATTACTAATCTCCACGCATGCAGTATGGAATCTTTCTAAGTAGTGCCTGAGTGTCTCTCCGGGAGCTTGTGTGACACTGGATAGAGTGTTGACATCTTTCGGCCTTGCGACGTGCATGCGGAATTGCTCAACGAATTTTGTAGCTAACTGATCGAAGGAAGAGATGGATCGAGGTGGTAGTCGGGTGAACCACATGGTAGCGATGCCCTCCAAGTATATGGGGTAACTATGACACTTCACTGTATCGTCAGCTCTGGCAGCAGTCATCGACCATTCATATTTCAGAATATGTTGGTTGGGGTTGGAGTTTCCTTCGTACATGGGTAGAGTGGGCATTCGGAATCGCCGTGGGGGTTCAGCATTAAGAATATCGTCCGTAAAGGGAGTGTGACTTCGGGAAACTCCCCAATCGTCGTTTGTGAATCCCTGACTCTCACGGATCATCTGACGTATCATAGTTGAAAGATCCGGCATTTGTGCCGGAGTATGATCACGTTCCATACTTTGGGCTTGAACCGGATATCGTCGACGGTCCAAGTCTCGCCTTCTTGGCTCATAGTCCTCTGGGATGTACGGTTCAGGAGTACGACCGCTGTGACGATGGTCCAGGTCCGACTGATCTTGAGTGCCGACCCCTGGTTCAGTTGCAACGCTAGTGGTGCGGTATTCTGCGGCGTGGTGAGGAACGGCACCTCCTCGGGAGGAGGGTCCGGTTTGGAAACTGGCTGACGGACCAACTCTTATTTGTCCAATGGTCAATGCCGGTTGGTTTCCAACGGGTGGCATACGACTCCCATCTAACCGCGGTCGTGAAGGCCGGTTATGATAATCAGAAGACGAAGAACATTCGTTGGAGGAGCGAGAAGGACGATTTCTCGTGGATCTTTTTCGTTTCTGGCGATCCAACTTGCTGATTAGCTCAGCGTTAGCGCGTAGCTGTTCTTCTAGTTGTCGCCGACTCTCGGTCAGCCCTTGGAGTAACAACTGCAACTCTTACCGGGTAACCGGACCCGACGGCTCTGAGTGCCCAGCGGCATCTTGATTAGATGGAGGTAGAGGGGCAGGATTCTGTCTATTCTGTTCTTCTTGATTGACGGCGTTTGAGGTGGTTCTTGTGCTAACCATAATGAGAGTTGAATTCCTTTCCTAGACTTTATGCAAATCTGAATAGAAGGGAAGGAAGTCGGATTCAACAATCTGGATCACTCTCTTAGATTTATTCAATCCGGTATCGATGACAGATCCATCGAGTAGGAGAAAAGCTGGGTATTCTCAGTGAAAGCACCAAAGTGTTAGTGTCAAAATTGGGCACAACACTCTTCGGGAGTCGTTGAAGAGATAATAGTCAAGAGTGTAAGTTCAAAACAGATATTATCTAACAAAAACTCCAATCAACAGTAAAGGAAATGCGTAGACAAGCGATTTATAGTGGTTCGACGTGTTGCCTACGTCCATTGTGAAGTGTTTTGATATTTTATTGCTTTTCTTTCAATGATTACAAGTTGTTGCAGCGATCGACAACAAGTTACAATTGGAAATTCAAAATCAACAGTCAAATTATGATGTAGGACGATGGAGATCTCGATCCGGCAGAGTCTGGGCGCTTGAGAGTCGAAAAGTCCCTTTTTCGTTGGCCCTGGGGCTCTATTTATAGGTGTAGGCTGCTGATATCTCGCTGAAAACTCGGGAGACCACTTCTGGCACGTGAGGGGGCCCACACGCACGGTCTCAGGAAGTTTGGGCCCACTTTGGCATCGGTTCGAACTCCATTCGAACCAATCAAGAATTCATCCAAACGAGATGAAATTTGGCGTGGACATTCTTCAACATGTATGCAAGCTTCTGTGAAAATTTCATGGCATTTGGACCAGTAGATTGGGAGATATGATGGATTCGAAATGGGGTTCATTGCATGGCTGTTTGGTTCGAAACCATGCTTTCGAACCGATGGTTTCGAATCCATCATGGCACGCGTCTTCGTGGTGACGTGGAGCGCAAACTTCGAATCAATCCGGTCTTCACTCCGAGTTGACCGCTTCGACTCCATATATCTCGGCGAATTCGAACCGAAGGAAGACACGTCATCATGGTTGGTTGACCCAGTGGATTCGAATGAGGCTACACAGGATGGGTTCGAACTTGGCATCGTGGATGGGTTTGAACATGACTTCATGGATGGATTCGAACAAGGTTCCATGTTTGGGTTCGACCAATGCTTTGTGGTGGGTTCGAAGCACGGCTTTTGTAATGGATACGAGCTGAGTCACTTCTCCATGGATACGAGGCCCATCGGTTCGAACACGATGGATTCGAACACGATGGATTCGAAGGCGATGGAGACAAACCCGAGGTGGTTCGATGGGTTCGAAACTTATGGATTCGAATGCGAGGGTTCGAACCGTTGGTCAACGATGGGTTCGAACTCTAAGCCTTCCCCTTCAAATTGAATCGACCAAAACTTGAGCGTATGAACTCGGATTGACTCGAAACTTGAGATGCTGACTCCTATGGTCTTTCTTGCTGTGTCCTATCAATTGTAGCTCAATCTGGACTTGGACAAAATTCAGTGATATCCATAGCGAGACGAAGTATGACCAGTCTCTGAGACGAACTGTTCTCCATTTCTGATCGATTTTTTGGTATCGCGGCTTTGCCAAAAAGCGGGATAACAATGGTGGTTCTCGCTTTTGGCTTGGAAATAATTGCTTTGGATTGGAGATGGAGCTGCACATATTGGAGTTCTCACTTGGTGGTTCAAGTTCAAGTTATTTCTTTTCTGCTACAGCATTGTATTTGTGCTCTGATATATGTTGGGTAGTGTTGTATCAAATTTGGATATCGTATACATTGATGATATATGATATATTATTCATTTTCTTCCGCTGTGTTGCTATACGTAATGTGTTACAAGCTCCGGCACGAATCGAATTTCAATGGTTGAATCTGCGGCATTCAAGTACAAGTGAAGTATAGATGTCGATTTTCGAACGAGGAAATCTGGACCGTGACACATGGGTAGTAGAATATATGGAAATTTGAAAAGGGCGTGGATACCTATATACATATCAAAATTCACATAAGATATTTCCAATCTTATATGTGTGTGTATATATATATATATTGTGAATTAGAAGCATTTGTTGTTTGATAGTTTGAAATAAGAATTGATAAATGGGTTGTATACTTTCTTTTAAAATTTACACGTGAAAAATAAATTTAGTTTACAAGTATAAAAATAATTATAAAACATATATAAATATAAATATAAAACACTGAAACATATGTTAATATAATACTTAAATTGTTAAAAACATTTAATACATGCATATTTACAAGTGTTGGAGTTTTAGCATGTAATTGAACAAGTGTTAAGATATTAACATGCATTCAAACCATTTGTAACAATTTTATCATGAAATAAAACAAGTTCCATTAGCTCCTTTATTTTTAAATTAATGAATAAAATGTAGAATAGAGTTATATATACATATCTCTACCCTTTACTCGGTTTCCTTTTCATATTCAAAATAAAGAAAATCAGACCTAAAGCAAATTAAAGTAAACAAAACCTTTTCAAAATCTAAACTTGGAAACAAATCAAAATAATGTAAACAACTTCTGTTTAAATTAAAACCTAGAAGTTCAAGCTCAAACTCAAAGCAAAGTTCAAAATCAAACCTGAAAGCAAATAGATCAACATCAAAAATCAAGTATCAGATCATCTTCAACAAAAATAAATCAAAGTTCAACATCTAGACAACTTCCAGATTTTTCAAATTAAGTCTGCTCCTCTGTTCAAACCCAGACAGGTGAGCAAACTACTTCTATAAAAGTAAATCTGTTTTTTTACCTGATAAATTGTAGATGTAATGATGTGAAATGCTTTGCATGATTTTTTAATATGATTTCAGGTATATATGTTGATGTTTATGTATGCATGTCTGTGTAGAAGAGTATATGTGTGTGTCTATATATATTTGTTGGTTTACAGTCTCTGATCCACTAAGAAAAATTTATATCATCCCAATAAATCAATCATAGACTATGTTCTCCAAAGAGAAAATGTTTGAAACAAGGTAAAATCATTTTTAAAAATTGTTTCAAGCGGCATTATTTAGAAAATATTTTGAAAATTGAATATTACAGTGAAATCTTTTTAAAATAGAAAAATAAATGAATACCATTTCAAGTTTGGATTTTATATTCTGATTCGCATGTGAAAATAATGGATTTTGACATAAATTTCAAGATTTTTAAGTGGTAATTGTCGAGTTATCTCGAGTTGATCAGATTTGGCATTTTCGTCAATATCCGACGAATGGCGGTGAGTTAAATTTTGTGCTTGATGTCGATGGTAGCTTGAAGGTTGATTATCACTGGAAAAATGATCGGAGCTTTTATATTTCACCATAGTGTTGGGTCGGCGTTGATTTAGGGTTAGTCGAGCTGTTTTGGTCGATGGTGTGATCGAGGCAATTGCATCGCTGTGGGGGCAATCAGAGGCGATCGCGGGTGAGGGAATCGAAGCTGGGTGTACTGACGATGTTCTGGGAAAAGTGGCGGGGGGTTCCGTTAGACGAGATCGTCGAGGCTGGTTGATTTGGTTGATCAGGCTATGTTCCTGGTGACATTCGAAAGTTCGATTTTCATTTCCTAACGAGATAGACAGAGCTGGGTAATCGAGGGAATCGGTGAGGTTGACGACGACTTGTCGAGGGTCGGGGTGTTGGTCGGAGGGACATGGGTACGACGTGCAAGTGCTCTCGTATACGTTTGTATCTGGTTTTGTTATGGTGATCGGGGAAGAAATGTTTTGCTCAGGTGCGGGCTCGAAGTTGTGTGGTGACTGCCTCGAAGCAGAGTGATGAACGTGAGTTGCTCGTGGTTGAGATCAGGTGACTTGGTATTTGGCTCGGCTTCTTTGTTATGATAACAAGTTTTAAACATAACAAGTTTTTAAAGTAAAACCAAGTCAAGTTTTAAACAATTTCTTAACCAATTCTTTTTAATAATAATTGTTTGAGATTTATTAAAGGTTTTAAAATAAATTATTTTAAAAACAAGTAATTAAGTTTAAAGTATTCTATTATGTATCCTCTATCTAATTCATAAGTTTATTTAAATAAAATTTAATATTGTGATTAAGTGGTTAATTAAGAAGATGAAGTGTTTTAATTTGTTTAATTAACTTAGGAATCTTAATTTAATTTATATGTCAATGATAATTAATTCCAAGGCTTATTAAATTAAGATTTTAATGTTGTTAAGGTAAATTGATTTGGTTTTGGATTAATTGTATATTAAGTTAAAAATAAATTAATCCATAAGTATTTTCAGATGAGATCTAATAATGATTGGATTAAGTAGATGATTAAAATAAGTGTATTAACTTAAATTAGTTAGGGTCTTGATTTAATTAAAAGGTAATAATTAGTAATGATAATTAATTAATGTAAGTAATTGAAGAATAATAATAATTAATGAATGTAATAAATTAAATAATAATTGCTTAGTGTAAGTTATTCAGGACAGTTAATTACTTGATGAAATTAATTAAGGATTAATTAATGTAAGTAATCAAAGATAGTTAATTACTTAATGTAATTAATTGAAGGATAAGTGATGTAAGCAGTTAAGGATAATTAATTAAGATGGATAATTAAAGGATGGTTAATTAATTGGTTTGTAATTAATTAATGTTAAGTAAGCAGGATTTAAACGTAATTAGTGCGATTAATTTAATAAAATTTATTTGGAGATTTAGTTAAATTAAGTAGGAATTGTACATCTAATTAATTTTGCTTATGAATGATTAAATGATATTGAATGCCTTGGATGATTTGATATCTCTGATATGTGATATGTACTACTCTATGATATGAGATGCTTTGGTTGATTTGTAATAATATGGATTATCTATCTGTGATAATATAAATTATGTATCTGTGTGAATATGTTATTCTAAATAATAAATTTAATTGTTTAAACTTAAACATCTTGGATTAAAAATGGTATTGGATTCGGGGAGACCGGGGTCGGGCATCAGTAATACCCGAAACCACTTCGGTATGTAATCTACAATAATTCTTTATGGATTTGTCTTTAGAATCGTATAGACCGGAATGGAATATATTAATCCATTAGAACCGAGTAACAGTTCTTAGATATTGATTTGTAATAAATAATTGACTTCAACAAGTTAAGAACTCGTAGTAAAGTACGAGTTGCCTCGGGTTTCTAGTTATGTTTTAAAACTTAGTATTTCAAGTTATATGGGTTTACTCACGCTGGTTTCCAGCCTGACTCGGGTATTACTTTATTGTAATGCTCGGGTCAGACCGAATATTATAGATTTTCAGGTTAGGGCATTCTGGAGCTTAGGTGGCGAGCTAAAGGGAAGAAACGTATGGAGTATATTCTGCTCTGTATTGGAGTTATATTGTTTGTATTCTTGGACAAGTTAATCATAATTGTCCAATTTATGTATGAATGGTTGTGCTCTGATCTATTATATATAAATTGACAGAAACAGTTTTCCTTTGTATAAATGCTAGTATATGATATTATATTTTGATCAACTGCAAATGTGAGATTCTTTGTTTTGTTTTCTATTTCTTCTTCTACCTCTTTTCTTCTTTACCCTAACAATCAAATTTTCGACGTTCGATTGATCAGCATTTCTATACTGAACGTTTTAATGTCGAATTTTGGAGGTCAAAAATTTCGGGTCGTTACAGTTGGTATCTGAGCAGAAGGTTAAGCGAGAACCTTGGCTTTGGTGGGTTTACTCATTAAGGATAGGGTCAATAATGCCCTAGAATGATTTGAGTGTGTGTGTATATGAGAGCATATTTGTTATTTTCTTATAAAATGATTTTAAAAATGGATTTAGATTTTTATACAAACTTATATTTTCATATATACAGCAATAATTTTTCTAATTATTATATATATTAAGTTAATTGGTTGTTGAACTATTGGAATTAAATATAATAATAAGAATTAAGTGGTAATGGAAATACAACCAAATAGGAACTGGATAATATGCACTATACAAATAAGATAAGCTAGAAGTGGATTCAGACAAGAAAATAAAATGGTTATTGTGTCTAATAATAGGATGTTTGTTTTCTAATGTTAACAATGATACAGTAAAATGGAATGTTTTAAGGAAGTCACAATCTAGATAAGTGTAAGTTATAAACTGAAAAAGATTTAAATTTAGAAGTTTTAACTAAGTCCAGAAAATTTGGAATTTGTTTCAAAGGGTTAAAGGAAATAATAAATAGTATTATTTACAATGTATCTGAATGAAGAAGTCTTGTTTTAAATAGGAGTTGTTTGGAAATTTTAAAGAAATTTGTTTTGAATTAAAAACCAAAGAGAAATAAGCTTTTCAACCTATAAGAGGGAAAGGATATTGTTAAGAAGTTTAAAATTTGAATCGAAGAATTCAAATTGAGTAAGGTGGACTGGATTAAATGAATTGAATTTAACTTAGGGGAGTTAAATGGCTAGTTTGATTGGGAATTATATGTGATCCCAAAACAAGTTTGAGACCAAGAAATTGGTAATGGATGCTATTGATTGGTGTTTGGATAATTTGGATGTTTATTCATCTTGGCTTATCCTGATATCATCCAATTGTTATTAATAATCTATGGAACTGTGAATTGGATTGTTTAAATCAATTAAGAAATGGATTGAGGTAATATATCCATTACTGAGATAAAATGGAAACTAAACTTTAATTTGAAACTATTTAAACTATTTTGGTTTTAAGAAAAAAGATTGAACATATGGTAATGGAATCACTTTGAACTTAAGATTTAAATGTTAAAAATAAACTTGCAAATTAAAATTGTCAAGAATTGGTTTCTAAAGTTAGAAGTTAAAATTGGGTAATAAATTGGATTCTGAAGATTAAATTGTTTAAAAAGTTTTGAAGTCCTACTTGAACCTTGAAATAAGTTGAGAAAAGGTAATTTAAACGAATGTTTGAAATTTGGACTCAAAATTTATTGTTTAAAAACTTAGGTCGTTAAATTAAAAACAAAGGATAATTTGATTTAAAGGATTAAATCAACATTTAAAAATTTAATTTGAATTTATGTAATTTGAGATGGTTTAAAGTTGAGATTGGAATTGAGATAAATTCAAATGAACTGAATTAATTGGAAGTGAGATTGAAGTAGAATAAGTTTAAATTCAAATGGGAATTGATTGAAGTTAATTCAAACTAAATTGAAATTGAATCAATTTAAATGGAAGTGGAAATTGAAGAGTGATTGAAATAAGAAATTGGGAAATTGAACCAGTTCGACTCTGAAACTATTTTTGAATAAATTGTTTTAATATAAACTGTTTTAAATCTATTTTCCTAGCTATTTACTATACAACCGTTCTTTTTTTAAAAGCCCAAACTATTTTATACTTATTTTACAACTATTTTGAAAATTAATTTCTATTTTAGAATAATTTTTCATCTGTTTTACAAACTAATTACTATTTTATAATTATTTTACAACTATTTTATAATTACTTAAAAATTCTTCAGCTATTTTACAACTAATAACTATTTTACAACTATTTATCTATTTTAAACCTTTTCAAACTATTTTATAAATTTAAGCTAGTCAGAGTGCAAACTATTTAGAATTGAAGTGATAACTCAATGGGAATTGAGCAATTGTGAATAAGTGAATAGAAATCTAAATGAATTATGAAGTAAAAGAAAACCGATTTAGCTGGTAATCAATGAAGGTAAATACCTTGGATGTACGTATATTATTCTATTCGCATAATTATTTGATCCAGATTCAAGCACAGAATTTCGAGATATTTATATCGATCCGATTTTGGATTTTTTTCACTCGATTTTCGACAGCGAACCCGAGATATGGATTTTTGATTGAATTTGAAAATTCTCTATCATATTTTGGACTATGTAAAGAGAATAACGGTTTCTGATCAAGGAACCAGATCTGAGTCCGCACTAGGAAGTCAGAGGGACGATACTAGTTCGGAAGTGAAATTATGAGATCGAGTGAGCGATCAGATTTGATATTACATACGGATAATATATGTACATCATACGTGCTTAAAAGTAATAGATGTTGAAATTTTGAAAGAAATGAAAAATGATTTTTGAAAAGAAAAGTATACTTTGAGAAATATATATGAATAAAAGTGGAAGTTGGATATTTCTATGATTTAAATTCACTTTTTGAAAAGTAAGTAATACGGTAAATAGTTTTATAATGGTAATCAAACTTGAATATTTAATTTGGCACAACCGAATTTATAAATATTTGTTACATATGATAAACTTTCCCTTGCTGAATCTATAGCCAGAAGAAAAGGTTTTTGAAAATATTTAAAGTATAAAAGGAGATTTATATAAATATGAAGTGATCCAAGATTTTTCAAGATTATATATATATACACAAATGATTTTGAGAATGATTTTGGGAAAAGGGTTTTTGGAACCCATGGATTTTGAAAGGCTTTTGATTTTTGGGAAAACTTAATTTTGGAAATTTGGAAAGCCAAGTTTGGAACTATCGATTTGAGATATCGATTTTGTGTAAAGATGATTTATGTGAATCATAAGGATATAATTTAAAAGATACTATAAGTGTATAGTATAAGATGTTTTGAGATTGGCTTTGAGGAAAAAGGCGCTTCTATGAAATGAACTTCTTAGGAGATCCATGGGGTGGTTCTGCCTTAAGCCCTGGGGGGGTTCTAAATTTGATCCTGGAAGGAAGTCCGGACCAACTGAAGTTCCTAAGGATATGTGTGGGTAGTGAAAGCCAAGGGCGCTGATGCCTACAGAGACATTTGGGTTATGCTATGATGATAGTGTAACTCGATGTCACTGTGATCTACTGCGGACCATAGCGGAAGTCGTGTGGCAGTGAGTGCCAACGGTCTACGTTTGATTTCACTGGGAGGGCAATGTAACATCGGTAGACTACGATCTATGAAGACATAGCGAAAGTCATGTGGCAGTGAGTGCCTACAGGCTACATTGGGACTCGACTGATGTAGTCTGCGATCTATGTAGGAGTGGAGAAGTTTCATTTAGCAGCGAAATTCGAGGGCGCTGATGCCTACAGTTACATAGGTTTTTGCCATGTTGTCGACGTAACCCTGGGTGTATCTGCGATCTGTGACGGATTCCATGGTGTAATCGAGGGGCACGGAGTGCCTATATTTTTCTATGGGTTTTGCCGAGATAGCAACGTAACCATCGGGTTAACTGCGACCATGGAGGGGTTGATGATTTCTAGAGCATTCTCACAAAAAATCTTTTCTGTATTTTAAAAAAATGTTTTCAATATTTTCACCAAAATATTTTCCAAGTATTTTCACTGGGTGTTGAAAACGGTTTTACCAAGTGCTTATAGATTTTCAGCCTTACGCCTGATCAATGTATGACCAAATTTCTGTGAGAACAAGGATGAACTTGTTGAGATATCGAGTTATAAAAAGTATTTTTATAAAGCCATTTTGGCAATAGTGTGTAGATTTTAAAGGTGTTTTAAAAATTTTAAATAATGGGAATTGAGAGTTCAAAAAGTTTAAAGGATAACTTAGCTAATAATTAGCAGTATAATTAAAATTCGAGCTTCGTTCCTTTTCAGGGACGAAAAGTTTTAAGGGGGAGGAATGTGATAATCTGGATTTTTGATATCTGTTAATTGATAACTAACAGGATTTAATTTATTAAAATATAGATTTGTAAGCTGAACAAATAAAATTCTGATAAATATTTGAATATATATAAATAGAGAAATGAAAATTTTATAATGTTGAAAATTTTAAATGTATACATATAAAAATATATAAGTGTGCAAATATTTATATAAATATATATGCCATGGGTAGTAGAATATATGGAAATTCGAAAAGGGTGTGGATACATATATTACATATATATATATCAAAATTCACATAAGATATTTCCAATCTTATGTGTGTGTATATATTGTGAATAAGAAGCATTGGTTGTTTGATAGTTTGAAATAAGAATTGATAAAAGGGTTGTATACTTTCTTTTAAAATTTACACATGAAAAATAAATTTAGTTTATAAGTATAAATATAATTATAAAACATATACAAATATAAATATAAAACATTAAAACATATGTTAATATAATACTTAAATTAATAAAAACATTTAATACGTGCATATTTACAAGTGTAGGAGTTTTAGCATGTAACTGAACAAGTGTTAAGATATTAACATGCATTCAAACCATTTGTAACAATTTTATCATGAAATAAAACAAGTGTCATTAGCTCCTTTATTTTTAAATTAATGAATAAAATGTAGAATAAAGTTATATATACATATCTCTACCTCTTACTCGCTTTCCTTTTCATATTCAAACTAAAGAAAATCAGACCTGACGAAAATTAAAGCAAACTAAACTTCTTCAAAATATAAATTTGGAAATAAATCAAAACAAAGTAAATAACTTCTGTTTAAATTCAAACCTGGAAGTTCAAGTTTAAACTCAAAGCAAAGTTCAAAATCAAACCTGAAAGCAAGTAGATCAACATCAAAAATCAAGTATCAGATCATCTCAAACAAAAACAAATCAAAGTTCAACATCCAGACAACTTCTAGATTTTTCGAATTAAGTCTTCTACTCTGTTCAAACCCAGACAAGTGAACAAATTACTTTTATAAAAGTAAAACTATTTTTTTACCCGATAAATTGTAGATGTAATGATGTGAAATGCTTTGCATGATTATTTAAGTATGATTTCAGGTATATATGTTGATGTTTATGTATGCATGTATGTGTAGATGTGTGTGTGTATATATTTCTGTTGTTTTACAGTCTCTGATCCTCTAAGAAAAATTCATATCTTCCCAATAAATCAATTATTGACTATGATCTCCAAAGAGAAAATGTTTGAAACAAGGTAACATCATTTTTAAAAATTGTTTCAAGCGGCATTATTTAGAAAATATTTTGAAAATTGAATATTACAGTGAAGTCTTTTTAAAACAGAAAAATAAATGAATACCATTTCAAGTTTGGATTTTATATTCTGATTCGCATGTGAAAATAATGGATTTTGACATAAATTTCAAGATTTTTAAGTGGTAATTGTCGAGTTATCTCGAGTTGATCAGATTTGGCATTTTCGTCAATATCCGACGAACGGCGGTGAGTTAAATTTTGTGCTTGATGTCGATGGTAGCTTGAAGGTTGATTATCACTGGAAAAATGATCGGAGCTTTTATACTTCGTCGTAGTTGGGTCGGCATTTATTTAGGGTTAGTCGAGCTGTTTTGGTTGATGGTGTGATCGAGGCGATTGCATTGCCATGGGGCAATCGGAGGCGATCGCGGGTGGGGGAATCAAAGCTGGGTGTAGTGACGATGTTCTGGGCGAATCGGCGGAGGGTTCCGATGGACGAGAACGTCGAGGCTGGTTGATTTGGTTGCTCGGGCTATGTTCTAAGTGATGTTCGAAAGTTTGATTTCGTTTTCCTGACGAGATAGACGGAGCTGGGCGATCGAGGGGATCAGCGAGGTCTACGACAACTTGTCGAGGGTCAAGGAGTTGGTCGGAGGGGCGTGGGTACGGGGTGCACGTGCACGCATGCATGTTTGTATCTGGGTTTGTTATGGTGATCGGGGAAGAAATGGTTTGCTCGGGTGCGGGCTCGAAGTTGTGTGGTGATTGCCTCGAAACAGAGTGATGAACGTGAGTTGCTCGGGGTTGAGATCAAGTAATTTAGTATTTGGCTCGGGTTCTTTGTTATGATAACAAGTTTTAAACATAACAAGTTTTTATAGTAAAACCAAGTCAAGTTTTAAAAAATTTCTTAACCACGTTTTTTAATAATAATTGTTTGAGATTTATTAAAGGTTTTAAAATAAATTATTTTTAAAAAAAGTAATTAAGTTTAAATTATTTTATTATATATATCCTTTATCTCATTCATAAGTTTATTTAAATAAATTTTAATATTGTGATTAAGTGGTAAATTAAGAAGATGAATTGTTTTAATTTGTTAATTAACTTAAGAATCTAAATTTAATTTATATGTTAATGATAATTAATTCCAAGGCTTATTAAATTAAGACTTAAATGTTGTTAAGGTAAATTGATTTGGTTTTGGATTAATTATATATTAAGTTAATAACAAATTAATCCATAAGTATTTTCAGATGAGATTTAATAATGACTGGATTAAGTAGATGATTAAGACAAGTGTATTAACTTAAATTAATTTTGGTCTTGATTTAATTAAAGGGTAATTAATTAGCAATGATAATTAATTAATGTAACTACTTGAAGAATAATAATAATTAATGAATGTAATTAATTAACTAAAGAATAATTGCTTAGTGTAAGTAATTAAGGATAGTTAATTATTTAATGAAATTAATCAAGGATTAATTAATGTAAGTAATTAAAGATAGTTAACTACTTAATGTAATTAATTGAAGGATAAGTGATGTAAGCAATTTAGGATAATTAATTAAGATGGATAATTAAAGGATGATTAGTTAATTGGTTTGTAATTAATTAATGTTAAGTAAGCAGGATTTGAACGTAATTAGAGTGATTAATTTAATAGAATTTATTTGGATATTAAGTTAAATTAATTAGGAATTATACATCTAATTAATTTTTCTTATGGATGATTGAATGATATTGAATGCCTTGTATTATTTGATATCTCTGATATGTGGTATGTGCTGCTTTATGATATGAGATGCTTTGGTTGATTTGTCATAATATGGCTCATCTATCTATGATAATGTAAATTATCTATCTGTGTTTGTTATTCTAAATAATAAATTGAATTGTTTAAACTTGAACATCTTGGATTAAAAATGGTATTGGATCCGAAGAGACCAGGGTCGAGTATCAGTGAATATCCGAAACCACTTCGATATGTAATCTGCAATAATTCTTTATGGATTTGTCTTTAGAATCATATAGACTGGAATGGAATAAATTAAGCCATTTGAACTGAGTAGCTATTCTTAGATATTGATTTGTAATAAGTAATTGACTTTAACAAGTTAAGAACTCGTAGTAAGGTACAAGTTGCCTCAGGTTTCCAGTTATGTTTTAAAACTTAGTATTTCAGTTATCTAGGTTTACCCACGTCGATTTCCAGCCTGACCCGGGTGTTACTTTATTGTAATGCCCAGGTCAGACCGAGTATTGCAAATTTTTTGGTTAGGGCGTTCTGGAGCTCAGGTGGCGAGCTGGAGGGCAAGAACGTATGGAGTATAATCCGCCGTGGATTGGAGTTATATTGTTTGTATTCAAGGACAAGTTAATCATAATTGTCCAGTTTATGTATGAATGGTTGCGCTCTGATGTATTGTATATAAATTGACAAATACAGTTTTCCTTTGTATAAATGTTATAATGTGATATTATATTTTGATCCATTGCAAATGTGAGATTCTGTATTTTGTTTTCTGTTTCTCCTTCTATCTCTTTTCTTCTTTACCCTAACAATCAAATTTCCAACGTTCATTTGCTCGGCATTTCTACGGTGAACGTATTAATGTCGAATTTTCGAGGTCAAAAATTTTGGGTCGTTACAATAAGTTTAAATTGAGTGAATAGAAAGTTTGTTTGAATATGAGGCGAATTATTGAATATTTAGTTCACCCATATAATGCAAGTTACTCATTTTATGTTAGGTGATTGAAAATTTGCATGATTGAATTTGAATAGATTGATGATACTTGGCTAGGTCTAATATGTAAAGTATACAAAGAGTATAACAAATCACTAAGTAGGTTATGCAAGTTGAATGGATGAGTTATATGCTATGAGTGAATATAGGTCATTAAATATCGTTTGATTATAGAAATACATGTATGTGATTATGACGTGTGCTTCGTCGATGATAGGTATATGCAAGTTTATTATATCCTATTGATATTGATATGAATTTGAGATTTGTCATGTTTGAATTGAAGTGCTTGGAATGCACTAATGCTTGATGAAATGAGATGCATATACACGACATTTAGTTTATGAAAATGGGATATAACATCACTTCAAATACCAATGTTTTTTTGGGAAGTCAAATTTATTTAAACAAGAACAACATGAGGTATCAACTACTAGAATGCTATTATCAATCTAACGAATTGATTCGAGGATAGCAGCCCAAACCTTGGTGACCTTGTCCCTTTCATTATGTCCAAATGATCTTTTGCTAATACAAAAGATGAAGATTAGAGCACAATGCAAACCAAAAAAAGTAACGCTAGAGATAGAGACCAAAAGGTGACTACGGCACACCATGGTAGTAGCCCAAGGAATTAGGAGGGTTGGGCCACTAAGCGATCATGTGAGGGATACCACTACTTATCAAAAGTACATTGATGATAAAGATCGTGATGACTTTCGAGGAATACAGTCTAGTAGAGGGTAAATCCATCGAGGAGATTTACTAATGTATAATCCTACTAGGATTCATAGAACAGAGTACGAAAATTGATCTCTTAAGCAGAAGAAGAAATTTTCGACCTCATAAAATAAATAATTTGATATTATCTTGAATTTATACAACAAAAAGAAACTCCCATAATATGGATAGATTATGTATCCCAATTAACTAGAGTTGTAGCTGGGAGTTGCGATGAATAGAGATATGACATAGTTGTTATCACCACACTACAACAAAAATACCCTATTACAACGGGCATTGATTATCCATTGTAATAGAAGGCTATTACAACGGTCCACTCAGGCCCGTTATAAAAGATGCCATATACAACCCCCTTTTTACAATAGGCATTGGTTGCCCGTTGTAATAGAAGGCTATTACAACGATCCATTCAGGCCTGTTGTAATAGATGCCAACTTTACAACGATCACAAAATGCCCGTTGTAAGAGGTGCCAACTTTACAATGCTCAAAATGCCCGTTGTAATAGGTGCCAAATTTACAATGGACAAAAAACGTCCATTGTAATAGGTGCTAATCAAAACCCTAATTTTCAACTATACTAAACCCTTTATTAAAAAAACAAGGTTGACCCTCTTATTTCTTTTATTTTGTTCCTCTACTTTGCTCTGTAAAAATGTTGGCCTTATTCCTTTGCTCGTTCCTCTTTGCTCGAAATTTGGGCTTTGGGAAAAATTGAAGCTGACGTCTTCAATTGCTCGATCGAATGATGATTTACATGCTTGCTTTGTCGATCGATGCTCTCTTCTTTTAGCACACCGCTTCTCCAATTTGGATCGAGTTCGTCCACAGCGGTATGTGAATTATTCTTTTTTATTTACTAGTTGATATGTTGAACTCGATCCTGATTTGAGTCGAATGATTATTCCTTTTTCGCTTATACTCGAATGCATAATTTTGCCGATGATGTTCATTTATATAGGGTTCGAATCCCTATATTTTTGTTCGTATATTTTATACGAATTTGTCAAATAATTTAGCTTTGAATTCGTCTCGGCCACTTGATTAATATTGAACGATGGTGATTCTTCCGACTTCTTTAATTTCGTATGTATTTTGCTTGGTTAACACGGCTTCGATTTTTCAATTGGTTGATTTCCTTGGTCATCAAAGGTTTGATATTTTCTTAGTTATCATGGTTTGATTTCTGACTTGGTCATCGTGAATATCACGACTTTGAGTATCTGACATTTGAATTTGACATAGTTCTATTCTTTGTGCTTGTTGACTTTGGCTTCTATGTCTTGTTCAAAACTGATACTTTCATTTTACTTCGGTCACTTGATTTTGTGAAAATATGAACTTGTTCGACACTCTGTTGACATCGGCTAGTTGATACTGATGCTTGATGTTGACCATTGTCTTTGTGACTTCGACACTGACTATATTATGCATTTTGTAGCTGAAGTTTGTTTTGATAAATTTCTATTTGGATTTTTGACACAATTTGATTTTGTTTTGTTGGACCTTGCTATCACTGTTTTAATTCTCTGACATTTTTAAAATTAACTTTGGTTATTTGAATTTTTCTCTATGACTTTAATCATTGAAATGAGACTGACTTGGTTCCAAACTTCGTGCTATGCTTTGGTTGTCATTGTGTGCATGTTCATGTATTCATACTTCATGTATATTGATGTTGTGACTTCGATACACCTGACTTCGGCTTTGACAAAACTGGCATGTTGATGTTGTACTAGATTCTGTCTTAGTTCAACTGTTGAACATAGCATTTTGTAATCGAGTCTGCTTTATGTTGCATAGTCTGTTCATATGGTCTGCACATCCATGTCGCCTCCTCTATTCCATTTTAGTCTGGTTCAGCATTGCACTCTCTGTTAAACTGAATATTCATTTTTGACTTGCATTTGAACTAAAATATTATTACAACCCTACTTTTGACTTGCATTTTAATAATCAGTGATTACTATTAAATAATCATTAATAACTAAAAAATTGTAACAACCCTATTTTGAAGCTGTAATATTAAACTAATTTGTTTAAAATAGTAATGTTAGAATTCAATTTGTGATAATTATTATTTGTAGAATCAAATTATTATTCATAAGTCAGTTTAATGGATTTAGTTATAACAAAATTTGATTTAGCTAACAAATTTCATTTTAGACAATATAATAAAAATTTAAATAAAATGTGTTAATAAATATGAAATATTTTAAAAGTATAAGTAAATTTTATATAATTGGAACACAATGTAGTGACAGAACCATTTGCAATAAAATGAAAACCAACTCTTTAGTGTCAATCGAAGGGAACTCAGATAAACAATGACCAATAATTCAATACAATTGAATTTGATAATTCCATTGGCCAAGAAGCTGCATGTTTCAAGCTATTCGGACATTACTCATAATAAATATTTGTCCCCTTCCATACTTCATGCTAACCAACAACACATTCATGTTTTCACTATATAATTCTTAACATTTAATAAACTCGCATGTCATGAGTAAGTATGATGGTTTACACAAAACAGGTAAACATTGTAAGGTGGCGTGGGATCCGGGAGCATGATATAGATTAGACAAAAACATAACTATGTGTCTTATGTGTATATGTGCCATGGTGAACCGAACTCTCATAATACTAAGGAAGCATATTAATATATTATAGGCTTTATTGCCAGTTGCTAACATAAATGCTATTAAGGCTACAGGAAATATCTCATGATAGTTTCTAAAAAAGTGTGATGTACTTCATTTTTATTACAGCAATTTTGTCACTTGCAAGAATTCAGAGCCAGGAAATTGGTGACTCTAATGGAAGTACTGGCACTGGTAAGTAGTACTGCAATACAAATTTAAACTGGCATGTGTTTATGATTTTGTCCCCTACTTCACTATTATATAGCCTTCCAGCCAAATTAATCAGCATACCATGGTTCTTAAGCTTATTGTAATTTCTATATTTTGTTTTTTATACTCAGGTGTTTAATGGATCCCAACAGGAAGTTCATTGAATTATTTAGTGAATCTTACGACACTGATACTTTTGCGAAAGCAATTAGAGATTACTAAGTATCCAAAACAAATGCGTTGAACTTATTGTTATTATTTCACATCTTCTTGACACTGTTTCTTTTTTGGTAGAGATCTATGACGCTGAAACAAGTAGTGTCCATAGTCCATTGCTACATAACAAACACATCATACTAGGACAGTGAGGGATGGTCGACCTGAACTGGGTAAGTAGTAATATCCATTATTTTTCTTATGTTCATATATTCATCTTTATATCTCTATGATTGTAAATTGTTACATAATAGAAGCATGGAAACCAATTTGGATGTTCCAAGTAGAATCAGTTTGTTGTGGTGCCTTTTGGCACGGTAATACTATGTAAATTTGTTGCAGAATCAGTCAATTGTTAAAAAAATGACTTTTTAATCCAAATGCAGGGTTATTCAATAAAATTTTGTTTGTTATACATTTGTATACACCTTGTACAATATATGCATCCTGTAATTGATCCATACCTCTAAAAGTTATAACAAAATTTGATTTAGCTAACAAATTTCATTTTAGACAATATTTTCTATCACTAAAACCTGCTTACATATGCAATTGCTACTGGTGTTTTTCACCTATCCATATAGACGAAAGAAGAAAGAGAGGAAGATTATATGGATAAAAGCAAGAAGAAAAACAAAAGGAAAAGAGAAAGAGAGCATGAAAAGATAAAGGGACAATCAAAGAAAGATGAGTTCGTTGATAAAAGCTTTATGCTTATGTGATAATGCTTTATGTATTTGGTTGTTATGAAACTAGTTGTCATGTGTATATTAGAACTGTGTCGATTAAACTTATCTAACTTTTTGGAATGTGTTAAAATTTTATGACTCTAGCTTTTAGTTTTTTCGTATGAGATTTTGGTTGTTTTATGATAATATTTATTACTCTTTAAATTATTCATTATTGGTATGGATGTACTGCCGTAATATTTTTTTAAATTTGCATTTATTTTGCAACGGTAAGAAATCGTTGCAATATCATGTATTACAACGGGCTTTAATTCTTGTCATAGAGCCCATTGCAAAGGCCGATGACCGTTGTAAAAAGGTGTATTACAACGTTCATTGCTCGTTGTAAAATATGGCCGACCTATTACAACGAGGCTTAATACAACGGGTGCTTGCATGTTGCGAAATCCATATTACAATGGGCATTGTCCGTTGTAAAATGGCTTTTTTGTTGTAGTGCCAGTTTGTGGAAAATGAATTATGGATGGGATTAGTATGGGGTGATTGACATCTATGTGTTTGAAAATGTCACCTTTATACCTAACTCTACATATTATAGTTTATGACTTTGTTTATACTCACAGCCAGATTTCTAGCATGACTCGAGGTATGTTATGTATATGACAACACCTCAGGTCAGACTGAGTGTTGTGATTTTGGGATGATTATCTATAGATGTCCGTTAGTATTGATTATTGAGTAGTTAGTGGGAAATGTTATACATAATGTGTATTATGTTTGGAGTGCTACTATGTATATGTTTAGCAACCATTGCTTAGAAGTCGTGATCCACGACACTATTCATTTTGTTTAATAGAATGATGGTGTTGATATGATTCTAGAAGCTGTGGACGTGTTTTAAGTTTGGTTGAAGGAAGAGGTATAACTGTGATATTTCGGAATTTCAAACCAAATTTAAATGCAATAATCACTTTAGTAAGTTAATTAAAATTGATAAAAAATTTATTTTAAACAATAATAATAATTGTGTTGAAAATATTTTGATTTTAAATAGAATTAAAATATACAAATGGAAATGGATTTGTTAAAATTATATGTACATATCAAATTTGATTTTTAAATTGAATTTGAAATTTAATTTGAATTTGGGTATTTAATTTTAAATTCAAAATATAGTTATTTATATCTTAAATAATACTTTGATTTTAAAAGTGTATTTCTATGATTTTATTTAGAATATAAAATTTGATTTATATTTATTTCTTTTAAGAAGAATTGATTTATATAAATTAAATAAATATTTAAAAAATTGAAAATTAATTATAAAAACATTTAAAAACCTATTTTGCATGAGAATTACATGTGTTAATTTGTAAATTCCTCTAATGACAAGTGTTAAGTAAATAATCATGTTTAGTGACAAGTGTCATATTTATAAATTATTTTCTTAAAATTTTAATAAATTTTTTTTATCTATAAAAGCTTGTTTCATCTTCTTAATCTAAATTTTCCCATCTCATTTTCTAAAAGCAAGAAATAAATCACTCTTTCATTTACAAATCTGAATTTCCTCAATTTCCAATCTTTCAACCAAAAATTTAAAGGTAAAATTCAAGGTTATTTCAAACTTCCAAATCTACAAGCAAATACAAAATCCTGTATCAAATTCCTGTAAGAAGCAAATTCAAAGCACTCTCCAATCTAAAGCTCTGATTTGAATTCAAGTTGAGAAGCAAACAAGAACATCTGAATTTCAAGAGCATTGCCTCTCTGAATTTCCAGTTTAAGATCTGCAGTTCATCTTTTTCCAGATTTTGCAAATTTTTGGTCTCTGCTTGAAATAAGTTTCAGGTGAGTAAATTTTTATTAAGAAAAGTTTAAGTAAATAAATTTGTGCATGTGAATTTTTGAGATGATTGATGTTTTGCATGTATATATATAGGTGAAATCTTTGTATATATGTTGTATTAAACTGTGCGATGTTAAATCTGTATAATTCTTCTCTGTTTTCAAGTTACAGAGCAAAACATAAAACAAAGTTCAAAATTTTCCTTAACAAATCACTGTTAGGCTTTGAGTTACAAACATAGTATGTTTATTTAAACATAAATTAAAGTTTAAAATTTTACTCAAATAAAATTTGTTTGAATATCTTTTGAAATTAAGATGATACAGTAGAAATTGTAAGAACATGTTAAAATAAAGTATTGAAATTTGTTGATTCAATTTTATATCTTGAATTAACTCTGTAAAACATGATTTTTAAAGTAAAAATCATGATTTTAAGATTGGGTTTGGGGCAGTTTTTCGATGATGACCTAATGATTATTTTTGGGCAAATTCTGGTGGACGGACGGACGATGGTGGTCAGGGTTTCAACTGGAGGTCGAGTGAGGATGGGTGGTCACGACAAAAATGATCGGAGGTGCTCTCGATCGATGAGGCGGCCGGACGACGTGAGTTTAGGGTTTAAATCCCTGTATTTGGTCGCATTTGAAAATGGGGTAACTGGAACTTGTAGTGAATCGGGTGGCGCATGATTTTGGGAGTAGATGCCTAGAGGGCTTGCGGTGTTGTGGCCAGAATTTCATGACGAACGATCATCGACATCGTGAGATTAATGGATTTTCAGGCGAAGTGGATGTTCCAGGAGATGTGTGAACTTCCTCGATTTTGATCGAAGTCGCACGATGGTTGGTCAAGGGTCGGAGTTGTGTCAGTGGTCGATGGGGAGTTTGCGTGCAGTGTTGCTGGTGGCGGTGGCGGCGTTGGTGCGTCGTGCATGAGCACGGCGCCAATAGTTGTGTCAGAGAGGAAAGCTTTGAAGTAACTCGAAGTGACGATCGAGTAAGAAGGGTTCTGACTCGCATTTTTGGCTCGGGATGTTGTAGCTTTGCTCGTGCCCTGTTCGTGTGTGTTTGCTTCTTTCCAGATTTCATGAAGTTTAGTTTTAACTTAAGCTAAAGAAATAGGAAAGGAAGAGGAGGAATGGAGCTCGAGTTTGGGATGGTCGAACCTAAAGCAAGTGATGTTTTATAAGGTTTTTCAAAACTTGTTTTAAATTTTAAATTTTAAATTTTAAATCTATTTAAACTACTTTATGATAAATATTAAACTATTTAATTTAAAGTAATTTTATACTTGATACTAAATTTTAAGATGTTTATGTATTCTTTTAAAATTTAACTTTAAAAAGTAATTAAGTTTAAAACAAAGTGGAAATGTTTTAAATATGTAATAATTTTAAGTAATTAATGAAATTGATTTGTTTGAAAGTTAATAAAGTTTTATGGTTAAGATTACTTTAATTAATAAAGTAATTAAGCTTAAATTAATTAATAATTTTAGATTAATTAATTTATAAAGTTTTAATTAATTAGTTATGGATTAATTAATTTATAATTAAGAATTAAATTAAATTATAATTAATAGATATTAATTAAATAATAATTAGTAATTAATTAAGTAATTAGTGATTAATTAATTAATGATTAAGAATCAATTAATTAAATAATTAGGGTTAATTAAGTAATTAAACATTAATTAATTTATAAATAGTAGTTAACTGATTAATGATTAAGAATTAATTAATTAAATAATTAAGTTTAATTAATTTATAATTAATTAAGTAATTAAGATAAATTAATTTGTAATTTTTGATCAATTAAGCAATTAATTAAGATTAATTAATTGTTAATTAAGGGTTATTTAGTAATTAATTAAGAAACGGTCAATTTTTAAATCAAGTTTTATTAATAAATAATTAGAGTTATTAACTAAAATTAAAAGATAATTAATTAATTTAAGATTAATTAATTGATAAGAGGTTAATTAAGAAGTGATTAGTTAATTAAATGATTGTGATTAATTAATTAATGATTGGTTAAGCAAGGTAAAGTGATTAATTTTTAGGTAATTAATTTAAATTGAATTTATTTAGATTAATTATATTATGAATTAGAGATATGCTTGCCTTGGGTGATTATTTTGAATTGAATGTCTGGATTTGGTTGATATCTGTTGGATGATAGTTTGAGATATTCTGTGATGAGATATTGTATATATCTGTGATAGATGTTTGTTGTTATCTGTGAATAATGCTGTATGAATTCATGATTAAAATTGAATTGAATTGTTTAAATCTTTAAACAACTTGATCTCTAAAATTGCATTTGGATTTCGATGAGACCGGGTTCGGGAATCAAGTTTGATTTTCCGTAAACCACATCAATCCAAGTTAAACGTTAGGTCGTGACATCTCAAAGTGAAGATCGAGATGGAGTTTCAGAGTGCAAGGGTTATTGTCGTTAACTCTAAGGGTGATTCCAAATGAGTGTAACGAAATAATGCCTTCGGTTTCGTTTGAACCCGGAACGAACTTGTATGGATTGAATGCTTTCAACACATCGTCAAGTGGACGATGAGCATTCTAAGAGATGTGTTCTACAAAGGTAATCGTAGACTCAAGCCTCATCAACCAGGAAAGGCTAAAATAGGGGAGGTGCAGCAAGGCTAAGTGGGTCATGCCCAAGTAGGACGAGATTTTCCCCTGTCTAGAAGTCCCTTATTATTTCGGCTGTGTGGGCAATTGTTGGCCACAACTGCGGGGTTGTCTTTTTCGGAACTGTCCAGTAAGGGATGGTTCCGGCTTTATGTTGCAGGGGATAGGGAGTGGTCCTCGGCACTGTGATCTAGGCCCCGTACTGTGACGGGCTGTACCCCAGTAGCCCTGCCATTGATGGAAACTCATTATCCAATAAGCGCCCTCGGATTTGGTTGTACACCTATGTATGCTGGAATTTAATAAATGTAAAAATTTCGGCTATTTTCTATTTGCTTGAAAACCCTATACCCTATTATAATATCACTGGATTTCCTATCAAATGTTTTGGTTAGCGTAAGGTAAAAACTTACCTGTGTTTATGTGTGGGAAGTCTTACGTGATACCTTTTATTTTCAAATAATTTTAAAGTTAAACAACTTTAACCTGTTTACTCACACAAGACCCATGTTTGACCCGGAGTTTATTTTTTTCATAAACTCTTGGGTACTAAAATTTTTATGAGTAGCCAAGAGATCAGGTTAGGATTGTCAAATGTTTTTGGAAGCTGGAGCTGGAGACCAAACGTACCTATCTATCTATCCGATGTAGTGACATTTTGATGTTGTATTTTGGGTTGTATGGTTTAGCAGACTCTTTTAAATGTCTTATGTAATGAAGTTGTATTATTTTGCATACTTTGATATGTAAAACTATGTAATGGATATGTGTAATATTATATTTTGTTTCGTTTCCGCTGTGAGATTCTGGTGTTGTTGTTCTTTGCTTTCTATCTCTTTCTTTCTTATTGATGATACGTCTTTCTGGGGATTGAAAGATGGGTCGTCACAGTTGGTATCAGAGCATAGGTTGAGAAACACTAGGCTCTGGAGTAATATCTATTTTAAGAGTGCGTATTTGTAATTTTCTTATATAACTATATCCCTATCTAAATTGGTTGGGTTACTTGTCCAGGTAGCCAAAATGAGTTCAAGAGGCAGAAGGGAAAGGGTTGTAGGAAGTACAACGACCAATGATAGGAGAGGACAAACTGATAATGAGGCTGTTAATCCAGTACCGCCTCCAGTCAGTTTTGCTGCCTTATGAAAGGATTTCATCATCCTTGGTGGAAAACCATTTAAAAGATCAGAGACTATAATTGAGGTCCAAGCATGGCTACGCTCTTGTGAGAGAATCTTTTAGAGCATGAAATTATCGAATGAGTAGAAGAGGGTAATGGCATTGTGGCAATTACAAGGAGGTGTCGCAGCCTGGCGGGATGCAGTGACAGCAAATGTCTCTGAGGACGATATGTCTTGGGAAGAGTTTAAGGAGTTGTTTGAGGAGAAATTCATGCCTACAGTAGGGAAAACTCGTCTTTATCAGGATTTTCTGAATTTAAAGCTAGGGAGCATGACTATAGCTGAGTACGAGACTAAATTCATTGAATTATCTTGCTATGGTCCAGGGCTTATAGACACCCCTCTCAAAATAAACGATATGTTTGTGTAAGGATTAAGGCCAGAATTTCATGAAAAGATGACGGCGCACTTGAAAGGATCTTTTGTGGAGTTAATTGATATGGCGTTAAGATATGAGGATTTGATGAATAAGAGATCAGTGGCACGAGTTGCTGCATCGGGAGGGAATTCTTCTAACCAGATACGAGGAAATTCAATCCCAATTAGAAGAGGCAAAACAAGAAGAAGTCTGGAAGCAACTATAGACCTCGCAAATGCTATATTTGTCAGCAAGAGGGTCACCTGGCGAATAAGTGTCCAAGAAAAGTGTCTCAGCAACAGCAGCAGCGGTCGCATTATAGTGAACCGGGTTTAGCTTTAGTTTAGAAATCTCTTTGCTTCAACTGCCATCGACCAGGACATATGATTAAGGATTTCCCGCTCCTTCATAAAGTCCAGCAGAATAAGGTATTTGCTTTGGATGGTGCACCATCAACTTCATATAAGGGCAAGGGAGTATTGGAAGGTACATTAATTTTAGATGGCAAGTATATTAAAGTTTTGTTTGATTCTGGTGCTTCTTTGAGTTTAATTTCTATGGAATCCGTAGAGAAGTTCTTTCTTACCCCTAGTACCGTAGACAATTCCATCTTTGTATCTAATCCTATAAGGGGAGTAACCAAATTAAATAGGATCTGTAAGGATTTGAGAATCTTCTATCTATCCCATAGTTTTTCTTGTGACCCTTATGTGTTGGATTTTAAGGGGTTTGACCTTATATTGGGGATGGATTGGCTTGATAAGTTTAAGGCTGTCCTAAATTGTGATGAGAGAACAGTTTCGTTGGAAACTGATCTGGGTAGAATTGCTAGAGTATTGTGTGATAACTCTGGAATACACTTGAATAGTCTTTTACATGGAGTTGAGACTTCTCAAGAGGAGGTTGAAGATATCGAAGTGGTCCAGGATTTCTCAGATGTATTCGAGAAAATTAAGTGTTTACCTCCGCACCAAGATATAGAGTTTCGCATAGATTTGGTTCCAGGAGCAGTACCCGTAATTCAGCCTAATAGGAGGATGGCTCCTTGGGTGAGGGAGGAATTAGTGAAGCAAACTCAAGATCTATTAGAGAAGGGATTGATTAGGCCCATTTTTTCTTGTTGGGGCTATGCTACGGTGTTTGACACCAAGTCGGATGGGTCACTAAGGTTCTACGTAGACTATCGAAAGTTGAACAAAGTGACCATTCGAAATAAGTATCCTCTTCCTCGTATTGATGATCTCTTCGACCAGATGCATGGAGCTTCGGTCTTTTCTCAGTTGGATTTAGCATCAGGTTTCCATCAGTTAAGGGTAGCTGAAGACAGTATTCCCTTAACTGCATTTAGGGGACCTAATTGTTTCTATGAGTGGTTGCTTATGACTTTCGGGCTAACCAACGCTCCTGCCTACTTTGTCGACCTGATGAACCGGGTCTTTCCTAACGTTTTGAATAAGTTCGTTTTAGTGTTCATCGATAATATCTTGGTCTACTCTAAGTCGGAAGAAAAGCACAAGCAGCACTTGAGAATAGTATTGGAGACTCTGAGAAGGCATGTTCTGAAGGCAAAATTCTCTAAGTGTCATTTTTGAAAATCAGAAGTAAAATTTTTGGGGCATATTGTTTCTGGAGAAGACATCTCGGTAGATCCAGCTAAAGTTAAGGCTATTTTGGAGTGGAAGCCTAGGACACCAACTGAAGTTCGCAGTTTTCTAGAGTTGGCTGGCTATTACAGGAAGTTTATTAAGGATTATTCCAAGATCTCTTCGCATGTAACTAAGTTGATAAGGAAGGGAGCTAAATTCAAGTGGACACTAGAATGTGAGGAGGCTTTTCGGAATCTGAAGACAAAGTTGACTAGTGTTCCTATATTGGCTATCTGGATGGGAAGAGCAAGTTTGAGGTTTATACTGATGTCTGTATTATTGGATTGGGAGCAGTTCTAATGCAAAATGGTAGGGTAATTGCGTATGCGAGTCGGCAATTGAAGCCACATGAAAGAAACTACGCTACGCACGATCTAGAGCTGTTGGCTATTGTTTTTTGCATTAAGGATCTGGAGGCACTATCTTTTGGGAGAGAAGTTCGAATTATTCATGGATCACAAACCGTTGAAATATATTTTTTCTCAAAAAGATTTTAATCTAAGACAGCAGCGATGGGTCGAGTTTTTGGCATCATATGATTTGGGTATTTTGTATACCCCGGGAAAGGCGAATGTTGTAGCAGACGCTCTTAGCAGGAATGCAGTTCTATCTCTTTTGGAAGTTGTTCCGTCTCTCCAGGAAAGAATAATAAGCATGCAAATGGAGGACAAAACTTTAAGGAAAATGATTCAAGGAAAAAAAGAGGGACAATATTCTGATTTCGAGATTGACGATCAAGGAACTTTGAGAATTAATGGTCGTCTATGTGTGTCGAATGTGGATGGGTTGAAACAAGAAGTCTTATCAAAGTGCCATCGCTCTAAACTGAATATCTACCCAGGAATTTCTAAGATGTATAAGGATATGAGAAGGATTTTCTAGTGGCCGAGTATGAAGAAAGATATTGCTGCTTTCGTTAATAGTTATGTTATCTGCCAACAAGTGAAAGGGGATCAGCAGGAGTCAGCCGGTTTATTGCAACCTTTGGAAATCCCGATGTGGAAGTGGGAGATGATTTCCAAAGGTTGCAATAAACCGGCTGACTCCTGCCTAAAACCATGAAGGAAAATGAAGAAACATGGGTGATTGTTGATCGCCTAACTAAACGCGCTCATTTTATACCCGTTAAGGCAACCCATACGGCAGTTTCTCTGGCAGAAATTTTCTTAAGAGAGATAGTCAGATTGCATGGTGTTCCAGTTAGTATAGTAAGTGATCGAGATCCTATTTTCACAGCAAGTTCTGGAAGGCTTTGCAATCAGCTATAGGAAAAAGTTTGAGATTAAGTACAACATATCATCCCCAGACAGATGGGCAAACGGAGAGGCTTAATCGAATTCTAGAAGATATGCTAAGAGCCTGTGTATTGGATTTTGGTGGATTATGGGAAGACCATCTACATATGGTAGAATTCTCCTATGATAACAGTTACCAAGCAAGTATTAAGATGGCTCCTTATGAAGCTCTGTATAGAAGACCGTGTAGATCCCCAGCTTGTTGGATAGAGTTGAAAGACCGTCTTGTGCTTGGACCAGATCTGATCCGTGAAGCATCTGCTAAAGTTAAGCTTATCAAGAAAAGGATGAGAGCTGCTCAGAATCGTCAAAAGAAATATGCAGATAAAAGACGAAGACAATTGAATTCGAGATTGGTGATTTTGTCTTTGTCAAAGTTTCCCCTATTAAAGGAGCAGTAAGATTTGGGAAAACAGGGAAACTTGCCCCGAGATATATTGGTCCATTCCGAGTGCTCGAGAGGATTGGTGCCGTAGCATATAAGATTGAATTGCCAGTCCGGATGGCTGGAATTCACAATGTTTTCCACGTATCTCATCTAAGGAAGTACGTGCACGATCCATCTCTTATTGTGGAGCCAGCTGTGTAGGAAGACTTAGAGGTTGAGCCGGACTTATCGATTGTTAGACATCCTGTTCAAATTGTTGATCAAGATGAGAGGCAACTCAGAAGCAAGATAGTGAAGCTCGTTAAAGTCCAATGGAGTAAGGATCACAAAGATTGTACCTAGGAGACTCTGGATAGTTTTAGGAAGGCTTATCCGGATATGTGTCCGGATAGCTAGTGATGTTTGTATTGGATGAATTGTTGTTTGGATGTTTTGTTTGATTGATTATTAGTATATGGATGATATGTATGCTTGAATTGTTGAAATGAAATGAAAATTTTGGATTATCCTTTGTTTAAATTTCAGGGACGAAATTCTCTTAAGGGGGGAGGAATGTGATATTCCGGAATTTCAAACCAAATTTAAATGTGGTAATCTCTTTAATAAGTTAAATAAAATTGATAAAATTGTTATTTTAAACAATAATAATAATTGCGTTGAAAATATTTTTATTTTAAATAGAATTAATATATACATATGGAAATGGATTTGTTAAAATTATATGTACGTATCAAATTTTATTTTTAAATTGAATTTAAAATTTAATTTAAATTTGGGTATTTAAATTAAAATTCAAAATATAGTTATTTATATCTTAAATCATACTTTGATTTTAAAAGTGTATTTATATGATTTTATTTAGAATATAAAATTTGATTTATATTATTTCTTTTAAGAAGAACTGATTTATATAAATTAAATATGTATTTAAACAATTTAAAATTAATTATAAAAACATTTAAAAACCTATTTTGCATGAGAATTACACGTGTTAATTTGTAAATTCCTCTAATGACATGTGTTAAGTAAATAATCATGTTTAGTGACAAGTGTCACATTTATAAATTATTTGCTTAAATTTTTAATAAAATTTTTTTTATCTATAAAAGCTTATTTCATCTTCTTCATCTAAATTTTCCCATCTCATTTTCTAAAAGAAAGAAACAAATCACTCTTTCATTTACATATATGAATCCTCAATTTCCACTCTTTCAACCAAAAATTTAAGCTAAAATTCAAGGTTATTTCAAACTTCCAAATCTACATGCAAATACAAAAGCCTGTAAACAATCAAATTCCTGTAAGAAGCAAATTCAAAGCTCTCTCCAATCTAAAGATCTGATTTGAATTCAAGTTGAGAAGCAAACAAGAACACCTGAATTTCAAGAGCATTTCCTCTCTGAGTTTCCAGTTTAAGATCTGCAGTTCATCTTTTTCCAGATTTTGCAATTTTTTGGTCTCTTCTTGAAATAAGTTTCAGGTGAGTAAATTTTTATTAATTAAAGTTTAAATAAATAAATTTGTGCATGTGAATTTATGAGATGATTGATGTTTTGCATGTATATATATAGGTGAAATCTTTGTGTATATGTTGTATTAAACTGTGCAGTGTTAAATCTGTCTGATTCTTCTCTGTTTTCAAGTTACAGAGTAAAACGTAAAAAAAATTCAAAATTTTCCTTAACAAATCACTGTTAGGCTTTGATTTACAAACACAGTATGTTTATTTAAACATAAATTAAAGTTTAAAATTTTATTTAAATAAAATTTGTTTGAATATCTTCTGAAATTAAGATGATACAGTAGAAATTGTAAGAACATGTTAAAATCAAGTATTGAAATTTTTTGATTCAATTTTATATCTTGAATCAACTCTGTAAAACATGATTTTTAAAGTAAAAATCGTGATTTTTAGATTGGGTTTGGGGCAGTTTTTCGATGATGACCTGATGATTGTTTCTGGACGAATTCTGGTGGACGGAGGGATGATGGTGGTCAGGGTTTCAACTGGAGGTGGAGTGAGGATGGGTGGTCATGGAAAAAATGATCGGAGGTGTTCTCGGTCGATGAGGTGGTCGATCAACGTGAGTTTAGGGTTTAAAGCCCTGTATTTGGTCGCGTTTGAAAATGGGGTGACTAGAACTTGTAGTGAATCGAGTGGCACATGATTCTGGGAGTAGCTACGTGGAGGGCTTGCGATGTTGTGGCCAGAATTTCATGACGAACGGTTGTCGACATCGTGAGATTGATGGATTTTCAGGCGAAGTGGATGTTTCAGGAGATGTGTGAACT
Source organism: Allium cepa (assembly GCA_030765085.1). Taxonomy (NCBI): domain Eukaryota; kingdom Viridiplantae; phylum Streptophyta; class Magnoliopsida; order Asparagales; family Amaryllidaceae; genus Allium; species Allium cepa. Next base: position 68,752,611 of record CM060935.1, read on the forward strand.
TCCTCGATTTTGAATGAGGTCGCATGATGGCTGATCAAGGGTCGGAGTCATGTCATTGGTCAACGGTTAGTTTGCTCGCGGTGTCGCTGGCGGCGGCGGCGTTGGTGGGTCGTGCAAGTGCACGGTGTCAATAGTTGCATCAGAGAGGAAAGCTTTGAAGTAACTCGAAGTGACGATCGAGTAAGAAGGGTTCTGACTCGCGTTTTGGCTCGGGATGCTGTGGCTTTGCTCGTGCCTGGTTCGTGTGTGTTTGCTTCTTTCTAGATTTCATGAAGTTTAGTTTTAACTTAAGCTAAAGAAATAGAAAAGGAAGAGGAGGGATGGAACTCGAGTTTGATCGAGTTTGGGTCGGTCGAACCCAAAGCAAGTGATGTTTTATAAGGTTTTTCAAAACTTGTTTTAAATTTTAGATTTTAAATCAATTTAAACTACTTTATGATAAATATTAAACTATTTAATTTAAAGTAATTTTATACTTGATAACTAAATTTTGAGATGTTTATGTATTCTTTTAAAATTTAACTTTTAAAAATTAATTAAGTTTAAAACAAAGTGGAAATGTTTTAAATATGTAATAATTTTAAGTAATTAATGAAATTGATTTGTTTGAAAGTTAATTAAGTTTTATGGTTAAGATTACTTTAATTAATAAAGTAATTAAGGTTAAATTAATTAATAATCTTAGATTAATTAATTTATTGGGGGAATTTATTTAAAGGACAAAGATTTCTATATTTTTTGCCTCAAGGACACGACCTCAATATTTTTACCACAAGGACAAACATCTTCTAAAAATTATTCATAAGGACAAACATTTTCCAAAATTATTCATAAGGACAACAAAACTGCTACTGAGTTAAAACTGATACCTAAAAACTGCTACCGATAACTACAAACTGATACCTAAAAACTGCTATCAATAACTAAAAGCTGATACCTACAGAAAGTTTTCCTTCATGATAAGATATTGAAGGTCTGTCCTTGAGGATAAAAAGCTGTGAAATTTTGTCCTTGACAATAATTTCCTGTTAATTTATAAAGGTCTAATTAATTAGTTATGGATTAATTAATTGATAATTAAGAATTAATTTAAATTATAATTAATGGATATTAATTAAATAATAATTAGTAATTAATTAATTAAGTGATTAATGATTAATTAAGAATTAATTAATTAATTAATTAGGGTTAATTAATTAAGTAATTAAACATTAATTAATTTATAAATAGTAGTTAATTAATTAATGATTAAGAATTAATTAATTAATTAATTAAGGTTATTTAATTTATAATTAATTAAGTAATTAAGACAAATTAATTTATAATTTATGATCAATTAAGCAATTAATTAAGATTAATTAATTGTTAATTAAGGCTTAATTAGTAATTTATTAAGGAATGATTAATTTTTAAATCAAGTTTTATTAATAAATAATTAGAGTTATTAACTAAAAATTAAAGGATAATTAATTAGTTTAAGATTAATTAATTGACAAGAGGTTAACTAAGAAGTGATTAATTAATAAATGATTGTGATTAATTAATAATGATTGGTTAAGCAAGGTAAAGTGATTAATTTTTAGGTAATTAATTTAAATTGAATTTATTTAGATTAATTATATTATGAATTAGAGATATGCTTGCATTGGATGATTGTTTTGAATTGAATGTCTGGATTTGGTTGATATCTATTGGATGATAGTCTGAGATATTCTGTGATGAGATATTGTATATATCTGTGATAGATGTTTGTTGTTATCTGTGAATAATGTTGTGTGAATTCATGATTAAAATTGAATTGAATTGTTTAAATCTTTAAACAACTTGACCTCTAAAATGGCATTTGGATTTCGATGAGACCAGGATCGGGAATCAAGTTTGATATTCCGAAAACCACATCGATCCAAGTTAAACATTAGGTCGTGACATCTTAAAGTGAAGATCGAGATGGATTTTCAGAGTGCAAGGGTTATTGTCGTTAACTCTGAGGGTGATTCCAAAATGAGTATAACGAAATAATGCCTTCGATTTCGTTCGAACCCGGAACAAACTTGTATGGATTGAATGCTTTCAGCACAACGTCAGGTGGACGATGAGCATTCTAAGAGATGTGTTCTATAAAGGTAATCATAGCGTCAAGCCTCATCAACCGGGAGTGGCTAAAACAGGGGAGGTGCAGCAAGGCTAAGTGGGTCATACCCAAGCAGGACAAGATTTTCCCCTGTCTAGAAGTCCCTTATTATTTCGGCTGTGTGGGCAATTGTTGGCCACAACTGCGGGGTTGTCTTGTTCGGAACTGTCTAGTAAGGGATGGTTCCGGCTTTGTATTGTAGGAAATCGGGATTGGTCCTCGGTACGGTGATCTAGGCCCCGTACTATGACGGGCGGTACCCCAGTAGCCCTACCATTGATGGAAACTCATTATCCAATAAGTGCCCTCGGATTTGGTTGTATACCTATGTATGCTGGAATTTAATAAATGTAACATTTTCGGCTATTTTCTATTTACTTGAAAACCCTAGACCCTATTATAATATCACTGGATTTCCTATCAAATGTTTTGGTCAGCGTAAGGTAAAAACTTACCGTGTTTATATGTGGGAAGTCTTACGTGATACCTTTTGTTTTCAAATGATTTTAAAGTTAAACAACTTTAACCTGTTTACTCACAGCAGACCCGTGTCTGACCCGGAGTTTATTTTGTTTTTCATAAACTCTTGGGTACTCAAATTTTTATGAGTAGCCAAGTGATCAGGTTGGGATTGTCAAATGTTTTTGGAAGCTGGAGCTGGAGACCAGACGTACCTATCTATCTATCCGCTGTAGTGACATTTTGATGTTGTATTTTGGGTTGTATGGTTTGGCAGACTCTTTTAAATGTCTTATGTAATGAAGTCGTATTATTTTGTGTACTCTGATATGTAAAACTATGTAATGGATATGTGTAATATTATATTTTGTTCCGTTTTCCTGTGAGATTCTGATGTTGTTGTTCTTTTCTTTCTATCTTATATATGCAAAACACACACACACACACATATATATCTGCATGCGCGCGCATATATGTGTGTGTGTGTGTGTACGTGTGTGTATGTATATATGTATGCTTGTATGTATATATTATGTGTATGTGTAAATTAACGGCCAAGTTATGTGTACATAAATAAAATTTTGTTTAATAAATGTTTGTGTCTGCGCTCTTGTGTGTAGTTGTAAATACAAGTGCATGTTAATTAAAAGAATTATATATATATATATATATGTGTGTGTGTGTGTGTGTGTGTGTGTGTGTGTGTGTGTGTGTGTGTGTATAATTGGGTTGCAATTAAATTTAATGTTTTTAATTGTCATGCCTGAAATAGAAAGGGAAGAAGAAGATTAGAATATCTAACGTAACATATGAGTGAATATATATTTAAACACGTACCTTTGATCTTGCCAATTGCTGAGACGTTCGTTGTTAATAATCTCCTCCTTTAAATTCAAATTCTTTTTCCTTGAATAGAGGTTGCAAGTCTCACCTCTTGGCTTCACTAACTTTTCTTTTAGTTTGAAAGAGATGGAGCCTAAGTTTTCTATTTGTTATTCCCTATAAGGGTTAGAGAGAGAAATATACTCGTAGACATTTTGGGCCATGGATAAAAAAAAAATCCCTTTCTCTCTTTCTCTCCAATCACAAATTCATTAAAATAAATCAAAACTCAATCCCCCTTTCCTTTTTTTGCATGGCCAACTACCCTTTATGAGTTATATGCTTGGGTCTAACTAAAGTAATTAATTAATTCATTTAAGCGATGTTGTAACAACCCTATATATTTGTGGTTTAATTAAAAAATAAAATAATGATTTAAAGTGTAAATTTAAATAAGAAGTTTGATTTTGTTAAATAATAAATGAATTCTTTATAATGCGAATTCTAAAGTTTGCTAATATTGGTGATTTAATATACGAAGTTAATTTTTTATTTAATGTATAAATAAATCCATTTATTATGTAATAGAGAATTTGTTTTATATCTTTTATTTTTAATAAAATATGTTTTAAAAAATAATGAACTCCTTTTAATAATAAACAGAAACTTTTCATTTGATAAATATTTAGAAGTCATATTTTATTTTAATTTATTTTGTTTTATGTTTTAAATACTTAGTATTTGATTTATAAATCCATTCAAGTGTAAGAATATATGAAATAATCATTAATTTCATTACTGGGTTGTAAATTAATTAGTGTGGCCCAAAACTTATTAGTCTATTTTGAGACGAGAAGAACTTCTCAAATACCGATTCCTGTACGTTGCTTTTACCCTCATTCTGGTTTGCAGTAAACTAAAATTTAGAAACTAAAAGAAAGCACTTATTCCTTTTTCTAACCCTAAAATCAAAATTCAACCAAGTTCGCTTGCAAATTAGATTAACTTGAAGCTCCTGATTCAGGTAAAAGCATTAGAACCCTATTCTCTTCTAATTAGACATTTACTTCAGATTATAGATTGTTGAATTTGGTTTCAGTTGCTGTTTTGACGAAATAATTCTAGGATTTTGGCTGAAACAATAGCTTGCTACTGTTATTCACTAGCAAATACTCACAACTATTTCTAATTCTAAAATTATTTGTTGAATTGGTTGTTTCATTGAATTGTTGTTGAATTGACTGCTAATTCTTGAAATATTTACATGTTTCAGTTATGCTACTTACTGCTTTGATGAAACCCTTACTATATGACCATTTGAATCATGATATGTTGCTAAATATAGGCTTGCATGTCGCTAGAAATAGTGCCCTATGAGTTAGACGCATCCGTCGTCGGATAATCCACAACTACGAACCACCGGGGTGCACCAAAATCGCATGGGGTTTCACCCAAGAGATGCAACCGGTGGACTAGTTCTCATGAACCGAGGCATCGGTTACGCACCTGCCAGAGCCCTAGGTGATGGTTTCATGCTTCATGATTGCCGTTTCGACCGCTTGTTTGCCCGTTTGATCTTTGATGTCTTGTGTTCTATTTCTAATGCCTAGTTTGTGATGATTTGGATGTGTGTTCTCAAGTGTAATTATAGAATTGATGAATTCATTCGACGATATAATACCATAGAAATACAACAATGGATTCTTTAAGACACACTCACGTTTTATTATACATTTCTAAGCTAGTGTTTCAAAAGAAGTATTTTCCGATTCAGACATTTTCCAAATTATTTCAAGTATGCACATATTTTTAAAAAAGGTATTTGGAACATATTTATGGATATATATAAAATGTATCTAATTATAAAATCAATGGTTTTAAATGGGTTCGACCAATGTTTTAAAATTGTATTTATAAACAACAATGTATAGATTTACAAAGGCTTTCTAAAATATATGTATATATTCTGGTGTATAAAAGAATATTTTTTAGAAGGATTTCATGTAAACTATTTTAAAATTATATAACATCAATTGAATGAGGAATTGATTTAAAAGTTTTAATAAAACGAGTGGCATGAAACGCTTGCGTTTGTTTCACTAGTTAATTCTTGGACTTGTTCGAATGAAGATTTATTTTGCACGAGTGAGATTTTGTGATCACATAGCAAATAATTAAGTAACGCTAAGTGGTTACGTTACATTGCGATATACTTTTCTAGTTACTAACTGATAGTAGATCACACTTATCGAGTGGAAGTTACTAACTTATAGGAAACATTTAAGTAAATCCGAGTAGTTATGGGACATATGGTCATTACTTGAATGATTAATTGTAGAAATTATTTAACACTTATTTCGTCAAGTTTTAGACTCATCCTTGGGTGATCTATTTTATGCAGATTTTATGTGTTTTCAAGCCCATCTGATGTTACTCATTTACAAATGAGTTATTACTTGAGATGTGCTTTTAGTTGTATTGACATGCGAAGGGTTTGTCTATTAGGCTAGCAATTGATGACGGCGAGCGATGTGCTCATATATGGTGTTGACTTGCGATGTGTTTATCTTATAGTCGACTAGCGAAGTTCTTATTTAATTACATGCAATACGATGATGATTACTGATTTGCGAAGCGTTTGTCGTTTGCTTCCATTTATGGTTGTAAATTTCTATACTCTTATTAATGGTTGATGTCACTTTGATGTTGGTTTGAATGAGCATAACTTAACCTTAAGACATGAAGTTTTATGTGAAGCATTAGTAGATTTGTGAAGTATAGTCTATGAAATTTTATCCTTGATGTTTATTCGAGTTCATCTTCATCATCATCATCATCATCATCATCATCATTACTACTACTACTACTACTACTACTACTACTACTACTACTACTACTACTACTACTACTACTACTACTACTACTACTACTACTACTACTACTACTACTACTACTACTACTACTACTACTACTACTATTATTATGGACTCACCTTTTATGATAATTAGAGATAGTCTTACTCGTGTGTTATTTTAATGCTCGGGTAAGACTAAGACTTTGCAGGTAGTAAGGACTTTTTGTTTTGGACTTAGGCTAGATTGGGTAGAAGTTTATGCTAGTTATCTACATATTTCTTTAGTTCATTTTGAAATGTTGACTTATATATGGATACATATTATTTGAGATGTAGAATAATTTTCTACTTGGTGATGTACTTTAGTGTTTATGTATGCGGGTTTATGTGAGTCTAGTTCACTTCTTAGTTGACTCACTTTATGTCATATGATATGCCATGTTTTATATTTTTCAATGTGATTTGTGATTCTGTGTTTGTGATGTTTTATATTTTATGAATCATAATAAGCTACTTTACTATTGTTTTGTGTCTGAATCATATATGTTGAATTCCTCTCCATAAAAAGAATAAATTCATATAATTTAACGTATTCGATACTCGTCCAAAATGATATTACGGATAGTCTCTCTTAAATAGCCTAATTCTCCACATTAGCAGACGATATTACTTATTAATATCCATTGTTTATGGGGGCATAAAGGTGGAGCATTACAGTTCGTATTAAAGCAAGATTTAGAACAATATAAGATATGAGAAACACGAATCTTGGCCTAGATAGACTTAGAATCCCATCACTTGGGTGTGCAGGTAGATGCTACCTCTTTCTAGCAGTAGAATATGTAGTTGTAAAGGATATTATGGGAATGTATTTTTATTATTTCTCTCTTATAGTTATGTTGTTGTATCTCATGTGTGGCAAAAGTGAGATATATCTGGAGGTAGGAATACTCGTTCTGACTCAGGGTCATCTAGTATTCCCAAACAATAGGGAGTATTCTTTACTTCTGAGCAAGTTTTGGAGTTTGTTCAAGCAGTTCAGACTCCTAGTGCATCACCCCCTCATCCTCCCATCCACCGTTCATCTTTCGCCTCATGTGCAGTGATTTAGTTCACCTTAGATGGAACGGATACCAAAGGAGTCATAGGAGTTCAGGCTCGCCTAATGACATGCGAGAAGATATTTACTCGCATTAAGTTGTGAGGTGGTCATAAAGTTCGGATGGCATCGAGCCAGCTACAGGAGAGAGCTTTGGATGGGTGTGACTTGTGTGTGGGAGAGATAGATGAGGCAAAGTTGACTTGGGAGGAGTTTAGAGCCTGTTTTGAGTTGAAGTTCAAGCCTGAGGCGGAGAAGGCAACCTTAGCCCGAAGATTCATTGACTTAAAGCAAGGAAGCGCCTCAGTTTCAAAGTATGTAGCTACATTTAAGTCCTTATCAAAGTATGGATTGGAGCTTATCGACACACCACTGCATAAGAATCAAAAATTTGTATATGGATTGAAGAAGCCTTTGAGGAGGGCACTCCTGACTCAACTTGAAGTTTCATTCGAGAAACTTGTGGATTCTGCACTTAGACTTGAGAAGACAAAGAAGGAGAATAGCATGAAGACCCTCAGCCAAAGAAGTAATTCAACCATAAGAGGAAGGCGCCGCAAGCCAAGCAGAAGTCCGGAGTTCTAATAAAGAAGGAGAAATAGCAATATTCCAACTACAACAATCAAAGGCGTGCTTTAGGCGAGTGCTTCAACTATGGAGCCAAAGATCCGATCGTCAAGAATTGCCTAAGGCCCAAGATGTGTCGCTGCTGCAAGAAGGAAGGCTATTTAGATTCTACTTGTCTGCTTGCACCTAAGAAAGCAGTTGGAGGTCCTGGATAGCATTAGGCAGCTTCTCTCTCCTTTTTCTATTCTTAGGATTTATTTCTTTAGTTTAGGATCCTATCCTTGGGTTCGATCAACATGGATGCTTTTTAGTCACCCATGTCGAGCGAGTTGTTAGTGTTATCTCTTTGGATATTGGGTGTTAGAGTCTTTCCTTAGGAATGAGTAGTAAATATTATTGCATGGTGGAAAATTAGTTGATAATCTTCCACGATAAGTGATTGGTTTCTTGTTATGATGAATGCGTATTTTTGCATTATTGGTTTTATTTGGACGATGATTGAAGTATGTATATAATATAATTTGAGTGAGATTTGAAAAATAATATATGAATACTTAAGTAAGTTAATGCATATCATAAACTATAATATATGGACGAAGTATTATGGTTGCTAAAAATAGACGAGCTAAGTTAATGTATGGTCTTTAAATATAAATATTTTCATGTAAGAAAATATAAGGTTTAAGAAGGAAATTTATTATGAAATTTATTGTATAGAGTAATTAAAAGGATTAAGAATTTATTTCAATTGTTGAATTATCCATTGAGGTTTAAGAATCTTGGTCAATGTGGTGCACATGGATCGATAGATATTTCCTAAATACTTAAATGAGACATTGAGACATGGTAAAAAAACTTATTTTATGTCTAGAAGTATATATATTATTTTATTTAGAGCTACATATTGCATGTGAAGTAATTTTCTTCTTTGTGTAACTTATTTTGTTTTCTTTATCAGATATTAGTAATGGAAATTTAACTTTTGACTTTTTGAAAATGAGATTTCTAAATAAAAAAAAACTTGTTTAAGAATTATAATTAAGAAGATTAGTAGTTTAAATAAACATTTTGGGATAAATTAAAATTTTCAAATAGAGCAGTTGTTGAACACTTCTTTAAAAGGCGCTGAAATAAAAATACAACATCTTTGATTGCTAAATCCATTTTTGGTGAATCTTTTTAGGATGAAAAGATAATTCTATAAGGAATAACTTCCTTTTTGATCATTTTTCCAGATTTTGAAATTTTTTGGGTCAAATACATGCTTTAAATAGAGCTATAAACTCTTGCCTATCGAATTTTTCTGAGCTAAAACCTGAATTTATTTTAATCATAACTTCTGAACCGTTGATTCGACTTCAGTATACTTATGCTTTCTGGAAGCTATAGCAGTGGGGAAAAAACTTTTTTCTATGAGTTTTGTCATTCTATTATTTGTTAGACGCTGATTTGTCAAAGGATTTAGAAAATAGAAAAGTTTTCGGTTTTGGAAAATATTGAAGTTGCCAATAATAGTTGAGCATGCATGTCATTTTCTTTGGTTAATAATGAAAAAGAGAATTAAGTTTTATTTTTCAATTTTATTTTGGGTTATTAATAACAATATTTTGATGAAGCAATGCGTTGTGTTTAGAAGAATAACATGGTTGTTGAACGTACCTCAATGATTTGTTTATGATGTTTGATGGTGGAACTTTAAAATTTTAGTAAAGAAGCATTTCTAAACTTTAAATGTTTTATAGACTTTCTCAAATATGAAATTGTGGGGACGTAATTTATTGAAGGAGGGAAGTTTGTGATGACCCTACATTTTTGTCATTTAATTAAAAAAGTAATGATTTAAATTGTATATTTAAATAAGTGGTTTGATTTTGTTAAATAATAAATGAATTCTTTAGAATACAAATTCTAAAAATTGATAATATTGATGAACCAATATATGAAGTGAATCTTTTATTTAGTGTATAAATAAATCCATTTATTATGTAATAGAGAATTTGTTTTGTATGTTTTATTTTTTGTAAAAGACGTTTTCAAAAAAAATTAATAAACCATTTTTAATAATATATAGAAACTTTTCATTTGATAAATATTCAAGAAGTCATATTTTATTTTTATTTATTTTGATTTATGTTTTAAATACTTAGAATTTGATTATAAATGCATATAAGTCTAAAAATATATGAAATAATCATTTATTTCATTATTAGGTTCTAAATTTATTAATGTGGCCCAAAAACCATTAGCCTATTTTAAGATGAGAAGAATTTCTCAAATAACGATTCCTATACGTTGCTTTCACCCTCATTCTAGTTTATAGTAACTAAAATTTAAACACAAAAAGAAAGCAATTATTCCTCTTTCTAAACCTAAAATCCAAATTCAATCAATTTATCTTGCAAATTAGATTAATTTGAAGCTATTAATTCAAGTAAAAGCATTAGAACCCTATTCTCTTCTAATTAGATATTTATTTCAGATTATAGATTCTTGAATTTGGTTTCACTTGTTGTTTTGATGAAATACTTCTAGGGTTTTGGTCGAAATAATAGCTTACTGCTGTTATTTATTGGAAAAGTATACTCACAACTATTTCTAATTTTGAAATTATTTTTTGAATTGGTTGTTTGATTGAATTGTTGTTGGTTGATCACTAATTCTTGAGATGATTACATGTTACAGTTAGGGCCACTTATTGTTTTGATGAAACCCTTGTTATATGATCATTTGAATCATAATATGTTGATGAATACAAGCTTGCATGTCGCTAGAGATAGTGCTCTATGATTTAGAAGCGTCCACGCTAGAAAACCCCGGCTGACGGACCACGGGGAGACACAATAATGGCCTGGGGCTTCACCCAGGCAACGCAACCGGTGGATCGGTTCTCGTGAACCGGTGCACCAGTTACACACCTGAGTAGAGACCTAGGAGATGGTTGTCGTTTCGATTGCCCATTTTCCCAATTGATCTTTGGTGTCTTGTGTTTTATTTATAATGCCTAGCTTGTGATGATTTAGGTGCGTGTACTTAAGTGTAAATTATTGAATCGATTTGAAGATATAATACGATAGAAATACAACTATGGGTTCATGAAGACACACTCACGTTTTATTATACATTTCTAAGCTAGTGTTTCCAAAAGAAGCATTTTCTAATCCAAACGTTTTCCAAATTATTTCAAGTATGTATAAATTTTTAAAAATGGTATTTGGAATATATTTATGGATATATATATATATATATAATATTTAATTATAAAATCAATGGTTTTAAATGGTTCGGACCAATTTTTTAAAATTGTATTTATAGAAAATAATGTAGGGATTTAAAAAGGCTTTCTAAAAGGATAAATTATTATAATTCTACATATTTGCCCAAAGTAATATTACAGATCGTCGATCCTAAACAACCTTATTCTTCACATTAGCAGACGATGTTACTTATTAATATCCTTTATTAATGAGGACATAAATGTGGGGCATTATACTAATTTTTCATTAAATCAATATATAATAATTTTACACTGTTTTAGTTAATTTTAACGCTTCAAATAATTAAAATGTAATGAAAAATCTGTACAACATTTGTAGTAAATTTATCATTAATTTATAACATTTATAAATTAATTTAAAATCGGCTAAACGTGGAAATAGCAAATAATATAGTTTTGCAGGCTCGTGATGTAAACTCGTTCCTTAGTCATTATAAATACCATTTAAACACTTGTTGCTACACGAACCTGGTTATAGTATAGTATTGGGCGGAAGTTCATCGCTTATAGATCATTTAGGCGGAATTCAATTCATACTAAGCTACACCTTGCAACGATACTTTGTACGCATATTATTTTCATCAACACCGTACCACTCTGATATATGGAGTTTGGTTAATGGTCAAGAAACTCTAGTTATTCATTCATTTAATTACATAGACAATTTTAAAAAAATTAGTTTAATTTGATGTTTTCTCTTAAAAGAGATTTTGAATTTAAGTAGATTCTAATTACGATGATACTAACCTTCTACAACGAAGGAAACAAATCCTCCTTTTGGTATTGTTTCACTTTAAGTGGTATAACATATACCTAACCGTGGTCGTAATATGACCTCTAGTCATGCGATTGATCATAGTTAATGTCGACATGGGCAATATATCGGTCAAGGAGCGTTATGCGATATACTAAAATGTCATAATAATATTGGGGAGATATCGGGGTAATATTGGCACAATTATTAGCAAGCAGTACAAAATATGATGATAGTAAAAGATGTAAATATCCACATAATTAATTTAAAAAATGTTTAGGTATACATACATACATACATACATACATACATATATATATATATATATATATATATATATATATATATATATATATATATAATGTGCAAACACAATGTAAATTATTACTATAGTATGAGATATGCACCTTTTCTAGTTAATAACGATATTAGCTATTATCATCGATATTTATGCCTAATATAGGTGTAATATCGCTTATATATCAGAGAATATCGATGATGTATCGCCGTAATAACATTAAACGATATTCTAAGTTATATTTCACAAAAATATCACTTGAAGAATGATATTGATATATCAACGGTATTATTTGATATTAGCTATTAGAGTTAAAGTACAACCTGTTTACTTAATATCCACAGTGCCAACTTTATTTTCTTGATAAATTTTGACTAGGAACGTTTAAGTTATAAATATTTAAATATTGATACATTACTCATGGTTATGAACACTTTCACAACTGCTGTCGATAAAATACATCTCTTGAGGATTTTCTATATATATAATGTGCATAAAATATTATTTACATCCAATATTATAATATATATAATTGTAACGAACAGGGATTTTCGACCCTAGGGAATTGACATAAATACGTTTACTGTATAACATGCCGAATATCTGAGTGCTGGAAATACTGATTGAGGGGTAAAGAAAAAAGAGGTAGAAGAAGAAATAGAAACAACAACACATAATCTCAAAAACGCAGCAGAATAATATATAGTATATAATAACATATCTTTGTCAAAAAGAACTGTAACTGTGAATATATATACAATTATCGTAGTACAACAATCAACCAATCAATCTGGAAAGTTATAAATAACTTGTCCTCACAAATACTGAACATTCAATATAACACACACAGCGGAATATAAATCAAGTACGGGAATACGTCTCTACTATCCAGCTCGTCCCCTGAGCTCCATAGTATCCTACCCTGAGTCCGTAATACTCGATCTGACCCAAGCATTATAATAAAATAACATCCGAGTCAGTTTAGAAAACCAACGCGAGACACTCAATTTGTATTATTATTGTTATCAAAATCCTTTGAAAAATAAAGATATCTCATAAAATCACGCCATACATAAACATGTTGGGTTTTTACCTTACGATAAACAAACGTTTTATAGAAAATCCGATGATATTATAATGGTGTCTAAGTACAAATACTTATTCAAATGGCCGAAATTGTTACATTAATCAAATTCCAAAATACTAGGCTCTAAAATCAAAACCGTAAAGGCTTTAGTAGAGAATGGATTCTATACAATGACTGGGCTACTGGGGTACTGCTTGTTACAGTATACCTCTAGAAAAATATATCGAAGACCTTGCCAGGATCCCCTGCCAACACAAGACCGGCTGTTATCCCATTTTCGGTCAAAACTGGAACATCAATGTTATGTGCGTTTCCACCACGACCGAACCAAGAAGCAGCCAACAAGCGTATATAAGTCTGGGGTTTCGCTCATGACTCAAGTATAAAAGTCCATTCGGTATCAAAGGTTTAAAGTTTCATTCGGCAATGTAGAGCGAAGTCTCATTCGGCGTTCAAGATGCCTTGGTTCATCCGGCGTTCCCAATACAAGAGCTCATTCGGCACTCCCAAATATAGAAGCATTCGGCATTCCCAACTCATCACCGAACCAACTCCACTTCCCTTCCTAGCCGAACCAAACACACTTCCATGTACTACCGAACGAGCTCCACCGAATCACCTCCACCGGACCAAGCTCCACCGGTCCAAACCCACACCGAACCAACCCACACCGAACCAGACTCCACTCAACCTACCATCGGACCAACACTCCACTCAACCTACCACCGGACCAACACTCCACTCAACCTACCACCGGACCAACCTACCACCGGTCCAACCATCCCAGCTACGACTGAACCAAACTCCGCCGAACCAGATGTGCCAGGCTAGATTGCTTCAGCTCAGGCCCACCGGCAGCTATATACATTCAGGAACCCTGCCCCCAGCCTCACTCTATAAATAGAGGGGCAGGGGTACAACAATGGCAGACAAGTTTGAGAGCTCTAGCACGGAAGGAACTTTCAAACAACTTTCATATACCATTAACCAAAGCTTTGTACTTGTAATCTGAAGAGAAAAAGGAGAATAACATATAAAGTGGACGTAGGCACGTTCTAGCCGAACCACTATAAATCTATGTGTCTTTTACAGTTTAGTCCCTGTTTTTTTATATATTTGCATAAATCACCGAAACCACTAAGAACAACATAAAATCAGCTAAATCATACGACTTGGAGGTGTTTGCCCATTTTTTGCGCAAACATTTTTGGTGCTTTCACTGAGAATTGAACTCAGGGACCTACCGCTTGGAAGTTGAATTTGAGAGTTTAGAGATTCAGATTGGAAGAGTCATGGCGAGACAATCAAGCAGAAGGCCAAGGCCAGAGCAGAGTCAACAGGAAGGGAGTCAAGAGGCTTTCTCAAGAGCAAACCAAGCTTCAGCCTTCATCACCATGGACGAGATGGAGGCTATGATGAGAAGAGAAGAAGAGATGATCCAGAACTTGCTTCAGCAAATTGGGCAACTTGGAGCACAAAACCAAGGAGCAACTGGAGTTCAGAACGGAGCAGGACCATCTGGCGTAGCACCAGAGCTAGGGGGCACTCACGCAGAGCATGTTGATCCGACCCCGGGAAGAGAGATGGGGGCATCCGAGCCACCTGGTAGCAATAGAGGAATGAACGTTCAGCCAGGGAGACATACACATGAAAACTCCCGCAGACTCGGGGGGCAGGTCGAAGGCAGTGAACGAGGACTACATCTTGGAGACAATGACAGATTAGCAGAGATGGTTAGAAGAGCTATGAGATGCGGTTTAGTAAACAGAGACTTGGAAGACGTAAACAGGAGTCCTTTTTCTTCTGCGATTAGGATGGCTAGGAACCCACCAGAATTCAAGCTACCATCAGTAGAGATGTACGATGGGAGGACAGACCCTGCGGTCCATCTTACTAAGTATATGAGGCACATGGAAGTGCTGGGGGCATCACAGGAGATCATGGCCCGGTGCTTTCCACTGTATTTGACGGACATTGCAGCGTTATGGTTTAGGCAACTGGAGAGCGGCTCCATAGGAACGTGGGCAGATTTAACTGAGAGATTCATGAGGCAATTCAGGGTTCATATTGCGAGACCCAAGAATGTGATGACTTTGGCAACCTTGAAGCAGAAAACTAGAGAGACTTTGAGGAGCTTTCTAACGCGATTTAATGCGGCGGCAGCATCAGTGGATCGACCAGATCCATCTATGGTCATGATGGCGGCTGTATCTGGGATAGCTGATAGTACAGAGTTAAAGAATTCATTAACCAAGACCCGCCTATGAATCTGGGAGAGTTCTATCATGAGGCTGAAAAGTTTCTGCGTTTGGAAGATGCTAGTGCAGAAAGAGAGGAAGAAGATGATGTTTACGCAATCAAGAGCGGAAAACCACCTGGAAAGGTGCGGAGACTAGCAAAGGAAAGAGAAAGGCTGAGGATAATGATGACAGGACAAAGCGGCTACGAAGAGAGCCACGATTCACCACCTATTCAGAGCTGAATGAGAGTTTGGAGCGAATCTACCAAGATACACGAGAGCAAGTTCCATACCGTAGACCAATACGAAGGGACCCCACTGTTGACGAGAGAAAGTCAGACAAATATTGCTTATTCCACGAACTGAACGGTCATAACACCAATGATTGCAGGCATCTGAAGGATGAGGTGGAGGGGCATATTCGGAACGGTATGTTACTTCGGTATGTGAGGAGGTGAACTCCAGCAGTGGAGCCGGAACGACAACCGTCTACATCAGCCAGGGGTGGCCCTGCACAGGGACACCATTTGATTATCAATTGATTAAGAAAATAACGAATGAGTGGCAAAACTCCACACCGACACGAATAAGTTATTGACACATGTACGGGACCGCGAACGATCCTCAGGCATGCTCTGACACAACTATAAACCACGTCGATGTGGATGTTTGCACTCGGACGTCACTGTTTCATTTTTTGCTTTTTGTATGCTGAATTTAATTTTGTCGGACACTTTTGCTTTGAAACTCTTCAGTTGAATGAATATTTGGTTTTGATAGCTAAGCTACTTACACATGTACGGGGCCACGAATGGTCCTTAGGCATGCTCTGAGATGGCGATAAACCACCCTGACAAACGATCCGGGGACCCACTCGAACGTGAACCTGGTATCGACAATTCCAAGCCCCCCGAGCACACTTATTCGCCTCCAACAGGCACAAAATCGATCCAGAAACTCACTCGAACGTGAACCTGGTATCGATAATATTACGCCCCCCCAGGCACATTTACTTGCCTCGAACGGCACCCGACCTCGAATGGTCACAACTCGCCTCGAACGGCACCCGACCTCAAACGGTCACAACTCGCCTCGAACGGCACCCGACCTCAAACGGTCACAACTCGCCTCGAATGGCACCCGACTGCGAATGGTCACAACTCGCCTCGAACGGCACCCGACCTCGAACGGTCACAATTCACCTCGAACGGCACCTGACCTCGAACGGTCACAACTCGCCTCGAACGGCACCCGACCTCGAACGGTCACAACTCGCCTCGAATGGCACCCGACCGCGAACGGTCACAACTTGCCTCGAATGGCACCCGACCTCGAACGGTCACAATTTGCCTCGAATGCCACCTGACCTCGAACGGTCACAACTCGCCTCGAACGGCACCCGACCTCGAACGGTCACAACTCGCCTCGAACGGCACCCGACCGCGGACGGTCACAACTCGCCTCGAACGACACCCGACCTCGAACGGTCACAATTCACCTCGAACGGCACCTGACCTCGAACGGTCACAACTCGCCTCGAACGGCAGAAATCACCTCACCTCGAATGGCTCGATCACGAACGGTCGTCATTTGAGGTCCGCCACTTGACCGCGCACGGTCGCACTTCGCCTCGAATGGCTCGATCCCGAACGATCGTCATTTGAAGTTAGGCGCTTGACCATGAACGGTCGCACTTCATCTCAAATATCTCGATCCCGAACGGTCGTCATTTGAGATCACATAAAACTATAAATTCCTTTGCAGGACATCAACAGGACATGAACATCCAGCTCATGGCATTACAAAACACGCCTTCCTACCGCAAGGCAGATTTTGGGGGGCAAAGTGTTATCCCATTTTTGGTCAAAACTGGAACATCAATGTTATGTGCGTTTCCACCACGACCGAACCAAGAAGCAGCCAGCAAGCGTATATAAGTCTGGGGTTTCACTCATGACTCAAGTATAAAAGTCCATTCGGTATCAAAGGTTTAAAGTTTCATTCGGTAATGTAGAGCGAAGTCTCATTCGGCGTTCAAGATGCCTTGGTTCATCCGGCGTTCCCAATACAAGAGCTCATTCGGCACTCCCAAATATAGAAGCATTCGGCATTCCCAACTCATCACCGAACCAACTCCACTTCCCTTCCTAGACGAACCAACCACACTTCCATATACTACCGAACGAGCTCCACCGAATCACCTCCACCGGACCAAGCTCCACCGGTCCAAACCCACACCGAACCAACCCACACCGAACCAGACTCCACTCAACCTACCACCGGACCAACACTCCACTCAACCTACCACCGGATCAACACTCCACTCAACCTACCACCGGACCAACCTACCATCGGTCCAACCATCCCAGCTACAACCGAACCAAGCTCCTCCGAACAAGATGTGCCAGGCTAGATTGCTTCAGCCCAGGCCCACCGGCAGCTATATACATCCAGGACCCCTGCCCCCAGCCTCACTCTATAAATAGAGGGGTAGGGGTACAACAATGGCAGACAAGTTTGAGAGCACAAGCACGGAAGGAACTTTCAAACAACTTTCATATACTTGTAACCAAAGCTTTGTACTTGTAATCTGAAGAGAAAAAGGAGAATAACATATAAAGTGGACGTAGGCACGTTCTGGCCGAACCACTATAAATCTATGTGTCTTTTACAGTTTAGTCCCTGTTTTTTTATATATTTGCATAAATCACCCATCACTAAGAACAACATAAAATCAGCTAAATCATACGACTTGGAGGTGTTTGCCCATTTTTTGCGCAAACACCGGCCTACCCCTAATCTGTATAGTATCGAATATGTTATCACCCGGGTGTTCCCATCCTTAATCGAGCGCTTACTTTTCCATGCATAACCATATCCATAATTTATAATATCCGAGGGTGTCTAGAAAGGTGATAAACTTATCCTAATTGGGTGTGACCCATTTAGCCTTGCTGCATCTCCCCTATTTTAGTCATTCCCAGTTGAAGAGGCTTGAGGCTAACGTTTACCTTTTAGAATGACATTAATTCTTGGAATGCTAACACTGCCTTCCAGGCAACGATGCAGTGATAGCATTCGTTCACACAAGTTATCTTTGGTTTGGACAAACCGAATCACCATCTTTGTTATCTTTACGATATTCATTCGTAATGCTCTAATCGGATTAAAGTATTTTTCAGATAATTAAATCTGATCCCGATCTCTTCGAAACGATCAATGAATTTGGCCAGTATTTGATAGTCGGTTAGTTAACTATCAAATAACATCCATAAGTAGTCATTAGACCCATATTACAATTTTTTCCAAAATGTTCATTTCAAAAAACCCATACAAAGATATATATTCAAATTCCTTTCCATGTTCCAATATTTGAAAACAATTTCAAATATTTAAATCCATAACAGGTATTTTCCAAACCATCTCAACACTTAGAAATATTTCCAAGTTTCCATTTTAGTACTTAGGAAAACATTGTAAGTCTTATTTTCCAAAATCATTTCAAATATCAACGCTTAAGAGAATATTTCGTAACTTATTTTTGCGTCTCCGGAATCATTAATAAATTCCCTTTTACAATTTCCAAAATGCAGTATACTTATTTATAACCTCATTCAACAATTTATAACTTCTTTTATGAATTAAGATTTCATTTTTGAAGTTCCCATATTCAACATTTTGAAATTCCATTGCCTCTAAATCCTATATAAAATTCCTCTCCTAAAAATCATATCCATTTATAAGCCCTGTTTACAAATCTCGAGAGAATTTATAAATAAAATTTTCAATCACTTCAAAACTCTATATATGTATATATGATTAGTATTTTTAAAAGAATAATAATTTATTTTTAAAAAAAGTTTAAGTAACTATTTAAAATATCAAAATTCTTTAATTAGAACATCAATAATTCGATTTCCAAATCATTTTTAAATAAAACAAATTGATTTCCATAGCTGATTATAAAAATTAGAATTTATTTCAATTAATATTAAATATTTAAAAAATCCATTTTCCAAAGTATTTCAATACTAACTAACTTTAAATTACATATTTTAATAAATAAAAATTTCTTTTTCTTTAAAAAAAACTTAACTTCTTAATAAAATATATTTTTAAAATTCCAATAACCAAATTTCAATTTATAAATCCCTCTCGATTCACAATACATGATTCCATTCTGATTCCCTAACCATCCTGACTTTTTAAAATAGAATCCAGTATTTATCCCAAAATCCTATTTTCATATCTCTATATATATTCACACTGTGAAAATTATATTCCAATTTATCAATTGATTTCATTTCCCTTACTTATTAACATCCTATATAAACTTATAACTCATTTGAGTTTCAGTTGTTTACAAAACTAACCCCATTTATAAAATCCCATTTTGTAAATCTATTTCTTAATAAATTCCATTTATTTCACAAATCTATTTAAAATATCGATTTCAACTCCTTTTCATATATTCTACAAATATCATTTAAAAATCCATCGTCTAAAAAAGCTCTATATGAATTATTTTAAAATCTCTATTGAAAATATTTTTTTGAATAGTTAAGTATAACCAAAATCAATTATTGCTTTTTCCAAATCAATTTCTCTAAAAATAATCCAAATGTTGGTATAATATTTTTATATTCAAAATCTCCTTTTAAATCCTTTCAAATTTCAAAAATAATATTTGTGGTATTTAAAATACCAAAATCTAAGGTCAGTGCTACTATAGCATCAAATAATTCACATCAAAACAATAATCTATAACAGACTATTTTAACACATCATATATTATTATATATGAAAAACAATCAATATAAATTTGAGGAATCTAGTTGGATCCCTCCAACCTATTTCCATGCATCCATGGATGCTAGATAACATTAAAATAACAATCCCACTTCGAGGGAGATATTGCGGTATATAGGGTCATCCGCTACTATGCGGGGCATATAGGGTCTCATCCGCTCCAATGGTGGGAAATATATTCAACTACTAACATTTATACTACTATATAAATAATAAACATCCAATTGGTAATAATTTAAAATTCAATCAGGCATCCAATAATTGATTTTAATTATTATAAATTAAATTCAGTAATCCAAATGAGTAGGAATTTCTCACCTTTGATTTTATTTCTATTTTTCCCAAACATCCATATTTTAATTTTTTTAAACTTCCAAATGCCTTCGAAAATTTCCAACCAGTTCCTGCGTGTAGATTTCACAGCTACGAACCAACTCGGCTTATTCCATGATTTTTGAACCTCATATAAATTTTATATGGATTAATGAACATTTTAATAAATTAAACTGAAATAACATAAATTATTAGTACTAAAAAATATATATACATACCCATCAAAACTCGCCTTCATCATACCAAACTACAATTGCAAACTTCTCCTCCAAACATCACTCTCCTGCTTCGACCCTCCTTGCCCTAGTATTTTGAACCTACGCCACTGCCTTCTGATGACCGCACGTCCACTAACGACCCACGAACCACCAACCATGCTTGCCCACTTCTGCTCGTAAGCCCCTCTATTAGACCAAAGTCGCGATCCATTTTTTTCCGTCGTCGCCACCATCCAAACAATGCGACATCGACTAGGGCAAACCATCACCATTATCTTCCACCGCGTCACCCAGATCGAACGCGGCTATCTCCCTTTGTTGTATCCAAAATCATGACCATCAGTACCCTGCTACCATGAAACCCACACGAATAACCATCATCACAGTCACGCCCCTCCTCCTTCCGCCTTGGTTGTGAACACCGTGCTCAAGCCACCAGAACATCGCGAATTCGTTGTAACATCCCGCCTTTTCGCACGATTTAAACCGACACTTGTCCCAATTCAAAGCATACGCAAGGGCGGATTGTTATGGGGTAAATAAGAAAAATAGAGAAGAAATAAAACGAAAATAGAATCTCACAGCGGAAGGATAAAATATAATAACAAATATACAGTTTCATAAACAGTTTACAAAAGCTTGATTCTTCTTTTACAATAAATATCAGAGTTACACATACCAATACAAGCAATGCAGCGGAATAGAAAGAGTGTGGTGCAATACTATATGTAAATAATACTGATTCTTCGTCTTCGTCCTCCAATGCTAAAATCTGCTATCCTGAAACGCTCGGACTGACCCAAGCGAATTTGAAAAGACAAAAACACTCGAGTCAGACTAGAAAGTCTTATATGAGTTAAATAAACAGAAATAAATATGAGTACAGTAACTCAAGAGATGCTCGGGATTTACATCTCCTAAGGATCTGTTAAACTATTTACTATGTAGTATATTGCGCTATTATAATAGTGTCTATTTATAAAATAAACTTACTTTTAAATAGCGTTAAGGCTTTACATTTTCCACCTTAACACGTAAAATGCCAATAGTCTATACAGTACCGTAATACCTCCTGATCGGGAGGCTACCAGAGGATACTCCATAGGTACGACACAAATAGAAACTCGTAGTAAAGGCTCGATATGGTAGGTGACACGGCACAACTAGGCAATGCCAGGGTAGATATACCAATTGCTATCCAGGCTGGTGGAAACGCGTAGCCGCAGTTACCGCCCACCTCGGACTAACTCCCCAAAATCAAAATATAGAAGTGGCCACTGAATCAATCCAAGTCAAAGTATAATATCGAAGAGGAGCGTCCGATCAGAGGAATGACCTCATTGGCCTGAGAATCGCTCTTGTTTTAGCCACCTTATGCCAACTCACGGGAGTTGGGTCCACGTATTTACCTTATAGGAAACGTCGCCCCAACCTACTTCATTCTGGAATCTCCACCGCGTACACGGTTAGTCAAAGTGGTTTTCGGTATCGACAGAGAGTATGTCCATATCCGATCCCGGTCTCTTTGCCAACCAATCGTTATTATAACACCGCGGTCATTTAAAAATAGTTTATACTTTAAAACCAGAATATAATCCATTTCAAAACCATAATATTACGATATCATTTCTTCTTTAAAACCCAAAAAGATTCATTTTGATATTATTTTATAAAACCCAAATCAATGATATCATTTCCCAAATATAAATCTTTTCCAAAAATTATGCCACTTTTAAAATTTATAATTCCTTGTAACCAAATATTTGAATATTAACTTTCAACATAATACTTCGAAATCCATAGTTTTTAAAACCATTACTTTCAAAACTAAATGGTTTGGATATTCAACAATATATAAAATAAGTGGTTTAACTTAAATGTTACTTTGAAAAGAAATATTTCTCGTGGCTTTACAATACATTTCTTTATTTAAAGTTAAAACCAAAATTTAATATCGCTTCAAGTTCCAAAACCATTTCAATAAATTCATATATATGTGTATATCCATTTTGAGTGTAAATATTTCAACTAAAGTTGGATTTTATTCTTTCAAATCAAATGTTCTATTAATTAGCCTTGAATATTCACATAGAATCCATAATTTATAAGACTTCAATTTCTAGTAATAAATTATATATATTTTCCAATTCAAGTTATACTAGAATATTCATTTAATTTATTTTGGGAAAATCCAATTATAAATATCATATCTTAAAATTTCCAACTTAACATTTAAACATAGGATATAAATTATCAAACTCCATTTACTAAATCTTCTTCCATTTTAATAAAGAGAATTATACACCTTTTTATTTCAAATTTTTCAACTTCATATGTATATAAATATGGAAGAAAACATTTATTCAGTAAAAAATTTAAGATTTTTATAAACCGTATTCCATCCAAAGCATAGAAATCACATTAAAAATAGTTATATGTAGACCGCGGTGCCTGTATATAGTTTTCTATCCTATGGTCAAGTGATACGGATATTTATCATTTCAATCCGCAATTTAAAAAAAATAAAACTGCGGTTGTATATCATTTCAAATCGCAATCCCGAATGAAATGTAAATGCATACTAACTTGCAGTTTAATGATATCCAAATAAAACATTCATTCAACAACACATCCATCATCCAACCACAACATCGATCAATATCAATCAATAACAATTATATATATGATCATATATAACAGGTGATAACTGGCAGTTTATTCAAATTAAATTTATCAACTATTAATCTAACAGTTTATTTAGTAATAATTTATAGAACTGTTAACTAGCAATTCATATGCAACAAAAATTTCCAACAGTCAATTAATACACAATAAATCAATTAAATTAACAGTTAAATTTAAAAAAATGCAATTCAACAGATATGAATGAAATAAACATGCCAAATACTCATAAATAAATTTCTATTCATTTCTAAAATTTATTTAACAAACATAAAAGCTTCTAGTAATTGTGAGTGGGTCAAAACACTCACCTTTTGAATTTAAATCGAATGTAAATCCGATTTAAACCCAAAATTTGACGGTCTCTAAATTTATCCAAACCAGCGTCATCAGACCCGGAATTTAATTACGATCCTAACAAAAGAAATTTCGTGTGAAACGGAGTTCGTATGTGAAAGTTATCACAATTAAACGATTTGCAATTGAAATAAAAAAAATTAAAAATAAACAAAACAAAAATAAAATACCGTGCCACATCCACCTTCCCTCGTGAAAAACGCATATGCTTCTTCTTGATTGCTAACTTTGTTCCGTAATTTTTCTTTTATTTCGATTTACTTTAATTTTCCTCCTTATTATATGAATGTATGTATTTTAAAAGGTTTGAAAGAAAAAGAAGATTTGAAAAAGAAGAATTGAAAAAAAATGATTAAAATAAGAACTGAAAATGGAAGAGAAGATCTAGATTTGAAAAGAAGAAAGTTTGAAATAGAAGTAAATTTGAAGAAGAAGAAGAATATTTGAAGAGAAAGAAAAAAAAATTAAAATGAGAGATAATAAGGAGCTTTGAGAAAAACAAGAAAAGAAGAAGAAGAAGAAGAAGAAGAAGAATAGCATGGAGGCTAGGGTTAGAGTTAGGAGAAACAAAATGTAATAGAAGAATAAGAAGTAGGTTATTTATAAGGTTAGAGTTAGGTTTAGGGACAAATAGATTTGAAAGGAGAGGCTGCTATTAATTAGAAATAAAGTGAATATGAACACTTGGTATTGAAATATAGCAAATATGAACAGTCCCTTTTTTTTTTTTTTAAAGTAGCAGGTATTAAAAAGAGGTATTTATTAATTAGAAAGAAAATGGATATGGAGGGACAAAAATAATGACACGTTTCGTTAGTTTGATTCTAAATTAATTAAGTGCTAGATACAGAAAAATTTGAATACATCATATATATATATTCATACTTTAACTGTGTGACAAAATTGCTAAACATACATCAAGTACGATTAATTGGTGACAATATATAGGAATAATCAACAATAAATGTGGATGCAATCACATAAGGATCTAATAGGGAAGGAGATAAAAGTAACAACGTTGATTAATTCCACTTTCCCACTTTAGCCAATCCAATTACAAAATTTAAAATTTTATAAAATTTCTCTCCTTTGATTTCTTAAACAATTTTAATAACTAACAACAAGTTCTATGTTAATTCAATCATTAATCATTTCGCCAATTACCAAATTAAATTTCAATTATTCGCAATAAATCAAATTATAAATTTTTCATTCCAATAAATAAAATAAATCTTGATTTTTTTTTTCCATCCTTGTTAATTCCACAACTTGTTCAATTTGAAAATCATTATCATATTTTCCAAATGTTACCTTAATTTAACACTTATGTAACGTATTATTAGATTCGTTGCAAGATTTCAATTTCAATCCCCATTTCTTAATATACTCAAATTCTGGACATTTTTATTTCCTTACCCATAAGTGTAACATTTATTGCCAATTCCATCCAAATTTAACAGGTAACCCTTAACAATGTTTTCAATCCAAAGGTTATACTTAAGTTTACGTTGTATTCTACAACTTATCATATTATGAAGAAAATTCACATTATTCCCCAATATTACCTTAATTCATATTAACTTAACATTAAATTTACTCTTCATTCTATTGTTAACCTATTAGTATTAAATAGATGAAATTAACATTGGTTTTACACTCTATTACGTAGATATCCTTAAATTTTATCTAAGTTTATATTTACATAATATTAAATTTCATCCAATTTTTTTTTTCTTCCTTTTTATTTTAATTAAATCCAATTTCCCTAAAATTACATTCAAACAAGTAAATTTTGATTTCCAATCAATCATTATCCTATAACATTCTTAACATTTTTTTCATTACACTACTAAATTCTACCTTGATAAGTTTACGCTTTTATTGCTTTACTTTCACACTTCCGTTGAAATATAAATTAATTCTAAAGTAACGTTTATTGTTGACCCCGCCATTTTAATTACTCATATTTAGATGAACGTTATTTCAAATAAGTTCATTGACTCATTTAAATTAGGTAGTTTATAGTAGTTGTTATCCCACCCTTACAATTATTTCCTACTAACGTGCTACCAACTCCTTTAATTAAAATTTGAATTCCAAACCTTATTTAATATACTAAGTAAGATAAATAACATATATAGATTGCTACCAACTTTCCTTTTCTTGCATTTATGTGTTTATTACTTGACACACCAGTAAATATTACATATACACAAAATTCCGTTATCACTTGCCTAACAAGGTTATTATCACTTAAGATCTCACTGCATCCACATTTTCACATTTTCATTTCCTAGTTTCTTTACTTTATTCTACATAATTTATTACAAATGGGATTTCCTTTGGTTTACATCTTATTTGTATTTAACATTTCTCAATCACCAATTCATTTCACTTTAACTGCGGTAAATTGGCGGATAAATTGAATTTGATTCCCAAAAATCTAAATTAACAAGAAACAAGGGTAGGTAACATACAATAGTCATTACTCCAAATTCTAGTCACCTAAATAGTCTTTTATTCCTTGCAAATAAATGTTACTATTTATTTTCATAGTACAAATCTCAATGATTATTCCATTTTATATTTGCTTAGGCCATTTATAGTCCACTATACATATCTACATAAATGGGTAATTTATTCAATTCATTAAGTGTCAATTCTATTAAGCCCTGTTTATATCTTATGCATTCTTCTATAACTTTACAAAAGGGAATAACTTTTAAACTCATACACTTAATAACAAAACCGTTATAAATCCAATAAACTTCCAAATTCAGGTTTGTACACATTTTACACAACTATTATGATTTCTCACAAACATTGAACTTATTAAATGACCATTTATTATAATTTAATTCCCTTAATTGAATCAAATGCTTATTATTATATATATTCTTTTCATTCTACCATTCCTTCCCATTTTATATTCATTAACGTATTTACACATCTCTATCTTTCAAATATAAAATAACCAAACTGATTACAAACACTGTTTCTATCAATTTTCATAAGTTTGTTCAAAACTATACTTTTGTTTACATAAAATAAATTTTATGTTTCTATCAGTTTTCTTTTCCTTTCACTACAGGCATAAATTATTACTATCTACACTAATTACATCTTTGTATTAATGAACACCATTTAAGTTAATATTTATACTAACATTCACAAATTCAACATTTATTTGTTTCTTCAAAATTACTTTAAATCAAGTTGTGAAAATTTACATTATCCACATCTATTATCATAAAATTTTATAGTTACACTAAATTGCAACCACTATACCAAATTTCTACATTTATTCTTAACCAAATTAGAAATTATATTAATTCATTTTATTAAATATCATAAATTTAACGGGTCGTTACAATCTCCCCCACTCAAAACTTTTCGTCCCCGAAAAGGAAAAAGAAGGGAGGAGGAAGATTTACAGTGCATCTTATTTCAAATATTAACTTATAAACAATATTTTACTGGATTAATTCCTTTAATGAAATATACTTGTTTTATAATCATTATATCCTTTAATACTTGAATTATTAAAGTTGGAAAAATACTTTCACAAAATTCTAAGTCCAAAATTTCCTGAAAATTTTGGCAAAGTCTCCTTTATACGGAGGGACTCTGGAGAAAATATAATATCCAAATATACAAATATATTACATATATTATCCAAAATAAAATATCCCAACACGGGAAAATATATAAAATAGCGCTTTATATGTAATCCGGAAACGTACCTATTTGTCGGGCAATACGCTTATTATTACGGAACCAAAAACAGTAGCAGTTGCTTCCATAACCTGTATTTCTTATAAGCCTAAAAGGTTAAATATTTATTTTAAAATGAACTATTCTAGTGGATTCAATCATTCATATCCTATCAAATGCAACAACCATACATTTTAACAAACAGCACACACCGCAAACAAAATCATTCAATCAAACAAACAATTAGTTGTTAGGTTCAAATTCCGAAATTGTACGAAATGTAAAATAACTATCAAGTGCATCCTTTACTCAACAGTCTTAGATGGAACAAAGATAGATTATTTCTCCATCCAACAACTTCAAAATTCCTTACCCAACAACCATACATCAACCAAACAATTCAAATCAACACCAAAATAGCTTATTATACATTTATTTCATACTTCAGTGGTTTGATTTTCTTCCCTTCATTTATGAGGGATTTCTTTGTTCTTACAAGTTTTATTTTCCAATTATCCCAAAATTCATTATATTTGTATTTCCTTTTTATTACTTAAGTTTATAAAATAATTCTCATTAATAACAACAAATATTTTGAATATCTTCCTTTCTTTACTCTTTACTTGTAAGGTTTCCCTTAAATTCTTAATCTGATAACATTCATTCTTATAAGTGGAAGTTTTTATTTATTCATTAACTATGAATTGCAGTCATTTAATTTTTCCTACTTTCCATTATATTAGAATAGGGAAGATTAAAACATACTTAAGTCAATAATCATACAATCAATTCTTATTTTGAATTTCATTTTATATACTTAGGTTCATATCATCTATTAATAATTCTTAACCCTTTTTCAGTAAAATTTCAATTATAACCTAAGTTCATTAAATTCTTATTATAACAGTAATTTATTGAATACTTCATTTTTCCTAAATTCCTACTTGTAAAATATTCAATTCCAGTTTCTCATTTAACACTTCAACTTTTATATTTGGGTAAGTTATTTATGTTAAGGAAATTGCAATTGAACTTATACAAGTTTAATCTCCATTCTTTTAATTAAATTTAATGTTTATCCATATTACTCTTTGTCTCATATGTATGCAAATTCCTCTTTATAGCTTTGCAATTATTCTCTTATTTCAATTAGAGGTTTCAATTCATTTATTACTTAACTTTTATTTCACTAACAAATTTTAAACAATTAATTAACAGAAAAATTTAGAATTAAATACCGGGTTAAATTTCAATTTATTTCAAAATAATAGATAAATAAGTTCTTACAACTCAATATCTCTAATTATAGTTAGAGTAATAAAAGAAAATTTTTAGAAAAGTTCAAAATAAATCTGCAGTAAAATTTACTACAGTGGCCTTTCCCCTTCGAAACTCGAAATGAAAGTCGATGATGCGGCCGTCATCACCGAATTTATTTTCCAGCGACAGAGAGGAAAGTACAGAATTAAAATTTTTTTTTTTCCCAAAATCTTCTTTAAAACAATTCTTCCAAATTATACGAAATATTTATATAAGAAATTTCTTATAAACCAAATCAATAAATTTCACAAATTCTTTGAAAGCAGATTTGGAAAAAATCCCGGACTTAAGTTCTAAAATCTCCAATTTGATTTATCATAATTTCAACTTAGCTTCAGTTATTATAAATATTTTATTTCCTAACACCCAATCTATAGCAACCAAATATATATATATCTTTATAAAAATATTTTTATATATAGAAAATATAATAGGCAAAATTCTTTCATTTACCTATATTAAAACAAATATTATGTTGGTCTGTCCTATTAAGTGTTTAGAAATCCCTATTGATGACATAGCGTCCCATGCATCAACCAGAATTTATAAATACAAAGCGGAACAGATTAACACAATATAAAAATCTTTTTATTAATACTAACAAATACGCTCTCTCATATATATACACTCAGCGACTCCCATAGGATATTACTACCCTATTAACAAAGAGTCAAACCCCACAAAGCCAAGGTTTATCGCTAAACCAAAGCTCTGATACCAACTGTAACATCCTGCCTTTTCGCACGATTTAAACCGACACTTGTCCCAATTCAAAGCATACGCAAGAGCGGGTGTTATGGGGTAAATAAGAAAAATAGAGAAGAAATAAAACGAAAATAGAATCTCACAGCGGAAGGATAAAATACAATAACAAATATACAGTTTCATAAACAGTTTACAAAAGCTTGATTCTTCTTTTACAATAAATATCAGAGTTACACATACCAATACAAGCAATGCAGCGGAATAGAAAGAGTGTGGTGCAATACTATATGTAAATAATACTGATTCTTCGTCTTCGTCCTCCAATGCTAAAATCTGCTATCCTGAAACGCTCGGACTGACCCAAGCGAATTTGAAAAGACAAAAACACTCGAGTCAGACTAGAAAGTCTTATGTGAGTTAAATAAACAGAAATAAATATGAGTACAGTAACTCAAGAGATGCTCGGGATTTACATCTCCTAAGGATCCATTAAACTATTTACTATGTAGTATATTGCGCTATTATAATAGTGTCTATTTATAAAATAAACTTACTTTTAAATAGCGTTAAGGCTTTACATTTTCCACCTTAACACGTAAAATGCCAATAGTCTATACAGTACCGTAATACCTCCTGATCGGGAGGCTACCAGAGGATACTCCATAGGTACGACACAAATAGAAACTCGTAGTAAAGGCTCGATATGGTAGGTGACACGGCACAACTAGGCAATGCCAAGGTAGATATACCAATTGCTATCCAGGCTGGTGGAAACGCGTAGCCGCAGTTACCGCCCACCTCGGACTAACTCCCCAAAATCAAAATATAGAAGTGGCCACTGAATCAATCCAAGTCAAAGTATAATATCGAAGAGGAGCGTCCGATCAGAGGAATGATCTCATTGGCCTGAGAATCGCTCCTGTTTTAGCCACCTTATGCCAACTCACGGGAGTTGGGTCCACGTATTTACCTTATAGGAAACGTCGCCCCAACCTACTTCGTTCTGGAATCTCCACCGCGTACACGGTTAGTCAAAGTGGTTTTCGGTATCGACAGAGAGTATGTCCATATCCGATCCCGGTCTCTTTGCCAACCAATCGTTATTATAACACCGCGGTCATTTAAAAATAGTTTATACTTTAAAACCAGAATATAATCCATTTCAAAACCATAATATTACGATATCATTTCTTCTTTAAAACCCAAAAAGATTCATTTTGATATTATTTTATAAAACCCAAATCAATGATATCATTTCCCAAATATAAATCTTTTCCAAAAATTATGCCACTTTTAAAATTTATAATTCCTTGTAACCAAATATTTGAATATTAACTTTCAACATAATACTTCGAAATCCATAGTTTTTAAAACCATTACTTTCAAAACTAAATGGTTTGGATATTCAACAGTATATAAAATAAGTGGTTTAACTTAAATGTTACTTTGAAAAGAAATATTTCTCATGGCTTTACAATACATTTCTTTATTTAAAGTTAAAACCAAAATTTAATATCGCTTCAAGTTCCAAAACCATTTCAATAAATTCATATATATGCGTATATCCATTTTGAGTATAAATATTTCAACTAAAGTTGGATTTTGTTCTTTCAAATCAAATGTTCTATTAATTAGCCTTGAATATTCACATAGAATCCATAATTTATAAGACTTCAATTTCTAGTAATAAATTATATATATTTTCCAATTCAAGTTATACTAGAATATTCATTTAATTTATTTTGGGAAAATCCAATTATAAATATCATATCTTAAAATTTCCAACTTAACATTTAAACATAGGATATAAATTATCAAACTCCATTTACTAAATTTTCTTCAATTTTAATAAAGAGATTTATACACCTTTTTATTTCAAATTTTTCAACTTCATATGTATATAAATATGGAAGAAAACATTTATTCAGTATAAAATTTAAGATTTTTATAAACCGTATTCCATCCAAACCATAGAAATCACATTAA
Source organism: Allium cepa (assembly GCA_030765085.1). NCBI lineage: Eukaryota > Viridiplantae > Streptophyta > Magnoliopsida > Asparagales > Amaryllidaceae > Allium > Allium cepa. The sequence continues at coordinate 68,784,319 of CM060935.1, forward strand.
AAATAGTTATATGTAGACCGCGGTGCCTGTATATAGTTTTCTATCCTATGGTCAAGTGATACGGATATTTATCATTTCAATCCGCAATTAAAAAAATAAAACTGCGGTTGTATATCATTTCAAACCGCAATCCCGAATGAAATGTAAATGCATACTAACTTGCAGTTTAATGATATCCAAATAAAACATTCATTCAACAACACATCCATCATCCAACCACAACATCGATCAATATCAATCAATAACAATTATATATATGATCATATATAACAGGTGATAACTGGCAGTTTATTCAAATTAAATTTATCAACTATTACTCTAACAGTTTATTCAGTAATAATTTATACAACTGTTAACTAGCAATTCATATGCAACAAAAATTTCCAACAGTCAATTAATACACAATAAATCAATTAAATTAACAGTTAAATTTAATAAAATGCAATTCAACAGATATGAATGAAATAAACATGCCAAATACTCATAAATAAATTTCTATTCATTTCTAAAATTTATTTAACAAACATAAAAGCTTCTAGTAATTGTGAGTGGGTCAAAACACTCACCTTTTGAATTTAAATCGAATGTAAATCCGATTTAAACCCAAAATTTGACGGTCTTTAAATTTATCCAAACTAGCGTCATCAGATCCGGAATTTAATTACGATCCTAACAAAAGAAATTTCGTGTGAAACGGAGTTCGTATGTGAAAGTTATCACAATTAAACGATTTGCAATTGAAATAAAAAAAATTAAAAATAAACAAAACAAAAATAAAATACCGTGCCACATCCACCTTCCCTCGTGAAAAACGCATATGCTTCTTCTTGATTGCTAACTTTGTTCCGTAATTTTTCTTTTATTTCGATTTACTTTAATTTTCCTCCTTATTATATGAATGTATGTATTTTAAAAGGTTTGAAAGAAAAAGAACATTTGAAAAAGAAGAATTGAAAAAAAATGATTAAAATAAGAACTGAAAACGGAAGAGAAGATCTAGATTTGAAAAGAAGAAAGTTTGAAATAGGAGTAAATTTGAAGAAGAAGAAGAAGAATATTTGAAGAGAAAGAAAAAAAAAATTAAAATGAGAGATAATAAGGAGCTTTGAGAAAAACAAGAAAAAAAAAAGAAGAAGAAGAAGAAGAAGAATAGCATGGAGGCTAGGGTTAGAGTTAGGAGAAACAAAATGTAATAGAAGAATAAGAAGTAGGTTATTTATAAGGTTAGAGTTAGGTTTAGGGACAAATAGATTTGAAAGGAGAGGCTGCTATTAATTAGAAATAAAGTGAATATGAACACTTGGTATTGAAATATAGCAAATATGAACAGTCCCTTTTTTTTTTTTTTTTAAAGTAGCAGGTATTAAAAAGAGGTATTTATTAATTAGAAAGAAAATGGATATGGAGGGACAAAAATAAATGACACGTTTCGTTAGTTTGATTCTAAATTAATTAAGTGCTAGATACAGAAAAATTTGAATACATCATATATATATTCATACTTTAACTGTGTGACAAAATTGCTAAACATACATCAAGTACGATTAATTGGTGACAATATATAGGAATAATCAACAATAAATGTGGATGCAATCACATAAGGATCTAATAGGGAAGGAGATAAAAGTAACAACGTTGATTAATTCTACTTTCCCACTTTAGCCAATCCAATTACAAAATTTAAAATTTTATAAAATTTCTCTCCTTTGATTTCTTAAACAATTTTAATAACTAACAACAAGTTCTATGTTAATTCAATCATTAATCATTTCGCCAATTACCAAATTAAATTTCAATTATTCGCAATAAATCAAATTATAAATTTTTCATTCCAATAAATAAAATAAATCTTGATTTTTTTTTCATCCTTGTTAATTCCACAACTTGTTCAATTTGAAAATCATTATCATATTTTCCAAATGTTACCTTTATTTAACACTTATGTAACGTATTATTAGATTCGTTGCAAGATTTCAATTTCAATCTCCATTTCTTAATATACTCAAATTCTGGACATTTTTATTTCCTTACCCATAAGTGTAACATTTATTGCCAATTCCATCCAAATTTAACAGGTAACCCTTAACAATGTTTTCAATCCAAAGGTTATACTTAAGTTTACGTTGTATTCTACAACTTATCATATTATGAAGAAAATTCACATTATTCCCCAATATTACCTTAATTCATATTAACTTAACATTAAATTTACTCTTCATTCTATTATTAACCTATTAGTATTAAATAGATGAAATTAACATTGGTTTTACACTCTATTACGTAGATATCCTTAAATTTTATCTAAGTTTATATTTACATAATATTAAATTTCATCCAATTTTTTTTTTCTTCCTTTTTATTTTAATTAAATCCAATTTCCCTAAAGTTACATTCAAACAAGTAAATTTTGATTTCCAATCAATCATTATCCTATAACATTCTTAACATTTTTTTCATTACACTACTAAATTCTACCTTGATAAGTTTACGCTTTTATTGCTTTACTTTCACACTTCCGTTAAAATATAAATTAATTCTAAAGTAACGTTTATTGTCGACCCCGCCATTTTAATTACTCATATTTAGATGAACGTTATTTCAAATAAGTTCATTGACTCATTTAAATTAGGTAGTTTATAGTAGTTGTTATCCCACCCTTACAATTATTTCCTACTAACTTGCTACCAACTCCTTTAATTAAAATTTGAATTCCAAACCTTATTTAATATACTAAGTAAGATAAATAACATATATAGATTGCTACCAACTTTCCTTTTCTTGCATCTATGTGTTTATTACTTGACACACCAGTAAATATTACATATACACAAAATTCCGTTATCACTTGCCTAACAAGGTTATTATCACTTAAGATCTCACTGCATCCACATTTTCACATTTTCATTTCCTAGTTTCTTTACTTTATTCTACATAATTTATTACAAATGGGATTTCCTTTGGTTTACATCTTATTTGTATTTAACATTTCTCAATCACCAATTCATTTCACTTTAACTGCGGTAAATTGGCGGATAAATTGAATTTGATTCCCAAAAATCTAAATTAACAAGAAACAAGGGTAGGTAACATACAAGAGTCATTACTCCAAATTCTAGTCACCTAAATAGTCTTTTATTCCTTGCAAATAAATGTTACTATTTATTTTCATAGTACAAATCTCAATGATTATTCCATTTTATATTTGCTTAGGCCATTTATAGTCCACTATACATATCTACATAAATGGGTAATTTATTCAATTCATTAAGTGTCAATTCTATTAAGCCCTGTTTATATCTTATGCATTCTTCTATAACTTTACAAAAGGGAATAACTTTTAAACTCATACACTTAATAACAAAACCGTTATAAATCCAATAAACTTCCAAATCCAAGTTTGTACACATTTTACACAACTATTATGATTTCTCACAAACGTTGAACTTATTAAATGACCATTTATTATAATTTAATTCCCTTAATTGAATCAAATGCTTATTATTATATATATTCTTTTCATTCTACCATTCCTTCCCATTTTATATTCATTAACGTATTTACACATCTCTATCATTCAAATATAAAATAACCAAACTGATTACAAACACTGTTTCTATCAATTTTCATAAGTTTGTTCAAAACTATACTTTTGTTTACATAAAATAAATTTTATGTTTCTATTAGTTTTCTTTTCCTTTCACTACAGGCATAAATTATTACTATCTACACTAATTACATCTTTGTATTAATGAACACCATTTAAGTTAATATTTATACTAACATTCACAAATTCAACATTTATTTGTTTCTTCAAAATTACTTTAAATCAAGTTGTGAAAATTTACATTATCCACATCTATTATCATAAAATTTTATAGTTACACTAAATTGCAACCACTATACCAAATTTCTACATTTATTCTTAACCAAATTAGAAATTATATTAATTCATTTTATTAAATATCATAAATTTAACGGGTCGTTACATTCGTCATGAATGGATCGACTTCCCTTGTTTTCTTTTTTTCTTTCATTTTGCTTTGATTTCGATTTCCAAATGAAGGTGAGGAAAGGGAGAATTTGCGATTTATAAATTTGATTTTGTACAAAATTTTCTTGCCTCAACGACTGAGTGGAAAAAGATTTTAAACGAATTAAGGCGGCTTGATGTATAGGTCCGTATGTAAGCTAGGATGGCTTCGTTCAGTGTTTAGGTCGGCGGATTGAGGGATATGGGACTATGACTTAAAATATATTATTTAATTTTCAAAAATATCTAGCTGCAATTACGGACTCCAATCTAGATGTGCCGCCAGGCGTTCGTAATGGTATACCCCTATTTCGAATGCACTGGAATAAGTCTCGAGTTTCAATTCAATCGTATGTGGAACATAGCTATTTAATTGACTATTTAAATTTAATTCAATCAAATTATTCTAAGCGTTTCTAGGTCATGCGATTAAACAGTAAATTCAAATGTTACAGAATTTTAAAATCTGATAATAACACTCTATTACGGATCTAGTGGAACTTGTTTCGTCGAATTTTGAGACTGCGCCCTGGATCGTTATTTTAATGCGTCGATTAAATCGACGATTTTCAAAAATTAGCGAAATTGCTTGAAATTTCAGCTTTGAAATCTTACTAACTAATTATAATTCCAAATCGAATGTTTAAACCATTTAAATATTCAGGAATATTAGGCACAAATCGTTAAAATGGAACTTAATTCAAAGCGGATCCCTGTGTTAAAAAATATACTTTCTACGTCCCTGTTTTGTTTTCCGCCTAGTTTTTCTCTAAATTACCCCTGCGCTTCACTGTTGAGCTCTGGTTCTTCTTCTTCGGTTTCTTCTGATCAAATTGAAAACCGAGTTGAGTCTACAAAATATGAGAATCAAGAAATTAAATTGAAGACTCTTCAAAGTTAAAGGTTTATTTTTTGATTTAAATTGAAAACTGTAATTAAATTGAAGACAAATCAAGCTTTTTACAAAATGTGATATTCTTAATATTTGTAGTTATGAATAATCACATCAAGTTTCTTTTTTTTGCATTAAAATGATTTTATGTAAGTAATCACTGATAAGAATGCAACTATTATGAATATTTACAGAAATAAATGCAATTATTGAAATAGTTGCTGATAACTATGCAATTGTAATGAATAATTGCAGAGAAAGATGAATTTCAGTTTGAAATAATTTTACATGAATAATTGCTGATAAGAATGTAATTAAGAAAGATGAATTTAGGATAGAAATGATTTCACAAGAAGAATTGCTGATAAGAATGCAATTATTCTGAATATTTTCAGAAATAAATGCAATTACTAAGAATAATGGCTGATAATTGTGCAATTATAATGAATAATGGCAGAGAAATATGAGTTTAGGATTAAAATGATTTTACATGAACAATTGCTGATAAAAATGCAATTATTTTGTATATTTGCATAAATAATGCAATTATTCAGAATAATTGCTGATAACAACGCAATTATTATAAACAATTGCAGAGAAAGATGATTTTAGGGTTGAAATGATTTTACATGAATTTAGGATTGAAATAATTGCATGAATAATTGCTGATAAGAATGCAATTATTCTAAATATTTGTGGAAATAAATGCAGTTATTGAGAATAATTGCTGATAACTAGCAATTATTATGAATAATTGTAGAGAATGATGAATTTAGGATTGAAATGATTACATGAATAATTGCTGATAAATATGCAATTATTCTGAATATTTGCAGAAATAAATTCAATTGTTGAGAATAATTGCTGATAACTATGCAATTGTTATGAATAATTGCAGAGAAAAATGAATTTAGGATTGAAATGATTTTTAGATTGAAATAATTTTACATGAATAATTGCTGATAAGAATGTAATCAATCAGAATAATTGCAGAAATAAATGCAATTATTGAGAATAATTATTGATACTATGAAAATATTATGAATAATTGCAGAGAATGATGAATTTAACCTTCATAATTGAACTAAAATTCTTTATTTAGTTATTTATAGTTTAAATGTCTAGTTTTGGAACGAAATGCTTTTATATAAATAGTTGCTGATGAGCATGCAATTAATCGGAATATTTGCAAACATATATGTAATTATCGAAGATAATTGCAGATAAGCATGCAACTATTCACAATAGTTGCATACATCTCTGCAATTATTATTAATAATTGGAAGACAGATGAATATAAATGATTTTAAGAGAATAATAAACTGGATACGTTGTGTGTGTGTTAAATGGATTATAGTAGTTAAACTTGTAAATTACTGTAGACTTTTCTGCGATTATTTTCAATATTTGCGGACTTGGACGTAATTATTGAAAATTTCTACTAAACAGTCGATAAACCCAAACAACATATCGAACCAATTGTAATGGAATAAAAATCGATATTACAAAGAAATTTAATTGATAATATTCGATTTTGTGGTTTTTATTGCTTTCATCTTTTGAATTTTAGTTTTCTTTTCAAGTGGATTTGATTTCATCTTCGACCAAATGTTTTGGAATAAATGGAAATTGATATTTCAGGAGATTATGGTATTTTTAGAACTACGGTTGATGAAATCTTGTTCGACGGCTCCGTATTTTGTTTGGGGAAGACAAAAGGTTATTTTTGGAAATAAAATTACCGGGTTCAAAAATAGGGACGTGAAACTTATAATTAAAACGGAGAGATGTTTTGTGTATTTGCAAACGTATTAGGGATGTGTGCCAAATGTTCCCTTAATATTCAAAATCAAACGTTCAAAAATCCAGGCCGTTACAATAATAGAATAATAAAACTAGAAGCATATTTGAATTCGAATATGCTTCTCAATAAGAGTTAAGTTATATAATTAGATTACATAATCGTCGTAAAATACATCCTTAATTCTATCATCTTTAACCAATTTTAAGACTTAGTAGTTTTACTATATACTTTTATTGTTGTCATTGAAGTGCTTATTTTCCATTTGACTTGAGTTAAATATGTCCTTTATTTTCTCTAATTAATCTTCATATTTATAACTTATTCAATTTCTTTCATTCATTGTATTCTTGTTTATCTTTGTATAATATCTTAATAGTACATTTGATATCACTGCACAACTTAGAGAAAAGTTAATGGTAATATTTATATGGTTGTTATAATTAGAACTAATATATAGGGTAATAATATAGCCCCATTTTATGCACAATTTACGTCCATGAGTTTGTATCAAAAACTAAATTTTTTAATATTATTAAATTATAAATTATAGACTAAAATCTAACATTTTGAATTGGAAAATGCAACAATAACATGGATAACTAGATATTTTTATATATTAACATTAACATTAGGAAATACTATAATAAGATATTTTATTTTGATCTGAATATTTGGTATTAAAATTTGAGTGAATTATAGATTATTGTAAAGGCAATATTTTTTCGAAATAGTACATGCATACATATGAACGTAGATTCAAATATACACACACATACACATATACACACACATATATATGACATGTTATTGTATCATCTATGCAAGCATACAGTCCTAGTGCCAGACATTAATATTACGTTTCTTTATATACATATATCACTTATTTAATCATCGAACATTCGATGTTCTTGATTTGTATATTAAAATATTATTAAATGTTAAATTAATATAATTTATAATTCAAATATAATCAATATAAACCACATTAAGTATGATTCAGATCAAATATATATATATATATATATTTGTGTGTGTGTGTGTGTGTGTGTTACTAATAACACAATATAAGATATTTTGAAACTATAATAAAAGAAAATTTTGAAATTTGCCCTTCTACCCCACTACCTATAGCGTCGAACTCATATACATGATATCAAAGCCACTAAGTGTTATTATGTATAATTGTATCAACCCTCTATTGAGAGGTAACTAATTAATAAATTAAATGAACATAAATAATAAACTAATCGAGAATAGAATTAATTATTTGGGATTATGGTGATGATATAGAGTATGATAAGAAATATTTTATTAAAATAGTAATAATTTTATACAAAAAGAATAATGGTTTAAATCAAAATTCTGTAGAATATAAAATTTATTTGACAATAGAAATAAATTTATTAATATAATTTTTAAATTTATTATAAATTATTTAAATAAAATAGTTAATTAAATAAATAAAATTATATAAATAATTTTGTAAAATAAATATTATTATAATTATTTAGAAGATAATTTTATGGAAGAAGTGATTCGTATTTGGGATTGAATTAGAATTGCTAAACAAAATAAGAAAAGAAAAAGGAAAGAGAAAAGGTGATGTAATGCCCAAAGCCATCAACCCAAATCATAAAAATCACATTTCCCGACTTCTCCTTCTACATACTTTTCAATCTCCTAAGGTTTCTTTTATTATGAAAATACAATTTAAACGTTCCCATTAGTCAATTTAGAAAAGGAAAAACCCAAACCCTTCTCATTTGAAAATTAAAATAAAATCAAATAAATTAAAATAAAGCTCTGACTTCAGATATATGTATCCCAATGTTGTTATGGACTTATGGCAACAAAGAAAGCAAGAGTTCGATAACCGATTGGTATGCTGGGTGTGTGTAATCAAAGAGAGGAAGAAATGCAATGTACATGTGAGTATACGAACTCACCAATCTATGTCAATATCAACTTATTCTTCATGTATGACGCGTTGTGTTATCATAGTAGTTGATAGAGAGGAATATGGTGGTTGAAGCCACCTAAAGTAAATTGAGGGATGCATGGCCTAGAGCATTATTGCGCTAGGCATGGCCCAACCTATGGATCGATCAGAGATAACTATTGCACAAATGAGGCATTTTTGCATGTTTGAGAGTTTCTACGTGTGTTTGTGTAATCTTGTGTATGTTTCTGCCTATATGTGTGCACTTATATATATGCATGTGGGTTATCCTACGTGCATGCATATGGGCAGTTTTGTGTGTGTGATGTTGTGTGAGCGTGTGTGTAGGCAACTCTATGCATAAATGAGTGAAAGAAAAACTACATGGTGAAGCGGAGTAATTCATGCAATAGTTGCACACACACACACATACATACATACATACATACATACATACATACATACATACATACATACATACAGACATACATACATATATATATATTTGTTTTGCAGAACTAAAAATGATAAAAGATTTGGCACTCTTGCATTATGTAATTAATAAGTCTGTGCATATGAGTGTAAAATTCCTGTGCTCGATTTGGTGCAAGCATTAGCGTATACATATACACTTAAATTGAAATTTACATTTATATATCTATATATTACAAGATAAAAATAAACTAAAATAATATACATAATAAATGTGCCGAAATTGTAAGATAAATGTATACTTATATATTATATATAAATGCACTTATTATTTGAAGTTTATTAAATAAATGAAGTAAATTTAGTAGTATTATTAAATGGAAAATTAAATAGATTAGTAAATTCTTATCAATAAATTATTAAACGTACTTATAAAAATTGAATAAAGATTATATAATTAAAAAGAAATTCTATGATGTGTACACCTATTTAATCGGATATTACCTTATAGTAATCAATTAAAAATTGTTTACGTTAATAGAATATATATTTTTGCATGCAAAACAAAATATTATTATTTTGCACAGGTAAGTCAGATTATAGTGATCGTACCACTTTTACAAATTATGACATATGAGAGGGAGAAAGCCATCGATAGCTATACAGGTTTTTAAAGTGGCACATCCACTATAAAAATAAATAAATACATGTGTAAAGTGATGAACCTCAGCAACTACATTAGCACCACGTAGATGAAACTAAATAGCATCATGTAGGGTGCAAGAAAAAAATTCAGTTGCATAAGGCAATCCTAAACACCATCATTACACGCTAATAAGAGTCGAAGTACAACATTGCTCAAGGTTACTCCATAGATAAACACCAAAAACATATCAGCATTCCAATATAGCATCATGTCTTACATTCTATCTAGCGTTACCTACATATCAATATCATCATAGCAACATCCTAAAAATCTCTCACAAGAAGAAAATATCAAGGGACTTTGCATAATTGATTATGTTTCCCTTCTTAGTGTTTATTTTTATTGTTCTTGTAACGACCCTCTATTTCGATCCATTCACATCCGCACATGTCGGACTTGAATTGCTTAAAATATCAGATTGATAATTTGTATTTGGCAAAACTTATCATATACAGTAAATAAATCAATCACAGAATCATAGACACAGGGTATTACAGCAATAAGCAGCGGAATAGATATATATTAGTTTATGAAGCTATTACATAAACATCAGATTTTAAAGTAAATACAACAGATATATCGAATACGCAGAAGTTACTAATACAAACGCCGTTTGTAACATCCCACCTTTTTGTACGCTTTAAATCAACAACAAACCACACACGTCAGACTTATACCATACAGAAGGACGGATTGTCATGGGGTAAATAGGAAAAAGCAGAGAAAGAAAAAAACAAAATAGAATCTTGCAACGGAACGATAAAATATAATAATCAAATAAACAATTCATGAAGCTCTTTTACAAAACATTTGATTATACTTATACAATACATATCAGAGTTACACATACCAGAGAAAAATAAAATGCAGCGGAGTACATGATGCAGTGAATAATGTAACAGATAATAGTAATAATATCTTCATCTTCGTCCTCCAAAATAAAGTCTTCAAATCCTGTAATGCTCGGACTGGCCCGAGTGAATTGAAAAGACAAAACACTCGAGTCAGAACTAAAATATCTTATGTAAGTTAAATCAACAGTAAATAATATGAGTGGAACGACGTCAAAGATGTTTACGGGGTTTAACATCTCCTATCCAGTGTCTAACGTGAGTGTAGTAACTCAAGAGATGATTGGGATTCACATCTCCTAAGGATATGTTAAACTATTTACTATGTAGTAATATTTCGCTATTATAATAATGTCTATAGTAAAATAAACTTACTTTTAAATAGCATTAAGGATTTACATTTTCCACCTTAACACGTAATAGTCCCCGTAGTCCATCCAGTATCATGGTTCCTTCTGATCGGGAAGCCACCAGAGGATACCACACGGGCTAGGGAGAAAATCATACTCGTACAAGGCGCGCTATGGTAGGTGACATGGCACAACTAGGCAATACCAGGGTAGATATACCAATTACGCTTCCAGGCCGGGGTAACGCATAGCCGCAGCTACCGCCCACCTCGAGCCATACCCCCAAATAAAAATCAAAAGTGGCCACCGAATCACTCTAAAAGTCAAAGTATAATATCGAAGGGATGTGTCCTATCAAAGGTGCTACCTCATTAGCCTGTCAATCGCTCCTGTTTTAGCCACCTTATGCCAACTCACGGGAGTCGGGTCCACATATTTACCTCAAAGGAAACGCCGCCACCATCCTACTTCATTCTGGAATCTCCACCGCATACACGGTTGTAAAGTGGTTTTCGAAGTTGGCAGAGAGTATGACAACTTTCGATCCCGGTCGCTTTATCAACCAAACGTTATTATAACACCGCGGTCATTTCAGAATAATTCATACTTCAAAGCTAGAGTACACTATTTATTTCAAAACCATATAATACGATATCATTTCCCTTTTAAAAACCAAATCAATATGATTTCATTTTAAAATCATAGAATTTCAAAGTTATGAACTTTCAAAACCAAAGTCTTAAAACTATAACACTTCCAAAACGTAATACTTTGAAATTTATAACTTTGAAACATAACTTCCACCCCTTACATGGTTTAAATATTAAAATGTTTTATAAAATAATCTAGCTTCTTAAATTTCATAAATCAATTCCAAAACAACCTGAATTTCTAAATTTTAAATTTAACAAATCCTCAAATCATAAATTTCAATTTAATTCGGTTTTCAAATAGACCATTCCAAATTATATCGATTTCAAAATAGGTTTGATCCACAAAATAAATCATTTAAAATTCAATATATTTCAAAGCTTAAATATTCAATACTTCAAAAAAAATTATAACTCATATATGTATATATACGAAATTCACTTTACTATTATTTAGTTTTGAAATATTTGCTTAATAAATCCAATATCCTTTAAATAAAACTTCAAATTTCAATAATTGAATATTCCTCAATTTATTTGGACTTGATATATTCACTTAAATCACCTTAACCCGAATTAAGTTATAAAACCATATTCTTTTAAAATCTAAATTTCAATAAGTTCCAAATGGATTCTTATTAAATATAATTTTTAATTAAATAAAATCTCAAATCAATTCCAAAACCATCTTCTCAACCTTGATTTATAAAAATCAATATAAACTCTATAATAAAATATAATTTAAGTAATTACTTATCCATATGATCTTTTAAATAAAATCAAACGTTATTACTAAACTTATTTTGTACTTTAAATAATTTTATTCATAGCTTAAAACCAAGAATTTAACTATATGTAAAATAACATTTATAAAATATCCAAATCAATACCTCATAAAATCATATATTTCTTTACAAAGCCACAGAAATCATTTCAAAATATTTTTATATATAGACCACGGTGTCTGTATATAGTTTTCTACCCTATGGTCAAGTGATACAGATATCATTTCAATCCGCAATTTAAAATAAAAAATACGGTTATATATCATTTCAAACCGCAATCCCGAATGAAATAAAATTCATAAGGACTCGCAGTTTATAATAATACAAAATACAACATCCATTCATCCAATATCAATCATCAAACATTTATAACAATCATCATCCAATTCAAGCAATAAAATCAATATAGAACAGATAATAAATAACAGATATTTACTGGCAGTTTCTATTCAATAATAAATTAATTTAACTGCCAATTTATATGAAATAATAAATTGAATAACAATTTAATTCAATAAATTCAATTTAACTGGAATGATGATAAAAATATATCAAACAACAATAAATAAATTTCTAATCACATCAGAAATTAATTTAACACACATAAGAAATTTTAGAACTTGTGAGTGGGTTAAAACACTCACCTTTTGAGTTTAAATTGAATTAAAATCCAATTTAAACCCAAAAATTGAATAGCTTTAGAATTCGACCAAACAAGTGCTAAATTGTCAGGAACTCGGATACGATCCCAATGGAGAAAACTACACCCAAAACCGACCTTGTATGCAAAAGTTATTGTGATTAGAACGCGTTGAAATTTAAACTAATAAAAATAAAACAACCCAAGTACCTCGCCACGTCATCACCCTCAAAACTCTCAGCTGAACCCTATTTTTGAACGTGCAAGAACGAGCAGCCGCAACTGTCCTTCCCACATTTGACCATCAACCACCACCGCAATAGTCGCTTGACCTACGATAAGAGCCCACCGACGTCATCTCCTCCTCGAGATGCACCACCTCAGGCCGACCGACCTCCTCTGGTTCACCAAAACACGCTCGCCTCCGCCTCCATTTATCGCCAAACACGACGATTTTGAACCCCCTTTGACAAAATTGACGTAAGGATGGACTTCCTCGTCGCTCCTCTTCGCATCCATGCCCTCTGATCGGCTCCACGGCGTAGATCCACCGTTAAAATGATACACCCATATGAATGGCCGAAAGTAAAAGCCTGAATCCCGTAGAAGGACAATTGAAATCGAAAAACGAATTGTAGATATAGGTTGCGCTCTTTAAGAGCTTCAAATCCATATATAGTTTGCTATGGTCTGAGAAGACTGAATTTTTCATTTGATTTTTGAATTGCAATTTGATTTGGAATTTAGAATTTTATCTGCCATTGAGATGAGGAAGAGGAGCAATTGGAATTGTAAGTATAGAAAAATGAGCCTAAGAAATAGGCTAGGGTTTATAACAGAGGCAAGCTGACATTAGAACAGACCGGATCAATTGGATGTACGCGTTGAACGATAAAATGGCCTAAAAAGCCCGTTCTGACTCCGGAACGAAATTGGGTCAACCCATGTATCAAAATAGGTGTTTTTCAATATTTTAAATCGATGGAATAGGTTTCAAGTTAAAATTCCATCATATGAAGAAGTTATGCCAAAATCAAGTTATTTCAAATTGATTTCAATTGATTTCAATTTCATTGATTTCTAGGCGTTTTGAGCCCGTACGATCAAACAACAAGCTCGATCGTTACGAAACTTGAAACCCTAAAATAATTCACCGTTACAGATCCGATGAAACTGGTTTCATCGTAATCTGAGTCAGTGGCCAAAATGGCTATTTTTACATTAATTAATTAAATTAATAAATTAACTAATTAAATCAAATTTTCAATTTCAATTCCTTAATTGAAAAATTCCATCATTTTTGATTTCTCAATCATTTACAATGATTTAAACAAATTTAAATGTCAATTTAGAGTTGATTAATTTATCAATATCAATATTAACCTCAATTTCATTAAATTCAAAATTATTGATTTAATTTCTACAAATTCTATTTAATTTACTTTTCATTCTATTATTCAGTTCAATATATTATCAAACGGATGAAATTAACATTGGACTCATGATCTATTTCATTATTATTCTCCAATTTCAACTTAATTTTCAATTAACGTAATAATTAAATATTTAATTTCACTCATTTGCAATTAATCCAATTATTGAATTTTAAATTCCAATAAATTGTTTTTATTTGATTCAATCTTTATATATCATCCAGTAATTTCAAATAACGTAGTTAATGTTGGTTTTACATTACATTACTTTAGTATACTCACCTTTCCTTCTTTATTGTGTATTAGCTATATTTTCCACTTATATTGAAATTTTGCCAAATATAACATTTGGATTACTTCCTTTATTGGGATTTCATTCAACTTGTTTATAGTCAACTTATATTACCATCACTACCTTTAAATTTTATTATTGCTTCATTCATAAACCATTAACAATACATTATTACCAAATATTACCTTAACTCACATTAACATAATATTTGATTTCATTTTATTGCAATCGGTTTCAATTAATTAGGATTGCACTAAATTAGTTATTTATACACTTGTATTAACATTATTACCTTAATTTACATCCAATTACTATAAGTCAATATATTATTTCATTGGTTAATTCGATACTTACTTTTATTTACCTATTTTCCATTTTATAACCAAGTGCAACAAATTTCACTCTTTCATTATTGGGATTTTACTCCCATTTGTCTATAATTAGTTTTAATAACAATTGCTGAACTTCATTCTTAACATTCTCTTCATTTTATATTGTAGAGTTTTTATTTCTTTCAAAATTTAATTACAAAAAATCTTTTCAAATTAACCAATTTAATTATCGAAATTTACGGGTCGTTACACCGATGACAAGTCTGAACAAAACAACTGGAAACAATTAAGAAGCTAAACAGATAAAGACGGATCTTCAAGCAAAGCTCCAAGCTCCAAATGTGAGTCTCAAATGTTGTGACTCTCAGTTTGATCCGAGCATAAAACAAAACACAAAACACTCGAATCAGGTTTAACATCCTTATATAGTAAATTCAACTCAAGTGAAATGTCAACTGAAATACAAATAACTTAAAGGATGTTTAGGATTCCCATCCTCTAAGGATCCATGGAACTATCTACTATGCAGTAATATACGCTATTGTAATAATGTCTACAGTAATGTATTAAGATTGCGTCAAGACGTTACCCATATCCCCCTTAATTCATTTTATATAATGTCGTAGCCCATACAGATACTGTAAACTCTACCTGTAGGCGGGCTATCAGGGAGCACTCCATAGGTGCGACACAAAACAAACTCGTAGAAGACGCGATAGGGAATGTGACTAGGCACACGAGGCAATGCCAAGGGAGATATACCATTTTGTGGATCCGGACTGGTGGTAACGCATAGTAGCTATTACCGCCCACCTCCAGATACGCCCCCAAATCAAAGGTGCACACAATCGAATCACAAAGTAATAGAATGGTATCGAAGAAATGTGGCCGATCGAAGGAATGACCTTGTTAGGAACCGGAGATGGTGGTTTTTATGACAACTACCTTTGTAACTTATTTTATTATATTCTATCACTTTTGTCTAGATATATATATGAATGTTATTATGCAGGATACATATAAGGCAGGTACTGATTATTGAAAATTGTATAGTATAAAGATCAAGAATGAAGAAATCAAGTTTGAAGACTCAAGAGTATCAAGATAAAGATTTCAAGATAAGTGTCTAGTTTTATTAAAACTTCATAATAGCATGGAGATCTTCATTCCAAATTTCATTTGGGATGGAACCCATTTCTACCTTCTTAGTGGCTTACAAACCCACAACAAGTAGCTTACAAACCTACGACAAGTGGCTTACAAACCCATGAACATCCTGATTTTGTACAAGTTCTCAAGTCCTGATGTGATGAAATATTCTGCAGGAAGAAGCTTACGAAACTACTTCAAAATAGTTTTTCAAAATGATTTTCAAAACTGCTTTTCAAAATGTTTTAGCCTTAAAAATTATCTTTTTAAATGATTTTCAAAAAGATGTTTTAGCCTTAAAATACTCTTTGTTTTTGTTTTTAATGTATTAAACTTTGTTTGTTTTTAAAACTATCTTCTAATTTTTAAATATTTTTCATAATATATATATATGTACTTGAGATTTAAAATCAAATATATACACACACACACACATATTCTAAAAATATATTCTTCTAATCTTTTTTATTTTAAAACGTAGGAAAATTAGTTTATTTTACTCTATAAACATTTTATCTTGTTTTTCCTTTCAATACCATTTTCAAAACAAATTTTACATAGTTTTTAACTAAGGGATGTCGACATAATGGGATACCCCATGTCGACATGGTGGCCGTTAAATTCAAAAGTTTTAATTTTCAAAAGAAGTTTCTATTTTCTTGAATCTCTTCACGAATGTTATGACCGTTACTGGTCTATAAATAGCTTTCACAAACGAATTTTTTAACCAACTATTTTCTTCACTCCTTCTCCATAAATCCATAATCTAAAATTTTCATATTTTTAGACCATGCCGAAATTCTGCCGATTCTCAAGTGAATCAAATTAGAATCTCATTCTTATTTGATTCTCTGCCCTCTCTTAAAGATCAAAGTGCTATTCAGAGTTATATGATCAGCTTGTAATCAAAATTTTATCGAGTCTCTCAATAAGGTGTGGTTGTGCCTGGAAATCAATTGGGTGATCTTGTGTCCTGTAAATCAATAGAGTTTGCCCCAGACTTAAAGACAGGATGGTACCTCAATGCCTTTAGAAATTGAGGATTGTAATATCGACATTGGTATAATAAAAATCTGTACGAGGTGTTTACCTTGGTGCAGGACTGGATGCAGGGTAACTCCGAACCAGTGTAAAATCCGGTGTGTTCTTTCCTTTTACTGCTTTTTATTTACTTTCTGCATGTTTGTTTGATTTTGTGATTGTTCTGTGATTAAGTTCTGCATTTGTTTATATCATAATTTTTAAATTATTCCATATAAGTCTTAGAATCCACTAAATACTATTCACCCTCCTCTAGTGTTAAATTAGCCTAAGATCCTTAATTCACACTCCCTTTCAGACCTCACTTGGCCTGGCACGGCCCCTGTTTTAGCCACATCAAGCCGGCTCGTGGGAGTCAGGGCTATGTAAATACCTCGTACAGAATCGTCACCAAACCATCCTACTTCGTTATGGAATTTCCATCATGTACACAATTGTTAAAATGGTTTTCGGTATTGGCAGAAGTATGACAATATCTGATCCCGTTCTTTTTAACAACAATACGCTTATTTCACACCATGGTTATTTCATTTCAAATATTCCATACTTTATATCAAAATATCATATTCATTTCAAAACCATATCAATTCGATATCATTATTCACATTAAATAATATTAATTTCCAGAATCGTAATACTTTCAAATTTATAACACTTTCGAAATCATAACACTTTTGAAATCATAACACTTTGAAATCATAACGTTTTTGACTTAAATAGTTTAGGTATTGAAAATAGTGTGTGTGTGTGTATACATATTAAAATAGTTTATATATTAAAATAATTTATATATTGAAATATTTTATATATATTAAAAATATTTTATATAATAAAAATAGTTTCGTTTAATTTCACAAAGCGATTCAAATCAGCTTAAACTCCAAAATTCAATTTTAATGAATCCCTGTTCAACACTTTCAATTTAAAATATTAAAGATTCAATCCAAACTCTCAATAACCATTTCAATTTTTATCGATTTTAAATCCAGGTTTGAACTATCATATCAATTCTAATAAGATTCAAGGTTTAAATATTCAAACAATTTCAACATAACTTTCATTTATATTTCAACATTTAGCTTCAATTTTATTCAAATTGGAAAATTTTCATTTAATCATTATATTAACAATCAAATAAAATCTCAATTTATAATTTAAATCAATATTAAATATTCAGTCTCAATTTTATTTAAAGTTGAGAATATTCATTTAATCACTTTTTATCAAATCAAGTTATAAATCATATCTTTCCAAACCTAAAAAATCATTACGTTTAAATCAATTCTTATTCAAATTCAATTATTACCCAATTTAAATTCTAAGTCAACGTTAATTTATTCTTCCCAACCTCTATTATTAATGTTATAAAAATCTATTTTAAAATATTAATGTAAATTTAAATAATGCTTAAACATATTATATATTAATTAAATTAAATTTTATCAAATTAAATCTTATTATTAAATTTATTTTATATTAAACCTAATTTTATATATTTTAAAATAATAAAATTTATAAGTAAAATCTAAAGTTTTATTTTTTTTCCAAATAACCTATGAATTAAAATTTCTAAAACATATTATTTAAAAATCTAAATTTTATACGAACATAAAAATAGAATTTATATGTTATATTTTAAAAATTAATATTCATTGCAAACCTAAATATTTTCTTTCGAACTTTGAAAATCATTTTCAAAATATAGACCGATAGTGTCCGTATGTAATTTTCTATCATATGTCAAGTGATACAGATATTTATCATTTTAACCTGCAAACTAAATATTTACTAGTATATATCATTTCAACCCGCAATCCCAAAATTTTCAAATCAATGAAAATCGCTTGGATTCTATCATTTCAACCCATAACGATTTTTTCTTATTCTACAAGATCGTTTGGGTATATATCATTTCAAACCATAGGAAATTCTAAACTAATAGGGAACTTGTAGAGTAAGGACAAATATGTTAATAATATAATATATTAAAAACAGGCATATATCATCAGTAACAAATTTAAAAATAATATATACAATAGGTTATGGTGTCATACATCACAGGTAAACAATTGCAGATATTGCATATCGTATTTAACAATTAAATAACTAAACAATTCAAAATTAATAGCATATTTCAACTTTCGTTTCAAGTGAAATCAAATTCAGTAAATATAACAATGTTAATCATGAGTGATTTCTCACCCTTCGAGGCTAGATGAAAGACAAGAACAGGTCGCGACGAACCAAGCACAAATTTCAAAGCACGACATGATGAACACGAATTCGACTGCCAAGGTTGATAGTTTGGAATCGATGAGAACAAATCAGACAAGTCTGATATAAATTGAACAAAATTTATGTTATACAGATATATATATATTTTTCTCAAAAATAAATTTAAAAACAGAGATTTAAAATAATCTAAATATTTAATTTAAACACACATATAATAAATCTATATATATATGTATATTTGAAAACTAAACTCAAGTATACTTATATATATGAACCAATATATAAACAAAAATATAAACATACATACATATTATTTTTTTAAAATCAATATTTATTATAAAAATCAATATAAGGTTACTTTATTATAAACTCAAAGGATCATATGTAAACTTATATACAATACACAGGTTATGTATGACTTATGTATACTTATGTATATAGCAACATATTATATACAAACTTATATAACTTCAAATATATATAACAGATTATACAAACTTATATAACTTTTATATACAACAGATCTTATAGTTTATATAATTCATATAAAACAAATGGAACCTATACATTGTAAATCAATATATCAACTATATAAGCTAATATATATACACACACACGCACACACAAAAACTGTATATATAAAAAGAGTTGAGTGAGTTTCATATATGAGCAGACAACAACTTTAAAAATGTAATATTTATATATAATATTTTTTCTCTACTTTACAGTATAGAAATGAAGTATACACCGGCTATTAAAATCTCTACAAACTGTAAAACTGTAAACGAAGAATAAACAAGAGAAAAGAATAATCGCAACTCGTATATACATACATACACACACACACACACACACTAACATATTACAGTATGTACCATAAATCATATTGTATAACACTATAAAGCACAATATATACCTAAATATAGAAAGAGGAACACTCGGCGATGACCTGTACGGCCGAGGAGGAGGTCCTCGCTGCGATCAGAGGAGAGGAAAGGTGCCAGAGGGTGGAGATGGGTGCAGGGGAAGGGGGCAAGGCTAGAGGCGACATGTGGAGTATTTGCCAAGGCTTGGCTGCTTGCGGCCAGAGAAGGAAATGCGAAGCGAATGGCATGGAGGTGGAGGCGATGTTGCGAATGGTCGTAGTAAGGCGGAGGAAGGAGGTGGTGAAGTGGAGGGGGGCGAAGAGTTGTGGTGGGAAAAATGGCTTCGGTTGTAAGGCCGAGTAGGGTGGAGCGGTTGTGTTTGTTGGTGGCGGAGGGCATTATAAGTCTACAAAATGGATCGTGTAGTGTATATGCAAGTATATATGACAAAATATATGATGCAACTAAAATAATACTAATCTAGGTAAATATAGAATAAGCACACTAGGATTTTATACTGGTTCGGACATCCCGTCCTACATCCATTTCCGAAGCTCCCCTTCGGAATTCGACTTATCAAACACCCTCGCTTCGCCCAGAGGAATAGGCTTGGTTACAATAAATTTTTCTTGTCAAATGTGTTTTCTATAACACGGATGTTGACTAATTAGTACAAATGCTACCACAATATGTCTAGAGAGTATTTTCTACGAAGAGCTGAATATTTGAAAGAGTGAAGTACAAGTATAGGTTGCTAGGGATCAAGAATATATGATAGAGTGTGTAATTAGAGAGAATAATTAAGTAAGGTAATTTTTTCTCTTGATTCTTGATAATATATGGTTGTGGAGAGTTTCCTTGAGTAGTTGCATCCATTAACAACTGCTCTACGGTTGCTTTTGTTGATGATGAAGAGTTGCAGCGAAGAGATGCATGGATGTCTATTCGAATGTGGCAGTTGAAGTTTGAATTTAAAATCCGAGTTCAAAATCATACGTCTAATACTATATATATTTTATATATAGTAGATTTTCAGATGTCTGAGTGCTGCTACCAGACGTCTGGTTTAGTCTGTTAGTTGTTCCAGAGGACTTTTCCAGACATCTGGCTTGTGCACCCAGACGTCTAAAACTTGTGCATGTTCGTTTTGTGCATCTTTTCTATTGCTTCTTTGATCCTATCGACTTGTAGTCTCTTATAATGTTCTTTGAGCCTCGTTCTTTTCTTTCTAGTGATGTTACTCTAGCAAGTGCCTGCATATAGAAATATATATATATATATATATATATATATATATGCATATTCGATTTCTATTGTATAGTTGTTGTCATCGAAACCGTGGATTTGATTTCCTAACAATCTCTCCCGTTTTGATGATGAAAACTATACGATGTACTTATATATATTTATAAATCTCCCCCTGAATATTTGCTTTCCTTCATTTATTGTGATTTATATTATTTCTCCCCCTTTGGCATTATCAAAAAGGATTTATAACTTTTTAATTGTAGACATTATTTCCATTTCATCAGAATAACACACCAAAAAGGAAATTTAGTTAATCACATTAATTGATTACATTTTACATATTTATACAAAAGATGGAATACTAAGAGATCTAAAGATTGTTTGTAGAATCTTTTTCTTGATCATCTTCGTTATCTTCATCCTTGAAAGAACTTGCTTTTTTCTAGGAGTTGTCGGATTTTATTTGAGAGATTCGTTCTCCTTGTTAAAAAGTTTAGAATGTTTCGAAGAAGGAGAAGAAGGCACTAGAGTTGGCCAATCTTCTAAACATGGTGTAGGACCATAATCCTTTGAAGAACCTCCGTCAGAACGGATAATACAGTTGAAAGTGGCGTTTTAACTGTGGCTAGGCGAGAAGCAAAAGAGGTTTCAAAACTATCAATGTGCTTAGCCATCAACTTTTGATTTCGAGACAAAATAAGCTGATTTTAGAGAGTTAAGTCACGAACACTCTCATTTGGATTCGTCGCTATGTGAGTCTCTAAAATGTCATCCTGGGATGTATAATCAAATGGTACAGGAGGAGGAGTAGTTTCATGACGTTACTTCACCTCTTGTGATGGTTCAAGTTGTGTTTGACGTAGAGTCCCAGCTTGTCTGGCTTGAAGACGTTGCATCCACTCTTCAAATGATATAAACTCCAGAGAATTTCCAGTAGATGCATAGTGAGAAAACTTTTATGGAAGCATATTTCAGAGAAATTACATCAAAAGTGGATAAATAGGAGGGGATGCTGTGAGCTCATAGAAGTCTCATGATATACGTAGGATAGATGATGGATGGGCGTGATCGAGTCCAAAAGTGTTTGAGCTCGTCAGATATAAATTTTGCCCAATTGACCATTGTTTCACTGAATACAGCATATAGGGCCTTGTTATCTAGTTCCGTGATCTGCTCATGACTACCAAGGCGTGAAATGATGGTATTAATAATCATTCTAGTAAGAAGGCTCGCCTTAGGTCGTAGATATTTGGATATGAATTTAGGCATTTCATCTTTCCAAGTTTTATGTGTTACATTATCTCTCGGTTTCAGACGCATATCCAAAATATTGTATAAATCTTCTCCGGTGTCGGATCATCCGAGGTTCGATCTATGATCCCTGGTGTAAACCGAATTGTATTGCCATAAACACTATACCATAGCCAATTATGATCTTTTTCAGTGTTCCATACTGCTGTGCTTTCCAAATTAGCGTAGAAGAGAAATATGGCTAATTGATCAATTGGGATGTTATTGGGATTAAAAGATATCAAAGTTTCTAAACCAGCACTTTCGCACATTTCGTCTAAATCATACACTGGGAACTTGAGTAAATTATAAAATGGACCTGTATGGAGTTTCTTCCTTTGAATGTCCTCGTATCTCTTGAGCGAATACGGCACTCGATTCATCCATCGTTCTATTTGATCATCTGAGAAAACTTGGGGGTTGGAGGAAGTCGCTTGGTCTTTTTTTCGCTTAGTGATCTTAGGATTTTTTGTTTTAGGAGCCATCGAATTTGATCAAATTTGGAGGAGGAAGCATTTTTGAGAAGTAAGAAATTGATTTTCCAGTAGAAATAAATTGAAACAAAGTGAGAGAAGTAAAAAATAGACGTTATCTAGGCAAATAAAAGTGTCGATTGAATTTCAAATGTTTGGAAGGTAATTCAGACGTCCGATTTAACCTACTTTGAAGATAGTAAATAAATCAGACGTCTGGTTGGTTGAGTTAGACGTCTGGATTTGATCGATTTGTAAATTGTGATAGTCCGAGAGAATTATTGGACGTTTGTTTGTATTATCAGACGTTTGGAATAGGTCGAAATTTTATTTTTGTAGGACAGATAGTTTTCTCAGATGTTTGGATATAATATCAGATGTTTGAAAACGATCTTAGTTTTTTATAATATGGTCCAGAGACTTTATTCAGACATCTGGTCCATAGTTCAAACGTCTAAAATAGACTGGCTTCAATTTTTATTAAGCATTGGTAAATTTCAGACGTCTGGAAGGATTTATGAGATGTTGGATATATGCACGATGGTTAACAATTTGTGTGATAACAGAATGTCAGACGTCTGATGACAAAGTTCAGACGTTTGAAATGATTAAAATGACTTAAAATAGACTATTTTTGAAGGGTGTTGCTTATTTTTCGACCATTTATTTTTCATAAAACATAGTATTATTATTTGTGAAACAGAATTACAAATATATGTAGATAAAAATACAATGAAAATAATTCAAATTTATTTAGATGACGATGGAGCGTTGCGATCTTCAGACTTGTCAACCCTCCATGGCTTGAGTGGAATCCATATATTTCCACGTTCGTGGGTTCTCGGGGAACCAGAGAATCGTCAAGGTGAAGGATCTAAAGGTGTACGATAAGATGCAGAGGGATCCAAAAAACTGCAAGGAATCTAAAGTGGTTCATGTGCATCCTTTTTTCGTGAATTACAAAAGTTTATCGCTACTTGCTCCAAAAAACTTAGTCGTCGAGTCGTGACTTTTTGCTCAAAGTACTCATTGTAACTCTATTTGTTGCTTTTGATAGTGATGTATTTCATCGATTTTCTCCTTGGTGTTAGGACACACAAATAGAGATCGTTTGGACTTTTTTTTATCGGGAATGAACCCTGTGTGGTAGGATGACCATCGATATGTCGGTTCCTGATTTGGTGTGGGGGTGGGAAGGCGATGAGGTGTATCCGTTGAGCTATCCGGTGTTGGTGTCGAGAAGGACAAATGAGAATTGTCGGAAGACATGATTGTGTTTTCTGTTGTAAAAATATGAAATCTATATGTTCTTTAATTTTTTTTGTGAAGATATTTATATATTATTTTTAAAAGTTATTTATAGGTAATTTCAAAAAACAACCACCTAAAAAGTTTAAGATGAAGGAGTTATCAATTTTAATTTGTGGATTAATTTTTGTTAGCTAAACATAGACTAAATGAAGATGTAGTATAAGTTTAGAAGATCATTAAGAGAGCATATTCCTAAATCGCATCGTAGTTTAACAAATGTTTGTTCGTTTAGTGGTTTTGTGAAAATATCTGCCATTTGATTCTCGGTATTTACGTATTCTAATGTAATAATTCTTTTTTCTTCATTGCCATGTAAAAAATGACGTTGTATAACTACATGATTAGTCCACGAGTGATTTATAGGGTTTTTTGATAAATTTATTGCGCTTTTGTTATCGCAGTAAATTGGTGATTTATTGATAACTCGTTGAAATCCATAAGCGTTTGTTGATGTATATCACTTGTGCACACATTAGAGCTTTTGAAATATATTCCACTTCGCAAGTAGATATGGAGACATAATTTTGTTTTTTACTAAACCATGAAACTATGGTTGTGCGATAAGGTGACATATTCCGCTAGTACTCTTACGATTTGTTTTACATCCACCGAAATTCGCATCACTATATGAAACTAGTTCAAACGATGATCCCTTAGGGTAAAACAAACCTTAATCTCTAGTACTAAATAGATACCGTAAGATACGTTTAACAGCTTTTTGATGAGATTCTTTAAATTTGCTTGAAATCGGGCACAAAGACATATACTCATCATAATGTCAGGTCGACTAGCCGTCAAATAAAGCAAGTAACAATCAGACTACGATATAAGTTTTCATCAAAATCTTTTCCGTTATCATCTTTTTCTAAGTGAACACTAGTATTCATCGGTGTTGATTTACTAGAAGTTTTATCCATTTCAAAACGACGTAATAGATCGTTGCTATATTTTTCTTGATGAATAAAGATACCATTTCAAGTTGTTTTAAATTTGTAAACCTGAAAAGAAATTTAATTATTCCATGTGAGACATTTCAAATTCATTTTTCATAATATTTGAAAATTGATTACAAAATTTTCCTTAGTTGAACCAAAAATAATATCGTCTACATAAGTTTGTACAACTAAAATGTCATTATTTTCTCGTTGAATAAATAAAGTTGTATCGATATTACCTATTTGAAAACCAGAAGTAATTAAATTATTTTTAAGACGTTCGTACCAGGCACGGTGGGCTTGTTTTAAACCATGTAAGGCTTTTTGTAATTTAAAGACATGGTCGGGATATTTTTCATGAATAAACAATGGAGGTTGTTTAACATATACATTTTCTTTAATAAAACCATTTAAAAAGGCACTTTTGGCATCCGTTTGAAATAGTTTAAAATTGTGATGATTTGCAAATGCGAGTAATGTACGTATAGCCTCGAGTCTTGCTACTGGAGCAAAGGTTTCGTCATAATCGATACCATGTTCTTGATTATTACCTTAAGCAACTAGACGTGCTTTATTTCTAACTATATTTCCATTTTCATCTCCTTTGTTTTTAAATACCCATTTTGTTCCTATAACCGATTAATTTTCTGGTCTTGGTACTAATTCCCAAACATTATTACGTTCAAATTGATTTAATTCTTCTTGCATGGCTATTATCCAAAAGTTATCGTTTGAAGCTTCTTTATAATTTTTTGGTTCAAAATTCGACATAAATGCTATATGAATTATTTGATTAAGTTGATTTGTAGTTACTCTAGAGTTAAGATCTCCAATGATGTTATTTTTTTGATGATCATTTAAAATTCTAGGAGATGATATTAAAGCATTATTTTGTGCATTTGTTTCATTAGTGACAGAATTTGTTGTATTTGTTATTGGAATTATTTCTTCATCATCATTAGTATGATGATAAAGAAAATTTTCATCAAACGAAACATGTAAACTTTCTTCAATTATGTTATTTCATTTATTAAAAATCTATATGCCTTGCTACGATCTAAATATCCAACAAAGATTCCTTCATCGGCTTTCCGGTCAAATTTTCCTAAATTATCTTTTGTATTTAATATAAATCATTTTGATCCGAAAGTTTTAAAGTATGCTACTTTTGGTTTTCTTCCAAAAAATATTTCAAAACAAGTTTGTTTAGCATAAGTCGTATGGTTACTAGATTCAAAACATAACAAGCTGTGACAATAGATTCAGCCCAAAAATGTTTTGGTACACCACTACTATTTAATAGTATTTGTGCACATTCTTGTAACGTACGATTTTTTCTTTCTACTACACTATTTTGTTGAGGTGTGCAGGGAACAGAAAAATTATGACTTATACCTTTTTTATTACAAAAATTAGTAAATTTTTTTTTTATGAATTCTCCATCGTGATCACTTCGAATATTCTTAATTTTCAAATCCATTTGAGTTTAATTCTTTTAGCAAAAATTTTAAACATACCAAAGGTGTCACTTTTTTGTTTTAAAAATAAATCCATGTATATCTTGGAAAATCATCAACTATTACGGAAACATACTTGTTGTGATTTATAGATCATACTTGAGTAGGACCAAATAAATCTAAATGTAATAATTCTAATTGTTGTTTTGTAAAAATATTATTTTTTTGATTTAAAAGAGCTTTTCTTTAGTTTTTCAATTTGACAATCGTCACATAAATTTACTACTTAGTAATTTATTTAAGGAAATCCTCTAACTAGCTCATATTTTGCTAATTTATTAATATATTTAAAAATAATATGAAAAAATCGTTTATGCCACAATCATGGATCGTCATGTTTGGCGGTTAAACATAAATTTAAATTTTGATTCATATTAATATTTAAGACATAAATTTTTTGTTTCTAAAATCCTCAAAGATATGTTGTTTGTTATTGTCAAAAATGTTACATCTATCTTTTTCAAAATTGATTTGAAAACCTTTATTGCATAATTGACTAATACTAAGTAGGTTGTGTTTTAAATTTTCTACTAACAAAACATTTGTAATGATAGGAGAGTTAGAAATACCAGAGTTGATGACTTCTCTGATGCCGATGACGTATCCTTTTGAGTTATCTCCAAAAGTTACCGTTCCTCCATTGATATATGTTATATTTGATAACATTTTTGAGTTTCCAATCATATGCTTAGAGCATCCACTATCAAGTATCCATTTCTCCTTATTTTTTATTTTGGTTACCTGCAAAATAAAAGGTGATTTAATTGGTGCACATGTACTTTGTTAGGCTCCTAGATGTTAGGAGGAGCAGGTAGGCATACCCAAGAAGGTTTGGTACCTTTATGAACATAATTTTTACTATAGACTACATTATCTAAAAAATTATTAATATGTTTTTTCTAATCAAATTATTATTTGTCTTAGGGATCAAAATTTTTATATTTTTGGTATTCGTATTAGACTTAGGTGGTCTTTTAGTCTTTTGATAAATACAATTATATTTCTTATTATTCCCTTTTTGTTTAGGAATATTTTTAAATCCTATTCCATTTCTATTACCAGATGGTTTTGAACTTTTGATAAGATTTTCCAAATCTTGTTTTCTTTTATTAAATTTTGAAACATTATTTATAATTTTATCTAATTTTTTCTTTTGATTCAAGATTTTCAATTTTCAATGTTTCTATATTACTCTTCAAGTTGACATTTTATTTTAACAAGTTATTCTTTTCTAGTTTAGTTTTGTCAAAATCAATAGCTATAGTCTCATTTTCAATCAAACTATTTTTAATTTTTCTTGAGATAATTCTAGTTCCTCATCTAAAATAATCTTTTCATCTTTTAACACTCCTATTTCAGGTTTCAATCTATTTATTTTGGCTATATGTTCTTTGTTCAATTTTTTAATTTATCTAAATTTATCATCGTATCCCATGCTAAGTTCTAACAATTCATCATAACTAAGTTCAGGACATACCTCATCAGTTTGTGCCATAAAGCATACATTAGCTTGTTCTCTGTCACTATTACTGTTATTGCCTGATGATGATGAAGAATCCGAGTCATCCGATGTTACTTTGAAAGTTTTCTTCTTTTTGAATTTTTCATATTTGTTCTTCTTTTTATCATTGTTGAGCTTGGGACAGTCTTTTTTCATATGTCCAAATTGGTCACATTCATAGCATTTGATTGATGTTTGATTTGTTGAGCTTGATTTTCCTCCTTTTTGAAATCTAGTCATTCTCCTAAACTTCTTGAATTTTTTTGTAGTTTTTGGCAATAAATATAATTTCTTCTTCGTCTAAGTCGGAGTCTTCATATGTTGTTGGGAATGCTATGTTCTTCTTTTTTGAATTTTATTCTTTTCATGCCTGCAAATTAGCTTCATCGGACATTAAATTTCCTATCATTTCTTCAACTAAGAGTGTTGAATGATCATTTGCTTCTTTGATAGCGAATACTTTTCTTTCCCACTCTGGAGTTAAAGAATTGAGTATTCTAGATACTAAGTCAAAATTTATGAATTTGACTCCAAGACCCATTAAATCATGTTGAATGGTTTGGAATCTAGAGTACATGTCTACTATAGATTTATTTTGTTTCATTTTAAATGATGAAAATTTATTTTGTCAAATTGAAATCTTAGTTTGTTTAACTTTGTTTGTGTCTTCGCGTGTAACTTGTAAGGTACGCCAAATATCATATGCAGTGTAACATAACATGACACGTGAAAATTCATTCTTATCTAACGAACAAAATAAAACATTCATAGTTGGCCTCTATTAGAAGCTGTGGCTTTTTGTGCATTATTCTGTGTGTACGTAGCTGTGTCAGGTGCTTCATATTTATTTTGAGTGAGTGACCAAATTTCTAATCCATTAGCTTCCATAAAAAATTTCATATGTGTTGACCAATATGCATAGATAGAACCATTAAAAAGTAGGGGACGTGTTGTGGATTGACCTTGAAAAATACTTGTCATATTAAAGTGATTCAAAAATGTGTTACTGTACTTTGATCAAACCTTACTCTGATACCAAATGCAAGTCTAAAGAGTGGATCGTGTAGTGTATATGCAAGTATATGTGACAAAATATACGAATCAATTAAAACAATATTAATCTAGGTAAAAATAGAATAAACACACCAGGATTTTATACTGGTTAGGACCCCCCGTCCTACGTCCAGTCCCGAAGCTCCCCTATGGAATTCGACTTATCAAACACCCTCGCTTCGCCCGGAGGAATAGGCTTGGTTACAATAAACTATTCTTGTCAAATATGTGTTTTATAACACGGATATTAACTAATTAGTACAAATGCTTCCAATATATATCTTGAGAGTATTTTCTATGAAGAGTCGAATATTTGGAAAAGTGAAATACAAGTATAGAGTGCTAGAGATCAAGAAAATATGATAGAGTGTGTAATTAGAGAGCATAAGTAAGGTAATTTGTTCGCTTGATTCTTGATAATATATATAGTTGTAGAGAGTTTCCTTGAGCAGTTGCATCCATTAACAAGTGCTCTACAGTTGTTTCTATTGATGATGAAGAGTTGCACCAAAGAGAAGCGGAGATGTCTATTCAAATGTGGCAGTTGAAGTTTGAATTTAAAATCCGAGATCAAAATCAGATGTCTGGTATTTGTATCGAACGTCTGATACTATATATTTTTTGTATATTTTAGATTTTTTGACATCTGAGTGCTACTACCAGACATCTGGTTTAGTCTATTGGTTGTTCTATAGGACTTTTTCAGACATCTGCCTTGTGCACCTAGATGTCTGAAACTTGTGCATGTCTGTTTTGTGCATCTTTTCTGTTGCGTTTTTGATGCTATCGACTTGTAGTCTCTTGTAACGTTCTTTGGGCCTTGTTCTTGTCTTTCTAGTAATGCTACTTTAGCAAGTACCTGTATATAGAAATATATATGCATATTCGATTTCCATTGTAGTTGTTATCATCGAAACCGTAGATTTGATTTCCTAACATGTGTGAGGCTGACACGGAGAGGGAGGTGGGCGGTTCGGAGATTGGAGGGGAGAGTGGTCGGTTGATAAGTGGGTGTGGCGTGGCCATGGGTTGGTGGATGAGCAGCTGTCATGAAGATGAACAGTGCAACCTCTTACATTATATACTTGTTATCTTTCTTTTAATTTCTTTTTTTTACATGAACAGATGAGAGATTTGTGAAGGTGGCAGAGAGCAAGGGACATGTTGAGTCCAAGAGGGAGAGAAAGGCATTGAAATTGAAGGATCGGCTACTTGGCACTTCGGTGGTGGAGTTTTTGGTCGGCGGTAGAGGAATGGTGGCAGGCAGTAGATGGTTTTGTCGGCCATGGAAATGCAAGAGGTTGGCAAAATATAAAGAGGGCTGGTAAGCTTCAAGAGAACAGAGGAGGATGTGCCAATCTCTGGAAACCAGTATATAACTTGCTTTATTTTTATATTTATATTATTCTATTTTTTTTCAATGAAGAAGTTGAATGAAGTGAAAGATGAATGAGCTCAGCAGAATGAAGAAGACGAGAAGTTCACAACAAATATATGCCTCTTATATTATTTTTTTCAAATTTAATAAACAGGGAATGAAGAAACAAAAGGGCAAGAGTCAATCAATATATTGGAACCGGAGAAAGAAAAGCAACTTGTGATATCCCGGAATTTCAAGCAATTTAAATATGATAATCTCCTTGATTTAATTAAATAAAATTGGTAAATTTTTGTTTTAAACAATATAATGTGATGATTATAATGATAATTATAAATGGATTTTTAAATGGAATAATTATTTTTTACAAATTTAATTTGATTGATTTATAAATAGATTTTTAATAGACTTATTATTTTAAAAAAGTATTGATTAAATATATATGTATATATATTATTTAAGTTAATTTTTAAAAATAGAATTGTTATTTTCAAATCTAATAGTATGTTTGTTTAGACTAATATATATATATACACACATATATATATATATATATAAGTTTAAGTTGATTTTAAATTGGATTTTTAAAATTTGAATTTGAATTTAATATTTCGATTTAAATTTGAATTTAAAAGAAATGGTTTGGATATAAGAATATATGAATAAAGTTATCATTGGAATATAATTTGTTTTATATTGTTTTTCCTAAAGAAATTTACTTATATAAATTAGAAAGTATTTATTTAAATAGTAAACTAATACAAAATTTTTATATTTTATATTTATAGACGAATTAAATACACTAGGTATGATTTTACTTAAAACATGATTGGTTTATTTTTATTTTCTTTCAAAGGTTTTATTTATTTTTTAAATTTACAAAAGCATTTACTAATTAAGAAATGGATTAACTAATTAAGATATTTATATACAAGATTTTAAAATCAATTTAAAAATATATAAAAATGAATTAAGACATGTGTTAATCTATAAACACCTTTAGTAACATGTGTTAGATAGTTAAATAGGTTGGAAGACAAGTGTCACCTCTTGTAATTTATTTTTCTTAATTTTTATAAACCATAAATTAGATCATATAAACCCACATCTTTATCTCTTTCTTCTTTTTCTCTTCTCAATTCAAAAGTCAAGAGAAACTTCAACCTGATCTATATTCTACAAACCTTAAAGAGTCATCTCCCTGTAATTCATTTCTCAAATCAAATAGATAAAACCTGTAATCACTTTCCAGAATCAAAACCAAATACTGTAATTTGTTTCCCAAAATCAAAAGGCAAATCCTGTAAATTTTCCTCAAGAATCACAACCTATAATTCATTTTCGAAATCAAAGACCCAACCCTGTAACCATTTTCATCTCAAAGAAATTACCAAAATCTGCCATCAAATTCTCAAAACAATTTCCAAGCCTGTAACTATTTTTAAAAGCAAGCCTTAAACCCATTTTAAAAGCAAATGAATCAAAGTTTGAAAATTTTCAAAGGCAACCTGGATTATCAAAAGAAATCAAGTTTCAAATGCAATCAAGAATTATCAAAGCTTTCAGTAGAATTCAGATTCAACCTGCATCAGCATTTCAGTTTTAAAGCAATTCGGTAATTTAAGGAAATTCAAATTTTCAACTACAACCCAGTCAAATTCATCTCAGTTTTAAATCATCTCTGCATTTTGGTTAAAAGGCGAGTAAACTTTCAAATTTAAAAACTTAAGTAACGGTTATATATTGCATGTGAATTACGGTGTGATTGGTTACTTTGCATATCTGTACATATGTGAGCCTGTGTGTTTTCCAGTTGATTTTATCATCTCTATGCTTAGTTTATGCCTCGGTATTGTATACCGTGGCATGAAACATTTTTTTTTAAAATTTGATGCATATGCAAAATGTTTGAAGTAAACTCATGAAGTATGTCGGAAAATATGTATGCCTGTTGTTTTAATTTGAATATATGAACGATTTTAAACTTGAGAACATATGTGATTCATTTGTGTATATCAGTGTTTCTCTGTTCATTGTTACAGAGTGTAAGTGACAATTAAAAAAAATTCAAAATCTTTTTATTTAATCACTGTTAGGACCTGAATTTAAAACAAAATAGTTTTGTTAAATCATAACCTAAGTACCAAAAATAGATTCAAGAATTTTAAGGTTTTGAATTATGCTTGAATATGTAAAATATAGTGGTGATGCTAAAATCATATTAAATCAAATGTTGTAATTCATTGTTTCAGGGTTATAACTTGACTCTATTTAGCAAATTATGATTTTTACAACTAAAACCAAATTTTTTAATGTTGCATTGAATATGAAATTTTGGTTTGACTGGAAATGGATGTTGGGGCCACCTTTGGCGATCAAGATGGAGAGGGGTCTCGAATTTTCTTTTGGAGATGGAAGAAGTAGTGGGGTGGTAATGAAAAAGGCCCGAAGTTGTTCACGATCGTCAAGGTGACGAGGAGAAGGGGATTTATGATTTAACCCTAGTTTTGATCGATCATGCAAAAGTGGGTACTATGCCATTTCTAAAGCATCGATTCGCTTGGGATTTGGAAGGAGGCTGCGTGGATGATTGACCGAGATGTGGCCGGGGGCTCTGGTAATCGGCGACGTGGATGCGGGGTTTTTTTTTCAGGCAGTGGTTTTGGTTTGAGTTCTCCTATGAAGCTCGTTTTTGTTTTGGGTTCTATGGTGACAAAGGGATGATCGGAATTGGCTATTGAGTGGATCGTTGATGTATAGGAGGTTTTGGAGTTAATCGCGGAGTCGATCGTCGGTGCATATGCACAGGCATGTGTCGGTGGTTTGTGTTAGTTTGGGAAAGAGGATTTATCTCGGGTTGTAACTCGAGATTGTGGCAAGTTCGCTTGAGTCTGAACTCGAGTAATCTTGAGTGTTTTTAAAACTTGTTAACAGTTTTTTTTTGTTCACAGGTTTTATACTTTAAAATTTTAACTAAAAACTTAAACTACGTTTTGAAATGGAAGAAGAGAAGAAGAGGAACTCGGGTGTTTCTCAGGTGTTGATCGGGTTAGACCCGAAGTATTATTAAAGATAATTTTCAAAAGCATTTAAAAGGTTTTTTTTATAAAACAGGTTTAAAATTTAAATAAAGTATGTATTTAATTTTTGGCATGAATCTTATTTTTAAATTTATTCTTGATAAAAATAAATGTTTTCTTTAACATTGTTAATGAAGTTGGAACTTTATTTAATTTAAATTTTGTTAAATCAAGTTAAAGTATTTCAAAACTTAAGTAGAAATGGAATTATAAAGATTTTATAAAAAGCAAGTTTATGGATTTAAATTTAAAACTTGATTTAAAACCATTACTTGATGAAATTTTAAAGTATTTAAAGGAAGTTGTGATTTGTAAACTTTAAATTATTATGTTGAATAAGTATTTAAAACTTAATTAATAATTTAAGTAAGTAAAGTTAGTTTTTAAAGTAAATTGTTTTAAGAGGCATAATTAAGATAAGGTTTTATCTTAAGATAATTATGGTTTTAAAAATTTGAGAGTAATTAAGTTAATTAAGAAATTTAAGTGTAATTAATTAACTTAATTAATAAAGGATAAAGGGTTAATAAGTAATTAATTACGAATAATTAATTAATTTAATCAATTAATGTTTAAGGATTTAATTAATTTTTAATTAAAGGTTATAATTAATTAATTAAAGGTTAATTAATTGTAATTAAGGATTATTAATTAATGATTAAATATTAATTAATGTTTAATTAGATATTAATTAATCAAATGATTAGAGGTTAATTAATTGGTAATTAAGAAATTCTTAATCAAGTTTTATTGATTAATGATTAAGTTTTATTAATTAATAAATAAGGAATAATTAATCTATAATTAAAGGTTAATTAAGGGTTAATTAACTGTTAATTAAGGGGTTGATTAACAAGCAATTAAGAAGTACTTAATTTGTAATTAAGTGGTATTAATTAATCATTAAGGTTTATTAATTAATGGTTAAAGAATTAATTAATCTGTAATTAAGATTTAATTAATTTGTTTTAAGGATAATTAAGGGATGAATTATCGAATTGTAATTAATCAAATGAAGGTGATTAATTTAAGTCAATTAATTTGTTAATTAATTAAAGGTAATCTTTTGGTAATTAATTAAGTATAAATACTTAATGAGATTGATAATTATAATTACATAGTGAAGTAATTAATGTATAACTACGGGATGTAATTAATTAAAAGGAATTACTTAATGGGAAGTATTTAAATGGTAATTACTTAGTAAAAGTAATTAAATATTAATTACTTAGTGTAATTAATCAAAGGATTAATATAATTAATTAAAGAGTTAATTAATTAAGTAAGTAATTACAGAAGGGTAGTTACTGTTTATGATTAATCAAGGTTGATTAATGGAAGTAATTAATTATTGGAAATAATTAATGAAGGATCATTAATTAATGTAATTAATGAGAGTAATTAAAGGTTAATTTCTTTAAATGGTTAAGGATAATTAATTTATGAAATTAATTGAAGGATAATTA
Organism: Allium cepa; assembly: GCA_030765085.1. Taxonomy (NCBI): domain Eukaryota; kingdom Viridiplantae; phylum Streptophyta; class Magnoliopsida; order Asparagales; family Amaryllidaceae; genus Allium; species Allium cepa. Next base: position 68,819,998 of record CM060935.1, read on the forward strand.
CTTTATGTAATTGAAGTATAATTAATCAAGGAGATTAATTAAGATAGATATTTGAAGGAGGATTAATTAATTAAAGGTATGTAATTAATTAATCTTTGATTAAGCAAAGTTGGTAATTAATTCTTAAGTAATTGATTTAATTTAAGTTAATTAAATTAATTATCATAGGGATTAATGATTGTTGCTTATGTATGATTGTTTGAGTAGAATATCTGAATTGGTTGATATCTATTAGATGATATGCTATGATATTCTGTGATGTGATATTTGTTATATCACTTATAAATGTGTGATATTTATCTGTGTTGATGCTGTGCGAATTCAACTATTGTATTGAATTGAATTGTTTTAAACTTTTAAACAAATTGGACCTAAAAGATGGCGTTTTGGGTTTCGATGAGACCGGGATCGGGTTTATAGATTTGGATATCCGAAAACCACATCGATCCAAATTAACGTTAGGTCATGACATCTCGAAGTGAAGATCGAGATGGAGTTTTGAAGTGCAAGGTTATTGTCGTTAACTCTAAGGGTGATTCCAAAATGAGTGTAACGAGATAATGCCTTCGGTTTCGTTCGAACCCGGAACGAACTTGTATGGATTGAATGCTTTCAGTACATCGTAAGGTGGACGATGAGCATTCTAAGAGATGTGTTCTCTAAAGGTAATCGTAGCCTCAACCCTCATCAACCGGGAATGGCTAAAACAGGGGAGGTGTAGCAAGGCTAAGTGGGTCATGCCCAAGTAGGACGAGATTTTCCCCTGTCTAGAGGTCCATTTTTATTCGGCTGTGTGGGCAGTTGTTGAGCTCCAACTGCCGCGGTTGTCTTGTTCGGGCTGTCCAGTAAGGGATGGTTCCGGCCTTGTGTTGCAGGGGATTAGGAGTAATCCTCGGTACGTTGATCTAGGCCACGTACTATGACGGATGGTACCCAGTAGCCCTGCCATTGATGGACACCCATTCTTCCTACGTGCCCTTACGGTTTTGATTGTATTACCCACTTTTGTGGCTGGTAGTTGGAATTTAATGAATGTAACAATTTCGGCTATTTTCTATTTACTTGAAAACCCTAGACCCTATTATAATATCACAGAATTTTGTATCAAATGTTTTGGTTAGCGTAAGGTAAAAACTTACCCATGTTTATGTGTGGAGAGTCTTACATGATACCTTTTCTTTCAAAAGGTTTCTAAAGTTAAGCAACTTTAACCCGTTTACTCACACCGGACCCATGTCTGACCCAGAGTTTATTTCTGTTTTATTAAACTCTTGGGTACTCAAACTTTTACGAGCAGCCAAGGGATTCAAGATTAGCTTTGACGAATTCTGGAGAAGATATGAAGCAGGAGGCTTCAGCGTTGTAGGTAGATAGTGGTTCCGCTATGTTGATATCTATATTTAATATTGAGTTGTATAACTAGACAGATGGTTAAAACTGTCTAGTGTATGTTGTATAAGCTGTGTAACTCTGATGTAAATGATACTATGTAATATTTATGTGATATAATAAATTATTCGTTTCGCTGTTGAGATTCTGATGCTGTTTTCTTTCTTTCTTCTCTATCTTTCTCTTTTCTATCTCTTTCTTTCTTAAAAATGATGCGTCTTATTGTGTAAAATAAGGCGGGTCGTTTCATTTGGTATCAGGGCATTAGGTTGAGCGAATACCTATGCTCTGGAGTGGTGTCTATCTTGAGAGAGCGTATTTGTAATTTTTATACATAACTATATATATCTATTTCTACCTATTTGTTGGGTTACACGTTTGGGTATTCCAATATAAGTTATAAAAGGTAGATAGCGTAGTGGTGTGTGTAACATGACTATTACCAATGGTTGGAGCTTGAATGATTGAGGTTGGAAGTGTATCTGTCGAGACTGTAGACCTAATACTGTCTCGAGTGAGTGATAGGATTTCATCGATCTCTAAAGGAAACCTTTTAAAGGTTCGGAGTTCATCTTTAAAGTTGGATGAGTAGAATTTGGATATGTTGGTTAAGCAAAAGCGTGCGATGGTATCATGGCAACTTCGGGAAGTAGTAGCTGCGTGATGAGATGCAGTGACTATGGATGTTAACGAAGATATTTCTTTTGGAGCGAGTTTGAGGAAGTATGTCTGCATCTGTGATGAGACTGAGTCTAGCAGGGTGTTGTGTTTGGTTAGAGGCCAAGTTTCTTGAGGAGATATCCGCCCATCTCAAGGCTCTTTTTGATATTGGTTGATACGATATTAAGGATCAAGAAGCTTTGGATAAAGAAGTCTTTGAGAATCCATAGCAGCGATGCAGCTCGAAGTGTTATGTGTTCCATCAGGAAGATCTTTTGGCTTAGTTTCCTAGAGGTGGAGTTCTGAAGTAGCAGAGTGGACCCGTTTCTTCGATGGATTGGTTTAGCATAGCTGTTCTGATTTGTGGAGAGAGAACAGTATCTGTGGATATTGATCTGGATAGGATCGCAAAAGTGACTTGCGATAGCTTGACTGATTCTCTTGGATAATTTTTTGCATGAATTAAGGCATCTTTAGAGAATATAGGAGTTATAGAGTTGTCAAAAATTTTCCGGATGTCTTTTGGGAAGTCTGAGGTTTGTTCGCATTGGAGATTGAGTTCTGCGTCAACTTGACTCGTGGAGCTACCGGTGATTCAGCTAGGTTGAAGGATGTCTCATAAAGAGAGGATTTGGTGAAGCAGCTCAGGATTTCTGGGTGTTTCTGTGTTTTCTCTTTGTGGATCTAGGAAACCTTATTTCTAAGATGTGCTATCTAGTCTATGCTCGTGTTCATTGACAGCGTTCTTATGTGCTCCAAATTAGAGTTGTGCGGCAGAAGCATGATGGCAGCTGTTCTAGGGTGGAAGCAACTGGAAGTTGCATTGTTTGGATTAGAGGGTTTCTATAGGACGTTTTTCTGGATTTGAGTCCAGATTGGTGAGTGCACCTATTTTGTCTTTCCCAAGTTGGAGAGGTAAGTGTGAAGTGTACAGTTGATTGTAAAGTAGAGTTGTTGTTCTTGATTTTGGGAAGATCTTGAGAAGATCATTTTGTTGGATTATTTTTGATCCTGCTTGTTTCAAGTAGCATCAGCGAAGGTTCGGCTGATCAAGAAGGACGTAGGTAGCCCAGGATCGTTAGAAGTGTTTTGTAATTAAGAGACAGTGGAATTTGGAATTTGAAGTTGGTGACTTCGTTGTTGTTAAGGTTTTCTCCAGTAAGGGGAGCAATAAGATTGGATAAGACTAGAAAGCTAACTCAGAAATATTTTGGATTTTCTGTGTTTTTGTAAGGAATAAGTGTTTGGCTTTTGAGGGTTGAATTGCCAGTTTGGAAGTCCAGGATTCAAGGTATTTCACGTGTCTCTGAGGAGTACGTATTTGGTCTATCACTGGTTTTGGAACCAACAGTTCATAAGGATTTGGATGTTGTGTCGGTCTGGACTGTGGTCAGATCTCTTGTGTAGATGGTAGATCTAGATGAGTAGGAGCTCAGATGTTTAGTTGTGTAGCTAGTTTGGATTTAGTAGAGCGAGTATTCCAGTATCTGTATCTGGGAAACTCGGGATAGTTTTAGAAATCTTATCCGGATTTCTGTCCGGATAGCTAGAATTATTTGTTTGGATGACTGGTTGTTTGGTAGATAGTGTGTGATTGATATGTATGTTTGAAATTGTTTGAAATTTAATAAAAACTTTGAGATTATCTTTTTTTATATTTCGGGGACGAAATTCTTTTAAGGGGGGAGGAATATGATATCCTGGAATTTCAAGCAATTTAAATACGATAATCTCCATGATTTAATTAATTAAAATTGGTAAATTTTTGTTTTAAACAATATAATGTGATGATTTTAATAATAACTATAAATGGATTTTTAAATGGAATAATTATTTTTTATAAGTTTAATTTGATTGATTTACAAATAGATTTTTAATAGACTTATTATTTTAAATAAGTATTGATTAAATATATATATTTATATTTATTTATTTATTTAAGTTAATTTTAAAAAATAGAATTGTTATTTTCAAATTTAATAGTATGTTTGTTTAGACTAATATATATGTTTAAGTTGATTTTAAATTGGATTTTTAAATTTTGAATTTGAATTTGAATTTAATATTTGGATTAAAAATTGAATTTAAAATAAATAGTTTGGATATAAAAATATATGAATAAAGTTTTCGTTGGAATATAATTTGTTTTATATTGTTTTTCCTAAAGAAATTTACTTATATAAATTAGAAAGTATTTATTTAACTAGTAAATTAGTACGAAAATTTTATATTTTATATTTATAAATGAATCAAATACACTAGGTATGATTTTACTTAAAACATGATTGGTTTATTTTTATTTTCTTTTAAAGGTTTTTTTTAAAAAAAAATTTACAAAAGCATGTATTAATTAAGAAATGGATTAACTAATTAAGATATTTATATACAAGCTTTTAAAATCAATTTAAAAATATATAAAAATGAATTAAGACATGTGTTAATCTATAAACACCTTTAGTAACATGTGTTAGATAGTTAAATAGGTTGGAAGACAAGTGTCACCTCTTGTAATTTATTTTTATTAATTTTTATAAACCATAAATTAGATTATATAAACCCACATCTTCATCTCTTTCTTCTTTTTCTCTTATCAATTAAAAAGTCAATAGAAACTTCAACCTGATCTATATTCTATAAACCTGAAAGAGTCATCTCCCTATAATTCATTTCTCAAATCAGTTAGATCAAACCTGTAATCACTTTCCAGAATCAAAACCAAACACTGTAATTTGTTTCCCAAAATCAAAAGGCAAATCCTGTAAATTTTCCTCAAGAATCACAAACTGTAATTCATTTTCAAAGACCCAACCCTGTAACCATTTTCATCTCAAAGAAATTTCCAAAATCTTCCATCAAATTCTCAAAACAATTTCCAAGCCTGTAACCATTTTTAAAAGCAAGCCTGAAATCCATTTTAAAAGCAAATGAATCAAAGTTTGAAAATTTTCAAAGGCAACCTGGATTATCAAAAGAAATCAAGTTTCAAATGCAATCTGGAATTATCAAAGCTTTCAGTAGAATTCAGATTCAACCTGCATCAGCATTTCATTTTTAAAGCATTTCAGTAATTCAAGGAAATTCAAGTTTTCAACTACAACCCAATCAAAGCTTCATCACAGTTTTAAATCATCTATGCATTTTGGTAAAAAGGTGAGTAAACTTTCAAATTTAAAATTTTAAGTAACAGTTGTATGTTGCATGTGAATTATGGTGTGATGGTTGCTTTGCATATCTGTACATATGTGAGCCTGTGTGTTTTCCAGTTGATTTTATCATCTCTGTGCTTAGTTTATGCCTCTGTATTGTATACCGTGGCATGAAAGATTTGTTTTAAATTTGTTGCATATGCAAAATGTTTGAAGTAAACTCATGAAGTATGTTGGAAAATATGTATGTATGTTGTTTTAATTTGAATATATGAATATGTGAATGATTTTAAGCCTGAGAACATATGTGATTCATTTGTGTACATCAGTGTTTCTCTGTTCATTGTTACAGAGTGTAAGTGACAGTTAAAAAAAATTCAAAATCTTTTAATTTAATCACTATTAGGACTTGAATTTAAAACAAAATAGTTTTGTTAAATCATAACCTAAGTACCAAAAATAGATTCAAGAATTATAAAGGTTTGAACTATGCTTGAATTTGTAAAATACAGTGGTGATGTTAAAATCATATTAAATGAAATGTTGTATTTCATTGTTTCAGGGTTATAACTTGAATCTATTTAGCAAATTATGATTTCTAAAACTAAAACCAAATTTTTTAATGTTGCATTGAATATGCAATTTGGGTTTGACTGGAAATGGATGTTGGGGCCACCTTTGACGATCAAGAAGGAGAGGGGTCTCGGATTTTCTTCTGGAGATGGAAGAAATTATGGGGTGTTCAGGAAAAATGCCCGAAGTTGTTCATGATCGTCAAGGCGACAAGGAGAAGGGGATTTATGATTAAACCCTAGTTTTGGTCGATCGTGCAAAAGTGGGTACTGCGTCGTTTCTAAAGCATCGAGTCGCTTCGGATTTGGAAGCTAGGCTGCATGGACGATGATAGAGATGCAGCCGGAATCTGGAGGGCCTCTGGTGATCGACGATGTGGATGCGGGGTTGTTTTCAGGCAGTGGTTTTGGTTTGAGTTCTCCTGTGAAGCTCGTTTTTGTTTTGGGTTCTATGGTGACGAAGGGATGATCAGAATTGGCTATTGAGTGGATCGTTGATGTGTATGAGGTTTTGGAGTTGATTACGGTGGCGTCGATCGTCGGTGCGTATGCGCAGGTGTGTGTCAGTGGTTTGTGTTAGTTTGGGGAAGAGGATTTATCTCGGGTTGTAACTCGAGATTGTGGCAAGTTCGCTCGAGTTTGAACTCGAGTAATGACGAGTGTTTTAAAACTTGTTAACAGTTTTTTTTTGTTTACAGGTTTTATAATTTAAAATTTTAACTAAAAACTTAAACTAAGTTTTGAAATGGAAGAAGAGAAGAAGAGGAACTCGGGTGTTTCTCAGGTGTTGATCGGGTTAGACCCGAAGTATGATTAAAGATAATTTTCAAGAGTATTTAAAAGTTTTTTTTTATAAAACAGGTTTAAAATTTAAATAAAGTATGTTTTAAATTTTTGGCGCGAATCTTGTTTTTAAATTTATTCTAGATAAAAATAAATGTTTTCTTTAACATTGTTTATGAAGTTGAAACTTTATTTAATTTAAATTTTGTTAAATCAAGTTAAAGTATTTTAAAACTTAAGTAGAAATGGAATTATAAAGATTTTATAAAAAGCAAGTTTATGGATTTAAATTTAAAACTTGATTTAAAACCATTACTTGATGATATTTTAAAGTATTTAAAGTAAGTTGTGATTTGCAAAATTTAAATTATTATGTTGAATAAGTATTTAAAACTTAATTAATAACTTCATTAAGCAAAGTTTATTTTTAAAGTTAATTGTTTAGGCATAATTAAGATAAGGTTTTATCTTAAGGTAATTATGGTTTTAATAATTTGAGATTAATTAAGTTAATTAAGAAATTTAAGTGTAATTAATTAACTTAATTAATTAAGGATAAAGGGTTAATAAGTAATTAATTAAGGACAATTAATTAATTTAATTAACCAATGTTTAAGGATTTAATTAATTTTTAATTAAGGGTTATAATTAATTAATTAAAGGTTAATTAATTGTAATTAAGGATTATTAATCAATGATTAAAGATTAATTAATTTTTAATTAGAAATTAATTAATCAAATGACTAGAGGTTGATTAATTGGTAATTAAGAAATTCTTAATTAAGTTTTATTAATTAATGATTAAGTTTTATTAATTAATAATTAAGGAATAATTAATCTATAATTAAAGGTTAATTAAGGGTTAATTAACTGTTAATTAAAGGGTTGATTAAAAGGCAATTAAGAAGTACTTAATTTGTAATTAAGTGGTATTAATTAATCATTAAGGTTTATTAATTAATGGTTAAAGAATTAATTAATCTGCAATTAAGATTTAATTAATTTGTTTTAAGGATAATTAAGGGATGAATTATCCAATTATAATTAATTAAATGAAGGTGATTAATTTAAGTTAATTAATTAAAGGTAATCTTTTGGTAATTAATTAAGTATAAATACTTAATGAGATTGATAAGTGTAATTACTGAGTGAAGTGATTAATGTATAATTACAGGATGTAACTAATTAAACGGAATTACTTAATGGGAAGTGTTTAAAGGGTAATTACTTAGTAAAAGTAATTAAGTATTAATTACTTAGTGTAATTAATCAAAGGATTAATATAATTAATCAAAGAGTTAATTAACTAAGTAATTACAGAAGGGTAGTTACTGTTTATGATTAATCAAGGTTGATTAATGGAATTAATTAATTATTGGAAATAATCAATGAAGGATCATTAATTAATGTAATTAATGAGAGTAATTAAAGGTTAATTGCTTTAAATGGTTAAGGATAATTAATTTATGAAATTAATTGAAGGATAATTACTTTATGTAATTGAAGTATAATTAATCAAGGAGATTAATTAAGATAGATATTTGAAGGAGGATTAATTAATTAAAGGTATGTAATTAATTAATCTTTGATTAAGAAAAGTTGGTAATAATTCTTAAGTAATTGATTTAATTTAAGTTAATTAAATTAATTATAATAGGGATTAATAGTTGTTGCTTATGGATGATTGTTTGAGTAGAATATCTAAATTGGTTGATATCTATTGGATGATATGCTATGATATTCTTTGATGTGATATTTGGTATATCACTGGTAAATGTGTGATATTTATCTGTGTTGATGCTGTGCGAATTCAAGTATTGTATTGAATTGAATTGTTTTAAACCTTTAAACAACTTGGACATAAAAGATGGCGTTTCGGATTTCGATGAGACCGGGATCGGGTTTTCAGATTTGGATATCCGAAAACCACATCGTTCCAAATTAACGTTAGGTTATGACATCTCGAAGTGAAGATCGAGATGGAGTTTTGAAGTGTAAGTGTTATTGTCGTTAACTCTGAGGGTGATTCCAAAATGAGTGTAACGAGATAATGCCTTCGGTTTCGTTCGAACCTGGAACGAACTTGTATGGATTGAATGCTTTCAGAACATCGTCAGGTGGAAGATGAGCATTCTATGAGATGTGTTCTCTAAAGGTAATCGTAGCCTCAAGCCTCATCAACCGGGAATGGCTAAAACAGTGGAGGTGCAGCAAGGCTAAGCGGGTCATGCCCAAGTGGGACGAGATTTTCCTTTGTTTAGAGGTCCCTTTTTATTCGGCTGTGTGGGCAGTTGTTGAGCTCCAACTGTCGGGGTTGTCTTGCCAGGGACTGTCCAGTAAGGGATGATTCTGGCCTTGTGTTGCAAGGAATTGGGAGTAATCCTCGGTACGTTGATCTAGGCCACGTACTGTGACGAGCGGTACCCAGTAGCCCTACCATTGATGGAAACCCATTCTTCTTGCGTGCCCTTATGGTTTTCATTGTAATACCCACTTTTGTGGCTAGTAGTTGGAATTTAATGAATGTAACAATTTCGGCTATTTTCCTTTTACTTGAAAACCCTAGACCCCATTATAATATCATAGAATTTCCTATCAAATGTTTTGGTTAGTGTAAGGTACAAACTTACCCATGTTTATGTGTGAGGAGTCTTACGTGATACCTTTTCTTTCAAAAGGTTTTTAAAGTTAAGCAACTTTAACCCATTTACTCACACCAGACCCATGTCTGACCCGGAGTTTATTTCTGTTTTATTAAACTCTTGGGTACTCAAATTTTTACGAGTAGCCAAGTGATTTAGGATTAGCTTTGACGAATTTTGAAGAAGATATGGAGCAGCACGCTTCAGCATTGTAGATAGATAATGGTTCCGCTGTGTTGATATCTGTATTGTATATTGAGTTGTATAACTAGACAGGTGGTTATAACTGTCTAGTATATGTTGTATAAGCTATGTAACTCTGATGTATATGATACTATGTAATATTTATGTGATATAATAAATTATTCGTTCCGCTGTTGAGATTCTATGTTGCTTTCTTTCTTTCTTCTCTATCTTTCTCTTTTCTATCCCTTTCTTTCTTAAAAATGATGTGTCTTATTGTGTAGAATAAGGCAAGTCGTTTCACAAGCGGTAGAATAGAGAGTCAAATCATTGAATTTTGTGGCTGTTAGATTTCTCACGGAGGGCAAACGAATGGACATATAAGCCGAAAGGTTTCAGAAAAAGGTATCGGTACCGTTAATTGTTTCGTTGTTTTCGTTGTGTACCGGACACCGAAATGCACAAATGAATATACCGCAGAGATCAGTACGACGGGACGAACAATACGGTACATAGATATGAACGATAAGATCATCCTATCAAAAGTTGATATTCGCTACCCAAATGTTGATGAAATGCCGAAAATAAGATAAACGGAGTTAGAGCGGTCAAAATTTGGTGAAATGAAATATGACGTCTCACTCAAAAAATGGTTTACAAATTTAATATATAAAAATATTTAGTTTTCAAAATATTTTATTTTCATCAAATTAACCAATTCAAATTGAAATTGAAAATCATACAATAGAACTAACATTCATATTTTCTAAAGAAAATCTATCATTTGCTATGTTTAGATAGACACATACCAAATATCAAATTTTCATTTCAAAATTTAGCTGTTTTGTTTTCAAGAAAAATTCTATTACACTCAAAACTTTTCGTTCCCGAAAAGGAATGAGATAGGAGAATAGAAGAAACCAGAAGAAAGATATATTTGAAATATAAAATACCAGACACAAAAATTAATTTTAAAACCATATATATTCATTTAATTTGATTAATATTCAACAAAATTGGGTTCAATCCATTTAATTCAATCAATAACTGTTCATTGCATCCATGTTTTGTTGGTTACAATTCCATGCGTTTTCATTCAATTGATTTGTTTCAGTTTATTAACATTTGTAAAAAAATCTTTCGAAACAAAATTTATTTTATTTAACTCATTTATTTCATCCATTTATTATTATTATTCAAATTAACTCACTTTCAATTAATTTACACTCCTATCCAATTCACCCTATTTACTTAAATAGTATTCTTACTATTATTTGATTTATTTCACTTAACAAATCTTGCAACATAGATTAAGCGTATTAACATATATTTTAACCACTAAATTTCTATTATTTAAAAAAAATTCCCTTAATAAAATTTCATTTATATTATATGTTTATTCAATTACATGTTCACATTAACAACTAACTTTTTAAATATTCAAGGTAAGTTATATATGTTTTTGGGATACAATTGAGTATTATACAAATAAATTTCCTAGTTCACCGTTTCAAGTTGTTTATTTTTATTCCATTGTAAATTTAAACACTCCAAATATTTAAAAAAATTCATTCATTTCAATAATTGAAAACCACTACTTAACCCAAAACTTAAGAATTAGTTTTCCGGTTCACTTCAAATCATTTTGAAATAAATATATATTTTGTACATCAAATCATACTCAATAAATTCAAATCAATCCTTTTTTCAAAACAAAAGTGTAGCAAAGCTACTAAGTGGTCTCTCCACTTCAAGACTCAAAAATGAATGTAGATGATCTGCAATCATCACCGAAATTATTTTCCAGCAGCAAAAGAGGAGAGTACTAATATACTTCGTTTAAAAGTCTTTGGAACAATTTCCGAATACTAATTTTCTTCATTTAAAATTCTTTGGAACAATTTCCATTTGAAAATACTTTCAAATAAATTTTTTTACAAAACCCAAAAAAACATTTTTTTTTGAAAAGCACCTTAAATTTTTTGTTTTCAAATCCTTTAATTTAAATTTATTTCATTTGCATATCAAATTTACAATTCATGCTTCAAAATTTCAATTTCTTATGACATACAACAAAAGTAATGGTTTAGGGAATGCTAAGAAAACAATAAATGATAATATAAATTATCATTTCAAAAACCAATTTATTAGACTACTTAATTTCATAAAATTATAGCTGCATCAATAAAATATAAATGTACATAAAATTATTTCATTTATCAATTTCGAAAACAATATTGTGTCAATTTACTATGTTCTAGTATTTTAGAATTCCTATCAATAGTGTTGGCCAGATGATTCGATCGAAACTCAAATCAAACTTAACAACTCAAAAAACACAATATAAAACATTTTATATCAATTACAAATACGTTCTCTCAAAGGATGATTCACGAATGGTTTGTAGAACAAGGATTAAGATTCAAATATAGTGGGACCTATATCCGAGAAATTATGACTAAGAAGATAGGTTCGAATGGGAGATATAATTGTTAAATTACAAATGAGGGAAGATGGGTAGACTATGTTAACCGCGGGTGACCTTAACCGAGTCAACTTAGACTTAGAAAAGACGAGAATATCATCAATGGAAACCAAGACAAACTGGTTGAGAACATCGCGAAAAATGCGATTCATGAGATCAACGAAGAAGGTAGGAGCATTGGTTAATCCAAAGGGCCTGACTAACCATTCATAAAAGCCATTCGTCCGGGAAGAAGGACAACAGGTCGATCCCCAAGAATAAGATCGATGTGGAGTTCAGTTTCCCTCTTGGGAGGAGAGAAGTGACTTCACCAATCATTGGGATAATCCCTGACTATTATGACAAGATCACTAGGCTGAGCATCAAGTGAAAAGATGAAATTGCCTATAAAATCTTAAGGCAACTGTCATTCGATTACAAGAGAATTACCTAGGTTGTTTACTAGAGAAATAGTTCGAGCTTTGCAAGAAATAATAGCATCAAAACCGAGGATATAGAATTCTTCGGTGAATTGACATCTGTTGTAAAGGAGTTTCACCCCTTTACAAAATCATACTAAGGTTGGCGGGCCTGCCGATGAGATTAGTCACTCGCGAGGATGGAGTTGCCAATTGAGGTGGCAGAATGTGCTCAAATCTATTACAGAGATCAACAAAGTAGAGCTGTGAGATGCACTAGTATCAAAAGAACACGAACAGGACATGACAAGAATGGATTTCAAAAAAAAAGGGAGAGTTCCAAGATTCAAAAGAAATCCTAATCAAAGATAATCCTAACGAAGAATTTCAAGCTCGAACAAATATGATTCTGTAATCAATTTCACTCATTCTATGATATTACTATCCTATCTCTAATGAGTTTTTACTACATATGTTAAGTTTTTCCTAAACTTGCTCTGATACCAACTATAATGACTCGCTATTTCTAACCATTCGCATTCGCACATGTCGGACTTGAATTGCTCAAAATATTAGATTGTTAAATTAAATTTGGCAAAACTCAGCATATACAATAAATAATCAATCACAGAATCGCAAACACAGAGTATTACAACAATAAGCAGCGGAATAGGTAAATAATAGTTTATGAAGATACTATATAAACATCAGAGTTTAAAGTAAAATCAATAGATATATCGAATACTCGGAAGTTACTAATACAAATGCAGTGACAAGTCTGAAAAAAATAACTAGAAACAACAGATAAGCTGATAGATAAAGATGGATCTTCAAGCAAAGCTCCAAGCTTCAAAGATGAGTCTCAAATGCTGTGACACTCAGTCTGACCCGAGCATAAAGCAAAACACAAAACACTCGAGTCAAGATTGACATCCTTATATGGTAAATTCAACTCAAGTGAAATGTCAACTAAAATATAAATAACTTAAAGGATGTTTTGGATTCCCATTCTCTGAGGATCCGTGGAACTATCTACTATGTAGTAATATACGCTATTATAATAATGTCTAAAGTAAAGTAAAGTGTTAAAAGAGCGATAAGGCGTTGCCTATATCCCTCTTAACACATTTTATATAATGTCATAGTCTATACAGATATTGTAAACTCCACCCGTATGTGGGATATCAGGGAGCACTTCATAGGTACGACACAAAACAAACTCGTAGAAGGCACAATAGGGCATTTGACAAGGAACGCAAGGCAATGTTAGGGTAGATACACTGTTTGTGGATCTAGACTAGTGGTAACGTGTAGCGGCTATTACCTCTCACCTCGAGGCACACTCCCAAATCAAAGGTGCACTCAATCAAATCATAAAATATAGAATAATATCGAAGAAGTGTGCCCGATCGGAGGAATGACCTCACTTGGCCTGGCATGGCTCCTTTTTAGCCATATCAAGCTGATTCGCAGGAGTCAGGGCTACGTAAATACTTAATACAGAATCATCACCAAACCATCCTACATCGTTCTGGAATCTCACCATGTACATAGTTGTTAAAGTGGTTTTCGGTATTGGCAGAGAGTATGACAATATCCAATCCCGGTCTCTTTAACAACCAAAAGCTTATTTCAACCGTGGTCATTTCATTTCAAATAGTTCATATTTCATATCATATTCATTTCAAACCGTATCAATTCAACTTCATTATTCACTTTAAATAATATTCATTTCTAGAATTGTAACACTTCAAATTTATAACGCTTTCGAAATCATAACACTCGTGAAATCATAACGCTTTTGAAATTATAACACTTTTGACTTAAACAGTTTAGATACTGAAAATAGTATATATGTGTATATATATATTAAAAATAGTTATAAATTAAAATAGTTTATATATTAAAATAATTTATATATTGAAATAGTTTATATATATTAAAAATACTTTATGCAATAAAAATGGTTTTGTTAATTCACAAAACAATTCAAATCATGTTAAATTCCAAAATTCAATATAAATGAATCCCTGTTCAACACTTTCAATTTAAAACATTAAAGATTCAATCCAAATTCTCAATAACCATTTCAATTTTTATCGATTTCAAATCCAAGTTTGAACTATCATTTCAATTCCAATAAGATTCAAGATTTAAATATTCAAACAATTTCAATATAAATTTCATAACATTTACCATTAATTTTATTCAAATTGGAAAATATTTACTTAATCATTTTATTATTAAATAAAATATCAATTTATAATTTAAATCAATATTGAATATTCAATCACTGTTTTATTTAAAGTTGAGAATATTCATTTAATCACTTTTTATCAAATCAAGTTATAAATCATATCTTTCAGAACCCCAAAAAATCAATACGTTTAAATCAATTCTTATTCAAATTCAATTATTACTCAATTTAAATTCCAAGTCTACATAATTTATTCTTCCCAACCTCTATGTTAATATAATAAAAATCTATTTTAAAGTATTAATATATATTTAAATAAATGCTTAAACATATTATATATTAATTAAATTAAATCTTATTAAATTAAATCTTATTATTAAATTTATTTCATATTAAATCTAATTTTGAATATTTTAAAATAATAAAATTTATAAGCAAAATGTAAACTTTTACTTTTTTCAAAACTAACTTATAAATTGAAATTTCCAAAACATATTATTTTAAAATTTTAAATTTTGTACATATATAAAATTTCATTTATATATTATATTTTAAAAATCAATATTCACTGAAACCTATATATTTTCTTTCAAACTTTGGAAATCATTTTCAAAATATAGACTGATGATGTCCATATATAATTTTCTATCCTATTGTTAAGTGATACAGATATTTATCACTTCAATCCCCAAATTAAATATTTATGGGTATATATCATTTCAACCCGCAATCCTAAAATTTCCAAATAAGTGAAATAGGTTTATCATTTCAACCCATAATGCTTTTCCTTTATTCTATAAGATCGTTCGGGTATGTATCATTTCAACTCATAGGGAATTCTAAACTAATAGGAAATTTGCAGAGTGAGGAAAAATATGATAATAATATAATACATCAACAACAAGCATATATCATCAGTAACAAATTTAAATATAATATATACAACAGGTTATTGTGTCATACATTACAGGTAGACAATTGCAGTCAATTGCATATCATATTTTACAGCTAAGTAACTGAATAATTCAAATTTAACAGCATATTTCAACTGTCGTTTCAAGTTAAATCGAAATCACTAAATATAAAAATGTTACATGTAAGTGATTTCTCACCTCTCGAGGCTATAACAAGAACAGGTCGCAACGAACCAAGAAAAAATTTCAAAGCATGGCACGATGAACATGAATTCGACCGTCAAGGTTGATAGTTTGGAATGAATAAGAACAAAACAAACTAGTCTGATATAAATTGAACAAAAAATATGTTATACATCCATATATATTTTTCTCAAAAATCAATTTGAAAAAGTAAATTTAAAATAAAATATATTTATACATTTTTAAATCAATATTTAATTTAAAGATATATAAAATAAATCTATATATATATACACACATTTGAAAACCAAACTCATGTATACTTATATATATGAACTAATATATAAACAGATATATAAACATATATGCCTATTATTATTATTTTAAATCAATATTTATTATAAAAATAAATATAAACTTACTTTATTATAAACTCAAAGGATCGTATGTAAACTTATATACAACACACAGGTTATATATGATTTATATAAACTTATGTATATAGCAACATATTATATACAAACTTATATAACTTTATATATATAACAACAAATGATACAAAACTTATATCACTTTTATATATAAACAGATCTTATAATTTATATACTTCATATAAAACAAACAGAACCTATATATTATAAATTAGTATATCAACTAAATAAGCTAATATATATACAAACCGTATCTATAAAAAGAGTTGAGCGAGTTTCATGTATGAATAGGCAACAACTTTAAAATGGTAGTACAGTATAGGTATGAAATATACAATAGCTATTAAAATATCTATAAATTATAAAACTGTAAAAGAAGAATAAACAAGAGAAAAGAATAATTGCAACTCTTACACACACACACACACACACACACACACACACATATACTAACATATTATATTATGTACCATAAATCATATTATATGACACTATAAAACACATTATATATACCTCAACATAAAAAAGGAACACTCGGCTATGACCTGTACGGCCGAGGAGAAGGTCCTCGCAGCGGTTAGAGGAGGGGAAAGGCGCCAGAGGGAGGAGATGGATGCAAGGGAAGGGGACAAGGCTAGAGGTGGTAAGTGGAGTTTTTGCCAAGGCTTGGTTGCTTGCGGACAGTGAAGGGAATGAGGGGCAAATTGCATGGAGGTGGAGGCGGTGCTGCAAATAGTCACAGTCGTGCGGAGGAAGGAGGTGGTGAAGTGGAGCGGGGCGAAGAGCCGTGGTAGGAAAAATGGCTTCGGTTGTATGACTGAGTGGGGTGGAGCGGTTGTGTTCGTCAGTGGCGGAGGGTGTGAGGCTGACATGGAGAGGGAGGTGGGTAGTTTGGACTTTGGAGGGGAAAGTGGTCGGCTGCCAAGTGGGTGTGGCACGGCCACGGGTTGGTGGATGAGCAGCTCTCATGAAGATGAACAATGCAAACTATTACATTATATACTTGTTATCTTTCTTTTTATTTCTTTTTTTACATGAACATGGGGAGATTTGTGAAGGTGGCAGAGAGCAAGGGACACGTTGAGTCCAAGAGGGAGAGAAAAGCATTGAAAGTGAAGGGTCGGCTACTTGGCACATCGGTGGTGGAGTTTTTGGTCGGCATGCAAGAAGGGTGGCAAGCGGTAGATTTTTTTATCGGCCATTGAAATGCAAGTGGTTGGCAAAATATAAAGAGGACATGCAAGCTTCAAGACAAGCGGCAGTTAGAACGATAGCAAATTTAATTTAAATAAAATAAAATAAAGACAAAGTAATTTACTACACATGCCACATCAATCATAGAAGCGTGCGCGCACAGAACCAATCACGCAGTGCTCCTTCCTAGGCAAAAGAACGTGAAGCACGCACCCAAACCAAGCCTAACCACGATCGGCACTGCCTTCCACGCAGGCCGCAGCCACTGTAGCACCACCATCGCCCTGCTGACATTGTCTAAGCCACCTCGACCACGTCTCTGGCCCTCACTGCGATGTCGACATTGATAGAACCCATAGTCGTCGCATAAATCTAGCCCTAGATCGAATTTTTCTGGCCGATCCAACCGTCGAATCGCTAGAACCCATGCAGTCATTGGAAAGAGGAGGAGCTAATGGAATTGAGCGTACAGGAATGAGGAATAATAAAGGCTAGGGTTTATAACAGAGTATTTATAGATAAGGCTGAAAATAGAAGTGAATGGGCTTGATTGGTATACGCGTTAAACGATAAAATGGCCCGAAAAGCCATTCTGACTCCGGAACGAAATTGGTCAACCCATATATCAAAATAGATGTTTTCAAATAGTTTAATGCAATGAAATAGGTTTCATGTCCAAATTCCATCGTATGAAGAAGTTATGCTAAAATCAAATTATTTCAAATTAATTTCAATTTCATTTGATTTCAAGGCATTTCAGGCCCGTACGATCAAACAACAAGCCAAATCGCTACGAAACTCGAAAACCTACAATAATTCACCGATACGGATCCGATGAAACTAGTTTTGTCGAAATCCAAGTCAGTGGCGAAAATGGCTATTTTTAGATTAATTAAATAAATAATAATTGATTAATTAAATCAAATTTCCAATTTCAATTCTAAAATTGAAAATTATTATCATTTTTATATTTCCAAACCATTCACACAAATTTAACAAATTTAGATGTCAATTAAAAGTTAACTAATTTATCAAATTTCAGTGTTAACCTTAATTTAGTGAATTCAAAATTTATAAACAAAATTCCCAAAATTTCCATTTAATTAAATTAATCAATATTCCATTCATTATTGTCAAATAGATGGATTTAACATTGGATTCAAAACTATTACATAAATTTTCTCATATTCCATCTTCATTTCAAATAATGTAATATTTAAATATTTAATTTCAATTATCTACAATTAATCCAATTATTATAAACTAAATTTAGTAAATTGATAAGTCTTGTTATCCATTCTTTTAATCCAACAAATTGTCATAGTAGGAAAAGAATTAACACTATTTCCAATTATTCTCTTAATTTACACTAACATAAGATTTAGTTAGATACATTTCAGAGATTAACAGTTTTAATTTTATAGACTAAATAAATGGTAAGTTTATAATACTTATTACCATTAACCTTAAATTACGCTTATAAGTTAATAAGTTATTGCTAACAAACAAATGTTAAAATTGATTACATAACACTGTTCTTATCCAATTATCATAAATTTTATACTAATTCGTCAATTTGTAAAATATCTACACTTATTTCCTTATATTCAATTCACAGTCAAGTTTAACATATTTTCATTAATTGGCATTTCATTCAATCCAATAATATTAACTTTAATTAGCATTGATTCTATAAAAATTGCAATTTATTACATATTATTTCATCAATTAATATAACTTTTAAATTTATTTCCCAATTCACAAATTTCAATCAAATATAACCTTACATTTGTTTCCATTAATTGGTATTGCATTGAAATTTTTATTTATTAGCTTACATCAACATTAATACCTTTAATCGCGAATTGATTACCAATTTTATTCAACACCCTAAATAACTAACATATATTAATTCGGTACTTACATTTGTTTACCTATGTTTCATTTATAACAAATTATATTATTCCCACTATTTCAAATAAATTTGAATTCATTCTAGTACCAATTTATTACTTTATACATACATTACGTTCCTATGAAATTTATACTTTTCCACCTTCCATTATTGTATTAATTGTCATTAAAGAAATGTTCATTATTGGTCACCAATGATTATACCAACTCATATCACATTAATTATATTCAATTCCCGTTTATTACATAGATTTATATAACAAATCAACATTTACATTTGTTACTTACATTCAACTTATAACCAAGTTATACTATTTTACATTATTTCATTTATTGCAATTTCATTCAAATAGTTAATAATTAATTTTGGTTAACCTTGTTACTTTTCATTTAAGTTATCATCTCCTTGTTAATTAACAAATTTTTCATTCTTTCAATATTAAATTACCTAAAACTTTATCAAATTAACAAATTTAAATCATTGAAATTTACCGGTTGTTACATCTAGGATTAAGATCTTGCTAATCCTAACATGTTTTCTTTATATATCAAGGTCAATAGAGGATTAAAGGATGAGATTTTGATTTTTCAAACAGGTTTGAAGCCTGTAGTGCTTAGAACAGAGACATATGTCTTTTCTCAGACATGCATAGTCACATTCATACACATATATACACAGACTTGTACACAAGCAAATAATTTTCAACTTCACTTCAGGCATGATTGCAAACAACAAGTAAAAATCCAGATATCACAATCTGATGATAGAAAACATAGAGGAATCTGGAAGTGTTTGTATTTGAAATTTGTAAATTTGTTTTTGATCTGGAATATTTTGATTTGCTTCAAAATCTGGTTTGATGCTGGAACTTTGATTTGCTGTGTTGAAGCTATGAATTTGCTTAAGTTTTGAAGTTGAAATCCTTGCTTTGATGTTGAACTGCTTGTTATTTACCTTGATTCAGTTTTGAATTTGATTTTAGTTTAAATGTTGAAGAAATTGTTTTTTTTTTTTATGTTTTTATGGTTTGATTTTTTTACAGGCTTTTTATTTTTTTTTCTTCTGCTGGTTTGAAGTTTGATCAGATTAAAGAAAGTGAGCAAGAAGGAGATGTTGTGTTTATATAATCTTATTTCCTATTTTTATTAATTTTCTCAAAAACAAAAACAAAAATGGCACTTGTTAAATTTAATGACAAGATCATTACACTTGTTAAATTATATATCTTATTAACTTACACTTGTAATTTTGCACAATCACATGTTTTAAATAAAGTTTTGTACTACATTTTCTTATTTGTATAAATACATTTCGTTTATTTACATATATATATATATAACCTTTAAAGAAAATATTTTGAAACTAAAACATATATTAATAAATAATCACATTTATCATTTTTCAAATCTAAATTATTTTACTAAGATATTTATTTTTAAATTCAAATTCAAATTCAACTCTATTCATATATATATATATATATATATAATCACACACTTATTAAATTTGTTTTGAAAATTTCAGATTAATTTCAAATTTAATTTCAAAAATTATATTAATTACTAATTTTAAATTTGATAAAAAGTTGGGATGTTACAAGAATTATAACTAAGAGGGTAGGCACGAAAGGAAGTATGATTCCGTTATTGATTCTACTTATTCTAGGGTATTATTACCCTATCGCTAATGAGCTTTTACCCCATAGTCTAAGATTTGCCGAAGCCAAAGCTCTGATACCAATTGTAACGACCTGATATTTCAAACCATTCAAATCGACAATAAACCACACATGTCTAACTTTAATTGTTTAAAACAACAGATTGTTATATATATTTGGGGTAATTAAGAATAAATCATAAAATCACAAACACAGAGTTACAACATTTTGCAGCGGAATAAAGAATTAGTAGTTCATGAAGCTACTACAAAAAAAATATCAGAGTCAAAAAACAGATACAACAGATGTTCAAATACATAGAGGTCTCTAATACATAAGTAAATAACAAATTTGAATAGAAATAACTGAAATAACTAAGATAGCTGACATAATTGTAATTGCTAAGCAGAAGGAAAGATAGGTCTCTAAGAAATCTCCAGCTCCAAAAATGAGTCACGAAAAGCTGTAATATTAAGGCTGACCCGAACATTAAGTAAAACAAAACACTCGAGTCAGGACTAATATTTTATGTAAGTAAATCAACTTAAGTAAAATGTACAAGTGAAATGCAATAATAACTCAAAGGATGCTTCGGATTTACATCCTTCAAGGATCTGTTAAATTACCTACATATATAATACAATACGCTATATAGATAATGTCTATCATAAACTAAAGTATTAAAATAACAATAAGGGGTTACCCATATCCCCCTTAACATATTTTTATAGTGTTGTAGAATATAGTATTGTAAACTCCACCAAACCGATGGGTTATCAAAGAGCACTCCATAGGTACAACACAAAACAAAATCATAGTGGGCTCGATATGGTAGATGACAAGGCACATGAGGTAATACCCTAGGTATGATTCTACCGTTTACACTTCCGGGAGGCTGGTAATGCATAGCCATAACTACCGCCTATCTCGTACAACACTCCTATAATCAAAGGTGCACACCAAACAATCATAAAAGTAAGAGATATAGCATCGAAGAAGTGTGTCCTCTCGAACGAGCGATCTCACTTGGCCCATCAATTGCTCCTGTTTTAGTCATCTTATTTAGGGCTCGTTTCATACCTCAATGCAGTAACATCATCAAACCATCCTACTCCATTCTGGATTCTCCACAAACCTTTACACAAATTCCTTTATACGCTTCTAAATCTCTTTATACAAGTTCTTATATAAAACCCTTTATCAAATCCTTTAAAACCTTTATAAAACATTTTAAATAACAAAAATCTTTAGTCACAATTTAAATCAATTACTAAAATATTTAACTTCACTTATATTTTAGCTTTGAAACATTCAACTTACAATTTCCATCACTTTAAATTATCTACATTTCAAAATCATTATCTTTAGAAATTCCATAGCCAAATAAATTAAATATTCCTATTTGATTTTAATTCATTTAATTAGATTAAATTTACAATTTAATCTTAATTTCTCTTTCCATATTTTTATTTATTAAAGTTGTTATAATGTTAATAACATTAATTATATTTAATTAACTTTTTAAACAAATCCTTTAAAACTATATTAATTATTTTATTAAATTATATTTTAAAAAATGTTTTATTTTATATTTTACTAGTTAAATATTGAATTATACATTTTAAAATTTTAATTAAATTGTAAGTTAAAAATTTGAAATTTAACCTTTAAAAACCCTAACTTATAAACTAACTTTAAAACATATAATTTAAATTCATATTTTATTTTCAAAAATATAATTTTAAAGAAATATTTTTTCTTTTAATTTAAATTTCAAAAGAAAATCAATTTATTATATCAATCATATTTTTAAAATTTAGAAAACATTTTAAAATAGACCAACAGTATCCGTATATAGTTTCTACCTAATGGCCAAATGATTAGGGTATATATCGTTTCAACCAAATTTTTTAGATATTTTGGGTATATCATTTCAACCTATGACCCAAATCTATAATTTCAAATCTATAAAATCGCTCGGGTTTATCTTCTCAACCTATAACGATTTCTTTAAATCAATAAGATCGTTCGAGTATATATCATTTCAACCCATAGTGATTTCCTAACTAACATATAAAGGGAACCCGCGGTGTGGTTTGTATAAATAAATAAATAACATATCACATGCATAACATACCATACATATTATAACATATATCATAGCATAACACATATGTAACATAAAATTTAACATAAAATATATATAAAGGCAACATATCACTTTATATAACACATATCATGTGACGCATGTAACATATAATTCAACATAATATATAAGTGACATATAACTTAACATAACATATGTGAAATATAAATTAACATAACATTTGTGACATATAAATTAACATAACATATGTGGCATGTAAATTAACATAACATATGTGATAGTAAATTAACATATATGAGACAATAAACTAGCATAACATATATGAAAATAAATTGACGTAATATATGTGATAATAAATTAACATAACATATGTGACAATATAAATTAACATAACATATGCGATAATAAATTAACATAACATATGTGATAATAAATTAACATAACATATGTGACATGAAATTTAAATTAACATATGTGACATATAAATTAAATTAACATATGTGACATATAAATTAAATTAACATAACGTATGAATATCATTACATATACTAAAGTTAACATAGCATAACATGTATAATATATTCCTAACGAAAGCAACAATCACATGCCATTTCATATGATTCCATTAACTTATACATAAGAATATTAATCGTGAATGACGTGCTCACCTTTCGTGGTAAGTGACGGTTATAACTACAATGAATGGAGAGGATATCACAAGCTACAACAAATCCAAGATCCAAAGCAAGGCAACAACGATCCAAAGCAAACGATGACACGAACACGATGAGCGATATCTTGCAAAATATTTTTTCCCCTTTTTTAGAGAAGAGGAAAGAGGAGCTAGAGGGGTCAGCCTACGGGAAAGAGGAGAGAGAAAAGAGAGTGGAGAGAGGAGAGAGGAGAGAGGTGAGGAGAGAGAGAAGAGAGAGGAGGGAAGGAGATTGGATTTGGGTTTGGGTTTTAGTTTTAGGAATTCAGAAGTAGGAAAAAAGGAAGTACATAGAGTTTTCTGGAAGAGAAGAGAAATGAGAAGGAGAAGAGAAAAGAAAGTGCATGAATATCTTTCTGAAGTGACTAAACAGTGGAATGGGAAAAGCTTTTAAGAAATCAAGATGTCCATTAGGAATCCAGGAGCCCAAAAGCCATTTGAAATCCAAAGAGATAATACAAGGAGAATACAATATAATATACAGTAGAAATACTAAGGGAGATCATATACAAATATACACAAGGAGAATACGCTGTATATTTATGTGAATTTTTCACTGTAAATAGCATATCTACAGTTGTTGAAGTCCGATTTTAACGAAATGAAAAGTGGAATCCACCTAAGAATCGTGTCTAGATTTTATTTTTCGATAATAAAATTCATATTTTAAAACTTTTAAATTTTCAACTTAAATCTAAAATTTGACTAATTTGACCAAAATTTGAATTTTCACAAAAAAAAAATCATTTAACTAAATTAGGTCAATCCTAATACTCAATAGCACAATTTTTTATTTAAATTTAAATTTTAAAAACTCGGTTTAATTCAAAATAATATAATTTAGTATTGGCTGAATCAACTACAATCTATTTCTCTTTATTAAAAGATTTGATGTCCATAAATTCAATAACAAATTTCCAAATTGAATGTTGGTAAATTAAGGTCGACTAATTCTATTTAATGTAAATTAATTCACTATTAATTTGTTTCTCTTTATCAGAATTAAAATATTTAATGTTAATAAATGAAATATTAATTTTTTTTCTATTTTAACACAATAGTGTATATCCTTACATCACATTAATTTCATGTGTAAATTAAAAGATCTCAATACATTCAATTGCACTAAATTTTATTATGGAATATCAACAAGTTTCTAATAATAACAGTATACATTTTTAGTAGTAATCAATATAGCTTATAATTTCATTGCATTTAACAAAAGATATTCATCACTCCTTCAATTAATGGTTTGACCTCATTTCGTATATTACCATTTAAATCAAGCATTTTATTTCTCTTTAAATAAACAAAAAATTTATCCTCGCTTACAATATCTTTTATTATCCAATTCATGGTATTAACTATGCATTCAATTTTCATCCAATTATATTCAAATCTATGTTAACATTTTTATATAACTTATCGATTTTTTTTTAATAATTTTGTTCAAATTCATGTCAATAAATTACATAAATAAAAAAATAATTTTTTTATTCCTAACCAAATTCTATTCAATAATTATAATTAATATTTATTAAAAAAATTAACTGTTCGAATTTATGGGTCGATACAACTCATTGGCTTTTAGAGGCAAGATTAAACTACTTTATTTTTAATAGCTTTTCCTTTAAATGTTTATTTAAACTCTCTTAAATAAGTTATAAAACCTCCAGCATTACTAAAACACTTAATTATCCTTTTGAAAACATTTGTAAGATTTGGAAAAGAATCGTTCGGTTTAAAACCAAAATTTAAAAGTCATAGAAAAGTGCATGGAAAGCGCTTTTATATGCTATATTAATCAAAATGAATTTTTATTATTTGAAAATTCATTTTTATTACTCAAATCACTTTTAAACATTTTGAAGATTTATAAGATTTATTGCACATTTTTAAACAATTTTAAAACATCATTTTTTAAGAAATCCAGATTTGGATCCCGAACTGCAAACCGTGATTTTCAAAAAGCTTGTTTTACTCTTATCTCAAATCAAAATCTTGATTTCTTTCTTCATTGCAAAACTATGGATATAATAGTTTGGAAAATTCTTATCTTAAAGAATTCCGAGCTATGTTCCAATTATTACACTCGTTTGGCTTTTATGGCGTAAAATCACGAACTGCCGACTATTTTTAACTAAATTTTCCATTCTTATTCATTCTTTACCAAAACACTTTTAAATGTTTGTAAAATATTTCAAACTCATTTTAAAACCATTTTAAATAGGTTTAACATTCCATACACATCATTTCATTAATTCAAGGAAAGCGATTTCCATGTGCTTATCAGCATGTATTTCCAAGACTTGCATATATATTCAACATTCATACTTAAACATCCAAACTTGATGATCAAAGCATATTAAACATCCATTTCAAACATCATATCATCAAAAAAATATAATATAATAATTTAGGAGTTCTACCTTCATTTTCCCTTAGAGATAATAGAAAATCGGCTATAGCTTCGCTACGATCAAACCAAAGCAAACGAAACCAAGCCTACGGCCTAAGAGAGAGCTTGACCTACCCTTGATGGTGATGGTGCTCATAGCCTAGGTGGTGTGGGGTGGTGGCTGTAGACTATGGAAGAGTAAATGAGGTGTTTAGAACTAGTTTTGAAGTTAATCGATATTATAAACTAGTGTATACATTTTCCTCTTTTATCTGATATATTTTTTTTCTAACTTTTCTAAAATATTTTTTATGAATTAGAAGCTATTAAAGAGTCTCTTAGAAAGATTGAAAATAAGAGGAAGAAGAAGTGAAATGGTATTAGGGATTTTTTTGTGAGAAGAGGGGTGGTATTTATAGCCTTAAAATAAAATATTAAATTGCATAATTACCTAAATACCGCTAGCTTACACCCCTCCCCTAGCCCCTAGCATATGGCTTCCCCCTCCCCCAAAGCCATGTGAAGATTGATGTGAGGTGATGGTGTGGTACAATGAAGTGATATTTGCTTTATGGTTACTTAAAGGTTAAGCTTAGGAATTATTAAATCATTTTTGTAATATATATGTGTACATACATACATACATACATACATACATACATACATATGTACGTATATGCATGTTATCATGTGCATGTGACATATATATGTACATGTAAATGCATAACACTTCGAACATGAACAACTTTTGTTCGTTAAATCGTTGAGATCCAGAGAACCAATTATCGGTCACATTTTCAATTATTTATTAATGTACATATATTTTTTTAAACAAAATTCAAAATTTAATTTCTTATCATTTTAAACTAATTAAAATGATCACATTTGACTTATAAAACAATAGAAATTATTATTTAAAATTATTTACAATAATTGCCATTATACCGATATAGCGTTACTGATTTTTCCTTTTATTTTCAAATAAAATATATATACATATCTTTATAAAACTACTATAAATGATTCGTTATCACTTTATAACTATTCAAAATAAATTACCATCATTTAAAATAATTTTTTGGATAATTAAAATAATTATTAAATCATTCAACCTTAATTTAAATTCATAAATATTTATTTAAATACAACGTCATTTTATCAATATAAATTTTAAAGAAAATATTTATTCAAAATAAGATTACTATTACTTATTATCACTTGAAAACAATATTATTTGCATTATCATCCTTTTATTGGCATAAATTTAAAAATAAATATATTTGATCAAAGTGATAAATTAGTGGGTCGTTACAGTGTACATATGAAAATCATTTATCTAATATTTAAATACATGCCAGTATTAGCCCAGGGAATATTCACGTATGTACCCCACATCGACTCGTTCTTTGTATTATCTGACAGTATTACTTAGTAATACTCTTGGATAATATGGGTATGTGGTAGGGTGTTACAAAATGGTATCAGAGCAAGGCTTAAAACAATACGTCATATATCAAATATACGAGTCAAGGACATAGTGAGACTAAGAGTCCCTGTTCCTTTGCGTGAGTTGGGTAGTTAACCTATTATAAGGATAAAAGGAGCATATATATTATACAATGATTACCGAGGTAATCATCTGGGAATATATTTTTATTTTGTATATGTATACTATTTACTATTGTCTATTTAGTACGAAATATAAAATGATTGAACTACGGTGGCTTGGAATAAAAATTTTGTATTCTAATCCATTAGTGATCAGAGTGCGTAGTGGAAACAAATAAGCCAAGTTCAACTGAACAGATTGGATGTTTGTTTATATCAATGCTTGATTGGTTGATGATTACTTGTATTAGATTTGAAATTATTGATATTAATGTCTGTGCGGTGTATTCGGTAGTGAAGCTACCGCTAGACATTTTAAAGATTGTATTTAATAATATTATATTATTTTTTTGTGTGTGTCATTGATTAAAATTTGTAAAGTAATTATATGAATCGATGTTTTTAGTGTGATGTTTAAATGTTGGAAGTAATTTATTATTTTGTTTTATTTTCGTAAAAGGCATTTGTAAATGTTTTAATATAAGTAAGTAAATGTTAACAATAAATTCTTATGATTTTGATTTATCTCTCTCTCTCTACGGTACTAGAAATGCTTTATGAATATAATAAATTTTGGGAAAAAGATCAAAAATATATATTTATGTTTATAAAAGTGTTATTTGATTATGCTTTATTAGAAAAAATGTCCATTTTATAAAGCAAGATTTTATAAAAGTATATTATAAAATGTTTGAAGGTGTAAATCTATCTATTGAGTGCTGTGAGAATTATGATTCTACCTAACGCTATCGATAGGAATTTCTAAACACTAGGACGTGACATTTGGACACAACGGTTTAAAAAAGCTAAATTATTTAAATTTAAATTTTAGATTTATAAGAGTTTTATGAAATAAGTATGTATTAGAATCATGTTGATTTATGATAATTGAGAATTATATTGAGATATTATGAACTTGAGGAAGCTTATTAGTTAATATGGAAGGAAAATTTCGATATATTTATGTATATTTATTGTAACGACTAGGAATTTCACAATTTTGATTAGTGGATATTTATTTAATTTTACAAATTCAATATGTTGGTTTTATAATGAAAATAAACTCATTTTAATAAATTAATAATGATGATAAAGTTATTTTCAAAAAAATTTAACAAATTAAATAGTTCGTAGAAAAATGGAAAATGTGACCGAAGAACGTTTTCCAAAATTTCAACCTTTTGACACCCGAAAGTTATGGGAATGTTGTTCGTCTTGGTGTAGCATATACACATATATATAAGAGTTCATTAACTAAATAATAATAAACTTAGAAATAAATTATCTTATGTTGATTTGGATTAGTAAGTGATGTGATAAGACATAGTTTTAAAAATAACAAACTTAAATATAAATATATATGTATTGTCACATCTTAGGTTATATATATATATATATTGTCACATCTTAGATTGTAATCATCAACCATCATTATCTCTTTTCACATCTTAACTTTAATTAATAATTTAACTTATAAAAGAGTGATGTGATTAAACATAAACATATATATATATATATATATATATGTATGTATGTATGTATGTATATTATAAAAGATTTATGATGTAACTAGATATAATTATGACTAAGTATTTTATTTAATTCAGTTTGCCTATATATATATATATCGATCTATTCTTTTTCTTCTCTCCTTGCTTCCATTTCCTTCTTCTTTTTCATTGTTAAATTTTTATGTCTTCTTCTGTTAGTCTCGAGAGAAGAAAAAGGAAAAAAAGAAGAAAAAAATCCTTAGAAAACTTGTTCAAAATCCACTCAAAATCTTCTCCATTTTCATCCTAATTCCTTCGTCCATAACTTCCACTTTTTTTTCCAAATCATGATTCACTTTTTTTCAAACTGTACATAAATCCATTGGATACAACATTTATATTGATCGCTTCCTCAATTTTTTAGCCTAGCCATGCCAATAATGCTTGTCTTTGAGACCCATTTTCGGACTTATGTTTTGAAGGCCAAAAATACCACCTATTCTTTTAACCATTACTCTCTCAAAAATGATCCGAATAGAATGATTCTTTTTTTGAAATGATAAAGAAATAATTTGCTAAACTTTTTTCAATTACTTTTCTAAATTCCGAGAGTAAAATGGTGAAGAGAAAAGAGTAAGGTGACCTATTTTTGGGTTACTTTTCGGGGTTGTGAAGCTTCTCAAGTTCTAATACATTTCATGATTTGGAAAGCTTTGTGGTGAGTAAATTATAATCCTTTTGGAGTAGATTTTATCTATGTATATTTTTGTCATTATGGCTAAATGGATGATGTTTTTTATACGAATTATGACTTGGTTTTGATAGACATATATATGCTAATATGTGGTTAGCATTAGATATGAAAACAATGATTTAAGCACTATGTTTGGATATAAAGTTGTGAACTTGATATGTTATGCAAAATGATATGCTTGTGTATGTGAGATCTTGGATTTTCGTCCAATGGTTATGGAAAGATTAGTAGTTTGGAATTTTAAAGGACTCAAGATCCATTTGAAAATATAATCATTTGCTAGGTTTGAGTTAGTAAATGTTTTTATTTAAATTCTGACCCGTGTTAAGATTTTCAAAACCCTTTATATTATTTATTAAACGATAATCCAAAGTGAAAATTTAAGGTTTAGATGGTAACTTTGAGAAGAAAATTCTATGTTATTGCATCCATAGCAATAGTCGCTATGGATGCAGTTCGGAAAAGTTTGATTTCTACCTTTAAAGTTTTCTTTTAAAAATAATTTAAAAACCTATTTTCAAACGTAATTAGCAACACATAAGTTAATTATAATTTGATTGATTATGTTTAATAATTAAACAAGTTATTAATTAAGGATAATTATTTATTAATTAATCAGTAATTAGTTTAAGTAATTAGTGACTAATTAGTGATAACTAAGTTATTAAGAATTTTAAGTAATGATTAATTAAGTTAAAAAGGGTAATTATTTTTATTTAATCATGTAGAATTATTTAAATTATTATTTAATTAAGGTTGAATTATTTAATTAATTATTATTTAACTAAAGAGTAATTATTTACTTAATTAGGGATTAATTTTAAGTAAATATTTATTTGCTTAAAGTTTAATTATTAATTTACTTTTAATTAATTAAGACTTAATCATGATATGATTTTAATTATTTGAGATTTAATTAAGCTTTAATTTATATTAAATTATTATTTAATTATTAAAGGTTATTTTAAACTTTATCGATTATGTTTTAAGTTGGGTCGTTTTATAAGTGGTTTGATTTTAACCAAAGGATCTCTTATCCATGATATTAAATAGACAAATAACTGCAAATAAGTTAGAATTTGGTTGTTGTGTTGTATGGACATTCATTAGTAGAATAAAATGACATTCTGCTATCGGGCAATCGTTTGGATTGTTTGCATATGTTTTTAGCAGAATAAATCATTGTTCTACTATTAATTGATTAAATTGTTTTGGACATCTATTTAGCAGGACAAATCACCATCCAGCTATTACGTTGTTTAGACATGTATATGCTTGTTGAGTTGTATTGACATGTTATTCCCTGATTTGATAATTGGTTGGATTTACATATATGTTGGCATATGTAAATAATTGATAAGTGCCTTGGAATTAAATTGATATAAAACGATAACTTAAATCTGTACCATTGAGACTGCTAAGCCTCATTCGGAATTTGTAAAGAATGATTTTGAATTTTCTTAAATTCTTTAATCAATTTAGGATTAAGGGTTTATAAATGGTTTTTCAAGTCATATAATTCTTATAAAGGTATTTATAAATGATAATTTGTGTATAGAAAGGGATTTTACTATCGAAAATGGTTATTAAGGTGTTTTAGAACTGATGTGTTGTAAATGATATTTACAAAGGAGTATACGAAGGTTTATATTATGAGTTTTAAAAATAGGAAAAAAGTTTATAAACCATTTTATAGATTTGGAAAGAGGTTTATAAATTAACTCAAAGGTTTATAAAAGTGGTTTATAACTTTATTTCGAAAGTTATAAGCCAAGTGAATATGAGATGAGCTTTTAAAAAGGGAATTTTTTATAAAGGATAAGCAGAATGTTTTATTTGGAAGAATGTATGGTTATTTAATACAAGATGTGAAATGAAAAAAAAAATTGAAAAGTTTGTAAATATACTTGTACTAATAATAAAAGTATATGATTTTGTTTCAAGGCATGAAAAGTAAAATATTTTGGTAATATACTTATAACATTGAGATAAGTATATAAATGTTTCCCAAGTATAAAAGGAAATGTAAGGGGTTTGGGAATAGTGTTTTGAAAAGATCTTGTGATCATGTTTTATAAAATGATTTTATTAATTAAAGGGGATAACTAGAGGCTTAGTGGATCCCATATGTAAATTAAACCATGATTGGATGTTTATTTATTTAATAGATAAATAACCATCTATCAAATCTTAATAAAAAGTAACTTTGGAAATATCTAGAAGAACACTAGAATTATATGGTATAGTTACCGTCGAAGGTGTTATACTGTACTGTAAACTCATTTCATTCTTCTAAGATTAATGATAAGGAAATCCATCCACAAATAGTTAGGAGGTGAACTCCGCTCCTGTCATTTGCCTGTTTATTTCCTAAAGAATCGAGGTTGAGTTTACTGGAAAGATCGAAAGTTGTTTCGAAGAGGCCAAGATCAGATATGCTATCTGAAAACCACTTTGATCCAACTCAAGCGTTTCGAAATGTAAACATCTTAAAGCTTGAGAACAAAGACAGAGCCATTGAAGTGTAAGGGCTGCTTGCTACTATTCCTCAAGGTGGTTCCAAAATGGATGTAGTAGAAGTAGTGGCTTCGGTTTGTCCTTATTCTGAACAACTTGTATAGATGAATGTCGGCATTGCATTGCCGCTTGGAGGGCAATGTTGGCATTCCAAGATGGATTGCTATTCAGAAAGATAAAGTATAGCCTCAAGCCTCCCAATCGGGAGGAATGGAAAAAGCAGGGTGTGCAGCAGAGCTATGTGGTTAGCTAACATTAGGAGCATTCACCTTATTCTAGATGTCTGTTAGAGTTGGTTTGCGCGCAAACACCGTGGTAGCATAAGGCCTCGGTGTCATAAGGGTGAGTAATCCTATCTGCCATGTTAGAGGGCGGCCGACTCTATGTTGGCATCAGTGCATTTTCTAGAGGTGTATCATCAGAAGGTAGTCCTTTACCTTGCCATTGTTTAAATCCAATCTCCAATATGTGCCTTACGTTTTCTATTGTAAAGCACAATATGTTGGAATGTGAGATGCAAGAATTTCATCTATTTTATCTTATTTACTTTAAAACCTAGACATCATGATAATATCATTATATTTTGATATAAAAGGTAAAAACCCCTTCGTTTTTATGTACGTGTAGTCTTTTGAGATACTCTTTGTCAAAAGTTTTAAAATATAGAAATCAGATTGGTTGTTACTTTTATCTAGTTCTTCTCATGCTGGTTTACCAAATTGATCCGAGCATTATTCCATGTAATGCTCGGGCCAGACCGAGCATGCTTTTCCCAGGTTAGCTGGATACTTTGGAGTTGGAGAGGAGCTGGAAGGTCAAGAAGTATTCACGTATACTTTCTTCCATTGTATTGTAGAGTCTATATGTTTGTCAATGTAAGGATAGGTTTGAATAACTGTCCAAATTTAGGACAAGTCTAGTTTGCTCTGATGCTGTGCATATGACTAAAGATGTTTCCTCTTTGTAAAGATCATTGTTGTATTATATATTATTTGCTGCATTGTGAGATTATGTGTTGTTTAGTGTTCTTCTATCTTTTACCTTCTTTTTTACCCTAACAAATCGGTATTTTCGGCATTTGAATGTTCGGCATATAATACAGTCGAGTATTAGTGTCGATTTTTGACGGTCGAAAATCTGGTTCACTACATTTGGTATCAGAGATGAAGGTTAAGCGAGGAACTTGGCATTGGTAGGGTTAACTCATTAGAGTATGGTAAGGGACATCCCAGAATGAATTTGAGTGTATTAATATGAGCGCGTATTTGTTAGCGATTATCAATTCTTTTATATTATAATGATTTATCGGTTTAGTGGCTTATGAATTTTGGTCGATACAGGGTGTACAACTATACCGATAGGAGTTTCTAAGCAGTTAAACTAGGAAAATCGACACAATATTGTTTTGGAATTGGGTAAATGAAATAATTTTACACAGATTATGTATTTTATAAAAGAATCATTTTCACAAATAGTGTAATATAGTTGGTTGAGGTGTTGGGAGATAATAATATGTTGTTGTTATCTTTAGGGTTTGTTTAATCATGCTCATTTAGTTGTGCATTGACTATTGTTAGCATCTTCCCTTTTTAAGATATGGGTTGGGTAGATAAGGATTGGAAAAATTATGGAAACGAACATCTTATAAATTAAGTTTTATAGTTTGACTAAAAGGCGTTCGATGTTAATGTTGAGGTAGAATTTGATTTCAAAGTTAGAATATTTTGGTATAATTATTTTAAAATGGTTTAATAGAAGTGATTTATAAAATTGAGTTTATAAAAATGTATCATTTAAGTTGGAAGAAATTTAGGTTGAAAATTTGAGAACATAAATCCCGGTGCTTTTGATAAATGATTTTTAAGGTTTTGGAAAAATAATAATAAAAATATTTGAAACCAATTTGGTTTAAATAGAATTTTTTGGGAATAATAGTGTAAGTAAGAGGTGTTATATTTGGATTGGTATGGGGAACAAGTCTTGATTGTTCTGTGATGATTAGAATAATCTTCGAAGTGACGATCGAAATAAGTTCAAGCTGAACAAACCCAAAGTGAGTTGGTGATATATGATGTTGGAAAATGTAAATTCCAAAAACGATAGTTTGGAAATAAAAGGAATATTTTTAAGTTATCTAGTTCGAGTGGGTCGAAAGTAACATAAAATTGAAAAGATATGTTTTTATATTGTAAATGCTTCTCTTGAATATTACCCTTCTTAGTAAGGGAATGTATGATATTGTTTGGTGATACCCAGTTCCTTAGTATCATTTTAGAGTTACTTGGGCTATGTCCATATATTTGTATGATTTAAAGTACAGAGTTCCATTTCAAAAATATTTTGAAAATAAAAGATGGGTATTTGGATCTTGAATTTCTTAGGAAAATAAAAGCAAAATGGAATAATGGAATCTGATAAGGATATATAATATTACGATGTGGTGGAGTAGCATATAAGTTGAACCTAAGAATAGTTTATGAAATGTTTTCATAAATAATTTGGTGGAAATAGAATTGGTATTAGGGAGAACCAATCAAGTAAGTGCATAAGCT
Source organism: Allium cepa (assembly GCA_030765085.1). Taxonomy (NCBI): domain Eukaryota; kingdom Viridiplantae; phylum Streptophyta; class Magnoliopsida; order Asparagales; family Amaryllidaceae; genus Allium; species Allium cepa. The sequence continues at coordinate 68,854,885 of CM060935.1, forward strand.
GGACGTAGAAAATTTCTCTTTCCATGTAGAGCGAAACAAGATTCAAGTACATGGCTTTAAGGTGCTGCACCGTTTCTAATAGAGATCTATTACCCTACCTTTGATAGCAAGCACTTGATGAGGGTTCTTAGTGTGGGACCAAGGTTTTCTATCATATTTACGACTATGTAAGGAGAATAGATGTTCCAAATCAAGGAGCATGATAGGAGTCCGTACTAGAGAATCAGATGAGCGATACTAATTTAGAGGGAAAGTTACGTGTTCAAGTTGAGATCGAATAAGATTTTGCATAAAAATGATTTATATACATCATACAGGGTGATTTATAATGTTAAGTGTTTTCTGGGATAGGTCGAGGTGTCATTTCGGGACGAAATACTTTTAAGGAGGAAAGAGTTTAACGACCTGGAATTCCACTGCATTGATTAGTGCATATTTATTTAATTTTAAAAATTCAATATGCAGGTTTTATAGTGAAAATAAACTCATTTTAGTAAATTAATAATGATGATACCAAATGAAATAGTTCAAAATGTGACTGAACAACTTTTCTCGAAATTTCGACGTTTCAATGCCAAAAAGTTGTCGGTGACGTTGTTTATTTTTATGCACCATATTCATATTATAAGAGTTCACTAACTAAATAATAATACACTTAGAAATAAATTATCTTATGTTAATTTGGATTAGTAATGATGTGATAAGACAATTTTAAAAATAATAAACATATATATATAAGTATTATTACATCGTAGGTTATATATATATATATATCAAGTATTGTCACATCTTAGATTGTAATCATTAACCATCACTGTCTCTTATCATGTCTTATCTTTAATTAATAACTTAACTTGTATATCTATAAAGAAAGTGATGTGACTAAACATAATAATTATATATATATAAAAGAAAGTGACGTGACTAAATATAATAATTAAATATAAGAAAGTGATGTGACTAAACATAATTATATATATATATATATACAAATAAAAGAGTGATGTGATTAAACATAATTATATATGTGTGTGTGTATTTATTATAAAAGATTTGTTATGTGACTAGATATAATTATGACAAGTTATATTATTTAATTCATTTTGCCTATATATATACCCACCTACTCATTTTCTTTTCTCATTACATCCATTTCCTTCTTCTTCTTCCTTGTTAAAGTTTTCATGGCTTCTTCTTTAGACTTGAGAGAAGAAAAAAATAAAAATAAAAAAAATCCTTAGAAAATTTGTTCAAAATCCACTCAAAATCTTCTCCATTTTCATCCTACTTCCTTTGGCCATAACTTCCACTTTTTTGCTCCTAATCATAATCTTCTTTTTTCAATCGGTATATAAATCAAGTGGTACAACATTTACGTTGACCATTTCCTCAATTTTTTAGTCTGGCTATGTCAAAAATGCTTATCTTTAAGATCCATTTTCGGACCCATGTTTTGAAGGCCGAAAATTCCACCTCTTCTTTTGACCATAACTTTATCGAAAATAATCCAAATGGAATAATTCTTTTTTTGAAATAATAGACAAAAGAATTTCCTAAAAATTTTCTATTAATTACTTTTCGAAATTTGGAGACTATATTGGTGAAATGACGAGAAAAATGACCTATTTTCAGGTAATTTTTGGGAGTTGTGAAGCTTTTCAAGTTCTAAAATTATTGAAGATTAGGAAAGCTTTATGGAGAGTAAATTCTGATCTTTTTGGGAAAGATTTTATCTATATATATGTTTGCTATTATGACTAAATAGATGATGCTTGTTTTATGGATTATGACATGGTTTTGAAAGACAATATGTGCTAATATGTGGTTAGCATTAGATATGAAAACAATGGTTTAAGTGCTATGTTTGGATATAAAGTTACGAACTTGATATTTATGCAAAATGATGTGCTTATGTATTTTCTTAGATTTTGGTCGAATGGTTATGGAAAGATTAGTAGTTTGGAATGTTGAAAGGGCTTAAGATCCGTTTGGAAGTCTAATCATTTACTATTTTTGAGTTAGTAAACATTTTTGTTTAAATTCTAACCCGAGTTAAGGTTTTCAATGCCCTTTATTTTACGTATTAAACGATAATCCAAAGAGGAAGTTTAAAATTTTAGATGGTAACCTAGAGAAGAAAATTCTAAGTTATTGCGTTCATAACGATAGTCGCTATGGATGCAGTTTGGAAAAGTTTGATTTCTAACTTTAAAATTTCCTTTTAAAAAAGATTTAAAAACCTATTTTCAAACGTAATTAGCAACACATAAGTTATAAATTGATTGGTTATGTTTAATAATTAATTAAGTTATTAATTAAGGATAATTATTTATTAATTATTCAGTAATTAGTTTAAGTAATTAGTGACTAATTAGTGATAATTAAGTTATTAAGAATTTTAAGTAATGATTAATTAAGTTAAAAAGGTTAATTATTTTTATTTAATCATGTATAATTATTTCAATTATTATTTAATTGAAGTTTAATTATTTAATTAATTATTAGTTAATTAAAGATTAATTATTTACTTAATTAGGGATTAATTTTAAGTAAATGTTTATTTGTTTAAAGTTTAATTATTAACTTACTTTTAATTAATTAAGACTTAATCATGATATGATTTTAATTATTTGAGATTTAATTAAGCTTTAATTTATATTAAATTATGATTTAATTATTAAAGGTTATTTTTAAACTTTATCGATTATGTTTTAAGTTGGGTTGTTTTCTAAGTGGTTTGATTTTAACAAAGGATCTCTTGTCCATGATATTAAATAGACAAACAACTGCAAATAAGTTAGAATCTGATTGTTTGTGTTGTATGGACATTCATTAATAGAATAAAACACCGTTCTGCTATAGGGCAACCATTTGGATTGTTTGCATATGTGTTTAGCAGAATAAATCATTGTTCTACTATTAAATGATTAATTTGTTTTGGACATCTATTTACCAGGACAAATCACCATCCTGCTATTATGTTGTTTAGACATGTATATGCTTATTGAGTTGTATTGACATGTTATTTCCTAGTTTGATAATTGGTTGGATTTACATATATGTTGGCATATGTAAATAATTGATAAGTGCCTTGGAATTAAATTGATATAAAATGATTACTTAAGTTTGTACCATTGAGACTGCTAAGCCTCATTCGGAATTTGTAAAGAATGGTACTTAAATTCTTTAATCAATTTGAGATTAAGGGTTTATAAATGGTTTTCCAAGTCATATAATTCTTATAAAGGTATTTATAAATGATAACTTGTGTATAGAAAGGGATTTTACTATCAAAAATGGTTATTAAGGTATTTTAGAACTGATGTTTGTAAATGATATTTATAAAGAAGTATAGAAAGGTTTATATTAAGAGTTTTAAAAATAGGAAAAAGGTGTATAAATCATTTTAGAGATTTGGAAAGAGATTTATAAATTAACTTAAAGGTTTATAAAAGTGGGTCATAACTTTATTTTGAAAGTTATAAGTTAATTGAATATGAGTTGAGCTTTTAAAAAGGGAATTTTAGATAAAGGATAAGCATAATGTTTTATTTGGAAGGAATTTTTGGTTATTTAATATGGGATATGGAAAGAATAAAACTTTGAAAAGTTTGTAAATATATACTTATAGAGATAAGTATATGATTTTGTTTCAAGGCATGAAAAGTAAAATATTTTGGTAATATACTTATAACATTGAGATAAGTATATAAGTGTTTCCCAAGTATAAAAGGAAATGTATAGGGTTTGGGAATAGTGTTTTGAAATGATCTTATGATTGGGTTTTATAAAGTGGTTTTATTGATTAAGGAGAATTAGTAAAGGTTTAGTGGATCCCATATGGAAATTAAACCATGATTGGATGTTTATTTATTTGATACTTAAATAACCAATTATCAAATCTGAACAAAACGTAACGTTGGAAATATCTAGGAGAAACACGAGAATTATATGGTACAGTTACCATTGAAGTGTTATACTGTACGTATAAACTCATTTCATCCTTCTAGGACGAATGATAAGGAAATCAATCCACAAACTGTTAGGAGGTGAACTTTATTCTTGTCATTTGCCTGTTTATTTCCTAAAGAATCGGGGTTGAATTTACCGGAAAGATCAAAAGTTGTTTCGAAGAGAATGAGATAGGATATGCTATCTGAAAAAGACTTCGATCTAACTCAAGCGTCTCAATATTTAGACATCTTGAAGCATGGGATTGAAAACAGAGCCATTGAAGTGCAAGGGATGCTTACTACTAATCCTAAGGGTGGTTCCAAAATCGATGTAGTAGAAATAGTGCCTTTGGTTTGTCCATATACCGGACAACTTGTATGGATGAATGTTGGCATTGCATTGACGCTTGGAGAGCAATGTTAGCATACTAAGATGGATTGATATTAAGAAAGGTAAAGTGTAGCCTCAAGCCTCACAATTGGGAGGAATGGCAAAAGCTGTCCATGTAGCAGAGCTAGGTTAGCTACCAATAGGAGCGATCACCCCATTCTAGATGTATCTTTCAGAGTTGATTTGCACGCAAACACCATGGTAGTATAAGGCTTCGGTGTCACGGGGGTGAGGCAATCTAGTCTGCCATGTTAAAAAGGTAGTTAGTTTTGTATTAACATCAATGCATTTTCTAGAGGTGTATCATCGGAAGGTAGTCCCTTACCTTTCCATTGTTGGAATCCAATCTCCAATATGCGCATTACGTTTTCGATTGTTGAGCTTACTATGTTGAAATGTGAGATGCAATCATTTCAGCTATTTTATTCATGTACTTTAAACCTAGATACTATGATAATATCACTAGATTTTGATATAAAATGTTATATTTATCGTAAGGTAAAAACCCATCGGTTTTTATGTTCGGGGAGGTCTTACAGGGTAACTTTTTCAAAAGTTTTCAAATATAGAAATCAATTTGGTTGTTACTTGTTATTGAGTTTCACTCACATTAGTTTACTAGGCTGACCTAGGCGTTATTCCATGTAATGCTCGGGTCAGACCAAGCATGCTATTCCTAAGTTAGCTAGATCTTTGGAGCTGGAGAGGAGCTGGATGGTCAAGACGCATTCACGTATACTTTCCTTTCAATGTATTATAGAGTGTGTATGTTTGTCAATGTAAGAATAGGTTTGAATAACTGTCCAAATTTAGGATAAGTGTAGTATACTCTCATGTTGTATATATGAATAAAGATGTTTCTTTTTTGTAAAGACCATTGTTGTATTATAAATTATTCGTTGTGTTGTGAGATTCTGCATTTTTAGTTTTCTTCTATCTTCTACCTTCTTCTTTCATCCTAACAAATCGATATTCCCAGCACTTGAATGTTTGACGTATAATACAGTGGAGTATTAGTGTCGATTTTTTAAGGCTGAAAATCTGGCTTCTTACACACACATATTTATTAAAGTTAATGATTATCGAATAGTATATTTTGATTAAAGAAATCTTTTTCGATATGAATATTACTAATTATTAGAAAATGAAGTTGTGAAATTTTGTTATCAAAAGAAAATTTAATTTGGAAAGACACTGATATGTAAAAATATGAAAATTATTTGTTTTACGAATATATGAAGTATTCATGTAATTTTGTATTAACTAAAGAGAAATTTTTTGTAATTAAAGTTGAGTAAAGTTACATATATGATTTTATAATGAATTTTTTTCTAAAAGGTTAAAATTTAAAATAGGAAATTTTAAGGTATGGATTTGATACTTTTGAATTCTAGGTACGATTGATATTATTATGTTGAATCTATAGTTTAAAGATTTTTAGTTTAGCATTTTGATATTTCAAAAATTAATGAGAAGCTTTGGTTTTGTGATAAGACACTGATGGGCAGTCTAGTTATTAATTTTATGCCATTTTATTTGATGTCCGATGAATTAATCCAGATCTTTATATGTACAGATTTGTGATTGTAATGATAGAATATTATGAATTTACATCTATAAATGAATTATTAGCTTTGTTATTGATTCTTTCTACGGAAATTACGATGACGCAATTTTATTGAGTAGGGAGTTCGTAACAACCCATGATTGAGAGGCCAGTAATTTAATTAAATAAAAATAAAAAATGAAATAATTAAGAATTGAATTAATTATTTAGTATTATGGTGATGATTTAAAATATGATAAGAAATATTTTATTAAAATAATAAGAATTTTATATAAAAAGATTAGTGATTTAATAATTTAATTAATTATTTAGGAATATGAAAAATATGGATAAGTTATTTTGGAAATGATGACAAATCAAAATTTTGTAGAAAATAAATTTTATTTGACAAGGGAGATAAATTTATTGATTTATTTTTAAATTTTTTTGAAATAATTTAAATAAAATAGTTAATTAAATAAATAAAATTATATGGAATAATTTTGTAAAATAAATAATGTTATAATTAATTAGAAAGTAATTTTGTGGAAGAAGCAATTTGTAATTAGGCCTGAATTAGAATGTTACATAAATTAATGAAAAGAGAAAATGTGAAGTGAAGCCCAAAACCCATAACCCAAACCCTAAAATCAAGTTTCCTGACTTTTCCTTCTCCAAAATTTCAATCTCTTGAGGTTTCTTCTTCTTATATCAGTAAAACTTAAACATTCCCATTAATCACTTTAGAAAAGGAATAACCCAAACCTTCTCGTTTAAAAATTAAAATAAAATCAAGTAAATTATTATAAAGCTCTAAATTCAAATATATGTATCTTTAACGCTATTGTACACTTGTGGAAACAAAGAAAGCAAGATTTTGAGCATCAATTGATATGCTAGGTGTACGCGATCAGACAGAGGAAGAAACGCAGTGTAGATGTAAGTATACACAATCACCAATCTATGTCAATATCAACTTATTCTTCACATATGATGAATTGTGCTACCACGGGAGTCAAAGAGAGGAATAAGGCGGTCGAAGCCACCCAAAGTTGATTGAGGGATGCACGGTCTGGAGTGCAATTGCTCCAGGCATGCCTGACCGGTGGTTCAGTCAGAGATGACCAGTGCATAGGTGAGTTACTTGTGCACTATGAGTGTTTCTATGTGTGCTTTCAAAATCTTATGTGTGTACTTCTGTGTGTGAATGCGTGTTATCCTATATGTATGCATGTGTAGTTTTGAGTGTACGATGCTATGTGAGCGTGCGTGTATAGGAAATTCTGTGCATGAATGATTGGAAGCCAAACTACACAGTGAGGTAGAGTTATTCATGCAACGGTTGCACACACACACACACACACACACACACACACATATATATTTGTGTGTGTGTGTTTGTGTATAAATATATATATATACATATATGTATATGTATATGTATATGTATATGTATATGTATACGTATATGTATATGTATATGTATATGTGTGTACATATGTATATGAATATGTATATGTGTATATATATGTACGTATTTGTTTAACGGAACTGAACATGATAAAAGATATGGCACTCTTGTATTATGTAATTCACAAGTCTATGCATGTGAGTGTGAAATTCCTATGCTCGTGTGGATGCAAGCGTTATTAAATTGAAATCTATATTTAATATCTATATATATATACATATATATATGTATTAAAAGATAAAATAAACTAAAATAAATAAACATAATAAATATACCTAAACACTGACATAAATATATACTTATATATTATATACGAATGTAAATATAATTTTAAGTTTATTAAATACATGAATTAAATATAGTAGTATTATTAAATGGAAAATTAAATAGATTAGTAAATTCTTATCTATAAATCATTAAATGTATTTATAAAAATTGGTAAAGGCTATATAATTTATATTATAGATTTTTTAAAAAGAAATTGTAATATGTATAAATCTATCTAAGTGGATATTACCTTATACTAATTAAATAAACAATGTTTATTTAATAGAATAATTGTTATGTTTTCCTTCTTAGTGTTAATCACTATCATACATCCCCTATAATTGATTTGAATATATAAACTATTTGTCATTGATATTGATTCTGGTAGTTTTAATATGATACGGTGATGACATCCTTCTATACAAATTTGTGCTATTGTTATTTTGTAATATTTTGTTTTAATTCCATGTGATGAGAAATTTGAATAAACGGACATATAATAACATTTGGGATGAGACATTTGATAATATTTCTTTGGTTATTCTTTAGGCTTGTTGTAACATCTCCTTATTTGGAGGCCTAAAACTAACGGCTACGGACGCTGCAGTCATCCATAGTTAATAATCCTTAGTGACCAAACATGGCGATATTAGATACTTTAATAATCATAAATACAAGAATACGGAAAAAATTTAAACAGCAAAACAAAATCTACATTCCATTTCAAAATATTCCAAATTGATCATAATCCCAATTCGCAGACCACATTCAGATAACATATACTTATTATACGCCAAGAGTGACATATGAAGATGCCCCTGAGTAGAAAAAAGTATATAGATAGGCAAGAAACAACTTTCCTTTAGAAACAAAACATACAGTGGAAATAATAAGAACTCTAATAACAATTTTTCCTCCTGCACGTCCTCAAAAACTTTATTCACTTAAAAGAACACCTGGAAAGCTTAACTCTCAACCTACTCAAAGTCAATTGAGTACCTGAGAGTATAAGGGTGAAACGAAAAATTTGAATCAAACATAAAGCCTGTTATGAATAATAATTTACATTTGGCCCCTGCTAATATCATATATTTTTATGGGCTTACTGTAAAGCTATTGGCCCCTGCCAATATCTTTAATTAAAATTTTAACAACTGTTAATTTATATTCACTACTGGGTCAACCTAAGTGTAGCAACCCATAAATTTTCGATAATTAAAATAGCTAATTTAATAAGATTTCGTGATTTAGTGTTAAAAAAAATTGTAAGTCGTTTGGAATAATAATAAATGTCGAATTCATTGGGTATAATAGAGTAATTGATTGTTAAGTAAAATCTATTTAAAATCAAATATTGAATATTGAACAGGTAAACTGTTTAAATTAAATATTTAAAACTTATTGAATAATTGAATAACTGTAAAATGAAAATAGTGTTCTAAATTGTAAATTGGTTTAAAAGTTGAATCATATAAGTTCAATTTCAATATTTCAAAAGATAATGAATTATTGGATAATCGAAATTGTTTAAATTTAATACTTGGAATTTATTGAATAATTTAATAATGGGAATTGAATAACCGTATAATGGAAATGGTTGTTCTATAAATTTTAATTCATTTCAAAAGTTAAATTTTTAAGTTCGTTTTGAATATCTCAAAAGACAGTGACTCAAGAATAATAAAAATTGTTTAAATTTAATATTACAAATGTTTGAATAATTAAATTCCGAATTTGATATGATTAATTTGATATTGAAATTTAATATATGGAAATAGAGTGAACAATTGAAATTTGATTTAATATGATTCAAATTGGTTTCCAAAGCGAATGTAAGTTATATCGGGATTATAATAGAGTTAATAAGATTTTAAAATTGGAATTTATTGGATAATTGAATAACGTGTTTAATATGATAAAAAAATGATTTGTAAAATTTTATTTTATCATATTAAAGTTAGAATGATGTTGTAGAACTTTTAAAATCGAATTAAAAGTAAATTTGTGAAAATTGAATATTTTAATATTTAATTATCGACTGAAAAATTGTCAATTTTCGAACAGTCTCAGAATTGGACGAAACTAGTTCCATTGGATCCGTAATAGTTTGTTATTATCGGATTTCAATTTTCATAGCAATCGGAGTTTTCGTTTGACTGTGGCAGCTCGAAACGCATCGAAATTGTTTTAATATTAATTTGACGAGTTAAAATAGTCATTTTTCAAACAATCTGGGATTTTGACGAAACTAGTTTCATCGGATCCATAACGTGGCACTGTTGTAAGATTTCAAATTTTATGTCAATCGGATTAACCGTTTGTCCGGGGCGAGCCAAAACGCATAGAAATTCGTTTAATCGGTTTAATTTAATTTGATCGTTTATTTCCATAACTCGCACAGATGATTGAATTAGCCTTCGAAACCTATTCCATTGTGTCGGGAACGCGAGATAAAACCCAAGAAACGCCAGTCACCGCGCGAGATTTGAAGTTCGAAAAAATCGAGTGAATAGTGTTCGTTGAAACTTCTATAAAAGGACCCCTTCTCTTCACATTTGCAACAAACCCTAGCCAACTAGGTCAGGCCGCCTCTTATACATTCAATGGCCAGAATATTCCATTCTTCTTCCTCAATTTCTGGCCAATCCATTGATTGATTCTAGAATCTTTAAACTGGAAAATTGTCGAGCACTTCGAGATCTATCAATCGACCGGTTATGATCGAGATTGGAGGATTGGATTGGCGGCAGTTCGTCGATGAAGTGCAGCCGTTCTTTCGTGTTTTCAGACGAAAGGGGATGACCGAGTTTCACATCGCTCTGGCCATGGGCAGCTCTTATCGAAGGCAATTGAGTGGTACTCGCTGATCACCTTCGAACGAGGCGTAGTGGTTCCGAAAATCACGAGGTTAGGGGCGGCAGTGGGTTCTTGTACGCGACCTGGGTGTTTTGCGTGAAGAAGGAAGATGGGTATCACGTGCGGCCTGATGGATGGAGAGATGGAACGAACGGTGATGATAGGGTAGGGTTTGGAATTAAATTTTAATTGTAAATATAATTATAATTTAAATCGTGTAATCTTTGTAATGTGATAACTTTTTCATACGAGGTCGAAAACGCACGAAACCAATTGCGTTGCAATCGTTTTATCGAGCACTACGCTATGGAGCTGGATTGGAATCGTTTGGAGCTAGAGAAAATTCTGGATTAAATCGAATGTTGTTCGATTCGATTTAAAATCGTAAAAATCAAGGTGAGTGTTTTATAATGCTCACAACGTACTGAATATCTTTATGCTAGTTAAATTTGACATTATGAAGTGTTATGAATTTTATTTGTCGTTGATAAATTTAATTGCCATATAGATTGTCATTTGAATTAACCGTTGAAAATTAAATTGACCGTTAAAATTGAAATTGAAATTGAATTGCGATAAAATTACCTGACATTGATAACTATGAAATTGCTATGAATTGTATTGTCTATTGGATGATTTATTTCGATGGATGCTATTGGTTGATATTTAAATGTTTGGATGTTTATTGCTTATATATGACCTGCTAAGCATACATATGACAATATGATTGATTTAAGTGATATATATTCATCCCTGACATTTAATTGAAATAAATAATTACTTGGCCATAGGATAGAAAATTATATACGGACACCGAATTGGATAAATTAATAATTATTAAAAATCATCGATTTGAAATTTATTTAAATGTTTTGAATTTAAAGGTTATAAATAGAAATAAATTTATTTGAAATCGAATTTATCGAAAAATTGAGTTTGGAATGTTGAAATAAATTTTGGTTAAAAGAAATTGTTAAATAATATAAGTCGAGACTTTGAAATTTAAAATTTGGGATTTTATTGAATTTCGAAAATTGATTTGTTTAAAGATTTAACTTTAATTCGAGCTTTGAATATTACCAAGTAAAAGTGATATAAAAATGATATTTTGAAGTCGAGCTTGGAATTGAATCACATCTGAAATTTGGATTTAAACTCAAAAATTGATGGATAATTTTGTTAAGTGTATAAATGGATATTTTGAAAAACCAAGCTCTAAATCGATATAAATTGAAATTGAATTAATTGAAAGTGAATATAAAATTGAATAAATTGAAGTCAAAGTTGACATTGATTTGAATTGAAATCGAAATTGAATCGGTAGAATGGAAATTGAAATTGATTTGAATTGGGAAGTTATAAATTGAAATGGATTGGTTTTGAAGCTGTTTTATTTTGTTTTCCAAATTACTCTGCTATATAAACCATTTCTGAATACTTAAACTATTTTAATCTATTTTAAATCTACTTAACCCAATTTAAATTATTTTAAACTAATTTATCTATTTCAAATCCATTTTAAGATTTTAAGTATTTTAACTATTTTAATTATTTAAACTACTTTTAAACTACTTAAAAACTATTTTTCTAAAATTCTAAGCTGGTAAATAAGGTGAAATGTTTAAATTTAAATCTTGAATTTAAATACGAATTGGGTTAAATGATGTTGCAACCTAAATTAAAATTCGAAATGATTTTGAAATCGAAATCAGATATTGATGCGAAAAATGATTTTTGAAACGAAATCTTACATTTGAATAGATATGATGATATTTGAAATGGATTTAATTTTTGAAGCGAATATGATATTTTGATATCAATTATGAATCGATTTGAAATGTAAAAGAGCCAACGGTGTAATAATACGTAGTTATTAAAGAGACCGGGATCGGATATGGACATAATCTCCGTCGATACTGAAAACCACTTTAATAACTATTATAAACGGAGTGTTGATCCAGAATGAAGTGGACGGTTTGGTGAACGCATTGACTGAAGAAAGAGAACGATTATTGGATGACCCCTGACATGACTAAAACAGGAGCCGCGCCGGGCCATTGAGGTTCGCCACCTCTAGCGGACACACTTCTTCGATACCATATCTATTACATTTGTGATGCAATTTGGGTGCACCCCTTGATTTGGGAGTGTTGTTTTGCGGTATTGGGGTAGCTGCTGGCTATGCTCAACATCAGTCCGGATCACGCAACTAATAGTATCCTAGTTGGTATCGCCTCATGTACCTTGTCATACTGATTATCCTATTCGCGACCACTACGTTTGGTTTTGTGTTATACCTATGGGGTACCCTCTGATAACCACCAATTTACGGTGGGGCTTACGGTGCTGTATAGACTATGGCATTATAAAAATGTGTTAAGGGGGATTATGGTAACGCCTTAACGCTATTTTGATACTTTATATTACTGATAGGCATTATCTACTTAGCGTACATTACTATATAGTAGATAGTTTAACGGATCCTTAAGAGATGGAAAATCCCATAACATCTCTTAAGTTATTGCATGCACGTTGACACTGGATATGAGATGTCAAACCTCGTAAACATCTTTGATGCCGTTACACTCATATTTATTTACGATTGATATAACTTTCATAGGGATATTTTAGTCCTGACTCGAGTGTTTTGTCTTTTCATTACGCTCGGGTCAGTCCTGAGTTTTTCAGATTTTTGAAGACCTATTCTGGAGGATGAAGACGAAGATTTGGTATACTCTTACTATTATTACCCTTGCATCATGCTATCTGCTGCATTATTTTAATTGTTCTGTTGTATATGTATAACTCTGATAAATGTTGTATAAATAATTGTCAAAGTATAGTAAACGCTTCATGAACTGTTTACTTGACTATTATATTTTATCGTTCCGCTGCGAGATTTTGTGTTGTTTCATTTCCTTTATTTCTCTTTCTTTTCTTTTCTTATTTACCCCAATAACCATCTGCCCTTTTGAATGGTTTGGAATCGGCATGTGTATTTGATCGTCGGTTTAAACTATCCAAAAAGGTGGGTCGTTACAGTTGGTATCAGAGCTTTGGTTTAGCGATAGCCTTAGCTTTGTGGGGTATGAATCTTTATAAATAGGGTAGTTAGACCCTATGATGAGTCACTGAGTGTATATATACGAGAGAGCGTATTTGTTAGTGATATAAAATGTTTTATATTGTGTCGGTTGATTTGTTGAGTGGCTTATGGATTCTGGTCAATACGAGTAATTAGCGTTATTGATAGGGATCTCTAAACACTCGAATAGAACAATTAGACATAGTATTGTTTTGAAATTGGGTAAATGAAATAAATTTTGCCCTAATTATATTTTGTATATAAAGAATTTATTTCAAAATTTATAATGATCTATCTAGCTTATTTGGTTGTTGGAAACGATAATATTGATTGTTATCATTAATTGGATATTGTGTTTTAATAAATAAGGCTTATTGAAAAATAAACAATAATAAAACAACTTGTGGAATATTTCAAGAAAGTAAAATCCTATAAGAATATTGTATAAAGGTGACTTATAAATTAAAATAGATCTAAATTGGAAAAAAAAAATTAATTTAAGACTCGAAGATTTTGAAAATGGTTCTCAAAGTTTTGAAGAAATATATAGTAATATTAGTTGGAAAATATTTATGAGAAATATTTTGAAAGGATTTTAAGAAGGAATGAATTCAGTACCCTCTCTTATGTCGTTGGAAAATAATTTCGGTGATGACTGCGCAACATCATTGACGTTCATTTTCGAGTCTCAAAGTGGGAGAGACTTCTAAAAAGCATTGCTTTTCCTCGAAATTATTTTGGGTAAATGGGTTTTGGTTTAAACTCTAGAGGTATGATTTGTTATATAAAAAAAAGAGATACATATATGTTTATTTCAAACGATTTGAAAAGAACCGGGCATTTAAATTTCTAAGTTATGTTAATTAGTAATTTTCAAATTATCTGAATGAAATGTGAATAACCAGAATTTATAAGATAAGGGGATTAAGATATCTAAGCTTATTGTTTGGGAAAACTTTAAAGTTGAAAGGTAAAGAGGATTTAAACAAATTAAATTTGTGAACATTCTAATTAAGTAAAATGAAATTCTATAAATTTGTATAATACCAAATTTGCATTCTAATAACATATAATATGACTTACCGGATATTAAGAAGTTAAAATGATGTTTTGGATCTGTAATGAGATATTGTATAGATAAACAGAACCTAAAAGTAATTGAAATATACAAGTAAGGAAAACTCAAAGGGAATTAAATGTATACAAATGGAAATTTTGGTTGTGAATTTTTTTTTATATATACTTAAATATAGCATGAAATGATGAATGGATAAATGGAACAAGTAAGTGAACTTAAGAAAGAAGATAAATGAATCGTATTATATCTTTGTAAATTGGTTATAGAAAATAAATATAAATTGCAAAAAGGGGGAAAAAATTGAATTTGTAACCTTTAAGATAACTGTAAACTCAGAAAAGTCATTTATGAGAGGTTAGACTTTTATAGGATGATTAATAAACTAAAGTGCCGGTTAATAAAATGTTCCACAAATGAATTCGTTATTGACTGAAATTATGAAAATGCAATAAATGTAAACAAAGGAATTTCTTATAGCTAAGAATCAATTGGAAAATGAAATTGGATTTAATTAAATTATATAGAATGCTTAAAATGAACTTGAGTAAGCAAATTCTATGATATGATGTTTAAGAAAAGATAATGTTAAAGAACATGCTATGTAAAGAAATGAATATACTAACTGAATAATAGATTGTGAATAATTAATTGAAAAGAAAAAGTCAATAAAATAATTTAGTATAGATAAATTGGATAGAAATCCATTGGAAGGTAATACGTGAGATTTGCATATATTATTTCATTTGCAAAACGATTTGATCCAAATTCGAACACAAAATTTCGAGATGATTTATATCGATCCAAGTTAGGATTTTTCACTCGATTTTCGACGGCGAATCCTAGATATGGATTTTTAATTTGACTCTGGAATTCTCTATCATAGTATATGTCTATGCAAGGAAAGTAACAGCTTCCAATCAAGGAACCAAATCTGAGTCCGCACTAGAGAGTCGGGTGAACGATACTAGTTTGGAAGTGAAATTGTGTGATCGAATAAGCGATTAGATTGATATTGCTCACGGATGATATATGTACGGCTTGCGGACTTAATTAGAGTTAACATTGGAAATTTAAGATGCCAAATATAAAATGATTCTTTTAAAATTATATAACAGGATATATATATATATATATAAGAGATAAACCGAATTGAATGTAAAATTAATAATTTGGTTATGTTGGGTACGATTTGGTTGTTATATGATTGTTAGTTGATTGTATATAATTCATTAAGTTTTAATGAAATTGAAAGCTATAAATCACTGAAATCAAATTGGATGTTAAATGAATGTAAATAGAATTTAATTTGATTCAAATTGGAAGCGAACTAATGTAAATATAAATTAGTGAATATTAACTAATTGAATTGAGAAAGAATGTTAGTAAAATCCAACGTTAATGAATCAACTGTGATTAAGATTGAAAACCAAGTCAATAAATATTAATGAGAAGTGAGTTTATATTGATTGGTTATGGATTTATTGGATGATAGTTGGATGATAATTGATTGATGGTTGCATTTGTTGCTTTTGTTGCATTGCTATGTTGGCACATGTAGTTGTTATGTTTCTGTATGATGTATATTGATATTATTTTCATATATGCATGTTTCTCATGATTTGTTGAGTGTTTAGTAGGTGCGGATTGCGCTTGCTTCGCATTTGGAGCTCGCTTTCGCGCTATATTAGTCGTATATGCTTGCTAATAATATATAAGGTACATATCTCGGATTACATACCGTACTTTTACACTTTTTTCCCTGCGGGATGCCTCATCACTTGATGAGATGTATATTTGTGATATATATACTGTCTTTTTTTTTCGATCGAGCCGCGCAAAGGAGACTCTGCCGAAATTTTCCGTAAATCCGGGTGTTAGAAATTTTTTCAAGTTTTAAATTTTTTTTATAACTTGTTTTGATAACTAACTTTTAAAGTTGGAAAGCCGTTCGTAGTAACTTAGCAGAAGCGTAGTTATGACTTTATAAGTGGAATTTCATTGTTTTATAAGTTGGTAACTTTGAATAAAATATATCTAATGTTGAATTCTATACTTAGTTCCTTTTTCCCTTCTTTTTCCTTTTCAAGGACGAAAAGTTTTGATGGGGGAGAGTGTAACAACCCGTAAATTTTCGATAATTAAAATAGCTAATTTAATAAGATTTCATGATTTAGTGTTAGAAAAAAATTGTAAGTCGTTTGGAATAATAATAAATGTTGAATTCATTGGGTATAATAGAGTAATTGATTGTTAAGTAAAATCTATTTAAAAATCAAATATCGAATATTGAACAGGTAAATTGTTTAAATTAAATATTTAAAACTTATTGAATAATTGAATACCTGTAAAATCAAAATAATGTTCTAAATTGTAAATTGGTTTAAAAGTTGAATCTTATAAGTTCAATTTCAATATTTCAAAAGATAATGAATTATTGGATAATCAAAATTGTTTAAATTTAATACTTGGAATTTATTGAATAATTTAATAATGGGAATTGAATAACCGTATAATGGAAATGGTTGTTCTACAAATTTTAATTCATTTCAAAGGTTAAATTTTTAAGTTCGTTTTGAATATCTCAAAAGACAGTGACTTAAGAATAATAAAAATTGTTTAAATTTAATATTACAAATGTTTGAATAATTAAATTCCGAATTTGATATGATTAATTTGATATTGAAATTTAATATATGGAAATAGATTGAACAATTGAAATTTGATTTAATATGATTCAAATTGGTTTCCAAAGTGAATGAAAGTTATATCGGGATTATAATAAAGTTAATAAGATTTTAAAATTGGAATTTATTGGATAATTGAATAACGGGTTTAATATGATAAAAAAAATGATTTGTAAAATTTTATTTTATCATATTAAAGTTAGAATGATGTTGTAGAACTTTTAAAATCGCATTAAAAGTAAATTTGTGAAAATTGAATATTTTAATATCTAATTATCGGCTGAAAAATAGCCAATTTTCGAACAGTCTCAGAATTGGATGAAACTAGTTCCATTGGATCCGTAATAGTTTGTTATTATCGGATTTCAGTTTTCGTAGCAATCGGAGTTTTCGTTTGACCGTGGCAACTCGAAACGCATCGAAATTGTTTTAATATTAATTTGACGAGTTAAAATAGTCATTTTTCAAACAATCTGGGATTTCGACGAAACTAGTTTCATCGGATCCGTAACATGATATTATTATAAGATTTCAAATTTCATGTCAATCGGATTTACCGTTTGTCCGGGGCGAGCCAAAACGCATAGAAATTCGTTTAATCGGTTTAATTTAATTTGATCGTTTATTTCTGTAACTCGCACAGATGATCGAATTAGCCTTCGAAACCTATTCCATTGTGTCCGGAACGCGGGATAAACCCTAGAAACGCTAGTCACCGTGCGAGATTTGAAGTTCGGAAAAATCGAGTGAATAGTGTTCGTTGAAACTTCTATAAAAGGACCCCTTCTCTTCACATTTGCAACAAACCCTAGCCAACTAGGTTAGGCCGCCTCTTATACATTCAATGGCCAGAATCTTCCATTCTTCTTCCTCAATTTCTGGCCAATCCATTGATTGTTTCGAGAATCTTTCAACTGGAAAATTGTCGAGCACTTCGAGATCTATCAATCGACCGGTTATGATCGAGATTGGAGGATTGGATTAGCGGCAGTTCGTCGATGAAGTGCAGCCGTTCTTTCGTGTTTTCAGAGGAAAGGGGATGACCGAGTTTCACATCGCTCTGGCCGTGGGCAGCTCTTATCGAAGGCAACTGAGTGGTACTCGCTGATCACCTTCGAACGAGGCGTAGTGGTTGCGAAAATCAAGAGATTAGGTGCGGTAGTGGGTTCGTGTACGCGACCTAGGTGTTTTGCGTGAAGAAGGAAGATGGGTATCGCGTGCGGCCTGATGGATGGAGAGATGGAATGAACGGTGATGATAGGATAGGGTTTGGAATTAAATTTTAATTGTAAATATAATTATAATTTAAATCGTGTAATCTTTGTAATGTGATAACTTTTTCATACGAGGTCGAAAACGCACGAAACCAATTGCGTTGCAATCGTTTTGTCGAGCACTACGCTATGGAGCTTGATTGGAATCGTTTGGAGCTAGAGAAAATTTTGGATTAAATCGAACGTCGTTCGATTCAATTTAAAATCGTAAAAATCAAGGTGAGTGTTTTATAATGCTCACAACATACTGAATATCTTTATGCTAGTTAAATTTGACATTATGAAGTGTTATGAATTTTATTTGTCGTTGTTTGATAAATTTAATTTCCATATAGATTGTCATTTGAATTAACCGTTGAAAATTAAATTGATCGTTAAAATTGAAATTGAAATTGAATTGCGATAAAATTACCTGACATTGATAACTATGAAATTGCTATGAATTGTATTATCTATTGGATGATTTATTTCGATGGATGCTATTGGTTGATATTTAAATGTTTGGATGTTTATTGCTTATATATAACCTGTTATGCATACATATGAGAATATGATTGATTTAAGTGGTATATATTCATCCCTGACATTTAATTGAAATAAATAATTACTTGGCCGTAGGATAGAAAATTATATACGGACACCGAATTGGCTAAATTAATAATTTTTAAAAATCGTCGATTTGAAATTTATTCAAATGTTTTGGATTTAAAAGTTATAAATAGAAATAAATTTATAGAAATCGAATTTATCGAAAAATTGAGTTTGGAATGTTGAAATAAATTTTGGTTAAAAGAAATTGTTAAATAATATAAGTCGAGACTTTGAAATTTAAAATTTGGGATTTGATTGAATTTCGAAAATTGATTTGTTTAAAGATTTAACTTTAATTCGAGCTTTGAATATTACCAAGTAAAAGTGATATAAAAATGATATTTTGAAGTCGATCTTGGAATTGAATCATATCTAAAATTTGGATTTAAACTCGAAAATTGATGGATAATTTTGTTAAGTGTATAAATGGATATTTTGAAAAACCAAGCTCTAAATCGATATAAATTGAAATTGAATTAATTGAAAGTGAATATAAAATTGAATAAATTGAAGTCAAAGTTGACATTGATTTGAATTGAAATCGAAATTGAATCGGTAGAATGGAAATGATAATTGATTTGAATTGGGAAGTTATAAATTGAAATGGATTGGTTTTGAAACTGTTTTATTTTGTTTTCCAAATTACTCTGCTATATAAACCATTTCTGAATACTTAAACTATTTTAATCTATTTTAAATCTACTTAACCCAATTCAAATTATTTTAAACTAATTTATCTATTTCAAATCCATTTTAAGATTTTAAGTATTTTAACTATTTTAATTATTTAAACTACTTTTAAACTACTTAAAAACTATTTTTTTAAAAATTCTAAGCTGGTCAATAAGGTGAAATGTTTATATTTAAATCTTGAATTTAAATACGAATTGGGTTAAATGAAGTTGCAACCTAAATTAAAATTCGAAATGATTTTGAAATCGAAATGAGATATTGATGCGAAAAATGATTTTTGAAACGAAATCTTACATTTGAATAGATACGATGATATTTGAAATGGATTTGATTTTTGAAGCGAATATGATATTTTGATATGAATTATAAATCGATTTGAAATGTAAAAGAGCCAACGGTGTAATAATACGTAGTTATTAAAGAGACGAGGATCGAATATGGACATAATCTCTGTTGATACCGAAAACCACTTTAATAACTATTATACGCAGAGTGTTGATCCAGAATGAAGTGGATGGTTTGGTGAACGCGTTGACTGAAGAAAGAGAACGATTATTGGATGACCCCTGACATGACTAAAACAGGAGCCGCGCCGGGCCATTGAGGTTCGCCACCTCTAGCGGACACACTTCTTCGATACCATATCTATTACATTTGTGATGCGATTTGGGTGCACACTTGATTTGGGAGTGTTGTTTCGCGGTGTTGGGGTAGCTGCTGGCTATGCTCAACATCAGTCCGGATCACGCAACTACTAGTATCCTAGTTGGTATCGCCTCATGTACCTTGTCATACTGATTATCCTATTCGCGACCACTACGTTTGGTTTTGTGTTATACCTATAGGGTACCCTTTGATAACCATCAGTTTACGGTAGGGCTTACGGTGCTGTATAGACAATGGCATTATAAAAATGTGTTAAGAGGGATTATGGTAACGCCTTAACGCTATTTGGATACTTTATATTACTGATAGGCATTATCTACTCAGCGTACATTACTACATAGTAGATAGTTTAATGGATCCTTAAGAGATGGAAACTCCCGTAACATCTCTTGAGTTATTGCACGCACGTTGACACTGGATATGAGATGTCAAACTCCGTAAACATCTCTGACGCCGTTACACTCATATTTATTTACGATTGATATAACTTTCATAGGGATATTTTAGTCCTAACTCGAGTGTTTTGTCTTTTCATTACGCTCGGGTCAATCCTGAGTTTTTCATATTTTTGAAGACCTATTCTGGAGGATGAAGACGATGATTTGGTATACTATTTCTATTATTACCCTTGCATCATTATATCTGCTGCATTATTTTAATTGTTCTGTTGTATATGTATAACTCTAATAAATGTTGTATAAATAATTGTCAAAGTATAGTAAACAGCTTCATGAACTGTTTATTTGACTATTATATTTTATCGTTCCGCGGCGAGATTCTGTGTTGTTTCATTTCCTTTATTTCTCTTTCTTTTCTTTTCTTATTTACCCCAATAACCATCTGCCCTTTTGAATGGTTTGGAATCGGCATGTGTATTTGATCGTCGGTTTAAACTGTCCAAAAAGGCAGGTCGTTATACTAACTGGTTATTCTGCCCTTTTCCCAAAATACAGTTATAGGTTAATAACACTGTGAATAACATTTCAAAATCTTTTATTTATGTCATGGTTATTAATTTAAATTGAGATTGAGTTTATGTTTTAAAACCATGAAAACATCTCTTTTGAAACCTTTGGATAGCCTCCATCGAAAGCAAAGACCTCTTATCAGAACATTGAATACATACCTTTCGAAGCTCTTAATAAACATTCTCTTTCGAAACCTATTATACCTTTCGATGGTATCAATTCATCTTTTAAAATATAGAGTTTCGAAACAAATGAAAGTACCCCATCCGAAAGCATTGGATTTTCTCTTAAAAATCATTCGGGTTAAAATGTTTATATACGAAAGTATCTCTTTCGAAACCAGCAAAAATTAATTTGGGGAAAAATTGATTGTGTCAAAACTATCTTAGTCGAAAGCAAAGGACTTTGAAAATCAAAACTTCGATGGACAGAGTCGAAACCCCCTTTCGACTCCATCACCTTCGAAACCCTCTATCCCTTTAAAAAACATATAGGAAAAAGGTTTAAGTAAAACAGAAGTAACCCCTTTGACAACATAGATGAGTTCAATGCTATCGAAAGGGGTATTAGCGCCTTGGTTTCAACTGAGATGAAACTTATCCTTTCAAAATCAATTATTTAAAGGGAAAAGGTAATCATTCGAAAGCAAATACTTCAACACTGCATGGCAACATTCTTCGAAAGCTTATTATAAAACTTTATTGAAAGCATAGCTTTCGACTATGTCAAAATCTTTAGGTAAAACAAGGCAAGGGTTTAACTTATGAAAACATAGTAGGGTTTCGACTCCCTCGAAAGCTACCCTTTCGACAATAATGCTTCCACCTTCCTTCCAATCCACTGCATACCATTTAAGTGATATCATGTGTATTGGTTTCGACTATAGTGGTTTTGACTATATTGGTTTCGATTATGACAAGGTGGAGTCAAACGATTCGGAAGGTACTTACTAACAGAGGCGGAACACCCTTTTCTGATTTAAAGGCTGAATTATAGAAACTTTAAGTAATTTCTTTTGAATAACTTGCCTCTTTGTAAAACACTAATTGGTTGCCACAAAACATTTAAAATACATCTTAAACTGCTACATTTATTCTGATCTAATATCAAAAGATTTTAAGTTGAAACCTTTCCATATAACCAAAAACCAATAGTTTGTAGAAACGCCCGTCATTTAAAATTATCTATTTCCCTAAATAAATCAACTGGAAAAATCCCCAAAAATCACATAAAATTGGTTTCATCATGTTAGCAAACATATTAAAATTTTAGACCCAATTTCTTCCTGAAATTCTCAAAATAAATTTAAACTCAATCATACCATATCTTCCATCAAAAGTTTCTAATAAAGTTTCCATAGGTTAGAAAATTATGAAAATTAAAACCCCTCGTCAAAATCATGGTTTTACTTAACATAAAAATATTCCATGGCAATCTAAAAACATATATTATTGGTTTTATACTAAACCATACAAATTCATATGCTTATGAATTAAAACAAATCAACATAATATAACTCATGCATATCATCATCTAATTTATCATAAAAATGAATTTAAATCATATTTTAGAAACCATATAATCATAGAATAAAATAGAAATGGTAGAAGATTATTATTCATCTTAAACTTGATACGGAATTTGAGATTTGTTGTTGGTTAGTCCTCCCTAGCTTTTGATCCTTAGCTTTAGATTAAAATTCCTTCTTTTCTTCCTTGGTAATGGCTGGCTTTAGTTTAGGTTATAGATTTGTATTTGTGACCATGAGAAATGAGACATAAATGGGAAAAAAATGAGAAGTTATAGCCGTGTACAATAAAATGCCTGATTTACTGATATGGCCTTTTGTGTAGATTAATTAACCTTTAAACCAATTTAAAGCCTGTTTACTTTTTTAATAAGTACGGTCCTATTATGTAATTTATTCAAATCTCAATCTCCTTATCGTTATTATTCTATTTAATTTATCTAATTAAATCTTCTGAATAATATTATAAAAATTTAGGGATGTTACAGGCTCCCCCTTTAAAGAATTTTGTCCTTGAAATTCAGTAAGGACTAAATACTGAACATAAAAAATCATCTATAACAACTCCTAATAACCATACTAGTCTAACTATCGATCAACTATCTATATGAATCTAATATAGATGTACCTTCAAAGCAGGTAAGGATAAATATCTCTAGTCTTGTCCTCTATCTCCCAAGTACAATCATTCACACTATCGCTGCACTGAAATTTCACCATTCTGACTGTCTTTTTCCTTAATTTTTTCTCATCTCTAGATACAACCCAAACTGGTTGTCTAACAAAAGTCAAATTAGGATCTACCACTAAGTCATCCAACCTTGTTGAAGGAATAGTAGTCTCTGGATCATGCATATACTTGCAAAGATGAGACACATGAAATACATTATGGACACCTACCAAACTGCTCGGCAACTCTATTTTTTATGCGAGCATTCCAATCCTCTCTATAATCTAAAATGGGCCTACATATCTTGGGGTTTACCTCCCCGACTTTCCAAATCGTAGCACACCTTTCATAGGAGATATCTTAATGAAAACCTTATCTCCAACTGAGAATTCTAGGTCCTTACACCTCTTATCTATGTAAGTCTTCTGTGTGGAATGAGCTTCCTTCATCCTTCTTTGGATTAACTCAATCTTCTCTGATGCCTCTCTAACCAAATCTAGATCTAAGACCAATCTGTCTCCAATCTCCAACCAACATGCTAGTGATTTGCATGGTCTTCCATACAAGGCTTCAAAAGGCGTTATTCCTATACTAGTCTCATAACAATTATTATAGGAAAACTCAACTAAATTTAGGTGATCTCCCAAAGATCAACCAAAGTCTAATACGTAAGCTCTCAATAAATCCTCGAGTACTTTGTTAACTCTCTCTGTCTTCCCATCCAACTGATTGTGATAAACTGTACTCATATGAAGCTTGTTACCTATCACTTCCTGTAGACTCTTTCAGAATTCAATAGTGAACGATGCTTCTCTGTCACTAACTATAATACTAGGAACTCTATGCAGTTTAACTATGTTCTTCAGGAATAACTTATCTAAAATAGGTGTCGTTCTGGTTGACTTAACTAGAATGAAATGGGCACTCTCGGTTAATCTATCCACTATAACCCATATACTTTCATTACATCTATTTAACTTTGGCTACCCATCTATAAAATCAATGGATATCAAATCACATTTCCAAACTAGAATCTCTAAGGGCTGTAGTAACCCACTTGGTTTTTGATGTTCAGCTTTCACTTATTGATAGTTCGAACATTGTCTAACCCACATGCCAACATCCCTTTTCATGCCTTCCCAATAGAAGCTCCTCTTCATATCCAAATACATCTTGGATCCTCTAAGATGAATTGTAAAATTTTATTAATGACATTCTTCGAGAACTTCTTCCTTAAGACTTCCACATTCGGAACACATAATCGTCCCTTCTTTCTTAGCCACCCTCTCTGGTCAAGACTAAATCCTTTAAACCATCGACCTCAGTCCCAAACTCAAGTCTTCTAATATTTTTTGCTAATACTGGATCCTTCTTCTTCTTAAAAGCAATTCTCTCAATCAATACTAGTCGAACTTCTAAACAAGACAACTTGGAAGCACTCTAACTAGAACCAGTAGTTGATATTAACTGCATATCACAACTGAATAAAGCTTCTAAATCTTCCCACTCCGCCAACATAGCTAACACTACATTCTGATGTTTTCTGCTAAGGGCATCTGCCACCTTATTGCCTTTTCCTGGTGCATATTCTATACCAGATCATAAGCAGCCAAAAACTCTAGCCACCTCTGTTGTCTTATATTCAACTCCTTCTGAGAAAATAAATATCACAAAGACTTGTGATCAGTGTATAACTCAAGTTTCTCCCCTAAGAGAGAATGTCTCCAAATCTTCAATGCCAAGATCACAGTTGCCAACTCCAAATCATGAGTAGGATATCCAACTTCATGTAGTCTAAGCTGCCTAGATGCATAAGCAATGACTTTACCACTCTGCATCAACACCGCTCCTAATCCAGTTCCACATGCATTATCATATCCACCAATCCTTGGCTCCCGTCTGGAACTACTAACATGTTTGCATTAGTCACAAATGATTTAATTTAAGGAAAGCCTCCTCACATTTGTCGAACCAGACAAATCTCATGCCTTCCTTGCTAGTTAGTTAAGGGAGCTGCTATCCATGAGAAACCCTTAATGAATCTCTGATAGTAGCCAGCAAGCCCAAGAAAACTCCTGATCGCAGTCACTATCTCTAGTCTCTTACAATTATTTACAGCTTCGATCTTTTCTGTATCGATTGACAAGCCTTTCTCAGAAATCATATGACCAAGAAACTTTACCTTTTTCTTCCAGAATGACACTTGGTAAACTTTGCCTTTAACTGATTCTGCCTCAGCATCTCAAGCACCACTCAAGCACCACTCTAAGAAGAACTTCATGCTCTCTCATACTTAGAGTATACTAGAATGTCATCTATAAACACGAGTACAAACCTCTCCAAGTACTCTTGGAAAACTCTGTTCATTAAATCTACGAAGAAAGCATGTGCATTAATCAATCCAAATGGATCACGAACCACTCATATGAAACATATCTAGTCCAAAATGTTGTCAAAGGAACACCGTCCTCCGCCACTCTTAACTAATGGAAACCTGTCACCAAATCAAACTGGAAAAACTCTCTGGCTCCACTCAACTGATCAAAGAGATCATCTATTCTTGTCAAAGGATATTTATTCTTAATTTTCCTCTCATTTAACTTGCGATAGTCAATATATATCCTTAATGACCCATCTGCCTTCTTCACAAACACCGCGACTGCTCCCTAAAGTGAACTGCTTGGTCTAATAAAAATCTTTCTTTCTAAATCCACTAGCTGCACCTTCAATTCCTTCATCTCAGTTGGTGTCATCCTACTAGGTGGTCTACTTATAGGTTCAGCTCTCGGCACAAGATCTATTCTAAACTCATAGCTCTTTTTGGGGGTAGTCCAGTGACTGGCTCAAAAACACCTGCAAATTCTCTTGCTACCTGAACCTAACTTAAACTCATTTCCTACCTCATAACATTAAGTATGGCACTAACACTCCGGTCAATACACTCTACTAAGAATATTATTCAGTTATGACTATCAGGGTGTCTCGATGATACTTCCCTATCATGACAAAATATTCT
Organism: Allium cepa; assembly: GCA_030765085.1. NCBI lineage: Eukaryota > Viridiplantae > Streptophyta > Magnoliopsida > Asparagales > Amaryllidaceae > Allium > Allium cepa. Next base: position 68,881,622 of record CM060935.1, read on the forward strand.
AGCCCCTACCTACTCAACCAATCTGTAACCAAGGTGACCCCAATATCTATAAAATCAGTAACATACAAACTACATGCAAACTTATGACTTAACTTTTCAAGTTCTAACTGGTCACATCTTAACCTTAGAGTTGCATACCCTTCTATTGGATTCGCAGCCCTTAAGGAAGTAACAAGGTAGGTGGGTGATAGACATAATCTATCAACCAAACTGATGTGCATGTAGATATGCATATTTTTACTTTCATATTTAATCGAATTTAATAAAATAAATTGAGTATATATGGTGTTTTAACATGTTTAAACCAATATTAAAATTATATTCAAATCATCATTTATTCGTCTTCATATAGGGGCAAAATGGATGTGCATATACTAATTTGAGAATACTTAATTGCAAATTATATTTTTATTTGTAGGAATTTGGATTCAAACTACAAGTGGCTTCATGGAAAATATGCATGTATGAGAGAATACAAAGGAATGAAGATGTAAATAATTCAACCCATGTATCATTGAGGACCCACCTCCCACTTACCTTTGTCTACAATTAGAATCTAATGCACAAGTTAGTGGAGCTAAAAGTTTCATGCACATTTAAATGGAGGATTATCTCATGCTAATGATAACTTGGTGGCCACACTTCATAAAAGGGAAATTAGGGTAGTTTCTAAAAATATGCAATAGGGTTTTAGGCTTGTATGAATAACCCATATGTTCATGTAATTAAGCTCTTAGCCTCCTTTAAGCCTCTATTTTGGTTAGTTTAGTTTTAGCTAAAAAATTAATCAAAAATCTCTTTTCTTTTACATGACTACTTAGCCATTTTCTTTTATGTAATTTCTTTTTTGCAATGTTGATTCATTCTCTTTCCTATTTACATGCTCCCTTTACTCTTATATTAGTAACTTGATTTTATTTCATATGCAAGTAGATTAGCTTTATTTCATTTTAATTAGCCTCTTTTACATTAGCTTGCATTTTCTTATAGTTTTTGTTTCATGCTGCAATCAACATTTGTTGTAGTGATAACAAATATGAAAGGCTAAACCCTTTCAATTTAGGGATAATGAAGCTCTCGTACCATGTAGATTCAACATTTTGATAACCTGTGATCTGTTTTTGTGCTTAATGGCAATATTTGATGTGGTTTGACTTTTTTTTTTAGCTTTGAATTTGATAGCCAATGTTATGGACACCAAATAGGCAGTTCTTAAACAAACAAAAATACAAATTACATCTTCATCTATATATGATTTTGGTAATGGAGTGAGTTTTAAAATCAAAATTTGATGGTCTATATTTATAATCATTAGTTAATAGATCATGCTTAGAATAAAATTTTATTTTCAATTTCATTGTCATTCTCATGAGAGTTAAAAAGTAATTTAGTGAGTGTGTAATAGTTTGATTGCTTATATTGAGCAAATTAATAGCATGAATATGCCATACTTATGATAAATACATCAATTAAATTCACTAATGACCAAAAGTGAAATCATAATTTCATATATGTTGACTTATGTGATCTTGAGAAGGGCATTGCCTCTGAATTGCCTTCTACTATCATATTTTTATCTATTTTCTTTTGTTAGTTTATTTACATTTTCATTTTTAGCTTAACAACACTCTAAATTTTGGTTAATTTGATTGAATGGAAATTTTAAAATCTAAACAATTCCCTGTGGATCGATCCATATTCGCCACGTACTAACATTGTATGTCATGCACCTACGGTCATTTTTAACTTAGATTTGATTGGCTAAGATTTAGCCATCAAACAAGTTTTTAGTGCTGTTGCTAGGGAATTTATTTGATTTTAAATTTCTATTCTTCGAATTATTTTGTTTGATTTTATTTTGTTCTTGTTTTGTGTGTTATTTTGCATTAGTTTTTTTTTATTGTTGTGTGTTTATTGTGTGAATTTTGCTTCCATTCATTTGTTTGCTTGTTGTAGTTCTATTTGCATTTGCACTACATATTCTATTAAAAAAAGGCAAAGACAATTTCAAAACAAATTCTCTCCATTTTCATTTACATTTGCATCTTTACAAACTACGCATTTTATGATTACATTTTTCAAATCTTCTATATTGTGCACATTTCTGCATCATACCCACCCCGCACATTACCTCCTCAGTGCCAAACTATGTCACCGTTCACATCAACCATATTTCACACCTCCAGACTTCTATGCAACACAACCATGCTTCAATGTGCACATCAATGCACTGCAAAAACACTACTGCCATATCACCAAATCCTTCAGAACTGCACTTTCTCTACGTATCATCACTCCAACTGTTGCCTTCCTGCCCTTGCCTCAACCATTGAACCACTGCCAGCCACATATAACCACTTCACCGTACTCCTATGCTCTGCATGCCAAACACTTCTCATCTAAAAAACTTCCATACTTCATTTTTTGATCCAAAGCAACAACATAAAGCATTAATTCTATTCCTCTAACTAGACATCTCCTCTACCATCATTATTTTTTGCCATTCAACTCAACTCCACCCAATACAACCTAGTAAACAATCCACCACTTCTTCAACGTGCAACCCCACTGTTCAACCCATCACTTCAGCAACATCATAACCGTCATCAAAATACTACCGGTAGCACTGCTAATACATAGATCAACAACATTCACAACTTTACCAAACCATACACCACTACCCTTCAGCACTTTATTCATCCCGCAGCAACCTTATTGGTCATTGCCACTCAATACTGCCACCATCCAAATCATTCCACCAACCATAAACTCCTTCAAAACCATCTTCCTTACAACATACTCAGTCATACAATATACACTACCTATCATTCATACAACATCCCTCACCATTTGTCAAAAAATACTTTATCATGTACACTTGTATACTACCTCAACATATCCATCAAACTTCTATGATTACCCATCACCAGTGCACAGTAACTAGAACCACCATCCAAACCAACATTTTCTACAAACTTCTATCATCTACTTTTATTTCAACCTTCTTCCATATCACAGTGCCAATCACCCTTCTGCACATCAATCAATTACTTCTTCCAAAGCCTGGTTCACCATAATCTCTTCTTGTTGCTGCTACACTATCATCAATTGCACAAAAGACATATCTACTTCATCAATTTTCCATAGCCTTATCACCTGCTGCTACTGACACTGGTGTCAATACAACTATAGCAACATATACTCACATCACTGCTTTAAATTATAACATCAAATTCCCTTTTCATCACCACCACCTGCACAGTCCAATACAAATCATTACATCACAGCAGTGCACACAAAACTGGGGCACACTTTCATCATCCCATATACAACATCAAATCTACGCACATACATATATTTGTGCACCTCAACTTCCAGCAAACACATTTGTTTCAACCCTACAACTGCCATCATTACCACGTTCATCTACCACGACATGCACTTATCCCATATGCCACATCATAGTCCATACCCTGTATAGTGCTTTAAATCCCCTAACCATACCATTCTCCTCTGGTAAGTCATCACATATTAGTACAAACTCCTTACACATCATATAACCCACATCATTACTAGTCTCTATCACTTTTGGCCATAGCAGCTAAACAGTAACACTTCAACCAGCTCATATACATATCCCTTCAATTAACTATGCATCCTCTTATAACATTTTTTACTGCCTTACCTCCACACATCAAAACCATCATTGTCAGCTCCTGGATTTTAGACACAAAAACAAAACAATATCATTTACAAACTTCAACTTTCAACCTCAATCAGTCACACAACCACTACAGTTCATCCGTCCCCCATCCTACCTTAAACCTTCAATACAAACCACTTATATTCATCTTTGTCAACCTTCAACCCACTGCCATCTTGCAAGCAACCATATCACCCATTAGTAGCATTAACATCCATGTCTCCCATCCTTTACATCCCCTCCTTTCAATCTCCACAACTTCCCTCGATCACAACCAATCCGCAAACCTATTGCAACCCGAACATCACCAATAGCCATCATAACACCTCAAATACCTCATCGCAACCCAATTCGACCCAAATCCGACACTCCGCAACCATCATGACCACCCAGAATCACCTCGAAGACCAACCAATGATCAAACCAACCTCTTCACTACTTACCAAAACAATCACTTCGCATCCACCAAAATCCACACTTCTAACTCCAACAAGAAACCAACCGCGATAAGATTTTGGAAGTACTAATAGAAAATACCAATTAAAAGATTTTTAAAATTTGGGAAATTGTATTCCAATTTATGTTTTGAAATTGGAAATTTAGGAGTACGTGATGGATGTACTAAATTAAGGAAATTTGAGGATATATATTTTCTTGTGAACTTTTGATTAGGGAATTTTATTTCTATGTTAAGACAAGAGTTTTAATTGTGGATTTAGTTTCGAATTAGTTTAATTGGGCCAGGCCCTAGCTGCCATCAAAAAAAGAAAAAAAAATCAACTGTTTTTGTTCTGTTCTCTTCAAAAAAAGAAAAAAAAAATTCCTTCTTTCATTTGTTTTTTTTTTGTTTCATATTGATTTCATTTGTTTTTGTTTTCCTTTGTTTTAGTTTTTTTATTTACTTCAAAAAGATATACAAAAAAAGAATATATATATATATATGTATGTATGTATGTATATGTATGTATGTATCTTGTTTTTAATTTTCGGGTTATAGGTAGCAGAAGTGCTTGCTAAAAAATTGTTTGCTCGCATATAAAAAAATTGCTGCTTAAAATAAAATTGCCAATAATTTTGCACACTCGCCCTTATCTCTTGTTTGCTTTGCATTGTTGGTTGCTTGCATTTCTAATTTTTTTCAAAAACAAAAGAAAAAATCCATTTGTAGTTACATTGTTAATGCACGTTTAATTTCAGTTTTACATTTCATCTTAGAACTTGACTAATAATAATGGTAAGACATTTAAAGGGTGTCATGAGCTCACATAAGGCTTAATTATATATTGATAATTTGCCCTCATTCGACATTATTTTCTTGGTATCTAGGCTACAATAGAGCAATAACATTTATAAATATTACGGTGGTTCGTAAATATTATAGCGATTGTTTCTTTGAAGATACTTTAACTTTCGACTGCATTGCTACGGTGATTTGTGGTGCATTGATAAATCTTGTCTGTTACCTGGCTGAGAACTATCTTATTGATTTAAGACAAAGTGTGATTATACAATTTTGGGTTAGGAGCGACTTAGGTTAAGAAATATTGTAACTAAGCCTTGCAATCATTTAGTTGCATTAGTTCATGCATATTTAAAGAAGTCAAAATCCAAAACTAAAAAAGTTATAAATATTCCTTAATTTAGTTTTTTAATCCTTTATTTTGAAAATTTTCAATTAAAATAAAAAATCCAAATTTTTTTTGAGTTATTTGTTTTTCAGAAAAGAAAAAATCCAAAAAAATATAAAACCTTTTCAAAAAAAAAATGAAAATAAACAAAAAAAAATCAAATCCCTTTTGAAAAAATAATTTATTTTGGTAAATAGTTTTCCTTTATAAAAAACAATTTTTGAAAAGTCTTAGTTTCCCTGCTTACATGAGTTTTACGATAGTTGTGGAAATCAATATAATCCATAATTTCACTCTAAATTCTTATGGATATTATAAAAACAACTATTGTTGCCTGTGCCAAAATTGGTCACAAACCATAGAAGTAGTGAAAGCACTAGTGTGTAAACACAGATCCTCAACATCCAAACACAGATCTCAAATCCAGATTAAGTAGAGAACAAAAATGAAGAAATAGCAAAATTAAAAATGTAAGAAAACAAGAAAGAACACAATATTTATAGTGGTTTGGCTGTCTTTGGCCCACGTCCACTTTGAATCAATCCTTTTATTCCTTTTATTTTGTAATTTATAGTTACAAGCCTTTGAAATTAGTAAACAAAATGGTAGAGTTTCGCATAGGAAAGAAGAAGATCCCCCTTTTAATTTCCATAGGACTTCTATTTATAGGTGTAAATCCGAAAATATCCTCCCTAAAACCTGGAATACCTCTTCTCGTGCGTAGATGGGCCCACATGATCGATCCAGCGGATCCAAATATAATTCATATCGATCTAAATTGGCTCCATTTGAGTTGAGGTCAATCATGGAGATTCCTGAGTGCATAAGCAAGCTTCTGTAAAAAGTTCATAGCATTTGGACTTGTAGAATGAGAGTTATGATCAATCCAAGTTTGTATTTTCCAATGTCGGCTGTCATCTTTGTATCGATCGTTTTACATCGATCCTCTTCGTCTTGATCGTTCAATGATCGATGACATGAAGCAATAATCACATGTAGATCCATCTTTCATGCTCGATGACCTCTTATGTGCCTTGAACTTCTTCGTATCCCCGCCTTGATCTATATCGATGCCAAAACCTTCTACTCGTATCGATACTTAGCTATGCGCTTCGTATCCAGCCATTCGTATCCATCAATCCATTCCCTGCTTCATATCCATACTCCTCATATCGATCACTTACTGATTGATACGAAATGCTTTTCCTTGTAACCGTTTGCTACTCGTATCGATTCAAATTCTCTTTCCTCATATCAACCCTAATGGATACGAACACCATCCCCCTTGATTGATACGAATGGATCGGTACGAACCTGTTTCGATGAACCATGATCCATCCATAACTTGAGCATACTAACCCCGATTGACCTTAAATTTGAAAAGTAGCCTTTCCTAACCTTGTTCACCATTCCCAATCGATCCAACCTTAATTTGAGCTTGGTCTAACTTTTGCGGTATAGATCATAGCCATGTTTTCCTGTTAATCACTAATCTTGATATCCATCCTTTTTTAGCCAATTTGTTCATATCCAAGCTTTGTCCAAAAAGCGGAGTAACAATTATACAAACAATTCGAATTTTGGACCATAAAGTTTTCAAAATGATAACCAACCTCGACTCTTGAAAATAGTATTGAAACGATTTCTCTTTACTTGGACTCTCTATACAACAAAATCAAATGATAAATGATTTGTGTAATTCATATTTGTGCAGCAACTCAAGTTAAGAATTTCAAAATAATCCAAATTTGAATTCACTTCAAAATTTAAATGACTTCGATTATAACTAGTTCCAACTCAATTACGAACTCCAAAATGAATTTCAAAATCATAACGAAATTGTGAACCACTTTTCAAATAATTTTGCCAATGAGAATAATCTCGACTATGCTTTAATGTACAATGTTTGTAATTTAAAATTTCAAGTTAATACTTATAAATTGGATTTTGTTGAGCAAATAGATGAAATTTACAATGATCGCATGAATTTGTTGTTTGAAACCTTTATGAAACAATGTGAAAAACAAAATCAGATCCCAACATGTGATGAGTCAAGTAATAATCCGCCTTTACCAAAATTAACGATTTTTATATAACCGCTTTTAAAATTGAAAACGACAGTCTTAATGAAGTTGTTGAAAAAATGGCAATTGAGTTGGATTTCAGTTCTTTTAAAAGTGAGAAACTTGCCTTAAAATTCGATCTTCCTTTTTTGATTTCGAAAATTTGAATACAATAGCTCTGGAGTTTGGACATGATATATACAATGAAGTTGTTAATAATCCAATAAAGGAAGATGAATTTGTTGAACACATTTTCTTTGGACTTCTCGAAGATGAGTTGTCGAATTCCGAAGGGGAAGAATTAAATCACCATTCGATTTTAAAGTCAATAATTTTGAAGAATTTATCAATGATAAGCTTGAATTTCAATTTGATGACTTGAACTTCAATCGATCATTCTGTATACCCCCAAAAATCATTGAAGATAAAGCAACTCACATGGTTTTTAATAAATCAATATTCATTTTTCCAAATCAACATTCAACTTTGAAACCTTTTATGGTTTGGTTTTTTAAGCTTAAAACTATGTTTCTCATATTTGACGAGACAAATGAATTAGTCTTTGGAAGACCGTTTCATTTACTCTTTGACGATATATTTTCTGATATCTTATAAATAATAATCATTTCATTTTCATGTAAATATAGGTCATCTTTTTATTTTTATTTTATTTTTCTCCTTTCATTTGGGTTGACTATGGGGACACAGTCTCAAGTGTGGGGAGGAGTCTCGTCTTCATTTTCTATTTTTCATGGTTTATTTTTTGCTTTTTCTTTCCAAAAATAAAAAGTTACACCAAAAAATTTCAAAAAAATATTATTATTAACATTTTGATTTATTTTTGAAGAAACACTATATGGTGAGCATAAATTTTGGTTATTAAATTGAAATTTTTGAAAGGTTATTTGTCTCAACAAAAATAAAAATTAAATGTGATTACAAGTAACAATCGTTTAACAAGTATGTAGGAAGATTCATGGGTGATAATTATGAAGTATATTATTATTGAAATCTTTTTTTAATGAGTGGCATTTACCCGGCACATTGGCCCAGCTACAAAACAGCAATTGAAGATATTATCGATAACACTAGACAAGATCCTGCCTAAGAAGAGACTGGAGATATAAGGATTTTGTGCAATCGGTATGTTTCTTTATTGATATGTGGCTCGGTCGGGATAGTTTATAACACATCGTTCGACTGAGGTAGAAGGTTGCGCGTCATTCTGTTTAATAGGCAGCATGTACGGATCAGCCAAGGCAAAGAGGTCGTGTGCCACTCGGTTAAAGAAAGGTGGTGTTAGGAACTCAATGCGTACCGCTCAACCATGAAGGGAAGGCTATGTGGCTTGGTGCCCCACCGCTCGGCCATGATGGGAAGACTATGTGGCTAAGTGACTCACCGCTCGGCTGTGAAGGGAAGGCTATGTGGCTTGGTACCCGACAGCTCGGCCATGAAGGGAAGGCTATGTGGCTTGGTGACCCACCGCTCGGTCAGGAAGGGAAGAGTAAAGACGTACGGTAGTTCAACGCTCAAGCCAGGAAAATAATAGGTTACCTATAGGGTAGTATGACTTGTCTTTCTTTCCTCCGGGCTACGATTATTGGTTGCTCCAAGTCATAGGAGATTTCTCTTCGAGTCTAGCACAAAGAACTCATGGATTGGCCAAAATGTTCATAGGTCAACAGCTTGGTCATAGGGTTCGGCAACCCTCGCTCGGCATTAGTGGCTCAAAATGAGCGGCTCGACGGACATGAGTTACCGAGTGGGCCGAAGTACCTTGGAAATGGGCCTATGCAGATGGACCAGTTTATATATATATATATATATATATATATATATATATATATATAAATACAGAGGCAGAGGGACAGTTGAGGGGACCTTTTTTCGAGAACTCCAAGGGCACTCTACCATTTTTTACACAAGCTTTATTTCAGATAAAACTTGTATTCGAGCTATTTGTTTATGGATTGTATCTGTATTCAAGTCTTAAAGGAAAGCGATAAAGATTACATTAATAGTGGACGTAGGCAGTTACGCCGAACCACTATAAATCCGGTGTTCTTGATTCTACAGTTAGTTTCGTACACATCCCTCTGTTTTAATTTATTATCTTCATTAATCTCTCTACACAAATATTTTTTTGAGTGTTAGTGACCAATTTTGGTGCTAACATTTTGGTGCCTTCTTTGAAAGCTGCATTCTCAGGCTGTTAGGATTTACTTTATCGCTACTGGATTGAAGAAATCCCCCAAAGAAGATCCAAGTTCGTTCATAAGAAGTTTATAGATTCTATTCCTAGTTCCTACCAAAAACTTTACAATGGAAAGACCATGTACTAGATCAACCTCCCATAATGCAGATGTCAACGAGATCGCTAGCGTCCAACAAATAGGACCCAGCAATCAACAAGCTAGTCTAGACGAAGGGACCGTCACCGCCCTAAACAAAACAGAAGTTGTCACCAGAATGGAGTTCAACGAGCTGATGAGAGAACTTGTGGAAAGCAGGAGACAACTTAATGAGAAGATTCAAGCCAATGCCCCAATCTCATGACCCAACTACCACAGCAACGACATCAAAATGCTAGAGGGAGTCCCGCTATCTACTCGTCATCTGATAGCTCCGCTTTGTCTGATGAACATCCCAGGCGTGGATGTCGTAGAATTGAAACAGCGCAAACAGGCGTAGTAGATCAATCCGAAAGGAATGGTCCAGGTTCTCTACTTGGAACCGTGACGCCTCAATTGCATCTAGGAGACTGCTCTCAAGTTGGAATGGAAAACTTAGTATCTGGAGCACAAGTGGAAGCTGACCGACCGGCTCGTTTGGGAGATCATCAATCAAGGAGGAACCGGCCGGAAACGTCACGCAGGACGGAGTCCAACTTGCCACCTTCCATCTAGACCCTGGACTTATCAGCCATAGACAGACAGCTAATAAGGGAAAATCAGGGCTTGTCCAAAGAAGATTGGGGCATTGATAGAAGTCGTACTCCGTTCACATATGCTATCCTATAGGCTGAAAACCCTCGAAAGTCTAGTATGCCAACTATTTCAGCCTATAAGGGCAAGACTGATCCCGACAGCATGTAATGAGATATGAGTGGATGATGGACTTGGTTAGGGAAAATGATGCGACTAAGTTTAGATGTTTCCCAATAACCTTATCTTGAGTTGCTACCATGTGGCTTACCAGATTCCTCCACGATCGATCTCCAGATTTGATGAGTTAGTGACGAAATTTGTGAAGAAGTTCAGAATTCATACCACTCGTCCAAAGGACGTGATATCTTTATCCAGTGTAATTCATGCCCTAGGGAAATCCTTAAAAGAATAGTTGCAAATATTTTATGTTGCTGCTACTAAAGTCAGCAACCCGAATGACCACGCTATTCTCATGGCCATGATACGGGGAGTAGATCCGGACTCAGAATTTGGTGATTAGCTGGCAGGAAAACCTCCGGCTACTATGGAATGTTTTTATTCAAAGGTGCACCAGTTCATGATAATGGAGGAAGCTAGGTGGATGAGGCGAGGCAGTGTGCTAGGGCCTGGCAAAGAGGTGGTGCAAAGTAACATTGCGATAAAACAGACTGGCGACAATTCTGGAAAGGTCAAGGTTAATGTTCAAAACAAGACCGAGCAGTCTAAAGTGTCTGGAAGGGAAAATTCTGAAAGAAAGAGGGAAGCTGGAAAGTGGAAGCCAAGGATCCCGGTCTACAACGAATACACTCCTATGAACGCATCTCTAAAGAATATTTATTTGTCAACTTGTAACACCTTTCAATACCGAAAGTCGCACCCGAAGGAATCTACTGAGGAACAAAAGCAGATTAGGAAGTACTGCTGATTTCACGAGACCTACGGGCATAACACTGAGGAATGTAGACACCTCCATGACGCTACAGAGAAACTGGTTCGGCAAAAGAATTTACAGTAGTTTGTCAAGAATCCACAAGAAGGCAGAGAAGGAACGTCAGACCCCGGTAGCGGGCAAGCTCCATGCCATCATGAGGAACCTGCTCGAACTATAGGTAGAGTAATCATAAACACGATAGTCGGTGGGCCCATCCATCAGTCAAAAGTTGGCAAGAAATGGAACGCTATGCTAGTTCCTTGAAACATGTGGACTTTGAATGCGGCTCGAACTCGAAAGATGGGATTCCAGCGAAACAACAGCGAATGATGACTGATGATTTGGTGTTTAGAAGTAGAGATGCTGATTGAGTGGAGACATCCACCATTGACCCGATGGTCATCTCGGCAATGATTGGGCCAGCATTTGTGAGAAGGTTATTGATTGATTGCGGGAGTTCTATCAACATTATATTCAAAAAGGCATACAACCAAATGAAAATGGAGGCGAAAGATCTATAACCATATAAAGCTTGCATTCACGGTTTTAATGGTATAGCCACCGATGCGATAGGTTTTGTTGAATTACCAGTTGAATTAGGAGAAGATGAACGTAGGAGGGTACGGATCCTACCGTTCATTGTGTTGGATGTTGATTCCCCATATATTGTTTTTCTAGGACTACCGGCCCTAGTGGAGTTTAGACAGTTTTGGCCCCGTGGTGCTTGACTTTGAAGTTTCTGACGGACAATGGAGTCGGGGTCGTACATGGCAACCAGGCGATAGGTCGTGCATGTTATGTGGCTGAGCTGAAAGAGGCTCGACGGAGAGAGAAGGGAAAGGTTGTGGATAACTCTGTCCACATCCAGGTAGCGCAAAGTTGACAAGTAGCACCTGAGCCTTGGCTTGGGCAACAGGCTCGGATCTACAGAGACATAGACCCGAGAGACGATGATGGAGAACCTAAGAAGCCTAAAGCTGCACTGGCTGAACTAACGATTGACATTTCAGTCGCCCATGATGGCCCAACATGGGTGCTTAAGATTAGATCACAACTCACTCCCTCGACGATTGAGGACCTAACTGATTTCCACCGAGCGAACTTGGATGTTTTCACTGGGAACCCCTCTGATATGTGTGGGATTTCTCCCACCAACACAAGTCATATATTAAACATTGACCCAACGTATGTACCAGTGGAACAAAAAAAAAGAGGTATGGACCCAAAGAGGTCTGCTGCTCTCAGAGAGGAGGTGGATAAACTCAAGGCCAATGGGTTTGTCCGCGATGCCCTCTACCCTGAATGGGTGTCTAACCTCGTGCTATTGAGAAAAGAAAATAGGAAATGGAGGACTTATGTTGATTACTCAAACATGAGCAAGGCTTGCCCTATGGATAGTTTCCTTTACCTAGAATTGACCAGCTAGTTGACTCAACTGTCGAACACGAGTTATTGTCATTTATAGATGCGTTTTCGGGGTACAATCAAATCCTAATGCACATTATAGATCAGGAACACACTAGTTTTATCACGGATGTCGGACTGTATTATTATGTGGTGATGCCTTTTGGGTTGAAGAACGTAGGAGCGACTTATCGGCACTGGGTAAATCGGATGTTTAAAGACTAAATTGGTAGAACAATGGAAGTCTATGTTGAAAACATGTTTGTGAAGCCACGACATTCAAACCACCACATTCGAGACTCAGCAGAGATGTTTGGTGTACTCAGATACTATAGAATGAAAATCAATCCGCTAAAGTGTTCCTTTGGTGTTGCATCGGGAAATTTTTTGGGCTTTATTGTCAATGCACGAGGAATTGAAGCTAATTTGGAAAAGATTCAGGCTATTCGAGACATACAAGCACCTAGAACTATAAAGAAAGTACAAAGCCTAAATGGAAAGTTCACCGCGTTAAGTCGATTCATATCCAGAGCGATCGATAAATATATTCCCTTTTCTAATGTGATAAAGAAAGGGAAGAGAAATTTTGAATGCACACCGACTGTGAGGATGCCTTCCGAGCTCTGGTGAGACACTTGGAAGGTCCTTCTATAGACCATAAAGTATTATATGCATACCTGGCCGTGTCTCAGCATGCCATCAGTACGTCCTTGGTTAGTGAGGAGGACCAAATTCAAACGCTAGTCTATTATCTTAGCAAACTTCTAACGGGAGTGGAGAGTAATTATCTTAAGATTGAGAAGCTAGCCTACTGCTTGGTGATTGCATCACGCAAGCTCCGTTCGTATTTTGAGGCACGTCCGATCAGTGTTTATACCGATCAACCTCTGTGACAGGTGCTCTAACGACCCGAAACCTCTGGAAGGTTGTTGAAGTGAAACATTGAGTTGAGTCAATTCGATATCACCTACCTGCCATGGAGGGTGATTTAAGGGTAGGCGCTAGCGGACTTTATTGCAGAATTCACCATATCAGACGAGCCAAGCAGTGAGGATGTTATTTCCCCCCCCCATTCGATGGATACTCTACATCAATGAGGCATCCAACGACTGTTTCTAGGGATGATGTAATTCTTGTAACAACCGAAAACTGATCAATTTGTTATGCTTTGAAGCTTGATTTACAAGCTACAAATAACGAAGCCGAATATGAAGCATTAATTGCTGGCTTGAAACATATCATGGACTTGGAGTAAATTAGGTTGAAATCATTTGTGACTCACAACTGGTAGTGTACCAGGTGTAGTGAGACTATCAAGCAAAGGAGTAGAGACTTGCCCGATACCTTGCTCGTGTTCAAGAGCTATTGGCAGACCTCAAATATTACGGTATTTCACACATCCCACGTAAACAAAATGGGAAAGCTGATTCATTGGCAAAATTCGCAAGTACTAGTGATGCATAGAAGATAGGATTGGTTCCCATCGAAATCTTACATGCTTCGAGTATAAATGAGATGGGAGTAAATCTTTTGTTAGAAACAGAAATTGAAATGGAGTCGTGGATAACCCCATTCAAGCAATACCTACTGCACGGGGTTTTGCCCGAATGAAAGAACGAAAGACGACAAATCATTGCAAAGCTTTGCGATATGTGATGCCAGACGGAATAATGTATCGAAAGGGATTCTCGATCCCCTTACTTTGGTGCATTGCCCATGATGGGATAAAACGGGTCTTAAAGGAAATTCATAAAGGAGAATGTAGCGACCATACGAGAGGGCAGGCATTAGCCGAAAAGATCCTCCGCTATGGATACTATTGGCCAACCGTGAATCGGGATGCCACGGACTATGTGTGAAGTGTTAGTTCGTGAGATGACGGTTTTGATGACAACAACCTTAGAATGGATTATCAAATATAAATACTAACAGTATAAGTTTAGATATATATGTACATGCAGGATTTAACCATGCAGGTACCAAGAGAGAAGACTGTACAAAATAGAGATTCAAGATATCAAGATTGAAGACTCATGAGTATCATGAAGTTCAAGATTTCAATAATAAGTATTTTAATTAGGAATTTTATTAAAACTACTAGAAAAGCACCGGCATCTTAAAATCCAATTTATTCATGGAATGGAATCCACTTCGAGCCTGTTAAAGGGTTGGAACCATAAGTAGGATGGAACCTATGAAAAATATAGTGGAACATTATTTTGTATCCGTTAACTTTATTCAAAATGATTTTTCAAAATTATATCTTGTTTTCAAAATGATTTCAAAACCTTCCTTTTAAAAGAATCAAAAACATCTATCCTGATTTCAAATACTTTCAGCCTCAAAATAATCTTGAATTTCAAAATCAAATTATCCTTGGTTTTAAACTATCTTTTAAAATAAAAGTATATTTAATTTTTTAATATTTATATATTTAGATATAAATATAAAATTATAGTAAAATTTTATATATTCCAAAATATTATTCTATATATTTATTTAGTATTTCAACTATATTTAAGTATATTTATAAAAGTTTAAAATAGTTTTATAATAAGATAAAAATTATTTTCAAAGAAAAACAAAACATCAAAAATTCCTTTGGGATGTCGACATGCCCAAGTTACCCATGTCGACATAGTGTCAGTTGAGTTCAAATTTAAATTTCAAAAGAAGTGTCTATTCGTCATGACTCTTCACGAATGGACATGGCTATTGTTCCTCTATAAATAGGGGTTGGTTTCAACGAATTTTAATATATATATATTCTGGTTTTTCACTCAAATTCTTCTTCTACATTTTTATATACATATTCTTACCATTACTCTACCGAAATCAACATTGAATCTAACTAGATTATCTCTGGTTTGATTCTATATCACTATCTCAACAAGATCCTCAGTGCTATTTAGAGTTATAGGCTTTTTGTAATTAACTTAGCGAGAAAAGGTGTGATTGTGGCCTTGGAAATCAATCAAGCAAGACAAGGTATGATTGTAGTCTTGGAAATCAATTGGGTGAACTTGTTGCTCGGGAAATCAAGTATCTCTACCAAGAGGATTGTGATTCTGGAGGGTTGTTGCCTTGAAATCGAGGGTGTAATTGTAAAGATTGTTTTTGAAAGGTAATCTGTACTTGTGTGCGGGAGTGGATGTTGGGTAACTCCGAACAAATATAAAGTCCAGCGTTTTCTTTCCTTTACTGCTTTTACTTTATTTCTGCATCTATGTTTATTTCTGTGATCATATCTGTCTCTGAATATTGCATACATCTGTGTTCAAATTAACAGAAAACTTAAAAAGATTTAGTAATTCTTTATAAACACTATTCACCCCCCTCTAGTGTTAATCCTAGCCATAAGATCCATAATCCACATTTCTCACATTTGGTATCAGAGCAAGATTTTCATAGTTTCATGATCTGATTTTTGAAAAAGTTTTAAAATGGCTATGTTTGTTAATACTAGTTTAGAAATATTCAAATCATCATTGTCTTTTGATTCTGCGTATAATCAATGTTCAAATTCAAGTTGTCTACCAAAATCGTTTGATGTGCAGGAATCATGTTTTATAGCTATTGAGGAATCAATGCACAACAGACAATTTGTGCAGATCAGAAAGGACAAATGAATACTCGACAGTGGATGTTCTAGACACATGACTGGCAATCCAAATATGTGAAATGATATAATATACAAAGACGGTGGATTGGTTAACTTTGGAGACAATTCAAAAGAATATGTGATTGACATCGGCAAAGTCGGTAACTCTGAAACTCCTATTATTACTAATGTTTTGCTAGTTAAAAATCTGAAACATAATCTGCTAAGCATAAGTCAACTTTGCGATAAAGGATATAAAATTAAATTTCTTTTTAGGATTACAAATAAAACAATTAGATAATTGTATCTTTATTAGTCAAGAAAAATATGCTAAAGACCTAATTAATAAATTTGGCTTGACTACTGCGAGTGGAAAACCCACTCCCATGGCAATCAGTGAGCACCTTAGTAAAGAAGATCTCTTGAAAGATGTAGATCAAAAATTATATAGAGGAAAGATTGGATCACTACTCTATATTACTACTTGTAGACCTGATATCATGCATAGTATTTGTCTCTGTGCAAGATATCAATCTCAACCTAAAGAGACTCACTTAAAAGCCGTAAAACATATCATAAGACATGTTAAACACACCTCTGATTATGGCTTATTTTACCCTAAATGATTCTTCTGATTTAATATCTTGTTGTGATGCTAATTATGCTGGTTGTAAATCAGACCAAAAAAGTACAAGTGGAATTTGTCACTTTTTGGGGCATTCTCTGATTTCCTGGTTTAGTAAAAAGCAAAACACAGTTTCTTTATCAACAACTGAAGTAGAGTATATTTCTACTGCTTTGGCTTGTTCTCAAGTAATATATATGCAAAAAACTTTAAAAGATTATGTTTTAAATATTTCAAAATCACCAATTTATTATGATAATACTAGTGCGATAAATTTATCCAAAGCGAAGAAGAAGAAGAAGAACCCATGGAAGAAACGCATGTGGAAAATGATGACAAGGTCGTTTGCCTTGGTGAAGTATGTTTTGACAAAAATAGAAATCTTGTCGAACAACATGGAAATTTCTGTTTCCACTATCCAAAATGTTTGATTCATAGATCTCATATGTTCAAAAGCACACATTAGTTTCTTCTCTTTCTTTACCTTTGTTGTATGTTCCTTCTTAGGTTTCCCACGAAAATGTAAATATAACTAAATGATTAATGAATAAATTGTATTCTTATATGTGTTCTTCCCTATTAATAAATATAACTACATGGTTATTATATAATTAGAACAGTTAGTAGTTTAGGATTAGGTTTATTATTAGATCTAAGTGTTAATTATTTATGATAACACTATCATTATGATCACATGTCATGGAGTATTAGATTTAGGGGGAGTTCTATTGTTTGGTGTTATATAGTTTAGATTTATTTTTTTTGTTGATGACAAAGGGGGAGAAGTATAAAATGGGGGAGAAGTATAAAATAGGGTAGTTAGGCATAGATTAAGGGGGGAGTTATTAGGATAGAAGTAATATTTTATAAACAAAGATTGTCATCATCAAAAAGGGGAAGATTGTTAGTCCGTGAGATGATGGTTTTGATGACAACAACCTTAAAATAGATTATAAAATATAAATACTAATAGTATAAGTTTAGATATATATATATATATATGTATATGCAGGATTTGACCATGCAGGTACCAAGAATGAAGACTTTACAGTATATAGATTCAAGATATCAAGATTGAAGACTCATGAGTATCAAGAATATCAAGATTTCAAGAATAAGTATTTAAATTAGGAATTTTGTTAAAACTCCTAGAAAAGCACTGGCATCTTAAAATCCAATTTATTCATGGAATGAAATCCACTTCGAGCCTGTTAAAGGGATGAAACCCTAAGTAGGATGGAACCAACGAAAAATCTAGTGGAACATTGTTTTGTATCCGTTAACTTTTTATTCAAAATGATTTTTCAAAATTATATCTTGTTTTCAAAATGATTTCAAAACCTTCCTTTTAAAAGAATCAAAAACATCTATCCTGATTTCAAATACTTTTAGCCTCAAAATAATCATGAATTTCAAAATTAAATTATCCTTGGTTTTAAACTATCTTTTAAAATAAAAGTATATTTAAGATTCTAATATTTATATATTTAGATTCAAATATAAAATTATCGTAAAATTTTATATATACCAAAATATTATTCTATATATTTATTTATGTATTTCCACTATATTTAAGTACATTTATAAAAGTTTAAAATAGTTTTAAAACAAGATAAAAGTTATTTTCAAAGAAAAACAAAACATCAAAAATTCCTTTGGGTGTCGACATGCCCAAGTACCCCATGTCGACATAGTGTCAGTTGAGTTCAAATTTAAATTTCAAAAAAGTGTCTATTCGTCATAACTCTTCACGAATGGACATGGCTGTTGTTCCTCTATAAACAGGGGTTGGTTTCAACGAATTTTAATATATATTTTCTGGTTTTTCACTCCTCTTCTTCTTCCACATTTCTATATACATATTCTTACCATTACTCTGCCGAAATCAACATTGAATCTAACTAGATTATCTCTGGTTTGATTCTCTTTCACTATCTCAACAAGATCCTCAGTGCTATTCAGAGTTATAGGCTTTTTGTAATCAACTTAGTGAGAAAAGGTGTGATTGTAGCCTTGGAAATCAATCAAGTGAGATAAGGTGTGATTGTAGCCTTGGAAATCAATTGGCTGAACTTGTTTTCCAAGAAATCAAGTATCTCTACCCAGAGGATTGTGATTCTGGAGGGTGTACCTTGTTGCCTTGAAATCGGTGGTGTAATTGTAAAGATTGTTTTTGAAAGGAAATCTGTACTTGTGTGCGCGACTGGATGTAGGGTAACTTCGAACCAGTATAAAATCCGGTGTGTTCTTTCCTTTACTGGTTTTACTTTATTTCTGCATCTATGTTTGTTTCTGTGATCATATCTGTATCTAAATATTGCATGCATCTGTGTTCAAATTAACATAAACTTAAAAGATTTAGTAATTCTTTATAAACACTATTCACCCCCTCTAGTGTTAATCCTAAACTTAAGATCCGTAATCCGCATTTCTCACACCAAGATACGAGAAATGTCAAAAATATGCGAAAACCCTAAGAGCTCCGTCGACAGAACTCACACAAATGGTTAGCCCTTAGCCATTTGCAGTATGGGGAATCGATATAATCGGCTCCTTGCCAATCTCCAAAGGTAGTGCCAAATACACAATAGTTGCAGTCGATTACATTACCAAGTGGGCAGAAGTAAAGCATGTAGCTACAATCGCCACCAAAAAGGAATTAATTTCATTGTGCGAAATATCATATGCCGTTTTGGCCTCCCGCGAACTATCATTATAGAGAATGGAACTCAGCTTGAAAGTAGGGAGTTCAAAGAATTTTATCAAAAGTATGGCATTGAGAAAAGGTTTGTAGCAGTTGCTCATCCAAAAACCAGTGGAAAAATAGAAGCCGTAAACAAAATAATAAAATCCATATTGAGAAAATATTTAGAGAAGGTTGGAGGCAAGTGGGTGGATGAGCTTCCGACAACACTCTGGGATTACAGAACCATCCACAAGTCCGCGATTGGCAACACTCCATACACATTGGCATATGGCACCGAAGCTGTTATACCCATGTAACTTGAAGTTCCTTCACATCTGGTAACTCATTATGATCCTAAGACGAATCAGGATCTCTTACTAGAATCGCTGGACTTTGTCCACAAAATACGTGAAGAAGCTCACTTAAGGGCAGCTGCATATAGGCATCAAGTCGCTCGATATTATAATGAACAAGTCCGACCAAGAATCTTTAATGTAGGTGATCTCATTTTGAAGCGAGATTTTTTGATCCCATCGCATATGGATCCCACATGGGAAGGTTTGTATGTCATTGAATGGAAGCTTGGAGAGGAAACTTTTAAGCTAGCGACGGTCGATGACGCGGCACTCCCCCGAGCATGGAATAGCGAGCCCTGTGTCAATATCTCATTTTGAAGCCGCTTTTTTATGAACTATGATGTTCCACGTGTTGTAATTCCATGCTTAAAATTAAATCACATTATTCTGTCCGGCATATGAACGCACACACAAAATTAAAAACCAATCGATAAATGACTTAAAAATCTCTAAGTCCCCAGAGTGCGGATTAGAGTACTCTGAGTCCTCAGAGTGCGGACTAGAGTATAAACGACTTAAAAATCTCTAAGTCCCCATAGTGCGGACTAGAGTACTCTGGGTCCTTAGAGTGCGGCCTAGAGTACTCTAGGTCCCCAGAGTGCAAACTAGAGTATAAACGACTTAAAAATCTCTCTGTCCCCAGGTAATCTGAGTCCCTTGAGTGCAGAATAGAGTATAAATGACTTAAAAATCTCTAAGTCCCCAGAGTGCGACTAGAGTACTCTGAGTCTCCAAAGTGCGGGCTAGAGTATAAACGAGTTAAAAAATCTCTAAGTCCCTAGAGTGCGGACTAGAGTACGCTGAGACCCCAGAGTGTGGACTAGAGTATAAACGACTTAAAAATCTCTAAGTCTCCAAAGTGAAGACTAGAGTACTATGAGTCCCCAGAGTGCGGACTAGAGTATAGATGACTTAAAAATCTCTAAGTCCCCAGAGTGCGGACTAGAGTATAAACGACTTAAAAATCTCTAAGTCCTCAAAGTGCGGACTAGAGTATAAACGACTTAAAAATCTCTAAGTCCCCAAAGTGCGGACTAGAGTACTCTGAGTCCCCAGAGTGTGGACTAGAGTATAAATGATTCAAAAAATATCCAAGTCCCTGGAGCGTGGACTAAAAGTATTCTAAGTCCATAAAGCGTGGACTAGAAGATTTGCGATCTGAAAAATTTTCGAGTCATATGGAAGCGGACCGGATCTTGTGTAACCCACAAGATTTCGAATTTCGACTACAAGTTAGATAGTAAGCCAAACAGAAAAGATCATCGAAAATAAAGAAACAAAAAATGTGATTTAGTAATCGGAGGTTCAGTTACACTACAACTTCTCCTGAACTCGGAGGAAAAAGTCTATTTACAACGACTATGAAAATAAATAGAAATTACTACATAATTCAGACTTATTCGGATTGGATAAGGCACGATCGGATGGCTACTTTTTTTATTTCTTTTCCTTCCTCGGCTTCTTCG
Organism: Allium cepa; assembly: GCA_030765085.1. Taxonomy (NCBI): domain Eukaryota; kingdom Viridiplantae; phylum Streptophyta; class Magnoliopsida; order Asparagales; family Amaryllidaceae; genus Allium; species Allium cepa. The sequence goes on from CM060935.1 coordinate 68,903,015, forward strand.
AAGGCTCCCTACCTGAGCATTTCCTCTTGGATGCTTTACTTCCTAGTGAGATGGTGCCCGAGGAAGGAGGAGGAACTTCTAGTGGCCTGGTCCTGCCGGGAGAATGACCCTCAAGGGCCTGTTCAAGGGATCATCTAATTTCACTATTTGGGGCTCAACCTTAATCTCAGCTTTCTTCTTACCTTCTTCCACGTTTTGTTCCTCCATGCTCAATTCCAAAGTATGTACGGAGGCGCCCGTGATTTCGACTTTGTCGTGTTCTTCTACAGGTGAGGGGTTCTCAAGTTTTTCCTCATCGAGCGGCCCGATAATTTAAGCATCGGGTCTGAGGGCATTCCTAGTGTGAGATGCCTCTCCCAATTTCTCTTCCTTCTCCATGGCGTCATCACTCCTTAGAGTTGGCTCGGGATTGGAATGGCCCACACGAAGTTATAAAAGACAAATGTTAGAATGCGTCTATTACACGCCAGAAGCGATTATCTTTTGGACTCTAGGAAAAAACTACATACTAATTTCTGGTTGGCTCTTAACTATTTTAGGAATTTTTCCCTCTGGGTCATAGCCAATATGCTACTCGAAAGGATCAAGTGATGGGCGACTAGTGGGCTGAATAGGAGAAGGAACCAGAGACTCGGTTTCGGATGGACCAGCAATGTCATTCTTTCCTTTTGATGAGGAGGAGTCTCTTCCGTAAAGGGCCTTTTCCGTAGATAGGTCAGTGCACTCATTCTCGTGAAGCACTTCCTTCACAAGAGAATCCTCATCAACCTCTTTAGTTCCCAACTCAGCCTTTTTAATTTTTATTAAAGTGTCCTATGCTTCGGCCAAAGATTCGAGGTAATCCTCACAAAGAAATGTTAGGTCACGATGCATGAGAACTTGAGCATTGTACTCGGCTATAAGTGGATCAAACATGCACCTAATTTCCTCCCTACCATCCTCAGCATCCGCCTCGACGCGAGAATCAATTTTCGAGAGCTCCATTCTTTTTCCCTCCTCACGGGCTACGTCCTTCAGCGCTTAAGCTTTGGAGAGCTCCTCGTCAAGCTTTGTTTTCAAAAGTCGTGTAGCGACAATCTCATCATAGTATCATTGCGACTCCTCTTGGGCGGTAGGCTTTTCTTCTTTTTCTTTAAGGAATAGCTCCTCCGATTCTTTAACTCGCTGAGCGAGGACATCTTTTTTCTTTTTGGATGAAATCCTTTTCTAAGGCTAAAGCACCACAGCGTTGGACCGCCTCATTAATTTCCTTTTTGTGTGTGGCCTCCAAGCGATTGACTGCCTCAGCTAGCATTCTTTTAGGCGACCTCAAGCTGAGATTTATACAAGAAAAGGTCTTTATCCTGGGATTTGATGATATTTTTATCATGGATGGCCTTATGTTTTAGGCGATCGATTTCATGCTGACGTTCCATAGAAACTTCTGAAAATTTTTGCGCCAAATGAACAAACGCGTCATGTTGGACATAGACATCATTTGTGCAAGCAATGACATTTTGTTTAACATGACCTGGAGTAGGATGGATCATAGGAAGAAATTTTAATCCATTAAAGCATATGTTTGGAAATGCGGCTTTAAGCTCAGCTAGCTTTTCTACAATCGATGGATTGTGTGCAGAGTCTATGGAAGTTTGCTTAGCTGAAACCACGGACTTCTTGTGAGGCTCGCGAGATTGCCTAGTGATTGATGAACTAGAGTGTTGGTTGCGAGGAGCTACCGATTGAGATCCTCTTTGAGTAGATTTCCCCCTGCTTTGTTCTAGCTAAGGAGGAGGATTATTGGGGTACAAGAATGGCTGTAAGTTTTCCTTCGAGACGACGATAAATCTTGGAGACGATAGTCTCTATCACTGTTGCCATCTCTATCTCAACATTTACTGGACCCCGAGTCTTGGCTGGATTGATGAAAGATAGAAGACACATGAAGGCGGTCGAATCCGAGAGTGTGCCCCATTCAACCTGCACAGAAATTAAGTAAGCATGAATTAGCAAGAATAATATGATGGCTGAAGTTAAGTGCAGAGTGACGTGTAAGTGTTCATGTGCGTCCTAGTGATTCCTTCCGATGGATCGGTTTCTCATGCTTTACTAATTGAGGTTGACTCTCCGTGTCGACCGACCAAGTTGCCTACATCACCTCTCATGGCCGAATTAAGTCCCATATCTCTTGGGTTGTTAAAACCATAATTCAGTAGATCATCGGGGATGGTCGGGTCTGAAAGACCTTTAACTGAACCCTCTGGATGTTGGGGAGATGATTTTTTTTCTCGACCGAGATGATGGTAACTTTAAAAGTGCCACTAACTATTTTCTTCTTCAATTTATAGGCTAAGCTATTCTGCCTCTTCGAAGGGGAAGCAATTTGGTGATGTTTGGTACGTCGGTTATAGGCGCAATATCAAAGCCTAGGATCTTATCGGTCAACTTTGGCGCCTCAGCCTCCTTTATTTCACCCTCTTCAAATACAATGGGGGTCCCTCCCATGGAAGGCATTGATAGCATAGCTTGCATTTTTCCTTTCTTTGAGACAGTCCAGTTATAGTGGCACTATGAGGGAGACTTGTTCGAAGACCTTCGACCAACAATCCGAACTTTGAAAGCGACTCATAGGAAATGATGGATTTGATTTCCCTGTCTCCCACAGGAACATCCCGAATGGCCTCGATGACCTTAGAATATCGGTGCCTTTGGGACGTGTGCTGATATCTGTAAAAATCGAAAGAAGTTTAGAAAGAACGCACTTTGTACCATACACAAATATTAATCCGAAAAAGGAACTTACTCCTTTCCAGCCATCTTCTCACAAAGCCTAGGGTGCAGCGTACATAGAACCATTCCTACTTATATTGGGTGAATTTACTCCATGCCCTCATCGGTATCTGACACTTGGAGTGTGGCTCGAGGAATATGAAGGACGGACTATCAGATCATCTTTTGAAGCAATAGACGTAGCGGATGTCGTAGGGAATGGGGAGCCCAAAAAGGATTCTCATGAAAAGAATACAAGTGCCATAGATGAACACTTGGCTGTTGGGATGTAGCTGTGTCGGGGCGATCCCAATATATTGTAGCACTTTAGGAAGAAAGGAGTTGAAAGGTGGCATGCTACCGACCCCGCACGTGAATTTGTTGCAAGCTGTATATCCAGCAAGGGGCAGGTGAGGATGACCTTGTCCTGATGAAACTAATACGTTGTCAAAAGGGATTCCATGGATCGAACATAGCCGACAAAGAGCGGTTTCATTGATTTTTAAAGCTTGAGAATTGGTCGGATTATCTAGGATAAATTCTCCATCTATAGCATCAAGTGCCGGACCAATAACTGCAGTGGATGGATCTGGAATACCCTACGTCGAATTTATCAGTGGGTCCGAAGTACCTACTACCTCCTGCTAAGAGCCTGGATCAGGCTTATCGAAAACTGTAGCCGAACTCGATTTTCTAGACATCTTTAGAAAGCAATGGATGTGGATAAAATCTTGTTTGAACTATACTTGAAAGACAATCGATATTAGATACAACGACAAAAATATTCCCCCGTGTGGTATGTGGACTACTGCAATCGTTCAGACAAGAGTATAAAATAATTAAAGCTTTAAAAACCGATGGAGTTTGGTTGTGCATTAAGTTATAATCTTCGAAGACCGTCATCGTTAACCGTCTCCGAGAGCTTGTCGTATTATCCGATAGTATGGGTCTTGAAGTCAAACATTGGCATTGTATGTTAATGGCCGCTATTTGCTTTTATTAAGATGAACTCACATTTGTAGTTTTTAAAACTATGGAGTTATTTGTCCGAACCAGTTCCATATGCTTATGTGCTTAAATTCTTGTCCTTGTGCATTGTCCTATGATTAGGTGTGGGGATAAGTGGACTTGCCATATGTTGTGTTCAAGTTAGGGTGATATTGCTTGTCAATGCTGACCCCAAGGCCTAAAGCCGATCGACTCTCAAAGCATACATACCGAACCTCTCACCAGCGAACTACCGAACGACCTTCTAGACCAGAGACACCAACCCACACTCTCCCTCCAAAAATGAACGTCTACATTCCTAAACATATGATAACCGGGCCACTCTCTTATTCTAAGCCAAACGACGCTCCCACTCCTACACTACTCCCACAAGGGACTTACTAACTACCAAACTTCCACCCAAAATAGTGCCTCAGAATCGTCAGGTAGGATGTGCCTTCTAAACTTGCAAACTCCTACCGACCCACTCATACTCCCTTCTCTCTCATTCCCTAATCGTCGAACGACTTCGTACCAAATCGCTAATTCAGCCCTACTCCACTAACCTAACAACCGCTCTCCCTCGCTCGGTAGCCTAACAAGAGCCTACATATTGGAGATCATCGGTATCCCTTTCCTTTTTTCCTCTCTACCTCAATGGCCTCAAAATCAGTTAGAACCATACTGAGCTCCTAACCTAGGAATGTTCCTATCTCCAATTCATCCTTCCATATTCGCAACAACTCCTACTAACGGTGAACTGCATAAACCTTGTGAACTTGAGCTTCATACGAAACCCCTAGGAAGGTGGATTGAGGTAGAGTTTCCTACCTATAGGAATGAATTGAAGCTTATGAGAGCCATTAGATTCAGGGCCGAAATCCGTTTGGGTTTATTAATGGAAGGAATTATGGAGCAAGCGTCGTGGATTTGGGATGAGAGAAGAAAGCTGAAATAGTAGCCGAGGTTCGATGGGAGGTAAGTTAGAAGGTCTTGAGAAGATAAAGTAAAAGAAGGAAAGAGATCATTTAAATGTGCAGCGAAGGGAAGGAGAATAGACTGATGTCTTTAGAATCGGTCCATGCACCTTGGGTGTGTGTTGTGGGGAGCAAGTCATAGTTTAGGCAGACAGAGTGGGTATGTGATGGCATGCCGAGCCGCTTTGTATTGAGCTTACCGGGCAATTGGTATGGTCTCTTGCCCACCGGTCCACTCATTTTATGAAAAAAACAGAGCGAAATAAAGAAAAGATGCATGTATAAGTGTATGCACATATAAAAGTCAAAAAATCCCTCATGATTCAACCTTTAAGAGGTTATGTTCACCCAATTTTTTAAAAAGTAAGAAGCAGGACTTAAATGACAGATAGTTATCATTTCGAATGAGCTAGCTTTTGATAGCAGGAACTGATTACTAAATCTAACCGTATCGTGTTGCTTCACACGACACGCTTTGGGGGGCAAATGTTACCCGACACTTGGCATGGCTACAAAACGGAAGTTGAAGATATTATCCATAACATAGACAAGATTCTGGCCAAGAAAAGACTGGAGATATAAGGATTTGGTGCAATCGATATGTTTCTGCATTGATACATGGCCCTGTCGAGATAGTTCAGGACGCATGGTTCGGTCAAGGTAGAAGGTTCGACAACGTTCGGTTTAATAGAGCATCACGTATGCATCGACCAAGGCAAAGAGGTCATGTGCCGCTCAGTTAAAGAAAGGTGGCATTTGGAACTCAATGTGTACCGCTTGGCCATGAAGGGAAGGCTATGTGGCTCGGTTCCCCACCACTTTGCCATGAAGGGAAGCCTATGTGGCTCGGTGCCCCACCGCTCATCCCTGAAGGGAAGGGTATGTGGCTCGGTTGCCCACCGCTCGACCATGGAGGGAAGGCTATATGGCTCGGTGACCCACCGCTCGGCAAGGAAGGGGAGAGAAAAAAGGTACGGTCGTTCAACACTCGAACCAGGAAAATAACAGGTTACTTTTAGGGTAGTATGACTAGTCTTTCTTTCCTCTGGGATGCAATTATTGGTTGCTACGAGTTAAGGGAGATTTCTCTTCGAGTCCAGCACGAAGAACTCATGGATCGGCCAGTGTGAAGACCCGCAAATCCGTACTCCTTGAATATACACTAATCTCCATAGATTAACTCAAGATGAACAGAAATACGAATTCTCAATGTTTAAGAAAAAGAAAAAGACAGAAGAAGAGAGAAAAGATAGAAATAGAGAGAAAAGAAAATAGAACGAAACAGAAAGAAAACAACGGAACAATAACAGAATCTCACAATCGCAGCGGAACAACATATAATAATAAATGAATAATCTTTAAACAAAGAACTATATCAGTTATTACATTTTATACATTACATTACATTTCATTACATCAGAGTGTACAACAACAACAACAAACAGCGGAAAAGAAACACTATGTACTAATAATACGCCATGCCATCCAGCTTGCCCCCAGCAACTCCAGAATATCCTGATAAACCTAACTCTTGACTGCCCGTGTGGAAATTGGTGGGCACCCAGAGTTTAGGAAGGAAAACAATAAACTCCGAGTCAGTCATGTGACTGGTGTGAGAACTCAAAACAGTTTATTTATTTTTAAATCAAAATAGAGGAATATTTTTAAAGTCAATTCGAAATGCTTTTAGAAATGAGACTACCATAAGGCCTCCCGCACACACACACAATGCAAACCCAGAATCGAAGGAGATTTCTCCTTATGATAGTCAAAGATTCTTGATACGCATTAAAAAGAACATTTGATATTATTACTAGTGCATAGTGTATAAAACAATTTCGAAACTAGAATATAAATCTTAGCCAGCATAGACATTTCGTACTTATGCCTACTATAGCTACCATGTTCAATAGCCGGTTACCGCCACATTCCATGGCAGGTTATACAACTAAAACCGTACAAGATCGTATTGTTTCTTTGGATTTCCAACGAATGGTCAGGCCAAGGAACTTCCCATTGCCACATGAGAACGCCTCTGGAAGGACGTCCCCGAGAACCAAACCGGATCTCTGCCAACACAAGGCCGGGTTACCCCTAACTGGGTAAAAACTCACACGAGTATGCCATCTCCCGGTCCTTTGGGACCTTTAACCGAGCGCTCGTCATCAACATCACACAATCATAAATAAAGTGTTTCAACATGAGTAAGTATCTGGGCTCCATACCATGATACCACCCTTTTCCAGAAGGAAATGCACATACCCTAAAGGGAGCTACCCCTCATAACCTTGCTGCATCTTTCCTGTTTTGACCATTCCGAGGTGTGAGGCTCGACGAAGTCACGTCCACAAAGCCACGCTTTATAAAAAGCTGTGCTTTGGGTCAACAAATGATCATAGAAATGATTGCAAAGATAAACGATCAAACAAATGATCTTATCACCAATAATCAACACAATGATCATTTCACACCAACACTCAGCATGTCACATTACCAAATTGGAAATATATCGCTGAAAACCTTCAACTACATAACCTCTGAGCTCGTACGTCTCAGAGAAGGGTGTCAAGCTAAGAGAATAAATTCTCCGCCACCAACAGAAATATATTTGAAAGAAATCGGCTTTATATCTCAATTTGTAATGTCAGACATACAATCCATACAAGTCTGTTCCGGGCTCAAACAGAACCGAAGGCACTTACAAAGAAGTCCTTGCAATCCGGATAATCTCTAATCACGTCCGGACTTCCCATCACATATGGAGTCTCTATACCGTAGCTACTCGGTGCAAAGACAATCGACGAGTTGTCCTTTCGCTTTCAAAAATATCCTGTCTTCAACACCGGTCATCAATGCTATCCATTACGTCGTATCACTATTCGGAATGGGTAATCCGAATAACGAGCGCAATAATTTAAAAATAAGTGTGGTATTCAAATTCAAGCAAATCACAAAAAATACCTTTCAAAGGTAAATATTGATAGTCGGTTATTGAACTATCAATGGATATGCACAACATCACCAGATTCCAAATAATTTTCCAAATTATTTATTTCTCAAAAATATCTTTACAAGATATATGGTTTCAATACTTCAAAAATAAATCAATATTTATTTTTAAACAAATTCCCTTTTTCATTTATAAATTCCATAGTGAATTTATTTTCCAAAATATCTATGAATATACGATTTCAATTATTCATTTTCAATTTATCTTCAAAAAGATAAATTCTCAAAACGTTTCATTTCACATTGGAAAAACATTTCCATACTTATTTATTCATAAGTAATTAACAAATTTTATTTATTTTCAACACTTGGAAAATATTCAATATACTTTAATCGAGATTAAGTACATATTTCATTCTTTAAGGAAATCATTCTCTTAAACATATTTATTTGGGCCAAAACGGATGTTGCGTAAAACATCGTTACGACAACCCAAAATCACTAGTATAGGGATTCGAAATTAAAATTGATATATAAATCCCAATACTAAACAAAACATTTCCTTTCGAAAATCATTTACTATAACAACAGTGTTATAGTCCACCATTTCCTTTTATTTCTCGAAAACGTCTATTTCAACAATGAATGTTGAAATCTACGGTTTCGAATCTTAACACATAAAAAAAGTCGTTAGATCGTTTTAATTCTATTTAAAACATCACCTTCAAAACATTTTCTTTAATATATTATTCACTATTCAAAAACGTGAATATACTTCGTTAACCAAATTCATCATTTCTATTCATTTTGTCCTAAAGGATTATTCACTATCTAAAATGTGAATATAACTCCATAAATATGTTATAAAAATTAACTTATCAAAATAAGTTGCGGATTTATAAAACAATGTTTATAAATTCCATTTCTATTTATACAACTTCCTTTTTATAAATCTCCTTTATTAAGCTATTTCAATTCATATCTCAATGATATACTAAAAATTCATATTGTAAATCAAATACTTATAATTTATTTGTTTACAAGAATCGTTCTTTTAGACTTCCTAAATTATAAATCTTATAACTTATAAGATTCATTTATTTATCCAAATCTATTCTTCAAATAACTTTACAAATTTTATAAACCTACTGCTTATAAAATTCCATTTATAATTTCACCGTTTAAAATTCTATAAATTTCATTCATTTACGAAATTCATTTATAATTCATTCTAACACTTATAAAAACTCCTTTTATAATTCCAATACTTTAATTTATAAATTAAAAATTTATAAATCTTTTATAATTTCATCATTTCTGTTTTATAAAATAATCAAATTTCGTAAATCCTATTTTTTCAACTTTTTATAATAAATTCAAAAATCCCGATTAAACTATTTTATAAAATCATTAGCCTCATATTTTCAAAAATCAACCTTTAACTATATTTCTCAAAAAACATAATTTTTATAACATTAAAATTATATCGTTTATTTATTTAAAATGAATCAATTCCAAAAATATAATATATTTTCAAAAATCACTTTAAAAATCATTTTAAAGTTCCAAAATTTGGTCCAATGATGCTACATACCAAATAGTCAATCACGACAACAACGACATCATATATCGATATGATAATCAACGAATATCAAAATATCCATAATCAAATAAATACTGTTGGGGAATCCAGATGGATCCCTCCAACCTGTTTTCCTGCATCCAAAGATGTTAGCACAATACCAATTCCGTTCCAGTACGAAATTATCGCGGTATATGGGATTTAAAATATTATCCGCTTAATAGACGGCGCAATAGGGTCTCATCCGCTATACAATGCAGGAAATCAATAACTGCAATATATACATATGCCAATATATATATATATATATATTGCTATTATATATAATACCAATTTCAATGTTTATGAAATATTCGCGGTATATGTTTTTAATAAATAACATCTGCTTACTAACGGCGCATAATGTCTATTTTAACAATCAATAGATAACAATCATCATTCAAACATGCATTCAAGAATTTTAAATCTAACTATTTAAAATTAAAATCGAAACTGATTCGATTGAGTGATAAGTTCTCACCTTGATTTCAATTTCGTTTTAGCGATTTATTTCGAATAAAATTAAACGCGCTTTTAATTTTACCCAAAATTTTCACTAACTCCAAACGACTCCAATCCATTTCCATAGCGTAGTGCTCGTCCATACGATTCCAACGCTTCCTGTTTCGTGCGTTTTCGACCTCGTATGGAAAAGATATGATTTTTACAAGTTTCACGAATTTTATATAATAATTTACAACATTTTTCTTTATAATTTTAAACCTAACTTGCCACAGCCCTAGGATCTCCAGCACTTTGCATCATGACCGCACGTCCCCCTCTTGCCCTTCTTCTTCGTTTGCACGCACGTTCCAGTAACATAGCCGAACCCATCAATAGAAATTAGGGTTAAATTTTTCGATTTTCACGAGCAACATGAACACGATCAAGGAGCTCCACCACGTGCGCCTCCCCCAGCTCCACCCACGGCCAAACCCTTGTTGAACTCGGTCACCTCATTTGCACGCATCACGAGGCCAAACGCACCCCCTTTGACTGCAAATTGCCGTCAATCTACTCCACTATTCTCGATCATAACCGTTGAACTTCAAGATCTCGTCGTCCTCTACCACTTTCTAGTTGGAAGTTTGTTGTAATTGTTGATAGATTTGAAGATAATTGAGGGAGAAGGACATTGTTTTCTGGCCATTGAAATTTACATAGCCGGCGGCTACAACTAAATTAGGGTTCTATTTTTTTATTTTTTAATTTGTGAAGAGGCAAGGGTCTATTTATAGAAGTTTGAACGACACTATTCCTCCCGGATTTTCCGAACTCCGATTTACGCGCGGTGACCAGCGTTTCTAGGGTTTACCCCGCATTCCGGACACAATGGAACAGTTTTCGGAAGCTAATTCGATCATCTGTGCGAGTTATGGCAATAAACGTTCAATTTAAAATTAAACCGATTAAACGATTTTCTAGGCGTTTTAGCTTGCACCGGACAAACGGTAAATCCGATTGACACGAAATTTGAAACCATACAATAATATCACATTACGGATCCGACGAAACTGGTTTCGTAGAAATCCGAGACTGTTTGAAAAATGGCTATTTTAACTCGCCAAATTAATATTAAAACAATTTCGATGTGTTTCGAGTTTCCACGATCAAATGATAACTCCGATTGCTATGAAAATTGAAATCCGGTAATACCTAACTATTACGGATCCAATGGAACTAGTTTCGTCCAATTCTGAGACTGTTCAAAAATTGACTAATTTCACTAGTCGATTAAATATTAAAATATTCAATTTTCACAAATAAACTCTTAATTCAATTTTAAAAGTTCTAAAATATCATTCTAACTTCAATATGATAAAATAAAATTTTACAAATCATTTTCAATCATATTTATCCCGATTTTCAATTATTTCTGTATTTTCCAACTATTAAATCATCGATTTAATTATCCAATTAAATCCAATTATTCGAAATAAAATTTATTCGACTTATAAATTCACAAATTAATATATAAAATTAATTAAATATACAAATTTTAATTAATAAAAATTATGGGTCGTTACATACTTCCCCCCTTAAAAGAATTTCGTCCTCGAAATTATTAAGTAAGAAAAGTTACAGAATTTATTAATTTTTCCAAAAATCCATAGTCAAACTTCTTACAATAACTTTACTAAGTTTTCAAATCATACTTAGTTATCTTTTCAAAAACAACTACTATTGTTTAACTTTCAACTTCAAATCAAAATTATAGTTTTCACAATTTTTCCCAAAATTTCCAATTTTTCTCAAAAATTTTCTAACGCCTTAAATTTTCGGAAAAAATTCGCCATAGTCTCCTTTGCGCGGCTCGATCCGAAAAAAAATGACAGTATATATATCACAAATATACATCTCATCAAGTAATGAGGCATCCCGTAGGGAAAACGTGTAAAAGTACGATATTTAATCCGAGATATGTACCTTATATATTATTAGCGAGCATATACGGCTAATATAGCGCGAAAGCGAGCTCCAAATGCGAAGCAAACGCGATCCGCACCTACTAAACACTCAATAAACAACATGAGAACATGTATATAGACAATAGTATCGATATACAACATATAGCAACATAATAACTATATATGCCAACCTAGCAAATGTAGTAAAAGTAATATATTCAACCATCAACCAACTATCATTCAACTAATTCATAACCAATAAATATTCATTCATATTCTCATTAATATTCAATGAAATGGTTTTCAATTTAATCACATTCGATTCATTAACAGTGGATGTTTTTACTAACATTCATTTTCAATTAGTTTATATTCACTAATTGATATTTAAGTTGGTTCACTTCCAAATCAAATTCAATTTTATTTAAGATTCACTTAACTTGCAATTGAATTCCAATTACTTTAGCTTCCAATTTCATTAACTCTATTGTACATGGGTTTTTATACAATCAACTAACAATCATATATCAACCAATGTATATTAGTTACAACCAAATTTATTCACTTTACATTCAATTTGGTTTAATTAAATTGATTTTCATTCAATTATTCAACTTCCAATAACATTAAACTTTAATGAATTAACACTTACATTCATTATTCCATATCAATTATTCACATTCAATTGATTAACATTTAATCCATTAATTCAATTCAATTACAAAAGTTGAATTTCATTTACATAACTTAAGTTCATATCCATCACTTAACTTTATTAATTTACTTTGATACCAAAATCAACTTCATTCAACATCACTTAAGTTATATTCCATTTTATAAACATCACTTGGTTTTACTTAACTTAAATTCCAACTTATAAATCAATTCAGATTCCAATTCTAAAGTAAATTTCCATTTAACTTTAAATTCATTTTTATTTACAACTCATATTCATAAATATATTCATATAGTTTCACTTCTTATATATATAAGTTTATTTCACAATTGTAAATCACATTGATTATAATTCAATTCTTATAATTCATTTGCTTATACAATTATTCTTTTACTTTAGATTATTCAAACATCTTATTTAACAACCAAACAATCAACTTATATCCACTTTAATAATTCTGAAAAATTATTTCTTTATATATAAAATATACTCAAGGTAAAATTATTTTATTTACCCATTTTAAAACAATATTGTGTCGAATTGTTCTGTACAAGTGTTTAGAGATTCTTATCAACAACGTTAATTACTCGTATTAACCAGAATCCATATAACACTCAACAAACCAATCATCATAATATAAAACAATTTTATATATTCACTAACAAATACGCTCTCATAGCTATTATTACACTCAAACTCATTCTAGAGTACTACTGACTCTATCTCTAATGAGTAATACCCAACAGAACCATGGTTGTCGCTTAACCATATGCTCTGATACCACCTGTGAAGACCCGCAAATCCGTACTCCTTGAATATACACTAATCTCCATAGATTAACTCAAGATGAACAGAAATACGATTTCTCAATGTTTAAGAAAAAGAAAAAGACAGAAGAAGAGAGAAAAAGATAGAAAATAGAGAGAAAAGAAAATAGAACGAAATAGAAAGAAAACAACAGAACAATAACAGAATCTCACAATCGCAGCGGAACAACATATAATAATAAATGAATAATCTTTAAACAAAGAACTGTATCAGTTATTACATTTTATACATTACATTACATTTCATTACATCAGAGTGTACAACAACAACAATAAACAGCGGAAAAGAAATACTATATACTAATAATACTCCATGCCATCCAGCTTGCCTCCAGCAACTCCAGAATATCCTGATAAACCTAACTCTTGACTGCCCGTGTGGAACTTGGTGGGCACCCAGAGTTTAGGAAGGAAAACAATAAACTCCGAGTCAGTCATGTGACTGGTGTGAGAACTCAAAACAGTTTATTTATCTTTAAATCAAAATAGAGGAATATTTTTAAAGTCGATTCGAAATGCTTTTAAAAATGAGACTACCATAAGGCCTCCCGCACATACACACAATGCAAATGCAGAATCGGAGGAGATTTCTCCTTATGATAGTCAAAGATGCTTGATACGCATTAAAAAGAACATTTGATATTATTACTAGTGCATAGTGTATAAAACAATTTCGAAAGTAGAATATAAATCTTAGCTAGCATAGACATTTCGCACTTATGCTTACTATAGCTACCATGTTCAATAGCCGGTTACCGCCACATTCCTTGGCAGGTTATACAACTAAAACCGTACAAGATTGTATTGTTTCTTTGGATTTCCAACGAATGGTCAGGCCAAGGAACTTCCCATTGTCACATGAGAACGCCTCTGGAAGGACGTCCCCGAGAACCAAACCGGATCTCTGCCAACACAAGGCCGGGTTACCCCTAACTGGGTAACAACTGACACGAGTATGCCATCTCCCGGCCCTTTGGGACCTTTAATCGAGCGCTCGTCATCAACATCACACAATCATAAATAAAGTGTTTCAACATGAGTAAGTATCTGGGCTCCATACCATGGTACCACCCTTTTCCAGAAGGAAATGCACATACCCTAAAGGGAGCTACCCCTCATAACCTTGCTGCATCTTTCCTGTTTTGACCATTCCGAGGTGTGAGGCTCGACGAAGTCACGTCCACAAAGCCACGCTTTATGAAAAGCTGTGCTTTGGGTCAACAAATGATCATAGAAATGATCACAATGATAAACGATCAAAAAAATGATCTTATCACAAATAATCAACACAATGATCATTTCACAGCAACACTCAGCACGTCACATTACCAGATTGGGAATATATCGCTGATAACCTTCAACTACATAACCTCTGAGCTCGTACGTCTCAGAGAAGGGTGTTAAGCTAAGATAATAAATTCTCCGCCACCAACAGAAATATATTTGAAAGAAATCAGCTTTATATCTCAATTTGTAATGTCAGACATACAATCCATACAAGTCTGTTCCGGGCTCGAACAGAACCGAAGGCACTTACAAAGAAGTCCTTGCAATCTGGATAATCTCTAATTACGCCCGGACTTCCCATCACATAGGGAATCTTTATACCGTAGCTACTCGGTGCAAAGACAATCGACGAGTTGTCCTTTCGCTTTCAAAAATATCCGGTCTTCAACACCGGTCATCAATGCTATCCATTACGTCGTATCACTATTCGGAATGGGTAATCCGAATAACGAGCGCAATAATTTAAAAATAAGTGTGGTATTCAAATTCAAGCAAATCACAACAAATACCTTTCGAAGGTAAATATTGATAGTCGGTTATTGAACTATCAATGGATATGCACAACATCACCAGATTCCAAATAATTTTCCAAATTATTTATTTCTCAAAAATATCTTTACAAGATATATGGTTTCAATACTTCAAAAATAAATCAATATTTATTTTTAAACAAATTCCCTTTTTCATTTATAAATTCCATAGTGAATTTATATTCCAAAATATCTATGAATATACGATTTCAATTATTCATTTTCAATTTATCTTCAAAAAGATAAATTCTCAAAACGTTTCATTTCACATTGGAAAAACATTTCCATACTTATTTATTCATAAGTAATTGACAAATTTTATTTATTTTCAACACTTGGAAAATATTCAGTATACTTTAATCGAGATTAAGTACATATTTCATTCTTTAAGGAAATCATTCTCTTAAACATATTTATTTGGGCCAAAACGGATGTTGCGTAAAACATCGTTACGACAACCCCAAATCACTAGTATAGAGATTCGAAATTAAAATAGATATATAAATCCCAATACTAAACAAAACATTTCCTTTCGAAAATCATTTACTATAACAACAGTGTTATAGTCCACCATTTCCTTTTATTTCTCCAAAACGTCTATTTCAACAATGAATGTTGAAATCTATGGTTTCGAATCTTAACACATTTAAAACATCGTTAGATTGTTTTAATTCTATTTAAAACATCACCTTTAAAACATTTTCTTTAACATATTATTCACTATTCAAAAACGTGAATATACTTCGTTAACCAAATTCATCATTTCTATTCATTTTGTCTTAAAGGATTATTCACTATCTAAAATGTGAATATAACTCCATAAATAAGTTATAAAAATTAACTTATCAAAATAAGTTGCGGATTTATAAAATAATGTTTATAAATTCCATTTCTATTTATTTTATAACAACTTCCTTTTTATAAATCTCCTTTATTAAGCTATTTCAATTCATATCTCAATGATATACTAAAAATTCATATTATAAGTCAAATACTTATAATTTATTTGTTTACAAGAATCGTTCTTTTAGACTTCCCAAATTATAAATCTTATAACTTATAAGATTCATTTATTTATCCAAATCTATTCTTCAAATAACTTTACAAATTTTATAAACTTACTGCTTATCAAATTCCATTTATAACTTCACCGTTTAAAATTCTATAAATTTCATTCATTTACGAAATTCATTTATTATTCATTCTAACACTTATAAAAATTCGTTTTATAATTCCAATACTTTAATTTATAAATTAACAATTTATAAATCTTTTATAATTTCATCATTTCTGTTTTATAAAATAATCTAATTTCATAAATCCTATATTTTCAACTTTTTATAATAAATTCAGAAATCCCGATTAAACTATTTTATAAAATCATTAGCCCCTTATTTTCAAAAATCAACCTTTAACTATATTTCTCAAAAAACATAATTTTTATAACATTAAAATTATATCGTTTATTTATTTAAAATGAATCAATTCCAAAAATATAATATATTTTCAAAAATCACTTTAAAAATCATTTTAAAATTCCAAAATTTGGTCCAATGATGCTACATACCAAATAGTCAATCACGACAACAACGACATCATATACCGATATGATAATCAACGAATATCAAAATATCCATAATCAAATAAATACTGTTGAGGAATCCAGTTGGATCCCTCCAACCTGTTTTCCTGCATCCAAAGATGTTAGCACAATACCAATTCCGTTCCAGTACGAAATTATCGCGGTATATGGGATTTAAAATATTATCCGCTTAATAGACGGAGAAATAGGGTCTCATCCGCTATACAATGCAGGAAATCAATAACTGCAATATATACATATGCCAATATATATATATATTGCTATTATATATAATACCAATTTCACTGTTTATGAAATATTCGCGGTATATGTTTTTAATAAATAACATCCGCTTACTAACGGCGCATAATGTCTATTTTAACAATCAATAGATAACAATCATCATTCAAACATGCATTCAAGAATTTTAAATCTAACTATTTAAAATTAAAATCGAAACTGATTCGATTGAGTGAGAAGTTCTCACCTTGATTTCAATTTCGTTTTAGCGATTTATTTCGAACAAAATTAAACGCGCGTTTAATTTTACCCGAAATTTTCACTAACTCCAAACGACTCCAATCCAATTCCATAGCGTAGTGCTCGTCCATACGATTCCAACGCTTCCTATTTCGCGTGTTTTCGACCTCGTATGAAAAAGATATGATTTTTACAAGTTTCACGAATTTTATATAATAATTTACAACATTTTTCTTTATAATTTTAAACCTAACTTGCCACAGCCCTAGGAACTCCAGCACTTTGCATCATGACCGCACGTCCCCCCCTTGCCCTTCTTCTTCGTTTGCACGCACGTTCCAGTAACATAGCCGAACCCATCAATAGAAATTAGGGTTAAATTTTTCGATTTTCACGAGCAACATGAATACGATCAAGGAGCTCCACCACGTGCGCCTCCCCCAGCTCCACCACGTGCGCCTCCCCCAGCTCCACCCACGGCCAAACCCTTATTGAACTCGGTCACCTCATTTGCACGCATCACGAGGCCGAATGCACCCCCTTTGACTGCAAATTGCCATTAATCTACTCCACTATTCTCGATCATAACCGTTGAACTTCAAGATCTCGTCGTCCTCTACCACTTTCTAGTTGGAAGTTTGTTGTAATTGTTGATAGATTTGAAGATAATCGAGGGAGAAGGACATTGTTTTCTGGCCATTGAAATTTACACAGCCGGCGGCTACAACTAAATTAGGGTTTAATTTCTTTATTTTTTAATTTGTGAAGAGTCAAGGGTCTATTTATAGAAGTTTGAACGACACTATTCCTCCCGGATTTTTCGAACTCCGATTTATGCACGGTGACCAGCGTTTCTAGGGTTTACCCCGCGTTCCGGACACAATGGAACAGGTTTCGAAAGCTAATTCGGTCATCTGTGCGAGTTATGGCAATAAACGTTCAATTTAAAATTAAACCGATTAAACGATTTTCTAGGCGTTTTAGCTTGCACCGGACAAACGGTAAATCCAATTGACACGAAATTTGAAACCATACAATAATATCACATTACGGATCCGATGAAACTAGTTTCGTTGAAATCCGAGACTGTTTGAAAAATGGCTATTTTAACTCGCCAAATTAATATTAAAACAATTTCGATGCGTTTCGAGCTTCCACGATCAAACGATAACTCCGATTGCTACGAAAATTGAAATCCGGCAATAACTAACTATTACGGATCCAATGGAACTAGTTTCGTCCAATTCTGAGACTGTTCAAAAATTGACTAATTTCACTAGTCGATTAAATATTAAAATATTACATTTTCACAAATAAACTCTTAATTCAATTTTAAAAGTTCTAAAATATCATTCTAACTTCAATATGATAAAATAAAATTTTACAAATCATTTTCAATCATATTTATCCCATTTTCAATTATTTCTGTATTTTCCAACTATTAAATCATCGATTTAATTATCCAATTAAATCCAATTATTCGAAATAAAATTTATTCGACTTATAAATTCACAAATTAATATATAAAATTAATTAAATATACAAATTTTAATTAATAAAAATTCCGGGTCGTTGCAGCCAGAATGGGTCGTAGATCAATGGCTCGGTCATAAGGTTCGAAAACCCTGGCTCTGCAACCACCGTTCGGCATTGGTGGCTTGGAATGAGTGGCTCAGTGGACATGAGTTACCGAGTTGGCCGAAATACCTTGGACATAGGCTTATGCAAATGGACCAGCTTATCAACATCTATAAATACAGAGGCAGAGGGACTGTTGATCGGACCTTTTTTTGAGAACTTTAAGGACACTCTGCCATTTTTTACACTAGCTTTCTTTCAATTAAAACTTGTATTCGAGCTATTTGCTTACAGATTGTATCTATATTCAAGTCTTAAAGGAAAGCAATAAAGATTACATTAACAGTGGACATAGGCAGTTACGCCGAACCACTATAATTCCGGTGTTTATGTTTCTACAGTTAGTTTCGCATACGTCCCTCAGTTTTAATTTATTATCTTCATTAATCTCTCTACTCAAATCTTTTCGCGAGTGTTAGTGACCACTTTTGGTGCTAACAAGTGGTTAATTTGAAAAAAGTATATAACATTTTTTATCTTCTAAGTTTAATGGTGCTAAGATGATTTTGCAAAACTCTCTCTTCAAAATATATAAACATACACATATATATATATAACAAAAAAACAAACAAAAGAAAAAAATTGTATATATGTATATATTTTGCAAACACTTAGAGTCATTGGTACACACGCAAGTGTACACTTGCCATGCTCTGTACCCTTCTCATGTGAGCCTGAAAAGCAGTGCATATTGGTATATCCAGCCTCAGTTTATCTGAGTTAGGTGTACGTTTATAAAAATTCTTTTATTAATAAAGCCTGCAGTCGATAGGTGTACACACTTGTATGTGCACTCGAATGCTCTGTATTCCCTCACGTAAGCCGGAAAGGTATTGCATGGGTAATATAGCTGGCTTCTGTTTTTTGAGTTAGCCATATATAAATATTGTTAATATCAATAAAATTTTCAAAAATAAAGGGAGTAAGAAATTGAAATCGAAGCACAATTTTCACTTATTTGATTTGATTTGTTATTCAAAAGAAATAAAAATACCACTTTGAAAAACTTCGATGATCAACTAAAGATGCAATTCACAGTTACACTATGCTATCAACCGAAACAATTGGCCAAACTAGTGTCTATTTGTGATGATAACTTAATTTTTGTTGAAAATTTAGACAAGTAAAAGGACTTAAATTTCTTGATAATGACCAGAACTTATATTTAACTTATTCTTGTTGATTTAAAACTAAATCCTTCATTTGTAAATATTTTCAAAAACTTGCATTCATATTTTTGTAAATAAATCTTGCATTTAGGAATTTTTCATTTTGTATTTGGATTTTGTGGGTAGTATCCGCTGAAAACCCTCACGGGACAACACCCGTCCTACCAGGGATACCTAGTGGTTTAACGGCTTGTTGCATACGCTCAATGCAATCGTGCTTCCTACAAAAACGGATTTATCGTAGTTTTATTTTATTTGAGGACGAGTAATAAGATAAGTGTGGGGGTACTTCATGTGCATGTTAATGAGCATGTTTTTACTTCCATTTTAATCGAATTTAATTAAATAAATGAGCATATATGATGTTTTAACATGTTTAAACGAATATTCAAATTATTTTCAAACTATCATTTATTCATCTTCATATAGAGGAAAAATGATCATTTTTTTGCGTATATTAATTTGAAAATATTTTTTTGCAAATTTTATTTCTATTTATAGGAATTTGGATTCAAATTATAAGTGGCTTCATGGAAAATATGTATGCAAAAGATGATACAAAAGAATGAAGATGTAAATAATTTAAACATGTATCATAGAGGACCCTATCTATCCACTTATCTTAGTCTACAATTAGAAGTTAATGCACAAGTTATTGGAGCTAAAAGCTTAATGCACATTTAAATGGAGGATTATCTCATTCTAATGATAACTTGATGGCTACACTTCCTAAGAGGGTAGTTTGGGTAGTTCCCAACATTACGCGTTAGGATTTTAGTTTGTATAAATACACCATAAGTTCATGTAATTAAGCTCTTCGCCTCCATTGAGCCTCCATTTTAGTTAGTTTAGTTTTAGGCTCAAAAATAAATAAAAACCCTCTTTTCTTTTTCATGGCTACTTAGCCATTTTCTTTTATGTAATTTCTTTTTATGCAAGGTTAATTCTTGCTCTTTTTAATTTACGTGCTCCCTTTCCTCTTATATTAGTAACTTAGTTTTATTTCTTATGGAAGTATATTAGCTTCATTTCAATTTAATTAGCTCTCTTTTTCATTAGCTTGCATTTTCTTATTGTTTTTGTTTCATATTGCAATCTACATTTGTTGAAGTGATAACAAATATGAGAGGCTAAAACTCTTCAGTTTAGGGGTAATGAAGCTCTCTTATTCTGTAGATTCAACCTTTTAATAACTTGTGATCTCTTTCTGTGCTTAATGACAATTTTGATGTGATTTATCTTGTTTTTTAGCTTTGAATTTGGTAGCCTTTGTTGTTGAAACCATATAGACTATGCTTAAACAAACAAAAACACAAATTACCTCTTCATCTATATATGATTATGGTCATGGAGGGAATTTTAAAATCAAAATTTGATGGTCTATATATCTAATCAATAGTTAATAGATCATGCTTAGAATAGATTTTATTTTCATGAGAGTTAAAAGGTGATTTAAGGAGTGTGTTATACTTCGATGGCTTATGTCGAGCAAATTAATACCACAAATAGGCCATACTTATAATCAACACATCAATTGAATTCACCAATGACCAAAAGAGAAATCATAATTTCACATATGTTGACTTTGTGATCTTTAGAAGGACATTGCCTCTAAATTGCCTTCTACTCTCATATTTTTATCCATTTTCTTTTGTTAGTTTATTTACATTTTCATTTTTATCTTAACAACACTCTCAACTTTGGTTAATTTGATTGAATAGAAATTTTAAAATCTAAAAAATTCCCTACAGATCAACCCGTACTCGCTATATATAACATTGTATGCCGTACACTTGCGGTTATTGTAATTTAAATTTGATCGGCTATTTTCTAATTCGATAGTGATTTAGCCGTTAAACACAAACATTAAGACACAAATGAATGTAATGCACCGGTATCAAAAAGTACTCTAACTGAAATACATTGAATCAAAAATGTACCTTCCATTGCAGTCTTTCCCTTATCTGCTGCAGTAGGCCTAGCTGGTCCTATAGCAAAACCTTTTCCATTGCCCTCCTTAACTGGCTCTTGACACTGACTCTTTTAATTCCCAACTTGATGATAGTTGAATCATTTCAATTCTTCTTAACTGCAACTTTCCTCCCATTTCCTGGCCGCCATTCATTAGCAAAGTACCATTCTTGTCACACTTATAACAAACTATCTCAGCCTTTGACATCTTAGTTGTATCTCACTTCTAAGTTCCCTTCTTCCTAAATAACTTAGTCTTCTTCCCCTGAGAACCCTGAGTTTCCACTGACTTTATTCCTTTTGATGTCAGTGTCTACAATAGCTTGTCTATATCGAGACAGTTCTTTAAACTTAGTAGCATACTCCATTACTAGAATCTCTCCTTGAACTAAGTCCAAAAACTTCCTTATCGGCTCAGACTTAGCAAACTCAGGCACAAACTTCTGCTCAAATCTTGTCTGAAAATCATTCCAAGTTAACTGCTCTTCTGGCACTCCAATAGCAACACTACTCCACTGGTGTAATGCTGACCCCTGCAACTATCTAGAGGCCAAGCTCCTCTTTTGTCCATGATTCAGACCCAAATCAGTGAATATACGCTCACAATGCAACAACCAATTCTGAACCACCATGGCACTCTCCGTTCCCAAGAAGGGCTTTCTACCCAAACTAGTGTAATCTCTACTCAGCAAAGTAATATTCCTAACTGGAGCCACTGGATTAGCTCATCCTCCATTTCCAGCAACTCCATCAACATCTCCTGCTTGCATCATACCGGCTAAGAATTGATACATCGCCTCCATATCTACTGGTGGATTTCCAGCACCCACATTGGCTTCTGCATTTTGGTTACTAACATTATCCGGTTGAGCCCGGCTTTCCTGGTAGTGGGTCGAGCATTTCCATTAGTTATGATGCTTCCTCCACTGAGATTTCCTCTTTCGTTTCCTACTTCCGTATCTCCTTTCCCGTAAATCTACATACGAGCCTTAGTAAGACACAGAAGCATGGTCTAAGAGAACGGAAGAAACATACTTATATATATAACTATATATATAGGAAATACAAGTGTTGAATATGCGATTATATGATTTTTGTTTGATGATAATAAACACACACACATATATATATATATATGTGTGTGTGTGTTTATGTACTTTTTAATGTACTATTTTATTTTTCATAGATTAAATAAATATTTGCTGAATAAAAAATAAATAACACAGAATTTGAATTCAAGCAGAATTTTTATTCAAACAAATATTTATTACAATCTTTGAATAGTACAAAGTTCAAGCTCTCACTATATATTCAATTTCAATTACAATACAAATTTGATTACATCAAAATTTCACATTTACAATTGACCTCACTACATATCACTCACACTCGTATTTATCTTCAACTTTATTCCAAATAGAATCCAGCATCTAAGAAATCTGCAAAAATAAATATTGACGCGGTAAAATTGAAAAGGAAATACTTTTGCAGTATAAAACAAAATATGAATTTTGAAAATAATATTTGCCTCAGTTATTTGGGTTGTTCGTCATCATTTAATTTTCAATTCATCATACACGAACAGCTTGTGACATACACAGTGTATCGCTGTATATGTCACAAGGCCGTGCACGCCAATATATACACTTGATAGATTTACAGGGACAGGTGAGCACAGGTCAAACCCAAAATACCGGATTCAACTCAAGTGCGTTAAAATAATGTCACAAGGTCAAACCCGAGCTACAAGCTGGATTCAACTCAAGTGTTTTTTCAATTCGAAAAACAAACACACTACGGCAACACATGGAGTTCAAGGCAGCCATAACATCAATTAACAAAAATATGATGAAGTTCCAAATCAACATAACTCGGCTAGGTAACTGAACCACAGACCCAACATTTCAACTAATACATATATGCAAGCAAAGATTACATGTGCAGCAGGCTCAATTGGCAACTGAAAGTGCACACATGAAGTTCAAGGTGAACTAGATCAATAGCAATACAATGAACAGTGAAGGCAACTATACTTGAAGACAAATGCACAGCATACATATGAACCATGTTCATATATACTACAATATAAATGCAGCAACCAAAACAATAGTGCATCATGGACCATACTCGGTTCAAGATGAAACCAAACATAAATGCACAAAATGCAAACTGCAAATACAAGGTCACTAACAACATAAAATGATGACCAGGCAGCAAGCATACATACAACAAAGATGAACATAAAAATTGCACCAGTACAGTTCAATGAACAAACAAGCCCAAGTGCAAAACTAAATAATAAACACAGCAGTATGCTGAAGCAACTCGAGCTCCAGATGATAATGGCACAATCCAGTGAAATACAAGATGAACCAGACCAGAGCAATCAAGCTAAAGCCTGGCATGACCAAGTTGAATCAGAGACCTCAAAACCACGACCATGCTACAGTGCAGACAAATATACACAGTGAAGTACAACATCAAGCTCAATGAAACAAACTACACAAAATCAAGACCGAAGTCAAATGAAAATCAAGCCGTAATGAACAAGGAGTTCGAAAAATTCAAAAATCATCAAGCCGTGGATAACAAGAAATCGAACCAAGTTAGAATTCATCAAAGCCGTAAAAATGAACCAGTCAAAAATCAATACCGTGAGAAGCAAGCATCAATTATACGAATTTGATTAAGTCAGAGAAATCATCAACATCCAAACGAAATCAAATGGTCGAACGAAAATGTTGAAAAAATCATACGAACGCAAATCTAGGGATTCAAATCCTATATAAACCATAACATCATCGGCAACGAAGATTATCGAGTTCAAGTACGAAAATCATTAAAGCACAAAAAGAATAAATTACATACCGAAGTAGAAGTCGAACTCGATCTAAAATTGGGGCTGCCGTGTGCTAACTAGAGAGATCGTCAATTGACAAAGCAAGGGACACTAAACCATCATTCAATCGAGAAATCAAAGTCGACGGCCTCAATTTTTACAGGCCCTAATTTATCAGAGAGGAACGATCAAAGAAGCCATTTTTACCAAAGAGAAAAGGGTCGGCAAACTTTCTCTATTATAATTCATTTTGGGTCGGCAAACTAAAGAAGGAGTTTGGGCTTTAGTATATTTAAATTGGGGATTTATTGTTTTGTTTTGTTTTTAAATTGTTTTTAATTTGTAATTTCTTTTTAAACCGTTGTAAATTCTAGTCGTGTGACTGAGGGACAAACTACGTGGCGTAGTTTGAGAATTCGCAACTCAGTGGCTGAGTTGTGGCAGAGTTTTTAGCGTAGAGTTAGGTTAATCAGTAGAGGGTGTCGCGAGTTTACGTGTGTAAGCGCGTGACTATTTAATTTCTAGTAGAAAACTTGGGGGCAACACGTAGGCAGGGTTTTGCCGAAGCTGGGTAAATTCTGTGTCGTTCTATTTCTGCATTTATTATTCTGCTATTATCTATGCCGCTATAATTCTGATTTATCTGTGTTGAAATAAATTTATAAGCTTCCGTAATTAATTTTCTATAATTATCAACATCACCCTATTCTCCCCCTCCCTCTAGGGTGAAATCGATCCTACAAGTGGTATCAGAGCTAGGAACAAAAGCTATTTTTGATTTAAATTTTTGATTTTTTTCAAAAACCAATTTTTGTTTTAAAACTTTGAATTTTTAAAATGGCTACTTTTGATGAGGGTCATTCCAATATTATTCCTTCCTTCTATTTTTGATGGAACAGATTTTTTGAATTGGAAATCGAAAATGGAAATTTATTTAAAATCTGTTAATGTTAAATGTTGGAATATTATTGAAAATGGGTATGATATAACAGATAAGAAAATTATCTCGATTAATGCTTTGGTTATGCATATATTATATTCTCATATTAATCAAGATAATTTTAATTTCATCTCTCATTGTGAAAATGCACAAGAAATCTGGAATACTTTCGATGCAATATATGGTGCAAAAGTCAAAAGCAATGAGAAGTCCTCCACAGTCGACTCAGTTAAAGAAATGTGCTTAACAGGATTGGTAAAAAACAGTTGTGATGAGGATGATGATGATGGAGTAGCTGAGCTGGCATCGTTAATGAAGAGATTCAAAAAGTGGAATCATAAATATGGAAATCTAGCTCCAAATCAACAATTGATAAGCAGAATAATCAAAGCACTAGATAATTCAGAAGAACACGAAATCATCTGTTATAAGTGCTACCAACCCGGACACGTCAAGCCCAATTATCCTCGACTTCAACACGGCCAAGAAAAGAAGTCAAAAAGGAAAAAATTTACAGACACGTGGAATAAAAGCGATAGCGGTGAGAGTGAGAAAGTAGATATGTGTCTTCATGGTGAAATAACTAACAGTGATGATGACGAGTCAAGTGAGGTATCAAAACTTTCTCATTCAGAATTACTTATATATTTCCACGAAGTGAATGGCTGTTTTGAATGACTTAGGGAGAAGTATGCCAAACTTGAATCACAAAAAGATACTTTGATAGATTTAAATAAACAACTTGACCAATTAGTTAAAGCATATCAAAGTAGGATCCCTAAGTGTGATAAGTGTCCAACATTCGAAGAGGAAATTAAAAAATCAGAAATTAATATAAAATCACTTGAAAATGAAATTCTGATTTTGAAAAAGAATGAAAATACTAGGAGAGATAATTCTATTAAAAAGTGCACACAATTGTTAAACGAAAATGAATCTCTCAAAACACAAGTCCAACAATTGTCAACGACTTTAGATAAATTTTCAAAAAGTGAAAAATCATTGAATATGCTATTAGGAAAGCAAACTGTTAATATAGTTAGACAGGGATTTGGATATAATCAATCTGAAAATGTTAAAAGCAAAATTAATTAAGTAAATTCTATATGCACAATTTGTAGAAAATATGGACACAAGCAAAATAGTTGTTGGTATAGACCAAAACACGAGAAAACTATACCAATTTGGGTTCCGAAAGGCACAAATACAAAATCTCTCAAAGGTAAACAAATTTGGGTGCCAAAGGGAACATATATAAATAGTTTTGGGTCTCCACAAAATTATTTTTCTAAATATTCTGCCACTAACAACCATGGACCTATAAAAACAAATAGGTCACTAAACTCTGTTCTCGTGTAGGTACGCTTGCAGGCTAAGGAACAACAACAATGGTACTTGGATTCTGGCTGTTCCAGGCATATGACAGGCGATAAATCAAAGTTCCTTAGCCTAGAAAAGTAAAAGGTGGCAGAGTCACAATGGTCAACAATGACAAGTGTAAAATTACCGGTAAAGGTAAAGTAGGTAACAATACATTTACCTTGAATGACGTACTATATGCTAAAAATCTGCACCACAATTTGATATCAATCAGCCAGCAATATGATAAAGGAATTAATGTTATTTTTGATTCTGACTTGTGCAAAATTGTTGAAAATCATCAAAAGAAATCGTATTTTCAGGTAAAAGGAAAGGTAATATATATTATCTATCTTTTGATGATCTCACCCTCTCTAAATGTTTGGTAGCTAAGGATATAGAAGTAAATTTATGGCATAGACGTTTAGGGCATGCTAGCACGAACTTGTTAAACAAATTAAAAAGGAAATATTTGGTAAGAGGGTTGCCATCACATGAGTTTGAAACAGAAAACATTTGTAAAGCATGTACCTTGGGAAAACTTAAAAAATCATCATTTCATGCCAAAAACAATGTAAGCACTTCTAGAGTCCTTGAACTAGTTCATACGGATCTGTTCGGACCTAACGACATTGCTAGCTTAGGAGGTAAGAAATATTGCTTTTTGTTAGTTGATGATTACTCAAGATATACACGGGTATATTTCTTGGCTAAAAAATCAAAAACTTTTTCATACTTCACAAAATTCGCAAAATTAGTGCAAAATGAAAAAGGAGTCCCTGTTGTTTCGTTAAGAAGTGATCATGGTGGAGAATTTGAAAATTATGAATTCGAAAACTTTTGTGATGAAAATGATTTTAAACAAAAAATTTCTTCACCACGTACTCCACAACAAAATGGAGTAGTTGAAAGAAAGAATCGAACATTGCAAGAGTTGGCTAGGTCTATGATAAATGAGTATAAACTACCTTTGCATTTTTGGGCAGAAGCAGTAAATACAGCTTGTTATGTAATGTATAGAGTAATGATTAGACCAATTCTTAACAAAACACCCTATGAGTTATGGTTCAAAAATAAACCAAACATTAACTACTTTAAAGTATTTGGGTGTCCGTGCTATATTCTCAATACAAGTGATCAATTGGGAAAATTCGAAGCAAAAGCTGATGAAGGCATATTCATGGGATACTCTTCTAGAAGTAAAGCTTATAGAGTTTACAACAAAAGGAGTAAAACAATCGTGGAGTCAATTAATATGAAGTTTGATGAAGGCATTAATCAACAGGAAATGGTCAAAAGCGATGTTGAAGAGGAGAATGGAAAAGATGAGAATGAAAAACAAAAGAAACTGCAACAACAAAAGAAGTTCGAAGGAATCTAGATCCAGAAAAATTGAAACTCAAAGCAAATCATCCTCCAGAATTGATAATAGGAAATCCTATCACAGGTGTTCAAACTCGTTCCTCTTTTAGAAATTTGTATGATCTATGTCTATATAGTGGATTTATTTTAGAAATAGAACCCAACGACATAGATACAACACTTTATGATGAAAGTTGGTTTATGGCTATGCAAGAAGAGCTAAATCAATTTGAGCGAAATGATGTTTGGAGTTTAGCACCTAGACCTAAGGACTATCCAGTCGTAGGAACAAAATGGATTTTGAAAATAATTATGATGAATCTGAAAATGTGATTAGAAATAAAGCTAGACTAGTCGCTAAAGGATATAATCAAATCGAAGGAGTCGACTTTGATGAAACTTTTGCACCAGTAGCTAGACTAGAATCAATTAGGATATTTCTAGCTTTTGCTTGCTACAAAGGATTTAAGTTAAGACAAATGGATATTAAAAGTGAATTTCTTAATGGAATTTTAAAAGAAGATGTATTTGTTGAACAACCAGAAGGTTTTGAAAGCCATGAATATCCTAACTATGTATATAAGCTTAAAAAGGCATTACATGGATTAAAACAAGCTCCTAGAGCTTGGTATGAATGCCTCGGTACTTATCTTCTTGAAAATGGGTTCAAAAAGGATTGTGTAAACACCACACTATTTTTGTTGCATGAAAACGACGATATTTTAATCGTACAAATATATGTTGATGACATTATTTATGGTGCTACTAACAATTTGTTGTATGAGAATTTGAAAAAGTTATGCAGGAAAAGTTCGAAATGAGCTTGGTTGGAGAATTGAAATTCTTTTTAGGATTTCAAGTCAAACAAAGCGATAAAGGTACATTCATTTCTCAAACAAAATATATTAAGGAATTTGTCAACAAATTTGGGTTAAAAGATGCTAAACCAGCTAGAACCCCCATGAGCACAACAATTAAACTTGACAGTGATGAAAAAGGTAAGGTTGTTGATCAAAAGCAATATAGAGGTATGATTGGATCACTCCTTTATCTTACTGCTTCTAGGCCTGACATCATGTTTTCTGTCTGCTTGTGTGCACGATTTCAATCTAACCAAAAAGAATCTCATTTAAAAGCCGTTAAAAGAATTATAAAATATTAGTTGTACACCCACGATTTGGTCTTTGGTATCCAACAAATGATAATTTTGAATTAAAAGGATTTTCAGATGCGGACTATGTATGCTGGAAATGTGGTTGATAAAAAAAGTATTAGTGGTGCATTTTTTATGTCAGGACATTCATTAGTCGCATGGTCAAGTAGAAAACAGAATTGTATTGCATTATCTACAACAGAGGCAAAGTATATTGCTTTGAGTGGTTGCTTTGCTTAAATCTTTTGGATGATACAAACTTTGCAAGACTATGGTCTAAATTTTGAACATGTACCACTAATGTGTGATAGCAAAAGCGCAATTGATCTCACAAATAATCCTGTACACCACTCACGAACAAAACATACAGATGTTAGACATCATTTTAATAGAGTTCATATTTCCAAAGAAAATATCTGCATAAATTTTATTTCAACTGATTCTCAATTGGCAGACATTTTTACAAAACCCTACCAGAAAATAGTTTTTGTAAACTACGTCTCAGCTTAGGTGTTTTAGAAATTTGATTGGCTGAATATTTAACATTTTTTCTCCCTACTAATTGTCGAAAAGATAAATAGTGACTGAAAAAGTGAGGAGTATTGATATTTATCATATATTATTATTCGAGACAGTATAATTAGTAAATTACTGTAGAAATTTAAAAAAGAGTTATAAAACTTTTGTTGGTAAAAATTCCATGACCATCTCTATTTCTATCATATTTCTAACAACCATCAGTCATCAAAATTCAATATAATTTGTCGACATGTCGTACTTTAAACAGGAATCATTCGTTTTTCATTTTATATTTCTTTTTTTTAAAAAAACAAAAAAAAACTAAAAATAATAATAAAAGATAATAATAATAATAATAAAATAAATAAATACCAAAGTATTCACTCTCATTTAAAAGTCCTCACGGTTATGCATGGGTGAATTACTTGGAATTTGTTATGTGCTTCCATGCTCATTTAAAAGTCCTCACGGTTATGCGTGTATGGAACGCATATCAAAATTGATTTTTAAAATAAACAAGTTGATTCTAATCTCGTTTAAAAGTCCTCACATTTATGCGTGGTTAGAAGATACTTGAATCCATTTTTAATAAATAAAATTGGAATACTACTAATCTCATTTAAAAGTCCTAAAGGTTATGCATGGTTAGTAGATATTCAAATTCGTGATATAAATATACCACAAATAGACATAACTGTATGGATTTATATGATGACGTCATTCCCATCATTCTAAAAGTGGAATATGCGCCTAACAAAGTATTTATGATTTTTGTTTGATTTTTTATTGAAATTTAATATTTATATTTAATTAAGTTTTAATGTTGGATTAATATCGATCACTTTATCTTTATTTTCTCTAACACTATTACTCTTTTGCTGATAATAAAAGGGGGAGATAAAAGTTAAGATTTTGTCAAATAAAATCAAGCAAAGGTCAAATATTTTCCATTTGTATCTAGGCTCATTTGCATATTATTTAATTGTATGCATATTTGTAGGGGGAGCTTTGTGTAGAGAGGAAGCATTTAAATAGGGGGAGCAATTAGAGTATATCAATGATCAGATACAGTTAACATATTCAAAATCTTAAATATATGTTTGTTATCATCAAAAGGGGGAGATTGTTGAAAATGCGATTATATGATTTTTGTTCGATGATAATAAACATATATATATATATATATATATATATTCGTGAAATGTATTTGTTAATGTACTATTTTATTTTTCATAGATTAAATAAATATTTGCTGAATAAAAAATAAATAACACAGAATTTGAATTCAAACAGAATTTTTATTCAAAAAAATATTTATTACAATCTTTGAATAGTACAAAGTTCAAGCTCTCACTATATATTCAATTTCAATTACAATACAAATTTGATTACATCAAAATTTCACATTTACAATTGACCTCACTACATATCACTCACACTCGTATTTATCTTCAACTTTATTCCAAATAGAATCCAGCATCTAAGCAATTTGCAAAAATAAATATTGACGCAGTAAAATTGAAAAGGAAATACTTTTGCAGTATAAAACAAAATATGAATTTTGAAAATAATATTTGCCTCAGTTATTTGGGTTGTTCATCATCATTTAATTTTCAATTCATCATACACGAACAGCTTGTGACATACACAGTGTATCGCTGTATATGTCACAAGGTCGTGCACGCCAATATATACACTTGATAGATTTACAGGGACAGGTGAGCACAGGTCAAACCCAAAATACCGGATTCAACTCAAGTGCATTAAAATAATGTCACAAGGTCAAACCCGAGCTACAAGCTAGATTCAACTCAAGTGTTTTTTCAATTCGAAAAACAAACACACTACGACAACACATGGAGTTCAAGGCAGCCATAACATCAATTAACAAAAATATGATGAAGTTCCAAATCAACATAACTCGGCTAGGTAACTGAACCACAGACCCAACATTTCAACTAACACATATATGCAAGCAAAGATTACATGTGCAGCAGGCTCAAATGGCAACTGAAAATGCAAACATGAAGTTCAAGGTGAACTAGATCAATAGCAATATAGTGAACAGTGAAGGCAACTATACTTGAAGAGAAATGCACAGCATACATATGAACCAAGTTCATATATACTACAACACAAATGCAGCAACCAAAAAATAGTGCATCATGGACCATACTGTACTCGGTTCAAGACAAAACCAAACACAAATGCACAAAATGCAAACTGCAAATACAAGGGCAGTGACAACATAAAATGATGACCAGACAGCAAGCATATATACAACAAAGATGAACATCAAAATTGCACCAGTACAGTGTCAATGAACAAACAAGCGCAAGTGCAAAACAAATAATAAACACAGTAGTATGTTGAAGCAACTCGAGCTCCAGAAGATAATGGCACAATCTAGTGAAATACAAGATGAACCAGACCAGAGAAATCAAGCTAAAGCATGGCATGACCAAGTTGAATCAGAGACCTCAAAACCACGACCACGCTACAGTGCAGACAAATATACACAGTGAAGTGCAACATCAAGCTCAATGAAACAAACTACAGAAAATCAAGACCAAAGTCAAATGAAAATCAAGCTGTAATTAACAAGGAGTTCGAACAATTCAAAAATCATCAAGCCATGGATAACAGGAAATCGAATCAAGTTAGAATTCATCAAAGCCGTAAAAATGAACCAGTCAAAAATCACTACCGTGAGAAGCAAGCATCAATTATACGAATTTGATTAAGTCAGAGAAATCATCAACATCCAAATGAAATCAAATGGCCAAAGGAAAATGTTGAAAAATCTGACGAACGCAAATCTAGGGATTCAAATCCTATATAAACCATAACATCATCGGCAACGAAAATTATCGAGTTCAAGTACGAAAATCATTAAAGCACAAAAAGGATAAATTACATACCCAAGTCGGAAGTCGGACTCGATCTAAAATTGGGGCAGCCGTGTGCTAACTAGAGAGATCATCAATTGACAAAGCAAGGGACACTAAACCATCATACAATCGAGAAATCGAAGTCGACAGCCTCAATTTTTACAAGCCCCAATTTATCAGAGAGGAACGATCAAAGATGCCATTTTTACCAAAGAGAAAAGGGCCGGCAAACTTTCTCTATTATAATTCATTTTGGGCTGGCAAATTAATGGAGTTTGGGCTTTAGTATATTTAAACTAGGGATTTATTGTTTATTTTTGTTTTTAAATTGTTTTTAATTTGTAATTTCTTTTTAAATCGTTGTAAATTCTAGTCGTGTGACTAGGGGACAAACTATATGGTGTAGTTTGAGAATTCGCAACTCAGTAGCTGAGTTGTGGTAGGGTTTTGAGCGTAGAGTTAGGTTAGTCAGTAGCGGGTGTCGCAAGTTTACGTGTGTAAGCATGTGACTACTTAATTTCTAGTAGAAACCTTGGGGGCAGCACGTAGGCAGAGTTTTGCCGAAGCTGGGTAAATTCTGTGTTGTTCTATTTCCGTATTTATTATTTTACTATTATCTGTGCTGATATAATTATGATTTATCCGTGTTGAAATAATTTTATAAGCTTCCGCGATTAATTTCTATAATTATCAGCATCACCCTATTCACCCACCCTCTAGGGTGAAATCGATCCTACAACAAGTACATTACTATAGAGTTAAATCAAACCCCAATCTTATTATGTGATTTGTTGGATAATGTTTGGAAAATCTTTGAGGTTTAAGTTTCTTTTAAGTTTCATAAACCTATGCTCTGATACCAACTTGTAACATCCCCCTATTTGGAGGCCCAAAACTAATGGCTACGGATGTTGCAGTCATCCATTATTATTAATCCTCGGCGACTAAACACGATAATATTAGATACATTGATACATAGAAACACAAGAATATGGAAAAAATAAATAAATAGCAAAACAAGTTCCATATTCCATTTCAAAATATTCCAAATTGATTACATAATCCCAATTTGCAGGTTACGTTCGAATAACATATAATTATTATAAAATATTCCAAGTGCGGCATATGAAGATGCCAATCCTTGGTAGATCAAAGTATATATAGGCAAGAAAACAATTTACCTTTACAAACAAAACACACAGCAAAAATGAAAAGAACTCTAATAATGAGCCTCCTTCATGTCCTTGGAAGCTTTATTCATCTAAAAGAACACTTGGAAACCTTAGCTCTCATTCTACTCAAAATCAATTGAGTACCGGAGAGTTTAGAGGGCAAGTAAAAACTTCAAGACAGACATAAAGCCTGGTATAATTTACCGTCTCAAACCATTTAGATATCTAGTGAGACCACACCGCTTAGTGGAACGGGTTTTCCCTTCATTAGAATCCTAAAACATTTATAAAACCATATACTTTGCTCCTGCATCCACAATGGTTAAAACATAGTATTTAAAAATATTATGATGGTATGCAAAATAGCTAAATCAATTTTGGATTACTCATCCCCATTCATTTTGACTATTGTCTCAATTATAGTTTCTAAGGTTATTATTAACCTATTATGGACTTTCTGTCCAATTACTTAGTTTTCATGGGGTCATTAAGAACCTATTTGTAATTCTAATTCTTATTTCTTATCCTAATTTTCATGGGCTAACTAGGAATCTATTGGCTAACTGCTAATATCTTATCTGGATATAGTTTTCATAAGCTAACTACAAACCTACTGGCCCCTGCCAGTATCAAATCATAGTTTTCATGGGCTGACTATGAACCTATTGGCCTCTGCTAATATCATACAGTTTTCATGGACTTATTGTAAACATATTAGTCTCTGTCAATATCTTTAATTAAAGTTTTAACATCTGCTAAGTTATATTCACAACTGGTCAACCTAATTAGTTATTATGGCCTTTCCCTAAAATACAGTTATGGGTTAATAACACTGCGAATAACATTTTAAATCTTTTATTTGTGCCATGGTTATTACTTTAAATTAAGATTGGGTTTATGTTTTGAAACCATAAAAACATCTCTTTCGAAACCTCTGGATAACCTCCTTTAAAACAAAGACCTCTTTTAGAAACACTGAATACATACCTATTGAAGCCCTTAATAAACATTCTGTTCTGAAACCTATTATACCTTTCGATGGTATTAATTTATCTTTTAAAAATATAGAGCTTCAAAACAAATGAAAGTACCACTTTCGAAAGCATTGGGTTTTCACTTAAAAATCATTTGGTCAAAATGGTTATGTATGAAAGTATCTCTTCAGAAACCAAAAAAAATAGCTTGGGGAAAATTGATGGTGTCGGAACCACCTTAGTCGAAAGCAAAGGACTTTAAAAATCAAATCTTCGATGGATAGAGTCGAAGCCCCCTTCGACTTAATCACCTTCTAAACCCTCAACCTCTTCGATAACATACAGAAAACTGGCTTAAGTAGAACTTAAGTAATCCCTTTGACAACAAAGATGACTTCAATGCCGTTGAAAAGGGGATTAGCGGCTTGGTTTTGATTGAGACAAAACCTGTCCTTTCGAAAGCAATTTTTTAAAGGAAAAGGTACTCCTTTGAAAGAAAATACTTTAACACTACATGGTAGCCTTCTTCGGAAGCTAATTATAAAACCATTTTGAAAGCATAGCTTTCGACTATATCAAAAGCTTTAGGTAAAACTAGGTAAGGGTTTAACTTATGAAAAGATAGTAGGGTTTCAACTCCCTCGAAAGCTACCCTTTCGACAACAATGCTTCCGCCTTCCTTCCAACCACTGCATGTCATCTAAATGATATCATGTATATTGGTTACGATTATAGTGGTTTCAACTGTGTTGGTTTCGACTGTAACGAGGCGGAGTCAATGTAGTCAGAAGGTGCTTACAAATAAAGGTGGAACCCCCTTTTCTAATTTAAATGCTAAATTATAGCAACTTTAAGTAATTTATTTTTAACAACTTTCCTATTTGTAAAACACTGATTGGCTGCCACAAAACTTGTCAATTGCTTTACGTCTAAAATTTTCGCATTTATTCATATCCAATATCAAAGGATTTTAACATTAAAACATTTCCATATAACCAAAAAAATGATATTTTGCAGAAAAGCTCTTCTTTTAAAATAATTTATTTCCTCAAATAAATCAATTGGGAAAAATCCCCAAAAATCATAGAAAATCGGTTTCATCGTATAATCAAGCATATTAAAATTTTAGACCCAATTTCTTCCTGAAATTCTCGAAATAAAATTTAAACCCAATTATATCATATCTTTCATCAAAAATTCCTAATAAAATTTCCATAGCTTGTAAAATTTTGAAAATTAAAATCCATCCCTAAAATCATGTTTTACTTAACATAAAAATTTCCATGACAATCATAGAAATATTTTTAGTTTTATACTAAAACGATACAAATTCATATGCTTATGACCTAAAACAAATCATCATAATATAACTCAAGCATATCATCATCAAATTTATAAAAAAATGAATTTAAATCATAAATTCAAAGCCATAAAATCATATAATAAAATTGAGATGGTAGAAGATTATTGTTCATCTTAAACTTGACAAGGAATTTGAGATTTGTTGTTGATTAATTAATCCTTCCTAGCTTTTGATCCTTAGCTTTAGATTAAAATTCCTTCCTTTTGCTCCTTGGTACTGGCCGATTTTAGTTTAGGTTTTAGTTTTGAATTTGTGACCATGAGAAATGAGATGTGAATGGACAAAAATGAAAAGTTATAGCCGTCTAGAATAATATGCTAATTTACTAATATGCCCATATATGGATTAATTAACCATTAAACCAATTTAAAGCCCATTTACTTTGTTAATAAGCACAGCCCTATTATGTAATTTATTCAAATCTCAATCTCCTTATTATTATTCCATTTAATTTATCTAATTAAATCTTTTGAATAATGTTAAAAAATTTAGTGATGTTACACTTGTTATATAGAAATTATGGAGACTGAGTGTAATTTATGGGCATTGAATAAACGCCTGAGTATGATATGGTGGTAAAGGATGCCAATATGATACTTATTCGGCTATACATTATAAGTAGATATCACTTTAGTGATGGGAACTTGGATTATACTTATGCTTGGTGATGCTCGGTGTAGAGCAAGTTTATATGCTTGGTGTAAAGCAAGTATTCATGCTTGGGGTAGAGCATTACAGATGATTGAGTTATGGGGATGTGCTCATATGTATGCTATCTACCATGAAGTGGTTCAAGATATGATTAGGAATTAGCAAGAACCAGATAGCTAGTGTCCACGTTGGCGGTTTGATCGAGGGGTCGTGCCCCAGATCTATGACACTTTTGTTACATTAAATGTGAACCATTGAATTTGAGTGAAAGGTGGAGTAGCCTTTAGGGTGGGTAGCCCTTAGGGTAGTGTAGCCCTAGCCCTTTTAGTCATAAAGGTCAGCAGTATATTACCTTGGAATCGGTGATCTGGGTCATGATTAATGCCTAGTGTAGTCTATCAGCGTGTTCATAACATGCGGTGGACATAGTCATGATACCAGTTGGTACATGAAGTCTATCAGAACGAATCTGGATGGTGTAGCCCTGGGCTCCTAGAGCAAGCAGATTAGCTGTCATTCTTCCTTCTAGTACTACATGGATTGGTAGATACGTACATACCATCAATATAACTTACCTAGGTGTTGGAGCAGATTCGGGAGGATATCCCAATGCTCTTGGAGATGATGGTTAGCCATATCTTGGTTTGACTAAGTGGTGTAACCCATATATTATGAGATTATTGGGTGCTGAAACCAAAACAATATGATATGATTTCCCATTACCATTTATTTCTATATGAGGATATGAGATTATATCTGGATAGGCGTCCAGAGTATAATGGTTTTTCATGTCATTTATTGTATATGATTTTATTGTTAAGAGGCCTATATTTTATATTGATGCTATTGTTTTTTATTTGAGATTGAGAGATATATTTGGACAATCGCATGTTCAGGCCTAACTATACATGGTGATATCTAACTTATTATTGATTTTTGGATTGAAATTACGATATCTGGATATAGGAGATTCACTAAGGAGACATTGGTTCCATGATTTATTAATTAGTGTGATTTCATATGTGTGGTGCATTTTTACTATTAGTTTTGGGATGTTTGACATTATGTGATACTCTAGGGAATTTTCTGATCCGTGTGTTATTTACGTAATACTCGGGTTAGTCCAAGACATTTCAGGTTCAGAGACAGTGGGACCAGCTTATATTTTGGGCATCAAGGAGACTAGTATTCAATATAGTTGTTATCATCTTGTAATGTATTCACTTTTATATGTATAATCATATGATGTATACTGGATATATTTTGTATATTACTATTATATGTTATGTTTATGAATCCGACTCTATGTTCTCTACTATCTACTGTCATTGTACACTGTTCTATCCTGGAGGCACACTTGTTTACTGCCTTCTGCCGATACTGTTTATGTACAGATGAGTTGTTTATCCGATGTATAAATACACGCCAGTGTTAGCCCAAGAGAATATTTACTTGTGTACCCCATGTCGTATCATTCTCTATATTATCCGACAATATTACCCCGTAATACTATTGGATAGTATGGGTATAGAAGTAGGGTGTTACAGTGATTAACTAGTACATAGAGATATTATTTATAAGTAATATTAAAGTGTAATACAAAGAATTTATGTGAAAATGATAAAAAAATATTTGATCATGTGAGCACATCATGTTAATTAACCAAATCACAACTGATACAAAATTATCGATGACAAAAATGAAAATACTTCAAATATCCACAAAGCAGAATCCACTTCACTACTTATGTCAACTTTATATTACACTAGGCTTTTGGAACGAATAGGATCAGATCATAAAGAGATTGGTAATAATTAACACAACCAATTATGATCCATTCCATTTGTCACATTTAGTATATAGTTCCATCTGACCTAATTCACTTAATATATGGATCACCAATTTGATTTTTATTAATATTTTTATTAAATTTAATTTAACGAAATTTAAAAAATATAGGAAAATTCATATTTTCTTATTGCTGTTAAACTATTAAAATAATCAAAATTTTGAAATCAAGTTTTCATATTTCAAATTTGAAATATTTAAACTTTCAGATTCAAAGTCAAAATGCAAAATTTCAAAACTAAAACTTACAACCATAAATTCAAACTTTTCGAATTCAGATTCAATAAAAAAATTCAACAATTCAAAATCCAAATTCTAATTTTTAAACTTCAAGTTTATGAAATTCACTAAAGTTGTAAATTCAAAGTCAAAATTTACAAAATTTAAAGTTTCAAGGCCTAAATTCATAATCCAGATCAAATTTTAAGAATTCAAAATTTTCAAATTCAAATTGTAATTGGATAATATTCACTAAAGTATTTAGTGATTTTAATCAAAATGAACCGATGAAGTATTTTTTAGGTTAAAGTTTAAATGTAGGTGGGTAGCATGTTATGTGCAAAGTACAACTATAGTGTGTCATTGAATATGAAGTACATGAGTGTTCCATATTTGTAATGTTGATTTGAATTCACTAGTCAATGTCTGGTCCGACTTTGATTTAGTATGAAGAAGTTACTATAGTGTGAAGGAAGAAAATAACAATTTCTTCCTAGTCGTTCGAGTATAAAGTTTCAAATTTCGAAATTCAAATTATTATAGGTGAAATTATGTATGACTACTTAGTGACTTTCAAATGAAAGATTCATTGATGTACTATTCAATTTAGAATTAAATTGAGGATTTACCATGTTATTTTCTAAGTACAATTTTTAATCTTCATGAACTACAACATATGCTTTGAACATGAAGCATTCGAGTGTTCCATGGTAATGGTAATATTGACACGAATTCGCTTATCAAATTCTAACCTAATTATGAGCCAATATAAAGAAATTACTGCTATTTTAGTAATGAAAATGATCCTTCTAATACAAATTTTTAAATAATTAAATTTTCAAAACTCGAAATTTTCTAAAGTCAAAATTTTAAAGTTCGGGTTATTTTAATAAATAGGTAAATGTTTCACTCGTTTAAGTCACTTTTAATAAACAGGTAAAGTGAGTTATCCATTTATGACCATTATCATTAAATGGGGTAATCCAACCTATTTACAAAAAAGAGTTAGTTGATTAGATAATGGTTGAGTATAATATTCTAAAAGGCCTTGTAACGACATGAAATTTCGAACACTTTGTATTCAAATATCCGAATTATTTAAATATTTGAATCCTGGTTAAATGTTATTAAATATATTTTATAATCTTGATAAGCCCATTTTTATTAATAACTACTAATAGGAAACCTGTTTTTAAAATGTGTTTACAAAAGTAATATTTTGAAGAAATATCGATAATATGACCAAAAATCATTCTATTGATAAATGAATTTTTGCTCGATAAAAGTTGTTCAAACATATTGAACTTGCTTAGGATATTAATAGGTAATGAATTAAAAACTAAAAATATTTTCCTCAATGTATATAACTAAAGGTAGTTACTGGATAGGATGATGTCATGGGGTAGTAAATATTTGTCAGGATATTTCCTAAAAGGAGTGAGATGTAAAGGAACACATGGGAAGGAGCATGCATGGTGACCTTATATAGAAGGTTTAAGGAGTTTGGTGACCTCTTGTGCAACTCTTCTTATACACTATACTAAGCACACAAATTACTTTTTACAAAATAATAAACATAGAGGCAAATGCTCTTCATCCTCTTTCTCTTCACATTAAAATTCTAAAATAATATCAAATCAAGGTGAACTTTCTCAAACCATGGAAAAGGGCCTGAGGAAACCTAGGAGCATGGAAAAGAAAATCAAAGATGGAAGGAAGGAGGCACGAGTGGGAACATGAGGGGCATGAGAAATTTAGAGAAGCATGGGTGGTTGAGAGCATTAATGGAGCAAACGTTGGATTTTTAGCTTGTTTGGTGATGGTAGGAAGTGGTCTTCATAAGGCATTAGCTTTGTGTTAGCTTGGTTCTTGAGCGAATTTACTTACAATTTGATAGTATGTACTGTGTTATATACGTTGTGTGAATATAAAGTTAAGTATTGAACTAATGCAAGTTATAACTTTTGGACCCCTCTTGCTTTGGAAAGCAAATGAAAACTTTATATGCAGAATTTTTACTTCTACTATCCTCTAAAATATGTAACATGGAATTAAATTTGTGTTTACATGTTTGGTTTGTTTTATGTGAAGTTGAAGTGCATTTGGAAGTGTTTGAAGCGAGAAAGTTCACTATGAGTGCACTTCATAAATCTTTTGTGTTTAACCTCTTTAAAATGGTTATATGTGAATATATTGTGAAAGTATATTTTTTTTGTGATCTACCCTGGTAATAATGTATGAAAAAGCAAGGAAAAGGTTTGA
The DNA here is from genome assembly GCA_030765085.1 of Allium cepa. NCBI lineage: Eukaryota > Viridiplantae > Streptophyta > Magnoliopsida > Asparagales > Amaryllidaceae > Allium > Allium cepa. The sequence goes on from CM060935.1 coordinate 68,944,417, forward strand.
AAAGTTATGGAAATAATAGAACAAAGTTTGAAAAGTTAGAAGGCAAGAAAGGTCGCTATTTGGACTATATTACACGCCTTATTTTCATAATTTTTAAAATTATTTTGAAAAATATCCTTAGTGTGACTCCCCACCTCTATACCTACGCTAGGCAAGAACATTACGGTGAATGCTGTCGACTAGCACGGAGAATAAGGCTGTTGAGGAGCGACCATCCGTGTAATTGCTTTGTGCGAGCATCGATATGTCAGATAGTATAACATGCAATACTTTATCAAGAGGAAATCCGACATACCGACACAAACTCAAAGCTACTACACAGTGGCTATAATATCTTCGGAAACAAATACAGAAATAAACATAACATAAATCAGTCACAGATAATTCATATCACAAAGGCGAAAGAAGATATGAATATATAATTAACACATGGAAGTGTCTATCAAAGTAGTGGTCAAAAAGATCCACAATAATACAAAAGAATAGCAACACGTGATATACAAAGAATACAACAATGAGTCTATATCTCAAGTGTATATAAAAAAATAAACTACTAATTTAAGTAGTTTGCCAAAAGTCAGAGAAGTCAATCCCAGGGGAGAAGTCAAGCAGAAGCACCTGTAACATCTCGGTCTGACCCGAGTATTATTTAATAAGAAAATAATAAACGGATCAGTCTAACTATAAATATCAGATGAAACGATGTAGAATAAGAGATATGACTAAGCACATAATAATCACAATGCCAAGCTGTGATATATATAAGTAATTGACAATCAACGAGAGATTAATCAATATCACCAAATCTACACAAGAATCAAAGAAATGTCATACTCCTCATTTCGTTCACCAAACCACAATAAATGACATATTATATCAATGCCAATCACAAAAGTCAATGACGCACAAATTCACCAATACACAAATATCGATATAGCTTATCGATGGAAATCACGAAAATTGGTGAAACACAAATTCTAGAAATCATCTCAAGAAATCCAGAAATCACAAAAGTCAATGACGCACAAATTCACCAATACACAAATATCGATATAGCTTATCGATGGAAATCACGAAAATTGGTGAAACACAAATTCTAGAAATCATCTCAAGAAATCCAGAAATCATAAAGCGGGGGAGGCCTATCACAAACGGGAGCATAAAGCTCGCCAACACGTGTATCACAAACGGAACGCTAATTCCATGGTTGCTAACCATCACAAATTGAGCCGAAGCTCCACAAACGGCCCGAAGACCATGGGTTGCTACCCCACCAATTTGAGTCGAAACTCCACAAAACGGGGTTTAGTCTCCCTCGCAGACAAAGAGACATCGCACATTGCTAGTCTAAATCACAAAGATGATCGTCATGATCAACGAGAAGTGTAAATTACACTAAGCTAGTAAATATATGAGTTTAGCTTCATGTCCCATAACCACTTTCTTAACTTAAATATTTACGAACAAACTGTAGATCTCCACTATAAAATTGTCACAAGGGATTCGATCGAACAAGTCCAAGAATTAACCGACAAAGTGAACGCAAGCGTTTCATACCACTTGTTTTACTAAGTCGTTTAATTAGATTTCTCATACGAGTGAGGTAAAGATTTATATATACTAATAGATTGGAAAATGGTTTTATAAAAGAATTTGGTATTAAAATAGTATTGAAATCGTTTGAGGAGAGAGTTTTGATATTTACTACTAGTATAGAAAACCTTTATATTTTTAAAGTGACAAATCACAAAGAAGATTGTAAGAACAATCAATCACTAAAATTCACATACGAAGATGTGAATAAAAATCCAACGAAACCGATAAAGAATCCATCAAAATGGATATTCAAAAATCCCTAAAAAGGAGTCATCAAAGTCATAACATATGATAACAACACATAGGAAACAACACGAATCGATTAAAGTTGGAAATTCAAACAACTAGTCGAAATAGGCAAAAATGCAGCAGGTCGGTCGGCCGGCTACAGAGCTCGGTCGACCGGACCCTGTTCTCAAAATTCCCCGGGAAGCAGGTCGGTCGGCCGAACACTGTACTCGGTCGACCGAACCTTTAAACAGGGGAGTGCTTATGCACTTGGCATCAGGTCGGTCGGCCGGCTACAGAGCTCGGTCGACCGGACCTGTTGCCAGTCCCCTCCCAGTCCATCCAATTGAGGTCCAACCTCCACCGAATTGCATTCCCTCGAGCAACGGCACTAAGGGGTTATGCCAATCAACTACCCGGCCCTATATGCTCCTCGATGCATCACCAAACACATGTTCAAACATCAAAGTTATGATTTTTAAAGGATTGAACCCAAAACACCAAAAATTGGAATATTCACCAAATCAATCCAAACCAAAAGCAATTGCACACGAATAAGTGTTAGGAATTCATACCTAACAATCGAAGATAAATATAAGCAAAGATGTGAGATAAAAATCTCACCTTTTTACAAAATCAAACAAGAAGAAGCTTGAAAGCAAATGGAGAATCAAACTCTCTTCAACACAACCCAAATGAGCTTGAATCTATGCTCAAAACAAGAACATTCCCAAAATTAGTTTTAGGAATTTCTGAAATTGGTAAGAGAATAAGTTGGAGAAGAAGAAGAGAAGCTTACCAATGGGTTCTTCTATTAGTTTGGAGGAAGAGTTGATTTGCAAGAGAAAACTAGGGTTTTGGAGTTTTAATTTCCAATCTCTCCCACCATAATTGCCTTAGAACTGAAAAGAGGAAGAAAATGAGGGTGAATGGGGAAGAGTGGCTCGGTTTTGAGTATAAGTCCAAACATAGGGCTGAACCCAAACCCAAACCCAAAGTGAAAAGTAGCAAAAATCAACTTTCTCCAAACATATCGAATCTTATACTCAAAAAGGTCGCAAACGGCATTTTAAACTCAATGGGAGTGGTCCCGAGCCCTAATTCGACCGTATGCAAAAAGTAGCTTTTCGGACTAAATTCCGAGTATTGATAAAATATTTAAATAAAATATTTAAATGTAAAATCGACAAATATGTCGGTTGTTACAGACTCCCCTCCTTAAAGAAATTGCGTCCTCGCAATATACAAGAAGAAGGTATGTAGTAACAACCATAAAGGCATATTCAACACAAAAGAAATTTTGAAATAAGAAGTTCACCTTAAAGAGCACGGGAAAGTAAGTCCGGATGTGTTCGCTTGATGAACTCTCTAGATTCCCAAGAACAATCCTTAGGATTTGAAGACCATTGAACTTTAACTAGCGGAACATCTTTATTTCGAAGTCGTTTGACCTCCGAAGCAATGATACGAATTGGATGTTGCTCATAAGTTAAATTAGGCGAAACTTCAATCTCTTCCGCAACACCGGGCTCAAGAATAGAATCGGAATCTCGAAGACATTTCCGAAGTTGAGAAACGTGAAACACGTCATGGATAGCAGAAAATTGAGCCGGTAATAAAAGGCGATAAGCCATGGAACCAATACGTTCAGTGATAGGAAATGGCCCAATATATCGAGGCGCCAATTTTCCCGATCGACTGAAACGTACAACACCTTTCATAGGTGAAACACGAATGAACACAAGATCTCCCACAGAAAATTCTAACTTCCTTCTCCGGTTATCGGCATAGGATTTTTGTCTACTCGGGGCTTCTTTCATACTATGACGGATAAGATCAATCTTTTCTGTGGAATCACAAATAAAATCTGGACCTAAAACCAGCTTCTCACCGGCCTCAAGCCAACAAGAAGGAGATCGGCATGGCCTTCCATAGAGTGCCTCGAAAGGTGCCATACCAATACTAGATTGGAAGCTGTTATTATAGGAAAATTCAACAAGTGAAATATGATCTTCCCAACTTCTCCCAAAATCAAGCACACACGCACGAAGAAGATCTTCAAGAGTTTGATTCACACGCTCAGTTTGTCCATCGGACCGAGGTTGATAAGCGGTGCTAAAATTGAGCTTCGTTCCCAAAGCTTTTTGAAGACTCTTCCAAAATCCACTAGTAAACAATGGATCACGATCACTAACAATAGAAGTAGGAATTCTATGCAATTTAACAATCTCTTTGATAAAGATCTTGGCCAAAAGAGGAACGGTTCGGTTAGACCGAACGGGAATAAAATGAGCGGATTTAGTAAGCCTATCAACAATCACCCATAAGCTATCATGACCCGAACGAGAACGGGGAAGGCCATCTATAAAATCCATGGAAATATTGTCCCACTTCCAAATTGGAATTTCTAAAGGTTGCAATAACCCACCGGGCCTTTGATGCTCGGCCTTAACGAGTTGGCAAGTCATGCAACGCTTAACGAAGTTAGCGATGCCAAGTTTCATTCCCTCCCAATAATAAAGTCGCTTCATATCCGCGTACATTTTACTACTACCGGGATGAATGGTGAATTTAGAACGATGAGAATCTTCTAAAATATCCTTACGAAGATCAACAATATTTGGTACGATAAGTCTACCAAATTTTTGAATGCCGCCACGAGAATCGATATCAAATTCTTTCAATCCTTCAATATCAATTTTATCCCTAATATTTTGGCCAAGAAGAGCCATTTCGGGATCTAACCTTTGAGCTTCAAGAATGCGGTCTAAAAGAGAAGGATGAGCCTCAAGGCTACATAACACAAGTGATGAACATAAATCGGAGACACGGTCTCGAATCTCACAAGTGGATAAGATCTCTAGATCATTCCATTCAGATATCATCATAGAAACAACAGCTTGTTGTTTACGGCTAAGAGCATCGGCGACACGATTACCCTTACCGGGTGTATAAAGAATATCAAGATCATAAGGAGCAAGAAATTCGAGCCAACGCTGTTGACGCAAATTAAGTTCCTTTTGAGAGAATAAATACTTCAAGGATTTATGATCGGTATAAAGAACAAATTTCTCTCCTAAAAGATAATGGCGCCAAATCCGAAGAGCAAAAACAATAGCCGCAAGTTCTAAATCATGAGTGGCATACCTAGTCTCAGCAGGCTTCAATTGCCTAGAAGCATAAGCAATAACACGTTCTCTTTGCATAAGAACGGCACCCAAACCAACGCGACAAACATCAGTATAAACAATGAAATCTTGATTCCCCTCGGGAATAACAAGAATAGGAGCATCAGAAAGAAGTTCCTTTAGTTTCTGAAAAGAAGTTTCACATTTGTCCGACCAAATGTATTTAATACCTTTCTTCGTTAAGCTAGTGAGAGGCACGACAATCTTAGAAAAGTCTTTGATAAAACGGCGGTAATAACCTGCCAATCCAAGAAAACTACGAATCTCCGTCACACTCTCCGGTCTCTTCCAATCTTGAATCGCTTCAATTTTGAAGGATCCACGGAAATTCCGGATTCGGAAATAATATGACGGAGAAACTTCACACGAGATTGCCAAAAGTGGCATTTAGAAAATTTTGCCTTTAATTGATTACTCCTAAGAGTTTCCAACACAATCCGAAGATGTTTTTCATGCTCCTCCTCGGTTTTAGAATACACAAGAATATCATCGATAAAGATGAGAACAAACCGGTCGAGGAAGTCTTTGAAAACTCTATTCATAAGGTCAACGAAATAAGCCGGAGCATTCGTTAGACCAAATGGCATAACAAGCCATTCATAAGATCCATAACGAGTACGGAACGATGTCAAAGGAATACTATCCTATGCAATACGAAGCTGATGAAATCCAGTAGCTAAGTCTAATAGTGAAAAGACTCTAGCACCACAAACCTGATCGAATAGATCATCAATCCGAGGTAAAGTATATTTATTTTTGATAGTAAGATCATTAAGCTTGCGGTAATCAATGCAAAGCCTAAGTGTTCCATCGGATTTCTTCACAAAAATAGCTGAAGCTCCCCAAGGCAAGGAACTAGAGCGAATAAATTGCTTCGTCTCCAATTCGGATAATTGTTTACGCACCTACTCGTTTTCTTTATTGGACATACGATACGGAGGACGAGTGATAGGTTGAGCTCCAGGAATAAGATTAATTCTGAACTCAATTGCTCGCTTAGGTGGTAATCCTAAAACGGGCTCGAATATGTCGGAAAATTCACAAACGACGTGAATAAGAGAAATAATATCACCCTCATCGTCATCATCGTCATCACGAGGATTTAAAGAATATAAAGATGCAACCAAGCTGGAATCTGAATCTTTAAGATTAATAGAAATCTACTTAACAGATTGAGGGTGTCGAAGATGAATAGTCCGCTCAGGACATAGGATATGAGCTTCATAACGGTTAAGCCAATCCATTCCCAAAATCATTCCAAAGCCTAAATAACGCATGACATGCAAATCGGCTCGGAAAGAAAAATCACACAAAATAATCTCGACATCATTACACAATAAACTGATTGTCGCGGATCCACCAACCGGATTCGCAATTCTCAAAGAAGTCATTAAACACAAAACATCCAAAGAAAAAGTATCAACAAGTTCTTTTGATATAAAAGAATGGGACGCACCCGTATCAAAAAGAACTTGAATAGGATGATCACGAAATAAAATAATTCCATCCAGAATAGAATGAGAAATAATTTGTCCACGAGATGTGTTGCCAGGGGTTTGAGCAATATTAAGCTTTCCCTCCTTCCTATTTTGAAGTTTGGGACACACATGCATAAAATGGTCCGGGCTTTTGCAATAGCGACAAGTACGAGGCTTTGAACACTTGTTCGCGAAATGGTCTTTCGAACCACAATTATAGCATTTCCCTTGAGTAGAGGAAAAGGTCTTTTCAACAGGAGTTGCTTGCCTCCCTTTCTTATTGGGATAAGGGCCTTTGAATTTGTTTGGCCTCTTCTTGTTGTTGAAGTTTGGTTTGGAACTCACCACTTCAACATCATTCTCCCTATCCGCCTCTTCAAGACGAAGAGCAATATCAACGAGTTGGTCGAAAGAAACTTCTAATTTTAGAAGTAATGGCTTCTTGAGATTTTTGTTTAAGCCATAGACGAACCTCTGGTTCTTCTTTAAAGGGGTGTTGATGTATTCAACCCCATATTTGGAAAGCGACTCGAAGGAGGCAACGTAATCAGTCACGGAGGACTCACCTTGAACAAGGCCTATAAATCGTCGAGCCAATGTCACTTTCTCTGCTTCTGGTACAAATTTCAACCCGAAGCGTTCTCGCAATTGCTCCCAGGTGAGATCCGCTTCATTAATCTCAGAAATAAGAAGCTCGTACCAGTCCAATGCTCTTTCTCGGAGCATACTAGAGGCCACCTGAACTCGGTGAAGGTCAATAAGATTCATGTGAGAAAAGATTAGATCGCATGACCTTAGCCAAGCCTATACTTCAATAATGGTTTCAGAACCTTTGAATGGCTCCCCTCCCAAATTAGTGTAATCGCTACACAAGCGTGCAAATCCCGACTTTGGGTGAGTAGGTTCCGGGTTAGCTCCAGCTGCTTGAGCATTCGTCACTAAATCAAGAAGCTGTTGAGCAGTCATAAAAACTCCATCTTGGGGTGGAACACTAGATGGTCCAGCTCTGGGACGGCCTGGTCTAGACATTCCTCTTCCTCTAGAAAGGAGGAAGAAGAAGAAAAAGGTTATTCACCAAATTGAATATCAAGCAATCTTGATAGATAAACAAGGAATCATAAAAGAAAATATGATAGAACGGTACGTAGACCCGAATAGAATCCTAAAGCACGACTCCTAAGAAAGACTTAGGACGATGATCCTTGTTATAATATTCCATATTGTTCCGAAGTTTGGCTCTGATACCAAGCTGTGACGCCCCACCTCTATACCCACGCTAGCCAAGAACATCACGGTGAATGCTGTCGACTAGCACGGAGAATAAGGCTGTTGAGGAGCGACCATCTGTGTAATTGCTTTGTGCGAGCATCGATATGTCAGATAGTATAACATGCAATACTTTATCAAGAGGAAATCCGACATACCGACACAAACTCAAAGCTACTACACAGTGGCTATAATATCTTCGGAAACAAATACAGAAATAAACATAACATAAATCAGTCACAGATAATTCATATCACAAAGGCGGAAGAAGATATGAATATATAATTAACACATGGAAGTGTATATCAGAGTAGTGGTCAAAAAGATCCACAATAATACAAAAGAACAGCAACACGTGCTATACAAAGAATACAACAATGAGCCTATATCTCAAGTGTATATAACAAAATAAACTACTAATTTAAGTAGTTTGCCAAAAGTCAAAGAAGTCAATCCCAGAGGAGAAGTCAAGCAGAAGCACCTGTAACATCTCGGTCTGACCCGAGTATTATTTAATAAGAAAATAATAAACGGATCAGTCTAACTATAAATATCAGATGAAACGATATAGAATAAGAGATATGACTAAGAACATAATAATCACAATGCCAAGGTGTGATATATATAAGTAATTGACAATCAACGAGAGATTAATCAATATCACCAAATCTACACAAGAATCAAAGAAATGTCATACTCCTCATTTCGTTCACCAAACCACAAAAAATGACATATTATATCAATGCCAATCACAAAAGTCAATGACGCACAAATTCACCAATACACAAATATCGATATAGCTTATCGATGGAAATCACGAAAATTGGTGAAACACAAATTCTAGAAATCATCTCAAGAAATCCAGAAATCACAGAAGTCAATGACGCACAAATTCACCAATACACAAATATTGATATAGCTTATCGATGGAAATCACGAAAATTGGTGAAACACAAATTCTAGAAATCATCTCAAGAAATCCAGAAATCACAAAGGGGGGGAGGCCTATCACAAACGGGAGCATAAAGCTCGCCAACACGTGTATCACAAACGGAACGCTAATTCCATGGTTGCTAACCATCACAAATTGAGCCGAAGCTCCACAAACGGCCCGAAGACCATGGGTTGCTACCCCACCAATTTGAGTCGAAACTCTACAAAACGAGGTTTAGTCTCCCTCGCAGACAAAGAGACATCGCACATTGCTAGTCTAAATCACAAAGATGATCATCATGATCAACGAGAAGTGTTAATTACACTAAGCTAGTAAATATATGAGTTTAGCTTCATGTCCCATAACCACTTGCTTAACTTAAATATTTACGAACAAACTGTAGATCTCCACTATAAAATTGTCACAAGGGATTCAATCGAACAAGTCCAAGAATTAACCGACAAAGTGAACGCAAGCGTTTCATACCACTTGTTTTACTAAGTCGTTTAATTAGATTTCTCATACGAGTGAGGTAAAGGTTTATATATACTAATAGATTGGAAAATGGTTTTATAAACGAATTTGGTATTAAAATAGTATTGAAATCGTTTGAGGAGAGAGTTTTGATATTTAGTACTAGTATAGAAAATCTTTATATTTTTAAAGTGACAAATCACAAAGAAGATTGTAAGAACAATCAATCATTAAAATTCACATACGAAGATGTGAATAAAAATCCAACGAAACCGATAAAGAATCCATCAAAATGGATATTCAAAAATCCTTAAAAAGGAGTCATCAAAGTCATAACATATGATAACAACACATAGGAAATAACACGAATCGATTAAAGTTGGAAATTCAAACAACTAGTCGAAATAGGCAAAAATGCAGCAGGTCGGTCGGCCGGCTACAGAGCTCGGTCGACCGGACCCTGTTCTCAAAATTCCCCGGGAAGCAGGTCGGTCGGCCGAACACTGTACTCGGTCGACCGAACCTTTAAACAGGGGAGTGCTTATGCACTTGGCAGCAGGTCGGTCGGCCGGCTACAGAGCTCGGTCGACCGGACCTGTTGCCAGTCCCCTCCCAGTGCATCCAATTGAGGTCCAACCTCCACCGAATTGCATTCTTTCGAGCAACGGCACTAAGGGGTTATGCCAATCAACTACCCGGCCCTATATGCTACTCTATGCATCACCAAACACATGTTCAAACATCAAAGTTATGATTTTTAAAGGATTGAACCCAAAACACCAAAAATTGGAATATTCACCAAATCAATCCAAACCAAAAGCAATTGCACACGAATAAGTGTTAGGAATTCATACCTAACAATCGAAGATAAATATAAGTAAAGATGTGAGATAAAAATCTCACCTTTTTACAAAATCAAACAAGAAGAAGCTTGAAAGCAAATGGAGAATCAACCTCTCTTCAACACAACCCAAATGAGCTTGAATCTATGCTCAAAACAAGAACATTCCCAAAATTAGGTTTAAGAATTTCTGAAATTGGTAAGAGAATAAGTTGGAGAAGAAGAAGAGAAGCTTACCAATGGGTTCTTCTATTAGTTTGGAGCAAGGGTTGATTTGCAAGAGAAAACTAGGGTTTTGGAGTTTTAATTTCCAATCTCTCCCACCATTATTGCCTTAGAACTGAAAAGAGGAAGAAAATGAGGGTGAATGGGGAAGAGTGGCTCAGTTTTGAGTATAAGTCCAAACATAGGGCTGAACCCAAACCCAAAGTGAAAAGTAGCAAAAATCAACTTTCTCCAAACATATCGAAGCTTATACTCAAAAAGGTCGCAAACGGCATTTTAAACTCAATGGGAGTGGTCCCGAGCCCTAATTCGACCGTATGCAAAAAGTAGCTTTTCGGACTAAATGCCGAGTATTGATAAAATATTTAAATAAAATATTTAAATATAAAATCGACAAATATGCCGGTTGTTACACTTAGGATTTTATTTACATGGTTTTAAGTACCCTATACTTCTTACTACACAAATTTAAAATATTAAATCATTCATTTGAGGGGATAAAATTGGTCAAAATTTCTTGCTTTTTCTAAAATGCTCTATTTTCATATCTTTCATTGCACTTATAAATGCTGGCTTTGACCTACAGCAGCAATTCTGGGCCCTTTTTACAGTACCAATGCCGTTTTATTGTCTTAAGCTATTTTTGTGATCTAAAATGAATTTAAATGATATCGGTGCTATTAATAAAGAGAATCAATTAATACGATTTCCATGGTATATTTTTGAAATTTCGAAAATACCCTCATCCATCAAAGGAATCTCACCATCGGTTTACACCTCCACCACCATCTCCTTCCCGAAGTACATATCAATGGTATTTTTATATCAATTTGTCATCGACACTATCAACAAAAAAATTTCAAACAAAAGTGTCGTGATTACCAAAACTTTTATACTTATAACAGGCATCTTCCACTCATTTTTTATATTAAATAAAATGTAAATATCTCTACCTATTAGATGCACATACATGCGGATTATACTAGTTTAGATAAAGTGTTTTTTGAAGTCTTTTTAGATTTTTTTAATAACAAGTATTAGAATATTCTAAAAGTGGTTAAAATTTTAGATATATTTTTAATAATTATTTATGAATTTTTAATATAAAGGGTTTTATGATAACCTGGATTTTTAGACATCTATTAATTGGAAATTTACTGATTTTAACTATTGAAACACTGATTTATAAGTTTAATAAATTAATTCTGGTAACTGAAAATATCTGGGTATAAATATTAATTTTGATAATCTTCTTATATGATTGATTTTTATAAATTGGCAAATTTATCTTCTTTCAAAACAAATAAACTATGTTCTAATTATAATATATATTGTGATTAGAAAGCATTTTTTTTGAATTTATATAATAATTCTCAAAAGTCATTTAAAGTTAAATTCTATGTTTTGTAAATACTAAAGATGAATCTTTATTAATTAAAGTATAATAGTTGAGTTTTTAAATAAGATTTAATAAAGGGTTAATATACTTTCTTTTAAAATTATGCATGAATATAGTTTGTAAGTATAAATATAAGAACATAAAAAAATTATAAAGCATGGTTAGTATAAATATATATATATATATATATATAACATAGGGAAAATATATAATATATACATTTGACATTTGTAAGCATAGGGCATCATGCAAAATAACAAGTGTCAAAAAATATGTTTTCTTCTTCTTAGTAACTTTTGTATATATAGCAAAAAGATTTCTTTCTTTCATTTTATCAAAGAAAAATTTAAAATTGGAAAACCCAAATAAAATCAAAGAAAAAATATACTACTTCAAGTTTCAACTGAAGCAAAGTCAAGAATCGATTCAAACTTTAACAAGTAGGATCAAGATCAAGTTGCAGATTAAAATCAAGTTCCCGGATTTCAAATCATTCTCTGTTCAACATTTTGGAGGTGAGTAAACATTTTCTTTTAAAGCTTAAATCTGTTTATACTTGATGCATGTGATAAATCTTGTAGTGATGTTGTGAATAAATGTTTGCATGGATGAATTAATGTGGTTAATGTAGACAATATGATATGTTCTGTGCTTGTCTGTAAATATGAACATATATACCTCTATTTGTGATACAGGCTCAAGAATACTTTAAATAAATTCATATCTCTTCATATTAACAGTTTTAGGTTATGATGCTTAAAAGAAAAATGATTGGATTAACCAGATTTTATTTTTAAAAATAATTTTTAGTGTAATTAACAAGTAGGATTACTGGGAGCATGGATTACAGTAAAAATCTTTTCCAATCGGAAAAATCAATTTTCTAAATCCTATGTTTTGATTATAGGATTGGATTCATACTGTAAAATGCTAATTTTTGATAATCATTTCTTGATTTTTAAGTCGGTATTTGAGGAGGAATCTTGAGTTGATCGTAGTTGGGAGTTTGGCATTTTCCAACGATGGATGCGATTTCAGAACCAGGCACTTGGCAAGAAGGAGCATCGGTCGAAGGGGAACTCGGGAAAATGAGGGGTGAATTTTTCGATCATCATGGTGGTCAATAGGGGAAGGACTAGGGTTTAGGCTTCGATTTGGGTAGAGGGAAGTTCACGGCTAATTGAGGTGGTGCGGTGGCGTTGAGTTGGCTCGGAAGTGGAGGAAGGTTAGGAGAGACTCAGGCGTAGCTGTTGCAAGGTGGCGTGGCGTCCGGTGGTCAAAGACGGTGGTGCGAGGTGGTGCCAGGTTAGACTTTTCAGGTAAGGTGAAGACGTTCTTGCTCGTTTTTGTTTAGCGTGTTTGTTTTGGGTTTTGGGTGGTCAGGGTGGGTCGGCGAGTCGTCGGCGATCTAAAGACGGTGGTGACGTTGGTCGGAGATGCGTTGATCACGCGTGCACGTGCACGCGTATCTCTGGATGTCTGGTTTGTTTTGCTATGATGTAAGGGGAGAGGATGTAGGTTGAGCTTGGGTTTGGACAAGGGTATTCACTCGGTTGGGCTCGGGATTGGCTCGAATTTTTTGCTGAAGTATAGAGTGGGAAGAGAGAAAGGAAGGAGAAAGATTTTGGGCCGGGTATTGGGCCGATTCAGGAATAAATAATAACGGTTTAAACATAAAATTGTTTAAGTTAAAGATAATTAAATGTATGCTGGTCATTTAATTAATTACATAAGTTTATTATAGTAAAGGAATAGTAAAAAAGTTTCAAAGAGGAATAATGAACGGGTTTCAAAGCAAAAAAATTGAAACAAGCTTTCAAACAAGCTTCAAAAATATAAATTATAGAGTCAATGTTTTGAATTTAAATTGTTTTGATTTGAACTAATTATATATTAGCTAATTAATTAAATTAATCCCTAAGTGTTTCAAAAATGTAAAGGATGTAATTAAGCAAAAGTTAAGATGAATCTATTGAACTTTAGTTAATCAAAAAGGTCTCAAGTGATTTTGAATAAGTTAATTTCAATCGTTTAATTTAAATAAGATTTAAATGATTTAATTAAGTAGTTAATTAAGATAATGGTTTATCATAGATTAATTAAGGGCTTAAGTAATTAAGGGTTAATTAATTAACCTAAGTAGTTATAGGATAATTAATTAATGTGATTAAAGGATAATTACTTAAAGAAATTAATTAAAGGATAATTAACTAAAGTAAGTAATTAAAGGATCTTTAGTTAATGCAAGTAATGAAAGGTTAATTAATTATGTGAATGATTAAAGAAGAATTAATTAATTTCAATAATTAATTAAACGGTTTAATCGATGTTAATTAAGCAGGATTTAAAGTTAATTAATTTATTTTTTGTTAATTAAATTAATTAGATTGGGTGACAAATTAATCTTGCTTATGGATGATTAAATTGTATTGAATGTTTGGATTAATGTCTCTAGTCTGATAATTTCGATGTTCTGAGGTATGATGTGTTGGGTTGAACTGTGATAATGTAGGTTACCTATCGATAATGAATTGTTGTTTAAATGTGACATCCTGTATTTAAAAGTAATTGTATTCACTTAAACAATTTGCATTAAAAGTGACATTGGATTCAAAGAGATCGGGATCGGGTATCAGCAAATACCCTAAACCACTTCGATTTGTAGTTTACAATAATTCTTTATAAATTTGAGTTTAAAATAAAATAGGTTGGACTGAAATAAATTAAGTAACATGGTCATTTAACTGAGTAATAGTTCTTAAATATTGTTTTGTAATAAGTATTGATTATAAATAAGATAAGAACTCATAGTGAGGTACGAGTTACCTCGAGATTTCCACTAAGTTTTATACCTTAGTATTTCATGTTATATGGGCTTACTCACGCTGGTTTCCAGCCATATCCGGTGTTACTTTACTGTAATGCTCGGGTCAGACTGAATAATTACATATTTTCAGGTTAGGATGTTCTGGAGCTCAGGAGGCGAACTGGAAGGCATGAACGTAAGGAGTTTATTCCGCTGCGAATTGAAGTTATATTGTTTGTATTCTGAGACAAGTTGTTACAACTGTCCAATTTTGATAAACTCTGATGTATTGTATGTAAATTTTATAGATACAGCTTTCTTTGTATAAACGCAATTATTTGATATTATATTTTAATACGCTGCGAATGCAAGATTCTGTGCTGTTGTTTTCTGTTTCTTCTTCTACCTCCTTTCTTCTTTACCCTAACAATCTAGGATTTTCGGCACTCGATTGCTCAGCACTTCTATAGTGAATGTATTAGTGTCGAATTTTCGAGGTCGAAAATTCTGGGTCGTTACAAGTTTCGACAAGGCAAGCTTGTTTTTAAAGTAACGAGTTTTATATATAAAATATTTATTTTTTTAATGATTTTTGTTAAATCTAAATTAGTTTTTCAATAATGTTTTATATGGACATTTAAAATGTATTTGTAAGTATTTTAAAAGTGTATATATAAGCTTAGGTATTGGCATATTATTTTATAAAATTATAAAGGACGTGTGGTTATAACATTTATAATAAATGGTTTTATGAGGTTATTTAAAAGTATATTATCTTGTTAACTAAGTATACGTTGATCTTTAAAATAATATTTTAAAAATAAAGTAAAATGTAAAGTTTTAAGATTATAATAAATAATGATCAAATAACATTTGTTTCAAGAACATACTTTTGTATATAAATAGATCTTTAAAAACAGTATTTTGAAGATAATGGTAAGTGTGAATGGTTTTGGGTTTGCCTTAGACCATGTTTAGGTAACGAGTGTTTTTTAAAATCTTTGATTATATTTTAAAGTGGAAAATCTTAATAAGTGATTCGTGGATATTATTATACCATTGAGATAAGAATATGAATATATTTTGAAGTATTGGAAAGAGTAAAAATAAATAGTGAAGTGGTAGTATACATTTATATATCTTTTATAGAGGTATTTTAAATATATACACAAATATTTACAAAGAAGTATTATTTGAAAATACTAGGATAGAAGTTTCTTATGTGACTTAATCACGCTTTGTGTGTTTACTTGTCTATAGGAAGTATTTACTCCTACACTTAGAACTAAAAGCCGACAAAGTAAACTTGTACTATCTATGTGAGTTAAGAATGGGGTGCCAAGGTAGGGCTTCAATAGAACCAATGCTCTAACCTTCCTGGCTTTACTCTTGATCGAGGGATATCGTAAGTTGAGAATGTTAAAAATAGTGATAAGTATACGAGACTTGATATCTATATGCAATCATTTTATTACTATCGAACATGACCAAATTAACTTAGAAAGTATATAAAAGCTTCACGGCTTCATATGCTTTGAGATTCCCCAGGAAGGACTCAGTAGTATGAAACGTTTCTTGCATTAAGAATTTATATATAAGAGATCCCATGGGAGGACTCCTTTATATCGTTCGCTTAATTCTAAAAGAACTGGAATTAAGTTAACCGAAAATTCATCGATTTAATTTTGAAAAGTCCAGGATCAGATAAGTACACTTATGTATTACTTATCGAAAACCACTTCAAAACTTATATACAAGTTCTATGTATCAAAATCTGTTGTGGAGCAAAATGTTATAAAGTTGAGTTGTCTATCCTATGGGTAACTCTAAGGGAGAGGTCAGCGTTAACATTTTGGACAACGTTATAGAGTTGAATTGTCTATACCGAGGGTAATTCCGAGTGAGAGGTCAGCATTAGTATTTTCCATATGACTTATGCTAGAATCCATGAAGAGATTTGTAAACTGATTGAGTGATGATGAATCATGTGTTGAGATGTTAGAATCCATGGACAGATTCAAGGTTGTTCGAGTGATGAAGACTTATATGCTAAGATACTAAATGTGAATTCACCATCAGAAATGATAGAAAACATAATAGGAGCATAGCCAGTAGTTTAGCTAACCTAAATGTACATCAACTCTAAATATCTAGAGATGTTTTCTACCGAGGTGCACAGGAGTTTGATGATATTCAGTATCACATGTTTGAGCGTGGACCTGCTATATGTTTACCTTTGTGGTATATTTTCTCTACAGATATACATAGTTTCGAAAGGTAGATTCTAACCCTTGTTTGGAGACCGACCTCAATGTACCGAGGAGACCTCTGATGGAAATCCATTTGCGAACGTACATTTGTGGTTCTAGTTGTATATTGTTGTGTTGTAAGATGTAGACAGCACAACTATTTTCTGATTTATATTTTACACGCTAGACACTATCTATTATATTGTTGTATGTACTTATTAGATGAGGTTGGTTCTTTTAAGCGTGAAACTGTTACGGTGATTTGAACGTTCTCAAAAGATACAGTTATATGCTGATCACTTATTTCTTGAGTTTCTCTTACCAGACTTATTTTGACGCGTGGTTTTATATTTCCCTTAATTCCTTGGGTGGTCTTTTGAGTAATCTGAGAAAAACATGTTTTCGTTGATATTCCTTAAAGCTTCAAAAGATAAGTTAAAAGCTTCAATTCGCCTAGAGTTATATTTTATTTTAGCTGCACTACTAGATGCATATATTAGCAACTGTAAGGAGAGATTATTATAGTTGTCCAAGTGATGTTAGTACTTAGATTAATAACTCTAAGATGTTATGTATTTTGGATTAACCTTTTTACTGTTCTGATATTATATATTATGTCCCGTTGTAAGATTCAGATGTTTTTTCTTCGTTCTTCGTTCCTTTTCGTTTCCTTTTTACTTACCCTTATAATGTCTTTCTCACACTTGAGTGTTCGACATACGAATATCGTGAATGCATTAGTATTGACATTTGGAGGTCAAAAAGTCAGGTCGTAATTATCCTATAGTGCAACTCAATTCAATGTTACATTAGTTTTAAAATGTAAATGAATGCAAATTTCATGGATATGTTTATAAAATTTAAGATCATCTTGAGAAAATTAACTTGCTTGGACCATTCTATGTTTTTTTTCTAAAAAAAAGAGGAAATTATAATTTCAAATTAATGGTTTAAATTAATTAAACACATTAAAACTTTTGTGATGATCTCTAAGTTTGGCGAACATAACTTAGAATGTTACAAAAATATGTTTTCGAAAAAATATCATTTCAAACCATTAATTGTAGGGAGTGTGTTTGGATACCTATCATAAGTAGAAAAGATCCATAACTCGCATTTTTTTGCTCATTTGTATTACTCCTAATTGCCCAATCAATTTAACAAATTAGAGGACAAATTGAATAATGATGTAAGACTAAGAAAAATAATGAGTGAAAATTAGTGTAAGTCCTTTAATTTCAAACTTAATATCCGAAAAAATCTTTTCTAAAACAAATTTTACCAACACACCAACAATGTTTTCAATGAAAACATGCCATGTAAATGCAAAATTTTGCAGTTATAACATCATATGTTTGTAGAATTTATATTTGAAGTGTAAACTGTAAATATATGTAGTGTATGATGCAAATATTTCTAGTGTAGACTGCAAAATTTAATTTAAAAAAATATGCAGTTAGGATTATAAATATTTACATTGTAGACTACAAATATATATAGTATAAAGTGCATAATTTCGTTGAAAATGTTGAAAAATAAACGTTTTCCATGAAACATGTTTTTAGTAGAGACGGAAGTGAATTTTGGACATTACCAAGGCTGTTTGAGAAAGCCCTAAAGTAATAAAGCAAGAAAGAAGGTAAATCCTAATTAACCAAATCTCTTATTCAATATAAGTATATATGCACGTCCAAGTGGACTTGCACTGATCGCTTGGGATTTAGACTTTATATATCATGATGTATATGCTCTTGTTTTCAATGAGCACTTTATTTTCTTCTACTTATTTAAACATTCTGATGATTATTATATTTATTGTTATTTATGCAGATGTTAGTTACTTTTTCTTCCTTAGGTTAGTATTTCAACATTTCAATCGATATTTTATCAAACTTCTTAGTTTTATTCTTCTAGGACCAAAATTTTAGTCAGTCTTATAATTCACCACGTCCGTAGAGAATGTGAAGAACTGTACTTGGACAATTTACATATCTACGACATGTTCATTATTGTATTTATTTGTTAATGTATTTATAAAAATCCATGAATGTACTCTTTATACTTGCTCGACGAATGAAACTTGGCTTATTCTAATACTGAATATGATGATTTGATACCCATTCACTAATTCTGACTTTATTATTAATATAACTAATCTACTTTTTAAATTGGTAAGCTTTGCATTTGATCGAACAAATCATTAACCAGGTATGAAATCTTTAATGGATATAGATTATCATATATATTGACTAAGCAAACAAGTAAACTTGTCATATTCGATATGTGTTGGTTCAAGACAACCGAAGGTTAAATTCAAATTTATCATTCCACAAATTCATAATGTGCAGTAAATAAGAAACTCAATGAATTTGGATACAATGTATGGTCAACTTTAAAGTTTTTTGTATTTTACGTTGTTTATAATGTATGGGAAGAAATAGAAAACCCATTATTCATCCTAATTTAATGTTTGTCGGATGCATGTATTGGGTGCATATAAAATAATAATAATATGAAATGATTTCATCTTTATGCTGAAACTGCATCTCTATCACAACAATTTGTGAAACGATAGCCTAAATGATGACTAAATAAATGTACAATATTTTCTAGTATTGTTCAAACCTTCATGCAAATACTATTCTTTCTCAAGTATATTCTAGCTTTAGCACCATTCACCATTTTATAACACAACACAACTCTCATTTTAAATAAATATGGACCTGCATTGGCCAGCTTCAAAACCCAATAAATGTAAATACGTATCGATGTTTAATAACACTTCCAAAATCATTTGATATATCATTGTCAAACATGTATAGGATTCAACATTATGAATTTGTATTTTTTTAATTTGTATTGTACCACTATATTAATACCCAATTCTGAATCTTGGCTATAGTGGACAGATAGAATATAGTTAGCTTTATCAAACATGACTGTCTTCATCCTTTTCCTTTTTGTTTCTTTCTAACTCTACACCTTTCTTTCAATCCATGGATGTTCTCACAAACAATGAAAAGTAAAGCTCTTTTAAGCTCCATTCTGTTCCTACCATTGCTACATTCACCTGTATTTTCAAACATTCCACCCCCACTAAATGAAGAATTACTCAGCCTTATAATGTTCAAATCCTCACTTCAAGACCCTTAGTCTTTACTTTCATCATGGCTACCCTCCGACTAAAGCCCTTGCTTATGCAAATATGTACAATGCTTCCAAAATCATTTGCCTTTCCTTAGACTCCTTATCACTCTATGGCTCTTCTATTTCTCTCGACCTTAGTCAACTTCAATCCTTAATCACTTTCCCAATCCAGAAACTTCCCTAGTCATATTCAACCTGGGCTTTCCTGTTTTCCTAAGTTTCAAGTTCTTGATCTTTCTAGAAACTTCCCTTCAGGTCAAATACCTGAATATACTGGTAATGTATCGTCTCTTTGTATGTTGGACCCGTCATTCAGTTCCCTTTCAGGCTTTATTCCAGCATCCATTTTATCATACTCGACGTGTTCAAACCTAAAATTTCTTCTGTTCTCCGATGACAATCTTGAAGGGTAGATCCCTACAGCTTTATCACAGTATATATTTCTTTTCCATTTGAATGTTTCCAATAATAAGCTTTCTGGTCCTGTTGATTTTGCATTCTCGGTAGTTCTGGTTTTGGACGATGAAGAAATGTTTAGAAACCGAGTCCTCAAACCATGTATTTTAGACTACTATCTCATAAGTCATAATGACAAAGCCGAGTCACTAACATGTTTTTTTGGTTGGAAAATTGAAGTTATGAATTCAAGAATGGTGTTCACTTTGAGGATTAAGGTAAAATGCTTACGTTTATGGTTCTAACAAATAACAATGATCTTTAAGGCTCTGTAAAAAAAATTCCAATCAAAAGGAGGGGATTTGTCAAGGACCTGAAGGTTTGGTGAAAAATTAGTCAATTAACAATTTATATGTATGTGAAAAGCCTCCGCTCTCTCCATTCACAGGGAAAGGGACATATATGATATACGGTTATTGACTGCATCCCATACAAAGGATGTACATCATTTTTGTTAGAGTTAGTTATTTGGATTGCGTTATAGAATCATCATTACCCTGTCATATTTTAACAATAATTTTCTTTTAACTGTTATTTTTGTTCAATTATGTTGGAGTGATTTTTTTTCACTTCATTCTGTCTGCAAACTAAAGTTACATAAGTAAAGCAGCTGAAGCCATCCAATTGGAAGTGCTTAAATTCCATATCAGCAGATTACGAATCGAAATACACATAAATAAGTAAAGAGCCTAGATACTTTGCAAAATCCATAAGAATAAATGAAGACTAACCAAAATTAACCTAGATCTTAATTTTTTTTTATCTTCATTGAGCTAGGAAACTGAAGCCACTTCTATGCGCAATTGATAGTCGAAGTTGGCGAAGATATCAGTGGATGATCGTTCGATAGTCGATGGTTGACAATCGGTGGTCGATAATTGACGCTGAAGAAGACGGTTGATCTGTAATCGCAATTTAATTAGGAATTTTCTGGAATCAAAATTGAAGAAGATAGTTCGTATGAATTACGTTTTACTTACGGTTAGCATGATAGGACTGTTTACGGACGAACAAAACTTAAAAGGGTAATTTGAAAATTTCAAAAAGACACGGTTGATTTTAGTGGGTTGAATTTTCATTATTAACACTAAAGATAAAGATAAAAGAAACAACAAAGACCTTAAAAAGTGGGCCTACATATCCCTCTAGTGCTTGCGCAAGTGGGTGGACCAAACAGGCTGCTAGAACACTTATGAATCTGAATCATAGTTTATGATGTTTCTCTCCACCTGCAGCAGATGCCTTTGCACGCACTTGTGTTTTCCTGTTGCTTAATGCTTACAAATGATACACGATGAAATAGTGTGACGAAATAGTGTAATTTTCAAGCAAACCATATATGTCAACGTCTGGTCGTTGGTCTGTCACTGTCAACATCGAACTCCATTAGGCTTAGTAGTCAAAACAATATTAGTAATAATGAATAGTCATGATCTATTGAAGTTGAAGTGGATGATCCGTTACGCAATGAAGAAAAATTGCTGCCCTTCTTTATCTTCTGCCAGTGGATAATCCAAAGTCCAAAACGTACCTGATACTTCAGTATCTATTATTTCATGGGGTCCAAAATCTCCTCAAGACTCGACTTACCTGTATAGAAACCGGTTTCTATTGCAATCTTGATGTAAACATGTTATATATGGTTGGTAGTTTTATCTACTTGCTCGGTAGATGCAAAATAAACTAATATAAGTTGACTGAATCACAGGAATGGTGAAGTCCATGCATGCAGAAACTGTTGAAGGGAATGAGTGGGTTCAACAAGAAGATAAGCACAAAACTAATGCACTATAGCAACTGATTTGGAGTTTTCTCTGGAGTTCACTTTGGAATCGTTCAAACTAATGATGGGCAAGGTGGAGTTGGTCATAGTTTGTCTTGCAAATGATGACGATGGAATAATGAATGTATAGTGGAAAGCTTTTCATCCAAAAGGAACGTGTGCTTCTGCACTCTTTATATCAATCATATTTTCATCATATATATATACATACATGTATACACACACACATATATGTTTTCATCATTAAAGTATAACTACCGAAAGCTTTTTTCTATTATTGAAAAGGTACTGTAGCCAAAAAGAAATGATGTTATGAAAAAAAAAAAATTAAACTTTTGATATTTGTGATTTATTACTTAACTAGTTATAGTAGAAATCAAGTATCTAGCAAGGCAATTAAACACTAACATTGATGCAATTTATTCAGTCAACGAGTCAGACAACAAGAACAAAAATTAAAGAAAAACTTAAGAGATTTAACGTGGTTCGATCAAGTTGATCTACGTTGAGAAGAACGATATTTAAGTTCACTACGCAGTACAGAGGTTGCATGGGAAAATTAGATAATGGAGATTGCATATAAGTGGATAACGTCTCTAAACTCTATAACTAAAAGGAATTATTAGCCGAATCACCAAAAAACCAACGAATCTCCAAATATTTGGCGTTGTAAACGGCCAAGGATATGTTGGATCTAAGATGGAAGAGAACTATGGACTCAAAAGTCAAAATTAACTTAGGGAAACTTCATTTAGGGCGGAAAATAATAGAAGTCTTATTGCCTTCACATGTTAAAATTCCTTCTGTATGGTATGATGGATCCACTGCCCTAATGATTATCTTTTAACATTTGAAAGGCATATGGACATTTAGGATGTGTCTCGAGCGGTCCGATGCAAGCTATTTCCTATAATCTTTCTGATTGCTATAAGTAAATGATATCAACGATACCGAGAGATAATTTACTCATGAAGCTAGTTTGCTTACGAGTTCTCCGCTCAATTTTATAATTTGAGGGAGCCTACAATGGAAGCAAGTACGTTTGCCAATATTAAGCAGCGTTCTGGTCTAAGTAATAGATAGCGGTATTGGATATCTATCACTCAGGTACCAATATAAGATAATTTGAAATATCATGATAATATGAGTGAAATATCGAACACGTTTAGAGCATGTTCTACAAGTTATGAACTATGTTAGGATGATGTTATGTTTTTAGATATTTGTGTCTATATTTTCGAATTACGACCGAAAACTGATTATGTATTGTTTATGAATTGCAATCTATTTACCGAGATATTTTATGCAATATAAGTCTTAAAATAGACCCCTAAAAACCGAGAAATGCGTATAATGTGCATCTTTTTTATTTTTTTCATCCTTATACTATATTTCTTTCTTTAATCGTCAAATCATCTCAATCATTATTCAAAAATTCACTTATTTATAGTTTATTTGTTTTCCTTTTCACTTAAATTTCAAGTAATATAGATTTATTACCAAGTATTGTTTCTAGCCTGCTCTTTATCAATATGTCAAATATATAACTTTATTATTTTTCAAGTTTTAGTTCTTCGCATAATAAAAACTAAAAATAAATAAACATATGTTAAGTTACTAATCAAAAACGATGAACAAAGAAATAATTAAAAGGAGAAGAACCTCTTACACGATTTTGTTCTAATGGTATAGTGTTCACACAAATAAAACGTGCAAAATAATGGAATAAGTAAGTTTTCCTTATAAATAAAACTATGGTTAAGATAAAAAATAGTGTATTGAGTATTCTAATATGGTATCCATATTGTTATTCAATATATATTAAAGCAAATATTGAGAATGTGAAGACATTTATGTGCAATTTTATTTCCTCCAACACTTATAATAATGATCGATATTTATAAAAATAATATCAGGTACTCTACACGAAATATCAGAGCGATATATTGGAAAATAGCAGGAAATATATCAATAATGATACTTTATGCAGAATTTTGAAAACATATATCGGCTATGAAGCAATATGGGATATATTGATGATACACAAGTGATATTATCTAATATTAACTACTTATGTAATGGTGAGCTGTTAAGAGATTGTTAGAAAACATTTAACATTAAGACCAATAGTTTGTGAGTGATAAAAAAAGCTTATTGCCGTCAGATCTGGACCAACTCCATTCTAGAAGGAGATATACATCCAAAGTAGTAGTAAACTCCAATATTACCATTTTCCATCTAAAAATTCATC
The DNA here is from genome assembly GCA_030765085.1 of Allium cepa. Taxonomy (NCBI): domain Eukaryota; kingdom Viridiplantae; phylum Streptophyta; class Magnoliopsida; order Asparagales; family Amaryllidaceae; genus Allium; species Allium cepa. The sequence continues at coordinate 68,968,738 of CM060935.1, forward strand.
TGCATGGATGAAATTTTACATAAAAATAGAAAACTACACCAAAAAGGAAGAGAGGGAAGAATTGGGTTATTTCTGTACTAATTAAAAAGAACAAGGGGATGAAACCCAAAATCAAACTATGAGTCTTTGACCCAACCTATTTTTTTTTTTTATATATATATATATATATATATATATATATATATGAATTATCATGTGTAACAGCCCGCAAACCCGTACCCCTTAAGTCAACACTATTATCCAACACATCAACTCAAGGTGAACGGAAATACAAAATGTTAGGGTTAAAGAAGAAAAAGATAGAAGAAGAGAAAACAAAACAACAAAAGAATCTTACCATCGCAACAGAATAAAATATAATAGATAACAACAGATCTTTACACAAAGAAAACTATATCCGTTTTATACATACATCACCAGAATACATCATCAGAGTTCAACAACATCAATAACATACAAGTGGACAGTCATATAAACTTGTCCTCAAAACTGAATACACAGCGGAGTAATAATCAAGTACGGCGGTACGTATCGCCTTCCAGCTCATCTCTTGAGTTCCACAGCAGCATATCCTTTATTCTATAATACTCGGTCTGACACGAGTATTATAGTTAAATAACACCGAGTCAGTCTGGAATACCAGCGTGAGAAAACCACACTCAAATTGATTATTGAAGTTTCAAAAATCCTTTGAAAATCAAAAGCATCTCGTAAGACCATGCCACAAATAAACATGTCGGGTTTTTACCTTACGATAGCCAAAACACTTTTTATCAAAATCCTCTAATACTATAATAGTGTCTATAGAAAGTAAAATAGAATCTAGCTGAAATGCTTGCATCTCACGTTTCAGCAATAGTTGGGCACAATCAAAACCGTACAGGCGTGTAGGGAGAATGGATTTCCAACTAATGATAGGCACTGGATACCACCTGTCACAGTACGTGGCCTAGATCACCGTACCGAGGATTAACTCCCAAACCCTTACAGCACAAGAACAAGACTACCCCTTACTGGATAATCCTGAGTAAGATTACCACACGGTTGGGATCAGCAACCGCACCACTAAGCCGAATAAAAAGGGACATCTAGACAGGGTTGACCTCACCTTAATGGGTGCTACCCACTTAGCCTTGTTGCATAACCCCTGATTTTCATTCATTCCCGGTTGATGAGGCTCGAGGCTAAGCGTTATCTTTTTTAGAACATATCACTTAGAATGCTCATCGCCCACCTGACGATGTTCTGAAAGCATTCATCCATACAAGTCCATTCCGGGTTCAAACGGTACCGAAGGCACTACTCCTACTGCATCCATTTTGAAATCATCCTCAGGATTAGTAGCGACTAGTCCTTGCACTTCACTGCTCCACCTTCGAATCCAAACTCTTGTTTCCCACACGAAAATGTTCAAACCGGATCGAAGTGGTATCAGGAAATAAATCCCGATCCCGGTCTCTTCGAAACGATCAGCGCATTGGCCAGTATTGATAGTCAGTTATTTATCTGTCAATTAACATTCACAAACAACCATCAAACATAAATAATTTCAAAAAATTATTTATTAATCTCAAAATATCTTCATAAGATATATTTCCATTTTCAAACCCTTTTTGAAAATAGTTTTCCAACCACACTCTTCTCATGGAATGAATTCCCAAATATTTATTTCCACTGCAAACACCAAGTACCAATACTTTAGATTTTTAAAATAATTTAAAAACACTTTATTATAAAAATATACTTTAACATTTAAATTGAAAAACTGCTTTAATACTTTATTCAAAAATATACTTTAAGAATATTTAAAATGAGGTTACTAAAATATAAAGCTAGATTTTCTCCTTTAAAACAAAATACCAAGTCACCTTTAAATAATTACCACGATAATAGATTTGAAAAATACTTCCTTTAGAATTTAAACATTTAGAAATAATAAATTTTCTAGAACACGCTTTTTAAAACAACATTAAAACATTTAACTTATATTTAAAAATTTGCTTTGAAAACGTACTTAACTATCCAAGGAAATGCTCTTTTCTTTCCCATCTTAAAAATAAATCACTATTTATTTTTAAAAAAATTTATCCATTCCTTTAATAAATTCTCGCCGTGAAATTATTCCTCTAAATATCCACTAATATATTCCTTCACTTTTATAAACCCAGTTTGTACATTTCTTAGTCGCACTTACCCTTTATACTTCCAATTCCAACACTTAAGTCAATTTTCAAATTGACTTCCAAATTACTCCTTTTTGAAATAAATTCCTTTACTTACTCAATTTATTTCAAAATATATTAACTTTGGATTTTATTTCTTAATTATGATTTAAAATCTTTTAACTGAAAAATACCAATTTCAGATTTTCAAAATTCCTTCTTTATTCCTTTAAATAAATTTAAACCTTGAATTTAAAGTAAATTCTTTTATTCCTTTAAATAACATCACTTAAGTTTTACAATTCATTATTTTCTGTTTATTCAAAATCCCTTTTTTTCCATGCTCGAAATTATTTATTAGAATTTTAAAATCACTTTCATTCTTATCCAATTCATTCTTAAATTTATTCAAATTCTCTATGATTATTTTACTTAAAGATTAACTCTTTTATTTTATTTCAAAAATCCAATTCTATATATTTTGATAACTCAGTGTACCGAAATATATTCAAGCAAACCATAGCATTTAACATTCCAAATATAATTCATCACAGAATATCAAATATTCATAACACAGAATATTAAACAATCTAAATAATTTTGAGGAATCCAGTTGGATCCCTCCAACCTGTTTTCCTGCATCCACAGATGTTAGCGCAACACCAATTCCACTTCGAGGTGGAATATCGCGGTATATGGGATTAATATAATATCATACGCTATTATGCGGCGCTTAGGGTCTCATCCGCTATATAATATGAGAAATCAATCACTCCAATATATACTATATATACTACTATATATAATATAGCACATCAAATCAATTCAATCATTCAACCAATTATTTAAATTTAACCATTTAAATTTAAATAGCAATCCAGAAGAGTGAGATTAACTCACCTTTGATTTTACTGTTGCAAATCCGATCCAAAACGGCTACTTCCTTCTCGATTTCAGACCTTGTATAACCAAATTACATATATATCTTTATTGATCACTAAGGTAATTAAATTTTTGTTTTAAATTAAAGCTGACTTACAAAATTTAAATTGTTATAACCAATTAAAATTTACCTTAAAAATCACATTCGATATATAAAATGATCTATACGATTTCAGAGATCTAAATTTTATGTAACCTTTCGATTTAAACATTTTAAAATCCCTGTTTCACAAATCTTATCTATGTTATATTCCGGTCTAACCCTGATTACATAAACAGTATCTAACTTTATTTTATTTTTATTCTTTTCAACCAGAAAAATTCCTGTTTCCAGACTTTATATTTATTTATTTTCCAAAATCTTGTATATGCACATATTTTACTGTTTATATATGCAAATGTACATACACATCCTTACCTTTAAAAATAATTTACTGCAAATTAATTTTTTTCCTTTAACACACACACACATGTAAAATAGAAATCAAGATTTTAACATTCTTTTTTTTCTTTTTTTAAAAATAAGGACTTAGCTTACTGTAAATTTTTCTCTGGGTATATTTTTATTAAGTCAAGTTAAATCGAAAAAGAAAAGGAATCGAATACCTCTGCTTGAACCAAGCCTCGACCTCCCCCTTCGCGACCTACTGCCACCATCAACGCGGCAAATTCCGAGTCGAACGTTGACTTCCCTGTTCGCCCTCGTCCCTTTCCGATACGACTCCCCCCGATACCCCTTCAACGCCGCAACATCTCCACAGCATCGCCCAATTACCTCGCGCGCCGCCGTGCCTTATAGTCTCGTCGTCCATCATGACCACGCGCACTCCCCGAATGATAACCCTAGCTCAACGACATCGATCGAAGCCCAAAACCCCAAGCTGGCTGCCGTGCTTCCCCACTCAATCAATCGTGAATCGTTACTCCCTCTTTTTTTTAAGTCGAATGAATTCGAGTTTGGACGAAGAGATATTTTTTTTTGGTTTGTGTTCGATTTCGGTATGAAGACTAGAGAGGGAGACGAAGATGTAATATAAATTGGGGATGGCTTCTTGAGTATGAGTGTCCATTTATAAAAATATATTTGACAAGTTGACTTTCAATTTTTATTATATTATAAAACTTCCAAAATGTCTAGTTAAACATATCTTGAAAATTGGAAACCCAATGGAGGCATGTTGTTATGCATTTATAATGTTAAACCCCTATTCCGAACACAATGGAAAAGGTTTCGAGTCCTAACTCGATCATATGGAGAAGATAGCGTTTTGGACCTTATTATTATACTGAATTTTCGATTTAAATTCAGCGTGTTTACTCACCGTACACCCAAATGATCATTCCAAACACTGCGAAAATTGAAATCCGATAATAATACAATATTACGGATCCAATGAAATAGGTTTCGTCAAATTTTGAGACTGTGCCTCGGAATGCTATTTTTAAATATCGATTTAAACGATATATTTTCAAAACTGAAAAATCACCTTTAAATTCAATTTTAACACTTTTACTATCTTCAGTATTATCAATATAAATTTTACAAACCGTCAAATTACTTTTAACAGGATTAAAACCGAAGATTCAATAGTTTACCCAATTTCAGTTTATTAAATCCAATAACTTAATTGCTAAATAATAATAATGTTTGAATTCAAGTTAAAATTTAATTTTTAAATATTTAAAATCAATTCAATATTCCAATTTCAACTATTCAAAATTTCCGGGTCGTTACATTCCTCCCCCCTTAAAAGAATTTCGTCCCCGAAATTACTAGTTAAGAAGAATGGTCCACAACCCGTTTACTATTTTCCCTAAAACCATTCAGTTTCAAACACTTCCCAAAACAATTTTTTATTAAAGACATATTATCACTCTTACTAACTTTTCAAATTCTCCCATAGTCTTCAAACAATACTATTTGCTCAATCATTCAAATTTCAATTTAAAACCAAATTTTGAATTATCAAAATTTTCTCAAAAATTTTCCGACTCCCTAAATTTCCAAAAAATTCCGCCAGCGTCTTCTTTGCGCGGCTAGCTTGGTACAACTACAAAATGTCTCTACGGGCTCCCATATTCCAAAAGAAAACAAAAAGCCAAGTGGCTAGATCAAAAACCCAATCAAATTTCATACTGAAATTTAAGCACATACCTTTTTGTCGAGCAATTTAAATTTAACTTCTGAAATCAAAACCAATTTTCCCTTTTCCTTTATAATACATGTATATCCTACATAGCAATAATATCTGATCACAACATTCAAAAATATTTTATTGACTTCCTTACAAAAAATTCAATATTTATTCATTCAAGCCGTACGATGTACACATATCATCTGTACGCAATATCAAATTCGATCACTTGCTCGCACATACAATTTCACTTCCGAACTAGTATCGCCCACCCGACTTCCTAGTGCCGATTCAGATTTGGTTTCTTGATCAAAAACCGTCATTCTCCTTGCATAGTCATAACTATGATAGAGAATTTCCAAAATCAATCAAAAACCCATATTCAGGATTCATCGTCGAAAATCGAGTGAAAAATCCTAACTCGGATCGATATAACTATTCCGAAATTCTATGCTCGAATCTGGATCAAATTGCTATGCGAATAAAATAATATACGTACATCCTACGTATTTATCTCAATTGATTATCAACTATATCAATTCTCTTTTTATTCACAATCAATTGATTTCTATTCACTTATCAACGCTTATTATTTCACATATTTTTTATTAAATCTTCACTCAAATGCTTTCCAATATATTTTACCGACACCCATATTACTTAAAAATTTCACCATTTCTTTTTAAGTTCAATATAAATATTTTATATGATTCTTATATTTATTTTTACTTCACCACTTCAGTTTATATCTACTTCTATTCAAATTGGTTCTCCCATTTCCATATGAATTCAATTTATCTTCAGCTCTAAATATTGAATTTTATCTTCCATTTATAACTGATTCGTATCATTATTTTAAATTAGTTCCATCCACTAATTTATTTCAATTTCCAATTTGAAATCGTTTTGTCGCGGACAAAATTTTGCAAATTTTTTTTTTAAATCCCAAAATTTTCGAATTTTTTTGGCAGAGTCTCCTTTGTACGGAGGAGCTTTTGCAATTTGACAAGAGATATAAATATATATACATCGACCCACACAGTCGGAAAAAAACAGTTCATATTTTCTAAGCATTTTTAAGCAAGCAGCTTATTATTTTAGCAATTATCACGTCCAAATCCAGCCAAACGGCTTCTCGGTACCTATACTTACTCAATTCAAATATGTAAGTGCCAAAATCATGTAACTTAACAACATTTTACATATTTAACTAGTAAACATATGAGTTTCTATAAGCAACGTAGGTTAAACAATATTTATAAGCAACCTATAGGGTTCCGACATTAATTTTAATTGTTTACAACCAATTCGTATACAACTTCATTCAATTTAAATGGTTTACAACTCAATTGCTTACATTCAATTCATTTTTAAGCAAAACAAACTCATATTCACTTCAATTGATCTTAAAATCAATTTATTTAATCTTTATCAACTCATAGAATTTTAATTACCCTCGTTTACGTCAAACGGCAATTCATTCTATGCAATTTGATAATATCCATGTGAATAAATAATTACTTAAGTTTTATAACCAATTTAAATTGATTCCGACTCAATTTATATTTAATTCCTTTCATTTTAATTCATTCACAACCATTTTATTTAGCTCGACACATTCCATGCTTCTATACTACTAACCATTCCCAAATTAATTCAACCCAAGCTTTTATTTAATGGACTTCCATTCTTACTCGAAGTCGAGCTTCTAATTATTTTTAACTTAAGTTAATTACTTCAATTTATTCCAACTTCAAACTTAAGTTCACTTCTATTTGATTCTCATTTAATCAAATTCCATTTAATTCAATTAGCCCATCCAAATTTAATTTCCATTTTCCCATTCCAATCACATTCAAGATTTACTAATTATTTCTTCCAATCGTCCATTAAATTTTCCACAATTTAATTATTTACCAATTTAAATTTATTTAACTTTTTCGCTTTAAATTTTTAATTCCAACATTCAAAGCTCGTATTTTACTTCCTTATTTAAAAATCATCTCGACTTTACAAGTTTATAACTTACCTCATCGGGACTTTCAATTCAAATAAGGATTCAGGATTTCAAACACCCGGCTTTTGGTTCAAATCATTTAAAAATTATCTCAAAATCACACTTCTCAAATTTTTAAACCAATCCTGGTTTTTATTCCCAACAAATTTCCTTTGAAATTTCAAAAATAAACTAGTTCTTCTAAACAAATCAATTTGGCAGCAATCCGTCACTTAGAAACTCGCAAATGAACATCAATGATGCTGCAGTCATCACCAAAGTTATTTTCCTGCGACCGAAAAAGTTCAATGCTTTTATCTATTTAAAAACATTTTCAAATATTCTTAATTTCAAGTCTCACCAGATTTCAAATCTAATTCAAAATATTTCTCAAATACTGTCACCATTATTTCTCCAAAGCTTTCGAAATGCATTTTCAAACTCAAAGGAATTAAATTTTCTCAAAATTTCAAATTCCAAACCCCTTCAATTCACATTCAAATATTAATCTGGAATTCTATTTCAAATTATAAATCACATTTATCGTTTACATTTACAAATCTCATTTTGTATATGAATTTATTTCTCATCTTTTATTTATGATTTCAATTTCTTATTCAATTCTTGCACAACAATGATAATAATTTAATACAATCATTCCTAACAATCAAGCAACCATATATATCTATAATAATTTACAAAAATTATTTCTTTTATATACAAAAATAATTCGGGTAAAATTATTTCATTTACCCTATTGAAAACAATACTGTGTCGGTTTATCTTATTTAAGAGTTTAGAAACCCCTATCGATGACATGGCGTTCCACACATCGACCAAAATCCATAAACACTCAACCGATAAGTCAACACAATATAAAAACAACTTTTATATTCACTAACAAATACGCGCTCATATGTATTAATACACTCAAACTCATTATAGAGTACTTACGGACTCTATTTCTATTGAGTAATCCCCATCAGAGCCAAGGTTCTCGCTTAACCTTCAGCTCTGATACCACTGTAACAGCCCGCAAACCCGTACCCCTTAAGTCAACACTATTATCCAACACATCAACTCAAGGTGAACGGAAATACGAATCGTTAGGGTTAAAGAAGAAAGAGATAAAAGAAGAGAAAACAAAAAAACAACAGAATCTTACCATCGCAGCGGAATAAAATATAATAGATAATAACAGATCTTTACACAAAGAAAACTATATCTGTTTTATACATACATCGCCAGAATACATCATCAGATTTCAACAACATACAACTGGACAGTCATATAAACTTGTCCTCAAAACTGAATACACAGCGGAATAATAATCAAGTACGGCAGTACATATCGCCTTCCAGCTCGTCTCCTGAGCTCCACAGCAGCATATCCTGTATTATATAATACTCGGTCTGACCCGAGCATTATAGTTAAATAACACCTGAGTCGGTATGGAATACCAACCTGATAAAACCACACTCAAATTGATTATTAAAGTTTCAAAAATCCTTTGAAAATCAAAAGAATCTCGTAAGACCACGCCACAAACAAACATGTCGGGTTTTTACCTTACGATAGCCAAAACACTTTTTATCAAATCCTACGATATTATAATAGTACCTACAGAAAGTAAAATAGAATCTAGCTGAAATGCTTGCATCTCACGTTTCAGCAATAATTGGGAACAATCAAACCGAACAGGCACGTGGGGAGAATGGATTTTCAACTAATGACTAGACACTGGGGTACCACCTGTCACAGTACGTGGCCTAGATCACAGTACCGAGGATTACTCCCAATCCCCTGTAATACAAGACCGGGACTACCTCTTATTGGATAATCTCGAGTAAGATCACCCCACGATTGGGATCAGCAACCGCACCACTAAGCCGAATAAAAAGGGACATCTAGACAGGGACGACCTCACCCTAATGGGTGCTATCCACTTAGCCATGCTGCATAACCCCTGATTTTCAGTCATTCCCGGTTGATGAGGTTCGAGGCTAAGCGTTACCTTTTTTAGAACATATCACTTCGAATGCTCATCGCCCACCTGACGATGTTCTGAAAGAATTCATCCATACAAGTCCGTCCCGGGTTTAGACGGAACCGAAGGCACTACTCCTACTACATCCAATTTGGAATCATCCTCGGGATTAGTAGCGACTAGCCCTTGCACTTCACTGCTCCACCATCGAATCCAAACTCTTGTTTTCCACACGAAAATGTTCAAACCGGATCGAAGTGGTTTTCAAGAAATAAATCCCGGTCCCAGTCTCTTCGAAACGATCAACGCATTGGCCAATATTGATAGTCGGTTATTTAACTATCCATTAACATTCAAAAACAATCATCAAACATAAATAATTTCACCAAATTATTTATTAATCTCAAAATATATTCATAAGATATATTTCCATTTTCAAACTCTTTTTGGAAACAGTTTTCCAACCACACTCTTCTCATGTAATGAATTCCCAAATATTTATTTCCACTGAAAACATCAAGTACCAATACTTTAATTTTTAAAATAATTTAAAAACACTTTATTATAAAACTATACTTTAACATTTAAATTGAAAAAATGCTTTAATACTTTATTCAAAAATACACTTTAAGAATATTTAAAATGAGGTTACTAAAATATAAAACTAGATTTTCTCCTTTAAAATAAAATATCAAGTCACCTTTAAATAATTACTACGATAATAGATTTGAAAAATACTTAATTTAGAATTTAAACATTCAGAAATAATAAATTTTCTAAAACATGCTTTTTAAAACAACATTAAAACTTTTAACTTATATTTAAAAATTTGCTTTGAAAACGTACTTGGCTATCCAAGGAAATACCCTTTTCTTTCCCATCTTAAAAATAAATCACTATTTATTTTAAAACAAATTTATCAATTCCTTTAATAAATTCTCACCGTGAATTTATTCCTCTAAATATCCACTAATATATTCCTTCACTTTTATAAACCCCGTTTATACATTTCTTAGTCTCGCTTCCCCTTTAAAATTCCAATTTCAACACTTAAATCAATTTTCAAATTGACTTCCAAATTACTCCATTTTGAAATAAATTCCTTTACTTACTCAATTTATTTCAAAATCCATTAACTTCAGATTTTATTTCTTAATTGTGATTTAAAATCTTTTAATTGAAAAATACCAATTTCAGATTTCCAAAATTTCTTCTTTACTCTATTAAATAAATTTAAACCTTGAATTTAAAGTAAATTCTTTTATCCGTTTAAATAACAACACTTAAGTTTTACAATTCATTATTTTTTGTTTATTCAGAATCCCCTTTTTTCCATACTCGGAATTATTTATTAGAATTTTAAAATCACTTTCATTCTTATCCAATTCATTGTTAAATTTATTCAACTTCTCTATGATTATTTTACTTAAAGATTCACTCTTTTATTTTCCTTTCAAAAATCCAATTCTATATATTTTGACAACTCAGTGTACCGAAATATATTCAAGCAAACCATAGCATTCAATATTCCAAATATAATTCATCACAGAATATCAAATATTCATAACACAGAATATTAAACAATCTAAATAATTTTGAGGAATCCAGTTGGATCCCTCCAACCTATTTTCCTGCATCCACAGATGTAAGCACAACATCAATCACACTTCGAGGTGGAATATCATGGTATATGGGATTAATATAATATCATCCGCTATTATACGGCGCATAGGGTCTCATCCGCTATATAATGCGGGAAATCCATCATTCCAATATATACTACATATATACTACTATATATAATATAGCACATCAAATCAATTCAATCATTCAATCAATTATTTAAATTTAACCATTTAGATTTAAATAGCAATCCACAAGAGTGAGATTAACTCACCTTTGATTTTACTGTTGCAAATCTGATTCAAACCGGCTACTTCCTTTCCGATTTCAGACCTTGTATAACCATATTACATATCTTTATTAATCGCTAAGGTAATTAAAATTTTGTTTTAAATTAAAGTTGACTTACAAATTTTAAATTGTTATAACCAATTAAAATTTACCTTGAAAATCACATTCGATATATAAAATGATCTATACGATTTCAAAGATCTAATTTTTATGTAACCTTTCGATTTAAACATTTTAAAATCCATGTTTCACAAATCATATCTATGTTATATTCCGGTCTAACCCTAATTACATAAACAGTATCTAACTTTATTTTATTTTTATTCTTTTCAACTCGAAAAATTCATGTTTCCAGACTTTATATTTTTTTTTTCAAAATATTGTATATGCACATATTTTACTGTTTATATATGCAAATGTACATACACATCCTTACATTGAAAAATAATTTACTGTAAATTATTTTTTTCCTTTAACATATATATATATATATATCTTTGTAAAGTAGAAATCAAGATTTTAACATTCTTTTTTTTCTTTTTTTAAAAATAAGGACTTAGCTTACTATAAATTTTTCTCTGGGTATATTTTTATTAAGCCAAGTTAAATTGAAAACGAAAAAGAATCGAATACCTCTGCTTGAACAAGCCTCGACCTCCCCCTTTGCGACCTACCGCCACCATCAACGCGGAAAATTCCGAGTCGAATGTCGACTGCCCTGTTCGCCCTCGTCCCTTTCCTATACGACTCGCCCCGATACCCCTTCAACACCGCGACATCTCCACAGCATCGCCCAATTACCTCGCGCGCCGCCTCGCCTTATAGTCTCGTCGTCCATCGTGACCGCGCACACTCCCCGAATGATAACCCTAGCTCAATGACATCGATCAAAGCCCAAAACCCCAAGCTGCATGCCGTGCTTCCCCACTCAATCGATCGTGAATCGTTCGTCCCTCTTTTCTTTTTTTCTTTTTTAAGTCGAATGAATTCGAGTTTGGACGAAGAGATTATTTTTGGTTGTGTTCGATTTCGGTATGAAGACTAGAGAGGGAGACGAAGATGTAATATAAATTGAGGATGGCTTCTTGAGTACGTGTGTCCATTTATAAAAATATATTTGACTAGTTGACTTCCAATTTTTATTATATTATAAAACTTCCAAAATGTCTCGTTATACATATCTTGAAAATTTGAAACCCAACGGAGGGCATGCTGCTAGGCATTTATAATGTTAAACCACTATTCCGAACACAATGGAAAAGGTCTCGAGTCCTAACTCGATCGTATGGAGAAGATAGCTTTTTGGACCTTATTATTATACTGAATTTTCAATTTAAATTCAGCGCTCCGTACGCCCAAACGATCAAACACTGCGAAAATTGAAATCCGATAATAATACAATATTAAGGATCCAACGAAACTGGTTTCGTCAAATTTCGAGACCGTGCCTCGGAAGGCTATTTTTAAATATCGATTTAAACGATATATTTTCAAAACTGAATAAATCACCTTTAAATTCAATTTTAACACTTTTACTATCTTCAGTGTTATCAATATAAATTTTACCAACCTTCAAATTACTTTTAACAGGCTTAAAACTGAAGATTCAATAATTTACCCAAATTCAGTTTATTAAATCCAATAATTTAATTGCTAAATAATAATAATGTTTGAATTCAAGTTAAAATTTAACTTTAAAAATTTAAAATCGATTTAATATTCCAATTTCAAATATTCAAAAATTTCGGGTCATCACATCATGGATAAGATGTAATACCTTGCAGCATTGAAAGCAAGGACTAACCCGGAGCTAAACAAGGGCGGAGCTTATTATGCCTTTCACGAAGCTAATGGGTACAAAACTACAATCTTGTGCTCTAGCAAGGACTCATAGCATGATCAGAAGCGAGACACTGAAAGAATTTTTTAAAGGGAACCAAAAGATCTCATGATCAAATTGTAATGAAAATTCACTAGCAAACAATGCTAACATATTTAAAAATAACCCTAGGGTGAGTTCCCACCACCAATAAACCATACCAATGTAATCCATAATAGGCCAAATAATGTAGAAGCAAACAAAGAGGCCTTTTTTAGGTATATCAATGAGGAAAATGAAAGAATTTACTAATACGACAAGAGACATCGACCAAAACTTATAAGAGTGCTATTCTAATCCGAACTTAGTGGTAATTCCTAAAGATCTAAGAGGAATAAAGCATCCCCACAATGACACATTGATGATTACAATGCACTTTTGGGATACTAATAGTTTCTAAGACCTTAATGGATACTAAAAGCGCTGTGAAATGTGATCTATAAACATGAATTTGGTTGAATGGAAATTCCCATGGGGAAACTCGAACCAGCCTTTGGTTTTAATAACAAAAGATCCACCCTAATGGGACAAATCATGATATGTGTTCAAGTAGGAATTCTCCGATCCACAAAGACGTTTGAAATGCTTTTTTAACCTATTAACCAACTATCTTATTATATTCCATTCTTTGGTAGGTCGATCTTGGATGAAATGGACGCGTTTGTTTGATTGTAGCTCCTAATTCTAAAATTTCTCTCTAAAGCTAATTTGGAAATCATAAGAGCTGAAAATTTTAATTCTAGGGTAATTTACCTTGCCACACTAGAAAAATTGAATAAATAAATCGTGTTTTTTTTTAAATTTGCATTAGGTGAATTAAAAAAATTGAAAAACAAGCCTTTGGACGTCAAGTATCAAAAGATCGATGCGTAAGGAAGATAAATATAACTGTCCCATTACTAAGAAGAAGAGTTTATATGTGAAGGATTGTAAGCATGAAAAAAAAAGACATGATGAGAAGGTTAACGTTGATGTAGAAAAAAATCCAAGTATGAGAGGTAGTGATCATTCCCAAAATTGATTCAAGAGACAGTGAATGAAATGCTAAGTCTACAAATGATTTGGAAGAACTTAATATAGGCCCTGGTTGTCTAACATGGCTGGCATATAGGAAAAGAATTAGACACAAGCATGAAGGAAAAGTTTGCTTGTTTCATTCCTTTAATCAAGTAAAGATGCCTTTGCTTGGTCCGATGCAAAAAAGGTCAAAATTAGAACCTACAGTAATATGTCACGCACTGAATATTGATCCAAACTTAACTCCTATGATGTAACGACCCAGTTTTTCAATCGTTCGAATTTGAAATATTTAATTGATTCTAAATATTCAAAAGTAAATTTTATAAGTTGAATAACTCATATTTCGAATATAATGATATAATTGGATAATTAAGTTGGTTAATTTAATATTTGAAATTGCAAAAATAACTGGATTTGAATTTAATGTGAATGAAAATGATTTATAAAGTTTATTTAAATTCTATTTGAATTAGAATGGAGTTAGGAAACTTTTAAAATTGATTTAAAAGTGAATAAATAGAAATAGGAAATTTATCGATTTAATTAACGGGTAAAAGTAGTCATTTTTGACACTGTCTCTGATTTCGATGGAACTAGTTTCATTGGATCTGTAATAGTGAGTTATTATAGGATTTCAAATTTTATGTTAATTGGACTTTCAGCTTGAAAATTAAGTAATTTTAGTTAAAATAATTCGATTCGAAAACTTATCTTCCAAATATGATGAAATTAGCTCTCGATATGTATTCCACTGTGTTCGAAATGGGGATAAAATATTATGAACGCCAGACGACACGCTTCATTTGGAGTCCAAATATTTCCAGGATGAATAGTGTCAAAAAGTTTTATATAAAAGGACATCATTTTCTCAAAATTACTTACCTCTAGGATTTCAAGCCCGAGCTGCCTCTAATTTTTCAATGGCTGAGAAAACTCGATCCTTTCCTCCTCAATAACTCACGATCTAGCCGTTATTTCAAAAATATTTCTACTGAGCGCATCGAGATCTCTCAGATCAATGGCTGTGATTGTTTTTAGAGTGTGGGATTTGTGGCAATCCTTGTTCAAGGGGCTCGCGTATCAAGGGGTGCTACGCATGAAGCACATGGCCGAGATTCATAGGGTTAAGGGCAGAGGTGCATGGGGTTGTGAGCTTTCACGTGGTGATCCCTGATCGTTGCATAGATGATCGTTGGAGGAGCGAAGTCGATCAAAAGAAATGCGTATATGGATTAGGCACGCACGTGATATATGGGAGTTTTCAAATGGAGGAGGAAGAAGAAAATGTGCGGCCCATGTTTGGTGAAAGCAAATCCAATGGCTAAGATAAATATGAGGAAAGAAATGTAAATAGATTTGTAAATAAATTATATTATAATTCGTGTAATCTTCTAAAATTCATAACTTCTTCATACGAGGTCGAAATTAAACGAAACAAGTTGTTTTGGGTTCATATTCGCGAACATTACGCGATGGAGCTAGATTAGATGGATTTGAAGCTGCTAGAAAAATTGGATAAAATTAAACGCTCGTTTAATTTTATTCCAAATAAAATGCTATAACGTCTGTTGGAACCAAAGTGAGTAAAAGTCAATCTCCCTGTCTCGCTTATATTTTTATATAAGTGAGAATGAATTTAATTATGATGATTGATGCTTGTATAGATTGTATATGATATATTATATACATATATATTAGTTGGTTTGGATATATTTCTGCATATTTTAGCGGATGAGACCATATACGTTCCCATGTATGAGCAGATGAACTTTTGTACGTGCTTTAGCCATGAAGCAGACATTGTACATATTTTCTCATATGTATATTTGTTGAAGGTGACAGGTTGGAGGGATCCAACAGGATTCTTCATAATGGTTGATGTTTAGTTACAGATATTGTTATATATGCTGTTATCATGTGATATATGATGTTTGAATGCCATGATTGATATGATTAATGTGAATCTCCTTATTTAGCGCATTTGCAGCATTGGGCCATATTTTTGAAAATTTAAAATATTAAAATAATGATTTCAATTTAAAAAGGGATTTCAAAGTGATTTTGAAAATATATATGCTTTAATAAATTTTGAATTGTTAAATAAATGGATTTATTCTAAATAAATAAAAAGTTACAATTTTTATGTTATAAAAATTACGTTTTTATGAAATATACTTAAATATAATTTTTAAAATATATAGTTAACTATTTTGTAAAATAAGTTAAATTGAGAATTCTGAATTTATTATAAATGACTTATATATAAGATGTATAAAATTGATATTTTATAAATAAAAGTAATGGAATTGTAAATGAGTTTTATAAGTGTTAAAATGAGATGTATAAAGTAAGAAATGCTATTAATAAATAGATTTAATGAAATAAATTTTATAAATGGTGTTTTATTAACATTATAAATGGGATTGAAATTAAATTTGTATATGGATTTGTAATTAAAATTTAGAAATGAATTTATAACGGACTTTATAAATAATGAGATTACAACATAATGAATTTGTAAATAAAGAGATTTATAAGTAAATAAGCTTATAATGGGATTTTGATATATAAATAAAATAAACAAAAAATTGGTTAATAAAGGGATTTTATAAATGGAAGCTTTTACAAAAGAGAAATGTGAATTATACAAATTGTTTTATAACTATGAAATCAATTTAATTTGATAAACTAAATATGAATTTATATAAAAGGAATTATATTCACGATTTTTTGGACAGTGAATAATCCTTTAAATAAAATATGTAGAAGTAATGAATTTGGTAAGAGAATTATATTCACAATTTTGGACAGTGAATAATCCTTTAAATTAATGAATGTTTTGCAAAGTGATATTATTAATAAAAGATTAATAAAAATCAGGCCTGGTGA
Organism: Allium cepa; assembly: GCA_030765085.1. Classification (NCBI taxonomy): domain Eukaryota; kingdom Viridiplantae; phylum Streptophyta; class Magnoliopsida; order Asparagales; family Amaryllidaceae; genus Allium; species Allium cepa. The sequence goes on from CM060935.1 coordinate 68,985,662, forward strand.
CTGTTTTTGTGCTAGATTTTGTTTGTTGTTTTGACAGTTAAATAACCGACTATCAAATTTGCCCATTTTAGTTTCTCAACTTAATGTAGAAACTAATTAATCGGATAAAGTGTACGTTACTGACTGTGTAGGCTTGATTATCGTTTGTGTTGAGAATGTTGATTCGTATAGTGTGGAGTGATTACTCCAATCTATCAAGCTTCCTTCTTGGCCGAAGGATAGCAAGTTGAAAGTTGGAAACGTGATAAGTCTACGAGACTTGGTTTCTGTATGAGGTTGAGCAATGCTTTTATGTTGTTGGTGCAAAAAGACCGGGATCAGATTTATCTGAAACCACTTCGGACCAACATATATACGATGATTGTGCAGGTTGGTCGATGATATTGATATTTAGGATTTTCATAGTGAAAGACTGCTAGTTGATCATTTGGGGTTAAAATATCAATTTGCATATAGTAGTAGTAGTCTTTTCGTTATGAAATATCCATTGCAAGGGATGTCGCTACTAATCCTATAGGATGTGGTAGAAGAGTACCTTCGATTTCTCATGTTCCTGGACAACTTGCATGGATGAGTGTCTGACATTGCATTTCTAAGATTACGTACATTGGTTTTTACAAATATACATCACGTGGTGACGGAGAAGGTAGCTTCTCTTAGCTTAATAACGTACGAGATTAAGGGTTGTATTTTTGTGGAAAGTAATTAGTTGTCAGCGGAAATGGAAATGTGGCATTTGAAAATGATGTGATATGTGAAAGGTAATTGATACCTCTTTTGGCCCCACTCTCAGAAAAATGATTGAAACATGGATTAAAGTAGCAAGGCTAAGCAGATCGCTTCTATCAGGAGATATCACTTCTAGATATATCTTTACATGCTATGATGTCGTGTATCTGATTATTGTTGATGTATGCTCGTGGCCACAGATAACGACCTGTAACGACCCACTTTTCTATACATTCTAAGCTGGCAAATAACCACACATGTCAACTCAAAATTTGAAGGCGGATTGTTAGGGGAAAAGAAAATGAAGAGGTAGAAGAAATTAAAACAACAACAGAGAATCTCACAATCACAGCGGAACAATATATAATAGATAATAATATATCGTTATACAAAAAGAACTATGTCTGTTATTATACATACCATCATCAAAGTACAACAATCAACAATCAAATCTGGACAGTTATAATAACTTGTCCTCATCAGTGCTGAATATACAGCCTATAAATAGCGGATTATAATCAAGTATGGAAATACGTCTCTGTCATTCATCTCGTCTCCTGAGCTCCATAGCATCCTAACTTGAATCTGTAATACTCGATCCGATCTGAGTATTAAAATAAAATAACACCCAAGTCAGACTGGAAAACCAGCATGAGAAATCACACTCAATTTGAATTATTACTATTTCAAAATCCATTGAAAAACAAAGGTATCTCGTAAGACCATGTCACACATAAACACGACGGGTTTTTTACCTTACGAGAACCAAAAATTTCCCGGATGAATAGTGTCACAAAATTTATAAAAGAATTTGAGATTTGATTTCCTTTAACTGACCTTCTTAATTCTGGTGGTATGGACATTTGTTTCAAACTTAGCACCGAAGGAATATGGTTTGAGGTTATCTTTATCTATAATTTAAATAACATTTTGTTTTGGCCCTTTGATATAATTTGGAAATGAGAATTCTTTCACAAATGTTTTGTGAATATACTTATGTCACTGAGATAAGTATATGAATGTTTTTTAATAAACACTTCTGAAAAGAGTTTTAATAAATGAAAGATTTAGTTTGAGGCTTAGTGGTTGCTGTGGGTAATTCAACCTCCGAATTTGTTGTTTTTTGTTTATTTGATAGTTAAATAACCAAAAACTACTTAAACGGTTAGGAGGTGATCCCAGCTCCTATATGTTGTTTGAATTTTTCCAAAAAAACCGAGATTGACTTTACTGGAACCATCGAATGTTGTTTCGAAGAGACTGGGATCAGATAAGTATAAATTATCCCAAAACCACTTTGATCCCTCTCAAGCATTTCAAACTGAAGATATCATGAAGACGTTTGAAGATAGAGCTTTTGAAATGCATGAGAAACTTGCTACTAATCCTGAGGGTGATTCCATAATGGATGTAGTAGAGGTAGTACATTTGGTTTCATTTAGTCCCGAAACGAACTTGTATGGATAAGTGCTGACATTGTATTTTTTCTTGGAGGGCAGTGTTGGCATTCCAAGGTGGTCTGCTAAGAAGAAGGTAAACCATTATCTGAAGCCTCAAAACTTAGTAATGGCTAAAAGTGGGTAGATGCAGCAGGGCTATGCAGGTCGCTCCCATTAGTGTGTGTGTCACCATCTTTCTAAATTACGCTATTATGGATTTAGTTGTGTATAAGATATCTCGATAAAGGTTGGGAACAACCTGGGTGATGACATATTCGACACTATCCAAGTTAAGGAGTGGGCCAGTTCAGTGTTGGTAGGGGTAGACGACGTTCAAGGTCTGATTCTGGTACATTTTATCTAGAGATGTATTTATTGGAACCCATTCTCCAATACGTGCTTTACGATTTTCTCTGATACATGCCATATGGTTCTAATCGTAGAGCCTAGTATCTTGAAATTTAATAATGCAACAATTTTGGCTATGATCAATATGTATTGTATCCTAGATATTATAATAATATCAGAGGACTTTATATAAAAATGTTTTGCTTATCGTAAGAGAAAAACTTATCCATGTTTATGTGCGGCATGGTCTTACGAGATACATTTGATTTTGAAGGGGTTTTATAAGTTATGATAAATTTTCCTATGATTTGAGTTTCTCTCGCTGGTTTTACCAGGCTGGCCCTTGAGTTAGTTTATTATAATACTCGGGTCATTCGGAGCATATTTTTCAGATTTAGCTGGATTCTTTGGAGCGTTCAAGAGATGAGCTAGATTCTCCAAGATGTATTCATATACCTTATATTATCCACTGTTTTGTTTTGTTTTTGCTTGTATTTAGCAGTAATTGTAAGGATAAGCTGTTATAACTGTCCAGACTGATAATAAGATAGTGTACTGTAATTTTGTATATAATAATGATGAATTCTTTTGTAAAGATGTTGTGTATATTATATATTACTCGTCACGTTTTGTGAGATTCTATTCCACTTTTTTCTTTCTTCACCCCAAATGATCTATCTTTCAAACACTTAAATGATTGATTATGAATATCGATGATGTATTAAGTGTCGTCTTTTGCTATAAAAAAGGTAGATCATTACAATGGCAGTAAGAAACTTTAGATAATCAATAGGCTCATTAAGCAAACATTATCCCTAAGTCGGCATAATTGGTATTGTTACTTTTTGTGCACAAAAAATAAGTTGGGAATGTGGAAGGAATGATTAATCTCACAAAACCAATGTTTTGCTTTACTTCCTTCCAAAGAGCTTACAACTAACTGGAACATGATCAATTTTGAGCCTTTTGACTACCCGTGGAAAAAATCTCCGCAACCGCCTATAAAAATTAAATTACATGTTAGAGTTTAAAGTAGAAAATAAATAAACCATACTTATTACTTATACAACTGTATCAACAACACATAGTTGAGCTTAAACTATCGAATAAGCTCCCCTACTCCACATATGTTTAAACAACAAAATAGTTGATCGTGAAGGTAGTTCCAAAGTAACACTTTTTAATTAAATCATGGTCATCACCTTCGTTGGAATCATAATAATAAAATGTCAACGACGACACTCAAAATAACATAAAACAAACCGTTAAGGAAGCAAACCATAGGACAAAATCGACTAAAAGAAGGCTACAGCATATTACTATTGTTTTCAGAAATATAAGCCACTGGCACTGTTCTAATCACATGCTGGAATGCTACAAAAATCTTTGGTTCACTATTCTCCAATATTGATAAAAACTGGGATCAACCAGTTCGAATGGTTCATCGCCACAAGATCATGGCACTCCTTTGGCAAAATATCTCTTGTACTGCTTCTTAAGGTTCAAGCAATTTTATTAAAAAATGAACTAATTTGATTTTGCTACATTTATGGTTAAACATCAACATCATGCCTTTGTATGCACTATCAAAAGAATTACATATTTGAAGTGAAAATTGAATCTTTCAATCCTTCAACCAATCATATTTAGCATATTTTCAGTTGATTCCACCTACAAAATTGATATGGAATCATGAGAACACAAAGATCATATTGAATGAGTTTTGGAATTGATGATGCATGGAATGCACATATTATGTTATACATATAATTCAGTAAAAGAAAAACATGTAATAGTAGGCAACTAAATGCATGTTCATGGAGAAGAACTATCAGAGAAAACAATAACAATTTGCCAAATATGAAAACAACTTCCTACTAGCTAACTATTTGGTATCACTGACTGACATGTGATAAATTAATATGAGTTATGGATATTTTAAAAAATTAGTAAGTAATAATCACAATTTTTTCAGAAAGGTATTTAAGAGGACTGCTTTTAACAACTAATTTCGGTTGAAATTTTAAATGATCGTGATTAAGAATAACGAAATCAAAAGGGACTGCTTTAAACGATTAAATAGATGTTTATGGAGAAGAACTATCAAAGAACAATGATATGCTAAATACTACAGAAAAAAGCACAGTAGAAAATCTTTACCTCATTTAGCTTCATGTTCTGATATTATTTAAGAGAAACCTCAACATACGTATAATTAGGAATGACCAAATTTGAGCAAGCATGACATATCGAGCATTTAATTGCCATATGCTGGATTATGAATTACAACATAGGAATATATATATATATATATATATATATATATATATATATATATTTCAGGCTTCTTTTTTCATTTTACTACTGGCCATCATCTTGAATGACTTTCTTCTACTTAGAATTGAGGAATGCTTAGATAAAACAAGTACGCCAAATTGAGAAATTAAATAATAAACATGGCACATATAAGGGCATGCATTTAATTTGAAATACCTTGAACTTATGATCCTTCAAACATGAGCTTCTTCACTTTGAAATGTAGTTGAATCTATTTGTGAATATCAGGCAAAAGAGCTTATTTTAAATTTTTAATTTATAAACCAGAGTAAATTAAAGCAAATGTCTTCAAAACAACACTGGCTCAACCAAAACAAACAAAAATAAAATATTAAAACAAACCAAATGTTAAGTTCATGTTGCCAACCTAGTAATTTTATTCAAGCCGAATAAATGGGAAATTATGAATATAGCTTCATAGTAAAAGTACCCAAAAATAGAATGAAAGGCTTTCTTTTTAGAGTTTAATTAGTTTCTAAAGCTGAGAATGTTGTGCCTATGTTGCATATAGGATGTCGCTGATATAATTTGCATCACCGTTGGAGCCAATTTTTCTAGGATAGCATTAGCTCAGTGCATTTCTTTCATCACTATTAGCAATGAAATTATTGAAATCAAATCTTTTCGTATCCAAATAATACGTCTAGGTAAGATCATGTACGCAATAGGAGTTTCAATTTAAGTCAATGAGTAAATTTTTACCTACCACTTTATTTAACTTGATTAAATTCTACCATTTTTAATTTTGTTAATTGTAACTCAATTTTTATTCATTCCTTCTTTATTTTTATTTTTTTCCACTGGGTAGCTACTACGGTTGAAGCTCACTATATAATATAGCGTGGTATAAAAGTAGTATAACTAATCCGATGTGTAAATCAACTTTGACCACTTTCTTCTATCAAAGCAGGCATTATCTACTACTTTTCTTTAATAAAAATGTATAAACTACAGGCGAATTTGATAACATCCATCTCAATTTTTCTCCATAGTATAAGAAGTAGAACTAATTGCTCACATTAACGTAGTATGATCATTTCTAGCCTGTTATAAATTTGGTTAATATCCATATATCCATGTTGAAATTATTATTTCTTTATTGTTTACTTCACCAGATTAGATTTGGACGAAGCATGTGCAAAGTTTGAATAACAGTAAAAGCAATAGCAGTTTCATGTGAAGAAACAACCTAGAAATAAACACCAATAAGCTTTTCCAACATAGCAGAACATACATTCAACACTCAAAGCAGAGGATTCTTTAAATATAGGAAGGAAATTTGTTGTTAATTCAACCCAAAAAAAATTAAATATGTTGTATAACACCCATATCGAATCCCAATTAGAGAGCCACTCGATCAACAGTAAACAACCAAGTAATTATTTTTTCCATAATTGTAAAACTTGAAGAAAAGTACATTAAAAAAAACTGATTTTGAGATTAAAACTTACCAATATCTGAAATTGGCACTGTAAATATTTTATTTTATTTTGTAGCTAGCAGAGAGGACACGGTGGTTGTGCAATGGAGACGATGACTCAACAATCGAGCTGAATGGATCCGATGGAGCGTTGAAGTGCCTAAATCGATAGATATCACAGTTGGTTGAACTGAGGGATTTCGTTGATTTTTTTTGGAGACATAGGAAACAACGGATTTTATGGAAAGTGTTGCAAAAGATGGATCATTTTTATTACTAAGAAATATTCTTACTTATTTTTTAGTAAATAATTGTGAATAGTTTTACAAAAGTTAATATGGCAATGGAAGGAGAACAGATGTAACCAACTTTTAGAAGGCCTGAGAAGGAAGGATTCTGTACCTTTTTTAATAGTATAGCATAGATACTTCATTGGAGAAGAATTCTTTTTATTCTTAACAAAACCTAAACCTTTTTTATTTGAAGATAGTTTTGAAACATTTATAACTTTAGATAGATTCTTACTTTTAATACAATTAGAAACATTGGTAGAAAGTTTTTGAAGATTATTTTTAAAGTCCTTGCTTTCACTGCTAATAGATTCAATAGTAGAACCCGATTAGTAATTTACTTTAGCCAGTTTGACATTCTCATCTATATAAACTTTAAATTCACTGTTCAACTAATGATTTGGGAATTCAAATTTACGGAAGAATTTTGCGATTTTTGTTGTAACAGCCCGTCTTTTCGCAATATTTTATTGAATTTTATAGATATTTTTATTTAATAAAATGTGGTGATTTTTCGTTTGAAATTTTAACACGTTTGATGTAAACTTTCAAAGTCAATAACTTTAAGTAAACAGTGTGACAATGTAATCATTGCGCCGAATCTAGCAAATGTCTTATGTTATTTTAGTAAAAGGATGGATGAAAGCGCTCGTCGCATGCATTGATCGGATCCGCAAAACGGACCCATATATACACAAGAACTGTATACATTCTCTCATTCAACACATAATCTTACTTGTTCAGATGCATGAAGAGAATTAAAAAAATATGGCAATTGAATAAACACTTATCAAGTGGAGCAACACATGGTATCATTCTAAAGATATGCGGGTAAAAGAACTAAACAGAAAACATCAAACCAAAAAAAAAAAAACAATAAAATACTCTCTCTTATTTTGGCAATAACTTTCTCGCTACTGAACCAAATCTTATTATCTATGGAAAGGTGGTTCAATAAGGAACAACTTTCACATTAATCACTTCGGCTAATTCATAGAGTAGCTTAGATGAAAACCTGCGGGAAGTGAGTGGTTCAGCTGGCCCGGTTTTTCAACTCAGAATTTTCAGTTTACTTCCAAAATTCATAGTTAATTCTCTATAACTCCAGATCCTCTAAAATTTGGACTAGAACTCCTCATGATGTTATGAAAAAATTGTAAAAAATTTATGTACCAAATCAAAGTGGAAGTAGGTCAAAACATGGAAAATCCATGGGCTATTTGGGAAGCATACAAACCTTATTGGTAGCTTGCAATGTAGTGGTTGGAAGTTGAAAGCTTTTTGCTGGTTGGGTGCTTGGCTAAGGTAAGCTTACTTACCATTTAAATGAACATAAAGTGATTATATTATCTCTTAAATTATATGTTATAAGTTTTCTAGTTTCTATCTCCTCCTTTCGATGAGCTACTACTTTTGTTTTCCAATCAACATGAAATCTAGTGCCTCTCAGTAAACCACTCTTAGTACTTTTACAATATATTGAGATATAATGGATAAATTTATGCGAACATAAACTCTTGGGAAATACAATTAGTATATCTACAACTTTGTCTTTTGGTGCTTCGGCAAATAAAGAGGTTTACTATTTAGAATTTAGACTGCAAGTTGCACACGATTTCTGTAAACATTGACGAAATCCTATCAGGTACTCTTGCTATTTTAACCATAACTTCGTGAAATCTTAATATTTTTTGATTCTTGATGATACGGACAGCTAATTCAAAGGACTACAATTTCAATTGAGGTAACGTTTCCCTATTTCGTTCATTATCAGGAAAAAAAATTAGTTACAATGTCAGCTATAATTACTGCTTGTTTTATTAAATGCTCAAACAGAAACCTCTTATGGTATTTCAAGCATAACTTCTTGAATGTTGAATGGATTTTGGTGATTCTTTTTCCATTATGAAGATTAATCAATTATTAAAATTTATATTTGTATCACATCCCTTGATTTGAAAGTTATTAGACACGAATACTAGTTGCAAAGTAGGATAGGTTCTCTAGTTGATGGTAAGACGGATTTATGCCAAAACTCTTCAGTATCTTATGCATAACTTTTGGTAGATTTAATAAATTTTTATGAAATTTAGTTTCTGGAAAGTTGATGAAAATATCTACAACTTCTTAATCTACCACTTTTCCATAGTTTGGAAGATTATTGATGGAAAACCTAGTTACAAACATAGCTAAAATTTCTAGCTTGTTACAACAGTCTAGTCCAAATACGTTTCAGTAATTTATACGTAACTTCTTGTACTCTTAATAAATTTGATGATTTTGGTCTTTTTGGAAAGTTAATTCAAATATATACTACTTTCACATTGAACATTTTAAAATTTTTGAGCCATAAGTCGATGAAAAACCTATTGTAAACTCTCAATCCTACTCCTTTTAAATTTACATTTCCTAAGCTAAACATTGTTAGTAATTTTATAATATCTCCTTCATTTTTGACTGAATTTCGATAGTTTTGCACTTTCCAAAAAGCTAAATTAATGCTGAGCAACTTTCATGTTGAATACTTTCTAAAATTTTGAACTTACCTATTCCATAACAGAGTTCTTCGCTGTCCAGAATTTGAACTTAGTTAAATCTCCAATCTTTGTTTCTTTGTTGTTTTTGCTTGAACTTTCTTTTGCTTGTTTTCTTACTTAATTGCAACATCTTAATTCATGTGTTAGGTCTAACAATAATTCCCCTTAGCAGATAATAATGCATTTGATAATAAGTGTTTTTTTAATTTGTTATTCGATTCTATTTAAAATTACGTAATATTAAGATAAAATAATTAATGTACATAATAGTATAATTCCTTGCAAATAATTGTTAATTTTATTTACTTATGTATTGTGCTAAATATTAACGTTTATGGGACATTAGTATTTTAACATAATACCAAACTTTCTTATTTCAATTTTTATCAAAATAATTATGAAATTATTATATCATGGACTTCAAAAAAAATGTTTCGAGAACCAAGGACTAATTAGATCGGATTAGTTAGTATCCACTAGCCGTGATTTATCGGGATCATGACAACTAGCCCTTACCGTAATAGTCAATGACGATTCGCAAGCCTAGCGTTAATTAATATTAGCACAAATGATAGTTATATCTATCACTGTTAATTTCATTTACTATTGTTTAAGGGTGTGTTTGTACACCTTTCGAAAGTACAGTATCATATTTCACAAGTTTGTATGTGTATTCGTCAAAATGGATGGCGATACCTTGAGATCAACTTTTTATGGATGGTAGATGGTCGTGTGAAGGCATCCACTTTGGTTAGGATAATTATATGTTGTAACAACGACTTTTGACATAAGCCAAACATTGGTGGCCCAACGTTATAAAATTGCATGATCCTAGTTATTTCGTGGTTACTCTTTACACTCTAAAATGTTTAATTAATTTCATTTACTAAAGAAATGGTTAGGCTAATGAGATTAATTATCATTAATAATGACCTTCATTTTATGTCACTTTCATGATATTAGAACTCGGTGGTTTCTACTACATTACTTTTTCTCTTTTTGCTTTTCATATTGTTGTATCTTTATGGTTATTATTTTCGCACACTGGTTTCCTCTAGTCTGACCTAGATTTATATTTATATGTAATTCCCGGGTCAGTCCAGGGATTGTAATTTAGTAGGTCCAAGTATTATATGCTGATTTTGGAATTTACCATAGATCTCTCTTTTGATATGCGATAGAAAATTTTATTTTTGCACTTGTTATAGTATTAAATTTTGTATATAGACATTATTTTCCTTGTATATATTTATATTTGTAATTTTACTGTATCCTATAACCTGTCGTATTTCTTTTGTGATGGTTATCTTTGTTATCGACTATTTGGATTGTATATCTTGTATCATTATTTCTACAAGTTGATCTATTCCTACATTAAAAGTCCATGTGCTATTATTTTGTGCCAACATTGAAAAAAAATCTCATGTGTTTCCTACCACTTCATATCAAATTAGTGTTAGCATACAAGCATAGTACATTGGACCGCCCCTAGTGTAGCCGTATCCTCTGTTCTCGTACACAAAAATACTTCAGTATTTTTCTTTGTTTGAGTGGGTCTAAAGGATATGCGTCACAACTTGGTATCAAAGCCATGGATTAGAACAATAAAAAGAATTGAATATAAGATTAAACAATAGTCGAGTCTGTCACATTAACATTACACCGTAGGATATATATTCTTAGAAAAATTAGGATCTTCGCTAATGTTTCAATACTGATAATCTTCGATCATTATTAATTCACGCATTTAGCTTCTTTGATTTTGAAATTTCATCGTCTTACATATTCACCTAATGATATCCTATTACTTCATGTATGGGATAGCATCATTTTTAGACGTGGAGTGCGTATGGCTATGAAGCAATGGGTAGAGATTATGAAGAATATGTAGAATGTTAGTGGACCACCACCAGTACCTTGCACTGACACTACAACAAAAAGACCCTACGATAGCGCCCGAAAAACGCTATTAAAGGATATTATAGCGGTTCGATAAATGCTGTATAACGACATGTGATTAAAAACAACCAACATTAGATAGCGCAAAAAAAGCGCTATAAAAATTGTTAATTTCATAGCGCAAATATTTCGCTATGTTATTTATTTTTATAGCGGCAAAATAGGCGTTATTGATTAATATCACAGCGCTGTTAGCCCGCTATGAAATTCGTTATTAGCCACAAAATACTTTTTGTTTTTTCTAAGATAGCACTATTATTGCGCTATAGAAAGTGGTGATAGCGAATTATTAGCGCTGTATTTGAACAGGTTATTGTAGACGGTGACTTGTCACAACTCCAATACGCTATAAAAAGTCATCTACAATAGCGCTTGTACTCTGCTATAATATCTTATTTTATAGCGCTTATCTGACCTATCATTCATCATTATTTATAGCACTTTTTGTAATACCATAGCGCTTTTTATGGTCTGCATCTTTAATACTAACAGATTTGATAGCAAAATATTTATACACAATATCAAAAAACACAATAATAATCATAAAAGATAATAAATATAGAGATGTAACACATTACTTTAAACATACCAAATATTTATACACATCAAAACGTAGTAGCAAAATATTTTAAGCACACCCCAAAAAATAGTAGCATAGTTTAACAAAAAAAAACAAGTACGTATTTGATTGTTTGCATTAAAATGAAGATCACAACTTTAGCATCTTCTTTCACACACGTGCAAATAAGATAAATAATTACATTAAGAACGATACATAATTAATGATAGATGTTTTTACATGTAACAAAAAACTAAATTATTGCATATTATTGCATGTCTCATTTTATATTCGTACATGTTACTATCCATTTGAATCTACATCAAAATTTCTGGCATAAGTTGGTAGCCAACTGACTTTTATTAAGTCAGAAGGGTATATCACCACCAAAGCATGTCTTCCCAATCGACCACCACTGCAACCAAAACCCACCGAAATCCCTCATCGCCAAACTGAGACCACCAAAACAACCAACTACCGCAAGTATTCTAAGATCATCACTGATAATATAAAAGAGAATGTACATGACAATTAGATAATTGTATGGATAAGGTTAAATCAATGGAAGTACATGACAATGTAATGATATCTAACTGGAAACGTGACCCAGACTTAAAAGCATTCCCACCGTGGAGGTCAAAACACATCTATTCAACTCATATTTTTACAAAGTCATTAAAAAATAATGAAGTTGCTAATCATTAAAAAATAGAAACACACAATAAAAATCAAGTACCATAAATGTTTTCACCACATCCATAAACGTAATAGGAGCTGTAGTGTCAACCATCTCAACAACTACTTGCGATTCAGGCCATGCAACCTTATATGTATAACTGAATACATGTATAAAGATCATACTTATATTTTTAGTGACATTTTGTAGAGTTAAATGAAATTACTTTCTAGTTATTTTTCATTACTTTTCATGATTGAGACAATCTGATTTTTCACTGCCAACCTTTTCAAATCTATCAAGAGTGGAAAACATTAGTTAAGGCCAATAAATCAAATTATTTATTTAAAGGATTATACGAAAATCCTATAACATCTAAGAAAATTGGTAGATGTACCATTTTAAATAAAGGGAAAAAATATCAGGTGTATAACTGAAATAACTACACCATTACTGAAATACTCGATGTAAATCAATAATAGAGTAAAAAGAAAACTAACCTTTCTATTTCTTACTTGATGAGGGCATCCGGCTGGAATAAAAACAGCTTCGCCAAGATGTTGCTCAAAAGTCCACGGCTCTATTCCTAATAATTAGTAAGAGAGGAGAAAAATAAAGAAGTTAAGATCTGTAATATTAAAATGGGGTATAAATCATGATTTCCTATTAAAAAAATTGTTGATGGTTACAAGTAGATAGCTTACCATATTGCTCCTTGAGCTGCTTCTTCTGACTCTCATTCAGATACTATAAGTCAATTTGTTTTACCCAAGTAAAATAAAATTGTAGGAATCGGATAAACCGTTTGAAAGTTATGGCTGTTTTGATACAGCTTCCAAAATGAAATTTCTAAATAACTAGATTCAGTTTGGAAGATCAGATGAGTAGACTCAGTTTGCAAGTTCAGGTAATAACTTGACACGGGCTTTATTTAGAGTTACATTTTTTATATTGATAAACATGATATTTTGTATATACTAATTGTGACTTAATCAGTATTCATTCATAGTTTTCATTGCTTGTTTCAGGAAAGGCGTGTAGCAGGAAAATGTAAGCCGAAGTAAATGAAGTTAATAAAATGGCCGGAGTTGGCAAAAAGACACTGCAAATAGTCCAGTTTATCAAGTCTAAAAACTTAACACAAGCTTACAATAACGAGGATCATATCATATTTACTGGTGCTACCATATTGTGAATACATATCACCTGATTCTGAAAGGAAAATCAGCATAGTTACAATTCATTTTGTCTTGCATAGTTTCATTGTTTCAGTCTCTTTAATGGAAAAGTGGTCAATCATAGAATTATATATAACAGCAGACAACTTTTATGGTACAAGTTAGTTTGCTTACACAACCAATAAATCAGTTTCAATGATTATTATATTGTACCGACTGAATAATAATTGCTGCTTTTATAATTTAGGTCACTCAGGGATTGAATCATCTACCAATGACGGCCTCAAAGTGACATATTTTTCATACAATGGAGCTCTCACATACTTGTCAGGTATCGCTTTCATATTTATTTAAGGCCATTAGCACAATGTAAAGTTGAATACAAACTACAATGCTAAGGCATGGATTTTAAAAAGGAAAAGTTGGAAAAGTTGGGAATCAAAGGTTGATATGATTCTATTTGGTTGGTGGGTTTTGTAATTATTATAGATTCTTTTTCAACTTGATTTAATTAAACAAAGCTCTTCAATTTAAAGTTTTGGAAGATACTTGATACTTCTTTATGATCTTTGTTTTGGACTGTGTACCTGGAGATATTTTTTTATGGAGATATTACTCATGTACTTTTTCATAATGAATAAACGACATAAAGTGGGTATATTCAGTTATTTTTTTAAATGGATTTTGTTTTTGAGTTTGAATACATTATATGAACTTACCAATAACCATCTAGACAGATCACGTTGACTATGTTTGGTCCAGCTCTTATATTTGGAAGCTTAACAAAAACAATCACATTACAAGATCTGATTTCTTGGTATTTCTTCGATTATATTTTCTACTATTTAAATGTGATTAAAAAGATTACATATTTCTATAGACACCAATAGCAAAGTAGCAAAAATTATTTCTACTATTTTTGCGAAATAATATACCTACTTATGGCCAGTTTTCGTTCATATATGTATGCTGTAATGCGTAAAATTGAACTGAACTAAATAACATCTATATTTCTTCCTCCATCTTGAATGCATCACGTTTGAATAACTATTTTCAAGAAACAGCTGGAAGTGCTAATTTTGAAAAGAACCTTTTAAAATTGGTTCTCAGATTATTCACATCTATCTACGCAACTTCAAATTAATACAACGTTAAATACTTAAATTACACCCAGTAAGCGTTAAAAGCAAGAATGTGAACGTAAACAAAATACATGTGGATCTTACCATTAGGATCTGTTGCCGTCGTCCAAAGTAATCAACACCGATCATAAAAACAAAGGAACACCAACATTAGAATAAAACCAAGACAAAGACGTAATTCAAAATTAATATTAAAAATTTTGCGATCGGTTACCATTCATCCAGTTCTTCACGGGCTGGAAATGAAACCCGGTTCGTTGCCAAGACAACATCTGGTTCGTCCACGGATAAGGTCCTAATGGGCCATCCTTCAGCAAACCTGAATCCACCCCGGAAGTCTTATCAGAAACACCTGCATCTTTGCCTCTGTGTACTACAACCGAGTTAGCATCAACAGCTACAGGATCTGACACGAAACCCGAATCCACTCCGAAAATTTTATCAGACACGCCTGCATCCTTGCCCCTACGTACAACATGTTTTGGCTCAGTTAGTTGATAATTTAAACTACGAGATTAAAAATCACGAATTCGATACTTGTTGACGTTGAAGAACCGTGTTTGAAGAAAATATTCATTTCATAATTAAACAAGGGTTAAGGTTGTTAAGTTACTTATCACCTAAGTTGTCCGTTAATTCAACCCGTTATGAGTATAAAATTGGTTATTAAAAAATAATAATTTGTCTTCCCATGGGGCACGTCTGTGAGTCTGTACCCTTAACAAATTTGAAAACACTAATTGTTTATAGTAAAGAAGAATCAAAGTTCAAATGATTAAGATGCAGAGTACTTTCTTATAATTGCATGAGCTACACTAAAATGTATTTTCCAACCTAAAATTTTCATGTGTTTCTAGAAAGAAGTATAGGCACAAAAATCATAAGTAGTAACTCATTCAATAACATAAAGTAAGTTTTATTCAAATAATTTTTTGAAACCCAAGGTAAAGGTACGGAACCAATAAAACCTAATGATTGAGTTCGGCAATCCTTAGGGCTAAGTCCTGTGAATGGAAGAGAAACCCTGTAAAAATTAGTCAGTTGAAATTTCCATTTATTCATCAACAAAGCTGTTAGTCATTTGAGATGATTATTAGATGATACTTTGCAACCGTGTCTAAAGAAAAACTCAATTTAACTTGTGTTCTTTGTAACAGAAGTACAAGTTAGTCCGCACTTCATTACAGAAATTTCAAAGTGGACATGGGAATAAAAATTTCATCAACCCCCGCCTAACAATCTTTTTACATTGCTCTCAACGAATACCTACCAATGTATGTACCGAACGAAATTTTACCAGAACAACATTAAAAACAACAGGAACTTGTACTGTTTCTGCAATACACACACACACACACACACACATATATAGACACACATGTCATGTTTAATATATAGAGTGGTTCAAACAACTATGAAACAATTATTAGATGAAAGGAGACAGAAGCCGACCTGAAATTTGGAAAGTATTACCGCTTCCACAAGTCGCATGGGCATGATATCAAAGAACGTTACCACTTGCATATCATTAAGAAATATATTAGGAAGAAAAATTACAAATTTACATTAAGGACTGAGATGGCCCATCGATTCTCATGTGTCAACCTCTTAGGTAACCACCGCGTTGCAATTGGGGAAAAGGGACCAGCGTTAGAATGATAACATGTTCTGCAAAAATTTAAATGTATTAAACAATGCAAAAGCTGAGCACTATACTTGCACATCATGTAGGTGCAGTAGAATCCCAGTTGACTGCAGATAGAACTGCATCAATGTGAATTGAAGCGATGATAATAGCAAAGCGTGGGATGGTAGTTAACTTGCAATAGTGAAGATTGGAATTGTATCTAGCTAGCAAGTTGAACTGAACTTAAATAAAGTATATTATGATAGCTAAAATAGGCCAGTACTTTGGTAAGAAGGGGGTAGTATATAGGGTGAACTGAAGCGTGCAAAAGTTATCAGAGGCGGTATGATAAAGAAAGCAAATGACGGGAATAACCTGATGCCAATATTTGAACTTTGGCTGGAGCAGATTAGTGGTGTTGAAACAAATAATGCTGAAATAAGTAGGACATGCATCAAAGCAAAACTGGGATGAACGATGCTTTAGTCGCAGTTTAAACTGAATTGACAGGACTGAACTAAAGTTATCACACTGTTTGAATAATAGTGACAGAGACTGAGCTGATCTAATCTGCTACGGCTGAACTGAACTAAGAAAACAAGACTGAACTGCTAGAGTGCACCAGGCAAGCTTATGAGTAGCTTGTGTATCCTCCAAACTTTGGTATCCCAAATGACTAAAATTCTCCCCTTTCCTGCATTGAATTGTTAGTCGGTAAATCCCAATTAACTTGGGATATTATTTTTAAAAGGCAACAAATTTGCGTCATTCAAGTTATTTTACCAGAACTAACACTCAATCCATCACCTTCCAATAACCAAACCTTCTTCCTCCAAACCTGTGCCTCTTCCACAACAACCGCCTCATCATCATCATTCAACTGCTCCCTTTCAGCAAATTCCAAAGAAAACACCACTTTCCTCTTTGTAAACATCACCCTCAAATCAACCCATAACCTTTACTTCCCTCTTCCACCAAGTTTCATTACCCCTTCCACATTCATTTACATCACCTCCCTGCATAGATCAATTACCCAATCCCTCAGCAAACCCCAAAACCAGTTGCATCTACCCCTCATCAACACTGCATTCTCTGCCTGCTTTAAGCACTGCAATCTTCTTCAACCCGCAACCTTTAGAAAATCACTTCAAAACCACGACCCTCAACATCCAATCGCCGTCAACCATCTCAACCACCCATCTCAATTAACAACCACTCCTCCTCCTTCATATCCATAAACGAACAGCCACCACAAACCAAATCGCTACCACATGGAAAAAAACTCAAACGTCAGCAACCAACCTGAAACTTCCATGCCAAATCGCCCAACAGACCACCCAAAATTCAAATGTCCCCAGAAACCAAATGGACTAGTTTGATATTACTACCGAGGGTATGGAAGAGGAAGAATTGGCATGGGATAATTTTATGGAGTAATTTGAGCTAAAATTTATTCCTAAATCTCAAATGGAGATTCTTTCTCGTCGGTTTATGGAGTTTAAGCATAACGATATGACTGTTTCCCGGTATGTAATAGCTTTCAACTGTTTGTCCAAGTATGGGGCAGATACATTTAATACTCCTCTTAAGAGAAATAGACGCTTTTTTCGTGGTTTGAGGAAGAAGTACATGCGTCTGTTACAGACTTCACTGATGTGTACTTTTAATGAGATTGTAGTAGCTCTGATCTATGAGGATGACTCTAGTCATAACGAAGAAGAAATTGACCAAGGTCAGTCTAGCATTCCTCAAAAGTGCAAGTTCTTTAAAGCTAAAGGCAAGAAGTCGCAAATTAGTAACCAAGGAAAGATGCTATGTTTTGATAGGTCAAAGATCATTTTCCATGTATGTGGAAAGCTTAGACATTTTAAATGAGAATGTTTGACGAACATTCATCTAAATTGCAATTATTATAAGAGGCCCGATCACATTATTTCGAATTATTCTACTTTAGCAGCCAAGCCCATGGTAGGAAATGCGAATGCATCAAAGGCAGTGGAGACTCCTACAAATTCAAATAAAAAGAAGGCTATTGTTCTTGAAGGTATGGTTCCATTTAGAGATGATTCTATTAAAATTCTTTTCAATACGGCTGCTTCTCACTTATTTGTATTGAAAGAACTTGTTGATAAATATGATTTAGATTATACATGACTTGTTACTTCTCTAAGGGTGGAAAATCCTATTGGAGGGTATGCTACACTTTCAATGTTATGTCATAATGTAGAACTTGGCTTAAGAAGATTTATTTTCCAATGCGACTTGCATGTATTTGAATATTTGGGTTTCAGTATTATTCTTGGCATGGATTGGTTGGAGGAATATGAAGCTCAAATCTTTTGTGCTCAAAGATTTTTATCTCTTCATCATCCCGAGCATAAGAAGCGTCTTTAATTTTCTATTAAGGATACAAGCTTCGACTTTTCCCAATCTCTTTATGCTACAAAGTTCAAAATGAAGATGAGATAGCAAGAATTCCTATTGTTCATGACTTCATTGACATATTTGAGCATGTCTCATTTTTGCCCCCTAAAAAGGCAATTGCATTTCATATTGATCTTGCTTCTGGTGCTCGCCCTGCTAGTCGTCCTCTAACTCGTACGTCTCATTCAAAAGTGGAAGAACTAAAGAAGCAATTGGTAGAATTAGAAGATTCTTTTATACATGAAGTCATTTGTAGAATAATGCTTGACAATGATGCTTTGGAATTGAAAGGTTACGACCTTGATTCTAATGTAGTGTAAGAAAAAGTATCGGGTTTTATGTACCTAACCAAGAAGAGCTTCTTAGATAAGTACTTGATGACTCATGTCATTCTAAGTACATGATACATCCGAGTAGTAGTAAGATGTGTATGGATCTAAAGAGATTTTATTATTGGGGAGGCATAAAATGGGATATTGGTGGGTATGTAAAGAAATATCCTATATTCCAACTTGTGAAAGGAAAACAAATGTATCCCGGTGGTTTGCTACAACCATTGGAAATTCCCAAGTGGAAATGGGACTGAGTGTCCATGGATTTCATTGATGGATTGCCCCATTAAATGTGTGGCTATGAAAGCATTTAGGTGATCGTTGATGGATTAACTAAATCAGCTCAATTTATTCTTGTGAAAGCAAAGCTATCTTCTTCTTATTTGGAGGATCTCTATATTCATGATCTTATTAGACTTCACAGTCTACCAAATGCCATTGTATGCGATCGTGGTCCTGTCTTTGCCGGTGTATTTTGGAGGAGTTTGCAAAAACTTTGGGTTTAAAGTTGAACCTTAACACTGTTTTCACCCTCAATATGTTGGCTAGATCGAGCGAGTAACCGTACTCTTTAGGATCCCTTGCATTCGTGTATTGATTTTAGAGGCTCATGGGAAGATTTCATATCTCTTGTGGAATTCGCCTATAATAATAGCTTTTAATCTAGTATAGGCATGGCTCCTTTTGAAGCTCTCTATAGAAGGCCTTGTAGATCACCTTCTTGTTGGTTGGAAACCAGTGATCAATTTTTTTTGGGCCCGAAATTAGCCAATGAGACTTGGAAAAGATGGAAATAATTCGAAAAAGATTGAAAGAAGCTCAAGATCGGCAAAAAACTTAGGCGATAAAAGGAGAAGAGATTTGGAATTTTTGGTTGGAGATTTTGTTTTTCTCAAAGTTTCACTTATGAAGGGTGCATTGAGACTTGAAAAAGCAGGCAAGTTAGCCCTTATATTCATAGGTCCATTTCTTATCACTAAAAGAATTGAAAATTTAGCTAATTGTCTAGAATTGCCTTGCTATCTTTTCGGTATTTATAATGTTTTTCATGTTTCTCAATTAAGAAAATGCTTCCTGATCCTAAGGCTGTTATAGAGCATCATCATTTGAAGGATCCAAGTATTGAACCACGCTTGTCTTGTACTCTTGTACTTATTTGTGTTGTTGCTTCTAAAATCAAAATACTAAGAAATAAAGATATACGCTTGTTAAGGTCCAATGATGTAATGATATAAGGGGTTGTTCATGGGAGACTAAGGTCGAGATGCAATGGTTATTTCCTATGTTGTTTAAGAAGCATCCCTAACTCGAGGTATGTTTTATCATTTTCATTCTTAGATAGAACTCTTTCGATACGGTTGTGAAACTTTTTCCATAATCAAATATGTGGATGAAATTATTTGTAGAGGGGGAGATCTGTAATAGCCCGTCTTTTTGTCATAATTTATTGAATTTTACAAATGTTTTCATTTAATAAAATCAGACAATTTTCTATTTGATAGTTTAGACACATTTGACATAAAATTTAAATTTTAATGAATTTAAGTAAACTGTATGGCATTGTAATCAGTGCACTGAATCAAGCAAATGTCTTATGTTATTTCAATAAACGGACGGACAAAAGCGGTCATTGCATGCACTAATCGAATCCATAAATGGACCCATATATACACAAAATTATATACATTCTCTCATGCAACACATAATCTTACGTGTTCACATAAACGAAAAGAATTAGAAAATGTAGCAAATGAATCAATACTTGTCAAGTGGAGCAACGCATAGCATCATTCTAGAGTATATGCATGTATAAGAACAAAACACATAAAATCAAACCAAAAACAAAATCAGAAAATACCCACTCTTATTTCGGCATAACTTTATCTATACTAAACCAAATCTTCTGATCTTTTTTTCTATTGAAAAGTGGCTAAATAATGAAAGACTTTCATGTTGACCACTTTTGATAATTCATAGAGTAGCTTAGATGAAAATCAGTGGGAAGCGAGTTGCTCTGCTGGCCCATACTTTCAACTCAAAAATTGTTACTTCACTTGAAAAATTCTTAACTAATTATCTACAACTCCAAATCCAAATTTGGACCATCCTTATGATGTTATAAATAAATTGGAAAAAAATTATGTGCTAAATCAAAGTGCAATGGGGTAAAAAAATGAACATAAAGTGGTTATATTATTTCTTAAATTATATATTATGCATTTTCTAGTTCTTATCTCATCCTTCCATTGTGCCAAACCAGGTGCTAGAAATAGCATTTTGGCTACTATCTTGCATTAAGAAATGCCAAATGGCTATTGGCACCTAGTGCCGAACCCACCTGGTCTGGACTCTGGCCAAACCCACTTGGTCCAGCCCGTATGGGACTGGACCTACCGGACCTACTTGGTCCCGCCCTTTTGAGGCTGGGTCCACCCGTTTCGGTCCTCTCGGAGCTGGACCTACCTGGTTCGGCATTTGGGATTCCAAGGTCTGGATGGGTGATTGAAGGAAGTTATCACGATAGTATTCAACTAGCATCCCAAAGCAGTGGAACAACATTAAGGTTGAACCAAATTTCAAGTAAAGGAGGTTGAATCAAAGCCTAGAAGCCATATATTCAGCCGCCTCTCCTCATAACCTCACTCTATAAATGCTAGGCATATGGCATCATAAAGAGGGATAGAGAGAAAATAATGAAGCTTCCATCAACAATGAAAGACAACTCAAAGAGAGAAAATCCTTAGTCATAACAACAAATTTATTCATATTCAAAGCTTGTACTTGTAATCAGATATGAAAGAGAATAACAAAGGAACATTGTTTCGGCACTATGACGGACCTGGTGAGTCCGGCCTAAGGCCGGACCGGGTGTCCGGTCCCAAAGGGCCGGACCTGTGTGGGTCCGACCCTCCTAGGGTGGACTAGGCTATCTGGCCCGATGAGGCCGGACCCACCTGGTCCGACACACTGCTGGACCAGCACCCGGTCCGGCACATGCCGGACTGGATTATTGGTCCGGGACATGCCGGGCCGAACCCGGCCCGGCATAGTGCCGGACCAAAACCGATCCGGCACAATGCTGGACCAAACCTGGTCTGGCACAACCGACTTGGTCCGGCTCCCGGACCAGGGACCGCCTAGCCCGGTACCCAAGTGCCGGACCGACCTAGTCTAGCCCCAGGCCGGCTCCGCCTGGTCCGGACCCTGGCCAAACCCACTTGGTCCAGCCTTTCTGGGGCTGGACCCACCGGACCTACCTGGTCCAGCCCTTCTGGGACTAGATCCACCCGTTTCTGCCCTTCTGGGGGTGTACTAACCTGGTTCAGCATTCAGGATTCCAAGGTGGGGATGGGCGACTGAAGGAAGCTGTCATGATAGTATTCAACTAGCATCACGGAGCAGTAGAACAACAGCAAGGTTGAACCAAATTTCAAGTGAAGGAAGGTTGAACCAAAGCCTATAAGCCATGTACGCAGTTGCCTCTCCTCACAACTTCACTCTATAAATACAAGGAATATGACATCATAAAGAGGGATGGAGGGAAAATAGTGAAGCTTCCATCAACAATGGTAGACAACTCAAAGAGGGGAAATCCTTAGTCCTAACAACAAATTTATTCATATTCAAAGCTTGTACTTTGTGACAACCCAGAATTTTTGGATATTTGAAATTGAAATATTTAATTGATTTTAAATATTTGAAAGTTAGTTTAACTTGAATTTCAAATATCACTATTTATCGGATAATTTAAATATACTGAATTTAATAATTGGAAATTGGGTAAATTGTTGAATCTAGAGTTTGAGCTTGTTAAAAATATTTCAAAGGATTATAAAATTTATATTGGCAATACCGAAGATAATAAAAGTGATAGAATCGAATTTAAAGATGATTAGTTTAGTTTTTAAAATATATCTTTTAAATCGATATTTAAAAATAGCCTTCCGAGACACAGTCTCGGAATTCAACGAAACCAGTTTCATTGGATCCGTAATGATGTATTATTATCGTATTTCAATTTTTGTATCGTTTTGGGTTGTTATGTGGCCATACGATATATAAACACGGTGAAATTTATATCGAAAATTTAATATAATAATTGGATCCAAAAAGCTATCTTCTCCATAGGATCGAATTAGGACTCAAAACATTTTCAATCGTATTTGTTATAGGGGTACAACGTTTTAAACGTCCAGCGGCATGCCTCGATAGGGGGTCAAGATTTTTAACTCGAGTTTGAGACTTTTGAATTCAGATTCAAATTATAATTATATATTGCCCAGTCAAAAACAAATCATATCAAAACTTTTTCAATCACTGTAGCCTTCTTTTGCACGCCACCTGTTGTTCAATATCACATCTTGCCCCCTCTTCTCCTTTTTATCACGCGACTTTTTTTCCTCGGTTAAAACATTTTTAACGAGATAAAACAAAAGCAAAAAAAAAAAAAAAGAATGGCCGCCTTCATATTCTTTTCATTCCACTTCATTATAAATCAAATTCCATCTTCAGTTCTTATCAAAACCAATCGTGCCTTCCTTTTATATTCAAATGATCATTCGAGACGAAGATAGGAACGAACGAAATTTAAAATCGTTCGAAAACAAGAATCGAATCAAAATCTCGAGCCTCCGCAACCCTCAACTTCGTGTCCTCAGGCGATTCTCGAATTGAAATAGAAAGACCCTGTGAATTCTCGAAATCTCGACGCTCGAGGTGGAACGGGTAAGTGAGATTTTAAAACTCCAATATGGTTTGATCCGCATTTGTTAACCTCTGTTATTCGAATTGATACAATCATCTTGGTGTCGATGCATGTTGGCGGTGGAATGGATATTGTGTGGCGCTGGGGGGATTCATCCATGGCCTGTCGATTCGAGCGACTTCACGATGGTGTAGAGGGATTGTCGAAGTTTGGGTTCTTATTTTTTTCTTTGATGTAAGGTATATCTTCTTTTTTTATTTTATTTAATAAGGTATATATAGATTAGGTATGCATATATATAATACATCTATTTACTATTTAAGATTTAAAAATAAATATAGGGATTTTAAAATGTTGGAGTAATTTATAAAAGTAGATTTTTGAAATCTATAATTTTATTTTTTAGTGTGTGTAGTTTCAAAAATAAAATAAGAAAATAAAAGGGTATATATATACACATTTTAATTTTGCTAGTTATTTTTTTAAATAATATATTATAGTGATTAACTTATTTAATTATTTTAGTCACGTAATGAAATTTACTAAAGGAAAGTTAGTTTAAATTAAATTATCTGTTAAATAAATTAAATGGAAATTGATTGTTTGATTCTTTTCAAATGTTAATAAACCGTATAATGTGTATGCAAGGTCAGAAATCGTGTAGAGACAAGCAGGTTTGGATCGGATTGCAAGACAAAAATCAAAGGTGAGTTAATCTCACTCATTTGGATTACCGTTAATTTAAATAGTTAAATTTAAATTATTGGATTGATTGCTTGAATTGATGATTTATTATCAGTTTGGATATGGTATATTATATATAGTAGTATATATATATGTTGGAGCGAATGATATTCCTGCATTGTATAGCGGATGAGACCCTACGCCCCCCGCATAATAGCGGATGACCCTTTATACCGCGACATCCCCCTCGAAGTGGGATTGGTATTTTATATTATGCTAACATCTGTGGACGCAGGGAAACAGGTTGGAGGGATCCAACTGGATTCCTCAAAACGTTGAATTTATTTTATATTCAGCAATGTGACTTATTTAATGATCTGTGATAGATTATATTGATTATATTGGGGATTGAAATTATTGAATGCTATGCTTGGCTGAACATATATGTGTGTATTTTGAGAAATGGAAATATATATATATATATATATATAAAGTTTGGATTTTTAAAAAAAATGAAAAGGAAAATTTCAAGCAAATAATTATTGGGAATTGGATAAAATGAGTAATAAATTTTAAAGGGAATTTAAACGAGGAAATCGGTTTGAAATCGATTTAGTGTTTTGGAAACTGTGATTTAAAGGAAAATAAGAAATGAAAATTTGTAAACTGGTTTATAAATGAAGAGGGATATTTACCGGTGGATAAATATGAAAGTATAGATTTCAGTGGAATTTATAAGAAAAGGTGCAATTCGTTTTAAAATAAAAGGTGATTTCATTTTTAAAAGTTGGAAAGTATATTTTTCCTGGAAAACTAAGTATATTTTCAAAGAAAAGATTTCGAAGTACAAACTAGAAGATTAAAAAAATTGAACGTTTTAGAAAATTTATTATTTTTAAGAGAAAAGTAAATATTTGTTTAAGTTAAATATGGTAGTTAATTATTATTTTTGGTAAATTAGTATTATGATTTTTAAATAGGAATTTTAACATAAATATTTGATATAATAACTTTATTTTATAAGGAAATTTTGGTTTAAGTTTTACTCAGAAACTCTTATCAATTTCTTAAGTATCATTTATATTTACGTAATTTTAGTAGTCTTAATGTAAATAATTTAAGTATATACTTTTGAAAGTGATTATAAGGAGATGGAAATGTGTTTTAAAAATAAAAAGTGGTTTCATTTTTAAAGTGATGAAGAAAATTACGAGATTGGGAGGTAAATTAAATTGGGATAAATCGAGTATGATTTATAAAGGATTTTATGGGTTATACTGAAATGGAAGTGTATTTCCCTGTAAAACCAAGTATATTTTCAAAGGAGATTTATATATAAGTGGTACGGCACGCGCGAAACGCGTGATGATGACATACATTTCACGTGTGAATTTTTTTTTACAAATTGTATACGTTTAATTTCATCGAAAAAATATGATTCACACAAATATTTAACAATATTTTCACGTTAAAATGATATGCAAATTAGTTTTAATTATACTTCTTAATTACAACATCTAGTTTTATCTTAGTTTGAATTTTTATTTCAATTATTAATTAATAAAGAATGAACTTATTTTTTTAGTAGTTTGAATTTTTATTTCTATTATTAATTAATAAAGGACGACTTTGAAAAAAATATTATTTGTTGGATCCTATTTTTAAGTGAAATTAAGATTTCAATAATATATAGTTAGATGTTTTGAATTGGTAAAGAAAACTTATCTGTTAGATCCTATTTTTAAGTAATATTAATATTTAATAACATTGTAGAGGGACATTTTTGGTAGTTGACGTTTACACCAAAAAAGTGTGACACCAAAGGTATTACAACTATTATTAAAGATATATATAAGTTAGAAGTTTAAAGTTATTTAAAAAGAATGTTTTAGGAAAAATTTGATTTAATCGTTTTAACATTTTAAGTAAATATTTATTAAGTTAATTATAGAAGTATTTTAAAGGTTTAATTAGTATTTGATTAAAAAGATGGTTGTTAAATATTTATACTCTATCTAATAGTTTATTCTAAAATTAGTTTTGGCTTAAGTTTTATATGATAAACTATTATAAAATTTCATAGCTAGTATTTTAAGAGAAGTGTTTTAAGTAGTTTTTATTTTAAATGTTTAGAGTATATATATCTTTGGATAAAATGATTTAAATTATTTAAAAATCCAAGTATTAAGATTTGGTGTTTTTAGTAGAAATAAAATAGTTGTTTGGATGTTTGTTTTAAATTTGATAGTTAAATAACTGACTATCAATATTAGCCAATGCGCTGATCGTTTCGAAGAGAACGGGATCGGGATTAATTTCCCAAAAACCATTTCAATCCGGTTTGAATGTTTTCGTGAGGAAGACAAGAGCTTGAATTCGAAGATGGAACAATGAAATGCAAGGGTAATCACTACTAATCCTGAGAGTGATTCCAAAATGGATGTACTAGGAGTAGTGCCTTCGGTTCCGTTCGAACCGAGAACGGACTTGTATGGACAAATGCTATTAGAACATCATTAGGGGGACGATGAGCATTCTAAGTGAATGTGTGCTAAAAAGGTAATGCATAGCTCGAGTCTCATCAACCGGGAATGGCTAAAATAGGGGAGGTGCATCAAGGCTAAGTGGCTAGCAACCAATTAGGGTAAGGACATCCCTGTCTAGATGTCCTTTTTTATTCGGCTGTATAGGCAGTTGCTGATCCCAACCGCGGGGTAATCTTATTCAGACTATCCAGTAAGGGGTAGCTCTGGTCATGTGTTGTAGGGGATCATGGTGGATCCTCGGTACTCTGATTTAGACCGGGTACTGTGATAGCCGATACCCCGGTAACCCTGCCATTGTATGTAATCCAATATCCAATAAGCGCACGTACTGTTTTGATTGTGCCCAACTATTGCTGGAACATGAGATGCAAGCATTTCAGCTATATTCTATTTTACTTTCTATAGACACTATTATAATATCAGACGGATTTGATAAAAAAATTGTTATAGTGAAGTAAAAACACGACACGTTTATTTGTGGCGTGATCTTACGAGATACCTTTGATTTCAAAGGATTTTTGAAAACTTTAATAATCCAATTGAGTGTGTTTTCTCACGCAGGTTTTCCAGACTGACTCGGGTATTATTTCACTATAATGCTCAGGTCAGACCGAGTATTATAGAGTACAGATTTTGGATGGACTGCTATGGAGCTCAGGGGATGTGCCGGATGGCGGGATGTATCACACGTACTTGATGTATATTTCGTTGTGCAGTAAGCTGTGTATTCAGTTGTGTGGGGACAAGTTAATATTACTGTCGAGTATTTTTCTATTGATTGTGTTGTACTCTGATGATGTAACGTATAAAACAGATATAGTTCTTTTTGTATAAAGATCGGTCATTCATCAATTATGTATTGTCCCGTTGTGATTGTGAGATTCTGATACTGTTTTCTATTTATTTTTTTACCTCCTTTTTCTTTCCCTAACGGTCTGGTTTTATGGCATTCGATTGTTTGGCATTTAATACAGTGGACATATTGATGTCGAATTTTCGGACTTTGAAAAATCGGGTCGTTACACTTGGTATCAAAGCAAAAGGTTAAGTAAGAACCTTGGCCCTGGTGGGATTACTCATTATAAATAGAGTTCGTAGTACTCTAGAATGAGTTTAAGTGTACTACTAGATATGAGAGCATATTTTTTAGTGAATATAATTTTTTATATTATGTTGATTCGTTTATTAAGTAGTTTAAGGAATCTGGTCAATACGAGTAATTAACGTTATTGATAGGGATCACTAAACACTTGAATAGAACAATTCAACATAGTATTGTTTTAAATAGGGTAGATGAAATAATTTTGCCCAAATTAATTTTGTATATATGAAAGAAATAATTTTCCATAAATTATTAAAGCTATATATGGTTGCTTGGTTGTTAGGAAGTGATAATATTAAATTATTATCATTGGTTAAGTGAAAATTGAACAAGAATTGAAATTATAACCGAAAGTTAAGAAATATTACTATAACCAGAAAAATAAGAAAAGAATTCATATAACAAAATGGAGTTTGTAAATGGAATTATAAATGTGATTTATAATTGAAAATGAAAAAAAAAATTCCAGAGTAATATTGGATTGAAAGGATTTGGAATTCGAAATTTTGAAAATTAAATTCCTTTGAGTTTGAAAATGTTTTTCAAAGGCTATGGAGAAATAATAGTGATATTATTTGGGAAATATTTTTGAATTAAATACGAAATCTAGTGAGATTTGAAATTTAAAAATATTTGAATATTTTAAAAAGAGTAAAAGCATAGAACTCTTTTCGGTTGCTGAAAAATAACTTCGGTGATGACTGCAACATCATCGATGTTCATTTTCGAGTTTTCAAGAGAGGGATCGCTACCCATATGTCTTGAATTGGTTTTTGTTGCAAAAATTAGGTTTGATTTTGGAATGCAACGTATAATTTGGTTTGGGTATATATGATTTCAATTTTTTTTTTGAATATTTAAGAAATTGTTTAAAACTTTGCAAGTAAATTGGAAATGTTAATGGAATATAAATAAGTTTGATAACTTATAAGATTTGAAATTTGTTAGAATAGAAAAATTTAAGTTTAAAGAAGAGTTAAATTAAAATAAGTGTGAAAACGATAAGTCAGAAAGTAAACCAAGTAAAAGAAGTAAAAGTTTGGAAATAAAACTTATATTTAGATTTGAAATTAAATTTGGAAATGAAGTGATGAATAAAATTAGTAAGGTTAACAGATTTGAATTGAATTTGTTGGAAACAAATTAGCTAATGGAACTAATTTAAAGAAATGGTTAATTAAGAATGGGTTTGAGATAAGGTGAATAGAATTCGATATTTAATTTGATTTGGAAATAAATTAAGAATTGAAGATAAAATTGAATTCAGAATGGAGTTGAAAATTGAAGTTAAATGAAAATAGATGTGAAAGCTTAAGTGGTGAAGTGAAAATTAATGTACGAAGTGTATAAACTATTCATATTGAACTTGAGAAAGGGATGGTGAAATTCCTAAGTAAACTTGGGATTGGGAAAATATGCTTAGTTAATATGTGAACGAAGGTTTAATAAGGGTGTGTGAAATAGTGATGGTGAATAAGTGAATGGAAATCAAAATAAATGTGAATAAAAAGAAATTGATATAGCTAATAATCAAATGGAGATAAATATGTAGGATGTACGTATATTATTCTATTCACATAACGAATTGATCCAGCTTCGAGCACAGAATTTCGATATGGTTATATCGATCCGAGTTGGGATTTTTCACTCGATTTTGGACGATGAACCCTGGATATGTATTTTTGGTTGATTCTGGAAATTCTCTATCATAGTAAAAGGCCATGCAAGGAGAATGACGGTTTGTGATCAAGAAACCAGATCTGAGGCCGCACTAGGGAGTCGAGTGAACGATACCAGTCGGAATTGAAATTTTGTGTTCGAGTGAGCGATCAGATTTGGTATTGCATATGGATGATATGTATGCATCGTACGGACTTGAATGAAATGAATATTGAAACTTGTAAAGAAATGTATAATGATTTTAAATTCTATGATTGGATATTATTGCTAGGTGAGGTACGGGTATTTAAAAGCAAAGGAAATGAATGTTTGTGATCTCAAGAATAAAATTGTATTGCCCGACAAAAAGATATGTATTTAAATTGTCATATGGAATTTGATGGTTTTCTAATCTAGCCACTTGGCATTTTGTTTTCTTTTGAAATTTGAAGGGCCGTAGAGGCATTTTGTAGTTGTGCCGAACTAGACGTACAAAGGAGACGCTGGCAAAAAATTTCGAAAATTTAGGGAGTTGGTAAAATTTTGAGGAATTTTGATAGTTTAAAATTTGGTTTTAAATTAAAATTTGAAATGTTTGAGTAAGTAATATTGTTTGGAAGTTATGGATGAGTTTGAAAAGTTAGTAAGAGTAAAAGTAGGTCTTTTATAAAAAGATGGTTGGTAAGTTGTTGAACTATTTGGATTGTGAAATAGTTAACGGGTTATGGACCATTCCTCTTAACTAGTACTTTCGGGGACGAAATTCTTTCAAGGGGGGAGGAATGTGATGACCCAGAATTTTTTGATATTTGAAATTGGAATATTTAATTGATTTTAAATATTTGAAAGTTAGTTTAACTTGAATTTCAAATATCACAGTTTATTGGATAATTTAAATATATCGAGTTTAATAATTGAAAATTGGGTAAATTATTGAATCTAGAGTTTGAGCTTGTCAAAAATATTTCAAAGGCTTATAAAATTTATAATGGCAAGTGAAGATAATAAAAGTGATAGAATCAAATTTAAAGGTGATTTGTTCAGTTTCGAAAATATACCGTTTAAACCAATATGTAAAAACAGCCTACCGGGTCACAGTCTCGAAATTCAACGAAACTAGTTCCATTGGATCCGTAATAGTGTATTATTATCGGATTTCAATTTTCATATTGTTTTGGGTTTTTGTGCGGCCATACGATATATAAACGCGTTGAAATTTATATCGAAAATTCAATATAATAATTGGATCCAAAAAGCTATATTCTCCACACGATTGAATTAGGACTGAAACCTTTTCCATCGTGTTCGTAATAGAGGTATAACATTATAAACGCCTTGCGACATGCCTTGATAGGGGCCGAGATTTTTAACTCGATTTCGAAACATTTGAATACCAATTTATATTATAATTGTATATTGTGTCCAGTCAAAAACAAATCATATCAAAACTTTTTCAATCACTGTAGCCTTCTTTTGCACACCACATGCTGTTCAATATCACATCTTGCCTCCTCTTCTCCTTTTTATCACGCGATTTTTTTCCCTCGGTTAAAACATTTTTAACGAGATAAAAAAAGTACAAAATAAAAAAAATAGCCGCCTGCATATTCTTTTCATTCCTCTTCGGTATAAATCAAATTCCCTCTTCAATTCTTATCAAAACCAATCGTGCCTTCCTCTTATATTCAAACGATCTTTTGAGACGAAGATAGGAACGAATGAAATTAAAATCGTTCAGAAACAAAAATCGAATCAAAATCCTGAGCCTCCGCAACCCTCAATTTTGCATCCTCGGGCGATTCTCGAATTGAAATTGAAAGACCCTGTGAATTCTCAAAATCTCGACACTCGAGGTGAAATGGGTAAGTGAGATTTTAAAACTTCGATATAGTTTGATTCGCATTTGTTAATCTCTGTTATTCGAATTGATACGATCATCTTGCTGTCGATACATGTTCGCGGTGGAATGGGTATTGCGTGGCGCTGGAGGGATTCGTCCATGGCCTGTTGATTCGAGTAACTTCGCGATGGTGTAGAGGGATTGTCGAAGTCTGGGTTCTCTTTTATTTTTTCTTTGTTGTAAGGCATAACTTCTTTTTTATTCTATTTAATAAGGTATATTTAGATTAGATATGTATATATATAATACATCTATTTACTGTTTAAGATTTCAAATAAATATAAGGATTTTAAAATGTTGGAGGAATTTATAAAAGTAGTTTTTTTGAAATCTATACAAAAAAAATTAGTGCATGTAGTTTCAAAAATAAAATAATAAAATAAAACGTTGTATACATACACATTTTAAATTTGCTAGTTATTTTTTTATCTAATATATTATGGTGATTAACTTATTTAATTATTTTAGTCGCTTAAAGTAATTTATTAAAGGAAAATTAGTTTAAATTAAATTATCAGTTAATTAAATTAAATGGAAATTGATTGTTTGATTTTTTTTCAAATGTTAATAAACCGTATAATGTGTATGCAAGATCTGGAATCGTGGAGGAACAATCCGGTTTGGATCGGATTGCAAGACAAAAATCAAAGGTGAGTTAATCTCACTCATTTGGATTACCGTTAATTTAAATAGTTAAAATCTAAATCATTGGATTGATAGCTTGAATTGATGATTTGTTATCAGTCTGGATGTGGTATATTATATATAGTAGTATATACATAAATATATTGGAGTGATTGATATTTCCGCATTATATAATGGATGAGACCATATGCGCCCCGCATAATAGCGGATGACCTTTTATACGGCGATATCCCCCTCGAAGTGGGATTGATATTTTATATTGTGCTAACATCTGTGGGTGTAGGAAAACAGGTTGGAGAGATCCAGCTGGATTCTTCAAAACGTTGAATTTATTCTATATTCAGCGGCGTGATTTATTTGATGATCTGTGATAGATTATATTGATTATATTGGGGATTGGAATTAATGAATGCTGTGCTTGGCTGAATATATATATATATATATATATATATATATATATATATATATATATATATGGGTATTTTGAGAAATGGAAAAATATATTTATAACGTTTGGATTTTTAAAGGAAATGAAAAGAAAACTCTTAAGTAAATAATCATTAGAAATTGGATAAATCAAGTAATGATTTTTAAAGGGAATTTAAACCAGGAAATCGGTTTGAAATCGATTTAGTGTTTTGGAAACTTTGATTTAAAGGAAATTGAGAAATGGATATTTGTAAATTGGTTTATAAATAAAGTGGAATATTTATCAGTGGATAAATTTGAAAGTATAGATCCCGGTGGAATTTATAACAAATGATGCAATTCATTTTAAAATAAAAGGTGATTTCATTTTTAAAAGTTGGAAAGTATGTATTTCCTGGAAAACTAGTTATATTTTCAAAGAAAAGATTTCAAAGTATAAACTAGAAGTTTAAAAATGTTTTTATGAATGTTTTAGAAAATTTATTATTTTAATTATTTTTAAGACAAAAGCAAATATTTGTTTAACTTAATTATTGTAGTTAATTAATTTTTTGAGGTAAATTAGTATTATGATTTTTAAAAAGGAAATTTAACATAAATATTTGATATATTAACTTTATTTTAAAAGGAAATTTTGGTTTATGTTTTACCTAGAAACTCTTATAAATTTCTTAAGTACCATTTTTATTTAAGTAATTTTAGTAGCCTTAATGTAAATAATTTGAGCATATATTTTTGATAGTGATTATAAGGAGATGGAAATGTGTTTTAAAAATAAAAGTTGTTTTATTTTTAAAGTGGTGAAAGAAATTTACGGGATTGGGACGTAAATTAAATTGGGATAAATCGATCAGGATTTATAAAGGATTTTATGGGTTATACTGAAATGGAAGTGTATTTTCCTGTAAAATCAAGTATATTTTCGAAGGATATTTTTATATATATAAGTTGGAAGTTTAAAGTAATCTAAAAGGAATGTTTTAGGAGAACTTTTATTTAATCGTTTTAACATTTTGAGTAAATATCTATTAAGTTAATTATAGAAGTATTTTAAAGATTAACTTGTATTTGATTTAAAAGATGGTTATTAAATATTTATACTCTATCTAATAGTTTACTTTAAAATTAGTTTTGGCTTAAGTTTTACATGAGAAATTATTATAAAATTTCATAATTAGTATTTTAAATAAAGTCTTTTAAGTAGTTTATATTTTAAATGTTTTAGAGTGTGTGTGTGCGTGTATCTTTGGATAAAATGATTTAACTTATTTGAAAATCTAAGTATTAAGACTTGGTGTTTTTCAGTAGAAATAAAACAATTGTTTGGATGATTGTTTTAAATTTGATAGTTAGATAACGGACTATCAATATTAGCCAATGCGTTGATCGTTTCAAAGAGACCGGGATCAGGATTAATTTCCCGAAAACCACTTCGATCCGGTTTGAACGTTTTCGTGAGGAAGACAAGAGCTTGAAGTCGAAGATGGAGCAGTGAAGTGGAAGGGCTAATCGCTACTAATCCTGAGGGTGATTCCAAAATGGATGTAGTAGGAGTAGTGCCTTCGGTTCCGTTCGGACCGGGAACGGACTTGTATGGACGAATGCTATCAGAACATCGTCAAGGAGACGATGCGCATTCTAAGTGAACGTGTGCTAAAAGTTAACACATAGCCTCTAGCCTCATCAATCGAGAATGGATAAAACAAGGGAGGTGCAGCGAGGCTAAGTGGCTGGCAACCAATTAGTGCAAGGTCATTCCTATCTAGATGTCCCTTTTATTCGGCTGTATGGACGGTTGTTGATCCCAACTGCATGGTGATCTTATTCGGACTATCCAGTAGGGGTAGCTCCGGTCTTGTGTTGCAGGGGATCTAGGTGGATCCTCGATACTCTGATCTAGTTCACGTACTGTGACGGACGGTACCCCAGTAGCCCTGTCATTGTATGCAATCCAATCTCCAATAAGCGCCTATACGATTTTGATTGTGCCCAACTATTGCTGGAATGTGAGATGCAAGCATTTCAGCTAGATTCTATTTTACTTTCTATAGAAACTTTTATAGTAGGGGCATTCCACCAGAAGGAAACTTTGTAGTCCAATTAGTTTCTAGGACACAAATCCACAGAAATTAATTTCAAGGCCAAAGTCAGCAGAATAATTACTTTTAAAGACAAAGTCTACGGTCCAACTACTTTCAAGGACATAAGGTTTTTAAGCCTTAGAAACTAATTATTTTGCATTTTGTTCTTAAAAGTAATTATCTCAGTTTTGTGTCCTAGAAACTAACTGCGCTTGCAAAAGAGGCCCTTATGACTAATTTCCACTTTATGATATCAGACGTTTTTGATAAAAATGATTTGGTTATCGTAAGGTAAAAACCCGACATGTTTACTTGTGGCGTGGTCTTATGAGATACCTTTGATTTCAAAAGATTTTCGAAAACTTTAATAATCCAATTGAGTGTGTTTTCTCACGCTGGTTTACTAGACTGGCTCGGATGTTATTTTATATAATGCTCGGGTCAGACCGAGTATTATAGAGTACAAATTTTGGATGTACTGCTATGGAGCTCAGGGGATGTGCTGGATGGCGAGACGTATCATACGTACTTGATGTATATTCTGCTGTGCAGTAAGCTGTGTATTCAGTTGTGTGGGGACAAGTTAATATAACTGTCCTATATTTTGCTATTGATTGTGTTGTATTCTGATGATGTAACGTATAAAACAAATATAGTTCTTTTCGTATAAAGATTAGTCATTTATCTATTATATATTGTTCCGCTACGATTGTGAGACTCTGATGTTGTTTTTTATTTCTACTTCTACCTCCTTTTTCTTTCCCTTACGGTCTGGTTTTCTGGCATTCGATTGTTCGGCATTTAATACAGTGGACGTATTGATGTCGATTTTTCGGGCGTTGAAAAATCAGGTCGTTACATACTTGTAATCAGATATGAAAGAGAATAAAAGAGGAACATTGTTCCGGCACTGTGCCGGACCTGGTGGGTCCGGCCTGGGGCTGGGCCAGGTGTCCAGCCATAGGGGGTTGGACCTGTGCGGGTACAGCCCTCCTAGGCCAGACCACGCTGTCCGGCCCTACGGGGCCGAACCCACCCAGTCCAACACAAACCAAACCAGAACCGGTCTGGCACAACAGACCTGGTCCGGCACTGCCGGACCAACTTCCTTGTCTGGCTGCCAGACTAGGGACCACCTAAGATGATACCCTTGTGCTAGACTCACCTGGTCCAGCCCTAGACCGGACCCGCCTGGTACGGATCCTGGCTTAACCCACTTGATCCAGCCCTTCTGGGGCTGGACCCCCGAACCTATCTGGTCCAGCCCTTCTGGGCCTGGATCCACCTATTTATGTCCTTCCAGGGCTTGACGTACCTGGTTCAACATTCGGGATTCCATGGTGGGGATGGGCGACTGAAGGAAGCTATCAGGATAGTATTCAACTAGCATCTTAGAGTAGTGGAACAACAACAAGGTTGAACCAAATTTCAAGTGAAGGAAGGTTGAACCAAAGGCTAGAAGCCATGTACTCAACTGCCTCTCCTCACAAGCTCACTCTATAAATACTATGCATATGGCATCATAAAGAGAGATGGTGAGAAAATAGTGAAGCTTGGAAGACAACTCAAAGAGAGAAAATCCTTAGCACTAACGACAAGTTTATTCATATTCAAAGCTTGTACTTGTAATCAAACATGAAAGAGAATAAAAGAGGAACACTGTTCCGTCACTGTGCCGGACCATGTGGGTCCGGCTTGGTGCCGGACTAGGTTTCTAGTCCTAGAGGGCCGAAACTATGCGGGTCTGGCACAGTGATGGACCAGCACCTGGTACGGCACATGCCGTACCCGATTATTGGTCCGGCACATGCTGGACCGACCCGGTCTAGCACGGTGCTAGACCAAACTTTGTTCGGCACAACCGACCTGGTCCGGCTTCCGAACTAGGGACCACCAAGTTTGGCACCCTAGTTTTAGACCCACCTTGTCTGGACCCAGGCCGGACCTGCCTTGTCCGGACCCACTTGGTCTAGCCTTTCTGGGGATGGACCCACCGGACCTACCTGGTCTAGCCATTTTGGGCTGTATCCACCTGTTTCTATCCTTTCGGGAATGGATCTACCTAGTCCGACATTCGGAATTCCAAGGTCGGTATGAGCGACTGAAGGAAGCTATCAGGATAGTATTCAACTAGCAACCCAGAGCAGTGGAACAACAGCATGGTTGAACAAAATTTCAAGTGAAGGAAGGTTGAATCAAACCCAAGAAGCCACGTACTCAGCTGCCTCTTCTCACAACCTCACTCTATAAATACTAGACATATGGCTTCATAAAGAGGAATGGAGAGAAAATAGTGAAGCTTCCATTAACAATGGCAGACAACTCAAAGAGAGAAAATCCTTAGTCCTAATAACAAGTTCACTCATATTTAAAGCTTGTACTTGTAATCAGATATAAAAGAGATAATAAAAGAGTAATAGTGGATGTGGGCACATTCATGCCAAACCACTATAAATTCTGTGTCTTTTTACATTTCAGTCCTTTATTTATTCTTTATTGCAAACTATTGATTTTCTACCATATACACTCGCAACTAAAATTCATCAAACTATAGTTATATACTACAAACAGTATCCACATCCCTACTACAATGTCTTGGAGGTGCTTACCCTTTTTGTGCAAACACATTGATTCTTGATGATACAGAAAGCTGATTCAAAGGCTTACAATTTTAAAATGTTAATGCTTCCCCAATTCGATCATTCTTAGGTCAATAAATTAGTTACAATATCAGCCATAATTACTATTTGTTTTTACTAAATGCTCAAACTGAAATCCCTTACAGTATTTCAAGCATAACTTCCTGAACATTGAAAAGATTATGGTGATACATTTTCTCTTAGAAAGATTACTCAATTATCTACATCTCATATTTGTATCACAATCCCTTGATTCAAAAGACATGAATACTAGTTACAATGTAGGTTAAGTTCTCTTCTTGATGTTAAGATGGATTTGTGCCCTAACTCTCCTCGATATTTTATGCATAATTTTTGGTAGATTAAGGGATTTTTATGAAAATTAGTTTTCTAGAAAACTAATGAAAATATATACAACTTTGTCAAATGTCATCTTTTTATTTCGGAAGATTATTGATGGAAAACCTAGTTACAAACATAGCTAAAATTTCTTGTCTGTTGCAACAATCTAGTCCAAATGCCTTTCAGTAATTTATATGTAACTTCTTGTGTACTTAATGGATTTTGATGATTTTGTTCTTCTTAGAAAGTTAATTCAAATATTTACAACTTTCATGTTGAACGCATTTAAATTTTTTGAACACAAGTGGATCAGAAATATGTTGCGAACTCTTGGTCAAGCTCTTCTGAAATTTACATTTCCTAACCTAAACAGTGTTAGTAATTTGATCATATCTCCTTCATTTTTGATCAGATTTCGAAGTTTTTGCATTTTTCAGAAAGCTGAACTAAGGACTAACAACTTTCATGTTGAATACTTTCGAATATTTTGATCTTAGCTGCTTTGAAAACATGTTTCGAAACAACGTTTTCCGTTATTCAATATGTGAAGTCGGTTAAAGCTCCAATCTTTGCTTCTTTGTTGATTTTTCTTGAACTATTCTTTCTTGATTGCTGCATTTTAGTTCATGTGTCAGGTTTAGTAAAAATTCCCCTTAGTTAATTATAGTGCATTTAATGGTAAGTGTTTGTTTAATTTGATGTTTAATTTTATTTAAAATTATGTAATCTTAAGATAAAATAATTAACGTAGATAATAGTATAATTCCTTACAAATTATTGTTAATTTTATTTGTATTGTTCTAAAATATTAATGTCTATGGACTATATTAGTCTATTAACATAATACTGAACTTGTTATTTTGAATTTTATCGAAATAATTATGATATTATTACATCATTGACATTGAAAAAAATAATGCTTTTGGAACAAGTAATAACTTAGGCCAGAAGAGCTAATATCCGTTCTATTAGTTAGCTGATTTATCGTAATCATGGAAACCAACCCTTGCCCTAACAGTCAAAGACCGGCCGCATGGCAAGTGTTAATTAATATTAACACAAATGATAGTTTTATCAATCACTGATAATTTCTTTTATCATTGTTTGAGGTTGCGTTAGTACGTCTTCTGACGGCACAATATCATATTTTGCGGGTTTGGACGTGTATTCGTTATAATATATGGTGATACCATGTGATCTTCTTTTTATGGATGGTAGATGGCCGTGATGAGGCAATCACTTTGGTTAGGATAATTATATGCCTTGACAATGACTTTTGACATAAACCAAAAATCGGCGACATGACGCTATAAAATCACATGATCCTGGTTATTTCATGATTAGTCTTTGCACTCTAAAAAATTTAAGTAATTTCCTTTCTGCTGCCTATAATAGAAAACAGGAAGACACCCTTGCTGACTTGGACAATCTAGTATGGCTGTATTTTACAATCTTCCCGCCTTTACGTCCTTATTTTTAACTATTTCCACTTCAACCATTCCCGCCTTCTATTATTTCCTACAGCATTTCCTTCTCCCCACTCTTTTTAACTTCCTAACACTTCTATCACTATACCATTTACCGCTCCTTTTCCTGTACCAATTACATACCTCCTTACCGCATTTACTATCTCATCCTATTCTCCGTCAACAATTACTTCCAACTAAGTTCCTACTTCTTCCGTTTATAATCTTCATGGTCCGCATAGTTTTAGGGCTGTCAATGAGTACTTGAAAAATCTGATATCCGTTCTAATATGTATCCGAAAATTTGAAAAATATCCGTTATCCGAAAAGCGGATACGAATATCCGTTATCCGAATAGCTTTCCGCATACAGATATAGTTACTGTGGTATCCTTATCCGAAAAATATCCGTCTGATTAACTGATGCATATACATATATTTAATTAAAATTATATTTAATTAATATATGAGTTTTTAACTATTTCCTAACCATTTAATGTTACTATGATATAGTTTTTTGCTCATTTATAGTAAAAACAGACAGTTTTAATATTTAATTTTCGAATATTTTTGGATACATATATAGATATTGGTATAAAACAATGTTTTATCATCATATTTATTTATTCCTTGGTTTTTTATGAACATTAGCACAAAAACTGTTTTTTGTTGATCCAAACCTTTTCATTTATACTTTTAATTTATTGATTATGGATGGAGCGGATAACACTACGCCATAGATGACCTTCTGCAACATTTTTGCAAGGTGTTGCTAACTAAAATGTTGCGACAGCTATAAAATTTTGGTCTTACTGCAACGTTGTATTTTTGGTGTTACCTTAGCCATAAAAATGTGTTGCTCTAGCTAAACAAGTGTAACATGATGCAACATTTTTATATAGTGTTGCCATAGATATATTCTAATTAAAAAAATTTAAATTTTTTTACACCTCAGCGATCCACACCACCATTTAAAACAAAATCTCAACCGTCGATTCACACCATCGATCCACACCTTACCAATTTCCATTTCCCGCTTTACTTTTCTTTCTCATTCCTCTCTCTGTGAAAATTAGGGCACACGATTTTTCTTTCTCGTTCCTCTCTGTGAAAACTAGGGCACGCGATTCCAGTTGCTTTGATGCTCTGATTGATCGAATCTAGTGTAAGAAACATTCCTGGTAGCTTGCTCCTTCATTCTCCTTGATTGATTGCTCGAATTGCTTTGACTTCGTCGTCGGGTGCGATGTGATATTATTTGGTATGTTTTCTGCCTTCTGGTTTACTTGATTATTCTCAATTTTGGTTACACTCGCACGCTTTTGCCGATGATGAATTGGGATTTATTTATACGCTTTATTTCCTATAATCTCGAGTTTAATCTTTCTGTTGGACTTTGAGAAATCTGGTATGTTGGATTGCGATGATGTATTGGTATGTTGGATTTTGGTCCACTTGCTTGATTTTGCTTTGCCGATGATGAATTGCGATGTGATATTATTTGGTATGTTGGATTTTGGTTCACTAGCTTGTTTTTGATTTCTGATCTGAGCTTGTTAGCTCCTTCTGCTGCATTTGTTAAACCAGAACTTGAACCTTTGTTAAACTTGTTCACATACCTTTGTACCTTGCTGCATTTGTTAAACCAGAACTTGAAGTATTTGTATTCTGCTGTTCTCTTGAAAACTGCTTCACCTGAAAACTTCTGCATTTTTGAAAATCAGAACTTTGAAAGTGATCTTTGGTTTTATTAAACTGTTGACTAATCTGAACATTGAGTTTTGGTTTCCACGATATATACAAACATATGTGTGTTGAGATTTGTTGGTTTTGCTTGGTCTAGACTGAACTAGTACCATGCTAACCTTGTTCTTTAACATCAACTAATGCTCCAAGTCCTCTGTATATCATATTACTGCCTATGTTTCTCTTGTACATGCCTGATGCATTCACTGTTTTTGCTTGATGGGCTGCCTATGTGTACTGCTGTGTTTCTTGCACTAGCTTGTCTACATTTTTCTGAACCTGGTTCTTGTTTATTTTGTTGGTTGCTTGACCCTGAGTTGAATCCAGTCGATGACTCGGGTTTGACCTTGTGCCGTGTCCATTTTTTTTTGGCTTGTCTACATATCTGGCTACACTTGAGTATGAATTTGCACTTGAGTAGTTGCACTTGAGTAGTTTCTTGTACCAAGCCTTATGATGCATGTATGTTCATCCATGTACATGCATTTCTTGGTCATGTTATGTTGCTTGCTGTGTTAAGTACTACTTTGTGCACTTGGCTTCTCCTTTGTGCATTTTTGCCTGAACTGTTGCTTGCTGTCTTCCATACTGTCTTGTATCCATGTGTTGCATTCATGTTTGGCTTATGCACTTGTGAACAGCTGACTTGTGCATTCACAGGTTGTCCGTGCAAATTTTTGGTCCCTGTCAGAAAAAATATGAAAAGAAACAACCAAAAATACCTGAGGCAAATAATATAACAAAAATATTTTCATTTTCTGTTCGAGTTAAATATTATTTTCCAGATTACTGCTTTTGAATTATATGTGACAGGTATTGAAGACTGGACAGCTGGATAAGTGCTTGAAGACAGAGTCAAATCAAATGTGCTTGAGCTTGAAGACTGGACCCGCTACTCGGCTCGCCTTCGGCTCGGCACTCGGCTCGTCATATATTTGTCAGTGTCGGTGTCTATATAAATTGAAACTGCATATGTAATGAGTGAACTGAGTGATGTAGTGAGGAATATCTGTATATGTGAATATCAGTGTTATATATCATTGAATTGTAAAATAGTGGAGTCAGGAATTTGTACTATTTCAAATGTTGAAATAAAATATTTATTTTTAAATAAATTACTTTTTGAATATCAAATTCTGTGCAATAGCATTTTATTAAATAAATATTTATTTCTATTAAAAAATCAAATATGCTCTACATTGTGGGCCCCACAAATTCAGAAAGTTAATATCTATAGCAACATTTTGGAATGTTGCTACAGACACATATGGATGTTGCTATAGACCCAAATAGGGTTCTACTGCAACAATATTACTTATGTTGCCTTAGATAGTCAAAATGTTGCCTTTGAGGTCTAAGGCAACGGCAAAACTTGCATCACCCGAAAAGTGTTGCCATAGACCTATGGCAACATTTTTTGGGCCTGACCCAACATTTTTTTGTGTTGCAGAAGGCCATTTATGGCGTAGTGTAAATGTCCGATGTCCATCCGTATCCGAAAATTAAACGGATAGGGATATCCAATATTCGAAAATTAAGCGGATACGAATATTCGATATCCGAAAATGATTTGGGACATGGATATGGATATGGTACTATCCATATTGGAAAGTATCCATTGACAGCCTACATAGATTACCTAGACATAAGTATGCTACTAACTTGATTATCGATAAGTGAGGTCACCTTCGTTTTCCTATCTACTCTCCAACTGTATGTTTTTTCTCTAACCCTTTTTCACAATCTTTGCTTGCCTTTCTTCGACCTAACTGTACATGTATGTGTACCCTTTTTTATCTTTCTCCTTTTTCCCCGTTGATGGTATTTTGATTTCTGTGTGAATTAGAATTCCAAACATGAATAAATAGAATATTTTCCAAAAGTGTGTATTTTGGTCAATATGGTCAAAACTTTGACTTTTAAATTTGAAAATTTGAAAATTTTAAATTCTGAATTTTATCTTTTGTTATGAAAGTAAATAAAATTTTAGGAATACTTCTTTTCGTTTCGATGAAATCTGATTTATATTATGGAAGTTATGCCTTTTTAACTTTTGTGTGTAATTTGTTGTATTTAACATTATTGTTTATTTAATTTTATATAAATAATATTTTTGTTTGTCGTGTTCTAATTTATATTTACATGTGTAACATGATGTTATGTATATATTTTAGTTTTAGAAACATTTTTTTATGTGTAATTGAAATTTTCTAATGCCAGTTGTCTTTTATTTACGATTTCTAATTTCTAGTTTTAGTTAATTAGAGTAATTCTTTATTTATTTTTATATTTTCTTAAGACCTTATTTTATTTTCATTTATACTTTATTTTGTTCAGCATTTATTTTATTTTACTTGACTTTTATTGGTATAGAAGATAGTAATTATTTTTTCAAACTTAATGGATTTTATTTGTAATTTTCATGTCTTGTTTCAATTTAATAAACTATTTCTTTTTCTATTTTTCTTAAAATTATTTATTTATTTCAGTTTATTTTATTTTGTTTTCTTTTTCTAATGCATTTATTGAAATTTCATTTGTTTTTATTT
This sequence comes from Allium cepa, assembly GCA_030765085.1. Classification (NCBI taxonomy): domain Eukaryota; kingdom Viridiplantae; phylum Streptophyta; class Magnoliopsida; order Asparagales; family Amaryllidaceae; genus Allium; species Allium cepa. The sequence continues at coordinate 69,029,151 of CM060935.1, forward strand.
AATTAAAAGAAGTGGAAATTTGAAAGAACTAAAGCTTTAAAGTTTGTAACTTTTCGTCTGCTAGACTCTTCATTTTCTTTGACTTTTCATTAAATTTGCTTTGGCCGTACCTTTTTCTTTTGTAGCCATAAGTTTCATTTCAGTGTTTCACTTGAAAATTTCCTCTTCACTTTATTTCTCACGGCAAAAGGAAATGATAATGGCTTCTCTATAGTTTTCTACTTTTTCTTCTTCCTTTTTCATGTTTTAGCCATGATTTCTTCACATATTTGCATGCTCTTCACCTTGTTTGCCTTGGCCATATCCTCCATCACCTCCTCCTCTTCACCATCCACCACCTACCACCACCGCCTCCTCTGACTTGGCCAGACCGTGCACCCTTCTTGGTCAAAAACTCCATAAAAAAATGGCAACATAACTTGAAAACATGCAAACCAAGCCACCACTACAACATACACCACCATACATCACCTTGGCCGCCCCTGTTTGCTCCACCACCACCTTGACACACCCCTAACCATCACCACTACCCTCTGTCCAGACCTGCACCCATATGGCCGAGCCCAAACATGCCTTGGCCGAGCTCAAAATGTGAACCAAAACCTTCCTCTTATGCTTGCCTCTTTGTATTCTTGTGTTGTAACTCCTCTACCTCTTCAACTTCATATAGACGTGCCTTATAGGACCTAAACCCGAGCCAAAGCCTCACCAACTCGAGCCATTTGAAGCCCCTAGGCCGAGCATTAAAGTGATGAAGCATGGCCAAATAAATTGTGTTCATGTTGTCTTTATTTTCTAATTGTTTCAATTCAAAGTTACGTCATATTTATATTAATATTTGGTTTTGTATATGGGTTGTGACAAGATCATTAGCTTGGTTCTCTTCGCACTTGAATCTATTGTCATGTCATCGTGCTTCTGAATTTCATTTGTGTCGTTTGATCTGCTAACTCCAGCATAAAAAGGTGAGTAATCTCACTTGACATTTATACAAATGTGAATTGCCAACAATTGAATTTGTAGAATGTTATATTATGTTATACTTGCCTGTGATTATAAACTATATGATGTTAAATCTGTTTATTGATCTATCATGTCATCTGTTACTGATATTTGTTGTTAAAATGTTCATTTATATCAGTTCATCACTGCCAGTTCCTTGTTAATTTAAAAATCATTATGGGTTGAAATGATACATACCCGAACGGACTTTAGAATAGAGAAAAATCATTATGGGCTGAAATTATAGGCCTGAACGGTTTTTATTTTATTTTACTTCGGACTGTGGGTTTGAAATGATAGAAACCGAATTTTCTTTGTAAATTGCAGATTGAAATGATATATATCCGTATCACTTGACCTAGGTTAGAAAACTATATACAGGCCCGTGGTTATTTTATAAAGTATTTTGAATATTATTCTTAAAAGTGTAAATTTATGAAAATTGAATTTAAATTGGATTTTTAATGTTTAAATAAATAAATTTTGATTTTTTCTATAAGTTAAAAATGTTGAATATTAAATGATTAAATTGAATTTTTGAAATATAACTTAAATCTGGAAATTTGGACTTTGGCTTTTAAAAGGACATTTAAGTTTTATAAATAAAATTTTAAGTGGTTTAAAATGTAAATATTTGATAATTTGATTTAAATAGATTTTAAAGTGTTTTAAATAAAGGATTTATGATTTTTCTATAAGTGGAAAATGTTAAATAAATAAATGGTTAAGATGAATTATTGAAATATAACTTAAGTCTGGAAATTTGGGTTTTTGGTTTAAAAAGAAAATTTGGTTTATATAAATAAATAAAAATGGAAATTAAGTTATATTTGTAAAAATGGTAATAAAATTAAAGTGTTAAATTTATTTATTAAAAATGTGAAGGCTAGAAAATTTACACTTGAATTTATTAAGTAAATTATTGAAATTTGACTTAATTATGAAATGTTACTTTATAAAAATCATAAGTTAAAAGAGTGTTTTTTTTCAAATGAACACTTTCAAATGTTAAAATATGATTTTTATAATGTTTAAAGGGTTTAAATTGGACTTTATTATTTGTTGAAATTCACTAAAATTTGGAAAATACTCTTAATAGCATTTAGAAATGCTATGGTTTCTGTAAATGAACTAAAAACCTAACAAAAAGGCTATTACAGCAGTTTTGAAATGTTGTAGTTGCTGAAGTAAACTAAAAGGCTAAAACTTAATAAAGTCCTATTACAGCAGTTCTGTAAATGTTGTAGTGGTCTGCTGTCTTTCCTGAAATTAATAAAAACCTTGAACTTGAAAATTGAGCTATTACAGCATTTTTGGAAATGCTGTCTTTGTTGTTTTAAACTAAATTTCAACTGAAACTGAGTTTTAACAGCAGTTTTTAAATGCTGTCTTTGCTGAATTAAAATATTTTCAAGTATAACTTAAAACAGCTTTTTCTAAATGCTGCGTAAGGCTGGAAATTTCAATGTTTATGGGTTTTAACTAAGTAAATGAGCACAAAATGGTTTGAAACTTTGGAAATTGAATACTTGATTTGAAAGTATAATAACTTCACTTTTAAATGATTTGAATGAATTAATTTGATGGAATATAAATTATTTAAAAGATGATTTGAAATGGTAATAAATGAATGATATCTTGCAATGTAAAAAGGCGTTTTAAATTTGATATTTGGATTTGAATTAAGGTAATGATTTGAAAATGAAGTTTTGAAAGGATATGATATTTTTCGATATATTGAAATGATTTAAAAAGGAAACTTTGAAAGGATATGATATTTTGATATTGAAATGTTGATCTTTATTTTGATAAAGATTTGGATTTGAAATGATATTTTATTTTTAAGTATAAAATATTATTTTTTATAATTATAACCACGGCTTATAATAATGGTAGGTTGGCAAAGAGACCGGGATTGGATATGGGCATACTCTCTGTCGATACCAAAAACTACTTTGACAACCGTATACGCGGTGAGGATTCCAGAATGAAGTAGGATGGTGGCGATGTTCTTGAGGTATGTTACATGGAACGAACTCCCGTGAGTTGGCATAAGGTGCCTAAAACTGGAGCGATCTCGGGCCAAGTGAGGTCATACCTTCAATCGGATGCATTTCTTCGATACCATTCTATTACTTTTGTTATTGATTGGGTGCACCCCTCCGGATTCGGGAATGTGTTCCGAGGTAGGCGTAGTGGCTGCTATGTTACCACTAGCCTGTATGCGTAATTGTTATATCTACCCCGGCATTTCCTCGTTGTGCCGTGTCACCTACCATATCGAGCCTTTACTACGAGTTTGGTTTTCTCTCGTAGCCCATGTGTATCTTCTCGTAGTATCACGATCAAGAGATATGCAGATATTGGATGGACTACTGGGACTATTACGTGTCTAGGGCTATATGGGTAACCCTTTGATGCTACTTTAAAGTAAGTTTATTTTACTGTTAGACACTATTATAATAGCGCAATATTACTATATAGTTCCTTTAAGTCACTTGTGCCTTTACTACAGTTCACTTGAGTTGGTTTACATTGTATAAGTATGTATGTCCTAACTCGAGTGTTTGTATTTTTATTTACGCTCGGGTCAGCCTGAGTATTCACAGATTTGGATTCCACTTTCTGGAGATTGGAATTGCTGGAGATTATCTTCTTGTCTAGTTTTATCTATTTCACTTCCAATGATCCTGTTGATCCCAGTGTTGTGTCCAGCTTGTACTTGGTTATCATACTGAGACTTCTGTTGTACCTTATTTAACTCTGATATATTTATATAGTAACTTCATGAACTACTATTTTTTACTTCCACTGCATTATTAATAATCTGTGTCTGTGATCTATGATTATTTATTTACTGTATATTTTGAGATTTGCTAAATTTTATTTACAATGCGGTATTTTGAGAAATTCAAGTCCGACATGTGCAGATGCGAATGGTTGAAAATAACGAGTTGTTACATTTGGTGTCAGAGCTTTGGCTTTGAGGAAAAACTTAGAATATGAGGTAAATTTATTTACAGAATCACTTTCTTTCGAGTCTGAATCTTTTCCTCTTTGATTCGAATTTCCTTTGAATTTTGGAACGTTCCCTGCGGTTCCAAATTCATTCGTGTCCCTCACTATTCATCTTCTTTTGATTCTGGAGTATCCCATAATTCTACTTCAAATGATCTTTATAGTGAGTTGATAGTCTCGCATATCTCAAATTTGCTTGTAAAGGGGTTGAAACCCCTTTACAATTAGCATCGATTCACCATAGATTTATATCTATCCTTGGTTTAGATGCTAATATCTTTTCTTATTCCAAACTCTATCTTTTGAGATCGAATGTAGATTTACTCCAGAAAATTCACATCGAACTTATTCTTTAAGTCACGGTTGACCCGGTTAAGGTGGCCCACGATTTATTTAAGCTTACCCATCTCCCTATTTTGTTAATTAATCATCTTGTCTTTTGTTTCCAACCTATCCTCAAATTGTACTTGTAAATCTATAATTAATGTTTTGTTTTATATTGTGTTGTTTGAGTTGTTGATGTTGATTTGCGTTTCTGATCGATTCGTCTGACCACGCCATCGATAGGATTTTCAAAACACTTGAACAGAGCAAACTGACACAATATGTTTTTTCAAATTTAGTAATGAAACAAATTTTGTAACTATATTATAAATTTTTCTGGATCTTTATTGAATTGGTTGTTAAGAAATAATATTTGATTTTGATTTTGTATATCATTTCTCTTGTTTCATATAAAAATAATTGAACTATAAAACATGTTTATAAGTTTATTTGGAAATTTAAAATGAATTTAAAACAAGAATTTAAAACAAGAATTTGAGAGTTTAATTTCCGATGGTTTCAAACTTTGTATTTAAAGTTTTAAAAGGATAAATTATTTAAAGTATTTTCGAATAGAAATTTGTTTCCAAAGAATTTTAAAGTTTAAAATTTTGTGCTCTTCTCTTTGTCACTGGAAAATAACTTCGGTGATGACCGTAGCGTCATCGACATTTGTTTGCGAGTTTCGAAGTGAAGAGACCATTCTGTAGTCTTGCTACATCTTTGTTTTGGGGAATTTAATAGATTTTAATTTCTAAATAAGACTGGATTTATAACTTATGCTGATATATGATTTAAATTTGAATGGATATATATAGCATATGTGCATTTATTTATCACTAAATAGTTTGGAATTTATCGGAAATTTAAATTCCTAAATTTTATTTTGAAAGATAATTTCAATTATAATTTCAGGATTTAGATAAATATTCAAGCTTGAAATGATTGAATTTGGAAGTTTTATTTGTATAATAAACCATTTCATTTCAAGATAACTTACCTTAATTTTAGAATTTGAATATGTAATTGGATAATATACAATATAAAAGATTTTATAAATAAAATTTGAGTGGTTATAATAAATGTTATACACTTAAATTTTAGTTATAAAAAGATTAACGGATGTAAGTAGAATAAAAGGTAAACTGAATAATTTACAATATAAAGGATGTTAAAGGAACTAATAATAAATTAAAACAGTTGCAATAAGTGTAAATATATTTAAATTAGGTGATAAATATACTGAAAGGAATAAAATTTAATTTGAAGAACTAAACTTATTGAATACATTATGAGTACAATAAATGATTTTTTCAAATCCATGGTTTTAGAAATTGTTAAATTAAGAAAATTGGATGATAAGATAATGAAATTAGAGATACTTAAGATTTATTTAACTTGTGTAAAATTAATTATCAATTTAAGTTGAAATTTCCATGGTTTCAAATTTTTTATCTTATTTTGTTTTTCAAACTATCATTTGGATGTCCTTATTTTCCTTATCTTGCTACAGAATGGGAAGGCTATTACTTATACCAGTCTGCTTAGAAATCTTTCTATAATCTTTGATAATCTTTGGTACTCATTTTGAATCTGAGCGCTACTTGCCATCCACAGACCGTCGGTCAAGCGGAAAGGGTGAATCAGATTCTAGAGGATCTTTTTCGTGCTTGTGTTCTTGATTCTCGAGGATCTTGGGAAGATCATCTCAACCGTGTTAAACTTATCTATAACAACAGTTATCACGTATAATTTCAATCTTTTGGTCATCTTGTCTTAATCTTATTTCATTTTATATTGTCTATGCTTTCCCGTACCTCATTCCTTTTCGGGGACGAAAAGCTTTGAGTGGAGGAGAGTGTAACAACCCTGTATTTTATGATTTTTTTTAATTGTATATTTTACTTATTTTAATTGAATTTCCTGATTTAAAAACTTTATTTTATTTATTAAAGTGAATAGTTTTGTTATTTTAAATATAAATTTTGATTTCTATGTGAATTAGAATTCCAAACATGAATAAATAGAATATTTTCCAGAAGTGTGAATTTTGGTCAATATGGTCAAAACTTTGACTTTTAAATTTAAAAATTTGAAATTTTGAATTTTATATTTTATTATGAAAGTATATAAAATTTTAGGAATGCTGCTTTTTGTTTCGTTGAAATCTGATTTATATTGTGAAAGTTATGCCTTTTTAACTTTTGTATGTAATTTGTTGTATTTAACAAAATTGCTTGTTTAATTTTATATAAATAATATTTTTGTTTGTCATGTTCTAATTTATATTTACATGTGTAATATGATGTTATGTATATATTTTAGTTTTAAAAACATTTTTTTTATGTGTAATTGAAATTTTCTAATGTCAGTTGTCTTTTATTTACGATTTCTGATTTCTAGTTTCAATTAATTAGAGTAATTCTTTATTTACTTTTATGTTTTCTAAGACCTTATTTTATTTTCATTTACACTTTATTTTTTTCAGAATTTATTTTATTTACTTGACTTTTATTGGTATAAAAGATAGTAATAATTTTTCCAAAGTTAATGGTATTTTATTTGTAATTTTCATGTTTTGTTTCAATTTAATAAACTATTTCTTTATTTCTTTCTCTATTTTTCTTAAAATTATTTATTTATTTCAGTTTATTTTATTTTGTTCTCTTTTTCTAATGCATTTACTGAAATTTCATTTGTTTTTATTTAATTAAAAGAAGTGGAAATTTGAAAGAACAAAGCTTTAAAGTTTGTGTCTTTTCGTCTGCTAGACTCTTCATTTTCTTTGACTTTTCATTAGCTTTGCTTTGGCCGTACCTTTTTCTTTTGTAGCCGTGAGTTTCATTCATTTTTTCACGTGAAAAAATTTCCTCCTCACTTTATTTCTCATGGCAAAAGCAAATGGTAATGGTTTCTATATTTTTCTACCTTTTCTTCTTCCTTTTTCATGTTTTGGCCATGATTTCTTAACATATTTGCATGCTCTTCACCTTGTTTTCCAATGTCATATCCTCCACCACCTCCTCCTCTTCAACATCCACCACCTATCACCTCCTCCTCCTCTGCCTTGATCAGGCCATGCACCCTTCTTGGTCAAAAACTCCACACAAAAATGGCAACATACCTTGAAAACATGCAAACCAAGACACCACTACAACATACACCACCATACATCACCTTGGCCACCCCTATTTGCTCCACCACCACCTTGACACACCCCTAACCATCACCACTACCCTCTGTCCAGACCTGCACCCATATGGCGGAGCCCAAACATGCCTTGGATGAGCCCAAAATGTGAACCAAAACCATCCTCTTATGCTTGCCTATTTGTATTCTTGTGTTGTAACTCCTCTACCTCTTCAACTTCATATAGACGTTCCTTATAGGACCCAAACCCGAGCCAAAGCCTCACCAAACCTGAGCCATTTGAAGCCCCTAGGCCGAGCACTAAAGTGATGAAGCATGGCCAAGCAATTGTGTTTATGTTGCCTTTATTTTCTAATTGTTTCAATTCAAAGTTATGTCATATTTATATTAGTATTTGGTTTTGTTTATGGGTTGTGACAAGATCATTAGCTTGGTTCTCTTCCCACTTGAATATATTGTCGTGTCATCGTGCTTCTGAATTTCATTTGTTTCCTTTTGTTTGCTAACTCCAGCATAAAAAGGTGAGTAATCTCACCTGACATTTATACTTATGCTAATGTAAATTGCCAACAATTGAATGTGCAGAATGTTATATTACTATACTTGCCCGTGATTATAAATTATATGATGTTAAACCTGTTTATTTATCTTTTGTGTTATCTGTTACTGATATTTGTTGTTAAACTGTTCATTTATATCTATTCATCACTGCCAGTTCCCTGTTAATTTAGAAATTACTATGGGTTAAAATGATACATACCCGAACGGACTTCAGAATAGGAAAAAATCGTTGTGGGCTGAAATGATAGGCCTGAATGGTTTTTATTTTATTTTACATGGGACTCGTGGTTTGAAGTGATAGAACCCGGATTTTCTTTGTAAATTGCGGATTGAAATGATCTATATCCGTATCACTTGATCTAGGTTATAAAACTATATACGGGCCCGTGGTTATTTTTTAAAGTATTTTGAATATTTTTAAGTATTCTTAAAAGTGTAAATTTATAAAAGTTTGATTTAATTTGGATTTTTAACGTTTAGATAAAGAAATTTCGATTTTTTTATATAAGTTAAGAATGTTGAATAATTAAATGATTAAATTGAATTTTTGAAATATAACTTAAATATGTAAATTTGGGTTTGGCTTTTAAAATATTATATAAATAAAATTTTAAGTGGTTTAAAATGTAAATTTATGATAATTTGATTTAAATAGATTTTAAAGTGTTTTAAATAATGGATTTACGATTTTTCTATAACTTGAAAATGTTAAATAAGTAAGTGGTTAAGTTGAATTACTGAAATATGACTTAAGTCTGGAAATTTGGGTTTTTGGTTTAAAAAGGAAATTTGGTTTATTTAAATAAACAAAAATGGAAATTAAGTTATATTTGTAAAAATGGTAATAAAATTTAAGTGTCAAGTTTATTTATTAAAAATGCGAAGGCTAGAATTTTACACTTGAATTTATTAAGTAAATTACTGAAATTTGATTTAATTATGAAATGTTACTTTATAAAAATCATAAGTTAAAAGAGTGTTTTTAAATGAACATTTTTAAATGTTAAAATATGATTTTTATAATGTTTAAAGGATTTAAATTGAAGTTTACTATTTTCTGGAAATACACTAAAATCTGAAAATACTTTTAATAGCATTCAGAAATGCTATGGTTTCTGTAAATGAACTAAAAACCTAATAAAAATGCTATTACAGCAGTTCTAAAATGCAGTAGTTTCTGAAGTAAACTAAAAGGCTAAAACTTAATAAAAGCCTATTATAGCAGTTCTGTAAATGCTGTAGTGGTCTGCTGTCTTTGCTGAAATTAATAAAAACCTTAAATTTGAAACCTGAGCTATTACAGCATTTCTAGAAATGCTGTATTTGCTGTTTTAAACTAAATTTCAACTAAAACTCAGTTTTAACAGCGGTTTTTAAATGCTGTCTTTGCTAAATTAAAATGTTTTCAAGTATAACTTATAACAGCTTTGTCTAAATGCTGTGTAAGGCTGGAATTTTCAATGTTTATGGTTTTTAACTAAGTAAATGAGCTCAGAATGGTTTGAAACTTGAAAATTGAAAATTTGATTTGAAAGTATAAGAACTTCACTTTTAAATGGTTTAAATGAATTAATTTGATGGAATATAAATTATTTAAAAGGTGACTTGAAATGATAATAAATGAATGATATCTTGGAATTTAAAAAGCATTTTAAATTTGATATTTGGATTTGAATTCAGGTAATGATTTGATAATGAAATTTTGAAAAGATATGATATTTTGATATATTGAAATGATTTAAAAAGGAAACTTTGAAAGGATATGATATTTTGATATTGAAATGTTGATCTTTATTTTGATAAAGATTTGGATTTGAAATGATATTTTATTTGGAAGTATAAAATATTATTTTTAAAAATTATAACCACAGGTTATAATAATGATTGGTTGGCAAAGAGACCGGGATCAGATATGGGCATACTCTCTGTCGATACCGAAAACCACTTTGACAAACGTGTCACCTACCATATCGAGCCTTTACTACGAGTTTGGTTTTCTCCAATAGCCCATGCGTATCTTCTCGTAGTCTCCCGATCAGGAGATATGCAGATATTGGATGGACTACTGGGAGTATTACGTGTCTGGGGCTATATGGGTAACCTTTTGATGCTATTTTAAAGTAAGTTTATTTTACTATTAGACACTATTATAATAGCACAATATTACTATATAGTAAATAGTTTAGCGGATCCTTAGAGGATGGACGGTCCCAAGCATCCTTTAAGTTACTTGTGCCTTTACTACAGTTCACTTAATTGAGTTAGTTTACATTGTATAAGTATGTATGTCCTGACTCGATTGTTTGTATTTTTATTTACGCTCGGGTCAGCCTGAGTATTCACAGATTTGGATTCCACTTTCTGGAGATTGGAATCCCTGGAGATTATCTACTTGTCTAGTTTTATCTATTTCACGTCCAGTTATCTTGTTGATCCCGGTGTTGTATTCAGCTTGTACTTGGTTATCATATTGAGACTTTTGTTGTATCTTATTTAACTCAGATATATTTATATAGTAGCTTCATGAACTACTATTTCTTTTACTTCCGCTGCATTATTATTACTCTGTGTCTGTGATCTATGATTATTTATTTACTGTATATTCTGAGATTTGCCAAATTTTATTTACAACACGGTATTTTGAGCAATTCAAGTCCGACATGTTGCGATGCGAATGGTTGAAAATAACGGGTTGTTACAGTATGGAAAGCCCTTTTCACTATGCACCACATAGTTTTTGTGTACATTTTTCTGTTCATAACATTGGTTGTTCTATGTCTGCAGATTATGCATTTTGGATAACAGCTGTCCTCTCTTTTTGGCATGAGACCTGAACATTACTGATGACAGAGTGAAGATTTTTAGATATGCACAACGAGAACTATCATTGACTGGTAATTGTACATACACACCTGTTATCCATTTTTCTGCTTGCATCTATTGACTGTTCGTTCGTAATTTTAACCAAAAGAGGATTACTCAATCCACCCAACCCTTTTCCTTACTCATTCTCATTACATCATTACGCCGCCCTGTCCTTTTTTACCTAATATTTTCGTTCGTTGTACCTACTTTCATCTAATCACCATACAGTCTTTATGTTTGAGAAGCGTATTGTTATTTGATATCTTTATTTACTTTATGCATGGAACTTACTATCCTGCTATTCTAAAGGTTTTTAAACTTAATGTTACTATCTGCATTGATGTCGACTGTTTCATGCAAAACGTAGGTTGATGTTGGGAGGAAAAAGGGCTACACGATATGCCAGGATCAGATGATTTGATTGCACTTCATGTTCCTTTGAATTTTTTGTTGTAAACCCTTCCTCTCGCAACACCTATTCATGCAGCAACCATAGAGAAGATTCGGTACACATTTTGTGCCTACTGGAAAAATAGATAACAGTAGGTGAGTCCTACTTTGTATTTTTCTGCCTACTACTTGATGACATAAGTGTCAACTATCTGACTGTTTGTTGCTGCTGTATGCAAGTTGAAACAGCAATTTCAGGTGTTCGCACTTAAGCATAGGCGGCGCAGGTACTTTCGAGGTAATTACTCTACTCCTTATTACTGTATGGAATAGTGTTGATTTGGTTCATAACATCTAATACCATTCACTATCTAGCTACGAATTTGAATTTTCATTTACTTGACTGAGTTACACTTCAATTATCAAGCTACATTGCTTTTATATTAGTATATAATTTCCTGCATTACTTATGTCCTCATTTTGATGCGACTTATGTACACTACTTTCTACGTATGTTTGTCATACTTCTTCTACTTTTATAATTTGTTAAATAACTCACATTCATACTCCTGTTCATACAACAACCGCAGTTAGATTAATTTCAAGTAATTTACCAGTAAATCGGTAATTTTTACTGATATAAATTGATACTACCTTTACGTATGTACACAGCATTTACAAGAGGAGTTCTGTTATGTCTTTTTTAGTTTTTAGATTAAACTCCGTTCCTCTTACATTATGTAAAGGAGGTGAGTTTTTACTTATGACTGTTTATTTATAGACTACTTTACAATTTCAATTTAACAGCTGTTAAATATTCCGATGCATGTTTATTACTAGGTACTAAACCTATGTTCTGATGCTCTAAACTGTCATTCCCTTATTTTGACTATGATTCCATCAACTTTAGTTGTCCACATAATCAACATGTTTCTTTGAAAACAACTCCTTCGGGCGGTGGACATCTAATAGTTTGTGAGTTGAATATGTCTTTACTTTATCAATTCTTGGTACCATGCTTCTGTCCTATGTTCACTGCTATATTTCCTTTTTAGGAAAAATGTTCTCTAAAAAAAACTAGGACCTTCTTGTTGTACACGCAGTCATTGTGGTGCATCGTCTAGTTTCAGGAAAGGGTTAAAAAAGAAAGTACAATTTCTAATCCTATATTTTATTTATTGCCGCAAAGGGAAGGTCCAATTACCATCACATCAGCGATATCCCAAATATTTGATTAATTTGCTAAACTAAACGGGGGTCAACGTTGTAGAAAGTGTAGGGAAAACATTTGAACCTATAACTCGATATTTTCATTCACATCAATGGGTGGCCACGTTGACAGTTCTATAAACGATGGTCGATCACGTATATCTTTTGTATAAGTAGTCAAAATCACCATAGAATAGGATATTTATTGCCGATGACTGGTAAACCAAAGTTTGCACAAATTTATGCCACTAGAAATAAGGTCGAAAATAGGTTAATGGCACATGGTGTAAATGGAAACCATAGGCTAAATGAAGAAATTGTTAATCATTTAATATGCATGTTTGGTTAGTGTAATGTGCTAGCATAGGTTTTTCGAATGGCAAGAGAAAGATTTCATGAAACTGAGTTCGACCAATATGTTTGACAGTTAGTGAAAAAAGATGTAGGGATGGTAGACAATATAATCTTCTAACTTCATCTGAGATTGTGGCATTAACTGATTATGCTAACGTTGACTCTTGTGGCTGTAGAGACATTATCATAGAGGAGCAAAGCGGTTTAATAAAGCGAATAAATGAGAAGCATCATTCTTTTATGTCCTTGTATTATCTTATTTTATTTCTGTATGGTGAAGATAGTTTTCGATCGGACTTAAAGTATAGGTCTTCTAAGAATAGAAGAGCACCGATGTGGTTAATGGTTACAATGCAGGAATACTATGCGTATCGCCTTCAGCATAGAAATGTAGATAGATCGATTTTGTTGCTAGGTGGATGGTTTTTCCAGCAGTTTATTGTTAACACTTATATATGTATTGAAGAAGACAGGTTAGCATAGATAAAGAGTCATCAAGGTAAGCTTAGATGTGAAGTTTATATTGGTTTGCATGATGCGATAGGCACAATTAACACCAAGCTATTTCTCTTGTTTATTGATTCTTCTACACTATCGCGATTTTATGTACACAACTAGAATCATTGTGACTATCATGTATACATTCATACTATTTGTTAGCCTTTTTTGCATGGTGATTGATATTATAGGATACGGCTACTTTCTGTTTGACAGCTGATGTACATAAAAAGTACACTGATCATAATTGTGCTCTTTGCAACTTTATTATAACCAGTTTCATGGTGGTGGCATCAAACCAGTTGACTCCGCATAGTACAATACAGACGTTACTGTAATCAGTTTCCTAATGTTGGCATCATATACCTGAAACTACATTGTTTTACTTATATATGCCAATTTTGTACGAAAATTGTTCCATTTCATAGGTTTTAACACACAGTACAATACTTTCATCAACCACAAATACAGAAATGAATCTCCTGTTGGTATTTTGGTTTTCATCGTACTCGTGTTTTGTAGGAATGCATAGTGAAATAACTACTACATTTGCCTATAATTGTTTTATTATAATACATAGGTCATTTCAATTTAGTGTCTGCATGGTTGTGCTCTAAACCTGAACTGCTAAATTCGTAGTTCAGATCTTGGAAATATGGATTCAGCTTGACCATTTGATTATGCTTACGCTGATCAATGTAAAAAAACTAAAATTCACATTAAGTTCTATAAATTATGTTTATTTTCCTTTTCACAAATATATAAACTCCGTACACTATCCTTTTATAATCTCGATATGACATTTTGTACCCTGATGATGATTTTGCTTCTCTTCCTAATATCATTCCTTCTGCCATTTTATCATATTAAATAAAATACATCACCAACTTTGATACCATGAGACCAAACATAATATATATCACCTTTTTTGCCCAAGTGATGGACGGGGTTACGAAGAGTATACAAGGGGAGATTGTTTGATGTATGCTTGCTGATGATGTTATGCTAATTGATGATAGTATGATTGTGGTTGATAGACAACTCGAGCTGTGGAGATGGACTTTAGAATCTAAGGGATTTAGGCTTAGCAGAACTAAAATAGAGTATATGAAGTATGAGTTCAACGTGTCAGCTCAGAGGATGTAGATGTTATTTTGGCTGGACAAATAATTTCTCAAAAGGAATCCTTTCGATATCTAGGATCAATATTGCAGTGTAATGGTAAGATTGATGAAGATGTTATTCTTCGAATTCGAACGGGATGTGTGAAGTGGCGACAAGCATCTGGCGTTCTCTGTGATAAGAAAGTCTCACAAAAGCTTAAAGGAAAGTTCTATAGAACAGTAATTAGGCCTGCGATGTTGTACGATGCGGAATGTTGGCCTACTAATAACCAATATGTCCAGAAGATATGCGTAGCAAAGATGTATATGCTGTGATGGAATTGCGGTCATATAAGAAGAGACTGAATTAGAAATGATGATATATGTGAAAAACTTGGAGTAGCACCAAATGAGGAGAAACTAATTCAACATCGCTTAAGATGGTTTGGACATCTCCAACGAAGGCCGTCCGAGGCACCTGTGCACGTTGGAATTATAGGTCGTGTCTTTTTCTCAAAGAGAGGTAGAGGTCGACCAAAGTTGACACGGGAGGAAGTTGTTAAAAGGGACTTGAAGGGTTGAAATATAGCCTAAGAACTGGCAACGGATAGGAGCGCATGTAGGTTTACGATACACGTACAAGAACCATGAGCTATGAGTCATATAAGTTTTAGATTATAGGATTAAGGAAAAAGAGCCTAAGACGTAGCGTAGCGTTTGGTCTTTGATCAATGTTACTATCAGCACATTATTACTATTTGTACTGTTACCGTCATTTTTTATTTTTTATGTTATTTTATTGTATTTTTTTTATTTTTATTTTTTTTTATTTTTTTTACATATATATGTATTTCTATCTTTATTTTACTTAGTTACTATTATTATTAATTTACCTATTTGACTTAGTTTTATTGTTGCTATTGCTATTGTTATTGTTATAACCTTTAAATTACTTGTCATTTAGTTTCGGGTTCTATCTCTTGCCGACCCCAACTTGTTTGGGAATAATGGCTCTGTTGGTGTTGTTGACCTTTACCGCCATCTGCCCATGTGCGAAGCACGGATTTCCACCTAGTACTAAAGAAATGGTTGGACTAATGAGATTAATTACTATTAATAAATTTCTTTATTTTATGACACTCCAAGATATTAGAACTTGGTAGTTTCTACTGCATTGTTTGTTCTCTTATTTGTGTGTCATATTGTTGTATTTTTATGATTATTATTTTCTCACACTAGTTTCATCTAGTTTGACCCGTATTTATATTTATTTATAATTCCTAGGTCAGTTCGGAGATTGTCATTTGGCAGGTTCAGGTGTTCTATGCTAATTTGGGAAGTTATGTTGGATCTCACTTTTGATAGGCGATGGTTATTTTATTTTTTCACTTGTTGTAGTATTTATGAACATGTATATATTTTGTAGGTTGACATTAATTGCCTTATGTGTATGTATATTTGTAACACTGATGTATCCTAGACTGGCTATTTTTCTTTTGTGATGAATATCTTTATTATCGACCATTTGGATCTTATATCTTGTATCATTATTTCTATATATTTACCTAATCCTACATTAAAAGTCCATGTGCTATTATTTTGTGCCAACACTGGATCAAAAATCTCATGTGTTTTCTACCACTTCATATCAAATCAGTGTTAGCATAAAAGCATAGTACATTCCCCTAGTGTAGCCTTATTATCTGTTCTCGCAAACGAAAATACTTAGGTATTTTCCTTTGTTTGAGCGGGTTCAAGGAACGGGTGTCGCATTTGGAGTTCTTCTAAAATAATTTATCTTATTTAAACATTCCAATTTCTAACTTGACTCTATTTAACATTCCAATGGTTTTTATTTGTCTCTTTAAGAGATTTTAATTACTCAAGTAATCCTAAATTAATTTTAAACAAATCATCAAAAATAATATCGGAACTTACATCATTACTTATGGCCATAAAGCATACATTGGCTTGTTCCGAATCACTCTCACTATCAAATGAAGAAGACAAGTCTGAATCATCCTGTGTTATTTAAAAGGCTTGCGTTTTCTTTTTGAGTTGCTTTTCATTCTTATTCTTGAAGCTTTTTTTTTCATTTAGATATTTGGGCAATCTATCTTGATGTGTTCAATTTTTTTGTATTCATAAAATTTTAGACATGATGAGTTGTGATAAATTCCAAAATGGTTATTTTTACCATATTTCAGATACCTTTTAATTTTCTTGGCAATAAACACAAAATCCTTTTCTCCAATTCTTGAGTCATCTTAGGCTTGGAAAGCAATCATCTTTCATTCTTGATCTTAAGTTCTTTTAGCCTACAAGTTAACGTAATAGGACAATAAATTTCCAGTTAACTCTTTTAGCTTAACGGTCGAAGGATCATTGGCCTATTCAATGGCCAACAACTTCCATTCGCACTCATTTTCCAAGAGTTAAGAATCTTTTATACTATGTTAAAATCATAAAATTCTTCTCCAAAGGCCATTAGAGCGTGAGTGATATCTTGAAACCTAGAATACATATCGACAATAGTTTAATTCGGTTTCATTCTAAAGTTTTGGAATTGATTTTTTAGCCTTGAAATTTTGTTTTGCTTAACTTTATTAGTGCCTTCGTATATGATTAGTAAAGTACGCCATGTATCATAGGCGATTTTGCAAACACTAAGTCTATTAAATTCATTTTTGTCTAAAGTGCAAAATAATATATTAATGGCTTTTGCATTGTTAGTGGCATCAATTTTTGTGTGTTAGACAATGTGGAATACTCAATGGTAGGCATGATAGAATCAATTTGCATAGCATTCCATATTTCATGCTCATTTTCTTGTATATATGTCCTCATCCTAGTTAACCAGTAAGCATAGTTAGAGCGGTGAATAGTGGTGGTCATGCGATGGATTGACCTTTAGCAAATGTGGCAATTGTGTTATCCATATTACTTTATCACAAAACTTCGTTATGGTTTAATGAAAGCCTATTCTAATACCAAATGGAAGTCTACATGATCCTAAATAATATGAATAAATCCACCTTAAGTGGCCTAATCAAATATGTAAATATAAATAGGTAAGTAAAAATATGACCGCCACAGAATTTTTTTTATACTGGTTTGGATCTCTCATTCTACGTCTAGTCTCTAACTTCTCCTTCGGAATTTCGCTATCCAAAAACCCTCATTTACTCGAAGAAACGGCTTTATAGCCGTACAAGCAACCAAAAAGGACTCTACAATTCTCTAAAGCAAAATCTTTACTTATTCACTTCAAAGTGTTCTTCATAACAAGGATAAGTTAATTTCAAGTACACACTTGCTATAATCTCTGGATGATGTGCAGTTGATTGTGCAAGTTGTATAAGAAGCATATAATTGTTTTGAAAGCTTTTGAGTTCGTTTAGAAATCAAGAATTAAAAGCACAAGAATAAGAATAACAAGTTGTATTTGAAAACACAAAATCAAACTATATTTATAGTGTTGAGCGGTTGCAATAAAAAGTTAAAATCATTGGTAAAACATGTAGCCATTAAAAGAAGTGTAACATTTGGGAGGAAAAAGACTCTCTATTCAAATTTTTGACTATTACAGTCGACCAGATGTTTGAATTTTGATTCAGATAGATGAATCCATCTACATTTGAAAATCCATCTTTCTGTTTTGAAAACTGTCTTTTTCAAGATTTCTGAATACTTCGATAAGATATTTGATTCTATGGTCAGACGTCCAGTTGAAATAATTAGACATTTAAAAAGTCGATAAGAACAAGTTGTAAAGATTAGGAATTTTCAAACGTCCAAAGGAGGCTTTTATTTAGATGCTTGAATGTTCAATGAATATAAGTGTGACGACCTGGAATTTTCAAGCATTTAAAATCAGAATATTTAATTGATTTTAAGTATCCAATAGTGCAATTTTTACTTGAATTACGAATATCACAATTTATTTGATAATTTAATTATTGAATTAAATAATTTGAAGTTGAGAAAATTATTGAATCGAGAATTTTAAGCCGATTAAAAATAATTAGAATACTTGTAAAATTTATATTGATAACACTGAGGATAATAGAGGTTGTAAAATTTAAATTAACAGTGGTTGGTTTAGTTTTGAAATTTTATAGTTTAAATTGAATTTAAAAAATAGCCTGCCGAGGCACAGTCTCGGAATTCGACGAAACATTTACCATTGAGTCCGTAATATTGTATTATTATCGGATTTCGAATTTCGTAGCGTTTGGAATTGTTGTGTGAGTGTAAGATATATTAACGCGTTGAATCTATATCGAAATTCAACATTTATGTAGAAGAAAAATAACATATATAATGGTTAATCAGGTGAACGGTTGGGTACCTTTTCAATCACACGTCTCTCACTTCTGTTTCGCGCGAATTTTCTTTTTGTAGCCGACCTACCCTCGTTTTAATTAAATCGAAAACTTCATTATAAAAAAATGGCAGAATTTTTCGGCCGAAATTTATAAAAAAAAATCAAAATCAATCGAAGCGAATCGATGTCGCGTGCGCACGGAGGTGAGGTGGCGCTCGTGTCGCTATCGAAGCAAGGGGATTGTAGGCTAGGGTTTGGGTTGCGATCTCTGGTGTCGCGATGGGGCAGAGATCGAGCACGAATCGAGACCGTGACCTGGATGTACATCGTGGTGGCCGAACGCAACCTGCCGTGTGCGATAGGCTATGGCAACATCCATTTTAGCAGGCGCAAGCTTCATGTGATAGGCAAGTGTGCGGTCGCGACGGCGTGGGCTATCGACGGCCTCTCGTTCGTTGCCTGGATTCGCGTGCGAGTGTGCGGTGGGATGCAAGCGAGGCTAGGGTTTCGATCTGGCAGTTAGGTATAACCGTTCTAACTTTTATTCAATACATGTATATATGAAAAAAAAATAAACGGAAAGATTTCGAAAATAGAAATACATATACAAGAATCTTAAATGTTGGAAAGTTTATAACTTGAGAAAATATTTTAAACAGTACTATATATATATATCTAGGATTCCTTTGAAAAATTTATAGGAATTTAAATGTGTAGATTAATATAAAAATGTGATTTTTAAGATAGATATATTATTTTATAAGCATATATATATATATATATATATGTAGATAATTTCAAAAAGGAAATGAATATAGATATATACATTTACATATTTTTGTTGGTAGTTTAATTTAAATAATGTTTGGAAGATTTACTTATTTAATTTATCTTTGTAGTTTTTCAAATGTGTTTATAAAAAAATTAGTTTAAATGAAATTTGGGTTAATTAAATTTATTTAAGGAAAATTTTATTGTTCGGTTAACTCAAGTATTAATAAATCGTATAAACTGATTGTTCAAGGTTCAAATCATGAGGGAACTAATCGGGATAGATCGGATTGCAAATGGAAAACAATGGTGAGTTAATCTCACTCGGTTTAAATTTAAATTTAAATGATTAAATCTAAATAATTGTTTGAATGATTGAATTGATTGATGTGCTATAGTATGGGATATTTTGAAATTGGCATATTATATCGTGCTAACATCTGTGGATGCAGGGAAAAACAGGTTGGAGGGATCCAACTGGATCCCTCAACATTTATTTAAATTATTCTATACCCCTGTTGTGATTATTTGCAATTCTATGATGAACTTTATTGGAATATTGAGTGCTATGGTTCGATTGAGTATGATTGGGTATAATGAATTCCCTAAACATATAAATTAGATTTTGGAAAGAAATTAAAAGAAGTGAATTTGTAAATAAAATAATTATAGAATAAATCAAAAAAATGAATTGGAAAAGGAATGAAGTGACTGTAAAATTCTAATAAATAGATCTTGAATATAAAAAGGAAATTTGAATAAACAGAAAGTTAATGAATATTAAATCTTCAGTGATATTAATTAAAAGAAGAAAACATTTATTTAAAATTTAAGATTTAAATTATTGAAAAGAATAAGGAAGAAATTGAGAAAATCTGAAATTTGTATATTTCCGTTAAAGGATTTAAAATCAAACGGAAGGTAATAACAACAATAATAAAATCCATAATTAATGAATTTTGAAATGAATTGAGTAATTTAAGAGATTTATTTCAAATAGAATAAATTGGAAATCAGTTTGGGAAATTGATTTAAGTAATTGAGATTGGAAATTCTCCCTGGATAACCAAGTACGTTATTAATGTAAATTTTATAAATTAAGGTCTTAAAGTTGTTTTTAAAAGGCAAGTTCTGGAAAATTTATCATTTCTTAAATTTAAATTTCTAAATTAAGTATTTCCTTCCAATCTATTATGGTAGTAATTACTTAAAGAATAACTTAGTATTATGTTTTTTAAAAGTGAAAACCTAGTTTTATGTTTTATAAAGTAACCTTATTTTGAATATTCATATGGTATATATTTTAGCCAATTATTGAAGTAGTCTTAACTTAAATGTTTTAAAGTAAATTCCGAAGTAAGTATTTTATTTTAATCTATTATCGTAATGATTATTTAAAGAATGATTTGGTATTTTAAAGAAGAAATCTAATGTATAGTTATAAGGTAACCTTATTTTAGTTATTTCTAAAGTATTATTATAAATTAAGTATTAAAGTAAATTTTTCTAAATTAAATGTTAAATATATTTGACAATAAAGTGTTTTAAATTATTTTAAAAATCTAAAGTTTGTGCTTTGTGATTCCAGTGGAAATGGAAATTTTCGGAATTTATTCCGAGAAAAGGAGGATAGTTTGAAAACTGTTTTCAAAAGGGTTTGAAAGCGAAAATATATCTTGTAAAGATATTATGAGATAAATAAATAATTTGGAAAATTATTTATTGGTTGATGGTTGTTTTTGAATATTAATTGATAGTTAAATAACCGACTATCAATATTGAACAATGCGTTGATCGTTTCGAAGAGACCGGGATCGAGATTTATTTCTCGAAAACCACTTCAATCCGGTTTGTACGTTTTCGTCAAAAACGATTTTAGATTCGACAATGGAGCAGTGAAGTGCAAGGGCTAGTCGCTACTAATCCTGAGGATATTTCCAAAATGGATGTTGTAGGAATAGTGCCTTCGGTTCCGTTCGAACTGTTCACCCATTTAAATTGAATTGAAAATGTACCCAACTGTTCACCCATTTATGACCGAACCCATTTATGGCCCAACCCACTTAATAAGTGGGTTACCCATCTAATCCATTTAAAGATTTAAATTTAATTTGACTAATAAAAGCAAATAAATATAAAATAATTCTAATTCCAAGTTTTATGTTTTGAGATCCGACAAAATTTTAAAATTTTAATTCTAATTTTCATCAAAATTCGAATATGAGAATGGGGTAGCTTATTATTTTCTAAGTACAATTGTCGGTTTCCTTGGAGAACTACAGTGTACGTTCACACGATAAAGTATCCGAGTGTTCCATACTGTCCGTAATTTAGATGGGAGTTGATCGGTCGAAGTCTCGCCTGATTCCGAGTTAGAACGAAGGAGTTACTGCAGTCAGAAAAAAAAAATAGCGGCTTCTGCACTAGGAGGAGTTCAATACGTAGGTGTGGTAGTCTGTTATTTTCTGAGTACAACTGTCAGTCCCCTTGGGGAACTACAGTGTGCGTTCACACGATGAAGTATCCGAGTGTTTCATACTATCCGTAATTTAGGTGGGAGTTGATCGGTCGAAGTCTCGCCTGACTCCGAGTTATAACAAAGGAGTTATTGCAGTCTGAACAAAAAAATAGCGGCTTCTGCACTAGGCGGAGTTCAATATGCAGGTGTGGTAGCCTGTTATTTTCTGAGTACAACTGTCAGTCCCCTTGGAGAACTACAGTGTGCGTTCACACGATCAAGTATCCGAGTGTTACATACTGTCCGTAATTTAGGTGGGAGTTGATCGGTCGAAGTCTCGTCTGATTCCGAATTAGAACGAAGGAGTTATTGCAGTCCGAACAAAAAAAATAGCGGCTTCTGCACTAGGCGGAGTTCAAATATAGGGATGTAGTAGCCTGTTATTTTCTAAGTACAACTATCAGTCTCCTTGGAGAACTACAGTGTGTTCACAAGATGAAGTATCCGAATGTTCCATACTGTCCGTAATTTAAGTTGGAGTCGTTCGGTCGAAACCTCGTTTGATTCCGAGTTAGAATGAAGAAGTTATTGCAGTCTGAACAAAAAAAATAACGGCTTCTGTACTAGGTGGATTCAAATATGGAGATGTGATAGCCTGTTATTTTCTAAGTACAACTGTCAATCTTCATGAAAAATTATAATGTATGTTCAAAATTCTTATTTTTTAAATTTATATTAAAATTTAATATTTTTAATAAATGGGTAAATGGGTTACCCATTTATAACCCTTTTAAAAATGGGTCAACCTAACCCATAACCCATTTTATGATATTCATAAATGGGTTGACCCAACCCATTTATAAGTAGGGCAAATGGGTTGGGTTAATGGGTTGGGTCAAATTTTGACAGGTTCGGATTGCAAATGGAAAACAATGGTGAGTTAATCTCACTCGGTTTAAATTTAAATTTAAATGATTAAATCTAAATAATTGTTTGAATGGTTGAATTGATTGATGTGCTATAGTATGTGATATTTTGAAATTGGCATATTATATCGTGCTAACATCTATGGATGCAGGGGAAAAAAGGTTGGAGGGATCCAACTGGATCCCTCAACATTTATTTAAATTATTCTATACCCCTTGTTGTGATTATTTGCTATTCTATGATGAACTTTTTTGGAATATTGAGTGCTATGGTTCGATTGAGTATGATTGGGTATAATGAATTTCCAAAACATATAAATTATATTTTGAAAAGAAATTAAAAGAAGTGAATTTGTAAATAAAATAATTATAGAATAAATAAAAAAATGAATTGGAAAAGGAATGAAGTGACTGTAAAATTCTAATAAATAGATCTTGAATATAAAAAGGAAATTTGAATAAACAGAAAGTTAATGAATATTAAATCTTCAGTGATATTAATTAAAAGAAGAAAACATTTATTTAAAATTTAAGATTTAAATTATTGAAAAGAATAAGGAAGAAATTGAGAAAATCTGGAATTTGTATATTTCCCTTAAAAGATTTAATCAAACGGAAGATAATAACAATAATAATAAAATCCATAATAAATGAATTTTGAAATGAATTGAGTAATTTAAGAGATTTATTTCAAATAGAATAAATTGGAAATCATTTTGGGAAATTGATTTAAGTAATTGAGATTGGAAATTTTCCCTAGATAACTAAGTACGTTATTAATGTAAATTTTATAAATTAAAGGTCTTAAAGTTGTTTTTAAAAGGCAAGTTCTGGAAAATTTATCATTTCTTAAATTTAGATTTCTAAATTACGTATTTCCTTCCAATCCATTATGGTAGTAATTACTTAAAGAATAACTTAGTATTATGTTTTTTAAAAGTGAAAACCTAGTTTTATGTTTTATAAAGTAACCTTATTTTAAATATTCATATGGTATATATTTTAGCCAATTATTGAAGTAGACTTAATTAAATGTTTTAAAGTAAATTCTGAAGTAAGTATTTTATTTTAATCTATTATCGTAATGATTATTTAAAGAATGATTTGGTATTTTAAAGAAGAAATCTAATGTATAGTTATAAGGTAACCTTATTTTAGTTATTTCTAAAGTATTATTATAAATTAAGTATTAAAGTAAATTTTTCTAAATTAAATGTTAAATATATTTGACAATAAAGTGTTTTTAAATTATTTTAAAAATCTAAAGTTTGTGCTTGGCGATTCCAGTGGAAATGGAAATACTTGGAATTTATTCCGACAAAAGGAGGATAGTTTGAAAACTGTTTTCAAAAGGGTTTGTAAGCGAAAATATATCTTGTAAAGATATTTTGAGATAAATAAATAATTTAGAAAATTATTTATTGGTTGATGGTTGTTTTGAATATTAATTGATAGTTAAATAACCGACTATCAATATTGAACAATGCGTTGATCGTTTCGAAGAGACTGGGATCGAGATTTATTTCTCGAAAACCACTTCGATCCGGTTTGTACGTTTTCGTGAAAAACGATTTTGGATTCGATGATGGAGCAGTGAAGTGCAAGGGCTAGTCGCTACTAATCCTGAGGATATTTTCAAAATGGATGTTGTAGGAATAGTGCCTTCGGTTCCGTTCGAACCCGGGACGGACTTGTATAGATGAATGCTTTCGTAAACATCGTCAGGTCGATGGGCATTCTAAGGGATATGTTCTATAAAGGTAACGCTTAGCCTCAAGCCTCATCAAATAGGAATGATTGAAAATCAGGGGTTATGCAGCAAGGCTAGGTGGGTAGCACCCAAGAAGGGTGAGGTCATCCCTGTCTAGATGTCCCTTTTTAATTCGGCTTAGTGGACGGTTGCTAATCCCAACCGCGGGGTGATCTCACTCGCGATTATCCAGTAAGGGGTAGTCCCGGCCTTGTGTTGCAGGGGAGCGGGCGTACTCCTCGGTATGGTGATCTAGGCCCCGTACTGTGACAGGTGGTACCCCAGTGCCTAGTCATTAGTTGGAAATCCATTCTCCTTACGAGCCTTGTACGAGTTTTGTTTTTATTACCCACTCCGTGTCTTGTAGCTGGAATTTAATAGATGTAACAATTTCGGCTATTTTATAAGTATTTGTGTATATACCCTATTATAATATCGGAGGATTTCTATAAAAATTGTTTTAGCTATCGTAAGGTAAAAACCCGACATGTTTATTTATGGCGTGGTCTTACGAGATGCTTTTGTTTTCAAAGAATTTTTGAAACTTTAATAATCAATTGAGTGTGATTTTCTCACGCTGGTATTCCAGGCTGACTCGGGTGTTATTTAACTGTAATGCTCGGGTCAGACCGAGTGTTATAGGATACAGGATATGATGCTGTGGAGCTCAGGAGACGAGCTGTGTGACGCCCCACCTCTATACCCACGCTAGCCAAGAACACTACGGTGTAGTGTTGTCAACTGGCACGAAGAATAAGGCTGTTGAGGAGCGACCATCCATGTAATTTCTTATCACACGGTGGCTATAAATAAGCTTCGGAAACAAACATAGAAATAAGCATAACACAAATCAGTCACAGACATCCATATCACAAAGGCGGAAGAAGATATGAATATAAAACTAACACATGAAAGTGTACATCAGAGTAGTGGTCAAAAAGATCCACAATAACACAAAAGAATAGCAACACGTGCTATACAAAAGAATACAACAATGAGTCTATATCTCATGTGTTTACAACAAAAACTGCTAATCTAAATAGTTAGCCAAAAGTCAGAGTAGCTAATCCCGGGAAGAAGTCAAGCAGAAGCACCTGTAACACCTCGGTCTGACCCGAGTATTATTTAAGAAAATAATAAACGGATCAGTCTAGATATAAATATCAGATGACATGATATAAATTAATGGATATGGCATAAACATAAAATATCCCTACAGACATACTACTATAAGTATGCAAATGATGATCAACAGAAGATCAATCAAAAAGAGATAAATCGATATCACAAGAATCTTCTCAAAGATCCAAAGAGGGCATCATACCCTAAACTTGTACTCATAACAAGTCAATGACATAAATTCCAGAAATCAACACAAGAAATCCAGAAATCACAGAAAAAGGGAAAGAGGCCTATCACATGACGGTCCGAAGACCATGGGGAGCTACCCCATATGTGTGAGTCGAAATCACACAGATGAGGTCTAGACTAACCAAAAATCAAAAAGGTATGTGTGAGTGAAATCACACAAGTGGTGTCTAGTCTGACCTCGCAAACAAGAGACATCGCACAATTGCTAGTTTAAATCATAAGAATGATCGTCATGATCAACGAGAAGTGTCAATTACACTAAGCTAGTAAATATAAAAGTTTAGCTTCATGTCCCATAACCACTTGCTTAACTTAAATATTTACGAACAAACTGTAAATCTTCATTAGAAAATTGTCACAAAAAGGTTCAATCGAACAAGTCCAAGAGTTAACCGACGTAGCAAACGCAAGCGTTTCATACCACTTGTTTTACTAAGCCGTTTAATTCAATTTCTCATACGAGTGAGGTAAATGTTTGTATATATTAGTAGATTGGAAAACTGTTTAAGAAAAGAGCTTTGTTATTAAAAATAGAGTTGAAATTGTTTGTTAAAAGAGTTTTGATATTTACTACTAGTATCGAAACCTTTATATTATAAAGTGACAAAACACAGAAGCAATTGTAGAAACAATCAGTCACAAAGATCGCATACGGAGATGTGAATAAAATCCAAGGAAATTAGCTCAATGTTTTTCAGATAAGATCCCCTACGGAGGGGGCGTCCAGGGGGGTGGCAACCTATTGGGATAAGGTCCACCTAGTGAAGGGAGCGACCTATCGGGATAAGGTCCAACGACCTACGAGTTAAGGGTCCAATGACCTATAGGTTCACGCGACCTAGGTGGAACGCGACCTACGAGATAGGCAAGTGGAACGACCTAAAGATGAATGGGTCGAACGACCTAACGTGAGCACAGGTGAAGCGACCTATCGGTCCAACGACCTAAGGGGAAAAGGCAACCTAGGTCTAACGACCTAACTACTCACGACCTAAGGGTCTAAAGGCCACGCGACCTAGAGGAAAACAAGGTTAAGCGACCTAAGTGGGTTCGCGACCTAACGACATAAACAGTCGAGCGACCTAACGACAAAAAGGGGCGAACGACCTAATAGGTGCGCGACTTAAAGCCATCGCGACCTAACGACCTAATAAGGTCATACGATCAAGTGGTTTCCAACGACCTAACGGTGCAACGACCTAAGGTCAAACGACTTAAGGGTTCCAGTGGAGAGCGACCTAAAGGAGACGCGACCTAAAAGAGGCGCGACCTAACTCAAACAAGCATTTCGATGACCCAGAGTCATGCCGAGCGACCTAGACCCAAACGACCCACGACCTAGCGACCTTGCGACCTACGACCTAACTCCGAGCGAGCCAAATCCGGGCAGAATGACTTAAATGCAGGAAATTCACCAAAACGCTAAAAATTTGAGTTTTTCGCCAATGCAATTCAAACCAAATGCAAATGTGCGTGCAAACATGATAGGGAATCATTCCAAATAGTCCAATATAGTTATAGGCTAGAATTGTGATATAAAAATCTCACCTTTGCACAAATTCAATGAAAAATGAAGTTTTAAGCAAGCAAGAATCAATCCCTCTTCTATCTAAGCACAAGAAGCTTGAATCCAATGTCTTCTTCTTGAATTTGGAGTAGAAAGATGGATTGCAATTGAATTTGAGTTTTGGAATTTTAATTTCCCATTCCCTCCATCAGTTTTGAAGATGCTTGAAGACTTAGGAAAATAGAAATGAAGTTATGAAGAGGAGGGGTGAAGGTTGGGTCTAATAGGCTAAAAGCCCAACCCAAAGTCTCAAGTGAAAAAGTAGTGAAATTCTACTATCTCCAATCATATCAATGTTTATACTTAAAAAAATTGTAAACGGCATTTCGAACTCAATGGAAGTGGTCTCGAGTCCTAATTTGACCGTTTGCAAAAAGTAGCTTTTCGGACCAATATCCGATTAACGACAAAATATTTAAATAAAATATTTAAATATAAAATCGATAAATATGCGGGTTGTTACAAGCTGGATGACGAGACGTACTTTCGTACTTGTTTTATATATATATTCCGCTGTGTTGAGTTGTTGTGTATCCATTGTATGATATTGATTTTGAACTGTGATTGATGTTCTCTGATGATGTAATATATAAACAGATATATTTGATTTGAGTAAAGATCATTGATTATCTATTATATTTTATTCCGCTGCGATGGTAGATTCTGTTGTTGTTTTCCTATTTTCTTCTTCTACCTCATCTTCTTTAAACCAAGTGGTTCGTATTTCTGTACAACTTGAGTTGATTGTGGTAGAATAGTGTTGACTCAAGGGGTACGGATTTGCGGGTCGTTTCAATAAGTTGTAGAGGTCATTATCTTTCCAACCCGAGAGAAAACAACTAAAAAAGTATAGAATTTAAACATTTGAAAATATTGACTAGACGCTTGAAAATTATTAAAATTGGGTTTTTTCTTTTCAAGCATTTTCTTATGTATAAAATCAAATATTTAAAATATTTTTTAAGTAAAATACAAGTTAGAAAATATTGTGTGTGCGCAACATCATCAAGGGGATTATACAATATTAAAATTCTAGTACTTACAAAAGATGATAATTTAAACAATTTCTACTGGAATTCGTTGATTCCAAATATTTGTCGAATCTTTTTCATCTCGCCTCTATGAATCATGTCTATTGTAATAAATAATTCGTCATATATATACATATATTTGAATTTAACATACATATATGTATATGTGTGTATGTGTGTGCATGTATATATTCGTATAACTATCGTCAATCAAAACACAGAAAGGCAGGATATAATTGTTGACATCGAGTTGCTTGCATTGAATATGCATCTGTATCATTGATTTACTAATACATGTTGATATATGATAATTTGAAGTATGTATTTTTTAATCTCTGCTCTAGAAATGATTGAGTTCCATTCAAAGGGATTTGAAATATTTCAAAGTGTCTGAAATAATGTGAAAAGGATAAATAGATTTAAAGGTTTGTGAAGATAATTTGAAATTGGCTGATGATTCTTAAATAATATTATTTAGAACTATTTAAACATATTTTCCAACATATTAAAGGAAATGAAAGTGAAATTATTTGAATTGCTTTCGAAAATTATTTAAAGAGAAAATGAATTAAAATTTGCCTTGAAATAAGATTAAAGGCTATGAAGTGTTTGTATTTAGATTTATATTGTGATTTAAAGGTAGACCAATAGTATTTCATTAGTATTTGAAATAATGAGTAAGGAGTTAAATTATCTTTAAATACAATGTTTGTACTATAATTTTTTTTATATATACAGTATAAAAAAGGAAATTAAGCATATGAAGTGTGTTAACTTCGTTTGTTTTCAATAAATACTTCCTATTTTATATTTGTGAATCGTGCTAAAAATTATATACTAAGAATTTGACGAGCGTTGTAGTTTTGTGGATTGATGAAAGAGCTATTTATACTTACTTAAGATTATAAACATAGTATAAAATTAATGGACATTTTTAGTATAAACGATGAATGGAAGAAAATCAAATTATTTATAAAATAAATTAAGTGGAAGTATATAAAACATGTTCATACATGCAAGTCGAATTAATGAAATTATACTTTGGTTGTTAAATAGCTTGATTGGTTGAAATAATATTGCAATATAATTTTAGCAGTATGTGATTATTTTCTTTAGAGATATTTGTGATTTTTATTCATTGAGCATGATTTGGTTAATGATAGCTCGAAGTGGTTATAAAATGTGTATATGCCTTATTGATATATTTTATTATAAAGGATTTAAATTATTGGTTATTTGGCATTCATCCACATATTTTGATTTAGAAGTGAATGATTTTGTTTATGGAAATGAATTATTTATATATGATCAGATATGGATAATCCTGAACATATAAGAAAATGGTATTTATATGGTCGGTATTCTTAAAAATGAGCATATGTGTGTGTATGCACAATAATGATTTAAATTGAGCATTTGATAATAGCATGATTTTCGTGGTTAAGCAAAAATCAAACACTATTCTACTAAAAAGCATCACACCCAATTGACAATAGCTCTGTTAAAGTATGGTTTATTATTGAAAATGTACTCTGTGATTATAATTAAGATTTCGAAATATTTTTTGTGAAGTTCGAATGTGAAACTACGAAATATTGTGAAGTTAATTTTGCTGAAATAAAAATGATTTGGTAAAATAATGTAATTTGTGAAAAATAAACCAGAGGAATTTTGATAGCATTTTCAATTCATGATGATTTCCCAATTTAAAAGAAATAAAAGTATTATTTTGTGTATTTCCCCATTTTGATATAGTTTCGGTGATTTTACATTTTTTAAAAGGGATTGCTACTTTTCTTACGAACTAATGGATAATTGACGGTGTTGTTATATATTGCTCAAAGCTAATGCCTTATATGTATGGAGCTTAGATCATAGTTGATGGAATAAAGGATTCCTTTCCTAGGTGTCAGTTTAGATGATTTATTATGCCAAGCAATTACCATATGGGAATTTTTATTTTGTACTGGTTTGGTGAAATTGTATTGTATTTTGAAATCTAGTTTTGATGAAATTCTTGAATATTACAAAATTGGTTTTAATAAGTGGAAAAGTAGCATTTTAAGCAAATAGAAGGGAAATACTCTTCTGCATAATGTTTTGGAAAGGTGTTTTGGATAAATTGGATTTTGCAAATTAATTTGAGAAATATATGGCAAAGATTGGTTTATATAAATTAAGAAATATTGTGATAAATTATTTGCATATGAAACTATTATTTTGCCATCATTTGCAAAGTAGGCCTCCGATACATGATTTCTAACTATATATGACTTTTGTGATTAAATTGATTTTATGAAAGTAATTTGGAAATTCGTTTTGAAGTGTGTTAGGGAAAATGATTTTAGAAGAAAAGGAATTTAGAAATCTATTTCATATAATTTTAATTATTGATCTTACATGGAATTATCTATGTGTGCAGATTATAATGGAAAATTTGTGTTTACAATTGAGTAGAGATTTATAATGTGTAGAATATTTAAACCCGCCACAATCATTATGTTATACATTGAGCACATTTGCATTCACAACTAGATCTCAAGCCAGACTCGGGTTTTATTAAGTATTTGAGAACCTCAGGTTATATTAAGGTTGTTTTACATGTATATATTATGACTATATATATGCTTTGTGGTCTGTGTTATGAACTTGGAGTAGATGATGAAGGTGGATATTCATTTTGCTTATATTATTGTATTGGTATATACGATGTATCTGTGCGATGAGTTATATATATATATGAGATAGCATATCAAATTTTTAGATATGATATAAAATTCATCTTTTTAGTCACTTTGATTTTGTTAGTTTGGAAATTTTGTTTGTGTCTTTAGTGTTATATTATTCAGTTCATGCAACTCGTATATGTTTCTTTGTTTTGAGACAAGATACGTATTATTTCAGATGTATTCAGGTTTTGTAACATATTTGTATTGAGCTAAAATAGCGTATACGAGAGATTGCTGCTTTGACGCCCTTTGATCCGAGCTATCAGATGGTAAACTCCCTTTGATAATTCGGTCATTGCAGCCGGGTTATCACATCATGGTATCAGATTTGAGGTAAACCCTCTTTGATAATTCGGTTATTAGATCATGGATTTACAGTTGAAATTTTGTATAGGATCTATAAAAATCTCTATGATTTGCAAATCCTTATAATTGGATTACTAACAGAAGAGCTTGCATACTACTTATAAAACATTAGCCATATCCCTTACGAATGGATAAGTGACCATTTTCCCCTTTCCAATTGAGATTATCAACTAATAGAATATTGTTGAGCAAATTATTTTATTTTGAAATAAGAGCTAAAATTTCAACTATAAGCCTATGATTTTCTTTGCTTGCATTTGATTGAATATGAGCGAAAATGGTTTAAGCAATCCTAATTCTCCTTGAGGATCTCAAATACATCAAAGTTTCTAAATGAGATAAATCAACGGTATTCGATGAATTGAAATTTCAAAATTTCAACTTAGGAGAGAATATAACCTTATCACTTAAGGATCGATATTATCCAATTAGGACTGTTTAACTCTCTATCATAATGTTCCCACCAAATGAAGGAAACAATTTTGAGCTAAAACATTCTTTTATTCAAGGGGACCAAAATTTACCGGTTCCGAAGATGCTTATGAGTTCCTTAGCGAATCTGAATAATATGAATCTACCACTAAAATTTCATAATTATATAATGAATTAATCAAGCTAATACCAATTGCATTTGCACTTCTTGAGAGTGCAAAAGGATGGCTAAATTCTTTTCCAAAACATTCGATAAGAAGTTGGAGTGGTTTAGTCATTGTTATTTTTTAAAAGTTTTTCCCTTTTCATAAAACTTTAAAAAACAGAACTGAAATAAATTAGTTCTCTCAAAATGAGGGTAAAACTTTTCACGATACTTTGAGAGATTCAACCAGTTAGTATATAGTTGTCCTCATCGTGCTATCCCTAAGAATCATTTGTGCCAAATGGCGTATGAAGGGCTAAACTATCAAACTAGAACCATACTTGAATCAATGTGTGGAAGAGAGTTTAGTCTAAAACAGTCGATAAAGCTTGGGAGTTCTTAGAGGGCTATTTGGAAAAAAAATAGTGGGAATTAATGCGTGTCCCCATACATGTTTGTACTGAAGGAGTGCATATCATAGATCCAATTCATCTTCCCATAGAAACTCAAACTCCTCAAATAGGAGGACTACCCCAATATAACACTCGGAATAAATCAATTCTATAGCTCAAAACAGTCCTTATCCATCCACTTATAACCTAATTTAGAAGAACCATTTAAATTTTTCTTGGGCGAATCCTAATAGTTCAGCTAATCCGTCGCTATGCATCCCATGATAGCAAATCTAAATTATCAAGCTCCATTTCCTAATGCCCAAACTTCACAAGTTGCACCTTAATCCAAATCTTCCAATTAACCGTATAGGCATCCTAATTTTCATTCATTAACTCAGCCTTCTTGATCTTCTCAACCTTTACAAGAAATTATTCAATTAGAAAAACAAATAAACAATCAAGATGCTAAAACTGAATAAATGATGAATATGATAAAGGAACTAATGAAAAGTAACGAGGAAGGAAAATTGCCCGGTCAACCAGAAGTAAATCCAAAATATAAATTTCGAGATGTGAATTCTTGTAAGGACGAATACAATAATCCGGTCAACGCTTTTACCACTCTTAGGTCTAGAAAGAAGATTGAAAACAATGTCAGCAATCCCGAAAACTCTTCAAATTCAACATCAATTCAAAATCTCAATACTTGCCCAATAACTACTAATGTCGATTCTTCCAAATCCTTACCTTCTTTAAATGTCGGCAATTCTAACATTTCTTATATAATGACCCAGAATTTTATCACCTTGATTGGTATTTAATAAATTTTAAATATTTAACTTATGGTTAGATAACACTATTTTAATTTATAGCCAATGATAGAAAATTCATTTTTGAATTTGGTTTGCTAAAATAAGTAGTTCGATGAAAAACAGAAAATGTGACCAGAATTTATTTCCGTGTTTCCAGTTTTTCATCATCAAAAAAGTTGTTGGAAATGTTATCTGCATTTTAGTAGACAAATACACATACACATAATTATAACATAAGTATGGTTAATAATAATATGGTAAAAATATATTTACTTAAATAAATATAAAGAAGATGTGACGTTTTATCCGAAATAAAAATAAAACAAGATATAATGTCACTTTCACATAACATCGTTGTGAAAGGAAGGAGTTTGTATGTTGGGTAATCAGTGGGTGGTGATTCCATGTATATGGGATAAGGAAGGAGATGATGGTGATAATATGGTAAAGAATGTGTGGAGGGTATGTACTAAAAGGGTATTTTAATTAATTAGTTTATTTCACTTTATATAAAAACAATTTCCAAAATTTCTCTATCACATTTTTCATTCCATTTCTTATTTTCAAAAAATTCATCTCCTTTTTCTAAGTTCTAAAAACTCTTTAATGGCTTTCAGGTTTTTATTCAAAGTTTAAAAATTATTCATTTTTCCATTTTTAATTCTTAAAAACTTGTTTAAAAGCCTTACTCTTCTTTTATACACCTTCCTCCTTCAAAAACAAGCCCACACCACCCTCTACAACCCTAGGCCAAACACCACACACTCATGGCCGAAATTCTATAACTATGATTTCGATAATGAAAGTAAAAGTAGAATCAAAATTTGATGTTTTATGTTACTAGTTCAAAAATAGTAAATAGATCATACCTAAAATTGATTTTATTTTTAATTTCATAATAATTTTCATTAGATTTGATAAATGGGTTTGGATGATGTATTAAAGTTTGATGATTTAAGTTGTGTTAGTTAATATCACAAATGAACAATACTTATAATAAATACATCAACTAATTCAATAGGTGTTAATTTTTTTTTTACTTTGTATTGATTTGTATAAACATGAGAACTAATTTACCTGTAAGTTGCCTTTTAATCTCATAATTTTTATTCCAAATTTTCTCTAGTTTTTACACTTTTTAGTTAACACATTTTCAAACATTTGGCATAATTTGGTTGAGTGAATTTGAAATTCTTACTTTCCTTGTGCAATCTACCTGTACTCGCATACGTACTACAATCGTACGGCATACGCTTGCGGTAATCTTAATTTAGAAAATTCGACGGTTTCCTAATCGATTGAAAATTCGTCCAAACAAGTTTTGACACTGTTATTGGGAAAAGCAATTTAATTTTACTCTATTCTTCCAAATTTTTTGTTTAATTTTGTTTAATTTTATCTTGTGGTATTAAAAAGAAATACAATAAACAGAAAAGAACAAAAAGCCTCAGCATCAACCTCATCCAAACCCGCTATTCAGCAACATCTATGCCCACCACACTAGAAACCAGCCTCTCCCTCCTTACAAACAAACACTGCTTCCCACCTGAAACCACTACGACCATCTTCAACGAACTGCAACCTCATACCATCCAACCAATCAAGCAATCTCCTGAAACCACATTCAAACCACTTTGCACCGAACACCTGAACCACCTTCTCCAAGCACAAATCGCGACCGCCTGCGATCTCGCCCAATTTCGGATAGCCGTGACCAATCTCCCTCACCACAACTTGACGGCAACTCCAACCGCAAACTTACAACTCCTCCAGTCTCTGATTCCGAAAAAGCCGGCATCAATTTTCTTCTTTTTTTATTTTGGGATTTCTTTTTTGTTTTTAAGATTCGTGATTTTCTTTGATTTGAACGGAAAGAAGACGGGGGTTGAGGTATTAAAGTTTTGCGTAGGGCTTGTTGGGCCAAAGTTTAATTATTATTATTTTTCGTTTCTTCCTTCTTGAATTTATTTCATTTGCTTTGGTTTAAAAGAATAAAAAATTTCTTTTGAAAGAAAAAAACTGTTTTCTCAGTGTAGTGTGACTATTTAGTTTAATTTTTTTACTCAGATTTTCTTTTGTTTAATTCTTCGTTTTTTAACTAAAAAAACAAAAAACATAAATCTTGTTCAACACTTTTTCAGCTTGCAAAAGCAAATAAGTAGAAGAATTGCTTGATAAAAAAATTTGCATTGCTTTGTCATAACAAATATGTGCTTAAAAAATTGCTGCTTTTATATAAATTTGCTAAATAATTTCGTATGCTCTGGTATCATGTTCTTATCTTTTGTTTTTGTTTTTCTTGCGTTGTTAGTAATTTACATTTAAAAACAAAAAAAAAATCATTTGTAGTTACACTGTTAACACATCTTTAATTTCCATTTTGACCATTTCGTACTTGTTTTTATTTTTCTAAGAGCGCCATCCAAATTCACATAAGGTGAAGATTTCATCATCCTTTTCTTGACCCGCAAATTTTATTTCATTATATAAAATTAAATTAATAATAAAGATTAGATGTTGGACTTGAGGGTGTTGGGCTCATCTAAGGCAAATTTTTATTTTGACAAGTTGATTTCTTTTAACGGATTCTTGGGGTCTAAGGCAACAGCAGAGAAACAATCATTTATAACTATTACGGTGATTTGTAAGATATTATATTAATTATTTCTCTAAAGTTACTTAAACCTTCGGTTGCATTGCTTCGGTGATTCGTGGTGTACTGATAACCCTTGTCAATTACCTGGCTAAGAACCGTCTTGTTGAATTAAGTCAAAGTGTGATTATACAATTTGGTTTAGAAGCTACTAAGCATAGAACTTTCTAATTAGTTTTATGCATAGATAAAAAAACATTTTATTTTAAACATATTTTTTTAATAAAAATATATCCAAAAAATGAAAACATTGTTTGTAACAACCCGCATATTTATCGATTTTATATTTAAATATTTTATTTAAATATTTTATCTAAATATTTTATCGTTTGTCGGATTTTGGTACGAAAAACTACTTTTTGCAAACAGCCGAATTGGGACTCGAGACCACCCCCATTGAGTTCAAAATGACGTTTGCGACCTTTTTGAGTATAAACTTCGATATGTTTGGAGATAATAGAATTTTGCTACTTTTCACTTAGGGCTTTGGGTTTAGGTTGGGTTCAGCCCAATGTTCTAACTTAATACCCCAAACTGAAACCCCCTCTTCATTCACTCCATCTTCCTCTACTTTCAGTTCTAAAGAGATTAATGGTGGAAGAGAATGGGAAATAGAAATCCAAAACCCTAGTTTCCATTTTCAAATCAATTTCTAGCTCCAAACTCAAGTGAACCCATTGGTAAGCCTTCTCTTCTTCTTCTCCAACTCATTCTCTCTTTGATTTCAGAAAATTCCTAAACCTAACTTAGGAAATGTTTCTCTTTTAAGCTTAGATTGAAGCTTCTTGAGTTGTTATTGAAGAGGAATTGATCTTAGCTTGTCTTAAAGCTTCTCCTTCATTGATTTGGGTTCAAAGGTGAGATTTTTATCTCACATCTATGTCTATATCTATCTTTGTTGTTAGGTATGAATTCCTAACACTTATTTATGTTCATTTGCTTTTGGTTTGGATTGATTTGGTGAATATTTCAATTTGTGGTGTTTTGTAGTCAAATCTTTAAAAATCCAATCTTTGATGTTTGAACATGTTTTTGGTGATGCATCGAAGAGCCTATAGGGCTGGGTTGTCGCTAGGCATAAATCCTTAGTCGTCGTTGCTCGTCCGATCGCTCCCGATACGTTTTGGCCACTTTGGCCTAGGCAAATTGTTGCCCAGAGCAGGTGACCAGACGTCTGATGACTAAGTTCAGACGTCTGGTTTGGACCTGGAGAGGAAAAATATAGCCACGCAGAATATATAAAAAAGGCAGAGACTAATTCCACATGTCTGAAATTTAGGATCAGACGTCTGGATAGGTCTCAGACGTCTGACTTGAAGTTTCAGACATCTGGGTGTTCTCTTGATTATTCCCAGAGAACAAATCCAGACGTCTGGATTCTAAACCAGACGTCTGATTGGTTTTCAGACGCCTTGATTGGACCTCCAGACGTCTTGAACTGTTTAATTTGCCTATTTTGGCTATTTTTGAGTATATTTCCAACTTTAATCGATTTATGTTGATTCCCTTTTTGTTGCTATCATTTATTATGGACTTTGATGACATTTTCACGGTGATTTTTGGGAATATCCATTTTGATGGATTCGGTATCGATTTCTTTGGATTTTATTCACGTCTTCGAATGTGAATTTTTATGATTTATTGTTTATACAATCAATTCTATGATTTGTCACTTTAAAATATAAAGGTTTTCTATACTAGTATTAAATATCAAAACTCTTTCCTCAAAACGATTTCAATTCTACTTTCAATACTAAACTCGTTTATAAAACCGTTTTCCAATCTACTAGTATATACAAACCTTTACCTCACTTGTATGAGAAATCTAATTAAACGACTTAGTAAAACAAGTGGTATGAAACGCTTGCGTTTACTTCGCCGGTTAATTCTTGGACTTGTTCGATTGAAACCCTTGTGACAATTTTCTAGTGGAGATCTACAATTTGTTCGTAAATATTTAAGTTAAGCTAGTGGTTATGGGACATGAAGCTAAGCTCATATATTTACTAGCTTACTGTAATTGACACTTCTCTTTGATCATGACGATCATTTTATGTTTTAGACTAGCATTGTGCGATGTCTTTTTGACTTGGTTCATCAGATGTCACGCTGTACGACGTCGTTGTTCCCTTTGATTGTGATTTGGTTCATCGGATGTCACGCTGTACGACGTCGTGTTCCCTTTTATTTTGATTTGGTTCATCGGATGTCACGCTGTACGACATCGTTGTTCCCTTTGATTTTGATTTGGTTCATCGGATGTCACGCTGTACGATGTCGTTGTTCCCTATCATGCTGTACGACGTCGTTGTTCCCTTTGATTTTGATTTGGTTCATCGGATGTCACGCTGTACGACGTCGTTGTTCCCTTTGATTTTAATTTGGTTCATCGGATGTCACGCTGTACGACGTCGTTTTTTCCTTTGATTTTGATTTAGTTCATCGGATGTCACGCTGTACGACGTCGTTGTTCCCTTTGATTGTGATTTGGTTCATCGGATGTCACGCTGTACGACGTCGTTGTTCCCTTTGATTTTGATTTGGTTCATCCGATGTCACGCTGTACGACGTCGTTGTTCCCTTTGATTTTGATTTGGTTCATCGGATGTCACGCGGTACGACGTCGTTGTTCCCTTTGATTTTGATTTGGTTCATCGGATGTCACGCTGTACGACGTCGTTGTTCCCTTTGATTTTGATTTGGTTCATCGGATGTCACGCTGTACGACGTCGTTGTTCCCTTTGATTGTGATTTCTGGATTTCGTGTGTTGAATTCTGGAATTTATGTTTCACCAACTTTTACGATTGGCATTGATATGTATGTCATTTATTGTGGCTTGGTGAAATTAGGAGTATGACATTCCTTTTTATCTTTGAGAAGATCCTTGCGATATTGATTAATCTCTTATTGGTTTTTCAATTATTTATTTATCACAGCTTGGCATTGTGATTATTATATGTTTAGTCATATCTCTTATTCTATATCATTTCATTTGATATTTATAGCTAGACCGATCCGTTTATTATTTTCTTATTAAATAATACTCAGGTCGGACTGAGATTTTACAGGTGCTTCCTCTTGACTCTTTATCGGACCTCCATCTGATCTTTTGGCTAATTACTTAGATTAGTAGTTTATTTTGTTGTATACACTTGAGATATGGACTCATAGTTGTATTCTTTTGTATAGCACATGTTGCGATTCTTTTTTATTATTGTGGATCTTTTTGACCACTACTGTGATATACACTTTCATGTGTTAGTTATATATTCATATCTTCTTCCGCCTTTGTGATATGAATTATCTGTGACTGATTTGTGTTATGTTTATTTCTATATTTGTTTCCGAAGACCTTTATAGCCATTGTGTAGTAGCTTTGAGTTTGTGTCGGTATGTCGGATTTCCTCTTGAGATGAAAAGTTATATTTTTATCTGGCATATCGGTACTCGCACAAAGCAATTATACAGATGGTCGCTCCTCAACAGCCTTATTCTCCGTGCTAGTCGACAGCATTACTCCATAGTGTTCTTGGCTAGCGTGGGTATAGAGGTGGGGCGTCACTTTGTTCGTTGTTTAAAAAAAAACCAAAAAACCAAAAAAAAAAGGAGAAAAATTTCACTTCATTCTTTTTTTTTGAACGGGTACTTTATATACAACAAATCATTGGGACAACATATCCCATGTCAAATAAACATTCGAAAGCAAGTTTCGAACTTGTGACATCCTGCACCAAAGCCGAATCAATTAACCACTTGGACAAAGGTGCTTGTTCATTCTTACTCTCTTATCCTTGTTTTTCACCTCTTTCTCTCCTTAATCTTTTCCCTTGTGCATGAATATTTGGACTCGTGACACGTCAACAAACCGTTTAACTTGAACAAACAACCTTTCCACAATGACGAGCAAAAATCCACCTCATACTCTCACGGATAGAATTTTCCCTAATCAAAATTCTATCCCTTCTTGCATAAAATTACCCACCCGACGGGTAATCGCTTTGAAATCCATTCAAGTCACATTAACACACTTTCAAAATTTGACAATTTTGAACATGACGATCCTTATATCTTTTTAACGAAATTTGAAAAAGTTTGTGCAACTATAAAACTTTTACAATTATGTGACAACGGAATAAAACTAAGGTTAATTTTATTTGCACTTACCGATTACGCCGAGAGATGGTTGTATAGCTTGCCTTCGAATTTGATTAAAATGTGGGACGAATTTGTGAAAGTTTCCTTAAAGAAATTTTTAACCCTTAAAAAACAACCAAATTTATAAATGAAATTGTAAATTTTCATCAACTTGGGGGTGAATACTTTGAAAAATATTTTAAAAGATTGAAGGAACTTTTAATCAAATGCCCACATCACAATTTTGAAAAATAAACTCTGACAAATTTTATACGACGGATTTGAAAATAGTACTCGAACAGTGCTTGAATCAATGCGCCAAGGGAACTTTTAAGCATAGCATCACGATGCCACTTGGCAATTTCTTGAAAACTTAACCCAAAAATCAACTCAATGGGAATAATCTAACAAGAAATCAATCAATTCAAGATCAAGGGCCTGTTCGATAGGATTATCGTTAGCATTAGAAGCGAAAATCGATGCGATAATAAATAAATTTGATAATGTTTTTTCATTTAGTCCAACAAACCAATCTTCTCAAGTCTTGTGTTATAAATGTAACGATCCAAACCACATTGCTGATCAATACCCTTACTCGTTAGAACAAATCAACGCTTTTAATAAAGTTAGGAGTAGTCCGCTCTCTCCAACATACAATCCCGTTTATAGAAATCATTCTAACATTGCTTGGAACCAAAACAATTCAAACATGACTTTGGTTCAACTATCTTTTCAAGAATTTACGAACAATGCTTCAAATCCTCATTTTCAACCAAATCAATGTTAACAAAACTTTACGTCACCTTCTCCAAATCAAGCACCCTTTATCCCTCAAGAAGAAAAAGGCATTACATCACTTGGAAAAAGTTTGGAAACTTTGGCTAAAGTGACCACTCAAAATCTTCAACCGAATTACAATTTGCAAAATTTTTTAAC
This sequence comes from Allium cepa, assembly GCA_030765085.1. Taxonomy (NCBI): domain Eukaryota; kingdom Viridiplantae; phylum Streptophyta; class Magnoliopsida; order Asparagales; family Amaryllidaceae; genus Allium; species Allium cepa. The sequence goes on from CM060935.1 coordinate 69,070,429, forward strand.
TTCATATATGTAGAACAACAGTCAATCTATCATTAAACTCGAAATGCAAATGATTCAATTAGGCACTTCTATGAGTGAATACGAAAGTGGCATGTTCCCGAGTCAACCCATTCCAAAACCTAGGAATCAAAACATAAGTTCAAACCAAGCTTATGTCATTCAAGATAACAATGTGAATCAAATGAAGACTATCACAACTTTGCGATTCGGTAAAAATATTGATAACCAAGTTGTCCGTCCAAGCGACTTATCGAAAGTTTCTCTTGACACTTCAAAAACCACAAACGATTCCAATCAAAATATCGAGTCGAACCTCAAACCAAATTTCGAATCTAATTCTTTTCCAACTCAAGTAGATCGACTTATCGAGTTTAAAATTTCATTTCCACATCGACTTCGGCCTAATAAATGTTCCGATCAAACGGAAAGGTTTTAGCAATTTTTAAACTAGTTAAAGCGAATATTTCACTCTTGGATATCATTCAACAAGTCCCAAAGTGCACTAAGTTTTTAAAGGATTCGTGCACTCAAAAGAGACACACTCAAGTGTCGAAAAAAATCTTTTTAGCGACTGATCTAAGTGAAGTCCTGTCTCGGTCTATTCCTGTGAAATACAAAGATCCTGCTTACCCTACAATCTCGTGTATGATAGGAGACAATACGATTAATAAATGCTTGTTAGACTTAGGTGCAAGTGTAAACTTGGTTCTATACTCCATGTGTCAGCAATTTGGCTTAGGTGAGCTTAAGCCAACAAAAGTTACCCTTCAACTTGTTGATCATTCTATAAAGAAACCTGTAGGAGAAATCAAGGCTCATTAGATCAGAGTAATTCATATTTCCGGTCGATTTCATCATCTTTGAAACACAACCTGTAAACAATCCTATCAGTCAAATTCCTTTGATTTTAGGACAACCTTTCTTGTCTACCTCGAATGCTTTGACCAATTGTCGAAATGGTTTAATGAAAATTTCCTTTGGTGACATTAGCTTAGATCTTTACATCTTCAATTTAGAAAATCAATCAAATGAACCATTCGACTCCACGTTGGAAGTTAGCGCTATTCAAGAGAACTTTAAAAATGAAACAATAACCTTAATGACGAATGCGAGGCCGAGTATGAACAATTTTTTATGACATGCCAAACAAAATTGAAGACACACTTCCTTTCGAACCTCTCATAGTTAAGTCTGAAACTCAACCGATTTCTACGTTTGAGCAACCTCCTAGGTTAAATCTCAAACCTCTTCCTTCTCACCTTAAGTACGCATACTTAAGTGAAAATGACACTTTTCCTAGCATTATTTTGCTGAGCTTTTTCTTGACCAAGAAGCGTCTCTTTTTTCAATTCTTTCAAAAAAAGTAGTGATTGGGTGGTCCATTATCGATATTAAGGAAATCAACCCTGCAATTTTTCAACATGCTATAAAAATTTTAACATAGCAAACTATTTTAGCAAAATAAGCGATCACTTGCTTATCAAATAAGTGAATTGTATCTTACAATTGTAATCAACCCTTGACATGTCTTTGATTGTCGGATCCTTTTTTGTCGTTATAGCGAACTCATAAAAGGTTTAACATGTCATAAATGGTTCATGTTCAATTGAATTCAAAATAAGCGAATCTAGAAAACTCATGTGCAATAGAAGAAGCATCAAAATCCCCAAAATCAAATATCAAGGAACTCTAAAACGAGTTCAAAACCTCATTTTCGAAATCACCATAAAAATGCATATATCTATAAGCCTATCTCTAACTCAAGGCTACAATAAAATTATCATCTCAAAAAGGTGAAATTCAAGCAAAGCAAAATTTATAAAAATCCCTGGATTGGCCAAATCTCTGATTGCATGTTGAAGTAATGCTGCACATGCCAAATTCATACCACTACTATATGTATCATAGGTACCCATCTTAGACGGCCGTAGTCGTAATACATCGTTACGACCGAAGTCGTAAAACATCGTGACGACCGAAGTCGTAAAACATCATGATGATCGAAGTCGTAATACATCATGATGACCCGAAGGTCTATAGTACTGGTAAACATCGTGAATGCGTCAGAAACTCTCAAACAGGAACTTGAAAAGTGTTAACATGCATCTCATACCACACACTCGCACTTAGCGGTTTACTAACGGCTAATCGAGCCACACTAGAAAACATCATTAAATCAAAGTCCTCGGAAAAATTATCTCTCGCCTCATCACATTGGCGAGTAGTAAAAAGCATCATAATTGTCTCATCTCATCGAAAAATATAAGACATCATGTTCCCAAAAAGGAAATCTCCATCTTAAAACTTGCCTCATTTCATCGGCCAATAAAATACATCATGATGGTTCCCAACGATTATACTCCTAAGTAGGAGATCTTGAACCATAAAGTTCGCCAAATATTGGCCATCTCGAAAGATCCCTAAATATAGGAATTAAAATCCTCAAAATACACCATAATATGGTCATTCCCAGAAATTATCTCAAATCAACATACTCGAGTGGTTTCGATCGATAGAAGTCCGGAATTAATCGATAAAATAAACTCACGTGTCTCATACCACGTGCTTTACTAAATCGTTTAATTCTCTTTCGTATATGTCCGAAAAGTGTAAAAATAATATATTTTATATAAAAAATATTTTACTTAAGAAAACGGGATTTTTAAATTATTTTCTAAAATCGTTTTGAAGACATTTATTTGAAATTTCTTCTTATTATAGGAAATAAATATATATAAAATATTGTGAAATAATTTATAAATGATTTGGAAATTTTAATAATAACAACTTCAAAAACCAAATTATTTAGAAATTTTATCAAAATGTATTTGGAAGAAATAGTGCTTGAAAATCGAGAAAAATGTTGAAAATACACTCAATCGATGTTCAAATTCGAATCGAATTTAAATTCAAATTTTTAAATTTCAAATTCCTACAAAACTCAGCTAGTCTATTGATGGATACTATATTTCATAATCATCATCAAAAACATCTTGAAATTTGTATAAAAATTGGCCACAAAAACCATGAAAATAGGTAAGCAAACAAGGCAATATGGCTCAGATCAAAAAGGTAGAACACTGACATACCTGGGCTGACAGGGGTCGACCTAGAGCGGTCGCCAGGTCGACCTCCAGGTTGACCTGGAGACTGCTGGGTCGACCTGCCTGTCGACCCAGGCTATGGATTTTCTTCGCTAAGTGTTTTCTGTTTCGCACTAAACTTCAAACAGTAAATTAGAGTACCAAACGATCAAGTTTTGCAACGAAAATTGACATTCATAGAATTTAACATCTAAGCTACAATTCGAAAAACATCCAACAGTAATTCGAGTTAAAATCAAGAAGTTATGGCAACTCAAAGTGGCAACCAGAAATAAGGAATTCGAATAAACACAGACAACAAGATAAATGTATACCGTAAACTTTTTACTGAACGATTTCTTTACAGGCAGCATTTCCCAATTAGCAAATGTGAGTTTTTACTCACCTATACTTGGATTTATAGTGATAAGCAATGAAAGATGCTAATTTTTAGCTGGAAGGAAGCTCTCAATCACCTGTAGAAGATGAAACTAGAGCATGCAAACAGAGAACAAAAAGTTATAGACTGTATCAATTCGAAGTCACTAATTTGATGAAATTGTTGAGAGTTTGCTTCGATTACCTATATTACTCTTTTATTAGCTTGAATTTCTCTTTAGTTTCAAAAAAATTGATGTAAGAACTTAATTTGAAAGAGGGATGGCTATTATTGTTTTGCTGTAAGTATTTTTCTTTTCTTTCTTTAGGTTGAGAAGAAACAAAGGAAATTTACGTACAGGTTTCATGATGTCTCTAGAAAATGGGTTTGGATCTTCTTCTTTGTCTACAAAGTCCAATTGTAAACGTTTAGAAAAATTCCCAAGTACAAATGCATTTTCTCTTCTTTTCTTAATATAACACATATATACATGCTTATAAAAACCAAATAAATCTCTATAACTCATTCTTATGTAAACAAAAAATGTTTTTAACAAAAAATTAAATGATTTTGGCTATAAAATTTAGTTTCTAATATTAAAATCATATTTTTACTTAAGTATGACAGCTTACACTTTTTATCTTGTAAAACATCATTTTTAACATAAAATTTTATACGAAAATTATTTCCTTATCAAATAAATTACAATAAATCATTCTAACATTATTTAATCATCAAAATATAATTTTTAAACAATATTTCATATTTTATTTTAATAAAATACATAATTACTTCCATCTCTCCTTTTAAATTCAATAAAAGATTAATATTGGCAATAATTGCCAATATTACTATATTTGCCAAACTAAACTCAATAATTGGTCATTTTCACTCCAAATTCTCGAAATAGAGTTTTTAAAATTTATTTTCATCAATTTATATCTATTTCAACAATTAAATGTTGAAATGCATTACTAGATTAATTTATTAGCTCAAATTACCAAAATTTCAATATTTTCAACTTATTAACCATAACTTCCTACAATAAAAATTTAAATTATGATTTAACTTCGAACTCATTGTTTATTGGAAATAAACAATCTTTAACATATTTTAACTTCTCTATTTAATCACCAATACCAGGGTTGTTACTATTAGTATATGGTAAAGTGTGTCGCTTACCAGTGGAGCTTGAACATAAAGCGTTACGGGCAATAAGAACATAAACTTTGATCTTCAAAAGGCTGGAGAAAATAGAAAATTATAACTCAATGGCTAGAAGAGATTAGGAACGATGCGTATGAAAATGCAAAAGTTTATAAGGAAAAACCAAACGTTTTTCATAACAAGTCAATCCTAAGAAAAATATTTTCGTCAAATTAAAATGTTCTTTTGTATGACTCTCGACTTCATTTATTCTCGGGTAAATTAAAATCGAGATAGACAGGATCATATGTGGTACATACTGTTTTTTCACACGATGTCATAGAAATAGAAAACCCTAGGGATGGATTGATTTTTAAGATCAATGGTTATCATTTAAAGCCTTACTTAGAATTGGCAAGTGACCGAGAGGAGGATCTCATGATTCTTTATGATCCACACTAGTCTAGTAAGGAATTTTGACCCTCTCTTGTAAATATGTTTACAATCTTCTCTTTTACGCTTATTATATCATACATTGACTGCAGGGACATAGTAAAAAACAAGTGTGGGAGGAGTTCTCATGCTTATTTTGATTTTACATGGTTTGATTTTTGCATTTTCTTTCACTTCCTTTCACAAAAATAAATTTGCATAATTATTTTTAAATTGTCACGATAGAGTAAGCATATAGTTTTGGCCTTTAAATTGAAATTTTTGAGAAATTATTTGTCCCAACGAATAATAAAAAGAAAAGTTTAAATAACAAGTAACTATAGTGTAACTAGTATATAGGCCGGTTCTTAGGCGATGGTTATGACGTTTATAGAATTGTAGTTTTGTTTAAAGAGTTATTGATTTAAAGTACATACATTAACATTTTTATCCTTAAAGTTAAGTGGTGTTAAGATGATTTTGCATAAAACTCTCTCTAAAAAAATACTTTTTTTAATAAACATCTACAGTAAGGTGTGCACACTTAAGTGTGTATACTCATCACGCTCTGTACTCTTCTCACGTACGCCCAAAAGGCAATGCATGAATGGTGTGTCTAGCCTTAGTTTTTTGGGTTACGTGTATGTATATAAAAAAAGACCTAGAGTCAAATGTACACACCTTGGTGTGGACACTCGCCACACTTTGTACTCTTCTCATATAAACCAAAAAGGCAGTGTATGAACGGTATATCCAACCTCAGTTTCTTAGTGGGTGTAGGTAAATAATAATGTTAATATTTCTTTTAAAATAAAGAGAGAGTAAGCAACTGAAAACCAAGCGTTATCCTGACTTTACTCATTTGACTTGTTATACAAATTAAATGAAGATACCACTTTGCAAACTCTGATAATCAGTTAAATAATTTGTTTCATAGTTTCACTAAGTTATCAACCGAAACAGCTGGACAAGCTAGAGTGGAAATGTAATGAAAACTTAATTTTTGTTGGAAGTATTGATTATTAAAGTACTGAAATTTTCAAACAATGACTGAGAATTGTATATTCTTATTTCTTGTCAATTTAAAAGGTAAATTCTTCATTTTATAAATAAAAATTTGCATCCATATCTTTGTAAACAAAACTTGCATTATGAACTTTGCATATAACATTTAGATTTTGTGGGTAGTATCCATTAAAAACCCTCACGAGACAACACTCGTCCTAATAAGGATACCTAGAGCTTTAACGGCTTGTTGCATATATTCAGTGCAATCGTGTTTCCTACGAGTTCGAGGGCGAATAAAAGGATAAGTGTGCAAGTGTTTGATGTGCGTATAAAAATGTATATTTTTACTTTCATACTTAATCTTCTTTTATTAAAATAAAGGATATATTAGGGATTTTTATATGTTTTAACCAAAATACAAAAGTATTTGCAAATCATCATTCACTCATCTACATTTGAGGCAAAATGATAATTTTTTGTATGAATTTATTTTGAAAAAAAATTATTTGCGCATTTTAATTTTATTTTGTAGGAAATTGAGTCTAAATTAGAAGAGGCTTCATGGATGTATGCATGCACATACAGTGGAAGCTAAAAGAAAGAAGAAAAGAAAAGAATTACACTTCATGGAGGAGCCCACTTGCTAATGGACCACATTTAAAAGCAAGAGCACATGTTAATAGAGGATTAATTAATCTTTAATGATGACTTGAAGGCTACACAAATTTGAGGGTACTTTTGGTAGCTCCTTAAAAAGAGATTAGGGTTTTACCTTTGTATAAATACCCACTTATGTTACATGTAATAGATCTTCTTTTATGCATATGGTTTGTAGCCATAAATCATAATAAAAGTTCTTTTACCTTTAGTGGCTTCTTAGCCTTGACTTTTCTTTTATGCACTTTTCTTCTATGTTTTTCTTTCATGCTCTTTTTTTCGCTTTCTTTTTATTTAATGCAAGTAGATTTTTTATTTTTTTTATGCAGATTAGTTGGCTCTCTTGTCCTTTTTACTTGGTTTTTCCTTCCTTTTTATTTATGTTAAAATCAATTTATGTTGACATGAATTCAAATACAAAAGGCTAAACCCTTCAATTTAGAGGTAGTGAAGCTCTCATTAGTCATGTAAATTCAACATAATTATTACATTTATGATCTTTTCGTTGGTTCTTAACGTAAATATTAGATTTAGATGAGTCTATGTTGTTAATACAACAATACAACAAAATACCCTTTTTTAACGGGTAATACCCATTGTAATAGGGGTTTCACAATGGACCAGCACCCGTCTTATCAAGTGATGTTGTAATGGATCCAAAATATTTACAACAGTTCAAAACCATTGTAAACGCCTGTTGTAGAAAACATTTTTATAACGATCTATAACATCTATGAGAAATGCAGATTACGAATATTAAGGCTAGAATTAATACTAGAGGGGGGTGAATAGTGTTTAAAGGAATTACTAATTCTTTTTGAGTTTATATTAATTTGAACACAAATGTATGCAATAAAGAATTCAGTTCAGATGTAGGATACCTTCAGACACAGATATGATCAAAGAATCAAACACAGATGCAGATATAAAGTAAAAGCAATAAAGGAAAGAACACACCGGATTTTATACTGGTTTGGAGTTACCCTACATCCAGTCCCGCAACACAAGTACGAATTTCCTTTCAAAATCAATTCTTACAATTACACCCTCAATTTCAAGGCCACGAGGTACACCGCTCTAGTTTCACAATCCTCTAGGTAGAGATACTTGATTTACGGGCAATAAGTTCACCCAATTGATTTTCCAAGCTATAAGCACACCTTTTCTCGCTTGATTGATTTTACAGGCTACAGTCACACCCTTTCTCATTTAATTAATTACAAAGAAGTCTATAACTCTGAATAGCACTGGGATCTTGTTGAGATAGTGATAGAGAATCAAATCAGATATGATCTAGTTAGATTCAATGATGATTTCGGTAGAGTAATGGTAAAAATGTATGTAAAGAAACGTGGAAGAAGAAGAGGAGTGAAATCAGAGAATATAGAATATAAATTCGTTTAAAACAGTCCCTATTTATAGTAGAACAACAGCCATGTCCATTCGTGAAAGGATATGACGAATAGACACTTCCTTTGAAATTCAAAGTTTTGAAATAAACTGTCACCTTGTCGACAAGGGTCCCTTGGGGTTGTCGACAGGCCTAAGTAATTTTTGGTAATTTGTTTTTCTTTGAAAATAACTTTTATCTTGTATTAAAACTATTTTAAACTTCCTATAGTTAAAATACATAAATAACTATAGAGAATAATATTTTGGTATATATAAAATTTTACTATAATTTTATATTTAAATCTAAGTATAAATATTAAAAATTAAATATATTAAAATTAAAGATAGTTTAAAACCAAGGATAATTTGATTTTGAAAATAAAGATTATTTTGAGGCTAAAAGTATTTAAAAACCAGGATAGATGCTTTTGATTTTAAAAAGGAAGATTTTGAAATCATTTTGAAAACAAGATAAAATTTTGTAAAACATTCGAATAAAAGTTAGTGGATACAAAACAATGTTCCACTAGATTTTCGTAGGTTCCATCCTACTTAGGGTTCCATCTCTTTAACAGGCTCGAAGTAGATTCCATTCCACGAATAAAATAGATTTTAAGATGTCAGTGCTTTTCTAGGAGTTTTAACAAAATTCCTAATTAAATTACTTATATTAAAATCTTGAACTCTTGATACTCATGAGTCTTGAATCTTGATATCTTCAATCTTGAGTTTATCAATTCTTGAATCTCTATACTGTACAGTCTTCATTCTTTCGTAGCTGTATATATATCCTGCATATACATATACATACACATATATATATAAACAATAATGTTAGTATTTATATTTTGTAATCTTATTCTAAGGTTGTTGTCATCAAAACCAACTTCTCAGGAACTAACAATCTCCCCCTTTTTGATGATGACAGCCTTTGTTTATAAAATATTACTTCTATCTCAATAACTCCCCTTAAAAGTAATAAATCTTCCCCTTAATCTATGCCTAACTATCATATTTTATACTTCTCCCCGTTTGCCATCAACAAAAAAATTAACTCCAAACTATATAACTCCCCCTTAATCTAATACTATATGACATGTGATTATAATGATAGTGTTATCATAAATAATCAATACTTAATTCTAAAACTAAAACTTAGTCCTTAATTACTAACTATCCTAACCAAGAATCCATATATGATAATACTTATAGTAGTGATAATGTGAGAATTCAAATATAAGAACACAAATCGTTTATTAGTTATGGATTGTTATATTTACATTTGCGTAGAGAACATAAGTAAGATCATATAACGACAAGAAAGGGAGAAAAGAAACTAATGTGTGTCCTTGAAAATGGAAGATCTATGAACCGAGCAATTTGGGTAGTGGAAATAGAAATTTCCACGTTATTCGACTAGATTTCCATCCTTGTCAAAGCACACTTCACCAACGCAAACAACTTTGTCATCATCTTCAGCGTGCTCTTCTTCCATGAGAGTTTCTTCTTCTTCTTCTTCCTCTTTGTCCTCTTGCTTTTGATCTCCTGAAGATTCTTCATCAATCAAGATGGGATTGGCGTGATTGTCCATTATAAACTTTTGCAAGTTGCTAAGGATTTTGCCTTGTTGTTCTTGTTCTTTGGCCGTTCCGATTTTCACTACTTGAATTTCATCCGTAAATTGCAGTGCATCCTTTAAGGAATCCTTCATTTTTATCACTCGTGCAACCGCAGTTCGTTGAAATGGTCCAGTAGAAGGATAAAGGAACGAAAAGGTTGAATTTTAATTTGATTTGGAGGAGAAGGCCATTGTTTTATTGTTTTCAAAAGTTAGATTAGAGAAAGGACAGAAAGAATGAAAAAAATTTCGAAATAAGAAGAATATATAACCACCCATTTGAATTTTGGTGGGAAAACTTTCAAAAGAAAAAATTTGTTATATGTCGATATGGGTAAATAAGGGTTGTCGACAAGGTACTTGTATTTTTGCTATTTGATTAATTTAATTTTAATTATACTTGTTATTTATATTTTATATTTCAGTTATTGACCAAATACCTAATTCTCTTCTTAATTTAGTAAATATAGATTCATTTAAGGGTTTTGTTAAGATATCAGCAATTTGGTTCTCAGAATTGATATAATCGAGAGTACTTACTTCCTTACTTATATTATCTCTGAGAAAATGATGTCTGATATCAATATGTTTAGTTCGAGCATGATGAGTAGGATTTTTGGATAAATTTATTGCACTAGTATTATCACAATAAATTGGTGATTTTGACATATTTAAACCAAAATCTTTTAAAGTTTGTTGCATATATATATTACTTGAGAGCAAGCCAAAGCAGCACAAATATACTCTGCTTCGGTTGTTAATAAAGAAACCATATTTTGCTTTTTACTAAAGCAGGAAATCAGAGAATGCCCCAAAATGTGACAAGTTCCACTTGTACTTTTTCGGTATGATTTACAACTAGCATAATCAACATCACTGTTATCCCGCCTTTTGGCAAGGCCGAGATACCAAGGAGTTGACTGGAAAAACAGGATCACACGTCCTCTACATTGAATGATTGCCGGATAACTACAAATACCGATGAATTTCCCCCGTGTCCGGATCGGGCTATAATTGATAAGGCACGTCAAGCAAAGCTATAGAAGCCAACGTTCCGAATTTCGAGACAATCCGAGTTTGTATGATCAAGACATCGCCAGTGGAAAGTGGAAGGAATAGCCCTGGTTCGAACCCAGCGGGACCAAGCCTTAGGTTCGAACCCATCATCCTTGCATTGGTTCGAACCCATTAGGTGTAGCCGTGCCTCGAATCCATCAAGATAGCAATGGTTTGAATCCACCCTCGTATGATTTAGTTCGAATCCATCAGACGTATATTGCTCCGAATCCACGAGGAGTACCTTTACTTCGACTCCATCGAGCAAGCCCTCAGATAGCCATGCGTCGAATCCATACTCGTATGCCCTAGTTCGAATCCATGAAACCATCTCCCACCTTCGAATCCATCAAGAAAGAGTCCTTCGAATCCATGCAATTGAGGGAGCTTCGACTCCATTCCCTACTTGTCTTCGAACCCCCATATTGAGACAACTTCGAATCGATCCACAGTAACGTATTTTATTCGATTCGAATGAGTACCGGTTCCATCGATTCGAAGGTAACGAATCTTCGAATCCAACATCTCGAATCCACCAAGTAAACGCGGCTAAAACCTATGGTTCGACTCAGTAAACTCGGAGAAACAAGAGGATCAACCCGGGGAATTCGCGCCACGTCATCATTCTCATACAGAGGAGCATGGATTCGACCCTATGGATTCGAACCATATCGATTCGAACGAATCCATAGGACGAGGAGCACCATCTTGAATCGATCATAACTTGAGATCTACAAGTCCAAATGCCATGAAATTTTCATAGGAGCTTGCGTATAGATAGAAGAATGTCCACGCCAAGTTTCATCATGATTGGATGCTTTCTTGATCGATTCGAACCAAGGGTCGAATCGATCCCAATGTGGGCCCGGATCTCCAGAATTCGGCCGTATAGGCCCCCTCACGTGCCAGAAGCGTTCTCCCCTGATTTTAGGCGAAATATCAGCTTCCTACACCTATAAATAGAGCCCCTGGTCATTCAGAAAGGGGATCGGAGAATTTTTAGGGAGAAAGCACGCCTGAACGCTGCTAGAATCACTCCATATCGCCTTCATTGTGGCTGATTTCGAATTAAAGTCTATTATTTGCTGTACTTCGCTTTAAAACACTTGTAACCTTCAAGTATTAAGAAATAAAGTGACAAAACTTCATAGTGGACGTAGGCAAAGCGCCGAACCACTCTAAATTACTGTCTTCCGCGTTATTTACTTTTCTGTGATTTGGAGTTTTTGTTAGATAATCCCCATTTTCAATTTAGTTTCTTCATTTATTATCTCTTCAAAAACTTCCGAAGGGTGTTGCCCAATTTTGGTGCAAACACTTTGGTGCTTTCACCGAGAAAACCCAGTTTTTCACCTGCTCATTGGATCTGTCGTCGGTATCGGATTGCATAAACCTAAGAGAAAGATCCAGAATTCAATTTTAGACTCCTTCCATACTATTCAAATTTGTTTAAAGTCTAGGAAAGGATTCAACGCTTCAAGATGGTGAGTACAAAAACCACTTCTGTCGCTAGTCAAGAAGGTCGGGATAGACAAAATCCCGCGCAACTACCTCCACCTGACCAAGATGATACCGGGCATTCCGACCCATCAGGTCCGGTCACCAGGCAAGAGTTCCAGACGTTGCTCCAAGAACTAACTCAAAGTCGGCAACAGCTAGCCGAGCAGTTGCGCGTCAACACTGAGTTAGCCAACCAACTAGATCACCAAGGGCGTAGAAGATCCAGCAGGGATCATGCGTCTCGTTCCTCCATGGAAAGTTCTGCTTCATCCGACTACAATCACAAATCCACCCGTCCCAGGCTAGAGGGGAATTATGCACAGGCCGTTGACCACCAGCCAGTATTGACCGTGGGACAGATAAGAGTCGGCCCATCCGCTAGTTTTCATACAGGGCCCTCATCGTGCCAAGGAGGCGAGATATGGATCATCGACAGCGCCCGATTCCGTCTCACACTGTGGAACCCGACCACACTTTGGCTCACCACCCTCAGAATGTAGCAACGCTAGACCTCTCAGCCATGGTACGCCAAATGATTCGCGAGAGTCAGGGCTTAACAAATGACGATTGGGGAATCTCCCGAAGTCATACTCCGTTCACCGATGACATATTATATGCTGAACCTCCTCGGCGATTAAGGATGCCAACCCTGCCCATATATGAAGGGAATTCCGACCCAAATCAACATATTTTGAAATACGAATGGTCGATGACTGCTGTGTGAGCTGATGACGCAGTAAAATGCCGTAGTTTTTCCACTTCCTTAGGGGGAATTGCGACGATGTGGTTTACACGACTACCACCGCGATCTATTTCTTCATTTGATCAGTTAGCCACCAAATTTGTTGAGCAGTTTCGTATGCATATTGCCAGACCTAAAGATGTTAATACCTTATCAAGTGTTACTCAAGCTCCCGGAGAGACACTTAGACGATATTTGGAGAGGTTCAATGCTGCATGCGCAGAGATCACCAACCCCAATGATAATTCTATCTTAATGGCTTTAACTAAAGGAATCGACCCTGATTCCGAGTTTGGAAATTGGTTGGCTGGAAAGCCTCTGGCATCGTTGGACCGTTTCTATTCCAAAGCCGCTCAATTCTTGAGGCGAGAGGATGCGAAACAGTCTAGGAAGCAGGACGATACGAGGACCAGCAGTGAAGGGATTCAGAGTAATGTTGCGGTTAAACAGTCTGGCGAAAGTTCAGGAAAAGTCCAGCTGAATATTCAAAATAAACAGACTCAACAACCGAGAAACAGTGATAACCAGAGCAAGAAGCAAGACCAGAGTCGTGGTCCGAGGCGTAAGGCCGCAATGTTTGACAGTTATACACTACTTAACACGTCGCTGGAAAACATATACCTACAGACTTGTAACACTATGCAATACAAGAAGCCTGCTCCGAAGCCTTTGTCGGAGAGGCAGATTAAAATTCTGTAGGTTTCATGAAAGTTATGGACATAACACCAATGAGTGTAGACATTTGCAAGACCTCATTGAAAAGTTGATCAGAGAGAGAAAGTTGGATCAATTTGTTCAGGCGCCGTAGTCTGGTGGGGCGGGCCCATCCAATCAAAATCGTACGCAGAATCAGAAAAGGCAGGATGAACCTGCTCGCACGGGCGGGAGGTTGATTATCAATACAATAAGTGGTGGTCCCCATCCGGAAGACAGAAGTTGTGGGGAAATGGAGTCGTATTCCAGTTCGATCAGGCATGTGGACTTCAAGTGTTGTAGCAATTCTGAAGACGGGGCTCCGGCTAAACAACAGAAGACGATGATCGACGACATCGTGTTTAGAAGTCGATATGCCGATAGAGTCGAAGCACCCACAATCGACCCACTGGTTATATCCGCTCAAGTTGGTCCTGCTTGGATGAAGAGGATCTTGGTAGACAGTGGGAGTTCCGTGAACATACTGTTTAAAAGGGCATATGATTTAATGAAGATGGAAGCTAAGGACTTAAAACCTTGTCAATCACGAGTCCACGTCTTCAACGGAAGTGCGACGATACCAACCGAAATGGTGGAATTGTCGGTGGAGTTGGGAGTGGGAGAATGCCGAAGAGTTCGGATGTTGCAATTTGTTGTCTTGGATATTCCTTCTCCGTATAATGCTTTCTTGGGCCGACCGTCCCTTGCTGAATTTAGGGCTGCTATTGCCCCATGGTGTTTGACCCTTAAGTTCCCTACTGATCGCGGGATAGGGGTTGTACAAGGAGATCAAGCTGCGGGGAGAGCTTGCTATGTTGTTGAGCTGCGGGAGGCGCAACGAAAAGAAAAAGGAAAGGGCGTAGAGGAATCTCTCTGCGTCCGTTTCACCGACAATTGACAATTAGCGCCTGGGCCTCGGCCCGGGCACCACGACCAATTCCAGAAGGATATAGACCCCAGAGACAATGAGAATAAAGATGAATCTAGAGAAAGTCAGGCTTCCCCAGCTGAATTGACAATTGACGTTCCGATAAGTGATAACGATGATTCAAAGATGTTAAAAATTGGGTCTCAGTTGAGCCTGCGAGCACAACAGGAATTGGTCGAATTTCTCCAAGAAAATCTAGACGTATTTGCTTGGACGCATTCTGATATGTGTGGGATCTCGCCGGACATTGCGAGCCACACCCTAAATATTGACCCGCGGTTTGTCCCGGTCAAGCAAAAAAGGCGTGGTATGCATCTAGAGAGATCTACCGCCCTGAAAGAAGAGGTCGATAAATTGAAATCAAATGGGTTCATTAGAGACACTTTATACCCGGAGTGGGTATCCAACCCTGTACTTGTCCGAAAACCATATGGGAAATGGAGGACGTGTATTGATTATTCCGACTTAAACAAAGCTTGCCCAAAAGACAGCTTTCCACTTCCTCGAATTGATCAACTTGTAGATTCAACCGCCGGACATGAATTATTATCTTTCATGGATGCTTACTCAGGATACAACCAGATACCTATGCATGTGCCCGATCAGGAGCATACAAGCTTTGTAACCGATCTGGGACTGTACTGCTATAAAGTTATGCCTTTTGGATTGAAGAATGCCGGGGCAACATACCAACGTTTGGTTAATCGGATGTTTGCAAAACAGATCGGAAAAACTATGGAGGTTTATGTAGACGACATGTTGGTCAAATCACGATATTCCACTGATCATGTCAAGGATTTGGAGACAATGTTCAATATTCTCCGAAGATACGGGATGAAGCTTAATCCGCTAAAGTGTCATTTTGGAGTCGCATTCGGAAAATTCCTCGGTTTCATTGTCAACACCCCAGGGATAGAGGCCAACCCTGAAAAGATCTGGGCTATCAGAAATCTTCAAACTCCAAGGACCATAAAGCAGGTTCAGAGCCTTAATGGAAAGGTTGCAGCACTGAGCAGGTTCATCTCGAAATCAACTGACAAATGCATACCCTTCTTCGACCTGGTCCGAAAAGGGAAATGAAACTTCGAATGGAATACGGAATGTGAGGGCGCATTCCAATCACTGATTCAGCATCTTTCCACACCACCGATTCTTTCAAAACCTATTGATGATGAACAGTTATACCTCTAACTGGCCGTATCTGAAAACGCAATCAGTGCTGCGTTAGTTCGAGAGGAAGACCGAGTGCAGAAACTAGTCTATTATGTTAGCAAACGGTTAACCGGAGCTGAAAGAAATTATCCAAGGTTAGAAAAATTGGCATACTGTCTAGTCATCACTACGAGGAAGCTCCGTCCATATTTTCAAGCCCATCCCATCACCGTGTACACCGATCAGCCGTTACGACAAGTCCTCGCACGACCTGAGACGTCTGGCAGGTTACTAAAATGGAACATTGAACTGAGTCAATTCGACATCACCTATACTCCGAGACGAGCCATACACGGTCAAGTCCTTGCAGATTTCATTTCCGTATTCACTACTCCTGACGATTTACCTGAAACTAGTAAATTCCCCGAGTACATATGGAAGCTATATACTGATGGTGCATCCAACGATCGGTGCTCGGGCGCAGGGATAGTGCTTGAAACCCCCGAGGGCAGATCCATATGCTACGCTTTAAAGTTTGATTTCCGTGCAACCAACAATGAAGCCGAATATGAAGCTTTGCTTACTGGGTTGAAGTTGGCCCGTGACCTAAGAATTATTGCTGTGGAAATCTACTGTGATTCCCAGTTGATAGTATGCCAAGTTTGGGGCGAATACCAGGCCAAAGAGCGAAGATTAGCCGCTTATCTAGCCCGGGTCCGGGAAATACTTGATCAGTTCGATCATTATACCATTTTCTACGTACCCCGAGAACACAATCAAAAAGCCGATTCGTTGGCAAAATTGGCAAGTACAGGCGAAGCTCAACACTTGGGACTCGTTCCTGTCGAGACTTTATCCTCTCCAAGCATTGATCGAGCAGAGAATGAATTCACATTTGAAGCTACGTCCAGCAGGGAATCGTGGATGACCCCCTACCGAGACTACCTTGAGCGTGGCACATTGCCCGAACGACGTAGTGAGAAAAGACAAATTCTTCGAAAGGCTTCACGGTTTGTCATTCAGAATGGAGTTATGTATCGAAGGGGATATTCTGTTCCTCTTCTCCGGTGTATCGCACACGACGAAGTCAAACGAGTGTTACACGATGTGCACGAAGGAGAATGTGGCGATCACACTGGGGGGAAAGCACTTGCCAAGAAAATACTTCGATATGGATATTATTGGCCTACCGTAAATCGCGATGCTATGGGCTACGCCAAAAGGTGTGATAAATGCCAAAAACACGCTCGAATTCCCAGAGATCCACCTACCGAGATAACCCAAATGGTCAGCCCATGGCCATTTGCAATATGGGGAATTGATATAATTGGTGCTCTACCTTTAGATAAAGGTGGTGCGAAGTACACCATCGTCGCAGCTGATTACTTCACCAAATGGGCCGAAGCTGAACCTCTTGCAACAATTACAACAAAGAAAGTGATCAACTTTGTGGTACGCAACATCATCTGCCGGTTTGGTCTCCCGCATACTATTATCACCGATAATGGAGCCCAGTTCGACAGTGTCGAATTCAAGAACTTCTGTCAACGATTTCACATCCACAAGAAATTCTCTGCAGTAGAACACCCTCAAGCAAATGGTCAAGTTGAAGCCGTCAATAAGATTATCAAGACTATTTTGAAGAAACGACTGGAAAAAGCCAGGGGAAGTGGGTTGATGAACTGCCTATGGCTCTATGGGCTTATCGAACGACTCACAAGACTACAACCGGACACACTCCATTTTCTCTATCCTATGGTTCTGAAGCCGTTGTTCCAGTTGAATTGGAAGTTCGCTCTCATCGTGTGACATACTATGATCTAAAAATGAATGCCATATTACTTGCTGAATCTCTAGATCTACTCGATGAGAAGCGTGAAGAAGCTGATTTGAGGGCCGCCGCGTATCGGGGTCGAGTCGCTCGAATATACACGCCAAGGTCCGCCCGCGAACCTTTGAACCCGGCGATCTCGTGCTCAAGAGTATTTATCCGGTCCCTTCGCACATGAAGCCAAATTGGGAAGGGCCGTATGTGATTTCACAAAAGCTCGGAGATGGCACGTTCAAATTGTCAACCATTGACGGTCTTACTTTACCGAGAGCTTGGAATAGCGAAAGTCTCCGTCGCTACTACACATGACAGGCTTTACTTGTCTATTTTTAGTCAATTTCTTCCTTAGCATTTTATTTTTGCATTTTGAAGTTTGAACTTGTAATAAGGCAACTGATTTTGCCATATTTCTTTCATTTCAGCAATAAAATGCCATCTCTTCGAGCCAAAAGTTGTGATTAACTGAAAATGACGTATAATATCACGACGCACGAAGAGCTAAATTCCATCATGCGGTGGGATTTATTCAAATAGGGAGTGACTGTGATGCGACCAGTCACTCACTAAGTGAAACCCGAGCTCGGGGACATGACACTACACCAGCATTTACAAGGATTGATACACGACAGTCCTTTTACTAACTCCAAATTCCCAGAGTGCGAATTGGAGTATAAACGTTCAACAACTCGTTCTTGGAGTGCGAACGGACTCCAAATTCCCAGAGTACGAATTGTAGTATAAACGTCCAACAACTCGTTCCCGGAGTGCGAACGGACTCCAACTTCCCAGAGTGCGAATTGAAGTATAAATATTCAACAACTCGTTCCCGTAGTGCGAACGGACTCCAACTTCCCAGAGCGTGAATTGGAGTATAAACGTCCAACAACTCGTTCCCAGAGCGTGAATGGAATATAAACATAGAATACAACTTCCCGAAGTGCGAACCAAAAAATCAGTACTAACTCCAAGTTCCCAGAGCGCGAACTGTGTTATAAGTATCGGTAACTCTCAGATTCCCGGAGTGCAAACCGGATTATCGATCTCAAATTATCCTAAGTCCCCAGAATGTGGACATGTGCTCAAGATTTGCAGAAAATGCGATCAACCACCAAAGTACAAATGTTGTTCCCCGAGACTGGGGGAAGAAAAGCTAAGTGTTAATCACTAACCTAAGTGATACTATGTCCAGAGTTCAACTCATTCGTCAAAACATGACACGAAGTTATGTTTAAATACTGGGCAGATAAAGAAAAACAAACACTGCAAAAACACTTAAGTAAAAGAAAAGTGCAACTTCCCATTCCATCAACCGACAAAAAACAGGTTCGATTACATGGAAAGTCAAAAAGTTTCAATTAAGTGGAGGCCGAATCCACATATATACACGGATCTAGAAGAACAAAAGAAAAGGTAAAAGAATTACTATTTCACAACCACATGATAAAACAAGAAGCTCACTCCTTCTTCTTCCGGGGCTTCTTCTTCGGAGTCGAACCGCTGGACTCGCTACCCGGCTTCCTACGGGATTTCTTGTCTTTCTTTGGAGCATCCTCCGGATCTGGCATAATATCAACGTCTTCCTCAGAGCTGGAAGGGATAGAGATCCTCTTGTGAGGGCGAACTGGAGGCATGGGGGCGGTGACAGGTGTTTGTTCAGCAACGCTAGAGACAGTTACCGTCCCACCGGGAGAGATCGCCATTAAAGAAGATAAGCTCGAAGGAGCAGTGTCGCTACCAGGACCACCAACCGTCACCATCATGGCCATTTCAGCGCTTATCTCAGCTAAAATCTCTTCTTCTCGTGTCAACTGAGCTGCGCTGGATACGCTGGTGGTTGTTACGACAGAACTGAAGACTGGAGCAGCTCCACTCGTCGCGAATGAAGGATCAGGAATAGGGTCAAGAGAGTGACCAAGTAGCTCTTCAATCATTTGAACATCGAATGACATCGAGCTCCATTCTCCCATCTCACCGGCCATGGCCGCGGTTGAGATCGCCTCGGTGACAATAACTCCGCGCGTAGGATATAAAACCGGAGGAACTAGGGGCACGAATGTGACACTCTCAGTCACTGAACAAAGGAGAGCAAAAGTAATCAGTCCAGAAAATTCTCTCGAAGATCGATACTTTAAGACATGAGGGAAATAATCAAAGTACCTTCTTTGCCTTGCCTTGGAACTTGAACAGGCTCGGAGACAGCAATCTTGCCAGAGGACAACTCCGGTTGGTCCGGGTTGTAAGCAGGAATAACTTGTGGATCAACCGCGGCGGTAGCTTCGGATGAAGTAGTGATAGGGACTTCGATGTTCTCATTATGATGCGCGACACCCGAACCTTCACCAATCTCCGCTTGATGAATGCCAAGTCTTTCTTTCTCAACAGAAATTATCGCCTCGTGAAGAGTTTTTCTCTCATCCTCGCTAAGCAAACGTGACTCGAGCTCAAACTCATCTAATACTCCATCCGGGCAAGACATCCTCTTGTTCTCCAATAATTTCTTCCAGGCATTGTAGAGAGGCATCAAGTAATCTCCTAGCCAGGAGAGATTTCTATGCTCTAACACATTGGTATTATATGTGTCCAAGAGTTTGTCAAATTCGGCCTCCATCTTGAACCTCTCTGCCTGGACTCTCTCCTCCACCTCCGTTTCAACCTCCCTAACCCTTGCAACTGCCGCATCACGCTCAGCTCGGAGAGACACAGCTTTCTCACATGCTTCTTGCGCGGCCGTATTAGCATCGTCTTTTTCTTTGTTCATATCAGCAAACTTAGCCTTTAATTCCTCTAGTTCTTTGACTGCCGCATCCCGCTCGGCTTCAACATTTTTGTATCGATGGCCCAAATCTTCAACCAAAGTGCAATGTGCCTGTTGCATCTTCTCCATCTCAACTAATGTCTCATCACCCTTTTTTAACGACTCAATTTCGGCCTTACGGGAAGATTCTGCCTCAGATTGGAGTATGTCAATAATGCGATTCTTCTGAGCCAAGTCGGCTTCCAGTTTCTCGATAATTTTGGCCCGATCAAAGGCTTCTTTTGAAGCTTTAACAACCGCTTTATACCATTCTTTATACTGAGCATAGAAGTCGCGGGTGTAGCTAAGTGCCATGGTCACGGCGTCTTCGGGGATTCTTTTAAGATTAGGAGGAAAAATACAAGCGTCGAAGCAAATCTCCGGAAAATCCCTCTTCAATTGAGCAAGTCTGATGGCCCCTTCACCAGATGGTTCAATAGGGGCCTCCTCCGCAGCCGTGGTCGTAGCAACCTCAGTTCTAGAATGGTGTGGCTCGAGCCTCGAAACCTGCGAAGACGGTTGATGTCGCGGAGGCTCAGACACCTGAATATGGCTTCGGGGTGGCGGAGGAGAACGAGAGGAGGAGCGGTGTCTCCGATCTCTATTCGATCGCTCCTGACTGGAATAACTGCGATGATAATCCCTGGCATAATATTCCTGGCCATGATGCCTCCGTTCACGATCGCGATCGGAGTCTCCACGTCGAGATTCGTAATAAGACGAAGGGTGATGTACTCGTCGGAGTTTGTCCAATGTAGAGTGACGGCCAGACATAGCACCTGAAAAAGAGATGCAATTCAGTCAAATACCAGGCGAGAGCAATACAATTTGTGTGGAAGCCGTGTAGTGTTATGAAAGTGTATGCAAATGTGCAAAACCCCCGACCAACCAGAAGTGTCGACTGCACTAACAGGTAAAGGCTCGCTTATTTCTAACGCTTCCCGGAGTTCATCCAACCCGGACTCGTGGTGGAGAGATACATATTCCGGGATGGGAATGTCATCTAGTCCTATAAAAATGTTTCTTGATTGACAAGGACCAGCGTCAGAGGTGGTAATTCCGGGGATCAAACGAGACACGACTACAGACTTCCGTCTCTTAAGTTTAGGGACAATAGCCTTGCCTTTCCGCTTTTCCTCTATTCGGGAAAGATCAGCCGCTAACTCGGTATCAGTGGGCGTCCTCTCGTCGTCGCTCATTTCTCTTATCACTACGCCGAGTTTTCTTTTCGCCGTCTTCTTCTTTGTCTTCGAAGCCAATTTCGCCAACCCCTCGATGATAATACTCTGGTTCGTCTCAATTAAACCCAGCGTCCTTAAGTTATCATCAGTTAACACCGAGTCAATGTGCCGCAAATCACTCGGGACCCCTTGTAAACATCGGACAATGCCTTTGTAGTGACCACCGTCAGGCCTTGAGATGATAGCTGCAAGAAAAACGCCTGATATTAGTTCAAGTGTTGTCAACGACTATTAAAGAAAGCTTGTGCGATTTACGACACTTACGTCTAGACAGCCATCGCCTAGCGAACCCTGGAGGGCATCGAACGAAAAACCATTCATTCTTAAAATAACCGAGTCTAGTCCAGGCTCCCGTCACGATCTGACAGTTTCTAACTGCTTCCAAAAAGGTGAAAGATGGACTATCGCCCCTGCTCTTGAAGTTGAATATGTATCTAATCTCAGTTGGCCTTGGCGGACGAAAGAGATGATCCATAAATAAAATGAAAACGCTGTTCAGCAATGCGTGTCCATTGGGATGAAGTTGTGAGGGGGCGATTCCAATAAACAATAACATCTCCCTGATATATTGGTTAAATGGAGGGAGAGTTCCAGCCGCACAGGCATGGCGATAGAAAGCAGTATACCCCTCGGGCGGATTGTGAGGTCTGTCATCAACGCCCGGTAGCAAAACATCGTTCAGAGATAGGTTATGTTTCAAACATATCCGACCCAATAATGCTTCGGAGATGTTGGACTGGACGGAATCAACGGGGTCCTCGACAAATAAAGCCTCCGGCAATTCATCCGGAGCTGGATCTATCACTTCATGAGGGATTTCTGGAATCTCAAGCACTGGAGGAGGCGAGCTTTGTACCTCTTGTTGTTGAGATCTTGAAGACTCCATAATTAACTAACTCAACAGAAAGCAGCGTTAAGTACAAAAGAAGCCCGTGTATTCCCCGGTGTGAAGTATATGAATATGTCGTGCAGTGCAAGTGCTGTGCATAACTTAAGCAGATTCTAGAAGTTGGAACAAGATGTCTGAATAACGAAACTTTGGAATTTGAGAATGGAAATGACCGTCATCACTGACCGTCACTTCCACACCATCCAGATGCTACTGACCAGTTCAAGTATAAATCTGTTATGTTTTGGTTAAGTCACAGTTCCATCGATGAGCTTCAAAAAGGAAGTCAAGTCTTACCGTCAAGTTCGATTGTGCAATGCAGAAGCTCGTCGGAGTCAAGTATGCTAAAGTTCATTAAGTTCATCAAAATTCAACTTGAAATTGGTCGTAGTTCAGAAGTTGGAACAAATCAGAAGAGTAGCAGTCCCCGGAGCGAAGACATTCGAATTGATCGAATCGATACGAGTCGAATCGATGGAAATCGAATCGATATGATTCGAATCCATGAGGTTCGACTCGAGGTAACTTTGGGATGGAGGAGCACTTCGAATCCATCGGCGCAAGGTAACTTCGTATCGATCAAAGTTCCATGCCTTTGAATCGATCATTGGACTATTACTTCGAATCGATCGACACAAAGCTCGTTCACAAGCATCGATTCGAAACCCTGCTATGTGAATCAGTTCAAATGACAACCTTCTGAATCGATACGAGGCGGAGAAAGACAAAGTCCTTCGAAAGCCCTGCTCCTCCAAAACAACACTCTGGGTCGATACGATTCGAAAAGATTCATTTCTTAAAACCATCGAATCAACCCATTTCAGATCTCACAACTCTTCAAAATTTTCAGAAGAAAAAATCGAATCGATGCCAAAAAGTTCCAGTTTCATCATTCTTAACTCGAATCGATCTATTGGTTACCTGATTTGATTCGATTACAAATGGAAGCTTGAAGGAATTTGATCGATTCGTGGAAAAGCACGTTTGATTTGGCTCTGGGAGATAGATTCGAAGAAGCAGCTAAAGCAATAGTAAAAAGTAAAAAGTGAAAATGAAACCGGCCTCGTGTATTTATATTGATTCTAGGGTGGGTTAGTGGCGCTTCATCTCCCGGTCATCTTGACCGCTTGCCACAGGTCACAACCCCATTGATTCGAACAACTACTTTCGAAACCAAAAAGCTTCGAATCCATCGCAACCTTGAATCCTTCAGAGACTTCGAATCCCTCATGGCTCCGACTCCTTCGTAAACTTCGAATCCGGCAAGGCAGCATCGATGCGAGGCATCATCTATTTGAAGAAGCACTTGAACAAGGGCTGGATCGAAGATCCAATCGACTCAAAGTGTTAATTCTATCGCATCATCGATTCGAAAGCTACCGATTCGAACAGACATGCTTCGAATCCACCAGGAACTGTCGATGAGGATGAACGCATCGCTTCTATTTGAAAAATTACTTGTCTACCTTTTATACCGATTCAGGAGAGGATCAATACAAGAGGATGATCATAGAAAATCATAAAAATAGTGTTTTGACTTGAATCTCATATTGGTTCAGGAGTGGACCGATGCGGAATTCGATAACGAACCGAACCAACAACGACTTGCAATAATGCAACGTAAACCAAAGTCAAGGTGACGCATATATGCACATATGTATGAATAATACTTGATCTTTAACATTTACAGGGATCAAATGTTCATCTCGTCATGGTGTCAATGACTAACAGTCAAATCACGATCATACGACGGTTAATTGTAGCAATAAAAAAATACAACTTTCAGAAGAGCATGCCCCGATTGTCCAACGTGAGACTGTGACTTTTCAAAGCACGACATGTTTACACAAGACGTACTTTGGGGGGGAAAATGTTATCCTGCCTTTTGGCAAGGACGAGATACCAAGGAGTTGACTGGAAAAACAGGATCACACGTCCTCGACATTGAATGATTGCCGGATAACTACAAATACCGATGAATTTTGCCCGAGTCCGGATCGGGCTATAATTGATAAGGCACGTCAAGCAAAGCCATAGAAGCCAACGTTCCGAATTTCGAGACAATCCGAGTTCGTATGCTCAAGACATCGCCAGTGGAAAGTGGAAGGAATAGCCCTGGTTCGAACCCAGCGGGACCAAGCCTTAGGTTCGAACCCATCATCCTTGCATTGGTTCGAACCCATGAGGTGTAGTCGTGCCTCGAATCCATCAAGATAGCAATGGTTCGAATCCACCCTCGTATGATTTAGTTCGAATCCATCAGACGTACATTGCTCCGAATCCATGAGGAGTACCTTTACTTCGACTCCATCGAGCAAGCCCTCAGATAGCCATGCGTCGAATCCATACTTTCGAATCCATGAAACCATCTCCCACCTTCGAATGCATCAAGAAAGAGTCCTTCGAATCCATGCAATTGAGGGAGCTCCGACTCCATTCCCTGCTTGTCTTCGAACCCCCATATTGAGACAACTTTGAATCGATCCACAGTAACGTATTTTATTCGATTCGAATGAGTACCGGTTCCATCGATTCGAAGGCAACGAATCTTCGAATCCAACATCTCGAATCCACCAAGTAAACGCGGCTAAAACCTAGGGTTCGACCCAGTAAACTTGGAGAAACAAGAGGATCAACCCGGGGAATTCGCGCCACGTCATCATTCTCACACGCAGGAGCATGGATTCGACCCTATGGATTCGAACCATATCGATTCGAACGAATCCATAGGACGAGGAGCACCATCTTGAATCGATCATAACTTGAGATCTACAAGTCCAAATGCCATGAAATTTTCACAGGAGCTTGCGTATACATAGAAGAATGTCCACGCCAAGTTTCATCATGATTGGACGCTTTCTTGATCGATTCAAACCAAGGGTCGAATCGATCCCAAAGTGGGCCTGGATCTCCATAATTCTGCCGTATGGGCCCCCTCACGTGCCAGAAGCGTTCTCCCCTGATTTTAGGCGAAATATCAGCCTCCTACACCTACAAATAGAGCCCCTGGTCATTCAGAAAGGGGATCGGAGAATTTTTAGAGAGAAAGCACGCCTGAACGCTGCCAGAATCACTCCATATCGCCTTCATTGTGGCTGATTTCGAATTCAAGTCTATTATTTGCTATACTTCGCTTTAAAACACTTGTAACCTTCAAGTATTAAGCAATAAAGTGACAAAACTTCATAGTGGACGTAGGCAAAGCGCCGAACCACTCTAAATTACTGTCTTCCGCGTAATTTACTTTTCTGTGATTTGGAGTTTTTGTTAGATAATCCCCATTTTCAATTTAGTTTCTTCATTTATTATCTCTTCAAAAACTTCCGAAGGGTGTTGCCCAATTTTGGTGCAAACAATCACAGTAAGATATTAGTTCAAAAGAATCATTTTTAGGATAAAATAAGCCATAATCAAATGTGTGTTTAACATATCTTATGATACATTTTACAGCTTTTAAGTGGGTCTCTTTAGGTTGAGATTGATATCTGGCACAGAGACAAACACTATGCATGATATCAGGTCTACTAGTAGTGATATAGAGTAGTGATCCAATCATTCCTCTATATAATTTTTGATCTACATCTTTCGAGAGATATTCTTTACATACGTACTCATTGGTTGCCACGAGAGTGGGTTTTCCACTTGCAGTAGTCAAACCAAATTTACTAACTAGGTCTTTAGCATAGCTTTCTTGACTGATAAAGATACCATTATCTAATTGTTTTATTTGCAATCCTAGAAAGAATTTTAATTCACCAATATGACTCATCTCAAATTCTTTTGTCTTTATTTTAGAATTTTTTTATTCATTTCAAAATTAGTTGATCCGAAAATGATATCATCTACATAAACTTGTACTAGTTGAATATCATTTTTATTTCTTTCAATAAAAGAGTATTATCTAGTTTACCAATTTCAAAGTTTGATATAAGTAAGATGTTAGTCTATCATACCAGGCTCTAGGAGCTTGTTTTAGACCATATAGATCTTTCTAAATTTGTAGACGTGATTTGGTAATTTTTCGTTTTCAAAAAGTGGTGGTTGTTCAACCTATACTTCCTCTTTCACAAATCCATTTAAAAATGCACTTTTAACATCCATTTGAAATAATTTGAAATTATTATGATTTGCAAAAGCTAGTAGAATCCGAATGGCTTCTAATCTTGCTATGGGAGCAAAGGTTTCATCAAAATCTATTCCTTCTTCTTGACAAAAACCTTAAGCGACTAATCGGGATTTATTTCTAACAACCTCACCTTGTTCATTCATTTTGTTTTTATAAACTCATTTAGTTCCAATTATAGTTTTATTTTCAGGTCTAGGAACAAGTTCTCAAACATCATTTCTAGTGAATTAACTTAGTTCTTCTTGCATAGCCAAAATCCATGAATCATCAGTTGATGTTTCTTTTGGATTTTTGGGTTCAATAGTTGATATAAAGGCTACATTGCTAATTTTACTTAGTTGATTTCTAGTTGTAACAGCAGATTGCATATCTCCTGGTATATTTTCTATAGGATGAACTTTTAAAAGTTTAATCTTTTTATTACGATGATTAATTTCATTATTATTTTCAGTTGACTCTTGATTTTGAGTGATTAAATCCTCTTCATCATTTGTATCTTCAAAATTTTTGAGACTTTCATTGAATGAAACATGCATTGTTTCTTCGATGGTGTTAGTTCTTAAATTAAAAACTCTTTATGCTTTACTTCTATTAGAATATCCATAAAGATACCTTTGTCGGATTTAGGATCAAATTTATCTAAGTTATCTTTTGTATTTAAAATAAAACATTTACTTCCAAAAATTCTAAAATAAGATACCTTAGTTTTATTTATGTGAAGAAGTCATAAGATGTCTTATCAGTTAAAGGTCTAATTAAAATTCTATTTAAAATATAACAGGCAGTAGCAACTACTTCTGCCCAAAAATATTTTGGTAATTTACTATCTGAAAGAATAGTTCTCGCACACTCTTGAATCACCTATTTTTACGTTCTACTACTCCATTTTGTTGCGGAGTTCTTGGAAATAAAAAATTATGAGTTGTTCCTTTTTTATTGCAGAATTCCTCAAACTTTTCATTTTCAAATTCACCACCGTGATCACTACGGATGGTTATAATTTTTAAAGAAAGTTGATTTTGAATCCTTTTTGTAAACTTCTTAAAATATTCAAAAGTATCACTTTTATGTTTCAAAAATATTGTCCATGTAAATCTAGAATAATCATCTACAATTACAAAAACATATTTACTATGATTTATTGACTGAATTTGAGATGGACCAAACAAATCAAGATGAAGTAATTCAAGAGGTTTTGAAGTTGAAATCATATCTTTTAATTTAAAGGAACTTTTTCTAAGTTTTCCTAATTGACATGCATCACATAAACTATCTACTAAAATTCATTTTAGGGAGACCTCTTACTAGATCATGTTTTGACAGTCTAGATAAGAGTTTGAAATTCAAATGCCCAAATCTTTTGTGCCAAATCGAAGGGTCACTTGTATTTGCCAAAAGACACAAGTTATCATTTGAAACTTTCATACTAAGAATATTTTTTTTTTCCTAATTCCCTCAAATATTATGGTTGAATTATTATCTTCAATGTGACACTTATCTTTTTCAAATTTAATTTTATATCCTTTATCGCAAAGTTGTCTAATTCTTAGCAGATTATGTTTCAGATTCTTAACTAGCAATACATTAGTAATAATAGGACTTTCAGTTACCGACTTTGCTGATGCCAATCACATGTCCTTTTAAGTTATCTCTAAAGTTAACCAGTCCTCCATCTTTGTATATTATATCATTCAGCATATTCGGATTACCACTCGGGTGTCTAGAGCATCCACTATCGAATATCCATTTATTCCTTTTGATCTACACAATTTGTCCATTGTGGATTGATTCCTCAACACCTATAAAACATGTTTCCTGCACAACATACAATTTCGGTAGACAAGTTGAATTTGAATATTGATTATATGCAGACTCATGATACAATGATGATCTGAATATTTCTAAACTAGTATTAACAAGTTTTTTGAACATAGCCATTTTAAAAAATTTCAAAATTCAGATTATGAAACTTTGAAAACTTGCTCCGGTACCAAATGTGAGAAATGCGGATTACGGATCTTAAGGCTAGAACTAACACTAGAGGTGGGTGAATAGTGTTTAATGGAATTACTATTTCTTTTTGAGTTTATATTAATTTGAACACAAATGTATGCAATATTCAGACACAGATATGATCATAGAATCAAACATAGATGCAGATATAAAGTAAAAGCAATAAAGAAAAGAACACACCGGATTTTATACTGGTTCGGAGTTACCCTACATCCTGTCCCGCAACACAAGTACAGATTTCCTTTCAAAATCAATTCTTACAATTACACCCCCGATTTCAAGGCCACGAGGTACACCACTCCAGATTCACAATCCTCTGGGTAGGGGTACTTGATTTTACGGCCAACAAGTTCAGCCAATTGATTTTCTAGGCTACTATCACACCTTTTCTCGCTTGATTGATTTTACAGGCTACAATCACACATTTTCTCACTCAATTAATTACAAAGAAGTCTATAACTCTGAATAACACATAGTGATAGATAATCAAACCAGATGTGATCTAGTTAGATTCAATGATGATTTCGGTAGAGTAATGGTAAAAATGTATATAAAGAAATGTGGAAGAAGAAGGGGAGTGAAATCAGAGAATATAGAATATAAATTCGTTTAAAATAGCCCCTATTTATAGTAGAACAACAGCCATGTCCATTCGTGAAAGGATATGACGAATAGACACTTTCTTTGAAATTCAAACTTTTGAAATAAACTGTCACCTTGTCGACAAGGGTCCCTAGGGGTTGTCGACAGGCCTAACTAATTTTTGGTAATTTGTTTTTCTTTGAAAATAACTTTTATCTTGTATTAAAACTATTTTAAACTTTATAAATATACTTAACTATAGTTAAAATACATAAATAAGTATAGAGAATAATATTTTGGTATATATAAAATTTTACTATAATTTTATATTTAAATCTAAGTATAAATATTAAAAATTAAATATGTTATAATTAAAGATAGTTTAAAACCAAGGATAATTTGATTTTGAAATTAAAGATTATTTTGAGGCTAAAAGTATTTAAAAACCAGGATAGATGTTTTTGATTTTAAAAAGGAAGATTTTGAAATCATTTTGAAAACAAGATATAATTTTGTAAAAAATTTGAATAAAAGTTAGTGGATACAAAACAATATTCCACTAGATTTTTCGTAGGTTCCATCCTACTTAGGGTTCCATCCATTTAACAGGCTCAAAGTGGATTTCATTCCACGAATAAAATGGATTTTAAGATGTCAGTGCTTTTCTAGGAGATTTAACAAAATTCCCAATTAAATTACTTGTGTTAAAATCTTGAACTCTTGATAATCTTGATACTCACGAGTCTTGAATCTTGATATCTTCGATCTTGAGTTTATCAATTCTTTAATCTCTATACTGTACAATCTTCATTCTTTGGTACCTGTATATATATCCTACATATACATATATATTTAAACAATAATGTTAGTACTTATATTTTATAATCTTATTCTAAGGTTGTTGTCATCAAAACCAACTTCTCAGGAACTAGCATCTTTTACAACGGCTATTGCCTGTTGCAATAAGATCTTTTACAACATATTTTTCCATTGCAATAGGAACTTTTACAATTGTTATTTTGCAATAAGATTTGTTTACAATGGCTATTGCCTTTTGCAATAAGATCATTTACAACTTCTTTTGTCCATTGTTAAAAAAATCAAATAAAAATAATAATAATATAAATACTAGTGCATTGCACTCATAAAATTAATTTGCTATTGAAACTAAAATATTACACCAATGACAAACACATTCATTCATATCTACTAAAGATAAAAAAGATTTATACTTCAACATGTCAAAAAGATTCATGTATTCTTGGTCTTTTGTAATACAAAATTTATGGAAAAAATACTATACCTACTAAGAAATATATAAATATAGAAATTAACTAACTTTGTGTATGCCTTGACCCTTGAACTTTGGCAGCTTGAACCCCAACATCAGCAATTTCAACAACTAATTGTTCATACAAAAGTATATTAGTAACACATCCATTTTCATCTATTTATATGAAATGTGTCGTATTAACTGAAAACATACAATTGCTAGAATGTCTCTAATAATGAATTCAATTCCCCTCAAGTACAACACTAAAAAGTACAGAAAACTGAACGGTAAGAATAAAGCATTGAATAGTATTTTTTTTATAATGTAATATACTGTACACTGACAAAAGCAATTAAACATTGAAGAAAAGAATGGTTCAACTTGTTGTACATATAACAATTCTCTTGCATACACATAGTAAACATACATAAAATTAAACTTGCTGTATATACAATTGAATCTCTCTTGCATACACAAAGTAAAATGTACAAAAAATCTTCCTTGTTTAATTGTCGTCGTCTACTGTTGGGAATGAGTACACGATTATTCATCATATTACGAAATTCCATACATTTTGGTTTTTTTAACGGGAAGTCTTATGTTCTGGAACTCGACACTTCACAACTCATTTAAAACTAGAACTGTTATGGTAACGGTAAATTTACCATTACCATACCATTACCAGTATATCGGTTACCATTTTAAAGTAAAGTTGATATACCAGTATAATCGGTATGATAATGATAAATTTACCATTTTCTACGGTAAAACATCGGTAACTTTTTTCAAACCCAACGGTAATGGTAATTTACCAGTCTGTTCAATATACATTGATATTCATATAAGACGTTGTATTACGAGCATTTAAAAGCGAGAAAATAGTTCGATTTTTTTCAGTAATTCAACTCAAATGATGATAAATACACTTCTTTTCATGTCATTAATTTATTGACCCAGTGAGATATATAATGAAACATCGTTCAGTGTAAAAATATATCTTATTTTTTTAGACAAATCATTACCAACATAACGATTACCAGTTTAACGGTATATCAGTCATCGGTATACCAGTCAATCGATAACGGTAACGGTGAACAACTTTAGTTTACCAGTAAAAAGGGTACGGTAACGGTATTTACAAAATGCTAAAGGTAACCATTACCATAACAGCCCTGTTTAAAACATATCTTAAAATTCTATAAGGACATGAAGGGAATCACTATATTAGCTAGCTGGTGTTAAGAGAAAGGCAATGGAATCAGAGGTGCTCAAATTTGACGATACCAGCTAGCAGCCAACTACAGGGAATCACGACATCAGCTAAACCGCTCCATCGCCATAGAACAAAACCCACAAAAAGTGACAGCATAGCCATGAATTTCGCAAGTCCAAAGCATGAATCATCCATATCTGAAGTATATTATAACTACCACAGACCAAACAAAACCCACGATCCTTCCAAAAATAGGGAAATCTTAATGTGTTGAGATAGAAGTCAGCGCCCTTAGTTCAACAGCAGCTGGTTCAGGAGCAAGGGGCAACAATGGCCCAGGGCGAGACAATAAAACGGACCGAGGCAAAATGAAGTGTCACATAATAAGGGATGTGAAGGCGATAGTGGATCTGAAAGATAGGAATTACAAGACTGAAAAGGTAGAAAACAGAGCGAGTGGGAAGCAAGAATGGTAGATGGGATGAGATGGAAAAGAGGATGCATGTTTGAACATCAATGCTAGGCAACATATCCTAATAATCAGCTACATTATAGGCGATCAAACTACGAACATCAATGCCAGTCCCTCCTATCCTAATAATCATCGACGTAGCTGCGAACATCAATGCCAGTCCTTAGTCGTAAAATGATTTTTACATTTGGTATTGTATCCAAATTTCATCAGATGACCCCATATGAACCTCATTTACCTAAACCACAAAAAAAACAATGAAAGAGACAAAATTAAACACAAATAATAATATACAAGTTGCAACTCAAAACAAAATATATCAATATGTTTGTAACCTTTATTCTTGAATGCTTAATTCTTTGGAGGCGGCCGTTTGTATCCATTCTACGACTACCCGCATAACACAACTCTACTAACTGAACAAATCTATAAATTTTTTGCAGACTTGTGCCACTAAAGATCGCGGTTGGAGGTTTCAGGTGACGATGCGAGCAAATCTAAGCTCAGCTTGAGTTTTCAGGCGACTTCAAGGTCATGACGACAGCACAAACTCTTCGGTGATGCAAGTAGTAGGTGAAAGTATTAATTTTCGGCGAAAGGGTTGCATAGAAGGAAGGGTTAAGGAGGCTGAATGGCTGAATTGAGGGACAACGGTGGTCGTTCCGTGGTCGGACAGGAAAGGAAGTGAATTTATGTTTTAGGTTTACAAATTTAGGGATTTAAGGATTTTTGCACTGAAGCCGGATTGTGAAGCGGGAAGATAAAAATGGAAGCAGGAAGTTAATTTTGTGGACCGCGTAAAGTGAAAATTAGGCCTCCGTCCTTTTAATTAACGTTAGTCCACGAAAACTTCTTTGGTTTGAAAACTTATACTTTCGATCCCTGTTTTTATTTGTGGCTAAATTTATTCCTTAAATACCCTTATTTACTTGTCGCGCATATTTTAATGGTGGTCGTGATTTCGATTGCAAGTTTATTATTCTGATTTGATCATTATTTTAAGATTTTATTTCGGATTCATGGCTTTATCTTCTTCAAAGTAAAATATTGTTTAAATTTATAGTCGATTTTGTTATTTAAGTTTTCTATTGTTTATTTTAGCTGAAAAATTAATGCATGTGTATAGGATACTGCTTGATCATATATTTTGTTAGCTTTGATTAAGTTCAGATTTGTCTGGAATTATTATTAAATATTTTACAGACTTCTCTGCAAATAATTTGAATACGTATAGTGAAAAAGGTAGAAATTACTAATAGTTGCTGATTTATCTGCACTTTTTTCCAATTATTGGTTACATATCAACAAGTTCTGTTCATTTTTTGCTTTGTTCTATTAAGTTCAGACTTCTTCTTATTTATTTGCATTTTTTTAGACAATATTGCTTACATTCAGCAACTGATATTGGTTATATATTAGCATGTTAATTTTTGTGCTAATTTGTGTGCAATTTTTCAAAATTATTGCTTACATATCAGAATATAATATATATATATATATATATATATATATCCTTGTTTTTTTTATTTGTAGTTCTCTTTTTTTTTAAATTAAAGTGTTCCTGGTGATGCTGGAGAGCTTGTGCTGTTGAAGCTTGGACATTATAGCTTTTCGTTACGTCTTCAATTTGATAGTTCGGTTGTTATGTTGAGAAGTGCTATTTGTGATAAATGGACAGAATTGAGTTTATTGTCATTTGAATTATACTATGTTAGAGACGGATTGAGAAGGAATATTGAGACTAATTATGATCTTCAATCTATTTTGTTGTTGGCTGCTCATAATCGTGAGGATTACTTTGTTATTTTTGTGATGTTGTTCCTACTAGTTTTTCAGCTGCCAATATTAGGTCAGATGCTGTTTTTTGTAGTAGTGATTCTTCATTTGTTAGTACCGGTGATTCTAATATTCAATTCAGGCAGTTATTGAGAAATGATTCCAATCAATCTGCTTTTACGGATGATGGTCAACAATTTCCAGGTGGTGTTACTGAATTTAGGCTCAATTTGATGATATATAGTATTAAGACTGGGTATAAGCTTGATTTGGTTAAGAATGATAAGGAAAGAGTTACGGCTGTTTGTTCTCGAACAAAATGTACTTTCAGGATTCATGCTTCTGTCAAGTTTAATCTTCCTGGCTATTTTGTTATAAAGAGATTTCATCCCGAACATACTTGTGGTGCTGGAATTCATGATATTAATGATCCTCCTGTTTCAAGTAAATTGATTAAGTTGTTGGTTTATGATCATATTCAAGCTAATCCGTTAATGAAGACAAAGGACATTATTAACCTATTTCAAACTGAGCATAATATCATTTTGAAGTATTATTTTGCTTATAGTGGGAAGAGATTGGCTTTAGAAGATTTACATGGAAGTGATATGATGTCTTATCACCATTTGAAGTCTTTTTATGATGCTGTAATCGAAAGTAATCCTGGTAGTAAAGTTGTTTTGGAGTGTAATCATGAAACTCGTCAATTTGAGAAAGCTTGTGCATATGGTTTTCCATTTTGTCGGCCTTTAATATTTATTGATGCTACTTTTATGAAGGGTAGAGCTCATGGTTGTTTGATGGCTGCTACTGGTAAAAATGGCAATGAAGGTATGTTGATTGTTAGTAGATTAACTTATAATTGCATCAATATCTGCAATAATTGTTATATGTTGCTGCAACATCATCCTTTATTAAAAATAAAAAAATATTTTAGTTAGATAAGTAACTGTGGAAATCGAATCAATTTTACATAAAAAATTGCTGAAAAGTATGCAATTTTTTTCAAAAAGTGAAAAATTGTCCTGCAGTAATATTTGTTAATAGTTGCTGTTTTGTCTGCATCTTTTCAACATAAGTGAATAGTATTAAGCAATTTGTTCAGTTATTTATATATTTATTGTTTTATCAGGTTTTTTTCCTATAGCAGTTGCAATTGTGTCCGGTGAAGATGAAAATAATTGGATTTGGTATTGTGAACAGCTTAAAGAATTTTTGAAAGGGATAGTACAAAGTTTATTTTTATTTCTAACTGTCATTCTGGTATTCTTGTTGCTATACCCAAAGTTTTTCAAAATTCAGTTCATGGTTCCTGTTTTTATCATTTAAACAACAATTTAAAAGTTGCTTTAAAGTCTGAATTTTCCAAATCAAAAAAGAAATGGTTGATAGATTTGTTTGGACGTGTTGCATATGCTTCTAATTTGGATGATTTCAATGTTGCATTCAAGAATTTTAAAGATGCTGATAGTTCTACTGTGGCAAACTTTTTGAATGGAATTCCGTTTGAGAAGTTTACTAATGTTTTTTTCCTGCTTGTCGTTATGGTGAAATGTCATCAA
Organism: Allium cepa; assembly: GCA_030765085.1. Taxonomy (NCBI): domain Eukaryota; kingdom Viridiplantae; phylum Streptophyta; class Magnoliopsida; order Asparagales; family Amaryllidaceae; genus Allium; species Allium cepa. The sequence goes on from CM060935.1 coordinate 69,105,987, forward strand.
ATTTTTCAGAGAGTTTCAATAAATGGATTTTGGAAGAAAGACATTTACCAATCACTGCATGCTTGGATAGCATTAGAGTTAACTTGATGAAGCTAATTTCTGGTTGTCGAGAACTTACTAATAGTTGGAACTGTGTTGTAAGTCCAGTGAATGAAAATCGGTTGAAAAGTCTTCAATTGGAAGGAGCTTCATGGTTTATTATAAGATCAATTGATCATGTGTTTGAAGTTCATTCTCCTATTCGTCAATCTGTTGATTTAAGTTATCGGATTTGTTCTCGTAATTTGTGGCAAATTTATGGGTTTCCTTGTGCTCATGCTGTCAGATGTATTTTGAGTTGTGGAAAGTTAAATGTTTATGATTACATTGAAGATTATTTCAAAGTTGTTTATTTTCGATCGGCATATTCTCATCCAATCAGTCCTATTACAAACTTTGTGAAAGAAGATGTTTTGATTGAAGATGTGGTTGTAGCACCTCCTAAACGTAGAAGAATGCCTGGTCGACCATCAGCATTTAAGAGGATAAAATATGCTGGTGAGATTTCAAAGAATATCAGATGCAGTGTATGCAAGAAGTTGGGTCATAATAAAAGGATTTATTCACTGAAACACATGTAGTTTTTTCTTTTATTTAGGAAAGCTAAAATGTATGGAGTTGAGTTTATGTTTATTTTTATTCATTTTAATGGTATTTTCTCTGTTCTTAAGTTGGTTGTTTAATGTTCATACTGTATTAATCATGGTACGCTTTAATCAATTATTGTTACATTTCTGCAGTTATTCTATGTATTTGTTTACTTTTTATACCCACTTTTGTGAATACTGCTTTTTTTATGAAGATGATAATTGTATAATTGTTTGGCACAAAATAAATAAGATGTATCCACAAGTTTGTGCAATTTTTGTTAATAAATATGGAGGTATCGGCAATTATCTATTTCTTATACTGTCATTTCTGCAATAATTTGGTTGAAGAATTTCCAATACCTGGAAATATGTGTAGATATATTCTTTTATTGCTAAAATTTCTGTAACTATTTGGTGTAAAAATTTCAAATAGCACTTTCTGAAATTATTATGAGCATGAATTTAGAATAAACAATTATTTACTGAGATATCCGTAGATATATGCTATTATTGCTGACATTTCTGCAATAATTTAGAGCAAGTACTTATTATAGATAAAAATTTGTTGAGATATCTCCAGATATGGTATTTTATTGCTGTAACGACCCAGAATTTTTATTAATTAAAATTTGAATATTTAATTAATTTTAAATATTAATAAGTGAATTTATAAGTCAAATAAATTTTTATTTGAATTATTGGATTTAATTGGATAATTTAATCGATAATTTAATACGTTAAATTATGGAAATAATTTAAAATTGAGTTAAATATGATTGAAAATAATTTGGAAAATTTTATTTAATCATACTGGAGTTATAGAAATATTTTAGAACTTTTAAAATGGAATTAAAAGTTAATTTGTGAAAATTGAATATTTTAATATTTAATAATCGACTGTAAAATAGCCAATTTTTGAACAGTCTCAGAATTGAACGATCCCAGTTTCATTGGATCCGTAATAGTTAGTTATTACCGGATTTTAATTTTCGTGTCAATCGGAGCTATCGTTTGATCGTGGCAGCTCGAAACGCATCGATTCGTTTTTAATTTAAATTTGGCGAGTCAAAATAGCCATTTTTCAAAAAGTCTCGGAATTCGACGAAACCAGTTTCATCGGATCCGTAATGTGATATTATTGTAAGATTTCAAATTTCAAGTCGTTTGGATTTACTGTTTGTCCGGTACAAATTAAAACGCCTAGAAATCGGTTTAAATCGGTTTAATTTAAATTGAACGTTTTCAGCCATAACTCGCACATACTTCCGAATTAGCTTCCGAAACCTGTTCCATTGTGTCCGGAACGCGGGATAAACCCTAGGTACGCTGGTTACGGCGCCTAAATCGGAGTTCGGAATTCCCGGGATGAATAGTGTTTACGCTTGCTCGTTCCTTATAAATAAGCCTCTACCCTTCACAAAAAAAAATAAAAAAAAAATACAAAACCCTAGCCAAAAACTGCAGCCGCCACCCCATGTTTCAATGGCCAGAAATGATCTTCCTCTTCCCCTTGATTTCTCCAAATCCATCAAGAATTAGCCTTAGGTCTCAACTACAAAGATGAAGAGCACGACGAGGGCTACGATGTGAACGGTGGAGATCGCGAATGGAGCGATGGATTGTGAGTTATGTGAGGCCGTTCATGGGCTGTAGGGGGGGCGTGCGCGTGCATCAAGGCATGGCCGAGCCTGACATGGTGGCTGGTGGAGATAGCTTGCGTCGTGTGCTTCGTCATGGCGTTGGTGTGATCGGATTTCGTCGAGTGTGGAGAGAGCAAGTTCAAACCCTAGATTGTATATTGGGTTCGGCCATAGCATATCACGTACTGGAGTTTGAACGCAAGAGGGAAGAAAGCACGCACGGTGGTGATGAGGTTGGAGCAAGATCTGAGGGCTAGGATGAGCTTAGGTTTAAAAATAATTAAGTTATGTTGAATTTAAGCTATTAAAATCGTGTACGATCTTATAAAATGCATATCTTTTTCATACGAGGTCGAAAAAATGCAAACCCAGTTGCGTTGGAATCGTATGGACGAGCACTACGCGATGGAGTTGGTTTGGAGTCGTTTGGAGTTAGTGAGAATTTCGGGTAAAATTAAACGCGCGTTTAATTTTATTCGAAATAAAAGCTTAAACGGAAATTAAAACCAAGGTGAGAACTTCTCACTCAATCGAATAGATTTCGATTTTATTTTAAATAGTTAGATTTAAAATATTTGAATGCATGTTTGAATGATGACTGTAAATTATTGATTGTTAAAATAGACATTATGCGCCGTTAGTAAGCGGATGTTATTTATAAAAACATATACCGCGAATATTTCATAAACAGTGAAATTGGTATTATATATAATATCAATATATATATATTGGCATATGTATATATTGCAGTTATTGATTTCCCGCATTTTTTGTTTAGCGGATGAGACCCTATTACGCCGTTAGTAAGCGGATAATATTTAATAAGAACATATACCGCGATAATTTCGTACTGGAGCGAAATTGGTATTGTGCTAATGTTTTTGGATGCAGGAAACAGGTTGGAGGGATCCAACTGGATTCCTCAACAGTATTTATTTTATTTCAGATATTTTGATATTTGATGGATTATCATATCGATATATGATATCGTTGTTAGTCGTGATTGACTATTTGGTGTGTAGCATCATTGGACCCAAATTTTGGGATTTTAAAATGACTTTTAAAGTGATTTTTGAAAATATACTATATTTTTGGAATCGATCCATTTTAAATAATTAAACGCTATAATTTTTAAAGTTATAAAATTATGGGTTTTGTGAAATATAGTTAAAAAGCTGATTTTTAGAAATACGGTTAAAAGTTGATTTTTGAGAAATATGGATCAATGATGTTATAAAATAGTTTAAATTGGACTTTTGAATATATTATAAAAGTTTAAAAATAGGATTTATAAAATTTGATTATTTTATAAATCAATATGGTGAAATTATAAAGGAAATTAAAGACGTTTCAGAATAATAATATAAACTGATTTATATTAAAAGATTTATAAATGGGTATTTATGAATTGAGATTCAGACATTATAAAACAAGTTTTTATAAGTGTTTGTATGAAGTGAAAATGAATTTCATTAAAGAATGAAATTTATAGAATTATAAATGGTGAAGTTATAAATGAAATTTATAAATAGTAAGATTTATAAATTTGTGAGGTTATTTGAAGAATAAATTTTGTTAAATAAATGAATCTTATAAGTTATAAGATTTATGGTTTGGAAAGTCTTTAAAAGAACGATTTTGTAAATAATCGTTTTTATAAGTAATTAACTTATAATGTGAACGTTTAGTTTATAATTTAGTTATAAACTGGAATAAGTTAATAAAGGTGATTTATAAAAAGGAAGTTTTTCTAAATAAATAGAAATGGAATTTATAAACGTTGTTTTATAAATTCGCAAACGACTTATTTTGATAAGTTAATTGTTATAACTTATAAATGGAGTTATATTCACGTTTTTAAACAGTGAATAATCCTTTAAAATAAAATGAATAGAAAGGATGAAATTTGTTAATGAAGTATATTCACGTTTTTGAATAGTGAATAATACGTTAAAGAAAATGTATTGAATGTGAATGTTTTAAACAGAATTAAAACGATCTAACGATGTTTTAAAGGTGTTGAGATTCGAAACCATAGATTTCAACATTTATTGTTGAAATAGACGTTTTCGAGAAATAAAAGGAAATGGTGGACTATAACACTGTTGTTATAGTAAATGATTTCCGAAAGGAAATGTTTTGTATAGTATTGGGATTTATATATATATATATATATATATATATATATATTTTTAATTTCGAATCCCTATACTAGTGATTTTGGGTTGTCGTAACGATGTTTTACGCAACATTCGTTTTGGCCCAAGTAAATATGTTTAAGTGAATGATTTCCTTAAAGAATGAGATATATACTTAATTCGATTTAAGTATATTGAATATTTTCTAAGTGTTGAAAATAAAAGAGATTTGTGAATTACTTATGAATAAATAAGTATGGAAATGTTTTCCAATGTGAAGTGAATATTTAGAATTTATCTTTTTGAAGATAAATTGAAAATGAATAATTGAAATCGTATATGCACGAATATTTTGAAATATAAATTCATTATGGAATTTATATGTGAAAAGTGAAATTGGTTAAAAATAAATATTGATTTATTTTTGAAGTGTTGAAACTATATATCTAGTAAAGATATTTTGGAAAATAAATAATTTGGAAAATTATTTGGAATCTGGTGATGTATGCATATCCAGTGATAGTTCAATAACCGACTATCAATATTTCCCTTTTGAATGGGTATTTGATGTGAATATGATTGAATTTGAATGCACACTTATTTTTGAATAAGCGCTCACTATTTGGGTTAACCGGGAAAGGACCATGGGGTCGTATAACCCACTCCGAATATGTGATACGTCGTTATGAATCGCATTTGAAGATCGGTGTTGAAGACCGGATATTTGCGAAAGCGATAGGATGACCTGTCGATTGTCTCTGCACTGAGTTGCAACGGTATAGAGACTCCCTAAGTGATGGGAAATCCGATCAGGATTGTGAATATCCGGATTGCAAGGACTTCTTGTAAGTGCCTTCGGTTCTGTTCGAGCCCGGAACAGACTTGTATGGATTGTATGTCTGACATTACAATTTGAGATATAAAGCCGATTTCTTTCAAATATATTTCTGTTGGTGGCGGAGAATTTATTCTTTGCTTAACACCCTTCTTTGAGACGTACGAGCTCAAAGGTTATATAGTTGAAGTTATCAGCGATATATTCCCAATTTGGTAATGTGACATGCTGAGTGATGCTGAAATGATCATTGTGTTGATTATTGTGATAGGATCATTTATTTGATCGTCTATCTTAGTGATCATTGTGTTGATCATTTATTGACCCAAAGCATGGCTTTTGTATAAAGTATGTTTTTGTGGACGTGACTTCGTCGAGCCTCACATCCCGGAAATGGTCAAAACAGGAAAGATGCGGCAAGGTTATTAGGGGTTGCTGTAGCTCCCCTTAGGGTATGTGCATTTCCTTCTGGAAAGGGGTGGTATCATGGTATGGAGCCCAGATACTTACTCATGTTGAAAACACTCTATTTATTATGGTGTGATGTTGGATATCGAGCGCTCGGTTGAAAAGGTCCTAAAGGACCGGGGAATGGCGTGCTCGTGTCAGTAGTTACCCAGTTAAGGGGTAACCCGGCCTTGTGTTGGCAGAGTTCCGGTTTGGTTCTCGGGGGTGTCTTTCCAGAGGCATTCTCAGTGGCAATGGGAAGTTCCTTGGCCTGACCATTTGTTGGAAATCCAATTCCCAATACGAAACTTGTACGGTATTAGTTGTAGAACCTGCTATTCACTTATGGTGGTCACCACTGTTTGGATGGTAGCTATAGTAGGCATAGTTCGAAATGTCTATGCTGGCTAAGATTTATATTCTACTTTCGAAATGAATATTTTTCCTACACTATGCACTAGTAATAATATGAAATGTTCTTTTAAATGCGTATCAAGCATCTTTGACTATCATAAGGAGAAATCTCCTCCGATTCTGCGTTTGCATTGTGTGTGTGTGCGGGAGGCCTTATGGTAGTCTCATTTTTAAAAAGCATTGCGAATTGAAATAAAAATATTCCTCTATTTGATTTTAAAGATAAATAAACTGTTTTGAGTTCTCACACCAGTCACATGACTGACTTGGAGTTTATTGTTTTCCTTCCTAAACTCTGGGTGCCCACCAATTTTCCACACGGGCAGTTAAGAGTTAGGTTTATCAGGATATTCTGGATATTCTGGAGTTGCTGGAGGCAAGCTGGATGGCATGGCGTATTACTAGTTTATATAGTATTTCTTTTTCTGCTGCACTGTTTGTTGTTGTATGTTGTTGTACACTCTGATGTGATGATATGATGTAATGTAATGTATAAAATGTAATAACTGATATAGTTCTTTGTTTAAAGATTATTCATTTATTATTATATGTTGTTCCGCTGCGAATTGTGAGATTCTGATGTTGTTCTGTTGTTTTCTGTCCCGTCCTATTTTCTTCTGTTTTTTTTCTTTTTCCTCTATTCTCTTTTTCTTCTATTTTAAAATTCTTCTATCTTCTATTTTTCAAATTCTCTGTTTTCTAAAAATTGTCTATCTTCTTTCTCTCTATTTTCTATCTTTCTCTTCTTCTCTCTTTTTCTTTTCTTAAAATGCTTTTAAAACCCATAACAATTCGGTTTTTCGGCAACGAAAATCCGCAAGCGTTACATTTGGTATCAGAGCTGATGGTTAAGCGACAACCATGGTTCTGTAGGGTATTAATTCATTAGAGATAGAGTCAGTAGTACTCTAGAATGAGTTTGAGTGTAATAATAGCTATGAGAGCGTATTTGTTAATGAATATGAAGTTGTTTTATATTGTGATGATTGGTTTATTGAGTGGTATATGAACCTTCGTCAGCACGGTCAGTCAAACTATGCCGAAGGGGTTTCTAAACACTTGGATAGAACAATTCGACACAGTATTGTTTTAAATTGGGTAAATGAAATAATTTTACCTTGATTATATTTTATATATAAAGGAATAATTTTTCAAAATTATTAAAGTGTATATAGGTTGATTGTTAGGTTGTTTGAATAATCTAAATTATAAGAATTGAATTATAATTAAAAGTGTTTACAATTGTGAAATAAACTTATATATATAAGAAGTGAAACTATATGAATATATCTATGAATATGAGTTGTAAATAAAAGGGGAATTTAAAGTTAAATGGAATATAACTTAAGAGATATTGAATGGAATTGATATTGGTATCGAAGTAAATAATCAAGTGGATTAAATGAATATGAACTTGAGGTATGTAATAGAAATTCAACTTATGTAACTGAATTGAATTAATGGATTGAATGTTAATCGATTAAATGTAAATTTAATTGATATGGAAAAAATGAATGAAGTATTAATTCATTAAAAGGGCTAGTTGAATAAATTGGAATAGAAGTCAATTTAATGTTAAACCAAAATGAATATAAGTGAAAAGAATTTGGTTGTAATTAATATAAATTGGTTGTTATATGATTGTTATATGATTGTTGATTGATTATATGTAATTCATTAAGTGTTAATGAAATTGAAAGCTATGTAATTGAATTCAAATTGAAAGTAAATAAATTTGAATGGAATTGAATGTGAATAAGATTTAATTAGTGAATGCAAACTAATTGAATTGAGAATGAATGTTAGTAAATCCAATGTAAATGAATCAAATGTAATTTAAAGTGGAAACCAATTCATTAAGTATTAATGAAAATATGAATGAAAATTCATTTGATTATGGATGGTAGTTGGTTGATGTTTGCATTTGTTGTTTAGTTGCATTTGATATGTGACATATATAGTTATTATGAGATATATGTTGTATATTGATACTATTTACATATATGCATGTTCTCATGTTGTTTGTTGAGTTTAGTAGGTGCGGATCGCGTGTGCTTCGCATTTGGAGCTCGCTTTAGCGCTATATTAGCCGTATATGCTCGCTAATAAAGTATAAGGTACATATCTCGGATTAAATATCGTACTTTTACACTTTTTTCCCTTCGGGATGCCTCATTACTTGATGAGATGTATATTTGTGATATATATACTGTCATTTTTTTTTTCGGATCGAGCCGCGCAAAGGAGACTATGGCGAATTTTTCCGGAAATTTAAGGCGTTAGAAAAATTTTGAGAAAATTGGGAAAATTTTGGAAAACTTTAACTTTGATTTGGAATTGAAAGTTAAATGATATAGTTTGTTTTTGAAAAGATAACTAAGTATGATTTGGAAAACTTAGTAAAGTTTTGTAAGAAGTATAATTATGAATTTTGGGAAAGTTAATAAATTGTATAACTTTTCTTACTTGTAATTTCGAGGACGAAATTCTTTTAAGGGGGGAAGATTGTAACGACCCAGAATTTTTATTAATTAAAATTTGAATATTTAATTAATTTTAAATATTAATAAGTGAATTTATAAGTCAAATAAATTTTTATTTGAATTATTGGATTTAATTGGATAATTTAATCGATAATTTAATACGTTAAATTATGGAAATAATTTAAAATTGAGTTAAATATGATTGAAAATAATTTGGAAAATTTTATTTAATCATACTGGAGTTATAGAAATATTTTAGAACTTTTAAAATCGAATTAAAAGTTAATTTGTGAAAATTGAATATTTTAATATTTAATAATCGACTGTAAAATAGCCAATTTTTGAACAGTCTCAGAATTGAACGAAACCAGTTTCATTGGATCCGTAATAGTTAGTTATTACCGGATTTCAATTTTCGTGTCAATCGGAGCTATCGTTTGATCGTGGCAGCTCGAAACGCATCGATTCGTTTTTAATTTAAATTTGGCGAGTCAAAATAGCCATTTTTCAAAAAGTCTCGGAATTCGACGAAACCAGTTTCATCGGATCCGTAATGTGATATTATTGTAAGATTTCAAATTTCAAGTCGTTTGGATTTACCGTTTGTCCGGTACAAATTAAAACGCCTAGAAATCGGTTTAAATCGGTTTAATTTAAATTGAACGTTTTCAGCCATAACTCGCACATACTTCCGAATTAGCTTCCGAAACCTGTTCCATTGTGTCCGAAACGCGGGATAAACCCTAGGTACGCTGGTTACGGCGCCTAAATCGGAGTTCGGAATTCCCGGGATGAATAGTGTTTACGCTTGCTCGTTCCTTATAAATAAGCCTCTACCCTTCACAAAAAAAAAAAAAAAAAAAAAAATACAAAACCCTAGCCAAAAACTGCAGCCGCCACCCCATGTTTCAATGGCCAGAAATGATCTTCCTCTTCCCCTTGATTTCTCCAAATCCATCAAGAATTAGCCTTAGGTCTCAACTACAAAGATGAAGAGCACGACGAGGGCTACGATGTGAACGGTGGAGATCGCGAATGGAGCGATGGATTGTGAGTTATGTGAGGCCGTTCGTGGGCTGTAGGGGGGGCGTGCGCGTGCATCAAGGCATGGCCGAGCCTGACATGGTGGCTGGTGGAGATAGCTTGCGTCGTGTGCTTCGTCATGGCGTTGGTGTGATCGGATTTCGTCGAGTGTGGAGAGAGCAAGTTCAAACCCTAGATTGTATATTGGGTTCGGCCATAGCATATCACGTACTGGAGTTTGAACGCAAGAGGGAAGAAAGCACGCACGGTGGTGATGAGGTTGGAGCAAGATCTGAGGGCTAGGATGAGCTTAGGTTTAAAAATAATTAAGTTATGTTGAATTTAAGCTATTAAAATCGTGTACGATCTTATAAAATGCATATCTTTTTCATACGAGGTCGAAAAAATGCAAACCCAGTTGCGTTGGAATCGTATGGACGAGCACTACGCGATGGAGTTGGTTTGGAGTCGTTTGGAGTTAGTGAGAATTTCGGGTAAAATTAAACGCGCGTTTAATTTTATTCGAAATAAAAGCTTAAACGGAAATTAAAACCAAGGTGAGAACTTCTCACTCAATCGAATAGATTTCGATTTTATTTTAAATAGTTAGATTTAAAATATTTGAATGCATGTTTGAATGATGACTGTAAATTATTGATTGTTAAAATAGACATTATGCGCCGTTAGTAAGCGGATGTTATTTATAAAAACATATACCGCGAATATTTCATAAACAGTGAAATTGGTATTATATATAATATCAATATATATATATATTGGCATATGTATATATTGCAGTTATTGATTTCCCGCATTTTTTATTTAGCGGATGAGACCCTATTACGCCGTTAGTAAGCGGATAATATTTAATAAGAACATATACCGCGATAATTTCGTACTGGAGCGAAATTGGTATTGTGCTAATGTTTTTGGATGCAGGAAACAGGTTGGAGGGATCCAACTGGATTCCTCAACAGTATTTATTTTATTTCAGATATTTTGATATTTGATGGATTATCATATCGATATATGATATCGTTGTTAGTCGTGATTGACTATTTGGTGTGTAGCATCATTGGACCCAAATTTTGGGATTTTAAAATGACTTTTAAAGTGATTTTTGAAAATATACTATATTTTTGGAATCGATCCATTTTAAATAATTAAACGCTATAATTTTTAAAGTTATAAAATTATGGGTTTTGTGAAATATAGTTAAAAAGCTGATTTTTAGAAATACGGTTAAAAGTTGATTTTTGAGAAATATGGATCAATGATGTTATAAAATAGTTTAAATTGGACTTTTGAATATATTATAAAAGTTTAAAAATAGGATTTATAAAATTTGATTATTTTATAAATCAATATGGTGAAATTATAAAGGAAATTAAAGACGTTTCAGAATAATAATATAAACTGATTTATATTAAAAGATTTATAAATGGGTATTTATGAATTGAGATTCAGACATTATAAAACAAGTTTTTATAAGTGTTTGTATGAAGTGAAAATGAATTTCATTAAAGAATGAAATTTATAGAATTATAAATGGTGAAGTTATAAATGAAATTTATAAATAGTAAGATTTATAAATTTGTGAGGTTATTTGAAGAATAAATTTTGTTAAATAAATGAATCTTATAAGTTATAAGATTTATGGTTTGGAAAGTCTTTAAAAGAACGATTTTGTAAATAATCGTTTTTATAAGTAATTAACTTATAATGTGAACGTTTAGTTTATAATTTAGTTATAAACTGGAATAAGTTAATAAAGGTGATTTATAAAAAGGAAGTTTTTCTAAATAAATAGAAATGGAATTTATAAACGTTGTTTTATAAATTCGCAAACGACTTATTTTGATAAGTTAATTGTTATAACTTATAAATGGAGTTATATTCACGTTTTTAAACAGTGAATAATCCTTTAAAATAAAATGAATAGAAAGGATGAAATTTGTTAATGAAGTATATTCACGTTTTTGAATAGTGAATAATACGTTAAAGAAAATGTATTGAATGTGAATGTTTTAAACAGAATTAAAACGATCTAACGATGTTTTAAAGGTGTTGAGATTCGAAACCATAGATTTCAACATTTATTGTTGAAATAGACGTTTTCGAGAAATAAAAGGAAATGGTGGACTATAACACTGTTGTTATAGTAAATGATTTCCGAAAGGAAATGTTTTGTATAGTATTGGGATTTATATATATATATATATATATATATATTTTTAATTTCGAATCCCTATACTAGTGATTTTGGGTTGTCGTAACGATGTTTTACGCAACATTCGTTTTGGCCCAAGTAAATATGTTTAAGTGAATGATTTCCTTAAAGAATGAGATATATACTTAATTCGATTTAAGTATATTGAATATTTTCTAAGTGTTGAAAATAAAAGAGATTTGTGAATTACTTATGAATAAATAAGTATGGAAATGTTTTCCAATGTGAAGTGAATATTTAGAATTTATCTTTTTGAAGATAAATTGAAAATGAATAATTGAAATCGTATATGCACGAATATTTTGAAATATAAATTCATTATGGAATTTATATGTGAAAAGTGAAATTGGTTAAAAATAAATATTGATTTATTTTTGAAGTGTTGAAACTATATATCTAGTAAAGATATTTTGGAAAATAAATAATTTGGAAAATTATTTGGAATCTGGTGATGTATGCATATCCAGTGATAGTTCAATAACCGACTATCAATATTTCCCTTTTGAATGGGTATTTGATGTGAATATGATTGAATTTGAATGCACACTTATTTTTGAATAAGCGCTCACTATTTGGGTTAACCGGGAAAGGACCATGGGGTCGTATAACCCACTCCGAATATGTGATACGTCGTTATGAATCGCATTTGAAGATCGGTGTTGAAGACCGGATATTTGCGAAAGCGATAGGATGACCTGTCGATTGTCTCTGCACTGAGTTGCAACGGTATAGAGACTCCCTAAGTGATGGGAAATCCGATCAGGATTGTGAATATCCGGATTGCAAGGACTTCTTGTAAGTGCCTTCGGTTCTGTTCGAGCCCGGAACAGACTTGTATGGATTGTATGTCTGACATTACAATTTGAGATATAAAGCCGATTTCTTTCAAATATATTTCTGTTGGTGGCGGAGAATTTATTCTTTGCTTAACACCCTTCTTTGAGACGTACGAGCTCAAAGGTTATATAGTTGAAGTTATCAGCGATATATTCCCAATTTGGTAATGTGACATGCTGAGTGATGCTGAAATGATCATTGTGTTGATTATTGTGATAGGATCATTTATTTGATCGTCTATCTTAGTGATCATTGTGTTGATCATTTATTGACCCAAAGCATGGCTTTTGTATAAAGTATGTTTTTGTGGACGTGACTTCGTCGAGCCTCACATCCCGAAAATGGTCAAAACAGGAAAGATGCGGCAAGGTTATTAGGGGTTGCTGTAGCTCCCCTTAGGGTATGTGCATTTCCTTCTGGAAAGGGGTGGTATCATGGTATGGAGCCCAGATACTTACTCATGTTGAAAACACTCTATTTATTATGGTGTGATGTTGGATATCGAGCGCTCGGTTGAAAAGGTCCTAAAGGACCGGGGAATGGCGTGCTCGTGTCAGTAGTTACCCAGTTAAGGGGTAACCCGGCCTTGTGTTGGCAGAGTTCCGGTTTGGTTCTCGGGGGTGTCTTTCCAGAGGCATTCTCAGTGGCAATGGGAAGTTCCTTGGCCTGACCATTTGTTGGAAATCCAATTCCCAATACGAAACTTGTACGGTATTAGTTGTAGAACCTGCTATTCACTTATGGTGGTCACCACTGTTTGGATGGTAGCTATAGTAGGCATAGTTCGAAATGTCTATGCTGGCTAAGATTTATATTCTACTTTCGAAATGAATATTTTTCCTACACTATGCACTAGTAATAATATGAAATGTTCTTTTAAATGCGTATCAAGCATCTTTGACTATCATAAGGAGAAATCTCCTCCGATTCTGCGTTTGCATTGTGTGTGTGTGCGGGAGGCCTTATGGTAGTCTCATTTTTAAAAAGCATTGCGAATTGAAATAAAAATATTCCTCTATTTGATTTTAAAGATAAATAAACTGTTTTGAGTTCTCACACCAGTCACATGACTGACTTGGAGTTTATTGTTTTCCTTCCTAAACTCTGGGTGCCCACCAATTTTCCACACGGGCAGTTAAGAGTTAGGTTTATCAGGATATTCTGGATATTCTGGAGTTGCTGTAGGCAAGCTGGATGGCATGGCGTATTACTAGTTTATATAGTATTTCTTTTTCTGCTGCACTGTTTGTTGTTGTATGTTGTTGTACACTCTGATGTGATGATATGATGTAATGTAATGTATAAAATGTAATAACTGATATAGTTCTTTGTTTAAAGATTATTCATTTATTATTATATGTTGTTCCGCTGCGAATTGTGAGATTCTGATGTTGTTCTGTTGTTTTCTGTCCCGTCCTATTTTCTTCTGTTTTTTTTCTTTTTCCTCTATTCTCTTTTTCTTCTATTTTAAAATTCTTCTATCTTCTATTTTTCAAATTCTCTGTTTTCTAAAAATTGTCTATCTTCTTTCTCTCTATTTTCTATCTTTCTCTTCTTCTCTCTTTTTCTTTTCTTAAAATGCTTTTAAAACCCATAACAATTCGGTTTTTCGGCAACGAAAATCCGCAAGCGTTACAATTGCTGAATACAAATGTAAGGAATTTATATATAAACTTTTTGGTAATGAAGGCTCCTATCTTGTTAACATAGTAATATTGTCTTTCAACTACATAGGTTTAGCAAAATATGTACATACATTTCAGTGTTCTTACAGGAACTATTACAGTTTGATACATCAGATATTTTGGTTTTCTTCAGAAAGTAAAAACTTTTGTGTCAAGCTTTCTTCTAAGCTCCAACTATAAGGTTTGCAAGAAATAATTTGATGTGCTAGTTCGGCTCTTTATATATCCATAGCTTCATACGTGAATGCAGGGTCATCATTGTTGATTTCTTTACATTCACTTCTTTGTTTCATAATGTTCATCACAAACATTCCACAGTCAACTCTGCAATGATTGACAAATATTATACAGTTGTTAAAAGAAATGTTCTATGATATGGAAATATTTTTTACATTTTTGTTGTTGTGTACTTACGTATGAAAACCTTGTTGTGGGCTGTTAGCAAAAGTGATTTGCTTTGATGATTCATGCTTTGCTTTTTCTAATTTCTTTAGTAAGGCAGAGATATAAACTCTCTGTAAAAAAACAAAGATTTTGTTACACAGTTTATTTTTCTCTTATTTATTCATTTTTTAATTCAGATACCAGCTTTCCTGCTGCCTTCTGATGTTCTCCTTCATGCCGTGATTTTATGGAATCGTAGTGAATCCATATTCCATCTTGTTTAATAAACTCCAACAGTGTAAAATGTGATTTTTGGTGAATAGGGAAGAACATTTTGTTGTAGTTTGCAAAATTTTTAGCTACTACATTATCGATTAAGGCTTGTGTTACATTCTTTGAATTGCTCAGTAGAAATGTCTGTACGAGAATATATTAGACAATTGAATTTATGAACATTTAAACAAATTCTTCAGTAAAAGATTATAAAACTTACAGTAGCGTAAACTTTGAAGTACAAGTTTTCTGCATGAACTTTATGCAATTCATGTGCATACCAGTCGATATCTACAAAAATTATTATAAGGAAATACAGATGTTATATTTGTTGACAGAAGACTATAATATGATTATCAGAAAAAACAATTAGTTCTTGGAATTTTGCATAAAAAACAACAGGTTTGATTAAATATTGTTGAAAAAATATGGAGATAAATGAATTTGTTTTGGTTAAATGGAATTTTACTGACAAAACAATAAGTTTAAAGAAATATTGCTGATAAATATGCAGATAAATGGAGTTGTTGTCGATGAATGGTTTTTTGCATATAAAACAGCAAGTCCTATGAAATTTTGCTGATAAATTTGCAAATAAATGGAATTTTTGAGTAAATTTCTACTTGGCCTTCAAGAAATCTTCCTACAATAAGTTCATCAAGTGCTGTTCTAGTTATAATAATGTCATCGTCTCCATTTAAGTATGCACTTTTGCTGTGATATAATGATCAACATTACTAAATGTTTGCATTTTTTAAATAATTGCTGATATGTCACTAGGAAATTTATATAATTACTTTTATTTGAGCAATTATTTGTATACTTGGCTATTAAAAGAATTATACAGTTTTACCTAAGGTCGGAGTTATTAAAGAAGTCCTCAAGCAGCTTGATTTTTTCTTCAGATAGACTTCTTACATTTGACCTTCTTCTGACATTTATCTTCATACTGGTAGATAATTCTTTTGATCTAGGTTCTGATTCAAATTCTTTAACTATTATTGGTAGGACTTGTACTTGCTTTTTTTGCCTTTTTTGCTTTCTTCTCAGTTTTGGAATCCACTTCTTCAGCTGATATTTACCTTTTTTCTTTTCAATTTCCAATGGTTTTTCCTTTGATTTCTTCAATTTTTTCTTCTGCTGAAGTAGATATTTCAACTGATTTTATTTGTTCTTCATCATCCGGATCTTCATGTTTTTCTTCGAAATTTATTTTTTCCTCGTTATCCACATCTTGTTCTTCGTTTTCTTCATCTTTATCATCCTCTATATACTCAGATTCATCTTCAACATTTTTGTCTTCAGTTTGAACATCTACTTGATTTTCTTTTTCTTCTGTTCTTTCAGCTGAAATATATGTTTACAATTCAAGACTTTAGTATTTTTGAAATAATTATGTATTATATGTGTTATGTTAAAAGGTATTATGTAAAAAATGAAGAATGTGCTGCGTTTTTTTAATAATTTTTGCAATAATGTCTGCATTTATTCTTTAAAAATGCTTTTGTTGTATAGTACGAATAATTGCAGCTATATCATCAAATATTTTCAATTTTTGTATTCTTGTTGGAAAATAATATATTACTGAAAGTATTACCAAATGATGTATTCTCTTCTGTTTCACTATCTTCACTTTCGTTTTCATCAGAGTAGTTCAGTTTGCTACCACTTATTTCTTTTATTGGTAGCTCTACATTTTCAGATTCTATGGACGATGATGATTCCACATTTTGACTCAATTGCTTTCTTAGCAGCATATTTTCTGCTTGAAGTTTTCTATTGTCCAATTCAAGTTTTCTTATTATTTCTTTATATTTTTATTCTCTCTTTTTGTATAACACTTCATACTCTTCATCTTTTTCAACTGATTCTTTTAGCAATTTTAGTTCTTTTCCTTGAAAGTCCTGAAATAAAGAATTAAATCAACATTGAAGCTTTAGTATATTTAAATAATGGTTGATAATTATGCAATTTTTTTATAATTGCAGATAAGTCAGCATCTGTAGTGAATAATTGCACCAAAAATGCTCAACTGCTGCTAATAATTGCAGATATATCTGCAATTATTGTTAATTGTTGCAGATAAGTTTGCAAAGATTATTGGTTATTTTTGTACTGTAACTTAGTGATTGTACAAACTAAATTGCAGTTATACTTACAGAGTTGTATTCAATGGTCATTAGCATTATTGGCTTGAGTTTGATATATCCCATTTTCCAGCCAAGGGATATGAGTTGTTGTATTGCAATTTAAAAGATCTCAAAATTTGAGTTTTCTCACATATCCACCACTGCAAAAAAGACAATTATTATTAGAATAAATTATTAGTTAATAGGATATTTATCTAAGTAATCAAAAATTTAATACCAGTAATAATGTAACACAAGCATTTATTTTCCTTGGTGTGTCGATATATTTTTCAATTTGATTTATCAAATGTTTGTGAATCATTTTTGGCCATGATATCTGCTGCATTTTATCTTCACAAACATTATGGAATCATATTCCAAGGTACAGTTGAGTTTGGATTTGATATTAAAAATGTTGCAACCAAATGCAGTTGCAAAAGCTTTGCTGTATCTGCTCTTTCTTTTCTTGATGTTCCTTTTATTGTTACGAACAAGTCCCTTTCTATTTTTTTTTTGTTGACACTTGTTTCTCCTTCAAAGTGTCTGCTGATGAACGATGTAAATTGAGCATCGTTTTTAATCTCTTTTTTCATATGGCGAGATGTTTTGATTTGTTGACCATCTGTAGGAATTGTTAACAATTGACTTATATCGTCCTCTATGAATGGTAGTAGCATATCTCCAAATTGGAAGCACTTTAAATTCTTTCTATAGGCTTTGATGATTATGTTTATTGTTTGAGTTCTTTGTGTTTTCCTTCGCTGGTATAATTCCAACATAGATAATATGAATGAACTTGTAGAAAGGTAAATTTTGGAGATATCCTGTATGTGATACTGTCAGCAATTCTTCCTTCTTAATTCTGCCAAGGACATCGATGAAAGACCTTAAATTAATTCTGTAGTTATCTTCTCTTGATGTAATTTTCTCTTTGCCGACTTTTTCTCTTTTTTCCTGTAGAATATTTGATCCTGTTTGTTGTTCGATAGGAATAATTGATGTTTCCAACATTACTTTTTTTCCTTCTTTTATTTCTTCTTTTGTGTTCTTCTATAAAAGTACATTAAAAATTATGAAATAAACATGCACAATCTAATAATATGATAGGTGATGTTAAATACTTGCAGTTATAATGAATATGCAGAAAAAACAGAAAATGTATGCAATTATCTTAAATAATTGCAGTCTGTTCAACAAATTTTAGGTATATGCAAATGTCATATATGTGGAATTGTTGCATATAATTTATCAGTTTTAAAAAATAATTGCTTATTTTTCAGCAATTATTTAAATAACTATGATATCGAAATTTTATTGTTTCTAATCGTACATATTTTCCGAATTTTCTTCCTTTTAAGAAATAGAATGGTAGAAAATGAAAGTATTGAAAAAATTGTTAGCTTATACAAACTTTTCTTGTATATGTTATAGTTGCATATATGTCTGCAGTTTTAAAAATTAATTGCTTAATTTTCAACAACAATTTGAATAATTGTAAACTTTAAAATATTGCTTTTGTTATTATAAATTTTATCAGTTTTTTTTTTGGTTTTTTCGAAACAATTTGGTATTTCAATGGAACTATTTAAAAAGTAGCATATAAAAATGAGAATATTCTGTTTAATTGAATTACTACTGAAAAGTAAGCAGTTAAAATGAATTGTTGATACTATATGCAATTTTGTTAGTAATGACTATTTTTCTTCATACTTAACTGTTGCAAAGATATTCAACAGTTCTGAGTATAGTTGCATATATGTCAGCAATAATATGAATAATTGACATTAAACTATTCTAAAAATTACAGATAATGGTAAGTTTATTCTGTTTAACTACTTTATTACTAAAAAGTAAGCAATTAAGTTTAATTATTTGCAACCATATGTGATATTTTCAGTAAAGTTTACTTAATTTCTTTTATACATAAATGTTGCAGAGAAAATGAAAAAAAATTCAACATAGTTGCATATCTGTCTGCAATAATTTTGATTAATTGACTTTATAATGATATTTACTGTCATACTTATAATTATTATGAAAAACTCCAGGAAAATACAGACATTGATCGAATATATTGCTTAAAAATACGCAAAAAACACATTAATAACATCTGCTTAAAATTTGAAGAGAGAACAATTTTTGAACAATTTTTTACAAAAAATTGCAGTAATTATAGAATGTTTTTTAGTTTATTGTCTGCATTCTCAAATTTCTTTGTATTTCCATAAAACAGCTCAATTGCATGCATGGCTAACTCAAAAATCTCTAACATCCTTGCAAAAACCCTAACATCTACTGATTAAAAACAGTGTAATATAAATCGACTACTTATGAAATTGAGATATATCACCTTCGGTCTTCCAATTTGGTCTTGTTCGATTTTGAAAACGTTAGATTTTCGACTTGATTTTAATTTTTTGATGTTCGATTTTGTAAAATTTTCACCTTTTATTGAAAAAAAATGCGATTTCTATTGTATTACAGGTCGAACGATAAAAAAAGCGTGGGTTCAGGGTTTTACGATGATTTTTGAGGGTATTTTGGGAAAACAAAAGCCTGCATTTAAAAATAAGGATGAAATTTATATGTTTTGTACGTAAAGGGTGTTTGGTGTATTACGAAAGTTATTAAGGATGCATGGCAAATGTTCCCTAAAGTAAAATTCAGAGGCTGTTTTGAGATTTAACCGTTATAAATCATTAGTTATTACCTATTAACTATTATTTATTACAATTTATAAATTATTCATTATAAATCATTAATTATAAAAGAATTAATATCATTAATTATAAATCATTATCTTTCAATTATTGATTGAATTTTTTATAAAATATTATTATTAAATATAAGTATTAAACATAAAATACTAAATAATAAATTTTACTTCTTAACTAGAAATTTTTAATCATTAAATGTTTGACTTTATTATATATATAATTATTTATGAATTATTTATTATTATTTTTTGAAATATTAAATATTATTATTAATTATAATTATTAAATACAAAATATTAAATAATAATATTTACTTATTAAATAATAATATTAATTGCTTATTAATTTTTAATTGTAAATTTTTTATCTTAACTAATTAATCATTAATTTAATTATATAAGAAAAAATTATTTTATAGTAATTATTAATTATTAAAATTCAATATTAAAAATTATTTCTTGTTTGTTAATTATTAATTATTAGTCGTTACCTTTTACTTCTTAATTATCATTGAATATTAATAATTAAATACTAGCTATTATGTATATATTATTAACAGGAAATTTCCTCAAGGACAATTTTTAGGGCTTTTTTGTATGT
The DNA here is from genome assembly GCA_030765085.1 of Allium cepa. Taxonomy (NCBI): domain Eukaryota; kingdom Viridiplantae; phylum Streptophyta; class Magnoliopsida; order Asparagales; family Amaryllidaceae; genus Allium; species Allium cepa. The sequence continues at coordinate 69,126,451 of CM060935.1, forward strand.
ACGACAGCCCCCTTGTAATTTTATCTAAAGGACAAATTATCGTATTTTTCTTCTGGCCCACTTTCGCGCTTCTTCTTCTTTCTTTCTTTCAATCAAATTTTCTATCACAATCCAATATCTATTTTGCAACCAAAATATCGATTAACCTCGTTCGGACATTTCAATTTCGTTCTTCTGAAAGTTGTATTTCATCGATCAAATTTTTCTCACACACGTTTGTCGATTTCGTTCTTTTCATATTTCTACTGTGATTTCGTTTTTCTTCAAATTGTATTAACTAGGTACGCTCATAATTTTCTATTTTTTGTTTTTTTTCTACAGGAAATGTTCCTCAAGGACAATTTTTAGAGTTTTTTTGGATGTAGGACAGTCCGCTTGTAATTTTATCTAAAGGACAAATTGTCTATTTTCCTTCCGATCCACTTTCGTGCGCTTCTTCTTCTTCTTCTTTCTTTCAATCAAATTTTCTATCGCGATCCAATACCTCTTTTGCAATCAAAATATCGATTAACCTCGTTTGGACATTTCAATTTTGTTCTTTTGAAAATTGTATTTCATCGATCAAATTTTTTTCACGTGCGTATGTCGATCTCGTTCTTTTCGTATTTCTATTGTGATCTCATTTTTCTTCAAATTGTATTAACTAGCTATGCTCATATTATTCAATTTTTTGTTTTTTTCTATTACAGTTTCAAAAAAATTGATTGCGATTTCTAGTTGTGTTCGTTTTTACAAATTATGTGCCGTGTTGTTTTTCTAATTGCTTGTTCGTTCTTCTATGGCAACTTTGAAATCAGCATTAGGTTTTGGGCTTTATTTATTCATTTCTTTATGCAGTGTTGTATTCTAATATGCTTTATATTTAATTTATATAACCTTGCATTAGTGTTGGTATGATTGGAAAAGTATGATTATTTGGGTTGTATATAAAGTTGTGATAGAGTGTAAAGGATCATAGTTTAGGTTCAGTTTTGGGTATCACTTTAATTTTTTCTTAGTATCATTTTTTTATCATTAAGTAGGTATCAGTTTTGTAGATGGTAGGTATCAGTTTTGTGAAATGAAAAAACTACTGTTCTAAACTGAATATATTTTTACTAATGTTTTTATTTTTATTTTTTTGGCAGTGGTGATAACAATCTTCTTTGTCTGTTTGTGTTGAATAATAACATTTTTAGCACTCGATTGTCTATCGATTGCTCTTTGTATGATTTGAAGAATGAGATATGTTGATGTTGGTCTCAATTAACTCTTTCTTCTATTCAGATTTCTTATGTACTTGAGGACAAAGTTATTATAGTTGATACTGATTCTGATATTCAGAGTATAATTTATTTTCAGTTATACAAGAAAAGTTCTTTCTTAAGTTTTACTGTTAAGGTTAAGGGTTCTAAATTGGATGGTAATTCTATTTCAAGTTCATTTAATGTTCGTGCTTCTTCATTTTCTACTGTATCTGTCTGTTCAAATATTGTTGTTAAGGGTAAAAGTTATTTAAAAGATACTTTGAGGAGAGGGTCGACATTATGCATTTTTGATTTTGCTGGTTTTGTTTTGAGGAGCTGAGCATTTTAGAGAATTTTTGATGGCATATCAAATTCACAAAGGATATGAATTAGTATTTTTAAAGAATTATGCTATAAGAGTTACTGTAATTTGCTTTTCATATAAGGATGGTTGTCTTTTCAAAGTCCATGCTTCTTGTGATTCTGGAGATTTGAAGCAGTTTTTTATGAGAAATATGGTCGCCGATCATTCTTGTGGTGCTGGTGTTAGAAATGTGAATTATCCATATATCTAGTTCGTTTGCTAAATCATTGATTATTGATGAGATCCGTGATTGTCCTAATAAAAAGCCTAATGATATTGTAGTTGATTTTAGAAGAGAATACAATGTTCAATTATCTTACGGTTATGCTTATCATGGGAAACAACTTGCATTAATGGAGTTGAATGGTAATGATGCATTGTCTTATAATGATTTGAGTTGGTATTTGGAAGCAGCGAAGAAGTCTAATCCAAATAGTTTTGTTGAAATGGATGTTGATCCTTGTAGTAATGAATTTGAGAGGGTGGTTATTGCTTTTGGTGCATGTTTACTTGGATTCAAGCATTGTCGTCCTATGTTATTCTTAGATGCCACTCACTTGAAGGGACGTCCTGGTGTGTTGATGGGTGCTACTGCAAAAAATGGCGATCAAGGTATGTCTTTGTTTTCAGTTTTGATTTATTTGTATTGAGATCATAATAGTTGGTATTAGCATTAATATTAATTTGTTATCATAATTTGTATTATGTTGATATCAGTTTTAAGATATGTAGTTTATAGTTAGCAAGTTTGTAGTATCATAATCTGCATTGTACTGAATTGTAAATTTGTATTTGGTATCGTAATTTTAAACTGGTTAGCATGAGATTAGTATCAGCTTATGCATAAATTTAGCATCAGTTTCAAGTATGTTAATATATGGTATAACATATAGTTGTGTAGTATTGGAATTTCCTTTGTATCATAACATATGTCAATGTTCATTACTTTTTTGTGTTAGAATGAAGATTAATGTGCATAATGTCGTGGCTATCAACATTTGAACAATGGTTGTGTCAGGTTTTCAGTTTCAGTTTTTTTACTGTTAGTATCAGTTTCATGAATTGTTTTAGATTTATGGTCATTATTAGTTTTAGTTTGTTTATAAATTATTTTTTCATTTGCAGGTTTCTTCCATTTAGCTATGAGTGTAGTTTCTATAGAAAATGTGGATAATTGGACATGGTTTTTGAACCATTTAAAACAAATGCTTCAAGAAAATCATACTTTAGTTTTCATGTCAGATCACCACCTAGGTTTACTTTCAGGTGTTCGTGATGTTTTTCCTTCAGCTTATCACAGTTATTGTGATTTGCATATGGAACGAAATCTTCTTTCAGCGGTAAAAGCCAAAAATGCAAATGTGCCTATTGTTGATCTTTTCAAAATGTGTTCTAGAGCTTCTAATCTATATGACTTTGAAGGCGCACATTCTAAGTTCTGTCAAATTGGTGGCGTTGCTGGTGTGAATTTTTTAAATGATAAGCCATTTGATAAGTGGGTGGATTTATTTTTTCTAGGGAAACGTTATGGTGAATATAGTTCCAATGTTACAGAAAGTTTTAATAATTGGATTTTAGATGAACGAGCATTGCCTATTACTTTGTGTTTAGATGGTATTCGTGTTATGAAACAAATGGCTACAAGGAGAGAAGAATTTCGTTTGTGGAAAACAACTCTTTGTCCTTCTGTGGAGTTGCGTTTAGGTGAATTGATTGAAAAATGATTTGGATGAGATGTATATAAATCTTCCGATTTTTTTTAGTGAAATCTTCAAACTCTCATTGTGTTGATTTGAAGGAACGGGTTTGTAATTGCAACAAATGGAAAATTACAGTATTTCCTTATGCTCATGCTATAAAGTGTATGAACAGGTCTAAGTTATCTGTATATGATTTTGTTGAGTATTATTTAACTGTTAATGCTCATCAATGTTCTTATGCCAATGCTATAAATCCAATTACAAATTATGATAGGCCTATTGTTGATGGTAGCATTCAAGATGTTATCAAGCCACCAAAAAAGAAATGTGATGCCGGTAGACCATCAATTAAGCGCAAAGGAGGATTTTCATATTTTCAAAGCAAGCAAAATAGATGTGGCGAGTGCAAGCAGTTTGGTCATAAAAACCAGAATTGTCAAGCTTTGAAGATGATATGATTTGATTTTACATTTTGAATTTGTTTGGATTAATAAGTGGATATGTGACTTGTTTTGGTGGTTTACTATAATTGAACCTTGTTATTAATTTGTATTCAGTATAGCATATTATCAAATTGATTTTAATTTCAGCTATTTAGTATAAATGGTAGTATCAGTTTTAGTATGAGTTATATGTTTTTACAGTATCAGTTCTGTGTTCATTCATTTATTTATTTCAAACATTTTTTGGTATTTGTTGCACACTGTTTGTATCAGCTGTTTAGGATCATTTACACATTCTGTTGGTATAAAATATGGTATCATTTTTCCATTGTGTGATATCAGTTTTGTTCAATTTTGTATATTTCACTTATTTATAACAAAGTTGATAGCATAGTATATGGGATTTGATAATCATTGTGTAATTGATTAAAGAAAATGATTGAATTGATACATGCTTTCTATTGGTTGGAGATAATGTTTGTTTGATTGGATATAAAGGACTTTAATATCAGTTTTGGTTAGTTTTTAGTATCAATTTCATGTATTATTATTCATGCTACAACTGACACTAGTACTAATAAATAATCATAATGATATGTTGTGTTAGCAAAAACTGATATTGGCACTAATTGTTGTTTCATAAAGTATGTTGAGTGTCAGTTTTAGCAAAAATGATGCTATTAGTTATTAGAACTGATACCCATTTACTGTTTTGTATTGATATATGATATAAAATCTTATAATATTATTATACAATTGGTAGCTCCATCATAAAACTGATAATATTATGTAGGATCAATAGTTGCATGGTAGAACATTCAATATATAATCTTGTTATAATATATAAAAAATAGGTAAAGAAAAGAATATCAATTACAACAAATCATTCCAGTAGATTGTCATTGTTTTAAGAACAATACATCATTACTTCACAAGTACATCAGTTCATGTGAAAATAGTATCATTTTTTGCAAATTGTTTGATTTGTTCATTTATCTTTCTTCTTCCAAACTTGACATGAACTTGGCTAAGCTCCAACAGTGCTCTTTGTCAGTCAATATCTCGTGTGCAATTCTTAATCTAGATTTCAGCATTTGATCAGGGGCTATTTTGAGTGGTATTTGACTTTTGTTCATTGATATGATGAATATCATCAAGTATATACCACAGTCAAGCCTAGTAAAAAATATATTTGCAGTATCAGTTTTGTTGTATCTAGGTATTCATTTTTGTCTGTAATTTGCAGTATCAGTTTAGCAGTCACTAAGCATTTTGAGTATCTAGGTACTACTTTTATTCTGTAATTTTTAGTTTTTAGGTATCATTTTAGCAGTCAGTAGTTTTTATCAGTAGCTTGAGTATCAGTTTTTGTTTGTAATTTGCAGTATCTTGGTATTACTTTAAAAGAAAATTTACAGTTTCAATTTAACTGTCAGTAAGTATCATTTTGAACAACGTAAACAACTTACGTGTCCGATCCTTGTTGTGCACATGGTATCTGATGCATTTCATTTGCCTTCACTTCCTTATCCCGTATATTTTTCTTTTTCCAAATTTCTTTCAGCATTTCTTCAATTTTATTTCTCTATTGGAAAAAAACAATACAAAGTTAGCTAATGTTCGATTTGTTTAATTAAATTATTTTCTTCATAACAAAAATATATCATACCAATATCATTGCCTACTTTAAACTGGGGTTGTTTCTTTCATTAGAATTTCTTCTAGGATGTCTAGAATCTTGATGACTCCATTGCATTGTTGGGTATGTCAAAGTTACTAGTGTCCAATGGTATTCACAATGCAATGGGAAATATATAGCATATGTGTATTCATCATCCACAATTTGTTCAAGGAAAGGCATCATTAAAGATTTTATAATTCCATGTATATTGAAAACTATAGATTGCTGTTAAATAAAAAAATAAGTTAGAATTCGATATATTAGCATTTATGATATTATTGCATATTGAAGTTCTATTTACCGTCATTATTGTTATGAACGCATAGTTGTGCTCTTTCAGCCCGCATTTAGATATATACCTGTCAATTATCTATATTAACAACAAGAAAATATAAGTTTTTATTATTTTTGAAACAATATTCAATAATAATCAGTATCTTTTATTTTAATGGCGGTAATATATATTACAAATTACAAGAATAACTAAGCATGTAGTATGATTAAACAACTTCTGGGTATTATTTTTGCATTGACTTAGTATCATTTTGGACATGCTATTAAATCAATTGCCAATAGAAAACAAAAGTATGAATTGATATCAACAGCTACTACGAATTAGTTTTGCACTATTTTGGTATTTATTTTGTCATACATGACGGTTAATACATAATTCAACTAATAGACCACCACATTGTAATAAATAGTAATTAGGTATCATTTTTGGTTATAAGTAAGTGTCAGTTTTGATATAAATAGCATTGGAAATAGCTAATAGATGTTATTTTTTGTAATTATTTTTGTTGGCAGCAGTATTATTAAGCAAAAAAAAAGTGTGCATCGATCCATGTGTGGCATTTTCTTCAAGAAGTTGTCGTAGTACTTTTTTTGTTATTGTACATCCTCCTCTAATTATGTTTTTTCTGTCCATGCTATATCTCTATTTTAAGAAAATAAGGCACACATCAATTATACAATGTTATTTTAACCAACAAAATTAGTATATATGTTTGTAAACTTACTCATTTGATGATGTCATAGCAAAGAAAGTTTTGATCGTATTTTTTTGTTCTACATTAAAGTATGCCAAAGTTTTGTTGCAATGTCCTAATCTTAAATTTGAGTGTTGGCTCTATTACTTGAATTGGCATTAGGATTGACTCTTTTACACTTTCTTTTTCATCATTTTCATTTTCTCCCAGTTTTTCTTCATTTTCATTTTCTTCAGGTTTTTGTTTTTTCGCTGTTTTTTTCATTCTCTGACCATATTCAAAGCTGGGGCTTTCTTTTTTCTTCCTTTCTCTTGTTTTTATTCTTTTAACATAGGAAGATGGCTTATGAACTGCTTGTTTCCTTTTCCGACCAAGAGATTTTGCTGGTTTGTTTTCTTTGTCATTTTCTGCTATTCCCTCTTGCAACGGTTGTGTGATACTGAGATTGAAAGATGGAGGTGTTAGGTCTAGTACTACATCACTGTATTGTGCAACTTTGCTTTCTTCACTGGTATCTTCTTCCAATTTTTGAGCCTCTTTTATTTCTTTTTGCGTTGTTTTATCTTCATTTGTTTGCGACACTGTTTCATTTGTTTTGTTCAACATGTCTTCACTTTTTTCTTTTGTGTCCATATCTTTATCTTCATTTGGTTAGAGTACGTTTGATTTTCTGTTTCAGTCTTCATGCATGTACTTTCTTTTCACTTGTTTGGTGCGCTTGTTTTGTATTAGTGTCAGCAGTTGTGACTTCAACTTCTTCTACATTTTTTCAGTTGAGAATCCATATTAACAATTAGAAGCTATCAGTTTTTGTTATTGGTGAATGAATATAATATTATTAGTATCAATAATCAATAATGTTAATAGTGGCAGTTTATGGATATCATTTTTGCATTGGTATCAGTTTTTCATACAGAAAGCAAGTATCAGTTTTTCATACATATAGGTATCAGTTTTGATTTATTTAATAGTGAAAACTGTTTGTAAAATAACCAACTATTAGTTCTAATCAATAAATTGATACATGTAAATTATGCATTATTTTGGTATCAGTTTTCTACTAAATGATGGTCAACATAAATAGTTCAATTTACATACCATCAAGTTATAAGAAATGGAATGTAGGTATCATTTTTTAATACATTTAGGTATCAGTTTATTTAAACTTATACTTAGAATTATTTATAATATAAGCAAGCATGAATTTGAATCAAACAGTGTTATTTTCAAATAACAAAAAATCATGTGCCTGTCCATCTCTGTTATTTTTGCTTGACACTTTGTAGGTTCTTGTTGACACTCTGGGTTTTCTTCTTCAAACAGTGTTGACTTCTTTTCCCTATTTTCTATTTCTGTTTCTTCATGTGCATGTTCATTTAGAATATTGTCGTGTTCATCTTCTATGTGGTTACTCTCTAGTTCAACTTTTGAAATTTTCTTTTCATTTCTTCCCGTCTTGATTTGAGTTCTTTCAGTTGTTCTTTTAATTTCAAATTTTCTTTTTCTACCTCTATCCTCAGCTTCTTTCTACGTCTAATTGCTTCTTTGTTTTCTTACCTTCTTCTTCCAAATCTTTAATGTGCATTTGCAAAACATTAAGGCCTATAAAATCTTCAAAAGATTGAGTACTCCGTTCAGCTTCTTCGTTTTTTCTTTTTTTCCGTTGGTTCTCTTTTCTTTTGTTGCTTGATTCTTCTTTTGTTAATGCTATTTGGAGTAGCTTGTGTTCATGTGGAAAAATAGTGCTTATTTTTTTTACCTGTGTAATTGAAATAGTAATTTTGTTTTAAAATTTAAATGCAAATGTTTTATGATAGTATTTTGTATCTTATAACTTATAACCGACATTAATAATTGATTAGTTTAATAGAAGAAAATACAATAGTAATGAAATTGATAATATGTTCATTTACTAATTGATTGTGTGAAGTGTTAAAAATGATACCAAGCATTATTGTTTATTATAGCCGATACTGTGCAAAATGACAAGATGTACTATGCCGAGGACAAATTAATACTATAGAAACAAAAATTTAAAGCTACACATTGAAATTGATACTAATCAGAAGCTAAAGTGAAACTACAAAGAGGCATATGTGATATATGCAGACACAAAAAATTATTCTAAGTGTTGAAACTGATACTATAGATAGAGAAAACATAAAATGTAAACTGATACTCATTAGTGCAAGTAAGAATTAATTTTAACTTACATTGCCAACTTTTGTATCATTCAAAAATTATTTCACAACAATGTCTTTAAGTTTTCTTACATCCCATCGTGTAATTCTGGGTAAATCTTTAGCAAGTTGCCTTCTAGGTTGTATGAGGTTCATTTTCTCACAAATGCAATATTATAAACATTTAAAGATATGATTAGATAGGAATGTTGAATATAATATATTTTTTCAATTAATAATATTTTTCATAACACATCTTACTAATGGAAGCATGGAACATCCATATATGTTTCTTGGCTTGGAGATAAACTTTTTGATAAATTTACTAAAAAATTTCTCTATTGTTTTTGGCCATGAGACAGTTTGCATTATTTCACTATTAATCAAATAGGGTAGAATTCCCCATCTTAGTTTTTGTTGGTTGTTGTAATGATCCGAAATTTTCGATCCCAAAAATTCCAGATAGTTAGGAAAAGAAGAAAGGAGGTAGAAGAAGAAACAGAAAACAAGTCGCAGAATCTCACATTCGCAGCGAACCAAAATATATCAAATAATAGCTGTTATACAAAGAAAACCTGTATCAATAAATTTACATTTTAATACATCAGAGTTTCAACCATTACGCAAATACTGAACAGTTAAAATCAACATGTTCCAGATATACAACAATATATCACAACGGAATACACCATACGTTCCTGCCATCCAGCTCGCCTCCTGAGCTCCAGAACATCCTTACTTGAAAATCTGTAATACTCGGTCTGACCCGAGCATTACATCAAAGTAACACCTAGGTCAGGCTGGAAACCAGCGTGAGTAAACCCATATAATATGAATTATCAAGCTATAAAACTTATTTGCAAACCAGGGTAACTCGTACCTTTACGAGTTCTTACTTATCATAGTCAATCATTTTTCACACATAACAGTTCTTGGTTAGATGTCCAGGTTACTTAACTTATTCCGTTCCAGCCTAATTAATCTCACATATCCAAATTATAAGAAAATTAGATTACTAATCGAAGTGGTTTCGGGTATTACTGATACCCGACCTCGGTCTCTTCGAATCCAATATTATTCTTTAAGTTTAATTGTTTATGTTTAAACAATACAATTTTTATTCAGGATTTTATATCCACACAATAATTCATCTCAGATAGATAACCCCCAATATCACAGTTCAACCAAACATTTCATATCACAGAGTATCTTAAATCTCATGTCAGAGATATCACCATCCAAGACGTAATTAATTGATCATAAGCAAGATTAATTGGTTGTTTAATTCCTAATTAATTTAATTAATTATATTAATTAATCAACCTCAACTATTCATCTTAATTAATTACTTTAATTAATTACATTAACCAAACCTTCTGCTTAATCACATAAATAAATCTCATTAACAAATTACCTTTATTTATCACATTAATTATTCCTTAAATCATCCTTTAATTAATCACATTCAGAAATTAACTATCCTTTAATTATCTATTAGAAATCCTTAAATCACATAAAGTAACTCTTCTAATTACTTCCACTAAGTGATTATCCTTATCTAATTTTCATTAAGTAATTACTTCTTAATTAATTTCAAAAGAAAATTAACCTTAAATTAATTAAGACCTTTATTAAGATAAACCACTTATCTTAGTCAACTACTTAATTCATAATTAAGTATTTTACCTTCACTAATCACATTCATTTACTTTCATTATGTAATTATACTTAATTAATTTCATTGAGAAATTTGCTCTACTTAATTACATTCTCTAAATCTTATTAAATTAAAATAAAAACTTGAAATTATCAACATCTGCAATCATTGATTAATTAAGGATTAATACACCCCATGATCACCCTCTAATTTCATCATTTTACTTGGAAACACTTAAGGATTTTAATTTTATAAATAAATATTTAATTATTTCAAAACCAAATCAAATTACTTTCAGATCTCATTTGATTTAAAAAATTTGATTTTGAAACTTGTTTAAAGATTCACTTAATGTAATGACCCAGTATTTTCAACCCTTCGCATCCGCTCATGTCGGACTTGAAGTGTTCAAGGTACTGCGTTGTAGAATAAATTTGGCAAAACTCAGAATATGCAGTAAATAAAATCACAGAATCACATACACAGATATCAGAACTTACAGCGGAAATAAAATTTCAGTGGTTCATGAAGCCACTACAAAACTTTGATCAACAGAATTTACATAGTTTAGAATCTGCAATACAGCTTTAGACATACATAGGAACAGAGTCTTCCAAAGCCTTGCTTGCAAAAAGATAAAGACTGAAAAGGCTTCCAGCAGCACGAATGATCTACGGGATGTCCTAGCTCCAGATAGAACTGAAAACCGCAACTCAGGCTGACCCGAGCGTAAAATAAAACATAACACTCGAGTCAGGACATACATACTTATATAATGTAAGCTAATTCAAGTGTACTGTAATATAGAGCAAGTAACTTAAAGGATGCTTGGGACCGCCCATCCTCTAAGGATCCGTTAAACTATTTACTATGTAGTATATTGCGCTATTATAATAGTGTCTATTTATAAAATAAACATACTTTTTTCTTAGCATTAAGGGGTTACCCATATAGCCCTTAACACGTAATAGTCCCAGTAGTCCATCCAATATCATAGCTCCTCCTGATCGGGAAGCAACTAGAGGATACCACACGGGCTACGGGAGAAATCTAAACTCGTACAAGGCTCGGTATGGTAGATGACACGGCACAACTAGGCAATGCCAGGGTAGATATACCAATTGCTATCCAGGCTGGTGGAAACGCGTAGCCGCAGTTACCGCCCACCTCGGACTAACTCCCCAAAATCAAAATATAGAGGTGGCCACCGAATCAATCCAAAATCATAGTATAATATCGAAGAGGAGCGTCCGATCAGAGGAATGACCTCATTGGCCTGGAATTGCTCCTGTTTTAGCCACCTTATGCCAACTCACGGGAGTCGGGTCCACGTATTTACCTTACAGGAAACGCCACCACCGACCTACTTCATTCTGGAATCTCCGCCGCGTACACGGTTGGTCAAAGTGGTTTTCGGTATCGACAGAGAGTATGTCCATATCCGATCCCGGTCTCTTTGCCAACCCATCGTTATTATAACCCGTGGTCATTTAAAACATTTTATACTTTAAAACCAAAATAAACATTTCCATTTCAAAACTATAAATACGATATCATTTTAAAACCCAAAACAATATGATATCGTTATATTCAAATATAATTCTTTCCAAAAACCATACTGCTTAAAATTTATAATATTTGGAAGCCAAATATTTGAAATATATCTTCAAAACATAATATTTGGAATTTTTACTTTAAACCATAACTCCCAACACACAAATGGTTTGGATATTCAACGGTATATAGAATAAATGGTTTAACTTTATGGTTACTTTGTAAAGAAGATAATTTACATAGCTTCACAAATATATTCCTTTATTTAAAGTTTAACCATAATTTAAATATCCCTTTATGTTCCCAAAACCATTTCAATTTTTATATATATCCAATTGGAGTATTTACTATTCAAAACTTAGTTTGGGTTTTATTCTTTCACAAATCAATGTTTTATATTTTTAGTCTTGAATATTCCCATAATTTCCATAAATAAACTCCCAATGTTAGTCATTTAATATCTTCAAAATTCACTTAATACTAGAATATTCATCTTAAATTTATTAAGGAAAAATCCAGTTATAAATATCATATCTTAAGATTTTCCAAAACTTAACATAAAATAAAATTTCTCAAATTCCATGAGTTTTAAAACAATCAATTCTAGATTCTGTAGCACTTAGGAAATGCTACCTAAAGTTACGGGTAAAACTAGTCCAATTTCAAAAAGACCGCATTTTAAAAATGCTGTAGCAGATTGATTAACTAAATAAATATTTCCAAATATAACTTATTTATCTATTTATTTATTAACATTTATAACTCATTCAAAAATTAAAATAAAATCCTTTAAAGATATTAAATCAAATATTTAACTTCCAAAATAATTTTTGAATATTTCAGAAAATATTATAAGAACCACGGGCCTGTATATAGTTCTCTAGCCTAGGTCAAGTGATACGGATTTATATCATTTCAACCCGTAATTTACAAAACCCCGGGTTCTATCATTTCAAACCCGCAATCCCAAGTTATCAGTTAAGCAGTTAACAGACTAGTTTAACAATAATCATTATTTCAGCCCATAACAATCCAACTTTAACAGGGAACTTGCAGTGGTGATTTAAGCAGTAAATAACAATTAATAATATAACTGCAGAAATAATATAACAGATAAATAACTGATGAGATGTCAATTTAAATGGGTTCATCATTCTACATCATACTACAGACAGATAATATCTAAATAGAATGTTTACACATACACTTGCGATAATTTACACAATATATGTACATATGTCTGGTGAGAAAAACTCACCTGAAAGTTGCAGAAAATTTGAATACAAAACGACGATTCACCGATAAAGCACGACAGAGAATAACGATCAAATTCTTCTGACGTAGATTCAAATCTAGAACAAAATTTCAATTATGGAATACGTGACTTAAAAATTTACGATCAAAGAAAATGAGAATAGAACGGGGTTTGTTTGCTTTGCTCGACCACTCCACCGTGTACCGTGACCAAAACATACCCTAAACGAGAACCGGGTAACACTAAACTACGACAAAATTTCTAAAGGCTGACTGACAGAAGGTGAAGTTTTCCTACTCTATACTTTGTACATGTGCACACTCGTATCCCATGCAAACTCACGCCATGAATAGAACATAACACTTCCCTGTGTCCAAAATTTTTACCCTGAGAAAAACTCAACTGCTTCGGGCCAAGCAAGTCGTTGCTTCGAGTCAGCACCTATATTGCTTCGAGTTAAATATGTCAAATCTACGGGTCATATGCAAAACTGGTGAACACTTATCCCTATTTCTCTGTTATCCGAATACTTACAGATGCCCATGTTTGTGTTGCCCAACTATCTTCTAACTCATATTTACTTCTAGAATTCAGCTTCACCATCAGATTTTTTTTTTTTTCTTTTTTTTTTTTCTCTTTTTTTTTTTCTTTTTTTTTTTTTTTTTAAAACCTAGTTGTTCCCCATTTCTACCCAGGCTGATACTAACTAAATATGCAGGCATGTATTACTAAATATGCAGACATGCACAACAGGGATGAAGTACTAACAGTACATAAAATGGAGATGAAGACTTCAACACCCAGGAAAACAATGACCAGACCAAAGTGCAACATTATGGATGCAATATAGATATGAAACTGAAACATATTAGATAATGTAAACTGGAATGGATATGAAGACTGAACATATCAAAAATTTTGAAAATACAAAGTTTCAAAATGAACCCAATAGGCTACAGTTACAAAACTCAAGTGAAGCAAATAATGCAACAGTAGCAGGTATATATGAATACAACCTCAATGCAGACAAGCAGACACACTATCTTCATACATATATAACATCAAGCTATGATTCAAACAACAAGATAACATATGGTTTCAAGGGTCTGTTCATATTGTAAGAGCAGAGATATGGGATGCAGACAACTAAAGCATGGTACGAAGCAACATGTAACATTTCACATTTTATCAAAGTAATATAAGACAGTAGTGTGCAACTTGACATGCAAACTGCCACAAGACCAATTCAAGTGAAAATACCCAACTCAAATAAACCAACTAATGCAGACTGTCAAAAAAAAAAAAAAAAAATGGATCAATAATGCAACCAGGTTATAAGGGACAAGCTATTAATACCTGTACAAGACTGCAACAATTCGAATGAGGGTGAACTCAAATGCATACAACAATTCAAAGTGCAAAGTGAGGATCATCATGCATGGACAGTGCAATGTGACTGAATACAAGTCAATGCCAAGAAAATGCAATACAAATAGGCAAACAAAATGGAAATGAAGACTGGAGCAACATGAGGCATGCAATACTCAGTACATATCTTTATTACAAGAACAATTATGCACTTCAACTACTTAGTTAAACAAAATATTTTAGTAGCATCTGCACTTACCAACTTATCAATTTAAAAACAAAAACTTGGTGCAGCTGTTCTTATCAGTTTAAATCAAAAATTGATATCATTTGTTCTTAACAGTTTAAACAAAAAAAAAAAATCAAATAGTATCTGTTCTTATTAGAATTAAAACAAAACCAAGTAGTATCTGTTCTTGACAATTTTAAAACAACCCAAATAGTATCTGTTATTATCAATTTAAAAAGAACAAAGTTATGAAAGTATTAGTGGTTATCAATTTAAAACAAATCGCAATTACTGTCTGTTCCTACCAGTTTAAAACTTAAAAACTAATAACATCTATATCATAATCATATGCAGACTTGCCAAACTTCCTAGCCTAGACAACAAGTCACAGATCTACACACAATAATTATGGACATAACTCGTACAACATGGGGAGGCCGAGCAAGGTGATGAAGAAAATCAGAAAATGAAGAAGAAGCAAATCTGGACGAAAGGAAAAAATGCTATTACCTGATAGATCTCGGGCTCAAGAAGGAGGCAAGGCAGAGCGAATAGTGGAAGGGAAAAAGAGCTGGTGTAAATATAGATGATGTTTGTGAAGTTCCATGGGGATCATAAGTGTAGATAACGCATCAGTTTTTTTAAAGAGCTTTTTCATGTGTGATTGTACTTTTGATATGTATATAGGCTATGAATAGGTGCATAGTTCGAACGTTATATAGTAAAACTTAATTTTTGAGGCATCAGTTTCTTTTACTTACGTGATTTAAGGAATGGGATAGATATATAGTGGTTTGAATGTAACTGATGAGCTACATCAGTGGAGGAGATAAATCAATAGTTATAATTTGTGCGAGATGCCAGAATTGCAAGCCTTGATTTGTTGATAAATAGTGGTTTAAATCTTTGTATGAAAATATGTGTGAATGCAAAAGTCAGTGAGTTACATGGCTGAAAGGAAGGAGTGCATCAGTTATTCTTTAAAAATAGGTAAGAGGTTCGAACGTTTCTAGTAGAAAACTTGATTTTTATACTGACAAATATTTCGACCATGCATTTGATTCGTCTCAGTTTTATTTGTTTTCTTAAGTATCAGTTTTATTTTTAACTGTGTAAATATGAATACGTGTGTGATGATTCATTTATTTTTAAATAAATTTTGATTTGTATTAAATATGTTTACAAATGTATTTGGACGTTGCAAAATTGGAAAAATATGATCTGTGGCAAGATCAGAGGAAGAGCAATCAGTGGTTTATGACATCAGTTACAAAAGGAATGAAATAAAGGGAGGGACCGAGAGTTACACCACATATAAAGTTTAAAAATATGTAAATATGAATGCGTGATTTCAGCATGCTTTAAATCCCTTATTTAGTTTGATTAAAAATAAATGAAATGGCCAGACTTAAGAATTAATTTATGAAAGAAAACTGACATGCGGAGGCAAGTGTAAATGAGTATATTACGTGATTAAGGAAACCCCTGATTTAGCATGTCACATAAGAATGGTAAATGTTAACCGTTTCAAATAATTAACAATTTCTAACCTTGCACTTGAATGTTTTAAACTGTTGCACGGTCAAAGGGAGAGAGAGCTATTAGTTTATAGGAAGGTAAATGTGTTATATGCGTGATTTAAGGTAGAGCCATTTGCAAGCAGAAAATGGGAAAGGTTGGAATTTGCTTCCAATAATATGTCTTGGCTGTAACGCAAAAGCTTGGTTTAAGGCATACGTTGATTTATCTTTAGACATGCAAACTTTTAATATCCCATTTGTTGCAAACTAAACAGTGTGATATAAGATTTAGGCAGTTACACAACTGGATTTAATGTATGCGTGATTTAAGTTTGATGGCTGATATAAGTGCAAAGGAAAAATATCAGAGAGGGATTTGAACGTTACTTAAAAATCAAAACTGAAACGGAAATTTAAAAGAGGGAGAGTTGATTTTCTTAGATGTGAACGGTAACAAAAAGATTTGTACACAGGGGTTGATTTTGCACTGATGTAGGGATGAACGTATGTAATACAATTTATTTTATCAATCGGTCAGTTAACGAATAATAAAATAATGTTTGGTATAAAATCACTGACTGATGTTTCTCTCCAAAATATTTGGAAACACGATTTTTTACACTACGTTAAACAGACGCAGTCAAAAATATCAAAAATTTCTGTAAAATAACATTTTAAAAACACACGTTTTATTACGTTGCTTTATACCCTAAAATTTGACGCGTCTTTTAAACGCGAAATTTTACAGTTTAAACATAGCTTAAATTTTTTACAGTTAATATTAAATTTTATTGACATATACAATTTTATAAAATATATCTTCAAATTAAATAATTAACTATATTGTTAAACACAATTTATATAAATACATTTTTAAAATTAAATAATTAATAATAAAATAAATATCTAAAAACTAGGGCTGTTACACTCTCCCCCACTTAAGAACTTTTCGTCCTCGAAAAGGAACGAAAGAAGAGAAACAAAGAAGATAAGCTAGATAGACAAGAATCTTAAACGGATAGTTCCGGATTTGAAGCACGAAGAAGGTTCTCTAGAATTGGTTTTACCCCTTCAGTTTGACTGTCAGTCTATGGGTGCTCAGCGGTGCTCAGGTCCCGATGAGTAACAAAGATCTCAAAGATTATAGAAAGATTTCTAAATAGACTGGTATAAGCGATAGCATCCCAATCCGTAGCAGATAAGGAAACCAAGGACATTTAAAGATAGTTCAAAACAAAATAAGATAATAAATTTGAGATCATAATATTTTGAAAATCATTACGATTTATAGATATTATCATTTGGAAATCATACTACTAAAATCATAACCCTTTTAAAATAATCTTCATTTATTCAATTATAAATTTTCAAACATTATATTTTTAGAATAGCAGCACTGATAATATGTTATAGTAGATATGATAGTATTCCTAATCAGTTTATTATTTTCTTAACTCTAAATTCTTAACAAATATCCTAACCACTTTATTTGAAATACCTATTTTAAAAAATAAGATATTCCTTCAATAAAATTTTTTATCCGAAACCCAAAATCTCAATTATCAAATTTAGCAATATTAGAATATGTCCTAACTATTCAAATCATAATTATTCACTTAGGGAATAACTTTAATTAGAATTTCTTAGTTAGATTTAAGGTTCCATGTTAAATCAACTTTGATTATTAGGTTCCTTTGAATAAATTTCTTAAATTCCTTTTTCTATATCTACCTCTATTTATCTTTTACAACTAAAATTTTAGTGTATAACATTTATTATAACCACCTAAATTTTAATTATAAAATCCCCTTTTTATAATGTATATTATCCAATTACATTGTTAACTTTTGAAACTCAAGGTAAGTTATATTGAATGGAATTGAGTATTATACAACTAAACTTTCAAATTCAATTATTTCCTGTTGGAATTTCTTATTCAAATTTATTTTTATTAAATTATTCCTCAAGATAAAACTTAAGAATTAAATTTCTGATTCTTCTTCAAACCATTTAGAGATAAATAAATATATATACATAATATGTCAAATCAAATATAAATTATATATATTAAGTCATACTTTAGAAATTCAAATCAAAAATCTCAAGGTACACTGTAGCCGGACTACAGGGTGGTCCCTTCACTTCGAAACTCGAAAATGAAAGTCGATGATGCTGCAGTCATCACCGAAATTATTTTCCAGCGACAAAGAGAAAAGCACTAGATTTAAAAATTTTCGGAAACAAATTTCTATTCGAAAATACTTATTATATCCTTTTAAACTTTAAATACAAGGTTTGAAATCATCGGAAGTTTAATTCTCAAGTTCTAGTTTTAACTTCATTTCTATTTGTAACCATTGTTTTATAGTTCAATTATTTATATATGACAAAACACATGGCTTACAAACTCATATATAAAATCAAAACTATTATCTCTTGACAACTAGTCAAATTAATTATAGAGTTCTGAAAATTATACTTATATATATATTAGATTTTATTTTCAAATACAGAAATAAAACTTTCAAGTCAAGGATAGTGATTCAAATTTTTGATGAACTCAAATCAAATAGAATTCAAGATGAGTTGAAATCAGAAAATCCGGTGATTAAAAATCAGAATAAGGAAACTGGGTAAGTCTATATAATCGCGGACAACCTTGACCGGGTCAACCGTGACTTAAAGAATCGGATCGATGTGGTTGGGGTAAATCTACATTTGATCCGAAGAGGTAGAGTTCGGAATAACCAAAGATACTAGCATATAAACCAATGATAAATATAAATCTCCGGTGAATAAATGCTAATTGTAAAGGAGTTTCACCCCTTTATTAGAATGATGGCGAGACCGCAAATTTACTATGAAGATCATTCGAAGTGGAGTTATGGAATACTCCAGAATTTAAGGAAGATGAAAAGTGAGGGACACGAATGAACTTTGGAACCGTAGGGGACGTTCCAGAACTCGAAAAGAGAATGGTTCAATCTCTAATGAAGGTGATTCTGTAAATCCAATTTACCATATATTCTAAGTTTTGCCTAGAACCAAAGCTCTGATACCAAATGTAATGACCCAGTATTTTCAACCCTTCGCATCCGCTCATGTCGGACTTGAAGTGTTCAAGGTACTGCGTTGTAGAATAAATTTGGCAAAACTCAGAATATGCAGTAAATAAAATCACAGAATCACATACACAGATATCAGAACTTACAGCGGAAATAAAATTTCAGTGGTTCATGAAGCCACTACAAAACTTTGATCAACAGAATTTACATAGTTTAGAATCTGCAATACAGCTTTAGACATACATAGGAACAGAGTCTTCCAAAGCCTTGCTTGCAAAAAGATAAAGACTGAAAAGGCTTCCAGCAGCACGAATGATCTACGGGATGTCCTAGCTCCAGATAGAACTGAAAACCGCAACTCAGGCTGACCCGAGCGTAAAATAAAACATAACACTCGAGTCAGGACATACATACTTATATAATGTAAGCTAATTCAAGTGTACTGTAATATAGAGCAAGTAACTTAAAGGATGCTTGGGACCGCCCATCCTCTAAGGATCCGTTAAACTATTTACTATGTAGTATATTGCGCTATTATAATAGTGTCTATTTATAAAATAAACATATTTTTTTCTTAGCATTAAGGGGTTACCCATATAGCCCTTAACACGTAATAGTCCCAGTAGTCCATCCAATATCATAGCTCCTCCTGATCGGGAAGCAACTAGAGGATACCACACGGGCTACGGGAGAAATCTAAACTCGTACAAGGCTCGGTATGGTAGATGACACGGCACAACTAGGCAATGCCAGGGTAGATATACCAATTGCTATCCAGGCTGGTGGAAACGCGTAGCCGCAGTTACCGCCCACCTCGGACTAACTCCCCAAAATCAAAATATAGAGGTGGCCACCGAATCAATCCAAAATCATAGTATAATATCGAAGAGGAGCGTCCGATCAGAGGAATGACCTCATTGGCCTGGAATTGCTCCTGTTTTAGCCACCTTATGCCAACTCACGGGAGTCGGGTCCACGTATTTACCTTACAGGAAACGCCACCACCGACCTACTTCATTCTGGAATCTCCGCCGCGTACACGGTTGGTCAAAGTGGTTTTCGGTATCGACAGAGAGTATGTCCATATCCGATCCCGGTCTCTTTGCCAACCCATCGTTATTATAACCCGTGGTCATTTAAAACATTTTATACTTTAAAACCAAAATAAACATTTCCATTTCAAAACTATAAATACGATATCATTTTAAAACCCAAAACAATATGATATCGTTATATTCAAATATAATTCTTTCCAAAAACCATACTGCTTAAAATTTATAATATTTGGAAGCCAAATATTTGAAATATATCTTCAAAACATAATATTTGGAATTTTTACTTTAAACCATAACTCCCAACACACAAATGGTTTGGATATTCAACGGTATATAGAATAAATGGTTTAACTTTATGGTTACTTTGTAAAGAAGATAATTTACATAGCTTCACAAATATATTCCTTTATTTAAAGTTTAACCATAATTTAAATATCCCTTTATGTTCCCAAAACCATTTCAATTTTTATATATATCCAATTGGAGTATTTACTATTCAAAACTTAGTTTGGGTTTTATTCTTTCACAAATCAATGTTTTATATTTTTAGTCTTGAATATTCCCATAATTTCCATAAATAAACTCCCAATGTTAGTCATTTAATATCTTCAAAATTCACTTAATACTAGAATATTCATCTTAAATTTATTAAGGAAAAATCCAGTTATAAATATCATATCTTAAGATTTTCCAAAACTTAACATAAAATAAAATTTCTCAAATTCCATGAGTTTTAAAACAATCAATTCTAGATTCTGTAGCACTTAGGAAATGCTACCTAAAGTTACGGGTAAAACTAGTCCAATTTCAAAAAGACCGCATTTTAAAAATGCTGTAGCAGATTGATTAACTAAATAAATATTTCCAAATATAACTTATTTATCTATTTATTTATTAACATTTATAACTCATTCAAAAATTAAAATAAAATCCTTTAAAGATATTAAATCAAATATTTAACTTCCAAAATAATTTTTGAATATTTCAGAAAATATTATAAGAACCACGGGCCTGTATATAGTTCTCTAGCCTAGGTCAAGTGATACGGATTTATATCATTTCAACCCGTAATTTACAAAACCCCGGGTTCTATCATTTCAAACCCGCAATCCCAAGTTATCAGTTAAGCAGTTAACAGACTAGTTTAACAATAATCATTATTTCAGCCCATAACAATCCAACTTTAACAGGGAACTTGCAGTGGTGATTTAAGCAGTAAATAACAATTAATAATATAACTGCAGAAATAATATAACAGATAAATAACTGATGAGATGTCAATTTAAATGGGTTCATCATTCTACATCATACTACAGACAGATAATATCTAAATAGAATGTTTACACATACACTTGCGATAATTTACACAATATATGTACATATGTCTGGTGAGAAAAACTCACCTGAAAGTTGCAGAAAATTTGAATACAAAACGACGATTCACCGATAAAGCACGACAGAGAATAACGATCAAATTCTTCTGACGTAGATTCAAATCTAGAACAAAATTTCAATTATGGAATACGTGACTTAAAAATTTACGATCAAAGAAAATGAGAATAGAACGGGGTTTGTTTGCTTTGCTCGACCACTCCACCGTGTACCGTGACCAAAACATACCCTAAACGAGAACCGGGTAACACTAAACTACGACAAAATTTCTAAAGGCTGACTGACAGAAGGTGAAGTTTTCCTACTCTATACTTTGTACATGTGCACACTCGTATCCCATGCAAACTCACGCCATGAATAGAACATAACACTTCCCTGTGTCCAAAATTTTTACCCTGAGAAAAACTCAACTGCTTCGGGCCAAGCAAGTCGTTGCTTCGAGTCAGCACCTATATTGCTTCGAGTTAAATATGTCAAATCTACGGGTCATATGCAAAACTGGTGAACACTTATCCCTATTTCTCTGTTATCCGAATACTTACAGATGCCCATGTTTGTGTTGCCCAACTATCTTCTAACTCATATTTACTTCTAGAATTCAGCTTCACCATCAGATTTTTTTTTTTTTCTTTTTTTTTTTCTCTTTTTTTTTTTTTCTTTTTTTTTTTTTTTTTAAAACCTAGTTGTTCCCCATTTCTACCCAGGCTGATACTAACTAAATATGCAGGCATGTATTACTAAATATGCAGACATGCACAACAGGGATGAAGTACTAACAGTACATAAAATGGAGATGAAGACTTCAACACCCAGGAAAACAATGACCAGACCAAAGTGCAACATTATGGATGCAATATAGATATGAAACTGAAACATATTAGATAATGTAAACTGGAATGGATATGAAGACTGAACATATCAAAAATTTTGAAAATACAAAGTTTCAAAATGAACCCAATAGGCTACAGTTACAAAACTCAAGTGAAGCAAATAATGCAACAGTAGCAGGTATATATGAATACAACCTCAATGCAGACAAGCAGACACACTATCTTCATACATATATAACATCAAGCTATGATTCAAACAACAAGATAACATATGGTTTCAAGGGTCTGTTCATATTGTAAGAGCAGAGATATGGGATGCAGACAACTAAAGCATGGTACGAAGCAACATGTAACATTTCACATTTTATCAAAGTAATATAAGACAGTAGTGTGCAACTTGACATGCAAACTGCCACAAGACCAATTCAAGTGAAAATACCCAACTCAAATAAACCAACTAATGCAGACTGTCAAAAAAAAAAAAAAAATGGATCAATAATGCAACCAGGTTATAAGGGACAAGCTATTAATACCTGTACAAGACTGCAACAATTCGAATGAGGGTGAACTCAAATGCATACAACAATTCAAAGTGCAAAGTGAGGATCATCATGCATGGACAGTGCAATGTGACTGAATACAAGTCAATGCCAAGAAAATGCAATACAAATAGGCAAACAAAATGGAAATGAAGACTGGAGCAACATGAGGCATGCAATACTCAGTACATATCTTTATTACAAGAACAATTATGCACTTCAACTACTTAGTTAAACAAAATATTTTAGTAGCATCTGCACTTACCAACTTATCAATTTAAAAACAAAAACTTGGTGCAGCTGTTCTTATCAGTTTAAATCAAAAATTGATATCATTTGTTCTTAACAGTTTAAACAAAAAAAAAAAATCAAATAGTATCTGTTCTTATTAGAATTAAAACAAAACCAAGTAGTATCTGTTCTTGACAATTTTAAAACAACCCAAATAGTATCTGTTATTATCAATTTAAAAAGAACAAAGTTATGAAAGTATTAGTGGTTATCAATTTAAAACAAATCGCAATTACTGTCTGTTCCTACCAGTTTAAAACTTAAAAACTAATAACATCTATATCATAATCATATGCAGACTTGCCAAACTTCCTAGCCTAGACAACAAGTCACAGATCTACACACAATAATTATGGACATAACTCGTACAACATGGGGAGGCCGAGCAAGGTGATGAAGAAAATCAGAAAATGAAGAAGAAGCAAATCTGGACGAAAGGAAAAAATGCTATTACCTGATAGATCTCGGGCTCAAGAAGGAGGCAAGGCAGAGCGAATAGTGGAAGGGAAAAAGAGCTGGTGTAAATATAGATGATGTTTGTGAAGTTCCATGGGGATCATAAGTGTAGATAACGCATCAGTTTTTTTTAGAGCTTTTTCATGTGTGATTGTACTTTTGATATGTATATAGGCTATGAATAGGTGCATAGTTCGAACGTTATATAGTAAAACTTAATTTTTGAGGCATCAGTTTCTTTTACTTACGTGATTTAAGGAATGGGATAGATATATAGTGGTTTGAATGTAACTGATGAGCTACATCAGTGGAGGAGATAAATCAATAGTTATAATTTGTGCGAGATGCCAGAATTGCAAGCCTTGATTTGTTGATAAATAGTGGTTTAAATCTTTGTATGAAAATATGTGTGAATGCAAAAGTCAGTGAGTTACATGGCTGAAAGGAAGGAGTGCATCAGTTATTCTTTAAAAATAGGTAAGAGGTTCGAACGTTTCTAGTAGAAAACTTGATTTTTATACTGACAAATATTTCGACCATGCATTTGATTCGTCTCAGTTTTATTTGTTTTCTTAAGTATCAGTTTTATTTTTAACTGTGTAAATATGAATACGTGTGTGATGATTCATTTATTTTTAAATAAATTTTGATTTGTATTAAATATGTTTACAAATGTATTTGGACGTTGCAAAATTGGAAAAATATGATCTGTGGCAAGATCAGAGGAAGAGCAATCAGTGGTTTATGACATCAGTTACAAAAGGAATGAAATAAAGGGAGGGACCGAGAGTTACACCACATATAAAGTTTAAAAATATGTAAATATGAATGCGTGATTTCAGCATGCTTTAAATCCCTTATTTAGTTTGATTAAAAATAAATGAAATGGCCAGACTTAAGAATTAATTTATGAAAGAAAACTGACATGCGGAGGCAAGTGTAAATGAGTATATTACGTGATTAAGGAAACCCCTGATTTAGCATGTCACATAAGAATGGTAAATGTTAACCGTTTCAAATAATTAACAATTTCTAACCTTGCACTTGAATGTTTTAAACTGTTGCACGGTCAAAGGGAGAGAGAGCTATTAGTTTATAGGAAGGTAAATGTGTTATATGCGTGATTTAAGGTAGAGCCATTTGCAAGCAGAAAATGGGAAAGGTTGGAATTTGCTTCCAATAATATGTCTTGGCTGTAACGCAAAAGCTTGGTTTAAGGCATACGTTGATTTATCTTTAGACATGCAAACTTTTAATATCCCATTTGTTGCAAACTAAACAGTGTGATATAAGATTTAGGCAGTTACACAACTGGATTTAATGTATGCGTGATTTAAGTTTGATGGCTGATATAAGTGCAAAGGAAAAATATCAGAGAGGGATTTGAACGTTACTTAAAAATCAAAACTGAAACGGAAATTTAAAAGAGGGAGAGTTGATTTTCTTAGATGTGAACGGTAACAAAAAGATTTGTACACAGGGGTTGATTTTGCACTGATGTAGGGATGAACGTATGTAATACAATTTATTTTATCAATCGGTCAGTTAACGAATAATAAAATAATGTTTGGTATAAAATCACTGACTGATGTTTCTCTCCAAAATATTTGGAAACACGATTTTTTACACTACGTTAAACAGACGCAGTCAAAAATATCAAAAATTTCTGTAAAATAACATTTTAAAAACACACGTTTTATTACGTTGCTTTATACCCTAAAATTTGACGCGTCTTTTAAACGCGAAATTTTACAGTTTAAACATAGCTTAAATTTTTTTCAGTTAATATTAAATTTTATTGACATATACAATTTTATAAAATATATCTTCAAATTAAATAATTAACTATATTGTTAAACACAATTTATATAAATACATTTTTAAAATTAAATAATTAATAATAAAATAAATATCTAAAAACTAGGGCTGTTACACTTAAGTTTTAAAAACTTTGGAACTTGTATTGCTTTTACGTTTAAACTTGGTTTAAAACATAACTTTTAAAATTAAAAAATCCTGTTCGCTTCAACCAGTGACAAAATGAAATCTCGAGCCTATAACAAACAAAGCCCGAGCTAAACTCAAAAATACACGAGCAAATCCAGATCCCACACATGCTCCTATTACCATACGAAACCCAAAGTTAACATCGAGATAGACCTTCATCCTTCCCGAAGCAAACTCACATTCATCCCTCAGACACAGGATAACACGCGTACACGTGCATAGATGGTCGGAGCATCTCCGACCATCGTCACCACTTCTGGTAAGTCGTGGACATCACCCTCCAATGATTCCAACCTTCTAAATAATGTGATAAGCATCAAAACCAAATCGAGCAGTTCGAATGGAATCAGGAACCAAGTCGATCACCAGAACCTCTCAGCACCGCCACCACAGTCCACCAACGATCCCGCGTTCACGACCGAAACTTCGTCACATGACTATGCCACTAATCCCCTACTCGCAGTCGCCTCCGATTCTCCCCTGACCATGAGTTGCCTCGTTTAAAACATTGATCGAAAACAGACAAATAATCCTAATCAGCTTCTCCGCGCCCACCACGACTATTTAAAAAATCATTCGCCAATTTTCCTACCATCATTGACCCACTAACCACCTCTGACCTGAACCCCGACCGCCCTTATTACGTAGATCGCCAGATTCGAAGATTTTCCATTTTTTGTTTAACTCAAAATCCTCACCCAACAACCCTCTTAAAAATCTTGCATTTTATATCAAAATTCCTCATTTCCTACAATGAATTCGTTTATGAAATCAATTCATGGAATTTTGAACATTGGTTTTTGACACATTCATGGTCATTACTGTAAATTCCAAATTTTCCATTGAAATATCAACTAGTTCCACTTTTAATTATTTTTAAGAGAAATGTTTAGTTAATTCGAACATAATTCCCTTAAACATCCTAATCTAATTTGATACATATGAAGAGAATTTGATTTTTTGATCGATTTTTTGTCTGTAAAACTAATAACAGAGGTATATCTATATATACAAATGCAGATGATCACTCAGGTAATCCATGTTGACATATACATGCAATCATTTCACACATTATTTTTCTTATCAGATACAACAGAAATCAAATTCAATCAAAATAAAAATGTAGTTTACTATGGAACGAGAAAGATTCGCTTTCAGCACCTAAGTATATTGGGGTTTTGGAGTTCGCCTGCCGAATTGAAAAAATTGGGTGTTGTCATAGTATCAGCTAAGTGCACGGGCTGGAGATTACTCACCTTTTTATGCAAACTGAGGACAGAGCTATCGCCTTTATTTATTATTATTTTTTAAGGACTTTGTATCTTGGTTTTGATCTGAATGCTTATTTGTAAATTTTAATCTGAACCGATCCTTGTTGCTTGAGTTGATTTAAATTTTCTTACGTCTGGCCATTGCTTAGCTTCAGGTTGAATTTATAAAGAGATTGCTTTTGATTTTCCTTTGATTTTGTTTTCTAGTTTAAGTTACAGACTCATTTTTTTCTCTGTTTGTTTTGAAATGAATTGGTAAAAGGAATCAGCGAGAAGAATGGAGAGGATTATATATTCAAGTTTTATCTTTTATTTAAAAAGAAAAGAAAACAAATTAGATGACACCTGTAATTTGCATGAAAATATTTGCTTGCATTTGTTAAATTATAAGCAATAAATCTTACACTTGCATTTAGCATGTGTTAATAAATTTTGATATGTTTTTTAATTATGAATCTTTATATTTGTTTTCTATTTAGCTAATACATTTCTTAATATATATATATATATTCAAAATCTTTTAAAGAAACTAATATAAAAGTGATTATATACTAAATAAAATTATATATATATATATATATATATATTTTAAATCCAATTTACTTTAAGATATTTATCTTTTGAATTTCAAATCCAAATTCCATTTAAAATCAACTCATATAAATATATATATTTAAACAAAAACATATTTAATTTTTTTAAAAGGATAATTTGCCAATTTTAAATGATTATATTAGGAAGATTATCGAACCAATATTTATCAATTAACAGATGTCCAAAAATCTGGGCTATCACAGTTGTTGGGAAAGAAAAATGTTAATAGTATTTGCATTATTATCAACAAAGACAGATCTTCTGCATTTTCTTTTTTCCTTTTTGATATTTCTTGTTTATTCCTCTTTCCACAACATTTCTTGTTATGTAAGTACATGTGCCAAAGTTTCTAGTTGCAAACTCTTTGTAGTCTAGTGGAATGGTTTTGCCCGTCAATTTTTTTGTTGGTTCTATGTTTATTCCTTTTAATGGCAACCCAAACAGCAAGCTTATATCTTGGCAGTGACCTTCATTTTGTCTTCTCCTAATATGAAGGTATCAGTTTCCATACAGTAGCAGCTGTATAAAGCATCAAAGTTTTGTTGATGCTTTTTGCATTCTTTCTTGTTATTTTCTTCATCGATGACTTTGAAGAAATTGTAAAAAGATGTCTTCTTCAAGATGTCAAATTGCTTTTTGGTCGGTCCATTTTCTTCTTTAACCAGTTTTAATATCTTGAAGACAGGTTGTAAGCCACATCTATAAGCAGTTTCTAGCTTAACATTTTTAGATTTTGATATCTGTTTGTTTGTTTTGATGTCGTATGCATGCTTTTATTACATGGATTGATAAAATCATCATCGTCCTATTTCATGAAAATGTGGCATTAAGTTGTTAGTGAAACAAACAGCATTGAAACAAAACAATATATAACATGATATAGTGGTATCAGTTTCCATAAACATGAGATAAAATATGGTATTTTTATCTAGCCAAAATTTGGTATCATTTTCGCTAAATATAGGTATCAATTTTTAAAAAAATTTGGTTGAAATACATCTAAAACTGCTACATAATAACTTCTAAAGAAACATATTGCATGTATAATTTTTAGCTTATATTTGTGTTATCTATGTTACAAATTACAGTGAAAGTAATTTATAATTAAAAGTATAAGTTCAAAGAAAGATAAGTGAGTATCATTTATAAGGTGTATGTATCATTTTAGTTCAAACAAATAGTATATCAATTTTAAGATATGATGTCCATAAAAACAGATAGTGGGTATCAGTATTGCATTACATCAGTGTCAATTTTATATTTGTGATAGAGAAACTTCAATCATGGAGTAGTAAATTCCATCAACGATAGTGGGTATCATTTTATGAATATAACTATGTCGGTTTTGTTATAAAGTAATGAAAAATTATTTTTAAAATTACAAAGTTTTATCTTCAACAAAACAAACAATAGATTCATTTTATGAAATATAGGTATCAGTTTGTTATACAGTGGGTATCATTTTGTGAAATATAGGTATCATTTTATTGAAAAATTACAACATTGACATAAGACTAAAACATTTTATACAGTGGGTACCATTTTGTAAGAATTTAGTATCTGTTTTCCTAGAAAAAAGATGGTGAAATAACTTGTAAACTAAAATGAATCAGCTACACACAATTAGACAATATGTATCACTATTGCAGGTTGTTGGTATCAGTTTTTACGTGTGTGCTAAAATTAATTTTTCTACATACAAATTATCACGTTAATTCTAATAGATGTTTGGTATCATATTTTCAATATATTAGTATCACTTTTGTAACAAATGGCAATTGTCTTCTAAGCTTTTTAACCAACTATTAGTACCAATATATTAGTATCAGTTTTGCAGCAAATCTATGTTTTGAACAACTAAGGTTTGTCTTCTACTAAACAAACTATAGGTATCACCTTTTGACCATGAAAATATTTAAAACTGATATGGCTTGTACTTTTACCATGTTGGCTTGATCATCTTCATATTGCTCAGCTGCTACTTGTTTTCCCTTATTTGTTTGTGCTTTTTCTTGTTAAACATATTAACACTATTAAAATACATCTAATGATTTAATAGTATCAGTTTAATAACTTAATGGTATTGGTTGTCTGTTGAAGTTGCTGCTGAATTATTTTCTCATTTTTCATCTTCAATCTTAATTCTCTTTTTGGCATTTGTCGTACGGTTGATTTGTCACCGGGTGTTTTTTCCTGCATTGTTTCTTCATTATTATGTAACATAAGTTCAATAGTATCAAAATCAATCTACAATGATTTTGTTAAGGTTCATTTCATAATATCACTTACCTTTTCTTCTGTTCTTTTTTCTTCGTGTTTCCTTTTTGTTCTTCTTCCCTTTTTGCTGTATGTCTTCTTCCATTGTTCTTTTTAATAATCTTAACTTTGCAGATTTCTACTGCGTCTCTACTGTAGGTAGGATATTTTCCTCATGTAGATGATCGAATACAGCTACTATTGTATCAAATTCACATTCTAGGTTTTCAATTTCGGCTCGATTCTCAGATCGAGGTTCTTTGTTGCCAGATTTGAACTGAAAATAAGAATGAGGTACTAGGGTATTAGATTTTTGTCAAATATCAGATTGAGGGGATAAAGTATCAGATTTGTGCTCATACTCTGGTTGTTTTTTTTATTTTCTGACGAATGCGATTGAGATGGAGGTAGCGATTTTGCTGTGGTTTCGTTTGCTATTTTTTTCTCAATTTTAATTTTCTGCCATGAAGATGAGTGGATTTGAAAGTCAACCAGGAAGACGAAAGAAGGAAATGGAGAAATTTTTTAACGCGCGAATGGGCTTTGGGCATGTCCTTTTGAAAAAAATTATTTGTGCGTGCCCTTATGAATAAAAAGTTTAAATTATTTGTCCGTTAATTTTTTTTCCTATTATTAATTAGTAATAGTAATTACTAATCATTAGCTATTAGTCACCGAATATGGTACGAAATAGAAAATTAATCAATAATTATTAATTATTAAACTATAGTAAATTACTAAATAATAGTTATTAAAATTGTAAATTAATTAAATATTAAATATTAATTATTTAAAGTTAATTATTAATTATTTTTATTTAATAGTAATATTTAATATAATTATTATTTATATTTATTAATTATTAAATGTGATTAATAAATATTAAATGCAATTTATTAACTATAAAAAATTAATTATTGATTCTAGATAATAATTAGTAGTTATAAATTATTTATTAGTAATCATTAATTATTATAAATAATAAATAGTATCCTATATAATTGAAATTTACAATTATTATTTATAAATTACCATTTATAAATTATTAAGTAAGTATTATTGGTTATTAGTTACAAATTATAAATTATTATAATATTTAAAGGAATAGTAAATATATTCTAAAAATTAACATAACTCACTCTTCTCCTATTATGAACGTTTCCTCAAAAAATTTAACTTGTGATTAATGTTAATATTGTTAATAATTAATTATTAAATATTAATAAATAATTGTTATTAGTATTTTTGAAGAATGCATTGTAATTAGTAAATTATCAAAAATTAGCAATGGACATTGTTAGCATTGCAAAATCAACATCTATTACAACGACAAAAAGAAAATAGTTGTAATAGGCATCTGTTACAACTAACAAATAAAAATGAAAACTAGTATCTATTATAACGGACATAAAACAGTTGTAATAGGCATAAATTATAATGGGCAAATTAAAAACGTTGTAATAGGTGTCTATTACAACATGCAGAGGAAAAGAGTTGTTGAAAAGTGGTATCTATTACAGCGTACCTGAAAAAACCGTTGTAATAGGTTTCTATTACATGGGCATTTAAAAACCGTTGTAAAAATGATGTTATAATAGGGTATTTTTATTGTTGTGCAAATTAGCTATACTAAATCAAATATAACATAAGTTACATCTTCATCTAACTATGATTTTGATAATGAAAGTATAAGTAGAATCAAAATTTGATGTTCTATATTACTAGTTCAAAAATAGTAAATAGATCATACTTAAAATAGATTCTGTTTTTAATTTCATAATATTTTCATTAGATTTGACAAGTGGGTTTGGATGAGTATTAAAGTTTGATTGTTTAAGTTGTGTTAGTTAATATCACAAATAGACCATACTTATAATCAATATATCAACCGATTATATACTTAATTTAAATTTCTAGAAGAGCTTTACAAGTTTTCCAAAACTTTACATTTTTTTCCAATTTTTTTTTACAAAGTTTTATGTAAGTTAAGCGTAAAAAGGTAAAGCCTTGAAAAGCATTGGATATGTAATACTAGTTTAAAGTTATGGTATCCATAGTAATAGTCGTTATGGATGCAGTTTGTGGAATCGAACACTTTTTCTAAACTAAAAGTGTTTTCATCTTAAATATTTTTATAATGTATTTTCAGATTATTCCATAAGTATTGAAAGGTAATCACTACTTATTTACTAAGTACATATTAATGATTATTTAATTAACTAATTGAAGTAAAGATAACTAATACTTAATTAATTAAGGGTAATTAGATCTTAATTATTAATTAACATAATTATAATTAGTTAATTAAGAAAGGTTTTATTTTTTTATTAATTAAGTAAAGGTCAATT
Source organism: Allium cepa (assembly GCA_030765085.1). Lineage (NCBI taxonomy): Eukaryota > Viridiplantae > Streptophyta > Magnoliopsida > Asparagales > Amaryllidaceae > Allium > Allium cepa. The sequence goes on from CM060935.1 coordinate 69,158,721, forward strand.
ATTTAACTAATATTATTTTAGTAAGTTTAATTGTTGGTTAACTACTAATTAATCAAGGCTTAATTATCAATTAATTATTAATTTGGCAGGGTTAATTATTAATAAATTTTTAATTAAGTTAAGATTTAAGTATTATTAAATAAAGGTTTTATTTTTAATTATTTTATTTCTATGGATTAGTTTATTTAAAAAGCATCCTTCTTTTTCAAAGAATGGTTTTAATATAAGGGATTTTCTTTGTCTATGTCATTAAGTGGCCAAACAAATATATATGGATCACTAATGATATCCGTTTAGTAAAATAAATCCTCATTCTACTACAAAATTAATTTAATAGATTATTTTGGACATATGTTTAGCAGAATAAATCTCCGTTATGATATAATTAAATGGAATGGATTGTTGATGGCATCTGTTTAGCAGAATAAATCCACGTTTGCTATTATATTAATTTGAACATTTACTCATAGGCCAATTAATTAATATATGGATTAACTAATATCGGTCATCGGATAAGTGATGCATTAGCTAGCGACTAGTTGATTTTATTACATATATGCTTGCTCATGTAAATACCAGTGATGTAACTTGAGAAGTCAAATTGAATAAAATGGTAACTTGATTTAGTAACATTATGATCGTTAAGCCTCTTTCCAAATTTGTGAAGGTATGGATTTAAATTCACTTCAATTCAATATAAATTCGATGTTAAGTGTTTATAAATAATGGTTTAAAGTAGTTAGCTAATTATTTATTAATGAGGCTTTAAAGTTAATTAATTATTTAATTTTGATGTTTAAAGGAAATCAATTAATTAAATAAAATTATTTATAAATAATAACCTGTTTATAAGAGTGGTTTTTACTTAAAGGATTTATTAAAGGAGATTTTTCAAATGATAATTGGGTAAATGATATTTTCTAAAATATTTTTATATAGGAGTTATAAAGGAAGATGTATAAAGAGTTTTATAAATAGAAGGGGATTTTATAAATTATTTTAGAGATTTATAAAAGAAGTTTTGTAAATTAAATTGGAGTTTTATAAAAATATTTGTAAATATTAAATGGGCGTATAGAAAGGGAATTTTATAAAGGAATGAGATTTAGTTTTGATAATTAATCCTTCTTAATTACGGTGGTATGGAAACATTCATTCAATACTTAACATCGAAAACTAAATGGTTTGATTTATAATAAGTAATGTTTTAAGTAATATTTGTTTTAGCCCATTTAAATATAAATTTGGACAAGAGAAAATCTTCCTTAGGTTTTTTAATATACTTATACTATTCAGATAAGTATATGGATATATTTTCTAAGTATTGAAAAGAAAATGGGTTGTGAATGTACTTTTACTGGTGAGATAAGTATATATATGTTTTCCAAGTATTGAAAGGAGTATAAGGGTTTGTGAAAATATCTTATGTGAAGGTATTTTAAGTTAAATAATCGAAAGAGAATTAATTAATGAAAGATTAATTAATAAGAGACTTAGTGGATCCCATATAGAATTAAATCTACGTTTGACTATTTTTTAATTTGATTATTAAATAATTGACTATCAAATATGAACCAATTTTTAACTTTATAAATATCTAGAAAAAACACGAGAACTATATGGTACAGTTATCCTTGGAGATGCTATACTTATGTATAAACTCATGCGTTCTTCTAGGACAAATGATTAGGAGATCCATCCACTTAAATGGTTAGAGGGTGGTCCACCACACTCATGAATTATCTTTTTATTTTCGAAAGAACCGGAGTTGAGTTTACCAAAAACTATTGAGTGTTGGTTCGAAGAGAACAGGATCGGATAAGTATGAATTATCCGAAAAACAGTTCGAATCGATTCAAGAGTTTGAAGTGAAGACATCTTGAAGATGATGAAATCGAAGACGGAGCTCTTAGACGTGCAAGGGCTGCTTGCTACTAATCCTGAGGGTGATTCCAAAATGAATGTAGTAGAAGTAGTGTCTTCGGTTTGTTCATAACATGAACAACCTGTATGGACGAATGCTGGCACTGCATTGCTGCTTGGAGGGCAGTGTTAGCATTTCAAGTGGGATTTTTATATAAAAGGTAAAACAATGCCTCAAGCCTCAACCACTGGAAATGACTAAAATATGGAATATAGGGCAGGGCTATATGGGTCGCACCCATTAGGGTATTTTCATCACCCTTCTTGTTATATACATTTATAGATTTGATTGTGTATGAGAGATCTCGAGAAAAGTTGCAAAGCAACAATTGTGATGAAATATTCGGTACAATCCCGTAAGAGGAAGGCCATTTCTGTGTTGGCAAGGAGTTCATGTGAGGCCCTCGGTATATTTTTCTTGAGGTGTACTATGGTACACGATACCCCAATGCCTTGTCATCGAATGGAATCTATTCTGCAATAAGTGCCTTCAGACTTAGTTTTATTACCTATTATGCTAGAATTTAATTAATGTAACAATTTTATCTATATTCATAATTTACTTTGAACCTTAGACACTGTTAAAATATCATTGGATTTTCTATAGAAATGTTTTGGTTATCGTAAGGTAAAAACCCATTCGTGCTTATGTGCGGCATGGTCTTACGAAGTAACTTTATTTTGAAAGATTTATAAAACATTAAGAATCTATTTGATTGTGTTTCTCACGCTAGTTTTACAAGACTGATTCGAGCGATATTTTATTATAATGCTTGGGTTAACCCGAGCATATTTTCCAAATTTAGTTGGGCACTTAGAGCAACAAGAGACGAGCTGAATGCCTCCAAGATGTACTCCCGTATTTTCTTTATCTTCCACCATGTGTTTCTTGTTTGTATTTATCAGCAATTGTAAGGATATGTTGTTATAACTGTCCAAGGGCCGATGATAGGATAATTGTACTCTAATTGATGTATGTATATAAAAGTTTTCTTTTTGTAAAGTTCATTGATATATTATAGACTACTCATCACACTGTGATATTATGTTCTATCTTTTCTTTCCTTTCACCCTAACAATCCATCTTTCTGGCACTTGGATATTCGACACGTGAATACCTTGGATGTATTAATGTTGACTTCTAAGCATCAAAAAGGCGGGTTATTACATCTTCATCGGATGTCAACAACTCCGACACATCTTCGACAACTAATGTTGTAAACACCAATATTTCATCTTCTACATCTTTACCACCTTCACTTCCCATGGTGACACCTTCTCTTTCTTTGAATGATAAAATTATAATATAGTCTATAAACCAGTATCTCCATTTCCTCATAAACTTAACAATAAAAAGAAAAATGCAAATTTTAACAATGTTCTTGAAATTTTCAAACAAGTTCATTTCAATATCCTACTCTTGGATACCATCGAACAAATTCCTCAATATTCCAAATATCTCAAAGAGCTGTGTACTCGAAAATGAGCGACTAACGTTCCTAAAACTTCATTTTTAATTGTGTATACAACTCTGTTCTTTTAGATCTAGACTAATCAAGTATAAGTACTTTGATTGCCCTACAATCGGTTGCATCATAAGTAGAACTCGCAGTAGTCATGTCTTACTTGATCTTGGTGTAAGTGTCAATCCACTGCCTTACAATATTTACTGTTAACTTAGACTAGGGAGTTAAAACCAACCAACATCACAATTCAACTACCCGATCAATCTGTTAAAAAGACATTGGGCATAGTTGTAGGTGTTTTAATTCAAATCGAACAATTTTGCTTCCTCATCGATTTCATAGTCCTAGAGATAGAACCTGTTTCAAATCCAAGTGGACAAATTTCCTAGATATTAGGTCGTCCCTTCTTAACAACCTCAAATGCTATCATAAATTATAGGATTGGTCAACTCCGAATTTCTTTTAGGCACCTAGCCATTGAATTAAATATCTTTGATCTTAGAAATCAACCAAAATATTTTGAAACATAAGAAGTCGACATGATAAAAAGAATTGTAGATGATATGTCGGAATTATCTATTCAGAGAACTTTACTTACTTCAACAGATGTATCTACTATATATTTTGAAGAACTATTTGAAGACGAGCTTAATTCTCTAAATAATGAGAATGAATCTTGGGAATGTCTAGAAGATAATCTTAATTCCATATCATCAAAAGAAGTTGCGCTAAAACACTCAAAATTATGGCATTGCAACGATCATTATCTGAATAATATAAACCACCGTTGTGAGAAATTCTTCTTGGGGAGGATTTTAGTTTTAGAATTCACTGACTTTTATTGTACCTTGCAAATTTAGAGATAAGAATCGTCATGCTTCATTTTTGTTAGAAACAAGTGTGGGGGGAAAGGAAACATCATTCTTCAAAATTCATTCATCGTCTGCATAAATCTCATTTTTGTAGGAAATGCAGATTACGGAGCTTAAGGCTGGATTAACACTGAAGGGGGATTGAATAGCGCTTAATGGATTTTATGGAATTTTTTAAATCTTTTCAAATTAAACACATATAGATGCAATTTCACAAACACAGAGACAATTAAATAATCAGATATAGATGCAAATAGTAAATGAAAGCAGTAAAGGAAATAACACATAGGAATTTCATACTGGTTCGGAGTTACCCTACATCCAGTCCTACACAATTTCTTATGCAAAATTCTTTTCAGATATAATGTTGATATTACAACCTCGATTTCAAGGCCATGAGATACACCCTTCTGTCTTCGAGTCTAGGGCAAACTCTTGATTTAACCAGGCTACAAGATCACCTAATTGATTTATGGCATACAAGCATACCCAATTGATTTATGAACCACAATCACACCATTTTCGATCACACTTTGATAGAGTGAAACTTGATACACTTCTTTGATTACAAATGATCCTATAACTCTGAATAGCACTGAGATCTTTGAGAGAGAGAGTGGTAGAGAATCAAACTAGAGATAATCGAGTTTGATTCACTTAGAATTTTGATAGAATTTTGTTAAAGCATTTGAAATATAAGAGAATATTTGAGTGGAGAAGAAGGAGTGATGAAATGAAGAAAAACTAACTTAAAATTCATTGAAAACAACTTGTATTTATAGAAGAACAACAGTCATGTCCATTCATGAAAGGTTACGATGAATAGACACTACATTTGAGAATTTGAATTTCAAATTCTAAGGCTATCATGTCGACATGGAAGGATGGGGGATGTCAACATGCCTATGTATTTTTTGAAAATTGATTTTTCTTTAAAACTTGTCAAAATAATTTCTAAACTTTGTAAACCGTTTTGAATATAGTTTAAACTTATAAAAGAGTTTTAGAAAGTAATCTTAAAACATATAATCTATAATATAAAGGTAATATTAAAAACTAAGTATAGATTTCTGTAAAATACATTAAAGCTAAAATATTAAAATCAAGAGATAGTTTAAAAAACAAAAGATGAATTTGTAATTAATACGATTAAAATTAGTTTTTGAATTAAGGAAAAAATATTTAAATCGATGGAGATGACTTTAAAAGGATAGTTCTAAAAAAATAAATTATTTTGAAAATTTCGTAGATTCCACTCCATTAGAGAAGGTCGTGGGTTCGATCCCACAAAAGAGGTCATGGGTTCCATCCTACTATTAAAGCGAGAAGGTGGATTCCATTCCACAATTAAAATCTGAATAAAGATTTTAATGCTATTATGGAGTTTTAACATAAATCTAGGATCTAATACTTATCTTGATATGTCGAACTCTTGAACTCTCAATATTCATGAGTCTTCAGTCTTGATTTCTTCAATCTTGAATTCGTCGGTCTTGAATCTCTATACTATACAGTCTTCATTCTCAGTATCGTCATATACATACATACATACATACATACATACATATATATATATATATATATATATCTTGCATAACATATATATTTAGACAAGAATATTAGTATTTATATTTTATAACAAGTCCTAAGGTTGTTGTCATCAAAACCATCATCTTAGGAACTAACAATCTTCCCATTTTTAATGATGACAACCTATGTTTATAAAATATACTTCACCAAACTCTTATTCTACTCTGACTCCTCCTTATTCTAGCAACTCCACCTTAATCTATTAACTCCCCCTTAATCTAAGCCTAACTAACCTATTTTATAATTCTCCCCCTTTATCATAAAAAAACTAATCCTAAACTACATAACTTCCCCTAAATCTTATACTATAGCACTGTATAAGATACTAACACCGTATAATAGAATAAAAATGAGATAGATAATAATATGAACAAAATATAGTAAGGTAAATATTAGAGATATGAAAATTTCAAACATAATCAATCAATATATACATCATGTTCTTATCAAACCACACCATGTTCAATCATATATTACACACCATATTCAAATCAATCCAAACCATACCATATCAAACAAACCAAATAATTTAACCAAATCAAATTAAATCAAACTACATATGTCAAATCAAACATTTCTTGGAACTTGAACCCATCCTTCTTCTCCAAAGATAGGATCTACCTTTATAACATCCCATTCTTCATTATCTTTATTAAAGTTCTTTCTGTATTCGCTTAAGTTCTTCTTTGTTAAGGGTCGAGATCGTCCATCGAATGGCATCAAATCCTTTCTTGTTCTCTTATCATATGCATTTGGCTTAATTCTAAGTGACGTTGATTGCGAAGGATAAAAGTAAGTATGTTCTTGAAGGAATTGAGAGTTTCTTCAAGATTCTCACTTAGATTATGAATAGGAGATTCCATTTTTGAAGAAAGTAGAGAGCTTGAGAGTTTGAAAGGGAGTTTGAATTTTGAAATGAAAGTGAAAAGATAGGATAAAGTTAAGAAGATAAATAGATATCTTAGAGAGCCATATTCTCTGGCAAAGAGACACATTTTAAGAGCTTTGGAGTTTGTGAAAACGTGGAGGGAAATTCAAAGTTTTGAATTCAAATTTGAATTTCAAATTCTAGAGAGATGTCGACGTGGGGTAAGGTCATGTCGACGTGGGTCCCTTAAATCATGTGACTTATTTTTCTTATTTTATTTAATATATATACGTACATATATATATATATATGTATACATACAGGTAAATAGGCACAAGAAAGAAGTTGCAAAAAATTAGTCTCAGGGACAACAAGTTTGCTTTTTATTCTAAAGGACACCTTTTGGTGTAAACTGAAAATGATAGTTACAACTATCATTCTGTGATTTACACCAAAAAGTGTCCTTCGGCCTAAAAACAAACTTTTTGTCCCTGAAAACTAAATTTTTCTCTAACTTTTTTCTTGAACCTAAAAACCTCATATATATATCCTCTAATCTAATTTATAGTTTATCTAAAATAATATTAAATATAATAACACTTTAATATTAATATTAAAATATTATTAAAATAATATTATTTCGAAAATCAAAATTTTAAATTCAAACAACAAGCAATTTCAAACATGCAAACAATCAAACAAGCAATTTTAATCAATATAATTTAAATACGTAATTAGTTTTAGATCCATATTTCTAAGATCATCAAAATCATGAATAGCTGTAAAGCACATGTTTGAATTTTCCGTCTCTTGATTTTCATCACTAGAGGATGAGCCTAAATCATCCATTGTAGCAATATATGCTCTCCTTCTTTTCTTTGAAGAATCCTTACTTGGAGAAATTTCTGTTTATACGGATGCGGACAATCACTTTCTAAGTGGCCTAGCTTATCACAATTATAGCATCTGCCGTTGTTTTGAGTTTCATTATTGTTTCCAAAATTCTTGTGATCATTTCTCTTGTAATTGTTCATCGTTTTGTATTTCAATTTTTTTTTAAAATTCCTTGTCATCAAGGCTATTTCTTCATCGTTGTCACTGTTTGAGTCTGAACCATCTGCTATTGCATTGAACGCTATTGACTTCTTTTCCGAGGCCTTGCTTTCTCTTCTCCCTTGCATTTAGTACTTCAAACGACATCAAATTTCTATTCAATTCTTCAATTTTCAGAGTACTAATATCATTAGCCACTTCAATTGCTAGAGTCTTCTGATCCTAATTTGGAGTGAGTAAATTCAGAATTTTTCTAAGTTGATCTTCTTCAGAAACATTCTTCCCTAATGCAATTAGTGAGTGCACAATATTCTGAAATCGACTATATATGTTTGAAATGGACTAATTTGAATTCATCTTGAATAATTAAAACTGATTGGTCAAGATAGATATTTTGGTATGTTGAACTTTACTTGTTCCTTCATGAGTAACTTGCAAAGTTTTCCAGAATTCATATGCAGACTTACAAACAGACACTCTATTAAACTCATTCATATTAAGTGAACAGGATAGAATATTCATAGCTTTGGAATTATTTTGTGCAACGGTCTCTTGCTCAGTAGTTTACTGTTCAAAATCAGCTATGGGTTCAATGTATTCAGTTTGTGTGATATTCCAAGTGTATAATCCTATTGATTGTAAATAGATTTTCATCCTACATGCCCAACATGCATAGTTACTGCCATAAAAAGTGGTGGTCTAGTAGTGGATTGACCCTCTACAAATAAACTAGTGATAGTGTTGACATTACCAGTGTTGGCAGCCACTGGAAAAAATTTCAAATATCAGATTATGAAAGCTTTGAAAACCAATCTCTGATACCGAATGTAGAAAATGCAGGTTATATATCTTAAGGCTAGATTAATACTAAAGGGGGGTGAATAGTGTTTAATGGATTTTATGGAATGTTTGAAATCTTTTCAAATTAAACACATACATTTGCAATTTCACAAACACAAAGACAATCACAGAATCAGGCATAAATTGGAATAGTAAATGAAAGTAGTAAAGGAAAGAACAAACCAGAATTTTATACTGGTTCAAAGTTACCCAACATCCAGTCCCTCACAATTTCTTATGTAGATTTCTTTTCAAATATTATGTTGATATTACAACCTCGGTTTCAAGGCCACGAGATACACCCTTCTGTCTCTGAGTCTAGGGCAAACTCTCTTGATTAACTAGGCTACAAGATCACTAATTGATTTACGGCTACAATCACACCCAATTGATTTATGGGCCACAGTCATACCATTTCCAATCACACTTTGATAGAAAGAGACTCGATACACTTATTTGATTACAAATGATCCTGTAAGTCTGAATAGCACTAAGATCTTTGAGAGAGAGTGGCATAGAATCAAACTAGAGATGATCGAGTTTGATTCGCTTAGAACTTCAGCAGAATTTTGTTAAAGCATTTGAGATATAAGAGAATATTTGAGTAATGAAGAAGGAGTGAATAAAAACTAACTTAAAATTCATTGAAAATAATTGGTATTCATAGAAGAACAACAGTCATGTCCATTCGTGGAAGGTTATGATGAATAGACACTTCATTTGAAAATTTGAATTTTAAATTCTACGGCTATCATTTTGGCATGGGGGATGGGGGATGTCGACATGCCTATGTATTTTTTTTTAAATTGATTTTTCTTTAAAACTTGTTAAAACAATTTCTAAACTTTCTAAACCATTTTGAATATGGTTTAAACTTATAAAAGAGTTTTAGAAAGTAATCTTAAAATATATGATCTATAATATAACAGTATAGTAAATACTAAGTATATATTTCTGTAGAATATATTAAATCTAAAATATTAAAATCACTAGATAATTTAAAAAACAAGAGATTATTTTGAAATAAATATAATTAAAAATAGTTTTTTGAATTAAGGCTAAAATATTTAAATTGATAGAGATGGCTTTAAAAAGATATATTTTTTAAAATAAATCATTTTGAAAATTTTGTGGATTCCATTCCACTGGAGAAGGTCGTGGGTTCCATCCCACTAAAAAGGTCGTGGGTTCCATCCCATTAAAAAGGTTATGGGTTCCATCCCATTATTAAAGCGAGAAAGTGGATTCCATTCCATAATTAAAATCTAAATAAAGATTTTTAGTGCTATTATGATGTTTTAACATAAATCTAGACTCTAATACTTATCTTGATATCTTAAACTCATGATACTCATGAGTTTTCAGTCTTGATTTCTTCAATCTTGAATTCGTCAGTCTTGAATCTCTATACTGCACATAGTACCTGCATATTTATATCCTGCATATACATTTATATCTAGACAAGAATATTATTATTTATATTTTATAACAAGTCCTAAGGTTGTTGTCATCAAAACCATCTTAGGAACTAACAATTTTTTATATGATCCACATTCGCATATAGTTGTTAAATTGCAATTCATTTTACAAAACATTTTACATCTCATTCATCTTTGTGTACTATCATTTATGTTTAGGAAACATTGTTACAGTGCAGATGTTGTTTCAGCCTAGTGCGAGGGGAGCCTGCATTTTGTTTTTCTTTCATTTTTTTTCATTTTTCATGCACTTTAAATAGGAACCTCGTGCATTTTAGATCAATATAACATGTTTTTTAGATAAAAAAAAACAAATTTTCATTTTTTCTGCCATAGTCAATTATCGAAACAATGGTAGGTTGAAAATCATGAATCATGAGTTAACTCATTTGAAGATATATCAAAGTCTGAATGTTGGAAATGAACTCAAAGTGTTCTCTAAAGTATAATGTGTCTTTGTAGATGTTGTCTTAAAACTGGGGGGGAAACCAGTCGTATTTCGATAAGATTGATGTTAGGAACTAAGTGTTAAATTTTGGTAATACAAAATCACAAATAGAGGGAAATAAATATGCAAAAGAAAGAAAGAGAACATTTTATTTTCTCTAATTAATAGGCATATTTGAGTATGTTTATTTCTCTCTTTAATTGGATAATCAAATTATTTTTTGCCATCTAATGTTAACTTGGGAATTAAATAATTGATTATATAAATAGAGACTAGAAGATAGGTAAAAATGTGGTGGAAAATCTATTTGCTAATTTTATCTTCTCCATCTTTGCTCTTTTTCTCCAACAACTTTAGCCATATATTTTTTTTTCTCCTTTTCTCAATTCGTTTATTGATTCAATGGTATTTTGTTTACTTTAGCATTGTTCTATTAATTGTAAACAAAAATTTTGTGAATCAAAAAAGTGGGTGGTTGGGTGGAATATTTTGTGTTATTGCGTGTTGATTTCAATTCCGTCTTGTTTTCAATCCAAGTTATCTCTTTGTGATTTGAGTGACAAAAATCCATTGATAAAAGCTTCCGCAAAGTGCTACTATTTTCATAACAGTTTGGTATCAAGCATAGATCATCGCAAAGCTTAGTAATTTTGGTTTGAAAAATTATTGATGTCGGATATGATTTTGTTTTCAAAGGTGGCTATTTTGGATGGGAAAAATTGGAGTATTTGGAAGCCTAAAATGAAGGATGTTCTATACCTAAATGATCTTCATGATTCGATTGATGGAGATGGAAAGAAGCTCTCTAATGTAGATGAGAGAAAATGGAAGAAGATGGATAAGAAGGCGATTGCTTCGATTCGTCAGTATCTTGACGATTTAGTTTTCCATCACGTGGCTAGTTGTCAATCCGTGAAGACTTTGTGGGACAAGTTGGCATCTTTTATGACTCAAAGAGTGCTACTAGTAAGGCTTTTCTAGTTTGAAAGTTGTTACAACTGAGATTAGATGAAGAGAAGTCCGTTGTAGAGCATTTGAATGAATTTCAAGATGTAATAAATCAATTGGCAAATATGAAGGTCAATTTTGATGATTAGTTGCAGGCACTTTTATTAATGAGTTCACTTTCAGAAAGTTGTGAAACTTTAGTTGTTTCATTGAGTAATTCCAATGCTAATGGAAATATCTCTCCGGAAACTGTTCAAAGTAGTCTTTTGAATGAGGAGCTTAGAAGAAGAGGGTCAGGTATGAAATCAATTCAAAGTGAGGCTATGGTGGCAAGGGACTCGAAGAAAGATACAATTTGGAAGAAGGAGGATGCTAATTGTAAAGTTGTTATCACTTGTCATTATTGTAATAAGAAAAATCACATATACAGCAAGCGTTATGCTTATAAAATCAGAAAAAGACTGCACATAGTGATACTAATATTGATGCACATGCAGGTTTTGCTGAAGGTACCAATAGTGATGCTTCTTGTGATGTCCTCTTTAGTGAAAATAAGCCTTGGAATATGGATTCGGGAGCCAGTTTTCACATTTGTAGAGATATGAATTGTTTTTCTTCTTATTAGAAAAGTGTCAGCATGATTACGACAGCCAATGGAGAAGAGCTACCGATTTGTGGTATTAAATCTATCTGATTTCGTGTGCATGATAGTGTGGTTAGAGAAGTCTCTGTGGTGAGATGTGTACCCACTTGTATGCATAATCTTATTTCTCTCGGTCAGTTGGATCGCCGTGGTTGCACTTATGAGACTCAAGGTGGAGTTTTGAGAGTGAAGAAATGTGATCGTGTAAGGATGAGAGGAGTATTGGAAGATGGAAACCTTTATAGCTTGGTTGGTTCTGTAGTCAACAATGGAAAGCGAATGATGGTAGAAGGACCTAGTTCACAACAAGATGGAGAGGTTAATGTGGTCACTGCTTATGATTCTAGCATTGAGGATCATATTTTAGATAGGGGTATTCTTGTTCATGATGCTCGAGGGATCGATAGTGATCAGGTAATAAGCTCAGATCGAGTGATAGAAAGGTGTTGAATTGCAAAATCCACAAAGACAAGACTGAGATCTTTTTGGTATTATAAACATTTTTGAGACCATATTTATTTGGTGCACCGCATGTGGAAGATGCATCACTTGTAGATGGTGGTTGAGGTTTGTAATTTAGTGTGGCTGAGATATGGGGATTTGTGATAGATCTTGATATGACATGCATGATATGTTGGAGATATGTGATTTTCCATCAAGGTAGAGAGTTATCTTGGTGATACAAATCACAAATAGAGGAAAATAAATATGCAAAAAAAAGAAAGAGAAAATTTTGTTTCCTCTAATTAATAGGCATATTTGAGTATGTTTATTTTTCTCTCTAATTGGCTAATCAAATTATTTTTTACCATCTAATGTCAACTTGGGTGTTAAGTAATTGATTATATAAATAGAGACTAGAAGAGAGGGCAAAATTGTGGTGGAGAATCTATTTGCAAATTTTCTCTTCTTCATTTTTTTCTTTTTCTCCAATAATTTTAGCCATATAGATATTTGCTCCCTTTCTCAATTTGGTTATTGATTTAATGGTATTTTGTTTACTTTAGCTTTGTTCTATTAATTGTAAACGAAATTTTGGTGAATCAATAAAGTGGGTGTTTGGGTGGAATATTCTGTGTTATTGCATTTTTAATTCAACTCGGTCTTGTTTGCAATCCAAGTTATCTCTTTGTGATTTGGGAGACAAAGATCCATTGATAAAAGCTTCCGCAAAGCACTACTATTTTCATAACACTAAGTGTCGATCATGTTAAAACATTTTTTGGACATGTAAGTAAAAATAAAAAGAATTTTAAAATTCACATGAACATGTTGGAAAATTTTGTAATGAGTTGCCAAGTTTCATATTATTTTCATTTGGTGACATCAAGTTCTAAATCCAGTTGGCCTAAAAAAGAAATGACTCAAGTAGCTTTCTTCTTCAATTTATACACGTTAATCTGATCCAAATGAAGTCAATTTTATCCACGTTTCGACTAAAGAAAATCTTATATTAGTATACTTATATAACTTTGTTAGTTATCAGATGATTTTTAAGGTTATGCACTTTATCAGAATACCAATATTACCTTACCCATTTCCATATATGGCTTTAAAATAAACAACCATATACATATTCTTATTTTATGAGTTTTTTTTTGACGAAACATTGCTTATCTTTCCATTCAGTTTTTTGATTATGCAATTCTAGACTTGTGAAATGTTGGATCATGAAATTATAAAAGTAAAAGTACTAAGGAAAAAATAAAGAATTCTTTTCATGAAGTTTTGGTAATGACTCACCAATGAGAGGAGTGTCTACATACTACCATCATTACCACCACCATTCCATTCTCGTTCCACTTTTCATTTGCTGAGAAAAAAATTTGAAAATGCAAAATATTGATGCAAAAAAAAGATGGAAAAAGAAAAGGAAAAGAAAATTCAATGAAAAAAAGAAAATAAATTGTGTTTCGATATCATTACATTTACCACTCACCATACCTTGAAGTGTCGTCTTACGAAGAGGAGGATTAAAGGAAAGCAGCCATTAAAATAATGTTCTAGTACATTTTATTTCTAATTTTTTCAACTATTCGATATTCAAACTTTTCCTCTCATTCAAATATTTTAGAACTTGAAAATTTTCCTTTAGTTATGCATAAACTCATTTTTCCAATCACATACCACACATTTGTTTAGTTTCAGAAAAAAGTAAAAAAAAAAGATTGGGTACATGTTGTTAATTGTGGAAATGTGGTTGACACTTAATACCCAACCTTCTAGCAATTACTTTTATAGAGAAGACCTCATTAACATAAATACCCAATGTGTTCATTGTAAATATATGCTGAATTTTGATATCACTACAATAAAAATACCCTATTACAACGTCCTTTTTACAACGAGAATTGGTTGCCCGTTGTAATAAAAAGCTATTACAACGGTCCATTTGCGCCCTTGAAAAAGATGCCATATACAAACCCTTTTTACAACGGACATTGGTTGCCCGTTGTAATAGAAGGCTATTACAATGGTCCATTCAGGCCCGTTGTAATAGATGCCAACTTTACAACGGTCACATGCCCGTTGTAATGCATGCCCGTTGTAATAAAATTTTAGCCGGCCCAACATCAAATAATAAAACAGTCCCTTTTCTTTTATTTCTTCGACCGCATCTGTGAAAAATAGCATTCGTCCTCTTGGCCAAAACTAGGGTTTTTTGGGAATTAAGTTGCCGCTTCAATTTGTTGCTGATGCTTCGACATTTGGTAGCATCAGCGGTTCTCTGAGCAAAGTATCGCTAAAATCATACTTAGTCGAATTCATCGCCACCCTTCTCTTCGTCTTTGCTGGAGTTGGATCTGCCATTGCATTAAGTAATCGTCTTCCTTAGTCCAAAAAGCACAATCGACTTTTTTCCTTTTTTGTTTTCATTATCTCATTATTCGGTCCATTTTTAATTTGCAGGCAAGTTGACTGCCGATGCAGCACTGGATCCAGCCGGATTAGTAGCTGTTGCACTAGCACAAGCATTCTCGCTCTTCGTCGGCGTCTCAATAGCTGCAAACATCTCGAGCTGTCGTTTGAACCCCGTAGTTACCCTAGGTCTCGCCGTTGGCCGTAACATCATCATTTTGACCGGAATCTTTTACTGGACCGCTCAGTGCCTTGGATCCTCTGTCGCTTGCCTATTGCTCAAATTCATAACTGGAAAGGCAATTCCGACCCATGGAGTGGCCGCCGGAGCAGTGGTATAGGGAGTGGTAATGGAAATCACTTTCGCGCTGGTCTACACTGTGTACGCAACCACTGTGGATCCAAAGAAAGGTTC
Organism: Allium cepa; assembly: GCA_030765085.1. Lineage (NCBI taxonomy): Eukaryota > Viridiplantae > Streptophyta > Magnoliopsida > Asparagales > Amaryllidaceae > Allium > Allium cepa. The sequence continues at coordinate 69,174,124 of CM060935.1, forward strand.
GCTTGGAACGATTGCCCTGGTTGCCATTGGATTCATTGTTGGAGCCAACATTTTGGCTGCAGGTCCGTTCAGCGGTGGATCCATGAACCCGGCCCGTTCATTTGGCCGGGCTGTTGCCGCTGGTGATTTTGATGGACACTGCATGTACTGGGTGGGCCCACGTAGGTGGTGCATTGGCTATGGTTGAATGATGTTTAGGATGTGGCAAAAGAGAATGATTGTTGGTGAAAGACAGTGAAGAATGTTTGAGTTGATTGAATGGTTGATGGCAGGCCGCAGATGGCTGAATACAGTTGACAGAAGGGGGAAAGTGGTTCGATAAGTGGAGTTGTGAGGTAAGGAGGTGCTTGGAGTTGAAGGAGAAACTGGGTTGCTGGAAATGTTGGTGATAGTTGATGGTTGCAGACGTGGATGTGCAAGTTGATGTGGGCAGTTTTGATGGGTTGTTTGATGTAGGAAAGTAGCGAATGTGAATGGGTGGTGAAGTAGCAGTTGTGTGCAAAATTGCGGTGATGGAGTTTGGGCAGAGGATGGTCTTGGTTGTGGTGAAGGTAGTGGCTGTTGATGGAAGTGTTGTTGGCTGGCTGCAGTGCAGAGGACGATGGCTGCAATGTTGATGGAAGAGCTGTTGTTTGAAGTATGTGCTGAATGTTGGTGGACGGTTTGTGAAATGAAAGAGGCGGTGTGTAGTTGATAGAAGTTGAAGGTTGAGATGATTGTTGAAGTTTGATTTGTGGATGTATGATATATGGTAAAGGTAGTGGAGTAGTAGACAGTGGCTGGTTGGAAGTGTGTACAAATTGATAGTGAAGTATGTTGTTGTGATGATGTTGAAGGTTGGCGTAGTGGAGTAGAGAAGTTGTAGCAGTAGTGAGGAGGATGTTTGGGCAATAGGAGAAGGTGGTAAGTTTGTACAGGCAGAGGTAGGAGGCAGAGTGGTTGTTGTCTGGTCGTGGGTGGTGGAGATGGTGTGACTGGTTGAAGTGTGGTAAGAAGGATGCAGAGATAGGCTGAGGTAGTGTTGATGGACTACCAATTTGGTATGATTTTAGTTGATGGGAATTTACGTTGTTGATTTGCTTGATAATTTAATCTGTAGTTGCTAATGAAGTCTATTGATTAATAATTTTTAGCACGTGTTTTGTAGTCTTTTCACAATCCATACATGCATTGCCTGTGTTATGAATCTGAGTCTAATTTTGCCTACTATTTTCCTATATTTTTGTCTTTTCTCATTTTGATAATTTATACAGGAGAAGGAAAAGGAAAAGAAAGCTAGGAAGCAACTCAAAGGACTGTTTGGTTATCGGTAAAATTATATGTTAATAGTGAAACGATGGCAAGTGTAAGTTATCGGTAAAATTACAGATTGTACTTGGTTATGTGTTAATGCTTTATGTATTTGGTTGTTATGAAACTGGTTGTCAAGTGTATATTAGAACTATGTCAATGTAAACTTATCTAACTTTTTGGAATGTGTTGGAATTTTATAACTCTAGCTTTTAGTCTTTTCGTATGTGATTTTGGTTGTTTTATGATAATATTTATTACTCGCTAAATTATTCATTATTGGTATGAACGTAGTGCATGGATGCTGCTGTAATTTTTTTTTAAAATTTGTATTTATTTGCAACGGTCAGAAACCGTTGCAATATCATGTATTACAACGGGCATTGCCCGTTGCGAAATCCATATTACAACGGGCATTGCCCGTTGTAAAATATGGTCGACCTATTACAACATGGCCTAATACAACGGACGCATGCCCGTTGCGAAATCCATATTACAATGGGCATTGCCCGTTGTAAAATGGCTGTTTTATTGTAGTGTATATCTTCTTTAATAAAAGTTCTGTTTTTCTTTCCTTCATTTTTATTTTGCATTTTTCTTTCATAGTTATCTAGTCAATTATATTTACTAGAACACAATAACTATTCTATTTTTTTTCTTATTAGTGATTAACCATATAATTAGTTTTAGTGGTAATCCTTGTTTTCATGTTTACTTTACTTTGCACTTATTCAATTATGTTCTTCTATTTTTTATATTCTAAATTCGAGTCTTTGTTTTACTGTTTATTTCCTTTCAGTTTCTAGTTAGCTAAAATATATTTGATTAAATCTTTATATTTGAAAATTTTAAGTATTTTAAATATTTACAATAATATTTTATGATTAGTTTAAAAAATATTGAAAATTCGAATTATCTTACTTGAACTGATATTTGATTTTTAGTTGATTAATTCAGTTAGGTTTGTTTCAGACTAAATTTCAAAATCAAATTTTAATACTTTTGATTTTATTAATTTCTATTTTTCATCACTCTGCAAATCTTTTTATAACATGCCTAATATTTTTAATTTAAGATTTTAAAGATTTCAGACCAAGTCTCTATGTACGACCTAGTACTACACACATGTGCGCTAGTAGTACATTATAACAAATTGCATTTTTTTAATTCAATAAACAAGGAGCAAACATTGCTCTATTATCAACTAGGGTTTTCCCTCTTTCCTATTTTTAAGATTTCTAAAGAAATTAATCAATTTAAAATAACTTTGAATTGAACTTCTATTCCAAACTCAAAGAGCATATATGTATTTAAATTAGGTAGAGATAGAAATAAATTTGATTACATATGAATTAGAATATTTTAGAAATCAATTCACTCGCCGTTTTGTAGTTTTCCTCTTCCCAATATCGACTAGATTTGTCCCTCCTTCCTCTTCTTCTAGTTGTATTTCTCCATTTTTAAGTTCTTTCCCTTTGTTTTATTTTTATTTTGTTGTAGAAAATTTTAATGGGAAAGAGAACTTGTTTAGATTTTTAAGGAGTTTCTGTAAGGAGAAAGAGAAATGAACATACAAGTGACGACTAGTGTTTGAGATGAGAAAGAGAGAAGGCTAGGTTCCAATTTATAGTTGAAAATTAGGATTTTCTAACTAAGCCCGAAATCTATATTTACGAAAATGCCACTGGTCACATTTTCCATTATTTTTGACCTTTTTACCAAATTTTATAAGTTATATATGTTTATTAGATATAAACGATATTTTAGATGTAATGGAATTAGTCCTGAGGCATAATTCAATATTTGTGAATATTTATATTTTTACCCTTTAGTGTAAAATTATATTTCTATCCTTGCAATCATTTTAATTTGTTAGGAAATCTAATCTATGGTTTGAATGACAACAACTATACAATGGAAATCGAATATACATATATATTTATATATACAGGTACTTGCTAGAACATTATCACTAGAAAGACAAGAACGAGGCTCAAAGGACACCACAAGAGACTACAAGTCAATAGGTACAAGGAAGTAAAAGAAAGGATGCACAAAAACTGACATGCACCATATCAAACGTCTGGTAATAGCATGCAGACGTCTGATCCTCTACTATATTCAAAAAATATATAGTATCGGATGTCTAAAACAAATACCAGACTTCTAAATTCAAACTCAAACTTTAGAAATAAACTACAACCGCCACATGTGAATGGACGTCTCTGCTTCTCTTCACCACAACTCTTCACCATCAAAAGAAGCAACCTTAGAGGATTCATTAATGGATGTAACTACTCAAGATACCTATCTACAACTATATATAGCATTAAGAATCAAGAGAACAAAAACTAGCTTCGCTTACTTACGCTTTCTAATTCTATACTATGTTCTATATTCTTGATCTCTGCACTCTAGCAATCTTTACTTGTATTCACTCTTCCACATACTCAGTTCTTTATAGACAATATCCTTAGAAATATATTGGAAGCAATTGTACTAATTATTCAAACATCCGTGTCATATTAGAACACATATTTGATAAGAAAAACTCATTTTAACCTAGCCTATTCCTTCGGGCGCAGCAAGGGTTTTTGGTAGTCGAATTACGAAGTGGTGCTTTGGGACTGAACGTAGGACGGGAATTTCGAACCAGTATAAAACTTTGACGTTCTTATTTTATATTTACTTAGATTAATATTATTTTAGTTTCATCATATATTTTGTCACATATGCTTGCATATACACTACACGATCCACCCCGTAGACTGTCAATTGGTATCAGAGCAAGGTTTGATCAAAGTACAGTAACACGTATTTGAATCACTTTAATGTGGAAAGTAATTTCCAAGAGGGTAAATCCACCGCATGTACCCTACTTTTTAATGGTTCTAATTATGCATATTGGTCAACACATATGAGATTTTTGTGGAAGCAAATGGATTAGAAATTCTGTCGGCCACTCAAAATAAATATGAAGTATGCTATGAACACATGGAATGATGCACAAAAAACCGCAGCTTCTAATAATGCCAAAGCTATGAATGTTTTATTTTGTTCATTTGATAAGAATTAATTTTCATGTGTCATATTATGTAACACTGCATATGATATTTAGCGTGCCTTACAGGTTACACACGAAAGCAAGAAAGAAGTTAAGCAAACTAAAATTTCAATTGTACAAAATCAATTTTCATCATTTAAAATGAAAGAAAATGAATCTATAATGGACGTACACTAGATTCCAAACTATTCAACACGTAATGGCACTAGGAGTTAAATTCATAAAATTTGATTTAGTATCTAGAATACTCAATTCTTTAACTTCCAAGTGGGAAAGAAAAGTACTAGCTATCGAAGAAGCTAATGATCTCTCAACACTCTTGGCTGAAGAATTGATAGAAAATTTAAAGTCCTATGAAGCTAATCTACAGGCAATAAAAGAATAAAATTCGAAGAAGAAAAACATTGCATTTCTAGCAACAAATGAAGACTCTGACTTTGACGAAGAAGAAAATGTATTTATTGCCAAAAACTACAACAAATCAAGAAGTTTAGGAAAATGACTAGATTTTAGAAAGCAGGAAAATCAAGCTCAACAATCAAATGTCAATCAAATGCTATGAATGTGATCAATTTGGACATATGAAGAAAGATTGTTCCTAGCTCAACAATGATAAAAAGAAGAAAAAATGTGAAAAATTCAAAAAGAAGAAAGCTTTCAAAGTAAAATGGGATAAATCGGATTCTTCGTCATCATCGGATAGTGACAACGATAGTAACGGAGAACAAACTAATGTATGTTTTATGGCACAAACTGATGAGGTATGTCCTGAACTTAGCTATGATGAATTATTAGAGCTTAGCATGGAATTAGATGATAAATTTAGACAAATTAAAAAATTGAGTAAAGAATACATAGCCAAAATAAATTGATTAGAAATTGAAATAGGAATGTTAAAAGATGAAGAAGAAAAAAATTTAGAGGAGGAACTAGAATTATCTCAAGAAAAAAATAAAAGTAGTTTAGTTGAATATGAGACAATATCTATTGATTTTAGAAAGTTAAACCAGAAAAGGATAACTTGTTAAAAAAAATATCAACTTGAAAAATAATATAGAAACATTGAAAATTGAAAATTTTGAATTAAAAAGAAAAATTAGATAAAACATACAAATAATGTTTCAAAATTTAATAAAGGAAAACAAGATTTGAAAAATCTTATCAAAACTTAAAAACCTTTAGGTAATAGAAGTGGAATAGGATTTAAAAATATTCCTAAACAAAAAGGGAATAATTTAAGAAGTATAGTTTTATTTATCAAAAGACCAAAAGATCACCTAAGTCTAATACGAATACCACAAACATAAAAAATTGGATTCCTAGGACAAATAATAATTTGATTAGACAAAAACATATTAATAATTTTCTACATAATGTAGTCTATAATAAAAATTATGTTCATAAAGGTACCAAACCTTCTTGGGTGTGGCTACTTGCTCCTTCTAACATCCAGGACCGTAACAAAGTATATGCGTACCATTTAAATCATTTTTATCTTGTAGGTACCTAAAATAAAAAATAAGGAGAAATGGATACATTATAGTGGCTGCTCTGAGCATATGACCGGAAATGCAAAAATGCTATCAAATATAACATATATCGTGGGCGGAACGGTAACTTTTGGAGATAACTCAAAAGGATATGTCGTTGGCATCAGAGAAGTCATCAACTCTGGTATTTCTAACTCTCCTATTATTACAAATGTTTTGTTAGTTGAAATTTAATTTACAACCTACTTAGCATTAGTCAATTATGCGATAAAGGTTTTCAAAATAATTTCGAAAAAGATAGATGTAATATTTTCGATAATAACAAACAACTTATCTTTGAGGGTTTTAGAAACAAAAATATTTATGTCTTAAATATAAATACAAATCGAAATTCAAGCTTATGCTTAACCGCCAAACATAACGATCCATGGTTGTGGCATAAACAATTCTGTCATATTGATTTTCAATATATTAATAAATTACCAAAATATGAGCTAGTTAGAGGTTTACTTAAAATAAATTATAAAGTAGAAAATATATGTGACGCTTGTCAAATCGATCACTAAAGAAAAGCTCTTTTAAATCTAAAATTAATATTTCTACAAAGCAACAGTTAGAATTATTACATTTAGATTTATTTGGTCCAACTCAAGTATGATCTATAAATCACAACTAATATGTTTTCGTATAGTTGATGATTTTTCAAGATATACATGGACCTTATTGTTAAAACATAAAAGCGACACTTTGGTATGTTTTAAATTTTTGCTAAAAAAAGTAAAAATCAAATGGATTTGAAAATTAAGAATATTCGAAGTAATCACGTGGAGAATTTAAAAATGATCTTTTTACTAATTTTTGTAATAAATAATTTATTTTTTTCCCCGCACACCAGAACAAAATGGTGTAGTAGAAAGAAAAAATCGTACGTTACAAGAATGTGCACGAACACTATTAAATAGTAGTAGTTTACCAAAACATTTTTTGGCTGAAGCTATTGCTATGGCTTATTATGTTTTGAATCGAGTAACCATACGACCTTTTGAACATACTTGCTTCAAAATGTTTTTTGGAATAAAACCTAAAGTATCATACTATAAAACTTTCGGATCAAAATGTTTTATATTAAATACAAAAGATAAATTAGGAAAATTCGACCTGAAAGCCGATGAAGAAATCTTTGTTGGATATTCGGATCGTAGCAAGGCATACAATTTTTTTAATAAATGTACTAATACAATTGAAGAAAGTTTACATGTTTCATTTGATAAAAATTTCCTTAACAATCATACTAATGACGATGAAAAAAATATTCCTATAACAAATACAACAAACTCATCTAATAATGAGACAAATACACAAAATAATACTCTATTGTCACCTCCTAGAATTCTAAAAGATCATTCAAAAGATAATATCATCGGGGATCTCTTAATTTCAGAGTAGCTAGAAATCAACTTAACCAAAAAAGTCATATTGCATTCGTGTCAAATTTTGAACCAGAGAATTATAAAGAAGTTTCAAATGATGATTTTTGGAAAATAGACATGCAAGAAGAATTAAATCAGTTTGAAAATAATAATGTTTGGGAAGTAGTACCAAGACCAGAAAATCAAATAGTTATTGGAACAAAGTAGGTATTTAAAAACAAAGAAAATGAAAATGGAAATATAGTAAGGAATAAAGCTCATTTAATCGCTCAGGGATATAATTAAGAAAAAGATATCGACTATGATGAAACTTTTGCTCCAATAGCAAGACTCGAAACCATACGTACATTACTTGCTTTTGCAAGTCATCACAATTTTAACTTATTTAAAATGGACGTCAAAAGTGCTTTTTAAATGGTTTTATTAAAGAAAACGTAAATGTTGAACAACCTCCATTATTTGTTCATGAACCTAATCATGTTTTTAAATTGCACAAAACCCTATACGGTTTAAAGTAAACCCCCCGTGCCTTATACGAATGTCTTAAGAATCATTTAATTGCATCTGTTTTCAAATAGGTAAAATAGGTATGACTTTATTTATCAAACGATAAAATAATGGCATCTTAGTTGTACAAATTTACGTAGACGATATTATTTTTGGTCAACTAACGAAAATCTTTGTACTCAATTCTCAAATGTTATGAAAAGTGAATTTAAAATGTCTCACATGGATGAATTAAATTTCTTTCTAGATTTACAAATAAAACGACTTGAAAATGGTATTTTCATTCATCAAGAAAAATATTGTAACGATTTATTACGTCGTTTTGGAATGGATAAAACTTCGAGCAAACCAACACCAATGAGTATTAGTGTTCACTTAGAAAATAATAATAATGGAAAAAAATTTGATGAAAAATTATATCGTAGTATGATTGGCTCCTTAATATATTTGATGGCTAGTCGATCCGACATTATGATGAGCGGATGTTTTTTGTGCCCAATTTCAAGCAAAACCAAAAGAGTCTCACCAAAGAGCTGTTAAATGTATCTTACGATTTTTATCTAGTACTGGAGATTACGGTTTCTTTTACCTAAGGGATCATCATTTGAACTTGTTTCATATAGCAACGCAGATTTCGGTGGATGTAAAACAGATCGTAAGAGTACTAGTGGAACGTGTCATTTTATCGGACAATCGTTGGTTTCACGGTTTAGCAAAAAGTAAAAATGTGTCTCTTTATCCACTTGCGAAGCCGAATATATTTCATTGGCCTTAGCATGTGCACAAGTGATATACATGCAATGAACGCTTAAGGATTTCGGAAAGGTTATCAATAACCCTGTAAATCACTCATGTACTAAACACATAGATATACGACATCACTTTTTATGCGACAATGTAGAAAAAGGAAAGATTACATTAGAATACATAAGAATCAAATAGTAGATGTTTTCATAAAACCACTAAATGAACAAACGTTTGTTAAACTACGACGCGATTTCAGAATATGTTCTCTTAATGATCTTATCAGTTAATTCTAAATTTCATTCATTCTATTTTTTGGTTAAAAAGTTCTAATGCACAAACAAAATCTTTTAACACTGAACAACAATTTCTTTGGCATGTTTTTTTTCTTAAAATAACTATTATGACCTTTTAAAACATGAATAAATAGCTCCTCCTTTTACAAATAAAATACATATTTTATATTGGTTCCTTTCAAAACAAACAAAAGAAAAACAAAAACATGTCTTCCGAAAACTCTCACCTCTCTTTTTCAACACCAACCTCAGATAGTTCAGTGGATACCCCTCATCGACTTCCTACTCCTACACCAGGTCAAGAGCCGACCTATAGTGGTCATCCTACCAAACGGGGTTCACTCTCGACAAAAAACGGTTCAAACGGTCTCTATTTTTCTCTCCTAACACCAAGGAGAAAATCGATGATATACATCATTACACAAAGCAACAAACGGATTTACAACAAGAATTATACTTCGAACAAAATGTCACCACGAGGCGGCTGAGTTTTCTATAGCAACTAGCGATCAAAATTTTCAATTTATGAAAAAATCATATACATGAACGACTACAGATTCCTTGCAATCCTCTAAATTCTTCTGCCTCTTATCGTACATCTTGGGATCCTCCATCTAGGAAATTCTCTGGTTCCCCAAAAACCAACGAACTTGGAAATATTTGGTCTCCACTCAAGCCCCGAAAGGAAGGCAATTTTGAAGATCGCAATGCTCCATCTTCATCTAAATAAGTTTGTTTATTTTCATTGTATTTTCATCTAATTATATTTGTATTTGTTTTCAAAACTAATATTATCATGTTTCAATAAAATCGATCCCTCAAAAATCAAGCAAAACCTTCCAAAATAAGACTATTTTTTAGACATACTAGAGATTTCAGACATCTGATCAATGCCATCAGACGTCTAACACCCTTGTATCACACCATTTTTTAATCCTGTGCATATATCAGAAATCTGAAATAAACAACCAGACGTCTGAAAATTGTCTCTGCCTCATACAAAAAATAAAACGGTCTATTTCAGACGTTTGAAGTTCTAGCCAGATGTCTGAACAAAGTCTCTGCCTTCTTAATATAAAAATCCGGTCAAACGTCTTCAAACTAGGGTTAAATCAGATGTCTGATTCACTTTCCAAACGTCTAAAATTCAATCGACACCTATTTGTGGCCTTTAAACGACCGTTTTTCCCAAATTTCCAATTCACATTTCATTTTATTTCCTCTTTCAAATCCGAAACCCTAATTCTCCAAATTACTATCTCCTTGATTTTGCTCGATTTCATGGCACCCAAAACTAAAAACCCTAGAGTTTCTAAGAGAAAGAAAAAAACCAACTACATCCTCCAACCCATAAGTATGCTCTGATGATCAAATTGAGAAGTGGATGAATCGAGTACTTCATTCTATCAAAAGATATGAAGATATCCAAAAGAAAAGGCTACACACAAGTCCCTTCTATAATTTGCTTAATTTCCCTATGTATAATTTGGATGAGATGTGTGAAAATGATGGGTTACAAAAGTTGATTTCTTTCAATTCGAATAATTTCCAAATCAATCAGCTTGTAATATTACTTTTCTACGCTAATCTAGATCGCACTATTGTATGGAATACCGATAATGATGATAATTGGCTTTGGTCGAGTGTTTACGGCAACACTATTCGACTTACCCTGGGAATTATAGGTTGTACTCTAGGTTGTTCCGACATCGGAGAAGATTTGTATGACATCCCGAATATGCGCCTCAAACCAAGAAATAATATTACCCATCAAATTTGAAAAGATGAAATGCCACGATTTACTTCAAAATATGTACAGCCTAAGGCAAGACTACTCACTAGGATGATTATCAACACAATCATTCCTTGACTTGGCAACCGTGAGCAAATATTAGAATTGGAGCACAAAGCTCCATATGCTATCTTTAGTGGTACGAGTGTAAATTGAGCGAAATTCATATTTGACGAGCTTAAACATTATTGGACTCGATCACGTCCATCAATCATTTACCCTACCTACATCATGCACTTTCTGTAAGCCCATAACATTCCATCATATTTATCGATTTTTGAGGAGACTGCCCCAAAGTACGCCTCCACAAAATTCTTCTCACTTATGCACTTACCAGAAAATCCCCTGGATTTTATTTCATTTGAAGAATGGACGCAACGTCGTCAACAAGCTAGACAAGCTAAGCCTCAACCCCAACAACAACCACAACCATCACAAGAAAAAGAACAACATCGCGAACACATTCCTCCGCCTCCTACACCTTTTGATTATCCAGGCCAAGATGACATTTTGGAGACTCGCACTGAAACTAATCCAAATGAACGAATTCAAGATTTAACTCTCAAAATCAAATTATCTTATCAAGAAATTAAATATTATTAACTAAGCGTATCGATAGCTTTGAAACAACGTTTGCTTCTCGCCTAGCCACAGTTGAAACATCGCTTTCAACAACATTATCTGTTCTAAAAGAGGTTCCCCAACGAGTCTGTGGCCCTACACCACCTTCAGAAGATTGGCCAACTCCAACGCCTTCTCCTCCTTCTTCAAAACATTAAAACCTTTTGAAGAGGAAAAAGAACCTCTAGAACATACTCCAAAATCTCCTAGAATACAAGTTATTTCTTGCAAGAATGAAGATGAAGGAGATGATCAAGCCAAAGCTTCCTCCAAAAATTCTTAAATAGTTTTATAGGTTCCATCCTTTGTATTGTAATGGAATCAAAAATCTATGCATGTAATCACTATGTTTAATGGTTATAAAAATTCTTTTTGGCTTGTTACTTATACGTAATTAGTTACCTTTCGTTTATTCATAATAATTTAGTAAATTAATATATTATAACCTTCGGGCGGTCGGTAAATATTCCTGGTTAATAGTGTGTACATGCTATCTTAATTAAGATTAAATAAAATTATACAAGATATATTGCTAACTTCAACAAAATGGCGGTCGGATAAATTCTTTTTTTTATTAATGTGTACATACTATCTAAGGGCATGATTATTGATTATATCATACATATTCTTGTATTAATTCATTTTGATAATGCCCAAGGGGGAGAAATAATGGTAAGCATATATTTAGGAGAAGATTTATAAAATTAAATCTAAGTACATTTTATAGTTATCATCATCAAAAAGGGGGAGAATGTTAGGAAATCTAATCTATGATTTCGATGAAAACAACCATACAATGGAAATCGAATATACATATATATATTTATAAATACATGTACATGCTAGAACATGATCATTAGAAAGACAAGAACGAGGCTCAAAGGACACAACAAGAGACTACAAGTCGACAGGTACAAGGAAGTAAAAGAAAGGATGCACAAAAACTGACATACACCATATCAGACGTTTGTTAATAACACTCAGACGTCTGATCCTCTGCTATATTCAAAAAATATATAGTATCAGACGTCTAAAACAAATACCATACATCTGAATTCAAACTCATACTTCAGAAATAAACTGCAACTGCCACATGTGAATGAACATCTCTGCTTCTCTTCACCAGAACTCTTCACCATCAATAGAAGCAACCTTAGAGGATTCATTAATGGATGTAACTACTCAAGATACCTATCTACAACTATATATAGCATAAAGAATCAAGAGAACAAAAACTAACTTCACTTACTTACGCTTTCTAATTCTATACTCTATTCTATATTCTTGATCTCTGCACTCTAGCAATCTTTACATGTATTCACTCTTCCACATACTCAGTTCTTCATAGACAATATTCCTTAGAAATATATTCGAAGCAATTGTACTAGTTAGTCAAACATCTGTGTTATATTAGAACACACATTTGACAAGAACAACTCATTGTAACCAAGCATATTCCTCTGGGCGAAGCGAGTGTTTTTGATAGTCGAATTCCAAAGGGGAGCTTGTGGACTGAATGTAGGATGGGAGGTTCGAACCAGTATAAAATTATGGTGTGCTTATTCTATATTTACTTAGATTAATGTTATTTTAGCTGCATTATATATTTTATCACATATACTTGCATATACGCTACACGATCTGCCCCGTAGACTTTCATAATTTACTATTAAAATTTCCAAGGTGTTACATTCTCTCCCTAAAAGGATTTTGTCCTCGAAATCTTCATGGATGGAAACTGCAACTCGTATAGAAGAAAAGCAATATCTACAAACATTAACCATTTGCAACTATTGTCCTTAATTTAAAATTCTAATGTAGCATGTACCTATGAGTAAATGCAAAATCAAATGGCTTCCTAAACTAGACGATCTCCTAAGATCCTAGTGCTTATGCCATGTATCCAAAATGTTTAAAAAATTTCCTACACTTGCAATTCTATATGGATGAGCAACACTCAATACATATGCACCAAACATATGCATATAACTTGATAAACAAAAACAAGTAACGTGGTGTGTGTGTGTGCAGGCTAACTTTTACGTGTTGGCTCATACATGCAATACTAACTAAATAAATACATCCATTAGAAATTATCATCCAAAACATGTCCTAGTGATAAGTTCACAACCATATCAAACATCCAAACATTCTAATCTATGGAATATATTAAGCTAAATACTAAGTGTATAATTTATTATACCAACTAAAATTACGGCTTTTATCTAGGTGGAGTTCATATATGAGGATGTATCATATTATTTTCTAAGTACAACTATTAGTCATTATGGAGAACTACAATGAGCATTGAAGTAGGGATATAGCTTGTTATTTTCTAAGTACAACATTTAATCACCATGGAGAACTACGATACGTTCATAAGCTGAAGTATCCGAGTGTTCTATATCGTCCGTAATTTATGTGAGAGTTCATCGGTCGCAGTTTCGCCTGATCCCGAGTTAGTATGAAGAAGTTATTGCAGTATGAACAATAAAATAGCAGCATTTGCCTAGGCGGAGTTCAAATACGGGCATGTAGCATGTTATTTTCCAAGTGTAATTGTCAATCACCATGGAGAACTACAGTATACGTTCACTAAATGAAATATCCAAGTGTTCCTTATTGTCTGTAATTTAGATGGGAGTTCATCGGTCGAAGTCTAGCTTGTTTCCAAGTTAGTATGAAGAAGTTATTGCAGTATGAAGAAAAAATAACGGCTTCTGCCTAAGCGGAGTTCAAATATGAAGATGCTACTATCAAATTTACTTCCACAGGTATAACTATAAATGTGATCGCATTGTGATTAAACGCAGGCCCACCTATACGTGCTCTTAATAAATAATAATCAATCAATAAATAAATGATAATTGATTAATAATTACTATTAGATGTAATAAATAAATATTAATAATTTTTTTGAATAAATCAATTTACAATTTGTGTTTGAAAGAGGTATTGTTATGAATTAATTAAATGTTTGTTATTAATAATTGTTGTTATATTTATTTTTAATTTTTTAAAGTATTTTTAAATAATTAATAATTGGCAATTACTATTAATGTATTAAGTAATCGTTAATGATTAATAATTAACACTAATATTTACTATTAAATAATTAATGATTAATAAGTAATCTTAATGTTTATTATTTAATATTTGATATTTAATATTTGATGTTTAACATTTAATAGTTATAATTGATAATCATATTTAGTATTTCAAAGAATTAAAAATGTTGAAATTCTCAAAATGGTTTGGATTCAACCCAAAAATTTTGCCACTAAATTGAATTTTTGGCTCCCCTCTTCATTGTTAAATTCAATTCGTTATTTTTTTGTCCTTGTCAATTTCGTCACTTCCTCCCCTTAACATCATCCTTACTTTCCTTTCTATTAGAGTTGCTCGATGTTTTAAGGAGGAACTACGGTCTGGAATTGGAATAGTCCCATATCACAAAATACCTTGGAGAAGTGGTGTATAAATATGAGTTAGTAGGCATGTAACATTGGGGATTCCTTTTGTTACAACAAAGTGTGTGCCAAACCATTGGCGTATGCCACGTGCTGGAGATGGAGAGCTTGGTCCAACCACCTTAACATCATCTATCGTTTAGGAAATCGTCTGTATGATCTAGGTGGTTTCAAATTTCAATTTGACTTTCAATTTTTCCAGTTTGAGTTACTGCTGAAGTTTTGAGTTTTGATTTGATTTATGATTTGTATCGACCCCACTTCCTACTCCCAGGAAGAAGCATCGTTAATAAGAAAGAAAAAGGTGAGAAAATAGAAAAAAGATAGAGAAGAAAGAACAACAACATCAGAATCTCACAGTGGAACGAATAAAATATATTAATTACATAAGTATTTACATAATATATACATCAATCAGAGCTATACAGATAATACATCACATACTAGACAGTTATAAACACCTGTCTAGTTAATACAACTCAATACACAATACATCACAGAGATACCACACAGCAGAACTATATATATATATCTATAACGCTGAAGCCTCCTGCTCCATTGCTCCTCCAGAATTCGTCAAACCTAAACCTGAATCCCTTGGCTACCCGTAAAAATTTGGGTACCCGAGAGTTTATGAAAAACAAAAATAAACTTCGGGTCAGACATGGGTCTGGTATGAGTAACAGGTTAAAGTTGCTTAATTTTGAAAATCTTTTGAAAACAAAAGGTATCACGTAAGACTTCCCACACATAAACATGGAAAAGTTTTTACCTTACGCTAACCAAAACATTTGATAGGAAATTCTGTGATATTATAATAGGTCTAGGGTTTTCAAGTAAATAGAAAATAGCCGAAATTGTTACATCTATTAAATTCCAGCTACTAGCCACAAAAGTGGGTAATACAATCAAAACCGTAGGCACTTATTGGATTTTGGATTCCATACAATGGCAGGGCTACTGGGGTACCGCCCGTCACAGTACGGGGCCTAGATCACCGTACCGAGGATTACTCCCTTCATCCCCTGCAACACAAGGCCGGAACCATTCCTTACTGAACAGTCCCGAACAAGATACACCCCGCAGTTGGCTGCAGACCAACCGCCCACTAAGCCGAATAAAAAGGGACATCTAGACAGGGGAATATCCTTGTCCTGCTTGGGCATGACCCACCTAACCTTGCTGCACCTCCCCTGTTTTAGCCATTCCCGGTTGATGAGGCTTGAGGTTACGATTACCTTTATAGAACATAATTCTTAGAATGCTCATCGTCCGCCTGACGATGTGTTGAAAGCATTCAATCCATACAAGTTCGTTCCGGGTTCGAACGAAACCGAAGGCATTATCTCGTTACACTCATTTTGGAATCACCCTCAGAGTTAACGACGATAACCCTTGCATTCTGAACCTTCATCTTCACTTCAGATTCACGACCTATCATTAATTTGGAATCAATGTGGTTTTCGGATGTTCCTAATGCGGAAAACCCGATCCCGGTCTCATCGAAATCCAAAACGTGTCTTTTAGGGCCAAGTTGTCTATTTAGTCTTAACAGTGAATTCAATATCATCAATATGCACAGATAGATAATTCACATCTCATAATAGATAATCACATCATCATCATAAACAGATAACTAATATCATCATCCAAACAGATAATTAAACATTATCATACTTAAAACGTACATCCATATCACATAGACATTACTCATCTCATTCCTGAGATCAAAATCAAACAATGAAATATCAATATCATCCATAAGCATGATTTATGAATCACAATCTATAATTAATTTAAAATGAATTAAATTAACTACTTCTATCTTTAATTAATTTAAAGTAAATTAAATTAATTTCTCATTCTACAAATCATGCTCTCACAATCATTAATTAATTATTCTCTAATTACAAGAATAATTTAGTCTTTAATTAATTCTCAATTGAATTATTCTAAATCATTTATAACAATTAACATTTAATTACTTTCTTAATTAATTATTCCTTAATTTACAATTCTTAATTACATCATTAATTATATTAATTAATGATCTTCAATTATATTAAATTACTTATTTAAATTAATTAAGTGATTAATCTTTACTTAAACACAATTATTAATCACCCCCTTGATTAATAACAAACCAGTAATTAACTACTCATAATTACTTATTAACAAATTAATCATTCCATGATTAATTAATTCCATAAATTAATCCTTTGACTAATTATAAAAGAAATTACTCAAATTACTTTACTTCCAAATCATCTTGTATGAATTTCATCAAGTAATTATCATCTAATTACTTTCCTAAGTAATTATGCTCCATTAATTACACTTATATTCACATATATCAAATCATTAAATGATTTCTTAATTTAATCTTATTATCCATTACTTATATATATTCAAATTAATCATCTTTGCTTTAAATATCTTTTGCAACATTCCAGTAATTTCCTTAATTTATTTACAAAAATAAATCTTGAATAAATCCATTAATTAATTACATTTATATAGATTTATTACCTTTCTAATTATCTTGTTGATTTATTATTCTCAAATAAATCAATATCATCATTAATTATTAATTAATGATTTTTAATTACATCTTCATTTGTTAATTTATATTAAGAATACACATCTTCAAATCATAAATATTAATCCTCTTGATTAATAACAAACAGTAATTAATCATTCAATATTAATTACTTCTCAATAACACTCTAAATTAATCCCCTGATTAATTTTAAGTAGTTATATTTCAATTACTTCCATTAATAACATCACCCAATTAATTACATCCCATAATTATCCTTCAATTACTTCTCTAAGTAATTCAATTCCAAATTATCAGTTAATTAAACTAAATTAATTAACTCGAATCAATTTACATAATTAATGAGTAATTAATTTCTTAATTACTTTTCAATAAATAATTTATAATTAAACTATTGAATTAATTAATTTAATTAATTTATTACTAAATCAATCATATTAATTAATTATAACATCATCTGGTTAATGAACTTCATTAATAATTATTTAATTATCTCCTTCTAACATAATCAACTTATACTAATTATCATTATTTATAAGTTAATTAACCATTATTAATTTTAAAAATCTAATCTATAATTCTAAATAACATATTAGTTAATTAATTTATTAATTAACTTTAATTACTACTTTTACACTATAATTACTAAATTAATTAATATCCATCATTAATAAAGTTTAAAGTATGTTTAAACATTTACTTCAAATTACTTCTTAAACATATTCAAATTTTATCCTTAAATAAGTTTAAAACTAAATTTTCAAAACCCCCTTTTTTTTTTAAATTTACATACTTAATAGCATTAAACTATTTGTATCAAATTTTAAATTATAAACTTTAATTTAGTTTCAAGTCTGGAATTACATATCTAAGTCCTGACTTCCTTTGGAGTTGACATGTCTCAATCTCTTCTTAATAGTTTAAAATTTTCATTTTAACTCAACTTAGTTTGAAAATACTTTAACCATTTACCACTTTTAAATTATTTAAAATTATTTAAATTTTGAAACATTATTATTGTCAACTCTCTTTCGAATCCAACTTAAATTCATGTTGCAAACTTGATTTAAGATTTGACTTGGCTTTGAGTTAAATTTAAAACAAAATCCACAAAACAGTTTTAAAAACTGTTACAGGTTGTAAAAACAAAACACTGAACAATTCTACCCAGCACCCCCCTTGCGTTGCTTCGAGTAATACGCGAGGTTCCCCGATAGAACAACAGAAATGCTTCGAGTTACCCCCTTGCACAAAACTTCGCCTCCTTCCTGTCTTCCCAAATGAAACAAGATCAAGCCCAACAAAACAGCGTGCAAAGCTCGTGTCGACCTCGAAGTAATCCCACGTTTCGAACTCCTGTACATCTTCTTCCCCAACTACCCACACAACCCAGTCCATCAACGTGCCTGTGCACGTGCACCATCCCTCTGGCCATCACCGGCCATCCACTACAACTGCTTCCCATCGACGACCATCTCCAGATGTTGTCACGACCATCCAAACCCACTGCATCACCTCATATCAAAATTGAGTCGCCTGGAGCACAACAGTTTTACCACTCGACCCTGAAAACCTCGCCGCACACCAAACTCCGACCACTGGAGCACCACCACTTTCGGCTACACCCCCCACTACCTTCCCTCTACCTATTCCCAAGCCCACGTTGAACTCGATCACCTCTGGTCACCGAACGAGACCAATACCCAACCCAAGCAAAAACTAGGTTTACAACCTTTAAACGTTTGTCGTTGTCGCCACCGTGACCGTGGCCACCTCCGCCTATTTTTCCCATCACCCTGGCAAGCTCCCCTACCTCCTCACACAATCTGACCAACTCTAATCCCATAGATCACCTGAGATTTCCCAAAAACCCCAAACAGTGCAACCCAGAATTGCACTATCATTTCTAATCTAAAACTTTTAATTCTAGCTTTAAAAATCATGTCATAGTTTAAAGATTTAGTTTATACACCTGAATTGTAGAATTATCATGTTTGAATTTTTACAGAGATTTGAACTTCCTGTTTAAACTTTTATTTCCAGAGCAATCCCTGTCTTAATTTACACTAAATAAATTTTTAACTTTTTGTTCAGAATCAAACAAGCAATATCTGTTTGGATCTTAAGTCCTAACAGTCCATAGATCATCAGAAATGATTTTTGAAATAAGCATGAACCTGAAAACTTAATATACAGAGGTGTATTACAGGTTATAACATGAAGGGATCATTTCACAAACATCCAACAGTGTATAAACACATATTCATATTTAGTTCAGGCATAAATTATCAATCATATGTAAATATACATGAGTTTGTTTTTAAAATTTTGAGTTACTCACTGCAAATAGAAAAAAAATCACAACAAGTTTTTAAGAAACAGTTTGATTTTTGCAGGCTTTAGATATGCAGCATTTCATCTCATCAATATCCAAAGAAAATGAAGATATAAATTGTTCACACAATTCATTTAAGCATTCAAATCCAGGCATGCATCAGTATTTAAAACTTAAGTAAATGTTAAAAGTGTTACTCACAATATATGGAAGAACAGAGGCACTTTGCTTTGCTTCAGGCTTGCAATTTTCAGGTTGAACTCTCTTGTTTTCTCAGTATTAATTGATTTTAAGTTGTTGTTTACACTGAAGCTTTGTTTGTTTGAGTTTGCAATGAAGTTTATTTTACTTTTTAATTAGTTCGAATTGAATAAGGTGAGACTGCTTTATGGAAAGAAAAGAAGACAGTGTATATAATTATGTTTCAACAATCTGAAACAAATATGTGCATAAATCTTTGTTTGTACAAATGTTTCCAGAGATATTTTATTTAGGGTGGCTGATATGAATACTTAAGTGTACTAAAAGATTTTTACATTAATTACTTTTTGTTTGTTAGCTTAAGATATTTGATGATGTCTTCCTAAGCAAGCTTCATACACATATACAGCTGTGTATTTATTTGGCCTGCACACATAGATATTTTTATATCTTGCATTTTTTTTGGTTTTATTACTGTCATTTGCTTAGTTTCATACAATCTGGCCTGCACATATATATATTTGCTCATTGGCCTGCATATTTATCTAGATGCTTAAACATATACATATGTATATTGCAGTTCAGTTTTTATGTTAGCTTACAACTTTGAAATTTCTTTTGTTCTTGATATTTTAAACATATTATATAGGTTGCAGTTTGGTCATATTGGTTTATACTTATATTTGAAAAGTATGTGAATGTTAGCATTTTTGTTTTGTTGTTTGAAAACTAATTAAACTGTATAGTTGTTATATTATTGTAATTTAACTAATGCACTAACTTATATCTCTTTTCCCAATTTATCTTGTATCTTGTATTTTTATTTATACATTTCATTCTATTTATATTATAAAACACATGATCAATTTGAAAAGATAGATAAAATAAACTACATATTTTATTAATGTATGTTAAAACTCATTTATCATTTTAAATTCATAATTTAAATCAAACTATACTAAAAGAAAAGAAAAGAAATCATTTTGTTAATAATTCTAAATTTAAACTTAAGTTAAAATGAGTCTTGAACTATTTAAACATTTACTTATGTATTGAAAATCCTGTATTTATTTATTTAGCTTTTGAAAAGTTTATATTAAATAAAACATAATTTCTACTTCACTAAAATATATACATTAGTATTTAAACATATTTTATTTATTAAATTTTAAAACAAATTCATCTATTTACAATGTATACAAATATATAAATAGAAAGCAAACAATTAATTTCTAACAGATAAAATTTACCAGTTAGATATTTATTAAAAGAAAAGTATCAATTCAGATTTAATTAATAAAAATATAGCAAATCAATTTAATATTTAATGCAGATTATTAAATTGATATTGCTAGAAAATTCCGGGTCGTCACATTCCTCCCCCCTTAAAAGAATTTCGTCCCCGAAATTTAAAAGCAAAGGTAATTTAATAATATATTTAAGATTAAATTAAATTTAAACCATAAGCATATATCAATCACATGCTAACAATCATCACAACCAATCTACTCAATCAACAAAGCTAACTATCCAGACAAAATTCTGGATAGAGTTCCCTAGAGTTTCCCAGTATAATACCGGAATACTCGATCTATAGAATCCAAACAGTCTATACTACTAATCTATAGAACTCCTTCGAATCAGATAAAATTCCTATAAAATCAAATCTCCGTCTCTCCAAATCCAAATTCCTTCGCCTCTTATTCACCAAATACTTCTGACAATCCAAAGCTGCCTTCAACTTACTGATCAGCTCAACCTTCGCTGATAACTCCTAAAACAATCTGAATCCAAAAACAATCCAGTAGAATAATTTCCTCAAAACCAACCAAAACCAAGAACACAACCTCTACTATCATCAGTAGAAAACATCTTCTCATTCCCATAAAAGAAAAAAAATGCACTCCCAACTGCTTCCGCTGCACAACTCTGATCTAGATGGATGAAAATGCTGATGATGCACATAAGCATAACTGGACAACACATGACAAAAATATGATTCAGCAGATCCAAAATAGAACTCAGAAATTCCTCCGAAACTCGAGTTGCTTTACCAATTCCTTTCTCCAGAAACCATTCGATTACTAAGCTGAACCATCGGTACTACTTCTGAAATCTAGTCGATACCAAACTCAACTCCTCAGATGCTAAGGCAAACCACCGACCTCTACAAAGATATTCAGAAAAATTTCTGCCATCCCAGAGAATACTTAACTATCGCAAGTCACTTTTGCGATCCACTCAGGTTAATATCCAAGGAAAACTGTTCTCCTTACCAATCTGAACAGCTTAAGCTTAACTAGCCAATCCATTGAAGAAATGGATTCACAAAACTGGTTCTGGACTTCACTTCTAAAGAACTGTTGACAGATGACCTTCTCGCGTGCCGGCAGAACAATCTGAGCTGCAACACTGCTACTGATGCCAAAACTCCTTAATCCAAAACTCCTCGAAAAACTCGGGCCTCAAAGCCAAACACAACATTCAGCTGGACTCAACTTCAAAACTAATGCAGACATACTTCCTTGTCCAAAGAGCCTTGAGAACTTCTTCGGAAACAATCCATCGCTACTGCATCTCAACACACAACCACTACTTCTTGAGTTACCAAGATAATATTTAAGCTTTTGCTCAACTCACAAAAATCCAAATTCTTCTCATCCAAACTTGTACAACAAAAAAAAAATGGACTCCAAATCTCAACAGGTTTTCCCTCCAGAGATTAGGTGAAATCTTTACACCATGAATCTATTCGAGACGGTATTAGGTCTACAGTCTCGTCAAATATACTTCTAACCACAGGTAGTCGTGTTACACACACCACTACTCAATCTATTCTTATACTTATATTGGAAAACCCGGACAGGTAATCCAACAAATAGATAGAAAATAAATATATATATATATATATATATCAAATTTACAAATACGCTCTCTCAGGAAAGAAATCACTTAAGAGCCTAGGTATTCACTCAACCTAGCGCTCTGATACCACTGTAACGACCCCACTTTCTACTCCCAGGAAGAAGCATCGTTAATAAGAAAGAAAAAGGTGAGAAAATAGAAAAAAGATAGAGAAGAAAGAACAACAACATCAGAATCTCACAGTGGAACGAATAAAATATATTAATTAAATAAGTATTTACATAATATATACATCAATCAGAGCTATACAGATAATACATCACATACTAGACAGTTATAAACACCTGTCTAGTTAATACAACTCAATACACAATACATCACAGAGATACCACACAGCAGAACTATATATATATATATCTATAACGCTGAAGCCTCCTGCTCCATTGCTCCTCCAGAATTCTTCAAACCTAAACCTGAATCCCTTGGCTACCCGTAAAAATTTGGGTACCCGAGAGTTTATGAAAAACAAAAATAAACTTCGGGTCAGACATGGGTCTGGTATGAGTAACAGGTTAAAGTTGCTTAATTTTGAAAATCTTTTGAAAACAAAAGGTATCACGTAAGACTTCCCACACATAAACATGGAAAAGTTTTTACCTTACGCTAACCAAAACATTTGATAGGAAATTCTGTGATATTATAATTGGTCTAGGGTTTTCAAGTAAATAGAAAATAGCCGAAATTGTTACATCTATTAAATTCCAGCTACTAGCCACAAAAGTGGGTAATACAATCAAAACCGTAGGCACTTATTGGATTTTGAATTCCATACAATGGCAGGGCTACTGGGGTACCGCCCGTCACAGTACGGGGCCTAGATCACCGTACCGAGGATTACTCCCTTCATCCCCTGCAACACAAGGCCGGAACCATTCCTTACTGAACAGTCCCGAACAAGATACACCCCGCAGTTGGCTGCAGACCAACCGCCCACTAAGCCGAATAAAAAGGGACATCTAGACAGGGGAATATCCTTGTCCTGCTTGGGCATGACCCACCTAACCTTGCTGCACCTCCCCTGTTTTAGCCATTCCCGGTTGATGAGGCTTGAGGTTACGATTACCTTTATAGAACATAATTCTTAGAATGCTCATCGTCCGCCTGACGATGTGTTGAAAGCATTCAATCCATACAAGTTCGTTCCGGGTTCGAACGAAACCGAAGGCATTATCTCGTTACACTCATTTTGGAATCACCCTCAGAGTTAACGACGATAACCCTTGCATTCTGAACCTTCATCTTCACTTCAGATTCACGACCTATCGTTAATTTGGAATCAATGTGGTTTTCGGATGTTCCTAATGCAGAAAACCCGATCCCGGTCTCATCGAAATCCAAAACGTGTCTTTTAGGGCCAAGTTGTCTATTTAGTCTTAACAGTGAATTCAATATCATCAATATGCACAGATAGATAATTCACATCTCATAATAGATAATCACATCATCATCATAAACAGATAACTAATATCATCATCCAAACAGATAATTAAACATTATCATACTTAAAACGTACATCCATATCACATAGACATTACTCATCTCATTCCTGAGATCAAAATCAAACAATGAAATATCAATATCATCCATAAGCATGATTTATGAATCACAATCTATAATTAATTTAAAATGAATTAAATTAACTACTTCTATCTTTAATTAATTTAAAGTAAATTAAATTAATTTCTCATTCTACAAATCATGCTCTCACAATCATTAATTAATTATTCTCTAATTACAAGAATAATTTAGTCTTTAATTAATTCTCAATTGAATTATTCTAAATCATTTATAACAATTAACATTTAATTACTTTCTTAATTAATTATTCCTTAATTTACAATTCTTAATTACATCATTAATTATATTAATTAATGATCTTCAATTATATTAAATTACTTATTTAAATTAATTAAGTGATTAATCTTTACTTAAACACAATTATTAATCACCCCCTTGATTAATAACAAACCAGTAATTAACTACTCATAATTACTTATTAACAAATTAATCATTCCATGATTAATTAATTCCATAAATTAATCCTTTGATTAATTATAAAAGAAATTACTCAAATTACTTTACTTACAAATCATCTTGTATGAATTTCATCAAGTAATTATCATCTAATTACTTTCCTAAGTAATTATGCTCCATTAATTACACTTATATTCACATATATCAAATCATTAAATGATTTCTTAATTTAATCTTATTATCCATTACTTATATATATTCAAATTAATCATCTTTGCTTTAAATATCTTTTGCAACATTCCAGTAATTTCCTTAATTTATTTACAAAAATAAATCTTGAATAAATCCATTAATTAATTACATTTATACAGATTTATTACCTTTCTAATTATCTTGTTGATTTATTATTCTCAAATAAATCAATATCATCATTAATTATTAATTAATGATTTTTAATTACATCTTCATTTGTTAATTTATATTAAGAATACACATCTTCAAATCATAAATATTAATCCTCTTGATTAATAACAGACAGTAATTAATCATTCAATATTAATTACTTCTCAATAACACTTTAAATTAATCCCCTGATTAATTTTAAGTAATTATATTTCAATTACTTCCATTAATAACATCACCTAATTAATTACATCCCGTAATTATCCTTCAATTACTTCTCTAAGTAATTCAATTCCAAATTATCAGTTAATTAAACTAAATTAATTAACTCGAATCAATTTACATAATTAATAAGTAATTAATTTCTTAATTACTTTTCAATAAATAATTTATAATTAAACTATTGAATTAATTAATTTAATTAATTTATTACTAAATCAATCATATTAATTAATTATAACATCATCTGGTTAATGAACTTCATTAATAATTATTTAATTATCTCCTTCTAACATAATCAACTTATACTAATTATCATTATTTATAAGTTAATTAACCATTATTAATTTTAAAAATCTAATCTATAATTCTAAATAACATATTAGTTAATTAATTTATTAATTAACTTTAATTACTACTTTTACACTATAATTACTAAATTAATTAATATCCATCATTAATAAAGTTTAAAGTATGTTTAAACATTTACTTCAAATTACTTCTTAAACATATTCAAATTTTATCCTTAAATAAGTTTAAAACTAAATTTTCAAAACCCCTTTTTTTTTTAAATTTACATACTTAATAGCATTAAACTATTTGTATCAAATTTTAAATTATAAACTTTAATTTAGTTTCAAGTCTGGAATTACATATCTAAGTCCTGACTTCCTTTGGAGTTGACATGTCTCAATCTCTTCTTAATAGTTTAAAATTTTCATTTTAACTCAACTTAGTTTGAAAATACTTTAACCATTTACCACTTTTAAATTATTTAAAATTATTTAAATTTTGAAACATTATTATTGTCAACTCTCTTTCGAATCCAACTTAAATTCATGTTGCAAACTTGATTTAAGATTTGACTTGGCTTTGAGTTAAATTTAAAACAAAATCCACAAAACAGTTTTAAAAACTGTTACAGGTTGTAAAAACAAAACACTGAACAATTCTACCCAGCACCCCCCTTGCGTTGCTTCGAGTAATACGCGAGGTTCCCCGATAGAACAACAGAAATGCTTCGAGTTACCCCCTTGCACAAAACTTCACCACCTTCCTGTCTTCCCAAATGAAACAAGATCAAGCCCAACAAAACAGCGTGCAAAGCTCGTGTCGACCTCGAAGTAATCCCACGTTTCGAACTCCTGTACATCTTCTTCCCCAACTACCCACACAACCCAGTCCATCAACGTGCCTGTGCACGTGCACCATCCCTCTGGCCATCACCGGCCATCCACTACAACTGCTTCCCATCGACGACCATCTCCAGATGTTGTCACGACCATCCAAACCCACTGCATCACCTCATATCAAAATTGAGTCGCCTGGAGCACAACAGTTTTACCACTCGACCCTGAAAACCTCGCCGCACACCAAACTCCGACCACTGGAGCACCACCACTTTCGGCTACAGCACCCACTACCTTCCCTCTACCTATTCCCAAGCCCACGTTGAACTCGATCACCTCTGGTCACCGAACGAGACCAATACCCAACCCAAGCAAAAACTAGGTTTACAACCTTTAAACGTTTGTCGCTGTCGCCACCGTGACCGTGGCCACCTCCGCCTATTTTTCCCATCACCCTGGCAAGCTCCCCTACCTCCTCACACAATCTGACCAACTCTAATCCCATAGATCACCTGAGATTTCCCAAAAACCCAAACAGTGCAACCCAGAATTGCACTATCATTTCTAATCTAAAACTTTTAATTCTAGCTTTAAAAATCATGTCATAGTTTAAAGATTTAGTTTATACACCTGAATTGTAGAACTATCATGTTTGAATTTTTACAGAGATTTGAACTTCTTGTTTAAACTTTTATTTCCAGAGCAATCCCTGTCTTAATTTACACTAAATAAATTTTTAACTTTTTGTTCAGAATCAAACAAGCAATATCTGTTTGGATCTTAAGTCCTAACAGTCCATAGATCATCAGAAATGATTTTTGAAATAAGCATGAACCTGAAAACTTAATATACAGAGGTGTATTACAGGTTATAACATGAAGGGATCATTTCACAAACATCCAACAGTGTATAAACACATATTCATATTTAGTTCAGGCATAAATTATCAATCATATGTAAATATACATGAGTTTGTTTTTAAAATTTTGAGTTACTCACTGCAAATAGAAAAAAAATCACAACAAGTTTTTAAGAAACAGTTTGATTTTTGCAGGCTTTAGATATGCAGCATTTCATCTCATCAATATCCAAAGAAAATGAAGATATAAATTGTTCACACAATTCATTTAAGCATTCAAATCCAGGCATGCATCAGTATTTAAAACTTAAGTAAATGTTAAAAGTGTTACTCACAATATATGGAAGAACAGAGGCACTTTGCTTTGCTTCAGGCTTGCAATTTTCAGGTTGAACTCTCTTGTTTTCTCAGTATTAATTGATTTTAAGTTGTTGTTTACACTGAAGCTTTGTTTGTTTGAGTTTGCAATGAAGTTTATTTTACTTTTTAATTAGTTCGAATTGAATAAGGTGAGACTGCTTTATGGAAAGAAAAGAAGACAGTGTATATAATTATGTTTCAACAATCTGAAACAAATATGTGCATAAATCTTTGTTTGTACAAATGTTTCCAGAGATATTTTATTTAGGGTGGCTGATATGAATACTTAAGTGTACTAAAAGATTTTTACATTAATTACTTTTTGTTTGTTAGCTTAAGATATTTGATGATGTCTTCCTAAGCAAGCTTCATACACATATACAGCTGTGTATTTATTTGGCCTGCACACATAGATATTTTTATATCTTGCATTTTTTTTTGGTTTTATTACTGTCATTTGCTTAGTTTCATACAATCTGGCCTGCACATATATATATTTGCTCATTGGCCTGCATATTTATCTAGATGCTTAAACATATACATATGTATATTGCAGTTCAGTTTTTATGTTAGCTTACAACTTTGAAATTTCTTTTGTTCTTGATATTTTAAACATATTATATAGGTTGCAGTTTGGTCATATTGGTTTATACTTATATTTGAAAAGTATGTGAATGTTAGCATTTTTGTTTTGTTGTTTGAAAACTAATTAAACTGTATAGTTGTTATATTATTGTAATTTAACTAATGCACTAACTTATATCTCTTTTCCCAATTTATCTTGTATCTTGTATTTTTATTTATACATTTCATTCTATTTATATTATAAAACACATGATCAATTTGAAAAGATAGATAAAATAAACTACATATTTTATTAATGTATGTTAAAACTCATATATCATTTTAAATTCATAATTTAAATCAAACTATACTAAAAGAAAAGAAAAGAAATCATTTTGTTAATAATTCTAAATTTAAACTTAAGTTAAAATGAGTCTTGAACTATTTAAACATTTACTTATGTATTGAAAATCCTGTATTTATTTATTTAGCTTTTGAAAAGTTTATATTAAATAAAACATAATTTCTACTTCACTAAAATATATACATTAGTATTTAAACATATTTTATTTATTAAATTTTAAAACAAATTCATCTATTTACAATGTATACAAATATATAAATAGAAAGCAAACAATTAATTTCTAACAGATAAAATTTACCAGTTAGATATTTATTAAAAGAAAAGTATCAATTCAGATTTAATTAATAAAAATATAGCAAATCAATTTAATATTTAATGCAGATTATTAAATTGATATTGCTAGAAAATTCCGGGTCGTCACATGATTACTTTTGCAATGCAAGTAGGCTTGGATTGTTGACGGTGCATGATTCCAGTTATAATCACAGTGCTGGTTGATTTGGGGTATAGCAACTTCTCAACCTTCAAAGATGTCTACCTGATCGGCTATCACCTGAGACTAGGTCGAGGACCGATATGGAAGTTTTTTTTAGTATTATTTACGGTCATTTTGATCCTTATTTAACACAACTAAGTTTTTTGGATATCCATATGAAGCTATAAAGTTTGACGGTGGTATGATTCATGTAAAGGTTTCGTATCTTTAATTCATGAAATGTCAAACTTGACGTTGCATATTGATATATAGTTGTAGACCGGGCAGTACTGGTTTATATATGTGAAGATATTGCTCCTATCTTTTGCATTTTGGCTAGTACTTGAATGGATGAGCTGGAATGTTATATACTGTCATTGACATCAATATTACTTTTGAATTGCAAAATCATCCGACTAATGAGTCGCAGGGCCACCAAGGCTAAATATATTATCATGGATGAGCTTGTTTAGTTATATTTGCTTGCTCTGTTGATTATCGATTTGCAATGCGACTTCCTGGATGTATGCACTATTGTCTTCGATGATTATCTACATTAATTTCAGTTGGTGATTCTGCCTCTTGTTATACATGTTATAATAGATTTTCTATAATATTTTCTACTTGAAAAACATCAGTGGATGGTTCATATACTTCTTCAACATCCTCATTTGTATTAACTTCTTGTGCTTCAAAGTCTGTGGTCATATTAGCTTCTTTTCCATGTGTATTTTTTTGTTTCGTAGGTTCTTCTTTGTTACCAATATGTTCTGGGGCTATCCTTTAAGAAGTAGCATGCTTGTTGCGACTTGCAAGCACTATCGTCTTCTCTAATGTTCTATAAAGGATCAAACTAGTTCCTATGTACAATTCCTTCTGCCAACTTTGAAGTAGATGGTTTGCGTTATTATTTTTTTGCGTTCTTATAAGTTTTTTCCGATATTGATTTGCTTTGTCTTGATTTAAATGGATGCAGTATTTCCTGGCCTACTATTATTGTTCTCTTTAGGCTGTAATGTAATACGTCTAGTATACCAAAACAGAGACTAATCAATAATAAACTTGTCTCATAAGTTTACAAATTAGATTTCCACTACTTTGGAATTCTGTATTAGCTATTTTTTAACAATAAGTATGTTGTAATTAATTATAACAAAAAATTAACAACTATAGTAATAATAACTATAGTGATAAATCAAACGTTATACTATTTAAAGAAATAGTACAACGTAGAAACGAAAATGGTGTGTGTATATATATAAATCAACTAGAAATCTAACCGGTTGGAGAAGGAAATTTTGTCTGAGGCTTGTCGGAACAATTTCCTTAATACTTTATTCAAAGTCTCTTAAGATACAACATACGTAAGTTGCTCAAGATCGTGATGTGTATGATCCTCTATATGATAGGACTGATTATGATTTTAAGAAAATAAAGATAAAGAAGAGATAATTCGGTTTTAAAATCAAGTGAGGAAAGTGATCTAGTTTTATCCTTATTTATAGTCGAATTCCCAATGGCTACACCTGTTGAGAAAAGTAGTATCCCTTCATTTGCAACATCAAAAAGTGTTACTGTTCGCAACAGTCGCGTCCACTCATTTGCAACGCCAAAAAATGTCAATGTTCGCAACAGTCGCGTCCTTTTGTTTGCAACGCCAAACAATGTTACTGTTTGCAACAGTCGCGTCCATCGTTTGCAACGCCAAAAAATGTTACCGTTTGCAATAGTCGCATCGTTCGTTTGCAACGGTTCAAAACTGTTGCTTTTCGTTGTAATGATCATCTGCGACAGTCGTGTCTCTTTACAGTTTGCAATGGTCACAACTGAAAATCCATATCTATTTAAACACACTTTTGTTTTAAAATCAGTCCATTTTTTAGGTAGCACAAATATATGACATAGCCTAATTTTATTGGACCCACATCCGCAGCCGCACCCGACCCGGCCCAGTTCAGTTAGTCGGTCAGATGGGGGGCATCGCGCGCGTGCGTTAGTCCATAGCCATATAGGTCCTCCCCCTCGCACAAAATTACCCAACCCTAAGGGCCAATATAGGGATTGGGAGTGCACTATATAAATAAAAAAATGAACTTATTTTTGGCAATGTGGGATGTATCCCATTCACTATTTTTGAGAATTCTAACAACCCCTCACATGAGTGACGATATATGTCTCCCCCACACTGTGTAATATCACACAATTCATATGAAAATATTGCTATATCGACGATAAGTAGATATTTCATTTTGAACTTTTCCTATTTAAAAATTATCGGATATACTTGGCTAATCGGTGAATTATTTCATCTTGAACCGTCAGCCGTTATTATATAACCAGACAATAAGCTTTAAAAAGCATTATTTCCTTCACATCCAATCTCTTGGTTGTGTTCATTTTGGTCCTGAACAATTTTTGGCTCTGCGAGTGTTTTTTAGAGAAAAAACCTTTAATATTCTCATAGAGCCGACCCAGCTCACACTAACGTAGGTGATCACAATCATTAAGAGTATCCTACATATACCCCATTTGTTATTTCCAAGATATGGTCATCATTAAAAAATATAGTTTTATCCCTTTAATATTTCTGTAGGCATGCATTTATATTGTGCACCATAGGAATGGAGTAGGACTATGTCCAAAAAAATACATTACATCTTGATTTACTCAGAACCGGTTTGCCTATTGATCCTAGGCCATGGGATCTCCAACAGCTAGGATAGGTTTCTGTATAAGACAACTCTTGTTGGTTTAGGGTTTTAAATCCATTCCTCTCGATGCACAGTTAATTTTCTCTCTTGATAAAGCTGTAGTAAATGGATCCGCTAGGTTATCATTTGTTCGCACAAAATCTATGGAAATAGTTACATTTGAGAGTAACTTCCAAATTGTGTTATGGCATCGACGAATCTGTCATGAATTTCCATTATATACAAAGTTTTGCGCTCTGCTTAATGCTGCTTGGTTATCACATTGTATGCATATGGCTAGTATGGGTTTAGGACAAAATGGAGTATCTTCTAAAACGTGATGAAGCCATTCTGTTTCTTTGCTTGCTTTATCT
Source organism: Allium cepa (assembly GCA_030765085.1). Lineage (NCBI taxonomy): Eukaryota > Viridiplantae > Streptophyta > Magnoliopsida > Asparagales > Amaryllidaceae > Allium > Allium cepa. The sequence continues at coordinate 69,206,260 of CM060935.1, forward strand.
AAAGCGATGAACTCCGATATCATAGTGGAGCGAGCTATGCATGTTTGTTTAGTAGATTTTCATGACACTGCTGCCCTTGCTAAGGTAAATACATAACCACTCAATTTTGATTCCTTTGAATCAGCAATCCAGTTTGCATAACTATATCCTTCTAAGGCGGCATGATATTTTTCATAATGTAAGGAATAGTTTGTGGTATTTTTTAAATATCCAAGCACTCTCATTAGTGCTTTCCAGTGTTCCTTCCCTGGGTTGATTGTATACCTGCTTAATCGACTTATTGCATAAGCTATATCTGGTCTTGTGCAATTCATAAGATACATGAGACATCCTATTACATGAGAGTATTCAAGTTGTATTACACTCTCATTAGTGTTTTTATGCGGTACTTCCGATGGATTATACGCCGTTCGTACTCCTTTAATTCCAAAATTTTGAAATTTTTCTATCACTTATTCTATATAATGTGACTGAGATAATTCAATTCCATTAGGTGTTCGCATTATTTTGATTCCTAAAATAACATCTGCAACTCCTATGTCTTTCATATCGAAATTGTTGATTAACATCTGCTTAGTGGTCTTTATTACCTTAGTATTTGGACCGAAGATTAGCGCGTCTATGTATAGACAAATCATCATGTATGATTGTCCAATTTGTTTGTAATAAACACATTTATCACATTCATTTATACGAAAACCATTATTCATTCTGACACTATCAAATTTTGCGTGCCATTATTTTAGAGCTTGTTTTAGTCTGTATAATGATTTGACTAATCTACATACTTTGTTTTCATTCCCTTTGGATATAAAACCCTCAGGTTGCACCATGTAAATCTCCTCATCGAGATTTCCATTTAAGAATGTCGTCTTCACATCCATTTGATGAATCTATAGATTATAGATGGATGCAATTGCTATTAACATTCTTATAGAGGTTATTTGTGTTACTGGTGAATATGTATAGAAGAAGTCCATACCTTCTTTTTGACGATATCCTTTGGCTACCAATTTTGCTTTGTATTTGTCGATGGAGCCATCCTGTTTCATATTCATTTTGAAGATTCATTTACAACCAATTGTTTTATTCCAGGTGGAAGATCAACTATTTCCCAAGTTTTATTACTCAGAATTGAATCAATTTCACTTTGGATTGCTTCTTTCCAACATGAGGATTCAAAAGATGATATTGCTTCCTTGTACGTTTGAGGTTCGTTTTCTAACATATATGCTAGAAATTCCAAATCAAATGTCTTGGAAGTTCTTGACCTTACGCTTCTTCTTGGTTCAACTTTCTCAGTTTCACGATGAGTTTCATCTTCTTGTGATTTACTCAATTCTTCTCTTGTCCTTTTGAGGACATTATTTCCTTTATTTCTTTTGTGCGGAAACACATCTTCAAAGAATGATGCGTCTCTTGATTTCATGATTGTATTTACATGAATATAAGTTATATTAGACTTGAATACTAAAAAACTGTAGGCACTACTATTTTGGGCTGGCCCTAAATAGTAACAATCTACTATTTTTGGTCCAAGTTTGACTTTCTTGTGAGGCGAAACTAGAACTTTTACCAAGCACCACCACACTTTGATGTATTTAAAACTTGGTATGTGTTCTTTCCATAATTCATATGGAATTGTTCTTGTTTTATTGTGAGGAACCTGGTTTAATATGTAATTAGACATATTTAAAGGTTCCCCCTATAAGTTCGTCGGTAGACCAGAAGTTAAGAGCATTGCATTAATCATATCTTTTAATGTTCTGTTCTTTCTTTCGGCTATACCATTTTGTTTCGGTGTGCTATTGTTTGATGAATTATACCATTTTTGGCACATAATTGTTTAAATGATGATTCATATTCTCTACCTCGACCAGATCTCAATATCTTGATCTTTTTATTAAACCTATTTTCTACTTCAGCTTTGTACTTCATAAACGATGTAATTGCTTCATTCTTCCTATTTAAAAGATATACAAAGCAATATCGTGTATAATCATCATTAAATGTAATAAAGTTCTTTTTCCCACCTCTCGTAGGTAATGATTTGAAATCACATAAACCGGTATAAGCCAAACCTAGTGGTTCGGTGCTTCTATCAACTGTATGAAATGGTTTTTTGACCATTCTTGCTTCTACGCATGTTTCACATTTGTAGTTTTTATCTACTTGGAATTTTGGAATTACTCCCAAGTTTGATAGTTTTTTCATTTTTCGGAAATTTATGTGTCCTAATCTATCATGCCATAGTAAAAGTTCGTCCTTAAGCAAATATGGAACTTCAATTTTATTAATAGCATAATCAGAATACATAGTTTTATTGCCAACGATGGCTACATTTGCCTTAAATACGCCATCATATAAATATTCCCTTCTTATATACATTCTAGCTTTGGAGAACCATCTTGTCTGATTCAAAGACCATTTTGAATCCTTTCGTTGATAGCACTAAACCAGAGATGAGATTCTTGCGTATGTCTGAAACGTGGAGCACGTCATTCAACTTGATAGTTTCTTCAGAAGTAAAATTGAGGATTACTATGCCACTGCCTTCAATCATGGAAACTGCAGAAATACCCATATAGAGTTTTTCTTCATAATCGTACTTTGGTATGTAGAAAACATTGATTTTTCAGAGCAAATATGACGAGTAGCATCTGTGTCCACCCATCATTGGTTAGGGCTCTGAACCAAATTGCATTCAGATATAACTATTGAAAAATTAGACTTGTCTACTTCCTTGTTGCCCACCATATTTGCCTCTCAGTTGCGTTCCTTCTTGTGTCTGTAATCTCTAGCGGCGTGTCCTGCTTGTCCACAAACCCAACACTCGCCATTAAACTTCTTGGTTCTCCTGTTGTCTTTGGGTTTGTTTTCAGGCGCTTTTCTACTCTGCGGGAATTTCTTCTTCTTTTTTTCTAGAAACGACCTTTGTTCTTTGACTCTTCTGCCACAATGCCTCTTCGCTTTGTTATGTCATTCCTTGGTTATCAGACTCAATTTTTAGTCTGATAATAAGATCTTAATCTCCTTTTTTTATGTTCCAAATAATTGCGGTAGAGTTTCCAAGATTGGGTAATTTTCATGTTATCACTTCAACAAGGAAGGACTTTCCAATTCTATATCCTTCTGCTTCAAGTTCATGAATTATGAGTTGGACTTCTTGCACTTGACTAATTATGGATTTGGAGTCAACCATTTTGTATTCCATAAACTTGTCTACGATAAACTTCTTCAAAGTGACATTCTACGTTTTGTGTTTATGTGCAAGTGCAGTCCATAAGGATTTTACTGTCTAGTGTGGCTGATATACATTATATAGTACTTTATCCAGACAATTCGAAATTTAGTTTCGGAACAGGAAATCTGAATGCTTCCATGAGTCAATTCCGAGAAAAACAACCGCATCTTTTTCTCTAGTTTTTTCGTCTTTAGGCCTTGGTTCATCATCCTCGATGCACTTCTGCAGCCCTAGCGTGGTGAGATAAAACAACATTTGATTTTTCCATATTATAAAGTTATCACCATCTCCTTTGAACGGATCAGGCCTGTTGTGAGTAGTAGCCTTTGTTGATAGTTCAACTGTTGCCATCTCGGTTTTAGTGAAAACATGAAAGTCTTAAAATGTAACACGTCTAGTATACCAAAACAGATACTAATCAATAATAAACCCATCTCACAAGTTTACAAATTAGATTTCCACTACTTTGGAATTCTGTATTAGCTATTTTTTAACAATAAGTATGTTGTAATTAATTACATCAAAAACTAACAACTATAGTAATAATAACTACAACGATAAACCAAACGTTATACTATTTAAAGAAATAGTACAACGTAGAAATGAAAATGATATATATATATATTAGAAATCTAACCGGTTGAAAAAGGAAATTTCGTCTGAGGTTTGTTGTAACAATTTTCTTAAGACTTTATTCATAGTCTCCCAAGATACAACAGACATAAGTTGCTCGTGATCGTGATGTGTATGATTCTCTATGTGATAGGACTGATTATGATTTTAAGAAAATGAAGATCAAGAAGAGATTATTAAAATTGAGTGAGGAAATTGATCAGGTTTCCTCCTTATTTATAGCCAAATTCCCATTGGCTACACCCATTGAGAAAAGTAGCACCCTTCATTTGCAACGCCAAAAAGTGTTACTGTTCAGGCATCCGTTCTTTTGCAACGCCAAAAATGTTACTATTTGCAACAATCGCGTCCGTACGTTTGTAACGCCAAAAAATGTTACTATTTGCAACAGTCGCGTCTGTTCATTTGCAACAGTTCAGAACTATTGCTTTTCGTTGTAACGATCATCTGCAACAGTTGCGTCTCTTCATCAGTTTGCAATGATCACAACCGTTGGAAAATCCGTATCTATTTAAACACATTTCTGTTTTCAAATTATTCCATTTTTTAGGTAGCAAAATATATGACACAACCCAATTTTATTGGAACCGCATCTACACCAGCACCCGACCCGGTTCGGTCGGACGAATGGGTAGCGGCGTGCGAGCGTGTGTTAATCCATGGCCATATAGGTCCTTGCCCTCGCACAAAATTACCTGACCCTAACGGCCAATATAGGGATTGAGAGTACATTATATAAACAAGAAAATCGACTTATTTTTGGCGATGTGGGATATATCTCATTCACTATTTCTAAGAGTTCTAACAATCCTCTACATGAATTATGATATATGTCTCCCCACACAAGGTGTAATATAACACAGTTCATATGAAAATAATGCTATATCGAGGATAAGTAGATATTTCACTTTGAACTTTCCCTATTAAACTTATCGGATATACTTGGCTAATGGTGAATTATTTCATCTTGAACCGTTAGCCGTTATTGTATAACCAGACAATAAGCTTTACAAAGCATTATTTCCCTTCACATCCAATCTCTTGGTTGTGTTCATTTTGGTCCTGAATAATTTTTGGTTTTGTAAGTGTTTTTTAGAGAACAAAAGCCTTTAATATTACATAGAGCCAACCCATCTCACACTAACATCGGTGATCACAACCATTAAGAGTATCCTACATTTGACCCACTTATTATTTTTAAGATATGATCATCATTAAAAAGCATAGTTTTATCCTTTTAATACTTCTGTAGGCATGCATTTATATTGTGCACCATAGGAATGGAGTAGGACTAAGTCCAAGCAAATGCATTACGTCTTTTAAACCCATTTCCAAGCAAATGCAAATTGATCCTAGTCCGTAGGATCTCCAGTCGCTAGGATAGGTTTCCGTATAAGACAACTATTGTTGGTTTAGGCTTTTAAAACCATTTTCCTCGATGCACGGTTAATTTTCTCTCCTGATAAACCTTAAGCAAATAGATCCGCTAGGTTATCATTTGTTCGCACATAATCTATGGAAATAGTTCCATTTAAGAGTAACTGCCTAACTGTGTTATGGCGTCGACAAATGCATCGTGACTTTCCATTATACATAAAGTTTTGCGATCTGCTTAATGCTGCTTGGTTATCACAGTGTATGCATATGGCCAGGCCAAAACGGAATATCTTCTAAAAAGTGACGAAGCCATTCTTCATCTTCGCCTGCTTTATCTAAAGCGATGAACTCCGATTCCATTGTGGATCGAGCTACGCATGTTTGTTTAGTAGATTTCCATGACACTACAGCCCCTGCTAAGGTAAATACATAACCACTCGTGGATTTTGACTCCTCTAAATCAGCAATCCAGTTTGCATCACTATATCCTTCTAAGATGGTAGGATATTTTCCATAATGTAATGAATAGTTTATGGTTTTTTTAAATATCCAAGCTCTCTCATTAGTGCTTTCCAATGTTCCTTCCCTGGGTTGCTTGTATACCTGCTTAATCGACTTACTGCGTAAGCTATATCTGGTCTTGTGCAATACATGAGATACATGAGACATCCTATTAAACGAGAGTATTCCATTTGCATTACACTCTCATTAATGTATTTATGCAGTACTTCCGATGAATTACACGACATTCGTACTCCTTTAATTCCATAATTCTGAAATTTTTCAAACACTTTTTCTACATAATGTGACTGAGATAATTCAATTCCATTAGGTGTTCTTATTATTTTGATTCCCAAAATAACATCTGAAACTCCTAAGTTTTTCATATCGAAATTGTTGATTAACATCTGCTTAGTGGTCTCTATTACCTTAGTATTTGGACCGAAGATTAGCATATCGTCTACGTATAGATAAATCATCACGTATGATTGTCCAATTTATTTGTAATAAACACATTTATCACATTCATTTATACGCAAAACCATTTTTCATCATGACACTAACAAATTTTGTATGCCATTTTTTTGAGCTTCTTTTTGTCTGTATAATGATTTGACTAATCTACATACTTTGTTTTCTTTCCCTTTGGATATAAAACCCTCAGGTTGCTCCATGTAAATCTCCTTATTGATATTTCCATTTAAGAAAGCCGTCTTTACATCCATTTGATGAATCTTTAGATTATAGATGGATGCAATTGCTATTAACATTCTTATAGAGGTTATTCGTGTTACTGGTGAATAACACCTTCTTTTTGACGATATCCTTTGGCTACCAGTCTTGTTTTGTATTTGTCGATGGAGCCATCTGGTTTCATCTTCTTTTTGAGGATCCATTTACAACCAATTGGTTTTATTCCAGGTGGAAGATCAACTATTTCCCAAGTTTTATTATTCGGAATTGAATCAACTTCACTTTGGATTGCTTCTTTCCAACATGAGGATTCAGAAGATGATATTGCTTCCTTGTACGTTTTAGGTTCGTATTCGAACATATATGTTAAAATTTTCGAACCAAATGTCTTGGAAGTTCTTGCCCTTAAGCTTCTTCTTGGTTTAACTTTCTCAATTTCACGATGAGTTTCATCTTCGTATGATTTACTAAATTCTTCTCTTGTCCTTTTGGTGACATTATTTACTTCATTTCTTTTGTGCGGAAGCACATCTTCAAAGAATGTGGCATCTACTGATTCCATGATTGTATTTACATGAATACTGGTTATATCAAACTTGAATACCAAAAATCTGTAGGCACTACTATTTTGGGCTGGCCCTAAATAGTAACAATCTACTGTTTTTGGTCCAAGTTTGACTTTCCAGCGCGGCGGAACTGGAGTTTTGCCAAGCACCCCCAAACTTTGAGGTATTTAAAACTTGGTATGTGTCCTTTCCATAACTCATATGGAATTCTTCCAGTTTTATTGTAAGGAACCTTGTTTAATATGTGATTAGACATATTCAAGGCTTCCCACCCCAAGTTCATTGGTAGGCCAGAACTTAAGAGCATTGCATTATCATATCTTTTCATGTTCTATTCTTTCTCTTGGCTATACCATTTTGTTGTGGTGAATATGGTGTTGTTGTTTGATGAATTATACCATTTTCGGTATAGAATTGTTCAAATGGTGATTCATATTCTCCACCTCGATCACGTCTCAATATCTTGATCTTTTTATTTAACTGATTTTCTACCTTAGTTTTGTACTTCATAAACGATGTAATTGCTTGATCCTTACTATTTAAAGATATACATAGCAGTATCATGTATAATCGTCAATAAAGGTAATAAAGTACCTTTTCCCACCTCTTGTAGGAATGATTTGAAATCACATAAATCTCTATGAATCAAACCTATTGGTTCGGTGCTTCTATCAACTTTATGAAATGGTTTTTCGACCATTTTTGCTTCTACGCCGTCTCACATTTATAGTTCTTATCTACTTGGAATTTTGGAATTAATTCCAAGTTTGATAGTTTTTTCATTTTTCGGAAATTTATATTTCTTAATCTATCATGCCATAGTAAAATTTCGTGCTCAAGCAAATAAGAAACTTCAATTTTATTAACAGCATAATCATAATACATTATTTTTATTGCCGACAATGTCTAAATTTCCTTAAATAGGCCATCATATAAATATCCCCTTCCTATATACATTCTAGCTTTGGACAGAACCATCTTGTCTGACTTGAAGACCATTTTGAATCCTTTCTTTGATGGTACCGGAGCAGAGTTGAGATTCTTGCGTATGTTTGGAACGTGGAGCAAGCCATTCAACTTGACAGTTTTTCCACAAGTAAATTTGAGGATTACTTTGCCACTGCCTTCGATCATGGAAACTGCAGAATTACCATATAGAATTTTCTTTCCTAATCGAATTTCTGGTATGTAGAAAACATGGATTTGTTAGAGCAAACATAACGAGTAGCGCCTATGTCCATGCATCATTGGTTAGGGTTGTGAACCAAATTGCATTCAGATATAACCGCTGAAAAATTAGAATCATCTACTTCCATATTATCCACCATATTTGACCTTGAGTTGCGTTCCTTCTTGTTCTATAGTCTCTAGCCGCGTGCCCTGCTTTTTCACAAACCCAACACTCGCCATTAAACATCTTGATTTGTTTGTTGTCTTTGGTTTTTCAGGCGCTTTTCTCTTCTATGGGAATTTCTTCTTCTTGTTTTTTTCTCGAAATTCCCTTTGTTCTTTGATTCTTCTACCACAAATGCCTCTTCGCTTTGTTTTGTTAGTTCGCGGTTATCAGACTCAATTTTTAGTTCGACAATAAGATCCTCTAAGGAATTCTCCTTTTTCTTGTGTTTCAGATAATTGCGATAGTCTTTCCAAGATGGTGGTAATTTCCCTGTTATCACTTCAACAAGGAAGGATTCTCCAACTTTATGTCCTTCTACTTCAAGTTCATGAAATATGAGTTGGACTTCTTGCACTTGACTAGTTACGGATTTGGAGTCAATCATTTTGTATTCCATAAACTTATCTACGATGAACTTCTTCAAACTGCCATTCTGGTTTTGTACTTATATGCAAGTGCAGTCCATAAGGATTTTGCTGTTTGGTGTGGCTGATATAATTTATATAGTACTTTATCCAAACAATTCAAAATGTAATTTCGACACAGGAAGTCTGAATGCTTCTATGAGTCAATTTCGAGAAAAACAGCCGCATCTTTTTCTCCAGTTTGTCCTTCTTTAGGCTTTGGTTCGTCCTCCTCGATACACTTCTGCAGCCCTACGTGGTGAGATAAAACTGCATTTGATTTTGCCATGTTATGAAGTCATCACTATCTCCTTTGAACGGATCAGACCTATTGTGAATAGTAGCCTTTGTTGATAGTTCAACTGTTGCCATCTCTGTTTTAGTGAAAATATGAAAGTTTTAAGATGTAATGCGTCTAATATACCAAAATAGAGACTAATCAATAATAAACTCGTCTCACAAGTTTATAAATTAGATTTATACTACTTTGGAATTCTGTTTTAGCTATTTTTAACTATAAGTATGTTGTAATTAATTAGAACAACAAATTAACAACTATTGCAATAATAACTATAGCGATAAATCAAATGTTATACTATTTAAATAAATAGTACAACGTAGAAACAAAAATGATATATATATATAAATCAACTAGAAATCTAATCGGTTGAAGAAGGAAATTTCGTCTGAGGCTTACCGTAACAATTTCCTTCAGACTTTATTCAAAGTCTCCCAAGATACAAGAGACGTAAGTTGCTCAAGATCATGATGTGTATGATCCTCTACGTGATAGGACTGATTATGATTTTAAGAAAATGAAGATATAGAACAGAAAATTTGGTTTTAAAATTAAGTGAGGAAAGTGATCAAGGTTCCTCCTTATTTATACCCGAATTCCCAATGGATACACCCTTGAGAAAAGTAGCATCCCTTCATTTGTAACGTCAAAAAGTGTTACTGTTCGTAACAGTCGCATCCGTTCGTTTGCAACGCTAAAAATGTTACTGTTTGCAACTGCCGCGTCCGTTCGCTTGCAATGTCAAAAAGTGATACTGTTTGCAACAGTCGCGTCCGTTCGTTTGCAACGGTTCAGAACTGTTGCTTTTCGTTGTAACGGTCATCTGCAACAGTCGCGTCCGTTCGTTTGCAACGGTTCAGAACTGTTGCTTTTCGTTGTAACGGTCATCTGCAACAGTCGCATCTCTTTATCAGTTTGCAACGGTCACAACCATTAGAAAATCCATATCTATTTAAACATAATTCTGTCTTAAAATCAATCCATTTTTTAGGTAGCAAAAATATATGACACAGCCCAATTTTATTGGACCCGCAATCGCATCCGCAGCCGCACCCGACCCGATAAGACCCGGTTCGGTCGGTCGGTCAGACGGACGGGCGACGGCGCGCACATGTGTTAGTCCGTGGCCATATAGGTCCCCCCTCTCGCACAAAATTACCTGACCCAAAGTGCCAATATAGAGATTGAGAGTACATTATATAAACAAGAAAATTGACTTATTTTTGACGATGTGAGTTATATCTCATTCATTATTTTTTAGAATTCTAACAATCCCCAATATGAATGACGATATATGCCTCCCCCACACAAAGGGTTATATCATACAGTTCATATGAAAATAATGCAATATTGAGGATAAGTAGATATTTCACTTTGAACTTTCCCTAGTTAAAACTTATTGGATATAATTGGGTAATCGGTGAATTATTTCATCTTGAACCGTCAGCCGTTATTGTATTACCAGACAATAAGCTTTACAAAGCATTATTTCCCTTCGCATCCAATCTCTTGGTTGTGTTCATTTTCGTCCTGAATAATTTTTGGTTCTACGAATGTCTTTTAGAGAACAAAAGCCTTTAATATTCTCATAGAGCCGACCCAGCTCGCACCAACATAGGTGATCACAACAATTAAGAGTATCCTACATATATCCCACTTGTTATTTTCAAGATATGGTCATTATTAAAAAAACATAGTTTTATCCTTTTAATACTTCTGTAGGTATGCATTTATATTGTGCACCATAGGAATGGAGTAGGACTAAGTCCAAACAATTGCAGTACGTCTTGAGTAATTCAGAACTGGTTTGCCTATTGATCCTAGCCTGTTGGATCTCCAGTCGCTAGGATAGATTTTCGTATAAGACAACTCTTGTTTGTTTAGGCTTTTAAACCCATTCCCCTCGATGCGCGGTTAATTTTCTCTCTTGATAAACTTTTAGTTCGCTAGGTTTTCATTTGTTTGCACATAATCCATGAAAATAGTTCCATTTGAGAGTAACTGCCTAACTATGCTATGACATCGATGAATGTGTCGTGACTTTCCACTATACATAAATTTTTGAGCTCTGTGTAATGATGCTTGGTTATCACAGTGTATGCATATGGCTTGTACGGGTCTAGGCCAAAACGGAATATCTTCTAAAAAGTGACGAAGCCATTCTGCTTCTTCGACTGCTTTATCTAAAGCGATGAACTCCAATTCCATAGTGGATTGAGCTATGTATGTTTGTTTAGTAGATTTCCATGACACTGCTGCCTCTGCTAAGTTAAATACATAACCACTCGTTGATTTTGATTCCTCTAAATCAACACTCTAGTTTGCATCACTATATCCTTCTAAGACAACATGATATTTTCCATAATGTAAGGAATAGTGTGTGGTATTTTTTAAATATCCAAGCACTCTCATTAGTGCTTTCCAGTGTTTCTTCCTTGGGTTGCTTGTATAACTGCTTAATCGACTTACTACATAAGCTATATCTGGTCTTGTGCAATATATGAGATACATGAGACATCCTATTACACGAGAGTATTCCAGTTACATTACACTCTCATGAGTGTTTTTATGCAGTACTTATGATGGATTATACGGTGTTCGTACTCCTCTAATTCCAAAATTTGGAAATTTTTCAGTCACTTTTCTACATAACGTGACTGAGATAATTCAATTGCATTAGGTGTTCTTATTATTTTCATTCTCAAAATAACATTTGCAACTACTAAGTCTTTCATATTGAAATTGCTGATTAACATGTGCTTAGTGGTCTCTATTATCTTAGTATTTGGATCAAAGATTAGCATATTGTCTATGCATAGACAAATCATCAAGTATGATTGTCCAATTTGTTTGTAATAAACATATTTATCACATTCATTTATACGAAAACCATTTTTCATCATGACAGTACCAAATTTTGCGTGCCATTGTTTTAGAGCTTGTTTTAGTCTGTATAATGATTTAACTAATCTACATACTTTGTTTTCATTCCCTTTGGATATAAAACCCTCAGGTTGCTCCATGTAAATCTCCTCTCGAGATTTACATTTAAGAATGTCATCTTTACATCCATTTGATTAATCTGTAGATTATATATGGATGCAATTGCTATTAATATTCTTATAGAGGTTATTTGTGTCAATGGTGAATAGGAATCGAAGAAGTCTACACCTTCTTTTTGACGATATCCTTTGGCTACCAATCTTGCTTTGTATTTTTCGATGGAGCCATCTGGTTTCATCTTCTTTTTGAAGATCCATTTACAACCAATTGGTTTTATTCCAAGTGGAAGATCAACTATTTACCAAGTTTTATTACTCAAAATTGAATCAATTTCTTTTTGGATTGCTTCTTTCCAAAATGAGGATTCAGAAGATGATATTGCTTCCTTGTACATTTGAGGTTCGTGTTCTAACATATATGTTGAAAATTCCGAACCAAATGTCTTGGAAGTTCTTGCCCTTACGCTTCTTCTTGGTTCAACTTTCTCAGTTTCACGATGTGTTTCATCTTCGTGTGATTTACTTAATTCTTCTCTTGTCCTTTTTAGGGACATTATTTCCTTCATTTTTTTTGTGCGGAAATACATCTTCATAGAATGAGGCATTTCTTGATTCCATGATTGTATTTACATGAATTTCAGTTATATCAGATTTGAATAATAAAAATCTGTAGGCACTACTATTTTAGGCTGGCCCTAAATAGTAAACAATCTACTGTTTTTGGTCCAAGTTTGACTTTCTTGGGAGGCGAAATTGGAACTTTTTCCAAGCACCCCCACACTTTGAGGTATTTAAAATTTGATGTGTGTCCTTTCCATAACTCATATGGAATTGTTCATGTTTTATTGTGAGGAACCTTGTTTAATACGTGATTAGACATATTTAAGGCTTCCCCTCACAAGTTCGTCGGTAGGCCAGAAGTTAAGAGCATCGCATTAATTATATATTTTAATGTTCTATTCTTTCTCTTAGCTATACCATTTTTTCGTGGTGAATATGGTGCTGTTGTTTGATGAATTATACTATTTTTGACACAAAATTGTTCAAATGGTAATTCATATTCTCCACCTCGATCTGATCTCAATATCTTAATCTTTTTATTCAACTGATTTTCTATCTCGGCTTTGTGCTTCATAAATGATGTAATTGCATCATCCTTGCTATTTAAAAGATATACATAGCAATATCGTGTATAATTATCAATAACGGTAATAAAGTACCTTTTCCCACCTCTTGTAGAAAATGATTTGAAATCACATAAATCAGTATGAACCAAACTTAGTGGTTCGGTGCTTCTATCAATTGTATGAAATGGTTTTTTGACCATTTTTGCTTCTACGCATGTTTCGCATTTGTAGTTTTGATCTACTTGGAATTTTGGAATTAATCCCATGTTTGATATTTTTTTTCATTTTTTGGACATTTATGTGTCATAATCTATCATGCCATAGTAAAATTTCGTGCTCAAGCAAATAAGAAACTTCAATTTTATTAATAGCATAATCAGAATACATAGTTTTACTGTCGACAACGGCAACATTTGCCTTAAATATGCCATCACATAAATATCCCTTTCCTATATACATTCCAACTTTGGACAAAACCATCCTGTCTAACTCGAAAACCATCTATTCCTTTCTTTGATAGCACTGCACCAAAGATGAGATTCTTGCGTATGTCTGGAATGTGGAGCACGTCATTCAACTTGACAATTTTTCCAGAAGTAAACTTGAGCATTACTGTGCCACTTACTTCGATCATGGAAACTGCAGAATTACCTATATATATTTTTTCTTCCTGATCGAATTTCTGATATGTAGAAAATATGGATTTCTTAGAGCAAGCATGACGAGTAGCGCCTGCGTCCACCCACATTGGTTAGGGTTCTAAACCAAATTGCATTCAGATATAACTGTTGAAAAATTAGACTCGTCTACTTTCATGTTATCCACCATATTCGCCTTTGAGTTGCGTTCCTTCTTGTGTCTGCAATCTCTAGCGACATGTCCTGTTTTTCCACAAACCCAACACTCGCCAGTAAACTTCTTGGTTCGTTTGTTGTCTTTGGGTTTATTTTCAGGTGCTTTTCTCTTATGCAGGAATTTCTTCCTCTTGTTTTTCTTTAAATGCCCTTTGTTCTTTGACTCTTCTGCCACAAATGCATCTTCGCTTTTTTTATCACTCCACGATTATCAGACTCAATTTTTGGTCTGACAATAAGATCTTCTAAGGAAATCGCATTTTTCTTATTTTTCAGATAATTGCGTTAGTCTTTTCAGAGTGGTGGTAATTTCCCTATTATCGCTTCAACAAGAAAGGATGCTCCAACTTTATATCCTTCTACTTCAAGTTCATGAATTATGAGTTGGAGTTCTTGCACTTGACTAGTTACAAATTTGGAGTCAACCATTTTGTATTCCATAAACTTATCTACGATGAACTTATTCAAACCGACATTCTGCATTTTGTATTTATGTGCAAGTGTAGTCCATAAAGATTCTTATGTCTGTTGTGGCTGATATACTTTATATAGTACTTTATCCAGACAATTCAGAATGTTGTTTGGGCACAGAAAGTATGAATGCTTCCATGAGTCAATTTCAAGAAAAACAGCCGCATCTTTTTCTCTAGTTTGTCCTTCTTTAGGCTTTGGTTCATCCTTCTCGATGCACTTCTACAGCCCTAGCATGGTGAGATTAAACAGAATTTGATTTTGTCATATTATGAAGTCATCATCATCTCTTTTGAACGGATCAGGCCTGTTGTGATTAGTAGCCTTTGTTGATAGTTCAACTGTTGAAATCTCTGTTTTAGTGAAAATAGGAAAGTCTTAAGATGTAATATGTCTAGTATACCAAAATAGAGACTGATCAATAATAAACTAGTCTCACAAGTTTACAAATCAGATTTCCACTACTTTGAAATTCTGTATTAGCTATTTTTTAACAATAAGTATGTTGTAATTAATTACAACAACAAACTAACAACTATAGTAATAATAACTATAGCGATAAATCAAACGTTATACTGTTTAAAGAAATAGTAAAACATAGAAACGGAAATTTTATATATATATATATATATATATATATATATAAGTCAACTAGAATCTAACAGGTTGAAGGAAATTTCGTCTGAGTCTTTTCGTAACAATTTCCTTAAGACTTTATTCAAAATCTTCCAAGATACAACAAACGTAAGCTGCTCGAGATCGTGATGTTTATGATCCTCTATGTGATAGGACTAATTGCGATTTTAAGAAAATGAAGATAAAGAAGAGATAATTCGGTTCTAAAATTGAGTAAGGAAAATGATCAGGTTTTCTCCTTGTTTATAGCCGAATTCTCAATGGCTGCACCCATTGAGAAAATTAGCATCCCTTCATTTGTAACGCCAAAAATGTTACTGTTCACAACAGTCGTGTCCGTTCGTTTTCAACGTCAAAAAATATTACCGTTTGCAACAGTCGCGTCCGTTCATTTTCAACGCCAAAAAATATTACTGTTTGCAACATTCGCGTCCGTTCCTTTACAGCTGTTTAGAACTGTTGCTTTTCGTTGTAACGGTCATCTGCAGCAGTCGCGTCTCTTCAACAGTTTGCAACGTTCACAACCGTTGAAAAATCCGTATCTATTTAAACACGCTATTTATTTAAAATCAGTGCATTTTTTAGGTAGCGAAAATATATGACACGGCCCAATTTTATTGGACCTGCACCCAACCCGGTTCGGTCGCACGGGCGGCGGCGCGCGCGTGTTAGTTAATGACCATATAGGTCTTTCTCTCGTATAAAATTACATGATTCTAAGGGCCAATATAGAGATTAAGAGTATAAGAAAATGGACTTATTTTTGGTGATGTGTGATATATCTCATTCACTATTTTTGAGAATTCTAACATAGGCTTCCATTGCGGTTTAGGCTTGTAATTGCATTTGTCATTATGCCCAAACACAGAGCAGTAGGCACACTTAAGGGGCTTATAATCAAAGGTAACAAGCACTTGTTTAATTTTTCCATCATAAATAAGTGACCTTGCATATCATGTTAAAGTTCTTTTGGGAACACCTTATTGACGAGGAATCAGGTCCTCTAATTCTTAATGCATTTGATCTCATCATGGACTGCCTTTTAACTTCACAGAAACAAGCTTTTTGTGCTATAATTTTATAAATCAGTGTGGTAGCTGATTTCTTTAAAGATAATTTTCCAACTATTCAAGTTGAATTGCAATATAAGTGTGAGATCACCATCCTTAAATCAAAATGTGCAACCCATAATTAAATACATCAGGCTTGGTTAAAATTGTTTCTTAGAGAGTAGAGTTACCAAATGGATGTAAATTGGTCACCGTGATGCGAATCTGAAATATGATGTTGCAGGGGAGAAGGTTACTGATTTTAGTTCATTTCATCAAGTTTAAAAAAGGAAAGAAAAAAAATCCAAAAGGGAAATAAACCTGTATGGATGCTTCATGTTTTATAAATGTGGCTTAGCACACTAATTCCATGCTAGTATGCTCATCCATACAGGTTTATTTCTCTACCACTATATCACTTACTGACAGCTAGCGAAAGCCGCGTTTTTTAACCATCGCTGGCCGTCGCCTTGTACTGTCGCAAATCGAACCGTTCTAGTAGTGCTGGATTTTAAATTTATTTGTGTCGGATGCTTCCTATTCAATACATGAGATTTAAAATCTATAAGAATTCATGGATGTTGTTTTGAAAACCATGTGACAAAATTCTGAATTTTCATGTACATGCTTCATCAAGCGCTGATAACCTGTTTGAAATGTTAAATATTAGAATTAAAATATATTTAAGAGGGGCACAGTTAAGAGTTTGATAGTGAATTTTTGTACAGCTACAGTATGAAGACATCATAAATTTAGCTGCATGATGTTAAATGGCTGAAAACAAAGTCAGAAGATGCCTGAACAAAGAGGTAAACGATTATGGAACCCGTGAAAAAAAATTATGGTCTTTATTTTTCTATTTGATTGAATATATGGTACGCTTGCTGCAACTTGAAATGTTGCTTTCTATTTTACTTTAATATGAAATGAGATTGTTAGTATTTTGAGTTTATTACTTTAACGGTTTCACATGCAACACTAATGGTAAGCATGATGCCATAACCATAACAAAATATACGTGGATGCAATTGGCTCAGTTTTACTTATAGGAAATCTAGTGTAGATTTAGTGAAGAGTCTCCATCATAAACTCACAACTCACCCTTTTTATAGCCGTCGAATGCACCAGATTTTGGTGCAGGCATCTATGTATTCATTCATTCTAGGTAAATTAGGAAACACTAGTATGATTATATGAACTGATAAACATGTAAACTTGTGTATATTACAATTTAAACATACAATTATACATAGATTTGTTGACCTCTTTCGTATTTCTTAACTTCCAGTTAAAAAAATATATATATTCAAAAGATATCAAAAGCAACAAATACAAACACCTAAGTTTTATGAGGTTGCAATCAAATTATTGCAAATCATGTCCAAGTGATATCAACCTCTAGCTTTTAGTAATTGTAGTTGGAGGTAAAAGGTGAAATGGACATCAAATGATACTAGATGTCAATCCTGAAGAGGTATTATGATAACATAAATATATACTTTAAGTGCTAAAGTATTATGGTTCAAGGTCTACTTCAATGTCGTTCGGTCTAAATTTTAAATCTTGTGTTATTTTTAGTATGTACTACATATTATGTTAGTTTTAGTATTTTGTAACTATGTGAAGAATATATAAATGATGTGAATACATGAATCTTTTTGACATTTTGAAATATGAATACTTTTTTTGTTATTTTCAGCAAATATGAATGAAGGTGGATATTATTAGTATAATGTTTTGGTTTCAATTGCAAATTAGTTTTAAATTTACATGTGCACTGTAGCAGTATTTACATTTTTTTTTCCTATTTGAATTTTTTTAACAACCGCCAAAAACAATTGCAAAAGACTTTATTGCAACGGATAAAAACAATTGCAAAAGACCCTATTACAACGGACAAAAATAGTTGAAAAAGTCTCTACTGTAGTGAGCAAAAATGGTTGCAAAAGACTTTATTGCAACGGGTAAAACAGTTGCAAAAGACCCTATTGCAACGGGTAAAAGCAGGCGCAGAAGATTCTACTGCAACTTCTGTTTCTAGTTGCAATATCATAGTTTTCAAATAAATGCTACAGTTTTGCAGCTGGCATTGATGGTTGTAAAAGGATTTATTGCAACTGCTTTTTACAGTTGTAAAAAATCACTACCACAATGGTTTTTTTTGCAACTATCATAATCCATTGTAAAATACAATCATCATATTGCAACTTCGTATATTAAGACTGGTGGCTGTCAGTTGCAAAAGACCTATTATAACTGGCATTGCCAGTTGCAAAATGGGTATTTTGCTGTAGTGATAGTCATGTCGGTACAACAAATCACAATCCACATGTCACACTATAATGTCAAATGGTATATACAATATATATAATAGGGAATGTCTACCTCATCCATATTCAACACCAACTACATCATCTCGTCTTGATAGTCCATCAACCTATCGATAGTGTATAAAAATAATGTGGAGAGGGGGTCGGACGTGAAACAAGTTTATCTCATATGTACTACAAAAATACTAATAAAATGTTATTAGTGTCTACTAACACATGTATACATGCCTTAACCTGTTCATGAGCTAGGAAGTATTATCAACACCATGACTTTGTTGACTGCTCGACTTAGGTCATGCCATTATACGCAATACACAATTGTACGCATTATCCATAAGAAAAACTTCCACTTCAATTATATATAAGATATTTTGGCACCTACAATGCATGTGCATATAAAACCTTTATAGAATGGTATGAGATTGTTAAAAAAAAATTTATAGCTTTAATAAGTATAAGTTGAAAATTAGAACAAAAATATATTATTATCATTACATTGAGATGAGTGTTTGAATTTGTGAGCTTATTTGTGATTCAAAATAGTCATTTGAAAATAGATGTTATTTTTGTTTTAAGCGAGATTCGAACTTCTTGCCTCTTATTTGCATATAAGAGCATTTTTGGACTTCCTGGTCGCACCATAAAATTGAATTCTATTCCTATTATCAATAAAGATAAAGATAGGAAAGGAGGAACCAGTAATCTAATACGGTAGTAACTTAGTACCTGCAAGTAATGGAAAATTTCCAACTATAATTGTTAAGTGTCACTATCTACACACACCAAAACTATCCCTGACACTAATTAAATAAGGAGGAAATTTAAATGGTAAAAAATACTCAAAAAACTCACTTCGACCGGTTATGCAAAATTAAGTGAAAAATCAGTCACGTGATTTTGCACCACCGATGAAGCAAATATATAAAAACTAAACCATTGTTTTAAAGCATAGTAATAACTTCCCCTGTTGACAGATTATTCAGAAACTAATGATGTGAGTAAGGCTCCCTTTGATTATTTTTGAACAAATTATTGTTTGAATTAATAGTTTTCTCTATTACCTATCAAAGCATGCAAACTATTTATGTTTGTTATAATTTCATTAAATTCAAGGTTGAATTTATTATAGTCTATATTGATGTTTTTCTAAAATAGAATGCGTTGAACCAAAATTGGCACAACACCCCAAATAGAATATAACGAGTAGATCTAAGTAGCAATAATAGCAAAAACAATTAAAAAACATGAATTTTTATTGTGGTATGGCAAAGTCTATGGTCTACGTCCACTTTAATCTTATTATATGTTGTTTTGTCATGAGTACAAAGGTTCAACAATTTGTTTTCAAGTCTAGAAAAGTAGGAGTAAGCCTATAGGTGACAAGATCCGAGTGACGATAGAACATGAAGAGAATAAAGGCTAAAAAAATCCTTTCATTATTGATCTTAGCTTGCTATTTATAGGAAAATCGATCACTAGAGTTGCCAGAACGCTGAAGACCATGTCAGGATCCAGACCATGAGTATAGGAAGAAGATAAAGTTTCATGCAGCACAAACTATGTCGATACTGATATGAATCATGTCGATACCGAGATCATTTGCCTTGTGCAAATCAATGGTTCTTCCCCTGCTTCATCTCGCTTCCTCAAGTGTTCAAGTCCTAAACACTCTATGCATATACTAGTCGGTACGAAGATGACCTACTTCATTTGGTACTTGTCCTTTTCTATACAACCTTGGAGTTGTTCATGTACTCCTTCATATTTGGGTCGTAAGACAACCACCTTATAATCTTTTCACTTGATCACAACACAATTTCTCAAAATAGCATAAGGAAAATCACTTGGTATTGAGTCTTCTGTCGACCACTCGGTACGAGTTCTTTACTTAGTCACCTTAGGACTTCAAACTTCTAGAGTACCCTTCCTAGGCCATCTTAAGCTTGCCTCTGAGTTCTTGAACCTTTTCGTCTTCATCCTTGATTCACTTAGAGGATGCTTGGTCTATATACTAGATAACACTTGCCTACCAATGTATGCTTTCGTTGGAAATAAAACATGTTTTGGATCAAGACATGTGATATAGAGTCGTTTATATGAGTCTATTGGTCATCCATGAATTACTTTGAAGAGTTGTCACTATTCAAAGAGCATCTATTTAATTGCTTTATATAGTTTGATGAACTTCTTTCTACACCAAGGTCTAGATCCATATCGTCTTGAAGATCGTTCCATGCCTTGTTCAAGTAAGAATTTATCTTCTCCTTCCATTTATTTTTAAAAAAAAATGAGCATTCAATTCTAATTTGTACCGGCTAGGTACCGATATGAATATTTGATTTGAGCATTATATATATTGGGGACTTAGCAATTTTAGGCTTCACTTTTCAATTTTGTTTCATTTCAACACCAATTACTCATTGCCTTTTTGACTTTAGATCTTTAACCGCCTCTTCTCTTATCCTCCAACCCTGTCACCTAGACATCATTGTTCATATCTTAGGCAAACTTCAGCGCCTTAAAGAACTTAGCCTCATTTTCATGTACTTCTTGATTTCCAAATTTAATTTAGTTCATGGTGGGTATCTGAAGGGTGGCGCTGCAATGGCAGCGATGAGGATGTGGTCGGAGTTCATCCATGGTTGAGGAGCATTTGGGCTTTGAATTGTGATTGGATGTCATTCCAATTTCTTGATTACGGTAAAACCTAGGTTGCTCTAGGGTTTAACTAGTGTCTCATTTGAAGCCGACACTATAAACACCTAAGTCAACGTCCTAGTCCTACTTGATGTTAGCTTTGGGTTGCCATCACACTTGCCGCGATTCTTCCATAAGATTCCCTTATCTTTCTGTTATCTCAAGCCCTTACACATTAATGTATTTAGACTACTCCTACCTATGTTCAAACTTCAATAAGATGGTTCTGAAGAATGATCACCTTGAATGCGTTGTGGCACCACAAATGTTCTTATTGCCAAGCATTTCAAGTCACTGCACATTCTTCGTTCCTACAAAGAAGGCTCGCATTACTTCGGATAGCGTTTCCATTATCGTTCACTCCGCGATAACGAGTAAGATCCGACATACATTTCCATCGTGCGATGGAGCTCGTTTGCCAGCACAAGCGGACTATCTATACAAAGTGTTCCGTATACCGTGCTCTAAACACATGATGCACACTCATAGATTGACACTTCACACTACCCCAGTTGAAGTTCAAAATCTGATTGGTCAACACACATAGACATCTGTTGGATTCTATATGCCAACCATTGGGCGCTTATTGGAGTAAAATTCCATAATAAAACATACCTAACCATGTTCACTATCAAGCTTTCCAGTTCAGAGTTACTCATCAATATCCATGTTCCAAAATTATTTATGACCCTTCAACTCCTCCAGAAGCCAGCTCCTCTACTGCTCAGGCCTCTACGTCTACTCCATCCAGAGCTACGTTCGATCTTAACTGAACTCTAAAGACAGCTTGTTCCAACATTACCTCTCTAGCACCAGCCTCCTCCATTAAATGAGGATGACCCTCCAGATCAAACACCATCTCTATATTAACTGCAGAGCAACTTCGGATGATGTGCTACTGTAACGACCTATATTTTACGTATTGAAGGATTGAAAAATATTATTTTTAAATTCATATGAGGTCGTATGACTTTATAACTTTGGAAAATACGTACTAGTACATTTCCTATCTTTAAAAAAAATTCAGATGATTTTACCCCTGTAAATTTGTAATGGCTATAACTTTTGATAAAAGCCGAATTTGCATCCGACATCACTTCTATTAAGAAGATATGATGGTTTCTCTTTTTGTAGAGTGGTCAAATAATGATTTGGACTTTTTGGTCATAAGATATGGCTATTTGAAGATTGGCAATTTTTAGAAGTCACATTAATTTGCTGACCGGCAGTATCTCGATCTTTAACTACCAAAGCATTATAAATATTAGGCATCTTGCCCCGGGGGAAAACAACATCCAGTACTGGGCCAATAATTTAAGTGATACGTCCTAGGTTTTTTTCTTCAAGTGTGGTAACCGTAGAACCAGAAGGATTCAGATTGATTTTCGTAATATAATAAAGTAAAATATGCCGAAATTCTTTTGATTGAGAGACTATGGTACATAGTACCAAATCAATTTCTGGTAGCAGCTTGATTAAAGCTTAGTAGGCAATTAGTGAGGTTTTGGATTTTCAAATTTGCCTCGATTTGAGTGCAAAACTAGGATTTTGGAGGTTTTGATAAGTGATTTGTCATCTCACACCTTATTATATTTGTATCCGTTGGTTCTAACATGTTTTGGATTCATTTTAAAGTCAAAATTAAGTTTTAATGCTATTTTAGAATGCAACCTGCAGTAAAAAGTGAGTAAATAGATTTTTAGTGTTCTAGATGTGCTGTTTGGATTCGTGTTTACCTTGATATATATTAATCTATGTTGTTGACACGTTATATGATGATTGTTGAGATTGATTGTGTGATTTGCAAGTTTAATTTTTTTTTGGTGAATGTCTAGTGTTTGTTTTAATGTTATTTGGTGCATGTATGGTGTTTGTTTGTATGTTTGTATGATTGAAAATGCTCATCGAGCGAACTAAAGGTAGGAACCATGAAATTGGACTTTAATGGATATGCTCTGGAGCGTTTGGAGTCATATCATTGTATAGACGATGCATAAGGGTTAAAGTACTGTGTGTAGCGATAAAATAAGCGTGAAGTTGATGTGCTGAAGGAGCTACAGGTTTCTAGTTTGGTGGAGCTTGGTCCGGTATGGGATGGCTCGGTTGTTGGCTTCGTTCGGTAGTAGAAGACTAGATAGGAAACCCTATCCGGTTGCTAGTTTGGAGTAGGGATGGATGACTCTAGGATATCTCAAGATGACTTTGAATTAGCATCCAACGAAGTGCGACGACTTCGATAACTCAATGTGGTGAGTGATTATGGCATTTAGTGATGGACCAAAAGGATAAGATCTGCATGATATCTCGAAGAGTTGAACATGAGGTTGTGATTCTCATGAGTAGGATAGGATAGTCTACGTGTACCCAGGGTAGTCTATGTGTACCCATGTATTTGGACGTCTTCGTGTATCCAGTCCTTAATCATCTATGTGGGCATGAGTTAAGCATCTGTGAGGTACTAGTACATGCACTAAGGGGTTGATGGAACCCTATGATTGCGATGCTTATTGTTGGGATAGGGTAGTTTGCCTGTATCCAAGGTAGTCTACGTATACCCATATATTTGGATGTCTGCATGTGTCTAATCCTCAACCATCTATGTGGGCAATGAGTTGAGCATCTGTAGGAGATATCGTATATATGTATCACTTTGAGTGAGAGATGTAAGGCTATAGGATGGATGCTATGTTTGATGTGTTCTTGATACATTGTGTGATACCCATATACTCCATATTTTCCACCTGTGATGGTAGTTTAGCACATATTGTGCTTATGTGCTAACTCTTTGGATGAAGGAACAAGTCAGGTATGGTTATTTATATCATATGCCTCTATTTACTATATATGGTTTTTATAGTATTTTGAGATGATGTACCGCTCACACCAGACTATTGTCTAACCTAATGTTTTTAGGCTTTGCTTCTTATTATCTTGATTACTCTTAAATTAGCAAACTAGGGATATTAGGTATGGATAGTGCATGGAGTTGTATGAAGTACGAGTAGGAGTTTACACTTTCATGTAGCTATACTTTGGAGCTTACTACCATTTATATCCTGTTGTGCAATGCTGTGAAGCTATTTTAGTACTTGTATTTTGAGAGATAGTTATAAAGCTTATTTTGGAGACATAGGATGTATATACTCTCTTAGTTTAGTTATTGTATAATCCATGAATTTGTTGCACTTTGATGTTCTTATTTATGGTTCATTTGATTATATCACTGTCTCCTCTCTTTTACATCTATGTTATTGTATTACATTTTGTATGTGCGTTGCGAGATGTTCTATAGGTTTTAAGATTAGATTTTTGTTACTTTACACCCTTGGCTACCATCCTGCATTAGTTGGGTAACTCCTTAGCGCATTATACTGGTACATTGAGTATATAAAGTATGGAGCGATCGTCACATTTGGTATCAGAGCTTATTGGATCATAAGGTTTTGAATGCTGACAAGAGACAAAAGCTCATGAATTTACGACTACGGAAAATCCGGACTCATCGACTCAAATATAGTTTGTATGATATTAATGTAACTAGAGTCAATGAGTATAGAGTCTAGTATAAAATTTTGTTAAAATCTATCCTTAAAGCTTATCACTCACAAATTCATTTATAAAACTCGCATACATATTATAAAACTTCCATACACATACACATAAGGTTTTAAGTGCACTGGAAAATAGTATTCAGTCGACTGAACACTATATGTCAGTCAACTGATGCTGTTTGAAATTTTTTCAATATACAGTAGACAGTCGACTGAACTTCTTAGGTCAGTCGACTGACACTGTGCAAAAAAAATTTGGGCACAGTTAAATTCAGTCGGTCGACTAAGTAAGTTCAGTTGATTGAATACTGAAACTGTCATATTTTCAAAGAGACGCTTCTTTTCACCAAAAGGTTTCCTCTTCATGGAAGGTTGCATCTGTTGGATTTTGATAAAAATCTATTTCCAGCAGTCATATCTCCTCACACACTGTATATACACTCAAGGTTTATAGATTCAAATCACCTAATTTTCTATTCTCTTTTGATCTATAACACTTAGCATTCTTGAGTTCTATACCTACAAGCTTTCATACAGTCATTGCTTATGTATTCATTTCCATACTTTTCAAGCAATATTAAACTTTCTATTCTTCATACACACATAAATATACACATCTACTTCAAGGATAAGATTATAGAAAGGGTGTACTACAAGTGACAAATTCGTGTTATTCAAAACACACAAAGTGAAGTTAAATCCAGTTTATAAGAAAGTCTCGTTCGGTTGGTAAGGCGGTCAAGTCCTGTTCTGCTGTTCAGGTGGTCAAAGTCCTGTTCGGTTACTCAGACGGTGGTTGCTAGCTATAATTCCAGAAGGAGTCTGGGACTAGACAAGAACGGGAGTTCGAAGCAGTATAAAAATCTCTGGTGTCATTTTAGTGCAATTATTATTTTACAGTTATTTTTCGCACTAGTTATTTATTTATTATACTCCATATTACTCGATCCTATAACACAATCACTTTCAATTGGTATTAGAGCAAGGCCATCATATAATCGTAACATAGTTATCTGATATTGTTTTAATATGGAAAACAACACTAGCACTGTTGTTAACACTGCCTTTTAAGAAGGTCAATCAACTGCATGACCACCTCTATTTAATGGAATGAACTATAACTATTGGGCTACTAGAATGAGAATCTTTATACAAGCAAGTAGTTATGAAATCTGAAACATTATGCAATCTGATACTGTTCCTACTACCTAATATTAAACATGGTCTAACACACAAAAATTAGATGCTAGTGCAAATGCTAAAGCTATGAATACGTTATATTGTGCATTAGACAAAAATGAATTTACTAGAATAAGTATGTGTAAAACTGCTCATGAAATTTGGCGTACACTTAAAATTACACATGAAGGTACTAATAAAGTAAAACAGAGTAAAATTTCTATGCTCAAAAATCAGTTCTAAAGTTATAAAATGAAGCAAGATGAGACTATAAATGAAATGGACTTTAGATTTCAAGACATATATCATTCTTTGATAGCATTAGGAGAAACTAATGCATATAGATTTTGATATTGTTTCAAAAATCCTCAATCACTAACGTATGAGTGGGAATGAAAAGTCTTAGCAATCGAAGAAACTAATGACATTTCGACCATAAAACTAGAGGAGTTGATTGAAAATCTATTGTCTTATGAAGTTAATCTCCAGGAAAAACGAGTACAAGCTTAAGATAAGAAGAATATAGCATTCCAGGTAGAAAAGGATGAACCAGATTCAGATGAAAACGCTATGGCGTTCATTGCTAAAAAAATTGAAATTTAGAAAGAGTACCAAATTCAGAAATAACAAGAACAACTCTAACAACAATAATAACCAACAACCGTCATCATCTGCTCGAGAATGTTATGAATGTCACAAGAAAGGTCACATCAAGAAAAACTTTCCTGAGAAAAAAAAGATAAAAATAAGCACAAGAAAGACATATTCAAGAAGAAAGCTTTCTCCGTCACATGGGACAATTCAAAATCATCTTCATCATCAGGTAATGACTCGGACAGTGATTCAGGACAAGCCAACGTTTGTGTTATGGCCACAAAAGACGAGGTGAGTGATCTAACTTTTGATGATCTTCTGGAAATCAATTCAGAATTACTTGATAAATTAAAAGGCAAAAATAGAAAGTACAAAGAAACTCTCGAAAAATTGAGTTGAACTGAAATCAAAGTAGAAGTGCTAAGAGATGAAAAGAAAATTTTAAAAGAAGAACTTCAAGTTACTCAAGAATCTTATTCTAATATGACATCTCAACTTTCTTTGCTAAGTCAAGAGATAGAAACTCAAAAACAAAAGAATGATGCGTTGTTAATTGAGAATCATGACCTTAAAGAAAATGTCAAGATTTTAGAGTTGGATAACTCTAGCCTTAAAATTAAGTTAGAAGTCATTACAAAAAATGTCTCTAATTTTAATAAAGGCAGTGAAAATCTTCCAAAATTATAGAAAATTCTTAAACTGCTTCTAATAAAAGATGACTAGGATATAAGCATTCTTCTAAAATTATTCCTAAGAAAAAGAATTCTTCATATAAAAGAAATAATAATGTTGAAAAACCTAGTTCAACCATTTCAAATTTTACTAAAACAATCAAAATTTGGGTTCCTAAAAAAATAATTCTTTGATTAGAAATAAATATATAAAATCTTTTATAAAAACTGTTCACAAAAACAAAGATTTTATTGTTAAAGAAATACTGAACCTTCTTGGGTTTGGCTTCTTAATACCTAACTCTTATGACCCAAAATACAATGGTGGGTACCAATGTTAATTCTTTATTTTGTAGGTACCACCCAAAAAGAGAGAAAACTGGATACTAGACGGTGGTTGCTCAAAACACAAGATAGAAAATAAGGAAATGCTAATGGATATTATTTACTCAGATAAAGGATTTATCATATTTGGAGATAATTTCAAAGGATATGTCATTGGAAAAGGCGATGTGAGCAGTAACAGTATATCTAATTTACCTCTTATTACTGATGTTTTATTAGTTAAAATTTAAAACACAATTTACTTAGTATTAGCCAATTGTGTGACAAAGGATTTAATATTTCATTTTTTTGAAAATAAATGTAGCATTTTTTATCAAAGCAAACATCTTATTTTTGAAGATTTTAGAGATAAAAATATTTATGATTTGAATATGCATATAAATTACCATACAAATATGTGTTTACTAGCCGAAGAAAATGATCCTTGGTTATGGCATAAAAGATTTTGTCATATTAATTTCAAAGCTATAAATAAATTATTTAAAAATAATTTAGTTAAAGGTTTACCAAAAATGAATTTTAAAGTAAACAATATTTATGATGCTTGTCAATTAGGAAAATTATCAAAATCACCCTTTAAATCAAAGAAAAATATTTATACTATACAACCACTAGAATTATTGCATTTGGATCTCTTTGGTCCAACTCAAGTTCAATCTAAACCACAATAAATATGTGTTTTTTGTAGTACATGATTTCTCAAGATATACTTGGACTATTTTTCTAAAAAATAAAAGTGATACTTTTGAAAATTTCAAGATCTTTGCAAAAAGAATTCAAAATCTCAAAAATTTAAAAATTAAAAATATTAAAAGTGGTCATGGAGGTGAATTTAAAAATGAAGCTTTTGAACAGTTTTGTAATAAAGAAGGGAATTTACCATAATTTTTCTTTTCCTAGAAAACCACAACAAAATGGAGTTGTAGAAAGGAAAAATAGAACATTACAAGAATGTGCAAGAACTTTACTAAATGAAAGCACGTTACCAAAACAATTCTGGGCAGAAGCTATAACAACTGGTTTCTATGTTCTACATCGTGTTTCCATTTGACCTCTAACAAAACTACTTCATATGAACTTTTTTATCAAAGAAAACCAAACATTTCTTATTTTAAAACTTTTGGTTCAAAATGTTTTATTTTAAACACAAAAGACCATCTTGGAAAATTCGATCCAAAATCTGATGAAGGCATCTTCGTAGGATATTCAGAACGAAGCAAAACTTATTGGTTTTTTAATGAAGGAACAAAAAAATCGAAGAAACACTTCATGTTTCATTCGAAGAAATTTTCAAATTTAATAAAAAAATTAGGATGATGAAGTTGTACCTAAGACAGTCACAAATAAGGTTACTCAAAATAGTTTTGAAGAAGATGAAAATATTGTTTACAATTTTGAAGAAGATGAAAACATTATTCATAATGAAATGAATTAAGGTCTCCTCTAAGGATTTTTACGAGATCACCCAGTAGAAAATGTCATGGGAGAGATTGATTCACATATTAGAACTGGAAATAAAGTCAATCAAATGGGTCATGTAGCATTTATTTCGAATATTGAACCTAAAAATGTAAAAGAAGCCTCTACTGATGGCTAATGGATTATAGCTATGCAAGAAGAGCTAAACTAATTCGAATGAAATGAAGTTTGGAAACTAGTTCCTAGACCAAGTGATCAATCAGCCATTGGAATTGAATGGGTCTTCAAAAATAAAGCAGACGAACAAGGTAATATAACTAGGAATAAAGCTAGATTAGTTGCATAAGGATATAATCAGAAAGAAAGAATTGACTATGAAGAAATATTTACTCCAGTCACACGACTTGAAGCAATACCAATCTTATTGGCCTTTGCATGTTTTCATTATTTCAAGCTTTATCAAATGGATCTTAAAAGTGCCTTTTTAAATTGTTATATAAAAGAGAATGTTTATGTTGAATAACCTCCTCTATTCATACATGAAAATTGTCCTGGCCATGTCTATAAACTTTTGAAAGCCTTATATAATCTAAAGCAAGCACCCTGTGCTTGGTATGAACGTCTTAAGAGCTATCTAATAGTCTTTGGTTTTGAAATTAGGAAGGTTAATCAAACTCTTTTTATTAGAAGAACTAAAGACGATATTTTAATTATTCAAATTTATGTAGATGATATTATTCTTGGTTCTATAAGTGAAAAATTATGTCAGGAATTTTCTACAATAATGACCGAAGAATTTGAAATGTCACATATGGAAGAATTATCCTATTTTCTCAGTTTAAAAATTACATAATTAGAAAATGGCATTTTTATTAATTAAGAAAAAATATTGTAATAATCTAATTAAATGTTTCGGTATGAAAAATATTTCTGCCAAACCAACTCCATTGAGTACAACAATACATCTCGACAGAGATGAGGATGGTAAAAGTGTTGACCAAAAATTATATTGAAGCATGATTGGATCATTACTTTTTCTTACTGCTAGTAGACCTGACATAATGAGGAGTGTTTGTTTATGTATTAGATTTCAAACAAATTCTAAAGAATTACATAGGTGAGCAATGCAACGAATATTGCGTTATCTAAGCAAAACCAAAGATTTTGGACTCTTCTATCGAAAAAAAATGTCCTTTCGAGTTAGTTTCATATAGCGATGCTGACTTTCAAGGATGTTGGACGGATCGTAAGAGTACAAGCGAGACTTGTCGCTTCATTGGACGATCCTTAGTCTCCTGGTTTAGCAAGAAACAAAATTGTGTTTCACTTTCGACTTGTGAAGCTAAATATATTTATGCTGCTTTAGCATGTGCTCAAGTTATTTACATGCAACAAACACTTAATGATTTTGGTATGAACTTATCTAAATCTACTATTTACTATGATAATGCAAGTGCTATAAACTTATCAAAATATCCTATCAATCATTCACGAACTAAACATATCGACATATGCCATCAATTTCTTCATGATAATATTGAAAAGGACTTGGTCAGATTGGAATTTATATCCTATGAAAATCAAATGGTTGATATATTTACCAAACCTTTGAATAAAAATACTTCTATTAAGCTTTGAAGAGAATTAGGAATTTTGTCTTTAAAAGATCTATAATTTCTATTTTTACAAAAGTTATACTTTTTAATACGGTTCAATTCATTCACTTCAAAGTCTATCATTTTGATATTTACTTTACAATATCCTATCTATTTAATAAAAATGGTTTAGTAAAAAAATATATTATATGGTTCTCCTTCTTATTTGCTCTAATCCGCTCATTCTTAGGAAATTAAAGGCTTATATTTAAAAAAAATCAATTCACTCTTTGTTTTGTCTTTTTTTTTTAAAAAAATCTTTCTCTTATAAAAGACCGTCATTTTCACTATCTTATCACTATATTTTTTTTTAAAAAAAAGGAGACAAACAACAAAAGTTTTTCTTAGTTGATATGTCTTCAGAAAACAACACTGTCTCATCCACACTTTCTTATATCTCCATTAGCTCATAATCGATGAATCTTCCAACACCGACTCCCTTATACGAACCCGTTCCTATTGTTCCGTTGTCTAACATTCACACTGTTATACCCATCCCATCAAAAGAGCTAAACATTCTTTATTTTTTGGCTCACAATCTACTAAAAAAAGATAGATGACATCCATCACTATCAACGAGAAACTCTCGAGTTACAACGAGAACTATACTACGAGCAGAAGGTGAATGCAAAGCAGCTAAGCTTCCTTGAATAAGTAGCTTTTAAATTCTATGGTTCGTCTTTACACAACACCGTTCATCAACCAACGACTCCTTCACGTCATAATCTGTGGGAACCATCACCTCAACTTCCACTAGTTTCTCCGAATTCTTAGGAATGTGGTCAAGGCTGGTCACCACTACGACCTCTGCAAGAGAATACAAAGGTGGAACCTGAAGACTATCACACTCCTTCCTCTTCATCCAAATCATCATGTTTTTTTTATATTTTCAAATATATATTGTTCGCATATATAATTATTTGCATTGATTAATATTATTCTAAAATTTTGTTTTCAAATGCTTTGTTCAATACATTTTACTTAAAGAGGGGTTCAGCCTGAAATTTCAACAGTGCCAGTCGATTGAATTAAAATAGTCAACCGATTGAACCTGTCTTTTAACTTGTTTTTTTCCCTTGAAGTCAGTCGACTGACTCCCCCGACAGTCGACTATGCTATTTCATGTTACAAATTCTTAGAAAGAGTTCAGTCGACTAAATCTATGAGGTCAGTCGACTGAACTAGGAAATTATATTTTTATATACAGAACTAGTCGACTGTCTATAAAGGTTCAGTCGACCGATACTGGGTACTTGGCTTTTTCCCTCTTTCAGCCTCTACAAATTTACTATTTACCTTTACCAAATTCACTTTTTACCTTCAATCTTTTTAACCTTCTACCATTAAAACTTTTTCCAACTTCAAATTCACTCAGAATTCATCAATTCTCTTATCTATTTGTCCATATTTTTCAATTCACAACCTCCCGCTTCATAACCAAAACCCTAGTTCTTCAAATAGCTCCTAAATGACCTCGACATTCTCAAGCTACAACAAGTTCTTTGGATTCATAAATAAGAGCGTGGCTACACAATGACAAGGCGGTGCAATGCTTTGAAAAGATGCAAAACTCTAATATTTTTGAAGATTCTTTTATCAAATTCACTGATTTTTTCTCATATGGTATTCAAGACTTGGCTCGCCGTAGCGGATTGGAGCACCTTATTGACTTTGCGGCAAATAATAAAAACACTAACCACCTCCTCGTTAAACTTTTCTACGCCAACTTAAATCTAAATCAACAAACAATTACAAATCCAAATAACTGCATTTGGACAGTAGTACGTGGTAAAAAGATTTTTCTTCCACTGCAACGACTGGCATGGATTCTTCATTTTCCAGATGAGGGTGAAAAGTTATCTGAAATTGCTGTAAATATGGATACTCGTGATCGTGTTAGTCATTTGTTTCTCTCGGATGACTTGACGGAGTTAAAAGCGGTAGCATTAAGGCCAAAAGCTCGCACTATGCATAGAGTGCTTACTCACACCAACAATCCCCACACCAGAAGCTATAAGAAGGTGTGATTTCCAATCTTTATATGCCATTTGGGGAAATAGACGAGTTAATTGGGCGAAGGTCTTTCTAGATGTGTTCCGAACTTTTAACCAAGGTCGAATGAGGATGATCTATTATGGCGCTTACATCATGTGCATTCTCAAGCATTTTGAGGTTCTTTTTGTCGATTTCGAATGTTCGACCATAGGTTCCTTGAATACTAAAAATCTTTTTCTCATGAACCTACCAAAGCAATATCTTGAACATGCCATAATTACTTATGAACATTGGCTTGAAAACCAAGCCGCAGGTCAAGCTCAAGCATCCTCCCAACAAGCTCGTCAACGAACTCCATATACACAAGCCTCTTCTTCTTCCCAATCTCCTCGAACTACTCGAGAAGTCTACGAGATTCAAGAAATAGACCCTAATGCTCAGTCCCACGAAGTTGTGACCACCATTTCTCGTAATCAAAGACTTCTTGATAATCGTCTATCTCGTCTTGAATCGACTGTTTCTAGAGTCGATAAAAGTGTCACAAAAGTGAATAAGAAGCTTAATCATATTAAGTCCTTCCTTAACAATATCTAGGAAGCTATTATATGCTCCTAACTATCTTCTGCCTCCGTTCACGTACCTACATCTTATGGGAAATGACCGACGAAACATTTCACTTGGTCTATATTAAATGAAGAGCAGGAGGAAGAAGGTGAAGAGATAGGAGACTAATCAGATGATGAAGAAACTGAAGGTGACGAACAAAGCTCAAATGGTGGAATTCAAGGTGATGGGTAAGAATGTCCCCTTATTTCCTATATCTATTTTTCTACAATGTTGTTAGCCTTTGCTTTTAGTCATTCTGGTCTTTAAGTTCTTGTGATATTGTGTAATTGTCTGAAATTCTATATTTTTTTATATATAATGTTGTACTATGGTACTTGAATGATGTGACTGTTCTATGTTATGTGTTAAGTATGTGTTTTATATATGTGTGTGTTCCTGTGCCATATTACTCGTACTATAACTATCCTATACCTTGAGTACTCTCCTTTTTGTCGATGACAAAAGGGGAGAAAAACATAAGTTGTTTACAAGAAATATAGCGTAGATTCAGGGGGAGATACAATATCAAAGTTGCAATCATACTGCTTAGGGGAGAGATATTTTAACAAAATCTTGTCGAAGATTCACTCATAGTAAATGGAGTTGTCATCAACAAAAAGGGGGAGAATGTTGGATCATAAGGTTTTGAATGCTGACAAGAGACGAAAGTTCACGAATCTACGATTATGGAAAATCCGGACTCAACGACTCAAATATGGTTCCCATTGATATTAATGTAACCAGAGTCAATAAGTATAGTGTCTAGTGTAGAATTTTGTCAAGATATACCCTCAAAGCTCATCACTCACAAATTCATTTACGAAACTTACATACGTTTTATAAAACTTTCATACACGCACGCACACAAGGTTTTAAGTGCACTGGAAAACAATATTTAGTCGATTGAAACTATATGTCAGTCGACTGATGCAGTTAAAATTTTTCTTAATATACAGCGGACAGTGGACTGAACTGCTTAGGTCAGTCGACTGACAGTGTGCAAAAAAATTTGTACACGTTTAAATTCAGTCGACTGACTGAGAAAGTTCGGTTGACTGAATATTGCAACTGTCATATTTTCCAAGAGACGCTTATTTTCACCAATAGGTTTCTTCTTCATGGAACGTTGCATCTCTTGGATTTTGATAGATATCTATTTCCAGCAGTCATATCTCCTCACACACTATATATACACTCAAGATTTATAGGTTCAAATCACCTAATTTTCTATTCTCTTTTGATCTATAGAACTTAGTATTCTTGAGTTCTATATCTACAAGCTTTCATAAAATCATTGCTTACATATTCATTTCCATACTCTTCAAGTAATATTAATCTTCTTATTATTTATACACACAAAATATACACATCTATTTTGAGGATAAGATTATAGGAAGGGTGTACTACAAGTGACAAATCTGTGTTATTCAGAACACACAAAGTAAAGTTAAATCCAATTTATAAGAAAGTCTTGTTCGGTTGCTTAGGCAGTCAATTCCTATTCTGTTGCTCAGGCTATGTAATACATGTTCCTTCGGGTTAAGTGAAGGTTGCTAGCTATAATTCCAGAAGGAGTCTGGACTGGACGTACAACGGGAGTTCGAACCAATAGAAAAATCTCTGGTGTCATTTTACTGCTATTATTATTTTATAGTTATTTTCAACACTAGTTATTTATTATACTCCCTATTATTCCAACCTATAACATAGTCACTTTCAAAGCTTAGGTTGCGTAGATGACCTATATTGATACTTGGATCTATTAGAGATAAGGAAGGAGTTATCGCCATAGAATGGATCGAGTAATATGCTAGAGAGCGTACTTGTTATATTTTGGTGTTTAAAACTATATACTAGTGTATATATATAGTATATGTCTCACTTCATTTATGGACGCTGCTTATTACATTTAGAGAGGCTATTCATTTTTATTATGGCTTATAAGACTGAGCTGGAAAAAGGAATGCTATTAGGAACTCCATTTCTAGAGTTGAGGTAGGGACAAAATTAGGGGCTGCTAACCCCGACTTGCAAAACATGTTCGTTGAGATGGTGCAGAAGATGGTTCAAAATTCCCAAGTTGGTCCTGCTGTGGCTTTTGATGGTGGTGCTTCGGTGCAAGCGTTGAGTGCTAAATTTACCGAACTAAGCAAGGATTACTTTACTCCGGGAGGCAAACCATTTCTTGGAATGAAATCATCCATCAAAGTGCGAGATTGGTTGGATACCTATGAACACATCTTTGAGGGTATGGAGTTAGAGGATGCGAAAAAGAGGAAATAGACCTCTAAATAGCTTCAAGGATGAGCTATAAGGTGATGGAATTCCATTAATATTACTACTCCCGAGGACCATATTACTTGGGAGTAGTTTAAGGCAAGGTTTAAAGAGAAGTATATACTGGCCGCTCAGAAGTCAGTACTCTTCCAAAAGTTTGCTGACATGCTATCGAAGTATGGTCTATCTTTTATCAATACTCTTCTCAAGAAGAATGAGAAGTCTATCATGGGCTTGGATGATTATCTTGGAGAGAAGCTAGTAGGACATACCGATGAGACTTTTAAGAGGCCAGTAAAGAGGGCTCTTCGACATGGGAATTTGTATCCCATGCCTAAGTTGGTTATTTCTCTTAAGGATGAGCCAAAACCGTAGGCTGGCGAGGGTGGCAAGAAAAAGTGGAATAACAACAAGAAGAAGAAAAGAGGAAGTAGCCGCAGATCAAAGGTGGCTAAAAAAGGGCAAGTGGGAGCCTACTTTCTATAATTGTATGGAGAAGGTCCATCTTAGCAATAGTTGCAGAAACCAAAAGCAATGATGTTTTAACGCAACAAGCCAGAGCATATGAATAAGGATTGCCCGGAGCCATTGAAGAATTAGCAGATCATGTCTGCTTACGCTTTGAATGCTGTTCTAGCTTTGTCGAATGCTCCAAATGAAGGAAAAGGGGAAAAGCGTCATTATACAGGGTATGCTTTCTATTTTCGATTCACTTGTATATGTTTCTTTCGATGTCCGAACTTCACATTTCTTCATAGTTAATGATTTGGTAGATATATTGGGATCGAAACCTGAGACAGACAACTGATCTTTGATTGTCACAAACCCTATTGAAGGATCGCCTAGCCTTTGCATGGCTTGTCGAGACTTAGCCTTATCGATTCATGGATGTTTGTTTGCTTGTGATTGCTTTTCTTTAGGTCTTGTGGGGTTCAGTAATATTTTGGGGATGAACAAGTTGTAGAAGTACAGAGTAGTGGTAGATTGTGATAGGTCGTTGATGACGATAGGGATAAATGATGGGCGTAGGTTGGAGATATGCTGCCTACACGATGATGAGGTGATGGTTAGCTTTCTGTTCTAGCTCGAGATCCCACATGATGAATTGTCATCTACGCCCATAGCGAGCAAGTATTCGGACATATTCGAGGAGGTGATCGAATTACCGCCACACAGAGAAATAGAGTTCCATATATATTTGGTGAAGGATGCCAAATCGATTGTTATGCCATTTAGGCATATGGCGTATGGCGTTGAAAGAGTGGAAGGAAGTAGAGGTGCAAGTGAATGAATTATTGCGACAAGAGATCATTCAACGAAGTATATCTTGGTGGGGAGTATTTGAAGTGTTTGCTACTAGCACAGATAACGCTTTGCGATTATACGTAGATTAACGTGAGTTGAAGAAGGTAACAAAGAAGAACAAGTATCCACTCCCGCGTATTGATGAATTTTTCTATTGACTCCATGGTGCTAGGGTGTTCTCTCAGTTGGACCTTGCGATAGGGTTTCATCTACTAAGAGTGGGAAAGGAGAGTGTGCCTAATACAGCATTTCGTATGCCCTCATGATCCTATGAGTGATTGGTTATTCCTTTCAGACTAACCAATGCACCAACATACTTTACTGATCTTATGAATCATGTTTTCAAGGATCAACTATATAATTTTGTGCTTGTGTTCATAAATGATATCCTTATTTATTCAAGGATAAAAGAACATAAGGAGAGTTTGAGAATTGTACTCGAGATGTTGAGTAAGCACCGATTGATGGCAAAAAATTTGAAGTGTTACTTCTGAATGAGGGAAGTGTGATTTTTAGGTCACGTTGATTTTGAGTAGGGTATTGTTGTAGATCCTACAAAGGTGGCATCAGTATAAGATGGGGATCGACCCAAGACCGCTACAGACTTGAGAAGTTTCCTTGGATTGGCAGGATACTATAGACGTTTTATCAAGGACTACTCTAAGGTAGCAGCATCATTAACCAACTTAACGAAGAAGAATCAACCATTTATTTGGGACACGAGGTGTGAGAATGCATTCATAAGTTTGAAGGAGAGGTTAGTGTGCGCATTTGTGTTAGTCATTTTGAGCAGGAATGAGGAGCTAACATTATACACAAATGCTTGTGGTACTGGACTATGTGCGGTGTTGTTACAGAGAGAAAAGGTTGTCGCCTAAAGCTAGTCGACAACTAAAATCGCATGAGAAGAAGTATCCAACTTAAGGTTTAGAGCCAAGGGCGATAGTATTTTCTTTGAAGATATGGAGGTGTTATATGCTTGGGGAGAGGTTCAAGTGGAATACGGACCACAAGTCGTTGAAGTATATATTCTCCCAGAAGGACCTTAACCTTCGTAAACAGCGACCGTTAGAGTTCCTAGCCTCCTATGACTTTGACATTTCCTGTACCCCTAGTAAGGGAAATGCAGTTGCTGATGCATTCATTAGAAGACATGCCAATGTGGGAGCGATGTTCCTATAGTGAAAGCAGTTGGAGTTTATCGTTGGGTATAATTTGAGACCTTGATATGAGCTCGAGCCAGAAGTGTTGGCTAGCCTAACTATCAGACCTACCTTGATTGAGCGGATCGGTACTAGTCGGAGGCGAGATGCTAGATTATACGAGATTATGGGAAGATAAAGGAAGGAGTAGAGTCTCGGGAGATGAAGCAGTACAGGCTTGACTATGATGGTTGGCTCTATAAGGATGAGAGATTGTTTGTTCCTTATGTCGATGGGTTAAGGGACGAGATGCTATGCGAGTGCCATCATTCGAGATTGACTATTCATCTTGATGATAATAAAATGTACCATGATATGAGGCTTACATTTTATTGGGAAGGAATGAAGAAGGACGTGGGACATTCATCTCGAAGTGCATAAACTGTCAGTTGATGAAGGCAGAGCATAAGAAGCCGAGTTGTTTGCCGCAACCGCTCGAGATTCTTGAGTGGAAATGGAAACAAGTTTTGATGGACTTCATTGATGGATTGTCGAGTACCAGAGGAGAGTACGATAGAATTTGGGTCATAGTCGATAGATTGACAAAGAGCGCTCGATTCATACCCGTCAAGTTTAGTAGGACGACATCCAAATTGGTTGAATTGTACGTGAAGTGGGTTGTGCGATTCCATAGTGTTTTAAAGAGAATTATGAGCGACTGAGAACCTTTATTCATAGCGAGTTTTGGAAGAGCTTACAAAAGGCGTTGGAGATGGAGCTGCATCTTAGTATAGCTTATCACCCATAAACCAATGGGCAGACCAAGAGGGTGAATCGTATTTTAGACAATCTCTTGCAAGCTTGTATTCTCAATTTCGATGGCTCGTGGGATGATCATTTGCGCTTTGTAGAGTTCACATATAATAATAATTATCAGTCCGACATCGATATGACATTATCTAAGGCATTATATTGCTGACCATGCAATGCTCCTCCATGTAGGTGGGGAGCGGGCGAGAAACAAATACTTGGGCCATATATGGTCAGAGAGACATTGGAGAAGATTGAGATCATTCGCAAACAAGTGAAAGCCGCTTAGGGTAGGTAGAAGAGTTACATTAATAGAAGATGACATGATTTAGAGTTCACCTTTAGTGATATGCTATTTGTCAAGACCTCTTCGCAGAAGAATGTTGTTTGTTTCGGTACTAAGGGGAAGTTAGCGTCAAGTTTTGTTAGTCCTTTTCGATACTTGATAGGATCGGGAACTTGGCCTACAGGTCGACTTACCTCAAAAGAGAGCAAGCATGCACAACATGTTTCACGTATCTCACTTATGAAATTTAGTACACAAATCAAGCATAATAGTTTAATCGGATCAACTTGATGATATCGCGATTAAACCAGAAGCTTCGAGATCTCAAAGACCTATTCGTATCGTCGAACGTGATACAAAGCAGCTTAGGAGAAAGATGATGAAGTTGGTGAAGGTTCGATAGAGTGAGAGAAAAGGCAATTGTACTTGGGAGATCGAAAAGAGCAAGAGGAATGCTTATCCACGGCTGCCTACTTAGCCAGACTTCTTTTTTTGCATTTACGTTCACTTTCAATATCATATAGGGTAGTTTAGTATCCTGCATGACTAGGAAAGGCATATATATCATTACCTACTTCTATTGCATGTTTGATGTTTGATATGTTTGCTCGTGGATGTTAAGCATTTGGAATATCTATATTTGATTTAATCTTGTTTGCGTTAGGGATTTCGAGGGCGAAATTCCTATAGAGGGGAGAATGTAGGGACCTATATTTTATGAATTGGAAGATTGTAAAATATTATTTTCAAATTCATATAAGGTTTTATGATTCTATAACTTTGGAAAATCCCTTCTAGTGACATTTCCTATCTTTTGGATTTTTCCAAACGATTTTACCCCTAAAAAACCAAACGGTTTTAAATTTTGACAAAAGTGGAATCAACATCCAACACCGCTTCCATTAGAAAGATATGATGGTTTCCTTTTTTGTAAAGTGGTCATAATAGCGATTTGGAGTCTCTGGCTAGGAGATACGATTGTTTGAAGATTGGCGGTTTTTAGAGCAGCTTAGTGGATAATTAGTTAGGTTTGGCGGCAAGTCCACTAACCTATTTCGGGTTTAGAGGCTACAATACGCTAAATCATCGTCATTATTACCACTTTTCAAATATATCTAACCTCACATTAAATCATTCTCCACCCAAAACCTTCTCTTTTCTCCTCCAAATCAAGTCTAAATCGTAGATTAAGGG
The DNA here is from genome assembly GCA_030765085.1 of Allium cepa. NCBI lineage: Eukaryota > Viridiplantae > Streptophyta > Magnoliopsida > Asparagales > Amaryllidaceae > Allium > Allium cepa. The sequence continues at coordinate 69,246,567 of CM060935.1, forward strand.
TAGATTAGCAAGGAGATTTTATAGAGATCTTTAAATCTACATTTTTGGGAAAGAAAACTTAGGGCTTGGTTGTTGATTTTTGTATTTGTCTCGATTTGTGTGCAAAACTTGAATTTTGAAGGTTTTGGTGAGTGATTTATCATCGCACACCTTACTATATATGTATCTGTAGGTTCTAATATGTTTTAGATCCATTTTTAAAGCCAAAATTAAGTTTTAATGCTATTTTAAAACCTAACATGTAGTAAAAACATGAGTAAATGGATTTTTTCTGTTCTAAACATGTTATTTGGATTCGTGTTTACCTTGATATATGTTAGGCTATGTCGTAGACACCTTGTATGATGATTGTTGTAATTAATTGTGTGATTTACATGTTTGAAAAAAAAATTTGGTGCATGTATGATGTTTGTTTGTATGCTTGTATGGTTGAAAACGCTCATCGGAGCAAACTAAAAGTAAGAACCATGAAATTGGACTCTGATGGACATGCTCTATATGCATGAAGGTCGAATTGTTGGGTGTAGCGATAAAATCAACGTGAAGTTGATGTGCTAAGAAGCTACAGTTTCTGGTTTGGCGGAGCTTGTTTCAGTATGGGATAGTTTAGTGAATCTTGGCCCAGTATGGGATGGCTCAGTGGTTGACTTCATTCAGTAGTAGAAGATCGAACAAGAAATATTGTCCGATAGCTAGCTGGTTCGACAAGGGAAGACCGAATAGGATTTCTTATCCGATAGTTGCTTGGTTCGGTAGTGGAGGACTGGATAGGAAATCATGTCCAGTAGTTGGTTGTTTCGGTGCTGAAGAGTGGACCAAAAATCCTTTTTGGTTGTTGGTCAGGGGACGTTGTTATGTGACCTCGGTTCGGCTATAGGAGGGGAACAGAACAAAACGTAGGATGGTATTATTGGTGTGTTGGCTTCGGTCTTGACATGGAGGGGCCTCAGGGTAATACCTGGGGTTTGCACGGAGGTTTTGGGAGCTGGTTTGGATTAGGGATCGATGACTCTAGGATAACTCAAGATGACTTTAGAGTAGCAACCAACGAAGTGTGTCGACTTCGATGACTCAATGTGGCTAGTGATTATGGAATCTAATGATGGACCAAAAGGATAAGTTCTGCATGATAGCTCATAGAGTAGAACATGAGGTTGTGATGCTTGTGAGTAGGACAGGGTAGTCTACATGTACCCAAGTTAGTCTGCTTGTACCCACGCGTTTGGACATTTGTGTGTATACAGTTCTTAGCCATCCGCATGGGCATGAGTTGAGCATCTGTGTGGCATTTTTACTATTGGTACATATTCTAAGGGATTGATGGATGACTTTGTGATTGTAATGCTTATTTTTGGGGTAGAGTAGTCGGCGTGTACCTAGGGTAGTCTGCATGTACCCATATATTTTGACATCTATGTGTGTCTAGTACTAAGCCATCCACATGGGCGATGAGTTGAGCATCTATAGGAGTTATCGTATATCTAAAGCACTTAAGTGAGAGATGCAAGGCTATGTGATGGATGCTATGTTTGATATGTGCTTGATTTGCTATAGGAAACCCATATTTTCCACTTGTGATAGTAGTTTAGCTTATACCGTGTTTATATGCTAAATCTTTGGTTGCAAGGACAGTATAGTTATGGCTATTCATATCTTATGCCTATATTTACTATATACGGTTGTTATAGTATTTTGAGATGATATACCGTTAACACCACAAGACTGTTATCTAACCCTGGGGTTTTACGCTTGGCTTTTTATTCTCTCGGGTATTTTTTAATGAGTAGATTAGGGATAATAGGTTTGGATAGCGCATGGATCTATACAGAGTACAAGCACGAGGCTACGCTTTCATATATCTATATTTTGGAGCGTACTATCGTTTATATTCCGTTGTGCATACTGTGGAACTATATCAGTTTTGTATTTTGGGAGACTGCTATAGAGTTTATTTTGGAGACATAGGATGTATGGACTCTATTATTTTAGTTTTTTACAATCTATGATCCTATTGCACTTTGATGTTCTTATTTATGATTCATTCAATTATATCACTGTCTTCCCTATTTTACATCAATATTATTATATTATTTTTTCTGTGCACTTTGAGATATTCTACCGGTTCCATGCTTAAATTTTTGCTACTGTGCACCCTTGGCTACCGTCCTGCATCGACTATGCAGAATCCTTAGTGCCTTATACATGTATATTAAGTATAGGAGGTGTGGGGCGGTTGTCATGGCTACTGTCATGGAATTCTGGAAAATGACGTACTTCTGCTAACGATCGATCAACGGACCCATAATCCTCCCATGGGTACACCGCTTACAATAAGTACATGCATTTGGGTGGAGCTATTCCTCCTTTCAATGAATTTCTCATATTCAATTTACAAGAAATCGGATTGGCTCTAACTCAAGTACATTCCAGTAGATATGCCCTCCTTTATTCCTTGTATGTCTTATTGATGACACAACTTCAATAGTCTCCACATATGCAGAGTTTACGCGCCTTTTAAACATTATATAGAGAGCATTCTTTATTAATCATGGAAGCTTAGCGCCATTGCAATGTCATTGTGACACTTCACAATAAGTGCTCATACTACAAGAGTGAATGTTTCTTTGTTTGTTGCCGCTTTGGCTTTCAATAGACTCTAGTTGTCTGTACGTAAGGATTCTTCCCTACCATTTTTACCGCACTTGTATTCCATTTATCCAAGTATCTAACTTTGTTTCCATTCCCTTCATAAATTTTCTCGGCCGAGATGTCAGCAACGTACACTCCTAGACCTTGGAGACCCTAAAAAAAGTCGACATCTGACATCGCACCACCACCTTTGTATCCATGAATGAGAGGCTTCGTTAATGCGGCCTTCAACATCTCGAGTGATTTTCCATTCCTCTTGAGCTTCCAACAAAAAGGACCAGGATTCTGCTTCAATCTCTACACCCACTTGCGACTCTGGAGACGTCAACCAAGAGGGCGATGAAGGCTCTATGGGTGAGGCAAACAATGGTGAAGAATAAGGTAAAACGCTTGAGGAGAACACCCTCGAGGAAGAATACAAAGAGAGGGTGGAAGATATAAGAGGAGTGGAAAGAGTGGAAGAAGGACAAGAAGAGGAAGTAGGAGAGAAGGAGAAGTCGACGGCAAGAAGGAAGATGACGACAACGGTGGAGATTTTGATCAAAATGTAGGTGAGTCATTGAGGTGATCACCCTCGAAGGCATAGAAATTCTGACTTTATCTCTCCTAAAGAGATTAGTTGTCCAATTATTCTGACAACCTTCGGGTCTGAGTTCAACACCAGCTGCCAAGGCGACTCCTTGTAAAGGATCTTTTGAAAATATTTTTGACTCAATTGGGGATTTGGACATCCCGATCAATGATATTCTCAAATAATATCCTTTGGGTTCGTTTTCCATTCGGAGACCTTCCAATTGAGGGGCATTAAACCTTGCTTTTCAACCCCCCGAACATGGTCCGTAGAGCACTTAAGGCAATATTTACACTCCATGCACTTCTAGGCTCATGAATACCCATATCATGCATTTTCCCTTACTTTAGTGTTTGATACTGATACATCCCGTATTCTTCGTTTAAAATGCAATGACAAGAGACCACTTCCACTATCTTTGCTTACGCATTATTGAGCGTCTAGGAACCATACCAGAACCTTATTCTCACTATTCTACCACTCATCGAGAAACCGAGGAAGAAAGATTAAGAAGGAAGGAGAGGGAATACCATGAGGATAAATATAGAACGAAACATTAGGCCAAGGAGAGATAATATTATGATCAATGAAAGAAGTCTTGTGATTCATATGACCATCACTGTCCTCTTATTGGCTCTTCCCAATTATTCTCTTAACCCCATCCTCATTCTCAATAGATTCCGGTGATCCGACCTCCGGTCATCGCTGTATCAACTTTTGAAAGATTCAAGGAAGTTCCTACTCATGCCGCTCCACCTCCACGGCCTTCAGGCTCATCCACAGCCATGACAACTAGACTGTAGGCCACCTTCCCTAACCTTTTCCTGACAAGGGTGAAGATCGATCATAACATAAAAGATATCCCTTGTGAGGAGGCAGGGTATATATTTCAGACTATTGGTTTTATCGGTATGGGGGAGTCCGGTGGAATTTGGATCCTCGAGCCATTTATTTGAATATATTAGCTACCTTATGAAAAGTGATAAGGCTACTGGATATTGGTGGTGTAGCAAGTGCAGTTCCAAGTGACTTGCTTGAGAAAAGCGAGTAAGGCACCATTGGAACATTGTTTGCTATGCATGGATTGAAGGAAAAGGCTACTAGTCCCTTGTCATGTTAGAAATCCTATCCCAATACGAGCTTTACCGTTTTGATTGTATTCCCAAAATAGCTGTAATTCCCTGCAAACATTTCAGCTACCCCTTTGGTATTATATATTCCGTCCGATGTATTCCATTGACCTAGTCTGGATATATTACCATAGACTTAGTCCCGGATATTGAATTTATTTTGATATATTACTTGAAAAGTGTTTTCAAACCACTGTCATTAAAGAAAATATCAAAGTATTTTCAGCATAAAGTATTTTGGTTATCATAAGATAAAAACCCATTCGTGTTTATGTGTGGGCGTGGTCTTATGAGATACCTTTCTTTTGAAAGGTTTTGACTTACATCAGCATTTAAATTTCGAGTATATTCCGCTAGTTTATCAAGCCTGATCCAGTATTTTTAATACTCGGGTCAAATCCGAGTAGTTTCAGGTTTAGTTGAAGACGCTTGGGTTTCTAGAGGAGAGCTGGAGATCTTCATCTTCGTACGAACGTATTATATTATCTACTACATCTATTGCATTTGTTTTTATTTTTCAGCATTTGTAAGGACAAAGGTTTATAACCGTCCAGGCTGAATCTAGGTTAGACTTTGACAGTCTATTCAAAATTTTCCACTATAAATATTTTATATTCAAATAATATATATTATTCCATTCGAGTGAGATTCTATTCTATCTTTATTTTCTTTTTCCCTAACAATCGGGGTTTCTGACACTTGGATTTGCATCACGTGAATACCGAGGATGTATTAGTGTCGATTTTCGTGGTCGAGGGTCGAAAATCCCAGCTGTTACATAGAGAGTTCACCTATTTCCTATTAAAAAGGCCTTAAATGACCCACATACTTTCTCTCGTATCGTTACGATATGATTGGAAGGGAGACGGGTTGTTGAACCCAATATACTACATAGTTACGAGGGGATGCTTCAGATTTGAGACATTAAATGGCCGTTGAGTTTACCTCTATTGAAGAAGTATTAAGTGGCCAGGGTATTTTTAGGAAGTACGATGACACATCTATATGTATACATGTTTATACGTTTATATATACTTATACCTCGGAGAATGTTAAGTATAAAGTTAAATATACGTTAGAGTAGTTTACGCATATAGATACTTATATCTTGGAGTTGGTTGGACATATCATATGCGCATGTGGAATTAAATGAGTATCGTGAATTGTAGACGTAACAATTAAATGAAAATCAATCGAAATAAACTAGTAATATGGATAAAATATGTAATTTACCAGTCACCGAAATATTATTCTGGCCTCTTTCTCATTACAATCCACACAACATATTTAGAGGGACATGATACTGGTACAAAATGGGAGCGGTACATGGACAAGTCCTCTCATTCATGCTCTGAATTGATAAGGCAACTAGGTATCCAAGAAATAATATTATTTTCAAGGTAGTAGCCTTAGTTGGTATATATGTATTATTATTATTCCACTGTTAGTTCGTATAGATAGCTCTCTAATATACTTATGTTTATTATAGGTTACCAACACCAACGACCTATACCCTAATGGACTTGGGTTTTCGATTTAGTCAAAATTCGAACCCTTTAATGTGTGAATTGTTACACTAATAGAAGATCAGTTGAAAGCCAAGTATTTAGGTGCAAGCAACATCATAGCCTTGGTGAAAGATAAAGCAATCATGGCTGAGCAAGACGTGGTTGTAGGAGATATGCCTATTGGGGCCCTTGCCGATCCTATTGCATTGGATAAAGCAGAATCATCAATTGCTCATTTTAAAGAGCCTCCAATGGATGTTACACCTTCTACGATGACCCCTTCTAAGGGTGCCCACACAAAAATCCCAGACTCTACCTCTAAAGTCGCTGCTGAGCCTTATATCCCTCCTTTATTCATTCAGATTATTCATTCATCCATTGATGAGGGCGAGACCACAAGGTCTCCAATCGAAGGAGATTCAATCCAACAAAGGTATTTCTCTCATCTCCTCCATATTTAAAAAGCTTCAGTTCTCACCAAAGTTTGTTACTAACGTTTACTTTGCTATTTGTGAACTTACAGGTCATCCTTCGCTTCCTCCTCCGCCACCAGCAACTCAAGGCCTGGGTCCTAGCACTATCTCAACCATGTAAACCTCTATTGTTGTAGAGCTAATCATCCCAACTCTTCTTTCGAGCTCTAGACACGGTCCCACTTCATGGAAAATAAGGGCTTTAGAAGGATTCGAGGATGTCAGCAAATTTCTAAAGGAAGATGTTACAATTACTAGCGCAAAAGGCCCAAATGATTAGATTACAATGGCTAAGAGGTTGAAGGCTAGTCATAAGAAAATTAAAATCAAGCATGAACTAAGAAATGAGAATTCTACCACTAATTTTGATAAGCCAGGCCTCATTTCCAAGATTCCTTCCCTAAAGATTAAGCATTTGAAAGGGCATAATGTCGGTGGGTCCTCGTTAATCTCCGATCCTACCATTGACAAGCCAGAAGGGTCCTCGTTAATCTCCGATCCTACCATTGACAAGCCAGAAGACCCCCTCAAGATGACGATGAAAGGAGATACTATGCCTTTCGAGGGGAGTACACTAGAAAAATGAATGGCGAAGGACGAAAAGGATTTGAGGAAATGCCAAGAGAAGGATGAACGCAAAGGAAGAAACAAGTGAGGGAAGAAGAAATAATCTTCTAGTCTAAGTTTCATAAGAGCGGCTTTAGTGCTTTTTGATGTATTTTTATTTTCTTTCCACATAGGGCAGAATCATGTGGGTGTGACCCTCACGATTCTTGTATACAAAAAGTGAATGTAAACATAAGACTACTTTCTATCAGTCTTTGTCATATTTACATATCTGCACTTTTATATCATTTGTTTATTTACTGCTATCTACAAATATAATATAATTACCTATGAATCTTGATTATTTATATTATACGTTTCGGTGTATGTGCAATTCTATTAATTACTGTAGCTTTGTACATATAATTATACTTCTATGATTGATCAGTTATACTCCATTGCATAATATTGTTCATCACTGCTAAAGTATTTCTAGTTTGGCTAAATAGAACTTGTTATTCTGGCCATCTCCATGGATGATCCTTCTTATTTGTAACGACCCAAAATTTCCATCATTTGAAATTCGTATATTTAATTGATTTTAAACATTCACAAGTAAATTTTATATGTTGAATAACTTATATTTCGAATATAGTGATTTAATTGGAAAATTAAATTATTAATTTAAAATTGGAAATTGTGTAAATAATTGGAATTTGAATTTAATAAGAATGAAAATGATTTTTAGTTGAATTAAATTCTATTTGAATTAGAATGAAGTTAGAGAACTTTTAAAATTTGATTAAAAGTTAATTTGTAGAATTGAATATTTTAATATTTAATTAACGTGTAAAAATAGTAATTTTTCAAACAGTCTTGGATTTCGATGTAACTAGTTTCATTGGATCCGTAATGTTATATTATGGTAAGATTTCATATTTCATGTCAATTGGATTTACGGTTTAGTTGTGGCAAGCTAAAACGCATGGAAATCTGTTTAAGTGAATTTTAAATTTAAATAAGTCGATTCGAAATCCTATCTTCAAAATACGATCGAATTGACTTTCGGTATATATTCTATTATGTTTGGAATAGGGGTAAAACATTATAAATGCCAAGCGGCACACTTCGATCGGACTTCGAAAAAATCTCGGGTGAATAGAGTTGAGAAATTTTCTATAAAATGACGTTATATTTTCTATTTTTCAAAACCCTAGAGAGGCTAGGGCTAGCGCTGTTCTTCTTATATTTTAATGGCCAAAACTTTCCAATTTTCTTCCCTCAAAATCTCTAAATCCATAAACAATTAGCAAAATCTTTCAACTACAACTTTGTACTGCTCCGCGAGATCTTCGAATACAAACGGTCAAGATTGGATTTCAAGCTACGGATCGATGACAATTTCAATCCAAAGGCCATGCATTTGGGCCCGTTTTTCGAGAAGAAGGCATGATCGACCTCGATGGTGTTGAGGCCGTAGGTGTTAGCCGCTTGGGGCTTTGACGTGAAGGTCCCCGATCGTCAAATAGTCAAGTGTGGAGGGCTCGATAATTGTTGGCAAAACGGTGGCATGGGCTCGATTGCGTACGTGAAACGGGGGAGAAGATGAAAGTAACGGCCAGATCTGGTGGGAAGAAAATCAATGGCCGAGATTAACGTAGGGTTTTAAAAATAAAAATAAATTTAAATTTATATATATTTAAATCGTATAAACTTTAAAATGTCATATCTTTGTCATACGAGTTCCATTTCTGACGAAACAAATTGCAATGGGTCCGTATTGACGATCACTACATTTTAGAGCTGCTTTGGAGTTGATTGGAGTGGTGTAAATATTGGGTAAAATTAAACGGCTATTTGATTTTATTCGGAATAAAACACTGCAACTTCTATTAGAATCAATGTGAGTACAACTCACTCTTTCTGACTCAATAATATTTTGCTATAAGTGAGAATAAATTTATTCGATGTCGACTGATAATTTTTTGGATGATATATGATATGTTGTCTATATATTGATTGGTATTTGGATATAATTCTTCCTATTGGAGCAAATGAGACCCTATACGTTCCCGTGTATGAGCATATAACCCTTTGTACGCGCATCTGCCTCGAAGTGGACATTGTACACATATTCTAATATGTATATTTATTGCAGGTGACAGGTAGGAGGGATCCAACTAGATTCCTCACCAGTATTGGTTTATTTACAGATATTGATATATATGCTGTAATCATCTGATATATGATATTTGGATGTTGTGATTGATGTATTTAGTGCTGTTACAACATTGGGCCTATTTTTGTAAACTTTGTTGTTATGTATGAAAGTTTTATATAAATGGAATGGAATTTGTTAATAAAGGGATTTTATATATGAAAGTTTTATAAAATATAAATGTGAATTTATGAAAATTGTTTTATAAATCCGGAATCAACTTATTTTGATAAGTTAAATGTGTTAAATGTGTAAGTTTATTAAAGGCATTATCATCCATGATTTTGGACAGTGTATAATCCCTAAAATAAATGTATAAAACATATTGGATTTGCTAAATGAATTATATTCACGATTTTGGACGGTGAATAATATTTTAAATTAAATAAATGTTTTTAGAAGTGATATTTTTAAATGGAGTTAAATGGTTTGAAGATGTTTAAAATGTGTTAAGTATCGAAACCATAGATTTCAACATTCATTATTGAAATAGACGTTTTCGAGAAGTAAGGCAACGATGGACTATAATACTGTTGTTATACTAAATGATTTTCGAAAGGAAATGTTTTATATAATATATGAGATTTATATATCTAAACTTTGAGTCCCTATACTAGTTATTTTGGGTTGTCGTAACGATGTTTGACGCAACATTCATTTTGACCTGAATAAATATGTTGAGAGAATGTTTTCCTTACAGAATAAAATATGTACTTAATCCTGATTTAAGTATATGTAATATTTTCTAAGTGTTGAAAATAAATTGATTTTTGAATTACTTATTATTAAATAAGTATATGGAAATGTTTTCCAATGTTGAAATGGTTTGGAATTATATCTTTTTAAAGATAATCTGAAGTGAATATTTGGTAAATGATTTAGCTAATAAAAGATTAATTAAAAGGCCTAGTGATTGCTTATGGTGTTAAATATTTTTTGTTTGCTTTGGTAGTTAAATAACCGACTATCAAATTTGGCCATTTTAGTTCCTCGACTTGATGTGGGAACTATTTAGTCGTGCGCTTAGTACGTAGCCTTTTGTGTAGGCTTGATTATCGTTTGTGTTGAGGATGTTGATTCATGTAGTGCAGTGTATTACTCCAATCTATCGAGCTTCCTTCTTGGCCCGAAGGATAGCAAGTTGAAAGTTGGATACGTGATAAGTTTATGAGACTTAGTCTCTGTGTGAAGTTAAGAAATGCTTTTGCATTATTGGTGCGAAGAGACCGGGATTAGATTTATCTAAAAACCACTTCAGACCAATGTACATGCGTTCGATTGTGCAGATTGTGATGATATTGATATTCAGGATTTTCATAGTGGAGGATTTCTTGTTGATCGTTTGGGGTTAAAATCCTAATAGACATCCAGTATCGGTAGTCTCTTCGTTATGAAATATCCAGTGTAAGGACTATTCGCTACTAATGCTAGGGATTTCCTGACAGGACGTGGTAGGAAAGTACCTTTGGTTTGCCCTGCTTCTAGATAACTTGTATGGATGTTTGTCTGACATTACATTTCTAAATATTACATACATTGGTTTTCACAAACGTACGTCAGTGGTGGCGGAGAAGGCAACTTCTCTTAGCTTAACACCCTCCTTGAGACGTATGAGTTTAAGGGTTGTACTTTTGTGGAAGGCAATTAGTAGTTAACGGAAATGGTCGTATGGCATTCAAAATGATGTGATATGTGAAAGGTAATCGTTACCTCAGGACTCACTAACCGAAAGTGGCCAAAATATGGTTAGACGTAGCAAGGCTAAGTGGGTCGCTCCCAAGTAGGATATGATCATCCTCTTCTAGATATACCTTTACAGGCTATGACGTCATATATCTGATTATTGTGGTTTGTATGCTTCGAGGCCCTCGGTAAAGGTCGGTAATGACCGGAGGATAATGTATTCGGTACCATCTAGTTATAGAGGTGGGTCGATCTTGTGTTGATAGAGGATCCTTTGTGATGGTCCTCATTACATTCCTCTAGAGATGTACTGCCGGAAGGTTGTATCTTCACCTGGTCATTTATATGGAAATCCAAACTCCACTACGTACCTGCCATTTTATTTATAGAGCCTAGTATGTAGGAATTTCATAATGGTAACAATTTCGGCTATTTGAATATTATTTGTATACTAGACACTAGTATAATATAAGAGATTTGATATGAAATGTTTTAGTAATCGTAAGGTAAAAACATGTCCGTGTTTGTATGTGGGCGTGTCTTACGAGATACTTCTGTTTTGATAAAAGAAAAGTTTGGTAATTTAATAAATTCAGTTGAGTGTATTTCTCAAGCTGGTTTACCAGACTGATCCAGGCATTCTTCCCTTTCAATGCTGGGTCAGACCGAGCATATTTACAGGTTCAGTTTTGATGCTTTTGGAGCTTCAGCAGAAGAGCTGAAGATCTTCATTTTTGTTTACACATATCTGTTTTGATTGTCCACCGCTTAGTTTTTGTATATTAGCAGGATTTGCGAGGACAGGTAATTATAACTGTTCAGGCTGCTGATTATTGATTAATTGTGTACTCTGATTGATGTATGTATATACAGTTTCTATTTTGTAAAGATCATTAATATGATATTGTATGTTTTCCACTGTGATGTGAGATTATGTATTGTTCTGTTTGGTTCTATCTTCTCTCTTTCTTCTCTTCCTCTCTCTTATTTTCTTTCTCTTGACTTTCTGTCAGTCGGTGCTTTTTGGGTCGGACATGTGTGGTTTGTTGTCGATTCAAAGGGTATAGATTGCGGGTCGTCACATTATTCTTAGCTAGGTTCCATCCGACTTTAAACAAAGTTGCAATCAAAAAGTTATCCAACTTTTTACCATTTCCTATCTTTGAGAAACAACATTTAGAGGGTCAAACTTCGGACACCATATTTCAGTCTTGTCTGTCTCTGAGGTTTGATCGAATTCATTCACTATCTTTTGTTTCTCATCATTAGTCGATGTATCTTGCCAGGTCTATGGTGCTAGACAATCCAATCGCTCATTGATCCCTATCATTGGGATCAATAAATTAGATGCTTATCTCTGAGCATCAATGTTCGACCTCACCAATCTTTGGGCATTGATCGAAATAGCTCCTTAGCCATCATCATTTTCCTCAGTTGGGCATATCCTACTAAGATGCAAACATAGTTGTAGGGGCCTCGATTATACACCGATCCTATCTTATAAAAGTTTCGTGTGCCAATCTTTGGGCATTTGGTCTCGGTACCACTTATCTCCAAGTATTAACTGATAGTATTCATTGACCATCATCGCTGAGCCTCCGTCGAGCATGTCTTATCAGGTTGCAAGCATGGCGATTAAAACTTTGATTAGACACCAGTTCATATCTATGGGAACTGGTGCTTTGGTTGCCTGATTCTAGGCATTGCTCATTAACTTTGAATGTCTTTGGGCGTTAGTCAAGATGAAGGGATAAAGGTGAATCATTTGATCGACCCATTTTATTATATTTCTTTGACCCGTTCATGAACTAAAGGAGTTGGTTGGTACCTATCTTCGGGTACTTGATTGCGTTACTAATCACTCAGCAAAAGATTTAGCTTACATGAACATGGTTCCATTGTTTTTAGAAGCTAGCTTTATTTATGAATAAAGGAATAGAAAATCATGCCTTATTACATTGCCCTCAGTGCATTGTTATGGCTCAACTCGATATTCCACTTCAACAATCTTCCTAAAATCTTAGGTCGATGTTGTACTTGCTTTAAGGACTGATCTACTAACACCTTTATTGGATGAGCCTGAAAATATGACCATAATTTCCTTAAAGTAATCACTAGGAAGTATTCTAGATTTTCCAATCTTGGATAGTTCTTTCTCAGTCCGGTAAAACACTTACTGATGTAGTATACGGGCCTTTAGATCTTTGTCTCCTCACGTATTATGGTTACACTTAATGTATGAGTAGATGATGGTAAGTATATAAAAAATCTTCACCTTTCGATGGCTTCAATAAAATCAATGGTCTCTCAATATGTTTCAACAATTCATGGAAAGCATCCTGGCTTTCCTTCATCCAGATAAACTTTCCCTTTGCCTTTTTAATAGCATCGAAGAATGGTATGCATTTATCGTTCGCTTTTGAAATGAATCAACTCCGTGTAGTGACTTTCCTATTTAAGCTCTACATCTTCCTTCTTGTTCTTACATGTTTTAAGGCATTAGTCTACTCTTGATTAGCTTTATTTACCCATGAAGTTACAATAAACCCAAGAATTTTCCCAATACGACTACGAAGGAACATTTCAATGGGTTCAACTTTATTTCGTACCTTCGTAGTACATCGAACATCTCGAAAAGATCATATATATGGTTCTTCGATAGCTATGACATCACAAGCATACAATCCACATATATCCATAGTACGTGCGATTTGATTTGCAAACATTCTATTGTCCAATCGTTGGTAGGTAGCTCTAGCATTCTTCAAGCCGAACAGGATGACCCGATAGTAGTATAGGCCTAAATCAATAATGTTACTCGTATGATTTTTGTAACGACCCGCAAATCCGTACCCCTTGAGTCAACACTATTCTACTTAAATCAACTCAAGTTGTACAGAAATACGAACCATTTGGGTTAAAGAAGAAGAGGTAGAAGAAGAGAATAGAAAACAACAACAGAATCTAACCATCGCAGCGGAGTAAAATATAATAGATAATAAATAATCTTTACTCAAAATCAAATATATCTGTTTACATATATTACATCATCAGAGTACACCAATCACAGCTCACATCAATAATATACAACTGGATACACAGCTACACAACACAGCGGAATATGTATATATATATAAACAAGTACGAGAGTACGTATCGTCATCCTGATCGTCTCCTGAGCTCCACGGCATCATATCATGTATCCTATAATACTCGGTCTGACCCGAGCATTACAGTTAAATAATACCCGAGTCAGTCTGGATTACCAGCGTGGGAAAATCACACCCAATTGATTATTGAAGTTTCAAAAATCCTTTGAAAACAAAAGCATCTCTAAAACCACGCCACAAATAAACATGTCGGGTTTTTACCTTACGATAGCTAAAATAATTTTTATAGAAATTCTCTGATATTATAATAGGGCTATATACAAATACTTATAAAATAGCCGAAATTGTTACATCCATTAAATTCCAGCTACTAGCCACAAAAGTGGGTAATACAAACAAAACTCGTACAAGGCTCGTAGGGAGAATGGATTTACAACTAATGACTAGGCACTGGGGTACCACCTGTCACAGTACGGGGCCTAGATCACCGTACCGAGGAGTACACCCGCTCCCCTGCAACACAAGGCTGGGACTATCCCTTACTGGATAATCCCGAGCAAGATCACCCCGCGGTTGGGATCAGCAACCGCCCACTAAGCCGAAATAAAGGGACATCTAGACAGGGATGACCTCAACCTCCAGTGGGGGCTACCCACGAAGCCTTGCTGCATAACCCCTGATTTTCAGCCATTCCCATTTGATGAGGCTTGAGGCTAAGCGTTACCTTTTAAGAACATATCCCTTAGAATGTCCATCGTCCACCTGACGATGTTTCGCAAGCATTCATCCTTACAAGTCCGTCCCGGGTTCGAACGGAACCGAAGGCACTATTCCTACTACATCCATTTTGGAAATATCCTCAGGATTAGTAGCGACTAGCCCTGGTACTTCATTGCTCCATCTTCGAGTCCAAAATCGTTTACACGAAACGTACAAACCGGATCGAAGTGGTGTTTGAGAATTAAATCTTGATCCCGGTCTTTTCAAAACGATCAACGCATTGTCCAATATTGATATTCCGTTATTTAACTATCAATTTCTATTCACAAACATCCATCAAACAATAAATAATCTTACAAATTATTTATTTATCTCAAAAATATCTTTACAAGATATATTTTCACACTTCAAATTCTTTTGAAAACAATTTCAAAACTATCCGCCTTTCTCGGAATAAATTCCAAGTATTTCTATTTCCACTGGGATCACCAAGCACAAAACTCTAGATTTTTAAAATAATTTAAAACATTTTGTTGTAGAATATATTTAACTTTTAATTTAGGAAGATTTACTTTAACACTCAATTTATAATAATACTTTAGAAATAATTACAATAAGTTTACTTTATAAATATAACTAGATTTTCTTCTTTACACAAAATACCAAATCATCCTTTAAATATTTATTACGATAATAGATTAACCAAAACACTTGCTTTGTGATTTACTTTAAAATATTTAAATTAAGACTACTTCAATAATTTACTAAAATACATACTATATAATCATTGAAAATAAGGTTACTTTATATAATATAAAACTAGGCTTTCACTTTTCAAAGAAATACTAAGTCACTATTTATAAATATTTATTATGGTAATAGATTTGAAAAATATTTACTTAAGAATTTAAGATAATAAATTTTCTAAAACATGCTTTTTAAAACAACATTAAACCTTTAACTTATATCTAAAGTTTACTTTGAACGTTCTTGGCTATCCAGAGAAATATACCCTTCTTCACATTCTTCCTTAAAATTTTCAATTTCAAACACTTGAATCAATTTCCAAATTGATTTCCCATTTAATCCCTTTTAATTCAAATCTATTAATTTCAAATTTCATTTCTTAATTATGATTTAAAAATACTTTAACTAAAAATTCCAATTTTTAGATTTCTCAATTACTTCCTTATCCTTTTAAATAAATTTAAACTTTGAATTTTAAAATAATTATTTATTTCTTTTATTGATAGAACTTAAGTTTACAATTCATCAATTTCATTTTATTCAAAATTCTTTTCTCCTCATTCTCGAAGTCATTTATTATTATTTTCATATTACTTCTATTTCTTTCCAATTCATTCTTAATTTATTCAAACTTTCTATAATTATTTCGCTTACAAATTTACTTCCTTTTAATTTTTTTTTCAACAATCCAATTCATATATTTTGGTAACTCATTATACTCGAATATCCGATCAAACCATAATATTGAGTATTCCAATATAACTCAACATAGGATATCAAATAATCACAACAGAGAATACTGAATAACTTAAATAAATGTGAGGGGTCCAGTTGGATCCCTCCAACCTGTTTTCCCTGCATCCACAACCATTACCACAATACACAATACCAATTCCAAAATATATCATATTATAACACATCAATCAATTCAACCATTCAAACAATTATTTAAATTTATCAATTCAAATTTGAATTTAAATTCAACTGAGTGAGATTAACTCACTTTTGCTTTTATTTAGCAAAAACAATCCACCATGAGTTGTTTCTCCATGATGTAGACCTTGAATAAATATTTATACAGTTATCAATATTCGAAAGAATCGAACAATTTAATCCCATTAATAAATTTAATTAACCAGTGTTTTTTTTTCTTTTAAACCAATAAATTTTAGTTCTTAAACTAATTCCTTTGTTACACTACATATACTCAAAATTTTAATTTATCTAAATTCAAAAAATCTATGTTTTATATAATATTCCGTACATTTTAAAATTCCCATATTCTTCTAACAATAAGCTATATGAATTTCAAAAAAACCTACTTTATCGAAATCCCCCCCCCCTTTTAAAATTTTCCACTTTCCTTTGCAAGATCTTATCCACGCATATTTTTATTTATTCAAAATTCCTCTTTTTTTTATAAACAGCCAAGCAATTAGAAATTACTTTACTGTGACATTTTATTTCTTTTAATATTAAACTTTAAAATTAATAAAACAAATCAAAAATACCTCACCTTCTAGATCGCGAGCCCCCCCCCCCCTGCACCGCCCTACCAAGCCCTAAACGAATTGCCGACCCACCTCCGGTCATCACGCGCGTTCGCCGCCACATCACATGAAACCGGCTCCCTGACCTTACTCTCATACGGAGTCGCCACCACTTATCGAGATTACCTCAGCAATTCAAAAGCACCTCCCTCCTATCGCTAGCGTCTCGACCGATTCCGCTAGCTAGATTTGCCGCAAAGTCCCTCTTTGTCTTCACGCGATTCGAGCTTGAAATCGTTGGGAGTTGGTTATTTAATTTCTCAGAGGAATGAGTTTTTTTTCTTGATTTGGTTTAAGTATCGTTTTAAAGAAAAGAAAAAGGAAATCAAGATAAAGGGTTTTTATAAATTTTCTCTTAGGTTTTGGCCATTTTGTTCTGAGCTGAAGTATATATTTTTGTTTTTTTTAGATTGTGAAAGAAGGCAGTGATCTGTTGCGTTTTAAAAAAAAAATAGGGAACAAGAATTGATGTTTGCGTGCTGGGGAAAACAAGCTACAGTGACAAAAGTTGTGATGGGAAGGAAAGGCGGCTGATATTAAAATATGTTGACCAGATACAAATATATATACTTTAGTTTTACGATATAGGTTCCAACGCGTTTATATATCGTACATACATACTAACTCCGATCAATACAAAATTTGAAATCCGATAATAATTCAATATTACGGACCCAATGGAACTGGTTTCGTCGAATTCCGAGACTGTGCCTCGGAAGGCTATTTTTAAATTCAATTTAAACGATAAAATTTCAAAACCTAACAAACCATTCTTAAGTTTGATTTCAACACTTCTATTCTCTTCAGTAATATCAATATAAATTTTATAAGCCTTTAAATTATCTTTAACAGGCTTTAGAACTCTAGATTCAACCTTTTAACCAACTTCAACTTATTTAATTCAATAATTTAATTATCAATTAAATTGTGATATTCGTAATTCAAGTTAAAATTACTCTATTGAATATTTAAAATCAATTAAATATTCCAATTTTAAATGCTCGAAAATTCCGGGTCGTCACATTCCTCCCCCCTTAAAAGAATTTCTTCCCGAAATTACTAATTAGGAAGAATGGTCCAATACCCATTTACTTTTTCCCCGAAACCAAATGGTTTCTAACAATTCAACATCTTATCAACTATCTTTTATAAAAGACCCATTATCATTCTTATTAACTTCCAAACCTTTCCCTGGTTCCAAACCATACCATTTGTTTAACCATTCAAGTTTCAATTTAAAACCAAATTTTGAATTATCAAAATTTTCTCAAAATTTTTCTAACTCCCTAAATTTCCGAAAATTTTTGCCAGCGTCTCCTTTGCGCGGCTAGCTCGGTACAACTATAAAATGGCTCTACGGCCTCCCAAATCCAAAAAGAAAACAAAACGCCAAGTGGCTCAATCCAAAATCCCAATCCAATTTCATACCAAAATTTAAATACATACCTTTTTGTCGAGCATTTCAAATTTTTATCTTTGAAATCAATCCAATTCTCTTTTCCCTTTATATTACCTGCATATCATGTTTAGTACTAATATCCAA
This sequence comes from Allium cepa, assembly GCA_030765085.1. Classification (NCBI taxonomy): domain Eukaryota; kingdom Viridiplantae; phylum Streptophyta; class Magnoliopsida; order Asparagales; family Amaryllidaceae; genus Allium; species Allium cepa. The sequence continues at coordinate 69,265,015 of CM060935.1, forward strand.
TCACAACATTCCAAAACATTCTATTGACTTCCTTACCAAATGTCAATATTTATTTATCCAAATATCATCTTAGAATATATATGTAATATTAATTTCCATTTAAGAATTCACCATCCCTTACTTAAGTCAATATAAGCATTAAATATGTTCCTTATATATATTTTCACCTTACCACTTTAGTTTATATCCATTCTTATTCAAATTGATCCTTTCATTACCATATGAATTCAATTTTTCTTTAGCTCTGAATATTTAAATTTTATTTTTCATTTAAAACTAATTTATGTCATTATTTTAATTAGCTTCATTTACTATATTTTCAATTTCCAGTTTGAAATCGTTTTGTTGTTAACAAAATTTTCCAAAATTTTCAAAAATTTTCTAACTCCCAAAATTTTCGAAATTTTTTGGCAGAGTCTCCTTTGTACGAAGGAGCTTTTGCAATTTGACAAAAGAGATAAATATATACACATCGACCCACACGGTCGGAAAAACCAAAAACAGTTCATATTTCCTATTTTTATTACGTAGGCGTGCCTTATTTAGCATTTTAAGCAAGCGGCTTATAATTTTTAGCAACTAGCGCAACCAAATCCAACCACACAGCTTTCAGAAACCTGTACTTACTCAATTCAAACATGCAAGTGTCAAATATATGAAGTTTAACAACATCTCACTTATTTGCAATAGTTACACTCAGGAATTCTAAAAGAAATTCCCATTAAACACTTTCTTTACAAGCAATTTAAATATTCCAACATAAATTTTAATTGCTTACAACCAATCACATATCGTTTCACTTAATTCGAATTGTTAACAACTCACAAACTTACATTTTATTTATTTTTAAGCAAACCGGGCTCATATTTAATTCAAGTTGCTTTCTAAATCAATTTATTTTACTCCCATCAATTCATAGAATTTTAATTACTTCCATTTACATCCAAACGACAATTTATCCCATGCAATTCGACGAGATTTATGTAAAAAAATTAAGCACTTGAGTTTTATAATCAATTTAAATTGACTCCGACTCAACTTACTCTTAATTCTATTCCATTTTGGATTTATTCACAATCCGTATATTCTCATTATCATTACATTTCACATTTGAGTCCGTTCACTTGCATTCCCTTCTATTAACCAAACTAGTTCATACAAAACTATTACATCTTAGGTTCGTCTTCATTACCAATTTAATTTCCCCTTTTTTTTAATTCATTCACAATTATTTATTTAGCTCGACACATTCCATTTAAATTTCATTCACAATCCATTCATTTACGTTTTATTCCATATTTGTTTATTCCAAACTATTTTATTTAGCTCAAAAACAATCTAAGTTATTTCATTCAATAACCATTTCAAATTTTTTTTATAGACTCCAAGTTATTTCAAATCCTTAACATTTTAAATAGTTTACAATTATTTATTTAGGAATTTTCATTCCATTAAATATTATCTGTAAGTCACCGAATTCTATTTCGATCTAAATTTATTTTCACTTGATTTAAATCTAACCCAATATCATTAAACTTAATTCAAGTTGATTTAAATTCAACTCTCTTCCATCTATTCAGCTTAAGTCAATTTACTTCAATTTATTCAAATTTTATACTTAAGCTCATTCTCATCTTGCAAACAAGTTCTCTTTCAATTTAACTTGATTCTATTTCAATCTAATCTCATTTCAAACTACAAATTTATTTGATACATTTCAGTTAGATTTAATTTGTTAACTTTCCAAATTGTTTTTAATTTATAACTCACGTTCTGAATCTACTATCCATTTTCAATTACATTTCTTCACTAATGATCCAAGTCAAATTTGATTTATAACTTGAGTTTTATTTTCCAACTTCATAATAAACTCACAATTCATCTTTACTTAACTATAATAGGTTCCATTTACATATTTCATTATCTAATTTATTATCTAAATAGTTTTTCCCCAACTTATAATCCAGAACTTGATTTTAACCCCAAAATCTCTTCATTTAATTTTTTCGTAGGTTCAAATTTATTTTATAATCCAAGTTTTGATTTTTATTTTATATTCAATTCATCAAAAACATTTAATTTGGGTTTTCTATCCCACTTTTCAAATTTTATAAGTCACAACTTATTATTTACACAATTCCATTCATTATAGGCTTGAATATATTCATCTTTTATTTTTAATTCGATTTTTACACTCACTTATAATCCAAGCATATTTTATTCCATGGATTTTTAATTCTAATTCTTTTATAAGTTATTCTAATTTATTTACTCCAATCCAATCCTTAACCAATTTAATTTCCATTTATTCCAATAAGAATCTAATTCCATTCAATAATTCAGTTGAATTCTTATTCCAATTCAATTTTATTTTAACTCAGTTTTATTTAACTCAATTCGATTTCAACGTGATTCGAATACAACTGGATATTATTTTCAACCTATCCAATTAATTTCAATCTAGTCAAATTTCTATTTCCCATCCAAGATAATTCCATTTTTAACCTTTCCTTTAAATTTAAATTCCAACATTCAAAGCTTATATTTCCTTCCTGATTTAAAAATCATCTCAAATTATAAGCTTTCAACCCATCTTATCAGGATTTTTAAACACCCGGCTTTGGTTTCAAATTTATTTTGAAATCTCCAACATCTCAAAATCACACTTCTCAAAAATTTTAAACCAATTCTGGATTTTTATTTCCAACAAATTTCCTTTGAGATTTTCAAAAACAACTAGCTTTTCTAAACAAATTTATTTTTGGCAGCAATCTTTCACTCAGACATTCGAAAATGAATACTGATGATGCGGCCGTCATCATCAGAATCATTTCCCAATAATCCAAGTGATTTCAATGCTATATCACATTCAAAATCCATTTAAAACAGATTTCCATTTAGAAATATCCCCAAAATAATTGTGCTATTATTCATCTTCAAATACATCGACAAACACTTCCAAATTTCCGGGATTTAAATTTCCAAATCCTGCTTAAATCAATTTTACTATAATTCATTTGCATAGCTTATGCGCATATAAATTCTTATTTGGTTATATTTCAATTTATAAATTACATTCATAATTCATATTCATAAATTTTATTCTATAATGGATTTATTTCCTTAAACTTGGGTTATATTTTCAATTTCTGGTTAAATTTTCACTTAACAATGGTTATACCTTTATTATTATTCTTCCTAACATCCACACAACCATATATTAGCTAAAATAATTTACAAAAACTTTTCTTTATATCAAAATATATTTTTGGGTAAAATTATTTCATTTACCCACATTTAAACAATACCGTGTCGATTGTTCTATTCAAGTGTTTAGAAACCCTTTCAATACAGTTGCGCAGACTGTGTCGACGAAGGTTCATATGCCACTCAATAAATCAATCAATACAGTATTAAAACAATTTATACTCACTAACAAATACGCGCTCATATCTATTAATACGCTCAAAATCATTTTAGAGTACTATAGACTCTAATTTAAATGAGTAATTCCCACCAGAGCCAAGGTTATCTCCAACCTAAGCTCTGATACCAACTGTAACGACCCGCAAATCCGTACCCCTTGAGTCAACACTATTCTACTTAAATCAACTCAAGTTGTATAGAAATACGAACCATTTGGGTTAAAGAAGAAGAGGTAGAAGAAGAGAATAGAAAACAACAACAGAATCTAACCATCGCAGCGGAGTAAAATATAATAGATAATAAATAATCTTTACTCAAAATCAAATATATCTGTTTACATATATTACATCATCAGAGTACATCAATCACAGCTCACGTCAATAATATACAACTGGATACACAGCTACACAACACAGCGGAATATATATATATATAAACAAGTACGAGAGTACGTATCGTCATCCTGCTCGTCTCCTGAGCTCCACAGCATCATATCTTGTATCCTATAATACTCGGTCTGACCCGAGCATTACAGTTAAATAATACCCGAGTCAGTCTGGATTACCAGCGTGGGAAAATCACACCCAATCGATTATTAAAGTTTCAAAAATCCTTTGAAAACAAAAGCATCTCGTAAGACCACGCCACAAATAAACATGTCGGTTTTTTACCTTACGATAGCTAAAACAATTTTTATAGAAATTCTCTGATATTATAATAGGGTATATATACAAATACTTATAAAATAGTCGAAATTATTACATCTATTAAATTCCAGCTACTAGCCACAAAAGTGGGTAATACAAACAAAACTCGTACAATGCTCGTAGGGAGAATGGATTTCCAACTAATGACTAGGCACTGGGGTACCACCTGTCACAGTACGGGGCCTAGATCACCGTACCGAGGAGTACACCCGCTCCCCTGCAACACAAGGCCGGGACTATCGCTTACTGGATAATCCCGAGCAAGGTCACCCCACGGTTGGGATCAGCAACCGCCCACTAAGCTGAAATAAAGGGACATCTAGACATGGATGACCTCACCCTCCAGTGGGGGCTACCCACGAAGCCTTTCTGCATAACCCCTGATTTTCATCCATTCCTATTTGATGAGGCTTGAGGCTAAGCGTTACCTTTTAAGAACATATCCCTTAGAATGCCCATCGTCCACCTGACGATGTTTCGCAAGCATTCATCATTACAAGTCCGTCCCGGGTTCGAACGGAACCGAAGGCACTATTCCTACTATATCCATTTTGGAAATATCCTCAGGATTAGTAGCGACTAGCCCTTGTACTTCATTGCTCCATCTTCATATCCAAAATCGTTTACACGAAACATACAAACTGGATCGAAGTGGTTTTCGAGAATTAAATCTCGATCCCGGTCTCTTCGAAACGATCAACGCATAGTCCAATATTGATAGTCGGTTATTTAACTATCAATTTCTATTCACAAACATCCATCAAACAATAAATAATCTTCCAAATTATTTATTTATCTCGAAAATATCTTTACAAGATATATTTTCACACTTCAAATTCTTTTGAAAACAATTTCAAAACTATCCGCCTTTCTCAGAATAAATTCCAAGTATTTCTATTTCCACTGGGATCACCAAGCACAAAACTCTAGATTTTTAAAATAATTTAAAACATTTTGTTATAGAATATATTTTTGACTTTTAATTTAGGAAGATTTACTTTAACACTCAATTTATAATAATACTTTAGAAATAATTACAATAAGTTTACTTTATAAATATAACTACATTTTCTTCTTTACACAAAATACCAAATCATCCTTTAAATACTTATTACGATAATAGATTAACCAAAACACTTGCTTTGTGATTTACTTTAAAATATTTAAATTAAGACTACTTCAATAATTTACTAAAATACATACTATATAATCATTGAAAATAAGGTTACTTTATATAATATAAAACTAGGCTTTCACTTTTCAAAGAAATACTAAGTCACTATTTATAAATATTTATTATGGTAATAGATTTGAAAAATATTTACTTAAGAATTTAAGATAATAAATTTTCTAAAACATGCTTTTGAAAACAACATTAAACCTTTAAATTATATCTAAAGTTTACTTTGAACGTTCTTGGCTATCCAGAGAAATATACCCTTCTTCACATTCTTCCTTAAAATTTTCAATTTCAAACACTTGAATCAATTTCCAAATTGATTTCCCTTTTACTCCCTTTTAATTCAAATCTATTAATTTCAGATTTCATTTCTTAATTATGATTTAAAAATACTTTAACTAAAAATTCCAATTTTTAGATTTCTTAATTACTTCCTTATCCTTTTAAATAAATTTAAACTTTGAATTTTAAAATAATTCTTTATTTCTTTTATTGATAGAACTTAAGTTTACAACTCATCAATTTCATTTTATTCAAAATTCTTTTCTCCTCATTCTCGAAGTCATTTATTATTATTTTCATATTACTTCTATTTCTTTCCAATTCATTCGTAATTTATTCAAACTTTCTATAATTATTTCGCTTACAAATTTACTTCCTTTTAAAAAAAAAATCAACAATCCAATTCATATATTTTGGTAACTCATTATACCCGAATATCCGATCAAACCATAATATTGAGTATTCCAATATAACTCAACATAGGATATCAAATAATCACAACAGAGAATACTGAATAACTTAAATAAATGTGAGGGGTCCAGTTGGATCCCTCCAACCTGTTTTCCCTGCATCCACAACCATTAGCACAATACATAATACCAATTCCAAAATATATCATATTATAATACATCAATCAATTCAACCATTCAAACAATTATTTAAATTTATCAATTCAAATTTGAATTTAAATTCAACTGAGTGAGATTAACTCACCTTTGCTTTTATTTAGCAAAAACAATCCACCATGAGTGGTTTCTCCATGATGTAGACCTTGAATAAATATTTATACAGTTATCAATATTCGAAAGAATCGAATAATTTAATCCATTAATAAATTTAATTAACCAGTGATTTTTTTTAAACCAATAAATTTTAGTTCTTAAACTAATTCCTTTGTTACACTACATATACTCAAAATTTTAATTTATCTAAATTCAAAAAATCTATGTTTTATATAATATTCCGTACATTTTAAAATTCCCATATTCTTCTAACAATAAGCTATATGAATTTCACAAAAACCTATTTTATCTAAATTCCCCCCCCCCCTTTAAATTTTTCCACTTTCCTTTGCAAGATATTATCCACGCATATTTTTATTTATTCAAAATTCCTCTTTTTTTTTATAAACAGCCAAGCAATTAGAAATTACTTTACTGTGACATTTTATTTTCTTTTAATATTAAACTTTAAAATTAATAAAACAAATCAAAAATACCTCACCTTCCAGATCGCGAGCCCCCCCCCCCCCCCAAACCCACTGCACCGCCCTACCAAGCCCTAAACGAACCGCCGACCCACCTCCGGTCATCACGCGCGTTCTCAGCCACATCACATGAAACCGCCTCCCTGACCTTACTCTCATACGGAGTCGCCACCACCTATCGAGATCACGTCAGCAATTCACCAGCACCTCCCTCCTATCGTGAGCGTCTCGACCGATTCCGCTAGCTAGATTTGCCACGAAGTCCCTCTTTGTCTTCACGCGATTCGAGCTTGAAATCGCTGGGAGTTGGTTATTTAATTTCTCAGAGGAATGAGTTTTTTTTCTTGATTTGGTTTAAGTATCGTTTTAAAGAAAAGAAAAAGGAAATCGAGATAAAGGGTTTTTATAAATTTTCTCTCATGTTTTGGCCATTTTGTTCTGTGTTGAAGTATATATTTTTGTTTTTTTTAGATTGTGAAAGAAGGCAGTGATCTGTTGCGTTTTAAAAAAAAATGGGGAACAAGAATTGATGTTTTCGTGCTGGGGAAAACAAGCTACAGTGACAAAAGTTGTGATGGGAAGGAAAGGCGGATGATATTAAAATATGTTGGCCAGATACAAATATATATACACTTTAGTTTTACGATATAGGTTCCAACGCGTTTATATATCGTACACACATACTAACTCCGATCAATTCGAAATTTGAAATCCGATAATAATTCAATATTACGGACCCAATGGAACTAGTTTCGTCGAAATTCGAGACTGTGCCTCGGAAGGCTATTTTTAAATTCAATTTAAACGATAAAATTTCAAAACCTAACAAACCATTCTTAAGTTTGATTTCAACACTTCTATTCTCTTCAGTAATATCAATACAAATTTTACAAGCCTTTAAATTATCTTTAACAGGCTTTAAAACTCTAGATTCAACCTTTTAACCAACTTCAACTTATTTAATTCAATAATTTAATTATCAATTAAATTGTGATATTCGTAATTCAAGTTAAAATTACTCTATTGAATATTTAAAATCAATTAAGTATTCCAATTTTAAATGCTCGAAAATTCTGGGTCGTCACACTTTTGAGTTGTAATGTGCATTATTATTTGGTCATAGCCAGAAAATGCATCCACGAAGGATGGTCGTGTCCGACCGTAGAGTCCACACGTCGGTCTATGTTCGACACCAGGAAGATGTATTTAGGGCATGCTTTATCTGAGTTTGAATAGTCGATGCATGTTCTCCATTTTTCATTTTCCTTCTTAACCAACTTGGGATTTGATGCTCGTTCAGGGTATAAGGCATGGCGGATAAAGCCACTTTTCTTTAGCTTATTCACTTCTTCTTTCAACCCAGTGGATCGCTCTACCCAAAATGCTTCTCTTTTGCTTCACAGGAGTGCACTTTAGATTTACATTTAATGCATGGCATGCTACCTTTGATGATATTCCACACATATCAGAGTGTTATAGGATAATATATCTATATTTTACTAGAGAAAACCAACCAACCCCTTTCTCAGTTTACACCAATCCAAGATTCGATCTTCATGACTCGAGTAGGATTATCCATATTGATCAGTATGTTGACTATCATCTCTATAAGCACTACCAACACATCCTTTGGCTCCTTTCGAGAATCCATAGACTTGAAAATTTTTCTATGGCTCTGAAGCCAAGGTCTGAGCATTGATTTCTATGCATCCGCAGTCTTGATGCGGAGAGCTTTCTCAATATCTTTCCATTTCTCTCATCTCTTCGCCTCTTTGAGCTCAACGACATAACATTCTATGACATATGCTTTGGTCTCCTTGAATAACACCCACTCCACTCTCCATTAGAAACTTCATTATTAATCACCAAGGAGTCGGTGCTATTCTAAAACTGGCAAGGGGCGCTCGGCTTAATAAGGCATTGTAAAATGAAATTCTTAACAATGTCAAACGTTTGCATCCGCACAATCTTACGGTCTCCTTCACCTAACTCCATCGATAGGTCAATATTGTCGATAGGCTCCTTTGCATCTTTATTAAATACCTAAATCATAAATGCTTGGCTTGATATCTTTCGAACTAAATTTCATTTGATCAAAGGACCTAAGAATGTTAATAGAACTTCCATTACCAACAACTCCCGACGTATAGTAGTTGGCCCAACAACGGCTATAATCACCATAGTATCAAGTGTTTCTGCTTCAATACCATCAGACTCTCTACCATGAAACAAAATATCATCCTTTATCATCCTCGCTGTTTTGTCAGAGCTCCATCTTCGACAACAAAGTAGCTTTCTTACAGCACATACTTCAATAAAGTTCTATACCATTTCATCTCAATCCAGCTCGTCTCTACTGAATGAGGTCCTCTGGTTATTATAATCACAATTCTACCATAGGATCACCTAGGCGCCTTTCTATTGGGCGCATGTAGATCCCACTGGGTATTCTACCCTAAGGTCTAGCATCCTTTCCACTATCCTATGGATCTCTTACACACTAGTGCAACTTGTTCTTTCGTAACAATTTTTCAGTCATGTCTCTTAGGCGACGACACTCCGTTAGTATTATGTCCTTGCATGCCATGAAAGAAACAATACTCCTTAGGGAGTCGTTTGGCTTCTGTTGCCTCCCTTTAAGGTAGCTTCCTGTACCTTTCTGTTCCTTATGTATCAAGGTGCATATTCTCCATGGGTCATTTAGAGGAGTATACTCCCCCGGTCTTAGATATGTCGAATGCTTCCTAGTACCAATCCTTCTACCTCTTACACCTTAATTTCTTTTCGTTTGACCGTTTTTATTATTTCCACATTTGTCGCAACATTATCGGCACTCTCATCGGTCTATGTAATAGCCATATTACTTTACATGACTTCCTTCGATGGTCTATTTCCAATCTTCTCGAGAACCATATCTGCCTCTTCCAAGCATATATACCGGTTATTCTTCCCACAGAACTTCTCCCAGGTTGATGGTTGTTTCATGTTCAACTATTTACCAAAGTCCATGTTCAGATGTATTTCCTAGACCAATTCCATTAGCACAATACCCCCGTTCGAGTTATTTACCTCTGCTACATTAGTATTAAATCTACTCAAAAGTCCCTTCAAAGTATCTCAGGGATATTAATCAATATTCGACAAGGACATTACGTCCTTTGGTCAGACACTATGTAGCAGAACTGCTCTATAAACTTCTTTTCTGGTTCGTCGAATGTGGATATGGATCTCGACGTGAGGTGGATGAACCATATTAAAGAACCTATATACAAAAAGATAGGAAAACACATACACCTTAGTGTGTCTGTTCCTTTGGCACTATCCATATGCCACTCGTACTTTAACAGATGTTGTCTAGTACCTGTTATTGCAGTATATAATGATATCATGGGCATTACAAACTTCTTGGGATATTCCTTCCATAAGATATTCTCTATGAATAGAGATCTACTATGTGTGGAACCCCACTCTTCATTAATTCTTCATTGATTTTCTTCCATTACTGCTTTATCATATCAACGGTATGTTCCTCATTGGCGTGGGGATCCAAAAAAAACCTCTCAGGAGAAGCCTAAGTTTGGATTCCGCGATGACATCTGCGCTCTCCTGTCACCGCGAGAGCCACTTCTTTGGATATTCTATGATGCCTAGATGGTTCTATGGTGGTTGTTTAAGCACCATCATTTTATGCTCCAACATTCTGTCCAATGTTATTGCAAGTTTCCCACAAATCATCCTCACTGCCTGACAAGTCAACGACATCAGGTAACACAACTCCACAACCAACATCATTCATCTCGGTGCCAACTTGGTTCATGTCTATACCATGTTCTTTAGCTTTGACTAATACATGGCCACTTATTTTAGTAGCCTTCCTTGTGCTTTCAACAGATTTTTCCTTCATTTTTTGCTTTCTGTCCCTTTTGTTTTGAACGAATGCAGATGAATTTTCTTCTTCAAAACTAATAGTTGATTCATCTTTTCTTCTTTTCTTAGACCTTTGGCACTGCCGGGCCAACAAGCCAATACTTATATCCATCTTGTCAAGAAATGCTTTCTAGCTTTCCGTCATCCTCTAGTTCAACTCAACCATCATCATATCGCTCATTATTGTTACCATCTCTTGAGGGAAAGATGGTCCTGGCAAACCATTTATCGATTGGTTAGTCTCTTCATTGTGGTAAGAAGGTTCATCTTCTCAACCATCTATATCTCCAAATCTCTCTGATCTTCTAGGGGTCATTTCTTCATAACTATAACACCAAGGTTCCGTGTCTAACTTCTGGATGCTCTAATCCATAGTACTAAGCAAGATCCATTCCTGAAAAGGTTTGTTCTCGATGAAATCATAAAAAAAATATAGAACCAAAAATTGGCGCAACAACCCAAATAGAATAACAACGGGTAGATCTAAGTAGTATTAATACCGAATATAGTAAAAGACGTGAATTTTTATAGTAGTTTGGCAAAGTCTACGGCCTACATCCACTTTAGTCCTATTATAGATTGTTTTGTCATTAGTATAAATGCTCTAAAATTTGTTTTCAAGTCTAGAAACATAAGAATAAGCCTTCCTGGTGACAAGATCCAAGTAGAGATAGAGGTGAATAGAATGAAGGCCAAAATGTCTATTCATTGTTGCTATAGGCTTGCTGTTTACCGAAAAATCACCCACCGAAGTCGCCAAATCGTTGAAGACTAGGTCAGGATCCAGATCCATGAGAAAAGGAGGAAGAAGAAGTCTTCCTACATCATAAATCATGTCAGTACCGACACGAATCGTGTTGGTTCCAGGATGATTTGCCTTGTGCAAATCAGTGGTGCTTTCCCTACTTCATGTTGCATCTTCAAGTCTTCAAGTCCCAAACATTCCATGTCTACGTATACTACTCGATACTTAGATTACCTACTTCATCTGGTACTTGTTCTTTTCCACACAACCTTGGAGGTTTTCACGTACTCCTTCATATGGGCCCTGAGACGACTACTTTATAGATCTTTCACCTTATCACACCTCAATTACTCAAAATAGCATAAGGAAAACCTCTTGTTACCGAATCCTTTTATGACCACTCGGTACTGAGTCTTTTACTTAGCCATCTAAGGACTTCAAACTTCTGAAATTCCTTTTAAGGCCATTTTAAGCTTGCCTCTAAGTTCTCGCACCATTTCGTCTTCATCTTGACGTCCGTATTTACTTGGAGGCTGCTTGGTGTACATACTAGATAATAGTATGTGGTTAAACTGAATTTTGGTTGTAACAAAATCATATAGGATGTTTAATTTTTTTGAATTCAAAAATCGGTATCAATATTGAACAAGAAAATTGGTTTTTGTTTGTTTCATTGCAATTTGAAAAACCATTCGACTTAGTTTTTTAATATGTAGGTTGATTAATGTGGTTAAATTTTGAGACTTTTTGTCGAATGATCTTTAAATGTTATTATCTTTTTCTTTTTATTTAATATGTAGATCGCAGAGGATGTTTGGGTGCGCTAGTTCGGTATTTACTAATAATTGTTTTCTAGGTGAATGGAATGAATGCATATACAATTTTCAAGATATTAAAATAGTGGTTATAGAAGGAAGTGGTTTTAATCTTTCACGTAAAAATTACTCGGAATCAAATCATAAGGAAGAAATAAAAGTTGATATAATCGAGTACTTTACTACCGAAGAAGTAAGTAATTTTATATAACATATTTATGGATTGTAACAACCCCCAATTTCGTACCATTCAAATCGACAATAATCCACACATGTCAGACTTGAATGATGCGAAATAACAGATTGTAAATAAATTTGGAGCAAATGAAATCAAATATACAGAATCACTGACACAGAATAAACAGAATAACTCGCAGCGGAATATAAAATAACATAGTAGTTCATGAAGCTACTATAACAGAGTCTCAAACCAAATACATAATATAGTCTGAAAAACAACAGAATAGAAATCCCAAATACATAGAAGTTCACTAATACAGGAGATAAACTAATACAGCTGAAACAGAAGTAGATAAATATGTAGATAAGTAGAAACTCCAGTGAAAGACCAGCTCCAGGAAGAGAATCCAAGCTGTGAATACTCAGGCTGACCCGAGCGTAAAGCAAAACACAAAACACTCGAGTCAGGACAATATATACTTATATAATGTAAACCAACTCAAGTGAACTGTAATAAAGATACAAGTAACTTAAAGGATGCCTGGGACCGCCCATCCTCTAAGGATCCGTTAAACTATTTACTATATAGTAATATTTCGCTATTATACTAATGTCTACAGTAAAATAAACATACTTTTAAATAGCATTCCGGGCTACCCATATCACCCTTCACACATAATAGTCCCAGTAGTCCATCCAATATCATGCCATCTCCACTCCGGGTGACTGTCAGAGGATACCACATGGGCTACGGGAGAAAAACAAGCTCGTAGTAAAGGCTCGGTATGGTAGGTGACACGGCACACAAGGCAATGCCAGGGTAGATATACCAATTACGCACACGGGCTGGTGGTAACGCAGCAGCCACATACGTCCACCCCGAACAACACTCCAAAAATCAAGGGGCGCACCCAATCGATCACAACAGTAATAGAATGATATCGAAGAAGTGTGTTCAGCCAGAGGTGCTACCTCCTTTGGCCCGAGATCGCACCTGCTTTAGCCACCTTATGCTAACTCACGGGAGTTAGGTTTACGAAATGTACCTTAGGAACGTCGTCACCATCCTACTTCATTCTGAAATCTCCACCGCGCACACAATTGTCAAAGTGGTTTTGGGTATCGATAGAGAGTATGTCCATATCCGATCCCGGTCTCTTTAACAACCAATCGTTATTATAACCCGTAGTTATAATTTCAAAAATGGTATTTATTTCTCAAAATCTAATATCATTTCAAATCCATTTCAAAATATCAACTTATCATTTCATTTGAAAAACATATTCATTTTTATTCAATTTAAAAATACCATTCACATTTCAAAATAGTTCAATTCCAACAAATTACTTATTTTAAATCCTTTACAAGTGAAGTTATTACATTTAATAATTAAATTATTAAACTTCTAAAATTTTCAACTTTCAAAGTTCATTCATTCACTTAATTTTATCAAAACAGTGAAAATTCAACTTTCGCAGCATTTGGAAATTGCTACAGAAAGTTATATTCAAAACAGTTAAATTTAACAAAGACGGCATTTAAAATGCTGTAATAGTGTTACATTAGTTTCAAAGAAAAAAAAAACTTAGTTTAATCCAACAATTATATTTTCTATAATTCACTTTTAACTTATAAAATCACATAATTTTACTTTTATAACCATCATTTAATTTTCTTTAATTTCATGATTTCATAAAGTTAAATTTCCATTCAAAAATTCATATTTAACACTAATTCACTTATTAATTTGCAGTGTCCAATTTTAAATTCATTACATTTAAATTTCAACCTAACACTTAAGTTAAAATTCTCAAATATAACTAGTTTATATTTTTATTTACTTAATTAAAATTCACTTTTAAGTCAATTCCAAAAGTTCCAATTTTAGTTATAATTCAAAATTTCAACTTAAATATTCGTTCATTTCACATTTCAACTTTATTAAAATCATTAATATGATATAAAATCACTTTAAATTCCTTTAAATTCAAATTATCATAAATTTATCATGCTTTCATATTCTATTTAATTTCAAATTATAATTAAATCAAATTTCCTAAAATAGCTTACATTCAAAATTTTCTAACATTTTCGTTAATTTATTTCACTTGTAATTATTCAGAAAATCAATAATATTTTACCAAAAATCATTTTTAATTAGGTTTAAATCAAAATATTTTAATATTTACATTTCTAAAATAATTTTAAAATTTTTATAAAAATATTTTAACTACGGGTCTGTATATAATTTTCTACACTAGGAAAAGTGATACCGGTAATATATCATTTCAACCCGTAATTTACAAAGAAAAATCCGGGTTTTATCATCTCAAACCCGCAGTCCCAAGTAAATGAAATAAATTTGAAAATCATTTAGGCCTATCATTTCAGCCCATAATGATTTTCCCTTATTCTAAAGTCCGTTCGGGTATGTATCATTTCAACCCATAGTGATTCTAATCTAAAGGGAACTTGCAGTGTGATAAACGGATAAAATAACAGAACAGCATAATATAACAGTAACAAATGTCATAATAGGTGTTTAAGCATGGTTGAACATCATATAATAGTGACACGGAAAATAATAATATGGTGATGCAGTTTACATATTCACAAGTGATCAATTTACTATTCATATAAGTATAAAACTGTCTGGTGAGAATAACTCACTGTTTTGAGCTGATGACACAACGACGAATTGCACAAACGGGATCTACACAAGCACAAAAGCACGACACAGATACGAATGGAGGAGCCAAGAATTAATTCCCTTGAATACCAATCAAACAAACAATATAACAATTATAAGGTTTCAGACCAAAAATACGATAAACTATGCTAGAAATAACTTCATAAAACAAAGCTGAAATGCTTTGCACTTCTTCCGACATCCCATAGGCTCGGCCAGAGGTGGAGTACAGGTCTAAGGCAATGGTTTTGGGTCAGGTCTGGGTTGCTAAGGTCGGCCTAACATGAGTTTGTTGATGGCAAAAGTTATGGAGATGGAACAACAACACAACAAGGCGTAACTACTAACAACATCACAAGTTTCAAGCAAACAAAGCTCGGCCAAGGCTGCTGTGGTCACGGACAGAGGAGTGGGGTCCACTGTGGTGACGTGGCAGAGGGTGATGGAGGTGGTGGTGGTCATGTAGGTGGCGGCCATGGGTGGTGGAAGTGGTGGATGTGAAGGCTTGTGATCGGCTAGGTCAAGATGTTGGAGTTTGGTGAACTTGGTGAAGAAACTACCACCAAGGGTGGTATGGATGGGGATGGTCAGTGAGGAGGAGGTGCTGGTGGCGTGCTCAGGTGGTGGTGGCAGGGGCTGGAGAGGGGCACGGCCGATCCTATGATAAAGAAGATCAAGTGCAAATCAAACGAAAAATCAGCATAAGTGAACAAAAGGAGATAAAAGAAACATAGAAGTTTACCAACTTCTCAACAAGTGATGGCCGATTTTTTTTTTTATGAGACGAGAAATGATGTACATGAATGAATAATGGAGGTAGGCAGCTGAAGTATGTGAGTTATTATGGCTAATTGATGGCAAAAGTAAGTTAAAAATGTGAAAAGGCGGGAAAATCAAAAGCCATTGGAAATAAAAAGTCACAAACCCTTTCAATTTACCTTTAAGTATTTGTATAAGTTTATATTTTCTGAAATAACAATATTATCAGATAAAATTTCGAAACTTTAAAAAAATATAAAAATATATATACCATTTATTAATAATATAGAGTAAAATTAAGGAAAAATAGTTAAAACAGTGAACTAGACTAAAAATTTTGAAATTAAATGAAATAATTTGTAGAAAATTCATATGAGCTTGTAAAGTATTTTTAAACATAAATAATAACATAAAACAAAATTTTATTCACAAAATAAATATTTAAAATTTAATTTAAATATAATTTTTAATGCAGAAAATAGCAAAAAATGGGAAAACAGCCCTTAAAAATAGGTAATCAACACAGTAAATTTTGGAAAAATTCTATTATTATTTTAAAAATATTTAGAGATGAAATTTCACAAATAAAACAAATTTAAAATAAAATAAAGAAATTTAAAATGAAGAAAATGGCATAAAATTAGAAAACAGCCTTTAAAAATAGGAAATAAATACAGTAAATTTTGGAAAAATTACATTATCATTTTAAAAATGTTTAGAAATGATATCACACAAATAAAATAAATTTAAATTAATTTCAAAATGAAATAAATTCAAATTTAAATATATAGTCAAAATGTAGGGTTGTTACACTCTCCCCCACTCAAATCTTTTCGTCCTCGAAAAGAACGGAAAGGAAAAATAAAGAGAAACAAGATAGAGAAACAAAATAGTACCTGAAACGAATAGTTCCGGATTCGAAGCACGAATGCTCTTCTCCGTTTCCCAAGTACAATCTTGATCGTCAGTACTCCACTGTACTTTGACCAGATTAACAGATTTCCTTCTGAGCTGCTTCGTATCTCTGTCGACAATACGAAGTGGCTTCCTCTCAACAGTCAGGTTAGGCTCACTATCCAAACTATCAAGAGCAGAAGGCTGGACAATAAGAGATGGATCATGGAGATGACGGCGAAGATGTGAGACATGGAATACATCATGCACTCCAGAAAGCTTCTCGGGCAAATCCAGACGATAAGCCAAAGAACCAACTCTTTCCATGATGCGGAAAGGATCAATGAACCTAGGAGAAAGCTTCCCTCTACGACCAAAGCGAATGACATTCCTCAAGGGAGAAACCTTAAGGAACACCTGATCACCAACAGCAAATTCCAAATTTCGCCTACGCCTATCAGCATATTTCTTCTGTCTATCCTGAGCCACTCTCAGCCTCTTCTTAATCTCCTCAACTTTCTCAGAAGCTTCCAAAATCACTTCAGGACCAAGAACCAAACGATTACCGGATTCAATCCAGCAAGATGGAGATCTACAAGGTCGCCCGTATAAAGCAGCAAACGGAGACATTTTGAGACTGGCCTGAATGCAAAGATGGAATGAGATAGATAAAAAAGATCAAGAATAGACTGAAAAAAGAAGATAAGATAATACCTGATAGCTATTATTGTAGATAAATTCGGCAAGATGGAGATAATCTTCCCAAGATCCTCCAACAAGCACGAAGAAGATCCTCGAGAATCTGATTTACTCTTTCCGTCTGACCGTCGGTCTGCGGATGATAAGCAGTGCTCAGATTCAAACGAGTATACAAAGATTCCTAAAAAGCCTTCCAGAACTTACTAGTAAAGATAGGGTCACGATCACAAACAATACTGCGAGGAACACCATGGAGACGAACGATCTCTCTCATGTAAATCTCAGATAAACTAGAAGCAGAACGAGTAGACTTGACCGGAATAAAATGAGCGGACTTGGTCAGTCTATCAACAATAACCCAGATACTCTCATTGCCTTTCCGAGTCCTTGGTAAACCGTCGATGAAATCCATGGAAACCTGTTCCCACTTCCAATTAGGAATATCGAGGGGCTGCAACAAACCAGGGGTCTTCTGGTGATCGGCTTTGACTTGCTGACAAGTCGCACACCGACTAACAAAGATAGAGATATCCCTCTTCATCCCCTTCCACCAATAAAGCCTCTTCATATCCTGATACATCTTCGACACACCAGGATGAATAGAAAGTATGGATCTATGATTTTCCTGAAGCAACTCCCGTCTCAAACTATCAACCTTCGGAACACAAATCCTGCCATTAATCCACAAAATCCCTTTGTCATCAATCTGAGCTCCACTACTACCTCTACTACCGCCAACTCTGCTACGAACACTCTCCTTCATCAATCTAAGCATCTCATCCTCATCCTGCTTAGCCATAATCTGATCCAGAAGAGGTGAAGAAGAAACAACAAGCTGACACAACAAAGCCTTCTTCCGACTCAGAGCATCGGCCACAACATTAGCTTTACCGGGAGTATAGTTAATGTCGAGGTCATAAGAAGCCAGAAACTCAAGCCAACGAACTTGCCTCTGATTCAGATCTTTCTGGGTGAAGATATATCTCAGAGACTGATGATCTGTGAAAAGCTCAAACTTGGTTCCAAGAAGATGATGCCTCCAAAGTTTCAAAGCAAAGACAACAGCAAGTAACTCTAAATCATGAGCAGCATAATTTGCTTCGTGGGTCTTCAACTGACGGCTGGCATAGGCAATAACCCTACCATCCTGCATGAGAACAGCACCCAAACCATCACGACTAGCATCAGTATAAACTGTAAATCCCTCACTTTCATTCGGAACAGTAAGAACTGGTGCGGAAGTTAGCTTGCTCTTCAACTCACTGAATGCAGCCTTACACTTATCACTCCAGACAAATCTAGCATTCTTCCGAGTTAAAGCTGTGAGAGGTGCAGCAATCCGAGCAAAATTCTCAATGAATCTCCGGTAGTAACCGGCAAGGCCCAGAAAACTACGAATATCAGATGGAGTCTTTGGAGTTTCCCAATCCTGGAAAAATCGAGGGAAAATAAAACAATAGGAAAAATAGAATTATTAAAATGATAGAGAAAGAGAAGAAAGAAAGACTTACATTGATCGCAGCAATCTTAACTGGATCAACAGAGACTCCATTACTAGAAACAATATGCCCGAGATAACGGACTTCATCCTTCCAGAATTGGCATTTAGAAAATTTAGCCTTTAACTGATGATTTCTGAGAGTCTCAAGAACATATTTCAAATGCGACTTATGCTCATCCGTAGTCTTAGAGAAGACAAGGATATCATCAACAAAGACTAGCACAAATTTATTAAGCACATCACGAAAAACACGATTCATCAAATCAACAAAGAAAGCAGGAGCATTAGTCAAACCAAAAAGCATGACTAACCATTCATAAAATCCATTCTCAGTGCGGAAAGCAGTCTTGGGAATGCTATCCTCAGCAACCCTGAGCTGATGAAAACCTGTGGCAATGTCAAGCTGAGAGAAAATAGTGGCACCATGAAGCTGATCAAACATATCATTGATACGAGACATAGGATATCTGTTTTTCATAGCGAGCTTGTTCAGCTCCCTATAATCAACACACATCCGAAGTGAACCATCAGATTTGGTGACAAAAACTACCGCAGCTCCCCATTCAGAAAAACTGGGCCTAATCAGACCTTTGGAAGATAAGTCTTCAATTTGCTTTCCCATCTCAACCTTCTCACAGGGTGCCATTCTTCTAGGAGGAAGAACAACAGGTCGAGCACCAGGAATAAGATCAATCCGAAAATCAATTTCCCGCTTCGAAGGTAAAGAAATGACTTCGCCAAATACATCGGGATATAATCTAACCATAGGGGTTGAATCAACGTCACTGGAAGAAGAATCCAAAGAATAAATAAAGTTGCCAGCAAAATCCTGAGGCATGCGGCACTGAATAATCAAGGAATTCCCTTGATCATCAACAAGCTGAACAGACCGGGCTCTACAAGAGATATGAGCATTATGATTCACTAACCAATGCTGACCAAGCAATAAATCAAAAGCATCGAAGCCCAGAATATATAAATCACCACTAAAGCGATGATCAGAATGGAGAAGTTTCACCTCTCGACAAATCCGATTAAGGTTAGCAGGACCCCCAATAGGATTTGAAACACATAATGGAACAGAAGTATACTCAGGAGAAAGGAGATGTTCAAACTTATCACACAAATCAATAGAAATAAAACTGTGTGAAGCACCAGTATCAAACAACACACGAACAGGATGATGAAATAAAGTAAATGAACCCTGGAGTGTACCTTGGTCATCACTAGGAGCAGGGGCAGGTGGAGGAACTGGAGATGAGGCAGAAGTGACAGCAAATATACCAGAAGGAGTACACCTCTGCTGGGTAGGGCAATCCTTCTTAAAATGACCGGGCTAGAGACAGATATGGCAGAGATCACGTCTAACCGACTGAGCAGGTGGAGGAACTACAACACCAGATAATGTGGGACAGCTATTGGCATAGTTCCCTCTCTGATCACACCTAAAGCAAGTGATGGAGGAGAGATCAACTGGTTGCCTCTAAGCAGGGGCAAATGATGAAGATCCCAAACCAGGACGCTTCTGCCAATTCTTCTTCTGTTGCTGAAAATTAGGCTTACGCTTCTTGGAAACTGCAGAGGAAGACTGAGCATCAGAAACAGCAGGACCTTTGGATGTGCGATTCTCATAGCGAATAGCCATATCCATAAGCTGGGTGAAAGAACCATGAACATGAGAAATAAGGCGACTATAATACTCTGGCCGAGCACCAGCAATAAATTTCTCATTCTTCTTAAGAGGAGTATCAATAAGGCCAGGACCGAACTTAGAAAGTTCATTGAATTTCCTCTCATACTCAGCAAAAGACATGGTACCCTGCTTCAGATCCATAAACTCACGATAAAGCTGAGATTTCCCGGCTTCTGGCATCCATTTTGCCACAAAAGCCTCCCTGGAAAAGAGATACAGAAAACAAGCTTAAGATAGATTCAAAGAAAGGAAAAAATAGGAACAAAATTAAGATAACCCAAAGGATACCTAAACTACTCCCAAGTGAGATCAGCTTAGACGGTGTTAGCCGTAACGGACTCCCACCAATCTAAAGCAGAATCATGCAACTGCCAGGCTGCAAGCTGACGCTTCTGAGCATCAGTAATGTCAAGACCAGTAAATATCCTCTCAAGACTCCGCAACCACTGCTGAGCCTCAATGATAGTCTCTAAACCGGTGAATGGGGTTCCACCAAGTTGAGAGAATTCCTTACAAAGAACAGTGAACCTGACTAGAGCAACAGGTTGAGGAGCTGGGGCAATACCGCGACCCCTAACTCTGGCATTTCCCCGATTCATCCTGAAAAATATCAAGAATGAATTTAGGATAAGAATAAAGACAAGCCTAAGACAAATTAAGATAAGGCAAGATAACACACTTGGATGAATATCCTAAAGAAAGAAAAGATCCTAACAAGATAGATACGAAAGAAAGGAAAGTTAGAAAACATTTGAAAATCCTTTAAAAGCAAGAAAAATTTATATATCAAAATAATCTTTGAAAATCCTTTGAAAACATTTTGAAAAATCATTTTATACTTTGAAAATACGTCTCTCATAAAGATATGATTCTGAGATTGATTTCACTCATTCTAGGGTGGAAATACACTATCTCTAATGAGTTTTTGCTCCGCAGAGGCAATGGTTGCCAAAACCAAAGCTCTGATACCAACTCTAACAACCACCAATTTCGTACCATTCAAATCGACAATAATCCACACATGTCAGACTTGAATGATGCGAAATAACAGATTGTAAATAAATTTGGAGCAAATGAAATCAAATATACAGAATCACTGACACAGAACAAACAGAATAACTCGCAGCGGAATATAAAATAACATAGTAGTTCATGAAGCCACTATAACAGAGTCTCAAACCAAATACATAATATAGTCTGAAAAACAACAGAATAGAAATCCCAAATACATAGAAGTTCACTAATACATGAGATAAACTAATACAGCTGAAACAGAAGTATATAAATATGTAGATAAGTAGAAACTCCAGTGAAAGACCAGCTCCAGAAAGAGAATCCAAACTGTGAATACTCAGGCTGACCCGAGCGTAAAGCAAAACACAAAACACTCGAGTCAGGACAATATATACTTATATAATGTAAACCAACTCAAGTGAACTGTAATAAAGATACAAGTAACTTAAAGGATGTCTGGGACCGCCCATCCTCTAAGGATCCGTTAAACTATTTACTATATAGTAATATTTCGCTATTATACTAATGTCTACAGTAAAATAAACATACTTTTAAATAGCATTCCGGGCTACCCATATCACCCTTCACACATAATAGTCCCAGTAGTCCATCCAATATCATGCCATCTCCACTCCGGATGACTGTCAGAGGATACCACACGGGCTACGGGAGAAAAACAAACTCGTAGTAAAGGCTCGGTATGGTAGGTGACACGGCACACAAGGCAATGCCAGGGTAGATATACCAATTACGCACACGCGCTGGTGGTAACGCAGCAGCCACATACGTCCACCCCGAACAACACTCCAAAAATCAAGGGGTGCACCCAATCGATCACAACAGTAATAGAATGGTATCGAAGAAGTGTGTTCAGCTAGAGGTGCTACCTCCTTTGGCCCGAGATCGCTCCTGTTTTAGCCACCTTATGCTAACTCACGGGAGTTAGGTTCACGAAATGTACCTTAGGAACATCGTCACCATCCTTCTTCATTCTGGAATCTCCACCGCGCACACAGTTGTCAAAGTGGTTTTGGCAGAGAGTATGTCCATATCCGATCCCGATCTCTTTAACAACCAATCGTTATTATAACCCGTAGTTATAATTTCAAAAATGGTATTTATTTCTCAAAATTCAATATCATTTCAAATCCATTTCAAAATATCAACTTATCGTTTCATTTGAAAAACATATTCATTTTTATTCAATTTAAAAATACCATTCACATTTCAAAATAGTTCAATTCCAACAAATTACTTCATTTAAATCCTTTACAAGTGAAGTTATTACATTTAATAATTAAATTATTAAACTTCCAAAATTTTCAACTTTCAAAGTTCATTCATTCACTTA
Organism: Allium cepa; assembly: GCA_030765085.1. Lineage (NCBI taxonomy): Eukaryota > Viridiplantae > Streptophyta > Magnoliopsida > Asparagales > Amaryllidaceae > Allium > Allium cepa. The sequence continues at coordinate 69,288,084 of CM060935.1, forward strand.
ATTTTATCAAAACAGTGAAAATTCAACTTTCGCAGCATTTGGAAATTGCTACAGAAAGTTATATTCAAAACAGTTAAATTTAACAAAGACGGCGTTTAAAATGCTGTAATAGTGTTACATTAGTTTCAAAGAAAAAAAAAACTTAGTTTAATCCAACAATTATATTTTCTATAATTCACTTTTAACTTATAAAATCACATAATTTTACTTTTATAACCATCATTTAATTTTCTTTAATTTCATGATTTCATAAAGTTAAATTTCCATTCAAAAATTCATATTTAACACTAATTCAATTATTAATTTGCAGTGTCCAATTTTAAGTTCATTACATTTAAATTTCAACCTAACACTTAAGTTAAAATTCTCAAATATAACTAGTTTATATTTTTATTTACTTAATTAAAATTCACTTTTAAGTCAATTCTAAAAGTTCCAATTTTAGTTATAATTCAAAATTTCAACTTAAATATTCGTTCATTTCACATTTCAACTTTATTAAAATCATTAATATGATATAAAATCACTTTAAATTCCTTTAAATTCAAATTATCATAAATTTATCATGCTTTCATATTCTATTTAATTTCAAATTATAATTAAATCAAATTTCCTAAAATAGCTTACATTCAAAATTTTCTAACATTTTCGTTAATTTATTTCACTTGTAATTATTCAGAAAATCAATAATATTTTACAAAAAATCATTTTTAATTAGGTTTAAATCAAAATATTTTAATATTTACATTTCTAAAATAATTTTAAAATTTTTATAAAAATATTTTAACTACGGGTCTGTATATAATTTTCTACACTAGGAAAAGTGATACGGGTAATATATCATTTCAACCCGTAATTTACAAAGAAAAATCCGGGTTTTATCATTTCAAACCTGCAGTCCCAAGTAAATGAAATAAATTTGAAAATCATTCAGGCCTATCATTTCAGCCCATAATGATTTTCCCTTATTCTAAAGTCCGTTCGGGTATGTATCATTTCAACCCATAGTGATTCTAATCTAAAAGGAACTTGCAGTGTGATAAACGGATAAAATAACAGAACAGCATAATATAACAGTAACAAATGTCATAATAGGTGTTTAAGCATGGGTGAACATCATATAATAGTGACATAGAAAATAATAATATGGTGATGCGGTTTACATATTCACAAGTGATCAATTTACTATTCATATAAGTATAAAACTGTCTGGTGAGAATAACTCACTGTTTTGAGCTGATGACACAACGACGAATTGCAAAAAGGGGATCTACACAAGCACAAAATCACGACACAGATACGAATGGAGGAGCCAAGGATTAATTCCCTTGAATACCAATCAAACAAACAATATAACAATTATAAGGTTTCAGACCAAAAATACGATAAACTATGCTAGAAATAACTTCATAAAACAAAGCTGAAATGCTTTGCACTTGCTTCCGACATCCCATAGGCTTGGCCAGAGGTGGAGTACAGGTCTAAGGCAATGGTTTTGGGTCAGGTCTGGGTTGCTAAGGTCGGCCTAACATGAGTTTGTTGATGGCAAAAGTTATGGAGATGGAACAACAACACAACAAGGCGTAACTACTAACAACATCACAAGTTTCAAGCAAACAAAGCTCGGCCAAGGCTGCTGTGGTCACGGCCAGAGGAGTGGGGTCCACTGTGGTGACGTGGCAGAGGGTGCTGGAGGTGGTGGTGGTCATGTAGGTGGCGGCCATGGGTGGTGGAAGTGGTGGATGTGAAGGCTTGTGATCGGCTAGGTCAAGATGTTGGAGTTTGGTGAACTTGGTGAAGAAACTACCACCAAGGGTGGTACGGATGGGGATGGTCAGTGAGGAGGAGGTGCCGGTGGCGTGCTCAGGTGGTGGTGGTGGTGGCAGGGGCTGGAGAGGGGCATGGCCGATCCTATGATAAAGAAGATCAAGTGCAAATCAAACGAAAAATCAGCATAAGTGAACAAAAGGAGATAAAAGAAAAATAGAATTTTACCAACTTCTCAACAAGTGATGGCCGAATTTTTTTTTTATGAGATGAGAAATGATGTACGTGAATGAATAATGGAGGTAGGCAGCTGAAGTATGTGAGTTATTATGGCTAATTGATGGCAAAAGTAAATTAAAAATGTGAAAAGGCGGGAAAATCAAAAGCCATTGGAAATAAAAAGTCACAAACCCTTTCAATTTACCTTTAAGTATTTGTATAAGTTTATATATTCTGAAATAACAATATTATCAGATAAAATTTCGAAACTTTAAAAAAATATAAAAATATATATACCATTTATTAATAATATAGAGTAAAATTAAGGAAAAATAGTTAAAACAGTGAACTAGACTAAAAATTTTGAAATTAAATGAAATAATTTGTAGAAAATTCATATGAGATTGTAAAGTATTTTTAAACATAAATAATAACATAAAAAAAAATTATTCACAAAATAAATATTCAAAATTTAATTTAAATATAATTTTTAATGCAGAAAATAGCAAAAAATGGGAAAACAGCCCTTAAAAATAGGAAATCAACACAGTAAATTTTGAAAAAATTCTATTATTATTTTAAAAATATTTAGAGATGAAATTTCACAAATAAAACAAATTTAAAATAAAATAAAGAAATTTAAAATGAAGAAAATGGCAGAAAATTAGAAAACAGCCTTTAAAAATAGGAAATAAATACAGTAAATTTTGGAAAAATTACATTATCATTTTAAAAATATTTAGAAATGATATCACACAAATAAAACAAATTTAAATTAATTTCAAAATGAAATAAAGTCAAATTTAAATATATAGTCAAAATCTAGGGTTGTTACATGGATATTAAAAAATAGTAAAGAAATAAAAATTATAGTTGTCATTTTATATGTAGGTTTTCCTATAACATGAAGCTCTGATCCATTGGTTTTAGTCGATTGGAAAGAAGTTGAAAGCTATAATTATTACTGCTTGATTCGATAAGTAGTTGGGGAAGAAGCTACATATTTTGTTAGGTTATGAAAGAGGTGGAAAGAGATGAAGAGTGGAAAAATAAATGAAATAAATATTAAAACACGTGAACATACTTCAAGTTGAAAATGTGAAGGTCCACTTATACTTAAAAGTATATACAAAGGAGATATAGACAAAGCAGATAACTTATCTGGTATTGAAGTAGTTAGCAGTATTCATAATCATGAGTTAAAAAAATCTCTAATTAGTCATCCATTTGCTGGAAGATTTACTGTCGGGAAGAAAAAAAATAGTGTTTTGATTGTTTATTTCTGGCGTGAAACCAAGAGATATTTTTCTTAATGTTAAAAAGAATTTTATTTAAAACACTTTGACAAAGAGTGGTGTACCACCCTTAACAGAAGATGAGGGTTGTTGAGATGCAAGGAAGGCCCACAGTGTAAAGTTTTCTTAAGTTGGTTGTTGAGTCTCATTGTGTTTATTAGGTGAGAAGGAATGAAGATGACGATTCTTTTTTAGATATCATGTAGGCCCATCTAAAATGTACTATATTGTGCAAGTGCTTTCCTTTCATCCCGATTCTTGATTACACGTATAAGATGAACAAATTTAGTTGTCGTTACAACAAATGATATTGATCACATCCACAAATAAAACATTTATAATTGCACGATTTTTTTTCTATATGAGAGAGAAAATAATTATCATTGGGCTCTTACAAATTTGAAGTATTTGTGTACTTCGGACAAATTGCCTAATGTAGTTGTGACAAATAGAGATTGGGTGTTAATTAATGGAGTGAACAGAATATTTCCACAAGCAACTTATTTGTCTTAGAGTGGTACATGTCAAACAATGTTCTTACAAAGTCGAAGAAAAACTTAGAATTTATTGAAACCGTAGAACTATTTGCAGCTGACTAGATGTTTTTGTTATTCAATCAGAATCTATAGTTGAATATGAAGAATACTAGATAAATTTTTATATTACATGGGAAAACAATACCGGCGCATTGAAGTATAAAACTGATCATTGGATTCCTTATAAGAAGCAATTTTCTTATGCATGGACTGATACAGCTGGACATCTAAGTAATAGAACTTCCAAATGAGCCAAGTCAGGACATTCTATATTAAAATGATATGTTGGTACATCATAGGGTTTAATTTTTAATATTTGGAAGAAACGAATTATGTGTTGCTTTTGTAACACATAGAAATTAGTGGAAACTTTGAAAAAAAATTGGGCAGAGTTTGGAACAACATCGAGATCCAATTTTCAAATGTATCAGATATAGGGTTTCGTTGTTTGCTTTGGACATGATTCATGATGAATTGATACTCATGAAAAAGGAAGAATTTGTCGTTTCTGCTTATGATTACAAACTTTAGCGATATTCAACTTACCTTGTGCACATGAGCAGAATGAAAACTACAGTGGCATTGTTCCAATTCCACTTGATGCAATTCATGAATGTTTGTGAATACTTGATTGTGTCCCACAAACCCAAGAATTTAGTGAGTTGGTTCATGCATCTGAACACATGGAGTTTAGAATAAGAATGCAATTATAGATTAAAAAAGAGTTATCTTGCTGTAGTTCAAGGAGATTTGAGTACCTTCAATGACATCTTTGCTGAAACCTAAACTTGGATTTTGTAAAGGTCAACCACCCAGAAGCAAAGGGAAAACAAAACCAAATACGAAATGTGATCAATCAAATTTTAAAAGAGTGATACATTGTATGCAGCAATGATCACAATCAGTCGTTACAAAATAATTACTCCCAAAATGAAAAAGAAAAAGAAAATGGTTGAAATGAATCTTATATCCAGCAAATTGGTAGATAAAGCCGTAGATAAATTATAGTTGATTGATACTATATGCATAAGCAAATTCCTTCATCATATTTCAGATTATCTTTACCCGTGTGTGGTTAAAGTTGATGATGATAAGACATATGGTATTTGTGGTGGTGATTACGTGGAAGTGCACAACTCGATTCTATCGGATTTGAAAACACATTGGGATATTTATTGTAAAAATTTCAATGACACTCATGCAAGAAAATGAGGAAGGTGCTTAGTTCGTTTGAAAAAAATGTTCTTAAGGAAAACTGGATGGAAATACCTAAAATGAGTTACTTAGCAAATGCTTTCAACATGGTGATCGTCTTCATATGCAATATCCACGTTTATCTTTTTATCCACATCAACGAGGTCCTATATGTGAGAACCTTGATAAATTTATCGCTTTTATAAATGTGAACAACTATCACTATATGAAGTCGGTATGGAAGGAAAATTCACCTACCCCAACAGCTGCGAACTATTAGAGTAGATTAGCAATTGAAGATGCTAAACTATGGGTGATTGTTATAAAGAAAGGCAAGTTGAATTCAACCGTTTAAAGTTTTTTGTTGAATGATCTTTAAATGTTATTATCTTTTTCTTTTAATTTAATATGTAGATCGCAGAGGATGTTCGGGTGCTCTAGTTTAGTATTTACTAATAATTGTTTTCTAGGTGAATGGAATGAATGCATATACAATTTTCAAGATATTAAAATAGTGGTTATAGAAGGAAGTTGTTTTAATCTTTCACGCAAAAATTACTTGAAATCAAATCATAAAGAAGAAATAAAAGTTGATATAATCGAATTTTTACTACCAAAGAAGTAAGTAATTCTATATAACATATTTATGGATATTAAAAAAAATAGTAAAGAAAAAAAGTTATAGTTGTCATTTTATATGTAGGTTTTCCCATAACATGAAGCTCCAATTCATTGGTATTAGTTGATTGAAAATAAGTTGAAAACTATAATTATTACTACTCGATTCGATAAGTAGTTGGGGAGGAAGCTGCATATTTTGTTAGGTTATGAAAGAGGTGGAAAGAGATGAAGAGTGGAAAAAGAAATGAAATAAATATTAAAACACGTGAAACATACTTCAAGTTGAAAATGTGAGGTCCACTTACACTTAAAGGTATATAAAAAGGAGATATAGACAAAGCAAATAACTTATGTGGTATTGAAGTAGTTAACAGTATTCATAATCATAAGTTACAAAAATCTTTAATTTGTCTTCCATTTGCTGGAAGATTTACTATCGGGTAGAAAAAAATAGTGTTTTGATTGTTTATTTCTGGCGTGAAACCAAGAGATATTTTTCTTAATGTTAAAAAGAATTTTATTTAAAACACTTCGACAATAAGAACGGTGTACCACCAATAACAGAATTTGGAGGTTGTTGAGAGGCAAGGAAGGCCCACAATGTAAAGTTTACTCGAGTTGGTTGTTGAGTCTCATTGTGTTAATTGGGTGAGAAGGAATGAAGATGACTATTCTTTTTTAGATATCATGTAGGGCCATCTAAAATCTACTATATTGTGCAAGTGCTTTCCTTCCATCCTAATTCTTGATTGCACGTATAAGATGAACAAGTTTGGATTGTCGTTACAAAAAATGATATTGATCACGTCCACAAATTAAACATTTATAATTGCACGATGTTTTTCCCATATGAGAGAGAAAATAATAATCATTGGGCTCTCACAAATTTAAAGTATTTGTGTACTTCGGACAAATTGCCTAATGTAGCTGTGATAGATAGAGATTGGGTGTTAATTAATGGAGTGAATAGAATATTTCCACAAACAACTTATTTCTCTTAGAGTGGTACATGTCAAATTATGCTCTTACAAAGTCAAAGAAAATTTTAGAATCTGTTGAAACCGTAGAACTATTTGCAGCTAACTGGATGTTTTTGTTATTCAATCTAAATCTACAGTTGAATATGAAGAATACTAGATAAATTTTTATATTACTTGAAAAAACAATACCGATGCATTGAAGTATATAACCGATCATTGGATTCCTTATAAGGAGCAATTTGCTTATGCATGGATTGATACAGTTAGACATCTTAGTAATAGAACTTCCAACAGAGACGAGTCAGCACATTCTATATTAAAACGATATGTTGGAACATCATAGGGTTTATTTGTTAATATTTGGAAGAAAGGAATTATTTGTTGCTTTTATAACACATAGAAATTAGTGGAAACTTTGAAAAAAGTTTGGGCAGAGTTTTGAACAACATCAAGATCCAAATTTCAAGCATATCAGATATAGGGTTTCGTTGTTTGCTTTGTACATGATTCATGATGAATTGATACTCATGAATTTGTCATTTCTAATTGTGATTACTTCAGCAATATTCAACTTACCTTGTGCACATGAGTTGAATGAAAACTACGGTGGCATTGTTCCAATTCCATTTGATGCAATTCATGAACGTTTGTGAATACTTGATTGTGTCTCGCAAATACAAGAATTTAGTGAGTTGGTTCATGCATCTGAACACATAGAGTTTAGAAAAAAGTTTAAGAATGCAACCATAGATTAAAAAAGAGTTATGTTGTTGTAGTTTAAGGAAATTTGAGTACCTTCAATGACATCTTTGCTGAAACCTAAACCTAGATTTTGTAAAGGTCAACCACCCGAAGCAAACAGAAAACAAAACCAAATACGAAATGTGATCCATCAAATTTTAAAAGAGTGATACATTATATGCAGCAATGATCATAATCAATCGTTGCAAAATAATTACTCCCAAAACGAAAAAGAAAAAGAAAATGGTTGAAATGAATCTTGTATCCAGCAAATTGGTAAATAAAGTCGTAGATAAATTATAGTTGATTGATACTATATGCATAAGAAATTTCCTTCGTCATATTTCAGATTATCTTTACCTATCTATGGTTAAAGTCGATGATGAGACATATGGTATTTGTGGTGGTGATTACTTGGAAGCGCACAACTCGATTCTATCGGATTTGAAAACACATTGGGATATGTATTGTAAAAATTTCAATGATACTCAGTGCGAGAAAATAAGGAAGGTGCTTAGTTCGTTTGAAAAAATGTTCTTAAGGAATACTGGATGGAAATTCCTAAAATGAGTTGCCTAGCAAATGCTTTTAACATGGTGGTCGTCTTCATATGCAATATCCATGTTTATCTTTTTATCCACATCAACGAGGTCCTACATGTGAGAATCTCGATAAATTTATGGCTTTCATAAATGTGAACAACTATCACTATATGAAATCGGTATGGAAGGAAAATTCACTTATCCCACCAGCTGCGAACTATTGGAGTAGATTTGCAACAGAAGATGCTAAACTGTGGGATGATTGTTATAAAAAAAAAGGCAAGTTGAATTCAACCTTTTGAAGCCTAATGGCATATCAACAAGGGATGTACCTATAGATTTTGATTATTCTTTTTCAGAATTTTGATAATAATGCTTTGGATATGTAATTTGTAACATTGAATAAAGGTAGATCACTGACTCTAATATACTTCATTTCAGTGACAACAAGCATAGTCAGGAATAACTAATAGTTTGTAATTTGCATGGTTACACATAATTGAATACCATGTTATGTTTTCATCTCAAATTACACTTTCATGCAGTTATACAGAACCGGCTCTATGAACTGCCAACGTATATTGAAAAACTATCTGAATCATAAATAAACATTAATATCAGCTTTAGTATAGACGTTCTAAAACAATATGTTCATTTCGAAGCAAACCATTGAACAATGACCACGCTCTGCTTGCATGTGCAATAACAAAAAAGTTATCCAAAATAGATTTATGAATAGCCGAGGCATATTGAACAACCATTTGAATCATAAGTACGCATCAATAGCAAAGGCAGTACGTACGGTTTAACATAACCATGGGATTGGAAGAGCATACGGTTTTGAAACGTCGTCCAATATTAATAGTTCTCTGTTTGTTTGTTTACGCCATTATCGAACGATTTCATATAACCTCTCATAGTTAATAGGATGAAAGAAGAATACAAAACCGAGTGAATGACTATACTCTTTGTTTGCCTTAATATCCTCTGAACAGTAAAATAAAACTGAATATTGTCCTAGTCGGGCAGTATCAACCAACTGGATTGTCTATTGTTCTCTTTGTAACGACAATAACAAAGTTCAAACGGGTTTTAGAAATCTACCGTGAAAGATATTGCACATATTACACCTAACCGACAAATTGACTCTATTTTTTTAAATATCAACAGCAGTGAAGCAACATATATTGAAATACAAGACATGCAACATCAAAACAGCACCATATACTTCAATAATTTAATGGTCGGCAAGTTATAAGAAGTTAAACATAAAAAAAACTAATAAAACTAATCATTCATCCATGCATAAATGGAACATAAAAAAACAAACAAACTTCCCATGACTAAAACCCAAGTCAAAAGTCTTGTACACAACCAAAAGCGTACCCTAAATACCAAAATGTAGAGTATATAACATGTTTCAAACCCTTTTCAAATTGCTAAGGCATGCTTTAGAGATTTTTTAGTTTTATCGAACAATTTAATATTGAGGTGATAATCTACACATATTAACTATTTTTTGATGTTCATTCATTTAATTGTATCACAACAACACTAGCATGTTAATTAAATTTGCTAATGACCGAAGGTAGCATCAATCAAAGACGCCGCCATTCATCTTCTTCCATGTTGGACCTTTATGTGATTGCATCCAGATTTAATCTTATTTAACCATATTTGTTGTTACTTATTCTTGCTTTATGTTTAGCAGGCTTATCACACAATTTAAAATATGAATATATTTGATATTCAAACTTTTTCAAATCTCACACTTGATTAATTTAGAATTAATTAATATAATTAAGACAAAGTTAATAAAATATATTTTCATTAAAATAACTAGCTTGGATCTAGTGAAATCATTTAGACTTCATAGGCCCAGCCCACCATGATCCATATAGAATTTTTTTTGAAATCTACCTATTTAACCGATGTTGACCAACACGGTTCCTTTAGGCATTATAATGATGAAAATAATCAACGGATAATAAGTCACCAAGGTACATAGGTAAATGTCACACAACGCACTAATCTACCACACTCGTATCATAATGCCCATTTATTATCTTTAATGTTTACACCTATTCATTTGGGTTTTGATAATTTATTTGCTCCGTTATTTTAAAAATTGATTTCCAGAAGATTTCCAAAATGTATTCCTTAAATTTCCTAAAATCCTGTTTCTCCAAAATCTATACAAAATCATATTTATTGGAAACTAATAAGCATATTCCAAAGGCTTAGTACACATATGGGTGGAAGTACCCAGTTACAAAAATTATAGGAATCCTCACACAATCTCTATGCTACCCTAAATAACACCTAAAATCATAAAAATGTCCCCATCAAATATATTGCACTAAAATCTATGATCAAAAATCCAAAGAAAAGCCCAAATAGTAGACAATTTGACCAGAGATGATATGGCTAACTCGTCATGGACTCGAGGAGTTATGCCATGGTCGATCGGCTAAGATGGATATTAGCCTCTCTGGTATCATACAATTTACCACCAAAAATATCCTCACATTCATATCACCATATCTACTAAGTGCAACTCTAATCACATAGAGTCTATCTCATCGTACTCTACCCAAACCCATGCAATATCAAAAAGGTTAATAATTATGTAAAAATTTGAGTACTTAAAAATAATCAACAGGAGAAATAAACAAAGCAAAAACATATAAAGAAAATAACACCACACTAAAGTGATAAACACATCATGGTGCCTTAATAATACGATAGGTAATGTCATGCAATATCTCTACAATAGTTGTTAATCAAAACACATATGTTAAACCCCAAGTTTGGATAGTATTCAACATTATCAAGTTGTACTTGTTTAATTGTCATATTCATCATAATTTTTCAACATATCACTGTTATATTTGTAGTGCATTACGAAGTCAACAACTATACCCGTATTTGTAGCTTGTTTAAATTAATTATTTTATCATCTTATTAAATTAATATTAATTCTATAAGTGAGACATCTTGATTAGCTTAAAAGGTCTGACTACTCATAATATTGTTATTATATTTTAATTCACAATTTGTAGATCATTAAAATGCGAAGAAAAGTGTAGATATGGTGTTAACACACAATCAGCCAATACTATCAGATGTTAAATGCCTATTTGGCACTTTACGCGGATATACTAAATCTTGGTCACTAAATCAATTATTCCAATGTCAATTATCTACTCGATTATTTTCTAGAGATAATCCATTGATATTCTAAATCTTAATCCATGTTTAAATCTATAATGTACACAATAAATTGGCAAATGTATATGTTAATAACACTATTATTTGTACACAATAAAATAGGAAAATGTGTAAAATAAAAAAATTACTTATATGTGCACAACAAAACTGGGGATGTATACTTAATCCCAAGTTATAATTTGTGCAATGTAAACTAGCAATGTGTACTTGATCTTAGTAATTATTTATACACAATAAAACTGGTGAATGGGGACAATTCCAAAATTACTCAAATGTACACAATAAAATCGGCATTGTGTATGTAATCCAAATTATAATTTTTATACTATAAGACTGTCAAATGTGCACTTTGTATAAACTATCATATGTGCACAATATAAACTGGCAATGTTTTTAAATATCATGAGTACACACATATATATATTTCTAATAAGAGTAGTTTTTGGATTGTACAAATCAAATACTCAAATGGTTAATCCAGCATTTCTAACCAACAAATGTTGAATGTTCAACTAAGAAATAATCTATTAATATATGTAAGTACTGGTAGACATACCAATTGGCAGACTTCTATCACTGTAGTGAATTCTGCTAGTCATACTGATGGGTATACTTCTATTACATATATCAGATTAATCCAATTAATGTACTTATATAGACCCAATTTTTCCAAATTAATAGTCAACACAGCTATAATCAAAAGTATTAAAGGACATCTACTTAATATGGTACATCATTATTAGAACGGTTTATACTCCATAGTGATCCCAATGATGTTAATCGCATCTCAGACGGATCATATACAAAGAAGTATTGATTAATCAAATTCTAAGGTCTTATTGCAATTTGTATGAAGCCATATAAAATAAAATTATACCTGCCAGCGTAAGCGTATAACTTCCAGGGGCTTTTTTAAGATTTTCCTTTTATTCCTTATGGTTTCCCACTCGAATTCATGGAACCAAACTTTCCCTCTTCCATCGTTGCATTGTTGAATCTCCCACCATGAAACGCTATGAAACCACTTACATTGGAATTGTATGGCCGAGCAACTTAGATGCTCATCAGGTTCAGCTCGATGCATCTAGGGTAATGCTCAGTCGAACCCTAAAATAACCTCGATGTTGCCTTTTTTCCACCTCGCACCTCCTTCACAGGCTATGAGATGTGTCACTGCCTATGCCATTCTTCTTGTCTTATATTTTCGAATCTGATGGTACCCTTTTCCTCACCTATGGCACCGGCCTACTATTAAAATTTTCGGCACCCCCTCGCATCTTCCGCCATGCATGCGCTTCATTTAGTATAGAAGAGACAAGACTACTGAACAAATCTCTTTTAGTGCTAGGGTCATTATTAGATATCCCTACATCCCCCTAAAGCATATATATTTCCATGGCAACATTTATTAGTAACAAAAGGAATCCCTTGTTGATATATGCTCCCAATCTCATATATATGCTCATCTCTTTTAGAACACCTTATGATGTGAGACTAATTATAATCCAATCTATGCACCCCTCTAATACAATACGAGCCACACTAAAAGATCTCCACATTGGCGAGCATTTTCTCAATTCAACTTGAAGTTATACAAAATCCTCAAACACTTGGATAAGCTCGCTAACACCTCCAAAAGTTTAGATTAGGTCGCTACAACCTCCAACAGTTTGGCCAAGCTGTTTCACAAAGTTTCTCTTTTCCATAATTGGATCCGGCCGCGTTATAACTTATAACTCCACCTTAATGAGAATACCGACCTCAAACCATAAAATGGAGCATACTTAGACAACCGCTGCATCATATTGGTCTCATCGAACCTCGCTTTGATACCATGTTGAAATTTTTGGCACCCCTCGCATCTTCCGCTATGCACGCACTTTATTTAGTGTAGAAGAGACAAGACCACTGAACGAAGCTCTTTTGGTGCGAGCATGATGATTTGATATCCCTACGTCCCCCTAAAGCATATATATTTTCATGGAAACATTTATTTGTAATAAAAGGAATCTCTTGTCGTTACATGCTACCAATTTCATATATATGATCATTTCTTTTAGAATATCTTGTGATGTAAAATGTACCCACTCTATATAATGCGAGCCACACCTAACACCTGCTACGCTCAACTAAACAGCCGTTGTAGTTGACCAACCACCACAGTCACTTCACCATGATTTAGTCCAAGCGATCTACCTTTCTAAGTTCAGTATTCGAAGATGAGTCCAATGGTATCCTTGACATCCACTCCGGTTCAACTCGATAAAACTCAAAATCTCACCACCTATAGCCACAAACAACCATCATCCAGTTTCTACATGCCTATATTCGAATGACGATCATTGTCTATGCTGCCAACATCAAATTATGCTTCTCCTCATATATTTAGTTCCTAGTCCGGTGGTGGTCAAAAATGCTACTTCTAGCCATGGCCTTAGGTGATCACCGTCACCACGTTTACTCTCATTGTCTAACTATTGAAAGAACGACTTCATATCAAAGCTACCTTCTTCCATTATTGTTTTTCTTCAAGTGCCTTAATCAGATTCACATCATAGAGGGAGGTGTTGAGGCATGAAGTTCATGTACATACGTATTTTATGTGCAACGTGGAAGAGACGAATTTTATACAAGAGAGGAAGAGATGCTTTCTTAGAAGAGATGAAGTATTATAAGCCAGAGAATCCGTATATACATGTGTATTCTCCTTATGACCAAGGTTGATTTAGCATGCATGAAATGATGAAAGTAAACACATATTTATAATGGCTGAATTGATTTTAGTCCTTAGCAAAATTATTTTTACACAAATTCAAATATTATTAACTAATTCAAGTGTTAGTGTGGGTTACCAAATTTCCCAAGCTTTGCCACATTTCATTTTACATTACATAAATGTTGCTTATTGCATTTTATTTAGGAGAAAATGCCATGTGCATTTATATATTTATTTGACATAGAAGGGTGTGTTTTGCAGATCTATTAAGTGTATGTAATGCCCATTTTCATGTCTCCGTTTATCAAAAAAATTACACATTTGCTCATCTCACTGTAACGATCATGATTCTACCCAGTTTATTTCAAATCAACAACTTTTGTTTTTGATGTCAAAAAATTGAAATGGAATATTACCATATTTTAATAAATAAAAATCTCGACAAAATCCGATAAAACTTGATATGAAATTGGTTGTTACATATTTCATATGTTATTATAGAAATGGCAGAAATATGGGCAGCATACCATATGTGCGATAACCGCCCTACACCTCCGGTATCCAATATATATGTATAGTGCGCTGCTATGGTGCCTGGCTGATATAGGACGATTGTCAAAGTTGAAAAGTAGGTAAAACTTTATTAAACCTGTCGTATTTCTCATAGTGCATCAAACAAAATATAATGATCATCACGGATATAAAATATACGAGACGGTAATAGCTAAATGGACCACAAATATTAGAGTGCACAGGTTCAAAGAGTTATACAAACACAACAAAGAAGCTGAAAAGGCAGCAGATTGTAGCGATGGAATTTTCTATCGCTAAATTTGCAACGGATTTTCAAGTAATTTACATCAAATAATTTTAAAAAATTCTATTTCAAATTTTTGTATGTTATCACCAGTCATTTATAATATCTACTACTAAACTGTTGCAAATTGCATCAGTTTACCGACGGAAATTATTTGACGCTAATTCCATTGCAAATTAAGACAAATTATCGACGGTTACATTTCAAAGCAATTTTGCATCGGATTTCACAAGAATTTGCAAGGGGCACTTATGTTATTTTTATAGTATAAAGTTTTTAGGGTTCATCTTAATTTAACTACGATGAATTTTTGTGATAGATATATTTAATAATTGATAATTGATAATTAAGAAGTAATATTAGATAATTCATAATTATTATTATATAATAATTATCAAATAACTAATGATTAGTAAAAATAATCAATAATTAAATAATGTATATTAATACTTAATAACTAATGAGTAATGATTAATATTTGATAATTAATACTGATTAATGAATAATTAATAATTACTTCTAACGAATTAATGAGTAATAATCAATAATTGAGGAAAATATTCATTATTCAATATTTAATAATTAATTTTTGATAATTAATAATTAATCATTAATAATTAAAAAATATTATTATTAGTATTCAATAACTAGTAATTATACTTTATAATTGCATTTAATATAAAAAAATTAATTTTTTTTAAATATCCTAAAATAAATTTAAAATTATTCATAAAGTTTAAGAAAAATTATGAAATTTTCGCAAAATTCAAAAATTAAAAAATTAAAATTTTAACTAAATTTAAAATTATATAAAACATTCAAAATTTCAAAAAATTCAAATGTCGTTATTATTTTGATCGGATAAATAATTTAATTTTTATAATTTATTTTTTATATGAAAATGATATTACATAGTTTTAAGCATTTGATTTTTGGGATGGAGATGTCGTTTGCACATCTCAGCAATGTTCCTTGTAAAATCACACATACTACTTAGACAATAGCATGAAGCAACATGTAGAAGTTAATCTTAACCATCAAACCACCATCTAACCATTATGATTATTTAACCGCCGATCCTTTGTATTTTCTTCTAAATTTTACAGCAAAAACATTTTCCCAAAATTTTCATACCGCCAAAACATTCACCCCAAATTTTCACTAATCGAAATTCTGCAAAAATACCCTAATCTCATGAATCAAAATCAATTCTACCAAAATTCCCAAAAATAACCAAATTTATTATCATCCATCTTTCTCAATCAGGAAAATATACTAATCTCGGTAAACAAATTCAATTTTATGATATATGTAGGTGTTTGACTACCTGATGAAGGAGGAGTGCGAGCTGTCTAATGTGTTAAGAATGCACCACTTGGAGATGTGACTATTGAGATCTAATATTTAATGGTGGAGTCACAAAACTTCTAAATCGCGTTTACCTGAGATGTTTGGTTTGACATCGCGACTATAGCGAATGCGATGAGAGGTTTGTTGATGTCGCCTGAATATCTCATGCGGATCTGTTGGTGCAATGTCTTCTCCTTGGAACTATAATAATTTAGCATGTACTCATCCTACGTAGCACAAAATGGTTTCTCATAATAATGTTTCATAAAGGTGATATCAAATACATGTTACTTAACAAGTTATGAGAAGATCAATCTATATCAAATTATGGAAGTGATATATTTCACAACTGCTCATTCCTTTCACCAGTTGTTTTTCTTTTCATTTGATATATACTTTCAGGTTATGTTTAAGAATTTGAACAAATATTCTTTTCTAGATTTCAATATTTGGTTATTAATCTTTACTGCTAATAAAGAAAATTCATGGAATAGATTTAGTCGGTGTCTTTTTGAAATTCCAAATATACCCTTTTACATCTCATAGAGAAATAGTATTTAAATATGGGGATATAGCTTGTTATTTTCTAAGTACAAATGTCAGTCACGATGGAGAACTACATTGTGCATTCAAAAGATGAAGTATCCGAGTTTACCATATTGTTCGTAAGTTAGTTCGGAGTTCATTGGTCCAAGTATCACCTGATTCCGAGTTAGTTTGAAGAACTTATTGCAGTCTGAACAAAAAAAATAGCGGCTTCTGCACTAGGTGGAGTTCAAATATGGGGATGTGGTAGCCTGTTATTTTCTAAGTACAGCTGTCAGTTCCCATGGAGAACTATAGTGTCCATTCACAAGATGAAGCATCTGAGTGTTCCATATTGTCCGTAATTTAGTTGGGAGTTAATCGGTCGAAGTCTTGCCAGATTTCGAATTAGTATAAAGAAGTTATTATGATCTGAACAAAAAAAAATATGCGGAGTTCAAATATGGGGATGTGATAGCATGTTATTTTCTAAGTAAAACTGCCACTCTCTATGGAGAACTAAAGTGTGCGCTCCATGATGAAGTATCCAAGTGTACCATATTGTTTTTAACTTATGGGACTTCATCGGTCAAAATTTTGCTTAACTTCGAGTTAGTATGAAGAAGTTATTGCAGTCTAAAGAAAAAAATAGCGGCTTCCGGCTAGATGGAGCTCAAATATAGGGATGTAGCCTATTATTTTCTAAGTACAAATATTAGTCACCATGGAGAAATAAAATGAGCATTGAAGTGGGGATAAAGCCTGTTATTTTCTAAGTACCACTCTCAGTCACCATGGGGAACTATAGGGTGCATTCACAAGATGAAGTATCAGAGTGTACCATATTGTCCGTAATTTAGGTAGAAGTTCATCGGTCGAAGTATCGCCTGATTCTGAGTTAGTATGAAGAACTTATTGCAGTCTAAATAAAAAATAACGGATTCTGCACTAGGCGAAGTTCAAATATGGGAACGCGGTAGCCTATTATTTTCTAAGTACAATTATCAGTCCCAATGGAGAAATACAATATGCGTTCACAAGACGAAGTATCCGAGTATTCCATGTTGTCCGTAATTTAGTTGGGAGTTAATCGGTTGAAGTCTTGCTAGATTTCGAATTACTATAAAGAAGTTATTGCATTCTGAAGAAAAAAATAGCGGCTTCTGCACTAGGCAGAGTTCAAACATGGGGATGTGGTAGCATGTCATTTTCTAAGAAAATTGTCAGTCCAATTGTAGAATCACAGTGTGAGTTCACAAGATGAAGTACCTGAGTATACCATATTGTCCGTAATTTAGGTGGGAGTTCAACGGTCGAAGTTTTGCCTGATTCCGAGTTAGTATGAAGAAGTTATTACAGTCTGAAGAAAAAAATAGCAGCTTTTGCCTATGCGGAGTTCAAATATGTGGATGTAGCCAATTATTTTCTAAGTACAACTACTAGTCACCATGGAGAACTACAGTGAGCGTTGAAGTCGGGATATAGCATGTTATTTTCTAAGTACAACTGTTAGTCACCATGGAGAACTATAGTGTGTGTTCACAAGATGAAGTATCCGAGTGTACCATATTGTCCGTAATTTAGGGTGGGAGTTCATCGTTCAAAGTATTGCCAAATTTTGATTTAGTACGAAGAATTTATTGAAGTTTGAACAAAAAAATAGCAGCTTCTGCACTAGGCGGAATTCAAATATGAGGATGTGGTAGCTTGTTATTTTCTATGTAAACTGTTAGTCCCCATGGAGAACTACAATGCGCATTCACAAGATGAAGTATTTGAGTGTACCACATTATCTGTAATATAGGTGGGAGTTCATCGATCAAGATTTTGTCTGATTTCGAGTTAGTATGAAGAAGTTGTTGCAGTCTGAATAAAAAAATAATGGCTTCCGTCTAGGCGGAGTTCAAATATGAGTATGTAACATGTTATTTTCTATGTACAACTATTAGTCACCATGTGGAACTACGGTGAGCGTTGAAGTGGGGATATAGCCTGTCATTTTCTAAGTACAACTATTATTCACCATAGAGAACTATAGTTTTCGTTCACAAGATGAAGTATTCGAGTGCACTACATTGTCTTTAATTTAGGTGAATTTCATCGGTCGAAGTATTCCCTGATTTCGGGTTAGTATAAAGAACTTACTGCAGTTTGAACAAAATAATAGCGGCTTCTGCACCAGACGGAGTTCAAATATGGGGATGTGGTAGTCTGTTATTTTCTAAGTACAACTGTTAGTCCCTTGTAGAACTACAGTGTGCATACATAAGATGAAGTATCCAAGTGTTCCATATTGTCCGTAATTTAAGTCGGAGTTAATTTTGGCCGAAGTCTTTCCAAATTCCGATTTAGTATGAAGAAGTTATTACAGTCTGAACAAAAAAAAATAACGGCCACTGCACTATACGGAGTTCAAATATGGGGATGTGGTAGCATGTCATTTTCTAAGAAAACTATCAGTCCCATTGTAGAACTACAGTGTGAGTTCACAAGATGAAGTATCCGAGTGTACCATATTGTCCGTAATTTAGGTGGGAGTTCATTGGTCGAAGTTTTTCCTGATTCCGAGTTAGTATGAAGAAGTTATTGCAATCTGAAGAAAAAAATAGCAACTTCTGCCTAAGCGGAGTTCAAATATGAGGATGTAGCCTGTTATTTTCTAAGTACAACTATTAGTCACCATGTAGAACTACAGTGAGCATTGAAGTCGAGATAAAGTCTATTCTTTTCTCAGTACAACTGTTAGTCATATGGAGAACTACAGTGTGCGTTCATAAGATGAAGTATCCGAGTGCACCATATTGTCCATAATTTAGGCGGGAGTTCATCGATCGAAGTATCACTTAATTACAATTTAGTATGAAGAAGTTATTAAAGTCAGAAAAAAATAGCGACTTTTGCACAAGACGGAGTTCAAATATGAGGATGTGGTAGTCTATTATTTTCTAAGTAAACTGTTAGTCTCCATGGAGAACTACAATGTGAATTCACAAGATGAAGTATCCGAGTGTACCATATTGTCCGTAATTTAGGTGGAAGTTCATCGTTCAAGGTTTTTTCTGATTTCGAGTAGTACGAAGAAGTTGTTGCAGTCTGATCAAAAAAATTGCGGCTTCTGCCTAGGCGGAGTTCAAATATGAGGATGTAGCATGTTATTTTCTAAGTACAACTATTAGTCACTATGGAGAACTAAAGTGAGCATTGAAGTGGGATATAGCATGTTATTTTCTAAGTAAAACTTTTAATCACCATGGAGAACTATAGTGTCCGTTCAAAAAGTGAAGTATCCAAGTGTACCATATTGTCCGTAATGTAGGTGGAAGTTCATCGGTCGAATTATTGCTTGATTTCGAGTTAGTATAAAGAACTTATTACAGTTTGAACAAAAAATAGCGGCTTCTACACTAGGTGGAGTTCAAATATGAGGATGTGGTAGCCTGTTAATTTTCAAGTACAACTGTCAGTCCCCATGGAGAACTACAGTGTGCATTCACAAGATGAAGTATCCGAGTGTTCTAGATTGTCTGTAATTTAGGTGGAAGTTAACCGGTCGAAGTCTTGCTAGATTTCGAATTAGCATGAAAAAATTATTGCAGTCTGAAAAAAAAATAGTGGCTTCTGCACTAGACGGAGTTCAAATATAGGGATGTGGTAGCACGTTATTTTCTAAGTAAAACTGTTAGTACTCATGGAGAAATACAGTGTGCGTTCACAAGATGAAGTATCCGAGTGTACCATATTTTCTATAATTTAGATGGGAGTTCATCGGTCGAAGTTTTGCCAGATTCGAGTTAGTATGAAAAAAGTTATTGCAATCTGAAGAAATAAATAGCGGCTTCTGCCTAAGCAGAGTTCAAATATGAGGATGTAGCCTGTTATTTTCTAAGTAACTATTAGTCACCATGGAGAACTACAGTGAGCGTTGAAGTCGGGATATAGCCTGTTATTTAGTAAGTACAATTGTTAGACACCATGGAGAACTACAGTGTGTGTTCACAAGATGAAGTATCCGAGTGCGCCATATTGTCCGTAGTTTAGGTGGGAGTTCATCGGTCGAAGTATTGCCTAATTCCAAGTTAGTATGAAGAAGTTATTGAAGTCTGGACAACAAAATAGCGACTTCTACACAAGGTAGAGTTCAAATCTGTGTAGTTAAAGCATCCTGCCGCTCCGTAGCGTTTGAGGTGTGAAAAGTTGTAGTGGAGATATATCGAGGATATAGCAGGATATAGCGGACGACTTTAAAAATAAGAATGATGAACATTCTACATTAAAAAGAATAACAAGTATTACTTATTATTTCCCATGAAAGAAAAAAAAGTTATAATAAAGTAAAGATAAACAAAGTTGGCACTTAAAAGGTAAGAACTAGTTATAATAACCAACAATGTATATCATTGTTACATCAACTTTGAATTTACCATAAGATTTAAAAGCAAGACATTAAGAAAAAGGCTTATTTATAAGAAAGGGGGATATATCGGGACAGTACAGCGGGTTATTGCCACAATAATATGGATAATAGTGGATCTGCTATATTGTGCCGCGTTATAGGAATATTGTTGTCCCAAAAGTCCGTTATGGGATATATCAGGGCAATATCGGGGAATTGACTACACAGGTTCAAATATGAGGATGTGGTAGCCTGTTATTTTCTACGTAAACTGTCAATCCCATGGAGAACTACAGTGTGCATTTACAAGATGAAGTATCCGAGTGTACCATATTGTCCATAATTTAGGTGGGAGTTCATTGGTCGAAGTTTTTCCTGATTCTGAGTTAGTATGAAGAAGTTGTTGCAGTCTGAAGAAAAAAATAGCGGCTTCTACCTAGGTGGAGTTCAAATATGAGGATGTAATCTGTTATTTTCTAAGCACAACTATTAGTCACTATGGAGAACTACAATGAGCGTTGAAGTGCGGATATAGCCTGTTATTTTCCAGGTATAACTGTTAGTCACCATGGAGAACTACAGTGTCCATTCACAAGATGAAGTATCTGAGTGTACCATATTGTCTGTAATTTAGGTGGAAGTTCATTGATCGAAGTATGCAATTTGAACAAAAAAATAACAGCTTCTGCACTAGGAAAAGTTCAAATTCGGGGATGTGTTAGCCTGTTATTTTCTAATTACAACTGTCAATCCCCATGGAAAACTACAGTGTGCATTCACAAAATGAAGTATCTGAGCGTTCCAAATTGTCTGTAATTTAGGTGGGAGTTAATCGGTTGAAGTATTGCCGGATTTCGAATCAGTATGAAGAAGTTATTGCAATCTGAACAAAAAATAGCGGCTTCAGCACTAGGCGGAGTTCAAATATGGGATGCGGGAGCATGTTATTTTTTAAGTAAAACTATCAGTCCCTATGAAGAACTACAGTGTGCATTCACAAGATGAATTATCCGAGTGTACCATATTGGCCGTAATTTAGGTGGACGTTCATCGGTCGAAGTATCGCCTGATTCCGATTTATTATGAAGAACTTATTGCAATCTGAATAAATAATACTGGATTCTGCACTAGGCGGAGTTCAAATATAATGATTTGGTAGCCTATTATTTTCTAAATACAACTGTCGGTCGCCATAGAGAACTACAATGTGCGTTCACAAGATGAAGTAACCAAGTGTACCATATTGTCCATAATTTAGGTGGGAGTTCGTCGATCAGAGTTTTGCCTTATTCCAAGTTAGTATGAAGAAGTTTTTGCAGTTTGAAAAAAAAATAGAGGATTCTGCCTAGGAAGAGTTCAAGTATGAGGATATAGTATGTTATTTTTTAAGTACAACTATTAGTCACCATGGAGAACTACAGTGAGCACTGAAGTGGGGATATGGCCTATTATTTTCTAAGTACAACTGTTAGTCACCATAGAGAACTATAGTGTGCATTTGCAAGATGAAGTATCTGAGTGTAACTTGTTGTCCGTAATTTAGGTCGGAGTTCATCGATCGAAGCTTCGTCCGATTCTGAGTTAATATGAAGAAGTTAATGCAGTTTGACCAAAAAAATAGCGGCTTCTACATAGGCGGAGTTCAAATACGAGGATGTAACATGTTATTTTCTATGTACAACTGTTAATCACCATGGAGAACTACAATGTGCGTTCACAAGATGAAGTATCCGAGTGTGCCATATTGTCCGTAATTTAGGTAGGAGCTCATTGGTCGAAGTTTTTCCTGATTCTGAGTTAGTATTAAGAAGTTATTGCAGTCTGAAGAAAAAAATAGCGGCTTCTTCCGATACGGAGTTCAAATATAAGAATGTAACCTGTTATTTTCTAAGTAGAACTATTAGTCACCATGGAGAATTACAGTGAGCGTTGAAGTGTTGATATAGCCTGTTATTTTCTAAGTACAACTGTTAATCACCACGTAGAACTATGTTATACGTTCATTAGATGAAGTATCCGAGTGTACCATTTTTTCCATAATTTAGGTGGGAGTTCACCAATTGAAGCTTTGCCTGATTTCGCGTTAGTAGGAAGAAGTTATTGCAGTCTGAAGAAAAAATAGCGGCTTCTGCCTAGGAAAAGTTCAAACATGAGGATGTAGCCTGTTATTTTCTAGGAACAACTATTAGTCACCATGAAGAACTATAGTGAGCGTCGAAGTGGGAATATAGCTTGTTATTTTATAAGCACAACTGTTAATCAAAATTCATAAGCTGAAGTATCTGAGTATTCTATATTTTCCGTAATTTAGGTGGGAGTTCATTGGTCTTGGTTTTGTCCGATTCCGAGTTAGTACGAGAAAGTTATTGCAGTATGAACAAAAAATAGCGGCTTCTACCTAGGCGGAGCTCAAATACGAGGATGTAGCCTGTTATTTTCTTAGTACAACTATTATTCATCATGAAGAGCTATGGTATACGTTCAATAGATAAAGTGTCCGAGTGTTCTTTATTGTCTGTAATTTAGATGGGAGTTTATCGGTCGAAGTTTCGTCTGATTCTGAGTTAGTATGAAGAAGTTATTACAGTATGAACAAAAAATAGCGGCTTCTGCCTAGGTAGAGTTCAAATATGGGCATGCTACTATCAAATCAACTTCTTCAGGTACAATTAAAAATGCATGCACGTTGTGATTAAATGCAGACTCATCTGAGCGTGCATATGTGCTCGTATTAACAAAGCATTATATCACTTTTAGCAAAAAAATCACTAAAAACACATTTGTATAACGTGCCCTTAATCAACCCAAGTAAAGTTTATTTCCATATTAATTTCTAAATCTATATGCTTACTTAAAATTTTCAAATATTACTTTACAAGGCTCTTATAAAAATCACTGCTACTCAAAGATATTTGGCGCTAGTATAACTTTTATGAGTTAAAATTCATGATGATTAATAAGCGACTGTTAGCACATATTTTTGGCGGCTTCATATTACTCTTTATCTAGGCTATGTTGTCTGTACGTTTTTCACTTCATTTGTACTCATTCATCTAATTCCTACAACTTTTATTGGAAAATGATAATGTACAAACGCTACTTTCTGTATGCATTAGGGAAACCAAACTCATTTTTTCTGTTGTTTTTGCTGCAATTTTTGTTATGTTGAGGTGCTATGCTAATAGTACTCAAAATGCAAAAGGGAGCTATTGGACATATAGAGGAAATGCTGCATGATGGTACACGCGGGGAACATGTTGGACATAAAATAGTAGCATAATTGAATAGGCACACATATTTCATTAAGATATATTGGGTGTCCATTGAAGAGGCATAGGGGTGTGAGAGAATCATATAAGGTTGATAGAAGGAACATGTAGCAAATGAAATGCTGCCAATGAGTTGAATGGATTGTGTTGTATGGAGTGAGGTAGAGTACTCTGCATGAGGCGAGGTAGAGTGCATCATTCGAGTGTGGCTTGAAGTTGCTGCAAAGGACACAATGCTTGTTAAAGTAGCATGTGCATGGGGTTGTTGAAGAGTAAGTGTGGCTAGACAAAGAAATTGCAAGTGAACAGCTTGATGAGGGTTAGCATATGAAGCATCAAGTTACTGTAGAAGTATGACCAAATAATGGGGTACCAAATGAAGTTGAGAATGGAACATCATGATTTATTGTGATATATCTAAGAAAATGAACTGCTAGGTAAGGAATTTTAGGAAATTGCCGATTCAATCTTGAAACTGACTATGCTATAGAATTGTGTAAGATGGATAAATTACTTGTGCGGAATAATAATTAAGTAAGTAAATAATTAAAGTAGTGAAGTAAATGACACCAGAGATTTTTATACTGGTTCTAACTCTTGTTCTACGTCCAGTCCTATACTCCTTTTGGAATTAAACTAGCAATCCTCAATTAACCCGAAGGAATAGGTTTACACCGCCTGAGCAACCAAACGGGACTTCTACTGTCGAAGTAACTGAATAGGACTTTTACCGCTTGAGCAATCGAACGTGACTTCTTTACAAATAAACAAAAGTTTCTGACTGTAGTATGCTCATTAAATAGCACCGATAAGTCAATTAAGTACAATCTTCCTATAATCTTCTGCTTTATGATATATAGTGTAATGTGCTTGAGAATTGTGGAAGATAGAATGATCAACGATCAGAGAATATATGCAGTTTGAGTGCAATTTGAAAACAGAAAATAAGAGATAAGAATTCAAGAATATTAAAATTAGTTAAGTGATTTGTTTATTGAATTCTGAAATCTGTTGATAGATATTTAAAAGTTGCAATCATTCATGAACGATAACATTGAAAAGAACAGGTGCAATTGTTGATTTGAAGAAGTTTCTCTTCGATGAACAGAAGTGTCTTTTCATATAAAATAGCTGAATAACAGCCGGTTGAAATAATAATTCAGCCTTCTGAATTTAAAATCGAAACCAGCAAGGAAACAGGCAAATTTTGGCCTAAAACAGCCGGCTGAATCAACTCATTCAGCCGGTTGAATATTGTGAAACAATAAAAATGTTTCAGCAAACAGATGGCTGAATGAGTCTATTCAGCCATCTGTTTTCACCCTCTTATGCATGATTGTGCATGTGCGTGTATGTTTATATATACCATTCCGTGGAAACTTTAACATATTTCTAAATAGTATACAGACTCTAAACAATAGACTATCAGCTTCAAAATATTTTGAATCCGAATCTGCAACGAATCTCATGCATAAGTGATTAGTACACACAAATATTGATTTATATAGTTGTCACAATCAAAACGATAAAAATCGAGATTCTAACATTCTCCCCCTTTTTGATGATGCAAACTATATAAGTATAAATAATATATTTGCATAAGTACTTATATGAATTCTCCCCCTTTCAAAATGCACAATATTTAAAGATAACTTTCTCCCCCTTTGCCATCGAAAAAAAGGAAGGATTAAAATAAAAATTTGTAAACATTGCAGAACATAGGTATAAAACAAACACATACTTGAGATGTCATTACGAAGACAAAATCACAAAATCCATACAACATGACATCGACAACTAAAAAGAGAACCATAGAAATTTTGAAACAATACTACAAACCAAAAGGCTAAATTTCATAGACTAAAAAAGCTAGATAGAGGTAGAGGGCTCATCATCATCATTATCCGAACTTGAAGACGACCATTGGAAGGGACATAGGATGTAAGCTTTGGTGGATGTAGAACCCGAACAGGAGATTTTATCTCATTCCTTATTAAGAAATCCTGTTATGGATTGAATTTTTTCCCGTCTTCTTTTCAAGATATTTAATTTCCCGATGAAGTTTTGATTGATTTTAGGAGAGGGTGATGACAGCTTGTCTGGAGGAATTTTTTGGGCCAACAACTTGAATGGAGTCATCGTCCTCTTCTTCTTCATATTGGGTATGCGAAGAGGAGGCAATACTAGTGTCACAAGGTTGTGGAACACCTCGTTGAATATTGTCAGACCATTCTTGAAATTAAATGATTTGTTCTGGAGGAGGCCGGGGAGGAAGACCCATCAATCCTAAGGTTTTTACGCCTAACTCGCTAATGCTTGAATACTAGGATTCAGGCATTGGAACACCGAAGTTGAGAAGGATATGCATAATATAAGCACCATAATGGATGGTCTTATATTTCCTTTGGATTGTGATGTCTTGAAATTTATCCAAAATGATTTTGCCCCAATTTACTTGGCTGGAGTAGATTGAATAGAGAGCTTGAAAATCTCTTTTATAAACTTTTGCATAACTTCCCATTCAAGATTGTAAGGAACGAATGAAAGCACGGTGAATAAGACGTGCTTGTGGTCTTAAAGCACTAGATTTTAGTGCACTTAAATTGGCAGGGTGATCGGACAAGAAATGATGTGAAACTTCATCTCTATGATCCATATCAACTTCTATATCATCTATATCAACTCCTTGAAAGGGACAATTTAAAATATTGTGTAATATTCGCAAAGGAAAAGAATTTAGTACCATAAACAATAGACCAAACGCAATCTTCTCGATTTTG
The DNA here is from genome assembly GCA_030765085.1 of Allium cepa. Classification (NCBI taxonomy): domain Eukaryota; kingdom Viridiplantae; phylum Streptophyta; class Magnoliopsida; order Asparagales; family Amaryllidaceae; genus Allium; species Allium cepa. The sequence goes on from CM060935.1 coordinate 69,315,060, forward strand.
AGGATTATGGTGGTCTAGATTCAAATTTACAAGAAAAAGTTTAATCAAAAGACAGTTAATTATAACATTATTGGGAGCATACCCTATAAGATTATCAAAGTGGAATTGCTTAGCCATTTCTCTAATCTGATATGCTGTGAAATCCGAGAATTTCATAAAAGCCCCTTCAAAAATGTTGGAGTTTTTCATAGAATTGTAGCGGGAGACAGCAACATCATTCCAAAGCCATCGACGAATCTAGTCTTCGGAAGGAGCAGAGGCAGATTCCTTATGCGTTTTGATCTCAAAGCCATTTTGTTGAAAAATTTAAAAGCAAAAGATGAGAATTTGAAATAATTGAGCTGGGGTTCTGAAGTGAAGAGGTAAAAGATGAAAAGATGAATTTATTGGTAGGTGAAAAGTAAGGGTAAAGTTGGTAAAAGAGAGGTAGGGCATAGTTAATAAAAAAAGCTTTAGGAGGGATTCAGCCGGCTGATTTACTGTAACAGCCATTTAAATTCCTTCCTGCATGAAATAGTTCATTTTTGAACTGATTCAGATGGATGTTTTTAGTGATTCAGCTGTCAGAATTTGAATTTTTTTGGACAATATTTAGCCATATGTTCTAGGGTGTCGGTAGGATGAATTGTTTGTAAAAGTATGACTGCCTTCTTCTTTTATAACAAATATTATTAGTATAAGAACAGCATATACATATATGTATACACAAAATAAAATACAAGAAATGTTAAATAATTATACATATAAAATACTTTAAATTGATTTTGATGAGGAGCTTGGAGTGTGATATTCATCCGGCTCTATTTTTGTGTTCCCTTGGTGTGGCCTGAGTGGTGACCATCAATTGTCGCGTTCCCACGAGTTCGAGGATACTGGTGGACATTGCGGTGATGGTTCCTAAGGATTATGCCGGGATGGAGAACAGACAGGAGATGGTTGATGAATCGTGCTCTTGGATGAGGAACCACAGAATTTTAAGGCGACTTGCTCCAAAAAGCTTAGATGCTTGGCGTTGACTTTTTGTTCGTAATAAAGTTCACGCTGTAATTCTAGTGTTTTCCTTTGGTAATAGTGAATGTCGTCTTTCTTTTCTTTAGTAGGTGGTGATCCAAAAAATAGAGAACGTCTAGTTCTTTTACTGGGTGGAGTGTAACCTGTGTGAGTAGAAGGAGGAACAATCGGGACTGGTTCATAAATCGGCATGGGAGAAGGTAAATTTACTGATCCCAAACTTGGAGAAGTATAAGAAAGTGAGGAGGATTCAGAGTTTTGTTGGGAAGACATTTTCGATTAAGAGAGTTGTAATTAATTTTTCCTTTTGTTTTAATTTGCAATGAGAAAAAAAACTAAAAAGAGAAGAGGTATCTATATGCATAAAGAACATATAAATAGAAATAAGATTAGTGCTAAGGTTGTTAAGAACCAGAGAAAATAAAGATAGGTTATAAAGGGTTTGAAAAGGTAAGGTGGAAAAACAAACAAAAGATGATAAAATGTAAATCAAGTTTAGTTCAAAAGTAAAATGTAGGGTTGTGGTAGTGCACCAGATTTCCAAGTAAGAGATCCCGAGTTCAAGTCTTGTAAAAAAAATCATCTTTGAAAAAAATTTATAAATCTTTTAGTGAAATAATTCCTAATTCTCTTCTTAATTTTATGAAATATTTTCATTTAAAGGTTTTGTAAATATATTAGCCAGTTGATTTTCAGAGGATACAAATTCCAATCTGATTCCTTTCCAATATTATCACGAAGAAAATGATGACATATGTCAATATTTAGTTGTGAGTGGTTGACAGGATTTTTAGATAAGTTTATAGCACTTGTGTTATCACAGAAAATAGTTGATTTAGATGATTTTGTACAAAAATCTTGAAGTGTTTGTTGCATATAAATGACTTGAGCACATGCTAAAGCAGCAAAAATATATCCAGCTTCACCCGTCGATAGTGAAACACAATTTTGTTTCTTGTTAAACCATGAGACTAAGGATTGTCCAATGAAGTGAAAAGCCCCGCTCATAATTTTTCGATCCGTCTGACATCCTCCAAAGTCATTTCACTGTACAATACTAACTCGAAAGGACATTCTTTCGGATAGAAAAGTCCGAAATCTTTGGCATTGCTTGAATAACGCAATATTCGTTTCACTGCTCGCATATATGATTCTTTAGGATTTTCTTGAAATCTAGCACGTAAACAAACACTCGTCATTATATCAGGTCTACTAGCAGTTAAATAGAGTAATAATCCAATTATATTTTGATATAATTTTTAGTCAACACTCTTGCCATCTTCATCTCTATCGAGATATATAGTTATACTCATTGGAGTTTGTTTGGCAGAAGTAGTTTCCATACCAAAGCGTTTAATTAGATTATTAAAATATTTTACTTGATTGGTGAAAATTCCATTTTCTAATTGTTTAATTTGTAGACCAAGAAAATAAGATAATTCTCACATATTGGACATTTCAAATTCTTTGGTCATTATAGTAGAAAATTCCTGACATAATTTTTCATTTGTAGAACCAAAAATAATATCATGTACATAAATTTGAAAAATTAAAATATCATTTTTAGTTCATTTAATAAAAAGAGTTTGATCAACCTTCCTAATTTCAAAACTAGAATCTATAAGATAGCTCCCAAGACGTTCATATTAAGCATGGGGTGATCATTTTAGACCGTATAAGGCTTTCTTAAGTTTATAAACATGGTATAGAAATTTCTCATGTGTGAATAAAGGAGGTTGTTAAAAATAAACATTTTCTTTTATGTATCTATTTAATAATGCACTTTTAACATCCATTTGATCAATTTTAAAATTATTAAAACATGCAAAGGCCAGTAAGAAACGTATTGCTTCGAGTCGAGCGACTGGAGTAAATGTTTTTTTCATGGTCAATTCCTTCTTCTTGATTATATCCTTGTGCAACTAATCTGGCTTTATTCCTAGTTATATTTCCTTGTTCATCTACTTTATTTTTGAAGACTCATTTAGTACCAATGATTATTTGATCACTCGGTCTAGGAACTACTTCCCAAACATCGTTTCGAATTGGTTAAGCTCTTCTTGCATAGCTATAATCCAATAGTCATCAGTAGAGGCTTCTTTTGAATTTTTAGGTTCAATATTAGAAAGAAACTCTACATGTCCCATTTGATTAAGTTGACTTCTAGTTCTATCATGTGAATCAATTTCTCCTATTACATTTTCTATTGGGTGATCTCGTAAAATCCTAAAAGGAGACCTTAAATCATTTTCATTATGAATAATGTTTTCATCTTCTTCAAAATTATGAATAATGTTTTCATCTTCTTTAAAATTATTTTGTGTAACCGCATTTGTGACCGTCTTAGTGATTATCTCATCATTCTCAAAATTCGTATTAAATTTAAAATTTCATCGAAGGAAACATGAAGTGTTTCTTCGATTGTTTTAGTTCTCTTATTAAAAATTCAATAAGCTTTGCTTCCGAATATCCTATGAAAATTCCCTCATCGGATTTTGAATCGAATTTTCCAAGCTGATCTTTTATGATTAAAATAAAACATTTTGAACCAAAAACTTTAAAATATGAAATATTTGGTTTTCTTTCATGAAATAGTTCATAAGGAGTGTGTTTAATTAGTGGTAGAATGGAAACACGATTCAAAACATAGCAGGCAATTGCTACAGCTTCTGCCTAAAAAATATTTGGTAAAATACTTCCATTTAATAAAGTTCTTGCTCACTCTTGTTAATTTCTATTTTTTCTTTTTATAACTCCATTTTTTTATTGTGTTCTAGGAAAAGAAAATTTATGATAAATTCCCTTTTTATTACAAAAATATTCAAAAGCTACATTTTCTAATTTGCCTCCATGATCACTTCTAATATATTCAATTTTTAAATTTTTGATATTTTGAATTCTTTTTGCAAAAATTTTGAAATTTTCAAAAGTATCACTTTTATTTTTCAGAATAATTGTCCAAGTATATCTTGAAAAATCATCTACTATAAGAAATACATATTTGTTATGGTATATAGATTGAACTTGAGTTGGATCGAAGAGATCCACATGCAATAGTTCTAGTGGTTGTATAGTAGAAACATTTTTCTTTGATTTAAAGGATGATTTTGATAACTTACCTAATTGACAAGCATCATAAGTTTTGTTTGCCCCAAAATTCATTTTTGGTAAACCTTTTACTAATTCATTTATAGATAATTTTTCTATAGCTTTGAAATTAATACGACAAAATCTCATATGCAATAACCAAGGATCATTTTCTTTCGTTATTAAACACATATTTGTATTGTAATTTATATTCATATTCAAAATATAAATATTTTTATCTTTAAAACCTTCGAAAATAAGATTTTTATTTTGATCAAAAATGCTACACTTATTTTCAAAAGAAATATTGAATCCTTTGTCACAGAATTGGCTGATACTAAGTAAATTATGCTTCTAATTTTTAACTAATAATACATTTGTAGTAAGAGGTAAATTAGATATACCGTAATTGCTCACATCGCCTTTGTAGATGACATATCCTTTGGAATTATCTCCAAATGTGACAGAACCTCTATCTGAGTAGTTAATGTTCGTTAGCACCTTTTGTTTCCTGTCATGTATTTTGAGCAACCACTGTCTAGTATCTATTTCCTCTCTTTTTAGGTGGTACCTACAAAATAAGAATTAACATTGGTACCCGCCTTTTTTTTTTTGGATTCTAAGAGTCAGTTCTTAGGAAGCCAAACCCGAGAGGGTTCAAAATTCCTTTTAAAAATAAAATCTTTGTGTATTTGTTTTAGGAACCCAAATCTTAGTTGATTTAAAAAATTTGTAGCTTTTAAAATTGGTTTTTCAAATTTATTCTTTTTAAAATTGCTATATAATGAATCCTTTTTCTTTGGAATAACTTTCGAAACTAGCTTATATCCTAGTCCATTTTTATTTGAAACGGTCAGAGAGTTTTCTATAATTTTAGAAAGATTTTCTCTACCTTTGTTAAAATTAAAGACATTTTTAGTAATATCATCTAATTTTGTTTTAATACTAAATTTATCTAATTCCAAAATTTTAACATTAGCTTTAATATTATTATTTTGAATTAATAGAGCATCATTCTTTTCTTTCTGAATTTCTATCTCTTGACTTAACATTGAGATTTGAGATGTCATATCAGAACAAGATTCTTGAGTAACATCAAGTTCTTCTTCTAAAATTTTTTCTCATGTTTTAGCATATCTACTTCGATTTCAGTTCTATTTAGTTTTTCAAGATATTCTTTGTACTTTCTTTTGATTTCTTTTAGCTTATCAAGTAATTCTAAGTTTATTTCCAATAGATCATCAAAAGTTAGATCACTCACCTTATCTTTTGTGGTCATAAATCATACACTTTCTTGTTCTGCATCACTGCCTGAGTCACCATCTGATGATGATGACGATTCTACATCATCCCAAGTGACAGAGAAAGCTTTCTTCTTGAATCTACCTTTCTTGTGCTTATGTTTGTCTTTCATCTTCTCAAGATAGTCTTTCTTGACGTAGGCTTTCTTTTGACATTTATAACATTCTAGAGCGGATGATGATGGTTTATTGGTGCTCTTATTGTTGCTGGAGATGTTCTTATTATTTCTAAATTTGTTGCTCTTTCTAAATTTCAAAAGCATTTGAAATTTTTAGCAAAGAACGCCATATCTTTTTCATCTAAATCCTATTCATCTTCTCCTGCCTGGAATGCTATATTCTTCTTATCCTGAGCCTGTACTCCTTTTGCCTAGAGATTAACTTCATAATACATTAGATTTTCTATCAACTCTTCTGGTTTTATGGTTGAAATGTCATTAGCTTCTTCGATTGCTAAGACTTTTAATTCCCACTCATCCGTTAAAGAGTTAAGGATTTTTGAAACAATATCAAAATCTATATAAGTTTCTCCTAATGCTATCAAAGAATGATATATATCTTGAAATCTAGAGTGCATTTCATTTATAGTCTTATCTTGCATTTTTACTATGCTTTACTTTGTTAGTACCTTCATGTGTAACTTCAAGTGTACGTCAAATTTCATGAGCAATTTTACACATGCTTATTCTCTTAAACTCAGTTTTGTCTAATGCACAATATAGCATATTCATAGCTTTAGCACTTGCAGCGGCATTCAATTTTTGTGTGTTAGACCATGCTAAATATTCTGTGGTAGGTATAATATATTCAAATTGCATAGATTCTCATTCTATTAGCCCAATAGTTAAAGTTCGTTCCATTAAAAAGAGGTGGTTATGCAGTAGATTGACCTTCAAGAAAGATAGTGCTAGTAGCAGTGCTGGTGTTGTTTTCCATATTAAAAAAAATCAAATAACTATGTCATGATTAAATGATGACCTTGCTCTAATACCAAAACGAAAGTGACTGTGCTATAAGATCGAGTAATATGGATAACTGGTTGTGCGAAATAATAATTAAGTAAGACAATAATTAAAGTAGTAAAGTAAATGACACCAGAGATTTTTATACCCATTCGAACTCTCGTTCTATGTCCAATCCCAGACTCCTTCTACAATTAAATTAGCAGCCCTCACTTAACCTGGAGGAATAAGTTTACAATGCCTGAGCAACCGAACAAGAATTCTGCTGCCTAAGCAACTGAATAGGACTTCTACTGCCTGAGCAACCGAACATGACTACTTTACCAATAACAAAAGTATCTGACTGTAGTATGCTCTTTAAATAGCAATGATAAGTCAATTAAGTACAACCTTCCTATAATCTTCTCCTTTGTGATATACACTGTAATGTGCTTCAGAATTGTGGAAGATAGAATGATCAACGATTAGAGAATATATGCAGTTTGAGTGGAATTTGAAAATAGAAAGTAAGAGATAAGAAGTCAAGAATATTAAAATTAATTAAGTGATTTGTTTGTTGAATTTTGAAATCTATTTTTAGTGATTTAAAAGTTGCAATCATTCATGAAAGATAACATTAAAAAGAAACATGTGCAACTGTTGATTTGAAGAAGTTTCTTTTCAATGAAGAGAAGTGTCTTTTCATAGAAAATAGTTGTTATAAATATTCAGCCGGCTAAAATAATAATTCAGCCTTTTGAATTTAAAATCAAAACCAACAAGGAAATAGGAAAATTTTGGCCTAAAACAACCGGCTGAATCAACTCATTCAATCGGCTGAATATTGTGAAACAAAAAATCTAGCAAACAGATGGCTGAATGAGTCCATTCAGCCAGCTATTTTCAGCCTCTTGTGCATGTTTGTGCATGTGTGTGTATGTTTGTATATATATAATATATATACCATTCAGGAGAGATTTTAACATATTTTTAGATAGAATACAGACTCTAAACAATAGACTATCAGCTTTGAAATATTCTGAATCTACTACGAATCTCCTGCATAAGTGATTAGTACACACAAATATTGATTTATATAGTTGTGACAATCAAAACGACAAAAATCGAGATTCTAACATGTCTGGATTGTGGGAACGTAAGATAAGGACAAGTACATATTAAATTGGCAAATATTTTTGTTGTAGTCTTGAAATTTTTTCTTCGGTATTATAAAGAAATTTCTAATGCTATTGAGTATTGTTAATTTTGTTTTTGTATATTATCGGATATGATGCTTATGGTTTGATGCTTGATGTTTTGGGTTCTGACTGAAGATATTAAAGTCTAGTTTGTTGGAGTTTTGATGAGATATCTAAAATCTAAATGGGTTAAGGTGTTCATACCGTGCTGCTAATGGAATTACAGTCATCGATGGAATGGAAAGAGAACACCGGTGAAAATTACAAACAAAACTACCACTAATATGTTACAGATAACGAGGAGTGGTCACACAAAAATTACAAAATCAATCGCTAAACCTTCGCAAATCAACGTGTGATTAGCCATTGATTTGCGACAGAAGCTTGTTAATCTGTTGCTAATCTCATGCTATAGAGCTAGATTTAACAATGATTATCTATTAAAATATTTTTACATAAATATTTTTATATATAGAGGTTGGAAAAACATCGGTGATTTCACGCTGAATTACATCGGTAAATTGACACTAGATTGCCGATAATGAATTTACCGATCTAGGCACACTGTCGTAAATCCGTAGGCAAATGCAATTTAATGACGGTTTAACGATGGATTTGCCCGCTCTAAAATCAAAGTATTCTAGTATTGAACATAGAGGTAGAGTTTACACAATTGGAAATAAACTTAACATAGAACTATTTCTAATAAAATTGCTAACACTCTCAAAGCTCCACAGTGTCGCAAAACAAAATAAGCAATAGTAAACCCAAATATAATATGAGAAAGCGCCTTCTCTTGCATGTCCCTTGCACAACACTACATATCATCCAAACATACTATCTGTCTATCCGTTTAAGAGTACTTGAGATAATGAGAAGCAAAACATAAAACATTAAGTTAAACAATAGTCTGGTGTAAGTGAGAAGCAAATCTCAAAATACTATACAAGCCAATACAGTAAGGAACAAAGGTATAAGAATCATACATATGATATGTCTCTGCATCCAAAGAGTTAGCACATAACAATGATAATATGCTACACTACTATCATCGTAAATTATACAAACATCTTGGTAAACTATCGGGTGTCCAGATATCAATCTCCTAGATACCCACATCATGTGATATCCTAAGAGTGATAAACAACAACTATAGCAATCATGCAAGACATAGCACCCATCAAATAATACTCGTTGCCACTAAATGTGTGCTGGATATATGATAACCGTTATGAAAATTCCTCTACCGGAGATTAATTGAGAAATCTTGGTTTTCCATGTACCCAAACAACAGCCCATATCTAACACTAGATCTCTTCCTCAATCCAGGGTGTACGGATCCCTTTAATAATCCGGGGTGGCCGTTCCAAGTACCCATTGAGCATCCTCACAATACCTCTGCTTACGAGTACATCAGAAAACACTCTAAGTATTGATGATCCCTTAGCACACATATCTAAGCCCTTCCTAGTTCCATCTAGTTTCCATTCATCATCATGGAACCCTTCAACGTTCCTTGTTTTCCACGACAGAACCCTTCAACGTTCCATCCACGGGTTTCCTTCCTCGAACCCACCCTAGTGGATAGTCATCATTATGATTCCGTCAATTAATTCATCCTCTCTAAACCACTTCTAGACGTCCACATTTGTCATAGAGTCAGCTCCCCAAAGTCCTGAAGCCATTGAAGAACTCTAACATCGCTTTATCCATCAGTCATCACCATCATTATGCTACCACGTCATAATCGAATTTCAAACAAATGAAAACCTACAACATGAACTCAAGGACTTCCTTATCCGACCATGAGAGTTTGGCTAAATTTGGTCAATCCCCAATCATGTTGGTACCGAGTGATAGCTCTTGGTATCGAGTGGTTTTTCTCAACTCCAAAATTTGGCTAAGTACTTCATGCACTAACTACTTTCCTCCTTTATCTTTTCTGGAGTCATTCCTTTCCCCGAAGTCCTTACTCAAACTTTTACATAGAATTATTAATACCACATGTATTGTTTTTGATGACAACAACCACATAAATATAGATACTAATATTTTCCCAAGTTGTATATAATATTTTACAGGATATTATATGGATGTATACAAGCACGTGATAATCGAATTTTAAGATTGATCGGTAAAAAGACTAGAGATCAAGATTCAAGTATGATCAGGATATATAAAGACTCATGAGTTTAGATAAGAAGACAAGAAGAGTTCAAGACTATAGTTTACAGTTAATAGACATTAGATTAATTTGTTAAAGTCATTGAATAGCAACTTTTTTGAATACTCTTTTATCAAACTAATTATTTTATTATCAAAATGTTTCTTTTTAAAAAATTAATTTCTAAAAATATTTCGTAAAGTTTTCATATATTAAAGCATTTAAAAATTATGTTTAAATGATTTTACAAGAGTTTAGAATTTTGCAACATATTTATAAATGTTTTTGTTTTTCAAAATTATCAAGGGTACGTCGACATACCCTACCTATGTATGTCAACATATGTGTTATTAAAGAGGTATCTTTTGAATTTGGAATAGTTGTGATTTTCGGTTGCATCACTACGCGAATAGATGCATCCCTTCAAGCGTTATATAAAAGAATCTGGAAAACGAATTTTAAAAACTACTTTTTCTATATTCTTCTTACTCCAAATTCTTATTATATACTTCACATAATCCACTTTCTATATTCTTAAAATCCATTTAAATTCAATCTCCCCTTTACTATATTCATTATCTATAATCTATTGACATATTTGAAAGTATTCTCTCATCGATTTAAAGATCAAAGTGCTATCAAAAGGCTATAAGATATTATGTATCGAAAGTACAAACTGTTTGTATTTGGAATCAATAACTCGTTACTATTATATGTGAGCCTGTGTTTGTGCTTGTGCTTATTGCATGTTCAAATCAAATGAATGTTGCCCGCTTAAATCAAGCGAGCGATCATGTTACCCAATTAAATCAAGAGAGTCTACCCTGAGCTCGAAAAGTCAAGAGGGTGTATCTCATTGCCTTGGAATCGAGATTGTATTCTGGTTTGCTTGCTACCGATTGAAGTAGATGTTGGAAAGGGAATTTGTATATACACTAGGATTGGTTAATCCAAACCAGTATAAATTTACTTTTGTTATCTCTCTTACTTTACTACATTTATATATATAGTATTTTATAAGTTATATGGAACTTTTCTAAATTACTTTAGATTTAATTCAAACACAGCTAATTAACACACACACACACACAGATATATATATATATATATTAACAGGCAGTCACAAATACTATTCACCTCCCACTAGTATTAAAATAGACTTAAGATCCATTCACATTAGTATAATTTATATTACATATTTTTACATGTTTGGTATCGTAGAATTAGGTTTTCAAAAACTCGTTATTTTTTTAAGCATAAATGGATAGTAACACTTGTAGTACTCTTTTTAATACTTTTGTAGAAGGACAATCAACTTCTAGACCCCTACTATTTAATAGTAGTAATTATACTTACTGGTCATGTAAAATATATTTATAATCCAATGGTTTAGTTATTTAGAACACTACAAAGAGTGAGTACACTAAACCCCAAACTGAATGCTCAATATAGATACCAGACCAAAGGACACTAGCACTCAATAATTCTAAGGCCATGAATATTTTATTTTTCTCTCTATATAAGAATGAATCTAATCGAATTTTTTGTTTGTAAGACTAATTATGAAATTTGGAGAGAGTTGCAAGTACATACGAGGTACTAGTAAAGTAAAACAAACTAAGATTTTTACAGCAACTAACTAGTTTCAACTTTTTAAAATATAACCAAGTGAATCCATTTCTGACATGTAACCTAGATTTCAAAATATAGTTCATTCATTGGTATCATTAGTTAAAAATTTCTCAAAAGAAGATCAAGTTAGAAAAATCGTTAATTCACTCTCTTTTGAATGGGATCAAAAGAGATCAAAAATAGAGGAAGCTAATATTATTAGCCTATTGAAAACTGACGAATTAATTAGTAATCTAATGTCCTGTGAAGCACAGTTGCATGGTAGAAGTGAAAACAAGACAATCGAAAAGAAATCACTACATTCAATGCAACAACCGATGGTCAGGGTTCATATGATGATGATCATGATGAGAAAATTGCCTTATGACTCAAAAATTTTGAAAATTTCTGAAATACAGAACGATGAACAACTTTCGTAAAGCTAAGAACAGAAATTCTTAAAGTAGAAATTTTTTTTTTAAGTGTTACGATTTTGGTGAATCTGACCATCTACGAAGAGACTGTCTGCAATAAGAGAAAATAAAGAATTAACCAAACACCAATTTATTTAAAGAGAGAAAAGGGGCTCACAATGCACTGCAAGACACACATCAAATAAGAACGGGCAGGGCAATGGTCGTCGACCGCTCCATCAACAAGTGCTAACGGCTAGCGATGGCAAGTTATTATTTTAGTTAACCAATTAAATAATTAATTCTTTTAAACTTTTGTTACGTTAAATTTTTTAAAAAAAATACTAATTTTGTTCCTAAAAACTAAAAATTATTTTTAGCTTAGTCTTCCAACCCAATGAAAGCTTGTGATTGGTTAAATTAGCACTTTTGATAATTTGTCTTCGTGTAATATTTATTATTACTAAAAATCTAACTCGCACACCAGTCTATGAAACTTTTAGTCAGTCCATTATGCAACCTCGACAAAGTTGGTTACGTATAACATTTTTATGAAATAAAATAATCTTTTAAATAGTTGGGTAATTAATTATGAATTATAAAATGTATTTAGTATAAAAAAATTATAAAAAGTTAAACATTCCTTGGAAAAATAAATTTATTCGAACTTATGTCGATTTGAAGTATTTTGGACCTGTTTCTAAAAGATGATTAAAAAATAAACAACCGTTGCAGTCAATCTTGAATATTAGATTTACAACCGTTCGTGGACATTTGGACTAAAAACCCTTTGCTCAAAGGCCGGATGATCTTCAAGCGAGACCAAATTGGTACCACTAATGCTTTGAAATATGTTAACCAATCCATATGGTTGGATTCGTAAAAAATGACCGAAAAAATTAAGCTCGAAACGGGTCATTTCTCCAGGAGTATATATAACACTTACAACAGCGGTGTATTTGTCAAAGGTAGTGGTGATCCAGATGAACATATAAAATATTTTTTCAACATCTTAACGTAGATTTTAGAATTGACATATTTTATACGACCTACAGAAAAAGTTTATTTATTCAAACGCAATCGGTTCAACATCGTTCTTGGTTTTGGAATCAATATGCACCAAGATTATAAGCTTATTGAAATAGCACATAATTCATTACTATAATCATGATCCTTTTATATTATCCAAACAAGCATTACATGTTTGTTTTGCTCTGTATCCGTCCTTAAAACGAGATAAAGTAGATTGATCGGCTGTTTTTAAAACAAAGATAAAATTTATGTTTGACAGAAATAATATTCCGGACAAAGCAGCTTATCAAGCAGATCTTGAGCCAAATAATAAAATAATAATAACTAATGATCATACATATGTAAGGCCTTTGAATGATGAATCAAATGTTTTAATGGAAGCATTTAAGAGTATAGTGGGAAAGATAGAGTACGAGACCGAATCCAAATCAGAAAATGATGAAGATTGATTATTAATTACGGATGATGTAATGCATATTATGGATATATGTATAGCTTATTGTATAATTTTTATTTTTAGTTTCCACTATTATTAATTATGATGACTATATTGTGAGCTATGTATTATTTTGTCTTATTATTTCTATGTACTTATAAGGTCTTGTTCCATTTTTGTAGTTTCAGTGGAAGTTTTATGCGATTATTAATTAGTTTTCTAGTAATAAAACAGTATAATTTTTCATTTTATGAAATGATATGTTTATGGCAGATATTATGTCTCATATGAGCCTTCTAGATCTCATTCTTTAGGTTGTCCTACTGCTGACGAGGGTGCTAGTGGCTCTTCTTATTTACGCCTAATGGCGAGTATAACTCTAAAAACTTGAGGATGTATCAAATTTATTACATGTTCGTTAATATTTAATGATGTACATTATTAATGATTTATTAAATTCCTACCCAAAATAATACAGGGGTTATGAGCTGGAGCCTTCTGGTTATATTCTGGCTATCTTTAAGAAGGCGTATATGTGTCGGATGTCAAGTTGCTGGCGGAAGTGGGATGATATCCCATCTTATACTAAAGATGTTATATGGGCCAACTTATTGGTAAGTACAAATTTATAATTCATTTGAAAATGATATATTTGATCTTTGAAAATTAATATACTATGTATAATTCATTTTAGTTCAATGTATAGATTGCAGTTGTTGTAGAGGAGGAAGATCGAGAGCTGTTTAGTAACTACTGGAATAAGAAAATGCGGAAAACTACAGGGAAAACATCTCGTGCATAAAACAAAACAAGAATAAGAAAAGCCCGAATGGATTAGTGCTACTATTTGGTCAATTTTCTTGAGTACCGATAAACTCCCACTGCGAAAGTAAGTTTTCTAGTTTCATATGTTTATATAATTTGTTTAAAGTTTGTATAACCATTGCACTAATTTAGTCAATCATAGTTACAAATGGTAAATATAACTTTTATGTTAAATTTACAAGAAGTATCTGAGCGGAACTCGGCAAAAAGAAATAGAAATCTTGTTATACACTGCGGCGGATCAAAATCCTTCTAGAATATTAGAAGGAAATGATAAATTTATAAATGTCGATTATAAAATACTTATAACATTGCTTAATCATATATATACATTGTTTAATCATATATGATTTTGGACGAAGAAGAAGAGTCGTGACCCTATATATTTGGAGGTCTTCACTCGCACCCAAGCCATCAAGTACACTAATGAAGATGGCTCGGTATCATTTACTAGGACAGACCGCAAATCACAAGCTATCATGGTAAACATGTTTTAATTCTATCTCTTATTTCACATTACATAAAGTATAAATTGAATATTTATTTTGGAAAAATTCTATTTATAATCATAGAGAAATTTTAGTATGGAGTGAGCTTGAATATTGGAGGCGACTAGCCAAGAAGAGTTGACTATTGAGGAGGAGGATAGGATTTTTGATGCTTTGATCGACAGGCCAACGCAGAATAGACACTACGGTTGCTGTAATCATGAGGTAATGTTTATTGAGTATAACTACTTCATTGACTAATTTATAAATTTTATTTAATATTACATATAAATTATAACTAACTAGCTATTAACTAATTTACAGGTTAGGACTTCTCAGGAAGATTATAGAAAATCACAAGCTGAGGAGGAGATTACATAATTAAGGGCTAAGATAGCAGAAATGAACGATTGACAGAAGAATAAAGGATTGACAATGAAGCTAGATTAGTCGATTATGGCATACTTGGCAAAGCACGGGACATTTCCTTCCTTGGAATCGGGAAATGATGGAAACGAGGATTAGTAGGATTGTTTGTGTTTTTTGATGGATGTTTGATCGATTGTTTAGTTTATATGCAGTTTAAACTTACTTTTTTATGGATGTTTGATGGAATGTTGATGTAAATATGGATTTTTGTGATATGTATGATATTATGTGATGTATGTATTTGTGAATTAGGTTAATTTGTGTTTTATATGAGGTGGATAGATGGATTAATATATATGTCCGGTTTGGTGGATGAAATAGAAATTCTAGGCTAGCAATGACCTAATGGTTCGAGGCTAGTTACGGCTAGTAATGGCTTAGCCTTTGAGAAGATGTCGATGAGTAAAATAACGACAGCTATCTCCATCGGCTGGTGACGGTTATCAATGGAAATTTGTCGTCGCTAAACCGTGTGTGTCTTATAATGATGCAATTTTGGACGATTCTGATACAACATCTAGTGACAACAAAGAAAATACTGGAAATATGAACATATGTTTCACCGTGAAAGAAGATTAATCAGATCAAACAAAGAAAACAACAAAATCGACGCTTTTGTATTTCATATTTCATATTTTATTTTTTATTTTCTTTGAAATTACTTATATAGGATAAATATATACATATATATATATATATGATAATAATAATAATAAGTAATACGAATATAATAATAAGGTAAGTGTATATAAATAAATAATATTTCTTTAATTTCAAATTTTGAGAACTTCGGCATATATGTCGACAAATGCTACAAAGATATGTCGGCATACATGGTAGAATTTGGAGAATCTTTTCAAAATTTAAACTTCTAAAATACCCTCTCTTTTGCATTAATTTCAATATTTAAAAAGCCACATTTTCACCTCACATATCAATTCAACTTCTATTTGTTCACTCCTTCTTACCTTATCTTCTGCATACACATTTTATTTCAAAATCAAACATATTTTTTGCTCTTTTTTCTCCAAGTCAAACCAATAATGTCTTCCTAAAATCAACCCTCTTTATTCACAAACATTAGGCTTACCAAAAGAATCAAAAATCAAATTTTCAATGATAATTGAAAAATGTATTGAGTATTCTACTTACAGAAAATTCTTTTCGGGAAGATTTGCAAATTAATAACTTTGACTCTTTTAGTTTTCAAGATCTTACATAAGAAAATGGTATTTTTAGTTTATCCAATTATCTCAAAATAGTTTTGATTGTATCCTGATTTGGTTAAAATGCTTTATGCTAATTTGAATGGAAAATTTTGTCAAGGAGAAGAAGACCAAATTTAAAGTATCAATGATACTACTATTGTTTTAGATTGCGAATTTTTTGATCAATTTCTTGGTTATAAAAGTAGAGGAAATAACCTCTTTACTTTTGAAATTTATCATGGAAATAGAGAACTTATGCATGATTTGTTTTTAATGATGAAGAATATGCTTTTAAATGCAATAATCTTAAACCTAAAGCAAGAATAATGAGTCTTATTTTGCAACAAAGTATAACACGGAGAACAGGGAATTACAACAACTCCGCCCAATAAGTTTTAAAATCCCTTTGCGCTATTTTTGGAAAGTATGGTATAAATTTGGCTTGAGTAATTTTGGATGACTTTGTTCAAAAGAAAATTTCTAGACATGAAAACAACTTTATCATGGTGTGTACCTCACTAGGGCTTCAATTAATTTGGTATTGATTTAAGAGGCGAAAACATTCTGCCACGAAATTTTTTTGACAAAACAAATTTCTCTCTCATGCACATCCCTCTCAAATTTGAACTCTATGAGTCTCTTACCAAAAAGAAAGAGAGATTAGTAAGAGAGGAAAAACAAGAAATTTTTCAACAAGACGAAAGTTAAGATATGGAAATCGACAAGGATGAAGAAGAAAGATGAGGAAATGAATACATCTCTTGAAACCTATGACAAAACATCTTGTTATTAAAAGAAAGAGATACTTAGAAATCAAGAGAAGCTTCTAATTAATAAAAAGAAGCTTAAGCACTCCTTTAGTAAGAAGTTCACTGGCCATTCAGACAAAGTCGACTAGTACTTTGGGAAGATAATGAGAAACCTTGGTGGAAATTCTTCATCCATGTCATCATCATTCTAGGTATATCATAACTATCCTTATGTTTTCTACTTTTTACTTATGTTATTTTCATGTATTTTTCATTTTATTGGTATCCCACTATTTTATTAATGAAATCTGCTTAGAGTACTCACTTCTATTGTTAAATATGTTCTTTGTTCTTTGGAATCATAAATCAAAATAATACAAAACATGAACAATAATCAAAACAAAAACAAGAAATAAGAAAATTATTGCATATATGTCGACATAGGTCCTCTATGTATGTTGACATACTCTTGTTTTTTTCCAAAATTTGAAATCCAAATAAGTTAGTTATTTATTGGAGGGATTAGTTACTAATCTGACTTTTCACATCTATAAAACAATTTTCCTTCTAAAAAAACTCAGAAAACAGTTCATCTTCATATTTTATTCCTTCTACGCACTTCTTTTAATAAAAATGAATTCAAACAACAGTTTTTCGAAGAAAACTAAGTGAAAATCTAGAAGAAACTCTTCAAACTTTCGAGAACGCTCTTTGCTTCATTCTTTGCAATCAACGACACTTAGAGCTAGGCCAAATGCAAATGATCAAAGGAAAAGAAAAGTAATTTTATTCTCTTCGTCCTTTTAATTCTAGTTTCGCCAAAGAAGTTCAAAGAAACACTATAGAATGTTCGATCTCTAAAGCGAAAGTGGATAATGAAGATTGGGAAGCTATCAACATTAACCTTATCTTGAATGATAGGTCGAAGTTCCCAAGAAAATATAGGTTTTAATTTGTATTTTTAATTTATTATTTGTATTTATGATATTTATTATTTGTACATATTTAGTCTATATAAGTAATTGTAATAATAATTCGTACTTTTTATGTATGTAAATGTATGATGTGTGATGTATGGTTAAAAATAGATGTAATTATAATCGTGTATATATAGTTTTATAATTAATATTGATTTTGATTCCATATACAACGTTATCGTATTTCATAATATTTGATATATAAGGAAAGGTTATTTTTCTTTACTCATTTATGTTGATGACAAAGGAAAAGGAAAATATAAAGTACAATGCATGCATATACTAAGGGAGAGTTATTCAAAATAGGGGATTTAACTAATTTAGGGGGGTTACACTATATTTTATAATAAATATATTGACATGGTTGTCATCATCAAAAGGGAGGACTATTAATACCACATATATTTGTTTTGATGACAACAACCTTATAAATAAAGGTACTAACATTTTCCTAAATTATACATAATATTTTATAGGATATTATACAGGTTTATACAAATACATGATAATCGAGTTTGAAGACTGATTAATAAAAAATTAGAGATCAAGATTCAGAGACGATCAAGTTATTTAAAGACTCATGAGTTTAGAGACAAATACAAGAAGAGCTATAAACTATAATTATAGTTAATATACATTAGATTAGTTTGTTAAAGTCCTTGAATAACAACTTTCTCTAAAAACTCTCTTATTAAAATAATTATTTTATTATCAAAATATTTATTTTTTAATAAATAAATTTCTATAATTATTTTATAAAGATTTTATATATTGAAGCATTTAAAAACTATTTTTAGATGATATTACACGAATTCGGAATTTTGCAAAACATTTAAAAATGTTTTATTTTTCAAAATCGACAAGGGTATGTCGACATACCCTACCTATGTGTGTCGACATATGTACATTTCAAATGGTGTTTTTTGAATTCTAAATAGTTAAGGTTCTTGGTGAATAGATATATCCCTTCAAATACTACATAATGGGGTCTGGAAAACTAATTTTAAAAACCACTTTCTCTATATTCTTCTTACTCCAAATTTTCATTATATATTTCAAAAGTCCACCTTCTATATTCTACAAATTCATTCGAATTCAATATTCACTTTCCTACATTCACTCTGTATGATCTACTTACTAATTTGAAAATATTCTCTCATTAATTCAAAGATCAAAGTGCTATCAGAGGGCTATAGGATATTCTCTATCCAAAGTACCACTGTTTGTATTTGGAATCAAAAACTCTCTGCTATTATTTGTGTAGATGTGCTTGTTTCCCATCTAAATCAAAAGAGTCTGCCCTAAGCTCGAAAAGTCAAGTGGTTGTATATGATCGCCTTGAAATCGAGGTTGTATTCTAGTTTTTTTGCTACCTGATTAAAGTAGGTGTTGGAAAGAAAATTTGTGCATACACTGTACAGGACAGAACATAGGATTGGTTAATCCAAACCTGTATAAAATTCCTGGTGTAATCTCTCTTATTTTTACTACATTTATGTGTGTGTGTGTGTATGACTGCCTATTAATATATGTCTATTTTGACTATTTATGTGTGAAATTAAGTCTTAAACTAATTTAGAAAAGTTCCATATAAGTTATAAAACACTATTCATCCACATCTAGTGTTACAGTAGCCGTAAGATCCATTCACATTAGTATTATTTATACTATACCATCTCCCATAGAAAATCTCTCGATACTAAGTCCTACCTCTTAGTACCGAGTGGTCCACATCGTCCTAAATCGTGTCCCCCCTGAAGTTTTCTTGCCTAAGTATCAAAGCAGCTAGCTAAGAAACACCAAAATCACTCTCCGCTTAGCCCTACTACCAAATACCCAGTGGTTTTTCCAACTTGATTTTCGGCCACCAAATCAATTCCAAACCACCTGAAATTTTCAAGGCATACTACCAAAGTATCCAGCCTCCCATACCCAAAATTCATCTGATTTCAATTATTTCGTCGCCGTTTGCACCGATAAGGGTAGCACTTTTCAAAAAATCTAAAACCACTAGAAAACACATCAAAAAAGTCCATACAAGATTGAACATCATACAATATCATTCATCAGCATCCAAGCAACATATTCAATTCATTAAAGTATGATTAACATACATGTTATTACCTAGATCTAGTTTTATCAAAATGGCAACATGATTAGAAAAGTGGTGGTAAAACCCATTTTAAAAATTTTAAAATTCAACTTAAACAGGTAGCTAAAATTTCACCTAGTTGAAAATAATTGTAGCATCAGAATCATCTTAAAACGTTATTTTTAATATATGGACGTGCATGGAATAGTGAGAAGTGCCAAAACCACTCATCTAGAAACCAATTTACCAAATAATCCTCCTAAATATAAAATGAACAGTTAGAGGAAAAATTCCCAAGTAGACAAATGACAGATCTAAGGTTTCCCTTGTTGTTAATTAATCCTTAATGATGATTTATACTAGTTTTAGTATGAAAAAGAGAAGCTTTTTGATAGAAAATATAATAATGGAGGTTTAGACACGTTAAGGGAAGTGGAAAAAGTGATTAGATCTATCCCATCATCAACTAATAGGCACAAAATCCCAAAGTAGGATAGTGGGGTTAAGTTTGGGCTTAACTAATTACTTACTAATCTGGCTAGTAGCAGTCCAAACTTAACGCAGCCATGTCTTCTAAATGTTAAGTTCGTTTCCCTATTATAACCACTCTATGGAAAGAGATAATGGTATTCGTTTCAAACCCTAGTTCTTCTCCTATCAAAATTTATATTCTTTACAATATTTTTAGTGTCAAAACCGTTTGACAAAAATTTAAAGTAGGAAAATGTCCCTAATTGTCGTTTTCCAAAATTATAGAATCATACGATCTCAAATGAACAAAATAACAATATTTTATGATCCTACGATACATAAAATACGGATTGTTACACTCTCTCCCCTTTAGAGATTTCGAAGGAATTTCGCCCTCGAGATCTCTAAACAAATTGAGAAATTGTCAACTATAGTTAACCCGCATGCCTAATAATTATAAGCAACCATCAAACATGCCAACAGGCAGCCATGCAATCAATAATATTCCTAACATGCGAGATACTAAACTATGTTATATGATACAAAAAGTGAAAGCGGATAAGATAGACATAGGCCTTACAAATGCTCTCCTCGGTTTTCCACGTGCAATCACCTTCACTTTCAATCCATTGAACCTTCACTAACTCCACCATCTTCCTCCTAAGTTGTTTCATATCACGTCTAACTATACGGATTGGCCTATGAGGTCTCGAAGCTTCTGGTCCAACCTCAAAATCATCAAATCGGTCTGATGCAATCGTTATGCCTGAGTAGTGCACAAACTTCTGCAAGTGAGAGACATGGAATACATCGTGCATGCCTGCCATCTTCTAAGGTAAGTCAATCGTATGTGCTAGGTTCCTGATCCTCTCTACTACTGGTAATCTCAGCGCCAATTTACCCTTACGATTGTATCATATGAAATTCTTTAATGGAGAAATCTTCACAAATACCATATCGCTAATAGAGAACTTCAAATCTCTATGTCAGCATAGCTCTTCTTCCTATCCTAAGTAGCATTCATTTGTTATCGGATGATTTCTATCTTCTTTGAGGTCTCCTTGATTATATATGTCTCAAATATTAGTTTCTCGCCCGCTTCCCACCAACATGAAGGAGAGTTACACGGACAGCCACACAATGCTTCGAAAGGTGTGATGCCCATACTGGACTAATAATTATTGTTGTATGTGAATCCCACCAAATGCTAGTGATCATCCGATGAGCCTCCAAAATAGAGCATGCAAGCTCATAAGAGTTCCTATTATATACAATTCACCCTCTCAGTCTTTCCATCGGTTTGTTGGTGATAAGCCAACTAAAATGCATCAACTCACTATACTTCTTCTATTATGCATTTACCAACCAGCATTTCATAAGTTCGAGATGAATGTCCCGACATCATTCTTCATCCCATTTCAGTAATACATCTGCATCATATCGTGGTACATCTTATTACTTCCAGGATATATAGTTAACCTAGAATGATGGAGCACTCATAGTACCTCATCTCATAGTCCGTCAACATCAGGAACAAACATTCTCCACTCATTACTGAGCTAACCATCTCATTCGATTATGTACTACCTCATCTTATCAGATCCAACTCCTTCTATCTTCGTTATGATCTCTACTAGTCCAGCATCTCACTTCTGACTAGTGTCCCTCTCGATCAAAGTTGGTCTGATGGTCAAACTTTCCAACATTTCTTGCCCTAACTTGCAATGATGTCTGAAGTCATAGACCACAACATACTCCAACTGTTTTCACTCTAGGAACATTGCTCCCAAACTGTCATGTCTTCTACTTAAAGCATCGACGACTGCATTCCCCTTACCGGACATATAAGAAATGCTATAGTCTTAAGACGCTAAGAACTTTAACCATCATTGTTGACGATGGTTGAGGTCCTTCTACATGAAAAGGTATTTGAAGGATTTATGGTCCATGAACATCTCAAACCTTTCTTCAAGTAAATAATGCCATCATATCTTCAACGCAAATATTATCGACACCTACTCCATATCATAGGTTGAATATTTCCTCTCATGCTTTAGCAATCGACTAGCATAAATGACAACCTTACCTCCTTACATTAGTAGCACACCCAAACCGGTACTAAAAGCATCAGAGTATAGCAATATTTACTCATTCTCGCTTGGAATGGTCAACACCAATGCACTCATCAATCTCTCCTTCAAACTCACGAACACATGCTCACACTTTGCATCCTAAACAAATGTTTGATTCTACTTCGTCAAATTGGTTAACCATGATGCTACCTTCTAGAAGTCCTTGATAAAATTTCAATAATATCCTTCTTGTCTAAGAAAACTCCTCATATCAATAGCGTTCTTGGGTGGGTTCCAGCCTTGAACTACTTCCACCTTGGCACGGTCTACTGCGATACCCTGCTTAAAGACGACATGAACAAAGAATCTCACATCCCTCCTCCAGAATTGACACATCAAAAACTTTGCGTTCAGCATGTGCTTCATCAACACTTCAAGAAGAATCCTCAAATGTTTCTTGTATTCCTCCTCCGTCCTAGAACAAACCAGAATATCATTCATGAACACATACATGAACTTATTTAGTTGATCCCTAAAGAAATGGTTCATAAGATTAACACAGAATGCCAGAGCATCGGTTATCCTGAACAACATAACAAACCAATCATAGGAATCCGACGGCATATGAAAAGCAGTGATTGTGACACTCTCCTTTTCTACTCTCAGCTGCTGAAACCCCATCGCAATATCCAACTAAGAGAACACCTTCACACCATGAAGCTGATTGAACAAGTCATCTATATGCATGAGTGGATACTTGTTCTTTCTTGTCACCTTATTCAGCTCATGATAATCAATACACAACCTCGGAGAGCCATCCGCTTTAGTTGGAAATACTACAGGTGTGTCCCACTTAGATATACTTTCACGAATGAGCCCCTGCCTCGACAGGTCATTCATTGCACCTCCAACTTCTTCTGCTCTTCAAGTACCACATGCCTCAAAGAAAAAACTATCGGTATGGCCTCCTTTACTAAGTCTATGCGGAACTCAAGCTCTCAAAGTGGTGATAATCTGGTTACCAACTCAAATAAATCCATATACTCTCTAACCATAAGCATAGATGACAACTCATCCCATGGGACCTCTAGAAAATATATAAAGCTAGCCATAACCTCATCCATTAGTGGGTAGCCAATCTTTACCTTCCATCCCTTCTCAGCTCTAATCGTCATCAACAACTTCTCGCAATCCACCACAACTGCATATTTCCGAGGTCGATCCATCTCTAGGATAAAAACCCAATAAAACTCAACATAAAGCAATCAAAAATAAAAGAGCTTCCCTGATTCGACAAATCCAAACCATGAAAATCCATACAAGGACAAGTGGGGTCTCCAATAGGGTTCGTTACCACTAAAGATCATCCAATGATTTTCGATTTCAATACTATTCTGTCTACCAGGTCAGTAGATATAAATCCAATTCAGATTCCAATTCTAAAGTAAATTATATTTACTTTGACCAAAGTCAAATTTCATCACTTATTCAAATTCATATCTCGTTTTGCTTAACTGAATTGTTTAACCATTTTATCATTTGGTTTCACTTATATTTTCTCACTTTACAAGTTATACAGCTTATATATTTAAACTTCCAAATCATATTAAATGATCACCTATCTAATCAAATTCAATTTATTTAACTTTCCTTTAGTTAAATTTCACATCATATATTTACTATGCTAACACAAATTTATTTCAACTTTACCAAAGTAAAATCTTTATTATTTCATATTATAAGTCCAAAAATTGATTACTTATATTCAACAATTACAACTTGGACTTTAAATTTTCAAATTTGTTGATCACAACAAAACTTCAATTTCCAGTTTACTATGGTAGCAAATCCATCACGTAGAAACTCGAAAATGATATTGATGATGCTGCAGTCATCACCCTTATTACTTTCCAGCAACAGTAGTGAATTCAGTGCTTAATATTCTTTCAAAATATTTCCTTTTATAACTCACATTTATAAGTTTTTTTCTTATAGAATTTCACTATTCAACTTCACTTACATAAGATTATTCCAAATTGATTTATCTTACTTAATAACATCTTTAACTTTGAAAAATAACCTTAAAAATAGACGGGATTCAAAACTTTCAAATTCATAGTCCAAACTCATTTTTATTTACAACTCATATTTATAAATATATTCATATAGTTTCACTTCTTATATATATATATATGATTATTTCACAATTGTAAATCACATTAATTATAATTTCATACTTAATAATTCATTTGCTTATACAATTATTCTTTTACAATTGTTGTTTTTATTAGATTATTCAAACATCCTTTCAATTAACTTATATATATTCTTGCATTTTCAACAACCAAACAATCAATTTATATACACTTTAATAATTTCTGAAAAAAATATTTCCTTTATGTGTAAAATATAATCGAGTTAAATTATTTCATTTACCCAATTTAAAATGATACTATGTCGACTTGCCTCGTTTAAGTGTTTAGAAATCTCTATCGATAATATGGCGTCCCACATACCGACCAGAATTCACAAACAGCTCAATGGATAAGCAAACACGATATAAAACATTTTTATATTCACTAACAAATATGCGCTCATATTTAGTATTACACTCACACTCATTCTAGAGTACTACTGACTCTATCTCTAATGAGTAATTCCCAACATATCCAAGGTTGTCTCTTAACCAAATGTAACGATTCAAAACAGCGGCGACCGGTAGGCTTTGCAACCATTCCAAAACCACCGTGGCTTACGCTGGTACCCGAAACTTGCTTTTATGGCCAGCCTTTCGACTGTCATGGGTTACGCCTAACCAACCCCGTAAAGAGGACGTGTATGGGTAAGAGCCTCTCGTTCGCCACCTAACGCGAAGCGAGAACCCCCCATCACATTTCACTAAGACAAGCAAGTCTTGTCCACAAAGCTTTTCACAAAAGCCACGCTTTTCACAAAAGCCACGCTTTTCACAAAAGCCACGCTTTGATCAAAAAATGATCAGCAGCACTCAACATGCCACGTTACCAAATTAGGAATATATCACTAGTAACCATCAACTACATAACCTCTGAGCTCTTACGTCTCAGAGAAGGGTATTAAGCTAAGAGAATAAATTCTCCGCCATGAACAGAAATGTATTTGATAGAAACCAGCTTTACATCTCAAATTGTAACGTAAGACACATATCCATACAAGTCCGTTCCGGGATCGAACGGAACCGAAGGCACTTCCAAAGAAGCCCTTGCAACCTGGATATTCACTAATCACGTCCGGACTTCCCATCACAAAGGGTGATAAAATCTCTATACCGGAGCAACCCGGTGAGAGACATTCGATAGGTAATCCTTTCGCTTTCGAAAATACCCGGTCTTCAACACCATCTTCAAATGCTATCCCATTCCGTCGTATCGTTATTCGGAATGGGTTTTATGACACAAGGTCCTCTCCCGGCTAAACCGAATAACGAGCGTTTATTTTAAAATATGTGTAGCATTCAAATTCAAGCAAATCACAACAAGTACCCATTTAAAGGTAAATATTGATAGTCGGTTATTTAACTATCAATAGATATGCACAACATCACCAGATTCCAAATAGTTTCCCAAATTATTTATTTTCCAAAAAAATATCTTTACAATATATATTTTTCACACTTTAACCATTTGAAAACAAATTTCAAATCACTTTTCCTTACGCGAAAACACTTCCAAATATTTATTCATTTTCACTAGAAATCTGCCGAGTTCAAATACTTTAAAATAATTTATAACACTTATCCAAAATATATCGGGAAAACACTTTGAAATAAGACTATTTTTCTTTAAACACTTTACTTAAAATATTAGTTATAAAAATATTATACCAATATTACATATAACTTAAGTCCAAACTAATTTTCAAAATAAAATTAGTAGATAGATTATAACTATTTAAATAACTATTTTCTAAAACAATTATTGATCAAATCTTAGAAATAATCATTTCTATATCAACTTAATAAATCTTTACTTAAAGGATTCAAAACAATTTAAGAAGTTAATTTCTCCAAAGTATCCTTTTCAAAACCAATTCTAGAATTATATATATATATATATATATATATATATATATATATATTTCAAAGCTATTCAGAAATTTTATTCGGTTTTCCAGGGAGAATACACTTTCATTTCAAAATGTTTCACTTAAACCAATTAAATAAATCCTTACCGATTTACTTTAAATTTATGTTCCAAATCCGTAAATTTATTTCCATGCTTCAAAAATAAATCAATGTTTATTTTTAAACAAATTTCCCTTTCCTTTATAAATTCCATGGTGAATTTAAATTTCCAAATATCCACTGATATACGATTTTCAAATCGATTTCAAATATTCACTGTCAACAACAATTCAATTTTTCAATTGATTTCGAAAACAAGCAAATCAAATTCCATATTGATTTTTTTCCAAGAAATTAAACACCAAGTGAATTTCATTCAAATCTTAAATTGAAACCAATTTCTACTAAACCCCGAATCAATTTTCAAATTGATTCCAAATTCTTTTCAAAACACCAAATAAATTTCCAAATGGATTTTTAAATTTATTTCCTTTTAAAAATAAATTCCTTTTAAAGAAAACCAATTCTTTTATTTTTCAAACTCCTCAAAATCCGTATTTTGAATGAACTCTTCAACCTTTGAATAATATTACCCGAAATCCATTTATTAAAGTTTTTCCCATATTTTGAAATTTTATTCAATAAGATTAAAAATAAAAATTTATTATTTTAGAATTCCTTCTTTTAAATTTATCCAATTCTCAAAAATAAATTTTAATATAAACTTTCAACCTAAATTTACAAAAATCAATTTTTTGTTTATTTCCGGTATCCAACGATACCAAAATTATATTCGGCTAAATTTTAGCCTTCAACGATTTCAATCACAAAAATAATCGCACAAAGATTATAAATAATCAACACACAACATTGAAACAAATTCAATTATTTGAGGAATCCAGTTGGATCCCTCCAACCTGTTTCCCTGCATCCACAGATGTTAGCACAATACCAACCTCATTTCAAGACGGAATATCGTGGTACATGGGTTTATATAAAATATCATCCGCTATTATGCGGCGCAATATGGTCTCATCTGCTATATAATGCGGAAAATCAACTCCAAGCACATATGTAATACTAATTCCACTTCAAGGTGGAATATCACGGTATATGTGTTTAATAAAATAACCTCCGCTTAATATGCGGCGTATAGGGTCTATTTCAATACAACAGACTGCAATTTATCATTCAATCACACAATCAAGCAATTTTAAATTTAACTATTTAAAATTTTAAATCGAAACACAATTCAATTGAGTGAGAAGTTCTCACCTTGCTTCCAATAACAGTTGCAGTGTTTCGTTCCGAACAAAATTAAATGCGCGTTTAATTTTACCCAAAATTTCACTAGCTCAAATAAATCTCAATCCAGCTCCATGACGTAGTGCTTGTCAATACGAACCCGACGCAACTCGTTTTGTGCGAAAGGGACCTCGTATGAAAGAGTTGCAATGTTTTAAAGTTTATACAAATTTATATAAAAATTAATTCCATTTTATTTTTAATTTTTAACCTTTTACACCCAAGCAATCTCGGCCGCACGTTTATGAAATTGAACCCAGGCGGCTACTTGTTTCCTTCTTCCCCACATTCCCATTCACGATCGAACAAAACCCAGGACCGTCGCTACAAACCCTAACTCCCGCGACCACTACGATGCATCTGAAGAAGATCGAAGACTTTCATTTGAATGTCCATCATGAGGGCCACCTTCGACTAGACCCACGACGAGCTCGGCTTCATATACTCCTCGAAAAACGCGCGCAAACGTTGCGCCTTCAATCCAAGATCCTCGTCACATCATTGCTTGAAAGCTCATCATCACTGTATGGATTGAAAGGCCTCAACGAGCTCTTCGATATTGTAGTTGAAGATTTTTCATATAGATTGATGGATTGAGAGAGATCGAGGAGAAAAGAATCGACAATATCGGCCATTAATCTGAAGGTAGAAGCTATGAAACAAAACCCTAGTTTGATTAGTTTTAGTGAAAATGTAACGACCCGTAAATTTCGACAATTAAATTTGTTAATTAAATAGGATTTTGTAATTAAATTTTTGTAGAAATAATAAAGGTGATAGATTAATATTGGAATGAACGCTAAATGAAATATAGCAATGGTAATTAAAACCTATTTATAGTAATTTGAATAAAATTCAAATGAATTAAGCAGTAAAATGATTTTTACCTGGATATAAATTGAATATGAGAAATTAAGGAAGGTATTAAATTGATTTAATGTAATAAAAGATTGTAAACGGTAATTGGAATAAATTAAGGAATTATGTTAATGCAAGTAATAATTTATAAACTTGAATGAACATTTCAATTTAATAAATTTATTCAAATGTAGGACTTAGTTATAAGTGTAGATTTATGGGTATGATAACAAATTAGTATAAATTGCCTAATTAAGTGGTCAATAAATTTATTTGGAAATCAAACTCATTTAGATGGTAAGAAATTATAATGTGTTATTGTTATAAACGTACTTTAATGATTTTTATTATAGTAACGAAAGTGTGAATATAAATTAATAGAAGCGCAAGTTTATTTTAAGGTAGTAATTGAAATTGGGAAGATAGTTCATAGTATGTTAAATGATGAATTAATACGCAATGTATGTAGAGTAATAAGCTGGTTTAAGGATGAAATTAAGGAAAATTCATTTATTGGTTTTAAAACCTTAATGAATGAATTTAATTGATAGAAGTACACATTTAAAAACGTAATATTCATTCAAATTAAAATGTAAATAGGCGTATATTAATGCAATAGAATAAAATTAGCGTTATATAGAATTTTAATTCTGGATTGATAAGTAACGAACATATAAGAGCAATTATTAAAAGTTACCAAATTAATTGGTAAATGAATTTATTATAAATGAAATTTACTTTATTACGCTAATTGAAATGAAAATGGAATTTGAACATATTAATGGAATGAAACGTGAGACAAGTGTTAATTGTAGTATAGATTTATAATAGACTCAAATTTAAGGGTTGGAATTGAATCTAATCCGTTTAATTGGAAATTTATTGAAATAAATTGAATTCAATTTATAGTATATGGATTATTTTAAGAAATTGAAATAAATACCACAATTTACTTTAAATTGAGATGGGAATTGGTTTAAAGAATTATAAATTTATAAGTAATACAAGATGATAAAATTCATGAATTATAGAATTTGAATTTTAAAT
The DNA here is from genome assembly GCA_030765085.1 of Allium cepa. Taxonomy (NCBI): domain Eukaryota; kingdom Viridiplantae; phylum Streptophyta; class Magnoliopsida; order Asparagales; family Amaryllidaceae; genus Allium; species Allium cepa. Next base: position 69,344,878 of record CM060935.1, read on the forward strand.
AGTGGTTTAGTTTATTTAATTTATTATAATTGGATTAATTGCAATAAGTGAAACATAATATTAAAATATTTCATAAATAAGGATTTAGAGCAAAAATTGAGAATGTTAATATAATGGATTTTGATTCCAATATTTATCTCATCTGTTTGTAATAATAAATTTGAATAATATGAATGAAAAGGTGAATTTAATAGAATTAGTGGAAATTTAATTTATAATTTAATGAAATTGAGGATCAATATTGAAATGTATAAATTATTCACCTCTAAATTGACAATTTAATTTGTTTAAAGCGTTGTAAATGTTTGGGAAATATTAAGGTAATAAAATTGGTCAATTTTAGAATTGAAATTTAAAAATTGGATTTTATTTATTTAATTTTTAAAATATTTAATTAATAGAAAATAGCCATTTTGGCCACTGACTCGGATTTCGACGAAACCAATTTCATCGGATCCGTAACGGTGAATTATAATAGTGTTTCAAGTTTCGTAGCGATCAGACTTGTCATTTGATCGTAATGACTCGAAACGCCTTGAAATTTATGCAATTGAAATCATTGAAATCAATTTGGAAAATCTGAATTTAGCATAACTCCGTCATACGATGCAATTTGAACCTGAAACCTTTTCCATTGCATTTAAAATATTTTAAAACACCTATTTTGATATATGGGTTGACCCAATTTCGTTCCCGGGTCAGAACGGGCTTTTTGGGCCACGTTAGTGTTAGCACGTCTATCAACCCGATCCTTATATTTTATTTCAATTGGCCTATAAATATCCATGCTAAACCCTAGCCTCCGTCTATTCTCATTTATCTGCGCATAAAATTTCATCAACTCTTCCTCAATGGAGACAAACCCTGGATCCAATTACAATTCAAAATCAAAGTCAAAAATTCAAAGTCCTCATAAAAATTTGAAAAAAATATATGTTGAAGCTCTCGACTAGATAAATTCAATAGTGGTGTTCGTTTTTCGTTTTGGTCCACCATATGATCAGTAAAAATCGAGAAAGTTTCGGCCGTTCATCGCTCGACGACGAACTTCGTCGGATCGGAAATTCCCTTATGGGTTTTGTAGAGATTCTCGAGCTAAGCTCATCCATGCAAGTTAATTTGAGATTTGACGGTTGGATCGTGCACGATTTTCGATTAGGGTTCAAATAACAAACGGCGGTTGTGATTTTTTTTGGCGTCGTTCATCGGTCATGGGTGATCGCGGCGGCCATAGGGGGTTCCGGGGGGGTGCGGCGGCGATCACGGGCAATTCTGGGTGAGGCACGGCAAAGAAATATGGCGGCGGCGCGTGCAGTAAGCTAGGGTTTTGGGGTTCAAACGGCTGTGCGTGTGTGATCTAGAAGCAAAGGAGATTGATGACGTGGCTAAAGAGGTTTTGTGTTCTTTTTTTATTTTATTTTTAATTGTATTCAAACGCATTTATCGCTACATCTTCCACATACGAACTCCGTTTCACACGCGATTTTTTTGTTAGGATCGTAATAAAATTCTAGACTTGATGACGCTGGTTTGGACGAATTTGGAGACTGTCCAATTTTTGGGTTTAAATTGGATTTAAATTCAATTCAAATTCAAAAGGTGAGTGTTTTAACCCACTCACAACTTCTAAGATTTCTTATGTTGGTTAAATTGATTTATGATGTGTTTAAAATTTTATTTATAGCTGTTTGGCATATATTTCATCATTTTTCTCAGTTAAATTGCATTCATTTAATTTACGCGTTATTTAATTTGTTATTGCATTTAAAGCTGCCAGTTAATTGTTAATTAATTTATTCATTGCATTTAAAACTGCCAACTAAAATTTTAGTTAAACTTATTATTGCATATAACCTGCTAGTTAAATATGTTTATTATTGCATATAAACTACAGTTAAACAGTTATTTAATTCATTACTGGAAAATTAATTGTCAGTAATTAACTATTATTTATTGATGTGATTGTTTGAATTGGATGATAAATTGATAAATGTTTGATGATTGATATGATGGATGAATGGATGTTGTATTTATATTGTATAAACTGCAAGTTATTATGCATTTTCATTTCATTCGGGATTGCGGTTTGAAATGATATACAGCCGCATTTTTATTTTTAAATTGCGGATTGAAATGATATACAGCCGCATTTTTATTTTTAAATTGCGGATTGAAATGATAAATATCTGTATCACTTGACCATAGGATAGAAAATTATATATGGGCACCGCGGTATGTATATATATATATATATATATATATATATATATATATATATATATATATATAATTTTCTATGGTTTTGGAAAGAATACAGTTTAATAAATATTTAATTTTGATATATATGTAGTAAAAAAATTGAATTTAGCTATGTATAAATTTGTTTCGAATTTTAAAATAAGCTAAATAATGAAGTTGATTTCGTTTATATAATATTGTTAAGAATATATTTGAAATTCTATTGTATATAGAGTTTATAATAACTCAAATAAAAGTAAGGTTGAAGATAAATGTGAATATGATTTGAATTAAAGTATTTAAGAATTTTTCCTCGAGAAATTTGTGTTGAAATGTAAATAAATTAAGATTTAAAGGATATGATCTTATAACTTGATTTTTGATTTGAGGATTTAAACGAATATTAAATTAATTTAAAGAATATTATCAAGTTAATTTAATTTAAAGAATATCATGTTATTGAAGTTTAAGGGTTTTACTTAAATAATATTTGTTTCATTAAGTAAATATTTCAAATTTAAATAATAGGAATTTGGATTTGATATATATTAAATTATCAAAGAATCTTTCTTTTTGAAATAATGGAATATTTAAAGATTGAAATATATGAACTATAAAGTTTTGAAATATAGAATATTTAAGCTTTGAAATATATGGGAATTAAAATGGTTTATTTGGAGGTTCAAATTGATATTGGGAATTTATTGTGAAATTTGAAGAGGCTATTTTATTATATTAAGTAATATAGTATTTAAACCATTAAGTATTAAAAGTTATGTTTCAAAGATATGGTTTCAAGGTATATATATTTGAAAAATATTATGATTTTGGGTAAGAGATATTTATAAAATAAAAATAATATCATATTGATTTGGGTTTTAAAAATATAAATGATATCGTATTTATATGGTTTGAAAGAGATATTATATTCTGGCTTTAAAGTATAAATTATTTTGAAAAACCGCGGTGTTATAATAACGATTGGTTGTTAAAGAGACCGGGATCGGAAGTTGTCATACTCTCTGCCAACTCCGAAAACCACTTTAACAACCGTGTACGCGGTGGAGATTCCAGAATGAAGTAGGATGGTGGCGGCGTTTCCTTTAAGGTAAATACATGGACCCAACTCCCGTGAGTTGGCATAAGGTGGCTAAAACAGGAGCGATTGACGGGCCAAGGGGGTTAGCGCCCTTTATCGGATACTCTTCTTCGATACTCTACTCTAACTTTGGATTGATTCGGTACCCACTTTTGACTTTTGATTTTAGGGGGGAGTTTGTCCGAGGTGGGCGATAGCTGCGGCTACGCGTTACCACCAGCCCGGATGCGTAATTGGTATATCTACCCTGGCATTGCCTAGTTGTGCCGTGTCACCTACCATATCGCGCCTTGTACGAGTTTGGTTTTCTCCCGTAGCCCATGTGGTATTCTCTGGTGGCTTTCCGATCAGGAGGGACTATGATATTGGATGGACTACTGGGACTATTACGTGTTAAGCGTTATATGGGTAACCCCTTAATGCTAAGAAAAAGTAAGTTTATTTTACAATTAGACACTATAATAATAGCAAAATATACTACATAGTAAATAGTTTAACGGATCCTTAGGAGATGTGAATCCCGAGCATCTCTTAAGTTACTGCACTCATATTACTTCTGTTAATTTAACTTACATAAGATCTTTTAGTTCTGACTCGAGTGGTTTGTCTTTTCAATTCGCTCGGGTCAGTCCGAGCGTTTCAGGATTTCGAAGACTTTAGCTTTGGAGGACGAAGACGGATATTTATATTGTTATTATTATTATTAGTCCACTATACTCATACTGTTCCGCTGCATTGTTATTGGTATGTGTAACTCTGATAAATGTGTAAGTATAATCAAATATTTTGCAAAACAGCTTTATAAACTTTATATTTTATTATTATATTTTATCTTTCCGCTATGAGATTCTACTTTGATTTATTTCTTTCTCGTTTTTCTTATTTACCCCATAATAATCCGCCCTTCCGAACGGTTTGAATTGGCACGTGTGTCGATTTAAAGCGTGCGAAAAGGAAGGATGTTACAATGTGGTATCAGAGCTTTGGTTTAGCGATAAACCTTAGCTTTGTAGGGTTTGACTCTCTACTAATAGGGTAGTAATACCCTATGAGAGTCGCTGAGTGTATATATATGGGAGAGTGTATTTGTTAGTGTTATAAAAAGGTTTTAATATTGTGTTAATCTGTTCCGCTTTGTATTTATAAATTCTAGTTGATGCATGAGACACTGTGACATCAATACGGATTTCTAAACACTTAATAGGACAGACCGACACAATATTTGGTTTCAATATAGGTGAATGAAATAATTTTGCCTATTATATTTTCTATATATAAAATAAATTTTTAGAAGATATACATATAATATTTGGTTGCAATATATTGGTTGTTAGGCAACAAAATTTATGAATAACAATGAAATAAGATTGAAAATAAAAAAAAAATCAAATTGGAAATTTTAGAACTTAAGTTCCGGGGTTTTGAAAATTTCTTTCGAATAATTATGGAATATAATAATATTGTTTAAAAGTATTTTTCTGATATAAATATTTCAATATAATTTGAAGGAAATGTTTTAAAAGAAATTTTGGAAAAATTTAAGTTTTGTACTCCCCTCTTTGTCGCTGGAAAATAATTTTGGTGATGAGTGCACGCATCATCGACATTCATTTTCGAGTTTTGAAGTGGGAAAGCCACTGTAGTAGTTTACTGCAGATTTGTTTGATAAACCAAATATAAATTTTTAAATTTTTTTAAATATATTTTGATATATATATAAATTGTAAGTGTATATTTATCTATTATTTTAAAATGATTTTTTATTAAAACCCGGTATTTAGTTCTTAAGTTTCCGTTAATTAATAATTTCAATTATTATAGTGAAATTGAATGTAACTAATTTATAATTAGAACCTTTAATTAAAATAAGGAATTTAATGGTAGGTTATAAATGGTATTAAACGAAATTTGAAATTGTTACCTATGAAATAAAGGGTATAATTATTGAACAACAGATTAATTTAAAGAAATAGAATAAATTTGTATAACTTTCAAATTACATCCTTCAAAACATATATATAACTTACCAAATATTGAAAGTTGAAATGTTTAATAAGAAAATGTAATTGAAATTGTACAAATAGGAGTATGTAATGAAGTGTTCAAATAAATTGCTGTTATTAATAAGAATCTAATGTTATAATTGTTATAAATCTAAGTTATGACTGAAAGGCCACTTATTAAATATAATAGAACAGCTATAAAGAAATGAAAATAAGTTTAAGAAGGATTGAAGTTATTTATAATAAAATAAGTGGAAAGATGTATACTGTAAATAATGAATTTAAGCAGTAAATAAATGAATGTAATATTATAAAAGGAAAATTTATATGGTATGAATAAATGAGAATAAATAATATTAACTTGATCTATTGTTGGATTTGTTATTTGTTTGGTTTATGGTTGTTTGGGTAGGGATACTTCAAAATTGGTTGGATGAATAAATAATCTATTTAGCTTCATCGCAGACTGTTAAGTAAATGGTGCGCTTAATAGTTTATTTTCATCCTGTACAATTTGAAGCTTTGAACCCGAACAACTACTTGATTCGTTTGATAAGAATGAATGGTTGATTATATTGATTCTATGTGATGGTTGTTTGCTGTGGTTGCAATTGTTTGTTGTTGTATTGGTTTGGTTGGTTGTAATTAAAACAACTTAAATAGTACATTTTATAAAATTATTAACTATTTTGGATATTATATGTGTATATAGTTATAATTGATATTATATTTTCTCCAGAGCCTCTCCGTACAAAGGGGACCCTGCCAAAATTTTCCGTAAATTTTGGACTTAGAAAGGTTTTGATAATGTTTTTCCAAACTTTATTACTTTAAGTATAAAAAGCTTTAAATGTTTATAAATGGATATATTTCATCTAAATAAAAAAATTAAAAAAATTGTAAACTTATTTAATATTTAAGTAAGATATATGGATTCTCAAATTCTTCCTTTTCCCTTCTTTTTCCTTTTCAGGGACGAAAAGTTTTGAGTGGGGGAGAGTGTAACGACCCGTAAATTTCGACAATTAAATTTGTTAATTAAATAGGATTTTGTAATTAAATTTTTATAGAAATAATAAAGGTGATAGATTAATATTGGAATGAACGCTAAATGAAATATAGCAATGGTAATTAAAACCTATTTATAGTAATTTGAATAAAATTCAAATGAATTAAGCAGTAAAATGATTTTTACCTGGATATAAATTGAATATGAGAAATTAAGGAAAGTATTAAATTGATTTAATGTAATAAAAGATTGTAAACGGTAATTGGAATAAATTAAGGAATTATGTTAATGCAAGTAATAATTTATAAACTTGAATGAACATTTCAATTTAATAAATTTATTCAAATGTAGGACTTAGTTATAAGTGTAGATTTATGGGTATGATAACAAATTAGTATAAATTGCCTAATTAAGTGGTCAATAAATTTATTTGGAAATCAAACTCATTTAAATGGTAAGAAATTATAATGTGTTATTGTTATAAACGTACTTTAATGATTTTTAATATAGTAACGAAAGTGTGAATATGAATTAATAGAAGCGCAAGTTTATTTTAAGGTAGTAATTGAAATTGGGAAGATAGTTCATAGTATGTTAATTGATGAATTAATACGCAATGTATGTAGCGTAATAAGCTGGTTTAAGGATGAAATTAAGGAAAATTCATTTATTGGTTTTAAAACCTTAATGAATGAATTTAATTGATAGAAGTACACATTTAAAAACGTAATATTCATTCAAATTAAAATGTAAATAGGCGTATATTAATGCAATAGAATAAAATTAGCGTTATATAGAATTTTAATTCTGGATTGATAAGTAACGAACGTATAAGAGAAATTATTAAAAGTTACCAAATTAATTGGTAAATGAATTTATTATAAATGAAATTTACTTTATTACGCTAATTGAAATGAAAATGGAATTTGAACATATTAGTGGAATGAAACGTGAGACAAGTGTTAATTGTAGTATAGATTTATAATAGACTCAAATTTAAGGGTTGGAATTGAATCTAATCCGTTTAATTGGAAATTTATTGAAATAAATTAAATTCAATTTATAGTATATGGATTATTTTAAGAAATTGAAATAAATACCACAATTTACTTTAAATTGAGATGGGAATTAGTTTAAAAAATTATAAATTTATAAGTAATACAAGATGATAAAATTCATGAATTATAGAATTTGAATTTTAAATAGTGATTTAGTTTATTTAATTTATTATAATTGGATTAATTGCAATAAGTGAAACATAATATTAAAATATTTCATAAATAAGGATTTAGAGCAAAAATTGAGAATGTTAATATAATGGATTTTGATTCCAATATTTATCTCATCTGTTTGTAATAATAAATTTGAATAATATGAATGAAAAGGTGAATTTAATAGAATTAGTGGAAATTTAATTTATAATTTAATGAAATTGAGGATCAATATTGAAATGCATAAATTATTCACCTCTAAATTGACAATTTAATTTTCTAAAGCATTGTAAATGTTTGGGAAATATTAAGGTAATAAAGTTGGTCAATTTTAGAATTGAAATTTAAAAATTGGATTTTATTTATTTATTTTTTAAATTATTTAATTAACAGAAAATAGCCATTTTGGCCACTGACTCGGATTTCGACGAAACCAATTTCATCGGATCCGTAATGGTGAATTATAATAGTGTTTCAAGTTTCGTAGCGATCGGACTTGTCGTTTGATCGTACGGACTCGAAACGCCTTGAAATTTATGCAATTGAAATCAATTTGGAAAATTTGAATTTAGGATAACTCCTTCATACAATGCAATTTGTACCTGAAACCTTTTCCATTGCATTTAAAATATTTGACCCAATTTCGTTCCCGGGTCAAAACGGGCTTTTTGGGCAACGTTAGTGTTAGCACGTATATCTATCAACCCGATCCATATACTTTATTTCAATTTGCCTATAAATATCCATGATAAGCCCTAGCCTCCGCCTATTCTCCTTTATCTGCGCATAAAATTTCATCAACTCTTCCTCTTCCTCAATGGATGCAAACCCTGAATCCAATTGCAATTCAAAATCAAAGTCAAAAATTCAAAGTCCTTAGAATAATTTGAAAAAAATATATGTTAAAGCTCTCGACAAGAGAAATTCACTGGTAGTGTTCGTTTTTCGTTTTGGTCCATCATCTGATCAATAAAAATCGAGGAAGTTTCGATCGTTCATCGCTCGACGACGAATTTCGTCGGATCGGAAATTCCCTTCTGGGTTTTGTAGAGATTTTCGAGCTGAGCTCATCCATGCAAGTTAATTTGAGATTCGACGGTTGGATTGTGCACGATTTTCGATTAGGGTTCAAATAACATACGGCGGTTGTGAGTTCTTTTGGCGTCGTTCATCGATCATGGGTGATCGCGGCGGCCATAGGGGGTTCCGAGGGGGGGTGCGGCGGCGATCGCGGGCAATTCTGGGTGAGGAGCGGCAAAGAAATATGGTGGCGGCGCCAGTAGTAAACTAGGGTTTTGGGGTTCAAACGGCTGTGCATGCGTGATCTGGAAGCAAAGGAGATTGATGACGTGGCTAAAGAGGTTTTGTGTTCTTTTTCTATAATTTTTAATTGTATTCAAACGCATTTATCGCTATATCTTCCACATACGAACTCCATTTCACGCATGATTTTTTTGTTAGGATCGTAATAAAATTACGAACTTGATGACGCTGGATTGGACGAATTTGGAGACTGTCCAATTTTTGGATTTAAATTGGATTTAAATTCAATTTAAATTCAAAAGGTGAGTGTTTTGACCCACTCACAACTTCTAAGATTTCTTATGTTGGTTAAATTGATTTACGATGTGTTTAAAATTTTATTTATAGCTGTTTGGCATATATTTCATCATTTTTCTCAGTTAAATTGCATTCATTTAATTTACGCGTTAATTCATTATTGCATTTAAAAATGCCAGTTAATTGTTAATTAATTTATTCATTGCATTTAAAACTGCCAGTTAAAACTTTAGTTAAATTTATTATTGCATATAACCTGCTAGTTAAATTTGTTTATTATTGCATATAAACTACAGTTAAACAGTTACATAATTCATTATTGGAAAACTAACTGTCAGTAATTGACTATTATTTATTGATGTGATTGTTTGAATTGGATGACAAATTGATAAATGTTTGATGATTGATATGATGGATGAATGGATGTTGTATTTATATTGTATAAATTGCAAGTTATTATGCATTTTCATTTCATTCGGGATTGCGATTTGAAATGATATACAACCGCATTTTTATTTTTAAATTGCAGATTGAAATGATAAATATCTGTATCACTTGACCATAGGACAGAAAATTATATACAGGCACCGCGGTATAAATATATATATATAAATAATTTTCTATGGTTTGGAAAGAATACGGTTTAATAAATATTTAATTTTGATACATATATAGTAAAAAAAATTGAATTTAGCTATGTATAAATTTGTTTCGAATTTTAAAATAAGCTAAATAATGAAGTTGATTTCGTTTATATAATATGGTTAAGAATATATTTGAAATTGTATATAGAGCTTATAATAACTCAAATAAAAGTAAGGTTGAAGATAAATGTGAATATGATTTGAATTAAAGTTTTTAAGAATTTTTCCTCGAAAAATTTGTGTTGATAAGTAAATAAATTAAGATTTAAAGGATATGATCTTATAACTTGATTTTTGATTTGAGGATTTAAACAAATATCAAATTAATTTAAAGAATATTATCAAGTTAATTTAATTTAAAGAATATCTTGTTATTGAAGTTTAAGGGTTTTACTTAAATAATATTTGTTTTATTAAGTAAATATTTCAAATTTAAATAATAGGAATTTGGATTTGATATATATTAAATTATCAAAGAATCTTTCTTTTTGAAATAGTGGAATATTTAAAGATTGAAATATATAAACTATAAAGTTTTGAAATATAGAATATTTAAGCTTTGAAATATATGGGAATTAAAATGGTTTATTTGGAGGTTCAAATTGATATTGGGAATTTATTGTGAAATTTGAAGAGGCTATTTTATTATATTAAGTAATATAGTATTTAAACCATTAAGTATTAAAAGTTATGTTTCAAAGATATGGTTTCAAGGTATATATATTTGAAAAATATTATGATTTTGGGAAAGAGCTATTTATAAAATAAAAATGATATCATATTGATTTAGGTTTTAAAAATATAAATGATATCGTATTTATATGGTTTGAAAGAGATATTATATTCTGGCTTTAAAGTATAAATTATTTTGAAAAACTGCGGTGTTATAATAACGATTGGTTGTTAAAGAGACCGGGATCGGAAGTTGTCATACTCTCTGCCAACTCCGAAAATCACTTTAACAACCGTGTACGCGGTGGAGATTCCAGAATGAAGTAGGATGGTGGCGGCGTTTCCTTTAAGGTAAATACGTGGACCCAACTCCCGTGAGTTGGCATAAGGAGGCTAAAACAGGAACGATTGACGGGCCAAGGGGGTTAGCGCCCTTTATCGGATACTCCTCTTCGATACTCTACTCTAACTTTGGATTGATTCGGTGGCCACTTTTGATTTTTAATTTTAGGGGGGAGTTTGTCCGAGGTGGGCGGTAGTTGTGGCTACGGGTTACCACCAGCCCGGATGCGTAATTGGTATATCTACCCTGGCATTGCCTAGTTGTGCCGTGTCACCTACCATATCGCGCCTTGTACGAGTTTGGTTTTCTCCCGTAGCCCGTGTGGTATCCTCTGGTGGCTTCCCGATCAAGAGGGACTATGATATTGGATGGACCACCGGGACTATTACGTGTTAAGCGTTATATGGGTAATCCCTTAATGCTAAGAAAAAGTAAGTTTATTTTACAATTAGACACTATAATAATAGCGAAATATACTACATAGTAAATAGTTTAACGGATCCTTAGGAGATGTGAATCCCGAGCATCCCTTGAGTTACTGCACTCATATTTACTTCTGTTAATTTAACTTACATAAGATCTTTTAGTTATGACTCGAGTGTTTTGTCTTTTCAATTCGCTCGGGTCAGTCCGAGCGTTTCAGGATTTCGAAGACTTTAGCTCTGGAGGACGAAGACGAAGATTTATATTGTTATTATTATTATTAGTCCACTATACTCATACTGTTCCGCTGCATTGTTATTGGTATGTGTAACTCTGATAATTGTGTAAGTATAATCGAATATTTTGTAAAACAGCTTTATAAACTGTATATTTTATTGTCATATTTTATCCTTCCGCTGTGAGATTCTATTTTGTTTTATTTCTTTCTCGTTTTTCTTATTTACCCCATAATAATCTGCCCTTTCGAACGGTTTGAATTGGCACGTGTGTCGATTTAAAGCGTGCGAAAAGGCGAGATGTTATAGAAAATAAGGAAAGTTATGGCCTTTTAAAGAAAGTTCGCACGCACTATTCATCCGATCTTTTTCCGAGCTCGAAACAAAGCGTGCCGCCTGGCGTTTATAATGTTTTACCCCTATTCTGAACTCAATGGAATATATATCGGGAGCCAATTCGATCATATTTGAAAGATAGGTTTTCAAATCGACTATTTAAATTTGAAATTCACTTAAACCGATTTCAGTGCGTTTTAGCTTGCCCCGGACAAACCGTAAATCCGATTGACACGAAATTTGAAATCTTACAATAATTTAACATTACGGATCCAATGAAACTAGTTTCGTCAAAATCCAAGACTGTTTGAAAAATGGCTATTTTTACTCGTCAATTAAATATTAAAATATTTAATTTCCAACAATTAACTTTTAGTTCAGTTTTATAAGTTCTATAACATCATTCTAACTCCTATATGATTTAATAGAACTTTACAAATCAAATTTAATCACATTAAACCCAATTTCCAATTATTTATGTAATTTCAAATATTAAATTATCGATTCAATTATCCAATTAAATCTAGATATTCGAAATATAATATATCCGACTTACAAATTTTACTTGTTAATATTTAAAATCAATTAAATATACGAATTTCAAATGACAGGAATTCTAGATCGTTACAGGGTTAAAATCAATTTTTTCAAACGTCCTGTATTATACGAAAAATTAATACTTTTACATACTCAGACATTTGAGTTTTGATAAATTTGAAAACAAGATTTTTCTGCTTTGAAAATTATTTTTTATAATGCTTGAGTGTGTGTAATCATTAAAAGATATTGTACATATGTTCTAGACTTATAATGACAACGTTACTTGGTGATTTGATCATCAATCCTTTGATTATGGAAGCAAGACATCTATATTTTAGAAATATCCTACAAAAAATAAAGCTGTGCGATAAATATATACAATTGTGTCTTTAAAACTCTGAAAAGGAAGGATTCAATTTTCGCTCCCTTTTTGATAATGACAACTATATATTTAAAATGATTCCCTTATTGATATATCCTATATTTTTCTCCCCCTTTGGCATTATCAAAAATACCCAAAAATTGAAGAAAGTAAATACCGTAACATATTTGTAACCATACAACGTTAATATTGAATGCAGATAAAGTTTGGTACAAAAACCTTATACGATAACAAACATATTACATGTGTTCGGTAATTTCATTACAAATAACACAAGCATACATTAAAGGATTTCACTAAGTACACTAACATACCAAATAACAAAACATTGTAATGTAATACTAATATAGAAGCCAATGCATACAGCAATATGACCAAGCACACAAGAATGAGACTGAGGTAAAACAATTAAGCAAGCTAATTGTTTGCAATGCCACCAAGCAAACTCCAAATGATCCTTTACTCTAAACCATAAAGAGGTGATAACTCCTTGTTCTCCCTCATCATCTCTATCACATATTCACTTCCACTTTCCTCGCTAATCTCTTTTGATAGTTGATCAGTTGGTGGTCTGGCACCAAGGTGTGATGGTGGAGGAGGTGGAGGAGTAGGAGATGGTGATCTTGGTTTCATTGATAATTTCTTTTAAATTTTGCTCAAGAATTTTTAAATCCTTAACAGCTCCTTTTTGATATTTTTCATTTTTGAATTACTTTTTGAAAAACTTCTATCAAGGATTTTTTTGTTTTGAGACAATGCAACTTGAGTTTTATAGAGTTGTGGCACGTGAAAAGTAGTAATTTTGGAAGAAAGAACCCTAACATACCATCATTACCACTTTCATTACTCTCTTCTTCCTCAATTTCTTCATGCTTTTCTTTAAATTTACATCAATCGACTTAAGTTTTAATAAATGTATGTTGTTTTAAGCATTGTAAATATTTTTCGTATGAAATATATTGAGGAACTTTATAAGGTGGATGCATTAGAGAGAATAACTTTTTGCTCGCATTAGTAATAGCGTCAAAATTTTCAAGCATCAAAGAATTGTTTTCAGATAGAAGAGGACGAGTGATGCACGGACTGTAGAAAATGTTTTTCTAGAATAACTAAAGAATGGCAACATCTCGTCTTGAATAAATTTTTCCCAATTTAACTCAGTACCATTAACTATAGCATATAATGCTTTATAATCCTTATCATAATTTGCTTATAGCTACTGATACGAGGGATTACGGTGTTTGTTATCAGTCATTCTAAAAGCCTTGGTCTAGGGTTTAAATCTTTAGAAATTTCTTTTATAACCTAATTTTATGATAAGTGATGCTCTATAGCATTCCTTCCACGATTTTTTGAGTCAACATCTTTGAGCTCAATTCCTTCATAACTAGTGTTTAAAATTCACATGAAGTGATTATAATATAATTTAATAATTTTACCATAAACACTTATCCAAAGGTAACCCTCGTCCCTATGAAGAGTTATAAACTTTTCTCCCATGTTAGTATAAAATAGACAAAAGGCTAGAGTATCTATTTGGACATTAATTTGGTTAACATTGAATTATAGAGGTAATTTGTGCTTTATCCGTCAAAGCATGCAAATTATATGCCGAGAAATTATTGACATTATAAAAGAAACCATTAAAAAACTTCATATATGTAAGAATTCTATACATTTATATGCCTTCTTCGTCATGATGAAGCCAAGCTTTTAGCTGTTCGGGGGTGATGGTTGGAGGATGCTTTAAAGTAGACTCGCATATTTTCCACTTTTTTGGATTCTTAGATTTGGTAATTCATTTGGGTGCCATTGGAAAATTGAATTAAGGGTTTTTTTTTAAAAAATTTCGGTAAATGTAAAATGAATTTGATAGTAAGAGAGGCTGTTTAAAACTAAAGAGTTGGATTTAGTCGGTTGGTTAGCTGGAGAAATGAGGTAATAAATTCCAATCATTTTAAAAAGTTCAAAAATCCTGTTAGATGTCTAAATAGGTCACTTTAAACATCTAATTTATTACTCAAATGCTTAAATAGACTATTAGACATCTGATTGTAAATAAACAATAAAAATATAATATAATGCATAATTTTATTTATTCCAATAAAAATTTAAATATAAATATGTCCGTGTGTGTATAAAAGAGGTTATGACAACATTTATTAATCAAATATCGTTCTCTAGCCATGATATCCAAAGAGGGTTGACGGATCGGATGCGTATAGCATAATCTTTATGGATTATATACACTCAAGGGTCTGAAATTAGCTGAGTGCTTACCACCTACGTTGTTCCTTGTCTGAGTGCTTTCACAAAAGGCCGAAAGCATTCATTCAATGAAATTTAATTTTTGTCTTGCCTTAGTTCTTCCGACCAAATTATTCTTTGTTCAAAGACAATAGCTTCATTCAGTCTTTTAGTTTTTGTTGAGTATTCTTAATCTTTTCAAATCTTTCATCATGTCTCCTTATTAAGTAACCATCAAAAGTGTTGCCTCCTTGACTCTTTTTCCTCTTGGCAAATATTCATTTGATTCTTCGAATGATGAAGATGATGAGGAGGTAATGCGAATGGATAAAGATGAGTTTTGGTTAAATTCCATTTGGGTAGAATGAAAAGAGGAAGTAGTTTGATATGGTTTTAGGAAGAAGCGGAAGATTTGATACAAATAATAGGAAATGAAAGCTAAAATAACTATTTTTATAAATAATTTATGTTATAATCTTTGACATTAATTGAAGCCAAATATTTATTTAAGTAGATAAAAATTATGAATTATATAAATTTAAAAAAAAATCTCATTTTGTGAACAAATTTCTAACATTATTCTTAAATTACTAAATATATTTTCAGAAAGAGGTTTAGTGAAAATGTTGGTAAGTTAACTTTCTTAATTTACGAATTATGGAGATATAATTCTTTTCTCCAAATTGTCACGTAGAAAATGATGTCGAATAACTATAAATTTTGTTCTTGAATGGCCAATAAAATTTTTAGAAAGATAAATAGCGCTATTATTATCATAATATATAGATGAATTATGTGGATTAACATTAAAGTCTTGTAATGTTTTTTGCATGTAAATTACTTGAGCACAAGCTAGAGCGGCGGAAATGTACTCCGCCCATCGAGAGTGAGTGAAACACAATTTTCCTTTTTACTAAACCACGAAAGAAGAGATTGACCATGAAGTGGCATGGTCCACTAGTACCTTTTCTATTTGTTTTGCATTCTCCAAAATCAGCATTGCTATATGATACTAATTTGAAAGGCCAATCTTTTGGATAAAAAGTTTGTAATCTCTTGTGTTGGTGAAGTAGCGCAAAATTCTTTTCACGGCTCGCAAATATGATTCTTCGAGACAAGATTGAAACAATGCACACATAAATACACTCATCATTATATCGGTTCTGCTAATCATCAAATGAAGTAAAGACCCTATCATGCTTTTATATAGTTTTTTGTCTACATCTTTACCATTTTCAAATTTTTCTAAATGAAGGCTAATACTCCTTGCTGTTGGCTTACAAGACACATTATCCATTCCAAATATTTTTAATAAATTTTCGTAATATTTTTTTTGATAAATAAAGTTCCATTATTTAATTATTTTGTTTGTAAGCCAATTTGGCTCACTTGTTTGTGACATCTCAAATTCCTGTTTCATTATATTTGGAAATTCATTACGTGGGATTTCATTTCTAGAACTAAAAATAATGTCATCTACATATATCTGTACTATTAAATTATCATTTTCTTTCTTTCTGATAAATAATGTAGAATCAACTTTTCCAGTTTTAAAATCTGGTTTTAAAAGATAATTTTTCAAACGACAATACCAAGCATGGGGTGCTTATCTAAGACCATAGAGTGCTTTCTTAAGTTTAAAAACATGATTTGAAAATTTTTCATGTTCGAAAAGAGGTTGTTGTTCTACAAATACATTTTCTTATATAAAACCATTTAAGAATTAAATTTTAACATCCACTTAAAACAGTTTGCAGTTATGATGACAAACAAAAGCAAGTAAGATTCTAATAGCCTATAGTTTAGCAACAAGGGCAATGGTTTCTTCATATTCGATTCCATCCTCTTGATTATATCCCTGGGCTAATAGTCTTGCTTTATTCCGTAGTATATTACAATTTTCATCAACTTTGTCTCTGAAACCCCATTTTATACCAATTATGGTATGATCGTTTATTTTTGGAACAAATTCCTGTTAACAAGAAAACTTGTCAACACCCAAAAGCAGAGTCTAAAGTGTAGATTTCTCCTTCAAAGCCCCTTTCTGATCAGGTAGAGATAGTTAATACCTTATTATTCCCTTAAATCCACCTTTCGAACAGGTTGTTTAGTTAAATCTCCATCTTTTTCAATCTTTCGACTCAATCAAAAGGCCGATTCCCTTTATTAGACCTTTTCAACTGGTTAAGTCAAAATTCCTCCTTATTCAACCTATCGACTCAGTCGAAATGCATGTATCCCTTTCTATTAAGCCTTTCAAACTAATTTAATTGGATTAGTTATCCTTTTGAAATAGTTGAGGTAACTCAAGGGTGGGACCTTAGGATATGAATTAGATGGAAAGGTTTTAACTTCTTCGAAAGCTGGACTTCCGATGGCGTGGGCTAGGACCTATAGATCTAAGCACATTGGCTGAGTTAAAGGTTTCAACTTACTCAAAAGGTGACCTTTCAATAACTTGATGTTAAGAGCTAAGGCTCTAAGGATATTGGTTAAGCTAAAGGTTTCGAATCACCAAAAGGTGACCTTTCGATCAAGTTGACATAAGCAGATCATAAACTTAATCCAATAAGAGTATTAAATCAGCTGTATATCCAAAAATACTAATCTTGCTTTTATTAAGCTAATGTTATACAAATTGCTCAAATCCCCTATCCAATTTCAAAATTAGGATTTACAAATTTAAGCAAATACAAGAATGAAGTGAATGAATTTGGATCCCCTAGACCAGACCCCTAGGCTATTATTTATAAGTGCGGGTTGGAACCTTTCGAATTAGTCCTTTCGACTTGGTCATAAGGTGGACTTGGCGACATTTCATTTCCATTCACATTTTGGCATCCTTCTTATCGCTTTTGAATGGACTTGAGCACTTTGGACTTCATTTAAAGGGGTAGATATGCTTATCTACTTTGTGCTGCTGTGTTATTGCAAGTAAGAAAAAGTACGAGCTTTCAACTCTATCAATTGGTGGATGTTTGGAGCTTCAAAGGAGTTGAGACGTTGAAGGTTTTAAAGTGGAAGGTAGTTTTCGATGGAACACTTTCTAATTGATGCGGAACCCCATCCTTTAGTGTAGGAGATTGAAATATTGAACCTTTGCAGGCTCTTCCTTCTTTATCGTAAGTGGTCTCGACCGGTTCGAAAGGCTTATTTGTGCTTTCGAAGGGGTTGATCTAGCAAAGCATCCTTTTGTGGAATTTGAATGAAGGCGAAACATTTAGTTTTGAAAGGTTTGGCGCGCATGTGAGTGGCCGTAATTTGTTGCCTTTGAAAGGTGTTCCCCAATTTATTCGAAGCATCTTCGTGCATGCGGAAGCATCTCTTTCGAAAGGGAGCAATTGAAGCAAAAGGATGCTTTAGTTTCCTTTTGACCCCTTCGAAAACTTATAACACATCCAATTTTTGCTGTAGAATCTCTTCAACTCCTTCGAAAGGCTTTGTTGATGCTATCGTCTCTTATAAATTCTCTCTTCTACTCTTCTTGGTTTCGACAAGGTTGAAGTGAGAATTGGTGGCAACATTGCCACCCTTGCGAAGGGATGCTCTGGACTTTCCAAGTCAACAATTTCGAAACTCATAAAATTTCCTTCCTTTTGATATTCCAGGATAGAACTTGACCGTTACTTTAAATTTGATCAGATGACTTTTTTGGCATCTTCCATTTTTGTAAATTGCGCTATCTTCTTCTCTTTCGTTTACCTTCCATTGAAAGCTCATAGCAAAAATCAAAAATTACAAGTTCTTTTAAAATCTTTTTTTTCATTCGATCATAAGTTAGAATTCAAGGTACGTGCTTGTTGTTTTATCCTTAAAATTTATTTTCTGCGCTTGATTTTGATTTCAAATTCTTTACGTTTGAATCTTCCTTTATGTTTTAAGTCCAATAAGACCATTTGAGTTTTCATTCGTATGAAGTTAATCTTGGATTCATTTACATGCTTATTCCATTCGATTTTATGGCACCAATTTCAAATTAGAGTTCAAATTTATCAGATTTGAGGATTGTTTATTATTACTGCGTTTAAACCCATGTACAGACTTGATTATGCTTAATTCATCCTTCTTTTTTTATACTTGAATTTGGTTCTTATTGCTGTCAAGCATAAATCCATGCTTGATTCAATTTAATCATTGGCCACCTGGGGCATTAGATTGGAAGTTGAATTAAGGAAAGAAAATATTTCCAGTTGCTTCCAAGAGAAGATTAAGTTGTACGAATTAACACCTGTAAATATAATTTTACTTTTCAACTCCATCGAAAGTAGTTGAGGCGGCCAACTCTGCTCTTCTTCTTCAACCTCTCTCGAAGGGGTCGAAAGGAAGCCCAACATCTACCCTTTAATTGACCATTTTAAAGGGGTTGGTGTTGTCAATATGGGATGGATTTCTTCGAAAGCAAAAATATATATATTTCACCATACTTTGACTTCTTTCGAAGAAGTTGTCTTAATGGGTTTAATTTTAGCGATCACATTATATATAATTTTGAAAACTTCAACCTTTATTTTAAAGGATTCAAAACCTTATATATATATATATGTGTGTGTGTGTGTGTGTGTGTGTGTGTGTGTATAAGTGGATTTAACTTGCCGTTGGCTTCATGCTCAACTTCAATTTATTTTAGAAGGTGTTGAAAGTAAAAAAAATTACATTTCTTTTCATATATTGAATTGAGGAAAACATATTCTGTTTAAGTTAAAAAACCAAATCAAACCTTTCGACTTGATCGAATCCTACTATATCGAATCAAGTTTGGTTGCTTTTATGTTTTCGAAACCTTACATTAGTTGTTTATATGCTTTTGAAATCTTACACCCCTTTTGACTTACCCGAAACCTATTGTAGTCAACTGGGATTTGACCATCATTCTATTCAAACACCATTGAAACGTTCCAAAGCCCTTTCATCTGTATGGATATTACTGGAGCCCAAATCTTTCGAATTAATGGGAATATAGGGTTTCGACAACGTTCATATTCTTAAATAAAACAAAATTCATTGGTTCCAACATTGTCGAAAGGTTTATTTGTCTTGCTTGTAGAATGTTGTTAGCGTATACTTATATCCAAATTAGTTATGTATGTTTAACTATTCCTTTTAGTATTAAAATTTTCCTTGGGATTTCGACATTGTCGAAGGGCGTTTGTAGGTGTTCCTATTCCATTTACCCCTTCGACAGTATTAAATCTCAATGAATTTCCTATCCCAAATTGATTTATATAAGTATACGCTAAAACAAAGTATTGAATTATATACTTGGTTGATATTTGAACCATTGCAATAGGTATTTAACATCCTTGAAAGGGGTTAATTATAAAACAAAGTATAACTTTTGATAAAATGATTTCACCTGGTAGATCCATGGGTGCGAAAAAGGTCTCCCAGAAACCTAAAAAGGGTACAGTTCCAGTGGTAGAATCTTCTCCAAAGAAGGTCGAAGCTGTTTCCAAACATTCTCTAATATCTTCTCAGGATGAGGTTGACGCCGTTTAAAATGACTTTGGCATCACTGGGGAAGAAGCCACTCCCCCAGGCGATAGCGATACCATCCAAAATCCTCCCGAAGGATACTTTGCTTATACTACCATTCATATTTGGCATGGTAAATTTCTTCCTTTTCTGAATTTCTTGTCTAAGACCCATATGGGAATTGAATATATTCAGTTATCTCCTCATGTATGTACATATCTTCTTTCTTCGGAACTTGTAGCTCTGGAATCAGGCATTCCTTCATTAAATGCTGAAGTTCCCAACTACTTGGTTCGGCTAGTCAAACTCAGTAATCTGAACAACCAGATTTTCAAAGCCAAACCCCCTTCCCCAAAAAACAAAACTAATCTCAAAGAGTGTAAACAAATTTAGAGACTGGGAGACGCAATATTTCTTCATCAAATGCTTTCCAAATATCAGTGGAGTCTTTACTTCTCCTCGTAAGTCGATCATAGTCTTTATCCTTATTCAACTACTTTCTTTTGCTAATAAATGCTTCTTTATCAGGTCTTACTACTAAAGATCTCAATGTTGAGGATAAGAGAACCATCAAACCGTTGATTGCTGCTTCAGGTAGCATCGAAATAAGGCTTACACTGTTGAATCTATTAAATCTTTGAAAACATTCTCTTCTCTTCGCCGGTCAAAGAGTCCTTGGTCAACCCCCACTTATTCAACATACTTCTCAAAGAAAATGCTTCTTGTCTTTGAGTGATCCTAAGAACTTCTCTCTTATGTCTCCAATTTTCCCAGATCATCCTGGCAAGCTTAAGCATAACACTTGTAGTTTATTGTTGCGTTGCTTCTTAAATTACTTTACTAACTTGTGTTTTTTTTGAATTTTCAACAACTGCTCCTTAGGTCGAATTAATCACAAGTGATCCAGTTCTCTCAGCTTCCACATCTGATGCATCAAAGATTCCTCAGGCTATATCTAAGTCGAAGATGATTGCTAAAATAAAATTGGGCAAGGTAGTTGTAGTGGGCCCATCTCTTAAGAAGGCTCAGATTGTTGAAGTTCCATCTTCTCTGCCACCAGAAGAGGGTGAGACTGTTGATGTAGGCAAAAATTTAAAGAGTCCTGTTCTTTAAGCTCCCCTCGATCGGTCTAAAACAACTCCCTCAAAGGACAATTCCTTGTCTCACATTGTCGTTTCCTACACTCCTCATATCATTGAGCAAATGCAAAAAAGTTTGGGAACTTCAACTCCCTTTCAAGAGTTGAACCCTTCTAGACCCATGTCACCAGTGCATTCAAGTGATTTTGAAAAACTGGTCCAATCTATCCTGAATTCTCTATCCTTTACTTCTATTCTCCCACCTTTTATTTCTGACACAATAGGTCACTGTCGATCTCTAATAGAGCAAAAACTTCTCGTATGTTTCACATCATTTAACCTTCTTATTATTATTTTTCTCTACATGTTGACTTATGTCGTACTTTTCCTTTTATATTTCTATGAGTTGGCTATCTCTTCAAGAAAGCTTATCAAAATATTCCGCTGAGACATACAGACTTCAAGAAGAAATCTAAACCTTGAACAGCCAGATCATCTCCCTATTTTTTGATAAAAATAATGTTATGATGGAACAGGAAATATTGGGATCCTCTCTTGCTCAAGCAGTATCTATAATTTTTGAAGAAGGGAGAGAAAAAAAAATTTGCCAATGAAAATTTGGCTTTAAAAATGGCTTTAAAAGATATGAAGATGAGAAGGCCCGAATAGTAGTCAAACAATCCTCTCTCAGGAAGAAACTGGAGAACAAGAAAAGTTCCTTAAAGTTGGTTGTCTATACTATTTCAAAAGCCAAGCTAAGGGTGTCACAATATCTAAGTACTTCCTTCGACAACATCATTGTAAACTCTTATGAGGACACCCATACACATGCCTACACCGACAATATTGAGAAGTGCCCAGACTTGAGCTTCGCTTCACTCAACCCTACTCTAATTAGTAGATTCATGAATAAGGTCAAAGAAATGGAGCAGTGAGTCGAAGTCCCTGAGAGAGAGGAGATTGATGCCTTTAAAACTTATCTTTTGAAGTCCTATCTATCAAAGTAGACTTTGATTCTTACGAAGAAGGTGATGGAGATAAAACCGCCACTGAAGAAGGCAGAAATGATAACGATGATAATAATGATGATGACGGTAGTGGTGAAGATAAAGGCCAGTGTTCAGGTGGCAACGAAGGTGGTCATTCCGACGTTTATGAAAAAGATGATGATGATACCCCTGGAACTTCAGAAATAGTCAACCTAGATCCGAGTGAACGTGAAATAAACCCACCTGAACTCCCACTACCACTGACCTTCAAGAGGGGACTGCTAACATCAACGTTGAAGAATAAACGAAGAAAAGGAAAGTCCCTCAAACTTCAGTTCCCGTTTCTCGGGTATGGGATTCCTTATCTAAATGGCTTTCACTTCTAAGATAATAATTGTTGACATTTTTTATTTTAGATAAGGAGAAAATCCATCCAACTTTATAAAACAAAGATTGAAAGAAAACAAGAAAAAATAAATAGCTTGTATAGAGAGTTAGATAAGCAGTTAAAAGAACACAATACCCTCTCTGGAAAGTATCATAGGCTTAACAAAAGTGCAGCAGCGTTATCGTCTTTCAAAGATTTAGAACCTGCCTCCCGACTGAAAAGGGCACGCCTTCGATATGATAAACTTTTGAAAGAGAATCAGGGATTAATTACACTATTTTGCACGTTGGTTGAAGAGAGAGACATCCTTGTAAACTTCCTATACAAAGCCTATTGCAGATACCCGATTGTAGATTTTCATACTTAGTGATTTTAGTGGTGGTCTACTTAGACGTTTACAAAAGAGATATTTGGATGAATTTGGATCCGATCCACACCCGGGGGTTTGTTGGGATTTACTGTGGGTCAAATCAACTCCTCATTAGTTTCCTCCCAAAAAAATTAAATGTTATAAGGACAAATTTGTTTTTGAATTATTCAAAAAGTCAATTTTTTATGAACCGTGTGAACATTAATAGTTATGTAATAACATTGATTTGTAAACTTTCTTTTCTAGCTTTCTTTTGTACTTAGTTGTATTTTATTGTGTCATCATAGAATAAATGTCTCCCAAGCAGCCTTATTTCTAGAGATTATTTAAGCAAATATGTTAAACTAAGAAGAGATTATCTAGAAAAGGCTTCGCTTTTGAAATCTTGAAAATTAGCTAGATATTGCTTTCTTAGAGACTTTACATGGAACACCCTCGCCTTCATCTCAACTTTCTTAGTGAAGAAAAAGAAAAACTTCTCAAGGAAATTCAAACATATCATACCAGATTAATATGTGGTCGTGATAGTCCTTCTGTCGAGGAATGTAACTATGGCAAATATTCTTCAGTTATTACCCCCGAAGGATTTAATGCCTCTTTTGGTTCAACAGTTATTCTTTCAGCTAATTCCTTGAATAAAGTCAAAAATGTTGTTTCTCAACTTAAGTGTAATAAAACAAGTGTTTAATTGAAAAAGTGAGATTATACTTTTTTTATTTCTTCTTGAATCGTAATCTTTATTGTTATAATAAAAGAGATTGACTATTTGACTTTTGACTTAGTTTTTTGTTTAAATAGGGCTCACAGTTAGCCATCATATCACTCCCAATCGATTTCCTATCCCATTTTACCATTATCAGAGATAGGCTAATTGCAGATGTTGAAAGGAGAAACCACCTTAAAGTCCCTCTGTCCGCTCGTTTGCAGGGAAACACTAAAGCGCTAGAATGACGTAGAAATTTTTTGCTTTAGAAGACAATCATTAGGGATCTTAATGATCAAATTACAAGCCTTGATGCAAACATTAAGAACAAAGATGAAATGATTTCTCAATTAAAATGCCATGTTAAATCAAACCCTTCGATTGATTTCAATTAAGGTATGTCAAAGCTTCTTTAAAAGATAAGTGATTTAGAGATAAGATAAAAGATAGTCAAGCCCAATGCAAATCCCTGGAGTTTATCATGGGGAATAACATTCAAAATATCAATTCGATAACTTCTCTGATAGCTTTGGCTATTGTAAAATTGACAAGGTCCTCATCTTTAGCTATTCAAAAATTTCTAGTTACGACTAACCCTTCACTTAGCTTAGATGAGAGACTGGTGGGAGAATGGTGCAGGAAGTCAAGTTCGAAATGATGAAATATTTCGATGACCAATCGAAAGTTAGGTATTCTCAACGCACAAATGAGTACACAACTAAGATTCAAAATCTTGAACATGATAAAATCTTCTTCGAAAGCGCATTATAGATTTAGAAAGAAAAACAAAACCCTCAAGGGTGCTAACAAAGCTTTCAATCGTGCTTTATAGGCTCGCATTGATTCCGTCGATGATGTTGACGAAATAAGGAAGAAAGAAAAGAAGCTTAAAGAGATTCTTTATACAGCAATTAAGAATATTATCGATCCTTTGATTGCAGAAAATCAAAATAAGACTATTCATGGACTTGTAAAACATACACTTGTGTTGTATACTTGTAAATAATTTTGTAAATTACGTAAATTATGTAAATGTCACCTAGTTTGTAGTCCTTTCTTATAATGTTGTTGTCGAATCTACTTTCTGATAACTTGGACTATAGTTTTTGTATTTGCTGGCCTATTCAGTCTTCCTTTCTGATCTTATTTCCCTAAAAAGTATGAACTAAACAATATTCTTTATGGTTAACTTGAAATCTTTATATATATGTTTATCCACATTATTGTCGAGGGCTAACAAATTATTATGTAAACATATGATAATAAGTGAGGAGCAATTCCATAATTGGATATAATTGAATTTCTTGATACTCGTCTTTGATAATGATGAGAGAGTGCCAAGAATTCAAATTTAACTATATTAATAAAATACCAAAAATTTGATGATAGAGAACCATAATTCAACTCCAGAATCAATTATAGAATTTTAGGAATTCATCTTCTAGAGATAACTAATTGAAAATCAACAATAATCGTGTAATAGGAGTCCAAAAGTTACTGTCTGAAAGTTTGTAGTAGAAGTCCAGTGACTTTGATTTGGACATTGGTAAAATAGATCTCGAGCTTGATTGAAAATTAGGAATTCCTAGAAATCTCAATATCACTTGCTTTGGAACCCAGATTCGGGCATTAAGGAATGAAATTTAAAAGTTAGAAGATCCAAAACCCAGATTCGGGTATTAGTGGACGATAACCAAAAATCCATAATAATCTCAATAATAGAAACGTAGAGCCCATATTCGGGCATTAATGAGTGAAGCCCAGTAATAGCTCCTAAACCGAGATTCAGATATGATGAAGACCATAGATAGTTAGTAAGGTACCCAAACCCTAATTTGGGTATTAATCGGTGAAGTCTTGAACTTAATAATGAAAGACCCTAAACCTATATTTGGGTATTAATAAATGAAGTTCATAAATTCTTCTTTGATAATTAGTTGGAGGCTGTAGATTCTTATTTAAAACTTCTGTTTTGTACCTCTCCTTGGGTTTTGACTCTTTTTACATGTGTTACCCTTTAGGCCTTCTATGTTGTTGCTATTTGATTTTACACTTCTTAAGCTCGGACATCTTAGTCCGTTGTTTGATATGTCGCTTCTTGGACTTAGACGTCTTAGTCTGTTCTTGTCTGATGCGCTTAGTTAGCTTATCCATAAATAGGACCCAAGGACTTACCCAACTCCCTCTAGGAGGCACTCTAGCCAGACCTTATAAGTGGGACTGAAGGCTTGTTCGATGCCTTGGCCAGGTCATAGCATGGCGGGACCAAGGGCTTACTCCATCCTCCTTTGAGGAGGCGCCTTGACTTGGCTATAGTGTGGTGCAATCAAGGGCTTATTCGGTGCCTTAGCTAAGCCATAGTGTGGCGAGACCAAGGGCTTACTCCGTCCTCCCTCCAGAAGGCACCTTGACCTGGTCATAGTGTGACGCAGTCAAGGGCTTATCAATGCTTTAACCTGGCCATAGCGTGGCACGAATAAAGCCTTACTCTAACCTGCCTCCAGGAGACGCTTTGACTTGGCCAACTCGGCGCGAACAAAGG
This sequence comes from Allium cepa, assembly GCA_030765085.1. Lineage (NCBI taxonomy): Eukaryota > Viridiplantae > Streptophyta > Magnoliopsida > Asparagales > Amaryllidaceae > Allium > Allium cepa. The sequence continues at coordinate 69,371,364 of CM060935.1, forward strand.
CTTTAATCGTTTAAGGTAATGCCCAAGTGCAAGGAGAATTCTACTTCTGACCATGTACATTTTTCTTAGTAAAGTGATTCTTTAATAATATCCAATTAGAATCTCTTTACAAATTCTTTGATTTTGCCTTTTCTGAAGAAACTGGTCACCGTTACTTCCAGTGCCTTATACTGATTTGTCTCATGGCCATTCATCATGTGGTAGTGACAATAGGAACCTCCCCGATTCCTTTCATATTTAGGTTTTTTCTTCTGTGATGGCCAATAGTTGAGCTCTTCCTTGGTTAGCAAATAAACATTCTCAATTGATGTTGTCAAATTGCATTCCTTAGGGAGTCTCGAGTTGAAAATTTTCTTTTGAGGATGGTTTTTAGATCTTTTATTACTTAGTTCTGAAGCTTCACCCTTAATGACTAGTTTTTTTTCCAAAACCCTTTGAATTTAATATGTAGCCAATTCCCCGCTTGTTGCTTAGTGTCATTTACATGCAAGGCATTGTAATCAGGCATCATTCCCTCTTCAAAGATTGTGCCTTCAGTGTAGAGTTGAATTGTTTTCCTCATTGGTCAAACAACTTATCACTTCCATTGATTGTTCCTTCTAAGGCAAAGATAAGTGTGGGACCAATGTGAAAAGGATTTAAACTCCATTTATCTGGATCATAAGATTCAGCTTTCTTTTTCTTTATAATCCTTAAAGCTTCCAATCTCATCATTTGTTCTTCATGTAGTTTAGAATCATTAATTGTTCTATGGGAGAATCCAATTGGATGTGGCTCTGAGGATCCTTGTTCGGACCTTATTGATTTTGCTAAACATGATAATGTAAAGTCTACAGTAGGTAAGCTTGGAATAGAATTGAATTAGAGGAAAGTGGAGTTGGAAGTTCAACAAGAGCGGAGGTTCGATTCCTCGTTCTAGCATCAATATTGTTAACAAGAAACATCGTCAACACCGCAAAGCAGAGTCTAAAATGTAGATGTGTCCTTCAAAATCTCTTTTTGATCAGTTAGAGATAGTTAAAACCTTATTATTCCCTTCAAATCACTTTCCGAAACAGGTTATTATAGTTAAATCTCCTTGTTGTTTAATCTTTCGAGTCAATCGAAAGGCCCGATTCCCTTTTTTAAACCTTTTCAACTGGTTAAGTCAAAATTTCTCTTTATTCAACCTTCTAACTCAGTCGAAATGCCAGTATCCCTTTCTATTAAGCCTTTACTAATTTAATTGGCTTAATTATTCTTTCCAAATCCCCTTACAAAACAGTTGAGGTAACTCAAGGGTGGGACCTTAGGATATGAATTAGATGGAAAAAATTTGACTTCTTCGAAAGCTGCCCTTTTGATGGCTTGGGCTAGGACCCATAGATCTAAGGATATTGGCTAACTTAAAAGTTTCAACTTACTCAAAATATGAGCTTTTGAGAAATTTAGGTTAAGAGCCAAGGCTCTAAGGAATTTGTTTAGCTAAGGGTTTCGACTCACTCAAAATGTTACCTTTCGATCAAGTCGACATAAGCAGATCATAAATTGAATCCGATTGTAGTATTAAATCAGCCGCATATCTAGAAATACAATAATCTTGCTTTTATTGAGCTAATGTTATACAAATTGATCAAATATCCAATCTAATTTCAAAATTAGGGTTTACAAATTTAAGAAAGTACAAGAATGAAGTGAATGAATTCGGATCCCTAAACCAGACCCCTAGGGTCTTATTTATAGGTGCGGGTTGGAACCTTTTGAATTAGTCCTTTTGACTTGGTCGAAAGGCGGCCTTGGTGACCTTTTGTTTCCGTTCACATTTGGGAATCCTTCTGCATTGATTTTGAATGGACTTGAGCACTTTCGACTTCATCGAAAGTGGTAGGTGCGCTTCTCTACTTTGCGTTGTTGTGTTATTGCAAGTAAGAAAAGGTACGAGCTTTCAACTCTGTCGATAGGTGGATCTTTGGAGCTTCAAAGGAGTTGACACACTGAAGGTTTTAAAGCGAAAGGTAGTTTTCGATGGAACACTTGCTAATTTATATGGAACCCCATCCTTTAGTGCAGGAGATTGCAATATTGAACCTTTGCAAGCTCTTCCTTCTTTATTGTAAATGGTCTCGACCGGTTCGAAAGGCTTATTTGTGCTTTCGAATGGGTTGCTTTAGCAAAGCATCCTTTTATGGAATTTGAATGAAGGCGAAACCTTTTTGTTTCGAAAGGTTTGGTGCGCATATGTGTGGTTGTAATTTATTTCCTTCAAAAGGTGTTCCTCTACCTATTTGAAGCATCTTCATGTATGCGAAAGCATCTCTTTCAAAAGGGAGCAATTGAAACGAAAGGGTGATTTCGTCCCCTTCAAAAGCTTATAGCACATGCCATTTTTGTTGTAGCATCCCTTCGACTCATTCGAAAGGCTTTGTTGATGTTATCATCTCTTATAAATCCTCCTCTTTACTTTTCTTGGTTTTGACAGGGTTTTAGTGAGAACTGATGGTAACAATTCCTAAACATCGTTTCATTCAAATTGATTTTGTTCTCTTACATAGCTGAAATCCAAAAATCATCTTTAGGTGCTTCTTTAATATTTTCAATTCTTTATTAGATATAAATGCAACATTCCCATTTGGTTTAATTGGTTTCTTGTTCCTACTCTAGTGTTAAATTCATCTATTACGTTGTCAAGTGGATGATCTTTTAATAGATGAGGTGAAGATTTTAGTGAACTGTCTATATTTTTATTTTAAGGGAGATTTTTTAAACTAGTTGGTTGGTTTATTGAAACAACTTCACCTTTAACATTACTTGTTTTAAATTTTCATCAAAAGATAAGTGCAAAATTTCTTCTATAGTATTTGATTTTTTATTTTAAATATCCTATAAGCTTCACTCGTTTTCGAATATCCAACAAAAATACCTTATTTGGCTTTGAGATCAATTAATCTAGATTATCTTTTGTATTTAACAAAAAACATTTTGAGCCAAAGATTCTAAAATACGGAACGTTTGGATTTCTACCATTAAATAATTCATACGGTGTGTGTTTAGTTAATGTTCTTATTAAAATACGATTTAGAATGTAACAAGTCACAACTTCAGTCGAAAAATTCTTCGGTAATTGGCTACTAATTAATAAGGTTCTTTCACATTCTTGTAGTGTTCTATTTCTCTGTTCAACAACACCATTTTTTTGATTTGTTCTTGGAAAGGAAAATTTATGATTTATTCCTTTCTTATTATAAAAATCATTGAAAATTCATTTTCAAATTCATCATCATGATCACTTCTAATATTTTAAATTTTCAGGTCATTTAAGTTATGAATTCTTTTTGCAAAAAAAATTAAAAACCTCAAATATGTTGCTTTTATGTTTTATAAAAGTCCATGTAAATCTTGAAAAATCACCTACAATAACAAATACATATTTTTCATGGTTAAGAGATCTTACTTGAGTACGATCAAAAAGATCTAAGTGGAGTGATTCTAAGATTGTAAGGAAGAACTAATTTTCTTAGATTTAAAAGAATAATTTGTCAGTTTACCTATTTGACAAGCGCCATAGTGATTGTTAACTTTAAAGTTTATTTTTGGTAATCCATTAACCAATTCATTTTTAGCTAATTTCTTAATAAAATTATATGACAAATTATCTTGTGTCATAGCCATGGACCACGATTGTTGGCTAAGGGACACATATTATTATCGCTATTGATCTTCATATTTAAAATATAAATATATCTCTTTCCAACTCCTTTAAATTAAACTTTCGTTTTGATAAAAGTACTCCATTTATCTTTCTCAGAAGAAATCATAATTTCCTTATTGCAAAATTGACTAAAGCTAATAAGATTATGTTTTAAATTTTCCACTAGTAGGGCAATTGTAATTAAAGGAGATTTAGATATACTTACATAGCCGACGTTACTGATGTCAATGAAATATTCTTTAAAGTTATCTCCAAAGGTAACAGTGCCTCCATCCTTGTATTTGATATTAATTATAGGTTACGGAATAATAGATCTTAAGGCTAACCAAAAAATAGATGGGGTGAATAGTATTTTCTAATTTTTATCAATCTTTTTAAAAAAATTCAAGATTATTATTAGCCAATGCAGAATCAACAATCATAGATGCAAACATGGATAAGTATAAATAAAGTAAAGTAAAATTTAAAGAATCTAGAGAGATCACACCAGGATTTTTATAATGGTTTGGAGTTACCTTATGTCTAGTCACGTACAATTGCTTGTATAGATTTGTTTTCAAAATGTCAATCTTTCAACGGGCAAAAGGCAAACTAATACAATCACGATTTCAAGGCTACGAGACACACCCTCCTGATTTTCTGGACTTATGGTACGCCCATTTGATTTAGACGGGCTACAAGCACACCCACTCAGATTTCTAGGCTTCTAAGCACACTCAACTGATTTGAACGGGCTACAATCACACTCAAGCAAATACAGTTGGAGTTTGATGGTTTTTTCAAAGACAATTTCTTGATCATTGGTTACAATGAATCTTATCGTCTCTTGGATAGCACTTTGATTTTTGACAGAAAGAGATGACCGAAGTCAGAGAGTAAATAGTAATGAATCGACGCAATGAAGATTGAATTGATTTTGGTTAAAATTGAGAAGATTTAAATAATTTTTTCGCTAGAGATTTTGGCAGAGTAAAAGGAGAGGGGATAATAAGAAAGTGGTTTGTTAAAAATTCATTTGAAAACCTCTATATATGGAGAAATATGTCCATTCGCGAAGATTCACGATGAATAGACACTTCATTTCAAATTTAAATTTCAAAACTACGGCATGTATGTCGACATATCATCTGTCTATATGTCAACATAGGCTAATGTTATTTGAAAACTTTTTATTTTAAAATGTCTTCAAAATCTTATACTATGTAAAATAATTTGATACTTTGTAAAATAATTTAAATATAGTTTAAAAACATTTTAACCTTTGAAAAACTTTTATAAAATGTTTTTAAATTATTTTTAAATATATTTAGTTTTAAAGGTAAAGGACTAGAAAATGAGAAATAGAGATCAAATATTGCTACCACGGACTTTAAAAATATTCTATAACTCTATAAACTTTACTTCAGTCTTAAGATCCTCACATCTTAATCCTTATACTCATGAGTCTTCATGTCCATTCTTTGAGTCTTTATACTGTATAGTCCTTGATTTAACCATGTACAATATCCTACACTATATACTATATAGCTTTGCAAAACATTAGTGGCAATATTTTATATGAATGTATTATTATTGTCACGGTTGTTATCATCAAAATCAATAACTGATGTATTAACAATCTCTACATTTTTTATGATGGCAGCCATTAACATCTTGTATATATAAAAAATGATATAACTCCCCCTAAGTTAGATAACTCCCCCTGAATATATGCATGTATTTTTTATATTTTTCTCCCTTTTTGTCATCAACAATAATGGATGAAAAACTAAAAACTCCCCCTAACACAAATGTTTAGAAAATATATATTCAAAATCAATATTCTGAGTTAAACCGATATGATTATATATGATGATATATTATGAGTATATAATAAATAATGCATTGTTTTATTTAAACAAGATTATGTAGGGTAATGAAAGTAGATTTTGTTTATGCTATTTCAAGCTACACATAAATTAATATAATTCATTCATACACACCAATTCAAATCTAAATCAATCCAAATTAAAATACATAAAACCAATTATAATCCTAACAAAGCAAATTATTGCATACTTAAATCTACGGTTTTCTCTTGATTATGGAGGACTTATGGATAGGACGGAAAGGGCAGTGAAGACAAAAGTTCCCCTTTTGTTCGACAATATTTCCATCTCGATCAAACATACTTCACCAATGCATTTAACTTCATCATCTTCTTCCTCTTCTTCTTTCTCTTCTTTCTCTTCTTCTTCCTATTCACCATTTATAGGATTGAAAATGACTATATTAGGATTATTCTCTTCAATTACAATTGGATTCGTTAAATTATCCAATAGGTATTTTTGGAGATTATGAAGAATCCGCACTTGCTTCTCTTGTTTTTTCAAGAGGCGTAGTTAACAACCTCTATTTCTAAAAGCATATTAAACGTATGCTTCAGATCTTCTTCAATTTTGATAATTTTGGCCATTGTGGTGGTTTGGAAGAGGCCTAGAGTGGGAATTTGGAAGGAAAAGAATGCATTCTCTTCTCTTAGGCATTTGGAACTCAAGAAAGCCATTAATTTATTTATTCAAAGTTTATAGAAGAGAGAAGATAGAAAAATGGATTTAATTTCAAAGTTTGGTGGTTATATAGTTGCATTTTGAATTTTGAATTTAGGAGGGAATTCTATTTTCTGAAATTCCTAGTATATGTCGGACATATAGGGAGTATGTCGACATATGTAGTTCAATTTTGACATTTTATTTTTCTTTTAAATATGTAATTGTAATTTTATAATATTTTTATTTTAAAGAAAGAGCATATTTGTAACTCTCCTCTAAGCTTTATAAAAGACGTTTGAATTAATGGTTTTATTAAAATATCTGCTATTTGATTTTCAGTATTAATAAACTCGAGTGAAATTATTTTCTTATTACGTTATCTCTTAGAAAATAATGTCTTATATCTATATGTTTAGTTCTAGCATGATATGTTGGATTTTTAGACAAATTTATTGCACCAGTGTTATCACAGTATATTGGTGATTTAGTAAAATTTAAACCAAAATCTTTTAACGTTTGTTGCATATAAATAATTATGAACGGGCTAAGGGGTTTGAAATATATTCTGCTTCTGTCGTAAATGGTGATGTAGAATTTTATTTTATTTTGCTAAACCAAGAAACAGGAGAATGTCCTAAAAAGTGATACGTTCCACTTGTACATTTTTGGTCTGATTTGCAACCAATATAGCTAACATCACTATATGAGATTAAATCGAATGGATCTTCTTTTGGATAAAATAGTCCATAGTCTAGGGTATTGTTTACATATCTTAATATCCTTTTTACTGATTTTAAGTGAGTTTCTTTAGGTTAAGATTGATATCGTGCGCATAGACATACACTATGCATTATATCTGGTCTATTGGCATATTTTTCTTGGCTTATAAAAATTACATTATTTAGTTTCCTTATTTGTAGTCCTAAAAAGGATATTAGTTCTCCCATATAACTCATTTCAAATTCCTTGGTCATTATATTTGAAAATTTTTCATTTAATTGCTCATTTGCTGATCCAAAAATAATATCGTCCACCTATATTTGTATAAGCTGAATATCATTATTATTTCTTTTAATAAATAAAGTACTATCTACCGTTCCTATTTCAAATCTAAATTGTAACAAACCGGATTTCAGTCTATTACACCATGTTATCAGAGCTTGTTTTAGAACATATAAAGCTTTTTTTAATTTATAAACATGATTTTGTAGTTTTTCATCCTCAAAAAGCCAAGGTTGTTCTACAAAGACATCTTCTTTAATAAATCCATTTAAAAAGGAACTTTTGGCATCTTTGAAATAATTTGAAGTTATTATCATATGCAAAAGCAAGTAAAATTCTGATAGCCTCCAATCTTGCTGCAGGAGCAAAAATTTCATCAGAATATACACTTTTTTCTTGACTATAATCTTGACCAACTAAACGTGCTTTATTTCTAATAACTTCTCCTTGTTCATTCATTTTATTTCTATATGCTCATTTAGTTCCTATTACAAACTTATCTTCAGGTCTTGAGACTAATTCTCAAACATCATTTCTAGTAAACTGATTCAGTTCTTCTTGCATAGCAAGAATCCAGGAATCATCTAATGAGGCTTCTTTTTTATTTTTAAGTTCAATAGTTGAGATTAAGGAAACATTGCTCACTATATTTAATTGGTTTCTTGTTTTTACAACAGACTCTATATTTTCTAGAATATTTTCTATAGGGCAATCTTTTAAATATTTTGTTCTTTTATTTGGATATAAATTTTAAAATTATTATTTTCATCATTAGTGATTTCATTATTAGTAATTTCATTAGTTTTATCAATATTTTCTTCTTCATCAAAACTAGTATTATTGATTTTAAAATTTTCATTAAATGAAACATGTAATGTTGTTTCAATATTAAAAACTATAAATTTTACTTCGATTAAAATAACCAATAAAAATATCTTTATCTGATTTAGCATCAAATTTATCTAAATTATCTTTTGTATTTAATATAAAACATTTGCTATCAAAAACTCTAAAGTATGATACTTTAGATTTTTCATTATAAAATAATTCATATGGATTTTTCTAAGTTAAATGTCAACTAAAATTCTATTTAAAATATAAAAAGACGTAGCAACTGCTTCAGTCCAAAAAAAATTAGGTAATTTACTATCATTTATCATTGTTCTAGCGCATTCTTGTATAGTTTTATTTTTACATTATACCACTCCATTTTGTTGAGGTGTTCTTGAAAAAGAAAGTTTATGAGTTATTCCTTTCTTATTACAAAATTTTTCAAAACAATCATTTTCGAATTCTCCTCCAGGATTGCTCCTAAGTGTTTTAATTTTAGTCGACGTTTGATTTTGAATTCTTTTAGTAAAAAATTTAAACATTTCAAAAGCATCACTTTTAAGTTTCAAGAAAATTGTTCACGTAAATCTAGAAAAATCATCTACAACTATAAAGACATATCTATTGTGAATTATTGATTGTATTCACGAAGGTTCGAAATTATCTAAATGAAGAAGTTCAGGAGGATGAGAAATAGAAATCATATCTTTAGATTTAAAAGAGCTTTTATGAAATTTTCCTAATTGACAGACGTCAGATAAATTATTGACGTTAAAACTTATTTTTGGAAGGCCCCTAACAAATTCATTTCTAGCAACTTTAGAAAGGTGTTTAAAATTCAAATGACTAAGTCTTTTGTGTCAAATCCAAGGGTCATTAGATTCAGCCAAAAGACATAAATTATCATTAGATACCTTCATACTTAAAATATAAATGTTACATTTTCTAATACTTCAAAGATAATATTTGACTCATTATCTTCGATATGACAGCAGTCTTTTTCAAACTTAATTTTAAAATCCTTATCACACAATTGACTAATACTACGCAAGTTATGTTATAGATTCCTAAGTAGAAAAACATTAGAAATAGTAAGAGTTTTAGAATTACCGACATTGTCTACGCCAATCACATATCCTTTAGAGCCGACTCCAAAGTTTACCGATTCACCATCTTTATAGACTATATCTTTTAAGATCTCCAGATTTCCAATCATGTGTCTCGAATATCCACTATTCATATTCACTTGTCCTTCTTGATATGTGATTTTTGATTTTAAATTTAAATTTCAAAATTGCGGCATGCATGTCAACATACCATCTGCCTATATGTCAACATAGGCTAGTGTTATTTGAAAACTTGTTAGTTTTAAAATGTTTTGAAAATCCTATTCTATGTAAAATAATTTGGTACTTTGTAAAATAGTTTACATATAGTTTATAAACATTTTAACCTTTGAAAAAGTATTATAAAATATTTCTAAATATATTTTGTTTTAAAGGTAAAGGAATAGAAAATGAGAAATAAATATCAAAGATTGTTATCATGGACTTTAACAATATTCTATGACTCTATTAAACTTTACTATAGTCTTGATATCTTCATATCTTGATCTTTATACTCATGAGTCTTCGCGTCCTTTCTTTGAGTCTTTATACTGTATGGTCTTCGATTCAACACCTGTATAATATCCTGTGTTATATACTATATAATTTGGCAAAACATTAGTATCCATATTTTATATGAATATATTATTATTATTATCAAGGTTGTTATCATTAAAATCAATAACTGTGGTATTAACATTAGCAAGCAAGTTTATGTTTGCCATCATGTGCTTTGAACATCCATTGTCAAAAATCCATTTCGCTTTTTCTTATTGGGTATATCATTTGTTGTTGCCATAAAATATAAGTTGCCTTGCTTAGTATTGCTCTCACTTTCTGATGAAGATGACAAGGACTCCGAATCAACCTATGTCACTTGAAAAGCTCCTTCTAAATTTCTTGTCGTTTTTGTTTCCAAAAGTTTACCTTTATTTTTGAAGATTTTGGCGGTCTCTCTCTATGTGGCCATTTTTGTTACACTCGTAGCATTTTATGGAAGATGTGTTGTTATTATTGCTAAAGCGTTTGTTCTTTCCATATTGTAGAAATTTCTTAAAATATTTAAAACGAAAGACAAAATCAAGTATCAGAGTCATTTTCTATTTGAAAGGCTATAATTTTCCTTTCCTGAGCTTACATCTATTTTGCTTGCAAATTTACTTCATAGGACAATAGATTATCATTCGACTCTTTCGATTTGAGTGTTAAAGGATCATTGGCTTCTTCGATGACCAATACTTTTCTTTCCCACTCATCCACTAAAGGGTCGAGTATTTTTGATAATATATCAAAATCTGAATAATTTTTACATAATGTTATTAGCGCATGAATATCTTGAAATCTTGAATACATACCAGCAATTGTTCATTTGATTTCATTTTAAAATTTGAGAATTGATTCTTAAGCATGAAAATTTTTCTTTGTTTAACCTTCTTTGTACGTTGATGCGTAATTTGAAGATATACCAACCTTATATGTAGTTTTTCACACATTAACTCTATTAAACTCATTTTCATCTAATGAGCAAAATATCATATTCATGGCTTTAGCATTATTGGTGGTATCAATTTTCTGTGGAATTGTCCAAGAACTATATTTAGTAGTAGGTGCAGTACTTTGACTTGTGTGATATTCCATGTTTTGTAATCAATAGCTTGCACATATATTTTCATCTTAGTAGACCAATATGCTGAACTAGTGAATAATGGCGGCCGTGTGGTGGATTGTCTTTCAGCAAATTTGCGATAGTGTTATCCATATTACAAAAATTACAAACTTTGTTATCGTTTAGTGATGACCTTGTTTGATACCAGACAAAAGCAAGTAGAATCTAAACTAATGTGGATATTAATACTTACATATATAAGCAGTTAGATAAACAATCGCAGTAAATAAGATAATAAAATCACATCGGGATTTTATACTAATTCGAATCTCCTGTCCTACGTCCAGTCTGTAAGCTCCACTTAGGAATTTCACTTTGAACGATCCTGACTTCACCTAGCGGAATAGATTCAAAGACTCTACCTAAGCACATGATCGGGACTTCCACCAAATATAAAGCAAAATGCTTTATTCATCGACTTTGATATGTTCTTAGTAACACGAATTTATCACACTAAGTACATCCTTCCTATAATATCGTCGATGGTTGTGAATTGAATGAGAAGTGTTATAGGAGTCAAATATTGTAAATTTGATTGCCTTTAAATTCAAAGAGAATAAATTTAATAAAGATTTGAGAACAAGAATTCGATGGTCGCAACCAATAAAGTTGGTCTATATTTATAAAGATGAAGAGATCCATCGAAAGATGACGATCGTTCAAGAGACACAACTTCATACAGACAGATGCTCCTTTTCAAAAATAAGTGTCCATTCGAAAATATAGCCATTTTTATTTCTCAGACATCTGAGGCAAAAGGTTCGATGTCTACCTACATATATAAAAAAAATTGAAAATAGTTCAGACATCTGAATTTGAAGATCAAACGTCTGAATGTATTCTAGAAAGGAATACATTAGTTTTAGTCCTATTTCAGATTCTGGCTAAGAAATTAAGACGTTTGAGTTCTGCTTGTAGAAAACAAGATATAAAAGGTCAGACATCTGATACCCTCATCAGACGTCTGGTTGAACTTGTTAGATGTCTGATTTATTTTGGGAAGTAATAATATATAAAATCTCAGATGTCTTAATAAATGATCCAACGTCTAAATCTATACAGGATATCATCATGAAACTTTCAAGGATAAAATCAAAATTTTCAGACATTTAGATTTACATGGTCAAACGTCTAGTACTCCAAAAAATTATTGCTTTTACATACTCGAACACTTGAGTTCTAACAATTTTGAAAACATGATTTCGCCTTTTTGAAATCATGCTTGAGTGTGTGTAATCATTAAAGGATATTGTACATTTGTTCTAGACTTATAATGACAGCATTACTTGATGATTTGATTTTCAATCCTTTGATTGTAAAATCTTGCCGTCTATATTTTGGAAATATCTTGTAGAAAATAAAGCTATGTGACACACACATAGAGACATATCATCAAAACTCTAAAAAGTCAAGATTCAACAGTACTCGCGTGTGCAATCCGACTTATACACTATATATACAACTTTTGAAAACTGATATATAAAAAAATGACACACATGCTCTCTCTCTCGATCGATCAAGTCTAGGGTGATAACTCCTTCGTTATCTCTACTGGATCGCGATATCAACTCGGATTAACTACGCAACCTAAGCTCTGATACCAAATGTGACGACTGCCCTAAATATTCGGCAATTCATATACCCATATAGTGCACTGCTATGGCAATGGTGCCCAGCTGATGTAGGATGATTGTCAAGGTTAAAAACCAGGTAAAACATTACCGAACCTATCGTATATCTCATAGTATGCCGAATAAAATATAATAATCATCACAGATATAAAACAATCGAGATAGTAATATTGAATAAACCGATAGTATCTGAGTGCACATGTTCATAGAGTTATACAAAATAGAGGTAGAATTTATACAGCTAAAAATAAATTCAACATAAAGCTCTCTAATAAAATAACTAACACTATCTAGGCTCCGTAGGGTCGCACATTGGAGTAAGCAATAGTAAATTTGAATATACTACAAGAAAGCACCATATCTTGCTCATCCTCTGCTCAACACCATGTATCACCCAAACCTACTATTTAATCTACGCATTTAAGAGTACCTAAGATAATAAGAATAAAATCACAAAACTTCAAGTCAGACAACAGACCTGTATAAGCAATAAGCAATCTCAAAATTCTATATAAGTCGATATAGTAAGGAACAAAGTATAGGAATCATACATGACATGCCCTTACATCCAAAGAATTAGTACATAACAACTATAGCATGCTATTTTGATATTATCATAAAGTACACAAACATCCTAGTATACTACCGGGTGTTTAGATATCAATCTTATCATTGGACATCCCTAGAGTGACAAACAACAACTATAACAATCATGGAAAACATAGCATCCACCGAACAATCCTCACTGCCACTTAATATGCCTTGTATATATGATAACTCGTATGACTATGCCTTTACCAAGGACTATGGAGAAAGCATGGTTTTCTGTGTATCCAAACAATAGCACATAGCTGACAATAGATCCCTTCCTCTATCCAAGGTATAGGAATCCCTTCAATGATCTGGGGCAACCATTCCAAGTACCCAACGAGCATCCTCACAATACCTCTACTTACGAGTACATCAGAAAAAACTCAAAATATCAATGATCCCTTAGCATGTGTGTTAAAGTCCTTCCTCGCTCCATCCAATTTCCATTCATCGACACAGAAACATTCAACATTCCTTCATTTCCATGATAGAACCCTTCAACGTTCCATTCATGGATTCCCTTCCTTGAACCCGCCCTAGTGGATAATCATCATCACGACCCCATCGATCGAGTTGTCCTTTCTGGAACACTTTTAGACGTCTACATTGGCCATAGAGTCAGCACCCTAAGGTCTTGAAGCCATCGCATTGAAGCACTCCAACATTGCTTTATCCACCAATCATCATCCTTCATTACGCTGGCACATCATAATGGAAAGTCGAACGAACACCTCCAGCACGACCTCTAGGACTCCCTCTTCATACCTTAGGAGTTTGGCCAAATTTGACCAACCCCCAATCATGTCGGTACCGAGTGGTAGTTCTTGGTACCGAGTGTTATTTCCCAACTCCAAAATTTGGCCAAGTACTTCATGCACCAAGTACTTTCCTTCTTTACCTTTTCTGATGCCCTTCCTTCCTTGCCTCGAAGTCCTTGCTCAACTTTTCCTCAAGAAAAACCTTTTGGTACCGATTCCTACCTCTCTGTACCGAGTAAACTTCTTTTCCATAAATTTATGTTAAATCCTAAAACCCCAATTCCTGCTTCAGCTCATGTATGTTCCGAAGTTTTCTTGCCTAAGTCTTGAAGAATCTAGCCAAAAACCACCAAAATCACCCTCAACCAAGTCCTACTATTTAATAATGAGTGGTTGGCCACCAAATTAACTCCAAGCCACCTGAAATTTTCGAGGGATACTCCCCAAAGCCTCCAATCATCATATCCAAAATTCATTCGATCTTGGCAATTTCAACACCATTTGCACCGATCAGCATAGCACTTTCCTAACTATCTAAAACCACTAGCAAACACATCAAACAAGTCCATACATGAGAAAACATCATACAATATCATTCATTAGCATCCAAGAAACATATCCAATTCGCCAAACATGATTAATATACATGATATTACCTAGATCTAGTTTTATTTCAAAATGGAAACATGATTAGAAAATGGGTGGAAAACGAATTAAAATCCATTTTTAACTTTTTAAAATTCGACCTTAACATGTAAGTAAAATTAGATCTAATTTTGAAAATATTTTAGAATCAACATCGTTTTTACTGTATAGACGTGCATAGTATAGTGAGAAGTGTAGCAACCAATTTACCCAATAATCCTCCTAAATATGAAATGAATAGCAAGAGCATGAGTCCCTGGGTAGCCAAACGATAGGTCTAAGCTTTCCAATTTTGCTAATTACTCCTTAATGATCATTTAGGCTAGTCTTAATACGAAAAAGAGGATATTATTGACATAAAATAGATTATTGGATGTTTACACTTGTTTAATGATGTGGGAAAAGTGACTAGATTTGTCCCATCATCCCCTAATAGGCACAAATCCCAATGTGGGTTAATGAGCTTAAGCTTGGGTTTAACTAATTACCCATCAATCTGGTCAACAACAGTCCAAACTTAATACAGTCATATCTCATAAACGGTAAGTCCGCTTTTCTATTATTACTAATCTATCGAAAGAGAAACCATCTTCCCGATATAGTGGAAGTGGTTTCATATCCTAATTCAACTTCTATCCAAAGTTATAGGTTTTGCAAGATTTTCTAGATCAAAACCGTCCGATCATAATTCTAAAAATGGAAAATATTCCTTGTGGTCATTTCCTAAAATTATAAAGTCATACGACCTCAAATGAGTTAAATAACAATATTCTATGATCCCCCGATACATAAAATACGGATCGTTACAATACGACACTTATTAGTGATCGCATCAAGGTACGAAAGATTGTCTTTATAAATATATCAATTATTATTTATGGAATAATAGCTGCTTTCAGTAGTGACTAAACATGGGTACTGTTTTATTTTAAAATGAATATTCATTATAAGATAAATATATAATGATTATATCATAACAAAAGTGACGCATTAAAAAGTACAGAATTATATGAATATTTACAATTTTGGAATACAGACTAAGTCGCATTTTGAGAAATAATTCTTTGATTATATTATTATAAATCATATGATGCTAGTGAATTATATCTCAAGCAACTAACAGAAATGCTCCCATTTAGTGTGAGTGAAAAAGGAGTTAACGAACTCTTCAAATAGATACATATAGGATTGATACATATAGGTGTATGCGGTCGAAGATCTGCTGAAACCAAAAAGGATCCTCTTGTTTCACTAAATTCACCGATGAATTATCTTAAAAATAAATGTGTATCTGATACGTAAGTAGCGTGTTAATAATAAGTTCATACAATATAAAATGGAAGTAGAAAATAAAATGCAAAGAAAATAAATGAATTCAATTGGTCAAATAGGCAAGTGTACTAAAAAAAATTCCAAAAGTACCTAAAAACGAATAAGATCCAATCTCAAAAATCACTCCTCGTAGTGATACATAATGATGTACCGATGAGGAGTAATAGAACCTAGTCAAGCAAAGCACAACTAATAATGAGTACTAATAATGAGTGAGTTGAATTAACTTCTTTTAATAAGGACGTATGCTTTAGTGTAAGTGTAAGTACATAGGCAATACAACAAAAAGGACTTTTCGCTGTGTTTCAAAACACTTGTGAAACCATTTCAAATGTTATTAAGAACGAAACTCTGCCAAAAGTAGTCCTTTTGCATCAGCTTTCCCATGCTATGTTTGAATTTTTGCAGTGTTTTTACCTATGTCATATCAGAATTTATGTAGCATTTTAAAAACTACGTAAAAAGCTTTCACGTCGTTTTGAAAAGCACCATGTAATGACTTGTTATAGCAGGTTCAAATTCTATAATAGCTCTTTCAAAAATGCGATAAAGATATTTAATTGGTTTTATAAAGCTGCTACAGATATTTAACAGCGTTTATAAGACGCCATTAAAACTTTTAAAGCATTTTGACGTTTGCTATTTAATTATTAGGTAATCCATTTTGACGTTTGTTATTTATTAGGTAACCTAAAAGAAAACATTCATATTTGTGGATTAGTCAATTTAAACAGTACTAATATAAAACATTTGACAAGCTAAGTACATTATGTATTAAACATAATCTAAGTTACACCAAATTCATGGATCAAACAATTAATAGTTATATATAACATTTAGTATGAAATGGTTTAAAAATACATAATATCATCATAGATTCCACAAAACTGGCCAAAGTAGTGAAATGTCATGATGAAAGAGCTTTGCCCTCTTCCAAAGTCCATGCCCTACAAGGAAAAAGGAAAAAATAAACTGGAACATAGGTAGAAGATAGCAAGCCAAGTTTAAAATCAAATTATTATTGGTAGTAGTATTATTACTACTATCATTATTAATTATGTTACTACAACAATTAATCTTTTATAAACTTATTTAATTTTTATAAAACCTAGTTATTTCTATAAAACTTGGTTAATTTTTTGAAACTTTGTTAAATTAATTAAATATTTATGAAATTTGGTAAATTTAAAGAAACTCAGTTAAATTTAGTATTATGTTTGGAATTTTAAAACATTAATATCAAATCTGTGTTTTGTTATAGCTCTACCATTTTTTAAGTTGAAACATAACAAAGTTGCTTGTTGGTTTTTTTACATTTTTCCCATGGACTGCAAAGCTCACGTCGTATTATAGAGCAACTATTATGAGTATGCACTTACCAAAGGATTATCAACAACATTGACCAAGTGCTAAAAATGGTTGCAAGTTTAATCAGGAGTTTAACAATTAGGGTTGAAGATGGACAGTTTATGGGTTGAAGATAAACTCTACTGCAAAACCAATATAAGATATATTTTGAACAAAGCTCAATGCAATAGCAAAGTAAGCAAGCAAATTTATTCAAGAAAAATTGAACATGGATTACATTCTCGACTGCATGTTACCCCTATTAACCAAGTATGCTAAACTTCAAAATTTTAAACCCACCATACCTTTAAAAGCAGTGGTGTTGCATGCTGAGTCTATGGCATGCCCTGCTAAGGACTTGAAAAGAAGTTCATGATAGTACACCTTACTCGCTACTAGGGGTGAGCGTTCGGTCGGTTTCGAAGTAAAAAATATCTAACCGAATTGAAACTGAAAAAAAACTCAAAACCGAACCGAACCGAGTTAATTTCGGTTAATTCGGTCGGTAACCGATTTAATCAAATTAAAAAAGCAAGTAAGAGAATGTAACCCTATGTTATTCAAATGATTGATTTAATCTATGGAAAACATAAATCCATGTTTATATATACACACACACACTATTTTGAGTATTTATTTTAAGTTTATAAGAAAAATTAACCTATTTTTAATAGATAAGGTTTGCTTTTTATTATTGTTAAGAGTATTACAACGCCATGAATTTGGATAATATAATAAAAGTTAGGTTAATTCAGTTAAACGATAACCAAAATAAATTTCTTTTACAAACCGAATTCAAGCCAGTACAATTTTATAACTGAACTGAATCGACCGAAATGTACCTGTTTGGTGGCTGATTCGGTTCTAACCGAATATTCCTCACCCCTACTCGCTACCTTCTCTGTACACTGCTACACAGCTGAAACCAATGAATATCAGAAAGGCCAATGTGATAAAGCAACTGCAAATATAGGAGCAGAAGTACTGGAAAAGCAATAAGAACTAGTACCTGCTAACACAACTACATCTCAACGAAGTTCATCTCAATTGATTATTCTATTTGGTCGGTGGCAGCTTAGAGCCGCATTCAACAAATCAACAAGCACTTTACAGTTTTGGTCGGCCCTTACACAGAAGTTTCATTCTACACTGGTTTAGTTCCATCCCCATTACTGCCTTGGACAATTTTGGTCTGCACTCTATTGTTGTACTGTAGCTCCAACTGATTCTGTCTTTCTCAGTCTAATTTTTGTAGGCAATGAATGACCAACTTTGTTATAGCTACTACCATGACTAAATAGTTGATCAGCAAGATGTGTTAGCTCGTAGCAAGGCTAGACACTGCTGTTGCTGCATGTCTAGCTCATACCATGTTCTATCGGTATCATGTTATGCAATCTTGCTAGAGTTGCGGCATTTATTTATTTTTTTGAGACACAGCAATATATTTCAAACACACCATTTTAGAAACTGTATTACTTCACCTTAGTTTGTTTCAGATACAATCTGATCTAGTCACCATTATTTATCGGAACTTCGCTGTTGGCAAGACCTATTCCTTGATTCTACATGACTTTCATGTAATGTTGACGGAAATCATTAGATATACAGGACTGAAAAGTTAAATGGTTCCTGAGCTTTTGATACATTCCTCCAAGTGTTATTAACTGCACAATGAAAATATATAAGATGATGAATTTAGCATAAATACAATATAGGTTAAGAAACTAGGTAGAACTAAGACTTACTAATAACTTGTGCAAGACAAAAGTTAAAAGGTCAATAGCTGAGCAAGTAAAAGACATAACAGCAGCAACAATGTAAAGCCACCATACTTGATCAAAGTTTGGAATCTAGGAGAAGATTAGATTAGTGATACCAAATTTTAATATGTATGTTGTACTGTTTGCTTTGCATGGTTTGTCATATCCTTTCTTGTGAAAGCAATTTGATCTTTCTGTGGCCCTGTAATACCAAGGGTATCCGACTTATATGTTCCAAATATACCCATATAACAGTTTCATGAAAGAAAAAAACTGAAGGATTGTTAGCTTACATCATGCTGATGGAAGCAGCAATAGTTTATCCTATGGCCACGCCTACAAGGTTCACATATTGAACGTATCCGCGTAGCTTCACCTTAATTCCACCTGTTTTCATTAGTTGATGTAGAAATGTGAAACTGCATTTTCTATCTACAGGCCAACAACTTCATATTTTCATTTGCTAAAGGCCTTTTCTTTTTACCATTCCTGTTTTTAAAAAAATGCTAACTCATAATTATTCTCGTCCACTTGTTGACAATTTGAAGTGGCCTAATATCAATTTTTCAAATAATTTTGTTTATATTTACGCATTTCTTTCTCGTCAACTTTATTTTACATTAGGCCGAAACCGTGCTTATCTGCCCTCAAAAACATAAAAGTACTATTGTGCAAAAATGGAACTGAGGCATAGCCTGTGTTTAATTGATTGTTTTGTAAATGATAATAAAGTACTTCCTGAATATTTAGGAATTTGTTGACATGCAATAAATGTTAATTAATAAATATATAAAAACTACTATAGTATTAAAAAAACGTCAATGCTCATTGAGCTCACGGCCATTGAGCACATTAGAACCCAGAGCCATAAATGTTGCAAATGTCAGGTGATTGAAAATAGTAATTATATTCATGTGCCGGGTGACTGAAAATAAACCAAAAGAAACAGCATCTCACCAATAAATAGGCTAAGCTGAATAAGATGGCCACGTAATGTTTCTATTGCAAACAAATCATATGCAGAGCATAAACGTACAGCCATACAGAATGATTAAAAACTATTAAATCTTGACAGAACCAAACGAAACAAAAGGCAGTTGAATTTAGTAAAGAAAAAACTTGAGTTCTGTATTACAATGACATCAGAACGTAAAATTTTATATACCAAGTAGAAATACCACATCCAGGTACCTTGATATCATTGCCTGATGCCTTAAGCCCAAGAAACAAGAGTAAATTTTACTTTTATGCAATCAGCACACAAATTAGCAACTTATTAATTACCGCTAATAGCATAATAGAAACAGCACGAGCAACATAGAAGATAATACATGTCAAAGGATAACAGGAATATGATGATGATCACATATATTGTATCTTTAAGGCGCTTTTTACACTGCCAAATCCACCTTAGGCACTCTTTACACTGCAAATCCACATTTACTAATTGGATTCTCGATTAGAAAGTTTTGTTTTGTATAAACAACTCCTATAGAACTCTAACACTAATGTTATTGTTAGTGCTTCCATTTCCAATCTTTACCATCTCTTCTAACCATCGTTTTGAGAACCGGACCCAACCATGGTCAAACCATCAATAACCGTACGCCGTGGACTACGGCGGCCCAGAGCAAACTTCAGCCTCTCCCCTGCATGAACCATCAGTTGAACCACCAAAGCGAGATTCAACCATGTCATTGAACCCTTCAAACCGTTAATTTTCTCCAAATCCTCAAAAGCCTAATTTTTGAAATCACATCTCCTCTGAAGCTGTGGTTGCAAGCATTTCAATCAACCAATCATGTGTGTCGTATCTAAACAACTTTGAGCGTGATTACTGGTAACAATTTCATGTTTCAGAAATTTTTGTTATGTAATTGGTGTTTAGTAAAAGACCTTGCTGATTCTGGAACAAAAATAAAGTTGTAGCTAATAGCAAAGTTTATTATTCTCGATATATGAGAAAAGTGATGATGAATTTTATTCATATTTTTAATTTCTATTTTTCTGTGGCTTATGAAGATAGAATGCTTGTGTATGATATTGAGTAGTATACTGTTAGGATATGCAGGCAGAAAAGGTAGAGTAGAACCGTAAGGTTGAAGTTAATTAGCCTTTTGCATTTTTTTTAATGAAATAAAAGTGGAGTTTGGTACTGGTCTTTGATATTCATGTCATTGTTATGTCCCGAGTGGAAAAAATCAAATGGCCATTAAAACCTTGAACGTTGAATCAATACAATTCGAATCGCAGTTCGGACTTCAAAACTATGCTTCCAACAGTTGGTGCTTGTTTCTCTTTGTACATGTCCATAATATTAAAATAACATTGGACCTAAAAAGAGTCCTCACTTTTTTTATAAGTAGGCCTGCACAAAGTCAAGATATCTGCCAAGTGTCATGATTTCCCATTACAAAAAGAAAGGTACGACAAAGAACAATCCAAATCAAATTGCTACCATAGTAACAATACATTCCCTTCCAAACCTATAATGTCATCTAAAATATTTGAATTGAAATACAAAACCAATGGGTACAATATTATCATAAGTACGACAAACAACATGAATGTGTTTGAGAAAATCTTAGTCATATTTACGGGTAAAAGAAGTATAAAAGTCCAGGTCTGAATAACAGCTAAAAAAGGAAAGCAACATGATAAGTAAAATAGCCATCACAAATTAACTTCTGGTTAAGATAAAGACAAAGGTTAACAAAAAATCCATCACAAATCTTTTATTGCTAAAGGTTAGAATGAAAAATATGCACCAACCTAAGAAGCTTCCCTCCTTAGGTAATTGTCTACATGATATGTTTACTTCTTCTGGTAGCTGTATAAAGCAATGATTAAATTGAAAATGAGGAAGTAATTTCAAAATCACACGTTGGTATTAATTAATTAATCATAATAAATATAAACTGAAATACATAAATTTCATCACGGTTGCCCAAAGCCTCAAACCATAAATTATTTGTCTTCCATAGGTGATAGCAAAGAAAAATTAAGTGCACAAAAATTAAATGGCATAATCAAAAAATAAACGATGGATGAGAGTTAATGTATAAAAATGTATTATATAACAAATCAAAATGATACATGTTACGAAAGCAGAAACTATTACAATCATATACTTGAATTTTTGCCAGCTAAAGAGACTAATTTATAATCATCCTTGGTGAACTTCTTCACATTTAATTTATCTATTTGAGATTACTGACACCGTCCAAATCCATTGAAGTAGCAAGTAGTTGAGTAGAAAAAAGTGAAAGAAATCAAAATAGCATATCAAAGTATGTTTAATATATTGCCAAAAATTCATATTGCGTGTTAAGAATCCATTTAGCAACTAAAAACATTATTGTTGTTATAATAATGGAAAATTGAAAAATTAGTATTACCTGGTTTGTAAAGAACAAGGAATAGAAGCAATGAGATAGGTGAGAAGGAGATGAAATGTACAGGGGTTGTAAGCGACGTTCATATGCGACAGAGAAAGACAAAATTCCACCGGAAAAGGAAACCAAGGAAATAAAATATAAAATGCATTGGCCCTCCCCAGAGAAGAGAATGCGGGAGCACCTCACACGGCCGAACTGAGAACCAATAGAAGAAGCAAAATCAACTATGTTCAAATTCAAAATGTGCCTAAATGTTCCTGTGCCTGTTCGCTGTCCTGCTTCTGTTTTAGATAATAGGTTGAATTTGGTACGTTTGTTTGGAGAGTGAAGCGTCATACAAAAGTAAAGGTTGGTTCAGATCTTTCAATACGTGGTGTAAAAGAGAGTCGTGATAAAGGATCAAATGAAAGAAGGAAGTCCAAAACATGCAGACACAAAAAGTTAACAGGGGAGCTTTGTGGAAATAAAAAAACAAAATTTCTACCTCATGCATATATGGGTAAATATACAAACATGGAAACACACATGTCTAAATTTGTTGCCATCACTGCGAAACTAATTTTAAGTTTTTTTCTAAACGAATCACTAAGGAGAACAGTACATTTAGTTACTATATTTGTAGTGAAAATATTTTATAACCATGCATTTACAAATTGAAAAAACTGCTATATTACAGAGAATCCAAAGGGACTTGCCTGCCTTATTTAGAATATTAACTTTGAGTACAATCGTGTACTGTTTCAGATGTGGAATTTACTTCAAAATAACTTTTAATGCTGGGATGTCATGATATTTCTTGGCTTCTTCTTTTCACCAACTTCCCTTTAGTATGTTCCTAGCAGCCAAATAGGTAGTGCCAATCGCTCACTTCATGTTTTTGCATAAAATTGAAAATGGAAACGTGACCAATGCAATACAACGTAAGTATAAAGATAAGAAATAATGTCATTAAACAGAGGAAGTAGGGCACAACATTCAATTTTATTTGAAATAAGTATGGAACAGAAGAACAATTGCAGAATACTGGGGACTTTGGTAAATATGGCACTATGAGGGTCCGTCTCATTTTGTTTGAACAATCATATAATTGAAAATATAAAGACCCCGTAGCTAAAATGATTTTTGTATATGATGTTTGCCTCATCCAATAAACTTCTAGTAAGAGAAACTCCTAAAAATATTCATCCATCTATGAAACCATATACTCTTATTTGTTAAAGTAACTTTATATGTATTTACATATGTGTGTGTATTTGTGTGTGTGTCAGTTTAAAGCATTACCAATTACATATGATTACCCTTGTGCATTTAGCTTTATGATTAAGATGATGATGTATAGTATAATTTGAATCGTTTTATGTTGACCTAATGACATAAGTTGACCAAAAAAAAAAGTTTTCAAAGCCTTGCAATTTTTTTGTAATTGCAAATTAATATACATGCTTGAAGTCTTTATTCCTTTTGGAAAAGATGATTTGTAATCACACTTCAATATTGAATTCCTAAACAGTCTCTCAAACTATTTCACCAATCATGTATTATTTGGGCAATAAGCAAGGGAGCAGCCTATATATATATATATATATATATATATATATATATATATATATATAGGTTTCAAGTATGACTAAAATTTCGAACTAATACAGCAAGCATCACTAATCCTCCAAGTACGCGCATATATCAATTAGTGCAATTTCCATAAAATTTGAAACCATGCTTGTGGAACTCAAATCATAAACAAAAAAAACACCCGTCAACTAATTTACAACGATAAGAATAATTTCTTGTTTTCAGCCTTTTGTAAAATATCACAAACTAACTCATTCCTTTTTTACTTGCTTTTTGTAAAAATCAAGATTTCACCTCTTTTTTTCTCCCACGTCATTTGAAATGCGTACTAAAGACGCAAAACACAAAATTTATTTTTGAGCCAAACATGCCTTCGGGCTCTTTTTTCTCATTTCAATCTGCAAATTTCACTACAAAAAATCGAGTTGGCCTCAATATGGTTAACCAACCAGTTGTATTTGCAAAAAAATTGAATTAAACTCGTTCAAATATTAAATCCCACATACTTTAAGTATGAATAAGGAAAAAATACACTACGATAAGAATAATTATTAACAAAATATGTTACTCGTTATAAAGGCAAATCTGAAATGAAACAAAACAAACATAAGATAAATAAACTCAGAAAATAAAAAGAAATAAAATACTTTGAGTACAAAATATGTGGTTTGGTATAGTACAATTATGTCCAAAGTCACAAAGAGAATTCGGTGGAACAAAATATCTGACCCATTGCACACATGAGCCATGCCAACAACTTCTTGAAATAATGGTTTATGTCGAGGTATGAGGTTCCGGTCGGAACCCCGGGATTCCGGCCATCCCGGTTCGGTTCCGGCCGGAGGCAGGACGAGACTAGGAAAAAAAAACTCGTCCCGCTTCAAATCAGTGAAGAAGAAAAAGCCAGATCTATGTGGTAGAAACAAGATCAAAAGCAACAAAGTAAACATAAAACCTATCAAATAAAAAAACAGTTACCTCCCACCAAATCGAGCGACATCATAAGCAATTAGCATTTATTGTAATAAATCGAAAGCCTGATTGGGTGGAGGTTGAGTTGAGAGGTGTCTCGTTTAATTTTTTCCTTGTTCTTTTGATCGACGTTGACATTGACGTCGAAAAGATGAAGACGAAAGTTTTTGTTTTTAGAAAAAACGAAAACGAGTGGGATAGGATGGAGAAATGTAGTTTTTGGGTTAGATATGGGGAGAATGATAATTGGGCCTGAAAACATAAAAAAATAAATAATAATAACTGGATCAGCTAAGCTATGTTAAGTTAATTTAGTATTTAATTCTAGTTAATTAGGCTGTTTTGTTTTGGCAATTTAATCTTAAATTATAATATCTAGTTTAATTTTAACGTTATATTTTTAATTTCTATTCAATTTTAGGAATGTTATAGCAAGTTGAACTAATATTATGGGAACTGGAACCGAAACCAAAACTAAAACCGAAACATTCGAAATTTTCAAAATCGACCGAAACCATGAAATTTTCAAATGAGTGAAACCGAGTTCTCGAACCTTGGTTTATGTAACCTACAATACTTTTCAATGAAGAAAAATATCGTTGTTTCTTACAAATATCACCTATTACTATAAGAATAGAATTTTCCTATTAATATGCACCACTTTTTTGATGTTTGCATGTAGGTTTGGTGTTAGTTTACCATAAATTTTCATGGTAAAATTTTCATTAGGAATAGCCAAGTCAAATGAGAGATCTAGGATTAATTATGGCTTAGCATTACACGTTCATATTCTACTGTTAGAACAGAGCCAACAAAGCTAACTTTATTTTTTGAAAATCTGCTAATAATTTACTTATAATTCATTTGCTTAGTGGTTTGTGACAAAAAAGTTATTATTTTGAAGGTCGTAACTATAAAGAAACCCATATGGAAAAAAGCCACTGATGCTACAATTGAGGATTGGATTATGTAAGGCGAAGAAACTAAGACATGAAACTCTTATTTATGAATAAGCCAAGCCGAGTAAAATATCTATAGTCGTATTGAGTCTTCACCCCACATTTTTAGTGGTATGTTAGTTATCGCTTAATATTGAATGATCAAAAAACAAATGCTCAAGTTATTCAAATAGAGTCGAGGAAGATAAATGATTTGTTTGAAGCATATACTAATATTCTACTTATAATCAATTAGGTTTAGTGACAAAAAGGTATATCTTTTAAAGGATCTAGTTACACAAAAAAATCTCATGAGAAGAAGTACATACATGGTGGTTATTGATGGTAAATTAAACATTTGGATGAGCAGCTAAATAAAAAGGAAAAGTTAGTCCCATCAAATGAGAAATAGGAGAATGCATATCAAAGATCAAAGTACTAAGTTACTAAATGCACATGCATAACAAATTGAGAAAAATGCAATGCTAACCGGTTAGAAATCATGAAGCGTAACAAAGACAAAAAATTGGGTGATTCATAAAACTAACAAAAACTTGATCACTATGCAACCATATTATTTAAGATACAGATGGATAATTCAACAAAACAACCCATGTGTGTTTTTTCTTGATCATATTCAAAAAATTTACCAATCTAGATGAATATCATGCTATCTTTTCTTCCAAATTTAAGTTTTCGGACAACCGTGGCTAGTTTCAGGTGATTTCATGGCTAGTGAACTGAACATGAAGCTGGTTTTTAAAATGACGAAAACATTGCCGTTTTCTTACAAAAATAGGTTGTTTTAAACATTTTTGCAATAAAACGGCAAAATCGTTGCCGTTTTATTGCAAATTAAATAAAACGGAAAAGATAATAAAACGGTGAAGTCTTTGTCGTTTCATTTATTGGTAATTTAAAAAAAAAAAAAAATTGGATTTGTGGTTGGTTTTTCCTTTTCTGGGTGGAGAGCTCGTTCGCTCAGTGTAAAAGAAAGAGAGAATGACTGAACAGATCTATTATTGGGAATGATCTTATAGAACTCTCCCTTTAGGAGTCAAATGTTCTCCATATTTTAAGTGCAAATTAAATTTGAGTAAGGGTTTTTTTTAATGGAACATCGAGTGTCAATATTGCTCGTTTTTTTAATGGAACATCGAGTGTCAATATTGCTCTTTCTGGCAACTCCTTATCCTTGCAGTCAGTTCAATTCCTTCAAAGATCAATGTGCATCAATTCACCAAACGCTTCAATAAGATCAAACTCACAAACAAACCTTAAAATATAATCAAAGATACATAATTATATATTTACATATACCTATATACATATATATTATGCCAGCATAAGGAAAAATACGGTTGATAGACAAAGACTCGGATTTTTAATTAAAGGACGTATTAAATACTTTTGTTATACAGAAAAATGGGAATATTAAGATTATATTAACAAGAAAGTAATTTGAAATACAACATCTCCACATAGTAATGACGTTGTGGAAGTTATAATGATGTACTGTAATATTACTGTGTACACAATTGATAGTACATAGTAATGATGGATCTTATAATTATCATAGTAATGATTCATAAACATTTTTTACCTATTGTAGTAGTATATACAGATACACTACAGTTATACACTAAGGATGTGTACATATATTAATGCATTAAGATCCTTAACTTTGATTTTATTCACATATTAGTATTGTAACATACTAATTTGGAGTGTTACGTGAATTTGCTTGGAGTGGTGGTTCTGTATATTATTTCATGCCGTTGATTCACTAATTCTTGCAGTGGGTTCATCAAGTCAAGCTATTGATTCATTGATTCTTGTAGTAGGTATAATATTTCTAGTAGCTATAATGTGAAATTTAATTATTGATTATTGCAGCAGCTTGCTATTAATTAGGAAATTCTCTTAGTATCAAAAAACTATCGATGTCAAGGTACGGCTGAACTCCAACAACACCATATTAAATGGCAGTACGATAATTGCACAGTTTAACCATTGACTCTAACCAACACTGACAGTGATGGTTGGAAAAAAGAACTAGCTGTTAAGGAACGATATGGTAAAGGCTAGCTTAAATGGTAGCGCATGTCGCACCGTGTACACCCATACTTGATTTAAAACTTCAGCCACATATCTATCTTCTATATTTTATATACTTAAGTTTTAATATTAAAGAGTTGATGATAATAGTTAATGCAAGCAAGGTCATAGGTTAACTATCATGATCAGGATCTTTTGTTGAATATTCAAATAACTAAAAAACCTCATAACAGATTATCAAATAGTCATGACAAAATAGTTGATATTTGATACTGTAATAATTCATACAAAAATAGTAAGGTATTGAAATAAATTAATATTTAAATGATGATGCTAATCCAAATGAGTAGCACTAATTTTATTAATTTCAACAACCAAACCTTGTTAAAATGATTTTCATTTTCAAGTCATTTCAAAACCAGTTTCAGTTTCAAACCATTTATTTCAGAACAATTTCAATTTTGTTAGCATTTTTACTCAAATTGAATCGAATGTCAAAACCAGTTTCAACCATGTTTCAGATTAGGTTAAGACCTCTAAAACTTGTTAGATTCTCTGAAAGTTAAAATTAATTTCAGTCGTATTTGAAAAATAAAAAAAATGAAACCAAACTTAAAAGTTTAACAAACTTAAATCCTCATCAACTAACATTGAACCATGTTGCAACAAATTAAAAATTCATCAAACTCAAACAGCAAAGTTAAGCAACCCAAATCCATCAAACCTAAACCCAAAGTAATCAAACCGACGGTAATAAGCCAAATTCAATGACAAACTACCCAATTTCAAAAAAAATGGATTACCAAATGATCGACCAAAGAGACGGAGGCATACAGAGAGATTGAGGCATCAAGCTCTATTAGAGCTTTGAGGCGGCTGAATAAGGTAACAAAGTTGGAGCTTGGAGGTCGTGGTGACGAGTTTGCTAGTGTTAGGGCTGCATTTCGTGAAGCATGAAGCTACCGATTGTTAAGAAGATTACGAAGGCTACTTCTATTACGACCCCAGCAAAAGCTTTTCAAAACCCCAACACACACCCCAACCCACCCCAACCCCAAACCCCCCCCCCCCCCCCCCCCCCAAAAAAAACACACACACTAAACCAAGTAAATTTTGTATAGACCAAAATAACCTTTGTAGTTCATGTTCAAAACAATAACGATGCACTTAATAATCACAAAATAAGCAGCTTACATGTCTTGTAATGTTATAATATATGTATATTATGAAGTGACAATGCATATAAAGTATCTTTAGAAGTGATATGTACCACTCTAGAAGCGGTGTTTATAAAATATCCTCAGAAGTGATATTATATCATCGTATAGCACTATAAAAGAATTGCCTATAAAATATTGTCAAATGTGATAATAAATTATCCAAAATTCAATCGTCTATTGTCATGGACTCGTAGCTCCATTAGACAAATAGTGATATGTAACCTTTAACTTTTCAGAACTTACGATGAATCAAATATTATATGCATAACTATTCTTGAAGAAATATCTTTAGATATGCTCCTGAAGAGATAATCTATATGTCATATCGTAATTTTCACTAAAGCTATATAAATACGGTCTTGAACAAATCGGTATGTGCAACCATTATAATTTCTTATTTTTATAACATTTCAAGGGTCCATAAGATACTCTTATTTATGTTGTAAATGTATCTATTTTACTGAACTCTCTAGAGGAGATGTTTATATATAATTATAATTATATATATATATATATATATAATTATAATTATATATATATATATATATATATATATATCTAGAAGAGAAAGTTCACTCCAGAAGTGGTGATACTAATATATCTCTAGAAGAGATTTATAAATTTGAAAATGATAACATATCTCTAGAAGAGGTTTATTCATATATTTGGTAATTTTATTAAACCAAATAAGTGTACATAAATTTGATTATAAAGGATCCTAATTTAGCTTAGATTAGATCCTAAAAGTTTGAGAGCTAAGAGGAAATCTGTATCTGTAACATTCCAAGTATCTAGAAGATACTATTATTATTTTTGCTGTAAATTTTGTTTTACAGAACTCTCAATAGAGATGTGTAGAAATCTCTATATGCAATTAAAAATTACTCCTTGATAAGTAATCATAATTAGTGTTCAAAACTGATATTTGAGATATAATTGAGGAATAAAACTTAACAACTTGAAGTTGTGTGTATATTTTGTTCGAACCAGAAGTTCGATATGGTTTCAAACCAAATGTTTTGAACATTATCATGCGGTTTTGACAGGTGTGCATTGACATTGATTTATAAATAGAAATTAATAGTTTTGATCCTTGTAATAGTTTGTTCCAAAAATCACTAATTCAAATGAGAAAGAATATGAAAATTTTACAATATACATGTGATATGTGGACGCACATATACATCCATATATGTAAATATTTAGCTAACAACCTGAAGTTTGTTATAAGCTATTATTTAGTGATTATGCATAGATATTATTTAGTGATTTAAAATTCAATCAACATAAATGCTGAATGACCTGAAGTCATGTATGTATTCAAATGATCTACACAATAAGTAAATTCCTCCAATAGCTTAGATCAATGAATGAGAACAAACTCTAATAATCAATATCAATTGAATGCATCTTATCAACTGAATGGATGTATGTGCAAGATAATAATGATAGGGAGCAATTGTTATGGACGTTTTAAAAGAAACAACTTCTAGCAACCATGTGAGCATCCAAGATTTTGAAGACGCATATTCAAGGGGGAGTGTTATAATATATGTAAATATATATAAGTGAATATGCTTTTGCGTTTTTCTATTAGTCCCACATCATGGGATATGTTCCATCTCATGCTCCAATGCCTATATATAAAGGAACCTGTGTAATGTAATTATATGAATCAATCTGATATAACCAATCTCTGAATGAATAAAATATCTCCATTCTTTTACTCTAATGGCTTCTGCTCTTATTTCTTTATAACATATTCTTATTTGTTTATAACATGTAACCATTTTTACAAATAACGACAAAATATGCTTTCATGAATCAGAAAATTATAACACAAATTTTGAGTAGGGAAAAAAATTACAAAATGACATAAAGAATAAACAACCTAATCGTAAAAAAATACCAAAATGATAAAAGCTCACAAATTAGTAAGCATCGAACATCTTAAACAACCTGAGTAGAAAAAACATATCAAAATGAGCAGAAAAAACATATCAAAATGACAAAAACTCACGTCATAGCAAATTAAGTTTGGGGGAGAGCCATTGTACTTGATTTATTACCATTGAGAGTCTGAGACTAATGTTGGTAACTCATTCTCAAAACATGTCATCTCAAGCTATACTCTAAAAGGTTTTCAAACTAAAAGTCAGTCCAACTAGTGCACAAATTGACTGCGCTATCACCATAACACCGTAATTATTATTGTTGACACAAAGAAGTTGACAAGGCTGAGAATAACTTATTTGAACTAAGATTTAAAATTTCAAAAATGATTTAATTGATTGAATCTCAAATTAAATAGAACATACAAATTAAATGGAATAAATTGAAAACTGGAAAAAAGTTAGTGAAAAATGTAGAGGGGAGAAAAGAAAAGGGAGTAGGTTATTGAAGGTAAAATTAATATTAAAAGGAAGGTTATAATTGGTATAAAAGGGGTCTCAAGAGCAATTTGTGGGGTTTACTAATTTTATAGAAATGGACGTGGTATGTAAAGAAAAACACAGGATGCTAATAGATTATGCCGATTATGAATTCCTAGCGGGGTCACGTGACCTCACTAGGTTGTATGTGGCTCCGCTACTACATCGAAAGTGAGGCGAGCAGCAACGTCGTCGAGAGGGAGGAGCGTGGAAGACGAAGTGAGCATTGTAAATTTTGGGGAAAGTATGATTAGGGTGATTTTGAGTGGGAAAAGATTAGGCAAATTCAATTTGGGTTAGTTTTGTTCTCATGCTCTTTCCTCCTTCACGTCAAATTCCACTTTTTCTCCTTCAACAGCTTTGACGTTGTTTAATCACGAACCACGCTCGATTCGAAATAGCTTGTTACACAAATCTCACTTGGTCCGAACTAGATTGTTACACAAACCTCGTTCGGTCCAAACTAGATTTTACACGAACCTCGATTAGATCGAGCGAGGCTTTTACATAAGTATCGCTTTTTTAGATCTTTTGTACGTAATTATTTCTTTTAAAGATAATCTAATGTGGTTCAAAAATAAGAGCAATTTTGGAAAACCTGAAAATTGATGAAATAGTGGGGTGTGAAAGGAAGAAAACGATGTGTAAATAGAATCAACCTTCAATTTGAACATTCTAACTTGCTGAGTTGGCCCCTCTTTTTAAAAAAATTAAAGCATGCCTTGATCATCTTTGTTTAAATTTATGTTTTTTTTCTATCCACCAGGTACCACGCAGCGTGATACTCCAATGGCACCGCGCAGTGGCCCTACGTGGCGCCTTGTGCCTTTAGGGTACCACATAGTGGTCTACGTGGTGCCCTACTTACATGGTGACTTCAGGGCACCACGTAGAGCTACTGTGTGAAAGGGTATTTTTGGATTTTTTTTGACAGGTTACAACTCAACAAAATGAGAGGTGTTTTTGGGTTTAAATGGAATTTGCCAAAAAAATATTAGGAAAAACGGGAATGAAATTGTTGCCACGTGGTTTGGAGGATTAGGGCTCATGTTATATCTATTATAAAAACATTTCGTTATATTTATTTAGCTTTTGAAATATAAAAAACAGCGCTTTGTATTAAAAGGCCACGATCAACGGTTGTTAAAAGTAAATTTTCCTATAGTGAAGTAAAATTTAATTCAATTTAAAGCACATATTACAACATCATACAAGATAAAGATTGATAAGAAACACTTGTATATTCTAGGTCAAGAAGTTGATATGTTGTGTGAGTCGAGAGGTTGTGCGTAATATTCGTTCGTGAGGAATATTGTATATACCACCCTAAAGGAGTTTGGGATCGGCCAACATTGGTTGACTAATTTATGTTATAAACTTAAATTTTCGTAAACTCAAAACTATGTCGGTTTTATAAATATGTAAAGACGGTTCATAAAATGTTTAAGAATACATGTTGTTCCAAGAAATGTCAACTTCATGTCGAATGAATTTCTTTTAAAAGTTATTGGTAGTGAAATGAATTCGAATGTGATCCAAATATAAAACTGATTACGTAAGATGAAATGAAATTACTAGCCAAAATATACACGACTCTTTAAAATGTCTAACAAAAACTCTCGCACATTGAAATGAATCTATAAGTTTCATATCAACATTGAGGAAAGAAATTCCTCAATTTTCACTAAGCCATAAAGACTATTGACTCTGCCATATTACATGATGCATGAATCTAGAATGAATTCCAAGTGCATTATCAAAATATAATTTTGATAGCTGTACCTGAAGAGATGTAATCCATCGACAGCGAATGTGTCTTCGAGAAAAAGATCAATGCGATTGGAGTATAGTAAGCAACATTAATAAGAATAACATCGTAAATTTTAATTGTTGAAATTAATGTAAAAGATCTGTCATTTGAATACTTAAATTAATTTGAATTTTACTCACAAAATTATCATCCAATGTGATTTTGAGTTTTTGTACATATTTGTTAACACAAAAATTATAAATAATGATCTAAATAGACCATTTACATATAACAACCAAAATGTCTCAAAGTCGATAGGAGAGATACCAAGTTTGTGGATTTATGACAAGATCAAAGAATTAATATGAAAGTATCATTATATAAGATCAGATTTGAGCAAATAGTTCGAAAGAGAAATCAAGCATTTTGATTTTCGGTTAAAATGCTGATGAAACGTGTGTTTATAAGGAGCAATTTTAAATGGTACTAAGATATTTCTAAAACTACAAATAACCAACAAACATATTATTGTTAACGATGTATCCGTGTTAAGATCAATTTAAGTTTGGTTGATAAGAAAATGATATCTTTTATAATCAATATAATGAAATGTTGGGAACGTCCCAAACAATATAAATAGACAAAATATTAGTATATTTAATGTGAAGCATATAAGATGAGTTTCTTATGCATTGGTGATAAGAACAATCATATATGTTGTGTTTTCTACTATATCACTTTTCATTTAATTGAGTTAGTGGTATGTCCAAGGGGAATTATGTAATTTGTTTTATATATCCAACTCGATAACCAATTTTGTTCATAGTAAAAGTGTTTGATTTCAATAATATAATTTATTATATTGTGATATAATTAAATAATTTATTTAAATTATATTAAATAGAAAATCCTTAAATGATATGTTATGTGATAGCAATTACAATGTATTGTAATCATAAAAAAATTTATTACATTGAAAAATAACATATTGTTTTACATTTAAACCTTATTTAAATTAAAGGATTTGAAATTTATTAATTCAAAACCACTTAATATTGCTAGTCAAGATGTTTCGAGAAAGGATAAAGATTCGTCCGTTGAGACTTGAGTACGTAACGCTCTCCAAATATTTGACAGTTTATTACTCTTGGCCGTTGGAGGCACCAAGATGATACATACCATGGTTATTGAATAATTATTAAATGGCTCACTTGAAAGTTCTATATTAGTTGAAATAACTAATCAAATAAACAATCTCGAATTGATGATGTTACACAATTCCCTCGACTTGAAAATACCATGGAACTTTAATGTAGATATTGCGCTTTGATTATAGTTAAATCATGTCATGGCGGTCCATCGAGCGCTTTTAGTTAGGTCTAAGTTAAAACATTGGAAGTGAAATAATATTCAATAGGGAATTTTTTTTCCCTCAATTATGTAAGGTTAGCATCATCGTCAACTGTAGTCAACTCAAAGTTTAAGTCTTTGGCTAGAGCAGTACTGTAATACCCCATAAAATTTATAAATATTTTAATTGAATATTGTAAAATGATAATGTTGAAATAATTAAAACTACTGAATTAATTTAATTAATAAAATATAAAAAGGGGAAAAATGGTCATTTGTAAGACTTCAGAATTTGACAACGAAATTAGCGTCATTGGAACCGGCTATTTTTTTTATTCATGTAGTATATTAATTTTCCTTGTTTGGAGTCTATGCGGAGGAGCTGTGGTCGAAAACCTCGTCGAGTCGAGTGGGCGCCAAAGGATTTGAATTTGAATTTGAAATATGGCGGATAATTGTTTCCCTCTAATCACTTGAGAAAGAAAAGTGCATATATTTCTTTTAAAAACCACCCACCCTAACACTTCTTCTTTTACCTTCATCTTCCTCTCAATCAACCAAGAATTAATCTCAAATTTCTCATTCAAAACTCCACCGAAATGAATGAGACTAAAAGTGTAACGACCCGTAAATTTTGGTAAATAAATTTGGTTAAATTATTAAGATTTTGTAACTAAATTTGGAAGAAATAAAAATTTTATAACCTATATTGAAGTAAATGTTAAGAATGTAATTTAGCAATGGTTATAAAAATTTAATTTTGACAATTGAAGGGAGATCCCATTTATGAATAGTGTAAGTTGTTACATTTGGTTATACAATATAAAATGAGAAAATGAAAGTAACTGTTGGATTAACCAATGCAATAATTTATTTATTAAAAGTAACTGCATGTAATTTAGGCTATAAAGTTAGTCAAAGCTGAATTTTGTATAAATTGTAATAACAATAAATAAAAGTTTACGTTAATGTTAATTAAGGGATATTTGGAAATAATGTAACGGTATTCATAGTAGAACAAGTTGTTGAATTAAAGAAAGGGAAGAAAAGATTTATTAATAAAAACTTAATAAATTTTTTAGAAGTTATAACGAAGCAAATCTTAGAAATTTAAGTGTAGCAATTGAAATTAAGATTTACAAATTCAAAATGAAATGGCAATTAATTAAAATTATGAAAATTGTCATACTTGATTATAAGTTTAATATAGGAAACAAACATGAATATTGAATTAACCAATGAAACGTTATAATCAGAGGTAGTTAAATAAATTCAATATTATGTAAGATATTTTAGTAATTGGTTGGAAATATAAACTTAAGTAAAATTGAAATGCTACTAATTTAATATAATAAGAAGGTAAGTAATATAAATAAATGATCGTAAACTTTAGTAAATGAATTAATGTGCAAAGGAATTGAATTAAACATGAATAACATGAATAACATGAATATTAATAAATGAAATTATGTAATAATTGATAAATGATGGCATTAATGAATGAAATAAGGTTTGTTAGTAATAAAGGGATAATTAAAATAAACATTGAACCAATGAATAAAAGAAAAGGTTGTAAGAAGTAAAATGTAAAGTAAAAGGATAGAATATAAGTGAATGAAATTAGTAGTATGGAAATAAATGCCAACATTGATTGTAAGAAATAAAGGCCTATTTATGTGACTAAGAGTAACGGTAATGTTTATTTAGGTTACCTATTTAATTAGTTTGTTAATTGGAATTTGAAATAAATTGTAATAAATGCAAATAAATGTTATAGTTGTGTGGAATGTAATACAATGGTTAGGAGTGTTAGAATGGATATATTAAAGTAATGAATGGGAAAAACAAGGAAACTAAGTTATATAGTGGTATTGAAGTTAATAAAAGATTTGAATTAAACGAATAAATTGATATATGTTTATTTCTTTGGTATGTGCATAAAATTTGGAAATCAAATTGCAATTTAAGGAAATTAGGTAGTACGTTATTTGGAAATAAATTGAATAAATACATTAGGGAAATGTAATATAATTCACTGTTATTTATACCCATAAAATATTTATTTATTGAATAGCTTGATTTTGAAATCAATAAACGGATTTATTGAGATTTCAATTTATAAATTAATAACATTTAATGTGGAATCAAGTACAATTAATTGACTTAATTTATGCAGATATGGTAGATGTGATTTGTCATTAAAAATGGTTAATGTTATAAGATGTAGTTAATGCTAATCCTATTTATAATATGAAAAATTGGCTGATTTAAGGAATAGAAAGCAAGATTTATTTATTTAGTTGAGGAAAAATTTCAATATTTAAATTTATTGCGAATAAATGAAATTTAACATTTAAATTATTCGTTGATTGAAATTTAGATGAAATTTGGAGATAGTTATATAATAAGTAGGAATCCAATGTTAGTTTCATCTATTTGATACTAATAGGTAGAATAATAGAATGAAAATTTAATTCATTGGAATTATTGAAATTATTTTATAATCTCTGAATTTAATGAAATTGAAAATTAAACGCTGGACTTTGATAAATTTATCAACTATATATTGACATATAAATTGTTTAAATTAATGTAAATGATTAAATAAATTTAAAGGGGTAAAAATTGTTAATTATAGAAATGAAATTAAAAATTTGATTTAATTGATTTATTTTAAATTTATTTAATTAACTAAAAATTAGCCATTTTGGTCACGAACTCGGATTTCGACGAAAGCAGTTTCATCGGATCCGTAACGGTGAATTATTATAGAAATTCAAGTTTCGTATCGATCGTACTTGTCGTTTGATTGTACAGGCTTGAAACGCCTTGAAATAAATGAAATTGAAATCAATTTGAAATCGATTTGAAAACATTGTTTTTAGCATAACTTCTTCATACGATGCAATTTGAATCTGAAACCTTTTCCATTGCGTTTAAAATATTTTAAAATATCTATTTTGATATATTGGTTGACCCAATTTCGTTCCGGGGTCAGAACGGGCTTTTTGAGCCACTTTGGCGTTAGCGCGTATGTCTGTTTATCCATCTATTCTATTTTCAAATCTGCCTATAAATATCCTCTTATAAACCCTAGCCTCCCTAATTCTCATTTGTCTGTACGTACATCTCAACTCTCTCCTCCTCAATGACAGACAAACAAACCCTAGATCCAAACACAATCACAAATCAAATCAAAAGCTAAAATTTTAAAGTCCTCGGAAAAATTAAAAAAAAAATATATGTTGAAGCTCTCGACTAGCGTAATTCACTGGTGGTGTTCGTTTTTTGTTTTGGTTCATCGTTTGATCAGAAAAATCAAAGAATTTTCGACCGTTCATCGCTCGACGATGAACTTCGTCGGACGGGGAAACCCTTTCTAGGTTTTGTAGAGAGAACCGATAGAAGCTCATCGGCGTGGTTTGTTTGGTGAATTAACGGTCGAATCGTTGGGAAATTGCGAATTAGGGTCCGAAATCTATGGGTTCGCGGCAGCGGCGGCGTTATAGGGCGTCGGTCCTTGGCCATCGAGGCGGCCATGGGTGGAGGCTCGGGTGGAGGTAACGGCGTGGCGTACGGAGGTGTGTAGCGGCAGTAATCGGTGGTCAAAAGGGTGGTCAAAGGCTCGCTGTTAGTTCGATTTGTACGTGATGCGTGCGTTCCTGAGCTGTTGCGTGTGAAAGATGCTTCAGGTTAGTGATGACGTGGACTTGGGTATATTTTGTTCTCATTTTCTTTTAGTTTTATAAATGTTTTCAATCGCATTTATCGTCATAACTTGTGCATACGATATCTGATTTATGCGCGGTTTCTTTTGTTAGGATCATATTGAAATTTCGGATTTGATGACGCTGGTTTGGACGAATTCTGAGACGGTCAAATTTTTGGGTTTAAATTGGATTTAAATTCAATTTAAATTCAGAAGGTGAGTGTTTTAACCCACTCACAACTTCTAAAATTTCTTATGTTTGTTAAATTGATATATGATGTGATTTTAAATTTATTTATGGTTGTTTGGCATATTTTTAATTATCATCTCAGTTAAATTGCATTTTATTCAAATTAAATTGTTATTTAATTTTATTCTTGCATATAAACCGACAGTTAAATTTATTTAGTATTTCATATAAATTTCTAGTTAAATTTATTTATTATTGCATATAAACTGCCAGTTCAACAGTTTTAATTTATTTTTGGTTATAAACTGCTAGTTAATACTTGTTGTTTATTATCCGTTCTATAGTGATGTTATTGTTTATAATGGATGATGATTGTTATCGATGGTTAATGATTGATATTGGATGAATGGATGCTGTATTTTATATGGTTATAAACTGCAAGTTATTATGCATTTTCATCTCATCGGGATTGCGGTTTGAAATGATATATAACCGTAATTTTTATTTTTTTAAATTACAGATTGAAATGATAAATATCCGTATCACTTGACCAGAGGATAGAAAATTTTATACAGACACCGTGGCCTATATATAAAACTACTTTAAAATGATTTCTATGGTTTGGAAAGGAATACATTGTTTATTAAATATTAATTTTGATGATATGTAAATATTATTTTATATATATATATAGTTAAATTCTTGAAATTAAGCTATGTATAAAATTACTTGATAAAAATATGTTAATAATGGAGTTTGATGGTTTGTATTATATAGGTAAGTACCTATTTAAAGTATTATATATATAGAGTTTTAAATGACTTAAATGAAATTTAAGTTGGAAGATAAATAAGATATTGGTTTAAATTGAATTATTTAAGATTTGAACTTGAACAAATTGATTTGGAATTCAAATATAAGTTGACATTTTAAAGGGGTTAATTCTTATGACTTGATTTGGTTTAAAGTGTTTAAATGAATATAAAGTTGAGATAAATGAATATATCAAGTTAAATAAAATAAAAATATATCCAGTTGTTGAAGTTAAAAGTTTTACTTAAATTTTTGGATTTTTAAAGTAAACATTTCAAATCTAAATAATAGTAAGTAAATTTGATATATGGAATTATCAAAAGAATTAGTTTTGAAATGGTGGAATATTTAAAGCTTTGAAATATTTGGAAAATTAAAATGGTTTATTTGGAGGTTCAAATCAGTATTTGGAATCTATTTGGGAAATCAAAGAAATTATATTTATTTTATATAGTACTTTTAATATTTAAACCATTTAAGTGTTAGAAATTTTGTTTCGGAGCTTTGGGGTTTAAGATATATATATTTGAAAATATTATGATTTTGGAAAAAGGGATATTTATAAATAAAAAATGATATCATATTGATTTGGGGTTTTTTAAATATAAATGATATCGTAATTATATGGTTTTGAAAAGGATAATATATTCTGGTTTTAAAGTATAAACTATTTTGAAAAGACCGCGGTAGATCGGAAGTTGTCATACTCTCTGCAAACTCCGAAAACCACTTTAACAACCGTGTACGCGGTGGAGATTCCAGAATGAAGTAGGATGGTGGCGGCGGTTCCTTTAAGGTAAATACGTGGAACCAACTCCCGTGAGTTGGCATAAGGTGGCCAAAACAAGAGCGATCAACGGGTTAATTGAGGTAGCACTTTTGGTCGGACACATCCCTTCGATATTCTACTCTGACTTTGGTTTTATTCGGTGGCCACTTTTGATTTTTTTTATTTGGGGGTGTGGCTCGAGGTGGGCGGTAGCTGCGGTTACGTGTTACCACCGACCCGAAAGCGTAATTGGTATATCTACCCTGGCATTGCATAGTTGTGCCGTGTCACATATCCTATCGCGCCTTGTACGAGTTTGGTTTTCTCCCGTAGCCCGTGTGGTATCCTCTGGTGGCTTCCCGATCAGGAGGGACTATGATGTTGGATGGACTACTGGGACTATTACATGTTAAGGGCTATATAAGTAACCCCTTAATGCTAAGAAAAAAGAAAGTTTATTTTACAATTAGACACCATTATAATAGCGAAATATACTACATAGTAAATAGTTTAACGGATCCTTAGGAGATGTGAATCCCGAGCATCTCTTAAGTTATTGCACTCATATTTATTTCTGTTAATTTAACTTACATAAGATCTTTTAGTTCTGACTCGAGTGTTTTGTCTTTCCAATTCGCTCAGGTCAGTCTGAGCATTTCAGGTTTTCGAAGACTTTAGCTCTGGAGGATGAAAACGGAGATTTATATTATTATTATTATTTATATTAGTCCACTATACTCATACTGTTCCGCTGCATTGTTATTGGTATGTGTAACTCTGATAAATGTTGTAAATAAAATCGAATATTTTGTAAAACCGCTTTATAAATTGTATATTTGATTATTATAATTTATCCTTCCGCTGTGAGGATTTATTTTGTTTTATTTTATTCTTGTTTTTCTTTTTTACCCCATAACAATCCGCCCTTCCGTATGGTTTGAATTGGCACATGAGTCGATTTAAAGCATGCGAAAAGGCGGGATGTTACAAAAAGCGTTGTGAAGCTAATGGACAAGAATACTACCAGCAATGATTTGAAGGTAGAAATCCGATGAGAGTAGTTGTAACGGCCCCGTCAGCAAGGATCTGGATAGTAATTGGCATTTAAGAGAGTGATTCATTATTTCCTCCCTATACAACGCAGTTATAACATTACACATATGACATGTGGCTGTAGTAGAGGAGACAAACACATATTATAGGTTAAATTTGGATCTAAAAAGGATTTACGAGGGATTTGAATGATAATAGCACTTAGAAACTAGGTTTTCATATAATCATATAAATTTGAAGAAATTATACCGAACTAATGAAATAAAGTAATGAAATGGACTTAGAAACTTAAAGCTAGAGATAGACACGTTCTTAGATGATCAAAGGCAAAACAGAGGCGACCAAAGGGCGAAAAAGATGGTGAAAATGCCAAAATTCTAAAATCTGGAAACTACAAAAATAACGTGCATTCGTGCACCGGTCTATGCCAACCGGTCTATCGGTGCACTATTGTTCTACCAGTCTGAAACCCTAAAGGGCTTATATAAATAAACGATGAATGATTCGTTTCTTTATTCTTTTATATTTTGGAAGGTGCTATGAGATTAGTGACGAGATGGATGACGACGTTACAAGGTGAATGAATATATGTGATGATTGTTTTCTGTTTGCAGGAGTTATATATGTTGGTGCAATATTGAAATATGATATGATGATGAACACACACGTAAAAGAATCTGAGGCATAAGTGAACAGCCCAAAATGTATATGCGGATATGAATACGGCCCTATAATGTTGGTAGGTGGTCAAAGCATGATGATGTTCTCCTCTGTAGTGCTTCAGCGGGCTAGGTGGGTAAGGTGGATGTTAAGCGACCATGTAGGCTATGGGTAGACCAGGGTGTTAGTCTACTTAGGTAGCACGAGGGTAACAGGCTTTTTGTAGGCTACGGGTGGTCTTAGGAAGTGTGTCCTATACACGACTATGTGATGGCGGACAACAGGTGAGAAAGCCCTACCTCTATACTCATACTATCCAAGAGTATTACTAGGTAATATTGTCTGATAATACGAAGAATGAGGTTATATGGGGTATACACGTGAATATTCCCTTGGACTAACACTAGTATGTATTAAAACATCAAATAAATATCTCACATATACGACATAATATCAATACAAAATAATAAATATGTGTACTCCGAGATAAAACAATACACAATATACAGTAAATAAAGAGCAAAATAGAGTCTGAATCGTAGTATAACATAACATATATAATATAATAATGCAATAAAAGATACAACTAAACTCAAATGTCAACCATATCAATGTAATATGATAATCAATTAATATATAGCTTAGTGTCAAACAGATACGGTGAATCAATGTTATACAAGTATTATATAACAATCCTAATATAGACCCTTCTAAGCCCAATGAAACAAATGTTGGTCATGCTGACTTTGTACCTGAATTACCTCGGATTGACCCGAGTATTACATAAATAAAAAATGGATCGGACTATGTCTAACCAATGATCCAAAAGTGTAGGACAGTGTAAGTAGGGAATAATAACATGATAACACGACCAAAGAAACTCAACTAATCAGTCGACGACAATATATGTATATAAATATAGTAATGTATGCCTGGAATATATGTAGAATACTATGAATAATCATCTAGGCATCACGTCTAATAAATAACTCAAAATGATATGAAACAACCAGCTTTGATACCAAAGGATATCATCACCCATATAGAAACACATCAAATCAGAAATCTCAAAATCAACACAAATGAGTGAATCATATATCCATAAATCGCCATCAAATCCAGAAAACATCAATAAAGGAGATATCACCAAGTATAATCAGGCTAGCACGAAGCAGTGTCTGAATATATCTCCCAATCTCGATAAAACATCATTATCAATACATATGTATAAGGTTTGAT
Source organism: Allium cepa (assembly GCA_030765085.1). Taxonomy (NCBI): domain Eukaryota; kingdom Viridiplantae; phylum Streptophyta; class Magnoliopsida; order Asparagales; family Amaryllidaceae; genus Allium; species Allium cepa. The sequence goes on from CM060935.1 coordinate 69,414,378, forward strand.
AGAATTCCTATTAAATATATAAATGAGAATCTACTATACTCTGATCATATATCATAGGTATAATCTCATCTCCCCGTATTTATAATATCAGAAAATATCACGATGAGATATGACTATACGACAGACACGAAGTCCCAAGTAAAGTCATACATATAACACTATGTGGGTCATTAAACTCATATCTATACTCTAGTGAGTTGTACCAATTGTATATGCCAATCTACTGCTCCTTTGTTACCATAAGGGAGACTGATAGCACTAAGCAAGCTTTAGAGACACATAGTCTCTATAGTCTTTAGTTACCTCAACAGTCAACGTGACATGTATCCACCTGTATGCTTGTCAACACGAGGACTCTTAAGTCACGACATTACTTTTGCCCTTATAAGTAATAGACTACTCGCCTAGGTGGCACAAAGGCAAATGTAAGCATTGGCGTAGCACAACGCTATATACTATAGTGTCATAGATCTGGGGTGCGATCCTACGATCAGGGCGCTAGGATGGATTTTAGCCATCTAGTCCTCTCCAACAAACATAATAGGAGTACAACGTAATAATGTCATATTGAACCAATACATATTGACATGAAAACTTGGTAATAGTTAGGCACAGATCCACCCTCGCTATATAGGCACAGAGCCTTACATCATTACGTATCACCTCACACTATCCACTCTATTTTTTTTTACGTGAGTGTCATCTACGTACAATGAATAGCCGAATAGATATCACAACAGCGTCTCATACCATTGTGTAATACTCAAACATTTATTCACTGTTTATAATCTACATTCAATCTACTCAATATTCAAATATCCAAAGAAATATTATTGAAAGTCTCATACCAGACAATATTATAGCTTTGTTTATATTTCTCATTACATGGAATTAACCATCCTAAAATCACGAAGGATGTTGTCACCGTATCATCTCAAATCATCAATCAAACTCATATCAACGGTGAATCACTCATATCATCGGAATCAATATAGAGAAGATGAGAAATCAAAAAACTTAGAAAACTGATATAAGATAGAGTATTCTAAAATAAACAAATATATACACTTATATATTAGACAAATTAATATTTAATAATAAATTCTTCATAACTTCTAATCTTATATAACAAAATAAATACTTAGGAATGAATAATATTTGTATATATTCTAGAATTAAATAAATACCTAACTAAACTAAAATATAATATACATAATATAAATAATAATAATTTTCTTAATCTTTTATAAAATTAATTAATAATTAAGCTTTCACTAATAACATTTAAAACTCAATTCTTTTATTTTAAATTCACGACATAGTTTGTAAACTAAATGTTACTTATAGGAATTCTTTCATAATTTACTATGATTAAATAATATTTTAAATAATTACTAACATCCAAATTAATTTAATTTATTCAAATCAATAATTGCACTTTTAAGACTTTAATTACAAACAGACACTTTTAAGACTTTAATTAAAGCAACACGTCGGCTATTTGTGTCAAAATGCTTCCAACCAGATGATAATAAGTGTTTGAATCAGAGTCACCTATAGCAAGTCAGGTCATCTACCCGAGTTAAATCCCCTATAACCAATGTAAAAACCTTAAATCTGCAATAAATAGAGGACCACGTGCTACTAAAAAGGGGCTAGCTACCAATTCTCTAACATTCTGCAATCATTCAATATTCTTTACTCCTTTTAGAAAAGCTTCAATTAAAAGTTCATTAATAGCAGATTTATTATCTGATGTACGTGTATACAAAGTTGAGGAATAAAAAGCTCATGACAAGTCTTCAAAGTGGACGTAGGGATCTCGGTCTCGAACCACTATAAATCTCGTGTCTCCTTTATCTTTCGGCACTTATTTTATGTTTAAGTTTCAGCATTTACTTAATTTACCTTCATCTTCTCGGAATAAGCTTTCGAGAACTTTGGGGTATAGGTTGCGAAAAATCTAACATTTTTGGCGCTAGAAGGGGGTCTCGAACCTCCGTTCTTCTCCAATCCAACAAGTTCCAACCTTTCAACCAAATATGAAGTCAAAGTTTTCCATTTGAAAGGGCTCCCCTACCCAGGATAAGGAAGTTGAAGAACTGCCTATGAATGATGGGAAGTAGGAAAACTAGTCGAATCAAATTGTACTAAAAAGCTACCATCCTCGTCCTTTCCGAAAGCGAGTTCCTCCAGATGATGCTAAAGTTTGTTTTAGATACAACCCAATTATTGGACAAATACCAGATTGAGGTCAAGAAAACTTTTGTTGAATTAGAAAAGAAAGTCTCAGCAATACTTAAGGAGGACGAGAACCCTCTCATTATCGAACGGAATCTCGAAAAACTGCCAATGACCAATGAGGACTTGGAAGCTGAGCGCTTGATGGCCAAGGAAGCAACAAAGAAAGCCGAGACCATAAAATTGACCAGTGCGGGAGCTTCTGAGAGGCCCTTAACTCTAAGCCTGAAAAGGATAAACTTCAGGGAAAGACAGCCACGCAGGCCAAAGACTAAAGGTCTTAAAGCCGAAACTCTAAAGCTTGGTGAGGACGGAGGATGCAAACCCTATTGACGAAATTATAAAAATAAGTACAAAAGTTACAAGAGGATCCATCCAGTCTTACTTCTGAGATAAAGCTTCAAAAGGTCCAACCTTTTTCCAAAGAAATTATGAGGGCCTCCATGCCTTTAGGATTCAGGATCCCAAAGCTCTCTTGTGATAGAACATCTAACCTCGAAGATCATATCACTCTACATGAAATCTAGATGTAAGCGATCCAGGCTTCAGATGAAATCATATGCAGAATCCTGCCTGCAACTTTCAATGGACTTACCTTGAAATGGTTCCAGAGCTACCTACCAAATTCTATTAGCTCTTAGGAACAGCTGGCCATGAAGTTTATGACTCAATTTTTTGCCTCGAAAGACACCAAAATAGGATCAAGTTTGCTTGCTGACTTCGGATAGGGAAGAGGGGAACCTTGAAGGACTATTGTTAGAGATTCAACAATGTTGATGTCTGATGCAAGGGTATGATGGATGAAACTAAGATAGTCGCAATTACCTCGGGATTGCGGAGGAATACCCCATTTTGGGTTAATCCAATGAGATAAGAGTGCAAGTCCCTTGATGAATTCTTTTTCTGAGCGCGAAAAGAAATCCGAATTGAAGAATCAAAGGGAGTCGTTAGCAAGAATCCTAACAGGACTAGTGACTATAAAAAGTTTACATCGACCAAGAGATTCAAGAAGGAATTTCAAGTATCATAAGCCTACCTCTTAACCCATTCTAAGCTCAAAGCTATGCAATGACCTAAGAACGAATAACTTAACCCCGAGGAGAGGAAGAGAGCTAGAAATTAACCAAGGAGTAAAATACTACAGTTACCACCGGCAAAATGGCCACAATGCTAAAGAATGTAGATTTTTGAAATCCTTCATCAACAAATTGATCATGGAAGGAAACTTGGATGAATTCTTGAAGAATGACAATACTCAAGGAACCGTCACCCCAGCAGGAAACGAAAGCACACATGCTTGGCTCCGAGATCTCTACCAACCCCTCAGAATTTTGTGATCATCATTATATGAGAACTTCATATTGCTAGGGCAAGTAATGGTAGTTAGAAGAGATATATCAATGAAGCCAAAGATAGAGACATCTCGGTATATGAGACGAAAAGATTGGAGAAAAAATAGAAGGTAGGGCCAGTAATCACATTTGGCAAGCCTGATTAGCAGGGTGTCTACCACCTCCACAATGACCCACTTGTGATTATGACCCAGATTGGGCTTTAGGAAGTGGCAAAGATAATGGTGGACACTGGAGCTGCATCAACATTATCTTCTAGAACACATTCAACAAGATGGGATTACCCGAAAGCATACTCAAGCCTAGTCAAACTCATTTATATGGATTCAACGATGAAGGAACAATGCCTCTCAAAGACTGTAAGATGATGTTTAAAATTGGAAATAATCCTTATTGCAGAATTTTCAAGGCCACCTTTGTCATCATGGACATCCCATTAGTATACAATGCTTTCTTTGAAAGACCAACTCTCAATGCTATGGACGGATATGTTTGTACTTAGTATTTTTAAAATTTCCTACCGAAACGGGAGAATGGCTTGTAACAGGAGATCAATGGATCTCTAGACAATTGTATTATGCAAGCCTGAACACAATCAATAAAGAAAAGACTTCATCTTATGAGAACGATGTCAGAATTAACCAAACTACACCTCTCAAAGTCATGGGACAACTCATGCCATGAGTTCTAACCCCAGGGAAAGCCGAAGAAAACCTTTAAGAATTTTCCCAAGGCAAGAAGATCTCATAATTAGGGAATTAATCTGCATATCGAGCTATCATGGAAGATTTAAAGAGATAGAACATGGGCAGAGTATAAACATCATAAAAGAAAGAGAAAGTTATTTACACCATACAGGAAACTCCGGAAGAAGAAAAAATTGAGCTTGATCTCGATCTGAAACAAGGGACCTAGATAGCTTCATCAATTGAGACTCTTGAAGAGATATGCATCGATGAAAATGAAAAATCTAAGATAGTCAAGATAAAGGCTTATTTCCATCCATCTATCTAAGAAGAGCTAATTTCCTTTCTCAAGCACAGTTAATACGTATTCGCATGGACTCACGATCATATGGTGAAAATCGACGTCATTTGTCATTGCTTAAATATAGATCCCAATTTTACTCCCATATGGTAGAAAAGGAGGCCGTTGGATAGGAACGATATATGGCTTTACAAGAAGAGTTCGAAAGGCTACTAAAAAACAACTTCGTCTGAAATGTATATTATCCAAAGTGGATTGCTAACCCGGTATTAGTATAGAAACCGATGGGAAGTGGAGGACTTGCATTAATTTCAACGATCTAAACAAAGCTTCCCCAAAGGATTGCTTCTCTTTTCCAAGAATTGACCAATTGGTTGACGCTACCAACGGGCATTAATTGCTTTCGTTTATGGATGCTTATTCTGGATATAATTAGATTCCAATGTTTAAACCCAATGAACAGTGCACAAGTTTTGTCACCAATATCGGCCTCTTCTGCTATAAGGTAATTCCCTTCGATCTTAAGAATGCAGGGGAAACATATCAAAGATTAGTCAACCAAATGTTCACTAAATAGATAGGTCGAAACATGGAAGTATATGTTGATGAGATGTTATTCAAATCTAAGTGATCGGAAAGTCATGTTGTGTATCTGATCGAGACATTTGAATTCTCCAAAAATATCAAATGAAGCAGAACCCTCAGAAATGTATCTTCGAAATACAATCCGAGAAATTCCTAGGTTTCATAGTAAGCACTGGAGGAATAGAAATAAACCCAGATCAGATAAAAGCCATAACGGATATGAAGGCTTGACTAATGGGAAGTAGTTAACGAGCTTAAATGGAAAAATTGCTCCTTCGAATAGGTTCATAAGTCGGTCAACTGAAAAATGTGTTCCTTTCTATGGAATATGCGAGTATAGGATTTTTGTTTGATGATAATAAACATATATACATTCATTTAAATGTATTTGTTAATGTACTATTTTATTTTTCATCGATTAAATAAATATTTGTTGAATAAAATAAATTACACGGAATTTGAATGGAATTTGAATTCAAATAGAAATTTTATTTAAACAAATATTTATTACAATCTTGAATAGTACAAATTCAAGCTCTCACTATACATATACAATTTTGAATACATCACGATTTCATATGTACAGATAACCTCACTACATATCACTCACACTCGTATTTTGTCTTCAACTGCATTCCAGTTTGAATCCAGCATCTGAGCAATCTGCAAAAATATTCACTAACGCAGCAAAATTGAAAAAGAAATATTTTTGCAATATAAAATGAAATATGATTTTTGAAAATATTATTTGCCTCAGTTATTTGGGTTGTTCGTCATCTTTTACATTTGAATTCATCATACACGAACAATGTGACATGCACAGTGTATCACTGTACATGCCACAAGGCCGTGCACATCGATATACACTTGATAATGCTACAGGGACAGGTGAGAACAGGTCAAACCCAAATGAAAAGCCGGGTTCAACTCACGTGCAATATAAATGAAATATCGTCATCAGCACAAGGTCAAACCCGAGTTTTTAAAACTGGGTTCAACACAAGGCTACATGAAGAATGCAAAGCTTTGACAAATCAAAAATGCATCAAAGCACAAATACATGGAACAATGCAACTCAATCAGACAAGTGCATCCAGAAGTACAAAATGACCAAACAAGTGCACCACTGAGCTATTCAAATGAAACAAAGTGGCAACATCAAAATACAGGCCAGAAGCTCAAGTACATCAGTGGCACAAGTGATACAAGTCAGACCAAGTAGAAGTATGAAGCAACTGTGAAACTGAACAGTGTTCAATGCACAATGCAGACACAACTCAAATGAAACAGGCAGATTTGAAGAAATGAAACAATGCATGATGAATTGGATCAACACAGTCAAGTCCAAATGCATCAGTGAAGAAACTGCAGTGGACATGTTCAGTTACAACTACACAGACCAAACAAAGACACAGTGCAGAACAAGATTGCCACCAACACAACAATATGAATGCTATGTTCAAACATGAAGCAAGACACAGTGCAGAGCAGTGTGCAACTCGAGCTTCAGAAAGATCAAAGACAGCAAACAATGTGCACCAGTCCAGGCTACAACATGAATAATGCAAGAATAAGCCAGCAGATACATGAATAGTGCAAGACCAAACTACACAAACTTCAATGACCAGTTCATGCATGCATTAGTAACCAAACACAAAAGAACAACCGGGTGAAGATGCAAGAACAAAGAACTGCACAAGTGTAGCCTCGAACTACAGGTACAAGGCCAGAATGACCAATGAATGCAACTACAGGAACTCGACTACAAAAGCACCACAAGTATATCAACTCAACAACAGCCAGTGCAATGACCGGAACAAGCAATGACCAGAACAATGACCAAGCAATGACTAGAACAATGACCAATGAACAAAGAACAGAGACCAAGCAATGACCAGAACACAAGTACAGGGAACAACAACATGAATGCTGCAACACTCAAGCAACATGTCCAGTTACAACAGAAACCAAGTGCATGAAGACTGAATGAAGTGCACAAATGTAACAACAACAAGTTCAAGTAAATCAAGGCAATGCACCAATGCAAGTAACTCATGCAACATGAACAACAGATCACACTATGTAGTGTACAAGAACAAGTCGAGATGAACAATGCAAACTACAATGCAAACAGTGAGTAGCATGGCAATATGGAATCACACGAACAAGTTCGAACAACCAGACAATATCATATTCACGAATGCAATGTTCAAGTGGAGACCAGAGAAGATGGCCAGAGACGAAGACTACAAGATGAACGAAGTTCAACAGTACAGAAAAATTCACGAAAACAAATTTAAAGTCAAGTGCCAAAGTCACAGTGAAGTCGAAATCATGGAAGGGCCAGAGAATTCAAATTCATGACAATGTACTACCAAAAATTCAAAAACGTATCTTTGAAAAAGTCACAAAGTAAAAGAGGAAAGTTTTGGCCGTATCAACCAAGAATAATATCGAACGTTTGAAAGTCAAGGCCGTGAGTAACAAGTCAAAAATATATCAGGAAAGCCGTGCGCATCAGGAAAGCAACAATTTAGGAAAGTATCAAATTAATACGAGCAAATTCAAGTGTCTCGAATTCATATAAATACCACACCCAAGAATTCATCATAAGCATCGAGTCAAGCAAGCAATTAAATCAGCAACGAAAGAGAATACATACCAATCTGTCGAACTCGATCAAAGGAGCAGCTGCAATCTCGAACTTAACCAGAATCGATCATCAGAGAACGAGCGAGCGAACCAGAATCGATCATCAGAGAAGGGGCGAACAACAGAGCAAGAGAATCAAGCATTTACAGTCGCAATCTCCAATTTCAGAAAACCCTAATCTCTGTAACAAAGGATCGGCCGCCATTGAACAATTGAAGATAGAAAAGGAACGGGCTAGAGAATAAAGCAATTGGGCCGGCCTTGTTTGTTAAAAGGGGCTTTAGTTTATTTCAAATAGGGTTTTATGTTTTAAACTGTTTTTAGTTTGTTTTAAATTTTCTTTACGAATCAAGTCTTGGTAAATCACCACCTAGGTTGTAGGTAGTGTCAGATTGTCTACTTAGAATTAGTTCAGTGAGCAGGGTGTGCGAGTTTGCAAAACTCTATAGGCCGGAGCAGAGTTTGAGAGTTTGCAAAACTCTATAGGCGGAGCAGGGGGTGCGAGTCTAGTAGAGTGTTTATGAGCGGGAGTAAGGGTTTGCGAGTCTGTTAGAGTGTTTGTAAGCGGGATACTGTTTAATTGTAATAGAAATCTGGGAATGTAGCAGTAGGCAGGGGTTGCCGAAGCTGGGTAAATTTTGTGTGTGATTTACTTTTCAGCATATTTATTTCTGCAGTTTGTTTCTGTGTTTAAATCGAGAAAATTTGTTATAACCCTATTCACCCCCCTCTAGGGTTAATCTAGATCCTACAGGTGGTATCAAATCAAGGTATTTTTCTTTAACTCTAGAGTCATGAATCCACCAAGTAATGCTTTTTCTGAGGGGCAATCTATTGCTAGGCCACCCATGTTTAATGGGAATGATTATGCTAATTGGAAATTGAAAATGGAATTTTATTTAAAATCTGTTAATATTAAATGTTGGGATATTATTGAAAATGGGTGTGATATAACAAATAAGGAAATTATCTCGATTAATGCTCTTGCTATGCATATATTATATTCTCATATTAATCGTGATAATTTTTATTTCGTCTCTCATTGTGAAAATGCACAGAAAATCTGGGATACTTTCGATGCAATATATGGTGCAAAAGTCAACAGTAATGAGATGTCCTCCTAAACCGACTCAGTTAAAGAAATGTGCTTAACAGGATTGGTAAATAGCAGTTGTGATGAGGATGATGATGATGGAGCAGCCGAGCTGGCATTACTAATGAAGAAATTCAAAAGAAGGAACCGCAGATACAGAAATCCAGTTCTAAATCAAAAATTAAAAAACAGAGAGCACAATATGAAGCCAAGCGAGGTATCAAAACTCACTCACTCTGAATTACTTATTTATTTCCACGAAGTGAATGGCTGTTTTGAACGACTTAGGGAGAAGTATGCCAAACTTGAATCACAAAAAGATACTTTGATAGAATTAAATGAACAACTCGAAAAATTAGTTAAAACCTATCAAAGTAAGATCCCTAAGTGTGATAAGTGTCCAACATTCGAAAAGGAAATTAAAAAAATCAAACATCAATATAAAATCACTTGAAAATGAAATTCTGATTTTAAAAGAGAATGAAAATACTAGGAGAGAGAATTCTATTAAAAAATGCACACAATTGATAAATGAAAATGAATCTCTCAAAACACAAGTCCAACTATTGTCAATGACTTTAGATAAATTCTCAAATAGTGAAAAATCGTTGAATATGCTATTAGGAAAGCAAACTGTTAATACGGTTAGACAAGGACTTGGATATAATAAATCTGGAAATGTTGAAAGCAAGATTAATCAAGAAAATTCAGTGTGCACAATTTGTAGAAAATTTGGACACAATCAAAATAATTGTTGGTATAAACCCAAACACATGAAAACTATATCAATTTGGGTTCCAAAAGGCACAAATATAAAATCTCTCAAAGTTAAACAAATTTGGGTACCGAAGGGAGCAATTATAAATAGTTTTGGGTCTCCACAAAATTATTTTTCAAAATATTCTGCCACTAACAATCATGGACCTATAAAAACAAATAGGTCACATAAATCTTTTCCCATGTAGGTATGGTGGCAGGCTAAGGAACAACAACAGTGTTCTCTAGATTTTGGCTGTTCCAGAAACACAACGGGCAACAAAGCAAAGTTCCTTAGCCTAGTACAAAGGTGACAGAATCACAATGGGCAACCACGAAAAATTATCGTAGAGGTAAAACAGGTGAAGGTATATTAAATGTGATATTCTGCACCGTACTCTGAATTAAATCAGCCAATATTGAGATATTGTAAAGATAATGATTTCGATTCTGACTTGTTCAACATAGTTGGCCAATTACATTTATGCCAAAAACACTATTCTTTGAATTACTTCATACATATACGTTTGGATCAAACATAGTGTTTTGTTGGATGACAATATTTTTAGCTAACTCTATATTCACAGTTTTCTAATTATTCCCACGACTTCAATTCAAATTTAGAATGCTGTTAAAAATTGAGTCTGAATTTTTATGCATACTTCATGATCTGGTCTATCAAATTTAGTTAGTGATATTTTGGAGTGAAAGAGAAATTCAGATGCAGATTACACTGGTAATATAGCTGATAGAAAAATTACTAGTGGAACGTGATTAATTTTTGAAACATTCATTTGCTGCATCGTTTTTCAAAGAAAATATCTGCATATTTTTCACTTGAAATAATTTTCAAATAGCAGAATTTATTTTTCTCAAATAACCCTTTCGAGAAAATCATTGTTGACCATATTTTCATATTAGTCATTTTTATTTGATTTTAAATGACAAATTTTGACTAATCTGACTCCCTACTAATTATCAAAAAGATAAATAGTGATTGAAAAGGTGATAAGTGTTGATATTTAACATACATTACTCAAGAGAGTATATTTGGAAAATTTCTTTAGGAATTCAAACAAGAGTTATGAAACTTTTTGTTGGGGCAAAGATTCCATGACCATTTCTATATCTATCATATTTCTATCGACCATTGTTTATCAAATCTTAAATATAGTTTGTCGATATGTGGTACTATAATCAGGAATCATTTGTTTTTCATGTCACATTTTTTTTGTAAAAATAAATATCCAAAGTATTCACTCTCATTTAAAAGTCCTCACGGTTATGCATGGGTGAATTACTTGGATTTTTGATTATGTGCTTCCATGCTCATTTACAAGTCCTTACGGTTATGCATGTATGGAACGCATATCAAAATTAATTGATTAAATAGACAAGTTGATTCTAATCCCATTTAAAAGTCCTCACGGTCATGCGTGGTTAGAAGATACTTGATTTCATTTTTTAAAATTAAATTGGAATACTACTAATCTCATTTAAAAGTCCTAACGGTTATGCATGATTAGTAGATATTCAAATTCCTGATATAAATGTACCACAAGTTGATACAATTGTATGATTTTATATTAGAACATCATTTCCATTATTTCTAAAAGTGGAATATGCGCCTAACAAGGGTAGTTATGATTTTTGTTTGATTTTTATTGAAATTTAATATTTATATTCAATTTGAGTTTAATGTTGGATTAATATTGATCACTTTTTCTCTATTTTCTCTAATACTATTATTCTTTTGCTGATAACAAAAAGGGGAGAGAAAAGTTAAGATTTTGTCAAATAGAATCAAGCAATGGTCAAATAATTTTCCATTTGCATCTAAGCTCATTTGTATATTTCTATTTGTATGCATACATGTAGGGGGAGCATCATGTAGAGAGGAAGCATTTAAATAGGGGGAGAAATTAGAGTATATAATTGATCAAATACATTTAACACAGTCAAAATCCTAAATATATGTTTGTTATCATCAAAAGGGGGAGATTGTGGAATATGCGAGTATAGGATTTTTGTTTGATGATAATAAACATATATACATTCATTTAAATGTATTTGTTAATGTACTATTTTATTTTTCATAGATTAAATAAATATTTGTTGAATAAAATAAATTACACGGAATTTGAATGGAATTTGAATTCAAACAGAAATTTTATTTAAACAAATATTTATTACAATCTTGAATAGTAAAAATTCAAGCTCTCACTATACATATACAATTCTGAATACATCACGATTTCATATGTACAGATAACCTCACTACATATCACTCACACTCGTATTTTGTCTTCAACCGCATTCCAGTTTGAATCCAGCATCTGAGCAATCTGCAAAAATATTCACTAACGCAGTAAAATTGAAAAAGAAATATTTTTGCAATATAAAATGAAATATGATTTTTGAAAATATTATTTGCCTCAGTTATTTGGGTTGTTCGTCATCTTTTACATTTGAATTCATCATACACGAACAATGTGACATGCACAGTGTATCACTATACATGCCACAAGGCCGTGCACATCGATATACACTTGATAATGCTACAGGGACAGGTGAGCACAGGTCAAACCCAAATGAAAAGCTGGGTTCAACTCACGTGCAATATATATGAAATCTCGTCATCAGCACAAGGTCAAACCCGAGTTTTTAAAACTGGGTTCAACACAAGGCTACATGAAGAATGCAAAGCTTTGACAAATCAAAAATGCATCAAAGCACAAATACATGGAACAATGCAACTCAATCAGACAAGTGCATCCAGAAGTACAAAATGACCAAACAAGTGCACCACTGAGCTATTCAAATGAAACAAAGTGGCAACATCAAAATACAGGCCAGAAGCTCAAGCACACCAGTGACACAAGTGATACAAGTCAGACCAAGTAGAAGTATGAAGCAACTGTGAAACTGAACAGTGTTCAATGCACAATGCAGACACAACTCAAATGAAACAGGCAGATTTGAAGAAATGAAACAATGCATGATGAATTGGATCAACATAGTCAAGTCCAAATGCATCAGTGAAGAAACTGCAGTGGACATGTTCAGTTACAACTACACAGACCAAACAAAGACACAGTGCAGAACAAGATTGCCACCAACACAACAATATGAATGCTATTTTCAAACATGAAACAAGACACAGTGCAGAGCAGTGTGCAACTCGAGCTTCAGAAAGATCAAAGACAGCAAACAATGTGCACCAGTCCAGGCTACAACATGAATAATGCAAGAACAAGCCAGCAGATACATGAATAATGCAAGACCAAACTACACAAACTTCAATGACCAGTTCATGCATGCATTAGTAACCAAACACAGAAGAAAAACCAGATGAAGATGCAAGAACAAAGAACTGCACAAGTGTAGCCTCGAACTACAGGTACAAGGCCAGAATGACCAATGAATGCAACTACAGGAACTCGACTACAAAAGCACCACAAGTATATCAACTCAACAACAGCCAGTGCAATGACCAGAACAAGCAATGACCAGAACAATGACCAAGCAATGACTAGAACAATGACCAATGAACAAAGAACAGAGACCAAGCAATGACCAGAACACAAGTACAGGGAACAACAACATGAATGCTGCAACACTCAAGCAACATGTCCAGTTACAACAGAAACCAAGTGCATGAAGACTGAATGAAGTGCACAAATGTAACAACAACAAGTTCAAGTAAATCAAGGCAATGCACCAATGCAAGTAACTCATGCAACATGAACAACAGATCACACTATGTAGTGTACAAGAACAAGTCGAGATGAACAATGCAAACTACAATGCAAACAGTGAATAGCATGGCAATATGGAATCACACGAACAAGTTCGAACAACCAGACAATATCATATTCACGAATGCAATGTTCAAGTGGAGACCAGAGTAGATGGCCAGAGACGAAGACTACAAGATGAACGAAGTTCAATAGTACAGAAAAATTCACGAAAACAAATTTAAAGTCAAGTGCCAAAGTCACAGTGAAGTCGAAATCATGGAAGGGCCAGATAATTCAAATTCATGACAGTGTACTACCAAAAATTCAAAAACGTATCTTTGAAAAAGTCACAAAGTAAAAGAGGAAAGTTTTGGCCATATCAACCAAGAATAATATCGAACATTTGAAAGTCAAGGCCGTGAGTAACAAGTCGAAAATATATCAGGAAAGCCGTGCGCATCAGGAAAGCAACAATTTAGGAAAGTATCAAATTAATACGAGCAAATTCAAGTGTCTCGAATTCATATAAATACCACACCCAAGAATTCATCATAAGCATCGAGTCAAGCAAGCAATTAAACCAGCAACGAAAGAGAATACATACCAATCTGTCAAACTCAATCAAAGGAGCAGCAGCAACCTCGAAGTCAACCTGAATCGATCATCAGAGAACGAGCGAGCGAACCAGAATCGATCATCAGAGAAGGGGAGACCAACAGAGCAAGAGAATCAAGCATTTACAGTCGCAATCTCCAATTTCAGAAAACCCTAATCTCTGTAACAAAGGATCGGCCGCCATTGAACAATTGAAGATAGAAAAGGAACGGGCTAGAGAATAAAGCAATTGGGCCGGCCTTGTTTGTTAAAAGGGGCTTTAGTTTATTTCATATAGGGTTTTATGTTTTAAACTGTTTTTAGTTTGTTTTAAATTTTCTTTACGAATCAAGTCTTAGTAAATCACCACCTAGGTTGTAGATAGTGTCAGATTGTCTAGTTAGAATTAGTTCAGTGAGCAGGGTGTGCGAGTTTGAAAAACTCTATAGGCGGGAGCAGAGTTTGCGAGTTTGCAAAACTCTATAGGCGGAGCAGGGGGTGCGAGTCTAGTAGAGTGTTTGTGAGCGGGAGCAAGGGTTTGCGAGTCTGTTAGAGTGTTTGTAAGCGGGATACTGTTTAATTCTAATAGAAATCTGGGAATGCAGAAGTAGGCAGGGGTTGCCGAAGCTGGGTAAATTTTGTGTGTGATTTACTTTTCATCATATTTATTTCTGCAGTTTGTTTCTGTGTTTAAATCGAGAAAATTTGCTATAACCCTATTCACCCCCCCTCTAGGGTTAATCTAGATCCTACACTTTCCTCAATCTCTTAAAGAATCATGTTGCCTTCAAATGGATAGATGAATGCCGAAAAGCCTTCAAAGACCTACAAAAGCGTTTGACCTCTCCCCTAGTGTTGTCCAAATAAATAGATGGAGAAACCATGTTCCTCTACTTAGCCGCCTCGCAGTAGGCTATAAGTTAAGCCTTAGTAAAAAAATGATGATGGAACCCAGAGACCGGTATATTATGTAAGCAGAATGCTAAATCCAGTCGAGAAGCACTACCCAATGATTGAGAACTCGCTTATAGCTAAGTGTTCACAGTTAGGAAGCTTCGACCATTTTTCCAAGCCCATCCTATAAGGTCCTTACGTATCAACTACTTCAATAAGTTTTCAGGAACCTGAGACCATAGGAATTTTAATTCAATGGGCAATATAACTCAGCCAGTATGAGGTATCTTATGAACCTAAAAAAGTAATCAAAGGTCAAGCGCTTGTTGACTTCGTCACCGAATGCACTAGTTTCAAGGCCGAAACTAAAAAAGAAAACAAGGATAAACACCTCTCTTGGAAACTCTATGTAGATGGAGCCTCGGTTGAATAAGGGGTAGGTGCCAGTTATATCTTGGTAACCCTGGATAATCATCAGATCTACTATGCAATCAAGCTCACTTTCTCAGCAACCAATAATGTAGCCGAATACAAATCCTTGATTACGGGGTTACAAATGGCTATCTCAGAAATTCGAATATGTGGTGACTCTCATATAGTTGTTAATCAAGTTCTTGGTCGGTACCAGGCCTGAGACCCGAGGTTAGCTCTCTATGTTAAATGGGTGAAGCAGTTACTTGAAGCTTTCGGGAGCTATCACATTGAAAACATTCCAAGGGACCGAAATGCTAGGACCAATACCTTAGCAAAATATGCAAGCTCGAGAGATGCAGGATAGTTTAACTTCATCCCAGTCGAGATCTTGAAAAACTTAGCATATAAGTACTAGAGAAAGTATTAGTTATAACACAAGCTTAAGCTACCTAAGATAAAGCCGCAACACCAGTGATATCAGAAGAACTAGATGTCGCCATATATCCGGTATATAATCAAAGACATTCTACGTCGGATGCCACGGATGCAAGATGAATCAAATATAATGCTCGAAGATTCGGTATCATAGATGGAATACACTATAAACGAGGATTCTCAACTCCATACTCTCGGTGTGTAACGGCCTCGAAAGGGCATCAGTTACTAAAAGAAGCTCATGACGGAATTTGTGGAAACCATTGTGGTGGGCAAAAGTTAGCAAAGAAAATACTTAGACAGGGCTTCTATTGGTCAACACTAAATCAAGATGCATTAGACTATGCAAGAACATGTGATAAATGCCATTGTTATGCAAAGGTGTCGAAAGCTCCCTCTAGTGTGCTCACCCCAAGTCCTTGGCCATTCAATATCGGAGCCATTGATCTGGTTGGTCCCCTCCAACTGCAAAAGGAGGAGTGAAATAAGCCACAATAGCAGCTACCATAACCTCCCATCAGGTAATTAAGTTTTTTGAAGAGCATTATATCCAGATTTGGTCTCCCATATAAGATCATTACGGATAATGGCACTCAATTCGAGAGTCAAGATTTTGCAAAATATTGCCGAGATCATGGTATCGCCAAGAGTTTTTCCTTGATGGGACACCCATAAACTAATGGGGCTATAGAAGCAGCCACAAGACCATCAAAGCTTGTTTAAAGAAGAGAATAAACAAAGCGAAGGGTAATTGGGTATATGAATTACCTTTCATTCTATGGGCTTATAAGACGAGCTCCAAGACTTCGATGGGACATACTCCTCTCTCTTTAGCTTATGAATTCGAAGCCAAGCTCTCAGTTGAATTAGAGATTGCCTCCCATCGAAGTCATTATTGTAATACATAGCAGAACCTAAAGCTCCAAGGGGAGTCATTGGATCTGTTACCTGAGCTTCAAGATCAAGACACCTTAAGATGGCAGAATACATTCAAAAGATGACATGATAATACAATCAACGGGTTCGAACAAGTTCGAGAAGGCTCGTCTTTCAAAAGATAACGCCCAATACAAAGGATCCGACAAACGGATCTCTCGGTCCAAATTGGGAAGAACCCTTGATAATCCATGACATCATTCCCTTAGGAATATATAGATTAAAAAGACTAAATGACATCATAATACCTCAGACTTGGAATGTTGAGTATCTGAGACATTACCATAGTATAGAGCTATTACATGAATAAAAGTTTTGTTCGCAAGTTTGAGACAATAACTGGTATCTTAGCCATGCCTGTGGTTGAGACTTCAATTTTCTTAAGACTTAATCATCTTCAACAGCGCATCAAAACATTTTAGTCGTAACTATTGCCATGATCAAGCAATATCACGCAAATTTCAAACGCTACATCAAAACGTTTTAGTCGTGATTATTATCGTGATCAAGCAACATTACGCGACTTTCAAACATTGCATCAAAAACATTTTAGTCGTGATTATTGTCGTGATCAAGCAATATCATGCAACTTTGAGAAGTATATCAAAATGTTTTAATATGATATGGCTCTGATTAAGTAATATCATGCGAATTTCAAAGTCAATGTTTTTCCTCATAGTAAGTAAATGATTTCGCCTCATGGCAATTACTTAGTTTTGCCTCACAACAAGTAAATGATTTTACCCCATGGAAATCACGCGCTTTCTCCTCCAACCAAGTAAATGATTTTGCCTCATGGAAATTACTTAATTTCATCGCACGATATGTAAGTGATTTTGCCTCATGGTAATTATTCAATTTCACATCACGACAAGTAAATAATTTCGCTCCATGGTAAATATTTAGTTTCTTCACTTGGAAAAGTAACGAAGAATACCGGGTAGATTCTTGAAGAGATTAGAAAGATCGGGTAGATTCTCGGAACAATTAGAAAGTTGGGTAGATTCCCAATATAGTGAGCTTTGGTCAAGTAGTACTATGCATCAGAAGATTTCCATAGGGATTTGAAAGATCAGGTAGATTCCTAAAATAATTAGAAAGTTGGGAAGATTCCCAATATAGTGAGCCATAGCCAAGTAGTACCATGCATCAAGTAGATTCCGGAAGAGATTAGAAAGATTAGGTAGATTCCCGAGAGTGTTAGAAAGATGGGTAGGTTCTCAAATGGTTAGAATAATAGGTTGATTTCTAATAATAACAAATGATGGTTATGTAGAACCATACATTGGGTAGATTCCCAATGATAGTGAGCCACAACCAATAATGTAATGTAAAGAGTGAGCCACGGCCAAAAGGTGTCACGCAACCAGTGAGCCACGACCGATAGTGTCATGTAAAGAGTGAGTCACGGGATGTTGACCGTGCCAAATGCGTAAAGTGAGTCACAACCATGGAATTTTCAAAGAGTGAGCCATGGTCAAATCGTATCATGCAAAGAGTGAGTCATGGTCAAAAGTACCATGCACGCTGTTGTATAGTGAGTCACGTCAGCCGCGTGTAAAATATAAGCGTTATACCGGCACTAATAGTTTTATAAAACCTGATACCTATATGAAACCGATTCTAGATGACTAGATTATGGTATCGGACTACATTTTCATCTCTAGGCACTCATTTCAAGTTATTTTCGAAATCTTCTAAATGAGTTAGATTTCAAGTTATTTTCGAAATCCTCTAGATGAGGTTAGATTTCAAGTTATTTTCGAAACCCTCTAAATAGGCTTAAATTTTAAATTATTTTTTGAAACAAGATCAGATCATAACCAAGTCACCTTGATAAAGCAATGCTTTAGAGAATTCTCA
Source organism: Allium cepa (assembly GCA_030765085.1). Lineage (NCBI taxonomy): Eukaryota > Viridiplantae > Streptophyta > Magnoliopsida > Asparagales > Amaryllidaceae > Allium > Allium cepa. The sequence continues at coordinate 69,432,920 of CM060935.1, forward strand.
AAATTCCACTCTGCCCAAAAGCTCAGGATCGACTTTATTATGGGAATGGAATAAACAAGTCAAGTACTATAAACATGACATAACTTTATTCTTTACAAAGTCCGACTCATATCGACCATATAAGGTGAACTTTGGGGGGGCATGTGTTACACATAATTTCCAAGAAGTACAAATAACAAAAAAGGAGTCCCTTGGCTTTTAGTTTCGAGACTATCATTTAGTTTCCATCGAGAGCTCAAAAACCATACTCGGTACCTGAGAGCATGTAGGCTGAGAACATGAATTAAGATAACAACAAAGACCAAGGTCATTGTCCAAATAAAGCAAGAGGCTTAGCCGAGAGCAGCGATTGTCGGGAGCAACGACATTTTAACAAATCTCAATAAAGCCTAGGTATCCTAAACCAAGTTCAATGGCCAAGATAGACGAACGAAATCAAAGAAGCTATACATTAAAGCACCACGTCAACTATCTGTGTCAAAATGTTTCAACCGAATGATGACAAGTGTTTAAATTAGAGCCTCCTTTAGCAAGCTAGTCATTAGTCAGAGTTAAAGCCCCTGGACCAATGGAAGAACATTAAATTGGCTGTAAATAGAAGGCTATGTGCTACTGAAATGGGGCTGGCTAATAATTCTTTGACATTCTACAATCATTCAATATTCTTTACTCTTTTTGGAAAAGCTTCAATTAAAAGATCATTAATGGTGGACTTAGTACCTAATTTACTTGTACGCCAAGTTGAGGAATAAAAGATCACGGTAAAATCTTCAAAGTCATAGGGATCACAGTTCTGAACCACTACAAATCTCGTGTCTCCTTTACCTTTCAGCACTTATTTTCTATTTAAGTTTCAACATTTACTTAATCTACCTTTATCCACTCGGAACAAGCTCCAAGAACTTTGCGGTGTCAGTGGATGAATTTTTTTTCTAACATATATAATCATATGATTAAATGTAGAATTGTGAGCGAGAAACTCACTTGGAACTTGCATCTTTCTCTTCTCCTTCTCTCTTGAATGCATGCATAATCAACACAGCAACAACTATCCTTTTCTATACATGCAAACTAATGAGGAGAACGACATATTTGAATTTGGGATTTATATTGATTTCTTTGATTTGTTGATGGTTTCATTAGTGATAGGGTTTTAAGGGAAATTTGATAATAGAAGAAGTATGTGATATGGTTATTGGAGAATGATAATTTTTGAATTGGAGGAGTCTAAAAAATGAGCATGGATTTGAAAACTTAAATTTGAGCTTGGGCTTGAATTAAAATATTTTTAATTTCCATTTGGTTTCAAACTAAATTCTATTTAATTTTAAATAAATTCCAATTCCTATTCAAAATCATCAAATCAATGTTATATTTTCAATTACATTATTTTTATAAAATATTATTTCAATTTTAACTTATTTAGATTCAGATATCATATTTTCACAATTTAAATCCTTTTATTAAATAATTTCTAAACCAATTATCAAATAAATTACCAAAATTCCAATATAATTAATTAAATTATTATTATTAACTTTAATTAATTATTACTTAAAAATCAGGTAATTGCAAGAGGCGACCCTATGGGGCATAAAGCTGGACCAAGGTAGTGAGTCTTCACAGAGATAATGCGATATGGTTAGATGTATATGAAAGTAAGGTATGACGTGGTGAAAGAACGTATGGTGGCCGAGTGACGGACTCATATCATCCTATAGTATTATTTTTGTAGTATATGTAGAGTGAGTATGGTTCACTCACTATACTTATGCCTGGCCCATTCCTACTTTCCTTTATATATATATATATATATATATATATATATATATATATATATATATATATATATATATTCAGGTTGATACAGTTTAAAGATGGGATGGTATCAAATATGGAGACTCGTCGTTGTATTATACAGCTAGTGTAAATAAGCATTGTTCTTAGATTTGAATTTATGTGTGCGGGCTTACGTTATATCTATATTCATTTAGACATGTGTATTCGACATTTTAGATATGTTGTATGTATTATATTTAATTCATTCCTTTGTGAGATTTTTAAAGTTGATAATGTTAGCTACAACTGTATTTAGTTTTTGATATCCATATATATATATATATATATATATATATATATATATATATCTGCCTATAGTTCTATTAATATTTTATCTCACCTCAACGACTCCTCCTTTCGGTTCTCAAGTGTCGGCATCGGATCCGGGTGTCAAAAGGGTGGGTGGTTATATTTGGTATCAGAGCATAGGTTAGAAAATATGATAGAAAATAGGAACGTGTTGAGAGAGCGTATCTGTATTTTCTATTAGATATAAAATATATATATATGAATGTTTGTAGCTATTCCAGTTGAGCTATCTGTCTATTAGAGAGTTTCTAATGAATTCCAATTATAGATGGTAGAGGATGACTAGGTTAGCGAGGATGAAAATTAGAATAGAGATAGATATTGGTGGGTTAAGACCAAAAATGGAATGGTACTAGAGTCGATCTTAGGGATATTGTGGTGTGAACATCCACATTTGGTTCCACCGATATCTATAAATGATGAGTCATACCAGTGTAACCCCACAATACCTGCATTTAGGGTATAAGGAGTGGTTCTTAATATTACTTTGGAGTTGAAACTTAATTTGTAGTGTGGATATGGCTAAGAACTTGTGAGAATATATGGATTTGATTGGATTGATGTATTGGATAGATAGCTAGTGAGTGTAGTAGAAGAACCGACTTTGGAAGTAAGATATGTAAAAAAAATAAGGATATTTTTAAAAGGAAAATTAGTTGTGAAAATGGGAATTATAAATTTAATAAATAATAGAATTTATGAACAAATATCGTATTTTTATTATAAGTGTTTAACGGACTTTGGAAAAAGTGATTTAAAATTTTTATTCCAAATAATTGGAATTTATTAATTTAACACATACATTTTATTGGATGGAGATTTAAAGACTCATGATATAAAATTTTGAATGTATATTAGCGTATGATATAAAGAGTCAAAAATGGTTTTCTAAATTGAAATGAATATGGCTGGTAGCCAAAGTGAATCTTTATGTATATAATGTTTGTATGTATCGTTTAAAAGTATTGGAAACTTTCTATTATACAAAGTAAATTTATGTATACTTATATATAAAACTACTATAAATTATTTGAAATGATGTTATAAAATAAAGAAAAAGTATTTTAGAAGACAACTGTAATATATTTAAAATTTTAATATATTTTAAGTGGTTAATATTAAATCATTAAAGGTAAAGAAGGGATTTATGTTAAAATTAAAAGATAAAATAAATGTTTGATGAAAAGATTTTATCTTATGGCTTTTAAGTAAAGGATATTTTTTGTTAAAGCTATTATTTTTAAAAGTGAAAATGTATCTTAAATGCGAATGAAAATTTTAAAATTTTGATGCGGTGAAGATATTTCAATCAGTAAATCTTTTACTATTATTTTAAAATACAAAAAAGGAATTTCAAAATTTTGTAAGTTAAGAATAGTTTGATGAGGTAGAAAACAAGGAAGAGAAGGGTTATGCACTAGAAGCGGCTCAAAGTGCAAATATGCTGCCATCTATCGTAAAGAAGGGAAAGCAGGTCATGGAAGAAGGTGAGTTGTGAATTTGGGTAAGGAATGTGATGATATGATAATGAAAGAAAGATTGTGGTTATGGTTAGATAGAAGAAAAGTAAATAGAATTATTTTGTCGGAGTAAAATAGAGAAAAGACGTTTACCTAATAAAAAAATTAAATTGATTAAAATTTATATGAAGGAGATTTGGGCCTAAGTTATACTTATTTGGTATTGGAAAATTTTGGAGATATATTTGAAGTACAATTGACTTAGAAAATTTTGTAGTAAATGAGAGATATATGATATTGGAATTCCAATTGATTTGGGTCCCCTTAACTAATTGGTTGAAAACATTTTGGAGATGTAGAAGAAGATTTTGGTTAAAGGCTTATAGTTTATTTAGGATAAGGTCCCGATGAACCAATAGTGCTACTATGCGATCTAAATCGGTGATCAGTCCATAGTGCAGAAATGAAATGATTGAAATTCACATTCTTTTGTTCTATATTATTGCGATAATGGTCAGAACATGGAAGTGAATGGCACTTAGGAAGCTTTGTTATTTCATATCATTATAGAGGTAGCTTATTTGAGTTGATCTACGGACGGCTGTCATTGACCTGATGTGGTAGGTAACATATGCTATTTGTGTTATATGGCTTGGAAGGATGTTGTTCTCCAAGCAAGTGATTGTTGTCTTACTATATTCATTTGCGGCCATAGTTATCTGTGTCAATACTTGAGTGATGGTTGTAACTGCAAACATATGATTTAGATTGGATATGACATAAGTTTGATGGCATGTTCATTAGGCTTGGATATTCATAGATATATTTTAGAGTAAGATCTTGCTATGGTTAACTGGTATTGTGTTGATTTGATTTATATGATGAGACATCATCCCTGTTGAGTTGTCTCATCCGTAGTAGAATAGTAAGTTAGTGAAATTATATTTTAGGAAAGATACCCTTTATCTGGGATTTTAAGGTTGGACTTTTGGTTATGAAGTGTATTAAATGCGGATTTTTGATTGTAAAGGATATTTCTAATTTGATTTGTATTAAACTTTTATAAAGCTAAGTATTTTGGTGCGATGGATGTGTCTTTATTGATAAATGAAATGAAGTATTTGGAATTGTATAGACACATATGATTTAGAAAATAAGGAATTTTTTGGAGTTCTAACTTCTGTTATTAAAAGATATTCCAAATTAGATTGGTAAAGAGGATTATATGAGAAGTAATTTTTGATTGGTGTAGAGAAGGAATTTAGATAAATGGTTCCATACAATATTTTAAGTTATTGAGATACACCAGGTTTGAAAAGTTAAATAAAGATGTGTAGGATTAAATGGATACTAAATTAAATTGAGGGAGTACCACCAAGTAGTGTGGATTCAAGTGTTTCTTGGTAAATGAAGAAAATTTATTTGGAAAGATACAGGAAAGAATATTATGGTTAGCGCACATAAGAGATTTCGAGGTGATTTTATGAGAAATAGAACTTTGGGGAGTTTAGATATAACTTTGAGTGAGGAGTAGATGAATTCTTTTCAATCATCCCTCGGGTTGAAAAGAAACTGTTTATTCAAAGAAACTCTTTGGAGTAATGACTTAAAGATGTAGAGTTTACATTGCATATGAGGTGCATGTAGAAAATGTATTACATAGTCGATTCTTTTAACTCAATCACTAGGATTTCACTAATATTTATGATTTATGGTAGCTATGGTTGTATTGGTAGAATAGCTTCTTCCCGTCGCATCCGTCTTCAGGACTCCTTTCTATCTTATCATGCCAATACTATGTTTCCGATTTCTTTGTTTGGTTTCTTGCTAGGTTTCTTTTATTTTAGAACTTAGGATTAGAATGCTGGGAAAGTTGAGGAGGTAATACTTCGAGTATCAAACTTGTTCAATATTTAAAGAAGTGATATCATAAGAGCAGCGATACCACTTGACTTATGTTATGTCCACCAGGTTAAGGCATCGATAGTTTTGAATGCTTTAGGTGAAGAAGGGACAGTATTATGATTCAAGCTGATCGGATTTGTTTAGGTAAGACACTGTCAACTTTGAATTGCTTTGCCTCAGCAATTCGAAAAATGAATTGTGGAAACTGCTGTTGGATAATTTAGGCATTAGGCATGTACATTTTGGAATGGTATGAGAGACCACAATTTGGTTTGGGTACGTTGGTGTTCAGGCTACTTGCATTATGCATTGTGGTGTCGTTTGTTTGAGATGGTAACATGGATTGCAAAATAGACATGCACATATATTGAGGTTATTACTTCAGGTTGAGTTGCCAGTAGTAAAGTTTATTAGATATGTTAGGAAGAAAGATTTGGTCAAGTACAATTGGAAAGTGGAGGAGTAGATCCTATCCTTTTAATTTAATCCCTTTCTAAAGCGTTTCCCATTTGTTTGACTGTTAGTTTAGTTAATATCGAGGCTTGATTGGATAATTGCTTGGATTAATTGTTGTTTTTTATGTATGGATTGTGCTTTAATTATGATGTGTTTTATATGCTTTGATTTTTATGATTTATCATGTATATATTAACTGTATGTTACGTTGATGTGATTGGGTATGCATACATATAAAATTATATGTTCACCCTAGGATAATTGCATACATATTATATATGTCATATGATATCATTCATATTAGAGGGACCAAATGTTAGACATTTGCATATAGATAATGTCATATGTCATTGGCATACATAACATGATATTATGTTATTGATAAAAGTACACAAAACACCATATATGTATTTACATATGTTTGTTGACCATGTACACCCATTTGATGAATTTGATTTCAGATCTCATATGCTATGTATAGATGCTTGGTTTGATTGGCTTCCTTATTGTGTGGATAATTGTTTGGACGATTTATTTTGAATGCTTATGTACTTGTGTGATATAAGAATGCATGCTACATTTTTGTCCCTTAGGAATTTTGAGGATTAAATTCTTTTAAGTGATGAGAATACAATACCCAAAAAAATTATAAATACATTAATTGAATTTAACCAAAGCGATAATGCAAAATAATTCAAATTAATGAATTAATTAAATGAATAATCATAAGAAGGGGGAAATGGTCATATGTAAGACTTTGGAATTTGACAACGAAACCAGAGCCATTGCAACCATCCTTTTTCGATTCGTGTGGTATCTTGGTTTGCCTCGTTTAGGGTCTATATAGAAGAGTGATGCTTAAAAAATCCCATCAAGTCAAGTGGGTACCAAAGGATATGAATTCGAATTTGAAATATGATAGAAAGTTGTTTCCTTCCAACTACTTAAGAAGTAAAAGTGTGTACAATTATTTCAGAAATTACCCACCCCAACACTTCTTTTTTCCTTCATCTTCCTTTCAACCAACTAATAATAAAATTCAAATTTATCACTTAAACATCAAATCGAACAAGACAGAAAGCATTGCAAAGCTAGCAGACAAGACTACGTACCGATGGCGATTTTGAGGCAGAAATCCGAAGAAAGGATACACAACAGCTCGGACAGTGAGGATCCAGACTAGGATTGGCGTTTTAGTGAGTGATCCGTTCTTTCCTTCCCATATAATGCAATTTAGCATTATAATTATGATATATAGGATGTAGTACAGTGGATAAGAACATATTAAAAGCTAAATTTGGATTTATAGGGGATTTGGGAAGGATTTGAATGATAATAGCACTTAGAAACTAGATTTTCATATAATCATGTAAATCTAAAGAAATTATACTGAATTGATGAAACAAAGTGATGGAATGGACTTATAAACTTAAAGCTAGGGCATGGATACATTCTCAAATGATCAAAGGTGGAGCGGAGGGGATAAAGGCAGAGACGACGACAAAAACACCAAAATCCAAAACCCTCGTAACTGCAAAAATAACTTGCACCGTTACATCGGTCGGTGCTAACCGGTCTACCGGTACACTATTATTCTACCATTCTGAACATAGACCCTAAGGGACCTATATAAATAAACAACGTACGATTCAACTCTTTTTTCTTTTGTACTTGGAAGGTGATTTGAAGCTAGTGACGGGACGGATAATGATGTTATGAGGCGAATGATTACGTATGGTGATTGATTGCTTTAGGAGTGATTACATATGTTGTTGGTCTATTGAAATATGATACGATGATGAATACAAATGTGAAAGAGTCTAGGGCATAGGTAAATGACCTAGAATGTGCATGTAGATACAAATGTGATTATGTGACACTGGTACGTGGTCCAAACATGACGATTTGCACCCCCCTAATGCTCCAATGGGCCAAATGATGGAGGTAGATGTTAAGCAACCCTATAGGCTATGCGCGGACCAAGGTGTGAGTATAAATAGGTAGCACGATGATAATACACTTTCTTATAGGCTACAGGTGGTCCAGGGAAGTAAGTCCTATACATGATTGCATGATAGCGGACAATAGACAATCTTGTAGAGCATGAGGCCATACCCAGAAGTGAGTCTATATGGAGATGAAGCGATATGGTTAGATATATATGACAGTTAGGTATGGCATGGTGATGGAATGTATGGTGGTCGAGTGATTGACTCATATCGTCTTACATTATTATTTTTATAGTATATGTAGGGTAAATATCGCTCGCTCACCAGACTTATGTCTGACTCTCTCATACTTTCCTATATATATGTTGAGGGAGTTTAGAGATGAGAAGATATCATAGATGGAGATTCATTGGTGTATTGTACATGCAGTGTAAATAAGTATTGTACTTGGATTTGACTTTATGTGTGTGTGTGTTTAGATTATATTTGTATTTGTTTAGATATGTGTATTTAGTGTTTCGGACATGTTGTGGTGATGTGACTATGGTATTTATTATGTATTATATTTAATTCATTCCTTTGTGAGACTCTAAAAGTATATAGTGTTAATTAGAGTTGTATTTAGTATCTGATATCCATCTGTATCCATCTATAGTTGTATATATATTTTATCTCACCTCAGTGACTCATCCTTTTTGCTTTTAGTTGTTGACATCGGTTTGGGCATTGGATTCAGATGTTGAGTGGGTGATTTCATACAAGCGCTATTAGTAATAATTGTTATTATTGAATCAAGAATTTTAGGTTTAGATTAATCATGTTGAATGTGGACGAAAGTGGAATTTTTGACCAAAAGAAAATTCCATAAGTCCAAAAGTGATATAATTTTGACAAAGATATTTGGTGTAAATAATCATCGCTAACATGTACCGCTTATAATAGTAATATAGATTCTTTTAACCAAAAAGTTATGTAAGTGATAAAATCAGCGAAAATATCACACCAGCAGCTAGGGCAACGTATAAATGTTAATATTTGAGTTGTTCGATAGCAATGGTTGACCGAATTTACACCTTTGAGTCGTACAACAGTAATGATGAATACTCCAAAAACTATACAATTCAAATAATTCATAACCATTGTAAATTAATTAAATTAACTAATATTTATGAAATATTAATTATTTTATTGTATTTCATTTGATGTTTGAGTGCCATTGGTATTTAATGAAATGCGTATAGATAAAAGTTATGTATGTGCGTATCGATATATGATATTGATAAAAATTTAAATTTAAATTAAGTAGATTAGTTACCAAATGGGTTTGGTTTTTTGAGAGCCAATATAGGCTCTATCATTGATTAGCCATGCATAATAAAGAGGGATGATTCGATTGAGATTTGACGAGTATTTAAAGAGGGAAGATTTTGAGGATGGAATTGAAAATGATAGTCTTTTAAATCAACCTTCTACTCCATTCATTTATTAATTCTCCTTGAAATTCATTTTCTCCTTATCTCTACCCTCTTTCCTTTAGTCGAAAATCCACATACTCCAAGCCATAAAATTCTCAAAAGAAAATCAAAACAAATCAAATAAAATAAATACAAAAGTGGTGCTTTAGATCGTTGTAATTCAAGAGGTGATTCAGTCAGATCTAGGAGTTTTCATACCTTCAAGTTTGATATATTTTCTACATCATAAGTTATTTATCCAATCTTCTTTCAATATATGTTACATCATTTTAGACTGGTTTTAATCCACTTTTATATATCTCCTTGTGATTATATGTTACGCCTTGCTAATATAGTTTAGATCTATTGTCTATACAATGAATTCATATATGCCTATGTTGTCCAATCTATTACTTATTGTATTAAAGATTAAATCTTAATGAAAAAAGGGTTTTTAGATTTAAAACAAATTTTTATCAATTGAAATAATTTGTATATTTTACATATACATATAAGTGAAATGCATACATTAACTACTTGAAATTGTTTTATGAAATTGAATGTAAAGTTTCTTGTATATATATTGTTATTTTAAGCATCAAATACTTTAGGTTGTTTTACACATATATTCATTTATTATTTCGATTCAAATTTTATAAAAGGCTTTTGTGAAAAATTATAGGTTTGATGTTGAATTCCTTCCTAATTCAAAACTAGGTTTCAAATGGTTAATCCTAAACTGTAAAACTTATAAAATTGCAAGTTTTACATACTTATATATGTATATAATTTTTAAATTTAATATAGTTTGTTATCATATATATATGTGTGTGTGTGTAATTTCATTCAAAGTTTTGAAGGGACTTTTTGTAAAATTACAGACATAATATTAAACTCTTTCTTAAGTCAAAACTAGTTTTAAAGTAGTAATATTTGTTTCAAATCATATAAATAGTTAAAATTAATTTTGATACATGTGTGTGTGTGTGTGTTTATATATATTATTATGATGTCCCAGCACTAGCAACCGAATTATCAAAGGGAATTTAAAAACCAACAGCTCAGATCAAAGGGCCTAAAAGGAGCGGATCAGTCATTTGAGTAATTAATATAATAGATCACAAATAGATGACAATATCTCACAACTGTATCAGAAATATATACATGTCAACTATAATATACATAGGTGTCTCATAACATATACAATGCTAGAGATATACAGTCAAAATGTTTGCTCCGAAATGAAGCCTTACCTCCAAGTCATACGTATATATTCAATGACATAGGCTAAACTACTATAGATCCATTAACTCCAAATACAACTTTGTGATTTCCCTATTCTGCATGACCCTGATTGAACAATGCAAATTAAGCTTTGGAATGTAGGTCAGATCCTCTAAGATGAGTGAGGGTGATGGAAGATACACTATAGGTAACATCTTCGACATCATGTTCCAAAGTTATGATGGCAAAATGGGCATGAGCATTCATCCTATAACAATGACAATCCTCAGTCTAACCCGGGGAGATGTCACAAAACAAAGCTATAACACCTTATATTTTGGAGGGTCCATAATATGGAAAATTAAATTGAATTAATAATATGAAGATATTATTAAATTAATAAAGTTATTTTATTGCAAGAATTGCTTAGTGGAAAATTAATTAATTAAAAAGTTGATTAGATGGACCAAGAGTAACCAGAGCAATTTTGATTGGTCTTGATTAATGAAAAAGATAATTTAAATTTTAATGGGAAGGATTTGGTTAAGGGGAGTAAGTTAGTAATGTCAAAAACACTAGCCCATATTCCTAAGTTCCACCTCTTCATTCCATTTTCATTTCATTCTTTCATAAAAACAAACTAAGAGCTTAAGAAACAAGGCCGACCACTAACTCTAGGAAGAAGAAGAAAATTCAAAAGAAGAAGAAGAGAAAAGATACAAGTTTTCCACTTTAAAGAGAAGAGGATTAAACTAAATTTTCCAAGGATTAAAGGTAAGTAAAATCTTACTCTAAAACCTATCCTTACCTATCTTGACTCGAATTTGATTGTATATAATTATTTTGATGATGCTGAACATGTTTGAATGATTAAACATTTATTTAGTTGAGTTGGAAATTTATATAAAATAAATTCGTTTATGTTTTAGGGTAAAATATGATTAAACCATATGTAAATTCCATGAAATTCTAATACAATATGCTTAATGATGAAATAGAGTTGGCATTTTAATTTCATATTTTTTGGAGTTAATATGAATATTTTATGAATTTCCTAAGATAGAAAAAATTATTAATTCAGATGAATTAATTATTAAACATAAAAAATTAAATATTTTGTCCTGAGGTAGAATACAATAAAAGAGATTTTTGTGATTTTTCCCATCAATTTCCATTTTATAAGAATTACTTAGCGAATGAAAGCATTAATTAATTAAGGTAAAAATTAATTAATTAAGTAAGTAAGTTAACAATTTCTGAAAAGAAACCGAGTTGATAAGTGAATTAGCCAATAAGAAGTTGACACCAAGTGGGTTTTGGTAAAAAGAAGTTGCTTAAGAAAGTAATAAATTGATTTTTAATTTAATTACAAGAGTGTCATTGAACCCTTATTGTCCAAGTAAAATATTCCTCATGAAGGCAAAACAAACTCATGAAAGCAAAATAAATAAAGTGGGACAAAATAAAGCAGCTTGCTAATACACGAAGGCTATGGCATTTAGTAAGCGGACTCACAAAGGCAAGTAGGAACTCATGGGGGCTTCTTGTCAGTACATAAAAGCTTAAATTAATGTGACATGAAGACTTAAGTTAAATACATGAAAAAAGCAACACACAAGGGCCCAGGGAAGCTTGTTTAAACCAAACACACTAAAGAATAAAGGAAGAACTATTAAATGGGGGTTTTATTCAGCTAAACTCACGAGGACTCCAATATGTGACACATGATGCCTTCTGCAAGGTGACATCACACACAATGCAATTAATCAGCAACTCCAATGCATAAAAAAAGCAAAAGGCATGCGAAATTAGTAAAAATGAAATAAAGTAAGGAATACTAAAATAAATAATAGCTCATGTTATATCTCACAAAGGCAAGGGCGATAACATACGATGGCAATAATAAACTAAAGTGGGACAACTCATGAAGGCTTCTACATGATAATGCATGAAGGCATTAAATCAACAACATACGATGGCTCCTTTCCTATAGCTTATGAAAACTCATGCACTCAAAAACTTTAAATAAAAATAAATCATGCGATGGCTCATTTCTTAGGAAGGCAAATATGAAACCAATTACACGCGATGGCTGTAGAGAGAGATGACATGTGATGACTCGATAGAAATAACGTGCGATGGCTATATGGAAGATTTCCCATGACTAATTATTAGAGTATAATTCAATATAGCTTAGGAAGCTATTAAGCCATGATAACTATTTAGTTATACCATAAGATGGCTTAGGATAAATAACTCGCGATGACTATGGGATAGTTATTCCGCGATAGCTAGGCTAAAATGTTCGAAGGATATGGGATAGTCAGTATGCAATGAATAAGAATAACCCACGATAGCATGGGATGCTATATTTTCTTAAGAAAAATAAGGAATGATTATGGAACTTTAGAAGACAGTTTCTAAGTATTATCGAACTATTTCATAGAGATGAATAAAGAAAAGATTAGATAAATTAAAATTGTGTTAACTTATTTTAAAATGAAAGAAAGCTTAGAGAAGCTAGCAAATGATAGGGTATCAATTAAATTAGAGATGAAAATGTTTTATCTAAAGAATGTGTAGTGTATAAAACTAATGAATGAAAGAAAAGAGTTGAACCATGATCGTAGACGTATACCAACCCATGGTGTGATATCCCGGAAATTTGGGGCAATATCAATTTAATAATCTGCATTTAAAATTAGATATATTTGTTAATAATGTTTGAATTGATTTAATAATTTTCCTTTAAACAAATATTTAACTGATAATTTATCTTTTAAAAGCTAATTTAGTTGTTATCTATTTATAATGTATATAATTGTATATATTGTAAATAGGTAAGTTTTGTTTTTAATTTAACAAGTAAAAACATATTTTCTTATTTCAATATTTTTGGTAATTATAATTTGATTTAAGATATATATTTTTTTAAAAGCTATTTAATAAATAACTGTATGATTTAAAATACTTAAGATAAATATTGATTGTTTTAAATTTATTTAAGCTTAGGTTTGAATTTAAATAAGTAATAAAGAGGTAAATTTCTTAATTTGATAATGGGCTTTATTAATCATAATGTCTTTACAAATGGTTTTTAAATAGAAATTGTTATTTCAAACTTATTTATATAAATAGCTATAATTTGAAAGATTAAAATTAAGTCTTATTAAAATGTTCAATTAAAATAAACCTTATTAATACTAACACCAGTATAAAAATAATAGATGAATTTAGTATTTGATAGCTATGTTAAAATATAAAAGATCTAAAGTACTTAAGTAAAACAACTTGCTAATATACATTAAGTACAACAAAATTATGCAGGCTAAAGAGTAAATAAAACAAAATATATATGTACTTGAAGTGATAATAAATCAAAAGGGTTTGTATAAATATGAATGTAGCCTGTAAAGAAGAACATACAAGGCAAGAATATAAACAAAGTGAAGTAAAGCATGAAGTACTTGAGCATTTAATGCTTGCATAAGCAAGTCAATTCAAATTGTTTTGGAGATCATCTCAGCCTCCAAATCTCTGATTAAAGAAAATGAACAAAGCAAAAATAAAATGTTGTGCAGGTAGCTTGTAGGTGAAGGTTCAAGCAAGATAATTATGTTGGCTAATAGAAAAAAATAAAGTAAGATTAATATGTTGTAAGATATAAGCTGGCAAGAAGAAATACAAAACAAAGTAAAAGTACATAAAATATTTATGAATAAAATGATAATAGGAGACATTAAGTACAATATAACATATGCAGGCATATGAAAGTGTAGTCAACCTGTAAGAAATGCAAAGCAAAAAAAAATCTTTGTACACAAAAGATAAGATTAGTGTAAACATATAGTACATTTGCATTTAATGCTTTCATTTCTTAGCACATAACAATAGTCATTTCGAGTTGTATAAGATCAACTCAGCCCCTAATTAAAATATCTTGCCTGATACAAACAAGAGCCTAATTGTACTAGCATATGCATAACCCAGTTATCACCTTCCCCTGAAACTCTATTATATACATGCCATTTTCTTAGTTCGTTCAAACCAAAGGAAAATTATATAGCAAGCTTTTCTTTTTATAAACTGAAGCATCAACAACAAAAGGCAAGATGAATGAAAGGAAAGGCAAGAAAATCATTTTCCAGTTTCTAAAGTTCAACCTGTTTCAGTAAAAAGGCGCTCTGTTCATTTTCAAACCTAGGTGAGTAACTCTTTTAAAATTTACTTAAGTTTTAAAAATCTGTTGCATGTTGATATTGGATGCTTAAATATATGGTGTGAATATTTATTTACTCATTAATTTCTGGGTGTTGTGGATGGAACTCTGTATGTTTCAAAACCTGTAAAAAATCAAACTGCCTTCATTGAACTTGTTCTGTTTTACATTTGCTGTGAGTAGCTTTAATTTCTAACTTAAGTATTTAAACTAGTTGCAAGTTTAAAACCAGAAATAAGTGTGATTTGTATGTATAAAACCTTCTGTGCATATGGATGTGGTCAGTGTACATATTAATGTCTCTGTAAACAAGCTTATCCATTTTGTTCTCAGGCTTGAATTGATTCAAATTATTTACCACTTGATCTAATAGCTTGTAGATTTATAATACAAATAGAAACTGTTTGTTTCAATATGATTTAGAGTTTAGGTATATTTAAGTTGAATGAAAATTGAATATGGTTATGGAAATCAAAATAACAGAGGAAAAGTTGAATAAGAGAAAAATCAAACAGTTTAAATCATAAAATCAAGAACATACTTTGAATCACTATAACAAAATATGGATTTTAAAACTTGAATCAAGATTTTTAATACCAGATGTTCAGAGCAGTTCTGGAATGAATATAAAATGCAAACTTGGGGGTTTCTGGTGATCTAAGGGGATTGGGAGGTCGGGCTTGTGGCTGGTGATAGGGTAGTGACCGGAGGTGTTGGGAAAAATAACCGGAGTTGCTCCAGTTCGTCGAGGAAGCGGCGGTGGGGATTTGTTTTTTTTAAACCTAGTTTGAGTGCTTTGAAGTTTTGGATCAGTGCAACCTCTCTGGTTGACCGAGTGTTATGGGGTCTTGGAGGTGGCTAGAGGTGTGATGGTCGAAGCTGATTCCGGAGTTTCTGGTGGTCTGGCGGTCGGAGCAGCGAGGAGGAGGTGTTGACAGGTTCGAGGGGGAAGCCTGCTTATGTTTCCAGGTTTTGCCTTGTACTGCTCATTTTTGTTTTGGGCGTGGTGATGGATTTTGGGTGGCCGTGGAGTTATCTGGGGGTAGTTGGTGATGTATTGGGGTTCGTGTGGATGACCGGTGGCGGCTGGGGCCACGGTGCACGTGCACCGTGCCATTGAAGTGGTTGGGTTCTTTTTTTTCTGTGTGCAGTTTTCTTTTTGGAGCTGGGGGAAAAATCGGGACGTACTCGAGTCACTCGAGTAGGTCACTCGAAGCAAGGGGTGTGAAGTCTCGGTGCAGTTTTTAGTCGCGTCGAGTAAATGTTGGTTCAGGTGTGCAGAAACCTGGAGCAAAATTTGATTTTTTTTCAACAAATTCTAATGTAACCTATTTAAATAAATAATGGATTTAAACTGAGTTTAAATTCAGGTTGTAGTATAAATTCAAACCTATATTTAGAAATCTAAAATAAAGTTTTAAATATTTAAATAAGTTTTAGGTTTACAAACCTGGTAATTTCCAGATTTTTGTTAAATATTTAAATCTGAAATCAAAGTTCTAACAATAGTTTAAATTTGAATTTTAAAAGTATTGATTCAAATGAATATTGAATCTTAAGGGTTTAAAATAGATTTGGCTTTGAAAAATCAAAATTCTTAATTTAAGTTGTTAAAGGGAAGTTTAAATCAAAGTTTTAAAAACAAAGATAAATTGATGGATTCGAGTTTTACTTCGAATTCAAATCTGAAAGATTAAATCAGTTTAAAGCATGATTTTTTTTTAAAATAAGTTCAATTAAAATAGTTTGAAAGTAAATTTGTTGAGAAAAGTTTTTAAATGGAAAGTAAATAAATTGTTTTAACTTGAACTTGCAAGTTAAAACGTTAATGTATTTTGGAAATTTTAAATTTAAATAAAAGTTAGGTAGTTGAATTTAAAAGGGTTTTTCTTACATAAGTTTCATATGTAAGTAATTTACAAGATTTTATTGAATTTAAATTTGATAATGTTTAAATAATAATCGTTTTGAATCTTAAATTCGAATGATCTTTGAACTGAAATTTAAAATGTAATGTTAATGAAGTCATTAATAAAGAAATAAATTATCTTAAGAATAATAGGTTAATTAAGAAATGACTTATGTATTAAAAATTCAGATTAATTTATAATTAGAAATTAATTACAAAAGTAATTTAAGAAATGTTATTAGTTATTGAAGATAATTAACTAAAGGTTACTAATTAATTAATGTGATAAATTTTGGTAATTAATCAGATTAATTAGATAATCTATTGTAAATTGTCAAATGAAATTACTTGATAAAAGTAATTAAGAGATTAATTACTTATTGTAATTAATTTTGATAAATGATTAATTTAAGTTAATTAATTTAGTTTAATTAATTTAAGAAAATCATTTGATAAATTGATAGGTGTAATTACTTAGTGTATGCAATGGAGCACAATTACTTAAGAAAGTAATTAATGTTAATTACTGAATGTAATTAATGAAAGATGATATATTAATGAAGTAATTTGGATAATTACTTTTGAAATTAATCAAGGGATTAATTAAAGGAGATAATTAATTATGGATAATTAATTTATTACGATGAGTAATTAAGGGTAGTTAATTACTGGTTGATATTAATCGAAGGTGATTAATAATTGTGTTTAATTAAAGATTAATTACTTAATGTAATTAATTTAACCAAAGTAAATTAATTTAAATCTAAATTAGAGATCATTTATTAATATAATTAATGATGTAAATTAAGAATTGGTTAATTAAGACATAATTAATAATGTGGTGATTAATTAAGGATAAATGTAATTAATTATATTCTAATTAATAAATGAAGTAATTAAATGTTAATTACTATAAATAATTTAGGATAATTAATTTGTAAAATTAATTAAAGACTAATTAATTATTGTAATTAGAAAATGATTAATCAAAGGTGATTAATCAAGGTGAATATTTAGAGGATGAATAATTAATTTGATTTATAATTAATTAATGGTTGTATAAGCAGGATTTATAGATGAAGTAATTAATTTAATTTACTTTAAATTAATTAGAGATAGAAGTAGTTAATTTAATTCATTTTAAATTAATTACAAATGGTAAGATTATAAATCATTGCTTATGGATAAATGATATTGATATTTCATTTGATGATTGTGATCTGACATGAATAATATCTATGCGACATGGATGCTTGGTTTAAATATGATAATATTTAGTTATCTGTTTAGATGATAATATTGATTATCTGTTTATGAGATTATCTGTGATTATCTATTGTGATATTATGAATTATCCATCTGTGTGTGTATTAATTATATTGAATTAAACTGTTAAGACTAAATAGACAACTTGGCCTTAAAAGACACGTTTTTGATTTCGATGAGACCGGGATCGGTTTTCCACATTTGGAACATCCGAAAACCACATCGATTCCAAATTAACGATAGGTCGTAAATCTGAAGTGAAGATGAAGATTCAGATTGCAAGGGTTATCATCGTTAACTCTGAGGGTGATTCCAAAATGAGTGTAGCGAGATAATGCCTTCGGTTTCGTTCGAACCCGGAACGAACTTGTATGGATTGAATGCTTTCAACACATCGTCAGGCGGGCGATGAGCGTTCTAAGAAATATGTTCTCTAAAGGTAACCGTGACCTCAAGCCTCATCAACCGGGAATGGCTAAAACAGGGGAGGTGCAGCAAGGTTAGGTGGGTCATGCCCAAGCAGGACAAGGATATTCCCCTGTCTAGATGTCCCTTTATTTTCGGCTGTGTGGGTGGTTGATTGCAACAACTGCCGGGGTTTATCTTGTTCGGGACTGTTCAGTAAGGAATGGTTCCGGCCTTGTGTTGCAGGGGGTCGGGAGTGATCCTCGGTACGTTGATCTAGGCCACGTACTGTGACGGGCGGTACCCCAGTAGCCCTGCCATTGTATGGAATCCACAATCCAATAAGTGCCAACGGTTTTGATTGTATTACCCACTTTTGTGGCTAGTAGCTGGAATTTAATGAATGTAACAATTTTGGCTATTTTCTATTTACTTGAAAACCCTAGACCTATTATAATATCATAGAATTTCCTATCAAATGTTTTGGTTAGCGTAAGGTAAAAACTTTTCCATGTTTATGTGTGGGGAGTCTTACGTGATACCTTTTGTTTTCAAAGGATTTTCAAAAGTTAAGCAACTTTAACCTGTTACTCATACCAGACCCATGTCTGACCCGGAGTTTATTTTTATTTTTCATAAACTCTCGGGTACCCAAATTTTTACGGGTAGCCAAGGGATTCGGGTTAGCTTTGACGAATTCTGGAGGAGCAATGGAGCAAGTGGCTTCAGCGTTGTAGATATATATATAGTTCTGCTGTGATGATATCTCTGTGTTGTTTTGTGTATTGAGTTGTATTAACTAGACAGGTGTCTATAACTGTCTAGTATGTGATGAATTGTCTGTATAACTCTGATTGATGTTGTATACTATGTAAATACTTATGTGATTATTATAATTTATTCGTTCCGCTGTGAGATTCTGATGCTGTTGTTCTTTCTTCTCTATCTTTTCTATTTTCTCATCCCTTTCTTTCTTAAAGACGATACGTCTTCCTGGGCATAGGAAGTCGGGTCGTCACACATGGAGTCAGCAGATGGCAAAGTGCCTTGACTGATAATCCAAAGTCTAATGGTATATGTCAGCAAGTAAATGGTAGGGTTCAACCTAAGAACATTATAAAACTCTACATAGGAGTTAAGGCATGGTGTTATGGTAGAGTGCCAAGACATTCAAGTTATGTTATAAATAAATCAGCAACGTGAACGATAGCAGTTTAGGGACTAAGAGGGTCTACTGATGTCTAGTGAGGATGCTTACTAGAATGTATTCAAAGTGCTTACATTAACCTCTTAGGAGAGTCTGGAGGACTCTAGTCAGGGTAGCTCCTATGGGAAAAATGAATCAACATATTCACCAGGTGACATCGTTCAAGCAAAAGATAAATCAGTGATAGACATGCCTAGCGAGGTATTCATTAATACAAGTTAATGATAACTTAATGGTGAAAGCTTAAAACAAAATATTAGGTGATGGATGAATGAATGACGACTAATTGTATGACTTGGTTCATAATTGAATGCTTTAGTGTAGGCTACACTTCTTGATTGAATACATGCACGTAGTTGCTTTCTGTGATACACACATACATACTTTTTGTTGTTATATATATTGATGTATATTGATGATGATAAAGTGAGGGGAAATCTCATTCTGCGTTGGCGATGTGGTCTCACTATGGATGCTTAGGGTAAAGGTTTTACTCATACCTGACTTTTTGTCTGGCCCATGTTTTTATTACTTTCCATAAAGCCATGATTACTCATTCGAGCATGATGATTTTATGGATTAGACATGTAGCTTTTGAAGGGCGAACAATGACCCCGAAGATGAAGTAGGAGGCTTGTTATTTATATAAAAGTATTTGGAAATTTCCACTATGTAAAACCAGGATCTATAACTGGTTATGTGCTGTGTGTCCATCTTCATATGTTGAAAACAACACCACTCTATTTATGTTCTATTATATTTACCCCAGTCCGGGAAATGATTTGGGTTTAATGATGTTATGGATTTTGTAATTAAAATTGATGTAATAGATGAAAAAAATTGATGTTCTGTTTATTAATGTTGTAAAAAATATACCGCTCACTTTGTCACTTGAAATTAATTGTGGCGATGATTTCAGCATCATTGGCATCTGTTTTTGGGTCTCGAAGTGTAGGATGTTACAAAAGCCACTAGTCAGGCTAGAAAAAAGCAATGAGTATGATAATGCAATAGAAATATACAAACATGTGGTGTCAGGTTATATATATATATGACATACAAAGAAATAATAATGTCACACTCTATAATCTAAGCCCGTCCATATCCTATCAAAACAAATCGTGTTAGTGAAAACATATATGCAATGACACTGTTTAAAGTGACTCGCAGCTGCATTTCCAATCAATTGAAATATCACATCATGTTCACATTTTAGAAGCTAAAATCATTAATCAATAAACTTTACACTACTCAAGTTATTCATATATAAGGTCTATAATCATTAGTGAATTATACCCATCATCCACTATTACTGGACTCTACCATAAACTGATATCATAGCCTTTATCATCTGTATACCTTCTGATAAAACATTGTGGGTACCTCCACATGATCAATTAGTTTCACTATCTTTTCCCGTTCACCATTGGAGCTCACCATGTGGTGCTGCAATCTTCATCTTTGTTCTACTACATATCCACCAATGAGATTACACTTAGCTATTTCTCTTTTTGCCATTTGCATTATGTCTGTCACTGTGGTTGTATTTGTGCAACACATAATTTGGATAATGGACTAGGTCATCATGATTCAGGGCGTGTGTGACGACATCCTACACTACCGGCACCCAAATATATAATCTGTATACAAGAGCATGCTGCAACGATGCCGTCCAATGTAAATCCAATGTAAATGATCATTAAGGTTGTAATAAAGTAAAAAAACAATCAAAGAACTTGTCGTTTATCTCACAGTGTATCGAGTAAAATACAATAGTCATCACATATATAAAACAAGCGAGATAGTAGCCTTCCTCCAACAGTTCCTCCAATATATATAAAATGGGCGAGAAAATCATTGTTAGTCATAGAATATCATCATTTGTTTCATAACATTCCTCCAATAGTTCCTTCAATCTGGCTCGTAGTTCTCTACTCTGCACCTCGAAGTACAACTATCCCATCGTTGAAGTCCTTACTTCTTATCATGGAATCATCATTATTGAATCGCGCTCGTCGTTGAAAGTTCACCACCGAGTTATACAACTCGGTACCGACCCGAGCCTTAGCTCGAACTAAATGTAATATGGCTTGAACTAAGTGCATGTGTAGTCTGCTTGAAGCAAGCAGGCAATTGACCCAAAACAAGTAAAGATGCAGCTCGAAGCAAACAAGCTTCACCCACCCATAGCCTAGCACAACTCCCATTAAACCAAGCCTATTTCAAATCCTAATGATCCAACTTAACTTATTTTACTCTTTAGGTGAAACTCCAAGCAAGCCTTATGCGACCCGAAGCAAATCACTTCGAGGCTCGAAGTAGACATGTGAATGACTTGAGTACGACTAAAGTAAATCTCTATCGATCCAACTTTTTCGTGCCACTAAGGATCCAACTTCAATTTTCCATAACTCAAGAAAATGAACTCTAAATGACCTGAAGCTTGAAGCATAGCCTTGTGAGGCCTTTCTTGTTGCCGCACATTGTTCACACCAAATATGGGTGAAGTCAAATTCTTGGATCATCACCGATCCAAGATTTTGCTCTTAACTTTAAGTCATCATTCGATCAATGTCTTCAACCAAGCAAACATTATACATTCAAGTAATTAACTTATAAACTATATTCAAACAAATAAACATTCATTCACATCAAATTAGAGCCTAATTCTAAGGGTAAGACCAGAGAATAACTGTAAGAATTAGGGATATCCATAAGAGCACAAATTCACTAAACTCAGTAAAACCATTTCAAATTAACATATGTGAGTAGTCAAGGTTTAAAATACATTTTAGGACCCAGAAATCATTTAAAACATCATTTTAAGGTGTATAATAACTAATTAGCAAGTGGGAGGTCCTAACCACTCACCTAGAATCCAAAGAAATCTAAAGGAGCTCAAATCAAAGAACAAAAAGTAATCCTAAGATGTTTCCAATAGCAAATCCCCCAATCTAAGTCTTAATCTGATAATCTTCTTAGTGATAAGATTTGGCAAATTAAAGTACGATTTAAATTGGCTTTTATAGAAGATAATGTAAATGGTGGCTTCTCTGACTATTTCGGTAAGCATGAAATGACAAGAAGTCCCATCAGCCCCTTTGGGTGTTAGTCCCAAAATGGGCCTTAGGCTTAGCCACCAATCTCCTTAATTGCCCACTAAGCTGTTCAAAATCTAGTGAAACTTCAAACACCCGTAACGTTTAAACAGTAAGCCCGTTATCCTATTATGCCCGCTCTATGGAAAGAGAACCACTCATCTTGTTTCAATGGAAGTGGTTACAGACCCTAATTCGGCTCCTATCAAAAGCTATAGACCATACAAGATTTTAGGCTCAAAATCATCCGATAAATTTTCAAAGGATGGAAAATATCTCTAGAAGTCATTTTCAAAAGTTATAGAACCATATGACCTTAATATTTTAAGATCCTCCGATATGTAAAATACAGGTCGTTACTGTGTGTCCTTGAATTTATCTACTAGGATAGATTCTAATATCTAGTAATCTCACTTCGTCTAGCTTACTTCATAGGTTAAACAAAATTCAACGTCATTTGTACTTAACCTCTCAGATACCATTTACTCTGAAAATGATATCGTGTCCCATTTTATATAACATATAGATGCTGTATTCGTGCATCATACATTAACTAGCAATTTATAACATCACTTATATAATATGCATTTGTAAAGCGTGATGCAGGAAAATTCACTAAATATTAACATTTGGGGTGTTTTAAATTTAACAACTTGTGGTCATTAATGGAGTTCAAATTTAAATTCAACAAAACTAGCGTAGCGTCATAAACACATGCATAATTCATCATATATTCATATCATTAAAACCATATTTCATTTGAATTATTTTGAAATGGAATTAATCTTTAACTTCATTTTAAATCCTAAAATATGTTTAAATAATTCGAATTCAATTTAAAAACATAATATTTAATCTAAAAAATAATCAAAATATTTTTTAAAAATTTTTAGATCACTAAACTTCCTTTTTATCCATACCTTCTTTAAATCAAAAGTATTTGAATATTTAATATCCTCTTTTTAATTTAAATCCATATTTCTCAAATCTCTAGAAAATTTTCAAATTAAAATTTTCAACAACCTTTTACAAAATTCAAACTTATTTTTAAAATTTTCAAAAAGTTAAAGTTTTCAAATATTGAGTTCTTAAAAAAATTAACTCGTTGTTTATTTTGTGGATCTTGCTAATCTAGGAATACATAGATCGGCCAACCAGCCAAGTGCACGGTGGTCAACCGGTTTTGACAATCCTAGAATAGTAAGCTCCAAGATATCAATGATCAGTTGTTGAATTAACCTACATTCTCGTACCAACTTCAACTCACCTCCTCCCAACTTCAGGCACTCTAATTTCTGCAATTTATTTAGGTTTAAAACCTCTCCTATTGATATATAAATTCAAGCACATATGGCTTGTTTTAGACTGAAAGTGTTAAAATATTATATTATAGATTCATTAATCTAATTTCTATGATTAAATGTCATTAAAATCAAGCATTTGTTGATAGTAGGCCAAATATAATAGGCTACCGAGCCATTAACATGTAATACAGTTCGATCTACAGTAAACTGAAACCAATAACTAGGTAAAATATTCAATCTTAATCAAGAATATAGTTTACACTCGGTGTAAAAATAATAATTCTACCGACTTCATGACTTGATTTGCTAAAGAGATTGAAACCTTTGCTTTTTGATGAAGATGAAAGAAAATGCTACGTTGGTGCTTGATTCAGTGTAAAGAAAGAAGAATCAACATAAGGGTAGGGTCTATATAGGCATGGGAGAAAAGATGGCTTAGGAGTTAAGGGTTTCGATATGTTAAAATAGAATGATGGGTTGTTGGATAAACTTTAATCTTTTGGTCGAGTAAGAAAAGTTGGATTTTATTTTTATTTTTAAACAAACCTATACCCTTACTGTCTTTTAATTTGAACCACCATTAAGTCAACATTTTATACCCATTTAAAAATCTACTCAAGGCATTCTATCCAGATTTTATTTTCATTCTTATAATGATTTTTCTTTTATTAAATTATCACTTTCCAATTTCAGTAATTTTATAAAAATTGTTTTATTTTCCCAAACAATTCCAAAATTTCACAAATATTATTTATTTTGCCAAAATAAATTTCCAAATAACTTTTGGACTTCAAAATTTAATTCAAATTCTAAATTTGAATTTTGAATCTACATTTCCCATCATTAACGAATAAATTCCAAAAATATAATCTATTGAATTAAATTCAACGCAAAATTATTTCCTAGTCTCATTTATCAATTATTTCAACTCCTTATCAATTAAAAATAATTTACTATAACTCAAATTCGATTGAAATTCAAATTTCTTCAATCAAAATTTAAGAAATCCATTTATCCATCAAAATTCCAAATTAAAACCCCAAAAGTACATTTTATTATAATTAATAAAATTGTGGGATGTTACAGACTCCCCTCCTCAAAGAAATTATGTCCTCGTAATTTATTCGAGAGTACTGTAAACTATTTTTATAACCATATGCACATCCACACACACAACAATCAATTAAATTTTAACATCCATGTCTTAATAAAATCAAATGAATAAATAGATACCTATCTAGTTTTGAATATCTCGGGATGTGTCTTCCTAATTTGTTCCTATGCCTCCCAAGTGTAATCCTTTGGATTACTCAGCCATTGGATTTTGACTAGTGGAAATTTTTTGTTCCTTAATTGCTTCACCTTTGATTATACAATCCACGATGGTTCTGTAGCATATGACAAATAAGACTGCAATTCTAATTCTTAGGTCTGCCTAGGTTCTATTATACTGTTTGGATCTTGAATACATTTTTGTAGTTGTACTTAATGGACACCTAATAGATATTCCAGTAATTTTAATTTACAAGGAAGTGTCCTACCACTCGATGATAGGATAGGGACTAATAAATTGAGGTGCAAGCTTTCCTGCTTTACCAAACACAACTGCTCCGTTTGTCGAAGACATATTCAAAAATGGTATGTCGCCAATAGGAAATTCTAAATAACTTCTACGCTTATCTACATTGCTCTTCTACCTTGACTAATCTTGCACCAATAGAAAATTCTAAATCTCTTATACGCTTATCTTCTTACCTGTTTCTTTTACCAAATATGGACCTATTATTGATTTATCTCTGATTTTTAGCCAACAGGCTAGTGATTAACATGGCCTCCCATACAAAGCTTCAAATAGTTCCATGCCAATACTAAATTGAAAATTATTATTATGGGAGAATTTGACTAAATGAAGATATTCTTCCATGAACCTCCTATTCCAAAATGCACATTCTTAGTAGGTCTTCTACAACTAAGTTTACTCTCATAGTATGTCCATCCATCTAAGGATAACATGCAGTACTTAAGTTCAGCTGTACTCCCATGGCTGACTACAAATTTTTCCAAAATGACTTATGAACAAAGGATCACCAACGCATACTATATTCTTCGAAATTCCATGCAATCTTATTATGTGCTTTATAAATAATCTGACTAAGATTTCAACGGTTTGGTGTACTCTAACTAGGATGAAATGAGTGCTTTTGGTGAGTCAATCGACTATCAACCATATACTTTCATTCTCTTGTCTTGATCAGGAAGTTCATCCATAAAATACATAGAAATCTATTCTCATTTCCGATTAAATACCTTAAGAGAAAAGTAACCCCCGAGCTTCTAATGCTAACCCTTCACTAATTAACATGTGACATATCGTTTTAAATATTCTCTAATATCTCTTTTTATGCCTCCCAATAGTACATCCTTTTCATATCCTTATGTATCTTCGTACCACCAAGATGTATAGAATTATAGATTAGTGACCATCATCAAGAATTTCTTTTTGTAAATTAGCTATATTAGGAACATACAAATTCTATTATATTTCAAATGACCTTTGAGTCATGCTCAAACTTTTAGAGATTATCAAAAATATTTTCACTTTTTAATGTCTGGATTCGATCTGCTAAGATCAGAATCTCCTTGATTTTCTTAGATCTGATAGAGTAAACTCGGTCGAATATCGAAACTCGCTAATATGTTCGTTGTATCCTTTACTTTACTACATAATGATAATGGAAATATAGTACCTATAACTTCTTCTATTCCACTAACATCATTGATATGATCACTTAGTGTCAGTTATAAAGAGCATCAACTACTTTATTTCCTTTTCTAGGAGCATACCAAATCTTCAGAGTGTATGCAACTAAAAATTCAAGCCATCGCTAATGCCGCATATTCAAATATTTTTGGGAAAATAAGTATTTAAGTGATGCATGGTCTACATATAAAAGAAACCCTTCGCCAAACAAATAATGTTGTCAAAGCTTCCAAGCAAACACCATATATAGCTGCTTACTCAAGTTTGCGAGTTGCATACTTTTCTTCATTGGGTCTTAGATGTGTAGATGCATCGGCAACAACTCTATCTCATTGCATTAGTATAACACTAAGTCCCATTCTACATGCATTTATGTACATTACTAGATCCTAATTTCCATCTAGAACTATTAATATAGGAGCATTAGAAAGTAGTTCCTTCAGTTTCCGGTAAGATCTTTCACATTTCTCTAACTAGACAAATATAACTCCTTTCTTCGACAAATTAGTTAATGAAGTAGATGTCATAGAAAGAAATTTTATATATCTTCTATAAGTCCCGTTCTATAAGCATTTGTGTACATCACTAGATCCTAATTTCCATCTAGATCTATTAATATAGGAGCATTAGAAAGTAGTTCCTCTAGTTTCTGGTAAGATCCTTCGCATTTTCCTAACTAGAAAAATATAACTCCTTTCTTCGAAAAATTAGTTAATGAAGTAGATATCTTGGAAAGAAATTTTATACATCATTTATAATGTACTATTGCCTAAGAAACTTCTAATTTCGGTTATTGACTCGAGACATTTCCATTTTCAAACAGTTTCGACCTTAGCCGGGTCAATTGAAATTCCTTTCTTCGAGACTATATGTCCCAAAAATTTCACTTCTTTCTTTGATATGTGAAATTCTGGGAATTTAGCTTTGGGTTTGTATATCACTAGTGCCTCTAACACCATCTTCAAATGAACATCATGTTCTTCTTCCAATTTCAAATACATGAGAATATCGTTAGTAAAAAGTAGAACAAACTTATTTAAATAACTTATATACACTCGATTTACTAATTCAATGAAATAAGCTTGGCATTTGTTAATCCAAATGGCATTACTAACCCTTTGTAAGAATTGTATCTAGTTTAAAATGTTGAAAGCGAAATACAATCTTTTGCAACTCAAAGTTGACAAACCTATGGAAAGATCGAGTTTTGAAAAGACCTTCTTACCACTCAATTGATTGAATAGATCGCCTACTCGTGGTAATTGAAATTTATCCTTAATGGTAAGACCATTCAATTTTCTATGGTCAATATACAGTCGATGAGATCCACCTACTTTTTTAACAAATAAGGCCGACGCACCACAAGGGGAACTGCTCGTCCTGATGAATTCTTTTACTCAGTCTCTTTTATTTGACATCTGGACTCCTCCGTCTCACCAAGGAATCAGTGTGGTCGTCTACTAAATGGTTATTTGCTAGGTTTTATATCTATCATGAACTCAACTGTTTGATGAGGAGGTAAACTAGTAACCTCTTTAAAAATATCTGAAAATATTTGTAACCATTGGAATCTACTTTATTTCATCTTTTTTGGATTCCTAAAAAAATAAAGAATAATCGCTTATTCCTAAGCTACAAGAACTTGTTTTGAGTGCTCGAGATGTTGGAGAGTAATTACCTTTTCCACATAAAATAATCGAGCTTGATAATTGTGACAACCCGAAATTTTCGACTTCGAAAATTCGACACCAATACGTTCATTGTAGAAGTGCTGAAAAATCGAACACGGAAAATTTCAAATTGTTAAAGAAAAGAAGAAAGAAGGAAGAAGAAGAATAGAAAACAATAGATCTCACATTCGCAGTGGATTAAATATAATAACAAATAATAGCATTTACGAAGAAAGCTGTAGTAGTTAGATTACATACATTTCATCAGAGTTACGGTCATTACAAATAGACTAGGTAGTTATATCAGCCTGTCCCATACTATTAACTCTACAAATACAAATACATAACGGAATACTCCATACGTTCCTGCTATCCAACTCGCCACCTGAGCTCGAGAACGTCATAACCTGAAAATCTGTAATACTCGGTCTGACCCAAGCATTACATCAAAGTAACACCCGGGTCAGGCTGGAAACCGGTATGAGTAAACCCATACAACTTGAAATACTAAGATATAAACATAATTGAAATCCTGGGTAACTCGTACCTTACTGTGAGTTCTTAACTTGCTAAAGCCAACACTTATTCACAACAAAATCTATGTACCGTTACTTGGTTTTAATGGTTCCATTTTACTTAAATTATTCCATTCCAGCCTATTATTTGACATATCAAATCTATAAAGATTATTGTAGATTACAAATCAAAATGGTTTCGGGTATTTACTGATACCCGACCTCGGTTTCTTCGATTCCAATGTTATTCTTTAAGCCAATTTGTTTACGTTTAAACAATACAATTTATATTCTGAATTTCATATTCACACAACAATTCATTTCACAAACTCACAGTTCAACCAGAGTATCTTATATCACAAAGCATCATAAATCACATATCAGAGATATCAAATAATCTAATTCATTCAATATATCTCAATCATCTATAAGCAGGATAAATTAACTGTACCATTTCTAATTAATTTAATAGCTTTTAAATCCTGATTACTTAACATTAACTAATTACACCCATTACTTAATAATTATTTAATTATCAAGCTAAATTAATTGTCCATAATTACTTCCATCAAGTAATTATTCCATTGGTTAATTATCCTCAATTAATTAATCTTTAATTAATAAATAATTAACCTGTAATTAATAATTAAATTAATTAACCCTAAACAAATTAATCCTTCAATTACTTACATTAAGTAATTATCATTTAATAAATTACATTTAATAATTACCCAGTAATTACCCACCTTAATTAATGACATTAAGTTATTACTCTTAATCACTTTCATTAAGTAATTAACATTAATTAATTATAAACACTTAATTAATCTATTAATTAATCTTTTAATTATCCATCTAAATTAATTAAAGATAAACCTCTATATCTTAATTAATTTCTTAACTAAAGCATTTAAATCTTATTTAAATTAAAGGATTTGAAATTTATTAATTCAAAACCACTTAAGAAAGTTTAACCCACTTATCTTAATCACATAATAAATTACATCATTTATTCATTTGAACACTTAAGAATAATTGAAATAATTAACCTAATATGTAGTTATTCAAAACCCAAAACAAATTTAAAATTATTTAACTTTAAATTTGGAGCTTGCTTTGTAAACTTGTTCAAAGATTTATTCTGAAAAACTAGTTCAAAATTTCTTTTGAAGTTGGTTACTTCCATAAAAAAAAATTTTTAAAAAAAGAAACCTAATCCATGGCCCAAAATCCCAAGTTCTAAATCTTTCTTATTTTCTTTTACTCTCTCTTTTCTTCCACTTATCTAAATCTTTAATACCTATTAACAATTAATCCTATTTCCTCGGCCCAAAATCCATCCCGGCCCAACTTGCTTCTCCCTCTTCTCCTTCCAGTTCACATTCTTTGATCCGAATTTGCATGAAACTGTGCACGTATTCGTGCACCCAATCACGCACCTCCGACCATCGAATTCACCATCGACCGACCTTGCACGTTTCCCACTACCTCAGCACTACATTTCCCCACCCAGAATTCACGATTGCATGCTAAACCAAAATTCGATAGCCAAGACCAAAGCCACAGTCGACAATGTCATCCATTTTCCCCTTGCCTCGTCACCCTCAACTACCATCAACTACCAGAAAACACCCACACATTCGCCAAGGCCTCCTCCTTCAATCCCCCCGGTCCACACCTACCATTTTTTCCCGTAATGCCATAGATCGGCCGCAACTGAACAACTTCCCAAACCATTTCTAAACCCTAAATCAACTACGGCCGGTCAACATGCCGCCCAGAAAAATACGAGGGAAATTTTCCTATGCTCCTTGACCTCTAAACTTCCTCCAACCTCGGCCTTGACTCACTATACCCATTGGTTCGTCGGAATTTGACAAATATTCAAATTCCATTCAACTCGCAAGGTGACAACAATCACAACATTAAAAATCATGATTTTGATATCAAAATTCATTATTTTCTTATGCGAATCAAATTACATAGTCAAAACTTGAAATCGTGTGTGTTGATGTTTCAATTTAAAAGAGATTCCACTATAATATTCAAATTTCGAAATATTTTCTAAATAATCCCACTAGAAACAATTTTTTAAAACTATATCTTGTTAATTCCAACAAATTTTGTTTAAACATCAGAGTCTAAAGAGAATTAGGGGAAAAAGCAGTAAATTTTTGAACGTATTTCAAACCTGTAAGATCAAGAACAAGGTAGATAAACTGGGATACAGATATGCACATAGTACTAACATACATATATACATTCATTCAACTTTAAACAATCATGCAAGCATATAATTTCAAGGATCATTACATGCATCTGATCATCATGTAAATTAAGCTTTTGAAATTTTGTTTATTCACGGTTATCTGAAGAAATAGGGAACAGTTTTGATCTAGAAATCTGTCGTTGATTGTTTGAGTTGAATCTGAGGTGATCCAAAGCTTACTATTTGATTTGAATTACTTCAGGTAGTTGTTTTTTGAGATGAATTTACATGCTTGATATTAGTACTTGACCTTTGCTTTAATACTTCTGGTTTTTCTTATTTTCTTACAGGCTTTTGATTTCTTAAGTTTTTGGTTTGAGTAAAACTTTTTGAAAATGAAAGATAGAAGATGTAGGGTTGTATTTATAACCTTGATTTAATTTTATTTATTAAAAAAATAAAAGAAACAAAGACACTTGTATTTACATGAAATAGATTAAGCTACACTTGTTCAATTATGTGGTAATTTACTTCACACTTGTTCACAAATGTCTTTTACATGTATTAATCTTTTTACACGTGTCTATTTTCATATATTTATGCTTAAATATGTGTTTTTTATAAAAAAAATTATTATATTTTCCATTTGTCTCTATATATATATCTTATGTTTAATATTTTCTATTTTAATTAATGTATTTCCTTTTATAACTATTTATATAACCTTAAGAAAATGATTTTAAAAATTTATCATATACTAATAAATAAATATACAAATTTATATTGGAATTTAACCCTTAAATAGCTTTTGAAAATTATTATATTTAATTCAAACATAACCTTCCAATTATAATATATTGCATTGTATTCTAATCAATATATATATACACTTAAAATTTTCAATATTATAAAGTCTACACATCTCTATTCATATATTTATTAATTTACTTAAAGATTTATCATTTTCAGATATTTATCAAAATCTTATTTGTCCATATTACGAATCAGTATTTAAATAAATTATATCCTGTTAATTATCAATTAACAGATGACCAAAAACCGGGCTATCACATTCCTTCCCCCTTTGAATCTTTTCATCCTCGAAAAGGAACGAAACCAGAATTTTAATTCTATAACTAATTGTCAGGTAAATTAACCTTTAAGCATTTTGGACTTACCATTCCCATAATTAAATTTTTTTAGAACACCCTTTTAAAATCTACATAATTTTGCCAAAATAGCTTTATAGAAATACTTTTTATAACTCGATGTCTCAACAAGTCCATCCTCGTTCTCACGGAAATTTGGTCATACGTTGATCAGGCGTAGGATTGAAAATCTATACGTACTTGGTAAATCCATTTTCAACACCCAGTGAAAATACTTGGGAAAACATTTTTGTTGAGAATATAAAGAACATTTTTGAAAATAGAGGTAACATCTTTGGTGAGAATGCTCTGGAAAACATCACCCCCTCCATGATCGCAGTTAACCCGATGGTTACGTTGCCATCCCGGCAAATCCACAGATAACTGTGGGCACTCCACGCCCCTCGATTACGCCATGGAACCCGCCGTAGATCGCAGTTATGTCCCGGGTTACATTGCCATCACGGCAAAAGTCCATGTAACTGTAGGCATCAGAGTCCTCGATTTTCGCTGCCAAATGAAACTTCACCACTCCCACATAGGTCGCAGACTACATCAATCAAGTCCCAATGTAGCCTTAGGCTCTTACGGCCTCTCTACTTTCGCTATGTATCCGTAGATCGCAGTCTACCGATGTTACGTCACCATCATGACAAAATCAAACGTAGACTATTGGCTCTCACAGCACACACGACTTCCGCTATGGTCCACAGTAGATCGCAGTGACATCGAGTTACACTGTCATCACAGCAAAACCCAGATGTCTCTGTAGGCATCAGTGCCCTCAACTTTCGCTCCCAACATCACAAAATCCTCAAGAACTTCAGTTTTTCCGGACTTCCTCCCAGGATTCAATTTAGTGCCTCCCCCTAGGGCTCAAGGTAGAACCACCCCGTGGATCTCCTATGAAGTTCATTTCAATGGAGGAGCCTTTTTCTCCAAAGCCAATCTAAAAACATTTTATACTATACACATATAGATCTTTCAAATCATACCCTTTATGATTCACATCAAAATCTTCTTTACACAAAAACGATATCTCTAATCGATAGTTCCAAACTTGGCTTTTCAAATTCCTAAAATTGATTTTTTCTAAAAATCAAAAGCCTTTCCAAAATCCATAGGTTCCAAAACCCTTTCCAAAATCATTCTCATAAAATCATTTATATATATAGATACACACACACACACACAACTTATCCTTTCCAATTTGAAAATAATCTTTGGATCACTTACATAGATTCCCCTTTTCATACATTAAATATTTTTCAAAAATCCTTTCTTCTGGTTTTAGATTCAACATGGGGGAGCTTATCATATATAACAAATATATATATATATATATATATATATATATATATATTTACTCTTCCAAATCAACATTCAAATTTTATTTTATAAAGTTATCTACCATATCACTTACATTTCACAAAGTGAATTCCAAAAGATATCCAATTTCCACCTTTATTCATATATATTTCTCAAAATATACTTTTCTTTCAAAAATCATTTTGGATTCTTTCAGAATTTCCAAAATCAATTCCATTCAAGCACGTACGATGTACATATATCATCCGTGCGCAATATCAAATCCGTTCGCTCACTTAATCACACAATTTCTCTTTCGAACTAGTATCGTCCACCCGACTTCTTAGTGCAGACTCGGATCTGGTTTCTTGATCAGAAACTGTCATTCTCCTTGCATAGCCTAACTATGATAGAGAATTTCCAGAATCAATCAAAAAACCATGTCAGGGTTCACCATCGAAAACCGAGTGAAAAATCCCTAGTTGGATTGATATACTATCTCGAAATTCTATGCTCGAATCTGGATCAAATCGTTATGCGAATAGAATAATATACGTACGTTCCTACGTATCAATGTTCATTGATTATTAGCTAAATCAATATTCTTTTCAAATCATCTTCATTTTGATTCCATTTACTTATCCACAATTGCTCCCAATTTCCATTTGGGTTAACACTTCAATTCTTATCTCAATTGGTATTCAATTATAGACAGTTTGCTCTCTGACCAACTTGTATTAAGAAAATAGCTTGAGAGAAATATTTAAAATAGATAAGTAATTGTAAAATAGTTATTAGTTGCAAATAGTAGTAAAATAATTAAGTAATTTTAGAATAGTTGTAAAGTAGTTAAATAATTGTAAAATAGTTGGATAGTTGCAAAATAGTTGTAAAATAGTAATTAGTTTTCAAAATAATTGTAAAATAAGTATAAGATGGTATGAGTTTTAAAAAGAAAGGTTGTATAGTAAATAGCTAGGAAATATATTTAAAACAGTTTATATTAAAACAATTTATTTGAAAAAATAGTTTAAAGCTAAACTATTCAATTCCCAATCTCCATTTCTAATCAATTTTCAATTTCCACTTCCATTTAAATCGATTCAATTTCAATTCAATATAAATTAACTTCAATTCCTATCCCAAATTCAAATCAACTCCCATTTGAAATTCAAACTTATTCAACTTCAATTTCACTTCAAATTAATTCAATTCAAATTTTCCATTTGAATTTTATGCTTATCCATCTTCATTCACATTTCCAATTAATTCAAATCAAATTCAATTTGAACTAAATCTATTTAAATCTCAACTTAAAACCATCTCAAGTTTCACAAATTCGACCTAAATTTTTAAATGTTGATTTAATCCTTTAGATCAAACCAACCTTTATTTTTAAATTAACAGCTTAAAATTTTTAAACCATTTAATCATGAGTCCAAATTTCAAAGTTCCATTTTAAATTATCTTTACTTAACTTATTTCAAAGTTCAAATTAGAGTTCAAAAGTATTTAAATGATTTAATCTTCAGAGTTCAATTTATTACCCAATTTTAACTTCGAAACCAAACCTTAACAAATTTTCAGCAAGCTCATTTCTAACATTCAAATATTTAAGTTCCAAGCAATTTCCCTTTTCATAAGTTCAATATTATTTCTATTTTATTTTAGTAAAGGATGTATATTACCTCAATCAATTTCTTATTTAAAATAATCCAATTCCCAATTTCATAGATTATTAATAACAACATGATGATATTAAGATAAGTCAAAATAAATAAATACCCAAATTATTTAAAACATTCATCAATAGCATCTAATTCCAATTTCTAGATCTCAAACTCATTTTGAGATCACACATACTCCCAAATCAACCATTTAACTTCCCAAGTTAAATCTCAATTTCATCTTGAAATTTCCAATTCAGGTTGTTTGTTCTAAACTTATTTAACTTCCCTTATGTTAAATTCAATTCAATTTAATCCATTCAACTTTACCCAATTTGAATTCTCCATTTCAAATTTTAAACTTCTTATCAATATTCTATCCCACTTATAAGTCCTAAAACTTATTACTTTGGGTTTTCATATCACATTCCAGGGAAAAATTTAAAACTCAACACTTAGAGTTTATTTCCAATCATCTTTGATATTACGTATATCCCTCATATATACATATTTATTTCCATTGCACACCAATTATACCTTAAATTTTAAACCACCTTTGGTTTTAATCAAAACTAATTTACTTTTAAATTTCCAAACAACTCTTGTTTGAAACAGGCCCTTTTCATTCAGTTACATTGTAAATAATACTATCATTATTTCTTTTAACACTTTGAAACAAATTCAAAACTTAGATTTTTAAAACATCATAATTTAGATCATCTTCATTTCCAATTTATAAGTCATAATCACCTAAATGTTTACTCCCTTAAAACATTTCATTTTGCTTAATCATTATCAAACATTCCATTATCAAGATACAACAAACATTTTATGATAATAACCTAGGTTATCATAACTGGAAACCATTTCACTATATATTATATCATAATTTATTGGAAAATAAAATCAGGGTAGCTTAATTCAGCATTCTGAAAACACTTCTACAAATTCAGGATTTTATTTTCTAGTTTGGATCTATTTATCTTATTTATATAGTTTATATTATCCAATTCCTATTTGGTTGTATTTCTATTACCACTTAATTCTTATTATTATTTTAATTCAAATAATACAACAACCAATTACCTTAATATATTAGAAAAACGATTGCTTTATATATATATCAAAATATAAACTTATATAAAATTATTTTATAAGAAAATAGAAAATATGCCCTCATATATACTACACTCAACTCATTCTAGGGTACCATTGACCCTATCCTTAATGAGTAAACCCAACAAAGCCAAGGTTCTCGCTTAACCTTTTGCTTTGATACCAAAATGTAACAACCCGAAATTTTCGACCTTGAAAGTTTGACACTAATACGTTCATTGTAGAATTGCTGAAAAATCGAACATGTTAAGAAAAGAAGAAAGAAGGAAGAAGAAGAACAAAAAAAAACAACATCTCACATTCATAGCGAATTAAATATAATAACAAATAATAGCATTTACAAATAAAGCTGTAGTTGTTAGATTACATACATTTCATCAGAGTTACAATCATTACAAATAGACTAGACAGTTATATCAGCCTGTCCCAGACTACTGACACTACAAATACAAATACACAATGGAATACTTCATATGTTCCTGCCATCCAGCTCGCCACCTGAGCTCCAGAACGTCCTAACTTGAAAATTTATAATACTCGGTCTGACCCGAGCATTACATCAAAGTAACACCCGGGTCATGCTGGAAACCAGCGTGAGTAAACCCATATAACTTGAAATACTAAGATATAAACATGAATGAAATCTTAGGTAACTCATACCTTACTACAATTTCTTAACTTGCTAAAGCCAACACTTATTTCACAACAAAATCTAAGTATCGTTACTTGGTTTTAATGGTACTGTTTACTTAAATTATTCCATTCCAGCCTATTATTTCACATATCAAATCTATAAAGAATTATTGTAGATTACTAATCGAAATGGTTTCGGGTATTTACTGATACCCGACCTTAGTTTCTTCGATTCCAATGTTATTCTTTAAGCCAATTTGTTTACGTTTAAATAATACAATTTATATTCAAAATTTCATATTCACACAACAATTCATTTCACAAAATCACAGTTCAACCAAAGTATCTTATATCACAAAGCATCATGAATCATATATCAGAGATATCAAATAATCTAATACATTCAATATATCTCAATAATCTATAAGCAGGATAAATTAATTGTACCATTTCTAATTAATTTAATTGCTTTTAAATCCAGCTTACTTAACATTAATTAATTACACCCATTAATTAACCATTCTTCAATTATCAGTCTAAATTAATTACCCATAATTACTTCCATCAAGTAATTATTCCAATGGTTAATTATCCTCAATTAATTAATCTTTACTTAATAAGTAATTAACCTTTAATTACTAATTAAATTAATTAACCCTTAACAAATTAATCCTTTAATTACTTACATGAAGTAATTATCATTTAATAAATTACATTTAGTAATTACCCATTAATTACCCACCTTAATTAATGACATTAAGTAATTACTCTTAATCACTTTCATTAAGTAATTAACATTAATTAATTACAAACCCTTAATTAATTACGTTCAGTAACTATCTTTCAATCATTAATTAATTCACCTTAATTACACACACTAAATAATTAATTCTTAATTTAATAATTAACTATCCTTTAATCAAGTAATTATTCTTTAATTACTTTCCTCAATTAATCTATTAATTAATCTTTTAATTATCCATCTAAGTTAATTAAAGATAAACCTCTATATCTTAATTAATTTCTTAACTAAAGCATTTAAATCTTATTTAAATTAAAGGATTTGAAATTTATTGATTCAAAACCACTTAAGAAAGTTTAACCCATTTATCTTAATCAATATTAAATTACATCATTTAATTTCATTTGAACACTTGAGAATAAATGAAATAATTAACCTAATATGTTGTTATTCAAAACCTAAAACAAATTTAAAATTATTTAGCTTTAAATTTAGAGCTTGCTTTGTAAACTTGTTCAAAGATTTATTTTGGAAAACTAGTTCAATTTTTTTTTTGAACTTGGTACTTCCATAAAAATAATTAATTTAAAAAAAAAAAGAAACCCAAGTCCAAGGCCAAAAATCCTGAGTTCTAAATCTTTCTTATTTTCTTTTGCTCTCTCTTTTCTTCCACTTATCTAAATCTTTCTATTAACATTTGATCTTATTTCCTCGGCCCAAAATCCATCCCGGCCCAACTTGCTTCTCCCTCTTCTCCTTTCAGTTCCCAATCTCTGATCCTAATCTGCACGAAATCGTGCACGTATACGTGCACCCAATCACGCACCTTCGACCATCAAATCCACCGTCGACCGACCCTACACGTTTCCCACTACCTCAGCACTACATTTCCCCACCCAGAATTCACGATCACATCCTAAACCATAATTTGATAACCAAGACCTAAGCCGCGGTCAACACTGTCATCCATCCTCCCCTTGCCTCATTACCTTCAACTACCATGAACTACCAAAAAACACCCATACATTCGCCAAGGCCTCCTCCTTCAATCCCCCTGGTCCGCACCTACCATTTCTTCCCGCAATGCCATAGATCGGCGGCAACTGAACAACTTCCCAAACCATTTCTAAACCTTAAATCAACTACGGCAGGTCAACACTTCGCCTAGAAAAATACGAGGGAAATTCTCCTATGCTCTTTGACCCCAAAACTTCCTCCACCCTCGGGCTCGACTCACGATACCCACTGGTTCGCCGGAATTTGAAAAATATTCGGTTCCATTCAACTCGGAAGATCACAACAATCACAATATTAAAAATCATGATTTTGATATCAAAATTCATTATTTTCTTATGCAAATCAAATTATACAATCAAAACTTGAAATCTTGTGCATTGATTTTTCGGTTTAAAAGAGATTCCACTATAATATTCAAATTTTGATATATTTTCTAAATAATACCACTAGAAACAATTTTTAAAAATTATATCTTGTTAATTCCAAAAAATTTTGTTTATACATCAGAGTCTAAAGGGAAAAGGTAGTAAATTTTTGAACCTATTTCAAATCTGTAAAATCAAGAACAGGGTAGATAAACTGGGACACAGATATGAACACAATACTAACATACATATATACAGTCATTCAACTTTAAACAATCATGCAAGCATGTAATTTCAAGGATTATTGCATGCATCTGATCATCAGGTAAATTAAGCTTTTTGAAATTTCGTTTACTCACAGTTATTTAAAGAAACAGGGAACTGTTTTGATCTGGAAATCTATTATTGATTGTTTGAGTTGAATCTAAGGTGATCCAAAGCTAACTGTTTGATTTGAATTACTTCACATAGTTGTTTGTTGAGATGAATTTACATGCTTGATATTGGAACTTGATCTTTGCTTTAATACTTCTGTTTTTTCTTATTTTCTTACAGGCTTTTGATTTCTTAAGTTTTTGGTTGGAGTAATTTTTTTTGAAAATGAAAGATAGAAGATGTAGGAATGTATTTATAACCTTGATTTAATTTTATTTATTAAAATAAAATAAAAGAAACAAAGACACTTGTATATACATGAAATAGATTAAGTTACACTTGTTCAATTATATGCTAATTTACTTAACACTTGTTCACAAATGTCTTTTACGTGTATTAATCTTTCTACACATGTCTATTGTCATATATTTATGCTTAAATATGTTTTTTCATAAAAACTTTTATTATATTTTCCGTTTATCTATATATATATATATCTTATGCTTAATATTTTCTATTTTAATTAACGTATTTCCTTTTATAACTATTTATATAACCTTAAGAAAAATGATTTTAAAAATTTATCATATACTAACAAATAAATATACAAATATATATATATATATATATATATATATATATATATATATTGGAATTTAACCCTTAAATAGCTTTTGCAAATTATTATATTTAATTCAAACATAACCTCCCAATTATAATATATTGCATTGTATTCTAATCAATATATATATATATATAGTTTTAAAATTTCAATATTATAAAGTTTACACATCTCTATTTATATATTTATTAATTTGCTAAAAGATTTATCATTTCCAGATATTTATCAAAATCTTATTTGTCCATCTTATGAATCAGTATTTAAATAAATTATATCCTGTTAATTATCAATTAACAAATGACCAAAAACTGGGTTATCACAATAATACTCGAGCCATCCATTCCTAATATAATTACATGACTCAAAGAAACCATAAAAAAACAAATCACATAAGAATGAATATCCAGATAAACAAGTCATGTCTCCATTATGTTTCATTCCTATAGTAGCATACCCACTACTATACCACCTTTTGACTAGGCAGTATATCATAAAAGTTGGCTAAATGGCTTTTGTGGTAACCAAGGCAGGAAGCCAGGAGAGACGATTATCAAGCTCAGAAATCGATTATATTAGGAACTATGGGCAATAGTTGGGTTGATTTAGAATGGATCCCAATCAAGGTGAAATCAATATGAAGTGACAAAGAAGTCCCCATGATGCCAGATTTCAAATTTCAAGTCAATCGGGGTTTGTGTGCTCGAGTTATGCGCAAAGGAAGAAGTTATATGGATCGATCGAAAACGATCCATAAAACAACGTAAATCGACAAAGATCAATAATATCAATATCTGCAAAGTTAGTGCATTTGAAACTTTCAAAGAATCACTATATTTAAGAGCGGAGACCTTAATAATGATTGCATGACAAAATTCCTAAATCTTGGAAAAGATGTCGATCGTTATTGGAACGATCGTACAAATCAGCCATAACGATCCATAGTTTTACGGAACATGCGATACCTCGCAAACGGTATGTCAGCATTGCACAAAATTTAGAGATCAAATCTCTTACATCGTGAGGAACACCCTGATCGATCACAGTTCGAAAGGATGAAATCTTGGAAATTAGGCTGATCGTTATTGAATGATCGTGCAAATCAGCATAACGATCCATAGTTTTACGAAAAACACGATATCTCACAACGGTAGGTCAAAATTGCATGAAATTTGGAGGAAAAGTTTCTTACATCATGGAGCACACCCAAGATCAATCGTAGCTCAAAAAAATGAAATCTTGGAAATTAGGTCGATCGTTATTGGAACGATCGTATCCATAGTTTTATGGAAAATGCAATATCTCACAAACGGTAGGTCGGAATTACACGAAATTTGGAGGGAAAGTCTATTACAACATGGAGAACTCCAATGAATGATTACAACTCAAAAGGATGAAATCTTAGAAATTAGGCTGATATTTATTGGAACAATTGTACAAATCAGTATAACAATCCATAGTTTTACGGAAAACGTGATATCTCACGAACAGTACGTCGGAATTGCATGAAATTTGGAGGGCAAGTCGCTTACATCATGGAGCACCCTATGATAAATTATAGCTCAAAAGGATGAAACCTTGAAAATTAGACCGATTGTTATTGGAACGATCATACAAATCACCATAACGATCCATAGTTTTATGGAAAATGCAATATCTCACAAACTGTACGTTGGAATTGCATGAAATTTGGAGAGTGAGTAGTTAATATAAGGGCTGTTATGGTAACGGTAAATTTACCGTTACCATACCGTTACCGATAAATTGGTTACCGATTACAAAATCAAATGGTATACCAATAAATTCGGTACGGTAACGGTAATTTTACCGCTACAAGCGGTAAATTATCGGTAAATTTTTTTTGAACCGTCGGTATCGGTAATTTACCGACAAATTGATTTGTTTTAAACTTTCTTATATTTTGGTCCGTTGGATCATGGACTTTAACATCTGACGCTGCTTAATTGCTAAGGTTTTATATGTCTTAACTGTCTAAGAAAGAAAATAAGAAATATCAGCCGCAACCGCAAGCTGCTCCTCTTTCTTTCAATATTTTTTATCTTCTTCGAATCTTCGTTCTTCTTTTTAATTCTCATTTTCTCCTCTGCCGATCAGGTGAATCGTCGGTGATTACTGATTATCGACTTAACGTGGCTGCGGCGAGGCCGCGACTCAGTCCTATCCTTTCTCTTTATTTCAGTTGCCGACTAGAGGTACGTTTTTTCACCTGTAGTTATATACTCCAAGCCATTTCAGATAAACATGATTTCTGGTATGAATTTGATATTGTAGTAAAGTAAAAGTTTTCATCTGCACTATGGAGATCCGTTGGATTTTGCAGTTAGTTGCTGTCTAATCAGCTAGAGAAACGTTAGTTTCCATCTTGGGTCCAAGTGGGAATTCAAATAAAACCAAAATTTTGTTTGATTTCCATTCCATTGAAAGAAGTTTTACTCAAATGTTTGGACTTTTGCATTACAATTTTGCAGTCATTTAATATTAGTTCGAATCTTACCTGAGCTGGAATGTTTTGATTTTGAAATATTCATTGATTTCGCTCCACCCTTATATGCCAAACTATAGTGATGATTGCAACATCTATTATATCATGAACAAAACCCTTATTGGTAACTCCATTTTCCAAGAATTCTATCGCTTTGATAAGATCATCATTATTCACCTGATTGACATTTAGTATTTGTCTGATCACCTGCAAAATTCGTTTTGAGTAAATGCATTTGAAAAATGGGTGTTCATGTGAATCTTCATCTATGTTGCATAGTTCGCAAATTGTACTTTGGATGTTACTCTAACTTTTGATTTTGTCCATAATGTTTAATCTATTCGTGAATGCTGAATAGAGGCACATAGCCATTTTGGGTTATGATTGTTATAAAAGATTTTGCATTGTACAATATACGATGATGTATTTTCTGTATTGTGCTTTAGATATATAGAATGGGTGACCAATTTTTTTATACTTAGCCACTTAGCAGTAAAAGAAATGACATCAACACAGTCAAGTCTAGGTGATAATGTTGAGGGCGCGGAGGAACATACGTCAGATTCTATACCTACAAATCAAAGTAAATCATCTCGCTCCTTCGTTTGTGCAACAGGTAATATATGTTTATCAAAATAATAACGCTTTTAATATTGCTTCATGAACAATATTAAAAACATCATTTCGGCACCTATGTCAGTTTTAGGCACCTATGTGTTATGTTAGTAATAACTAATTTTGTGAAAATTGTTTACACACGCACACTTATACTTAGCTTACTTTTTTTTACAAATTTCTTTTTTTTTTTTGGCAAGGCCAGCCGGTTTTATAGTGGACCGTCCACTTTTTATTACGAACGTAATAAAAATTGAAGTACAGGAGCAAGGTAAAAGCACCTTAACTACTATAAAAAGAGACAGAAAAATACAGCACAGGTACGTGACCGCTATGTCACGATAACTAAAGAAACACCAACAAATCTATTCCTCCACCGAGGAGGGAGAATCACCAACTTCCCCAGTCACCGAAGAAGTGCACAATGGGGCATTCCCAGAAAGACCAGCAAAGGGGCGAAACCGAAGTGCAAGACAAGGGTCATAAACCAAATCATCAGAACAGTAGATAAAAGATCGATCCCAGGATGGATCGGCAAGCATGTCAGAATTAGATACCGCATCGATACCGTCCAAATCAAGAACTATAGAGTCACCGGATAGTTTGTAGCGAAGGCACCTAAGGTCAAGATGATCGTCTGAAACAAACCGAAAGAAAGATTCATTAACCGGGTTATACCTCATATCAGAAATGGGATCAATCCAACACCCTTTGGGCTCATCCCAAGCTATAGGAGGCAGCAGCATGGTAGGGGCTGAAGCAACTAAAGGGATGTCAGGAACAACACTAGGAGCCGCA
The DNA here is from genome assembly GCA_030765085.1 of Allium cepa. Taxonomy (NCBI): domain Eukaryota; kingdom Viridiplantae; phylum Streptophyta; class Magnoliopsida; order Asparagales; family Amaryllidaceae; genus Allium; species Allium cepa. The sequence goes on from CM060935.1 coordinate 69,476,985, forward strand.
GAACCAGTAGGTGAAACAGGGGAAACAAGAGGCAAAGAAGGAACACTCAGGTCAGGCAACGTAGTCTCTGAAGGAGGATGAGAGAGAGTGGAATGGGCAGAAGCCTTGGGGACCCAGATCCTACGACGGGGGCGTGGCAAAGGAGACTTCAGAGTAGCCGCAGAGGCTTCAGAGTGATGGCAGTCGATAGTCAGGTGTCCAAAAGAGTGACAAGCGGTACAAATATCCGGAACCCATCCATAGCGTACTCTGACTTCCACAACATGTCCAACAGCAAGCTGAACAGAAATAGATGAAGGAAGAGGCTTAGTAGGGGAAATCTCTATGAGAGCCTTCGCAAACATCAACTTATCACGCGCCACAGTATTGGCGTCAAAACATTTCAGCTTACCAACATTACAAGCTAACCAATTCAAACCAATGAGGGGCTGTAAAACAGATGGAATCTGGGAAAAATATACCCAAACAGGGATAGAGAAAACTTGCTCACGAGCACATGCCACGGTAGGTGACCATGAGGTAACAATAAAAGGCCTTCCATCAACAAACGATGGCTCCGCCTTCAACACAAGCTGGCGATCCTCAGATGAGGAAAACTTTAAGTAGTACATCGTATCAATCAGCTTCACATGCAAATTTCCACGAAGCTTCCATGCCCTCCGAAGCACCGCAGACGCATAAGAAAGACGGTGATGCGGATCCAGGAAAAAACCAACCAAATAATCTGACCAAAATTCCTCACCGGCTTGCATAACACACTGGGGAGGAATCATCACTCCATTTTCCTCAACCAAATCAAACTCAATAGGGATGTAAGCACCCGCATTACGGGGCAAGGACGTGAAAAGAGAAGACCACAATTTAGAGGAGTGCTTCGAACCATCAGTAACACGGCTATGTACAATACCAGGGGCAGTTGCATCCGTGGGTATAGTATCTTCAGAGCAATTAACAGTGACATTAGGTGCAGAAATCGTAGGGGGGATACCACAAACATCTGGTGTGCCTAGCCCACAACTTGGGAGACAAGCAGTAAGGCACCCATGGACATGGTCAATAACACCATCGACCACACCAGATACACAATCAACCAACACTGCAGGCTTGCCCCCAACACAACCATCTTCAAGGAGCATAACTGGCCGGCGAATAACGACGTTTGTAGCCAAACTGACATCAGAAGTTCTCGCACCAATATCCTCTGTAGCATATAGGCAAACAGGAGACGTGCATTGTTCAGTGTTAGCAGCAACGCCCAAACCCACTTCATTACCACACATGCCTCCAACACCAGACCCGTTTCTAACTGCAGACGAAACCAGACCAGCACTCTCATACAACAAATCGGTCTTACCCATTACACTATCTCTGTTCACAGGCAGAAGTGCATTAGAACCAAGGAGTGGCAACACAGCACGAACGTTGTCAGTAGCCTCAATTCCAGAACAAACAGACGAGAGAGGAGGAAAATCGGAGTGGGAGTGAATAAGTGGAATGGCAGCGGACATGGATTTGAAAGGGCGGCCTGACCTAGTCGAAGATGGTGCGGATAGGGGGGAGGAGAGGGACGGGATGGAGAGGAGGACATGGAGAAAAGACGCGAACGAAAGGGGAAATCACGACGAGAAGGAAACGCGACTCCAAAAACGCAAATCGCCAGAAGCGGCCATGAATCGCCAGAAGGGTTTTAACATTGAAAACTTTGGGGACAGGGAGACTATGTCGCCCTGACCTTTGGTTAAGCCGGTTTTATAAGTGGCCGTGCACTATGCCTCATTATTGTGGCCGCTGGGAATCGATCCGGTGCCACTACAACACAATGTAGCCACATCCACTATGTCGAAACCACTGGACCACTAGAACTTGGCTTTTTTTACAAACTTGAACACATATAACCATAAATAATTAAAACACCACTTTAAATAGATTATGAAATGTTCACTTTCAAAGTTTTCATTATTTGTTTAACTTAGGTAAGAAAAAAACTTCATGGGTATGGAAATATGCTGACAAAGAAATAAGAAAAGATGCAAATGGTAAAGAATACAATGTCGGCGTTTGTAGAACATGCAAGAAAGAAGTGAAAGCGGACAGCAAGGCATATGGAACTACCGGACTTGCTAATCATTTGTCAAAACAATGCCCAAAATGTCCTGCTTTTGGACGTAATGCCAGTGCAAAAGGTCAACCTACTCTTTCATTAGATATCGACGCGGTGGGGACTTTAGTCCCGCATACTTTTAATCAAAAAAAATGTGAAGAGAAGTTAATTAGGTATATTATCATGGATGAAATGCCTTTTAGGGTGGTCGACGGTAAGGGGTTTAGAGAATTATTAAAGGAGTTATGTCCTCGTTTTTTCATACCTTCAAGACAAAAAATTGCGAGTTTAGTATGGGAAATTTATACTTTGGAGAAGGGTATGATAATGAGTATGATAGGGGAAAGAAGAGTGAGCATCACTACCAATACTTGGACATCCGTTCAAAACATAAATTATATGGTTGTTACCGCTCATTTCATGGATAGTGAATGGAAGTTGCATAAAAGAATAATTAATTTTACAAAAATAACGAGTCATAAAGGCGATGATATAGGAAGATGTTTGGAGATGTGCTTGAGAAGTTGGGGAATTGAAAAAATCTTTAGTATTACGGTCGATAATGCATCCGCAAATGATGGGGCTATTGAATACATGAAAAAAAGATTGGGTGATATGAATACTTTATTATTCAATGGTGAATACTTACATATGAGGTGTGCATGTCACATAATTAACTTGATTGTTAAGGATGGTTTGAAAGATCTATATAGCTCAATTGAATGTATAAGGAATTGTGTTAAGTTTATCCACTCATCCCCCGCAAGATTGGACAAGTTTAGGGTATATGCTATTATGTTCAAAATGGATCAAATGTCAAACATACCCATGGACGTTCCAACTAGATGGAATTCAACTTATAAAATGCTTGAATGTTCTCTAAAATATAAGAAGGTGTTTGATAGAATGGCTGACGAAAATGCTCCTTTTGTAAGTTATTTCAATGAAAAAGATAAAGATGGGTTAAAAAGAGTTGGACCACCAAACGATAATGATTGGGAGAACTCTAAGGCCTTTGTTCACTTTTTTTAAAAAAATTATAATGCCACTTTATCATTAAGTGCAACTAAATCTTGCACATCTCCTTTATTGTTTGTGGTTGTGTCCGACCTACTTATTGACATTGAAATGAAAATTAATGATGACGGTAATCCGATTCTGCAAAATGTTGGGAAATCTATGAAAGTTAAGTGGGATAAATATTGGGGAAATTTTGAGAGTGTGAACAAGATGATTTATGTAGCTCATGTTCTCAATCCAAGATATAAACTTGAATTGCTATAAATTTTCTTTGAAGATATGGGAAAAGATAGTCATGCAATCAAAAACATTGTCCATGAAATAAAAGAATGCGTTCTAAAGTTATATAATGAATATAAAGGGGTTAATGAACAAGCACGAATATCTATCACAAAGTAAACTACTTCTGAGGACCATGTAAATATTAGTTCTCAATCAAGTGGACTTTATCATGTTGAGATGCGACTCAAGAGAAAGAGAGAACAAATGGAAATTAGAGAAATTAACAATGAAGTAGACAAATACTTTTCGGATCCTTGTGAGAAACTCGATGGTGAATCTTTTGATCTTTTGAATTGGTGGAAGGTGAATCAAGCGTGGTATCCAATTCTTTCGTTAGATGCCAAAGATTTATTTTCAATTCCAAGTTCAACCATGGCTAGTGAGAATGCTTTTAGTTTGGGAAGGAGAATTGTTGATCCTTTTAGAGCTTCATTAACTCCAAAGATGGTTGAGGCGTTGGTTTGTACAAATGATTGGCTTAGGGGAGATGAATTCAATTTCTATAAGGAGCCGGGCGAAGATGATGTCTCTTTCTACAAGGAACTTGAAAATTTTGAAACAAGTAAGCGTTTGTTAAATTTTATCAAAAAGATATGGTACAACATCTATTATCTAATAACAACAATGGTGGTTAAAACTGAAAAGATATCTTAAACTGTACATCCTTTCAAGTGAGTATTTTGTTAAACAACATCCTTTCATGTCCTGTAATCTGTATGCAGGGTCATCCACAATTCCACATAATGCAGTCCATAGTCCTTATAATCTACTGTTCAGATATGAAAGGCAGTCCCAAACATTGGGACGATTCCACATAATGCACTGTAGTCCACAATCTTTATATATCATGCCCTATATGCAGGGATCATCCACATAATGCAGTCCTTATAATCCACGTAATGCAGTATTAGTTAATTAGCTATTGACCCAGTTTCCCAATCAAAAATATAACAGCATCAGTTGCATTTGTATTTGGAATTTGCAAACGCATGCATATTCTCAGTTGTAGCACTTTGTGTTAAATGTTTCTTTGATTGCTCCAGTAGAAAACTCAAATTCTCATAAAAATGAATAAACTCTAAACTATCATGCTCCCATTTTGCTTGTGCACCGCACCTGAGCCTATTGTTGTTCCTTGATATGCCTGCATTATTAGTTATTTGCTGATAAACTAACAGTGAGATGTTTTCCAAATGTTCCTCCACAGGCTTGAATGAGAAATGTTTTTCAAATTTACATTTACTGATAAACTAACAGTTATTTACTTGAACTAACAGTGAGAAATGTTCCTCACTTCCTTGATATGCCTGCATGGCTGCATTATTACTTTATTAGTCCCAAACTTATAGTCTTACATGATAAAATGTTTTTCTAATTTTTACCTTCACAGGCTTGAATGATAAAGCTCCACCTTCAGATCGACCATCTTCCTCCAATTCACCTAGTTGACTGCACTGTTGGGAGACGCATCATATCACGGTGGTTTATTGGCTTCGTTAACTCCATTTAAAACTGTTTTTCTAGTTTTTTTTTTTGCTACTGAAAATCTGAAATGATGTGTAATCCTAAATTCATATACTGTTTGTTATTTCACTTGAATTGTATGTTTCATTTTGTTGTTTTCTACCAGTGAGATTCAAAACTGATATGAAGTAGCATGTATGTGATGTATTTACTATTTAACATGTTTATTGATTTATTCTACATGATTTGGTAAATGTTCGGACCTTTGATACATGATCTGGTACAGCTAGAGAAGTATAATATTTACTATTTTCAAGGAGCGGTAATTTACCGTTACTGACAAAACGGTTACCGACATATCGGTATACCGACAAAACGGTTACCGATGTATCGGTAACGGTAACGGTAAGCGTTTTTATTTACCGAAGAAAATGGTATGGCAACGGTATTTGTATAACGGGAACGGTAACCGTTACCATAACAGCCCTAGTTAATATCATGGGGAACCCACATGATCGATCATAGCTCAAAAGGATGAAGCATTGAATGATATTTTATGATTCAATTTCTAGTCAAAACAGTGAAGATAGATCGATATCTCACAAACAGTAAGTCGAAAAGGCACGAAACTTTGGAAGCATGACTAGAGGCGTAGGGAACCATTAAAAACGATCGCAACCCCATTGGTGTTAGTATGGAAAAATTGCACAAATATTTTTTGATTTTCGATCGATCCTAAATTTTGTAGGTCAGATCATATGGGCCTGGAGGTTCTTCCACTGAAATTTCAGCCCGATTCATGCACGTCTTCACCTATGAATACAACGGACTTGGCTCATTGCAAGGGACTTTTTACGGCTGGCTCTCCTTCATCAGTTCCTACCTCTTTGTCCACTAATTTTCTAAGGCAAAAAAACTATATTTGTGATCTTACAGTATAAGTAAAATATTATTGGAGTGGGCATAGGTCGGAGTTTGCCGAACCACTATAGAACTCGTGTGTTCCTTTACTTTTTCTGCTATTTATTCGTTGATCTACGTGCTTATCTTTCTATTTGGATATTGCTTTTGAAAATTAGTGCTTTCACATACTACTGGGTGTTTATGACCGTTTTTGGCGCAAATACCCACTAACTGGATTAGCCGCTCTATGAGAAGTTACAAGAAGAGAAGTATCTAATTTTAACATTTCTTCTAATTCTTTTCACACAAACAAATGTGATGCACATGTATCGAAAAATAATTCTATATATAATTGGTTCTATAAAATAGTATCTTTTAAGACTGAAGCTTGTTTTCCTTGTTTAGTGCTGCTAAAATAGGACTTTCTATAGCAAAAGAATTTCCTTGAATCTACTTCTTTGGCTTTGTGCATTATATCGCTATATGACCCAATTGATTACAATTGCAACACTTCTTCAATGTACGCTAATCTATGTTTCTACATTCAAGTGTGTATTGAACCTTCCTTCCAGATGAGTAATATTCTACCTAGGATCTAAGTTGTTGTTTTTTCTATTCATGTTGTTTAGGCTGGAAAGGTTACTTATTCTTTGGGAAATTTGCATTCTTCTTTAGGAAGAATGACCTCTTCTTTTGTTGTTGGAATTACTGAGTAGGTTGACCTTCTCGAATCTCATGCCATATCCACAATTTCCTCAAATGAAAATCTATATTGAGTTGACAGCCTATCTCTCTATTCGTTGTTCAGGCTAAGAACAGACTTCTCATTTTCTCTAATAGGGTGCTGATAAGAGCCAGACCATATTCTGATAATGCATTCAATTCATTCACATACTCGATAACTAATGAGTTACTTTGCTTTGGGTATATGAATTACTGAAGCAGTGCTTCTTTTTCAACAACTAGTTAAAAATGTGACTAGAAAAGTTCTTTAAATCGTTGTCATATAGTTTCTTCTTCGGGTGTTTCGGCATTCACCACATCATACTAGTCCAATGCACAATTGTAATTAATGGGGTGCCAATTTTTTAATCTCGATCTGTCAATTTCTGATCGTCAAATGTTCTTTCACACGTTCTTAACCAAAAGTAAACTCACACTTCTCCCTTATTACCCAAAAATGGCTTGCCTCCAAGGCTTACATAGTCACTATAAAGTTTTGTGAATGCCAAAGGTTAATTAGATTCGGATTTAAATTTGGAGTTCCAACTGCTGCTCCCTTTTTTCATATATACCTCATAACTTAAATCCATTAGTTCATAGTTAATTAGACTTTAGGATTCTTAAAACCATTAGTGTAACTAATGGTTGGTTCTATTGATGCACCCCATTCTTGAACACTCTGGTCCTACCATTTTCTATTACACATTTATCAAGTGCATTAGGTAAATGTTAAATATTATTTTTAATATATAAAATCCCATCAACAAATATGGTTTGTAACACAAATAATTAGATACATGTGTAATATCCCAATGTTTACCCCATGGAAAACTTATATCACTCATCGTAATCCATTATATACGAGTTATCCTATACTCTTCCCTAGCTACCCTCGGGGTGATAGCTTCCTAACTGTCTTTTTTAGGTCAAATTATGATCTAATTCCCGATTTACTCAAATTATGATAAGTCAAGAGCAAACCTTGCTATGATACCATGAAGTGATGTCCTAGCACCAATGATCGAATTATTAGAGTAAGTTTACCACAAATGGCTTGGATTAAAGGTCTCGGAAGGAGTGGATCAGATATTTGAATAATTCACATCACAGATTTATACAGTGACATAGGCTGAACAAATCTAGATTTATCGACTCAAGATAAATCTCTACAGTATCCTCATCCTATATGACCCCGATTCTACAATGTGGGCTGGATCCTCTAAGACTATTGTGAGGGTGACGAAAGGTACCACTATGGGTAATCTCATTGACTACATGATCCAAAATCATGATGGCAAAATGGGATGAAGTAATCATCCTATAACAATGACAATCATCCATCTAACCTAAAGAGATGCAATAAAACAAAACCTCGAGTCTAGAAATAAGTTTTGAGTATAATAGTGCAACATAATATATAACCACGTAAAATCAGGCTATATATGTGTTCAATAAATAAAGAAATAATGATGTCACACACTCCATAATCTAAACCAACCTACATCCCATCAAATCAAATCATATAAGTGAAAACATATAGTCATGGAACCATGTAAAGTGACTCACAGCTTCTACTCTAATCAATAGGAATATCATATCCTATTCACATTTTAGAAGTTCTAATCATTATTCAATAAACTTTTCACTACTCAAGTTATTCATAAACAAGGTCTACAATCATTAGTGGAACCTACTCATTATTCACTTTTACTAGTGTCTTATGTGAACCGATAGCATGTCCTTTTCCATCCTTATACCTTCCAATTAGACATTGTGGATACCCTCGTATGATCTATTAGTTGCACTATGTTCTCCTGTTCACCGTTGGCGCTTATGCCGTTATGCTACAGTCTTCATCTTTATCCCCTATTGCTTGTTTGCACTACGTCTGTCACCACGATTGTGTCCGTGCAATTGATTATTTAAACAATAAGTAACATGGGACTAAGTCATCACGATTCAGAGTGTGACCATGAACTTATTCACTAGGGTGGATTCTAGTGTTTTGTAGTCTCGCCTCTTCTTATTTAATTTATATGTTAAATGAAATTCAAAGCCATGTGTATTGAACCTCCCAAAATACCATTTATTCTTGAAATGACATCGTGTCTCATTTTATATCGCATATAGATGTCATGTTAGTGCATCATAGCATTAACTTGTAATTTTCGACATGTTATAACCAAATTTTCCACAGTCTTCGAAGGGACTTAAATGAGTGAATTAAATTACAAAACGACGAAGGAATGGAATCAAAAGCTCGAAAACTATCAAGAATGACAATATAAAGGAACTCAATAATTTTTGGCTAAGTATTAAATATGCAAAACCTCTCGTCGAAAACCTCTAATCAGAAATCTTTTATTGAACACCTCTCATCAGAAACCTCTCGTCGAAGATCCCTTGTCAGTAACCACTCATTAGAAACCTTTCATCGTAGACCTTTCCTTAGAAACCTCTTGTTAAATACCTCTCAGTAGAAAACGCTCATAGAAAATATTTCATCTAAAACCTCTCATCAAAGACCTCTATTCAAAGACCTCTCACCTAAAACCTCTCGTACAAAATCAAAAACTTGAAGATTGAGCAAGTATGAAGAAAGATCAAAAAAGAAAGCATAAAAAACCTCTTGGCATCAACCAAAACTAGTTGGTATTGAGAGCTTTTATCGATGTTTGGGCCCTGAGGCTCACTTATGCATACTTGGACTTGGACATAAACTTGATATTTCATAGGCCCTTAGTATTGCTAGGTAGTTTCCCTATAAATAGAAGACCTAGAGCAACTAGAGATGGAATTTTGGCACTTGATTTATCTTTTGTCTTCTTTTTCCCAAATACTTTAAAAACTTCCAAATTTGAGATCTACTAGATTATGGTTGGATTTGAGTTATAATAATTATATTCCTGAGAGAATCAATCAGTAACAAAGATTAAAGTGGATGTAGGCCAGAGTATTTGCCGAATCATTATAAAAACTGTCTTTTCTACAAGTTTTACGTTTATTTCGTTAGATCTATATATTTTTGGTGCTTTCAATTGCTTCTGGGGTGTTTGTGCCATTTTTGTGGTAAATATTTTTAGTGCTTTCACTAAGAGTGCTAGGTTGATAACGTAAAGCTTGTATCTAATGTTTGAAAGAGATGAAGAGGCCTAACACCGTATTTATGATTAGAAGGAGCCAACCGGAGCAGGGACAGCCGAGTGTAGTCCTCAAGACCTAATCTATCCATCTATATGGATGAGAGGAGATGGAGAGAACGATGAAAGAGATGGAAGACGGAATAATAGCTCGACAGCAGGAGATGCTAGGTGGACTTTTAGAATGATGGAACAACAAGAACAACCGAAGCAGTTGGAAAGAACCCTGGGCCAAAAATCAATACGGAAGCATTCGAAATTATAGCTTAGTAAACTGCAACTGAACCTCCACGACCAAAATAGGTCGGCATCGACCAGAATCAGGTCGGTATCGAGATGCATTTACTCAGGGCACGAACAATTTTGATCTAGGATGAGCTCTAATGCTCGAAACAGGCGATGTTGGAGCCAATAGGCAGATCGGGATATGAATGCACAACGACAGGAGCTTGAAGCAGAAGCTCACTAATGAAGTTATGGATCGAAGACTTCCATTGGATGATAACCCTCTGACCGAGATGGATTGGAGTCAGGTTTGGTTCCCATATCTTGCCTTTTGTTTTAAATAAATTATGCAATATTACCTTCAGACCGCTTACACATCTATGGGATTCTAATTAGTCTCTAGGCATGCTCTATGTTGGAAGTACGAAGGTAACTATAACGATCTGTATTTTTAACCATTTAATAATATTTAATTTTATATGATTAATGGATAAAAATGGTAAAGACAATAAAAATTTAATGTTTATTAATGTAATTTATTCAATATGAACTTAAATAAAATTTTGAAATAACCAATTTTGAAGATTTAGGCAATATCAAGTATTGAAATGAAATTCTTTGTATTGAATGTGTTTATAATCAATAACTAGAAGTGAATAATAAATGTTTAATTATCTAGGTGAAAATAAAATAATCGTTTGATAACTAAAATTCATTTGAAATCTAATATTGGAATTGGATTAGAACGGACATTTTTATTTAATGAAATGATATTTGAGATAAATTTTAAAGATACGTTTTATTTGACTATGGTTATAATTTTATAAAGAGGGTTATAGTTTATATTTTTTAAAATTCGTTTTAAAAGCAAAATTTATAAGTTAAATAACTTGGATTTCAAATATAGTGATTCATTTGACAATTGAATTGTTGAAATTTAATATTGTAATTATTTAAATAATTGAATCTTGAATATAATATGAATGAAAATGATTTCAAAAGTTGATTTAAATTTTATTTAAACAAGAATGAAAATTGTTAACTTCTAAGTATGAATTTAAAGCGAATAAATTTATTTTCAAAACAGCTTGTTTTAATCAACATATGGAAATAGCCTTTTGGGCACTGTCTCAGATTTTGACGAAACCAATTTCATCGGATTCATAATAGTGAATTATTATAGGATTTCAAGTTCCATAGCGGTCGGACTTATCGTTCGGTCTGCAAGCTTGAAATGTGTAGAATTTATTTTCAGAACTTCAATTAAAATAATTTGGTTTTTAAAAGCTATCTTTTATATATAATTGAAGTGGCACCTGATACATATTCCATTGTGTTCATAATAGGGGTATAACATATAGAAGCCGGGCGGCATGCTTCGTTTGGAGTTCAAAAATTTTCATGGATGAATAGTGTTGTAAAATTTGCTATAAAAGGACTTAAATTCTCAATATTTGCAAACCCTAAAATCTATTTAACTCAGCTGCCATTCTCATTGGCCATCATCCAACGGCCCACGATAAACAAAGCCTATAAAGTGGAATTAGGTGAGAGGGTCAACTAGTGAAACATCGGCGATGACGAGATAAACGCAATGGATGGTCAGATCGTCGTATAGAGGAGCATGGTGGCCAGTATCATGGTTTGAATGAGGTAGATAGATTTTGTGTTCTTTTAGGCGTTTGTAGCGATGGAGGAGGTCGAGGTTGATGGTGTTGGGACGGAAATAGCGGTGGATGGTTTTCGGAGAGGATGCAGTTGGCTCTCGCGATTCGTGGCGTCATCATGAAAGTGATGAAGTGAAGGCGACGAGTAGAAATTGCATGCGGCCTGGGTTGTTATCGAAAGTGGATTTTTGCTAAGCCAGGGATTAAGGTCAATTTAAGTTTTAATTTAATTATGTTAATTATGATTTTAATTACATCAAATGTTAATTTATTCGTAACCTTCTCATACGAGGTCGGGTTCTAGCGAAACAAGTTGCATTGGAATCGTATCGAAGTCGTCTACGACATGGAGTTGGATTGGAATTTATTTGACTCTGAAAAAATTTCAGTTCCAAATAAATACGAGTGTTTTAAACTGCTCATGAAATACTAATATATTTTGATGTTAGTAAAATTTAAATCATTAAGTGATTTATTTTTATGGACTGTTGTTTGGTAATTTAACTGACATTTAACTTGACATATGAATTGAAATGATAGGAATTTTAATTGATAGTTAAATTTGAAATTGAACTGCTAGTTAAACACCGATATTGATAACTTGTTAATTGTTGTGATACATTGACTGTTTTGGATGTTGATGGTAATGGATGACTATGGTTGATATTATGTATGATTGGATGTTTATATATATATATCTATCATGTTATCACCCTGTATATTATTTGACAGCATATAAACTGTTATTTGAATTATTTTGAACAAATTAAGAATAGGTTAAAATGATATATACATATGACATTTATTTTGGATTGAAATGATATATTCATCCCTAAAATTAAAATCGAGATAACTGATCACTTGACCATAGGATAGAAAATTATATTTGGACATCGGATTGGTTAAATTAAATAGTTTTAAATTCTTGAATTTGAGTCTATTTAAATGATTTTGTTTTAAAGAAAAAATTAATTATATAAAGATTGAATTAATTTCGAGTTCGAGTTTTGAAATGTTGAAATTAAAATTTGTTAAAGAAATTATTTAAAGAATTGAATTTGGGAGGTTGAAGTTATAATTGAAATATGATTTAAATTGATGGAAATTGATTTGTTTTAAAAGATTTGAACTTTTATTTGAACATTGAAATATTGCCAAGTAAAATTAATCTAAATAGATATTTCAAAATTGGCTTGAAATTGAATTGTTTTAAAGATTTGAACTTTAAATTGAACACTGAAGTTTAATTTGATTTAAGTGATTTAAATTGAAAAATTGAAATTGGACTTGAAATTTATATAAATGAAATAGTTAAAAACAAGAAATGAAATTTAAACCGTTGAAACGAATTGATGAATCGTATTTGAAGTTAAAATGAATGTTTCGAAATTGAAGTTTATTTGAATTGAAATTGAAATCGAAGTTGATTTGATTTGAAATCGAAGTTGAGTCGATCTGAATTGATTTAAGATTGAACATGATTTGAATTGGAAGATTTGAAATTAAATCAGTTTGATTGGAATTTTGGACCTAAGTCTAGATTTATTAGAAATGGAAAGAAACAGTTTTAAATTTGAAACTATTTCACCATAAACATTTTACTCTAAACTATTTTAAAATTCACTTTTTAAAATTTCAAATTATTTAAATTTTCAAATCACTTAATATATAACCTATTTTAATATCTAAACTATTTTAACTATTTTAACCATTAAAATTATTTTTTACCATTCAAACTATTTTAAGTATTTAAACTATTTTCAAAAAAATTCAAATCGTTCAAGTTGGGAACTGTTTATATTTAAATCATTGATTTAAATATGAATGTAGTTAAATGAAGTTATAACCTAAGTGGAAATTCGAAAATGATTTGGAAATGAAAATTGATTTCGAAGTGAATAAAATGATTTGGAAATGAAATTGATTTTGAAGCAAATAGAATGATTTTGAAATGAAATTGATTTTGAAGCAAATATCATATTTTGTAATCGAATATGAATTGTATATGATATTTCAATATCGAGTACGAATCGTTTTCGAAATGTAAAAGAACCAACCAGTGTGTAAAATGACGTTTGGTTGTTAAAGAGTCTGGGGCCGATTATTGACATACTCTCTGTCAATGTTGGAACCACTTTAACAATTGTGTACATAGAGGAGACTTCAAAATGAAGTGATTAGATTTGGTGTACATTTTCTAGATTTGAATAAAGAGAACGATGATGGATAGCACCGACACTTGTGTCAATTTGAAATAACCAAAACAGGACGGTGGAACCAGGCCAAGTGAGCTAGCTACCCCTAGCGGACACCTGTTCTTTGATTTTTCTTATGGAGTCGATCCATACTTTTACCTTTTTTTCTTGATTTTGATTGGTTCACCTTGGTTGGGATGACCTCTCTTTGACTCGATATGGGATGCGTGGACGCCATGGATAGTCATTGCGGCGATGCATTACCACCAGCCCGATGACTCGAACTGGTAGCATACTACCTTGGGCATTGCCTCATGTGCCTTGTCATACTTTTATCCTTATATGAGATCACTAAGAATTTGTTTTAGTGTTGTCGTATCACAGCGCTTTCCTATCTATCGACGTTCTACTGGTTGTGTTATATGCAAAACATACGACAATGCTTAAAAACGCGTTAATGGGGATTAATGTAAAGCCTTGGCGCTAGGAAAAATATTTATATTATTGAATAGACATTACATATATAGCGTATTCTACCATATGTAGATATTTTGAGGGATCCTAAGCTGGAAAATCACATAACATCTCTTGAGTTATTGCACGCACGTTATACACTGGATAGAAGATGTAAAACTCCATAAACATCTCTGACGCTATTACACTCCTGTTATATGTGATATTGATTTGACTCACATAAGAATATTTTAGTTTTGACTTGAGTGTGCTGTTTTACTTTATGCTCAGGTCAGTCTTGAGTTTTCAGCGCATTGAAGATCATATTATTCTAGAGGACGAAGACGAAGACTTGGTATATTATATTACTAGTATTATTCTCCTGCATCATGCTGTTCTGCTGCATTGTTTGTTCTGATACATTATTCTATTATTCTGTTGTATGTATAAATCTTATAGATGTTGTAAAATTTTAATCAAATGAATAGTATAAATAGCTTTATGAATTTTTTATTTGATTAATATATTTTGTCATTCCGCTGCGAGATTTTTATGTTTATTTTCTTCTTTTCTTATTTTTCTTAATTAACCCCATTGATTATCTATGTTATGGATCGTTTTGAGTTGGACATGTGCGTTTTATTGTCGACATAAACCTTTTGAAATGTGGGTCATCACAGTTAGTATCAGTGCTTTGGTTTAGTGATAACCTTAGCTTTGATGGGGATTGACTCATTAGGGATAGGATAGTAATACCCTAGAATGAGTTCGTTTGTGTGTGTGTGAGAGAGAGAGAGCATGTTCTTGTGAATATTATAAAACATTTTATATTGTGTTACTTATCTATTGAGTTGTTTATGAATTCTGGTCGGTATATGAGGCGCCATGTTATCGATAGGTTGTTTCTAAACACTTAAACAAGGCAAGTCGACATAATATTGT
This sequence comes from Allium cepa, assembly GCA_030765085.1. NCBI lineage: Eukaryota > Viridiplantae > Streptophyta > Magnoliopsida > Asparagales > Amaryllidaceae > Allium > Allium cepa. The sequence continues at coordinate 69,492,100 of CM060935.1, forward strand.
TTTAAAATAGGGTAAATGAAATAATTTTACCTAAATTATATTTTATATCTAAAATTATAACTCACATAAACCTGTGTGATTATTAATGAATGTTGTTTGTTAGAAGATGATAATACTTAGTTATCATCGATTATTGTTTGAATTAAACTAAATACGAATACCTTGTGAACTCTACTTCATGAAGCGTTCAACAATTAGATTGAATTGAAATCTAATTACAATAAGAATTGTTTGCGATAACCAAGATGTAAATTAACGAAATGTTTTCATAATAAAATAATGGAATTGTATAAGTATATTTATAATATAGCTTATAAATAGAAAGGATTTAAAAACTGAGAATTTTAGAATTTTAAAATCCCGTTGATTTAAAAAAATATTTTCAAGAATAATAATTTTATTATTTTGAAATTGTTTTTGACTAGAAATATATTTTAAAAAGAATTTGGAAGAAATAAAGGCATTGAACTCGCTTTAGTAGGATATAATTTTGGGGATGACTACAGCATTGTCAGTATTCATTTTCGAGTTTCTGAGTGAGAATTGCTATCAAAAGGAATTTATTTTTGGTTAAAACAAGTTGTTTATGTTTCAAAGATATAATTTGATATATAAAGTGAATATATATGATATTATTTCAAAATGTTTCGAATGTGAAAATCGGGTGTTTGGATTTTGAGATTTTCAGCAAAGAAAGGTCAAAATGTGACTACGTGAATTTTAAACGTACTTGAACTTGTTTTATAAATATTTTGATAATAAATTAAAATTAAACACGTCGCGTTTTGGCGGTTCGCAATTTCGTGACCTGAAATTTTAAACGGATGTGGAGGATCCAATATAAGTTGGAATTCATTGGAACAAGATTTTTCTGGACCATTATAACTATAGTTTTCATATGAAAGTGGAAAATCATGATTTCATTTAATAAAACTCAAGTTATGTCTGAATAAAATTTTCAAAATCGTTACGTTTTGGTAGTTCGTGAATTATATTTTCGAACTATTAAAATGGTGAATAAATAGGGTTTGGAAGTTTGTTTAATAAATTTGGATATGTAAAATAAATCTGAATTGGTATACATACTCTTTTGGATAGAAGAGTATTATATTAGTTTGGACTTGAATCAAGGAATGTTTATTCATTTAAGGAAAAGTGGTAAGAAATAAATTAAACTTTTAAGTTCAAATTTATGTAATGAATGGATTTATAAAAAGAATTGAATATGAAGTAAATAGACTATAAAACCAAGTTTGAGAATATTAACTTAACTAGTTTGAGTTTATTGACATTTATGAACTTAAGTAAAATCTAATTTTAGTTTAAGTTAAAAGAATGAATTTAAACTAAGAGGCTGAGGACCTGAATTCCGGTGCTTTTAAAATTATTTTCTAAGATTTTGAAAATAATATTAATATTATTTAAAAATATTTACAAATGGAAGTTGTTTCTAAAGGGATTTTAAAAGGAAGGAAGTCATGTACTCCTCTCTTCCTTCGCTGGAAAATAATTTCAGTGATGATGACCACATCATCGACATTCATTTTCGAGTCTCAAAGTGGGGGAGGCCACTTAGTAGCAAAGCTACGTGTTTGGTTCCATAAACTGATTTTTGATTTAAAATTCTAAATATGATTCGATATATATAAAAGATATGAGTATATATATTATTTCAAAATGATTTTGAAAGAAACACGGTGTTTAGTTTTTACATTCTCTATAAATTAATATTTTATTCTACAATTGAAATGTAATGAATTAATAAAATTATTTTATAAAATGGTCCAAGAATGATTTGATATGAACCGTGTTAAACAAAAAGTGAAATAATTGAAATTTAAATAAATTGAATGTAAATGAAATAGATGTGAATATATTAGAAGTAAACCAATTGGATGTTAATAAAGAGTGGATGTTAATAAGCGATGATATTGTAAAATAAACTATTGACATTGGATAATGTAAACTGATATAGTTCGGATTAATTAGATGAATATTAATTGTTGAAATTTCTTTTATTGCAAATCATTGTTATAACTACTTTTGATTACATATAATTATTATGTTGAGTATTTGTGCTTGTGCTTATGATTCAGATTTAGAATTCATGTTATATGGTCCTATTAAACTCTTGCATATTTTTTATATCTTTCTATAAGCAACTAGTATCCAAATTTAGTTAAGATAGGTACATATAAAGACCGTTTGGACAATATGCGATTCAGCACGCTTTTGCTCGCTTTAATTTGAGCGAGCTCGCTCATATTAATAATAATAAGGTACATATCTCGGATTACATACCATACTTTTATGTTTTTTCCTACGGGATGCCTCATCATTGGGATGAGATGTATATTTGTGTTATATATCTATATTGTAAATTTTTGCGATCCAGCCGCGTAAAGGAGACGTTGTCGAAATTTTCCGTAAATCGGATGTTAGAAAAATTTTAAGACTTTAAAATTTTATAACTTGTGTTACAATAAGCCGATATCAGAATGGCGTAGCAAAAGCGTAGCAAAGGCTTTGTAAAAAAAATTTAATGTTTATAAATTGATTATTTTGAGTAAAATATATCAAAGGTTTGATTCTCTACTAATTCATTTTCGAAGACGAAAAGTTTTGAGTGAGGAAGATTGTAACAAACCTTTTTTAATCATTTACTAATATTTAATTTTATACGATTAATGGGTAAAAATGGTAAAAAAATAAAAGTTTAATATTTATTTAGGTATTTATTTAATATGAACTTGAATAAAATTTTCAAATAACCAATTTCGAAGATTTAGGCAATATCAAGTGTTGAAATGAAATTCTATGTATTGTATGTGTTTATAGTCAATAGTTGAAAATGAATAATATATGTTGAATTATTTAGATGAAAATAAAATAATTGTTTGATAACTAAAATTCATTTGAAATCTAGTATTGGAATAGGAGTAGAACGAACATATTTATCTAACAAAACGATATTTGGGATAAATTATAAAGATACGTTTTATTTGACAATGGCTATAATTTTATAAAGAGGGTGATAGTTTTATTATTTTTTGAGTTCGTTTTGAGCGCAGATTTTTGAAGTTAAATAACTTGGATTTCAAATATAGTGATTTGTTCGACAATTGAATTGTTAAAATTTAATATTGTAATTATTTAAATAATTGAATCATGAATATATATGAATTAAAATGATTTCAAAAGTTTATTTAAATTTTATTTAAACAAGAATGAAAATTATTGACTTCTAAATATGAATTTAAAGCGAATAAATTAATTTTGGAAAATAGTTTATTTTAATTAACATAAAAAATAGCCTTTTGGGTTATTATCTTGGATTTTGACGAAACCAGCTTCATCGGATCCGTAATAGTGAATTATTATAGGATTTCAAGTTTCATAGCAATCAGACATATCATTTGGTCATGCGAGCTTGAAGTGCATAGAATTTATTTTCAGAACTTTAATTAAGATAATTTGATTTTGAAAGCTGTCTTCTATATAAGATGGAATTAGCTCCCGATTCATATTCCATTGTGTTCAGAATTGGAGTATAACACATAAAACACCAAGCGGCATGGTTCGTTTGGAGTTCGAAAATTTTCACGGATGAATAGTGTCGTAAAATTTCCTATAAGAGGACTTAGATTTTCAACATTTGCAAACCCTAAAATCTATTAAACTCAGCTGCCATTCTCATTGGCTATTATCCAACGGCCCACGATAAATGAATCCCCTAAGGGCATAATTAGGTGAGATGGTCAACTAGTGAAACCTCGGTGGTGGCGAGATGGATGTGATGTGCGGTCAGATCGTCATATGGAGGAGCGTGGTGGTAGTATCGCAGTTTGAATGAGGAAGATGGGTTTCGTGTTCTGTGTTCGGCCAAGCATTTGTGGCGATGAAGGCGGCCGATGTTGGTGGCCTTGGGCCGGAAACGACGGTGGCTGGCTTCGGTGAGGTTGTGGTTGGCTCTGGCAATCTGTGTCATCAGCAGGAAAGAGATGAAGTGTAGGCGACGAGTAGAAATTGCGTGCGTCCTGGGTTGTTATCAAAGGTGGGTTAGTGTAAGCTAGGGATTAAGGTTAATTTAATTTTTAATTTAATTATGTTAATTACGATTTTAATTTATTCGTAACCTTCTCATACGAAGTCGAACTCAAGCGAAACTAGTTGCATTGGATTCGTATCGAAGTCGTCTATGACATTGAGTTGGATTGTAATTTGTTTGACTCTGAAAAATTTTCATTTTCAAATAAAGCCGAGTTTTTTAAACCGCTCACGAAATACTAAAATATTCTAATGTTAGTTAAAATGAAATCATGAAGTGATTTATTTTTATTGACGTTGTTTGGTAATTTAACTGACAGCATATAAACTATTATTTGAATTATTTTGAATAAATTAAGAAATAGGTTGAAATGATATATACCTATAACATTTATTTTGGATTGAAATGGTATATATCCATCCATTAAATTAAAATTGAGATAAATGATCACTTGACTCTAAGATAGAAAATTATAAGCGTACACCGGATTGGTTAGATTAAATGGTTTTAAATTCTTGAATTTGAATCTATTTAAATGATTTACTTTAAATAAATAAAAATCAAATTTATAAAGATTGAATTAATTTCAAATTCGAGTTTTGAAATGTTGAAATTAAAATTGTTACAGTAATTATTTAAATAGTTGAATTTGGAAGGTTGAAGTTACAATTGAAATATGATTTGAATTATGGAAATTGATTTGTTTTAAAAGATTTGAACTTTTATTTGAACTTTGAAAAATTAATGCCAAGTAAAAGTAATATAAATGTATATTTCAAATTTTGCTCAAAATTTAATTATTTTAAAGAATTGAACTTTAAATTGAACATTGAAGTTTAATTTGATTGAAGTGATTTAAATCGGTAAATTGAAATTGGACTTGAAATTTATATAAATTGAAATGTTTTAAAATAAGAGTTGAATTGAAATTTAAATCATTTAATTTAATCTTTGAATCGAATTTGAAGTTAAAATGAACGTTTCGAAATTGAAGTTTATTTGAATTGAAATCGAAATTGAAGTTGATTTGAATTGAAATCAAAATTGACTCGATTTAAAATGATTTGAGATTGAAGTGTTTTGAATTGGAAGATTTGAAATTAATTAGTTTGATTGGAATTTTAGACCTGATTCCAGATTTATTAGAAATGGAAAGAAACAATTTTAAATTTGAAACTATTTTCACTATAAACATTTTACTATAAACTATTTTATAATTCATCTTTTTAAATTTTCAAATCACTTAATATATAACCTATTTTAATATCTAAACTATTTTAACTATTTTAACCATTCAAACTATTTTTAGCTACTCAAACTATTTTAAAATTTTTAACTATTCAAACCATTTTCAAAAAAATTCAAACCGTTCAAGTTGGGAACTGTTTATTTTTAAATCATTTATTTAAATACGAATGTAGTTAAATGAATTTGTAACCTAAGTCGAAATTCAAAAATGATTTGAAAATGAAAACTGATTTCGAAGTGAATAAAATGATTTGGAAATGAAATTGATTTCGAAGGGAATAAAATGATTTTTGAAATGAATAAAATGATTTAAATGAATATTTTTTTGAAGCGAATATGATATTTTGATATCGAGTATGAATCGTTTTCGAAATGTAAAAGAACTAATCGGTGTGTAAAATGACATTTGGTTGTTAAAGAGACCAAGAACGATTACTGGCATACTCTTTCTCAATATTGGAACCACTTTAACAACTGTGTACTCCGTAGAGACTCTAGAATGAACTAGTTGGATTCGGTGCACGTTTACTGGATTTGGAGAAAAATAACGATGATGGATAGCCCAACTACGACGACCCGGAATTTTTGAATGTTTGAAATTAGAATATTTAATTGATTTTTAATATTTAAAGGTTTAATTTTTAACTTGAATTCAAATATAACTATTTATTTGATAATTAAATTATTGAATTAAATAATTTGAAGTTGGGTAAAATGTTGAATATGGAGTTTTAAGCCTGTTAAAAATAATTTGAAGGCTTGTAAAATTTATATTGATAGGGCCGAGGATAATAAAAGTTTTAAAATTGAATTTAACACTGATTTGTTCAGTTTTAAAAATATATCGTTTAAATTGAATTTAAAAATAGCCTTCTGAGGCAGAGTCTCGAAATTCGACGAAACCAATTCCATTGGATACGTAATATTTTATTATTATCGGATTTCAAATTTCGTAGTGATCGGAGTTGTTGTGTGAGCGTACGATATATAAACGCACTGAAAATTTATTCTCATCAAAACTTTTCCTTTCTCATCAGCCTTTGCTTTTCAAAGCACTGTAGCAGCCAAGACAGCACGCCGACTTCCTTTCATATTCATGTTCCCTTTTTTAACAACATCACGCAATTGTCAAAATCACTTTCTCGTTCCAAATGAAACTTCTCCTCCATTTCAATTTTAATGGCAACAAATCAGTCTTCCCTTTCCTTTTCGTTCGTAATCACAAAAACGTCCTTCCCTTCAGTTTTAGTTCGTAGTTCAAAATCAAATCGTTCACAGATAAAAAAATGGCCGCCAGTACTTTGTACTCGAAAAAGTAAAGCAAGATCGATTTCGATTCATAACTTTAGGGTCGAGGCTATGGGGAACAGTTCGATCGACCTTGGGAGGGCGAAGGTGAGCCACGACTGAGGCTCGCGTAGCGATGGGGAAAGTTGCGTGCATTGGGGCAACGCGTAGTCATTCATGAGTGAATAGTGGCGGCGAAGATGGTATTCTGGCCACTACAAGGGACGACGTTCGAAAGGCTATGAGTGATGGGTTCGAGTGTTTTGGTTTGCCTAGGCATGTGGTGGGGAAGAATAGTTTGCGGCTTGTGGTTCTTGATCGTGCGGCCACGAATTCTAGGTTTTATTGGGTAAATTTTGGGTTTGTTTCTGTAAATTAGTTTACTTATTTTAAGGATCTAAAATGTTTAGTTATTTGAAACTAATATAATTATAATAAGGATAATTTACAGTAAGGTAAGCTATATAATAGACGTACAATAATCAGTTAACTTTATTGTTGGTTAATATATTTATTTGAGAAACTAGGATAATTATGTATACCCTATTATAAAATTTTAAGCTGGAAAGAGAGAAAAAATGTAAACCAGGTTAGTTAAATTGTCATCTAAAATTAGTTAATTAAATTTATTAAATTGTGATTTATTTTTAGACTGGTGCAAATGTTAATAAATCATATAAAATGTTTATACAAGGTAAATTGTGAAGAATTGTGACGAAACAAGCTGGTTTGGAAATGGGTTGCAAACGGAATAAGGTGAGTTAATCTCACTCAGCTGAATTTTAATTTTAATTTAAATAAGTGGTTGAATGGTTGAATTGATTTGATGTGCTATATTATAGTATATAATATATCTTGGAATGATTGATTTCCCGCATTATATAGCGGATGAGACCCTATGCGCCGAATAATAGCGGATGATTTTATATAAATCCCATATACCGGGGTATTCCACCTCGAAGTGCAATTGGTATTTTATATTGTGCTAACGTCTATGGATGCAGGGGAACAGGTTGGAGGGATCCAACAGGATTCCTCAAAATTATTTAGAATAGTTTGATATTCTGTGTTATGGATATTTGATATTCTGTGATGAATATTGTTGTTAATTGGAAATATTGATTTCTATGGTTTGCTTGAATATATTTCGGTACACCGAGTTATCGAAATATATATAGAATTGGATTTTTGAAAAGAAAATAAAAGAGTGAATTTTTAAGTAAAATAATCATACAGGATTTGAATAAATTAAAGAATGAATTAGATAAGGATAAAAGTGATTTTTAAAATTCTAATAAATAACTCCGAGTAGGGAAAAAAGGGGATTTTGAATAAATAGAAATTAATGAATTGTAAACTTAAGTGATATCAATTAAAGGAATAAATAATTATTTTAAATTCAAAGTTTAAATTTATTTGAAAGGATGAAGAAGTAATTTGAGAAATCTAAAATTGGTATTTCTAGTTAAAAGTATATTAAATCATAAGTAAGGAATAAAATCTGAAATTAATGGATTTTGGAGTAAAGAAGTAAATTGGAAATCAATTCGAAAATTGATTTAAGTGTTTGAAATTGGAATTTTAAAGGAGAATGTGACTGTGAAATTTATAAACTAAGTTTATAAAAGTAAAGTAATGTATCAGTGGATATTTGAAAGAATAAATTCACGGTGGGAATTTATTAAAGGAATGAGAAAATTTTGTTTGAAAATAAATGGTGATTTATTTTTAAAGAATGTGAAGAGAAGTATATTTCCCTGGATAGCCAAGTATGCTTTCAAAGTAAATTTTTAAATATAACATAAAAATTTTAATGTTGTTTTAAAAAGCATGTTTCAGAAAATTTATTATTTCTAAACGTTTAAATTCTAAAATAAGTATTTTTCAAATCTATTATCGTAATAATTATTTAAAGGTGACTTAGTATTTTGTTTTAAAGGAGAAAATCTAGTTTTATGTTTTATAAAGTAACCTTATTTTAAATATTCCTAAAGTATTATTTTTAATTAAGTATTTAAGTAGTTTTTTTTCTAAATTTAAATGTTAAAGCATATTTTACAATAAAGTGTTTTTAAATTATTTTAAAAATCTAAAGTTTTATGCTCGGTGATTTCAGTGGAAATAGAAAATACTTGGAAAATTTATTCTAAGAAGGGAAGATAGTTTGAAACTGTTTTCAGAAGGGTTTGAAAAGTGGAAATATATCTTGTGAAGATATTTTGAGATAAATAAATAATTTGGAGAAATTGTTTATGTTGATGGTTGTTGTGAATACTAATTGATAGTTAAATAACCGACTATCAATATGGCCAATGCGCTGATCGTTTCGAAGAGACCGGGATCAGGATTTATTTTTCGAAACCACTTCGATCCGGTTTGTACGTTTTCGTGTGGAAGACAAGAGTTTGGATTCGAAGGTGGAGCATTGAAGTGCAAGGGCTAGTCGCTACTAATCCTGATGATGTTTCCAAAATGGATGTAGTAGGAGTAGTGCCTTCGGTTCCGTTCGAATCCAGGACGGACTTGTATGGATGAATGCTTTTGGAACATCGTCAGGTGGACGATGGGCATTCTAAGGGTTATGTTCTAAAGGGTAACGCTTAGCCTCAAGCCTCGTCAACCGGGAATAACTGAAAATCAGGGGTTATGCAGCAAGGCTAGGTGGGTAGCACCCATTCAGGGTGAGGTCATCCCTGTCCAGATGTCCCTTTTTATTTCGGCTTAGTGGCGCGGTTGCTTATCCCAACCGTGGGGTGATCTCACTCGGGATTATCCAGTAAGGGGTAATCCCGGTCTTGTGTTCCAGGGGGTCGGGAGTGATCCTTGGTACGGTGATCTAGGCCACGTACCGTGACAGGTGGTACCCCAGTGCCTAGTCTTTAGTTGGAAATCCATTCTTCCTACGAGCCTTGTACGAGTTTTGTTTGTATTACCAACTCTGTGGCTAGTAGCTGGAATTTAATCATGTAATAATTTCGGCTATTTTAATAAGTATTTGTATATAGCCCCTATCATAATATCAGAGGATTTTAATAAAAATGTTTTAGCTATCGTAAGGTAAAAACCCGACATGTTTATTTGTGGCATGGTCTTACGAGATGCTTCTGTTTTCAAAAGAATTTTCAAACTTTAATAATCAATTTGAGTGTGATTTTATCATGTTGGTATTCCACACTGACTCGGGTGTTATTTAACTGTAATGCTCGGGTCAAACCGAGTATTATAGAATACAGGAAAGGATGCTGTAGAGCTTAGGTGACGAGCTGGATGGCGATGCGTACTTCCATATTTGTTTAAATATTCCGCTGTGTATTTAGCTTGTGTGGATAGGTTATGGTTATTATCCAGTTGTATGTTATTGATGTTGTACTCTGATGATGTATACTGTGATGATGTATGTATAAACAGATATAGTTTTCTTTTGTGTAAAGATCATTGATTATCTATTATATTTTATTCCACTGCGATGGTTAGATTCTAATGTTGTTTTCTATTTTCTTCTTCTACCTCTTCTTCTTTATCCTAAATGGTTCGTATCTCCATACACCTTGAGTTGATTGAGGGAGAATAGTGTTGACTCAAGGGGTACGGAATTGCGGGTCATTACAGTTGGTATCAGAGCTTAGGTTTGGTGATAACCTTGGCTCTGGTGGGGATTACTCATTAAATAGAGTCCGTAGTACTCTAGAATGAGCTTGAGTATATTAATAGATATGAGTGCATATTTGTTAGTGAATATAAAATTGTTTTTATATTGTGTTGACTTATCTGTTGAGTGTTTATGGATGCTGGTCGATGTGTGGGACGCCATGTCGATAGGGATTTCTAAACTCTTAAACAAGATAAACCGACACAGTATTGTTTTTAAAGTGGGTAAATGAAATAATTTTACCCAAAATTATATTTTGACATAAAAGAAATATTTTTCTGAAATTATTATATATATTTGGATGTTTGGTTGTTAATACTACAATTAAACAAAAATCTAAAATTTGAGTGGTCTATAACCAAATAGAATTGTCTAAATATGGTTTAAATAAAAAGGAATATAACTAAAATTTGATTTAAACCAGAATTTAAGTCCCGGAAATTTTGAAAGGGTTTAAATGAATTTAAACAAAAGGGTTTGGGAATTTAAAATCTTGGGAATGTTTGAAATGAAGGCCATAATGGAGTATTGTTTTGGAAAATATAGCTGAATGGAAATTGTCTTGGGAAGAATTTGTGGAAGTAAGGAAGCACTGAACTCACTTCATTCGTTAGAAAATAATCCTGATGATGATGGCCACATCATCTGTTTTCATTTTCTAGCTTCTAAAGTGATGGATTGCTATTAGGATAGTTGGTTATGATATTGTTTGGGCTTGTTGGGTATACAAGTTGTTTTAGAAATTTCAAAAGGAAAATTTGTTTTGGTAAACATAGGTGTTTGGAATTTGGAGATTTGATTTGACATACCAAGTGAGTATGTGTAGTTATCATTTCAAAATGGTTCTGGAAATGAAACCGGGCAATTGAATTCTAAGAAATTCTATTTAAAGAATGTGAAAAGTTTAAATGAATCAACTATTGAACTTATAAAGTGAAGTTGATATTAATAAGAAAAAATTGGAAATTTTAATCCGAGAATTAAAATTTAACTTAAGTGAATGAAAGTGAAGAAAATATAATTGAATTTAACTTGAGATAAGTTAAATAAAATTGAAACTGAAATTGAATTAAATTTGATATAAAGTTGAAAAGTAAAATGATTATAATTGTGAAATGAAAATTTATACCTTAAGCTAATAAGTGTTATATATATAATCTGGAATTGTGGTTATAAGATGAAATGTCTCAAATGAGCAATATAAGCTTTTAAGTAAATAAATAAGTTTTGAACTCATATATTGAGAAATAAAATTTAGTTAATTTGGATTGAATTGAATCAAAATTCAGTTGTGTCATGAATGATATTAAATGGAATTAAGTCCTTGCTTAATAAAATTGAAAAGAATGGTATATAGCTAGATTTAACTGAAATTGAGTTGAAATAAAATTGAATTTAAATGAATTCAGTCGAGTTATAGATAATATTGAATGGAATAAAATTCTTACTTAAATAATTATATATAAACTAAGTAAGTGTTGAATTGGATTAAAATAGTTTTGGTGTGAGTTGTAAACAAATCCAATTCAAGCATAAATTGAATGACCTTATTACTAATAAATTCAATAATGAATTGTTAATGTAAATTAAAATTTAAAATTGAATAAAAGAATAAACTAATTGAATAAATTAGTAAAATGGTTGAGATTTGATCAAAGGAATAATCAAATCAAGAATTTAAAATGGAAGTTGGTGGAATAAAATAAACTTAAGTTATTGGATAGAATAGTTTGAAGAAAATAAATAAACTAAGTAATGGTGAGATGGTTATTTAATATATTGGTTGTCGAGTATAATAAAATGATTTGGAATCAAACATTTGGATATGGAAGAAAATGCAATGAAAAGTTTGTGAATAAATTAAAATGGGATGGAATCAAGGGTAAATTGAGTTGGGATCAATTTAAATGGTTATAAAGCTTAAGTAATTACTTATTCACATTAATATCGTCGAATTGCATAAGAAATGGATCGTTTGATGTAAACGGGCTTAGATAAAATTGTATGAGTTATTAGAAGTGAAATGAGATGATTTTGAAATCAATTGAAATGAATATGAGTTTGTTTGCTTAGAATGAATTAAATATAAGCGTGTAAGTTGTAAATCACTTAAACTGAATGGAATGGTTTGGGAATTGGTTGTAAGCATTTGTAATAAGTGTCGGAATCTTATATGTGCTTATGGAAATTATATAACGTGCATTATAAGTAAAATTTATGTGTTAGTTATTGAAAGTAAGGGAATGTTAATAAATTTCATATATTTAGTACTAATATGTTTGAATTGAGTAAGTACCGGTTCCGGGAAGCCGTTGGGCTGGAATTGATCGCGCAAAATGCTAAAATAATAAGCAGCTTGCTTAAAAATGCTAAATAAAGGTACGCCTACGCAATAAAAATAGGAAATATGAACTGTTTTTGTTTTTCCGAGCGTGTAAGTCGATGTATATATATTTATATCTCTTGTCAAATTGCAAAATCTCCTTCTTACAAATGAGACTCCGCCAAAAAATTTTGACAATTTTGGGATCTAGAATTATTTTTAAAATTTTCACTAACGGCAAAGGATTTAAAATCTGTGAGCAAATAGATTTGAAACTGAATATTGAAATCTAATTTAAAATTGTGTATGTAAAGTAAGGTGAAATTGAAGAAATTGTTTGAAAAAAAAACCTAAAGGAAGAAAAAGTTTGCAAATAAACTTTTATTTGAGATTTCAAATAAACTAGTAAGTGGAACTAATAAAAGGAAATGGTTAACTAAATATGGGTTGAGATAAGGTGAATAAAATTAAATATGAAAAGTTCGAAGGCAAATTGAATTCAAATGGATACAAATTTCAATAGTGAAGTGAAAATAAATTTAAAAGGTGTATAAAATATTTAAATTAAACTTAAGAAATGAATGGGGAAATCCTTAAGTAAATTTGGTATTAAAAAAAAATTATTCTAGGTGAATAATTGAATGAAGATTAAAACTGAAAATTGTCAAATGGGATAATTGTGGATAGTGAATAAAAATCAAATAGTGTGAATAAAAGGAAATTGATATAGTTGATAATCAATGGATAAAAATACGTAGGATGTACGTATATTTATTTTGTTCGCATAGCAATTTGACCAGATTCGAGCACAGAATTTCAAGATAGTTATACCGATCCGAGTTAGGATTTTTCACTCGATTTTCGACGGCGAACCCTGGATATGGATTTTGATTGATTCTGGAAAATTCTCTATCATAGTTATGACTGTGCAAGGAGAATGACGGTTTCTGATTAAGAAACCAGATCGGAGTCCGCACTAGGAAGTCGGGTGGACGATACTAGTTCGGAAGTGAAATTGTGTGATCGAGCGAGCGATCGAATTTGATATTGCGAACGAATGGTATATGTACATCGTACGGGCTTGAATGAATAGATATTGAAATTCTGTGAAGAAGTCAATAAATGATTTTGAATGTTGTGATTGGATATTATTGCTAAGTAGAATATACAGGTGTTATGAAGAAAAAGAAAATTGGGTTTTGATTTCAGAAGATAAATTTGATTCGCTCGACAAAAAGGTATGTGTTTAAATTTCTGTATGAAATTTGATTGGGTTTTTGATCTAGCCACTTGGCTTTTGTTTTCTTTTGAAATTTGGAAGCCCGTAGAGGCATTTTGTAGTTGTACCGAGCTAGCCGCGCAAAGGAGACGCTGGCGAAATTTTTCGGAAATTTAGGAAGTTAGAAAAATTTGGGGAAAATTTTGATAATTCACAATTTGGTTTTAAATTGAAACTTGAATGATTAACCAAATAGTATTGTTTGCAAATTATAGGAGAGTTTGGGAGGTTGGTAAGAGTGATAATGGATCTTCTATAAAAAGATAGTTGGTAGGATGTTGAATTGTTGGCTCTGGGAAAAAGTAGACGGGTATTGGACCTTTCTTCCTAACTAGTAATTTCGGGGACGAAATTCTTTTAAGGGGGGAGGAATGTGACAACCCGGAATTTTTAAACGTTTGAAATTAGAATATTTAATTGATTTTAAATATTTAAAGGTTTAATTTTTAACTTGAATTCAAATATCACTATTTATTTGATAATTAAATTATTGAATTAAATAATTTGAAGTTGGGTAAAATGTTGAATCTGGAGTTTTAAGCCTGTTAAAAATAATTTGAAGGCTTGTAAAATTTATATTGATAGAGCCGAGGATAATAAAAGTTTTAAAATTGAATTTAACACTGATTTGTTTAGTTTTAAAAGTATATCGTTTAAATTGAATTTAAAAATAGCCTTCCGAGACACAGTCTTAGAATTCGACGAAACTAGTTCCATTGGATACGTAATATTTTATTATTATGGGATTTCAAATTTCGTAGTGATTGAGTTGTTGTGTGAGCGTACGATATATAAACGCACCGAAAATTTATTCTCATCAAAACTTTTCCTTTCTCATCAACCTTTTGCTTTTCAAAGCACTGTAGCAGCCAAGACAGCACGCCGACTTCCTTTCATATTCATGTTCCCACTTTTAATAACATCACGCAATTGTCAAAATCACTTTCTCGTTCCAAATGAAACTTCTCCTCGAGTTCAATTTTAATGGCAACAAATCAGTCTTCCCTTTCCTTTTCGTTCGTAATCACGAAAACGTCCTTCCCTTCAGTTTTAGTTCACAGTTCAAAATCAAATCGTTCACAAATAAAAAAATGGCCGCCATTGCTTTGTACTCAAAAAAGTAAAGCAAAATCGATTTCGATTCATAACTTTAGGGTTGAGGCTAGGGGGGACAGTTCGATCGACCTTGGGAGGGCGAAGGTGAGTTGCAACTGAGGCTCGCGTAGTGATGGGGCAAGTCACGAGCATTGGGGCCGCGTGTAGTCATTCACGAGTGAATAGCGGTGGCGAAGATGGTATTCTGGCCACTACAAGGGACGACGATCGAAAGGCTATGGGTGATGGGTTCGAGTGTTTTGGTTTGCCTGGGCACGTGGTGGGGACGAATAGTTTGCGGCTTGTGGATCTTGATCGTGCGGCCACGACTTCTAGGTTTTATTGGGTAAATTCTGGGTTTGTTTCTGTAAATTAGTTTAGTTATTTTTAGGATCTAAAATGTTTAGTTGTTTAAAAATAATATAATTATAATAAGGATAATTTACAGTAAGGTAAGCTTTATAATAGATGTATAATAATCAGTTAACTCTATTGTTAGTTAATATATTTATTTGAGAAATTAGGATATTTTTGTATACCCTATTATAAAATTTTAAGCTGGAAAGAGAAAAAATGTAAACCAGGTTAGTTATATTGTCATCTAAAATTAGTTAATTAAATTTATTAAATGGTAACTTATTTTTAGGTTGTTGCAAATGTTAATAAATCATATAAAATGTTTATACAAGGTAAACTGTGAAGAATTGTGACGAAACAAGCTGGTTTGGAAATGGGTTGCAAACGGAATAAGGTGAGTTAATCTCACTCAACTGAATTTTAATTTTAATTTAATTAGTTAAATTTAAATAATTGGTTGAATTTATTTGATGTGTTATATTATAGTATATAATATATCTTAGAATGATTGATTTTCCGCATTATATAGCAGATGAGAGCCTGTGCGCAGCATAATAGCGGATGATTTTATATAAATCCCATATACCGCGATATTCCACCTCTAAGTGGAATCGGTATTCTATATTGTGCTAACGTCTGTGGATGCAGGGAAACAGGTTGGAGGGATCCAACAGGATTTCTCAAAATTATTTAGAATAGTTTGATATTATGTGTTATGGATATTTGATATCCTGTGATGAATATTATTGTTAATTGGAAATATTGATTTCAATGGTTTGCTTGAATATATTTCGGTACACTGAGTTATCGAAATATGTATAGAATTGGATTTTTGAAAAGAAAATAAAAGAGTGAATTTTTAAGTAAAATAATCATACAGGATTTGAATAAATTAAAGAATGAATTGGATAAGGACAAAAGTGATTTTTAAAATTCTAATAAATAACTCCGAGCAGAAAAAAGGGGATTTTGAATAAATAGAAATTAATGAATTGTAAACTTAAGTGATATCAATTAAAGGAATAAATAATTATTTTAAATTCAAAGTTTAAATTTATTTAAAAGCATGAAAAAGTAATTTGAGAAATCTAAAATTGGTATTTCCAATTAAAAGTATATTAAATCATAAGTAAGGAATAAAATCTGAAATTAATGGATTTTGGAATAAATGAAGTAAATTGGAAATCAGTTCGAAAATTGATTTAAGTGTTTGAAATCGGTATTTTAAAGGAGAATATGACTGTGAAATTTATAAACCGTGTTTATAAAAGTAAAGTAATATATCAGTGGATATTTGGAAGAATAAATCCACGGTGGGAATTTATTAAAGGAATGAGAAAATTTTGTTTAAAAGTAAATAGTGATTTATTTTTAAAGAATGTGAAGAGAAGTATATTTCCCTGGATAGCCAAGTATGTTTTCAAAGTAAATTTTTAAATATAACATAAAAGTTTTAATGTTGTTTTAAAAAGCATGTTTCAGAAAATTTATTATTTCTAATCGTTTAAATTCTAAAATAAGTATTTTTCAAATCTATTATCGTAATAATTATTTAAAGGTGACTTAGTATTTTGTTTTAAAGGAGAAAATCTAGTTTTATGTTTTATAAAGTAACCTTATTTTAAATATTCCTAAAGTATTATTTTTTATTAAGTATTAAAGTAGTTTTTTTTCTAAATTTAAATGTTAAAGCATATTTTACAATAAAGTGTTTTTAAATTATTTTTAAAATCTAAAGTTTTGTGCTTGGTGATTTCAGTGGAAATAGAAAGTACTTGGGAAATTTATTCTGAGAAAGGAAGATAGTTTGAAACTGTTTTCAATAGGGTTTGAAAAGTGGAAATATATCTTGCGAAGATATTTTGAGATAAATAATTTGGAGAAATTATTTATGTTGATGGTTATTGTGAATATTAATTGATAGTTAAATAACCGACTATCAATATTGGCCAATGCGCTGATCGTTTCGAAGATATCGGGATCGGGATTTATTTCTTGAAAACCACTTCGATCCGGTTTGTACGTTTTCGTATGGAAAACAAGAGTTTGGATTCGAAGGTGGAGCATTGAAGTGTAAGGGCTAGTCGCTACTAATCCTGAGGATGTTTCCAAAATGGATGTAGTAGTAGTGCCTTCGGTTCCGTTCGGACCTGGGACGGACTTGATTGGATGAATGCTTTCAGAACATCGTCAGGTGGACGATGGGCATTCTAAGGGTTATGTTCTAAAGGGTAACGCTTAGCCTCAAGCCTCATCAGCCGGGAATGACTGAAAATCAGGGGTTATGCAGCAAGGCTAGGTGGGTACCACCCATTCAGGGTGAGGTCATCCCTGTATAGATGTCCCTTTTTATTTCGGCTTAGTGGTGCGGTTGCTGATCCCAGCCGTGGGTGTTGATACGCTTTATTTTGATCAATGACAATGTGCTTCAACAAAAAGGAAGAGATATGTGCAAAACTAAAGGAAGAACGATGAAGACCAAGGATAAACATGAGTATGATTTCTATATAGGTCTTAGTTTAGATTTATTGTTAAAATCTATCCTCAAGAGGCTTGCACAAATACTAGAACACGTTTTATAAACTTCATTTTCTAGAATAAAAATTCACTGTGCAAAAATCAAAAGTTCAGTCAACTGAACAGGTATGCCCAGTCGACTGAACCTGTTACACATACACAAACATGCACGGTTCTAGTCGACTGAAACACCCTTCTCAGTCGACTGAATTTGTTCTTGAAAATTTAACTTCACATTTCCAGTCGACTGAAATCCCTGCTCAGTCGACTGAATTTAAACCTGCGAATTTTTTCTAAAAGGACACCTTCTTCCTCCCAAGAGTTGCAACCATTCTTCAATGAAAATGGAAGCATCTCTTGTCTGCATCTCTAGCCAACAAATGCATCTCTTCTACACATATAAATACATGGTTCTAACATCTTCAATTCACCAATTTTCTTATGCTTTAATCTCACTACTTTCATGAACATATTTTATTCTCTAAAAGTTTTCAAAGAAATCATCAATCTATTGCTTGAATCTCTGCTTTGTTTATAACATTTGTTTGATTCATAGCAATTCACATTTCCTAAATCTTCATAAACACATTGCATACTCTCGAGGATAAGATTATAGGAATATTGTACTACATTGGACTCATTAGTGTTGACAAGAACAAAACAAGTCGAATAATTATTTTTAGTAATTGAGTTGAAGTCCTCTTCAGTAGTTAAGGCAAGAAATCACGTTCGGTTGTTTGGGTAAGTTGTAAACCTATTCCTCCGGGTTAAGAGAGGGTTTTTAGTTAGTAGAATTCCTAAGTGAAGCTTAGGGACTGGACGTAGGACTGGAGGTCCGAACCAGTATAAAATCCTGATGTCTACTTTACTTATTGTTTATTGTTATTTATCTATACCATCCACTATTCCATATTATACGATCCTATCGCATAGCCTCTTTCAATTGGTATGAGAGCAAGGTCGTCCTATAACCATAACACCGTTATTAGACATATTGATAATATGGAAAATAACGCAAGTTCAAGCACAACATCTGCCTATAGTTCTACATTTGCGGAAGGACAATCTACCCAAAGACCCCCCTATTCAATGGACTAAACTATAACTATTGGGCTACAAGGATGAGGATTTATATGCAAGCAACAAGTTTCGAATCCTGGAATGCCACTCAAGCAGAGTTCGTTGTACCCACGACTGATTATCCTACATGGACACAAACTCAGAAGAATGAAGCTAGTGCAAATGCCAAAGCTATGAATATGCTATTTTACGCCCTGGATAGAAATGAATTCAACCGTATTAGCATATGTACTACTGCATATCAGATATGGGAAACACTTAGAGTCATACATGAAGGCACAAAAAAGGTCAAACAAACAAAGATATCCATGCTGAAGAACCAATTCCAAAACTTTAGAATGCGACAAAATGAATCTATCAATGACATGTACTCGAGATTTCAAGACATTCATCATGCCTTAATAGGACCAGGATAAAAATACACGGACTTTGACATTGTGTCTAAAGTTATAAATTCACTCACTGATGAATGGGAGAGAAAAGTACTAGCAATCGAGGAAGCAAATGATCTATCTACAATGAAACCAGAAGAATTAATTGGAAATATTAAGTCGTATGAAGTAAATATGCAAGCTAAGAAAGATCAAGCTCAAGAAAGAAAGAATGCAGCTTTTCATGCGGAAAAGGAAGAGTCAGAGTCTAAAGATGAGGATTTAGCATTTATAGCCAAAAATTTCAAGAAATTCTTAAGATATAGAAAAAGAAATAAAAACGGATTCAATAAGAATTTCTAGAACAAACCTACATCCTCGAATATAGAATGTTTCAACTGTCACAAGAAAGGTCACATGCACAAGGATTGTCCAGAGCAAAAGAAGGAGAATCAGAAAGCTCTCAATAATAAAAACAAGAGAGAGAAATTCAAAAAGAAGACATTCTCTGTAACATGGGATGATTCAGATTCTTCTTCATCTGAAAGTGAAAATGATAGCGACAATGAACAGGCGAATGTATGCTTTATGGCTCAAGAATCTGAGGTTAATAATTTAACTTTCGATGATTTAATTGAAGTAAATACTGAACTTTTGAGCACAATAAAAATTCTTATAAAGAAACTCAAGGAAACTCGTGAAAATCAAAACAAAGCTGAATTTGAAAGGGATATGTTAAAAGATGAAAAGAAAATTCTAGAAGAAGAACTTGAAAAAGTTCAAGAATCTCATTCAAATTTGAAAACTCAATTATCACTTTTAAGTCAAGAAATTGAAACTCAAAAGACAAAGAATGATATAATTGTTTCTGAAAATCATGAGTTAAAAACTAAGATTAGACAAGTTGAGTTAGAAAATAATAGTCTTCAAGCTAGATTAGATAACATCACTAAAAATGTTTCTAACTTTAACAAAGGAAGAGAAAATTTATCCAAGATTTTAGAAAATTCTCAATCCTCTTCAAATAAACATGGATTAGGATATAAACAGAAGTCAAAAATTCCTAAAAAGAAAAATACAAATTTTAAGAAGAATATTGCTTCAAAACAACAAATGTTATCAAGAGAACCTATTAAAACAAAAGTAGAAACTAAGATAATAAAAATTTGGGTTCCAAAGACTAACAATATTTTAATTAGGAATAAATATATTAAAACATTTATGGATAGTGTTCATAATAACAAAAACTATATTTATAAAAAGGTTACTGAACCGAATCGGGTTTGGTTTCCTAAACTCTAACTTTTAGGACCCTATTAAAAAGGTGGGTACCATTAATTTCGTATTTATTTTCAGGTCCCACTCAAAAAGAAGAAATGGATACTAGACAGTGGTTGCTCAAAACACATGACCGGCGACAAAGATATGCTTACAAACATCACATACTTTGATGGTGGCTCGGTTACCTTCAGAGATAATTCAAAAGGTTATATCATTGGCAAAGGAGATGTGAGCAATTACGGTACATCGAATTTACCTTTTATAACAAATGTTTCATTAGTTGAAAATCTAAAACATAATCTACTAAGCATAAGTCAACTTTGTGACAAGGGTTTTAAAATAACTTTTTCGGAAAACAAATGTAGTATTTTTGATCAAAACCAAAATCTTGTTTTTAAGGGAAATAGAGATAGGAATATTCATGTTCTAAATATGAAAATTAATCATAATACAAATATGTGTCTACTAGCCAAAGATAATGATCCTTGGTTATGGCACAAAAGATTTTGTCATATTAATTTTAAAACTATTAAAAAACTTTCTAAAAATGAATTAGTAAGAGGTTTACCCAAGATAAACTTTAAAATAAAAAATCTTTGTGATGATTGTCAAAAAGGAAAATTAACAAAGTCGTCTTTCAAATCTAAGAAAAATATTTCTACTTTACAACCATTAGAATTACTTCATATAGATTTATTTGGACCAACACAAGTTCAATCCATTAATCATAATCGATATGTGTTTGTAATAGTTGATGATTTCTCAAGATATACATGGACTATTTTTATGAAAAATAAAAGTGATACTTTTGAGCATTTTAAAACATTTGTCAAAAGCATTCAAAACACTAAAGATTTGAAGATTAAAAATATACGAAGCGATCATGGAGGCGAATTCGAAAATGAAGCTTTTGAATCTTTTTGTAAAAAGAAAGGAACAAATCATAATTTTTCATTTCTTAGAACTCCTCAACAAAATGAAGTTGTAAAAAGAAAGAATAGAACATTACAAGAATGTGCAAGAACATTATTAAATGGAAATTTTCTATCAAAACATTTTTGGGCAGAAGCCGTAGCTACTGCATGTTATGTATTAAATCGTATCAATTAAACCATTAACTAAAAATACTTCATGTGAACTATTTAATAACAAAAAGCCAAATATATCTTATTTTAAAGTATTTGTATCGAAATGTTTTATTTTAAATACAAAAGATCAACTAGGAAAATTCGATCCAAAAGCTGACGAAGGAATTTTAGTAGGATACTCAGAACGAAGTAAAGCATATCAAATATTTAATAAACGAACAAACATAATTGAAGAAACTTTACATATATCTTTTGATGAAAAATTTAATAAAAATTTGAGTATAAAAGATGATGAAGAATTTATAAATATAGAAAATACAAACCTTGAAAATTGTGATAATGAACTAAGATCTCCACCAAGAATATTACGAGATCACCCAGCGCAAAACATAATAGGTAAAATGAATTCTCAAGTTAAGACAAGAAGTCAACTAAATCAAATGGGACATGTTGCTTTTATTTCAACAATAGAACCTAAAAATCCTAAAGAAGCACTAATAGACGATTACTGGATTGTTGCTATGCAGGAAGAATTAAATCAATTTGAACGTAATGATGTTTGGGAGTTAGTTGCCCGTCCGTATAATCAATCAGTTATAGGAACAAAATGGGTTTACAAAAATAAAGTAGACGAACAAGGTAATATAACTAGGAATAAAGCTAGACTAGTAGCACAAGGGTATAATCAAGAAGAAGGTATTGATTTTGAAGAAACTTTTGCTCCGGTTGCAAGACTTGAAGCAATACGTATTCTATTAGCCTTCGCATGTTTTCACAATTTTAAACTTTATCAAATGGATGTTAAAAGTGCATTTTTAAATGGTTTTATAAAAGAAAATGTATACGTAGAATAACCTCCTTTATTTATACATGAAAAATATCCGGATCATGTATATAAATTAAAAAAAGCACTATATGGTCTTAAACAAGCACCTCGTGCTTGGTATTAAAGACTTAAAAGTTATTTACTAAATTCGGGATTTCAAATTGGAAAACTAGATCAAACTCTTTTTATTAAAAATACTACTAAAGATATTCTAATTCAAATATATGTAGATGATATTATTTTTGGTTCGACAAATGAAAACTTATGTAAAGAATTTTCAAATATAATGACTAAGTAGTTCGAAATGTCTCATATGGGAGAATTATCCTATTTTCTCGGACTTCAAATTAAACAATTAACAAATGGAATTTTCATAAACGTAGAAAAATATTGTGCTAATCTAATTAAACGTTTCGGAATGGAAAACACTTCTGCTAAACCTACTCCTATAAGTACCACTACTCATCTCGATCGAGATGAAAATGGCCAAAGTGTAGACCAAAAATTGTTTAGAAGTATGATAGGCTCCTTACTTTACTTAACCGCTAGTAGACCAGACATAATGATGAGTGTATGTCTATGTGCACGTTTTCAATCTAACCCTAAAGAATCACATTTAAGAGCTGTAAAACGAATTATGCGATATCTTAACTATACTAAAGATTTTGGTCTTTTCTATCCACAAGAGTGTCCATTCGAGTTAGTATCGTTTAGTGATGCTGATTTTGGTGGATCTCGAACAGATAGAAAAAATACAAGTGGTACGTGCCATTTCATTGGAAAATTACTTGTATCTTGGTTTAGTAAAAAACAAAATTGTGTTTCACTTTCCGCGTGTGAAGCGGAATATATATCAGCCGCTTTAGCTTGTACTCAAGTCATCTATATGCAACAAACACTTAAAGATTTTAATATAAATTTAACAAATTCTACAATATATTGTGATAATACAAGTACAATAAATTTATCTAAAAATCCGATAAATCATTCTCGTACAAAACATATTGATATTCGTCACCATTTTCTACGTGACAATATCGAAAAAGGAATCATAAATTTAGAACACATTTCTACTGAAAATCAGATTGCCGATATATTTACTAAACCTTTATTAGAAAACTCATTTATAAAATTACGACGAGAGTTAGGAATAATTTCTTTTAAAGATGTTTTATAGCAAATATTACAAAAATTATAGAACTCAGTCGACTAAACAACTTTGCCCAGTCGACTGAATAACAAAAACAAAATTATTCAATGTATATGTTTCAATTCAGCTACATAATACATAATATATTAAAGGATGTCTCTAATCCATCCATTTCTAACCAATTTTTTATACCAATGAAATAATGATTGGTTCTAAAACCTTATTAATTTACCACCACATTTTTCTTAGCATTTTTATACTATATATGTACGTTTATACATATGTTATTTTCAAAAATTAAAAAGTTTGAAAATTCTATACAAAAATGTCTTCCAACAACTCATATTCTCCAATCAACATCACCTCCTCAGTCGATAACTCACCTACATCACCAAAACTTCCTACGCCAAACCCAAAGCATGAACAGGTTTATAAATGGGAAAACTATCGAACTGGCTACACACTGGAATCGAAAAAGGCAAAACGTGGACTTCTTATCTCACCTGATGCGAAAAGAAAGATTGATGAGATTCATCACTTTCAACAACAAATTGATATTCAACGAGAATTATATTTTGAACAAAAAGTAATGGCTAGACGATTAAGCTTTCTTGAGCAAATCGGTTTACGTTTTGGTAGCTCGAAGAAAAACGATGTGACTGAGCCCCTACCTCGACTAGTTAGTTCGTATGATCCATCTTCGTCATACCGTACACCAGTCGATCCCGTGAATCCTTGGATGTCGCCAAAAACTCCTTAATATAGTCCAAATTCATGGGACAAAAACTTTATGGCGAATGAAGGAAATAAAACGCAAAAGAAAAATAGTCCATCTCCAAAGAAATGATTATTTTTGTGATCAAATCATGTTGTTATATTGTAATATGTCTATACAATTGTAATCGTTTCTTTCAATAAATTTTTGCTTTAAAAATTTAGAACACCAAAAACTCAAGGTTCAGTCGACTGAACCTTACTGCTTAGTCGACTGAACATAAGGCAGAAAACAATTATACAATAGTTCAGTCGACTAAAAACACTGTTCAGTCGACTGAATTTAACATAGAAAATTTTCGGCCATAAATTCAGTCGACTGAACAGACAATTCAGTCGACTGAACGTCGTTTCCCAGGCAACTTTTTCCCTTTTTACCACCAATTCCTACCTTTACTTTTCACTTTTACCATTCCAAAAGCTCCTTCTTCACCATTATTCTTCAAAACCCTTGCCCCCAATCTTCATATTTTTTAAAATCCCTCTCAAAACTGTCACAAAAATGGTTCCAAAAAGATCAAGGGCTTCAACTTCAACCTCCTCTGAGCGAATTGACGCTCAAATTGCTCAATGGCTTTATGATGGAGTGGCGGTCAGAAGGTGGAACAAAATGAATAATTCTCGGATCTTTGAACATTCCTTCGTTGATTTTCAGAGTCTCCAAACATACAACATACAAGCTTTGACGGATCAAGCGGGTTTAACATCTCTCTTAGACCTAAAAAGGAATGACCATGCAATCAATCATATTATGGTCAAATTGTTCTATGCAAATCTTATCCTTGTACACCAAACTCCAAGAAATCCAAACGATAGTGTTTGCAGTATGGTGTGCGGCAAAAAGGTATGGTTTTCCCTAGATCGAATTGCACACATTTTAGGATCTCCTAACATGGGAAGGAAGCTTGAAGAAATCGAATTTAATCCAAATATTCGAGACAACATAAATCATCAATTTTTGGATGATAACATCAACATCCGGGATATTAAATCAACTTCCTTACGACCAAGAGCAAGGCTTCTCCACAAAGCACTTATGCGAACCATCACTCCTCGAACGGGCTCATATGAACTTGTATACCCAAACAATTATAGAGCACTATATGCTATTTGGGGCAATATTCAAGTCAATTAGGTCCAACTAATTCTTGATGAATTTCTTACTTTCAATAATGGCAAAATGCGAACGATATATTTTGGAGAGTATATCATGCGACTTCTCCTCAATGTTGATACGCCATTACCGGAGTCCGAAAATACTATGGTTCATCAAATTAACCAACGGACTATAAGCCTTATGCAACTCCCGACTAGACCTCCTCGCATCATATCACTTGCCGAATGGGAAGCTAGACATCAAGAACCGCAACAACCTCCTCAAGCTCAACATGAAGAACCTTTCGACCAAGATGATGAAATTCGTATCATTGAACCAAGTTTTACTACCAATCAATCGTTAGGAATTTTATCAAGAAATCAACAAATTCTTGGTAATCGCCTGAAGAAGGTAGACCACAAACTTGATAAAATTAAAGGGTTCTTCAATAAATTATGGGATGCCATCTCATGCACGAGCTCCACTACTGCTTCAACCTCCCGTGGCAAGCGTCCGGCACCAACTTTCACATGGACGTCATCCGAAGAAAATCCAAGCAGCGGCACAAGTGGGAATAGCGGTGGTCAAGGTGGAAGAGCTTATAGACCACCTACCGGTGGACCCATTATTCGTGAACCAGAAGGAGGGAGAGAAGGCTCATATGATTGGGATAGAGATGAATAACTCTCTTATGGTTTGATTTTTTTTATTTCAAAAAAACACTAATCAAAAGGCTTGTATAAATAGCCTTCTATGTTTCATTCATGCTACATTCTATGTTTTATTTATTTATGCTACATTCTATGCTGCATTCTAAGTTTTTGAAACTATAATTATGCATATCAGTGATTGTTTTGACAATATACTTCTTCGAGTATTACTTCCTATTTGTCGATGACAAAGGGGGAGAAATCTATGTTACGAACCTTGTTTTGTAGGAAAGAAAGTGCATATATTCAGGGAGAGGAAATAATTGCATCTCTACACGTTTTAGTATTGTCATCAATCAAAAAGGGAGAGAATGTTGATATGCTATATTTTGATCAATGACAACGTGCTTCAAAAAAAAGAAAGAGATATGTGCAAAGCTAAAGGAAGAACGATGAAGACAAAGGATAAACATGAGTATGATTTCTATATAGGTCTTAGTTTAGATTTATTGTTAAAATCTATCCTCGAGAGGCTTGCACAAACACTAGAACACGTTTTATAAACTTCATTTTCTAGAATAAAAATTCACTGTGCAAAAATCAAAGGTTCAGTCGACTGATCAGGTATGCTCAGTCGACTGAACCTGTTACACATACACAAACATGCACAGTTCCAGTCGATTGAAACACCCTGCTCAGTCGACTGAATTTGTTCCTGAAAATTTTACTTCACATTTCCAGTCGACTAATTTAAACCTGCGAATTTTTTCTGAAAGGACACCTTCTTCCTCCCAAGAGTTGCAACCATTCTCCAATGAAAATGGAAGCATCTCTTGTCTGCATCTCTAGCCAACAAATGCATCTCTTATACACATATAAATACATGGTTCTAACATCTTCAATTCACCAATTTTCTTATGCTTTAATCTCACTACTTTCTTGAACATATTTTATTCTCTAAAAGTTTTCAAAGCAATCACCAATCTATTGCTTGAATCTCTGCTTTGTTTATAACATTTGTTTGATTCATAGCAATTCACATTTCCTAAATCTTCACAAACACATTGCATACTCTCGAGGATAAGATTATAGGAATATTGTACTACATTGGACTCATTAGTGTTGACAAGAACACAACAAGTCGAATAATTGTTTTTAGTAATTGAGTTGAAGTCCTCTTCAGTAGTTGAGGCAAGAAATCCCGTTCGGTTGTTCGGGTAATTTGTAAACCTATTCCTTCGGGTTAAGAGAGAGTTTTTAGTTAGTAGAATTCCTAAGTGAAGCTTAGGGACTGGACTAGGACTAGAGGTCCGAACCAGTATAAAATCCTGGTGTCTACTTTACTTATTGTTTATTGTTATTTACCTATACCATCCACTATTCCATATTATACGATCCTATCGCATAGCCTCTTTTAGTGGGGTGATCTCACTCGGGATTATCTAGTAAGGGGTAGTCTCGGTCTTGTGTTGCAGGGGGTCGGGAGTGATCCTTGGTACGATGATCTAGACCACGTACCGTGACAGGTGGTACCCCAGTGCCTAGTCGTTAGTTGGAAATCCATTCTCCCTACGAGCCTTGTACGAGTTTTGTTTGTATTACCCACTCTGTGGCTAGTAGCTAGAATTTAATCATGTAACAATTTTGGCTATTTTAATAAGTATTTGTGTATAGACCCTATTATATATCAGAGGATTTTAATAAAAATGTTTTAGCTATCGTAAGGTAAAAACCCGACATGTTTATTTGTGGCATGGTCTTACGAGATGCTTTTGTTTTCAAAAGAATTTTGAAACTTTAATAATCAATTTGAGTGTGATTTCTCACGCTGGTATTCTAGACTGACTCGGGTGTTATTTAACTGTAATGCTCGGGTCAAACCGAGTATTATAGAATACAGGAAAGGATGCTGTAGAGCTCAGGTGACGAGCTGGATGGCGATGCGTAGTTCCGTATTTGTTTAAATATTCCGCTGTGTATTCAGATTGTGTGGACAGGTTATGGTTATTATCCAGTTGTATGTTATTGATGTTGTACTCTGATGATGTATTCTCTGACGATGTATGCATAAACAGATATAGTTTTCTTTTGTGTAAAGATCATTGACTATCTATTATATTTTGTTCCGGTGCGATGGTTAGATTCTGATGTTGTTTTCTATTTTCTTCTTCTACCTCTTCTTCTTTATCCCAAATGGTTCGTATCTCCGTACATCTTGAGTTGATTGAGGGAGAATAGTGTTGACTCAAGGGGTACGGAATTGCGGGTCGTTACACCAACACTTGCGTTAATTTGAAATGACTAAACAAGATGACTTGAACCAGGCCAAGTAGGCTAGCTACCCCTAGCGGACACATGTTCCTCGATTTTTCTTATGAACTCGTTCCATACTTTTACCGTTGTTGTTGATTTTGATTGGTGCACCTTGATTGGGATAACCTCCCTTTGACTCGATATGGGATGGGTGGATGTTGTGGGCTGTCGTTGCGGCGATGCGTTAGCACCAGTTTGGCGACTCGAATCGGTAGCGTACTACCTTGGGCATCACCTCATGTGCCTTGTCATACTTTTATCCTTATACGAGATCACTATGAGTTTGGTTTAGCAGTGTCATGTCACGGCGCATCCCTATCTACCGACGTTCTACTGGTTGTGTTATATGCAAACTGTACGACAATGCTTAAAAACGCGTTAAGGGGATTAATGTAAAACCCTAACGCTATGAAAAATATTTATATTATTGAATAGACATTACGTATATAGCATTTTCTACTATATATAGATAATTTGATCGACCCTTAAGAGAAGGAAAATCTCGTAACATCTCTTGAGTTATTGCGCGCATGTTATACACTGGATAGGAGATGTAAAACTCCGTAAACATCTATGATGCTATTACACTCCTGTTATATATGATATTGATTTGACTCACATAAGAATATTTTAGTTCCGACTCGAGTGTATTGTTTACTTTATACTCGGGTCAATCTTGAGTTTTCAACCCACTGAAGATTATATTATTCTGGAGGATGAAGACGAAGATTCGGTATATTATATTACCAGTATTATTCCCCTGCATCATGTTGTTTTGCCGCATTATTTGTTCTGATGCATTATTCTATTATTCTGTTGTGTGTATAACTCTGATAGATGTTGTAAAATTTTAATCAAATATATAGCATAAACAGCTTCATGAACAGTTTATTTGATTATTCTATTTAGTCATTTCGATGCGAGATTCTATGTTTGTTTTCTTCATTTCTTATTTTTCTTAATTAATCCCATTGATTATCTTTGTTCCGGATTGTTTTGAGTTGGACATGTGTGATTTATTATCAACTTAAACCTTCCGATATGTGGGTCGTCACAGTAATTCTTGATAAGTTTAGATGTTTTGATGTTTGTAAGATGCTCTAACTTAGGCTCTACGAGTGATGACTGACACCGATTAGAGAATACCAGCAGAGATTGATGACCACTTGAAATTGATTAGGATTTTATAAACCACTTGAACGTGATGGCTAATACTGATTGATCATGGTAGCCCGATTGGAGAGACGGAGCGATGATAATAGGCTGCAAGTCCCCTTATCGAAGAGCGAGTGGATTAGACTTGTACAAATAACTAGCCCCTTTACCGAAGAGTGGGAGGATGAAGTAGCTAGGAAAGTAAGTCCTCACATCGAAGAGTGAGTAGATGGAATTACTTAGACGTTGAGTCCCCTCGCCATGGAGTGATTAGGTTAGACTCGGTAAGGATCCAGAGAGATTGAAACCTAGATTGGATATTAATTGATCTGGAGAGATCAAACCATAGATTGGATGTTAAATGTAACACTGCTAATTTTAATTTAACATTACTTGGGGAATTTAATTTGATAGATTAAATAGAATAATATAGTGTTGGGAGATAGGATTTGATAATTAACAAGATCGGGCCTTAACTAATTGAGTAATAAGATTGCTTTAAATTTAACATAGGAAATAATAAATGAGAAAGGCAAAATAGGAATGGATCACTCTTTTATCCCTTGTACCCTCACCCTCTCATTCATTTTCTCATTTTCACAGTTACAAACAGTCAAAAGAAAACATAAGAGATGTCGACCATTAACCAAGGTAGAGAAGGGAACATCAAAGGGGAAACCAAGGGATTCAAAGGGTAAAGCTTAGAGAAACTAAACTCCATCAAATCTTAATCTCATCATCCAATTTAAGGTAAAGCATTATAAACCATCTCTATTATTTCATGGTTGAATTCGATTATGGGTAATTTTTGAATTTATCTTGATTGATTTTCCAAGTTGGATGTTTAATCATTGTTTGGATATAATAATGATTTATGGAATTTTATGGAAGTATTTAGATAGGTTTCAAGGGTAAAACCTAAGTTTTTAATCTCCAATTTACTTGATCTTCTAGTGGGTTATGTAAAACATTATTTTGGAGATGGTTATTTCATTTCATAAATTTTCAAATTAATACGAATATTTTATGAATTTCCTAAGGGGAAAATAGTATTTATTTCAGAATTTAATTACTAAAAATAATTAAATAAATTTTTTAGCCTTGAAATTTTTATATATAAGAGAATATGTTAATTCTGATTTTTAGTTATTTTTGGGTTTTTTTCCCAATAGATCAGGAATTTCTATGAATTTGCTATGCTAGAAAAGCATTTAAATTAATGTTAACTAAGGATATTAACTAATTAAGTTTATTAATGTTTTTGGAAGTGTGAAACTGATTTGCAGCAGTTTTCTAAAAAGAAATCAGTATGGTTTGTTCTCGAACGATAGAAATTTGACAAGGAATAAAAATTAGTACAAAGAGATTGCTTTTAATAAAAATAAAACGGTTTTTATGAAAATTACGACAATGCCAGAGATATGCGGAATGTCATGGCCCTCAGCACTGTGTTATGGAAATACTGCATCTTGTGGGTATATGATATATTAATGTTATATGTTATCGATGCCGACAATTTTTAGCACTCTTAAATTTATGCCATAAGTCTTCATCCAACACTATGCCAAAAAACATATCAAATGACAAATTTGCCTCTTTGTCTGGAAGCATATTTATCTGTCGTTAAATTCCATGCCGTCTTATTGAACATCAAACCATAGATATGTCCCATCGTTTGATATGCACTAACACAACATAAAAAAAGTCGTATGTTGTCTGCTGTTATAATATCATTTCAAGAATTACCTATTAGGCAACATATAAATATTGACTAATATTGTAGAGTATAAAGGTTTATGATTTCTGTTTGATGATAATAAATATTTTAGAATTTTATATTTTATTCAAACAAATATTTTATTTCCTTTCTATTCAAATAGTACACATTGAGCTTCCACTATATTTCACACTTTCATACATAATATTATTTTCACACTCTCATATACAACATTTTTTTACTCTCATTCACACACTCAAATTTGATATCTTCTTGCTTCTGCTCCGGGCATCTACGTTGCCCGTCAAACAAACAACAATGCAGTAAAAAGCAAAAAGGACAAGTTGATATTTGCAAAATAAGAATGTAATTTAATATGATATTATCTCAGTCATTTGGGTTGTTTTTTTTCACACTTTGAGACTGGAATCGAAGTGCGAATAACGTATGACATGTGTAGTGTATCACTGTACATATCATAAGGTCATACACACAAAACGCGCTTGTGTCAATAAATTTTAGGGATAAATGCAAAGGTCGAGCCCAAAGGCTCAACATAGTGCAAGTGTGCACGAGGTCAAGCCTATGCAAGCTCGGGATCAACTCAAGTGCATCACGTAGTGTACATGAGTCATGATCAAGTTTAGAAACAAGATGCAAAAACAAGTCCAGAAACAAGGGCGTGCATCTATATAAAAACTAAGCACATGGCAGAGCAAGGCTAAGCAGTGGACAGACAAATGATATGGTGTCACAGATCAACATATGCAAGTAAAAGGCAGTTCAACACAAATCAAGGCAGCCAGCATTAGTGCACAAGCACTACAAGAAGCTAAACAATACAAGACATTGTGTATCCTGGAAATGCAAAGAAGGCAACTTGACAACAAAATATTAAAAGGTGCAACATCACAAAAACAATAGAGACTCGCTTAGAACATGCACACAGCTTAACAAAAACAAGCACATAGATAAGAAAAATCACACCTAGACAAGCACGGTAACATACATATATGTATATACATGTATACATGTGCAGAGTGGCCACTTCAAGCTCTAGGAAGCACTTTAAGCTTAGTAAAAACAACTATACATGCAAAATCAGTAAAGGCAGTGCACCTAGTAAAAACAACTATACAAGAAAAACAACTACCTCAGTAATAACAACTCCAGCAAGACATAACCAGGCAAAGTTTAGGCCATTCAAAGTTCAAGTATAATCAGATTAACATGTACATATCCTGGTGAACAACAAGCAATGCACATGAAGCTACCATACAAACAAGCCAGTTCAGATTCACACAATAGCAGCTCAGTGCACACTCATATAATCAACCAAATAGGCCATTTCTCCAACAAGTACATATATATACGTACAACAATGGAAGGAACCATACCAGACAAGACATAGAAAAATAAGTGTACATCAGCGAGATGCATACACAGTTTCAAGTGCAACTGGATGTACAATAAGGAGAAACAATCCTCAAAATGCTACAGGCATGCGCATATGTATCAGATACGAGCAAGATAAATCAGTAGCCAACAAAACAAGATCAACTAAGGTGCAGTCACGTACTAGCAAGGATTTGCAGTAATCAACCAAGCACAAAGATATTCGAACCAGCAAAACAATGAAGTGAACAAATCATGTAAAGCATCAGTATCATAAAAACCAATCAAAAAACATAAAAAAGCCGAGAAGAGCATTAAGCCATCGATAAAGGGACATTTCAGACCTAAATAAAGCAATCAAAAAACATAATCAAAGAAAACTACAAACCATAATGAAGCTACAGAACAGATTTGAACAAGCCATGCGAAAATTTCAAACCAAAATCTCAAAATGAAAACATAGGAAATCTATAAGTATCATCATCATAATAATTGTAGATCGAGTTTGAGCAAAATTAGAAGATCATAAAAATCATATACCCATTTTTATATCATCTTATACGATAGAGAAGTAGCCGAAGAGTTTCCTCAATCAAGAGAATCAATCAAGCCATCAATCGATAAAGGGACGCAGACAATTTCATTATTAATCGGCGCTTCGATTAGGAAACCCTAATCCAGAAGATGGCTCGAAGACAAAAGGAAGCCAAGATTAAGGTTCTGCCGATTTAGTTTGAGAGTGAGAGAGCATCAGGAGAGCGAGAAATGGTTTGTAGAATAAATAAGGAGAAGAAAACAGGATGAATAAGGTTTAATCATATGTTTATCTAGTTTTAGAGATGAGGAAAAAAAGGAACAGAGCGAAAGAGAAGAGGGAACTAATTAAGGAATACGCAGCCGCAAAAATAATTCAGATAATATTAAGAGGGAAACCAAAATCAATATTGAGCCAAGATTAAATTTTTCGATACCTTAAATCAAACAATAGATAAAATGTTGTCTGAATGGTAAGTATGAAACCTAAATACAATTATGATTTCATGGGCTATGTCATATAACATTTGTTTTTTCATATGTTGTGTAAAAAAATGGGATAATAGAAAACTTACCATATGTTGTGTGATCATTGTTGTATGATTCATTTTATGGCATAGTGCAAGTTTTAAATTATGCCGACTTTTATTCCGCAAGTTATCAATTCGGTATTAATCAATTTTGTGGAAATGGTGCCACTAATTTTTCTATGTATGTGGCATAATAGCTGAAGTGTAATAATGATGATATACTTATAGTTATAGTGATGCTATAATTAATTGATCTCGGCCCAAGGAATTGATGTCACCGTGTATTAATGTTGGCATTCTTTGTTTAATTGATTTGAGCGACTATGCTGCATGGCATTGATGACGCATCTCTTTATTTTAAAGTTGACGAGGCCTTGTTTTATGCAAACTAAAGAAAAAATTTAAAGGTAAGACAACATATATTTTAAGAAAGTTGTTTACCTTATGATTTTGGCAGTCAGATTTACGATTATAAAAAAAATTAAAATTTTGTTTCTAACCTTGAATAAAGGTTCGATATTGTTATTGCGGCATGAATGTCGTAAGTCCTTTATATTGCTATATCAATGGTAGGGAGCCATAGGCTTATGATTTTGATATTATTCCTTGGTATATTTCTATACACCATAAGTTTATGAATTTGACATTATTCATTGGGAACACCAATGTGTATTATATTATAATTCTGACATTAATCATTGGGGATACAAATGCATATCATTTTGAGATGTTATGAGTTTAAGCGTTACATTACCTAACTGGGATACTAATAGACATAGGTTGAGCACTTGGGAGAATAAAGTTATAATCTACTTATAAACTTATATTTTATGGGTTCATAATAATCCTAGGAAACTATGGAATGTGTGATGGATAGACCACATGATGCCAGAGATGGATAGTTTGTATATGGTTAATGAAGGGTTCTTAGTCATCCTAGGAAACCTATAAGATGTGTGATGGATAGTCCACATTATTTTAAATAAAGGGAACATGTGTGATGGATAGTCCATATAACATAAATAGTAAAACCATATGTAATGGATAGTCCATATAGCAAGGGATAGATAATCCTTATAATGTTTATATATGGATGGTTAGTCCACATAAATATAAGACGGACAACCATTTGAAGTTAAGATAGATTTTGTAACGAAATGGATTTTCGACCCTTAAAAATCGATACTAATACGTCCACTATATAATATGTCTGCCAGAAATACCAATTTGTTAGGGTGAAAGAAGAAGGTAGAAGATAGAAGAAAACTAAATAACACAGAATCTCACAACGCAACGAATAATATATAATACAATAATGATCTTTACAGAAAGGAAATATCTTTATTCATTTATACAACATTGGAGTACTCTAGACTTATCCTAAATTTGGACAATTATAGAAGCATGTCCTTATAGTGACCAATCATATATACTTTATAGTACAGCGGAAGTAAATTACATGAATACGTCTTGGCCTTTCAGCTCTTCTCAAGCTCTGAAGTGTCCTGTTAAACCTGGTAAAACATGCTCGGTCTGACCCGAGCATTATGTGGAATAACGCCCGAGTCAGTCTGGTAAACTAGCATGAGTAAAACTCGATAACAAGTAATAACCAAACTGATTTCTACATTTGAAAACTTTCCAAATAAAAGATATCTCGTAAGACCACATCGCACATAAAACGGATGGATTTTTACCTTACGATAACCAAAACGTTTTATATCAAGATCCGGTGATATTATCATAGTGTCTAGGTTTAAAGTAAATAGAGAAAATAGCTAAAATGCTTGCATCTCGCACTTCAACACTAAGATCTATAATCAAAACCGCTAGGCACATACTAGAGATTGTATATCAATGATGGCAAGATAGTGGACTACCTTCCGACGATACGCCTTTAGAAAATGCACTGATGCTAACACAAAGCCGACTACCCCTTTAACATGGCAGACTTGTAACATCCCAAAATTTTCAATTAAAATAAATAATATATTTAAACTCTTGGGGTTTAATTTGAGAATAAATTGGAAGAAAAATCTAAAACAAATAAAAATAAGTGATAATATTATATAAATAAATTCCAATTTTTTTGAGTTGAAAATATGAAATAATGAATGTTTTTAAAACGTCATTTAAATTTAAAATCTTATATATATGTATATTACATATATGAGTAAATTGAATACATATTGGAAATAAATTTGAAATTAACTTCATTGTATCTATCACGTTATCGATATTCGACATTTGTGCTAAACACAAGTCACTTACTTCCCATAAAATGTGTCAACGTTTTATAATCACTACTTTAATTCATTTGCTATTTAATGGTCTGGATGAGACATCCTTTGATTTAAAATCAATTAGCTTGAAAGAAGATTGATTTAAAATATAACCAATAAAGTTTAAAAATAGCTTTCAAAAGATTGAAATATTTTTAATTAGCTTAAACATTGATTATATTTTAATTAAATCAAGATTAGTTCATAATTAAACTCTAATTAACTTAATGGACTTGGTTAAGTCCTAATTGACTTTCTAATGTATCTTAGTTAAGATTAAATCAATTCATTATTAGCCAAACCCTAATTAATTAAAAATTAATTAAATAATCACTTAATTAAATAATAATTAATTGACTAACTAACTAAATTAAATAGTAATTAATTATTAAATTACTTCTTATTTTCATAAATCACTAGTTAAAACCTTATTAATCAATACTCATTCATTAAACTTCCTTAAGTGTTACTTAACCTCTAATCACTTACTTCGTTACTAATTAATTACTAATTACCTTTAACTAATTTATTGAATAACAGAATATTAATTTAACTAAACTTAATCTTTTTTTATATTACTAGTTAAGTTTGAAAAACTTTTGCAAAACCATTTCAAAAGAAAACGTTTTAAAACGAAAATCAAAATTTTTGTCGAACTACATCCATAGCGACTATCGCTATGAGCGCAGTTCGCTTAAACATAATTTAACGAAAACACTTGCTTATTATTTCCTATTTCATGTTTAGAAACTTAATTTTTAAAGTTTTTGAGACTTAGAAACAAAGACAGAAACTTTGAACCAATTTCCAAACTTTAAATCAAGAAAACATAGTTTTTAATTTCGAATGGGATCTCACGTCTGTCACAGCACACAAAGTTGTTAATTTTGTTTCAACTCAACATACTTTGGTTCTTAAATCACAACAACACATCCATACTCCCATTTTTTTAACATCACAATGAAACAAACATATAAACATAAGATTATATGCTTACTAACTAGACAACATCACAATCAAATCTCAAATTCAACGCCAAACGCAAACATCCATAAAATCACCATATACCAACATAATAACCATTCAATTTTCTCATCATATTATCACCACAATAACACGTCATATTAAAGTCCAAAAATTTTCCAAAACAATGTAGTTTCACTCACCGAAACTCCACAAACACAAAGTGAACTTCGACTAGACTTTGAAAACAACACACGAGCTTCGAAGAGTAAAGATTTCTGGAGTTTTGAGCTTCAAATGGGCTCAACTTGATGTGTGGGGGCTCGGCCTAGTGGTGCGGGGTGGATGTGAGCTTGCTTTCTTGAAGAATAAAGTAAAGAAATGAATATAGGAAAGTTTAAACTAGATTCAAAAGAGATTTAAAGTGAAAAGTTAGGATTGTTAAATACTTAGAAAGATTTTGGAAGCCATGAAAAGTTTAGAGAAGAAGTTTAGAAAATGAAGGAGAGAATGTGAATAAAAATGTGTGTGCATGGGTGTGTACTTATAGATGAAGAAAAGTGGTGAAATTACCGTTTTATCCTTATTTTAAAATATCGTAACATGTTATCATTTTGACATGTCACATCACCACCTTCCTCCCTTTCATATGTCATATCTCCCCACTCTCTAGTCACATCCTCTAAGCTATGATGGGTAATGTTGATGGAATTTAATGAAATGACAAGTGATAATGATATAATTTACTATATATATAAGTTATTATTTTAAAACCATATCTTGTCACATCCCTTGATAAACATAATTAACATAAGATAATACATAATTAAATATATTATTATATGGTTAATTATCTTCTATATATATGAATATATAGTGCACAAAGGGGAACAACATTCCCAACAACTTTTCGGTGTCCAAAAGTCGAAATTCCAAAAAACGTTTTTTTGTCACATTTTCTATTTTTCTGCAAACCATCTACTTTGGTAAATAATTTTTAAAAACTATTTTACTATCAGTGTTAAATAACTAAAATAGGCTTATTGTAAAAAAATCCATTTATTTAATATTTAAACTTAACTTGAATTTCTGAAGAAATATATAAAACCGATGATATCAACTGTCGATGTCATAAATACATTTTATTTTCCAAAAATTAAAATAAACCATTTTATTTCATAATCTTGTTTGAATACATATATTAGTGTATGTGTCCAGAGCCATGCACGATCCTTATTGTTTAAAAGCAGTTTTATCGATAAAACGATTTCTGTTGTTTTATCGATATTTTACCTAGGACGATATTTACAAATTATCCATATTATACCTCTGTAATGACCCGTATTTTTCGATAATTAAATTTTTTAAATTAATTAATATTTTGCAATTAAATATCATGCGAAATTAAAAAATTATGATTTATTAATGAGAAAAATAATTAGAATGCAATTTAAT
Organism: Allium cepa; assembly: GCA_030765085.1. NCBI lineage: Eukaryota > Viridiplantae > Streptophyta > Magnoliopsida > Asparagales > Amaryllidaceae > Allium > Allium cepa. The sequence goes on from CM060935.1 coordinate 69,530,563, forward strand.
AATGTTGATTTAATTTAAATGATAACTTTTTTAATGTAACCTCAATCAATTGAGATAATTGTAAAGTTAATTTGGTTATAATTGTAACTAATGGAATTAAATTTTTAATTAATGAGTTAATGAAATTGAAATATTACAGTTAATATGAGTTTAGATGATAACTGTAGAATTTGAATGTGATAAAGTGTAAATTAATGTTAATTATATTCATATGATATTTTATGATTTAATAATAAAAGTGAGAATCAAAATATAAGAATTTGATTAAATTTAAAATATAATTAACTGGAATTTTATTACAATTGCAATTGAACTCTGAAATTAATGTAATATTTAAATGGTGGGTTTAATATGGAAATTTATTTTAATAGGTTATTAATTTCTATGTAATCAAGAATGATAAAAATGGTTAACTTTTAATTTTGAATTTAAAATATGATTAAATTTATTTAATAGTAATTTATTTATTTAATTGATGTGAAATTAGCTATTTTAGCCACTGTCTCGAATTTCGATGAAACCAGTTTCAACAGATCCATAACAGTGAATTATTATAGGATTTCAAGTTTTGTAGCAATTGGACTTATCGTTTGATCTGTGAGCTCGAAACGCGTAAAAATTGATTAATTGAATATAAATGAATATAATCTGATTTTGAAAGCTAACTTCTGTATACAATGGAATTAGGGTTTGAAACTAGTTACATCAAGCTTGCGTAATCATTTTGGTCTGTCCCTTCATCCTTATCTATTCTTGTTTATATAAATAGACTTCTTTTCTGAAACCCTAGCTATCTATTTCATTTGCTATACGTTCTTCTTATTGCTCCTTCTTCCTTCCAATGGCAGAAACCGTATTCCCAAATTCTAAAAAAACCTAATTTCAAATTTTAAATTCAATTTTAAATTTCAAACTCCTTAAACCATAGCAAATTATGTATCGTTGGAAAGATCTCAATGAGCGCAATCTACTGCAGCAATTCGTTTTTCGATTGATGCATCATTTGGCCAAAAATCAGTGATTTATTCTCGGTCATCCATCCTAGGGTTTCGATTTCAATGGTGGATTCTCGTCCTAGGAGCGATCGGGAGGCGCTGCTGTATAGAGGTCGACGAGTGGATCAGAACTATGGTGTTCATTATTATCGAAGGGGTCTGATTTCACCACAATTGGACAGAGAGGATCGACGGTTGCACTAGCGCCTGGAGGTGCTGGGGATGGTCGCGCTACTATGGATGGAGTTGGCGTGGTTGGGGGAAGAAGATGGCATGATATGATCAGGGTGAAATGGCGTGCGGAGGCGAGGTTCCCGAGATTAGCAGTGGTGGCTTTATTTGATTACATGTGAACAAGAATTGGGGTGTGCCTGAGAAGAGCGAAGATGAGGTAATGACGTGGCTTATCATTTTATTGATTTTATTATATAAATCGTATAACTTCTAATTAGCATATATTTTTCATACGAGCTCGGATTCACGCGAAGTTTTCTCCATTGCGATCGTATCGAAATTTTGGACATTTTGGAACTAGTTTGGTCGAATACTAAGACTGTTAGGATTTTGGGCTTTGTTTGGATTTTAATTCGACTAAAAATCAAAGGTGAGTGTTTTAACACCCTTACAAATGCTAAATCATCCTATGTTAGTTAAATTAAATTTATCACATGGTTAGAAATTTATTGATTGTCATTAAAGTTTAATTTGAATTTACATTGAATTTAATTGCCTTTTTAATTAATATTGGAATTAAATTGCTAGTTAATTACCTGATAATGATAACCAGTTTATTTATTGTGACTTATTGGTTGATTTGAATGATGATTGTGATGGATTTTTAATTGTTGATATTTGTATGATTGGATATTCTATTTATTCTATATGTTGTTATCACCCCTGCAAGTTCCCTTAGTTTTTATTAGGAAAATCACCGTGGGTTGAAATGATATATACTCGAACGATCTTATAGGTTAGGAAAAACCGTTATGGGTTGAATGATAAACCCGAGCGATTTATGGATTTGGAAATTTTAATTCGAGACATGGGTTGAAATGGTATATATCCGAAAATTTAAATTATTGCGGGTTGAAATGATATATATCCGTTTCACTGGACCATAAGGTAGAAAATTATATACAGACACCAGATTGGTTAAATTAAATGAATTTAAACCCTTAATTTTTTTGAATCCAGTTAAATGATATTATGAAATAAAATTATATTTATATGACCTGAATTATTTTCAAAATCCAAGCTTTAAAATATTGAAATTAAAATTGGTTAAATGAATTGTTTAAAGAATATAAATTGAAATCTTAAAGTTGAATTTTGAAATATAAATGAAATTTATAAAAATAGAGTTATTATAAACGTTTGAATATTTAAACTTTGAAACCTATTAAATTTTAAATGTTTAAATTTATAGTTCAAACGTGGATTTAAAATCGATATAAATTGAAATGGTTTTAACGAGAATTTGAATTGAAACGTTTAGCCTTTTTAATGGAAATCGTTGAACCGAGATTGATTTAAATTGAATTTTTGGAACCAAAGTTGATTGAATGGATTTGTGAAATTGGAAGAAACAGTTCTAATTTGAAACTATTTTCAATATCATCTCTTTTAATATACAAACTCCTGTAACATATAAATTGTTTTCTCATATAAACCATTTTTATATATTAATAATTTTTAATACATTAACTACTTTTGATATATAACCTATTTTAATATATAAACTATTTCTAATATATAAACTATTTTAATCTGCAACCTATTTGAAATTATAAACTATTTTAATATATATTATTTTAAATTTATAAAAAAAATTAATATGTATATATTTTAATATATAACCTATTTTAATATATAAACTATTCCTAATATATAAACTATTTTAATCTACAACCTATTTTTAAATTATACACTATTTTAATATATATTATTTTAAATTTATAAACAACTTTTAATATATATTTTAATATTTAACCTATTTTAATATATGAACTATTTCTAATATATAAACTATTTTAATATATAACCTAATTTAATATATAAACTCTTTCTAATATATAAACTATTCTATTTTATAACCTATTTTTAAAATATAAACTATTTTTGATGTATAACTATTCCAATATTTAAACCACTTTCAATATTCAAACTGTTTAAGTTGGAGCTGTTATGATTGAGATTTAATTGATTTAAATGCGAATATATGGATATGATGGTTTAACCTATTTTATGGTTATGATTTCTGAGAATGAATATGATTTAAAGTGAATATTGATTTCGTAAGCGAATAAGATTTCAAAAGTGATATGATTTTGAAGTGAATATGACATTTTGATATCAATTATGAACCGGTTTTGGAAATGTAAAAGAACCAACCGATGTGAAATAAGCATTTGGTTGTTAAAGAGACCGGGATCGGATATTGTCATACTCTCTGCCAATACCGAAAACCACTTTAACAACTGTGCGTATAGCGAAGAATCCAAAATGAAGTAGGATTGTTTGGCGAATGCTATTGGAATGAACTAAGAGAACGACGATGGATAGCCTTGACTTTCGGGTCATGATTAAAATATCTAAAACAGAGCTATAATAGGCCAAGTGGTGTCGCTTCTCCTATCGGGCACATTTCTTCGATGACATATTTATTGCTTTGTGATTGATTTGGTGGTCACCCCTCGATTTGATTATGGGAGTACATTTCAAGGTGGGCGGTAGTAGCTTCTATGCATTACCACCAGTCTGGGAGTGCAAAACGGTAGTATCCTACCCTGGGCATTGCCTCGCGCGATGTGTGCCTTATCATATTTATCCTAATTGTGCCCACTACGAGTTTGGTTTGTGTCGTACACTATGGAGTGCCCTAAGATAGCCCTTCAATTTACGGAGGAATTACAGTACCATATAGACTATAAAATTTATATAAAAACGTGTTAAGGGAGATATGGGTAACGCCTTGACACTATTTTAATTATTTACTTTACTATAGACATATTATAATAGCGTATTGTACTATGTATGTAGATAGTTTAACAGATCCTTAGGAGATGGAATCCCGAACATCGCTTAAGTCATTGCATGCACGTTAGACACTGGATATAAAATCCAGTAAACATCTCTAAAGCCATTCACTCATATTTAATAATATTGAATTAAATTACAAAAGATCTTTTAGTTTTGAATCGAGTGTTTTGTCTTTTCATTATGCTCAAGTAAGCCTGAGTATTTCGTCATAGTGAAGACTATCTTTCTGGAGGACGAAGACGAAGATTTAGTACAATATTACTATTTAATATACTTATTCCATGTTGTTCCACTGCATTACTTATTTATTCCTGTTGTATGTATAAATCTGATTGTATTGTAAAAGTGTAATCAAATGTTATTTGTAAATCAGCTTTATGAATTTTTTATTTGATTATTATATTTTGCTATTCCACTGTGAGACTCTGTGTTTTGTTTTTCCCTCTTTTCTCTTATTTTCTTAATTATACATTTACAGTCCTCCCTTTTGAATGGTTTGAGTTGACATGTGTGGTTTATTGTTAATTAAACTGTCCAAAAAGGTGGGTCATTACAACCTTGGTAATTTGCTCATAATATTTTTCCTAACCAAAATAACTATTATTATTTATCACTTAAAACATGATTATTTCGTGCTTTTAAACCTATATCTAAATATTTTAAAAACAAATGTAATTTATCTAAGTGATAAATTTATGGGTTGTTACGTTCTTCCCCCTCAAAGAATTTCGTCCTCGAAATTTGCCAAAGTCCTATCCCAAAACACCTAACACTATTCATTTGAAAGTTCTTTTTTTAGCAAATAATTTTCTATCCCCCCAACATACAAAAATATTTCAAAAAAATCTCTATATAGGTTCAACCATATAAGTTATATAACTTTAGTTGCAAAATTATTATAATTTTTTCTTGTGGAATACTCTTCTACATCCTAAAAGTATATATATAACATCTAATTTTAAAATCTAGTTTGCTTCTAACTATTTAGATGTTAAAATCCAAAATATTTTTTAATAAAATCAAGTTTATTAAATCCTCCTATTAAATTAATTTTAATTCAATTTTCAATTATTAATCTACCTTTTAGTGTAAATACCCTATGATGGGTCAACCCTTAACCTACTGAGTTTGACATAACCTAAAGTCATGAACCTTATTGGTCTTAGTCTTTGTCTATCTAAAATGCCAAGAGAGGTAGCTGGGATGAAGATTAATATCAACTTAGAACAACAAAAGAAACGATACATAGATAGAATATCATTCAAGCAACATATAATCCCAGATACACACTAAGTGACTCCATCATAGACGGGAAGTGCACTTCAAAAGATAATATACAGCAGAAGATACTAAACATGGAACAACTTAGGATGTTATTCCTAATACTAGTCCTTATCTTCCTGGGGCTAAACCGATCCTTCCATAACTCCCCTACCTTTTGCTGCTACTGAGCAGATGCTTCTGTGAGGATAACAATAGGTCTAGGCTGATCCCCTATGTTGAGCATTGGACAATCCGTGACGGTGTGGCCCTTGAAGTGGAAACAATAACATTTCCTTTATGCGATCTGTTTTCAAAGCTTTTGCTTTTTAGAAGCCCTCATCTTTTCCCATTTCATTTTCTTACCAACCTTACATTCTTTAACAAAGTGATCCTTTTTCCCATATCTGAAACTACCATATTTGGAAGCTTTTTCTTTGAACTTGTTCTTCTTATCTTTAGTTGGTGCGGCAGTAGATGGCTGTGGGGCAAAATCTTCAAACCGTAGAGAATTACTTATCGTCTTTTTGAATAATCCATGGATATAATTCATCATGTCATTACATAGCTTCTCACACTGTCCCAACCAGTTCTTAACCTCCATGATCGATTCCGTACCCAAAAACTTCCTTTGACTTAAATCTCAAAATCATGGCATAATGAAGCAAATCCCATTGGGGTTTGATCTTCCTCAACCATATATCCCTTCCCTTAGTTTTGAAAACTCTAGTATTCGTGATTCCTGGATTACCTAAATTCATATCAAACATCTGATTTCAAACTCTTACTAACTATTCAATAAGTTTAAAGAAAGGTTTTAAAAGCAACTAAAACCATATAAGGGTTTCATACATAACATACAATCAATCATAGGTAGATGTCCGAGTTATAAATATAGGTAAATCCATAATCGGGTGAAAAATGTACATATAGAAGTATATCTATATGGTTAAGTTATCATGATCCACTTATTGAAATTAACTTCCTTGTGTCTATCACATTACCGATATTTGACATTTGTGCTAAACACAGGTCACGCACTACCCATAAAACGTGTCAACATTTTAAAATCGCTACTTTAATTCATTTGCTACTTAATGGTCCAGATAAGAGGTCCTTTGATTTAAAATCAATTAGATTGAAAAAAAGATTGATTTAAAATATAGCCGATTAAGTTTAAAAATAGATTTGAAAAGATTAAAATATTTTAATTAGCTTAACGTTAATTATATATTAATTAAATCAAGATTAATTCATAATTAAACTTTAGTTAACTTAATGGACTTGGCTAAGTCCTAATTAATTTCCTAATGTATCTTAGTTAAGGTTAAATCAATTCATGTTTAGATAAATCCTAATTAATTAATCGTTAATTAAATAATCACTTAATTAAATAATAATTAGTTGACTAACTAACTTTATTAAATAGTAAAATTGTTAAATTTTTTCTTATCTTCATAAATCACTAGTAAAAACCTTATTAATAAATAATTAGTCATTAAACTTTCTTGTACTAATTACCTTTAACTAATTTATTAAATAATAGAATATTAATTTAACTAAACTTAATCTCCTTTTATATTACTAGTTAACTTTGAATTTTTTTGAAAAACCATTTCAAAAGAAAACGTTTTAAAATGAAAATTGGAAATTTTGTTGAACTACGTCCATAGCGACTATCGCCAGTTTGCTTAAACATACTTTAACTAAAACACTTGCTTATTATTTCCTATTTCATGTTTAGAAACTTAACTTTTAAAGTTTTTGAGAATTAGAAACAAAGATGGAAACTTTGAAACAACTTCCAAACTTTAAAACAAGAGAACATAGTTTTTGATTTCGAATCGGATCTCACGTCCGTCGCAACACACAAAGTTGTTAACTTTGTTTCAACTCAACATATTTTGGTTCTTATATCACAACCATATATCTACACTATCATACTTTTAACATCACAATGAAACACATATATAAACATATGGTTATATGCTTACTAACTCGAAAAAATCACATTCAAATCTCAAATTCAACAGCAAACGCAAACATCCATCAAATCACCATTGACCAACATAATAAAATTCAATTTTCTCATCATATTATCACCACAATAACATTCATAGTAATGTCAAAAACTTTTCCAAAACAAAGTAGTTTTAGTCACCAAAACTCCACAAGCACAAATTTCGACTAGACTTTGGAAACAACATACGAGCTTCGAGGAAGATTTTTTGGGTTTTAACTTCAAATAGGCTCGGATTGATCTGTAGGGGCTTGGCCTAGTGGATTAGGGTGGGTATGAGCTTGGTTTCTTGAAGAATAAAGTGAAGAAATTAATATAGGAAAATTTAAATTTAGATTCGGAAGAGATTTAAGGTGAAAAGTTAGGATTTTTAAATGCTTAGAAAGGTTTGGAAGCCATGGTCATTTTAAAGCATAATTTTTAGGACATAAAGGAGATAATGTAAATAAAAACGTGTGTGTATGGGTGAGTATTTATAGATGAAGAAAAGTGGAGAAATTACCATTTTATCCTTAGTTTAAAATATCATAACATGTCATCATTTTGACATGTCACATCACTACCTTCCTCCCCCTCAAAAGTCACTTATCCCCTCTCTAGTCACATCTCCTAAGCCATGATGGATAATGATGATGGTATTTAAGGAACTGACAAGAGATAATGATATGATTTAGTATACATAAGTTATTATTTTAAAGCCATGTTTTGTCACATCACTGCAAAACATAATTAACTTAAGATAATACATAATTAACTATATTATTATATGGTTAGTTATATACTATACATGTGTGTATATAGTGCATAAAGGAGAACAACATTCCCAACAACTTTCTGGTGTCGAAAAGTCGAAATTCCGAAAAATGTTCTTCGGTCACATTTTCTATGTTTCTACGATCTATTTTAGTAAATAATTTTTAAAAAATATTTTACCATCATTATTAAATAATTAGAATAGGTTAATTTGTAAATACAACCTATTTATTTAATATTTAAACTTAACTTAAATTTCTGAAGAAATGTATAAAACCAACGATATCAACTGTCGATGTCATAAATACATTTTATTTTCCAAAAATAAATAAATAATTTTATTTCATAATCTTGTTTGAATACGTATATTAGTGTATATGTCCAGAGCTATACATGATCCTTATTGTTTAACAGAAGTTTTATCGATAAAATGATTTCCAGTTGTTTTATCGATATTTTACCAAGGATGATATTTACAAATTATCAATATTATACCTCGATAATTTGTTCCTATTATTTTTCCCAACCAAAATAACTATTATTATTTATCACTTAAAACATGATTATTTCTTACTTTTAAACCCATATCTAAATATTTTAAAAATTAATATAATTTATCCAAGTGGTAAATTTGCGGGCCATTACAGATATTTATATGAAATTGAGATGGATAGTCAAATAAATTGGGATGGATAGTCCACTATATATTGCATAAATGAAAATTATTAATTTATTATGTTCTAACTACTGTGGATGCAGGATGCACAATATATGGTTGATTAATTTGGTTAAGATGCTAATGATGGAAAAATCCATTTTGCTCAACAGCGTAGTCTCACTGGATATTTATTTTGGTTTGAGATGGTCGGTTATTACTCACACCAAACTGTTTGTTTGACCCAAAGTTTTTATCTTTCCCCTTAACTCTTGGGTGCTCATTTGAGTAGGTCAGAAGTTGGGTTTTTTTAGATTTTTAGTTAGATGAATAAGCCTCTAGAGACATCAAGAGGCAAGTCAGTTATATAGGAGTTTTATTTAATCCGCCGTGTTGATTATTTTGTTTAAATGTTTGTAATGACAGAAATTACAACTATCAAGTAGTGGTAGATTATGATCAACCAAGGAGGCATCTTCATATGTCACTTTTGGAGTATTTTGAAATAACTATACTTTCTCTAAACGTGGGATTGAATGGGATTATGTAATGAATATGAAATCTTATTTGTGAAATGAAATGTGAAAATTTGTAACTAAATTATGTTAGAAAATCTTCATATTCATATGCTTCTGATTATTGATATGGTTAATATAACTGCATTTTGTATTGAAAATTGATACTATGGATGACTGCAACATCCATAGCGCTTAGTTTCGAGCCTTAAAATAGGGGATGTTACAAGTTGGTATCAGAGCATAGGTAAGTAAAACTTAAAAGATTTTGAAACATAATCTAATGAATTAGAGAATAAGATTTGGGTATGGGATAACGCTATAGTCATGTATTTGTATGTACTATATATACGTATGTATTCCCCACTCTCTCTTTGACCGTTCCTCTATATCTTATTAAGGATCGTATGTAGACTATTAGAAAGAAAGATATGGAAGTAGGAAACGGAAGAGTAAATCTAGGTGGAGGAAGCACTACAACCAGTGGAAATGCTCGGCCCAATACCAAAAGGAACCAGGGTTGATAGGAAAATGATAATCAAAATTCAAATGCCAAGTAGGTGCTGGAATCCTACCAGTAGACATGGGGATAATGTATTAGTTCTTTGTCAACATGATGCAAGCTGGAGTTGCTGTTGGTTTGGTTGGATGGAATGTTGATAATGCGGGAGGAGCTAATACTATGGTGCTAGTTGGCAATAACTATGCCAAGCTGAACCATGATTACACTAGCCTTGAAGGAAAGCCTTTTCTTAGACCTGAGGATGTTATTAAAGTGGAGAATTGGCTATTGCACTGTGAGAGGATTTGTGCTGATCTAGGGTTGAAGATGAGCAGAAAAGGAGATTGCTTCTAGGTAGTTGCAAGGAGCAGCATTGTAGCGGTGGAACTGGGTAATAGTTGGTGTGCCTGAAGAGGAACTGACTTGGGCTGAGTTTAGTAAAAAGTTTGAGGAGAGGTTCTTATCTGAAAAAGCCAAGTCAAACTTGCTTAGGAAATTTGCTGATTTGGTGCAAGGAGAAATTTTCGTATTGGAATATGCTGCTAAGTTTGATGAGCTGCCCAGGTGTGGATATGCCACCATTAATACTGTAATTAAGTTTATCCAGGGTTTGAGGTTGGAGATTGATAAGGAAACTATGCCAAATCTCCTAGATCTAAGTAACATTGTGGTGGAGATGGCGATAAGGAATGAGGAAATGCTTTCGATTGTTGGGAAGGAAAAGTCAGTGGAAACCTAGAGTTCTCAGGGTAAGAAGAGGAAGCCATTCAAGGGAAAAGGGGCATAGAAGGGTGAAGCTGCTAAGAAAGGGAAAGCTGATATTATCTATTACAAGTGTGATAAAAAGGACACTATGTTAATGAGTGTCGATCTGGTGGTGGTAAGACGATTGTGGGGAAGAAAAATGTTAAGTGCTTCAACTGCGACTAGTTGGAGATTATAAGAATAAATGTCCATAAGCGGCCAAGGAGGAAAAAGGAAAGGTCATTTCTTTGGAACCATTATCTTCTAGATTGACTGGTGAGAAAGGAAAGTCTGTGATGGAAGATATGCTTTTGATTCATAGCATACCAGTTATAGTATTGTTTGATACAGGTGCATCGAATTCTTTTATCTCCTAATATTTGGTAGATAAGTTAGAATTATAACTATTTTATTTTGTTACTTCGTTAAGGATGGTGAATCCAATAGAAGGGTATGCAATTTTGGGGATGAGATGTAACCAATTAGAGATTGAGTTGTTAGGTCATGCTTTTGCCTGCAGTTTGTATGTGTTTGAATTTGCGGGTTTTGGGATCATTTTGGTATGGATTGGTTAAGCGGATATGAGGCTAGGATATTTTTCCTGGATAGGGTGATATCACTAAGACACCCTAATGGCCACGATTGAATTATATACTCAGTAGAGAAGGCAAGCTTTGGTGTTATTGCTTTGTTGGGTGCAATGGAAGTAGCAGATGAAGTAAATCGTATTTTTTTGTAAGAGAGTACATAGATGTGTTTGAGCCTGTTACATGACTACCACCGAAATGAGCTATTGAGCTTCAAATAGATCTTGTATTTGGAGTCAAACCCATAAGTAGACAGCCTTGCAGAATGACACTTACTGATGTAAAGAGTTAAAGGTGCAGCTAGTTGACTTAGAAGGAAGGAATTTTATTAGACCAAGAAGTTCACCTTGAGAAGTGGTCGTGGTGTTTGTAAAGAAACTGGATGGGTCATTGAGATTGTGTATTGACTATCATAAGTTGAATGAGAAGACGATACAGAATAGATATCCTTTGTTGAGAATTAATGGTTTATGTGACACCCTACCTCTATATTCACAGTAGCCAAGGACACTACGGAGTAATGCCATCAACTAGCATGAAGAATAAGGCTGTTGAGGAGCGACCATCCATGTAATTGCTTTGTGCGAGTACCGATATGCCAGATAGAAGGTCATGTATTTTATTTAAAGAGGAAATTCGACATATCAAGTACAGACTCAAAGCTATTACACATCGGCTAAGTGGTCTTCAAAAACAAATATAAAATAAGCATAACACAACAGTCACAGGTATTCCTATTACTAAGCAGAAACAAATATGAATATATCACATAAAAGTGTACATCAAAATATTGGTCATGTAAGATCCACTACATCACAAAAGAATAGGTACAAGTTCTAGACAAAAGAATATGTATATATCAAGGAGTCTCTATCTCGAATGTATAAAACAAAAACTACTAAGCTAAGTAGTTAGCCAAAAGTCAGATGACGGACCCTGATATGAAGTCAAGTAGAAGCACCTGAAATACCTCGGTCTGACCCGAATATTATTAAAGAAGAAAATAATAAACAGATCAGTCTAGCTATAAAAATGAGATAGGATAAGAGATATGGCAAAAATATATGATAACAATAATGCCATACTATGTCAAGCATACATTTAACAACAAATAAAAATCATACAATATCTCAAGAATCTCATACACCAAAAAGAATGTCATATTCTTTATTCTATTCACCAAACCATAAATATTAACAAACATACCAATGCCAATCACAAAAAGAGGTGAAACACAAATTCCAGAAATCATCAATTAGAAATCCAGAAATCACAAAGGGGGAGGCCTATCACAAAGGGGAGCATGAAAACTCACCAACATGTGTATCACAAACGGGTCGCTATCCCATGGTCGCTAACCATAGAGCCGGTGCAACGACGTAGTATAGTAATGGTACGCCCGAGGAACCTGAAATTCGAATAATTCAGAACATCAACGTAGTACAATAATGGTACGCCCGATGGATATGAAACTCCAATAATTCGAAACCACGACATAGTATAATAACGGTACGCCAATGAACTTAATAAGCCGGAACAATGATGTAGTACAATAACGGTACATTCAATGATCGTGATAAGCCGGAACAACGATGTAGTACAATAACGGTACATCCGATGTCCAGATAAGCCGGAATAACGATGTAGTATAATAAGGGTACATTCGATGAACCGAACTCCATAGAAGATCGTGGGTCGCTAGCCCATAAAATTAAGTCGAAACTCCAAAGAACCCATAGGTCGTTAGCCTATAAAAGAAATGAGACGAAGCTCAATAAAACGAGGTAAATCCCCCCATGTGGACAAAAAGACATCGCATGTCGCTAGTCTAAACCATAAAATGATCACCATTGATCAATAAAAAGTGTGAATTATACTAAGCTAGTAAATAAATGAGTTTAGCTTCATGTCCCATAATCACTGGCTTAACTTAAATATTTACAAACAAATTGTAGATTTCCACTTGAAAATTGTCACGAGATTTCAGTCGAACAAGTCCAAAAATTAACTGACAAAGTAAACGCAAACGTTTCATACCACTTGTTTTGCTAAATCGTTTAATTGGATTTCTCGAACGAATGAGGTAAAGGTTTGTATATACTAATAGATTGGAGAACGATTTGAAAAACAACGAGCTTTATATTAAAAGCAAATGATGAAATCATTTTTGTGAAAAAGTTTGAGTATTTACTATTAGTATAGAAACCTTTGTATTTTAAAGTGACAAATCACAGAAAACAATTGTAAAAACAACCGATCACCGAAAATTCACATTCGGTGACGTGAATCAAATCCAAAGAAATCGATACCAAATCCATCAAAATGGATATTCCCAAAAATCCAAAGAAAGAAGTCATCAAAATCGATAATAAGTGATAACAACTAACCGGATCAACAAAAATCGATTAAAATTGAAAATCCACTAGAAAATAATCAAAATAGGCAAAATGAACAGTTCCAGACGTCTGGTTGAAAATTCAGACGTCTGGATTTAGGTTCAGGAAATTTTTAGAAACCTTCCAAACGTCTGAAAGGTTGCATAAGACGTCTGACAGGGATCAAAAGACGTCTGCAAGGGTGTATCAAATGTCTGATTCTGTTCTCTTCCATTTTTCTTTTTCTGCCGTATATTTTCCTTTTCTCCAGGATCTATAACCAGACATCTGGACTTGATAACCAGACGTCTGGTCACATGGTCTGGGCAACAGTTTGCCTACGCCTTGATGGCCAAAACGATTTGGGGGTGATCGGACGAGCAACGAAGGCTAGGGATTTATGCCAAGCGACGACCCAGTCTTATAGGCTCTTCGATACACCCCAAATAACATGTCCAAACATCCATAGTAGGATTTTCATAAAATTGGACTTCAAAACCCAAAATTGGAAAATTCATCAAATCAGTTCAAATCAAAAGCAAATGAACATGAATAGATGTTAGGAATTCATACCTAACAATAAAGAAAGTTATAGACATAGATGTGAGTTCAAGAACTCAACTATAAACCCCAAAACGAAAAATTAGAAGCTTTAAGACAAGGTAAGACCAATCCCTCTTCAATACACCTCTAGAATCTTCAATCTATTATCAAATGTGAAGTTTTTCCTAAGTTAGGTTATAGAAATTTCTGGAAATCTAAGAGAGAATGAGATGGAGAAGATGAAGAGGATGCTTACCTAAGCTTCTCTTTGATTCTAGAGTAAGAAATTGAATTTCCTAGCAAAATTAGGGCTTAGGAATTCTAATTTCCTATCTCTTCCCCTATTTTTCTTTTTGCTTGAGTGTTAGGAAACAATATAATGAGTGAAGAGGAGTTGGATGAAGAGTTAGGGTATTAGATGAGTCAAAGAGCTGTAACCCAAACCCAAAGCCCAATAGAAAAATAGCAAAATTCTTCTCAACTCCAAACATATCGATGTTTATACTCAAAAAAGTAGCAAATGCCATTTTGAACTCAATGGAAGTGGTCTCGATTCCTAATTCGACGGTTTATAAAAAGTAGCATTTTGGACTTTAATTCGACTAACGATGATATATTTAAATAATTATTTAAATGTACAATCGTAAAATATGCGGGTTGTTACAAACTCCCCTCCTTAAAGAAATTGCATCCTCGCAATACTTAAGAAGAAAACAAAGAGTGACAACCATAAAATAATATCAACACAAAAGAAAATTTGAAATAAGAAGTTCACCTCAAATAGCACGAGAGAGTAAGTCCTGATGTGTTCGTTCGATGAATTCTCTTGATTCCCAAGAAAAATCCTTAGGATTTGCGGACCATTGAACTTTCACAAGCGGAACATCTTTTATTTCGAAGGTATTTAACCTCCATAGCAATAATAGGAATAGGATGTTGCTCATAAGTTAAATTAGGTGAAACTTCAATTCCTTCAACAACATCGAGATCAAGAATAGAATCGGAATCCCTAAGGCATTTCCGTAATTAAGAGATGTGGAAAACGTCATGAATAGCAGAAAATTGAGCCGGTAATAAGAGGCGATAAGCCACGGGACCAATGCGTTCGGTGATGGGAAAGGGACCAATATATCATGGTGCTAATTTTTCCGATCGACTGAAACGCACAACACCCTTAATAGGTGGAACACGTATAAACACCGTATATCCCACAGAAAATTCCAAATTCCTTCTTCGGTTATTGGCATAGGATTTTTGTCTACTTTGAGCTTCTTTCATCCTATGACGAATAAGGTCAATCTTTTCTATGGAATCGCGAATAAAATCTGGACCTAAAACCAGCTTCTTACCAGCCTCAAGCCAATAAGAAGGAGATCAGCATGTCCTTCTATAGAGTGCCTTGAAAGGTGCCATACCAATAATAGATTGAAAGCTATTATTATAAGAAAACTCAACAAGAGAAATATGATCTTTCCAACTTCCACCAAAATCAAGAACACATGCACGAAGAAGATCTTCAAGAGTTTGATTCACTTGCTCGGTTTTACCATCAAACTGAGGATGATAAGCGGTGCTAAAATTAAGCTTCGTTCCCAAAGATTTTTAAAGATTCTTCCAAAATCCACTAGTAAATAATGGTTCATTATCACCAACAATAGAAGTATGGACTCCATGCAATTTAACAATTTCTTTAACATAGAGTTTGGCCAAAAGGGGTACGGTCCGATTAGACCAAAGGGGAATAAAATGGGCAGATTTTATAAGTCTATCTACCATCATCCATAAACTATCATGACCCGATCGAGAACAGGGACGACCGTCGATAAAGTCCATGGAGACTTAATCTCACTTCCAAACTGGAATATCTAAAGGTTGCAATAACCCATCGGGCATTTGATGCTCGGCCTTTATGAGTTGGCAAGTCATGCAACGCTTAATGAAGTCAACAATATCAGATTTCATTCCATCCCAGTAATAAAGTCGCTTCATATGCGCATGCATTTTACTACTACCAGGATGAATGGTAAATTTAGAATGATGAGAATCTTCTAAAATGTCTTTACGAAGATCATTAATATTTGGCACGATAAGTCTACCAAATTTTCGAATGCCGCCACAAGCATCGATTTCAAAGTCTTTCAAACTATTAATATTCCTATCCCTACAACTTTGGCTAAGATGAACCAATTTAGGATCATGCTTTTGAGCATCAAGAATGCGGTCAAAAAGAGAAGGATGAGGCTCAAAGCTACATAAAGCAAGAGTTGAACGTGAATCGGATTCACGATCTCGAATCTCACAAGTGGATAAAGTCTTGAGATCATTCCATTTGGATATCATCATTGAAACAACTGCCTGTTGCTTACGACTAAGGGAATCAGCGATACTATTACCCTTTCCGAAAGTATAAGGAATATCTAGATCATAAGAAGCAAGGAACTCGAGCCAGCGTTGTTGATGCAAATTAAGTTCCTTTTGAGAAAATAAATACTACAAAGATTTATGATCGGCGTAGAGAACAAATTTCTCTCCCAAAAGATAATGATGCCAAATTCTAAGGGCGAAAACTATAGCCGCGAGCTCTAAATCATGAGCAGCATATCTAATCTCGGTAGGCTTTAATTGCCTAGAAGCATAAGCAATAACATGTTCCCTTTGCATGAGAACGGCTCCCAAACCAACACGACTAGCATCGGTATAAACAATCAAGCCTTGGTTCCCTTGGGGAATCACAAGAATAGGAGCATCAGAAAGGAATTCTTTTAATTTCTGAAAAGAAGCTTCATATTTGTCCGACCAAATGCATTTAACTCCTTTCTTTGTCAAACTAGTAAGAGGCACAGAAATTTTAGAAAAGTCTTTTATGAAATGACGGTAATAACCCGCCAATTCAAGAAAACTACGGATTTCCGTCACACTCTCCGGTCTCTTCCAATTTTGAATGGCTTCAATCTTAAGGATCCACGGAAATTTCGAATTCAGAAATGATATGTCTAAGAAATTTCACATGAGATTGCCAAAAGTGGCATTTAGAAAATTTTTCTTTCAATTGATTGCTCCTAAGAGTTTCCAACACAATTCGAAGATGTTTTTCATACTCTTCGTCGGTTTTGGAATAAACAAGAATATCATCTATAAAGATGAGAACAAATCGATCGAGAAAGTCTTTGAAAATTTGATTCATAAGGTCAACGAAACAAGCCGGAGCATTCGTTGAACCAAATGGCATACAAGCCATTTATAAGATCTATAACAAGTACGGAACAATGTCAAAGGAATGCTATCCTCTGCAATGCGAATCTGATGAAAACCGATTGCTATGTCTAATGGTGAAAATACTCTAGCACCGCTAAGTTGATCGAATAGATCATCAATCTGAGGTAAAGGATATTTATTCTTGATGATGAGATCATTAAGCTTGCGGTAATCAACGCAAAGCCTAAGTGTGCCATCGGATTTATTCACAAAAATAGCTGAAGCTCCCCAAGGAGAGGAACTAGAATGAATAAATTGCTTCTCTTCCAATTCGAATAATTGTTTACACATCTCCTTATTTTCCTTATTGGACATACGATAAGGAGGACGAGTTATAGGTAGAGCTCCAGGGATTAGATTAATTCTGAACTCGATTTCTCGCTTAGGGGGTAATCCTAAAACGGGCTCAAATATGTCAGAAAATTCACGAACAACGTGAATGAGGGAAATGACATCTTCCTCATCATCATTTATCGTCATCATGAGGGTTTATAGAATATAAGGATGCTGCCAAATTGGAATCCGAATCTTTAAGAACAATAGAAATCTGCTTAACAAATCGAGGATGTCGAAGATGAATAGTCCTCTCTGGACATAGGATATGGGCTTCGTAATGGTTAAGCTAATCCATTCCTAAAATCATTTTGAAGCCTAAGTAACGCATAACATGCAAATCGGATCGGAAAGAATAATCACATAAAATAATCTCGACATCTTTACAAAGCAAACTGAGTGTTGCAGATCCACCAACTGGATTCGCAATTCTCAGTGAAGGCATCAAAGCCATAACACTTAAAGAAAAATATTCGACAAGTTCTTTTAATATAAAAGAATGGGATGCACCCGTATCAAAAAGAACTCGAATAGGATGATCATGAAACATAATAATGGCATCAAGGATAGAATGAGAAATACCTTGACCAAGAGAAGTGTTACTAGGAGCTTGCGCAACATTTAGCTTTCCCTCTTTCTTGCTTGGAAGTTTGGGACATGAAGATAAAAGACGACCCTTACTTTTGCAATAAGGACAAAAGAGAGGTTTCGGGCATCTATTAGCATAATGGTCTTTAGAACCACAATTGTAGCATTGCCCACGACTAGAGGTAGGAGTCTTTGCTATCGAAGTTGCTTGCTTCCCTTTCTTGTTGGGATTAGGGCGTTTGAACTTAATAGGCCTCTTGTTGTTGATGTTGATGTTCTGTTTGGCACCCACAACTTCAACATCGCTTTCTTTATCGACCTTTTCAAGTCAAAGAGCGATATCAACAAGCTAATCAAAAGAAACTTCCAATTTCAGTAGTAAAGGCTTTTTGAGGTTCTTATTCAACCCATAACCTCAAAATTAATATACTTGACCCCATATTTAGAGAGAGATTCAAAAATGTGACGTAATCCATCACAGAAGATTCACCTTAAACAAGGTCAACAAAATGCTGATTTAAAGTTACCTTTTCAGCTTTCGGTACAAACTTCAACTCAAACTTTTCTCGGAATTGCTTCCAAGTAAGATCCACTTCGATAATCTTTGAAATCAAAAGCTCATGCCAATCTAATGCTCTTTCTTGGAGCATGCCAGAAGCCACTTGGACTCGATGGAGATCAACAAGATTCATGTGAGAAAAGATGCGGTCGCATGATCTAAGCCAAGCATGGATTTCTATAACACTTTCAGATCCCCTGAATGACCTTCCACCCAAATCGGTATAATATCTACGCAAACGTGCAAACCCAGATCTAGGATGAGTAGGCTTTCGAATGGGTACGACTTATTGAGCATTCTTTACAAGATCTAAAAGCTGCTGGGCAGACATAAATACTTCATCCTGAGGAGTAGCACTGGATTGACCGACGCTAGGATGGCCTGGTCTAACCATTTTTCTTCTTTAAGATAGAAAGAAAGAAAGAAGAAAAAGGTTATTCTCAGAATGAATATTAAACAATCGTGATTGATAAAACAAGGCATCATAAAAGTACATAGGATAGAACGGGTCCAATGACTCGAATTAAATCCTAGGGCATGATTCCTAAGAGAGATTTAGGACAATGATCCTTTCTATAATATTCTATATTGTTCCAAAGTTTGGCTTTGATAGCAAACTGTGACGCCCCACCTCTATACTCACACTTACAGAGTAGTGCCATCAACTAGTACGAAGAACAAGGCTGTTAAGGAGCGACCATCTATGTAATTGCTTTGTGCGAGTACCGGATAGAAGGTCACGTATTTCACTTAAAGAGGAAATCTAACATATCAAGTACAAACTCAAAGCTACTATAAAGTGGCTAAGTGGTCTTTGGAAACAAATATAAAATAAGCATAACATAAATCAGACATAGATATTCATATCACTAAGGTGGAAATAGATATGAATATATCACATAAAAGTGTACATCAAAGTAGTGGTCATGTAAGATCCACTACATCACAAAAGAATAGGTACAAGTGCTAGAATAAAAAATATGTATACATCAAGGAGTCTCTATCTCGAATGTATAAAACAAAAACTACTAAGCTAAGTAGTTAGCTAAAAATCAGATGACGGACCTTGATACGAAGTCAAGTAGAAGCACCCGAAATACCTTGGTCTAACCCGAGTATTATTAAAGAATAAAATAATAAACGGATGAGTCTAGCTATAAATATCATATAAAATAAGATAGGATAAGAGATATGACAAAAATATATGGTAACAATAGTGCCATACTGTGTCAAGTATACATTTAACAACAAACAAAAATCATAAATATCTCAAGAATTTCATACACCAAAAAGAATGTCATATTCTTTATTTTATTCACCAAACCACAAATATTAACAAACATATCAATGCCAATCACAAAATTTGGTGAAACAAAAATTCCAAAAATCATCAATTAGAAATCCAAAAATCACAAAGGGGGAGGCCTACCACAAACGGAAGCATGAAAACTCACTAATATGTGTATCACAAACGGGTCGCTATCCCATGGTCGCTAACCATAGAGTCGGTGCAATAACATAGTACAGTAACGGTATGCCCGAGGAACCTGAAAGTCGAATAATTCAGAACAATTGATGTAGTATAATAATGGTATGCCCGATGGATCTGAAAATCCAATAATTCAAAACCACGATGTAGTACAATAACGGTACGCCCAATGAACCTAATAAGCCGGAACAATGATGTAGTACAATAACGGTACATCCGATGATCCTGATAAGCTGGAACAACTAACCACTAGCTTAACTTAAATATTTACAAACAAATTGTAGATTTCCACTTGAAAAATGTCATGAGATTTCAATTGAACAAGTCCAAAAATTAACCGACAAAGTAAACGCTAGCTTTTCATACCACTTGTTTTGCTAAATAGTTTAATTGGATTTCTCGAACGAATGAAGTAAAGGTTTGTATATACTAATGGATTGGAGAACGGTTTTAAAAACAATGAGCTTTATGTTAAAAGTAAATGATGAAATCGTTTCTGTGAAAGAGTTTGAGTATTTACTATTAGTAAAGAAACCTTTGTATTTTAAAGTGACAAATCACAAGAAACGATTGTTAATGCAAAGAAAGAAATTGATACCTTTGTATTTTCCAATTTTAAAGTGATAAATCTAAAGAAATTGATACCAAATCCATCAAAATGGATATTCTCAAAAATCCAAAGAAAGAAGTCATCAAAGTCGATAATAAGTGATAACAACTAACCGGATCAACAAAAATCGATTAAAATTGAAAATCCACTCAAAAACAGCCAAAATAGGCAAAATGAACAGTTCCAAACATCTCGTTGACAATCCATACGTCTGGATTTAGGTTCTGAAATTTTTTAGAAACCTTCCAGACATCCGAAAGGTTGTATCAAATGGTGAAAGGAGCACCAGACGTCTGACAGGGTGTATCAGATGTCTGATTCTGTTCTCTCCAAGTTTTCTTTTTCTGCCGTATATTTTCCTTTTATCCTGGGTCTATAATCAGACGTCTAGACTTGATAACCAGATGTTTAGTCATATGGTCTGGGCAACAGTTTGCCTAGGCCTTGATGGCCAAAACGATTTAGGAGCAATCGGACGAGCAACGAAGATTAGGGATTTATGCCAAGCGACAACCCAGCCTTATAGGCTCTTCCATACACCCTAAATAACATGTCCAAACATCCAGTAGGATTTTCATAAAATTGGACTTCAAAACAAAAAATTGGAAAATTAACCAAATCAATTCAAATCAAAAGCAAAAAAACATGAATAGATGTTAGGAATTCATACCTAACAATAAATAAAGTTATAGACATAGATGTGAGTTCAAGAACTCACTTCTAAACCCAAAAACAACAAATGAGAAGCTTTAAGACAAGGCAAGACCAATTACTCTTCAATACACCTCTAGAATCTTCAATAAATTGTGAAAGGTGAAGTTTTTCCTAAGTTAGGTCATAGGAATTTCTAGAAGTTGAAGAGAGAATGAGATGGAGAAGATGTAGAGGATGCTTACCTAAGCTACTCTTTGATTTTAGAGAAAGAACTTGATTTTCCTAGCAAAAATAGGGTTTGGGAATTCTGATTTCCTATCTCTTTCCCCAATTTTCTTTTTGCTTGAGTGTTAGGAAATAATAGAATGAGTGAAGATGAGTTGAATGAAGAGTTAGGGTATTAGATGAATCAAAGGGCTGTAACCCAAACCCAAAGCCCAATAGAAAAATAGCAAAATTCTTCTCAACTCCAAACATATCGATGTTTATACTCAAAAAAACCGTAAACGCCATTTTGAACTCAATAGAAGTGGTCTCGAGTCCTAATTCGACAGTTTACAAAAAGTAGCATTTCGAACTTTAATCCAACTAACGATGCTATATTTAAATTAATATTTAAATATACAATCGTAAAATATGCATGTTGTTACAATTTATTTGATCAGTTGAGTAGAGCTAAAGGGTTTTACTAGTTGGATATATTGATAGGGTATCATTAATTAAGGGTGGCAGAGGATAGTATTTCATTGACAGCGTTTTGAACAAGATATAGTTTGTGCGAGTGGTTAGTGATGTTATATGGATTGACTAATGCGCCTGCTTTCTTTGTGGACTTGATGAACCGAATTTTCCAAGAGCACTTGGAAGGTTCATGTTGGTGTTCATTGACTACTTTTTGATATATTCTAAGGATGAGAGAGATTATGAGATTCATATTAGAATAGTGCTTGCAATGTTGAGGCAACATCAACCAAATGCGAAGTTTTTGAAGTGTCATTTCTGAAAAAAAGAAGTGAAATTTCTTGGTCATGTAGTTTCAGAAGAAGGGTTGTCTGTGGATCTAGCTAAGATTAAAGCTGTAAATAATTGGAAGAGAGCCGAGAAAATGATCGAGATAAAGAGTTTTCATGGATTAGCTAGATATTACTGGAGATTCATCGAAGATTTCTCTCGAATAGCAGCACCTCTGACTAAACTAAGTAGGAAGGACATAAAGTTTATTTGGTTAAGTAAATGTGAGGAAGAAATCCTCAAGTTAAAACATTTATTGACTGATGCGCCAGCTTTAGTGGTGCCAGATGTTAATAAGGAATTTGTGGTGCATAATAGGAGCTTTGTTAATGCAAAGGGGGTAAAGCGATTGCCTATATTTCTCAGCAGCTCAGACGACATGGCGTTAGGTATCTGACTCACGATTTGGAGTTGGCAACTGTAATTTTTGCTTTGAAGGTGTGAAGATGCTATCTGTTGAGAGAAATATTCGAATTGTGTACGGATTTTAAGTCCTTGCGATATTTATTCTCTCAGAAGTAGTTGAATATAAAATAACAGAGATGGCGGGAGTTTTTTAGCAGCTTATGATTTCGGTATTGAGTACACGCCAGGGAAAGGAAAAATTTGTTGATGTACTTAACAGAAAACATCAAAATGTGATGTTAACTAAGTTGGTAGAATGGAAATATTTAGAGGCGTTGACTACTTGTAGTGTGTAGTTAAGATCGAATGCTATTAGTCAGAGTACCACCATACTATTATGTTGAGAAGTTCGACTAGTATTGATCGAAAGGATTGCTTCTAAGCAGAGAGATGATCCATTGCTAGTCGAAAGGATTAGAAGATTGGAATGCGCAACCGAGGTTGATGATTTAAAAGATTTTAGTATTGAATAGAATATGGTTAAGAAAGAAGGGATGATTGTGTACTTCGGATCTTGGTGACCTAAGGAAGGAAATCCTTAGGGACTGTCATCAGTCGAAGTTTACTATTCATCCTAGAAGAACTAAGAAGTATCAAGATACGACGAGGAGTTTTTTTTGAAAGGTATGAAAAGGGATGCAGGCTTACGGATAAAATAATATTTGAATTGCCAACAAGTGAAAACCAAGCATCAAAAGCCAAGTGGTTTGCTTCAGCCTTTAGATATACCAGTATGGAAATGAGATTCAATATCCATGGATTTTATTGACGGGCTGCCAAGGTTGAATAAAGGAAATGAAAGTATTTGGATTATAGTAGGTAGAATGACCAAGAGTGCATACTTCATTCCCTTTAAGTCGACAAGGATGGCACTTGTATTGGCTAAGTTGTTTATGAAGAATATTGTTAGACTGCATGAGATTCATAGTAGTATATCAGTGACAAAGATACTTTGTTCACTAGCGAATTCTGGAAGAGTTTACAAGGGGTTTTAGGTACCAAATTAAAGGTGAGGAGTCAATTAGGTACTTGAAGATTTGTTGAGAGCTTGTGTACTGGATTTTGGTGGGACATGGAAAGGCCATTTACACTCAGTTGTGTTCTATAATAATAGTTATCAAACTAGTATAGGAATGGTGTATTTCAAAGCTTTGTATAGAAGGCCATGTAAATCACCAACTTGTTGATTGGAGACAGAAGAAAGATTGGTTCTTAGTTCTGATATGATGGGAGAAGCCACAGAAAAGCTTGAGTTGATCCGAGCATGGATGAAGGAGGATCTGTCCAGTTAAAAAAGTTATGCAGATATGAGGCATAAGGATCTAGAGTTATCAGTTGGAGATCATGTTTTCATTAAAGTATCACCAATGAAAGGGGTGGTATGATTTGGAAAGTCGAGGAAACTGGAACCTAAATATGTTGAACCGTTCCCTATTATAGAGAGGATTGGGAAACTCGCGTATCGAGTAATTTGACAGGAGTCCATAATGTTTTCTTATTTCTCATCTTAGAAAGTATGTGCATAATCTATAGACTACTATTGCTCCGACCGCTTTGAAAGATTTAATAGTAGAACCAGATCTGACTTTGTTAGGCAACCAGTTCATGTTGTAATGAGAGATGAGAAGAAGCTAAGGAACAAGACAGCCAGGTTAGTGAAAGTCTAGTGGAGTGACAATGAGAAATACTGTACTTAAGGGATAGAGGACAGGATTAGGATACTTACCCTGAGTTGTTATGATGGTATGTTCTATATTTGCTATATAAACTTTGTAGTTGGTAGGATGCACTAGCATTGTTTGTTATAGTTGTTTGCATGTTTGATATGCATATTATAAAGTCCTCACTGAATTTCAAGGACGAAATTCTTTAAGGAAGGGAGTCTGTAAAACCCCTAATTTTAGTTTAACATTATTCAGGAAATTTAGTTGGACAGATTAAATATAATAATATAATAGGACATGGGGATAATAATTGATAATTAATAAGGCCAGGCCAGGCCTTAACTAATTAAGTAATAAGATTATTTTAAACTTAACATAGGAAACAATAAATGAAAAGGGAAAAATACGGAAAAAAATCTCTCTTTTATCCCACCTCACCCTCTCATTCATCTTCTCGTTTTTACAATTACAAACAATCAAAAGAATAATCACGGTAGAGAAGGGAAAATCAAATAGGAAACCATAGGATTCAAAGGGTAAAGCTTAGAGAAACTAAACTCCATCAAAGCTCAATCTCATCATCCAATTTAAGGTGAAAAATAATAAACCATCTCTATTATAATTAGGTTATTGGTAATTTTCAAATTTATCTTGATTGATTTGCCAAGTTATGGATGTTTAATCACTGTTTAGATATAACAATGATTTTGGAATTTTTGTGAAATCGTTTAGATATGTTTCAAGGGAAAACCTAAAATTTTTGATCTCCAATCAACTTTTTTTTCTAGTATGTTATGCAAAGCATTATTTTGGAGATGGGTTTCTAATTTCATAATTTTCCAAATTAAAACGAATATTTAATGAATTTCCTAAAGAGGAAATAGTATTTATTTCGGGTTTTAATTATTAAAAAAACTATTTAATTATTTTGGTCTTGAAATTTTTATATATGAGAGAATAGGTTGATTCTGATTTTTATTGACTTTTGGGGGTTTTTCCTAAGAGATTGTGAACTTTTAGGAAATTTATTATGCTAGAAAAACATTCAAATTAATATTAATTAAGGTTAGTAATTAATTAATTTGATTAATATTTTTGGAAGTAAGAAATTGATTTGCGGCGGTTTTTTAAAAAGAAGTTAATAAAGTATGTTTTCAATCAATAGAAATTTGATAAGGAATAAAAGTTGGTAAAAAAAATTGCTTTCAATTGACATAAAACAGTTTTTATGAAAATTATAGCAATGCCACTGATATGTGGCATTGCCACGGCGTTCGACATTGACAGTAGGCATATCACTTTAAAGTTATAAGCGATATTAGAAATAGGCGGCATTGACATGAACCAATGCATGTGATACTTATGCTATAAGTATGTGATGCACTGAGTCATGCATCCGCCATTGATGTTATAGGAGTACCGCGTCTCATGGGTGTATGGTATATTGATGTCGTGAGTTATCAATGCCGACAGTTTTCAGCATTCTGAAATTTATGCCGCAAGTATTCACCTAGGTTTTAAATGAGCCTCGAGTTTTATGCCGCAAGTTATCAATTTCGGTATTAATTAATTTTACAGCAATGATGCGCTAATTTTTCTATGCATGCGACATAATAGCTGAAATATAATAATGACGACATACCTATAATGATGCCGTAAATAATTGATCTCGGCCCAAGATATTGATGTCGTCATATATCAATGTCGGCATTCTTTGTTTAATTTATTTTAGTAAACTATTCCCCGCGACATTGATCCCACATCACTTTATTTCAATGTTGGCGAGGCCTTGTTTTATGTAAGCTAAAGGGAAGTATTAAAGGCGAGATAGCCTATGTTTTAAGAAGATCGAAAACCTGATGATTTCGACAGTTAGCTTTAAGGTTTATAAAAAGAATTAAAAATTTTCTTTCTAACCTTGGATAGACGTTCGATATTGTTATTGCGGCATGAATGTCGTAAGTCCATTATATTGCAATATAAATGGTGGGGAGCCATAGGCTTATGATTTTGACATTATTCCTTGGGATATCAATGTTTAATATTTCTATATGCCATAAGTTTATGAATTTGACATTATTCATTGGGGACACCAATGTGTATTATATTATAATTTCGACATTAATTATTGGGGGTACTGATGCATATCGTTTGGAGATGTTATGAGTTTAAGGGTTACACAACCTAATTAAGGATACCAATAGACCTAGGTTGAGAACTTGAGAGAATAAAGTTATAACCTAATTATAAATTGATATTTTATAGGTACATAGTCATCCTAGAAAAACTATGGAATGTGTGATGGATAGTCCACATAATGCTAGAGATGGACAGTCTCTATATGATAAATAAAGGGTTCATAGTTATCCTAGGAAAACTATGGGATGTGTGATGGATAGTCCACATTATTTTAAAGAAATGGAACACGTATGATAGATAGTCCACATAACTTAAATAGTAAACCAGATGTGATGGGTAGTCCATATGGTAGGGGGTAGATAATCCGTATAATGTTTATATATGAGATAGGTAGTCCACATAAATATAAGACAGACAGTTATTTGAAGTAAAGAAAGATAGTCAGATGAAATTAAGATGGATAATCAAATAAATTAGATTGGATAGTCCAATGTATGTTGTATGAATGCAAATATTTATTTATTCTGTTCTAACTATTATGAATGCAAGATGCACAGTATATAGTTAATTTGTTTTGGTTTAGAAACTAGTGAGGAAAAAACTATTCTTCTCAATGGCATGGTCTCATTAGATACTAGAGATGGTAGTTTATTCTTCACACCAGACTATTTGTATGCCTAAAGTTTTTATTTTTCTCCTTAAACTATTAGATGCTCATTTGAGTAGGCTAGGAGTATGGTTTTCAAGTTCTTCAGTTATACGAATAAGCTTCCAGAGACGTGCAGAGGGCAAGCCAGCTATATTTGGAATTTTATTTAATCCGCTGTATAGTTTATTTTGGTTGAATGGATGTAATAACTTAAATTATAACTGTTAAGTTCTAATAGACTCTGATCAACCAAGGAGGCATCTTCATTTTTCGCTTTTGGGGTATTTTGTAATAATTATATTTTCTTCGGACGTAGGATTGAATGAGATTATGTAATAAAAATGAAATTTATTTGTGAAATGAAATGTGAAAACTTGTTACTAAATTGTAATTGAAAATCTTAATACTCATGTGCTTTTGCGTATTGATATGATTAATAAGTCACATTTTATCATCGGAAATTAATACTACGGATGACTGCTGTTAGCGCCAAAATTGGTCACCAACACCCAAATCCTTATGAAAGCACCAAGCACAGTCACAGATAACAGATAGATTGTATGAAGAGAATATAAATATGAAGAATAACAGAAATTAAAATGAAAGCAATAAAGACATAGAATTTATAGTGGTTCAGCTAACTCCGGCCTACGTCCACTCCAGAAATTTCCTTTTGATCTAAAAATCGATTACAGTCACAAAAGGGTAGAATAGCCATAGCCTTAGAAAGTAGAAAGTCAGAGAGCCGAAGAGAAGATCTCTTTTTTGAATCCCCACACACTATATTTATAGACAAATCCTGAGTTGTTGGGCTTTCTGAATGGTATAGGCCCATCAAGGCCTTCCACCGAGCCATATACCTCTACCATGCCGAGCCGCACCGGTCTCACCATAATGCCGAACCACATACCTCTACCATGCCGAGCCACACCGGTCTTACCACAATGCTGAGCCACATACCTGTCTCACCACTATGCCGAGCCACCTACCTGTCTCACCACTATGCCGAACCATCCCACCAATGTCGAGCGAGGTGTGATGCCGAACGAGGTATGATGCCGAGCGGGGTGTGATGCCGAGCGAGGTACGATGCTGAGCGAACTCTCCAATGCCGAGCGACCCATGAGCCGAGCGGCCTCTCCAATGCCAAGCGACCCATGATGCCGAACGGCCTCTCCAATGCCGAGCGACCCATGATGTAGAGCGACGTCTCTAATGCTGAGCGGCCCTTCCAATGACGAGCAGTCCTCTCCAATGCCGTATGGCCTCTCTAATGAGAAGCAGCCCATGATGCCGAGTGACCTCTCTAATGCCGAGCGGCCCTTCCAATGCCGAGCCATGCATATCGAACCATTCCCGACCGAACGTCAATCCATCCAGCTGGTTCCAACCAATCGTATTCTAGTTTCGACAAATGAACAATCGATTTGGTTAAATCCACCTGTCAATAGCCTTGTAAAAAGATGGGTTAACACTTTCCCCCCCATCAAAAATGCCTTGCTATTGGAAGGTGTGTTTTGAATAGCCACAAGTCTGATATCCAAAGTCCGTGTGTTAACCACATCCATACCTTCCGGTTCATAATCCAACCCAATACTGAGACATCTTATCCGCCAACCAAGCTTAGATCCATCAATTCCCAAAAGCTAAATCTATAACCTTTCCAAGACGATATCCAAATTCAAGACCGCTCCGGGCCTTTTTTCCAAATTCAAGACCTCTCTGGGTCCATCTACCCTAAGTCGTAATTCGAGTCCCTTACCTCTCTGGGTTTAGTCTTTGAATCTGTGGATCTCGCCGGGTTGTGTTATCCTGTTCCAGCCTCGACTCTCCTTTCAAAGGCTTGTATGTTCACCGTCATCGGCACTCCGACCAAGGACTTTGATATTCACCTGCCTCGGTGCTCCGGCTAGGTACTTTTATATTCACCGGCCTCAGCACTCCAGCTAAGGACTTTGATATTCACCGGCCTCGGCACTCCGGCCAAGGACTTTGATATTTACCGGCCTCGGCACTCCGGCCAAGGACTTTTATATCCA
Source organism: Allium cepa (assembly GCA_030765085.1). Lineage (NCBI taxonomy): Eukaryota > Viridiplantae > Streptophyta > Magnoliopsida > Asparagales > Amaryllidaceae > Allium > Allium cepa. Next base: position 69,559,946 of record CM060935.1, read on the forward strand.
CCGGCCTCGGCACTCCGGCCAAGGACTTTGATATTCATCGGCCTCGGTACTCCGGCCAAGGTCTTTGATATTCACCGGCCTCGGCACTCCGGTCAAGGACTTCGATATTCACCGGCCTCGGTACTTCGGCCAAGAACTTTGATATTCACCGGCCTCGGCACTCTAGCCAAGGACATTTATATTCACCGGCCTTGGCACTTCGGCCAAGGACTTTGAGATTCACCGGCCTTGGCACTCCAGTCAACGACTTTTATATCCACCGGCCTTGGCACTCCGGCCAAGGACTTTGATATTCACCGGCCTCGGCTCTCCAGCCAAGGACTTTTATATTCACCGCCCTCGGCACTCCAGCCAAGGACTTTGAAATTCACCGGCCTCGGCACTCCGGCCAAGGACTTTTACATTTACCAGCCTCGGCACTCCTGCCAAGGACTTTGATATTCACCAGCCTCGGCACTCTGGCCAAGGATTTTGATATTCACTGGCCTCGGCACTCCGGCCAAGGACTTTTAGATTCACCGGCCTCGGCACTCCGGCCAAGGAATTTTATATTCACCGGCCGCGGCACTCCGGCCAAGAACTTTGATATTCACCGGCCTCGGCACTACGACCAAAGACTTTTATATTCAGTTCGAGTCCATTCCACCGCTCTTCGACGAAGGGTCTTGCAACTTGCGATTACTGCTCCATATCTCTGGTCAGGACAATAATTGCAAAACCTAGATTTTTTAGTACATGGACCCGAATCCGATCAGAAGACAAGAAATCCACACCAAAAATCAAACATCCAAACCAAAATGGCAAACCAAAAAAACCAACAAGCCGGGAGTTCATCCCAAACTCCAAAACCATACCAAAGAAAAGCAAATGTCCGAAGTACCAAAGAGAAGGCCAAAGTCTATAGAAAAAAGAAAGAAAACAGAATTTCATAGACCCAAATAGTACGGTTTTTCATCATCTCAAAGCACGCCTAGGGACCGTCCTCGATCCCGTACATGTGTAAGTGACCTAGCCATATTACTACGGGTACTATTACTTATTCAGAACCATCAAACCATTCAGTTTATAATAAGCTAGCGTTGACCAGATCTAGTGCCACCATTGCTAGAGGTAGGCGGTGGCCGCTACTGCCCCACTGCCCCAGCTCGATTCCATACATACTACTGTAGATGACCATTCCTTACATGCTCCTCAATGATATCTCTAAAATGCCTGCAGTCGTTTGTGTTGTGCCCATCCAGCTCATGGAATAGGCAATGTTTTTTCGATGTCCGCTCGTATTAAGAAGGTTCCCTTCTTGCTGACCTCCGGTACTGGCGGCGCCCTTTAGTATCCAAGTAAATCCTTTCTAGAGTCTTAGTTAAATCTGTGTAAGAAGAAAACTTTGACTCCCTTCGAGGCCTCTTCAAAGTGCCACCGTTGCCATTTGTTTTCCCTTTTCGATTATCATCTTTACTTGGATCCTTCCTGGGTGGACCTCCAACCCCTTACCGCAAAAGCTTCAGCCTCTCTCCCTAATCTCTTAGCTGCGCATCCGCCTGTCTCAGGAACCTTTCCGCCTCATGGCAGAACTCCCCGAAATCCCTCGGTGGGTCCCGTTCCAATGATATCTTGAAATCTGAATTATTCATGATTCCTGAGACTGCTGCCATCAAAACCATTGACGGATCGGGTCGATCCACTGAGGCTACCGCTACGTTGAATCGGGTTAAGAAGTTCCTGAGTGACTCTCCCTTCCATTGCTTCATCGATGTCAAGGTCATTACGTTCTTGGGTCTGACTATATGGACCCGAAATTGCTCATAAACCTTTCAACTAGTTCGGTCCAAGTGTCAATAGAACCACTCTCCAGCTGCCCGAACTACATAGCTGCGATATCTGACAAATACAAAGGGAAACATCGAGCCATGACCTCATCCGGTTCCCCTAGTACCTCCATATGCCTCATATACTTTATCAGATGAACGGTGGGATCCGTTCTCCCATCATACATATCCAACGTTGGTAGCTTAAATTTCGGTGGATTCCTGGCTTGCCTGATAGTAGGAGTAAAGGGACTCCTATTCACATCCTCCAAGTCTTTGTCTACCAATCCACCTCTCACAACCCGTCTGACTATCTCCATTAATCTGTCGTTGTCCTCAAGCTGTAATCCTTGTTCATTGCCTCCGGTCTGCCCCCCGAGTTCACGAAGGAATTCTGACACATACTTCTTATCTCATACTCCTGCACTCCTGTTGGTGTTGGGTTGCACAACGTCATTTGGTATTCCTCCATGGATTGGTCCAGCATTTCTTGGTGGTATGCCCCCGAGTCTGATCCATCCAGGTTGATAGCCATCTGCTGATTGACGGATACCCCCTGTTGAGCTATTCCATCCGCTTGCTGATTGAGCACTTCTGAGCCAGCTCCACGGATCTAAGCTCCTGCATTTCCTGCTTGTGTAAATTGTCTGAGAAGAGCCTGCATCATCCGCTTGTCTTTTCAACATTGCCTCCATCTCGTCTCTAGTGATGTAGATGGATGCTTGACCTGCTCCAGCTCTAGAGGAAGCCTCTTGACTTCCCTCCTGATTGCTTCTTTCCGTCACTTGATTTCTTGTTGATGGACTAGCCATTGCTTTCTAGAATCCAAGTTCCTAGCTCCAAAATTCCCCTAGTGCTTTCCCTCTCAATGAAAGCACCAAAATGTTAGCGCCAGAATGGGTCTCCAACACCCAAATCCTTATGAAAGCACCAAAAACCAGTCACAGATAATAGATAGATTGTATGAAGAGAACATAAATATGAAGAATAACAGAAATTAAAATGAAAGCAGTAAAGACACAGAATTTATAGTGGTTCGGCTGACTCCGGTCTACGTCCACTCCAGAAATTTCCTTTTTATTGATCTAAGAATCGGTTACAGTCACAAAATGGTAGACTAGCCTTAGCCTTAGAAAGTAGAAAGTCAGAGAGCCAAAGAGAAGATTCCTTTTATGAACCCCTACATGCTGTATTTATAGACAAATCCTGAGTTGTTAGGTTTTCTGAATGGTATAGGCCCATCAAGGCCTTCCACCGAGCCATATACCTCTACCATGCCAAGCCACACCAGTCTCACGGCAATGCCGAGCCACCTACCTCTACAATGCCGAGCCACACCGGTCTCACCACTATGCCGAGCCACCTTCCTGTCTCACCACTATGCCGAGCCGTCCCACCAATGTCGAGCAAGGTGCGATGCTGAACGAGGTACAATGCCGAGCGAGGTGTGATGCCGAGCGAGGTACGATGCCGAGCGGCCTCTCCAATGCCGAGCGGCCTATGATGCCAAGCTGCCTCTCCAATGCCGAGCGAACCATGATGCCGAACAACCTCTCCAATGTCGAGCGACCTATGATGCCGGGCGGTCGCTCCAATGCAGAGCGGCCCTTCTAGTGCCGAGCTGCCTCTCCAATGCCGAACGGCCTCTCCAATGCCGAGCGGCCCATGATGCCGAGCGACCTCTCCAATGCCGAGCGGCCCTTCCAATGCCGAGCCATGCATATCGAACCATTCCTAACCGACCGTCAATCCATCCAGCTAGTTCCAACCAATCGTATTCCAGTTTCGACAAATAAACAGTCGATTTGGTTAAATCCGGCTTTCAATGGCCTCGTAAAAAGATGGGTTAACACGCAGCATCCATAGTGCTTAGTCTCGTGCTTCAAAATGGGGGATGTTACATTAAACAATCCGAAGGGATCAAATCCTAGATTGGACATTAAACAACCTAAAGAGATCGAACCCAAGATTGAATGTTAAACGAGCCAAAGAGATCAAATTCTAGATCAGATGACAAATGATCCAATGAGATCAGACCCTAAATTGGACATTGACGTGACCCTAGGATTTAAATGCCTTGTAATCGGACTAAAATAGATAAATCCCAAATGAACATGGATGATTTTGATATATGATATGATGTATATATATGAAAATAGACCGATCATGATTTATGACTAACACCTAAGAAAACATTAGAATCCTTAGCTATATCAGTCTGGAATAACCATGGATTTGTAGGATAATCCGAAGGAACATGATGATTCACCACAACTTGAATCAATGGAAAGTTGGAAAGCTTGACTGCCAGAAGTTGACTGCTGTAGAAACTTATTCTTGAGCAAAGCACACTTTACATTCATAAGGAGTATTTTGGGGGGCAAGTGTTATAACCAAAATTTTCCACAATCTTCGAACGGACTTAAGCGAGCGAATTAGACTATAAATTAATGAAGGAATAGATTCAAAAGCTTGAAAGCTATCAAGAATGACAACATAAAGGAACTCGATAATTTTTGGCTAAGTATTAAATATACAAAACCTCTTGTTGAAGACCTCTCATCGAAAACCTCTAGTCAAAGTCCTCTCATCGGAGACCTCTCACCCAAAACCTCTCGCTGGATACCTTTTTTCGGAAACCTCTTGTCACAGACCTCTCGTCGAAAACCTCTCATCGAAGACCTTTCGTTGGAAACCTCTCTTTAGAAACCTCTCGATGAAGACCTCTCGTCAAAAACCTCTCATCAAAAATCTAAAACTTGAAGACTGAGAAAGTACGAAAAATGATTGAGAAAGCAAGTAGAAAAAAACCTCTCAGCATTAACCAAAACTAGTCAATACCGAGAGCTTATTATAGATGTCTGGGCCACGATGCTCACTTCTACCTACTTGGACTTAGACATGGTCTTGATATTCCATGGGCCCCCGGTTCTGCTAGGCAGTTTCCTTATAAATAGAAGACCTAGAGCAACTATTGGTGGACTTTTAGTTGATTTATCTTCTATCTTCTTCTTCCCCAAATACTCTAAACACTCCCAAATCGAAGATTTACTGGATTGTAGTTGGATTTAAGTAATAATCATTATATTCTAGAGAGAATCTATCAATAAAAAAGACTAAAATGGACGTAAACCAGAATATTTGTCGAAGCACTATAAAAACTATGTCCTTTCTGCCGTTTTTACGTTTATTCCATTAGATCTGTATATCTTTGGTGCTTTTAATTGATTCTAGGGTGTTTGTAGTATTTTCGGTGTAAACACAACATCATTTATAACATAAGCATTTATAAAGCATGACATAACAATATTCATCGAATATTGACATTTAGGACATTTTAAATTAACTTGTAGTCATCGATGGAATTCAAATTTAAATTCAAGTAAAGTAGCACAACATCACAAACACATGCACAATTCATCACATATTCATTTTACTTAAACCTTATTTTATTTGAATTATTTTATAATGGAATTAATCTTTAACATCATTTTAAATCCTAATATATGTTTTAATAATTCAAATTCATTTTACAAACATAATATTTTATCTCAAAAATAATACGAACATATTTTTTGAAATTTTCATATCAATAAGCTTCCATTTTATCCATATTTTCTTTAAACTAAACGTATTTAAATATTAAAATCCTTTTTTAAATTTAAATTGGTATTTCTTAAACCGCTTGAAAATTTTCAAACTAAAACTTTCTATAATGTTTTATAAACTTGAAACTTATTTTTGATATTTTCAAAAAAGTTAAAGTTTTCAAATTTTAAGTTTCTAAAATAATTTAAAAAAATTATTTCACTATTTATTTCCTGGCGCTTACTGCTCCAAGATTGCACAGACCTGTCGATAGATCATAATTCATGACGGTCGACTGGTTTTGATGATCCTGAAGTAATAAGATCTAGGAAATCATTTATCGATTGTCGTAATATCCCTAGTTCTTCGACCAACTTCAACTCACCTCCAAATTACTTTAGGTACACTATGTTCTATTATTTATTTGGGTTTGAAACATCCAATTCAAGTATATATGTCCGGTTTCGAACTAAAAGTGCTAAATTATTATAGCATGGCTTCATTAATTTAATTTCTATGATGAACTATCATCAAAATCAAGCATTCATTGACAGTAATCCAAACATAACAGGCTACCAAGCCATTATCATGTAATATGGTTTGATCTAAAGTAAACTAAATCAATAATAGGTGGTAATATTTAATCTTAATCAAAAATATAGTTTATACCCACTATAAAAATTATAGTTCTACTCAGTTCCAAACTTGATTTGCTAAAAATATCGAAACCCGAGATTTCTGATGAAGATGAAACAAAATATTATGTTGATGCTTGATTCAATGTATAGAACGAAGAATCAATGTAAAGGTAGGGTTTATATAGGCATGCAAGAAGACAAATTAGGATATAAGGGTTAAGGTATGTTATAATAGAATGATGGATTATTGAAGAAACTTCAAATCTTTTAGTCCAGTAAGAAAAATTAGATTTTATTTTTATTTTCGAAGAAATCTATACCTTAACGGCCTTTAAATTTGAACCGCCATTAGATCAATATTTTATACCCGTTTAAAAATCACTCGAGGCATTATATCCAAATTTTATTTTCATTCCTACAATGATTTTTCTTTAATTAGAATACCACTTTCTGATTTCAATAATTCTAGAATAATTGTTTTATTTTCCAAGTCAATTCCCAAATTTTACAACTATTATTCATTTTACCAAAATAAATTTCCAAATAACTTTTAATCTTTAGAATATAATTCAAACTCGAAATTTGAATTTTAAATCTAGATTTTCCTTCTAAATTCCAAAAATTCAATTTATTGGATTAAATTCAATAAAACTTCCAAAATTAGTTTCTAATCCCGTTTATTAACTATTTCAACTCTTTATCAATTAATTTTTTTACTATAATTAATATCCAATTGAAATTCAAATTTCTTCAATTGAAATTTATAAAATCCATTTATTCATCAAAATTCCAAATTAAAATCCTAAAAATACAATTTACTACGTATAATCAAATAACGAGTTGTTATAGACTCTACTCCTCAAAGAAATTACATCCACGTAATTTAATTGAAAGTATTATATAATCTATATTTATGTCGTTCAACCATTTATACATCCATGCACCTAACAACTAATTAAATTTAAACATGCATTACCCAATAAAATCAAATGAATAAGTAGATAATCATTGTGTTTCGAATAGCTCAGGATGTGTCTTTCTAATTTGTTCCTCTATCTCCTAAGTATAATCTTTGTAATTACTCGACCATTAGATTTTGACTAATGGAATTTGTTTTCCTAATTGTTTTACCTCCGATTCTACAATCCATGATAGTTCTATAGAATATGAAAAATTAGACCACAATTCTAATTCTTGGATCTATCCTGGTTCTGTTTTACTGTTTGGATCTTGAATACATTTTGGTCGTTGTGAAACATGAAATACTATATGGAGACCGAATAGATATTCAAACAACTTCAATTTATAAGGAAGTTTCCTACTTGCTCGATAACAAGATAGGGACTAATAAATCAAGGTGCAAGCTTTCTTGCATTACCAAATCTAACTATGCTTTTTATCATAGATATATTCAAAACTATTGTGTCTCCAATAGAAAAGTCTAAATCTCTTCTTTTCTCATCTATGGAGCTCTTTTGTCTAGATTGAGCGGTTTTCATTCTATCACGGATGATTTCTATCTTCTCATTCATTTCTTTTAGCTAATATGGACCAAATAATAAGTTATCTCTTATTTTTGGCCAATAGGCCGTTGATCAACATGGCCTTCTATACAAAACTTTAAATGGTGTCATGCCACTACTATATTGAAAACTTTATTATAGGAGGATTCAACTAAATGAAGATATTTTTCCACGAACCAACTGATTCCAAAATGCACATTCTTATTAATCCTCTACATCTCGGTTTACTCTTCTTGTCCGTGCATTTGTCTAAGGATGGTACTAGTACACAGTACTTAATTTGAATTGTACACCCAAGGCTGGCTGCAAACCTTTCCAAAAGTGGCTTATGAACAAAGGATCAAGAACTCATACTATATTCCTTAGAATTTCGTGTAATCATATTACATGATTTATAAGTTATCCGACTAAAATTTCCACATTTCGGTTTATTCCAATCGAAATGAAATGAGCACTTTCGATGAGTCAATCGACTATCAACCATATACTTTCATTCCCTTTCTTGATATGGGAAACCTATCAAAAAATTCATAGAAATTTATTCTTATTTCCATTGCAGCACTACAAGGGGTAAAAGTAAGTCATTGGGCTTTTGATGCTAACCATTCATTAATTGGTATGTGACATCATTTTAAATATTATCTGATATCTCTTTTCATGCCTTTCAATAGTACATTCCTTTCATATCTTAATACATCTTCCTAATGCTAGTATGTACAGAAATATTGATCGGTAGCCATCCTCGAGAATTTCTTTCTTTTAAATTAGTTGTGTTGAGACTTCCATTATATTTCAATTACCTTTTTAAATCAAGCTCAAACTTGCGGAGATCATTTGGAATATTTCCACTTTTCAATTTTTGGATCTGATTTGCTAAGATTAGAATTTCTTTAATTTGCTTGGACCCAATCAAGTAAACTCGGTCGAATATTTATACTCGCTAACATGGCTATTGTATCCTTTACTTTTCTAACTAAAGATCACGGAAAGATAATACTTATAACTTCTTCCATTCCACTAACAATACCAATATGATCACTTGATGCCCACTATAGAGAGCACTGGCTAATTTATTTCCTTTCCCAAGAGCATACTGAATCTCCAAGGTCTATGCAGATAGAAATTCAAGTCAGCGTTGTTGCCGCATATCCAGATATTTTTGGGAAAATAAGTATTTAAGCGATTTATGGTCTATATATAAAAGAAATAGTCTACCTAACATATAATGTCGCAAAGCTTCTAGGCAAACATCACAGTTTTTAACTCAAGATCATGAATTGCATACTTCTCATTACTGCATCTAAGCTGTCTATATGCATCGGCAACAACTCTATCTCATTGCATTAGTATAACAACAAGTCCTATTCCATAAGCATCAATGTACACTATCAAATCCTAATTTCCTTCTAGAACTATTAATATTGGAGCATTAGAAAGTCGTATCTTCAGTTTCTGGTAAGCTCCTTCATGTTTGTCTAGCCAGAAAAATATTACTCCTTTCTTCAACAAATTATTTAATGGAGTAGATATCTTAGAAAAATATTGATAAATCTTCTATAATATCTTGCTAATCCAAAGAGACTTTTAATTTCGGTTATTGACTCAAAACATTTCAAATTTTTAACGGTTCGACTTTAGTTAGGTCAATTGAAATTCCTTTCTCCGAGACCGTGTGTCCTAAAAATTTCACTTCTTTATTCCATATATGAAATTTTAAGACTTTAGCTTTGAGTTTGTATGTCCCTAGAATCTTAAACACCATCTTCGTATAAACAGCATGTTCTTCTTTCGATTTCGAATACACGAGAATATCATCGGTAAAAATTAAAACAAACGTATCCAAATAACATTTATACACTTGATTAATTAACTCAATGGAATAAGCTTGGGCATTCGTATCCAAATAGCATTATTAATCATTCGAAAGAACAATATCTAGTTCAAAATGCTATGAGTGGAATAATGTCTTTTGCAACTCAAAGTTGACGAATACCTATGGAAAGATTGAGCTATGGAAAAACCTTCTTACCACTCAGTTATTCGACTAGGTTAACTTATTCTTGGTAAAGGATATTTATTATTAATTATATGATCATTCAATTTTTGGTGGTCTATATAGGGTCGAAGAGATCCACCTACCTTTTTAACTACTACGGCCGATGCATCCTAAGGAGAACTGCTCGTCCTGGTGAAATGCTTTTGATTAAGATCTTCTATTTGAGATCTCAACTCCTCCATCTCACTAGGGAACATTCGGTTTGATGGTCTACTAAATGGTTAAGTGCCAGGTTTCAAGTCTACAATGAACTCAACTCCTCGATAAGGAGATAAACCAATAACCTCTTCAAAAATATCTAAAAAATTATAACCACTGGAATCTTCTTGATTCCATCTTATTTATATTCCAAAGCAGATAAAAATAACCGAAACTGGCATTTTCTTATTTTAGAGATATAAAAACTTGCATTGAGTGCTCGAGATGTTGGAGAGTAGTTACCTATTCAACATAAAATAATCGAGCTTGATAATACTCGAGCCAGTCAATTTCCCAAGATAATTACTAACTCAAAGAATCCATGATAAAAAAATCACACAAGAAAGAATATCTAGATAATCAAATTATGACTCCATTACATTTCATTCCCAGAGTAGCATACCGCCTAACTGGATTAGCCACTCTAAGAGAATTGATAAGAAGAGAAACATCAATTTTAGATTTCTACTAATTCTTTTGATACGAATGAAGTAATGCACCTAATCGAAAAGAATTCTAATATATAATTCATTCTATAAAATAGTACCTTTTGAGAGTAAAACTTTTTTTACCTTTTCTAATGCTGCTGAACTGGATCCTCTATAGTGAGAAACGTTATTTGAATCTGCTTCTTTGGCTTTGTATAATGTCTCGCTATATAGCCCATTTTATTGCAATTGTAACACTTCTTCACAGTACCCTAATATGTTTTTCTACATTCAAATGTGTAAAGATCCTTCCTTCCACATGAGTAACATTACACTTTCAAATGTGTAAAGATCCTTCCTTCCACATGAGTAACATTACACTTGGGATTTAACTTGTTGCCTTTTCTAATTATGTTATTTAGGATGGAAAGGTCGCTTATTCTTCTGGAAATTAGCATTTTTCTTTGGGAAAATGGCCTCTTCCTTTGTTATGAATTGCTGAGTAGGTTAACCTTTCGGAATTTAATCTCGTTCCTAGAACTTCTCATATCTCATGCCATATACATAATTTCCTGAAATGTGAATATAAGTTGAGTTAATAACCAATCTCGCAATCCATTGTTCAAACCTAGAACAAACTTCTCAATTTTCTCTAAAGAATAGCTAATAAGAGCTAGACTATATTTCAACAATACATTTAATTCATTCACATACTCGATAATCGATGAGCTACTATGCCTCAGGTCTATGAATTTTTGATCTGTTCTTCTTCGGGTGTCTTGGCATTCACCACATTATACTAGTCCAATGCACAACTGTAATTGATGGAGTGCCAATTTTTTTAGTTTCATTTTATCAATTCCAAATCGTCAAATGTTCTTTCACATGTTCTTAACCAAGAGTGAACACTCACTACCCCCTCATTACCCAAAAATAACTTGCCTCCAAGACTTGCATAGCCACTACAAAGTTTTGTAAATGTTGAACGTTGATTCGGATTTGGATTTAAATTTGGTGCTCCAACAGCTGCACCATTTTTCACGCTTCATAATTCCATCCGTTAGTTTGTAGTTAATTCAACTCCAGGATTCCTGAAACCATTAGTCTAACCAATGGTTGGTTATATTGATTTACCCATTCTTGAATGTCTTGGTCCTACCATTTTCGGTTAAAGATTTATAAATTCATTAGATAAACGACAAATATTAGTTTTAATATATAAAATCCCATTAACAAATACAATTTATAATACAAATGATTGGATATATGTATAATATCCTAGTGTTCACCCGTTGGAAAACTTATATAACTCGTCATAATCCACGATATGCATTTTATCCTATACTCTTCCCTGGATACCTTCAGTGTGACAATCTTTTAGGTCTTTATTTTCTAGATTAAATTATGTTTTGATTCATTATTTACTCAAATTAGGATAAATCAAGATAAAACCTTGCTTTAATACCATGATGTGATCCCCCAACACCAGTGAAATAATTAATAGAGGAAGTTTATCACCCGATAGCTTGGATCAAAGGTCTCAGAAGGAGTGGATAGGAGATTTGAGTAATTCACATCATAGGTAATAGATAAACGACAAGTAAAGATCTCACAACGAAATTGAAAATATACACGTATCAAATTGTAATATACATGGGATCTCGCAATATATATGTATATGTGTGTGTATATATATAATAGCGTAGCTATACAGTCAAAATCTTTGCTCCAAAATAATGCCTAAATACTAACTTTTACGTGTATATATACAATGATATAGGCCGAACTACTCTAGAACTATCGATTCTAGATACAACTCTACAATTTCCTCATTCTAAATGACCTCGATTCTACAATGCGAGCTTTATTCCCTAAGGTAAGTGCAAGGGTGAAAAAAGATACCACTATGGGTAATATCATCAACTACATGCTCCAAAGTCGTGATGACAAAATGGGTTGGAATAATCATTCTGTAACAATGACAATCTTCAATCTAACCCAAGGAGATGTTGCAAAACAAAACCTCGAGTTAGGCTAGAAACAAGTGTGAGTATAATAATGTAATATAAATATACAACTATGTGATACTAGGTCATATATATGTGTGATACATAAAGAAATAATGATGTCACACACTCCATAATCGAAACTTGGCCACACCCATCAAATCAAATCAAATCATATCAATGAAAACACACATGTTACGGCACTATTTAAAGTGACTGGCTGCAGCTACTCTAATCATTTGGAATATAATGTCATATTTACATTTTAGAAGTTGCAATTGTTATTCAATTAATTTTCACTAATCAAGTTATTCATATACGAGGTCCGTAATCATTAATGGATCCTACTCATTATTCACTCTTATAAGTCTCTATTATGAATCGATATCACGTTCTTTTCCATCCATATACCATCCGATCGGATGCTGTGGTTGCCACTACATTACCTATTAGTTGCACTTTCTTTTTTTGTTCATCGTTAGTGCTCGTGTCATTGTGTTGTAATCATCATCTTTGTTCCCCATTTCCCATTTGCATCACGTGTGGCACAATGGTTATGTCCGTGTGAATGGTCATTTAAACAATAAGTAGCGAGGGCCTAGGTCATCATAATTCAGGGTGCAACCATGAATCTGTCCACTAGTGTGGATTCTAGCGTTTCATAGTTTCACCTCGTCTTGTTTATTTCATAGGTTAAATTAAATTCAAAATCATTTGTATTTACCATCCAAAATATATTTATTTCTGAAACGGCATTGTGTCCCATTTTATATAACATATAACTATCATGTTCATGCACCATAGCATTAATGCAGTTTTCAACATCATTTATAGCGTAAGCATTTATGAAGCATGACATTGAAAAATTCATCAAATATTAACATTCAGGAGACTTTTAATTTAATAAATTACAGTCTTTGATGGAATATAAATTTAAATTCAAGAAAACTCGCGTAGGATCATAAACATATGCATAATTCGCCACTTGTTCATGTCATTCAAACTATATTTTGTTTGAATTATTTTTGAATTGAATTAAGCTTTAACTTCATTTTAAGTCCTAGTATATGTTTAAATTATTCGAATTAAATTTAAAAATATAATAATTTATCTCAAAAATAATCAAATATATTTTGAAATTTTTAGATCAATAAACTTCCATTTTGTCCATATTTTATTCAAATTAAAAGTATATGAATCTTTAAAATCGTCTTTTTAATTTGAATCTTTATTTTTGAAATCCTTTGAAAAATTAAAATTAAAAAATTTCTACAGTGTTTTATAAACTTCAAACTTATTTTAAAAAAATTCATAAACCTAAATTTTTAAAATAATTTTTAAAATAAATTCACCGTTTGTTACCTAGAGCTAACTACTCTAAAATTGCATAGACTGGTCGACCAGTCGTGTGCATGGTGGTCAACCAGCTTTGACGACCCTAGAGTAGTAAGCTCTAGGATATCAGTGGTCAATCTTCGCATTTTCCCCTATTCTCTAACCAACTTTGACTTACCTCCACCTGACTTTGAGTGCTCTAATTTTGTAATTTATTTAGGTTCAAAACATTTGTTATACATTGACATACAAATCCAAGTTAATATGTTTGGTTTCAAATTGACAGTGATAAAATATTATAGCATAACATCATTAATCTAATTTTTAAGATAAATAATCATCAAAATCAAGCATTCATTAATGGTAATCCAAACACAACAAGCTATTAAGCCATTATCATCTAATATGATTTGATTTAAAGTACTGAAATCAATAATAGAGTAGTAATCTTTACTGTTAATCAAAAATACAGTTTATACTCACTATAAAAATGTAGTTATACTCACTTCATGACTTGATTTGCCAAAGAGGTTGAAACCCTAGCTTTTTGACGAAGACAAAAGAAAATACTAAGTTGAAGCTTGATTTAATGTAAGAGAAGAAGAATTAGTGTACGTGTAGGGTTTGTATAGGAATTGGAGAAGATGGATAAGGAGCTAAGAGTTCAGGTATATCAAATAGAATGATGGGTTATTTGATAAACTTTAATGTTTTGGTCCACCAATGAAAATAGGATTTTTATTTTTAGCAAAGGCTAGCGGGGTTAACAGGACCCCTACCTGATTTTATTGCAACAAAACAATAAAATACAACGCTTTTTCAAAAAGAAGAAGCAAGCAAGAAAATACACACTGGGTTAACAAGAGGGAAAAATTAAAAAAGGCACACTGAGCAAACTAGCGAAGAAACCACCAAGACCACGAACTATCTCCACACATCTCTGATAACAGAAGGAAAAGAGGGCTGATACATCAGAGCTTGAAAAATATCTTTCTTCAAAGCTTCCCATAACACATGCCCATCCCTCCTCTTTTTTTCAAAACAAATCATATTTATTTCAAGCCACACAATAGACATATATTTCTTTAGGCAGATTGTTAGGCATCTTGCTTTCATATTACGCCACCTAGTTGCTTTATATATCATGTCAAGATCCACTGCCCTAAGACTGGACAGCAAATTAAAACCAGCAAGTTGCATCATTTTATCAAATAGCTTCATAGTATAGGTACATTGAAGAAACAAATGGTGTGTGGACTCCGTTTCATTATCACAGAATAGGCATGACAAACCAGCATCAATGCCCATCTCCATCAACCTGCTTTTTGTTAACAAGGCATATTGTACAACCTTCCATAGCATCAGATTATCCCTGGGTGAAGAATCAACAGACCAAATGACCTTACTCCATTTAAATGCTTGGCTACTGGGTCTGTGCAAATATTTATACACTATAACAACAGTGTGAGGTTTGGCATTCCATAGAACAACATCAACATCAACATCAGGGTAGGAATTACCTTGGATTTCATTCCAAACTGTCCTGATGACTTGATTTGAGGAATAAGGAAGTTGCAGGTATCCATGGCTAATATAATCAACTGCTAAGGCATCAATGGGTATACCAGATTGAATCACTTGTTGATAGCTGAGAAGTTTATGCAACAAAACACCATTGGCAACCCAAGGATCAAACCAAAATTTTACAGCAGATGAGCTTGCCATTCTATGAACAATGAGGGGAAGTAATGTATCACGCAAACCAAGTATCTTTCTCCATGTCCAACTACAAGTTTGTGGAGTTGGCAAGGTCCAGAAATTAGACCTACCAATTCTATGTGCCCATACCCACTTAACCCAGCTTGAATTCTTCTTGACAATTATAGAGTTCAGATGAGTACTGAATGCATCTATATTCCAATTGACAATGTTCATAACTCCCAACCCACCAGATTTAATGTCCTTCTCCATGAGACTGAAAGAGCATGGCAGAGGCTTCCTGTTGTTGATGGAACCAATCCAAAAAAATCCGAGCATAGCACCTCTAACCAAATACATAAGCTTAACTAGCAGGATAAAAGCTTTGGACCAATAAACAATCATAGAAAAGGCAACAGATTTGATAAGCACCAGCCTTCCTGCCTGTGTTAAGTATCTGTTAGACCACCTGTCAAACATAGATACAATTTTGGTGTATAGGGGTAGGCAATCAGCAAACTTCAATCTAGAGGTTAAGAGCGGGAGGCCAAGATATGTCATATTAGACTCCATACTTTGAAGACCAGTTACTTGCATTAGTGTGGAGGAATGTTCAGAGGATATCCCAGCAAAAGATATTGCAGATTTTGTACAATTGAGTTGCAAGCCAGACATTTTAAAAAAATCAGTCAAAGTATATATAACACACTGAATTGAGGGAAGGTGTGGCTTGGTAAAAATAATTATATCATCAGCAAACATAAGAGTTATAACATTTGTGAGCTTACATTTGGGGTGATACCTGATCAAACCTGAAGTGTACTTGGTATTCATATATCTTGTGAGAACTTCCATCATTAGAAGAAATAAGTAGGATGAGATCGGATCGCCCTGCCTAATTCCTTGCCTACTCTTGAAATATCCAACAGGGCGACCATTCAGAACAATGGAGAATCTAGGTGTTGATATGCATTCATGAACCCAACCAACAAAAGGCTTTGGGAAATTCATTAAAGCCATAATTTGTACAATTGAAGACCAGTGAATGGAGTCATAAGCTTTCGAGATGTCTAACTTTAACATTGCAGAAGGAGAAGCATTAGATCTCGCATACCCACAAAGAAGATCTTGGGCAAGTAGAATGTTGTCAAAAATTGTTCTGTTGGGAAGGAAGGCTACTTGATTGTTCGAAATGATATGTGGGAGGACATGCAATAGCCTAGAAGCAATGATTTTCGAAATACACTTATACACCACGTTGCAGCATGAGATAGGTCTGAAGGAAGACACAATGTTAGCTTCAGTACATTTAGGGATAAGAACAATATTTGTAGAGTTTACTTCAGGTAGGAGAGCACATTTGTTAAAAAAATTGCGAACAACCTTACAGAAATCAACATGAACAATGCCCCAGCAACTAACATAGAAGTGAACGTTGAAGCCATCAGGACCACCACACGATTTTCTATTCATGGCAAAAAGTGTTTTCTTTATTTCCTCATCAGTGACCTGTTTTACGAGCATCTCAGCCTGCAAACTGGAAATGACTGGTAGGGAGATAGCATTTAACATGTCAAGGTCAGGACAAAAATTAGAGTTGTAACCAAGTAAATTTTCGAAGTAATTTATAAAGGCCGCATCAATTTGCTCAGGGGAGGTGACCGTAGAACCGTCAGGAGTAAGAATTGTGCGTATATTTTCTTTAGCTTGCTTTATTTTGATCGAGGAATGAAAAAACTCAGTGTTACGATCACCAAATTTAATCCACTTACAGTGCAACTATTGTTGTTTCATTCCACTTTCAATATCAAGGGCTTTGTTGAGAAGCACATAGAGCTTGCCTTCCTCCTCAGCAGCAACAGGGTCATGAGGGTTATTCATTATAAACTCCTGAGCATGTTTATACATAGACTTCAACATTATAGTTTGCTTGGAACCATCACCATACTTTTCAGCTGCCCAAGTCCTCAAGTGCTTTTTAACAAAATTGAGCTTCCTGCAAAGGATAAACATAGGGTTACCATAACAATGTGAGGACCAAGCTTTGACCACAATTGGTTTGAATTCAGAGGAGAGAGTCCAGTCATTAAAAAATTTGAAACTTCTTTTTACATTTATCATAATGGGACCATTTGTTAAAATCAATGGGGAGCGATCAGAGAGGATGGGATGGATAAGATTGACCGATAGATTAGGCCAGCCAGAGAGAGCTTTGAAATTGGAGAAGGCATGATCAATAGTGGAGAAGGTTCTGATTCCACTCCTACTTTTATTATTCCATGAATATCTAGCACCAGATGTTTGAAGCTTGAGTAGGTCAGAATCAGATATGGCAACGCTTAAAGGAAGGATATGCTTTGGGAATAATGGCTGGCCACCAAACTTATCATCAAGCTGATAGCAGCTGTTAAAATCACCCATGACCGGCCATGGATGCGATTCTTGCCTGAGAAAAGGCAAGAAATCAAAAAGTTTTTGCCTTGAAGCAGTAGAATTATTTGCATAAATAAAAGTAAGATAGAAAGAAGAATTGGTTAGCTGGCAGATGATTTTTGTATGGATGAATTGCCTTGAGGAAAGAACAGTGGTTATGGAATAAGCATTTGGATCAAAAAGGATTAAAATCCTACCATAATCAGCATCAGATAGATTATGGAGATAGTTCCAATTAGGATTAACATAACTAGCATCCCTAGAAGTTAAAGCGAGATTGAGTTTAGTTTCGAGAATTGCAATTATTTTAAGTTTATGGGAGAAGATGAGATTTTTAACTTGATCAAGTTTCAAATGACTATGAGCACCCCTAATATTCCACACACCAATGTTTTGTAACATCATAAACTAAAGAGATTGGTGGATAATATTTTTTCTGCTCCTAGTTGCAGGAGATTGGGAATCAAAAGGTACAACTTTGGATTTTGATAATTTTTAGCTGAGATTCTAGTATTACTGTCATTGTTTCCATGGCTAGATTCATCACACAATTGCTTTCCCTTGTCATACCATCCTGGTATAATTGCATTGTTAACATAAGGAAAGTGGGCTGCAAAAGAAGGTGTAGAAAGTGGGCTGCATTGTTAAAATAGGATTTTATTTTTATTTCTATATAAATCCGTTCCCTTAACTGCCTTTTAGTGTGAATAGCCTTTAACATTTTATACATGTTAAAAAATCTACCCAAGGCGTTTTATACAAATTTTATTTTCATTTTTATAATCTTTTATTAAAATATCACTTTTTGATTGTAAACAATTTTCAAAAAAATTGTTTTATTTTTCAAAATAATTCCAAATTTTCGCAAATATTGATTATTTTACCAAAATAAATTTCCAAAAAAACTTTTGGACTTCAAAATATAATTCATTTTGAATTTTAGATTAATATTTTCCTTTATTGTCAGATAAATTCCAAAAATTCAACTTATTGAATTAAGTTCAATAAAATTCCTAAAATTATTTTCTAATCCTAATTATTAATTATTTCAACTCTTTATTAAGCAAAAAAAAAATTCTATAAGTAAAATCCAATTGAAATTAAAACTTCTTCAATTGAAGTTTCAGAAATCCATTTATTCATAATAATTCTAAATCAAAATTCAAAAGATATATTTTATTATAATTAATCATGTAGCAGGATGTTACAGACTCTACTTCTCAAAGAAAGTCACATCCTCTTAATTCATTAGTGAGTACAATAGTCTATTTTTATATCTTTTTCCATAGTTAAAATAAAATAAATATATTAAAATGGATTTTAGGAATTTAATTGGATATTTAAATTATAAATTCAAATATTTTAATATAAAGTTTGGTACTAAATTTAGATGTTGAATAAGGGTTTAATATGGATAAATATAGTTAAATAGTTATTTTGGATATTTTATTGAACTTGGTTTAATACTGAATTTTTGGATTACTGATTTAACATTCAAATTTGAAATTTGAATTGTGTTTTGAAAATCCAAAAGTGGTCTAAAAATTTATTTGGGAAAAATAAATAATATTTGTAAATTCTGGAATTATTTTAAGAAATAAAACAATTATTTTAAAATTGTTTAAAGCTGAAAGATGATACTTTGACAAAAGAAAAATCATTTTAAATTTGAAATAAAATCTTAATAAAATATTCTGGATGGACTATTAAATTGATAAAGTTCCTCTGGTTGCTTTCAAAAAGGGTTAAGTGGGTTGGTTTAAACCTTTGAGATATTAACTAAAAAAAACTAAACTAAAAAAAATAAAAGAAAAAACTAAATTTCCTTTTCTTCTTAAGACCACAGGTCCATAACACATATGCTCTCCACCTCCTTTCTAGCCTTATCATGTTCTTTCTGTTATTCCCTTCACAAAATTAAAATTTTCACATGAAAGGGAAAAAAGGATTCCTAGCAATAAGATGAAGGATGTTCGACAGGCTTTGGAAGTCGTGATAGCTACTGATCGTAACGAAGGCAGGATGTGCGGAAATGAAGAGGAGCGCGCAATGGTAGCTTATAGCGATGCACATAATGGAGGTCAAGGACCTAGAGTTTTGAATGATCGACATGGGGTGGCTGGCGCATACACGACCGAGCTTCGATGGTGGAGAACTGGGTGCAAAAAAAAACTAAAGTGGCAGCTTGATCGTGAATAGTGCAGTAGGAGGAAGATTTGATTTCTCTGAGTTTGGCGACAAAGGCAACATGCAATGAATATATAATTCATCATTTTAGCGAGTATTACCTACTGTTTTTATGTATAGTGATTAATTATACTATTTTTGGATTGAACTTGATTTAATGTAATTCTTATATTGATTGATGATGGCTTGGTAGCCTTGATTAACATTGAATATGATTATGGTTGATTGTTTGATCAATTATTGCTTGAACTTAATTATTTATGGTTAGATGGATGCATTTGGAAGCTAAATGGTTGTATAGTAAAGAATTTATTGCTTCATCAAGTCAAACTGAAGATTTTTTTAGGATGATATCCTTCTCTCGCTTTGAAGTCATGAAATGCGATATAGGGATTGATGGTAATTGGCAGACGGTGTATAAATTTAGTGTAGTAGTGGACCTTGAGCTAAACGGTCACACACTCTCCAAACGCATCAAAGGAATAGTCAAAGTAATTTGGATTGAGGGCCATTGAGAGACTCACCTTGGGTATGTCCAATGGTGTTAGTCTGTTGATGTAGTGTCTGTTGTACATATTTAACTTTGAATTTACTTGGACTTCATGCTTTGAGGCAGTTTGTGTATGGTCTTCCTAGTGTTCATGTTGTAGATATATGATGTTTTGATTAGACGTCCAGTTGTACATTAATTTTTATATATGTGTGTGCATATATATATATATATATTTAATTCATAGTGTTGTGAAACCATCATCTACTGTGTTCCTGGTATGTGATATATACAAATTATTTGAACTCATATATTTCCTTATGTTGAGACGAGATATGTATCATTTCTAATGTGTTCAGGAATTTAAATGTATCCATGTTAACCCAAAGAAGTGTATATGAGAGATCGTTCCTTGCATTCCCATTGATCCGAGCTATTGGATGGTATTCTCCCTTTGATATTTCGAACAATGGAGCCGGGGCATCAAAGATTTGTACTAAAGCTAAGATTATAATAATACAGAGGTATGGATATATTTTAGATTTAGTGAGGTGAGACTAAGGACATTTTATTCATTTTATATGACTCTCACTTGTGAGGTGCAAATAGTGAATGATAAAAAGAGCCGATCATCGTATCGATTATTTATATATGTATATATTTACACTATTGTATTGAAAATTTATTAATTTAAACTTATTTAGTCTTTGAAAGAGAAATAAAATATTATTCACAAGTATGGTATGAGTAATTGTGTATGTTTATGATATGAGGAAATAAATTCTAATATGATGTTATGAATGACTACTTAATGTTACGATGGATTTGTATGAAAGTTTGATTGATAATGTTCTATATGATTTTATAAACTAAAGTGAAATTATAAAAGCAAGCTTTGATTTTCAAATAATAAGAATTTATAAAAACATTCCGAAATTAATTATGATTTGAACGAAGGACTATATACATATATACATACATACATATACATACGTGCATACATACGTACATACATACATATCATCCATATGCCAGTCGATCTATAATCCACTCATGAAATGATGACTTATCGAGAAGGTTGTTTTGCTGCATCTTAATCTAGTTGGATGAAACTATTCAAAAAAGAGACGTGTATAGGTGCATAGTCTTATGGAATGGTTCGTGAGTTGAAAACGGATAACAATATTTAGAAATTTTACACCTTTAAAAGTGTTGTACAAATTTTTTCCTAACTTTTGATTTTTTATTTATTTTTGTGATTGATTTTTCTTTTGACGGATACTTTAAAATGGGACAACTTTTGAGTTCATCGCTTTTCTAAAATTTGAAGCTTATTAGTATTAAAACGTGTTTAAAGTAGTTACGAAATTCTGCCTATGCATATATTTTTAGAGTTATAATGCGGTGTTCATTAGACCACAATTTTCAAATGCTTCATAGGTTTTCGACGATCTTGTACTTTTTGGAAAGCTATGATGATAATTAATTGGTTTTGTTAAGTTTTGCAAAATTTTAATGATTTCTAGGTAAAAATGCAATTTTCTAAAGTGGGCGTGCGTATTAAATATCATTTCAGAATTTTCAAAGTTTAGTCAAATACCCACAACTCATGTTGAACTCCGTATTTTCACAAATCTAAAAGTGTTGTGTAAAGCTAATGAGTTATGATACAACTGACTTTTGAAATCGTTACATTATCTTATTGCCCACATAAAGTTTGTCAAAAAGTTGCTTGTATATATAAATTAGTTGAAGGAATGTCAAATTATCAAAATTTATGTATATGAGACTTATTTGTTTAGTTTGAGTTGAGATTAGGTACATAAAGACTGGTCTTGCTAATGTTTGGTGCGTATTGGATATAAATAAAGAGTAGTCGCTTAAAAATTCTATACAAGGTATGTTTTGCGCATATATGTCCGATATATATAATATTATGTTATATATTGTAAATCTGATCATGTTTTGATTATGTATACTTGTATATTAAAATGGAGTTCGGGAATTTAATTGGGTATTTAAATTGGAAATTCAAATAGTCGAACATAATGTTTTGAATTGAAAATTAAATTGGCTTAAAATTTTATATGAGTGTATTATATGGATACATATAGTGAAATGTTGTTTTGGATATTTTATTGATAATGAAAGAAGGATATTGATTTAAAGTTCAAATTTGAATTTTGTTTTTAAAATCAAAAAGTTGTCTAAATATTATGTTTTCAAAATAAATGATATTTTTAAAATTTTGGAATTATTTTAAGGAATAAAACAATCGTTTTACCATTGTCTAAAGCTGAAAGACGATATTTTAATAGAAGAAAAGTTGTATAAAAAGTGAAATAAAATCTTGATAAATGACGGATTTCTAAATTGATAAAGTGCCTTTAGTTGATTTTAAAATGTATTAAGTAGGTTGGTTTCAAATTTCGATGTATTAACTTAAAAGAAAAATAAATAAAAAAATTAGAAGATGGAAGAAAAATCCTTTTCGTCTTATTAGACCACAAGTCCATAACCCATATGCTCCCCGCTTCCTTCTAACCTTATCCCATTCTCTCTCCTATCCCCTTTTTCCCTACTCTCACAAAAATAAAAGTTGCACGTAAAAGGAAAAAAAGGAATCGTGGCTAGAGAACGAAGGATGTTCAATAGTATTTGGAAGTCGCGATGGCTGTTGATCGCGATCGAGGCAGGATGCGTGGGGGTGATGGGGGCATGCAATAGTTAGTGGTGGAGATATGCGTCATGGAGGTTGGGGAATTAGAGTATTGTGTGCTCGACATGGGTGGCCGATGCGTAAGCAACCAAGGCCGCGATGAGGTGGACCGAGTGCCAAAAAGTGGTAGTTAAGTCGTGAATAGGGCAGTAGGGGTTGATATCTCCAAATTTATTGACAAAGGTAACGGGCAATGAATATAGGATTCATCTTTTTGGTGAGTATAACTTACCTTTTTATTTGCAACAAATAATTCTATTGTTTTTGGATTCAACTTGATTTAATCTAATTTATATGTTGATTAATGATGGCTTGGTAGCCTTGATTACGGTTAGTAGTGGTTTATTGTTTGAATTGAATTATATATGGTCCAGTGTATGCATTTGGATGTTAAATGGTTGTATAGTAAAGAATGTTATTATTTCCTCGAGTCAGAGTAAGGATTTTTCAGGATGAAATCCTTTTCTTGCTTTGATGCCATATCGTACGATATAGAGACGGACGATGCTGGCATACGGTGTATAAATTTAGACTCTTAGAGTAGTAGAAGACCTTAAGCTAAACCAACACACACTTGCCACATGCATCAAAGGAATAATCAGAGTCATTTGGACCGAGGTTTATAGAGAGACTCGCCTAGATTCTATATAATTATGTTAGACTATTTATGTAATATTTGTTGTATATCTTTGATTTTAAATGTACTAGGATTTATGCTTTGAGGCAGTTCGTATATATTTTGTCTTATGTTTATGTTGTAGATATGAGATGTTTTGGTTAGGCGTCCGTTTGTACATAAATTTTATATGTATATATATTTATATTTTTGACCCATTGTATTACGAAACCATTACTAACTTTGTTGCGGATATGTGAGGTATATAAATTCTTTGTACTCATGCATATTTCCTTGTGTTGAGATGACATACATAGCATTTCAGATGTGTTCGAGTATTTAAACATATTTGTGTTAACCCAAAGTAGTGTATACAAAGATCGCTCTTTCTATGTCCATTGATCCGAGCTATCAAACGGTAAACTCCCTCTGATATTTCAATGACTGGAGTATGGGAGTCATGGATTTGTGTCAGAGCCGAGGTTTGAATAATGCAGAGATAAAGATATATTTTAGCCTCATGTATTTGTACTGAAAATTAATTAAGTTAAAGTTATTTATTCTTTGAAAGTAAAATAAAATAATTTTCACAGATATGGGTGTGAATAATTGTGTGTGTTTATGATATGGTGAAATAAATTCAATTTGGATGTAATGGATGATGGTTTGTTGTTATGAGCGATTCATTCAGAGGTTTGATTATATGGTATTATAAAATAAAGTAAAATTTTAAATGCAAGCTTTGATTTTCAAATTATAAGAAAATTTATTTATAAAAATATTTGAAAATGAAATATGAATTTTGAATGATGACATATATATACACATGTATGTATGTATAGGTATAGGTATAGAGGTGTGCATATATATCATCCATATGCTTGTCGATCTATAATCCCCTCATTAAAAGATGAATTATTGAGATGGTTTCTTTATTAAAATCTAAATCTAATTAGACAGAATATATAAAAGAAAAAAAAAGACGCATGTGTTTATGTGTATTATAACTATGGAATCGTTCATGAGTTGGAAAAAGGTAACAAAGTTTAGAAATTTTACACTATAAAAGTGCTGTATAAATATGGTCATAACTTTTGAATTTTGATCCAATTTTAATGAAAACTTTCCATTTGAAATATATTTTAAAATGGAACAGCTTTTTCTTTCATCACTTTTCGAAATTTTGAAGTTTATTGGTGTTAAAACATGTTTGAAATAGATTCAAAAATTCTAGCCTATGTGTATATTTTCAAAGTTATAACACACTTTTTATTTGACCATAAGTTTCAAATACTTCATTTTTTCGACAGTTTTGTACTTTTTGGAAAGATTAGATGATGATGAACAATTTTTTTTTTGAAAGTTATGCAAAATACTAATGTTTTCTAGGCGAAAATTGCAATTTTATAAAGTGGCCTACAAGTCAAATATCGTTTCATAATTTGAAAAGTTTAGTAAAATACCAATAACTCATGTTGATCTCCATATTCTCACAATCCGAATTTTTTGTGGAAAGTTAATTAGTTATGCTACAACTCAACTTTTGAAACCTTTACACAATTTTGTGTTATTGACAACTGAAAGTTTGTCGAAAAGTTACATATATATATAAATTAATCAATTGAATGCCATGGTATTAAAATCTATATATATGAGATATGTTTTTAATTTGAGTTAAGATTAGGTACATGAGGTGAATTCTCTTAAAAAGGCCAAATAGTGTATGTTTTATGCATATATATACCAATATATATATAATATTGTGTTACATATTGTGGATTCAGTCATGTTTTGATCGCATATACTTATATATTCACATTAAAATTATTTAAATGCTACACTATACAAAGGAGACTCTATCGAAATTTCAACATATTTTTTTTATTATATACATTTTTTAAATTAAAGAAAATTTTCAAAATAACAATTGAAAGCCATACATGAATTAATTGTCGTATTCGTAATATTTTATGATACATTTAAATGAAACAAAGTGTTTGCTTTTGTTCTATGTGGTTGAGTTGACAAGATAAATTTATATACATGATATATATTATATAGGAATTTATTAGAATGGCATAAAGCATAATAAATAATGATTCGTATATTATATTTTATTGTTAATTTTATTGGTAAGATCGATTATAGTACTCTCCATTAAATTGCGTGGACGTGATTTCTTTAAGTAGAAGAGTCTGTAATATTCCACTATAAAGTTAAAATAAAATAAATATATTAAAATATGATTTTGAAAATTTAATTTCATATTTAAATTAGAAATGCAAATATTTGAACATAAAGTATAAAATTGAAATCTAAAGCGAATTTATAGTTCGGATAAGTGTTTTATATGGTTAAATATAGCTAAACAGTTATTTTGGGTACTTTCATTAAATTTAATTCACTAAATTGAATTTTGGATATGCTTGATAACAAATGAAGAATGCTGATTTAAAGTTCAAAATTTGAAATTTGAATTGTATTTTAAAATCCAAAAGTTTTTTGAAAATTTATTTTGACAAAATAAATAACATTTGTAAATTTTGGTATTTTTTAAGGAATAAAACAATTATTTTAAAATTATTTAAAGCCAAAAGACGATATTTTAATAAAAGAAAAATCATTTTAATATGAAATAAAATCTTGATAAAACATCTCAGACGGAGTTAGAAATTGATGAAGTACCTCGGGTTGATTTTAAAATGGGCAAAGTGGGTTGATTTAAGCTTTTCATGTATTAATTAAAAAAAATAAACAAAAAATTTGAAGAAAGAACCAAATTTCTTCTTATTAGACCATAAGTACAGAACCAATGTGCTCCCCCACTTCCTTTCTTACCTTATTCTATTCTTTCCCTTATCCCCTTTACCTAACCCCTTCATGACGATAAAAATTTACACGTAAAAGGAAATAAAAGGGATCATGGCTAGAGAAAGAAGGACGTTCGATGGGATTTGGAAGTCGCAATGGAGGCAGGCTTCATAGGATTGAAGGGGTGCTTGCAACTATAGGTGTGACGACGTGCATGATGGAGGTCAAAGACTAGAGTTTTGCATGCCCAACATGGGTGGTTGGCGCATACGCAACCAAGCTCACAATGGTCGAGGATTGAGCACAAAAATAAAGTGGTGTCTAGGTCATGAGCATAGCAGTAGGAGGAAATTTTGGTTTCCCCGAGTTTGGCAACAAAGGCAGCTGATAACGAATATAGGACTCATCATTTTAGTGAGTATCGCCTACCTTTTTTTTACAATGAATGATTATAGTATTTTTGGATTCAACTTGATTTAATCTTAGTCTTATGTTAATTGCTAATGGCTTAGCAGAATTGATTACTGTGAGCAAATGATTGATAGTTGATGATTTGATTAATTATTATTTGATTTGAATCATGTCTGGTTGGATGTAGGTTATGGATGCTAAATGGTTACATAGTAAAGAATGTTATTGTTTAAACTAGTTTTAAAAGATATTATATTCTTTATATGATGATATGTGGTTGCTGAAAATAATTGGAGAGAATTTATAATAATTTTCCAAAAAGAAGTTAAAGTGTTCAATGTGTATTTTGAATTTAAATAATTTAGAAAAATTAAAGTTTATAGATTTGAAAAATCTTAAAAACACAATTGAAATTTTTTAGGGTAAAATTTCTATTTTTAAGGACTAAACTTGAATTATTGATTTTATTTCAAATTCAAAATTGAGTTAAAAGGTTTAAACATTTTTAATGATAAATAAATAAATAAAATTCAAGGTAATCTTTTGAAAATTCTCAAAGACGTATTTGTAATAAATTGGGATGAAATTTCATTTTTTTAAGTTAAATTCAAATTATTTAGTTATGTCTTGAATTTAAACTAGAATTAATACTATAAAATTCTATTTGAATAACTCAAAATTTGATTTGAATAATATGAAAGTTATGCATTTAAATGCTTACACAGTGATAGCGTACATTTTATTTAGTTTAAATTCCATCATTTCAAGTTAATTACTTCATTTTAGCCCAAATATTAATATTTAATGTCGTGTTTGAAATTGCTTTTGTTATATATGATGATATAACCTGCAAATTAAACCTTGATACATGAACATGATAAATTTAAAGGGTTATGTGATGGGCCAAATGAAATTTCGAGAATAAATGTTACATTGAAAAATCAAATGTTTCAAAAGTAATAAATTTAACATTTATGGAGAATGACATTGGATATTGACTACTACACTACTAGTATTCATCCTACCGGACTGATTCGAGGATCACCACCCAAATCATGATGACATTGTCCCTCATCACTATGTCCAAACGATTTGTTAACAAGACATATAAATCTATCAAAGATAATGAAGATCGTTGGGGACATAGCGAAAATGAAGAGTAGTAGCACCACAGATGGAGATATCATGCAGTGGACTATAGTACTAATAAAATTTATCACGTCTTTAAATACCTAAAGGGTATAACAACAAAGGGGTAATGTGAAGTGCACATCATAACTGACTGGAAATAAATGGTTGAAAAAGACCATGACGACTTGTCGGGCCAGATTAGTTATGCAGAGGGTAAATCACAAATTATATTTATCAACTTGAATCCTCCCCGGGTTCACAGACGAAAAGATGACATAACCATCTCTTAAGTATAAGTAGAAATGTCATGTACCATATAAAATGATTGTTTTGAATAATGGTTTAAATTTATACAACACAAGGCAACTCATAATTAAAATGGATAGGATATGATATCCAAGTCATTAGAGTTGCAACTGTGTATGTTATAGTGAATAATGTCATGACATGTATGTTATCACTGATTTGTTAAAATGAGAATTGAGAATTTAGTTCGTGTGAGTGACCCTATGTGTAACTTTTATGCCCCATGAAACTCCACATGACACAATCATCTATTTCTATTGCATGATTATACCCACAGCTAGATTTCTAGCCAGGCTCGAGTTTGTTATGTACTTAACAACCTCAGGTCAGAACGAGGTTGTTTTACACGTCAATATCATGTTGTACATACTTTTTGGGATACAATATGGAGTTAAAGCATATGACGTTTGCAGGTATTTACTTTTCCTATACTTGTACTGAGATGTCATTGTATTGGTCGATATAATGTGATGAGTCATATGTGTGTGTATGAAATAATGTATCAAATTTTAAAAAATGATATAATATTCATCATCTTTATTCACTCTGCCCGGTTTAGTTTGGAAAATTTTATTTGTGTCTCTATTGCTGTATTATTCAGTCTGGCAATTCGGGTACATTTCCTTGTGTCAGAATGAGATACTTATTATCTCAGATAGATTTAGGTATTTAAACGTATCCATGTTGACCCAAAGTAATGTATATGATAAATCGTTCCTTTCATTCCCATTGGTCCGTGCTATCAAGTAGTGAACTCCCTTTGATAATTCAGTCGCTGGAGCAGGGATGTCACAATACTAAAAGATATTCAATATGGAATGCAAAAAACGATTTCTATCCCAAATGTATTTTCACATAGAAAATTGCTTTCTATTGAAGTTATTGCTTTGAGTTCAAGATAATTAAGCTGATAGGTCAAGACAACTGATTTGAAACTTATGGCAGTAAACAAGTTATAGTACATGAAATAAAATCATGTAATAAATAGTTGAATAAAGCTTCGTATTTCATATGCTGCTATGATAATGGTGGAAATAGTGGAGCATACCATATAACACTTCTTAATGGATGCATCAGGCTACAAATCATTATTTTCGTAAACATACTAAATATCATTTATGAAGTAATAATTGTATTGAGTGTTGATTGAAAATATACATAGTTTTATTTTAATATGAATATTATAATTGTTCGTTATAAGATAAAACTATTATGATGATATTTGATATCATAATAAAATGCTGCATTGGAAAATACAGCATCTGAAATTTTACAATTGTTTGTGAATTATGACCATGCCATAGTTTTTAGAAATAATTCTTTAATCATATAATTATGAATTATACAGTATAAGTGAACTATATCTTGAACAATTAAGGAAAAAGCACCCATTTATTGGGAATAACATAAGAATTGGTGAACTCTTAGGATTGGTACATATAGATGTATGCAATCATAGGTCTAAGGGTACCAAAACGATTCCATGGACTATTAAATTCACTAATGAATTATCGTAGACATAAACATGTGTATTTGATATAAATGTAGTATGTCTACAATAAGTTCATAGAACGTAATACAGAAGCAAATGACATTTGCAAAATAAAACAATACGATTGGACCGAATAGGTATTTTATTAGAAAGGAGTTCCGAATGTACCTAAAACAATTAAGATTAAATCTCAAAAGTCACTCCTCCCTATGACACATAATGATGTATCGATAAGGAGTTATCCGACTTTGTTGGATAAAGTACGATTGATGATGAGTGAAGTTGAATTAACTTTTTTTAAGGTCTTGTACTTAAGAGTAAGTACATAAGTTTAACTTTATCCATCCAATGGTAGTTTACAAAATTCAAGATAAGAGTTGTTGAAACAACCCATACATATCCAAGGTCAAGGAGTTGACAGGTTGTGTGAGTTGAGAAACTGGAAGTAACACTTGTTTACGAGGGATCCTGAGTGGGCCACCCAAAATGAGCTTGGGGCATGCAACATCCCACTAATTTATTAATACATAAAACATATTTTGGGATTTGAATTGAGAATCTGGTGAATAAATAGATTTTTGGAATTTTGATCGAACAAATTAGAATATCAAATTGATTTGAAGTTATGAAAAAACTATTTTTAACTTGACTAATGATTGAGGAAATTTATAAATGGGAATGGAGAATGATTTTGGGAATTTATTGAATTAATTCCATAAAGGTGGATTTAGTATTTATTTTAAATACAATGATTTATAATTCTAATTTGGAGTTTGAATTATTTTGAAATTTTGGCATTTTGGAATTTACAATCAATGAATAATATTTGTAGAATTTTGGAATTATTTACGAAATAGAAAATTTAATTTTATAACTATTGAAACTAGAAAGTAATGTTTTTCAAAAAGAAAATTCATATAAGAATAAATAAAATAAAATTTGAATAAAACGCCTTGGGAAGATTTTTAAACAGAAGCAAAATGTTAGTTTAAAAACGGTTTGAGTAATAAGATGGTTAAGTATACAGATTTATACAGGAACAAGATGAAAAATTGAAAATTTCTACTCTCATATTGGACCAAAGTTTTTATACTTATCCTTGTAATTATTATATTTTAACTTATTCATATTCCTAACCCTTAAGTATTCCTAAACCTAACCTTATAAATACCTTAAGAACCAACTTATCTCCTCCTTTCACTACTAAGAACAAATCTCTGTAGTCTTCATTTGTAACGACCTGAATGTTTAAACGATTGGAATAAGGAATTTAACAAGAAGTTTTAAATTCTAATTTATTTGTAACAATAAAGTTCACCAACGAAAACTAGATAGTTGAAATGCGTCCATTGAAATGAGGCAAATGAAATTTATTTTGTGTCAAAATTTGTTCGAAACTCGATTAATATATTTTTGAGTGAGAATGATGAAATTTGAGATATAAATATTTTTATATAGAAATGATCTAAAAAGATTCTGATTAAAACTTCAAAGTTCATGCCATCGAATTCCGATCTTTGTAGCTCCTTTTATCAGAAATTGTCGTTATCGTTCAAATTCGAAGCAGTATAACGGACGACGGACGGAATTTTGATACGACTGTTGCAACACAAATTTTTGAATACCATTAGGTTTATCTGGTCGCGCTGATCTCCAAGGTATATTTGTTTCCATATTTTAGCATCCGCTGTAAAACGCTAAATGGGCAAAATAGCGGTACGTGACCGTGCTAAGTAGAATATTTAGTATCATCAGTATCTGATTTTCTTTTTCTCGAGCCATTGAAGATGTCACGGGCACATCAAATTTCTCGAGAATATTTAATGAGGGTATTTATTATGAAGCACCATTCATCCGTGTATGTAGGAATTGTAACGACCTGTAATTTTTAACGGCTTAAATAACGTAATTAATTAAATTTTGCTTGAAAATAAACAATAAAATTTTGCAACGAAAATTTGATATTTTGAATGCATCTATTTGAACATAACAAATATCAGATTTTCATCAGCAAATATGAATGTTAGTTCTGTTGTGTAATTTTCAATATCAATTTAAAATTAGTTTATTTGATGAATTTTTTTTTTCGAAATCTGAATATTTTTATATAATAAAAATGTAAATCA
Organism: Allium cepa; assembly: GCA_030765085.1. Classification (NCBI taxonomy): domain Eukaryota; kingdom Viridiplantae; phylum Streptophyta; class Magnoliopsida; order Asparagales; family Amaryllidaceae; genus Allium; species Allium cepa. Next base: position 69,591,943 of record CM060935.1, read on the forward strand.
TTTTCTGAGTGAGATGTCGTATTTCATTTCGCTAAATTTGGATTTTTTAGCCCCGTTTATTTTATTTTCGATGAATTAGCAGTAGTTTGGCGACGAGTATCGACTTTCGATAGGATTATCGTATCGTAGATATCGGCATACCATTATATTCGTCTTGTTGTGTTGATCTTCGTAGTATATTTATTTGTGCATTTCGAGGTCTGGTACGTGGCAAAAATTGCAAATTGGTCAGCCGTATCGGTACCTGTTCGAGTCTGTTTGTTTCCCGTGGGCATTTAATTATCCACTATAAATTTCCGATAGACATTCGCTATTAATACTTTCTGAAAGATAACCCATGACCTTCACCATTCCCCTGTTTCAAATTGTGTAGCAGTTTCGTTCATTTATTTAGTTTCTCGGTCTTCTGTTAAATAAAATATATAGGTTCGTATTATAATGTTGCATTCATTTTAGAACTGGCTCCTTTTGCTGACTTACCCATCCCTTCATTGCTTAAATCCAATCGCCTCCTTCTATAAAAAAGAAAAAAAAGAAAGGTAAAGGCTATATACATTTGCCTGATTCAAAATCTTTCTCTCTTCCCTTTCTTAAATATATTTGCATGTCTGTACGTCATATATTTCTCCTCTTACCTACTTGTTTCCAATACCATGGCCACCTACAACCAATCTCAACGCCGAGGTCACAACCAAGTCCACCCATTTTCGCACCAACCCACCCTTTCCTTTAGCTTGTCCGCCACCTACCCATGTAAACTCATCCGCCACCAGCCACCCATTTCCAGACTCCGGTCATTACACCCAAGCTACGCCTAGCCTACCATGCATGCTCGACCACGTTAGCCCCACATAGCAGTTCGCATCCCCGCCTACGCACCTTCCCTCCTCTCTCTTGCACGACTACTGACCTCTTTCTTCACATGGCCTCGACCACAGTTCGCCACTTATCTCTTACCCCACACATCTCCTTCCTCTTTCCACTCGGCTTTCCCATTGTACGCAACTTCCTATCACCACATCACTGATAGCCCCATAAACCTACGCCCTGGTCTTCTTCGAGACCAACTCATATTTTTCTCTAACAAGCCTCCATGTACCCATCCAGATCCCAAGCGCAGCGTCCACTTACGCATAGCTTTCCTCCTTTCTGACTCATCAACAACCTCTACTTCGCCATGCCATCTCTCTACAACGCAAAAGCACCATCAACCAATGGCCTCACCCTCCGACACTCTTTCATGCAATAGCTAGCTCCTTGTCCGCATTAAGACTTCCAATACCATAGCAGCACGCTGCACCATTGTATGTTATATATGCATTTTTTTGTATTTCCATTTCTCCTTTCTAAATAAAAGTGCATTTTCTATAATGGTTGGTGTGTATTCTTCCTTCCAGACAACTTGCGTCCAAACCTCATTTTATTGCCGTAACTCAAAGTTGAGCCTTGCACCATTCTCATATCAGGGAGTTATATATATATATATATATATATATATATATATATATAACTTTTAAAGGATTCATATAAATTTATGTTAACACGTTTGAAATAGAATTTGTGGTAATGAATGTTATAACAATAATGTATGTTTATATTTATATAAATGTTAATATTTTGAATCGTATGAATATATATAATATGTTCATTTATTTTATGATTTTGAAATGGATTTTTGTAATGATTTTAAAACATATATAGATATTATGTTTACATGTAAACTATGGGACTTATGAAATATTGATTTGAAGTATTGTTTGTAAAATTTATAATATATAAATAGTTTGACCTTAAATATGTGTTTAATAAATATCGATTTGAAAATATAATATGAAGATTTTATATAAATATGTGTTTTAATTAAATATTGATTTTTAAGAAATTATAATATACATTTGTTTCCTTTGAATTCTGATCTTGCCTGTCGTTGTCCGTATCGCAGGAGTTTATCTCTTGTCTCACTGTCCCGTTGTCGATCCATGCTTATTCATGTTCGTCTACATCTTGTTATCGTTGCTTTTCTAGCCACGAAAGGTGAGCAATCACACACGATCAACATTCTTATATTTAGTAAATTTAATTCACATGAAATGGTGATTGAAATATGATGCTAAATTTGAATTGTTAAGTTATTTATTTGTTAAATATGATATGCAATTATTTGCAATTGTTTACTTATGACATATGACACCATAACCTGTTGTATATGTTATACTTAAATTTGTTACTGATGATATATGCCTGTTGTTGATATGTTATATTATTATCATATTTTTTTCCACTCTGCAAGTTCCTTGTTAGTTTAGAAATCCATATTGGTTGAAATGATACACACCCGAACGATTTTATAGATTAGGGGAAAATCATTATGGGTTGAAATGATAAACCCAGGCGATTTTCATTGATTTTGAAATTTTGGGATTTCTGGTTGAGATGATATATACCCGTATATATTAAATTTAAATCGTGGATTGAAATATTTCATTTATAACTTTATTATTTTCTAAAATATATAAAATAATATTTAAAATATATTTATTAGTAAGATTTTAATATAATATAATTTAATTTAATATAATTTAATTTAATTGGTATATAAATATGTCTAAATTTATCTAAAATTTATATTAATATTTTTAAATATAATTATTGGTTTTAAATCAAACTTATAATTTGAAAGTTTATTTAAATGTTATTAGAAGTGATTAAGTGAATATTTCAAATTTGAATAAAATTAAAGTTGAATTTTTGAAATGTAAATTAAATTTATCGAATTGAGTTATTGTAAATTATTCAAATATTTAGACTCCAAATTTATTGAAATTGGAGATGGTTTTAAATTTGTAATTTAAACCTGGATTTGAAATCGATATAAATTAAATAGTTTATTAGAATTTGAATTGATTTGTGAAATTGGAAGGAACAATTCTAATTTGTAACTATTTTCAATATAAACTATTTTAATATCTAAACTATTTTAATTTATAACCCATTTTAAATATAAACTGTTTTATTTTATAACTATTTCAATATATAAACTACTTTCAATATTTAAAACTGTTTAAGTTGGAACTATTGTGATTTAAAGTAAATATGATTTCGAAAATGATAAGATTTCGGAAGTGATATGATTTCGAAGTGAATACAATTTCAAAAGCTATATGATTTAAATGAATATGATATTTTGATATGAAGTATGAACTGTTTTGAACTAAAAGACCACTTTGTGAAATAAGCGTTTGGTTGTTAAAGATTCCGGGATCGGATATTGTCATACTCTCTGCCAATACCGAAAACCACTTTAACAACTGTGTATGTGACGGAGATTCCAAAACGAAGTAGGATGGTTTGGAGATGATTCTATATGAGGTATTAACGCAGCCCTGACTCCCATGAGCCAACTTGATGTGGCTAAAATAGAAGCTATACCGGGCCAAGTGAGATCGCAGCTCTGATTAGGCACATTTCTTCGATACCATTCTATTGCTTTGTGATTTGATTGGGTGCACCTTTGATTTTGGGAGGGTGTCTCGAGGTGGGTAGTAGTAGCTATTGTGCGTTACCATCAGTCGGGGAGTGCAAATGGTATTTCTAACCTGGCATTGCCTCGCGTGCCTTGTCACATGCCTTATCGTGCCTTCTATGAGTTTAGTTTGCACCATACCTATGGAGTGCCTCTGATAGCCCTCTAGTTTACGAAGGAATTACGGTACTATATACACTATGGAAATATGTAAAATGTGTTAAGGGGGGTATAGGTAATGCCTTAATTCTATTTTAATACTTTGCTTTACTGATAAACATATTATAATAGCGTATATTACTACGTAGTAAATAGTTCCACGGATCCTTAGAGGATAGAAATCCCAAACATCCTTTAAGTTACTTGTATTTTAGTTAACATTTCACTTGTGTTGAATTTACTGGTATAAGAATGTTAATCCTGACTCGAGTGTTTTGTTTTTTGCTTTATGCTAGGGTCAAACTGAGTGTCACAACATTTGATTCACCTTTGGAGCCGAGAGAACTGCTTGGAGTAATCTATTTTGCATTCCAATTACTTCGGCTATTTCTAGTTGATTATTCAGACTTGTCATTTGTTTCTGTATTAGAGACTACTCTATATTTGATACTTCTTTTGTATTTTATTTCAGAACTATGAGTATTTCCATGGACTAATATTTATCTATTTCCGCTGCTTATTTTCATATTAGTCTGTGTCTGCGATTCTGTGAATGATTTGTTTACTTTGTATGCTGAGTTTTGCTAAATATAAATTAACAATACATTGTTTTGAGCAATTCAAGTCTGACATGAGTGGACGATTGTCGATTTGAATAGTTTGAAATGCCAGGTCGTTACAAGTGGTATCAGAGCACTGGTTTAGGCAAAACTTAGCATATGGAGTAAAATTTAATTACAGAATCTTCTTCGTTCGAGCTTGAAATTTCTTTGTTAGGATTCACTTTTCTTAGGATTTATTTTGAATTTCAGAACTCTCCCCTTGTTCTGAAATCCATTTTTGTCTAGTCCTATTCGAGTTCTTCTTGATACTGGAGCATCCTATAGCTCTATTTCTGTTGATTTCTGAAATAAATTCAATCTCAGGCTGCAACTACATCCTTATGTATGACTAATCACATCGGCGGTCCCGCCAAACTTGATATGATTTGTAAAGCGGTGTAACTCATTTGCAACAAGCGTTGATCCACTGGAGATTTCTACGTCCTCGGCTTCAATGCTGTTGTTTCTTGCAAAGCCCGAACCATTTCTTTAATAGACGGCCCGAGTAATTCTCTTGTGATCAAATGTTAATTGCCTTAGGTTTAAGCAGGCAGTTTATCTTTCCACTTGATTCTCAGCCGAATTATCTTTACTCCACCCTGATAGTCATCCCTTTTGGATTTGTAAATGGTTAGTCATATCCTTTGGATCAACCAATGCTCTTGCCTTCTTCATTGATATCATGAATCACGTTTTCCGTAATGTTCTCAACTAGATGTCCTGGTTTCTGTTGATGATATCTTCTTTCTGAATCTCAATTGACCCGGTTAAGGTCACCCATAACTAATATGAGTCTATCCATCTTTCCTCTTTTGTAGTCTAATTATCTCATCTTCTTTCCGAGTCTATCTTTGTTGTTAGAATTCTCTGTGATTAGGTTTCTCCAAATTTGAACCTCTATCCTTGTTCTATAAATCCATTCTTGAATCATCTTTTGAGAGAACGTATTTGTAATTGATATAAAAATGTTTTATATATTGCGTTGTTTGAGTTGTTAAGTTTGATTTGGGTTTAGATCGATTCGTTTGGCCAACGCTATTGATTGGAATTCCAAAACACTTGAACAGAGCAAACTGACACAATACTATTTTTCGAAATTGGTAGATGAAACAGTTTTATGTATGATTAGTATAATTTTATGAAATTAGATAGTTAAATGAATTGGTTGTTTGAAATGATAATGCTAGATTATCATTTATTGTTTTGTAAGCATTTCTGAACAATTAACTATGATTGTATGTTATAAGGAGATGAATTTTTAAACATGGTTTATAAATCTGATTTGTAAATGAAATGAATTTAAATTAAGGATTTGAGAAATAAATTCCAGTGCTTTTCAAAATTGGTTTCCAATGTTTTGGAAAAAAAATATTTTTTTGAAAGTATATTTCGAATAGAACTAGTTTTCAAAGAATTTAAAAAGAAATTAGTACTCTTCTCGTTTGTCGTTGGAAAATAATTTCGATGAGACTGCAGCATCGTCGACATTAATTTTCGAGTATCAAAGTGGAGAGTACACTTAGTAGCTTTGCTATAATTTTGTTTTGTAAAATGGATTTGATTTGATATATAAAATATATATGTATATATTGTTTCAATATTGTTTGAAGTGAAATCGAGAATTTAACCCTTAAGTATATATTAAGTAATGGTTTTCAATTATTTAAATGTGGCAAAAAAAATTTGAATACTTTGAGTGTCTAATTTGAGAAATGAAATTGAACAACTTGAAACAGTTGAACTAGGATAAAATTTATTTGTGTAATACTCAATTGCATTCCACAACATATATAACTTACCTAAAATATTCAAAAGTTTAAAATGTAATGTGAATATGCAATTAAAGGTTATGCAAGAGAACTTAAGTAAAAGAAATGTTTAAACCAAAATTTTTTCCTAATATAAATGTTGTGAATAAAATGTAAATTACAAAGAATAACTGAAATTGAGTTTTTAAGTGGATTTAACTTAAGTAAATTCAAATCGATTTCATAAACGAGTCAAATGAAACAAACTTTTTTGGAAAGAAATTTTGTAGCAAATGTTAATAAATTGAAAGCAAATCAGTTTAATGAAAATATGTTAAATTGAAATCAGCCAAATGTAAATATAGTGAATATTTATTGATTGAATAAAATGAATTAAATCTGTTGAATATTAATCAGTTTAAAAAACTAAATGAAATTTATATGGTTTTAAATTGATTATTGTATATAATACTATGTATTTCAAATCTATCTTATTTTTCCGTTACTTCTATTCTTCCATCTCGTTCGTTTTCGAGGACGAAAATTTTTGAGTGGGGGAGAGTGTAATGACCCGTAATTTTTAACGGTTTAAATAACGTAATTAACTGAATTTTTCTTGAAAATAAACAATAAAATTTTGCAACGAATATTTGATATTTGGAATGCGTCTATTTAAACATAAAAAATATCAGATTTTCATTAGCAAATAAGAATGTCAGTTCTCTTGTGTAATTTTCAATTTCAATTTAAAATCAGTTTTTTGATGAAAATAAAATATTTTTGAAATCTGAATATTTTGATATAATAAAAAGGTAAATCATTTTCTGAGTGAGACATCATATTTCGTTTCGCAAAATTTGGACTCTTTTAGCCCTTTTTATCTTATTTTCCACGAATCAGCACTAGTTTGGCGGCGATTATCGACTTTTGATAGGATTATCGTATCACAGATAACTGCATAACATTATGTTTGTCTTGTTGTGCTAATCTCCAAAGTATATTCATTTGTGCATTTCGGGGTTTGGTATGCATCAAAAACTACAAACCAGTCAGCCGTATAAGTACCCGTTCGAGTCTATTTGTTTCCCATGGGCATTCAATTATCCACCGTAAAATTCCAATAGACATTTGGTATTAATACTTTCTGAAAGTTAACCCATGACCTTCACCATTCCCTAGTTTCAAATTATGTAGCTGTTTCGTTCATTTATTTAGTTTCTCGGTCTTCTGTTAAATAAAATATATAGGTTCATATTATAACGTTGCATTCATTTTAGCACTAGCTCCTTTTGCTAACTTACCCATCCCTTCAGTGCTTAAATCCAATCGCCTCCTTCTACAAAATAAAGGTGAAAGGATATATATGTTTGCCTGATTCAAAGACTTTCTCTCTACCCTTTCTTAAATATATTTGCATGACTGTACGTCATATATTTCTCATCTTATCTACTTGTTTCCAATACCATGGCCGCCTACAACCAATCTCAACGCCGAGGTCACAACCAAGTCCACCCATTCCGCACCAACCCACCCTTCCCTATAGCTTGTCCGCCACCTACCCACGTAAACTCATCTGCCACCATCCACCCATTTCCAGACTCCGATCACTACACCCAAGCTACGCCTAACCTGCCATGCATGCTCGGCCATGTTAGCCCCACATAGTAGTTCGCATCCCCTCCTATGCACCTTCCCTCCTCTCTCTTGCACGACCACTGTTCTCCACTTATTTCTGACCCCACACATCTTCCTCCTCTTTCCACTCGGCTTTCCCACCGTATGCAACTTCCTATCACCACGTCACTGATGGCCCTATAAACCCACGCCCTGGTCTTCTTCGAGACCAACTCGTATTTTGCTCCAACAAGCCTCCATGTACCCATCCAGATCCCAAGCGCAGCCTCCACTCACGCATAGCTTTCCTCCTTTCTGACCCGTCAACGACCTCTACTTCGCCATGCCACTATCTCTCTACAGCGCAAAAACACCATCAACCGATAGCCTCGCCCTCCGACACTCTTTCATGCAACAGCTAGCTCCTTGTCCGCATTAAGACTTCCAATACCATAGCAGCACGCTGCACCATTGTATGTTATATATGAATTTTTCTGTATTTCCATTTCTCCTTTCTAAAAAAAGTGCATTTTCTATAATGGTTGGTGTGCATTCTTCCTTCCAGACAACTTGCGTCCAAACCTCATTTATTGCCGTAACTCAAAGTTGAGTCTTGCACCATTCTCGATTCGCTTATATATGTTTGTTAAAAAAACATAAAGTTTATATTTTAGAAAGTATATTATGTGATAAGTCCATATCTGGGAGTGATATATATATATATATATATATATATATAACTTTTAAAGGATTCATATAAATTTATGTTAATATGTTTGAAATAGATTTTGTGGCAATGAATGTTATAATAATAATGTATGTTTATATTTATATAAATGTAAATATTTTGAACCGTATGAATATATATAATATGTTCATTTATTTTATGATTTTGAAATGGATTTTTGTAATGATTTTAAAACATATATAGATATTATGTTTACATGTAAACTATGGGACTTATGAAATATTGATTTGAAGTATTGTTTGAAATATTTATAATATATAGATAGTTTGACCTTAAATATGTGTTTAATAAATATCGATTTGAAAATATAATATGAAGATTTTATACAAATATGTGTTTTAATTAAATATTGATTTTTAAGAAATTATAATATACATTTGTTTCCTTTGAATTCTGATCTTGCCTGTCGTTGTCCGTATCGCAGGAGTTTATCTCTTGTCTCACTGTCCCGTTGTCGATCTATGCTTATTCATGTTCGTCTACATCTTGTTATCGTTGCTTTTCTAGCCACGAAAGGTGAGTAATCACTTACGATTAACATTCTTATATTTAGTAAATTTAATTCACATGAAATAACGATTGAAATATGCTGCTAAATTTGAATTGTTAAGTTATTTATTTGTTAAATATGATATGCAATTATTTGCAATTGTTTACTTATGACTTATGACACCATAACCTGTTGTATATGTTATACTTAAATTTGTTACTGATGATATATTATTATCATATTTGTTTTCACTCTGCAAGTTCCCTGTTAGTTTAGAAATCCATATTGGTTGAAACTATACACACCCGAACGATTTTATAGATTAGCAGAAAATCGATATGGGTTGAAATGATAAACCCAAGCGATTTTCATTAATTTTGAAATTTTGGGATTTCTAGTTGAATTGATATAGTATATTAAATTTAAATTGTGGATTGAAATATTTCATTTATAACTTTATTATTTTTAAATATATATAAAATAATATTTAAAATAGATTTATTATTAAGATTTTAATTTAGTATAATTTAATTTAACATAATTAATTTAATTGGTATATAAAATATGTTTATCTCTGGTACGCAGCAAAAACTGCGAACCAGTCAACCGTATAGGTACCCGTTCGAGTCTATTTGTTTCCCATGGGCATTCAATTATCCACCGTAAAATTCCAATAGGCATTTGATATTAATACTTTCTGAAAGTTAACCCATGACCTTCACCATTCCCCTGTTTCAAATTGTGTAGCAGTTTTGTTCATTTATTTAGTTTCTCGGTCTTTTGTTAAATAAAATATATAGGTTCATATTATAATATTGCATTCATTTTAGAACCGACTCCTTTTGCTAACTTACCCATCCCTTCATTGCTTAAATCCAATCGCCTCCTTCAATAAAAAAACAAAAAAAAAGAAAGGTGAAAGGTTATATACATTTGCCTGATTCAAAAACTTTCACTCTTCCCTTTCTTAAATATATTTGCATGTCTGTACGTCATATATTTCTCCTCTTACCTACTTGTTTCCAATACCATGGCCGCCTACAACCAATCTCAACGCCGAGGCCATAACCAAGTCCACCCATCTCTGCACCAACCCACCCTTTCCTTTAGCTCGTCCGCCACCTACCCACGTAAACTCATCTGCCACCAGCCACTCGCGTCCAGAGTCCGGCCATCGACACGCAAGCTATGCCCAACCTGCCATACGCGCTCAGCCACGTTAGCCCCACATAGCAGTTCGCATCCCCTCCTATGCACCTAACCTCCGCTCTCTTACATGATTGCTGGCTTTCTTCCTCATATGGCCTCGACCACTGTTCGCCACTTATCTCTGACCCCACATATCTCCCTCCTCTTTCCACTCAGCTTTCCCACTATATGCAACTGCCTCTCACCACGCCACTGATAGCCCAATAAACCCACGCCTTGGCCTTCTTCGAGACCAGCTCATATTTTGCTCCAATAAGCCTCCACGTGCCCGTCTAGATCCCAAGCACAACCTCCACTTACGCTTGGCTTTCCTCCTCTCCGACTCGTTAGCCACCTCTACTTCACCATGCCCCCATCTCTCCATAACGCAATAACACCATGAATCGATTCCTCGTCCTCCAACACTCTTTCATGCAACAGCTAGCTCCGCTTTGTCAGCATTCATACTTCCAATACCATAGCAGCACGCTGCACCATTGTATGTTATATATGCATTGTTTTTTATATTTGCAATCTCTCCTCTCTTAAAAAAAGAAACAAAAAGTGTGTTTGCTGTAATGGTTGGTGTGCATTCTTCCTCCTGTACAACTCGCGTCCAAACCTCATTTTATTACTGTGACTCAAAGCTGAGCCTTGCACCATTCTCCGTTTGCTTATGTATATTTGTTAAAAAAACAGAAAGTTGGTATTTTAGAAAGTATATTATGTGATTTAAGTCCATATCAGGGAGTAATATATATATATATATATATATATATATGTATGTATGTATGTATGTATGTATGTATTATAATATTTAAAGGATTTATATAAATTTATGTTAATACATTTGAAGTAGATTTTGTGACAATGAATATATGTATATATGTTATAATAATAATAATGTATGTTTATATTTATATAAATGTTAATATTTTGAACCGTATGAATGTATATAATATGTTCATTTATTTTATGGTTTGAAATGGATTTTAGTAATGATTTTAAAACAAATATAGATATTATGTCTACATGTAAACTATGGGACTTATGAAATATTAATTTGAGTATTGTTTGAAAATTTTCTAATATATAGATAGTTTGACCTTAAATATGTGTTTAAGAAATATCGATTTGAAAATATAATATGAAGATTTTATATAAATATGTGTTTTAATTGAAAATTAATTTTTGAGAAATTATAATATATATTTGTTTCCTTTGAATTCTACATCTTGCCTGTCGCTATCCATATCGCAGCAGTTTATCTCTTGTCTCATTTTCCCGTTGTCGATCTATGCTTATTCGTATTCATCTATATCTTGTTATCGTTGCTTTCCTAGCCACGAAAGGTGAGAGATCACTCACGATTGACATTCTTATATTTAGTAAATTTAATTCACATAAAATGACGATTAAAATATGCTGCTAAATTTGAATTATTCAGTTATTTAGTTGTTAAATATGATATGCCATTATTTGCAATTATTTACTTATGACATATGACACCATAACATGTTGTATGTGTTATATTTAAATTTGTTACCGATGATATATGCATGTTGTTGATATGTTATATTATTATGATATTTATTTTCACTCTACAAGTTCCCTGTTAGTTTAAAAATCCCTATGGGTTAAAATGATACATACCCGAATTATTTTATAGATTAGGGGAAAATCGTTATAGGTTGAAACGATAAAGCCAAGCGATTTTCATTGATTTTGATATTTGGGGATTTCGGGTTGAAATGATATATACCCGTATATATTAAATTTAAATTATAGATTGAAATGATAAATATCCGTATCACTTGACCGTAGGACAGAAAACTATATAAGGACACCGTTGGTCTATTTTGAAAAATGATTTTCAAAGTTTTGGAATGAAATATGTGGATTTTAATGAATCTTGATTTTTAAGTATAATATAAAGATATTTTATTTTGTAAAATTTAGATTTTAAATTATAGTTTGGAAATTTTAAATTTATAAGTTAATTTTGAAATATAAATTTTAAGATTTTATTTATAACTTTATTGTTTTTAAAAATATATAAAATAGGATTTAAAATAGATTTATTAATAAGAATTTAATTTAATATAATTTAATTTAATAAAATTTAATTTAATTAGGATATATAAAACATGTTTAAATATTTATCGAAAATTTGTATTAATATTTATAAATAGATTTTGTAATTATTTGTTTTAAATTAAACTTGTAATTTGAAACTTTATTTAAATGTTATTAGAAATGATTAAGTGAATATTTCAAATTTGAATAAAATTAAAGTTGAATTTTTGAAATGTAAATGAAATTTATCGAATTAAGTTATTGTAAATTATTCAAATATTTAGACTTTAAAATCTATTGAAATTGGAGATGGTTTTAAATTTGTAATTCTAACCTGGATTTGAAATCGATATAAATTAAATGGTTTAATGAAATTTGAATTGATTTGTGAAAATTGGAAGGAATAATTCTAATTTAAAACTATTTTCGATATAAACTATTGTAACATCTAAACTATTTTAATCTATAACCTATTTTAAATATAAACTATTTTATTTTATAACTATTTCAGTTTATAAACTATTTTCAATATTTAAAACTGTTTAAGTTGGAACTGTCATGATTCAAAGTGAATATGATTTCTAAAATGATAAGATTTTGAAAGTGATATGATTTCGAAGTGAATATAATTTAAAAAGCGATATGATTTAAATTAATGTGATATTTTGATATAAAGTATGAGCTGTTTCAAACTAAATGACAACGGTATGAAATAAGCGTTTGGTTGTTAAAGAGTCTGGGATCAGATATTGTCATACGCTTTGCCAATACCGAAAACTACTTTAACAACTGTATAAGTGGCGGAGATTCCAAAACGAAGTAGGATGGTTTGGCGACGATTCTATATGACATATTAGGGCTGCCCTGACTCCCATGAGTCAGCTTGATGTGGCTAAAATAGGGGCTATACCGGGCCAACTGAGGTCGCATCTCTGATCGGGCACATTTTTTCGATACCATTCTATTGCTTTGGGATTTGATCGGGTGCACCTTTGATTTAGGAGTGTGTCTCAAGGTGGGCGGTAGTAGCTGCTATGCATTACCACTAGTTCGGGAGTGCAAACTGTTTTCCTACCCTGGCATTGCCTCACGTGCCTTGTCACATGCCTTATCGTACCTTCTATGAGTTTTGTTTGTACCATACCTATGGAGTGCCTTTTGATAGCCCTCCAGTTTATAGAGGAATTACGATACTGTATAGACTATGGGAATATATAAAATGTGTTAAGGGGGATATGGGTAACGCCTTAACACTATTTTAATACTTTACTTTACTGATAGACATATTATAATAGCATATATTACTACATAGTAGATAGTTCCATGGATCCTTACAGGATGGAAATCCCAAACATCTTTTAAGCTACTTGTATTTCAGTTGGCATTTCACTTGCATTGAATTCACTGGTATAAGAATGTTAATCCTGACTCGAGTGTTTTTTGTTTTGCTTTATGCTCGGATTAGACCCAGTGTCACAACATTTGACTCACCTTTGAAGCCGAGAGAATTGCTTGGAATTATCTATTCTACTTTCTAGTTACTTCGGCTATTTCTAGTTGATTATTCAGACTTGTCGTTTGTTTCTGTATTAGAGACTACTCTGTATTTGATACTTCTGTTGTATTTTATTTCAAAACTCTGATGTTTATATGGTAGCTTCATGGACTACTATTTATGTATTTCCACTACTTATTTTCCATATTACTCTGTGTCTGTATGCTGAGTTTTGTCAAATATAAATTAACAATCTGTTGTTTTGAGCAATTCAAGTCTGACATGACTGGATGATTATCGATTTGAATAGTTCGAAATGCCAGGTCGTTGTAGGAACCAACGTTTCTTCTTCATTTTCATTCTTGCACTTCCTTCTTTCATAGCAAAGCCATATATTCCTATCAGAAAAGAAAGAAAAAACGCTTATACCACATACATCCTCCCACCTCTCCCCTTTCCTTCTCCCTCCCGTTTTACCAACCCGCACCTGCAAATCAAAGCCGCCTTCCACCCAGCGATCCTCTGACCCATGCATCCACCCAGCACACACCATTACCCAACATCACCAGACCCGACGTCAAACTCGCAGCCTCCCCCACCTCCAACCAGCCTTCGACCCATTCATCCACCCAGCATACCCCATCACCCAATACCACTGGACCCAACATAAACCCGTAGCCTCACCCCACCTCTAACCAGCCTCCGACCCATGCATCCACCCAACACACTCCATTACCCAACAACGCCGGACCCGACATCAAACTCGCAGCCTCACCCCACCACAGCCTTCGACCCATGCATCCACCCAACACACCTCATCACCCAACACCATAGAACTCGAAATCAAAGCCGTATCCTTACCCCACCTCCGACTTGTCCATCCAGCCAGCACACCCCAGCACCCACCACCGTCGGATCTCGACATCAAACGACAGCCTCACCCCACCTCCGACCAGCCCTACCAACTTACCTTGCTCCGTCCAACCAGTCGACCCAAAGCCCCCTTCACCAGAGCCTCCACCTAACTTCCAACCCGAAGCCAGCCATCTCCTTTCTCCACCAACCCATGCAATAGAGAAAAAAAAAGAGGGGCAAACGTTGTAAAAGAAGAAGAGAAAAAGAAGAAGAAGAAAAAAATGTTGCAAAAGAAGAAAAAAAGAATCTGTAGACGAGCCGAGCCATGCAACAGAGGAAAGAAGAAATAAAAAGAAAGAAAAAAGAAGAAAAGTGCCAACAGGGTTGGCGCAGTTGGTTGATGGTCCGGACTGCGTGATCGATGGTCAAGAGTTCGAGCCCCGAAACTGATAACCCTGTAACAAGTACCCGAAGTATGTGTTTGGCAGGCACATACTTCCCTAGAGTTTACAGGCGAAGCTTGGTTCTCTAGGTAATTCAAAAAAAAAATAAGAAAAGAAAAGAAGAAAAAGGATTCGTGTCACTGCCCGTGTCGCTGTTGGAGCCACCTTTCCAAGTTCGTTGTTCGAGTTGCTATAGTCCATCGCAGCCGCTGTCTTGTTGTGCGAGTGACCGCTTGTCTAGTCTGTGTCGACGCTTCTTCATTTCTGCTTCATATCCATGAAAAGGTGAATGTTTATAAATTCACGACTAGAAATCAATTGCAAGTAAAACCATAAGTTAATAAATAAAATTGTTAATTGGAAAATGATATTGACATTGACATTTGGAAATCATGACTAGTTTGACATTATGATTTATATGGAAATTATGATGATATATGTTTGATTTGAATCTCGATTTCATGTGAAACTCATAGTTATTATTATTTTTATTATCGGTATGTTGATTCATGTTGCATATACCCGTCACCTTCTTGTTGTTATATGAATTGATTGGACATTGAAACTTGAACCGAGATATGGGTTGAAATGATATATACCAAAATTTAGATTACTTGGTCTAGGATATAAATTAATTAATAAACACCGATTGGTCAAATGAAATTTATATTTGGATATTTAAGATTTAAATTTGAGATAAAGAAATGATTGAGAAATTTGACTTGAATTTATAAATCTTAAAATTTTAAGTTTTGAGAATTTAATTTGAATTTATAAATTTGAAATTTAAGTTGAAGTTAATATTAATGTTGGAATTTATAAAAGTTTAAACTAGAAGTTTAAATGAGATATTAGTTGAATTATTTAAATTTTGAAATTTGGTTAAAGTAGTTAGATTGAGTATTAATGATATTTAAAACCGTTACATTGATTAGATGAAATTTAATGGAATTTGTTAATATTGTATATGTAATTAAAAATTTAAATGAATAATTAATTGAATTGAAAATGTGATTTTAATTGATTTCATTGAATTAATATCTAAAGGTTAAGTTGAATTGTTTTAAATTAGGATTTAATGAAAAGCATTAAATTGAGTACTTAAGTGAATTGTTAAATTTAGAAGTTTAATTAAATTTAATATTTAATTAAACATTTATATTTAAATATTTAATTGAATTTGTTAATTTGAATAGTTATTTAAATAGGTTTATTATGTAAAAGTGAAGTAATTATTTAAAATTTGAATATTTAGGTTTAAATCTGAATTCACTCAAGTTTAAGTGAGGAGATTTTATTTGAAATTAAGATACATGTTTGCGCCAAAATTGGTCACAAACCCCAAGTATCGTGAAAGCACCAAACAATGAACGTAAATCAACAATATTCAGGCACAAGTCTCAGATCCAAGCAAGCAACAAACAGCAATCCAGAAATAACAATTAGAAACGTAAGATTTATAGTGGTTCGGCTATCTCCGGCCTACGCCCACTTCAAAGTTTTAACTTTTATTGATGTTCTTTGCTTGTTACAAGGGATTGCAGCAGTTACAATGATTGAATTTCAGCTATAACAGCTATGGAAGGAAATAGAATCGAATCCAGCAGAGTCTGACGTTGAATGGCCAAAAGATCCCTTTTTGTAGGCCTTAGGCGGCTATTTATAGGCGTAGGAGGCTCAGATCTCGCTCAAACTCCGGGAGAATTTTTCTGGCACGTGAGTGGGCCCACGCGACCGACCCCACCAAGTTTCGACTTGATCTGGGATCGATACGAAGTGATTTCGTATCCATCAAAGCTTTATCCAATCGAGCTGAAACTTGGCAGGAACAATCTTTACCTTGTATAGAAGCTTCAGTGAAAATTTCGTTGCATTTGGATCGGTGGATCTTGAGTTATGATCGATTCGAAATTGGGTTTCTGTTGGCTGTCTCCTTAAAATCCATCTGTTCGAATCCATCACTTTCGAATCGATGGAGGCATGTGCACATCGATGACGTGGCGCTACTTCCAAGGCTCGATCCATTCTTCTTGCCGCTTTGACCACTTCTTTCCTGGAGACGTAGGCTCGCATCCATGTTTCATGCTTCGTCCTCGTCCATAACTTCGCAACGGCATGCTCGTATCCATCAATTCGTGTTTCTCTTCGCATCGATTCCAGGAGTACGCTTCACATCGATCATTCACGAATTGATCGAGACGAAACGACCATGAGGGGTTATCGATACGAAGCGGTTGTAATGAAATGGATACGAAGCTTGCCCTTATGATGGATACGAATGAGACCTTACCTTATGGATACGAAGCTGGGTAACCTGATGGATACGAAGTGCTTTGACCAGATGGATTCGAAGAGAGGTTCCCACGATGGATACGAAACGGCGACCAATGCCTCAGTTGATGGATGCGAAGTCACCGAGTCGAACTAGAACCTGACCGATGCGAACTTCACTGAGCCGAACCCATGCCGATCGATATAAATGGTATCGATACGAATGCTATCGATACGAACGGTATCGATACGAACGGTATGGATACGAACACAGTCCCTGATCGATACGAACACGATCGATTCGAATTGGGGCACGAGGATGGATACGAAACCTGAGCTTTTCCCTTCAAATTGCATCCATCATAACTTGAGCATACGAACTCGGATTGACTTAAAACTTGGAAGGTTGGCTCTCTTGGCTTTTCTAGCCATGTCCTGTCAATTACAACTCAATCCGGACACGGACAAAATTCATCGATATCCGTGGTTATCCTGCAATGCATAGTTGATATTCATGACTAGCTATTATTTTTCAGTCAGTTTTTGGTATCTCAGCTTTGTTAAAAGTTGGGTTAACATTTTGCCCCCCAAAACATGCCTTTTGGTAAAAGGTGTGTTTTGATCATTCTCAGATTGAACGTAGTGAGTTCATGTTTTATTCAGAGCTTATAGCATTTTCTATCAAGTCCGTGGCTGTTCGAGGCCAAATCGTTATCAATTTCTTCCAGTGGGAGTTAAGAATGAAGTTTTTCAGTCTCTCCGGACTGTCGTTGGTCACTCCTGACCCTTGCCAAGCCCATCCCAAACTTGGCGATTGAATAGAAAGATCCCATTGCACTCCGGCGTCAACTAGGGCATATAGCGATGTCTTGGTTGTTCTAAACTGATCATAGCCTCTCCGGGCTCTTGCTGGATCCCATCCTGTCACTCTCCGGTGAAGGGGAAGCAGCGTTAAGTGAGTCGATCCTGTCGCTCTCCGGCGAAGCAACTCACTTCTTACACTCTGGTTAAGTGTATTTGAACATTAAGCTATGTCATGGCCTAAATCGTGGGCCGATCACAGCCTCTCCGGGCTCTTATCGAATCCCGATCTAATCACTCTCCGGTGAATGGGAAACGACGTTAAGTGAGTCTATCCTGTCGCTCTCCGACGAAGCAACTCACTTCTTGCACTCCGGACCCCGCCTCTTCGGGTAGGGTCATAAAGCGGTCATTTTCATATTGGTATTCAATATTCATCCTTTAACTTTTCGGTCAAATGTTTATTTTAAGAAATTATAATTTATTTATTTAAATTCAGGTCCTAGATGTTCAATCTCAAACATTAGGAAAAAGCTAAACATTGCCTCTCCGGGCATATTGGTCTATCTCCATCTTAGAGCATGCCTAGGGATCTCTCCGGTTCCCGTACATGAGTAAGTGGAGTAGCCGTTTATTCTGAAAACAAATCTAATGAAATTATTTGTCCGAAGTCCAAATCCTGGACTTGGCCCCTGCCATCTTTAATCAGTTGATGACGAGTCGTGATTCCGATCCAGGATTGTTTCTGTTAGGTGGAGGCGGTAGTCGTTCAGGCCTTACCGCCGTTGTCCATTCTCCGACATATTGTGGCAATCTATCACTCCTAGCATGTTCTTCCACCTCATCTTTTAGGTGACGGCATTCATCTGTAGCGTGCCCATCCAGCTCATGGAATAGGCAATATTTTCCAGTTCTGCGCCCCGCTCAGTGGGATCTCTCCTGGGTGGTTTTCGATAGGGGAGTTGACCCCGAGTTTCACCGTAAATCCTTTCTAGACTTGCTGTCAGATCTGTGTACTGTCTGAATCTAGGCTCTCGGAATTTCTTCCGTTTATCAGGACCATCACGTCCGTCGTCCTGCTTTCTCTTTCTTTGTCCGCTCCGGACTGTTCTCTGGCGGTTCCTTCGCCCTGCACAGCATTTTTTTCTCTCCTTTCGGCCCGTGACTCTTCCAGCCGAATGACTCTTTTAGCTTCATGATAAAACTCTCCGAGATCTTGTGGGGGATCTCTTGCTAAAGAATCTTTGAATTCGGTGCCTTCCCCGACTCCTTCTACTGCCGCCATCAAAATCATCGATGGATCTGGGCGATCTACAGAAGCCACTATTGCATTGAATCGCAATAAGAAATCTTTTATGGACTCTTCGGTCCTTTGCTTGATTGAAGCTAAAGTCATCACGCTCTTGGGTCACATCATGTGGACCCTGAACTGTCTCATGAAGCATTCTACAAGCTCGCCCTATGTTTTGATCGATCCATTCTCTAGCTGCCTAAACCAATGCGCAGCCAAATCTGACAAGTATAGGGGGAAGCATCGAGCCATCACTTCCTCGGATGCCCCCAGCACTTCCATGTGCCTGATGTATCTGGTAATATGCACCGTTGGGCCTGACCTCCCGTCATAAGGATCCAGCGTAGGCAGTTCGAACTTTGGAGGATTCCTTGCATTCTTGATATTTGACTCCGGCTGACTTCTTGTAATCCCCCACTCGACGGTCCCCCTCTCATGATTCGTCGCACTAGACCAATCATTCATTCATCTCCATCTGGGGGTTGCCCCCTTGTCATGTTTCTATCCTGCCCTCCAAGCCTTGAAGGGAACTCCGGTACATACTCTTCATGTGGCTCATTAGCAGTAGCATTGACTCCAGCCTGCTGAGCTTTATCTATGGGTCTTCCAGTGTCTGATCCTGAGGGTCTGCCCCCAAGTCCTTGTTGGTTGCCATCAGGTCCTGCACTACGGTCTTGAACCTGACCTTCATTGGCCTCCGCAGTCCTGACTCCTGATCCTGCACTTGCAGCCGCTGTAGTTGGCCCAAGGTTTTGCACTTTCGCTGCTCTTATCTACTCAAGAAAATTCTGCATCATCTCTTGGTGAGTCTTCATCATGCTTTCGCGTATCGAATTAGCCATAGCTTCCATCTCATCTCTAGTGATGTACATCGAAGCCTGTCCTTCTCCAGCTCCAGAGGATGCTTCTTGGCTTCCTCCCTGTTGGCTCCGATCAGCTCTTTGTCTTGTTTGTGGAGTCATCGTCTCTAAGTCGAGATTCTTCAAGTTCTTAAATCTGAACTCTAAATCTGGTGTAGCGGGTGCTAGTTTCTCAGTGAAAGCACCAAAGTGTTTGCGCCAAAATTGGTCACAAACCCCAAGTATCGTGAAAGCACCAAACAATGAACGTAAATCAACAATATTCAGGCACAAGTCTCAGATCCAAGCAAGCAACAAAAAGCAATCCAGAACTAACAATTAGAAACGTAAGATTTATAGTGGTTCGGCTATCTCCGGCCTATGTCCACTTCAATGTTTTAACTTTTATTGATGTTCTTTGCTGGTTACAAGGGATTGCAGCAGTTACAATGATTAAATTTCGGCTATAACAGCTATGGAAGGAAATAGAATCGAATCCGGCAGAGTCTGGACGTTGAATGGCCAAAAGATCCCTTTTTTGTAGGCTTCAGTGGGCTATTTATAGGCGTAGGAGGCTCAGATCTCGCTCAAACTCCGGGAGACTTTTTTGGCACGTGAGTGGGCCCACGCGACCGACCCCACCAAGTTTCGACTTGATCTGGGATCGATACGAAGTGATTTCGTATCCATCAACGCTTGATCCAATCGAGTTGAAACTTGGCAGGAACAATCTTTACCTTGTATAGAAGCTTCTATGAAAATTTCGTTGCATTTGGATCGGTGGATCTTGAGTTATGATCGATTCGAACTTGGGTTTTCTGTTGGCTGTCTCCTTCGAATCCATCTGTTCGAATTCATCACTTTCGACTCGATGGAGGCGCGTGCACATCGATGACGTGGCGCTACTTCCAAGGCTCGATCCATTCTTCTTGCCGCTTTGACAGCATCTTTCCTAGAGATGTAGGCTCGCATCCATGTTTCATGCTTCGTCCTTATCCATAACTTCACAACGGCATGCTGGTATCCATGAATTCGTGTTTCTCTTCGCATCGATTCCAGGAGTACGCTTCACATCGATCATTCACGAATTGATCGATACGAAACGACCATGAGGGGTTATCGATACGAAGCGGTTGTGATGAAATGGATACGAAGCTTGCCCTTATGATGGATACGAACGAGACCTTACCTGATGGATACGAAGCTAAGTAACCTGATGGATACGAAGTGCTTTGACCGGATGGATTCGAAGAGAGGTTCCCACGATGGATACGAAACGACGACCATTGCCTCAGTTGATGGATGCGAAGTCACCGAGTCGAACTAGAACCTGACCGATGTGAACTTCAATGAGCCGAACCCATGCCGATCGATACGAACGATATCGATACGAGCGGTATCGATACGAACGGTATCGATATGAACACAGTAACTTATCGATACGAACACGGTCGATTCGAATTGGGGCACGAGGATGGATACGAAACCAGAGCTTTTCCCTTCAAATTGCATCATCATAACTTGAGCATACGAACTCGGATTGACTTAAAACTTGGAAGGTTGTCTCTCTTGGCTTTGCTAGCCATGTCTTGTCCATTACAACTCAATCCGGACACGGAAAAAATTCATTGATATCCATGGTTATCCTGCAATGCATAGTTGATATTCATGACTAGCTATTATTGATTTTCAGTCAGTTTTGGGTATCTCAGCTTTGCTAAAAGTTGGGATAACAATACGCTTTGATAAAATAACCAATCGGTGTGTACAATGACATTTGTTTGTTAAAGTGACTGGGGCCTCTTATTGGCATATTCTCTGTCAATATTGAAACCATTTTAACAACTGTGTACTCCAAAACAAAGTGGTCGGTTTTGGTGTACGTTGTTAGATTTGAAGAAAGAGAACGATGATGGATAGCCCCGATATTTGTGTCAAATTTGAAATGACTAAAACAGGACGACTGGACAAGGCCAATGAGGGTCACCACCTATAGTGGACACACTTCTTCGTATTTATATAATTACATCGGTCTTTGTTAATGATCACCCTTCGATTATAGGAGTGTTGGACGCGATGGGCAGCCACTGCGGTGATGCGTTGCCACCAGCTGTACGACTCAAACTGGCAATATCCTACCTTGGGTATTACCTTACGTTCCTTGTCATATGATTATCTTTATACGAGACCGCTAAGAGTCTGGTTTTGTGTTGTCGTATCATGGCGCATCCCTATCTACCAACGTTCTACTGGTTGTGTTATATGAAAATAGTACGATAATACTTAAAACGCATTAAGAGGGATTAATGTAAATCCTTAACGCCAAGAATAATATTAATATTATTGATAGACATTACATATATAGCGTATGCTACTATACATAGATAGTTTGAAGGATACTTAAGATATGGAAAATCTTGTAACATATCTTGAGTTACTTTGTACATTTCACTTGATTTAGACTTACTTACATGAGAACTTCTAGTCTTGACTCGAGTGTATTGTTTCACTTTATGCTCGGGTCAGCATGAGTAGTGTAGTGTGTGAGCAGTGCATATTTTGGTAAGTGAAGACTTAGTCAAAGACTCCACTCTATCCAGTATTAGTTCCTTATTTCATTTTGGTTTATATAGTAGACTTATGTATTTCCAGTAATGTATAATTAAACGCTAAACTCAAATGTATTTTATTCAGTAGCTTCATGAACTACCATGTACATTATTTATTATACTACAAAATTTTGTATTATTCTGCGTCTGTGATTCTGTGTTTTGATTCTTATTAAAATGCCAAATTGATAATCTGTCAAATTTGAACGGTTTGAGTTGGACATGTGTGTTTTATTGTCAACTTAAATTGTTTGAAAAAGACGAGTCGTCACAGTTGGTATCAGAGCTTTGGTTAGTGAATACCTTAGCATGAGGGATAAAACTAATTGGAAATAGTGTTAGTAATGCCCTATAATGTGTAGGATCTTTCTTGTGAGAACATATTTTGAAAATATAAAATGTTTTAAAATCTAATTTATTTTCAAATTTCCTATCAACTTTAATCTACCTTCCTTGTTAGAATTCGTTTGATCAGGATTTCCTTTATTTTTCCATGTTCTAAACCCTCCCTTTACGTTTTAGGATGAGTAACAGAAGGAATGTTTGAGGTCGGGGAGGAGATAACGGCTCCGTACCAGAAGTTGTCGCAACAGTTGCACCAGTCCCGCCAGTTAAGTTCACCACACTTTGCAAAGAGTATACAGAGCTCAGTGGTGCTAAATTCTCAAGGTCCGTAGGTATTATTGTAGCTCAACGGTGGCTTAAGAGCGTGGAAAGAATTTTTACAAGATTTGAGATTTCTGACCCCCAGAAGCGTCAGTTGGCTGCTTGGCAGTTCCAAGAAGCTGCCAAGATTGGTGGGAATCCATTACCAACCACATCGAGGAAGTAAATATCACTTGGGCGCACTTTAGGGAGGTATTTATGACTCAGTGCATGGCTGAAACTGGGAAGTCTCAACT
Organism: Allium cepa; assembly: GCA_030765085.1. NCBI lineage: Eukaryota > Viridiplantae > Streptophyta > Magnoliopsida > Asparagales > Amaryllidaceae > Allium > Allium cepa. The sequence continues at coordinate 69,615,597 of CM060935.1, forward strand.
ATATCGCAACTTTATGGATCTTAAGCAGAGAAGCATGTAATTTTTGGAGTATGAAAGGAAATTTAACGAGCTATCCAAGTTCGAACCAAGTCTAATTGATACTGCACTTAAGAAGAATGAGAAGTTCATAGCTGGCGCTCGTCTAGAATATTATGACCTTTTGACTGCCCATGTTCATGGCACTTTCACTGGTCTTATTGATATGGGACTTAGATATGAAAAATCAAGCTCGAAGGAAGCATCAGTTGTTCACTCCCCAACTTCTCTAGCAACTCTGGCAATTCTAAGATAATAAAGTCGAACTTTCAGTAGCAAAAGAGAAATTGGTAGAACATGAGCAAGATTGGGCGTTCTCAGAGGAACCTCATTGATATATCATCAATCACTTGTTCCAAGTGCAATCAGAATGGTCACTATGCTAATAGTTGCTCGGTTTCTGCAGGAATGTTTGCTCCATCAAATCTAATGACCAGGCTAGACCTTTACCATATTTGCTTGCAGCCTGACCACTTCAAGAAGGATTGTCCCACTTAGAAGAAAGGAACTCCCTCAGGAATCTTTGCAGTTTCTACGTCTACTCCTAAGGATGAAACCACCAACACAACCCTTCAAGGTACTTTCCATACCTTGCCGCCTTTTACTGCTCATGATTTGTTTGACACTGGTGCATCCTATAGTTTTATATCTGCTAATTTATGTGGCAAGATCAACCGTATTTTGAAACCTGAACCAACATCTTAACCTTATGTGTATCAAATCATATTGGGGTCCTGCAAATCTTGGTATGATTTGTAAAAGGGCCAGACTCTTTAAAAATGACCAACACCATTTTACATGGGACTTTTATGTTCTTGGTTTCACAGGGTTCGATATTTTGTTAGGCATTAATTGGATAATGTAACAGCCCGCCTTTTCGCACGCTTTAAATCGACACACTTGCCAATTCAAAACGTTCAGAAGGGCGGATTGTTATGGGGTAAATAAGAAAAATACGAGAAAGAAATAAAACAAAACAGAATCTCACAGCGGAAGGATAAAATATAATAATCAAATATACAGTTTACAAAGCTGTTTTAAAATATTCGATTATACTTATACAACATACATCAGAGTTACACATACCATATACCAATGCAGCGGAATAATACGAGTGTAGTGGAATATAATAAATAATAACAATAGAAATCTCCATCTTCGTCCTCCAGAGCTAAAGGCTTCAATCTTGAAACGCTCGGACTGACCCGAGCGAATTGAAAAGACAAAACAGATGCTCGGGATTTACATCTCCTAAGGATCCGTTAAACTATTTACTATGTAGTATATTTCGCTATTATAATAGTGTCTAATTGTAAAATAAACGTACTTCTAAATAGCGTTAAGAGGTTACCCATATAGCCCTTAACACAAAATATATTCCCATAGTTTATACAGTACCGTAATCTCCCCCGTACTGGGCGTCGTCAGAGGGCACTCCATAGGTATTGTACAAAGCCAAAATCGTATAAGGCGCGGTAGGGTAGGTGACACGGCACAACTAGACAATGCCAGGGTAGATATACCAATTACGCTTCTGGGTCGGTGGTAACGCATAGCCGCAGCTACCGCCCACCTCGAGCCACACTCACAAATCAAAGAAATCATAAGTGGCCACCGAATAAACCAAAGTCAGAGTAGAATATCGAAAGGATGTGTCCGATCAAAGGTGCTACCTCAATTAACCCGTCGATCGCTCCTGTTTTAGCCACCTTATGCCAACTCACGGGAGTTGGGTCTACGTATTTACCTCAAAGGAAATGCCACCACCATCCTACTTCATTCTGGAATCTCCACCGTGTACACGGTTGTTTAAGTGGTTTTCGGAGTTGGTAGAGAGTATGACAACTTCCGATCCCGGTCTCTTCAACAACCAAACGTTATTATAACACCGCGGTTATTTCAAAATAATTTATACCTTTAAAAACCAGAATAAAATATTCATTTCAAAACTATATAAATACGATATCATTTATATTTTAAAGACCCAAATCAATATGATATCACTCTTATTTCAAATATATCTTTTCCAAAAATCATATCCTTTTCAAAACTATATACCTTGAAACCATAGTTTGAAACATAACTTTTAATACTTAATGGTTCAAATACTATATTACTTTATAAAATAAACAGCTTCTTTAAATTTCACAATAAATTCCCAATATCAATTAGAACCTCCAAATAAACCATTTTAATTCCCATATATTTCAAAGCTTAAATACTCTAAATTTCAAAACTGAAATTTTTATAGTTCATATATTTCAATCTTTAAATATTCCACTATTTCAAAATGGATTCTTTGATAATTTAATATATATCAAATCCACTTCCTATTATTTAAATTTGAAATGTTTACTGAATAAAACAAATATTATTTAAGTAAAACCTTTAAACTTCAATAACAGGATATTCTTTTAATTAAATTAACTTGATAATATTCTTTAAATCAATTGGATATTCATTTAAATTCTCAAATCAAAAATCAAGTTATACAATCATACCCATTAAATCTTAATTTCTTTACATTTCAAAACAAATTTTTCGAAGATAATTCTTAAATACTTTAATTCAAATCATATTCACATTTATCTTCAACCTTACTTTTATTTGAGTTATTATAAACTCTATATACAATAGAATTTCAAATATATTCTTAACCATATTATATAAATGAAATCAACTTCATTATTTAGCTTATTTCAAAATTCGAAACAAATTTATACATTGCTAAATTCAAGAATTTTTACTATATATATAGCAAAATTTATATTAATTAAACCATATTCTTTCCAAAACCATAGAAAATCATTTCAAAATATTTTATATATATACCGCGGTGCCTGTATATAATTTTCTATCCTATGGTCAAGTGATACGAATATTTATCATTTCAATCCGCAATTTAAAAATAAAATGCGGTTGTATATCATTTCAAACCGCAATCCTGAATGAAATGAAATGCATGATAACTTGCAGTTTATACAATATAAATACAGCATCCACTCATCCATCATATTAATCATCAAACATTTATCAATTTATCATCCAATTCAAACAATCACATAAATAAATAATAATTAATTACTGACAGTTAATTTTTCAATAATGAATTAAATAAATGTTTGACTGTAGTTTATATGCAATAATAAATAAATTTAACAAGCAGTTTATATGCAAAAATAAATTTACTAAAATTTTAATTGGCAGTTATATGCAAAAAAAATGAATTAAATAAGAAGTAAATTATATGAATGCAAATTAACTGAGATAATGATGAAATATATGCCAAACAGCTATAAATAAATTTCTAAACACATCATAAATCAATTTAACAAACATAAGAAATTTTACAAATTGTGAGTGGGTTTAAACACTCACCTTTTGAATTTAAATTGAATTTAAATCCAATTTAAACCCAAAATTTGACCAGCCTCAGAATCTATCCAAACCAGCTCCAAAACGTCCGTAATTCTAATACGATCCCAGAAAAACAAACCGCGCATGAATCCGAGCTCGTATGAAAAAGTTAGAAAAATTAGAAGATTGAAAAATTCTGGTCCTGAGTCGACTTGGGGTTCAACTTCGGTCCACCGCCTCAATTCCCCGGTGCTTGCTTGGAGTTTTTGCCAAAACAACCCGGAGCGACCCGAGTAACTTTCTTCCTAACCCGAAGTAGATGAAGCGTTTTTGCCTCTGAAACTCGAAGCACGACCAGAAGTTGCAGCAGATCCGCAAATTTTTTTGTTTTTAAATTGAAATTTGATTTGGAAGATTAGGGTTTGCAGTGGAATAAGGAAGAGCATACGTTCAGAATGAGGAATAAGCAATGACCTAGGGTATATAACCACATATACATAGGCAAACAGAATAGAAAGAATGAGCTAGGTTGGATTTGGGTTTTGAACGATAATTGACCCGAAAAGCCCGTTTCGATTCCGAAACGGAAAAAGGTCAACCCATATATCAAACTATATGTTTGAAAATATTTTAAACGCGATGGAAAAAGTTTCACGTCCAAATTCCATCGTATGAAGAAGTTATGCTAAATTCAAAATTTTCAAATTGATTTCAATTGATTTAAATTGCATAAATTTCAAGGCGTTTCGAGTCTGTACGATCAAACGACAAGTCCGATCACTACGAAACTTGAAACCCTATAATATTTCACCGTTACGGATCCGATGAAACTTGTTTCGTCGAAATCCGAGTTAGTTGCCAAAATGGCTATTTTTCCATTAATTAAATAAGTAAATTAATTAATTAAATCCAATCTTTAAATTTCAATCTTATAATTGAAAATTTTATCACTTTTATATTTCTTAATCATTTACAAAAATTTAAACAAGTTTGGATGCAATTTAAAAGTTGATAACTCTATCAATTGCAATGTTAATTTCTCTAATTATAGTTTTTATTTCGTTTACTCAAAATAATCTCTTTATTATAAATTGAATCCAAATTAATTTTAATAAATTCCAATTAAACCAATTAGATCCAATTCCAATCCCTTAATTGAGTCTATTATTACTCTATGCCATAGTTAACACTTATCTCACATTTCATTCCACTAATATATTCAAATTTCATTTTCATTTCAATTAGCGTGATAAATTAATTTCATTTATAATAAATTCATTTACACATTAATTAGTTTCCAAATAAATTGATTGGTTCAATTCAACTCTTCTATTAAGTCTATTATTAATCTATAACTTAGTTACCTTTTTGTCTTATATTCCAATACAATATATATCCCTATTTATCTTACTTTGTATTAAAGGCTATGTTTTCAAAATGTGAAATATTGTTAATTACCCATATAAATTAAGGTTTTAAACCAATATATAAATTTAGCTTAATTCCCTTCCTTTCCCAATTTATTACTTATGAAAAATTTCACGTTTTCTATTTATTTATTACATACACTATTCGTAAATTTACAATTTCCATTATTACATTTACGCCTTCCGTTATTATATTAATAATCACCAAGTAACGTTTATTATCAACTATAAATATTATAACCACTTACGGACATTGATTTTATAAATTTACTATTTATTACATATTCTTCATCAGTTAATATAATTTTGAATTCCTTGCCCAGTTTACTAATTTCAATCAATCCTAACTTTACCATCTATTTCAATTAATAGGGTGTGCACTAATTTAGTTATTGCGTTAATTCTTATTAATATAACATTAAGACTCATTTAATTCCAATTAATTCACATTTTAATTATTAAACCAAATAAATTGACATTTTATGGATATAATTCACAATGAATTATCAAATTACAGTTTATCCCTTATTATTCCATCAATTAATTGTAACTTTGAATTTATTCCCTTTTACGGATTTCAAATCAATTACAACTTTACAATTTTTCCAGGTAATGGGTATTCCATATTCAATGCTAATTTTATTTTATTACGTTAATATACGCCCATTTACATTTAATTTGAATGAATATTATGTTTTTAAATGTGTACTTCTATCCATTTAACACATTAATTAAGGTTTTTAAATACTTTACATTCTATAAAATTTTCAACTTTAAAATTTTCATTCTATTAATTTCTTTACGTACTCTACGTATTAATTAATTAACATAATTTGAACTTTATTTCAAATAAATTCATTGACAAAGAAATTAGGTAATTTATAATGGTTGTACCCTTAACTTTATTTCCAAATATCGTAATACCTAATTTCCTTTAATTGCAATTTGATTTCCAAATCTTATGCAACATACTGAAGAAATAAATACATATATTAATTGATTCGTTTTTCTCATTCATTACTTTAATATATCCCTTTTAACAAATCCTAACCATTGTCTTAACATTTCACACAAATGTAACATTTAATTACATTTATTAAATTCAATATTCGCATTTATTTCCATAATTTACTGATTGCATTCACTTATATTCTATCCTTTTACTTTACTTTTTACTTCTTACAATCTTTTTCTTTTATTCATTGGTTTAGATGTTTATTTTAATTATTCCTTTATTACTTACAAATCTTATTTCATTCATGAATGTCATCATTTATCAATTATTTCATAATTTCATTTATTAATATTCATGTTTAATTCAATTTCTTTGCACATTGATTCATTTACTAAAGTTTACAATCATATATTACTTACCTTCTTATTATATTAAATTAGTAGCATTTCAATTATACTTCTGATTATACATTTTATTAGTTAATTCAATATTCCCGTTTGTTTCTTTTATTAAACTTGTAACCAAGTATGACAAATTTCATAATTTCAATTGATTGCACTTACATTTTGAATTTGTAAATCTAAATTTCAATTGCTATATTTAAATTTCTAACATTTGCTTCATCATAACTTCTAAGATTTTTATTTCTTCCTAAATTTAATTGTAAAATTTAAATTAAACTAATAGATTTATTAATCAAAATTTACGGGTCGTTACACTCTTCCCCACTCAAAACTTTTCGTCCCCGAAAAGGAAAAGAAGGGAAAAGAAGAACTTATAAATTAATATCTATTATGCAAATCATTATATTTATAATAATAAATTTACAGAATAGGATAATTTAAATAATATATAGATTTATAGACATTTAAATCTTTTATATTCAATTTAATACGGTTTGGAAAACATTTTCATAATATTTTATAAGTCTAAAATTTACGAAAAAATTCGGTAGAGTCTCCTTGGTACGGAGAGGCTCGGGAGAAAATAATATCAAAATAACAATATATAACATATACTTTTCCAAAATAATATATCCTAACGTGGGAAAAATAATAAAATAATGCTATAAACCGAAATCCGAAAAACGTACCTATTGGTCGGGCAATTTACGCTTATATTACGGAGCCAACTGCAGTAGCAATTGCTTCCATAACCTGCACTTCACTTATATAATCCAATTAAAGTTACGATTATATAAAATGAAATATTAAAAACGGTTTCAACCACAAACATCCAATTCAATACAAATAACCATCAATAAACAAAATCAATACAACAACAAACACTTGCAACAAGGCATACGTCCATAAAACAATCATTCATTCATATCAAACACAACAAATAGTTGTTCAGGTTCAAACTTTAAATTGTACAAAATGAAAAATAAACTACTTAACTCATCATTTACTCAACAGTCTTAGATGAAACTAAATAGATTATTTATTCATCCAAATAATTTTAAATTTCCTTACCCAAGAAATCATAAACCACAAACAACAACAACGATTAGTTTATTCTTATTAATTGTATTCATTTTCATGTATTGCCTACAATTATTCATTTCATTTATTCAGGTCAATGTAAGTTTCTTTTTATTGCATTACATTTATGCATTTCTCAATTTCATTCATCTATTTAATGCTTACATTTCTATTATATTTAATTATAGTAACATTTTAATTACACTTAAATTTATAACTTTATAACATCAATTCTCATAAATAAAGAATTTCATTAATTACTTTCATTACCTCAAGTTAATTACCGGTATAATATCTATTATATTTTCTTATTAACATTTTCAACTTTTAATATTTGGTAAGTTAAAAATATGCTTTTTAAGAATGTAATTGAAAGTTATACAAGTTTCCTCAATTCTTTTAATTAATTAATGTTCGGTAATTATATCCTTTGTTTTATAAGTTACAATTTCAACTTTCTTGTTATTTCATTTATAACCTATCCTTTAATTTCTTTTTTTTAATTTATAACTTAGCATTAATCTCTTATTTCCTTTAGAGGTTTCAATTTTTTTTCACTTACGTTCAAATTCACTACAATAACTGAAACTATTAATCAATGGAAACTTAAGAACTTAAATACCGGATTAATTTCAAATCATTTTAAAATAATAGATAAATGTATACTTACAATTTATATCCAATTATATTTAATACAATTAAAATGTATATTTATTTATCAAAATAAATCTGTAGTAAAACTACTACAGTGGCCCTCCCAATTCGAAACTCGAAAATGATAACGATGATGCGTGCACTCATCACCGAAATTATTTTCCAGTGACAGAGAGGAGAGTACAAAATTTATTTCCTTTTCAAATTTCCCTTTTTTTAAAAAACATTTCTTTAAAATTATAATGAAATATTAATATCAAAAAATACTTCTAAAATATTCCTATTATATTCCAAAATCATTTGAAAGAAAGTTTCAAAACCCCGGAACTTAAGTTCTAAATTTCCCATTTTCATTTATTTTATTTTCAATCTTATTTCAACTATTATTTATAAATTTCCATTACCTAACAACCAATACATTGCAACCAAATATATATATATATATCATTTAATTTTTTTTTGATATATAGAAAATATAATAGGCAAAATTATTTCATTCACCTATATTAAAACCAAATATTATGTCGGTCTGTCCTATTAAGTGTTTAAAAATCCCTATTGATGTTACAGCGTCCCATGCACCAGCCAGAATTTATAAATACAAAACGAAACAGATTAACACAATATTAAAACCTTTTATAACACTAAAAAATACGCTCTCTCATATATATACACTCAGCGACTCCCATAGGGTATTACTACTCTATTAGTAAAGAGTCAGACCCCACAAAGATAAGGTTTGTCGCTAAACCAAAGCTCTGATACCACATTGTAACAGCCCGCCTTTTCGCACGCTTTAAATCGACACACGTGCCAATTCAGACTGAAGGGCGGGTTGTTATGGGGTAAATAAGAAAAAAAACGAGAAAGAAATAAAACAAAACAGAATCTCACAGCGGAAGGATAAAATATAATAATCAAATATACAGTTTATAAAGCTGTTTTAAAATATTCGATTATACTTATACAACATACATCAGAGTTACACATACCATATACCAATGCAGCGGAACAATATGAGTGTAGTGGAATATAATAAATAATAACAATAGAAATCTCCATCTTCGTCCTCCCGAGCTAAAGTCTTCAATCCTGAAACGCTCGGACTGAACCGAGCGAACTGAAAAGACAAAACACTTGAGTCAGAACTAAAAGATCTTATGTAAGTTAAATCAACTTGAATAAATATGAGTGCAGTAACTTAAGAGATGCTCGGGATTTACATCTCCTAAGGATCCGTTAAACTATTTACTATGTAGTATATTTCGCTATTATAATAGTGTCTAATTATAAAATAAACTTACTTTTAAATAGCGTTAAGGGGTTACCCATATAGCCCTTAACACAAAATATATTCCCATAGTCCATACAGTACCGTAATCTCCCCCGTACTGGGTGTCGTCAGAGGGTACTCCATAGGTATGGTACAAAGCCAAAATTGTATAAGGCGCGCTAGGGTAGGTGATAAGACAAAACTAGGCAATGCCAGGGTAGATATACCAATTACGCTTCCGGGTCGGTGCTAACGCATAGCCGCAGCTACCGCCCACCTCAAGCCACACCCCCAAATCAAAGAAATCAAAAGTGGCCACCGAATAAACCGAAGTCATAGTAGAATATCGAAGGGATGTGTCCGATCAGATGTGCTACCTCAATTAACCCATCGATCGCTCCTGTTTTAGCCACCTTATGCCAACTCACGGGAGTTGGGTCTACGTATTTACCTCAAAGGAAACGCCACCACCATCCTACTTCATTCTGCAATCTCCACCGCATACACGGTTGTTTAAGTGGTTTTTGGAGTTGGCAGAGAGTATGACAACTTCCGATCCCGGTCTCTTCAACAACCAAATGTTATTATAACACCGCGGTTATTTCAAAATAATTTATACCTTTAAAAACCAGGATAAAATATTCATTTCAAAACTATATAAATACGATATCATTTATATTTTAAAGACCCAAATCAATATGATATCACTTTTATTTCAAATATATCTTTTCCAAAAATCGTAGCCTTTTCAAAACTATATACCTCGAAACCATAACTTTGAAACATAACTTTTAATACTTAATGGTTCAAATACTATATTACTTTATAAAATAAATAGCTTCTTTAAATTTCACAATAAATTCCCAATATCAATTAGAACCTCCAAATAAACCATTTTAATTCCCATATATTTCAAAGCTTAAATATTCTAAATTTCAAAACTGAAATTTTTATAGTTCATATATTTCAATCTTTAAATATTCCACTATTTCAAAATGGATTCTTTGATAATTTAATATATATCAAATCCAATTCCTATTATTTAAATTTGAAATGTTTACCGAATAAAACAAATATTATTTAAGTAAAACCCTTAAACTTCAATAACAGGATATTCTTTTAATTAAATTAACTTGATAATATTCTTTAAATCAATTGGATATTCATTTAAATTCTCAAATCAAAAATCAAGTTATACAATCATACCCTTTAAATCTAAATTTGTTTACATTTCAAACAAATTTTTCGTAGATAATTCTTAAATACTTTAATTCAAATCATATGCACATTTATCTTCAACCTTACTTTTATTTGAGTTATTATAAACTCTATATACAATAGAATTTCAAATATATTCTTAACCATATTATATAAATGAAATCAACTTCATTATTTAGCTTATTTCAAAATTCGAAATAAATTTATACATAGCTAAATTCAAGAATTTTTACTATATATATAGCAAAATTTAATATTTATTAAACTGTATTCTGTCCAAAACCATAGAAAATCATTTCAAAATATTTTATATATATACCCGGTGCCTGTATATAATCTTCTATCCTATGGTCAAGTGATACGAATATTTATCATTTCAATCCGCAATTTAAAAATAAAATGCGGTTGTATATCATTTCAAACCGCAATCTCGAATGAAATGAAATGCATGATAACTTTCAGTTTATACAATATAAATACAACATCCACTCATCCATCATATCAATCATCAAACATTTATCAATTTATCATCCAATTCAAACAATCACATAAATAAATAATAATTAATTACCGACAGTTAATTTTTCAACAATAAATTAAATAACTGTATGACTGTAGTCTATATGCAATAATAAATAAATTTAACTAGCAGTTTATATGAAAAATAAATTTACTAAAATTTTAATTGGCAGTTATATGCAAAAAAAATTGAATTAAATAACAAGTAAATTATATGAATGCAAATTAACTGAGATAATGATGAAATATATGCCAAACAGCTATAAAGAAATTTCTAAACACGTCATAAATCAATTTAACAAACATAAGAAATTTTAGAAATTGTGAGTGGGTTAAAACACTCACCTTTTGAATTTAAATTGAATTTAAATCCAATTTAAACCCAAAATTTGACCAGTCTCAGAATCAATCCAAACCAACGCCAAAATGTCCGTAATTCTAATATGATCCCAGCAAAACAAACCACGCATGAATCCGAGCTCGTATGAAAAAGTTAGAAAAATTAGAAGATTGGAAAATTCTGGTCCTGAGTCGACTTCGGGTTCAACTTCGGTCCACTGCCTCAATTCCCCGGTGCTTGCTTGGAGTTTTTGCCAAAACGACTTGGAATGACCCGAGTAACTTTCTTCCTAACCCGAAGTAGATGCAGCGTTTTTGCCTCTGAAACTCGAAGCGCGACCATAAGTTGCAACAGATCCGCAATTTTTTTTAATTGAAATTTGATTGGGAAGATTTGGGTTTGCAGTGGAATGAGGAAGAGCATACGTTCAGAATGAGGAACAAGTAATGACCTAGGGTTTATAACCACATATATATAGGCAAACAAAATAGAAAGAATGGGCTAGGTTGGATTTGGGTTTTGAACGATAATTGACCCAAAAAGCCCGTTTCGATTCAGAAACGGAAAAGGGTCAACCCATATATCAAAATATATGTTTAAAAATATTTTAAACGCGACGGAAAAAGTTTCACATCCAAATTCCATCGTATGAAGAAGTTATGCTAAATTCAAATTTTCCAATTTGATTTCAATTGATTTAAATTGCATAAACTTCAAGATGTTTCGAGTCCGTACGATCAAATGACAAGTCCGATCACTACAAAACTTGAAACCCTACAATAATTCACCGTTACGGATCCGGTGAAACTTGTTTCGTCAAAATCCGAGTTAGTTGCCAAAATAGCTATTTTTCCATTAATTAAATAAATAAGTAAATTAATTAATTAAATCCAATCTTTAAATTTCAATCTTATAATTGAAAATTTTATCATTTTTATATTTCTTAATCATTTCCAAAAATTTAAACAAGTTTAGATGTAATTTAAAAGTTGATAACTCTATCAATTGCAGTGTTAATTTCTCTAATTATAGTTTTTATTTCGTTTACTCAAAATAATCTCTTTATTATAAATTGAATCCAAATTAATTTTAATAAATTCCAATTAAACTGATTAGATTCAATTCCAATCCCTTAATTGAGTCTATTATTACTCTATGCCATAGTTAACACTTGTCTCACATTTCATTCCACTAATATATTCAAATTTCATTTTCATTTCAATTAGCATGGTAAATTAATTACATTTATAATAAATTCATTTACACATTAATTAGTTTCCAAATAAATTGATTGGTTCAATTCAACTCTTTTATTAAGTCTATTATTAATCTACAACTTAGTTACCTTTTTGTCTTATATTCCAATACAATATACACCCCTATTTATCTTACTTTGTAGTAAAGGCTATGTTTTCAAAATGTGAATTGTTAATTAACCACATAAATTAAAGTTTTAAACCAATATATAAATTTAGCTTAATTCCTTTCCTTTCCCAATTTATTACTTATGAAAAATTTCACGTTTTCTATTTATTTATTACATACACTATTCGTAAATTTACAATTCCCATTATTCCATTATTACATTTACGCCTTCCGTTATTATATTAATAATCACCAAGTAACGTTTATTATCAACTATAAATATTATAACCACTTACAGACATTGATTTTATAAATTTACTATTTATTACGTATTCTTCATCAGTTAACATAATTTTGAATTCCTGGCCCAATTTTCTAATTTCAACCAATCCTAACTTTACCATCTATTTGAATTAATAGGGTGTGCACTAATTTAGTTATTGTGTTAATTCTTATTAATATAACATTAAGGCTCATTTAATTCCAATTGATTCACATTTTAATTATTAAACCAAATAAATTAACATTTTATGGATATAATTCACATTGAATTATCAAATTACAGTTTATCCCTTATTATTCCATCAATTAATTGTAACTTTGAATTTATTCCCATTTACAGATTTCAAATCAATTACAACTTTACGATTTTTCCAGGTAATTGGTATTCCATATTCAATGCTAATTTTATTTATTACGTTAATATACGCCTATTTACATTTAATTTGAATGAATATTATGTTTTTAAATGTGTACTTCTATCCATTTAACATATTAATTAAGGTTTTTGAATACTTTACATTCTATAAAATTTTCAACATTAAAATTTCCATTCTATTAATTTCTTTACATACTCTACGTATTAATTAATTAACATAATTTGAACTTTATTTCAAATAAATTCATTGACGGATAAATTAGGTAATTTAAATAGTTGTACCCTTAACTTTATTTCCAAATATCGTTCTACCTAATTTCCTTTAATTGCAATTTGATTTCCAAATCATATGCAACATACTAAAGAAATAAATACATATATTAATTGATTCGTTTTTCTCATTCATTACTTTAATATATCCCTTTTAACAACTCCTAACCATTGTCTTAACATTTCACACAAATGTAACATTTAATTACATTTATTACAATTCAATGTTGGCATTTATTTCCATAATTTACTGATTGCATTCTCTTATATTCTATCCTTATACTTTACTTTTACTTCTTACAACCTTTTTCTTTTATTCATTGGTTTAGATGTTTATTTTAATTATTCCTTTATTACTTATAAATCTTATTTCATTCATGTATGCCATCATTTATCAATTATTACATAATTTCATTTATTAATATTCATGTTTAATTCAATTTCTTTGCATATTGATTCATTTACTAAAGTTTACAATCATATATTACTTACCTTCTTGTTATATTAAATTAGTAGCATTTCAATTATACTTTTGATTATACATTTCATTAGTTAATTCAATATTCCCGTTTGTTTCTTTTATTAAACTTATAACCAAGTATGAAATTTCATAATTTCAATTGATTGCACTTACATTTTGAATTCGTAAATCTAAATTTCAATTGCTATATTTAAATTTCTAACATTTGCTTCATCATAACTTCTAAGATTTTTATTTCTTCCTAAATTTAATTGTAAAATTTAAATTAAACTAACAAATTTATTAATCAAAATTTACGGGTCGTTACAGATAACAACATTTGATGCTCAAATCCCTAGCAAATCTCGATTAATTTTTTTAGTAGATGATGGTCGAAATCGCTTGGTAGTAGAGTGTAAAATTCCTTTAGATTTTGCCGGGAGCTTTGTTCTCTCTTGAGTCATGTCTGAGTGATCTTACTATTACTCCTATTGTCCAGCACTTCCCAGATGTTTTCGATGAAGTAAATTATTTGCCACCTCAGCGTGAAATCGAATTCCGAATTGATCTTATTCCAGAAGCTAGGCCTGTCATACTTGCTTCAAGAAGAATAGCACCAAAAGAGAAATTTGAATTTAGGGCCCAAATCAAAGATTTATTCTCTAAAGGTCTGATTCGTCTAGTCATTCAAAATGGGGCACGGAAGTGGTATTTGTTACTAAGTTTGATGGTTCTCTAAGAATGCGCGTAGATTATAGAGAGCTGATTAAGCTTACTTACAAAAACAGATATCCACTGTCTCGTATTAACGACATGTTTGACCAACTGCATGGAGCAAAGGTATTTTCTCAGATTACCTTGCCACGAGTTTTCACCAGCTCAGAATTGCGGAAGATAGCATTCCCAAAATCGCTTTCCAAACTGAAGATGGATTCTACAAATGGTTAGTTATGCCTTTTGGTTTAACTAATTCCCCAACTTACTTTGTCGATCTCATGAACAGAGTATTCTGGGAGGTTCTAAACAAATTTGTTCTAGTTTTCGTTGACGATGTTTTAGTCTTTTCTAAGCTAGAAGAGAGCAGGATGGGCACCTTAAATTTGTTCTTGAAACTCTGAGAAGTCATCAGTTGAAAGCTAAATTTTATAAATGCCACTTCTAGCATGAAGAAGTCAAATTTCTTGGGCACTGGTTTTTGAAAATGGGATTTCTGTCAATCCAGCTAAGATTGACATAATCAATGATTGGGAAACTCCTAAAACTCCTACAGATGCACGCAGTTTCCTAGGCTCAGCTGGTTATTACATGAGATTTATCTAGAATTTTGCTCGAATTTCTTCACCACTTACAGTCTTGACTAAAAGGAATGTTAAATTTGTTTGAAGTGAAACGTGTAGGGAAGCATTTGATGAACTAAAGCGCCAGCTAACCTCTGCCCTTGTTCTCAGTGTTTCGAATGGAAGTGAAGGGTTAGTTGTTTATACAGATGTTTGCCGAGAAGGATTAGGTGCTGTTTTGATGCAACATGGTAAAGTTATTGCTTATGTTGGTCGTCAGTTGAAGACTCATAAGGTTAATTATGCAGCTCATGAACTCGAGTTACTTGTCGTGGTATTTGCTCTGAAATTATGGAGGCATCATCTTCTAGGAGCGAAATTTAAACTCTTTACGGACCACAATTTGCTAAATTACCCATAAGGATCTAAACAAAAGACAAGTTAGATGGCTCGAGTTCTTAGCATCATATGACCTCGACATCAACTATACTCCTAGAAAGGCTAATGTTGTGGCCGACGCTCTGAGTAAGAGAAAAGCCATGTTATGTCAACTTGTTGCTTCTCCAGCTCTTATGAATCGCATCGCCGCTAACCAAGATGCGGATCAACTGCTTAGGCATATAAAAGGAAATGTATTTAGCCGAAAGGAAGGTATCCAAGATGATTGGGACGCACAAATCGATAGAGATGGAATTCTGAGGATTAACAATAGAATTTGTGTTCCGGATGCAGATGGTTTGAGATTGGAAGTGCTTAGGGAAAATCTTCAGTCCAGACTCTCTATTCATCCAGGGACGACGAAGATGTTTTAGAATATGAAGAAGTTGTATTGGTGAGGGGTATGAAGAGAGATATTTCTATACACGTCAATAGATGTGCCACTTGCTAGTAGGTCAAAGCTGATCATCAAAAGGCAGCAGGATTACTGCAGCCTCTAGAGATTCCGAACTGGAAATGTGGTCAGATTTCTATGGATTTTATCAATGGATTGCCAAGGACCAGAAGAAGAATAAGAGCATCTGGGTTATTATCGATAGATTGACACAAGGTCGGAACCGTCCCTTACAAGATAATCCCGAATAAGTCAACCCCGCAGTTTCCACGAATAATTGCCCACATAGCCGAATAAAAAGGAACCTCTAGACAGGGGAAATCTTATCCTACTTGGATGCTACACACTTAGCCTTGCTGCACCTCCTTTGTGTAACGATCCTGAATTTTGAACAATTTAAATTGAAAATATTTAATTAATTTTAAATATTTGAATGATGATTTAAATTGAATTCCCAATGCTATATAAAACATTTCTATGTTTTGGCGATTAAATTTTTAAAATTTAATCTATTGGATGTTGAATAAAAAATTAAATTTGACTTTGGAGTTTGAAATTGAATATTAAATTTGTATATAAGATTCGAACTAATGACTTAGAAAGATAATTTGGATTTAAGAATTATTATTTATGTAAATTTATAAATTGATGGATAATTTTAAATGGCATTTTTCTTTAACTTGAAACAGAAAGGAATAAAATAATTATACAAAACAAATTGAATTTAAAATGATAATAAAATAGAATAAAAGAAAAAGAAAGATTGCAAAAATCTTTGGTTCACATTTCTATCATCTCAGCCGAAGTAAAAGATTTCAAAATCTCTAGTACACTGTTATGTATCCTCTCTCTGCAAAATCGCGTACCTTCAGCCACCCTACTCTGTACGCTTGCCATCGCGCACGCTGTCTCTTCTTTTTATTTTCGCCCTCCCTCCATCATTTCAGATTTCATACGAAAAAATAATAATAAAGAAACGAAAGAAACAATAATGGCGGCCACAAATCCTTGTTCGTTCCTCTTTGCAAAAAAAAAAATTGGGCTTTTCAAAATCGGAGTGCCACGATTTCGCTCGTCTTCACAAACTAGGGGTTCCTCGTGTTCATCTTTGCTTCTCTGAGTTCGTCGCCACTCCAAAACTCGGTGAGTGATTTCTTATCCCTCACATCTAACTCCACTCTGATGATTTTTAGCTTGTTAAAATTTGCCATTTGCGCTGTTTGATTTCGTGATATTCTGGGTTTTGATGATTTTTGATCTGTTCGATCTCCTTGGTCATTTGTGTTGATTTGCATTATGCTCCGGTCAGTAGACATTGATTTTTTTGACCTGTGGCAGTTGTTCATGGTTGCAACTGCAGTTTCATCGTGATTTTGATACTTGTTGATTACTGTTTTTTTTAATGATTTTTGACTAGGTTTGGTTTCGTGACCACCTCGGCTTTGAATTAATGCTAAACTATGATTTTTATAAAAATAAAAATAAAAAAAGGGGCAGTGAAATTTCATACATCCTCTAGTTTGCAAATTTTCAGGCTATGCCTTCATTTTACTGTGAGCAAATCTTCTTTTTAAACTAGACTTCTTTGATTCTTTTACCTGTGAGTAACATTTAATTTAAAAAGCCTCAGTATGGATCTATTTGCTTGTTGATAAGTATGTATTGTATATATATATATATAAATGAGATCTGCAGTGTAAACATATGAATGTATTGCTGTATGCATGCTTGTTGTTGTATTTTTCTTGCTGTTCTTAGTTCCAGGCTCAAGATTTAAATAAAGAAATCATTTTCTCTTAATCTATTTGCTGTTAGGATTTTTGCTTTAAACAATAATGGTTTGTTTAATTATAAATTTAAAAGTTTAATTAAGGAAAACAACTTTGAGTTACTCTGAGGAAAAAAAAATGTTATGTTTTCAATATGTTCACAACAAAAGACACACTTTAGATTAACATTGGTATGATGTTGAATGAGTTTATGTTTGGCTAGGATATGATCATTTAGCACCCTATACAGGCACACTGCATTTTGGGTATGTTTATTTTATGCCAGACCAAACGTGCCTATGTTTTACTATTTGAATACACATATTTTGTCACTGTTTGCAACTGCAATTTTAAAAGTGGTTACTTATTATGTACTTGGGTTGCCATGTCACTTGTGAATGTGGTCATGAACCATGCATTTTGTCCAATACTTTGAAAAGTAGTCATGTACTCTTGAAATTACTTAATTTTCTACGTTCCCTGATGTATATTGTTTTTGTTTAGCTGTTCTTTGCTTCTTTATCTAAGTTCCCTTCCATTTTGTCTAAATACTTACATCTTTTGAAAGTTAGGCTTTTGTTTAAACTAACAACTTGACATCTCTTAAATGGTATAATAACACATACATATTGCCTTCACTTATTACAAGTTTTAATTAGCAGCATATAAATTCTTAAATACATAAAGTAAGTGTTGTTTGTTTTATATGTTATATGCCTAAGTTCTTATAAGGGTCTGACACATTTGAGATTTGAAGTTCTAATCTAGTCAATAGCCAATATATTTTCATATTCTAAAACCTTGTTGTGTGATAAAATGGTTTTCTATGCATATCACAAGTTAGATTATGGCATATATTTGTTTCAAAATTTACATGCTTATATTAAAGAACCTGTCACATTTTGCCTGGGTGTGCATCCTTCTCTAATTGTTTTGAATTCAGAATGTGAGCTTTGTTTTAAACTAGTTCAACAATATGCCTAGGTAGTAAATGCTTTCGCCCTGTTGTTTAGTAACTATGAAAATAGAACACATATATGTATATTTTGTATTTTATAGTGTTGTTATCAATTTAGTACAATATTCAACAAGTTTATAATCTTACAACCTTATGTTCACTAAATAAATGCATGTGTGTACAGTGCCTTGAATTTTGTCACACACTTTGGTCTGTCTGTGCTATGCCTGCTTGGGTTTTACTGAGCTTTTGAAATTGTTTATTCATTTGGTTTTGTACTGATATGCTTCACTGGTACATGTGCATTGCTCACTTCTCTGATCTTGTTTGTTGGTGCACTTGGGTGCCCTTGAATTCATGGGGGGCTGCAGTCTTGTTGCAGTTTCCCCCTTGAATATTTGTGTTGGTCTGAACTTGAAGTCTTGATAGCATTTTTGCTTTGCAGTTGCCCTTCCATACTTGCGGTGACTGTAGTTTTATTTGCATTGCACGGAGTCAATTCTCATGTGCTTTAATGCTGTTTTGATTTGTAGAAGCTTTGCATTTGTGTTGAGTCATGATAGTTGTGACTTGACCTCTGCAGTTTGATGGCTGTTAGTATTCACTGTTGTGGCGAGGCAGTGCACGCGTGCGTGTACTGCAGCCAATCGATATTGATGTTTTTAAATGATATTTCAATTGTTTGAATTGTTTTGATTTAATTTGATGATTTTGTTGTTAATTGCCGTTTTGGCAATTCTGCCGTTTTCTAAATTTTCTTCATTAATATTCCTTCCATCCATCTGTGTTGAAAATTTGAATCTATTGATTATTGTATAACACTGTTAAGTGTTGTATTTACCGGTATTCGATTTCTTGTTAAAGGGTCGGATAGGTGAATTTATCTTTGACTGTCGTCTAATTGTTAGTAGATTATTATTGCCTCTATGCACTAATAACTGAGTTTGAATTAGACTGACCCGTGTATTATTTTCTTTTGAATGTAATACTCAGGTCAGACCGAGTATTTTTACAGCTTGAAGATTTTCAGGCAGCGAAGTTAGAGAGAGGGGGGGATTACCGCATCACTAAAGTTTTTCAAGAAATTTTTCTTGTACTTAATAAAAATTGTTTCCGCTGTATAAATTTAAATGTATTGTATAACTCTGATATTTGTGTATAAAAGAAAAGTTCATTTATGAAATAAAATTATTGTTCTGTGATTCTGTGACTGATTCTGTTTAAATGTTATAAACTAAATAACAATCCGTCATCTTGAACGTTTCTAGTTGGTTTAATTACCGGCTGGAGGCGGTCAGGGCGGCGGGTCGTGACAAAAGTGGTATCAGAGCTTTGGTTTATGCAAAGCTTAGTTTATGACGTTTAATATGAATAGTTACTAGAATCACTTTAAAGAAAGTGTTTCCAAATCTAAAGAAATTTAATATTGTTTTCTTTAAAATAAAAAGTATTTTGAAAATTAGAATTATTTTTGAAAATTCCCCTCTCTAAAAGTGAGTTTGCGATAGTTTCTTTTCGGTGAGGTCTCCTTAGATTTGAGTTTCGATCGTTCAGAAACTCATTATCGAATTATTGAGATTTATGAAAAATGAAATATGAGTTAAGTGAATTAACGAATTGGTTTAAATCGAATATTTTGGATATCTCCAAAGTAATAATTGGGAAATAAAATGATATGTCAATTTGCTTATAACCAAGCGGATTATTGAATTATAACTTGAGAATTTGATTTTGAATTCTTTTGAAAATTGATTTCAAATGTTCTGAAGAACGATTTAGTAAATAAATGGATTATAAGTATTTAACTTATAATATGGATTTTGGTATATAACTGAGTTATATAAATTGAATTGAATTATTAAAGGAGATTATAAATCGAAGTTTTATAAATAGAAATGGAATTTGTAAAGATTGTTTATAAATTCGAAACCAATTGAATTTGATAAATGAAACATAGAAGTTATTAATTAAAGGAGATATATTCGCGATTTTGGACAGCGAATTATCCTTTAAGTTAAATATTGTGATAATAAAAGTTGGTTGGGAATTTTATTCACAATTTTGGACAGTGAATATATTATTAAATCAAACGGATATGTCTTGGGAAAATGATTGAATAATCCGACCTTTGCTAATAAGGATTGCAAAATTTTGATAGGAAATTTATTTGTCAACTTAATTGTATGAATCAAACTAGTTTTGATGTAAAAGCTTATATTCCAAGTTTAGACTAATGCCTAAAATAGTTAATGTGGAAATATGAATCTAATGGAACCAAGTCGATGAGTGGTTTACTAAAGAATTAGTTGATTATTTTTGGGAATAGAAAGCAAATGCAAAGTTCAAATGAGATTTAGATTTCGAATTTGATGTTTGTCAACATGAAAATCCATAGTAGATTTAATAGATTCAGTGATGAATTTGAATTTGAACGTGCAGAAAATGAAGTTAATCCATTTTTAAGCTGTTTTGAAATGTGTTAAGAATCGAAAGCATAGATTTCAACATTTATTGTTGAAATAGACGTTTTCGAGAGAAAGAAAGGAAATGGTGGACTATAACATTATTGTTATAGTAAAAGGTTTCCGAAAGGAAATGTTGTTTATACTATTGGGATTTATATATCTATCTTAAATTCGAATCCCTATACTAGTGATTTTGGGTCGTCGTAACGATGTTTTACGCAACATTCGTTTTGACTCAAATAAATGTGTTTAAAAGAACGATTTCCTTTAAGAATGAAATATATACTTGATTTTGGTTTAAGTATATTGAATATTTTCCAAGTGTTGAAAATAAATGGATTTGTGAATTACTTATTATTAAATAAGTATGGAAATGTTTTCCAATATGAAATGAAAGGTTTGAAACTTTATCTTTTAAAGATAAATTGAAAAAAATGAATATTTGAAATTTATTTCAAATGGTTAAGTTGGAAAACTATATATCTTGTAAAGATATTATTTTTGGGAAATTTGAACAATTAGTTCAACTTTGAATTTTGAATGGTTGATTTGGATTGTATGTCTAACGTTGTGAATTGACGACATATCAATTGATCTCTATTAAATATATATCTGTTGGTGGCGGAGAATTTATTCTTTTAGCTTAACACCCTTCTCTTAGACGTACGAGCTCAGAGGTTATATATCGGTAGACATCAATTATGTGTTGAGAATTTACGATGTAACGTGAAATCCAAATCGAATGTGAAGTCGATAATAAATTGAATTATGAATGTGAATTGGGTTTGAAATAACCTTAAATTTTCAAATCGACTTAGAGGAAAATTTTAAATGGATAATGAAATGGAAAATTTTGGAATCCTCTATTTGTTATGGATATGAAATATTGTGGTTTTCAGAACGTATATATGAGAATACGATAAATTCGAAAACCATTAATTTGGAAAAGAAATTGTTATGGAAAACTTATGTAAGTTCACATAGGTATGATATGTACGAACTATGAAATGAAGTACTATGTAAGTATGATATTATGTTTTCCAAACTGAGGATATGGAAAAGTACCTTCCATTTAAAATTGGAGAAGGTATTGGAACTCGATATGAGTGCCCATTTGAAATTCGTAGCTACGTTGAATTTCCATATGTGGAATGTCCATTCGGACTAAAATCCCCCACGATGGATCATCGTGTTTGGGATCGGGAACTAGCGGAATTCGAGGGGCGAGATGCCTATGGGTACAAGCGATTTTACTGGGATAGTAGCGTAACCGCCGGGTATACCGCGATCTAGATGATATGAAATAGCGTAATTCGAGAGGCGAGATGCCTAGGGTTACAAGCGACTCTACTGGGATAGTAGCGTAACCGCCGTGTAATTCGCGATCTGATGGTATAGCGTAATTCGTGGGGCGAGATGCCTACAGTTACAAACGATTCCACTGGGATAGTGGCGCAACCGCCGAGTAAACTGCGATCTATGCAACAACCATGGCGAAATTCAAGAGGTGTGAAATCTATAGTTTACAAACGATTCTACTGGGATAGTAGCGGAACCGCCGGGTAAACTGTGATCCATGGGGGAACGTGCTTTCCATATCCATTTTTTTTAAAAGAATTTTTAAAAGTATTTTCACTGGGAATTGAAGCAAGTATATTTAGTACTTACAGATTTTTAGACTTGCGCCTGGCCAGCGTATGCCTAATGTCTTTAAGAACGACAATAGACTTGTTAAATTTCGAGTTAGCAAGTATTTTCAAACTTTAAATAGAAAATCAATAATCTGAAATTAAAGTAACATAAATTCCAACCTAATGAACTAAGGAAGAGGATTTTTGAAATGTTTTGAAAGTCCACAGCTTTGGAAAGGTTATACTATGTAAATTTCTTAAATGAAGAATTGCAAATTTAAAATTTGGGTTTTGTAAGTTGAAAACTTTAGTAAAAGACCTTTGCGTCTTGATTGTAGAAAATGATGAGCAAATGAGTTAATTAACAAAGTTAGTGAGATAAAACAAATAGAATGAATTCTATACTCATTTATTTAAAAAAAAAAAGTTTTGAGCTTGGTAAAATTGTGCAAAATATAAATATCGGTGAAATTTTAACAATCATTTTTCCTTACTTGTAATTTCGGGACGAAATTCTTTTAAGGAGGGGAGATTGTAACGATCCTGAATTTTGAACAATTTAAATTGAAAATATTTAATTAATTTTAAATATTTGAATGATGATTTAAATTGAATTCCCAATGCTATATAAAACATTTCTATGTTTTGGCGATTAAATTTTTAAAATTTAATCTATTGGATGTTGAATAAAAATTTAAATTTGACTTTGGAGTTTGAAATTGAATATTAAATTTGTATATAAGATTCAAACTAATGACTTAGAAAGATAATTTGGATTTAAGAATTATTATTTATGTAAATTTATAAATTGATGGATAATTTTAAATGGCATTTTTCTTTAACTTGAAACAAAAAGGAATAAAATAATTATACAAAACAAATTGAATTTAAAATGATAATAAAATAGAATAAAAGAAAAAGAAAGATTGCAAAAATCTTTGGTTCACATTTCTATCATCTCAGCCGAAGTAAAAGATTTCAAAATCTCTAGTACACTGTTATGTATCCTCTCTCTGCAAAATCGCGTACCTTCAGCCACCCTACTCTGTACGCTTGCCATCGCGTACGCTGTCTCTTCTTTTTATTTTCGCCCTCCCTCCATCATTTCAGATTTCATACGAAAAAAAAATAAAGAAACGAAAGAAACAATAATGGCGGCCACAAATCCTTGTTCGTTCCTCTTTGCAAAAAAAAAAAAAAATTGGGCTTTTCAAAATTGGAGTGCCACGATTTCGCTCGTCTTCACAAACTAGGGGTTCCTCGTGTTCATCTTTGCTTCTCTGAGTTCGTCGCCACTCCAAAACTCGGTGAGTGATTTCTTATCCCTCACATCTAACTCCACTCTGATGATTTTTAGCTTGTTAAAATTTGCCATTTGCGCTGTTTGATTTCGTGATATTCTGGGTTTTGATGATTTTTGATCTGTTCGATCTCCTTGGTCATTTGTGTTGATTTGCATTATGCTCCGGTCAGTAGACATTGATTTTTTTGACCTGTGGCAGTTGTTCATGGTTGCAACTGCAGTTTCATCGTGATTTTGATACTTGTTGATACTGTTTTTTTTTAATGATTTTTGACTAGGTTTGGTTTCGTGACCACCTCGGCTTTGAATTAATGCTAAACTATGATTTTTATAAAAATAAAAATAAAAAAAGGGGCAGTGAAATTTCATACATCCTCTAGTTTGCAAATTTTCAGGCTATGCCTTCATTTTACTGTGAGCAAATCTTCTTTTTAAACTAGACTTCTTTGATTCTTTTACCTGTGAGTAACATTTAATTTAAAAAGCCTCAGTATGGATCTATTTGCTTGTTGATAAGTATGTATTGTATATATATATATATATATATATAAATGAGATCTGCAGTGTAAACATATGAATGTATTGCTGTATGCATGCTTGTTGTTGTATTTTTCTTGCTGTTCTTAGTTCCAGGCTCAAGATTTAAATAAAGAAATCATTTTCTCTTAATCTATTTGCTGTTAGGATTTTTGCTTTAAACAATAATGGTTTGTTTAATTATAAATTTAAAAGTTTAATTAAGGAAAACAACTTTGAGTTACTCTGAGGAAAAAAAAATGTCATGTTTTCAATATGTTCACAACAAAAGACACACTTTGGATTAACATTGGTATGATGTTGAATGAGTTTATGTTTGGCTAGGATATGATCATTTAGCACCCTATATAGGCACACTGCATTTTGGGTATGTTTATTTTATGCCAGACCAAACGTGCCTATGTTTTACTATTTGAATACACATATAATTTGTCACTGTTTGCAACTGCAGTCTTAAAAGTGGTGACTTATTATGTACTTGGGTTGCCATGTCACTTGTGAATGTGGTCATGAACCATGCATTTTGTCCAATACTTTGAAAAGTAGTCATGTACTCTTGAAATTACTTAATTTTCTACGTTCCCTGATGTATATTGTTTGTGTTTAGCTGTTCTTTGCTTCTTTATCTAAGTTCCCTTCCATTTTGTCTAAAATACTTACATCTTTTGAAAGTTAGGCTTTTGTTTAAACTAACAACTTGACATCTCTTAAATGGTATAATAACACATACATATTGCCTTCACTTATTACAAGTTTTAATTAGCAGCATATAAATTCTTAAATACATAAAGTAAGTGTTGTTTGTTTTATATGTTATATGCCTAAGTTCTTATAAGGGTCTGACACATTTGAGATTTGAAGTTCTAATCTAGTCAATAGCCAATATATTTTCATATTCTAAAACCTTGTTATGTGATAAAATGGTTTTCTATGCATATCACAAGTTAGATTATGGCATATATTTGTTTCAAAATTTACATGCTTATATTAAAGAACCTGTCACATTTTGCCTGGGTGTGCATCCTTCTCTAATTGTTTTGAATTCAGAATGTGAGCTTTGTTTTAAACTAGTTCAACAATATGCCTAGGTAGTAAATGCTTTCGCCCTGTTGTTTAGTAACTATGAAAATAGAACACATATATGTATATTTTGTATTTTATAGTGTTGTTATCAATTTAGTACAATATTCAACAAGTTTATAATCTTACAACCTTATGTTCACTAAATAAATGCATGTGTGTACAGTGCCTTGAATTTTGTCACACACTTTGGTCTGTCTGTGCTATGCCTGCTTGGGTTTTACTGAGCTTTTGAAATTGTTTATTCATTTGGTTTTGTACTGATATGCTTCACTGGTACATGTGCATTGCTCACTTCTCTGATCTTGTTTGTTGGTGCACTTGGGTGCCCTTGAATTCATGGGGGGCTGCAGTCTTGTTGCAGTTTCCCCCTTGAATATTTGTGTTGGTCTGAACTTGAAGTCTTGATAGCATTTTTGCTTTGCAGTTGCCCTTCCATACTTGCGGTGACTGTAGTTTTATTTGCATTGCACGGAGTCAATTCTCATGTGCTTTAATGCTGTTTTGATTTGTAGAAGCTTTGCATTTGTGTTGAGTCATGATAGTTGTGACTTGACCTCTGCAGTTTGATGGCTGTTAGTATTCACTGTTGTGGCGAGGCAGTGCACGCGTGCGTGTACTACAGCCAATCGATATTGATGTTTTTAAATGATATTTCAATTGTTTGAATTGTTTTGATTTAATTTGATGATTTTGTTGTTAATTGCCGTTTTGGCAATTCTGCTGTTTTCTAAATTTTCTTCATTAATATTCCTTCCATCCATCTGTGTTGAAAATTTGAATCTATTGATTATTGTATAACACTGTTAAGTGTTGTATTTACCGGTATTCGATTTCTTGTTAAAGGGTCGGATAGGTGAATTTATCTTTGACTGTCGTCAAATCGTTAATAGATTATTATTGCCTCTATGCACTAATAACTGAGTTTGAATTAGACTGACCCGTGTATTATTTTCTTTTGAATGTAATACTCGGGTCAGACCGAGTATTTTTACAGCTTGAAGATTTTCAGGCAGCGAAGTTAGAGAGAGAGGGGGATTACCGCATCACTAAAGTTTTTCAAGAAATTTTTCTTGTACTTAATAAAAATTGTTTCCGCTGTATAAATTTAAATGTATTGTATAACTCTGATATTTGTGTATAAAAGAAAAGTTCATTTATGAAATAAAATTATTGTTCTGTGATTCTGTGACTGATTCTGTTTAAATGTTATAAACTAAATAACAATCCGTCATCTTGAACGTTTCTAGTTGGTTTAATTACCGGCTGGAGGCGGTCAGGGCGGCGGGTCGTGACACTTTGTTTTAGCCATTCCCGGTTGATGAGGCTTGAGGCTACGATTATCTTTTAAAAACACATCTCTTGGAATGCTCATCGTCCTTCGATGACGATGTTCTGAAAGCATTCAATCTATAAAAGTTCGTTCCAGGTTCGAACGAAACCGAAGGCACTATCTCGTTACACTCATTTCGAAATCACCCTCAGAGTTAACGACAATTGCCCTTGCACTCTGAATCTTTATCTCGAACTTCACTTCAGATTCACGACCTATCGTTTGATTTGGATCGATGTGGTTTTTGAATATCCAAATTTGGAAATCCGATCTCAATCTCACCGAAATCCAAAACGCCGTTTAATGTCCAAGTTGTTTAAGTTTAAAATATAGTTTATCATTTAAGATAATATATTCACATAGATAGATAATTTACATTATCACTGATACATAATCCATATATTATCACAATTTAACCAAACATTTCATATCACGAAGCAGCACATATCACATACCAAAGATATCACATAATCCAAGGCATTCAATATCATTCAACCATCCATAAGCAAGATTAATCAACCACACCATCCCTAATTAATTTAATTAACCACCAATGAATTAAATTAATTACTTAATTACTTTTAAATTCTGCTTATTTAACGTTAATTAATTACAAACCACTTAATTAATTATCACCTTAATTAATCATCCTTGATTAATTATCCTTAAGTAATTAACCTCAAATTAATTATCCTTTAACTATTTCACATTAATCAACCTTTAATTACTCTCATTAATTATTAATTAATTACATTAATTAATGATCCTTAATTAATTACTTTCATTAATTAATTAACTATAATTAATTATATTGATCCTTAATTAATTATATTAATTAATAATACTTAATTAATCACTTTCATTAATCAACCTTAATTAATCACATACAGTAATTAACTATCATGTAATTACTTACATTAATTAATTATCTCCTTAATTAATTTATATTGATTAATATTTTAATTAATTACACCGAGTAACTAATCATTAATTACTTCCATTAAGTAATTTGTTTAATTACTTTCATTAAGTAATTTCCCTTTTTACTAATTACATTCAGTAATTATTCATTAATTACTTACACTAAGTAATTACACTTTTTTAATTACATTAAATAATTATCTTAAACAATCATTAAGGGATTAATTACACAAATTAGTTAACTTAAATTAATCACATTAATTTAATTAATTACATTAAGTAATTTATCCCTTTAATTACTTCCATTAATTAATCACTCTTTAATTAATTACTTAGATTAATTGACCCTTAATTAATAAAGTAAATAACTATCCTAAATTAACTAAACCAATTATCTAAAATTAATCACATTAATTAATTAATTAATTAATCTCTTATTCACTAGTTAATGATCCTTAAATTAATTTCACTCGTTGACTATCCATTAATTACTTTCATTAAGTAATTATCCTTAGATTATTAACATGAATTAATTAACCTTTATTAATTTCACTAAGTGATTAACTTTTAATAAATTTCAATAATTAATTATTTTTAATTAATCACAACCTTTTTAATTAAAGATAAATTCTCTATCTTAGTTAATTGCTTAATTACATCATTAGGAAAACATTTAGGGATCAATGACATGATTTTAAAAAAAATTACTTTAAACAAAATAATTTAAAAAATTAATTTTAACATTTAGAATCTTTGAAAACCTTTTCAAAGTTGTTTAATAAATTAAATAAAAGGTTATTCTTGAAAACCTAATTATCATATCTCTTTAAAACTTATTTCCTTAAATATATTTTAAAACTTGGTCAAACATTTTCCTTTTGAAAACTAATTATTTTAATAACTTTAGAACTTCTTTAAGCACATTGTTTTGGAACTTTATATAATATTTTAACTTGGAAAACTTGTTTTTATTTTTCTTTTAAACTTTGAAACCCTTTGAAAAACTTGAGTTCTTTCTTTTATAACCTGGTACACTTCTTTTAGTAATTAAAACCTGGCAACTTAAATTACCCGAGTCAACTATGATCACTCCCCCCTGTAAACCCAGGGTCCCTCGCGTTCACTACTGCTTCAAGAAAAACCCTCAGACGACTCGAGTCTAGCCCTGAGGAACAACCACCTTCCCCAAACTCCACTTCAATTGCCGATACGTCGTGCACGCCTGCACATGCACGGTGACACCGACCACCTTTGGTGAACTCCCCGACCATCGACAGATCGACGCCAACCTCGCCTACCCATATGTCCACCCAGATCAACGACTTCGACAGCCAGCTGAAATTGAGTCACTCGATCAAAAACTAGAATCAACCTTAATCGAAAAATCCTCAATCACCGACGACCCTGACCTCGGGAACCCTCGCCGACCTTAACGAAGCTTTGTCACATCGCTACGTTTCTAACCCCCCTCACGCGATTACCTCCGGTGGTCAATCAACGTCGCACGAAGCTCGCAAAAACCTTGACCAAATCAAGCCTTTGAACCCTAGTTTGTCGCTGGCTGGCCACCACGGCCATCGATAAAACCTCCCACTATTTTTCCCTCGACCACCATCCTTCCAGCTATCTCTCACAATAAGCCATGCCTCCAACACCTCAACAATCGACTACAATCGACGAAAGTACCAAATTCATTCATCTCGATATATCTCAATATATACATATCTAAAAATCATGATCTTACTACCTAAATTCATCATTTAGCACTACGAATCAAATTCTAAAATCAAATCTTGAAAATAACAACATCGATTTTTGACATATTTCCGATCATCGCTGTATTTCCTTATTTTTGAATTAATTACAAAACTAAAATTCTTGAAAACCTTTTTAGATTTGATATTATGTCGTAATAATCATATTTCATTCAAAGATCCAAGCTTAAATTTGCTTGAATAAAGAGATATGAATTTTCTTTAGAAAATTAAACCCTCTAAGTAAGAACGGAGAAGACATATATATATATATATATATATACATACATAAACTTATATATACACAGACATTTCGTATTTTCAACATGCATTCACAGCCAACATTCATATAAACATGAATACATCATCACCACACAATCTATCACATAAATCAAAGTTTAAACACAGATTTTCAAAACTGTTTTCAAAAGAAAGGTTTACTGACCTGATAATTTTAAACAGAGGTCAAGTTCTGTTCATTCTTTTTAATTTGGAATTATTTGTTCTGTTCTTGAAAGTTGAATTTGTATCTTGCTTGATGATTTGAATTTAAGTTGAGTTGATCTGGAAATTTGTTATTGCTTCGCTCAGGTTTGAAGCTGCTATTGAATTTGATTTAGTTCTTCTTTTTTATTTCAGTTTTGAATTTGGTTTTCAGGTTTAGTTTAAAGATGAAGAAAAGGAATTGAAGAAGAGAAACATTAGCCTGGTTTTCTCTAAAATACTTATTTATGTAATTCAATTTAGATGAAAACACACTTTGCCGCTTGTTAATGCTTGTCACAAATAAGATACAAATGTCAAATGTGTGTTATTATCTTTTTACAATCGTTAAAAGCTATATTTAAATGTTTACAAATGTTCAAACTCTAATTTTAAAAAAATTATGTTTTAAAATCTTCATATATTTACCACTATACTTATTTCATGAGACATTTGAAAAGAAAGAATATTTAAACCTTTATATATATTTATAAACCATTTTAGTTTAAGTAATTTTAAAAGAAAGCAAAATAAAACTTTTATTAAATCTTATTTAACTATCACATTGTAAAATAAATTTTTATCTTATGTATTGTAAATATAGAATTAAATTTTAAATAACTTTTGAAAGGTATTGTATTAAATTCAAGCATAACTTCCAAATTACAATATATATTAAAATTTGAAAACGTGTTTTTATTGTTAAATTCAAACCCAAGCTTTCCTATTTAAAATATATACAAATATATATATACATAGCAAATAGAAAACATTTTTAGCATTAGTTTTGAAAATTATTTTATTGAATTTTAAAAACATAACTTCAAATCACAATATATGTATATATATATATATATATTATAATTTGAAAACATATCTTTTATTAAATTAAAACCAAAGCCCTCCTATTTACAATATATATACCAATATATATACATTATAAATAGAATACATTTTTATTAGCTTTAAAAGATAAATCTTACCAATTAAATATTTATAAAAGAAGATTATTAAACCAATTTAAATACTTATTAATAAAGATTATCAAATTGCTATTGCCTAAAATTCTGGGTCATCACATTCCTCCCCCTTAAAAGAATTTCGTCCCCGAAATTTAAAAGCAAAGATAATTTAATAATCTATCTAAGGTTTTTATATTCAATCAGCAAACATACATATCAAACAAATACTAACAATCATAACAACCAATTTATTCTAACAAATAAATCTAAC
This sequence comes from Allium cepa, assembly GCA_030765085.1. Lineage (NCBI taxonomy): Eukaryota > Viridiplantae > Streptophyta > Magnoliopsida > Asparagales > Amaryllidaceae > Allium > Allium cepa. The sequence continues at coordinate 69,647,189 of CM060935.1, forward strand.
TAACTATCCTGACACAAATCAGTATAAACCTTCCTAACACTATCTAGTGTTTCCCAGGTACAATCACCAGGATTCTCGCTCTACAGAATCTAAACTAGCTACACCACTCAGAATTTGAGCTCCATGTCATCACAATCCACAATCTGAACAAAGTATCAAACAACACTCAAGTTCGGCTCAACTTCCAAATCCTTCCGAACTGCAGATTTCACAACCGATGATAGATCAAACACGTATTTCCTCAAAGATACGTGAAATACCTTGTGAATTCCAGTCATCCAAACTGGCAATTCAATCCTGTAGGCCAAACATTTATCCTTACAAGAACACAGAAGGCTCCAATATACTTCGGAGCTAGCTTCCCGGTCTTACCAAATCTTATTGCTCCTTCGACCAGAGAAATCTTAACAAAAAGAAGCCTTCAACTTCGAATCTCGGATTCCTTTCTCTCTATCCACATAACTCCTCTGACGATCCTGGGCTGCCCTCATCCTTCCTTGATTGACTAAACCATCGCAAATGCCTTTCGAAACAAAACTGGACCAAGAACAAGACAATCCTACTCAACCAGATGGTCCTCCCAAGACCCCCGAAATCAGAACACAAGCTCTACTCCATAAGCATCGGTAGACTTTGAACTAACTTCTCTCATTTGGTAGCCAGAACAGGTGCACTTGACAACATAGCTCCCGGATCCTGGGACCTGTGGGTTATGGGCCCACCACGCTTCCACTACGCAACTCTGATCTGGAGATGATGAGAATGTCGTCGATGAACACGAGCAAAAACTTGATCAATACATCCTGTAAGATATGATTCATCAAATCCACAAAGGAGAAAACTCAAAAGTACCAATAAACCCTGAGTCTGCTTCACTAAATCCTCTCTCTCTAGGAGCCATCCTTCTGCTTAGCTGAACCACTGATATTACTTCAGGAACCAAGTCGATACGGAACTCAATCTTCGATGCTAAGGCAAACCTTGACTTCTTTGAAGACATCCGAAAAAAAATCCCTAACCATTTCGATGGCTCCCACTCCATCTTGGGATGCCTCATCCCATGCAAAAGATTACTCATGAGAACACTCAACTATCGCAAGTCACTTTTGCGATCCTATGGAGTTCAATTTCCAAAGATATTATTCTCTCTTCACAAATCGACACAGTTTTAACCTTTTCTACAAGAAGAAGAAACTGGCTGAACTTCCTAAAGAAGTGAGCAAGCTTTCACCAAATGCCCAAGCTGCTAACAGTCGAATCACAAAGACTTCTGAAACAACGAAGGAACGGATCCACTCTACTGCTTCTAAACTCCATCTTTAGGAACTGCTAAGCCAGATGACCTTCCTATTGGTACACAAACACTTCTGTGTTGCATTGCTGTTATAGATGCCAAAGACTTCCTTATCCAAAACTTATAAAATCTCAAAGCTCCGAACCAATTCCACAATTGAACCTTTGAGATGGACAGACATCTTCTCATGAAACTCGGGCCTCAAACCAAACATAAACACCCTACTGAACTTAGACTCATCTCCTATACAGACAAACTTCCTTGCCTGGGATCCAGAAAATCCCTATATAGCAGGGTCTTCCCTGCAGTGGGTACAAAATGCTCCTCAAACTTCTTGAACTTGCTCCAAGAGAAAACATCTTTGGGAACATCCATGGATACTGCGTCTCACCACACAGCTGCTCCTTCCTGAAGTTGCCAAGATGCCATCACTCGCATCTGCTTAACCAACAGATCCAAACTTCTGAAAATCCGCTTAGACGAGCATATCCAAACTTGTATTCCAATAATGGACTCTGAATCCTATAAAAGACTATCCTCCAAAATAGGTAAAATCCTAACACTATGCTGCAAAGCTCACTCGAGACGGTATTGGGTCTACAGCCTCGGCAGATAATTTTCCAACCCCAACACTCGGACTTCCCCCATTTGTGGTAGTCGTGATACACACACCACCACCTTATCTACCTCTAAAACTCATGTTGGCAAACCCGGACAGGCAACCCAACAAATCAAGTTATATATATATATATATATATATATATATATAAATACAAGTACACTCTCTCAAGATAGAAATCACTCCAAAGCCTAGGTATTCACTCAACCTAGAGCTCTGATACCAACTGTCACGACCCGTCTTTCATTCCATAGAAAGACTCATCATGATAAAGAAACAAAGGGATAGAAAAGAGAAAAGATGAGAAAGAAAGAGCCAAACAAAATTAGAATCTCACAGCGGAATAAATAAAATATATTAATCACATAGATATTACATAGTATCACCATACATCTGAGTTACACAAATTATACATCTCAAACTAGACAGTTATAAAAGTCTGTCTATTATACAACTCAAATGCATCAACACAGAGATATAGACACAAACGCTAGCACAACGGAACCGTAATATCTATATACATTAAAGCCTCATGCTTTATATTTCCTCTAGAATTCGTTAAAGCTTACCTGAATCCCTTGGCTACTCATAAAAATTTGAGTACCCAAGAGTTTAATAAAACAGAAAATAAACTCTGTTAGACATGGGTCTGGTGTGAGTAAATGGGTTAAAGTTTCTTAACTTTGAAAATCGTTTGAAAAGAAAGGTATCTCATAAGACTTCCCACACATAAACATGGAAAAGTTTTTACCTTACGAAAACAAAACATTTGATAGAAAATCTAGTGATATTATAATAGTGTCTAGGGTTTTCAAGTAGATAGAAAATAGCCAAAATTGTTACATTCATTAAATTCTAACTACAAGCCACGAATTGGGTTCTACAATCAAAACCGTAAAGGCACGTAGGGAAAATGGATTTCCATCAATGGCAGGGCTACTGGGGGGCCGCCCTCAACAGTACGTGGCCGAGATCACCGTACCGAGGATCCACCCTGATCCCCTGCAACACAAGGCCAGAACCATCCCTTACTAGTTAATCCTGAATAAGACAACGTCGTAGTTGCGGCGAACAACTGCCCACACAGCTGAATAAAAAGGGGCCTCTAGACAGGGGAAATCTTATCCTACTTAGGTGCTAGCCACTTAGCCATGCTGCACCTCCCCTGTTTTAGCCATCCATGTTGATGAGGCTTGAGGCTACGATTACCTTTTAAGAGCACATCTCTTCGAATGCTCATCGTCCTCCGATGACGATGTTTTGAAAGCATTCAATCCGTACAAGTTCGTTCCGGGTTCAAATGAAACCAAAGGCACTATCTCGTTTAACTCATTTTGGAATCACCCTTAGAGTTAACAACAATAGTCCTTGCACTCTGAATCTTTATCTCAAACTTCACTTGAGATTCACGACCTATCGTTTAATTTGGATCGATGTGGTTTTCGGATATCCAAATTTGAAAATCCGATCCTGGTCTCACCGAAATTCAAAATGCCGTTTAATGTCCAAGTTCTTTAAGTTTGAACAATATAATCTTTCATTTAGGATAATATATTCACACAGATAGATAATTTACATTGTCGCCGATACATAATCCATATATTATCATAATTCAACCAAACATCTCTTATCACAAAGCATCACATATCATATATCAAAGATATCACATAATCCAAGGCATTCAATATCATTCAATTATCCATAAGCAAGATTAATCAACCACACCATCCCTAATTAATTTAATTAACCATAAATGAATTAAATTGATTACTTAATTACTTTTAAATCCTGCTTATTTAACATTAGTTAATTACAAACCAATTAATTAATTATCATCTTAATTAATCATCCTTGATTATTATCCTCAAGTAATTAACCTCAAATTAATTATCCTTTAACTATTTCACATTAATCAACCTTTAAATTATTATCATTAATTATTGATTAATTACATTAGTTAATGATCCTTAATCAATTACTTTCATTAATTAATTAACTATAATTAATTACATTGATCCTTAATTAATTACATTAATTAATAATACTTAATTAATCACTTCCATTAATCAACCTTAATTAATCACATACAGTAACTAACTATCCTGTAATTACTTACATTAATTAATTATCTCCTTAATTAATTTATATTAATCTTTTAATTAATTACATTGAGTAATTAATCCTTAGTACTTCCATTAAGTAATTTTTTTAATTACTTTCATTAAGTAATTTCCCTTTTTACTAATTACATTCAGTAATTATTCCATTAATTACTTACACTAAGTAATTACACTTTATTAATTACATAAATAATTATACTTAAACAATCATCAAGGGATTAATTACACTAATTAATTAACTTAAATTAATCACATTAATTTAATTAATTGCACCGAGTAATTTATCCCTTTAATTACTTCCATTAATTAATCACTCTGTAATTAATTACCTTTAATTACTTAGATTAATTAACCCTTAATTAATCAAGTAAATAAGTATCCTAAATTAACCAAACCAATTATCCTAAACTAATCGCATTAATTAGTTAATCTCTTATTCACTAGTTAATGATCCTTAAATTAATTTCATTCGTTGACTATCCATTAATTACTTTCATTAAGTAATTATCCTTAGATTATTAACATGAATTAATTAACCTTTATTAATTTCACTAAGTGATTAACTTTTAATAAATTTCATTAATTAATTATTCAATTAATCACAACCTTTTTTAATTAAAGTTAAATTCTCTATCTTAATTAATTGCTTAATTTCATCATTAGAAAAACATTTAGGGAACAATTACATGATTAAAAATATATAGTTTACTTTAACAAAATAATTTAAACATTTAATTTTAACATTTAAAATCTTTGAAAACCTTTTCAAACTTGCTTAATAAATTAAATAAAAAGTTATTCTTCAAAACTTAATTATCATATCTCTTTAAAACTTATTTCATTTAATATATTTTAAATCTTGGTCAAACATTTTCCTTTTGAAAACTAATTATTTTAATAACTTTAAAACTTGTTTAAACACTTTGTTTTGGAACTATATATAATATTTTCCTTGGAAAACTTGTTTTTATTTTGCTTTTAAACTTTGAAACCCTTTAAAAAACTTGAGTTCTTTCTTTTATAACCTGGTACACTTCTTTTAGTAATTAAAACCTGGCAACTTAAATTAAGCGAGCCAACTACGATCACTCCCCCGTGTTAACCCCGAGTCCCTCGCGTTCACTACTGCTTCAAGAAAAACCCTCAAACGACTCGAGTCTAACCCCGAGGAACAACCATCTTCCCCAAACTCCACTTTAATTTCCTGATACCTCAAGCACGCGTGCACATGCACAGTGACTCTGACAATCTTCGGTCAACTCCCCGACCATTGACAGATCGGCGCCGACCTCGCCTTCCCATACATCCATCCAGATCAACGATTTCGGCAGCCAGTCGAAATCGAGTCACTCGATCAAAAACTGGAATCAACCTTGATCGAAAAACCCTCAATCGCCGATAATCATGACCTTAAAAACCCTCGCCGACTTTACCAAAGCCTCGTCACGTCGCCACATTGCTAACCCCCCATGCGATTACCTCCGGTGGTCGATCGACGTCGCATGAAACTCGTAAAAACCTCCACCAAATCAAGCCTTCGAATCCTAGTTAATCACTTGCCGGCCACCACGGCCATCGATAAAACCTCCCACTATTTTTCCCTCGTCCACCATCCTTCCAACTATCTCTTACAACAAGCCCGGTCTCCACCACCTCGTCGATCGACTACAATCAATGAAAGTACCAAATTCGTTTATCTCGATATATCTCACTATATACTTATCAAAAAATCATGATCTTACGACCTAAATTCATCATTTAGCACTACGAATCAGATTCTAAAATCATATCTTGAAAATAACAACATTGATTTTTGACATATTTCTGATCATCACTGTATTTCTTTATTTTTGAATTAATTACAAAAATAAAATTCTTGAAACCCTTTTAGATTTGATATTATGTTGTAATAATCATATTTCATTCAAAGATCCAAGCTTAAATTTGCTTGAATAAAGAGATATGAATCTTTAGGAAATTAAACCCTGTAAGTAAGAACAGAGAAGATGTATATATACAAAAACTTTTATATACACAGACATTTCATATTTTCAACATGCAATCATAGCCAACATTCATATAAACATATATACATCATCACAGCACAATCTATCACATACATCAAAGTTTAATCATTGATTTTTTAAAACTGTTTTTAAAAGAAAGGTTTACTCACCTGATAAATTTAAACAGAGGTCAAGTTCTGTTCATTCTTTTTAATCTAGAATTGTTTGATCTATTCTTGAAAGTCGAATTTGTATCTTGCTTGATGTTCTGAATTTAGGTTGAGTTGATTAGGAGTTTTGTTATTGCTTTGCTCAGGTTTGAAGTTACTGTAGAACTTGATTTAGTTTCTTCTTTTTTATTTCAGTTTTGAATTTGGTTTTCAGTTTTAGTTTAAAGACGAAGAAAAGGAATTGAAGAAGAGAATCATTAGCCTAGTTTTCTCTAAAATACTTAGTTATATAATTTAATTTAGATGAAAACACACTTTGCCACTTGTCAATTCATGTCACAAAAAATATACAAATGTCAAATGTGTGTTATTATCTTTTTAAAATGCTAAAAGCTGTATTTAAATGTTTACAAATGTTTAAACTCTTTTTTTTAAAATTATGTTTTAAAATCTTCATATATTTACAACTATACTTAGTTCATGAGACATTTAAAAAGAAAGAATATTTAAACCTTTATATATATTTATAAACCATTTTAGCTTATGTAATTTTAAAAGAAAGCAAAATAAAACTTTTATTAAATCTTATTTAAGCTATCACATTTTAAAATAAATTTTTATCTTATGCATTGAGAATATAGAACTAAATTTTAAATAACTTTTGAAAGGTATTGTATTAAATTCAACCATAACTTCCAAATTACAATATATATATTAAAATTTGAAAACATGTTTTTGTTTGTTAAATTCAAACCAAAGCTTTCCTATTTACAATATATACAAATATATATATACATAGCAAATAGAAAACATTTTTAACATTAGTTTTGAAAATTATTTTATTGAATTATAAAAACATAACTTTAAATCACAATATACTTATACATACATATAATATACTATAATTTGAAAACATATCTTTTATTAAATTAAAACCAAAGCCCTCCTATTTACAATATATACCAATATATATACATTATAAATAGAATACCTTTTTATTAGCTTTGAAAGATAAATCTTACCAATTAAATATTTATAAAAGAAGATTAACAAACCTATTTAAATACTTATTAATAAAGATTATCAAATTGTTATTGCCCAAAATTCCCGGTCATCACACGTTGTGTTGTTGTTGGCGTAACCGCTTAGTTAGTCTGTGTCGACGTTTCTTCATTATCGTCGTATCCATGGAAGGTGAATGTTTATAAGTTCATGACTAGAAATCGATTGCAAGTAAAACCAGAAGTCAATAAGTAAAATTGGAAATTGGAAACTGGAAATTGGAAATTGGAAATTGATATTGACATTTACATTCGGAAATCATGACTAGTTTCACATTGTGATTGATATGAAAATTATAACGACATATGTTTGGTTTGAATCCCAATTTCATGTGAAACTCATAGTTGTTATTATTGTGATTATGAGTATGTTGATTCATGTTGTATATACCCGTCACCTTGTTGTTATCATACGAATTGATTGGACATTGAAACCTAAACTGGGATATGGAATGAAATGATATATACCCAAATTTAAATTACTTGGTCTAGGATAGAAAATTAAATAATAAGCACCGATCGGTCAAATAAAATTTATATTTGGATATTTAAGATTTAAATTTGGTATAAAGAAATGATTAAGAATTTGACTTGAATTTATAAATTTTAAAATTTTAAGTTTCGAGAATTCAATTTGAATTTATAAATTCGAAATTTAAGTTAAAGTTAATATTAATGTTGAAATTTATAAAAGTTTAAATTAGAAGTTTAAATGAGGTAGTAGTTGAATTATTTAAAATAAATAAATTTGATTAATGTGGTTAGATTGATAAATGATATTTAAAACTGTTACAATGATTAGTTGAAATTTAATGGAATTTGTTAATATTGTATATGTAATTAAATTTTTAAATGAATATTTAGTTAAATTGAAATTAGGATTTTAATTGATTTCATTGAATTAATATCTAAAGGCTAAATTGAATTGTTTTAAATTAGGATTTAATTAAAAGCGTTAAAATGAGTACTTAAGTGAATTGTTAAATTTAAATTTTTAATTAAATTGAATATTTAATAAAACTTTTATATTTAAAAATTTAGTTAATTTGTTAATTTGAATATTTATTTAAATCGGTTAATTATGTAAAAGTGAAATAATTATTTAAAATTTGAATATCTAGATTTAAGTCTAAATTCATTCATGTTTGAATGAGGAGATTTTATTTGAAAATAAGATATGTTTTGATAAAATAACCAATCGGTGTATAAAATGACGTTTGGTTGTTAAAGTGACCGAGGCCTCTTATTGGCATACTTTCTGTCAATATTGGAATCACTTTAACAACTATGTACGTGGAGGAGACTCCAAAACAAAGTGGTTGGTTTTGGCGTACGTTGTTGGATTTGAAGAAAGAAAACGATGATGGATAGCCCCGACATTTGAGTCAAATTTGAAATGACTAAAACAGGACGGCTGGACAAGGCCAATGAGGGTCACCACCTCTAGCAGACACATTTCTTTGTATTTATATCATTACACCAATCGTTGTTGATGATCACCCTTCGATTATGGGAGTGTTGAATGTGGTGGGCGGTCACTGTAGCAATTGCGTTTCCACTAGCCCTACGACTCAAACTGGTAGTGTCCTACCTTGTGTATTACCTCATGTGCCTTGTCATACGGCTATCTTATACGAGGCAGCTACGAGTTTGGTTTAGTGTTGTCGTATTACGGCGCGTCCCTATCTACCAACATTCTACTGGTTGTGTTGTATGCAAACTATACGAAAATGCTTAAAATGCATTAAGGGGGATTAATGTAAATTCTTAACGCTAAGAATAAAATCAATATTATTGATAAACATTACATATATAGCGTATCCTACTATACATAGATAGTTTAAAGGATCCTTAGGATATGGAAAATCTCATAACATCTCCTGAGTTACTTTGTACATTTCATTTGAGTTAGACTTACTTACATGAGAACTTCTAGTCCTGACTCGAGTATATTGTTTTACTTTATGCTCTAATCAACCTGAGTATTGCAGTGTGCGAGCAGTGCTTATTTTGGGAGGTGAGGACTTAGTCAAAAACTCCACTATATCTAGTATTAGTTCCCTATTTCATTTTTGCTTGTATTAGTAGACTTTTACGTATTTCCAGTAGCATTTAATTAAATGCCAAACTTTGATGTATTTTACTCAGTTGCTTCATGAACAACTATGTACGTTATTTATTCCGTTGTGAGATTCTATATTATTCTGTGACTATGATTCTGTATTTGATTCTTCTTAAAATTCCAAATTAATAATCTATCAAATTTAAACAGTTTGAGTTGGACATATGTTGTTTATTGTCGACTTAAATTGAATGAAAAAGACGGGTCATCGCATCATTCGTCTTCAAGAAGCTAAAGAATGATGGTTTCATCATCTATAAAATAGACCACTTTAAATCAGATCCAGAAAGGTGAGTATATATTTATTTGATTCACTGTTTTCGTCTTACAATAATAATACATGTCAGCATACACTACATATGTGCTTGATCATCCTTGGTTCGATCCATTTTTCAAATAAACTTAGAGTAGAACACGTCTTATGAAGCCTAACTGAAGTCACGTCGAGGACGACCATTATTAGCTAAAAGGAGGGGATCAGAATGACAATGTTCTAGGAACAAATTCATCATAACCACAAGGGGTATGAACCCACTTAAATCTAGATGATTGATTTTGTATGATTAACCATCCTTGTGCATTATTGGCTAACCATCCTTGTGCATGATTAATCATATGAGTTTGTATATGAACGGATTGCATGTTTAGCGTTTTTGTATTTATAAGTTTAGTTAAGAATATGGATTTTGAAAAGGAGTTATTGCTTAAAGGAGTATGAACCCACTTAAATCTAGATGATTGAGTTAAAACTATATTCGATGATATTAAACTCACTTATCTGAACAAAATAGATGCTAGTGGTTTCCTTATTAAACCACAAGGGGATAAAATAATTTTATTTTACAAGGAATGAATAATTTTGGGAATTTTTTTATGTTAACTTGTCCATTGAGTGGTTATGAATTCTGGCTGATACTTCTGGCCAATTATCGATTAGGATTCCTAAATACTTGATCGAGTTGATTCGACATAACAATATTCTGAGTAAAAACAATTAGTCTTATAAAGGATGAATCAAGTTCATCGAACTCGATTACTCTTTATTGAGGGGATGATTACCTTTGAAAATGGTTTTTGATCAAATTTGGGGTATAAATATTAGTTCGAATTACTTTGCATATGATATGGATCTAGAGAAAATGAGATTGGATAAATTCGAGAGGTCGGAGAATATTCTAATTACATCAATTGTGAGTCTACCATTTGGAAAGAAATTGAATTCAAGTTTAATGAAATTTCTGGAATTCAACCATTCATTAGATTTCTTAACCTAGATAAAGAAATTAAGAATTAATGAAAGATCTTGAGTAAAGTGAAAGGCATTGTAATTATTGTTTCCCTAAGATCTGTAATTTAGAAAGGTAACGAAGAATGATTATATTTGCCGGCTTTAAGATTCATCTGAGCTTGCTTGATCAAATCTTGATTTGTCAGAATAAAAAATCAATTTTAGTAAAACAAATTAGTAAATTGGGAAATGGAATTGTTTTGAAGATATTCATAATATAGTTAGTTTGAATAAAGAGATTCTTCATGAGTATCACTGATTTACATTTTATATCCAAGATAAATAAAAATGTATAAAGAGAAGAAGAAAATATATGATTGAAAGAGATGAAATGAAACAATTAAAGGAAGCATAGTGTTAAGCGTTGGCTAAAGAAGGATGAGCATTAGAAGGTTAAATGATTAATTCTATTTTTTAAAGTACCAAAATGGAAATAAGAATGGTTGAGTGATAGTCAAGTGAACTAAAATATAGAGGATTTTTAATATAATTACTTGAGTTACCAAAGTGCATTTGAGGAGAGAAAAGGTTATATAAAACAAAGGTGGGAAGATAAAATAGTTGGGAAATATGAATATTTTGTTAAGTTTAAGTTGAATGGTCAAGTAACCCTAGAGATAGAATATAGAAGAATAAAGAACTAATGCAATGGACACGACTCGATTAGTTTGAATTGTTATGCATGTATTTATTTTAATTTGAATTAAGTCATGGATATATGTTTGACTTTTGGTTGATTAGCATGTGTATGGATACATATGCATATATTTAACATTAAAGAAAATTAGTTACACTACTCTCCAAATAATTGAGAGGATATAATTTCATTAAGGAGGGAAGCCTGTAACATCACACTAATTTATTAATAATAACAAAATACATTTTGACATTTTTAATTGAGAATTTTTAGGACTAAATAGATTTTTGGATTTAATTGAAGAAAGTTGAATTTCAGATGGATTCGAAGTTGTGGAAAACTATTTTAACTTAATTAAAGATTGGGAAATTTTATAAATGGGAATGGAGAATGATTTTTGGAATTTATTGAATTTAATTCTGAAAAAAGTGATTTCTGTAACTATTTTAAAAACAATGATTAAAATTCAAATTTGGAGTTTGAATTGTGCTTTAAAAATGCAAAATATGTTTGGAAATTTATTTGGGTAGAAAAAATAATATTTGCAGAATTTTAGAATTATTTTGGAAATAGAAAAGTTATTTTATAATTATTGAAATTGGAAAGTAATATTTTTCAAGAAGAAAAATCATTATAGCAATAAAATAAAACATGAATAAAATGCCCGGAGTAGATTTTTAGATGAATGTAAAATCTTAGTTTAAAGACGGTTCAGCTAAAAAGTTGTTGCGCGAACGGATTTCATTAAGAATAAATGAAAACTTGAAATTTTATAATTTCGTATTGGACCACACTTTTTCAACTTATCCTTTCAATCATCATATTTTAACTCCTTCATATTTTTAACCCTTAGGTATTCCTAACCCAAACCTTATAAATACCTAAAGAACTATCTTTATCTCCTCCTTTCAAAACCAAGAACAAATTAACATAGCCTTCATTCATCTTCAAGCAGCAAAAGAACTGCGACTTTACCATCTATATTTCAAACAACTCCAAACCAGAGCAAAAAAGGTGAGTATATATTCGTTTGATTCACTATTTTCGTCTTACAATAACAACTTAGGTCAGCATACACTATATCATATGCGTGATCATAATTGATTCGATCCATATTTGAGATAAACATGGAATGGAACGTGTAGTGTAAATCCTAGTCGAAGTCACACCGAGAACAGCCATCATTAGCCAGAGAATGGCGACTAAAACGATGAAGTTATGGGCATTATTGTCTAAAAATTTGTCATCATTGATCGACCGCTTAAAACCCAACGGTCGACCGGTTAGGTCAATTTTTCGGGTCTAATGCCTGGAACTTGACCTAATTGCTTTCTCTTTGCTTCCTTTTCTTTGGTTACTTTTTCACCTAAGTGATGATCTAAAGCTTGCTAACACTTCACAAGCACTCAGGAATATGAATTATAGCATTAGAATAATGATTGTAGTTATATTTAGCTTACTGTATGTTGAATGTTTGATTTCTGGAAAATGGCTAGAAACATTGAAATTCATTTTTAAATTCAAAGTTTCACGCCTTTTAACTTTTGAAAGTTTTAAAAATAATTTGGAATAATAAATAATGTATATTTAGATGAAACCATGACTGATTTAATAATTTCGAGAGTGGATTCCTTAGAAATATTATAGATAATAAAATGCACGGTCTATTTCCTAAAAATTCTAAAACATTTGAATGTAGAACGGATTTGGTTCTAATGAGAAATTTCTAATGGATCCTATTGAGAATTCCTTAACCTCGTTTGAAATTTTTTATTTTGAATGTGCGCAAGGAATAGCTATAGCAAGTCAAATAAAATCTTTGAAATTTTCATTCGATGTAACTATAACTGATCCCAATAATCTAATTAAAATTAGATAAAAAATCTATTGGAATAGAAGAAATTATTAAAAAGGTCTCTAGATAGTCATAAAAATTAATATATGATTTGGAAGAAGAAGATGAGAATATTTATGACATTTTAAGAGAATTTCAAAGTACTTTAGCTTATTTGAATTTAAATTCAAAAGGAGGATTTTAAATATTTTCAAATAAGGAAAATACTGATGAAAATACTTGTATATTGTTTCTAAAATTCAAAAAATATATTAAGGACATTTTGAAATAAATAACATGTTTTAAAAAACAAATTTGAATTATTTGACTATATTATGTATTCAAATTTGAATAAGAGGATGAAATTCTATTTAGATAATATAAAAATAACTATGGCCAAATAAGATGAATATTTTTATTGATTTGAAAGTTGGAAAAGCTTTTATAGAATAAAGTTAATTAATTTTAGGAGTAATTTGAATTTAAATTCAAATCATAAAGGATGAATGGTTTAAATATAAGCTTCTATTATAAAGAATTTTGGGAAGAACTACTTGAAATAATATGTAAAGTATTTATAAATGAACTTGAAATTCATTTAAAATAAAAAGAAATCCATGTGACTTTGATTTAAATACCAAATAATAATACTTTGTTAAATTAAAAAAGTTATTGCACGATTTTAAAGAAAGTAAAAAACCAAGCACATATTTATATATTTGGAAAATATAAAGTATGAGTTTAAATTGGGTAAATAAATAATTTATTTAAGTTTGATTCAAGTTATTGATTGTATAATTTAACCATGATAGGATAGTATACCCATTTTTTGATTAGAAACTTGCTTGACTTGGACATGAATAAATGAAATGGATGTTACAAATGAATTTCGATGATTTTAAATACTTATTTGAATGTGTGCTTCACTCACGATGTTATACGCAAGTTTATTAATCCCATAAATATTGATTCAAATATATGTTTTGTCGTTATTAATTGGTACGCTTTTGGCATTGATTTGTTTTCATAATGATATGCATATGCACGACTTTATTTGAGGTATAACATCATTTTGGGAAATAATGATGCTTTGGGAAGCCAAATGTTTTAAAAGTTTAAGTTTATCATTTAAGGGAACGATACGAGGCATTGAATACAAGATTGCTAGAATCCATCCTAGCAAACGGATTCGAGGATCACAACCCAAATCTTGGTGAATTTATCCCTCGTTATAGAGTCCAACGATCTGTTGCATGGACAATATAATGAATAGTAAGAATTTGGAGTTGTATTGCGATAAGAGCTAGCATCTCAAGACGAAACTAGGCAGACGGCTATAGCACATAAAATATATGTCTTCAGAAGCCGCAAAGGAAGTGCAACTAAGGGACCGTGAAGAGCAGTCAAAAGTAGTAGGTGCAAAAGACCGCAATGGTTTGTTGTGGTAGTTAGTCTATGTAGAGGGTGAATCCAAAAGGTTTCACCAACCAGTTTATGTTAGGAACTCGATAAAAAGAGTTAAGATCTAACTTATTTATATATTTCAATCTCATAAAATATATATGCAACTGTTATTTAGATATGTGGTTAACATGGCCGTACTACGGTAAATATTGAAATCTGATTTATGAAATCTGAAAATAGTATACTTGAACTTAAATTGATAACAACTCATATAATGTTGATAGATTGTGATATTCCCGTCGACTAGAGTTGATGCTTTGAGTCATGATGAATAGAGCTGTGACATGTGTGTTAAAACCATTTTGAGTATTGTATGCGGGATTTTTTATGATGTAAGTGACATCTATGTGTTTAAAAATGTTACCTTTAAAACCAATACTGTACAATTATTGTTTGTTAATTTGATTTTACTCACTGCTAGATTTCTAGTTTGACTCAATTTTTTATATGTATATGACAATGTCTTGTGCTAGACTAAGGTGTTGTGATTTTAGGTTAACTACCTACAGACATTAATCTATTTTGTTTATTGATTAATCCATAGGAAATGTATATTATGTTAGAGTACTATGAAGTTTGACTTTAGCAACCATAACCTAGGAGCCAAGATCTACAGCAGTATTCAGTTTATTCAGTTATAAGATGGACGTAAGACATTTAAGCAGCTATGGATATGTTTAACGATTGGTTGCAAGAAGAGTCATTACATGGACATGTGACGTAGGTAGTTTTTGGGTTGTTCATAGTCTGCTAAGTTTTATGTGATGTATTTTTAAGTAGTCCATGTGTTAGACTTGTTTTAAGTTATATATATGTGTGTGTGTATGTATGTATATGTATATATATTTATATACATATATTCCCATTCCATGGTGATATCGATACATGTGTCATCATTTATTTATATGATTCCTGATATGTGAGTTACTCAATTCAAGACCTTGTGTACCTTACCTTCTGCCAAGACAACTGACAAATTATTTCAAATGTATTCAAGTATTAAAATATATACATGTTGACCTAAGTAGTGTAAATGAGAGACTGCTCCTTCCGTGCCTTTTGATTCGAGCTTTCGAGCAGTAAACCCTCTCCGATGATTTAGTCAGTAGAGCTGGGGCATTACAGGCTGTTCAATTTAATTGACTAATTTAGGTTATGAACGTATAGACTTAAAAACTAAATCAGTTTTCTACATATATGTTTGTCCAAAAATTAGGCCTAACTTATGTTATAGTCTAATAAGAAGCAAAGTTCAAGTTTGCTTGGGCAAGGTATCCTTGGGCAAGCATGGTTATGGTCCAATCGTCAACATAGTCAATCGGCAAACATCATAGTCCTTTTCTTAATTACAATTTGACTTAAGCGGTCGTGAATGTCCCAAATTCAAGATTTACAAGTTTGAAGGTTATAAAATGAAAATGAGGAAGAAGATTATATCGAAATTCACCCCTTCTTAGTAGAGGGTAAATGCTTATTTATTGAAAATTTATGCCTTTGGATTGTTGACTCATGGCATAAACCAGTCATAGGAGGTTGAGATCTTTGCTGACATTTCAAGATGATATGTGGTTTAACTTATTTTGGTTCTTTCATCATGATACGGCGCAATCAAGAGCTGCCATGTGGCAAATCGAACACTTTTATTCTTGATTTTTTTTAATCATGTGATAACATTAATATTATAACACTCGATGGTGGTGTTGTAGGCATGTGATAGCTCACTGACACTTTTCATTCGATTGCTTCATTTCTGTTCTAGAATAGATTGTTATTTTCTAGTCCTTGATGGCATTAAAATTATCATGCAATGGTTTCCTTTTCATTAAACAACTTTGCCTTTAGCATGCAATAGCTCTTCCTTACTTTGTACACGATAGCTCTCTATTATGGCATGCGATAGCTACATGTGATAGCTCTTCATTGCATAGCATGCAATAGCTCTCCATTATAGTATGTGATAACTTCGTGTGGTAAATTTAACTTTAGCATGCGATAGCTCTTCATTACTTAGCACACGATAGCTCCCCTTTATAACATGTGATAGTTGTACTCCTTAGTGCTCGACAGCCCATGGCACTCGATAACTTTGTTTTTAGCATGTGATAGCTTTAGTGATTGATAGCCCTTTATTGTAACATGCAATAGCTCCATTCCTTAGAACTTGATAGCTTTACCCTTGGGATGCAATATAGTCTTCCTTCATCATGCTCTAGTTTTTCTCTTGAGCACTCGTTAGGTAATTTCATTTGATGCTTGATAACTTTAACAGTTTGGCACTTTGGAATGAGCTTGCTGTTTTGTCTTAATACTCGATAGCTTTAACACCTGAAGCATGCGATATCTCTTTGTACATTTGCTCTCAATATCTTTTCCCGTCTAGTTTCTTGAATTTTTTTACGGTGTAGCTCTTGCCCACCCCCTCTTTTAGAAGTTTTCTTATGCTTTAACTTAAGTAAACTTCTACCTTTAAGTACTCTCTTTGATGGGTTTTGCTTTTAGATAACTTTTAACTCAATATTTTTCTTTTCTTTGATAATTGATTTTTCAGTCAATATCTCTTGGATGGTCACCTCAGGTGGGCTTTAAAATGAGATCAAAAAAGGTTTATTCTGGCCACTACTCTTTGGGAAATTTCTTTAGACAGGCTCGAAGGTGGGACTAAAGATTTGATTGGCCATCTCTCATGAATGGTCGCTTTACCCAGACTTTGAGGTGGGACCAAAGGCTTAATTTGACCACTACTCTTTGGGTAATTTCCTTAGACCGGCTCAAACATGGGACTAAAGGCTTGTTTGGACATCTTCCTTGGATGGTTGGTTTGGTTAGGCTCAAAAGTGGTGCTAAAGGCTTAGTTTGACCACCAATCTTTGGGTGGTTACGTTAGCCAGTACTAGAGAAGGAAAGAAGGTTTGATTAGCCATCTTCCTTTGATGGTTTCTTTGCCCAGGCCCAAAGGCAGAACTAAAGGCCTTGTTTAACCATGGCTCCTTTGCGGTTTCTTTTAGAAGGCTTAGAGGTGGGACTAAAGTCTTGATTGACGTCTTCTTCTGCTCAAAGAATCTTGCTAACCACGTCCGACCAGGAGTTTCTTTAAACATGATGCATCTTAGCCCGGAGATAAAAATTATATAAATCATTTTCGAAACCTTTTTTTGGAGATTTGATAAGCCTTTCTTTTTTAAATGTTTGTCCTTTAAGCAAAACTATCTTTCTAAAAATGTTGTAAAAACCTATGTAAATATTTTGTCAAGAAGATTAGTAACCCATTTTATTAATTTAATGTAACGAAATATGGTATCAAATATTCATCATTTCATGTTCTTGTTATGACATTTCCTTCTGGTCTACTTAATAGATAAGTTCATGGAAGTATTACTTCATGGATTACTAAGGGCCTTCCAAATTTGGCCCTAATGGGTCTTCCGCTGCGTCTTTGGTATTTGCCATTACCCTTTTAAGTATAGATCTCCATTTTGAAACTCCCTTTCTTTCACTTTTGAGTTATAATATGGAAATTATTCACTGATATTCTATTATTTGTAATGCATCTTGGTCTCTTAGCTCATTGAATAAAACTAGAGATTCCTTCTTTAGATTTTGATTTGACACATATGCATATGCAATTCTTTGATGTGATGGGACTTTAACTTCTATCAGTAACATTACTTCAAATCTATATATCAGAGAATATGGGGTATGTCTAGTGGTTTCCTTTGCAGAAGTCCTATATAACCATAAGATAAGAGAAAGTTACTCCATCCTTTTTCTGTATTTTCTAAAGGCTGGCACTATAGTCGGCTCCTTGGAGGTGCGAGACAATGTTGAAAATTCATAAGAAAACTGTTCCCATGAGTAGATGGTCTTTTTGCGATAGCTGCGGTACCATTTTGCGGCTACACAAAAGAATATAGGGGAAACTTTTAGGTTCGTGCAATACACCCTAGAAAGGGGTGAATAAATACTATTTTGCAAATAAATAGGAAATAATGTGAAAACGTAAATGTGAAAAGTAAACAACAAAAATATATACCCAGCTTCGGCCTAAAGCCTAGTATTGTCCGTAAAGTTACTACTAGGATTATATACTCGACGCTTACAACACCTGTAAACTCGCACTCTCTGCTAACCTATTCCTAGTAACCATACCTGGACTAAATACCCTAAGACCAAAATTCCTAGACTACAGCACGTAGCTCACCTTGAAAAAAATCTAGAGTTCAATAAAAATAATACAAAAAAAAACAATAATAATAAAAAGTCGACGACAAATTTGAAACAACATAAATAGACTCCTTTCTTTTTTCACGTGATTGCATTACTGGACATGTAGCATGCTTTGACTATGCACTGCTATTCTGGAGTTGTTTGGCCAAGACTTACAAGAACTTGCTTTGATGCTTATGTTAGCTGCTTCTTGAGGGAGTTGCTGAATAGGATGGCATTGTTGTTGTAAAAGTGTCTCTCATCCATGTCTGGACTTTATTGATAGAGAGGTGCTTTGTCTTGAAAAGATGATCTTATTCTGATATTGAAATGCTTATTTTGTTTGTTGTAGAATAGATTTGAAGTACTTCGCATGGGTAAGGCTTCTGTAGAGATTGAGATGATAATGAATAGAATTATATAAAGGATATGATATTTGATGATCGGATTTTGTTTGATGGATAAAGCTTTGTTTTTAATCCGATGAAATTCTTTTGATGTAATGTGCAGTTCTTATAGGCTTAGGGCTGGATATCTATGCATGGAAACAAATATGTGTGAGGATATACGGAGAAGGAATTGTTTCGTGAGATAGTTTATTTCCCTGTACACAAAATAAAATCTGTATATAATAGGGAAACAAATATGTGTGAGGATATATTGAGAAGGATTTGATTTGTGAGATATTTTTTTTCCTATATGCAAAATAAAATCTGTATAAATGAGAAATAAACTATGTTGTATCTTTCAAAATATATTATTTGATTGTGTAGACAATTCTTTGCTTCCACTCTTTATTTATTTCCCTTTCTTCATATATATTGCTTCTGACTGTATGTATATTTCCTTGCTTCTGATTTGTATTTGGTTCACTTTCTCTATATATACAGTCTTTGATTGTGTACTATAACATTTCCTCCTTCATATCCTAATTTATTTCTTTTTCTTCATATACCAGCCTTTTATTGTATCGAAAGGAAACATTTTCCACAATTAGTAAATATACAACACTAAACAAACACAATAGGTATAATATATATATATATACCAAACGAAAATTTATTGCAATATCTAACAATATTTCCTTTTCGATAATAATAAATATATATTATTTTACAAATAAAAATATATGCATTTGAAATGTAATACGTGTAAAGAAGGCATATGAAATGTAGTAGATGACAATTTAAATAGAAACAAAATCGTGCTTTGATGAATTTTAAACTATAACACACTATGAAAACAAATCGATTATAAAAATATTTATGTTATCATCAGACAAGACGTATACTCCACAATCTCCCCCATTTGATGATAACAAACAATAAGTTAAGATTTGACATGTGTAACTTGTGTCGAGTGTGCACTTGATATCTTTAATCGAAATCATAACACAATGTATGTATGTTTCAATATATACAATATTCTTCCCCTATTGATATGCTCCCCATGCATATGTAGCATATATGTTCTAGAATAAAATAAAACCAATAGTATTCTTTCGATATTAACAAAGAATTCACACTGTCACCAAAACTTAACCGCTCTCTCCCCCTTTTGTTTTCATCAATAGCATAAATATCAATTTAGCACGAAGAGAAAGTGATACTAAATGATGAAACTCGATGAAAATATGACAACAAATATCTAAAGAATAATCAACCATAAATCATAGTAGTTATATTGATCAAAGTCATATCCAATGAGTTGAAAGAGAATGACAAAAATAAGTACAGTAATATGTAGTGTGGTTCAAATAACAATAAACTCAATCAAACAATAATTTGAGTGAAGTATTTATGTGAGGACAGTTTTTCCCTAACTCATCATAAATGAGATCAGGATACTTGCACCCATGCATTATCGTAGGGTTTAAGGAAGAAGCATTGCTTGATTGGTGTATACACCGGTGCTAAAGAATTTTCAACACGAGCCAGATACCTTTAGGTGATATAACTCTACGCCCGTATCGCATCCATTTTTCATGTATAGCTCTTTAGCTATTTAAATTTTAAATTTATAATATATTATGTGTTTTACTTTTCATATGGAGCATGTACCTGATTTGTCCCACATACTCACATTTAGGCCAAAAATCTCTAACGCGTTTGGTTATGTCATTCTAGCCAACACATGCACAAATTGAAAAATATAAGTCGATCGAATATGAATATCAAATGGTAGATTCAGAGATGGGTGGGATATGCAATGGTCAAAAAATAGAACTTTAAAGTATGTTTGATTATCAAAAAGAATTATAACGTAATTGTTTAATCAAGTACAAAATGCACCTTAATCATCTATGTAATCAATATAAATACTATTTGAAATTCTCATAAGAAAGTTCAATCGATCATGATACAATTTCAAAATTAAATTCTTTATAAATATTTTCAGTTTTATATTCTATTCTTGAACATGCAATATGAATTTGTTTTAGAGCTATTTCTGTAAAGAGGAGCATATGGAATAAAGATATACGTATTAATATATCAAAAAAGTCAAAGGCTTATTCTTAGAAATTTTTATCTCAAAGCTTAAAAAGTTTTCTCCTACCATCATTTCAAGTTTTGAATATCAATAATCCATCTTAATAAGTTCATCTTAATGTTTAAATATTTCATTTCATGTCAATTCTTAAAAAAACATTTCAAGCATTAAAATAAGATTATCCTAAGAAGTTTCAACATTTTCAAAGAAATTCCCTAGTCAAGACTCTACCATCGGAAGAAATATTTCATTGAAAAACTCATGTCAAAGATATAGCTAAAGGTATCATTTCAAAATATTCACATCATTAACAAATATGGAGAGAAAACAAAAAATTCTAAGAAAGCAAAATCATATTTTGGATTTTTTGATTTTTCAAAAAAAAATTCTATGAAGGAAAAAATGCTTTTGGATTTTTGAAAAAAAATTATAAGAAAATGCAAATTGTCCACGTGTGCATGAAAAATTATGTTAAATATCAATAAATCCGTGAAACACTTGAGCTATTAAATATCAAACTAAAGGAATCACAAGGGTAAAAGTCATACCAGATATTCTGAATAGAAATTAACAAAAATATCTCATGATACCACTCGTTAACTGGGTTGCTCATGGTGGCAAACAATAATACCACTTGTACTCTCTACATGCCAGCGGTGATGGACAATGGTACCTCAGAAACACTGGTTTTACATCGGATACCTTAAATCATCATCAAGTAAAGTATGAAAAATAAGCATTATCAAAAAAAGTGTATTGTATACTTTAGAATGTTAATTGAAATGGCTCCAACATGCGAATTTCCCAACAAAGTAGTCTTTGAAGTTGCATTCATGTTCACCATTGTTATTCAAAGTTCATGGATCTCCATTTTATTCCTAAACTAAGGAACATTGATTATCGCTCATCAAATGTGTAGAACAACTCGAAATCTGCCTCCATTGCAGTTTCTCTTTAACCCGTCCTCGTAACTACATGTTAGAAGAGGAAGTGAGTGGTCTAGAAAGAGATGTAAGACCGTATTTGTTTACAATTGAAATCTTTGGTACCCAAATTTGTTTATATGACAAACCATTGATATTAACAACCGTAACCTTAGGAACCCAAATTTGTTTGACTTTTTTGTTTACGTTCCTATTTCGTTAGTTTACAGGTGTTAATAGTCATTTTTTATAAATTGACTCATTCTCAAATCCATATCCTTTTCTTTTATTCGTAAAGAGTTGATTTCCTAATAACATGTTAAACGATTTTTCTCTTGTGAATTTTTTGAATAATCAACTCAAGTTCATTAACTTTGGATTTTAAAAGATTATTCTCATTTATCATTTTTGAATAACAACTAATAGAAATCTCTCCCTTTTCAGAATCATTCTACTTTAAGACCATATTTTCATTTTTGAGCACTTTTATTTAACTTCAGTATCTCATTTTCAAAAAGCTAGCATTTTTCAAATTCAAGTTTTAAAAATCCTTAAGTTTATCAATCTCTTTTACCAATTCATGATTTATTTGAATAATTTCGGATTTTCTATTTTTCAAAATCACATTCTCACGAGTTTTAAAATTCCTTTAATGTCTTTTAGTTCCTTTTAAAAGTTCGCATATTTATCGCATTCAAGATTTTTATTATTTTCAATTTGTTTTTCAAGTTCATCTAGAATAAAAAAAATATTTAACAAATTATCTTTTTTTTAATTGCAAGTTTGGAATTTTCAAACATCTTAATATTTTCCAACTCCTTCTGTAAAATATTATTTTTGCAAATCAACACACTTTCATTTTTGTTCAAAAACAAATTTTCATTTTCAAGCTTTTGATAATTTTCATTGAAGTGAAAAAAATTCTATTTCATATTTAAATCATTTTTTGAAATCAAAATTTTCAAGTTTCTTAGCGTTTTCAAACGCTTTAACCAATTTATCATTTTTCTGACGCAATTCAAACTTTCAAATTTCAATCTTTTATTTTTCAGCTTGAGGCTATCAATAGTTCTAGTTAATTCATGACATAAGAGAAGTAAATCTTTAAAAGAAAAATAACATATCTCATCATCTGTTGAGTCTATCATTGTCATCATCAACATCATCTCTTGTGAATCTTGTCAAGCATAGTTCTCCTCTTCTATCAGCTTTGGTAACTCGTTTACTATTATTGGCTTTTCCATCAAATTTTGCATCAAGAGTGCTCCAAATTTCCTATGCAGTCAAATAATGGGAGGTATGGTTAAATTCAGATTTATCAAGTACAAAGATGAGAATATTCATAGCATTAGCATTAAGCAAGAAATTATTCTTTTCAAGCATATCCAATACTTTTTTAGTTATATCCTAAATATGAAAATTAATAGATTTTAAATAAATTTCCAGGAGGACTGAAAATGCATCGACTCTTACTAAAACAATGGCAGATAGGGTAAGACATTATATCAGGTTTTTCCTAACAACCATCTCCAATACCACTTGTTATGATCGTGCAATATAACCTAGAGGCTAATTAATACGGTATTAAAACTATTTCGTATATAAACAGATAAATAATGCAGAAACGCAAATGCAAAATGTAAATAACACACAGATATAGCCAGCTTCGGCCTAAAGCCTATTACTACCCCCAAAAGTTAATAATAGGACTATATACTCGATGCTTACAACACATGTAAACTCGCACTCTCTGCTAACCAAAATATACTAACCCTATGTCCAGTAATCCTGCTTGAACTCAATACCCTAAGACCAGAATACTTAAACTATGACACATAGCTCACCTAGAAAAAAATCTAGTGTTCAATAAAAAGAAAATACAAAACAAAAACAATAATAAAACAATTCAACAACAAATTTGAAACAATGTAAAATAGGCTCCCTTCTTTCTTCATGTGATTGCACTGTTGGAGATGTAGCTTGCTTTGACTATGCACTACTAATCTGCAGTTGTTTGAAAGAGACTTACAAGTGCTCGGTCTGATGCTCATGTTGGCTACTATTTAAGGGAGATGCTGAATAGGATAGTGTTGTTGTTGTAAAAGTATCTTACGTCTACGTTTGGAGTTTGCTGATAGAGAGGTGCTTTGTCCTTAAAAAATGATCTTATTTGGATATTTGTAATGACCCGCTATTTTGCACCATTCAAATTCGACGATAAGACCAAAATATGTCAAACTTGAATAGTTTCAAATAATAGATTGTAATAAAATCTGGAGCAAATAAAACCAATCACAGAATCACAGACATAGAGTATCAAAATACTCGCAGCGGAAATAAAAATAGCAATAGTGGTTCATGAAGCCACTACGAACTTAGTCTCAAACAAGTACAAAATACATAGTCTAAAAAACAAATACAGTTCTGAAACAAATACAGTAGAAATCCTAAATACATAAGTCTCTAATACATCAGCTGAAATAGAATAACTAAACTGAAATAGATAAATTAGATAAGCAGATAAACTTCAGAAATCTCTAGCTTCCAGAAGACAGATTCGAGTATTGATACTCAGGCTGACTCGAGCGTAAGAAATAACACAAACACTTGAGTCAGGACATATATACATATACAATGTAAACCAACTCAAGTGAACCATAAAATACATGTACAAGTAACTTAAAGGATGCTCGGGACCGCCCATCCTCTAAGGATCCGTTAAACTATTTACTATGTAGTAATATGTGCTATTATAATAATGTCTAGGAGTAAAGTAAACTTACTTAAAAATAGCATTAAGGAGTTACCCAATATCCCCCATAACACATACATAGTGTCAGTTGTCTATACAGTACCGTAATGCCTCCTGATCGGGAGGCTACCATAGGATACTCCATAGGTACGATACAAAACCAAAATTATACAAGGTGTGCTAGGGTAGGTGACACGGCATAACTAGGCAATGCCAGGATAGATATACCAATTGCACTTCCGGACCGGTGGTAACGCGTAGCAGCTACTACCGCCCACTTCGAACCACACTCCCAAAATCAAAAGTGCGCATCAATCAATCACAAAGTAATAGAATGGCATACGAAGAAGTGGGTCAGATAAAAGGAGCGACCTCATTAGCCCGTCGATTGCTCCTGTTTTAGCCACCTTATGCCAACCCAAGGGAGTCGGGTCCACGTACATACCTCAACAGAATGTCGCCACCATCCTAATTCATTTTGAGATCTCCATCGCGTACACGGTTTGTCAAAGTGGTTTTCGGTATCGATAGAGAGTATGCCCATATCTGATCCTGGTCTCTTTGCCAACCAATCATTATTTTAACCCATGGTTATAAATTTCAAAAATGGTTTATATTTCACTTCAAAACATGTTCAATTAAACCATTTAAATTCAATATCAAATAATATTCATTTCATTTTTCAATTATAAAGTCTCCAAAATATTGTAAATTTCAGCAATATCAGCACTTATAAAATGTTATGGTAGATATAGTAATATTTCAAAAACATTGTCAAATTCAAAAACAGCAGCACTTATAAAGTGCTACGGTAGGTATTTAGTTATTTCAAAACAGCTCAATTTCAAAACAGCAGCACTTACAAAGTGCTACAGTAGGTATTAGTAATATAAAATAGCTCATTTTCATTTCAGCAACAACATCACTTACCAAGTGCTACAATAGCTATTTAGTTATTCAAAACAGTTTACTTTCAGCAACAACATCACTTACAAAGTTCTACAGTAGCTATTTAGTTATTTCAAAATATAGTTTAGTTTTAGCAACAACAGCACTTACAAAATGCTGCAGTAGCTATTTAGTTATTCCAAAACTTAGTTTATTTTAAGAAATGATAGCACTTAACAAATGCTGTCTTAAAAACCAAAGCCTTTCTGAAGTGCTACCACTATGAATTCCAAATTTAATATAAAATTTCAGAATTGAAACTTCAATTTTAGCCATTTTAACTTATAAAAATCATATTTTTTGCTTCAAAAATATATTCATTTGGATATCGTTCAACTTATGGTTCAATAAAATAAACCTTTAATAAATAAATATCTAATTTAAACAATAATTCACTTATTAAGTCAAAAGTAAACTATTTTCTCAACTTTTTATTTTTAATAATTAACTTAATAATTTATTTTAAAATATCCATTTCATAAATAAAATAAAATTCCCATTCATTTACATAACTTAAAATTTTCCATTTAAAACCAAATTTCCAAGTTAAGTCATATTTTTAAAATACAGCTTTCCATTTATATCTTTATACATTTAACTTATAGAAAAATCACTATAAATTCGTTTAAATTATTTAAATCCAATTTATGTTGAAATGTCATATTTTTACTTTTAAAATACTTATAAATTTCAGAAAACATATATAATTAACCACGGGTTTGTATAATATTTTCTAACCTAGGTCAAGTGATACGGATAATATATCATTTCATTCCATAATTAAAAAGAAAAATCCGAGTTCTATCATTTCAAGCCTGCAATCCCAAGTAAGTCAAATACGATAAAAATCACTCGAGCCTATCATTTCAGCCCATAATGATTTTTTCTTATTCTAAAGTCCGTTCGGGTATGTATCATTTCAACCCATAGTGATAAGGGAACTTGCAGTTGTGAGATACAGAAAATAAAATAACAGCATAGCATTATAACAGATGATGTAACTGGTATAAAATCAGGTTATACATTATATAAACAAATCATAGGCATGTATGAACATAGTATATCAATCATTACATATTCACTTGTTATCGGTTCATAATCATATAGGTACGGATGTCCAGGGTGAATAACTCACCTTTTCAAGCTAGAGATCAATTCAAAACACAAAGATTCAAACTCCACAAAGCACGAAAGGAAAAGACTAGATTCGAGAAGAAGTAACACCCAAATTCAAATCTTGTAATCAAATAAAATAAGACCGTCGATAAGAATATAATTCAACATCATATTATAAATAAAAATAATAAATAAACATGAATAAAAGTGAAGTAGAAATGGGTTTTAATCAACAAGTAGGCTCGGCCATATCACCCATAGGCTCGGCCATGGTGTTTAGATGCAAGCTAGGCTCGGTTAGGGATCACAAGGCATGGCTATGGCATGGAAAATGAAAGGCAAAGTGGGTAGAGGCAACTGGATAGGGTTTTGGGAATGTAGGGTTTGGCTAGGGTTTCTAACTTGATTTGGTAATGGGATTTTTTGGATCTTGGTCATGGCTATGGCATGGAGGAGATGTGAGGAGGTGGAGGATGGTGAAGGTGATCGGCTAGAACATGAAGATGGTGGAGGCCGAGCAAAGAAAATAGAAAAATAAAAGGAAAAAAGAAAGAGAAAAGAGGAGAGAGGAGGCCATGGAGAAAACTTACTGTATTTTTCTTTCAGGGAGCAAATGAGATATGAGATGGGATGAGATGTTTTTGTATGTGATTTAGAAAATAGGTGGCGGCAAGGGTTATGAATACATGGCTATGAGAGCAATGAACGGTTAGAAAAGAAATAAAGAGGGTAGGCAAATAAAAAGGCAAGAGTTAAAGCAATGTAACGTATGTCTCTTTTGATTTTATTCCAAGCCATTAATAAAAAGATATACACAAGTAAAATCCAATAAATAAAATAAAGTCAAGATAAAACAAAAATAGAAAAATAAAATAAAGTGATAGACATAGGAAAAAATATAAAATAAAATATAGAAATTAATTGCATGTAAAACGCTGTATTTTATCCAATTTTAAAAGTACAAATCGGAATTTAATGAAATAAAAAGCAGAATGGATATCAGAATTATATCCAACTTCAAATAAAAAGATTAGAATTTAAAGATTTAATTTTTCAAATTTTCAAATAAAAGTCAAAGTTTGACCAAAATATCAAAATTTCAAAATTTGTTTATTCTATTGTATTTGGGAAATAATTTATAAACAAACTCCAAAATTATATTGGAAAATTTCAAAATTCCAAATTTTAAATAATTAAACATCAAAGTTTTAAATAAAATGAAATAAAAATATATATTAAAAATTTTGGGTTGTTACACTCTCCCCCACTCAAATCTTTTCGCCCTCGAAAAGGAAAGCAACAAGAAAAACAAAGAAAGATGAGATAGCAAGGCAAAAGTACCTAAAACAAATAATTCCAGTTTCGAGGCATGTATGCTCTCATCCATCTCCCAGGTACAATCCCGATCATCCATACTCCACTGCACTTTGACCAGCTTGACAGATTTCCTTCTTAGCTGCTTCGTACCTCTTTCGACAATATGAAGTGGCTTCCTCTCGATAGTCAGATTAGGCTAAAATATCCAAACTCTCGAGAGCAGAAGGCTGGATAATCAAAGATGGATCATGCAGATACCGACGAAGATGCGAAACATGGAATACATTATGTACCCCAGAAAACTTCTCAGGCAAATCTAGACAATAAGCTAGATAACCAATCTCTCCAAGATATGGAAAGGACAAACAAACCTAGGAATAAGCTTTCCTCTACGACCAAACCGAATCACATTCCTTAAGGGAGAGACCTTAAGGAAAACCAAATCACCCACAGCAAACTCCAAACTCCTCCTACGCCGATCAGCATACTTCTTTCGCCTATCCTGAGTAATCCTCATCTTCCTCTTAATCTCCTCAACCTTCTCAGAAGCCTCCAAAATTATCTCAGGACCCAGAACCAAGCAATTACTGGATTCAATCCAGCAAGATGGAGATCTACAAGGTCTCTCGTAAAGAGCCGCAAATGGAGACATTTCAATACTTGTCTGATAGCTATTGTTATAGGTGAATTCAACAAGATGGAGATGATCTTCCCAAGATCCTCTATAATTCAGAACACAAGCACGAAGAAGATCCTCGAGAATCTGGTTCACTCTTTCCATTTGACCGTCGGTCTGCGGATGGTAAGCAATGCTTAGATTCAGACGAGTGCCAAAGGATTCCTGAAAAGCTTTCCAAAACTTACTGGTAAAGATAGGATCCCGATCACAAATAATGCTGAGAGGAACACCGTGGAGACGAACAATCTCCCTCATATAAATCTCAGCCACATTGGAAGAAGAATGGGTAGACTTGACCGGAATGAAATGAGCTGATTTGGTCAATCTATCCACAATAACCCAGATGCTCTCATTACCCTCCGAGTCCTCGGTAAACCATCAACAAAATCCATGGAAACCTGTTCCTATTTCCAATTGGGAATCTCAAGGGGCTGCAATAAACCAAGGAACTTCTAGTGATCTGCCTTGACTTGCTGACAAGTCGCACACCTATTAACAAAGATAGAGATATCTCACCTCATATCTCTCCACCAATAAAGCTTCTTCATATCTTGATACATCTTCGACACACCAAGATGAATGGAAAGTCGAGATCAATGATGTTACCGAAGTAACTCCTGCCTCAATCCATCAACATTCGGGACACAAATCTGATTATTATTCCTCAAAATAGCTCCATCATCGATCTGAGCTCCACTACCATCAAGACACTACCACCAACCCTGCTACGAACACTCTCCTTCGTACGCCTAAGCATCACATCCTCATCCTTCCTATCTTTGATACGATCCAAAAGCGGAGAAGAAGAAATAACAAGCTGACAGAACATGGCCTTCTTCCTACTCAAAGCATCGCCGACAACATTAGCTTTCCTAGGGGTATAGCTAATATCAAGATCATAAGAAGCCAAAAACTAAAGCCACCAAAACTGCCGCTGATTCAAATCCTTCTGGGTGAAGATATATTTCAAAGACTGATGATCAGTAAAGAGCTCAAATTTAGCACCCAAAAGATGATGTCTCCAAAGCTTCAAAGCAAAGGCAACGACAAGCAATTCCAAATCATGGGCTGCATAATTGGCCTCATGGGTCTTCAATTGGCGACTAACATAAGCAATTACCTTCTTGCATCAGGAAAGCCCCTAACCCTCACGATAAGCATCAGTGTACACCGTTAATCCCTCATTTCCATTCGGAACGGTGAGCACTAGTGCGGAAGTAAGCTTACGCTTCAACTCCTTGAATGCAACTTCACACTTATCACTCCATATAAATTTAGCATTCTTTCGAGTTAAAGCAGTGAGAGGTGCAGAAATCCGAGCAAAGTTCTCAATGAATCTCCGATGGTAACCGGCAAGGCCTAGAAAACTGCAAATATCAGTTGGAGTCCTAGGAGTTTCCCAATCCTGTAACAGAATAGGGAGAAATAAGGACCACTGAAAAGATAGAATGATCAAATTATAGAAAGAGAAGAAAAGAAAGACTTACACCGATCACAACGATCTTGATTAGATCAACAGAAACTCCATTTCTAGAAACAATATGCCCAAGGAATCGGACTTCATCCCTCTAGAAATGGCAGAATTTCGCCTTCAACTGATGATTTCTATAAGTCTCTAGAATAAAATTCAAGTGGGATTATGCTCTTCATCCAACTTGGAGAACACAATAATATCATCAACAAAGACTAGAACAAACTTATTAAGCACATCACGAAAGACTCGATTCATCAAATCAATAAAGAAACCAGGAGCGTTAGTCAAACCAAAAGGCATAACTAACCACTTATAAAACCCATTCTCTATATGGAAAGCAGTCTTGGGAATACTTTCCTTAGTAACTCTGAGCTGGTGAAAACATGTGGAAAAGTCAAGATGGGAGAAAACAGTAGCTCCATGGAGTTGATCAAACATATCATTGATGCAAGGCATAGGATATCTATTCCTCATAGTGAGCTTGTTCAACTCCCTATAATCAACACACATCCTCAAAGAACCATCAGACTTAGTGACGAAAACCACCGCTTCTCCCCATTCTTAATGGCTAGGTCTGATCGGACCCTTGGAGAACAAGTCCTCAATTTGCTTTCTCAGCTCAACATTCCACGGGGTGCTATTCTTCTGGGTGGAAGAACTATAGGTCGAGCTTCAGGAATAAGATCAATACAGAAATCAATTTCCCGCTTTGGAGGTAAAGAAGTGACTTCACCAAATACGTTGGGAAATAGTTCGCCTACAGGAGTCGAATAAATATCACCAGGAGAAGCATCAAGAGAATAAATAAAGCTGTCAGCAAAATCCTGGGGCAAACTACACTGAATCACCAAAGAATCACCTTTATCACCAACAAGAGAGACAGTTCAGGCACTACAAGAGATAAAGGCATCATGCCTCTTCAGTCAATCACCTCCAAGAAATAGATCAAAAGCATCAAAACCCAGAACATAGAAATCACCACTGAAACGGTGATCTAGATAGAGAAGCCTCACTTGCTTACAAATCCTACTAAGATTCGCAGGGCCACCACTAGGATCTTTAACACACAAAGGTTCAGAAGCAAACTCGGGCAAAAGATGATGCTCGAATTTATTACAAAGATCCATAGAAATAGAGCTATGGGATGCTCCAGTATCAAATAAAACAAGAATAGGAGATTTAAACAAAGTAAAGGTGCCCTGAAGAGTACCTTGAGAATCACTAGGAGCAGGAGCAGGAACAGGTGCAGGTGCAGGAGGTGGAGCTGGGAAGATGCAGAAGTGACAGCAAAAATACCCGATGAATTGCCCTTATGCTGAGTAGAGAAGTCCTTCTTGAAATAGCCAGGCTGCAGACAAATGTGGCAGAGATTGCGCCTGGTCAACTAAGCTGGAGGAGGATAGTAGCAGTAACTAAAGTAGGACAGTTGTTAGCATAGTGTCCCTTCTGATGACATCTAAAGCAAGTGATGGCAGACAGGTCTACAGACTGCCTCCGAGATGAAGAAGATGATACCAACCCTGGAGTCTTGCTCCGGTACTTCTTCTGATGGTTAAAATTGGGCTTCCTCTTCTTAGGATTGCCATAAAAAGACTGAGATAAAGCAGAACTAGCAGTTGGAGGATCCTTCGAAGTAGGATTCTCGTATCTAATGGCCATGTCCATCAGAGTCGTGAAAGGACTATGCATATGGGCTATGAGGCGATCATAATACTATGGACGGGCACCCGCAATGAACTTCTCATTTATCTTGAGATGAGTGTCAATCAGATTAAGGCCAAACTTCGAATGTTCATTGAACTTCCTCTCATATTCAACAAAAGACATATCACCCTATTTCAGATCCATGAATTCTCGATACAGCTGAGATTTTCCTACCTTGGGCATCCACTTCACAAGAAAGAAAAGCATCCCTAAAGCACGATAAAGGAACATAAGGCATATTTCAAAAAGATAAAATAAGACAAATTCAAGACAAACAGAAGATGATACCTAAATTGTTTCCATGTAATGTCAGCTTCTGCAGTGTGGGCTGTGATGGACTCCCACCAATCCAAGGCTGCTCCTTTCAACTGCCAAGCCGCCAACTGACGCTGCTGGGCATTAGTGATCTCAAGACCGAAGAAAATCATCTCCAAATGCTTCAACCACTGTTGAGCTTCAATAATGCTCTCAGATCCGGTGAACTTGGTGTCATCATGCTCAGTGTATTCCTTGCAAAGCTTAGTGAACCTGACTGGGGCAGTAGGCTCAGGAGCTGGGACAATACCACGTCCCCTGCCTCTTGTGTTCCTATGACTCATCTTGAAAATCAAGAATGAATTTTAGGATAGAGGTAATTGAGAAACAATGACAAGATTAGATAAGATAAGATGCAACGGGAATTTAATAACCCGAACAAAGAAATTACTAATAAGGTGGACAAGGACAAGAAGGAAGTTAAGAAAATTTGACCTTAAACAAGGAAAGTTTTTATATTAAAATACTCTTTTAAAATCCTTTGAAAATCATTTTACACGTTAAAATATGTTCTCTCACAAAGAAAGGATTCCAGGATTGATTTCACTCATTCTAGGGTATTTCTACCCTATCTCTAATGAGTTTTTGCTCCGTATGCTAAGGTTTGACTAAAACCCAAGCTCTGATGCCAAATGTAACGACCTACTATTTTGCACCATTCAAATTCGATGATAAGACCAAAATACGTCAAACCTGAATAGTTCAAAACAATAGATTGTAATAAAATTTGGAGCAAATAAAACCAATCACGGAATCACAAACACAGAATATCAGAATAATCATAGCGAAAATAAAAATAACAATAGTGGTTCATGAAGCCACCACAAACTCAGTCTCAAACAAGTACAAAATACATAGCCTGAAAAGAAAAAAATGTTTTGAAATAAATACGGTAGAAATCCCAAATACATAAGTCTCTAATACATCAACTGAAATAAAATGACTGAACTGAAATAGATAAACTAGATAAGTAGGTAAACTCTAGAAATCTCTAGTTTTCAGAAGATAGATTCGAGTTGTAATACTCAGGCTGACCCGAGCATAAGAAATAATACAAACACTCGAGTCAGGACATATATACATATACAATATAAACCAACTCAAGTGAACCGTAAAATAAATGTACAAGTAAATTAAAGGATGCTTGGGACCACCCATACTCTAAGGATCCGTTAAACTATTTACTATGTAGTAATATGCGCTATCATAATAATGTTTAGGAGTAAATTAAACATACTTAAAAATAGCATTAAGGAGTTACCAATATCCCTCTTTACACACACATAGTGCCAGTAGTCTATACATTATCGTAATACCTCCTGATCGGGAGGCTACCAGAGGATACTGCATAGGTAAGACACAAAACCAAAATCGTACAAGGTGCGCTAGGGTAGGTGACACGACACAACTAGGCAATGACAGGGTAGATATACCAATTGCACTTCCGGACCGATGGTAATGCGTAGCAGCTACTATTGTCCATCTCGAACCACATTCCCAAAATCAAAGATGCGCACCAATCAATCACGAAGTAATAGAATGACATACGAAGAAGTGGGTCTGATAAGAGGAGCAACCTCATTAGCACGTCGACTGCTCCTGTTTTAGCCACCTTATGCCAACTCATGGGAGTCGGGTCCATGCATATACCTCAACAAAATGTCGCCACCATCCTACTTCATTCTAGGATCTCTATCGCGTACACGATTGCCAAAGTGGTTTTTGATATCGACAGAGGGTATGTCCATATTCGATCCCGGTCTATTTGCCAACCAATCGTTATTTTTAAACCATGGTTATAAAATTCAAAAATGGTTCATATTTCACTTCAAAACATGTTCAATTAAACCATTTAAATCCAATATCAAATAATATTCATTTCACAGTTGTAACATTTCTAAGTTCATTCATTAGATTTTAAAGTTTCCAAAACATTGTAAATTTCAGCTATTACAGCACTTATAAAATGTTACGGTAGATATAGTAATATTTCAAAAACATTGTCAAATTCAAATACAGCAGCACTTATAAAGTGCTACGGTAGGTAGTTAGTTATTTTAAAACAGCTCAATTTCAAAATAGCAGCACTTACAAAGTGCTACAATAGGTATTAGTAATTTAGAACAGTTCAGTTTCATTTCAGCAACAACAACACTTACCAAGTGCTACAGTAGCTATTTAGTTATTCAAAACAGTTTACTTTTAGCAACAACATCACTTACAAAGTGCTGTAGTAGCTATTTAGTTATTTCAAAAATATAGTTTAGTTTCAGCAACAACAGCACTTACAAAGTGCTGCAGTAGCTATTTAATTATTCCAGAACTTAATTTATTTTCAGAAATGATAGCACTTAACAAATGCTGTCTTAAAACCACAGCCTTTCTGAAGTGCTACCACTACTAATTCCAGATTTAATATAAAATTTCAGAAACATTAAAACTTCAATTTTAGCAATTTTAACTTATAAAAATCATATTTTTTTCTTCAAAAAAATATTCATTTGGATATCATTCAACTTATGGTTCAATAAAATAAACCTTTAACAAATAAATATCCAATTTAAACATAATCACTTATTAAGTCAAAAGTAAATTATTTTCTCGACTTTTTATTTTTAACGATTAACTTAATACTCTATTTTAAAATACCCGTTTCATAAATAAAATAAAATTCCCATTCATTTATTTAACTTAAAATTTTCCATTTAAAACCAAATTTCCAATTTCCAAGTTAAGTCATATTTTTAAAATACACCTTTCCATTTAATTCTTTATACATTCTAACTTATAGAAAAATCACTATAAATTCATTTAAATTATTTAAATCCAGTTTAAGTTAAAATGTCATTTTTTTACATTTAAAATACTTATAAATTTCAAAAAATATATACAATTAACCACGGGTTTGTGTAATATTTTCTAACCTAGGTCAAGTGATACGGATAATATATCATTTCAATCCGTAATTAAAAGGAAAAATCCGGGTTCTATCATTTCAAACCTGCAATCCCAAGTAAATCAAATACAATAAAAATCACTCAAGCCTATCATTTCAGCCCATAAAGATTTTTTCTTATTCTAAAGTCCGTTCGGGTATGTATCATTTCAACCCATAGTGATAAGGGAACTTGCAGTTGTGAGATACAGAAAATAAAATAACAGTATAGCATTATAACAGATGATGTAACAGGTACAAAAGCAGGTTATACATCATATAAACAGATCATACGCATATATGAACATAGCATATCAATCATTACATATTCACTTGTTATCGTTTCACAATCATATAAGTACTGATGTCCAGAGTGAATAACTCACCTTTTCATGCTAGAGATCAATTCAAAACACAAAGATTCAAACTCCTCAAAGCACGAAAGGCATGACTAGATTCGAAAAGAAGTAACAACCAAATTCAAATCTTGTAATCAAATAAATAATACCATACATAATAATATAATTCAACATCATATTATAAATCAAAATAATAAATAAACATGAATCAAAGTGAATCAGAAATGGGTTTGAACCAACAAGTGGGGTCAGTACATCATCTATAGGCTCGGTTACATCACCCATAGGCTCAGCCATGATGTTTAAATGCAAACTAGGCTCGGTTAGGGATCACAAGGCATGGCTATGGCATGGAAAATGGAAGGCAAAGC
The DNA here is from genome assembly GCA_030765085.1 of Allium cepa. NCBI lineage: Eukaryota > Viridiplantae > Streptophyta > Magnoliopsida > Asparagales > Amaryllidaceae > Allium > Allium cepa. The sequence goes on from CM060935.1 coordinate 69,683,390, forward strand.
AAGTAGAGGCAAGTGGATAGGGTTTTGGGAATGTAGGGTTTGGCTAGGATTTCTAACTTGATCTGGTGATGGATTTTTTTTGGATCTTGGTCATGGCTATGGCATGGAGGAAATGTAAGGAGGTGGAGGATGGTGAAGGTGATCGGCTAGAGCATGGAGATGGTGGAGGCCGAGCAAAGAAAATAGAAAAACAAAAGGAAAAAAGAAAGAGAAAAGAGAAGAGAGAGGAGGCCATAGAGAAAACTTACTGTATTTTTTCCTTCAGGGAGCAAATGAGGTAAGAGATAGGATGAGATATTTTTGTACGTGATTTAGAAAATAGGTGGCAGCTAGGGTTTGGAATACACGGCTATGAGAGTAATGAACGGATAGAAAAGAAATTAAGAGGGTAGGCAAATAAAAAGGCAAGAGCTAAAGCAATGTAACATATGTCTCTTTTGATTTTATTCCAAGCCATTAACAAAAAGATATACACAAGTAAAATCCAATAAATAAAATAAAGTCTAGACAAAACAAAAATAGAAAAATGAAAATAAAGAGATGGACATGGGAAAAAATATAAAATAAAATACAGAAATTAATTGCGTGTAAAACGCTGTATTTTATCCAATTTAAAAGCATAAATTAGAATTTAATGAAATGAAAAGAAGAATGGATATCAAAATTATATCCAGCTTCAAATAAAAATATTAGAATTTAAAATTTAAAATTTAAAATTTTAAAATTATCAAATAAAAGCCGAAGTTTGACCGACATATAAAAATTTCAGAAATTGTTTATTCTATTGTATTTGGGAAAATAATTTATAAACAAACTCCAAAATTATATTGGAAAATTTCAAAATTCCAAAATTTAAATAATTAAACATCAAAGTTTTAAATAAAATGAATTAAAAATAGTTATTAAAATTTTTGGGTTGTTACAATATTGACATGCTTATTTTGCCTATTGTAAATAGATTTGAAGTACTTCACATGGGTAAGGCTTATGTTATATATTGAGATGATAATGAAAAGAATTGTATAAAGGTGATGATATTTGATGATTAGGTTTTATTTGATAGATGAAGCTTTGTTTTTATATCCAATGATTTTCTTTTGGAGTATTGTGTAGTTTTTATAGGCTTATGGACGGGATGTATGTGTATGTAAACAAATATGTGTGAGGATATACGGAGAAGGAATTGGTTTGTGAGATAGTTTGATTCCCTATATACAAAATAAAATCTACATATATTGGAGAAATAAATATTAGTAAGGATATATGGAGAAGGATTTGATTTGTGAGATAGTTTGTTTCCCTCTATACAAAATAAAATCTGTATATAATAGGAAATAAACTATATTGTTTCTTTCAAAATATATCATTTGATTATGCATACGATTCTTCGCTTCCTTCTCTATTTATTTTGCTTTCTTCATACATACTGCCTCTGATTATGTGTATATTTCCTTGCTTCTGATTTGTATTTGCTTCTCTTTTTCTATATACACAATCTCTGATTGCGTATTGAAATATTTCTTCCCTCAAATCCTTATTTATTTTCTTTTCTCTATATATGCATCCTTTCATTGTACTGAAAGGAAACTTTTCAACAATTAGTAAACATACAACAGTAGACACATACATTGGATATAATATATACTTATTAATATCAAACAGAAATTAACTACAATATCTGACAATATCTCCTTTTTGATAATAATAATAAATATAAAAAAAAATTATTAAAAAAATATGCGTTTGAAATGTAATACGTGTAAAACAGGCATATGAGATACAGTGGACAATTATTTAAATAGAAACAAATTTGTTTTTTGATGAATTTTAAATTGTAACACACTCTAAAAGAAAAATAAATTATAAAAATATAATTATTAACATCAACAAGACGTATACTCCACAATTAAATCAACCTACATCATACTACCCTCGGAGTGTCGTAAATTTCCGCTTTGATTTCAAAAGCCAATAAATGGTCATTTGGATTGGTTGATCCATCATACTTAATCGAAGGAATTTTGATATAGGAAGGTAATGGAGTAGTCATGATTTCATCATTGAATGGATCTCCTTTAAAGTTGTTAACACTAGGATCCATCCTTCTTTTTCCATTTATGTCTATCATATCCTTAATCATTTTGTTTGCTAAATCTCTCAAGTATACTTCATTATCCTCATAGTCTTTCCATTCTGGTTTCTATTCTTTTTGGGAAGTTGAACTAATAGACTACATAAGTAGGGATTTTGGCTTTTCGGACGCCTTTTGAGTTGCATGATTGTTGGCCTCTACTTCCTTCCCTAAGTCTAAGTTTGACTTAATAGGAGTCTTAACTGCCTTAGTTGTCATAGCTCCATTTTTCTTTTGGGCCACTAGAGTACTTTTCCTAATATATTTACTTCCCAAGATTGATGTATCAATACTTATTTGGGGTATAATTCAACCTCCTCCCCATCATTACATTTTGTTCTATGGGACGTTCTCGATGATTTATTAGAAATGTGCATCTCGATTAATTCATGAATAGCTTGGATTTTTTTTCTATATGGCATCGATGTCATCCTCTTCATTTGTTGTTACTAGCAGTACTGATGCTTTCCATATTTTGATGATCTCGACATTGAATTAAGGGGTTACATTTTCCTCAAGACTAGTTTGGTGTAAGTCTTCTTGTACTTGTACGTTAACTTTCTTTGTGGTTCTTCCTATTTTTCACAATAGTATGAAGGATAATATGTAATCTTTTCCCGAGTTTAACAACCATTGAAAGCACCAAAAATCTTAGTCCAAAAGTTAGGACCAACTTATATTCAGGTCGGATGTAAATGGGCACGTTCAATTGTGCATGGGCAAGATAACATATCCTTAGGCAAGCATTTTTATGGCCTAATAGTCAAGAGAGTCAATATGCAAATAGGAAAATGTCGTAGTCCTTTATTACAATGTTTCAATCACAATTTGACCTAAGAGGCCATAGATGTCCCAAATTCAAGTTTTATGAGTTCTAAAGATTATAATATGAAAATGAGAAAGAAGACTAATTCAAAATTTGGCCCTTCATGGTAGGGGTACATGCCTATTTATATAAATTTGGCACCCTTGGACTATTAACACATTGCATCAACCCACCATGAACGATTGAGATCTTTGCTAAAGTGGCACATATGAAGATGATGTATGGCATAACTTATTTTTCTTCCATCATGATGGTACGGCATAATCAAGACCTGTCATGTGGCAAATCAAACACTTTTATGCTTGATTTTTAATCATGCAATAGCATTAGTTTTTTAACAATCGATAGTGTTATCACATGCATGTTATAGCTCACTAAAACACTTGTCACTCAATAGCTTTATTATTGATTTGTGGTAGCTTGTTATTTTCTGGTCCTTTATTGCATTGAAACCATCATGCGATAGTTTCCTTTTCCTTGAACCTCGATAGTTTTGTTGTTAGCATGCGTTAGCTTTTCATTACATAGTACACTATAGCTCGCCATTATAGCAAGCAATACTTCATGCGATAACTTTACCTTTAGCAAGTGATAGCTCTTCATTACTTACCATGTGATAGCACTCCGTTATAGAATGTGATAGCTCTTTGTGAATGCTTTTCCTTTGGCATGCGATAGCTCTTATGTGCTTATCACACAATAGCTCCCCATTATAGCATGTGATAGCTTTGCTCCTTAGTGCTCGATGGCCCTTAGCACTCAATAGCTTCCTTCTTTAGTATGTATGGCTCTAGTGATCGATAGACTAATGTAACATGTGATAACTCCATTCCTTAGAACTCGATAGCTTTACCCTTTGGGATGTGATAGCTTCTTCATTTATCATGCTCTAGTTTTGCTCTATGACACTCGATGTTTCATTTTGACACCCGGTAGCTTTTATAGTTTGGCACCTTGGTATGCTTTTGCATGTACTGTCTTAATAATTGATAACTTTAACATTTGAAGCATGTGATAGCTCTTTGTACTTCTCCTCTCAATAGTTCTTTCTGCTTAGTTTCTTAAAAAAATTTAGGATGTAGAAATATGTATAACGATCCATAAAATGTTTATAAATATCTATTTTGTTGCTCTGAGAAACAATTGTTATTTAAAGAAATGCCAACTTCATAGAGAATGAATTTCTTTTAAAAATTATTGAGTAAAATGGATGTGGACATGATCAAAGGGTAAAACTTATTCCAAAGGATGAAATAAAATTGACCAAACCTAAATGGTCACAACTAATTAGAATTTCTAATAAGAACTTCTGCACATTTAAGAGTGATTTTTTTATCAATGTTGATAAAAGAATTTCCTCAATTTTCGGTAGGCCATTAAGCATATTAGTCTTCCATATGGCATGATATGAAAATCCAGAATGGATTCCAAGTACAATATCAAAATATGATTTTGATAATTGTACCCAATGGGATATGATCCATCAACCGCAAGAGTGTCTTTGAGAAGAAGACCAACGCAACTAGAATATAGCAAGCTGCATTGACTGAATAACATCATCACTTTTAATTATTGAAATTAACATAACAGATTTATCACTCAATTTACTTAAGTTAATTCAGATATTACCCACAAATATATAGCTCGATGTGACTTAGAGTTTTGGTACATGTATGTGGAAATAGAAATTCTAAATAATGATTTAGAATACGTCGTTTGCGCGCTTAATAACCAAAGCTCCTTGAAGTCAGTGTGAGGGATTTTGAGTTTGTGGGTTATTAGATAAGATTCAAGAACTGATATGAAAGTATCATTCAACAAGCATGGGAATTGAATAAATATTTTGCAAATAATCAAATAGTTTGAATTTTATTCAGAATGCAGAGGAAGCGTGTGTTTGTAAGAAATAAAGGTACTAAAATATATCAAAACTATAAGTAAACAACAAATTTATGATTCTTAACTACATACTCATGTTAAATCATTTTAATTTGGTTATTTAATTATCAATATAGGATTTGAATTGATATCTTATATAATCAATGTTAAGTGATGTTGGGATTGTCTTAAGATGATATACATAGACATAATATTGAAATGTTTAAGATGGAGCATAAAAGATGGATTCCTTATGCATTGGCAATTGGAATTATCATATATGTTTTATTGTCTATAATATTGCATTTCTCTTATGTATTTGATACATAAAGCAAGTATCCAAATTATGGTCACTAAATGACATATTAGAGTGTTCTCGAGTATTGCACCAAAACTGACACAATGCCCTAAAACCAATAGAATCCAAATCAAATAAGTAAAGTGTGACGAATAAGAGAAGAAAGACAAATATTTTATAGTGGTTCGGCAAAATCTCCGTTATATATCCACTTGATCTTATTATTTGATGAACTCTCTCTGAAATACAACAAATTGCAATCAAATTTGAGTTACAGTCTAGTAGATCTTTATTTTTTTTCTAAGTTTTATGAGTTAAAGGAAGAAGAAGGATGCTCTCAAGTCCTATGATCCAATCCACTTTATAGTTGGTGGTTGCTCCCTATAGACGAATCAAGCATGAATCTTATTACTCTATTTTTGAACATGTCGTTTTCTTCAGACCCAAAGTTCTAGCATGTAGAATATGTCATTGTGCACATATCTCAACAATGTTAAGCACTTCGGTATCAACCATAATATGGTCTGTAAAATATGGCTGGTAAAACATGGTTAGTACCAACAAAATCATGCATTAACAAAACTTAGCCAAATCTTTGATTTCTTCAGACTTGATATCTCTCAAACTTCTTGAATCATTTCATCATCATTTTGTAATTCATTTCATCTGATCGAGTCTGTTCTGAGACTGGAAAATTTGCTGAAAACACTTGCCCTTCAAAGTATGCGCTTATGGAAACAAAACATGCTTTTCTCAAGAACATGTATTGAGACAGGAAAATTATCATCGTTTCCGCTTTGGCTATCTACTAGTTCAAATCGTGGCAAATCATCTGGTTCCTTTGGTCCGCTTGCAAATAATCATCTCATGGTCCCTCGATATATGACATATTATATATCAATACCGTCCCATGTTCTTTTGGGATCATCATATCATAAATCACATGTCGTGCTATCATGCATATTTAATCACAGTGGTACATTACCAGTGATTGAATCACTACTTATGCTTCATCTAATATCACCAAGCATCCCATCATATGCGAGTCCAATCAAATCATATGTAAGTCTTATATCAATTATTCATTAATTGTTATTAAATCATAAGGCTTTCAAATCCTGAAATTTATTTTTTGATTTCTCCGGATCGTATAATCATAAATCTAGATTAAGCTTATCCATTTGCTCTTCGTCGAGGGGACTCAATATCCGAAGTGAATTCATCCACTTTCTCTCCGACGAGGGGACTTGTTATCCAATACAAGTCTAAACTGCTAACTCTCCAATAAGGGGACCTATATTCCATCCTTTTTCACTTCGTCTCCCTGGTCCGGGAAACTATTATCTGTCTGTTTACCTATCAAACACAAAGGATAAGTATGTTCCAATAGTATTCATCAATTATATCAAAACCAAATATCATTTAACTTCCATTATCAGATCATTCATATATCCTTATTCAAAGAAAAGACCCTCAAGCAAAAATCAAAACATCTAATCATGTCAAGGAATACTCTCGGACTTTAACACAAAGCATGCTTATAGGATCGTTTGGGATCTTATACATGTGTAAGTAGCCCGATAGTGATCCCTTACATTTTATGCAAAGAAAAATCAAAAAATGCATAAGTTAAATTTAACTTTGATCCATCCCAGATCTAGATCCTCGATCCAGCATTGGGTATATCTGTCATGATTCCGCATATACTATTGTGGCAAGTTACTACAAATCTTCTCCTCAATCAAATCCCTTAAGTGTTTACAATCATTCATGTCATGCCCATCTAACTTGTGGTATATGTCGTACTTTCCAAAATTTCTATCCCAGGTTCTCTCTTAGTTGGTTTTCTATTGGGAGTCTGCCCTATGATAACCCGCACTCCTTGACACACCGACCGAAGTATAGGATGACTTTTGGATTCACGTCGGTGCCAAGAAGTATGAGCTAATAGGTTTTTATAACACTACGAAGACTTAAAAATAAACATGATCTAAGATATGCTACACTTTCAAAACCCACAGTAGAATGGAACAATATATAAATATTGAAAATATCCATCTCAAAAAATATCAAAAAACATAGTCTCAAATAAATGGTACGTAGGCAAATACAGAGTACATAGATGTACCACTCAAAGACCGATAAAAGAAATAATAAGTACCAAAGAGATAAACAGTAACATGGAGAGTAAATAAAGGATAAGCAACTCTTATGACGAGCTCGCCTCTCCACGTACTAAAATAGGGCCAAATTACCTACTTCCCTATCATCCTGTAGTAGGGAAAAGAGGAAAAAGGTGGGTCAGACAAAAGTCAAGTGCATGCGTACATATTTAATGTATGGTGATCATGTGCAGTTAACTTTAATTCTACTCTATGTTTGCAAAGGTATCCTACAAGTGTTTTGGGCATTCCTAGGGTCCATTAAGGTTATTTATCTAATACACACCAACATTACAGCTTGTGCAGGCTATTACAAGGATCGAACAACAGATCAAACCTCAATAAATAATGATCTGCCACCACTCCTAGAGCTCCTCGATATGGAAACACCGCACCTAGAGCTACTTAATATAGAAAAATTACCACTAGAGCTACTCTATGTAAACACCGCCACTAGGCTACTAAACATGGAAACACTGGCATTAGGCTACATTGGAACAAATTTCCCATAATTACGACTACACATAACCAAACTACACATCGAGGGAAAGCACGCAATGCCAAATCACTAGTGTGTCTCATCATCTGCATCCGTGTGCACCTCTCAACTGTATTATATGCCTCTTATTGCAGACGTCAAGCTCCATCTAACACATGGTATCACGCTGCATCAGAATTGTGCATACCAAGGAGTCCTATTGTGTCGGGCCCACACACTTCATCAGACATCAGTTAGTGCTGTGCATCCACCTTAGAACCTCCTGTGAGTGCAATTTACGTTAAAATCGCTCCCAGTCGAATAACTGACCCTCATGGGTAATACATCTACCTAATTCTACAACATCCTAGCATCATCTCATAGGGAACTATCTTTCCTACTGGCTCTAACATCCACACATATGTATACAATACACATATACATACAATTAATAATTTTAATAATTTTAATACTAACCTAGGCCTTAGACCGGAATACATATTCTGCATTTCAAGCCTCAAACGGTCGACTGCTACACCCTAACGGTCGACCGCTTACGGTCGATCATATAGGGTGAATGGTCGATCGATGGAATTGAAAAATTAGGTTCTCGATATTTGATTATCCGATACTAATTATTGGTTAGTTTCTTAAATTCTGCATTATACAGTTAACCCTAAACAGTGACCAGTCTATATTTCCAGTTTATAGATTTATACAAATTTAATTGCACTCGTTTAATCCCGGGTTAACAAATTTTTGGGTTTAAATTAGATTAAAATCAGATTTGTCAATTTACATCAATTCCAATTTCAAATTTGATTTTTAGGTTTTGCAATTAGGATTTATAGTTTACTGTTTAATTTCTAACAACCTAAATCAAATAGAATATGTTAAAATTAACTGTAAATAGTCAAATTATTGAACTTGTTCCCACTCACCATAGATCCAAACTCTAACTATAAATTCTACAAGAGAATCGTCACCTGTTAGCTTGTCCCCTCCTTGATCCGATCTATAGGTACACTCTTACTTTTATTTTAATTTATTTTTGAAAGAAAGTTTGTAAGCAGAGAGAAGAAATTTTTGCAGAGTTTTGGTACTACAAATTCTGTAATGAAATTAGAATTAGCCTATGTGTTAATTTACAGAGGTCGGAAATTGATTTAGAGCATCGGATTTGCCCTAGAGAATCTTTGTACTCATCTCAACCACACATCAAAGACTTGGCAGCGAAGAAGGATATATCGGTTGATCACAGTCGTTCGATCACACTCCAATTCGTGAAAATTACACGCCAACGGTCGATTGTCTATGAGGACCGGTCGGCCGCTACCGGTCAACCATCAAATTCCAAGGGTAGACCACATGTAGTGTCAATTTTTGGGTAATTTTTTTTATTCTTTTAGTTTATTTCATTTTCAAAATTTGAAATGTTCGTAACTTCCCCGTTCTAACCCCGATTTCAAAGTGTTATATGTGAAAATTGTCTAGAAAATCGGTACGAATGCAATGGTGCAAGTTTCATAGCCAAATTTGGATGTTTATGAAAGTTTCATTTTAGCCCTTGTTTTATTTAGATTTAATTTTTCTTATTAAATTCTCTACTAAATTTCCAAGGTGTTACATTCTTCTAAAGGACGGAAAAATATGACCCATAAACGCAACAAACAATAGCTATAGCTATTTACCCATCCATCATCCAAGGCAACCATTGTCCTTAAAAAAAATTTCTAATGCGATATATATATATATATATATATATATAAACGTGAAATGCACATGAACCTATACTGATGAAAAGAGTAGGGGGTCTGCTAATCTAGCCGACTTCCTATCATGCAAGTGCTCATTCCATGAACCCAAAATGTATGCAATAGTCTAAGTAATATACTTGTAATTCTATACGTATGGGCAGCCATTCAATCCATATGCATAATGCTCAATAAGATAAACAAGAAGTAAGAGATAATATGAGTGTGTGTACTACCTAGAGGATATAATATCCTATAGGTGTAAAAGAAATCATCCAAATAATACATCCACTAGCATCCATCATCCAAAACCTATCCTACTGACACATTTACAACTATTTTTACCATCTAATGGTTTCTACCTAAAGGGCATACCAAGCTAAGTCCTAGTGCTTAAGAAATCTTTACTTATTAATTTAAACTGGGAATGTACCAAAAAGACTTGTGGGTGGATAGATCGAATCTTCTCCTTGAGCTCCATGTACTCTTCGTTGGATCGTCTCCTCATTGGACCTTAATGTTAGGAACTGAGATGTTGGATTTGATGACAACAACCTTTTTAACTTATCTTATTATAAAATATATACTAACACTGTTGGCTAGATAGATATGTATATGCCGGATATATATATATATATATGTATGCAGGTATTGATTACTGAAGACTGATCAGTATAAAAACTCAAGACTTAGGATTGAAGACTCTAGAGTATCAAGATCAAGATTTCAAGACATGTGTCTAGTTTTTGTTAAAACATCATAATAGCATGGAGATATTCATTTCGAATTTCATTTGGGATGGAACCCATTTCTACCTTCTTAGTGGCTTACAAACCCATGACAAGTAACTTACAAACTATGACAAGTGGCTTACAAACCCACGAACATCATGGTTTGTACAAGTTCTCGAGTCCTGGTATGATGAGATATTCTACTGGAAGAAGCTTGCAAAACTGGTTCAAAATGCTTTTTCAAAATAATTTTTAAAACTGTTTTTCAAAATGTTTTAGCCTTAAAAAATATCTTTTCAAAAAGATGTTTTAGCCTTAAAATATTCTTTGTTTTTTTTTAAATAAACTCTTGTTTTAAACTTCGTTTTTACTCCAAAATCATTTTATCTTGTTTTCCTTTCTATACAGTTTATAAAAATAATTACGTTGTTTTTAACATAGGATGTTGACATCATGGGATACACCATGTCGACATGGCGGCTGTTGAATTCAAAAGTTTCAATTTTCAAAAGAAGTGCTTATTCGTTTAAATCTGCTCAAGAATAGTTATGACCGTTGGTGCTTTATAAATAACCTTCACAAATGAATTTTTTAACTAACTAATTTCTTATTTTCTTCACTCCTTCTTCTCCACAAATCCATATTCTATCATTTTCATATTTCTAAGATCGTGCCGAAATTCTACCGAATTCTCAAGTGAATCAAATTAGAATATCATTCTTGTTTGATTCTCTGCCCTCTCTCGAAGATCAAATTGCTATTCAGAGTTATAGGATCAATTTGTAATTAAAAGTTTATCGAGTCTCTCTATAAGGTGTGGTTGTGCCTGGAAATCAATTGGGTGATCCTGAGTCCCGTAAATCAAGAGAGTTTGCCCCAAACTCGTGAGGCAGGAGGGTACCCCAAGGCCTTTAGAAATTGAGGATTTTAATCTCGATATTGGTATAATAAAAATCTGTATGAGGTGGTTTGCCTCGGTACAGAACTGGATGTAGGGTAACTCAAACCAGTATAAAATCTTGTGTGCTCTTTCCTTTTACTATTTTTTATTTACTTTCTGCATCTGTGTTTGATTCTGTGGTTGTTTTGTGATTATGCTATGCATTTGATTGTATCATAATTTTTAAATTGGTCCATATAAGTCTTAGAATACATTAAACACTATTCACCCCCCCCCACCTCTAGTGTTAAATTAGCCTTAAGATCCTTAATCCGCTATCCTTTTCAATTGGTATCAAAGCATAGGTTTTCATAGTTTTCATAATCTGAATATTGAAAATTGTTTTAATGGCTACCAACACTGGTAACGTCAACCCTGGCACTAGTTCTGTTATCCCTAACACTAGTTCATTTGTATAAGGTCAGTCTATTGTCAGACCACCATTTTTCAATAGCAGTAATTATGCATATTGGGCATGTGGATGAAAATTTATTTACAATCAATAGGATTAGACACTTGGAATATCACACAAACTGTATGTTTAACCAATTACCAATTTTTCCTAATAGACTGCTGAGCAAAAGGGTGTTGCAGGCCATGAATAAATTATTTTGTTCACTAGATAGGAATGAGTTTAATAGAGTGTCTGTCTGTAATCTGCATTTGAAATCTGTAAAACTTTGCAAGTTACTCTGAAGGAACAAACAAATTTAAATAGAATAAAATTTTCATATTAATTCAATTGTTTAAAATGCAAGCGAATGAGTCCATTTTCGACATGTATTGTCGATTTCAAGATATTGTTCATTCACTAATGGCACTGGGAAAAAGCTTTTCGGAGGAAGATCAAGTCAGAAAAATTCTAAATTCACTCACTCCAGAATGGGATAAAAAGACACTTACAATCGAAGAAGCAAAGGATATCAGTCTAATGAAAATAAAAGAATTGATTGGGAATCTGATGTCTTATGAAGTTCAACTTCAAGGAAGAAGAGAAAATAAGGCTACAAAAAAGAGTCATTAGCATTCAATGCAACAACAGAAGATTCGAAACCATACAGTGATGAGGAGATTGCTTTTATGACAAAAAACTTTCGGAAATTCCTAAAATATAGAAAAATGAATAATTACAGAAGAAATGATCATAGGAATTTCAGAAATAATACGGAGAACGTCAACAATGATAGAAGCTACAAATGCAATAAAGTCGGGCATCCTAGGAAAGATTGTCCATAACCTGATAAACAATTGTTCTGTCCAAATAATGAATCGTCAAGGAAAAGAAAGAAAACATACACAGCAACTCTTGATGACTCGGATTCATCATCCAGCGACGATGAAAAGAAGACGGATAATTCAAATCTACGTTTTACTGTTATTCATGAATCAGATGAGGATGGGAGTATGGATCTAAAAATAGGTACACATTTACATTATTTTTAATTTTTCTCGTTTGAATGGATGCTTGTTTGTTTGCTTGATTCTCGTAAATTCCTTGAATTTTTAAATTCAAATTTATCCCTTGAAATTTGAATTTTAAATTCAAAAGTAATACTATTTTAGTAATGTTTTAAATATTAAATTATTAATATTTAAGTACTATTATATTTAATATTATCATAGGAATTATATAATTAGAATATAGGGTATAATATATACATCTATTAGAAATTAGGAATAAAAACTTGTCCTTTGATTCAATAGGCACATGTCAACATACCCGGATACCCCATGTCGACATGCCCGCAGAATTTGAATTTAGACTTCTGAATTTCCCTCCACCTTTTCACCAACTTCAATGCTTTGGAAAGATGCCTCTTGACCAGAGAACGTGCCTATAGAATCTCTATTTATCACTCTCTTTTTATCATCAATTTTCACTTTTATTTCAAATTTCAAATTAATCTTCAATATCTTCTACTCCTCTCAAACTTCTTCAATGGCCTCTTAAAACACTCTTAACACCATTAGGCTTTCAAAATCTATAAAAAAAAATCTTTTTAATGACCCGAAAGCTATCAAAGCTTACATCAACTATGTAAACTTTGGTAAAATTCATACGGGAAAATTTGTTATTTTTGAAGATTTTCCTTCTTATGAAATTGAATATCTTTTTCAACAATATTCTATTCTTAATTAAGTAGATAAGAAACAAAATGATTTTTTATGTTATCTAAACTTGTTAAGATGTTCTATGTGAATTTGAATTGTGGTTTTTATGACGGTGAAGAAAGACAAATTTGAAGTAGTGTTAAAGGAACACAAATTATTTTGGATTGTGAAATTTTGGCAAATATTTTGGGATGCAAATATACTGAATGAATCTCTAGGAATTTAAAATTAATGAAAATGATCGAGAGACATTTCATCACATTTTTGAAGTGGTTGACAATTTTGAGTTCAAAAATCGTTATTTTCAGCCAAAAGCAAGAATTGTTAATCTTCTTATCCAACACACTCTTATACCAAGATCGAAAAACTACAACAACCCAACTTTAAAAGTTTGCAATATCTTTTTACAATTTTTTGAAATTATGATATTAATTGGGCTCAAGTTATTTTGGATGAGCTAAGGCACAAGAATTTTTCTATGGGTGAAAACACATTGTATCATGGAATTTATCTCACTCGGATTTTTAAATAATTTGGATTTGATTTCAAAAAGGAAGAATTTATAACTAGAAAAGTGTTCAACCATGTAAATATTTCCCTTATGCAAATTCCATTAGTGTTTCAACCATATGAAACGCTTACGGAAAAGGAAGAAAGACTTGCCCACGAAGAGATGGAAGAAATGAAGGAAGAAGAAGAAGAGGAAGAGGAAGGAATGGAAATTGAAGAGGAGGAAGAGGAAGATCAGGAAACTTCCTTAGAGAGTATTGAACATCCTACTAATCCTGCTAATCCACCTAATGAGACCATTCTCAATGAGTAAGAAAATGGATAAGATTTCCACTAAAATCGACAAGTTCTTCGGGAAAATTAGTAGAAAGCTTGGACTATCATCTTCTTCATCTTCATCTAATTAGTTTTAGTTCATGTTATCTTAAGTTCTATCTTTGTATTTTCTTTATTCTAGTTAATATTATATTATCTTATGTAATGTTGACTAGAATTATTAATGAAATCTTTCATTTCCTATTATTCAACTTCACTTGTATCTGTAAGTGCTTATTTTTATATTATACAAATTTTAGTTTAATAGATTTGTTCATAATACTCAAAATAAAGCAAAATGTCACTTTAGGCAGAGGCATGTCGACATACAACATCCCCCTATGTCAACATACAATGGGCAGAAAATAGTTACACTTTCAAATTTTACTTTCATGTAACTAACTTGTGTCTATTCATTTCAAACAACTTTCTACCCTATTTATATCTGTTCCTTCCAGAATAAATTATCAAACTTCATTCTAATCACTCCCTTTTATAGTTCTTCCTATTTCTTGAATTATGGCTTCTCCAATTAAGAATCTAAGTGATAATCTTGAAGAAACTCTTACTTCCTTCAAGAATATTCTTACATTCATACTTTGTAATCAGCGTCACTTAGAATTGAGTCAAATACAGATGATCAAGGAGCAAGAGAGACATTTCGACTCCCTTCGTTGGATGATCTCAGCCCTTAACAAGGACGATCTCGAAGGAAGTCCATCAATCACTCTCGACAAAGATAAAGAAGAATGGGATGCCATCAAAGAAGACCCAATCTTTGGAGAAGATGGTTGGGTGGAAGTACCAAGGAATGTCTAGTCATTCTGTATGTTATTCGTTTGATTTTATTGGTGTGTTTTAACTTGATTGACTTAACTTATTTGGTATGGTTTGTATATATGTTTGGATTGAATAATTACTGTAAATATGATTGGCTGATGATTGATTTACTTTTTGGATTACACTTATGATCACATTTCACACTTATGACCACACTTAACACATATCAAACTTATATATGGATTACTTTATTATGGTTGATTATCTTATATCAAGTTCTGGAAATTTATTAGTAAGGATTTTTTGTTGATGACAAAGGGGGAGAAGTTATAAAATAGTAGTTGGCTTGGAGTAAGGGGGGGTTATGACTGGAGTAAGGGGGAGTCATGAAGTAAGGGGGAGTTATGCTAGGAGTTATAGTATGGTAAATGTATTTTATAAATACAGGTTGTCATCATCAAAAAGGGGGAGATTGTTAGGAATTGAGATGTTGGTTTTGATGATGACAACCTTTTTAACTTATCTTATTATAAAATATATACTAACACTATTGGCTAGATGGATGTGCATATGCGAGATATATAGATATATGTATGCAGGTATTGATTATTGAAGACTGATCAGTATAAAGACTCAAGACTCAATACTGAAGACTCTAGAGTATCAAGATATGTTTTTAGTTTTTGTTAAAACTTCATATTAGCATGGAAATATTCACTCCGAATTTTATTTGGGATGGAACCCATTTCTACCTACTTAGTGGCTTACAAACCTACGATAAGTAGCTTACAAACCCATGAACATCCTGGTTTTGTACAAGTTCACGAGTCTTGATGTGATGAGATATTCTGCAGGAAGAAGTTGTAAAACAACTTCAAAATGGTTTTTCAAAATGATTTTCAAAACTATTTTCCAAAATGTTGTAGCCTTAAAAATTATCTTTTCAAATGGTTTTCAAAAAGATGTTTTAGCCTTAAAATATTCTTTGTTTTTGTTTTTAAATAAACTCTTGTTTTAAACTTTATTTTTACTCCCGAATCATTTTATTTATTTTCCTTTCTATTCCATTTACAAAACAAATTTTACATTGTTTTTAATAGAGGGATGTCGACATCATGGGATACCCCATGTCGACATGGTGGCCATTGAATTCAAAAGTTTCAATTTTCAAAAGAAGTATTTATTCATTTAAATCTCTTCATGAATGGTTATGACCGTTGGTGCTTTATAAATAGCCTTCACAAATGAATTTTGTAACTAACTAATTTCTTATTTTCTTCGCTCCTTCTCCACAAATCCATATTCTATCATTTTCATATCTTTAAGATCGTGCCGAAATTCTACCGAATTCCTAAGTGAATCAAATTAGAATATCATTCTTGTTTGATTCTCTGCCCTCTCTCGAAGGTCAAAGTGTTATTAAGAGTTATATGATCAATTTATAATCAAAAGTTTATCGAGTCTTTCTATAAGGTGTGGTTATGCCTGGAAATCAATTGGGTAATCTTGAGTCCCGTAAATCAAGAGAGTTTGCACCGGACTCATGAAACAGGAGGGTACCTCAACGCCTTTAGAAATTGAGGATTGTAATCTTGATATTGGTATAATAAATCTGTATGAGGTGGTTTGCCTTGGTACAGGACTGGATGTGGGGTAACTTCGACCAGTATAAAATTCAGTGTGTTCTTTCCTTTTACTATTTTTTATTTACTTTCTACATCTGTGTATTGTTCTGTGATTAAGTTCTACATTTGTTTGTATCATAATTTTTAAATTAGTCCATATAAGTCTTAGAATACATTAAACACTATTCATCCTCCCTCTAGTGTTAAATTAACCTTAAGATCTTTAATCCGCCGTCCTTTTCACTTAACAAGTTTGATTTCTTTATTGCAGAGTCGTTTTGTACCATGCTCAAGAATACAAGAGGGTGCACGGCAAACAAGTGACTCCCCCTCTACCTCCACCTCCTCTAGCCGACTTGGCTCGAATATGGTAGTTGAATCATGCAAACACTTTAACAAGTGCCACACACGAAAAACATCATGTACTCTGGCCAACTTCTCAGGAATTTCAACCATACATGCCAACTTTCTTATCCTCTCTGTAATAGGAAAAGGTCCTACGAACCTCGGTACTAGCTTCCTCAAACTACTAAACCTCATGACGTGCCTAAGCGATGAGACCTTCACAAACACCAAGTCACCTACTATGGGCTCTATCTTCGTACATCTCCTGTCGACATAAGATTTCTGCCTATGTTGTCAGTTTTCATTCTTCTACGGATCAAGTCTACTTTCTCCAATGTCTGCCTTACAATATCCAACCCAAGAATAATCATATCCATCGTGTCCCTACCAACATAATGGTGATCTACAAGGACTAATGTATAACACCTCAAATGGTGTTATCCTAATACGCGCTTGATAGCTATTATTATCGGTAAACTCCACCAACGGTAAATGATCCTCCCAAGAGTCTCCAAAATCCAAAATGCACACATGAAGCAAGTCCTCCAAAATCCAAATCACTCTCTCTGTCTGTCCATCCATTTATGGGCGATAAACAGTACTCAAGTTCAACTCAATGCCCAAAGCCTCCTACAGCCACCTCCAAAAATCATTGGTGAAAAGCGAATATCGGTCGCTAACTATGCTAGTCGAAACTCCATTTAACCTAACAACCACCCTCACATATAAAGTCGCCAACGATGTTGCCATCCTCGTACTCCTAACAGGTATAAAATGAGTGCATTTGGTCAGCCGATCTACTATGATCCAAATACTCTCACTGCCTCTCATACTCCTTGGTAATCCATCGATTAAATCCATAGAGATGCTCTCATGCTTCCACTGAGGAATATCCAACGGTTGTAAAAATCCTCCAGGCTTCTTCTACTTTTCCTTTACCCTTTGACAAACCATATATCGAGCCACATACACTCTGCTATATACTTTTTCATTCCTGGCCAATGAAAGACTCTCTTCACACGATACATCTCTTCTTCTCCAGGATGAATGGTCATCCTCGAATGATGGGACTCTGCTAATACTAGCTCAATCAACTCCATAATGAGAGGAACATATAACCAACTATCTTTCCGCAGCCATCCCTTCAAGTCAATGGTATAGCGCCTCAAATGAATCGATTGTTCTCCCCCACCAAGCTTCTTAAAAATATCTACTAGCTCCTTATCTTGCTTCTAAGTGCATCCAATATGTTTCATAAGCATAGGATACACATCTAAGGCTGCCAAAAATCCCGGCGTAACATTTGACGATGGTCGGAGATCAAATGTAGAAATGAACTCCATATGTCTCTACTCCAAGAACAAAGGACTCAATACTGCATGATGTTTACTCAAGGCATCGACCATTACATTGCCCTTGCCTGGGGTAATGAGATATCAAAATCATATGATTTCAAAAACTTCATCCACTTCTACAGTCTTGAATTCAAATCCTTCTAGGAGAACAAATGCTTTAGAGACCTGTGATCCATATACAGCTCAAACCGATCTCCTAAAAGATAATGTCTCGTTGACTTGAACGCCAAAACAATGGCCGCTAAACCATGATCATGTATAGGGTAGTTTCTCTCGGACCTTCAACTATTGACTAGCGTAGCTCACCACCCTTTTTTCTTGTATTAAGACCGTGCCAACCCCATACTACCTGCGTCGGTATATATTGTGAATGTTTCATACCATCGAGCAATACCAAAATAGGTGCACTAGTCAACACCTACTTTAGCTTAATAAAATCTCCTTACACTTCGCATCCCATGAGAAAACTAATTTTTTTTTTGGTGAGGTAGGTTAGAGGGACAGAGATCTTCACAAAGCCCTTAATGAACTTCCAGTAGTAGCCTGCCAAATCAAGGAAAGTTCTCACTCCCATGGCAGTTTTTGGCACATACAATTTGGAACTGCTACAACTTTACTGGGATCAACTGTCAGCCCACATTCTGAAAAAACGTGTCCCAAAAAGCATACCTTCTCTCGTTAAAAGTGGAACTTTGAAAACTTCGCCTTTAACTTATGCCCAGGAGTGTATTGAGTACTTCTTATTGCAACGCATGCTCTTCCTTTTGTAATACAATAGCATATGATTTTTGTTTGATGATAATAAACATATATATATTCGTTTATATGTATTTTTTATTGTAACTTTTATTTTTCCGCATAATTAAATAAATATTTGTTGAATAAAATAAATAAATCAGAATTCTTATCCAAATAAATATTTTATTACAAATTCGAATAGTACAAATTTAAGCTCTCACTTACAACACAATTTTCACTATAAAAATTTTCATACGTGTTTTCACCTCACTACATAATTCACTCAACACTCGTATTTGATCTATTCTAGCCTATATCTAGCATCTGAACTATCTACAAAATAAACACTAACGTGGTAAATTTGAAAAAGAAATATTTTCCAGTGCAAAATGAAGTGTGTGTTTGAAAATACTGTTTGCCTTAGTTATTTGGGTTGTTCGTCATCATTTCTTTTAATTCATCTTGCTCGAATAACTTGTGACATGCATAGTGTATCACTGTACATGCCACAAGGTCATGCACACTGATATATGCTTGCTCGTTAAAATTGCAGGGACATGTAAGCACAAGGTCAAACCCAAGCAAAAATTGAATTCAACTCAAGTGCAATACGAACACAAATCAGAACTCAATAAGTCATTGTGACAAATATGGACTAGTCAACAAAATGAAAACATTCAACACAGCAGTGTCAGAGAAACCAGGCTGTAATGCACATGAACACAATGTGAACTCAAGTTAAATGGAAAGTAATACACATTTACAAAGTGGTGCACATGTAGCACAGGAACACACTGCAACCAAATTTCAAAACAAGACCACTAGACTAGAACACAATAGTACCAACCTATGAAGACTCAACCAGCATATATATATATATATATATATATATATATACACACACACATGCATGAATATACATGTATACACACACACACACACACACACATATATATATATAGGTCCAACAAAATAAGTGAGTATGCTCGAATGTACATGGATATGCAAGCATGTAGCTCATGGTCACTACATTCAGAGAATACAGTTCAATGCAACACAACACAAAAATGACTACAATGGAACAAGACTTCAGAGAATACAGAAATGACTACAATGCAACACAGAAATGACTACAATGCCACAAGACTTCAGAGAATACAGTTCAAGGCAATGGTCACTACATTCAGGTATGAACACTTGACCAAGCAACGATCAACTTCTGTATCAACACAGCAGTGTTCAAAGAAGCAACAACCAATTGCAGACTCAAGGTGACATACATTCAAAGTAGTGAATCAGTTTTATGTAACAGCAATGAGCATAGTGGTGAAATCAAGCAGTGGGTAAGTATCAGTAGAAGTTTTAACAAAGCTATGGGTCACGTTTTTAAAAAAGAAACGGTCAAACAAAACACGGTTTGAAGTGTTCAACAATTATCAATAGTGGTTCAAATAATGTCACAGAGGATTTCAACCAATAAACAAGTCAGCGAAAGGATGAACAGGTCGCAGCAGAAAAGAACGAAGCAGATTCGAATTCATCAGAAAAATATGGAGTATTTCATATATGATGAACGAGTCAAGCACTGACTTATCGTTCGATCAAAAATCCATGGCCGAGAAAAGCAATTGACAAGTTCAAATAGAAATATACAAATGAAAATATAGGGAATCAAATCCTATATACACCCACGTCATCATTGGAGTTAAAACCATTTGAGTTTGAAACAAATTTCAGAAAGCTTACTTAGAACAAATCATAGAACAAATCCAAAACTCGAATCAGAAGTCGAGCATAATCAAAATCGAAAAGGGGCAAATCATATACCAATCGAGCTCGACATAAGTGAAGCGACCATGAGTAATTAAACTGATCGAAGAAGCATTGAAGCGAATAGAGAGCATACCAGCAAATGATTCGAGCTTCAATTTTTCAAGCGACGGTTCAATTCATAACCTTAATTCCAGAACGAAGAGAAACAAGGCGGCAATATAAAATAAAAAGGGGAAACGTTATTAACTTCGTTTATCTCTTTGGAATGCACTGTTTTTCCTTGGGCTGGTTCTATTTTTTATTGGGCTTTAGTTAAAAAAAAAATATGGTTTTGTTTTAATTTATATTTATCTATAACTTTCTATTTTAAAATCGTGTAAATTTCTTGTTGTGTAACTAGGTACAAACTATGGGGCGTAGTTTGAGAATTCGCAACTCAGTGGCTGAATTGTGGCAGGGTTTTGATCTTAGAATTAGGTTAATTGAGTTAGCGGTTGTCTCAAGTTTACTTTTTTGTAAGCGTCTGATAACTAATTTCTAGTAGAAACCTTGGGAGCAGCACGTAGGCAGGTTTTCCGAAGTTGGGTAAATCTTTGTGTGATCTCTACTGCGTTACTTTCTATTTTTATTTTTTATTTCCATATTAATTATTATTAGTACACCTTATTCACCCACCCTTTAGGGTGAAAACGATCCTACACTCCTTGCTCTTTGAATAGACTAAAATATCATCCACAATACCACAATGAACTTGTTGAGAGACACTTTGAAGACTTGGCGCATCAGATCAACAACGTAGATGGGTGCATTGGTTAGTCTGAAAGGCATGAATAACCACTCATAAAGTCTATCGGGTGTATAAAAGGCAATCTTCTAAATACTATCCTCAGTTACATGCAGCTGGTGGAATCTAGTAGCCAAATCAAGATATGAGAACATCCTCCCTCCAACCAACTGATCAAAGAGATCATCTACATGGGGTAGTGGCTATCGATTCTTCTTTGTTAGTTTATTTATCTCCCCATATTCGATGCAAAGTCTTAGAGAACCATCAACCTTAGTGGCAAAGACAACCGGTGCTCCCCACTTTGAAATGCTCCTTCGAATGATGCCCTTCTCCAACAACTCATTTACTTGCATTTTCAATTCGCGTCTCACCTTTAGAGCCATATGCCTTAAGGGTAAGGCAATTGGTCTGACCTTCTCTAAAGATAAATCTGGAATTCGATCTCTTTCTAGGATGGTAGATCGATAACCTTGAAAAAGACATCTAGGTCATCTCTAACTACGTGCAATGTATCTAGTTCATCTTGTGTAGGTCTAAAGAACATAAGTAGCTCAACATAACTGATCACCAAGGATAGCAATAAATCTCTGAGATACGTCCACTACATGTACTCAATCTAACAACATTCATATCACAATCTAATATATCCCCATATATAGTCAGCCAATCCATTCCCAATATCAACCTGAACCCATAAAATCCTAAGACAAAAGCATCACGATCGAACTCGACCCTTAAAATAATTAATTTCAAACCACTACATACCATAGACAAATAGGACGATCCTCTAACACAACTATAGGGTCCATAACTACGCTAATGTCTAAGTGTAAATCATCTACTGGATATAAAATAATGTGATACCGCCGTGTCAAACAAAGTGCGAATACATAAACCAGATAAAGTCAACACATCTTTAATCATGACCTTCTTCCCTTTATCATCAATTGGTGGTGAACTCGAGCTAGGTACTACATCCAACACATGTACTATAACTATCTTTGTAGAGGTCTTTGGGGGTGTTGGACGCTCCCACTTTATATGCCCAAACTGATTAAAATTATAACACTTCAACTTTTAACCATTTGATTTGTTCTCCTTCGTAAAATGTCCCTTCTTGCCACACTTCCTATAATGCATATCCTGTTTCTTAAGCATTCCATTGGGTCCAAATCCTCTCTTGCGTCGATTATGCTACTCCTCATTTCCCTGGTCTTCTTGGGTTTCTCCTTTGTTTCCTTCTTGGAGACGATATTCAGTAAAGCCATCCCCAATAAACCCCTATATGTAGCACCCATCGTAATATGACTTAGAGAAAGACTTTAAAGAGGTTGGTTCAGGTCTTTAATAAATTTTAAAGCCTTTTTATATGGGATATCAATCAGCCCTATCTCGAATCTATCCAGTTCATTAAATTTGTGACATATTCCTTTATTGACATGCTTCCTTACTTCAAGTGAATAATCTACTCTAACTGTACCGTTTCCTCGGCTCTAGAAAAAAACTTCATTTCAATGTTTCTTCGAAACTCTAAACAAGTGATCTCTCCTTCATTAGTCTCTAACTCCTCTACCTCCCACCAAGTAAGAGCCTCACCTTGTAACTACCAAGTAGCTAACTATCTCTTCATCTCATTAGTAAGACCCATCAACCCAACTATCCTCTCACAAGTATGAATCCCCATCCTCGAATCTATATATAACTCAGTCCTCACATACGGCTTTCCTCCAAGGCTAGCGAAATCCTTGCATAACTTAGCAAAATCTGTGGTAGGTAGGTGGGCAGGAACTACATATGTCACTCTCTCCATGGGTCCTCTAGTGGGATTAAGCTTGGTATGTACCCTCACATGAAGATATCAACAGAACAAATCGGGACGTTCATACCCGGAATCTCGGCTGTGTCACTTGATCCTGAACCTAAACTTGTAGGATCAATCATCTTCTATCTATGATTTTTAAGAATTTTATTAGCAACTTTCCACAGGTAGTATATGCATGAATAAGTGATAGCATAGGCATGAATAAGAGAGAGATTATGATATACATAATTTTATAAAACTATCAAAAACTTTTAATCAATATATACACACCTTGGAAACCAATTTCGAAAATTTTTGAAAAATTAATTTTGAAACCTTTTCGAAAAACCAATTTCTTTTCAAAAACCTTTCAAATACTTTCTCTCAGTATGTTTCTAATCGCTAAGGAACTTTGGAACCTATGCTTTGATTCCAAATGTGACAACTCGCCTCCTTGACACATCGATTCAAAGTCTTGCATGACTTTCGGACTCGCATCGGTGCCAAGAAGTACGAGTAATTAGGTTTTCATAACATTACAGAGACTAAAAATAAACATATATAATCTAAGATATACTACACTTTCAGAACTCATGGTGGAATGGAATGAAATATAAATACTAAAAATATCCATCTCGGAAAATATCCAAAAACAACATCTTAGAAAATACTACGTAGTCAAATACAAGGTACATAAAAATACCACTTAAAGTCTGATAAAAGAAATACCAAGTACTGATAAGATAAATAGTTACATGAAGAGTAAATAAAGGATAAGCAAATCCAATGACAAGCTTGCCTCTCCACATGCTGAAATCGGGACAAAACACCTGCTATGTTATCCTCCTATGGTGGGGAAAGAAAGGAAAAAGGTGGATCGGACAAAAGTTTGGTGAATGAGTACAAGTTTAATATATGATGATTATGTTCAGTTAATTTTAATTCAACTCCACATGTTCTAGGGTATCCTACAAGTGTTTATGCATTCCTAAGGTCCATTGCTTAAGGGGTTTTATCCAACACACACCTACACTATAACTTATGCAAGCTACTATAAGAATCCAACTATGGATCAAACCTCAATAACTAACGATCGACTATCGCTCCTAGAGCTACACGATATGAAAACACCACTACTTGAGCTACTCAATGTGGAAACACTAATGCTAGAGCTACCATATATGTAAAAACTACCACTATGCTACAAGACATGGAAACACCGCCACTAGGCAACAAGGGAATTTTTTTTTTCATAATTATGATTACATGTAACCCAACTATGATTTGAGGGGGAGCCCGTAATGCCGACTTGTTGATCTCTCCTAATTTCTGCATCTATGTCCAACTCGGCCATATTATGCACCTCTTATTACATGCATTGGGCTCCCATCTACCAAACTACATCACGCCGCGTCAAAATTGTGCATACCAAGGAGTCCTATTGTGCCAGGCCAACACACTTCATTAGGCATCGGTCAGTGTTGTGCATCCACCGTAGAACCTCATGTGAGTACCATTTGCGTTAAAATCGGCCCCAGTCGAATAATTAGCCCCCATTGGGTAAGTACTTTACCCAATTTCGCAATGTCCTAGCATCATCTCATAGGGAACTAGCTCTAACATCCACAAATATGTATAATACACTTATACATACAATTTATAATTTTAATAATTTTATTAATTTTATTACTAACCTGGGCTTTAGGAAGAGGTTCAAAATCTGCATTTTGATCCTCAAATAGTCGACCGCTACACCCTATCGGTCGACCGTTTGCAGTCATACGCTCAAGGTGAATGGTTGGCCGGTCGCACAGTAAAATTTAGGGTCCTTGATTTTGATTATCCGATTCAAGTTATTGGTTAATTTCACAAATTCTACATTATACAGTAATCCCTAAACTATGACCAGTCTATATTTCTAGTTCATAGATTTATACAAATTTAATTACACTTGTTTAATCCAGGGTTAAAAAACTAGGTTTAAGTTGGGTTAAAATCAGATTTATCAATTTACACCAATTCCAATTTCTAATTTAAATTTCAAGTTTTATAATTAGAGTTTATAGTTATAGCTTAATTTCTAACATCCTAGATCAGATAGAATATGTTAAAATTAACTGTAAATAATCAACATATTAAACATGTTCCCACTCACCTCGGATCGAAGCCCTAACTCTAAACTCCATTAGAGAATTGTTAACTGTTAGCTTGTCCCCTGCTTGATCAGATCAATAGGTGCACTCTTACTTTGATTTTAATTTATTTTTGAAAGAAATTCCATAAGTGAAGAGAAGTAATTTTGGCAAAATTTCAGTATTGTAAATTCTCTAATGAAGTTAGGGTTAGCCTATGTGTTAATTTATAGACGGCGGGGATTGATTCGGATTGTCGGATTTTCCCTAGAAAATATTTGTACACATCTCAACCACACATCAAAAATTTGGCAGAGAAGAAAGATATTTCGATAAATCATAGTCGTTCAACTGCATGCTCGAATCACCAAAATTACACTTAGACGGTCGACCGTCTGTGAGGACTGGTCGACAGCTACTGGTCGACCATCGAACTCCAAGGGTCGACCGCATATAGTGTTAATTTTTGGGTAAGTTCTTATTTTTTAGTTTATTTCATTTTAAAATTTTCAAACATTCGTACCTTCTGCATTCTAACTTCAAATTCAAAGTGTTATATATGAAAATTATACGAAAAAGCGCTATGAATACAATGGTGCAAGTTTCCTAGCCAAATTTGGACATTTATGAAAATTTCTTTTTAGCTCTTGTCATATTTAAATTTAATTTTTCTTATTAAATTTTCTGCTAAATTTTCGAGGTATTACATTCCCCCTAATATCAAGGTAGATCTTCTCTGAAGTCTTTATCAATTCAGTGTAAGAGCAAAACTTTGGTTTTCTCTTCACTAGCTTTGATCCTCCGAAGCCATCATCAGTTTATCACTTCCCCTTATCTTTGTTTGGATAGTCCTCTGTACTCCATGGTGTTAACTTCACCGCACTCAGATTTTGCATCTTTTTTGCACTGATATATCTCAATTGACAAATAAAAGTCTACAAGAGCCATGGCAGATCCCTTTCCAGTGCTGTCTTAAAGTCAATTTTGTAAGTGACTCAGAAAACCACCACTATCAGAACTATTGATGGGTATGGCTTCTGTACTACATCAATTGCTATGTTGAATCCAGTAAAACAGCTCTGTAAGGTCTAACCAACTTTAGCTTCATGCTAGATACCATCATCGCATTCATCTACCAAACAATGTGAACTCTGAAAAGGCTCATTAACTTTCCACTAACTAGGTCCACGTGCTGATGGACCTATTCTCCAATTGGCAAAACCATGTTGCTACTAAATCCATTAAGTATAATAGAAAACACTGTCCCATCACGTCTTCCGAAGCACCTAACACACCCACGTGCTGGATATACCTCATCAAATGGACAGTTGGATCTGTCCTTCCATCATATGGCTCCAAGTTGGTAGCTTGGAATCAGGTGGATTCATAGCATATCGAATGTTTTGGGTAAATGAGTTTCTATTTACATCTTCCATACTATAACCTAGAGCTCCACATTGAAGCATTTTCCATATCATCCTAGCGATCCTGCCGTTGTCACTCAGTTTAAATCTCTTGGGCTTTGCATGCCTTCGATTTAAATCTTCATCCTACCCCCACATTCCTATAGGGAATTTCTAGTTCCAATCCTTGTGGTTGTATGTTCACATTCTGGTCCTCGTTTCTGACCTCAGCATTTCCCGTTCTCGGCATCTCAACTTGCTCAAAACCTAAATGGACCACGCCCCCTAACCATTAAGATCAGCATTAATTTGATTATGGTCGGTATGGACCTGTTTGGTGGCTAGGAAGTTGGTTTCATTATTATTTGCTCTATTCTAGTATGCATTTTCTCCACCTTCAATCCTCTGATTCTAAGTTATAGTAGCTTTGGTTGTCCTTTGCTGCTTCATTCTTTGGAAAAATCACATTATTATTTCTACTTATCGAGCCTCAGTCTCTCCTACATCCTAGCCATCATCCCCTCTATCTCCAATTTGATAATATAAATAGAAGGTAGATTAGAAGGATATCCCTATGCTTTGGTCGACTTCCTTTAGAAATAGCTCTTGTTGTAAGCCTCTTCATCTTCTCCAATATCAAAATAAGTTCCTCTCAATGAAAGCACTGAAAATGTTGTGCCAAAAGTCGACACCATCCCAAAATCAATTAAATTTGAATCAAATGAGTAAAATATGATGAACAAGAGAAGAAAAACAAAGTTTTTATAGTGGTTCTGCAAAACCTCTAGCCCATATCCATTTATTCTTATTATATGATGAATTTTCTTCAAAATACAGAAATAATAATCAAATCTAAGTTATAATCTAGTAGCATTCGATTTTTTTTTAGTTTTACGAGTTGGAGGAAGAAGAAGGTCACTCTTAAGTCCTAAGACCTAATCCCCTTTGTAGTTGACGGTTCCTTTCTATTTATTGACATATCCCAACACGAATCTCGTCACTCCAAGCTTGAACACGTCTTTTTCTCAAGATCCAAATTTCCAACATCTAGAATTGGTTGTCATGCATGAATCACTAAAATATAAAGCAACTCAATACTGAGTGTAATGACTTGCGTTTTCGACAATCAAATGTCGATACGAATACTTCCATGATATTCATGTGTCGAGCACTTAAGCACTGGAAAGAAGAATTGTTAGGGTAAAATAAATGGAAAGAAATTGAACAAGGAAGAAGAGAACACAACACATAATCTCATAATGGAATGATAACATATAATATCAAAAAAGGTACAACTGTCACCTTAACATACAAAGCATTTCAGAGTTACAATCATAAGAACTATCATTAGCTAAAATAGTTATAACAACCCGTCCTCGCATGTGCTGATATATATATATATAATATAGTAATGTAGTGGAAATAAGAATGCTACTGTAAGTGAATGGAAGCATCCAGCTTATCTCCTGAAGCTCCACCACATCGACAAAAACATGTCATTCCTAAACTACTTGAAAAAGAACCTATGGAAATAAGGAAAATATTAAACCACGAGTCAGACATAAGTCTGGTGTGATAAACTTACGAAATATGTCATATAACAACACCTTTTGAGACCAACCGAATCACCAGATTGGTTTTCCTCTCAAGAGAGCCAACCACTATTAAGTACATATTTTGATATAATAGATAATGTCTAGGGTGTATAATATAAGTAAGAAATAGCTGTGGTACATGTACACCACAATAATAACTAGGCATATAATCA
The DNA here is from genome assembly GCA_030765085.1 of Allium cepa. Classification (NCBI taxonomy): domain Eukaryota; kingdom Viridiplantae; phylum Streptophyta; class Magnoliopsida; order Asparagales; family Amaryllidaceae; genus Allium; species Allium cepa. The sequence goes on from CM060935.1 coordinate 69,712,032, forward strand.
AAAACCGCTAAGGTGCATTTGCATAATTGTGTAAGATTTCTAAGGAGACGCCTTCAGTACATCGAGGAAGATCTCCTGAACAAGGATGAGAGATATCCTTATGAGTGTTGTATATCTCTGGATAAAATATACCATAAGGTAAGCCATAGCTGGTTAATTCCCAGAGGCGTTATAACGAATATCATAAATGCCCTTTAGCAATATTGATAGCATCTCTAGATATGGAGTTAACATAACCTATTGGGCTCGCTAAACCCTTCATGAAAAAGCACCCTACTTTGGTTTTGTCCATTTACCGACTTCGAGCTACATTTAGCATCTCGCATATGAGTCTTCATCACTCGAACAGAACACGAATCCTTAAATTGATTCCAGTATCTTGAACTGTATATAAATCCATATTAGGATCCCATCATAAGTCGATCAACAAATGCCGATGCTGATCTTTCTCTTAGAGTTAACCTCAACTCTATAACATTGGTCTAAAAGGTTAATGCTGAACTCTCATTTTGACTTAACCTTAGGATAGGTAGTTCAACTCTATAGCATTTCACTTCATAACTGATTTTAGAACACAGATCGCATATATAGTTTTGAAGTGGTAAAGGTTTCGAGTCATCTCATATGAGTACACTCTCTTACTTATCGGACGCTCCAAAACCAATCAATAGATTTCCCAATTAACTTAACCTCGGTTCTTTTGAAAATAAATAGACGATGCATAATTATGAAGATCATCTCCTATCTGGAAGGATTTCCTTATCATTTTTCCTAGAAGAGCAAGATGAGTTTACAGTATAGCATCTCCAAAAATAACTATACTATATAGCCCTTATGTTTCTTCTAGTTATTTCGTATGTTATTTTGGCCAATTTAGAAAGTCGACTATCAAGTACAAGATAGACGATTGTAAATGGAAACCAAGTCTCGTATACTTATCACGTTTCCAATCTTTCCAACTTGCACTATACCTCAGTCAAGAGTGGATTCGGTGGTTAGAGGATTATTGATTTTACACCCTACTTGAACATCTTAACTCTCACGGATAGACAAGCCTACTTCATCGGCTTTTAGTGCGAAGTATACAACTAAATACTTTTCATAAAAAAGCAAATATGTCAAGCACGATTAAGTCACATAAAGTACGATTAAGCTTCTTATGAAACTTCTAATCCCAACTATTTAATTAATACTTTTATTAATCAAAAAATCCTTTGTCGGTACTTGTATATATATTTAAAATATCATTACAAAAGATATATACATGTATACTACTATTCACTATTCATTCCTACACTTTTCAATGCTTAGAAATGTATTCATATTCTTGTCCCAAATGGTAAAAAATTATTCAAAAATCTTAAATAAACATCGTTACTATTAACCCAAAACCTTTCCTTTATAATATCTTTAAACATTCCATTTAAAGGTCTAATTACTCCACTAAGTACAATAAAAAAGGGTTAAAGACCATTTTTATTAACACATTGTCATAACAAACCCAAACAAATTTTATACTTATCATTATCTTCAAATACATTCATTTAAAGATCTCAGTTAATACTTGGTCGAGTTTGGCATTTGAATAGTCAACTATCTAGTTCTAAAGGTGATCGCTTATGGAAATCAAGGTTCGTATACTCATCACGATTTTGAACTTCCCAATTTATACTATCCCTCGATCAAGAATGAAGCCAGGTGAATTAGAGCATTGACTACATATCAAAGCCTTACCTAGAATCTTTATTCTTAACTCTCAAAGAAAGACAAGTCTACTCAGTCGACTTTTGGTGCTAAGTACAAGGCTAAATATTTTCCATCAACGAGCAAGTAAACAACATAATTAACACATTTATGATATTTTCGAATTAATCATTCCTCGGTCAAGATTGAAGTTGGTAGGTTAGTGCATTCTTGCTTTTAAATCCTACTCGAACAATAATCTTAACTCTCACAAATAGAAAAGTCTACTTTGTTGGCTTTTAGAAAAGCTAGCTGGCAATTATTGTGGGTTTTCCATATATATAAATGAATTTGAAACAAATGCTCGGTACATGCACCAGAACAACTATAAGAAAAAAGTCACAAGAGTTTTACAATAATGCCAAACTACTAACCAAAATACCTATACTAGTCTCCCTCCAAAAAGGAAGATCCATTCCCCTCATTTGAAGATTTAGGCCCTATAACATGATAATACCCAAAGAAAAGAGAAGCTAACATAGGAGCAAAGACCACTGAATCTGCGTAATAAAGGTATTCCTATCCTAAGAAGCATTTGAAAGAACAACACATTATATTTCCTAATAAGTAATTAAACAAATCATGATTTAGCCATTAAGCATTTCCTAACCCCTTTTTAAATCATTTATTTACAATTTAAAAACCCTTTTTTAAAATGATACACACACATTAACTTATAAAACTAGATATGCAACAAAAAAATTTAAAAAAGTATATTATATTACATAAGATATTTACATTTTAATAAAGTAGTCAACACATTTTCTAAAACCTTTATTTACTTAAAAATACAGATTAAGTTTTAAAAAAATCATTCAAAATATTACTTGAAAATAACAAATTTATAGTTTACTTAAGTACTCGGAAAAACCATGTTTTCCTTATATTTTAATAGTCCTTTTACTTCAAAAATATATAACTAATTATTAAAATAAATAAAAATTCCAAACCACTTTTAAAAATACTTTAATATGAGTTAGCAAACACTCGTAAAAAGAATGAAACAAAATACTTAAATTTGAAAATATATTTTCAAACCTTTAAAGTCCAAAACAAAGGCTAAAAAGGAGTAGTTTTGCATAAGTGAAAGTTTGACCACTTTTCGATATATTACTTAAGCTTTTATCACCCAATATTTTTATAACAGTACGCACACACAATATTCACAAATATAGTGAGAAACCCCTAAGGATTTCTCTACAAAATTCTTTAGAAATTGCCAAACACAAGGCAGTTCTTAAGTGCATCTATAGCGACTATTGCTACAAGAGTACTTTCAAATCCAAGTCCAATAGAAAAAATATAACTACAACCTACTTGATTTATTTCATGGCTATGCTACAAGTCATAACAAGTCCACACATGTGGATTACATATGTCATTTGCTTTCAAAGAAAGAATCAAATTAAATATTACAACATATAGCAATATCATTTCAATTAACATATAAGCAATCAAACACAAGCACGCTACACACTATATTCATTTAAATGGTGATTTATCTCACCCTTAACCAAGAAAACAAGATTGTCATAGCTACCACTTCCTACCTTCACCTTGTTTTGCACTTACCTTTTTTCCTAAAAGACCCTAAATAGCTCATGGCCTCTTGAGGATGGGGGAGATGTGCTTCACTTCTTTAAGATCTAAGTTTATAGGAGCTTTTTTGATGTTGTCCTAAGATGCTTGTCCAAGTTTGAGTAGATTTGAATTTGTTTTAAAATTATTAGTCTTAGAAAATTTAACGAAGAGAAGAATACGAAGGGAATAAATATTTGCACCAAAAATGTGATATGGATTCAAGGGTTTTTCTCATCCTTTTATAGGATTTACATGGTTCTCCCTACCCTTTTGCTCACCCCTGGGCTTGTCATAGAAGGCTCATCCCTCCAGATGCTCCACCACTTCTTCTTTACACCTCCTTCCCTTAGTAAAAAACTAAACTATATCTTACATAAAATATCTCCTTATCTTCTAGAAAATTCTAAAAGAGTCTACTTACTTTATGAAGCAAATTAGGTTAATCAGTTGCTAATATATTTATATGTTAACTAGCTTAGTGAAAAAGAGTTCCAATAACTTAAATCGATTAAAAGGTTATTTATCGATAAACCGATTTTCGGTCACATAATCAATATTTCTTCGAAGTATTTATTTTTCTAAAAAATTTCAAAAACAAGTTCACTATCATTAGTTACTATTTTAAAGGGGTTCATAAGGTTATTAAATCAATTTAATCACGTTTAATCAAAGATTCATATATTTAAATAATTTAGATATTGAAATATGAAGTGTTCGAAATTCCAGGTCTTTACAATCTTCCCATTTAACACATTTCATCCTAAAAATTGCAACACGAACGACACACAAAAGCAACAAGCCGAAATCAATACCTTACAATATTCAAAATTACAAGCAAACAAATGCCACGTTTTGCCCAAGTTCAAAAATCCTCTTATCGCATAAGGACGATAAACAATCTACTAAGCGTACCTTACGCTTAAATATTTCAAGTTATTACTTAGATGATTATTCATGCTGCTACATAAAAATCAAAAATTCATCACCTAAACTCTCCAAATGCCAACATAACATATTACGCATATAATCCAATGCCCGTATGATGTGCATGGATCATCTGTATGCAATATCCGACCTAATCACTTTCTCGATCACATATATTCCACTTTCAAACTGGGATTATAACACCTTGCGTTTTTACGTTAATTAATTAATATATAATAAACTATGAAAAATGGATTTTTTTACAGTATTAAAATTTAGCCTTGAGACTTATACCATTAGATTCGTGGCGATTTTGTAACCAATTTTCATAAATAAACTTTTTCGATCGGAGTTCGAATGAAAAATTTACTAGCGTTTGACATTTTAGTATCGGAAATAATTATATATGCAAATAAGGTAATAAAATCAATTAAGACCAATTATATATGAATAAATTTTAACATCCAAATTAAGATCTCAGAGATTTATAAAATAGGTAAGAATTGATAAGAATTAATTAATAAACAGAAACAAATGCACACAATCAATTAAACGCAGTAATAAAATCAACGCACGTTGATAATTCACAAAAATAAATCACATAGGTTGACCACGACCTCCTTAGGTCGACTACTTGAAGTCGACCGTGGGCCCAAGACTGTCGACCCGAAGGCCATTTAAATAGCGATGGAGAATTATTTGTGTGGCCCAGGTCTAATTTATTTCCATCCGATAGTTAGCATTGATTTGAACATCTATAAATTAGGATCTAGGACTTCACTTCAAATTCATTATTATTCTAATAAACGTGAAAGCTCTTCCATTTTCCTTTCTTCTCAGAATTTCTAACTACACAAAATAGAATAGATTGCATGTATACACTTTGGAGAAGTATAAAAAAGAATAAAGGATAGAAGATATTCAAATCAGTTTGCTACATCAAAGGTAAGCTTTTAAATCTGGTTCTAATTAACAAATCTAAATCCAAATCTCTTCTCTCTAATCTAATCTCTAATAGATTTACATAAAATATTGTCAATGGATACGAATAGGGAGTCAAAAGGTAGAGAATATGGATAATAGTTTCTGATCTGGATTAAATCTAGAGATTTGGAAGCGCTAATTAAAGGGGAGTAGGAATATTATATACTTTTAAATAATACTAGATTATATCATCGCTGATCTATTCCTATATTCCTAAGCTTGATAATTTAATTTCAAATGAATTCATACATATGAAATCCTAAAGATTGCAAACTTGTCGATAAATTTGTAGTGATAAATACAAAAGCGTAATGATTAGTTTATTTTCGTAATTACGTAATGATTAGATACTGAAAAATGATGTTAATTATCAGTTTTACGTCAGATTTATTAACTGAAAACATAATGAATTGAGATTTCGTTTTATTTGATGTTGATGAATAAGACAGAAAATAAAGCTAACCAGACTTTTGGGATTTTAGTGATATTTTAATTTATTGGAATTTATGTTATTAGAAGTGGATTTCCTTATATTATCAAATTCAAACTTAACAAAAGTGTTATGTGAAATGACAAGCAATCAATATTTGCTTATAAAAAGAAAGAGACGTATAAAACAAACATGATTACTATATTTTATACTTTTAATTTCAACAAATAAATAAATAATTCTTGAAACTAAAAATATCGCACAAACCACCTCTTTAGGATAAGATATGAAAATCTACTGTGTAACAGTTAAATTGTTGAAGTTTGATTCCAGTTTATTAAATATAGTAAACCCCAAAACTGGAATATTGAGTTAAGAATGCATCTTAAAGGTTAATAAAAATGTAAACTTATGAAAAGGTTTGGATTATAGGCAAGAAAAAGAAATATGAATTGGAATAGAAATAAAAGGCTAAACTAATGAATGTTGTAGCAATGATATTTATATCTAAAATTGAGAAGTGGTAAATGAAATTAATGAAATAAAAGATAAATGCATAGTAAGACTTAAAACTTAAAGTCAAACATAAAAGATGTTCAGGTAATAAAGAAAATAAAAGAAGAATAAACATACCTAAATCTGAAATATGTATATAAGTAGCCTCCGATATGCATTTATGACGGGTGTGAATAGTTATGAATTGTCTGTTATAATTATAATGGACCAATTTCTGAAGGCCATTAGACTGGGTTGGAGTCCTAAAAACATATCCAACCTATAGGCCTGTGATGGGAGTACAATTTCATACTTGAGTGGTAATCCCAGCTCTGGACTATGCTTATTACCTTGATTATAAATTTTCTGTTATGATTATGTCGACTACATAGTCAAATTAGATCTACTTCAAATTTTTTAAGTGGGGGTATTGCCTTGATTGCACTAGGCAATCTAAATGGACGGTGAGTGCAATCGGACTTATGCAACATGGCACAGAATGTCTAGTGTGCTTAGGTACCAAAACGAGTTGCAATAAATATACGTAAAAGGATAGCGTACTTGGGTACCTATAGGTAGGAGTTGCAGATTTATCGAGCACGTCGTCTATATCTTATGATCAATGGAAAGGACAAAGTTATGCTTAACTGATCTCTTCCGCCTACTAGGATTGGTTCAGTCGGGTCACGCAACGCCACAGTTATTTGTTAGTTTGTTTCATACGGCAAGGATAGTTAACTCACACATAGGTTCCTTCAAAACATAGACGAGGTGGTAGTGTGTAGGGCCCAAAATCCATGATAAGAAGCAGATGAAGATATGTAAAAGGCTGGCATACGTGAAAAAACCCTGAAGTATTAGGACCTCATGGATTGGAGGTCGTCGGTGTGCACAGTAGGATTTCCTTTGGTGATATGTTGGTGATGGATCTTTACGAGGTGTTGAGTGATAGATACTAGTGGGGATAGTATTTGGGACCATTAGTGGACTTGGGGTGTGTGTGTATGTGTGTGTGTGTGTGTGTGTATACACACACACAGAGACACATGTATAGACATAGATCTATAAGTTCTATATGGGTACGGTTCGTAGGTAGAAAAGGAGTCGTAGCGACTAATAATAAAAAAATAATATAACATGAAATAGTGAACAATCAGTATAAGCTAGTGTTAGTATAAAATGTAATTATTACCAGTCAGCAGAACGTTGTTCTGACCTCCTACTCATTACAACCCATAAGATTTAGAAGGTTAGTTACTGGAGTTGATTTGATGCTATTGTCTGGCTGAGGCCCTTGACATTTGAGATGTCGATTTTTGGTCAGTAATTATATTGCTATAGTATATTTTCTTATTTCAGCTATGAGTTATTATCATTTGTGCTCCAATATATTTTTCTTTTGCAGGATACTAAACCAACGATCTGTATTTTGGTGTACTTAGGTTTTCGTTTAGCGAAAATCTGGACCTACTAAAGCGTAGGTTGTTACATTTGGTATTAAAACTTTGGTTAGTCAATTTTTGAAAAATTAGGAAACAATGAGTGAACTATTTGTATTTTGACTATAAATATAGATATGGTATATGCAAAAATCCTAAAAATTCCATCTATAAAGTAATTGCATATGGAATATCCCTATAACTAGGTGGTACTTAACTCCTAGCCGGGCTCTGATAGCCTATTGATTGTTGATCCTCATTTTTTATTGTCGAATGATGATGCACAATAATTCTAGATAATAGGAAAATAGGAGTCCGTATGTTATAGTAAGTGAAAGATGGAGAAGTCTCCAAAAAGGGTGTCATTTGGGAACTCCTTATTTATGACTGAATTTTTGGATCTTTGGAAATAGAACGAAGGATATTCTTAAGAGAATAGTCAGAAGTCCACTTTCAGTCCAACCCAATAATAAGAAATTTTTGGAAATTGAGGAAAAGTATAAATTGTATACTTTAAAAGAACATTAAATGAAAAAAAAGTAAGCATTAAATTTTGAGTATACATATATATTAAAGGTTTTGTAAGAATATATATATTTAGATTTCAGTAAAGTAATTTTTGTTTGAGGCTATTTTCTTTTGAAAAGAAATGATTAAGCAATATAGGTCGTGTATGTTTTATATAGTAAAAGTTTCTAAGATATAAAAAGGTCTGTATGGGTGAACAATATAAGTGGTGTGGATTTGGAATGGAATAAATGGTTTACAAAAGAAGATAAATTGAGTTGTAAGTGATAGCACTATAGTAATAAAGAGATGGTAAATTAAGGGAAACAATTGGAGTTGGTGCAGTATAGGCTGAAAAGTTGATTAGTAGAAAATTTGGAATCAAATAAAAGAGAGGTTTAATTTATTTTAATTAGGTTGAGATTTGACATATTTTAATTTATTGGAGTGAAAACGGATAATAAAATAAGTTTTTATGAATCAATAAAGTTACAAATAAAAATGTTTTGTTTGAAATAATAAGGAATGTAACTGCAAAGAAAAATATGCACAAAATATGGAAACCCATATACTGTCTATTTCAATAAAGAAAATGCAACATGATTCCTTGTAATATCACTCAAAACTCGAACCCTCTTTTAAGCGATTTATAGAGAATTATAGGGTTAATAATTCCCCTTGAGTGATAAGTAGCTCTAATGCATTAAAATATAGGATCCTTAAGTGTAAAAAAATAAATTGTAGTGATCAGAAACAATGTAAGAAAATTTTACTAAAGATAATGCTGGTAATCTAATTAGAGAAGTTAGACAAAGGAAAATATACATTTTCCATTGTTATGCGCATTTAATTTAGGTATCTTTTAAAAATCCCCCTTTTATGGTAATTAAGACTCTGTCCAATATTGGATGTTTGGGAGGGTAGGAAATGTAAAGGAATTGATAGGACAAGAGTTGTTCTTATCTACTCCAGTTTTTATAATCTAAAAGTTATGAAAGGTGTTTTAGAAACCTGTAAAGTATGTTTTTGGAAGAAATGGTTTGGTGAAATGAATAAGTTATTGAAAGAAGAACTTAATAAATGACTGGATTAAAAATGCTAGATTTTTATAAAATAAAAGTCTTTGAAATAATGATTTGATTTTAAACTTAGAATTACTAAAGTTCCCTTATAAGTTTAGGGAATAAGCTAAATTCAAAAATCTTAAAATGTAAGTTTTGAAAAGAATTAAAAACCCCAAGTATTTTTGAATTTAACAAAAAATTTCTAAGTAACACTTTTGAAGACAAGAGTTGGTATTAGATATTTAAACTTTTTTTTTTAAGTTTTCATTTTTGAAGAAAAATGATAAAGAACAAACCAAGATTTTAAATATGGAGTAGATAAATTAGTTCCTAGGTGAGATAGGGAAAAGGAATAAGGTTATGAAGGAGATGGCTATGACTACTTTTTGAAAAGTAACAAGAAATCCCCGTATAATGTGAGGACACTAGAAAATCCTAAGAATATTATGTTAATATTTGTGTAACCCATAAGAATGATATTATAGGGCACTTCTATAAGTTTTGGAACATGCTTGTAGGAGGTTTATGAACAAAGGAAATACTGAGGATCGTGAATACTATCAAAAGAACGAGACTAAAAGAAGATAGTAACAGATGGAAATGAGATGGCAAACACACATGAAATATATGGTAGACTTAAGTTAGGGATGTAAAAGAGGAAATGGGAAAGAATATTTCGCCAAGCTTAGTTGCTATTTAGTATGAAGATTGCATAGATTGATTTCTTATCCGCTATTGTAAGAGAAGGCAAGGTTATTGCATAATTGGGTATGGAATGGAAGAGATGAATAAAAGTTGTTCTTCGTAAGTAATAAAGGAAGGATAAGAATTGAAGATTTTTGCTGAGGGATAGCCTATTAGGAAGGTCCATTCTAAGTGTGGTAGTAATTAGTGGTGTTGTGTTTTCTTTCAATGTTAATTTTTTTTCATGGGTTGTAAGCATTATTGTTGCAATGGATTGTGTACATTTTGGGAAATGTTCATTTTTATGTGTTTTCTAGGTATATCGAAATGATTTGAGAAAACATAAAAAGAAGATTTCATCAAGTCACTTAACTAATGCAAGCGAAAATAAAACAGTTGAAATTGGAAGTTAAATAATAACTTAAGAATATTTATTTAACTAACAACCAAATAAAAGTAAAATGAAAACATAAGTTCCAAAAAATAGAAATTTTTTGGATGATAAATTTCAAAAGAAAAAGGAAAGGATTACAGAGAGGTGAGACATAAGTAAGGTTTCTGTTCATCGAAGACTGAAATTCAAAATTCAACATGTTTGCAGGTTGATATTAATAAGAAAGAAAAGTTTTTGAGAACTTAGAAATTTACCACGCAATAAAGTTGAGTCCGTTATGGGTGATGGATGGTTGACTAAACCTTGATGTCAGGAATGTAGAAAATTATTTATAAAATGTAGTTATGCATATATTTTGAAAAAGAAAATATTTGTGTAAAATTTATTTATGAAAAGTTTTCATTATACGTGATATAACTTTGAAAAAAATACACATATCTTTGGAAAAAAATTTAAAGCTAAATATTTTGAGTTGTAGGAATTTATAAATGCTGACATTGGTAAATAGTCGATAAGTTGATTAGTGCAGAATTTACTACATAATTGTATTTGTAGTAAAATGGATACGGTGATCGACAAGAAAGCTATTTTGTCTATGCAAGGTTTCTAGGATACATTGTTGATGAGTGGAAAATTTAAAAAAATGGTTTATGAAACATCGATATTTTTTAACTTTAAAATAAAAGTTACTTTTGCAAATTGTGCTTGGATAAGTAGGAAAAAGGATTAGGGACAAAGGAGTAGATCCCATGGTGTAGTGGAAAAAAGTTGCATAAGAGAATGGTGGAAATAAGGAATTTTCCATCTATACCGTTTCTAAGCATAAGAAGATAGGTTTAGAAAACTATTTTTTTTTTAAATTTGGACGTTAGCAATGGTGTGCTAGGAACTTGGATGGTAAGAATTGGATGGAAAATTGGATGAACTATGTGTCTATTTATAGGAGCGTAGGAAAATTTGGATAAAAAACTACTTTAATTTTTCAAAAAGATGCATTCATATAGGACTGCTAGTATATTTATGATGTCGGCATCATATTTTCAAAATTAGTTTGAAATGAAATCGTTTATATATGAGGCGCCAAATAGAAATTATTATTCATCCATATCAAATGTATTGTGATGCACTACGCACATGTGCATGGACTATTGCAAAATTGATTGTACACTAATTAATTGTTATTGTAGAATGGATGTACGATGGTTTACGTGATCAAACTCTTGTGGAATTTCAAGGACGAAACTCATTTAAGAGGGGAAGAATGTAACGCCCCACACTTTTACGTTAACTAATTAAAATAGAAATTAATTAATAAATAATAAACTATGAAAAATAGAGTTTTACAAAGTTTGGAATTTGGTCACGAGATTTATACCATTGGATTCGTGGCAATTTTCTGATCAATTTTCATATATAAACTTTTTTGATCGAAATTAAAATGAAAAGGTTATTAGCGTTTGAAAATTTAGCTTCAAAAATAATTATAGATATAAATATGGTAATAAAATCATTTAAGACAAGTTAGATATTAATGATTGTTAACATTCAAATTAAGATATCAGAGATTTATAAAGTGGGTAAGAATTGATAAGAATCAATTCAAACGGAAACAAATGCACACAATCAACTAAACACATCAACAAAATCAACGCATACTGATAATTCACAAAAATAAACCACATGGTTTGACTGTGACCTCCCAAGGTCGACCATGGGCCTAGGATGGTCAACCCAAAGGGCTTTTGAGCGGTGATAGAAAATTGTTTGTGTGGTCCAGATCTAATCTATTTCCATCCGACGGTTAGCGTTGATTTGAAACTCTATGAATTAGAACCCAGCACTTTACTTCCAATTCATTATTTTTCTAAAGAGCGCGAAAGCTCTGTCATTTTCCTTTCTCCTCTATAATTTTTAAATACACAAAAATAGAATAGATTGCACGTACACACTTTGGAGAAGAATGGAAAACGATAGACGATAGAAGATATATTCAAAACAATTTGCTACATCAAAGGTAAACTTTTTGATCTGGTTCTAATTAATAAGTCCAAATATATTCTCTCTAATCCAATCTCTAATTAATCTATATAAAATATTGTCTGTGGATCTGAATAGGGAGTCAAAAGGTGGAGAATATAGATAGTAAGGTCAAATTTGGATTAAATCTAGGGATTTAGGAGCGCTAATTAAAGTTGAGTGGGAATATTATATGTTTTTGTATAATACTGGATTATATTATTGCTGATATATTCCTATATGCATGAGCCTAATGATTTAATTTCAAATGAATTCATATATATGAAACGTTGAAGACTATAACTTGCCTATAAATTTGTAGTGATAATTACTGAAGCGTAATGATTAGTTTTATTTCTATAATTACTTAATTATTAAATTTATTTCTGCAATTGAAAAATGGTTTTAATTATCAGTTTTATGTCGGATTTATCAACTGAAAACATAATAAGATTTCATTTTATTTGATGTTGATGGATGAGACTAAAAATAAAGCTCACCGGACTTTTGGGATTTTAGTGATATTTTAATTCATTGGAATTTATGTTATTAGAAGTGGATTTCCATATATTATCAAATTCAAACTTAACAAAAATGTGATGTATGAAATGACAAGTAATCATTATATACTTATAAAAAGAAAGAGATGTATAAAATATGGATGGTTATGGTATTTTATATTGTCTATTTCAATAAATAAAAGAGAATTTCTCGTAATTATAAACATCTCATGAACCAACTCTATAGGGTAAGATATGGAAATTTACTGTGTAATAGTTAAAGTTTGATTTCTATTTATTAAAATATAGTATATCCCAAAAGTGGAATATTGGAATAAGAATGTGGCATAAAGGTTAATAAAATGGAATCTAATGAAAAGGTAAGTCTAGATTATAACCAAGAAAAGGAAATAAGAATTGGAATAGATATAAAAGGCTGAACTAATGAATGTTGTAGCAACAATATTGATATCAGAAATTGAGAAGCGGTAAATGAAACTAATGAAATAAAAGATAAACGCATAGTAAGACTGTAGACTTAAAGTCAGACATAAAAAATGTTGAGGCAATAAAGAAAATAAAAGAAGAATAAGTATACATAAGTCTGAAATATGTATATAAGTAGCCTCAGATACACGTTTATGACTGGTGTGAATAATTATAAGTTATTTGTTATAATTATAGTGTACCAATGTCTGAAGGTTGTTAGACTAGGTTGAAATGCTAAAATCATTTCCAACCAATAGGACTCATGAAGAGTGTATGATTTCATACCAGAGGGGTACCCCCAGGCCTTGGCTGTGCTTATTATCTTGATTATAAATTTTCTATTATAACTATGTTGTGTGCACAGTCAAATTGGGTCTTCTTCAAAGTTTTTAAGTGAGGGTATTACCTTGATTATACTTGGCAATCTAAATGGATAATGCATGAGGTCGGACTTATGCAACATGGCACGGAAAGTCTAGCATGCTTATTTACCAAAGCAAGTTGCAAGAAGTGTACGTAAAAGGTTGGCTTACTTGGGTACCCATAAGGTAGGAGTTGCATATTTATTGAGCTCATCGTCAGTCTCTTGTGGTCAACGAGAAGGATAGGGTTACACGTAACTGATCTCTTCCACCTATCAAGATTGGTTTAGTTGGGTCATGCAATGTCACAGTTGTTTGTTAGTTTGTTTGATAGGGCAAGGCTATTTTAACCCATTCAAATGTTCCTTCAAAACATGGACAGAATGGTGGTGCACGGGGAGTGAAATAGATGATAAGAAGCAGACGAAGGTATGCCAAAGGATGGCGTACATGAAAAATCCCCAAAGTATAAGGACCTTGTGGACTAGAGGTCGTCAGTGTGCACGACAGGATTTCTCTCGGTGATACGATGGTGATGGATCTTTACAAGGTGCTGAACGAGTGATACTAGTGGGGATAGTATCTAGGTCCACTAATGGACTTAGGGTATATATATTTATCTATATAGACATAGATCTATAAGGTGTAGATGGTTATGGTTCATACATTACAATGGAGTCCTAGCATCTAATAATGAAATCTAACATAACATGAAATAGTGAACAATCAGCATAAGCTAGTGTTATGTATAAGATGTAAAATTCACTGGTCAGCATAATGTTGTTCTGACCCCTCCTCATTACAACCCACAAGATTAAGAAGGGCAATTACTGATGTTGATTTAGAGTTGTCTGGTTGGGGCCCTTGATATTTGATATGTTGATTTTTGGTCTGTAATTATATTAATCTATTACAGTTTCTTATTTTCGCAGCAAGTTATTACCATTTATGCCCTAATATATTTTCATTTTACAGGATACCAAACTAATGATCCTTATTTTAGTGGACTTGAATTTTCAGTTTAGCGAAAATATAGGCCCACTGAAGTGTGTTTTGTTACAAGGATAGATCATTTGACCTCTCTAGTTCGAACTCTGATCGGATTTCTTTGCTAGAAACCTAAGTTCTCCTTACATAGCCATATAATGTGATAGAAAACATCGAGATTGTATCATGAATCCATATCAAGAGTTTGCCACCAAGAATTGAGTGAAAAATCCTTGTTTGGAGCAGTGTAAATCACCTCGATATTATGTACTCAAATACTGGATCTAGAATGGTTATGAGAATAAAACGATCTATGTACAACTTATGTTCCTATCCTATTGGTTACTAAAACTATACCAATATCTTTCTGAATCATATTATTTACAGTGATAGTACTTCTTATTCAATACTAAATCATTTGTGAACTATGTCATAAAACATAGCTTAAAGTTTATATGCCTTTTATAACTTACGTTCATACTCGTATAACACTAAATAAGTTTTCTTAACAAGCATGTTTAAAAAATTTAAATTTGTTTTAACTTACTGCCTTCTCAATTCAAGAGTTACAAAAACTCAACTTTTATATTTTCACATAACACTTAGTTCCAATTTCTATACGATTCATAAGTTTTCGGCTGTCCAAAATAGCCAAAAATCCATTTTCATTTTAACAAATGAAAACTATCAAACAACATATCATACCATGATGCACATACTATACCATCATGTTTACCCATTCAAAGTCAAAAGGCTTAACAAATTCAAACTCAGGAAATGCATTGGCTATATGTGTCCATAAATTAGCTTAACAACATTCCAATTTCTTTAAAGAAAAAATACCATTAGAACTAAATGCCTGGGTTTTATTCCAAATCATTTTGAAATAATATATACTTATACCTTTCATATATCAAATCATATTTTTGGGATTAAATCAAAATCCATTTTACCAAAACAACTTTGTAGCAAACTACTATGGTAGAATTCCCTACTTTGAAACCCGAAAATGAACACCGATGATGCTGCAGTCCTTGCTGTAATTATGTTCAAGCGACAGAAGTGAGTTTATACATCCAAATCATACATTTTGGATTTAACCAAAATCATTTTCAACACGCTAGTACTATTATTATTTTCTTGAAAATCTTAAAAACATTTTCAATCATATCGGGATTTAAGTTATCAAAATATCGGTTAAAATCCTTTTTGTTTATGAACCATACTTATATAAAGTCACTTTCTTATATAAATATCTTTACAAATGTTTATTTACAATATATCTTATTTTTCCTTTAGATTATAATAAACATCTTTTACTAAACCTAACCTTTTAACCCAACATTGTCACCAAACTCCTTATAGTCAAACTATGAAACTCAATTCACAAGGTATCTGTTTCAATGTACCCAAAATTATGGTCTACCCAACCCGTGATGTAGAAAGGTAAAACTACCTATAAACTAGTCGAGCATAAATCAACAATCAACAAACAATAATCAATGGTCATAAACTGGCTAAGCATAGCTAATCAATCAACACATAATAACAATGCTCGTAAACTAGCTGAGTAATATTAAGATAATAATTTCACAATTGATAGTAATGCTCATAAACTGGTCGAGCATGTTTAAGATAACCAATGAGGGATAATAGATAAACATCAGTAATCTCTACATGAATTAGACTACACTATCAACTCCTACTTATACATACTACTAATATAATAAATACATATAAGCTTTCATATATATAATACACTCAACTCACGCTAAGGCATTCCATTACCCTATCTCTTAATGAGTCATACTCAACAAAAGCCAAAGTTCTTGCTTAATCTTCAGCTTCGATGCCGCATGCAATGACTTGTCTTTTCGACCTCCAAATGTCGACACGAACACATCTACGGTATTCATGTGCCAAGCACTCAAGTGCTGGAAAGATGAATTGCTAGGGTAAAATAAAAAAACCGAACAAGGAAAAAAGAAAACATAACATCAAAATCTCACAATGGAACGATAACATATAATATCAAAAGACAATACAACTATCACTCTAAGATACAAAACATTTGAGAGTTACAACCATAAGTACTATCATTAGCTTGGACAGTTATAGCAACCTGTCCTCACATGTGCCGATAGATACAATGCAGTAATGCTGCAGAAATTAGGTAGGTGAATGGAAGCATCCAACTGTTCTCTAGAAGCTCCAAATAACATCAAAAAACCTGCCATTCCTAAACTACTTGAAAGAGCACCCATGGAAATAAGGGAAATATCAAACCACGATTTAGACAAAAGTCTGGTTTGAGAAACTCAAGAAATATGTATGACATATACCAGCGCCTTTTGAGACCAACCAAATCACCGAATTGGTTTTCCCCTCAAAAGCGTCGACCATCTATTAAGTACATATTTTGATATAATGGATAATGTCTAGTGTAGAATATAAGTAAGAAATAACTCTGTTACATGTATACCACAACAATAACTAGGTATACAATCAAAAATTGCTAAGATGCGTTTGCATAATTGTGTAGAATTTCCATGGAGATGCCTTTGGTACATTAAGGAAAATCTCTTGCACATCGATTAAAGATATCCTTCTAAGCGCTGTATATCTCTATAAATATACCATATGGTAAGCCACTGTTGGTTAACACCCAGAGACATTATACCGAATATCGTCAGCTCCTGCTAGCAATATCGATAGCATCTTTAGATATTGAGTTGATATACCCTATTGGGCTTGCTAAACCCTTCATGACTAGGCACCTTACTCTAGTTTTTAGTCATTTACCAATGTTGATGCTATATTTGGCATCTCTCACATGAGACTTCATCACTCGAATAGAACACGAATCCCTAAATGGATTCTAGTGTCTTGAGTAGTCTATGAATTCCACTAGGATCCCATCATAAGTCAACCGATAAATGCTAATATTGCCCTCTCCCTTGGACTTAACCTTAGGATAGACAGTTCAAATCTATAGCATTAGTCTAAAAAGTTAACGATGACCTCTCCTTTAGACTTAACCTTATGATAAATAGTTCAATTCTATAACATTTCACTTCATAACTTCTTCTAAAACACAAATCGTATATATAGTTTTGAAGTGGTTACGGTTTTGAGTCATCTCATATAAGTACACTCCCTCGCTTATCGGAAGCTCCAAAACCAATCGATAGATTTTGGGTTAACTTTACCCCGGTTCTTTTAGAAATAAACAGACAGCACGTAATTATGGGGATCATCTCCTATCCAGAAGGATTTCCTTATCATTTGTCCTAGAAGAGCAAGATGACTTTATGTGTACAGTATAGCATCTTCGAAGATAACTATACCATCTAGCCCTCGTGTTTCTTCTAGATATTTCCTAATTTATTTTGGTCAATTTGGATAGTCAACTAATTGACTATCAAGTACATGATAGATGATCGTAGATGGAAACCAAAACTCATATATTTATCATGTTTTTGATCTTTTCAACTCACACTGTCACTCGATCAAGAGTGAAACCGTTAGGTTAGAGCACTATTGCTTCTACACCCTACTTGAACATCATTCTTAACTCTCACAAATAAATAAGCCTACTTCATCGGCTTTTAGTGCTAAGTATATGACTAAATACTTTCCATAAACAAGCAAACAAATAAAACACGATTAAGTTACACAAAGTATGATTAAGATACTTAAGCAACTCCTAATCCCTTTTATTTAATTAACCATTTTATTAATTAAAAACTCATGTGTCAATACTTTTATATATATAATATATATATATATATATAGAATACCTTTACAAAAGATATATACATATATACTACTTCACTGTTCATTTCTACTCTTTTAAATACTTAGAAATGTATTCATATTCTTATTCCAAATAGTATGAGGATACTCACAAATCTTAAATAAGATTTCCCATTTTCATAAATATAGTTTGATGGGTTAAAAACAAATGTCACAAAACATTGTTACTTTAAACCAAAAGCCCTTCTTTTATAATTATCTTTAAAACATTCTTTTTGAAGATCTAATTACTTCACTGGTATAATCAAAAAGGGTTAAAGACCAATGTTATTAACATATTGTCATAACAAACCCAAAACCAATTTTGTACTTGTTATTATCTTAAAAACATCCATTTAAAGATCTCAGTTAATATTTGGTCGAGTTCGATGTTTGACTAGTCAAAAATCTTGTTCTAAAGACGATCGCTTATGGAAATCAAGGTTTGTATACTTATCACATTTTCAAACTTCTTAACTTATACTATCCCTTGATCAAAAGTAAAGTCAGGTAAGTTAGAGCACCGGTTGCATATCAAAGCCATGCCTAGACACTTCATTCTTAACTCTCATAAAAAGTTAAGTCTACTTAGTCGGCTTTTGGTTCTAAGTACACGACTAAATATTTTCCATCAAGAGTAAGCAAACAGCATGATTAACACGTTTTCGACATTCCTAACTTAACTATTCTTTATTCAAGAGTGAAGCTGGTAGGTTGGTGCACTATTACTTCTAAACTCTAATCGAATAACAATCTTATCTCTCAGAAATAGATAAGTCTTCTTCATCGACTTTTAATGCTAAGCATAGTTAATTACAATCCCTAACATGTAATTAAACGAATCATGATCTAGCCACTAAGCAATTCCTAACCCCTTTTAAATCATTTTTTATAATTTAAAAACCCTTTTATAAAATGATATATATGTGTGTACTAATATATGTATATATATAATAGATACTATATTACATAAGTTATTTACACTTGAAAAAAATCGTCAACACATTTTCTGAAAGCAATATATACTTAAAAATAATTTACTTAAAAACTTGGAAAACCCATGTTTTCCTTAAATTTAAAAATATTCCTTCTACATTAAAAATACATAACTAATTCCTAAAAATATATAAAAATTCCATACAACTTTTAAAATACTCGAATATGAGTTAGAAAACATTTATAAAAAGAATGAAATAAAATACTTAAATTTAAATATATTTTCAAACCATTTAAGTTTAAAACAAAGGCTAAAACGAGGTAGTTTTGCACAAGTGAAAGTTTGACCATTTTTCAAATGTTACTTAATTTTTTATCATCCAGCATTTTTATAAAAGCAAGCATACATAATATATATATAAAATATGGTGAAAAAACTCTAAGGATCTCTCTACAAAGTTCCTTAGAAATTGTTGAACACAAAGCAATTCCTAAGTGCATTTATAGCGATTTTCGCTATAAGAGCACATTCAAATTGTGATAATCCGAATTTTCGAATATCAATAATTTATAAAATAACTGGGTTAATTAATAGAATACTAATTTATAGAGTGAACAAATAAATCTGATGATAAATATTTATACTTGGATAAATATTTATTTGATAATCCCCTAGTATAATTATTTAAAATTTGCAAAATTATTATTTTCAAACAAATTTAACGTGTGTTTGTTTAAATATATATATACGAGTCAATTTAAATTTAATCTGATTTTGAAATTGAAATCTAAAGATGAATATCTTAAAATATGACTTAAAATTAATGTATGTTTGATTTTTATTAGTATATATAAGTAGTTCAATATTATTTTCTTTAAAAGATTTTATAAATATGTAAAGAGAAAATGTGTTACAGGAAATATATAGATATAATATTAAAGCATATGTCATATTATATAATTATATAAACATAAGTACATAACAATTACACATGTAAACAAAGACAAATGTAAAATCATATAAACATGTAAAACATAAGCTAAAAGGGTTTAAAACAAGATTTAAAAAATTATTTAAAGGGAGGATTTAAACATAAAATTATCACAAAATGATATCTATAAAATAAGGAGATACAAAATAACAAGTATAACTTAAATTGATTAACAAATCTAACAAGTGTCACCAATTTATTTTTACTTTTCTTTTATTTTTATAAAAAAATCGTAATTAAAGCTACAAATGCATCTATACTCTACTCTCTTATTTTCTTTTCTAACTTCAGTTTCAAAACCTAAGAAAAATAGCTATAACATAAACTTGGAAAAGAAGAAAAAAAGAGCCTGTAAACATTTTCAAAGCCATAAATTTTTTCAAAGCTTGCACCATCTCATCTAGCAAAATAATCTCATCTCAGATTTACGCAGGATCAACTCAACTAAGCAACACAATCAAGTTTTCAAAGATCGGTGATTCTAGTTTTCAAAAAAATTAGAGCATCTCATTTTAAGTCTCTGTTCTTCATCTTATAACATGTGCGTAAACAGGAACTTTTAAAAGCTAAGAGTTCTTATTTAATTGATGCATGTATTAGATCTGTGTAGAGCAGATGAATATATGATGTGCATGGATGCTTTTAAGTTTGAAAATAGTTAAACTTCTCTGTATATATACAATATATATGTCTATGTGCATAAATTTATGGTCTCTGTTGTCTGTTGTATCCACAGACTCAGGAGTAGAAAATTCATAGCTTCTTATTCAAGTAAGTTCAAGCTATGATCATAGAATAGAAAATGATTATGATAAGGTAAATTAATTTTTACAAATAATTTCAGGTGGAATTATTTAGTTAATATTTCGAAATCAAGTTTTTACCATAAAAACCTGTTTAATCAGAAAATTCAAATATTTTAATTTCATGAATTAAATCCATGACTATAATTGTTATTGAAAATGATGAATTTAGGTACTAAAATCATGAATTTTAGATGAGAAATTGATGGGTTAATCTGTGTGGAACGAATTGGGTGCTTTGGTCGATTGCAGTTGAATGGCGGTAGGCGGCGCGTCGGGATAAGGTCTGAAGATAGTAGGAGGGACGGTGATCATGGGAAAAATGATCACTCGATTTTTAGTTGACCAAGTTGATCAGAAATTGACGAATTAGGGTTTGAAACCTAGTTTTGAACTGGGAGGTTGTGTGACGTTTTCAGGCATCGGAGGTGATTGCGAGTTTAGGGTACGAAACTAGAAGTCAAGGAGAGGCTATGGTCAAGGCGTCGAGGTCTCCGGTAGTGTGGGTCGTCGTTGCGGCAATGTTATGTTACCTGTGTGTTTGCCAGTTGTGTGTCGTGTGACTCAATTTCAATTTGAGTCGAATCAATGAAGTGGGGTGGTCGTGCTTGGTTGCGAGGGTCGTAGGCAAGGTGTTGAAGCCGGTGTAGTTGGTCGGAGTGACGTAGTTTGACGTAGTTTCCAAGCTAAAATGTTATTGAAAGTTCCAAGCAAAGTGTTTAAGCAAATTTTAAAGTTATTAAATAATTTGTTTCAAAAGAAAAGGATTTGCCAAGTTTAAAAGTGAAATTAAAATAAATTTGTTTTCAAAGAATAATTATTTATTTAATTTATTAAATAAGTGAAACAAGTTTTCAAATATTTCAATAATTAGAATCAAATGTTTAAATTGTTTTGTTTTAAAGAAAATTTTATACTTTCAAATTATATAGTTGATTACTAAATGTTTTTACTAATGAAGTATAATGATGAAATGAAGTATTTAATTAAGATATTGGTTTGTTAATTACTTAAAATTAATTAAGGTTAATTAATCTATGTAATTAAAGGGACCAATTACTCGGTGTAATTAATTAAATTAACGATATTAATTAACTAGTTTAATTAATTTAAGGTAATCACTGGGTGATTGGTTAAGTATAATTACTTAATGTGATTTATCAAGGGTAATTACTTAGTGAAGTAACTAATGGGTAATTACTGGATGTAATTAATTGAAGGATAATTAATTAATGGAAGTAATATGGGTTTAATTACTTTGTGTAATTAATAAGAAGGTTAATTACTTTGTGGAAGTAATTAAGGGTTAATTACTTAGTGTAATTAATTAAAGATTTAATTAATTTTTAAGAGATATTTAAGATAAATAATTAAGGATATTTAATTACTGAATGTAATTAATTAAAGATTAATTATTAAATGTGATTAATTTGAACAATAATTAATTAAATAAGTAATTAGAGGATCATTAATTAATGTAAGTAATAAAAGTAATTAAAAAGTTAATTACTATAAATGGTTAAGGATAATTACTTTGTGTAATTAATTAAAGGCTAATTACTTAACGTAATTAGAGAATAACTAATCAAGGATGATTAATTAATTGGTTTGTAATTAATTAATGATTAAATAAGCAGGATTTATAATAATGAAGTAATTATTTTAATCTATTTTAAATTAATTAGAGATGGTGTGATTAATTAATCTTTGCTTATGGATGATTGAATGGTATTGGATACCTTGAATTGGTGGATATCTCTGATATGAAATGTTTTGTAATGTGATATATTTGGATGGGAAGGATATTGTGGTTATCTATCGATGATGAATTGCTGTGTAAAAGTGACATCTTGTATTTAAAATTTGAATGGTATTTCACTTGAATAACTTAGGTTAAGATGACATGAGATTCGAAGGGATCGGAGTCGGGTATTAGTAAAGACCTGATACCACTTCGACTCTTTATAGATTGATATGTGAAATCAATAGGCTGGAATAGAATGATTTAAGTAAATTGGACCAATTAATCTAAGTTTTGGTACTTAGAAATTGATGTGCGATGTCTTTAACAAATTGTGATGTAAATTAGTAAGAGTTACCCCGGGTTTTATATAAGCTTTAGGCTTTTGTATTCCATGTTAGATTGGTTTGCTCACTCTAGTTTCCAACATGACCCAGGTATTACTTTGATGTAATGCTCGGGTCAGACCGAGTATTACAGATTTTCAGGTAAGGACGTTCAGGAGCTCAGGAGGCGAGCTAGATAGGAGAAACGTATGGAGTGTTTCTGCTACGATATAGTGTAGTTATCTGGAACATGATTGTGTCTACCCAGTGTTTGTGTATTTGTGTAACTCTGATGTATTAAAGTGTAATTTGATAAGTACAGTTTTCCTTTGCATAACTGTTATTATTTGTTGTTATGTTTTATCTGCTGCGAATGTGAGATGTTGGTGTTTCTGATTCTTCGTTTTCTTCTATCTCTTTTCTTCTTTTCCCTAACTATCTAGAATTAACGGGATCGAAAATTCCGGGTCGTTACATTTGGTATCAGAGCCAGGTTAAGCGAGAACCCTGGCTCTAGTGGGAGTACCATTAAGGATAGGGTCAATGGTGCCCTAGAATGAGTTTAGTGTGTATATATAAGAGAGCGTACTTGTTTTCTTCTTATATAAAGGTTTTAAAAATGGTTTTAATGAATGATTTTTATAAAAGCTTATATTTTATTTATAAAGCAATAATTGGTAGTTGGATATTGAAACCGAATAAGAATTAAGTAATATATATATATATATAAATGGGAATTGGGATTAATCCAAACTAAAATTGAATGAAGATAAGTTTGAAATGAGTTCAAACTGAAATTAAATCTTGAATTAGTAGAATGTTTCAAAATAAGAAGATAATGAATTAGTTTCCAGATATGATAATCTTGGTTATTATCATAAATGGATGTTGTATTTAAATGAAATGTGTGTTAATGAGTAAGCAAAATGAAATGTTTTAGGGAAGTAAAACATTTAGATGAGTATGACTTATAAATTAGAATTGAAGATGGTCTAAATTATGAAGTTTTAAATCTAGGTCTAGAAATTTGGAATTTGTTTCAGAGTGTTAAAAGAAATAATGATAGTATTATTTACAAGGTTATGTTTCAAACAAGAGTTATTTGAAAATTTTAAAGAATTTTTTTTTTTGAATTAAAACCAAGGGTGGTTTAAAATTTAAAGATATAACTTGGTGTGCAAAGGAAATGAATATGTATAATGAGGAGTATACATAATATCAAAGATGATTTGAAATAAACGCTCAGGTTGAATTTTGAATTTTCTTTGGAATATGATGTGAAACCCGAAGTGAAGTAAGTTTTCAAACTTAAGTGGGAAGATTATTAATCTGAAGTTTAAAATTTGAAATGGGAATTCAAATTGGGTAAAGTTGTCTGGATTTAATTGAAGTAAATTTAATTTTGGGAAAATTAAGTAAGTTTAGAACAAACAACCTGAATTGGAAATTTCAAAATGAAATTAAGATTTAACCTGGGAAGTTAAATGGTAGATTTGAATTGGGAGTTTGTGTGATCTCAAATAGGTTTGAGATCTGGAAATTTAGAAATAGATGGATGTTTTGAAATAATTTGGATGATATCATCCTGTTGACATTAATAATCTTTAAACTGTGAACTGGGTTTGTTTAAATAAATAAAGAAATGGATTGTAGCAATATATCCATTATTGAGATTAATGGGAAATAAAACTTAAATTTGAAATTAAGGATATCGAATCACTTTGAATTTAAGATTTAAATGTTAAGAATTAAATTTGTAAATTAAAGTTATTTAAGAGTCGGTTCCAAAGTTAGAAGATAAATTGGGTAAGAAATTGAATTTTTAAGATAAAATTGTTTTGAGATTTCATTTGAACTTTGAAATAAGTTAAGTAAGATAATGTAAAATGGAATTTTAAAAATTTGAACTCAGTATTAAATTTAAAGACTTTAAATAAAGGTTAACTTGGTTTAAGAGGTTAAATCAACATTTGAAAATTTAACTCGAATTTATACAATCCGAGATGGTTTAAAGTTGAGATTTAAAATGAATTAGTTCAAATTGAATTTGATTTCAATTCATTAGAATTTTGATTGAAGATGGATAAGTTTAAAACTCAAATGGAAAATTTGAATTAAATTAATTTGAAATGAAATTGAAGTTGAATGAGTTCAAATTCAAATGGAAAGTTGATTTGAATTTGGGATGGGAATGGAAATTAACTTAAGTTGAATTGAAATTGGATGTTAGTTGGAAATTGTCAATTAATTGGAAATGGAGAATGAAAATGGAACGGTTTGGCTCTAGACTGTTTTCAAAATAAATTGTTTTAATATAAATCTATTTTTTCAAGCTATTTACTATATATACAACCTTTCTTATAAAACCCCAAACTATCTTATACTTATTTTATAACTACTTTTGGAACTATTTAACTATTTTTCAACTGTTTTATTAACTAATTACTATTTTTCAACTACTTTATAACTAATTACTATTTTACAACTGTTTTGCAATTATTAAACTATTTTATAACTATTTGACTGTTTTCCAACTATTTCACAACTACTTAACTATATTATAGCTATTTTAAAAACTAATAGTTATTTTCAAGTACTTATCCATTTTTAACTTTTAAAGCTATTTTCTAATTTAAGCTGATCAGAGTGCAAACTGTTTATGATTAAATATCCAATTGAGATAAGAATTAAGGTGATAATCCAAATGGGGATTGAGGCAATTGTGAATAAATGAATAAGAATCTAAGAGAATGTGAATAAAAAGGAAAATTGATTTAGTTAATAATCAATGAAGATAAATATGTAGGATGTACGTATATTATTCTATTCGCATAGTGATTTGATTTAGATTCGAGCATAGAATTT
The DNA here is from genome assembly GCA_030765085.1 of Allium cepa. NCBI lineage: Eukaryota > Viridiplantae > Streptophyta > Magnoliopsida > Asparagales > Amaryllidaceae > Allium > Allium cepa. Next base: position 69,738,089 of record CM060935.1, read on the forward strand.
CAAGATGTTATATCGATCCGAGTTAGGATTTTTCACTTGATTTTTGACGACGAACCTGGATATGGATTGTTGATTGATTCTAGATATTCTCTATCATAGTTAGGCTATGCAAGGAGAATGACGATTTCTGATCAAGAAACTAGATCTGAGTCCACACTAGGAAGTCGGGTGGACGATACTAGTTCAGAAGTAAAATTATGTGATCGAGTGAGCGATCAGATTGATATAGCGTACGGATGATATGTGTACATCGTACGGGTTTGAATGAAATTGATATTGAAAATTTGAGAATAAGAGCTGTAAATTGGTTTTTGAAATGGAAAGTATATTTTATGAAATATATGATGGAATAAAGTGGAAATTAGATATTTCTATGGTAGAAAGGAAATACGGTTAATAACTTTAGTCAAATCTGAATATTTGATTTGGTGCATAGTAAAGTTATATATAACTGTTATAATTGATAATCTCCCCTTGTTGAATCTAGTCAGAATAAAAAGGGTTTTTGAAAGTATTTGAAGTATAAAAAGGGAATTCATACAAGTTTGAAGTGATCCAAAGATTTATAGAGTTATATATATATATATATATATATATATATAAAGGATCTTATGAGAATGATCTTGGAGAAAAGGGTTTTTGGAACCTATGAATTTTGGAAAGGCTTTTGATAGAAAAAATCAATTTTGGAAATTTGGAAAGCCTAAGAGTTATCGATTTTGAGAAAGGAAATTTATTTGAGATTCATACTAAGTGTATGATTTAGAAGATACTATATGTGTATAGTATAAAGTGTTTTGAAAATGGCTCTGGAGAAAAAGGCGCTCCCTTGAAATGAACTTCTCAGGAGTACCATAGGTTGGTACTGCCTTGAGCCTCGAAGTGGGGGAGGTTCTAAAGTGGATCCTGTGAGGAAGTCGGGACAAACTGAAGTTCCTGAGGATTGTTGGATAGCGAAAGTCGAGGGCGCTGATGCCTACAGAGGCATTTGGGTTATGTTGTGACGGCAATGTAACTCGATGTCGCTGCGATCTACTATGGACCATAGTGGAAATCGTGTGGAGGTGAGTGTCAACGATCCACGTCTGATTTTGTTAGGAAGGCAACGTAACATCGGTAGACTGCGATCTATGGTAGAGTGGAGTGGAGAAGTTTCATTTTTGGCAGCGGTATTCGAGGCCGCTGATGCCTACAGTTATATGAGTTTTTGCTGTGATAGCAACGTAACCCCAGTTGTAGCTGCGATCTGTAGCGAGTTCCATGGCGTAATCGGGGGGTGCGGAGTGCCTACAGTTATCTATGGATTTTGCAGGGATGGCAACGTAACCATCGGGTTAACTGCGACCATGAATGGGGGTGATGATTTCCAGAGCATTCTCACCAAAGATATTTCCTCTATTTTAAAAAAAAAATGTATTTTCTATATTTTCAACAAAACGTTTTCCAAATATTTTCACTTGGTGTTAAAAATGGGTCTGCTAAGTACTTATAGATTTTCAGTCCTATGCCTGATCAACGTATGACCGAATTTCTATGAGAACAAGGATGGACTGGTTGAGACATCGAGTTATAAAAAAAAATTATTTTACAATATTATGTGGATTTTAAAAGTGTTTCAAAAATGATCAAAGAAAATTTATCTGATATTAAGTATTTTTAATAAATTCTGGCTTCGTTCCTTTTCGAGGACGAAAAGATTCAAAGGGGGAGAATGTGATAACCGAATTTTAGAATATCTATAATTGATAAAATAACTGGGTAAATTAATAGAATACTGATTTACAGAGTGAAAAAATAAATCTGATGATAAATATTTATAATTGGATAAATATTTGTTTGATATTCTCCTAGTGTAATTATTTAAAATTTGCAAAATAATTATTTTCAAACAAATTTAATGTGTGTTTGTTTAAATAGATATATGAGTCAATTTAAAGTTAATTTGAAATTGAAATTGAAATCCAAAGATGAATATCTTAAAATAAATTGGATTTAAAACTAATGTATGTTTGATTTTTATTAGTACGTAAGTAGTTCTATATTATTTTCTATAAAATATTTTATAAATATAGTAAAGAGAAAATGTGTTAAAGGAAATATATAGATATAATATTAAAACATATGTCATATTACATAATTATATAAATATAAGTACATAACATTTATACATGTAAACAAAGGCAAATGTAAAATAATATAAACATGTAAAACATAAGCTAAAAGGGTTTAAAACAATATTTATAAAATTATTTAAAAGGAGGATTTAAACATAAAATTATCACAAAATGACATCTGTTAAATAAGGAGATACAAAATAACAAGTGTAACTTAAATGGATTAAAAAATCTAACAAGTGTCACCTATTTATTTTTACTTTTCTTTTATTTTTATAAAAAAATCATAATTAAAGCTACAAATGCATCTATACTCTACTCTTTTATTTTCTTTTCTAACTTCAGTTTCAAAACCAAGAAAAATACCTATAACATAAACCTGGAAAACAAGAAAAAAAAGTGCCTGTAAACATTTTCAAAACCAAAAAAAATTCAAAACTTGGATCATCTCAGCTAGAAAAATAATCTCATCTCAGATTTAAGCAGGATCAACTCAACTAAGCAACACAATAAAGTTTTCAAAGATCGGTGATTCCAGTTTTCAAAAAAAATTAGAGCATCTCATTTTAAGTCTTTGTTCTTCATCTTATAACATGTGAGTAAACATGAACTTTTAAAAGCTAAAAGTTCTTATTTAATTGATGCATGTATTAGATCTATGTAGAGTAGATGAATATATGATGTGCAAGGATGCTTTTAAGTTTGAAAATAGTTAAACTTCTTTGTATATATACAATATATATGTCTGTGTGCATAAATTTATGGTCTCTGTTGTCTGTTGTATCCACAGACTCAGGAATAGAAATAAATTCATATCTTCTTATTCAAGTAAATTCAAGCTATGATCACAAAATAGAAAATGATTATGATAAGGTAAATTCATTTTTAAAAATAATTTCAGGTGGAATTATTTAGTTAATATTTCGAAATTAAGTTTTTACCATGAAAACCTGTTTAACCAGAAAATTCAAATATTTTAATTTCGTGAATTAAATCCATGACTATAATTGTTATTGAAAATGATGAATTTTGGTATTAAAACCATGAATTTTAGATGAGAAATTGATGGGTTAATCTGTATGGAATGAATTGGGTACTTTGGTCGATTGCAGTCGAATGGCGGCAAGCGGCGCATCGTGATTAGGTCTGAAGATAGTAGGAGGGACGGTGATCATGGGAAAAATGATCACTCGATTTTTAGTTGACTAAGTTGATCAGAAATTGACGAACTAGGGTTCGAAACCTAGTTTTGAACTGGGAGGTTGTGTGACGTTTTCGGGCATCGATGGCGTATCGGAGGTGATCGCGAGTTTAGGGTTCGAAACTAGAAGTCAAGGAGAGGCTATGGTCAAGGCGTCGAGGTCTCCGGTGGTGTGGGTCGTCGTCGCGGCAATGTAATGTTACTTGTGTGTTTGCCACTTGTGTGCCGTGTGACTCAATTTCAATTTGAGTCGAATCAATGAAGTGGGGTGGTCGTGCTTGGTTGCGAGGGTCGTAGGCAAGGTGTTAAAGCCGGTGTAGTTGGTCGGAGTGACGTAGTTTGCCGGTGCAGGTGCACGCGTGCACGAGATATCTGGTAATGAAAGTGGAGTTTTGGGGAAGATGCTCCTCAGGGTTAGTCTCGTGTCCTCTAAGGGATTTTCACGAAGCAGCAGTAACACGAGAGACTCGGGTTACATGGGGGAGTGATCATGTTTGGGCTCGGGTTTTTAGAGTGTTAGCGTTACCTTTTTTTTAAGAAATTTAGTGTACTGGGTTTATTTAATGCGAAGAAATTTCAAAGTTTAAAGCCAAACAAAAATCAAGCTTTCAAGCTAAAATGTTATTGAAAGTTCCAAGCAAAGTGTTTAAACAAATTTTAAAATTTAAGTTATTAAATAATTTGTTTCAAAATAAAAAGATTTTCCAAGTTTAAAAGTGAAATTAAAATAAATTTGTTTTCAAAGAATAATTATTTATTTAATTTATTAAACAAGTGAAACAAGTTTTCAAAGATTTTAATAATTAGAATCAAATGTTTAAATTGTTTTGTTTTAAAGAAAAGTTTATACTTTCAAATTATATAATTGATTGCTAAATGTTTTACTAATGAAGTATAATGATGAAATGAAGTATTTAATTAAGATATTGGTTTGTTAATTACATAATTAATTAAGGTTAATTAATCTAAGTAATTAAAGGTAAGTAATTAAAGGGGACTAATTACTCAATGTAATTAACTAAATTAATGAGTTAATTAACTAGTTTAATTAATTTAAGATAATCACTGGATGATTGGTTCAGTATAATTACTTAATGTGATTTATCAAGGGTAATTACTTAGTGAGTAATTAATGGGTAATTACTGGATGTAATTAATTGAAGGATAATTAATTGATGGAAGTAATTTGGGTTTAATTACTTTGTGTAGTTAATAAGATGGTTAATTACTATGTGGAAGTAATTAAGGATTAATTAATTAGTGTAATTAATTAAAGATTTAATTAATTTTTAAGAGGTATTTAAGGTAAATAATTAAGGATAGTTAATTACTGAATGTGATTAATCAAGGTTGATTAATGAAAGTGATTAATTAAAGATTAATTATTAAATGTGATTAATTTGAACAATAATAAATTAAAGAAGTAATTATAGGATCATTAATTAATGTAATTAATAAAAGTAATTAAAAAGTTAATTACTGCAAATGATTAAGGATAATTAATTTGTGTAACTAATTAAATGCTAACTACTTAACGTAATTAGAGAATAATTAATCAAGGATGACTAATTAAGATGGATAATTATTGAATGATTAATTAATTGGTTTGTAACTAATTAATGGTTAAATAAGCAGGATTTATAGTAATGAAGTAATTAATTTAATTTATTTTAAATTAATTAGATATGGTGTGATTAATTACTTTGCTTATGGATGATTGAATGGTATTGGATACCTTGAATTGGTGGATATCTCTGATATGAAATGTTTTGTGATATGATATATTTGGATGGACAGGATAATGTGGTTATCTATCGATGATGAATTGCTGTGTAAAAGTGACATCCTGTATTTAAAATTTGAATGGTATTTCACTTGAATAACTTAGGTTAAGATGACATGAGATTCAAAGGGACCGGAGTCGGGTATTAGTAAAGACCCAAAACCACTTCGACTCTTAGATTGATATGTGAAATCAAAAGGCTAGAATAGAATGATTTAAGTAAATTGGACCAATAAATCTAAGTTTTGGTACTTAGAAATTGGTGTGCGATGTCTTTAACCAATTGTGAATTTGTAAATTTGTAAGAGTTACCTCGGGATTTATATCAGCTTTATGCTTTTGTATTCCATGTTAGATGGGTTTACTCGCGCTGGTTTCCAGCCTGACCCAGGTGTTGCTTTGATGTAATGCTCGGGTCAGATCGAGTATTACAGATTTTCAGGTAAGGACGTTTCAGAAGCTCAGGAGGTGAGCTGGATGGCAGAAACGTATGGAGTGTTTCCACTATGATATATTGTAGTTATCTAGGACATGATTGTATCTATCTAGTGTTTGTGTATTTTTGTAACACTGATGTATTAAAGTGTAATTTGATAAGTACAGTTTTCCTTTATATAACTATTATTATTTGTTATTATATTTTATCTACTGCGAATGTGAGATGTTGGTGTTTCTGATTCTTCTTTTTCTTCTATCTCTTTTCTTCTTTTCCCTAACTATCTAGAATTTTCGGGATCGAAAATTCTGGGTCGTTACACAAATCCAAGTCCAATCTAAACCGTAGTCCAACTATAGCCTATGTGCATTTTTTCAAGACTATGATAGAAGTCGTAACGAGTCCATTCAAGTTCATACATATGGATTACATATGCCATGTTCTTTCAAAGAAAAAATCAAAATTAATATTACAACATTTAGCAATATTAATTCAGATAGCACATAAGCAGTCAAACATAAGCACATTTACAAATTATATTCATTAAAATGACGAGTTATCTCACCCTTAACCAAGCAAATAAGCAAGTCATAGCTACCACTTCATACCTCAACCTTGCAAACTCCTAACTTGCTACCTTCACCTTGCTTTGCACTTGCCTTTTTGCCCATAAGACCCCAAATAGCTAATGGCCTCTTGGGGATGAGGGAGTTGTGCTTCATTTCTTTAAGATCTAAGTTGATGGAAGGTGTTGTGGTGTTTCCAATGGTCCTTGGAAAAGTTTGAGTTTATCTAGAGTTGTTTTTATATTATTAGTCTCAATAAATTAAATAAAGAGAAGGATATGAAGTGCATAGATTTTTGCACTAAAAATGTGAAATGGTTTTAAAGGGTATGCTTCTCCTTTTATAAGCTTCATATGGTGCTCCCTACCCTTTCTCTCACCCCCTTTGGCTTGTCATAGAAGGCTTACCCTTCCACATGCCACATCCCTTCTTCTTTACTCCTCCTTCCTTTAGTAAAAGACCAAACTACCCTTACATTAAATATCTCCTTATATTCTAGAAGCTTCTAGAAGATTCCACTTACTTTATGAAATAAAGTGTGTTAATCAGTTGTTAATGTATTTACATGTTAATTATCTAAGTACAAAAGTGTTCGAGCAACTTATATCGATTAAAAAGTTGTTTATCGATAAATCGATTTTCGGTCACATTATCGACATTTCTTCGAAGTATTTTTTAACAAATTTCAAAAAAAAGTTTGCCATCATTAGTTATTATTTAAAAGGAGGTTAATAAGTTTATTTAATAAATTTAATCACATTTAATTCAAGATCTAAATATTTAAATAATTTAGATATTTAAATACGAATTGTCCAAAATTGTGGGTTGTTACATTGACCATAATATGGTCGGTAAATTGTTGTCAAAAAAATATAATTGGTGCTGACCAAATCATGCATTTTTGAAACTTAGCCAAATATTTGATTTCATAGATCTTGATACCTTCCAAGCTTCTTGACTCATTCCTTCATCATTTTATAATCCATTTCATATGATCAAGTCTATTCTGAGACTAGAAATTTGCCATAAACAACAAGTGTTTACAAAATACTAGAAAATTTTTGTAGAAACAACAAACTCCTTATGAAGGAGTGCACAGATTCAAACTTTATAAGTCATATTAAGTATAGTATATCAATCCTAAATTCATGTTAAATATTGAGTTAAGAAGCTTTAAGTTGGAAATGTACCAAACAAGTGGTTGTGGCTAATTCAACCAATAGGCTATGCACATCGTCTTGAATAAGTGCAACAATAAAAGAAACGTGTATATAAATAAATGCAAAAATATATTACTAAGACAGGAGTGATTCCAAATGTTTAGAATTCTATTAACGATGTTATATAATGACAACGTCACGATATAGTTTGTAAAAGAACCTAATGGTCACTAGAAGTCGAAAAACATATTTTGAAGGGTTCCGCTTAATAAAGGTGGTTTATCAGTATTGGAAAGAGTTAATTGACAAGGTAGTTAATTTAAAAATATAGCGCTCCCATTCACTAAGGGCTGGCCGGATTAGTTTTAAAAAGCCGATTGAAGGAGTTGGAATAAAATTCCATAAATTGACCCTAAGTGCAACTGATAGATAGATAGAGTTAGGGGTATGTCACTGGGGTTCATAATAACTGTGCTTGTTTTTTATAATGTACTTTGTTATATCATGATATAATTAATTAAGCAATTAATTTAACGTATATTAAACAAAACAAAAATTCATAAATGATATGTTACGTGATAGTAATTAAAATATGTTGTAATCATGAGAATCTTATCACACTGAGAAATAACATATTTTTTAAATATTCCTAATCTAGATGTTTTGTGGAAGATATCGATTAATTCATTGAGACTGAAGTATGTAACGCTCTTTAAATGTTGAGCAGTGTATTATTCATGGCAGTTGGGAGCCCTAAGGGGTTACATATTGATGGTTATTGGATATCTATGGAATGACTCACTCAAGAGTTCTTTGTTATGTAATATAACTAAGGTCAAACAGTCAATCTCGTAGCGACAATGTTACACAATTCATTCAAATTGAGAACATTATGAAACTTCGGTATGGACACTCCACTATGATTTTAGTTAAATCATGGCATGGTGATTCATTGAGCGACTATAGTTAGGTCTAATTTGAAGTATTGGAAGTGAAACACTATTCAATATAGAATTTATCTCCTTAGCTAGGTAAGGTTAGTATCATGGTCAATTGTAGTTAACTCAAAGTCAAAGTCTCTGGCCAGAGCATTGTGGCTAATAATAATTGTTACAATTGAACCAAGGATTTTAGTTTTGGAATAATCAATTTAATGTGGACATATTGGAATTTTGACCAAAACCAAATTCTTTAAACACAAAAGTGATATAGGTTTAATGAAATGAAATAAATATAATTAATCGTTGCAAACAGTTACCACTTATAATAGTAAATTAGAGTTTTTTACAACAGATATGCAAGCAATAAATTTAGCCAAAATGTCAAACCACCAACTAAAGTGATGTATAAACAATAATACTCGAATTGTTCAACATTAATCGCTGACTGAATTTACACCTTTGAGTCACACAACTATAACAATGAATACTCTGGAAAACTACATGATTTAATTAATTTATAAGTAAATTAATTAAATTAATATTTAATATTTATGAAATATAATTATTATATTTTATTTGATTTGATGTTTGAATGCCATTGGTAATTAATGAAATGCATATATATAAAAGCAATGTTTGTAGGCATCATCATACAATATCGATAAAATATCTAAATATGATTCAATTGATTAATTACCAGTGGGTTTTGGATTTTGAAAGCCTTTGTAGGCTTTATCATTGGTCGGCCATGCGTGATAAAGGGGGGTTGATTTGATTGAGATTTGATGAAAATTTAAAGAAGGATGGTTTTAAGGAAGGAATTGAAAAGATTTCAATTATTTTTTTAAAACAAAATTCATCTTCATTCATTAGTTCTCCTAATGATAAATTTTCTCCATCTCTCCTCCCTCTTCTTTGGCCGAAAATCTATAGCCAAAAATAAAATAAAATAAATACAAAGGTGGTGCTTTAGATCATTATATTTTCATGAGGTAACTAAATTTGATCCAGGATTTTCATGCATTCAGGATGTCATTTATTGACTACATCATAAACTATTTATCCAATCCCCTTTTTGTATATGGTGCATCATGTTAGAAATCTTTTGATCATCTTCTATACATCACTTTGTGATTATATGTTACGCTTGTTAATGTAGTTTAGATCTAATATTTAGATAATGAATTTATATACGATTATGTTGTCCAACTATTAGTTGCTATTGTTTTACAAAGTAAAGTTTAATGATAAAAGGGTATCAGATTTAAAACTAATTTTAGTCAGTTGAGATAATTTTTTAATATATTTTATATATAAATATATAGTGAAATACATACGTTAACTACTTGAAATTATTTTATGAAACTGATGTAAAGTTTATTATATACATACATATGTATTTTAAACATCAAATAATTTAAGTTTTTCCACACATATGTTCATTTATGTTATTTCTAATCAGCGTTTATATAAGGAGTGCAGTGTAAAATTACAGATCCGATGTTAAATTCTTTTCTATTTCAAAACTACTGTTCAAATAGTTTATTCTAAATTGTAAAAATTATAAAATTTCAAGTTTTGCATATATGTGTGTGCGTATGTTATTTTTCATTTATTATTTTTTTTGTTATCATATATATATTATCATATATATATATAACTTCTATTCAAAATTTAAATAGGACTTTTATGTAAAATTACAGATATAATGTTGAAATCCTTTTTAAGTCAAAACTAGTTTTCAATTTGTTAATGTTTGATTTCAAAATATTAAAGACTGTATATATTGGTATGTGCACTTAATTTGTATCTGATATAACTAAAAAAACTATGGACAACAAAGCGTATATAAAGAGAAAAATGTATATGTTGCGGTGTAAATCTCAGCACCTGCAAACGTACACATTAACCATATACATTGTTTTTATGTTGCACTTGCATTATACACCTATGAGTACATTTAATATGCTCATTATAATATACGTACAACATACACACATATACTATTGATAAATTAAATTAAAACTTTTTTTTAATAAATAAAATAAAATAATATTTCATTTAAAACAATATTAGGATGGATCTAATAAACTATTATACTTCGTATGACCAGTAGATCCAAAAGGAATTTTTTTGAAATCTACCAATTTCACCCACTTTTAATAGGTTGATTCTTTTATTGCTTATGTACTTGATACATTGTGCGAGTATCGTATCCGAGTTAAAATCACTAGTGTTCTTAAGTATGTAAGAAATACTAGAAAATTATTTATAGAAACAACGAACTCCGTATGAAGAGGTGTATGGATTTAAACTTCATAAGTGATTTCAAGCAAAGTATGTCAACCCTAAATTCATATTCCACCTTAGTAAAGAAACTTAAAGTTGGAAATTTTCCAAATAAGAGGTTATGGCTAATTCAGCCAATAGGCTATGTACATCTCCTTGAATAAGCGCATTAATAAAAACAATGTGTGTGTGTACATTAATGAAAATTTTTATGACTAAGCCAAGGGTGATTAAAAATGTTCAGAATCTCATCATATTAATTTCCACATGATAAAGACAATTTATCAACGTCGGAGAGAGGTAATCGACAACTTTGATGTTGTGATTGGATTTCAGTGTGGATTATCTAGCCATAGCTTTTGATTTTTGATTGGATTTCAGTGTGGTTTCTTTCATTTGAAAGGCATTTATATAAATATCATATTTAGAAATCCTAAGGCTTTTTGATACTAAAATATGTTTGAAGATGGAGCAATAATTCTAGGCTGAGGTAAAAAATTTAGATTAAAGCATAAAAGTGTTTTGATTCTCCTATCCATTTTCTACAATTTAGCTCTCGTTATAAAGATATGGTGATATGGAACAACTTTTTTTTAGTATTACGTGAAAATTTGAGGTTCTCAAGGTGAAAACGGCAACTTAAAAGAGTAGTTTTACTTTTTAAAATTCATTCCAAAATTTGCATTGTTTAGCAAAACTGTCATAACTTTTGATGTACATCATATTTTTGAGATCTAAAATATGTTTAGTAAAGCTCTTGATTATGCTACAATATTTAGTCTAAAAGCATTAAATTATTTTGTGATTTTGACCCCTTAAACTAAGTCACAAGTTGCATATATGAAAGTTTAACCTTGTTTTCTCTTTAAATTAAATTGAAGTGTTTTTATAAAAAAGAAGAAAAATAAAGTGAAATGTATTTAAATAAAACCCTTCTTCTCACTAAGTACTAATTAGATAATATTTTGATGTGCGTATTGATAGTTATTGATTGGATTACTACGAATGAGATGAAGTCAAATTACTCGTTCTGTTGAACTACGAAGTAATCAAAATGAAGAATAATGAATTGAAGTAAAAAACTAAGCAAAGAGTGAACTAATAAGAAAAGTGGAAATTATTTAATATTGATTAATTATTAGTGTTATGTAAGTAACTTGTATTTCTCCAGACGATATGGGACGTCTGTGTGAAGTATATTTAGTTATCTAACATTGGTATAATGTCGGGTAATTCATTAAAGACCGAGTATTTAATACTTAAATATCAGATAACTGTTCTATATTATATACGTATATCAATCTATATTATTTGTATTTCTAACTTGACGTATGAGGTGTATTGTAATATTTTTATGTTATTTTAAAGCAGGAATATGATTACCTCTTCTTTTGAGTGGACCGAGGTATGCGATGCGAATCTTTTTACATAGATGTGATGGCCAAAAGTTTGCCAGCCCGATCTTAGCTTGACTGATCATAGGGTCACTCCCTGTTGGTTGTGACAACTTGGCCCCATAATCACTCATAGCTTATTGCATGGACCAACGGGATGAGGAGTACAGAACGAATCGAGGTGGTTGATGATGGGAAACGAGGAATAAGGAAGTGAGGAAGTGAAGTACATTTATGGTGCAATTAAAGAATGGTGAGGACATTTAGAAAATTTTATGAATAGGGTCTCCCTTTACATCTGAGCAGTGGCAAGGCTTGGGTGTAAATTTAGCTTCTAGTGATAGCAGTAATGTAGATGAAACTGACAAATATAATGAATAAATCAAATACAGTTAATAAATATGAATGAATTAATGTGGGATGAGTTCATTGATGTGTGATGTGCGATGTTTTTATTGATGTGTGATGTGTCATGTGTTTATTGACTTGCGATGAGTGATGTATGCGATCGATGCTCGATGTGTGATGGGCGTTGTGTGTGATGTGCGATGTGTGGGTGAATGTTTGATGTCTTATGGATGCTTTGATGTGTGATGGATGCGATGATTATTGATGTGTTGTGGATGTGTATTTATTCCATTGGTTGGATTTCTTTATGATGCAGTTTATATGTTACCCACTTGACATATCCTTTATGCACTCATCTTTGAATCAAGATATAGTCTGATTCTTTTATTATTTATATAATATTCGGGTCAGTCCGAGACATTTTAGATTCAGGGATCAAGAGGCTGGTTTGTGATTGTTGGTCTTAGTTAGAGGCTAGATTATTAATAGTATTGGGTATCGTCATATGGAATCTTGTATGTATATGTTATTCGATCATATGTATTAGACCTATCTTGTATATAGATATTTAAGAGTTAGTGGGCACTTAACTCATTTTTTATTCCATTCAGACCTATGTGATGTATTATATTTGTATTGTTGCGTTAATAACTCTGTGATCTCTATTCTTTTATATTGTGTATTGTTCTATCCTTGGAAACCACACATGTTTATTGCTTTATATCGAGGTTGTTTACGTCGAGATGAGTTGTGCTTATATTATGAGACGTATTCGGTCTTGGTCCAAGGTAATATTTATGTATGTATCACCCACATCGCCTCATTCTCTATGTTACTCGATAGTATTACCAGGTACTACTCTTAGGTAATGTGGATATAGAGGTGGGATGTTATAATATATTGTGAAATATTACCTAAAAGAGGTAGAATAATATATATATATATATATATATATATATATATATATGTATGTATGTATGTAATTATTTCCCTGTTTGATTAGATTCGTTTGAGTACATATTTGGGATAGTTGATTAAGATTTGGTATACACATTGTGTTCTATTCATATTGAATAGAGTTAGATAAAGTGGTATTAATTTATAACATGGTTATAAATTGATTTAACTCTAGTTTACTATTATATTAATGATAGAAATATTATTGTATACATTTTGTTACCCGTTGGAAGTTAAGAATATTACTCTTAAAATAAGTTAGAAGGCTAAATTAATGGTTTAGGTAGACTAAACGAATTTTAGAATTTTTTCAAAGTTTATTTGTCCTTGTAATGGAATATTATGGAATCTATGCATGGATTATTTTAAGTAATTAAATAAGTCGAATGCGTAAACTACATGAAAGAATGTGTGTGTGTGTGTGTATATATGTAGTCTATATATTCAATATAAGCTCGTAAAAATATATTTAGTTGAGTATGATATTCAAGAAGTGTATTTGAATGAGTTAATTAATTAAAAGATTGAAACATTATCACACGACACAAATTCAGGAAATTACAAAGGGCGGGCCATCACAACCAAAGTATATTCTGGCTACTAAGATCAAAAGTACTCTTAAGTCTGAGACTACAGCACATTGTTACATGTGATCCTATATTTTTATTTAATTATATTAACATATAGAATACTTTTGCTAAGTCGTTCTGTGATTATTCATAATAACTACAAGTATGTATTCCCTTGGTGTCCTCAACAATCCTGAGTAATTCACCATCCATCGTACATAAAGAATTATGTACACTGGTCTCGACAAATGTTTCAATATCCTTTTCTCAATGCATCATGACTAGAGTAAGTTAAGGGTAAGTATTTTTAATATTCGATTCAAATCTCATGGTTACTAACACATTTACAACTACAATTGATAAAATATTTTGTTAAGGATTTTTTTACCTATATATATTTAATGTGTTCATACCATTACTTATATCATAATATAACAACACATATAATAAAAATGAAACCAAAATGAAAAAGATTGTTATACAAGAGTTTATTATATATAATGAATTACATAATTGTCATTAGGGTACAACCTTAAATCTATCAGGTCTTTTGAGAAAAACCAAGCATATTAAGATCGATTGTCACCTTACATGTCATCATCTTGAGAAAAGCGGTACCTTTTCCCTTTTGCACCTTTTTCTTTGCAAATTGTGGATTTATTTTCCAAGTAACGCTCCTTTCTTCATACTTGTTTTCTAGTTGGTAAACTCTTAATGTTCATAACTGCCGCATCATGAGTTTGATGGGAGATGTTAAATAATATTTCTATATTTTCTATTATTTTTCCTAGTATGTATTAATATAGGATCTAACTAGCCTTTTAATTCTTTACTTTTAGGCTTATAATTAATCCTTTATGATTTGGGTTAACCCGGTATAAAAAAAAACCTAATCTCCATTTTTTTGATTTTCTCTTATTCATTTTTCAGTTGAATTTTTATATGATGTTTGTTAGCACAAAACTTAGGCCTAACTTACATTCAGGTCGCATATAAGTGCCCGAGTTCAAGTATGGTTGGCTAGGATAGTAAACCCTTGGGAAAGCATGGTTACATTCAATAGTCAAGAGAGCCAATATGCAATTTGGAAAATGTCAAAGTCCTTTATTATAATGTATCAATAACAATTTGACCTAAGCAGTCATGCATATCCCAAATTCAAGCTTTGCAAGTTTTGAAAGTTATAAAATGAAAATGAGGAAGAAGACTAATATAAAATTCACCCCTTCTTAGTAAGGGGTACATTCCTACTTATGGAAAATTTGCACCCTTGGATTGTTGATACGTGACATTAACCAACCACGGACGGTTGATATTTTTGCTGATGTGGTACATTTTAAGATATGTGGCATAGAATATTTTTTCTTCCTTTATGATGATAGGACATAATCAAGAGCTTCCTTGTGGCAAATCAAACACTTTTATGCTTGATTTTTAGTCATGCAATAGCAGTAGTTTTTAAACACTCAATAGTGATATCGCATGCATGTGTCAGCTCACCAGCACGTGTCACATGATAGCTTCACTACTGATATGATATAGGTTGTTATTTTCTTTCCCTAGCATTGAAATAATCATGCGACAACTTCCTTTTCCTGGAACCTCGATAGTTTTGCCTTTAACATACGATAGCTCTTGATTATAGCACACGATAACGTTTCTCCTTAGAATGTGGTAGCTTTTCCTTTAGCATGCAATAGCTCTTCATTGTAGCATGCAATATCTTTTCTCCTCAGAATGTGGTAGCTTCGCCATTAGCTTGTGACATCTCTTCATTATAGCATATGATAGCTTTTCTCCTAGGAATGCGATGGCTTTGCGTTTAGCATTCGATGACTCATCATTATAGGACGCGATAGCCTTCCTCCTTAGAATGAAATGGCTTTGTCTTTAGCATGTGATAGCTCTCCATCATAGCACGTGATAGCTTTTTCCCTTTGAATGTGCTTGGTTTTCCTCTAGCATACGATAGTTCTTCATTATAACATATGACAGTGTTTGTACCAAAATTGGGCACAACACTCTTCGGAAGTTTTTGAAGAGATGACAGTGAAGAGTATAAATTAAAAATGAGGATTATCTAACAAAAACTCCAAACAACAGGAAAGTAAATGCGCAGACAAGCGATTTAGAGTGGTTTGGCGCGTTGCCTACATCCACTATGGAATTTTTTGCAGCTTTATTGAATCTCTTTCAACAATTACAAGTGAGTACAGCAAAAAACAGCAAGTTACAACGGGAAATTCGAATTCAACAGCAAAAATATGATGTAAGTCTTGATCCGGCAGAGTCTGGGCGCTTGAGAGTCAAAAGATCTCTTTTCTGTAGGCTCTGGGGATCTATTTATAGGCGTAGGAGGCTGAGACTTCGCTCAAACTTTGGGAGATTCGCTCTGGCACGTGAGGGGGCCCACACGACCAATTCTAGAAAGTTTCGAGTCGATTTGTGATCGATACGAAATCATTTCTTATCGATCAAGATTCTGTCCGATGGTGCTGAAATTTGGTGTGATTGTTCCTTGGCTCAAATGCAACCTCCTGTGAAAATTTCATTGCATTTGGATCTGTAGATTTTGACATATGATCGATACGAGTTGAGTTCTCTCGAGTGGCTGTTTGGTTCGAAACGACCAATTCGAATCGATTCCTACGAGTCGATCAACTGCACGTGCTCTCGTGGTGATGTGGCGCGCATACCTTGCATCGATCCATCTTTTTCTCCGGTTTGACCGCGTCGTATCTATGTATCTCGCCTTATTTGAATTGAACGTCGTTGCGCTAATCCAGGTCCATTTGACTTGATGGACACGAACAAGCTTCTGGGCGTGGGTTCGAACAAGATCCTCTAATGGATACGGAATGATGACAGTTCGATGGATACGAAGTATCTATGACTTGATGGATTCAAACAAGGACCCCCGATGGGTACGAAGAACCATTGTTTTGACGGGTTTGAACCAACACACTCTTATGATTTCGAACAGTGGCTTCATGATGGTTTCAAACCAATGAAAGTGGATGGATACGAACATGGCAGTTATTTCATGGATACAAAACAGTGACTTGCTGTCATTGATGGATACGAACTAAGGTCACCCGAGATACGAATTGCTCCATTCAGATGGATTCGAATAGAGGCTTCTATGACGCATATGAAGTAGATACTGGCCGATCGTTACGAGGCGCATTATCTGTTGATGGGTACGAAGTCCATCGATATGAACTCGATGGATTCGAACATTCCAAACTTGATCGATACGAACCCATGGAAATTGACCGATGCGAAGTGGGTGATGGATACAAACTGGATCGAGTCGAACTGCGGTTCACTAATGGAGACGAAAACGAGGTCGTTTCCTCCAGATTGAATCAATCATAACCCGAACATACGAACTCGGATTGACTTGAAATTTGGAATGAAGGCTTCCCTGGCTGTGCTTGTCGTGTCATATCAACTGTAGCTCGATCCGGACTCGGAAAAAATTCATCGATATCCATAGCGAACCTATGCATGTCGATACCCAGGACGATTGATCTTTAGCTTGGAACCAGTTCCTTGATATCTCGACCTTGCCAAAAGGCAGGATAACATTTTCCCCCTAAAGTACATCTTGTGGAAACATGACGTGCTTTGAAACAGTTGCAATCTTTAATCTGAACAGTCATTGCTCTTTTGTCGAAGGTTGTAACCTTGCGTTTATATAGTTAATTGTTGTATGATAGGGCCTAGTTGTTTGTCGTCGTAATCGTTATTATGTGACTATCCAATTCCTGTTAATGCTGAAAATGGGATATTATTTTGAATATACACATATTTTAACCTGACTCTCGTTAATGTTGCACGCTCATGAGTCGTTGTCAGTTTTCTTGTATTGAATTTTGTATCGATCCTCTCCTGAATCGATGTGAAATTTGAGTTGTAACAACGTTTGTCAGTTGTTTTAGGAAGTTCCTTCATATCGATCCTCTCCTGAATCGATATAGAAGGTTGAATGATTGACTCCGCATCGGTAAATGGAGAATTCTGTGGATGCGAAATGCTCATTCGTCTCGATGTTTAATGACCGCAACAGGTCTTTGTATATTGAAGGATACGAAATAGATGTTTGTATCGATGCGCAGTAGATGGAGTCGTGAACTTGTCGATGCGAACAGGGGCTTCGAGTCGATGGGCTCCATCGTCTTCAGCCGTCCTTGCCGTGCACTTCGTATCTATGGATTCACTGTCCATTTCGAATCGATAGAAATTCTTGGTCATATGGATTCGAACAGGGCGTTCGACTCGATTCGGGGTTTGACCAGTTGCGACCAGCCAAGTGGACTGGGAGGCGAGTCGACTCAGTCTCTTTCTAGGTTCCATATAAATACCTGGGACTTAGCCATTTTTCACTTTTTTACTTTTCACTTTTTACTTCCGCCTTTTGCTTTTCGCATCGATCCAGAAACTAGAGAGAGAGAACTGCACCGTGTTTTCGGCTCGATCAAACTCAGCCCTTCAAATCTTCAAATCCCACCTTTAAATTAGGTAATTAATCACGAATCCAAACGACGAAGCTATTTCAGATCCACTCCTTCCTCATCGATTATCCATTCTGGCAATTGGTAAAACCAGATCTGGATCAAAGCTCGGTCGTGAATGGACATGGCGGTGCTCCTGTAAATTAGAGAAGAAAGAGTGGAAAAGACAAGAAGTAGATCAATCTGACGGCTTGCGTTCGAACAGATGAAGGCGATGATATTTCTCCTCGGATTTCGCATTGATCCTTGGAATATACTAATGGAGATGATGCAGTTCGTATCGATTACGATGATGGTGGATCGTATCGACACGAAATGATCGATACGAAAAATAAGTAATTGGTCATTTCGAAGTTCTCTACTTTAGGTCGTTATGAATTTTACTTCTATGTTCGATACGAACTGTATCGACTCGAACATGATCGATGTTTAGCAGAGACCTTCCTGACCGGTACAAAATATGCAATCAAGGATCGATTCGAATTCATCCATTTTTGATCGATACGAACTCGACCATGGACGATCGATTCGAAACATGCCCCCGGGATCGATACGAACGTGCATTTTGATGGATACGAAAAAGCTTCATGCAATCGATTCGAAACCTCCCATGATGGATACGAAAAAGCTTCATGCAATCGATTCGAAACCTCCCATGATGGATACGAAAATTTGATACTCTTTGTCACAATTCTGACGAGCTTCATTCTTGCATATCCGGACTTGATAGTTAAACTGCATACTTGACTACCTTCCGAAGCTCGTCGATGGAACCATAACAACTTTAATCCGGATCGATTGCCAACATTTAGATGATTTGGTGATGACGGTCGGCGATGACGGTCATTACAACTGGACTTCGAAGCTTTATCGTTTGCTTATTTTCATTAACTCTGCAAAATTTATCCAAGTAATGCACGACACTGCACAACAAACACTTTACATGAGGGGAACACACGGGGTCTTTGTCGGGTGAGTTAGCTAGTTATGGAAACTTCAAGCTCGCAGCCGCAAGAAACTCAGAGTTCAGGCCCTCCCGTGCTTGAAGTACCGGAGATTGAGGTTGAAGTTATCGGTCCAGCTCTGGACGAGCTACCTGACGCATCCTTCATTAGTAACCCATCAGACTTTGTTCCGTCCAACATTTCGGAAGACATGCCAGGAAGAATATGCTTAAGGCATGGTCTGTCGATAGACGTCGTATTTATTGCCAGGACCAAGCGACAGACCGCACAATCCACCGAAGGGATATACCGCATTCAATCGTCATGCGTGCGCAGCTGGGACACTCCCTCCGTTTAACCAGTACATAAGAGAAGTATTGTCATTTTCGGGGATCGCCCCCTCTCAGCTACACCCGAATGGATATGCCTCGCTCAATAGCTTGTTCATTGCATTTATGGAGTATCTTTATCGATCGTCGCTCCCGATTGAGATCAGATACTTGTTCAACTTCAAGAGTCGAACTGATAGCCCGTCTTTCACATTCCTGGAAGCGGTAAGAAACTGTCAGGTGGTCACAGGGGCTTGGACTGGACTGAGCTACTTCAAGACGGAGTGGTTCTACGTTCGGTGTCCTCTAGGATTCGCCAGGCAATGGCTATTCAGACGTGAGTATTGTCATCTCCTAGGGTAATTGTTAAAATAGCCATAGACCAAGTCGAACTTATATCTCTTTCTTCTTTCTTTACGGCAATAATTCAGCGACCCGAAGGTGGATATTTCAAGGAGATAGTTCGGGTCTTCCACGAAATCGCAAGCGAAGAGAGGAATATCGAATTGCTTTTGACGGACAGGAATCTCAGAACTCTTGGGTTGATCGAGCGAAGACAAAGTATAATGCTCGATGGTGCATTGAGAACTGCCTCGAAAGAACGAGTTAAACGAAAAAAATCTAAAGTTGTTATAATCGAGGAGGCTTACTCCGAAAAGACTCACACCGATGAGGAACCATTGGACGAACCTACGGATGTAGCCCAGGATATCGAAGAGCAAAGAAAAATCAAGGCAGCCGTTGTTAAGCCATCTAAAAAGGGAAGATGGAAATCCATTGTCACGTCTCAACCCGCCTCTGGAATTAGAATTTCAGAGATGTCTCCCCCAAGAACTAAGAATCTTTATGAAGGGCTCGCCGATCTTCCAATTCCGGATGATGTGTCCTTGTAGCATGATGCCGGATTGGATGAACTTTCACAAGCCTTAGTTTTAAGAGAGTCTCTGCCTACTAGCGCGGTTGACACATCCGGTTGGTCAGGGGTTGCACATACATACAGACCTCACGACACTACACAATTTCTGAATGTAATACGCTCACCATGATGGATTACTAACCTTGTTTCCATTTTGACTTGCAGATACCATGTCTGATCACGGCTCGATGCTTGGCAGCCTGTGCCACAAACTTCGATCTTCATCCTACTATGATTCGCGTAGGAGAGAAGGAGATCGGGAGTATGATCAAGGGTATTCCGGCCAAGAACGGACTGATAGGGGTAGGGAATATGCACATCGTTCTCGATCTCGCACACCTCCTTCTAGAGTTTCTGCACAACCTCCTGCCCATGCTTCGTGACCTTTAGAAGCTCCGTGACACAAGCCGTCCTCCCAATCGTCAAGGTCTGAAACCCACCATAGGACTGAGATTGTGGCCCCCGCAACAACAGAGCAGGTATTGACCGAGCCTTCGGGGGAAGGAGCGGCGAGGCTTGCTCAGCTGAAGAAAGATTTTCCTGACATTTGCTTCGATGGGTTTGTTTTCCCTCCGCGTTTGAAGAGGATACCAACGTCGGTAGAACCCATGATACATAATTATCGTTCCGATATATTTTTCCAGTACCAGGAATGGTCAAAAACTGCGAAGAAAACATCAAAGGTGGCCTTCGACTGGGCGGCCACGATTGAGGAACTAGAGAAAGAACTTGGACAAAAAGACCGGATTATTCAAGCGCTTAATAGCGAGGTTGAGTCTTCTCGCAAGTCTGAAATCGAGGCTCTTAAGAAAGCTGATGAAGCCCAGGCGGCAATGGACAGGATGAAGCGCGAGCATTATGCCACGGTGGAGGACATGGGCCACTGGAATACTGTTATAGCCGCTGAGCGGGATGCAGCCCTGAAGGAGTTAAATGAGCTCAAGACCAAAGTCTCAGAGTTCATGAAAGAAAGGGACGCTGCTAACATTTCCGCACAGGAGGCGTGCGATCAGGCAGTGGAGTTTCGGAGGGAGAGGAACGCGGGCATGGAAAAGGTCCGCGAAGTGGAAGCCGGAGTTGATGAGAAAGTTCGGTTGGCGGAGACCAAGCTCGAGTCAGAGATAGAGGAGCTTATTATTACTTATAATGCCAATGTGTTGACACAGGAATCTGTCTTGGCTTGATGATTACTCGACACATTTATACAACGCCTGGAAATTTGTGGTCAAGGAAGAGAAGGCGGTGTTTTCGGGTGGTGCCCTCGATGAATTTGAATTGGAGAACCGCATTTTAAGCGAAGATGAAAAGAAAATTCTCCACGATTCTATGATCTCTCATGCAAGAGAGAGTTGGAAACCCAGCATCTAGAAGTTGGTGAAGGGTCTGGCGTCACACATCAGGTTACAAGTTCTGAGATGATTACTTCATCTGGATCCGAGCCGACGCCAGCGATTGAACCACAGCCGGTTTCGGGCTATGACCCTGAGCAGCCACGCTTATCCCCTATAAGGGAACATCCTTCAGAAGCTGTTCAGCCAGCAACAAGCCGAACTGAGGAAGGTACTCTGTACAAATCTTGTGTGTATTTGAAGTGAAGGGCGGGTTCTTGAAGTGTGTTCTGACAACTTCTTTTCTTTTTCTTTGGCCAGTGACTGAAGTTACACTGACAGCGCCTCCTGCAATACAAGAGTCACATCAAGTGCAGGAGGCCATCACTACTGAAGCGATCATCATGACTATGGTCATGCCGACGGATACGGCACAGGGGAGCTCACTGTCTTTGGACGAGCAAATGATGAACGAGCCCCTAGGTCAAAGCAGCGATCCTTTTGCAGACATGCCATTCGTTCTTGGCACGTTCCCACCTGCTTCCACTACTTTATCACAGTCCACCACTGCCTATCGAGAAGCCCATGCTGCTCGTGAAGCCGAGATTCTGGCTCAAATCAATGCAGAGATGGAGGCGGCGGCACACGGTGGTAGTTTTGAGAGTGTTACGATGGTGGTTGACCCCACTCCTCTTATTATGATATCTTTCGGGGACACGCTTGTCGATACCAGCATGCCCATTCCGCCCCTGGTTGTGGATCTGACTCCTCCGACTCCTTCCGAAGAGAATATTCCTTTAAGTTCAAGTTCGAAGGAAGATGTTGATATCATGCCTTCATCAGAGGATGATCCGCCGAAGGGTAAGGGCTCGAAGCGAAAGACCGTTGGCGGTTCCAGTGGTTCCACGTCGAAGAAAAAGCCGAAGAAGAAAAAGTAGATGATCCCCCTCCGGCGCATTTTTGGCAGCTAGGAAGTTTCTTTTATTTTTCTTTCATAGGCCATGTATAGATGCAGGCTCGGCCCCCTGCAAGTAGGAATTTTTTGGAATAACTTGTACATGAATCCTCACATGCAGTTAGTTGAAATGACATTTAGTTCCTTTGCTTCAACTCTTATTTCTTTTGTGCTTAAGTATTTGCAGTATTTGACTTTCAGTCCAGTACACTTGTGGTGTTTTTACCTTCAAGTTGAAATTATTTTATTTCTCACGTCTAGAAATCGTGATCACACGTCATAATTGATGAATAAGTTGAATTCTGGACATTGTATCGCTTCAGTTAGTAATTAACATTTAAGCTTTTGCCCCCAGTTCTGGGGACCAGCATTTGTATTTCGGTGGTCGATCGCACCTATTGCGAATCTTGAGCACATGTCCACACTCCAGGGACTTAGGATAATCTGTGATTGATAATCTGGTTCGCACTCTGGGAATTTGAGAGTTACCGATGTTTGTAGCATAGTTCGCACTCCAGGAACTTTGACTTGGTATTAGTACTCTAATTCACACTCTGGGAATTTGGAGTTAGCATGTACGTTTCGGTTCGCACTCCGGGAACCTGGAATTAACGTTCATACTCTAATCCACGCTTTGGGAACTCGAAGTTAGCCGACAAATGGTCTGTCACATCTTTTTAGGCTTTTTAGGAGTTCGTTCACACTATGGGAACGATGGATGTATCGGGATCGTGGATGGTCGGATCACATCCATCCCGAGTTGACAAGCGAGGTCGTTAGACGGACGGGTCCATCCTCCTCAAACTTGGCAAGGATATGGCCGAAGTCGTTAGGCGGACGGGTCCACCCTCTCCGGAATCGTGTTTATACGTTTATACTCCAACTCGCACTCTGGGAGTTCGGAGTTAGTGTTTATACTCCGGTTCGCACTCTGGGAACCTAGAGTTGATGTTTATACTCCAATTTGCACTTCGAGAATTTGGAGTTAGTGTTGGAAGGATTGTCGTGTATCAATCCTCGTAGATATTAGTGTAGTGAAATGCCCCCGAGCTTGGGTTTCACTTAGTGAGTGACTGGTCGTATCACGGTCACTCCCTATTAAAATAAATCCCACCGTACGATGGAACTTAGCTCTCTGTGCATCGTGATGTTGTATATTCAATAAGTCACAGCTCTGGCTCGAAGAGATGGCATTTTATTGCTGAAATGAGAAAATATGGCAAAGTCAGTTGCCTTATTACAAATTAAAATTTCAAAATGCGAAAATAAAATGCAAAGGAAGAAATAGACTAAAGTAAATAAAGCCTGTCATATGTAGTAGCGACGGAGGCTTTCACTATTGCAAGCTCTTGGCAAAGTAAGACCGTCAACGGTCGACAACTTGAATGTGCCGTCTCTGAGCTTTTGAATGATCACATATGGCCCTTCCCAATTTGGCTTCATATGCGAAGGGAACGGATAAACTCTTTCCAGAACGACATCGCCAAGTTCGAAGGTCCGTGGTCGGACCTTGGCATTATATAATCGGGCGACTCGATTTCGATATGCGGCTGCCCTCAAATCAGCCTCTTCGCGTTTTTCATCCAGTAAGTCCAAAGATTCGGCGAGTAGTATGGCGTTAGTCTTCGGATCATAGTAAGTTACCCGATGAGAAGGCACTTCCATTTCGATCGGGATGACAGCTTCTGAGCCGTAGGATAGAGAGAAGGGAGTGTGTCTGGTCGCGGACTTATGGGTCGTTCGGTAAGCCCATAAAGCCATAGGTAGTTCATCAACCCACTTGCCCCCAGCCTTTTCCAGTTGTTTTTTCAGAATAGATTTGATAACTTTATTAACGGCTTCGACTTGGCCATTTGCCTGAGGGTGTGCAACTGCCGAGAATTTCTTATGGATGTGGAACCGTTGGCAGAAATTTTTGAATTCAACGCTGTCGAATTGGGCTCCGTTATCAGTGATAATGGTATGCGGGAGACCAAACCGGCAGATGATATTGCGAACTACAATGTTGATTACTTTTTTCGTTGTAATCGTCAAGTGGTTTAGCTTCAGCCCATTTAGTAAAGTAATCGACTGCAACGATTGCATATTTTGCTCCTCCTTTGGCAAGTGGTAGAGTACCGATGATATCAATGCCCCATATTACAAACGGCCAGGGACTGACTATTTGGGTTATCTCAGTAGGTGGGGCCCTAGGAATTCGAGCATGTATCCGGCATTTATCACATCTTCTTGCATAATCCGATGCATCACGGTTCACAGTTGGCAAGAAATATCCATATCGAAGCACTTTCTTGGCGAGGGCTTGCCCCCCAGTGTGATCACCACATTCTCCCTCATGCGCATCACATAACATCCTTTTAATTTCGTCGTGGGTGATGCATCAAAGGAGGGGAACTGAATATCTTCTTCTATACATGATTCCATCCTAAATGGTAAACCGCGAGGCCTTTCGAATAATTCATCTCCTTTCAGTCCTATGCTCGGGCAATACCCCGTGCTCGATATAGTTTCGATAGGGGGTCATCCACGACTCTTTTTCGGGAGCAATTTCAAATGTAAAATCAGTTTCCATCTGATCAATGCTTGGAGAAGAAAAAATTTCAACAGGATCGAGTCCCATGTGCTGTGCTTCACCCGTACTTGCTAACTTGTCTAATGAGTCAGCCTTCTGGTTGTGCTCACGGGGTATGCAGAAAATGGCATAGTGATCGAATTGATCAAGTACTTCTTTGACTCGAGCTAAATAGACCGCTAGTCTTTGATCCTTAGCCTGATATTCACCCCAAACTTGGCATACGACTAGCTGAGAGTCGTAGTAAATTTCCATGGCAGTAATTCTCAGATCGCGGGCTAACCTCAACCCAATAAGTAAAGCTTCATACTCAGCTTCATTGTTTGTCACACGGAACTCAAATTTCAAGGCATAGCATATGGATCGGCCCTCGGGGGTTTCAAGCACTACCCCAGCACCTGAGCACCGATCGTTGGATGCGCCATCAGTATGCAGCTTCCAAACGTGTTCGGGAGATTTATCGGCCTCGAGCAAATCCTCTAGGACAGTGAATTCGGTAATAAAATCTGCTAGGACTTGACCGTGAATAGCTCTTCTCGGGGTATAGGTGATATCGAACTGACTCGGTTCGATGTTCCACTTGAGTAACCTACCAGACGTTTCAGGCCGCGTGAGGACCTGTCGTAACGGCTGATCAGTGTACACAGTGATAGGGTGAGCCTGAAAATATGGACGAAGCTTCCTTGAGGCAATGACTAGGCAGTAAGCCAATTTCTCCAGCTTTGGATAGTTTCTCTCAGCTCAGGTCAACTGCTTGCTGACGTAGTAGACCGATTTTTGCACTCGATCTTCCTCTCGAACTAGGGTAGCACTGATTGTGTTTTCCGATACCGCCAAGTAAAGATACAACTGTTCATGGTTTATTGGCTTCGATAAATCGGCGGTGTGGAGAGATGTTGAACTAGTGCTTAGAATGCGCCTTCGCACTCCGTAGTCCACTCGAAGTTCCGCTTTCCTCTTCGGATCAGATCAAAGAAAGGAATGCATTTATCGGTAGCCTTTGATATGAACCTGCTCAATGCCGCTATCTTCCCGTTGAGACTTTGAACCTGCTTTATGGTTCGTGGAGTTTGCAAGTTCCTGATTGCCCAAATCTTTTTTGGATTGTCTTCTATTCCTCGAGCGTTGACAATGAACCCAAGGAGTTTTCCGGATGCGACTCCAAAATGACACTTTAGCGGATTGAGCTTCATCCCGTAGTTCCGAAGGGTGTTAAACATTGACTCTAAATCTTTGACGTGATTAGTGGAGAATCGTGATTTCACAAGCATGTCGTCTATATAAACTTCCATGGTCTTCCCAATCTGATTGGTGAAAATCCGGTTGACTAGACGCTGGTAATTAGCTCCGGCGTTCTTTAGTCCGAACGGCATGACTTTATAGTAGTAGAGTCCTAGATCGGTTACGAAGCTGGTATGCTCTTGGTCAGGCACATGCATGGGTATTTGATTGTAGCCGGAATAAGAGTCCATGAAAGATAATAATTCGTGTCCCGTTGTCGAACCTACGAGCTGATCAATCCTGGAAAGTGGAAAACTGTCTTTTGGGCAAGCTTTATTTAGATCTGAATAATCAACACATGTCCTCCACTTCCCATTCAGCTTTCGAACAAGTACAGGATTGGACACTCACTCTGGGTATAAAGCATCTCGAATAAATCTGTTTTACTTGAGCTTATCGACTTCTTCTCTAAGGGCGGCAGATCTCTCTGGATCCATACTATGCCTTTTCTATTTGACCGGGATACACCTCGAGTCGATATTCAGGGTGTGGCTCGAGATGTCCGGCGAGATCCCACACATGTCAGAATGCGTCCAGGCGAACACGTCGAGATTCGCCCGGAGAAATTCAACCAATTCCCGGTGTGTCTCACGGCTCAACCGAGACCCAATTTTTAACATTCTTGCGTCATCGTCATCATTGCCATCGATCGGGACATCAATCGTCAGTTCAGCTGGGGAAGCTTGATTCTCTATGAATTCCTCCTTGTTCTCATTGTTTCTAGGGTCAAGATCCCTTTGGAATTGGTTGTGGTGCCCGGGCCGAGGCCTAGGCACCAATTGTCAATTATTTGTAAAGCGGACGCAGAGAGATTCCTCTACGCCCTTTCCTTTCTCTCGTCGATGCGCCTCGCGCAGCTCTGCAACATAACAGGCTCTCCCAGCAGCCTGATCTCCTTGAATGACTCCAATCCCACGATCGATGGGGAACTTCAAAGTTAAACACCACGGGGCAATTGCTCCCCTGAATTCAGCGAGGGCTCGGCCCAAAAATGCGTTATAAGGGGAATGAATGTCCAACACAAAAAACTGCAACATCCGGACTCTCCGGCACTCTCCAACACCCAGCTCCACTGGCAGCTCCACTTTTCCAGTGGGTATATTGGCACTTCCATCGAAGCCATGAATTCTGGATTGGCAAGGTTTCAAGTCCTTGGCTTCCATTTTCATCAAGTCGTAGGCTCTCTTGAACAGAATATTCACTGCACTTCCACTGTCAACCGGGATCCTCTTCATCCAAGCAGGACCAACCTGGGCAGATATGACCAGCGGGTCAATGGTAGGGGCTTCGACCCTATCATCATCTCGGTTTCTAAACACGATATCATCGTTCATCGTTTTCTGTTGTTTGGCCGGAGCCCCTTCATCAAAATTACTACAACACTCGAAGTTCGCATGCCGGATAAAACTGGCATACGACTCCATATCCCTCCAGCTCCGGCCTGCTGGATGGGGACCACCGCTAACTGTATTTATAAATAATCTCCCGCCCGTACGAGCGGGTTCTTCCTGTCTTTCTTGACTTTGCACACAATTTTAGGATGACGGGCCCGCACCTCCAAATTGCGGCGTCCGCACGAACTGATCTAACTTCCTCTCTGTGATCAACTTCTCAATGAGGTCTTGCAAATGTCTGCACTCATTGGTATTGTGGCCATAACTCTCATGGAATCTATAGAATTTTCCCATTTGAATCTGTCTCTCCGACGATGGCTTCGGAGCGGGCTTCTTATACTGCATAGCATTGCAAGTCTGTAGATACATGTTTTCTAGCGACATATTCAACGGTGTATAGCTATCAAACATTAGGGCCGTACGTCGTGGACCACGGTTTTGATCCCGTTTCTTACTCTGATTATCATTGCTTCTCGGCTGAGACTTCTTGTTCTGTACATTCAGCTGTACTTTCCCAGAACTCTCACCCGACTGTTTAACTGCCATATTACTTTGAATCCCTTCACTACTGGGTCTCACGTCATCCTACTTCCAAGGCTGTTTCGCGTCCTCACGCCTTAGGAATTGGGCGGCTTTGGAGTAGAAACGGTCCAACGATGCAGGAGCTTTCCCAGCTAACCAATTCCCGAACTCAAAATCAGGGTCGATTCCCTTAGTAAGTGCCATTAGAATTGAATTGTCATTGGGATTGCTGATCACTGCGCATGTTGCATGAAACCTTTCTAAATAGCATCTAAGTGTTTCCCCTGGTGCCTGGGTGATGCTGAATAGAGTGTTAACATCTTTAGGTCTAGCAACATGCATACGAATCTGCTCAACAAACTTTATAGCCAAATGGTCAAACGAAGAGATAGATCGTGGCGGTAACCTTGTAAACCACATTCTTGCAATGCCCCCCAGAGAGATGGGAAAACTACAACACTTTACAGCGTCGTCAGCCCTTGTCGCACTCATTGACCATTCATACTTCGAAATATGCTGATTGGGGTCCGAATTTCCTTCATACATCGGTAATGTCGGCATCCTGAATCGCCGAGGAGGTTCAGCATAAAGAATCTCGTCCGCAAAAGGGGTATGACTCTGAGAGATTCCCCAGTCGTCATTGGTAAGACCCTGACTTTCACGGATCATCTGTCTAATCATAGTCGGAAGGTCTAGCATTACAACATTTTGCGATCGTTGGGCCAAAGTGTGGTCGGGTTCCACATTGCGAGGTTGGACCGGGCGCTGTCGACGGTCCACATCTCGCCTCCTTGGCTCAACATCTTCTGGGACGTAAGGTTCGGGAGTACGTCCGTATTGATTTCCAGCATCAACTCCTATGTCAACTGCGGTAGCGGTAGGAAGATTATCTGTGGTGTACTGAGGGACAATCCCTCCTCTGGAAGAGGGCCCAGTGTGGAAGTTGGCTGATGGTACAACCCTTAACTGTCCAATGGTCAATGTGGGTCGATGCCCTGTAGCTTGCGCGTAGCCTTCGTCCGGTCGAGGACGGACGGATCTGCGGTTGTATCCAGAGGAAGCAGAACTTTCTGTGGAGGAATGAGAGATTTGATCTCTTCTATGCCTTCTGCGCTTTTGGCGGTTTAACTGGTTTGTTAGCTCAGCATTCGCGCGTAACTGTTCGGTTAGTTGCTCACGTTCTGCATTGCTCTTGAAGCAGCAACTGGAACTCTTGCCTAGTAACTGGGCCTTGTGAATCCGAGCGTCCAGCTACATTTTGATTGGTTGGTGGCAATTGCGCGGGAGTCTGCCTATCCCGTCCTTCTTGATCGCCCACGTTAGAGGTGGTTCTTGTATTTACCATCTTGAACGGTGGACTCCTTTCTCTAGATTTTTGCTAATCTTAATAGAATGGAAGGAATCTGGACTTGAAATTTGGATCTCTATCTTAGATTTATGTAATCCGGTATCGATGACAGATCCAACGAGCAGGAGAAAATCTGGGTTTTCTCAGTGAAAGCACCAAAGTGTTTGTACCAAAATTGGGTACAACACTCTTCGGAAGTTTTTGAAGAGATAACAGTGAAGAGTATAAATTAAAAATGAGGATTATCTAACAAAAACTCCAAACAACAGGAAAGTAAATGCGCAGACAAGCGATTTAGAGTGGTTCGGCGCGTTTCCTACGTCCACTATGGAGTTTTTTGCAGCTTTATTGAATCTCTTTCAACAATTACAAGTGAGTACAACAAACAACAGCAAGTTACAACTGGAAATTCGAATTCAACAGCAAAAATATGATGTAAGTCTTGATCTGGCAGAGTCTGAGCGCTTGAGAGTCAAAAGATCCCTTTTCTGTAGGCTCTGGGGCTCTATTTATAGGTGTAGGAGGCTGAGACTTCGCTCAAACTTCGGGAGATTCGCTTTGGCACGTGAGGGGGCCCACATGACCAATTCTAGAAAGTTTCGAGTCGATCTGTGATCAATACGAAATCATTTCGTATCGATCAAGATCCTGTCCGATGGTGATGAAATTTGGTGTGAATGTTCCTTGGCTCGAATGTAACCTCCTGTGAAAATTTCATTGCATTTGGATCGGTAGATTTTGATATATGATCGATACGAGTTGAGTTATCTCGAGTGGTTGTTTGGTTCGAAACGACCAATTCAAATCGATTCCTTCGAATCGGTCAACTGCACGTGCTCTCGTGGTGATGTGGCGCGCATACCTCGCATCGATCCGTCTTTTTCTCCGGTTTGACCGCGTCATATCCATGTATCTCGCCTTATTTGAATCGAAGGCCATTGCGCTAATCCAGGTCCATTTGACTTGATGGACACGAACAAGCTTCTGGGCATGGGTTCGAACAAGAGCCTCTAATGGATACAGAATGATGACAGTTCGATGGATACGAAGTAGCTATGACTCAATGGATTCGAACAAGGACCCCCGATGGGTATGAAGAACCACTGTTTTGACGGGTTCGAACCAACACACTCTTATGGTTTCGAACAGTAGCTTCATGATGGTTTCGAACCAATGAAAGTGGATGGATACGAACAGGGCAGTTATTTCATGGATACGAAATAGTGACTTGCTATCATTGATGGATACGAACTAAGGTCACCCGATGGATACGAATTGCTCCGTTCAGATGGATTCGAATAGAGGCTTCTATGACGGATGCGAAGTAGATACTGGCCGACGTTACGAGGCGCATTATCTGTTGATGGGTACGAAGTCCATCGATACGAACACAATGGATTCGAACATTCCAAACTTGATCGATACGAACTTATGGAAATTGACCGATGCGAAGTGGGTGATGGATACGTACTGGATCGAGTCGAACTGCGGTTCACTGATGGATACGAAAACGAGGCCGTTTCCTCCAGATTGAATCGATCATAACCCGAGCATACGAACTCGGATTGACTTGAAATTTTGAATGCAGACTTCCCTGGCTGTGCTTGTCGTGTCATATCAACTGTAGCTCGATCCAGACTTGGAAAAAATTCATCGATATCCATAGCGAACCTGTGCATGCTCGATACCCAGGACGATTGATCTTAAGCTTGGCACCAGTTCCTTGATATCTCGGCCTTGCCAAAAGGTGGGACAACAGATAGATTATCTCCTTAGGACACAATGGCTTTGCCTTTAGCATCTGATAGCTCTTCATTATAGCACGTGAAAGCTTTTCTACTTATAATTCGATAGCTTTGCCTTTAACATTCAATAGATTGTCACCTTTGAACTCTTGATGATCCTATTTCTATTCAAACATTGAAAATTTGGTGTAACATATACCCTCCCCCCACCCCACCTTAAAAGGCATTTTATACTTTAATATAAACAAAATATGATTTTTCTTTGTCTATTTTAAAAAAGTCTTAGCATTCTCTAGGATTAACAATTTAGCCATTGAATATTTTATAATTTTCAATCAATGGTCTATATTCACTTTTGTTTCCCTACAAATATCCACCTTCCTCTTCATCTTGCTTTTACCTGTTCTTTCAAAATTGAAATAAAGCTTTAAGTTTGCTCTTATAAATTCCTGTTTTTTCAGATTTAGTTTCCTAAGGTGGTTTTATTTATTTATTACAGATTCCTATTTCACACTTTGATTTAACATGTTTTGGAGAATTTAGTTTCATTTGATGTTACATCTGCTATTTTTAAGAATTGATGATTTCTTATGGATTATTTAGAAAAATATGGGTTTGATCTTTTATTGATGCAAATTTTTTTGAGTTGTTTATGGCTTTTTTGACCTATTACCCGTTTTAAGACGCGAGATAGGTGTTTCTTTTAACACTTAATAGCTTAACTAAATCATTTGATAGACGAAATTTTTTGATTATTTGATAGCTTTATACCCTTATACACTCAATATCTTAACTTTTGATAGGTTGTAAATTTTGAATGCTAGGTAGTTTTTCACCCTTACACCCTTGATAGCTTAATACTATATAGATTGCAAGTTATAGTATTCTGTAGCTTTTCACTCTTACACTATCAATAACATAACACTTGATGGGTTGCTAGTTTTAATACTCGATGGCTTGGTACTCTTGTAGATTCAATAGCTTAACACTCTATAGTTTGCAAGTTTTAATACTTGATAGACATGCACTCTTACACCCTTGATAACTTAACACTCTATAGGTTGTAAGTTTTAATACTCCATAGCTTTGTACTCTTACACCCTCGATAGCTTAACCCTCAATGGGTTGTAAGTTTTAATATTCGATAGTTTTGCACTCTTACACCCTTAATAGCTTGACTCTCGATAGGTCACAAGTTTCAATGCTTGATAACTTTGCACTTTAAAAACATGATAGCTTTAAATTTCTAATCGCCTGATAGATCACAAGTTTCTGCACTTGATTGTTTTAAATTCCTATCTTTTGATGGTTTAATCTTGATACTTGGATTTTTTAATTATATTTATAAGCTTATACATTATTACCTAGTGAGTGGAAAATGATAATTTCCCAATCATTAAAACTTAACAACCCATGAATTATAGGTGTGGAATGGATATCATAATTTTAACATTTAATAGAACTGTATTGATCTATACTTAATGTCTTACTTATCTATGTGTAGGAATCATGTTTGGAATTCAAAAAAGGCGCTCACAAAGAATCTACCTGCTTTCCTAAAAGTAAGTGAAAACCATGGCTCTCCAAAGGAAATGTTTATGTCAATTGCCAATCATATATCACTTCACAAGAGGAAATTGATATTATCCTCTTACATTTTGGCATTACTGGAGTCGAAATGAAGGTTCCTAGTTCATGCGATAAGGATACTCCTCCAGAAGGATTTTTTGCTTTCACACCCACTCTCATATGGCATTCTTACTACCTTCTTCTAAACAACCTAATTATGAAAGCATTGACTTTCCTAAAAATTGCACCCATTCAGCTTACTCCTAACACATACAACACATCCATTGTCTTCAAATTTTGTTCAAGGAGCTTGGGTTGGGTGACTTACATGTAGAAAATTTGTTCAATCTCATTGCTCTTAAAAAGTTAAATATCAACTTGATGGTACAATTTTTCATCTTTGTGCATCCACTAGCGAATTAATTTAAAATGCTGCTAACAAATCTATAGATTGAGCTCATTAATTCTTCTTTATGAGTGATTTCATCCGATAGCTCTAGAATTGTCCCTCTTCCCATATTGTCAGTTATTTTTAACAATTCCTTATTGCTTTATATTTATTTTCCTTTTAACAATAGATTTTTTAATGTAGAACCTTCTTCAAAAGAAATTGACCCCAATGTAATTATAGAAGTACAAAAATTTTGAAATGGTTCTCAACACTCCAAAAGTTGATTAAGGCTCTTTACTGGGATAAATTAAAAAATACGCTCTTATTCAACCATTTCACCGGGTCTTGGGAGAAGTCCCAGTGATTATGAAGGCTAGACATAGTGATTGATCCCATATTGTTGAAAAAATGGATTTATTTTCCATTAACAACTCAATTCAACCTACATTGACTAATAGCCTTCGATATTCCCTAACGTATTTATTATGTCTTATTATATTATTATTATTATCTACAAGATGGTTTTTTCTTGCACCTTATTTGCTTTCATGTAGATGTTGGTCTAACCAATTTAGCTTCTTCAACAAAGAGGCAGCAAACCCTTCCTACGAACCTGTGTAGTCAAAGTACTTAGTGGTTCTACAGTAGTGGAGGTGCAAAAGTTATAGTAGGGATATAGCGGAGGTGCAAAAGACTTCATTAGATATAAAACAAAATATTTAAAATTAATTTACTCCCATTCTCACATCCTTTGTGTAGGAAAAAGAAATATTTTTAGTCTCATATAATTAAACTGAAGAATATCATGATTTATACAGACTAGATTTGGTGACTACAAAAAATTTCTAACTTATATTGAGCATTTTTTCTTAGAATTAGGTTTTTACTGCAATGATTGCCCTACACCACTGGCACCCAATGTAACTAAATAGTGTGTTGCTGCCATGCTCGTTCAATGTAGGATGATTGTCAAGGGTTAAAAAGAAATAAAACAACATGGAACCTGTCATACATCTCTTAACACATCGAGTAAAATATAACAATAATCACAAATGTAAAATGAAGGAGACGATAATAACTAACTGAACCAAATACCTTCCCATAATAGAACCTGTATCCTAGAGCCTATATCCTTATATCTTCCCATAATATAATAATCACCACAGAATAAGGCTCGCATCCTAGAACCCGTATCCTCGTATCTTCCCATAATAGAGCATGTCCTAGCTCTGCTTCACAAATTTGCATCCTAGAACTTATCCTTAGGGGCTTCCTTTATGACTCCCATCCTGGAGTCATCATCATCTGAACACTTCTAGGACTCCTCAATAGTCATAGGATCCACATCTCAAAGTCCCAAAGCCAACACATCAAAGCACTCCAATATCGCTTTGTTTCTTAACCATTAGTGTTGAATGTATTGTCACATGAACATCAAATGATGAACAAACGAATGTCTCTAACATGATCTAGAGACTACACATGTTAACTCTAGAAATTTTACCCTAACTTGAGCAAAACTTTCAAGTCGGTACCAAGCTGAGCTTTCGACCAAAATCTTGGTCCTTGGCCATTAGTTGAACCCCTATTCTCCTTTCCGAAGTCTCCAAGCCAAAACTCAAACCCTACACTTCATAGTTCAGGTTGGTACTGACCTGAACACTTAGTTAAAATTGGCCTTCAACTTTTCCTAATTCCACTTCCTTTTGTCTCAAAGCCAAGCCCAAAGCATTCCTGTGTTTCCCCAAGCAATCCCCAATAAACATTTCCCAAAATATCAAAGTCATATGACCTAATATGAATTAAATAAAAATATTTTACAATCCTCTGATACATAAAATACAGGTCGTTACACTCTCCCTCTTTCAAACTTTCGCCCTCAATATCCCCAAACAAGTCAAATAATAGTCAATCATAGTTACCCCACATGCCTAACAATCATATGTAACCATCAAACATATCAAACAAACAACCATGCAATTAGTAGTATTGATAAACTTATTCTAGCGTGCAAGATACTAAACTATCCTATATGGTATCAAAGGTGAGAGTAAGTATGATAAACATAGACCTTACCATGCGAAGAGCTTTAGATACACAGCCATCATGCTCTCCTCGGTTCGCCACGTGGAATCACCTTTACTTTTTCCCCATTGAACCTTCACTAACTCCATCATCTTCCTATTAAGCTATTTTTCATCGTATTGCATTTGAGAATACAAATTGGCATACGAGGTCTCAAAGCTTATGGTTCAATCTCCATATCATTAAGTTGATCTGGTGCAATTGTTGTGCCCAAGTCATGTAAAAACTTCCGCAAATGAGAGATGTGGAAGACATTGTGCATGTCCACCATCTTCTAAGCTAAGTCGACCCTATGTGCTAGATTATCAATCCTCTATGTTATTGGAAAGGACCTACGAACCTCGGTGCCAACTTCCCTTTAATACTGAATAAAATCATATTCTTCAATGGAGAAATCTTCACGAACACCGTATCGACAACAGAGAACTCCAAATCTCGACGTCTCTTATCAGCATAACTCTTCTACCTGTCTTGAGCAGTTTCATCCATTGTCGAATGATCTCAATATTTTTCGAGGTTTCTTTAATCATATCTGGCTCAAGTATTAGTTTCTCGCTTGCTTCCCACCAACTTGAAGGGGTGTAATACGGTTGGCTATAAAATGCTTCGTACGGTGTCATAGCGATACTAAACTGATAGCTATTATTATATGCGAACTCCACCAAATGCAAGTGATCATCCCATAATCCTTCAAAATAAAGTATGCAAGCTCACAAGAGATCCTTTAATACACGATTCGCTGTCTCAATATGCCCATTTGTTTGCGGGTGATAAGCTGTACTGAGATGCAGCACGGTCCTCATTGCCTCCTGTAAGCTCTTCCAAAACCCACTAGTGAATAAAGGGTATCGATCACTCACAATGCTTTTTGGCACACCATGGAATCACAATAACGCTTCACATACAACTCGGCCAATTTAGATGTCGCTCTAGTGGGCTTTATGGGTATGAATCGGGCACTCTTCATCAATCTATTGACTATGACCCAAATGTTATCACACCCTCTTCTGGTCCTTGACAATCCGTTAATGAAATCCATCAATATCTACTCCTATTTTCACCGAGGAACTTTAAGTGGTCGCAATAATGTATTTTCCTCTGCCCTCATCAGATGGCAATTCATACACTTTAAGATGAATGTTCCAACATCTTTCTTTATCCCTTTCTACTAATAGGTATGCTTCATCTCATGGTATCTTATTACCCACGCGATTTACTGTCAACCTAAAATGGTGGCAATTTCATAGCACCTCATCTCGTAATCCATCAACTTCGGGAATAAACAATCTCTCATCCTTATGGAGCTAACCATCTGGGTCGAGTCTGTACCGCTTCATATATTCTGACCCCACTCCTTATTCTATTTTTTCCATGGTCCTGCTAGTCTATCGTCTTACCTCTGACTAATACCAATCTGCTTAATCAAAGTAGATGTGATCGTCAAACTCACCAACATCTCTGGCTAAAACTCACAACACGATCTGAAGTTACAGTCGACAATATGCTCCAACTACTTCCACTCTAGAAACATTGCCCCCCAAACTAGCATGTCTTCTAGTCGATGCATCAGCACCGCATTTTCCTTTCCATGCGTATAGGAAATGTCAAAGTCATAGGAGGCCATGAATTCTAACCATCGCCGTTGGAAAAGGTTGAGATCCTTTTAAGAGAAAAGGCACTTTAAGGACTTGTGGTCCATAAACAGATTGAACCTTTCTCTTAATAGCTAATGCCTTAAAATCTTCAAAGCAAACACTATCCACCAACTCCAAATCATGAGTTGGATACTTCTTCTCATGCGGTTTCAGTTGTCAACTAGCATAGACGACAATATTTCCCCTTTGCATTAACATCGCAAAAAGTCCAGCAGCACTGGCATCTGTGCATACTATCAGTTCCTCGTTCCCACTTGGAATACTTAATGATGATGCACTCGTCACCTCTCCTTTGGATTCACAAATGCTTGCTCACACTTCCTGTCCAAAATAAAAGTCTAATTCTTCCTCGTCAAATTGATTAACGCTACTGCTACTTTGGGGAAGTCCTTGATAAAATGTCCATAATATCCCACCAATCCTATAAAACTTCTCACATCAGTAGTGTTCTTATGTTGGTTCCAATCCAAAATCGCTTCCATCTTTGCAGGATCAACGACAATATTCCCAACGACAACATGACTCAAGAATCTCACTTCTCCCCTCCAGAATTGACACTTTGACAACTTTGCTATCAACTTGTGCTTCCTCATCACTTTAAGAACAATCATCAAGTATGTTTTGTGTTCCTCCTTTGTCCTAGAATAGATCAAAATGTCATCCGCGAACACAAGCACGAACTTATTTAGTTGATCCCCAAAAACATGGTTCATGAGATCAAAAAAGTATGCCAGAGCATTGGTTAGCCCGAATGACATAACCAACCATTCATAAAAACCTGACAGCACACAAAACGTGGTGATTGGCGCACTTTCCCTTTCTACTCTCAGTTGGTGAAAACCCATCACTAGATCCAATAAAGAGAACACCATCGCACCATGGATCTGATCAAACAAGTCATGAATATGCAGGAGTGGATACTTGGTCTTTCCCATCACCTAATTTAGCTCACGGTAATCTATACACAACCTTAAAGAGTCATTTGCCTTAGTAGTGAATACTACAGGTGAGCCCCGCTAAAATATGCTCCTATGAAAGAACCATCGCTTCAATAGGTCATTCACTTGCACCTCCAACTTCTTTTTCTCTCTGGGTGTCATATGCCTCAAAGGCATAACTATTGGTCTGACATCTTTCATTAAATCTGTGTAGAACTCAATCTTTTGGTGTGGCAATAACCCAGTCACCTTCTCAAAAACATTTGGATGCTCTCTAACGATAAGCATAGATGACAACCCATCTTATGGAACTTTGAGCAAATATAGAAATATAAACACAACCATCCTCCGATGGGCAGCTAATCACTCCATTTGGCCCTCCACTGCCTTAATCGTCACAACAGCTTCCTACAATCCACCATCACTGCATACTTCCTCCGCCAGCCCACCTTAAGATAATCTCGAACCCAACGAAATTCATTACAAAGCAATCATAAACAAAAGTGCATCCATGACTCGATAAGACCAAACCACAACAAACCATATACATGCTAGTGAGTCTCCAACGGGGTCCATCACAATTAAAAGTCGATCAATAATTTTAGGTTTCAATCCAATTTATCTACTAAGTCACTAGATATAAAGGAATGTGAAGCCTCGATATCGAACAAAACACGTATGGAAACATCATAAATGGAAAGCATACCTTGAATAACAATACCATTCCCTTTCTCTTTCGTTGAGGGAGCATTTGACGAAGTTGAAATAGCATCCAAATCATATGCCTTCATCACTTGTTTCTACTTTATTGGTTCTGGACAATTCCTCTACATGTGCCTTACCTTGTTGCAGTTGAAATACTTCTTACCGTCAACTTTAAAATTCTTACTCAAGTGGCCTCTCACTCCGTAGTTAAAACAAGTAGGTTCCCACTTACCCTTCTTCTTAGAATCTTTACTCTAGAATTGCTTTCTCTTCCTATTCCATTTCTTCTTGCCTCTACTGCCTTGTGCAACATTGGCTCTTCCTTAACCATAATAGCAGATTTGGACTTAGGGTACAAACCTTTTTGGCAAAGAGCTTTCGTGATGAGTATCTCAAATGGTTTGTCGATGTGACTCACCAACTTCTCCCCCAAATAGTCATCCAAACTTATAAGAAATTTTTCATTCTTTATTAATGGAGTGTAAATGAAGGACATTCCATACTTCGACAAAGCATCGAATTCAGCAAAATACTCGGGACAGATATGTCCCCTTCGCCAAACATTCTAAATAGCACTAACTTTTTAGCAGCTAGAATGAACTTCTCCTTGAATTGAGTTTTGAGCTGGTCATAAGTAAACTAATCCTCGGGTGCAACAACTTTAATAGCATTCCACAAGTTCTTGGCTCTCCCTTGAAGCTATTGGGAAGCCAACCTCCTCTTCATAGAATCATCCAATTCAAGGTCATTAAAGATCCTTTTGTAAGTGTCCAACCAATCCTGCACTTCCATAGTTGATTCCGTTCCTTGGGATGGTTTTTGGCCAAGACTGGCAATATCTCAACCTAACAAAATCAACTTTAGACGCTTGAACCTGAGAGTTGCCACCTACAACAACATTCAGAGCTGCCGCTTGAGCATTTTGTAACATGTTCACCATTATATTATTGAACATGGTCTGCAAGTCAGGTTTAGCAGCCCTCGGACCCACTCCTACTTCGACTCTCGAGATGGAGTTCCTCAAAATGTTTCTTATATGCCACTTCAATTTTTTTCTTTAACAAGAACAATTAGTCTCACATGAAGAAAAATGTATCAATGGTACTCGTGTGTGCATGCAAATTATATACTATATATACTACTATATAGTTTTGAAAACCAAAATATATAACAAGTACGCACACAATCTCTCTCTCTTGTGTGTGTGTATGCTATTGATCTAGTATAGGGTGATAACTCTTTCCTTATCTCTACTGAACCACGGTATCAACTTAGGTTAATCGTGTAATCTAGGCTCTAATACCAAACATGACGACCGCCCTATGCCACCGACACCTAATATAACTAAATGGTGCGCTGTTTCCATGCTTGGACGATGTAGAGCGATTAAAAAGAGTTAAAAAGAAATAAAACATCACAAAGCATATCGTATATTTCACAACGCATCAAATAAAATATAGTAATCCTCGTAAATATAAAACGACAAAGACAGTAATAACTAAGTGAACCAAATATCAGAGCACAAACCCATAGATTTATACAACATGGTAATAGAGTTTATACAAAGTGAAAATAAAATCAAAATAAACTGTCTTATAATAGTAAAGCAAACACTACCCAGGCTTTATGGTATGCACAACGAAATAAGATAATATCTGTATATAATATGAGAAAGCTCCATCCTGCTCGTCCACCGCACTGTCATTGCGTGCATCTAGGCTTACTATCCAGTCTGCTCATTTAAGAGTACTTGAGATAATAAGAAGTAAAGCATAAAACCTCAAGTCATATAACTTCCCAATGTAAGCGATAAATGAATCTCAAAATACTATAGAAGTCCATGTAGTAAGGAATAAAAGGTATAAGAGTCATACTTGACTTGTCGTTACATCCAAAGAGTTATTACATAATGTCTATAGTATGCTACACTACTATCATCATCAAAATGTACTACATCCTATGTACAGTATCGAGTGTCTAAGTATCTGCATCCTAAATACCTGCATCAGGTAACATCCCTAGAGTGGCAGACTATAGGGGAAATAATCAAAGCAAACATATCATCCATCAAACAATCCTCGCTATCACTCAAGTACTTTGGATATATGGTTACTCCTATGACCGTCCTAATGCCAAAGACCAATAGAAAAGTCTTGGTTCCTTGGTGCTAGGAATCCACACTACTCAGTGAGCCAGGAAAACTAAAACACACATCCTGGCAGTCTAGGGTACATGGATCATGTCCTAGATCTACGGGTATACGTCCTAATACCCAATGAATGTCCTTACATACCCTTGATTTACGAGCGCACTAGAACACACCGAGTACCAACAATCCCTTAGCACTTGTCTTCAAACTCATCCTAGTTCGATTCATTCCATCATCGGAGAACCCTTCCTTGTCTTACCTGCTTCCATTTCCATAGTAGAGCTCGTCCTAGCTCCATTATAGGCTTGCATCCTAAAACCCGTCTCATCATATCTTCCTATAATAGAGCACGTCCTAGCTTTACTTCACAAGTTTGCATCCTAAAAATTGTCCTTGGGGGCTTCCATTATGACTCCCATCCTAGAGTCATCATTATCGGAACACTTCTAGAAATCCTCATCAATTGTAGATTCCCATCTCAAAGCCATCACATCGTAGCACTCCAATATCACTTCAATTCTTAACCATTATTATTAATTTAGTGGTCACATCACTATCAAATGACGAATGAATGAATGTCTCCATCATGCCCTAGAGACCACATGCTTCAACCGCCAAAAGTTCAACACAGT
This sequence comes from Allium cepa, assembly GCA_030765085.1. NCBI lineage: Eukaryota > Viridiplantae > Streptophyta > Magnoliopsida > Asparagales > Amaryllidaceae > Allium > Allium cepa. Next base: position 69,779,822 of record CM060935.1, read on the forward strand.
GAGCAAAACTTTTAAGTCGGTACTCACCCAAAGAGGTCTGTACTAAACTGATCTTTCCGCCCTAATCTTGGTCCTTGGCCTTTACTTGAACCCCTCTTATCCTTTCTAAAGCCTCCGAGTCGAAACTCAAGACTAATCCTTCATAATTCAGGTCGGTACCGACCTGAATGCTTAGCCAAAATTTGGCCTTCAACTTTCCCGATTCGGCTTCCTTCTATCTCGAAGCCTTGCCTAAAGCATTCTTGTGCTTTCCCGAGCAAGCCCTAAAGTGAAAACCTATAGAGCTAGTTTGGCCACTACACAAACCTCTCCAACTTACCCGAAGTCAAACCCTAGTTTTACATAAAGCTGCTAGAAGCACGACTCGAAGCAGAACTCCAACGACCCAAAGCCCCACCTTCAACCTGATTCAGGTTGTCATGACCAAAATTTTCCATGCCAAATTTCCTATGACTTGAACCGTAAGCTCCTCCCTTACTCTAGAGCTCCCCTCCAAGTTTGATCTAATTCCACTTTTGCCCTCCATTTTCCCAATTCGACGACCTCCTTCCTAACTACCTAGAAGCACTAGCAAACCATATAAATATCATTCATATACATCCATACACATATTCAATTCATCAAAATATGATAATCATACAATGTAACGACCCTGAATTTCCGACCGAATTTTTTTTAAATCCATTATTTTTATATAAAAATTTGAAATTTATATACGATCTCAATTAACGTCCAAACTTCATTTATAAGATGCGTCTAGTTAGTTATGGATATAGGAAAAGTTTCATCGTAAAGTATTGCAGTAAATTTCCTTCGCGTTTTATTGTATATCAGTTCATTTTAAAGTGCATAAATTTTATCTTTCGAATCCACGTATTTCTACATAGCAACGTTGTAACAATTTATCTCAAATGTTGTAACAATTTATCTCATTTAGACGTCGCAATTCGTTTCGTCTAATTCCGTCGTCGCCTGCTTCATTTAAATTGTTTTGTCAAACGAACAATTTAATTGGCATAAAATTTCGAGTTTTGATAAAACTGTCGTATCGCAATTATCTGTGTACCATTGGAAACGCATCGTCGGGTTGATCAAAACGGTATATTCATTTATGCAAATCGGAGTCCGACGTAAAACGTCGCGTTAATTTAACCGTTCCGGACGGACCGGTTAAACCATATTCAGCCCAAAACAAACAGCCAATATCCATTCAAAATTTTTGAAGAAAAACTCTTGGGCTGTGGTGCATTTATTTGAGTAGTTGGCTGATGGGAGTTGTGTCTTGGAAATAGGTGGGGCATTTAGGAATTCGAAGTAGCGTTACTGCTGTAATTTATAAAAACTAAAAGAAACGAAACTTACCTATCCATTCACTATTCGCTACAGGTACCTCCCCTCTTCTTCTTCTTCTTCTTCTTTATTCTCCTTTTTATATTTTTCTTTACTGTAAAACGTGAAAATGCAGAAAGAAAATACTAAGCCAAATGCAAACGAACTCCGGCCTTCACCGTTTCCTACCTTCATGCGCACCCTTCCACCGCCTCTCTCGCCGTCGCACCATTAGTCGCCATCTCCCTCAGCCACGCGTTCTGTCGAGTCACCGTTCACTCCACCCCTCCTCTCCCATCGTGCATCACACCCCTCCAACATCCACAGCAGTCACGCATCGACCCTCCACCACTGCCAGTCACGCGCGCACCTCCACTGCCTCAGTCGACCTCCAGACCGAGCCACCACCCCTGGCCACGCAACCCACCTACACTGGAACCAAACTCCAGCGTCACTCCACCGCCCCCTTCCTTCAGCCGACACCGCACCACCCAGTCACCGCCGCCACACCCCTCCTCCTCCATACGCGCACTGCCTAGCCGCTTTCCCCTGAACCACAAGCCGTCCCCTACCTTGTCGCGCCACTACCCAGCCCTGACCTCGTGTGTACATGCATATGTTGGAGCCTGTGCATGCTGTGCATGCCGTGTGCGTGCGTATATGTGCGCAAGTGTGTGTTTGCATCATTTGCAGAAAAGAAAAGAAGAGGAGATGAAACAGCCTCTGTTTTTAATATAAAAAAAAGAAAAAGAAAAATGAATGAACAGTTTGATTTATGAAGAAAAGCATATTGTTGCTTTTAGATATTGCCGAAGGAATATGTACGCAATATCTATTTTGGCTGCTGAAAATAGTAACTATTTCTTTCTCTGTTGTGTACAGCAGCAACCAGTTGAAGTTCTATTTTTCAGCAGCAATCAAAATTCTCAGCTTTCGTTCTTTTTTTAATCGTTGGTAAATGCATATATATAATTTTATAATATATATATATATATATATATATATGAGCGTTCATTTTGAATTAATATCATCTTTCTTTTGTCGATGATTGCAGTTCCATTGTTCGTGTTGAACCAATTCCATTCGTGCTTCTTGGTGCTTCGCCGTTCATTCTCTAACCATGAAAGGTGAATTAAATTTCACGACTTATATTCTTATACAAGTTTGGTTGATAAATGATTGATTGTTTGATGTTGACATTGGACGTTAAAATTGTTAATGTAAAATAATTGAATTCGACGTAGGATGGTTAACAATATAAAATTGATACATGTGTTAAATTTGATTAGATAAAATTTGTATAATATGACCCCTTTAAATGTTTAATTTATTGACACGTACAAATATGGTTAATTTCACCTTGAACCATTTGAATTTATGTTGTATAAATTGATGTAATATGAAATTGAATAATAGATATCGAGTGAAGAACCGCATAAAATATTAGTGTAATAATCTTTAATCTACATGAAATGATAGTGCAGATTCTAGAAATAATTATATTAATTTTCATAAATAACAATGTAAATTAATACGATTATTTCGGGATTATTTGAATTAATTATTGGATTGTTATTGATTGTTGTTATTTCTTGTTTATTTACTTTGACATCATCCCAGTTATCACACTACAAGTTCTTTTTGCTATGCTTTGATTTTTGAATTGAAATGAAATCAGGTTGAAATGATAAATATCCAAATAAAACTTTGACTTAGGATAGAGAATTAAATAAAAACCCTATTGGTCAATAATTTGATTTAAAAAATAAAAATAAAGATTTATTGAATGAAATAATAAGGGTTTTAAATGAAGTTTGTAATTTCAAATTTAAATGTTAATATTTAATAATCTGAAATAAAATATTAACAAAGTAGTTGATGAAAGAATGTTGTTTAAATTTAAGTAAATGATTGAATTAAGCTTTGAAATTATTTAATAATTAAGTTTTGAAATTATTTGATAATTAAGTTTTGAAATTATTTAATACTTAAGTTTTGAATTATTTAATAATTAAATAAGGTTGAATTATTTAATAAGTAAATAAAATTGAATTCTTTAAAAAGTGAAACTGAGTTTCTGGAATAATTAAGTTTTGAAATTTGTTTAAATAAAATAAGTAAATAAGTGAAATTAGATTATTTTTTTATAAGAAATGAAGTGTGATTTATTTGTTGAAATAAATATAAGACTTGTAATATAAAGAATTTAATTTGACGAAATTAATTTAATTTTTAGGTTTTGGTATAATAAAGGTAATCGTAAATTGATTTAATGAATTGGATATTAAATTGAAATTGTTTGAATGTTAAGTTAACTTAATTGAATTTAATCCATCGATGAATTTAAATTGATTGGAATGTTGAATTAACTTAATCTAACTGATTATGGAATAAAACCTATATATGAATTTAAATAAATATTTGAATTTGTTTTAAATTAAATTTGAAATTGAATTATAGAGTTTTGTAATGGTAAATTTGGAAGCTTTGAAACGTAAATTTTGAAAATTGATATAGAAAGACAAATGAATTGCTAACTCTCGAATTCTAAGTAGATTGAAATTGATTTGGTTTTTAAAATTTATTAAATGACCAATAGGTGTAATAATTATGAAAGTTATTAAAGAAACTAGAATCGGTTAGGGACATACTCACTGTCTAAACCGAATACCACTTTAATAACTATACGCGGAGTGTGATCCAGAATGAAGTGGTTGGAATGATGTACGTTGATGACTGAAGAAAGAGAACGATAATGGATGACCTTGACACTCGTGTCAAATTGGAAATAACTAAAACAGGAGCCGTGCCGGGCCAAGTGGGGTTAACTACCTCGAGCGAACACACTTCTTCATAAACTACTCATTACTTGTTATTGATTGGTGCGCACCCTTGAATTTGGAGTGTTATTTCGAGGTGTTGCGATCGGTGCGGCGATGCGTTCTCACCAGTCCGGATCAGGCAAACGGTAGTTTCACTACCTTGGGTATTGCCTCATGTGCCTTGTCATACTTGTATCCCTATACGCGACCACTACGAATTTGTTTTGTATTATACCTATGGAGTACTCTCTGATATCTCAATAGTTTACGGTGGAGTTTACAGTACTTTATAGACTATAATGCTATATAATGTGTTAAGGGGAAAATGGTAATGCCTTAACACTATTTTGATATCTTATTTTACTGTTAGGCATTATCTACTTATCGTACACTACTATGTATAAATAGTTTAACGGATTTCATCTTTGAGTTATTGTTATTTCAGTTTGGACCATATTATCTGTATAAGAATATGTGTCCTGACTCGAGTGTTTGTTTGTACTTATGCCCGGGTCAATCTGAGGATTTCTGTTGCTGTGCTGCTCGGGAGCTGAAGACTTGAAGACTATCACTTATCTTTATCTTTATCAGTATTGCTCTATTCTACTTTGATTATTATCGGACATCTATGTATTTCTATTTCACTATTTTCTTGAGACGTTGTTGTATTTACTTAATAGCCTCATGAACTACTATTATGACATTGTTGTAATTCCGCTGCATTATTCTGTTATGTCGTATCTCTGTGATTCTGTGATGATTCTCATGTATATTCATATACTCCATTAATGATTCGTGTTTTGTACTATTTAAGTTGACATGTGTGGATTATTGTCAATTTAAATGGTCCAAATATACGGGTTGTTACATACAAATCATATTCTATATCTAACTTTTACACTAGCATGTCAATATGATCTAAGGAGTTATAAAACCATTTAAAAATCATTTTAATTTCGGCCATAAGCATGTATAAAGATGTTGTTAAAGTCGGAAAATGTTTTAGGATCAATATCCTATTAAAAACATCTAATTTAACTATGTAAACATGCATAGGATAGTGAGAGGTCAAGAACCACTCACCTAATACCTAACTACCACTCTTAATTCTTCAAATCTGAGATGGGATAGCAAGAACACAGATTCCACGATAGCCATAATGGTAGATCTACTATTCTCTATACTAATTACCTCTAATGATGATTTAAGCTAATATTGGTAAGGGAAAGAGATTAGGGTAAATAGACGCTAAGAACTATTTTGGAAAAAGATGGAAATGACTTGGTACATTCCCATTAGTCCCTCTTATGCTCCTATCCCAAAATGGGTTAGTAGACCTAAGTATGGATTAGTCTAATTACCCAATAATATTGGCCAGCAGTAGCCATAGCTTTCAAATAATAAGTCGATTTTTACCATCATGACCACTTTATGGAATGAAAAACCATCAACCTTTAGTAATAGTTGTGTTTTCAGACCTTAAACCGGCCCTATCAAAAGCTATAGTGCATACAATATTATTAGGGTCAAAATGATCACATGGAAATTTGATAAAAATCATAGATGTGAAAAATGTCATAAAAGTCATTTTCCAAAATATCATGGTCATATAACCTCATATGAATTAAATAAAAATATTACGATCATTTGATACGTAAACTCGTATTGTTGTATTTATCTTAACTTTGTTGATTTTGTTTAAAAGGGAACTAGTCAAATCAACATTTATATATTAATGTTGCTAAAGTAGATGCTAAAAAGCCTTAATTTAGTGGTGTGACGGAAAATTGAGTGATTAATGCAAATCTATTGTTTAATAGTGTTAAATGGAAATAGTGTAACGATGGGAGAGGGTTATGCGCTACAGATCTTTAGCCAGGATTTAACCGCACAGCTCTGAACGTAAACTTATTTTCATTTCTAAAGAACCTACTTTATCTATCACTACCGTAATTAGTAATGCTTTCGAAGCTACTAGATTGCGAAAGCGCCCAAGAGCCCCTGATCATCAAGATGTCCCTTTAAGTCTTCTTCATCCAAAAGATATAAGGAAGGCGATTCATCTACACAGGTTTCTCATGTTTCTGTTTCCAAAGCCATCACAACTGTTGTTAACGCTTCTCCTTCAAGATGTCCAAAAATCAATATAATGAAAACTCCTCTTTTGAATTTGTTAACAAGCTGTTGGGTCTTAATCATTCTCCTCTTTTTGATAATAGCATAGGAGCCTCGTCTAGCTTTAAGGACTTGTTATCGTCTACTCTTTAATCCCCCTCAATTTCATCTTTGGGTACTTTAGATCTCTTATTTCTTTTCCTCCGAATCAGCTTTCACTCATAATCCATCTACTTATCTTGACTTTTTCTTATTTTTGTTTGATTTATAAAACTCTATATATTTTTCCCAATTATGCTTTATACTTGTGGTTGAAACATTAATTTTCTTGACGTAATGATCGTCATCTAATGTTACTCAGCAAATATCTCCCATTTGGAGCTGAATTCAACCCTTTGCAGTAACATCAAAGCCCTTGAAGCGAAAAACTACGAGCTATGAAGTTCTATTATTATCAAGGAGTAGTAAGACACAACTATCCTTGATAAGGAAAAGGACAAGATAACATCCGTAGAGGAGAGAATAAAGGTAATGGAAGAAGACCCTGCACTAGCTTGAGATGAGGCAAGACAAGCCTCAGCTAAAGTCATCTGCCTTGAGGAAAGTGTGGGAATAAAGGATTCTTTACAGGGTAAGTTAAATAATTCTTTAAATACTGTCAAAACCAATATATCTTTATTTCTTCAACAAGTTCTGCTTTCCTGGAAGGATAGATGCGCCAAGGAAGCCTTGTTCCTGGGTTATAAGGATAATATTGACCTGGTCCAGACTCGCCTTTTATCTTTACTTGATTCAACTGGGATTGATTATTAAGAGAAAATTACTTTATGCTTGATCGATTTCTTAGGGATCTTTTCAAGTTTAGAAATGACTATTCTATCAAACCAGAAGAGTGCTTAACCTTTGGCACTTCCTCTTTGGGTGACGACGAAGCAGGAGATAAAGGAGGAGATGAAACTGACAATGATGTGGATATGGACAATGATGATGAAGATGATGATGGAGTTGATGGTAATGACTCATCAAGAAAAGATGGAGATGACGACCAAGGGAAAATAATTCAAGGGAACAAGATGTTGTTCATGAGTCGGACTATATTGATGATTTTCCTTCTCTTAACATGGTACCTAGAACTGGAGGCACTCTACCTTCCTAAGGTTCATCTGGTGCTCTATCTTTGTCCAGCTTATGCACATTCGATCAATCGTCTTCCTAGATCATTAAAGCTCTGTCTTCAAAATTCGAGACCCTCTCTGGGTTTCTCCTTAAGGAATTCAACTTTTGAACCATCTTTATTTTTTTGAATTTCCTTCATAGAGCCTTAGAAACCAATTTTTTTTTAATAGATTAAAAGGAGAAATAGAGCTTACTTTAAGATAAAGTTAGATAAAAGTAGGAATGAAATCTTAAGACTCAATAAAGAGGGAGAGAGAGTTTGCAAGAATCTAATCAAGTCTAATGATAAGTATATGAGACTTTTAAAACATGTTGAGTCTCTAGAAAACTTCAAGAACAAATGGTTCCCTCCCCCTTTTCGAAAGTCTCATTTCACCAATCAATCTTCCAGAAAGAAAATGGAGAACTTACTACTCTTTTTTGAATGCTTATTGAAGATAAAAATAAACTCATGGATTGTCATTACATAGTTTATGTTAGGTTTCCTATGATTGATTTTTCCATCTTAGGAAGTGACTATGGAGGTTTAATTTGGTGACTCCATAAAAGGTATCTTGATAAGTGTGGTCAGATCTTCATCCTAAAGAATGTTGAAACATGCCTAAAGCTAACATTTCTCCCTTGTTGATTCACTTCATTAAGAGAGGGTCAAATATAATAAGGATAGGTTTATTTCTTAATATTGTAAGGGAGATATTTTAAACGAACCCCTGTAGTGTTTTCATGTTCAATTGTAATGTTCTTATTATTAATATAATCTATGATTTTTTGCATTGCAAACTTTTTGATTTATGTAACAATTTTATTTTATTCGTAGCATGCAGATTTTCAAATCTTTACACATTTCTTCTTTGTGCCCCATTCGAAAAGATTTTTTAAGTAAACTAGTTAAGCTAAAAAGAAATTTTAGGGAAAGCTTTTCTTTAATTGAAAGGTATCATCGCAAAATACTGTTTTCTTCGTGATCTTCATTGTAGATACATACAATTCCCTAATCTAAACTTTAGTTTTGTGGGAGATCAAAATGATCGATGCCTTCATGAGACTCAAACCAACTATGTGAAATTTCTATGCGGTAGAATTAGCCCTCTTTTCAAGGAATAGGACTGCCAAGGTTTCCCACCCAGTAATACTGCCCCTAGCATTGAAGTTCTCTTTACAGCAACCTTCCCTAAAATTAAGGATGCTCTTCAAATTTAAGGAATGGCTGAAAAGTATCTTTATTCTACAAATAGTCAGATGTGATGAAATTGCTTGTAATTCCATATTATTAATAAAAATTTGTATGTGTCATCTTAATTTGTTAAGCATTCTTTTCAAAAAAATTTGGTTTTGGTTTAGGATAAAGGTTTGTCTTTATCACCTAGTGATCCCAACCTTAGTCAATGCCTTACCAATATTCAATCTAAGCTACTCTCGAACATTGAGAATCATTATTCCCGTTCTATCCTCGATTTACCATCGATCGACAATGTTAAAGCAAATAAATGGTACGATAAATACGTGCAATCAAAATCTACTCTAAGAAGTAGAAATTCTCAAGAAGTATTTTCAAATTCGAAAAGAATATCTCTATTAAGGATAAGGAGTCAAAGAAACAACAAAAAAACTTTATTCAAGCGATCACGGTCAACAATTTGCCTATAACACAAGGACCGCTAAACTAAATCAATGAATATATGGTTTGAGAGTTGATTTAATGAAGTCCATAAATGACTGTCAATCTTATGAACTCCTTCTAACGGAAGGAGAAACAAGACTTCCTACACTGACACCAACTCGTCCCTATAAGGAAACTTCTTTACACATAACTTCTTCATCCCATGATTATCTGTAACGACCCGTAAATTTTAATAAATAAATTGGTTAGTTTAATTTAAATTTTGAAATTAAATGTAGGAAGAAAGAAAGAGAAAAAGAAAAAAAGTGAATTAATTTAATGAATTGATAATATTAAATAGTAAATTGAATTAAATCAATGTTCTGTAGTAATTGAAATATTGTTTGGGAATGTAAATTTATAAAGGTAATCATTTAATTATCCAATGTAATAATTTATTTAAAGCAACTGCATGTAAATTTAGACAATAAGGTTAGTCAAAACTGAATTTGTATAAGTTGAACGAGATGGGTTAATGTAAATGTTATATCAGGCTACAAATCAAATAGAAGAAAACGAGCGTAGAATTTGAATTAATTTATGAAATAAAATAAATTGAATATAACATAAACTTAAGTGAAAATTTTAAGGGTATGATAACAAGTATTATAAATTACCTAATTAATTGGTCAATGAATTTATTTGAAATAAAGTTCATTTAAATGTTAAGTAATTATAATGTTGATATTGATAATAAACGTTACTTTAATGATTTTTAGTATAGTAACGGAAGTGTGAATATAAACTAATAGAAGCGTAAATTATTTTTAGAAGTAACTGGTGGATTGGGAAATAAGTTCAAATTATGTTAATTGGGTAATTAATACGTAAAGTATGTAAAGTAATTAATAGAATGTAAATTTAATGTTGTAAATTTAATAGAATGTAAAGTATTTGAAAACCTTAATTAACGTGTTCAAATCGATAAGAAGTACACATTTAAAAATATAATATTCATTCAAATTAAAATGTAAATAGGCATATATTAATGTAATGAAATAAAATTAGCGTTGGATATGGAATTATAAATCCGGTTTGATAAGTAACGAACTTATAAAAGCAATTAATATAGGAGGCTTGTTTATGTAAGGTGTTAAATAAACTTTGGTAATAAATTGTAATTAATCTAAATTTAACGTTTTATTAATATAAATGAAAGTAATAATCGGTAATAATGTTAATTTTTTTATAAAATGACAGTTGGTTGAATAAAAGGAATGCAAAATAAATTTGTCAAAATATTGGAAATCAATTAGGGTTAAATGAACCTTAATGTTATATAAATAAGAATTAATGCAGTAACTAATTTAGTGCAAATAAATTTATGAAACGAATGCTAAGATCTTAACTGATGGTAATTAATAATTGGAGATAATGTAAATTCCATTTATAATATGACTATTGGTTAACGCAAAAATTTTAAATCAAGATTTGTTAATTTGAATACAAAAAATTAGGATAATTGAGTTTACTGCAATTAAGTAGAATTAAACATTTATTATTACGTAAATTGAAAATTAAGTGAAATTGGAAAATATTAATGCAATAGTTTTGAATCCAATGTTAAATTCATCTATTTGATAATAAAGATTTGGTAATTTAATCTAATAGAAATTTTGGAAATTAAATTGATAATTTCTGTATTTGAATGGAATTGAGAAAAATACTGAAATCGATAAGTTAATCATAATTTAAATTGACTTTTAAATTGTTTAAAACATTTTAATTGATGGAGAAATATAAAAGTGATAAAATTGGTCAATTTTAGAATTTAAATTAAAAATTGGATTTTATTAATTACTTATTAATTTATTTAATTAATGGAAAAATAGCCATTTTGGCCACTGACTCGGATTTCGACGAAACCAGTTCCATCGGATCCATAATGGTAAAATATTGTAGAATTTCAAGTTTCGTAGCGATTGGACTTGTCATTTGATCGTACGGACTCGAAACGCCTAGAAATCGATAAATTGAAATCAATTGAAATCAATTTGAAAAATATTGATTTTAGCATAACTTCTTCATACGATGGAATTTGAACGTGAAACTTTTCCATCGCGTTTAAAATATTTTTAAACACGTATTTTGGTATATGGGTTGATCCAACTTCGTTCCGGGGACAGAACTGGCTTTTTGGGCCACTTTGTCGTTAGTGCGTACATCTATCTTACCCGATCCATCCTATTTCAACTTTGCCTATAAATATCTTGCTATAAACCCTAGCCTCCCTAATTCTCATTTGTCTGTACGTAAATTTATTCTATTCCTCCTCCTCAATGGCAGACAAAATTTCAGATCCAAATCCATTTTAAAATCAAAGTCAAAATTTCAAAGTCCTTAGAAAAATCTGAAGAAAAAAATATGTTGGAGCTCTCGAAGAACGTAATCTTCCAATGTGATTCATTTTTCAAATCGATGCACGGTTTGTCCATAATTCAGGAAACCATTTTCAGCCATTCATTGTCATGTTGATCGAATTCTTCTGATCAACAAATCGAAGGCATGGATACGGGGAGAGTCGAGAGGAGATCTCATCGGAGTGGGCTGTTAGACGAGTTGACGGCTGGATTGGCCAGGATAATTCAATTAGGGTTTCGAATAGGGGGCAGCGGCCGTCTTTTGGGGCCACATGGACATACCGCGTGGGTCTAAATGGAAGCGGCGCGTCAAGGGAGGCCCGGAGGTGGTGTTCGGCGAGGCAACGACGGCCGGTAGGGCGTGCAAACGACGGTCAAATGCAACGATCAAATGGTTTCTTGCGTACGGGTTTGGGTTAGAACGAGATGCTATAGCGTACTCGCGTGGATTTGGGGAACACAGGAGATGCTTGCGTGGCAGGTGATTTGGGGTAGGTGTTTGTTTTTCTTTTATTTATTTTAATTTTGGTTTCAACTCGTCAAATCGTGATAACTTTCACATACGAATTCCTATTCACTCGCGGTTTTCTCTGCTAGGTTCGTAATGAAATTACGGACACTTTGACACTAGTTTGGACGGATTTAGAGACTGTCAAATTTTTGGGTTTAAATTGGATTTAAATTCAAAAGGTGAGTGTTTAACCTACTCACAACTTCTAAATTCTCTTATGTTTGTTAAATTGATTGATGTTATGATTAGAAATTTATTTATGACTGTTTGACATATTTTTAATCATCATCTCAGTCAAATTGCATTTTATTTAATTAATTTGTTATTTAATTATTCATTGCATATAAACTGCCAGTTAAATTGTTATTTATTTTATTTCATAAAACTGCCAGTTAACAGTTATAATTTATTTTTGCACATAAACTGATAGTTGATATTGTATAAACTGCAAGTTATTATGCATTTTCATCTCATTCGGGACTGCGGTTTGAAATGATATACAACCGCATTTTATTCTTAAATTGCGGATTGAAATGATAAATATCTGTATCACTTGACCATAGGATAGAAAATCATATACAGGCACCGCGGTGTGTGTGTGTGTGTGTGTGTGTGTGTTTGTATAATTTTGAAATAATTTTTCTATGGTTTTGTAAAGAAACATATATATGGTTTTATGAGATATTAATTTCGGATATTTGATAAAGGTTATTTTATATATAGTTAAATTCTTGGTTTTAAGCTATGTATAAAATTGTTTAAAGTATGAAGTAAGTTTAATAAAGTTGATTTTATTAAAATATATTATGGATAAGCGTTTACTTACATTCTAATATAAAGTTTATATTGATTTTTATAAATCAGAGTTGAGAAGATAGTTTTGAAATTGATTTGAGATTTTATTTAATTAAGATCTTATTGAAATTTAGATTTAAAAAGAACATGGTGTTATAACTAAATTCGGGTTTAAGATGATTTAAGTGAATATATCTAGTCTAAATAAATTGAGGAAAATTCAGTTATTGAATTTGAAAGTTTTATTTGAAGGATTCTGGATTTATTAAGTAAGTATTTCAAAACTAAATAATAGAAAGTGAATTTGGCATATATATATGAATTAAAATTTTAGTTTTGAAATGGTGGAATATTTAAACTTTGAAATATATGGAAATTTAAATGGTTTACTTGGGAATTCAAATATGTATTTGGAATTGGTTTGAGAAATTAAAAAGCTAATTTACTTTATAAAGTAATTTGTTGTTAAACCATTTAAGTATTGAAAATTTTGTTTCGAAGCTATGGGTTTAATGTATATATATTTGAAAGTACTATGATTTTTGAAAAAAGATATATTTTAAATAAAAATGATATCATATTGATTTGGGCTTTAAAATAGAAATGATATCTTAAATATATAGTTTTGAAATGGATATTTTATTCTGGTTTTAAAGTAAACTATTTTGAAGAGACTGCGGTGTTATAATAACGTTTGGTTGTTAAAGAGACCGAGATCGGAAGTTGTCATACTCTCTGCCAACTCCAAAAACCACTTTAACAACCGTGTACGCGGTGGAGATTCCAGAATGAAGTAGGATGGCGGCGGCGTTTCCTTTGAGGTAAATACGTGGACCCAACTCCCATGAGTTGGCATAAGGTGGCTAAAACAGGAGCGATCGACGGATTAAGAAGGTAGCACCTTTTATCGGACACATCCCTTCGCTATTCTACTCTGACTTTGGATTTTTCGGTGGCCACTTTTGATTTTTGATTTTTGGGGTGTTGCTCGAGGTGGGCGGTAGTAGCTGTTACGCGTTACCACCGACCCTGAAGCGTAATTGGTATATCTACCGTGGCATTGCCTAGTTGTGTCGTGTCACCTACCCTCGCACGTCTTATACGATTTTGTTTTGTACCATACCTATGGAGTGCCCTCTGACGACGCCCAGTACGGGGGAGATTACGGTACTGTATAGACTATGAGAATATATTATGTGTTAAGGGGAATATTGGGTCACTCCTTAACACTATTTTAAAGTAAGTTTATTTTACTAATAGACACTATCATAATAGCGAAATATTACTACATAGTAAATAGTTTAACGGATCCTTAGGAGATGTGAATCCCAAGCATCTCTTAAGTTACTGCACTCATATCTATTGTTGATGTAACTTACATAAGATCTTTTAGTTCTGACTCGAGTGTTTTTTCTTTTTAATTCGCTCGGGTCAGCCTGAGTATTTCAGGATTCGAAGACTTTAGCTCTGGAGGACGAAGACGAAGATTTTATTGCTATTACCTAGTATATTATTCCACTACGCTATTGTATTCTTCTGCATTATTGATGTTCAATGGTATGTATAACTCTGATGTATATTGTAAGTATAATTAAATATTTTGAAAAACAGCTTCATGAACTGTATATTTGATTATTATATTTTATCCTTCAGCTGTGAGATTCTGTTTGTTTTATTTCTTTCTTGTTTTTTTTCTTATTTAACCCATAACAATCCGCCCTTCCGTATGGTTTGAATTGGCACGTGTGTCGATTTAAAGCGTGCGAAAAGGCGGGATGTTACATTGTGATATCAGAGCTTTGGTTTAGCGATAAACCTTAGCTTTGTGGGGTTTGACTCTTATTAATAGGGTAGTAATAATCTATGGGAGTCGCTGAGTGTATATATGAGAGAGCATTTTTGTTAGTGTTATAAAAAGGTTTTAATATTGTGTTAATCTATTCCGTTTTGTATTTACAAATGCATGGGACCTATGACATCAATAGGGATTTCTAAACACTTAATAGGATAGACCGACACAGTATTTGTTTTAATATAGGTGAATGAAATAATTTTGCCTATTATATTTTCTATGTATAAAGTATATTTTATAAAGGTTATATTTGGTTGTATTATATTGGTTGTTAGGTAATAAAATTTAAAAATGATAAGTAAAATGAGATAGAAAATAAAATCAATGAAATTTGGAAAATTTGGAACTTAAGTCCGGGATTTTGAAAATTGCTTTGAAAGGATTTTGAAATATAATAATAATATTATTTAGAAATATTTTCTGATATAAATATTTCAATATAATTCGAAAGAAATGTTAAAAAAAAGAAATTTGGAGAAAAAATAAGTTTGGTACTCCCCTCTCTGTCGCTGGAAAATAATTTCGGTGATGAGTGCACACGTCATCGACATTCGCTTTCGAGTTTCGAAATGGGAAGGCCACTGTAGTAGCTTTACTACAGATTTATTTTGATAATTAAATATATACATTTATCTATTATTTTAAAATGATTTGAAGTTAACCCGGTATTTAATTCTTAAGTTTCCGATTTATTAATAGTTTCCGTTATTGTAGTGAAATGGAATGTAACTGATTAATAATTGGAGTCTTTAATTAAAATAATGAATTTAATGCTAGGTTATGAATGAAATTAAAGGTAATTTGAAACTGTAACCTATGAAACAAAAAATAATTATTGAACATTGAATAAATTTTAAAGGAAATAAGATAAACTTGTATGATTTTCAATTACATTCTTAAAGGCATATATATAACTTACCAAAAGATATGAAAAGTTGAAATGTTTAATAAGAAATTGCAGTAGAATATTATACAAGTAAATCTGAAATAATGAAAGTATTTAATGAAATTCCTTAACAAATAAGAATTTGGTGTTAGAGTTGTTATGAACTTAAGTATAAAAATAAAGGCTATTAATTAAAATAGAAAGGTAAGTATTATAAATGGAATATAGTAATAAATGAAAGTAAATAAATGAAATTAAGAAGTATATATGAAAGTTAAAAAACTTAAGTAAATGATTGAAGCTATTTATTAATAAAATAAGCAGAAAGATGAATACTGCAAATGAATGAAACAAAAAGTGGATAAACCATTATATGTATAAAAAGGAAGTCAAACAACAATAGTATGAAATGAAATTGACAAGAATAAACTTAGTTTATTGTTTGGATTTGTTGTTTGTTTGGTTTATGGTTGTTGGGTAAGGATACTTTAATATTGTTTGGATGAATGAATAATCTATCTAGTTTCACCTAAGACTGTTGAGTGAAGGGTACACTTAGTAGTTTATTTTTCATTCCGTACAATTTAAAGTTTCGAACCCGAACAACTATTTGTTTGTTTGATATGGATGGATAGTTGAATTGGGTTGATTCTGTATAATGGTTGTATGCTGTTTGTTGCAATTGATTGTTGTTGTACTGATTGTTGTTTGGGGATTGAAATAACCTTAAATATTTCATTGTATAAAATTGTTAACCCTTTTAGATTATATAAGTGAAATGCAGGTTAGGGAAGCAATTGCTACTGCATTTGGTTTCATAATATAAGCGTTATTAGCCCGACAAATAGGTACGTTTTCGGATTACGGGTTATAACGCTATTATATTGTTTTTCTCGTTTTAGGATATACATTATTTTGGAAATATATGTTAAATATTATTATTTTGATATTATATTTTCTCCCAAGCCTCTCCGTACAAAGGAGACTCTACCGAAATTTTCCGTAAATTTTAGACTTAGAAATATTTTGAAATTGTTTTCCCAACCTTATTAATTTGAATATATAAAGATTTAATTGTTTATAAATCTATATATTTTATTTGAATTATCCTATTCTGTAAACTTATTGTTATGAAAATAATGTTTTGAATAATTTATATTGATTTATAAGTTCTTCTATTCCCTTCTTTTTCCTTTTCGGGGACGAAAAGTTTTGAGTGGGGGAGAGTGTAACGACCCGTAAATTTTGATAAATAAATTGGTTAGTTTAATTTAAATTTTGAAATTAAATTTAGGAAGAAAGAAAGAGAAAAAGAAAAAATATGTGAATTAATTTAATGAATTGATAATATTAAATAGTAAACTGAATTAAATCAATGTTCTGTAGTAATTGAAATATTATTTGGGAATGTAAAACTTATAAAGGTAAGTATTTAATTATCCAATGCAATAAATTATTTAAAGTAACTACATGTAAATTTAGGCAATAAGGTTAGTCAAAGCTGAATTTGTATAAGTTGAATAAGATGGGTTAATGTAAATGTTATATTAGGCTATAAATCAAATGGAAGAAAACGAGCATAGAATTTGAATTAATTTATGAAATAAAATAAATTGAATATAACATAAACTTAAGTGAAAATTTTAAGGGTATGATAACAAGTGTTATAAATTAACTAATTAATTGGTCAATGAATTAATTGGAAATAAAGTTCATTTAAATGTTAAGTAATTATAATGTTTATATTGATAATAAACATTACTTTAATGATTTTTAATATAGTAACGGAAGTGTGAATATAAATTAATAGAAGCGTAAATTATTTTAAGAAGTAATTGGTGGATTGGAAATAAGTATAAATTATGTTAATTGGGTAATTAATACGTAAAGTATGTAAAGTAATTAATAGAATGTAAATTTAATGTTGTAAATTTAATAGAATGTAAAGTATTTTAAAAACCTTAATTAATGTGTTCAAATTGATAAGAAGTACACGTTTAAAAATATAATATTCATTCAAATTAAAATGTAAATAGGCATATATTAATGTAATGAAATAAAATCAGCGTTGGATATGGAATTATAAATCTGGTTTGATAAGTAACGAACTTATAAATGCAATTAATATAGGGGGCTTGTTTATGTAAGGTGTTAAATAAACTTTGGTAATAAATTGTAATTAATCTAAATTTAACGTTTTGTTAATATAAATGAAAGTAATAATCGAAAATAATGTTAATTTTGTTTATAAAATGACAGTTGGTTGAATAAAAGGAATGCAAAATAAAGTTTTCAAAATATTGGAAATCAATCAGGGTTAAATGAACCTTAATGTTATATAAATAAGAATTAATGCAGTAACTAATTTAGTGCAAATAAATTTATGAAACAAATGTTAAGATCTTAACTGATGGTAATTAATAATTGGAGATGATGTAAATTCCATTTATAATATGACTATTGGTTAATGTAAAGATTTTAAATCAAGATTTGTTAATTTGAATATAAAGAATTAAGGTAATTGAGTTTACTGCAATTAAGTAAAATTAAACATTTATTATTACGTAAATTGAAAATTAAGTGAAATTGGAAAATATTAATGCAATAGTTTTGAATCCAATGTTAAATCCATCTATTTGATAATAAAGATTTGGTAATTTAATTTTATAGAAATTTTGGAAATTAAATTGATAATTTCTGTATTCGAATGGAATTGAGGAAAATACTAAAATCGATAAGTTAATCAAAATTTAAATTGACTTTTAAATTGTTTAAAACATTTTAATTGACGGAGAAATATAAAAGTGATAAAATTGGTCAATTTTAGAATTTAAATTAAAAATTGGATTTTATTAATTAATTATTAATTTATTTAATTAACGGAAAAATAGCCATTTTAGCCAGTGACTCGAATTTCGACGAAACCAGTTTCATCAGATCTATAACGGTGAATTATTGTAGGGTTTCAAGTTTCGTAGCGATCAGACTTGTCGTTTGATCGTACAGACTCGAAACGCCTTGAAATCGATAAATTGAAATCAATTTGAAAAATATTGATTTTAGCATAATTTCTTCATACGATGGAATTTGAACGTGAAACTTTTTCCATCGCGTTTAAAATATTTTTAAACACCTATGTGATATATGGGTTGATCCAATTTCGTTCCGGGGAGAGAACGAGCTTTTTGGGCCACTTTGTCGTTAGCGCGTACATCTATCTTACCCGATCCATCCTATTTCAACTTTGCCTATAAATATCTTACTATAAACCCTAGCCTCCCTAATTCTCATTTGTCTGTACGTAAATTTATTTTATTTCTCCTCCTCAATGGCAGACAAAATTCCAGATCCAAATCCATTCCAAAATCAAAGTCAAAATTTCAAAGTCCTCAGAAAAATTTGGAAAAATAAATATGTTGGAGCTCTTGAAGAACGTAATCTTCCGGTGTGATTCGTTTTTCAAATCGATGAATGGTTTGTCCATAATTCAGGAAATCATTTTCAACCATTCATTGTTGTAACATCCCGCCTTTTCGCACACTTTAAACCGACACAGGTGCCAATTCAAAGCATACTCAAGGGCGGATTGTTATGGGGTAAATAAGAAAAAAACAGAGAAGAAATAAAACAAAACAGAATCTCACAGCGGAAGGATAAAATATAATAATAAATATACAGTTCAAAACAGTTTACAAACACTTGATTTGCTTTATACAATAAATATCAGAGTTACACATACCAATACAATCAATGCAGCGGAACAGTATGAGTGTGGTGCAATACTATATATAATAATAATACGACTCCTTCGTCTTCGTCCTTCAAAGCTAAAGTCTTCGATCCTGAAACGCTCGGACTGACCCGAGCGAATTTGAAAAGACAAAAACACTCGAGTCAGAACTAAAAGATCTTATGTGAGTTAAATTAACAGAAATAAATATGAGTACAGTAACTCAAGAGATGTTCGGGATTTACATCTCCTAAGGATCCGTTAAACTATTTACTATGTAGTATATTGCGCTATTATAATAGTGTCTATTTATAAAATAAACTTACTTTTTAATAGCGTTAAGGGGTTACCCATATAGCCCTTAACACAAATAATGCCAATAGTCTATACAGTACCGTAATACCTCCTGATCGGGAAGCTACCAGAGGATACTCCATAGGTACGATACAAATAGAAACTCGTAGTAAAGGCTCGGTATGGTAGGTGACACGGCACAACTAGGCAATGCCAGGGTAGATATACCAATTGCTATCCAGGCTGGTGGAAACGCGTAGCCGCAGTTACCGCCCACCTCGGACTAACTCCCCAAAATCAAAATATAGAAGTGGCCACTGAATCAATCCAAAATCAAAGTATAATATCGAAGAGGAGGGTCCGATCAGAGGAATGACCTCATTGGCCTGAGAATCGCTCCTGTTTTAGCCACCTTATGCCAACTCACGGGAGTCGGGTCCACGTATTTACCTTACAGGAAACGTCGCCACCACCTACTTCATTCTGGAATCTCCACCGCGTACACGGTTAGTCAAAGTGGTTTTCGGTATCGACAGAGAGTATGTCCATATCCGATCCCGGTCTCTTTGCCAACCCATCGTTATTATAACACCGCGGTTATTTAAAAATAGTTCATACTTTAAAACCAGAATAAACATTTCCATTTTAAAATTATGAATACGATATCATTTTAAAACCCAAAACAATATGATATCCTTTATCCCAAATATAAACCTTTTCAAAAATCCAAATGCTTTAAAATTTATAACGTCTGAAAGCCAAATATCCTTTCAAAGCATAATATTTCGAAATTCATAATTTAAAACCATAACTTTTAAAACTTGAATGGTTTGGATATTCAACGGTATATGAATTAAAAGGTTTAACTTAAATGTTACTTTGTAAAGAAAATAGTTCTCATGGTTTTACAAATACATTTCTTTATTAAAGTCTAAACCAAAATTTATATTATCTCTCTCAAGTTCCAAAACCACTTCAATTTATTTATATATACGTATATCCATTTTGAGTATCAATATTTCAAACTAAAGTTGGATTTTATTCTTTCAACAAATCAATTGTTCTATTAATTAGTCTTGAATATTCATATAAAATCCATAAATAATAAGACTTCAATTTCTAGTAATAAACTATATATATTTTTCCCAATTCAAATTATACTAGAATATTCATTTCAATTTATTTTGGGAAAAATCCAATTATAAATATCATATCTTAAAATTTCCAAACTTAACATTTAAACATATGATATAAATTATTAAACTCCATTTTCTTAATTTTCTTCCATTTTTAATAAAGAATTTTATACACCTTTTAATTTCAAAATTTTCAACTTCATATGTATATATATATGGAAGAAAAATCTTTATACAATATAAAATTTAAGATTATTATAAACCGTATCCCATCCAAACCATAGAAATCACATTAAAATAGTTATATATAGACCGCGGTGCCTGTATATAATTTTCTATCCTATGGTCAAGTGATACGGATATTTATCATTTCAATCCGCAATTTAAAAGATATAAAATTTTGCGGTTGTATATCATTTCAAACCACAATCCCGAATGAAAGAAAATATGCATGATAATTTGCAATTTTATGAAATACAATAAAACATCCATCAACATCACCCATCATCCAATCACAATCATCAAGCAATATCAATCAATAACAATTTATATTTGATAATATATAACAGGTAATAACTGGCAATTTTATTCAGATTAAATTTAACAACTATTAATCTAACAGTTTATATTCAGTAATAATCTATATAACTGTTAACTAGCAGTTTATAGGCAAACAAATAAATTCTAACTATCAATTAATACGCAACAAATAAATTAAATTAACAGTTAAATTTAATAAATGCAATTCAACAAATATGAGTGAAATAAACATGCCAAATACTCATAAATAAATTTCTATTCATTTCTAAAATTAATTTAACAAACATAAAAGCTTCTAGTAGTTGTGAGTGGGTTTAAATACTCACCTTTTGAATTTAAATCGAATTTAAATTCGATTTAAACCCAAAAATTCGCCCGTCTCGGAATTCGTCCAAACCAGCGTCATCAAGTCCGGAATTAAATTACGATCCTAACAAAAAAAAATTCGCGTGAATCCGAGGTCGTATGTAAAAGTTATAGCGATTATTGCACTTGAATTTCAAAATTAAAAACAACAAAAGGAGGACACATTTCATACTCTTGCCACGTCATCCTCCACTATCACGCACGCGGCTACCATCTTCTTTCCAGAAGCAAACGCACGCAAGTTCCAGCGCAAGCCTAAAACATGAAACCCTATTGAATTTTTGCCGCAAATCTGACCGTCGAAACGCCAAACTAACCACATAGATGCGATCCCCTCGGTTCCCTCTCCAAAACTCAGAAACAGAATTTCGATCAGGCGAACTTTGATGCGACGCTGATGAACGGCCACGAACTGTTTGAATTTATTCTTGGTAAACGGTAACTCCAACTGAAAAACGAATTTCACCATGGGATTACGTGTTTCGAGAAGATCGACATATATTTTTGTGGAATTTTTCTGGAGATTTTGAATTTTCATTTTGTTTTTGAACTGACTGGATCTAGGGTTAACCCCCATTGAAGAAGAAGAGAAGCTTGAAGAAAATACGCACAGATAAATGAAATTAGGCGGAGGCTAGGGCTGTATAGCTGGGTTTATATAGAGGGTTAGAGGTAGCGTAGATAGACCGTAGAATGAACGTGCGGAACAAACTATGGCCCAAAAAGCCCGCTATGTCTCCGGAACGAAATTTCGTAAATCTATATATCCAAATAGGTAATTTAAAATATTCTGAACGCGATGGAAAAAGTTTCACATCCAAATTTAATCGTATGAAGAAGTTATGCTGAAAACAAAATTTCCAAATTGATTTCAAATTGATTTTATTAAAAATTGATTTCAAGGCGTTTCACGCCCGTACGATCAAACGACAAGTCCGATCGATACGAAACTTGAAACCCTATAATAATTCACCGATACGGATCCGATGAAACTGGTTTCGTCGAAATCCGAGTCCGTGGCCAAAATGGCTATTTTTAATATTCATTAATTAAATTAAAATAAATTACAAAAATCCAAATTTTATATTATATTCTAAAATTGTCCAAATTTTATTACTTATATAATTTAATCAATTTCAAATGATTTAACAAGCTTGGATGTGAATTAAAATTATAAGTATATCAATTTGCAGTGTAAATTTCTGCACTTTCCTATATTTAAGAATTATAAAATTATATTCTCAAAACCCATACTTTAGATTTTTAATCTTTATATTCTCAACTTTCACCTAAAATAAAGATGCCATAAACATTAGTTCCCGATTCACATCATTATTCTTTAAGTCTAATTTAAACCTCAATAACGTAGTATTTAACGTTAGAATCCATTTTATTATGCATAAATTCCAAATTTTACTGACCCAAATTTTCTTCTTTTCATTCCATATCAATTGTCAATTCTATAAGAAAAATTAACATTAGGTTCATACTTATTACAAATAACTCCAATTTCTTCCAAATAATAATTACATAACTATTAAATATTAAATCCGTTTAATTGCAATAAATTCAATTGATTGCAATTAATTTCCAAATAAATTTGGATCTTTATTTGGTTATACAAAAAAAATTCGTTATCACTTACCTAACAAAGTTATTATTACTTAAGATCTCATTGCATCCACATTTTCACATTTTCATTTCCTGGTTTCTTTACTTTATTCTACATAAATTATTATAAATGGGATTTTTCTTGGTTACATCTTATTTGTATTTAACATTACTCATTCACCAATTCATTTCACTTTAACTGCGGTAAATTGGCGGATAAATTGAATTTGATTCTCAAAATTTAAATTAAAAAGCAACAAGAATAGGTAACACACAATAGTCGTTACGCTAAATTCTAGTCACCTAAATAAGCTTTTATTACTTTGCAAAATGGAATAACTTTTAAACTCATAAATGTAATACCAAAACCGTTATAAATCCAATAAATTTCCAAATCGAAGTTTGTACACATTTTACACAACTATTATGATTTCTCACAGAACGTTGAATTTATTAAATGACCATTTATTCAAAATTTAATTCCCTTAATTGCATCAAATGCTTATAATTTTTACATTCTTACCATTCCTTCCCATTATAAATTCATTAACGGATTTACAAATCTCTATCTTCCAAATATTAAATAACCAAACTGATTACAACCACTGTTCTTATCAATTTTTCATAAATTTGTTCAAATCTATACTCTTTTTCCATATAAATAAATTTTATGTTACTACTAGATTTTTTTTATCCACTACAGCCATTAAATTTTTACTATCTACACTTATTACATCTTTGTATTAATGAATCCCATTCAAGTTAATATTTATATTAATATTCACAAATTCAACATTTATATGTTTCTTAAAATTAACTTTCAACCAAATGTGCCAATTTACATTTCATTTCTATTCAATATATATTCATTTTATTCCGTTCATTCGGGTACTGCATTGAAATATATTTATTCTCTAATACTAACGTTATTATCATTAAATTATGATTGGATTTCAAGTTTTTATTCAATACCTTGAACAATAACTTACGTATTAACCAAATCCTTCTTCTACTTAATTCAAATTGGATTATGTTCCAATTCCTATAACCTAGGTCTTGAGTCACTATTTACATAATTAAATTTATCGTTTATTTCAATCTTCGTTTATAATTTAAAGTTCTGCTAAACTAAATTACAAAACTTATGAACTTTAACAAATTTAATCCACCAATTAAATTTTTCTGATGTTTATATATTGCAATTCAATTCAGTTATTATTTCATTAATACCATTTTAATCAACTAATTATGACTTATAACCACAACACAAATCTTCGTTATTCTACCTATTGCCATATAACATTTCAATTGTTAAATTTTTAATCTCAGTTACTATATCCAACTCCTACATTTATTATAAATTAGATTAAAAATTATATTAAGTTAATCTATTTAATATTATCAAATTTAACGGGTCGTTACAATCTCCCCCACTCAAAACTTTTCGTCCCCGAAAAGGAAAAAGAAGGGAGAAGGAAGAGTAAAACAGTACATCTTATTTCAAACATTAACTTATTGACAATATTACTAAATTAATTCCCTTATATAAAATATACCAGTTTTATAATCATTATATTCTTTTGTACTTAAATTATTAAAGTTGGGAAAATATTTTCACAAAATTCTAAGTCCAAAATTTACGGAAAATTTTGGCAGAGTCTCCTTTGTACGGAGAGACTCTGAAGAAAATATAATATCAAAATATACAAATATATTACATATATTATCAAAATATTATATCCCAACACGGAAAAATTATATAAAATAGCGCCAAAACGTAATCCGGAAACGTACCTATTTGTCGGGCAATATACACTTATTATTTTGGAACCAAAAGCAGTAGCAGTTGCTTCCATCACCTGTATTCACTTATATAATCTAAAAGGTTAAATATTTATATTAAAGTGAACTATTCAAGTGGATTCAATCATTAATCAACCAAACAATTCAACAACCATCAACCTTACAAACAACATACATACACAAACAAAGCAACCATTTAATCCATCAAACAAATAGTTGTTTGGGTTCAAACTTGAAATTTGTATGAAATGAAATTAACTATCAAGTGCATCCTTTACTCAACAGTCTTAGATGGAACAAGGATAGATTATTTATTCATCCAACAACTTCAAATTCCTTACCCAACAAACATAAATCAACAATAACAATTCAAACCAACAACCAAATTAACTTATTATACATTTATTTCATGCTTCACTGGGTTGATTTTCTTTCTTTCATTCATGGAGGGATTTCTTTGTTTCTTACAATTTTATTTTCCATTTATTACAAAATTCATTATATTTGTATTCCAATTTATTGACTAAAGTATATATCATCTATTTATACTACTTACCTTTACTTATATAGTAAAATTTCCAATTTATCTTAAGCTTATACAATTAATTCTCATTAACAATAGCAAATTAATAGAATACCTTTAGTACCTCAAGCTTCACTTGTAAGATTTCTCCTTTCATTTTCTTAATAACATTGCAATTTTTATTATATGGTAAGTTATGTATGTTTTAAGAATGTAAGTGAAAATTTACAAGTTTCTTCTCAATTCCATTTTATTAATTTTAAACTAGTAGTTTTCATACCGTACTGAAGTTTATAACCCTCCACATCAATCCTTATTTAATAAAGAATTTCATTTTATCTACTTAAGTTCATATCACCTATTTATATTACTTATCTTTAACTTGAGATTTCAATTATAACTTAAGTTTATACCATTAAATTCTCATTTAATATAACAATTCATTGAATACTTCATTTTTTTTCTCCAAAATTTCCTACTTGTAAAATATTCAATTCCAATCTCTTATTTAACATTTCAACTTTTTATATTTGGTAAGTTACTTATGTTAAAGAAAAATGCAATTGAACTTATACAAGTTTTATCTCAATTCTCTTAATTCATTGATTATTCAATAAATCTTTACCATTACTAATCAGTTAAAATTTTAACTTCCTATATACTTAGCAATAATTCTCTTACTTAAATTAGAGGTTTTCAATCCATTTATTACTTACTTTATATTTCACCAAAATAATTTAAACTATTAATTAGTGGAAAATTTTAGAATTAAATACCGGGTCAAATTTCAAAATTACTTTAAAAATAATAGATAATTAATTTCTTACAACTTTTATATCTCTAATTATCTTTTAAAACAATTAAAATTTTAAATAATTTCAAAACAAATCTGCAGTAGAATTTACTACAGTGGCCTTTCCCCTTCGAAACTCGAAAATGAAAGTCGATGATGCGGCCGTCATCACCGAAATTATTTTCCAGCGACAGAGAGGAAAGTACAAAATTTATATTCTCCAAAATCTTCTTTAAAATAATTTTTCCGAATTATACTAAATATTTATATAAGAAAATACTTATAAACCAAATCCCTATATCCCATAAATCCATTGAAAACAGATTTTCAAAATCCCGGACTTAAGTTCTAAAATCTCCAATTTGATTTATTATAATTTCAACTTAGTTTCAATTGTTATAAATATTTTTATTTCCTAACACCCAATCTATAGCAACCAAATATATATATATATCTTTATAAAAATATTTTTATATATAGAAAATATAATAGGAAAAATTATTTCATTCACCTATATTAAAAACAAATATTATGTCGGTCTGTCCTATTAAGTGTTTAGAAATCCCTATTGATGCCATAGCGTCCCATGCATCAACCAGAATTTATAAATACAAAACGGAACAGAGTAACATAATATTAAAATCTTTTTATAAAACTAACAAATACGCTCTCTCATATATATACACTCAGCGACTCCTATAGGGTATTACTACCCTATTAAAAAAGAGTCAAACCCCACAAAACCAAGGTTTATCGCTAAACCAAAGCTCTGATACCAACTGTAACATCCCGCCTTTTCGCACACTTTAAACCGACACAGGTGCCAATTCAAAGCATACTCAAGGGCGGATTGTTATGGGGTAAATAAGAAAAAAAACAGAGAAGAAATAAAACAAAACAGAATCTCACAACGGAAGGATAAAATATAATAATAAATATACAGTTCAAAACAGTTTACAAACACTTGATTTGCTTTATACAATAAATATCAGAGTTACACATACTAATACAATCAATGCAGCGGAACAGTATGAGTGTGGTGCAATACTATATATAATAATAATACGACTCCTTCGTCTTCGTCCTTCAAAGCTAAAGTCTTCGATCCTGAAACGCTCGGACTGACCCGAGCGAATTTGAAAAGACAAAAACACTCGAGTCAGAACTAAAAGATCTTATATGAGTTAAATTAACAGAAATAAATATGAGTACAGTAACTCAAGAGATGTTCGGGATATACATCTCCTAAGGGTCCGTTAAACTATTTACTATGTAGTATATTGCGCTATTATAATAGTGTCTATTTATAAAATAAACTTACTTTTTAATAGCGTTAAGGGGTTACCCATATAGCCCTTAACACAAATAATGCCAATAGTCTATACAGTACCGTAATACCTCCTGATCGGGAAGCTACCAGAGGATACTCCATAGGTACGACACAAATAGAAACTCGTAGTAAAGGCTCGGTATGGTAGGTGACACGGCACAACTAGGCAATGCCAGGGTAGATATACCAATTGCTATCCAGGCTGGTGGAAACACGTAGCCGCAGTTACCGCCCACCTCGGACTAACTCCCCAAAATCAAAATATAGAAGTGGCCACTGAATCAATCCAAAATCAAAGTATAATATCGAAGAGGAGGGTCTGATCAGAGGAATGACCTCATTGGCCTGAGAATCGCTCCTGTTTTAGCCACCATATGCCAACTCACGGGAGTCGGGTCCACGTATTTACCTTACAGGAAACGTTGCCACCACCTACTTCATTCTGGAATCTCCACCGCGTACACGGTTAGTCAAAGTGGTTTTCAGTATCGACAGAGAGTATGTCCATATCCGATCCCGGTCTCTTTGCCAACCCGTCGTTCTTATAACACCGCGGTCATTTAAAAATAGCTCATACTTTAAAACCAGAATAAACATTTCCATTTTAAAATTATGAATACGATATCATTTTAAAACCCAAAACAATATGATATCCTTTATCCCAAATATAAACCTTTTCAAAAATCCAAATGCTTTAAAATTTATAACGTCTGAAAGCCAAATATCCTTTCAAAGCATAATATTTCGAAATTCATAATTTAAAACCATAACTTTTAAAACTTGAATGGTTTGGATATTCAACGGTATATGAATTAAAAGGTTTAACTTAAATGTTACTTTGTAAAGAAAATAGTTCTCATGGTTTTACAAATACATTTCTTTATTAAAGTCTAAACCAAAATTTATATTATCTCTCTCAAGTTCCAAAACCACTTCAATTTATTTATATATACGTATATCCATTTTGAGTATCAATATTTCAAACTAAAGTTGGATTTTATTCTTTCAACAAATCAATTGTTCTATTAATTAGTCTTGAATATTCATATAAAATCCATAAATAATAAGACTTCAATTTCTAGTAATAAACTATATATATTTTTTCCAATTCAAATTATACTAGAATATTCATTTCAATTTATTTTGGGAAAAATCCAATTATAAATATCATATCTTAAAATTTCCAAACTTAACATTTAAACATATGATATAAATTATTAAACTCCATTTTCTTAATTTTCTTCCATTTTTAATAAAGATTTTCATACACCTTTTAATTTCAAAATTTTCAACTTCATATGTATATATATATGGAAGAAAAATCTTTATACAATATAAAATTTAAGATTATTATAAACCGTATTCCATCCAAACCATAGAAATCACATTAAAATAGTTATATATAGACCGCGGTGTATGTATATAATTTTCTATCCTATGGTCAAGTGATACGGATATTTATCATTTCAATCCGCAATTTAAAAGATATAAAATTTTGCGGTTGTATATCATTTCAAACCACAATCCCGAATGAAAGGAAATATGCATGATAATTTGCAATTTTATGAAATACAATAAAACATCCATCAACATCACCCATCATCCAATCACAATCATCAAGCAATATCAATCAATAACAATTTATATTTGATAATATATAACAGGTAATAACTGGCAATTTTATTCAGATTAAATTTAACAACTATTAGTCTAACAGTTTATATTCAGTAATAATCTGTATAACTGTTAACTAGCAGTTTATAGGTAAACAAATAAATTCTAACTATCAATTAATACGCAACAAATAAATTAAATTAACAGTTAAATTTAATAAATGCAATTCAACAAATATGAGTGAAATAAACATGCCAAATACTCATAAATAAATTTCTATTCATTTCTAAAATTAATTTAACAAACATAAAAGCTTCTAGTAGTTGTGAGTCGGTTTAAATACTCACCTTTTGAATTTAAATCGAATTTAAATTCGATTTAAACCCAAAAATTCGCCCGTCTTGGAATTCGTCCAAACCAGCGTCATCAAGTCCGGAATTAAATTACGATCCTAACAAAAAAAATTCGCGTGAATCCGAGGTCGTATGTAAAAGTTATAGCGATTATTGCACTTGAATTTCAAAATTAAAAACAACAAAAGGAGGACACATTTCATACTCTTGCCACGTCATCCTCCACTATCACGCACGCGGCTACCATCTTCTTTCCAGAAGCAAACGCACGCAAGTTCCAGCGCAAGCCTAAAACATGAAACCCTATTGAATTTTTGCCGCAAATCTGACCGTCGAAACGCCAAACTAACCACATAGATGCGATCCCCTCGGTTCCCTCTCCAAAACTCAGAAACAGAATTTCGATCAGGCGAACTTTGATGCGACGCTGATGAACGGCCACGAACTGTTTGAATTTATTCTGGGTAAACGGTAACTCCAACTGAAAAACAAATTTCACCATGGGATTACGTGTTTCGAGAAGATCGACATATATTTTTGTGGAATTTTTCTGGAGATTTTGAATTTTCATTTTGTTTTTGAACTGACTGGATTTAGGGTTAACCCCCATTGAAGAAGAAGAGAAGCTTGAAGAAAATACGCGCAGATAAATGAAATTAGGCGGAGGCTAGGGCTGAATAGCTGGGTTTATATAGAGGTTAGAGGTAGCGTAGATAGACCGTAGAATGAACGTGCGGAACAAACTATGGCCCAAAAAGCCCGCTATGTCTCCGGAACGAAATTTCGTAAATCTATATATCCAAATAGGTAATCTAAAATATTCTGAACGCGATGGAAAAAGTTTCACGTCCAAATTTGATCGTATGAAGAAGTTATGCTGAAAACAAAATTTCCAAATTGATTTCAAATTGATTTTATTAAAAATTGATTTCAAGGCGTTTCAGGCCCGTACGATCAAACGACAAGTCCGATCGATACGAAACTTGAAACCCTATAATAATTCACCGATACGGATCCGATGAAACTGGTTTCGTCGAAATCCGAGTCCGTGGCCAAAATGGCTATTTTTAATATTCATTAATTAAATTAAAATAAATTACAAAAATCCAAATTTTATATTATATTCTAAAATTGTCCAAATTTTATTACTTATATAATTTAATCAATTTCAAATGATTTAACAAGCTTGGATGTGAATTAAAATTATAAGTATATCAATTTGCAGTGTAAATTTCTGCACTTTCCTATATTTAAGAATTATAAAATTATATTCTCAAAACCCATACTTTAGATTTTTAATCTTTATATTCTCAACTTTCACCTAAAATAAAGATGCCATAAACATTAGTTCCCGATTCACATCATTATTCTTTAAGTCTAATTTAAACCTCAATAACGTAGTATTTAACGTTAGAATCCATTTTATTATGCATAAATTCCAAATTTTACTGACCCAAATTTTCTTCTTTTCATTCCATATCAATTGTCAATCCTATAGGAAAAATTAACATTAGGTTCATACTTATTACAAATAACTCCAATTTCTTCCAAATAATAATTACATAACTATTAAATATTAAATCCGTTTAATTGCAATAAATTCAATTGATTGCAATTAATTTCCAAATAAATTTGGATATTTATTTGGTTATACAAAAAAATTCCGTTATCACTTACCTAACAAAGTTATTATTACTTAAGATCTCATTGCATCCACATTTTCACATTTTCATTTCCTGGTTTCTTTACTTTATTCTACATAAATTATTATAAATGGGATTTTTCTTGGTTACATCTTATTTGTATTTAACATTACTCATTCACCAATTCATTTCACTTTAACTGCGGTAAATTGGCGGATAAATTGAATTTGATTTCCAAAATTTAAATTAACAAGCAACAAGAATAGGTAACACACAATAGTCGTTACGCTAAATTCTAGTCACCTAAATAAGCTTTTATTACTTTACAAAATGGAATAACTTTTAAACTCATAAATGTAATACCAAAACCGTTATAAATCCAATAAATTTCCAAATCGAAGTTTGTACGCATTTTACACAACTATTATGATTTCTCACAGAACGTTGAATTTATTAAATGACCATTTATTCAAAATTTAATTCCCTTAATTGAATCAAATGCTTATAATTTTTACATTCTTACCATTCCTTCCCATTATAAATTCATTAACGGATTTACAAATCTCTATCTTCCAAATATTAAATAACCAAACTGATTACAACCACTGTTCTTATCAATTTTTCATAAATTTGTTCAAATCTATACTCTTTTTCCATATAAATAAATTTTATGTTACTACTAGATTTTTTTTATCCACTACAGCCATTAAGTTTTTACTATCTACACTTATTACATCTTTGTATTAATGAATCCCATTCAAGTTAATATTTATATTAATATTCACAAATTCAACATTTATATGTTTCTTAAAATTAACTTTCAACCAAATGTGCCAATTTACATTTCATTTCTATTCAATATATATTCATTTTATTCCGTTCATTCGGGTACTGCATTGAAATATATTTATTCTCTAATACTAACGTTATTATCATTAAATTATGATTGGATTCCAAGTTTTTATTCAATACCTTGAACAATAACTTACGTATTAACCAAATCCTTCTTCTACTTAATTCAAATTGGATTATGTTCCAATTCCTATAACCAAGGTCTTGAGTCACCATTTACATAATTAAATTTATCGTTTATTTCAATCTTCGTTTATAATTTAAAGTTCTGCTAAACTAAATTACAAAACTTATGAACTTTAACAAATTTAATCCACCAATTAAATTTTTCTGATGTTTATATATTGCAATTCAATTCAGTTATTATTTTATTAATACCATTTTAATCAACTAATTATGACTTATAACCACAACACAAATCTTCGTTATTCTACCTATTGCCA
Organism: Allium cepa; assembly: GCA_030765085.1. Taxonomy (NCBI): domain Eukaryota; kingdom Viridiplantae; phylum Streptophyta; class Magnoliopsida; order Asparagales; family Amaryllidaceae; genus Allium; species Allium cepa. Next base: position 69,812,359 of record CM060935.1, read on the forward strand.
TATAACATTTCAATTGTTAAATTTTTAATCTCAGTTACTATATCCAACTCCTACATTTATTATAAATTAGATTAAAAATTATATTAAGTTAATCTATTTAATATTATCAAATTTAACGGGTCGTTACAATTGTCGTATTGATCGACTTCTTCTGATCAACAAATCGAAGGCATTAATACGGGGAGAGTCGAGAGGAGATCTCATCGGAGTGGATTGTTCGATGAGTTTTCGATTGGATTGGCCATGATAATTCAATTAGGATTTCGGATAGGGGGCGGCGGCCGTCTCTGGGGGCCACGTGGACATACCGTGTGGGTCTAGATGGAAGCGGCGCGTCGAGGGAGGCCTATATGTGGTGTTCGGCGAGGCAACGGCGGTCGGTAGGGCGTGCAAACGACGGTCAAATGCAACAGTCAAATGGTTTCTTGCGTACGGGTTTGGGTTAGAACGAGATGTTGTAGCGTACTCGCGTGGAATTGGGGAACGCAGGAGATGCTTGCATGGAAGGTGATTTGGGGTAGGTGTTTGTTTTTCTTTTATTTATTTTAATTTTGGTTTCAACTCGTCAAATCGTGATAACTTTCACATACAAATTCCTATTCACGCCGGGTTTTCTCAGCTAGGTTCGTAATGAAATTCCGGACACTTTGATGCTGGTTGGGACGGATTTGGAGACTGACAAATTTTTGGGTTTAAATTGGATTTAAATTCAAAAGGTGAGTGTTTAACCCACTCACAACTTCTAAAATATCTTATGTTTGTTAAATTGATTGATGTTATGATTAGAAATTTATTTATGACTGTTTGGCATATTTTTAATCATCATCTCAGTTAAATTGCATTATTTAATTAATTTGTTATTTAATTATTCATTGCATACAAAATGCCAGTTAAATTGTTATTTATTTTATTTGATAAAACTGCCAGTTAACAGTTATAATTTACTTTTGCATATAAACAGATAGTTGATACCTGTTGTTATCACCTGTTATATGTCGATGTATTGTTTGAATTTGAATGATGATTGTGATAAAATGGTTGATGGTTGATATTGGATGAATGGATGCTGTATTTTATAGTGTATAAACTGCAAGTTATTATGCATTTTCATCTCATTCGAAATTGCGGTTTGAAATGATATACAACTGCATTTTATTTTTAAATTGCGGATTGAAATGATAAATATCCGTATTACTTGACCATAGGATAGAAAATCATATACAGGCACAGCGGTATATATATATATAATTTGAAATAATTTTTCTATGGTTTTGTAAAGAAATATATATATGGTTTTATGAGATATTGATTTCGGATATTTGATAAAGGTTATTTTATATATAGTTAAATTCTTGGTTTTAAGCTATGTATAAAATTGTTTAAAGTATGAAGTAAGTTTAATAATAAAGTTGATTTTATTAAAATATATTATAGATAAGTGTTTACTTATATTCTAATATAGAGTTTATATTGATTTTTATAAATCAAAGCTGAGAAGATAGTTTTGAAATTGTTTTGAGATTTTATTTAATTAAGATCTTATTGAAATTTAGATTTAAAAAGAACATGGTGTTATAACTAAATTCGGGTTTAAGATGATTTAAGTGAATATATATAGTCTAAATAAATTGAGGAATATTCAATTATTGAATTTGTAAGTTTTATTTAAAGGATTCTGGATTTATTAAGTAAGTATTTCAAAACTAAATAATAGTAAAGTGAATTTGGCATATATATATATATATATATATGAATTAAAAATTTAGTTTTGAAATGGTGGAATATTTAAACTTTGAAATATATGGAAATTTAAATGGTTTACTTGGGAATTCAAATATGTATTTGGAATTGATTTGAGAAATTAAAAAGCTAATTTGCTTTATAAAGTAATTTGTTATTAAACCATTTAAGTATTGAAAATTTTGTTTCGAAGCTATGGGTTTAAGGTATATATATTTGAAAGTACTATGATTTTTGAAAAAAGATATATTTGAAATAAAAATGATATCATATTGATTTGGGTTTTAAAATAGAAATGATATCGTAAGTATATGGTTTTGAAATGGATATTTTATTCTGGTTTTAAAGTATAAATTATTTTGAAAAGACCGTGGTGTTATAATAACGTTTGGTTGTTAAAGAGACCGGGTTTGGAAGTTGTCATACTCCCTGCCAACTCCAAAAACCACTTTAACAACCGTGTACGCGGTGGAGATTCCGGAATGAAGAAGGATGGTGGCGGCGTTTCCTTTGAGGTAAATACGTGGACCCAACTCCCGTGAGTTGGCATAAGGTGGCTAAAACAAGAGCGATCGATGGGTTAAGAAGGTAGCATCTTTTATTGGACACATCCCTTCATTATTCTACTTTGACTTTGGATTTTTCGGTGGCCACTTTTGATTTTTGATTTTGGGGGTGTTGTTCGAGGTGGACGGTAGTAGCTGCTATGCGTTACCATCGACCCGGAAGCGTAATTGGTATATCTACCCTGGCTAGTTGTGCCGTGTCACCTACCCTAGCGCGCCTTGTACGATTTTGTTTTATACCATATCTATGGAGTGCCCTCTGACGACGCCCAGTACGGGGGAGACTACGGTATTGTATAAACTATGGGAATATATTATGTGTTAAGGGGAATATTGGGTCACTCCTTAACGCTATTTTAAGTAAGTTTATTTTACTAATAGACACTATTATAATAGCGAAATATTACTACATAGTAAATAGTTTAACGGATACTTAGGAGATGTGAATCCCGAGCATCTCTTAAGTTACTGCACTCATATTTATTGTTGATTTAACTTACATAAGATCTTTTAGTTCTGACTCAGTGTTTTGTCTTTTCAATTCGCTCGGGTCAGCCTGAGTATTTCAGGATTCGAAGACTTTAGCTCTAGAGGACGAAGACGAAGATTTTATTGCTATTATCTAGTATATTATTCCACTACACTATTGTATTCCACTGCATTATTGATATTCTATGGTATGTATAACTCTGATGTATATTGTAAGTATAATTAAATATTTTGAAAAACAGCTTCATGAACTATATATTTGATTATTATATTTTATCCTTCCCTTTTGAGATTCTATTTGTTTTATTTCTTTCTTCTTTTTTTCTTATTTACCCCATAACAATATGCCCTTTCGTATGTTTTGAATTGGCACGTGTGTCGATTTAAATCGTGCGAAAAGGCGGGATATTACATTATGTGAAATGTGATGGTAGTCCCTCTGTTCCCAAGTAGACCCTTTCTATTTCAGAAAATGATTTAGGGGATTTGAGAAAATTTAAGCAGATCTTTCACGCTCAAATGTAATTACAAGTTAAAAGAATACTAGAACAAGAAGTTTGCCAATGTGTTCTTCAATCCTAAATTTCAAATAGAAAGTTTAGAGCGAAAGAAGAACGAGCTTATTTTGAAGATGGAAAAGTTGGAAACTATCAACAAAAGTCAGTTTCATCAAATTTATCAACTAAGAGGAGCTAATAAAACTTTCAAACAAGCCATAACTACCCTGATCAAATCAATAAATTCCCTTGATGTTATTCATCGTAAGGAGAAGAAGTTGAAGAAATACCTTCTCATGGTAATTGATCATTAGTCCTCCATGGTAGAGACCGTAGTAAAGGAGGTAAAGGGACTTAAAGTTCAACTGAAATTGATGCAATTTTTACCACTAGGGTTTCTCAACAACACTCATTAGTAGACTATCTGATTGAAATCATTTTTGCTTTCGATTTAAAATTGATTTTATTTAAGGTCTAGAAAGAGATTGACCATTAAGAAAGGTCGTTGCTGCTGATTGTCAAAGATCTCGACATTTCTTGTTTTATAGATGTTTAAATGTTCTTAAAGACATATATGGACCTTCTATTTTGTATAAAAGCATCGGTTCCTCAAGCGAGATTAACACTTATACTTTGGATATTCAAGGGAAAGGAAAATAATTTGCGTGCTAATATCATCCAATTTCGCACCCCCTTGAACCATTAATCTATGGTTGTAAAGGATGTTTTCCGAATTTAAAGAGATCATATGTAAATACTTCTTTTTTTTTCAGAATCTATAATAGTAAAATTTCTTTGTTTTTTTATGAAAAAATACCTTCATATTTTTGCATACCTAATTTGTGGCATGTTGATTAACTTTAGTGCTTTTCAATGCAATTGTTTTATTTCTCCTAGCCTTTCCGCATATGTTTTGCTATTTTCTGTGATTGATCGTTCTTTGATGGGCTACATTCACAACTGTTCTTTGGATGGTTGCTTTAGTTGAGTTTGGAAGTGATACTTGGAGACCATCCATCATGCTTTGAATAAGTGCTTTGGCCATATGTGAAACCACTTATTCAAACCACGGATTCAGATTGGTCATCATGCTTTGTATGGGTGCTTCGACCAAACACAGAAGCGGGACCAAAGAATTGAATCGACCACCATTCTTTGGATAGGTTCTTTGGTCAGACATAAAAGCGGGACCAAAGGCTTAAATCGACCATCCCCCTTTGATTGTGTGCTTTGGCCAGGTGTAGAAGTGGGACCAAGGGCTTAAAATGGCCATCACTCTTTGGATGAGTGCTTTAGCTAGGTGTAGAAGCTGGACCAAAGGCTTAGATTAACCATACTCTTTGGATGGGTGCTTTGGTCAGGCGTAGAAGTGGGATCAAAGGCTTACAATAACTATCACTCTTTGGATGTGTACTTTGGCCAGGCGCAAAAGCGAGACCAAAAGCTTAAATTGATCATCACTCCTTATATATGTGCTTTGGCTAGGAGTAGAAGCGGCGTCAAAGGCTTAAAATGACCATACTCCTTGGATGAGTACATTGGCCAGGCATAGAAGCACAAAATGCTTAAATTGGTTCTCTATTTCATATGCAGAAAATTGATCTTTGAATGTCAACTCTTATCATTAGGATTTGTAATGGAAGTATACAATGCTTGCATTCGATGTATTACATATTTTCCTTTCAACTCCTCAATAGATAGAGTCCAAAAATCCCCATAATTCTCCGTTTCTCACATGAAATTCAATAATTCCAGCCAATACTCTACATTTATTAGTCTGATGCCCATTTTCCTTATGGTAATAGCAGCATTCACTTCCTCCGTATCTCTCTTCCCTCTTTCTGTTCTTTTTAAGGGACTAATAATTCACTATGTCTTCGGTAAGGATGTAAACTTCTTCCTTGAGACAATGAGATGAGTAATTATTTCACCCATAGGTTTGGTAGGTGTACAATTTTCCTACTCATTTCTATGTCTTTTTCACCGATTTAGAACCTCTTCTTTGCTTATTTCCTATTTCTTCTTGAAGACTGGGAGTATTTTCCCTTTTTTCTAAGGGATATGTTAACTATACTTCTCCATATTTGAGCAAATCGATCAAAATCAAGGTTTATTTACATTTCAAGCACAGTTCCTTTCAAATATAGCTCCTCTAACTTGAGACCAAATGTCCCTTCGTTTTTTAGCAAACGTACCATCTATGCATCTAGATTGATCTCTCCTTATTTAATTATGCCATCAAAGAAAAAGAAGACTCCATCCAATATGAAAGGGATTTATGCTCCATTTGTCCTGGTTGTATTACACAACTTTCATTTTCCAATCATGGTCTGAAGAGCTAAGTTTCTCAAATTTAATACATGTTCTTGACTAAACTGTGGGGTATACAGATGATAAGTTTAAACTAATAAAGTTTGGTTCTGAAGACCCTTGCTAGGAAATAATCATGATGAATGTCGTTATGAAAGAGAGAATTGTCCTAAGTTCAATACTCAGTTAAAGCACCAAAAATGTAGTCCAAAAGTTAGGTCTAACTTATATTCAAGTCATATATAAGTGGATGAGTTCAAGTATGGTTGGCCAGCATAGTAAACCCTTGGGCAAGCATGGTTATAGTCAATTGTTAAGAGAGTCTATATGCAAATATTCAAATGTCAAAGTCCATTATTACAATGTCTCGATTACATTTTGATCCAAGCGGCCATGAACGTCATGAATTCATGCTTTGCAAGTTTTGGAAATTATAAAATGAAAATAAGGAAGAACTAATTTTGAATTCATCCCTTCTTAGTAAGGAGTACATGCCTACCTGTAGAAAATTTGCGCTCTTGGATTGTTTACACATGGAATTAACCAATCATGGATGGTTGAGATCTTTGCTAATAAGGCACATTTTGAGATAATATGTGGCACTATTTATTTTTACTTCCACTATGATGGTATGGCATAATCATGAGCTGCCATGTGGCAAATCAAACACTTTTATGTTTGATTTTAGTCATGCGATAATAACAGTTATTAAATACTTGATATCGCTATTATAGACGTATGATTGCTCACCAACACTTGTCACCCAATAGCTTCACTTTTGGTATGTGATAGCTTGCTATTTTCTAGTCCTCGATAGCATTGAAATCATCATGCCATAGCTTCCTTTTCTTTGAACCTCGATGGCTTTGCCTTTAGCATGTGATAACTCTTCATTATATAGGCGATAGCTTTTCTCCTTAGAATTTGATCCTTAAAATGCGATGGTTTTGCCTTTAGCATGCGATAGCTCTTCATTATTGCACGTGATAGATTTTCTCCTTAGAATGCGATAACTTTTTTTTTAACATGCGATAACTCTTCGTTATAGCATGTGATAGCTTTTCTCCTTAAAATGCGATAGCTTTGCCTTTAGCATGCAACAGATTGTCGACTTTGAGTTCTTGATGGCTTTGCCTTTAGCATGCAACAGATTGTCGAATTTGAGTTCTTGATGGTCTCATTTCTGTTCAAACTTTGAAAATTTAGATCTAACAATGTTGATTAAAAAAATAATGTAAGAAAAATAAGGGGAGAAAGAAAAGTAAAATTTGAAGGATAAAATGTAATTTATTTTATCATTCAAAATACTATTTTAAATGATGAATTTCAAGCATTACAAATAAAATGATAAATGTTAAAAATGGTATATTACTAAAATATAAAAATAGAAATTAGAAAAATAATGATAAGTTGGTTGTCATTTTAAAGCACTTATCACTTATCTTTTCTCAAAACAATAAATTCTTTTATCTTTTTATGACATTGTGAAATTTAAAAATATATTCAATTTCATAAGTTTGAAAGTACTAGATAATTACTTCAAAAATTTAGAAAATGTTAGATAAAAGATAAAAGTTAAAAGAGTTTATAAAGATAAATTCTTTAATCTTTTTTAATATTAGGTTACTACAAAATATAAATTGCAAATCAATTTTATTATTCAGATCATTAAGAAAACAACTTCAAAATGATTAAAAATGTAATTTAAAAGATAAAAGAGTGATAAATAATATTATGATAAACAAATTAACTATGAGTTACAAAAATAGAATAAGAGTGATAATTTATTCAAGCAAAGCACTCATTTTGACGTCTTGAGGCATTTGAACTCATGACGCCTCAACCCATGACCACTAGAACCTAAGTTTAGAATTCCGTACCATTTTCTACCTGAGCTAGTGGTCTTTGACTATAATTTTTATTTTTAAAATTATATGAACACTGCATTCATTTTATATTACAATTCATATGGTTTATTCCATGTTTAATCTAATGAAATCAATCTTCACAAATTCATATTAATACATTGAGTAAACCTAAGTTATAACATGTAATACACTCATCGAATAAAAGCCTAAATTAAATTAAAATACAAGTATAATATGTAAATTCTAATCGATAAATCAAAATGATCGTTAATCTATTCTAACTAATGAAAATCAATTAGCTTAATCAACGTAATTAATCAAAGGTTAATTGATGAATAGTTATTATACACAATGACAGTCAACTGTGGTGAGAAAGAAAATTTCAGGTTTTTTAACTATCAGTCGAAATAGTAGCTTCATAGGAGAATTTGAGCAGGATTCGAGTTGATTTTAGTCAATTTCAACAATTATGTACACTTTTATATTTTCCTGAGAAAGAACGAAAGTGAATGTTTTAGATATGTACCATCACTTTGATAAACGTAAGGGTATGTGTGTGTAATTTTTCTTCTTCTATAAACTTAGGTAGTGGTTGACCTGAAAATGAATTTCGTGTTTTGCATTTTTAACATGTATATCAAATGAGGTAGGGGTAAAGGAGGAGCTGGAAATCCTAAGGGAAGAAGGGAAAGGAAGAAGATTGTTGTTTATGTTAAAAAAGTGTAGAAAATAAGATAAATTCATTTTCAATTTGATATGTTAACACCATTTTTCCTTCTCTAATGCATTTTAAAGTACACGTTAAAAATAAAAAATTCATTTTCAAACCAAATACTACATTAAATTTATATTTTTTTACCCCTTAAAATGAATTTGCTCTTTATTTTAGAGTGCTACTATTAGCACCATAAAATCCTTAGAAATTACTCCATCCAAAAAATAAAATAAAAAACAATTTGAAAGTCTTAATATTATCCATTCATCCAATGGTCGTTCTAATTATCTTTCCTAATCTATTACTCATGTCATCTTCCTCTTCAACCATAAACTCTAATTTCTTACACTAATCATCTTTCAGTCACAATCAATTTGTAAACGTTAAAAAGGATTAATCATTGACAAACACGTAGGGTGGAGATGAAGCAGAGAACCGAACTAAATAAAACCGAGGTACTTTCGAATATTTTTATTGATTATAATGTATTGTAATCAATGAACAAATATTTTTTGTAATGTATGTATTGAATAAATTAAAAATTTGTAATTGATTATTTTTTTCCTCAAAATACCATCATCGTGAAGGATCTAGAACAACCCTAGAGGGGGGTGAATAGGGTTATAGCAAATTTTCTCGAATTAAGCACAGAAATAAACTGCAGAAATAAATATGCTGAAAAGTAAATCACACACAAAATTTACCCAGCTTCGGCAACTCATGCCTACTGCTGCATTCCCAGATTTCTATTAGAATTAAACAATATCCCACTTACAAACACTCACTAGACTCGCAAACCTTTGCTCCCGCTCACAAACAATCTACTGACTCGCACACCCTGCTCCGCCTATAGAGTTTTGTTTACTCGCAAACTTTGCTCCGGCCTATAGAGTTTTGCAAACTCGCACACCCTGCTCACTGAACTAATTCTAACTAGACAATCTGACACTACCTACAACCTAGGTGGTGATTTACCAATTCTTTTATTCGAAAAGTAAAAACAACAATTAAAAAACAATTAAATCCAAAACCCTTATTTTTAAAACTAAGCCCTAATTAAAATTATTAGAGCCGGCCCAAAACAAATGCGTCCCCCTTCTTTCTTTATCGGTTTCCAGTGATCTTGATAATGGCGGCTATTGTTCTTCTCGTTCCTCCATATTAAAATTAGGGCTTTCGTCCTTGCGCTCTTTGTTCCAAATTAGGGCTTTTGCGAAGCTCCGATACTAATTCGATCGTTGTTGATTGTGCGCGATTTAGCCTGGCTCGATCGATTTCGTGTTGCTTTTTTCGGTTGCTTCGATGAGTTCGATTATTGCTTTGGTAAGAATTTTTGCTCTGATGCTTTTTGATTTTTGTATTCGAACTCCCTGTCTCTTGCCGATGATGTTGAATGATTTATATAGGGTTCAATGCCATGAATTTTCATTCGTATTTCATATACGACTTCGTCTGATAATTTATTTGAAAATGTCAATTGCTTTATCTCGGCCGTATGATTTTGATTGAATATTGAGATTTATCTCTGACTAATTCATAATCGTATGCCTTTGATTCCTTGGTTGACACGGTAGAGGACTCTGACTTGGTTCGATTTCTTCATTGCCAAGGCTATCACGGCACTGTTTGATTTCGTTCTTGTTGTACTCGGCTTTGACTTGATTTTTTTTTTTAAAACTGTTGTTACATTTGGCTTCGGTCATTTTTGAAAATTCTTTCTTGATTTTTCTCGGCCTGTACTTGTGCATTTGCACCATTTGAGTTTGTAGCTGTCTTGTATAACTCGAACTTTGATAGTTGCTGGCTTATTTCAGTTGCTTAGTGTCTTGATGCTCGGCTTGCATCGTCGCTGCCTGGTTTTAGTCTTGAATGCATCTGTGCATATTGTTGTGTCACTCTTGTAGTTGTAACTGGACATGTTGGTTTAATTGTATTGTAGTTGCATTCACTCGAGTCTTGTATCACTGCATCCATTCTGTACTTACTCGGTTTCAAGCATTGTCTTCATTGCATTCATGTCTGCTGTTATGTTGGTGGCAATCTTGTGTAAGTGCTTGTGTCATCACTTGTTTGCGGTGACATTGTAGTTTGCATTGAGCATTTTGCATGCTTGTAACTTTGGTTTTACACTGCTTCATCATGTTGCATACACTCCATAATATTATTGATACTTGGTTCAATCTAGTCTGGTTGAAGTTATTTTGAACATGGTAATTGTATTGGACATTACTTGAAGTTGTAGCTTGCACTTTTTGTTGTTTCCAGTTGCACTTGGTCATTTTGTATCTGCATCCTCAGTTGCAAATATTATTTTCAAAATTCACATTTTATTTTATATTGCAAAAATATTTCTTTTTCAATTTTACTGCGTTAGTGAATATTTTTGCAGGTTGCTCAGATGCTGGATTCAAACTGGAATGCAGTTGAAGATAAACTACGAGTGTGAGTGATATGTAGTGAGGAAAAACTGTAAATATGAAATGTGATGTAATGTAATCAAAGTTGTATAGTTATAGTGAGAGATTGAATTTGTACTATTCAAGATTGTAATAAATATTTGTTTGAATAAAATTTCTGTTTGAATTCAAATTCTGTGTAACTTGTTCTGTTTGAATTCAAATTCTGTGTAATTTGTTTTATTCAACAAATATTTATTTCATCTATGAAAAACAAAATAGTACATTACCAAATACATTTAAATGAATGTATATATGTTCGGTATCATCAAACAAAAATCATATAAGCGCCAAGCGCATATTCAACATTCTCCCCCTTTTGATGATAACAAACATATAATTAAGATTTTGACCATTTTAAATGTATTTGATCAATGATATACTCTAATTGCTCCCCCTATTTAAATGCTTCCTCTCTACATGATGCTCTCCCTACATATATGCATACAAATGGAAATATATAAATGAGCCTAGATGCAAATGTAAGATTATTTGACTTTGCTTGATTCTATTTGACAAAATCTTAACTTTTCTCTCCCCCTTTTGTTATCAGCAAAAGAATAATAGTGTTAGAGAAAAATAGAGATTAAGTGACCAATATTAATCCAACATTAAACTCAAATTGAATATAAATATTAAACTTCAATAAAAATCAAACAAAAATCATAACTACCCTTGTTAGGCACATATTCCACTTTTAGAAAGAATCGAAATGATGTTCGAATATAAAATCATACAATTGTATCAACTTGTGGTACATTTATATCAGGAATTTGAATATCTACTAATCATGCATAACCGTTAGGACTTTTAAATGAGATTAGTAGTATTCCAATTTAATTTTAAAAAAATGAAATCAAGTATCTTCTAACCACGCATGACCGTGAGGACTTTTAAATGGGATTAGAATCAACTTGTCTATTTAAGAAATTAATTTTGATATGCGTTCCATACATGCATAACCGTAAGGACTTTTAAATGAGCATGGAAGCACATAATCAAAAATCCAAGTAATTCACCCATGCATAACCGTGGGGACTTTTAAATGAGAGTGAATACTTTGAATATTTATTTTTATTGAAGAATATAATAAATTGAAGCACAGATAATTTCCTTTATAATAATAAATTGAAGAACGAATAATTTCCTATGTAAACTACCACAAATTTACATACTATATATGATTTTGATGAGTAATGGTCGATAGAAAGATGATAGAAATAGAAATGATCATGGAATTTTTACCCAACAAAAAGTTTTTATAACTCTTGTTATGAAATTCTAAAGAAATTTTTCTAAATATACTGTCTTGAGTAATGTATGACAAATATCGACACTCATCACTTTTTCAATCACTATTTATCTTTTCGATAATCAGCAGGGAGTCGGATTAGTCAAAATTTGTCATTTAAAATCAAATAAGAATGATTAACCTGAAAATATGGTCAACAATGATTTTCTCGAAGGGGTTATATGAGAAAAATTTTGCTATTTGAAAAATTATTTCAAGTGAAAAATATGCAGATATTTTCTTTGAAAAATGATGCAGCAAATGAATGTTTCAAAGATTAATCACGTTCCACTAGTAATTTTTCTATCAACTATATTACCAGTGTAATCTGCATCTGAATTTAAATTTCACTCAATATTCACTCGTTGGATGTCAAAGACCAGATTTGTGAAATTTCAACAAACTATCTCAGAATGAAATTTGAAATGAAGCCATGTTAACACTCAAACAAATATCATAGTATTAATTTCAGAAACCGTAGTTATATTTATGAGTAATCAACAGTCAATCAACATCATAATTATTTCAAAAACAATTTCTTGAAGTTTCAACAATTTCTTAAAATCCTTTTAACAGCTTTCACATGAAATTTGAAATCGTGCAAATTTACAAGCAGTGACCAAAATGTCAAAACAAATATATCTACGTGTAGCATGAGTAATCAAAGATCAATAAAATACCATCATTTGACCAAACAAATTTATATGGATTAGTTCAAAGTTGAAAATCTGATTGGTCATCATTTAAGCACAGATCAAGGTCATAAATAAAAACAAGTCAAAAGAAATCATATCAATTAAGAATAAGTTAGAATTAAAGACATCATTCATTTCATCATCACATTACTGGCTGATTTAATTAAGATTACGGTGCAGATTATCACATTTAATATATCGTTCAAAAACAAATTTACCTGTTTTACCTTTACGATAATTTTTCGTTGTTGTCCATTGTGATTCTGTCACCTTTATACTAGGCTAAGGAACTTTGCTTTGTTGCCCGTTGTGTTTCTGGAACAGCCAAAATCCAGAGAACACTGTTGTTGTTCCTTAGCCTGCCACCACACCTACACGATGAAAGATTTTTGTGACCTATTTGTTTTTATAGGTCCATGGTTGTTAGTTGCAAAATATGAAAAATATGTTTGTGGAGACCCAAAACTATTTATATATGTTCCTTTTGGCACCCAAATTTGTTTGACTTTCAAAGATTTTATATTTGTGCCTTTTGGAACCCAAATTGGTATAGTTTTCACGTGTTTGGGTCTATACCAACAATTATTTTGATTGTGTCCAAATTTTCTACAAATTGTGCACATTGAATTGACTTGATTAAATTTTGTGTTCTTGTTCCTATGACTACAGTTATCAACACGATGTCCAATTATTTCACATCTAGCAAAGATGCTCCTACCTTTTGCATTATCATCAACTTGTGTTTTCCCAAAACCTAGTCCTTTTCTGTTGTTAGCAAAGAGTTGATTTCCCAATAACATGTTAAACGATTTTTCTCCTCTTGAAAAGTTATTCAGAGATTTCTCAAGATTTTGGACTTTGGTTTTTAATGTTGTGTTTTCAGTTACAAGTGAGGTGCATCTATTTATAAAATCCTTTTTCCTAGTGTCAATGTTTTCCTTAAGACTCAAGTTTTCTTTTTCAAGATTCTCAAAGCTATTCTTAAGTCTTGATAATTCTGAATCTAAAGTTTTACATTTTTTACAGTTTAGGTTTTGAATATTTTCAAGTTCAGTTTTTAACCTAAAATTTTCACGAGCAAATTCTCTCCTATCAGATTTCAGTTTTTCAATTTTAGATTCAAGAGTATCCACTACCTTAGTAAGATCAAGACACATAAAAACAAGATCTCTATAGGAATACTCACCTGCCTCACTAGATTCCTCTGAGCTTGCTTCTAAATCTGATTTTGCCATGAAACACAAGTTAGCCTCCTCTGAGCTACTATTCGAGACTTCCTCTCCTTCTTCATCATCCCAAGTCGCTGCAAAGACCTTCTTCGTCTTTTTCTTTCCTCGATTGTTTTTGAGAAGTGGGCATTCTTGTTTGAAGTGGCCAGACTTTTTGCAGTTATAGCACGTCAATTCATTATCGGAATTGTTAGACTCTCTTGACCTATTACCAGATGTTTTCTTCTTGCGTGGCTTGAATCTTGACCATTTTCTAAAATTATTGACAGCCATTGCAAGCTCTTCAATTGGATCTTCTACTATATCGCTTTCTTCTTTGCTCTTTAAGGCAATCGTCTTCTTCTTTGGTTCGGAGTTGTTGCGTTCCTCCTTTGCTTTTAGCTCAAGCTCATATGTCATCAAGTTTCCAATCAACTCCTCCATACTTAGTTTACTCAGATCTTTCGATTCTTGTATTTCCGTGACTTTTGCCTCAAAGTTCATCGGTGAAACTCGTAGCACCTTCCTCACAAGCTCTACCTCAGTAAATACCTTCCCAAGCGCTCTAGCGTTGTATACCAAAGTTAAAAGCGTCCAAACATGTACTTTATGCTCTCGTCTTTGTCCATCACAAAGTTCTCGTATTCATTGCTGAATAGGGCTAGACGAGACTCCTTGACTTGAGAAGTTCCTTCGTGTGTCACCTCCAAAGTGTGCCAAATTTCCTGTGCTGTTGCACAATGAGAAATTCTATTAAATTCATTTTTATCAAGAGCACAGATCAAAGCATTCATGGCTTTAGCATTTGTAGTTTTTAATCTCTTATTGTTAGCATCCCACCTATACTTAGGTTTAGGAATCTCAGTATCACCAACAGTTATAGTGGGAGGTTTATAGCCAGTTTCAATAATATCCCAAACATCATAATCAACAGAACTAAGATATATACCCATCCTAACTTTCCAATAAGCATAATCATTCCCGTTAAACATGGGTGGCCTAGCAATAGATTGCCCCTCAGAAAAAGCATTATTTGATGAATTCATGACTCTAGAGTTAAATAAAAATACCAGGCTCTGATACCACTTGAAGGATCTAGAATAACCCTAGAGGGGGGGGGTGAATAGGGTTATAGCAAATTTTCTTGAATTAAGCACAGAAATAAACTGCAAAAATAAATATGCTGAAAAGTAAATCACACACAAAATTTACCCAGCTTCGGCAACCCCTGCCTACTGCTGCATTTCCAGATTTCTATTAGAATTAAACAGTATCCCGCTTACAAACACTCTACTAGACTCGCAAACCTTTATTCCCCTCACAAACACTCTACTAGACTCGCACACCCTGCTCCGCCTATAGAGTTTCGTTTACTCGCAAACTCTGCTCCCGCCTATAAAGTTTTGCAAACTCGCACACCCTGCTCACTGAACTAATTCTAACTAGACAATCTGACACTACCTACAACCTAGGTGGTGATTTACCAATTCTTTGGTTCGAAAAGTAAAAACAACAATTAAAAAACAATTAAACCCAAAACCCTTATTTTTAAAACTAAGTCCTAATTAAAATTATTAGAGCCGGCCCAAAACAAATGCGTCCCCCTTCTTCCTTTATCGGTTTCCAGTGATCTTGATAATGGCTGCTGTTGTTCTTCTCGTTCCTCCAGATTAAAATTAGGGCTTTCGTCCTTGCGCTCTTTGTTCCAAATTAGGGCTTTTGCGAAGCTCCGATACTAATTCGATCGTTGTTGATTGTGCGCGATTTAGCCTGGCTCGATCGATTTCGTGTTGCTTTCTTCGGTTGCTTCGATGAGTTCGATTATTGCTTCGGTAAGAATTTTTGCTCTGATGCTTTTTGATTTTTGTATTCGAACTCCCTGTCTCTTGCCGCTGATGTTGAATGATTTATATAGGGTTCAATGCCCTGAATTTTCGTTCATATTTCATATACGACTTCGTCTGATAATTTATTTGAAACTGTCAATTGCTTTATCTCGGCCGTATGATTTTGATTGAATATTGAGATTTATCTTTGACTAATTCATAATCGTATGCCTTTGATTCCATGGTTGACACGGTAGAGGACTCTGACTTGGTTCGATTTCTTCATTGCCAAGGCTATCACGGCACTGTTTGATTTCGTTCTTGTTGTACTCGGCTTTGACTTGATTTTTTTTTAAAACTGTTGTTACATTTGGCTTCGGTCATTTTTGAAAATTCTTTCTTGATTTTTCTCGGCCTGTACTTGTGCATTTGCACCATTTGAGTTTGTAGCTGTCTTGTATAACTCGAACTTTGATAGTTGCTGGCTTATTTCAGTTGCTTAGTGTCTTGATGCTCGGCTTGCATCGTCACTGCCTGGTTTTAGTCTTGAATGCATCTGTGCATATTGTTGTGTCACTCTTGTAGTTATAACTGGACATGTTGGTTTAATTGTATTGTAGTTGCATTCACTCGAGTCTTGTATCACTGCATCCATTCTGTACTTACTCGGTTTCAAGCATTGTCTTCATTGCATTCATGTCTGCTGTTATGTTGGTGGCAATCTTGTGTAAGTGCTTGTGTCATCACTTGTTTGCGGTGACATTGTAGTTTGCATTGAGCATTTTGCATGCTTGTAACTTTGGTTTTACACTGCTTCGTCATGTTGCATACACTCCATAATATTATTGATACTTGGTTCAATCTAGTCTGGTTGAAGTTATT
The DNA here is from genome assembly GCA_030765085.1 of Allium cepa. Classification (NCBI taxonomy): domain Eukaryota; kingdom Viridiplantae; phylum Streptophyta; class Magnoliopsida; order Asparagales; family Amaryllidaceae; genus Allium; species Allium cepa. The sequence continues at coordinate 69,828,902 of CM060935.1, forward strand.
TTGAACATGGTAATTGTATTGGACATTACTTGAAGTTGTAGCTTGCACTTTTTGTTGTTTCCAGTTGCACTTGGTCATTTTGTATCTGCATCCTCAGTTGAGTAATTTTCACTGTCTTCTGTTCACTTGAGACTGGTGTATTGATTTGGGCTTGTAGTTGAAGTTGGCATGTATATGTATACTAGTTATTGCCAGTTGCCTCTAGTTTTGTTGGTCTTGCCTTGTATCACAACATACTGCACATTCCTCCTGTAGCATGCATATAGCCATACTTCTGATGCACTTGATCATTCAAGCCTTTGTGCTTTGGTGCTGTCTTGAATTTGTGCAGTCTTTCGCACATGTTGACTTTTAGTTGAACTTGTGCATTATACTTGAGTTGAATCCAGCTTGTCGCTCGGATTTGACATTGTGCTGAAGTTTGTGACATTATTTTATCGCACTTGAGTTGAATCTGATAATTTGGGTTTGACCTGTGCTCACCTGTCCCTGTAATTTTATCAAGTGTATATATCGGTGTGCACGGCCTTGTGACACATACACTGATACACTGTGTATGTCACAAGTTGTTCGTGTATGATGAATTCAAATTTAAATGATGACGAACAACCCAAATAACTGAGGCAAATATTATTTTCAAAATTCACATTTTATTTTATATTGCAAAAATATTTCTTTTTCAATTTTACTGCGTTAGTGAATATTTTTGCAGATTGCTCAGATGCTGCATTCAAACTGGAATGCAGTTGAAGATAAACTACGAGTGTGAGTGATATGTAGTGAGGAAAAACTGTAAATATGAAATGTGATGTAATGTAATCAAAGTTGTATAGTTATAATGAGAGATTGAATTTGTACTATTCAAGATTGTAATAAATATTTGTTTGAATAAAATTTCTATCTGAATTCAAATTCTGTGTAACTTATTCTGTTTGAATTCAAATTCTGTGTAATTTGTTTTATTCAACAAATATTTATTTAATCTATGAAAAACAAAATAGTACATTACCAAATACATTTAAATGAATGTATATATGTTTGGTATCATCAAACAAAAATCATATAAGCGCCAAGCGCATATTCAACACATCGGACTTGCAATTCGGAGGCGTTCTTCTTAGATTCTAATTTCGCCGTGATTTGCTACAATAGAAAGGAGGTCGGTTTATTTGAATTCTAATGTTTGGAGTTGTGCCATATGAATTCGAACGTCTTTTAGAAAAAGAAAAATCTATAATGATGGGTATTGGGAATATTAAGCGTTTTGGATGTTATTTTGGGCTGGTAATATCTAGGGGTTTTGGTTAGACCCGTCAAAATGACCATCCAATTAACCCAACCCATATACCCTACTTGTAAATTGGTTGGATCAACCCATTTATGAATTTTATTGCATGGGTTTGGTTGACATATTTTAAAAAAAATTATAAATGGACAACCCATTTACCCATTTATTAAACTTAAAATTCAAAAATATAAATTTGAAAATAACAATTTTGAAATTTTGATTTTTTTTTTGCTTGGATATTTCATATTGTGAACGCACACTATAGTACTCCATAGTGATTAACAGTTGTATATAGAAAATAACATGTTACATTTCTATATTTGAACATCGCCTAGGCAGAAACCGCTATTTTTTTGTTCAAACTGCAATAACTTCTTCATACTAACTCAAAATCAGGCGAAACTTCGATCGATGAAATCCGACCTGAATTATGAATAAAACGGAACACTCGAACACTTCATCTTGTGAACACACACCGTAATTCTCCATGGTGACTAATAGTTGTACTTAGAATAACACGTTGTCCCCATATTTGAACTTCACCTAAGCAGAAGCCGCTATTTTTTTTGTTAAGACTGCAGTAAATTTTACGTCCTAACTCGGAATCATGCGAGTCTTTGACCGATGAACTTCCATCTAAATTAAGGACAATATGGAACACTCAGATACTTCATCTTGCAAATGTGCATCGTAATTCTTTATGGTGACTAACAGCTGTACTTAAAAACGTAAACCGTTGTCTTCGTGGTGACTAACCGTTGTACTTAAAAAATAACATGCTACATTTTCATATTTGAACATCGCCTAGGCAACAGCTGCTATTATTTGTTCGGACTGCAATAATTTCTTCATACTAACTCGGAATTAGGCGAGACTTCGACGGGTTAACTTCCACCTAAATTACAAATAAAATGGAACACTTGGATATTTCATCTTGTGAGCGCACACCGTAGTTCTATATGGCGACTACATCTCCATATTTGACCTCCGTCTAGACAGAAGTCGCTATTTTTTATTCGAACCGTATTAACTTTTTCGTGCTCACTCGAAATCATGCGAGACTTTGACCGAAGAACTCCCACCTAAATTATAAACAATATAAAACACTTAGATACTTTATCTTATGAGCGCACACCATAGTTCTCTACGGTGACTAACAATTGACTTAGAAAACAACAGGATACATCTCGATATTTGAACTTCGCTTATGCAGAAGCCGCTATTATTTTGTTCAGACTGCAATGACTTCTTCGTACTAGCTCAGAATCAGGCGAGACTTTGACTGATGAACTCCCATTTAAATTATGGACAATATGGAACACTTAGATACTTCATGTAGGGAACGCACACTGTAGTTCTCCGTGGCAACTAACGATTGTACTTAGAAAACAACATGTTGCATCCCGATATTTGAACTTCGCCTAGGCAGAAGCTACTATTTTTCTTATTCACACCGCAGTAACTTCGTCATACTAACTCAGAATTAAACGAGACTTTGACAGATGTACTCCCACCTAAATTACGGACAATATGAAACACTCAAATGCTTCATTTTATGACTGCATGTTGTAGTTTCCATGGTGACCAACAGTTGCACTCAGCAAATAATAGACTACATCTTAATATTTGAATTTTGATAATAGATTAAGGGTCCGTTTGGTTTCATTTTGTATTTTGAGTTTTCTGTTTCCAACTTGCACAAAGAAATAGCAAAAAATAAGAGAAGAAAATTTATAATTGTTAGCCATTGCGACGACCAACGGACAACGAATGAATTAGATTGTTCTCCATGCTTTTGTTATCTCTCAAAACATGAAAAACAAAATAAACTTGTTTTCTATTTTACATGTTAATTTCATTTTTCAAAATTGTTTGTTTTTCAACTATATACAACGGACACGCTTTTGTATAGAAGAAAACATAAAATTACGACAAGCCAAACAAGACCTAAAATTTTGCAAATTTTGATTTTTCAAAACATAAAAATAAAAATTATTTTATATATGTTTGTTTTTTATTGGTCAAACCAAATTTAAATCTTTAAATGTGTTCAATCGTTTCTGCTGCAGTTTCAACCAAAAATGGTTCAATGGGTAGGGTTCGTTTCGCTCATGAAATCACGGGTTAAGTCGGATTTATTCATTTAATAAACGACTCTAATGGGTTGGATATTTTTTTGTTTAAATTTGTTGGGTTAATTTTCAACCCAACCCAATCCAGTTGATACCCCAGTTTGATGGTGCTAAGAACATCTATTAACGCATATTATAATAGCATTGATTGGGCGTGGAAAAAAAGAAAAAGCGAGGAATTCTCCTCGTTTTTTAAGTCCGAATTTATAACGGCAAATTGAAAACCATTTATACCATCGGCGGTTTTTAGATTGTCGTTTAAGCAAAAATGGTTTTAAAAAAACCGGCTAACTATGTAAAATTACAAAAGTGGGGGTTTCAGACCCATTTACTGAAAACATTTCCTTCGACTCCAATGGGGAAGTGGGTGGAATAAATGCCTTTATTTCTAATCCCCAGCCTAAAAAGGCCTCTGAGATGCTCTAGCAGCAGACTTACTTTATCCGGCACTCTCTTCCAGATCCGAGTGCTCTGATTTTCATCTCCAACCCAGACGTTCCCAAAACCCAAATGGATCTGAATCCCACCTCCTCCACTTCCCAGTCCGAATCCGAATCAATCGATGCCCTAGCCCAGAAGATCCAAGAAACTCTTGCCGTAAGCAGCCAATCTCAAATCCAACCCGTTCAGCATAGATTCTGGGAAACTCAACCCATCAACCAATTCAAAGACCTACATAATCCTAACCTCCCCGAAGGCGAAATCGAACCCCCTACTCCCCTCTCCGAAGTCAAAGCCGACCCGTACAACCTTCCTTTAGCCTACGAATGGACCACTTGCGACATGCTCGACGACACCACCTGCCTCGAGGTATACAATCTCTTAACTAATCACTACGTCGAGGATGACGATAACATGTTTCGTTTTAATTACTCCAAAGAGTTCCTCAACTGGGCGCTTCACCCTCCAAATTACTTCAAAAGCTGGCATATCGGTGTTAGGGTTAAGAGCAACAAGAAATTGGTCGCCTTTATCACAGGTGTGCCCGCTAGAATTAGGGTTAGAGGCCAGGTGGTGAGGATGGCTGAAGTCAATTTCTTGTGCGTTCACAAGAAATTAAGGGACAAGAGGCTTGCACCAGTCCTGATTAAGGAGGTCACGAGAAGGGTGCATTTGGAAGATATTTGGCAGGCGGCTTACACGGCAGGGGTAGTTTTGCCAACCCCAATTACAAGTTGTAGGTATTGGCATAGGTCATTGAATCCCAAGAAGTTGATTGATATTGGATTTTCAAGGTTAGGGCCAAGGATGACTATGAGTCGAACTATAAAACTTTATAAGCTTCCAGAAGAGACAACTACTCCTGGATTTAGGAAGATGGAGTTAAGGGATGTGAAGGAAGTTACACAGTTGCTGAGGGCATATTTGGCCCAATTTGTGGTTGCACCAGATTTTGATGAGGATGATGTCTTGCATTGGCTTTTGCCAGTGGAGGACGTGGTTGATAGTTATGTGGTAGAGGATTTGAAGACGAGGGAGATCACTGATTTTTGTAGCTTTTATACTTTACCATCTTCAATTCTGAATAATCAAAATTATTCAGTACTGAAAGCGGCTTACTCTTACTATAATGTGAGTACAAAGACGCCTTTGCTTGAGCTTATGAATGATGCACTAACTGTTGCGAAGAAGAAGGGTTTTGATGTGTTTAATGCGCTCGATGTGATGCATAATGAGGAGTTTTTGAAAGAACTTAAGTTTGGACCTGGGGATGGGCAGCTGCATTATTATCTATATAACTATAGGATTAGAAATGTTTTGCTGCCTTCAGAGCTTGGATTAGTGCTTCTTTAAGTTGTTACATGAGAACAAGTGGTAACGTTTTTGTTTGTTGTTGGTTTTATCTACTTCTTTATGTTTGCTTGGATTTTTTGCTACTATGGTGTTCTACATTTGTGGTGAAATTGATGGTTAATGCACGAGAACCCTAAATATCTTTAATATTTGAATTGAGCTCTTCTTGTGTTAACTTGTGATAATAATCTTGCTTTTTTACATGATTTCTTTCACTGCATAATCTTAATACTTCGGATCAAATTATATACATCAATCCATGTTTTTGGTCAATGTAGTTGGGCATATCTTATGTGGTGTTGTTATTCTTTAATTTCATATTCTATGATGCTCTTTATGCTCCATTTTCTTGCTTATCATTCTAGTGTTCTTTGTGTAATTGTCTTCATATCATATATCGTATGCGCAGGCGCATGCAAATTGCAGTAATAGCTGAGTATTATGATACACTACACACAATGAGCTTGTACAAAAGCCCTTCATATGCTGTAGCTTGCTGACTTTGCACTATTACTCGTCTTACAAGTTGGCTTAGCAAGTTATACATGTTTCATGTTCAGTAAGGTTCCAACTTTAACATTTATCAAGCTACTATTTAGTTGCAGTCTCCAATCTCTGTCATATACAATAACATGGTACTGAAAATCATGCTTCAGGGTATGTATAGAGAAGAAGCATGTAACATTGCTACATTGATAGCAGGTTATGAAGAAATTATTTTTGAATCTGAGCTTCCCTTTCTTGTATAAAGAATAAGATGGTGATGTCTATGTAACAGAGCTAACATTGACATTGTGAATACGAAAATAGACTTGGCGGAAGTTGCAATGTAAAATTCTACACAATGCCGGTCAGCCGTAGCAATAAACTTGCAGCAGGTGTCATAGACTGAACAATTTACATCGAGTAACTTAAATCATCCTAATTTACAATTGACCTAAAAAGAATATATATACATAAGGCCGGCTATTTGGACACAAGTTTGATGACACATAAGATCTGGACCAAAGAGTAATCCAGTGGTAGAGATTCATTGTGTCGTCAAAATTCTATTCATATATATTTATATATATATTTACACACACACACATACATATACATACATATACATACATACATATACACACACACATGGAGTACAATTGAGTTAAAAAGAATATACTTGCATAGAGCAATGCTCAACAACACCCAATTTACACCCCACATTCTCATTTAAATAATACTACTTTTTCTCACATTCCATTAACTCGATTGTTTGAATGAGGGTGTGGTGGAAACCAGAGGGTCGGAACGGGTGCTAAAAAATGATTGAGCGCTGCTATATATATATATATATATAATAGAAGTCTTTGTATGCACCATTTTGTAGTCTTTTAATACCATTTACAGGAATAGAGTTACTTTATTTCTACAGTGACAAGGCATATATTCAGAGTTGGGAAATAAATGCGTGGTTACAGAATTAACTAGTTTCACTTTTGTGGTGTTAGTTTAGAATTAGGTCCATATCTGACCCATCTTCACCTGTAGTACAATGCAATCTTCAGGTTATCGGTAACCATAATTTTCTGGTACTCCCCCAATTTTTGAATGGCTACGATAAACATATTAAGTCTGTAGTTTATTGGAAAAAACATAGATATAAACATCCGTATCATAACTTGATGCGACCCTCCTTGAATTAGTCATGTGTACTAAAAAAACAAAGGAAGTTTTTATTGAAAAAATAAAATAAAATAAATATGTTTTGTTTTTAGTACATGTGGTTTTAGTTCAAGGGATGTTGCGTCAAAATTTTAATACAATTTATGTATTAAAGTATTTCTACGTTTATTTGGTTCAACTTGCGTGATTAAAGAAAAAGAAAAAAAAGGTGACCAAGTAGTTTCAATTATTCAATGCAGCATTCCACTTTTCTTTCCCAACTCAAATAAAAGAACAGCTATTATCCAAACCCAATAAATCAAGGACCATTAACTAGGATTTATACATTTTTGAAGGTGATTGACTTATACCCAAAACAAATACTATGTTATAATATGTATGTATTGTTGAATGTAAATTTGAAAACATACTATTATCTTCACAAAAATCACTTATATATGCACATTGACATATACATGAATTTACTCTCCATCTGCTTTTGGCCAAAAAAAGAAAAAGAAAGAAAAAGTTATTTTCTAGATAAATTATTCTATATTTTTACATATAATCTATGAAGAATGAACAATATGGGAATGTACCTTAGCTATCACTTTACTAAACTTCTTAACGTTTAACCGCACATTCTGCGACTGAAGATATATCCTTTTAGTTTCCGACCACCCCTTGCTCGTAATAGCGTCTGGATTCCTAATAACAGGATTCTTGTGATCATATTTCCGATACAGAGAACTTTCGCTTGGGTTTATCTTATACCCAATGTAATGCAGCCCTAGTCTTTTTGCAGGCACACCGTAGTATTCTTCAGCAGCCCAATCTAGCCCTAGAGGAACAATTTGTACCACTGTTTTGCCTTGCCCCATGAATAGAAAATGTGTCATTGCTGCACCATGTACTGCCATCATAGCATCAGAAGAGTTCAAAGCGTCGTATATTTCTGAAAGCGGCGTAGTTCTTCTAGGGTTTAATATTTGCACTTGAAAGCCTGTTCTTTCGCATACTTTAACTATTTCTTTCAGGTTCTGAATCACCCTTGATTTGTTCCTAACAAATATTGCCAGTTTTGGTTTTGGTGTTAAATTCTGCAGGACTGGAGCACCGAATCCCTGATCCAGCAGCTTCTGGAAGTGATGGATTGTCTTGCCTGAACCCATGAGCTTTGGATTGATAGCAAGCTCACCGTGAATTTTCAACCCTACGATCATTTCAGGAAAGCAGTGGACCCTTGGATCGTTTGAGAAGTCGACCATCTTGTACTTTGACAACTTATTAACAACGTTGATGAATTTGGTCTTCCACCATGAATGATACTCCAGCACAACGAACACTACTTCACCTTTGAACCTCTCTGCCGTTATATATAACGGGATCAGCCCATCGTTGAATTCGTGGTACACGTTGCCTGTGTATCCACCTGTTGAAAACATTATTGCAGGTACTCTGTGTCGAACATCGCATTTGTTCGTTGAATCATTGTGGGTTTTACTTAGTGTGATTTCATCGATCGTGCTCATTACTGATGTCTCCCATTTTCTTGTGTAGGGTCTGATTTTTTCAGTTTTGGCAGTGTCATCTTCTGTGGTATGAAGAAAAATGGTGTTCGATTTGGAATTGGTTCTGATATCACCTTTCAGGTAGCATGTGTCTGTTCTTTTGTGGCTTCTATCGCAGCATAGTACCTCTTCTGAACTTGATAACCCATCGATGTGCTCAGAACAAGGTATGTTCTTTCTTGAAGATACAAAATCTGTATTGATATTAAACATTAGTATCAAGAAAAAATGATAAAGAAAAGAAAAAAGATTGTAGTAGTGTATGGTTTACATGCATCTTTGAATGTTTTAGCCATAGTAGGAGGAGGAGATGAAATTGCTAGTCTTGAAACAGAACATAGAGAAGAAACCAGCAATGAGAAGAGCAGAAGGAAACGGAGAAAATGATATTGCTTCGATTCTACTTCGAACTGCATAGAGTTTTTGGATTGCTGAAGTAAAGATTTCATTTGAGGTTGATGATGAAGCACCATATTCTTTCAAAGCATCTTCTGGTTCTATGTTTAGGTATTCGATGAGGAGGTATGAACTATAACGTTTTAATATTTGCTGTTTGGAATTAAGTTTAGAAAATAAAATATATGGCCATATTTCTTGCACTGAAATCAACTTCCTAACAACCATTGTCAACTAATTTTTTTAATAAAATAATATGTCACCTTTTCTGGTTTGCTGTACTTACCAGCATATATAATTTATTTGCTACCAATAATTATCTCAGCAATAAAATTGGATCAATTTATTCTTCCAACTCATTTAAAATAGCCAACCTAGTATACTTATGTTTAGAAAGTCATAAGGAAATTTTCACAAAGTAACAAAATGTTACAGATATAATTTTACAGAAGTTTGAATCATTTAAAAACCACTAACTACTTCAATATTACATTTTCAATCTGAGGTTAAGATAAATATGTATTCATGATTTTGAAAGTGTTAGAAGATGGGAAAAAATGCAAATATTTATGGACATGATATTGGCAGCAGATATGTCATATCTAACCTCCGGTCTAACCCCTGTTTTTTTTAATCGATTTCGAAAATTTGAAGACAAAAGAAGTCAAAAAGGTTAGGTTTGGTTATGTATTTTATGAAAAAAAGAGTTGTGGGTTATGCATGCAGAATGTTTGTAATTTGAGAAATTTCTTGAATACCTGGACTACTAAATTTTGCTGATGAATTGTTTACTTGGAGAATTGTTTATGTCTATACTGTTTATGTATTAAGTATTGGTTGTTAAATACAAATCAAATTGGGATTATAAAGAAACAGTGATGTGCATATCTGTACATGCAACTGCTAATTACTCTGTAATTAAAGCAGGTATTTGGCCTTTGTATCTGTAATTTGCACATGGTTTCATGATCCTGCCAATATTTTTTACGCCGTGGTTTATTATTAAAGTCAATTGACTTGATACAATGAGTTATAATTTCAAAACGAGAAATTCCAGCTTGCATCTGGGCTCGGTTCTCATAAGATCATGCACATTCATTTGATCCACACAAATAGCACCGTTCATGATTCATCACTTAATGGCTTTGATTTGGTTAGACACAAATGAATACAAGCGATCTTTTGGAGGGGTACAAATCAGCTCGATCCAAATCATGGTGTCCGCCGTGTATCCAACCATTTAACACATGACACATATTTTTCAAATAAACTACTTAGACAAATATAAAGTGGAATTATTTGTAAAATTTAAAGCATTTTGATTGTTTAGGCACAACAGGACATCATAAGTTAGGTCCGTTGGATGAGTACAACAAAATCAATCTTGACCTTTCGCATTCTTTATTATTAATGAGGAAATGTTTTTATTTATGAAATATTTATATGTATTATGATTGATGGGCTCATAAGAGGGAGGGAGGGAAGAATTGTACGTTTATTTTTATTATCTTCTTTCTATCTTTCTAGAATAAAATATAAATTTTATAGAAAACAAAACTCATCTTCTTCATCTTTTTCTCGACACAATTTCCTTTGAAATAAAATCAATATTACAAATATATTCAAAAATCTAGATAGTAACTTCTGTAAATATTCAAAATTTTCAACTTTGAGTGCGCAAGTTTGATTAATCGTTGTGTTAACAATGAGAAGCAGATGACAATTATCGATTGCACCATAGTCGCGTCAAACGCTTTCAAGGCAGTGGCCTCATTCACAACATAACTCATATCATTTGCTTTTTCCATTGTTTCTACCCAACAATTCTCACAATTGAAAGCGAAATTTAATCCATCTTTCACGAGAATTAGACTGTTTGGATTTTGGAGCAAAGATTGGATTACTATGATGATTAATGCATTTAGAGAAGAAAAGCAAGGATTGAGCAACGTTGAATTGAATATGTGATTTTGAAAACATTAACAAGTAAGAAATATAGTGAACGTTAAGGTATGTTTCAAAATTCTCTCTACTTTTATTTGAATCATTTTAAAGTGGCAATAACCCCATTAGTTGAAAGGTTTAAGAATGTAAAGTGGTTTAAAAACTGATTTTGGTTGGTGCTATATGTAGCTATAGCGAAGTAAATTTGAATATGCTATGGTGACCCATTGTTGAAATATAAATTCGTGATAAATATAATTGTTTTTGTGTAATGACCTCTTTTTTTTTCCACAATCTTAAGTAATTGAAAATGATTTTATTATATAGTATTTATAGGGACAAATATAGAATTATATGTTCAATGAATTTATGTTTGTCCATTTTCAATAGTAAAATTTTATTAATTTTTATGTAAGCTGTTAATTTAAGATATAAGCATTTATTGAAAGTTAACAGCATTAAAAATAAATTCGGTATGTAAATAAATAAATGCTGAAATTAGTGTATAAGTGTTTCAAAGTATTAATTACTATTAATACACGGAGATGTTTAGCTATTAGCAGTTTTGTCACGCATATGAATACCTCTGTTTAGAATGATATGTACAATTTATTGTCAAAATTTGTAATCTGAATAAATGATTTAGTCATTGATTATATTTATATAATATTATCAGACAAGGAAGAAAATGAAACTTTTGTAACGAATAACACATTTATTCCTTCGGTATGTTATATAAGAATATGATAATATAAAACCATTGTTTTCCTTCTTAAATTTCGTTCTCCACTCATTACGTAGTTTTAAAATTATAATAACCGATCCGTTAGGCATGTGGACTTATGCAATTAAAAATATGAGCAACTTTATTATATTGTACAATAATGGTTGCAGAGGTAGACAAAAATAATAACTCTAAAGGCTCTAATTCCCACCAATGAGCTTCCTTTGAAATTAAAAAGTTACAAAATTAGAGAATGAAAGTTATCCGGATTATAAATTTGTAAAATAATAATAATAAATGAAGATATAACTCCATAAAGAATAGGAGTGATGTAATGGAGCAAGCAATGAATATTTTCATATTTTTCATCCTTAAGCTTGATATACAATTCATCAAACACAAAATGTATACTATCAAAATTATTAAAATATAAACTTCTGAGAATTATCACCAACCATTAGAGGAAAGGACTATGATATCTATGAATTCCTTTTTGAACTAAAAGTACATAATTTATTTTGATATATACCAAAAGCACCAAGTAGCGAACCTAGGATAATAATATTACAGCAGTAGTAGCGGAGAATACAAAAACGGTAGAATTCATATACAACTAATTCACACCCACATCATCTTTTAAGGATACTTCAAAAAGCTTCACTTAGATTTTTTTTTCCTATTATTTTTTTTAGTATTATCTAGACAAAAGATTAGTGAATATATGAGTCAACAATATGTGCATTTGATATCCACGATGAAATGTTTGCTATGAATATATGTCACGATTTTAATTCATATATCGTATATAAGGATAAAACAGATCAGAATATCAATTGAGGAGGCAATGATCCAAATAACAGTCATAAAAAATATCTATCAATAATATAAAATGGAAATCAAAACATCACACAAAGATATCCAATTTACAAAAAAAGGCATTTTAATCCGAAGTGCAGTTCATTTTCAACAGGCCCATTTCAATTTTTTCTTATAAAGGAGAGAAGATTCATTTAATCTAAAATCAAACAAATAAACTACATATCACAGTATATGATATGAATCTAATCGTATAAACAACATTATAAATCACAATAATTAAGTGAAAATAGAACATGAAACCGAATAAATTGAAAAGAAATGGATCTCTAATCCAACGTTATTCCTGTCAAATCGCACTCCTCTGCCGCGTTTATATTTTTACATGCCATGGGTAGAGATTAGGCCAAAACTGGAAGTTTAAAGAAGAAATTTGGCAATTGAAAAGAAAATAAAATGTTCAAAAATAGGAAATGTGGAGTGATTTTCGGTTGTGGAAACGTGAACTGAAGGACTGTAAAAAATATCTATTCTATATCTAAAGACATCAAAGGCTATATGCATTTTTGATTTATACCAAAAGCACCAAGTAGCGAACCCAAGATAATAATATTACAGTAGTAGTAGCGAAGAATACAAAAACATTAGAATTCATGTACAACTAATTCACACCCACATCATCCTTCAAGGTCACTTTAAAAAGCTTCACTTGAATTTTTTTTCCTATTATTTTTTTAGTATTAACTAGACAAAAGCTTAGTGAATATATGGGTCAACAATATGTGCATTCGATATCAAGATGTAATGTTTGCTATGAATATATGTCATGATTTTAATTCATATATTGTATACAAGGATTAAACAGATATTAACATCAATTGAGGAGGCAATGATCCAAATAACAGCCACAAAAAATATCTATCAATAATATAAAATAGAAATTAGAACATCACACAAAAATATCCAATTTACAGTATAGAGGCATTTTAATCTGAAGTGCAATTCATTTTCAATGGGTCCATTTTAATTTTTTCTTATAAAGGAGCAAAGATTCATTTAATCTAAAATCAAACAAATAAATTACATATCACAGTATATGATATGAATCTAGTCGTACATAAAAAACATAATAGGTTACAATAATTAAGTGAAAACAAAACATGAAACCTGATAAATCGGAAAGAAATGGATCACCAATCCAACGTCTTTCCTGTCAAACCGCACTCTGCCGCGTTCATATTTTTACATGCCATAGGTAGAGGTTAGGCCAAAGCTGGAAGTTTAAAGAAAAATTAGGCAACTAAAAAGAAAATAAAATGTCCAAAAATAAGAAGGTAAATTCTATTCCAACACAGATAATTACTTGGTAGCCTCCTCTAAAATAAATAAAATTTAAAAGACTAAAATACCCTTTGAAATCTATGTGCTTTCTTTCTTCTCAATTCCATTATCTTCTTACGTCGGCTTTTTGCTGTTTAAACCACCGCTTCTTCAAAACCCTAGTTTCTAAACCAGTGAACTAAGTTATTTTTACAGACTTTTTTAATTGTAGTTCTAAAGAAAATATGAATTGGATTTCTAAATCAGAGAAGAAAAAATTCAATTTTTTACTACTAAGTTATTTTTTGGGTTTACAAACTTTACTAAGAAAAAATTCAATTTTTCACTACTAAGTTTCTAAATCAGTGAAGAAAAAAAATTTAAACTCTAGTTTGTAAATCAGTGAAGCAAAAAAAATTCAATTTTCACGTTGTGCGTGATGGGAAGGGTAGTTCTGTAAATGGTAGGGGGCTACTAAGTTATTTTTTGGGTTTACGGACATTTTTATTTTCGGGGGGCTACTGAGTAAATACTTGGGTTGAAATAGAATTTGCCAAATAAGAAATGTGGAGTGATTTTCGGTAATGGAAACGTGAACTGAAGGACTGTAAAAAATATCCATTCTTTATCTAAAAACATCAGAGGCTATATGTGTAATTTCAAAAGCTTCGAAATAGGGTATTCCCACTATATATAGATTAAGACTACTTAAATTTGATGATTGGAGTTAAAACAACATTTATGGATCATAAATATTTTGTCAATTGACCTTCCTTTTGCTTGACCATTTATTATGTTTTCTCACAATAATATTTAAGTTCCAAAATGAAAGATGTGAAGTATTTTAAACACATTTAAAAATAAAATAATAACCATTTATTTTTGAAATGAAGTTATCGTATAAATTGGTTATTATCTACAAACATGAATGTGAGTAAACAACTCATAAGCATATCGAACTTCAAAATTTAATTTGGAGATTGCATTGAATTTACATATGACAATTGCATTAATTGTTTCCATTAAGAATTTTATGAGCATTAAATCATAAAATTGATTTATGATTTATTTGTAGAAGCAAATTATGAGCATTTAATAATTTATCTAATATTTAAATGGAAAATGAATTTGAATGACATCGTGATGCAATAATTTTGGAACTTACTACTGAGATTTTATGTTTACAAACTTATAGAGTTGGATTTATTCTTATGTTGTGCAAAAAAAAAACACAAGTCTATTGACTTTTAAATGTAAAGATTGTTTTTAGAATATCAAATTTATCATAAGTCTATTTTGCGAAATGATTATTGTTGCTATTATTGTTAAAGTTAATAAGATATTTGTATATAAAATTCCATAGTAGAATACATACTAATATTTTATATTTGGTTAAATTTTGAGAATGGAGAAATTATGAATGTCATATACACATATTGGTTATGAAAATGTTAATAAAAGATGAGAAAGAATACTACTATCTTAATGGCATGAGTATATTTTCGAATTTGATTACATTTAATGTTAAATGTATCCTTGCTTTCTATCCGTGTATGTACTTGACAACACAATTTAAAATTATCTATATTTCAAAAGGGTTTGAAACACCGTCACTTTGCCGATTGAAGAAATAATGAAATAAGTTATGCATTACAATATAGCAATGATACAGTGTACTCAAAACTTATATGGTAGCAAATTATGAGATGAGTTTGTCTTCGAAATTAAATAAAATGATTGATATTGTAAGTAAGGGAGAGATATTTACGAGGGATTTCTACAAATCAAAGGGAATAAGTAATTGTTTGAGTATCATAAAATATTTTTAAATGAGATATTAATACTTGTAAGCAGACATACTCATATGATCTTGAATATAAAAAATTATAATTTTGATCGATGTGTGAGCTTAAGAAAAATTGCATGTTTTGAGAATATTTATTTAGCTTACCAATATAAGTTGGCGGATATAATGTTTATAAACACACGGAAAATATTTAATTTGAAATACATGTATGAACTCAAATTTAATTATATGTATCTAGATTAGAAAATATTTGTGTTAACTGTGTGTGTAGAGAGAGACAAAAAAGAAGTTTTATGTGTTCTAGATTGATATGATTTTTCCTCTATATAAATATTATTGATAGACCTTGTGTTTGACATATCACACTGTATAAGTGCATACTTTATGATTTTATGTATGCATGATAGAAGGATGATATGAGTTGAATTGAGTATTGCATTAATGCATGTTGGTATTGTTTGATCATTGCCACCAGTTTTGTGTTGATATTTGTTTGAATGTATGAAAATAAAAAAAATGTTAAAATTATATTGAATGTAATTTAAAATTATATTGAATGTAATTGGTGATATAAAATTGAATATACTGATTTTCGTAAGGTAGATTCTATGTGAGAGAAACTACTTTGTTAGATTATTTTATACTCAGAATGGTTCCTCATAAAAAACCAAAAATAACTATTGTTGGATTATGAAAAGATGTTCTCCAAACTATAATTTTATAAAGTGTGGGGTACCTAGCTAAAATGGGTCTATGGTGATTTGGTAAAATCAACAACGAACATTAGGTTTTTGATTATGAGTTCCTTCTTTCCCTTCTAATATAATACTACAAATTTATAAGAGGCTAGGTGAGAAAATTGAAAATATTTTTAACTTGATCTCACTACAATGAGAAAATCTTCGAAAGATTTGATTATTTTAGTGTGACATCTATGTTAGCTCTTTATGGCTCTTGCATATATAAGACTAAATAACATAATTTTGCAAAGGATGAATGTGTTAAAATTGGAGTAAGCATCTTGTTTCTTCTGAATTGTAAACATACTATTACTTATAATGTGAGAAAATACATTCATAATCCTACCGATGAACATTGGAATTTCTATAGGAATATACAATGGAAAGAGAAGGCACATCTATTTTGAACCTAAAGCGATCGAGAAATTGGTAAAAGGATTGATCTTAAGAACACATGTAAGGTCGGAGAGAAACTTATTGGAGCCGCTTACTAAATGATTGCCAAAGATTTTAGTCCTTTAGTCTTCAAGAGAAATGTGACCCAAGCTTAGAGTGGGGGAAAATGTGATGAATACGGTCAAACAATGAAACATGATTATTCTGTCCATTAATATTATTGTGTTTATGAGTTTGATAGCTTATATATAATCTATAACCAATTATTGGAGGTACTTTTGAGACATGCCTGATGTATTTTTCTATTTTATATGATTTTAAGCTTCTTTACATATTTATAATTCATAACCAATTATTGTTGGTTCTTTTGAGATGTACTTAATGGATTTTTTTCATTTGATTGATTTTAAGCTTCTTTACTTTTATATAATCCAAAACCATTTTTTTGTGGAGCTTTTAAAATGCACTTGAATGATTTTGCTATTTGATATGAATTTAAGCTTCATTACTTTTGTATAATCCATAACCAATTTTTGTAGTGCTTTTGAGATGCACTTGGTGGATTTTTCTATTTGATATGATTTTGAGCATCTTTACTTTTATGCAATCCATAACCAGTTTTTGGTGGTGCTTTTGAGATGCACTTGATGAATTCTACTGTTTAATAAGAGTTTGAACTTCTTTACTTTTATATATTGCATAACCATTTTTCTTTTTGCTTTTGAGATGCACTTGATGGATTCTTCTATTTAATGTAAGTCTGAATTTTTTTTTCTTTTCGTACAATCTATAACCAGTTTTTGGTGGTGCTTTTTAGATGCACTTGATGGAATCTACTATTTATTATGAGTTTGAGCTTATTTTCTTTGTATATTATGTAGTCAGTTTTTGGAGGTGCTTTTGAAACACAGTTGATGGGATATACTGATTTATTTTAGTTTGATCCTATTTGCTCTTTTCAAATCCATAACCGGCATTGGTGGTGCATTTAAGGCACACTTGATGAATTTCATTGATTTATTTGAGGCAATATCTTATTACTCGTATATGAAAGCTAGTATTGGTGGTGCTTTTGATATGCACTCGATGAGTTATGTTTATTTATTGAGATTGAGTCTTTTGCTCTCAGTGAGTCCAGAACCATAAGTGGTGGCATAGAGTGGAGCACTTGATGAATTCGCATGCTTGGGTGTGAAGTTGTGCTGTCTTTTATGGCAGACTCGAGTTCTTTAAAGCACTCATGAGTTCCCCAGGTAGGCGCACAACCTTTAAAAGCGCAAATTTATCGCAGAGTTTGTAGAATTGAAAATGTAGTACATGTTGTGAGATCTCAACTATTTTTAGTTCAAGTGAAATTCGCTACTTAGACTAAGTTGATAAAGTTAAATCTTTGTAATTCAAGAAGAAATTCACTATTTAGATTAAGTTTTGAACTCACTTCTTTATGCATCGATTCAATTATAAGAAATTAGTACTTACATATGAAACTTTCTTCTTGACTAGGGTATTTTCGTCCATCTTCTTTGATTTTTGTTTTAATTAATGGGAGTTTATTGGATAATTAAAACAAAAATCAAACTCCTTTCACTGCTTGACCTTTTGCATTCTTTATTAATGAGGAAACATTTCCATTTATGGAATACTTATTTATTGTGATTGATGGACCCAAGCGAGAGAGATTGTACGTTTATTTTTATTCTCTTCTTTCTATCTTCTTAGAATAGAATACAAAATTGAAAACAAAAGCCTTCCTTTTCATTTCTTTCTATCTATAGTTTTCTCTAAAATAAAATCAATTTTACAAATATGATCAAAATTTCTAGACAGCGACTTCTACAAATCTTCAAATCATCAACCATGAGTGCACAAATTTGAAGGATTGTTGTGTTAACCTTAGGAGTGGATGATAATTATCGATTACACCATAGTTGCATCGAATTTCGTTTTCAAAGCAGTGACCTCATCCATGACACAACTCGTATCGCTTGTTTTTTTCAATGTTCCTACCCATCAACTCACACAATGTCTAAATATTTAATGATTACGTTAATATGTAGTTGTTATCTCGAACGATTAGTCATAAGGAGCAAGAATTTTTTTCTACTCATTTTCAAAACTTATTTCATGAAATTTTCATATTGGAGTTGTGTTATCCCGCCTTTTGGCAAGGCCATGATATCATTGACTTGGCTAGAAACGGATGGTTATAAGCCTTGAGAATTAATTGTATGCAATACTATATACGATGGTCAAACAGGTCCGGACGGGGTCCCAATCAAGGTGTAATCAGTATGGACTGACAGGCATAGCCCCATGAAGCTACGTTTCAAATTTTGAGTAGATCTGAGTTCATATTTTCGAGTTACGGACAAAGCAAGGATTTATATGAATCGATCGAGAACGATCCATAAAACAGTATAAATCAGCGAAGATCGATTGGTATCTCAATATCCACAAGGCCAATTCACTTAAAACTTTCAGGCATTAATATATTGAAGGATGGAGCCTATAGAAACGATCGTAGGTCAAAACTCTCAGGTTCAAGAAATCACCGATTGTTTTATACCGATCGTTCATAAAGATCGGTGTATCTCAGCAAGCAATCCAAATACAACAAAATTGATCCATATCTCATCAACTACAACTCAGAATGACTTCTATTTTTAGTGCAAGGTCTAGAGGCATGTGGGACCTCCCACAAACGATCGCACGTCAATTAGATGCAACAAAAATGATCGGTGTAATTCTTACCGATTGCTCCAAAATAATGAGTCATGACCATCGATCAAGTGCTATCTTTGTTATTCTAGACTCCATTATAATCAAGTGCTATATTTTTTCTACTATTGTGATCAGATTCATAAGAGAGTAATAAAGTGTAATCTTCAAAGTGGATGTAAGCACATAATGTCAAATCATTATAAACCTTTGTTTCTTTGATTACCGCTTATTCTCTATTGCTTACTTATTCATTACTTAGTTTAATTTTACTTCTCTTCATTTACTTCTCTACAAAAACTTTTCTTGAGTGTTTGTGACCATTTTTTGTGCAAACATTTTGGTGCTTTCACTGAGAGCCTTGATTACTAGCTTATTAGGATCGCTTTGTTGCTACTGGATTGTATAAATCTCTCGAAGGAGATCCACAGTTCTCTTCAGGAAGTTTGCTCGTTCTACTTAGATTTGCAAAAGTCTAAGCAAACCTATCAACAATGGTGAGGAACACTAGATTTATTTCTCAAAACATGGAAGGAAATGAGAGCGCTGGTATCCAGCAAGGAATCCCGAGCAATCAACCAATGGATTGGAATGCTAAACCAGTTGAAGTCTAGAATCTAATTGATTCTATTACAAGAGCTGAATTCCAGACACTAATGAGAGAGCTAATGGATAGCTGTCGATAATTAAATCAGCAGATATATACCAATATCAACCTAATGAACCAACTTAGTCAGCAACAGCGAGGAAAAGTAGGAAGGGCCCTACCCCTTACTCGATGTCGGAGAGTTTTAGCTTATAGGATGAGTATCATAAGCATAGGCATAGGCATTATAGAACATACATATATCACGTAGAAACTTGATCCCGTCAACAGGCAGACCATCGTGGTCTGCCAAGAATGATAGATGCTAATTCCTTCTCTATAGAAAGGAACTTACCTATGCACGCTGGGATTTAAGCTAGAGCTGCTGCAGTCAATTTAGATGATGGAGTACAGTTAAATGTTGACCAAGTGCTTCCCCGGAATGAAGATGATATGAATTTATGAGATAGACATTAGGAAGATGTTGAACCAATAAGGCGTGGAACGATCCGTAGACATCGACCGAACCATTCACATGAGGTGGACCATGAACGTCGCTTGGCATCAACTATCCAAACGCCGGACTTGTCGGCTATGACCAAACAGTTAATGAAAGGCTTGACCAATAATGACTGGGAATCTTGAGAATCCATACCTCATTCACTGATAATGTCCTACACGCAAAGTATCTAAGGAGGTTCAACATGCCATCGATGCCTACCTACAAGGGATAAACCGACCATATGCAACACATCATGAGATATGAATAACTAATGGATTCCACACGAGCAGATGATGCAACCAAGTTTATATGTTTTTCCATAAATCTCTCTGAAATAGCAACGATGCGGTTTACAAGGCTACCCCCATGGTCGATCTGTAGATTTGATGATTTGGCAACAAGGTTTGTGGAGAAATTTTGAATGCACACAACTTGCCCTAAGGATGTAATGTCCCTGTCCAGCGTGATCCCAAATCCTGGAGAATCGTTGACGGTTTATTTGGAGAGATTCCATATAGCTGTTACAGAAATCAGTAATCTGAACAACCATGCAATATTGATGGCCGTAACAAGAGGGCTTGATCCAGAATTTGATTTTGGGAATTAGTTAGCTGGCAAGCCACCCGCAACGTTGGAACTCTTTTATACAAAAGCGACTCAGTAGTTGAGGAAGGAGGAATCCAGATCCTCCAAGAAGAAGAATGTTGCGGGACCAAGTGGAGAGGGAGTACAGAGTAATATTGCTATAAAGCAGTCTGATGATAGCTCTAGAAATGTTTAAGTGAATGTCTAGAAAAAACTGAATCAACACAAGAAAGGTGGATATAAGGGCCGAGAACGAAAGAGGCATTCTGGAAGAGGAAAGCCTAGCATTTCAATGTACAATACTTACACGCCACTGAATACATCCCTGGAGAACATCTACTTGTCTACATGCAATACCATGCAGTACAAGAAGCCGCCTCCAAAAGAATTAATAGAGAAGCAGAAACAAATCGAGAAATATTATTGGTTTCACAAATGCTATGGGCATAACACATATGGGCATAACACAAATGAACGGGTGCATCTCCAGGATATTATCGAAAATCTGATCCGAGAAAGGAAGTTACAGCAGTTTGTAAAAACCTCACAGGATGGCGGGTAAGGGACATTTGACCCCAACGGAGGACAAGCACCACACGGGCTAAGGAACCTGCGTGGACCGGTGTAAGATTGGTAGTTAATACAATAGTCGGAGGACCACACCTAAATGATAAAAGTTGGCATGAGATGGAGTGTTATGCTTGCCCAATTAAGCATGTGGATTTTGAATGTTGTTTAAATATGGAAAATGGAGATCCGACAAAATAGCAATGTGCAATGGCAGATGATATCTTATTTAGAAACAGAGATGCAGACAACGTGGAGGCTCCATTGATTGACCCAGTGGTCGTTTCGGCCATGATTGGCCCCGCTTTTATGATAAGGATATTGGTTGACTGTGGAAGTTCTATAAATATAATTTTCAAAAAAGCTTATGATCAGATGAGGATGGAAGTCAAGGACTTGAAACCGTTTAAAGCTCGCATTCATGGCTTTAATGGTGCTACAACTAAAGCTGTTGGTTATGTTGAATAACCTGTACAGTTGGGAGAAGATGATCGTTGGAGAGTGTGCATTCTGCATTTTGTTGTTTTGGATGTCGACTCTCATACAACGCTTTTTTGGGCCGATCAAACCTAGTTGAGTTCCGAGCTGCTCTTGCCCCATGGTGTTTTACTTTAAAATTCCTGACAGATAATGGTGTTGGAGTTGCTCATGGCGATCAGGCGACTAGACGTGCCTATTATGTAGCTAAGTTGAGGGATGCTCAATGAAAGGAGAAAGGTAAGGGTGTGGATAAGTCAGTCTGCATCCAAGCCATTGAAGATTGACAACTACTGCCCGAGCCTTGGGTCAGGCGCCATAGTCAGTTCTATAGAGATATAGACCCGAGAGATGACGAAGAGGAGCCCAAAGAATCCAAGGCTGCACCAGCTGAGATAACTATTGACATTACAGTTAGCCACGACGACCCATCACGGGTCCTAAAGGTCGGATCACAGCTCAGCCCCCGATGATGAAAAAACCTACTAGATTTCTCTAAGCGAATTTAAACGTGTATTTTTGGAATCACTCCGACATGTGTGGAATCTCGCCTGCCATTACAAGCCATGCATTGACTATCGACCCGAGGCATGTACTGGTGAAATAAAAAAGATGTGGCATGGATCTGGAAAGATCCGTCCCACTTAAGGAGGAGGTGGATAGACTCAAAGACAATGGGTTTATTCACAACATTCTTTACCCTAAATGGGTATCTATCCCTATACTTGTGAGAAATGCAAACGGGAAATGATGAACATGCGTTGACTACTCGAACTTGAGTAAGGCATGCCCAAAAGATAGATTTCCACCTCCAAGGACAACCACATGGTGGACTCAACCGCGTGATACAAATTGTTATCTTTCTTGGATGCGTACTCAGGATATAACCAAATCCTGATGCACATTCCCACACACCAGTTTCATTAACGATGTTGGATTATATTGCTATGTGGTGATGCCATTTGGACTAAAAAATGCAGGAGCAACCTATCAACACTTAGTTAATAGAATGTTTAAAGATCAGATCGAAAAAATAATGAAGGTATATGTGGATGGTATGCTCGTGAAGTCATGACAGTCTAGTGACCACATTAGAGACTTAACAGAAATGTTCGACATCCTCCGACATTACAAAATGAAGATTAAGCCTTTGAAGTATTCTTTTAGCATTACATCAGGGAAGTTCTTGGGTTTTATCGTTAATCCCCGTGGAATCGAAGCTAATCCCAAGAAGATCGATAATCGAAAATTCCAAATGCCAAAGACTACAAGTATAGAGTCTGAATGGGAAGGTTGCTGCCATAAGCCGATTTATTTCCAAAGCTACCGACAAATGCATTCCTTTCTTTAACTTGATTAGGAAAAGAAAAAGGAATTTTGAATGGACACAGGACTGTAAAAACACATTTCAAGCTTTGGTTAATCACTTGGAGAGACCACCTATCTTGTCAAAGACAGTGAATCATGAAGATTTATATATCCATTTGGCCATGTCGTTACATACTATAAGTGTTACATTGCTTCACGAAGAAAATCAAATCCAAAGACCGATCTATCATGTTAGCTAGCAATTAAAAGGGCTCAAAAGAAATTATCGGTAGATAGAGAAAATGGCATACTGGTTGCTAATTGCATCATGAAAGCTTCGCCCTTACTTTCATGCACACCCTATTAATATTTGCATCGACCAGCTGGTATGACAGGTCTTATAGTGACCTGAGACGTCTGGAAGTTTACTCAAGTGGAATATCAAACTTAGCTAATTCGACATCACTTACCTTCCTCAGAGGATTACCAAGGGTCAGGCACCGGCGGATTTTATAGCAAAATTTACTGCGAATGATGATTTCCTAGAGAATAGTGAAATCCCAACCATACGATGGATGTTGTTTATAGATAGAGCATCCAATGATCGTTGTTCTGGAGCTGGTATTATGCTTGTAACTCCTGAAGATTGATCAATTCACTATGCATTAAAGCTTGATTTCCCTACAACAAACGATGAAGCCAAGTATGAGGCTCTGATTGCTGAACTTAAACTCGCTAGAGAACTATGAATAAAGTCTCTTGAAATCTTTTCCGACTCACAAGTGGTAGTATACCAAGTCAGGGGTGATTACCAAGCTAAATGACAATGACTTGCTCCATATCTTACCCAAGTCCAAGGGTTGTTGATTGACTTTGAGTATTATGACTTTACGCACATTCCTTGGGATCCAATAGAGAGGCTGATTCATTTTGCTAGCACCAGGGATGCACAACAGATGGACTTGGTTCCAGTCGAGGTATTAAATGCTCCAAGCATAACCGTAATGGAAATTGACCGAGTACTCGAAACAGAACCTGAGAAGGAGTCGTGGATGACTTTGATTAAAGACTATTTGCTACTGGGAGTTCTTCCCGAATGAAGAGCAAAGCTTCACGATATATCGTATAGGAAGGAATTATGTACAAAAAGGGTTTCTCCATTCCCCTTCTCCAGTGTATTACTCATGACAAAATAAAATGAGTCCTAAAGGAAGTTCATGAAGGGGAATATGGCGATCACACTAGAAGGCAAACCCTAGCAAAGAAAATACTCCATTATGGGTATTATTGGCCGACCATTAATTGAGATGTCGCTTATTATATAAGGTGATGCAACAAGTGCCAGGTTTACGCAAAAGTTCTAAGAGCTCCGTCGATAGAAATTGCATAAATGATCAGCCCATAGCCGTTTTCCTTGTGGGGTATATATATTATTGGTTGTTATCGATCTCTAAAGGTGGTGCGAAGTACGCTATTGTCGTAGTTGATTACTTCACCATATGGGTCGAAGCAAAACTTTTAGCCAATATCACAACCAAGAAAGTAATCAACTTCATTGTCCAGAACATCATATGTCATTTTGGTCTTCCATGAACTATTGTAACAGACAATGGAACTCAATTCGACAGTGCTGAATTCAAAGACTTCTACCATCGGCATATTGAAAAGAGATTTGTGGCAGTCGCACACCCTCGAGCAAATGGGCAAGTTGAAGCTGTAAACAGAATCATAAAATCCATTCTGAAGAAGAATTTGGAAAGGGCTAGAGGCAAGTGGGTGGATAAACTTTCGATTGCAATATGGGCTTACAGGACCACCCACAAGTCCGCGTCTGGCCATACTCCATTCTCCCTCGCTTACGATTCCGACGTTGTTATTCTTGTTGAGCTCGAAATTCCTTCTCATCGAGTGACTTGCTATGATCTAAGAACAAATAAAGATCTCCTCTTGGCATCTCTAGACTTTATAGATGAGAAGAATGAGGAAGTTGATTTGAGGGTAGCTGCATACTAACATCGAGTCGCCCGATACTACAACACTAAGTCCGAACGAGAACCTTTGAAATCGGCGATCTTATCTTAAAACGGGTTTTTTCTTCCCCATGGCATATTAATCCAACCTAGGAAGGACCGTATGTCATTGAGAAAAGGCTTGGAGGGGGAACTTTCAAACTCACGACTATTGATGGCATCACACTCCCAATGGCGTGGAATAGCGAGCATTTACGACACTATTTCACTTAGTTTTTTCTTTTTATTTAGTTGTACTTAATTTCAGTATTTGCTTTAGCATTTGGGTTTTTCAAATATGTAATGAGACAAATTATGTTATTTCTTTCCATTCGGCAATAAAGCTTTGAATTTTCCATCATATCTGTGACCTACCATTGCAATACATGTTAGTTGCGATATACGACCGACTAAATCCTACAGTTCGATGGGACCGACATAACTTGGGAGTGACTGAGATTCAGTCGGTCGGTTATTGAATCAAACCCCATACTTGAGGGCAGAATGACTGACCAAAGAGAACCGAACTCGACAATTTTTCGAATAACTCACGTCCCTAGAGTGTGTGTATGAGTATAAATGCTAAATGGGTGCGACTAACATCTATGAAATAACTCGTGTCTCCAGAGTGTGGATATGAGTATAAATGCTAAAAAAGTGTGATCCAACCACTTATTATTTAAATAACTTAGACTTGACTGTGACAGGTTAAGCACAAAGTCAGTGGAGATGGAACTCGACCATATGCTAATCAACCCTGTAAACCCAAGTTCGGGTGCAGAGGCACGTTGACTTGCTTGCGGAATTCGATAGTGTAACGTTAGGGCTAAAGCTTAAAGTTTGGGTACGACTCGAGGCCATGACCTCAAGGAGGCCTTGGGATGGATAAATCGGGTCGATATCTGACCCAACGAGCAACGAATCACAAATACATTAAATGGAAAACGTAACAGCTCGATGATTTAAATAAGCATGTATGAGATTTCTACACAAGAATAAAAGAATTCTTGTTCACACTAAGCTTGCTGTTCACAATACAAGTTTTTCCAAAATGAGAAGTAGAAGTTGGGGTCGTACCCATACCAACACGACCAACAAAAACAAAGTAGCCATCTAAGTTATTTACATGTCATATCAACCCAATGATTATTTCTTGGATTTTCTCTCTTTCTTATGATACTTGGGAGTGGTTCCATCTGAACTGCTATTTAATCCTTTCTTTGGTTCTTTTTTTGGGCTTTTCTTTGAGGAACGATCTTTAGTTATAAGGATCAAGGTGGCATCATCTTTAGAAGTAGGAGGGATCGAGGCACTCTCAACACCGGAAGCAAGGGACACCTAATCTCGGGGAATTGTCCCGTCTGGAGGGATAATCTAAAGCAGGATAGAATCGGCTCATTGGAACCCATATCAATAGGCTCGGGTTTTTCCTTCCTTTTTGACAACTCTTCCTTCTCAACACGCTCTTTCATGCTGAGCTCATCAATAGGGTCAGAAGAGCCCATGATTACGACATGCTTATTGAAATGAATTTTGTGTTGCGGGTCGCCTCCATCCTTGAACATTTCCTCCATGTATTGATCATCGATAATGAAGGTTTCTTCTTGAGCACCGTGAGCAGCGGCTGATGTTGTAATTGTAATAGATTCCTTCATGGCCCCTTTTGATCCGAATCGAGGCTCTTGCGAGGGAGGAAGAATGACACTTTACAGATTTAAAGCTGAGGAAAAATAGGCGAAATATTAGAAATATCAACTTGTGATACCTCAACCTTTTCAAAGAAGGAAGATGTCAGCGAGATACCTTCCTTAATGTGGCTCCCAAGTTAAGCCGAAATACCCTCAGAACAGTGTCCAGGAATTTGAGAAAGATAAGGCTTGTCTGGATCATACTTTAGGATGGTTGAAGAATTTGCCATGGAGCTAGGGATAGCCTGGGATGCTGGGGGTAATTCAGTTGTAACATCGGGTTGTGATGACCCAGATCCTTCACCACTTCATGTAAAGAGGTAGCAGAAGATTCTTTCTAAAGTGTAAGGTGGATATCATGAAATGTTTTGGATTCATCGCCCAATAGCATTTCACCTTCAAGCCTAGACATGTTGATTTCCTCGGTATTAAGGAGTCTCTTTTCCTCTGCAATAAGAAATTCTCACGTGTGCCAGAGTTGGTAGGGATAGTCATCGCCAAGCCATGTTAGATTTTTGTGCTTGAGAACGTTGGCATTGTAAAGAATAAGAAGCAGATCGAGCTCATTCATCATCTCTTCCTTAGTCTTATCCATGGCAGCTTCTACTTCGCACTGAACGGGTGCATCAACATTTTTGGCCTTACAACGGCCGTATCTCTCTCAAGTCTAACATTCACCAGTTCATCACAAGCATCTTGAGCAATTTTATAAGCATTATCTTTCTCCTTATTTTTGTACTCGAAGTTAGGCTAGATTTTTTCTATCTTTTTCAAGACTGCAGATTCATTACTTCAAGCCGTATCTATTCCACTAGTTTAACTCCCGATAATTTGCTGAGCAACTCGCTCCTCCTCCATTGCAATGCTCCCTTGGGTTGCTTGGTAGGCCACATCTTGCCTCCTATGTAATGGGTCAACCACGTGTCAACCAATCGGTTTCAACTCAAGTGGTTCTACTGCTCTAACTAAGCATATGTTTTCATTATCAGCATTGACTTCTGGTGGGACATCTTCCCTTGATCCAGCATGGGCTATACCGTCCGATCTGGCATTGATCACTTCGGTACTGAGCCAATTTGGTTCAATCTCTAACCAGTTTAGTTGTGTGTAAGTCTGTATTCCATAGCTTATTTCTGTCTTAACTGCTCCCTTGCATCTATTCATGATGGGTTGCCGAAGAATTACCGATTTGATCTCTTTGGACCTATGTTGGTGTTGCTTGGTCCATGTATCTAAGAAATGCGTCCATCATCTTCTGATGCTTAACCAAGAAGAAAGCTTCCATATTTTTCATCATCATATAAACATTTTCGTTGGTAATGTAGTTGATAGTTTGACTCGGATCTAAATTGCTTCTTAACTGCCTCCATAAGAGGACTGCTCTCTATCTAACAACATCCTCTTCGGTCCTTTCTTTCTAACTGGTGGCTTCGTGATCCAAATCGAGCTTGCAATGAAAGCAACAAAATATTTGCGTTAAAATGAACAAACATCCAAGAACAAAGATCTGGTAGAGTCTAGGATCTAATATGGTCCTAGTGCTGATTTTTAGGAGGTGGGTCATTTGGTCATCAAATATGCTAAGTTTTTGCTTTAGACGGTCTGAAGCTCAGGAGGCGAGCTGGACGGCAGGAACGTACGGAATTTTCCGCTGTGTATATGAAACTGTGTAGTCTGTATAGATTGTAGTCTGCAACAAGTTGTATAACTATCCAGTTTATGTATGAGTGATTGTACTACGATGAATTGTATGTAAAGTAACAATTACAGCTTTTCTTTATAAAATGCTATTATTTGTTATTATATTTTATCTGCTGCGAATGTGAGATGTTGTTGTTTTCTGTTTTCCTTCTTTCTTCTTCTTTAACAATCTGGGATTTTCGGAATCGAAAATTTCGGGTCGTTAATCACAAATCATAGACAAATATATCAAAAAGAAAAAGGTAAAATGCAATAAAAATAAAGACACATAATTTTTTACAGTGGTTCGACAATATTTGGTCTACGTTCATTTTATATGTTTTAATATGAATCTCAAAGCCAAAATTGTTACAATGCTTGCTAGAACTCTTTAGGTCGGTTACAATAATTGTGGGGTGCCAGTTTTGTGATTGGTAGAGTATTAGTGTCTTAGATCATGGGGTTGGTCCATTGTAACTCGATGTTGGATGGTGTATTTGATGATTGAATGTGATTAGACAAGATTTGGATGAATCTTTGTTGTCCAAAAGCGTTCCATGGTTTGGTTTGACTCATCCGATTCATTATTGTAAGGTTGGAATCTAGGTCGACTTAATGTTCCATAGTTTTGAGGAGTATACGATACTTGAGTAAGATGGGACTCTTGGTCAAGCATGCTAGTATTGAGTCTATGTGAAGTCATTATGTAATTAGTTCTTTGTTAAAGTCCAAAATTGTAAAGTCACAAAGTACTTGGGGTCAATTCGGTCATTAATGGCTCAAATCAAGCTCTCTTTATTATGCGATAATGAAAATGAGGAAGAAGGTCAACTAGGAATTTTCTCCTTTCTAGTAGGGGTACATACCTGTTTATAGAAAACTCTATTCCTTGAATTCATGACACATGTCATTTATAGAAAATGGATATCTAAGATTTGCTGACATGGCAAAAGTTTTAGTAGTCAACAAGCAACAGTAAGGATTTGTTATGGCAATGGGAATATTGACTCTAGATGCATTTTTCAATATTTGATGGCTTTAGTTGTCAACATGTGATAGTTCCTTTGTTTCTCAACAAACGAAGACTCTTGTCATAAACTCAGTAGCCCTAGAGCATCAAAATTTGTAGCTCTATCAATCGATATGTGATAGCCTTTACCAATGACTAATAGCTTGATTAAACAGTCATGTGAAAACTTCAATAAATATTGACTTTTGATGATTTAATTTATCAACCTTTGATAGCTTCGTAATTCCAACACATGATAGCTTTGTAAACTTAATCTGCAATAGTTTCCTATTTCTATTACGCTATAGTTTAGATGTCTCAATCATTGATAGTTCATCAACATGTGATGGCTCGTGCACCTTAATCTTCGACAGCTTGTGGGGTCAATATGCGATGGCTCAAACATCTCAATCTTTGATAGCTTATGGAATCAACAGGCGATGGATTAAGCGGCATCTCAATCTTTGATAGCTTATGGGATCAACAAGCAATGGTTCATACATCTCAATCTTCGATAGCCTAAAATTATCAATCTTTGATGGCTTTATGGATTAGCAGTCGATGGCCTTGAAACACCATCCCTTGATAGCTTGTTTTAAAAAATTGCAACAACGCTGAATACATCATCCTTTGTTAATTTATTTTATCAACTTGCGACAGCTTTAAATCCATCATTCTTTATTAGCTTGCTTTTGGCTTCCATCTCTCGATTGCTTCTTTTCCTTTTCAATTTGCAATGGCTCATCTTCAACCTTCGATAGCTTTACTTTGCCAACATTCGATAGTCTATATTCATCAACTATTGATGTCTTTATTTTTCATCCTGGGATGGCTTTACCTATCAACCTTCGATGGCATCACACTATATATATCCTTAGAAATTTGAATGTAACACTTTTCCTACTAAGGAGTTTCATTATACTTTAGCTTAAGTAAACTTATGTTCTTATTTTCATTTTTGTTCTCCCCAAGTGGCAACTCCTTATTGTCATGCTCTTTCATCATTGAATGCTTGCATTTCATAGCTTATAATAACTGGGGTTTTTCTGAAAATGTTCTCCAAAGCATTGAGTTTTTGCAATGTATTTCCATATGCAATAATCATTTTCATTGTAACGTTTCCTTTGGTGAAAGTTTCCTATAAACTAGGAAAAAAATTTATTCAAAGATCGAATATACATAATCATGAAAATGTGATTTTCGGAAAATAGACCTTTAAAAGAAAGGAAGTCCTTTTGAAATTTTTATTAAAGTAGTTTTTATTAGTTGCCGCTATTGCAAGATGGAATTCCATGTGCTTTCGAGGGATTTCACTTTATTCTTGCATGTTCTAAGCTTGGTTGTTCTTTGAATAGTTTCTTTCAAGGACCATATTTGTCATCAGAATTTTAATTGTTTTTCTTCTTTGGATGAGTACTTTGGTTAGGCCTGGTGATGAGACTAAAGGATTGATTAATCTCCGCTCTCTAGATGTTTGCATTGGCCAGGTTTTGCGACAAGACCAAATACTTTTCGTCTATCTCGCTTGAATGGATGCTTTGACCAGGCTTAACGATGGGATCAAAAGCTTAATTGACCACCACTATATAGATGGTTGCTTCGTTCAGAGCTTGCGGTGGAACCAAAGGCTTATCTTCCATCTCCCTTGGATGGGTACTTTGACCAAGCCTGGTGGGGGGATAAAAGGCTTAATTGATCTCCACTCTTTAGGTAGTTAATTCTTTGACCAACCCTTACGGCAGTGGACCAATGGATTCTTGTCCATCTCTCTTGGATGGGTGCTTTGACTAGACATGGTGGTAGAATTAGAGCCTAATTGACCACCACTCTTTGGATGGTTGCTTTGGCCAAGCATGTGATAGGACCAAAGGTTTCTCATCCATCTCCCTTAGATGAGTGCTTTGACCAGGTCTGGATGCAATGTCAAAGGCTTAATTGACCATCACTCTTTGGATGGTTACTTTGATTAGGCCTTGCAGTAGGACCAAAGGCTTAGATCTCTTCTTCTAGATATGTAGTATGCTTTTTCTTAATGAATCTCGCTAACCTCATCAGATTAATAGTCAAGTTAAACATATCGCATCTTAGTCTAGGGAAAATTTATTAAGAGAAGTCCTTTAATAATTCATTTTATTCATCCAATGTCGTAAAGTATGGTCTTAGATGCTCAGCATTCTATGTTCTTGATATCACATTTCCATCTGGTCTACTTAATCGATAGGTTCTCGAGGGAATAACTTCGTGAATCACCAGTGGCCCTTTCCAGTTTAGTCCTAGTGAACCGTCCGCGGGATCCTTAGTATTTATCGTTACTTCTCTTAACATTAGATCGCTTTCTTAAACTCTCTTTCTTTAAATTTTTAATTACAGTATTGGGAGATTCTTCGATGGTATTCATCCTTTGTATGGTGGCTTGATCTCTTAATTCATTTAGTAAATCGACTGATTCCTTATTCATCTATTGGTTTTTTTACATAGGTGTAAGCAATTGTTCGGCTTGAGGGGACCTCGATCTTGATTGGTAATATGGCTTCAAACCCACCTATATGTTAAAGAATATAGGGTATGTTTGGTAGCCATTCTTGTTGAAGTTCTGTATTACCATAAAACGAGAGGAAGCCTCTACCAATTTCCTTTGGCATTTCCCATTCATTTCTTTAAGATATTCTTAATGGTCTTATTTTTTTTCCTCCACTGCCCCATTAGCTTTCCGGTGAGCTACTGATGAAAAGCTCTTTACTATTCCATTCTTCTTACAGAATCAAGTGAATTCCTCACTCTCAAATTAAGTCCCTTTGTCATAGATAATCTTAATCAGGAGTCTGAATCTGGTAACTATATCCTTAATGACAAACTTCAAAACTTTCCCAACAGTATATTTAGTAATGGTTCATCCTCTACCCACTTGGTATGCAATCAATGTCCTCTATCGTGAACTTTGCACCACCTTTTGAGACCGAAAGTTATAACAACCCGCACCTTAATGGGCTTGAATTTTGACTAAATCGAAACCCAAGTCCACTAGCATGGATCGTTGTTGTTGGTAACCTGAAATAAACATAAGTATACCAAAGAGCTATCTACATAAACTCACAGCGGAATAGAAAAATATAATAGAACATATATACCAATAAGGATACTACCTTAGAATTAATATTATTCCTTAGATATTTAGTTGCCTTATCAGTGTCAAGCATGAATGCGAAGACTTCTCCATCTACTATTCCCGTCTTGCTCCAGTAGCATGTCCCTTTAATTCTAGCATGTGGGTTATAATGAGAAGGGACGGAGCAACGTTTTGGTGATTGGAAAATTACATACTTTATCCATAGTATTAGCTTATGCCGATTAATTTCTATTTAAGTATTATGTCTATTATTCATGGCTTATCCATTTAATTCCATATGCATATATGATATATCCAACCTTCTCTGAGGTGCGTGTATATATACACACACGTGTCTATATATACACATTGTACAACCCAAAACATAACATGACCACTTAGTACTTCTTAAACATGAAGGAAGCAGGCCCAACAACCATTTAATACCTCAACTCCCAAGTTGGCCATCCGTAATGTAATCGCTGGTCAACAGACCCTTGGCTTCAAAGGCCAATGACTCCTAGATACGGCTTTATAATTTAATTAGTCATAATACTAATGCATCTCAAATAATTATCTAAGGGTTAACAGCCCACCTTCGATAAAAAAAATTAATTGAACTTTTAGATCTTTGTATATCCCATACAAATTCTATACTAGTAGGAAGCGAAATCCATTAGGGCATAACCCAAGTCTTTGCTAACGATTGCTCGGGACTGCTGGTAGTCAAAGTCTATATGCCAGCCCTACTTCTAGATATCGATTTACCAACAATACTAATATAGCCTGCTGACCCCACACCTGAAATCCCATTCAGACTTACTGATATAAGTCAAGGAAAATGCCACTGTAGTTACTTAATACCTTTTTTAGAAATGAAGTGGACCTCATTTCTGTATTTTGCATTGTCGTAGGTTATTTAAGACTTCTTATATAGAGAAAAGGCAGACCTAATAGCCATCTAATACCTTCCACCCTGAAGTAAACCTCTTGACATCCCTAAAGTTATCGAGCCATTTAATACTTCAAATCCAAGGCGAACTCTTAGTATATTGTCCAACACCTTTATGCGAACATACTCACCTACCTCATGGGTCCTATAGTTGAAGATGTCCCACATCAGTAGTACGTATACACAACTGCTGGTAGCCTCTAGGTGAAGGGCAGACATCTGTTGTGTAACTTTACCGACCTCACATCCCAACTCATACTAAACCACATCATTTATCCTAAACCTAAATATTGGGTTAAGCCCGCTAATTCACCCTCATCTTAAACGTATTATTGAGGCCATATAATTCTGACTATAGAAATTATATTCCATCATGATTTTATTCATTAGTATTCATTTATTTGCTACGAACCTATCCATATCTTATCCATTTATTTTCTATATTCTTTATTTCCTTTTTATGTCACTTAAATGTCACTTATTCCTTTACCTCTAATTAATTTCCCTTAATAAATTGTCATTATTATTCACATTGGACAATCATTAATGATATTTATTCATTCATTTCAAAACTAACTTACTATGCCTGTTCCTTTTCCTCCATGAACTTCATGTTTGATTCTGCAATTAATCCCTTTAAACACATTTATGTGCCTATTTGATTTTTGTAACTCCCCATTAACTATGCATTTATTACCCATTAATATTATAACCATTATTCACAAATGTTGGAGTTACTACCTATTCTCCATTTCAATCTCCATGTCATATGATTCACTACGTTATTAATATTTAGTCATCCTAATTGTAACTAATACGAGTACTGACATATACTTATTAACTACGCTTTATCATTTACCTTATGTGTGTGTATGTGTATTGAACTAGTAGGCGGTGTGTGTGTGTGTGTATTTCTATTTTAACTTGCTAATTCAACATTTAGGAATTTCAAAATATGCATTTCTATGTACATTCCCATGAAGAACATTCGTTTCCACATTTTAATGTATTGGAGCTATTCTTCCAAAAAAGATATTCATTACCTTTATAACTTTCCATAAACAACATAAAAGTGAGACCATGGCTCCATTTGTATACAAGTATTGTCTCTTTTTGTTCGTATTGAAATAAACAGTGCAAACTATGGAAAAAACATCCGTACTTTACATATTTCTTTCATTTTGGTATCTTCCTTATTGTTCCAAATGATGCACTTTTTATATATAGTTGTGAAGTTAGACAACATGTGGAAATTTACACGGAAGTAGATACAACTAAATTGTACCTATGATGCTCCCAATAAATTAAAACGTAGAAATTTAAATTCCAAGTCACATTAGGGCATTCTAAATGATTACTATACAATTCACAACTCAATTAACATAAATCTGGAACAAACTTCATAATCTTATCAACATCATACTTTAAAATTTTAAGGGAATAATTTTCAAAATTTCTAGATTAAGGTATATATGTCATTTAATCACAATTACATAACTTACAAAATATGTAGATGAGATTCTAATTAAACATATTCATTTTAAGCCTACAATTCAACAGATCTTGCATAAGCATAATTTAAAAAATTCAACGATTTGAATTTCAATGTTATACATAAATCGTTTAATTTCCAGCTTACCTCCCTAGCTTTCCAAATCCAGGTTCATTCCTTTATTTGACTCCTTTTTCCTTTCCAACCCAAAATACGTACAAAACGATATATATAGACACACATACACACATACGCACACACCCTTTAAAATTATAGATTTGAGGGGAGATTTAGGCTAAGTAAAAATTTAGATTTATAATTATAGTTTTATCGTTTTTGAATAATTGATTCACTCCTTCTCTTCTTCTCTTTTATTTCCTTTCTCCAATATATATATATATATATATATATATATATAGTAGTTTTATAATTTCTAGAAATAACGGGGAAGAGAAATTGGTAGAGCTCTATTGCTATGTTTGGAAAATATGATAAGAAAAGTGAGGAGCTATTTTTATAGGCGTGGGAATCAATTATATCCATTAGAATAATATTTATTAAATCCCACTGTTAGGCCGAGGTTAAAGGTGCACCTGCCTTAGGCCGACCAATGGTAGGTGGCAGTCAAGGCGATGGTCAATCGATCACGCCCTGATGTCGATCGATGGGGTCCATGCATCAATTATTATTGTTTCCTTATTCCTTTTTAATTATTTTTTAACCTCAAAATTCAAAGGTTATTTCCTTATTGGGCTTTACTGCCCAGGGAAAGAGGTACGAAGTCATGACCATCGATCAAGTGCTTAAATGGATTTATAAGATAGTATTGTATTTTATAAAATGCTATGAGATTTTATGAAATAATATAAAGAGGCATCTTGCTTTTATTGAAAATATTTAGTAAATAAAAGTAATATTTAATTTAGTAATGATGGATTACTTACTCAAATATGTGTGTGTGTGTGTGTGTGCATGTGCATGAGCGGGTATACGTATATGTGTATATAAAGTTATGTATTAATGGAGAAAATTCATGTATTGTAGCTAGAATTTTCATATGTAGTTATGCATATATATATATATATATATATGTATGTATGTATGTATGGATATATGTATATGTATGTATGTATGTATGTATGTATGTATGTGTATATCTTTAATTGTGTATAAATATATTGCGAGCGTCTCATGTAGCTATAAGATTATCGCGTGTGCTAAGCTGCATGGGAAGATATCGGGTATAGTAATCGCTCGGATGAAGTTTGAAATGTGATTTATAAAATTGAAGTAGGGTTGTGTGTTCATGTGTGCATAAAAGTCCACAAATTGACGCATGGGCCTACACACAGGCATTGCACAAGGTAGGAAGTTTATTCTTTTGGCGTGTTAGAGGAGGCCGGGTTGCTAGATTCGCCCACTAAGCTCTACTTGTACAAAGAGTATACTTCATGTCAAAATAGGTTCTCGAATACATAAGTGACCACTCCCAAAACATCAACTAATGAACTCCAGGGGAGGTCCAATGGGGTGGAGGCATTCTTGGGAAGCAAAGCGGCTCATCGGGCAAAGTGGCAGCGGAGATAACACATGAAATGGTGGCTATGGAAATCGGTGGCACCTTCCGTAGGCTTTACTTCCTGGGACAGGCTACCACCGGTCGACTGGAGGTAGACCACCAGTTGACCGGTGGTGCATTGACCTGGGCAATGAAGCCCAGGTCAGGTGCCATTTAAGTGAAGGCTCTTTCTATGTTTCGGGTGTGGGTTGGTGTGGAGCTTTGGCGGAACTTCGAGGAAGGCTATTGGTTACTCAGGGAGGCAAAACGCAAGGCGAAGCTCGAAATCCGAATGTGAATGTTAAGTGAGTCTTATAGGATCAACAACGATCTGGCATGGGATAGGCACAGTGATTGGTCACGATCACACCGACGAGCATGTATAATCAAATAGAGTAAATTTGTTCCTTTTGGATTTAACCTTGTTGTACATATAATTTGATATTGTATCGGTCTTGTATTAGTGACTGTACATAGTATTGATCTTATATTAGTGATCATATACGATATATTTCTTTCAGTAGTGATGATATGTGATATCATATTCGATGTGTGCATATATATACGGCATTGGTGTTCCTTTGTGGTCCTGATGGCAGATTATATGGGATACGATAATCGTTCTTTTTTTGATAGGGGCACATACAAGGATTATTTGAGAATCCATATAAACTAGAAAAGGGGTGATGATGATCACCTACTATGGGATCACATAACACTTATGCTCGATAAGGGACATGGTGAGATCCACAAAGGTCTTAGGAATTAAGAATAGATCATATATCACCTATGCTCATTGAGCGATATAGTAAGATCTACACGAGACCCACCACTGAGGATGTGACTGGGGTTCAATGGTATAGTTAGATACTGACTCTATTTACTATTGAGACTAGGTTTCAAGTATATAGAGTAGGTCGTATATCACCTATGCTCAATGAGGGACACAGTGAGACCTACACAAGTCTAATTAAATGAATGGGGCTCGAGGTCCATCGTACATTTAGGTATTGACTCTATTTATCTTAGACCCTCGAAGGGAATCGTTAGGTCATGATTAGACATCTATAGTGGACTTTACCAATCAGTAATGACGAGTATCAATTTGTACTCTTTGATTATTTCTCATTTCTATGTTGTATGCATTATTAGTTGCCTGATAAAATTAATTTTACTATTATTATTGTGTACTTCGTGATAGACTTATATTATGATTACCCTACCTTTGTATGTTGGGTTACCTATCATGGTATATTTTTATGTTGCAGCACATTATATTAGTTGTGCTGACTCGTTGATTATAGAAGAAGAGCTTGTTATGGTATGATTTCCTATCTTTTAAGTAGGCTTACTTTACTTGTTTATGAATAGTCTGGATTACCAGTAAGTCACATTAGTGTAGGGGACCTGTTATGCCTTAGTAGCTCCTATTTATTTGTATATAGTTTTAATATATAGTATTTTGAGATAGTTTAGATCACACCAGATTTTATGTCTTACCTGCATTTTTCTTCGTTTGTTTATGTCATAACTAACACTCGGGTACTCGATTGAGTAGTTAGAGAGTTGGGTGCTTTTGGGGCCATTTTCAAGACAACTGGAGCATTCTATGGAGGCGAGATGGATACTTCATACATATGCTTGATATTGCAGTGGTACATGACAAATATGTACTTATATATGAGACTTGATGTATCAAATATTATATTTAGAACCTTGTATTTTGGAGAGTTTGATGTATTCCGACTTTCTATATAGATATTCATTTACAAATTTTTTCTACCAGTGCAGTCTCTTATATATATGTTGTTTTCATGTTCTATTCATGTATATTCGGTATGTTATATATTGACATTTTGGTTTGAGATTCTATCTATATGTCTTAGTATAATGTTTATTTTAAACTTTCTTTCCTAGATAATCTATCTTTTGTGGTATTCAGAAGTCATACATTGACATTCAATGCTAATTTTAAGGTATTATGAGGGGCGGGTTGTTACAAATTCAGCCTTGATACCTCTTGGCTAGGAATATTTAAAATGACGTGCTTGTCATATTATGATATAATACTCATTGTTACAACTATTTGTAATTTCTATCACAAACACATTATTTATGGACTTTTCCAAATATATACTTAAGTTAACTAATTAATTATTTATAACATTGTATAACAAGTATGTAACAGAAAGGAAACACTGTTTATTTCGGACAAGATTGGTTATCAAGATAGATTCATGGAACAAATTACATAGTGGCCCATAAGTCATATCCTTAACTCTATCAATCTCTCACTTGCACTTGGGATCAACTATGGAATCTTATTCCAACTTCTTCAATTGGTTTCTTCAAAATCAATTACATTGATCCTTCAGTGAACCGGTACGCTATTACATTTCAATTATATACTACGTCAATCGACTCTCTCCGACGTCAATAAACTACTTTTATCATGTGGAATTATTCAAAGTATGTCTTTCTACCTTCATTAAGCTATAAGCTTGATTACGAACTATATCACGACATTGTTATCATATAATAATGTTATGGAATTATCAACATTTGGAATCACCCTCAGCTCAGTCATAAATTTGTGGCATTGCTTCTATTGTGGCGCTATTCAACACGATGTACTTGGCCTTTTACTGAATCATTCATAATCTCTCATTTGGAACATTTTAAACTTAGAGCTTCTTAACCAAGCTTTGAACATGAGTTATATATTGATATACCATACTCAATTTCACATATGAATCTGAGTTTGAAACCTCCTTCATAAGGAGTTCTTTGTTTCTATAAATAATTCTCATATATTTTGTAGATACACGAGAACACTTTAAACCAAAATTTAGTGACCTTAATTTGGATTTAACATTTAATTCATGTATCACACATAAACAAATCATGATATCGTCACTACAAAAGAAGCACTGTTTAGCAACGGATAATAGTCGTTGGCGGCCGTTGCTAGCCATCGGTAAAAGCCATTGCAAAATATCTCGTTGCAACTAAAGAAAGCGACGGCCTTAGCGACGGCTCCGTTGTTCTTTTTGCAACGGCTTGTAACGGTTAAGTGTCCACTTGGAAGCAACCATTGGGGTTGTTAGTTTCCGGATTGTTGATGCAAAGCGTTGTAATATAGCCGTTGCTATATTTGACCACAGGGCTATTGCTAGCCATTGCTAGCCATTGCAAAACTGGAATATATTTGCTGCCACATTGCAGCACCTTCAACCCTCAATCCTAATCAATCCAAATAATATAATTCCATCATTCCACATATATAATACCATTCCATCATACCATATAATCAATATCAACACAACCAAATCATCAAATATTGCATATTCCAACATATATTCATAAAATCATATAAGAAAATCAACATAACCAAATATGAAAATCCACCAAACCAAAATACATAACTAAATTAAATGACCAGTACATATCTAGTGCAAAAGTATCAATCACAACAACCAAAATATCAAATCCACCAAAACACTAAGTATCAATCACAACATCCAAAGTACCAAATGTCAAACCCATCATAATATGTATGTATATGTATATATATAAAGTGTACCCATCAAAACAAACCAACTAAGCATCATCATCATCATCATCTACACCTCTTTCCCCGGGCATTGACCCATGCTCCTGATAGAAGGCAGCAATACGCTCATCTATCTGAGCCACCAACTGACTCTTCCACCAATCATTGAGCTCATCCAATTGTGTTTGCATCCGAGCAATCTCTTCCTCATCTATGGATCTCCTATATGCCCTTTGGAAACTAAGAGCCTATGAAATAATTCAAGTGAATAAGAAGTTCATGGCATACATTAACAATAAGAAAACTCAAGTTATTAGTAATAAACTCAAGTGAATAAGAAGTTCATGTCATACAGGTTTCTACTGTTTAAACGTTAAGTACATACCATATTGCCGAAACTGTAATGCCTGTTTCGACTTGCCAGTTCAATGATTGAATCCAATATTTGATTAGACTCATCAACCGTAAGCGACTCCCATCCACTCGCTTGTATCGCTCGTGCATGCTCTGCTTTATATCTCTCCTACAATTACGAACAGATATTTGACACAATTGCTATACAATTTACTTATTTACTGTGAAATAAACGAATATGAAATATTTTAATTACAAAAATAAACATATTTACCATTACAGAAGCAGCCTTGTCGTCCGAACAATCATATGAAACATTCACATCCACATCTGTATGCTCCACTGCATGTGTGACTCTGAAAACCTCAGCCGCTGTAGGCTCCCTTTCATACTTTGCCCACTGAATATATACAAGAATAGATTATATTGATAATTTGCATGAGTATATACAAGAATATATTATATACAAGAATGGAATATGTGGTAAAGAGACACTAGCAAATATATACATCAATAACATAAATATTGTTTAATTTATTTACCAATTCCCTCCTATGTTGTTGGAAGGATTTCGAGCCACCACGATGTAAAGCGGGGGTTTTGTTCCTTTTAGCCTTGTTTCTTGCCGATAATTCCTATTAATTTATACATACTATTAAGTAAAATAATTCAACACATTTAAATGTAAAAATATAGTGACAATATAACTTACTTTGAATGCTTCAGATTTCCAATATTGTTGGAATCCAGCCCAAATATCATCCCCCATCCAACTTGGCTTTTCCCTGAACTCATAGCCCTTGACAGAGTCTCTCTGTAATTTTTCCGCATTTTTTATTCCAATGATTTATAAAAACATCCATATCCTGTGGATCCACACGTACAGCAGCCTGCATATTGAATTGTCATACGTGTTATGTAAAATAGATTATATAATTAAAAAACAATCAGCAGAACAGAATACGTAAAACTGATATCATAAGACATGATGGCATATTGTTTTTGGTTTCATATAAGGCATAACTATATATTACAAAATTGTACTTACCATAAGATCAGCCCATACTGCGTTTTTTATATGTGTTGGGATGTTATCGCACTGAGGCCAACACCCGGACATCCTACTCTTGTATGCTTCCTTCGATACTTGTAAAATGAACTCGGACGGCTCCACCTGGAACCCTCTGTAGAAATGTTGATGTATATATTCAATTTATTTCATATAATATAATTTAAATAAGTTTGATACATACCCAATACTTTTCGGAACTATCTCCTCAACTCGACGGAGATCTGGCTCAGAGCTACTCGGACCTGCTCCAAGTGAAGGTGACTGAGATGTACTACGTCAATTACGTCGCCTATCAGATATATCTGGCACAAACATAAATATAATTTCATACACTGCTTAGAAAAGAGTACTGATAACATAAGCATCACATAATCATCAATCAATATCACATAATTATTAATCATCGCATAATCATCACATAATTATTAATAAAGTGATAATCATCACATAAGCAAACTTTGCACATAATCATCGAAAAAAGCGTACATGAAAAGAATAATGCATAACTTAGAATGATACAGATCATATATAGTCATCATTATTAGTACATAGCAAAGAATATTACAAAACATGGTCATTATTGTTAATACATAGCTCAGAATTATACAACAAGCGATGCCATCTATGATCAATCTTCATCATATTCTGATTCAGACTAAGTCTCGTACTCTATATCATTTTCTTCGGTACTTTCAAATGCATCTATTAAAACATTCGATTCATTAGTCAAGACCCTACATCAATGTCATCGGTTATAACTATTTCAGTATTTGGCTCGAGATCCGCTTGGTATGCTGCTTCATCAGGAATATTATTTCCATCAAATGTATATCTTGCCTTCGTTTTAAAAACAACCCACCAGTTTGCTTTATCTTTTTTTTAAGGACGGATATGGAGCAAAATAAACTCGTAAAGCTTGATTAGCTAATACAAAATAATCATACTTATAGTAATGCGACGTATGCCTTATTTCAATTAGCTTATAATCTTTGTGCACGTTAATTCCAGAGCCAGGAATGTTGCTAAACTAGTTGCAATTGAATAAAAAAACTTTCTCTACAGGTTGTATATAATTTGTCAACTCTAAAACTTGCGTTAAAATGCCATAAAAATCTTTTATATGCTCCTCTGGATCATCACTTCCTTTGACAAATACACCACTGTTATATGTTATGTTAATTTTTCAGCCCCATAATCTTTGGTGTTGAATTTAAATCTATTGACGAAGAATATTGGATAAGTCTTGACATTTCGTTTTGGTCCGATAGCAAGATGTCGCAATCCTTCGTCAACAACACAATTTTCTGTATCATGAACGTAGTTTAAAAACCATCCAGCAAATTGTTTACTGAGATCGCCAGATGGATGTTGTGATTCGTATATGCTGCAAATATGTATTATATTCCTTTATAGTTAATATATACATGTATAATTGAACTATATATGAATTCATAATTACCTGACAAATGGTGCAACTTTAGCACAATTTAGAAGAACATATGTGTGTGCCACATGGTAATCTCTATCATCTAACCATATTTTCACACATTTTCCAGCAGGTCTTCCATGTTGTCTAAAAGTAGATAACACTGTTTGAGAAGAATCCTGCTCAATATTTTCTTTATTACGTGGAACACTTACGAACGGTAAGTTCACATCGTTACTAAAGTAATGTGAGAAAAAAATGAAGCTTCTTCTTCAAGGTACGATTTGCAAATCGAACCTTCTCCCCGTGCTTTTTGTCTAATTTTTTTTTCAAATGATTCAGGTACCTATAACAAAATTAATTAAATTTATATGGTGGTACAAAAACCGAAATTAATTAAATCACCTCTCCAATGATACATCCATCCATATTGCATAGGACCATGAAGGAGTGCTTCATATGGAAGATGAACAAGTAAATGATCCATTATATTAAAAAACTAGGCGGAAATATTTTCTCTAGTTTGCATAGAAGTACAGGGATTTCTGCTTCAAGTTTACATATGTGATCTACCTTTAACGTCATAGAACAAAGCTGTTTATAAAACATACTTAATTCTATTATAACACTCCATATTTTTGCAGGTAGCAGTTCTTTGAAAATCACGGGAAAAAAAATACTCCATCATAATGTGGCAATTGTGACTTTTCATCCCACTCAATTTGCTGTTTTTAAAGTAAACACATCTACGGAGGTTAGAAGAAATCCCATCTGGAGATCTAAGTCCTTCCTTCCACTTTAGAACGAGTTTTACTTGCTTATTATCTAGCTCATAGCATGCTTTGAGTTTCTTATTATCGTCGTATAATTGAAGTTCGGGCCGTTTACAGAAGTGTAATATATCACGTCTTGAATTCGCATCGTCCTTGGTTTTTCCCTTCACATTCAAAATTGTATTAAACACGTTGTCAAACATGTTTTTTCTTTATGCATATGTTATGTCGGAGTAGGAGACTTTTCTAGTACGATAACTCCTAGAATATACTTTG
Organism: Allium cepa; assembly: GCA_030765085.1. Lineage (NCBI taxonomy): Eukaryota > Viridiplantae > Streptophyta > Magnoliopsida > Asparagales > Amaryllidaceae > Allium > Allium cepa. The sequence goes on from CM060935.1 coordinate 69,873,165, forward strand.
CTTGCACCAGTTATTAATGTCCGATTTACTCGGAATTTCAACCTATACCTCAGTTTCATGTATCTTTGGGTAGTCTTTTACAATTTCATATACCTCTTCACTTGTCCAAACCTTAGGTAGTAGCATACTCTCTACTCTGTTATCTTTAAAGTTCTTTTTATCCATTCTAAATTTATGATTGATATATAGAAAACAACGATGACAGTCAAACCAAGAAATTTTCTTTCCATACTTTAATGAAAATGCTCGTGTTTCATCCATACAATAAGGACAAGTTAGACGTCCAGATGTGTTGCAACCCGAAAGCATGCCATACGCGGGAAAATACTAATAGTCCATAATAAAGAAGAAAACATACGAAAATTTCTTTTTCTCGAAATGTCGTACGTTTCAACTTCTTCATGCCACAATGTTTTCAACTCATCGATTATGGTTGTAGATAAACAACAATTCCTTATGTCGGATCATCGGGACCGAGGACGACAATCGTTAGAAATATATATGGAGTTTTCATACACATTCACGGAGGTAAATTATAAGGAGTAATAATAATAGGCCATGATGAAAATTTACTACCAAACTGAGAAAATGGCGAAAATCCATCCGTACATAAGCCAAGCCTAACATTACGGCTCTCTGCCGCAAATTCAGGATAAGTCTTATCGAAATGTTTCCATGCTTCTCTATCAGATGGATGCATCAAAGTTTCTTGTTCTGGTGTTGTCACACTGTGCCATCGCATATGACATGCTGTAGCAGAAGATGCATATAACCGTTGAAGTCTGAGAGTGATGGGTAAATAATGCATCCTCTTATATGGAACTTCTTTCCCTTTCTTTTTTCTTAGTTTGTATCTTTCCTCATTACATATTCTGCATTTAGTAAGATGAGCGTCTTCTTTTCAATGCAGCATGCAACCTTTTACACACGTATCTATCTTCTGGTATGGCAATCCAAAAGCAGACATAAGTTTTTTTACTTTATGATGTCTATCACACATCAAATTATTAGGTGGCATGTGTCATTTTGCAGTTTGTACAACTGCTGTAAATGCAGCTTCTGTAAGATTAAATTTCGATTTCATAGTGATGTATTCGGCGGTTACAGATAATTCAGTTCCGCTTGTACATCCATCCCACAATGGCCTCTTAGCAGAATCCAATAAATCATAAAAAAAATTAGCTTCCACGGTCGGCTCTTCGTCAACATTTTCGTTCCCATCATCACCTTGGTCAAAGGTAGGAAACATTGAGCGTGCATCATCTTGCACCATGTTTTCTATAGGATTGGTCATAGTATTATCGTCCTTTAACACTACAGGATTAGATGTAGGTTGAACAAGTTCTCCATGACGATCCCATAAGTAATAATTCAGCACAAAACCAAATTTGTACAAACGTACTTCTACTATATCTGGTTTCCAATGCATCAGATGTTTGCACTTACTACACGGGCAATGAATGTCTATGTTATTTTGATTATTAGATTGAGAAAATCTAATAAATACGTGTACACCGTTACCGAAACGTTCTTTTATTGATCCTTTCATACCTTTTCGAGGTTCACACATCCAACTACGATCGAGAAAATAATCAAACATATTTCCTGATTTGTAAAATGTAGGTTAGAAGATTGAATAACACATTTCATATTAAAGTCTTGTAAAAATTCGTATATAACCCTTTACTATTTTAACAAATTCAAATAAATACTGCATTCAAATTTTCAATTCTTAAGTTTATTGTTTTTTTACTTTGACGGCCGGTTATCCTACTTCCCATTACAAACACAATAACGCAATCATATTTTATAAATCATTTCAGGTTAAACGATTTAAAAAAAATTCGGCAGCACTTCCCTTTATTCTCTGTATCGTATACAAATGCGTGTACATAGGGAAAAAAGGAAGTGCCATCAAAATTTTGTGAACCGTTTAAACTGAAATGATTTATAAAATATGATTACTTTATTGTGTTTGTAACTTGTCCAAATACTAGGACAAACCCAACAAATGTTGTATCAGATGAATATAGATGTCATTCTGTGGAAAAACGAATATCCTTATAATGATCAGATACAACACTTGTCAGACGGGGCCAAAATTCTCTAAGGGGTTCACATAAATAAAGCACAAATTAAAAAATATGAATATTGAAGTATTAGTGGTCTGTAGTGAAATAATGATCTTATATTTTTTTAGTAATGTAGCCAAATAGAATTCGTTTAATTATGAATCAAAATCCATTGGAACTATCAGTAACTCGGAAAATATGTCTTATCTCACAAATGAGAACTATGAGTTACTGTTTTAACAACTACAAAAACTATTTTATAATTCATTTAACTATTTAAATATTTATTAATTAAATCTAAAATTTTAAAACATATTTTAACTTTTGTTTAACTACATAAATTTTAATTAATGATTTTGTGAACTAAATAAGTAGTTAGCACTTACAACAGTATAACAAAAATTCTCGTAAACTTATCAATAAACATATTATTCAATAATTATGGACTATTTTTTGGATTTTAAATTAGCCATAATTTTTAACAATATAGTAAACAATAAATTCACTAATTAATACCACCAAATCAACACTAATTATCATCACCTAATACGCAATAATCACCATTTTCAAACACATAATCAACTAATTTTCTAAATTAGGTTTACCATTATATACCCAATTCAAATACTAAACTATGTATCATAAACTAATAACATATATTCATCAATTCCAAACCCCTAAATCATCCAATTCCAAATCCCTAAATCACCAACTAATTTAATTTAAACCTAAATTAAAAAAAGATAATGGAAAATAGGAGATACCGGCAAGTTTGGAGAGGTTGAAATTAGCGACGGAAGGTTGCGACGGCTCGTGGTGGCGGAGGGCGGCGGCTGGTTGCAGGGGAGGCGGATCTGAGTGGATTTGGGGAGGGGGAAAATGAAAATGTTTTCTCTCGGGTAGCAGGTTTGTATAACGCGATAAGCGACGGCTAACAACGGTCGTTTTTTTAGCCGTTGCTAGCTGTCGCTAGGCTATGTCGCTTTCTGAAGTCTTTCTAGTAGTGCGTGGAAAAAATAACATGTATGATAATTTCTATTGCCATTGTATAAGGAATCCACCTTACATGTTTCTTATTAAATTTTTTAGTAATGTGTTTCTGCATATTATCTGAGACATTCCTAATGTCCTTTATACTCACTATAAAATACATCATTTGTAAATCCAACGTCAAGTATTAAAACAACTAAAAGCTAATTTAAACATAAGTACATTGTTAACAATCAGCAACATGTTGTTTTCCTATGTATAGAAATACCAATGTACATGTTCTTTTTTATGGATATGCATTTCCTATGCATTTCGATTGAAAGAAAGATATTTAATATTTCTATCAAAATACTTGTTCAATTTTGATACTTGCCGAATGATACTTCCATATCAGTTCTTGATCATATCCAAAACCCACAAACTCAACACCGCTCTTACTGACTTTGAGATACTTTGGTTGTTGTATTCAAACAGTCTATTAAATCTTTATTTAGAATTTTCTATTTCAATACATATGTACCAAAACACAAAGTCATACTGGACGATAATTTTGTAAGTAAATATGAATCAACTTAAGCACATTGAATGGCGAATCTGCTATGCTAATTTCAACAATTGAAATTCACGATGTTATTCTTATCAATGTGGCTTACTATATTCCAACTGTAATTGTCTTTCTCTTAAGGACACAATTATGATTGATGGATCGCATCTCTTTGAGTATAACTTTCAAAATCATAATTTGATATTATACTTGGAATTTATTTCGGATTTGTGCATGTACCATATCATAAAGTTAATACTCTTAGCGGTTTAATTAAACAACCAAGGATTACTTATTCTTGACGTTGACAAGAAACTCATAGTTTCTCTTTAAGGTGCAAGAACTCTGATTAGACATTCTAACATGTTGTGTTCATTTAGGTTTGGTCAATTATATTTCATCCCTTACAACTAGTATTAACCTTAGATCGTATCCGTATCCATTTCACTACCAATAATTTCTCTAAAAAAATTCGCTACAAGTTGTTATTTCTTGAAACAATAGTTGTTTCTCAGTGCAACAGAATATGATTTCATAAACATTTTATGAATTGCATTAAATAAAACTGATTTGTTATTAGTTCACAACATAAATTAGTTATCCAATGACTATCATTCTCAAACTTCTTTTGGTATGATTCGCACAAGATCCCTTACATACAATTAGTACATGCTGTCATTCGACTCACACAACCCGCCAGCTCTTTGGCCTAGGACAAGATGGAGTTTCTTATAAACCCTTATCCTATATGATTTTGAAAACTATTCTTTGGATGATATTAAATACAACCTTGTTTACTACTCTTAAGTGCACGCCCTATAAAAAGAATTTAACTCAACTTCACTCAATAATAATTGTGCTCTGTCCAACAAAGTTCGATTACTCCTTATCAGTATATTATTGTGTATTATAGGGAGGAGTGTCTCCTGAGAATGAATCTATATTCATTTAGGTACGTTTGGAACTCTTTCCAATATACTTACCCATTCGGTCGAATTGAATCATTTTGTTACATGTTATTTTATTACTTCCATTTTATATTCTACGGACTTATCATAGACATGCTTCGCATGTATTGAATACAGATATTCATGCTTGTGATAATTCATGGGTGAATACAACAAAAGTGAACACAGATATAATTAACTGTAACAAAATTATGTCTCAAAACTATGGCTTAGTCTATAATTCAAAAACAATTGTAAATAATTTTAGATACTTCGTTATTTTTCAATGCATCACTTTTGTTATGAAAGCAAATACCACATTATGATTTTATTTCACAAAAATATCATGATATTCTCATTGAAATAAAACTATGTTTGTTCTTTAATCATCACTGAAAAACATATATTATTTCATGAATAATGTGCGGCACGTTTACGAAAACAGTTTCCCTAACTTGATGCAATCAATAAGCACTATGGCATGCTCCCATTATTTCCGTCATTACTATAATAACGTACTAGATATAGAGGTCCATCATTCACTGAATATAGACTATTTATTCCATATACTTTAACTAGTTTACAATGGAGAGTTCTTTGATCAATTATCTTGAACTCAAAGTAATAAATATCATTAAAAAAAAAATTCTATATGAGAATACATTTCAGAATAGAAACCATATTTCTTATTCCAATGTCAATTATTATTTTACAGTTTTCATTTCCATTTATTTTTAACAAGTAGAAGTGACAGTTCACTGTCTCCATCCCTACCTTAAATCACATCTACTCTTGTATATTCATTTTCCTTTTTAAACGGTCGAACTATTCAAAATAAAAACCTTAATACAATGTAATAATGAACTTTTTAAAAAGGTGCATTTGATTACCCTTAACATTTAAGGACATCAATTATGTTGGATTTTATGTAAACTGGTCAAAACTGACATTTCAACAATCGAGTTTTTAGATCCTTTTTGTAGTTTTGGTCTATTGTTACATTTAACACAATATAGTCTTCGTTGTAATAAATCAAATTGATTACTCGATTTTATAGTATATTTTATTCGTTTACTTCGAATGAACTAATTACATCGAAGTATCGTACATTACGAATTATGACCGCTCACCATATAACACTTGTATGTGACAGTATATAGATCAAATATCCATAGTCTCGTATTGCTTTAGAGTTTGAAACTCATCGTACGCAATAAACGGTCTTGGCCAAATAAACACATGAGCAACCAAATCATAAACGTATTTAGTAGTTGAAAAACTAGGCGCTTGCATAGATATTGAAACATTAACATGCAAGAAGTATTTATTAGTAAGTATATATTATATTTCTATTTGTCAATATTCAATTCAGTTCATTTATATATTTTAATTGATAAACTTTTATCAATCATATAAAATGCCCAAATTTATCAATGTAGATTATTATAACATTATATAGAAAATGTTCATACAATATTAGAAAGGTTAAACGTTACCATTTCATTTTTATAATAAGACTTCCAGTAGCATAAAATCCTAAGAAAAATATAGAAATCATTTATGTTCTATAGTGGGTGTTAGGACACGCTTGCCTCGGGATCCCGACCTTGAGGAATGTCAACAAATCATATATCCACGTGCGATGGATAACACTTTACCGGTTGTATCAGATACAACTACTAACCCATGGTCTTTGTCCTAACCTCGTCTTGACCTTGATGAATACCAACAAATTAAAAGAGATTATTCACTCATACCCACCATTTCATGATGGTCTAAGTATAATGCACGAATCTTGAGGAAACAAATACTTGCAAGTATCTTACGTCGTCTAGTCAATATACTAATAGCTGCTACACATAACATCTCTAGATTAAGGAATATGAATAAATAGAGAGCATGCAAGCAATCTATTAATATATAAATGATGGATGAAAACTTTATATTAAAGATTCATAATATTTATTATATTATATTGAATGATATTGACTTACGGAATAATGTATTTTTTACGAAATACATTTGTGGTCCAACTGTCGGACACATCAGAATCATGGTATACATACATTTATGTATGTATTTATTCCTAAAGTCTATTTAAGATTTCTATAATGTTCCAGCTTTACCTTACACGTTCATATTAAATAAGTTTTATTGTTATATACCATTTATATTTAATTAGGTCAAATAACTATTGGAATTGGGCCAGCCCGTAGTGGTAGTGGTGGGTGTATTCTAATTTTTTTATCATATTGGATCTTTATTGGGCCTATGAAGTCTAATTCATTTAGAAAAATTCTAAATTTATTTTAAATAAAATCATGTAGTTTATTTAAATTTAAGTATTTTATAATGTAAAGTTAATTGAATGATTTAATTTATATATATATACATGTATCATATACATATACGTATGTGTGTGCATGTGTAACATAATAATCCATGAAGGGTATAACATGCCCATATATAGATGTTGGGATTTACATCGCAACGGACACATTAGCTCATTTTGTATGTATTGTATGTTGTCTAAATATATGCATAAATCTATAATTCAAAGTATATTTATAGAAATACGTATACATATATTTAAAATATATTTTATAACTAAAAGTCTCGAAATTAAATAAATAAATATCTATATATAATTTAAAACATTTGTATAAATATATATACAAAATTAAACATATAAAATTATACATACATACATATATATATAATAATTAATGTATATATATATATATATGAATAATTAATTACATTCAAATACTTAAAATATAAATATATATTTTAAAATTATTTCCAGATCAAAATTATCATAACAAAAATAAAATAATAATTTTATAATTTTATTATTATTATATATATAATAAATATTTTTAATCATAACAATTAAAAATATTAGTAATAAATATAAAAAAAATCAAATTCTAAAATTCTAAAAAATTTAGGATCCTAAAAGACAGGTTTAAAAACTTTTTCATGATTTTTTGAAATAAAAAGTTATTTTTAATAAATAAAATAAATGTTTAACCAAGGTAATTTAATTATTAAAATATTAAATATTAACAAAAAAATCTAAAAAAATTTCTGTAGGTTACTACATAGATGCAGTAATTTAAAAAAAATCGAATTGTTAATGCAATAATTATTTTAGATATAATAAACAATTGAAGTAATCAATAAAAGATAATTATAATTATTTATATATATAAAAAAAATTAGTTTTGAATTTGATAATTTATATTATGTATAAATAGGTGTAACGAAAAATTCTAAGCTGTTTGTGCACTATAAATATACATATATGCAATTATATGGTTATAATATACATTAGTCTATATTAAAATTAATACATAAATATACATAAAAGAATTAATAATGACAAAATTTAATTTTTTACAACAATTTAGATTTGTTTATACATAAATTGTAACACATAATAATATAACCATGCACATAACCAAACTAATTTGTGACAACTACATATACCTACAAAAATCCCACCTAACTAAACATACAACATAATATATATATAGATTAGGGATTAATCAATATTAAATCATAAAATATGATACGATTACTGTAATAATATAAATAAAATATCAATTTATGGTGCCTCTGAGTCCACTTGAATCAATGAATTCCCTTCTCTAGTTGTGCTCGATCCGTCAGATTGCAAATATGGAATCGTCGACCTTTTCTATCAAATAGTGCTTTTACTTAACTTGAATTGATTTGAGATTCTTAGAACTGATATTGGGATTAATTTGAGCTAGCAAACTTGATAATTATTGCAACCAAAAGTTATTTTTGATTAGGGGTTTAGAGATCCATATATATAGCCTTGTATAAGAGAGATATTAGGACAATCTCATTACCTATTCTTCCTTAATCTTAGCCATCCAACTCTAGGTCTAATCCTAAGTTTTAGCCGCCTCCAATAACTTGTCAAAACCGAAATTTATAGCCCTAATTATGGGCTTTAAACCCATTTAAGCCCAAGCCAAAATGATGTGCAATTAAATCCAATTTAATCGCTTATCGATATCGTATATCGTTTGATACATTTATAACTATTATAAATATATAACAATTTTTATTTCTCAAACCATATTCAAATTTTTATAACTAATATTTCATAAATATTAATTAATTTAATTTATTTATAACAATTATAAACTAATTAAATCATTCGGTCTTAAGGGAATTCATCATTTTACTTGTGTAACTCTTGGATGTAAATTTGGTCAGCAATTAACACCGAACTATTCGAATGTTAACGTTCACATGTCACTTAGCAAGCCGTGTGAAATTATGGTCAAATTTATCGCTTATTCATTTTTAGTAAAAAATTATTTAATTTAATAAGCATTACCCGTTAGTGAATTTATATACACTAATTCTCTTCGTCAAAATCTGTATCACTTTGGATTTATGTAATTTGGTAATGGTCAAAATTCCAATATTGTCCATATTCAACTCTATAGTCCAAACAAAAAAAATCCTTGGTTCAATAATAACAATAATTATTAACAGTACTACTCTAGCCAGAGATTTTGACTTTGGGTTGACTTGAGTTGACCATGATACTAACCTCATATAACTGAAGTGACGAATCATCTCTTGAATAGTGTCTTCCTTCCAATACTTCCATTCGACCCAACTATAATCACTTGACAAATGTCGTTCCTTGATTTGACTATAATCAAAACAAATTTTTTTCATACTGAAGGTTAACAGTATTCTTAAGTTGAAAGAATTGTGTAAATTAGTCACATCGATAATTTCTATTTGACCTTAGTTATATTAACCAACAGAAAACTATCGAGTGAGTCGTTCCATAGCTATACAATAACTATCAGTACGTAACCCCTTAGTGCCCCCAGTAGTCATGAGTAATACACTGTCCAACATTTGAAGAGCGTTACGTACTCTAGTCTCAATGGATACATCGATATCCAGTCTCAATGCATCTTGACTGGGAACATTTAAAATGGTTCATTTGTTTCATTGTGATAAATTACTCACGATTACAACACTTTGTAACTACTATCACAAAACATACCATTTATGGAATTTCTATTATACTTAACTAAATTAATTAATATATCCACATTATATCAAGCATATAATACAAAGAAAATACCTTTATGTCGAACAAGATTGGTCAACGAGTTGATATATGTAACAAATTACATAATTGCCCTAGGGCATACCCCTAACTCTATCAATTTCCCACTTGCACTTGGGGTCAATTATGGAATCTTATTCCAACTTCTCCAATTGGTTTTATTAAAACCAATTAGGCCAGTCCCTTTGTGAACGATATGCTATTATGTTTTAATTATCTACTCTTTCGATCAACTTTCTCCGACGGCGATAAACTGTTTTATCATTTGGAACAATTCGGAGTATGTCTCTCGACTTCGAGTGAGCTCTAAGTTCAATTACGAGCTATATTACGACATTGTTATCATGTAACTCTGTCATGAGATTCACAACATTTGGAATCGGCTCGTTATAAATTTGTGCACTTATATTTTTTTATATACATTGATTTGATTGCAGCGCTTTTCAAAGCGATGTACCAAGCCATTTTTCATTGAATCGGCCACAGTCTTTCATTTCGAACATTTCAAACTTAAAGATTTGTTATTGACATATTATACTCAACGTTACTTGTGAAAGTTTGAGTCTGAACATTCCTTCATAAGGAATTTATGTTTATGTAAACAATTCTCTAGTATTTCATAAATACACGAGAATCTCAAACAACCAGTTTGTGATATCAATTTGGATTTGATATTTGTTTCATGTATCAAATACATAAAAAAAATCATGATATCGTAGACAACACAATACGTATGATAATTCCTTTTTCCAATGAAAAGGAATCAATCCTACATGTTCCATATTAAAATTTTAATAAGGTGTCTTTGCATATCATATGGGACATTCTCAACATCTGTTATAGTTACTGTAAAAGACATCATATATTAATCCAATGTTGAGTATTAAAACAATTTAGGCTGATTTTAACACAAGTACATCGTTAAAATCAACAACGTGTTGTTTACTTATGGCTTAGAAATATCATTGTACCTCTTAACATTCTTTCTTATGAGCACACGCTTCCTCTGCACTTTGATCGAAAATCAAACTATTTGATATTTCTATCAAAATACTTATTCAATCTTGATGCTTATAAAATGATACCTTCGAATAATTTCTTAGATTATATCCAAAGACTCACAAACTCAATATCTCTCTCACCAACATCGAGACATATTAGTTATTATGTGTAACAGTTTACTCTAAAACTTTATTTAGAATTTTCTGTTTCAGTACATACGTAACAAACGTAAAGTCATATCAATGGCTAATTTTGTGAGTAAATCCGAATTAACTTGAGCACTTTGAATACTGAAACTATTACACTGATTTCAATAATTGAAATTTGCGATATTATTCTCATCAAGTCGCTCATTTAATTCCAACTGCATTAGTCTTGCTCATAAAGTCATAATCACCTCCGATGGATCACATCCCCCAGGCTACGACTACCAAAATCATATTTTGACAGCATACTTGGAATTCTTTCAGATTTTCGTATCATACCATATGATAGAGTCAACACTCTTAGTGGTTTAATTAAACAATCGAGGATTATATATTTTCGACATTAACAAGAAACTCATAGTTTATCATCAATGAGCGAGAACACTTATTAAACATTGTAATGCAATGTGTTCATTTTGGTGAGTTAATTTTATTTCATCTCATCTAATTAGTTCTATCTTTGGATCATATCCAAATCCTTTTTAATGCCAATAATTTCTCAAGGAAATTCCATCACAATGAAGTTGGTATTTCTTGAAATGTTTCTCAGCACGATAGAATAGGTATTCATAAACATTTTATGAATTTCCTTGTTCATTAAACCGATTTGGTTTTAGTTTACAAAAGTTATGTTCAAAACATAAATATGTCATCCAATGACAGTCTTTTCAAAATCCTTTTGGGAAGATTCATACAAGATCCTTCATGAACAATTATTACGTGTAATTTTTTGACTCACACAACCACCAACTCCTTGGCCTAGGATATGTTGGAGTTTTTTATAAACTCTTACTTGTGTGATTTTGTAAACCATTATTTAGATGAAATAATATTAACCTTGTGTACTATTCTTAAGTACATGACCTTATAGAAAGAAATTAACTCAACTTCACTCACAATTAATCGTACATTGTTCAACAAAGTTCAATTACCCCTTATCGATGCATCTTTATGCATCACATGGAGGAGTGACTTTTGAGATTGAATCTTTATTCATTTTTAGGTACATTCGAACCTTTTTCCAATATACTCACTCATTCGATCAAATCGAATCATTTCTATTACATGTTATTTTATCTACTTACGTTTTGTATTCTACGAGTTTACCGTAGACATACTATATGTGTATCAAATATACATATCCATATCAACGATAACTCATCGGTGAATATGACGAAGTACAAGGAATCATTTTGGTATTTATAGAATTATGATTGCATACATCTATATGTATCAATCCAAGGAGTTCATTAACTCTTATGATACTCCCACTGAATGGGTGCATAACCCTTTATTATTTGAGATATAATTAACAAGTATCATATGATTTAAAATCATATAATAAAGTTATTTCTCAAAAGTACAGCTTAGTCTATAATTTCAAAACAACCATAAATAATATTAGATACTTTTATATTTTCCAATGCATCACTTTTCTTATAAGAAAAAATTAACACATTATAGTTTTATTCAAAAAGAATATTTATAATATTCATATTGAAATATAGTTATGTCTATTTTTTCATTTGATGCCAAAAATAATCATTATTTCATAAATAATGTATGGTAAGTTATACGAAAACAATTTTCGTACTATGATGTAAATAGTAATTGTTATATCGTATGCTCCCACTATCTTTGCCATTACTATAATAGCGTAATAAATTTGGAGATCCGTCATTCACTTAATACAATTTGTTTATTTCATACACTACAACTATCTACCGTGGAGAGTTCGTTGATCAAATATCTTGAGTTCAAAGAAATAAATCTCATAGAAAATAATTTTCTATATGAAAATACATTTCAGAATACAAATCATATTTTTTATTCCAATATTAAGTATCAATTATTTATTACAATTCATATTTTCAGTGTTTCCCTATAAAGAATAAGTAAGTATTCATTCTCTTCATTCCAACTGTACCTTAAATTACAGCTATTCTTATACATTCGTTTTCCTTTCAAATGGTAAAACTATTCAAAAGAAAACCTTACTACAATATCATGATAAACTCTTTACAAAAGTGCATTCGATTATCCTTAACATTTAAGGATGTCAAATATGCTGCACTTTACGTAAATCGATCAAAATGACATTTCAGCGATCGAGTGATTATATCTATCTTGTAGTTTTTGCTCTTTGTTACATTAACACAATATGATCTCTTTTGTAATCAATCAGATTGAATACTCGATCTCGCACTAAGGTTTAGTCGATTTTTTGGATGAACTAATTTCATTGGAATATTATACGATACAAACTTTGACCATTCACCATATAACATTTATATGCAATTGTATATGGATCAAATATCCATAGTCTTGTATTGTTTTAGAGTTCGAAACTCATAAAATGCAATACATGGCCTTGACCAAGTAAATGCATAAGTGACCAAACCACGAATGTATTCAGTAGTTGTAAATCAGACACTTGCATGGGTGTTGAAACGTTAAGATGCAATAGGAATTTGATGGTGGGTACTATATTTCCATTTGTCAACTTTCAATTAAGTTCTTTTGTATATGTTAATTGATAAACATTTTGTCAATCATATTAAATGCACAAATTTATCATTGTAGATAATTATAACATTATTTAGCATATGCTCTTACAATACTAGAAAGGTAAAATGTTACCATTTCATTTTTCCAATAAGGCTCCCATTAGTCTTTTATGTTTCTCCAAACTTTAAGATGAAACACAGAAGTCTTTTGAATTCATTAGTGGGTGTTAGGACTCGTCTTTCTTGGTATTTTGACCTTGAGTTTGCTCAACAATTCATAGCCCTACAAATGATGGATAACTCCTTATCAGTTGTATCACATACAACTCCTAACCCATTTTTCTTTGTCCTAATCTCATTTCAACCTTGAGTTTGCTCAACAAATCGAAAGAGATTATTCACTCATACCTACCATATTGTGATGGCCTAAGTATAATATATCTATCTTGAGTTTGCTCAACAAATACATATAGTTATCTTACCTCATCTATTCAATATATTAATAATACTGCACATAACATCCTCGGATTGAGTTTGCTCAACAACTAAGGAGTATGCAAGTAACTTATTAATATACATATGGTAGTGGACAACATTATATTGAGTGATATCGACTTATAGAATAATGTATTTATAAAATGCCATCGTGATTCAAGTGTTAGACACATCACAAATCACAGTATATGTACATTTACGTATATATTTATTTCTTAAATCTCTTTGAGTTTCTTTTAATGTTCCACTTTTATTTTATGCATTCATATCATATAGGTTTTTTTGTTACATAGTTTTTATATTTCACATTACTTGTATAATAGTCTTGTGCATAATATTAGATTAGTTAAATCATATTTAATTAATTCTAATTAATTAACATTTCAATTAATTTTATATTGATATAACATTCATATTTATTATGTACTATAACCTTTATAGTATAACACATATATCATATACATGTGTAATTATAATTTCAGTTAATTAACCTTTTAATTAAATTATCTTGATTTTGAAAATCATTATTCATATGTGTGCATGCATATTTATGATATCTTAAATGTTTTAAAATATCATAACATATTTCATAAAATATTTACTGCATGCACAAACATTTTATTAATTCACTTATTAATAAAATATATAATTTTCGAAAATTATGTTATTTTTTTTTCAAACATTTTGAAAATATGTTACATTATAACTATTATAATAAACATATATTTTATTTTAAATTTAGTAGTTAAATTTAAAATCTTTTACTCTATTTTTCAAGACAATTTTGAAAATTAGCCCAAGACCCAAATTAAGTTGGCCTTTTCTATAAGGGGCAACATTTGGACTCGCTTCACCTTTCAGGCCAGACCGGTAACCAGGTAGGACAGGGTACTTGATTACCCAAGTTCAATCCTAGTCATTACCTTTCTAGACACCGTACTGAGTGGGCAAGCTTAATAAGTTAGCCCTAACATGACTAATTTACACCGCATAGGCTATTGGGCTCCGATACTATTGTTGGAACTGGGCTAGCCCGCAGTGATAGTGGTGGGTGTATTTCAATTTTTTTATCCTATTGGATCTTTATTGGGCCTATGAAGTCTAATTCATTTAGAAAAATTCTAAATTTGTTTTAAATAAAATCATATATTTTATTTAAATTTAATTATTTTGTAATGTAAAGTTAATTGAATGATTTAATTTATATATATACATATATCATATACATATACATATACATATATATGTGCATGTGTAACATAATAATCCATGAAGGGTATAATATGTCTGTATGTAGATGCTGGGATTTATATCGCAACGGATACATTAACTCATTTCGTATGTATTGTATGTTGTTTAAATATGTGCATAAATCTATAATGCAAAGTACACTTATATAAATACATATACATATATTTAAAATATATTTTATAACTAAAAGTTTCAAAATTAAATATATATATATATAATTTAAAAAAATTGTATAAATATACATACATAATTAAATATATAAAATTATACATACATATATATATATATATATAATAATTAAAATTATATATATAAGGTTAAATAAAATGTATATATATGAATAATTACATTCAAATACTTAAAATCTTTAATAATAGTTGTAATGCTTTTGTGTCACACTTTTTTGGTGTCGGTGTGAATTACCAAAAATGCCCCTCTATGAATATTATTAAAACTCAAAATCACTTAAAAATAGGATCTTTCCATTACAAATTCAAAACGTCAGTATAAAAATATTAATCGCTTAAAAATAGGATCCAACAATTAAACTTTCTTTACAAATATAAAACACTGATCTACAAATAATACCAAATCTTATCACATAAAAATACACAAAAATAAGATCTAACAAATAAATTTTCTTTAAAAATTCATTTTTTACTAATTAATAATATAAATATATATTTAAACAAACAAAAGTTTGATGTTGCAACGTAGATCAAAAATTCAAACTAACTATACATGATTTAAACGCAAAAATATGATTAAATATTTGTGCAAATCATTTTCTCCTAAATGTGTTAAATATATATAAATTGTAAAAATACAATTTACGCACGAAGAGTGCACCGTCATCACGTGCGAAACGCATGCCGTAACACTCGTATAAATATAGGTACTTTAAAATCATTTCCAGATCAAAATTAGCATAACAAATATAAAATAATAATTTTATAATTTTATCATTAGATAATAAATAGTTTTGATCATAATAATTAAAAATATTTGTAAAAAATATTAATAAAATAAAATTTTAAATTTTAAAAAAATTTACAATCATAAAATATAGGTTCAAAATTTTTTCATTATTTTTTGGAATGAAATGTTGTTTTAAATAAACAAAAGAAATGTTCAACCGAAGTAATTTAATTACTAAAAATATTAAATTTTAACAAAAAATCTGAATTTTTTTCGTGGGTTACAGCTTCGATGTAGTAATTTAAAGAAATATAAAATCGAATTTTCAATGCAATAATTATTTTAGATATAATAAATAATTCAAACAATCAATAAAAGATAATTTAAAACTATTTATATATATAAAAAATGTTTTCGAATTTAATAATTCATATTTTGTATAAATAGGTATAAGGAAAAATTCTAAGCTATTTATACATTATAAATATAGATATATGCAATTATATGTTTAAAATATACATTAATCTATATTTAAATTAATATATAAATATACATAAAATAATTGATAATGACAAAAATTAATTTTTTTACAATAAATTAGATTTGTTTATACATATATTATAATACATAGTAATATAACCATGCACATAACCAAACTAATTTGTGAGAACTACATAAATCTACAAAAATTTCACCTAACTAGATATACAACATTAATGTATATACAGATTTGCAATTAATCAATATTAAATCATAAAATATAATATTATTACTGTAATATATAAATAAAATACCAATTGATTATGCCTTTGAGTCCACTTGAATCAATAAATTCCCTTCTCTAGTTATGCTCGATCCGCCAGATTGCAAGTCTTGAATCGTCGACATTTTCTATCAAAAGTGCTTTTACTTAACTTGAATTGATTTGAGATTCTTAGAACTGATATGGGGATTAATTTTGGCCAGCAAACTTGATAATTATAGCAGCAAAAGTTGTTTTTGATTAACGGTTTAGAGATCCATATATATAGCCTTATACAAGAGAGATATTAGGACAATCTCATTACATATTCTCTCTTAATCTTAGCCATCCATTTCTAGGTCTAATCCTAAGTTTTAGCCCCCTCCAGTAACTTATCAAAACCAAAATTTGCAGCCCTAATGATGGGCTTTAAACCCATTTAAGCCCAAGCCAAAATGCTATGCAATTAAATCTAATTTAATCGCTTATTGATATCGTGCATCGATTGGCACATTTATAAATATTATAAATATATAACAATTTTTATTTCTCAAACCATATTCAAATTTTTATAATTAATATTTCATAAATATTAATTAATTTAATTTACTTATAATAATTATAAACTAATTAAATAATTCGGTCTTAAGGGAATTCATCATTTCAGTTGTGTAACTCTTGGATGTAAAGTTGATCAGCAATTAACACCGAACTATTCGAATGTTAACGTTCACACATCACTTAGCAAGTGATGTGACATTATGGCCAAATTTATCGCTTATTCATTTTCAGTAAAAGTTTATTTAATTTAATAAGCATTACCGTTAATGACATTTATATACACTATTTCTCTTCGTCAAAAATTTATCACTTTGGATTTATGGAATTTGGTAATGGTCAAAATTCCAATATTGTCCATATTCAACTTTATAGTCCAAACACAAAATCCTTGATTTAATAATAACAATTATTATTAATCGTACTACTCTAGCCAGAGATTTTGAATTTTGGTTGACTTGAGTTGACCATGATACTAATCTCATATAACTGAAGTGACGAATCCTCTCTTGAATAGTGTCTTCCTTCCAATACTCCCACTCGACCCGACTATAATCACTTGATTGATGTCGTTCCGTGATTTGACTATAATCAAAGCAGAGTTTTTCATATTGAAGGTTGACAGTATTCTCCAAAGAATTGTGTAAATTAGTCACATCGATATTTTCTATTTGACCTTAGTTATATTAACCAGCAGAAAACTATCGGGTGAATCATTCCATAGTTATCCAATAACTGTCATTACGTAACCCATTGGTGCCTCCAGTAGTCATGAATAATACACTGCCCAACATTGAAGAGTGTTACATACTCTAGTCTCAACGGATACATCGATATCCAGTCTCGATGCATCTTGACTAGAAACATTTAAAATGGTACATTTGTTTCATTGTGATAAATTACTCATGGTTACAACACTTTGTAACTACTATCATAAAACATATCATTTATACATTTTCTATTAAATATCATTTTAATTAAATTTAATAATTAATATAAACACATTATATCAAGTATATAAAGAAAATACCTTTATTTCGAACAAGATTGGTCAACGAGTTAGATATATGTAACGAATTACATAATTGCCCTTAGGGCATACCCCTAACTCTATCAATAATAATCTTATGTACAACATTATACTAATTAAATCATATTTAGTTAACTCTTTAATTATTTGTTTATTATTCAATTTTAACATATTATATTGAGTTTACACACATAATATAGCTTTTGTAGTAGTATACGTATATCATATATGTTAGTTTAATTAATTAACCTTTAATTAATTCATTTAACTAAACACTTTTAATTAACTTACATTAGTTTCAAAAGTCATTATACACACACACACTTGTATATTTATACTATCTTAAACATTTTACAATCATATACGTATATTGATATATAAAATACGTACATACATTTGTATATAGTTGATTAACTTATTTAATTAAATTATTTTATTAACCATACTAATAAACTAGCTTTCAAAATTAATGTTTAAATTTTAAATGTTAAATTATCAAACACTCTGAAAATTTTATTATCTTTTCAAACATTTCGAAAAATTATGTTACATTAATACTTCTATAATAAACATATTTCACTTTAAATTTAACTTTTAAATTTAAAATCTTTACTTTAATTTTCAAAACAATTTTTAAAATTATCCCAAGGCCCAATTTAAATTGGGCCTCTTCGAATATGGGCAACCATTGGGCTCACTTCACCTTTAGGCCTGGCCGGTATCCAGGTAGCACAAGGTACTTGATTATCCAATTTCAATCTTAGAAATTACCATTTTAGACACTATACTAAGTGTACAGGCTCAAATGGTTAGCCTTAACATGACTAATTTAGACCGTATAGGCTATTGGACTCTGATACCTTTGTTGCTTCAGCCCAAACTCCTTTGAGATGACATAACTTTGTACCTCATGGATGAGTTTTACATGCAGCGTCTCGTCTAGCACAACCATCACAGGACATGTAGGGCAAGAGGCAAAGCTTCATTATAAACATAATATGAGAAACCCCTATCATGCTAGTTGCAGGGATCAAACCTGTGACATCCATACTTCGTTGGCTTATTTTATCAACTTATGATAGCTTTAAATCCATACTTCGTTAGCTTGTTTTGGTTTCCATCTCTCAATAACTTTTGGCTTCCATGTTTGGATAGCTTCCTTTTCTTTTCAATTTGTGATGGCTCATCTTCCACTTTCGACGACCTTACTTTGCAAACATTCGATAGTTTATATTCATCAAATTTCAATGGCTGTATTTTTCATCCTCTGATGGTTTATCATCAACCTTTGATAGCATCACACTATATTTATCCTTGGAAATTTGGGTGTAACAGGCTGTTCTTGTGCTCTAAAATTGTCTGTCATTATTATTCATTCATTTGTATTTATAAGTGCAAGGATGTGAAGAGTGTATAGACCCGGTTGGTCCGGTCGGTTTGGTAGGAGTTGTTTCGGTTTGATAGGAGTTGGTTAGGTTCGGTACGAATTGGTTAGGCAACACACTACCAAACCGTTTTTCCTATTTGGTACAACTCCTTAACGGATCTTACTAGACCATTCTTGATGTTCTATTTCAGACCGGTTTTCTTTGTGTCGTGACCTTTTCATTCTAAGTCTGAATTGAGTAAAACTTAGACCAATAGCTTCGTATCGTCGAATTGAACACTCTAATGTCATTGAATGATTAGTTTGGATTGAGTATATAGCAGTTGTCCAAGATAGGGCCCAAATCGGTTAGGTAGTGGATCAATTTTAAGATAATCAAATATTTTAATCTATAGCTCGAATTGAGATGCATTTTCGATTGATGTCCTGATCTTAAGCATATTTTCCAACTGATTTGGGCCCATTATGACTGCCAAATTTTCCCCCAAAAGTACACAAAATACTTTTGTATATGTTTTCAAATTAACGAGATTTTGACGATTGACCTTAGAATAGAACAACATTCTTTTATTTTTGAAAGAACAAACAATTGTAATGTAACCCCTCACCACCCTTTTCACGGTAAGTGAATTTTGTTTAGGATAAATTCTAGTATTATTTTTGAAGAAAAACATTTTTCAGGTTTAAATAGTTTTTAAAACTTATCACAAACATAAGTTTGTTTTACATCATATTTGATTTTGTACATGCTTACTTTAAAAATGAACATATACAAACTTATTTATTTTATATTTGTGTTTAGGTAGTTTCATAGTGCGTAACCATAAAATGCTGATTTTGTGAAAACCAAAAAGTTTCCCATAATAAAATTTGTTCCTTGGTTAATACATATTGATTGGACTTCTCAATTCGAGAGGCACTACATCTTAGGATGTATTGACTTACAAATTTTGAAAATCCACAGATGTAGGAGTAATATATCGTTACCGACTTAAAACGCGTTGATTACTGTAATGATTTCTCTTTTTTTATAGATGTTTGCCCTATTGCATGGCAATAACATCGTATATTATGCTTTTCATTTTATTATCAGCACTATCAACCGAGTGATTGTAACTGCAACACTACAATTATTAACCTATTCAACATCCACCTATAGTCAAATTGCATTGTAATGTAGCTATAGTCACGACTTTGGCAAGAAATAACTTGCAATCTATTAAACAATTGTAAAGCAGAAGAATTTCATGCTCTTTTATTGATTTGAGAAGTTTTCTCTCCTCTCCTTAATTCTCTCTTGATATTTAATTTTCTAATCTTTCAATTTACCAATTTTTACTTTTATTTTAATATATCTACCACATCATTTTACATTTTGGTACGTACATTTAAAATTTTATAAAATTGTTTACAAACAATTCACTTATTACCTCCTAACATTTTATATTTAAGTCCATATAACCAAGTTAATTGTATCATCAAGAATTTAAACTATTTAAATAAATTCAGATAACTAATATTTATTAATATTTCTAATAAATACTAAATAATGTTAATTTTAATATGTATAGCACTGCTGCACCAACCTAAATTGTAAAACTGAATTTTTTTCATTCAGTTATGATACATAACTCACATAAAGCAATAATACAAATTTAATTTTTAATTCATTTATCTCAATAAATTTATCAGACATTGCATTGTAAAATTTTACTTTTAACTTCAACTACCAACATTTAAAATTGCGGTTTTCTAGAAAACTCACGACACTTCTATTATTAGTAAAGCGGAAAATTTTCAAGTTCTCAAGAGTTTTCTCCCTTCTCCTTAATTCTCTGTTGATATTTTATTTTAAATTATCAATTTTTATTTTTATTTTACTAAATCTCCCACATCATTTTACGTTTTGGTTTGTACGTTTAAAAATTTATAAAATTATTTACAAATAATTCATCAGTTGCCTTCTAACATTTCAAGTCATATATTTGGGTTATTACATAATCAAGAATTTAAAGTATTAAAATAAATTTAGTTAACTAATATTTCTAATAAATACTAAATAATGATAATTTTAATATGTATACCACTACTGGTCCAACAAAAATTGTAAAACTATTTTTTTTTGTTTGATTACGATACTTAACTCACATAAAACAACAATTCAAATTTAATTTGTAATTCATTAATCTCAATAAATTTATTACGCATTGTATTGTAAAATTCTACTTTTAACTTCAAATATCTACATTTAAAATCACCACGGTTATTTTAAAAACTCACACCTGTCTCCTTATAGTTTATGTTTCAATCCATACATGTAACTTAGTTATGAAATCTTAAATTTAAACTAGTTAGATAAATACAATTAAATGATATTCATTAGTTCGTCTACCAAATTATGAAAATATAAAAATTTCATTATGTACACCATACTCATATTAAATAAAGGTAAAATTACTTACTCATTAAATTAAGATACATAAGCCACATGCATAAACAATAATAATAAATTCAATTTAAAATTCATTTATCTCAATAAATTCATCATATAGTGAATTGCAAAAAAAAATTTAATTCAGACACCTTCATTTAAAAAAAATTATAATCATTTACAAAACCCCCTCAATTCCTTTTAATATTTTACATTTAACTTTATATTTTAGAATTAATCACATAACCTTAAAACTATTTAAATAATCAGTGAACTATTATTCGTTGATTTGTCAAATAAATCATAAAAATATGAAAATTTCATTATTTACTCCATGTTCATATTAACAAAAAAGGTATGAAACTAATTTAGATATAAATACATCAATCACGTAACATAATTATATACATAGATAATAATAATAAATTTAGTTTGTAATTCATATATATCAATATATTTACTATGTATTGCATTGTAAAATTCTTTTTTCAACGTCAAGTACCTACATTTTGAAACTTTTATAGTTTTATACAAAACCCTCCTCAATATTGTGCAATTTTGTGCATTTAAATCAATATATGTAATTAATTACGTAGCCTTGAATTTCAACTATTTGAATAAATTCAATTAACAAATGTTTGTTAATTCATCTAATAAATCCTAAAATATGACCATTTCAATATGTATATCATACTCATATCAAGGAAAGTGTTAAAATTGTTTTATTCACTCAAATAAAGATATATAGATAGCATAACGTATACAATATTATTTAATTTATCATTAATTTATCTCAACATATGTTTCATAAATTGCATTGCAAAATTCTATTTTTAGTTTCAAACATCTACGTTTTAACATTTCTACAGTTATTTACAACCCCCCCCCCCCCAACCCCATCGTTCTTTCCTAATCTTTTATATGCAAATCCACGTATTTAAATTACCTACGAAATCTCAAATTCATATTATTTAAATAATCTTAGTCAATAATTACTCTATTCTTCTAATAATTCCAAAAAATATACATCAATTTTCATACGCATATGCATGCGCATTCGTACACACGTGCGCGCGCACACACACATATATTAACAAAAACGAAAAAAATTATTTTTTTCCATTTAACTATGAAGATATGTAGATCTCATGCGTTAAATTATATACGTAAACAATAATGACAAAGTTAATTTGTAAATCAATTACAATCATTTATCTCAATATTTTGTCATACACAGCATTGTAAAATTCTATTTGAACTTCAAACATTGGCATTAAGGATTCTATAATTTTTTTTTTACAAAGTCCTCAATTTTTTCTTACTATTTTCCATTATGTCTATATATTTAAACTAACTACGTAATTTTAAATTTGATGTTAAAAATTTCGGTTAAATAACATTAGTTAAGTTATTTAATAAATCATTAGTATGCCAATTTCACTATGTATACCATATTAAAAGAAATGACAAAATTATCCTTTTACTAAATATGAAGATATATAAGCTACAATACATAATTTGTGTATAAACAATAATAACAATTTTAATATATAGTTCATTTGTTTCATAGAATTTATTGTACATTATGTAAGAAAATTAACGCTAAAAGTATAAATATTATATTTTATACTGTGTGCAATGCACTGATTACACGCTGGTATATATTACATAATAGTGCACTATACATGATTATTTAGTGGGAAGTTAATTCAAGTTTAATCGATTCACATGCTGCTAGAACTTCAACTTTATGTTTTCAGAATCCCAGTCTGTAGGCGTACTTGAAATAAACAAACTACAAAGCTCATAACAATCATGTTTCTCATTAGGGGTAGGTGCGGATCGGTTTGGTGTGGTTTGAAGCCCAAACCGCATCAAACGGTTAATCAAAAATACAAACCGTTATATTAATCTTTTAAACGGTTCAGTTACGATTCGGTTTAATGTAATATGGTCCGGTTTTGGTCCGGTACAGTTTGAATCCATATCAAATATGAAATAAGAGAATTACTTTCATCAACAATTAATTTACGAAGGCAACTGTGTGAATTTTTTACACTTAATTATGCTGAATATTATGCTAAAATGATAGATTAGTTCTTAATTGTATGAATATTTCAATTTGACATTTAACTAAAAGTGAGATTTTTTTTTTAGCAAATTAATCAATCATCAACGTTAACCAGCGCATAATCATTATGTAAAACGACTAGAATAAAATAATAATTAGCATTTATATAAAAAAATAAGATGAAAAATATCAAACTAAAACTATATCTGTTTCTTTTATGACAACGATTATTATTAATATAAGTTGAAAATAAAATATGCATCGTTAGAATATAAAATAAGATATGAGCTGTTTATATTTATTATCATAAGATTACTAGTGTAAATATTCGATTCGATCCGGTTTAATATGGTCGGTTCAATCGTCCAAACCGCAACCGAACTGTATCAATGTGGATCGGTCCGGTTTGAGGTATTTGTTTTAGTTAGAAGATCTGGTGCGGATTCCTGCACCGTTTTTGCAGTCTGGTGCAAATTTTCATATAGCGGTGCGGTTTATGTCCATCCCTTCCAGATAAATTTCTTGAAGTTACAAAAACTTTTCTAGATAGTTATGCTTTTCTCCTGCATGGGGAAAGAAACGAGCAATGAAAGCACGACCTAGAAAGCAGCCTTTTAGTGTGAATGAAGCCTCTCGCTGATTTACCCAAATAAAGAGAAGAATGCTATAAGAAGCAACATTTATTATAAAGAATTTGAATTTTCCGAATAGTTAATGAAGATGGAGAAAGCTACAAGCAAGTTGAACTACACTTCAGCTCCATAGCTCTTTTTGAATAAAAAATATGACTTTTAATCCAAGACGCCAAGCTTACTTTTCTTCACCTGTCAGTTTTCTTGATTGCTAATGTAATACATTGAAGAAATCTACAACGCATATAAAATAGAAAACTCTATTTTGAGATTCAAAAATCCAAAAGACCAGTAAAAGTCTTCACATAGACTAGAAATGTAACCATACTATATGACAAAAATCACTGAATGAAGATGAAAGCTACCAAAATTTCTCGCCCAACTGTCATTCCATTTCATTATCAGCAAACAACGAATGAAAGGTGCAACCTCCAAGTTCCAATAAACTAACAGTTGTTCAAAGTCTTCATAACATTATTCTGTTAAAGATAAAACATAACCAATTAATTTTACACAAAAGCTCACAACAAAAGATGTTTTTCATGATAATTCCATCCATCAAGGGTAACTCTAGGCGATACGCCCTTAGGAACTTCAAAAGATAAGCTAACAGTCGTCTTTTCTCCAGGCACAAGCGAGAAGTAATTGTCAGTATAGTGAACCGGCAATATTCTTGTATCTTCCCCTTCACTCTTCTTCACTTTCTCCGAATTGTGGACCGATAAATGAAGAAAGAACGCAACTCCCTTGTCATTTCCTCCGGTTTCAACAACTTTCTTACCATTATTCGTTGATGAACCTTCGAAGATGCTTTCGTTAATGAGATTCTTGGAACCTTTTGACTTGTTTTCCATTTGCATTTGGATATTGTAAGTGGTTCCAGTGATGAAAATTTGAGAAGTGATTCTTAGAGGCACTTTCCTTTTGCGGTAGTCTTCTAGTAGCTTGTAATCGCTTCCTGGGGTATGCAGCCAGTAGAAGTTTCTAGAAATGACTTTCTTGTTTGATATTCTGAAAAGCTTGAGGAGAAGAAAGTAGACGGGTTTTGCACCTTCTGTTTTAGGATACGTCATTTCAATAGTTCGAATTACTTTTTTTGGAGGTACCGTGACTTTGTCTGTAACTTTATAATATGGGCATGCTCCTTCAAGATCCCATATCGAAACTTCTATTGCTATGTCCGTGAGTTCCTCAGATGTGGTATTGACAATCTGAAGAAGCAAAAGAAAAAACATGGTCATTTTATATTTTCACCATTTCGATGCAGTCTATGTATGGCTTCTAAACAAAAAATAGATTAAAGATTATAGACCTTAGGTAAGCGCATCTCCAACGGTTTAAGCCTTTGATTAATATTCAGCTCTTGAATGTCAAGGGCTGAAATTTAAGTATGAAAATCTCCAAGCGCCTATTTAACATAACTTTTAACTCTTATTAAACAAAGACATAAATCTTAGGCGCCTTAAATAGGGGTATGGGACCAATTCAAAATCCTGAAATGGTTTAGAGGCATATTTCCTAAAACCACTGAATATTAAGTCTGAATTATACTTTGTTGGAGATGCTCTAAGTTATGACATCTTTCATAATCAGGTCAGAGCCAAAATATTATACTATATATAGAAGAAGAAAAACACAAAACAAACGTTGTACAATTATATGCACCACCTGCTTCTCTTCTATGCCTTTTGAAGTATATATTGAAAATGCAAAACGCAACTCAAATTTCGAAGCGAAACAGACCTGAAACTCTTCCCTAAGATTACTTATCATCTATGTAGTTTAAATTTTCAGGTTGATGTAGTTGAGCTTTAGCTATCACCAGCTAATTGATTCTCAAATAGAGATCACCCACCGTAGAAATTATATATCCATACCATTGAAAATGAAATATTATAATTTTTCTGTTATGACATGTAGGAGTCATATTTGCTATAACAAAGAAATTAACGGAAGTTTTCTCATGATCCATATGAATATGAGTGGGAAGAAGGGTGTTTATGTCATTCTATATTATAATTAAGCACAAAGAACTCTGCCTATAAATTACTAATCGGATATATTTTTAATATTTTCTCCAGTGTACGACGATTAAAAAATGATGAATTGTCTTTGCATCACAATTATCCACACAAAAGTTCAGTTAGACCAAAATGAAGATAAATGACTCTGGTTAAAAAGGGATAGAAATAACATCGTACTTTAAAAAGGGATAGAAATAACATCGTACGTCGATCAAATGGAATACAACAGGATAAGAGAATCATACCTCAATTATATTGTTGTACAAATTAAGCTGAACATGAATTGGCTCAGCAGCAGACCGGCAACCATAAAACCCTGCAGTCTGGTCATGAAGATGATCATAAAACTGACCTCTAAGCCCAGTCCAAGGATTTTGTGTCTTCCAAATTAAGACACCTGTATGTTTTCTCCACATCTTGCTAGTGTAACCTTCAAGAAGAGCTCTATATTGAATGTAGTTTACAAGTTGGGCCTGAAATGTATGTTAATCATGTCAAATTATATTGACTACAGGAATTTTCACCTGGTCAAAGAATTTTCTCAGTAACATTGTTTGCTTATGAAAGTGATGTGCGCTAGTAGATGCTCATGTTTACTATTAATAAATGTAAGTAATTTCCCGTGATTCGACAGTCTTTTCGAAGCGGCAATATCTTTTTGGCTTCCACTACAACCTCTACTACAACATTGGTTTCCATGCTAATTAAAACTAGTATCCCAAATCCCGACATTATGACGAGTAATTTGTACCCCACTCAATACTATTTAATTTATATTATAATGCTTATACATTTCGTACATTATGGTATACAGTTATTATTTATCCACAGAATTACTTATCATTATTATTCTGTAAGCCCTAATTTTCAAACAGTATTTCTATGCTAACATTATTTTGTTCATAATTTTTTTATGTTAACATCATCATAGCTTATAATTATTGTTCATAATTACTTACCATAATTATTTATTATCCCGGATTCCGACATTTTTCTATGCTGACGTTATTTGTTCATAATTCTTAAAAATAAAATAAATATGTGAACGAAATGAATATTTTCTAAAATTATACGAATGAATGCAAGTATTTTGCAAATGTTTTTGAATGTGGTCATTATAATTTGATATTAACCGAGTAATTCATTCTAAATGATATACAAAAAAATGTGTATATTTATGCACATCGTGCATGCAGTTTATTACTTTTATTTTCATTTTTATTTGAAGACTAAAAAATTTATTGATAATGCCTGTGGATTAAATAACACAGGGCCTTCATCATCTTTCATGTAGGGTTTACTAGCTTCATAGCTATCTAATATTCTTAAAATGCAAACATGGGAGGAATGCGTTTAATTGTAGTACTTCTCTTATTAGCCCACCTTCTCACAAAAGTCATCAAGGTTCTTCGGGTGACCATAGAGTTCGATTTGATCATGAACCTTCTTTTCCGGGCTCGAATAAGCAATATACTTATGGTAATCCCATATTGGGTTTGGAATTTCTTTTATGTACCCATTTGGCTGCCTTTGAAACAATGGAATGACCCATCCTTCTGGTGGCATCGTAGCCCTAATCGTTGTAGCAACTGGCACCCCTACAGAACCAACCTCCGGGTTAAATCCGTACAAGTAAAAATCCTCCTTGAAAAAGTCTTCTGGGTATTGGATCTCATACGGACCATCCGTGAAGTCACCTTTACCATTCGCAAAACCATCCCACATGGACCCTTGAATATAAACACGGGTTCCATCAAGATACAAGCTCGGGTCGGTTGATTCTTGAAGGGGCCGACCATCATGAGAAGATTTGCTAAACGAAGGGTGTAGCTTTAGGTCATTCTTGAGATTATTGTTGAGATCAGGCGGCGGGGTTTGTTCATTTCCACCAACCCAAAGGGCAAGGCTTGCATGATTTCTTAGGAGTTTGATTGTATCTCTTGCACAAAGCATGAATAAGTCATGGTCCAGAGGTCCGTTAGGGTTTGATACAGGTACACCTCGTCCGTCGACATCACCTGTTATCCAAAATTCTTGCCAAACCTGTAGAAAATGCATTCACATTTTATGCATTAATATTTAGTATGATAATATTGGAGTAAAAATTAACGAAATGCATGGAGAGAGACCTCTCTCTCCCCCTTCCCCGCTCTCTCTATGTGTAGGTAATTGCATTTTGGAATGCACATTCCAAACGCAATAAGCTATTGTTTCAAAACACATGTGCACACAATTTGGTACAATGGTTCAGACGTCTCAAAACATCAAGTCTGATGTACCAAAAAGTTGATTTGGATATTTTGAAATGTTGATTTTGACATTCTGAAATGTTGATTTGGATGTTCCAAAAATTTCACTTCAAAATTTTTAAGTGTGTTATATCAATATGCATCAAGTAATGGTGACTATTTATGCAAAATGTAAACAAATAATGAAGATTTATTTCAAATCAACCATGAGAATACTACTAAACCTTGTACGTTTCTTGATTTACTTTGTGCTTATCCATTCGTAGTTCTTAACAATAATTCACATGGTTGTATGCAAAGAGAGTGTTCTCTGAAAACATTCTGCGTACCAGTTAACTGTATTTTGTTCCTACTAAGCATACCAATTAAGCCTACTCTTAAGTATTGCGTTCTGTGGTATGTAATGTATTCCATTTCCGCTTTCGTTGCGCATACCGCATTGATCCGCATACCATGTAACATACCTTTATCATTTTCTCTTTATGTCATCTTCAAATTCAACCACTAATTTATTGAGTTCAATGGCCAATATGAGTTACCAAAAAGCTAGAAATAGAGGGGCTACGGATCTCAACTAAGCACACACGCGCACATACACACATACACATCCTTCCAAAATGTATTTTACTAACCATGTCTATTTTACTTTTAAAAATGTTGCTATTTACTGGAGGATCATAAACAAAATTTAACGAAGCTATGTATCTCATCTGAAAGTTGAGTAATATTAATCTCTTCATAAAATGCTTTTATTTCTCCCCTGCAAAATATCAAATCGATCAAATACATGTAAGAATGAGGGCATTCCTAGATAAGTTGTCTGTTCTGTGCTCTACGGAGTAAGGAACCTTGTCCACTTCCTATAAACTAAGGAATTCTTTTTCGAGTATAACAAACCTTTCAAGAAATAGAATATCTACGGTTGTTTCTTATCTGTTGACATAATTATTAAAATCAACTTAAGTATAGTTCCACGCATCATATCAGTATAAAAATATGTTCAGCTTCTATTGTTCAGATGATGATGATGTCATTGATACAGACTAAATGAACATTGTACATATTATTGCCAATATTTTTTGAAAATTAATTGTTGAATATACTTCTAAACTTTTGTATATAAAAATAGCAATGATGGAATCTGCTTTTTAAGCTTAATCAAAAGCAACTTTCAGTGATAATATTAAATATTGTAACAAACTTTGACTGAAATCTAGAACGGTCTAAAATTTAAACAAGATTTCAAAGGAAAAAAAAAATACTATTTTTTAAACACCGAGTAGATAAGATAGAAAGTTAAAGATTTCTTATTTTAAAAGTTTATAGTAAGGAAACAAGTAGAAATGTCATGGATAAACTTTTGAAAATCCATCTGTAATTTATTTGAAAGGTAAAACAATAACCAAATCTGAAAAGCAAAAGTGTATTTGAACATGAAAGTATCAGAATTCAAAAATATTTGTTATTATATTATAGTAAAATAATAATTTCATCACATGGATTTTAATAGAAACAGATGACTGTTATTTAATGTTTTACTTTTAATATGTATGGTTACAAAACTGCTAGGGAACATATTTAGTATTTTTTCTTGATTTTACATATATCTTAGTAATTGATCCCAAAACAATTTTATCAACAAGAAAATTATTTTCTGAAAGGTTTGCTTACTTCTATCCATTTACACTGCATATTTATTCATCCAGGATCAAAAGTAATAATTACGGAGTCAGAATCCTATGTATCTTTTCCAAAATCTGAAATTTCGGGTTGATAAACTTAGAAAAAAACTGTTATCAGTACACATATGACATTTATTATTTTGTAGTATTTAATATTTGTTAGGTCATTTTTTAAGTGATAAAATTTGATAATAGTTGTAGAGAGGTGTTTTGAATTTATAAAGAAAGTTTATTTACTAGATTCTATTTTTAAAGGATGAGATTTAATAATATTCATAGATGGACGTTTTGAATTTATAAAATGCATTAAATAGAGTTTTGATAATATCTATAACGAGACATTTTTGGCAGTTCAAGCTGACAAAAAAAATGACACTAAAGATATTACAACTATTATTAAAAACGAGCTTTACGGCACGTACTTCGCACATGATCATGCTACGTGCTTCGTGCGTGAATTATTTTTCTACAAACTGTATATATTTAACACATTCAAGAAAAAATAATTTGTACGAATATATTGTTATATTTTACGTTGAAATCAAGGTTCAAAAACTCAGTTTCGGACGATTTCGAAAATTTCGTTTTCGGTTCCGATTACGCTTTACAATGGTTTGTTAATGAAAATTTAACAATGGTCAATGTAAATAATAATATAAAATAACCTAATCCAATATATTTATACTACATTAAACAAATTTAAATTAGAATTATAATTTCACTAATACTTTAAACTAAACAGCCCAACCCAGCCTATCTAATGACATCCCGCCCTAATTAAATAAAATTAATTCATTTCAAAGCCCAAATCCACCCTATATTTCAATCAGCCTACTTTTTCTTCAACTCCCATTTACAAAACCCATCGACTAAGAAACGAAGAAAGGAAGAAAAAAACCGAACATCAAAGAACAAAAGGTGGAAAAAAAATTCAAAATTCACCTAAGATTGCGAACGTATACTCCATTTTCCTTCTACGATGTCGAAGTACCTCTACAACATCGAAGCTTAGCTCGATTTTGGGCGTACAACAAAGGTTTGCTTTTCTTTTTTTGCTTTTTCAATTGTTGATTCCGAATGTGATTTTTGATTGTCGATTGTCGCTCTCCTATTCTTTCTCTGATTTAACAATTTCGTGCATGATTTTTTTTTTTTGGTTTTTCTTTAATTTTTGAGCGGGATGAGATTTTGCCCTAATCCCGTCCCGTTACCGGCCAGAACCAGCACGAGTTGGTCGAAATCTCATGGTTCCGACCGAAACCTCAAACCGTGGTTGAAATTATGTGTAGTTAGTTTGAAATTTTATTTCTAAGTTGCAATATCTAATTTTTCATTAGTTTTAATTTTTATTTGTATTATTAATTAATAATGAATGATTTTGTAATGCAAGTTTATTCGGTAGATTCTATTTTTAAGTGGCATCAAGATTTTTTAATATTTACTGAAAGGCGGGTTGAATTTGTAAAGAAATTGTAATTGTTAGATCATGTTTTTAAGGGATGTTAGAGAAGCAACTTTGGTACTTCACACCGATACCAAAAAATGTGACATCAAAATTATTACAACTTTCTATACGAGTATTACGGCACGCGCTTCGCACATGATTTGTTTTTCTTATAAAGTTATATGTTTAAATCAGTCTAAAAAAGATTTTTTTTTTGTTTTCGAGTGATGTTGAGATTTGTATATTTGTAAAGAAGTTTAATTTTAGACACTAGTTTTAGAATCATTTTAAATTTATGAAGCATTTTTAATTGTTGAATCCTACTTTTAGGGACGTTTGAATTTGTATATAGAGGGGCGTTTTTTGTAGTTCACGTTAATACCAAAAAAATATGATACCAAAGCTATTACAACTATTAATAAAGATATATATACATACATACATATGTGTGTGTGTATATCTATATGGTTGTGTTTTAATTTTGATGTTTTTTCATATTATATTCTGACTATTATGTTTCTGCTTATATGTTCATGTATCACACGTGCTAAAGTTCTACGAAAAAGTAATAACCCCCAAAGACCAAAGTATGGTTAATAGAAACAAGGCCTGAGAGTTATGATCTTACCAATATACCATAAAGATCACAGTAGTTATAGAATTCTGGTCTCTCTGAAATCCCTCCACCCCAGCACCGCATCATATTAAAATTCATATCTGCATGAAATTTTATGTCGGCCTTGTATCGTTTGTCTGAAAGTCGAAGTAATCCATCAGACAGAATCCAGTTTCCACCACGTATAAATATAGGTTGGCCATTCACCTTGAATAATCTGAATAGAAAATTTATTTAACAAACTAATAATAATAACATAGAACTTGTAAAACTCTACTTAGAAAAACAAAGAACTTTGTCTTTCTAGGTTAAACAAAGAAGCGCTGCATCAGTAACATAGTAGGCAGTATTCTAAAAGAATATAATTACCTTCCACCAGTTGCAGCATCGATTTCACTATCAATTTTGCGGAATCCAAAGTGATGGGTCCATAAGTCGGACTCGCCAAATCCTTTTACATCAACAGTGATCAGGACATCATATAAAGACTGCTTGCCCATGCCATTTGGCCACCATAAATTGGGCTTGTAAAAGAAAATCTGCCAACTAGCTAAGTAAGTACTAGAACTGAATACAAAATAACACATATAAGATATAACCCCAAAATTTATTTACATGTGAATTTATTGAGATGCTTGAAAGGAGAGCAAGTCCAGATGTGTTTACACATAGCTATTGATATTCAAGAGAAATTACGGTTATAGGAGATAAAAAGCTTACAGGGGGAACTGTGTACTTCAAAACTTTCCCTGGCTGAATAGAGACATCGTAAGACTGATGATGTTCAATCAAACATATATTTCCTTCTACCTCAGTTGCCACTTGTAGATTCAATGAACATTCTGCAACCCATGAGCTTTTGTTTTCTAGCTCTATTGTAGCATGTAGATACGACCTCTTGAAGTTGTCATAGAATGTTGAAACTAAGTGCGGATCAATTATCTTCACAGGCTGCATTTGGAATGTCAAAATTCAGACAGCACGTATGAAACATCTCCCTCATGCTATATTTTTGGTTCAGAACTGAACCGTTACAGAAGGAAACGTGAAATTTAGAAAATGGAAACATGCAAAGGGCAACAGTTCTTTAAATTTAGATACCTATTACTTCAGGTATTGAACCTTTGATGTGTGTATAGGTGAAGAGGAGGGAGGAGGAGGAAAGAGTGTGTGTGTGTGTGTGGTTTGGGGAGGGGGGGGGGGGGGTGTTGGTTGACTGAATATAACTCACCCCAGTAATAGATAATGAAACTTCATCCCATATTCCAGTGTTCCTATCCCTGCATCAGCACAAAAGATGTTACAGAGTTCATAGATGCCCCCAGATGAAGAGTATGAATACCTTTTACTTTATATGCAGATGTAAAAAAATGATGCATTAAAATTATGTAATATAATGATAATGATGTATCAGAAATTAAGCTTCGCAGGTGCAAGAAGGAAGTCTGTAATTTGTGCCAAATCCAAAAGGAACCACAGAACAACATTAATTTGGTGCATTGTTTTGCATATGGCAATTTTAAATTAGCTTTCAGTGCCTACATATAAATGAACAAATGCATACCATCATTCACGATGAAAAGTAGTTTCACAGCACAAGAAAGATCAATGTGTGAGTAAAGTAGGCATAAACCTATACAGGAAACATTACAAGGCTAACCTTATAGGGGCCATCCAATCCCATCCTTCCACATACTGAGTGGCAACATCTTTTCCAATCTGATAAATATCAGGTAAAGTTGATCAGCATTGAGCAATTAAATGGCAAACATATTCCTATCTGGTGCCACCTCATTATTTATATACCAAACTATGGATACAAATTCAGTTAAAAAGAATAAACCTTACTGCAGCTCAATGAAAATATACGAAAATATAATTTTATTTATATTCACTGGAAAAGAAGCGCTTGTTACTCAATTTTATCAAATACTTTATAGATTTGAACTTCAGTTCTTGTAAAATAGAGATCATAATCGTACCACTGCGATACACTAATAATTGCAATAAATACACAGCTACCAAGAAAACTGAACATGTATTATATGGGGAGTGTAAAGTTATCTCTTCTAAAATTATGCCTTACACATGCTTCAAATGAGGGACATTATATTGAAAGTTTTGTGCATAGCATGAACCTAAAGTTGAATGGAATACGCAAGGGGTGTGGTGTATTTCAAAATAAATAAAAGTTTTGAGGGATACGCAGAGAACACCACAAATTAGGAATGTATTATTCCATGCATATAGGAATATATCATTCCATGTACAAAGTACACAAAATAAGAATACATTACTTCCATCATGAACATACCAAGGTAAGAGTTATATTTTTTATATAAAACGATTTTTCAAGGGAGAAAAAAGTGTGTGTTTTTCCTTTTCTTTTTCACATATAAAATGACAAGGTACCTTCACTGTACATTCTACCAAGATCATCAGTGACTGAGTTGTTGGATTGCAATTGTAAATCAAGAGAAAGGAAACAACATTGTTGTGCCAGTTTAAAAATAGATCTTTAAGTTTAGAAATCATAACAGAAGCACATATATGCTTTATTTGAGAAAAAGTGTTGAAAAAAATGAAAACGCCAACAAAGGAGATTTAAGGAAGAGATGATGATGATTATTATTCGTCTACTCTAGGGCAGTTGATGGGTACCCAAAAAATCTGACATCCGTCCGAATCCGTATGCGAAAATATGAAAAATATCAGTTATCCGAAAAGCGGATACGGATATCCGATATCTAAAAAGCTTTCCAAATACGGATATGGTTATTGTGGTATCCTTATCCGAAAAATATCCATCCGATTAACTGATGCATATATATATATATATATATATATAATTATATTTAATTAGTATATGATTTTCAGACTATTTCATAACCATTGAATGTTGCTACGATATGGTTTTTTGCTTATTTTTAGTGAAAACAGACAGTTTTAGTATTTAGTTTTTGAATATTTTTAGATACGCATACGGATATCAGTATAAAATAATGTTTTATCATCACATTTTTTATTCCTTGGTTTTTTATGAACATTTTTACAAAAACTGTTTTATGTTGATCCAAACATTTTCATTTATACTTTTAAATTTGTTGATTATGGACGGTGCGGATAAATATCTGATATCCGTCCGTATCCGAAAATTAAGTGGATACGGATATCCGATATCCGAAAATGATTTCGTCCGTATCCGAAAATTAAGCGGATACGGATATCCGATATCCGATATCTAAAAATGATCTCGGATATGGATACGGATACGGATACGGATATGCCACTATCCGTTGACAGCCCTAGTCTACTGTATAAAATGAACTAAGGAAACTTGATTCAAGAATCACTCATCACATGTGATGAATACAAAGTGTTTAATGAAATACAGAAGTACCAAGGTTAAAAAAACATGGGCAATAATGTTTCTGCGCATTGGTTTTAGCATTATGAAGATCAGGATGTTTGATAAGGTCATTAAATCAAACACAGTGTTAGACATGTTGTAGACATGAACGTGAGTTTGGTTTCACTATGGATATAATTGGTCAAGGCTACAAAATGGAAACAGTGGAAGATATTTTCAAAATCTATAGACCTATGGTGTAGTTAAAGAAGTGAATAAACAAAATTACATTACCTCATGATCCCCACCTTGACCTCCTTCAGGAGGAATTTTTCCTGGATGATCTGGAGGATAGATTATAACTGCAAGCAGATTTTTTCCATCTGGATGGATAATGTCAGTAACATCAAGTGAATGCCTTCTAAACATTCCTTTAGGAAGTATCTTTTTATTTCCATTCAGATAAACTTCCCCTGAATAATTAATTGCTCGAAAGTTGAGGCTCGCATGTTGATTTGATGACTACATGTTAAAAATAATGTTTTATAACTTTATGTTAAGAAAATTGAAGGAGTTACACTGCTGAAATAAAGAGCTGTGTAAAGAACTAAAGATGCATTAAATAATTAGTCTCACCAAAAAGTGTCTTTAGAAGAAATAAGGTTTCTACACAAAAATGCCAGTGCACCAACAGAAATATTTGTAAGAACTGATACGAAATTGTGACTTACCAACTTACAGTCAAAGCTTGTGAAAAACCAAAATGTGTAGTAATCTCTCCCAGAATCAGCAATATCCAAAATTGATTTATTGTTCAACCCATAGAATGGATCCGGTATGGACTTACTTTTCACCAAGGTGCTTAAGACACTGGTCAAGAGCAAATTAATACTAAGCATAGATACACAAGCATCAACAAAGGAATAAGCAAATATGCACAGACTAACATAATTTATAATCACCAACAACCTACAAGTAATAAAATTCTGAGACCAAGTAGTAAAATTTGTCTTTGTACCAAATTAAAATTTCCAGACCGGTATGGAACAATTTTTAAGCCAAAGTGCTAATTCATGGGTATGTGTACAAAGTCATTTTGAAGTATGATTCTTTATGGTCAATGTTCGAACACAAAAAAGTAGCTACGCAGGTATTTTAGCGAGTTTAACTATAGAACATAAAATTTTCCCTTCTTCCTTCCAGTTCTGCATGCTCGTTAGCATTCTACATCTAGAAAACCAATTAAAACTGATAACAGCACGGTTAAGAAGAACAGTGCAAATTTAAAATTGACTGCAGAGAACAGTTTACGTCAAGGAACAAAAACACATACGTCCCAGGAACATCGGCCTCAATCCAAGGCGCCGCAACGCCGCCAGGTGGCATAGTTGTGGTCAACTGAACTCCAGTCGTCGTGACTTCTGTCGACCTCGCTGCCAGCCATCCCGAATCCAATTTCGTCTTCCCGATTACAGCGCTCATTAGTAGATTGCTTTTCTGATAGAATTTGAACTGGGGATTTATGTTTTGGGATCCAACTCATGAGTGAGTGAGGGGTTTTGTACTCAAGTGAAAAAGACATGTGAAGCCATGAATTAATTACTGTGGTCCTGTGGGGAGCATGGAATAGCATAAGGAACGTGAATGTGCCAAAAAATGCCGAAAAAGCGTTCCTTCTTGAATGCTTTCATTTTCTCCTGTCTGTTTTTTAGTTTCTTAGCTAAACATGCACAAAGGACAGATGTTGAAGATACAATCTTTGCCGCTGTAATGCTTTCATTTTCTCATGTCAAATTTTATCCTAATCGTGCACAATTTAATACAATTAAACCAGGAAAATCGAAAATCGTACATCAAGATCAACAGTATTACATGAAAACATAAATGGATAGAATTCAAAAAATTAAAATCCTACTTTAATCTCTAACTTTTAATTTAATCATAATTTATTTATTCTATAAAGGTAATTAGTTCAAAGGACAAATTTAGAACAATATTTTTTTGGATGAAGGCGGTATATTTTTAGTATGTTGTTAAGGTTACTCGGTTTTTCTTTTCTTGATACCATGAAAAAATAAACGCAGTAAAATTTGTGCTTTCGAATACCAAAGTTATTTCACACGGCAATCAACCATCTCGTAAAGTTGTTTTGTATGACGAACTACCGCCGATCAACACCATTTTTCACAGTCATCAATCACCGAACTGCTGTCGTTCGATGGTTGATTGTCATGAAAAATGGTGCTAGTCGGTGGTTGTTCGTCGTACAAAATGAATTGAAAATGATGTATTTGGTAGCCTCTTAAAATGTTTGGTATTAGAAAGAGTATAGTGTAAAAATTTATGGTATATTTTAGCAATACTATTAGGAAGAAGAAAATGAGGTGCTCTTAGCAAGACATTATTTTTATTATTTTGTTTTGTAAAAAGATATGTACAACAAAGGTCCAAAGCAACAATTACAAAAATATATACAAAACGGATCAAAGCCCAATAACCACAGTTATTGTTAGCGATATGAGATCATTTGCTTCATTCAATTAAGTAGTACACTTTCTTTTTCTGAATTTAGGATTTGATTCATGAATTCCATGGCAACTTCTTACATGAAATCAGCGATGCTCTCTGATTTTCTCTTTTCGCAATTGATGCAACAAGTACCTCTAAAGCTAAGATTGCTTCTTTATCTTCTTTTACTTCTATTTTGTACAAGTTTGTACAACACATGTAGAACTGATAAAACATGGAGAAATTGAAACATAAAAAACGAATGACAACTTACAAGAGTTTCCACCATCGATTAATCAAATGCAGTCCATGATTTCTTATAGGTCCAACAAGGCAGGTATGATATTTTAGTGCAGAGGTGTTGGTGAGGTTCAGCTGATAGATATATTCAATTTGTTTAAGATATAAATTTTAACTTGTTGCGATGATGGGGATTCCTTGGATTCGACACGATGATTATTACATAGCTTAAAATTTCATCTGTTATTTGCCCATTTTTTTTGAACTTGCCGTCGAAAATCCTAGCATTTCGTTATTTTCACAATGCCCACACATAAGTAGATAAAATTGCTTTTGATATGTTTTTGACTTTGTTTTTGTCTTTGAAAGTAGTTAAAATAGCACTGATTTCATTATGCAATGTTAAATCTAGTGTAGCTAGCATATTCAGATTTTCTGTATACCATCTCCATACATGCGAAGTGATAGAACACTCAAAAAATAAGTGTGCATTAGTCTTTTCATAATTGTTACAGAAACAACAATAACTATGAATGGTCATGTCTCTTTGCTTTAGTTTTTCCACTGTTGATAGTTGTTTGGTTATTACTTTATATAAACAAAGTACCATTTTTGGACAGTTGCATTTGTCCCAAACAATTTTGTGCCAAGTAGCATGCATGTAATTCTTTCTAATTTCATTTCAAGTAGTTTTGAAAGAATATTGCCCTGTTATTGTATGCAACCAATGTCAATAGTCTTCAATTCTAACTTTGAAAAAAGGAGTGTTTTCAAATTCTTGTTTAAACTGTCTTAAATAGCTAAGTCTGACTACTTTCCAACCATTTGTTTCAATGATAGAACTGACAAGAATATGTTCACCGTTTAATATATCTAAACTCTCTATACCTTATATGTTAATAAGTCTACCCCCGTGTAGCCACGAATCATACCATAGTTTCGTTGTTTTCTCATCTACAATTCTTTTTTCCATGTATTGTAATGCCTTATTTCTTAAAAGTAGCAAGTGTTTCCATGTACCTGATTTGAATTCTAATTTTCATGTCCCAAAGTGATGCATTTTTAACGTATTTCTATTGCATCCGTTTTGCCTACAAACTTTTCACATCCATCAATTTCCATATAAGTTTTATGTCGGTTGCATCATTACTTTCAACAAGAACTTTTAGTCCCAAGACCCCTTTTCTATGGTTGAATACATTATTTGCCAAGGATTTTTACTGAATTTTCCTTTCCACGGAAAATTGAAACAAACTTGAGTCGTTTTACTAATGACATTAGTTAGCAGTTTAAAACTTTGCATCGAAAATAAGATTATGGGATAAATTGCATATTTTCAATTCTTCCAACTAGACTCGGCAATCTTGTTTCCCAATCTTCAATTTTATGTTTAATTTTTTCAATCAATGCTTCGCAACATACCTTGTTGATATAAACTGGTGACAAAGGCAACTCCAGATATGTAATTGGCACTATTTTTTCCTCTATTCTTATGATATTATAAATCTCTGATTTTTTTTTTTGCATTCTTTACTGGAATTTTTTTTTTTGATTTTTCTGAGTTCATTTTTGGACCTATCGCCTCATAAAGAGCTTTGAATAAGTCTTTGATGGCTTTGGTTGCATTTTTATCAGCTTTGAGAAAGATTAGAACATCATTTGCATATATTAAATGGGTAATTCTGATGTTTTGTATGCAGTAGTGGACTGATTTCTCCATCTATCAACAGTTCATCCATTAGCATAATGAAATATTCCATTGCCACTATGAAAAGATAGGACTGCTTATCTAATCCTACTTGTGCTACTGAAATTACCATAAGAGTTGCCTAGAATTTTTGGAGAAAAAGTTGGCGTGGAGATTAGTTCTCCAACTATTCACAACCACTTTTCTAGAAAATTAAAATATCTCATTATGTGTATTAAAAAGACTCTTCATAAGGTATCATATGCTTTGCTTCGATCAATTTTAATACGCATTCTATCACTTTCTTTGCAATTGTTGGCAATTTCATGAGCTATCAAAATTCCCTCGTTAATATCTTTGTTTGGCACATAAGCACGTTGATTTTCTGAGATTAAATTCTCAAGAACATGCTTAATCTATCACGTAACACTTTGGATATTATTTTGCAAATGAAGTTGCAACATGAAATTGGCTTGTAACTTGAAATAAGACTAGATTATTGATTTTGGCATTAAAGAAACTAATGTATGATTAATTTCTTTAAGAATTTTACCCAAGTCATGAACACTTGGAATGGTAAGGTAAATTTGAGCTTCTTCCAACAAAATATAAAATATATAGCATTGAATCCATCTGAGCTTGGAGCTGTACTATTTTTGACACTAAAAATAACACCTTTTACCTCATCCATGTCAAAACTGCATTTTAGATAATTTTGACCAAATTCAAAAATTATCATTTTACAAGTGATGTTTGGTAATTCTTTCTTGACAGGTTTTGTATTGGATAATTTTCTAAAATGGCTGATGCCTTATTCATTGAAATCCTCAATTTTATTTATTACATTATCATTCATGTCGATTAAATTGCAAAATGCGTTCATGTTTTTCTTGCTTTACATCTTAGCATAAAAGAACTCCATTGCATTATCCATTTGAGTCAACCAATCAAGTTTTGTCTTCTATTGTAAATCTGTAAATTGTTGCTTCATTTAGTTTACTTTGCTCGAAGTAACTGGTTGTGCATTGTCTTTATTATGATTAATTTCAAAGTTTCTTTGCATTTTTGCAAGTTTAGTTCTAAGATGCTCAATTTATTTTCTTGTATCATTTTTATTGAGATTCCATTCATTTAGTTTTTGCTTCGTTGCTTTAGCATACACTACAACAAAAAGTGTCTTTTATAGCGGCATATAGCCGCTATTAATTACAACCATGGCGGTTTGATAAGCGCTGTATATCGACATGTTATAAAAAACTATTGAATATTTACAACACAAAATATGCCGCTATGGTTGAGCTTAGTTTTATAATGCAAATTCGCCGCTATGGTACGTTAATTCAACAGCTCATTATAGCCGCTATAATACAGCTAAATCTCAACGGAACTGGAAATCTTTATAACACCATTTTTCCGCTATAAAATATTTTTATTGTGAGATTTTTGGTTGCATTTTGATTGTTTCTTGTTTGCACTTGAATTTGCTTCTCTACTTAAAAAAAGGTATAAACACAATTACATCAAAAAAGAAATTCATTTCATTTTCAATTGCCTTTACACTTTTCCATTTACATTTTCAATTTTCAGTTACAATTTCCACAAAAAAAAACTACCTGATTTACAACACTACTGTGCACTTCACTATGCAATTATGCTTATAGCCTGCTACTTCCCTGTGCACTTCAGTCTCATCATCTCTGTTACTTCACAACAATTCAAGCCATAATAATCACATCATACAACTTGCTTTCTTACAAATACTCCTCAATCAAGCAAAACTCACTCCCTCTCCTACACATTTCAATTCACTACCATTTACCCCTGGCTACCACCTCTGCTGCCACTTCCAACTACCATCAGTCCACTTCTGTTTTGCCATTTCCATACAACATTTCAGTTAAACAGCAACACCACAAATCATCGCTGCATACCACCCTTCAGACCGCTGTCAAACAACATTCATCCACATACTAGATACTACACTTCAACATGCTCAACCACCTACCCTGCCTCAACTACATACACCCAGACTACTTCATTCAACTACAATCACGAAACCGCGATCTCCATCGAGCCCTAATTCCTCCCCCTGCAACTACCGCAACCAGAGAAATCACCCAGTCATCATACCACCTGCCATTCACAAACTTTGACCAACAAGAAAACCACTGTTGTCATACCCACCTTCACTCTCGCACAAAACTGCAGCCTCTCCAGAAACTCAATTGCCACAACACAACACTCAATTTTATGCAAAACAATTCAACTGGCAAGGTAAATTTCGAAACCTGTCAATACTGAAATCATAAATAAAAAGTTTTCTAATTAAGTTTTCACTGATCAATTTATGCTATTAGCAATCCAACATAAAACAGTAAACATCTCAGAATTTTTAGATATAGTACTGTGAGATTCTTATCTCACCTTAATCATTTTCTTGCCTCAACAATTACTGATCAAGGTTGCTGACTTCCAATTTTACTTGAGAACAAGCCAACATCGGGACTCCGCCTCAACTCTAATCGACGCACGTAAGCATGCCTTAGCTCGCGCACCTACCTTCGCCTAATCTCCATCATACAAAACTTATGATTAATTTAAGACTTATGATACAAAACTTATGCAACAATACAAATTTAAGACTTACTGAAAGAGTAATTTTAAGTTGGAATCAATTGCACCTATATAGTGTCCAATAAAAGAGAGGAAAGAGTAATTTTAAGACTTACTTAAAATTCATTCCATTATAATATATGCAGAACGCCAAACTATAATATTCTTCCTTCAGCCACAATCTCTTTAGTCCCTCGCCAATCCAATAAATCACATTTCTTCATATTTTTATCATACTTGCATTGCAATTAAAAATAGAAATATTATATTAATTACTAAATAATAAATGAAAATACAAATGATGTCAAACCAATACTTGCTGGTTTTGAAGGCAAGAAACAAAGTTGCATCAAAGATATAAACAGTCTTGTATAGTATACTTCAGAGAATCCTAAATATTTGCTCTGTCTATACAGTCAATTTTAAGGTTGGTATAAAGGATCAAGCATTCATAGGTCTTAGCTAACATAAGTGAACATAAATAATTAAACAAAAGGTATCTTGAATTCAGAAACATATCGTAAACAAATATTATAGTATACGTTGTAGTTCATATATATTATACAACCTATTACTGACAAACATAATATTAACAAATCAATTTCTATTACACAAACTTGCTTTAAAAAGTATGAATATTGAATTAATATTTTATATGAAAACCAAAAATATGAATGACTAGTCTTATTCTTGAGACGGAGGGGCATCGAAGGATCATATTACAAATGCAAAAACATTAACATAACAAATTAAAATGGCTGTTGTTTAGATCACTTCTGTCTTACCTCTTCTATTGCACTCACTAAGCGCCTACACATTCCTTGACAATGATACTTATTATTAGTTGCAATTAGTGGTATTTCAGCATAGATACTCTGTTCATTTTAGAAGAAACAAATCATACAATTTATCTTAGATTATAACTAAGACACAAATTTAAACAATTCTGTATGTTCATAGGAAGCCGATCGTGGATTGAATTGGCATACTTTAT
The DNA here is from genome assembly GCA_030765085.1 of Allium cepa. Taxonomy (NCBI): domain Eukaryota; kingdom Viridiplantae; phylum Streptophyta; class Magnoliopsida; order Asparagales; family Amaryllidaceae; genus Allium; species Allium cepa. The sequence continues at coordinate 69,917,488 of CM060935.1, forward strand.
AAATGCATATTTTTTTCCTACTAGGGATCAAGTTTTTAGTTTCCATCATTATATGTATTTTGGGTGAGAGAATTTCATTTTATACTAAAGGAATATGATGTCATTTTATTAAATGGTAACATATGTTACTTTCAAAGAAGTTTGAAAAAAGAAAGCAAAATAACAGAAATGTGCAGTCCATTTAATTTTACATTTTTATATGCATTATGAAATTAAAAATTACCTAATTGATGCCACATAAATAATCTCATCTTCTCTCTTCAAAACTATGGTGTGAAAACCTTTATAATTCAACCGTGCAAAATTAGATCTGAAATAAAAGTTTCAACAATGTTAAATGTTAATAGATTTATGGAATTTAGAATATATAGTGTGCATAAGAATTAAAGAAATTAGATAAAAATACAAGATTGAGTCAAATCTAACCCTCGGTTATATAGTATATGTTGTATCATTTGAATGCTTGTTCTAGAATCGATCACAGGAAAAAAGCATTCTTTCATAACAGTCAGTCAATGCCACCGCTAATTTTGCATGACATTTGGCAGCAACTGCAATTTCCTGTTGGTTACTGAATTTTTATTCCGGACATAATGGGCAAGAAACATGCCTCATGAGCCAGCTATCAATGCATTGCAAGTGAAATAAGTGCTTGCAATGAGGCAAGCATCTTGCTGCTTCTCCTATTTGAAAATCCTGTTAAATTTTAGATTTCTTCGTCAGTTAACACATTGACCTTCATACGAATAGTACAGTCAAAAAAGATTATGTTTGTGATGCAACAAACCCGAAGACAAAATGAGCAGCAATCAATCTTATTCTCTGTTGAAATTTTGATATTTTCGAGCTTGTTAACAGAGTCCTTAGACATGCCACCAGTGCTACCAGTCTCGAAAATATCGAGGGCTTCGATGAATGAAGTGCCATCCACGACACTCATTTGAAAATAATGATATCATGATAGTAATGATGATTTCTTCATGATGAAGAAAATTGGCAGGCTAACATAAGAAATGCGTGATGAATGATAAGAAGAATAATACCTGACTTTGCACTGCACTTTGAACTGCAGGCCCTACCTTTTCCCTTACAAGCCTTCCACTTAAAAGAATCCCAAGAATATCAATCTGAAATCAGATAAATCATGAAACCATAAGTCTATTTTCAACATATTCCATAGAATTGAGGTCTTGTATCTTATTTCAACACTAACATGCACTATATATCTTCCTCTGCATTGGATGATTTCCAACAATGGATCTTAAACTATTGCTTGTTCTTGTATAATGGACCTTGAACTATCACATACTTTTGTGACAGGTCCCATGATAGAAAACATAAATTGACATACACATGCCTATTCCTCACTTCATCTCTTCTCAAAAAACATTAAGATTTTTGAAGAATATTAATAATTCTTCTGTAACAATATGCCTAAGCTTTAAAGAATATATGCATTTCACAACTCATACTGTATTTGTTAACAAACTTCTTGCAACCACAATCACCTACCTCATTGCGACCACAAACCAGAACCAAAACCAGAACCAAAATTGTTAACAAACTTCTTGCAACCAGAATGGGAAGTAGGCGAACGAGTTTTTATCATGTTTTTATTTTATTCTATGCATTAGATATTTATATAAACCAACCCAACACTGTTTAATATGACCAAATCCATACTTCTTACCCAATTCAACATAACCTCGTATGGTTGGGAACAGGTTGAACTTCATTTGAGCCTACGTCAAATCTGAATCAATCCAAACTTTGTGCACCTTTGCCCTTTGTATATCAGTTAACATGTAGACTAACATAGTACTTCGTAATTTTTACAGCATTTTAGCTGACTAATTAAGAACGTCTTTAATGCTACTAATCAAAATTTTATGTACCATTGTTGACATAATACAAATTATTGTATTTGAAACCGACCAGAAGCACCAAAATAGATATTGAATAATAAATATATCAACATCCAAAATAATAAACAGGGCAGGCTTACCGTAAATATATCAACATCCAAAATAATAAAAAGAATGGAATACCTCTCTTCTTGGATGAAACGAGATTTCTCAATTCAAGGAAGGGGTGATCTAAGGTCTTTGGCATAGGTCGTTCGCGACCTTCGGGAGCAGCTCGACTTAGGGTTAGGTCGAAGAATCTTACAGAATGACTTATGGTGGAGCGCGACTTAGGGATCTGGAGCTCGCGACCCAAACCGGAGCGACTTAGGGCTTCGCCTTCACTGCGACATATGGTGGCACGATTCAAGGTAAGCGCTGCATCACGTTGAGTAGAACTCGATCCCATTGATGCATAGGATTTAACTAGATCCGATTAGGATTTATGAAGGAGGGATGGATTTGAAGGGGTGATTTGGGGATTAGATTCCACTAGCATAGGAGAGTAAGGAAAAGTGGAACGAAATGAAAGAGGAAAGATGGGGAGGGAAATAATTTGAGAAACCCGCGGCCACGAAGTAATTTGGAGATTTCGCGCTTTGTGAAGGCGTTACATGTGAACAGTACAAAACAAATAGAGTAAAAAACAAATAATTAAAGGCAAACAATAACGCTTTAGAATAATGCGTTATTAAATGGTGTTATTAATAATACATTTTCTTGTAGTGATATAAAGTGTGTTATATAGTGGGATGTTGCTCCAGTTTTCATTTCTAAGGCATGGTTCAACTAGCTCATTGCAATCCTGATGCAATAGCTAATGATTCATGAATTTAAACAGCCTTGTCCTTGGTATGTATGTTTCATGTTGAAGTTAGAGGTATAATCACTGTTAGAAGTTGGTAAATAAACTACATTACTTTGTGGAAAAATATGTAGCCATTGAACATTACAAAAGGTTCTATCTATTTTGGTCATGATGTTTTTAGTAGGCCCAGACCACCAAGTATATTTATAACCTTTAAATGTTAATTCTTTCAACCTTGTTGATAACATGAACCTATCAATTTCTCACAATTTTGAGAAAGGAATTGGGTTGCCACCACATTTTTCTTCAATTGTTTAAATGCAATTGAAATCGCTAATGATTAACCCAAGTATATTAATAAGCTTAGATTCATTGTAAAGTGTTTTCCACAAATGTAATCTTCCACTTTCAGTATTATATGTATATTAGATGAGAACTAAATAGAAACTCCTCCTCTGTTTACTAGATTTATTAAGATGTGTTGATCACTGAGTTGTTCAACTTTATGTTTCCAAACATCACCATCTATTAAGCATAAGATTCTGCATTCTGAGAAAACTTGAGTGTTGTTAATAGTTTTCCAATTATTATTTAAAAATCTCTATAGTTTTTGAACCTCTATAGTCCCTAACTTATTATCTAACAAACTTACACAAGTAGGTCTATGCTTCATTAAAAGTCTTTTCACATCAAGTTGCCTCTTAGGGGTGTATAAACCCAAAACATTGCAACTAGTAATCGACATTAATGATTCTTGATTTTATTATTGCTTCTTAACAGCCTGACTCGATCATTTTTGACAGATTCATTCTTTTTTCCTTTTTTGCCTTTTGAGCTCAGTCTGAATATTGGATAAATTTTTTCCTTCCATTTTTGATTTTCAGTAACTAATGAACTCTTCTATTTGGGATTGATTTTGGGTTTTACCTTTGAATTTTTCGGTTTACCTTTTGATGCTTTATGTGCTAATTTAGATTTAGCTTGGTGATTGATGTTGATATGGAGATGGAATTTGAGACTTAGGCAATGGAAAGATTGGAATTGTCATACTTGCTCATTGGACTAACAGATTTTAAGACTGCTTCCTCAATTTCTTTGGTTTCAATTTCCTACATAAAGTCATCATTAGTTATATTAACAATACAATCACAAGTGTTATCTTTTTCTGAAAACAAAAACATGGATTATTATTATTGAAACTTCATGTGACTGCTTGTCCAATGATGAAAGTGGACCGTTACCTTCATTGCTCTAATTCGGGTTATTATCATGTACATTTGGCATAACTTTTGTACTTTTCCTTTTAGTTGCTTCTTTGCAACTTTCGTTAGCACCGCTCACAGCCTTGTTGCAAATTGTTGCCCCTGCTAAACTTTTATGAAGTCGAAGCGACATTAATGTTTGGTATTTTATGATTACTTTGTGTATATGGTACTGAGCTGGTATCACTATCTAAAGACTCCTGAAGTTTTTCATACTCTTGAATTTCTTTTATATTCGATTGAATTTTGGAGTATTATCATATTTTTCTCTAATAATAGCTATGATGTCTTGTTTGATTTACTGATTTAACTTATCTTTTGTAGCCCATGCAATTCATTGATTTCTGTCTAATCAACATTTTTATTCCCACTGCCACTATACAACTAAAACGCATTGTAGTTCCATAGTGGTGGAGGTGGAAAAATTATAGTGAGAATAAAGCGAGGATATAGCAGAAAATGGCGGAGGTGTAAAAGCTTCATTGGATATAAAACCAAATATTTGAAGTTAATTTATTCTCCTTCTGACATCATTTGTGTAGGAAAAAGAAATATTGTTCAATCTTATGTAACTAATTCAAAGAATATCATGATTTTTGCAGTCCATATTTGGTGACTATAATAGATCTCTAATTTATATTAAGCACTTATACCTTAAAATTAGGTCTTTACCCTAACTTTTTTGATTTGTTTTAAAAGAGAACTAGTCAAATCAACCTTTTTATATTAATGCTGCTAAAGCAAGTGCTAAAAATCCTTGATTTAGCGGCTATAGCGGAAAATAGTGGGGCTTAAAGTGGATCTAATGTTTAATAGTGCTACATTGAAAAGGCATAGCAGTTGAAGAGTGTTATGCATTATAGCGGGGATTTTATGGGGCTTTAGTAGGGTTTTAACTGTGTAGGATGAAGGACATCACATATTTCGATAGGGCATCAAACTCAATAACATACTCGATGACAGTCACATCCCCTTACTTTAGATCCATCAACTTATGGAACAGAACTGACCTCTGAGTTGTAGGAATAAATTTTTCCTTGAATCTGGCTTTGTATTAGTCCAAAGTGAATTGATCCTCAAGAGTAATAGCCTTCATTACATTTCACCAGTTCATGGCTCGCCCTTGAAGCTATCGAGAAGACAATCACCTTTTCATAACATCATTCATCTCTTAGTCATCAAAATCCTCTCACATATATCGAGCCAATCCTACACTTCCATTGCCAACTCCGTCCTAGGAACGGTTTGCCACCTAGACTAGCAAAGTCTTCGTTTGGCCTAATGAAATCAGCTTTGGGTGCCTGCACTGGAGAACCACAATCAGTAGCAATATTCAAAGTGGTTACTTGAGTATTCTACAGCATGTTCCACATCATAGTATTGAACATTGTTTGCAGGTCGGGATTAGCAGCTCCTGAGCTAACTTCTACTTCGACTCTAGAGATGGAGTTCGTAGCAACATTCTTGTTTGACGATTAATCTTTCAATTTGTAATAAGAATAGTCAGTCCCTCTATAGGGAATTCTCTTGAAGTAGTACTTGTGTATGTAGTGCAACTTATAGACTATATATATACTACTATATAGTTTTGAAAACCAAAATATAACAAGTATGCACTTTCGTATATATGCACACTCTTGACCTAGTCTAGGGTGAGAATTCCTACCTTGTCTCTACTGGACCACGATATCCCTCGGTTAACTATGCAACTTAAGCTTTGATACCAAATGTGATGACTACCCTACACTACCAGCACCCAATATAATAACTCGTAGTAGAGTGTGCTATAACAGTGCCCGGTTGATATAGGACGATCATCAAAAGGGTTTGTAGTAAAGTAAATCAGTCATATCATAGAATATGTTATATATCTCATAGCACATCGAATAAAATACAATAGGAAACATCTCAGATATGAAACAAGCAAGGCAGTAATAACTGAATGAATCACAAAAATCAAAGTACTCAGATCCATACATCTATACGACATAAGTGATCAAGTTTATACAACTGATAATAAACTCAAATATATAACCATCTCTAAATAATAATAGCACCAATAAGCTCCATAATGCTGCACAGTAGAATGATAAGCAATAATAGCTAAATATAGTAATAAGAGAGTATAGCCTCCTGCCCGCCATTGTCCAGCTCCACATGTTCACCATACCTGTTATCCTTAACCTACTTATTTAAGGGTATCCAGAATAATAGGAAGCAAAGAATAAAGTCCCAAGTCAGACAACAGCCTGGTGTTAGCAATATAAAATCTTAAATACTATAAAGTCAATATACTAGGACAAACGGTATAGAAAGTTGTACCTGACTTGTCCCTGCATCTACAGAGCTAGCACATAACACAAAATATATGCTACTCTATATTGTGATCATCATGGTGTACTATACATATAAGTACTAAGAGGTTTTTAGATATCTACATCGTGTGACATCTCTAGTATGATAAGTAATCAAGCAAACATAACATTCATCATCTATCCTCACATTCACTCACTCAGTGTATTGGATATATGATACTCATATGGCCCCATCGCATAGTCAAGGACTACTTAATGTCCCAGTATCTCGGTACTCAAATCCATGCCACGTAGTAGACCAAGAACTAGACTTCCATCAAATTCAAAAAGTGAAACAAATCGAAACATCATGTAATCCTGGGCATATCGCACTCCCAAGTAAGCTTCCCCATATACCCCTGCTTTACAGGTACACTTTGAAACCTATGAATATCAACAATCCCTTTACATACGTCATCCGCAGTAGAGCACATCCCAGAACTGTTCTTACGACTCCCACCTGAAGTCATCTCCATTAGGAGCTATTATTGACAACCATCGCTAGTCGTAGAATATCGTCGTTTGTCCCGTAACCTTCCTTCAATAGTTCCTTTTTTCTAACTCATAGCCACCTAATCTATGTCTTGAAGTAAATCCATCATTGAAGTCATCACTTCTTATCATGGAATCATCACCGTCGAATCGTGCGTTGTCGTCGAAAATCGTCATTGAACACCTTGGTTAAGTACCGACCCGAGCCTTAGCTCGAAAACATGAAGTTGTTACTTAAAGAAACTTCCCATGATTGAAGGCCCAATGCAACATGCAAATGACTTGGAGCAAAAACACATAGCTGACTCGAAGCCGCCTTGCAAGTTCCATAACCGAACTATGCAACCTCAAACCATGCATCATTGACCTGAACTACCACGATAAATGCTCCATTGATCTGACACTTCACCACTCAAAACCATGCCTCCCTCAAACTATCTTCTTACCAAATCAAGTCATCCCCATGGATCGGTACCCATCCATAGGCACTGCTGATCCAACCCTTAGCACAATTTCCTTCCACTTTGTGCAACTCCAAGCAAGCTTACATACATAGCTCAAAGCGAACCTGAAGTAACTCCCCTTCTAGCCCAAAGCACGGCTCATGACCGATCCCACACTTGAAGTTTTCCCACCTTCTTCATGCGACCTTTGCATACCCGCTAGCGACCTGAAGCGGTCCATCATATAACTCGAAGAAAACACAGCCAAGGTTCGAAGCATTCCTTACCGATCCATCAATACTGAACTATCTTTATTTGTCCATAAGTCGAGAAAATGAACTCCAAATGACTTGAAACTTAACATGTAGCTTTAGGGTGTCCTTCTAGACCTACACTATGGATCACAAGTCAATTGGATGACATGACCTTCATAGGTCATCACCAATCCTAGACTTGTTCCTAGAACTAAATTGTCACTCGATCGGCGTTTTCAACCATTCAAACATCATACATTCAAGTAATAATTATATATAGTATACCCTAATAAGCATACATCCATACACATCAAAGTCATGCCTAAATCAAAGGGTAGAAACTTGATAGACTATAAGAACAAAAAGAAGATCCATAAGAACACAATTTCACAAATCTTTTCCATATCGTTTGAAATTTATGTATGTAATTAGTTATGGTTTAAAACACATTTTAGGATCTAAAAATCATTTTAAAACATCATTTTAAGGTGTGTAATGAATAATTAGCAAGTGAGAGGTTCTAACCACTTGCCTAAATCCAAAGCAAACTAAAATGGGCACATAATCCAAGATGAATAGCAAATCCGAGATGTCTCCAATAGAAAACCTCCAATCCAAATGCTAATCTTGCTAATCCTCTCCATAATGACAAGTTTGGCTAATTAAAGTAAGATTTAGAGTTGTTTTTAGGCTAGAAAAGGCTAACGGTGGCTCTTTAACTATATTGGGAAGTGTGAAAGCGAGGAGAAGTCTTATTAGCCCCTTTTGGGTGCTAATCTAAAATGGGCTTTGGGCCTAGCGTTTAACTCACTAGTTATTCATTAAGCTATTGAAAATCAAGTGAAACTTCAAACAGCCATAACTCTCAAACAGTAAGACTGTTTTTCTATTATGACTGCTTTATAGGAAGAGAAACCATCATTTTAATCTAATGAAATTGGTTTTAGACCCCAATTGGCTTCTACCAAAGTTATATGTTGTACAAGCTTTTTAGGGTCAAATTCATCCAATAAAAATTCTAAGAATGGAAATGTCTCTAGTATTCATTTTTCAAAGTTATAAAATCATACTACCCTATATAAAAATAATATTAATATTTTACAATTCTTGGATACATAAAATACGGGTCGTTAATATAGCACTAATGAAAGGAGCTCAAAGCAAGCAAAAATAGAAGTGTTCGAGGAGGGAAAGACCTAGCCAAAATTTTGGCTGAGAAATTCAAATTGGTACTGATCTGATAAGATTTGTCAAATCAATACTGACCTTAATTGATATGGCCATTTCTAGCCAAACTTCTGAGATGATAAGAAGGCCCTACATGTCGTGCTGAAGGTGTTCATTTATTCGTTTGACGTTCAGTTGAGACGTGGTAGCATGATGAAGGATGGTGACTATGAAATGAAGCGATGTTGAGGTGCTTCAATGAAATGACTTTGGGACTTTGATATGCCAACCCTATGTCTTATGTGGATGTCTAAGGAGGTTTCGATGAGGATGACTCCAAGGATGAAGGTCATGAGAGTCTAGAAGGGCGAGTTCAAATGAGGATAGCTTGTTACTGGACCAAAGAATGAGTTCTACTATGGAAAAATGGGTACGATAGAATGATGATGGGTTTAGTGACATGTGTGAAGGGGTTGTTGATACTCGAAGATTGCTTAGGGGTGCTCGTGTTGTGGGGGTATGTAAGGACGCCCACCTAGATTTATGCAAGATATGGATCCTTATACGGATGGATTGCCCTGGACCATATATGGATGGTCCATCTCTGATGGTATAGATCGGTGGGAAACGAGTACTAAGAAACTATTGGTCTTTGGCTTATGCGGATGTCGTTCAAGCCGTCTTATATCCAAAGTACATTAAGTGATAGTGAGGATTTCTTGATGGTTGCTATATTTGATATGATTGCTTTTCTGTTTGTTTATCACTCTAAGGATGTCACTCTAGGGACTTGAGGGTTTATGCTCTGATTTTTTTAATCATGAGTGCTATTAAATGAGTAGAGTAGATAGTAGGTTTAGGTGGCATACGGTGGCTGTGTAGAGGATGAGTGGTCTGTTTGTATATATTTATTGCTACGTTGTATAACTCCGTGGATCTGAACTCTAATATTTGGTTCACTTAGTTATTATTGTCTCTCCTATTTTATATCCATGATGGCTATTATATTTTATTCGATGTGTTATGAGATATACGATAAGTTCTATATGTTTTATTTTCTTTACAACCCTTGACAACCATCGTGCATCGTCCGAGCACCATAGCAGCGCAAGTACTATTCATATTGGGTGTTGGAGGTGTAGGGTAGTTGTCACACTAAGTGGGATAGATGTTTGGTGTTATAGTTGTGTTAGGATAACTAAATACATCATAATTATTATTTGGTGAAGTGTTGGAGTTCCAGAACGGTTCATCGAATTGCCTTTGGAGGCGTTCGTCTAATGGTGAATCATCAGTGATATGAATTCAAGCACAATAGGTAGTCGATGCTCGTAAGGTCATCATGCCATGAAGCAAGACATTAGGGCGGCGAAGGTCAAAATAATGGTTTATGAAGTAAAGAGGTGGAATGAATTTCCCTTAGAGATTTTCGCCTCGTCAAGGTTTGGGTTGACATATTGGAAGAATTTTAGTAGACTGAATTTGGGGTCAGTTGACTTAATAAGTTTGAATCTTATAGGGCATTGATGAAATAAGAAAATAGGCCAAAATGTCCTGGTTAAGTCAACTTAACCATAATCCAGTCAACTAAATTTGGTGGTAGTCAACCTGGATTTGCAATGTCGGACTTCTTATTTTCTTAGGCGTGTGATGTTTGAGCGGGACTGAGATGGCTCAGAATAAGGTGGAACTTGTGCAATGTCTTCATACTATACCAATAAGATGTGATCCATGAAACATGATGATGGTATGAATCACCAAGTGGGAATTTACTTGTATATTGACTCTCATGACAAGACATACTTAAGAATAGGAAATGGTCATTTTATACAGCTTCAGAGGGTCGACTTGATCCATGGAAGCACTTTATATGATATATACATGTTATCCATATATAATATGGATATATAGTGATTATATTAGTAATCCATCATACTTAGAGGAATCGCAAAACTTGCATACGCGATCTGAAAGTATGTTTAAAGAGAGATGGCGATGGCCATCTAAAATAGGTCACATATACCCTTATCTGATGTAGAGATTAAGGTGGGATCTACACCAGTTTATTGAATTATGATGCGACTTGGAGTTTATAGTATATTTAGACACTAGCTTATTTTTTTTATTCTTTAACGAGTAGTCAATGGAAGGTCAATCACGCAGGATGTCCTAAGGACACCACCCTCCACCGATTGGCATGCATATCGTTTGTACATAATTCATGTTATATCATATATTAGATTATTTGTGACTTTCACTATGGTAGGAACTCCCAATTCTCTGGAAAATACGGCCTTTTTGATCATTTCTTCATATGTACTCATAGCTGCATTCAAGTAATGCCCTTTGATTTCTTCTATTTCAGCTTGCGTTTTACAAACAGATTCGACAAACAATAAGAAATAATCTCTCCAATGCATAAAAGGATGAGAGTTCACATTTTCATCATCCTTGGTAAAATCAAGCCCACAATATAAACATTCGTAAACTGCTCTACAATTTTTTTTTGTGTATAATCCTGATTTTTATTTAGTAGTACATCCCTACCAAAGTAACCTACGTATGAACAAGTATTAATTTTACTTCCCACCTAACTACTCTAAGTTAGGGGATAGGTCTATGGGAAGAAGTTATAAACACCTTTCCATAATTTATATCTGGAATACTTCACTTAATTTCCTCTACAATCTTGGGCTTTGGCGTATTTATCGCATGCTTCTTGGACATGAGACTCTTGAGGAATTCTTTCCATTCATTGGTTATATATGTAGAAAAAAATGGCAATAATTTTGGTCATTCACTTAATTTTATTAGGTATAGGTGCTTTTCTTTTAGTTTAGTATTCAAGAATCTCTGATTTAGAGGCATATATGATACCCCGGGCACTATGGGGGGAGATGTAAGAAAATTACCAATTTGACACATATCCCAAGTGTTATATTTGGTTATTTATTGAAATCCCCTTTTGCAGGAGAAGGATGGATTATTAGTATGGCCGATTTAGAACATATAATTAGAGGACATGTGTGGTTAGGTACAATTGATGATGACCTTGGTACAGAGCTGCTAACTATAATGAATGTGCTAATTATGTATATGATGTTGAAAATAGACCGGTGTGATATCACTCTTTAATTCGAATTAGCTAATCAATGTGAATACAATAAAGAAGTAAAACGAGCTTTTTACCAAGGAATCAGGGATAGAGGGACTTAAACCCTTACAATTTCTAAAGTCAATGGATTTTTCTCTTACTATAAATTTCATTGTTATTGGTATTGACGTATAAAATGGGACTCTCTCTTTATTTACATTTGATTGATCATTTTTCATTATAGAAGAATTTAAATTACCAACGCAACGTATTCAACTCCATTTGTTAGAACAACTTCCACCAAGTCTCCATGCCTATCCTTTTTTATTGTCTTTTTAAATCCTTGCTTTTAAAAAAAAAAATAAAGATTTAGCTCAGGATTGCCCATTTTTACTTCCATGGTTTCTTTGAATTTGGAAGTTTTCACTTAGAAGGTTTTCATACTATGGCTCAATCCAATCAAGTCCATAACGTCTACCAAACCGATCTTCATAAACCAAGAACTATGAGATCGCCCTTTTCATTTAGGGGTGACGAAATGACCAAACCATTTGAGCATTTTTCATGCTTTTACTGAAGGTCTAAAGAAAGAAGAAATCAATAGGATTTCCCTAATCCTCCCTTCATGAAAGGAAGAATGTGAATTCTTTTTCCTTTCCGTAGGGACCACGAGAATGGATTTAGCCATAAAAGAATGCTTGGCATAAATAACTCACTTCTTGGTCTTCGACACCCCCAGTCACTGCGAGCCTAATAGTGCAATGGGAAGTGTCTATTTATCTATCTCATGACTCAAAATAAGAGCAGGTTTGAAAAAGGTTCTTGGAGTGTCTAGGTGCAACGACACGCCTTTTTGAACCTCAAATGTCGACATTAATGCATCCAAGGTATTCAAGTGCCGAGCACCGAAGTGTCAGAAAGACAAATTGTTAGGGCAAATAAAAAGAAAAGGAACAAGGAAGGAAGAACAAAACATCCGAATCTCACAACAGGATGATAATCTATAATATCAAAATAATACAAAAGCTTGCTCCAAGATACAACGTAATTTAGGAGTTGCTAACCTAAGTACCATCGTCAGCCTAAACAGTTATAACAACTTATCCTCACAAATGCTGATATATGCATATTGGTAGTGCAACGGAAAGAAGAATACTAACGTATGTGAAAGCATCTAGCTCATAATTTTGAGTTCCAAGAATATCCAACGAAAACCTACATTTCTCAAACTACTCAAAAAAGCATCCGAGGAATTAAGAGAAATATAAAACCCTGATTCAGACATAAGTCTAGAGTGAAAAACTTAAGAAACATGTAGCTATCATATAATAGCATCTTTTGAGACCCCGGAATAGTTTTTCCCTCAAAAGAACCAAACTATATAATAAATACAAATGAGGATATAATACATAATGTCTATGATGTAGAATATAAATCAAAAAATAGCTGTGATGTGTGTATATCACAATAATATTAAGTATACAAGTGAAACTGCTAATGTTCGTTTGCGTATGGATTTCCATTATAGGTGCCCTTAGTACATCGAGGTTGGTCTCCTAACAAGGGTCAGAATTACCTTTCGAGCGGTGTATATCTCTAGATAAAATATACCATAAGATAAACATAGCTGGTCCAGGATTATAACACGTAATATTGAATATCATTAACTCCTGCTAGCAGTTTATAAGCGTCTCTAGATATAGAGTTAATACACCCTTGGGTTGGCTAAACCTACTGACTATGCATCCTACTCTGGTTTCTGTCGTTTCGATGATGAATCCACGTTCACATCTTATCACATGAGTCTTCGTCACTAGAACGAATCTCGAATCTCTCCATGGATTCCAACATCTTGAACAGATCTCGAATCTCTATGTGGATTCCAACATCTCGAATAGTTAAGGAATCACTCCATGGATTCCAACATAAGTCCTCCGATGAATGCTAACTCGGCCCTCTCCCTTGGAATCATTCTCAATATAGATAGTACCCTCGTTAACATCATTTGAAATGTTAACGCTGACCTCTGCCTTGGACTAACCTTAGGATAGATATTTCAACTCTATAACATTTCACTGCATAACTCCTTCTATAAAATAGAAATCATATATCAGTTTTGAAGCGGTAACGATTTCAAGTCATCTCATATAAGTACACTCCCTCACTTACCAGACTCTTCAAAACCAATCAATAAATTTCGATTAACTTAACTCTGGTTCTTTTAGAAATAAATAGACAATGCATAAAGGTAGAGATCTTCTTTTATCTGGATGGATTTCCTTATCTCTTGTCCTAAAAGAGCAAGATGAGTTTATACGTAGGGTATATCATCAAAGAAAGGATAACAATACCGTATGATTCTCATGATTCTTTTAAATATTTCCTAAGTATATTTTTGGTCAAACTCAAATAACAAAACGATTTCTTATGGAAATTAAGTCTTATATACTAATAATGTTTCCAACCTTCTCAAATTATGCTATCCCTCAATCAAGAGTGAATCCAAATAGGTTAGAGCAATGGTTAAATCCAAGCCCTACCTTGACACCTCATTCTTAACTCTTGAAAATAGAACAAGTCTACTTTGTCAACTCTTAGTGCTAAGTATATGAGAAGATACTTTCCACAAATGAGTAAGTACGCAACCATGAACGAATCACATAAGTGACTTCTAATCCCTATATTCAAATAATACTTATTTATCAATATTTTTCTTTGTGTGTGTATTTAAACTACCTCTATAAATGATATATATATATATATTGCTTCACTGTTCATTTCTACTCTTTACATTCTTCAAAATATATTCATATACTTATCTCAAAGGTATAAAAATATTCAAAAATCTCTTAATAAGATTTCTCATTTTAAAATATAATCATTATCTTTAAAACATTTTTTAAAGATCAACTTACATTCAAAAGTATGATCAAAAGGATTAAAAACAAATGTTATTTAAACATTGTTACTACAAACCAAAACCCATCTACACTTATCATTATCTTTAAAAACATGTTTTTAAAGATCCACTTCTTTTCAAATGTATATTATTCAAATAGGTTAAAAATAAATGCTATAAAACATTGTTTACTATAAACCCAGAACCTTTTACGCTTATCATTATCTTTAAAATATTCTTTTTAAAGATCAAAGTACATCTACAATTATTTAACAGGCTAATATACTTCTAAATAACTTTTCAAAACCATTCATTATAACTTAATGTTATAACAAAACCACATGTATTCTTTTATAATTTACTTAACTAACTTTTTCAAACTTATGTGTATACATATGTTTACTTTTAAATTACTTATAAATATGTTTTAAATATCTTTATGAAATATTATGTAAAAATAACTAATTTAGAAATAACTAGAAAATCTACATGTTATAAAATAAACCCTTTGCTTTAAAAATACCTAAATAATTATTAAAAATTAAAACAACTTTTGGAATACTTTAAAATCTGTTATTAAACCTTTCTAAAAATATGTCATAAAAATAATTAATTTAATACGATTTTTAAACTCTTTGAATCACAAAACTAGCTTAAAACAACATAACACCGAAATAATGCTGGAGAAGACCAGAAATATTGTTGTAGGTCGAAGATGGGATTTATAAGTTCTCTAAAAGATATTGGACAAAGAGCATGTTCAAAAAGCATGAAAGTTTGATGCTATTTTTCTCTAACCAAATAAAGGATCTAATGTCTGAAATTTTATAGTAATACTATGCTTGGACTACTTAAAAACCATGCAAAGAAACCCCTAAGGATATCTTCCAAAATCATACTAAAAATTTCCAAAAACAAGCTATTTATTAAATGCTCATTTAGTGACCTTTTCGCTACTAACTTTTGCAACTTTGTTCAACTATTTTAGAATTATTTAAACTCTAGTTTTTTATAGCCTATACTATACATATAGTACTTAATAAAACAGTAAAGAAACCCTAAGGGTCTTTTGAAATTGTATTAAAATTTCCCAAAAAAAGGCATATACAAAGTGCTCATATAACGATCTTTTCGCTCCTATCTTTTGCAACTTTGTTCAGCTATTTCTATAATTTGCAAACCATTTCCTTGCTATCCTATACACTACTATAAGTGTAGAACACAGATAAAATTTATTCTTTAATAATATATTTACATACAACGATTTTAAAGAGGTTAAACACATGGGATTGCGAAATGCACTTATAACACCTCTTTTGCTTTAGATATTTACACACACTTCCACATCAGATACAACACCGCCAAACATTTAACACAAAGTCAAGGCCATGATACATGTTTTAGAGGGCAATAGAAGTGATTATACTATATATAAAGTTGTCATTTGCTTTCCAAAGTAAGAGGACCTAAAAGTTATAACCTGCATTAGTTATTTACTTTAACTTTATATTCACATAACAAACACACACACACACACACATACATATGTATATATATTCACAGACAATATATACCCTTAAATAGTGAGTTAACCCACCTAAATCCATGCTAACATAAAGCAAAAGCCACCTAGAAAACAATAACACTTCCTACCATCACCAAGCAAGCCAAAGATCGTAGCTTTGCTTCACTTTTGCTATCGACCACTCCCCACCTTCACTTGTTGCTCACAGCCAGATCTACATGGAGGATTTGTGATTCTTTCCTTCATTCTTTGATTTTCTTTTCCATGCTCCAATGTTGTCTTAAGTCCTTTGGCAAGGTTTGGAGAAGTTTGGGCTTTATTTGCTTAGGTTTGGAAAGATAAAGAGAGGAGAAGAAGAGGATGAAGAGTTTACTTTTTTTGCTTATACTTAGGCAAATAATTTTTGCGAACTTATGGGAGTATTTGTATACTTCACAAGAGGTCATTCTCACCTTCTAAACCCCCTTGACCAGCCATAAAAGGTGCTTCCCTCACATGCTAACTTTATGCATCACTCCTTCAATTACTTCACCCTTATGTCTTCCCAAAATGCCCCTCTTCAAAATATCTTCAGTGACATCAAAGTACTCTAGTTAGCCATAAACCATTAAAATATTTTTAGTTTCTAACTAATTACATATTAATTCATTTTGTAAGTCCAAAATGTTCAAACAACTTATATCGAGTAAAAAGTCGTTTATCGACAAAATGATTTTCGAGCATATTATCGATATTTCTTCAAACTATTTAATTTTGTAAACACATTTTAAAAACAAGTTTACCTTTCTTTTATTAATTAAAAGGGGGTTAACATGCTTATAAAATCAATTTAATCACATTTAACCAAGATTCAAATATTTAGATAATTTAGATATTTAAATGCGAAGTGTTCAAAATTCCAGGTCGTTACACAAGGGTTGGGCCAGGAAATCTTTTAATGCCTACTTTTTTATTCCGTCAAAGTTATGTCACAAAGAGTTTCCATGGTAAATGAGATGTGGGAACAAGCACAGTTAAAGAGATAGTACAACAAAGGGTTATATGCTGAGTTCCGGAAGGATGAATCGCTCCTAGAAAAGAACCTATTGATTCTCTCCCAAAATGTTTGATCATAGGTGTGATGATTTATTTCATGGAAAAGGTCCTCGGCTGAAGTCTAGGATGAGACTTTAGTCCATCCAAACACGTACTTCAAGAAATAGTACATGCATACTTGTTACCTAGCGTAGTAAGTTCAGGTGGTAAGGATGAAAATCTCGTTTCTGATTTGTGCGAATCTCTATGATAATAGATCATAGAGGGGCCCTCTTTACCATTTTGTATAGTAGACTATTCTATATGTATAGATATGGTACATGGCATATCCAATCATTCTTTACCCATTAGTTCCTAGTTCTTTAGCATGGAGTAGAGTAGTTTGGCTGCTCGCAAGGCCTATAACCTTGAGGTCATGGGTTCAAATCTTGTCTCTGCAAAAAAATATCTTTAAAATATTTTTTTTATTTTATTTCTCATGTCATTCTATTAACTAGTAATTAATTACTATTTTTGTTTTTGATGAGAGGGTAACAAGAACAAAATGAAAGATAAAACTACTACAAAAATATATAAACAAAAGTGCTATAGTGATTACTATAATATCATTATAGTAAGTACCATAATAGTACATAATAGACTGTACTGAATTTTTATGGAATTTTTCAATTTTTTTTATTATAATTATAGTACATTACTCCGTTATGGGTGGGTAGTGAGAATCGAACCTGCATCTTTCTTAGCAAAGAGAAATTTTACCATATCTACATTTTTGCATTTATGAAACTTATGCTTATGTCCTCACATATATGATATATCATATATGCATCTAGATCATATTTGCGCAGGGCTATAGATAAATACTAGTAAAGTATGATTTCAATTAAGATAAGATTCTTATTATCTCTAATTAGCTAATTAATAACTGATAACAAATTTCATCATTTTTTTTACTCAGGTTAAATTTACGTGTGTCCAATTAACCGATGGATCATAGATTTGAATCCTACTTGAGGAGATTTGATTGATTCTTATTTTCATCAAAGAATAAAGAATTGAATGAAAGGGCTCGCTTGACCATTAGGGGTAGGTAATATATTTCTTGTCTTTTTTTCTATTACATTCTATCTCATCCCGTCACATTCTATTTTACGATATTTGAGAATCACTGTCAATACCTTGGCATAGTTCCGAGGTAATCCCTTGTGAATAGCATTGTGTCTATTTATAATTAACCAATTAAGAATTCTCAAATGATGCACTAGAAATGCATCAAAGATGCAGTCATCGATTCTCCCGATGGCCTTTGGTTCTAGTTTATCATTATTTTGTTTAATATTCCATTAGGGGCACAAGAAGAAAAAGAAAATTTCCTTCTTTTGTTGGACTTGCTAAAATACATATTTTGGAATCCAAATTATAGACAATTGAGGGTTCAAATGGTTATATAATAAAGACTAGTCGAGTTACCCTTGGGATTTACCTAGGTTAGTTTATCAACCAATAGAAAATAAAAAAGAATTCTTCTATCCAAAATTTGGAGAAAGGATGCCATTTTAGGGTCGAGAAAATTCCAAATAAGTTCAAGATATGAGAGAATTAAGGATATATAACAGAATGATTAATCCAATCCGCAATGATGGAAAATACAACATTTTTGATACTTGACCAACCATCATATGAAGCAAATACAAGGGTATAATAATAAGTAAGAGTGACGAATTTATAATTAATGTAAAACAACTAATTGGAAAGCAATGTTCATACTTTTAATCCTCTAAATTACCAACAAAAGAACTATATCATTTGATTCCCTACTTCATTAAAATTGGAATAAAATTCATCATGGAGGGATTCTACCACAAATTAATCGATTTATTTTTTAGGACTTATTACAACTTTATTTTATTCGGACATGGAGTGAAAGAGAGTTATGTAACTACTTCCATTTGTAGGTGGTATGGTCCTATTATGAAGTTCTCGTATGCTTGTATTATTTACTTGACATAGGACATTAGACCTATATTAGGATACCCATATCACCACTAATCTCGTGAGTGTGTAGTATTACCCCTACATACTACACTATGATGTACTTTATGTTGCGTTATTATGACGACACTTTAAATTCAAAGCATTACGTTTACGATGGACTGACTTTTTGAATACATGAAAGGGGAAGGTAAGGGTATTTGTTTACTATACTCGTTTATGTCCAATTTGGATTAACCTTGAGGCATGATTGTAGAAAGGATTAACTGTTCCCTTATATTTACCTGCATTATACAACATATTTTCGGTTAATTCCCCTCACATCAGGCTTATGTGTGAGCCGCGTTTTCTCTGTATCTATTTATTTTTGAGAATTCTCACATACTCGATTGAGTACACTGAGGATTAAGTGCATGTGGAATACGCTTCAGGAATAGAGTATTTTAATTGGAGCATGGTCTTGATATTTTGTTATATGCTAGATGCATATGTATATTTTTGTCACAACAGACCTGTTGGTATGTATGAGACTTGTATAATTTGATATTATATTCAAGACTCCATATGCAGGGGTTGATGT
This sequence comes from Allium cepa, assembly GCA_030765085.1. NCBI lineage: Eukaryota > Viridiplantae > Streptophyta > Magnoliopsida > Asparagales > Amaryllidaceae > Allium > Allium cepa. The sequence continues at coordinate 69,937,297 of CM060935.1, forward strand.
ATTATGACTTTATGCACTTTACTTGCATATGTTTTACAATAGCACAAAGATGTCTCATTTATGTATCATACTATCATGTTATGTTCATGTATTTTTAGTATATTTTATGTTATCATTTCACTATGAGATACTATCGCTACATCATGATTTAGCAGTTTAGTTTGTTCTAAATTCCATTTGATCCCTATGTGCCTATGCATGTGTTGCTCATTGTCAGCTGTTGTCATTCAACTTTGATTTAGGGTATTCACAAGGGCTGGATGTCGGACCTAGTATTAGGACAATATTTACCCTTAGGTAAAATATACAATGCGTTGAGAGAGTGTATTTGTATTTTCTTAGTAGTACTACATACAGCATATAGCTCTTGAATTTAAATTTATTCTTAATGCGAAGTGCTAAAATATCTTTGTCTTACGACATAATGAGTTAAAGAGGAACTAGAGCAGCTAGAAGCGGTGTATATGCAGCTATAGTTGGCGAGGCTGTTATGCTAACTTGGCTTAAAGATTACCTAGCTACCTTATGGGATGCTCTGCCACCTATGGACATTTCATCAACTTCTATGGCATAAGAGAGGATGTTGACCCTTTAGTACCAATATTACCTATTCGACCAACTTGGGATTTCTTGAAGTTATGCCGATATATCCTCAGTTTGGGTGGATAACCATATGCGGGATTAGAGACCTAGGTTTGCATTCGTACTAGTGAAAGAGCTTTTGTTGATACAGGCTTAGATGGGATTATGAGAAGGCGTATTGCCTCAAGAAATCTTATTGGAATGGCCCTTAGCTGGTGGGATATTGTGGTAAGGAAGGGTGATGAGAAGGCCATGATTTGGGTTGATTGCAGATGTCGCTTTTACGGTCGGTTTATTTCTAAGGCCAAGAAGGGAGAATAGCTTGAGTGCTTTATTCACTTACAATAGGGAAGCTTAATAGTTAGACAATACGTTAGCAAGTTTAATCGATTGTCTAAAGGTAGAATTGATATGATTAATACTATGGCTAAGAAGGCCAAAAAGTTTACAAGAGGTCTGAATGCACCACTTAAAGACCTAGCACTCTGTCACATTCTAATGCGGACTACATTTGAGGGGACTCTTCTCAACGAAAGCACTCATGAGGGGCCGAAGGAAGTGGTGGATAAGGCAGGAGGTAAGAAAGAAGTTCTTTGGGAAGAAGAAGGGCTTCGTTGGGAAGCACGATTGGAGTTACCCAAAGAAGGCCTGTATTATTTGTCGACGATGTAACTTTAAAGATATGATTCTTATATTTTCTTGTTTAAGTATTGAATTGATTATTTTGATAATTAAACTGTTGATTATTTCAAAGGTCATATGGAGAAGGATTGTGTAACGACCTTCCTTTCGACCATCGAAAGTTGGCACCAAATACATCCATGGTATTCCAGTGCTGAACATCCAATCGCCGAAAAGGTATATTATTAGGGTAAAAGGAAAAGAAAAAAATGAAAAAGAACCGGAGGAACATAATCTCACAGTTGAATGACAACATATATTAAAACAAAGATGGTAAAAGCTGTCACTCTAAAATACATGGTATATCAGAGTTAAAAACAAACCTCATCAGCCTGGACAGTTATAACTTCCCGACCTTACAATTGCTGATGGGTTTATATAACAATACAGTACAAAATAAAATACATGATAGGTGAACATCCAGCTCTACCCCAAGAGCTCCATGTCACACCAGCGACTACCTAGAAATATACTTGATCTAACCTAAGAATTATAAGAAAATATCACCCGGATCAGTCTAGAAATATCAGCGTCAAAAAACTTAAGTAATATGATGAACATATAATAAATCTACGAGACCACGCCACTGAATACATGATGGGGTTTACCACACAAGAATAACATCCATGCATGAAAGAATGGAAACACGTTTAATAAATTCCAAACTGGAAAGAAAGGGTATAAACAAGGTCAAAATCCAAACTTAAAGAACAGACACAAAAAATTAAACAACGAGAAGAACTCCAATCACTTCTCGATGCAATTAAGAAAATAATTCAAGGAGTTGAATCAACAACAAGGAAAAAGAAGTTTTCCAACAATGACTAGGAGGGTACTCCCTGCTTATAGAAAGTATGCCTTTAGAAATATATTTGAGAACTACAATGGCTCTCGAAATCCTTCAAGCCGGACCGCGCCAACCTTTACCGAGTATCCGAGTATTTCACATCTTAATGCTCATATAACTAAAACCAATCTAGAGTAGATGTGAAAATACCCTAATGGAAGCAACCCCAAACAGCTTGGCTCCCACTCACGCTTTCGTTTTAATCATTTTCGATAAAGGATATCAATGCTCGAATGAGCAACAAAATCATCTTAAATTGATGATATTCAAAGAAGAAAGTTGAATTGATAGTCAACAAATCAATTATTAGGAATAATTAAAATGATCGTATATGGAACTTAAATCTCATACTCATATCACTACTCATCGATTTCAAACATGCACTATCCCTCGGTTGAAAATGAAGCTAGGCAAGTTAAGGTAGTGTTACCTCTAGGCATTGCCTTAATAACAATTTTAACCTTCGAGATAGAAGCGAGCTTCCATACCTCGACGTTTAGTGCTACGAGTATGATAAATCCTTTCCGTATAAGCAATGCAATTTATGGAGTTAAATTTCTTATCATTTCGTAACCGCGTCAAACTTTTAAACTTTAAAAACTCAAATTTGTGCTTGGTTTTTACATCATAAATATTCGTAAAACACTTTAAAAATACTCTTTAAAAATATTCCTTTTTAAAGATTTTATCATTTATAAATTTCAAAAAGCATTTTTTATCTCGGAAGATAATAAATCAATTAAAATACGTTTATAAATTGGAACTCGCATTAATTATCTTGAAAGAGAATTAATTAACTTTATAACTCCTTTAGTAAATAAATCAATTATCTTCAAATACCTTTACTAAATCAAATAATTAATTTTAAACACCTTTATTTAAACCAATTAATTAACTTAAAACTTCATTTATTAAAATAATTAATAAATCTTAAGTATCATTGTTAGAATAATTAATTAACTTTAAACCCTTTATTAAAGCAGCTAATTAACTTTAGCACTCTTATTGAATCAAATTAGTTAACTTCAAACATCATTAATAAATTTATTAATTAACTTATTATAATTAAATAATAATTAAAAATATAATTAAATCCTTAAATTCCTTTCAACAGCTTATACAATCCTTACAAACACATTTGAAAAGCATTTATAAAGTACTTAAGGTAAATAACCTTATAAATTTAAATCAACTTTAATTATACCGAAAGATACCTGAATCCAATTTATAATCTTTTATAAATTTAAAACAACACTAAGTATCTCAAAAAATAATTAATTAAAATTTATAATCTCTTTGTAAATTTAACACAGCATTAATTATCTCGATAGATAATTAATTAAATTTATAACTCCTTTCATAAATTTTAAATCAATAATTATCCTTTATTTTCAAAATTCTCAAAATATTTTAAAATATAGTTTAAACACATTCAAAGTGCAAAAACATGACTAAACATTTATTTTATAAAAATACAAGCTCCAGTTCAAAGCACAACAAGGGTTTAAGGGGATGATATTAGATAAGTGACGGTACAACGATACTCTTTGTAACAACACTTTCACAATATACAGTATACCATAAATATTTCAATCAAACAACAATGTAAGCACCATAAGAATGCAAGTAAATAAATATTAGTGAGTAACGCCTTAGGATCTCTCTATAAAATTCCTCAGTAAATTACACATGTAAATATGTATTTTGAAATGTTCCGTAGTGATCTATTCGCTACGTACACTCCAACTTTCCTTTTATTTTTATTCCCCACAATTATGTCATCCGTTTTTTCAAGCGAGAATTTAAAATCCAATCAAACAACCAATCAACAATATAAACTATCATCAAAACATTCAACAATTAATCTATAGCAACACAGATATTACATAATTTGTTTAGAGGTGAGTAAACTCACAGAAATTCCAACGGATGCTTTCGCATTCTAATTTGGTCTATAAAATCAACAACATTCAATTTTAATCCAAAATTCAACTAGCTCTAAATTCAACCAAACCAATTCCATCGCATAGTTAACTTTCCTACGAGCCCAACACAACTAGCCGCATCCAAAACTGACCTCGTACACAAGAGTTATTCAAATTATAAGTTTTTGAGTTTAAATAATATATTTTATCAATTAATCATATTACTTAAAAACTAATTACCCCTAAATATGTTTCTTTTCCAATTAGGATACATTGTTCCTGTGTGCACAATCTAGTGCATACCCAACATTCATCGTATAGCCAACCACCCTTACCGGAGCTACACCCAATGGAAACATGAGCCTCCGCCTCCTATGCACTCCACTTCACAAGTGCTACACATCCATGTCAACAACCTCGAGCTTGATCAAGCCATGACAAAAGCGACCCAAGCACTTAGATTCGACAAATGTCAGTTTACAATCCATCGAAATGAGTCGTACTTGGCCAAAACCATGACATCAAAGCTCCTTTCTTCCCTAAACCCAAATCCAAAATCCAATACTCCCATCGACACCTAAATTGACCTCGAGGCCAAACTGTAGCCTTGGCCATTTCACATCATACTTATCCCACTTCAACCGCACCCTTAAAAATTTATAGAATCAAAGATCTAGCTTTTACGATTTCAAAGATACAAGTTTTCTAATTTTTGGATGAGTGGATTACTGGATTTCAAATTTTGAAGAAGAAAGTTTGATTTCGTTTACTAACTTTGAAAACAGAGGAAGGAATGATAAATAATAATAAAAATGAGGCTAAGTGAAAAGGAATAAAGTTTGTAAGTGTTGAAGTGCCTTAAAACCCCAAACCATCACATTGTTTCTAACACAAGCCAACCAAGATTTTCAAGTTAGCCAATAATTACAAGTAAACCCATATTCCCACTTAAGTATCGCATACCAAGATTTTGACTAACCCTTTTTAACCTTTGATTTGATTTTATAAATTTTGAAAAGAATATTTTACGGTATCCCGCTACACAGTATTCCATTCGCGTTTGGACCTCGAATAACAGAAATAAAAAAGCGATCGTCACCATAATGTGACACGATCCTAAATGAATGATATAGTACATATAATTCTTTGAGATTTCAAAAATACCATCTTTTGTCAAAAAATCATCAAACGACAATTTAAATATTTTCTAGATTTAAAAATAAGGAAATGTCCAATAAATTCAATTAAGAATACTAAAATAAAAATCAAGTCCTTTTAGTGATAATTGATTTTAAGTTATTAAACTCTAAAAACCAATTATTCTAATTTTCAAAATTATTTAAATATTCAAAATTAATTAAATATTCAAAATCAAACCGAAAAAATTCTAGGATGTTACAGATTGTAGAGTAAAATTTTCTCATAGGCAATATTATGGTTTCAACTAGCTTCGACATCTGAAAGAACATTGTCCATCGCTTCCAAAAGGTGGGCAAGTGGAGAAAGTATATGCTTTAGAGATAGTTCTAAGTACGAGTAGACCTACAACAACGTAGAAGGGCAAGACCATTATTCTTGAAGTGTGATATTTATATATAGTTCGCTATTAAGGTTCTTTTTTATATGGGGATTCATATTCATTTATATCCAGTTCTATAGTGGATAGCTTACATATCGAGCCAGATATTATATATGAGCCGCTTATTGTATCAAATCCCATATGGGATCAACATCTCGCTCTATGATTTCTAAGGGAGTCTTATTCATATATTATGGTTTGGGTTTGCATTTTATGCTTTTGTTCTCTGGTTTTCTATATATGACTTTATTTTGGGTATGGATTAGATAGTGGAACACATAGTTTAACTCAATTGCAATAGAAAAGCGGTATGCATGAGGATAACAGAGAGCGTAGACTTGACATATTTTGCGAGCTAGAGGGTGCTTATATGATTAGCTACCTATATTCGCTAGATGTTTCTCATGATGATTTGGCTACTGTTCCTACTATTCGAGAGTTTGCAGATGTGTTTTGTGAAGTTACTAGTCTACTTTCATACCAAGAGATTGAATTTCTTATTGATCTTATGAAGGATGCCAAAGCTATGGTTTTACCTATTAGGAAGATGGAACCTAGGAGCATTAAGAAGTGGAGGTATAAGTTGTAGGCTTATTGCAAAAAGGTTTTATTCATCAAAGTATTTTTGAGTGGAGGGACTGTGGTTTCTACTACTAAGGCTAATGGATACTTAAGACCATGTGTTGACTATAAAGAGTTGAAAACGTTGACTAAGAAGAATAAATACCCTTTGTCATACATAGATGATTGTTTGACCAGCTTAGGGCACACCTATATTTTTTATAATTAGACCCTACTATGGGAATTCGTCAACTTATGGTTGCTTCTGAAAGTATTAAGAGGACTCCATTCAAGACTCTGAATGGATCTTTTGATTGGTTGGTTAAGCCATTTGGCCTAAGCAACTCACCCACTTATTTCGATGATCTTATAAGCCAAGTGCGACGACTTGCCTTTTCGACCCTCCAAAGTCGACACTAATACATCCATGGTATTCACATGGCGAACATCCATGTACCAAAAAGACTGGTTATTGGGGTGAAAGATAAGAAAATGACAGAACATAATCTCATATCATGATGAGTAATATATAATGTCCAAACGATATTTACAAAAGAAATTTTCACAACAATCAAAATCTAACCTATCATTAGCCTGGACAGTTATAATAGCCCATCGTTATAAATGCTGATAAATGAAAAACAAGAAGTACAGTGGAAAATAAAATACATCAAGTCTTGGAGGCCTCCAGCTCGTCTCTCCTGAAGCTCTAAGAGTCTATCGCTAAATCTGGAAAAGTACTTAGGTCTGGCCCGAGTATTATAAGAAGATAACATCAAGATCAGTCTGGTAAACCAGCATGAGAAACTCAAATCATATGGATTGTTTAATGTTATAAATTCCTTTTAAAAATAAAGGTATCTCGTAAGACCACGTCACACATAAACATGGACGGGATTTTACCTTACGATAACCAAACCATTTTGTAGGAAATCTTGTGATATTATAATAATGTCTAGGGTTTAAAATAAATATTAAATCATAGCCGGAATGGTTACATTAATTACATTCAACAACATATTTAATATACAATTAAGTCCGTAAAGGCACGTGTTGAAAAATAGATTACATAAATGACAAGGCTACAGGGGTAACGACTACTGTGACGATCCGCCCTTCTTACTCGGAAAGACAAGTCGAAATAGGGAAAGAAACATGTAGAAAAGAAATAGATAAAAGAAAGAACTAAACAAATCACAAAATCTCACAGCGGAACGGATAATATATATTACATAACATATATCACATAGTCACTAATACAATACATCAGAGTCATAATTATACATACATCATACCCAGACAGTCATAGTGACCTCCTTATTCATTACAAGCCAAGATATAGACATAGATACCAATACACAAGAATATAGATATAGTTAGATATGTTGAAGCCACCTGCTCCAACTCCTCCTCCAAAATACGTCGAGAGCAAACTTGGAATCACTTGCTACTCATAAAATTTGAGTACCCAAGAGTTTAGGAAAAACAGAAAAATAAACTCTGGGTCGGACATGAGTCTGGTGTGTGAAAAACGGTTAAGTTACTTTAAATTGAAACTATTTGAAATCAAGGGTATCTCATAAGACTCGCCGCACATAAACACGGATGGGTTTTCCCTCATGATAACCAAAAACACTTTCATAGGAAATCCAGTTATATTATAATAATGTCTAGGGTTTTTAAATAAATTATTCACATAGCTGAAATTGTTACTTTAATTAAATTCCAGCATAATAGGTATACAACTAAGATTGAAGGCACTTATTGGAGAATGGGTTCTGTACAATGACTGGGCTACTGGGTTACCGCCCATCATGGTGCATCTCTAGAAAATAACACCGAGGACTACACCGGGGTCCCCTGCTACACAAGACCAGACTGCCCCTAACTTGGATAGTCCCAGTAAGATTACACCACGGTTGGGATCAGCAACCGCACCACACAGACCAAATAAAAGGGAATCTAGATAGGGGTAACCTTATCCTACTTGGGTGCGACCCATTTAGCCTTGCTGCAGCTCCCCTGTTTTAGTCATTCCCGGTTGATGAGGCTTGAGGCTACGATTACCTTTTTAAGAACACGTCCACTTAGAATGCTCATCGTCCTCCAATGGCGATGTTCTAATAGCATCCGTCCATACAAGTCCATTTTGGGTCTGAATGGAACCAAAGGCACTATCTCCACTACACTCATATTGGAATCACCCTCAGAGTTAGCGACAAATAGTCCTTGCATTCTGAATCTTCATTTATGGTATTCCCTAGAATCTTCCCGACCTAATCTTTTATTTTGGATCGATGTGGTTTTCGGATAATACTAATATCCGATCCCGGCCTCATCGAATCCAAACGACAGATTTTTAAAAGCCAAGTTGTTTAAACAAAACAATTCAATTTCAAGTGTCAACATTCATATGGAAATTTCATACAAATATATGTTCCCAATAAAACATCTCAACGTTTCAATTTCAATCATTCAATTCATTTGGACACTTAATATCATAGGCACAGAACAACTTGAAGTGAATACACAAGAGGAATCAAGTCAAACCACATATCCTGAACCATTTAAATGATTTATGGTCTATACTAACCAATCAAAAACCATAATCTATTTAATTTATAAACAAAATTAAATATTATCCCTAACCCTGCTTACTTATAATTAAAATTAATTCAAAACTATTTATTATTAAGTTTAATTAAATTTGGAAATTCATCAATAATTATCTTATATAAATTAACATAGGATTTTATCAATTTAAAGTTTAAATTGTTTCTTTACCTTAATTATTAAAATTTAATTTAATTCCAAATTAATAACTTAACCAAGTGGATTAGGCAAGAGGTTTTAGGTGATAGGATGATTACAAGTTCCAATATTGTTTTTAAATTAAAGAAAATAAATGTTTAAAAGTTAATAGGTTTTAAATGAAAACATTGGTAATTTTTTTTTAAAACAAAGCTGGCCCAACAACGAAACATGCTTTCCCCCTTCCTTTTCCTTTAGTTCTTCTTCCTCCCTTATTTCCACTACCTCCTTCCTTAACGTGCACACAACCGCAAATATGCCGTGCGTGCATATGAACACGACCTCCGGTCACCCTTCCTCATCATCGATCAACTCCCCAGGCCATCTCCGACCTTTGTAACCCCCTGGCCCTCCCAATTTCCCACGGCAACCACTAATTCGAAAAATCGAACTCGAATCCACATACAGGAATGCACCCAACCTCCTTTTCCCACGTTGTCCGACCACTGGGTCTCCGAACTTCACCAGCAGCTTCGCCACACTTTCCTCTTACTTTACCCCCATACCGCATGCCTAGAAACCCTCCACGATGCCGCCATCTATCGACAATCGAACACGTCCCAGCTCCACCTCCTAACCCTATATCACCTCTGTCCGACCACCACACCCCTAACTAAAATACCACACTATTTTTCGCGAGTTTATCTTCCACCCAGCTTCCTTCTGACCAAACCCCGACCTCCACCACTAACCGGTTCATCAGAATTCCACCCAAAACGATATTCCGTTCAATCCCACTTCTCTCACTTAATACTTCACTAATGAAACCACCTTCAAAAATCACCATTTTTGACGATGAACACATTAATATAAGCAAAGATCCAAACCATGATACTCAAGTTTCCTCCATATTTGGTTATTTTACTGTAAAACTTATTTTTCAACCTCTGTGCTTAATAATATTCGACAAAATCGATTTTAAAACAAAGTACAACAAAAAACAAACAACTTTCCTTTTAACTTCATAACCTAAAACTAATTAAGTTGAGAAATAGAGATTTTACAAGCTAGGCATGACATTTTTTTAAATATACAGAGTAGAGGTAAAAAAGAAAGGAATGTACAAGCCTGGGTTTTTCTGGTTATAACACTTAACATACATACATTCATATATATATATATATATATATATATATATATGTTTCTGTACAATCATACTTATCAAACAGTACTACTATTCCTATATCCAAGCAGATAACATAGATTTCGGTACAAAAGAAACAAGTTTTACTCACAGTTTTCCTTTGAAACAGAGCGCTGTTTTGAAAAAAATGTTGCACGCTTTTTTATTTAATCCTCTCTGTACTTGAGTGTTTTTTATTTTCTTTATGTTTTAATGGCAACATGTGTTCCTTTTTATTTTTCTTGTTTGAAATGAAAAAATATGAAACATGCAGTGCCTATTTATAGGGAGAAGGAGGGATAAGATGTAGCTTATTATGTACAGTAAGCTTCATTTTTCTTATGCATTTTCTTATCCTGTATATTTTCTTTGATTTGAGATTTTATGACCTGATTTAAAAAAAAGTGATTTGATTAGTTGAAAGGAGGATTTGATATATTATATATTTGAGAAGATGTGCATTAATTGCCTTGTTCCTTTTGCGTTTACATGCATGTGTATACATACATACATACATGCATACATACATACATATATATATATATATTTGAAATATACATGTATACTACACATGTATGAACATAGTTTTGTTTTTACCGTATGGGCACATTTTTACTTATACAAACACATATATTTTTACATGCCTGAGCCTTGTGTTATTCATATAAATTTTAAGTATACCCTATAACTAACAACAATGTAAAATTAGCCACTTATATGCATTTATTCTTATATACATACATTTTATTTTAAATTTTATGTCAAAGTTATGCATATACACACAATTATATTTTTCTATATATAATTATATCCTATAATAGAAAAGTGAAGTTTTTATTTAAATGTTTTTGAGCGATTATTTTTTTCTAGATTTTTAAATCATAGCTTCCAATATATATATATATATATATATATATATAAAGATCAAAATTTATTATTTGGCTGGTAAATATTTATATTACCCATAATTACAATCAGTAAATTATTCCAATAATAAGTGTCAAAAACCCTGGGTCGTTGCATTCGTCCCCCTTAAAAGAATTTCATCCCCGAAATTTAAAACAAGAATAATTCAACTTGTAACAAAAGTTTGATATTCATATAGCCAAACACATACATTATTCATATCCTAACAACCATAACAAACAGTTATTCACAGAACAAAACAACCTTAACTACCCTAACACAGTTCTGGATAGGCTTCCTTTAACCTATCCAGAGTTTCCCAGGTACAATCTCTGGGGTCCTCGCTTCATTGAATCTTAACTAACTTCACCACCTTGTTTCAGAGCTTCTTTTCATCTTGATCAACAATTTGAACTGGATGCCTAACTATGGCTAAGTTCGGTTCAACCTCTAAATCTTCCTGGACTGACGGTTCTACAACCAATGATGGGTCATGCACGTATTTCCTAAGATGAGTACGTGAAATACATTGTGAATCCTAGTCATCCTTTCTGGTAATTCAATCCTATATGCCAGTGCACCGATCCTTTCGAGAATACAGAAAGGTCCTATATATCTTGGAGCCAACTTTCCAGTCTTGCCAAATATGATTGCTCCTCTGATCGGGAAAATCTTAACGAATACCAAATCTCCAACTATGGATTCCAGATCCCTTCGTCTTTTATCGGCACAGCTCTTTTGACAAATCTGGGCTGTCTTCATTCTTTTCTTGATCAGTTCGACCTTCTCAGATGCTTCCCGAATCATGCCTGGACTAAGGATTAAACACTTTCCTGATTCCACCCAACAAGCTGGTGATCTGGATGGTCTTCCATAAAGAGCTTCATAGGGTGCCATTTCTATGCTTGCTTGATAACTATTATTGTAGGAAAATTCTACCAGGTGTAGATGATCCGCCCAAGATCCATCGAAGTCCAGACTGCAGGCCCTCAACATATCTTCTAGAATGCAGTTCAGCCTCTCGGTTTGCCCGTCCGTTTGAGGATGATAAGCAGTGCTTAAACTTTACTTCATTCCAAGGGCTATTTGCAGAGCTTCCCAAAATTTACTGGTAAAAATTGGGTCAGATCACTTACTATGCTTATGGGAACTCCGTGCAATCTCACAATCTCCCTCATGAAAATCTCTACCAAGGAAGCTACAATTCTAGTTGATTTTACCGGGATAAAGTGAGCGCTCTTGTTTAGCCTGTCTACAATAACCCATACCCCCTCATTCCCCTTTCTAGTTCTTGGCAACCCATCAATGAAATCCATTGATATCATCTCCCACTTCCACTTTGGGATCTCCAGAGGTTGTAACAGTCCCGCAGTCTTGTTGATCGCCCTTTATTTGTTGGCAGCTTGCACACTTATTGACAAAAGGTAGAGATGTTTTTCTTAATTCTCTTCCACCAAAACATCCACTTCATATCCTTATAAATCTTTGTGATTCCCGAATGGATACTTAACCTTGAGCGATGACATTATGACAAAACCTCCTATCTAAGATTCTTGACATTCGAAACATAGATTCTTCCATTGATCCTCAAGACTCCTTGGTCATCAATCTTGAAACTGGTGCACTGCCGTCCTTAACCTTACTCATGATTGCTCTTAAACTTCTATCCGCTTTTTTCTCGCTTGTAATCCTTTCTAGGAGAGTCGGGGTAATTTCCAAAAGAGCCATGACTACATTCCTACTCAATGCGTTCGCCACCACATTTGCTTTTCTCGATGTATAGAGAATGTCCAAAACATAGGATGCCAGAAATTCTAACCACCTTTGTTGCCTCAAGTTCAGGTCCTTCTAGGTGAAAAGATACGTTATGGGTTTATGATCCGTGAAGAGCTCAAACTTTTCACCTAATATAAGAAAGAAGTTCACTCCTAAATCTCTAGGGGTTAACAAGGAACTAACAAGAAATAGAGGGATCCATACCCAACAGATAGTGCTTCCACATTTTAAGTGCAAAGACAACAGCCAACAATTCCAGGTCATGCGTAGCATAGTTCTTATCACAAGGCTTCAAATGCCTGCTTGCGTACGCAATCACTCTTCCTCGCTGCATCAAAACAACCCCTAGCCCTACTCCACAAGCATCGGTGTACACTACGAATTCACTGTTCCCATCTGGAATAGCCAAAACGGGTGCACGGGTTAATCTCACCTTCAATTCTTTAAACACTTCTTTGCACTTTAGAGTCCATTCAAATTTCACTCCTTTCTTAGTCAGCTTGGTCAAATGGGAGGAAATCTCAGAGTAATCCCAGATAAATCTCTTGTAGCATCCTGCCAAACTAAGAAAACTACGAACCTCCATAGGAGTCCATGGTTGCTTCCACTCCTGAACTGCCGTCACCTTTTCTGGATCCACAGAAATACCATCTCTCGATACGATGTGTCCTAAATTTTTTACCTCCGATTGCCAGAAATGGCACTTTGAAAACATCGCTTTTAGGACATGCCTTCTTAAGGTTTCCAATACCACCTCCAAATGATGTCTATGCTTCTCCTCTGATTTGGAGTAGATAAGAATGTCATCGATGAATTCTAGCACGAACTTGTTCAGAACATCTCAGAAGACATGGTTCATTAAATCCACAAAATAAGCCGGTGCGTTTGTTAGCCCAAAAGGCATAACCAGCCACTCAAATAAATAGTCAAACTCTCTAAATGTAGTTAAAGGTATACCGTCTTCAGCAACCTTCAGTTGGTGAAAATTTGAAGCTATATCCATTTGGGAGAATATGGTAGCCCCATGTTGTTGGTCAAAAAGATTGTCGATATAAGGCAATGGGTACTTATTCTTAATGGTCAGCTTATTCAGCTCCATATAGCCTACACAAAGCCTTAATGATCCATCTGATTTAGCTGCAAAGGCTACAGCAAAACCCCAACTCGAACGACTAGGTCTAATCAATCCTCTCCTCAATAAATCCTCAGTTTGAGTCACCAACTCTTCCCTCTCTCTTGGAGCAATTCTCCTTTTCGATTGAACTATAGGTCTTGCCTCTGGAACTAAATCAATAAGGAATTCGATCCCTTGATGCGGAGGTAAACCTTTAACTTCTTCAAAAACGTCAAGGAAGTTTTTAACAACTTCAATGGATCCTAATCCTTCTTGAGATGCTTCAAGAATATGCAAAATACTACACATATGAATTCCGGCACTACCACATTCTACCCTTGCAGTCTTTCCCAACTCGGTTTCTAAAGATACGGTTCTTCCCTCACATTTTAGAATAGCTTTATACTTGGTTAACCTATCCATTCCAAGTATAAGGTCAAATCCGTTAAAATCTAATACATAGGGATCACATGAAAAACTATGGGAAAATAATAAATTTTCAAGCCTTCACAAATCATATTCAATTGGGTCACTCCCCTTGTGGGATTGGATACGCAAATAGAGTTGTATACGATACTAGGGATAATGTGAAATTTCTCTACCGTTTCAAAGAAATAAAGCTAAGAGAAGCACCAGAATCAAACAATACTCTAACGTAAACACCATTTAAAAGCAAAGTACCTTCAAGGACACTTCTACCCTTCACATCCGTTGAAGCTGATGGTCCATTCTGGATAGCAAACACCTTGTTTGGCTGCGCCTTCTGTAGGAGTGGGCAGGCCTTCACCATGTGCCCAGGCCGATGGCAATTGAAGCATAGGGTCTTCTGAACCATTTGAGAAATGGATCCGCTTTATTGCTTTGGGGCTTCACTTCTTGGACAGAATCTGGCAATATGACCTTCCTATTTGCAATTATAACATTTCCCGATCGCATGGTTGCCTCCTTGTTTTCCTTTACCTTGTTTCTTCCAATTCAGGTTAAACTTCCTCTTATTCTGATTTGTGGCACCGCCACTTTGTGTTGCAACTGCTGTCGAGGGTTTCTTTTCCAAAAGTTCTTCAGACCTCAAAGCCATATCCATAAGTTCCATAAACGATCCCTTAAGACAAGCGGTCATCTTCTCGTGGAATTCTGCCCTCATACCTAATACAAACATTTCATTTTTCTTAAGAAGGTATCTATGAGTCCAGGGCCATAATGGAGTAACTCATTGAACTTCATTTCGTACTCCGCCACTGACATGTCCTTTTGCTTGAGATCTAGGAAACTCTTATACAATCGGGTCCTACCCGTAGTTGGCATGAACTGCTCCTCAAACACTTCTTTGAATTTATTCCATGAAAATTTATCCTCGGGCACATTTGCCATGATTGAGTCCCACCACGCGGCTGCCCCTTCTTGTAACTGCCATGATGCCAATACTCGCTTCTGTTCATCAGAAAGACCAAAACCTTTGAAAATTCTCTCACAAGAGCGTAACCATCCTTGCACCTCGATAATAGACTCAGTACCCTTAAAGGGTTTCCCTCCAAGATTCGTAAAGTCCTTGCATAGAGCTGCAAAGTTTACTTGAGGCTGTACTGGAGCTACGGCATTAACGGCTACTCCGCCACCTCCAACATTAAGGGTTCTTCCATTAGTGGTTTTTGTACTATTGGTTCCTCTGCCTCGCCTTCTCCTTGTACTCATTATTGACTACCTGGACACAGTAAGAGGATACTTAGCACTGGAACGAAATACATTCTAAAGATAGCACGGATAATGTCTTATCAAAGCTGATCCAACAATCAGGGAGGTGTCTATATATATATATAAATTTACAAATACACTCTCTCAAGATTGGTATTAACCCAAAGCTTAGGTATTCATCCAACCTAGCACTCTGATACCAAATGTGACGATCTTCCCTTCTTACTCCGAAGGTCGTAATAGGGGAAGAAATAGGTAGAAAAGAAATGGATAGAAGAAAGAACTAAACAAATCACAGAATCTCATAGCGGAATGGATAATTATATATTACATAACATATATCAAATAGTCACTAGTACAATACATCAGAGTCCTAATTATACATACATCATACCCAAACAGTCATAGTGACATGCCTATTCATTACAAGCCAAAATATAGACATAGATACCAATACAGCGGAATATAGATATAGCTAGATACGTTGAAGCCACCTGCTCCAACTCCTCCTCCAAAATACGTCGAGAGCAAACCTGGAATCACTTGGCTACTCAAAACTACTTATAAAATTTTGAGTACCCAAGAGTTCAGGAAAAACAGAAAAATAAACTCTAGGTCAGACATGGGTCTGGTGTGAGTAAAATGGTTAAGTTACATTAAATTGAAACCATTTGAAATCATGGGTATCTCGTAAGACGCGCTGCACATAAACACGGATGAGTTTTTCCCTTACGGTAACCAAAAACACTTTCATAGGAAATCCAGTGATATTATAATAATGTCTAGGGTTTTCAAATAAATTATTCACATAACTAAAATTATAACATTAATTAAATTCCAGCATAATAGGTATACAACTAAGACCGAAGGCACTTATTGGGAATGGGTTCCATACAATGACTGGGCTACTGGGGTACCGCCCATCACGGTGCATCTCTAGAAAAATTACTCCAAGGACCACAACGGGATCCCTTGCTACACAATACTGGACTACCCCTAACCTGGATAGTCCGAGTAAGATTACCCCGCAGTTGGGATCAGCAACCGCACCACACAGACCGAATAAAAGGGACTCTAGATAGGGGTAACCTTACCCTACTTGGGTGCGACCCACTTTGCCTTGCTACATCTCCCATGTTTTAGTCATTCCCGGTTGATGAGCTTAAGGCTATGATTACCTTTTTAAGAACACATCCACTTGGAATGCTCATCGTCCTCTAATGACGATGTTATGATAACATTCGTCCATACAAGTCATTTTTGGGTCCGAATGGAACCGAAGCTACTATCTCCATTACTCTCATATTGGAATCACTCTCAGAGTTAGCGACAAATAGCCCTTGCATTTTGAATCTTCATTCCAGATCTTCCCTGGAAACTTCCCGACCTAATCGTTTATTTTGGATCGATGTGGTTTTCGGATAATACTAATATCCGATCCTGGTCTCATCGATTCCAAACGACAGATTTTTAAAGGACAAGTTGTTTAAACCAAACAATTCAATTTCAGGGCATCAACATTTATATGGAAATTTCACTACAAATATCTATTCCCAATAAAACATCTCAACATTTCAATTTCAGTCATTCAGTTCATTTGGTAACTTAATATCATAGGCACAGAACAACTTGAGTGAATATACAGGAGAAATAAAGTCAAACCACATATCCTAGACTATTTAAATGATTTATGGTCTATTTTAACCAATCATATACCATCATCTATTTAATTTATAAACAAAATTAAATATTATCTCTAACCCAGCTTACTTATAATTAAAATTAATTACAAAACTCTTTATTATTAATTAAATTAAATTTGGAAATTCGTCAATAATTATCTTATATAAACTAACATAGGATTTTATCAATTTAAAGTTTAAATTGTTTCTTTACCTTAATTATTAAAATTTAATTTAGTTCCAAATTAATAACTTAACCAAGTGGATTAGGCAAGAAGGTTTTAGGTGATAGGATGATTACAAGTTCCAATATTGTTTTTAAATTAAAGAAAATTAGTGTATAAAAGTTAATAGGTTTTAAATGAAAAAATTGGTAACGTTTTTTATAAAAGAAAGACCGGCCCAACAACGAAACAGGCTTTCGCCCCTTCCTTTTCCATTACTTCTTCTTCCTCCTTTATTTCCACTGCCTCCTTCCTTAATGTGCACACAACCACAAATATGCCCACGTGTGCATATGCACACGACATCCGGCCACCCTTCCTCACCGTCGATCAACTCCCCAGGTGATTTGATTAATTAAAAGGAGGATTTGATGTATTATATGCTTGAGAAGATGTGCATTAATTGCCTTGTTCCCTTATGTGTTTACATGCACGCACAACACTTGAAATATACATGTATACTACACATGCATGAACATAGTTTTGTTTTTACCATATGGACACATGTTTACTTATACAAACATATATATTTTTATATGCCTAAGCCTTGTGTTATTCATATAAATTTTACGCATACCTTATAACTAACAACAATGTTAAATCAGCCATTTATATGTTTTTATTGTTATATACATACATTTTATTTTAAATTTTATATCAAAGTTATGCATATACACACAATTATATTTTTTTATATATAATTATATCTTGTAATAGTAAAGTGGAGTTTTTATTCAAATGTTTTTGAGAGATTTTTTTTTTAGATTTTTAAATCATAGCTTCCCAAATATATATATATATATATCTATAAATATCGAAATTTATTATTTGGCTAGTAAAGGTTTATATTACCAATAATTAAAATCAGTAAATTATTCCAATAATAAGTGTCAAAAACCCCTGGTCGTTACAACTGCCATCGACACCTCTAGGGAAAATGTACCGAGGGACTCATGGGGATCCCTTACCAACATAGAATCGGCCTACCCCTTTCTGGATGGCGCCGAATATGCAATCACCCCGGTTGTTGCATACAACCGAACTGGCGCCTTTAGCATACATAAATCCATAGATATCGATCTAGATTAGATGACAACCATACCCTAGTGAGTGCGACCCACAAATCCTGCTACATATCCCCTATTTTAATCATACCAAGTGTTGGACTTGAGGCTACACTTTAACTTTTTAGCAAATCCCACTTGGAATTCTAACACCATCCTCCAATTAGCAATGCGATGCCAGCATTCATGTGTACAAGTTGTTCAGGTTATGAACAGATCAAATGCACTACTTTGCTACATCCTTAAGATTAGTAGCAAGTAGCCCTTTTACTTCAAAGAACTCTATCTTCGATTCCATCATTTTCAAGATGTCTCCAATTTGAACACATATGCTAGTGCTTATCCGATTCCAGTCTCTACAAACCAATAATCCATAGTTTTCAGTTGACTCAATCCTGGTACTTTCAGAAGTAAGCGGACTATATAAATGTCTCAAGAGGACCTCTAATATACCCCTTAAAGTGAGACACATTTCAACGGAATGACTTCTCCCAAGGGAAGCTCAAACCATATTAAATTAATAAGCTTTCATATACTTCCTAAGTCAAAATAGGTAAAATTATTGATAGTGGTCAAATCATTATCTGGTGTAGGTATATAGTTTGCATATTGGAAATCAGACATCATATACTTATCACCACTTTTCGATTTTAACCCCCTGCTATCCCTTGATTAACAATGACGTCGAACAAGTTAGTGTACTATCCTTGCCGCGACGTACATTCTTAAACTCTTATAGATAGAAACAGACTTATATACCTCTAATTAGTGTCAAGTGTAAGATGAAACACCTTCCATGTACTTATAAATTATGACCTATTTATAGAAATTAACCCACTTATAGTTATCACACTTCCAACATTTCGAATTCTCTATCCCTTGCCCAGAATCGGAGCCAGGTAAGTCAGGGCACTGGTTTCTCCTTGCCATGCCTAGACACCCCGATTCTAGATCTCGCAAATAGAGTAAAGTCTACTCATCGATTTAGTGCTAAATATAAAATAACTTACTTTACAAAAACGTGTCAACATTTTAGCACTACTTGTAATATTTGTTTTATGTTACTTAATGACACTGACAAAGAAATTCCTTGCATAAAACAAAGTCTTTTTAAAAAATCTAAAAACCAACTCTATAAACTTATTTCTAGTCTTCGATATCAAAATCAGTTATTGAAAACATTTTACCAAAATCCCTTATTTGAACCAAGTTGGATTTAAGAAGGCAACATCTTCCTTTTAATGAAGTAAACAACTTGTATTTAATAATAATAGTGTTATAAACCAAACATCCTTTACAATTTGCAAAAACCATTTACCATAACAAGAATATTATAGTCCATTTTCTCTTCTTATTTCTCAAATACATTTGTTATGACAATAGTGTTATATCCATGCTTCCTTCCTCTTTTAAAATACTTTCAAAATTTGTTCAACGATAATTTAAAACTTGTATTTTAAAAACATCCCTTTGAAGATGGTTGCTTTTAACAAAATTTGACTTTTGAAACAAAGGAGTAAAATTTAAACCTCTTGTTTAAATAGCTAAATAAATTCTTAAAATTATATTTAAATCTCCTAAATCCTTTTAAAATACTTATACTACCTTTATAAAACACATTCGTAAATAATTTACAAAAATATCTACAAATTACTTCACTAAAATCATAGATATCCAAACAGCAACCATAGCGACTGTCGCTATATAGACCGTAACTTTTTTAAAACTTTGTTTACTAAATCAACTAGCTTTTAGACTTTATTTCTTTCTATATTTAAACCACTTCATATCTTTGCAAAAAGATTTGCAAACAAAAGTCAAGTTCGAAAACCATTTCAAAACATTTTAAGAAAATAAGTGATAAATCACTTAAAAGCAGCATGTGATTTCAATGTTGCAATAAAACCAACAACAATTAGGTTGACTATAATTAAGCAACATTCACTTTCCACATACACAAGAATTTACATAATCAAGAATATATGTAAATAAAAATCAACAAGGCGAGGAATCCTTTAGGATCCCTTTACAAAATTTCTATTCTTCGAAGTGCTTCCATAACAACCTATTCACTACAAAGACACTTCGACTTCCTTTTCTTTGTTTTAGTCCCCTGCAAAACAATGGTTATATACGTCATCCGCTTCTAAGAGGGAATCAAATCCAAACTAACAATATAAAATTACACATAATGTAAACACATAAGCAAGCAACTGCGAAATTATTACAACATGCCATATCATTTAAAACTATTTTTTTAAAGTGAGATATCTCACTTTCAAATGGGATGAAACTTCGAAACAAGCTATTACTACTTCCTACCATCACCCAAACTACAAAGCTGCCTCCTTTCTTCATGCCCAAGCCTCCTAACATCTCCCCTCCCTTCCTCATGCTCTTGGCCTTGACCCCTTCTCCACCTAGATGTGCATGACCATAGGACAAAAATAGGGTGCTTTGGCTCCCAAACTTGCGACCTTGGAATGGTGGTGATAAAGGCAATATTATTTCAAGTTTATAAAATAAGTTTGAGGAGAAAAAGAGTGATTTTGAAGTAGAAAAGTGAAAAATGAAGAGAGAAGAGAAGAGAGGGAAGAAGAGAAAGAAAAATGAGAAATGAAAGTGACAATAAAAAAGTAGAAAAAGTGAAAGAAGCGGTGCTACTTTTATAAGCATGGAAAAAGTGGTAAATTACCTCCTTAACCCCTTAACCAAATTACGAAACCACCCTCCAAACCCTTACAACCCATATGCCTTCCATCACATCAAGTACTTCTATAATGATGACACACAAAAGCACTTAAAATAAGAAAATGTATTATTACTTTCCTTAAACAAAAAGCAAACGTCACATCACTTAATTAAATACTTTTTTAAAATCACTTGAGGATTCTTTGTTTAATTAATTTATTTTGTATTTTTTGTAACTTAATTAAATCTGTAATTACGTGTTCATAAATGTGCAACAACGTTTCGACAACTTTCATTTGATGAAAGGTTGAAAAATCCAAAAATGGATTTTCAAGCACATTTTCAATTTTTCTCCGAACTATTTATTTATGTAAAAAAATTCAAAAATGAATTTTCTATCATTAGTTATTAATTAAAAGAGGGTTATTTGACCATTAAAAACCATTAATTGAATATGTAAAACTAATTTCATATTCACAAATCAAAAGAATAAATTCTAGGTCGTTACATTCTTCCCCCCTTAAAGAATTTCGACCTTGAAATTTCAACACAAGAAAACAACCCAAAAATAAGCCATACTAATTCTTAACATATTCCAAAATGTTAAATGACTAACAAACAAACTTGGAGTTTTTCGCGGCTTACAACCTTCTTATCACACAAGGATGAAAAAAAAAATCTACTGAGCATACTTTATGTTCAATAGCCATGGGTTATTACTCAATCGATTATTCATACTAACTTAATACAAATCGAAAAGTCGTCTACCCAACTCCAAATAAGCTATAAAATATAAAATCAAATAATCTTAAGCCTGTACAATGTGCATGAATCATTCACACGCAATATCCAATCACTTGTTTGGATACATAAATCTCTCATCCAAACTACTTAATTTCTCCATTACGGAACCCTAATTCGGTTTCTTGATCTGATACTTATGTTTCCCTTGCATATTTCTAAACTATGATAGAAAACATTCACATCATACCAAGAATCCATCTAAAGTACTCGTATATAAGAATCGAGTGAATATGCCTAGTTCGGACCGGTGTATAACACCTAGAAATCATGAGCCTGTATTTTGGATCAAGGACTGTTATCTGAATAAAACAATCCAAGTCCTAGCTAAAATTTTAAAACAAGAGACACAGTTTTAGTAAAAAAAATTTTATTAAAATTTTCTTATTAAATTTAACCCATTAAAACTGGTGTTAAGTTATTTCTTCTTTAACCAAAAGTGATATAAATCTATTCTAAAAAAAATCATTTATCAAAATACCTTCTAAGTTTGAATTTATTTCCTTTAAGGAAATTTAATAACTAAATATCCACTTGTTATTTCGACTTTTTTTGGCCATATATTTTAATTCATAGAAATATTCATATAGACCGAGTAAAACCTTAATGATACTAAGAAACTGGGTCCTACCAAATAGTTTTATACATCCCCTTACTAAAAAGGTAATACTTATCCTTACCTTTCTAACACATCTCTTGTCCGTTTTAATCATTTTCGAACCATTCGAACTAGTTAACATAAAATACTTCTTTCTTTTTGGAATCCATTTTGAAAAAATACTATATATATTTCTAGATGAATAGTTTTAACAAAATATCTATTACCAACATTCTTTGGGTCCGCTCCGATTCGAACTCATTTAAATCATACAATGACAAAAGGAATAATTTACTAAGTGTACGACAATGTTCGCCTAAGCAAACATTCGGTCGTCACATAGAAAATTATTCAGATTACCATAAAACTAATCGAGACTCATTTCCCATATATCCAAAGAAAATGTATTTTACTTAAAATTCTCTTTGAAAATACTTATACTTATAAATACTTTCAAGCAATACTCTTATTAACTTTTCCAAAAATCATGAAATCTTTTCAAAGACACCAAGATTTAAATTCTAAAAAATCCTCCCTATTTACAATTTTTTTATAAACCTAATTTATAAAATCATCTTTATATAAAATCACCTTAAGTAGTCCTTTTAATAAAGTAAACTTGTTAAACTTACATTATTAACAAACTCTTTATAGTCAAATTGTGAAGCTGAATTCATAAGATGTTTGTATTTAATCTAGTCAAACAACAATGCTCATAAACTGGCTAAGCATAAAAAAATCAATCAACAAATGATGATAAATAAAATAGGTCAAGCCTTGGAAAAGTACTCGGATCTGACCTAAATTTTATAAGAAGATAACACCCGGATCAGTCTGGTAAAGCAGCGTGAGAAATTCAAATCATATAGATTGCTTAGTGTTGCAAAACCCTTCCAAAAATAAAGATATCTCATAAGACCACGCCGCACATAAAAATGGACGTGTTTTTACCTCATGATAACCAAACCATTTTATAGGAAATCTTATGATATTATAATAATATGTAAGGTTTAAAATAAATATTGATTCATAGCCAGAATGGTTACATTAACTACAATCAACGACATATTTAGTCTACGATTAAGTCCGTAAAGGTACGAATTGGAAAATGGATTTCATACAATGACAAGGCCATTAGGGTACTGTCTGTCACAGTACATCTCTATAGAAACTGTACCAAGGATCTCGCCAGGACCCCCTACCAATACAGGACTAGCCCACCTCTTCAAGGACAGTACCGAATATGGCATCACCCCAGTTGCTGCATACAACTGAATTAGAGCCTATAACATACATAAATATGTAACTATCGATCTAGATCAGGCGATGACCGTACCCTAATGGGTGCGATCTACATAGTCCTGCTGCATATCCCTTATTTTAGTCACACCCGGTGCGAAACTTGAAGCTACGCTCTACCCTTTTAGCAAATCCCACTTGGAATGCTAACTCTGCCCTCTAGAAAACAATGTAGTGGCAACATTCATCCATATAGGTTGTTTGGATTATGAACAAATTGAAAGGACTACTTCTACTACATCCATAGGATTAGTAGAAAGTAGCCCTTGCACTTCAAAGAACTCTGTCTTCGATTCCATCATCTTCAAGATGTCTCCAATCCGAATGCACATGACTTAGAAGATTATTCAGATTACCACAAAACTAATCAAGGGCCATTTTCCAAACCATCCAATGAAAATGTGTTTTACTTAAAATTCTCTTTGAAAATATTTATACATATAAATACTTTCAAGCAATACTCTTATTACTATTTTCAAAAAAAAAAAATTTGAGATCTTTTCAAAGTCACCAAGATTTAAATTCTAAAAAATCCTCCTTATTTACAAAACACATATTATAAACCTAATTTATAAAATCATCTTTATATAAAACCACCTTTATGTAATAACTTCCTTTACTATAGTAATCCGTTTAACAAAGTAAACTTGTTAAACCTACATTATTAACGAACTCCTTACAGTCAAATCATGAAGCTGAATTCACAAGGTTTCATATTTAATTTAATCAAACAATAATGCTCATAAATTGACCGAGCATAAAAAAATCAATCAACAGATGGCGATAAATACATCATTTAAGTATCTCTTCTATTCGACCCATTATTTAGAGTTGGTTGCGATTGTATTTGCTTAAAGGACATGAAGGCATACTTGTTGGGAGAGATGTTTGAGCTATTTACTGATCATAAATTATTAAAGTATCGCTTCTATCAAAGAAAGTAAACCTTCAACATTAGCATTGGTTGGAGTTTCTTGTTTCTTTTGCTTTTGATATCGTGTATACTCTCGGGAAGGGAAACGTAATAGCAAATTTTCTTAGTAGGAGCCCACTAAGTTGAATTCAATACTTGCGCAGTGGAAGAGACTAGACTATATTGCAAAATTGGATTTTCGACTTCTTTATTGTATTGTACATGGGTTACTGGAGAATTTGGAGGTAGGAAATCAACTAATACTTTGTCATTTTACTCATTAAAAGTTATTGAAGCCTTATATACTTTTGTACACAAGAGAGACCTACTATTATTGATCACATGGGTTTTTACCAAAGTCATGATGTAGAGTATATGAATATTTTTCAGCAGTTGGAGCTTGGGGTGAAGTCTAGTAACTTAGATCAATATTCAATTAACCAGAGTGGGTGGCTTCGTCGTGATGGAAGGTTGTGTGTTCCCACTATGAATGATCTTGTTGATGACATACTTCAAGAGTGCTATCATTCTAGGATGATTGACAAGAAGTATCATGACGTTAGGCATTCATTTTGTTGGCGGAAGAAGAAGCTCCATGTTTTGGAGTTTGCAAGATGCTTGACTTGTCAAAGAATCAAGGTCGAGTAGAAGATGCCCAAAGGAATGTTGCTTCCATCAGATATCCTATAGTGGATTTGGTAGCATATCTTCATGGATTTTATTAATAGGTTACCTTGAAGTAGGCGAGGAAATGATAGCATATGGGATATTATAGACCAATTAATGAAGAGCACTTATTCCATTCATGTTAGTCCTATGAGGACAGATTCATCTTTGGCTACATTTTATGTTATGGAAGTTATTTTTCTTTACGACATTCCTTCTAGCACAGTTAGTGTTTGGGATCAACTTTTTACGACCCAGTTCCGGCGAGGTCTACATCAGGCTCTAGGCACAGAGTTAAGCTTGAGCACTGTGTATCTCCATAGAATAATGATCAGACTGAGAGGGTGAACTACTTGCTCGAGGATTTGTTATATGCTTGTATACTCGACTATGGAGGTTCGTGAGAGGAACATATACCATTGGTAGAGTTCACATATAACAATAGTTATCAGATGAGTACTGGTATGGCACTTTTGGAGGCTTTATATAGGCGACTGTGCAAGTCACCTTCATGTTGGTCATAAACAACTGATAAGCTTATACTTTGACCCGATATGACTCATGAGACTTCTGAGTGGATTGATACTATTCGAAAGAGGATGAAGGTGGCACAGGACCACAAGAAGAGTTATGTGCTATAACGACCCAGAATTGAATCACTATTTAAATGAATGTTTAGTTATATCTTTAAATAATTAATAAATGAATTTTTATTAACAAATAAACTTATTTTTTTATAATAATTAATGATTATTAAATCGTTTTCAAATTTTGTTTACCAATATATATAGTTTAGAAAACAATATGAAATGTGACCGTAAATTATTTTCTAAAATCTTGTTTTTTATTGATTAAAAGTGATCTAAAATGTCATAGTACTATTCTAATCTCGTATGCACATTACAAGTTATTTTAACATGATGAATACATGTATATATGCATGTATATACTTCCTTTTAAAGTATATTATATAAAGATAAGAGAAAATATTTTTATAAAGAAAAGCGTATATATTTTATTATATAAAAATTCTTCTTTTAACACACAGTACATAGGAACATGGTTTGAATAGTTGCATGAGAGGGGGTAGGGGGTAGGGTACATAAAGTGGGCGGAAATGATGGAGGGGAATGGAGTTGCATGCATGTGTGTATATTTAGTTATAACCACTTTATATTTTTAAAATATTTTCCTAAGCCAATATATACCCCTTACCTATCATATTTCTCATATTACAATCATTTTCTTTACTTTAAATTCCTAAGAGCTTGAGAAAATATATCTATGGATTCCTACATATTTTCTATGTTATAAAAATCTTACATTTCCACTTTAAAACCCTTCCATGACTTGTTTAAAACTCTTCTTCATCCATTTCTTCACTTCACTTTCAAATTCAAGCCCATAACCATCTAACCCTACATAGGAGAGCCTAAATAGTGCATGTTCGAAACTAAATTGTTTAAGGCTGAGCCCATTTTAGGTGTGTAGGAATCCAAAGTCTTCATTTTTGCAAAGATCTAGGTTGTGTTCGAGTTATAATTGAAGTTTGGTTTGTAATTAGTTAGCTTAGGTGAATAAAACTATCATTTTTGGAAAATATATTAACTTGATTATATTGAACTATATGTTGTAAAATATAGTGCTTTTTGTGCTGAAAGATCATATTGTTTTGATAGTATATGATTACAAGTTTGTGGTTGAGATTGGATTTGTGATTTGGATGTTTAAACGATATGTTTGGATATGGATATGTGAATGTTTGGCTCATGTTAATATGGTAATATGGTTTTGTGCAAAACTACGTTTTATGGGATGCAATGGTTATAAAGTAACACCTTAAAAAGTAGCAAAGGACTTGAGATCCGATTTGAAAAAAAAAAACCTTAGTTTTTTAGTTTTGGTTTCTAGAAAATATTTCCAAGTTTATAGCCTTTTGTTTAACTTTTCAAAACCTTTCATTTAGGTTTTCAAATATGTCATAACAAGAGTTAAAGTGAGATTTTTACCTAGAAATCAATTCTAGCGAACTGCGTTCGTAACGATAGTCGTTTTGCATGCAGTTTGGGAAAATTTAACGTTTTCAACTTTTGAAGTATTTTCTTTTGAATTTTTTTGAAAAATCTTTTTAAACTCATTGAGTAAGTAAAAAGGTTAAATTTTGTTATTTAATAATTTATTTATTTAGCTTATTAATTATGGATAAATGTTAATTTATTTAGTAATTAGGTTAAGTAATTAGATTTTAAGAATTTATTGACTAAGTTAATTATTTTTAGTTAAGGAAGTTTACGTAAGGATTAATTAAAATAAAAGGTAATTAAACTTTTACTTGATCAAGTTTAATTATTTTATTTAATTATTAAATTAGAGTTAATTATTCGATTAATAATTATTTAATTAAAGGTTAATTATTCATTTAATTATTACTTAATTAGGGTTTAATTATAAATTAATGTTTATTTAATTAACGATTAATTATTAATTAATTTTTAGTTTATTAAGGTTTAATTATTGATTAATTGAGACTTAACCAAGCTAAATTGAGATTTAATTTTTAGTTAAATAGTTTATGAGTTAAATAAGCTAAATTACGGTTTAATTATGATTTAGTTTTTGATTTAATTATGATTTATTAAGTTTTAATTAGGTTTCAACTTATGATTTAATTGAAGCTTATTCATTTTAAAAATTCTTTAAAACTCTATCGGTTATTTATTTTGAACCAATTTTCTTATCTAAGTGAATTGTTTTTAAACCGAAGGATCCTTTATCTAAGCCTTAAGTAACCCTTTATGACTAAGAAACCAAATGACATCCATTGGCCGAACAAAAACACCATTCTGCTATTATAATTACTGGGACATTTAACCGTATAATGGATGGATTGATGGTGATTGAATGATCCCCTTTACTTACTGTTTACTCATGCAAATATCCATGTTAACTTGTTAAGTAGAACCGAATTAAAAGATCCATTGTGGTCTCAAAGCCTCTAATGGATTTCGTGCAGTTAAATGGTTTCATTTTCCTTTTTGATAGTGACTTTAAAGTTATTCCAAATTGGATAAGACATTTCAAGGATGATTTGGCAATGGTTTTAGTTAAGATATTTAAATACTGGATAGGTTTATCAAAAGAAACTTTTTGGGTACGGTTTTATTAAAGAAGTTGTTTAAATATGGAAGGGTTATAAACAAATTTTTATGAATGATTTTGGGGTTCCGTAAGGAAGTTGTAGAAATATTTTGGATATTCATAAAAGAAACTTTTGGAAAGCGTTTGAATGTTTATAAAAGAAGTTATAAAAGGTTTGGTTATTTATAAAAGAGTTATAAATGGTTTAAAAGAGCTTTATAAATAAATTTGGAGGTTCTATAAAGTGGTTCTGAAATGGATTTGGGTTTATAAGAAAAGGAGATTTCATGAATAAAATGATTTGTTTTAAGAAGGTTTGATATAGTAAATTTTAAAAAGAATTTCAGATTTGGGTTTCTCGAGACTAACCTTTTGAAAAACAAAAAACTGGTGGTATGGATCTTTCGTTACACACTTAACACCGGAGAAATAGTGTTTGGATTTATCCTTACCTCTAATTTGAATAATGATGTTAGAATCCTTTTTAACATGATTTGGAAATAAGAAATCTTCACAAATGATTTTGTGAATATAGTTATGCCAGTGAGATAAGTATATGAATGTTTTGATAAAACATTTTGGAAAGAGATACAATAAATGAAAGTTGTGTTTTGAGGCTTAGTGGTTGCTTTGGGTAATTAAATGTCAAGATTTATGTTGTTTGTATATTAAGTAGTTAAATAACCGACTATCAAATCTGGCCAGTTTTAACTTAGGAGGTATAATTGTAAATTCAAGTTCCCCAATGAGGACTTGAATACTTATTTCCAAACGAACCGAAAATGAGTCAATCGAAAATTATTGGTTGTTGGTTTGAAGAGGCCGGTATCAGATATGTTATCCGAAAACCACTTTGAACCGACACATGTGTTCGATTGGAAGATATCTTGATGATGATTGAAGATGGAGCTCTTGAAGTGCAAGGGCTACTTGCTACTAATCCTAAGGGTGATTTCAAAATGGATGTAGTGAAAGTAGTACCTTCGATTGTGTTCAGACCCAGAATGAACTTATATGGATGGATGAGGGCATTTCATTTCTTCCTAGAGGGCAATGCTAGCATTCCAAGATGGTCTACTAAGAGGAAGAAGGTAAAGACGTGACATTACGAGTCTCACAAACTGGGAAATGGCAAAGACATGGTATGCAGTGGAGCTATGTTGTTAGCTACCGTTAGGAGCCACCATCCCATTCTATGCTGTCCATATTTGAGTTGTTTTGCATGCAAACACCGTGGTAGTATAAGGCCTTGGTATCAAAAAAGGATGAGGTAATCCAGTTTGCCATGTTAAAGGGGTAGCCGGCTCTGTGTAGCAAGGGTATAAGAAGTTCTTTTCAGTCTTGAAGTGCATTTTCTAGGGGCATACCATCAGAAGGTAGTCACTTACCTTGCCATAGCATGGAATCCATCTTCAATACATCCCTTTACGGTTTTGATTTTAGAGTATAGTATGATGGAATTTAATATGGTAATAATTTCAACTATTTTGATATTTATTTGAATCCTTAGACATTATTATAATATCATTCTACTTCTTATACAAGGATTTTGGTTATCATAAGGTAAAAACCCATCCGTATTTATGTGCGGCATGATCTTACGATATGACTCTGATTTCAGAAGGGTTTTTAACGTAATAATTAAGTTATTTTGAGTTTATTCACACCACACCAATGTCTGATCCGGAGTTTATTTTCTTTTCATAGACTCTTGGGTGCTTAAATTTGAATAGGCAGCCAAGTAGCTTAGGTTTTTTCACATATTCACTAGGAGGAGTTTGGAGGAGGTGGCTTCATCGAGAATTATTTTTTTTATATTTCCGATGTATATGTATATTGTATTTAGTTAGTTAGGGATAGACTGTTATAATTATCCTAGGGTAGAATTTGTATTAATACGACTCTGATGTAACATTTTTGAAATGAGTTTGTAATATATTACGTTGAGTAATATATATTGTCCCATTGCACCATAAGATTTTGTGTTGTTTAGTTTCTTCTCTTTAATCTTTTCTTTCTTTCAACCCTAAAGATAGGTTTTACGGTACTTGAATGCTCGGCACGCAGTACGATGGACGTATTTTTGTCTATTTTCGAGGATCGGAAAATCTCGATCGTTATATTTTGGCATCAGAGCCTAGGTTAAGAGAACACCTAGGCTTTTGTGGGGAAGCTCGTTAAGAGATAAGGTAATGGAATGCCTTATTATGAGTTTGAGTACTTTATATATATGAGTACGTATTTGTTTGTGATATAGAAATATTTTATATTATGTTGATTTATCGATTGAGTGGCTTAAGAACTCTATTCGAGACATGGGAGCCGTGGTGTCGATAGGGTTTTCCTAAATACTTGAACAAGGAAAACCAACACAATATTATTTTAAAATGGTAAATGAAATAATTTTATTCAGATTATATTTTATATGTAAAGAAAAGGTTTTCAAAGTTGATAGAATTGTTATGTGTAATGGGTGATACATAATGATAATATCTGTCTACTATCATTAGGAAACAATACCTTTCCCAACATGAACATGATCTGGAAGTGTATTTTAAAGGTGTCTTACTATAATTAGGTAGTAAGAATGGGTATGCAAGGAAGGAGAAGACATGGAAAGAGATTGAAGAAGTTAATCAAAAAGGATGGAAAGACTGAAAGAAAAGCGGTCGAAGTAGTTGTGGTTCCTAATGAAGAAGTAGTTGAAGTTCAGAAGAAGCCAACAACTTCAACAAAGAACGACATCATCAACAAATGCAAAAAGAGGAAATTTCAGCCATGTTGGAAGAGGCCTTGGGAAGACAAACTAAAAGAGAATGGTCCACAAAGGAAATTCATCAAAAAGGGAAAGGAAATTAGTTGCTATTTATGTCATAAGATAGGACATACTATGGACTATTGTATAAAAGAAAAGGATGTACCAGTAGTTCCTAATGTTTGGGAAAAACATTGCTTCTTTTGCTAACAACTTGGACGCATCAAGAAAAATTGTCTATGATTGAAAGAGCACTACAGGACGTAACTATTTAGAAGAAACCAACCACCTCGAGAAAGATAATTGAGGGGATGTGTACACGGAAAAAGGAAGAGAACAGTAGAAGGGGATAAGTATCGTGAGTTTGAACTCATAAATATAATGATGTTTTGGGAAGTTATGTATAGTATGTATCCTTGGAGATGTTTTGAATGCTATGCAATTGTTGTTGTTTGCTTTTAGATCATTCTTTATACTTAGGAAATGACTAGTAAGGTTTGAAATTAAATGTTTTTATATGAGTCCAAATAACAAAGAATTATGAATCGTAGAGTTTTTGGAACTAAGGGGTATGTCTTTGAGGAAGGGCCGCTAGATCAAATCTCAATGGACTTTGCTTTGTTATGCTGTGATTTTGAGATTTTAAGTCAAAAGAAGTTCTTCGGTTTGGAATCAATCGTGGATGTAAGGAATTGGTTGGGTTGGTGCGGTGAGCTATGTAATGATATGATGAAGAATATCCAAGGATAATTCGAGAAGATGATAAGTAATGCTCTACGGTTTGAAGATTTTGCTCCACAGCTGCCTACCACTGCACCAACTGAAGATGAGGAGCACAAGTTCAAGGAAAAGGTGCCTAAATATGGTTGCTTTAGATATGGAGAGAAAGATCACTTGGTTCAGAAAAGTAGTTGGGGGTAAGAAAAGAGAATGGAAAAAGGAAAGGTAAGATACAAAAGCTTGAGAAGTAGAATGCACTAAAGAATTATTACTACTGCCACGAGGAGGGTCATTTCATCAGAAATTATCCTGAGCTCAAGGAAAGGAGATAGCCTAAACCCTTTGTTATAATCACAAAACCATCTGCTTTAGTAGCAGCAAAGGGAAAAGGAGTTGTAGAAGCATCAGTTTAGCACTGGCAAGATAGAGACTAGTATTAGAAATAGTATCCAAAGTTTTGCCTTGTTAGTATCTTTTATGTATGTATCTTTTGAAGTGTACTTCCCATTTATGATGGAGTCACTTGGCTTGTATCTAGGATTTTGTGTTGTTTGAATGATATTCTATATCTATGTATCATTTCTTCTCTTGTTCTTTTTGGATATTAGTTTCTATCATAGTTTTATCTCTCTTACCCTTGCAGATAGACTAAGACTAGAGCAAATAAGATTCATGACTTTATGTTGTATCAACTCAGTAGGTAAGGGTTAACCCATCATAAGGTATTTTAGTTAGAGGATAGATTAATAAATGAAGTTAAACTCGAATTATATAAATAAGGAGATTTAGATAAATGTGGTTTTATTACATAATACTTTTGGGTTAGGACTGTGACAAATTTCAGAATGAAATTCCCTTAAGGAGGGAGAGTGTAGTGACCCAGAACTGAATCACTATCCAAATGATTATTTAATTATATTTTTAAATAATAAATAAATGAATTTTTATTAACAAATAAACTTATATTTTTATAATAACTAATGATGATAAAATCAGTTTCTAATTTTTTTTTACCAATATATATAGTTTAGAAGTCAATATAAAATGTGACGAGAAATTATTTTCCAAAATCTTGATTTTTCATTAGTTAAAAGTTATCTAAAATGTCATAACACTATTGTAAACACATATATAAACATTACAAACTATTTTAACATGATGAATACATATATATACTTCCCTTTAAAGTGTATATAAAGATAAGAGAAAATATTTTTATAAAGAAAAGTGAATATATTTTATTACATAAAAATGCTTCTTGCAACACATAGTATATAGGATCATTGCTTGAATAGTTACATAAGAGGGGAGGAGGGTACATGAAGTGGGCAGAAATGATTGGGGGAAAATGGAGGTGCATGCATGTCTGTATATTTAATTATAAGAACTTTATTTTTTTAAATATTTTCTTATGCCTATATACACCACTTACCTCTCATATTTCTCATTTTACAATCCTCTTCTTCACTTTAAAATTCCTAAAAGCTTGAGAAAATAAATCCATGGCTTCCTACATATTTTCTATATTAAAATAATCTCACATTTCCACTTTAAATCCCCTCCATAACTTCTTTAAAACTCTTCTTCATCCATTTTTTCACTTCACATTCAAATTTCAAGCCTACATCCACCTAACCTACATGGCTGAGCCTATATAGTGCATGGTCGAGCCTAAATTGTCCAAAGCCGAGCCTATTTTGGGTTTATAGGCATCCAAAGTCTTCATTTTTATGAAGATCTAGGTTGTGCTTGAGTTCTAGTTGGAGTTTGGTTTGAAATTAGTAAGCTTTGGTGAGTAAAACTTTCATTTTTGGAAAATATATTAACTTGATTATATTGAACTATATGTTGTAAAAATATATTGCTTGTTGTGTTGAAATAACATGTTGTTTTGATGGTATATGATTACAAGTTTGTGGTTGAGCTTAGATTTGTGATTTGGATGTTTAAATGACATGTTTGGATATGGATATGTGAATTTGGCTAATATTAATATGGCAATATGGTTGTGTGCAAAACCTAGTTTTATGGGATGCAACAGTTATAAAGTAGCACCTTAAATAGTCACAAAGGACTTGTGATCTGATTTGGAAAAAAAAACCTTGTTTTCTAGTTTTGGTTTTTAGAAAATGCTTCCAAGTTTATAGCCTTTTGTTTAAGTTTTCAAAACCCTTCATTTAGGTTTTCAAATATGTCATAGAAAGAGTTAAAGTGAGATGTTTACCATGAAGCCAATTCTAGTGAACTACGTTTATAGCGATAGTCGCTATGGACGCAGTACGGAAAAATTTCACGATCTCAAATTTTAAAGTGTTTTCTTTTGAATTATTTTTTTGAAAACCTTTTTCAAACTCATTAAGTAAAGAGGTTAACTTGTATTATTTAATTATTTATTTATTTAATATATTAATTATGGATATTTATTTATTTATTTAGTAATTAGGTTAGTAATTAGAGTTTAAGAAATTATTGCCAAGTTGTTAAATTAGAGTTAATTGTGTAATTAATTATTATTAAATTAAAGGTTAATTGTTCACTTAGTTATTACTTAATCAAGGTTTAATTATAAATGAATGTTTATTTAATTAATATTTAATTATTAATTAATTTTTAATGTTTTAAGGTTTAATTATTTATGAATTAAGACTTAACCAAGCGTAATTGAGATTTAATTTTTAGTTAAATAGTTTAAGTGTTAGATAAGTTAAATTAAGGTTTAATTATGAATTAGTTTTTGATTTAATTAAGATTTATTAAGGTTTAATTAAGTTTTAAATTATGATTTAATTGAATTTTATTCATTTTAGAAGTTTTTTAAAACACTATCGGTTATTTATTTTAAACCAATTTTCTTATCTAAGTGAATTGTTTTTAAACCAAAGGATCTCTTGTCTAAGCCCTAAGTCACCCTTTATGACTAGAAAATCAATTAAACATCTATTGGCAGAACGAAAACATCATTCTGCTATTATAAATGCCGAGACATTTACCTGTATAATGAATTGATTAATGGTGATTGAATGATCCCTTTTACTTACTACTTGCTCATGCAAATATCCATGTTAATTTGTTAAGTTGAACCAAATTAATAGATCTCTTGTAGTCTCTAAGCCTCCGATGGATTTTGTGAAGTTAAATGTTTTCATTTTCCTTTTGATAATGATTTCAGAGTTATTCCATTTTGGATAAAACATTTGAAGGATGATTCGGTAATGGTTTTAGCCAAGTATTTAAATAATGGATAAGTTTATCAAAAGGAACTTTCTGGATATGGTTTTATTAAAGAAGTTGTTTAAATATGAAAGGGTTATAAAGGAATTTTATGAATGATTTTGGGTTCTATAAGGAAGTTTTAGAAATGTTTTGAATATTCATAAAAGAAATTTTTGGAAAGGGTTCGAATGTTTATAAAAGAAGTTTATAAAAGGTTTGTTTATTTACAAAAGATTTATAAATGTTTTTGAATATTTATAAAATAGCTTTATAAATTTATTTGGAGGTTCCATAATGTGATGACCTGGAATATTAGGTAATATCAATTTAATAATATGTGTTAAAAGTTAATTCAATTTGATAAATTGTCTTTTATAATTATAATTTAAATTGGCAATTTATTCTTTTTAAAGCAAATAAATATCTAATTGGTAAATTTTATCTTTTAAAACTAATAAATGTTTTATATTTATAATGTATATATATTTGTGTATATTGCAAATAGAAAAGCTTGGTTTTAATAAATAAATAAATCTTGTCTTCAAATTCTAAAATATAATTGGAAATTTGGAAATTATGATTTTATTTAATATAAAGCTTTTCAAAACTATTTAAACAAGTAATTATATTGTTTCAAATTATTTAAGATAATTGTTAATTGTTTAAAATACATTTTAACTTAAGTTTAAATTTAAATAAAAATTAATAAAAAGGTCTGTCAAGTTCTAGTGGTCCAGTGGTTTCGACATAGTGGATGTTGCTACATTGTGTTGTAGTGGCACCGGATCGATTCCCAGCGGCCACAATAATGAGACATAAGTGGTCTGGGCACTATAAAACCAATCTAACCAAAGGCCAGGAGAAACATAGTTTCCTTGGCCCCAAAGTTTAATAGTTTCCTTGGCCCCAAAGTTTAATTAAAAATTTCAATATAGATTATTTCAATGGCTCCAGGTGATTAGGCCTGGTCGCGATCCTTCTCGCGATTCCCTGTCTTCATCTTCTTCGCGAATCTTTCTCTGTCCCCCTACATGTCCGCTTCCCCTCCGCGTCTCCCCTCCCCCTCTTCTACTCGCTCTGGACGCTGCTTTAAACCAATGGCTGCTGATAGTCCTAACCTTCTCTCATCCCAAGAATTCCCACCCCTCTCTGTAACCAATCGGCCCCCTCTGGATCCATCATCCCGCAATTGTTTGAGTGTTGCAAACGCGGTTGTTACCAGTCTTGATGCTATGAAATCAACTACGTCTACTTCGGGTGATTCGAGTTTGCTCCCAATGTCCGGATCTAAAGTGAACGTTGTTATTAAACCCTGTTGCAATTTAGGTTTACTTGGCTCGGATCCACTGGTTGTGGATAGTGTTTTAGGTGTGCTTAGTACTTCTTTGGCTGCTCTTTCTTGCGCCAAATCTGGTGGTGTAGGAGGTACTCCAACTGTTCGACTAAATGCCAATGACAATATTGGACCTGTGCACACTGATTTATCTCCTAGTGAAAACTTGCACTCGGTAGCTTCTCTCAGTCAAGTTCACAGCCCCATTCCTGTGCCTCCTACGGGTGTTGCGGCTGCCCCTATCCCGTCAGTTCCCAGACCTTGGTCTTCCCTTTTTACAACGAAGCCCCATAATGCGGGGGTTTATGTTCCGGTTGATTTCGAAATTGTTGAGGAAAACGGAGTTATGATCCCTCCCCCCTGTGTTATGCAAGCCGGTATGGACTTGTGGTCTGAATACGTTGTTGGATTCTTTTTGGACCCGAAACATCGTCTTCGTGATGTGGCTGCCGTTTGTCGTAGGGCCTGGCGTCTGCGTGGTGGTCTTAGTGTTAAGTTGGTTGATTCCTTGTACTACCTTTTGTTCACCTCCCCTGAGGAACGAAGCCGTGTTCTTAAGTCAGAGCCTTCCTTCTTTGATGGTCAGCCCTTCATTATTACTCCGTGGTCGCCGACAGTCGCTAGTGCTCGCGAACAGGTATTATCTATCCCTGTTTGGGTCTATTTCTCCCAAATCCCCTCTGCTCTTCAACCGCTACGTGGCTTGAATTGGCTAGCATGCAATGTTGGTAAATTGATTTGTTTTGACTCTAATACTGTTAAGCGAGATAAGCTTGTTTATGCTAAGGCTCTGATTGAGATTTCTCCCCATAGACCGCTTCCTTCCACCATTCCCGTCCAGCTTGTTGTTGGTCACGTGATGGATGTTCGTGTCCGATATGGATGGGTCCCTGACATCTGTTCCTCCTGTCACTCTTTTGGCCATGTAGCCTCTGCCTGTAAGCACTCTGCTGTTTCTGCTCCTGCGTCCAAGATCCCTCTACCACGGCCTCCGCTTAGGAAATGGGTTCTTAAAGTCTCTCTGGTTGCTTCTGCCCCTGATCCTTCTCTTACCATAGAGCGGCCTGCGTCACCGGTTCCTGCTGTTGTTCCCTGTGTTCTGTCTGCTGAGCCGGTTCTCTCTCCGCCTCTTGTTGTTTGGGCCGACACTGAACATTGTTGGGTTGACCTTCATTCTGATATGAGATTCAACCCTGTTGACGAATCCTACTTTAGATATATATCTGATGATCTGATGGACCTACGTTGCCTTTTCTACAGAATTTCTGGAGACACTTTGGTCCTTGATTTAGATGGAACGTACTCTGACATCAATTACGGTATTCTAACTGATACTGCTTGGGATCGATCGTTTATTTACTCCTCTGAAGTTGACTATTATGATCCCACTCTTGCTCTTCGTTTTCGCCCCTTTTATGGTCTTATTGGGTCCAGTTTGGTTTCTTCCCGGGATAATGAGGGTGTTGGTGATTCTTCCTCTATGGAGGAGAACTAGTCTAGCTATTTTCTTGTAGCTGTGACACGTCTGTCACACTCCTGTGCCGTACTTATTTTTTCTAACTATCATAGTAGCAAAGGTGTCTCTACCTTTCTCCTGTACTTTAACTTTATTACGTTCGTAATAAAAGTGGTCGGTCCACTTTAAAACCGTCGGCCTTGCCAAAAAAAAAAGGTTTGTCTTATTTCTTTTTAAAATATTGTTTAAATAAGTATGATATATTAATTCATCTTAGTGAAATAAGTAATTTAGTAATAATAAGGTAATCTCTTTAATAAATTATTTCAAATTGATAATTGTGTTATTTTCAAATAATATAAATAAATGTATAGATGTAATAGGTTTTAAAGAAAATAGAATTTGTTGTTTTCAAAATTAAAATGTGTAGTTTATATGTATATATATAACTTCATTTTTTAATTGGATTTTAGAATTTAATTTGCATTTGAATTTAAAATTTTGAAATTCTAATTTTTTAAAGTTATCTATATTTGTAAATTAATAAATTTAGTAAAAAAAGCTTTTCTTAACATTTAAAGTAAAAAAGAAATAATTAAAGGACATGTGTTAATATATTAAGTAACCTAAATAACATGTGTTAAGTAATAATCAAAGGTATATGACAAGTGTTGAATTTTAAAACAAATGTCATTTTAAACAACTTTAATTTTCTTTATTTTTAATAAACCACATCTTTCATTTATATAAACCCATTATTTTCTTAACTACATTTTCTTTTCTATTTTCTTACTCAAAGCCAAGAGAAAAATTTAAACCATTCTCAAACAAAATCTGCAATTCACTATCTTAAACCAGAATAATCAAATCCAAATATGTAATTCATTTTCATAGTTCAAAATCAAAGCCTGAACTAAATTCTTCAACCTTTATCATCTCTTAAATCTAAAATCAGTAACCATCATGCCTCAAACCAGATAATAAATCAATCTAAACCATGTAACTATTTCAAAAACCAATCTGTAACCGATATCCTCTACAAACCATTTTCAAAATGAAATCAAAGCCTGCTTTTTCTTCAACCCGAGTTTCAAACTAAAGTATGCATACCATTTTTCAAGTTCAAAATAACAACCTGTAATGCAATATCAAAATCAAAAGCCTGCAATTCATTTTCAACTACTCAGCAACTCCAGTTTTTATGTAAGTGGCATTTTTTTCAACATTCAAGTTTTTTAGATTAGAAGACCAATTCATTCTAGCATTTCAGTTTTAAATCAAAGCACATTCCAGTGTCAAGTTTCAACACCAATTTCAAGCTTTTCAAAATCAAAGTTGCTCTGTTCATCATGCATGCCAGGTGAGTAACAATCTTTTTTTTTTTAAAAAAAGGGCTTAAGTATCCTTAAATTTGGTTGCATGTTAATTCTATGGAAATAAGAATGTTCTGTGTGTTTTTATAAGTGAATTATATGGATGTTTTATGAGTGCATTGTTGTTGTATTTGTGTATCTCTGTTATAGTTCCATGCTCAAGTTTTAGGTTCAAAATTTATATTCTCCTGAACCAATTGTTGTTAGGACTTATGATCAAAATAAAATTTGTTTGATTGGTCAAGAAGGAAAGTTTAAAATTTGATTTAAATAAATTAAAATTAAAATCTGCTCTGGAAAACTCAGATGAACAGTGCAAGCTTGATAAATGTTAAATTTCAAACATATTAATTCACTGACCTAAGTATATAATCTGAAAGCTTTTAAAAATCATGATTTTTTAAACTAAAATCATAATTTTAAATTAAGGTTGTAAGAGAAATTTGGGGTTGAATGGAAAACGGAAATTTGGTGTTTTCTGGTGATCTCGGAGGTCTGGGAGGTCGGGGTTCTCTCAGGTGGTAGTAGAGCAATCGGAGATGGTGGGAAAAATGCCTGTCTGGTGATCAAGTTATTGTGGCGGCGGTAGGAGGTCATTTAAGTTTGTAACCCTAGTTTGGGTGTTGATCGAAATAATGTTCACCACAATGTCTCTGGTGGACTGAGTGCCACCATAGTTTGGAAATTGGAAGATTGGGTGATTGCGAAGTAGTGGCCGGAATTGCAGTCGCTTTGGTGGTCGGAGATTCGAGTACAAGGTGGTTTCAGGTCAGGGTGATTGTTCCAGGATTTGGGTTGAACATTCGAATTTGATTTCGAGTTTGCTATCGGTGTTCTAATGATCGAGGTAGGGTGCGAGGTCGATCATCGATGTGAAGAGGTTGTCGTAGATGATCGGAGGTGGTCGGCGGCACCGTGCATGTGCACGGTGCATCTTCTTGTATCTGGTGAGTTTGGGTTTTGAACCTGTTGTACTTGAATTTTTCTCGAGTGGTTCAGGTGTATTGCTCGAAGTCATGGGGGTTTTGGCTCGAAGTATTTGATGTGAGAGCTCGGGTATATTGTTGTTACAGGTTTTTTTAAAAACCTGTTAGTATTTTAAGTTTAAATGAATTTCAAAATGGAAAACCTGTCTGCTTTTAAATTTAAATGAGTTTAAATTTTGGAAACAAGATTTAAACAAAGTTTTAAATCAAAGTTTTAATCTGGATTCAAATTTAGTTTATATCCTAGCTTTAAGATAAATAAAGTTTTAATCAAATTTAAATGTTTTGAAACAAGTTTAAAATGTTAAAGTATATTTTATAAAATGATTTGGATTTAAATGATTTGGTTTAAAACTCTTATGTAAATTTCTTTTACAAAGATAAGTGTTCTTTAACATTTAATTAAGAAAGTTTTTAAATTGTTTTTAAATTTTGTTAAAATTTGATTTGTATTTATTTTAAATCTTAATTTGAAATGGAATTTAAAAGTGAATTTAAAAGTAAAATGTTTTCAAATGTATTTGTAAATGATAATTAAATCATTAATATGAATAATGTTTTTATCTTAAGGATAATTAAGATTTAATGATTTGGAATAAATTAAATTATTAAGATATTTAATGAGTAATTAATTATTTTAATTTATTAATGATTTGGATTAATTAATTTAATAATTAAGGGTTTTAAATTAATTAATTAAGGTTTAAGTTAATTAATTAAGGAATAAATAATTTGTAATTAAGAATCATTAATTAGATAAGATTAGATCATAAATTAATGATTAAAGATTAATTAATCAAGTAATTAAGGAATAATTGAGTTACAGTTAAGCACTTAATTAATTAAGTAATTTAAGATTAATTAATTGGTAATTAAAGATTAATTAATTTGTAATTAATAATGATTAATGTAAGTTTAATTACGTAAGAAAAATAATTAAGGAATTGATTAATAGTCAATGAAGATCAGTAACTAGGGATTATTAAATAATTAATTAATGTGATTAATTTTAGTAATTAATTAAAGATAATCATTTATGGAATTGTTTAATTATAATTACTTAATGAAAGTAATTAAAGGAATTAATTACTCAATGTAATTAATTAAATTAATGTGATTAGTTTAAGTCAATTAATCAATTTAATTAATTTAAATAATCATTGGATGATGAGTCAAGTATAATTACTTAGTGTAATTTATAAAGAATAATTACTTAGTGAAGTAATTAAGATGGGTAATTAATGGATGTAATTAATTGAAGTATGGTAATGGTTTGGGTTAATTACTTGTGTAATTAATATAAAGGATAAAAACTTAGTGAAGTAATTTACAATTAATTACTTAGTGTAATTAATTTAAGAATTGATTAATAAAGTTATTTAAAGATAATTAAGTAATGTAATTAATTAAGGGTAATTAATTACTGAATGAGATTAATCAAGGGTGATCAATAAATATAATTAATTAACGATTAATTATTAAATATAATTAATTAAGGAGTAATTAATTTATTTAATAAATCAATTAAGGTTAGTTAATTACTGAATGTGATTAATCAAGGCTGATTAA
The DNA here is from genome assembly GCA_030765085.1 of Allium cepa. Taxonomy (NCBI): domain Eukaryota; kingdom Viridiplantae; phylum Streptophyta; class Magnoliopsida; order Asparagales; family Amaryllidaceae; genus Allium; species Allium cepa. The sequence continues at coordinate 69,979,375 of CM060935.1, forward strand.
CAAATAATTAATTAAAGATTAATTATTAAATATAATTAATAATTAATTAAAGAATTAATTAAGGATCATTAATTAATATAATTAATGATATAGTTAAGGGTCGATTAATTAAGGAATAATTAATCAATGAAGTAATTAATTAATATAATTAATTGAGGATTAATGTCCTTAATTATAATTAAAGGTTAATTACTGAAATTATTTGAGGATAATTAATTTGTGTAAATAATTTAAAGACTAATTACTTAAAGTAATTAAAGAATGATTAATCAAGAGTATTAACTAAGATGAATACTTAGAGAATGATTAATTAATTGGATTGTAATTAATTAATGATAAAGTAAGGAGGATTTATATAAAGTAGATAATTAATTTATTTTACTTTAAATTAATTAGAGGTGAAGTAATTAATTTAATTCATTTTAAATTAATTATAGTGTGATTAATTAATCCTTGCTTATGTATGGATGGATGATATTGATTGCCTTGAATGGTTTGAGATCTCAAATATGAGATAAGTGATGCTGTGTGATATGGATGCTTTGGTTAAATTGTGATGATAATGTGAATTATCTATTTGTGATGATAATGTGAATTATCTATTTGTGAGTTGTGAATTATCTATCTGTATGAATATAGATAATAGAATTGAATTATTTTAATTTTAAAACAACTTGGACCTTAAAGATGGCGTTTTGGATTTCGATGAGACCGGGATCTGGTTTCTAGATTTGGATATCCGAAAACCACATCGATCCAAATTTACGATAGGTCGTGAATCTCAAGTGAAGATGAAGATTCAGAGTGCAAGGGTTATCATCGTTAACTCTGAGGGTGATTCCAAAACGAGTGTAACGAGATAATGCCTTCGCTTTCGTTCAAACCCGCAACCAACTTGTATGGATTGAATGCTTTCATAACATCGTCAGGTAGATGATGAGCATTCTAAGATATGTGTCCTCTAAAGGTAATCGTAGCCTCAAGCCTCATCAACCGGGAATGGCTAAAACAGGGGAGGTGCAGCAAGGCTAAGTGGGTAGCACCCAAGTAGGATGAGATTTACCCCTGTCTAGAAGTCCCTTTATATTCGGCTGTAGGGGAAGTTGGTTGTAAACAACTGCGGGGTTGTCTTCTTCGGGACTGCCCAGTAAGGGATGGTTCTGGCCTTGTGTTGTAGGGGATTTAGGGTGGATCCTCGATACGATGATATAGGCAACGTACTATAATGGGCAGTATCCCAGTAGCCCTGCCATTGTATGGAATCCAATCTCCAATAAGTGCCGTACATTTTAGTTGTGCCCAACTATGCTGAAACGTGAGATGTAAGCATTCCAGCTATTTCTGTATTTTATTCAAAAACCCTAGACCCTATTATAATATCACTGGATTTCCTATCAAATGTTTTGGTTAGCATAAGGTAAAAGCTTACCCATGTTTATTTTTATTTTTTTGAAAAAGATCAAACACTTTATTGACAATGATAAAACATTACAAACACTATATACACAATAAACAAATCAACATATATATGGCCCATACACCCACAATCATTGCCCTAAACACTCTGCGAAAACTTCGTAAAACTTGTCTTCTCATGGCGGCTCATTTTCTCTACCAGGCAAGTCTTCCTCTCTTTCAACAATAGCGATAATACTATCGATGCGTCTGGACATTTTAGAGCTCTCAGCTTCATCATCTTCTCCATCAATCATGTATCTTGAGGATGATGCTGTGTGTGGGAAATTAGGGTTCGGGGTCAAGGTAAGGTTATTATCAACTCTCAGAGGTAAAATATCCCATTTTACGATGATATCATAGGATTAGTCATACTATTACTGAAAAACTTGGATCTATTAATGATGAGGTCACGGACATTGGATTTTATGATATTGCAAACCGTGATTTTATCTATCTTTTCATTATTAAAAATGGTAGAATTCCTTCTTTTCCAAATAAACCAGATAGAGGAGCTAAGCGAAGCTATTATGATATCCTTCTTAATGTTGTTAGCTGCAAATTTCTGAGTTATGTAGGCAATGGCATCTATGATAGAAGTATGAAAGTTTCTATGTGTTATAGGGTCACCCATCATGATTCTGATCCAACACCACACATGCTTAGAAAAGGAACAGTTAAAAAATAAATGATTGCAAGTTTCCATTTCTCTTTTGCACAGAACACAAACATCATCTTCAGTCACACCTTGCATTTTTAATTTGTCCTTTGTAGGTAGGAAACTGAAAATAGCTCTGTATAGACATACATTCTTTTTTGGGAGTGAGATGTTATTCCTTATGATTTTGTAGTTATTGATGTCCTGAAGTTTGGTTCTTAAATCATTCCATACATCATGGAAAGAAAATAGGCCATTTTTACCGCTTCTACAAAACCAATAGGCTTCTGTTTTGTCAAGATGAATGGGTACTTGCCTTATTATCTCACTTATATTTCCAAGATATGAGATGTTTTCAGGCCTCCAAATATTACCAGATATAATTTGATCTACCTTGTGATTATGACCTCTTGAGTATGATAAAGTTTCATGCCCCAGTTTCTCCAATAAAGTTGAACCATTAATCCATGGTATAAACCACAAGCTTGTAGATTTACCATCCACAATTCTTCTATCAATTAGTTTTTGTGCATCTTTTCTATGGTATAGCATTTTTTTCCAAGTGCATGAGAAATTGTTATTAAAATTAGATTCTCACAATGTTTCATTATTAGCATATTTCACATTCAGCCACTTGGCACTGTATGTTGAAATATTAAGAGTCTCCCAAATTCTTGCAGAAAGTAATGTTTATATCTGACAGTTTTTTCAGCCCCATTCCACCTTCAGATTTAACACTTGTAACTGTTTCCCATGGAACACTACTCTTTTTACCCTTCCAGAAAAATGTTTGCATAACTGATTGATTTTTTGGATAGTTAAGCTAGGTAGCATAAAACACTGCATCCAAAAACCGACCATAGAATAAACTACAGCCTTAATCAATTCAATTCTTCCTGGAACTGTGAGAAATTTGCACTCCCAACCTTGCATCTTTTTAACACTCTGTCAGTTGTTTACAATTTGAGTGTTTAATATATGTCACAGATAGGGGTAACCCAAGATATCTAACAGGTAATTCTCCTTCTTGAATATCCAGAATGTTAAGCACTTGATCCTTGTTATTGCAAAACTTATTGAAAAAAACTTGAGTCTTGAGATTATTCATTTCCAAGCCAGTGACTCTTTTTGATTTCTTGAAACAATTCTTAACAGCTTTAGCTCCAATTACAGTTGCATTTATGAAAATTAATAGATCATCTGCATAAATTAGATGTGTTATGTTAGAATTGTTCCTGATAACTGATTCCACTTTTCCTTTAATAGCTTTAGCATCCATCAATAAAGTGAAATATTCCATGCATAAAGTAAAAAGATAAGGGGATAAGGGATCTCCTTGTCTTAAACCATTGCTGCCAGTAAAATATCCCATATGATATCCTTCGATAGAAAATGAAAAGCTAGGGGTACTTATCATTTCTTGAATAATTTTTACCCATTTGGCTGGAAAATCCATGCTTCTCATCATGTGTAAAATGAAATGTCTGTTTACTGAATCATATGCCTTTTTAAGGTCCACCTTTATGTACATTTTGTTACTATCATGCTTGTTAAAATTTCTGATGTGCTCATGTGCAATTATTATCCCATCTTTAATCTGCCTGTTTGGTAAGTAGGCTGTTTGATTATCAGATATCAATTCTCCAAGCACAAACTTCATTCTGCCACATAACATTTTAGATAGGATTTTATACAGCATGGAACAACAGGCTATGGGTCTGAAATCTGAAACAGATTCAGGGGTTTTAACTTTAGGGATTAAGGAGATAATGGTGTGATTAATTTCTCTCACTATTCTGCCATTGTCAAAGGAAGTCTGCATAGCTTCCAAAAGTGGTTTTTTTTAATTCATTCCAATGTCTTTTGTAGAATTTGGCATTAAAACCATCATAGCCAGGAGCAATATCATTATGCACACTGAAAATGGCTCTTTTCAGTTCTTTTTCATCAAATGCAGCATTAAGAAATATTTTTTCCCATTCATTTAATTTCCTTTTTGGTATAATTTTAGGGAACTGATTAATCATGTTGCCTCTATTGTATATGTTGAAAAAATACTTGACAGCCTCTTCCTCCATTTCCTTTTGTGTTTTGACTACATCTCCATTTCCTTTTACAATGTTGTGGCAGCTGTTGACAAATCTCCTGATTGTTTGTTTTGCAAAGAAATATTTAGAACAACTATCATCCCACTTGATCCATTGACATTTTGATTTTTATTTGTTATCAATAGCTAACAGCTCCATACTTTTAGCCAGTTTCACTTGAGCATCATGCAAATTATGTGCGTTTAAGGAGTTATGATCTGATTCTAATATCTGTAGAGCAATGTTGACCTCTTGCTTGCATTTTAATATTTGTGACTGTAAATCATTTTTTCCATTGCACCACTTTTTGATTTCTTTTTTGATGTTTTTCTGCATATGAATAAGGTTGAATAACTGATTTCCTTCAGGGAAAACAAAACATTTTTCAACTGCTTCCTTATACCCCTCACACATAACCCAGTGATTCATGAATTTAAAGGGTTTTAGACCTTCATATGTTTGAATGCAATTAAAGTGGAACATAATAGGTACATGATCACTTGTTGATAGATCTAAATATTTTGCATGAGATTTTTTGAACATGTTCATCCATTCAATGTTGCAGAAGATTCTATCGATCTTTGTAGCAATATTCTTGTTAGGCCCTGATCTCCATGAAAAATTAACCCCTGAAATACTAATTTCTTTAACCCCTGTAGAGTTGATAAAATTGTTAAGCTCCTGAATGTTTCTGATTGTCAACTTTTTACCTTCCATTTTTTCCTTCAAAAACCTAACACAGTTAAAATCTCCTATGATGCACCAAGGTGTAATAAAAGTGTTAGCTTCCTTTTCCAGTTGTTTCCATAAACTTTTCCTTTCAGATTCAAGATTTAATGCGTAAATGACAGTAACAATGCATTGGGCCCCTGCAGTGTTATTTAGTATACAAGTAATGTGTTGTTTGCTCATAGAAATTACATAACTGCTCCAAATATCTGAATTAATCATAATAAGAATTCTGCACTTGTGATGATACTCAATGTTATTTATGCATGTCCATTTACTTCCCCAAGATTCCACATATAGCTGTAATTTATTGCTTCTCAATTTATTTTCAACTAAGCAAAACATAGAAGGTTTTTGTGAGAACACGATATTTTTTACCTCCAAAACATGTGCTGCCTTGTTAAGACCCCGCACATTCCAACACAAGATAGACATTATTTGGATGAACTTGCTTGACTCCTGGTCCTTATAGCGGGAGTCACACTTTCATGGATCACTTTGTTCCTTTTCTTTTCTTAAAAATTCTTGCCTTTCATTTCTGCAATTTCTTTTTCAAATTCAGGGTTAATGGATGTGAGGTTTTTAGGCATATTATTGGGTGGATTATCAGTTGAAGGTTATATGGGTTTGATACATGGTTGAGATAGAGAAGATTCATCCACATTTAAGTCTTTCATGTCTTTCTGCACCTAAAAAGTATTAAACACTACAGTTGTTAGATCAGAAACTTGAGAATTTAAATTATTTAAGACAGGTTCAGTATGATTTAACAACTCCCTGCTGCAATATTTCTCTGATGATGATAAGGTGACCGAGGCTTTTGTCGATGACGTCAAAACAGTTGGATCCAGAGTAATGGAACTCATAGGTGGTCCTCCTTCAATGTTTTGGATATGAGACATATCAGAAAGGTGAGCAGAGGGTTCCTTTGCAATTGTAGCAGCCATGCTGGTTTGTAGAGGTAAACCAGATACTACACATTCTTCTACAACAGTTGATAGCGACGCTGCAATTGCAACTGCAGGCTCCTTTGAAGACTTCTGAACTGTCTCAATATTCAGAGCATTCGTATCTGATGGAGAAACATCATTACCTTTATTTGAATTATTAGTATTTGGTTTACTGAAAGCTTTGTCATATGTTGTATGATCTTGAACATTGGACTCATCAATTGTAATAACTTCTGCATTGTGATGCACTACTCCTTCTGAATTGATATAAAAAGTCTGCTGATTTGTATTATCCTCTGAAATAATACCCATGTTATTAGTCTCATGATTATTAGATGTAGACTTTGGTATCCATTTTTGTGTAAATGATATAGGGCACTCATTATCCACATGACAAAAACATACACAGTTATGACAAACTGGAGGTATAAATTCATATTCAACATTTTGCATAACACAATCACCTTTAGGCAGTTTAATTTGCACTTCTTTTTCAAATTTAAAGGACGCATCCACTTCAATAAGCATTCTGGCAAAGGCTATTCTGCTCCTATTTTTAGTATGTTCATCCATTGCAATAGGTCTTCCAATAGTGCTAGCAATTTTACACAGTGAAATGTGGTTCCAATATGAAAAATTGAGATTAGGAAATCTCACCCAAATAGGAATGGATAACAATAGATCTTTCTCATATTTGATAGAACTGTTCTATTTTTTCATAATGATAAACTTCCCATCCATCATCCATGGTCCTCTTTCTAGTATTTTGTTACAATCTTCCGCTAATTCAAATTGAACTAAATAGAAACCATTGTCTCTAGCAAAGACTTCAAATTTACCTTTTGGAAACCATGTTCTCCTTATGTATGCTTTAAAAAACATATAATACGGTCTTTTCCCCACCAAATAGATAAGAATTGAATTAGACCACATCTTCTCTGCAGATATCAGCTCCTCCTCTCCAATTATTGCCGTTTTCCTGTCATTAACAATTACTGGATCAAAGAATTGCATGGTTTCACCTTGTTTCTTTTCCTTAACCAAATTGCACCAACTTTTAGGTGTGGCCTTAGAATTAACAGCATACACACCCGATCCATCAGATGTCCTATTCGCCTTCATCCGATTCATCATCTTCGCACGAGAAAAACAAGGATTCATCACCTTTGACCGATCCATCACCTTTGACCGATCCGCCTTTTGCCCAGCCGCCAGCTTCTTCCTCCAATCCGACACCTTTGTCCAGCCCTCTTCCTCTGCATCCTCCCCTCCTAGATCCGAACCAGCTGACTGTGACGCCATTTGAAAATGATATTTGTGGGGAGTCTTACGTGATACCCTTTTGTTTTCAAAAGATTTTCAAAGTTAAGCAATCTTAACCTATTACTCACACCAATCTCATGTCTGCCCTGGAGTTTATCTTCTATTTTTTTAAACTCTTGGGTAATCAAAATTTTACAAGTAGCCAAGGAATTCAGGTTAGCTTTCACGAATTCTGAAGGAGCAATGGAGCGGGAGGCTTCAACGTTGTAGATATATATAGTGTTCCGCTGTGTGATATCTGAGTCAAATATTTGTGTTGTAATAACTAGACAGGTGTTTATAACTGTCTAGTATGTGTTGTATAAGCTATGTAACTCTGACTGTTGTTGTATACCATGTAATATTTTATGTGATTAATATAATTTATTCGTTCCGCTGTTGAGATTCTGATGTTGTTTCTTTCTCTTCTTCTCTATCTTTCTCTTTTCTATCCCTTTCTTTCTTAAAAATGATGCGTCTTTCTATGGAGAGAAAGACGGGTCGTCTCAGGTGGTATCAGAGCGCTAGGTTGAGTGAATACCTAGGCTTTGGAGTGATTTCTTTCTGAAGGGTGCGTATTTATAATATATATATATATATATATATATATATATATATATATTTCTACCTATTTGATTGGATTACCTGTTCGGGTTTTCCAATTTAAGTTCTAGAGGTAGATAGGGTAGTGGTGTGTGTAACACCACTACCAATGGATGGAGTCCAAGTGTTGAAGTTGGAAGTGTATCTGTCGAGACTGTAGACCCAATACCGTCTCGAGTAAGTTTTGTTGTGGTGTAAGGATTTCACCAATCTCTGAAGGAAGTCTTTTGTCATCAGTGGCAGCAGTGCAGCTCGGAGTGTTCTGTGTGCCGTCAAGAAGGTCTTCTGGCTAGTAGTTTTCTAGAGATGGAGTTCAGAAGCAGCACAATGGATCCATTTCTTCGATGGATTGGCTTGATAAGCTTAAGCTGTTCTGATTGGTAAAGAGCGAACAGTATCTTTGGATATTTGTTTGGATTGATGGCAAAAGTGACTTGTGATGATTGAGTGTTCTCTTGGGTTGTTAAAGATTTTTCCGGATGTCTTCAAGAGTCAGTGGTCTACCATAGCATCTAAAGATTGAGTTTCCTTGTCAATTAGGATTCCAGAATTGATATCGATGGTTCAGCTAGTAGAAGGATGGCTTCTAGAGAGAGGGTTTGATGAGGCAGCTCAGGATTTGGTGGAACTTCTGAGTTTTTCTTTATTGATCTGTTGAACCGTACTTCTGGGATGGGTTGTCCAGTCTGTGATCGTGTCCATCATCAGCATTCTCATCTACTCCAGATCAGAGTTGTGCAGTGGAAGCAGTTTGGAAGTGTGTTTGTTTTGTCTTTTCCGGATAGGAGAAGTAAGTTCAATCTACTGATGATAGTAGAATTTGATCTTGATTTTGGTTGATCTTGAGAAGATCATTTTGTTGGGTTGTTTCTAGTCCTATTTGTGTCGAGAGATATCAGCGAAGGTTGAGCTGATCAGGAAGGATGAAGGCAGTCCAGGATCGTTAGAAGAGTTGTGTGGATAGGAGACGGAGATTTGATTTTGGATAAGTTTTCTCCGATCAAATGAGCTATAAGATTGGGTAAGGATGGGAAGCTAGCTCCGAGAGGTATTGGATCTTTCTATGTTTGTAAGGATAAGTGCTTTGGTCTACAAGATTGAATTGCTAGTTTGGAAGACTGGAATTCGATGTGTTTCACGTATCTCTGAGGGAGTACGTGTATAATCTATCTCTGGTTTTGGAATCTATAGTTCAGGAGATTTGGAGTTGAACAGGACTTGACTTTGGTTTGACATCCTGTTCAGTTTTGTAGATCTAGATTAGTAAGAGATCTATAGCTTAGTAGCTAGATTTTTTGGATTCTGTAGAGCGAGTACCCCGGTATATATATACCTGGAAAACTCTAGGAAGTTCTATCCAGAATTTTGTCTGGATAATTAGATTTGTTGTTTGAGTGAATTGATTGCCATGGTTGTTAGCATATGATTGATAATATATGCTTGTGATTTAAAATTAAACCTTTGATGGATTATTAAATTACCTTTGCTTTTAAATTTCGAGGACGAAATTCTTTTAAGTGGGGAGGAATGTGATGACCTGGAATTTTGGGAAATATCAATTTAATAATCGATGTTAAAAATTAATTTGATTTGATAAATTAGCTTTTATAATTATAATTTAAATTGGCAATTTATTCCTTTTAAAGCAAATAATTATCTAATTGATAAATTTTATCTTTTAAAACTAATAAATGTTTTCTATTTATAATATTTTTTTTTATATATTGTAAATAGAAAAGCTTGGTTTTAATAAACAAATAACTCTTGTCTTCATATTCTAAAATCTAATTGGCAATTTGGAAATTATGATTTAATTTAATATAAAGCTTTTCAAAAACTATTTAAATAAGTAACTATATAATTTAAAATTATTTAAGAAAATTGTTAATTGTTTAAAATACATTTTAACTTAAGTTTAAATTTAAATAAAAATTAATAAAAAGGTTTGTCTTATTTCTTTTTAAAATATTGTTCAAATAAGTATGATATATTAATTCATTTTAGCGAAATAAGTATTTAGTAATACTAAGGTAATCTCTTTAATAAATTATTTCAAATTGATAAATGTGTTATTTTCAAATAATATAAATAAATGTATAGATGCAGATAGGTTTTAAAGACAATAGAATTTGTTATTTTCAAAATTAAAATGCGTAGTTATATATGTATATATATAACTTGATTTTTAAATTGGATTTTAGAATTTAATTTGAATTTGAATTAAAAAATTTGAAATTCAAAAGATAGATATTTTGAAATATTTAAATTTAAAGATATTTGTATAAGCTTTTATTTATAAATATAATTGATTTATTTTCTTTAAAGTTATCTATATTTGTAGATTAGTAAATTAAGTAAAAAAAGCTTTTCTTAACATTTAAAATAAAAAGAAATACTTAAAGGACATGTGTTAATATATTAAGTAACCTAAACAACATGTTTTAAGTAACAATCAAAGGTATATGACTAGTGTTGAATTTTAAAACAAGTGTCATTTTAAAAAACTTTAATTTTATTTATTTTTAATAAACCACATCTTTTATTTATATAAACCCATTGTTTTCTTAATTACATTTTCTTTTCACCTTTCTTACTCAAAGCCAAGAGAAAAACTTAAACCATTTTCAAATAAAATCTGTAATTCACTATTTCAAACCAGAATAATCAAATCCAAATTTGTAATTCATTTTCATAGTTCAAAATCAAAGCCTGAACTAAATTCTTCAACCTGTATCATCTCTTAAATCTAAAATCAGTAACCATCATGCCTCAAACCAGATAATAAATCAATCTAAACCCTGTAACTATTTCGAAAACTAATCTGTAATCGATATCCTCTACAAACCATTTTCAAAATGAAACCAAAGCCTGTTTTTTCTTCGACCTGAGTTTCAAACTAAAGCATGCAAACCATTTTTCAAGTTCAAAACAATAACCTGTAATGCAATATCAAAATCAAAAGCTTCTAATTCATTTTCAACATCTCAACAACTTCAGTTTTTAAGTAAGAGGCATTTTTTTCAACATTTAAGTTTTTTGGATCAGAGGAGCAATTCTTGCTAGCATTTCGATTTTAAATCAAAGCACATTCCAGTTTCAAGCTTCAACACCAGTTTCAAGCTTTTCAAAATCAAAGTTGCTCTGTTCATCATGTATGCCAGGTGAGTAACATTCCTTTTTTTAAAAAAAGGGTTAAGTATCCGTAAATTTGGTTGCATGTTAATTCTCTGGAAATAAGAATGTTCTGTGTGTTTTTATAAGTGAATTATATGGATGTTTTATGAGTGCATTGCTGTTGTATTTGTGTATCTCTGTTACAGTTCCATGCTCAAGTTTTATGTTCAACATTTATATTCTCCTGAACCAATTGTTGTTAAGGCTTATGATCCAAATAAAATTTGTTTGTTTGGTCAAGAAGTAAAGTTTAAATTTTGATTCGAATAAATTAAAATTTAAATCTGCTCTGGAAAACTCAGTAAAACAGTGCAAGCTTGATAAATTTTAAATTTCAAACATATTAATTCACTGATCTAAGTATATAATCTGAAAGCTTATTCAAAATCATGATTTTTAAAACTAAAATCATAATTTTTAGATTAAGGTTGTAAGAGCACTTTGGGGATGAATAGAAAATTGAAAATTGGTGTTTTCTGGTTATCTCGGAGGTCTGGGAGGTCGGGGTTCTCTCAGGTGTAGTGGAGTAATCGAAGATTGTGGGAAAAATGCCTGTATGGTGATCAAGTTGTTGTAGCGGCGGCAGGAGGTCATTTCAGTTTGTAACCCTAGTTTGGGAGTTGATCGAAATAATGTCCACTACGACGTCTCCGGTAGACCGAGTGCCACCATAGTTTGGGAATTGGAAGATTTGGTGATTGCTAAGTAGTGGCCAAAATTATAGTAGCTATGGTGGTAGGAGATTCGAGTACGAGGTGGTTTCAGGTCTGGGTGATGGTTCCAGGATTTGGGTTGAACACTCGAATTCCATTTCGAGTTTGCTATCGGTGTTCTGATGATCGAGGTAGGGTGCGAGGTCGATTGCCGATGTGAAGAGGTTATCGTAGATGACTGGAGGTGGTCGACGGCACCGTGCATATGCATGGTGCAACTTCTTGTATCTGGTGAGTTTGGGTTTTAAACTTGATGTACTCGAATTTTTCTCTAGTGGTTCAGGTGTGTTGCTCGAAGTCATGGGGGTTTTGGCTCGATGTATTTGATGTGAGGGCCCGAGTATATTGTTGTTACAGGTTTTTTTAAAAAACTTGTCAGTATTTTAAGTTTAAATGAATTTAGAAATGGAAAACCTGTCTGCTTTTAAATTTAAATGATTTTAAATTTTAGAAACAAGATTTAAACAAAGTTTTAAATCAAAGTTTTAATCTGGATTCAAATTTAATGTATATCCTAGCTTTAAGATAAATAAAGTTTTAATCAAATTTAAATGTTTTGAAACAAGTTTAAAATGTTAAAGTATATTTTATAAAATGATTTGAATTTAAATGATTTGGTTTAAAACTCTTATATAAATTTCTTTTATAAAGATAAGTGTTCTTAACATTTGATTAAGAAGGTTTTTAAATTATTTTTAAATTTTGTTAAAATTTAATTTGTATTTATTTTAAACCATAATTTGAAATGGAATTTAAAAGTGAATTTTAAAGTAAAATGTTTTCAAATGTATTTGTAAATGATAATTAAATCATTAATAAGAATAATGTTTTTATCTTAAAGATAATTAAGATTTAATGATTTGGAATAAATTAAATTATTAAGATAATTAAAGAGTGATCAATTATTTAATTTATTAATGGTTTGGATTAATTAATTTAATAATTAACGGTTTTAAATTAATTAATTAAGGTTTAAGTTAATTAATTAAGGAATAAATAATTTGTAATTAAGAATCATTAACTAGATAAGATTAGATTATAAATTAATGATTAAAGATTAATTTATCAAGTAATTAAGGATTAATTGAGTTATAGCTAAGCACTTAATTAATTAAGTAATTTAAGATTAATTAATTAGTAATTAAAGATTAATTACTTTGTAATTAATAATGATTAATGTAAGTTTAATTACTTAAGAAAAGTAATTAAGGAATTGATTAATAGTTAATGAAGATCATTGACTAGGGATTATTAAATAATTAATTAATTTGATTAATTTTAAATAATTAATTTGATTAATTAATTAAAAATAATCATTTATGGAATTGTTTAATTATAATTACTTAATGAAAGTAATTAAAGGAATTAATTACTCAATGTAATTAATTAAATTAATGTGATTAGTTTAAGTTAATTAATCAGTTTAATTAATTTAAATAATCATTGGATGATGGGTTAAGTACAATTACTTAGTGTAATTTATAAAGAATAATTACTTAGTGAAGTAATTAAGATGGGTAATTACTAGATGTAATTAATTGAAGAATGGTAATGGTTTAGGTTAATAACTTGTGTAATTCATATAAAGGATAATTACTTAGTGAAGTAATTTATAATTAATTACTTAGTGTAATTAATTTAAGAACTGACTAATAAAGTTATTTGAAGATAATTAAGTGATGTAATTAATTAAGGGCAATTAATTACTGAATGAAATTAATCAAGGGTGATTAATAAATATAATTAATTAAAGATTAATTATTAAATATAACTAATTAAGGAGTAATTAATTTATTTAATAAAGTAATTACGGTTAGTTAATTACTGAATGTGATTAATCAAGGCTGATTAACGAATAATTAATTAAAGATTAATTATTAAATATGATTAATAATTAATTAAAGAAGTAATTAAGGATCATTAATTAATATAATTGTTGATATAATTAAGGGTTGATTAATTAAGGAATAATTAATCTATGAAGTAATTAATTAATATAATTAATTAAGGATTAATGTCATTAATTATAATTAAAGGTTAATTACTAAAACTGTTTGAGGATAATTAATTTGTGTAATTAATTTAAAGACTAATTACTTAATGTAATTAGAGAATGATTAATCACGGGTGATTAATTAAGATGAATACTTAGAGAATGATTAATCAAGGGTGATTAATTAAGATGAATACTTAGAGAATGATTAATTAATTGGATTATAATTAATTAATGATAAAATAAGCAGGATTTATATAAAGGAGATAACTAATTTAATTTACTTTAAATTAATTAGAGTTGAAGTAATCAATTTAATTCATTTTAAATTAATTATAATGTGACTAATTAATCCTTGCTTATGTATGGATGGATGATAATGATTGCCTCGAATGGTTTGAGATCTCAGATATGAGATAAGTGATGCTGTGTGATATGGATGCTTTGGTTAAATTGTGATGATAATGTGAATTATCTATTTGTGAGTTGTGAATTATCTATCTATATGAATATAGATAATAGAATTGAATTGTTTTAATTTTAAAACAACTTGGACCTAAAAGCGGGCGTTTTGGATTTCGATGAGACCGGGATCTGGTTTCTAGATTTGGATATCCGAAAACCACATCGATCCAAATTTACGATAGGTTGTGATTCTCAAGTGAGGATTAAGATTCAGAGTGCGAGGGTTATTGTCGTTAACTCTGAGGATGATTCCAAAATGAGTGTAACGAGATAATGCCTTCGGTTTCGTTCGGACCCAGAACGAACTTGTATGGATTGAATGCTTTCAGAATACCGTCAAGTGGACGATGAGCATTCTAAGAGATGTGTTCTCTAAAAGTAATCGTAGCCCCAAGCCTCATCAACCGGGAATGGCTAAAACAGGGGAGGTCCAGCAAGGCTAAGTGGGTAGCACCCAAGTAGGACGAGATTTACCCCTGTCTAGAAGTCCCTATATATTCGGCTGTGTGGGCAGTTGGTTGCAAACAACTACGGGTTGTCTTGTTCGGGACTCGTCCCGTAAGGGATGGTTCTGGCCTTGTGTTGTAGGGGATTTAGGATGGATCCTCGGTACGGTGATCTAGGCCACTACTGTGACGGCCGGTACCCCAGTAGCCCTGCCATTGTATGGAATCCAATCTCCAATAAGTGTCGTACGTTTTAGTTATGCCTAACTATGCTAGAACGTGAGATGTAAGCCTTCTAGCTATTTTTATATTTTATTTGAAAACCCTAAACCCTATTGTAATATCACTGGATTTCCTATCAAACGTTTTGGTTAGCGTAAGGTAAAAACTTACCCATGTTTATTTGTGGGGAGTCTTACGTGATACTCTTTTGTTTTCAAAAGATTTTCAAAGTTAAGCAACCTTAACCTGTTACTCACACCAGACCCATGTCTGACCCAGAGTTTATCTTCTGTTTTCTTAAACTCTTGAGTACTCAAATTTTTACGAGTAACCAAGGGATTCAGGTTTGCTTTGACGAATTCTGAAGGTGCAATGGAGCAGGAGGCTTTAGCGTTGTAGATATATATAGTGTTCCGCTGTGTGATCTCTGAGTCAAATATTTGTGTTGTATTGAGTTGTAATAACTAGACAGGTGTTTATAACTGTCTGGTATGTGTTGTATAAGCTGTGTAACTCTGATAGTTGTTGTGTACTATGCAATATTGTATGTGATTAATATAATTTATTCGTTCCGCTGTTGAGATTCTGATGTTGTTTCTTTCTTTTCTTCTCTATCTTTCTCTTTTCTATCCCTTTCTTTCTCTTTTCTATCCCTTTCTTTCTTAAAGATGATGTGTCTTTCTATGGAGACAAAGACGGTTGTCTCATATAAAGTGGTTCTGTAAATTGATTTGGGTCTATAAAAAAGGAGATTTCATGAAAAAATGAATTGTTTTAATGAAAGTTTAGGAAAGTAAGTTTTGAAAAGAATTTGAGATTTGGGTTTCTCGAGATTAACCTTTTAAAAACTAAAAAAATGGTGGTATGGAACTTCCGTTACACACTTCACACCAAAGAAACAGTGTTTAGAGTTATCTTTATCTCCAATTTGAATAATGATGTTAGAATCCTTTCTAACATGATTTGGAAATAAGAAATCTACATAGATGATTTTGTGAATATGCTTATGTCAGTGAGATAAGTATATGAATGTTTTAGTAAAACGTTTTGGAAAGCGATTTATTGGTTGTTGGTTTGAAGAGACTGGGATCAGATATGTTATCCAAAAACCACTTCGAAGCGACACATGCATTCGAGTGGAAGACATCTTAATGATGCTTGAAAAAGGAGCTCTTGAAGTGCAAGGGCTACTTGCTACTAATCCTGAGGGTGATTCCAAAATGGATGTAGTGGAAGTAGTGACTTCAGTTTCATTCATACCGAGAATAAACTTGTATGGATGAATGAGGGCATCGCATTTCTTCCGAGAGGGCAATGTTAGCATTCCAAGATGGTCTTCTAAGAGGAAGAAAGTAAAGACGTGAACTCACGAGCCTTACAAACCAAGAACTGGAAAAACAGGGTATGCAGTAGAGCTATGTGGTCAGCTACCATTAAGAACCACCATCTCATTCCAGATTGTCCATATTCGAGTTGTTTTACGTGAAAACACCATGATAGTATAAGGCCTCTATGTCAAAAAGGGATGAGGTAATTCGGTTCGCCATGTTAAAGGGGCAGCCGGCTCTGTGTAGCAGGGGTACAAGTTCTTATCAAACTCCAGGTGCATTTTCTAGGGCTGTACCATCGGAAGGTAGTTCCTTACCTTACCATAATATGAAATCCATCTCCAATAATGCCATTACAGTTTTGATTTTAGAGCCTAGTATGCTGGAATTTAATATGGTAACAATTTTAGCTATTTTGATATGTATTTGAATCCTTAGACACTATTATATATAAGGATTTTGGTTATCGTAATGTAAAAACCAGTCCGTATTTACGTGCGCGAGGTCTTATGAGACACCTTTGATTTCCAAAGAGTTTTAAAGTAATAATTAAGTTGTTTGACTTGACTCACACTAAACCTGTATCTTACACGAAGTTTATTTTGTTTTCCTAAACCCTTGGGTGCTCAAATTTGAATGGGCATCCAAGTAGCTTAGGTTTTCCTTAGATTCGGTAGGAGGAGCTTGAAGCAATGGCTTCATTGATAGCTAGTTATTTTTCCTTTTTCCAATGTATTTTGTGTATATTGTATTCAGTTAGGTAGGGACAGACTGTTATAACTGTCCTAGGGTAGAACTATATTAGTATGACTCTGATGCTACATTTTTGAAATAACTTTGTAATGTATTATGTTGAGAAATATATATTATTCCACTACATTGTGAGATTTTGTATTGTTTAGTTTCTTCTCTTCCATCTTTTCTTTCTTTCAAACCTAATGATCAGTTTTCCGGCATTGAATGCAGTGGACATATTAGTGTCGATTATTGAGGGTCGAAAATCTCGGTCGTTACATGTGAATAAGAGGCGCCCTTGAGTTGGAGTTATTTGTTGGAGATATGGCTTTTATGAAGGTATCTCCATTGAGGCTTGTTGTTAGGTCTGAGACTTCAGGGAAATTGGCTTTGAGATTTATTAAACATTATCCTACTTTAGAGAGGATTGGGACTCTAGCTTATCGGGTTGATTTTCTTGAGAAGACGATAAGCGTGCACAACATATTCAATATTTCACATTTATGAAGATGTGTGCACAATTTTTACAATTATTGAACCAAGTCAACTAGATGATGTTTAGGTTGCAATTGTGGCAGCTGGACCTAACAGACCCATTAATAATTTGGACAGAGAGACTAGGAGTCCTCATTAAAGGAGGTCGATCTTGTCTGTCCACTGTGATGCATATCGCGGTGATAGTACTTGGAATTTAAAGGAGAGGATATAAGTTTCTGATCCCGAGCTTTTTACCGGTATGCTTACATGTTAGAATTTCATAGAAATTATTTCATGTTGGCTCGTGACTGCATGAATGTGCAGTTTGTAGTGTTGGTTGTTAAAGTTGTTTTGCATTAATCCTCTCTTTGATTTAGAGGACGAAATTCTTTTAAGTAGCAGAGAATGGAATAAATCATAATTTTAATGAACGAATATTTAAATAATTATTTAAATAATAAACCATTAATTATTAGAGCTTCAAAAATACTCAAATTTTAAAGATGAATGAATGGGTACCTAAGAGCCCTGTCGTTGAGACCACAATTCCATCATGAGAAAAATAAGTATAAGCATGGCTTTTTTGGAGTTGATAGGTTTTAGGGTGAGTAGTGATTTTGTTTGGATGAAATAATTTTGGGTCTAAGGCCATTAGCTAGCCTATATGTGATGCCCTAGCGCCATTGATCTAATTATTAGAGGGAGTTTACAGACTGATAACTCAGATCAAAGCGTTTGGAAGGAGCGGATCAAAGGTTTGAGTAATTCATATAATAGCTCATAAGTAAATGACGAAGAAAATAACACAATGGAATTGAGAATGTATACATATCAAAATTTATATACGTCTAAACATTGAATTAAAACAAAACACATATACAACATCGTCAACCTAGCAGACTATATACAAAACTGCTCCAAAAATAATGACATCTATTACAGCCATAATCAAATATATATAGTATTGCCAACATGCAGACTAACATAGTTCTATAGGCTCCAGATCGGTTTCATGGTTATTCTCACTCCAAATTAATCAAATCGTACCTCTAATACCAGTGGACATGGCATATCCATGACATTCTAGATCGACTACAATTATGAACTTTTATGTAGTATTCCAATCTACATCAATCTTGATGTCATAAGAAATGACTTCAAAACATGAATGAAGTCATCCTGGAAACAAATCCTTAGTCTGACATGAGGAGATGTCAAAAAAACCTCAAGTGCGGCTAGAAATTAATTATGAGTATAATTGTGCAATACACACACACAGACACATATATAATCATATGATGCCAGGTTATATATGTGATATTCAAAGAAATAAATATATGACACACTCCATAGCATAAAACCTCCCACCTCCCATCAAATCAAATCGTATGTGTTTAAACACACATGTCATGACACTTTTTAAAGTGACTCGCAACCGCAACTCTAATTAACTGGGATATCACATCCTATTCACATTTATAATGCGGTTATAATGTGATAAATTTTTCACTGCTCACATTACTATACATATAAGGTCTGTAATCACTCCTATTGATTACTCACTCTTATTAGACTTTGCCTGGAGCCAATATCACGTCATTTTTCTTCCATATTCACCTTCGTCAAACGATATAGGTTCGCTTATATGGTCTATTGGTTACGCTATCTTCTCCCATTCACCGTTGCCTCTCATTCCATTTTGTTGTAATCTTCATCTTTGTTCTAACACGCAAGCATCAATGAGAGTACCCTTAACTCTTTCCAATTTTCTGTTTGCATTGCACCTGTCACCGTGGTTATTTCCATCCAACCGGTTATTTAGACAATACGTGAAGAGGGGCTAGGTCGTTATGATTTTAGGTGCTACCCAAATCTGTCCACTAGGATGGATTCTAGCCTCTAGTAATCTCACCTCATTTCATTTGTTTCATCGGTTAATTTTTTTTTCAAAATCGTGTGTACTTAAACTCCCAAAATACCATCTATTTCTCCAAATGAAATTGTCTCACATATACATGTCGTGTTCATGCAATATAACACTAACCTGCAATATATCGCATTATATGTAACATAAAAATTGATTAAGCGTGACCTAACAAAGTTTATCAAATATTGCTATTCGGGTTAATTTAAAGTTAATAACTTGAAATGAGGGAATTCAAATATAAATAAACCTGTATAGCATCATAAACATAAGCATATATTCCCACCAATTCATATTATTCAAGCCAAAGTCAATTGGAACTGTTTTATATAGGATTTCCGATAGAGTTAGGGGTATACCCTTGGCGCAATTCTGTAATTTATTGTAAATTATTAGCTCTGTAATCAATTCTCGTTCGTAATAAAAGTTGATTTTTGTTATATGATTATTATAATATGTTATAATTAATTATTTAATTTAAGTATATTCAATAGAAAATCCATAAATGATGAGTTTGTGATAGTGATTATAAATAGTTGTAATATTGAGTATTTTATCATGATATAATAAACACATCATTTTAAATATTCCTAGTCAAGATGTATCAAGATTAGATATCGATGCATCCATTGAGATTATAGTGTGTAACGCTCTCCAAATGTTGGGTAGTGTATTACTCATGACTGTTGGGGGAACCCAGAGATTACATATTGATAGTTATTAGATAATTATATAATGACTCATTTGATATTTTTTTGGTTAATATAACTAAGGTCAAACAATAATTATCGATGTGACACTATTACATAGTTCTCTTGACTTGATGATACTATTGACATTCAATATTAAAGCTCCTTTTTGATAATAATAAAATCATGCACATGGTCCATCGAATGACTATAGATGGGTCATGTGGAAGTATTGGAAGTGAAACATCATTGAAGAGAGGATTTGTCTCCCCAGTTATATGAGTTTAGTATCATAATCAACTTAAGTCAACTCAAGTTCAAAATATATGGCCAGAATAGTTCAGTTGATAATAAGTATTATTACTGAACCAAGGACTTTGTGTTTAATTTATAAAGTTGAATATGGACGATATTGGCATTTTGACCATAACCAAATTCCATAAGTCTCAATGTGATATAGTTTTGACAAAGGAAATTAGTGTAAATAATTATCACAACCACGTAATGCTTAAATAAGTAAAGTTGGATTTTACCAAAGCCAAGTTTGATAAATTTGACCATAATGTCACACCACCCGCTAAGGGAAGTGTGAACGTTAATATTCGAATTGCTCGATATTAATCGCCAATCAAACTTACACCTAACAGTAACACAACTGAAGCATTGAATACTCCTGTTACCACCCAATTAAATTAAATTATATTAGTATTAATTAATTAATATTTATGAAATATTAATAACACAACTGAAGCATTGAATACTCCTGTTACCACCCAATTAAATTAAATTATAATAGTATTAATTAATTAATATTTATGAAATATTAATTATAAATTTTACCTAATTTGTGTTAATCAGTATTAAATACCATGTATACAATAATTATAAATACACTACTCGATATATGATACTGATACACGTTTGGATTGGACTTAAACGTGTTAATTATTGATTGGACTTAAAGCGACTTTGAGGCCCATGGAGAGGCTTGTTGTATCCGGCAATGAATAGCCTAGGGAGGCCGATCATATGATGGCTAAAAAAGGTTGGAATTTTAAATCCAAAGAGATGAGTTGGTATAAGAGAAAGGTGGATCTATATCCTCCCTTTACTCCTTAGATCTCTACTATATATTCATCTCTAAACCCCTTTTCATTTCTTACTTTTTTGGCTGTCACTAACTAGTAAAGGCCGACCACTCCGCCTCCTTTATTCTCAAATTTTCAAGCTCCGGACACTTAATCAAATATAATCTAAGGATTGGTTGTAGCTGCATTTAAGACGATCGCACTTTCTAGATTTTGAAATCGTTTCAAGGAGTTTTGATTGTTCGTTTCAAGAAGTGTACTATTTGGGCATTAAGTGAAAGGTAAAATTCTCCTTTTACAATGATATATTAATGTATATAATGTTTATTAAATGATATATGTGTTTAGATGGCAGTAGAATATATCACGGGTTTGTATAATGTTGTGTTGTCTTCGTTAGACGGATTGTATATATATGTATGTATTTTTTATGAAAATAATAATATTAGATGATTTAAAGCAAAGCTAATTTAAAATAAACACTATGAAGTAAAATATGTTTCACATTAATATGTATACATTTGTACATTTGTAGTTTCATTATATGTACACAAACAATTTTATATTCGAATACAGTATAGTAATTTATTTAAATTAAATGCTATATCTAAATATTTATGTACATATACATTATAAATTACATAAAATATGTTTGTATGAATATTTGACATAATACATACATGTATTGTTTTAGGATTAAAAAATTCAATTTATATTGATTTTCCATATGAAAATCAAATAAAAAGTTTAGTTATTGATAAAAACAAAGTAAAGCCGAAAAAGGAATTTTTAATGGTCGATTAATACGTGTGTATATGTATATTATTAATTTACACAAAATATATTTATAAGTATACATTATCAAATGTAGTATTTCTGAATATTATTTAATATATATAGTACACATATAATAAAAAACTTTCAATTATATACATATATGTATGTGTGTGTGTGTATGTATGTTCGTGCACGTTTACACAAAATTAATATATTAGTTCGAATTTTAAAATAATAGATATTTCATTTGGTAGATCTAGATCTAAATTTTGAATTTAGAATCCAATATTTGAATTTTAAATTTATAAACTATACCTACAATTTGTAATTACTTTATAAACTATATATATATATTGACAGCATACATGTAAACAGAGGGGCTAACATGTTTCTCGTAACTACTCGTATTTTACATATCGGATGATCATAAGATATTTTTTTATTCATATTAGATCGTATGACTCTAAAATTTTGCGAAGTGACTCTTAGAAACATTTTCCAATTCCATGATTTTTTTCTTAATTTTTATGTGACATTTTGACCCTCAAAATCTTATACAGATTATAACTTTTGATAAGAGCTGAGTGTGGGTCTTAAACTACTTACATGGTTTCTCATTTCGAAGAGTAGTCATAATAGAAAAACAGGCTTATTATTATAAAATTATAGTTGCTTTAAGTTTTGGCTGCGATTGGTCTGCATTATAGGGTAATTAACTAAACTCATACTTAGGCCCACCAATTTATCTCGAAAATTGTGCTAAGGGGAGGTTGTTGGAACTGATCCAAATCATTTCCATATTCACCAAAATAGTTCTAAACCTCTTTTAATCCTAATTTCATCAAAAATCCTATTTTTTCCTATTAATCTTAGCCCAAATCATAATTAGAGGGGCATTTAGCATAGACAAACTTGAGATTATCATTTCGGCTAATTTGCGTTCCTTTTCTTTGTTGTCCATTTCAGATCTAAGGGAAGAAATTGATATTTTATTTATTTGGTGAGTGGTTCTTGACCTCTCACTCTAGTATGCATGTTTATATAGCTAAAAATGATGTTTTTAACATGATTTTGATCCCTAAATTATCTCCTACCTTTAATCACCTTTTAACATACATTTATGGACGAAAATTAAAGGTTTTAAAATGGTTTTGCAATCCCTTTTGTCCATATTCAATGTTAGTGTAAAAGTTAGATTTAGATCGAGATTTGTTTTATTATCATGTTTTTATGTATTGCATGTATGAATGGATGTTTGTGTGTGTGTGTGTATATATATAATATTCCATGTTGGTATGTTGTGTTTTGATAGGGTTTGCTAGTGCCTTTAGGTAGTTAAGAAAGAGGTTAGCGAATTTGGCAAATTGAAGGCAAAGATGATCAGAATTGGATGAACTTATAGGAGAGGCTTGGCGCATAGGAAGTACCCACAATTCAAGTCGCATGAAAATCAGAGCAAAGCAAAGGACTCGATACCGAGAGCATTTTGTCGAGGAAAACATTTGGCGGAAGTTTGGTTCTTCCAGTAAAGACTAGGGGTGATGAGTAGAATACAAATACTGAAATTTGGCTAAGTATTGGACCAAGCACCGAGGTCTTTTGGAGTCAGTATCGAGAGCTTGTAGGGTAGCATTTGGAGTTTGGGGTCGATGCCTAGAGCTATTGTGGAAAGTAGTCGGAGTCCAAGCACTTATAATATGGAGCCCTTAAAGAGAAGGAAGACACATACCTAAGATTTGGCTAAGTACACCACTCAATACCAAGAGGTATGGTCAGTACTGAGAAGTCGAATTTTGTTGGGATCGGGGTGAAACTTCTAGAAGGGGAAATGTAGGCTTTGCAGGTCGTAACAAAGGTGTTTGTTTATTTTCTTGGGTTCGATGGAAATATAGTAGCAAGATGATAACTTCTGGACTTTGGTAATTACAACATGACGGTGAATGAAGTTAGGTTCCAATGATGGCTGCTCGATGTTGAAAGGAGTCGTAAGAATGTTTGTCCACTAAGGGTAGGTTCTAGGAGGGTGACCCATGGATAGAATGTTGAATGGTTCTATTATGGACTAAAGGAACATGGAATGGTTACCTGAGAATAATGGAAAGTAAGTGGAACATGGAAAAGGCGTAGATACGCATGCTAATGATCGTCGATACTCAAAATGTTTACTAATATACTCAAAAAAGGGTATTATAGGGATTCTCACTAGACTTTTTTGGCTACCCCGGGTTGGTTGTTTGGATCCCTATACCCTAGTCTAGTGGATTTAGGTCTTATATCAGCTTTAGGCAAGTACATTGAAAACTGGGATTTCCATTAGTCCCTAGTAGGGAAAAGGCCATATGAGTTATCATATATCTAGAGTACATTGAGATTGTTTGATGAATTCTATGGTTGCTTCGATCGTTTTCTTTCGTAGTCTATCACTCTAGGGTTGTCATTGGAGACATGTATTAAGGATAAGGATAGCTGGACACCTGTTATCATACTTATTTTGCAGCATACCTTTATTATGTTCATTATGCGCTCACTCTTTGGTTGGCAGGAAAAGGTCAGGTATGATTCGTATACCCTTGTTCCTTAGTATATCAACTTGTATAGTATTTTGAGATTTATTTGCCGCTCACACCAGACTGTTGTCTGACCCAATGTTTTATGCTTTGCTTCTTATTATCTTGGGTACTCTTAAATGAGTAGACTAGATAACAGGTCTGGGTAAGAAGCAGTGGCTGTTCAGGGGACGAGTTAGATGGAGTTATCTCGTATTATATATATATATATATATATATATATATATATATATATATATATTTCTATTCTTATTCCATTGTGCCACGTTGTGGAGCCTTGACAGTATCTTCATATTACCATTGCTACGAGACAATTATTTGAGTTCATTTCCATTTTGTATGAACTCTATTATTCTGTTGTTTAACTCTGTAGATCTGTACACCGGTATTTGGTTAACTTAGTTAATCCTATTTTATATCTGTGATTGTATGATGTTTTCTTTCTTTTCTCTTCTATTTCCCTTCTTTACTTCTTTTCTTTCCTCAGACCATCATCCTACATTAACCAGATGCTCTAATGGTGCACTATTCGACTATATAAGCATCAGAGGTGTAGGGTGGTCCTCACATTTGGTATCATAGCTTAGGTTACACGACTAGCCTAAGTTGATACCGAGGTCCAGTAGAGATAGGGATAGAGTTATCACCATAGACTGGATCGAGAGTATAAATAAATACGAGAGTGCATACTTGTTATACATTTTGGTTTTTAAAACTATATAGTAATACGAGATAGGGATATATTTTCTTTATGAGAGAGTGATCATTCTTGTTACAGATCGAGAGTGAGCCAACAAATAAGAAACACTATGAGGTACTCCATTTCCAAAGTTGAGGAAGGGGCGGGTTCGGGGGCTGCTAATCCTAACTTGCAAACTATATTTAATGCGATGATAGCGAATATGTTGTAGAATGCTTAAGTGTCTGCTTCATATGTTATTGTTGGTGGTGGTGCTCAGGTGCAGGCTTCGAGGGCTGACTTTGTGAAGCTATGCAAGGATTACTTCACCCTAGGTAGCAAGCCTTTCCTTGGAACAGAGTCGACCATTGAAGGGAAAGATTGATTGGACACCTGCAAGCCATCTTTGGTGACATTGTAGTATATGAAAAGGAAGCTAGCCTCTAGACAACTTCAAGGGCGGGCCATGAACGGATAGAATGCCATTACTATTGCTACATCCGAGGATCAGTACACTTGGGACCGGTTCAAGGCTAGGTTTAAGGAGAAGTTTGTTCCGACTAACCAGAAGTTGGTTCTATTCAAAGGATCCACTGGTCACAATTAGGGAGAACTATATGTCTTCGAGTATATTGTTGAGTTTAACACTTTGTTGAAGTACGGGATGTCTTTCATCGACATCGTGTTGAGGAAGAATGAGAAATCTCTTATGGGATTGGACGACTATCTAGGGGAGAAGTTAGTGAGCCATATCGATGAGTCATTCAAGAGACTGGTCAAGAAAGCTCTTCCCCAAGATTTTTTATACCCCAAGTCCAAATCAACTATTATCATTAAGGAATAGTCAAAACCGCAACAAAGTGGTGGAGGCAAGAAAAAATGAAACAGAAAAAGGAAGCGGTTTCAGGCAAAGAATTCTCAGATGAAGGCTAAATGGGAACCCATCTGTTATGGATGTGAAGACGAGGATCATTTGATCAAAGACTGAAAAGATATGGGGTGGAAGAAGTGTTACAACTACGAAAAGTTTGAATATGTACCAAAAAGTTTTCCAGAACCAACACAACAGAAGTAGGTTGCGAAGGCATATGCTTTGGATGCTGTTCTGACTTCGTAGAGTGCTTCCTAGGTGAAAGAGAAGGGGAAGAGCATTGTTATTCAAGATATGCTTACCATTTATGATGTTCTTATATGTGTTTTATTCTTTTCCGGTGACCTAGCAAATAGATTGGGATCCAAACAGAAATAGTCGATCGACCTTTGATTGTGACGAGCCCTATTAGATGCTCCACTAGCTTGTGTATGATTTATCGTGGTTTGGTCTTATCGAGACATGGACACTCTTTTGTTTATGTTTTATTTGTTCTGAATTTCATTGGATGTGGGATTATCTTGGGGATGGACTAGTTAAGAAAGCATGTGGTGGTAGTGGATTACAAGAAGCTATTAGTCACGATCATGGCCGCAGAGGGGAGGACGATAGTGATCGGCTGCCTGCTAGAGTATGGGTTATTGTTAGCTTTCTATATTCGCTCGAGGTTCTATAAGATGGATTGTCTTCTATGTCTATCGTTAGACAGTATCCTAATATCTTTGAGGAGGTGATCGAATTACCGCTACATCGAAAGATTGTGTTTCGTATAGAGTTAGCGAAGGATGTCAGATCGATAGTTATGCCTTTCAGGCATATGAAACCCAAAGAGGAAAAGGAGTTGAAGTTGCAAGTAAATGACCTACTAAAGAGAGGATTTATTTATAGGAGTATATCTGAGTGTGGTGCACTTGTAGTATTCCCCAATAGGGCAAATGACTTTTTGTGGTTATGTGTAAATTACCAGAACTGAATAAGGTGGTGAAGAAGAACAAGTATCCACTCCCACATATTGGCGACTTGTTCAACCATCTCCATGGTGTGGAGGTGTTCTCCTAATTATATTTGGTGATGGGATTTCTCTAGTTGAGAGGGGCGAAGGAGAGTGTGCTGATCACCATGTTTCGTATATCGTCTAGTTTCTATGAGTGGTTGTTTATGCCATTCGGGTTAATCAATTCTCCAGCATACTTCATTGATCTTATGAACCATTTCTTCAGGGATCATCAAACAAGTTCGTATTTATGTCCGTGGATGATATTTCGATCTATTCTAGTGTAGAGGAGGAACACGAGACACACTTGTGGATGGCGCTTGAAGTGTTAACGAGGCACAAGTTGAAAGTAAATTTTGTAAAATGTCACTTCTGGAGAAGGAAGTGAGATTCTTGTGTCATGTCATCTATAAGCAGGGTATCGCAGTAGATCCGACCAAGGTGGCAGCGGTTTAGGATTTGAGCCTACCCAAGAATGCTACAGACATAAGGAGTTTCCTGGGGTTAATGGGATATTATAGATGTTTGTTCAAGGACTTCTCGAAGGTAGCAACACCATTGATCAATTTAACAAAGAAGAATTGGACTTTTGTTGGGACGCGAAGTGTGAGCATGCCTTTGTGAGTCTGAATGAAAGGTTGACGAGTGCACCAATATTGAATTTTCGAGCGGGAACAAGGAGTTGACGGTATACATAGATGCCTACGGTACTGGATTAGGTGCGGTACTAATGGAGAAGGGAAAAGTTGTCGCCTACGCTAGTTGAAAACTAAAGCTACATAGGAGGAAGTATTCAACTCGTGATTTTTAGTTGACAGCGATAATGCTTCTTTTAAAGATTTGTTGGCATTACTTATTAGGTTCGAGCTATTCATGGACTATAAATCTTTAAAGTACCTTTTCTCCTAGAAGGATCTCAACCTTCGTTAGTAGTGGTGGTTGGAATTCTTGGTCTCTTATGACTTTGGCATTTCCTATATGCTTGGTAAAGTTAATGTGGTTGATGATGCATTGAGTAGAATACATGCTAGTTTAGGAGCGGTATTCATGGAGTGGAAGTAGTTAGAGTATATTACCGATTATGACTTCGGACCTCATTGCGAGGTAGAGACAGAGATGTTGGCAAGTTTGACGATCAGACGTACTTTGGGTAAGTGGACCAGTACTAGTCAAAGGCGGGATGCTAGACTAGCAGTGATCGTGGCGAAAATAGAAGGAGGAGTAGAGTCCGAAGATATGAAGCAGTATGAACTTGATTGAGAAGGTTTTCTCTGTAAGAATGTGAGATTGTTTGTCCCCGATGTTAATGGATTGTGAGATAAGGTGTATGAATGTGTCACCATTCTAGGTTGACTATACATCTTGGCGGTAATAAGATGTACCATGATATAAAGCAGACCTACTATTGGAAGGGGATGACGAAGGATGTTAGAATATTCGTATTGAAGTGTATGGGCTGTCAATCGGTGAAGGCAGAGCAAAAGAATTCAAGTGTTTTGTTATAATGGATTGAAGTTCCCGATTGGAAATGGGAGTAAGTATCGATGGAATTTATTGATGGACTGCCAAGGACTTGAGAAGGGTACAACAACATTTGGATCATAGTCGATCAATTGACCAAGAGCACTATATTCATACCCGTTAAGTCAAGTAGAACGACGGCCAAACTGGCCAATATGTATGTGAATTGGATTGTACGATTCAATGGTGTGCCGATGGGCATTGTAATTGATCGAGACCCTTTGTTCACTAATGGGTTTTGGAAAATCTTACAAGAGGCACTAAGGACCGAGCTACATCTCAGTACAGCTAACCGCCCGCAAACAGATGGGCAGACCGAGAGTGAATAATATATTGGAGGATCTCTTGTGCGCATGCATTCTTGATTTTGGAGGCTCATAGGATGATCACTTGCATCTGGTAGAATTCACGTACAACAATAGCTATCAGTCTAGTATCGGTATGACACCAGATGAAGCATTATATGGCCGACCGCATAGTGCTACTTCATGTTGGTGGGAAGCGGGCAAAAAAATGATACTTGGGCCAAACATTATTGGAAAAACCTTGAAGAAGATAGAGATCATTCGACAATGAATAAAAGCCACCCAGGATAGGCAGAAGAGCTACGCTCTTCGAAGACGTAGAGATCTAGAATTTTTTGTAAGTGATATCGTGTTTGTGAAGATTTCTCCTATGAAGAATGTAATTCGATTCGGTGGTAAGGGGAGGTTGGCGCCAAGATTCGTAGTTTTCGATTGTAGAGAGGATTAGGAATCTAGCATATAGGTTCGATTTACCTTAGAAGATGGTGGGTGTGCACAATGTCTTCCATGTTTCTCATCTATGGAAGGTGATGCATGACTCAGGCGTGATGATTTACCAAATCAACTCGATGATATCGAGATTGAACTAGAAGCTTCAGGACCTTGTAGGCTAATTCGTATTATTGGACGCAATACGAAATAGCTTAGGAGGAAGTTGGTGGATTTAGTAAAGGTTTAACGAGGTGAAAGTGAAAGATTGCACATGGAAAACCGAGGAGAGCATGAGGTCCACACATTAAGAGCTCTTTGTATGGTAAGGCCTACTGTTTATCATATTTGCTTTCACCTTTGATATCATATAGGGTAGTTTAGTATCTCACATGCTAGGATAGGCTTACCTACATTATTGATTGCATGGATGCTTGTTTGATATATATGATGGTTACATATGATTGTTAGGCATGTAGGGTAACTATATTTGGCTTATCTGGGGATTTCAGGGGCGGAATTCCTAAAGGAGGGGAGAGTGTAATGATCCATTTTTTACATATCAGAGGATCACAAAATATTTTTATTTTATTCATATGATATATATGACTCTAAAATTTTAGGAAGTGACTCTTAGGGACATTTTCCACACCTATGATTTTCGCCAAATTTCTACGAGACCATTTTGACCATAAAAATATTGTATTGACTATAACTTTTGATAGATGCTGAATTAAGATCCTAAACCACTTCCATCACTTCAGTATGATGATTTCGTGAACATCATTGAAAAACGGACTTATTATTTGAAATTTAAAGTTGTTTTGAATTTTTCTACTGCTGCCTGCATTAGTAGTAATTAACAAAGCCCATACTTAGGCCCACTAACCAATCTCGAAAATTATGCTAAGGGGAGACTGTAAGAACTAATCGAAGTCAATTCCATCTTTCCCAAAATAGTTCTAAACCTCCATTAAACCCTATTTCATAAAAAATCCTACGTTTTCCTTGCTGATTTTAGCCTGGATCATAATTAAAGGGGTAATTAGCATAGAGGAACTTGAGATTGTCATTTTGGCTAATTTGCATTCCATCCCTTTTTGTCCACTTTAGATCTACATGGAGAAATTCGTATTTTAGGTATTTTTTGTGTGGTTCTTGACCTTTCACTTTACTATGCATGTTTATATTGCTAAAAATGATGTTTTTAACATGATTTTGACCCTAAATTGTTTTCTAACTTTAATCACATTTTAACATACTTTTATTGCCAAAATTAAAGGTTTTAAAATGGTTTTGCAATCCATTTTGTTCATATTCTATGCTAGTTTAAAAGTTAGATTTAGACTGAAATTTGCTTGGTTATCATGTTCTTATGTATTGCATGTATGAACAGATGTATAATATGATATTCCATGTTGGTATGCCGCGCTTTGATATGGTTTGCTGCTGCTTTTAGGTAGTTAGGAAAGAGGTTGGCGAATTTGGAAAACTGAAGGCAAAGATGGTAGGAATTAGATGAAACTTGGAGGAGTGGCTTTGGAGCATGGGAGGGGCCTAGGATTCAAGTCGCATGAAAATTGGATCTAAGTAGAGGACTCAGTACCGAGAGTTTTCATTTAGGACAAAGAGCTTTTTGTTGAGGTAAAACATTCGGTGGAAGTTTGGTTCTTCAAGTAAAGGGTAGGGGTGATGGGTAAAAGTCAAATATTGAAATTTGGTTAAGTATTGGACCAAGCACCGAGAGCTTCTGGAGTCAATGCCGAGAGCTTCTGGAGTTAGCATTTGGGGCTTGAGGTTGATGCTGAGAGCTTTTATGGGGAATAGTTGGAGTCCAAGAACTTAGAAGATGGAACTCTGGAAGAGAAGGAAGATACTTAGCCAAAATTTGGCTAAGTACACCATTTGGTACCGAGAGGTATGGTCCGTACCAAGAGGTCGAGTTTTGTTGGAATAGGGTGAAATTTCTAGGAGGGGAAGTGTAGGCTCTGCAGATCGTGCTTGTTTACCCACCTTTTGGCAAGGCAACATACAGGTGGATTTAACCCAATAAACTACACAAGACATAGCATAGTCGACGAACAAACTGCACAAGATGTTTAAAATAAGGTTTCAACAAGATCGAGTCGCTTCAAGATGTTTGGAGTATGCTCCGAATCACCTTCATGTTTGCTTCGGGTTTCCAGGTATGTTACTTCGAGTCAGAGGGAAACCAACTTCAGGTCTTTGAGAAACAAGTTGCTTCAAGCCATCAAACAACCTACTTGGGTCGGCAACATATTTGCTATAAGTCAATGACAGGTCTACTTCAGGTTAAGGAGGCGGCTGCTTCGAGTCAGGGCCACATATCAATAAAAAACCACCCACTTCGTACCATCAACGTCATGTCCATCTAGTTCATATCCGTGTGCTCCAGATCCATCTCCTTCATGGACTTCACATTGATATGCTTATTTCCACACTCACTAGCTTCGTATCGATCAACCTCCAACATGTTTCGTATCGATCAGTCAATTGATCGATATGAAATAATGAACCATGGATCGCTACGAAGCCATAAACTGAGCATCAATGCAAAAGGGATCAATCCACGTTTATTTCCTCTGTAACTGCTTGCCTTCACATCGATCCTTTTTATGTATGTTTCGTATCGATCGATCAAACGATCGATACGAACCAATGACCATTCGATCAACACGAAAGCAAGGTCACAAGATCGATACAAAGATGTCCTTCAAGCATGGATACGAAGGCAACTCTCAAGATCGATACGAAGAGGGCAAGGTCAAGTAAATGAAATGGTCAATCGACGTAAAAAGTGGATCTCCTCTAAATCATCGCTCCACGTCATAGAAACTCCCTTGATCAATACATGACAGATCGATATGAGCTTGATCGATACCAAGCTACCGATACAAACAATTCAGCCAACCTACAAATTCCATTTTGGATCTATCATAACTCGAGATCTACAAGTCCAAACGCCTTCAAATTTTCACCACAGCTTGCATACCACCAAAGGAGCGTTCATGATCGATCCCGTCATCAATTGGATCATTTTTTTATCGATACGAAGTGATTACAGATCGATTATGGATCGACCCCCAACGACCTTGGATCAATCTAGTGGGTCCAACCACATGTAAGAAGGGTTATTCCGAGATCTAAGTCAAATATTTCCCGACTGCACCTATAAATAGCACTCCAATGCCAATAGAAAAAGGATCTTCTTGCTCCTCTGTGCTGTTACTCTACTGGAACTCCATTGTAACTTGAATACTATCACTTGTACCGTTGTAAACCAGTTGAGAATCATCAATAAAATAGAGAATCTTCAAAGTGGACGTAGGCTACAATGCGGAACTAATATAAATACTGTCTTCCTATTGATTACTTTTTAAAATTTTGGGTGTTCTTCACATTTATATTATCTACATATTGTCTATATGTGATTGTAAGTTGGTGCTTTCATCTGCAAATAGGTGTTTATGACCAATTTTGGCGCAAATATTTTGGTGCTTTCATTGAGAAGGACAACACGCAGGGTTTCTACAGCTTGGATTTTGGATCTGAAGGCTTAAGGACTTGGATCTGGAAAGCTATGATGAAGCAGTCAACAAGGAGACCAAGAGAAGAAAGGAGTCAGCATGAAGGAAGCCAGAAGGCATCCTCAGGAGCTAATCAGGATTTAGTTTTCATCACCAGAGACGAGATGGAGATGATGATGGAGGCTATGAAGGAAGGGATGCTGAAAAGGCAGGAGGAGATGATGCAGAACCTACTCCAATAGATTGGACAAGCTAGAGTGCTTAATCAAGAGAATGCAACTACAGGAAGTGCTTAAAATAGGGATATGAGCATGGAACAACCAGGACTCAGAATAGAGCGGGACCATCAGGAGCAGCCCCTAAGCTAGGGGGCAGTCCTTCGGAGCATGTTGATCCGATCTCAGGTAGGATACTAGGCAGAACTGTGTAACATAGCGTTGATGGAGGAATGGGTGCTCGTCCAAGAGAGTAAATTCTGGATTCCCTTGTGAAATCTGGGTCAGATCGGAGGCAACAAACAAGGACTACGTTTCGAGATAGTGATAGGTTGGTAGCGATGGTTAGATAGGCCATGAGAGCAAGACTAGTGAATAAAGATGTGGACGATGTGAACATGGGCCCCTTCGCTCCCACAATTAGGCAAGCTAGGAATCCACCCGAATTCAAGCTAACAACACCGGAGATGTACGATTGAAGGATAGATCCCGTTATTCATCTAGCAAGGTATATAAGGAACATGGAAGTACTGTGGGAATCGGAGGAGGTCATGTCCTGGTGCTTCCTATTGTATTTGACGGACACAGCAGCATTGTGAGTCAGACAATTGGAAAGTGGTTCGATTGGAACGTGGACCGAGTTGATTGAGAAGTTCATGAGGCAGTTCAGAGTTCACATCTCGAGGCCCAAGAACATGATGAGTTTGACAGCACTGAAGCAGAAATCCTAGGAGATTTTGAGGAGTTTTTTTTAACATGATTCAATGCAGTGACAACATCGGCGCATCGCCCAAATCCATCAATGGTTTTGATGGCAGCTGTATCTCGCATATCTGATGGCACAAAATTCAAGAATTCATTGACAAGGGATCCACTTATGGATATATGGGAGTTTTACCATGAATTAGAAAGTTTTCTGCGGTAGGAAAATGCGAAGGTTGAGAGAGAGGAAGAAGATGAAGTTGACGTTTATGCAATCGAATGTGGGGATCTGTCTGGAAAAGATTCAAACAAAGACAAAGGGAAGCGGAAAGCAGAGAATGGCTTTGACAAGTCAAGGCGGCCGCGAAAGGAGACAAGATTCATGTCTTATGCGGAGCTGAGCGAGAATTTAGAATGGATATACCATGACACGAGGGAGCAGGTTCCATATTAGAGGCCAATCAGGAGAGATCCAACCAACGATGAGAGGAAATCGAACAAGTACCGCCTATTCCACGAACTAAGTAGCCATATTACAAACGATTACATGCACTTGAGGGATGAGATCGAAGGGCATATCCGGAACAACATGCTATTACACTATGTGAAAAGGCAGGCAACAATGGTGGAGCAGGAGCGACCGCCATCTGTATCAAATGAGAACGGCTCCGGATCAGGGCATCGGCTTATCATTAACTAATTGAAATAATGACGAATAAATAGCAAACTCCACACTAACACGGTTAAGTCGCTTACATAAGTACGGGATCACGAACGGTCCTCATGTATGCTTTGAGCCGACTATAAACCATAACAATGGAGGTGTATTCACTTTGATGTTTCTGTTTTGCTTTTGCTTTCTATTTTTTGCACTTGGAATTGATTTAGTTGGACATTTCTACTGTAAGATTCATTTGAATGTAACTCCGATGTTTATAATTCCAAAATACGACCATGAACAGTCACAATTCGCCATGAATGGCACCCGACCATGAACGGTCACAATTCGCCTTTAGCAGCACCCGACCACGAACGGTCATAATTTGCCACAAATGGCACCCGACCACAAACAGTCATAATTTGCTGTGAACGACACCTGGCCTCGAATGGTCTCAATTCGCCTCAGATGGCATACGACCTCGAACGGTCACATTCCGCCTCGAACGACATATGATCTCGAACGATCACTATTCATAATCAGGTAAGACTGTCAATCTCTTTTTGCAGGTCATTAACAATATACGAACATCTAGCTTATGGCACTGCAAAACACACCTTCCTATCGCAAGGCATGTTTTGGGAGGCAAAGTGTTATCTCGCCTTTTGGCAAGACGACATACATGCGGATTTAACCTAATCAACTACACAAGACATAGCATTATCAATGAAAAGACCGCGCAAGTTGTTTAAAATATGGTTTCAACAAAGATCGAGTCGCTTCAAGGTGCTTGGAATCTGCTCCGAGTCACCTTCATGTTTGCTTCAGGTATCCAGGCATGTTACTTCGAGTCAAAGGGACAACAGCTTTGGGTCTTTGAGGAAAAAGTTGCTTCAATCCATCAAACAACCTACTTCGGGTCGGAAACACATTAGCTCCGAGTCAATGACAAGTCTACTTCGGGTTAAGGAGGCGACTACTTCGGGTCAAAGCTACATATCAATCAAAAACCACCCACTTCGTATCCATCAATGTCATATCCATCTATTTCGTATCCATGTGCTCCAGACCCATCCCCTTCATGCACTTCGTATCGATATGTTTATTTCCACACTCACTTGCTTCATATCGATCAACCTCCTACATGTTTTGTATCGATCAGTCAATTGATCTATACAAAGCAGTGAAACATGGATCACTACGAAGCCACAAACTAAGCATCGATGCAAAGTGCATATGGATTAATCCAAACTTATTTCCTCCTCGACTACTTGCCTTCGTATTGATCCTTTTTACATATGTTTCGTATCAATCGATCAAACAATTGATACGAACCAATGACCATCCGATCGATACGAAAGCAAGGACACAGGATAGACACGAAGACGTCCTCTAAGCACGGATACGAAGACAGTTTCAAGATCGATGCGAAGAAGGCAAAGTCAAGGAAAGGAAATGGTTACTCGGCATAAAAAGTGGATTTCCCCTAAATCATCGCTCCACGTCATAGCAACTCCCTTGATCAATACGTGTCAGATCGATACGAGCTTGATCGATACGAAGCTATCGATACGACCAATTCAGCCAACTTATAAATTCCATTTTGGATCGATCATAACTTGAGATCCACAAGTCCATACGCCTTTAAATTTTCACCACAGCTTGCATACCACCAGAGGAGCATTCATGATCGTTCCCATCATCATTGGATCATTTTTTGATCGATACGAAGTAATTGTGGATCGATCCCCAATGACCTTGGATCGATCTGGTGGGCCCAACCACGTGCAAGAAGGGGTATTCCAAGATCTAAGTCAGATATTCCCCGACTGCACCTATAAATACCACTCCAATGCCAACAGAAAAAGGATCTTTTGGCTCCTCTGCGCTGTTACTTTGCTAGAACTCCATTGTAACTTGAATACTATCACTTGTGCAGTTGTTAACCGGTTGAGAATCATCAATAAAACAGTGAATCTTCAAAGTGGATGTAGGCTACAATGCGGAATCACTATAAATCTTGTCTTCCTATTACTCACTTTTTAAAATTTTAAATGTTCTTCACATTTATATTATCTACATATTGTCTATCTACGATCAGTGATTGTGAGTTGGTGCTTTCATTTGCAATTGTGTGTTTATGACCAATTTTGGCGCAAACAGTGCTAAAGGTGTTTGTTTTTTCACTTGGGGTTTGATGGTAATATAGTAGCACGATGATGCTCTAGGACTTCATTGATGGTTACTCCACGGTGAATGGAGTTAGGTTCTAATGACGACGGCTCAATGTTGAAAGGAGTTGTGTGAGTGTTTGTCCATAAAGGGCGGGTTCTAGGAAGGGCGATCTGTGGATAGAAGTTGAATGGTTCTATCGTGGCTTGAAGGAACGTCGAATGGTTTCTTGAGAATAATGGAAGGTAGATGGAGCATGAAAAAGGCTCAGATATGCATGCTAAGGGACCGTTGGTACTCGTAGTGTTTCCCGATGTACTCAAAAGAATGGGTATTGTAGGAACGTTCATGGGTACTTTGTTTGGCATCCGAGTCAGTTGTTCGGATCCATATACCTTAGATCGGTGGATTTTTGTATAGTATCGCTTTGGGCTAGAGACCGGTACATTAAAAACTAGGATTTCCATTAGTCCCTAGCAGGGGAAAAGCCTATGAGTTATCATATATCTAGAGCACATTGAGT
This sequence comes from Allium cepa, assembly GCA_030765085.1. Classification (NCBI taxonomy): domain Eukaryota; kingdom Viridiplantae; phylum Streptophyta; class Magnoliopsida; order Asparagales; family Amaryllidaceae; genus Allium; species Allium cepa. The sequence goes on from CM060935.1 coordinate 70,016,374, forward strand.
GACAGTGAGGAATGTTTGATGTACGCTATGGTTGCTTTGATTATTTTCTTCTATAGTCTATCACTCTAGGGATGTCACTGGAGATAAGTACTGGGGATATGGACACATTGACACCCATCATTCTTAGTTTGTAGTGTATCTTTATGATATTCATAAAGTAGCTTATTATGTTCATTATGTGCCGACTCTTTGGTTGTTGGAACATGTTAGGTATGGTTCGTATACCCTTATTCCATACTACATTGACTTGTATAGTATTTTGAGATTCATTTAGTACTCACTAGACTATTGTTTTTGACCCAAAGTATTATTCTTTGCTTCTTATTATCTTGGGTACCCTTAAATGAATAAACTAGATAGCAGGTCTAGGTGCAACATAGTAACTGTGTAGGGGACGAGCTGGATGGAGCTATCTCATATTATATATAGGGATTTCTATGCTTATTCCGCTGTGCAACACTGCAGAGCCTTGATAGTTTCTACTTATTACCATTTCTGTGAGATAGTTATCTGAGTTTGTTCCCATTTTGTGTATACTCTTTTACTTTATTGTATAGCTATGTGGATCCGTACTCTGATATTTGGTTCATTTAGTTATTATTATCTTTTTTTATATCCATGATGTACATTATATTTTATTCCATGCGCTATAATATATACGACCGATTCTGTGAATTGTTTTCTTTTCTTTTAACCCTTGTTTATTGTCCTACATCTACTTGGAGCCGCAACAACGCACCATTTAGTTATATTCAGTGTCGGTGGTGTAGGAAGGTTATTACATCCATGGCCATGTAAATATCATCATTTATATATAGGTATGTCAAACCATGTACACCATTTATGTTTCATATGCACGTACATACCTATGTGTATAAGATACATATATTATATTATAAAATGTAAATTTAAAATAAATAAAACTTTATTTATAAAATTAAATAACATATTGGTTTTATTTAAAATAAATTTAGATAAGATCTAAATAAACTTAGACTTCATTGGCCCAATAAGATCTAAATGGAAGATTTTTTTTTTGAAATTTATCTAGCCTACTGCGTGCTAACCTAAATCCAACAATGGTATAAGATCCCAATAGCCTATATGGTCTGAATTATTCATGTTAGTGTTAACTAATTAAGCTTACACCCAATTAGCAGGGTGTCTAAAATGGTAGTGTCTAGGCCTAAGTTTGGATAATAATGTACCATGCCCTATACAACTATCAGTCTGGATCGAAAAGTTATGTGGGCCAAAGGTTACCCCCAATAGAAAAGTCCTAATTTGAATTGGGCCTTGAGCTAATTTTCAATTTTGAAAATTAAAATAAAAGGTTTTAAATTTAAAGTTAAATTTAAAATAAGAAATGTATTATAAAATGTTAATATTTGAATTGGGCCTTGAGCTAATTTTCAATTTTGAAAATTAAAATAAAAGGTTTTAAATTTAAAGTTAAATTTAAAATAAGAAATGTATTATAAAATGTTAATATAGTTTTTCAAAATGTTTGAAAACATTATAAAATAAATTTCAATTTTTCTAATATTAATAAGATTAATAAAATTAATTAATTAAATAGTTAAAAATAAATATACATGTATAATATATAAGATATACGTTATATTGTCTAGAACTGTTTAAAACAATGTAAGTATATTTGTATATAATAGCATTTTTGAAATTAATAACATTTGAATAAAATTGTTTAATTAAATTAATTAATCAATAAATACACACACACATATATAAAGTTATATGTATAAATATAAAGGTTATATTATATATATATATTCAACATAAAATATTGTAATTGAATATAATAGGTAATTGAAATTTTAATTAATTAAATAAGATTTAATTAATATAATATTATGCATAAACCTATTATATGTGTTAATTAAATTATAATAGTTATATAATAGTAAATATATAATATGAATATAAAAATTAAAGGTGGAACATTAAGAAACATTAATTAGACTTATGAGATAAATGCATATGTATTATATGTATACCATGATTTCTGATGCGTCCAACACTTAAGTTATGATGGTATTTCATAAGAAATACATTATTTCAAAAGTCGATGTCACTCAATATAATATATTGAAGATTATGAATCCTTAATATAAAGTTGTCCTCTACCATGTATATATATCTCTGTGTGTGTGTGTGTGTATTAACAGATTACTTCATACTCTCTAATTATTGAGCACACTCAAGCTAAACATGTTAATTGTAGTATTATTAATATATATATATCCCCCTATGTGTGTGTATAATAGATAAGATAGATATATGTATTTGTTGAGCAAACTTAAGGTATATATATTATACTTAGGCCATCGCAAAATGGTAGGTACAAATGAATAATATCTTTCGGTTAATTATGCATACTCAAAGTTAAAATGAGATTAGGATAAGAAACCACATGGTAGGAGTTTTATATGATACAATTGATAAAGAGTTATCCATCGTCTATAGGGCTATAACTTGTTTAGAAAACTTAATGTCAGAATCCTAAGACAGACAAGTCCTAACATGCACTAGTGAAGTCGAAAGGCTTCTATGTTTCATCTTAAGGTTTGGAGAAACATAAGAATAGTGGGAGCTTATTAGCAAAATAAAACATAAAGTTTAACCTTAATAATAATATAAAAACATCAATTATGAAATCATCTTAATCTACCAATATAAAATTTGCAGAAAATGTCTACGTAAAAATTGTTTTCTAAAAGTGACAAGCTTACCTGACCCAACTCTATCAATTAGTTAAGAGCGATTAAGATAGGATTGACTTACAAATGTCTTCGGTCATCTATAACCTGTGATCCTAAAGAATAACCCCTTGATGATGCATACCTCGAACTTAGGATTGCTTATGAGAAATGGGTTTTGAACCTAGAGATTGCCAATTTTTTGTGTTGTCTAAGTTGGACAAGCTATTGTAGAGGCAACACGAAAACATGTATGTCCATGGGATATTTGATAATCTCAAGCCCTGTTTGGTGAACAATCATGTTCTGCAAGGTACAAGTTTACGAAGAAGATCTTTAATACCAAAATGACTATATGACAGAAGCTGGATGATTACATTCTAATCTGTGCGGTTAAATCCCCACCATATCCTGCAAAATTCCCGCTACAGTGCATAGCGCTGTTCGACTGCTAAACTATTTCAATTTAGCACAATTAAAAAGTAGATCCACTTTAAGCCTCGTTATTTTCTACTACACCTACTAAATCAAGGCTTTTTAGTACCTACTTTAGAACATAAATGTACAAAGGTTGATTTTGCTAGTTCTCTTTTAAAGTATATCAATAAATTTAAGGTAAAGAGTTAATTTTAAGGCATAAGTGCTCAATACAAGTTAGAAATTTATTGTAGTCATTAAATCTAGTCTGCATAAATCGTGATATTCTTTGGTTTTGTTATATTGGATTAAACAATATTTCTTTTTCCTACATAAATGATGTGATAATGAGAATAAATTAACTTTAAATATTTGGTTTTATTTCCAATGAAGATTTTTACACCTTAGCTATTTTTCGCTATATCCCTACATTGTGTCCGTTATAATTTTTTTGCACCTCTACTATTATAAAACTGCTAAGCGCTTTAACTGCACAGGTTCAATGATAAAGGGCTATATTGACAGCCTTTCATAATTGGACGTAGCGATAAACAATGAGTTACAAGTTTATTTGATCTTTGGTTCTCTTATTCCTCAGTATGAACCGTTCATACTGAATCATAATATAATTAGTTAAGAGTGAATCTCATGGCTCTCCTCAATATGTTGAGGTCAGTGGAGTCCACATCTAAGGATTAAGGGTCCGTGCTTGTAGTAAAGGGTGGTGCATCATTTTCAAAAGGTTCAAAGAAGTGGAAGAAGGTTATCAAGAAGAGTAAGATAACTACTGCAGCAGACAAGGGTGAGCGTCATCAATGTCACAAGAAAGGTTATTAGAAATGGAACTATTCAGAGCACTTGAAGATTGCTGGAGAAAATAGGAGAATAGTTCTACAACTCGGTCAGGTACATTTATGATTCAATTTTTTTTATAATCAATAAATTTTCTTCGGTTTTGGATGAGAGATATGGAACTCGTATTTGTAATTCGTTACAGGGGATTAGGAACTAGCTTCCTGTAGCAAAGGGAGAAATAAGGCTTCAGGTTGCTGATGGATCTATTGTACATGCAACGGTAGTTGGAGACTTTCGTTTGAATTTGTCGAGTGGATTCGTTTTGATATTAGATAATTGCTATTTTTTTAAAGACTTTATTTGTGGAATTATATCGTGTCTAGATTGTTTAAGACTGGTTATACTTTTCACCTTGTTAATAATGTTGCAAACTTTGTTTTAGGTGGTAACTGTGACAACCCGCACTTCTCGACCCTTGAAAATCGACACAAATACGCCTTTGTATAATATACCAACGATCGAGTGCCGGAAAAGACAGATTGCTGAGGGAAAATAAAGAAGATAGAAGAAAGAAGGAACTGAACAATAATAGAATCTCACAATCGTTGCAAAACAAAATACAATAGATAATAACCGATCTTTACACAAAAAGAAACTATATTTGTTTATACATTACATCATCAGAGTATATCACAATCAAAACAATTACTGGACACTTATACTAACTTGTCCTCACATAAGCTGACTATACAGCTTATATTGCACAGCGGAATATACTTCAAGTACGTGTGATACGTCTCGCCATCCAGCTCGTCTCCTGAGCTCCACAACATCCTATCCTGTATTTATAATACTCGGTCTAACCCGAGCATTATAATAAAATAACACCCGAGTCAGTCTGGAAAAACAATATGAGAAAAATACACTCAATTTAATTATTAAAGTTTTCTAAATCCTTTGAAAATCAAAGGTATCTCGTAAGACCACGTCACAAATAAATATGTCGGGTTTTTACCTTACATAACCAAAACATTTCTTATAAAATCCTCTGATATTATAATAATGTCTAGTACAAATACTTAAATCAAATAGCTGAAATTGTTACATTCACTAAATTCCGGCAATATTAGGCTCTACAATCCAAACTGTAAAGGCACGTAGGGAGAATGGATTTCCAACTAATGACTAGGCACAAGGGTACCATTTGCCACGGTATCTGGTCTAGATCAGCATACCGAGGATCCACCCTGATCCTCTACAACACAAGACCGGAGCTACTCCTTACTGTATAGTCCGAATAAGATCATCCCATGGTTGGGATCAGCAACCACCCCCACAGCCGAAATAAAAGGGACATCTAGACAGGGATGACCTTACCCTAATTGGTTGCTAGCCACTTAGCCTTGCTGCATAACCCCTGATTTTCAGTCATTCCCGGTTGATGAGGCTTGAGGATGTGCATTACCTTTTTAGAACATATCTCATTTAGAATGCTCATCGTCCTCCTAACGATGTTCTGAAAGCATTCATCCATACAAGTTCGTTCCGAGCCCGAACGGAACCGCAGACACTCTCCTACCACATCTATTTTAGAGTCACCCTCAGAATTTGTAGCGATTATCCCTTGCACTTCACTGCTCCATCTTCGACTCCAAGCTCTTGTCTTCGTCATGAAAATGTACTCGTTGGATCGAAGTGGTTTTCGGATCTCAAATCCGATCCCGGTCTCTTCGAAACAACATTCGCTATTTCTCGGTAAACTCAACCCTGGTTCATTAGGAAATACACAGATGAAAATAAGATCGGAGATCATCTCCTAACCGTTAGTGGATGAATTTCCTTATAAACGTCTTAGAAGAACGAACAAGTTTATACGTATAACATAACAACTCGAACGATAACTGTAACATATGACTCCCGTACTCCTCCTAGATATTTCCAAAGTCATATTTGGGTCCAGATTTGACAATCGGTTATTTAACTATCAAATAAACAATCAATTCAACCAATTATTTTATTTTCACTGAAAAATTCCAAATCTTATTAGAATTTAATAATTTAAATCACTTTACCCAAAAATACACTTAAAACATTTAAAAATAAAACTACTTAAATTACTTTACTCAAAATAATAGTTATGAAATTCTACAATAAATTTCCAAGTAAAACTTAAGTCACAACTATTTTTAAAATAAAAGTTTTATATAAAATATATATTAGAAAATTTCTTTTATAAACATAATATCAATTTAACTTTTAAAATAATTACTGCTAAAATTAATTTGAATAATATTTACTTTAAAATTCTAAAACAATTAAAAATAATAAATTTCTCTAAAACATTCTTTTAAAACAACTTTAAACTTCCAACTTATATATAAAAATCTCCTTTGAAAATATACTTGGCTTTACAGTGAAATACACTTCCATTTAAGTATTATCCATATAATTCTTTATAAATCCTGCTCGATTTATCCCAATTTAATTTACGTCCCGATCCCGTAAATTTCTTTCAACACTTTAAAAATAAAACCACTTTCATTTTTAAAACACATTCCCATCTCCTTATAATCACTTTCAAAAATATATACTTAAATTATTTACATTAAGGCTATAAAAATTACTTAAATAAAATAATATTTAAGAAATTCTATAAGAGTTTCTGAGTAAAACTTAAACCAAAATTTCCTTTTTAAAATAAAGTTATTATATCAAATATTTATGTTAAAATTCCCTTTTAAAAGTCATAATACTAATTTACCTTTAAAAAATAATTAACTACCATAATTAACTTAAATAAATATTTACTTTCACTTAAAAATAATTAAAATAATAAATTTTCTAAAAACATTCTTACAAAAACATTTTTAAACTTCTAATTTATACTTTGAAAACTTTTCTTTGCAAATATACTAAGTTTTCCAAGAAAAATACACTTTCCAACTTTTTTTAAAAATGAATCACCTTTTTATTTTTAAAATGAATTGCAACTTTTCTTATAAATTCCAATGGAATCCGTACTTCCAAATTTATCTACTAATAAATATTCCACTTCATTTATAAACCCAGTTTACAAATTCCCATTCCTCATTTCCTTTTAAATCACAGTTTCCAACATACTTAATCAATTTCAAACTGATATCCTAGTTTAAATTTCCTTTAAAATTTATTACTCGATTTATCCAATTTCCAATAATTATTTACTAAAGAATTTTCTTTTCATTTCCTTTAAAAAACCAATTCTTTATATTCTATATTTTAAAATACCAAATTATATTCATCCAAGCCATAACATCAAATAACTTAAATTCCAATATAATCTGTCACGGATTATCAAATAAAACATATCACAGTTTTGAAAATAATTTCAATATTTTGAGGAATCCAGTTGGATCCCTCCAACCTGTTTTCCTGCATCCACAGATGTTAGCACAATAAATAAAATACCAAATCCCACTTCGTGGGGGACATCGCGGTATAAAGGGTCATCCGCTATTATGCGGGCGCATAGGGTCTCATCCACTATATAATGTGGGAAATCAATCACTCCAATATATATACTATTATATATAATATCATATCCAGACTAACAACAAAATATCAATGTAAGCAATAAATCAATAATTTAAGTACTCAATTATTTAAATTAACATGTAATCCAGATGTGAGTGAGATTAACTCACCTTCAGTCGGCGTTTTCAATTTTAAATTAAATCGAGCCCGTTCGATTTAATCTAAATTTTTCACTTTCTCAAATTGCCTCCAGATCAGCTGCAACGCGTAGAGCTCGTCGCTACGGTTCCAGCATTTCCTGTTTCGTCCGGTTTCGACCTCGTATGGATGAGATATTAAATTTATAAGTTTGTAATTATAAATTGATATAATTTAATTTTAAATTTTCTTTTAATATACAAACCCAGATCACATCAGGCCGTTCAAAGCGCATAGAAAAATCTTGGCCACCGAAAACATTTTCTCCCTCACACGTACAACGAACAGCAAACCCAACATCTCCTACCCTTCATCCCATGTCGCGGCCTCCCACGGCCATCTCCACTTCGATCAGGACCCACCACATGAAGCGTCAAGCTCCACCTCACCTGCAGCCGATGACCGAAACCCCCATACCTTCGCCAATGCCAAGAAAACTTCCCTTGAACGGTGTATCAACGCTGCCAAAGTCGAGACGATCCACAATGCTATTTTAGATCATGACCGTCCACTTCGTAGAGCTCGACGAGCTATAAGACTTTCCTTTAGGAAGTTTTCGACAATGCCACGTAGATCGTGAGGAACCGAGAGGGAAAGTGCGATGATTTTCGGCCATTAAAGTTATTATGGCGGCTACAAAATATATGCCCTAGGGTTACTGCTTGCATAAATAATTATAAATGTATAAAATATTATTTTTATTATTATTTCTTCCAATTTACATGATTTTCGAACGAACTCCAAATTTGACATGCCGTCTGGCGTTTATAAGGTTTTACCCGCATTCCGATCACATTGGAACGTGTTTCAAAGGCTAATTCAATCATATGTGGAAGATAGTTTTTCGAATCGAGTTTAAATATTAAATTTTCGATTTTAATTTCAACACATTTCTCACTCGTACGAACAAACGGCAACTCCAAACGCTACGAAATTTGAAATTCGACAATAATTAGCTATTATGGATCCAATGGAATTGGTTTCATTGAATTTCGAGACTGTGTCCCAAAAGGCTATTTTAACTCGTCGATTGAATCGAGTGATTTTCAAAATTGTCGAAATCATTTAAAATTTCACTTTTAAAACATTACTAACTAAATTTTAAACCATATAGAATTTATATTCACATTAGAAATCATTCTGATACATTTTAAATCAAAATCTGATTATTTACATTATTACTACACATTACATTCCATTATTAAATTAATATAAAAATTCCAATTTTAACTTATCGACTTTTGATTCCATCCAAAAGTCTAATACTATAATTCAAATACAACTAGAATTTAAATAAATTTTAGAACCCATTTTCATATCCATTTATTCCCAGATTTATAAATTATCTCAATTCTAAACATTAAATTATTATTTATCCAAATCCAATTAAATTGCCATATTTGAAGTTATAACCCATTTTTATTAATTCATCCCAAATCTCCATATTCCAAAATCAGTTTATAAACCAAATTCAACATTTAAAATATACTAAATGTTCAAAATCAATGACAAAAATTTCGGACCGTTACATTCCTCCTCCTTATAAAAATTTCGTCTCCGAAATTTGCCAAGGTAGGAAAATGCTTCCAAGCTCACAAACTTACCCAAAATCCACCTAAATAAAAACTTACATTCATTTCTCAAAACCCTTTAGTTTAATCCAAACCATTATCTTTCATTTTTAAATCAACAACTTCGATTTCTAACATCGTGCCAAAAATCAACTTTTCTAGTTAACTAAAATTTTTAAAACTTTCAAAAATTTTCTAGCACCCAAAATTTTCGAATTTTTTTGACAACATCTCCTATGTACGAAGAGCGTTTTACAATATCACAAATATGATAAAAATATATACATCGACCCACAGGGTCGGAAAACAAAATATATAACATTATATTTTCATTTCTTAATTTATTGCGTGGGCATACCTTATGTTAGTGTTTTTAAGCGAGCGACTTATTTATTATGTATCTACACAACCCAAACTCTATCCAATAGCCTCCTGTATCCGTACTTACTCAGTTTAAACATGTAAGTGCCACATACATGAAGTTTAAAAACATCTCACTTACTCAACTAGTCTAAGATAAAAACTTCACACCCCAAATATCACTTACATACACATAACAATTAAAAGGTTTCAACACTAACTTAATTCCTCTATAAATCCATATTTCATTTATATGCAATCCACTTTATTAAATTTCAATCCATTCCAATTGATTCAAAAACCAATTTTATTTACTTCTTTTAATTCATTTGCTTTGTTTACGACAAAACGACAAATTTCTATGCAAGTTTGCTGTTATTCAAGCAAATAAAAATTACTTAAGCTTATAACCATTTTAAATTAATTCAACCTCAATTTATATTAAATTTATTCCATTCCGAATTATCCACAACCCATACATTCTCATTTTCATTTATTATAAATTTAAATTCTTTCACTTGCGTTTATTTCATTATCCAAACCAGTTTCATTCAAAACCATTTCACAATTTACTTAAGTTATTTCAACTCCATAATAATTCATTTCTTCTTGCGTTAATTCTATTTCCATTTAAGTTTGATTCTCATCCAATCAAATCCCAATCTATTTACTGATTCTAATTCAATTTAGTTTACCACTCAATCTATTATAAATTTTAATTCACCTTCTTAATTCATTCCTGAATTTATTTTATTAATAACATGGCCATTTCAAATTATTTTATAGCCAAACTGGATTTATTTGCCGCTCAAACCATTCTATTTTAATCCAACTTCATTTCATTCGACAATATTTCCACCATATTTAATTTATTTACAATATATATCGAATTCTATTTATAACTCAAGCTTTAATTCCAAATTCCACCATTAACTCGTATTCAACTTCTATTTTACCATATTAGGTTACATTTCAGATTTCATTAACTATTTAGTTATCTAATTAGTTCACTTTCTATTCTTAGGCCCACATTTGATTTTTATTCCATTTACCAAAATATCAAGCAAATTTTACTTTGGGTTTTATTTACTTTTAATTTTTTTCTCTTTTTCATAAGCTATCGAAATTTTATTTATTCCAATATAATTTTTATTTAATTTAGCTTACACTAGATTCATCTTCATACTATTCTTTTGAATTTAGTTGAGTAAGAATTTAATTCAATTAATATCATTTTCAACCTAATTAAATTTCCTTTCAATTTAATTCTTTTCCAATTTAATTCAAGTTCAACTAAATTTTATTTAACCAACTTAAATCCATACCATTTCTTTCACTAATTTAAATAAGAATTCAATTCCATTCAACATTATTTATAGCTCATCTGAATTTGGATTTTAATCCAATCCAAATCCAATTTAAATTTCATTTAACTTAGCTTTAAGTTAAATTCCTATATATCTTATCCAATTTTACTACTCAAGTTAAATCTTAATTCCAGGATTAAAATTTTCATTTTTCCCTCTTAATTAAATCAACTTCACTTTATGCATTCAATACTGATTTATTTTGACTCTTCTCATTATTTCCAAATAGAATTCCTGGAATTCAATTACCCGGTTTTATTTCAAAACCATTTCGAAATCATAAATAACACATACCCTCTTGGTATATCAAATCAAACCTCCAGATTTCAAAACAACTTGGTTTTACCAAAATAATTTCCCTTTTGAAATTTCTAAACAAACTTGTTTATCAAACAAGTCCAAACAAATAATTGTACCAAACTACCCCGGTAGAAATCCATCACTTAGAAACTCGAAAATGAATACTAATGATGTGGCCATCATCATCAGGATTATTTTCCAGCGACAGAAGTGAGTTCAGTGCTTCTTTATTTCCCAAAATTATTTCCCAAAATAATACTCCATTATTTCCAAAATTTCCAAGATTTAAAATTCCTAAACTTTTGTTCAAATTCATTTAAAAACATTTTCCAAAAATTTTGGAATTTAAATTATGGTTTAAAAAAATTTTTGGTTATGTTCCATTGTATTATTTCACACTCACAGAATTCTATTTGGTTATAAATATAAACCATTTCAGATTTTAGATTCTTATTTGATTATAATATTAACAACCAAACATCATATATATAATTTCAGAAAATTATTTCTTTTATATCAAAATATAATTTTGGGTAAAATTATTTCATTTACCCACTTTAAAACAATACTATGTCGGTTTATCTTGTTTAAGAGTTTAGAAACTCATATCGATACGGTTGTACTTCCCGTACCGACCAGAATTCATAAACACTCAACCGATAAATCAACATAATATAAAAACAGTTTTATATTCACTAAAATTATGCGCTCATAACTATTAATACACTCAACTCATTCTAGAGTACTATTGACTCTATTTCTAATGAGTAATCCCCCCCAACCAAAGCTAAGGTTATCGCCAACCTAAGCTCTGATACCACTATGACAACCCGCCCTTCTCAACCCTCGAAAATCGACACAAATATGCCTCTGTATAATATGCCAACAATCGAGTGCCGAAAGAGACAGATTGCTGAGGGAAAAGAAAGAAGATAGAAGAAAGAAGGAACTAAACAATAATAAAGTCTCACAATCGCAGCGAAACAAAATACAATAGATAATAATTGATCTTCATACAAAAAGAAACTATATCTGTTTTGTACATTACATCATCAGAGTATATCACAATCAAAACAATTACTGGACAGTTATATTAACTTGTCCTCACATAAGCCGACTATATAGCTTATACTGCATAGTGGAATATACTTCAAGTACGTGTGATAAGTCTCACCATCCAGCTCATCTCCTGAGCTCCACAGCATCCTATCCTGTATTTATAACACTCGGTCTGACCCGAGCATTATAATAAAATAACACCCGAGTCAGTCTGGAAAACAACGTGAGAAAAATACACTCAATTTATTTATTAAAGTTTTCAAAATCCTTTGAAAATCAAAGGCATCTCGTAAGACCATGCCACAAATAAACATGTCGGGTTTTTACATTACGATAACCAAAACATTTCTTATAAAATCCTCTAATATTATAATAATGTCTAATGTTCGTCGACGGAAATTCTATTGGTTTAGAAAACCGTCGAACGAATTTTGAAATAAAAATTACCGCAAGCGCACGGTGTACGAATGTAACACGCGGCGAATACGGGTCGATCCACAGGGAATTGATGATTTAAATTTTCTATTCAATCAAATTAACCAAAAGCTTGAGAATATTTAAGCTAGAAAAAGAGAAAAACAAACAAAAGAAAATTGATAAAAAATGTGAGAGTTTAAGAACAATTTAGAGATAAATCCACTCTCTAGATCACATAAATCAACAAAATGAAGTTATGATCTCTCTTTTCTTTTCATTAGTGTAATTAGTTGATGTGCTTATCATAAGTATGATATATTTGTGCTATTAACTAGCTCAATATAAACCATCAAACTATAACACAACCACTAATACACTTTTAACTCTCATGAAGTATGACAACAAAATTGAAAGCAAAATCTATTTTAAGCATAGCCTATTAACTATTGTTTAGAAATATAGGCTATCAAATTTCAATTTCAACAATCACTTCTTTGCCATAATCATATTTAGATGAAGAGGCAATTTGTGTTATGTTTGTTTAAGCATAGTCTATTTGTTATGAACAACATAGACTATCAAATTCAAAGCTAAACAACATCATTAAACCACTTCAATCATTCTCATTAAGCACAAAAAGAGAGCATAAACATCAAAATGTTGGATCTACATACTAGAGAGCTTCATTACCCCTAAATTGAAGGGATTAAGCTCTCATATTTGTTATCATATGAACAAATGTAGAAAACAACATTAAACAAGAAGAGAGAAAGAGAGAAAAATGAAAAGAAAAATTATTCTACTTGCATAAAATAAAAGAGATCTATACTAGAACATGAAAGAAAATAAACAAGAAAAGAAAATGAACATGTAATTAAAAGGAAACACTAAATAACATTGCATAAAAAAAAAAGAATTACATAAGAGAAGAAATGGCTAAGTAGCCATGGAAAGAAAGAGAGCTTTGATTTATTTTCTAAACTAAAACTAACTAACTAAAAGCAAGATGGCTACATGAAACATAAGGGGTATATATACAAGTTTTAAAACCCTAATTCACTTTTTGGGGAATGCCCAAAATGCCCCTTAGGAAGTGTGGAGGCCAAGTAATCATTAACATGTCTTAATCCCCCATTAAGTGTACATGAATCCATTTAGTCCAAAAGCATGTGCATTAGCCTTTAATTTGTACATTAATGTAGGTGGGTAGGTGGGGTCCTCCATGTTCTTCACTTTGAATTATTTCCATCTTCATTCCTTTATATCCATTTTGTGCATGCATGTTTCTTCATGAACCCACTAATATGAGAAGCTAAATTCCTACAAAATATTATAGAAATTTCCAATTAAATTCTTTCAAATTAAAATACGCGCACAAATGGCCATTTTGCCCTTATATGAAGATGCATATGTGAAAATTTGGAATTAATATGAATTTTGGTTAAAACAAGTTAAAATACCCAATATGATCATTTATTTAATTTAAATAGAATAAATATGGTGGTAAAAATATGCACATTTACGTGCACATCATCTAAGTACAAATACTTAAATCAAATAGCCAAAATTGTTACATTCATTAAATTCAAGCAATACTAGGCTCTACAATGAAAACCGTAAAAGCACGTAGGGAGAATGGATTTTCAACAAATGACTAGGTATTGGGGTACCACCTGTCACGGTATCTGGTCTAGATTAGCATACCGAGGATCCACCCTGATCCTTTGCAACACAAGACCCGAGCTACCCCTTACGGGATAGTCCGAATAAGATAACCCCACGGTTGGGATCAACGACCACCCATACAGCCGAAATCAAAGGGACATCTAGACAGGGATGACCTTACCCTAATTGGTTGCTAGCCACTTAACCTTGCTGCATAACCCCTAATTTTCAATCATTCACGGTTGATGAGGCTCGAAGCTGTGTGTTACCTTTTTAGGACACATCTCACTTAGAATGCCCATCGTCCTTCTGACGATGTTCTGAAAGCATTCATCCATACAAGTCCGTTCTAGGTCCGAACGGAGCCGAAGGCACTACTCATACTACATCCATTTTGGAATCACCCTCAGGATTAGTAGCGATTAGCCCTTGCACTTCACTGCTCCGCCTTCGACTCCAAGCTCTTGTCTTCATCATGAAAACGTACTCGTTGGATCGAAGTGGTTTTCGGATCTCAAATCCAATCCCGGTCTCTTCGAAACAACGTTCGCTATTTCTCGGTAAACTCAACCCCGGTTCTTTAGGAAATACAAAGACGTAAATAAGATTGGAAATCACCTCCTAACCGTTAGTGGACGTATTTCCTTATAAACGTCCTAGAAGAACGAACAAGTTTATACGTACAGTGTAGCATCTCGAACGGTAGATATACCATACAATTCACGTACTCCTCCTAGATATTTCTAAAGTCACATTTGGGTCCAAATTTGATAGCTGGTTATTTAACTATCAAATAAACAATCAATTCAACCAATTATTTTAATTTCACCGAAAAACTCCTAATATTATTAAATTAGATATTTGATAATTTAAATCACTTTACCCAAAAATATACTTAAAACATTTAAAAATAAAACTACGTAAATCACTTTACTTAAAATAATAGTTATGAAATTCTATAATAAATTTCCAAGTAAAACTTAAGCCATAACTATTTTTAAAATAAAAGTTTTATATAAATTTTAAATATTAGAATATCTCTTTTAGAAACATAATACTAATCTAACTTTTAAAATAATTACTACTAAAATTAGTTTGAATAATATTTACTTTAAAATTCTAAAAGAGTTAAAAATAATAAATTTCTCTAAAACATTCTTATAAAACAACTTTAAACTTCCAACTTATATATAAAAATCTCCTTGGAAAATATACTTTTATTTACAGTGAAGTACACTTCCATTTCAGTATAACCCATATTGTCCTTTATAAATCCTGTTCGATTTATCCCAATTTAATATACGTCCCGATCCTGTAAATTTCTTTCAACACTTTAAAAATAAAACCACTTTTATTTTTAAAACACATTCTCATCTCCTTATAATCATTTTCAAAAATATATACTTAAATTATCTACATTAAGGCTACTAAAATTACTAAATAAAATAATACTTAAGAAATTCTATAAGAGTTTCTGAGCAAAACTTAAACCAAAATTTCCTTTTCAAAATAAAGTTATTATATCAAATATTTATGTTAAAATTCCCTTTTAAAAATCATAATACTAATTTACCTTTAAAAATAATTAACTACCATACCCAACTTAAATAAATATTTACTTTCACTTAAGAATAATTAAAATAATAAATTTTCTAAAAACATTCTGAAAAAACATTTTTAAACTTCTAGTTTATACTTTGAAAGTATATTTCTTTGAAAATATACTTAGTTTTCCAAGAAAAATATACTTTCCAACTTTTTTTAGAAAGAAAATCACCTTTTTATTTTTAAAATGAGTTGCAACTTTTCCTATAAATTCCACCGGAATCTATACATGCAAATTTATCCACTAATAAATATTCCACTTTACTTATAAATCCAATTTACAAATTTCCATTCCTCATTTCCTTTTAAATCACAGTTTCCAACACACTTAATCAATTTCAAACTGATATCCAGGTTTAAATCCCCTTTAAAATTTATTATTCGATTTATCCAATTCCCAATAATTATTTACTAAAGAATTTTCTTTTCATTTCCTTTAAAAACCCAATTCATTCTATTCTATATTTTAAAATACCAAATTATATTCAACCAAACCATAGCATCAAATAACTTAAATTCCAATATAATCTATCATGGATTATCAAATAAAACATATCACAGTTATGAAACTAATTTCAATATTTTGAGCAATCCAGTTGGATCCCTCCAACCTGTTTCCCTGCATCCACAGATATTAGCACAATAAATAAAATACCAAATCCCACTTCGAGGAGGACATCACGGTATAAAGGGTCATCCTCTATTATGCGGGCGCATAGGGTCTCATCCGCTATATAATGCGGGAAATCAATCACGCCGATATATATACTACTATTATATATAATATCATATCTAGACTGATAACAAAATATCAATGCAAGCAATCAATCAATAATTTAAAATTTCAATTATTTAAATTAACAGGTAATCCAGATGTGAGTGATATTAACTCAACTTGAGTCGGCTTTTCAATTTTAAATTAAATCGAGCCCGTTCGATTTAATCTAAAATTTTCACTTGCTCAAATTGCCTCCAGATCTGCTGCAGCGCGTAAAGCTTGTCGCTGTGGCTCCGACATTTCCTGTTTCGTCTGGTTTGGACCACGTATGGATGAGATATTAAATTTATAAATTTGTAATTATAAATTGATATAATTTAAAATTTAAACTTTCTTTTAATATACAAACCAGATCACATCAAGCCGTTCAAAATGCACAAAAAGATCATGGCCACCAAAAACATCTTCTTCCCACGCGCACAAATGAACAGCAAACCCAACGTCTCCTACCCTTCATCCCATGCCGCGGCCCCTCATGACCATCTCCACTTCGATCCGGGCCCACCACACGAAGCGCCAAGCTCCACTTCAGCTGCAGCCGAAGACCAAACCCTCTTACCTTCGCCAATGCGGAGAAAACTTCCCTTGAATGGTGCATCAATGCAGCCAAAATCGAGATGATCCACAACGCTATTTTCAATCACGACCGTCCACTTCGTAGAGCTCGACGAGTTATACGACTTTCCTTTAGGAAGTTTTCGAGAATGCCATGTAGATCATGAGGAACCGAGAGGGAAAGTGCAACGATTCTAGGCTATTAAAGTTACTATGGCGGCTGTGAAATATATGCCTTGGGTTACTACTTGCAAACATAATTATAAATGTATAAAATATTATTATTATTATTTCTTCCAATTTACATGATTTTCGAATGAACTCCAAATTAGACATGTCGCCTGGCATTTATAAGGTTTTACCCGCATTCCGAACACAATGGAGCATGCTTTGGAGGCTAATTCAATTATATGTGGAAGATAGCTTTTTGAATCGAGTTTAAATATTAAATTTTCGATTTTAATTTCAATGCGTTTCTCACCCGTACGAACAAATGACAACTCCAAACGCTATGGAATTTGAAATTCGACAATAATTAACTACTACGGATCCAATGTAACTAGTTTCGTCGATTCTGAGACTGTGCCTCGAAAGGCTATTTTAACTGGTCGATTGAATCGAGCGATTTTCAAAATCATCGAAATCATTTAAAATTTCACTTTTAAAACTTTACTAACTAAATTATAAACCATATAGAATTTATATTCACATTAGAAATCATTTTGATTCATTTTAAATCAGAATCTGATTATTTATATTATTACTACACATTAAATTCCATTATTAAATTAATATACAAATTCCAATTTTAACTTATCGACTTTTGATTCCATCCAAAAGTATAATACTATAATTCAAATCTAACTAGACTTTAAATAAAATTTAGAACCCATTTTCATATCCATTTATTCCCTGATTTACAAATTATCTCAATTCTAAACATTAAATTATTATTTATCCAATCCAATTAAATTGCCATATTTGAAATTATAACCCATTTTTATTAATTCATCCCAAATATCCATATTTCAAAATCAGTTTATAATCCAAATTCAACATTTAAAATAAATTTAATGTTCAAAATCAACGACCAAATTTTTGGGTCGTTACAGTAACAAATTCCGTGATGGTATTAGAAAATGACATTCATGTGATCAATACAAATTATGTCTTAGTTCCTTGAATATCAATCTAAATAATAATTATCTTTAGCATTGTAGGTTTGGTCATATAAATGAGAAACGTAGGCATAAACTGAAGTTGAAGGTTTTTTTCTGCCACTTGATTTACATCATTTGAAACGTGTGAGTCGTTTCTCAAAAGAAGAATGACTAAGAACCTTTTTCAGTGGGAGCAATGAAAGAGTTGATGAACTCTTGGGTCTCGTACATAGTGATGTATGTGGCCCGATGCCTATAATCACAAAGGATAATGGTTCTTACTTTGAAACTTTCACATATGATTTCTTGAGACTAGGATATGTGTATCCTATGAAGAACAAATCTGATGTCGATGAGAAATTTATTAGAAATAAGAATGAGGTAGAAAACTAGATGAACCGTAAGATTAAGATTCTTCGACTCAATCGAGTAGGTGGGTATGTTGGACAAAAATTCCAACAATATTTAAAAGATAATGGAATTATCTCTCAGGATACTCCATCTTATACTCTGCAATACAATGGTGTATCAGAATACTCCACCTTATACTCTGCAATACAATGGTGTATCAGAGTGAAATAATCGAACCCTATGAGAAATGGTTCCTTCCATGATGAGTAAGGCTGAGTTAGCTATGCCATAATGAGGATATGCATTGGAAACCGCAGCGCATATGTTGAACTCGTTATCGACTAAATCTGTCCCTAAAGCACCATATAAGATATGGTGTCGGAAGAAACTCCAGCTCAAGTATTTGAAGGTGTGGGATTGTCCGACCTTCGTTAAGAACGTTGGTCTAAAAAAAATTGAGGCAAGATCGGTATTGTGTAAATTTAAGGATATCCTAAAAACTCGATGGGATATATATTTTATAGTATCGATGAAAAAATGGTCATTGTTTCTTGACATGCTATCTTTTAAAAAAACTAATTTCTATCAATAGAAATTGACTGCGAGCTTGTAGACTTGGCTGAAATCCAAGAAGTTAACATTGAGGCTAAATTAGTGAGAGAACTACGTTCTCTCATAAACAAAATAAGAAACCTATTAGAAGGTCTAGTAAGAAATTTCATGCTCTAGAGATATAATACTGTTTTCTTATGGATAGCGAGAAGTAGGAATGTGTTTTAGATGAAAGCACTCATTTGTCATTCTAATATGCATGGCAGAGTAAAGACTTTAGACATTGGCTTGGAGCGATGGAATCTGGATGGATTCCATGTATGAAAACAAAGTGTTGACTTTGTATGGCATACCCGAAGGGATAAATCCATCGGGTTCAAATGGATTTTTAAGAAACAACTAAATGCATATGGATAAGTAGAGACTTATAAGTCTAGACTAGCTACAAAAGGACTCCGTCAAATTTAAGGTGTTGATTATGACGAGACCTTTTAGCCCGTATTCCTGCTTAAGTCCATTCGGATTATGCTGGCCATTGCTGCATTCTATGACTACAAAATATGGCAAATGAATGTAAAGATGGTGTTTCTAAATGGTGATTTAAAGGTGACCGTCTACATGTGATAGCCCGAGGGTTTTGTGGTCAGTAGAAGTGAGGGCAAGGCTTGAATTTTTTAAAGTCCATTTGTGGACTTCAATAAGCTTGAAGAAGTTGGAATAAGTGTTTTGATAAATTAATTAAATAGTTTGGTTTTTGTCAAAACATAGGGGAAGATGTGTATACCCAAAGGAATAAGGCACCACTATTATATTCTTGGACCTATACATTGATGTTCTTTTGATAGTTAGCAATAGTGTCTCATCATTGCAATCAGTAAAAGCATGGATTTCCAAAATCTTCTCCATGAACGGTTTAGGAGAAGTAGCTTTATACTGGGTATAAGATCTATTTAGATAGATCTAAAAGGTTGTTGGGATTGTTCCAAACCTTGTACATGGATACCATACTGAAAAGGTTCAATATGGAGAATTTCAAGTGTGGAAATGTTCCAATGCAATCTGGTATCATCCTTTCTAAAAAGGGCGCTCCTTATATTGATGAGGAGAAAGAGCATATGAAGAGGATTCCATATGCTTCAGCCATAGGTTCCATAAGGTACGCTATGTTATGTACTAGACTGGATGTGGCGTATGCATTAGAATGCATAAGCTGATACTAGTCTAATCTTAGAGAAAAGCATTGGACAACTGTAAAATATATAGTGAAGTATTTAAGAAATTCTCGGGATTTATTCCTAATATATGGGGATGAAGACCACCTTATAAAGGTGCATGCCGTCTCTAGGTTTTATAATGAGATCGATGATAGTAAGTCAGTAATGGGTTATTTTTTTACACTTAACAGTGAGGCTGTCATCTGGAAGAGTTCTTAACTAGAAACGATAGATTATACCATGATGGAAGCCAAGTTCATCGCCCAAGTAATAAAAGGTGTTTTCTTTCTGTTATATGCTTATTATAATATGCTATAATATGTTATAATTAGTTAATTATTAATTTAAGTATATTTAATTGAAAATTCATAAATGGTGTGTTTGTGATAGTAATTACAAATAGTTGTAATCATGACTATTTTTCACAATATAATAAACACATCATTTTACATATTCCTAGTGAAGATTTATCAAGAAAAAATATTAATGCATCCGCTGAGACTAGAGTATGTAACATTCTTCAAATTTTAGGCAACGTATTACTCATGACTATCGGGGGAATCTAAGGGTTACATGCTGATAGTTATCGAATAACCGTGGAATAACTCGTTCGGTAGTTTTATGTCAGTCAATATAAATAAGGTCAAACCAAAATATCGATGTAACAATATTACACAGTTTTTTTAACTTAGGAATGCCGTCGGTCTTCAATATAAAAACTCTGCGTTCATTATAGTCATGGCACAACGTCCATCAAATGAATATATGTAA
Source organism: Allium cepa (assembly GCA_030765085.1). Taxonomy (NCBI): domain Eukaryota; kingdom Viridiplantae; phylum Streptophyta; class Magnoliopsida; order Asparagales; family Amaryllidaceae; genus Allium; species Allium cepa. Next base: position 70,037,739 of record CM060935.1, read on the forward strand.
TGACCCAGAATTTTGGTTATTTAAAATTGGCATATTTAATATTAAACATTTAAAAGTTAATTTGTAGATTTAATTACTTGAATTTCAAATTTTTATGCTTTATTGGATAATTTAAACTGTTGAATTTAATAACTGAAAATAGTTTAAATAATTAAAATCTTGGATTTTTAGTTAGATAAAAATAATTTCAGGGCTTATTTAATTTCTATTAATAAGAATGAAGATAATAAAACTTTTAAAATTGATTCAAAAGTGATTCACTTGATTTTGAAAATATCTCATTTTAATTAACGTGTGAAAATAGCCTTTAGGGGAACAATCTCGAAATTCAACAAAACCTATTCCATTAGATACGTAATAGTGTATTATTACAGGATTTCAAATTTCATAGTATTTGGATTTACCGTTTGATCATACGGAATATAAATGCGTCGAAATTAATATCGGAAATTTAATGTAATACTTGGACTCAAAATGATTTCTTCTCCATACCGTTGAATTTGACCTAAAAAATTATTCCATTGCATTCAGAATAGGGGTATAACATTAGGAATGCAAAGCGATATGCCTCGATCGGGGTTCGAATAAAATATCTAGATATTTTGAAATTCTAAATAATACATTTTTAATCGATTTGACTACGTAGCCTTTTTCTTTTCTTTTCACCCAACCTACAATTCTCTAATCGACTTCAATTTATTTTCTTCCATATCCCCTCCTTTCCCTTTTCTTATCATTTCAAAACAGAAAAGAAATAATAAAAGTATTTTGAAAAATCAAAATAAATCATAGCAAAATCTATAAATTGCAAACTAGTTATCTCTAGAATCCTAAGAGTCGAGCTTCATTTGAATACATGTTTGGATGAGTGCGATCGACGTTAGGGGTTCGACAGTTTTATGATGGAGCTAGGGTTGTGGTTTGTGGCGAATGGAGGAAGGGTTGAGCACATTGAAGGTCATATTTGGATTCATTGTGGAAAATCACATCTTCGGTTGAAGTTTGGAGTATCGAATCGCCTTGGTGGCGATCGCTCACTACTATAGTGAAGGGAAATGTACCAGGTCACGTTTTTTCAAGGGTCATGGCATTGATTCGTGATGTCGCCTTGGTGGATATCGAGTAGCGGGGCGCAACGACGAAGACGAAATTGAAAATCGTCAAGTTCTTGGCCGTATTAGTGATATTCATGCATGCGTGAGTTAGAGATGATGCGTAGGTGAATAGATTTGGGAAGAAAGGATTGGAGCAGAGGGTATAATGGTAACTTATATAAAAGTTGTTTTTAATTATATTTAAATCGATGAACTAAAAATTTAACAACTCTCCTATACGAGGTCGAATCAAGGCATGGAGTTTTGCGTTATGCTTGTATCAGGGAAACTTCGCAATGAAACTGATTCGGACGAATATGGAGACAATTGAATTTTGTGCTAAAATTGGACATCGTCCGGTTTAGTTTAAAACTAGAACGCCTCTGTGATAACAGAAAATAAATGTGAGTAAATCTCACTCATTTGGATCACTGGCTTTAATATAAAATGTGAAAAATTATTATTTTGGCAGATTGGATGAATTGATAAATAATTATTATTATCAGTTGAATATTATATTATATATATTAGTAGTTGGGTATATTCCTACTAATTGGAGCTGATGAGAAACTATGTGCCCCGCATAATAGCGGATGACCTTATATTACCGTGATATCCTGCCAAGAAGCGGGATTGGTATTTTATGTTATATAACATCTGTGGTTGTAGGGAAACAGGTTGGAGGGATCCAACTGGATTCCTCAAAATTATTGATTTTAATTTCATATATAGTAATATATGCTGTTTTGAATAATCTGTGATAGATTTTGATATGATCTAAATTTATTGGATGTAATAGTAGCACCGGCCTTAATTTTGGTATTTTAAATACCATAAATAATATTTTGAATTTAAATAGGAAATTCAAAGGCGATTTTGGAAAGGAAATAATATACTGGATTTTGGGTTAATTTAAATGAGATTGATTTGGGTAAAATAAATGATTGAATTTTTGGATATTTATTTAGCTATATCATAAAATGGTTTTAAACAGAGAATTTTAAATTGAAGATTTTTAAACAAATGGATTTTAAATAAGATTCTTAAAAGAATGTGAAATGGAAGACGAAATCGAGGTTTGATTAGTTTTGGAATATAGTTTGGGTTATTTAAGAAATAGATTAATAAACGGAATTTTAACTAGAAATCGATTTATAGATGAATTTAAGTGATATGAAACCATTGTAAACTGGAAATGAGATTATGAAATTTATAAACAATGTTTATAAATAAAGTGAAATGATCATCAATTGAAAATTTTGGAAAAATACATTCACGGTGAGAATTTATAATGAGATAGGGTAATTGGTTTAAACGAAATGGCAGATTCTATTTTTGGAATGTGGAAAAGGTTAAGAAATTGGGAATGTGGTCGATGTGTTAGGAATCGAGAGGGATTTATAAACTGAAATAGGTTATATTGAAATTTTAAAAATATATGTTTATCGAGAAGTTACGTTTGTTTTAAAAACAGGATTTTTAATTATTAAACTATGTAATTTAAAACTGTTTTAGCATTGAAATATTTCAGGGAGTTAGTCATTTAAGTATATTAATTTGTTAAAATGAATTCCGAGCATAAATAAGTTTTGTAAATCGATTAGAAATTTTATAAATAAATTATAATTAGTTATTGATGTTGATTTTAAAAGTGCTTTGATATTTTAAATAATTATTTAACCATGTTTTGAAATTTATTATTACATATTGTTTGAAGGTTAGTGATTACTATTTAATTAAAAAAATTCTCGAGATTTGCAAACTGGATTTTATTTAATGGATGTGATTTTATAAGAGAAATGCTTATAGTGGAATTGGAGAACTTAAGGAAATTTGAGAAAGGCCGAATTGTTTAGTTACGAGAACTTCGAAAATAAATCTGAATTCGTTAAAGAGTTAAAATCGTTAGTTGGATTATGAATAGTAAAATCAATAAATTTTAGAAATGGTAAAGGGAATTAAAAAAATTCTGAAGATATATGAGTTATGTTTGGAATATTCTCTAAGTATGGTATTAGAAATGATTCTGGGAAATAAATATATAATATCTTCCCTAATTATTGGAATTAAAGGGTTTGAGATATTTTTGCGACAAAATGATATATATAGAAATATTGTTCTAAGTACTGAACTACCAAATTAGAAATTTGAAATATTTCTAAGTGTTGATATGGTTTGGAAATATCCTGTTATGGATATATGTATTCAGAAGTGTTTTCAAATATTGAAATAATAAAAGAGATTAAATGTATAGCTTTGTAAAGATATTTTGAAATAAATGTTTTGAAAGATTTATAATATGGGCCTAGTGACGGCTTATGTGTGTGATTTGAAAGTTAAATAATCGACAATCAAATTTGGCCAATTTCGTTGATCGTTACGAAGAGACTGAGATAAGATTTAATTATCCGAAAACTACTTCGATCCAATTTAAGCGTTACGAATTGTGATATAGTAAAGCTAATGAAGATGATGATTTTGGAGATTCGGTTTGTTCAGACCCAGAACAACTTGTATGGATGAATGCTATCAGTTGCATTGTGGTTCTAGAAGGCGGTGTTAGCATTCCAAGTAGGGTATATATTAAAATTATGGATATGGTTGTGCATGGAAAAGAGAGCGCTCGATAGGGTGGGGGACACCTAGGGTGATAATATATTCGGTACTATCAAGCAATGGGTAGGCCGGTCCTGTGTTGGCAGGGATCGTTAGGTACGATCTCGGTACATTTTTCTAGAGATGTAAAGTGGCGAGCGGTACCCCAATAACCCTGTCATTGTATGGAAACCAATATCCACTACGAGCCTATACGGTCTTAGATGTGCCCAACTATGCTGTAATGTGAGATGCAAGCATTTCAGCTATTTTATAGTTTATTTTCTATAGACACTATTATAATATCAGATGATTTTGATATAAAATGTTTTGGTTATCGTAAGGTAAAAACCTGTTGTATTTACGTGTGGCGTGGTCTTTCGAGATACATTTGTTTTCAAAGGATTTTGATAACAGTAATAAATTCAAATTGAGTGTGCTTTCTCACTTTGGTTTTCCAGACCGACTCGGGTGATATTATGTTATAACGCTATGGTCAGACCAAGTATTACCGATTCAGGTTAAGATGCTATGGAGCTTAAGAGATGAGATAGAGGATTTCAAGCGTATTACACGTACTTGATTATTTCCACTGTGTGTGTTAAACTGCATATTCTATACTTATGAGGACAAGTTATTATAATTGTCCAGATTTTCTATTTTGACTGTTGTACTTTGATGATTGTATGTATATTGACAGTTACAGTTTCTTTTTGTATAAAGATATGTATTTATCTATTATATATTGTTCCGCTGCAATTATGAGATTCTGTGTTATTGTTTCTATTTTCTTCTTATCTTGCTTATTCTTCTTTCCCCTAACAATCATGTTTTTCGGCATTCGATTTCTCGACATGTAATACAGTGGACATAATAGTATCAATTTTCGAGGGCCGATAACCTCGGTTTATTGCAGTGGTATCAGAGCTGAAGGTTAAGCGAGAACCTTGGCTTTGGTGGGGTAACTCATTAGAGATAGGGACAGTAGCACCCTAGAATGAGTTTGAGTGTGTGTGTGTATGAGTGTGTAATTGCAGTGATATAAAATTATTTTATATTGTGTTGGTAGGTTTGTTGAGTGGCTTATGGGTTCCGGTCAATATGAGTAATTAACGTTATTGATAGGGATCTCTAAACATTTGAACATAACAATTCGATATGATATTGTTTTGAAATTAGGTAAATGAAATAATTTTACCTTGATTATTTTATATGTCAAGGAATAATTTTTCAGAGATTATTAATATATGGTGGGATTGGTTGTTAGGAAATGATAATGTTAGATTATCATCATTTGTTGATTGTTGTTTGTGATCGAATTAAGGGTAATACTATAATGAAAAGAACATTATCCATTAAGAAGTGATTTTATATAACTAAAATGAGACCATATATAGCTTATACATGTGGTTTATAATTGAGAGGAAATGAAATTCCTAAAGTATATTATAATATGGTTTATAAAAATGATTTATAAAGGATTAAAAGCTGGAAATTTAGGAATTTTAAACCCGTTGGTTTTGGGAATTATCTTTCAAAGTTTCAAAAAATAATAGTAGCATAATTGGGAAAATACATTTGAATGGAAATATTTTAAGAAGGGATTTTTATAAGGAATAAAAGCATTGAACTCACTTAGGTCGTTGGAAAATAATTTTGACGATGACTGCAGTATCATCGACACTCATTTTCGAGTTTCTAAGAGGGAAATTGCTACCATTGGAGTATTATTTTGGTAAAAACTAGTTTTTATTTTTAAATTCAAAAGAATGATTTGATGTACCAAGGGAATTTTTTATATATGTTTCAAAATTATTTGAAAGAAATAAAAATAAGGTGTTTGAACACTGGGAATTTTCAATTAAGTGTTATTGAAAATATGATATATAAGTTTGATAACTTATAAAATTTGGAAATTAGCAAGTTAAAGCAATGTTTTAAATTGTAGAATGTGAATGCAGAAAAGTAAAATTTTTGAAAATTTAACTGTGGAATGGAAGTTAACTTAAATTAAGTTAAATAAAGCAGAATTTAAGAACTTAGCATGAGTTGGGCTAAATAAAACGATGTTTGGGGAATGACTTAAGGAATAAACTAATTTAATAAATTAGCGAGTTTAATATAATTTTGGAATGGTTGAAATATTGAAATTCAACAATGGAATTGAGTGAAATAAAACTGGATTTGATATAAAATGGGTATAGACTTAAGTTGTATAAAATGTTTTAAAATGAACTTACGTAAACAAAATTCTATAGAATGATGTTTAAGTGATAATAGTATTATGGAATATACTATGTAAAAAGGTGAATATACTAAGTAAATAAGGGATGTGAATAATGGATTGTGAATAATTAATTGTAAATGAAATGATGGTAAATAAAAGGAATTTGGTATAGCTAAGAATCAATCCAAACAAATACGTAAGTTATACGTACATTATTTTATTCGCCTGACGGTTTGATTCAGATTCGAGCATAGAATTTCGAGATAATTTATATGGATCTGAGTTAAGATTTTTCATTCGATTTTCGATAGAAAACATGGGATAGGGATTTTTGGTTGATTATGTAATTCTCTATCATAGTATATGGCTATGCAAGGAGAATAACAGTTTCTGATCAGGGAACCAGATCTAAGTCCGCATTAGAGAGTCGTATGAACGATACTAGTTTGGAAGTGAAATTATGTGATCGAGTGAGCGACCATATTTGATATTGCGTTTGGGGTGTTATATGTACATTGTACGGGCTTATGTAAAGCACACACTGGAAATTGAAATGCAGAATAGTATGTTTATGAATTATCTGATTGGAACTTGTTGGTAAATAAGATGCAGGTATTTTAAAAGCAAGAGTAAATTTGATGCCTTTTATTTCATAAGTAAAATTGGATTGCCCGACAAAAAGGTACATGTTTAAATTGTTATTTGAATTTGAGGATTTTATGATTAAGCCACTTGGACTTTGTTTTCTTTTGCTGATTTGGGCCCGTAGTGCCGATTTGTAGTTGTTCCGATCTAGCCACGCAAAGGAGATGCTGGCGAAATTTTTCGAAAATTTAAGATGTTAGAAAATTTTTAATAACTAAAATTTGATTTTTGAGTTATAACCTAAAATGAGAATATGAATAATATTATTTGGAATCTATGGATGAATTTGGAAAGCAAAGGTAATAACAAGGTTTCAACAAATTGATTTCGGGAAGTTAATTCAACTAATTTGTTTTAGAAAAAGAATGGGTTTGGGCATTTTTCTTACCTTGGCAATTTCGAGGATGAAATTCTTTTAAGGGGGAAGAATGTAACGACCCAGAGTTTTGGTTATTTGAAATTGGAATATTTAAATGATTTTAAACATTTGAAAGTTAATTTTATAGATTTAATAACTTGAATTTCAAATTTTTATGATTTATTGGATAGTTTAAATTGTTGAATTTAATAATTGAAATCTTGGATTTTAGTTAGATAAAAATTATCTCAAGGCTTATTTATTATCTACTAAGAAGAATGAAGATAATAAAACTTTTAAGTTGATTCAAAGGCGATTTACTCGATTTTGACAATATCTCGTTTTAATCAACGAGTGCAAATAGCCTTACGGGACATAGTCTCAAAATTCGGAGAAACTAGTTCCATTAGATCCGTAATAGTGTATTATTACAGGATTTCAAATTTCGTAGTGGTTGGATTTACCGTTTGATCGTAAGGGATAGAAATGCATCGAAATTAATATTAGAAACTTAATATATTACTTGGGTTCAAAAAGCCATCTTCTCCATACGATCGAATTTGGCTTTGAAACATGTTCCGTTGCGTTCGGAATATGGGTATAACATTAGAAACACCAGGTGGCATGCCTTGATCGGGGTTCGAATAAAATATCTACATATATTGAAATTCTAGATAACATATTTTAATCGATTTGACTACGCAACCTTTTTCTTTTCTTTTCAGCCAACCTACAAGCCCACATTTCTCTGATTGACTTCAATTTATTTTCTTCCGTATCCTCTCCTTTCCCCCTTCTTATCATTTTAAAGAAGAGAAAAAAAATAACAAAAACGAGTTTTGAAAAATCAAAATAAATCATAGAAAATCTATAAATTGCAAACTAGTTATCTTTGGAATCCTGAAGAGTAGAGCTTCGTTCTAATATATGTTTGGATGAGTGCGATCGACATTGGGGGTTCGACAGTTTTATGACGGAGCTAGGGTTAGGGTTTGTGGTGAATGGAGGAAGGATTGGGCACATTGAAGGTCATATTTGAATTCGTTGTGGAAAATCGCATCTCCGGTTGAAGTTTGGAGTATCGAATCACCTTGGTGGGGATCGCTCGCTGCTACAGTGAAGGGAAATACACCAGGTCGTGTTTTTTTCAAGGGTCATGGCATTGATTCGTGATGTCGGCTGAGTGGAGATCGAGCAGTGGAGCGCAACGACGAAGACGAAATTGAGAAACATGTTAGAGGGATCTAACTAGATTCCTCAAAATTATTTATTTTAATTTCATATATAGTGATACATGGTGTGTTTTGAATAATCTGTGATAGATCTTGATGTGATCTTAATCTAATGGATGTTATAGTAGCATGGACCTTAATTTTGGTATTTTAAATACCATAAATAATATTTTGAATTTAAATAGGAAATTCAAAGGAGATTTTGGAAATGAAATAATATATTGGATTTTGGGTTAATTTAAAAGGGATTGATTTGGATAAAATAAATGATTGAGTTTTTGGATATTTAATTAGCTATTTCATAAAATGGTTTTAAATAGAGAATATTAAATTGAAGATTTTTAAACAAATGGATTTCAAATAAGATTCTTAAAAAAAATATGAAATGGAAGACAAAGTCGAGGTTTGATTGGTTTTGGAATATAGCTTGAGCTATTTAAGAAATAGATTTATAAATGAAATTTTAGCTAGAAATCAATTTATAAATGGATATAAGTGATATGAAACCATTGTAAACTGGAAATGAGATTATGAAATTTATAAACAATGTTTATAAATAAAGTGAAATGATTATCAATTGAAAAATTTGGAAATATAAATTCACTGTGAGAATTTATAATAAGATAGGGTAATCGGTTTAAAAAGAAATGGTAGATTCTATTTTTGGAATGTGAAAAAGGTTATAAAACTGGGAATGTGGTCGATGTGTTAGGAATCGAGAGTGATTTATAAATTGAAATTGGTTATATTGAAATTTTAAAAATATATTTTTATCGAGAAGTTTGGTTTGTTTTAAAAAGAGGATTTTTAATTATTAAACAATGTAATTTAAAACTATTTTAGCATTAAAATATTTTAGGAAGTTAGTTATTTAAGCATATTAATTTGTTAAAATGAAATCCAAGCATAAATAAGTTCTGTAAATCGATTAGAAATTTTATAAATGAATTAGAATTAGTTATTAATGTTTATTCTAAAAGTGCTTTGATATTTTAAATGATTATTTAACCATGATCATTATATATAGTTTGAAGGTTTGTGATTACAATTTAATTATAAATGTTCTCGGGGTTTGTGAACTTGGTTATATTTAATGGATGTGATTTTATATGAGAAATTATCATAATGGAATTGAGGAACTTAAGGAAATTTGAGAAAGGAGATTTCCAAACAGTTTAAATACGCGAACTTCAAAAATGAATCTGAATTCATTAAAGAGTAATAAATCGTTAGTTGTAAATAGGTATAGTCGATAATTTTTGGAAATGGTAAAGGGAATTGAAATTTTTTTTGGATATTTATGAGTTAAGTGTGGAATATTCTTTAAGTATGGATATTAGAAATAATTTTGGGAAATAAACTTATAATATTTTCCTTAAGTATTGGAATTAAAGGGTTTGAGATATTTTTGCAACAAAATGATTTATATGGAAATATTGTTCTAAGTAATGAACTACAAAATTGGAAATTTGAAATATTTCTAAGTACTGATATGGTTTAGAAACATCCTATTATGGATATAGGTATTCGAAATGTTTTTAAGTATTGAAAGAGATTGAATGTATAGCTTTGTGAAGATATTTTGAAATAAATGTTTTGAAAGATTTATAATATGAGCATAGTGAAGGCTTATGTGTGTAATTTGATAGTTAAATAACCAACTATAAAATCTGGTCAATTTCGTTGATCGTTTCGAAGGGACCAGGATCATGTTTAATTATCTGAAAACCACTTCGATCTGATTTAAGCGTTACGAATTGTGATATAGTGAAGCTAATGAAGACAGTGATTTTGGAGATTCGGTTTGTTCAGACCCAGAACAACTTGTAAGGATGAATGCTATCATTTGCATCGTGATTCTAGAAGGCGGTGTTAGCATTCCAAGTAGGAATGCTATTCTAAAGGTAAAATGTAGCCCCAAGCCTTATCAACCGGGAATAACTAAAACATGGGAGATGCAACAGGGCTATGTGGGTCGCACCCAAGTAGGGTATGTTATCACTTTTCTAGATACCCTCGGATACATTAAAATTATGGATATGGCTGTGCGTGGAAAAGAGAGTGCTCGATAGGGCGGGAACACCCGGGATGATAACATATTCAATACCATCAAGCAAGTGGTAGGCCAGTCCTGTGTTGGCAAGGATCGTTAGGTACGATCTCGATACATTTTTCCAGAGATGTAATGTGACGGGCGGTACCCCAGTAGCCCTTTCATTGTATGGAATCCAATATCCACTACGAGCCTGTATGGTCTTAGATGTGCCCAACTATGTTGAAACATGAGATGCAAGTATTTCAGCTATTTTATAGTTTATTTTCTATAGACACTATTATAATATCAAATGATTTTGATATAAATGTTATGGTTATCATAAGGTAAAAACTCGTCGTATTTATGTATGGCGTGGTCTTACGAGATACCTTTGTTTTCAAAGGATTTTGATAACAGTGATAAATTCAAATTAAGTGTGTTTTTCTCACTCTAGTTTTCCAGTCTGACTCGGGTGATATTTTATTATAATGCTTGAGTCAGAATGACTATTACAGATTCACGTTAGGATGCTCTAGAGCTCAAGAGATGAGCTCTAGGGTTTCAGGTGTATTACATGTACTTGATTTTTTGTGTTGTGTGTGTGTATTAAATTGTATATTCAGTACTTGTGAGGATAAGTTATTATAACTGTCCAAATTTGCTATTTTGATTGTTGTACTCTGATGATTGTATGTATGTTAAAAGTTACAGTTTCTTTCTGTATAAAGATCTGTATTTATCTATTATATATTGTTCGCTGCGATTGTGAGAGTTTGTATTATTGTTTCTGTTTTCTTCTTATCTGCTTTCTTCTTCTTTCCTCTAACATTCGGGTTTTCCGGCATTCGATTACTTGACATGTAATACAGTGGACGTATTATTGTCGATTTTCGAGGGTTGAAATCCCCGATTAGTTACAATATAGTTAGCTCAAGTGGAAGTATTGGAAGTGAAACTCTATTCAAGAGAGGATTCGTCTCCTTAGATATATATGGTAAGTATCATGGTCAACTGAAGTTAATTCAGAATCAAAATTTCCAACGAGGGTATTTCAGTTAATAATTGTTGTTATTGAACCAAAGACTTTGTGTTTAGACTATAAAGTTGAATATAGAGAAAATTGGAATTTTAATCATTATCAAATTCTGTAAGTCCTAATGTGATATAGTCTTGGCAAAGAGAATCGGCGTAAATAATTGTCACAACCAGGTAATGCTTAAACAAGTTGATTTGGATTTTACCGAAGCCAAGTTATAAATTTTGCCATAATGTCACACTGCCTACAAAATGACAAACGAATGTTAATATTCAGATTGTTAGATAATAATTGCCAACCAAATTTTTACTTAAGAGTCATACATCCAAAATGTTTAATACTTCTATTAACACCCGACTTAATTAATATTAGATAATATATTTTTAATAGTTATAAATACACTAATCAATATACGATATCGATACACATTTGAGTTGGATTTAAACGTGTTAATTATTGATCGAACTTGAAGCAACTTTGAGGCCCACCGAGGGGATTGTTGTAGCAATAGCCTAGGGAGGTCGATCATACGATTTCTAAGGAGGAATGGAATTTTGAATTCAAAGAGATGAATTTGTATGAGAGAAAGGTGGATTTAGATCCTCCTTTTACTCCTTAGATCTCCATTATATATTCATCTCTCCTCCTTTTTCATTTTTTTTAAAAACTCTTTGGCTCTTTCTAACCAGCAAAGGCTGGCCACTCCCCCTTCTCTATTCTCAAATTTCAAGCTCCAAACACTTAATCAAATATTATTTAAGGATTGATGGTAGCCGCATTTAGGACGGTGGCACTTTCTGGATTCTGAAATCATTTCAAGGAGTTTTGATTATTCGGTTCAAGAAGTGTACTATTTAGGCATTAGGTGAAAGGTAAAATTTTCTTTTTACAATGATATATCAATGTATATAATGTTATTATATGATATATGTGTTTAGGTACCAGTTGAATATATCACGGATCTGTATGATGTTGTGCTGTCTTCATCAGATAGATTTTATATATGTGTTTGTGTATTTTTCAAAAATAATAATATTAAATGATTTAAAGTAAAACTAATTTATAATAAATCTTACTAAGTAAAATATGTTTTACATTAATATGTTTACACATTTGTGCATTTATAGTTTCAAAAAAAGATTATATACATACGCACATAAATAATTTTATATTTGGATATAATATTGTATTTTATTTAAACTAAATGTTACATCTAAATATTTATAAATATACGTTATAAATTATATAAAATATGTTTGTATGAATATTTGATATAATACATACATGTATTATTTTCGAATTAAACAATTATTATTGTTTATAGATTTTCCATACAATAATCAAACAAAAAAAATTCATTGTTGATAAAAAAGTAAAACCCAGAAGGGGGTTTTTTTATGGCCATAAAAATATTAATGTTATAGTGTTTACCATACGATATATGTGTTTAGATAGCAATTGAATATATCACGAATCTATATAACATTATGCTATCTTCATTGGATGGATTGCATGTGTGTGTCTATATAAAGAAATTATTTTATATATGTATGATTATACACATTGCTCACGACCATTAAAATAAAATAAAATAAAATTGTTTCAAGAAACTAATAATATTGAATGATTTAAAGAAAATTTGATCTAAATAAACTCTGTTAAGTAAAATATGTTTTCTAATAATACTTATATATTTATAAATTTGTAGTCTTGAAAAAAAGTTTATACATATGTATATAATTTTATATTCAAATGCAATATAGTGTTTTATTTAAATTAAATGTTATATCTAAATAAACACACACACACGCGCGTGCGCGCATATTATGAATTATATAAAATATGTTTATATAAATATTTAACACAATACATACGTTATTGTTTGCAGAATAAAAAAATTAATTTTTTTATAGGTTTCTATAAGAAAATGAAAATAAAATTCATTTTGTGATAAAAATAAAGTCTGGAAAAGTAGATTTCTTTATGGCCGAAAAATATGCATATTTATACATATATATGTTCATATTATAAAGTTGCACAAAGTATATTTATAAGTATGCATTATAAATATATAGTATTTCTAAATATTAATTAAATATATAAAGAAAATATCAAATTATATATATATATACATATATATTTATATACGTGTGTATGTATATGTATTTACAAAAAATTAATATATTAGTTTGAATTTTAAAAATTATATATTTCATTTTGTAGATCTAGACTTCATCTAAAATTTAATTTTTGAATTTAATATTTGAATTTGAAATTTATAAATTGTTTATATTAAATTATAATTACTTTATAAATTATGTACATACATACATATATATAATAACAACGCACATGTATATAAAGGGGCTAACATGACGGTTACGGAGTAAATCCCAACACCTATACCAAAGCATGTCAAACCGTTCATGTTGCATATGCACGTACACACCTATGTGTATATGATACACATATTATGTTATATAATAAAAATTTAAGATAAATAAAATTTTAATATTAAATAAAATATTTATTTTATTTAAAACAAATTTAGATAAGATCTAAACAAACTTAGACTTTTTCAAACTTAGATCCAAATGGAAGATTTTTTTTTTGGAATCATTTATTTACCTCACTACGTCCTATCCCAAATCCAACAATTTCATCCACTATTTCAATTTAAATCGAAAATACTATTAAATAGTTAAAATTTAATCTAAAAATTATATTATTTTGTCTTAGAATTATATATATATATAATTTTTAAGATTTTCAAGTCGATAAACTTGTGTTTTATCCACTTTGCCGTTAATTGTGAATATTTACATGTTTATTAACCCTTTTTTTAATTTAAATCCAAATTATTTAAATTCCTTTAAAATTTTCAAATTTAAGATTTTCATAATATTATATATGTGGTAATGTTATTTTTAATAGTTTTAAAAACTCAAAAATCTAAAATGTTGAATTAAAAGGAATTTTTAATACTCTACATATTTTATAGAAAGACAACATCTTACGAAAATAATGATACATTAGCTTAAAATCCTTACAAACATCATCCAGTATTTTTAATCATAACTTCAATGTGTTTATGCAACGTAAATTGAGCTCAAGTTCATCACCAAGGTGTAAAAGATCAAAAGAAAAAAGGAAATCGAAAAATACATGGATTGATCAAGTTTTAGGCTTATTGCCTAGATTTTCGACCTGGCCGGTTGGCCGATGGTGGATAGAACAGTCGACTGGTTATGACGATTTTCTGGGCAGTAACGCCAAAACTTCATCATTCTAGTCGTTATTCGCTGCGTTTTGATGTTGATGTCAACGTGATGGTTTGGTTAAGCTTTTTACTACATACACTTATTACAGCCAAAATTTCACGGTCTCAGAATTGACTCAAACAGATGGATTAGACTTCAAAATAATGAAGGAATGGCTCAGCAGACTTGGAGGCAAGCTTGCAATGGTAACAAAAAGAACTTTAGGAAGTTTTGAGTTGATTGCACTAAGGAAAAGAGGTATGTACCGACATGGAAAGAGTACCGATCACTTTTCGTGCAAATTGATGGCTTCTAGGGTGATGGTTGATGGATGGTTGACCAAAGTGATCGTCTAGAGGCCCATATCTGAGGGAATAGTTGAACAACTCCAATGATTTTAGTAGAGAAGGACAAGTAAGATGCATTAAAAAATTTCGGTAACAACCCGATTTCAAAGGAAAAAGCGCTCGAACTTGATGAATCAAAGCTAGAAGATGGAATAGAGGAAGATTGGATGATTCACAATTAGAAAATCAGATCAGGACCACCCAATTCTGGTCGATACCGATATGATTTTATAGCACGGAGAACCTCGTCTCCCCGCCCATTTTCTCGGATAAGAAATTTAGCCTAGTATTTCATGATCTAACAACTTCGAAGGGCAATTTTCCTATAAATGGCAAGCGTACAGTAACTAGAGGGTACATCTTCTCTTTCCTTTGGACCTTCTTCTTGGACTTTTGGAACTTAGGGATTTTTCTATCTTCTTTCCTAAACTCTTATAAATCCAAAATCTAATAGATTGTGGTCGGATTTAAGTTGTAACCTTTGCAGTTTGGAGAGAAAACATAAGATAATGAGATTAAAGTGGACGTAGGATGACTTATTTTCCAAACCACTATAGAAATCATGTTCTTTCCTTTATTTATTTTGTTAGATCTATATTATTGGTGCTTTCATCTGATATTGGGGTGTTGTGTCAATTTTTAATGCAACTCTTGTTTAACGTATCACTAACTTAAATCCTACAATGAAATAAACATTTAATCATAACATAATATATACTGATAGTAATATATACACAGACAATTATACTCACTTTCTACCGTGTTTGGTGATGAACTTACCTAGGTAGATGACGATGAAGAAGAAAAAAGATTGTATTGATTTAAATTGCAGCGTGCAATGAAGAATAATGGTGAAGTTGGGTTTATATAGTGTTTTGGAAGGAGGTTTTTAAGGTTAAGCAAGATTATAGGTTAATATACAATAACTATTATGATAAAAATGAATACTTAGTTTCAGCAAAAAAATTCATTTTATTTTTATTTCCTTTTAAATAAATTTGTTCCTATAACCGCCTTATATCCCGAACTACCCCTATATACCCATTTAAAAACCACTTGGGGGTTTAATCCAAATTATATTTTATTTTTATAACAATTTTCTTTTCTCAAAATATCGCTTTTTGATTTTTCAACAATTACAAAATAATTGTTTTATTTCCAAAATAAATTCCAAAATTTTCCAAGTATTATTTATTTTGTTAGAATAATTTTCCAAACACTTTTGGATTTTAAAATATGATTCGAATTTCAAATTTGAATTTTAAACCATTATTTTTCAAGTAAATTACAAAAATCCACATTTATTGAATTAAATTTCCAAAGTTCTTTTCTAATCTGATTTATTTATTAAAATTCCAAATTAAAATCTATATATATATATATATAATAATAATAATAATAATAATAATAATAATAATAAAAGGATGTTTTAGACTCCTCTCCTTAAATAAATTGCATCCTTGCAGTTTATTAGAGAGTACCATACCATTTATCCTTAATAATTCAACTAAATTTAAGAATCTATGACTTGATAAAATCAACCAAATAAATAAATAAATACCCAGTGAGTTTCAATTAACTCTAGAAGCGACTTTTTATTTCATTCTTTTGTCTCCGAAGTATAATTTTTGGAATTGTTTGACCATTGAACTTTGACTGGTGGAACTTGCTTGTTCCTTAACTACTTCACCTTTGAATTTACAATTCATACTGGTTCCGTGGAAAACACCTGGTTTGATTCAATTTATAACTCCTCTAGTTGCCTTTGTTCTATAACAACATTAGGATTTTTTGGACACTTTCTCAACTAGGAATCATGGAACACGTTGTGTGCTCCTGATGGATAAACATGTAAATCAACTTGGTAAGCTACGCTTCCAATGTGCTCCATAATTAGATAAGGTCTAATATATCTTGGTGCTAATTTTCCATCTTTTCCAAATCTTTTACTCCTTTCATCGAAGATATCTTTACAAAACATAATCTCTGACTGAAAATTCTAGGTCTTTCGTATGCTTATCAGCATAACTCTTATGTCTACACCGAGCAGATTTCATACGATCTCTGATAAAATCAATCCTTTTAGTCATCTCTCGCACCTTATCTGACCTAGTATCGGTCTATCACTAATTTCCAGCCAATAAGCTAGAGATGACACAGTCTTCCATATATAGCTTCAAAAGGAGCCATGCCCTTATTCGATTGGAAATTATTGTTACAAGAATGTTCTACTAGATGAATACAACATTCCCAAGAACCATTAAATTCTAGAATATAAGCTCTTAAAAGATCTTCTACAATTATATTGACTCGGTCTATTTGTCCATCCATCTTTGGATGATAGGTCATACTTAAGTTGAGTTGTATCTCTAGGCTGACTATAGCTTTGCCATAATTGACTTTTAAACAAAGGATCATGATCACATACCATATTGCTTGGGATTCCATACAATCATACTATATGCTTTATAAATAGTCTAGCCAAACTTCATACAACATGGTTTGATCCGAACATGATGAAACAAGTGCTTTTGGTGAGTTAATCGACTATCACCCATATGTTTTCATTTCCTTGTCTTGATCTGGGAAGTCAATTGATAAAATCCGTATAAATTTGTTCCCATTTCCATAATGGAACATTAAGAGGTAAAAGTATTCCACTGGGCTTTTGATCCTTTACTAGTTAGCATGTAAACATCGTTTCACATACTCGCCTACTTCCTTCTATATGCCTTCAAATAGTACTTCCTTTTCATACCTGTATACATCTTTGTACTTCAGGATGTATAGGAAATAAAGATCGACGATATTCATTAAGAATTTACTTCTTTAGGTTGGCTATGTTGGGAACACACAATCTCTCATTAAATCTCAAATTTCCATTCGAGGTCCAACATGAATTTGCTAAGATCCTTTGAAACATTTCCACTCTTCAGTTTATTGATTTGTTCTGCCAAGGTTGGGTCATCTTCTTGATTAGCTTGAATTTAATCGAGTAAACTCGGTTGAATGTCAAAACTTGTTAACATGGATGTTGTATCCTTTACCCTTCTGAATTGAAGATTACAGAAAGATAGCACTTCTAACTATTTCCATTCCTCCAACATATTAATACGATCGTTGGATGCATCCAGATGAGAGCATCTACTACTTTATTTCTTTTGCTAAGCATATACTAAATATCTAGAACATATGCAGCTAGAAGTTCAATCCATCGTTGTTTCCGCATATTCAAATAGTTTTGGAAATATAAATTCTTAGTAGATTTATGGTCTGTATATAAAACATACAATTTGCATAGCAAATAGTGCCATTAAAGCTTCAGGGTAAACACTATAGCTGCCAACTTAAGATCATGAATTGCGTATTAACTTCATTGGGTATGAGCTGTCTAGATGCATAATCTTCCATTTAATCTCGTTGCATCGATACAACAACAAGTCATGTTACATAGGCGTCTGTATATACTACAAGACCTTGATTACCTTCCGGAACTATCAATAGTAGAGCATTAGAAATTAATTCTTTTGACTTTTAATAAGCTTATCCATATTCGTCCGATTAGATAAACTTAACTCCTTTCTTCATCAAATTGGTTAATGGAGCAGACGTCTTTGAATTTTTTCTCATAAGTCTTCAACATTATCCAGTTTATCCCAATAAACTGCTGGTCTCAGTTTTCGATTCTGGACATTTCCACCTTTGAATGGCCTTGACTATGGCTGAGTCGACTAAGGTTCCTTTCACCAAGACTATATGTCCCAAAAATTTCACGTCCTTCCGCTAGAAGTGGCATTTTGAAAAATTAGCTTTATGTCGGTGTTCTCTTAACATTGTTAACACCACTTTCAAATGAATCGCATGCTTTTCTTCTGTCTTTGAGTAAGGAGGATATCATCAATGGAAACAAAAATAAACTTATTCAAATATCTCTTGAATACTCAATTATTTAAATCAATAAAGTAAGCTAGAGCATTCACCAACCCAAACGACAATAACAGCTGTTCGTTACAACCGTATCCCATCCAAAATGCTGTGAGTGGAATATGATCTTTCGCAACTCTAAGTTGATGATAACCTTTAAACAGATCAAGTTGTGAAATGGCCATCCCTTCACTCATTTGATCAAATAGATCATCTATCCTCGCTAATGAATATTTATTCATAATGATGAAATCATTCATTTTTCGATAATCTATACAGAGTCGAAAAGATCCCGCCTTCTTAGCAAATAAACATGATGCATCAAAAAGAGAATTGCCCGTTCAGATAAAATTCTTCTGCTTAAGGTCTTCTATTTGAGATCATAACTCCTCCATCTTACTAGGACACATTTGGTTAGGTGGTCTACTGAATGGTTGAGTTCCAGGATTTAAATCTATCCTAAACTTAACTGCTTGATGAGGAGATAATCTCGTAATCGCTTCATAAATTTCTGAATAATGCCCAACCATTGGAATCAGCTTTATTTCAACTTCGCTAAATTCCAAGGCATGTAAATAATAACCTTAACCGGCATCGGCTCATTCTACATCTATAAGGCCTTGTTCTGGATGATTGAGATGCTGGAGAGTAATTACTTGCTCCATATAAAATAATTGAGGTTTTTACTGCTCGTGCCAGTATATTCCCATGATGATTCCATAACACAAAGAATTCATGACAAATAAATCACATATGAAAGAGTATCAAAAAAAAAAATCACGACTCCATTATGCTTCATTCCCATAATAGCACACATACCAACTACAACTGGAGTTGCCACTCTAAGAGAAGTAACAAGAAGAGAAACATCCAATCCTAACCTTTTCCACTAATTCTTGCGACATAAATGAGTGTGATGCACCGGTATCAAAAAGAATTTTAATAGATAATATGTACCATAAAGTTGTACCTTCCATGACTGAAGCTTGTTTTCCTTTATCTGGCTCTGCAACACTAGGATCTTCTACAACAAACATGTTTCCTTGAGTTTTCTTTCCTAGCTTAGTGCTTTGCCTCACTATATGTCCCATCTCATTGCAATTATAACACTTCTTCATTGGACCTTGACCTGTTTTTCAACATTAATTAACATAATGACCCTTCCTTTCACATAAACAGTTTTCAACCCGAACTTTAGCTTATCGCTTCTTCTTATCCTACTATTTAGTTTAGAAAGGTTGCTTATTTTTTGGAATTTTGCATTCTTTGGTAGGAAGTATATAGCCTTTTCTTTTGTTGTTGGAATTGCTAGGTAGGTTGATTTTATGGAACTGAATCTTATTCCTGAACCTTCTTGAATCTTAATTCCATGTCCATAATCTCTTTAAATGGAAATCTAAGTTGAGTAATCAACTTATCACTTAATTCATTATTTAGACCAAGCATGAACTTCTCATTCTTCTCTAGTGGAGTATTGATGAATATTAATCCAAGTTTTGATAGCACATAGAATTCATTCAGATAAGCTGTTATTGAGGAATTGCCCTACTTAAATTTTGTAAATTTCTGAAGAAATGTAACTTTTTTGACTATTGGAAGAAAATAGGCCTTGAAAAGTTCTTTAAATCATTGTCAAGAAATATCTTCCTTGACTATCTCTAGTTTTCTGCATCGTACCAATCCAATGCGCAATGCCAACCTTCACTTCTCTTGGTCTACTAAGTTTAAATCATCAAAAATTCTTTTACAAGTTCTTAGATTAGAGTGTACTCCTATCACTCCTTTATTTCATAAAAATAGTTTATCATCCAGACTTGCATAATTACAACTGTTTTTGGTAAATTCTGATCGAACATTTAGATTCAAATTCTAAGCACTAATTTCTCACATGCCTTGTACATGTCTCATGACCACCACCCAATGGTTCATGGTTAAGATAAATTTGAAATTTCCAAATCTACTAGTCTGACCATTGGGTGTAGGGTGGATCAGTCGATGCACCTGTTCTTGGTCATTCATGTCCTGCCATTTTAAGCTTAACATTTATCACTTCATTAGAATGCCGAATATTATTCAATACATAAAATTTCACTAGCAAATATGTTTTAATAAAAATAATTAGGCAAATATATATATATATATATATATATATATATATATATATATATATATATATATTCATGCATATACATATACATAAATATACATACATACATACATATATCCCGGTGTTCACCCTCTGGGAACGCTAATTATAACTCATCGTAATCCATGACATATAAATTATCATAGACCCTTCCCTGGCTACCTTAGGGTGACAACTACCTAGGTCAGTCTTTTCTAAGTTCGATTACAATCGGATTCTTGATTTACTCAAATTATGATCAATTAAGATAAAGCCTTCCTTGATACTATAATATGATGCCTCGACACTCGTAATCGAATTATCGAAAGGCATCCACTGCCCGATAACTCAGATCAAAGGGCTCGGAAGGAGAAGATTAGAGATTTAAGTAATTCAAATAACCAATCATTGGTAAATGATAGAGAAAATATCACAACGAACTCTGTATGAGTGTGTATATATATTAAAATTTATATACTCTGGATGTTGAATCAAAACCCAACAAATATACAACATCATCAAATATGCATATTACTTACAAAACCGCCCTAAAACCATAATGTCCTACAACAACCATAGTCAACTATATACAACAACACTAGCATATAAACTAACAGAGTTCTACAGACTAGAGATGGGTCTCATGGTTATTCTCACTCCAAATTAACCCAACGATACCCTTAATACCAATGGACATGGCACATCCATGTAGTTCCAGATCACTTACAACTCTAAACTTATATATAGTATTCCAATATCCATCAATCTTGATGCGATAGGGAATAACTTCGAGACATGAGAACAAAATTGTCCTCAAAACAAAACCTTAGTTTTACCTAAGTGGATGTAACAAAACAAAATCTTGAGTCAGGATAGAAACTAGCTGTGAGTATAATCATGTAACAGAGATATATAATCGTGTGGTGTCAAGTTATATAAGGGTTATACAAAGAATAAAATAATACGTCACACGCTCCATAATCTAATCCTGCCCATATCCCATCAAATCAAATCATATAAATTTAAACACATATGTCACAACACTATTGAAAGTGACTTACAGTTTTAAATCTAATTAACCATATATCACATCCTATTCACACTTATAAATTGCAGTCATTATTTGATAAATTCTTTACTTCTCAAGTTAGTCATATACGAGGTCTGTAATCACTAATGAATTCTGCTCATTATTCCCTCTTTGTAAATAGCTAATATCATAGCCATTTTGTTCTGTATATTCCTCATTCAGATGTTAGGGGCGCTCTGCATAATCTATTAGTTGCACTATATTCTCTCGTTCACTGTTTGGCGCTCACCCTATTGTGTTGTAATCTTTATCTTTGCCTCCATGCTTCCATCAATGAGAATACTCTTAACTCTTTCTCGTTTTCCATTTGCACTGTGCTTATAACTGTCGTTGCATCCGTGGAACCAATCGTTTGGATAATAAGTGACGAGGTACCAGGTTGTCATGATTTAGGGTGTGATTCTAAATTTGTCCACTAGGTTGGATTTTAGCGTATAGTATTCTTATCTAATTTTTTTTTGCTTCATAGGTTAAATTTATTCAAAATCATTTGCATATAACCTCCTAAAATACCATTCATTTCCCCAAATGGCATCATTTCCCACTATATATGACATATAAATGTCATGTTCATGCAACATAACAATAACTTGCAGTTTATAACATTATTTGTAACATAAGCAATGACAAAGCATGGCCTAATTTTTTTTTTCAAATTTTGATTATTTCGTCAATTTAAAATCAATAACTTGAAATAAGATAATTTAAATATAAGTAAACTTGTATAATGTTATAATCACAAGCATATATTGACACCAATTCATATTATTCAGACCAAAGCCAATTTGAATTATTTTTAAATAAGGTTTCATCCTTTATTCCAATTTAAATCCAAAATATATATAAATACATCAAATTTAACCTTAAAAATATACATTTTATCTCAAAATGTTACACACACACACATATATATTCTAAGATTTTAAGTCGATAACTTGCATTTTATCCATTTTTCTATTATTTGAAAATGTTTACATAATTATAGACCCTTTTTCGAATTTAAGTACAAATTATTTATTCCTTCAAAAATTTAAAATTTAAGATTTTCAAAATATCATACGTGTATATACATACATACATACAGACATACAAACATACAATTAAATACATACATACATACATACATACATACATATATATATTGAAAATAGGTTAATTTTATTTGGGCATTTTCGACTCAAACGTCGATCGGCCTGTTGTTCCGCAAACTAAACATAACATTACAAACTAAAACTTTATATAAACTTGAAACATTCCTTCATTACATTGTCTCTCTCCTCTACTTTTAAGATCCAAAATATCCATCTTTCGAAAACCTTCTTCATATTCATCATGGCGGATGAAAGTCAGATTTTGTGCTTAGGTTTCCTTCCGTTACTCACCACCGATCCATTGCTACAAACAAGATTCCTACTTGTTCTGTGTTATTGGTAAGGATCTTCTCACCTATTCATTTAAATACAATCCACATGTCAATTAAAGTATGTTTGCTTAGTTCATTTATGTTATGAACCTTCTTTTGAAACAACCTCCTATTGTGTTCCTTCCAATTGCTCAAAATAGTAACTGTTAGAGCGATGCAATTCATTTTGGTTTCCTGATTATCGTATTACCCCACTCCTATTAGGTATGATACAATTTGATGCAAATTATCTGTAGTTATTGCCAAATTCATTACTTGCTTGCAATTTCCCCAAACTGCTTTTGAGCATTCGCATCAAAGCAAAGATGCTTGTGATTTTCCTCTGGTTTGCCGCATAAAAGACATAATTTTTCATCAATTATACCCCGCTTAAATAGTCCGTTCCTCGTCAGTCGTCTCCCTTTCATTGCTTCATAAGTCGACAAAGCCATGTTTGGGCTATTTACCCTGTCCTAAATAATATTTCTCCAGTCAACTTTTTGTTATCTAGATCTAATCGCCTCCTAAGCTATTTTAGTGGACAATTACTTCCCAACGTGTCTCCAAGTCCATACATCATTTTCTCTACCCGAAAACAAGGCTATATATTCAATCTAATTTCGTTGTTCAGTGCTGCATGGGATCAAGTCACCCTTCCATCTGCCTTCCTGTATAATTGATTCTGTAATTTTTTCTGGACAATCATAAGCCGAAAAAGTATCCCAGCCTAAACTGTCTATCAATGATTTTCCTTCAATCCAAGGATCTTCCCAAAGATCAGTCTCTCTTCCTTGAGCAATTTCTCTATTGTAGTTTGATGCCAATTTGTCTCTTATCCTCATAATCTCTTTCCATGAAGGAGATGCATTGTTATATATAGCCATTTGCCAGAAATCGTCGTTTATGTATCTTTGTCTTATCCACCTAACCCATAGGACTTTTGAATTAATTACTCTCCAAGCTTGCTTTTGTATGAAAACATCTCTCATGTCTATAAAAGGTCTAAGCCCAACACCGCCTTCTTACTTTGGTCCACATTAATCCTGATATTTAATTTTGTGAAGTTCCTCTTTCTAGATAAAGTTAGGCACACACCCTTTCTACTTTCTCCACCAAAGCATCTAGTAATTGGAATGTTTGCAACCAAAAGTTAACCTTAGCCTAAATTACCGTATGCGCCAATTCTAGAGTACTCTAAAGCACCAACCTTGCAGTTTGTCCCTGATTTTTGTTATCAATTCAGCATACTCTCTATCTATTATGTTGTTAGAGGACAAGTCCTAAATATTTCATTAAGTGCTCCCCCTCTTTGACTTTTAAGATATCAAACACCTCACATTAATTCTTGCAGAATTTGAACACACATGCACACACGTACACACAAACACACACACACACAGATATATATATATATATATATATATATATATATTGACGTTATTTTTGAAAATTTCACAAATTCAAAAATTCTAAAATGTTGAAGTTAAAACGAATTTTTACATACTCTACATATTTCCAAGAAAAACATCCTTTTAAACTAATGATATAATAACTAAAGATATAATAGCTTAAAATCCTTTCAAATGGCATGCAATATCTTTGATCATAACTTTAGTGTGTTTATGCAAAGTAAACGGAGCTTATGTTTATCCCCAAGGTGCAAAATGATTAAGAAAAGAAGAAATTAGATAATACATAGTCCGGTCAAGCTTTGGGCTTACTACATTAATTTTTGACCTGAATGATCGACTGTTGGTGGTTGAAGCAATCGATCAGTCACGACTATTTTTTGGGCAGTAATGCCCAGAACTTCGTTGTTCTTATCATTGTTTTCTCCACTCAATGA
Organism: Allium cepa; assembly: GCA_030765085.1. Lineage (NCBI taxonomy): Eukaryota > Viridiplantae > Streptophyta > Magnoliopsida > Asparagales > Amaryllidaceae > Allium > Allium cepa. The sequence continues at coordinate 70,062,955 of CM060935.1, forward strand.
TCGATATCATTGGGGATGTTTTGATTAAGCTTTATACTACATGTGCATGTCTAACTTATCATTAACGTAAACCTAGCAATGAAATAAAGAAATGATCATAACATAGTACAGGCTGGTAGTAATATATATAAATATATATATATATATATATATATATATAAATAATTATACTCACTTTCTGTTGCATTCTAACTTGCCAAGATTGATGAGGATAAATAAGAAAAAGGATCACGTTGATCTATTTTTGTAGTGTTATCGGTAAACTTAGGTTTATAATGTTCAAGAAGGAGACCATAGGGTTAAAGAAGATAATAGGTTAAGATATAATCATTATTACGATGAGAATAAAAACTAAGGTCTAATGAAAATTTTCTATTTTTTTGTTTCCTTTTAAATAAATTCATATCTTTAACCAAATTATAATCCGAACTGCATATATACACCCATTTAAAGTCCACTTAGGTCGCATATTTACTTTTGTCCTTCTTCGTGCCTACCCAATAGTACATCATTTTCATATCCCATCTTTGAACCTCCAATGTGTGTAGAAAATAGAGATCAGTGACATTTATTGAGAAATTCTTTCTTTAGATTGTCTATGTTGGGAACACACAACCTTCAATTAAATCTCAAATTTCCATTCCATTACAACTTGAATCTGCTAAGATTCTCTAAAACATTTTACATCTTTAGTTTATTGATTCGATTGGCCAAGATTAGATCATCTTCTTGATTAGCTTTAATTCAGTCAAGTATGCTTGGTCTAATGTTCGAACTTGCTAACAAGGCTGTTGTATCCTCTATCTCTCTAAATTAAAGATTATAGTAAGATAACACTTCTAACTCTTTCCATTCCACCAGCATCATTAATACAACTATGTGATTCTTCCTATTGAGAGCATCTGTTACTTTATTTCTTTTTGGACGTATACTGAATTTTCAAGTCATATGTTGCTAGAAATTCAAGCCATCACTGCTGCCGTATATTGAAATATTTTTGGAAAAATAAATATTTAAGTGAATCATGGTTGTATATAAAACAAACTGTTTGCTTAGCAAATAATGCCGCCATTGCTTTAAGGCAAACACTATGGCTGCCAACTCAAGATTGTGAGTTGCATATTTCACCACATTGGGTCTAAGCCGTCTAAATGCATAAGCTACCACTACGCCTCATTGCATAGTTATAGCGTCGAGTCTTGTTCCATAGGCATTTGTGCTAGTTCCTAATTACTTTTTGGAACAAGCAATATTAGAATGATAGAAAGTAATTCTTTTTATCTTTTGATAAGCTCCGTTACATTTTTTAAACTAGATAAACGTATCTCCTTTCTTTACCAAATTGGATAATAGAGCAGATATCCAAGAATTTTTTTTCATAAATCTTCTATAATATCCTGCTAATCTTAGGAAACTTGTTATCTCACTCATTGACTAAGGACATTTCCAGCTTTGAATAGTCTCGAACTTGGCTGGATCGACAGAGATTCATTTCTTCGCGCCTATATGTCCACAAATTTCATTTTCTTGTTCTCTTAAGGTTTCTAATACCACTTTCAAATGAATCACATGCACTTCTTCAATCTTTTAGTGGATGAAGATATCATCAATGAAAAGTAAAATAAAATTTTCCAAATAACTTCTGAATATTTTATTCATTAAATGGATGATGTATGCTAGAGCATTCATCAATCAAAATGGCAAAACTAGCCATTTATAAGAATTATATCTCAGCTGAAATGATGCATGTGGAATACTAACTTTTCCTAATGAAATTATTCTTTTCAAGATCTTCAATTTAAGATCTTAACTCCTCTATCTCAATAGGTCACATTTGCTTTGATAGTCTACTGAATGGTTAAAAGTCAGGTTACAACTCTATCCTAAACTCAACTACTCGATAAGGAGGTAAACTAGTAACTGCTTTTAAAAAGTATCTGAAAAATCTATAGCCATCGGAATCTACTTTATTTCATAACCTTTGGATACCATGGATAAATTGAAATGGCATCTGCTCATTCTAGAGCTATAAGGACTTATTTTGAGCGATCGAGCTGTTGGAGAGTACTTACCAGTTCTACACAGAATAATTGAACTTGATAATGCTCAGGCTAGTCTATTCCCAAGATAATTCCATAATTCAGAAATCCATGATAAGTAAATCATGGTTGAAATACACGCCAGTCCCAGAGTAGTGAACCCACTAATTGGATTTTCCATTCTAAGAGAAGTAACGAGAAAGGAAACATCCAGTTCTAACCTTTCTACTATTTCTTTAAAAAGAGTGGTTCTTTTCCTTTTTGCTAGAATTACTAGGTATTCCAGAACCAATTTGTATTCCTAAAACTTCTCAAATCTTAATACCATGTCCATAATCTCTTCAAACAGAAATCCAAGTTGAGTAGGAAACTTATCTCTTAATTCATTCTTTATACAAAGCACTAACTTTTCATTCTTCTTTAGCAGGGTATTAATGAATATTGGTCCATATTTTGATAGTGCATTGAATTCATTCACATACTCTGTTATTGAGGAATTGCCCTGCTTTAAATCCATAAATTTCTAAAGTAATGCATTTTTTTCATCTTTAGAATGGGCCTTGAAAAGTTCTTTAAACCATCTTCCTCGACTATCTTCGTACTTACTATGTCATACCAATCCAATGCACTAAACTGCCAACCTATGCTTGTCCTAGTCCGATGAGTTTAAATCATCAAAAATTCTTCTATAATTTCATAGCCAAGAGTAGACTCCCACTACTTCTTCATTTCCCAAACAAGGTTTTCCACCTTAACTTGCATGATCGTTATAGAGTTTGGTAAATTCTGATCAAATATTTAGATTCGAATCCTGAGTTCTAATTTCTCTTATGCCTTATACATGTCTCATGACCTCCTTCCAAGCATCCATGGTCAAAAGAACCACAAGGTTTCCAAAACTGCTAGTCTGACTATTAGGGGGATCTGTCGATGCATGCATTCTTGGACATCTTGGTTCTACCATTTTCTTCTTAATATTTATCACATCATTAGATAAGTTTCAATGATTATCTAATATACAAAATTTCGCTAACAAGTACGTTTTACAATATAAATAATTATAAAAATACATATGCTTATGTGCGTGTGCATACACCCAAGCATTCACTCCTATGGAACACTTATTATAACTCATTGTAATCCACGATATATAGCTTATCCTAGACCCTTTTCTTACTACCCTTATGGTGACAACTTCCTAAATCAGTCTTTTATAAGGCTGATTATGATTTGATTCTTGATTTACTCAAACTCTAATCAGTCAAGATAAAACCTTGCTATGATACCACAATGTAACGCCACAACACTAGTGACCGAATTATCAAAGGGAGTTTATCACCTGATAGCTTGGATCAAAGGGCTTTGAAGGAGCAGATCAGAGATTTGAGTAACTAATATAACAAATCATATGTAAAAGATAGAGAAAATATCTCAGTGGAACTGAAAATGTGTGACGACCCGTAATTTTTGAGCACTTAAAATCGAAATATTTAATTGATTTTAAATATTCAATAGAGTAATTTTAACTTGAATTACGAATATCACAATTTCTTTGATAATTGAAGTATTAAATTAAATAATTTAAAGTTGGATAAAATATTCAATCTGGGATTTTAAGCTTGTTAAAAATAATTCGAAGGCTTATAAAATTTATATTGATAGTATAGAAGATAATAGAAGTTGTAAAATTGAAATTAACAGTGGTTTGTTCAGTTTTAAAATTTTATAGTTTAAGTTGAATTTAAAAATAGCCTTTCGAGGCACAGTCTCGGAATTCGACGAAACCAGTTCTATTGGATCCGTAATATTGTGTTAATATCGGATTTCAAATTTCGCGTTGATTGGAGTTGTTGCGAGAGCATACGATGAGTAAACGCGTTGAAAACTAAATAAAACTTTAATTGAAGAACCGGTTGAAATAATTTCACATCGTCGTTTTCTTTCATCTCAAAGGCACTGTAGCAGTCAAGACAGCACGCCGATTTTCTATCATTTCCGTGTTCCCTCTTTTAATAACATCACGCTACCCTTATCTTCCATCGTACACTTCTCGTTCCTTCTAATATTGCTAGCTCCTTCATCGTTAATTCAATTCAATTTCAGGCATTATCAAACGAGAATTTTTTTTTATAAAAATGGCCGACATCAGAGGCGACTTGGATTGTTTTTCTTTCCTCCTCCAGTTCGAAGACGAAATCCCCTTTCTCTTCTCTTCAAACCCAAATCCGTTAGCTATTTCAGCCCTAATCTCCTAAAAATCAAAATTCGTGACTTCATATAAAAAGAAAAATTGTAAGCACAACTTGATATCAGCAACGCCGAGACTCATGGGGGAACGTGATAGAAGTCGCGACATGGCGAAAGTGAAAATCAATGCCACGAGTTGGTCATCGATAGAAGGAAGGGCTCGCAACATCAATCAGGGAAGCAAGGAGTCGAGCGATTCAACTCGAGCAAGTGGGATGCAGAGCCTCGTGTAAGGAAGGCTACGGTTGCGAGTGACACATGGAGTCTGGGGGTGCTCGGAGCTTGATGGTGGAGACGTAGACAAGGCCGTGGTAAGTAGGGGTCACTGTTTAGGGTTTTGTTCATAGGCCTGGGTGTGTGCGCGACCCTCGGTTAACAGGTAACTCGAGCAATTTGAGTAATTACTTTATTAGAATAATTTTATCAGTGGGGAAAATATAATAACAGTAGGGTATATTAAGTAAATTATATATATATATATATATATAAGTTTATACAGTAAGAAAAGTCCTAAATGTTGGAAAGTGATAAAGTTTATATATATAGACAAACCGAAATATATATAGGCAAGGTCTGGAAGATATGTATAGAAGTTTAGAAATGTTGAAGAGTTTATTTAAAATAAAATGAAATAAATAATAAAATAAATATGGATATACTCATAGCTAAACAATGAATATGTATATACAGAAAAGATTTTGAAAATAGAAATTTTTAGTTTAAACCCAAATTCTTAGTAAATTAAAATTATTAAATTGGAAATTTATTGTTCGATTAATTCAATTATTCCAAATGTTAATAAAATTATAAATTGTTATTCAAGGTCAAAATTGTTAAGAAACAAGCTGGTTTGGGGATAGTGGATTGCAAAAATAAAATCAAAGGTGAGTAAATCTCACTCAGTTGAATTTAAATTTAGATGATTAAATTTAAATAATTGTTTGGATGGTTGAATTGATTGATGTGCTATAGTATAGTATATTTTGGAATTGGCATTTTATATTGTGCTAATGTCTATGGATGTAGGGAAAACAGGTTGGAGGGATCCAACTGGACCCCTCAACATTTTTTTTTAATATCCTCTGTTGTGATTATTTGATATTCTATGATGAATTATATTAGAATATTGTATGCTATGGTTCGATTGGATATAACCGGGTAAAGTGAATTACCAAAAATATATATATATATATATATATATTGGATTCTGGAAAGAAAGTAAAAGAAGTAAATTTGTAAGAAAAACAATTATAGAAAATTTGAATAAATTTAAGAATGAATTGGAAAAGAAATAAAATGACCTTAAAATTCTAATAAATAAATCTTGAGTATAGAAAGGGAGATTTTGAAAATCAGGAGATTAATGAATTTTTAACTTCAGTGTTATTATTTTAAAGGAACAAAACATTTATTTTAAAATTTAAGATTTAAATTATTGAAGAGAATAAAGAAGAAATTGGGAAGTAGCTGAAATTGGTATATTTCAATTAAAGCATTTTGAAATCAAACGGAAAATAGTAACAATAACAATAAAGTCCATAATAAATGAAATTTGAAATGAATTGAGTAAGTAAAGAAATTTATTTCAAGGGAATAAATTGTGAATCAATTTGGAAAATTGATTTAAGTGATTGAGATTGGAAATTTCTCCCTAGGTAACCAAGTACGTTTTCAAAGTAAATTTTTAATTTAAATTAAAGGTTTTAAAGTTGTTTTAAAAAGCAAGTTTTGGAAAATTTATTATTTATAAATATTTAAATTCTAAAGTAAGTATTCTCTTTTAATCTATTATCGTAGTAATTATTTTTAAAAAAAGTGACTTGGGGTTTTGTTTTAAAAGTGAAAAATCTAGTTTTATATTTTATTAAGTAACCTTATTTTCAAAATATTCATATAGTATGTATTTTTAACAAACTCTTGTAGTAGTTTTAATTTAAATGTTTTAAAGTATATTTCAAAGTAAAGTGATTTAAATTATTTTTAAATTTTAGTTTTGTGCTTGGTGATTTCAGAGGAGATAGAAAATATTTGGAAAAGTTTATCTGGGAAGAAAGGTGGTTTTGAAACTGTTTTCAAAGGATTGAAAATAGAAATATATCTCGTAAAGATATTTTGAAGATTATAAATAATTTGGGAAATTATTTATTGTTTGATGGATGTTTGTGAATAAAAATTGATAGTTAAATCACCGACTATCAATATTGGCCAAACGCGTTGATCGTTTCGAAGAGTCCGGGATCGAGATTTATTTCTCGAAAACCACTTCGATCCGGTTTGTACGTTTTCGTGAAAAACGATTTTGGATTCGAAGATAGAGCAGTGAAGTGCAAGGGATAGTCGCTACTAATCCTGAGGATATTTCCAAAATGGATGTAGTAAGAATAGTGCCTTCGGTTCCGTTCGAACCCGGGACGGACTTGTATGGATGAATGCTTGCAAAACATCGTCAGGTGGACGATGGGCATTCTAAGGGATATTTTTCTTAAAAGGTAACGCTTAGCCTCAAGCCTCATCAAATGGGAATGACTCAAAATCAGGGGTTATGCAGCAAGGCTAGGTGGGTAGCACCCAAGCAGGGTGAGGTCATTCCAGTCTAGATGTCCCTTTTTATTTCGGCTTAGTGGACGGTTGCTGATCCCAACCGCGGGGTGATCTCACTCGGGATTATCCAGTAAGGGGTAGTCCCGGCCTTGTGTTGCAGGGGAGCGGGCGTACTCCTCGGTACGGTGATCTAGGCCCCGTACTGTGACAGGTGGTACCCCAGTGCCTAGTCATTAGTTGGAAATCCATTCTCCCTACGAGCCTTGTACGAGTCTTGTTTGTATTACCCACTCTGTGGCTAGTAGCTGGAATTTAATAATGTAACAATTTCGGCTATTTTATAAGTATTTGTATATAGACCCTATTATAATATCAGAGGATTTCTATAAAAATTGTTTTAGCTATCGTAAGGTAAAAACCCGACATGTTTATTTGTGGCGTGGTCTTACGAGATGCTTTTGTTTTCAAAGGATTTTTGAAACTTTAATAATCAATTGGGTGTGATTTTCTCACGCTGGTATTCCAGACTGACTCGAGTATTATTTAACTGTAATGCTCGGGTCAGACCGAGTATTATAGGATACAGGAAATGCTGTAGTGCTCAGGAGACGAGCTGGATGACGATACGTACTCGCGTGCTTGTTTATATACATATATTCCGTTGTGTTGAGTTGTTGTGTATCCATTTGTATGACATTGATGTAAAGCTGTGATTGATGTACTCTGATGATGTAATATATAAACAAAGATATTTGATGTTGAGTAAAGAGTATTTATTATCTATTATATTTTTCGCTGCGATGGTTAGATTCTGATGTTGTTTTCTAGTTTCTTCTTCTACCTCTTCTTCTTTAACCCAAATGGTTCGTATTTCTGTACAACTTGAGTTGATTGTTATAGAATAGAGTTGACTCAAGGGGTACGGATTTGCGGGCTGTTACAGTTGGTATCAGAGCTTAGGTTGGAGATAACCTTGGCTCTGGTGGGAATTACTCATTTAAATTAGAGTCCGAAGTACTCTAAAATGAGTTTGAGCATATTAATAGATATGAGCGCGTATTTGTTAGTGAATATAAATTGTTTTAATATTGTGTTGATTGGTTTATTGAGTGGCATATGAACCTTCGTCGACACGGTCTGCGCAACTGTATTGAAGGGGTTTCTAAACACTTGAATAGAACAATCGACACGGTATTGTTTTAAATGTGGGTGAATGAAATAATTTTACCCAAAATATATTTTGATATAAATAAAAGTTTTGTAAACTATTTTAGCTAATATATGGTTGCTTGGATGTTAGGAAGAATAATATTAAATTATTATCATTGTTAAGTGAAAAATTTAACTAGAAATTGAAGTATAACTGAAATTTAGGGAAATAAATTCATTTTCAAATAAAATTTATAAATATGAATTATAAAGGTAATTTATGAATTGGAATAACATTAAATGGCAATTTGTATAAACATAAACTGTACAAATGAATTATAGTTAAAATTTATTTAAGCAGGCTTTGGAAATTTAAAATCCCGGAGATTTGGAAATGTTTATCGAGGTGTTTGGAGATAAATAATAGTATTGTTGTTTTGGAGATATTTTTGTATGTAAATCTGTTTTAAATGAATTTTGGGAAGTGATATAGCATTGAAATCACTTGGATCATTGGAAAATAATTCTGATGATGATGGCCGCATCATCAGTATTCATTTTCGAATTTCTAAGTGACGGATTGCTGCCAAGAATTGATTTGTTCAGAAAAGTTGGTTGTTTTTGGCAATCTCAAGGGAAATTTGTTAGGAATAAAACCATGATTGGTTTGACTTTTGAGAAATGTGATTGGAGATGTTAGAGATTTCAAGATGATTCTAAACCAAAGCCGGGTGTTTAAAAATCCTGATGAGATAGTTGTAAGCTTATAAATTAAGATGAGTTTTAAATCAGGAAGGAAATATAAGCTTTGAATGTTGGAATTTAAATTTAAAAGGCAAAAATAAAATTAACTTGGATTGGGGAATAAATTTTTTAACTGGATTGAAATTAAGTGAATAAGCTGAAAATAATATCCAGCTGTATTTGAATCAAGTTAGAATCGAATTGAGTTAAATAAAACTGAGTTAAAATAAAATTTGAATTGGAATCAGAATTAAATTAAATTAATGAATGGAATTAAATTCTTACCTGGATAAATGAAAAGTAAATTGGATAAGAAATGAGAATTGAAATAAATAAATCAGAATAACTTATAAAAGAATTAAAAATCCATGAAAATAAAATATGCTTGGGCTATAAATAAATAGAAGGCTTGAGTTAAAAATAAAAGATGAATATATTCAAGCTTATAATGAATTGAATTGTATAAAACAATAAGTTGTGACTTATCAAAATTGAAAATGGAATACAAAGCCCAAAATCAATATTTTGATGAATTGAAAAATGAGAAGAAAATCCAAACCTGAATTATAAAATAAATTTGAACTTAAGAAATTAAATGAAGAGATTTTGAGATTAAAAAAAATTTAATTAAGTGTTGAATTTTTGTCCAAGGGAAGAATTAATTAGATAATAAATTAGTTAATGTAATTGAATTGCGAGTTTATATTGAAGTTTGGAATTAAAACTCAAGTTATAAATTAATTCGATTTAAATTGAGAGTCAATAAAATTGGGTGGTAATTTGGAAATGGATAATGGATAATGGATCCAGAACTTGAGTTATAAATTTAAAATTTAACTTGAAGTGTTAACAAATTAAGTATAATTGAAATGTATCGAATAAAAGTGTAAATGGATTAAAATAATAACTGATCGAATAAATGTGTAGTTTGAATGGGATTGGACTAAAATAGAATCAAGTTAAATTGAAAGGAGAAATTTATTTGCAAAATGAAATGAGCTTAAGTATAAAATTGGAATGAATAAACTTAAGCTAGAGGATGGAAGGAGTTAGATTGAATTCAACTTAAAATTTAGATTAATAATAGTGAATTGGATTTAAATCAAGTAAAAATAAATCTTAATTGAAATAAAATTCGGTGAGTTATAAATAATATTAGTGGAATCTAGAATAAATAATTGTAAACCATTTAAAAGTATTAAGGAATTGAAATAACTTGAGACAATAAGGAAAATAGAATGTTTCGAGTTTACTAGAATGGTTTAAGTGAATGTGGATAAACTAATTATATTGAATAAATAAATGATGGAATAAATAAGTATCAAGTGAAATGTGGTTCAAATAAGTTGAGAAATGGTTATTGAATGAAATAGATTGGATTGTCTTCGAGCTAAATAAAATAGTTTGGAATAAACAAATATGGAATGAAATGTATATAAATGGATTGTAAATGAAATTTAAATGGAATGTGTCAAGCTAAATAAATGATTGTGAATGGATTAAAATAAAAAGGAAATTTAATGGGTAATGGAGGTGGAAACTAGGTTGTTAATGGTTTTTGAATGAAACTAATTTGGTTAATAAAATGAAATGCAAGTGAATGGATTCAAATTTAATTGCAATGAAACTGAGAATATATGATTTGTGAATAAATTTAAAAGTGGAATAGAATTAAGTATAAATTGAGTCGAAATCAATTTAAATCGGTTATAAAGCATAAATACTTGTTTATTCACATAGATCTCGTCCAATTGCATAGAATAATTTGTTATTAGATATAAATGGAAGTAATTAAAATTCTATGAATTGATAGAAGTAAAATAAATTGATTTTGAGATCAATTGAATTAAATATGAGTTCAGTTTGCCTAAAAATAGATCAAATGTAAGTGATTGAGTTTTAAACCATTCAAATTGATGAGGTTGTATATGAATGGGTTGAAAACCCTTCGAATGGAATGGAAATGGTTTATAAATTAATTGAAACAGTTGAATTAGTATGGAAGTTGTAAAAATTGCTTACGGAAAATGTTGGATGTGCATTTCTTTAGAATCCATATGTTTTAACCATTGCAAATAAGTGAAATGTTGTTAAACTTCATATATATATGACACTTACATGTTTAAATTGAGTAAGTACAGGTATTGGAAGCCGTGCGGCTGGATTTTGGGCACGCTAACTGCTAAATAAATAAGCTGTTTGCTTTAAAATGCTAAATAAGGTACGCTTACGCAAAAGAATTCAAAATAGGAGATATGAACTGCATATATTGATATATATTGTGATTTCCGGCCTGAGGCCGATGTATATATATCTGTAAATCCTGCGATATCGCAGAAGTCCCTCCGTACAAAGGGGGACTCTGCCAAAATTTTCCGGAAATTTTGGGAGTTAGAAAAAAAATTTGAAATTTTTTGGAATATTTTGTTAACGACAAAACGGTTTCAAACTGGGAATTGAAATAAATTAATAAATGAGACTAATTTAAAATAATGACATGAATCGGTATAAATGAAAAATAAAAATTTAAATATTTAGAGTTGAAGATAAATAAAATTCATATGAATATGAAGAATCAATTTGAATAGAAATAAACATAAGAAGCATATAAAATGCTTATATTAACTTAAGAGGGAATGGTGAATTCTTAAATGAAAAATTGATACTACAAATATATTCTGAGTCGATATTTGAATGAATAAATATTGACATTTGTAAGGAAATCGATAAAATGTTTTGGGAATGTCGTGATTGGATATTAGTGCTAAACAGGATATGCAGGTATATTAAAGGGAAAAGAGAGTTGATTTGATTTCAAAAGATAAATTTGAAATGCTCGAAAAAAAGGTATGTGTTTGAATTCCTTTGAAATTTGATTGAGTTTTTGGATTGAGCCACTTGGCCTTTTGTTTTCTTTTTGGATTTGGGAGCCCGTGGAGGCCTTTTGTAGTTGTACCGAGCTAGCCGCGCAAAGGAGATGCTGGCGAAATTTTTTGGGAATTTAGGGAGTTAGAAATTTTTTTGAGAAAATTTTGATAATTCAAAATTTAGTTTTGAATTATAATTTGAATGGTTGTGTAAATAGAGTTGTTTGGGAACTGTGGAAAGGGTTGAGGAGTTAATAAGAATAATAATGGGTCTTTTATAAGAAGATTGTTGGTAAGATGTTGAATTGTTAGAAACCGTTTGGTTTCAGAAAAAAAAAGTAAACGGGTATTGGACCATTCTTCCCAACTAGTAATTTCGGGGACGAAATTCTTTTAAGGGGGGAGGAGTGTGACGACCCGTAATTTTCGAGCACTTAAAATCGGAATATTTAATTGATTTTAAATATTCAATAGAGTAATTTTAACTTGAATTACGAATATCACAATTTCTTTGATAATTTAAGTATTAAATTAAATAATTTAAAGTTGGATAAAATATTCAATCTGGGATTTTAAGCTTGTTAAAAATAATTCGAAGGCTTATAAAATTTATATTGATAGTACTGAAGATAATAGAAGTTGTAAAATTGAAATTAAAAGTGGTTTGTTCAGTTTTAAAATTTTATAGTTTAAGTTGAATTTAAAAATAGCCTTCCGATGCACAATCTCGGAATTCGACGAAACCAGTTCTATTGGATCCGTAATATTGTGTTAATATCGTATTTCAAATTTCGCGTTGATCGGAGTTGTTGCGAGAGCATACGATGAGTAAACGCGTTGAAAACTAAATAAAACTTTAATTGAAGAACCGGTTGAAATAATTTTACATCATCGTTTTCTTTCATCTCAAAGGCACTGTAGCAGTCAAGACAGCACGCCGTTTTTCTATCATTTCCATGTTCCCTCTTTTAATAACATCACGCTACCTTTATCTTCCATCGTACACTTCTCGTTCCTTGTAATATTGCTAGCTCCTTCATCGTTGATTCAATTCAATTTCAGGCATTATCAAACGAGATTTTTTTATATATAAAAATGGCCGACATCAGAGGCGACTTGGATTGTTTTTCTTTCCTCCTCCAGTTCGAAGACGAAATCCCCTTTCTCTTCTCTTCAAACCAAAATCCGTTACCTATTTCAGCCCTAATCTCCTAAAAATCAAAATTCACGACTTCATATAAAAAGAAAAATCGTAAGCACAGCTTGATATCAGCAACGCCGAGACTCATGGGGGAACGTGATAGAAGTCGCGACATGGCGAAAGTGAAAATCAATGCCACGAGTTGGTCATCGATTGAAGGAAGGGCTCGCAACATCAATCAGGGAAGCAAGGAGTCGAGCGATTCAACTCGAGCAAGTGGGATGCAGAGCCTCGTGTAAGGAAGGCTACGGTTGCGAGTGATGCATGGAGTCTGGGGGTGCTCGGAGCTTGTTGGTGGAGACGTAGACAAGGCCATGGTAAGCAGGGGTCACTGTTTAGGGTTTTGTTCGTAAGCCTGGGTGTGTGTACGACCCTTGGTTAACAGGTAACTCGAGCAATTTGAGTAATTACTGTATTAGAATAATTTTATCAGTGAGGAAAATATAATAACAGTAGGGTATATTAAGTAAATTATTTATATATATGTAAGTTTATACAGTAAGAAAAGTCCTAAATGTTGGAAAGTGATAAAGTTTACATATATAGACAAACCGAAATATATATAGGCAAGGTCTGGAAGATATGTATAGAAGTTTAGAAATGTTGAAGAGTTTATTTAAAATAAAATGAAATAAATAATAAAATAAATATGGATATACTCATAGCTAAACAATGAATATGTATATACAGAAAAGATTTCGAAAATAGAAATTTTTAGTTTAAACCCAAATTCTTAGTAAATTAAAATTATTAAATTGGAAATTTATTGTTCGATTAATTCAATTATTCCAAATGTTAATAAAATTATAAATTGTTATTCAAGGTCAAAATTGTGAAGAAACAAGCTGGTTTGGGGATAGTGGATTGCAAAAATAAAATCAAAGGTGAGTAAATCTCACTCAGTTGAATTTAAATTTAGATGATTAAATTTAAATAATTGTTTGGATGGTTGAATTGATTGATGTGCTATAGTATAGTATATTTTGGAATTGGCATTTTATATTGTGCTAATGTCTTTGGATGTAGGGAAAACAGGTTGGAGGGATCCAACTGGACCCCTCAACATTTATTTTTCATATCCTCTGTTGTGATTATTTGATATTCTATGATGAATTATATTAGAATATTGTATGCTATGGTTTGATTGGATATAACCGGGTAAAGTGAATTACAAAAAATATATATATATATATTGGATTCTGGAAAGAAAAGAAAAGAAGTAAATTTGTAAGAAAAATAATTATAGAAAATTTGAATAAATTTAAGAATGACTTGGAAAAGAAATAAAATGACCTTAAAATTCTAATAAATAAATCTTGAGTATAGAAAGGGAGATTTTGAAAATCAGGAGATTAATGAATTTTTAACTTCAGTGTTATTATTTTAAAGGAACAAAACATTTATTTTAAAATTTAAGACTTAAATTATTGAAGAGAATAAAGAAGAAATTGGGAAGTAGTTGAAATTGGTATATTTCAATTAAAGCATTTTAAAATCAAACGGAAAATAGTAACAATAACAATAAAGTCCATAATAAATGAAATTTGAAATGAATTGAGTAAGTAAAGAAATTTATTTCAAGGGAATAAATTGGGAGTCAATTTGGAAAATTGATTTAAGTGATTGAGATTGGAAATCTCTCCCTGGGTAACCAAGTACGTTTTCAAAGTAAAATTTTAATTTAAATTAAAGGTTTTAAAGTTGTTTTAAAAAGCAAGTTTTGGAAATTTTATTATTTATAAATATTTAAATTCTAAAGTAAGTATTTTCTTTTAATCTATTATCGTAGTAATTATTTTAAAAAAAGTGACTTGGGGTTTTGTTTTAAAAGTGAAAATCTAGTTTTATATTTTATTAAGTAACCTTATTTTCAAAATATTCATATAGTATGTATTTTTAACAAACTCTTGTAGTAGTTTTAATTTAAATGTTTTAAAGTATATTTCAAAGTAAAGTGATTTAAATTATTTTAAAAATTTAGTTTTGTGCTTGGTGATTTCAGAGGAGATAGAAAATATTTGGAAAAGTTTATTCTCGGAAGAAAGGTGGTTTTGAAACTGTTTTCAAAGGATTGAAAATATAAATATATCTCGTAAAGATATTTTGAAGATTATAAATAATTTGGGAAATTATTTATTGTTTGATGGATGTTTGTGAATGAAAATTGATAGTTAAATCACCGACTATCAATATTGGCCAAATGCGTTGATCGTTTCGAAGAGTCCGGGATCGAGATTTATTTCTCGAAAACCACTTCGATCCGGTTTGTACGTTTCCGTGAAAAACGATTTTGGATTCGAAGATGGAGCAGTGAAGTGCAAGGGCTAGTTGCTACTAATCCTGAGGATATTTCCAAAATGGATGTAGTAGGAATAGTGCCTTCGGTTCCGTTCGAACCCGGGACGGACTTGTATGGATGAATGCTTGCGAAACATTGTCAGGTGGACGATGGGCACTCTAAGGGATATTGTTCTTAAAAGGTAACGCTTAGCCTCAAGCCTCATCAAATGGGAATGACTGAAAATCAGGGGTTATGCAGCAAGGCTAGGTGGGTAGCACCCAAGCAGGGTGAGGTCATTCCAGTCTAGATGTCCCTTTTTATTTCGGCTTAGTGGGCGGTTGCTGATCCCAACCGCGGGGTGATCTCACTCGGGATTATCTAGTAAGGGGTAGTCCCGGCCTTGTGTTGCAGGCGAGCGGGCGTACTCCTCGGTACGGTGATCTAGGCCCCGTACTATGACAGGTGGTACCCCAGTGCCTAGTCATTAGTTGGAAATCCATTCTCCCTACGAGCCTTGTACAAATTTTGTTTGTATTACCCACTCTGTGGCTAGTAGCTGGAATTTAATAATGTAACAATTTCGGCTATTTTATAAGTATTTGTATATAGACCCTATTATAATATCAGAGGATTTCTATAAAAATTGTTTTAGCTATCGTAAGGTAAAAACCCGACATGTTTATTTGTGGCATGGTCTTACGAGATGCTTTTGTTTTCAAAGGATTTTTGAAACTTTAATAATCGATTGGGTGTGATTTTCTCACGCTGGTATTCCAGACTGACTCGGGTATTATTTAACTGTAATGCTCGGGTCAGACCGAGTATTATAGGATACAGGAAATGTTGTGGTGCTCAGGCGACGAGCTGGATGACGATACGTACTCGCGTACTTGTTTATATACATATATTCCACTGTGTTGAGTTGTTGTGTATCCATTTGTATGACATTGATGTAGAGCTGTGATTGATGTACTCTGATGATGTAATATATAAACAAAGATATTTGATGTTGAGTAAAGAGTATTTATTATCTATTATATTTTTCGCTGCGATGGTTAGATTCTGATGTTGTTTTCTAGTTTCTTCTTCTACCTCTTCTTCTTTAACCCAAACGGTTCGTATTTCTGTACAACTTGAGTTGATTGTTATAGAATAGAGTTGGCTCAAGGGGTACTGATTTGCGGGCTATTACAAAATGTATACATATCAAAATTATACGCATCTGAACAACGAATCAAAACACAACATATATACAACATCATCAACTAGGCAGACTATACACAAACAACCCCAAAACTATGATGTTCTATTACAACCATAGTTAACTATATACAATAGTACCAACATACAAACTTAAAAAGTTCTACATACTTAAGATGGGTCTCATAGTAATTCTCGCTCCAGATTACTTTAACAATACCTCTAATACCAATGGATAGGAAACGTCGTTGCAGCTCCAGATCAACTACAACTTAAACCATATACAGTATTCTAATCTCCATTAATCTCGATGTCATATGTAACGACTTTGAAATGTGAAAATAAAATCATCTTAGAATTAAAAGCTCGATCTAACCCGAGTAAATGCCACAAAAAAAATCTTGAGTCAGACTAGAAACTAGCTATGAGTATAATCATGCAACAGAGATATATAATTGTGTAGTGTCATGTCATATATGTGATATTTAAAGAAATAAGTATGTCACACACTCTATAATCTAAACCCGCCCACATCCTATAAAATCAAATTATATTAGTTTAGATACACATGTCATGGTACTACTTAAAGTGACTCGCAACTACAACTACAATCAATTGGGATATCACTTTCTCACATTTATAAGTTGCAATCATTATTTGACAAAATTTTCATTACTCGATTATTTGTAAATAAGGTCTGTGATCACTAGTGAATCCTACTCATTATTAACTCTTATTGAACTTTGCCTCGAGCAAATATCATGATTTTTTTCATTCACATATTCCTCGATCCGATGTTTTCGGTTCCCTCACATGATCTATTAATTGCACTATCTTCTCCAGTTCACCATTGGTGCTCACCACATTGTATTGTAATCTTCGTCTTTGTTCCAACATGCATTCGTTAATGAGATTTCTCTTAAATCTTTCATATTTCCCATTTTCACTATGCCCGTCACCGTGGTGTCCGTGCAATTGATCGTTAGGACAATAAGTAACAAGGGATCATGTCATCATGATTCAGGATGCATCCCCAAATCTACCACTATGATGGATTCTCGTGTCTAGTAGTCTTAGCTCGTTTCGTCTAGTTCATAGGTTAAATTTATTCAAAATCATTTGTTTTTAACCTCCAAAATATCATTATTTCCTCAATTGGAATCGTGTCTCATTATGTATCATATATACATATTGTGTTCATGCAACATAACCCTAATTCACAATTTATAACATTATTTGGAACATAAGAATCTATAAAGCACAACTTAGAAATTTTTATCACTTATTGATATTCCGGTTAATTTCAAGTTATTAATTTGAAATGAGGGAATATAATTACAAATGAGTTTGTTGTAGCATCGTAAACATAAGCATATATTGATTCCAATTCGCCCGAGGTCATTTAAATTATTTCGAAATATGATTTCATCCTTTATTTCAATATAAATCCAAAATATTTTTAAATAATTCAAATTTAACCTTAAAACTATATATTTTATATTAGAATGTTATATATATATATATACATATATTCTAAGATTTTCAGTCGACAAACTTGCATTTTTATCCAATTCCATTATTTGAAAGTGCCCACTTATTTATAAATCCTGTTTTGAATTTAAATCCACATTATTTAAATTCCTTAAAGAAATTTCAAATTTAAGATTTCTATAATATCATATATATATATATATGTTTATATGTTAATGTTATTTTTAAAAGTTTCAAAAATTCAAAAATCTGAAATGTTGAATTGAAAATGAATTTTTAAATACTTAACATATTTTTTAAGGAAGACATCATCCTTTGTAAACAATGATACAATAGCTTAAAATCCTTTCAAACAACATCTAGTACCTTTAATCATAACTTTAGTGTGTTTGTGCAATGTAAATCGAGCTCAAGTTCATCACCATGGTGCAAATAATCAAAAGAAGAAGAAGAAATCCAAAAGTACATAATTTGGTCAAGTTATGAGCTTACTGCCCAGTTTTGCGATTTGACCAATAACCCAGTCGTGATGATTTTCTAGGCAATAATGCCCGAAACTTCCTCGTTGTGGTCATTATTTGCTGCCTTTCAATGGTCGGTGTCATCGAGGATGGTTTGGCTATGCTTTATACTACATATACATGTCTACTTATCACTAATCGAATCCAGTAATGAAATAAAAAGATCACCATAGCATATTATAAACTTACGGTGATACACATACGTACACAAAAAAATATATAATTATGCTCACTTCCTACAATGTTTTGATGATGAACTTGCACATGCGATGAAGATGAAGGAGAAAAAGGATTGCGTAGATCCATTTTGCTATGTATAAGGAAGAAGAACCGGTGAAATAAGGTTTATATAGTGTTCGGGAAGAAGTACCGTAAGAGGTTAAGATATGATGATTATTGTTATAAGAATAAAAACTTAGGTCCAATAATTTTTTTTTGTTTTATTTTTAATTCCTTTTAAATAGATCTTTACCCTTAACCACCTTATAATCTAAACCCCATACATATACCAATTTAAAGGCATTTAATCCAAACTTTATTTAATTTTTACAATGATTTTCTTTTTATTAAAATATTAATTTTCAGGTTTTCAATGATTATAAAATAATAGTTTTATTTCTAAAATAAATTCCAAAATTTACAAAATATTATTTATTCTATCAAACTAATTTCCCAAAAAACTTTTAGATTTTAAAATATAAGTCAAATATCAATTATGAATTCTAAATTATTATTTTTCAGATCAAAAACCCACTATTATTGAATAAAATTTCTAAAGTTATTTTATAATCTCATTTATTTATTAAAATTCAAATAATAATCTAAAATATAATTAATTAATAATGGGATGATACACTATAATTTGGATAACTATTAATTCATATTTCATTCAACGATACATTTCATGTTTATCTCTTACTCTTTTTACTCATCCATTTCTTAAAACTAAACCTAGCTCCATAAACCTAAGCCTTAATAAATTTCTTTAAATCTCAATAAAATCACTATAATTCTTATCATCTAATTACTTAGAAAACTCATCAATATATTGGTTAAAGTTGATTTTAGAACTTTATCTCAAATTTAAAGAGAACGAAAGTTGGTTTTTGTAGATTTGGAGCATTATCTGGAGAAGAAGGGATGAGTTGGATGCATCCAACTATATTTACTTGTTACTTCATAAATTTATGTTTATATGATTACAAAATTATGTATAGTAATTTGGAGAATGATATGTTTGGTTTGAGCTTATGTTTAGTTAGTAACATGAATATATCAACGCATTGTTGATTAGAGAGTTTCATTGTCAATTTTGAAAGAGTTAGTAAGGTACGCGATTGATGAGGGGTTAACTAAATGATGGTGCGTTCTGTTATGTGTTGATTTTGGCAAATTAAGTGGTATAATAATGCATATATCATTAGTTAATAATAATTAAACCATTTGAATTGGTTTTGCAAACGACAGTAAGAACTGGGAATAAATTAAGAAGCTAAAAATTGGTTTAAAATATAACATTTAAGTATTTTAGGCTTCAAACTGAAATATGCATAAGTGCATGACTTTGTAAAACACCTTAAGGAATTTTATAGAATGATATGTGAATTCATGATTTTTAATGAATGGTTTGATAAATGAAGTTAACTTGAATGAAATCATTGAATGATAGTGTTATATGTTAACATTGCTTGAGTATGAAAGACATATGATTTTAAGGTTCCTTTGGGATAATCAAATACTTCATAACTGTTACTTTGTTGTAAGGTGTGAGGACCCGAAATTTTCTAACCCGAAAATTCCAGATAGTTATGGAAAAGAAGAAAGAGATAGAAGAAGAAGAACAGAAACACCAAACATCTCACATTCGCAGCGGATAAAATATAATAATAAATAATAACAGTTTACAAAAGAATACCATATTTTTTGATTACATCTAATATACATCAGAGTTTCACATTAATATAGTCACTGAATGTTTACAATTATCATGTCCAAAATTTACAATAATATAAATACAGCGGATATACTCTATACGATATTGCCATTCAGCTCGACTCCTAAGCTCCAGAACGTCCTAACCTGGAAATCTGTAATACTCGGTCTGACCCGAGCATTACACCAAGGTAACACCCGGGTCAGGCTGGAAACCAACGTGAGTAAACCCAACTAACATGGAATACCAAATCAAACAACTTAATAAAACCCGGGGTAACTCAAACCAATTTCTCCCATTTCACAATTTGCTATAGACAACACTTACTTCACATACCAATTTCGAAGTACCAACTTAGATAAAATAATCCAATTTACTTAAATCATTTTAGTCCATCATATTTATTTCACAAATCAATTTATAAAAAATCCGAAGTGGTTTCGGGTGTTGCCTAATACCCGACCCCGGCCTCTTCGAAACTCATGTTATCCCCTCCCAAATTATTCAAATGAAATACACAACATTTCATAACAGAGATCAACTCATTCAAAACATCCAGTACCATTCAACTATTCATAACGAACTTAATCACATACAAATCAATTCAATTGTTTCTAATTGGATTTCAAACCTCAATCACTTAGATTCTTTATCAATTAATTCCAAAATCAATTAATCAATCGACCATTCCATATTCATTCATCTTAATTAATCACCCTGGATTAATTATCTTTCAATTTCATTCAAGACATTATCATTGATTAGTTTCACGATATTAACTACTCTTAACCAAATCAATAAGAAATCTTAATTTCTTCATCAATTTACTAACTATATTAATTACATTAATTCTTAATTACTCTTCTTACTTAATTTCTGATAAGTCACTTATTATGGATAAATTAGTCCTAATTAATCCAGTCTTTAATTACATCACTTATTATATAAATTATTGATTTCCAATTATATTTCAATTTATCTTAATCTGGATTAATTATACTAATTAAACCACAGTATTAACCATACTTGGTTTATCTCCACCGGAAATTATCTACCTTTTTATTAACTTCATCAAATAGACTAATTCTCCTTAATTAATTATCTTAGTTTATCTCTTGATTAATTATATAAAGTAATTATATTTTATTAATTGCATTAAGTAATTTCCTATTAAACCACCTAATTAATTTAAACTTAATTAATTAACTCAAATTATTAATTAATTTAATTAATCAATTATCCATTTAAATTATCCTACCTATCTAATGAATCACTAACTCATTACGTCCTTATTAATTTTAAATATAACCTGTTTCCTTATTTATGATTTAAGTTTAAATAATTTAAGATCCATATGCTTCGAGTCAATCAACACTTAACTCGGAAACCAACCAAAACAAAAATCACCGAATCATCAGTGCACATCCAACAATTCAATCAATCATCCAATTATCTAAATCTAACCATTTTAAATTTAAATAAAAGCCCAACAAAGTGATATTTACTCACCTTCGATTTTTGGCTTTTGAAATCCCCTTCAATCCCGACTATTTCTTCACAATAAATGGACCTTGTAAAGACATTAGGTGATTATTAATACCTGAATTATCCAAAAAAATCAATTTTTCCCTAAATAAATTTGATTAGCCCAAAAATTCATTCAACAAATTTTGTTTTCCTTTAATAAATAAATTTTAGGTTCCAAAATTTCGAACAAATATATTATCTTAAAATTAAACTAGTAAATAAATAAAATATGTATGTATAAATAAATTTCCCTTATTTTCAAAAATAAATTATATAGGTTTAAAAATCACTTTTTTTTAAAACCTTATATATTTCGAATTTCTATCATTTATATATCTTATTAAATTTAAATTGAACAAATACCTTACTGCCTCCTGACAGAGAAGAACCCAACCTACTCGCGAGTTCACCAACCACCTCGCAGCAACGCTAGAGAAAAACCCACCACTAATCTCAACATACGCGACCTCGAAGTCAACACGAGATGCACCCACTCGATCGGCGTCATCTTATGCTTTGTCGCTCTAAATCGAATGCGCCGACTCCCACTTGCCAGCCCACTTCTCCCTCGAAACGCACGAGCACAAGTGCCTCCTCCTCGCTGCCTCACGCTCGCGAGCTTGAATCCCTAGCTCGTGTCGCCCTTCGTGATTTCTCGCGCCACTCGTATGTAGCATCGCCATTCGCTGATCGCAATTTCTACCAACTCAATTACGAACGGCTCTCCCTTCCTTCTTCGATCGGCAATTGCTTTCATAATTTTTTTTTAAAAGGAGTCGGCAATTCTGTAGGGTTTGAATTTGAAGTAGGAGAGGAGTTTCGGTTTAAAAGAGGGGTGTCTGATTCAAATTGGCTTTGGCCATTTCTTCTCGTTCTCTTTGATATTTCTTTTTTAAGTTCGATTTCTGGTTGAAGCGTAGAGAGGAAGACGAAAATAAATATTGGTTTGGGAAATAGCTTCTCGCGTACGCTTGTTGATTATTATAGTTAAATATAGCAAATATCTCGAGTTGCATAACGCAAAATCCCGAACCCCAAATCAGACATGCCGACAGATGCTTATAAGGTTTTACCCACGTTCCGAACACAATGGAACGTGTTTCGAAGGCTAATTCGATCGTATGCGCAAGTTACAGAAGAAAACGATCGATTTTAAATTAAATCGATTAAAATAGTTCTAAGCATTTTGAGCTGCCAGGGTCAAACGACAACTCCGATTGCTACGAAAATTGAAATCCGATAATAACTATCTATTACGGATCCAATGGAACTGGTTTCGTCGAATTCCGAGACTGTACCTTAGAAAGCTATTTTTAAATTCAATTTAAACGCTATATTATTAAAACTGAACAAATCATCTTTAAATTAAATTCCAACCATTCTATTATCTTCGGAATTTTCATTATAAATTTTATAACCCTTCAAATTATTTTAAACAAGCTTAGAATTTCAGATTCAACAATTTACTCAATTCAATTATTAAATCCAATATTTAAACTATATAATTTAATGATTTAATTATCAAGTAAATATTAATGTTTGAAATTCAAGGTAAAATTAACTCTCTGAATAGTTACAATCAATTAAATACTCCAATTCCAATTGTTAAAAATTCCGGATCGTCACATTCCTCCTCCTTTAAAAGAATTTCGCCCCCGAAATTACTAGTTAGGAAGAATGGTTCAATACCCGTTTACTTTTCCCAAAACCCACAATTCAACATCTTATCAACTAACTTTTATTACAGATTCACTAATACCTCAACTAACTTCCAAAACCTTTCATGGTTTCCAACAATCCATTTTTACCCAATCGTTTAAATTTCAATTTAAAACCAAATTTGGAATTATCAAAATTTTCTCAAAAATTTTCTAACTTCCTAAATTCCCGAAAATTTTTGCCAGTGTCTCCTTTGCGCGGCTAGCTCGGTACTACTACAAAAGGCCTCTACAGGCTCCCAAATTCCAAAAAGAAAACAGAAAGCCAAGTGGCTAGATCAAAACCCAATCCAATTCATACGGAAATTAAAATACATACCTTTTTATCGGGCATTTCATATTTATCTTTTGGAATCAAATCCAACTTTCCTTTTCCCTTTTTAACACCTGCATATCTTACTTGACAATAATATTCATTCGTAACATTACAAATCATTTTATACATTCTCTTATATAGGTTTTCATATTTACATCTATCCAAATTCGTTTTTCCCGTTTTAATATGAATTCAACTTATTCCAATTTTGAATAGTAACTTTTTATTTTTCATTTATACTGAATTTTATTAGTTCCATCTACTAATCCATTTCAGTTTCATATTTAAAATCGTTCAATTTCTTAATAAAAATTTTCTCAAAATTTTTTTCTAACTCCCAAAATTTTCGGAAAATTTTGGTAGAGTCTCCTTTGTACGGAGGAGCTTTTGCAATTTGACAAGAGATATAAATATATATACATCGACCCACACGGTCGGAAAAAGCAAAAACAGTTCACATTTCCTATTTTTATTGCGTAGGCGTACCTTATTTAGCATTTTAAGCAAGCAGCTTATTTATTTTAGCAATTAGTGCAATCCAAATCCAGCCATACGGCCTCCAAGTACCTGTACTTACTCAATTTAAATATGTAAGTGCCATATATAGAGAATTCATTAGCATTCCACTTACTTCCAATAGCCAAACACACACACACACACACACACACACACACACACACACACACACATATATATATATATATATCATAAACAACAAGCACCAAACGTTTACCCTAAGCGATTTACATGATTTAAAGCTATTCCAATTGCTTCCAACTAGATTTATATGCCATTTCATTCGACTTTAATGGTTTACAATTCAAATGCTTACATTCAATTTATTTTTAATCCAAACAAGCTCATATTCACTCCACTTAATTTCAAAATCATGTTATTCAATCTTCATCAACTCATTGAATTTAATTATATTCATTTACGTCAAATGACAATCCATCCTATGCAAGTTTGATGATATCAATATAACTAAACAACTACTTAAGTTTTATTACCAATTTAAATTGATTTCAACTTAAGTTATATTTAAATTTTTCTATTTTAATTTATTCACAACCATACCCAAATTCATCAATTCCAAGCTTTTTATTGAAATAAATAACTTTACCCTTTTAAATTAATATGCCTCATAACTTGAGTTCACTCTAACAACCCTATTCCAATTAAAACTTTGATTTAATCTTTGTTCAATCGGACTTCATTCGTTTATTTCTTGATCAATCAACCCATTTATTTACTCATTTTAATTTTTGAATTCATCTACTTAATTCATTTTCAAATTCATTATATTATACAAAACCATTCTCAATTTATTATTACTCATCTGGGTTTTGATTGCAACTCAAACTATTTCTATTATTATTCACTTCTATTTCATATAACATCACTTCTCTTATATCCAATTTACATGCAAATTTCATTAAATATTATTCAAATCGTCCCTGAATTTTTTTTTATAATTCAAACCATCACATTTTTCATTCCAACTCTATTTTATTTTTTATTTTACAACATCTCCTCTTATTTAATTCATTATCAAATCTAAGTCGAATTCTATTTAAAATTTGAATTCATCCCCAAACCCATTATCAACTTACAATCCGTTTGTTTACCCAAGTTAAATGTTATTAACATACACTATTAAATAATTTATTTACATACACTATTAAATAATTTATTTAGCTGATTGGTTTACTTTCACTTTTAATTTAATATTCGATTTCCTTTAATTATAAAGAATCACTTCATTAAATTTTCCCGAGTTTTAATTTTATAATTTCAGTTTGAATTTCCTTTGATTTTCCAAAATCCCAACATCTTTATTTCAAAATTTTAGAAAAGCTTTTAAGGTCACATAATACTATTAAAATAACTCTTTATAAAAATACTTTTTATAACTCGATGTCTCAACCAGTCCATCCTTGGTCTCACAGAAATTCAGTCATACGTTGATCAGGCGTAGGACTGAAAATCTATAAGTACTTGGTAAATCGTTTTCAACACCCAGTGAAAATACTTGGAAAATAATTTTATTGAAATATAGAAAACAGTTTTTCAAAATAGAGGAAATATCTTTGCTGAGGGTGCTCTAGAAATCATCAACCCCATCCATGATTACAGTTACATTCCAGGGTTACGTAGCCGTTGCAGCAAAAGTCCACGTAACTGCAGGCTCTCCGCGGCCTCTCGATTACGCCATGGATCCCACACAACAGATCACATTTACATCCAGGGTTACGTTGCTGTCACAGCAAAGGTCCATGTAACTGCAGGCTCTCTGCGGCCTCTGATTTTTGCTGTCAAAATGAAACCTCTCCACTCCTACATAGGTCGCAGTCTGCCGATATAAAATCAAACACAGACCGTTGGCTCTCAGCGGCACACACGACTTTCGCTATGTTATACCATAGGTCGCAGTCTACCGATATAAAATCAAACGCAGACTGTTGGCTCTCAGCGGCACACACGACTTCCACTATGGTATACTCAACTCATAATCCTCAGGAACTAGTTTTGTCCGGACTGCTCACAGGATCAACTTTAGAACCCCCCTGTGGCTCAAGGCAGCACCACCCGATGGTACTCCTGAGAAGTTCATTTCAAGGGAGCGCCTTTTTCCCCAGAGCCATCATCAAAATATTTTATACTATACACATATAGTATCTTCAAATCATACATCTAGTATGATCTCATACAAAGCTCATTTACACAAAATCGATTATCCCAAATCGATAATTCTCAAACTAGGCTTTCCAAATTCAATATTGATTTTACTCAAAAATCAAAAGCCTTTCCAAATCCAAAGGTTCCCACAACCTTTTTAAAATCCTCATAAAATCCTTTATATATATTCAGATATATAAAATTTAAAAAACTTGGATCATTTCAACCTCGTATAAAATTCCTTCGTACTTCAAACATTTTCAAAAACATTTTTCTTCCAGCAATAAATTCAACAAGGGAAGATTTATCTTATATAACAAAGTTATACAACTTTGTTTATTCACAACCAAATATCCCAATTTAATTTCTCTATCTGATATCAATTTCATCTAAATCCGTACGATGTACATTTATCATCCGTACGCTATACCAATCTGATCGCTCATTCGATCACACAATTTCACTTCCGAACTAGTATCGCCCACCCGACTTCCTAGTGTGGCCACAAATCTAGTTTCTTGATCAGAATCCGTCATTCTCCTTGCATAGCCATAACCATGATAGAGAATATCCAGAACCAATCAACAATCCATATTCAGGTTCGCCGTCGAAAATCGAGTGAAAAAAAATCCCACTCGGATCGATATAACTATCTCAAAATTCTGAGCTCGAATATGGATCAAATCACTATGCGAATAGAATAATATACGTACATCCTACGTATTTATTTTCATTGATTATTAGCTAAATCAATTTCTCTTTCTATTCACATTTCCTTTAATCCCTATTTGGACTATCACTTCAATCCTTATCTCAATTGAGTATTTAAATCAATAACAGTTTGAACTCCGACCAATTTAGAAAATAGCTTGAAAATTTTTAAAAATAGATAAGAAGTTGAAAAATAATTATTAGTTTGCAAAATAGCTGTAAAATAGTTAACCAATTGTAAAATAATTGGAAAATAATTAAATAGTTTCAGAGATTTTAAATAATTACAAAACAGCCATAAAATAGTAATTAGTAGTTGAAAATAGGAATTAGTTTATAAAATAGTTGAAAAGTTGTTAAATGGCTCTAAAAATAATTGTAAAACAAGTATAAAATAATTTGGCTTTAAGAAAGAAGGTTGTATATATCTAATAGCTTAGAAAAATAAGTTTATATCAAAACAATTTATATTGAAAATAGTCAAGAGCCAACTGTTCACTTCCCCAACAATTCAATTTAAATCTCCATTTAAATTGACCCAATTCCAATTCAAATAACTCCAAATTCCATTGGACTTGATTAATCCCCAATTCAAGTTGAATCAATCTTGATTCCTTCCACAATTTAAATCAAATTCTAGTTGATGTTAATCCTGTTCGATTTTAATTTTAATTTCATATTATTCCAATCAATTTAAATTATTATCAATTGAACCCATTTCATATTCAAATCATTTCAATACAATCCAATTTAATTTCCCATTTAAATTTTAAACTTATACATCTTCCATCACCAATCCACTTAATTCAAACCAAATTCAATTTCAATCTTGAATTTAAACTATCTCGAATTATGTAAATTTGAGTTAAATTCTCAAAGGTTGGTTTAACCATTTAAACCAAATTAACCTTTATTAAAAGTTTTTAATCAATTTAATTTCTGAGTTCAATTCTCAAAATTCCATTTTAAATTATCTTCACTTATGTATTTCAAGGTTCAAATAAGATTTCAATACAATTTTATTTTAAAATTTTAATTTATTATTAAAATTTATCTTCCAGTTTGAAGCCAGTCCTTAAACAAGTGTATTTTACAATTCAATTATTCAAATTTATTTTATTTATACAATACCGTACTCAATTTAAAGATTTTCATTAACAATAGGATGATATCGTCTAATTTATTTTAAGACGTCCATCCATTTTCAATTTTTAAATCTCAAACCCGTTTGAGATCACACACATTCCCGCTTCAAACTTCAAAATTCTTTCCCTCTTATAAGTTCAAAACTTATATCACTTTGAGTTTTTATATCACATTTCAGGGAAAAATCAAAACTCAACCTCTTAGAGTTTACTTCATTATTTTAAATTATCTTTGATATCATGTATATCCATACATATATACTTATTTATTTCTTGGCCCTCCCAGCCATGATTTAAAACTTTAAACCATCCTTGGTTTTAAATTCAAATCAAACTTCAAACAACCCATTGTTTTCAACAAGCTTCAGTTATCTAAATAATTCTTATTTATTATTTTTCATTACCTTGGAACAAATTTTCAAATTCTGGAACCAGATTTAGAATTTTAATTTCAATCCATTAAATTTTAATTTGGTTGTATTTTTATTCCTACTCAGTCTAATTCCAATTCAAGACTTCAATTTCAGTTTGAATCCATTTCAAACTTATCTTTATTTAATTTTGGTTTGGTTGTATTATATTACTTCTTAATTTAATTCTAATAATTTTACAACCAATCATCTTAATAATTATTAGAAGGAAATATCGCTTTATATATCAAAAATATATTTTTATATAAAATCATTTAAATCTTTTTATAAGAAAATAACAAGTACGCGCTCATATAGATATACTCAACTCATTCTAGAGTACTTTAGACTCTAGTTAATGAGAAATCCCCACCAAAGCCAAGGTTCTCGCTTAACCTTCAGCTCTGATACCAAATGTAATGACCCGAAATTTTCTAAACCGAAAATTCCAGATAGTTATGGAAAAGAAGAAAGAGACAGAAGAAAAGAACAGAAACACCAAACATCTCACATTCGCATCGGATAAAATATAATAATAAATAATAACAGTTTACAAAAGAATACCATATTTGTCGATTACATTTAATATACATCAGAGTTTCAAATTAATATAGTCACTGAATGTTTACAATTATCATGTCCAAGATTTACAATAATATAAATACAGTGGATATACTCTATACGATATTGCCATCCAGCTCGACTCCTGAGCTATAGAACGTCCTAACCTGGAAATCTGTAATACTCGGTCTGACCCGAGCATTACATTAAGGTAACACTCGGGTTAGGCTGGAAACCAGCATGAGTAAACCCAACTAACATGAAATACCAAATCAAACAACTTAATAAAACCCGGGGTAACTCAAACCAATTTCTCCCATTTCACAATTTTCCATAGACAACACTTACTTCACATACCAATTTCGAAGTACCAACTTAGATAAAATAATCCAATTTACTTAAATCATTTTAGTCCATCATATTTATTTCACAAATCAATTTATAAAAAATTCGAAGTGGTTTCGGGTGTTACCTAATACCCAACCCCGGCCTCTTCGAAACTCATGTTATCCCATCCCAAATTATTCAAATGAAATACACAACATTTCATAACAGAGATATCAACTCATTCAAAACATCCAATACCATTCAACTATTCATAACGAAATTAATCACATACAAATCAATTCAATTGTTTCTAATTGGATTTCAAACCTCAATCACTTAGATTCTTTATCAATTAATTCCAAAATGAATTAATCAATCGACCATTCCATATCCATTCATCTTAATTAATCACCCTGGATTAATTATCTTTCAATTTCATTCAAGACATTATCCTTGATTAGTTTCACGATATTAATTACTCTTAACCAAATCAATAAGAAATCTTAATTACTTCATCAATTTAATATCTATATTAATTACATTAATTCTTAATTACTCTTCTTACTTAATTTCTGATAAGTCAGTTATTATGGATAAATTAGTCCTAATCAATCCAGTCTTTAATCACATCACTTATTATATAAATTATTGATTTCCAATTATATTTCAATTTATCTTAATCTGGATTAATTATACTAATTAAACCACAGTATTAACCATACTTGGTTTATCTCCACCGAAAATTATCTACCTTTTATTAACTTCATTAAATAGATTAATTCTCCTTAATTAAATAACTTAGTTTATCTCTTGATTAATTATATATAGTAATTATATTTTATTAATTGCATTAAGTAATTTCCAATTAAACCACCCAATTAATTTAAACTTAATTAATTAACTTAAATTATTAATTAATTTAATTAATCAATTATCCATTTAAATTATCCTACCTATCTAATGAATCACTAACTCATTTCATCCTTATTAATTTTAAATATAACCCGTTTCCTTATTTATGATTTAAGTTTAAATAATTTAAGATCAAATGCTTCGAGTCAATCAACACTAGAGAAAAACCCACCACTAATCCCAGCATACGCGACCTCGAAGTCAACACGAGATGCACCCACTCGATCGCTGTCATCTTATGCTTTGTCGCTCCAAATCGAATGCGCCGACTCCCACTTGCCAGCCCACTTCTCCCTCGAAATGCGCGAGCACAAGTGTCTCCTCCTCGCTGCCTCACGCTCGCGAGCTTGAAGCCCTAGCTCGTGTCGCCCTTCGTGATTTCTCGCGCCACTCGTATGTAGCAACGCCATTCCCTGCTCGCAATTTCCCCCAACTCAATTTCGAACGGCTCTCCCTTCCTTCTTCGATCGGCAATTGCTTTCATAATTTTTTTTAAAAGCAGTCGGCCATTCTGTAGGGTTTGAATTTGAAGTAGGAGAGGAGTTTCGGTTTAAAAGAGGGGTGTCTGATTCAAATTGGCTTCGGCCATTTCTTCTCGTTCTCTTTGATATATTTTTTTAAGTTCGATTTCTGGTTGAAGCGTAGAGAGGAAGACGAATATAAATATTGGTTTGGGAAATAGCTTCTCGCGTACGCTTGTTGATTATTATAATTAAATATAGCAAATATCTCGAGTTGCATAACGCAAAATCCCGAACCCCAAATCAGACATGCCGACAGACGTTTATAAGGTTTTACCCACGTTTCGAACACAATGGAACTTGTTTCGGAGGCTAATTCGATCGTATGCACGAGTTACAGAAGAAAACGATCGATTTTAAATTAAATCGATTAAAATAGTTCTAAGCATTTTGAGCTACCAGGGTCAAACGACAACTCCGATTGCTACGAAAATTGAAATCCGATAATAACTAACTATTACGGATCCAATGGAACTGGTTTCGTCGAATTCCGAGACTGTACCTCGGAAAGCTATTTTTAAATTCAATTTAAACGCAGTATTATTAAAACTGAACAAATCATCTTTAAATTAAATTCCAACCATTCTATTATCTTTGGAATTTTCATTATAAATTTTATAACCCTTCAAATTATTTTAAACAAGCTTAGAATTTCAGATTCAACAATTTACTCAGTTCAATTATTAAATCCAATATTTAAACTATATAATTTAATGATTTAATTATCAAGTAAATATTAATGTTTGAAATTCAAGGTAAAATTAACTCTTTGAATAGTTACAATCAATTAAATACTCCAATTCCAATTGTTAAAAATTCCGGATCGTCACATAAGGCGTAAGAGGTCCAAGATGGTTCGTCAAATTTCCTTTGGTGGTGTTCGTCTAATAGAGGATTATCGGTGATATGAACTTGAGCATCGAAGGTAGTGGGTGCTTAAAATCTCTCCATGCCATGAAGCACGACGAAGATCAGAATGATGGCCGATTTAAGTAAAGAGGTAGGATGAATTTCCATTAAGGGATTCTGCCTTATCAAGGTTTAGGTTGATATCTTGACATTATTTTAGCTGGCCGAATTTAAGGTAAATTGATTGAATGAAGTCAAACGCTAGCGGGTTTCAAACCTATAAGAAAGTAGGCAATAATGGTCTAGTTTAGTTGATTGATTCATTATGCAGTCGATTGAAATTGATGGCAGTCGAATGAATTAGTGATCAATCGACTTGATTTATAGTAACAGGAGTTCTTGAGTTTATTCGGCGCGTAACATTTGGGCGTGATTTTGATGGCATGGAATAAGGTGGTACTTTTGCGATGTCTTCAGCCGATATAAACAAGACGTGATCCGCTAGACATGATGATGATGTGACTCACTAGGCATTATAGTTGAAAATTGACTCTCGTGATAAAACATACATATGATTTGGAAACGATGCATTTTATATGGCTTCGGAGAGCGGACTCAAGCCACCAAAAGCATGTTATATAGGATATGCCTATTATCTATATATGGTGTGGATATATAATGATTATATAAGTAATCTATGGTACCGCAAGGGATACGCACGAATTGCATGTTAATACCACAGATATTGATTTAGATGACAACAATTATATGAATATAGGTACTAATGTTTTTTCAAATTGTATTAAATATTTTGCAGGATATTATACAGGTTTATACAAGTACGGGAAAATCGACTTTGAAGGCCGATCAATAAAAAGGCTAGAGATCAAGATTCAGGGATGATCAAGATAATTGAAGACTCTTGAGTTTAAAGACAAGTACATGAAGAGTTCAAGACTATAATTTATAGTTGACATTAGATTAATTTGTTAAAGTCCTTGAATAACAACTTTCTTTCCTTTAAATACTCTCTTATCAAAATATTTATTTAATTATCAAAATATATATTTTATATTCAAAATAATTATTTCTACAACTATTTTATAAGAGTTATACATATTAAAATATTTAAAAACAATGTTTAAATAATTTCACAAAATTCCATAATTATGAAACACCTTAATAATGTTTTTGGTTTTCAAAATAAAGCCAGGGTATGTCGACATACCCTACTGATATATATCGATATATATACAGTTGAAGAGGTGCCTTTTGAATTTTGAATAGTTGTTGTAGTGACCTGCATGTTTGGATGTTTTAAGCCGACATGCGTGCCTGACCCAAACCGTTAAAAAGGGAAGATTGTTATGGGGTAAATAAGAAAAGGAGAAAGAAATAAAATAAATATAGAATCTCGCAGCGGAATGACAAATTATAATAATCAAATAATAGTTCATGAAGCTGTTTTACAAATACATTTGATTACTCATTACAACACAAACATCAGAGTTACATAAACAGGAATAAATAAATAAATGCACTGGAACAACATGATGCAGTGGAATACATATCATAAATAATAATAGTACAAATCTTTGTCCGCATCCTTCAGAAATATGGTCTTCAACCCTGAAATGCTCAAGCTGACCCGAGAAGATTGAAAAGTCAAAACACTCGAGTCAGAACTAAAAGATTTTATGTAAGTTAAATCAAGGGTAAAATATGAGGGGAACGACGTCAGAGATGTTTACGGGGTTTGACATCTCCTATCCGGTCTCTAACGTGAGTGCAGTAACTTAAGAGATGTTCGGGATTTACATCTCCTAAGGATCCGTTAAACTATCAACATACATAGTACAATATGCTATTATAATAGTGTCTACAGTAAAGTAAAGTATTAAAATAGCGTTAAGGCATTACCCATATCCCCCTTAACACATTTTTATATATTCCTATAGTCTATACAGTATCGTAATTCCTCCATAACTGGAGGGCTACAAGAGGGCACTGTATAGGTATGGTACAAACCAAACTTATAGAAGGCGCACTAGGGCATGTGAACACGGCACTTGAGGCAATGTCAGGGTAGATATACCAATTGCACTTCCAGACTGGTGGTAACGCATAACAGCTACTACTGCCCACCTCGGACACACTCCCATATCAAAATCGAGAGGGCCACCAAATCATTCACAAAGTCAAAGTATAGTGTCGAAGAAATGTGCCCGATAGGAGGAATGACCTCACTTGGCCCGGTATAGCTCCTTTTTTAGTCACATGTAAGCTGAGTCAAGGGAGTCATGGTCCCTCATACCTCATACATAAATCGTTCATCAAACTATCCTACTTCGTTTTTGGAATCTCCACCACGTACACAGTTGTTAAAGTGGTTTTCGATATTGGCAGAGAGTATGACAATATCTGATCCCAGTCTTTTTAACAACAAAATGTTTATTACACACCGGATGATTCTTTTACATTTCAAAAGTCAATTTACAATTGATATCAAAATATCATATTCAATTCAAACCATATCACTTTCGAGATTTATTTACTTTCGAAATCATATTCACCTTTGAAATCATAACCTTTGAAATCATAGTTTCGAAATTATATTTCCATTCAAAAGTCATATGTTATTTAAATCCCAACTTAGGTTATAATGTCAATTAACCATATCCACTTTAAAATCGAGGATTTGAAAATTTACCCATCTGCTTTACTTAGTTTGGAATTTAGAAAGAATACCCTAAATTATTTTAAAATAGATAAAAATAGTTTTAAATGATTTAAGACAGTTAAATAGATTTAGAAATAGATTAAATATAATTAAAATAGATTAAATAGCTTTAAGATAGATTAATTACATTTAAAATAAATTAAAATGGTTTAATTAGTTTAAAATAAATTAAATTAGTTTAAGACAGGTTAAAATAATCTATATAGTCAATATAGGTTAATATAGTTTAAAATTTTGAAAATCATAGTAATTAGAATCTTTATATTAATATATTCTTTTAAAAAAGTTTATGTTAAATACAAAGTTGAAATTTATATCAATTTAAACCATTTATTTCATTTAAACACATTCGAACCATTTTTGATTTCTAAATAAAAAAACTCAATTTCAAATCTTCCCAATTCAAATTCTCGATAAAATATTTAATTTTATATCGATTTCAATCCATGTTTGAAATATCAATTTAAACTACTCCAGTTTCAATATTTTCAAAGTTATATTTCAAACGATTTTATAACTCGACTCCGATAAACTCTAATTATACTTCAAAATCAACCTTAAAATTTCAATTTAATTCATTTAAACGATTCCTTTAAACCAATTCCTATTTTTAACATAAAACTTGGATTTTTGATGATAATTTCAATTTATATAAATCAAATTTTATTTGCAAATATCTTTTAATTAAATTCAAAAATTAAAATTTTTAAAAGTCATCAAATTTAGCAAATCCAGTGTCTGTATATAATTCTCTACCCTAGGGTCAAGTGATACAAATATTTATCATTTCAATCCGCAATTTAAAATTTTACGGTTATATGTCATTTCAAACCACAATCTCGAATTACATAAAATCCATAAAATCGCTCGAGTCTATCATTTCAACCCTTAACAATTTTTCCTAAATCTATAGACCGTTCGGGTATATATCATTTCAACTCATAGTGATTTTCCTAATAATGACTAAGGGAACTTGAAGAGTGATAACAATATATAATTCAAACAAGACATCCAATCGTCCAATATCAATAATCAAACATCCTTCACACTCATCATCCAATTCAATTAATGGATTTCAACAATTAACTAATTATCAATAACAGGTAATTAACTAGCAATTTAAATTCAATAATAAATTAAATGGCAATTTAATTCGAAGTAAATTCAAATTAACTCGAATATCCATTTTAAATTACCAAATAGACGCAAATAAATTTCTAATCACACTACAAATTTAACTTAACAACATAAGAAATTTTAGAAGTTGTAAGTGGGTTAAAACAATCACCTTTGATTTAAATCGATTTAAAATCCAATTTAATCCCAAAATTCAAACAGTCTTAGAATTAATCCAAACTAGCGTCAAAATGTTCGGTATTTCGATACAATCCCAACAAAATAAATCGCGCATGAATCGGAGCTCGTATGCACAAGATATTTAGTTTTGAAGTTAGACGATTTATATTTACAATAAATAAATAATAATAATAATAAAACGCGTACACATCACCTGCAGTCTCTCGTTCAACACGACCGTGACCGAACCCTTGCATGACCTTCAGCCGCCACCGAAAGATGCCTACCATAGGCAATCCACGGCATTACGACACGATCCAACCTCGCCTCCATGCTCGACGTCCCAAGCCGACCCCACCACCAGCGACCGGCCACCCAATGCGCCACTACTCATCACTAGGCCGAGGATGAAAGTCGGCCCTTCATCGTCGATTTGTGGCGAATCCTGTTCGAATTACGATGAACAATCGCTACCTCTCGACCTGCTCTCCACCCTCTTCCCAACGCCGCTTCCCGATTGTCGATCGAACGACGATCCACCGTTGGATCGTTAAAACCCTAAAATGAACGACCGAGGTGCATCCTCAATTTCTAGACAAATGGTGATCTGATTCGAGAAACAAATCATTACAGTAGATTGCGATCGTTGAGAGCTTCGAATCCATATATAATTTGATAGGGTTGGAGGAGTTTGAATTTTTGGTTTGATTTTGAAATTGAATTGGAGGGTTTGTGAGTTGGAATTTGATTTTGCCATTGGAAAGGAGAAGTAGATAAATGAAATGCATGTACTGAACTGAGGAATAAAAAAATATAACTAGGGTTTAAAACATGCTATTTATAGGCAGATTAAAATAGAAATGAATGGACAAGATTGATCAACAAGTTTGAACGATAAACGACCCGAAATGCCCATTTCGTTCTCGAAACGGAAATGGGTCATCCCATATATCAAACTAGATGTTTTCAATATTTTAAACTCAATGGAACAGGTTTCAAGTCCTAATTCCATAGTTTGAAGAAGTTATGAAGAAATCAGCTTATTTCAAATTGATTTCAATCAAATCAATTTCTAGACGTTTCGAGTCTGTACGATCAAACGACAAGTCTGATCGCTACGAAACTTGAAATCCTATAATAAGTCACTGTTACGGATCCGATGAAACTAGTTTCATCGAAATCCGAGACAGTGACCAAAATGGCTATTTTCACGTTAATTAAATAAATTAATATTAAATTAATTAAATCCTTTTTCAATTTAAATTTAACTATTTACAATTTCTATCATTTTGGATTACTTAGTAATTTATAATCCTTTAAAAAAATTCCCATATAAATTTATTATTGAATATTTCACCAATTTCAATGTTTAATTTCAATTTCAATAAATTCAGTAATTATAAATTTAATTTCCACTAATTTTATTTAACTGAACTGTCATCCTATTATTCAATCCATTATTATAAAGTGAATTAAATTAACATTGGTTCATGATTTATTACATTGATATTCTCAAATTTCATCTTAATTTCCATTAACCTAATATTTAAATATTTAATTTTGTTTAATTGTAATTAATCCAATTATTATAATTAAATTCCAATAAATTGATAAATCTTGATTTCCATTCTTTTTATCCAACCAATTGTCACATTATGAATAAAATTAACATTATTTCCAATTATTACCTTAATTTACATTAACGTAATATTTAATTATATTTATTGCAATTGATTACCAATTTAATTTAATTGCCTAAATAAATAGGTAACCTGTGATGATTGTCACCTTTGACTTTTAATCACATTTAGGTTTATTATTCACAACAAATGTTGCAATTGCTTTCATAACACTAATTTTATTAAATTACCATTAACAATACTATTTCATTAATTAATTCAATATTTACATTTGTTTTTCTTATATTCAATTTATAACCAAGTATAACCTTTACATTATTTCAATTGATTGCAATTTCATTCAGGTTGTGAATGATTAACTAAAATTAACATTGTTACCTTTCACTTTAGTTATTATTTCATTGATATATCGCAAATTTTTTATTTTTTCCAACATTAAATCCCAAAATCTTCTTAAATTAAATATTATTAATTATCGAAAATTACGGATTTACACTCTCTCCCACTCAAACTTTTCGTCCTCGAAAAGGAAAAAGAAGGGATAAGGAAGAAATTAAGTAATCAACATATCTTATTCAAAATATTAAATTTATAAACAATTTATTTGCATAATTAAATAATTTAAATAAAATATACAAATTTGTAAATAATTAAATCCTTTTGTACTCAAGTTAGTAAAAGTTTGAAAACATTTCACAAAAAATTTCGGTAGAGTCTCCTTTGTACGGAGAGGTCTGGGAGATAAAACAATATCAATAATAGTAATAATATATATCACATATATCCCAACAACGGGAAAACAATAATAATATACATCGCTATAAAAACGTAATCCGAGTACGTACCTATTTGTTGGACAAATAATGCTTATTTTATGAAACCAAAAGCAATAGCAATTGCTTCCATAAACCTATATTGGTAGCCATCACCACATAACGAGAAATATTTGATTTGTTTCAATAAATAAAAAAACATCACCACATAACAATAATTTCATTTGCAACCAAACAACTATACAAACATAATTTCAACAAAGAGAGCAATCATCCATTCATAGCAACCAAAACAAATGGTTTGTTCGGTTTCAGAACTTCTAATCATATAAAATGATAAATAAACAATGAAGTAAACCATACACTTAACATTTGTAGATAACTATATAGATTATTTGTACATCTTTATACAGAATAGGAGTATCCTTTCCCAACCAATCCATAAGTCAAACAAACAAAGAATTCAACACATTTTTAAGTTTACTCTATTTATCTTTTTCACATCATTTACTATTCATTCATTTTTTCATACAGTAGTTTTCTTTAATTCACGTTCATTACTTACAAAATTTTAAATTCAATCACTCATATAAGTCTTATTTCATTAATTTACATTCTCTACTTACATAAATTATATCCATTTCAATTATTTGAATTATAAAAGGATTCATTATTGAAGTATTGTATTTTATTTCAGTTTACTTCACATTTACAATTTAGTTTGATTTTCCTCCTTTTTTATCATTTACTTTTCTGTTCTCATTCATATAATGTTTGTTTTCATTAATATACATTCATTATTACGTACAAAAGTTTATTTCTCCTTTATTCATACAATGCCATTTTCTTTCACTTTATTATTTCACATTCATTGCTTAAATAAGTTATTTATTAATTCAATTATTGGATTATCCATTATTAGGTAAGTTTCTTTAAAATTTAACCCACCATTTATAGTTTATTTCTTTTTCATATTCATTCTTCCACATATAGTATTATTGAATATTAACTCTATTTCTAAATCTTTCAATGTTCTCTGAAGTTATAATCATTCAATTTATATAGTATTCATTTTAATTATAAATGGCTTCAATATTAATTCAAGTTTAAGATTATTTACTTACAGCATTCACCTTTTACCATTAAATCTGATTATAAATATCTTAAAAGGTTACCTAAGTTTATAATCATTTTCTTACATTATTCACTTTTATTACATTTAATTAGTTGCATTTCAAACTGTTAACTTCAGTTTATAACAATTTATAACATTAGAATTCTTATTTATGAAAGTAAGTCTATTGAACACTTTCATTTTCTAAAGTTTTACTTGTATAATATTCTATCACATATTCTTATTTAACGTTATAACTTTTAATATTTTAGTGAGTAATATACATATGTCTTTCAGAATGCAGTTGAATATTACCCAAATTTCTCTTATTTATTTAGTTAACAAAAATGTTCAATAGTTACCCTTTTCTTAATTTCATTTCCTTTTCTTTTACAGTTTCAAAATTTTCGTTTCTTATCTATTTCATTAATCATCTTAGCATCAAATTTCTTATTTTCAATATGGAAGTTTTCAATAATTAACATAGCCAAGATTCCATTCATTACACTAATTTCAATTTCTATTTTGTAGAAACTTAAGAACTAAACAACCGGGTTTCATTTCAATTATTTTAAAATAATATATGAAATCATATCTTACATATATATCAAATCATATTTGTAATTTAAAATCAAGATTAATTTATCAAAACAATTGTGCATTAAAATAGCTACACGGTCTTCCCACTTTGAAACTCGAAAATGAACATCGATGAACCAAAGCTCTGATACCAACTGTAGTTTGATAGCGTTGAAGGAGTTTGAATTTTTGATAGGGTTGTGCTCGTCAAGAAGTAGCTTGATTGGGATGAACCAAGAGCATATTGCGCATGTCAATAGCTCTGAATCGATATATAATTTGATAGTTTGGAGGAGTTTGAATTTTTGATTTGATTTTGAAATTGAATTTGAGGGTTTTTGAGTTGGAATTTGTTTCTGCCATTGGAAAGGAGAAGTGGATAGATGAAATGTACGTACCGAAATAAGGAATCAAAAAATACACTAAGGTTTATAGTAGGCTATTTATAGGCTGATCAGAAATAGTAATGAGTGGACAAGATTGGTCTACAAATTTGAACGATAAACAACTTGTAAAGGCCATTTCGTTCTCGAAACGGAAATGGGTCATCCCATATATCAAAATAAACGTTTTCAATATTTTTAAACTTAATGGAACATGTTTTAAGTCCTAATTCCATAGTATGAAGAAGTTATGCTAAAATCAGCTTATTTCAAATTGATTTCAATTAAATTAATTTCTAGGCATTTCGAGTCCGTACGATCAAACGACAAGTCCGATCGCTAAGGAACTTGAAATCATACAATAATTCACCGTTACGGATCTGATAAAAATAGTTTCGTCGAAATCCAAGACAGCGGCTAAAATGGCTTTGTTACGTTAATTAAATAAATTAATATTAAACTAATTAAATAACCTTTTCAATTCAAATTTAAGTATTTACTATTTCTATCATTTTTGATTACTTAGTAATTTATAATCCTTTAAAGCAAATTTCCATATCAATTTATTATTGAATATTTCACCAATTTCAATGTTTAATTCCAATTTCAATAAATTCAGTAATTATAAATTTAATTTCCACTAATTCTATTTAATTGAACTTTCATCCTATTATTCAATCCATTATTATCAAATGGATGAAATTAACATTGGTTCATGATTTATTACATTAATATTCTCAATTTTCATCTTAATTTCCATTAACTTAATATTTAAATATTTAATTTCATTTAATTGCAATTAATCCAATTATTATAATTTAAATTCCAATAAATTGATAAATCTTGATTTCCATTCTTTTTATCCAACCAATTGACATATTATGAATAAAATTAACATTATTTCCAATTATTACCTTAATTAACATTAACGTAATGTTTAATTAGATTTATTGCAATTGATTTCCAATTTAATTTAATACCTTAAATAAGTAGGCAACCTATAATAATTGTCACCCTTTGACTTTTAATCACATTTAGGTTTATTATTCACAACAAATGTTACAATTGCTTTCATAACACTAATTTTGTTAAATTACCATTAACAATACTATTTCATTAATTAATTCAATATTTACATTTATTTTTCTTATATTCAATTTATAACCAAGTATAACCTTTAAATTATTTCAATTGATTGGAATTTCATTCAGGTTGTGAATGGTTAATTTTTAATTAACATTGTTACATTTCACTTTAGATATTTTTTCATTAATATATCACAAAATTTTTATTTCTTCCAACATTAATCCCAAAATCTTCTTAAATTAACTATTTTTAATTATCGAAAATTACGGGTCGTTACAGCTGTGATTTTTGACTATAGCTCATCGCGAATAGGCATCTCCATTCAAACACTGTATAAATGGGATTGGAAAACAAGTTTTCGTAACGACTTTCTCTTTTTTCATCTTACTCCAAATTCCCATCATATATTTCATAAAATCCACTTTCTATACTCTTAAATGTTCACTCAGATTTAATCTCTCTTTTATTCATTCATTCTCTATAATCTACTCATTGATTTACAAGCGTTCTCTCATCAATCCAAAGATCAAAGTGCTATCAAAGTCATATAAGAAGTTCTATATCCAAGGTACAACTATTTGTATTTGGAATTAACAACTCTCTACTACTAATTATGTGGTTGTGCTTATTGCCCATTCAAATCAAGAGGGTGTGATTGTTGCCCGATCAAATCCAGTGGGTGTGCTTGTTACCTGTTCAAATCAAGTCGGTGTGCTTGTCACCTAGTTAAATCAATTGAGTCTACCTTGAGCTCAAAAAGTCAGGATGATGTATGTTGTTGCCTTGAAATCAAGATTGTACTCTGGTTTGCTTCCTACCTAACTGAAGTAGGCATTTGAAAGGAAATCTATACATGTACCATACAAGATTGGATTAGGATAAGTTAATCTAAACTAGTATAAAACTCATGGTGTCATCTCTTTTACTTTATTTTTATTGCATTTATATAGACATATATGATTGTCTGTTAATATATATCTGTGTTGACTATATTTTTTTAATTCAAATCTTAAAACAATTTAGAAAAGTTCTATATATTAATAAACATTATTCACTTCCCTTGTAGTGTTAAAGTAGCAGTAGTGTTAAAGTAGCATTAAGATGTGTTCACACTATACTACATCATTTCCGACATTTCATACAAGATCCCGAGCATGTTCAGAGAGAGATAACTACGACTATCAAAAATAGGTCAGATATCATCCATGCCTATTGTAGAGATTGAGGTGAGATCTATACGAGTCTATTGCATTGTGATGTGACTTGGAGTCTATTTTATGTTTAGATATTGGCTTATTTTGGTTTATTCTCCATTGGGCAGTATGGAATGCCGATCATAGAGAATACCCTAAGGACTCTACCTACCACAAATTAGCAGGTATATTGTATTGTAGACGACAAGTGTTATATCGTATAGTAGAGGTGTAACGAC
Source organism: Allium cepa (assembly GCA_030765085.1). NCBI lineage: Eukaryota > Viridiplantae > Streptophyta > Magnoliopsida > Asparagales > Amaryllidaceae > Allium > Allium cepa. The sequence continues at coordinate 70,105,888 of CM060935.1, forward strand.
CCGTATTTTTACGTGTCGATAAATCGTAGAATTTACAGGTTGTTAGTGTTGTTTGTGTTGTCTCTAGCCTGAGTCATATGGAGAGTAACTCGTGTGTTGGAGTATTGAGTCGTGACCGACTCATAAGTTGGAACGAGTTATGGAGTTAACTCGTGACTGAGTCTAGAGTTGCCGAGTTGAGTCTAGGTCGCATAACCGACCTAAGGAAGTTTAGGTCGTATGGCCGACCTAAGGTAGGGGCCGAGCTATAGGAGTTAACTGGATAGGGATTTGGACCGAGTTAAGAGTTAGAACGGCATAGGGGTTACCGACTTAAGATGAGAGGCGAGATAGGGGTCAAGGGATGAGTCGTGTACGGGTTACGACTCATAGGAGGCCGGCTTAAAAGTTAACTCGTATGGCCGAGTTAGCGTGTTGTTGAGACGTTGGCTTGAGTCGGCAAAGGGTTGAGTCGGCCGTGTTTGATTGAAGCGTTGAGTCGTAGAGCCGTTGTGTAGCTAGGTTGTTGTCTCGGTTAGGCTTGGAGATGAGTCGTGGGGCGACTCAGGGATTGGGTCGGTAGAGTACGTTATCCCTGTATGTGTTGTGTAGTTGGGTCGGCGTCTTGGGGATAAGTCGTAGGTAGTTGAGTCGTATAGGTCGGCAGAGTGTTGGGTCGTATGGGGTCGCTTAGGTCGTGAGTCGGCAAGGATGAGTCGGCAAGGATGAGTCGGGGACGACCTAATAGCGAGCTCCGAGTTAAGAAGTTGGCCGAGTTAAGGGGGATTCCAGCCTATAAATAGAGGGGTTTGGCTCACTTTTTGGCACCGGATTTCGAAGCGACGAAGTGCTGCCATTTTGGAACTCGACTTCGGTATTTTCTTCACTTCTTTCTCTACTTCTATCAAGTGCTAACATCCATTGAAGATTGAAGATCAAGATCAAAGATCAAGAGCCAAAGTTGAAGATTTTCATCCGAAGAAGCTAGATTTCACCGTTTCAAGTGAAATTTCTCCGGATCAAGCTCAAGTCCTTGCTGTCCAGATCTGAAGTTGATTGATTTTAGGTTGTTTTGGTGATTTGGTGAGTGGTAGTTATCTCTCACGCGGATCCAAAGGAGTATATTGGATTGGTGGCATGTTTGGGTGTTAAAGTTAGAGATTTCATGCATTTTTCTTAGATCTAAGTCTAGATCCATGGTTTTTGAAGATGTTTACTTATGCAAGTTTGTTTAATAAGCATTAGAGACAAAACCCATGTTTTATAATTGATAGATCTATGCTAAAAACCATGATTTCACATATGTTGGACTTTTGCTCGTTTATTTACGAAATTGCCATTATAGTTGATATTGCTTAAATTGCTTAATAGATCTTGTTTGAATGATTGATTATTTGAATGTATGATTGATTTGATTGTTTCCAAGTTAGCTAGTAGTTGATTTGGAACAAGATGATGAAAGAGGATTCAAAAGCTATGGAAGAAGGCTCTTGAATGGTGAAAGCTGCTTAAGGCATATGTAGCGGATGTTGAAGCTCATATGTATAGATTGGATGATGTTGAGATGGGACTTTGCCATGATTTGATGAGGCAAACCATGTTGTTGAGTTGAGACTTTGCTTTGATGCGATGAAGCGAAGTATGATGTGAGTCTTGGCTTAATCCAAGCAGGGATCATTCCAAGCATGTTGATAACTTGAAGAGTAGTTCAAGTTGGTTGATAATGGATTGTTCAAGAGGTAGCTTGAGCTTGTATGAGGATAGTCGTCAAGAAGGATGGCTAGGAGGCTTGGATCTCGTCGTTGTTGAAGGTTCTAGCATGCTCAAAAGCAAGAGTACATGGGGCGCCCATAACGACTACAGGTAGGTAGTCGGGACACCCAAAAGACTACAGGTAGGTAGTTGAGTACTCTGGGCAAAGTAGATAAGTCCTAGGCACAAGGCAGTGTGCGGAGTTATGGTTAGAACCGGGGTTACCATTAGCCCTTGACAGATGGTCATTCAACTAACGGTGAAATCGAGGCAAGGATAACAGTGATAGCCAGAGTCATGGATGTTTGGTTGTATTATCATTCGGCTTCAAGAGCGGTGTTTTCTGGGTGCTTATCTGATCTTGGTTTAGGCCTTGGGGGTTTGTATTTGGAAAACATCGTCCTTGACTCGAGTGGTATTCGCTTTACCTTAATTGTCTATGTTGTTATGCTTGCTTCTCCTTAGTGTATGTCTGGGGCTATCACTGTAGAAAGAGGTGGAGTGGGATGGTTTGGTTCCTATTTCTTTTATCCTTTATGCTCTTTTGGTATGCTTGATAGTTGATTTACTGCTCACTAAGACTTTGTCTGACTCAAGGTTTTATGTCTCCTCTTATTACCTTGGGCTGTTCATCCATGTCGGGATGGGCAGACTAGGTAGCAGGTGACAGGTGCTGTGCTAGGAGTTCTACGCTAAAGATGACGAAGACGAGCAGGAGGCTTTGCATATTAGTTTTCTTACTATATGTACTGGGTATCCGCTGCTGTATTTGGTTGAGTGATTTGTAGTGAGGCTTTCATGTATGGATTTGAGTAGATGATTGTATGAAACTACTGTGATGCTTATATGATGATGTTCTGTTCTATGGAGCTTCACTATATTATATTTCTCTATTGTATTTTATCCATGCGCTGTGAGTTATGCGATAGAGATTCTTCTGTTTTGTTTTACCCTGACTATCGTCCATGGCTGCCTGGCACACCTTTTAGCGCATTATTTCCTTGATTTGGTGCGGGAGTCATGGGCGGTCGTCACATTTGGTATCAGAGCTTTGGTTAATCGATTTTAGCCAACGCTCGCTGATGTAACTACGTAAGAGAGACGTAATTGTAATTTGATGGATGATTACTATATATAATATAGTAGTTTAGAAGGGTTTGAACTCCTTATGCAGTTGTTTCTTAAGGTGTTCTAATCATTCTTATTTACAGATATTAAGGATGAGTCGAAGTGAGAGACAAGCTGCGAGGGGTAGCCGTGATGCTAGGGAAGCTGTTGATTATGCTCCTATGTTTGAGGCCATGATGACTTCAATCATGAGGAGAATACCAGCTTCAGGATCATCTGTGGATGTGGGAGTTCAAGTCCAAGCTCCGAGACCGGTGGATTTTGCCAAGCTTTGCAAGGATTATACTGCTCTTGGAGGGAAAGTTTTCTTGGGGACGGAGTCGACTATTGAGGTGCAGAGATGGATTGATGCTTGCAAAAGAATCTTTGGTGACTTAGGGATTGAGGATGCAACTAAGAGGAAGCTTGCATCGAGACAGCTTCAGGGAAGAGCTGCTGATTGGTGGAATTCTATCACCATCGATACTCCAGAAGAAGAGATTACTTGGGAGCAATTCCAAGTTAGATTTGAAGCTAAGTTCATCTCTACTTCCCAGAAATCTGTCTTGTTTAAGAGGTTTGTGGAGCTCAAGCAAGGGGGAAGGCCTGTTCTTGAGTACATTTCTGAGTTTGAAGCTTTGTCTAAGTATGCCAGATCGTATATTGATTCTCCCTACCAGAAGAATGAAAAGTTTGTGACTGGTCTGGATGCTTATCTTGGGAGGCAGTTAGTGGATCATCTGGACGATCCATTTGAGAAGCTTGTGGAAAAAGCTCTTAGGCATGAGAGTTTGTTTCCTAGGGAAAGTTCTGTCGTTTCTGTAACCAGGGAAGGATCTAAACCACAGCAGAGTGGCAATAAGAAGAGGAAACAACAGCAACAGAGGGGTAGGGATGGCCAGAAGAAGCCGAAGAGTGAAGTGACTTGCTATAACTGCCAGCAGAAGGGCCATCTTTACAAAGATTGTAAGAATCCCAAAGTGCCGGGAAAGTGTTACAACTGTGATAAGCTGGGACATATCAAGAAGGATTGTCCAGAACCGAGGAAAGATAGGCAGGTTGTGCAAGCCTATGCTTTGGGGGCTGTTCCATCGTCTTCGAAAGCTCCTACTGCTGAAGAGAAGGGGAAGAGTGTGGTTGTTCAAGGTACTCTTTCTATTTGTGGTGTTCCAGTTAGAGTGTTGTTTGATACTGGAGCGTCGCATTCTTTTGTTTGTGATGATTTGGTAAGCCGGTTAGGTATGAAACCGGATATTGTTGATAGGCCATTGGTTGTGACTAATCCGGTAGGGGGTTCGTCATGTTTGTGTATGTTATGTCGTGGTCTAGTTGTGTCGAGTCATGATTGCTCGTTTGTTTGTGATTGCTTTGTTCTGAACTTTGCGGGGTTCGGAATTATTTTGGGTATGGACTGGCTTAGGAAGTATGCGGCTAGGATTGATTGTGAGAGGCTTGAGGTGACAGTCGGGAATGTGGAAGGGCGAAAGGTTGTGATACGATGTAAGCATGAAGAAGGCGTCTTCATGAGCTTCATGTATTCGCTAGTTGTTCCACGGGATGGACTGTCATCGGTGCCTATTGTGAATGAGTTTGAGAATGTCTTTGAGGAAGTCAAAGGGTTGCCGCCGCATAGGGAGATCGAGTTTCGTATCGATCTAGTTGAGGGAGCCAGACCTGTTGTGATGCCTCTTAGGCGGATGGCACCGAGGGAGCAGCAAGAGCTGAAGGTGCAAGTTGATGACCTTTTGCGGAAAGGATTCATTCGGAGAAGTGTGTCCGAATGGGGTGCGCCCGTTGTGTTCGCAACCAAAACGGATGGATCGTTGAGGTTGTGTGTTGATTATCGTGAGCTGAATAAGGTGACTAGGAAGAACAAGTATCCATTGCCGAGAATAGATGACTTGTTTGATCAGCTTCACGAGGCTAAGGTGTTTTCTCAGATGGATTTGGCAACGGGATTTCACCAGTTGAGAGTGGCGAAGGATAGTGTGCCGAAGACTGCTTTCAGGACACCATCCGGGTTTTATGAGTGGCTGGTAATGCCGTTTGGGTTGACTAACGCGCCAGCATATTTTGTGGATCTTATGAATAGAGTGTTCAGAGATCAGTTGAATAAGTTCGTGCTTGTGTTCGTGGATGATATTTTGGTTTATTCCAGAACTGAGGAAGAGCACAAGACGCACTTGAGGATTGTTTTAGGAATCTTACGGAAACATCAGCTGAAGGCTAAGTTTTCGAAGTGTCACTTCTGGAAGAATGAAGTGAGGTTCTTAGGTCATGTTATTTCTGGAAATGGAATAGCGGTTGATCCCGCTAAGGTGGCAGCGATCCAGGATTGGGTTAGGCCTAAGAATGCATCTGATGTGAGAAGTTTTCTTGGATTAGCAGGATATTATCGTCGGTTTATCAAAGACTTTTCCAAGATAGCTGCACCGTTGACAGGATTGACGAAGAAGAACCAAGTGTTCAGATGGGATGATAAGTGTGAGCAAGCTTTCGTAATCCTGAAAGAGCGACTGACGAGCGCTCCTGTTTTGACTATTCCAAGTGGGAATGATGAGATGGTGGTTTACACCGATGCATGTGGCACTGGACTAGGAGCGGTGCTAATGCAGAAGCATAAAGTTGTTGCGTATGCTAGTCGACAACTAAAGCCGCATGAAAGGAATTATCCGACTCATGATTTGGAGTTAGCGGCGATTGTGTTTGCTTTGAAGATGTGGAGACACTATCTATTGGGAGTTAGATTCGAGCTGTTTACAGATCATAAGTCGTTGAAGTATCTGTTTTCCCAAAAGGATTTGAATCTTCGACAGCAAAGGTGGCTAGAGTTCTTAGCATCGTATGATTTTGGTATAGCCTATACTCCAGGGAAAGGTAACGCAGTGGCTGATGCGTTAAGTCGAAGACATGCAGGATTGGGAGCCATGTTTTCGGAATGGAAGAGTCTTGAGTATTTGGCTGGATTTGATTTCAGGCCTAGATGTGAATTGGAACCTGAGATGTTGGCAAACTTATCGATAAGGCCTACTCTTGTGGAAAGAATTGGCGAGAGGCAAAGGAGAGATGATAAGCTTATCAAGATTATCCGTGATTTGGAACCCGGATTGGATCCAGAAAAGGATAAAGGATTTGAAGTCGATCGAGAGGGTTGGCTTCGAAAGCAAGGGCGACTAGTTGTTCCCGATGTAGATGGATTGAGAGATGAAGTTCTGAGGGAGAGTCATCACTCGAAGTTGACAATTCATCCAGGTGGAAATAAGATGTATCGGGATATGAAGAGAACCTACTACTGGGAAGGTATGAAGAAGGATGTTGGAAATTTTATTTCCAAGTGTATGAATTGCCAGTTGGTGAAAGCTGAGCAGAAGAAGCCCAGTGGATTGCTTCAGCCATTAGAGGTTCCTACATGGAAGTGGGAGCAAGTGTCGATGGACTTTATCGATGGTCTACCTAGGACAAGAGCAGGGAATGAAGGGATTTGGGTCATAGTAGATCGTTTGACCAAGAGTGCAAGGTTCATTCCTGTTCGATCGACTAGGACTGCATCGAAGTTGGCTGAATTATATGTGAAGTGGATAGTTCGTTTCCATGGTGTTCCGAAGAGTATAGTGAGCGATCGAGATCCATTGTTCACTAGTAGATTTTGGAAGAGCTTCCAGGAAGTTTTGGGAACTGAGTTGTGTTTGAGTACAGCTTATCACCCTCAAACAGATGGTCAGACTGAGAGAGTCAACCGAGTTTTGGAAGATCTTCTTAGAGCATGTGTTTTGGACTTCGGAGGATCATGGGAAGATCACCTTCATTTGGTGGAGTTTGCTTATAATAACAGTTATCAGTCGAGTATCGGTATGGCACCATATGAGGCATTATATGGAAGACCGTGTAACTCTCCGACATGTTGGTTGGAAACTGGAGAAAAGCTGATACTTGGGCCAGAGATGATTCGACAGACTTCAGATTGTATAGAGATCATTCGGCAACGAATGAAGGCAGCCCAAGATCGTCAGAAAAGTTATGCCGATAATCGTCGTAAGGATTTGGAATTCGACGTAGGTGATATGGTTTTTGTGAAGATTTCTCCTCTGAAGAGTGTCATTAGATTCGGGAAGAAAGGAAAGTTAACTCCGAGATTTGTTGGACCATTCCCGATTATCGAGCGTATTGGAAAGCTCGCTTATAGATTGGAGTTACCGGAAAAGATGGCGGGTGTGCACAGTGTTTTTCATGTATCTTATCTACGGAAGTATATGCACGACCCAACTACGGTGGTTTCTGCTGATAGCTGTGAAGACTTGGAGGTTGATCCAGTTGTTTCGAGACCTCGTAAGCCGCTTCGTATTGTTGAAACCGATACGAAACAGCTTAGGAGGAAGACGATTACGTTGCTCAAGGTACAATGGAGTGATGATGTTAACGACTGTACGTGGGAGGAGGAAGAGAGGATGAAGGCAGCTCATCCCGAACTCTTCGAGGTATGGCCCTAAAGTGTCGTGACATCTCATGAATTTGTAGCTTGTTCTAAGTCTTAGAATTCTGCATGCTAGGTTAGAATTGGTTGCATGGATTGTTGATTGCCATGGATGATAGGCATGCGGAATAATTTTGATTGCTGTTGTTTGCTTGGAATTTCGGGGGCGAAATTCCTAAGGGGGAGAGAATGTAACGACCCGTATTTTTACGTGTCGATAAATCGTAGAATTTACAGGTTGTTAGTGTTGTTTGTGTTGTCTCTAGCCTGAGTCATATGGAGAGTAACTCGTGTGTTGGAGTATTGAGTCGTGACCGACTCATAAGTTGGAACGAGTTATGGAGTTAACTCGTGACTGAGTCTAGAGTTGCCGAGTTGAGTCTAGGTCGCATAACCGACCTAAGGAAGTTTAGGTCGTATGGCCGACCTAAGGTAGGGGCCGAGCTATAGGAGTTAACTGGATAGGGATTTGGACCGAGTTAAGAGTTAGAACGGCATAGGGGTTACCGACTTAAGATGAGAGGCGAGATAGGGGTCAAGGGATGAGTCGTGTACGGGTTACGACTCATAGGAGGCCGGCTTAAAAGTTAACTCGTATGGCCGAGTTAGCGTGTTGTTGAGACGTTGGCTTGAGTCGGCAAAGGGTTGAGTCGGCCGTGTTTGATTGAAGCGTTGAGTCGTAGAGCCGTTGTGTAGCTAGGTTGTTGTCTCGGTTAGGCTTGGAGATGAGTCGTGGGGCGACTCAGGGATTGGGTCGGTAGAGTACGTTATCCCTGTATGTGTTGTGTAGTTGGGTCGGCGTCTTGGGGATAAGTCGTAGGTAGTTGAGTCGTATAGGTCGGCAGAGTGTTGGGTCGTATGGGGTCGCTTAGGTCGTGAGTCGGCAAGGATGAGTCGGCAAGGATGAGTCGGGGACGACCTAATAGCGAGCTCCGAGTTAAGAAGTTGGCCGAGTTAAGGGGGATTCCAGCCTATAAATAGAGGGGTTTGGCTCACTTTTTGGCACCGGATTTCGAAGCGACGAAGTGCTGCCATTTTGGAACTCGACTTCGGTATTTTCTTCACTTCTTTCTCTACTTCTATCAAGTGCTAACATCCATTGAAGATTGAAGATCAAGATCAAAGATCAAGAGCCAAAGTTGAAGATTTTCATCCGAAGAAGCTAGATTTCACCGTTTCAAGTGAAATTTCTCCGGATCAAGCTCAAGTCCTTGCTGTCCAGATCTGAAGTTGATTGATTTTAGGTTGTTTTGGTGATTTGGTGAGTGGTAGTTATCTCTCACGCGGATCCAAAGGAGTATATTGGATTGGTGGCATGTTTGGGTGTTAAAGTTAGAGATTTCATGCATTTTTCTTAGATCTAAGTCTAGATCCATGGTTTTTGAAGATGTTTACTTATGCAAGTTTGTTTAATAAGCATTAGAGACAAAACCCATGTTTTATAATTGATAGATCTATGCTAAAAACCATGATTTCACATATGTTGGACTTTTGCTCGTTTATTTACGAAATTGCCATTATAGTTGATATTGCTTAAATTGCTTAATAGATCTTGTTTGAATGATTGATTATTTGAATGTATGATTGATTTGATTGTTTCCAAGTTAGCTAGTAGTTGATTTGGAACAAGATGATGAAAGAGGATTCAAAAGCTATGGAAGAAGGCTCTTGAATGGTGAAAGCTGCTTAAGGCATATGTAGCGGATGTTGAAGCTCATATGTATAGATTGGATGATGTTGAGATGGGACTTTGCCATGATTTGATGAGGCAAACCATGTTGTTGAGTTGAGACTTTGCTTTGATGCGATGAAGCGAAGTATGATGTGAGTCTTGGCTTAATCCAAGCAGGGATCATTCCAAGCATGTTGATAACTTGAAGAGTAGTTCAAGTTGGTTGATAATGGATTGTTCAAGAGGTAGCTTGAGCTTGTATGAGGATAGTCGTCAAGAAGGATGGCTAGGAGGCTTGGATCTCGTCGTTGTTGAAGGTTCTAGCATGCTCAAAAGCAAGAGTACATGGGGCGCCCATAACGACTACAGGTAGGTAGTCGGGACACCCAAAAGACTACAGGTAGGTAGTTGAGTACTCTGGGCAAAGTAGATAAGTCCTAGGCACAAGGCAGTGTGCGGAGTAATGGTTAGAACCGGGGTTACCATTAGCCCTTGACAGATGGTCATTCAACTAACGGTGAAATCGAGGCAAGGATAACAGTGATAGCCAGAGTCATGGATGTTTGGTTGTATTATCATTCGGCTTCAAGAGCGGTGTTTTCTGGGTGCTTATCTGATCTTGGTTTAGGCCTTGGGGGTTTGTATTTGGAAAACATCGTCCTTGACTCGAGTGGTATTCGCTTTACCTTAATTGTCTATGTTGTTATGCTTGCTTCTCCTTAGTGTATGTCTGGGGCTATCACTGTAGAAAGAGGTGGAGTGGGATGGTTTGGTTCCTATTTCTTTTATCCTTTATGCTCTTTTGGTATGCTTGATAGTTGATTTACTGCTCACTAAGACTTTGTCTGACTCAAGGTTTTATGTCTCCTCTTATTACCTTGGGCTGTTCATCCATGTCGGGATGGGCAGACTAGGTAGCAGGTGACAGGTGCTGTGCTAGGAGTTCTACGCTAAAGATGACGAAGACGAGCAGGAGGCTTTGCATATTAGTTTTCTTACTATATGTACTGGGTATCCGCTGCTGTATTTGGTTGAGTGATTTGTAGTGAGGCTTTCATGTATGGATTTGAGTAGATGATTGTATGAAACTACTGTGATGCTTATATGATGATGTTCTGTTCTATGGAGCTTCACTATATTATATTTCTCTATTGTATTTTATCCATGCGCTGTGAGTTATGCGATAGAGATTCTTCTGTTTTGTTTTACCCTGACTATCGTCCATGGCTGCCTGGCACACCTTTTAGCGCATTATTTCCTTGATTTGGTGCGGGAGTCATGGGCGGTCGTCACAAGAGGATTCGTGATGGATAGTAGGTGGTACATTTCTATTATGAAGTTCTCGTATGCTTATATTATTTATTTGACATTAGAGGTAGACCTATATTAGGATACCTAAATCACCGCTAGCCTTGAGAGTGTGTAGTATTACCCTACACATTAAACAACGATATACTTTTATGTTGCATTGTTATGTATGTTGCTTTATAGATGTAACATGTATTTATGATATACTAAACCTTAGGATATAAGAGAAGGGTAGGTTAGGGTACATGTTTACTATTCTTATGGCCAGTTCAAATTACCTTGAGCCACGGTTGTGGAGAGGACCGACTATGCCTTTATATTTAGTGTATCATATACTATATTTTAAGATAGTTCCCCTCACACTAGGCTTATGTCTAACCCACATTTTGTATAATTCTATTTGTTTCTTGCTACTCTCGAGTACTCGATTGAGTAGATTAAGGGCTAGGAGCATGTAGGGATACGCTTCAACGATGGAGTATTTTGAGTGGAGTATGATAGCGGTAATTTGTTATATATTAGATTCATATGTATATTTATGACATGATAGACTATCGGTATGTATTAAACTTTTACTATCAGATATTATATTCGAAACTCATATATAGAAGTTGATGTATTGTGACTTTACACACTTAATATGTATATCTGTTACAATATCATGGAGATGTCTCATTTATGTGTCATACTATCTTGTCTATTTGTATATTTTCTATATATTATATGTTATCATCCTATTATAAGATACGATCACTACATCATGATTTAGTAGTTCGGTTTGTGTTAAAATAATATAACCCTACAAGGTCAGTTGCTTTTATCGCTCATTTTCCGTTGCCGTCATTTGGCTTCGATTTAAGGGTTTCACAAGGGCAGGTAATTCTCTAGTACTTCATAAATACTCAAAAATACTCTTACTATTGTTTAGTGATCTAAATTTGGATTTGATATTCACTCAGTGTACCAAGTACGTTAGCAAATTTAATATAGTAGAGTATATGACATGTGTGATCATTACTATTGCTAATGCATAAGGAATCAATTTCATGCTCCACATTAAACAAATAAATATGATGGTCATGTATATCATATGAGACTATCCCAACATCCTTTTATGCTGAATATAAAAGATGTCATTTTAAAATCCAATGTCAGGGATTATACAACAAAAGTAAAATAGTTTTAACATATGTCCAGCATTAACAATCAAAAGTTTGTTACAACCAAACTAAAGTGATTTTAACATAGGCACATAGTAATAATCATAAGTTTGTTGTTTGCTAATAACTTAATAAACATTTTTGTAATTTTAATGTTCTTTCTTATTATCACATGCTTCTTCTACATTTTTGTGGAAAAATAAACATTTCGATTTCTCTTTCAAAACACATGTTCAAACTGTAATGCTTATCGCATGACATTGTTGTACCAGCTTTTAGATCATATCCAAAACATACAAATCATGTTATCTGTGACGACCGCCCATGACTCCCGCACCAAAACAAGGAAATAATGCGCTGAAAGGTGTGCCAGGCAGCCATGGACGATAGTCAGGGTAAAACAAAACAAAAGAATCTCTATCGCATAACTCACAGCGCATGGATAAAATACAATAGAGAAATATAATATAGTGAAGCTCCATAGAACAGAAACATCATCATATAAGCATCACAGTAGTTTTATACAATCATCTACACAAATCCATACATGAAAGCCTCACTACAAATCACTCAACCAAATACAGCAGCGGATACCCAGTACATATAGTAAGAAAACTAATATGCAAAGCCTCCTGCTCGTCTTCGTCATCTTCAGCGTAGAACTCCTAGCACAGCACCTGTCACCTGCTACCTAGTCTGCCCATCCCAAACATGGATGAACAGCCCAAGGTAATAAGAGGAGACATAAAACCTTGAGTCAGACAAAGTCTTAGTGAGCAGTAAATTAACTATCAAACATACCAAAAGAGCATAAAGGATAAAAGGAATAGGAACCAAACCATCCCACTCCACCTCTTTCTACAGTGATAGCCCCCAGACACACACTAAGGAGAAGCAGGCATAACACAGCAGGCAATTAAAGTAAAGTAATTATCACTCGAGTCAAGGTCGATGTTTTCCAAATACAAACCCCCAAGGCCTAAACCAAGATCAGATAAGCACCCAGAAAACACCGCTCTTGAGACCGAATGATGATACAACCAAACATCCATGACTCTGGCTATCACTGTTAACTTTGCCTTGATTTCACCGTTAGTTGAATGACCACCTGTCAAGGGCTAATGGTAACCCCGGTTCTAACCATAACTCCGCACACTGCCTTGTGCCTAGGACTTATCTACTTTGCCCAGAGTACTCAACTACCTACCTGTAGTCTTTTGGGTGTCCCGACTACCTACCTGTAGTCGTTATGGGCGGCCCATGTACTCTTGCTTTTGAGCATGCTAGAACCTTCAACCACGATGAGATCCAGGCCTCCTAGCCATCCTTCTTGACGACAATCCTCATACAAGCTCAAGCTACCTCTTGAACAATCCATTATCAACCAACTTGAACTACCCTTCAAGTTATCAACATGCTTGGAATGATCCCTGCTAGGATTAAGCCAAAACTCACATCATACTTCGCTTCATCGCATCAAAGCAAAGTCTCATCTCAACAACATGGTTTGCCTCATCAAATCATGGCAAAGTCCCATCTCAACATCATCCAATCTATACATATGAGCTTCAACATCCGCTACATATGCCTTAAGCAGCTTTCACCATTCAAGAGCCTTCTTCCATAGCTTTTGAATCCTCTTCCATCCTCTTGTTCCAAATCAACTACTAGCTAACTTGGAAACAATCAAATCAATCATACATTCAAATATCAATCATTCAAACAAGATCTAACAAGCAATATAAGCAATATCAACTATAATGGCAATTTCGTAAATAAGTGAGCAAAAGTCCAACATATGTGAAACCATAGTTTTTAGCATAGATCTATCAAATATAAAACATGGGTTTTGTCTCTAATACTTGTTAAACTAACTTGCATAAGTAAACATCTTCAAAAACCATGGATCTAGACTTCGATCTAAGAAAAATGCATGAAATCTCTAACTTTAACACCCAAACATGCCACCAATCCAATATACTCCTTTGGATCCGCGTGAGAGATAACTACCACTCACCAAATCACCAAAACAACCTAAAAGCAATCAACTCCAGATCTGGACAGCAAAGATTCAAGCTCGATTCGTCGAAATCTCGCTTGAAACGATGAAATCTAGCTCGAACGGATGAAGATCTTCAACTTTGGCACTTGGATCTTCGATCTCGATCTTCGATCTTGGATGGATGTTAGAATTAGATTGGAAGTAGAGAAAGAAGATGAAGAAATGTTGTAGACAAGTCTTCAAAATGGCAGCACTTCGTCGCTTCAAAAACCGGTGCCAAAAAGTGAGAAAAACTCCACTATTTATAGGCTGAATTCTCTCTTAGATCGGCCAGAACCTTAACTCGGAGCTCGCTATTAGGTCGTTACCGACCTAACGACCTACCTCTAACTCGGCAAGGCCGACCTAACTCCATTCCGAGTCAACAACATACGACTCAAGACACCACACGACCTAAAACACATGTCATCCTAACAAAACAACCCGAGCTACGACTTATGACCTAACCCGTATACGAGTCACGACTTACGACACATCAGGTCATACGACCCAACAACATACACATACCAACTTAGGTCGTCCACTCCTATAGGTCGCATACCACTAGGTCGGTCATTCCTAAGCCTTAACTCGGCAGTTTTCCTTAGGTCGCTCCCTTCGACCCAAGCTGTCTACGACCTAAGCTAACTCCCATAACCCGTAAGGTCGGTCTTCCCTATAACTCGCTAGCCCCTTAGGTCGGTCATACGAGCTAACTTTTAACTCGGTCACATACTACCATGTTGACTCGCTCATATCACTAGGTCGCTCAAACCTAACTCGTGCACGACCTATCTCCTTAGCTAACTCGAACACGACTCAAGCCTTAGTTGACTCGGTCATGTCTTAACATCCAACACGTTAACTCGTCTACGAGTTAACCTCTATTCGAGTTAACTTCTCCATACGACTTAGGCTATAGCTAACACAAACAACACCAATGACCTGCAAATTCTATGATATATCGACACGTAAAATACGGGTCGTTACATTCTCTCCTCCTTAGGAATTTCGCCCCCGAAATTCCAAGCAAACAACAGCAATCAAAGATATTCCGCATGCCTACCATCCATAGCAATCAACAAACCATGCATCCAATTCTAGCCTAGCATGCAGAATTCTAAGATAGAAATCAAGATGCAAATTCATGAGATGTCACGACACCTTAGGGTCATACCTCGAAGAGTTCTGGATGAGCTGCCTTCATCCTCTCTTCCTCCTCCCATGTACAGTCGTTGACATCTTCACTCCATTGTATCTTGAGTAACATAATCGTCTTCCTCCTAAGCTGTTTCGTATCAGTTTCAACAATACGAAGCGGCTTACGAGGTCTTGTAACAACTGGATCAACCTCCAAATCTTCATAGCTATCAGCAGAAACCACTGTCTTTGGGTCGTGCACATACTTCCGTAGATAAGCTACATGAAAAACATTGTGCACACCCGCCATCTTTTCCGGTAACTCCAATCTATAAGCGAGCTTTCCAATACGCTCGATAATCGGGAATGGTCCAACAAATCTCGGAGTCAACTTTCCTTTCTTCCCAAACCTTATAGCATTCTTCAATGGAGAAATCTTCACAAAAACCATATCACCCACATCGAATTCCAAATCCTTTCGACGATTATCTGCATAACTCTTCTGACGATCCTGGGCTGCCCTCATTCGTTGCCGAATGATCTCTATACAATCCGTAGTTTGACGAATCATCTCTGGCCCAAGCATCAGCTTTTCTCCCGTTTCCAACCAACATGTCGGAGAGTTACACGGTCTTCCATATAATGCTTCATATGGTGCCATACCAATACTCGACTGATAACTGTTATTATAAGCAAACTCCACCAAATGAAGGTGATCTTCCCATGATCCTCCGAAGTCCAAAACACATGCCCTAAGAAGATCTTCCAAAACTCGGTTGACTCTCTCAGTCTGACCATCTGTTTGAGGGTGATAAGTTGTACTCAAACACAACTCAGTTCCCAAAACTTCCTGGAAGCTCTTCCAAAATCTACTAGTGAACAATGGGTCTCGATCGCTCACTATACTCTTGGGAACACCATGGAAACGAACTATCCACTTCACATACAGTTCAGCCAACTTTGATGCAGTCCTAGTCGATCGAACAGGAATGAACCTTGCACTCTTGGTCAAACGATCTACAATGACCCAAATCCCTTCATTCCCTGCTCTTGTCCTAGGTAGACCATCAATAAAATCCATCGACACTTGCTCCCACTTCCATGTAGGAACCTCCAATGGCTGAAGCAATCCACTGGGCTTCTTCTGCTCAGCCTTCACCAACTGGCAATTCATACACTTGGAAATAAAATCTCCAACATCCTTCTTCATACCTTCCCAGTAGTAGGATCTTTTCATATCCCGATACATCTTATTTCCGCCTGGATGAATTGTCAACTTCGAGTGATGACTTTCCCTCAGAACTTCATCTCTCAATCCATCAATATCGGGAACAACTAGTCGTCCTTGCTTTCGAAGCCAACCCTCTCGATCGACCTCGAATCCCTTATCCTTCTCTGGGTCCAACCCAGATTCCAAATCACGGAAAATCTTGACAAGCTTATCATCTCTTCTTTGGCTCTCGCCAATTCTTTCCACAAGAGTAGGCCTTATCCATAAGTTTGCCAACATCTCAGGTTCCAATTCACATCTAGGCCTGAAATCAAATCCAGCCAAATACTCAAGACTCTTCCATTCCGAAAACATGGCTCCTAATCCTGCATGTCTTCGACTTAACGCATCAGCTACTGCGTTACCTTTTCCCGGAGTATAGGCTATACCAAAATCATACGATGCTAAGAACTCTAGCCACCGTTGCTGTCGAAGATTCAAATCCTTTTGGGAGAAAAGATACTTCAACGACTTATGATCTGTAAACAACTCGAATCTAACACCCAATAGATAATGTCTCCACATCTTCAAAGCAAACACAATCACCGCTAACTCCAAATCATGAGTCGGATAATTCCTTTCATGCGGCTTCAGTTGTCGACTAGCATACGCAACAACTTTATCCTTCTGCATTAGCACCGCTCCTAGTCCAGTGCCACATGCATCGGTGTAAACCACCATCTCATCATTCCCACTCGGAATAGTCAAAACAGGAGCACTTGTCAGTCGTTCTTTCAGGATTACGAAAGCTTGCTCACACTTATCATCCCATCTGAACACTTGGTTCTTCTTCGTCAACCCTGTTAACGGTGCAGCTATCTTGGAAAAGTCTTTGATAAACCGTCGATAATATCCTGCTAATCCAAGAAAACTTCTCACATCGGATGCATTCTTAGGTCTAATCCAATCCTGGATTGCTGCCACCTTAGCGGGATCAACCGCTATGCCATTTCCAGAGATAACATGGCCTAAGAACCTCACTTCACTCTTCCAGAAGTGACACTTCGAAAATTTAGCCTTCAGCTGATGTTTCCGCAAGATTTCCAAAACAATCCTCAAGTGCGTCTTGTGCTCTTCCTCAGTTCTGGAATAAATCAAAATATCATCCACGAACACAAGCACGAACTTATTCAACTGATCTCTGAATACCCTATTCATAAGATCCACAAAATATGCTGGCGCGTTAGTCAATCCAAACGGCATTACCAGCCACTCATAAAACCCGGATGGTGTTCTGAAAGCAGTCTTCGGCACACTATCCTTTGCCACTCTCAACTGGTGAAATCCCGTTGCCAAATCCATCTGAGAAAACACCTTAGCCTCGTGAAGCTGATCAAACAAGTCATCTATTCTCGGCAATGGATACTTGTTCTTCTTAGTCACCTTATTCAGCTCACGATAATCAACACACAACCTCAACGATCCATCCGCTTTGGTTGCGAACACAACGGGCGCACCCCATTCGGACACACTTCTCCGAATGAATCCTTTCCGCAAAAGGTCATCAACTTGCACCTTCAGCTCTTGCTGCTCCCTCGGTGCCATTCGCCTAAGAGGCATCACAACAGGTCTGGCTCCCTCAATTAAATCGATACGAAACTCGATCTCCCTATGCGGCGGTAACCCTTTGACTTCCTCAAAGACATCACCAAACTCATTCACAATAGGCACTGATGACAGTCCATCCCGTGGAACAACCAGCGAATACATGAAGCTCATGAAGACGCCTTCCTCATGCTTACATCGTATCACAACCTTTCGCCCTTCCACATTTCCGACTGTCACCTCAAGCCTCTCACAATCAATCCTAGCCGCATACTTCCTAAGCCAGTCCATGCCCAAAATAATTCCGAACCCCGCAAAGTTCAGAACAAAGCAATCACAAACAAACGAGCAATCATGACTCGACACAACTAGACCACGGCATATCATACACAAACATGACGAACCCCCAACCGGATTAGTCACAACCAATGGCCTATCAACAATATCCGGTTTCATACCTAACCGGCATACCAACTCATCACAAACAAAAGAATGCGACGCTCCAGTATCAAACAACACTCTAACTGGAACACCACAAATAGAAAGAGTACCTTGAACCACCACACTCTTCCCCTTCTCCTCAGCAGTAGGAGCTTTCGAAGACGATGGAACAGCCCCCAAAGCATAGGCTTGCACAACCTGCCTATCTTTCCTCGGTTCTGGACAGTCCTTCTTGATATGTCCCAGCTTATCACAGTTGTAACACTTTCCCGGCACCTTGGGATTCTTACAATCTTTGTAAAGATGGCCCTTCTGCTGGCAGTTATAGCAAGTCATTTCGCTCTTCGGCTTCTTCTGGCCATCCTTACCCTTCTGTTGCTGCTGCTTCCTCTTCCTGTTGCCACTCTGCTGTGGTTTAGATACTTCCCTGGTTACAGCAACAACAGAACTTTCCTTAGGGAACAAACTCTCATGCCTCAAAGCTTTCTCCACAAGCTTCTCAAATGGATCATCCAGATGATCCACTAACTGCCTTCCCAGATAAGCATCCAGACCAGTCACAAACTTCTCGTTCTTCTGGTAGGGAGAATCAATATACGATCTGGCATACTTAGACAAAGCTTCGAACTCAGAAATATACTCAAGAACAGGCCTCCCACCTTGCTTGAGCTCCACAAACCTCTTAAACAAGACCGATTTCTGAGCAGTAGAGATGAACTTAGCTTCAAATCTAACTTGGAATTGCTCCCAAGTAATCTCTTCTTCTGGTGTATCTATAGTGATAGAATTCCACCAATCCGCAGCTCTCCCCTGAAGCTGTCTCGATGCAAGCTTCCTCTTGGTTGCATCCTCAATCCCTAGATCACCAAAAATCCTTCGACATGCTTCAATCCATCTCTGCACCTCAATAGTCGACTCCGTTCCCAAGAAAGCTTTTCCTCCGAGAGAAGTATAATCCTTGCAAAGCTTGGCAAAATCCACCGGTCTTGGAGCCTGGACTTGAACTCCAACATCAACAGTAGGCCCTGGAACGGGCATCCTCCTCATGATCGAAGTCATCATTGCTTCGAACATAGCCCCATAATCTGCAGCTCCTTCTGTAGCACGGCCTTCCCTAGCAGCTGGTCTTCCTCTTTGACTCATCCTTAATATCTGTAAAAAGAATGATTAGAACACCTTAAGAAACAACTGCATAAGGAGTTCAAATCCATCTTAACTACTATATTATATATAGTAATCATCCATCAAAATACAATTACGTCTCTCTTACGTAATTACGTCAGCGAGCGTTGGCTAAAATTGATTAACCAAAGCTCTGATACCAAATGTGACGACCGCCCATGACTCCCGCACCAAAACAAGGAAATAATGCGCTGAAAGGTGTGCCAGGCAGCCATGGACGATAGTCAGGGTAAAACAAAACAAAAGAATCTCTATCGCATAACTCACAGCGCATGGATAAAATACAATAGAGAAATATAATATAGTGAAGCTCCATAGAACAGAAACATCATCATATAAGCATCACAGTAGTTTTATACAATCATCTACACAAATCCATACATGAAAGCCTCACTACAAATCACTCAACCAAATACAGCAGCGGATACCCAGTACATATAGTAAGAAAACTAATATGCAAAGCCTCCTGCTCGTCTTCGTCATCTTCAGCGTAGAACTCCTAGCACAGCACCTGTCACCTGCTACCTAGTCTGCCCATCCCAAACATGGATGAACAGCCCAAGGTAATAAGAGGAGACATAAAACCTTGAGTCAGACAAAGTCTTAGTGAGCAGTAAATTAACTATCAAACATACCAAAAGAGCATAAAGGATAAAAGGAATAGGAACCAAACCATCCCACTCCACCTCTTTCTACAGTGATAGCCCCCAGACACACACTAAGGAGAAGCAGGCATAACACAGCAGGCAATTAAAGTAAAGTAATTATCACTCGAGTCAAGGTCGATGTTTTCCAAATACAAACCCCCAAGGCCTAAACCAAGATCAGATAAGCACCCAGAAAACACCGCTCTTGAGACCGAATGATGATACAACCAAACATCCATGACTCTGGCTATCACTGTTAACTTTGCCTTGATTTCACCGTTAGTTGAATGACCACCTGTCAAGGGCTAATGGTAACCCCGGTTCTAACCATAACTCCGCACACTGCCTTGTGCCTAGGACTTATCTACTTTGCCCAGAGTACTCAACTACCTACCTGTAGTCTTTTGGGTGTCCCGACTACCTACCTGTAGTCGTTATGGGCGGCCCATGTACTCTTGCTTTTGAGCATGCTAGAACCTTCAACCACGATGAGATCCAGGCCTCCTAGCCATCCTTCTTGACGACAATCCTCATACAAGCTCAAGCTACCTCTTGAACAATCCATTATCAACCAACTTGAACTACCCTTCAAGTTATCAACATGCTTGGAATGATCCCTGCTAGGATTAAGCCAAAACTCACATCATACTTCGCTTCATCGCATCAAAGCAAAGTCTCATCTCAACAACATGGTTTGCCTCATCAAATCATGGCAAAGTCCCATCTCAACATCATCCAATCTATACATATGAGCTTCAACATCCGCTACATATGCCTTAAGCAGCTTTCACCATTCAAGAGCCTTCTTCCATAGCTTTTGAATCCTCTTCCATCCTCTTGTTCCAAATCAACTACTAGCTAACTTGGAAACAATCAAATCAATCATACATTCAAATATCAATCATTCAAACAAGATCTAACAAGCAATATAAGCAATATCAACTATAATGGCAATTTCGTAAATAAGTGAGCAAAAGTCCAACATATGTGAAACCATAGTTTTTAGCATAGATCTATCAAATATAAAACATGGGTTTTGTCTCTAATACTTGTTAAACTAACTTGCATAAGTAAACATCTTCAAAAACCATGGATCTAGACTTCGATCTAAGAAAAATGCATGAAATCTCTAACTTTAACACCCAAACATGCCACCAATCCAATATACTCCTTTGGATCCGCGTGAGAGATAACTACCACTCACCAAATCACCAAAACAACCTAAAAGCAATCAACTCCAGATCTGGACAGCAAAGATTCAAGCTCGATTCGTCGAAATCTCGCTTGAAACGATGAAATCTAGCTCGAACGGATGAAGATCTTCAACTTTGGCACTTGGATCTTCGATCTCGATCTTCGATCTTGGATGGATGTTAGAATTAGATTGGAAGTAGAGAAAGAAGATGAAGAAATGTTGTAGACAAGTCTTCAAAATGGCAGCACTTCGTCGCTTCAAAAACCGGTGCCAAAAAGTGAGAAAAACTCCACTATTTATAGGCTGAATTCTCTCTTAGATCGGCCAGAACCTTAACTCGGAGCTCGCTATTAGGTCGTTACCGACCTAACGACCTACCTCTAACTCGGCAAGGCCGACCTAACTCCATTCCGAGTCAACAACATACGACTCAAGACACCACACGACCTAAAACACATGTCATCCTAACAAAACAACCCGAGCTACGACTTATGACCTAACCCGTATACGAGTCACGACTTACGACACATCAGGTCATACGACCCAACAACATACACATACCAACTTAGGTCGTCCACTCCTATAGGTCGCATACCACTAGGTCGGTCATTCCTAAGCCTTAACTCGGCAGTTTTCCTTAGGTCGCTCCCTTCGACCCAAGCTGTCTACGACCTAAGCTAACTCCCATAACCCGTAAGGTCGGTCTTCCCTATAACTCGCTAGCCCCTTAGGTCGGTCATACGAGCTAACTTTTAACTCGGTCACATACTACCATGTTGACTCGCTCATATCACTAGGTCGCTCAAACCTAACTCGTGCACGACCTATCTCCTTAGCTAACTCGAACACGACTCAAGCCTTAGTTGACTCGGTCATGTCTTAACATCCAACACGTTAACTCGTCTACGAGTTAACCTCTATTCGAGTTAACTTCTCCATACGACTTAGGCTATAGCTAACACAAACAACACCAATGACCTGCAAATTCTATGATATATCGACACGTAAAATACGGGTCGTTACATTATCGCTTCCACTAACTTGGGGACGTTCTGGTTGTTATGTGCAGATTGTCTCTTCTAAGTTATTATCTAGAATTTTGTTTGAACATCAAAGTGCCGAAATGTAAATTCAAATTGTGTGATAATTGCATATGGAATCCAAATGGTATTTTTAGCACTTTGAGTAGAAAATTACATAACTAATTTCGATATATGAAATCGATGGAGTATTTTTTTTACTAACACCACTTTATATAGTTTCAACTGGATTAATCTTTCATAAAGATACACTTGTAACCAATGGATCGCATCCTTCAGGCATAACTATCAGCATCATATTTTGAAAATGTACTTGGCACCCATTTTTGATTTGAAGCATTATGCTATATACCAAATTCTATACTCTTCCAGGCATATTATCAACTGAGGAAATTGTTATTACTAGCACTTCTCTTTCTTAGAATTGATAAGAAACTCATGGTTTCTCTTTAATGTATGAGAACTATTATTTGACATTCTAATGGTTGTATGTTCATTTTAGTCTTGGTTAATTTAATTCCACTTTATGTAATCTGTTTCCATATTCGAGTCCAAGTCTATTGTACCACCATAATTTATAGAAGAAATTCCGTCGATCATGAAGGTGGTGCTTCTTAAAAAACAACTATTTCTCCATTTTGGAATAGGCATTCAAAAATATTTCAAGAACTGCCTTATATATATAACTGAATTAATTTTAAGTTTATGAAACTTATGTTCATAACATCAATTGGACAACTACACATCTTAATCTATATAAGATTGAGGTTTCTTCTTAATCCATATCTTATAGATATATGATCTCGTAAACTATGCTTTAGATGAAATTAAATTTAACGTATATACTTACATTTTAGTACTCCGCCTTATAAAAAGAAGTTAAATCAAGTTCGCTCATCATCAATCATACTTTGTCCAATCAAATTATGGTTACTTCTTATTGATACGTTATGTACATAAGGAGAAGTGACTTTTGAGATTAAATTTTATTTATTATATTTGGAACTCATTTTCAATACACTCGTCTATTCGATCTAATCGAATTCTATTATTTCTTTTACAGGCATGTTTTCTACTTCCATTTTATATTATATGGACTTATCATAGATACAATATCAAACATGCATATTTATTTCTATGATATTTCATTCGTGAATTTAATGAAGTAAGTGGATCTGTTCTAATATTTATAGACCTTTAATTGCATACGTTCAAGCATGCACGCACACACATATCAATTTAAATATTTCCCTAACTCTTTTGTCGCTCCCACATCCTGTGTTTACCCTTAATTATTGAGATATAATTCACCAATACCATATGATTCATAATTATGCGATTAAAGAATTATTTATAAAAAATACAGCTTAGTCCATAATTCTAGATAAGTGTACAAAGTTTTAGATGCTTCTATATTTTATATAGTTAATGTCACTTTTAATGTGGAAAAAATACCATAGATTAATTTATCTTATAATTAGTATTCATAACATTTGTATTAAAAAGAAACTATATTTATATTCAGTCAATACTAAAAAACTATTATTATTTCTTAAATTATACTTAGGGTGTGTGTGTATACTTCCGTAATTTTATGCATTCACCGATAGGTGTTATCTCCTATGTTCCAACTATTTCTATCATTACAATAATATCACATGAAATACATGGCTCTATTAATCATTTATTATATTTTTTTATATCATCCATTGGAAGAAGTTTATACTCGAGAGTTTTATATCAAATATCTTGAACTTGTGAAAATAGTTCTCTTAGAAAAAAATTATATATGAAATTACATTTAGAATAAAAATCAGATTTCTTATTCCATATTAAGTATTTACTAGGTTTTTATACAGTTATCTTTTTCAATGTCTCTTCATGAAGCAAAGATGGCCATTCACACTCTTCATTCCAACTATGCCTAAGTTACATCCACTCTTGTACGTTCGCTTTCCTTTCCAAATGGTTAAACCATTAAAAGGAAATCCTTACTATAAGATTGTAATGAAATCTTTATGAAAACTCATTTAGTCATCCTTACCATTTAAGAATATCGAATAAGTTGTACTTTACGTAAACTGATCAAATGACATTTCAACGATCGAATTCCTAGGTCCGTCTAATAGTTCTTGGTTTATGTTGCTTCTAATATAACAAGATACTCACTGTATTCAAGCATATTGAATACATCATCTTGCACTATGGTTTGCTTGCTCATTCTAATTGATTTAATTTTCATCGAGGTTTCTTACATTCTGAATCGTGGCTTTTCACTATATAACATTTATATGCGATCAAATATGGATCAAATATCCATATTCTTGCATTGCTTTAGAGTTCAAAACTCATGAAAGACAACTCATGGTCTTGGACATATAAAGACCTAAATGACTAAGGTATAAATGTATTTAGTAGTTGTATAATTTGGCTTTAACATGGGTCTCGAGTTATAAATGCCAAATAATTTATTGGCAGGTATATTTTATATTTATATGTCAATCTTAATGTAGTTCATTAGTATAATATAATTGATAAACATTTGTCAATTATGTTAGTTACATAAATTTATCGAAGTGTATTATTTTAACTTTACATAATATATATTCTTACAAAATTGGAGGATTAAATTAGAGGATTAAATGTTATTATTTAATTTTTCTAATAAGGCTCCTACTAGATTTTTATATTCGTCAAAACAATAAGAGAAATATAGATTTAGATCCCTCTAGTGAGCGTTAGGACTCGCTTGCCTTGGGAATCTTACCATGAGTTTTCGCAATAATTATAGGCTCATAAGTGACGGATAACTCTTTATTGGATGTATTAAAAATAACTCCTAACCATGGTTTTTGTCCAAATATCGACCTTGAGTTTCATCAACAAATCAAGAGAGATTATCCACTTATACCTACCATTTTGTGACGGCTTAAATATAATGCATGTACCTTAAGTTTGCTCAATAAACGCATGCACATATTTTACCTCTCTAGTCAGTATATTGATAGTACTACACATAACATTGCTAGTTTGAGTTTGCTCAACAACTAAAGAGTATGCAAGTAATTCATTAACATATAAATGGTGGAGGATAACTTATATATTATAGATTCATAAGCTTATATGTATATACATTAAGTGATGTCACTTTAAGGAATAATGCGTTTCTTGTGAAACAACCTCGTAATTCAAGTATCTGACACATCTAAAATCGTAGTATACGTACTTGACGTATGTACTTTTCCGTAAATCTATTTAGGGTTTATTTAGTTCCAGTTTGGTTAATATATATAGTTATATAATTTTTCATTTATTTATAACTTTTGTAATTTAATTAATTTATATTTTATTTATGCGTTTCTTATTAATTAAATAATACTCAATTTACTTTAATTCATATTAATTATATCATATTTAATTAATTTTAATTTTATTAATTAAATCACATATAATTAATTTAACTTGTATAAATTTTCTGAAATTTTATATTATCCATCTTAAACCATTTAAGGTAAATAATTACCAATAACATTTATGTTTATTTATATATGCATATCAATATGCGTATATATATTAATTAATTAACTTTAATTAGATTATTTAATAAATTTATTTTTTAATTAAAATTTTAGTTAAAAATTAAAAAAAATTTGCTAATAAATTATAATTCATCTTAAATAAATTTAAGACAAACATATAACTATAACAATTATAGTTACATATATATATATATATCAATATATAAATGTCTAATTTATTAACCATTCAATTAATAATTTTATTTAATTAAATTTATATTAAATTCGAAATTAATTATCTTATTTTTAAAACATTTTTGAAAACATTAAATTTATTTTATAACATTTAAAAAATTCCTTATATATTTAAACATAATTTTTAAATTTAAAGTATAATTCTACATTCTCAAATTTCAATTTGATTATCCTAAGGCCAAAATCAATTTGGGCCTTTACAACTAGGACAACCTTTGGTCTTACTCTACCTATTGGGTTGGGATAGTAGCCAAGGAGAGGAGAATAATTCATTATTTAATCCCAAGCGTAGACGTTGCTTTTCCAAGACATCCACCGAATAGGTAGGTTTAATTAGTTAGCCTTATGGTCTTTGATATGAAGGAACCTAGTCTGTTTCACAGTAGGTGAAATGGATAAATTTCAAAAGAAATCCTTAGTTGGATCTTAATGGTCCTATGGAGTATAATATGTAAAACTAGATCCAATCTAATAGTTTTAATAAAATCATATTTTATTAAGATTGTATTATTCTTAGTTAATTAAATCTATGTTAATTAAATATAGTATTTGAATAAATAAAAATATATCAAATATATTTATATTTATAAACGATAGGATAAACATATGAAACAAATAGTGAGTGAAGTTGTTTGGTGTTTAAAGATGGGAATAAACATGAAATTAGATCTGGATATAAACATATCAAAATCTAAAATTAAAGATATAAAGAAGGCATCATTGACTGATCCAACCTTTCTTCTTTTGTAATCATTTAATTGATATTACACCCAATCAATGTACAAGAGATGATGTGTTATAACAGTATATTTAAAATTACAAAACAACAATAACGTGGTTAATATATGCATGTGTAGGTACTATATCTACTATGTATATGTGTGTGTTTTGTTGCCTTAGTTATAAATCTTTCAATGAAAATAATTTATGGATAAAATTGTTGATGTAGTTAATTCATGACTACGTAACCAAGGGATTCACTACAAATACTAGTTTGGCTCATTATTGCCGAGATAATGGTCTACTTTTTTACATCCACTATGCAAATATATATCACCTATGTGCATGTGTGTGTGTGTGTATAATTCTAGCCAATTTTTTTTTTAAACTATCAAAATATTAGAAAACGAAAATTGCATATATCAAATAAAACAAGATATCAACAACCCTATGTTTTAGGAACAATTAAAAATTAAATAAAAACAATTAAATTATTAAATCGTATAATGTATTCAAATTATTATTATAGGTAATATTAAAACACAAATTCACAACCTAATTTTTTAATGTATACCTAATTTTGATTTAATTTTTCAAGTTAAAACATATTATATCAGTTGACAAGTTATTTAAATTATACTACTAATTCCAAGTTACTACAAGGCAATAATTTGTATATATAAAATTGTAATAAGTGTATTATATCAAAGAAAAAAAAATCAAATTTAGATTATACCTTTTCGATATAGCCAAATGGTGACACTATGATTTGGAAATCGCTCCTTAGATTCTTGAAACAACACCTAGCTTTGCAAGAGAAGTATGAACCATGTAGCTTTAGATTTTAATTAACGTTTTGATTTATTTCGGAGTAGATAATTTTTAGAAAATGGAGAAAGGAGTTTCAGTTATGGATGAGGGAAAAAGGACAAAAAGAAAATTGAATGTGGAAATGAATGAGCGGAATATATTTAAGGAAAAAATTGGAACCTTTCTCACTCTTTCTTTAAAACATGCCCTTTTAGTTCCTAATTGATTTTCAATCAAGCCAATTCTTCCCCTTCCCTTTGCGTAGCTGGCCAAGTACCCCTTGCATTCACTGATTTTCCAAACTGCATGTTAAGTGATTAATTGTATTTAAAGTCTGTTTAAATACATATCGATAGTGCATAACGATAAGTGCATACATAATGTTTATATATACATCCTAATAACTATTATCAACACTTAATAACATGTACAAATCTTTAAATAATTTAATTAATTTATAACCATTTATAAACTAATTAAATCATTAGGTTTTTTTAAAGAATTTACAGATGCGATAGTGAGACTCAGAGGTATGAATACCATTAGTGATGAATGTTGAACAATTCAAATATTAACGTTCACACATCACCTTAGCTAGTGGTGTGATAGTTTGGCTAAATTCATTGGATAAAGGCCTTATCAGTAAAATCCAATTTCACATTTTCTTAAGTTATGCCTTTAGTAATGATTATTTACTCACTTTCTCTCTGTCGATGTTATATCACTTTAAGATTTATGGTTTTAGTTTTGCTCAAAACTTCAATATCACCCATTCACACTTAGTTAGTCTATGGACAAGGTCAATGGTTCAATAATAACATTTGTTATTAATCGTACTAGTCTAGCTGGAGATTTTGACTTCGATTTGACTACAATTGATTGTGATACTAACCTCGTACAACAAAGGAGATGAATTCTCTATTAAATAATTCATACTCATAATGCTTCAACTCAAACCCAATGTTATACCAAAATATGCTAGCCATTGCAGGTCAATGAAGAAAGAAAATCGCAAAGAAAAAACCATCGCAAAACAGTTTAGGGGAGCCTTCATGTGATAATAATTGCACACGAGAGATCAAGACAATTGTGATGAGATTTATGGGGCCATCGTAAGGAGAAGCTTTAAAGCTTTCGTGGGTAGTTGGAGCCATCACAATGCATCTCACAGAGTCATCATATAACACACTGAAGCATCGTAATACAGTTCTGGGAGTGATCATGAGACAAAGTAGTAAAACTATCATGGGGAGATCTTTGAAGCCATCATGTGTTATCATTCAAATGATGGATCAAGTCATTCATGCAAGTCAAGTGAAGCCATCATAAATTACTTTCAAGGAGCAAATCCATACTATCATGGGAAGTTTCATCATGCCATCGCATGCAATCTTCAGATGATAAATTAAGGTTATCATGGAAAGTTTGATGATGTCATCGTATACCATCTTCAAGTGATGGATCAAAGCTTTTATAAGAAGATCGAAAGAGAAACGTAGAACTATTTTGAAAAAGCTTGGAGTAATTTATGTTGTTGTAGAGAGTTCCATGCCATCACTAGTTGTTTTGGAAGCAACAAATTAAAGCTATAATGATGTATTCTCACAGTATCCATCGCACATGGTCAGGAGCTATCGTAGAATATTCTAAACAAGAATGTCACATGTCATTTCAACCCTGTGCCACATGGACCGATTATGACCATCTACATCAAATGGAGCGTCACTTGTTAAAAATCTAGTAGCTAAATTTCTCTACAAATAGACATGCACCCCCACCTAAAAAGGGGTCGAATTTTTCGTGATCTCCTTTTCCACCATTTTCATTTTTCCTTGCAACTTTGTAAAGAAATCTTTGAATTGGTGATTCATGGCTATTAGGGCAAATTTTAATTGAAGAATTTGTAATAAAGGACTTGCACTTGACATAATATGTATCAACACTTTATTGAACATTTGACTTGGACTTTATTATATTCTATTGCATCACATATATGTTGTAAGACTTTCATGTTGCATACATTAAAGTGTGACACTATGGTTCTATTATGATCATAGCCTTGGTTCACTTTCACTTACCTTGACTTAATAGCCTAG
Source organism: Allium cepa (assembly GCA_030765085.1). NCBI lineage: Eukaryota > Viridiplantae > Streptophyta > Magnoliopsida > Asparagales > Amaryllidaceae > Allium > Allium cepa. The sequence continues at coordinate 70,135,237 of CM060935.1, forward strand.
CCTAACTTTTACCCAACCATTTTTTGTGTTTTCATTGAGAGTTGAAATCATGGTATTTCTCTTTTTCTTAAGCATGCTTGTCCTATTTGAATTTCCACTAATGCAATTAGATCCCAACAAGCCAATGAACCCCGATGCAAAGCCATTGCCTTATTTATCGTCCAATCAACAAATTAGGAGAGAACAAGAGTTGAACTTGAGAAGGCTAGCCATGTAAATTTTGGAGGAAAAAAAGAGGGTGGCTTTGTATAGTCCAACTTGAGAAGGCTTTCTATGTACATCAATTTCTTATATGTTCCTTCCTTCCAATGGCAGAAACCCTAAATCCCAATTCAATTTCAAATCAAAATTAATTTCAAAAAGTTTAAACTCTCCAAACCCTAGAGAAATTATATATCGTTTGAAAGCTCTCGACGAGCACAATCCAGATCTACAATTTATTTTTTGATTTGGTGCATCGTTTGATCCGTAATCGTCGAAGAACCTCGGCCGTCCATTTCTAGGGTTTTCAATCCAATGATGGATCTTCATCCAATTGGCGATCGGCGAGCACTGGTGGGTAGAGGACGTCGAGTAGCATACATCCATATGGTTAGAGTGTCGAGATTGTCGTCGAGTTCACTTGAAATTGGCTTAGAAGATCAATGGCGGCGGAGGTGGTTAGTGGAGCCACACGGCTGCACGCGTGGGGCCAAGGTGCGGCCAGGCGTGGTGGTGGCTTCGACATGGTCAGATCTGGTCCTGGCTTGGCAGCGTCATGATCGAGCAAGGAGGATGGAAACTGAACGATGAAGTGTCGTGCACGAGGCAGGTAGGGTTTTGCGTGGTAAAGATTAGGTGACGTGTACTTTCATTTAAATTAATTAATTAATTAAAATTTTAAATGTTCGATTGTTCTAACGTATATAACTTTTGCATACGAGCTCGGATTCACACATGGTTTTCTCCATTGCGATCGTATCGAGATCCTAGACATTATGAAGCCGGTTTAACTACAGTCTAAGACTGTTCAAATTTGGGATTTTATTTGGATTTTAAATCGTCAAAAATTCAAAGATGATTGTTTTAACCCACTCATAACTACTAAACTATCTTATGTTAGTTAAATTTAATTTATGATGTGATTAAAAATTGATTAATTGTTGTTTGGTATTTTTAAATTATCATTCAAGTTAATTTGAATTTATATTGAATTTAATCGTCATTTAATTTAATATTGAATTTAAATAGCTAATTAAATATTTGTTAATGATAATAGTTAATTGTTGTTATTTATTGGCTGATTTGAATAATGATTGTGATGGATGTTTAATTATTGGTATTTGGACGATTGGATGTATGTTTATTCATATTTTGTTATAACACTGCAAGTTTTCTTAGTTTATTGTTAGGAAAAATCCTTACGGGTTGAAATGATACATACTTGAATGGACTTATAGATTAGGGAAAAATTGTTATGGGTAGAAATGATAAACTCGAGCGATTTATGGATTTTGAATTTTAACTCGGGACTGCGGGTTGAAATTGTATATACCCGTAAATTTAAAATCATTACGGGTTGAAATGACAGATATCCATATCACTTGACCATAGGGTAGGAAATTATATACGGACACCGGATTGGTGAAATTAAATGATTTCAAATCCTTAATTTTTGAATCCAGTTAAATGATATTAAGAAATAAAATTTGATTTATATAAACTGAATTATTTTCAAAATCCATGCTTTAAAATGTTGAAATTGAAATTGGGTTAAATGAATTATTTAAAGAATTTAAATTGAAATTTTAAAGTTGAATTTTGAAATATAAATGAAATTTATCAAAATTGAGTTATCGTAGCTGTTTAGGTATTTAAACTTAGAAATATATTATATTTAAAGTGGTTTAAATCTGTAGTTCAAACATGGATTTGAAATCGATGTAAATTAAAATGGTTTTAATGAGAATTTGAATGTAAAGATTTAAATTGAGTTTGTTGATCCGAAATCTGGATATGGTCCAGATTTGTTGAAATGGAAGAAACAGTTTGATTTGATATTATTTTAAATTAGTTATTTTAATATAAACCATTAAAAAATCTATTATTTTAAAATTTCAGATTATTTAGATTTTCCAACTATTTAAACTATCAAAACTACTTTAAACTATTTTAAACTAATTTAACTATTAAAACTATTTTTAAACAAATCTAATTATTAAAACTATTTTAAACTATTTTTAAACTATTTAAAATGTTTACAATTATCCAAATTACTTTCTAAAATTCAAACGGTTCAAGGTTGAATTGTTTATACTTAAATCCTTGATTTAAAAACGAATATGGGTAAATGATGTTTTAACCTACGTTGGAATTTGAAATGATATTTTCTAGTGAAATAACATATTTCGAGTAAATATAATGATTTTTAAATGAGAGTTGAACCTATTTTGTTGATATGATTACGAAAGTTATATGATTTCGGAAGTGAATATGTATTCAAAAGTGATATGATTTTTGAGAATATGATATTTTGATATCATTATGAATCGGTTTTGGAAATATAAAAGAACCATCTGGTGTGAAATAAGCGGTTGGTTGTTAAAGAGATCAGGACCAGATATTGTCATACTCTCTTCCACTACCGAAAACTACTTTAAGAACTGTGCATGTGGTGGAGAATCCAGAACGAAGTACGATGGTTTGGCGATCGATCTATATGAGGTATGAACGTAGGCCTGACCCCTTTGGGTCAGTTTGTTATGGCTAAAACAGAAACTATACCTGGGGTAAGTGAGGTCGCACCTCCGATCGGACATGCTTCTTCAATAGCATATTTATTAACTTGTGATAGATTTGGTGGTCGTCCCTCGATTTTAATTTTGGAAGTGTGTTCCGAGGTGGGCGGTAGTAACTGCTATGCGTTACCACCAGCCCAAATCTGCAAATGGTAGAATCCTACATTGGCATTGTCTCATGTGCCTTGTCATATGCCTTATCGAGCCCACTACGAGTTTGGTTTGTGTTATACACTATGGAGTGCCCTTTAATAGCCCTCAAGTCTACGAAGGAATTACGGTACCTTATAGACTACGACATTTACAAAAATGTGTTACAGGGGATATGGGTAATGCCTCAATGCTATTTTAATACTTTAATGTAGACATATTATAATAGCGTATTATACTATGTATGTAGATAGTTTATCGGATCCTTAGGAGATGGAATCCTGAACATCTCTTAAGTTATTGCACGTACATTAGGCACTGGATAAGAGAAGTAAATCCCTGTAAACATCTCTGAAGCTGTTACACTCATATTTATTTACTGTTGATTTAACTTACATAAGATCTTTTAGTTCTAACTCAAGTGTTTTGTCTTTTCATTACGCTCGGGTCAGCCTGAGCATTTCAACGTTGAAGACTTTATTTCTAAAGGACGAGGATGGAGATTAGTCTACTATTTATTATATTTATTCCACTGCATTATGATGTTCCACTGCATTATTTGTTTATTCCTACTTTATGTATAACTCTGATCTGTATTGTAAAAGTGCAATCAAATGTTATTTGTAAAACAGCTTCATGGACAGTTTATTGATTATTATATTCTGTCATTCCGTATGAGATACTATGTTTTGTTTTTCCTTCTTTTCTCTTCTTTTTCTTATTTACCCCATAACAATATGCCTTTTGAATGGTTTGAGTCCAGCGTATGTGGTTTATTGTCGCTTTAAACCGTCCAAAAAGGTGGATTGTTACAAGATTAGAATTAGAAACATTAAATTCAAACTATAGGAATAATGTAGATTTGGAAAAGGCCTATTCTCACAGGCCAAGCAGAGCATTCATTCACAAGCACGGGGAAATATTTTTGAAATTGAATTAAACCTTGATTTCGAGAATTTTGCCCAAAAATGGAGAGAGCTGGTCTATTTAGCATATAAAAAAGGAGATTTTTGTTTAAGAAAGCGGAAATCTGGGATGGACTTAGGGGGTCTGAATGCCCCAAAAAAGCATAAAGATGAACAATAAAATCCTATAGCAAAAGGGCCAAAAGCAAAAATCGTCACCCCTCCTCGTCCCTTAAGAAGAAGTACATTTTCGAACCAAGGGAATGGTAAACTATTGGATCTCGAACAACACTGCAAGAAAGGAGGAAATACATCAGGCAAGATCATGTTGCCACTGTCATAGAGCTAGTAGACACCACTCTAACATTATCAAACTCTATCTGGAATCATCGAGTATTGTGTAAGAAAAGGAGAACTACATGAGTTTATAGAATCTCAATGCTGGAGGAATTAGAGAAAAAGCAAACAAAGCCATGTGTAAAAGACAACAACAATCAAAATGCAATGACCCCACAGCTATATCCATACTATTAGAGAACGTTAAGAATAATGTCATCCGATAGTACAGATAATTTAATATGCCTTGTTGGGGGTGACCGAATGTGATGATTTCTATAAACTAACACAAGCACATCATACCTACGGTTTTACTTAATCTTTGGAATAAAATTTGACGTATACAGTCTCGGTTCAAAGTAATAACCATAATAGTGTCTCAAAATCAAAATAATATATCGTATAAAATAGTAATCGTAGATTACAGTGGAATAATAAATCTTATATATATATATATATACACACACAAACTATAAGTCAACAAAAAATAAAACTAGACTCACATACTATACATCTGGTACAAGTCTCTAACTCAAATATACATCCCATATACGTACAAAAAAATCCTAAATGAGATGAGCAAAAGGTTAAAAAAAATATCTCCTTGCAAGCACAAGCATCCAAAGGTCAACTCGTCTTGTAACTTGAGAAGTCTTGGCAGTATTAAAAATAAATGGGTCAAACTATCTCTAAATATACAAAATGGTAAGAGAAAAATATGACACGAGGATATATGATATATAGATAAATATAGGTGTCATATATATATAATAAGTTAAGGGAATAATCCAACTCTAGATACATTTTAAGACCCAAGAATACCAAATTTACAAAACATAAAATAAATCGCAATCATCAAATCCATCATAAAACATAGAAATATTGCAATCCTAAAGCTAAGAGTAAATTGAAAACGCAGAAATACTAAACCAAAGAAGAATATCTCAAAATCCAAGAAAACCAAACACATAATGATCTTAATGATCATACTTATACCATAAGAAAACAAAAGGTGGTATCACTCATACCGATTAGATACCAATGCTCATCCATGCCGTGAAACAAAATCTCAAAGTCCATGAAAACAAAAGCGGAGAAGATATAACTAATTCCGATCAAAAGGATCATATAAAAATCCAAGAGTATACTTCTTACGGATCTATTAGCTCCCGGATAAACTTCAAAAGAGAGTAACTCTAAAGTGCCAAATACTATCACCTTTAGTAATCATGAGAACTTAACCAAAATGTCCCATACCGCCTGGTGAAATTCAAGTATTTACTAGAAGCTAGTAAATCTCACTCATTACGGATACTACTAGAAAACCTAAACTATATTCCCTTAAGGATCTATCGGTCCTAACCAACACCAAAAGTGAATACAATCCTAAAGTGCCAAATACGTCCTAATAGCATTCACAAGAATTTAACAAAGACATCCCATACTAACCGATGGAATTCAAGTATTCACTAATGGTGGGCTAGTAAGTACCACTCAAACATTCTATTCAATGAGTTGTACCATATTCGACAAAGCGTTATTTGAAAGCATTTAAACCAAATAGTAACACTAAGTTGATTATTAGCGTTACCAAGTAATAAAATTAAGGTTCCCAAAACATTTTATTTTAAAAATCTTCTCCAAATCCAAAAGTTACACAAAATTGAAAAAATAACATATAAATAGCCGTGTTAAATCCAATAAAAATCCGATAAGAATTTATGGCTTATAAAATAAATAATATAATTTAACATATAAAAAATGATTTTTAAAAACACTTTCTTTATATTTTTACTTTCAAACTATTCATTTTAAAAATCCATAAACTCGATTATTTCTCAAATATATATATATATACACTGGATAAAATAATCCATAATTCCCATTTTATATCAAAAATACATGTATATATAGATAGTTCTTTCAAATTCCTATTTAAAGGATCCAAAGTTTACATTTCTTATTCCAATATATATACATATATATAAGTCCATTCACTTTATAGAAACGACAAATATTTATATTTCCAAACCCATACAGGTATTAAACATTTGATTAGAAATAAACTAATTTATACTTCTAAATCACCATTATTATATAAATAATATATATATATATACACACACACTTTTAAATATTATTTATATAAGAAAGAATTTTGTACTTAAAAGGATTTAGAGAAAACGGTCCGATTAGGAAATCGACCCTTTTGAAAACTCAAGTTAAAAACCATACATCAAAAATTATGTATTAAGCCACAAACCCATAGAACAACTCTATGGTATTAAAACTTCAAATAAATTCACAAATTCCTAAATCAAAATCCAAAAATAACATTGCAATTAGTATGAACTCAGTCATAAAACAATGCACATAGCATACGTGGAAACACCTAGGAAAACAAACAGTGGAATGAGAGATCGGGGAATCAACCAGGAGTTGAAATAGATCCAATAAAACACCCTACCGGTGCACTGATGGTGTCCCATTGGTCTAGGCAAAAACCGAAGCATTTCTAGCTCTAGGTTACCCTCTGCGACCCATTTAGATGACTTTCGAATTACAACATGCTATGGTCTTTAGGGCGACGAATTTTGATCATGCAAGCACATAAACATCCTGGAATTAGGGCACTAAGAGATTAATAAGTTAGAGTTTAAACTACCAGAGATCAAAGCAACAAAATATATCAATATCTCAGCCAAATTGGAAACAAATAACATCAATTCATTCAACTACATAGTAAAAACATATAAATTTAGCGATAGATTGTGCGGTGGTAACTCACCATTTTACTCCTTACAATAGCTCGCTAACTTCAATTTATTCACTACCTTGAATTACACATCAAACTCTAGAATTTTGCCTCAATCAAAAATAAGAACAAACACAAATCAAAACCAATATAAACTGAAATCAATTAAACTAATGGGTGAAATTAAAGCTAGAAAACTTACTTTGATTTTCTTTGGATTCACTAGCAATTTATTTCCATTTCAAATTTATGAATTTGCTCCTAGGATAAATGATCAGAAATATGAAGATGTACACTTATGATGATAGGAGAACTAATAAATATGAACTTTATAGTTCTTAGTACATCACAGCGGAATACACAAAACAGCTCCTATATAGCTAATGCGGCCTCCTACATGTCTTCAGAAGCATATTCATACAAAACCTGAAAGTCTCCCACTCTCAGACAACTCAAATTAATTTTTAGTACCCGAGAGTTTGTGGACAAACACAAACTTTGAGTCAGACAATGAGTCTGGTATGAATAATCCTCTATCATCTCTTATCATAAATAGATATCTAATGAGACTATGCCACTTAGTGGAACATGTTTTTCCCTCACTAGTATCCCAAATAAACATCCAAATCATTTACTATGCCCCTGCACCCAAAATGATTAGTCTTAACATAATGTGAAATAAATCCATAAATCATATGTATTGGATATCCCATCCACCCATTTATTAGATATCCCATCTAATAGAAATTTATTAGATTTCCCATCTAAGATCTTTAAAATGACTATCCGCCATAATTTAATAGGACTATCCATCCCAAACCCATTCAAAATAAATGCAGGTTATCCATCATACATTGTTTTATAGAAGATGGTGTGGACTATCCACCACACACTCCATAGTTTTTCTAGGATGACTATAAACCCTTAGGTGCCAAATTCCAAGGCTAACCACCTCTAGCAAAACATTCTTTACTTTAGAAATTTGATGTGAGCTATCCACCGCATATTCTATGGTTTTCGTAGGTTAACCAAGAACCCATCACTTGGCCAAAAATATCATGATCCCCATGATTATTTTTTAAACTTCATGATCCTCAAGATTAATTATTTTCCCCAGGTATACCACCTTTTTAACCTATTCCCATTGGTAGCCCAATTAGGTTAAATTAAATAAAAACACATTGATAGCCCCAGTGTGTATTTTCGAAAGCATATTTCTATTTGTAACCCCAAACTATGTAACAAAAATATTAAACCCACCCCGGTGTCCCCGAGGTTTTATAACATTCATTTCATATAAAGATCCCCCCTACATATTCAAACAAGGATAAGTATTTTATGCTATGACCCTTCGAAGTAACCCCTTCGTCTTAACAAAGTTTTACTTAAGAAAAATAGCTAAAAACAACCCTTTAAAACCATTCGAATGAAGTCCCATTCAAAAGCAAATAAACATCCAAAGTTAGTCCTTTCGGAAACCTTTCAGAATCAAACCTTTCAAAATCAAAACCTTTCAAAATCAGAACCTTTCGCTGTCATTGAAGATAACCCCTTTAAAACCTTTCGAAATCAAACCTTTCAAAATCAAAACATTTCAAAATCAAAACCTTTTGAAATCAAACCTTTCGAAATCAAAACCTTTTACAATCAAACCTTTCGAACTTAGAACCTTTCGCAATAACTGAAGATAACCCCTTCAAAACTTTTCGAAATCAAACCTTTAAAAATCAATCCTTTCGAAATCAAACCTTTCAAACTGAAAACCTTTCGAAATCAACCTTTCAAAATCAACCTTCCAAAATCATTAAAAATAGCCCCTTCAAAACCCTTCGAAATAAACCTTTCGAAATCATTCAAAAACAATGAAGTGTTGGTGTTGGAACCAACCCTTTGAAAGCATACTTCCGACCATGTCGGAATGTTAACCCTTCGGCTTGCCGAAAGGTTTTAAAACATCATTTCAGAAAACATTTCAAAACAAAACTCTTGAAGGTTTAAGCTTTCGAAGATCCCCTTCGAAACCCTTCATGAATATAAAATTTTAGTCTTTTATAAAATGATAGAATCTGTGAGGGTTAGAGATTTTGAACTTCCGAAAATCGACATTAATATGTCCACTGTATCAACTGCCGAACAATCGAATGCCGGAAAAACCGAACCCTTAAGGTTTAAGAAGAATAAAATGATAGAAGAAGTAAGTAAGAAAGAAAAGCAACATAAACAATATCAGGATCTCACAATCGCAGCAGAACAACATATAATAGATAAATGAGTAATCTTTAAATCAAAAGAACTGTACATTTTATACATTGCATCATCAGAGTCAATATACAACATCACACAATAATAGACAGTTATATAAATCTGTCCTCACAACTGAATACATAGCAGAAAAGATAATATCATATACAAGTGATACGCTTCGCCATCCAGCTTGCTCCTGATCTCCACAGCATTTCCTGAATTCCAGAATATCCTCATAACCTGACTCTAGACTGCCCGTGTGGAAAATTGTGGGCACCCAGAGTTAAGGAAGGGAACAATAAACTCCAGGTCAGTCATGGGACTGGCGTAAGAACTTAAAACAGTTTATCTTTAACAACAAACAGAGAAATATTTTAAAATAGATCCGCAATGCTTTTGGAAAATGAAACTACCAAAAGGCCTCCCGCCACACACACAAATGCAAACGCAGAATTGGAAGAGATTTCTCCTTGTGATAGTCAAACATGCTTGATACGCAAATTTCATTGATATTATTACTATAAGTGCAAAGTGTAGGAAAACATTTCGAAATTATAATATAAATCTTAGCCATCATAGACATTCCGAACTATGCCTAATATAGCTACCATCTAAAATGTGGTGACCACCATAAGTAAATGGCAGGTTTTACAGCTAAAACCGTAAAGAGCTCGTATTGGATTAATGGATTTCCAACAAATCGTCGGGCAAAGGAACTTCCCAAGTAAAATGGAACGCCCCTGGAGGGACGCCCCCGGATCCTAACCGGATCTCTGCTAGACAAGGTCGCGTTATCTCTGTAATAGGTAACTACTGATACGAGCATGCCATCCCCCGGTCGTTTGCGACCTTTATCCGAGGATCCTCTCAACCAACAAACACAAAGTAATAAGTTTGCAGCAACCACAAAGTAAGTATCTGGGCTCCATACCATGATACCACTCATAATCCAGAAGGAAATGACACACCCTCAGAGGGCGCTACCCTCAAATAACCTTGCTGCTACGATTCCTGTTTCGACCATAACCGGGTTGTGAGGTTCGACGAAGTCTCGTCCATAAAGCTACGCTTTTCACAAAGCCATGCTTTGATCAACAAATGATCAGCAACACTCAGCATGCCATATTACCAAATTAGGAGTATATCACTGATAACCATCAACTACATAACCTCTAAGCTCGTACGTCTCACAGAAGAGTGTTAAGCTAAGAGAATAAATTCTCCGCCACCAACAGAAATGTATTTGAAACAAATCTGCTTTATATCTCAAAATATAATGTCAGACATACAATCCATATAGGTCTGTTCTGGGTTCGAACAGAACCGAAGGCACTTCCAAAAAAACCCTTGCAATTCGGGTATTCACAATCCCGATCGAACTTCCCATCACGAAGGAAATCTCCATACCGTAGCTTTCGGTGCAGAGACAATCGATAAGTCATCCTATCATTCTTGCAAATACCCGATCTTCACCACCGGTCTTCAAATGCAATCCCATTTCATCGTATGACTATTCAGAGTGGGATTTATGACCCAAAGGTCCTCTCTCGGCTAAACCGAATAACGAACGCTTATTTTAAAATAAGTGTAGCATTCAAATTCAAGCAAATCACAAGAAATACCCATTTAAAGGTAAATATTGATAGTCGGTTATTTAACTATCAATAGATATGCACAACATCACCAGATTCTAAATAATTTCCCAAATTATTTATTTTCCAAAAATATCTTTACAAGATATATTTTTCCACACTTCAACCATTTGAAAACAATTTTAAATCATTTTTCGCCTTTACAACCTTTGAAAACAAATTTCAAATCATTTTCCTTACGTGGAAACACTTCCAAATATTTATTCATTTTCATTGGAAATCTGCCGAGTTCAAATTGTTTAAAATAATTTATAACACTTATCCAAAATATAACGGGAAAACACTTTGAAATAAAACTAGTTTTATTTAAACACTTTACTTAAAATATTAGTTATAAAAATATTATACCAATATCACATATAACTTAAGTCCAAACTAATTTTCAAAATAAAAATTAGTAGATAGAGTATAACTATTTAAATAACTATTTTCTAAAACAATTATTGACTAAATCTTAGAAATAATCATTTCTATATCAACTTAATAAATCTTTACTTAAAGGATTTTAAAACAATTTAAGAAGGTAATTTCTACAAAGTATCCTTTTCAAAACCAACTCTAGAATTTTACACACACATGTGTGTGTGTGTGTGTACTTTTCAAAGCTATTCAGAAATTTTATTCGGCTTTCCAGGGAGAATTCATTTCAAAATGGTTCATTTAAACCAATTAAATAAATCCTTACTGATTTATTTTGAATTTACGTTCCAAATCCGTAAATTTATTCCCACACTTCAAAAATAAATCAATGTTTATTTTTAAATAATTTCCCTTTCCTTTATAAATTCCGTGTGAATTCAAATTTCCAAATACCCACTGATATATGATTTTCAAATCGATTTCAAATATTCACTTTCAATTTATCTTTAAAAGATATAATCTCTATATCTTGTTTAAATGCCAAAATCTAATTTATAAGTTAATTACTTATAAATCTTTTATTTTACAAAATCTATTCATTTTATAACTTCACAATTTATAAATCTATAAATTTCATTCACTTATGAAATCCATTTATACTTCATTTATCACTTATAAAACTCGTTTCATAATTCCAATATTTTAATTTATAAAATAAATCTTTTATATAAACCATTTATAATAATTCAAAGATCTTAATTTATACCATTTTCCAAATTAATCAATTACTTGTTTAAAAAAATCACCTTTCAACTATATTTCTCAAAACATCAAAAATTTTAATATAAACTTTCAACCTGAATTTTCAAAAATCAAATTTTCATTTATTTCCTGTATCTAACGGTACCTAAATTTTATTCGGCTAAATTTCAGCCTTCAACGATTTCAATCACAAAGATAATCACATAGAGATTATAAATACACGACATTGAAACAAATTCAATTTATTGAGGAATCCAGTTGGATCCCCCAACCTGTTTCCCTGCATCCACAAATGTTAGCATAATACCAATCTCGTTTCAAGACGGGATATCACGGTACATGGGTTTATATAAAATATTATCCGCTATTATGCGGCGCAATAGGGTCTCATCCGCTATATAATGCGGGAAATCAACTCCAAATACATATATAATACCAATTCCACTTCAAAGTGGAATATCGCGGTATAAGTGTTTAATAAATAACACCCGCTTAATATACGACGTATAGGGTCTATTTCGATACAAAAATAGCAATTTATCATCCAAGCATACAATCTAGCAATTTTAAATTTACCTATTTAAAATTTAAATCGAAACAAATTCGATTGAGTGAGAAGTTCTCACCTTGCTTCCAATAACAGTTGTAGTGATTTATTTCGAATAAAATTAAACACGCGTTTAATTTTACCCAAAATTATCACTAGCTCCAATCAATCCCAATCCAGCTCCATCACGTAGTATTCATCAATACAAACCCAAAGCAATTTGTTTCGTCCAAAACGGACCTTGTATGAAAGAGTTATAGTGTTTTAAAGATTGAACGAATTATAATATAATAATTAATAATTTTCTTTTTATATTTTTATAACCTAGATATCAACTGAGCCGTTGCTTTTCAGAGGCAAGATCCAGGCCGTGTTTTCTTTTTCTTCCCCAGGCAACATAAACACGAACGAGCAAACCCATAGCCGCCGTCCTTCCTTGAATTTTCCCGACTTATTCGAACGATTTCAGGTCGATCAACCACTTCCATGACGATGCTCCACCCTGACTCCACCTACGGCCTGAGTATGGTGAAGCACGGCCCCTCCCCTTTGTTGGAAAACGTGCACGAACTATGACCGTTCGAGCTCGATTTGCCGTCAATCCATCGAGTTATTTTCGATCGTAGCCGTTGAATTTGTAGAGCTCGCTGCTCTCTACAACTTTGCAGAGGAAAGTTTTACGAATTGGTTGAGGGATTTGAAGAAAATTGAGGAAGAAGGAGATGCATTTTCGGCCATTAAAGAGTATGCTGGCGCCTAAGGCTTGGAACCCTAATTGCTTTGCAAAACATAAAATAGTGAGGCCTTATATAGAAAATTACCAAAACACTATTCACCCGAAATTTTTCCGAACTCTAAACGAAGCGTGCCGCCTGGGGTTTATATTATTTTACCCCTATTCCGACCGCAATGGAATATATATCGGGAGCCAATTCGATCGTATTTGGAAGATAGGTTTTTAGACTATTTAAATTTAAAATTCACTTAAACCGATTTCTGTGCGTTTTAGCTTGCCCCGGACAAACCATAAATCCGATTGACACGAAGTTTGAAATCTTACAATAATATAACATTACGGATCCGATGAAGCTAGTTTCGTTGAAATCCATGACTGTTTGAAAAATGGCTATTTTTACTCGTTAATTAAATATTACAATATTCAATTTTCACAAATTAACTTTTAATTCAATTTTAAAAGTTCTATAACATCATTCTAACTCCAATATGATTTAATACAACTTTACAAATCAATTTTAATCACATTAAACTCAATTTCCAATTATTTCTGTAATTTCAAATATTAAATTTTCGATTTAATTATCTAATTAAATCTAGATATTCGAAATAAAATTTATTCGACTTACAAATTTTACTTGTTAATATTTAAAATCAATTAAATATACGAATTTCAAATGATAGAAATTCTGGGTCGTTGCAAACTTCCCCTCTTAAAAGAATTTCGTCCTCGAAATTGCCACGTAAGAAAAATTACAAAATCCATTAACTTTTCAAAACCATTTGTTCAAATTAAAATTCAAATTCATTTAAACATTTTAACTTTTCCAAAATCCAATGGTTACACTTTTCTAGTTCAATTCCTACATTTTCATTTCAATTTAGAAATTGACTTTTCGTTAACAAAAATTTTCTAAAAATTTTCAAAATTTTTCTAACTCCCAAAATTTATGAAATTTTTTGGCAGAGTCTCCCTTGTACGGAGGAGCTTTTGCAATATCACAATAGATATAAATATATATACATTGACCCACACGGTCGAAAAACAGAAAAACATTTCATATTTTCTATTTTTATTGCGTAGGCTAACTTTTTAGCATTTTTAAGAAAAGCAGTTATTTATTAGCATTTTAACATGACCAAATCCATCCAACTACAGCTCTGGTACCTGTACTTACTCAATTTAAACATGTAAGTGACATATATAGGAAATTCATTTACATTTCACCAATTTTCAATGGAAAACATATAGTTTTCATAAGCAATGCAATCAAAATAATTCCCATAAGTTAAAATTTGTATCAAAACCTTATAATTTGCTTACAACCAATTCACACTAGTTCACTTTCAATTCAAATTCAATTAGATAGCTTTCCATTTATCAATTCAATTTCATTAACACTTAATGAATTATATACAATCAACTAACAATCATACAACAACCAAATCATAACCAACATAACCAAATTATTAAATTCCCATTCAATTTGGTTTAACACTTTTAATCTCCGATTGGTTGATATTAAATCGACTTCCATTCAATTATTCAATTTCCAATTTACTAGTTTTTTTATGAATTAACACTTACATCCATTATTCCATATCAATTCATTCACATTAGATTGATTTATATTCAATCCATTAGTTCAATTCAATTGCTAATTCATTTAACCACAAAAGTTGAATTTCATTTACATAACTCAAGTTCATATTCATCACTTCACTTTATTAGTTTACTTTGATACCAAAATCAACTTCATTCTTTTAATTAACTTATATATATTCTTACATTTTCAACAACCAAACAATTAATTTATATACACTTTAGTAATTTCTAAAAAAATATTTCCTTTATATGAAAAATATAATCGAGGTAAAATTATTTCATCTACCCAATTTAAAATGATACTATGTCGATTTGCCTCGTTTAAGTGTTTAGAAATCCCTATCGATAATATGGCATCCCACATACCGACCAGAATTCACAAACAGCTCAACGGATAAGAAAACACAATATAAAACATTTTTATATTCACTAACAAATACGCGCTCATATCCATTATTACACTCGCACTCATTCTAGAGTACTACTTACTCTATCTCTAATGAGTAATTCCCAATAGAGCCAAGGTTGTCGCTTAACCAAATGCTCTGGTATCAAATGTGACGGTTAGAGATTTTCGACTTTCGAAAATGGACATTAATATGTCCATTGTATCAACTGTCGAACAATCGAATGCCGAAAAAACCGAACCCTTAGGGTTTAAGAAGAAGAAAAAGATAGAAGAAGTAAGAAAGAAAGAAAAGAAATAGAAACAATATCAGGATCTCACAATCGCAGCGGAACAACATATAATAGATAAATGAATAATCTTTAAATCAAAAGAACTGTACATTTTATACATTACATCATCAAAGTCAATATACAACATCACACAATAATGGACAGTTATATAAATCTGTCCTCGCAACTGAATATATAGCGGAAAAGATAATATCATATACAAGTGATACGCTTCGCCATCCAGCTTGCTTCTGATCTCCATAGCATTTCCTGAATTCCAGAATATCTTGATAACCCGACTCTAGACTGCTCGTGTTGAAAATTGTAGGCACCTAGAGTTAAGGAAGGGAACAATAAACTCCAGGTTAGTCATGGGACTGGTGTGAGAACTTAAAACAGTTTATCTTTAACAACAAACAAAGAAATATTTTAAAATAGATCCGCAATGCTTTTGGAAAATGAAACTACCATAAGGCCTCCCGCCACACACACAATGCAAACGCAGAATTGGAGGTGATTTCTCCTTATGATAGTCAAACATGCTTGATACGCAAATTTCTTTGATATTATTACTATAAGTGCAAAGTGTAGGAAAACATTTTGAAAGTATAACATAAATCACAGCCAGCATAGACATTCCGAACTATGCCTACTATAGCTACCATCTAAACAGTGGTGACCACCATAAGTAAATGGCAGGTTCTACAACTAAAACCGTAAAGAGCTCGTGTTGGATGAATGGATTTCCAACAAATATTCGGGCAAAGGAACTTCCCAAGTAAAATGGAATGCCTCGGGAGAGACGCCCCTGGATCCTAACCGGATCTCTACTAGGCAAGGCCGGGTTACCTCTGTAATAGGTAACTACTAACACGAGCATGCCATCCCCCGGTCATTTGCGACCTTTATCCGAAGATCCTCTCAACCAACAACCAGAAAGTAATAAGTTTGCAGCAACCACAAAGTAAGTATTTGGGCTCCATGCTATGATACCACTCATAATCCATAAGGAAATGACATACCCTCAGAGGGCGCTACCCTCAAATATCCTTGCTGCTACGATTCCTGTTTCGCCCATAACCAGATTGTGAGGTTCGACGAAGTCTCGTCCACAAAGCTACGCTTTTCACAAAGCCACGCTTTGACCAACAAATGATCAGCAACACTCAGCATGCCACATTACCAAATTGGGAGTATATCACTGATAACCATCAGCTACATAACCTCTAAGCTCGTACGTCTCAGAGAAGGATGTTAAGCTAAGAGAATAAATTCTCCGCCACCAATAGAAATGTATTTGAAAGAAATCTGCTTTATATCTCAAAATGTAATGTCAGACATACAATCCATACAAGTCTGTTCTTGGTTCGAACAGAACCGAAGGCACTTCCAAAGAAGCCCTTGCAATCCGGGTATTCACAATCCCGATCGAACTTCCCATCACAAAGGAAATCTCCACACCGTAGCTATCGATGCAGAGACAAACGATAGGTCATCCTATCATTCTTGCAAATACCCGGTCTTCACCACCGGTCTTCAAATGCAATCCCATTTCGTCATATCACTATTCAGAGTGGGATCATGACCCAAAGGTCCTCTCCCGGCTAAACCGAATAACGAGCGCTCATTTTAAAATAAGTGTAGAATTCAAATTTAAGCAAATCACAACAAATACCCATTTAAAGGTAAATATTGATAGTCGGTTATTTAACTATCAATAGATATGCACAACATCACCAGATTCCAAATAATTTCCCAAATTATTTATTTTCCAAAAATATCTTTACAAGATATATTTTTCCACACTTCAACCATTTGAAAACAATTTTAAATCATTTTTCGCCTTTACAACCTTTGAAAAAAAAATTCAAATCATTTTCCTTACATGGAAACACTTCCAAATATTTATTCATTTTCATTGGAAATCTGCCGAGTTCAAATACTTTAAAATAATTTATAACACTTATCAAAAATATAACGGGAAAACACTTTGAAATAAAACTATTTTTCTTTAAACACTTTACTTAAAATATTAGTTATAAAAATATTATACCAATATCACATATAACTTAAGTCCAAACTAATTTTCAAAATAAAAATTAGTAGATAGAGTATAACTACTTAAATAACTATTTTCTAAAATAATTATTGATTAAAACTTAGAAATAATCATTTCTATATCAACTTAATAAATCTTTACTTAAAGGATTTTAAAACAATTTAAGAAGTTAATTTCTACAAAGTATCCTTTTCAAAACCAATTCAAATATATATGTATATACTTTTCAAAGCTATTCAGAAATTTTATTCGGCCTTCCAAGGAGAATACAGTTTCATTTCAACATGGTTCATTTAAACCAATTAAATAAATCTTTACCGATTTATTTTAAATTTACGTTCCAAATCCGTAAATTTATTCCCACACTTCAAAAATAAATCAATGTTTATTTTTAAACAATTTCCCTTTCCTTTATAAATTCCGTGTGAATTCAAATTTCCAAATACCCACTGATATATGATTTTCAAATCGATTTCAAATATTCTCTTTCAATTTATCTTTAAAAGATATAATCTCTATATCTCATTTAAATTCCAAAATCCAATTTATAAGTTAATTACTTATAAATCTTTTATTTTACAAAATCTATTCATTTTATAACTTCACAATTTATAAATCTATAAATTTCATTCACTTATGTAATCCATTTATACTTCATTTTAACACTTATAAAACTCGTTTTATAATTCCAATATTTTAATCTATAAAATATCAATTTTATAGATCTTTTATATAAATTGTTTATAATAATTCAAAAATCCCAATTGAAACCATTTTACAAATTAACCAACTACTTATTTCAAAAAATCACCTTTCAACTATATTTCTCAAAATATCAAAAATTTTAATATAAACTTTCAACCTGAATTTTCAAAAATCAAATTTTCGTTTATTTCCCGTATCTAACGATACCAAAATTTTATTCGGCTAAATTTTAGCCTTCAACGATTTCAATCACAAAGATAATCACACAGAGATTATAAATACACAGCATTGAAACAAATTCAATTTATTGAGGAATCCTGTTGGATCCCTCCAACCTGTTTCCCTGCATCCATAGATGTTAGCACAATACCAATCCCGTTTCAAGACGGGATATCACGGTACATGGGTTTATATAAAATATTATCTGCTATTATGCGGCGCAATAGGGTCTCATCCGCTATATAATGTGGAAAATCAACTCCAAGTACATATATAATACCAATTCCACTTCAAAGTGGAATATCGCGGTATATGTGTCTAATAAATAACATCCGCTTAATATACGGCGTATAGGGTCTATTTCAATACAACAAATAGCAATTTATCATCCAAGCATACAATCAAGCAATTTTAAATTATCCTATTTAAAATTTAAATCGAAACAAATTCGATTGAGTGAGAAGTTCTCACCTTGCTTCCAATAATAGCTGCAGTGTTTTATTTTGAATAAAATTAAACGCGCGTTTAATTTTACCCAAAATTATCACTAGCTCCAACCAATCCCAATCCAGCTCCATCGTGTAGTGTTCGTCAATACGAACCCAACACAATTTGTTTCGTCCAAAACGGACCTCGTATGAAAGAGTTATAGTGTTTTAAAGATTGAACGAATTATAATATAACAATTAACAATTTTCTTTTTATATTTTTATAACCTAGATATCATCTGAGCCATTGCTTTTCAGAGGCAAGATCCAGGCCGTGTTTTCTTTTTCTTCCCCAGGCAACATAAACACGAACGAGCAAATCCATAGCCACCGTCCTTCCTTGAATTTTCGCGACTTATTCGAACGATTTCAGGTCGATCAACTACCTCCACGACGATGCTCCACCCTGACTCCACCTATGGCCTGAGTATGGTGAAGCTCGGCCCCTCCCCTTTGTTGGAAAACGTGCGTGAACTACGGCCGTTCGAGCCCGATTTGCCGTCAATCCATCGACTTATTTTCGATCGTAGCCGTTGAATTTGTAGAGCACGCTGCTCTCTACAACTTTGCATAAGAAAGTTTTACGAATTGGTTAAGGGATTTG
This sequence comes from Allium cepa, assembly GCA_030765085.1. NCBI lineage: Eukaryota > Viridiplantae > Streptophyta > Magnoliopsida > Asparagales > Amaryllidaceae > Allium > Allium cepa. The sequence goes on from CM060935.1 coordinate 70,154,819, forward strand.
AAGAAAATTGAGGAAGAAGGAGATGCATTTTCGGCCATTAAAGAGTATGCTGGCGGCTAAGGCTTGGAACCCTAATTGCTTTGCAAAACAGAAAATAGTGAGACCTTATATAGAAAATTGCCAAAAACTATTCACCCGAAATTTTTCCGAACTCCAAACGAAGCGTGCCGCCTGGTGTTTGTAATGTTTTACCCCTATTCCGAATGCAATGGAATATATATCAGGAACCAATTCGATCGTATTTGGAAGATAGGTTTTCAAATCGACTATTTAAATTTAAATTTCACTTAAATCGATTTCTATGCGTTTTAGCTTGCTCCGGACAAACCGTAAATCCGATTGACACGAAATTTGAAATCTTACAATAATATAACATTACGGATCCGATGGAACTAGTTTCATCGAAATCCGTGACTATTTGAAAAATGACTATTTTTACTCGTCAATTAAATATTAAAATATTCAATTTCCACAAATTAACTTTTAATTCAATTTTAAAAGTTCTATAACATCATTCTAACTCCAATATGATTTAATACAACTTTACAAATCAATTTTAATCACATTAAACTCAATTTCCAATTATTTCTGTAATTTCAAATATTAAATTATCGATTTAATTATCCAATAAAATCTAGATATTCGAAATAAAATTTATTTGACTTACAAATTTTACTTGTGAATATTTAAAATCAATTAAATGTGCGAATTTCAAATGACAGAAATTCTAGATTGTTACGGACTCGATGGATCCCCCTTCAGCTTATTCGAAAACAGTTTTTTATTTCAATTTGAAAGCAAAAGAAGCAGCCTCCCCATCCCTTCGCCCTTTTCTTCCCTTGGTCCCGTGCCTACCTTTCTACTTCGATGGAGAGTAACTATTTACCTTCCATTTAGATGAAAGGTAACTTTTGACTTCACCGAAATGGTAAAAGCGGGCATGTTGGAGACGAAGGCAGAATTGGGCCCACCAAAGTAATGTTTTATCTTGTTTGTCTAATTTTGATTGGCTAAGAAACCTTCTCTTATACTTCCATATGGTGAAAATTATACAAAAGTCATCCTTTTTCTCAAAACACTATACTTCTTCCCTAAATATTTTCAAAAGCGAATTTCCCTCCGGTTTTTATTAAACACGGAAGCCATTTTCCAGTTTAGCCCTCGGGCTTAAATAATTTTATTGCCTTAGTAAATCATTAAGGAAAAATTCCCAAAAATAATCAAAAATCAGATAAATCATACACTTCAACATATTAAAATTTCAAAGCATATGAAGATCAAAACAATTCGAAATCTTACCAAAACCTAAAAAAAATGTTAATTAACTCATTAACATTTTAAAACCCATATATCTTATCCCAATAAAGGTTTAAATGGTTATATCCTAACTAAAATCACAAATATGAATCGGGTATAACCCATAACCAATCCAAACATATAAAAACGAGATGATAAACTTGATTATTCACCTTGATTAGTTGATTGAAGAATGAGATACTTTCCTAGCTTTAATTCCTTAGCTTATTCTTCAATTTAACTTCTTCCTGGAGCTTTTTATTGGCCGGTCGAAATATGTGGGAGTTAAGAATGGGAAAGTGGAAGTTTGTTTAGGTGGAGGAAGAGATATACGCTAAGAAATGTAGCCCCATTTTCAAGTTTACCCCTTAGAAAAAATTCCCCCTTCTTAATTTATTTAAGTCGTTTTATTTTAGTTCATTCTTTTAGACACGGCCATTGGATTTATTAATCTCACCACCCTACTATTCACATTATTCTATTTAATTTGTCTAATTAAATATCTCGAATAATGTTAATTAAAATTTGAGGTCATTACAGACTCTCCCCATTAAAGAATTTCATCCCCAAAATTCAGTAAGGACAAAACAACAAACATATAGCCCATGCAAGAAAAGCTAGTATAACCTACCAGCCAAATTCTATATAAACCCTATACAACACATACCATCTAAAACAGCCCAGGAAAAGTAGCCATATTCCTGTCTTATGTCCCCAATTAAAGTCCTTCATGTTTTCGCTCCACTGAACTTTCCCCAACTTGACTGTCTTGTTCCTTAACCCCTTCTCATCTTTTACCACAACACGAACCGGTTGCCTCACAAAAGTCATATTTGGTTCCACCACTAAGTCCTCCTGTGCTGTTGGAGCGATAGTAATTTTTAGATCATGAACATACTTCCTAAGATGAGAAATATGAAACATCGTGGACCCCGGCCAAACTGCTCGGTAAATCTACTCGGTATGCGAGTCTCCAATCCTCTCTGATATAGGAAATGGACCAACATATCTCGGTGCTAGCTTCTTGGTCTTCCTGAATCGAACCACACCTTTCATCGGTGGTACCTTGATGAAAACCCTATCTCCAAATAAGAACTCTAGGTCCTTATGTCTTTTGTCTGCGTGACTCTTCTGCCTAGATTGAGCTCCTTCATTCTTTCCCATATCAACTCGAACTTTCCCATCGCCTCTCTCACCAAATCTGGACCAAGGACCAACCTGTCTCCAGTCTCTAACCAACATACTGGTGATTTGCATGGCCTTCCATACAAAGCTTCAAAAGGTGCCATTCCTATGGTAGTCTGATAAATACTATTATAGGAAAACTCCACTAGGTGCAAGTGATCTTCTTAAGAACCAATAAAATCCATCACATAAGCTCTCAACAGATCTTCCAGTACCTTGTTGACTCTCTCTGGCTGCCTATACGTCTGAGGATGATATGCGGTACTCATCTTGAACCTAGTTCCTAACACACTCTGCAAGCTCTTCCAGAACTCGCAAGTAAACAAAGCGTCTCTATCACTGACGATACTACTAGGAATTCCATGCAGTCCAACGATTTTCTTCATGAACAACTTAGCCAAAATTGGTGCCATCCTGGTTGACCTTACCATAATGAAATGGGCACTTTTGGTCGATCTGTCCACTATGACCCATATATTTCATTACCCCAGTTTAAACTTGGCAACCTATCAATAAAATCGATGGATATTGAGTCCGACTTCCAAACTGGAATATCCAAAGGCTGAAGCAACCCACTTGGCTTCTGATGCTCGGCTTTTACTTACGGATAGTTCAAACACTGTTTTACCCATAAGACAACATCCCTCTTCATTCCTTCCTAGGAGAAACTACTCTTTATATCTTGATACATCTTGGTTCCCCTAGGATGAGTCGTAAACTTCGATCAATGACATTCCCTTAAAACTTCCTTCTTAAGGTCTCCAACATCCGAAACACATAACCGTTCCTTCTTTCCCAACCAACCCTTGTGGCCAAGAATATAATTCTTTATATCATCAATCTCGGTTCCAATTTCTAACCTTCTAATCCTCTCGGCTAACACATGATCCTCTTTTTGCCTAGAAGCAATTTGTTCATCAACACTGGTCGAACTTCCAAACATGACATCATGGAAATATTCCGACTAGATCCAACAGTCGAACTCAACTGCATACTACAAGCAGCCAGTGCTTCCAAGTCTTTCCATTCGGCCAACATAGCTAACACCACATTTTGATGTTTCCTACTAAGCGCATCTGCCACCTTATTTCCTTTTCCTGGTGTATACTCGATACTAAAATCATTAGCGGCAAAAAACTCCATCCATATTTGCTGTCTCATGTCCAGCACCTTCCGAGAGAATAAATATCACAGAGACTTATGATTTTAAATAGCTCAAACCTTTCTCCCAAAAGATAATGTCTTCGCACCTTAAATGCAAAGATTACAACTGCCAACTCCAAATCATGAGTATGGTATCTCACTTCATGCGATCTAAGCTATATAGTAGCACAGGCAATAACTTTTCCATTTTGCATTAGCATAGCACCTAATCTGGTACCACATGCATCGGTGTAAACTACCAACCCTTAATTTCCATCATGAACTACTAACACTGGCACACTGGTTAACAAATGTTTCAACTTAAGAAATGCCTCCTCAAATTTTTTGACCAAACAAACTTCACGTCCTTCTTGGTTAGCATAGTCAAGAATGCCGCTATCCACGAGAAATCCCTAATGAAACTTCGGTGTAACCTGTAAGTCCTAGAAAGCTTCTAATCTCACTTACCGTCTCTGGTCTTTTCCAATTCTTAAGAGCTTCGATCTTATCTGGATCAACTGTTAAACCTTCTTCGAAAACTACATGACCAAGGAACGTCACTTCCTTCTTCTAGAAATGGCACTTTGAGAACTTCGCTTTCAGCTGATGTAGCATTAGTGTCTCCAACACTATTCTAAGATGATCTGCATGATCCTTCTCATTCTTAGAATATACCAAAATTTCATAAATAAAAACCAACACGAACCTATCCAAGTGCTCTCGGAAAACCCGGTTCATCAAATCCACAAAGAAAGCTGGCGCATTAGTAAGCCCGAATGGCATAACCAACCACTTGTAAGACCTGTATCTGGTTCTGAATGCTGTCAAAGGAATATTGTCCTCTGCCACTCTTAGCTGATGGAAACTTGTCGCCAAATCCAGTTGGGAAAACACTCTTGCTCCACTCAACCGATCGAATAAGTCGTCGATCCTCGGCAAAGGATACCTATTCTTGATCATCCTCTCGTTCAACACGTGATAGTCGATACACATCCTTAACGACCCATCTGGCTTCTTCATGAATATCGCAGTCATTCCCCAAGGCGAACTTCTTGGCCGAATGAAATTATTTCCTTCCAATTCCACTAGCTGCACCTTCATTACCTTCATCTCGAATAGTGACATTCTGCTAGGTTGTCTACTTACGGGTTCAACTCCCAGTACGAGATCCATCTAAAACTCGACAACTCTTTTCGACGGCAAGCTCAAAACTGGTTCAAACACATCCACAAATTTTCTTGCTACATAAACCGGCTTCAACTCTGCTTCTATTCCCATAGCACCCAATAACACATAAGCATTTCCTTTCAAATTCTTTAATAAGTAAATAACTCGGTTATGGCTATTAGGGAATTTCAATAATATTTCCCCCTCCTGGCAAAATATCCTAGCATCATATCTATCTAACCAATGCATACCCAAAATGATCCTGAAACCCACGAAATCAAAAACATATAAACTGCACGAAAGCGTATGACCTAACGAATCAAGTTTTAACTGGTCATATCTCATTCTCAGAGTTGCATACCCTCCTATAGGATTCACAGCCCTTAAAGGAGTAGTAAGGTATAAAGTTTCCAGACGTAAGCAATCTACCAAATACTGAGATATAAATGAGTGCGATGCACCAGTATAAAATAGTACCCTAACCGGAGTACTACGAATCATAAGCATACCTTCCATCACTGCTTTTCCTTTCTCAGCAGCCGTCGGTCTAGAGGATGATGTTTCCAATGCAAAGACCTTTCCATTTCCATCTTTGGTAGCCTCAGGACACTTGTTCTTATAATGCCCATTTGACCACAGTTGTAGCACTTCACATTCAGCCTCATTGCAACTGCTCTTTCATCATCTGAGCGAACTCATTAGCATAGTGCCCCTTCTTGTCACACTTGTAACAAATAATATCAGCCTCACGTTTTTAGCTATTACTCCGAGGAACCTTTCTTCTTGAAGAACATCCGCTTCTTACCCTGAAAATTCTGAACCTCGGCTGGTTTCCCCTTCCAAAATTAGAAAGCATCTCTTCATTGCGAATAGACATCATAATAACATTATAACACAGATCCGGAAGTTTTGGCATGGTTGCTTTGGTGATCTCAGGATTCAACTCCCTGATAAACTTATCATTCCTCCGAATGACAGTATCCACAGTTGTATATCCGTAACGGGACAGCTCATCAAAATCTATAGCATACTCATCACCGATCTATCCCCCTAGACTAAATCTGCAAACTTCCTTAACAATGCTGACTTGGAAACCTCTTATATAAATCTTTCTTCAAACCTCCTTTTAAATTCAGCCCAAGTCAGATCTTCCTCTAGCTCTCCCACAGTAACTCCGTTCCACTAGAATAACGCTGCTCCTTGCAATTGCCTTGAAGCAAGTCTCTTCTTTTGCACATCCGTCAAGCCGAGATCTAAAAATATCCTTTCGCAATGAAATAGCCAGTTCTCCACTCCTACTGAATCCTCGGTTCCCAAAAAAGGCTTCGTCTAAGACTAGCATAATCCCTACTCAGCTTGGCATAATTATTGCCAACTGAGGCAACTGGATTAGGTCCTCTATCATTCCCTACAGCCACTCCGGCGATGCTCTAGCTTGCATCATATTCACGAAGAACTGATACATCATCCTTATATCAACCAGTGGAATTTTAGCACCAACATTGGCATTTGCCTTTGGGTTTGCATTTTCCTATCGACCCTGGTTGCTCCTAGTATTGGGTCTAACATTTCCACTTGTTGCGGTGCGTCTCCCACCTTGATTCACACTTCCGTTTCCTGCCTCCAAATCTTACTTCCCTACTACCTGAAATCCAATCTTGGAAAGATACAGAAGAACGGTCTAAGAGAGAGGGGAATACATACTTAGGTATTTATAGCAAAGTACATATACGTTACTATAACACTTTACCAAGCCCAACCATATTTTAGATTCATTAGATTATGCTTTAAAAATCTTTTTAGGTTTAAATTCCTTTTTAAGTACATAAACCAAGCTTTGATACCAACTTGTAACATCCTGCTACCGAAGGCTCAAAACTAACTGCTACGGATGCTGCAATCATCCATAAGTGTTATTTCTTAGTGACCGAAATAAGAATCTTGAAAATATTGGCAAAGTAGAAACACAAGAATATGAAAAAATTTAAACTTCAACAAAATAGAATTTCTCATTTCTTATGAATTTCAATTTGAGATTTATTTACATAATCCCAGATGTTAACCACGTTCGGATTACATATACATGTATAAAATACGATAAGAGCGACATATGAAGATGTCCCCTTATGATGATCAGAGAATTAATAAATACGGACTTTAAAGTTCTTAGTACATCACATTGGATTATTTAAAATAGCTCCTATATAGCTAATGCTGCCTCATGCACGTCTCTGGAAGCTTATTCGTCCAAAACCTAAAAGTCCCCCACTCTTAGACCACTCAAATTAATTCTAAGTATCCCAGAGTTTGTGGAGAAACACAAATTTCGAGTCAAACAATGAGTCTGGTATGAATAATTCCTTATCGTCTCTTATCATAAATAGGTGTCTAGTGAGACCACATCGCTTAGCGGAATGGGTTTTTCCCTCACTAGTATCCCAAATAAACATCCAAATCATTTACTATGCCCCTGCACCCAAAATGATTAGTCTTAACATAATATGAAATAAAGCCATAAATCATATGCATTGGATGTCCCATCCACCTATTTATTAGATATCCTATCTAAAAGCAATTTATTAGATTTCCCATCTAAAATCTTTAAAATAACCATTCGCCATAATTTAATAGGACTATCTATCCCAAATCCATTCAAAATAAATGCAAATTATCCATCATACATTGTTTTGTAAAAGATGGTGGTGCTATCCACCGCACACTCCATAGTTTTCCTAGGATGGATATGAACCCTTATGTGCCAAAGCCCGAGGCTAAATACCTCCGGCAAAATGTTCTTTACTTTAGAAATTTGATGTGAGCTATCCACTGCATATTACATGGTTTTCCTAGCATAATCAAGAACCCATCACTTGGCCAAAAATATCATGATCCCCATGATTATTTATAAAACTTCATGATCTACATGATTAATTATTTTCCCCAAGTATACCACATGTTTAACCTATTCCCACTGGTAGCCCCAATTAGGTTAAATTAAATAAAAAAAACATTAATAGCCCCAATGTAAATTTTCGAAAGCATATTTCTGTTTGCAATCCTAAACTATGTAACGAAAACAATAAAACCACCCTAGTTTACCCAAGATTTTATAACATTCATTTTATATAAAGATCCCCCTTACATATTCAACCAAAGATAAGTATTTCATGCTATAACCCTTCGAAGTAACCCCTTCATCTTTGCAAAGTTTTACTTAAGAAAAATGGATAAAAACAACCCTTTAAAACCCTTCGAGTGAAGTCCAATTCGAAAGCAAATAAACATCCAAAGTTAGCCCTTTCGAAAACCTTTCGAAATCAAACCTTTCGAAATCAAAACCTTTCGAAATCAAAAACCTTTTGCAATCATTAAAGATAACCCCTTTAAAACCTTTGGAAATCAAACCTTTCGAAATCAATCCTTTCAAAATCAAAACCTTTCGAAACCAAAACCTTTCACAATCATTAAAGATAACCCATTCAAAACCTTTCGAAATAAACCCTTTCGAAATCAAACCTTTCAAACTCAAAACCTTTCCAAATCAAACTTTTGAAATTAAACCTTTTGAACTCAAAGCTTTTGAACTCAAAACCTTTCGAAATTAAAACCTTTCGAAATTAAAACCTTTTGAAATCAAACCTTTCGAAACCATTGAAGATGGCCCCTTCAAAACCCTTCGAAATAAACCTTTCTAAATCATTCAAAAAAATGAAATGTTGATGTTGGAACCAACCCTTAGAAAGCATACTTCTAACCATGTCGGAAGGTTACCCTTCAGCTTGCCGAAAGGTTTTAAAACACCTTTTCGGAAAACATTTTAAAACAGCACTTTTGAAGGTTTATGCATTCGAAGATCCCCTTCGAAACCCTACTAGAATATAAAATTTTAGTCTTTTATAAAATGATAGATTCGAAGGATCCCCCTTCAACTTATTCGAAAACAATTTTTATTTCTATCCGAAAGCAAAAAAAGCAACCTCCCCATCCCTTCGCCCTTTTCTTCCCTTCATCCCCGTGCTTACCTTTCGATATTGACGGAGGGTAAATGTTTGCCTTTCATTTAGACGGAAGGTACCTTTCAACTTCATCGAAAGGGTAAAAGTGGGATTGTTGGAGACGAAGGCACAACTGGGCCCACCAAAATGATGTTTTATCTTGTTTATCTAATTTTGTTTGGCCGAGGAACCTTCTCCTATACTTTCGAACTATGAAAATTATGCAAAAGTCAACCTTTTTCTCAAAACACTGTACTTCTTCCCCAAATATTTCCAAAAGCAAATTTCCCCTCGGTTTTAAACAAACACGGAAGCCATTTATCAGTTTAGCCCTTGGGCTTAAATAATTTTATTACCTTAGTAAATCACTAAGGAAAAATTCTCAAAAATCACAAAAAATCAGATAAATCATATACTTCCACATATTAAAATTTCAAAGCATATGATTAAAACAATTCGGAATTTAACCAAAACTAAAGAAAAACGTGTTAATTAACCCACTAACATTTTAAAACACCTATGTCTTATCCAAACAAAGGTTTAAATGGTTATATCCAAACAAAAATCACAAACACGAATCGGGTATAACCCATAACCGATCCAAACACATAAAAACGAGATGATAAACATGATTATTCACCTTGATTAGTTGATTGGAGAATGAGATACTGTCCTAACTTTGATTCCTTTACTTATTCTTCAAATTAAACTCTTCCTGGAGCTTTTTAATGGCTGGTCGAAATATGGGGGAGTTAAGAATGAGAAGGTGGTATTTTATTTAGGTGGAGGAAGAAATATGTACTAAGTAATGTAACTTTATTTTCAAGTTTACCCCTTAGGAAAATTCCTCCTTCTTAATTTGTTTAAGTCTTCTTATTTTAGTTCATTCTTTAGACACGATCACTGGATTTATTAATCTCATCTCCCTACTATTAACATTATTCTATTTAATTTATCCAATTAAATATCCCAAATAACGTCAATTAAAATTCGGGGTCATTACAGAGCACCTATCCAAATAGTGATGGTTAATTAAGCCTTTGGTCCCACCGTCAAGCCTGACCAACACACCCATCCAAGGAAGATGGATGGAAAGCCTTCAATTTTGTCCCAACTTTTGGTCGAGAACCCATCCAAAGAATGATAATCAATTATGTCTTTGGTCTTACCGCCAGGCCTGGCCAAAGCACACATCTAGGGCAAGAAGTGGCAATCAAAGTAGGCCTTCAACTCCAAAAATTAACTATATGAAAGCATTCGAGATATCTATGAAATGCAGGAATCATGATGGTAAGAAAAATGAAGCAATTTAAGATTATTTTTCGTAAGAAGTTAGGTATGTAAAAACTTAGTTAATACAACACATATACTATGCCTGTGACGATCGCTTTACACCATCAAAATCCAATATAACTATATAGTGCACCACTGACGTACCTGGCCGATGTGCGATGATCATCAAGGGTTGAAAATGAAATAAAAACATCAAAAAACCTGTCGTATATCTCATGCATGGAATAAAGTGTAATATGCATTACAAATATAAAACAGGAGAGACCGTCATAATCAAGTGATCTAAATATCAAAATACAGATCCATAGAGTTATACAACGACTAATAGAGTTTATATAAAATGGAAATAAACTCAAACAACCATCTCGTAATAATAGTAGTAAGCAAGCACTAATAAGGTTCCATAGTGTCACACAATGGAATAAGGATAGAAATCCATATATAATATAAGATAGCTCCATCCAGCTTGTCCTCCGCACAGCTACTGTGTCACACCTAGACCTACTACACAGTCTACTTATTTAAGAGTATCTAAGATAATAAGAAGCAAAGCATAAAACCACGGGTCAGATAATTGTTTGGTGTGAGCGGTAAATGAATCTCTAAATACTATACAAGTCAATATAGTAAGGAGCAAGGGTATACGAATCCAAGTGTTAGCGCATAACTAACACAATAAGCTACTCTATGGATATAGCAAAACGTATACCACAAACTAAGTATGATGTCCAGTGTACAGGTGTTCCTATCCCCAATACCTATCTCCAGTGACATCCCTAGAGTGATAGACTACAGAAGAAAACAACTAAAGCAACCATAGCATCCATCAAACAATCCTTACCATCACTCAATGTGCTCCAGGTATATGCTAACTCATATGGCCTTTCCTATGATGAGAACTAATGGAAATCCTGGAGTGTACTCGTCTCTAGACCAAAGCTGATACTAGATCCAAATTCATAGGTCGAGGATATACGGATCCAGACAACCGCTCTGGAGTAGCCAAACATAGTGTCCATTAGCATCCCCATAATACCTCTGCTTTCGAGTATATTATAAGACACTTTGAGTATAACGATCCCTTAACATGCATATCCAAGCTCTTTCCTTCCTCCATCTTATTTCCAATATCTTCGAGGAACCATCCCATGTTCCTCTATTTCACGATCGAATCATTCTCACATTCCTCTATTCTACAATTGAATCGTTCTCACATTCTATCCACGAGTCACTCTTCCCAGAACCCACCCTTTATAGATAACTATCTCATGACACTTCATAACATCGAGTCGACATCATCAGAACCTAACTCCATTCACCATCGAGTTGCAATCACCTAAGTCTTGAAGCTATCATCGTGCTGCTACATCACCATTAAACCCCAAGTGAACAAACAAACACCTTAGAGTCTACATTCCCCTTCTTGGAAGTTTCACCCCAATAGCATCAAAAGCGACCTCTCGGTGCTGACTGAACTTCACGGTACCGAGTGGTATACTTAGCTAATTTTGGATAACTTTCTTCCTCTTCTTCTAGTATCCCATCTTCTAAGTGCTTGGACCCTGACCACCCTTCTTGAAAACTCTCGACATCAACTCCAAAGCTCTTGGTGCTAACTCGGAAAGAACTTGTTTCCATGACCTTAAAAGCTCTCAGTGCTTGGTCTATCACTTAACCAGACTTTGGCACTTGCCTATTGCTCATCACCTTAATCCCCAATAGAAGAACCATCACCTACCAGCCAATTTCCACTGCACAAGAGCTCTCAGTACCGACTCCACCACTAAACTCCAATTTTGATGCTACTTGAATCCTAAGCTCTCACAATGCTCCAAAGCCCCTCTTCCAATCCAATTCCGACCATCTTTGCCTTCGATTTGCTAATTTGACAACCTCTTTCCTAACTACCTAAAAGCACTAGCAAACCATATCAAAGCACAATATACAAACATGGAAATCATGCATATGCATCTATTCATACATGCAACACATAAGAACGTGAAAAAAGGATTTGCAAAACCATTTAAAAACTACTTTAAAACCTTTAGATTTTGGCCATAAACATTAAGGAAAATGTAATTAAGATTAGAAGACATTTTGGGATCAAAATTATGTTAAAACATCATTTTTAACTATATAAACATGCATAGTAGAGTGAGAGGTCAAGAACCACTCATCAAATACCCAAAATACCAATTACTCCTCTTTGGTCTAATGTGGACGTAAGGAAGAGGAATGCAAATAAGCCAAAATGATAATCTGCAGCTTTTATACGCTAATAACCCATCTATTTGATGATTTGGCTAAGTTTAGTAAGGAAAAGATAAACTTTTTAATGAAATTTAGTTAATGTAGGTTTAAAGCTATTATAAGGAATATGGAAATGACTTAGATCAATTCCAATAACCTCTCCTTAGCATTATTTTCGAGGTGGGTTAGTGGGCCTGGACATGAACTTAGTTAATTACTCACTAAGGCAGGCTAGTAGCAACCAAAACTTAAAACAGCTATAACTTTCAAATGGTAAGTCTGTTTTTCAATAATGACCACTCTACGGAATGGAAAACCATCATCTTAAAGCAAAAGAAGTGGTTTGAGATCCTAAATCGCCTCTCATCAAAAGTTATAGTCCAAATAAAGCTTTCAAGATTAAAATGGTCACATAGAAATTCGGCAAAAATAAAAAATGTGAAAAATGTCCTTATGAGTCACTTCCCAAAATTTTAGAGTCATATCGCCTTATATGAATAAAATGAAAATATTTGAGGACCCTTTGATATGTAAAATACGGGTCATTACAATGTCTTGCCATGATAGCACTGCACAATTTAATTAAACAAATTTCACAGTATTTTACATTATGCAATAATATTACATAATGATTACCCTTTTACGACAAAATGCTTCCCCTAAACTCATGGCTCTGAAAGATGAGGAAGAAAATGATGTTGGTAAACTAGTTCCTTTCCTTTTCTGACAACGTCTAAAGAACAAAAATGTTGTTTGCTAGTCGATGTTGCGTCCTTATATAAAATAGGGGGGTCCCCCAATTCCTTTTAAGGCATCATAGCACCCATACCAGAAGAAATGTTGATACCACTGGTAACTAGAAGCAACCGCTTTCCTCAGTCTGCAATTTCTCTTTACGCCTAAAAATGTAGAATCAATTTTGAAATCAAAAGACACTATAACTTGGATTAAGAAATGGCCAAGAGAATCAAGTTAGGAAGCCATAGTGGAATGAAACTACTTAAGTCCTAATTGATCTTTGAGCTCTTTTACCTCGTTCATAAGGGTTTCGAGTGCAGAAGGAGGGTCAACAATATGCTGTAAAGTAACTAGGAAGTACTTCTTTAGCTTCGTCTCCTCGTGATGAATGATGTTAAAGGAGTCGACACAGTCAATTTGAACCGATAAGGCCCTTTCATAAGTTTTGTTTATAGTCTTTAGTTTGTAAATATTATGATTTGTATTACTTATGTTGTTTTTAAGAGCCTTGATCTTCAGTGTAAGCTTGTTCTTTTAACACTCCAGCTTTTCAATCTCTAGCCTTAGATTTGAAAACATCTCAATAAATTTCTCGTTCCACTAATCCTTAACTTTTTGAATGCATTCTAGTTCAAAGGATCTACTCAGTCTTGCAAGTTCCCTTAATCTATCTCCTTGGGGAGGATCAAACATACCACAACCCTGAATTGAATGCCCTCGAGATGAAGAAGAAAGACCCAGTGATTCCCTTTTTAAAGACTTAACCGAAATAGGGGAAGGCTGCCATTTTTCACTCTTAGTCAATATGAGTTCATAAGTTTGACACTCGCTCTTACACTTCATCATTTCAACCTTTAAGACAAAATGTGTTGATTTGAATTAGCATTCTTCGTATCAAATACCAACTACTGTTAGGGATCAGTACATGAAACAAACTTTTTATTCAATTTGGTGATTTTGGTATCCTTCTGTAAAACTCTCTTCTTAAGATCTGTTACCCCATCTCCTGAGTGGATTATAGAATAGATTTCATATTAATGTATTTCTCGAACAACTTATTGGCTTTAGCGTTATTTATGGTTGTAGAACCAAATATAGAATGAGAGGATTTTTCTTTCAGTAATGTCTCCAATCTAGCTTGAATATTCTTAAGGTGTCGATTAAGGTTAGGAGAATCAATATATAAGGGGAATCATTTGTCTGGATTCAAAAAATAAGTAATAGCAAACTTTCAATAAAGATGAAAGAGAAACAATAAATTTTCCATTAAACAATAATAAATTTCTCATAAAAGCTATTACATATGAATGGGACAATAATAATGGAATCTACAACACAACTAGTATTGAGAACGAGAAAGGTGAAATAGAAAACATTACACTAAAGGGAGCATCAACGCTAGGAGGAGTATTAACTGGAGGAAATCTACGATAGTTCCATTCTTTAAAAGAGGGCTATGTCCACCACACAATAACTTGGCATAGTTCGAATTTCATGAAGAAACTGGTCTTTATGATTTCCCAAGAAATCAAAATCTAGATTTGGAAGTTGAATATACATTTGATGAAGGTCATGAAGGAAGCAATACTTTGTTAGAAGGTACTTGTTAATCAAGGAGAAATTTTCTTTGAAAGTCCTTTTTAATCTGACCAATTTACTTAAATTATATCTTCACATGGGAGATGGTGAATAAATAGGAATAAATTAAAAAGCCTGCACATTAGTAATAAGTATGTTAAAACACAAAGTCCACAAAATCATTACAATTTTGGCTTGAAAGTAAAAGAACATTTAGTATGTTACATTACCGGGGGTCATAAAGAACAGATTCTTTGCAATTCTCGGCAACAAATCTATCCTTTCTTAATTTAATCTTATAGGGAAGTAGGTAATTAATAGTCAAAGGCATGGTAGGAACCTTAGGCAAATTCCAACACTCTCCAGGTTGAGGATCAAATCCATATAGATCCAAGTACCTCCTATGAAAGCGTTGAATCAGTCCTCCACAACCGTTACCCGAGAAAGAGAAGTCTATTATGAAAAATTGATCATATACAAGATACAGACACTCCATAAGTTTAGCTTTATCCTTAGTTAGCATCCAAAAGTGCATGGTTAATTCTTCATTTTCCTTTCGAAAATTATCCTTGTAAAAGCGTAATTTTTAAACGAGAGGTGCAACCTGTTTGTTCTTGAAATCCTCAAGATATTAGAGCAACTTTAAAATTCTTATATATTTCTCATTCGACTTCTTCAAGTCTATGCACAACCTTTTTCCTTCTCAATTAAGTCATAAAATTTCCCTTTTCTTGTTATCTAGTATGATCTTTACATAGTTTCTATTCATTTTCCTAAGATGATAGTTAAATCGTATTAATAATTTTCAACTATAATTTTTTACTATACATGTATAAAATAAATATAGAGTAAATAAAAAAATCACTTTTGGAGGAGTAGCAGTGGCACTAGTCTAAAGGATCAGATAAAGGAAGCATAAGAAGGAGTTTAAGCTTCAAGAGAAAGTTGAACCTCAATAGGAGTGTGGCATATCTCACCAGATTCAAGAATCATTGACTTAGAAGTAGAACATCTAGGAGGTGGGCATTTATCATTATCTTCAATAGCCTCTGAAGGAGGGAAGTCGGATGTACAACCTAAACCTTGTAGCGCTCCGGACCCACCTTGACCTGGGTCACCATTACCATCTCCGCGTGGAAAATTCTTTTTAACAGGACCATAAGTACCATCTTTCTCATAATTATCATCTTCATCATCATTTAATTTTCTTTGTCAGCTCCTTCATTCTCTAGTCCTTCATCATCATCATCATATACCGGTATATCATCAAAGCTAAGAGCTTGACATGATCAATAATGTCCTCTCCCATGACCACGGAGTAATCACTAGGTACACGCCCTAGTAAAATATCAAATCTTCTCTTGTAGTCAAACCTAACTTGTCAAATGAGGTAAAAACCTTATTTGGGAATTTGTCGAAATTGTACTTGTAAGTAGTAAACATGATCGCTTCAGCACACTGCTCTTTATATCTGGGGAGGAGGTCACTTAGAAAGGAGGTGACCTTAGATTTTAGTGCATGGAGGGTCAATTTAAATTTGCCAATTATAAGATTCTTTTCATCCAAATCCTTTTCTACATCAGGAACTCTTGCTGAAGTTGTCTTAAGAGTAGAATTTTCCAATTGAATCTAGGAATGGTTATCTTCTAGCGATTTCACTTTTTCTTCCAATTCATGAAATTTTACAAATTTTTTCTATAAGGACACTGCCCTTTCTTCTAACCCCCTAGATTTCTCTTTTCAAACTCCAATGAAGTTACAGATGTGATTTTTTACAGCGAAGATTGCTAAGCTGAGTCTCTAGGGTAGATGCTTTCTCAGATATTAGGGAATTCAACTCTTGTAACTTAGGCACGTTTTGGGAAGAAGATGCGTATGACCATTGAAAATTAGATAAGTATCAACCAATCTGAAAAAGAGAACAATAAGAAATAAAAAGCTAAAGAATAATTAAATTCAACACTTATACTCTGATAAGGCAAGAGAATGTCACCTGAATAAGATGTTGTAAAATAATTTCCAAAGATTCTGCAAAAAAAGGAGTAGCGTTAGAAGAGCTCGATGAAGCAAATACAGAAGAATGTAGGACCATCATGAACAAGTCCATAAAGTTGGCAGAATGAGATGATCCTGACCGAGGGAGAAAGGAAGGGACATCTGTAAGTGGAGTATCAAGCCCTAAAGTCTAATGTAAGGAAGCCATAAAATCTTGAAGAGAAGGACTAGAGACGTTGGAAGCAGAACCTTGTACCGAGAGAGTAGTCACGATGGCAATGTGTCGGAAAAAGGAGCAAAAGGTGAAGGTGTAGTAGGTACAACCCCTTTGGGCTTCTTTGACGAAATCTCAAATGATGCAAGGATGACCCTAGAACTTATTCTTTTAATATCTTCCCTGGCCTTCACTAGAGCATCCTCAGTGGTGGAGAATAGAAAATGAAATAGTTTTTGAAGTCGTCGCCTCCCATGACTCAATCGAAGTAGGCACTTCGGATGTATGCTTATTGGGTAACATGGCATCTATGCTTACAAGATGCACTTTGGAAGAATCTTTTCACAAAGAGAAAGCATTAGAGAAGTTTATTTTACTACACAAAAAGTAAAAGGAGAATAAGAAACAAGACCTGGAGAATATCCAGGACTTTTGGTCATCGTGCACAGCACTAAAGAGTTTATACAGAATGCATCGAGCTTATCAGCAACAAAGGATGGTGGATTGTTCCTTTTCTTTCTCATCATAGGAGGTTCTCCAAAGACACGATGAGTAGGAAAAATCAAAGAATACTTACTTAATTTCTCCTTGGTAAGAAGCCTCAATCGGCTTCTTGAGTATGTTGTAGCATCTCTAAAGCGAGGGATCCTAGGTAGAACCTAAGGGTCGACGTTCTTTGATTCCACAGCTCGCATTTGTTTCTAAAACATAATTAGTGAAAATCGATATAGCAAATATTTTCAGTGATTAAGTGAAAACGAATCTAGCAAGAATGCATACTGTGGATCGAAAACCTTCTGGTAATATTCGAAGAATAACATCTCAAGAAGAAAAAACGGTGACTCTAATCCTGAGGTCTGTTGATAAAGTCAATTACTACTACGCCGCTGACAAAGCAAAGATAATAAACAGAACCATCAAGCCAATTATTCATCTCTTGAAGATTCATTAAGGAGCAAAGGATAGATGGAGTTAGCTCTTCTAGCTTGAGTTCTCTAAATAGAATGAACAAAGAATTGATGTGACTATTAGAGTTGGGATTTAGTTGAATGGGAGGAATCTTCAGGAAAGACAGGACATTATGCATAATAGGGTTGAAGGGCAGATAACATGAGCGATAATCATAAAGAGGAGTGAAAGCAAAGAACCCATGGGTGTTAATTTGATCATTTGGGCATAAAACCCTTATTTCAATCCTCAAAATGCCAAAAAAGCAGAGGGCAAAGTCGATATCTTCTTACTTCGTAAAGTAGGACCGATGAAAAGTGTAAACCTTTTCCTTGGAAGAACTTGCAAGTTCGGGAGACTTTAGTGTTGCTTTGAAAGATGGTTTCTTATCTCCGTCCATGAGATCTTTATATTTAAAAGCCTTAATTACTAAAATGAAATTCAAATGTCCAAAATGAAGCTAATAAAAACCTTCCTTGGGTTGCAAAATATAAATAATTAGAATAATAATAATAATAAGATCACCAATTAAAACAAACTTCCCATAAGTACTTGAATATAAGAAATATAAGAATGCCTACACAGACATATTTTGGTATATCATGGTAAGGCATATTGTGATGACCCACTATTTAAAACATCTAAAATCAATTATATACGATATCAAATATGCTTACAACTAAATTCAGATATTAAAAGTAGTGGATCGTGGGCAGATAAAAATAAAATTCTAAAATACTAAACAAAAAGGAAAAGCTTCACAGTTGAACCAAACATCAATATAAATAAATATTAACTCAATTATACAGTTATTTTACATCACTACATCAATTTATATTTCAATACAACAATTATTATCAATTCATAAGTAATATAACTATGGTATAGAAGAATATGTCAAATAAGTTATCTCTGCTATAGCCTAGCAATTCCCACCTTCCATTCTCTCTCTGCTCTTATATGAAACTTTACACATGTACAGATATATAAGAAAAAAAATAGAAAATTGGTTTCAACTATGTTTTGGATTTCGCCTAACCTTCATACACTATGGCCATAGGCTCGAAAGCTATTGCATAGAAAAAGACAGTCTACATACCCATTTTGGAGGATCAAGCCCACGTAATTCTATTTCTTGCACTTCTCCTCATTCATATAGTTGTTGGTACATTGCAACGGTAGCATCCATACAACCATTAAAACCATCACAAATAATGCAATCAATACAAGCAATGCAAATATTAAAAGAAAAAAATAGTATTCCTACTCATCCATCTCAACAAATAATCATATGGGGCAACCACTGTAACGGTACAAAGCCATCAACATCAACAATATTAAATGACAGCCCCAATCCATCAATTAAGAAAAATCATGACAATACAAATATACTACATCCATACTAATCATCCTTTGTAGTAACTCACACCAATGTAAATATATATTAATAAATATGTGCTAGTCACCTCATAATAGTAGCACAGCATGAATCATTAAATGTGTATTAATCAAATCAGCATTAGTAACAAAACATCCATCATTAAATTAACCATAATTAACTACCCATCAACTAGTAGCAATTTGCAGACTCATCAAAATGCAATACCTTCGTCAAACATCAAAAATATGTGATAATTATAGCTAACAATCTATCACACACTAACAACTATCAAAATAGTGCATTTACATCCGTTGTTCTCTTAAATCATTTTACTATCGCTTGTTATAAATCCACCTTTATCTATTTATCTTCAAAAACAATAATAACTCTTCCAAAACAATAATACGCTTCAAATTCCTTTATTTTACTCTATTTCACAAATAACCCAAAACATCGTAATAAATCAAAAATAATAATATTCATGTTTAGATCACCACAACTCCTTTTTATTTCTATTCATCTCAAAATAGAAAACATTTATGGAGAATATTCCTTTGTTATTACTATTATTATTATTCATAAAACATTTCCTTATTTTATCACTCAAGCAATACTAATAATATTTCATACCATAAACATCGCAAAATCAGCCATTTTTGTCATTTACATATAACAATGCTATTTATTGAAATTGTGTTATTATCATTTAGAATCTCATTTTATTTATTACCGATAATAAAATTCCCAAATCCTAATATAAAACTGATTCCCATTGTTATTTATGAATTTCCTCAAAAATTCATAAATAATAAACTTATTTAATTCAATACTTTTAATTTTAGTAAAATTTGTTAAGTTATCGTTATTTATAAAAACCGCCTAAAATCTATAAGTAATCTTATTTATTATTTATTATTTATTATCTAATTCTATTATTATTATTCATTTCATTTCAATTTATTATTTTTCAATCCAAATCGATAATTAATTATAATTAAACACCCAAAGCATTGCAATCGATGATTATTATCCAGTAAATGCACAATACATTAAACATTAATCCATAGAACATTAGGTACATCAACAATCATGATTTTTCATCAAATATTTATATGTTTTATAACTTAAATTTTAATTAATTAAATTAATAGTTCATACCAACAAACCTTTTTCAACAGCCTCCAAACTTTGCAAAACTAGTGCCAAAATGTCAAAAAATTTGGCACGGGTCCAACGAAAGAAACAACGCGTGAATCGGAGTTCGTATGTGGAAGATATTCAAGTTATAAGAAATATTAGTAAAATAGTAATTATTCCACTTTCAAAACTTTATTTAATTAGACTAAATAATACATTAACTTAATATGTAGCCGCGATCACCATCTATGAACAACACGAACATTGCCAGGTTAGAGAAATCTTTACAACCACTTTTGGCTATCGTCGATGATATGAAGCAAATATTATACTTGATGATTTATCTTGAGTTCTTTTCTTTGGAGGTTTCATTTGCTTAGGTGATTTTTGTTCACTTAATTTATGGACATGTATTGCCATTGTTTCTTCTTAATTGAAAAGAATTATTTACTTACCCTATACTTCATATTATCACCTATCTTTTCTAAACCGATTGTTTTAGCTAGACTGACCAGTGTATTTATTACTCGGGTCAGACCGAGTTGTTTCAGGTTAGACACCTACTTTTGGAATTAGCTCTGCTTTGACACTTCTGCTTGGATATTCCTGTTTTCATCCTTTTTCTGTAGCTTTTTGTGTAGGCTCTCTGATGTATATTATTTTGACTCGTGTGTAAATTGTGGTCGTCATACCACATGATATGTATTATTTTGTATTATTATGATGTTGTATATATATGTGTGTGTGTGCGTATATATATATATATATATATATATATATATATATATATATATATATATGATTATCTGCTATTTTGTGATGTGTTTTGCATTCGAGTGTATTTTCTTCTGATAGATCCTATAGCCACTTATAGCTCTGTGTTAAGTATTTATTGGATATGTTGATCAACTTAAGTCGAAAAAAATCGAGCATTTATCGATGTATTCAATAGATATTTAAGACAAGGCTATAGATAGTCGCTCCTAACCAGACCTATTCTCCGCATTAGCATACAGAATTAACCTGTAATTCTCTTTACTAATGTGGGTCTTGGGGTAGGGTGTCACAGCTTGGTATCAAAGCTGAGTTCAGAACAAAATATGATAAACGCATTACAGAAACACATATTACGATACATCCAAGTGTAATACAAGTGTTATGAATCTCTTAGTTATCGTTCCTTGTTCTTTTCTTGTCCTTTGGGGTAGATTGAAGTTCAGAATACATCTAGGAATGCATTTTAATTCCTTAGTATTGCTTAATTGAATAAATGATATCTATCCTGTGAGTAATTCATATCTACCGTAACTTTCAGCTCATGGCTAGAAGAGAAAGAGGTCACCCTTCAGAGGCGGAGTAGTCTAGTGGCTCACGCCCCGAAGGTGTGTACATGTCGACTAATCAGATTTAAGAGCTTGTTCGGAGCATCCAGCCTCCTACTCCATCCCATTCTTCTCCTTCGTGCAAATTCGTATTTGCACGCATGTGTAGTGATTTTTCTCATTTAGGAGGCAGACCTTTCAAAGGTTTCGAGACTGTTCTTGAGGTCTAGGCTTGGATTAGGACATGCGAGCGCATCTTCTCTCATATGGATTTATCTGATCATCACCGTGTTTTTGTAGCATCGAGTATGATGCAAGAGCGTGCTCTCGATTGGTATGAGTTTCTTATTGCCGAGATAGACGAGTCCACCCTTACTTGGCAACGTTTTGGAGAGCAGTTTGAGATCAAATTTGTGACTGAATCTGAGAAAGCCTTTCTAGCCTATCGCTTCCTTTAGTTGAAGTAAGGGAAATCATCTGTTTTAGAGTATTCTCTTCTTTCGAGTCCCTATCCAAATACGGGCTTGAATTTATCAGCACTCCTTATAAGAAGAATCTTCGATTTGTCTTTGGTTTGAAGAAATATTTGAAGAAGTCTCTTATGCTCTGGCTTAAGCTATCATTTGAGGAGTTAGTAGACCCGGCGCTTCACCTCGAAGCCGTCGAGAAAGAGAAAGATAGTAGTGATGAGTTTGAGGTTCGTAAGGACCCCAATAAAAAGAAGTTTCCCTATCAGAAATCTAAGTCTTTTCCTTAGAAAAAGAAGAAGCCTTTTGCCTCTAGTTCACATTCAGATGAAAAACCTCAGTCTCATAAGTCGTGCTTCAATTGTGGTTCTCTTGATCATTTTATTAAAGAGTGCCCTAAGCCTATCTTTTGCCGCGATTGCAAACGAGAGGGAAATTGGTCTTTCCCGTGCCCTAATTCATCTAAGGGTCCTCATTCGGGAAAGTTTCTTGTGATGGAATTTTCAGGCAGTCCCTCTCAACCCGGAGGTACTCCTTCGTTTCTTTAGAGTTCTATATTATTTTACGATTATTCTATTCATGTTCTCTTCGATGCAAGTGCTTCATATTCACTCGAATCGAAGAATCTTATTAATGATATACCTTTGATGTTGCTTACTTTGATATCCCATGAGGATTGCAAATCCTATTGAGAGGATCCACGATATTTGACATGATATATGAGGATTTGGGATTTGTTCCTTGTAGCTAATCTTTCATGCGTATTAGCACACTATTTTCTATCTAGAGTAGGAATGATTTGTGATGGAGTGGTTTGTATATTATCGAGCCACATTCTATGATTCAAAGGATCCTATATTAGGTATCCTAATTCGATTGATTTGTTGTTTCTTGTTCATTGAAATGTTAACGATAATTCCGAAGTCTTTGTATTCACTGTTGAGTTTTGAGATGTTAATGATATATCTCGAATCCTAGTCATTGTGATTTTGTTGATTCTGTGAGTCCGTTTCGGGTATTATACCTAAACGGGCAATCGAGTATTGTAGTGACCTCATTTTCGGTTTTTATCCTTTCGATCATCCTTCAACAAGGATGTCCACTAAGGAAATGAGATGATTCATTGAGTTTATTTGATATTGCCATTCTTACCGCTTTTGAGATATCCTCTTTGGATACTTATCTGTTGATAGGCTTTGTGATATTACCTCACCCAGAGTAATGATGTGTTGTTTATGTTCTTCTTCTCATTTGAGAAGATATCCTATCAATACTCTTATACCTTAAAGATCTCTTTTTAATCTATTGAGGTGTTGTTATGGTCATTCCTCAGCTTGACCCTACATCGATTTTCATGAGCTACGAGTAGCGAAGGATATCGTTCCTCGTACCGCATTCCGCACTCGTATATTTTTTGTTAGTTTTTTGTTACACCGTTCAGAATGACAAACACTTCAGTCTATTCCGTCAATGTTGAGGATCGAGTATTCTAGGAATATCTCGATGAGCTCTATTTATGTCCTTTGATTCTGAGAATATGCAATAAATTGTGTTTTCAAAAAAATTCATAAATTCAAGATAGGTTTCTAAGAGAAATTGGATTTTGTTTTTGGGGAAAAATAAATAATATTTTGAGAATTTAAAATGTGGAATTTCTTTTTATAGAAGAAATTTATTGTGTTGGGTTGTCCATCGAGTGCTTTAAGAATTCTGGTCGATACGCCTGGTCAATGTTATAGATAGGAATTTCCTAAACGCTGAGATGAGACAATCAAACATGGTAAATTGATTTTAAATGTGAATTAAGTTGAGAAAAATTAAAATGGTTTGAGAATTAATTTTATTTCGGATGACATATGTAGCCATGGATCCATAGCGGGTTGGATAAGTGCTAAGGCAGTTTTGATCGTGTTATCAACTCTGCAGCCAATCGTTAAGGTTATTCATTATAAACCAATGGTGAAGCAATGCTATTATGATAATTGAAATTTATGAAATGGTATATAGATATGTTTTATTGTTGAAGTGATGTACTTTAGATGAGATAATACTTTGTTTGAAAGTGTTTATTGATTATTTTAATATGAGTTATACATGTTGAAGATGAAGCTTGTTTTGAAGTTTTTGGGTGTTTGAAAAAATAGAGTGGTAAAAATTTTAAACTTTATCTTGAGAATTTATTGATATGGATTTATAAATCTCTTTTGAAAATTTAATCTTGTTATAAGAGAGAATATGAATCTAAATTTATTTATTACTTCAAGATGCAATATATAAGGGTTTGTAAAATTTCCAAGTGTTAAAACTAAGATTGTGATTTTGAAGATAATGAGTATTGAAACTCTAAGAAGCTTGGATTGTGAATTAAAATTTATATCTACCGTGTCTGTTGAGTTTGTCTTGCTTTAGTATAATGGTCTACGACTAGCTTTTTGCGATCATTTGAATTGGGTGATCTTTGAAGTAACCACCTTTTATCGGGTTTTCTTACCTCAACTGTTGTTATCTTAGTATCGGTATGGCTCCTTTCGTAGTGATACATGAAAAGTCATCATCTTGTTGATTGGAGTTCGGATGTGATGTTAAATCCCGACTCTATTAGAGAAAATTTAAGAAATCAATCTCTTCGGTTGATTTTTGGGTGTCATTCTTCTTTCATGTTCTTATTTCGAAGGTGACGTGCCTTCGAAATCATAAGGTATTGCTTATATAAATTCTATAGTCCGCTAATAAATTCTATAGTCCGCTAATCCCGATGAATATATTCGAGAAATCATAGAATTTATCAAGTAATTTTACCTTGGTCTTTAATCATCTTGAGTTGAGAGTGAGAAAAGTTAATCTCGAGCTTGTCTACCTTTCTTTTAATTGATGAAATAATTGTGTTGAATACAAACTCATATGTGGAAATTGCGAGGACACAATTTTTATAAGGGGGAGTTTGTAACAACCTTGGTTTTGGTGATTACCTGTAAATATTGAATTATAATGAAGGTTATCATTTAACATGGCAAATCAAAATAAATTGGAGATTTATATTGTTTGTTTTAAATAAACAATGAATTTTGAAAATAAAATAAGCAAATAAAGTTTGAAAACTTTATTTTATTTGATTGAGCTAATAATGAATGAAATTTGAATTTATTTAGAGAAAATGCAATAATTTATTTAATTACTGCCAATTACATCTTTTAATAATTTTTAAAGGAGGTATTTGATTTTTAAAAGGTGTTTATTTAAGTAAAAGATGGAATTTAAAAAAAAATGTGTTTTGGTTATAAAATTTAAGTTTGGAATGAGTTATTACATTTTATTACATAAGAGAATAATTTTTGTGAAATTTTTAGAGTTAAAAATGAAGTTTTATGTATTATATGTCTAAAATTGTGTTATTTAAATAAAAATATGGTTTCATTAACAAAAATAAATTTTTATTGTTAAAATAAATTTTATTTTGTAGAGAAAACAATTTTTTTACATATAATTGGTTGTATATAGATATATTTTGCTGGGCTTTAAATTGAGAAAATTGGTGCATATATTGATAAAATGGGTGAAAAATATACATTACTTAGAATTTCGATAAGTATAATTGTCTTTTGGCTTATTGGGTAAGGTTTTAGATCCAAAACTCTAAATCTAGAAGTATCTAGTGAGAAGGAATTGCCTGTACGTTATTCCTTTATTCATTCCCTCTTCTAAAAAAAATACAACTTACAATAAAACTAAAACAATGGTCTCCACTTAGCTCTTCATAAAGTAGCTTCAAAATTAGTGAAATCGAAGGGAATAATAGAAAATTAAAGTTAAATACTAGTAATCAATATCAAAATCTCAAATTTATATTATCAATTCTTTGTTTATGTATAGATATTGTTTGTAACTTTCTATTCTCTATTTGCATGTTTATTCCTCCTTCTTCTGTAGGTTTCTAGCTCCAAATCAAGGCCAAAGCTTCCAAATTGCTCTTTAATTCACTATAGATTCGCTGCAAAATAATCTAAGATGAGTTTAAAACTCCCATTTTCAAGCTTAGATTGAGATTTCAAGGTAAGAAATCTCAATATTGTTTGTTGCATGTTCATTTTTTAATCGATGTCAGTAAATTGGACATATCTCTTTTATTTTATATCAGAATTTGATTTTCTTTGAGTTCTGGAAGGCTTGAAAAGTGTGTGGTAACTTTCATGTTAAAAACATTCGAACATTTTGAGCATAATGGGTCGAAAAACCCAATTCAAACTCGTTGCTTTGTCATTGTAAAAATGTGACTTTCTTTGCTAAATGTTGTTGGTAATTTGAGCATATCATTTTATTTTGGTGTCCGAATTTGACGATTCTTGATGTTTCTGAAAGCTTAGATTATCTACTAAAACTTTCATGTTTTGGCATTTTTAAAGTTTGATGTTTACATGGTCGAAAGTTCATTCTAGTGTCGCTGTCCCGAAACTAAAACGACAATGGTAATGAACTTCAAATCTGAAATTTGTTTTAGTCATAAATTTTTCATTGCTTATCGCAATTCGATAATTTTTGATGTTCTGGAAAGATTAGGAAACGTTCTACAACTTTCATGTTTTATGTTTTTTTTCAAATTCTGAGTTTAAAAGGGGAAAACTGGCTAAACAAGCTGCATGCCCGAGTTCTTTTGCAAAGTTTTGGTAGTTTCCATTGAATTGTTTTTTTGGATTCAATGATTTGAGCATTGTTTTGAGATGATTCTAAAAGGCTAATTCCTACCAATAGAAAAGCCGACATTATTGTTTATTCGTACTACAAATTGACAATTTCATTTATATTTTTGTCGTATAATTTCATCAAATTTTCGTTGATTTTTGCTGTTTCTGTGTACATGTTTTCTAAACTGTTTTCGAAAGATTTTTAAAATGGAAAGGCTTTCAAAATAAATGTTTGCAGAAATTTATTATTTTTAAAGCTATTAAAATTATGTATTCTCTATAATAAAGAGAATTTCAAAGTAAAGTTTTGCAAACGATTTTCAAAAATTGTTTTAAAGAATAGTTTCTC
Organism: Allium cepa; assembly: GCA_030765085.1. Taxonomy (NCBI): domain Eukaryota; kingdom Viridiplantae; phylum Streptophyta; class Magnoliopsida; order Asparagales; family Amaryllidaceae; genus Allium; species Allium cepa. The sequence continues at coordinate 70,181,956 of CM060935.1, forward strand.
AAAGCAAAGTATTTTCTATATAAAATATACATTTTTGCACTCTTCGAGCATATAAGAAAGTGAATTAAATGATTTAGTAAAACATGTAGTATGAGACACGTGCTTTTACTTTTTCGATTAATTCCGGACCTATACGATCGAAGCTATTGAGGTTATGAATTTCTGAGTTTATATTTGGGATTTGCCATTTTATGGCGTGTTTTGAGTTTTATCATTTCTATTTATAGGAATTATCTGAGATGGCCAATTTTGGCGAGTTATTGTGGTTTGAGATCTCCTATTTTAGGAGTTATGGTCCATGAGAACCATCACGATGTTTTTATACTTGCCGATGATGTGTGGCAAGTCTTAAGTTTATCATGATTTCCTCTTTTGATGTTTATGGTTCATAAGGGACCATCTTGAGGTTTATTTATACCTGTCAATAAGATGAGACAAGTCATGAGATTTTATGAGTTTGATGATGTTTATAGTGTGGCATTGACTAACGGTTAGTAAACTGTTTAGTGAGAATTTGTGGAATGGGATGCACGTCACCGGTTTTTGGGTTCTTAGCTGAGAGTTTGTGACATATTCACGAGTGAATGCCAATACTTGAGATGTTGGGTTCTACGTGCACATATACTTATATATATATATAGCTGAGGAGCTATTATGGGCTGTTGGGTCCAAAGAGGCCAGGGATCTCTAGTACAGAGTACTTGGCTGGCTGTTGGGCCATAGATTAGGCTGTTGGGTCCTTTCATATTTTATACCCGTTGGGCTTTTTATTGGGCTGTTGGGTCCAATCTGGGTTTTTGTAACTACAAATGGGTTGTTGGGTCCTTTCTCTTTTTGTAACTGTTGGGCTATTATTGGGCTGTTGGGTCCATATTTTATTTTTAGCTGTTGAGCTTTTTGTTAGGCAGTTGCGTCCTATATCTGAGATGTGACTATTTCTCCTTTTGAATATATCTGAGTTTTCCTTATGTATTTTGGGTTTGTGATTTTTCCATTTTGGTGAGTTTTGAGTCTGGATTTAGTGCTGATGAAATGAGGCGTGTTTTGAGTTTTGGAGAATTTTTTATACTAGTCATTTTTGGCAAGTGGGTGATTTGAGTTTTCTTCTATTTAAGAGATAAGGTTAGAGAAATCTTTACAAACACTTTTAGCTATCGTCGATGATATGAGGCGACTATTATACTTAATGATTTATCTTGAGTTCTTTTCTTTAAAGGTTCTATATGCTTAAGTGATTTTTGTTCACTTAAGTTATAGACATGTATTGCCATTGAATCTACTTAATTGAGAACAATTATCATAATTACCTTCTGCTTCATATTATCGCCTATCTTTTCTGAACTTATTTTTTTTTGCTAGACTAACCCGTGTATTTTATACTTGGGTCAGATCGAGTTATTTCAGGTTAGGCACCTACTTTTGGACTTAGCTTCGCTTTGACGCTCCTGCTTGGATACACCTGTTTTCATCCTTTTATTGTAGCTTTTAGTGTAGATTCTCTGATGTATATTTTTTTAACTCGTTTGTAAATTGTGGTCGTCATACCACATGATATGTTTCATTTTGTATTACTATGACGATGCATCTATATATGTGTATATATGTGTGTGTGTGTGTGTGTGATTATCTGTTGTTCTGTAATTTGTTTTGCATTTGAGTTGTTGTATTTAGTTTTGATAGATCCTATAGCCACCTATGGCTTTGTATTAAGTATTTATTGGATATGTCGATCCACTTGAGTTGAAAAAAATATAGAGTATTTATCGACGTATTCAATAGATATTTAAGACAAGGCTATAAATGGTCGCTCCTAACCAGTTATCCTCCGCATTAGCAGACAGAATTACCCTGTAATTCTCTTTGTTAATAGGGTCTCGGGGTAGGGCATCACAACTATGATTTTGGTGGGCCTGTATCACTCAGGAAGCCCATTAACTAGGATTTTGCCTGTAAATACAGCAAGCGTGGCTTTAGGAAAGGGATTCTCATTTTGTTCTTCTATAACTTCTTTTAAAAAAGGCTTTTAAAGTTACTCTGCCATTTGTTGTTTTAAGCACTTGAGACTGTAACCGTAATTGATTCTCTAATCGATAAAAAGAAAATTTATAAAGTGGATGTAAGCCGGAGTTAGCCGTACCAATATAAATCTTGGGTTATTACTGCTTTCTTTTTAATTTTTGATTGTTCTTCATACTTATACTCTTTACATACTGTAACGACCCAGGATAATATTTAATTAATAAAAAATCCTGGGTCGTTACACATACACTCTATCTGTGATCTGTGACTGTTAGTTGGTGCTTTCATCTGCGTATGGGTGTTAGTGACCAATTTTGGCACTAATATTTTGGTGCTTTCACTGAGAAAGCTGACATTCAGGGATTTTTAAGCTTGGATTTTGGATTGGAAAGCTTAGGAACTCGGATTCTTAAGCTATGGATTTTGGCATGGATGAGAATTTGAATGCACGTTTGTAAGTGAATGATCTAGGACTCCCTTGTGGATTCGGGGGCAGGATGAGAATAGTGGTCGGAGACAACCTATATATGCTGGAACAGCTGGAAATTGGAATCCAGGACTTGGAGTGGAAATTAGCAGGCTTAGATATGGATTGGATTAGCTGGAGGCAAACCCCGACCAAGGAGAAGGGATTGGTACAGCTACCCATGGAACTGGGAGAATGGATTTTGATGGCTTTGCTTGAAAATGGATAACGGTGATGGAACGGGAGTGGTCACCATCCACCACAAATCGGAGTTAGCTCGGCTCGAGGGCATAGGTCGTCATCTCTTGATGGTATGAACTAAACAACTAACAATAAATCCAACACCGAAGCGGCTAAGTCACTTACACATGTACAGAATAGCAAACGGTCCTTAGGCATGCTCTAAGATGGCGATGAACCGCTATAACAAATGATTCAGAAACTCACTCGAACGTGAAATCTAACATTGACAATACTAAGTCCCATCGGGACACTCACAATTCGCATCGAACGGCACCCGACCTCGAACTTTCCTAATTCGCCTCGAATGGCACTCAACCTTGAATGGTTCACCATTCGCCTCGAATGGCACCCGACCTTGAATGGTCACAATTCGCATCGAACTACACCTGACCTCGAACGGTCACAATTTGCCTCAAATGGCATCTGGCCTCGAATGGTCACAATTAGCCTTGAAATGCATCTGACCATGAACTCGAAATTCACTTCGAACGGCACCCGACCTCGAACAATCACATCTCGCCTCGAAAGGCACCCGACCTCGAGCGGTCACACGTCGCCTCGAATAACACCCGACCTTGAACGGTCACATCTCGCCTCGAACGGCACCCGACCATGAATGGTCACATCTCGCCTCGAACGGCACCCGACCACGAATGGTCACATCTTGCCTCGAACGGCACCCGACGTCGAACGGTTACATCTCGCATTACATGGTCACGCCTCGAATGGCACCCGACCTCGAACGGTCACATCTCACCTCAAATGGAACTCAACCTCGAACGGTCAAACTTCACCTCGGACGGTACCCGACCACAAATGGTCACATATCACCTCGAACGACGTACAGTCTCGAACGATCGCAATTCACAATCAGGTAAAATCATCAATCTCTCCACAGGTCCTCAACAGGTTTAAAATTTCATGCTTATGGCACTACAAAACACGCCTTCCTATCGCAAGGCATGTTTTGGGGGGAAAAATGTTAACCCGCCTTTTGGTAAGGCAGTATACAGGCAGGTTTAACCCAACCGACTACACGATTATCGATAATGGAATACTATAGGTTTGGCTCGATTGGATGGATAAACAATCAATCATAGGTGATAAACATGACTATGGAGCCAGGATTCGGCAAAGTCGATGGAAAAAAGGCGCGGGATACATGAAATATGAGTTTCGATAAAAGTCGAGTCGCTTCCGGTTGCTTGGAGTTTGCTTCGAGTCGCTTGTGGGTTTACTTCTAATTTTCGAGCAGGTTGCTTCCAGTCAGGCATTGATGAGTTTCGGGTCTTGGAGGAATCAGTATGGTTTGATGTGGTTGGTGTTTACTCTGAGTTAGCATTACACTTATTTCGGACCGGCCTTGGGGAAATCAGGTCAGCATAAAGCAAGGGTTAGTTATATTTTTGCTTTGAGTCATACTGCCATCTGCTTCGAGTCAATTGTCAACTTGCTTCGGCTAATGGCTTAGGTCACTTGAGGTCGGCATATTATTATGGGGTCAGCATGTATCTTTAGGGGTCGGCATAAAATGATGGGTTCGGCACTACTTCAGGTCAAGGAGCAAGCATCCTCGGGTTGGCAACAACTTCTTGGATTGCTACAAAAGCTTGGAGATGGGGTCGGCATATACTCGGGTCGGCATGTTCTTGCTTCGAGTCACATGGTAGTTTAATTCGGGACAAAGAGGGAGCTACTTCGGGTCAATACTTGGGTCACTTAGGGTCGGTATGTTTTATTCTCAGATCGGCATGTTTCCACTTGCTTCGGGTCGGCATCACACTTACTTCGAGTCAGCCTTGGGAAAATCAGGTCGGCATAAAGCAAGGGGTTTGTATGTTTTCTACTTCAAGTCATGGTCTAGCTTGCTTCGATTTAGGGTAAGCGTTGCTTCGGGTCATCATCCAGGGAACCTCGAGTTGGCATATATACTACTTAGGGTCGGTCGTGATGAAGGGTATGGGTTTGACTATGGTTTTGGTGGGCCCGTATCACTCAGGAAGCCCATTAACCAGGATTTTGCCTGTAAATACAACAAGTGTGGCTTCAGAAAAGGGATTTTCATTTTATTCTTCTATAACTTCTTTTACAAATAGCTGTTAAAGTTACACTACCATTTTTTGTTTTAAACACTTTGGATTGTAACTGTAATTGATTCTCTAATCAATAAAAAGGAAATTTCTAGAGTGGATGTAGGTCGGAGTTATCCGAACCACTATAAATCCTATGTTAGTACTGCTTTCTTTTAAATTTTTGATTGTTCTTCATATTTATACTCTCCACATACGCTATGCCTGTGATATGTGACTGTTAGTTGGTGCTTTCATCTACGTTTGGGTGTTAAAGACCAATTTTGGCGCCAACATCACACGAAGGCTAGAATTTCATGCATTAGTCCTCGTGTAGAATCCAATCACATAACAATGAGTTAGGCTCGTCAAAAAAGGGATATATAAACCATTGACCTAAAACCCAGAAATAGAAAATAATCATTTAAATAAATAAATCTGAATCAAAGTGATAACCATGAAAGATGACATGAAGAAATTAAAAAAATAAGCTATTAGACCAGTTGAATCTTTATGAAATTAAGATCAATCGAATCGAATCTATATAGCAACAACAAGGTAAATTATAAATAACTTACTCAGAAGGTTATTTACCAGATAGAAATCGCGAGAAAGAGTGTAATAACCCAGTTTTCGGACCCATGATAGTATATAAATTGTACTTATAATCATATTTACAAATTTAAAGTATTATTGTTAGAAAATACTCTTAGAGATAAAAATATTTGAAAAACAAAGATTTAATACATACATACATACATGTATATATCATGAATTTGTTTGAAAAGAAATGATTTTCTTTATATTAGAAAATTACGAACTTTTATCTATTTATATGTAGAAAAGAAAAAAAGGGTTTATAATAAATTCAAGGGTTTTGATAAAGTAATTAATAATACACACACACACACCCCTGTGTGTGTACTAAATTAAGGCATTATTGAAGAATAGTTTTAGAAAATTATATTATAAGATATACAGTATCAAATCGTTTTATTTAAGTATATTTTCCATTTCCACATTTAATTAGATACATATTATTTTTCATTTTATATTTTATAACTATTAATTGCTTAAACAATTTTCTTATTCCCCAATGATTCTATTTTGTAGAAACCGCTGGCTTTTATTAAAATTGGGTTCGTCCAGATTCAAATGGGATTTATAAATTCTTTGAGTGAACTTCTTATTCAATTTCATATTTTAAATCCAAACAAAATACATTTTAATCAAATAAATAAGCAACCACTTTCAGTGGAAAGCTATCTTCCAGCTTCCGCCCGAAGACGATTGTTTGTTTATTTGATTAAAAATATGTTGTTTGGATTTAAAATATGAAATTGAATGAGAAGCTTATTCAAAGAATTTATAAATCCCATTTGAATCCAGACGAACCTAATTATTAATAAAAGTCAGCAGTTTCTACAAAATAGAATCGTTGGGGAATAATAAAATACCCAAGAAATTAATAGTTACAAAATATATAATGATAAATAATATGTATCTAATTAAATTTGGAACTAGAGAATATATTTAATAAAGCGATTTCGAACTATATATCTTATCATATGATTTCCTAAAAATATTCTTTAATAATGCCTTAATTTAATATACATACATACATACATACATACATACATACATACATACATACATACATACATACATACATACATACATACATACATACATACATACATATATATATATATTATTAATAATTTTATCAAAACCCTTGAATTTATTATAACCCCTTTTTTCTTTACTATTTATAAATAAATAAAATTTCTTAATCTGCTAATATAAGGAAAATAATTTCTTTTCAAACAAATTCCTAATACATACATACATACATACATACATACATACATACATACATATATATATATATATATATATATATGTATGTATTAAATCTTTGCTTTTCAAATATTTTTATATCTAAAAGTATTTTCTAACAATAATACTTTAAATTTGTAAATGTGATCATAAGTGTAATTTCTATACTATTATAGGCTCAAAAACAGGGTTGTTACAGAATCTCTATAGAATTGAGGATAAAAAAAATTATGTATAAACTCATCAAGCAATTTGTTCAACAATCAGTCTTCATATTTATAGCTTAGAACTTCCTAAATTAGATTGAAGTCAAATGCAAATAAATCAGTAGTTGTAACAACCCCATCGCTATACCCATATTGTTAAAGAACATTGTATGTAATGTTGTTTAATAATATGGCTGGTTAAGGGCGATTGAATGTGAATATATCTTTTAACTAACACTGACACGTCGTTATTACCATTATGAGCATTTGAACTGGAAATTTGACGTGTACACTATCAATACAAAGTAATAAACACATCGATTTAAAATATTTAGAACAATATATAATATAAATAAATCATAATTAGAGTCATAGATCGCATCGGAATAATATACATCATATACATAATGAAATGCGAGTCTACAAAGTATCTGTACTAGACCCACATAATATATACCTCACATCTAAACTACTATATCAGGTACACTGCGACTACTAAATAATATACATATTTACTTCTAAATGTCAATATATATAACGATGAAGTAAAATAAAACAGTCAAAATAGTCTACTCTAGTTCAAGCACATAATCCGAAGGTCAATGAGTCTATGTTCCTGTAGAGTCTCGGCCTGACCCAAGTATTATAAAAATAAATGGGTCAGACTATATCTAATAGAAAAGTGAGATGATACTGATATCATAAATGTATGACTTAACCAACAAGCCATACTAAAATATGCCTAAACAAATGATCATAATAAGACATATTAAATAAAATTACCATTTCAAAATTTCATTTATGACTTAAATAAATCAAGTCATCTCAAAATATTCATGAAACCACATAATCAAAATGAGGCATATCAAACCAAATCAAATACTAACATCATACATATATGAATTAATAATTAAAAAGCCATCTTCAATTATGCCTAAAACCAAATAAACATAAAAAGGCATATTAATCTGACATCACCATTTCACAAATCCATATCAAGTCTCAAATGGACTGACATAAAAAATATGGCAACAACAATTCAATATTCTCCAGAGCCAAAAAGATACTAAATATATGTCCCAAAATCTCTGAAGAAATCATCACTAATCAAATAATAATACATCGACATGGAATCTAACGACATAAAATAGACCCTACCACATAGTGTTGTGGTCTAACTACACGAAGTAGGCCAAACATGTGAATTGACTAATGACATCAAGTAGACTAACTTTGTGAATTTATCTAACGTCACAAATTAGGTAAACATCGTCTAACTGTGTACCAATAATACAGTGACATGGAGCCTAACGACACGAAGTAGACCCCACCACATAGTGCTATGGTCTAACGATCGACACAAAGTAGACCAAATATGCGAATAATCTACCGACATGAAGTTGACTAATTATGTGAATTTACCTAATAACACAAAGTAGGTAAACATTGTCTACTATCCAAACATCTAAAATGTATCGACTCCTCGATGAAAAGTGAGTCATCATCTCTTGGGAACCTATCGACCTAAAATTCAAAACACCCTAAGATAATACAATTCTAAGTGTTAATTACTGTCACTCAAGTAATCATAAGATTTAACTAACTGTCCCATGCCGGATAGTAAATTCAAGTATTTACTAAAAGCTAGTAAATTTCTCTCAAACTCTATTCAAAAAATTATAATAATAAGTGGAATTGTATGAAATGTCCCATATCAATCCGACAATTCAATCATTTATTAAAATTCTTTATTTCATGGAAAAGAACGAATCTCAATAAAATCCCCAATATATACTAAATAAAATAAAAGAATTTTAAACTTATTTTTATATATATACAAGATATAATTTTCCAAAATCACTTTTAAATCCATAAACTCGCTTCGAAGAAGAGTTACTTATTTACAAAAGCTTTTTAAACTCTTTCAAGAATTATTTAAACCTCTATTATAACAAAATCATTTGGAATTAAAATTATTGTTTTAATATTGCTCTTATAAAATATTACTATATTTTATCTTTGGCCTCTAGGACCTTTCCAAAATTTTATACTTAATATAAATTTAAAAGGTTTTATAATTAATTATTACTCATTTTTTTTAAAAAATTGAATAGAAATTTTGAATAAAAAATAAGGTAAGAATATAATATAATTTAACTATATATTCTACGAATAAAATTTCAACAAGGATCAAATTGAACAAAATCTCATTTTGGAATTCTTTTAAAATATTAAAACAACAAATCCATTGAAAAATTCAACATCTAGAGCCAACGTCGCACTAAAAATATAATTCCATAATATGGAATTATTTAGGGACCCGAATTTCTCTCCGACAACTTTGGTCACACAAACAATATATATATATGTATATATATATATATATATATTTATATTAGTTCGATGAATTTAATTTGCAAATGAACAGAACTTCGTTTGCAAACTAGGCTCTTTCAGTCTACAAACAATTCATGTAACACCAAAAACAAACAAATATAATATATGTCATTCAATGAATTAGATAAATAATAACATGTAACCATATTTCAATCAATTCATCCGTTCACTATCAATATTCATCGAAATCTAATCCGAAAAGAGCATACGATAAACAATTTATAATGTATTGATTAACTCACACACTTATCTCTATATTATAAATTGTTTATTTTGGCCAAGGGAGCCGCATCCTGAGCGCCTAAGAGATCAAGCTCGAACCATGGCTAAGGGACCGAAAACCGCCTTCGTACGCTCCCACCCACAAAGGGAAGTAGCTCATCCTATGTCTAGGGGCAAACAAGCCCGACCATCACAGTCACCTCCATCAAGCAGAGGATCTCTTTTCCCCGGTCGATATCATGTATCGTATTCCCCAGATCATCTGGCATACCGCCAGCACACTCTGCCCGTTAATGCAAGGACGTTCGAGCAATGGGTGGAAGCAAACCTCAGGGGTGAAATGATCTGATTGCACCAGCAGATCAACCGAATATAGGCCCGTGACGTCGGTGGCTGTGGCCTGTCCAACGACGAGGATGGCGAACCATTCTCCCTAAAAATCCTTGGAACCTACCTCTCAAGATGGTACACACTACCGCGAATCGACAAATGCAATGGGAGCATGGACCTATCCGATCACCTACCGATTTCAACTCAATCACTAAAGCCGAGTAGCTAACCGGTAATGCGAAGTGTTTGCTATTCCCGTCCATACATATCGAGCCGACATCTCATTGGTCCTTACACTTAGCTCATAGCAGCATCTTGTCTTGGGCACAACTATGCTCCGAATCCAAAACTAGATTTTTTGCATCAAGAACTCATGTTGTGATGGCTAGCTAGCTTGGCAATATCAGGCAGGTATCATCAGGAAGTCTCCTAGCCTTCGTAAACCTATTCAATCGGGAATCAACCTAAGTCTGTAGGGCTGGCAAGAATAGTCCGATGATCACCATATGCTTAGGCATGTGATACAAATCCTGAATGTGGAAAGAACACCAGAAGAGACTAGCCTCATCTCTTATTGATTTCTATTAGTGCACTAGTGGAATCATAAGGATGGAAGATGTAGATTTGGCGGATAGCGAAAATTAGGGATGACACCCCCTCAACTTTCACCAGAAATGAAGCCTGACCAAAGAGAATGGAATCGGCAAAATCATGCAGAGAGAAACCGTGGTGATGGCCCGAGGTACCAAGCTCAATATGCTAGCTATACTCCGCTATACAGAGACATGGAAATCATCTTCCTTACAACCAGAAATCAAGCGCACTTCTGTAGGCCACATAATGGCTGGGTAAGGGAACTGCCCCATATTGATAGTCAATATTGTCTCTTTCATCGGATCAATGAACATTCTACTAACAATTGCCATATTCTAAAAGTCATAATTAAAATACTTATTAGGGAAGGATGCTTATGGAATATGTAACTCAACAAGTATATCAAAGGACGACCAGTGAAAACCATCCTATTTAGCCTTCACCACAATCAGTCGGGTGCACCGTGGCCATGATCGACATTCTTACCATAGGCAAAGGGCCACACATAACATGGAGCAGTTGGAGGGCGCTCACCCAATATCAAAGGGAAGTCACCACCTCTGGCTAAGTATATTCGTTGGCTCCAAGAATTGAAGAGGAAGATCCCCCAATCACCTTCACATGTCAGGATCGGGGGCAGTAATGTACCCCCACCATGGCCCAATGCTTATAATCATATCGATGGTTGGAACCAACATCCACCGCGCTTTCGTTGATGGGGGAAGCTCGGCCAATGTCATGTTCAAAGAATCCTATGACTCGCTCAGGCTGTCGGCCTCTCATCTCGTGCCTTGTATATTGCCCATTTATGGGCTCGACGGAGTTGGGATAATCCCCGTGGGGTACCATGTAAAACCTCATATTTCTATAACAGTATTTAAGACATTTAATTAGAAATAAAATAAAATAATGTGAAGATTAATAGGTTGAGATTTGATTTAGTTAAGGGTAGTCGTGCCATGTTAAATGAAAATTAAATGAAATAACATGAACTAATGTGTTAGGAAATAAGGAAGGGTGAAATGGAAAATAGGAGAGACTTATACCCTAAACCCTTAGGAAATGAAACACACGTTTTATGAATTTCTAAGTAATCATGGATTTATTATGAATTTTCTATGAGAGAAAATAGATAATTTCAAGTTAAAATTGTTTAAGGCGATTAAATAATGTTTTCGGGTTTGAAATTTATATATGTTAGAAAACATGTTCAATGTGAACTATTGTAATTTTTAGGGATTTTTCCTAAGTGTTTTCTATGGTAAATAAATTATTTAAGTTAGAGGACTTAAATGTCTTAAACGTTTATCATGAGAAGGGCTTAAATGTTAAATTATTTCAAATAATCCAAATTTGATTTTGGAAGCAAATTCTACAAATTAGAATTAATAAAGTTTTCTAAGCCAATAAGATTTCGACAAATGTTAGTGGGTGGTAAAAATAAAAATTTCCTTAAAAGGTTAAAATGTAGTTTTTATTAAAATTACATCTTCGCCACTACCCTTGCTAGGTTCCAACATAATACACTCGCACAAAACCCCTTCTGTACCCATTCAAAGACAATATACATAATACCAATTCATTGGTATGTTGTGTGTTGGAGATAGGTGGAAGGTAGGATAGTGTCGAAGGCATGCATTCAAAAGGGGTGAAATTGTCTTTCAAAGCTTTCGAACATATTGATCTGCCTTTGTTTAAAAGAGTGCTTTGAAAGGGTTGCCACTTTGAACCCCTTTGATATCCTAGCTGCGGCACAATTACTTTTGCCTCAGTTAGAGGTCACTTTTTACAACCTCCAAACAAGGCATGTGAAAGGGGAAACTTGGTGGATCTTGGTGGACCTTAGGCTATTCTTTCGTAACTTATAAAGTTTTGAATGTAGATTTAAAGAAAGTAAGATATGGATGCTAGAATGGAAGAATTAACCTTGGTGGACGAAGCACTACAACTAATGGAAACGCTAGGCCAAATACTTGAAGGAATCCAGATCGAGCATAAGATGGTAATATGGGCGTTGGAGCACCACAAGTTGATATAGGAGCTATGTATCAATTCTTCATCAACATGATATAAGCTGGAGATGCTGCGGGATTAGTTGGAGGAAATGTTGGAGAAGGAAATTAGGAAGCTCCAGTGGTCAATAGCTATGCAGTATTGAGCAGCGATTATGCAAGGATTGGAGGGAAGCCTTTTATCGGGACTGGGGATGCAATTGAAGAGGAGAACTAGTTGCTTCATTGCATAAGGATCTTTGCTGATTTAGGACTTAACGATGAGCAGAAAATAAGATTGGCATCCAAACGGTTGCAAGGAGAAGCACTATACTGGTGGAATAGTGTTACTGTGGGAGTAGTTGAAGAGACCATGACTTGGGCGGAATTCATAAGGAGGTTTGAGGAAAGATTCATGTCGGAGATTGTCAAATCTACTCTGCTCAGGAAGTTTACTAAATTGGTGCAGGGAGACATGACAGTGCTTATGTATGCTACCTGATTTGAAGAATTATCAAGAAACGAATATGCTACGGTTGATTGCTACGGTTGATACAGTTATCAAAAGAAATGAGAAGTTCATCTATGGATTGAGACCCGAACTTGATAAAGCAACTTTACCCATATTAAGGATCTGTGCGATGTAATTATTGAGATGGCTTTGAGGAACGAGGAGATGCTCGCTTTCTTCAAATGAAACAATGTAGTGGAAACTCAAGGTGGGCAGAACCAGAAGAGAAATTTTTTCCAAAAGAAGGAAGCTTAGAAGAGTGGAGCTGCCAAGAAATGGAGGACCGATGTAGTTTTCTTTAAGTGTGATAAGAAGGGACATTTCGTTCACGAGTGTTAGATAGGAAAAGCAAAGAAGGCTGCCAATAAGAAAGGAGTGAAATGCTTCAACTGTGATCATATTGGACATTATGAGAACCGGTGCAAGGAACCAGCCACGGATGAAAATAGAAAAGTGTTTGCATTGGAACTTGCTACCTTAAAACCAACAATAGAGGAGAAAGTAAAAGCTATGTTGGGAGGTATGCTTTTGATTCATGGTATGTCGGTTAGAGTTCTATTTGATACTGGTGCATCGCATTCTCTTATATCTCATTGTTTGGTAGATAGGCTTAACCTAAAACCCTCATACCTAGTTACGTCCTTAAGGGTTGTGAATCCGATAGTAGGGTATGCGACTCTTGGGATGAGATGTGACCACTTAGAGCTTGAATTGTCAGGTCATATATTTGCTTGTAGTTTGCATGTCTTTGATTTCATAGGTTTCAGAATTATCTTGGGTATGGATTGGTTAAGTACAATGCTAGGATATCTTGCGATGATAGGAAAATATCATTTCAGTACCCTAGTTGTAGTGATTGGATTATATACACTGTAGAAAACCCGAATTCAGATTCTTGCGCTATGTTGGGCATTACGGACGAAGAAGAAGAATTGAATCAAGGTTTCATTGTTAGAAAATTCACAGATGCCTTTGAGCCTGTGATTGGACTACCGTCGAAATGAGCCATTGAGCTTCAGATAGATTTAGTACCAGGAGCTGAACCTCATTGAGTAGACCACTAAGTAGAGTGACACATGCCGAGACGAAGGAGCTAAAGGCGAAGTTGGTGGATTTACAACGTAAGAATTTTATCAAATCAAGCAGTTCACCTTAGGCAGCAGCAGTAGTGTTTACAAGCAAGTCGGAAGGAACGTTAAGGTTGTGAGTTGATTATCGTAAGCTAAATAAGAAGACGATAAAGAACTGATATCTGTTAGCTAGGATTGATGATTTGTTCGACCATTTGAGTGGAGTCAAAGTATTCTCTCAATTGGATTTGGCTACATGGATCCAACACCTTAAAGTAGCAGAGGCTAATATTCTTTGACGGCGTTTAGGGCAAGATATAGATCATATGAATGGCTAGTGATGCGTTCAGATTAACTAATGCACCGACATTCTTCGTAAACTTAATGAACAAAATCTTTGGAGAGCATCTGGATAGATTTTTATTACTATTCATAAATGACATATTGATATATTCCAAGGATGAAAGAGATCATGAAGTTCATCTTAGGATAGTGCTTGAGAAACTAAGGTAGCATCAGCTGAAGGGAAAGTTTTCGAAGTGTCGCTTTTGGAAGAATGAAGTGAAGTTCCTTTGTCATGTAGTCTCAGAGAAAGGGTTGTCAGTAGATCCGGCTAAGATCCAGGCAGTGAGTAGTTGGAAGAGACACGAGACAGTGACCGAGATAAAGAATTTTTTTGAATTAGCTAGCTACTACCAAAGATTAATTACGGATTTCTAACGGATAGCAGTGCCGCTGACTAAGCTAACTAGGAAAGAGGTGAAGTATGTTTGGGTCGATAATTGTGAGGAAGCGTTCTTTAAGTTAAAACATTTACTGACCAATGAACTAATGTCAGCTGTTCCAGAGGGGAATTAAGACTTAATGGTATATATGGATGAATGTCAAGCAAGATTAGGAGTTGTGGTAATGCAGAGGGGTAAAGTGATTGCTTATGCTTCTCGACAGCTCAGACCGCATGAAGTTAGATATCCAACTCATGATTTGGAATTAGCTGTGGTAATTTTTGAATTGAAAGTATGGAGGCATTACCTTTTGGGAGAAAGATTCGATCTGTTTATGGATCATAAGTCATTAAGATATTTATTCTTTCAGAAAGAGTTAAATATAGGATAGCAGGGATGGTTAAAGCTCATGCTGCATACAGCTTCGGTATTGAGTAAAACGCTAGGAAAAGAAAGTAAGTTTGCATATGAACTTAGAAGAAAACATCATAATGCGGTATTGAAAATGATAGATGAGTGGAAAGATTTAGAAGCATTGACTACATGAGGATTAAAATGGAAATCTGAGGCTAGTTCTAATCGAGAAACCTCCATGTTATCATGTTTAGAAGTTCAATCGATGATGATTGAAAGGATTGCTTCTAAACAAGGAGAAGATCCATTATTAGCTGAGTGGATCAGAATGTTAAGGAATGGAATAGAGAGCGATGACTTGAAAGGTTCCATTCTTGACCAGAATGGTTAGTTGAGGAAGAAAGGACGACTATGTGTTTCGAGTGTGGGAAACATTAGGAAGGAGGTTCTTAGAGAATGTCATTGTTCGAAGTTCACGATTCATACTGGAGGGACCAAGCTGTATCAGGATATGAAGCAGAGTTTATTCTAGGAACGTATAAAGAAAGATGTAGGCCTATGGGTGAAGCAATGTTTGAACTGTCAAGAGGTAAAGGCCGAACATTAGAAGTCGAGTGGGTTGCTTCAACCTTTGGAGATACCTGTTTGAAAATGGGATTCGATATCTATGGATTTTATAGGCAGGTTGCCAAGTTCGAGTCGAGGAAATGAAAGTACATGGGTAATAGTGGATAGGTTGACCAAGAGTACCCATTTCATTCCAGTTAATTCGACTAGGACAACACCAGATTTAACTAAGTTATTCATGAGGAATATAGTCTGACTTGATGGAATTCCTAGTAGTATAGTAAGTGATAGAGATTCCTTATTCACTAGTGAGTTCTGAAAGAGTCTACATGATACTTTAGGTACTAAGCTCGGTATGAGTGTAGCATAACATCCGCAGACAGATGGGAAAAAAGAGAGAATTAACAAAGTCTTAAAGGATTTGTTAAGAGCTTGTGTGCTAGATTTCGGAGGAACATAGAAAGACCATCTACACTTAGTCGATTTTTTGTATAACAATAGTTATCAGACTAGTATAGGGATGGTACCGTTTGAAGATTTGTATGGAAGGAAATGCAAATCCCTAGTTTGTTGGTTAAAGACTGGGGACAGATTAGTTCATGGTCCGAATTTGGTTAAAGAACCTGTAGAAAAGATTGAGTTAATTCGGGATAGAATAAACGAAGTTCAGTCTAGGCAGAAGACTTATGCTGATAAGAGACGAAAATACTTAGAGATCTTAGTTGAAGATCACATTTTAATCAAAGTGCCACCAATGAAGGGTGTGATCAGATTCGGTAGATCAGGGAAGTTGGCGTTCATTCGACCATTTCCTATTATAAAAAGGATCGAGAAATTCACGTATAAGGTAGAGTTACCGAATAATTTTTCTAGAGTCCATAACGTTTTTCCATATTTCTCATCTAAGGAAGTGTATTCGGGATCCAGAGACTACTACTGCACCGACCGTGTTAGAAGATCTAGTAGTAGAACCAAATATGACTATAGTTACACAACCAGTTCATGTAGTGGATAGGGATGAGATGAAGCTTAGAAACAAGACAGACAGATTAGTCAAAATTCAGTGGAGTAATGACGAGAGAGACTGTACTTAGGAAATGAAGAGCAAGATTGAGGATACCTACCCTAAATTGTCTCACGGTATGTTTTACCTTTATGTTTGGTTGTTATGGGTACCTTACCATAATTTCAAGGATAAAATTCTTTAAGGAGGGAGTCTGTAATGACCCTTATTTTGGTTAACATTAGTTAGACATTTAATTAGATAACTTAAATTAAATAATGTAGAAGGTTATGAAGTTGATATTTGATAATTAAACTTGAGCCGTGCCATATGAAAGAACTAATATAAGTAATTAAAAATAAAGATAAGGAGGAGGAAAATTAGAAGGGAAAAATAAGGAGAGCCTTATTTTTATACACTAAAACCCTCTCATTCTCCACTCATTCATTCATTTGCATCTACAAACTAAACTAAAACCTAAGGAGCTCATACGGCCATTAAAGAGAAGGGAAACCAAATATTAAAGCTGGGACATTTAAGATCAATAGCTTAGGAAATCAACCTTAATCCCAATCTTAACATTCTTAATTAAATCTCAACATTCTTAATCAAATCAACGTGAATAATTAGTTTACATCTCTATTTTTGGTAAATGATTTTGGTTTGAAGGTAAACCCATTTTCTTTTGCTAGTTATATGCCATGTTATATTGATTAAATCGTTATATGCTTTAAGCTAATGATTTATAGAGATTTAATAAGAATTTTATGATGTGTTTTGATTAGAAAAACTATCATATGACATCCAAATGAGTTGTATTTTTGATATATGGTCAAAAATATTATTTTAGAAGTGGGCTCAAGTTTTATAATTTCTAAGTAATTATGGGTTTATTATGAGAGAGAAAATAGTTAATTTCAAGTTTAAATTGTTTAAGGTGATTAAATAATATTTTCAGGTCTGAAATTTATATATGTTAGAAAACATATTAAATGTGAACTAGTGAAATTTTGAGGATTTTTGCTAAGTGTTTTACTTTGGTTAATAAACTATTTAAGTTAGAGGACTTAAATGTTCTAAACATTTTATTATGGAGAAGTGCTTAAGTGTAAAATTGTTTCAAATAATCTAAATTTGACCTTGACAGCAAATTCTAAAAAAGGAATCGATAAACTTTTCTAAAATAATATGATTTCGATAAATATTAATGGTATGTAAAAAGGAATTTATTTAGAAGATTAAAATATAGTTTTTATTAAAATTACATCCTTGCCACTGCCCTTGCTAGCTTTCGACATCATACACTCGCACAAAACCCCTTCTATACCCATTCAATACCAACATACATGGTATCAATTCATTGGTATGCAGTGTGTTGGAGATAGATGGAAGCTAGGATGGTGTCGAAAGCATGCATTCGAAAGTGGTGAAGTTGTATTTCAAAGCTTTCGAACCTATAGACCACCTTTATATAAAAGTGTGTTTCGAAAGGGTGGTCGTTTTAAATCCCTTCGATACCTTAGCCGCCGCACCAATACGTTTGCCTTAGTGAGGCTACCTTTTACAACCTTTGAACAATGCATGCGAAAGGGGAGACTTTCATCTTCGTACCTTCCGCTAATATTAAAGTTTCCTTCCCTAATGTTTTTCAAAAGTATCGACTTAGCAGCTTTTACTAATGGTTTCAAAGGTAATGGTCTCAAAAGGATAGCTTTCTAATATGTCCTATTTTTTATAATTTGCAGTTTTTTTTGTTTTCAAACTATGGTTTTGAAAGAAATAATTTAATTGGTTCTCAAGCTATGCTTCCATAACTTTTTACTTGAACCCAATGCTTTCAAAAGATATGTTTTTAAGTGCTTCAAAAGGAATGTTTCCAAATGTATCGAAGATATGTTTAATGGTTTCGAAAGAAGATGTCTAAGATTTCAAGTAATGATTTCGAAAGGTCTATTTCCAATGCATTCGAAAGGAAGGTTTTGGCCTTTCAACATAATGTTTTTAAGGTTAAAGTATTTAACTTGTTTCGAAGGGATAGATAACCTAATGATTTAGATTTCCATCAACATTGTTTTGGTAAAGCATATATCATGATATAAGTATTTTGAGCAAATCAAAGGGTATAACTTCTTTGTTTTAAAAAGACATGATTTCAAGGGTAAATCATTTGTAAAGTTTATTTTCAAGGAAATGAAATTCGAATAGGGTGATCAACCCAGATATTTGCTAAAAGAATGACTCGGATACTAGAAGACCGGTTGAGACTAGTATGGGGTCGCCTCTTATAATTTAGCTAGTAGTCCCTTGCTAATATAAGTCCAAAATTCCAATGTGTAAGGCTTTATCACAGTTAAGACTAAAATGATGTTACACACAGAAAGGAATACACATAGTAGAGATAAGTTATTGGTGAGCTCGCAAAACCATTAGGATTACTTGACCCTAGGAGATGTAAGTTAAGGATAGACCATCCAATATTGTGTTTAATAGAAGTTAGAATATTTATAATGTTTGTTAGTCCAAAATTAGCCAGTAGTTAATAGTCAACCAGATCAAACTATAATGTTCGGACGGATAGTCCATTGATTACCTGATTTATATGCATATATGTTATTACTATTGTTGCTACAATCAGTTTGATTCTAAGATTTAGATTTGTAAAAGATATGATTTTAAAAGGATACCGGTGAGGGGAAACCCATTCCGCTAAGCAGCATGGTCTCACTTAATATCAGTAAACCAAGATGTAATAGAATTATTTACACCAATATTTAACTCGAAGTTTATGTTTCCCCTTAAACTCCCAAGTGCTCAACACTTAATTTGAGTAGATTGAAATTTAAGGTATTTTAGGTTTTATTAAGTGATGAATAAAGCTTTTGAAGATGTATAGGAGGCAAGGATTAGCTATTTAGGATTCTATCCATTATTGCTCCGCTGCGATGTATTTATTGACTGATTTGTCTATTTAGTACTCTAATCATCCAAGGGTGCATCATCATATGTCGCTCTTAGCGTATTTTGTAATAATTATATTTATCTAAACCTGGGAATTATTTTGGGATTGTGGAATTGAATATGAAATATTGATTTTAAATGTAATCAAAATAGCTGTTTTGAAATCTGTGTTGATTTTTCATATTCATGTGCTTCTTATATTATGGATACTATTAACATTATCATATTTTATCACCAGAAGTAATACTATAGATGACTGTAGCATTTGTACAATTAGCTTCAGGCCTTAAAATAGGGGATGTTACAATCTACGTGGGGATCGTTCGCATCATCCAGCTCCTTAAAATTTATTTGTCCCACTGAAAAAAGGAAACGTAAAACATTAGAAAACAAGGAACTATATGCAGTCAAGATGAATAGAATTAACTACTGGGCGGAGCACCCCGCTCTGGTTCCTAATCAGAGGTGCACAAGGTTCAGAATCATCCCCTTCAGAGTCTGTAGATCCTGCTCTTCCTACGCCAGACGATCCAACATCACGATCACTATTTTCAATAAGACCATCATTCGAGGAAGACCAAGTCACATTTTATCCATGGGCCAGGGGCAGAGGCTAGTCATAAGTTCCATCATATTTCATCGAATCATACTCCTACCATTCCGATAGCATATCAGAAAGGGCGTCCGCATCGACTATGGGCCAGCCCTCGAGCCAGTGTAATCATCCATACCAATGCATCCTTCGTCGGCCTTAGGAAAAAGTGTGGATTCACGTAAAGGAGATAAAATGAGGCGACTACCTATGGGCTTCTTTAAAATCATCTCCTTCTTTATCTTTTGTCTGGTTCTGTGCCTTTCCCTATTTCTATGGGGGCACGAATGGACTGACCCTTCGATAGTAGCCCAAGCATCTTGCCAGTCTCTAAGTTGTCCAAATCTTGAAGGATATCATCAGCCCCCCAAGGCCCAGCACTTGCCTCTCCGCTAACGTTGCCTCGGCCTTACTCATCGTTGGGGATTCTGCAATGATGAAATTGAAGGAATGTCAAAATGGAAAATGAAAGAGAGGAGGAATAAAAATCACAGAGACAGTCTCACGAAAAGTTCAAAATGATCGAAAACGCAACCCCTCATTCATATCTCGTGGGACAAAGAAATACTAAGATTTACAATCGAAGACATCTTTATCTGAAACCCCATTAAATACCACTTCTCTCTTCTTCTTTATCTGGATGTGGTAGTAGGTCCCGGGGCGATGATCAAACTCTTTGTTAATATTAAAGAGGCAGGCAACAAGGCCCGCGGATGGTGTCCCTAACTCTAAGCGATGGCACGCTACGAAATGATCCACCAGATAACATTAGTTGTTTGTAATAAATTGACACAGAGCGATGTTGAGCCCGTTAAAATGGGACACGATGGTTGGATATAGGGCAAGGCCACTCTGACTTTAAGTAACTCAAGGAGAATATGTAGTAGTTTGGTGAAGCAGTGTCAGCTCGTTCATGCGCTTTCGGAAATTTGATCAAGCCAGGGGTACAACCAAATAGGTTCAGCTCTCTGACTACGTTGTCTGGTCCATTCACAAAGTTAGAAGGGACTACAGAAGTGAAGCTCGAAGCATAACGGAAGTAGCTATCCTATGACAAAATCATAGCGAACATTGGGAAAAAAGCACGATTGTTGCCTCCCTCTCAGGGACTAACCGGCCTCAAAGCATGGTTAATGGGGAGAGGCACCATCAAAAAAAGAAGAAAACCACTGAAAGGGACATCGTTAAGGGGCACCCTCCTATGGACAAATGAGCCATCGACGACCTAATGACAATGATAAATGACAATGGAAAGAGGGTGTGAGAAATGCGGATTAAGGATCTTAAGGCTAAAGACAAACACTAGAGGGGGGAGGGTGAATAGTGTTTTAGAGAATTGTTAAATCTTTTTGAGTTTTTGTTAATTTAAACACAAATGTATGCAATATTCAGACACAGATATGATCACAGAATCAAAAAAATGCAAATATAAAGTAAAAGCAGTAAAGGAAAGAACATACCGGATTTTATACTGGTTTGGAGTTACCCTACATTCAGTCTCGCACACAAGTATGGATTTCCTTTCAAAAACAATCTTTACAATTACACCCTCGATTTCAAGGCTACGAGGTACACCCTCCAGAATCACAATCCTCTGGGTAGAGATACTTGATTTTTTGGGCAACAAGTTCACCCAATTGATTTCCAAGGCTACAATCACACCTTTTACACTTGATTGATTTCCAAGGCTACAATCACACTCGCTAAGTTGATTACAAAAAGCCTATAACTCTGAATAGCAGTGAGGATCTTGTTAAGATAGTGATAGAGAATCAAACTAGAGATAATCTAGTTAGAATCAATTTTGATTTAGGCAGAGTAATGATAAGAATTTGTGTATAGAAATGTGGAAGAAGAAGAGGAGTGAAAAACCAGAAAAACTGTCTTAAAATTCGTTGAAACTAACCCCTATTTGTAGAAGAACAACAGTCATGTCCATTCGTGAAGAGTTATGACGAATAGACACTTCTTTCGAAATTTAAATTTTGAACTCAACTGACACCATGTCGACATGGGGTACATGAGTATGTCGACATCCCAAAGGGATTTTTGGTGTTTTGATTTTCTTTGAAAATAACCTTTATATTAAAACTATTTTAAACTTTATAAATATACTTGACTATATTTAAAATACATAAGTAAGTATAAAGAAAAATATATACAAAATTTTACTATAATTTTATATTTAAAATCTAAGTATAAATATTAAAAGTTAAATATATTATATTTAAAAGATAGTTTAAAAACAAGGATAATTTGATTTTGAAATTAAAGATTATTTAGAGGCTAAAAGTATTTGAAATCAGGATAGATGTTTTTGATGCTTTTAAAATGAAGGTTTTGAAATCATTTTGAAAACAAAATATAATTTTGAAAAATCATTTTGAATAAAAGGTTAGCGGATACAAAACAATGTTCCACTAGATTTTTCGTAGGTTCCATCCTACTTAGGGTTTCATCCCTTTAACAGGCTCGAAGTGGATTCCATTCCACGATAAATTGGATTTTAAGATGCCAATGCTTTTCTAGGAGTTTTAACAAAATTTCTAATTAAAAGATAAATTGCTTGAACTCTTGAACTCTTGATAATCTTGATACTCATGAGTCTTCAATCTTGATATCTTGAATCTCTATACTGTACAGTCTTCCTTGGTACCTGCATGGTTAAATCCTACATATACATATATATAAACTTATACTATTATTATTTATATTTTATAATCTATTCTAAGGTTGTTTTCATCAAAACCATCATCTCACGGACTAACAGAGGGATGTACCTATTAATAGAGAATTTCGAAAAGTGTAAAAAGATTTACAACAATGGCTGAAGAAATGGGGAAAAGATAAAAGGAGAAGAAGAGTTAGCTGCGTCTATTTATAGACCCTCACCAGTCAAATTTTGACCCTTCGTCTCGAAAAGACAACCAAATCCAAACCATGTAAAGAGATGTGACATTAGGGTCGATTCAGTTCCTTTAGCTGAGAAGTTAAAGGGAAAAACGGACCGCCAAAGACTCCAATAAAAAGACATATGATAGCAGCATTAATTACACTACAGGCATCCATCAAATCACATCATTTTGCATTTGCAAGCCCACCCCCACCCACGAGGGAAGGCTTGGGGGCAGAATGTTGCTCAAAATTTTCGTAAAAGTTTAATAGGGGATGGCGACCGCCCATAAGAAGATAAATGCATTAGCCAATCTAATTCGAGATTCCTCGAAAGCCGATGGACCCAATAGTCGACTGATTTATATGCTTGGATTACTCTCGCATAAGGACAGAAAACTAGCCAAAGTGGCTCTAAGGAGAGAGAGCTGTCAGAACGACAGAAAAAAGCAAACTTACTAAATCCTACCACCCTAGAAAAGTGCTAATAAAGCCGCCCTGCCACAAACAACTCCCATCCGACATGGAAAGTAGCAACAAACTTGGAGTTACACCATATGACTTTCTACAAAAGAAGCAACCATAGTACAGAAAGACAGTCTGTCACTATATATGAATGTATCGCTACCAACTCTCCAAGTGGAAACCATCCCACGGTCCGATCTACCGTACGAGCCGTGAATATCCTCAGGCAATCTCTACTGCAGATTAAAGGAGGCTTGCTCATATAAATACCCTATGAAATTTACCAAGCAAGGGGTGGGATTTGGAAAACTTAGAAGGATAACACTTCCCACCATGCTCTTATCATATTTAAGCATTCTCAATCATCTTCGTGCATCCATTGTAATATATATATAGTGAGAATAATATATACAGTGGATGTAGGCATTCATTTTGGCCGAACCGCTTTAAAATCCGTGTCTCTTTATTATAAGCATTCCATCATGAATTTGCGACCATGTATTGCAAAGCTAACAATACCATTAAAACCCCACTCTCTCATAATTTTCGAGGTTGATTACTCATTCTGTCTCGCTGATGAAATCTTTAGTCAACAGATTTGTTTATTTATATGCAGTTGCCAGCACTATATATGGTATTGTATTTTCTTAGTATTGATAGAGTTAAGGGTAAGCCCCAGGTGAAATTATGTAATTTTGATTACGTAACTTAAATCTTGTAATTAAATCCTATTAAAAAAATATACTCTTTTCATTTCTTTTGCATGTCCTTTAATATATTAAGTAATGTTAAGATTCATCGTTACATTCAAATAGAAATTCTCAAAATAAAGTGTCTAAATGATTTTAGTTGCAAAATAGTTCATAACCATGAGTATTGGATCAAAAGAGTAAACACTTTTCCTAAAATGTTCTTAGTCATTTGGTATTTGATAAACATGATATCAATATACCAGTATATGTACCATTATCTACGCGATAGGCAATGACTCGTGCATGGCCGTTAGGCATGGTAATGCATTACATACCTATATTTGTTTGGTTAAATTATAGAATGACTCATAAAGAGTCTTATATTCGTTATTTTGTCTAAGTCAAATAGAAGGTCTCATGTGACGATGTAGTATTCGTTGGCTTCAAAGTATTGTGAATTTTGTGTACGGAAGACTTACTCCAACTATGGTCAATTATTTATAATTGGTTCATGTTATGACCATAATTGGGTATGTTTCGAGATAAATAAGGTGAACCACTACTCAAATGAGGGTTTACCTCCTTCGATACAGAAGGAAAGTGGCATTATAACTTTAAGTCAACTCAAAATCAAAGTATATAGCCATAGTAGTTTGGTTAATCGATAAATGCTATCGGATTGAATTAACTGATTTTCAAAGTTAAAATTTACAATTTAATATGAATATTATTGGGGTTTTTGACTAACTCCGCTTTAGATGTATAATTGACATAGAAATGACAAAGAAACATAATGTGCACAATATATTGTTGCTTAAAACTATTGCTTTATAAATGATTAGAAGTAGGACTTCACCTATATGATCTATAAGTGGATGAACTTGTGTCACTACCATACTTTAAAAAGGTTTGTACATTAAAGAATGTTTGAAGTATTAAAATTTTACCGAGGGACAAGATCATACCTAAGAGTTACACAACTACCGTAAAATGCTATTTTATCATGCTATATTAGTAACTTTTGTTGAAGTTTTAATTTATACTGCAAAGAATTAGCCACATGTAGTGTATCTTATTTACTTTAGTTTATACTAGAAAGAATTAGCCACATGCAAGTTATCTTATTTACTTTAGCTTATACTACAAAAATTAACAACGTGCATTTTATCTTACTTTCTTTATCTTATATAACAAAGAATCAGCCATATGCAATTGCAAAACTTTACAACCCACCTAAATGTCCCATGTCTCTTTGGAATTTGAATGTCTCTCCCCATCTTTCCAAGATATGCATTCGAGTGAGCACCTCCACTCAACATCGATAGCCCTTCAAAATAAGCATTTGACTATAGTTTTTTCTTCACTTAACGTTCCGAAGTTCCCCAAGCAGCAAATATCTGTCCCTTTCGTATTATGGCATAGTATAACTTACTCATATTATAGTTCGGTACTTCTCTACCACTTTCATATTATGGTGTAGTAATACATACACATATTGCAATGTTGTACTTTCAACCTTCATTTGGTGCTATGCCTTTACTTAGACATCACAAGGACTTTGGTGTCATTTTGTATAGGCTTTTTCAGCATAGTTCTATCATATGCCTTTCAACTTAAGACTCATTACAATATTATATCTTTTAGTGCAGTACTTCTATATGCAATATTAACCTTCCCTAAAAGTCAGTATTTCCTACGGAAACTCACTATCCTAGGGCATAGGTACATATTTATTTTCTTAACGCTTGGTCACCACCTTCGCCCGCATAAGAAATTTTTTGACACGTCTATTATTATCCACTTTTACAATGCCATTAATTAATACGTCCAGCCTCCACTTTCTACTAGTGACAAAGTCGTTTACTTAACTTTTTCCTCATTATTATGGGATATTGTTCCCCAATATTTTAACATTAATTTTCCAGCATATTAATGGCTTTTGGTTTTCTTGCTTAATCACCCTTTGTCAACATAGTTTTACCTTTGGTGATGATCGATTTTGACTTAGAAAATTCCTGTAAAATCATAGAAAATTTGTGAATAATTTTTTTTTTATCTTTTTATACATATATTTCTATTTTCTGGTTATTTTTCCAGATCTATTTACTAGTTATTCCCTTTCAAAAATTTATAACTAATTATTTTAAGGTACTAAATGTTCCAAATTAAAAGCTTATTTCTTGATTCATGATTGGAATGTCATATCCAATTTTTATATCATTTCAAAATCGTTAAAGTAGGAAAATGTATCAAAACATCCTATGTAAAGTTATTATCCCCAAAAAATTCATTAGAACATCAATTTATATCATTTAATCATTTACACATATGAACTCCGTCATATTATATCAAAACTGAAACAAAAAACAATGGAAATGGTAATGAATTTAGTATTACTCACTTAGATTTTGGATAACCTTGTTTTAATCACCTTAGTTCCTTTTAGCTTTATGTTTTCATCTTCTTATTTGATCTTTTTAGACCACCACCATTAGTATGTTTTCCCAGCTTTTATTTTACTTTTGAGTAGAATGAAATGAATAAATGATGAATGAGTCATGCTTATTATCTATAATAACTTGGGCCTTGGCCGTCGTACCTGTTTCCCTCATTTTTTCATTACCTTTGTTATTATTTAATTTATCCTTTATAACCTTCTCCATTTTATTTCTCATTTCAATAATTAATTATTAATTATGGAGTGTTATAGTGGTTAAACTGCTCAATTTTGAGCAGTGCTTGAAGCACTTTTGAGAAGGATTTAGCCCCAGCGCTTACAGTAAAAGATACCTCTTGTAAATGTAAAACCTTAAAGTGGAGAAAAATAAGTACAACAAGATGAAAAGGCAAAGGCATGAAGGAGAAAGATGAATGTCACCATTGTTCCAAAAATGGATATTAAAAGAGGAATTATCCAAGTTGTTCGAAGAAACTCAAGAAGAAAATTGAATTTTATTTGCTCCTAAAGATATTTTTATTACAGGAAAAGATCTTTCAACAAACATTTCTTCTTGGGTTTTAGTAATTGGATCTAGAACTTCCATCTCTAATAACTTACATAAGCTTAGAAGAAGGGACCCTATAGCTAAGGGATTTAAGGAACTTTGCATCATAAATGGCTCTATTATAGCAGTTGTTGTAGTGGCAGAGTACCATAAGACTTTTGCATGTGGGCATATTTTAGTTCTGAATTAATATTACATACCTAATTTAATTTGTTGAATTATCTCTGTCACCCATCTATTTAAGGATGGTTATAGTTTTGTTTATGAATATTTATTACAGGAATGAAACTATTAGTTTTGGAACTCTAAATAATCACATAGAAGTTTTTAATTGTAATGCTTTGGCCACTAAAAATACTAATACATCTAAAATTAATAACCGTAAACTTTGGCACCACAGACTAAGTCATATTAATGATAAATGTTAAACTAAGATATTTTTGAATCATATAATACTTGTGAATCATTTCTCAAAAAATATGTGAGCACCCATTCAATATAAGCAAAGAAAGAGCTGCTATACTCTTTGGACTAGTTCATATTGATGTATGTGGTCCAATGCCTTCATCAACCAAGGGTAGTTCCATATACTTCATCACCTTAATGGTGACTTATTTGGACATGGGTATGTTTATATAATGAAACATAAACTAGAGGTCTTTGAAAAGTTTACATAATATAAGAATGAAGCTAAACAAGCAAGAAAATTAAGATACTTCAGCTTAATCGAGGTAGCGAATACATTGGATATGAACTCCTAGAGTACCTGAAAGAGAATGGGTTTATCTCTCAAGTCACTCCTCCAAACATGTTGCAACATGATGGTATATTAGAATGGATATATCAAACATTTTTGTACATGATTCGGTAAGTGGTGAGGTGCATCGAGTTACCTCGTTTTGTTTTGGGGATATGCACTAGAAAGTGTTCTGCAAATGCTAAATATGGTCCCATCTAGATATCACTTTGACTCTATATAAAATATGGTCCCATCTAGATATCACTTTGACTCTATCTAGCAATCTCAAAGCAAGGTCTATTTTTTCTAAGTTTATAACTTACCTTAAGAATTCTTCTGGCTGCCTATTTTATCACATCGAGGAACGGAAGGTCATTGATTCTTCACATTTCACGTTCTTATAAAATGAATTTTATTCTAGATTTAGTGGCAACGAGATAGTCTTGGATGAGAACCTAGAGATAGAGATGAAAATAGATAATTTAGACAGTATAATGTAACCCCACCTCAAGACATGCAACCTACTAGAAGGTCTAGTATGGAATTTAGCACATCAGAGAGATGCTATGGGTTTCTTATTGATAATGAAAGGAGGGTTGTAATATTCATGATGATCCCCTTTGGTTACCAACAACCTGGGAGAGTAAAGACACTACATAATGGCTTGATGCTATGAAATCCAAAATGGATTTAGTGTAAATAAAATAAGGCATGGGCTTTGGAACATGTACCTGAAGGAGTTAAACCCATAGGCAATTAATTTATCTTTATGAAAAAGAATGATGAAGATGGAAAGGTACTAACATGAAGGATCTGGGTTGGTCGAAAGCGGGTTAAATAAGTGAATTTCAAAAAATATATTCATTTTTATATCTTTGCTAAGTCTATGAAGCCTAAATGGATTTTAAATCCAACTGAAAATATTTCAATACTTTCTTACTTTATTTAATTTGTTTAGAAGAGCTGAATTTGATCTAAATTTAAATGCACGAGTGTATCAGTTAAAGTTAATTTATAGAAGAAACGTTTCGTTTCACTCAATAAAATTTATGCAATTAATTAAGGGAAGATTTTTCTTAAACTGGAGCGTCTAACCTTTCATTTCTATGTCTTTAATTTAATTGATTGATTTATTAAATCCCGTTAATGAGAAATTTATACATAGCATAAATTGTGAGTATATCCAAATATACTCCAGTTTATGTTATGTAAGTGCAATATATAAGAAATGTACATAGTTAATGCGACCGTATGTAGATGTTGTGATTTAAACCGCAACGAACCCATTTCCCCTTTACATATGCCTTTGTTGCCTAAGATTCCGATTTAAAATTATATTTAATAGATGTGTAGAAGTGTATGTACATCATATTTGTAACAACCTACCTTTTTCAACCCGCAGGTTCAATGCCCGAACCAATGTTAACACCTCGAGAATTAATAGGAATGCACTGATGCCAAAAATGGATCAACACCCTAGACTGAGTTGTAGGGAACCTGTAGGACCTAGACCCAGCATAAAATATTGGAAATAAAATAAAATAGAGAGACATAAGATTTTTATAGTGGTTCGGCAATCCTTGGCCTACATCCACTTTATAGTTTTTATTGATTGTTGTTTACAGAGAGTTTGAGATAAAAAGTCACTAGCACAAGGGCTTAACAGGTTCTATAGTCTATAACCACCAGGAGTAGCTGTCTAGGTGACTATTGTGAGAGAGGTAGCGGATGAAGAAATGACAGAGTTCATGCCAGCAGAGAATCAGATCGCTCTTTAGTTGTAGTTAGGCTGGTATTTATAGGGAAACATGTGCATGGAGTCAGAAGTCCATTTGCACTAAAGTTTAGAAGATAGCCCGATGTCATACAAGTGAGCATGGAGGCCCACAAACCAAGAAAATAACTCGGTATTAACCTAAATAACTTGGTACCGACCTATTACTTTGGTGAAAAGTAAACATCTTCACTTGCTTAGTTCTTCCACCATTTACTTGATGCGTCCAAGCTCTTTTCCATCTACTTTGAGTTGATTCCGGTGATTTTCCTGATAACACTTGAATTATTTGGCTTTCTTCAATTTCCACTCATCAAACATTAGAATTGCTTCTCCATACTCTGGGAAAATCACTTGTCCATGAGTAGTAGTATGTGAGATGTATGGAGTTTGGAAAGCAAAATGGGGAGGAAAGATAGATCGGTGCCAACCTATATAACTTAGTGCTGATTTATACCTTGAGTCCCAATTTGAATGAAACATTTCCCAGTTGTTTCTTTAGCTCTTCTAAATGTACTTCTAAGTTTTCGAGTCTCGTCCTCGTCTGGATATTCTAACTTCTGTTGACTTCTACTTGGTTAAAAAACTCGGTTAACACTTGACCCCTAGAGTATGCTTTCGTTGAAAACAAGGCATGATCTAGATCGAGACAAGTCCTAGACCGTTATCCTGCAAATTCTAGCAGATCATTTAAGTGTTGTTTCGAAACATTGCTTTCGCTTGGTAGATTTCACTTTAACCGCTTGGAATTCCAATCCTCTGCACTAGGGATTTGATTTGTACTCTAGAGACCACTTCATGCTTTTGGTTAACACAATTTCCCATTGCCATGCTTTCAGGTGTATAGTGGGAGAAAACTACTTGGCACCGAGTTGTTTAACTCAGTACCAATTCATATAGGTTTCCCCAATCCTATAAGCTTCAACACTTAGAAAATTCTTTCTTCATCTTCATTTTTCAACTTTGCTTCAACCTGAGTCTTCCTACCTTCACCGACCCTATCCGATTCCAGCCCTCGACTTAATCACTGTTGATCTACTCTAGTGCCAGCACCACCTGCTGGCATTACCTCAAACCAACCGTCGACCTTCTAGAGTCGCCACCTCAACTCGCCATTGCTCTTCCTAATCAAGATTCAGATCCGTCCTAAGAAGTTCAAACCCTAGCACCAATCAATTCAACCTTAAGTTGGCATTTGTTGCTGTTGTGGTGATGGTGATGGGTGTTTAGTCGATTGCAATTAAAGGGAGATGGTGGAAATCTAGGCTGTGTTTGATCAATGTTAAAAATGAGTTTTGCCTCGGTCAAGTGCACACGATTCCAGATATAAGTCTTCCCTTTCGAATTCAGCTATCTCTTTTCAAGATTTGGCTGAATATTATCATCGCTTGAGTTCTAGTACGACAACTTATTCCAAGATCAGTCATATTGAGTGATCCCATCGCATCGCTTTCCCTATTTCGACACCTCCAGTGTTACTGAAAAGAAAAGCTTTCCGTGTCGCTCTAGATTGCAGCTCCATTATCGATTACTCATCAATAATGGGAAAGTCCTAAAATATAACTTCAAAGTAGGGCGTGGCTTGTTTTTCTAGCATGAGTGAGCTATATACACATGATGGTCTGTTTGTAGTGTTTAGGACACTGGACTAACAATGTATAGATTAACACGTTTCACTTGCCTTGGTCAACGCTAAAAATCTGATTGATCAAAACACGTCGACATCCTTTGGATTATGGGTGTTGGTCATGCTGGTTTATTTTTTAGAATAAAACATATCTGACCATGTTAAACTCCAAGTTTTAATGTTTAGAATGACTCGTCGATCACCGCATTATAAGTCTGGTGAATGGATGCCCACTCCTCCTAAAGTTGGGTCTTCTACAGCTCAGGCTTCGCCATCCATCCCTGTTGGGACAAACAATCCTGTAACTCCTAAATCCCGGTGTCAAAAAGTCCTAGTCAAGCCGATAGTGGGTCAACTACCTTCGGGGAAAAGGATTTTAGGCAACCCACTGAAGCAAATGCCTTTGATTTTCTTTATCAGGCCGCTTTGGAATGTATGCCTTTAACACAGTATTCTCAAGGAGGATATTTATCTACAGACAAAGGACGAGTTCGCACATAATTCCCTACTGTAGTTTACAATATGCAATTAATACATGTGCTTAGGCGGTGTCGTCTAGACATTCAATCCTTTCTTTATGATGGTGCTACAAGAAGTCATACTAGCTCTATTTCAAGTCCATCCAAATGGGTATTATCTTTTGAGTTCACTTTATGTTTTCTTTATGAATCGGTGAACCGGTCCCCAAGGTTCAATAAGCTTACATATTTGATTCAATTTAAGAGAAGGCGTGATCCAGCATCCTACTTGATAAACGAAGCTAAGAAGGGATGCAAAGTTATCAAAAAGCTCCACAATAAACGTTCTTACTTCAAGAACGAATTTTTCCTCATGCGATGCCCGCAAGGTTTCAATCGATTTGGCTATCTAGTGTAAGCCTTTTTTCCCTTCCTTCTCCCATGACAAATTTTTTTGTTTATTTTTAGCTTGATATGTGTTTCACATAGGCATCCTAGCTTGAGATGAAAGCGCCAAGCATAATACAACACTTGTGGCCTTAAAGGCAGTTAGATCCAATCGACGCGCCATCACATTCCTTTTGACAAAAGAAAATCTATGATGATGCGATCTGCTTTTACCTGGCAGGTTCCCTATCGTCAAGTCTCTAGTGCAGAGTGACTCTAGGGATCGTACTCATTATTTTTCCACTATTTGTAGTTACGACGGGAATCTTCAAGGGGAAGTTGAAGGTCCATCTAGAGAGGTGCACACAAAGGGGACCCCAAAGGGAGAAATCGAAGAGCTGATAAAAGGTGATGTTTCGAGAGGGAGTGACGAAGTAGTTAGAATGCCCTTAATTCTAGAGGAAGATGAGCAAGTCGTAAGGAGAGATGGAAAAGCACCGATTGTTGAAGAGGAGGGAGAAAGTGCGGGTGATAGCGATAGAGACCATCATGCTAGTGGAGAAGGGGACAAATCATTCTATGAGTCGCCTGACTTGAGTCATGTTCTCCCTAGCTTGCCCCTTCTAGAGCACATGGTCATTGAAATTCTAAAGCAATTGGGAACCAAGTTGCGATGCCTTCAGGAGGGGATATAGCTCGATCTTGCTTTCTTATCGATGTATTCATTAACTTGAGTGATATCGGTGAAATCAATTTCATGGTTAGCGGAATTTTGGAGGATGATGGTTAAAACTTCACTCTTTTGCCTGGATGCTTTGTAAGTGAAGGTGGAGAGATCCCCACTTTAATTCTTTGCCAATATAGTTTGTAGAGTACTTAAGGGTTCATCGATACCATACACTTCACTGGAATCATGGACACTCATTCTTGCATTGAATCTTTCTTCGTAATTTCAATATTAATATTGTTTTCTTCCTTGTTTGGTTAAATAGGCCTTGGGAATTATGAGAAATTCTCCCGCCATGCCAATGCACAAAGAGGCCAAACACTCGATCCCAATCCATCTCGTCACTACGAGACTGAGAAAGAGAGGGGAAGGAGGAAAGACTACGAGTCCGACGAAGCTCTTAGGGCCGACAAGGCGAAGGATGTGGAGAGGGAGAAGGAATGAAGAAGGAGAGAAGCTAGTATTGAGATGTCCTCCAACCCTGCTAAATGCTTAAGAGTTTCCTTTGAGCGTCATGGCCCCATTTCTGCTAATATTCTGCCTTACACATAGGCTCAGGCCTCTTTGACTCAACAAATTCCTGCCTCCCCACCATTAATGGTTGTTGATGTGCCTAGCCCTAAGGGAGTCTCTGCTTACTCATTTACTCTTCCACCTGGTCCTCCATGCTTGTAGGTTGCATTCCCACATCACATTTTACATGATGTCAAGTTTGGTCAAGATATCTCTAGCACGTCGAAAGAGGTGGTGATGCAAAACTTGAAGAATATAAAGCAAGGTGCTGAGAAGGTTATAAGAGGAAGAAATTTTGCACTTCTCTTTCTAAAGTAAAAAAGATTAACTATACCAACATTTAATCCTTCAAATCCGAGAGAGCTGCCTTTGAGTAGATGGTTAAGGAATGGGAGGATGATTTGATCAAAGTCACCAGAGAGACCTCACTCTCATGCAAAAGGCTAGCACTAATAGTCTTATGGAAGAGTATAAGTGAGCTTATAGCAAATTGAAATGGTGATGTGCAATAACTTGAAAATTGCACATAAAGAGGAGGTTGAGCTGAAGAAGCTAATTGTCGATAAGGATCAGACTATCCAGGCTCGAGATTTGACCACTGCTAAGTAATTCGTCGAATTCAATAGACTTCGCGAGGGGAATCATAAGCTCACTAAAGAAAGGAAGAAACATTCTAAGGAGGTGGAGTAGCTACCTATGCTAAGCTTGGTAGTGACCTTGAGCTTGAAATTTCTATGCAAGAGCTCAAGGAGCTTCGGGATGAGAAGTCCAAGATCATAGTCTAGCATGATGCTAACATACTATATTTCTACAACAACATAGTCATGTTTAAAAATCTAAGGTGGCTGGGGAATGACTAACTTGAGGCCCTTGTTGGTGCTTAGGAAGAAGTGCTACATAGGATAGCGCAGGTATAAGACTGTCGCTCTGACCAGGAGCTAATGGTCGTACATCTCGATGTTGTGGATATCGAATCTCTTTCCATTGGAAGGGCTCTCCTAGCTAAAGAGCTTTCCAATACTGCTGATGCTATTACCAAAACTCTTAATGGCCTGAGCCCTTTGAGTCAGTGTGAGACGTCCACTTTGGAATTTAAAGGCAATTATTCCCATATCCCTGGGTTTAGCTCTGTATTGGCCCAGGTGATAACTACTCCAATAGCGACTACACTTTATGAGCCATACACCCTCCCGTTATGATCTAGCCTGGGGAGCTTGGAACCAAAAAGGGCAAATTAATCATATCCCATCGGGATTCTACTTTAGGTATATCTCTTATTTCTCCAATCTTAGAGAAGCTTTAGTTCTTGCAAGAAGCTATCATTAACCTTTACCAAACTGTATCAACCACATTTGCCTCCACGGCCTTCGGCTACACAGGGGTCAGGGACTACCGCTATTTTCACCACATCCACTTCCGTCTCCATAGGACTTATTGCTTCGATCCTGCCTTCCAGTTTTGAGCCTTGTTCTGGAGATTAGAAGATCGATGCTCTGGAGGGTTAAAGGACGTCTCTGTCATAGGAAGAAGATGTTCAAACCACTAGAGCTTTGGAATTTATTGACCCTGTCACCATGGTGGAAAGATTCAAGGCTGAAGCTATAAAGCTTAATACTATAAAGAAGGAGCCTGGGACCACCAAGCCTGCATCTTCAAAACCGACAAGCCTTAAGAAAAAATTTCCTACATGGAAGATCTGGCCATTTAAAATGAAACCTACTGAGACTTTAGCAAGCCAGTCCGTGGAGTCACATATTGTTACTGTAACGACTCATAATTTAATCACTTTGAACATGAATAGTTAATATGTTTTTAAATGATTAAATAATGGATTTTATATCTAGAAGTATTAACCTTGCCTAATAAAACAAAATAGTATAATTACTTGCCTAATAAAACAAGAAAGAATTATTAGCCTAGCCTAATGAAACAAAATAGTATAATTACTTGCCTAATAAAACAAAATAGTATAATTACTTGCCTAATAAAACAAGAAAGAATTATTAACCTAGCCTAATGAAACAAAATAGTATAATTACTTGCCTAATAAAACAAAATAGCATAATGATTATTATATTCCATGCGGATGGTTGCCATTGGACCAAAATCTGGTCGAATCAGGTTATGCCATGCGGATGGTTGCCATTGGACCAAAATTTGGTCAAATCAGTTTAGGCCATAGTTGATAAGAAGGATTCCTATTGGACCAAAAGGTGGTCGAATCAAATTAAGCCACAAGGATGTTTTCTATTGGACCAAAATATGGTCGAATCAAATTATGTCATATGGCTAGCTTCTATTGGACCAAAATCTGGTTGAATCAGGTTAGGCTATAGGAAATTACTAAAGTACCCTTCTCTTTACCTATAAATAGCCAAGTCCATATCTCATTTTATTTCATTCACAAACTAAAGAAAAGAACTAAAAATCATTTTAAAAGGTGAAGTATTCCAAGTCTCCATCAAAGCAAATAGAATGTGAGTATATTTCATGTTTTCATAGTTTAGTGGGTATAACTTATTCTGTGAGTATAATTTAGTCATTTTACAGTCAGTGTAATCTTAATCACTTTCCTTTTACTCATTCATATTTTAACAAATGTTGTGTTAACTATTGATTGTAAATTGTTAAAATAATGAGTCTGTTATTATTCTTGTTATTATTCTTGTTTGGTTGTTTGATTTGTGCTCGGCCAGTTTATGAGCAATAACTTTGATGTTTAGTTAAAGGGAACTTACATCACCTTTTAACTTAGGATTGACATTTAGTGACTTTTTAGTTAAAAGGAAACAACACCCCTTTTAGCTATCTCATTTGATTAAGAGGAAGCTTCGCCCCTCTTGGTTGTAATCTCCTTTAAAGATGATGGGTTTAAGTTATGATTTGAATGGAAGTTTTAAATCTTTGTTTAAAGTATTTTAAAGGAGCTTCAAAATTTATATAATAATTTAAATGAGTTATTTTTGGAAAGTAAGTAGTCCTATACTTGGCACTAAAAGCCGATGAGTAGATTGATTCTCTATCTGTGAGATCTGGAACCGAAGTGTCTAGGCAAGGCTAGGAGCAACCAGTGCCCTGACTTACCTGGCTTTGTTTTTGGGCGAGGGATAGAGTAAGCCGAGAATATCGGAAACGTGACAAGTGTAGGAGATTTGATTTCCATAAATGACCTTTATAATTATAATGGAAAACGTTTGCATTTCTTATAGACAATTGTTTTTGACCCATCTAAGTATGCTTTTGAAATATGAAATCCTCTTAATTGTTTTAAGAATATGCTTATACCGATGGGATAAGTATACGGATATTTTCCAAGTATTGAAAATGTATAAGATTTAATTTCCATATACGATCGTTTGTTATCCCCGATAGTCGATATCTTGACTATCAATTTCGATACCCTTCTTCCTTTAATTTTTGTTTCGTCAATCTAAGACGTTTTGTTGCTCAATTAGAGCATTGATATCCTTTATCGGAAATGACTAAATAAAGAGCGAGTGGGGGCCAATCTATGTGGGGTTGCTTCCATTAGGGTATTTCCACATCTACTCTAGATTGGTTTCGGTTGTATGTGCACGGAGATGTGAAATACTCGGATACTCGGTAAGGATGGCGGGGTCCGGCTTGGAGGTTTCCGAGAGCCATCGAGAGCCATCGTAGTTCTCAAGTATATTTTCTAGAGGTATACTTTCGATAAGGGGGGCGCACTCTTCCTAGTCATTGTTGGAAAAATTCCTTTTCCTTATTTTTGATTCAAATCTTTGGATTGATTCTTTCTTAATTTCATCGGGAAGTGTCTTGCACTCTTCGCGATGTTTAATTATCTGTATCTATTCTTTTATACTTGGATGTTGTCCTTGTGAGGGAAAAACCCATTCTGCGTTTTTGCAATGTGGTCCCACTAGTTACTTTGTGTGTTCTATTTTTGGAGTTTACTCATACCAGACTTATTGTCTGACCCGAATTGTTGTTTTCTCTAAACGTTCGGGTACTCATTTATATTTGAGTAGTCCAGAAATGACAGGTTTCTTTGGGCCCTTTTGAAGATGGTGGACGAGCAGGAGGCTCCTTATCTATCTAGCTATTTATTTCCGCTATTATGAGATGTTGGCTCTATGTATGTATATTTAAAGGCATGTTGTTATAACTGCCTAGACTGATATTAGTACTTTTGTTGTAACTCTGATAACTCCATGTTGGGGAGTAACCCTATGTACTATCTTATTTTTATGTTATATTTAACTGTTCCGTTGTGAGATTGTTATTCCGTTCTTATATTTTACCCCATGGCAACTCGTCTTTCAGATACTTGGGCAACGACACATGAATACCATGGATGTATTAAGTGTCATTCTCAAGGGTCAGAAAGTTGGGTCATCACAGTTGGTATCAGAGCTTCGGTTGAGTGAACGCCTTAGCCTGATTGGGGTACAACTCACCGGAGATAGGGCATAGGGTAAGTGATGCCCTAGAATGAGTTAATCTTGAGGGAGCATATTTGTAATTTGTATAATAATAATATTTATCCTCTAAAGTATAGTTTTAGATCCTTTGGTGTTATTTCCTTAAACCATTTTAATCCTATTTTTGTATTCTAAAGATACATGTTATTTGTTCAGATAATAAAAAATGAATACAAGAAGAGGAGGAAGAAGAGGATCTAGAACTAGCACGAATACCAATGGCAGGGTACCTAGAAATGCTCCTATGTCAGCTGTAGATCCGGCAGAGGAAATGCTAGTGCAAGTTCATACCCCTATGAACTTTGCAGCTTTGTGTAAGAATTTTACCGCTTTGGGTGGGAAACCATTCTATGGGACTGAAGACATTCTTGGGTGCAGATGTGGCTCTGAACTTGTGAAAGAATATTTGGAGATCTTCGGTTCGAAGATGTGGAGAAACGGCTGTTGGCATCGCGACAACTTCAAAAGTCAGCGATGGATTGGTGGGATTCAGAAACAGCAAGTACTCCAAAGGGGGAGTTTTCTTGGGCCCAGTTCAAGGAATTTTTTGAAGCAAAGTTTATTCCAGAAGCCGGAAGAACTCGGTTATTTAGAAGTTTCATTGACTTAAAGCAGGGTGATATGACCGTGTCGTAGTATGAGCATAAGTTCAATGTTTTGTCCCGTTTTGGAATTGGATTGATAGATACACCACTCAAGAAAAATGAAATGCTTATGAATGGAATGCGACCAGAGTTCCAACGTGAAATGACCAATCATCTTATGGGTACATTCACCAACATTATTAGCATGGCTTTGAGGTTTAAGGCTCTTGATATTAAGGAAGGAGTCCAGAAGGGCGTAGTACCAGCAATAAGTGCTAAGCCTTTATCGGTTATACCGGTTGAAGGTAAGCCAAACTTCAAGCGTAAGTTTAAGGGAAAGAAGCAGGGTGCAGGGAAGAAACCCGAAGATGGCGCTCCAACACAGAAGAAGCAGACCAACTTGGCCAACATTCTTTGTTTTAAGTGCAATAAGATGGGCCACTTTGCAAATCATTGCCCAATTACCACATGTTTTAATTGCGGCCAACCAGGACATATGAAGAATGAGTGCCATTTTCCTAAAAAGGGATCTCAAGGACAAACTTTTACCATTGAAGAGACACCATCCACTTCTTCAGATAAAAAGGGGAAGCAAGTGTTGCAAGGTGCATTATCCATCTATGATATTCCTGTAAGGGTGCAAATTTGATACAGGAGCTTCCCATAGTTTTATTTCTTATGATCTAATGGACAAACTAAACCTTAAATATGTTATCATAAGTAATCCTCTTTGTGTGTCAAACCCAATTGGAGGTCTGACAAATGTTGACACCGTGTGTCTAAATATACCTATTTCTTGTCGAAATCATCTCTTTCCTTTTGAATTGCTTGTTCTTGGGTTTATGGGTTTTGGAGTGTTGTTGGGGATGGATTGGTTATCTAAGTTTAAAGCTATCTTGGATTGTGGTAGAAGGCTTGTTAGAGTTAGTGATGCAGGAGATATTGGTGTTGATATTAGTTGTGAAGAGCCTAAGAAGTTAATGAGCAGTTTTCTCTATTCACTCGAAGTGACTAAAGCGGAGCTTGGAGATGTGCCGGTTGTTCGAGATTTCATAGATATTTTTGACGAGGTGCAAGGTTTACCTCCTCACCGTGAAGTCAAGTTCCGTATTGATTTGGTTTCAGGAACTAGACCTATTGTACAACCCTTACGAAGGATGGCTCCAAAAGAGAAGAGGGAGTTATAAAGGCAGACTTATGACTTGTTGCAAAAGGGCTTGATCCGACGTAGTACCTCGAGTTGGGGATCGCCAGTCGTCTTTGTTACAAAGGAAGACGGTTCTCTAAGGTTATGTGTAGACTATCAGGAGTTGAACAAAAGGAGTATCAAGAATAAATATCCTTTGCCAAGAATTGACGATATGTTTGATCAACTCCATGGTGCTCAGATATTTCCTCAATTAGATCTTGCCACTAGTTTCCACCAATTAAGAGTGGCAGAGGAGAATGTACCTTTAACAGCTTTTTGAACTCCTGAAAATTTCTACGAGTGGTTAGTTATGCCGTTTGGATTGACTAATGCACCCGCTTATTTTGTGGACTTAATGAATCGAGTATTTCGAGACATTCTTAATAAATTTGTTCTCGTCTTTATTGATGACATTCTTATCTATTCAAAGACAGAGGAGGAACACAAATATCATCTCCGTGTCGTACTCGATACCTTAAGGAGCCATGAGTTGAAGGCTAAGTTCTCCAAGTGCCATTTTTGGAAATCTGAAGTTAGATTTCTAGGGCATGTTATTTCGGGAGAAGGTATATCGGTGGATCCAGCTAAAGTTGTTGCGGTCCAAGACTTGAAGAAGCCCGAAAGTGCGATGGAAGTTAGAAGTTTCTTGGGATTGGCTGGTTTTTACCGTAGGTTTATCAAGGACTTCTCGAAGATTGCTTCTCATCTGACGAAGTTAACAAAGAAAGATGTTAGGTTCATTTGGACTTCTAAAAGTGATCAAGCATTCAATGAATTGAAAAATAATTTGACTGGCGCTCCTGTTTTAACCATTCCAAATGGGAGCGAAGGTTTAACCGTGCATACAGATGCTTGTGGAACCAGACTAGGAGCAGTTCTGATGCAGCATGGGAAAGTTATTGCTTATGCGAGTCGACAGCTAAAGCTGCATGAGAAAAATTATGCTACGTACGATTTGGAACTTTTGGCTGCTGTCTTCGCACTAAAGATATGGAGGCATTATCTTTTGGGTGAAAGCTTTGAGTTATACACGGACCACAAATCCTTAAAATACCTTTTTACGCAGAAAGATTTGAATTGAGGTAGCAGAGATGGCTGGAGTTTCTCGCCTCTTATGATCTAGAGGTTATTTATACCCTTGGAATAGCAAATGTCGTTGCTGATGCATTGAGTAGTTGATGTTAGAAGAAAGATGAAGGAAGCGCAAGATCGGAAAAAGTGTTATGCAGATCAAAGGCATAGGGATCTAGAGTTTTTAGTCGGGGACTTGGTATTTGTAAAAGTCTCTCCTCTGAGAAGTGTCGTAGGGTTTGGGAAGACAGGGAAGTTAGCCCCTCGATATATTGGCCCTTTTCCCATACTAGACCGGATTGGTAAACTTGCGTATAAAGTGGAGTTACCAGATCGACTATCAGATGTGCACAACGTATTTCACGTATCTCATTTACGTAAGTATGTACACGACCCTTCGATGATAATAAAACCAGGACAACAAGTGGATTTGGAGGTTCAACCTAACCTAACCATTCTTAGGAGGCCTATCCGTATTGTTGCTCGAGATATAAAGCGATTAAGGAAGAAGATTGTGAATCTCGTTAAGGTTCAGTGGAGTGGAGATGTTAGAGATTGTACTTGGGAAACTGAGGACTATATTAGGGATTCTTATCCCGAGTTGATGTAGTTGTTGTCTGTATTTTGTTGTTTCTTTTTAGTGTACTCACCGGTTATGTTAGGGTCACTTTCCTTGTATCTTTGTGTGGTATATATGATACCATTTGGGTTCTTTGATATCTAGAGTTTATCCGATTAATTTCGAGGACGAAATTTTCTTTAAGGAGGGGAGGATGTAACGACTCATAATTTAATCACTTTGAACATGAATAGTTAATATGTTTTTAAATGATTAAATAATGGATTTTATATCTAGAAGTATTAACCTTGCCTAATAAAACAAAATAGTATAATTACTTGCCTAATAAAACAAGAAAGAATTATTAACCTAGCTTAATGAAACAAAATAGTATAATTACTTGCCTAATAAAACAAAATAGTATAATTACTTGCCTAATAAAACAAGAAAGAATTATTAACCAATCCTAATGAAAAAAAATAGTATAATTACTTGCCTAATAAAACAAAATAGCATAATGATTATCATATTCCATGCGGATGGTTTCCATTGGACCAAAATCTGGTCGAATCAGGTTATGCCATGCGGATGGTTGCCATTGGACCAAAATCTGGTCAAATCAATTTAGGCCATAGTTGATAAGAAGGATTCCTATTGGACCAAAAGGTGGTCGAATCAAATTATGCCATATGGCTAGCTTCTATTGGACCAAAATATGGTCGAATCAAATTATGCCATATGGCTAGCTTCTATTGGACCAAAATCTGGTTGAATCAG
The DNA here is from genome assembly GCA_030765085.1 of Allium cepa. Lineage (NCBI taxonomy): Eukaryota > Viridiplantae > Streptophyta > Magnoliopsida > Asparagales > Amaryllidaceae > Allium > Allium cepa. The sequence goes on from CM060935.1 coordinate 70,224,034, forward strand.
GTTAGGCTATAGGAAATTACTAAAGTACCCTTCTCTTTACCTATAAATAGCCAAGTCCATATCTCATTTTATTTCATTCACAAACTAAAGAAAAGAACTAAAATTCATTTTAAAAGGTGAAGTATTCCAAGTCTCCATCAAAGCAAATAGAATGTGAGTATATTTCATGTTTTCATAGTTTAGTGGGTATAACTTATTCTGTGAGTATAATTTAATTATTTTACAGTCAGTGTAATCTTAATCTCTTTCCTTTTACTCATTCATATTTTAACAAATGTTGTGTTAACTGTTAATTGTAAATTGTTAAAAATAATCAGTCTGTTATTATTCTTGTTTGGATGTTTGATTTGTGCTCGGCCAGTTTATAAGCAATTACTTTGATGTTTAGTTAAAGGGAACTTACACCACCTTTTAACTTAGGATTGACATTTAGTGACTTTTTAGTTAAAAGGAAACAACACCCCTTTTAGCTATCTCATTTGATTAAGAGGAAGCTTCATACCCTCTTGGTTGTAATCTCCTTTAAAATGATGGGTTTAAGTTATGATTTGAATGGAAGTTTTAAATCTTTGTTTAAAGTATTTTAAAGAAGCTTCAAAATTTATATAATAATTTAAATGAGTTATTTATGGAAATTAAGTAGTCCTATACTTGGCACTAAAAGTCGATGAGTAGATTGATTCTCTATCTGTGAGATCTGGAACCGAAGTGTCTAAGCAAGGCTAGGAGCAACCAGTGCCCTGACTTACCTGGCTTTGTTTCTGGGCGAGGGCTAGAGTAAGTCGAGAATATCGGAAATGTGACAAGTGTAGGAGATTTGATTTCCATAAATGATCTTTATAATTATAATGGAAAACGTTTGCATTTCTTATAGACAATTGTTTTTGACCCATCTAAGTATGCTTTTGAAATATGAAATCCTCTTAATTGTTTTGAGAATATGCTTATACCGATGGGATAAGTATACGGATATTTTCCAAGTATTGAAAATGTATAAGATTTAATTTCCATATACGATCGTTTGTTATCCCCGATAGTCGATATCTTGACTATCAATTTCGATACCCTTCTTCCTTTAATTTTTGTTTCGTCAATCTAAGACGATTTGTTGCTCAATTAGAGCATCGATATCCTTTATCAGAAATGACTAAATAAAGAGCGAGTGGGGGCCAAGCTATGTGGGGTTGCTCCCATTAGGGTATTTTCACATCTACTCTAGATTGGTTCTGGTTGTATGCGCACGGAGATGTGAAATACTCGGATACTCGGTAAGGATGGCGAGGTCCGGCTTGGAGGTTTCCGAGAGCCATCGTAGTTCTCACGTATATTTTCTAGAGGTATCCTTTCGAAAAAGGGGGCGCACCCTCCTAGTCATTGTTGGAAAAATTCCTTTTCCTTATTTTTGATTCAAATCTTTGGATTGATTCTTTCTTAATTTCATCGGGAAGCGTCTTGCACTCTTCGCGATGTTTAATTATCTGTATCTATTCTTTTATACTTGGATGTTGTCCTTGTGAGGGAAAAACCCGTTCTGCGTTTTTGCGATGTGGTCTCACTAGTTACTTTGTGTGTTCTATTTTTGGAGTTTACTCATACCAGACTTATTGTCTGACCCGGATTGTTGTTTTCCCTAAACGTTCGGGTACTCATTTATATTTGAGTGGTCCAGAAATGACAGGTTTCTTTGGGCCCTTTTGAAGATGGTGGACGAGCAGGAGGCTCCTTATCTATCTAGCTACTTTTTTCCACTATTATGAGATGTTGGCTCTATGTGTGTATATTTAAAGGCATGTTGTTATAATAGCCTAGACTGATAGTAGTACTTTTTTTGTAACTCTGATAACTCCATGTTGGGGAGTAACCTTATGTACTATCTTATTTTTATGTTATATTTAACCGTTCCGTTGTGAGATTATTATTACGTTCTTATATTTTATCCCATGGCAACTCGTCTTTCAGATACTTGGGCAACGACACATGAATACCATGGATGTATTAAGTGTCGTTCTCAAGGGTCAGAAAGGTGGGTCGTCATAGTTACCGACGAGGAATATACTCACTTGGAATGTGGGACTCCTCTTGGCAAGGAGGAGAAAAGGAGGGAGAAGCTCAAGACTTGTTCGGGTAACACTTGTAAAGCCATTTAGAGTGGCAGGAAGGGGAAGACTCGGTAGTGTGTGCGTGCCAGCTGAGTGTTTGGTTTTTGTGTAGTTGTGGTGGTTTCGAGTCTATATTTTTTGTTTCTTGCTTTAAATAGGTTGAGATCGTGTAGGTACGACTCCCCTGTTTGATTGTACATAAAAGATTATTACTAATGAAAGATTAGCTTTACCTTTGTGCTATCTTTTCTGTGTATTTTTCTGCATTTTACTTACTTCGCTTGTTTATGTATGACTGTCTATGTACATAATAAGATTGCTTGTTCTACAATTTCCTGTATTATATACTTTTATTTCTACAAAATGTACTTATTTACCGCAACTCTGTATGTCTAAATATTGTTTCTGTAATTGCTTTAGTATATTCAGTTGCCGAACCTTGTTTTTTTACTATCAAAATATTTTGTTATGTGCAATATGACCATGATGCTAGCCAACTCTACGGCTATTCTTATTTGGGCTTGGTAGAGTTTTGTTTGATCAAGTGTTGGCCTACATGCCTCTATCCACACGGACGAATGTTAAAATTCAAGCATCTATGAGAGATTTGATATCTTGAGTAAATTATTTGAACATCCTTAGTCTAGTTTGCATGGTAGTTCCTATCTCCGGGAATTAATGACCTTTGCTGCTTGATTAAAAACACTTCATTTTCAATGCCGCTAGTTTCTTGGCTGTAACCGAATTCTTCCAAATTTACATCGTTAGCCAATGTCATTCTTAGATGCATGAATCATAAAGATGCCTCGTTGTCATTTTTTGTCATGACAAATTCGTTCGAGTTCAGTATTGAGATCTCGGTCATGCACCAATCACTATCTCTGGGAGCTTGTACTTGAGTGGCTCAACTCCATGGATTTCTCCTTAATGTGGCCTCTCTCCAGGCTTCGGCTTACATTTGCAAGCTAGATTCGATCGACCCAATCAACTAGAATGCAATTTCTCCTTTTCGTCATCGCATATCTTCAGGCAGTGGCAGATTCCTTTGGTTATCTCCTATCTTTGGGCGGCGTCAAGTTTAGAGTAGTTTGAGTGAACTTCCCAGCTGACTCGGTAGTGTGGACCTTCCTAACTTTGCAGGGGCAATGCTAGTACTGAGAAGTATGGGTCGACTTGACTGTCAACTCGATGGTTTTGGGCCTTTCCGACATTGCTAAAGCATCGTTGGTTCTCAAAAGGCAGCGGTCGATTTTCACCATCTACCTAGCAGTCTTAGGCCTTTCCACCGTTGTTTGAGCAATGCCAGTTTCCAAAAACTAAGGATCGATTTTCACCATCGACCCGACTATGTTGGACCTTCCAGACGTTGCCGGAGCAATGTCAGTTCTCAAAAGGCAGGGGTCAATTATCACCGTTGATCCAACAGTATTAAACTTCCTGATGTTGCCATGGAGATGCTAGTTCTTAGAAGGTAGGGGTCATTTGTCATCTTCAACCCGACGAACTTGACCTTCCCAATGTTGCTGGGGCAATGCCAATTCTTAGAAGGTTGGGGTTGATTTTCACCATTGACCCGATAGTCTTGACCTTACCGACGTTGCTTGGGAAGCATCTGTTCTTAGAAGGCAGGGGTCAATTTTCATTGTCGACCTGGCGGTCTTAAGCTTCCCAACATTGCCAGGGCATTGCTGTTTTCAGGGATCGATTTTCCCTCGTTGATCCGATGGTTTTGACCTTCTCGACGTTGCTGCAGCAACGTCGGTTCTCTGAAGATTGAGATTGATTTTCCCCTTCGATCCACCATTTTTGGACCTTCCCGACATTGTCGGGGCAACATCGATTCTCAGAAGCTTGGGTCGATTTTCACCGTCAACCCGAGGGTTTTGCTTATGAGAACACAATTTCATTGGTTCAAGATGCTAATTTTATTGATAAATAGAATAAATGGCAAGTCCTGCCTATTTTTAGTTCCCCTAATGTCCTTGAATGGATTATTTGCAAAAAAAAAACTAAGAAGATTAAGTGTAGTAGTGGTATAGCAAGTTGTTGCTCCAGGCACGTGGAATCAGAATTCCATAAACATTTGTTAGCTTGAATGTTCCATCTCTAAGCTCCTGGTTGATCACATAAGGTCCTTCCCAGTTTGAGCCAAGCACTCTTGTTCTCGGGATAACTCGTTTCAGAATGTGGTTCCCTATTTCGAAGATGCGTCTAAGCTCCTGGTTGATCACATAAGGTCTTTCCCAGTTTGAGCCAAGCACTCTTGTGCTCGGGATAACTCGTTTCAGAATGTGGTTCCCTATTTCGAAGATGCGGTTGTGGACTTTTGCATTAAAATGTTGTGCCACTCTCTTCTGATAAGCAACAACCCTCGATTTAGCTTCTTCCAGCTTCTTATAGATTTGGTCAAAGGATTCGAGCAATAACAACTCATTTTCTTTCTTATTGAAGTGTATTCTACGATGAAATGGGACTTCCAATACCATTAGGATCATAACTTCTGAACCACATGCCAAGGAAAACAGTGAGTGCCCAGTCGCAGATTTGTGCACTATCGTGTAATCCCATAGTAAGAGTGGAAGTTCATCAACCCAATTCCCTTTAGCTCTTAGCAGCCGTTTTTAAGGTGGATTTGATGATATTGTTCATTGCTTCCACTTTCTCGTTTTCTTGCAAATGCGATATTGAAGAGAAGCACTTCTCAATTTGCCTACAAAAACCTTTAAACTCCGCTGTGACGACCAACTTACACCATCGACACCTAATAATGTGATAACCTACGTTGTAGTAGTGCACGGCTAATGCGTGGAGATCATCAACGGTTGTAAAGTAAATAAACAATCACATCACATTACCTATCGTATATCTCATAGCTCATCGAATAAAATATAATATTAAACAAATAAGACATAAAACATGCGATACAGTAAATAACCGAATGAACAGCAAAATCAGAGTGCATAGATCCATACAGTACACAACATAAGTGATAGAGTTAAACATCAAATATAACTCGGTAAATAAACTATCTCTAGACGGGTACAAGCATTAGTAAGCTCCATAATGCTGCATAGTGGAATGATAAGCAATAACAATTACATACAGTAATATGAGAGCATAGCCTCTTGCTCGTCACTTTTCTAGCTCCACGTTCCCACCAGGCCTGGTATCCCTAATATACTCAATTAAGAGTACCCGGAATAATAGGAAGAAAAGCATAAAATCTAGAGTCAGACAACAATCTGGTGTGAGCGGTAGAAAAACCAAAATACTATAAAATCAATATATTAGGAAAATGGTATGGGAAATCATACTTTATTTGAAGTTAGCACATACACAAGATATATGCTACTATATCATGGTCATATTATGTATGTTATGCATCAAAGTACAAAGGTGTCCAGATATCTGCATCGATATCTCATGACATCCCTAGGGTGATAAACAACCAAGCAAACATAGCATCCACCATCCATCCTCACATTCACTCACTCAGTGCGTTGGATATACGGTACTCGTATGACCCTATGACATAGTCAAGGACTACTCAATATCCCAATTTCTCCATACTCGAATCCACGCCACTCAGTAAGCTAGGAGCTAGATTGCCATTACACTCCATCCAAGATAAATAGATCGAAACATTGTGTGATCTAAGGCACATCGCACTCCCAGGTGAATGTCCTCACATGCCCTTGCTTTACGAGTACACTTCAAAACTTATGAATATCAATGATCCCTTTGTACATGGCATCCATAGCAGAGCTCATCCTCATCTCAGAACTGTCCTTACAACTTCCGTCTTAAGTCATCGTGGTTGGGAACTATTCAAGATAGTCATCGTAAGTCATAGAACATCATCGTTCGTCCCATAATCTTTCTTTAGTAGTTCCTTCCATCTGACTCACCGTCTCCTATGCTGCATCTTGAAGTATAACTATCCACATCAAAGCCATCACTTCATATCACGAAATGTTGAGTCGTTGTCGTCGAAAATCTTCAAAAAAGTCATCGAACAACTTGGAGTTTTACTAGATTCTAGCCCAAAGCAAAGCCAAAGAATTCCTAGGTTTGGCCCACGGCAAACCTAGCCCCAAAGTTGTGCCCTAGTAATTTCATAAAATGCTCAAAGCACACCCAAGGATCGATATCGATCCCTGACTTAGCTCAATTTTTTCTCTTGCCTTCACCGATCTGAGAATGCCTTAAGTCATGCCTAAAGTTTTTTCCTTGCCAGCTCGAAGCATGCCTAGGGATCGGTACCAATCGCTGACTTAACGCATTTTTTCCCTCTTACCTTCACTGATCCAAGAATGCTCTAAGTCAAGCCCGAGTTTTTTTCCTTGTTGTCCCAAAGCACTCCCAACACTGATCCATCTCCACCGATCTGAACTTCCCGGAGTGGTAACACGACCATACGAACTCAAAACGACTTGAAATTTGAAAAGTAGCTTTAATGGGTACTTCTTGACTAACCCTATGGATCGCATGTCATTTGGACAATGTGAGCTTTATGAGTCATTACTCATCAATCAACACTGATCCATCTCCAATTAGCCATAACTCGAGCAAACGAGCTCTAAATAACATTGTTATCCCGCTTTTGGCTAAGCCGCGGTACCAAAAGATCGATCGAAAGCGAAGAATAGTTCGTATCAGAAGTTGGTCATACTCCGTTTCGCTATGGATATCGCTGAATTTTGTCCGAGCCCGGATTGTGCCACAATTGATGGGACACGACAAGAAAGATTATAGAAGTTGGCATCTCAAATTTCGAGCCAATCCGAGTTCATACGCTCAAGTTATGATCGATTCAACCTGAAGGCAAAGACACTGGTTTCGAATCCATCATCCAACACCATTTGAACCGATCACCTTCGAAACGATGGATTTCGAACGCATCGAAATGCCTCGGTTCGACTCCATTAGCTTCGAATCCATCTAGTTCGTGCCGGTAGGCCATACGTCCATGGAGGGGTTGCAAAGCTCGTATCCATCCAAAGAATCCTTGTTTGAATCCACTAAGCATCAGCTGTTCAAACCCATTATTGGAGCCTTGTTCGAACCCATCTATGAAGCTTCATTCGAATCCACTGGGTCAACTAGCCACGATGATGTGTCATCCATCGGTTCGAATGTGCCGAGATACATGGAGTCGAAGTGGTCAACTCGGAGTGAAGACCGGATCGGTTCGAAGTTTGCACTCCACGTCACCACGAGGGCGCGTGCCACCATCGGTTCGAAACCATTGGTTCGAATTGATGGTTTCGAGCCAAACAGCCACACAATGAACCCCATCTCGAATCCATCATATCTCTCAATCCACTGATCCAAATGCCATGAAATTTCACAGAAGCTTGCATTCATGTCGAAGAATGTCCACACCAAATTTCACCCCGATTGGATGAATTCTTGGTCGGTTCGAATGGAGTTCGAACCGATGCCGAAGTGGGCTCAAATTTCCTGAGGCTGGACGTGTGGCCCCCTCACGTGCCAGAAGTGGTCTCCCGAGTTTTCAGCGAAATATCAGCAACCTACGCCTATAAGTAGATCCCTAGAGCCAACAGAAAATGGGTCTTTCGACTCTCAAGCGCCCAGACTTTGCCGGATTGAGATCTTCATCATTCTACATCGTATACTAGCTGTTGATTTCGAATTTTCAGTTGTAACCTGCTGTTGCTTGCTGTAATCGCTTGTAAAGGTTGAAAGGGAATCAATAAAATTGCTAAAACTTCACAGTGGACGTAGGCAACGTGCCGAACCACTATAAATCGCTTGCCTTTGTCTTTATTCTACTATTGCTTGGAGTTTTTGTTAGATACTATTCATATTCAGTTCGTACTCTTGATTGTTTTCTCTTCAACGACTCCCGAAGAGTGTTGTGACCAATTTTAGTACAAACACTTTGGTGCTTTCACCGAGAAAACCCAGATTTTCTCCTGCTCTTTGGATCTGTCATCGATACTGGATTGAATAAATCTAAGAGAGAGATCCAAATCATCAAATCCAAGTTCCTTCCCTTCTATTCAGATTTGCATAAAGTCTAGGAAAGGAATTCAACCTTCAAGATGGTTAGCACAAGAACCACCTCAAATGCTATTAATCAAGATGAGCAGGATTGACAGAATCCTATGCCGCTACCTTCATCTAATCAAGATGTTGTTGGGCACTCGGAACCGTCAGGTCCGATTACATGACAAGAGTTGCAGTTGCTACTCCAAGAGCTGACCCAGAGTCGGCAGCAACTAGAAGAACAGCTACGCGCTAACGCTGAGCTAATCAACAAGCTGGATCGCCAGAAACGAAAGAGATCCACGAGAGACCATGCTTCTCGCTCATCCAGCGAAAGCTCTTCATCCTCTGATTATCATAACCGGCCTCCACGACCCCGTCTAGATGGGAGTCATATGCCACCCGTTGGAAATCAACCGACACTGACCGTTGGACAACTTAGAGTTGGTCCGTCAGCCAGTTTCCAAACTAGACCCTCCTCCCAAGGAGGTGTCGTTCTTCACCATACCGCAGAATATCGTACCACTAACATTGCGGCTGAACTGGGGGTCGACGCCCAAGATCAGTCGGACCTGGACCGTCGTCATAGCATGCGTACTCCTAAACCGTACGTCTCAGAAGACTATAAGCCAAGAAGGCGAGACTTGGACCATCAACAATATCCAGTCCAACCCCAAAGGATGGAACGTAATCATACCGGTATAGGTCACACAAAACACGCAAATGCCGAATCTATCAACTATGATACGTTAGATGATCCGTGAGAGTCAGGGATTCACAAACGACGATTGGGGAGTTTCCCGGAGTCACACTCCCTTTACGGACGATATTCTTACTGCTGAACCCCCACGGCGATTCCGAATGCCCACTCTACCCATGTACGAGGGGAACTCCGACCCCAACCAACATATTCTAAAGTATGAGTGGTCGATGACCGCTGCCAGGGCTGACGATGCAATGAAATGTCGTAGTTTCCCCATATCCTTGGGGGGCATCGCTACCATGTGGTTCACTCGACTACCACCTCGATCCATCTCTTCATTCGACCAGTTGGCCACAAAATTCGTTGAACAGTTTCACGTGCACGTCGCAAGGCCCAAAGATGTCTACACTCTATCTAGCGTCACTCAAGCTCCTGGGGAAACGCTCAGGCGTTACTTAGAGAGATTCCATACTGCATGTGCGGAGATTAGTAATCGAAACGATAACTCCATCCTTATGGCGTTGACTAAGGGGATCGACCCCGATTCTGTATTTGGCAATTGGCTAGCTGGAAAACCACCTGCATCATTGGACCGTTTCCATGCCAAAGCAGCTCAATTCCTGAGACGGGAAGACGCGAAACAGTCTAGGAAGCAAACTGACGCAGGACCAAATGCGGAAGGGATCCAAAGCAATGTAGCGATCAAACAGTCCGGTGAAAGCTCCGGAAAAGTTCGGTTGTACATTAAAAATAAACAAGCTCGGCGAAGAGAGAGCGTGGATCAAACTAAAAAACAAGATCAAAATCGTGGCCCGCAGTGCAAGAATCCAATGTTTGACAGTTACACTCCTCTGAATACATCACTAGAGGACCTGTACTTACAAACCTGTGGCACAATTCAATATCAAAAACCTACACCAAAACCGTCGTCAGAGAAACAAATCTTGACGGGAAAGTTTTGCAGGTTCAATGAAAGCTACGGGCACAATGCGAACGAGTGTCGTCACTTGTAGGATCTTGTTGAAAAACTGATAAGAGAAATGAAGCTGGAACAGTTTGTGCGGACGCCGCAGCCCAGAGAAGCGGGACTATCAAATCCAAACAATGGACCCAATCGATCGAGATAGGAGGACTCGACTTGTCCCCGTGGCAGATTGGTGATAAGCGCCATCAGTGGCGGACCTACTTACTTAGGAGCCTGGAACGACGAAGATCCTCGTCACTGTCATACATGACTGGCTCCTTCAGTCTATGAATACTTTGCAGTTTCCTTTACATTCTGAAATTTGAATTTGTAATAAGGCACTGACTTTGCCATATTTTCTTATTTCAGCAATAAAATACTATCTCTTCGAGCTAGAGCTGTGGTTCACCGAATACAACGTTCAACAATCACAACACACGAAGAGCTAAGTTCCATCAAACAATGGAATTTATTCAAATAGCGAGTGACTGTGATACGACCGGCCACTCACTAAGTGAAACCCCAGCTCGGGGGCAAGCCATCACATCGAAGGCTGAATTGGACCAACACACGATAGTCCATTCAGCAATTCATTCCCGGAGCGCGAACGGACTCCAACTTCCCAGAGCGTGAATTGGAGTATAAACATTCAATAGCTCGTTCCCGGAGCGTGAACGGACTCCAACTTCCCAGAGCGTGAATTGGAGTATAAACATTCAACAATTCATTCCCATAGTGCGAACGGACTCCAACTTCCCAGAGTGTGAATTGGAGTATAAACATCCAATAAATCGTTCCCAGAGTGCGAACGGACTCCAAATACCCAGAGTGTGAATTGGAGTATAAACATCCAATAAATCGTTCCCAGAGTGCGAACGGACTCCAAATTCCCAAAGTGTGAATTGGAATATAAACATCCAATAAATCATTCCCAGAGTGCGAACGGACTCCAACTTCCCAGAGTGTGAATTGGAGTATAAACATCAAATCCATCGTTCCCAGAGCGTGAACGAATTCCTAAAAAGCCCAAATAGGTGTGACTGACCATCTATCGGCTGACTCCAAGTTCCCAAAGCATGAATTGGAGTATAAACATAAGTTACAGGTTCCCGGAGCGCGAACCGAAGCATCCGTGCTAACTCCATGTTCCCAAAGCATGAATTGGAGTATAAACATAAGTTACAGGTTCCCGGAGCGTGAACTGAAGCATCCATGCTAACTCCAAGTTCCCAAAGCATGAATTGGAGTATAAACATAAATTACAGGTTCCCGTAGCGCGAACCAAAATGCAAATGCTAGCTCCAAGTTCCCAGAGCGTGAAGCGGAGTACAAACATTAATTCCAATTTCCCAGAGCGCGAGCCATGTTACAAACATCGGTAGCTCTCGAATTCCCGAAGTGCGAACCTGATTATCGATCTCAAATTATCCTAAGTCCACAAAATGTGGACGTGTGCTTAAGATTTGCAACAAGTGCGATCAACCACCAAAAATACAAGTGCTGTTCCCCAAAACTAGGGGGCAAGAAAGCTAAATGTTAATCACTAACCGAAGTGATACAATGTCCGAAGTTCAACTTATTCATCGATCACCACTTGTGACCAAGATTTCCAGGCTTGGCAAATGAAACGTACCCTACTTGACGGTAAAAAACGTCACGAGTACACCAGACTAAAAGCTAAACACTGCAAATACTTAAGCGCAAATGAAATGAGAATTGAAACAAAGAAACTAAATTTTATTTCAACTAACAGGAGACAAGAACTTACATGCAAAAAAGTTCTTCCAAAAAAAAAGAATCCCTACTAGCAGGGGCCAAACTTGCATCTATACACGGCCTACTAACAAAAAACGAAAACAAGTTCCTATCTACCAAAAAATCTATTTGGGAGGCCGATCTATTTCTTCTTTTTTGGCTTCCTTATCAGCGGTTCGTCATCAGAATCACTAGGAATAGAAATCCTTCGTTTGGATGGCCTCCTCTCCGGAGGCTGCTCTTCGGCCGGGGGCATAATGTCCACGTCCTCCTTAGAACTTGAACTTAGATGAAGGCTCCCTGCCGGAGGAGTAGGAGGGACCGGACCCGCGATGGAAGATGGGATAGTGCCACCTGACGTTGTTGTCCTTAAAGGCATTGGGCTATGCGCCACCGTACTGCCGCCAACACTACTACCTTGCCCCACAGCTTCTAGTTCTACATGAATCTTGGCTAAGATCTCTTCATCACGAATCGTTTGGGCTTGGCTGGGGGCATCCGCAATCTGCATTGAAGAGCTAAAGGTTGGCGGGAGGTCACTAATAATAAATGGCAAGTCTGTAAAAGGGTCACCCTGTTGGCCAAGCAGCTCACTCACCATTTGTTCGTCGAGAGATAAGGATCTCCCCTGCGCCATCTCAGTAGACACTGCCGTCGTCACGATAGTCATTTCGGTGGTGATGGCCTTTTGCCCTTGAATAGACTGTTGAGCCGAAGGTGCCGGAGTAGTCTCGGTTGCTAAGCAAAGATAAGAAGAAGTTATTAGCAACTACTTCCGAACAAACTCTCTATTTGGAAAACACTTGAGATAAGTTCGGAATACCTTCCCAGTATGGCTTGCGGACGACTGAGCGGCCTCAGAAGCGTGCTCCCGAATGGGAGATAACCGCGATTGTTCTGGGTCATAAGCAGGAACAGATTGTGAAACAACCACAGATACAGGCTCTAACGGAGGTGGAGCGTTGAATTCAAAAACAGTAGAATGATGCTCAACACCTGATCCCTCTCCAACCTCCAGAGATCGGCCACCAATCATTTCCTTCTCATGAGCAATAATAGCGTCATGGAGAATCTTCTTCTCATCATCTATTAGCAACCGGTTTTCGAGTTCGAATCGGTCGACCAATTCACACGGATGAGCTTCTTCTTCTTCCTCAACCAATCAACCCCAAGCGCTGCGGAGGTGTACCGGATAATCTTGGAGCCAGGCCAAATTTCTGTGTCTCAACACATTGGCATTGTAATTGATGAGCAAATCTTCAATATCTGCCTCCAGCCTGGCCTCCGCTTGTTGTACTTTCTCCTCAACCTCCGTCTCGACCGCCTGGGCCTTGGCTACTACCGCAACCCGTTCAGTCTGGAGAATCACGGCTTCTTCACACGCCTCCTGGGCTGCGGTATTCGCATCATCCCTATCCTTGGCGATTTCGACAAATTTGGAATTAAGCTCATTTAACTCCTTCAGGGCTGCATCCCTTTCGGCAGTGACCAGGGTGTTACGATGGCCCATATCCTCTACCGTGGCATAATGCTCACGTTTCATCCTATCCATCGTTGCTTGGGCTTCGTCGGCTTTTTTGATAGCCTCCATTTCAGATTTCAGAGAAGATTCAGCCTCAGTGTTTAGCACCCCAATAATACGGCTCTTTTGAGCTAGCTCGGCCTGCAATCTCTCGATGATGGCCCCACACTCAAAGGCCTATGCCGATGCTTTGTCAGCTGCTTTCGACCACGCTTTGTACTGAGCGTAAAAATCATGTACGTAATCATGTACCAATTGCTCAGCTTCCTCCGGGATTTTCTTTAAATGTGGAGGAAAGATATAGTTGTCGAAGCAGATGTTTGGGAAATCTCTTTTCAGCTGAGCAAGCCTGATTGCTCCTTCCCCTGAAATTTCCACGGGGGGCTGTTCTGTAACGACAGCAGTCATCGTTTCGCTCCTAGAATGGCGGGATTCATGCCTAGAAGATTGAGGGGCAGACATGTGGTGTGAAGATTCAGAGGGACGAGAGACATGAGCAGCAGGTTGAATGGGATCTCTGGGAGGAGGAGGAGTACGCGATCGAGATCGACGCTTATAACCTCTGTCTGTATCATATCTCTCCTAACTAGAATACCCAGTGCGTCCCTGGTCATAATCTCTGTCTCCTTCTCGCCTGCGTGAATCATGATATGAAGACTTGCGGACATGTCGAAGACTCCCTAACATCGAACCTCGCCTAGACATAGTATCTGCAGAGCAAAACAAAATATAATTAATCACTCTTCGGTACAGGTGGTTTATAGTCAAAGGTTATGCAGTGTTGTGAAATATGAATGAATGTGCAACCCCCCGACCAACCGGATGTGTCTGCCACACCAGTGGGAAAAGACTCGCTCAAAACTAGAGTTTCTGAAAGCTCTTCCAATCTGGCATCGTGCTGCAGGGACACATCGTCCGGAATTGGAATATCGGCGAGCCCTTCATAAAGATTTTCGGTTCTCGGAGGAGACATTTCCGAAATTCTAACTCCGGGAGAGGATCGGGCCGTGACAACCGATTTCCATCTCCCCTTCTTAGTTGACGTAACGGCGGCTGCCTTGCCTTTTATCTGCTCCACGACATCCTGAAATACATTCGTAGGCTCGGTCAGCGGCTCATCATCGGTATGGGTTCTTTCAGAATCAGCCTCCTCAGCTATAATGACTTTGGCTTCTTGTGCTGGACTCGTTTTTTCGAGACAATCCTTAGTGCCCCGTCAAACTGTATGCTCTGCCCTCGTTCAATCAACCCGTAAGTCCGGAGATTCCTATTGGTCAAAAGCGACTCGATATCCCTATCTTCACTCGGGACTCCCCGGAGTATTCTTACTACCTCCCTAAATCGTTCACCTTCAGGTCGCTGAATCGTTGCTGTAAAAAGGAAAAAAATATAAGTTTCACTTAGACCGCAATTGTCTTAGTAATTACTTGATAACTCATCTACACTCACGTCTGAATAACCATCGCCGGGCAAACCCCGGAGGACACCTGACATAGAACCATTCCATCCTGTAATAGCTCAACCTGGTCCAGGATCCAGTGACCACTTGGCAGTTCCTCACCGCTTCCAGAAATGTGAAGGATGGGTAATCACCTCGAGTTTTGAAATTAAATAGATATCTGATTTCGGTTGGGATCGGTGGTCTATGAAGGTACTCCATGAAGACAATGAATAAACTATTCACGGAGGCATATCCGTTCGGGTGTAGTTGAGATGGAGCGATCCTCAAAAAGGACAACACTTCCCTTATGTACTCGTTGAACGGAGGAAGCGTCCCAGCCGCGCACGCGTGGCGATTAAATGCTGTATATCCCTCCGGCGGGTTGTGTGGTCTATCATTCGGCCCCGATAATAACACATCATCCAGTGACAGGCCGTGCCTTAAGCATATTCTCCCCAACATATCTTCAGAAATATTGGATTGAATGGAATCCGACGGATTGGCAATGAAAGACGCATTGGGAAGTTCGTCCGGGGCCGGACCAATGATCTCAGGTTCAATATCTGGAACCTCTAGTCTCGGAGCAGCTATGCTTTGAACCTCCTGCTGTTGCGAACTTGAAGGTTCCATGACTAGCTAAATCATGAGAAACCATCGTTAGACGACAAAGGACCCGTGCGTTCCCCAGTGTAAAGTGTATAAATGTATGTTGTACAGTGCCATGCATTACTTGAATAAGTGTCACAGAGTTAAAGGAAATATGCAAACGACAAAGCTAACTTCCCCAGTCATAATGACCGTCATCGTTGACCGTCATCACTAAACCGTTTGTATGATGGAATTTTATTTGGATAGAAGTTGTTATGGTTCCATCGACGAGCTTTGAAAGGTGGTCAAGTATGCAGTGTGATTATCAAGTCCAAATATGCAAGGATGAAGCTCGTCGGAATTATGCTCAGAAGATGTCAAACTTTGGTATCCATCATAGAGGGTTCGAACCGATCACAAGGAACTCATTCGAACCCATCCTAACGTCATTTCGAATCGATGCAGAAAGGCGCACTTCGAATCGATGCAGAAAGGCGCGCCTCGAATCGATGCAGAAAGGCGCGTTTTGAATCGATGATCAGGTGTCAAGTTCGAATCGATCAATGAAGGATGACTTCGAAACGATCCTTGGTTAACTGGTTCAAACCGATAAGGAAACCCTCAACTTAACGTTAACCACGTTCGAATCGATACCCTCCGTATCGATGCAAAATTGAGAACTTCGAACCGATAGCTGATGGATTCGAATCCATCGATTTGAATGGACCCATCAAAGATGGTCAATCGGTGCAAACTGCGACTACCCCATAAGGTCATCCCAGGGATCGATACGAACTCCAAGAAAAAAAATGATGCCGCCATCATCGATTCGAACACAAGTCCATGAATCGATTCGAAGCTTCCCCAAACCATATCTGGTTTTTCCAATCACCAGAGTGGCCATTCGATGAAGAAGAGGCGGGTTCGAAATAGCTTTGTTGTTTGGATTCGAGGCTAATTACCTAGTTTAAGTGATGGATTCAAGGAATTAAAGGCTTGGATCTTGAATGGTTCGAATACATGACACAGTGCCTTCTTCTCTGAGGCTTCGAGACAAGGCGAAACACAGTAAAAGCAAGGCGAGAGTAAAAAGTGAAAAGTGAAAAAGTGGCAAGCCCACTGCTATTTATATGGAGCTTTGAGGGCGACCGAGACGATTCCCCTTCCGGTAAATGTGACCGGTCGCAACCAGTCAAGGCGTGGATTGTTTCGAAATCTCCATTCGAAACCATTTGCCTAATGCCTTGTGGGTTCGAAGTTAACCCCATATGTCATCGATACGAAGCACACGGCAAAACATCAAGTCGCACCGATGCGAAGCAAACAATGGGCACATCAATTCGAAGCCCCTGGTCACAACTCCATCTGCAACCTACCGATACGAATGATGATTTCGTATCCACCATTTCCTATCGATACGAACTACTATTTCGTAACCGTCCTCTCACATCGGTTCGAATGTCAGTTTCGTGCCCATCATAACACGAGTGTACTCCACCCATACGAATGTAGATTTTGAACCCATCAGTGCTCCAACACATCGGTTCGAAGTATTACATTCACACAACCCAAAGTCAATTCCTTCGACCTTCTATATCGATTCAGGAGAGGATCGATACGAAGGGACTTTTCAAAACAACCATCATGCGTTGTCTCAACTTAAATTTTCAAATCGGTTCAGGAAAGAATCGATAAGAAATTCAATAGCAAACCAAACTGACAACGACTCGTGGAAGCACGACGTTAACAAGGGTCAAACTAACATATGTGCGTATATGTCGAACTAACATTCGACTTTAAACGTTTACAGGGATCGAATATTCATCTTGTTACAAATGCAACAGCCAACGGCTAAGCACCATCATACAATAGTCAACCATATCAACGCAAGGTTACAGCAATACTGGGTACGAGTCTCAACAAAAAAGAGAACAATGGTTGTTCGGAGAGAAATTGCAGCTATTCAAAGCACGTTATGTTCCCACAGGACGTACTTCGGGGGGCAAAATGTTATCCCGCTTTTGGCAAAGCCGCGGTACCAAAAGGTCGATCGAAAGCGAAGAATAGTTCGTATCAGAAGTTGGTCATACTCTGTTTCGCTATGGATATCGCTGAATTTTGTCTGAGCCCGGATTGTGCCACAATTGATGGGACACGACAAGAAAGATCATAAAAGTCGGCATCTCAAATTTCGAGTCAATCCGAGTTCATACGCTCAAGTTATGATCGATTCAACCTGAAGGCAAAGACACTGGTTTCGAACCCATCATGGTAGGTGTCTTCGAATCCATCATCCAACACCATTCGAACTGATCACCTTCGAACCGATGGACTTCGAACCCATCGAAATGCCTCGGTTCGACTCCATCAGCTTCGAATCCATCTAGTTCGTGCCGGTAGGCCATACGTCCATGGAGGGGTTGCAAAGCTCATATCCATCCAAAGAATCCTTGTTTGAATCCACTAAGCATCAGCTGTTCAAACCCATTATTGGAGCCTTGTTCGAACCCATCTGTGAAGCTTCATTCGAATCCACTGGGTCAACTAGCCACGATGACGTGTCATCCATCGGTTCGAATGCGTCGAGATACATGGAGTCGAAGCGGTCAACTCGGAGTGAAGACCGGATCGGTTCGAAGTTTGCGCTCCACGTCACCACGAGGGCGCGTGCCACCATCGGTTCGAAACCATCGGTTCGAATGGATGGTTTCGAGCCAAACAGCCCCACAATGAACCACATCTCGAATCCATCGTATCTCTCAATTCACTGATCCAAATGCCACGAAATTTTCACAGAAGCTTGCATTCATGTTGAAGAATGTCCACACCAAATTTCACCCCGATTGGATGAATTCTTGGTCGTTTCGAATGGAGTTCGAACCGATGCCGAAGTGGGCCCAAATTTCCTGAGGCTGGACGTGTGGGCCCCCTCACGTGCCAGAAGTGGTCTCCCGAGTTTTCAGCGAAATATCAGCAACCTACGCCTATAAATAGAGCCCTAGAGCCAACAGAAAATGGGTCTTTCGACTCTCAAGCGCCCAGACTTTGCCGGATTGAGATCTTCATCATCCTACATCGTATACTAGCTGTTGATTTCGAATTTTCAGTTGTAACCTGCTGTTGCTTGCTGTAATCGCTTGTAAACGTTGAAAGGGAATCAATAAAATTGCTAAAACTTCACAGTGGGCGTAGGTAACGTGCCGAACCACTATAAATCGCTTGCCTTTGTCTTTATTCTACCATTGCTTGGAGTTTTTGTTAGATAGTATTCATATTCAGTTCGTACTCTTGATTGTTATCTCTTCAACGACTCCCGAAGAGTGTTGTGACCAATTTTAGTATAAACAAACATTAATTTTAATCATAGCGTCATTGGGCCTTCCTTGTCACCCCATATTAATCACACCTCATTTGGACCAATATTTGTGGATCGGTACCGATCTTACATACTGACCCCTAACTTGTTTCTAAAGCTAAATCACCATTCGATCGGCATTTCAACCATTACAACATCAAACAATCCTACATACATTATTTACAAGTAATAACAATAACCATATATCCAAATATATTCATTTATAATAATTTAGGTCTAAGATTTAAGGTCAAGTATCCATAAGAACACATTTTTACAAATCAAATCAAAATCATCTAAATTTCACATATATTGTTATTTATAGTCTAAATTATTTTTAGAGATTTTTATATAAATTTTAAAATGTCGTTTAAGGTGTATAATGACATAATTGTAAGTGAGAGAACTAATCACTTACCTAAACCTAAATTAATCCAAGAATGCTCCAAATTCGATAATGAATCACCAATCCAAGATGCCTCCATAAGCAAATCCTCTAATCCGAGAGCAATTCTCATTAATCTCCATCTAACAATGAAATTATATTAATTAAAGTAAAGGTTGGGGTAGTTTTAGGTTAAGTGATCAATAATGGTGGTTTCTCTTTTCTTTTGTGAAGAAATGAAATAAGAAGGAGAAACCCCCATCAGCCCCAGTTAATGCCAAACCCAAAATAGGCCTTGGGCTCATCGATTAGCCCGCTATTCAAAATAAATCCAAACTTCAAACATCCATATCTCCTAGTCAGTAAGTCCATTTTCTTCATATGCCACTTTTTAGAAAGGTGAAACACTATCCTGATCTAATGGAATTAGTCTCATCCCCTGATTCGACTTCTATCAAAAGTTATAGGCTTTTAAGGATTTTTAGTGTAGAAACTATTCAGCAAAAATGCCAATGATGGAAATGCCTCTAGTAGTCATTTCCTAAAGTTCCAGGGCCATACGACCTCATATGAAAATAATAATAATATTTACGATCCTCCGATGGATAAAATACAGGTCATTACACTCTCCCCCTTTAGGAATTTCAAGCTTGAAATTCCATAAACAAGTCAATAGGGTCATCCCCATATCGATAAGAATCATATACAAGCATAAGCAACCATCACACATTAAACATGCATATATAGCAACAAATGAAAATGAAAATGTCTAAGTCAGTCCTAACATTCATGATACTACAATGCAATATATACTTCATGATATCATAAGTGAAAGTAAAAGGATAAGTAAGAAGTCTCACCAACTAAAGAGCTCTGGATAAGCCGTCCTCATGCTCTCCTTTCCATGCTCAACCGCCTTCGTTTTCACTTCAATGAACCTTCATCAACTTCAAAACCTTCCTCTTAAGCTGCTTTATATAACATCCGATTGTACAAATAGGCCTACGAGGTCTCGAAGCCTTTGGTTCGGTCTCAATATCATCCAGCTGATTAGGTGTGATGGTTACGCCCGAGTCATGCACAAATTTAAGCAAGTAAGAAACGTGAAACACAATGTGCACTCCATCATTCTTTTGGTAAGTCGACTCTATAAGTAATGTTCCAAGTCCTCTTTAGTATTGGAAAAGGACCGAATGACATTTTTCAATAGAGAGTTTTTGAAAAATACCAAATCGTCGATAGAGAACTCCAAATCTCTAAGTCTCTTATCAGCGTAGATCTTTTGTCTTTTTTTGAGAAGCTTTAATTCATTGTAGAATAATCTTTATCTTATCTAAAGTTTTTCTAATCATATATGGCCCAAGTATCAACTTTTCGCTTGCTTCCCGCCACCAAGAAGGAGCATTGCACGATCGGCCAAATAATGCTTTGAATGGTGCTATACTGATGCTGGACTGATAAATATTATTGTGCATGAATTCAATAAGATGTAAGTGATCATCCCATGAGCCTCTAAAGTCGAGTATACGTTCTCGTAAGAGATCCTCTAAGATATAATTCACTCTCTCAATTTGGCCATCAGTTTGAGGGTGATAAACTATGCCGAGGTGCAGCTTCATCCCTAACCCTCTTGTAAGCTCTACCAAAACTCACTAGTGAACACGGGTCTTGGTTACTCATAATGCTCTTCGACACGTCATGGAATTTTTCTATCCAACTCACATATAATTCATCTAGTTCGGTTGTCGTTCTACTTGACTTTGTAGGTATAAATCTGACACTCTTGGTCAATCGATCAACTATATCCCAAATATTGTTGAACCCTACTCGAGTCCATGGTAGTTCGTCGATGAAACTCATCGATACTTGTCCCTATTTCCACTTAGGAACTTCTAGCGGTTGCATCAAATCGCTAGGATTTTTCTACTCTTTCTTAACTAGTGGCGGTCCGTGCTCTTCGAGATGAATGTCCCAGTCTTTCTTCATTCCTTCCCAATAAAAGGTATACCTCATATCATGGTACATCTTATTACCATGGGGATGTATAGTCAATCACAAATGATGGCACTCTCATAGCACCTCATTCCTTAATCCATTGACATCAGGAATAAACAATCTCTCATCTTTATGGATCTAATCATTTTTGTTGAGTCTATATTGCCTCATATCTTCAAACTCTACTCCAACTTCAATCTTAGCAATGATCTCAGCTAACTGGCATTGCACTTGTGATTAGTACCAATCCGCTCAACCAGAGTAGGCTTGATAGTCAAACTCATCAATATCTCTGGCTCTAGCTCGCATCTAGATTGAAAATCATAACCAACAATATACTCTAACTACGTCCACTCTAGGAACATAGCTCACAAGCTGGCATGTCTTCTACTTAAGGCATTAACAACTACATTACCTTTTCCCGCTGTATATGCAATATCAAATTCATAAGAGGCTAAGTACTCTAACCATCTCTACTGGCGAAGGTGAAAATCCTTCTATGAAGAGAGGTACTTTAATGATTTATGGTTGGTGAATAGCTCGAACCTTTCTCCTAAAAGATAGTGCCTACAAATCTTTAGCGCAAAAATAATCGCTACTAACTCTAAGTCATAGGTCGAGTATTTCCTCTCATGTGGCTTCAGCTGCTGATTAGCATATGCAACAACATTGACTCTCTGCATCGACATCTTACCCAAACCGGTACCATAAGCATCATTATATACCATAATCTCTTCATTCCCACTCGGAATGGCCAATACTGGGGCACTCATCAAATTTTCCTACAGGCTAACCACATCCCGTATCCCAAGTAAAAGTCTAATCCTTCTTCAAAAAATGAGTCAAGCTACCTTAGAGAAGTCCTGGATAAATCATCTACAATATCCAGTTAACAAAGAACTTCTCACATCTATAGCGTTTTTGGGTCTAGTCCAATCTTAGGCTGCTGTGACTTTTGTAGGATCCATGGCAATGCCCTACTCAGAAACAACATGACCTAGGAATTGCACTTCCCTTCTCTAGAAGTGACACATAGAAATCTTTGCTTTCAGTCAGTGCTCTCTCAACACCTCAAGCACGATCCTTAAATGCATCTTGTTTTCCTATACCATCCATGAATAGACGAGAATATCATCAATGAACACAAGCAAAATTCATTTATCTGTCCACTGAAAATAGGTTTATGAGGTCAATAAAGTATGCCAACACATTGGTTGGCCCGAACAGCATGACCAACCACTCATAGAAACCAAACGGTGTAAGAAATGTAGTAATCGACACCCTCTCCTTCGTTACTCTCTGTTAGTGAAATCCCATCACAAGATCTAACTGAGAAAATACTTTAGCACCACGAAGCTGATCGAACAAGTCATCAGTATGTAGGATTAGGTACTTATTCTTCTTCGTTTCTTTATTCAGCTCATGATAGTCAACAAAAAATCTAAGGAACCATCCACCTTCGTGGCAAAGACTACAGGGGCTCCACACTCAAATATACTCCTTGCGAATGAACCCTCATCATAATAGGTCATTCACTGCCCCTCGTGCTGTCATTACCCTCTAGGTGTGATCCTCCTCAATAGTAATACTATTAACCTAGCATCCTTCTTCAGATCGATATATAACTCGATCTCTCTATGTGGCAGAAGTTCAGTTACCTCCTCGAATATGTCCAGACACTCCTTGGAAATTGGTACAGTCGACAACTTATCATACGGTATCGAACGAATATAGAAAGCTTACCATCACCTCATCATCTAGTAGGCATCCCAACACTATCTTATGCCCATCGTCCATCCATGTCATCACTAACAACCTCTCGCAATCCAGCACTATTCCATATCTATGAAGCCAGTCCATCCCCATTATAATACCAAACCTCACAAATGCCAAAACAAGGCAATCACAAGCAAAAGAACGTCCATGACTTGGTAATACCAAACCATGACAAACCATACATAGGCTAGTGGTGCCCTCGATAGAATTCATCACAATCAAAGTTCCGTCAACAATTTTGGGTCCTAATCCTAACTTATAAACCAAGTCACTAGACATAAAGGAATTTGAATCCCTGGTATCAAATAAAACACACATATAAACATCGTATATGGAAAACATATTTTGAATAACGATGCCCTTTTCCTTCTCTTTAGGCGATGGAGCATTTGACGAAGTTGGAACATCATTAATAGCATACGCTTTCACCGCTTACTTCTACTTAGGTATTTCGACTCAGTCTCTCTTGAAATGCCCAAACCTGTTACAGACGAAACACTTATTTCCCTCGGCTTTACAGTCTCTACTAAAATGAACCTTTTCCAACCCGTTATAGCAAATCGGTCCGTGCTTGACTTTCTTCTTTTGACCATCTTTGCTCTGAAACTACGTCCTCTTGTTGTTGTTCCATTTTTTCCTGCCTTGCCCACCCAATTGTGGCCAGGGCTCTTCTTTAGGAATGATAGCTTTTGGTTTCAGATATAGACTCTTGTGCCTTAAGGCCTTGTCGACTAACATCTTGAAAGTTTCATCAATGTGACTTACGAGCTTCTCTCCTAGGTAGTCATCCAAGCCAATGAGGAACTTCTTGTACATTTTCAAAGGAGTGTCGATTAAAAGACATTATATATTTCAACATGGCATCAAACTCAACAATATACCCAAAGATAGTCATATTTCCTTGCTTTAGATCCACAAAATTATGGAATAAGGCCAACTTTTGAGCTGCTGGTATAAATTTCTCCTCAAAATGGGCCTTGAACTAATCCCAAGTAAACCGATCTTCGGTTACAGCAACTCCTATGGCCTTCTACCTGTTCATTGCCCTTCCCTAAAGTTGACGCGATGCCAACCTCTTCTTCGTAGCATCATTAGTTCAAGGTCATCGAATATCTGCTCATAAGCATTGAGCCAATCCTAAAATTCCATTGCCGACTCTATTCTAAGAAATGGTCCACCTCTAAGACTAGCAAAGTCCTTGTTCGGCTCAGCAAAATCAGCTCTGGGAGCTTACACAGAAGAACCACCATCAATAACTATATTAGGAGTAGCAGCTTAGGATTCTGCATCTTATACGCCATCATGGTGTTAAAACATCTCTTGAAAATCGGGGTTAACAGCCCCCGAGTCCACTCCTTCTTTGACTCCAGAGGCAAATTTCCTAGTAGTATTACTTGTTTAATGGCTCATCCTTCAATCCGTAATAAGGATGATCGGTCTCTCTATAAGAAACCTTACTTAAGTAGTACTCGTATGTGCAATGCGACTTATATACATATACTACTATATAGTTTGAAAACCAAAATACATAACAGTGCGCGCTCTATTATATACACAATCTCATTCTAGTTTAGGGTGAGAACTCCTACCCTATCTCTACTGGATTATGGTATCAGTTAGGTTAAACAACACAACCTAAGCTTTGGTACCAAATGTTATGGCAGCCCAACACTGTTGACACTTGATAATGTGATAATCAGCGCTATAGCAGTGCGCAGCCAATGCAGAGCGAACATCAATGGTTGTAAAGTAAATAAATAGTCACATTACAAAACCTGTTATGTATATCACAATGCATCAGATAAAATATAATAGTAAACAACTCAGACATAAAACTGGCGAGACAATAAATAACTGAATGAACCACAAAATTAGAGTGCATAGATCCATACATTATACAACATAAGTGATTGAGTTATACATCCAATAATAACCTATAAATAAACTATCTCTAGATAGTTAAAAGCACTAGTAAGCTCCATAGTGCTGCATCGCGGAATGACAAGAAATAACAGATACATATAGTAATACGAGAGTATAACCTCCTACTCGTCACCTGTCCAGCTACATGAGCCCACTAGAGTTGATATCTCTAATCTACTCATTTAAGAGTACCAAAAATAATAGGAAGCAAAGCATAAAATCCCAAGTCAGACAAAAGTCTAGTGTGAGCCGTAGAAAATCTTAAATACTATAAAGTCAATATACTAGGACAGATGGTATGGAAAATCATACTTGATTTGTCTTTGCATCCATAGAGTTAGCATATACGCAAGATATACACTACTCTATCATAATCATCATAGGTGTACTATGCACCAAAGAACTAAGGTGTCTAAATATCTATAAAGATAATATATACATCGTGTGACATCCCTAATGTGATAAACAACTAAGAAAACATAGCATCTATCATGCATCTTTACATTCACCCACATAATGAATTGGATATATGATACTCGTATGACCTCATTACATAGTCAAGGATTACGCAACGTCTTGGTTTCTTTATACTTAAATCCATGCCACTCGGTAGGCCAGGAATTAGATTGCCATCGCACTCAGTCCAGGGTAAACAAATCGAAACATTATGTGATCTTGGGTACATTGCACTTCTAAGTGAGCATCCTCACATACACCTGTTTTACGAGTACACTTTAAAACCTACAAACATCAATGATCCCTTTGCATATGTCATCCATAGAAGAGCTCATCCTCATCCAAGAACTATCCTTACAACTTCTTTTTGAAGTCATCGCGGTTGAGAACTATTATAGACAGTTATCGCTGGTCATAGAATATCATTGTTCATCCCTTAACCTTCCTCCAACTATTCCTTCAATCTGACTTATCGTCGTCTACTCTACATCTCCTAGTATAGCTATCCATCATAAAATCCATCACTTCATTTCACTGAATCATCATCGTCGAGTCATCAGTCGTTGTCGTCTAAAATCATTGAAAAAGTCGTCGAAAAACTCAAATTAGAATTTTCCTAGGTTCTGACCCAAAGCAAAGCCCAAGAATTCCTAGGTTTGGCTCGAAGAAAACCTTGGCCTGAAGTTGTGCCCGAGTAATTATAGAAAATGCCTAAAGCACACCCAAGGATCGTACCGATCCCCAACTTAGCTCATTTATTTTCTCTTACCTTCACTGATCTGAGTATTCCTTAGGTCACGCCCGAAGATTTTTCCTTGCTAGCCCGAAGCATGCCCAGGGCCCTGACTTAACTCAATTTTTCCCTTTTGTCTTCACCGATATGAGAGTGCCTTAAGTCAAGCCTGAGATATTTCCTTCTTGCCCCGAATGATACCCTATACTGATACATGTTCACAAATTTGATCTTCCCAAAGCCATAACTCGACCAAATGAACTCCAAACAACTTAAATTTAAAATGTAGCTTTAGGGGATCCTTCTTGACTAACCATATGGATCACATGTCATTTGGACAATGTGACCTTTATGGGTCATGACCGATCCATCTTTAATCGGTGATAACTCAAGAAATCCAACTCCAAACAACTTGAAATTTGCCCATATCGATCGCACCTTATTTGCACTAATATTTATGGATTGGTATCGATCCCTAACTTGTTTCTAAAGTTAAATCGTTGTTCAATCAGTGTTTTCAACCAATTAAGCATCAAACAATCATAAATACATCATACACAAGCAATAACGATAGCCATATATCCAAATATAATCATTTATAATAATTTAAGTCTAAGATTGAAGGTCAATTACCCATAAGAACAAATTTGTACAAATCAAGTCCAAATTGTCCAAATTTAACATATATCATCAATTATAGTTTAAAACATTTTTAGAGATTTTTATATAATATGTCGTTTAAGTTGTATAATGATTGAATTAGTAAGTGAGAGAACTAATCACTCACTTAAACCCAAATCGATCTAAAAATGTTCCAAACTTGAAAATGAATGACCAATCCATGATGCCTCCACTAGCAAATCCTCTAATCCAAGAGCAAATGTCACTAACTCCCTTTAATGACAAAACTAGACTAACCAAATGTGACGACCCAAAATTTTGGACATTTGAAATTGGAATATTTAATTAATTTTAAATATTTAAAAGTTAGTTTCTAACTTGAATTTCAAATGCCACCATCTATTGAGTAATTTAACTATTTAATTAAATAATTAGAAATCAGGTAAAAGGTTGAATCTAAAATTTTAAGCTTGTTAAAAATAATTTAAAGGCTTGTAAAATTTATATTGATAATACTGAAGATAATAAATGAGTTAAAATTTAATTTAACGAAGTTTTGTTCAGTTTTGAAAATATATCGTTTAAATCGATATTTATAAATTGCCTTCCAGGGCACTGTCTCGGAATTCGACGGAACCGTTCCATTGGATCTGTAATAGTGTATTATTAACGGATTTCGATTTTCGTAGTATTTGGAGTGATCGTTCGGTTGTACGATAAATAAATGCGCTAAAATTTATATCGAAATTCAATATACAATAACTAGTCCAAAAAGCTATCTTCTCCATATGATCGAATTAGGCCTCAAAACCTTTTCTATCACGTTCGGAATAGGGGTTTAACATTATAAACGCCTAGCGGCATGCCTAGATAGGAAATCGAGATTGTGAGTTGCGATAATCAAGACGATTTAAATTTGAGTATAAATAATATAATTAAAATGTTGTTGCAAGCAAAGACACGTTGAGAAATCTAAAGCATGTGTCCCCTCAAAAAGATAAGCAATCAACACGTTTCAATCTTGTTTCATCTTCTCGTTTAAAAAAAAAAGAAACATACGCATCAAAACTTCAAAATAAAAGAAATGGCTGAAACCTGGGAGAGATTGAAATCATCTCAGTTTAAAAAAAATAACAACAAATCCATGGCCGCCTCAATCAAATCAGATCATTGGCAAGTTTAAAAATTAAATCTCATCGTCCTCAATCGTTCATATGAAAAGTGGAGGGTAGGAAATCAAATCGATTTTGTACAATCACATTGTTCGGTCGAATCCGAGGAAAAGGGCTTGGAGCTCGGCTAAGCACGAGAGGTTAGGATGGTTCAACGTAGGCTAGGCGACAGGTGAAGTCGCGAGCGTGCGATGGAGATAGTTCGACGAAGATGGTGGCTCCTTCGAGCCCTAACGCAGTGAAGTTTCATATTTCCTCGATCTGAAGGAGGCGCGCCTGGTGATGTCGTGCTGAGAGCTTGGAGGATTTCGTTCGACATGGCGGTGCAAAGGGGAAATCGATGTCGGCAATATCATGGAGGTAATGTGCGAAGCCGTGAGTGTCTGGATTCGTCTTATTACAGTAAGGTATAACCTATTTAATTAATTCTGTGTATATATAAATTTATTATTTTTCGCATAAAGATTTGATTTAAATTTAAATTTAAAACATATATATGACACAAAGATTTTTACAGGAGTTTTAAAAATGTTTTGATTCAAAAAAAATAAAAATAAAGTGGTAACAGTAAAGTAAACGCTTGTTTTTGAGGTTTACTGGATATATATATATATATTTGTGTGTGTGTGTGTGTGTGCAGTTTAGAAATGAAATCTCCCAGTTTATTTTAATAATGTATATTAGTGATTTATGTGGTTAATAAACTTATTTAAATTATTTAGTTACTAAAAGATATTGTAAAGGAAAAATTGGTTTAAACTAAATTATTAGTTGATTAATTTATTAAATGGTAATTAATTGTTCGCTCAATTAAAATATTGATAAATTGTATAACTATTTATACAAGGTTAAAATATGAAAGGAAGCAAGTCAGATGGAAATGGGTTGCAAACAAAATCAAAGGTGAGTTAATCTCACTCATTCGAATAACCATTTAAATTTAAATAGTTAAATTCAAATTATTGGATTGATTGCTTGAATTGGTGTTTATTCATCAGTTTGGATGTGGCATATTATATATAGTAGTGTGTGTGTGTGTGTGTGTGTGTGTGTGTATATATATATATATATATATATATATATATATATATATTGGAGTGATTGATTTCCCGTATTATATAGCGGATGAGACCCTATACGCCCCGCATAATAGCGGATGACCCCATTTATCGTGATTTTCCACCTCGAAGTGGAGTTGGTATTATTATATTGTGCTGACATCTGTGGATGCAGGAAAAAACAAGTTAGAGGGATCCAACTGGATTCCATAAATATTTAGATTTGTTTTAATACTCTTGATATGATTTATTTGATAATCTTTGATAAATTATATTGGTAATTGACAATATTGGATGATATGGTTTAATTGAATATATTTGGGTATATTGAGATATCAGAATATAAAGATGGGATTGTTGAGGAAATTAAAAAGAGGATTTTAATTAAAATAATTACAAATAATTTAGATAAATTAAAGAATGAATTGGGAAAGGATAAAGGTTGATTTTTAAATTCTAATAATTGAATTCCGAGTATGGTAAAGGAGATTTTGAATAAATGGACATAAATGATTTTTTTTACTTAAGTGATATTATTTAGAGGAATAAAAGATTTTTTTTTAAAATTCAAGATTTAAATGGTCTGGGAAGAAATAAAAGGAATTTTTTTTGAAATAAAGTATGAAATTTATAATTCCAGTTTTAAATAAGATTTTTAAATCAAAATTAAGAAGTAAATCTTGAATTAATGGATTTCTGAAATATGCTTTGAATAAATCAATAAATAAATTTTATGGGAAATTAAACTTAGAAAATCAATTTCTAAATCGATTAAGTGATTGAAGCAGTTTTTCAAAAGAGAATGAGATTATGGAATTTATAAACGAGGTTTATAAATAAAGTGAAATATTTATCAAAGGATAATTTGGAAGTATAAATTCAGGATGAGAATTTATAAGGAATGGATAATTTTTTTAAAAATAAATAGTGGTTTATTTTGAAAGGTGTGAAAGAAAGGTGTATTTCCCTGAAAGGCTATGTACGTTTTCAAAGCAGATTTTTAAGCATAAGTTAATGATTTTAAAGTTGTTTAAAAGAATGTTTTTGAGAATTGTTATTAAAACTTTTAAAATTTTTAAAGGTAAATATTTTATTAAATTAGTCATAGTAGTAACTATTTTAAAAGGTTAATTGGTAACGGTTTAAAAAAGATAATTATTAAAAGTTATATTTTATAAAGTAGTTTTACTTTAAAGATAGTTGGCTAAAGTTTTTATTTGAAAAACTTGTATAGAATTTCGTAACTTTTATTTTAAAATTAGTTTTGGCTTAAGTTTTACATAAGAAATTGTTATCAAATTTCATAACTAGTATATTTAAATAAAGTGTTTAAATATTTTTATTTTAAAAATTTTTAAAGTATATATTTTTGGATAAAGTGATTTAAATTATTTTAAAATCTAAAGTATTAAGGCTTGGTGATTTTCAGTGGAAATAAAATAATTGGGTGGAAGTTATTCTGCAAGAAGAATGTGATTTGATAACTATTTTTCAAAAGGATTGAAGTGTAAAGAAATATCATGCAATGATATTTTGAATCAAAACATTTGGGAAATTATTAAGGCCTGATGATTGTTTGTGAATGTTATTTGATAGTTAAATAACTGACTATCAATATTGGCAAATGCGCTGATCGTTTCGAAGAGATGGGATCGGGATAAGTTTTTCGAAAACCACTTCGATCCAGTGTGAACGTCTTCGTGAGGAAGACAAGGGCTTGGAATCGAAGATGGAGCAGTGAAGTGCAAGGGCTAATCGCTACTAACCCTAAGGGTGATTCCAAAATGTATGTAGTAGGAATAGTGCCTTCGGTTCCGTTCGAACCCAGAACGGACTGGTATGGACGAATGCTTTCAGAACATCGTTAGGAGGACGATGAGCATTTTAAGTGAATGTGTGCTAAAAAGGTAACGCTTAACCTCGAGCCTCATCAACCGAGAATGGCTAAAGCAGGGGAGGCGCACACAAGGCTAAGTGGCTAGCAACCAATCAGGATAAGGTCACTCCTGTCTAAAGGTCCCTTTTATTTGGCTGTGTGGGCGGTTGCTGATCCCAACCGTGGGGTGAACTTATTCGGACTGTCCAGTAAGGGGTAGCTCAGTTCTTGTGATGCAGGGATCAGGGTGGATCCTCGGTATGGTGATCTAGACCACATACTGTGACGGGCGGTACCTCGGAAGCCCTGCCATTGTATGGAACCCAATCTCCAATAAGAGCCTGTACGGTTTTAATTGTCCCCAACTATGATGAAATGTGAGATGTAAGCATTTCGGCCAGATTCTATTTTACTTTCTATAGACGCTATTATAATATCAGACGGATTTGATAAAAATGTTTTGGTTATCGTAAGGTAAAAACACGACATGTTTATTTATGGCGAGGTCTTACGAGATACCTTTGATTTCAAAGGATTTTCGGAAATTTTAATAATCCAATTGAGTTTGTATTCTCATATTGGTTTTCTAGACTGACTTGGTGTTGTTTAACTATAATTATCGGGTCAGACTGAGTATTATAGAGTTTAAATTTGGATGGACTACTTTGGAGCTCAGGAGACGAGCTAGATGGCGAGACGTATCACACGTATTTGATAAATATTCTACTGTGTATGATTAACTGTATAGTAAGATTTGTGAGGACATGATATGATAACTGTCCAGTTGTGTGCTATAGATGTTGTTGTACTCTGATGTTGTAATGTAAAAACAGATATAGTTCTTTTGCTTAAAGATTAGTCATTTAACTATTATATATAGCTCCGCTTCGATTGTGAGATTCTGATATTGTTTCTATTTCTTCTTCTACCTCCTTCTTCTTTAACCCTAACGGTTCGATTTTTCAGCACTGGATTGTTTGGCATTGGATACCGTGGACATATTGATGTCTATTTTCGGATGTCGAAAAATCGGGTCATTACAGTTGGTATCAGAGCTGAAGGTTAAGCGAGAACCTTTGCTCTGGTGAGGATTACTCAATAGAGTCCGTAATACTCTAGAATGAGTTTGAGTGTATTAATAGATATGAGCGCGTATTTGTCAGCGAATATAAAAATTGTTTTTATATTGTGTTGATTTATCGGTTGAGTGTTTATGGATTCTGGTCGATATATGGGACGCCATGTCATCGATAAGGGTTTCTAAACTCTTAAACAAGATAAACCGACACTGTATTGTTTTAAATTAGGGTAAATGAAATAATTTTACCGAAATTATTTTTGTATATAGAAGAAATAATTTTTTCGTAAATTATTATAGTTATATATGGTTGCTGGGTTGTTAGGAAATGATAATATTAAATTATTATCATTATTGTATGAGAATTGAATAAGAAATTGAAATCACAACTAAAAGACTAGGAAATAAATTCATTAATAAAATAAGATTTGTAAATATGAATTATAAATGTGATTTATAATTGGAAATGAAATAAAAATTTCAGAGTAATGTTTGAATATGAATTGAAAGGATTTGAAATTTGAAAATTTGGGAAATTTAAATTCTTATGAATTTGAAAATGGGTTTCAAAGGTTTTGGAGAAATAATAGTGGTATTATTTTGGAAATATTTTTGAACTGGATTTGAAATCTGGGGAGATTTGAATTATAAAATATTTGAAATGTTTTTTAAGAGATAAAAGCAAACTCTTTTCGGTCGTTGGGAAATAACTTCGGTGATGACTGCAGCATCATCGATGTTCATTTTCGAGTTTCCAGGAGAGGAATTGCTGCCAAATTGTTTTAAATTGGAGTGGTTTGCGAAACTGGGTTTGGTTTTGTAATTCAAGGAATAGTTGATTTGGATATATATGTTTTCAGATTTTATTTTGAATGCTTTAAACTCCGAAAGTTTATTTAAAATGTTATCGAAATACAAATGCGTTTGATAATTAGAAAATTTTGAGATTTTCTAGAGTAGAAAATTTGACTTGAAGAAGAGTTAAATAAAAATAAGTATGAAAACAAAATAAGATGGTGAAGTAAACCAAATAAATAAAGTAAAAAAGATTAGTAAATGAGATGTAATTAAATTTGAAAACTTGTAGAAGATTAAAATTTTGAATTAAATCAGAGTGTAATTAAATCTAGAGAAGAGTCTAGGTGGACTAAGTGAAATGGTTACATAAATAAAATTTATTAAGGCGGAAATAAATTTGTGAATGAATAAATGAATTTACAATTTCAAGTAAATGTGACAATAAAATAAGTTAATAAAGCAAGTC
The DNA here is from genome assembly GCA_030765085.1 of Allium cepa. NCBI lineage: Eukaryota > Viridiplantae > Streptophyta > Magnoliopsida > Asparagales > Amaryllidaceae > Allium > Allium cepa. Next base: position 70,256,810 of record CM060935.1, read on the forward strand.
AACTAAATGAAGTAAATTCAAGAGATATTGAATGGAATGTAAATAAGTTGAAAAACTTATCGAAACTTAAAATTTGGATTGAAATTGAATATTTGAATTGTGTTAAATAAAGTGAAATGGAAAATTAGTCAAGATTGGACTAAACAAAACATTGAAATTTAAAAATAAACTAGTAAGTGGAACTAATTAAAGGAATGATTAATTAAGTATGGTTTGATATGAGGTGAATTAAATTCAGTATTTAAAATTGGAAGGTAAATTGAATTCAAATGGAATTGTAAAAGCAAAATGAATAGAAATAGATATAAACTTCAGTAGTGAAGTAAAAATAAATATAAGAAGTATATAAAATATTTATGTTGGACTTAAGAAATGAATAACAAAATTCTCAAGTAAATTTGGTGTGGTAAAGATACTAGGTTAAAATTTGAAATGAAGATTTAATAGAGGCATGTGGAATATTAAATTATGAATAATTGATGGAATCAAAGTAATTTTGAATGAAAAGAAAATTGTTATGGCTAATAATCAATTGGGGCTAAATACATAGGATGTACGTATATTATTTTATTCGCATAGCGACTCGATCTAGAATTCGAGCATAGAATTTCGAGATTGTTATATCGATCCGAGTTGGGATTTTTCACTCGATTTTTGTGAAGTAATAAATTTTCCAAAGTCATTGGAGATTTTCTTGTAATTTTTATGTCAGGGTTGCTATTTTTAAGCAATTTCTTATTTCCTTTTTCTATTGTACTTAAAATAAATTATTTATTTTATTTTATTCTTACCTAGTTTCGGTTTTAAATAACATTTCTGAGTTTATTTTGTTTTTATAAAATTAAAAAGAAAAGGAAATGCAAAAGGTTTAGAAAGTTAAGAGATCTTAAAAGCCTGAAACGTAAAGACGTTTTATCCATTTCTTTTTGCAATTAATACATCAATTTATCTTAGCCATTCCTTTCCTCATCCTTTGCAGCCGACTCCCTCATATTATTCACGAATTTTCAAGCTCCAAAACCCTAAAAATCATGGCCTCCATCTTGAGAAAAAAATCTGGTGTCGGCTCAATTCCAGGAAGGATACCAGATAGCGCTGCGTAGTTTGGTGTTGATCGGGATATGGATGCTCATCCAGAAGGACAGGTGCTAAGATTCCCTCGCGGACTCGAGGGGCAGGTTGGAGATCGCAGACAGAGGCTATCAATTGATGACAACAACAAGCTAGCGACATGGTCAGACAGGCTATGAGTGGACGATTGGTGAATAGAGGTTTGGAGGACGTGAACAGGAGTCTCTTCACTTCTGTGATCATGCAAGCTAAGAATCCACCAAATTTTAAACTACCAACACTGGAGATGTACGATGGGAGAACATATCCTGCTATTCATTTACAAGGTACATGAGACACATGGAAGTGCTAGGGGCATCAGATGAAGTCATAGCATGGTGCTTCCCTTTGTATTTGACGAATATAACAACATTATGGTTCAGATAGCTGAAGAGTAGCTCTATTAGCTCATGGAGGGAGCTGATTGAGAGGTTAATGTGGCAATTTAGGGTTTACATAGTCAGACCCAAGAACATGATGACTTTGACATCGATGAAATAATGGAAGGGAGAGTCGCTTAGGGATTTCTTGACCAGGTTCAATGTGGTAGTGGCTTCGGTGGATTGACCTGATCCGTCGATGGTTTTGATGGCAGTAGTCTAAGAAATTGCTGATGATTCAGATTTCAAAATATCATTGAAGCAAGATCCACCGATGGACCTCCAAATTTTTTACCACGAAGTAGAAAGGTTTCTATGATAGGAAGATGCAAAGGCTGAGAGAGAGGGGAGAGAGGCTGAAGTTTACGCAACAAAAGTGGAGGTCCATCAAGGGAGGATTTAAACAAAGATGACAGAGGCAAAAGAAAGGTGAATGACAACGGTGACACATCGAAAAGGCAACGGAGGGAATCCATTTCTCCTCTTACACAGATTTGATTGAAACTCTAGAAAGGGTTTACTTGGGTACTCTAGGGCGCCTCCAGTATTAAAGGCCGGTAAAAAGGGAACCCTTTGAACATGAGTGGGGAATCGAAAAAGAATTTCCTATTCCACAAGCTGAATGGACACAACACGAACGAGTGCAGGTATCTGAAGGATATTATTAAGGAACATGTGAGGAATGGTCATCTACAACAGTATCTAAAGAATCGAGCTATAGCAGTGGAACATGAGTGGCCGTCGCCCACCTCAAGCAAAGATGGAACTGGATCTAGGCAACGTCAACAGCTTGTTATCAACTAAATGGATTTACGGCTTTGAATAAGTAATAAACCCCAAAGTGATGTGGCTAAGTTACTTACACATGTATGGGATTGGGGATGGTCCCAAGGCATGCTCTAAGATGATGATAAACCGTGATGCGGGTTTATGAAATCTTGTTTTTTTTGTTTTCTGTTGACTCTGGTTTCTTTCTTGGTACTGTGGACATTTGATTTTATGGAATTTTTCTATCATAGTTTGTGGCTATGAAAGGAGAATGACAGTTTCTGATCAAGAAACCATATCTGAGTCCGCACTAGGAAGTTGGGTGAACGATACTAGTTCGGAAGGGAAATTGTGTTATGGAGTGAACGATCAGAGTTGGTATTGCGTACGTATAATACATGTGCATCGTACTACTTAAGTAAATCTAATATCGAAACTTTTGTAAAGAAAGTGTAAAATGATTTTGAATGTTGTAATTGGACATTATTGCATAGTAGGATATAGGTGTTTAAAAGCAAAGGAAATTGGGATTTTTGATTTCAGATGATAAATGAAATGCGCTCGAAAAAAGGTATGTATTTAAATTTCTGTATGAAAATTGGTGATTTTCTTGTCTAGCCACTTGGCCTTTTGTTTTCTTTTGAAATCTGGAGGCTCGTAAAGGCATTTTGTAGTTGCACCGATCTTGCCGCGCAAAAGAGTCGCTGGTGAAATTTTTCGAAAATTTAGAGAGTTAGAAAATTTTGAGTAAATTTTGATAATTTAAAATGTGGTTTTAAATTTAAAATGAATGGTTATGCAAGTGATATTGGTTGGAACTAATGGAAGAAGTTTGGAAAGTTAGTAAGGATGATAATGTCTTTAATTAAAAAGATGGTTTTGGTACTATTAAAAAACTGTTTGGTTTTGAGAAGAAAAGTTAATGGGTTGTAGAACATTCCTCTTAACCAGTAATTTTGGGGACGAAATTCTTTTAAGGGGGAAGGAATGTGACGACCCAGAATTTTGGACATTTGAAATTGGAATATTTAATTAATTTTAAATATTTAAAAGTTAGTTTCTAACTTGAATTTAAAATGCCACTATCTATTGAGTAATTTAATTATTTAATTAAATAATTGGAAATTGGGTAAAAGGTTGAATCTAAAATTTTAAGCTTGTTAAAAATAATTTAAAAGCTTGTAAAATTTATATTGATAATACTGAAGATAATAAATGAGTTAAAATTTAATTTAACAGTATATTTAAAAATAGCCTTCCGGGGCACAGTATCGAAATTTGATGGAACCAGTTCCATTAGACCGTAATAGTGTATTATTATCGGATTTCAATTTTTGTAGTATTTGGAGTGATCGTTTGGCCATATGATAGATAAATGCGCTAAAATTTATATCGAAATTCAATATACAATAACTGGTCCAAAAGGCTATATTCTCCATACGATCGAATTAGGCCTCAAAATCTTTTCCATCGCGTTTGGAATAGGGGTTTAACATTACAAATGCCTGGCGGCACATCTCGATAGGAAATCGAGATTGTGAGTTGCGATAATCAAGACGATTTAAATTTGAAATTAAATTTGAATACAAATAATATAATTAAAACACTGTTGCAAGCAAAGACACATTGAGAAATCTAAAGCACGTGTCCCCTTAAAAAGATAGGCAATCAACATGTTTCAATCTTGTTTCCCCTTCTCGTTTAAAAAAAAAAAGAAACATATCCATCAAAAATTCGAAATAAAAGAAATGGCCGAAACCTGGGAGAGATTGAAATCATCTCATTTTAAAAAAACAACAAAAAATCCATGGCCGCCTCATTCAAATTAGATGGATAGAAGTTTTAAAAACTAAGTCTCGTCGTCCTCAATCGTTCATATGAAAAGTGGAGGGTACGAAATCAAGTCGATTTCGTATAATCACATCGCGGTCAAATTAGGGGGAAGGGGCTTGGAGCTCGGCTAAGCATAAGAGGATGGGAAGGATCGCCGAAGGCAAGGCGGCAGGCGAGGTTGCGAGCGTGCGGCGGAGATAGTTCGACGAAGATGGTGGCTCATTCGAGCCCTAACGCAGTGAAGTTTTGGATTTCCTCGAGCTGAAGGAGGCACGTCTGGTGATGTCATGCTGAAAGCTTAGGGGATTTCGTTCGACATGGCGGTGCTAAAGGGAAATCGATGTCGGCGATGTCATGGAGGTTGCGAGCTAGGCCGTGAGTGTTTGAGTTCGTCTTATTACAGTAAGGTATAACCTATTTAATTGATTCTGTATATATATAAATTTATTATTTTTCGCATAACAGATTTGATTTAAATTTAAATTTAAAACATATATATGATACATAGATTTTTATAGGAGTTTTAAAAATGTTTTGATTCAAAGAAAATAAAAATAAAGTGGTAACGGTAAAGTAAATGCTTGTTTTTGAGGTTTACTGGAAAAAGAATATATATATATATATATATATATATATATATATAAGCAGTTTAGAAATGAAATTTACCAGTTTATTTTAATAATGTATATTAGTGATTTATGTGGTTAATAAACTTATTTAAATTATTTAGTTACTAAAAGATATTGTAAAGGGAAAATTGGTTTAAACTAAATTATTAGTTGATTAATTTATTAAATGGTAATTAATTGTTTGCTCAATTAAAATATTGATAAATCGTATAACTGTTTATACAAGGTTAAAATATGAAAGGAAGCAAGTCGGATGGAAATTGGTTGCAAACAAAATCAAAGGTGAGTTAATCTCACTCATTCGAATAACCATTTAAATTTAAATAGTTAAATTCAAATTATTGGATTGATTGCTTGAATTGGTGTTTATTCATCAGTTTGGATGTGGCATATTATATATAGTAGTGTATATATATATATATATTGGAGTGATTGATTTCCCGCATTATATAGCGGATGAGACCCTATACGCCCCGCATAATAGCGGATGACCCCATTTATCGTGATTTTCCACCTCGAAGTGGAATTGGTATTATTATATTGTGCTGACATCTGTGGATGTAGGGAAAAACAAGTTAGAGGGATCCAACTGGATTCCATAAATATTTAGATTTGTTTTAATACTCTTGATATGATTTATTTGATAATCTTTGATAAATTGTATTGGTAATTGACAATATTGGATGATATGTTTAATTGAATATATTTGGGTATATTGAGATATCAGAATATAAAGATGGGATTGTTGAGGAAATTAAAAAGAGGATTTTAAGTAAAATAATTACAAATAATTTAGATAAATTAAAGAATGAATTGGGAAAGGATAAAGGTTGATTTTTAAATTCTAATAATTGAATTCCGAGTATGGTAAAGGAGATTTTGAATAAATGGACATAAATGATTTTTTTTACTTAAGTGATATTATTTATAGGAATAATTTTTTTTTTTAAATTCAAGATTTAAATGGTCTGGGAAGAAATAAAAGGAATTTTTTTTGAAATAAAGTATGAAATTTATAATTCCAATTTTAAATAAGATTTTTAAATCAAAATTAAGAAGTAAATATGGAATTAATGGATTTCTGAAATATGCTTTGAATAAATCAATAAATAAATTTTATAGGAAATTAAACTTAGAAAATCAGTTTCTAAATCGATTAAGTGATTGAAACAATTTTTCAAAAGAGAATGAGATTATGGAATTTATAAACGAGGTTTATAAATAAAGTGAAATATTTATCAAAGGATAATTTGGAAGTATAAATCCAAGATGAGAATTTATAAGGAATGGATAATTTTTAAAAAAAATAAATAGTGGTTTATTTTGAAAGGTGTGAAAGAAAGGTGTATTTCCCTGAAAGGCTATGTACGTTTTCAAAGCAGATTTTTAAGCATAAGTTAATGGTTTTAAAGTTGTTTAAAATAATGTTTTTGAGAATTGTTATTAAAACTTTTAAAATTTTTAAAGGTAAATATTTTATTAAATTAGTCATAGTAGTAACTATTTTAAAAGGTTAATTGGTAACGGTTTAAAACAGATAATTATTAAAAGTTATATTTTATAAAGTAGTTTTACTTTAAAGATAGTTGGCTAAGTTTTTATTTGAAAAACTTGTATAGAATTTCGTAACTTTTATTTTAAAATTAGTTTTGGCTTAAGTTTTACAAAAGAAATTATTATCAAATTTCATAACTAGTATATTTAAATAAAGTGTTTAAATAGTTTTATTTTAAATATTTTTAAAGTATATATTTTTGGATAAAGTGATTTAAATTATTTTAAAATCTAAAGTATTAAGGCTTGGTGATTTTCAGTGGAAATAAAATAATTGGGTGGAAGTTATTCTGCAAGAAGAATGTGATTTGATAACTATTTTTCAAAAGGATTGAAGTGTAAAGAAATATCATGCAATGATATTTTGAATCAAAAAATTTGGGAAATTATTAAGGCCTGATGATTGTTTGTGAATGTTATTTGATAGTTAAATAACTGACTATCAATATTGGCAAATGCGCTGATCGTTTCCAAGAGATGGGATCGGGATAAGTTTTTCGAAAACCACTTCGATCCGGTGTGAACGTCTTCGTGAGGAAGACAAGGGCTTGGAATCGACGATGGAGCAGTGAAGTGCAAGGGCTCATCGCTACTAACCCTAAGTGTGATTCCAAAATGTATGTAGTAGGAATAGTTCCTTCGGTTCCGTTCGAACCCAGAACGGACTTGTATGGACGAATGCTTTCAGAACATCGTTAGGAGGACGATGAGCATTTTAAGTGAATGTGTGCTAAAAAGGTAACGCTTAACCTCGAGCCTCATCAACCGAGAATGGCTAAAACAGGGGAGGCGCACATAAGGCTAAGTGGCTAGCAGCCAATCAGGATAAGGTCACTCCCGTCTAAAGGTACCTTTTATTTGGCTGTGTGGGCGGTTGCTGATCCCAACCGTGGGGTGAACTTATTCGAACTGTCCAGTAAGGGGTAGCTCAGTTCTTGTGATGCAGGGATCAGGGTGGATCCTCGGTATGGTGATCTAGACCACGTACTGTGACGGGCGGTACCTTGGAAGCCCTGCCATTGTCTGGAACCCAATCTCCAATAAGAGCCTGTACGGTTTTAATTGTCCCCAACTATGATGAAATGTGAGATGCAAGCATTTCAGCCAGATTCTATTTTACTTTCTATAGACGCTATTATAATATCAGACGGATTTGATAAAAATGTTTTGGTTATCGTAAGGTAAAAACACGACATGTTTATTTGTGGCGAGGTCTTACGAGATACCTTTGATTTCAAAGGATTTTCGAAAATTTTAATAATCCAATTGAGTTTGTATTCTCACATTGGTTTTCTAGACTGACTTGGGTGTTGTTTAACTATAATTATCGGGTCAGACCGAGTATTATAGAGTTTAAATTTGGATGGACTGCTTTGGAGCTCAGGAGACGATCTAGATGGCGAGACATATCACACGTATTTGATAAATATTCTACTGTGTATGATTAACTGTATAGTAAGATTTGTGAGGACATGATATGATAACTGTCCAGTTGTGTGCTATAGATGTTGTTGTACTCTGATGTTGTAATGTATAAACAGATATAGTTCTTTTGCTTAAAGATTAGTCATTTAACTATTATATATAGCTCCGCTTCGATTGTGAGATTCTGATGATTGTTTTTATATTGTGTTGATTTATCGGTTGATTGTTTATGGATTCTGGTCGATATATGGGACGCCATGTCATCGATAAGGGTTTCTAAACTCTTAAACAAGATAAACCGACACTGTATTGTTTTAAATTAGGGTAAATGAAATAATTTTACCCAAATTATTTTTTTATATAGGAGAAATAATTTTTTCGTAAATTATTATAGTTATATTTGGTTTCTGGGTTGTTAGGAAATGATAATATTAAATTATTATCATTATTGTATGAGAATTGAATAAGAAATTGAAATCACAACTAAAAGACTAGGAAATAAATTCATTTAATAAATAAGATTTGTAAATATGAATTATAAATGTGATTTATAATTGGAAATGAAATAAAAATTTCAGAGTAATGTTTGAATATGAATTGAAAGGATTTGAAATTTGAAAATTTGGGAAATTTAAATTCTTTTGAATTTGAAAATGGTTTTCAAAGGTTTTGGAGAAATAATAGTGGTATTATTTTGGAAATATTTTTGAACTGGATTTGAAATCTGGGGAGATTTGAATTATAAAATATTTGAAATGTTTTTTAAGAGATAAAAGCAAACACTTTTCGGTCGTTGGGAAATTACTTCGATGATGACTGCAGCATCATCGATGTTCATTTTCGAGTTTCCAGGAGAGGAATTGCTGCCAAATTGTTTTAAATTGGAGTGGTTTGCGAAACTGGGTTTGGTTTTGTAATTCAAGGAATAGTTGATTTGGATATATATGTTTTCAAATTTTATTTTGAATGCTTTAAACTCCGAAAGTTTATTTAAAATGTTATGGAAATACAAATGCGTTAAATTAAAATAAGTACGAAAACAAAATAAGATGGTGAAGTAAACCAAATGAATAAAGTAAAAAAGATTAGTAAATAAGATGTAATTAAATTTGAAAACTTATAGAATATTAAAATTTTGAATTAAATCAGAGTGTAATTAAATATAGAGAAGAGTCTAGGTGGACTAAGTGAAATGGTTACTTTAATAAAATTTATTAAGGAGGAAATGAATTTGTGAATGAATAAATCAATTTTCAATTTCAAGTAAATGTGACAATAAAATAAGTTAATAAAGCAAGTCAACTAAATGAAGCAAATTCAAGAGATATTGAATGGAATGTAAATAAGTTGAAAAACTTATCGAAACTTAAAATTTGGATTGAAATTGAATATTTGAATTGTGTTAAATAAAGTGAAATGGAAAATTAGTCAAGATTGGACTAAACAAAACATTGAGATTTAAAAATAAACTAGTAAGTGGAACTAATTAAAGGAATGATTAATTAAGTATGGTTTGATATGAGGTGAATTAAATTCAGTATTTAAAATTGGAAGGTAAATTGAATTCAAATGGAATTGTAAAAGCAAAATGAATAGAAATAGATATAAACTTCAGTAGTGAAGTAAAAATAAATATAAGAAGTATATAAAATATTTATGTTGGACTTAAGAAATGAATAACAAAATTCTCAAGTAAATTTGGTATGGTAAAGATACTAGGTTAAAATTTGAAATGAAGATTTAATAGAGGCATGTGGAATATTAAATTATGAATAATTGATGGAATCAAAGTAATTTTGAATGAAAAGAAAATTGTTATGGCTAATAATCAATTGGGGCTAAATACATAGGATGTAAGTATATTATTTTATTCGCATAGCGATTCGATCTAGAATTCGAGAATAGAATTTCGAGATTGTTATATCGATCCGAGTTGGGATTTTTCACTCGATTTTCGTCGGCGAACCCTGGATATGGATTTTTGATTGATTTTGGAATTTTTCTATCATAGTTTGTGGCTATGAAAGGAGAATGACAGTTTCTGATCAAGAAACCATATCTGAGTCCGCACTAGAAAGTTGGGTGAACGATACTAGTTCGGAAGGGAAATTATGTTATGGAGTGAACGATCAAAGTTGGTATTGCGTACGTATAATACATGTGCATCGTACTACTTAAGTAAATCTAATATTGAAACTTTTGTAAAGAAAGTGTAAAATGATTTTGAATGTTGTAATTGGACATTATTGCATAGTAGGATATAGGTGTTTAAAAGCATAGGAAATTGGGATTTTTGATTTCAGATGATAAATGAAATGCGCTCGAAAAAAGGTATGTATTTAAATTTCTGTATGAAATTTGGTGATTTTCTTGTCTAGCCACTTGGCTTTTTGTTTTCTTTTGAAATCTGGAGGCTCGTAAAGGCATTTTGTAGTTGCACCGATCTTGCCGCGCAAAAGAGTCGCTGGTGAAATTTTTCGAAAATTTAGAGAGTTAGAAAATTTTGAGTAAATTTTGATAATTTAAAATGTGGTTTTAAATTTAAAATGAATGGTTATGCAAGTGATATTGGTTGGAACTAATGGAAGAAGTTTGGAAAGTTAGTAAGGATGATAATGTCTTTAATTAAAAAGATGGTTTTGGTATTGTTAAAAAACTGTTTGGTTTTGAGAAGAAAAGTTAATGGGTTGTAGAACATTCCTCTTAACCAGCAATTTTGGGGACGAAATTCTTTTAAGGGGGAAGGAATGTGACGACCCAGAATTTTGGACATTTGAAATTGGAATATTTAATTAATTTTAAATATTTAAAAGTTAGTTTCTAACTTGAATTTAAAATGCCACTATCTATTGAGTAATTTAATTATTTAATTAAATAATTGGAAATTGGGTAAAAGGTTGAATCTAAAATTTTAAGCTTGTTAAAAATAATTTAAAAGCTTGTAAAATTTATATTGATAATACTGAAGATAATAAATGAGTTAAAATTTAATTTTACAGTATATTTAAAAATAGCCTTCCGGGGCACAGTATCGAAATTTGATGGAACCAGTTCCATTAGACCGTAATAGTGTATTATTATCGGATTTCAATTTTTGTAGTATTTGGAGTGATCGTTTGGCCATATGATAGATAAATGCGCTAAAATTTATATCGAAATTCAATATACAATAACTGGTCCAAAAGGCTATATTCTCCATACGATCGAATTAGACCTCGAAATCTTTTCCATCGCGTTTGGAATAGGGGTTTAACATTACAAATGCCTGACGGCACGTCTCGATAGGAAATCGAGATTGTGAGTTGCGATAATCAAGACGATTTAAATTTGAATTTAAATTTGAATACAAATAATATAATTAAAACACTGTTGCAAGCAAAGACACATTGAGAAATCTAAAGCACGTGTCCCCTTAAAAAGATAGGCAATCAACATGTTTCAATCTTGTTTCCCCTTCTCGTTTTAAAAAAAAGAAACATATGCATCAAAAATTCGAAATAAAAGAAATGGCCGAAACCTGGGAGAGATTGAAATCATCTCATTTTAAAAAAAACAACAAAAAATCCATGGCCGCCTCATTCAAATTAGATGGATAGCAGTTTTAAAAACTAAGTCTCGTCGTCCTCAATCGTTCATACGAAAAGTGGAGGGTACGAAATCAAATCGATTTGGTATAATCACATCGCGGTCAAATTGGGGGGAAGGGGCATGGAGCTCGGCTAAGCATAAGAGGTTGGGAAGGATCGCCGAAGGCAAGGCAGCAAGCGAGGTTGCGAGCGTGCGGCGGAGATAGTTCGACGAAGATGGTGGCTCATTCGAGCCCTAACGCAGTGAAGTTTTGGATTTCCTCGAGCTGAAGGAGGCACGTCTGGTGATGTCATGCTGAAAGCTTAGGGGATTTCATTCGACATGGCGGTGCTAAAGGGAAATCGATGTCGGCGATGTCATGGAGGTAGCGAGCTAGGCTGTGAGTGTTTGAGTTCGTCTTATTACAGTAAGGTATAACCTATTTAATTGATTCTGTATATATATAAATTTATTATTTGTCGCATAGCAGATTTGATTTAAATTTAAATTTAAAACATATATATGATACATAGATTTTTATAGGAGTTTTAAAAATGTTTTGATTCAAAGAAAATAAAAATAAAGTGGTAACGGTAAAGTAAATGCTTGTTTTTGAGGTTTACTGGAAAAAGAATATATATATATATATATATATATATATATATATGTATATATATGCAGTTTAGAAATGAAATTTACCAGTTTATTTTAATAATGTATATTAGTGATCTATGTGGTTAATAAACTTATTTAAATTATTTAGTTACTAAAATATATTGTAAAGGGAAAATTGGTTTAAACTAATTATTAGCTGATTAATTTACTAAATGGTAATTAACTGTTCAATCAATTAAAATATTAATAAATCGTATAACTGTTTATACAAGGTTAAAATTTAAAAGGACGCAAGCCGGATGGAAATGGGTTGCAAACAAAAATCAAAGGTGGGTTAATTTCGCTCATTCTGATAACCTTTTAAATTTAAATATTTAAATTTAAATTATTGGATTGACTGCTTGAATTGGTGTTTATTCATCAGTTTGGATGTGGTATTATATATATATATATATATATATATATATATATATATATTGGAGTGATTGATTTCCCGCATTACCGCATTATATAGCGGATGAGACCCTATGCGCCCCGCATAATAGCAGGTGACCCTATGTACCTCAATATTCCACCTCGAAATGGAATTGGTATTATTATATTGTGCTAACATCTCAATATTCCACCTCGAAATGGAATTGGTATTGTTATATTATGCTAACATCTGTGGATGCAGGGAAAAACAAGTTGGAGGGATCCAACTGGATTCCTCAAAATATTTAGATTTTTTAGTACTCTGTGATATGATTTATTTGATAATCTATGATAAATTATATTGGTAGTTGAAAATATTAGTTGTTGTGGTTTAATTGAATATATTTGGGTATATTGAGATATCAGAATATAAAGATGGTATTTTTGAGGAAACTGAAAAGAGGATTTTAAGTAAAATAATTACAAAGAATTTGGACAAATTAAAGAATGAATTGGGAAAGGATAAAGGTTGATTTTTGAATTCTACTAATTTAATTCCGAGTATGGTAAAGAAGATTTTGAATAAATGGAAATAAATGATTTTTTTACTTAAGTGATATTATTTAGAGGCATAAAAGATTGATTTTAAAATTCAGGATTTAAATGGTCTGGGAAGAAATAAAAGGAATTTTTTTTTGAAATAAAGTATGAAATTTATAATTTCAATTTAAAATAAGATTTTTAAATCATAATTAAGAAGTAAATCTGGAATTAAAGGATTTCTGAAATAAGCTTTGAATAAATCAAGAAATAAATTTTATGGGAAATTAAGCTTGGAAAATCGATTTTTAAATCGATTAAGTGATTGCAACAGTTTTTCAAAAGAGAATGAGATTATGGAATTTATAAACGTGATTTATAAATAAAGTAAATATTTATCAGAGGATAATTTGGAAGTATAAATTCAGAATGGGAATTTATGAAGGAATGGATAATTTGTTTTAAAAATAAGTAGTGGTATATTTTTAAAAGTGTGAAAGAAAAGTGTATTTCCTTGAAAGGCCAAGTACGTTTTCAAAGCAGATTTTTAAGTATAAGTTAATTGTTTTAAAGTTGTTTAAAAGAATGTTTTTGAGAATTATTATTTAAATTGTTTAAAATTTTAAAAGTAAATATTTTATTAAATTAGTTATAGTAGTAATTATTTTAAAAGGTTAATTAGTATTTTGGTTTAAAAAAGATAATTATTAATATTTATATTTTATAAAGTTGTTTTATTTCGAAGATAGTTTGGCTAAAGTTTTTATTTGAAAAACTTGTATAGAATTTCGTAACTTTTATTTTTAAAATAAGTTTTGGCTTAAGTTTTACATAAGAAATTATTATAAATTTCATAACTAGTATATTTAAATAAAGTGTTTAAATAGTTTTATTTTAAATATTTTTAAAGTATTTAGTTTTGAATAAAGTGATTTAAATTATTTTAAAATCTAAAGTATTAAGGCTTGGTGATTTTCAGTGGAAATAAAACAATTGGGTGGAAGTTATTCTGCAAGAAGAATGTGATTTGAAAACTATTTTTCAAAAGGATTGAAGTGTAAGGAAATATCATGCAAAGATATTCTAAATTAAATAATTTGGGAAATTATTAAGGCCTGATGATTGTTTGTGAATGTTATTTGATAGTTAAATAACCGACTATCAATATTGGCCAATGCGTTGATCTTTTAGAAGAGACTGAGATCGGGATAAATTTCCCGAAAACCACTTCGATCTGGTGTGAACGTTTTCATGAGGAAGACAAGAGCTTGGAATCGAAGATGGAGCAGTGAAGTGCATGGGCTAATCACTACTAATCTAGAGGGTGATTCCAAAATGAATGTAGTAGGAGTGGTGCCTTTGGTTTCGTTAGAACAAGAACGGATTTGTATGAACGAATGATTTCAGAACATCGTCAGAAGGACGATGAGCATTCTAAGTGAGTGTGTGCTAAAAAGGTAACACTACAAAAAAACTTGCTATTGGTTACAATAGTTGGTAGCGTTTCAAAGCTAATGCAACCGCTGATATACTTCGTCTTGCTCGCGCGATTCAACTCGTCTTCGTCTTGCTCGCGCGATTCAACCGTATCCTTATATAATTGGTCACATAATAGCTCGTCTTCGTCTTGCTCGCGCAATTCAGCTCCGTGTCAATTCCTCCCCAAAATCCTAATTCCTGAAATGTACCTCAAAAAATATCTTCTACTAACACCTTTAACTCTTATAAGGTAATTCGAAAACAATTCTTCTTTTGCGTTTCCATTTTGAACTGGATTAGGTTGATTTTTTTCAGGTTGTTGTTTGAATTGAGTTCGAAATTGGTTAAGCTATTTGAGTTTGTTACTTGAATTGATGGTAGCTAATGAGGTTATGGAGATGTTTTTAGGCCGTGGGTGATTTTTCTGGTTGAACGAATGTGCTCGAGTTTGAAGCGATGTCGAGTTCGATTGGTACTGATGAAGTCGTCGCGGTTGAAGGTGGCAATTTGGTCGATCGCAATGGCAGTTGTATTCGATTGTCGGTTGTCGCAGTTGCACTGGCAAGTTTGTCGATTGAGGGGCTTTTATGCAGCGTCTGGGTTCGATTTGGATGGTAGGAGATTTGTTGGAGTTCGGCGATGGCAAGGTGTGGGTGGTTGTTATATGATCTGGTGATATCTATGGCAGTTCAGGGCGGCTTTGCAGTGGTGTTGTGGTGATGCTCGAGTGAACTTGTGAATGGGGGTATGGGTGTGGCAGAGGCAGAAGGTAGGCAGTGGAAGTTTGAAAGAGAATGAAGTGGTTCCGAAAAGGGTAATGTGTAGATTGTATGGAATAGTGGAGGAATTAATGGGTATGTTGGCTGTTGTAGTAAGGTATGTATGCAGATGTTGTTATCTGTCTTTAATGTGTGAGGAGTATGTCAGTGGGCTGCTGTGATAGTTGTAGGTTGTCTATTGTAATTTGTGGCAGTAAAATGTAACTATGGTTTGTGATGTTAATTGCTACAGTGGTATAAGGAGGAAGGCATGCAATGCAATTGAGCAAGAATGGGGTTATATGGTAATGAAGCGGAGTTGTATAAATGTATAGTGGAGTTTCCTCTAGTCAGAGTGGTCGGATGTGGCTGCCGAGATTGTTGAAGTGGAAGAACGGGTGGTATGTTTAAAGGAGGCAGAACTGAAGAAGAAGACGGGGTGCGGTTTTGTGAACCTGACAGTGATGAGTGAATTATGTGTCAGGGGGAGCCTGGTTGAAGTGATGGTATGGTGTTTATTGTGACTGTTGAACACCAAATAGTAAATATGTAGCTTAATAATCAAGCTCTCTTTATTGGATTGTCATCTCAAAATTAAATGCATCCTTATCTACTTTTGTGGCTTCATTTTTAATGATGCCAGGAGTGAAGAGGTCGACTGTGCAGGTGTGTCCACTGAGGAGAAATATTCGACCAAATGGATTGCAGTTGCCATAGTTCTCCAATGTGCCTTCTCTAGCCTATAATATCAAAGGAAAGTTTCTTTTTCTTGGTATTATTTTTATTTTTAGAAAATAAGAAGAATTTGAAGTGTAAGCTTATGGTTGTGTTAACTCTATACATATGAACAGGCAGAGTTATCACAAGAACGGTAGTACCAGGCTTCTAGGAGTCGTTCCAGTCATTCCAGCAATAATCAAAACTAGAGTAGGAGGAGTTAAAGTAGGAAGGTGATGTTGCTACTATAGGTTGGTTCACTAGTTGCTAAAGGAGATCGTGAGGAGAGGATGTGAACTAATGAGGTAGCGGGGTTCTGGTTGTGGTTGATTGCTGTGTTGTTTCAGGTTTTATATGGTAATGGAGAAGTGTTGCTGTGAGGTTTGCAGTTGTTGATGTTGGAAGTATTGTGTATTGATGTTGAGGAGTGTTGTAAGTTTGGTGGTCGTAGATGAGCAGACGAAGTTGTTTTGAGGTGAAGAAGTGTGCTGGTTTTGGGGTGAGGGGTGTTTGTGCATGGTGGTTGGAAGGTGTACGCTGATGAAGGAGTTTGGAACTGAGGTGGGTTTGCAGGCAAAAGAGTAGTGGCAGGGAAGTGGGTTCATGTTGGTGGTAAAGTGTTGTTGTAATTATGTGCAGCAAGTGTGGTTGTAGTAGAGCGAAAGGGTACAGAAGTTTACTATTGGTGGGTAAATCTTGACATAGCACCATCGACATACCTTAAAAGCATCTTTAACTTTCATTCTTTTTAATTTTTAGTAAGTACAGTAGCTGAGATAGCATACTACTTCACTGCTCTGCACCTCAATCATACTATCTCACATTTACACACAAAAATAGGACATAATAATCTCACATGAATAGATTTGATCATTAGATAAACCCAATTCGGTAATATGTGAAAATATGAGGGGGTAAAATGAAAAACAAAGCCTGAGTGGGGAAAAAATTAATCATAATGGTTTCTATCACTAGCAAAGGAAGAGCTTATAATTCATTCTTTTGCTAACAAAAAGATCTAACGCTGCAAGTTATTCTTTTTATATCCTTCAACTTTCCTAATTTATTCTCTTTGTTTCTTCTTGTGTCATTGTTGTAATCACCGCATATTTGTGAATGAACATTGTATTTGTGCAGTCCATACAAACAAACACTAAATTATTTACCAGGGCAACTGGGCAAGCACTTTTTCTGATTAGTTGCTAAAGTCATTATGGAAGAGTCGCCGATCATTTTGAAGGTGTCAAGTCTTTGGTCGAGGTGGTTGGGTTTAATGGCAAATTTTCCAAAGAGATCTATAAAGCTTTTCCAGGTAATAAGTGCATATTCATATCCTTAACTTAGCTTGGTTAGTGATTTACTTGCTGGGATTAATTAATAATTATTTACTTCGTTGTGCATGTAAATTAAGGAACCTAACATGCACAATAGTGGAAATAATTTGATCATTCCACTAAGTTAATCAATAATAATAATATAGTTAAGTTAACCGAATTTTAATAATAATAATAGTAATAATAAGTCAATTAAGTTAACTAAGTTAATAAAAATTAATTATTAAAGTTAAACAAGTTTTATAAAATTGACTAAGTTTAAGTTAACTAAATTTTATAAATAGTAATAATATAACTAGTTTAACAAAGTTTTATAAATAAAGACGATGATAACGAATTAACTAAGTTTATAATAATAATAATAATAAATTAACTAAGTTAACCAAGTTAATAAAAATTAACTAAGTTTTGTTAAAATTAAATAAGCTTTATAAAATTAACTAAGTTTAAGATAACTAAATTTTATAAATAATAATAATAATAACTAATTTAAAAAAGTTTTAAGTAATAATAATGACGATGATGAAGAATTAACTAAGTTTATAAAAATTAACTAAGTTTATAATATTAATAATAGTAATACAATTAAGTTAACTAAGTTTTAATAATAATAATAATAATAAATTAACCAAGTTTATTGAGTTAATTAAAATTAACTAAGTTTTGCTAAACTTAACAACTTTTATAAAATTAACTAAGTTTAAGTTAACTAAATTTTATAAATAATAATAATATAACTAATTTAATAAAGATTTATTAATAACTATGATGATGATAAATTAACTTAGTTTATAAAATTTAACTAAGTTTATAATAATTATAATAATATAATTAAGTTAACTGAGCTTGAATAATAATAATAACTTAAGTTAACCAAGTTAATAAAAATTAACTAGGCTTTGTTAAATTAACTAAGTTTAAGTTAACTAAATTTTATAAATAATAATATAACTAATTTAACAACATTTTATATAAAACTGTAAGATTGGACTTTATTTATTTCATTTCGTTTATAACTTTGATTATTTATATGATATTATTTATAATATGATATACGTGTACAATGTTGTAGATGTTTGATATTAGATTTGAAGCCCTACGAATTAACATAATTGTTCGACAATATGTTGTGCTTTCACTTGTGTAGGCATTGGATTTCTTAAGAGAGCAAGGTTGGACTTTTGTAGTGCTAGCTTTCACTTGTCCATACAATAAAGAATTATGGGTAATCAAGCGTTTTGTTAGCACCAGTTTGGTACTAACATTTTATTAGTACTATGTGTGTAAATTTGTATATGAATGGTTGTTGTATGTGAGTTTGGTCATTTTATCAAAAAACTATAGTATTAGAATGGTTATGGATATCTTATTTGATTATGTGATTAATATGTTTTTTAATTGTTTGAACATGATGATTATGTGAGTGATTGTTGATTGATATAGTAGAAACAAAATGTGCCATCAACAGGAAATAATAGCATGAAAAAATAGTGCAAAATGATCAACAACTTTTAGCAGCGTTTTAAAAAGGCTACAGAAATACATATAGTGGCGTTGAGTAAACGCAACCGTAAAGTAGGGGTAAAGTTGAAAACTCTATTGGTAGCGCCAAAAAACCTTTTGGTGGCGTTTTTAAAACACTACAAAAGAATTTATGGTGGCATTTGAGAAACGCTGCAATATAAGGATTTATAGTGGCGTTGAAATAAATGCAACTAAAAATCATGAATTTTTAGTTGCGGGCTTTATCATGCCGTTTATCAAAATGCTGCCATAAGTTTTGGTAATGTTTTTTGTGCACCACCAAAAATAAAATTTCTTGTAGTGTAACGCTTAACCTCAAACCTCATCAACCGGGAATGACTAAAAAAGGGGAGGCACACACAAGGCTAAGGGCTAGCAACTAATTAGGGTAAGGCCACCCCTGTCTAGAGGTCCCTTTTATTCGGCTGTGTGGGCGGTTGCTGATCCCAACCACGGGGTGAACTTATTCGGACTATCCAGTAAGGGGTTGCTCCAGTCTTGTAATGCAGGGGATCATGGTGGATCCTCGATATGGTGATCTAGACCACGTATTGTGGAGGGCGGTACCTCAATAGCCCTGCCATTGTATGAAACTCAATCTCCAATAAGCACCTGTATGGTTTTGATTGTGCCCAACTATGCTGAAACGTGAGATGCAAGCATTTCAGCTAGATTCTATTTTACTTTCTATAGACACTATTATAATATCAAACGGATTTGATAAAAATGTTTTGGTTATCGCAAGGTAAAAATCCGACATGTTTATTTGTGGCGAGGTCTTATGGAATATCTTTGATTTCAAAGGATTTTCGAAAACTTTAATAATCCAATTAAGTGTGTTTTCTCACGCTGGTTTTTCAGACTGACTCAGGTGTTATTTAACTATAATGATCGGGTCAGACCGAGTTTTATAGAGTACAGATTTGGATGGACTGCTTTGGAGCTTAGGAGACGAGCTGGATGGCGAGACGTATCACGCGTATTTGATTAATATTCTACTGTGTGTGATTAAAAGTATAATCAGATTTGTGAGGACAGGATACGATAACTGTCCAGTTGTGTGCTGTAGATGTTGTTGTACTCTGATGTTGTAATGTATAAACAGATATAGTTCTTTTATTTAAAGATTAGTTATTTATCTATTATATATTATTCCGCTGCGATTGTGAGATTTTGATATTGTTTCTATTTCTTCTTCTAGGTCCTTCTTCTTTAACCCTAACGGTTCGATTTTCCGGCATTCGATTGTCCGGCATTTGATACAGTGGACGTATTAATGTCGATTTTCGAACGTCGAAAAATCGGGTCGTTACACTAAAGTAAAGGTTTGTGGGTAGTTTTACGCTAAGAGATCAATCATGCTGGTTTCTCTTTTCTTTTGTGAAGAAATGAAAGGAGAAGGAGAAACCCCCATCAGCCCCAATGACTGCCAAACCCGAAATAGGCCTTGGGCTGACTGATTAGTCCGTTAATTACCTATTACGCTATCTGAAATCAATGCAAACTTTAAACAACCACATCTCCTTACTAGTAAGTCCCTTTTCTTTATATGACCACTTTTCAGAGAGATGAAAGACCATCCTGATCCAATGGAAGTGGCCTCAACCCCTATTTTGGCTCTTATCAAAAGATATTGGTCGTTCAAGCATTATCAAGATAGAAACTGTTCGACAAAAATCCCAATGATGGAAAATGCCTCTAGTAGTCATTCCCAAAAGTTGCAGGACCATATGATCTTATATGAAAATAATATTAATATTTTATGATCTTTCGATATGTAAAATACCAGTCGTTACATGAGCACTCTCGAATTGATTCCCGCTGTATGTGATAATCTTTTTAGGCTCTCCTAACATACACTAATGCTTTTCATAACAAAATTAATTACTTTTTTAGTAGTGATCATGCCAAGTGGTTCCCTTTAGCCCACTTTGTAAAGTAATTGACTACAACGGTTGCATACTTGGCTCTAACTTTAGACATAAGCAGCATGCCGATAATGTTGATTCCCCAAATTATGAATTACCAAGGACTTACCATCTGCATAAAGTTCTATAGATGGGGCTCTCTAAATCTTTGAAAATCTCTGGCACCTGTCACATCATTTTGTATAATCAGTTGCATCCCTATTCAGCATCGACCATAAGTATCTGTAACCAAGCACTTTCTTTACTAACGTCTACCCCCTAGTATGATCTCATTAGCTACCTTTGTGAATTTCTATAAAAATATTTCTAGCTTCATCTTTGATTACACACCTAAGTAAGGGGAAATGAATCCGCTTCTGTATTGCACTCCATCCTGCATTATGAATCGTGGTGCCTTTCGAATGAGCTTCTTTTGCTGGTTCCTGTCTCTAGGGAGTATTCCCCCGAGCAAGTAGTCCTTTATTAGAGTCATTCTCGACTCTACCTCCTCTGTTGTCTCCATAACCTAACCAACACCCATTTGGTCCATGCTAGGAGCAGTCAGCACTTCTAATAGAACCAATCCCATCAGCTATGCTTCTCTACAACTAGCTATCTTAGCTAAGGAATTGACCTTCATAGGAATGTGAGATATCGTGCAGTGTTCAAGTTCATTAAACAACTCCAAAGATTTTGACAAGTAAGGGGAAAGTTTCGCGCCCTTATCTTGATATTTCCTTCTAACTTGGAAGATGACCAATTGGGGGTCGCTATAGATATGCAGAGTTTTTATTCCTAGCTCTTTTGCAATCTTCAATCCTGTTATCAATGCGTCAATTCTGTCTCATTGTTAGTGGTAGAAAAATCCATCTTCAGAGCATAGCAAATTGACTGTCCTTCGAGATTTCAAGCACAACTCCCGCTCCTGAGCAAAATTCATTTGACGCGCCATAAGTGAACAATCTCTACTAGGATACAACGTCTGTTGTGTCCTCCGCCTCATCGTCTCAAATAGTGAAATCGATGATGAAGTCAGCCAACACCACTAACCGCTCTTCAGGGATGGTAAGTCACATCATACTGGCTCAACTCGATATTCCACTTTATATGTCATCTCGAGGTCTTGGGTCGATATAGTACCTATTTTGAAAGTTGATCTGTCAGTATCTTGATCGAATGAGCTTAAAATTATGGTCGTAACATCCCTTATGCTATTAGTAAGTATAGCTTTTCAAACTTCAGGTAGTTCTATTTGGCTCCGGTGAATCACTTGCTAATGTAGTAGACGGGCTATTGAACCTTAGCTTCCTCACTCATAATTGCTATGCTTAATGCATGGGCAGACACCACTAGGTAAATGAATAAGTCCTCCACATCCATTAGTTTAGACAAAGCCGGTGGTGTCTCCATTTGTCGCAGTAATTCTTCGAAAGCACATTAGCAGTCCTGATTCCACTCAAATTTCCTCTTACCCTTCTTTAATGCGTCAAAGAATGGTATGCACCTATCCGTCACTCTGGAGATAAACCAGCTCAATGTTGTGATCTTTCCATTTAATCTTTGTAACTCTTCCTTCATCATCAAGGCTCTAACATTCCATAAGGCATCAATATGCTTCGAATTAGCCTCAGTGCCCCTTGCATTCACAATAAAAACCAAGAAATGTCCCAAAAGCAACTCCAAAATGAGCATTTGAGTGGGTTCAATTTTATTTTATACTTTCGGAGGATCACGAACATTTCTGCGAAGTCATTCAGATGGTTTCCAAACACTCGTGACTTTATTAGCATGTCATCCACATACTCTTCCATCGTTCGTCCGATCTGGTTCTTGAACATTGTACTTATCGGTCTCTGATAAGTAGCTTCGGTGTTTTTTCAAACATAACGGAATTACGAGATACCAATATAGTCCTAAGTATGTGATGAAGCTGAGGTCCTCCTGATCTGGTTCATGCATTATAATCTGATTGTACCCTAAGTAGGCATTCATAAATAAGAGCAGTTCATACCCTGTAGTTCCATCAACAAGCTGGTCGATCCTTAGAAGCGAAAAATTATCCTTTGGGCTGGCTTTCCTCAAATCTGAGTTATCAATGCAAGTTCACCACTTCCCATTCGATTTTCGGACTAACATAGGGTGTAACACCCACTTAGGATATGTAGCATCATGGATAAAGCCATTGACTAGTAGCTTATGCACTTCTTCCTTCAATGCAGCGGATCACTTTGGACTCAGGCCCCGTCTCTTTGTCTTATTGACGTGGACTTGGTGTTGATATTAAGTGCATAACATGCTATCTCCAGTGATATATCGCACATATCATAATGCATCTAAGAAAACACGTCTAGATTTGCTCGAAGAAAGTTAATCAATTCCTTTTGCAGTTTGATTCCTAGTTGAGAACCAATCTTCAAGACCAGAGTCGGGCTGTCCATATCAACAGGGACAGCCATCGTAATCTCCTCCATACTGCCCATATCTCCATTGACTTCTACATGGACTCTATAGCCTTGTAGAAGCGACTATGGTCACCAAGCCCGGGGCTGTTCTATAATTGCTATGCTTATGGTTCCTGAATGTAGAGGGTCTTCCCCATATTCTTCCCATTTCATGGCGTTTAGCTTCACATAATATAGCAACGTAGCATTCCCTTATAGCGCTTTGGTCTTCTCTTACTACTATCACATTCTCCATTGGGAATTTCACCATCAGACACCATGAAGCCAAAGTGATTCTAAAGTCGGCTAGGACCGATCGGTCTAAGAAAGTATTATAAGTGTAATACTCATCAACAATAATGAAGGTCTTAACGTGAACCATCCCTCGTTCTCCTTCTCCGAGTTCTATAGGGAGGTTGATCGTTCCAGTCGGCTTAGCTTCACTTACAAATCGTGAATCTTTGTTTTGTAGGTTGTCGCATCCTTCATGCTAATCTTCATTTGGTCAAACATTTTCCTAAATAGGATATTAACAGAACTTCCATTGTCAACCAATACTTGATGCACAATTGCTTGTTCGATCCCAACCGTTCTCACCATTGGGTCAAGAGTCGACGCTTCTATACCTTTAGTGTCCTAATTCTTGAACATATTGTCATCCATAATCATCCTTTGTTGCTTAGCCTGAGCTCCTTCTTCAACGGTGTAGCAACTCTGCTATGGTACATGCTTCAAAGAACTAGCATATCACACCATTTCACCTTAACTCTTCTTTACTAGGTGAGGTCCTCCTATGATGATGTTTATGACCAGTTTACATCTGTTCGCTTGTGGACTTCTCCACTGGGTCCAGGTAGTTTCCTTTAAGAATCTGACCCTTGGGGTCTAGCAAGTTGATCAGCATTTTATGGTTTCTTCACCTATTGCCGAAGCTTATTGTTCCTTGTTATTCCTCAATTAAGTCGTTCAAATGTTGATATTCATTTATGCCATGCCCAAGAGTTTTGTGGAAGCGGCAATACTTTCTTAGCTTTTTATGTTGCTTGATTGTTTCCTTCTTGGGTGTTTTGTTATATAGCTCAGTTCCTCGAGTGGCAAGATAGATGTTTTCCAAACTGTCATTCAATGGTATATAGTCCTTGGGTCTCAGATTGCTTAGACGATTCCCGTCCCCGTCATGCCTACCAGAATTTTGATACCTCTTTTTCTGATTCGCAGCTTTCCCCACACTTCCCATAGTAGTTTTAGAACTATTTTTGTCTTATTCGACTACAATGTTACTTTGAATCATCTTTTTTGTTTGCTCATTGCTGTGCTTGCCTTCAACCATGCTAGCTTCTTCCAACCTTAAAAACTAATTTTCCTTTTGATGGAAGTCCTCCATGGTAGTGGGTTGCTTTATCTTTATCCACCTACCAAAGTCCACGTCCGGGTGAATGCCTTGGACAAGTGCCATGAATACAATATCTTCCTTTGTATTACTAATTCCATAACAGCGATATTAATCGGTTCAAGAAAGCTTTTAGAGACCCCTTGGGTCCTTGTGACAAGCCGGACAATGACATAACGTCCTTCGGTCATGTCGTCTAGAGCCTGAACTACTCTATAAACTTCTTAGCCAATTCATCAAACATCAATATGGATTTAGGTGCGAGCCCAGTGAACTACATAAAGAAAATCCTTCTAAGAAGATAGGTAAACACCTATAATGAATGTCATCCATAGCTTTAGCTCCATCCATATCCCATTTGTATTTGAGTAAGTGTTGTCTAGGATTAGTACTTCCATTGTAGGATGGAATTGGTGGCATGGTGAACTTTCTAGGGTATTCTTCTCTCAAGATATTTTCAGTGAATGGGGTTTAGCTTAGTATAGATCCCCAGTCTTCGTTTTTCCTACCCTTGCTTTCTTCCACTAATCGTTTGACCATGTCAACGATTTACTCCCCGCTGGCATGGTAATCTGAAGGTCGTCTATCAAGGGCTACACCGAATGTTTTACTACACAAACCGTCTCAGTTTGCTGATTGATGTCTAGGTGCTCTTGTCTCTAGGAGTACCACTCATTCGGTATTTGACGGACGTACGATTGGTTGAGCTGTAGTTGTCTGAACTCCACCTTCATCGGCATTAACATCCAACTCTAAATCATCATTATTAAGCTGTAAGTTTATATCCTAATCAGGGACAACCACGACATCACCTTCCTGAGCATCCTCTGCACGAGCATTCCTCTCGGTACCGAGTGAAATTCTCTCAGTACCAACCTGTTATCTTATGGAGGAGCACTCCTTCTTCTTTCTACAAGTCCTCCTATAACTTCACCAACTACTTCCTTCTTCTTTTGCTTCCCATATCTCTTGTTTAGGTTAGAAATAGAGGAATTCTATTGTTCTATAATAGGTGAAGTTTTCCTTCTAGTTCTCTTAGTAGTTCGGTGCTATAGACTGAGCAAATCATCCATCTTGTCTATGAGAGCTTTTTGGCCATCTTTCATCTTCTATTTAAGTTCATGGATCATCTTATCAAAATCTTCTATAGTCATTACTTCATGTGGAGCAGAGGACTGCGGTATTGTGTTTCCATCATTATATTCCGTTTGGTGAGGGTATGCTTCATCACCACCAGCTACCACTCCTGCTGATCTTCCAGATACAGACATTCCTTCTCTAGGTGCCATAGATTTCCACAAGCGAAACCTTAAATTCTTCAAGCAAGTTTTCTGGATCTAACTTTTGAATCATTCCAACCCAAAGTAGAGAGCTAGATCTAAGCCCGGGTTCAATTTTCTAAGTGAAAGCACCAAAATATTGACGCCAAAAAGCCAAAAATGTATCAACACCCAAGGTTGAGTT
The DNA here is from genome assembly GCA_030765085.1 of Allium cepa. Lineage (NCBI taxonomy): Eukaryota > Viridiplantae > Streptophyta > Magnoliopsida > Asparagales > Amaryllidaceae > Allium > Allium cepa. The sequence continues at coordinate 70,282,659 of CM060935.1, forward strand.
GTAGGGGGCTTATATGACCTAGATCTAGCAGATAGTATTAGAAATAAAATAAAATAAAATAGACAAACATAAGATTTTGTAATGGTTCGGCAATCTCTGGCCTACGTGCTTTATAGTTTTTTTCAATTATTGTTTACAGGGAGTTGAGATTACATGTCACTAATACAAGGGCTTGATAGGTTCTATAGCCTAAAATTGCCGAGATTAGCTGCTAGGTGATTATTTTAAGGGAGGTAGGAGATTAAGAAATGACAGAGTTTATGCTAGCAGAGAATCGGATCCCTCTTTAGTTGTAGTTAGGCTGATATTTATAGAGAATAGGTGCATGGAGTTAGAAGCTTGCTTACACTGAAATCCAGAAGATAGCCCGATGCTATATAGGTGAGCATGGAGGCCCATAAACTGAGGAAATAACTCGGTATTGACCTAAATAACTCAGTACCAACCTATTTCCTTTTGGTGAAAAGTGAACTTCATCACTTACTTAGCTCTTCGTCTTCTGCTTTATGTGTTCCAAGCTCTTTTCCATCGACTTTGAGTTGATTCTAGTGATTTTCCCGATAACACTTGAATTATCCTGCTTTCTTCAATTTGCTCTCATCAATCCTTGTAATTGCTCGTCCATACTTTGGGAAAACCACTTGTCCATGAGTAGTAGTGTGTGAGATGTATGGAGTTTGGGAAGAGAAATGTGAAGGATAACTCGGTGCCAGGTTGTACCCTTAGTCCCAATTTGAATGAAACTTTTCCAAGTTGCTTCTCTAGCTTTTGTAAGCGTACTCCTAAGTTTTTGAGTCGTTTCATCTTTGTCTTGACATTCTAACTTCCGTTAACTTATTTTTGGTTAAAAACCTGGTTAATAGGATGAGTAATTATGATATGATAATAAGAAATGAATAAAATTCTAATAAATTTCAGTCTCACAGTGAAAAGGAATAAAGTACAATATCAATAACCATAATCACTTCGATTTCACCATAATATATTCACACTGTCAGGCACATATGTCTACAATACCAATCAAACCATCTATCTACACAATCAAATCTAAATCATAACACTTATTTACACCATTTACAATATGTACAATAAAATCCTTGTCTCATGTACCATCTTGTCTCCAAGCTCCATCAACCTAGAGGTATAAATAAAGAGGAAAAATAGGAGTGGTTCTGACATAAGTCTGATGATTGAGCCATACTTGCTCCATATATACTACAAAGATAATGATATAACATGATATGAGTCTAAAGTCATGGTCACCTCATGTCCCACTAGTTACACCATACTTAACTATCTATACATCTAGTCGTATCATATCGAATTACACCTCCCTAGACTCGCATCATGTGTTACAAGGTCGCATATAGTACACCGTTAAGTCATTCATATGTATCCCTGGACTCGCTTCATGCGCTATTAGGTCGCTTATTGTCCATACCTCATATAGAAATTGGACTCACATATTGGAATCGCCTCTTGCACTATAGGTCGCTTAACATCCACCCTGCACACTAGAATGCTAAAGCATTACAAGGAAGAAATGCAATATCGGGATCACCTCTTTGTATCACATACTCATATCCTAGGTCACTTACTTATGCCATAGGCTTATACACATTCACGACAATGTCAAATAATTTCCAGATAAAGAATAACATATGAATCCAACTTAAGTAAACAATCAACATCCACATAATTCACCTTGAATCCATAATGTTGACAACGATCTCTAAATTACCTTAACACGCCTTCTAAAAAGAAAATGGGACTCAAATTGATAAACATTAATATATTTTATCCCATTCAGGTCCAGGTTCAACATGTGCCCAAAAAGGGCCATCGCTACACCGATGGCATAAACCATGGATCAGTCATAGTTAGATTTTTGAATTCTAACAGCGATTTCAGTCGTTTCTCCATGTTATTTTTCCTCCATTCACCATCATTCCACCTTCGGTCAACTGAGAACGTCCCCGACATCTTAAATCCATTTCTATGGTCATTTTATACTTAATTTCCATCAAATTTAATTGTATATTCATTTAATCGGAAGAAAAATGTGTAATTTAGTGTATTGTTTACTGTTTTATCAAATACCTCACAAACCATTATTTAAATTTGAAAATAAGTGATTATGAATTGTTATTTACTCTATCTTAGACCATAGATCATATTCTAGAATTATAATTGTGTTATATCGAGAGAAAAGAAAGGATCGCTCACTGAACCACTCTCCACTACCTCTGCATTCGCTATCCGGACTGCTGTGCACTATCCTTCATAATTTCACTTTTAAATTGGTATAGATGCATAGTTGTTTAACGGTAAATTTTCTATCAAATTAGAAAACTACCAATAAATTTCAAATTAAATTTTACCGCAAGCGCACGGTGTACACTTTGTAGTACGTGGCGAATACCGGCTGATCCATGGGGAATTGTGAGAGATTAGAAATCTATTCAATCAAATTAGACCAAATGAGGAGAAATTGTTAACTAGAAATAAGATGAAGCTAAAACTAGAATTAAAGTTAGATTTAAAAACTATTGAACTAGAGAACAATTTAGAGGCAAATCCACTCTCATATTTTTGTAAATCAACAAATAAACAATTTGTGATCTCTACCTTTTATATTAAGTGAAATATTGTTGTATTTATCACAAGTATGGTTTGTTTATGTTGTTAATTAACATAACTCAAACCATCAAACTATAATACAACAAATAAACCACTTATAATTCTCATGAAAATGTAACCAAAGCAAAAGCTATTTTAAGTATGATCTATTTACTATTTAACTAGTAATATAGATCATAAAATTTCATTTTTACTTTAATTTCACAATAGAAAATGAATTAGCAAATAATGATGCAAGTTGTGTTTATGTTGAATAAGAATAGCTCATTTGCATAAGCAATATAAGCTATCAAACCCACTTGTATAAACTTGCATCAAAACTCTCTTTCATAAAGAACAAACAAAGAGATCGTAAATCATAACAAATGTTGAAATTACATAATATTTGAGAGCTTCATTACCCCTAAATTGAAGGGGTTTAGCTACTCATTTGTGTCATTGAAGCAACATAAGTAAGTTTCAACATTAAAAGAGAAGAAAATAGAAAATAAGCAAAGAAAGCAAAAGAGATTAGCTACTAACTACTTGCATAAAAATATAAACTACACTACTTGCATGAATGTAAATTCAAGCTATGAATATAAAGAGAAAGAGAGCATAGAAATAAACATTAGCAATAAAACAAAGAAAAGCATGTAGGAAAGAGAGAAGAAAGAGGCTTGGAAGCCATTTTTATTTCATAGAACATTGAGCTTACACTTTGATCTCTTAATTTCCTAAGTAGAATGAAAGAGTAGAAGATGGTTTCATGTACATAAAAGGGCTATATATATATATGCATAAAACCCTAATTCTATTTTTAGGGGGGTTCCTAAAATTTCCTTTAGGAAATGTGGCCACCAAGTAAACATTAGCCACTAATTAATCCATCATTTGTTGTGCATGAAGCTTTAACCTCCACTTAGTTATTCATTAGCTCATAATTGTTTATATAGGTAAGTGGGTGGGGACCTCCATGATCTTGAACTTGAATTATTTCATCTTCATTCCTTTGTATTTAATTTGTGCATGTATGAATCTTCATATAAGCCTCTTCCATATCAATCCAAATCGCTATAAAAATTATCAAAAAATGTCCAAGTAAAAGATTTTGAATTGACACATGCGCAAAAATGACCATTTTGCCCCTGAATGAAGATGAAAATATGATAGTTTGAAAATAATTGAATTTTGGTTCTAAACATGTTAAAATGCCCAAATATGAAGTTTATTTATATAAAAAGAGATAAAATATGGATGTAAATATATGCACATTTACGTGCACATCAAATACCCCCACACTTATCTTTTTATTCGTCCTCGAATAAAAGAAAACTAAGATAAATCCATTTTCGTTGGTAGCATGATTGCATTGAGCGTATGGAACATGCCGTTAAACCTATGGGTGTCCCCAGTAGGACGAGTGTTGTCTCGTGAGGTTTTCCAGCGGATACTACCCACAAAATCCAATACAAAGAGAAAATATTTACAAAATGCAAGATTTATTTACAAAGAGATGAATGCGAGTTATTGGAAATATTCACAAATGAAAGGTTTGCTTTTAAATTGACACAAATAAGTAAATACAAGTTTGGGTCATTGTCTTGAAAATTCAAGTCATTTACTCGTCAAAATTTCCAACAAAAATCAAGTTGTCATAACAGATAGACTATAGTTTGGCTAGTTGTTTCGGTTGATAATATAATATAATTATGGATGGATCCTTAGTTGATTATCAGAGTTTATTAAAGTGGTATTTTCATTTCTTTTTAATAAAAAGTTAAATCAAACAAGTTAAGATAGTGCTAGGATTTCAATTGCTTGCTCTCTCATTATTTGCAAGAAAAATTACACACCTAGCTCAGGTAAACTGAGGCCAGATATACCACCATGCACTGCTTTTGGGGCTTATGTGAGGAGAGTACCGAGCATGGCGAGTGCACACACATACGTGCATACACCTATTGATCGTAGGTGGTTTTTATTAAGTCTATTCTTTTTTTACATGTGTTCCATACATGCATAACCATGAAGACTTTTAAATGAGTATGAAAGCACATAATCAAAGATTCCAGGTAATTCACCCATGCATAACCATGAGGACTTTTAAATGAGAGTGAATACTTTGGATGTTATTTTTCTTTCTTTTTTTTTAAGAGGGAGAGAGTTTTGCAAAATCATATTAGTACCATTTAACTTAGAAGACAAAAATGTTATATCCTTTACTTTAAATTTACCACTTTTTAAACAAAGATTTTCAATTAGAACATAGTTCATAATTAACATAGATGGACCTTCCTATATATTAGTTAAACCATTATTATTTGTAATCAAATTTCAATTTTATTTTTGTTAAGACAAATAAATATTCAAAAATTCCAAAATATTAACCAAAACTTATACTTATCTCATAGTCTTTCTTCAAAAATAAATCAAAATGCTAAAAAGAAAATGTTTTTGAGATTTAGGAATTTTGAGATTTTTTTTTTAAGTAAGAAAATGAAAAATTCAAAAATGCCATGAAACTAAAAAAATATGAAAATGAGACTCCCCCAGCACTTAATTTTGATTGTGTCCTATAGTCAATGCAAGATCTAATGGGTGTGACGGGGAAAACTTCGCACATATTTACAAAAGAGGGTTAACATTCTTACTAGACGTAGCTTGGCTCATGAAGGATCATGAGCTTCTCCTCTTGGTTACTAGGAAATTCCAAGAAAGGTTTCAAACGATGACCGTTGACTTTGAAAATTGATCCATCCCTAGGGTTTTCTATTTAGTCTTGAGTCATATAAAAGAACATTCTGGTTAGGCGAAAATGTTTTTCTTAAGATTGACTTGTCATGAAAAAATTTTGTTCTTTTTTGTAAATTTTCTCATTTTCATATGCGTCGTTCCTAAGTTCTTCTAGTTCGTTGAGTTGTAGTTTTCGATTTTCGCCGGCTTTCTCAAGATCAAAGTTTAAGTTCTTAATTGCCCACAACGCTTTGTGTTTGGTTTCAACGGGTGAATGGCAAGCTTTACCTTAAAAGTAAACAAAATGGGGACATCCTAAGGTTATTTTTAAAAGCAGTACGGTAAGCCCAAAGTGCGTCGGTCATTTTCTAAGACCAATCTTTTCGATTTTTATTGACAGTTTTCTCCAAGATTTGTTTTATTTACCGATTTGAAACTTCAACTTGGACACAAGTCGGAGGATGATACGGAGTGGATAACTTATGGGTTATCGAGTATTATTTTATTAAAGCTTCAAAAGAATGGTTGCCAAAATGGGTTCCGTTATCACTGATTATTGTGCAGGTGTGCCGAACCTCGAAAAGATGTTTTCCTTGAGAAATTTCACAACAATTCTATGGTCATTGGTTTTGCAAGAAACGGCTTTGACCCATTTTGAAACGTAATCGACAATAAGAAGGATATACAAGTTTCCAAAAGAATTAGGAAAAGGTCCCATAAAGTCGATATCCCATACATCAAAGATTTCGACCGTTAGAATAGGGTTTAGAGGCAACATATCTCGTCGAGAAATTCGTCTCAACATTTGACATGATCGCAAGCTTTACAAAATTCAAACGAGTCTTTGAAAAGAGAAGGCCAATAGAAACCACACTGAAGCACTTTTTCCACATTTTTTCGAGAACCGAAATGTCCACCACATGCTTGATCATGGAAAAACGAAAGAACACTCCTTCTCTCATTATCCGGAATGCAACGTCAGATGATTTGGTTAGGACAATATTTGAACAAGTATGGATCGTTCCAATAAAAATACTTCACTTGGGACATGAATTTGCATTTGTCCTGTTTAGACAACGATGAAGGAGTTTCTTGGGTGACTAAATAGTTCACTATATCATCGTACCATTGATCGATAGAAATCGAAAGAAGTTGTTCATCGGAGAAGTTTTCATTGATCGGCAAAGAAGATGGTGCGTTCGAAAGACGAGATAAGTGATCGGCTATGACATTATCAGATCCTTTTTTTTTGATTGTAAGATCAAACTCTTGAAGTAAAAGGATCCAATGAATCAAATGTGATTTAGCATTCTTTTTAGCGAAGAGATATCGAAGCGCAGAATGGTCTGTGTGGACCGCAATGTGTGAACCTATCAAGTAAGGTCGAAACTTTTCGAGCGCGAAAATGACAGCTAGAAGTTCTTTTTCGGTTGTTGTGTAGTTGAGTTGAGCGTCTTTCAACGTCATACTCACATTGTAAATGATGTGAAGGATCTTGTTGATGCGTTGTCCTAAGATAGCACCAAGGGCAAAGTTCGAAGCATCACACATTATTTCGAAAGGAAGATCCCAATTAGGTGCGCAAATGATTGGAGCAGAAATGAGTTCTCTCTTAAGACGTTCAAAAGAAGAGACATAATCAGAGTTAAAATCGAAAGGAATGTCTTTTCCAGAAAGAATCATCAAAGGACGAGCGGTTTTGCTAAAGTCTTTCATAAAACGTCGGTAAAAGCCAATGCGTCTTAGAAATGATCGAATGTCATTAATAGATTTGGGAATGGGTAGATTTGCAATGACATCGATTTTTGCTTTGTCTACCTCAATGCTTTATTTGAGATGATATGTCCAAGGATTATGCCTTGTTTGACCATAAAGTGGCATTTTTCCTAATTCAAAGTCAAATATTTTTATTTACATCGATTTAGAACTAACTCGAGATGATGTAAATATTGGAAAAAAGAATCGCCAAAGATTGAGAAATCATCCATAAAAACTTCTAGAAAGCGTTCAATCATGTCGGAAAAGATTTCAACCATGCATCGTTGCAAAGTCACAGGAGCGTTACAAATTCCGAATGGCATATGTCGATAAGAAAAGGTACCGAATGGACATGTGAAAGTCGTTTTCTCTTGACCTTCGGGAGCGATTGGAATTTAGTTATAGCTAGAATAACCATCAAGGAAGCAGTAAAATTCATGGCCGGCTAAACGTTCGAGCATTTGGTCAATGAAAGGAAGAGGAAAGTGATCTTTATGTGTTGCGGCATTTATTTTTCGATAGTCAATGCAAACACGCCAACCCGTTTGAGTACGAGTTGGAATAAGCTCGTTTGAATCGTTCTTGACAATGGTTAGCCCAAACTTTTTCTGTACAACATGAATTGGGCTAACCCATGAACTATCGAAGATTGGGTAAATGATTCCGTTGTCGAGTAGTTTAAGAATTTCATTACGCACCGCATCTTTCGTTTTTGGATTACACTTTCGTTGCGCGTCATGAACAGGCTTGGCATCATCGATTAAATGGATGCGATGTTGAACAAGAGCGGGACTAATTCCTTTTATATCGAAAATCGACCATCCCATTGCTTCCTTATTTTTCGAAAGGATAGAGAGAAGAGAAGCTTCTTGGTCAAGAGAAAGATTGTTAGAAATGATGACAGGACAAGTTTCATTTTCACCTAAGTATGCATACTTAAGGTGGTCGGAAAGTGGTTTGAGGTACAACTTTGGGAGTTTTTGATAGAAGAATTGGGTTGAGATTCGGACGCAACTGGAAGCGATTCAAAAGGAAGAATGTATTCAATCTCATTGGGAATTTAGTGAAACAATTTTTCATACTCGGCCTCGTGTTCATCGTTAAGATCAAGTGTTTCATTTTCAACATTTTCGTGAATGGAACTAACTTCCAACGTTTGGTCGCAAGGTTCATTCGATTGGCTTTCAAGATTGAAATATTAAGATCCAAGGTCATGTTTCCGAATGAGATTTTCATTGATCCGTTACGACAATTGATTAAGGCATTTGAGGTGGCTAAGAATGGTTGGCCTAAAATCAACGTAATTTGACTCGTGAGATTTGTCACAGGTTGTGTTTCGAGAACTATAAAGTCAACGGGAATATGAATTGCCCTACTCGAATGAGCACATCCTTGATTTCTCTTATAGGCTTCTTAATCGAGCGATCGGCAAATTGAAGCTTGACTTTTGTGGGTTTGAGCTCACCTAAGCCTAATTGTTCGTAAATGGAGTATGGAATCAAATTGACACTCACACCTAAGTCTATAAAGCATTTGTTAATCGTCTTGTCTCCAATTGTACATGAAATCGTAAGGCGGCCAGGATCTTTGTATTTGACTGGCATAGATTGGGACAAGACTTCACCCAAACTGGCAGTTAAGAAGACTTTTTTGGGCACTTGAATGTGTAACTTTTAGGTACATAAGCTCTTAAGAAATTTCGCATGAGTAGGGACTTTCTAAATGATGTCAAGAAGAAGAATGTTAACTTTGACTTGTTTAAAAAAATTCAACATTTTTTCCATTTGGTCCGAGTATTTCTTTGGTCGAAGACGATGTGGAAATGGGATACGATATCCGGTAGGTAGGTCTACTCGAGTAGAAGAAGAAGAGTTTTGATTGGCATTCGATTCAACGTTTGGCTCCATGTTCTGTTTAGATTCGTTCGTTGTTTTAGAAGCGTCGAGAGAAGTTTTTAGTAAATCGGTTGGATTAACAACTTGATTATCGATTTGTTTAGCGATACGTAAAGTTGTGATAGCATACAATTGGGTGACATTGCTATCTTGAACAACATGGGCTTGATTTGAGTTTGCGTTTTGATTTCTGCGATTTAGAAGGGGCTGACTTAGGAATGTTCCTCGTTCGCATTCACTTACGGACGTGGCTAATTGACTCATTTGCATTTTGAGTTTTGCAATTGATTGGTTTGTGTTTTGCATATATGAAGTCAATAAATTTTGCAGAAGGCTTTGAGTAGTTGCCTTAGCCAACGTTTCAAGAGTTTTCTCAAGCGAAGTTAAACGTTTATCGTCTTGGGGAGGATGAGCAGAATTTGGTTGAAAATTTGATTGTTGCGGTTGATTATGGGACGGACCCGGAAAGTTTGGTTGAAAATTGTTGGGATGAAAGGGAGGATTCGAAGCATTATTCGAGAATGCTTGAAAATTAGGACGAATCGTATTCATGTTAGGGTTGTTTTGGTTCTACGCAAAATTCGAATGATTTCTCCAACTAGGGTTGTACGTTGGAGAAAACGGGTCGTTTTTGGCTTTATTGAAAGCAATGATTTGTTCGACAGAGTTGGGACACTGATCGGCTATATGATTAGGATCGTTGCATTTATATCACATCGGTTGGGAAGCTTGGTTCATTTGATTCGATGAGAAAACGTTATCAAGTTTTTTAATCATCACGTCGATCTTAGCTTCCAAAGCAAAAGAAGATCTATCGAGTTTGCACTCAATCGTGAGTAAATTGATTTTTCGTTCGAACGTTCCCTTCGGGACGACTTCTCAGCTAGGTTTTCGAGAAATTGCGAAGCATCGTTATGATGTTGGGCAAGAAAGTTGCCTTGGCACATTGATTCGAGCATTGTTCGTGAGCTGTTTACGAGTCCATCGTATAACATTTGACAAATTGTCCATTTTCAAAGTTATGGTGCGGACATTTTATCAAAAGCTCTTTGAATCTTTCAAAATATTTTTCAAATGGTTCTCCCTTGAATTGATGAAAATTTACCATTTCATTTCGAATTCTACTCGTTTTTTTCCAAAGGGTAGAACTATTTTAACAAAGCTTTTACGAATTCTTTCCAAGCTTTAATCGAGTTCGATGGTAAGCTGTACAATCATTTTACAGCGTAATCCATAAGAGCGAATGTGATTAATCCAAATTTGATTCCGTCATCAGAAAGTTGTTGGAGTTTAATGGTTGCACAATTGTTCGAATTTAGTCAAGAAAACGTATGGGTCATCGTGCTCGAAATTGCCAAATTTCAGGAGTGTGGCAATATGGTTCGAGTGAATTTCGAAATGGTTACCCGTAGGGGCGTGTAATGTGATGCAATATGGAATAGAAACTCTATCGGGAAAGATTCTATCCATAAGAGTTCGAGGGGCGTTTTCGTTCGCCATTTTGGGAGGATCGTCTATTCGAGTTAAACGATTTGTAGAAGGGTTGCGAATCCAAGTTTTCATTGTTGTGTCACGAGTCCAAGTACTCATGCACAAGTGAAAGTCAAGAAGAGAAAGAAGTTAGAGTCGAGTTTAGAAAATGAAAGAAGATTTGAAAACTTGGTTTTGTTTTTTGAATTTTCTTTCTTTTTTTTACAAGGAAGAAAACTATTTACCAAGTGAGATTTATTTTCAAATGAAAAGTTTGATTTTTGGTTTTTCAATTTTTTATATATATATTTTTTTTGTATTTTTTTTGTTTTTGGAATTTTCAAATATTTACCAAAAGGATTTTTTTGAATTTTCAAAATTTTTTCTTTATGAAAAGATTTTTTATTTTTGTTTTTAATTAAAAATTTCAAAGGAAAGAAAAAAAATTGTTCTTTTTTTGGATTAAAAACTAAGTTAAGTAAATTTTACGATTTTATTTTTTATGAGTTTTGGATTTTTGATTTTTTTTTAAATATGCATGAACTAATGCAACTAAATGAATGCAATGACTTAATTACAATTTTCTGTCCTTAGTAGCTCCTAACCCAAAATTGTATAATCACACTTTGTCTTAAATCAATAAAAATATTTCTCAGCCAGGTAACGAGCAGGGGTTATCGGTCACCACGAATCACCGTAGCAATGCAACTGAATGTTTAAGTACCTTTAGAGGAACAACCAGTATAATATCTACGTATCACCGTAATTTCTATAACTGGTTATTACTCTGCCATAGCCTAGACACCAAGAAATAAAATCGTTCAAATAAACAATTGTGAAGATACAATTAAGCTCTAAGTGAGCTCGCGACACCCTTAGGTCGAATGTCTTACCTGTATTATTAATCAAATTCTATAATGAAATGCGTTTGTGGGCTAAGGAAAGGGTGATGAAATCCCTCATCTTACGTGAATTGGGGTGTTGGCCTTAAAAAAAGAAAATAATATGAGATGATTGCAAAGCAAAAATTAAACGTGAATTAACAATGCAACTAAAAAGAAGTTGTTTTTGTTTTTGGGATTTTTTTTAAATACAAATGCAAGCAACCAACAATGTGATTCAAATCAAAACAAGTGATTAAAGCACGATACCAGAGTGTACAGAATTATTAGCAATTTATTTTTTTAAAGCGGCAATTCTTTTATTTTAAGCAAGCTAAGCAACGGAGCAAGCAACTTTTGGCAAGCAATTTCTTTATCTCCTGCAACCTGAAAAAACAAGATATATACAATTGTTTTATTTTTTAATATATAGGGATGGAAGTTAAAATAAATTAAAACAAAAACAAAAAAATTCAAACTCTTTATATATATATATATATATCAAAGAAGGAATTAAATCAAAACAAAACAAATAAGTGAGAATCAAAACAATTGAAAACTGAAATAAATTTTTACTTGTTTTTTTTAGATAGAACCAAAGCTAAGAAAAAAGAAAGAAAATGCTTTTTTTTAACTAATTCATAGAATAATAAAACAATTCAAAAACTCAAAACCAAAACAAAACAATTCAAAAGTAAAAAAAATATTAACCAAACTACTTCACCTATACAAAAGCCGGCCCAATACAATTGATTTTTTTTTTTTTTTGGTTAGAACCCAGCCCCGATACAAAATATCAAATTTAACAAATCACTTTACCAAACTACAGAAGATAATGCTTTCGGTAACAACAGAAAAACTTCACCAAACTAATTCAATTTTCAAGACGGCAAATCGTTTCTTCTCTAAATTGCGAATTCGAGGGGTGAGGCATTGCAATTGAAGGTCGTGGTTGCTGTTGGGAGATTTGCAGTTGAGGATGGCGATGTTGCGGCGGTATTCGACGATGGGTGTTCGAAATGCGAGTTGTTCTTGGCTGCAAGCGGTTTGAAGGCGTTAGATTGGTGTTTTTTTGTTCGACAGTAAGTTGAAAGTAAGTAAGTTGAACTTGTTCGTCAGTAAGTTGAAAGTGGTCTGAAACGTTGTAAGGTTGATGATGACGTAAGTTGTGAGTGGAAATGCTGTTGAACTAAAGTGTTGAATGACAGTTGCAATTGTGCTTGTGGTGCTTGACAGTGTATAGGTTTGTAGAATGGTGGATGTAGCAGTGAAGTGGTGGCAGAGTTAGAAGGTTTTTGGTGATGTGAACGTGGTGAGTGTTGTACAGAGTTAGGAAAAAGAAGGTGAGTTATATAGAGGAGGTTGAAGTGGTTTGGTAAGTTGTGTGGAATACAGGAGCAGTTTGTGGTGATGTAATTGTTGTAGTGGAGGTTGTGGGACAGATACAAATGGTGATGCAAATGGTAAGACACTGAGCAGTTAAGGGTAAGAAGAAGTGGTATGAACAGAGATGAATGGTTGTAGGGGATGTTGGCAAATGAAAGTGATGACTAGAGTATATGCTGTTGAATTTAGGCAGTAAGATGATGAGGAAGGTTTGTGATAAGGCTGTGATCAATGTTTGACAGGGTTTGATATTGCGGCAGGGTGTTTGGGCAGTGTTGTATACAAAAGATGTTTAGTGGAAAGAAGATGAAGCAGCAGGTAAATGTTTATGCAGAGATTGTATATGGTGAACTAAACTGATGACAGTGTTGCACTGGTGGTTGAGTGTGTGAGATAGAGGCTAGCGTTTGGGAGGTTGAATGTGAGGAGTGTGGTATTTTTATGGCAGTGAAGTGGATGGGAACTGGGTTGTCTGGTTGGTGTGGTATTGATGTATGTGTTGGAAGGAGGTTGCTGAAGTGGTCGGTTGATCAGTGGTGATGACTGGTAGAGGAGATTGATGGGGCAGTGATTGTGACGTGGTTCGATGTTGTATGGGATTTGTGTTGCAGGTAGGGTAATGAGTTCGAGGTTGGTGGTTGAGGAGAGCGGGCTTTGTTTTGTGATAATTGTTTGTAAGTATTGTCAACTGGGAATGTGCAGGAATGGTTGTAAGGGGATGAGCAGGGCAGTAACAGGTTCTCTGTGCATAGTGCACAGTGAACAGTGAGGCAGTGAGTAGAGAGGTAGTGTGAATAAGAGCAATGTAAAACAAAAAATGTAAAGAAAATGAAATAATTTTTTTTTTTTGAAATTGTGTACTTTTAAAAAAAAATGGAAATGCAAATGAAAATGCAAAACAACAAGAACACAAACAAATGCACGCAAACACTATACAAATACACAAATAAAATCACACAAAAATAATCCAAAAAATAGAAAATCAAAATCAAAACAAATTCCCCAGCAACGGCGTCAAAAACTGTTTAACGATAAATTTTCTATCAAATTAGAAAACTACCGATAAATTTCAAATTAAATTTTACCGCAAGCACACGGCGTACACTTTGTTGTACGTGGTGAATACGGGTTGATCCGCATTGAATTTTGAGAGATTAAAAATCTATTCTATCAAATTAGACCAAATGAGGAGAAATTGTTGACTAGAAATAAGATGAAACTAAAACTAGAATTAAAATTTGATTTAAAAACTATTGAACTAGAGAACAATTTAAAGGCAAATCCACTCTCATATTTTTGTAAATCAAAAAATAAACAATTTGTGATCTCTAGCTTTTATATTAAGTGAAATATTGTTGTATTTATCATAAGTATGGTTTGTTTATGTTGTTAATTAACATAACTCAAACCATCAAACTATCATACAACAAATAAACCACTTATAATTCTCATGAAAATGAAACCAAAGCAAAAGCTATTTTAAGTATGATCTATTTACTATTTAACTAGTAATATAGATCATAAAATTTCATTTTTACTTTAATTTCACAATCAAAAATGAATTAGCAAATGATGATGCATGTTGTGTTTATGTTGAATAAGAATAGCTCATTTGCATAAGCAATATAAGCTATCAAACTCACTTGTATGAACTTGCATCAAAACTCACTTTCATAAAGCACAAACAAAGAGATCGTAAATCATAACAAATGTTGAAATTATATAATATTTGAGAGCTTCATTACCCCTAAATTGAAGGGGTTTAGCTACTCATTTGTGGCATTGAAGCAACATAAGTAAGTTTCAACAATAAAAAAGAAGAAAATAGAAAATAAGCAAAGAAAGCAAAAGAGATTAGATACTAACTACTTGCATAAAAATATAAACTACGCTACTTGAATGAATGTAAATTTAAGCTATGAACATAAAGAGAAAGAGAGCATAGAAATAAACATTAGCAATAAAACAAAGAAAAGCATGTAGGAAAGAGAGAAAAAAGAGGCTTGAAAGCCATTTTTATTTCAAAGAATATTGAGCTTAACTTTGATCTCTTAATTTTATAAGTAAAATGAAAGAGTAGAAGATGGTTTCATGTACATAAGAGACCTATATATACATGCATAAAACCCTAATTCTATTTTTATGGGTCTTCCTAAAATGCCCTTTAGGAAGTGTGGCTGTCAAGTAACCATTAGCCACTAATTAATCCATCATTTGTTGTGCATGAAGCTTTAACCTTCACTTATTGTCCATTAGCTCATAATTGTATATTTGGGTAAGTGGGTGGGTTCCTCCATTATCTTGAACTTGAATTATTTCATCTTCATTCCTTTGTATTTCATTTGTGCATGCATGTATCTTCATATATGCATCTTCCAAATGCATCCAAATCTCTATAAAAATTATTAAAAATGTCCAAGTAAAAATTCTTAAATTGACACATGCACAAAAATGACCATTTTGCCCCTGAATGAAGATGCAAATTTGTTGGTTTGAAAACAATTGAATTTTGGTTTTAAACATGTTAAAATTTCCAAATATGATGTTTATTTAAATAAAAAGAGATAAAATATGGATGTGAATATATGCACATTTACTAGCACATCAAAAGTCCTTTCTATAAGCTTCGCATGCCATCGGTTTTGGGTGACTCCTTCGACATTTGAGTAAGATGTGGTCGTTTGAGTTTTAGGAAGAAAGAGGGAAAAGGAGAAAGAAATAAGCAGTGTCAGTTTTTGAAACTGAAAAAGGAAGTTACATATTGTGTGTTTCTGAAACTGAAAAAGGAAGTTACATATTGTGTATTTATAAACAGAAAGCAACGGTCGGTTTCAAATTCAAATTCAAACTTTAGCACTCGTTTTTTCTTGACACGAAAACACCAATAACTCCTTTATATAAACTACAAATGAGGAAAATAAATATACTTTGCAAATTATAAAAATGCGACGGTTGCAATGACGTTGGTTTCATCAACAAATTCCAAAGTTGGAAAAATGACCATTTTGCCCCTCGTTAACGATTTATTTTATTTACAAATTAAATCCAATTATTTTGGCGCTGTTATACTGTTAATATTTAATTATAATAAATATTTTTTTTAAACATATTACGATGTAATGCCCCTGAAATTTAATTAACATTATTCGGGATGTTTAATTGGATAAATTAAATAGAATAATGTGAATAATTAGAGAGATGAGATTAATAAATCCAATAGTCGTGTCTTAATGAATGAACTAAAATAAGACTTAACTAAATTTAGAAGGAGAAACTTTCCTAAGGGGTAAACTTTGAAATGGGGCTACATTTCTTAATATAAATCTCTTCCTCCACCTTAATAAATTTTCACTTTTTCATTCATTACTTCTCACCTACATTTCGACCGACCATTAAATTGCTTAGGAAAGAGCATTCATTCAAGATAAAGCTAAGGAATTAAAGCTAGGAAATTATCTCATTCTCCAATCAACTAATCAACATGAATAATCATGTTTATCATCTCATTTTCAATGTTTGTTTGGCTATAGGCTTATATCCGATCCATGTATATGTTTTGATTAAGATATAATCATTTAAACCTTTGTTTGGATAAGACAAAGGTGTTTTTAAATGTTAACGGGCTAAACAACATGTTTTTATTTGGTTTTGGTTAAATTCCGAGTTGTTTTGGGTCTTCATATGCTTTGAAATTTTAATATTTTGAAGAGAACGTATTAGTTGATTTTCTAGAATTATTCAAGATGTTTTAATAGTTAAATAAAATTATTTAAGGTATGAGACTTACATGCTTTGTATAATTATAAAGGAGAAATGGGCTTTTTCAAAATTATTTAAATTTCCAAATAAGGAAAGTTGGCAACATTTTTTAATATTAAATTCTAGCAGCCATTCAAATTTAGAGAAACAAGGAAGGCGGGGTACGAAAGGACAATTTTAAAGTACAAATAAATAGTTTTTCTTCTATTTCAATCCTTTCGGCAAGGGCTTTCGCCTTCCTTCCAAACCCTCCATCAAGGTTGAAAGGTATCAAACCTTTCGATTAGGTCAAATACCATTCACATGGTATCAGATAACTGATACGTAGTGAATTGGAAGGGGTCGAAAGGTTTAGGGACGAAAGGTTAGAACTTTCGAAAAAATGAAACTTTGTTTCAGTTTAAAGAAAATATGCCTGCTAGTTTTCAACAAAGAGCTTTCAAGGTTGTCAAACAGTTTAAAATAAATGGGTTCCAATTGGTTTACTTTCTTATTTTAATTGAAACCTTTCAACAAAGTCAAAAGGTATAGCTTTCGACAAGATCGAAAGAATAGTTGCCATTTCCAAACCACTCGACACAGATGGAGTCGTAGGTTATCTTTTTCTTCTAAAATTTGCCACCTCTCTCCATTGATTTCGAAGAGTTATTTCCAACTCCAACACTTCATTGTTTTCAAATGGTTTCGAAAGGTTTCCACTCGTTTTAAATTGAACCCAATGATTTTGAAAGGTTTTGAGTTTCAATGATTTCGAAAGGTTTTGAGTTTCATTGCTTTCAAAAGGTTTTGAGTTCCATTAATTTTGAAAAGTTTATAAAAGATTATATAAGGTAGTACCCTAGGCCTTCGACAAAGTCCAAAGGTGAAACCTTCCGACAAGGTCGGAAAAAAAACCTTCCGACAAGGTCGAAAGGTATGATTTTGCAATGCTTTCAAAAGGCTAAGGTTAAAGGGTTTATATGTGAAAGTCATATATTTTAGAGCTGGAAAAAGAAAGGCTTCCGTAGGGGCTAACTTCGGATGTTTATTTTCTTTCGAATAGGACTCCATTCGAAGGGGTTTAAAGGGCTATTTAAGCCATTTTTCTTAAGTAAAATTTTGCTAATTCGAAGAGGTTGCTTCGAAGGGTTACAACATAAAATACTTATCTTTGTTTGAATATATAAAGGGGGTCCTTACACAAATAATTGTTATCAAACCTTGGGGACACCGGGGTGGGTTTAATGTTTTCGATACATAGTTTGGGACAATATAATATGCTTTCTAAAATAATCATTGGGGGAAACTAATGTTTTTTTTATCTTAGTTAACCTAATTAGGGCTATCAAGGGAAAAGGGTTAAACATGTGGAATACATGGGAAAAATAAATAAATCATGGGGATCATGAATTTTAGTGGCCAAGTGTTGGGTTCTTGGTTAACCTAGGAAAACCGTGGAATGTGCAATGGATAGCCCACATCATGCCGGAGGTGGATAGCCTCTAGATAATGGCAACCAAAGAGTTCATAGTCATCTTAGGAAAACTATGGAGTGTGCAGTGGGTAACCCACACTAACTTTTATAAAACAATGAAAGATGGATAATCTGCATTTATTCTAATGAATTTAGGATGGATAGCCCTATTAAAGTTTTGACGGATAGTCAATTTAAAGATTTTTAGATGGGATATCTAATAAATTGTTTTAGATGGGATATCTAATAAATTATTTCTAAATGGGAACCTAATAAATGGGTGGATAGGATATCCAATATATATGATTTATGGTATTATTTCATATTATGTGAAGACTAATCATTTTGGGTGCACGAGCATAGTAAATGATTTAAAAGATTGTTTTGGATAATAGTGAGGTGAAAACCTGTTCCGCTATGCGGCGTGGTCTCACTAGACATCTAACTGATAAGAAATTATAGATTATTCACACCAGACTTATTGTCTGACTCAAAGTTTGTGTTTCTCCATAAACTCTCGGTTACTCAAAATTAATTTGAGTAGTCTGAGAGTGGAAGACTTTCAGGTTTTTGATGAATAAGCTTCCTGTGACGTGTAGGAGGCAGGGTTAACTATATAGGTTGTGTATTCCGCTGTGATGTACTACGAACTATAAAATTTATATTATTAATTCTATGATCATCATAAGGGGACATATTCAAATGTCGCTCTTATTGTATTTTGCATATTGTTGTATATGATCTGAATGTGGTTAACGTCTGGGGTTATGTAATTGAATGTAAATATTATTCATATGAAATGAGAAATTCTATTTTGTTGAAGTTTAAATTTTTTCATATTTATATGTTTCTATGTTGTCAATAGTTTCAAAATTTCGATTTCGGTCACTCAGAAATGACCCTTATGGATGACTACAACATCCGTAGCGGTTAGTTTTAGGCCTTCGGATGTGGGACGTTACAAGTTGATATCAGAGCATGGTTTACGTACGTAAAAGGAATTTAAGCCTTAAATGCTTTTTAAAAGCATAATCTAATGAATCTAAAAAATGGTTGGATTTGGCTAAGCATTATAGTAATGTTTGTGTACTTTGCTATAAATACATAAGTATGTATTCCCCGCTCTCTTAGACCGTTCTTCTGTGTCTTACAAAGATTAGATTTCAAGAAGTATGGTGGAGGCAAGAAACAGAAGAGTGAATCAAGGTGGAAGACGCACAACAACAAGTGGAAATGTTCAACCCAATACTAGAAGCAATCAGGGTCGATAGGCAAATGCAAAATGCAAATGCTAATGTGGGTGTTGAGATCCGCCGGTTGATGTGGGGATAATGTATTGGTTCTTCATAAATATGACGCAAGCTGAAGCAGCTGTGGAAGTGGCTGTAGGGTATGCTAGAGGAGCTAATCTGGTGGCCCCAGTTGGCAATAATTATGCCAAGCCGAGCAGGGATTACGCTAGTCTTGGAGGGAAGCCTTTTTTGGGAACCAAGGATGCAATAGGAGTGGAAAACTGGCTATTGCATTGTGAAAGGATATTTTCATATCTCGGCTTGACGGATATGCAAAAGAGAAGACTTGCTCCAAGGCAATTGTGGGGAGCATCATTGTTTTGGTGGAATGAATTTACCATGGGAGAGCCAGAGGAAGACCTGACTTAGGCTGAATTTCGAAGGAGGTTCGAAGAAGATTTCTATCAGAGTTTGCCAAGTCAAGATTACTCAGGAAATTTGCGGATTCAGTCCAAGGGGATAAATCGGTGATTGAGTATGCTTCGAGGTTTGATGATCTGCCCCATTACAGATATGCTACTGTTGATACTATGATTCAGAGGATTGATAAGTTTATCAGGGGGTTGAATCCTGAGATCGCTATAGCAACCATCCTAAACCTCTGGGATCCATGTCATATTGTTGTTGAGATGGCTATTTTGAATGAAGAGATGTCTTCTACTTTTGGAAAAGGGAAACCAGTTGAGGTTTAGAATTTCAAAGAAGCGAAAGTTCTTCAAGCAGAAAGGAACCCAGTCAGGGGCAGCAACCAAGAAGAGCAAGACCGATATTATCTGTTACAAGTGTGATAAGAAGGGGCATTATACTAATGAGTGTCGCTCAGGTGATGGTAGAGCAGTTGCAGTGAAGCCTAATTTAAAGTGCTACAGCTGTATCCACATGGGGCATTATAAGGAAAAGTGTCTAGGGGTTTCTAAGGCTAGAAAGATAAAGGTCTTTGCGTTGGAACCATCATCCTCTAGACCAACGACTACTGGGAAAGGAAAAGTTGCGATGGAGATATGCTTATGATTCATAGTACTCCAGTTAGGATACTATTTAGTACTGGTGCATCACACTCATTTATATCTCAGTATTTGATATATTGCTTGTGTTTAGAACCTTTATACCTTATTACTTCTTTAAGGAATGCGAATTCTATAGGAGTGTATGCAACTCTGGAAATAAGATATGAACAGTTAGAACTTGATTTGTTAGGTCATATATTTGCATGCAGTTTATATGTTTTTGATTTCGTGGGTTTCAGGATCATATTGGGTATGAATTTTTAGATAGATATGATGCTAGGATATTTTGCCAAGAGGGGGAAATAACATTGAAACACCCTAATAGCCGTAACCGATGTATTTACTTAGTAAGAGGTTCGAACGGAAATGATTATGCGTTATTGGGTGCCATGGGTATGGAAGCAGAGTTAAAGCAAGTTTATGTTGCAAGAGAATTTGCAAATGTGTTTGAACTAGTTTCGGGCTTGCCGCCGAAAAGAGCAATCGAGTTTCGGATAGATCTCGTACAAGGGGCTGAACCCATAAGTAGACCACTTAGTTGGATGTCACCAACCGAGATGAAGGAGTTGAAGGTGTAACTAATGGAATTGGAAGGATATAATTTCATTCAGCCAAGCAGTTTGCCTTAAGGAATGGCTGTGGTATTCGTTAAGAAGCCAGATGGTTCATTAAGGATGTGTATCGACTATCGTATGTTGAATAAGAGGACGATTAATAATAGGTATCCTTTGTCGAGGATCAACGACTTATTCAATTAGTTGAGTGGAGCCAGAGTGCTTTCCCAATTGGATTTAGCGATAGGTTTCCATCAAATAAGAGTGGTAGAGGAATGTATTCCTTTGATAGTGTTCAGGACCAGATATGGGTCTTACGAGTGGTTGGTTATGCCATTCGGGCTTATTAATGCGCCAGCTTTCTTTATGGATTTGATGAACCGGGTTTTCCAAGAGCACTTGGATCGGTTCATGTTGGTTTTTATTGATGACATTTTGGTATATTCTAAGAATGAGAAGGATCATGCAAATAATCTTAGAATAGTGTCAGAGACGCTAATGCAACATCAGCTGAAGGCAAAGTTCTCAAAGTGTCATTTTTGGAAAAAGAAAGTAAAGTTCCCTGGCCATGTAGTTTTCGAGGAAGGTTTAGTAGTTGATCAGGATACGATCAAAGCTGTTAACAATTGTAAGAGACCGGAGATGGTAAATGAGATTATAAGTTTTCTTGGATTTGCTGGATACCACTGAAGGTTCGTTGAGGATTACTCCTGGATAGCGGCATCATTGACTATGCTAACCAGGAAGGACATGAAGTTTGTTTGGTCTGACAAATGTGAGGTGGCATTCGTTAAATTAAAACGTTTGTTAACTAATACGCCTGTGTTGGTAGTTCGAGATGGGAACCAGGGGTTGGTAGCTTATAAGGATGCATGTGGTACTAGGTTAGGTGTTGTGCTAATGCAGAATGAAAATATTATTGCCTATACTTCTAGACAGTTTAGACCGCATGAAGTGAGATACCCTACTCATGATTTGGAGTGGACCGCGGTAATCTTCATATTGATGGTGTGGAGGCATTATCTTTTAGGAGAAATGTTTGTGCTATTTACGGATCATAAGTCTCTATGATATTTATTCTCTCAGAACGAATTGAACATGAGACAGTAGAGATGGCTGAAGTTTGTTGCTGCTTATGATTTTAGCATCGAGTATACACCAGGAAAAGGAAATAAGGTGGCGGATGTGCTTAGTAGGAAACATCAGAATGTGGTGTTAACTATATTGGTGGAACGGAAAGACTAGGAAGCACGGGCTGCTTGTAGTGTGCAGTTGAGGTCGACTGCTGGATCTAGTCGGAATATCGCCATGATGTCTTGTTTGAAAGTTCAACCAGTTCTGATCGAACGAATTACTTCTAAGTAGAAAGAGGATCCAGTGTTAGCCGAGAGGATTAGAAGGTTAGAAGATGGAACTGGGATTAATAATTTAAAGGATTTTTTCTTGATCGCAAGGGTTGGTTGAGAAAGAAGGAACAATTATGTGTTTCGGATGTTGGAAACCTTGTAGAAAACTGGGGTGGCTATAACACAATGTTGGATCTTAAGGCTATTCAGACACTAGAAGTGGCGAATTGTGTATTAACTACTTATGAATATAAAACTGTATTTACTCAAATTGAAAACAGAAAGAAGTAATCAGAGAATAAGTAAGTAATAAAGTAAAATGCAGTAATGTAAATAACACCCAGATTTTTATACTGGTTCGGATTAACCAATCCTACATCCAATCCTGCACTCTATCATGCAGAAATCCACTATAATCGCTTGCTTTTCACGGGTGACAAGAACATCTTTACAATCTTGGTTACACGGGCTACAAGAAACACCCTCTTGATTTTACAGGCTATAAAAACACCTTCTCCTTATCACCAACAACAAACTATGGCAAGTGGTTGTATCTTCAATACAGATTCGGTACAAGGATCCTATAGACCTCCAATAGCAATATATCTTTGAATTCCTTGAGGAATAGGATGAAATCAGGGAGAGAATGATGTGAATTCAAGTACAAATCTCTGATATTGTGTGGTTTGCAAATTAGTGAAGAATTGGAGTGAAACAGTATCGATTTGCAAAGAGATTTGAAGAGTATGCAATGGATTTCTTTTGCAAATGTTTGGAGAAGAAGGAGTAAGAGAAAATGAGAATTCTTGATGTTAAAATTCGTTTTCAGAGGCCTTTATATAGTGGTTGAAGAGACGTGTCTTTTGGTGAAGAGGTGGAGGGAAATGTTTCTTCATTTAAAATTTGAAATTCTAAAAAACTGCTAGTATGTCGACATGCCTAAGTACCCCATGTCGACATGGGTGTGTTGCAAAATGAACAGCATCACAAATAAACGTTGCAAATTTTCAGCATTTCAAGTTACCTTATATTTGAGGATTTTTGTGATTCGGTTGAGGTCAATGGTTGATGATCTTCAAGTATAATTGCTATGAGATCTTTAACAAGATATTCTAAGGTTCAACCAATTCGTCGTCACTTCAAAACACTTTTATGCCTCAGCATTCTTCTCTAATTGGGTTTTGTTGTTCAATTGCTCTGATCAACCTTCTTCTATAATTCATTTGCTTCCGTTGTATTCTTTTTTATCTCTGTAAATGTCTCCATAATATATCTGATATGACTGCATAACCCGAAGATACGTTAGTAGTAATATTTATATGGTTGTTATTATCAAAATCAATACCTAGGGTATTAACAATCTCCCTTTTTTGATGATGACACCATATAAATATTTGAGAGATAAAATATAATACTTTTATATTTGACTCCTCCTAACTCTATGCACTTCCCCTTATCACTTTGCCTAGTATATTTATACCTTTTTTCCCCTATCACTTTGCCTAGTATATTTATACCTTTTCTCCCCCTTTGTCATCAACAAAAAGGGCGAAAAAGAGTCGCTTAAATCACTACTAGACAATATGTAGAGTTTGTGTATAGAGATAAATGCTTATAGAAAAAACACTTGAGGGGAAACCAAATCAATTCAAAACATGAAATAAACATATCAAGTAATAAGATGAGTTTTAGAGTTACCGACTTTGCCGATGCCAATAACAAATCCTTTTCGTATTTATCCAATGTTCAATAGATTTCTTGTCATATGCTTTGAGCATCTGCTATCTGATATACATTGTTTGGTACCTGGAAAATTATAAAATATGCACACTGGTACCACTTTATTCTAGGTCCACGGGGTTAAGTTTTGGGACGCCAAACCCATGAAGAGTTTGAATGTCCTTTCAAAATATAATCATTAAATGAATGAACCTTATTAATAAAATTATCAATTTTTTTTTTTCAATATCATCTATCCTTTTTGGAACCCATAAATTAATGAATCTATTTGGAGGTTTTAACTTTAATTTCCTAGGTTTTGGTTTGAACTTGGTAGCCTTAACAAACTTAGTATTTTGAATACTATTTTCCTTTAATTTAGCCTTAGGGGTATATCCAAGTCCATGTTTATTCCTAGTGTGTTTAGATGTAGATAATAATTTTTCTAGATTATCCTTCCCTTTGTTAAATTTATCAACATTAGTTTTCATTTTGTCAAAATCCTTATTACGGTTAAGAATAACATTGTCTAGAGATGTAATTTTGTCATTCAGATCAGTGATCTGTGACTTCATTGAAAGATTTTCTGATTTTAAGGATTCATTTTCACCTTTTAGTTTTTCAAAATTTCCAAGGGTCAAATCCTTTTCATCATTATACCCATTAAGTCTTTCAATTTCATCTTTTAGACATTGTTTTTCTTCAGTTAACCTTTCATTAAATATTTTTAACCTATCTATCTCTGCCATGCTATTGTTGTACTCTTTCCTAAGTATTTTATATCCTTGATTCATATCATTCAAAACATTAGTAATTTCTTTATTAAAATTCCATACCTGGTCATCCTTTGCCATGAAGCACATGTTGGCGTTTTCTGTTTCTGAATCACTATCACTTGATGATGTATCTGAATCATCTCATTTTGCATTGAATGCCTGTTTCCTCTCCTTATTGAAAGTGTTTGACTTTGATTTTATCAGTTTGGGACAGTCTCTTTTCAAATGACCGGGTTTATCACATTCGAAACACTTAACAACATTTCCATTTCTAGAATTATTGTTGTTAGTTTTTCGAAGTTTGTTTGTTATCCAATACTTCAAGAATTTCTTGAACTTCTTGGTCATAAACTCGATATCATCATCAATAGCGTCATCATCTGGTTCATCTTTGTCGACCATAGCATTGAGTGCTAGTGATTTCTTCTCATTTGCCTGATTCTCTTTTCTAATCTGCAACTTTACTTCATAAGACATTAGGTTACCAATTAAATCTTCTATTTTCATAATACTAATATCATTGGCTTCTTCAATTGCCAGAGTCTTCTGATCCCATTCACTAGGAAGTGAATTCAGGATCTTTCTGACTTGGTCTTCTTCAGTAATTTTCTTTCCTAATGATATTAAGGCATGTACTATATCTTGAAATCTAGAATACATATCAGAAATAGACTCATTTGGTTTCATTTGAAAGAGTTGAAACTGGTTAGATAGCATAGATATCTTTGTTTGTTTTACTTTATTGGTGCCTTCATGTGTGACTTGCAGTGTTTTCCAAATTTCATATGCAGAATTACAAATAGACACTCGATTAAATTCATTTCTATGTAAGGAGCAAAATAAAATGTTCATGGCCTTAGAGTTATTAAGTGCTTGTGTCTTTTGGTCTAGGGTCCATTTTGAATATTCAGTTTGAGGCTCTATATACTCTATTTGGGTAATGTTCCAAATATCCAAACCATTAGACTGCAAATAACAATTCATCCTACAAGCCCAATAAGCATAACTACTACCACCAAATAGAGGGGGTCTAGTGGTAGATTGCTCTTCTACAAAAGTGTTAAAAAATGTGTTACTAGTGTCATTCGCCATTTATACTTTTCAAAAACCAAGTTATGAATTTTTGAAAACTAAGGCTCTGATACCAAATGTAGAAAACTGGGGTGGCTATAACACAGTGTTGGATCTTAAGGCTATTCAGACACTAGAAGTAGTGAATTGTGTATTAAATACTTACTTATGAATATAAAACTGTATTTACTCAAATTGCAAACAGAAAGAAGTAATCAGAGAATAAGTAAGTAATAAAGTAAAATGCAGTAATGTAAATAACACCCGGATTTTTATACTGGTTCGGATTAACCAATCCTACATCCAGTCCTGCACTCTATCATGCAGAAATCCACTATAATCGCTTGCTTTCCCAGGTGGCAAGAACGCCTTTACAATCTTGGTTTCACGGGATACAAGACATACCCTCTTGATTTTACAGGCTACAAGAACACCTTCTCCTTATCACCAACAACAAACTATGGCAAGTGGTTGTATCTTCAATAAAAATTCTTACAGATTCGGTACAATGATCCTATAGACCTTCAATGGCAATATATCTTTGAATTCTTTGAGGAATAGGATGAAATCAGAGAGAGAGAATGATGTGAATTCAAGTACAACTCTCTGATATTGTGTGGTTTGCTAATCAGTGAAGAATTGGAGTGAAACAGTATCGATTTGCAAAGAGATTTGAAGAGTATGCAATGGATTTATTTGCAAATGTTTGTAGAAGAAGAAGTAAGAGAAAATGAGAATTCTCGATGTTAAAATTCGTTTTCAAAGGCCTTTATATAGTGGCTGAAGAGACATGTCTTTTGGTGAAGAGGTGGAGGGAAATGTCTCTTCATTTAAAATTTGAAATTTTGAAAAACTGCTAGTATGTCGACATGCCTAAGTACCCCATGTCGACATGGGTGTGTTGCAAAATGAACAACAACGCTAATAAGTGTTGCAAATTTTCAGCATTTCAAATTATCTTACATTTGAGGATTTTTGTGATTCGGTTGAGGTTAATGGTTGATGATCTTCAAGTATTATTGCCATGAGATCTTTAACAAGATATTCTAAGGTTCAACCAACTCTTCATCACTTCAAAACACTTTTATGTTTCAACATTCTTCTCTAATTGGGTTTTGTTGTTCAATTGCTCTGATCAACCTTCTTCTATAATTTGTTTGCTTCCGTTGCATTCTTGTTTATCTCTATAAATGTCTCCATAATATATCTGATATGACTGCATAACTCGAAGATACGTTAGTAGTAATATTTATATGGTCGTTGTCATCAAAATCAATACCTAGGGTATTAACAAACCTTAGGAAAGAAGTTCTTAAGAAATGTCATCAATCGAAGTTTACGATTCATCTTGGGGGAACCAAGATGTATCATGATATGAAGAGGAGTTTTTTTGGGAAGGAATGAAGAGGGATGTTGGCTTATGGCTAAAACATTGTGTGAACTATAAGCAAGTAAAAGCAGAATATCAAAAGCCAAGTGGTTTGCTTCAGCCTTTGGATGTTTCAGTTAGGAAGTGGCACTCAATATCCATGGATTTTATTGACAGGTTGCCAAGGTCGAACTGGGGTATTGAAAATGTATGAGTCATAGTGGACATATTGACCAAGAGTGCCCATTTCATTCCAGTAAGGTCAACCAAGATGGCACCTGTTTTGGCTAAAATGTTCATAAAGAACATCGTTGGACTACATGAATTCCTAGTAGAATCATCAATGATAGAGATGATTTGTTTACTAGCGGGTTCTGGAAGAGCCTGCAGAGTGTGTTAGGAACTAACCTCAAGATGAGTACCGTGTATCATCCTCAGATGGAAGAGCAGATAGAGAGAGTCAACAAGGTACTGGAAGATCTGTTGAGGGCTTGTGTGCTGCATTTTAGTGGTTCTTGGGAAGATAACTGCACTTAATGGAGTTTTCCTACAGTAATAATTATCAAACTACTATAGGAATAGTGCCTTTTGAAGCCTTGTATGGAAGGCTATACAAATCACTAGCATGTTGGTTAGAGACCGGAGATAGATTGGTCCTTGGTCCAGATTTGGTGAGAGAGGCGACAGAAAAGATCGATTTGATATGGGAAAGAATGAAGATAGCTCAGTCTAGGCAGAAGAATACGTGGACAAAAGGCACAAGGATCTAGAGTTCTCAGTTGGAGATTGATTTTTCATCAAGGTATCGTCGATGTAAGACATGGTTTGGTACGTGAAGATTGGGAAGCTAATACCGAGATATGTTGGACCATTTCCTATATCATAGAGGATTGGAAGACTCGCACACCGAGTAGATTTACCGAGTAGTTTGGCTAGGGTCCACAATGTGTTTCATGTTTCTCATCTTAGGAATTATGTAAACGATTCGGAAACTACTATCACTCCGATAGCACTGGAGAACTTAGTGTTGGAATTAGATATGATGACTTTTGTGAGGCAACCAGTTTGTGTTATTGCAAAAGATGAGAAGAGGCTAAGAAATAAGACAGTCAGGTTGGTGAAAGTTCAATGGAGCGACAATGTGAAGAACTGTACTTAACAGATAGAAGATAGGATTAGGGAAACTTTTCCTGGGCTGTTTTAGATAGTATGTTTTATATTGGTTTTATATAGAGTTTGGCAGGTAGGATATACTAGCTTTACTTGCATGGGTTATATGCTTGTTTTGTCCTTACTGAAATTTCGAGGAAGAAATTCTTTAGAGGGGAGTCTGTAATGCTTCTGAATTTTAATTAACATTATTCGAGATGTTTAATTGGATAAATTAAATATAATAATGATAATAATTAGGGAGATGAGATTAATAAATCCAATGGCTGTGTCTTAATTAATGAACTAAAATAAGACATAACAAAATTTAGTAGGAGGAATTTTACTAAGGGTAAACTTGGAAAAGGGGCTACATTTCTTAGTATAAATCTCTGCCTCCACCTTAATAAATTTTCACTTTCTCATTCATTAACTGCTCACCTATATTTCGACGGGCCATTAAATTTCTTAGGAAAGAGCATTCATTGAAGATATAGCTAAGGAGTTAAAGCTTGGAAATTATCACATTCTCCAATCAACTAATCAAGGTGAATAATCATGTTTATCATCTCATTTTCTATTTTTGGTTCGGCTATGGGCTTATATCTGATCCATGTATATGTTTTGTTTAAGATATAATCATTTAAACCTTTGTTTAGATAAGACATAGGTGTTTTTAAATGTTAATGGGCTAATTAACACGTTTTTGCTCGGTTTTGGTTAAATTCCGAGTTGTTTTGGGTCTTCATATGCTTTGAAATTTTAATATTTTGAGGAGAACGTATTAATTGATTTTCAGGAATTTTTTCTAGAATTTTTCAGGATTATATAAATTATTTAAGGTATGGGACTTAAATGTTTTGTATAATTATAAAGGAGAAAGGGGCTTTTTCAAAATTGTTTATATTTCCAAACAAGGAAAGTCAGCAATATTTTTGAATATAAAATTCCGGCAACCAATCAGATTTAGACAAACAAGGCAGGTGGGATATGAAAGGACAGTTTTGAAGTACAAATAAATAGTTTTCTTCTATTTCAACCCTTTTGGCAAGAGCTTCCGCCTTCATTCCAAACCCTCTAGCAAGGTCGAATGTTATCAAACCTTTCAATTAGGTCAAATACCAATGCACATGGTATCCGGTAACTGGTACGTAGTGAACTGGAAGGGGTCGAAAGGTTTAGGGACGAAAGGTTAGAGCTTTCGAAGGAGATGAAACTTCATTTTGGTTTAAAGAAAATACGCCTGCTAGCTTCCAACAAAGAGCTTTCGACATTGCCAAATGTTTTAAAAGAAAAGGATTTCGATTGGTCTACTTTCTTATTTTAATTGAAACCTTTCGACAAAGTCGAAAGGTATAGCTTTCGACAAGGTTGAATGAATAATTGCCGCTTCCAAACCTTTCGACACAGATCGAGTCAAAGGTTATCTTTTGTTTCCTAAAACTTGCTGCCTCTCTCCATTGATTTCGATGTGTTGGTTCCAATACCAATACTTCATTGTTTTCGACTAGTTTCGAAAGGTTTCCAATTGTTTTAAATTGAACCCAATGATTTCGAAAGGTTTTGAGTTTCAATGATTTCAAAAGGTTTTGAATTTCATTATTTTCGAATGGTTTTGGGTTCATTGCTTTCAAAAGGATTATATAGAGGAGGTACCCCAGGCTTTCGACAATGTCGAAAGGGGAAACCTTTTGACTAGGTTGAAAAAAAAACCTTTCGACAAGGTCGAAAGGTATGATTTCGCAATGCTTTCAAAAGGCTAAGGTTTAAAGGGTTGAAGGTGGATGTCATATATTTTAAAGCTAGTAAAAGAAATGCTTCTGAAGGGGATAACATCGGATGTTAATTTGCTTCTCAATAGGACTTCATTCAAAGGGGTTTAAAGGGTTGTTTTAAGCCATTTTTATTAAATAAAATTTTGCTAATTCAATGGGGTTACTTCGAATACATGTGAAATACATAGGAAAAATTAATAAATCATGTGGATCATGAATTTTATAAATAATCATGGGGATCATGAATTTTAATGGCCAAGTGTTGGTTCTTGGTTAACCTTGGAAAACCATGGAATGTGCAGTGGATAGCCCACATCATGTTGGAGGTGGATAGCCTCCAGATAAAGGGAACCAAATGGTTCATAGTCATCCTAGGAAAACTATGGAGTGTGCGGTAGATAGGCCATACCAAATTTTATGAAATAATGTAAGATGGATAATCTGCATTTATTTTAATGAATTTGGGATGGATAGCCCTATTAAAGTTTTGACAGATAGTCAGTTTTAAGATTTTTAGATGGGATATCTAATAAAAAAATTAGATGGGATATCTAATCAATTGTTTTTAAATGAGAAATCTATTAAACGGATGCATGAGATATCCAATATATAAGATTTACGGTATTATTTCATATTTTGTTAAGATTAATCATTTTGGGTGCAGGTGCGTACTAAATGATTTAAAAGATTTTTTAAGATACTAGTGTGGAGAAAACTCATTCTACTATGCGGTGTGGTCTCACTAGATATCTAACTGGTTATAGATGATAGATTATTCACACCAAACTTATTGTTTGACTCGAAGTTTGTGCTTCTCCATAAACTCTCAGGTATTCAAAATTAATTTGAGTAGTATGAAAGTGGGAGACTTTTAGGTTTTTAACGAATAAGGTTTCGGTGATGTGAAGGTGGCTGGGTTAGCTATATAGGAGCTATTTTGCGTATTCCGTTGTGATGTACTAAGAACTGTAAAGTTCATATTATTAGTTCTCTGATCATCATAAGGGGACATCTTCATATATCGCTCTTATCATATTTTGTATATTGTTGTATATAATCTGAACATGGTTATCGTCTGGGGTTATGTAATTAAATCTAAATATTATTCATATAAAATGAGAAATTTTGTTTTGTTGAAGTTTAATTTTTTTCATATTCGTACGTTTCTGTATTGCCAATAGTTTTGAGATTCCGGTTTCGGTCACCGAGAAATGACCCCTATAGAAGTAAGACATTACATACTGTTATCCCGCTTTTTGGAAAAGCTGCGATACCAAAAGATCGATCGAAAACGGGGAACAGTTCATCTCAAAGATTGGTCATACTTCGTTTCGCTATGGATATCACTGAATTTTATCCGAGCCCAGGTTGAGCTACAATTGATAGGACATGACAAGAAAGATCATAGAAGTGGTCATCTCAAATTTTGAGTCAATCCGAGTTCATACGCTCAAGTTATAATCAATTCAACTTGAAGACAAAAACACTGGTTTCGAATCCATCATGGAAGGTGTCTTCGAACCCATCACAAAACACCAATCGAACCGATCACCATCGAATCCATGGACCTCGAACCCATCAGAGTGCCTCGGTTCGACTTCATCGACTTCGAACCCATCTAGTTCGTGTCGGTGGGCCTCATGTCCATAGAGAGGTTGCAAAGCTCGTATCCATCAAAAAATCCTTGTTCGAATCCACCAAGCATCAGTTGTTCGAACCCATTACTGGAGCCTTGTTCGAACCCATTTGTGAAGCTTCGTTCGAATCCACTGGGTCAACTAGCCACGATGACGTGTCATCCATCGGTTCGAATGCGCCGAGATACATGGAGTCGAAGCGGTCAACTCGGAGTGAAGACCGGATCGGTTCGAAGTTTGCGCTCCACGTCACCATGAAGGCGCGTGCCACCATCGATTCGAAACCATCGATTCGGATGGATGGTTTCGAACCAAACAGCCACGTAATGGATCCCATCTCGAATCCATCATATCTCTCAATCCACTGATCCAAATGCCACGAAATTTTCACAGAAGCTTGCATTCATGTCGAAGAATTTCTACACCAAATTTCACCTCGATTGGATGAATTCTTGATCGATTCGAATGGAGTTCGAATCAATGCCAAAGTGGGCCCAAATTTCCTGAAGCTGGGCGTGTGGGCCCCCTCTCGTGCCAGAAGAGGTCTCTTGAGTTTTCAGCGAAATATCAGCATCCTACGCCTATAAATAGAGCCCCAGAGCCAACAGAAAAAGGACCTTTCGACTCTCAAGCGCCCACACTCTGCCGGATCGAGATCTCCATCATCCTACATCATAACTTTGCTGTTGATTTTGAATTTCCAGTTGTAACTTGCTGTTGATTGCTGTAACAACTTGTAATCATTGAAAGAGAATCAATAAAACACTAAAAAACTTCACAGTGGACGTAGGCAACACGCCGAGCCACTATAAATCGCTTGTCTACGCATTTACTTTACTGTTGATTGGAGTTTTTGTTAGATAAAACTTGCTTTGAATTTACATTCTTCATTATTATCTCTCAACGACTACCGAAGAGTGTTGTGACCATTTTTGGTGCAAAACTTTGGTGCTTTCACTGAGAAAACCCAGGTTTTCTCCTACTCGTTGGATCTGTCATCGATACCAGATTGAATAAATCTAAGAGAGAGATCCAGATCGTTAAATCCAACTTCCTTCCCTTCTATTAAGATTTGCATAAAGTCTAGGAAAGGAATTCAACCTTCGAGATGGTTAGCACAAGAACCACCTCAAATGCTATTAATCAGGAAGAGCAGGATCGACAGAATCCTGTGCCGCTACCTCCATCTAATCAAGAAGTCGCTGGGCACTCGGAACCGTCAGGTCCCGTTACCCGACAAGAGTTGCAGTTGCTACTCCAAGAGCTGACCCAGAGTCGGCAACAACTAGAAGAACAGCTACGCGCTAACGCTGAGCTAGTCAACAAGCTGGATCGCCAGAAACGAAAGAGATCCACGAGAGACCATGCTTCTCACTCCTCCAACGAAAGTTCTTCACCTTCTGATTATCATAATCGGCCTCCACAACCCCGGATAGATGGAAGTCGTATGCCACCCGTTGGAAATCAACCGACAATAGCCGTTGGACAACTGAGAGTCGGTCCATCAGCCAGTTTCCAAACCGGACCCTCCTCCCGAGGGGTGCCATTTCTCATCACACCACAGAATACCGCACCACTAACGTTGCGGCTGAACCGGGAATCGACGCCCAAGATCAGTCAGACTTGGACCGTCACCAACACGGACGTACTCCTGAACCATACGTCCCGGAAGACTATGAGCCACGAAGGCAAGACTTGGACCTTCGACAATATCCGATCCAACCCCTAAGAATGGAACGCGATCATACTCCGGTGCAGGCCGCAAAAAATGCACAGATGCCGGATCTATCAACTATGATACGTCAGATGATCCGTGAGAGTCAGGAATTCACAAACGATGATTGGGGAGTTTCCTGAAGTCACATTCACAAACTCTACCCATGTATGAAGGAAACTCCGACCCCAACCAACATATTTTAAAATATGAATGGTCGATGACCGCTGCCAGAGCTGACGATGCAGTCAAATGTCAGAGTTTCCCTATATCCTTGGGGGGCATCGCTACCATGTGGTTCACTCGACTGTCACCTCGATCCATCTCTTCATTCGACCAGTTGGCCACAAAATTCGTTGAACAATTCCGCATGCACGTCGCAAGGCCCAAAGATGTCAACACTCTGTCTAGCGTCACTCAAGCTCCTGGGGAAACGCTCAGACGCTACTTAGAGAGATTCCATACTGCATGCGCGGAGATTAGTAATCCAAATGATAACTCCATCCTTATGGTGTTGGCTAAGGGGATCGACCCCGATTCTGAATTTGGCAACTGGCTAGCTGGAAAACCACCTGCATCATTAGACCGTTTCCACGCCAAGGCGGCTCAATTCCTGAGATGGGAAGATGCGAAACAGTCTAGGGAGCAAACTGATGCAGGACCAAGTATGGAAGGGATCCAAAGCAATGTCGCAATCAAACATTCCGGCGAGAGCTCCAGAAAAGTTCAGTTGAACGTTAAAAACAAACAAGCTCGGTGAAGAGAGAGCGTGAATCAAACCAGAAAACGAGATCAAAATCCTGGCCCACAGCGTAAGAGTCCAATGTTTGACAGTTACACCCCTCTAAATACATCACTATAGGATTTGTACTTACAAACCTGTGATACAATTCGGTACCAAAAACCTGCACCAAGGCCGTCGTCAGAGAGACAAATCCAGACGGGAAAGTTTTGCAGGTTCCATGAAAGCTACGGGCACAATACAAACGAGTGTCGTCACTTACAGGATCTCGTTGAAAAACAGATCAGAGAAAGGAAGTTGGATCAGTTTGTGCGGACACCGCAGCCCAGAGAAGCGGGCCCATCAAATCAAAACAATGAACCCGATCGACCGAGACAGGAGGACTCGACTTGTCCCCGTGGAAGATTGGTGATAAACGCCATCAGTGGCGGACCTACTTACTCAGGAGCCTGGAACGACGAAGATCCTTGTCACTGTCACACATGACAGGCTCATTCAATCTATGAATACTTTACAGTTTCCTTTACATTCTGAAATTTGAATTTGTAATAAGGCACTGACTTTGCCATATTTTCTTATTTCAGCAATAAAATACTATCTCTTCAAGCTAGAGCTGTGGTTCACCGAATACGACATTCAACAATAACGACACACGAAGAGCTAAGTTGCATCAAACAATGGAATTTATTCAAATAGTGAGTGACTGTGATACGACCGGCCACTCACTAAGTGAAACCCCAGCTCGGGGGCAAGCCAACACATCAAAGGCTGAACTAGACCAACACACGACAGTCCTACCAATAACTCGTTCCCAGAGCGTGAACGGACTCCAACTTCCCAGAGCGTGAATTGGAGTATAAACATTCAGCACGTCGTTCTCGGAGTACGAACGGACTCCAACTTCCCAAAACGTGAATTGGAGTATAAATATTCAACAATTCGTTCCCGGAGTGCGAACGGACTCCAACTTCCCAGAGTGTGAATTGGAGTATAAACATTCAATAACTCGTTCCCAGAGCGCGAACGGACTCCAACTTCCCAAAGCGTGAATTGGAGTATAAACATTCAATAACTCGTTCCCAGAGCGCGAACGGACTCCAACTTCCCAGAGCGTGAATTGGAGTATAAACATTCAATAACTCATTCCCAGAGCGCGAACGGACTCCAACTTCCCAGAGCGTGAATTGGAGTATAAACATTCAACAATTCGTTCCCGGAGTGCGAATGGACTCCAACTTCCCAGAGTGTGAATTGGAGTATAAACATTCAGCAAGTCGTTCCCGAAGTGCGAACGGACTCCAACTTGCCAGAGCATGAATTGAAGTATAAACGTCGAATCTATCATTCCCAGAGTGTGAACGGACTCCTAAAAAGCCCACATAGATGTGACTGACCATCCAGCGGCTAACTCTGACTTCCCAGGACGTGAATTGGAGTATAAATATGGATTACAGGTTCCCGGAGCGCGAACCAAGGCATCTGTGCGAACTCCAACTTCGCAAAACGTGAATGGAGTATATACATAAATTACAGGTTCCCGAAGCGCGAACCCAAACATACATGCTATCTCCAAATTCCCGGAGTGTAAATTGGGGCACAAATACCAAGTCAAAGTTCCCGGAGTGTGAACTGAAGTATCAATACTAACTCCAAGTTCTCAGATGTGAAGTGGAGTATAAACATCAATTCCAGGTTCCCGGACCGCGAACCGCATTACAAACATCGATAACTCTCAAATTCCTGGAAGTGCAAACCAAGGTATCGATCTCAAATTATCCAAGTCCCCAGATTGCGGACGTGCGCTTAAGATTTGCAACAAGTGCGATCAACCACCAAAAATACGAGTGCTGTTCCCCAAAACTGGGAGGCAAAAAAGCTAAGTGTTAATCACTAACCAAAGTGATACAACGTCTGAAGTTCAATTATTCATCGATCACAACTTGCGACCAAGATTCTCAGACTTGGCAAACAAAACGAACTCTACTTGACGGTAAAAACACCACAAGTACACCGGAATGAAAACAAAACACTACAAACACTTGAGCACAAAAGAAATGAGAATTGAAACAAAGAAATTAAATTTTATTTCAACTAACTGGAGACAAGAACTTACATGCAAAAAAGTTCTTCCAAAAAAAGAATCCCTACTAGCAGGGGCCGAACCTGCATCTATACACGGCCTACTAGCAAAAAACGAAAACAAGTGCCTATCAACCAAAAAATCTGCTTAAACGGCCCATCTACTTCTTCTTTTTGGATCTCCATATCAGCGGTTCGTCTTCGGACTCGCTGGAGACAGAGATCCTTCGTTTGGAGTGCTTCCTCTCCGGTGGCTGCTCTTCGGCTGGAGGCATAATGTCAATGTCCTCCTCAGAGCTCGAATCCACGTGAAGGCTTTCCACCGGAGGAGTAGGAGAGACTAGATCCGTAACGAAAGATGGGATAGTGCCACCCGATGACACCATCCCTACAGGTGCTAAGCTATGAGCCGCCGTGCTGCCACCAATACTACCACTTTGCCCCGCAGCCTCTATTTCGGCGTTGATCTCGGCCATAATTTCCTCGTCGCGAGTCGCTTGGGCCTGGCTGGGGGCATCCGCAGTCTGCATTGAAGAGCTAGAGGTTGGTGGGAGGCCACTAATGATGAACGGCAGGTCTGTGGAGAAGCCACCCTGCACACCGAGCAGCTCGCTCACCATTTGTTCATCAAGAGATAATCTGCTCCCCTGCGCCGCCTCAGTTGATACTTCTGTTACGACAATAGTCTCGGTGGTGATGGCATTACCCCCTTTACTTGATTCTTGGGTCACGGCAATCGGCGCAACTCCAGTCAGTAAGTAAAGATAAGAAGAAGTTATTAGTAACCGCTTCAAAATAAACGCTCTAATGAAAACACACTTGAGATATGTTCAGAGTACCTTCCTCAGCATGGCTTGCGGACGGCTGAGCGGCCTCAGAAGTATGCTCCTGAATAGGAGATAGCCGCGGCTGTTCTGGGTCGTAAGCTGGAACGGATTGGGAATCGACCGCAGATACAGGCTCTAACGGAGGTGGAGCAGTGAATTCAAGAACGGTGGCGTGATGCTCAACACCTGATCCCTCTCCAACCTCCAGAGACTGGCCACCAATCATCTCCTTCTCATGAGCAATAATAGCGTCATGGAGGATCTTCTTCTCATCGTCTGTCAGCAACCGGCTTTCGAGTTCGAATCGATCGACCGATTCATCCGGATGCGCTTCCTCTTCTTCCTCAACCAATCGACCCCAAGCGCTGCGGAGGTGTACCGGGTAATCTTGGAGCCAGGCCAAATTTCTGTGTCTCAGCACATTGGCATTGTAAGTGATGAGCAAATCTTCAATATCGGCCTCCAGCCTGGCCTCCGCTTGTTGAACTTTCTCCTCAACCTCCGTCTCGACCGCCTGGACCTTGGCTACTGCCGCATCCCGCTTAGTCCGAAGCACCACGGCTTGCTCACATGCCTCTTGGGCTGCGATCTTCGCGTCATCCCTATCCTTGGCTATTTCAGAAAATTTGGACTTAAGCTCGTTTAGCTCCTTCAGGGCTGCGTCCCTCTCGGCAGTAACCATGGTGTTTCGATGACCCATATCCTCTACCGTGGCATAATGTTCACGTTTCATCCTATCCATCGTTGCTTGGGCTTCGTGGGCTTTTTTGATAGCCTCCATTTCAGATTTCCGAGAAGATTCGGCTTCAGTGTTTAGCACCTCAATAATACGACTCTTTTGAGCTAACTCAGCCTGCAACCTCTCGATGGTAGCCCCACGCTCAAAGGCCAATGCCGACGCTTTGTCAGCTGCTTTCGACCATGCTTTGTACTGAGCGTAAAAATCGTGCACGTAATCATGTACCAATTGCTCAGCTTCCTCCGGGATTTTCTTTAAATGTTGAGGAAAGATATAGTTGTCGAAGCAGATGTTTGGGAAATCTATTTTCAGCTGAGCAAGCTTGATTGCTCCTTCCCCTGAAATTTCCACGGAGGGCTGTTCTGTAACGACAGCAGTCATCGTTTCGCTCCTAGAATGGCGAGATTCATGCCTAGAAGATTGAGAGGCCGACATATAGTGTGACGATTCAGAAGGACGGGAGACATGAACAGGGGGTTGTATGGGATCTCTGGAAGGAGGAGGAGTGCACGATCGGGATTGACGCTTATAGCCTCTATCTGTGTCATATCTCTCTTGACCAGAGTACCCAGAACGTCCCTGGTCATAATCTCTGTCACCTTCCCGTCTGCGCGACCCATGAGATGAAGATTTGCGCGCGTGTCGGAGACTCCCTAACATAGAACCTCGCCCGGACATGGTATCTGTAGAACAAAATAAAGAAGGATTAATCACTCTTCGATACAGGTGGTTTATAGTCAAATGTTATGCAGTGTTGTGAAATATGTATGAATGTGAAACCCCCCGACCAACCGGATGTGTCTGCCACACCAGTGGGAAAAGACTCGCTCAAAACTAAAGTTTCTGAAAGTTCTTCCAATCCGGCATCATGCTGTAGGGACACGTCGTCCGGAATTCGAATATCGGCGAGCCCTTCATAAAGACTTTCAGTTCTCGGAGGAGACATCTCCGAAATTCTAACTCCGGGAGAGGATCGGGCCGTGACAACCGATTTCCATCTCCCCTTCTTAGTTGACGTGACGACGGCTGCCTTGCCTTTTCTTTGCTCTGCGACATCCTGAACCACGTCTGTAAGCTCCAACAACGGCTCGTCGTCAGTATGAGTTCTTTCAGAATCATCCTCCTCAGCTATAATAACTTTGGGCTTCTTGTGCTTGACTCGTTTCTTCGAAACGGTCCTTAATGCCCCGTCGAACTTTATGCTCTGCCCTCGTTCAATCAACCCGTAAGTCCGGAGATTCCTATCGGTCAAAAGCAGCTCGATATCCCTATCTTCACTCGGGACTTCTCGAAGTACTCGCACCATCTCCTTAAAGTGTTCGCCCTCGGGTCGCTGAATCGTCGCTGTTAAAAAAAAAGGGAAAAACATAAGTTTCACTTTGACTGCAATTGCCTTAATAATTATTTGATAACTCGGCTACACTCACGTCTGAATAACCATCGCCGGGCAAACCCCGGAGGACATCTGACATAGAACCATTCCGTCCTGTAGTAACTTAGCCTGGTCCAAGACCCAGTGACCACTTGGCAATTCCTCACTGCTTCCAGAAATGTGAAGGAAGGGTAATCACCTCGGGTTTTGAAATTAAATAGATATCTGATCTCGGTCGGGATCGGTGGTCTATGAAGGTACTCCATGAAGACGATGAATAAACTGTTCACGGAAGCATATCCGTTCGGGTGTAGTTGAGATGGAGCGATCCTCAAAAAAGACAGTACTTCCCTTATGTACTCGTTGAATGGGGGAAGCGTCCCGGCCGCGCACGCGTGGCGATTGAATGTTGTATATCCCTTCGGTGGATTGTGTGGTCTATCATTCAGCCCTGGCAATAACATGTCGTCCAGCGGCAGGCCGTGCCTTAAGCATATTCTCCCCAACATATCCTTATAAATATTGGATTGAACGGAATCCGACGGATTGGCAATGAAAGACGCATTGGGAAGTTCGTCCGGGGCCAGACCGACGATCTCAGGTTCAATATCTGGAACCTCTAGTCTCGGAGTATCTGTGCTTTGGACCTCCTACTATTGCGAACTTGAAGGTTCCATGACTAGCTAACTCATGAGAAACCATCGTTAGACTACAAATGATCCGTGCGTTTCCCAGTGTAAAGTGTATGAATGTATGTTGTACAATGCCATGCATTACTTGAATAAATATCGCAGAATTAAAGGAAATATGCAAACGACAAAGCTACGAGACCCAGTAGTAATGACCGTCATCACTGACCGTCATCACTAAACCGTTTGTATGATGGAATTTGATGTGGATAGAAGTTGTTATGGTTCCATCGACGAGCTTCGAAAGGTGGTCAAGTATGCAGTTTAATTATCAAGTCCAGATATGCAAGGATGAAGCTCATCGAAGTTATGTTAAGAAAATGTCAAACTTTGGTATCCATCATAGAGGGTTCGAACCGATCACAGGGAGCTCATTCAAACCCATCCCAACATCACTTCGAATCGATGCAGAAAGGCGCGCTTCGAATCGATGATCAGGTGTCATATTCAAATCGATCATTAAAGGATGACTTCAAATCGATCCTTGGTTAACTGGTTCGAACCGATAAGGAAGCCTTCAACTTAACATCGACCATGTTCGAATCGATACCCTTCGTATCAATGTAAAGTCAAGAGCTTTGAACCGATAGCTGATGGATTCGAATCCATCGATTCGAATGGACCCATCAAAGACAGTCAATCGGTGCGAACTGCATCACCCCCATAAAGTCATTCCAGGGATCGATGCGAAGTCCAAGGAAAAATGACGCTGCCATAATCGATTCGAACTCGAGTCCACGAATCGATTCAAAGCTCTCCCAAACCAGATCTGGTTTTACCAATCACCAGAGTGGCCAATCGATGAAGAAGAGGTAGGTTCGAAATAGCTTTGCCGTTTGGATTCGAGGCTAATTACCTAGTTTGAATGATGGATTCGAGGAATTGAAGACTTGAATCTTAATTGATTCGGTGACGTGACACAGTGTTTTCTTCTCTGAAACTTCGAAACGAGGCAGAACACAGTAAAAGCAAGGCAAGAGTAAAAAAGTAAAAAGTGAAAAAAGTGAAACCCCACTGCTATTTATATGAAGCCTTGAGAGCAACCGAGACGATTCCCCTTTCGGTAAACTTGACCGGTCGCAACCAGTCAAAGCGTGGATCGGTTTGAAATCTCCATTCGAGACCATTAACCTGATGCCTTGTGGGTTCGAAGCTAACCTTATATTTCATCGATACGAAGCACACGGCAAAACATCGAGTCGCATCGATGCGAAACAAACAGTGAGCACATTACTTCGAAACCCCTGTTCACATCAGCAAACCCACAACTCCATCCATAACCAACCGCTACGAATAGAGATTTCGTATCCATCATTCCCTATCGATACGAACGACGGTTTTGTATCCACCCTTTCTCATCGGTTCGAATGGGTGATTCGTCCTCATCCAAGCCTTCGGTTCGAATGTCGGTCTCGTACCCATCATAGTATAAGCGTACTCCATCCATACGAATGTTTATCTTGAATCCATCGGTGCTCATACCCATCGGTTCGAAATATTACATTCGCGCAATACAAATTGAATTCCTTCAACCTTCTATATCGGTTCAGGAGAGCATCGATACGAAGGGATTTTTCAAAACAACCATCAAGCGCTGTCTCAACTCAAATTTCCGAATCGGTTTGGGAGAGAATCGATATGAAATTCAATAGCAAACAAAACCGACAACGACTCGTGGACGCACGACGTTAACAAGGGTCAAACTAACATATGTGCATACCTGTCGAACTAACATTCGATTTTAAACATTTACAGGGATCGAACACTCATCTTGTTACAAATGCAACAGCTAACGGCTAAAGCACTATTATACAGCAATCAATCATATCAATGCAAGGTTACAACAATACAGAGTACGAGTCTCAACAAAAAAGAGAGAAATGACTGTTCAGAGAGAAATTGCAGCTATTCAAAGCACGTCATGTTCCTACAAGACGTACTTTGGGGGGCAAAATGTTATCCCGCTTTTTGGCAAAACCGCGATCCCAAAAGATCGATCGAAAACGGAGAACAGTTCGTCTCAAAGATTGGTCATAGTTCGTTTCGCTACGGATATCACTGAGTTTGATCCGAGCCCAGGTTGGGCTACAATTGATAGGACATGACAAGAAAGATAATAGAAGTCGTCATCTCAAATTTCGAGTCAATCCGAGTTCATACGCTCAAGTTATGATCGATTCAACTTGAAGGCAAAAACACTGGTTTCAAATCCATCATGGTAGGTGTCTTCAAACCCATCACAAAACACCATTCGAACCGATCACCTTCGAATCGATGGACCTCGAACCCATCGGAGTGCCTCGGTTCGACTTCATTGACTTTGAACCCATCTAGTTCGTGTCGGTGGGCCTCATGTCCATGGAGAGGTTGCAAAGCTCGTATCCATCAAAAAATCCTTGTTCGAATCCACCAAGCATCAGTTGTTCGAACCCATTATTGGAGACTTGTTCGAACCCATCTGTGAAGCTTCGTTCGAATCCACTGTGTCAACTAGCCACGATGACGTGTCATCCATCGGTTCGAATGCGCCGAGATACATGGAGTCGAAGCGGT
Organism: Allium cepa; assembly: GCA_030765085.1. NCBI lineage: Eukaryota > Viridiplantae > Streptophyta > Magnoliopsida > Asparagales > Amaryllidaceae > Allium > Allium cepa. The sequence goes on from CM060935.1 coordinate 70,325,026, forward strand.
CAACTCGGAGTGAAGACCGGATCGATTAGAAGTTTGCGCTCCACGTCACCACGAAGGCGCGTGCCACCATCGATTCGAAACCATCGATTCGAAAGGATGGTTCGAACCAAACAGCCTCGCAATGGATCCCATCTCGAATCCATCATATCTCTCAATCCACTGATCCAAATGCCACGAAATTTTCACAGAAGCTTGCATTCATGTCGAAGAATGTCCACACCAAATTTCACCTCGATTGGATGAATTCTTGATCGATTCGAATGAAGTTCGAATCGATGCCAAAGTAGGCCCAAATTTCCTGAGCCTGGGCGTGTGGGCCCTCTCACGTGCCAGAAGAGGTCTCCCGAGTTTTCAGTGAAATATCAGCATCCTACGCCTATACATAGAGCCCCAGAGCCAACAGAAAAAGGACCTTTCGACTCTCAAGCGCCCAGACTCTGCCGGATCGAGATCTCCATCATCCTACATCATAACTTTGCTGTTGATTTCGAATTTCTAGTTGTAACTTGCTGTTGATTGCTGTAACAACTTGTAATCATTGAAAGAGAATCAATAAAACACCAAAAAACTTCACAGTGGACGTAGGCAACACGCCGAACCACTATAAATCGCTTGTCTACACATTTACTTTACTGTTGATTGGATTTTTTGTTAGATAATACTTGCTTTGAATTTACATTCTTCATTATTATCTCTTCAACGACTCCCGAAGAGTGTTGTGACCATTTTTTGTGCAAACACATACGTTCTACCTCTTTAAAAGAGTTTCATCTCCAAAATCCATAAGAAATGGAAAATGTAATATAATGCTCATATCGTTCGCCAAACACATATCAATTAAGTGAATTGTAACACCCCATTTGGAGGACCAAAACTAACCGTTACAGAAGTTGCAGTCATATATAATTATTAATTTTCGATGACCAAATGCGGTAATGTTAGATATATTGATATACCAGAAACACATGGATATGAAAAATTTTAAACTCAATTTTTAAAACAATTCTCATTCCATTTCAAATCGCATTTCATATTCATTACATAATCCTAATTCGTAAACTACATTCGAGGAAATATAATTATTACAAGTTATGCCAAGTGTGACATATGAAGATTCCCCTTTGGTTGATCAGAGTCTAAAATAGGCACTAAAAAACTTTGCCATTACATCGAATTACATAGCGATATCAAACAGAAAGAACTCCTAGTAGCTAGCTTGTCTCATGCAGGTCTCCAAAAGTTTATTCGTCTAAAGTAGAACTCGAAAACCTTAACTCTCAAACTACTCAAAATCAGTTGAGCACCCGAGAGTTTAAGGGGAAAACATAAACTTCGAGTCAAACAAAAAGTTTGGTCTGAATATTAACTTACCATCTCGAACCATATAGACGAGACTACACCGTTTAGCGGAATGAGTTTACCTCTCACTTATATCTTAACCAATTTATAATAACCATATACTATGCACCCACGTCCACAATGGTTAAGACATAACATAATAAAATGTATTATGATGATATGTAAACATGAAATATTCTCTGGATTTCCCATCCCCATTCACCTCACTATTTGTCTCAAGTTATAGTTTTTAGGGTCACTATTAACCTATTAGTTTTCATGGGCCGACTAATAATTTGTTCCAAGCTTACGAACTATCTATCCGGTTTCATAGTTTTCATGGATCACTAAGAACTATTGGTGTCTACCAATAACATAATCCAAACATAGTTTTCATGGGGTCACTATGAACCTATTGGATTCTACCAATACTATTATCCACTCATAGTTTTCATGGGATCACTATGAACCTATTGGTTTCTACTAATAACATCTTTCATATCATAGTTTTCATGGGCTGTCTACGAACTATGAACCTATTGGATTCTACCAATACTTTTATCAATCATAGTTTTCATGGGATCACTATGAACATACTGGTTTCTACCAATAACATCTCTCATATCATAGTTTTCATGGGCTGTCTATGAACCTGTTGATCTCTTTCAATAACTTATTTGGGTCATAGTTTTCATGGGATCGCTAAGAACCAACTGGCTCCTACCAATGCCATTCCTCAAATTATAGTTTTTATGGGCTAACTAATAACCTTTTTACTCCATGGTCTTTTGATTCAGTTTACATTTACTATTGGGTCAACCTAGCTGGTCATCCTACTATTTAACATCCCAACATCCATGTATGGGTTATAAAGTGAATATGATAACATAAACATTCATGATAACTGATCAAATGATACACACCATATAAACATCTGTAGTTTATTTCCATATATCAATTTTTCTAATGAAAAGTGGTCAATACTCTTAACCTATCAATTTACTAAGGAAAGCTTCCTTTAATATTTAAAAGTTAAATGCCGTTTCAAAACTCTTTTACATTGCCATATGTTTACTTTAAAAATGAGATTGGATTCTCTAATTTGAAAACTAAGGCTTTTGACTATATCCTTCGGATCATTATGACATCATGATTACCCTCCATCACTCTCCCTTTCGACATCATGGAGCAAAAAAGCCCTCCGCCCCTTTTCACTTAACTAATGGATTAGAAACAAGCGGCTATGCCCTTTTCGGCACTCTACTCTAGTGGCAGGATCTTTTTAAATCATTGTTAAAGCATGCTGAAGGCCCCTTCCACTACTTCTTTGAAACCATACGGAAAGAATTTATCGACTCCATTGATTGGGTGCAGCACAACCTTCCACCTCTATGATTAAACGTGCATGTATAAGGACCCTTTCCACACCATCAACTCGTGTGGAAGGTACCTTCCGTAATTGTTGGACTTACTCAAGTATAAAGGTGTGGAAGGTATGTCGTCGACACTATTGATTGGTGCGGCACACCCTTCTATCTTCATTGATTAACATACATGCAGAGCATATAAGAGTGGAAGGAACCACTTCGATACTACCTACTAGTGTGAAAGGCTCTTTCCATGATAGTTAAATCAATTAATGCGGCAGTGCACACTTATTAAAATGTACGTATGCGAAGGGACCCCTTCGATGCTATTTATTGGTGTAGAAGGACCCTTTCGCCTTTATTCTAGTGTATGTTAACTACAGCAACACCCCTATCCCCTTAATGTTTAAAGGGAAGCGAAATTGTATGCTTTCGAAGACATCAATGCTTTCGAAGGCATCAATGCTTTCGAAGGCAAGTGATATTTCTGTAATTATCCTAAAAACTAATTTTTAACTATGTAAAGCAATTTCTTTTTACCTAACATATTATGTTGTTTTTTTATTGGATAACAAAGCTTTCATAAAATTCTTTTAAGAATTTGTTGCAGCATGTAATTCCTAATGCTCCAATATTTAATTATATTTCTTTAACTTACCCCCTATATTTAGTTGATCATTAAATACTAATCTTTCTTATTAAATCTAAAACTCACTGAAATCTCTTGAGAAAAATCTCGAAAAATCACATAAATTCCAAAATGATAATATCTTTACCATATAAAATTTTCAGCCCAAAAATAATTAATTAATTCTTTAAATTGATTAAAACCTGAGGTATCCATTTATTTCACTTGAAATCATAATATATTATCCGTAGCTTGGAATATTACGAAAATTTAAACCTACCCTCAAAGTAATGTTTTTACATAACATATTCAAAAATCATGGCATTTGGAAATCATTTTGCATGATTTTATTCTTAAAACCAAACTACATTATTCCACAAAATCCTTGTTTAAATTATAACATGGGATTTAAATCAAAACATCTCATCAATCATGCAGTCTTGTGGTTTTAAACCTCAAACCCTAATTAAAACATTTAAGATAACTTATATGAGATGGTTTAGATCATTATTCACCTTGTTCAGATAAGGAACTTGAGATTTGTTCTACACTTCAATCTTCTTAGCTTGAATCTTAGCCTCTAATTGTTTTTTGAGCTCCTCTTCTTCTAGGGTTATGGCTGGCCTTGTTTTTATTTTCTTTTTGTTTTTGTTTTGTAGGAATGTAAATAAAAATGAGAATGTGGTAAGGGGCTTTTCGGGGTTATGGGGTTCAGCTATTCCCATATTGCCCATGCCTTATTCTCTTAAGTTTCTAAGTCATAACTCTTTCTCATTAACTAGTTTAGTTGAGGAACAACCTTAATTAGTTTTCAATCTAAATTCCCTTATTACTCTAGTTTTTATAATATTCTATTTAATTTATCTAATTAAATCTCCCGAATAATGCTATTTAAAATTAGGGGTGTTGCAGACTCCTCTCCTTAAAGAATTTCATCCTTGGAATTCAGCAAGTACTATATCCTACGCATAGTATTTATGAAATCACCTGTAACATCTCCTAACTACCATAATAGCCTACTTGACTAGAAACCAGTCTACATAAAGTAAATATAGAACATACCCTTAAAGCAGATTAGGATAAGTATCCCTAATCCTGTCTTTGGTTTTTCAAGTATAGTCCTTCTCATTGTCGCTGCACTGAAATTTCACTAACTTGATTGTCTTGTTTCTTAATCTCTTCTCATCTCTCATTATCACCCGAAATGGTTGCCTAACAAAAGTCAGATCTAGTTCTATTATTAAGTCTTCTTATGCAGTCGGAGGGATAGTAGTCTGTGGATCATGCACATACTTATGAGAATGAGATACATGAAACACATTATGGACACCTGCTAAACTGCTCGGCAACTCTACTTTATATGCGAGCTTTCCGATCTTTTCTATAATTGAAAACAGTCCAATATATCTTAGTGTTTGTTTCCCTGACTTTTTGAATTATACCACACCCTGTGTCGATAATACTTCAATGAAAACCCTATTTCCAGCTGAGAACTCTAGATCCTTATTCCTCTTATCTGGGTAAGTCTTTTATCTAGACTGAGCTTCCTTCATCCTACCTCAGATCAACTCAATCTTCTATGTTTCTCTCTTACCAGGTCTGGACCAAAGACTAATCTGTCTCCAGTTTCCAACCAACATGCTGGTGAGTTGCATGGCCTTCCATACAAAGCATCGAAAGGTGCCGTTCCTATACTATTCTGATAGCTGTTATTATAGGAAAACTAAGTGTAGGTGATATACTATATTGACTCTCTCTGTCTTCCCATCTGTCTGAGGGTGATAAGCAGTACTCATCTTGAACTTGGTACCCAACTCATCATGTAGACTCTTCTAGAACTCGCTAGTAAACAAAGTATCTCTGTCACTGACTATACTGCTAGGTATTCCAAGCATTTTAACTATGTTATTTATAAACAACTTAGCTCAAATAGGTGTCATTCTGATTGACTTAATTGGAATGAAATGCACACTCTTGGTCAACCTGTCCACTATGACCCATATGCTTTCATTTCCTCGATTCGACATGGCAACCCATCTATAAAATCAATGGATATCGAGTCCCATTTCCAAACTGGTATCTCCAAAGGTTAAAGCAACCCACTTGGCTTCTGATGTTCGGCCTTTACTTGTTGACAGTTCCTGCTTTACCTACAAGCCAACATCGCTCTTCTTACCTTTCTAGTAGAAACTCCTATTCATATCCCGGTACATCTTAGCCCCCCAGGATGAATCGTAAATTTTGATCGATGACACTCTCTAAGGACCTTCTTCCTTAGGTTCTCTACATTCGAGACACATAATCGTCCCTTCTTTCTCAATCAGCCTCTTTTGTCAAGACTAAAATCCTTCAGGTCATCAATCTCGGTTCCCGCCTCTAGCCTTCTAATCTTCTAAGCTAATACTGTGTCATCCTTCTGCTTAAATGCAATCCTTTAGATCAATCTTGGTCGAACTTCCAATTAGGATAACATGGCAGTGCTCTAACTAGAACTAGCAGTAGATCTTAACTGCATACTACAAGTATTCAAAGCCTCTAGCTCCTTCCACTATGCTAACATAGCTAACATCACATTCTGATGTTTTCTGCTAAGAGCATCTGCTAATTTGTTTCCTTTTCCAGGTGTGCACTCTATACCAAAGTCATGAGCTACTAAAAACTCTAGACACCTCCATTGTCTTATATTCAACTCCTTTTGAGAGAATAAGCACCTTAAGGACTTATGATCTATGTATAACTCAAATCTCTCCCTTAAGAGATAATGTCTCCATACTTTCAATTCGAAGACCACTACAACCAACTCTTGATCATGAGTATGATATCTCACTCCATACGGTCTAAGCTGTCGTGGAGCATTGGCAACAACTTTACCTTTCTGCATCAATACAGCTCCCAATCCACTTCCGCATGAATATGTATATACCACTAATCCTTGATTCCTATCTGAACTACTAACATAGGTATGTTTGTCAACAAGTGCTTTAACTTAAGGAATGCTTTCTCACATCTGTTAGACCAGATAAACTTCACGTCCTTCATGGTCAGCTTTGTCAAAGGCACTGCTATCCACGAGAAATCCCTCTGGTAGTAACCAGTAAGCCCAAGAAAACTTCTAATCCAAGTCACTGTCTCTAGTCTCTTCCAGTTTCTAACAGCTTCGATCTTATCCGAATCAATTGAAAAATCCTTCTCTAAAACCAAGAGACCAAGTAACTTCTTCCTTCCAGAAATGACACTTTGAAAACTTCGCTTTCAGTTGATGATGCCTTAGCATCTCAAGGACTAATCTAAGATGAACTTCATGCTCTCTTTCATCCTTAGAGTAAATTAAAATCATCTTAGAATGCCAATATGAACCTATCTAAATAATCTTGGAAAATTCGATCCATCAAATCCACGAAGAAAGCTGGTGCATTCATTAACCCGAATGGCATCACTAACTAGTCGCACGAACCATACCTAGTCTGAAACGCCGTCAACATAATACTATCCTCCACCACTCTTAGATGATAGAAGCATATCGCCAAATTCAATTGGGAAAATACTTTGGCTCCACTCAACTGATTAAATAAATCATCAATTCTTGGAAAGGGATATCTGTTCTTGATCGTCTTCTCATTCAACGTACGGTAGTTGATACACATCCTTAATGACCCATTTAGTTTCTTCACGAACACCAAGGCCACTCCCTAAGGTGAACTGCTTGGTCTAATGAAATTATTGCCTTCTAAATCCACTAGCTGCACCTTTAATTCCTTCATCTAGGTCGGTGTCATCCTACTAGGTGGTCTACTTATAGGTTCTGCTCCTAGCACAAGGTCTATCTAGAACTTAATGGCACGCTTCGGTGGAAGTCCCATGACTGGCTCAAAAACAACTGCAAACTTTTTGCTACCAACACCTGATTCAAGTCTTCTTCTACTTCCATAGCCCCCAATAATGGACAAGCACTCAGATCTGAATTCTCCACTGAGTATGTAATTCGGTTATGATTATTTGGGTGTCTTAGTGATATTTTTCAATCTTGGCAAAATATCCTAGCATCATACCTATTTAACCAGTCCATACCCAAAATGATCTAAAAACCTATGGAATCAAAAACATACATGATTCATGCAAACTTATGACCTAACAACTCAAGTTTTAACCGGTCACATCTCATCCCCAGAGTTGCATGATCTCCTATCGGATTCACAACCCTTAAGGAAGTAATAAGGTATGAGATTCTAAACATAATGTATCTACCAGACACTGAGATATAAATGAATGTGATGCACTGGTATCAAATATTACCCTAACTGGTATACCATAAATCAAAAGCATACCTTCCATCACAATCTTTCCCCTCTCAGCAGCGATTAGTCTAGAAGATGATGGTTCCAAGGAAAAACTTTTCCCTTGTCTACTCCGACTAATTTTGGAAAATGATTCGTTAGTGGCCCATCTGATCTCAATTGAAGCATTTCACTCCTTTCTTGTCAGCATCCTTCTTTGCTTTGCCTGTCCGACAGTAGTGAGCATAATGTCACTTTATCACACTTAAAGCAAACCAGATCAGCTTTTGCCTTCTTGGCAGCTCCTCTCTTCTGAACTCCTTTCTTCTTAAAGAATTTCCTCTTCTTGTCTCAAAATCTTAGGTTTCAACCTGCTTCTCTTTCCCAAAAGTAAAAAGCATCTCTTTATTCCTGATTTCCATCTCCACTACAACTGTACTTGGACCATGGAGATGTGACATAATCGCTCTAGAAATCTTGGGTCTTTACCATCGAATAAACTTCTCGTTACTTTTAATGATGGTGTCAATGTTAGCATATCCTTATCTAAACAACTCATCAAACTTCATAGCATACTCAATCACCGACATCTCACCTTGCACCAAGTCCATGAAACTTCTCAGCAATACTAACTTGGAAACTTCAGACAAGAACCACTTTTTGAATCTCCTTCGAAACTCTGCCTAAGTGAAGTCTTCCTTGAGAACTCCCATGGAAATACCATTCCACAATAAAGTGCTGCTCCTTGCAACTTCTTAGAAATAAGTCTCCTTTCTGCTCATCAACTAATCCCAAGTGAGCGAAAATTCTTTCAAAGTGCAAACCAGTTTTCTACTCCAACGGTCCTCAGTTCCTAGAAACACGTTTCCACCAAGAATGGTGTAATCTCTGCTAAACTAGGCATATTTATTGCCAACTGGGGCCATAGGATTTGCTTCCCTGCATTCATAGCATTTCCCCTAACTTCTCTGACACTTTCTCCAATTTGCATCAGATTGATGAAGAACAAATACATCATCCCCATATCTACTGGCAGGGTTCCAACACCTACATTTACATTTGGGTTTGGATTAGCATTTGCTTGTCGACCCAGATTCCTCCTAGTATTGGGTCAAGCATTTCCATTAGTTGTGGTGCTTCTTTCACCTCGATTTCCTCTTCGTTTCCTACCTCCATATCTTCTTTTCTTGTATATCTGTATACGAGCTTTAATAAGATATAGAAGAACGGTCTAAGAGAAAAAGGGAATACATACTTATTGATATATACATATATATAACCTATGCAAGTACGTTACTATAGCGTTAGCCCAAACCTCGATCTCGTACTCTGATTCATTGGGTTATGTTTTTAAAATCATTTAAGTTCAAATTTCTTTTAAATTTACATAAACCTATGCTCTGATACCAACTTTTAACATTTCCCATCAGGAGGCCCAAAACTAATAGCTACAAATGCTGTAGTCATCTATAGCTATTATTCTTTGGTGACCAAATCGGTAATGTTTGATACATTGATATACCAGAAACACATGGATATGAAAAAAATTAAACTCAATTTTTAAAACAAATTTCTCATTCCATTTCAAATCACATTTCAAATTCATTACATAATCTAAGTTCGTAAACCACATTCATAGAAATATAATCACTACAAATTATGCCAGGAGGGACATATGAAGATGCCCCATTAGTTGATCAGAGTCTAAATATAGGCACTAAACAACTTTTCCATTACATCTAATTACTCGGCAGAATCAAACATAAAGAATCCTTAATAGCTAGCTTGCCTCATGTAGGTCTCCGAAAGCTTATTCGTCTAACGTTGAACCTGAAAACCTTAACTCTCATACTACTCAAAATCAATTGAGCACCCAAGAGTAAAAGGAGAAAACATAAACTTCGAGTTAGACAAAAAATCTGGTGTGAATAATAATCTATCATCGCCAACCAAATAGATATCTAGTGAGATCACGCTGCTTAGCAGAACGTGTTTTTCCCCTCACTGGTATCTTAACCGAATTTATAATAACCATATACATTGCACCTGCATCCACAATGGTTAAGACATAACATAATAAAATGTATCATGATGATACGCAAACATGCAATATGCTCTAGATTTCTCATCCCCATTCACCTGACTATCTGTCTCAAGTTATAGTTCCTAAGGTCACTATTAACCTATTAGTTTTCATGGGCTGACTAATACCTGTTCCAAGCTTACGGACTATCTATCCAGTGTCATAGTTTTCATGGATCACTAAAAACCTATTGGTGCTTACTAATAACATCATCTAATCGTAGTTGTTACCAATAATATCATCCAATCATAGTTTTCATGGGGTCACTTTGAACCTATTGGATTCTACCAATACTATCATCCAATCGTAGTTTTCGTGGGATCGCTATGAACCTATTGGTTTCTACCAATAACATCTCTCACATCATAGTTTCATGGGTTGTCTATAAACTTATTGATCTCTTTTAAAAACTTATTTGGGGCATAGTTTTCATAGAATCACTAAGAACCAATTGGCTCCTGCCAATACCATTCCTCAAATTATAGTTTTTATGGGTTAACTAATAACCATTTTAACTCCATGGTCTTTTGATTCAGTTTACATTTACTATTGGGTCAACCTAGCTCGTCATCCTACCCTTTAACACCCCAACTTGCCCATGTGGGTTATAAAGTGAATATGATAGCACATACATTCATCATAAATGATCAAATAATACACCCCAAGTAAACATCCGTAGTTTATTTACATATATCCTTTTTTCTAATGAAAGGTGGTCAATACTCTTAACATACCAATTTACTATGGAAAGCTTTCTTTAATATTTCAAAGTTAGATGCCATTTCAGAACTCTTTTACATTGCCATGTGTTTACTTTAAAAATGTGACTGGGTTCTTTAATTTGAAAACTAAGACTTTTGACTATGTATTTGGATCATTGTGACATCATGAGTTACCCTCCATCACTCTCCCTTTCGACATCATGGAGAAAACATGTCGTTCGTCCCCTTATATTTAACTAATAGGTTAGAAACAAGCGACTATGCGCCTTTCACCACTCTACTCTAGCGTTAAGACCTTTTGAAATCATTGTTAAAGCAATGCAGAAGGCCCCTTCCACTACTTTAAAACCATGCAGAAGGACCTTGTCGACACCATTGATGGGTGCGGCACGATCCTTCCATCTCTGTAATAAAGCATACATGCAGAAGGACCATTTGGCACTATCAACTAGTTGGGAAGATACCTTCCATAATGGTTGGACTTACTCAAGTATAAAGGTGCGGAAGTTATGCCATTGAGACCATTGATTGGTGTGGCTTACCCCTTCCACCTTCATTGATTAACATACTTGTAGAGCATATAAGAGAGGAAGGAACCCGTTTGATACTGTCTACTAGTGCAAAAGGTTCTTTCCATGATAGTTGGATCAGTTAATGCGACAGTGCATGCGGAGGGACCCCTTCAAAAATATGGATTGGTGCAGAAAGACCCATCCGCCTTCATTCTAGTGTATGTTAACTACAACAACAACACCCCTATCCCCTTGTAGTTCAAAGGGTAGCAGAATAATAAGCTTTCGAAGGCATCAATGCTTTCGAAGGCATCAATGCTTTCGAAGGAAAGTGATATTGCTGTAAATATCGTAAAAACTGATTTTTAACTAAGTACCGCAATTTCTTTATACCTAACCCCTTATGATGTAAATCTTTTATTGGATAACAAAGAATTAATAAAATTCTTTTCCAAACTTGCTACCACTGTGAGTGCCAATGCTCCAGTATTTGATTATTATTTTTTAACTAATCCCTTGTACTTAATTAATCGGTAAATGCTAATCTTTTTAATTAAATTCAAAACTCACCCAAATATCGCGAGAAAACTTTCTGAATTTCACTTAAATTCCAAAATGATAATATTTTTATCATATAAAATTTTCAACCTGAAAATAATTAATTAATTATTTAAATAAATTAAAACCCAAAATATCCATTTCTTTCGATTAAAAATTCATAATAAATTATCCATAGCTTGGAATATTATGAAAATTAAAACCCATCTCCAAAATAATATTTACATAACATATTCAAAAATCATGGCATTTGGAAATCATTTTGCATGTTATTATCCTTAATACGGAGCAACATTATTCCACAAAATCTGGTTTAAATTATAACATGGTATTTAAATCAAAACATATCACCATCATCATCCAATCATACGGTTTTAAACTTCAAACCTGAATTAAAACATTCAAGGTGACTTATATGAGATAGTTTAGATCATTATTCAGCTTGTTCGGATAAAGTACTTGAGATTTGTTCTACATTTTGATCTTCCTGGCTTGAATCTTAGCCTCTAATTGATTTTTGAGCTCCTATTCTCCTAGGGTTATGGCTGATCTTGTTTTTCTTTTTTTTTATGTTTTTGTTTTTGTAGGAATGTAAATGAAAATGAGAATGTGGTAAGGGGTTGCAGGGTTCGACTATTCCCGTATTTCCTTTGCCTTATTCTCTTAAGTTTAAGTCATAACTCTTTCCCATTAATTAATTTAGTTAAGGCATGAACTTAATTATTTTTCAAATCTTAATTCCCTTATCACTCTAGTTTCTACATTACTCTATTTAATTTATCTAATTAAATCTTCTGGATAATGCTATTTAAAATTAAGGGTGTTACATGAATAGAAAACGCAACCAATATATAGTATATTTAGATGACTTTAACAAAACAGTATGAAAAAAATATGCGTGTGTCTATATATATATATATATATATATATATATATATATATATATATATATATATATATATATATATATATAGACACAAATACATGAATGATTCCATGTAACTTGTAATTTCTATAATAATGATTCATGAATCAGATAATGCACCCTATATGAATGCAATACGATGACATATCAGGCATGGATGCAGAACGCCCTAATATAAGCATATATCTCTACATGAATGATAATCCAACTGTATTTATTCTAACAACCAAATCATCGAGAGTATCCAATCCTAATCCTAGAATAATCCATCCTAAAGAAATAAACTAAATTAAGGAACGTACTGGAAAAGAATTGAGGATGACCATCTTTTCTTCAGGCTCTCATGTACTCACAGCTAGGTTGTACCTCACTTAATCTAACCAACTTTACCACATTATTCCTAATTCATTTCGCCCCATGCTCTACAATACAGACTAGACTATGAGATTCTCTTGGCTTAGGTTCTAATTTTAACTCCTTTAATTGAATAGGTGGAACTACAGTGGTTGGATAGTGTACATATTTTCTCAAATGTGACATATGGAATGCATTATAGACTCTTTCTATCTTCTTTGGAAGCTCCACTCTACACTTATCCTCTCCAACGGTTGAAATGGACCAATAAATTAGGGCTTTAATTTCTTGGAACTTTCAGACCTTACCACCTTCTTCAAGGGAGAAACCTTCATAAAGACTAAATCTCTTACTACAAGTTCAAAATATTTGCATCTCTTATCGACATATGATTTTCTTTCCTATCTTATGTAGCTTTCATCCTCTTCCTAATAAGCTCCACCTTCTCCACGGTATCTCTAACCATCTTTGGACCCATTATGGTCTTATCCATGGATTCCCACTTACACGACCTTCAGTATAATGCTTTGAATAGTGCCTATAATAGTCTGGTGGCTATTATTATATGCGAATTCCACTAGAGCTAGATAATCCTCCCAATATTCCCCAAAATCCAATATGCATGCCCTCAACAAGTCTTCTAACACCCGGTTCGTTCTCCTGATCTGTCATCGGTTTGCGGATGATATGTTATGCTATGATTCAATTAAGTTCTTAATGCATCTTGTAGACTCCTCTAAAATTCACTTGTGGATCCTGGTCACTCAATATACTTGTTAGAATGCCATGCAATCAAACCAATTATACTCTTTATTGGAATAAAATGCATGCTTTTCATGAGATGATATGTAACGACCCGATATTTTCAACCATTCGCATCCGCACATGTCGGACTTGAATTGCTCAAAATACCGCATTGTAAATAAAATTTGGCAAATCTCAGAATATACAGTAAATACATAGTCACAGATCACAGACACAGAGTAAATAATAATGCAGCGGAAATAAAAGAGATAGTAGTTCATGAAGCTACTATATAAAAATAAGATACATCAGAGTTAAACAAGATACAACAGAAGAGTAACAAGATACATCAGGTATAAATCAGAATACATCACTAAAATCACTGGATACAAAAAGCAAACTAGATGGCTAGATCTTCAAGGAAAGCTCCAGCTCCAAAGGTGAATCTTGAATGCTAACTCACTCAATCTGACTCGAGCGTAAAGCAAAACACAAAACACTCGAGTCAGGACATAAATACATATGAACTGTAAATCAACTCAAGTGAACAATAACAAAAATGCATCACTAACTTAAAGGATGCTTGGGATCGCCCATCCTTTAAGTATCCGTTAAACTATTTACTATGTAGTAATATTGCGCTATTATAATAGTGTCTACAGTAAAATAAACATACTTTTAAATAGCGTTCCGGGCTACCCATATCACCCTTCACACATAATAGTCCCAGTAGTCCATCCAATATCATGCCATCTCCACTCCGGGTGACTGTCAGAGGATACCACACGGGCTACGGGAGAAAAACAAACTCGTAGTAAAGGCTCGGTATGGTAGGTGACATGGCACACAAGGCAATGCCAGGGTAGATATACCAATTACGCACACGGGCTGGTGGTAACGCAGCAGCCACATACGCCCACCTCGGAACACACTCCCATATCAAAATCGGAGGATGGCCATCTAATCAATCACAAGTAAGAGTATGGTATCGAAGGAATGTGTCCGACCAGAGGTGTTACCTCCTTTGGCCCGAGATCGCTCCTGTTTTAGCCACCTTATGCCAACTCACGGGAGTTGAGTCCACGTAATATACCTCAAGAACGTCGCCACCATCCGACTTCATTCTGGAATCTCCACCACGTACACGGTTGTTAAAGTGGTTTTCAGAGTTGGTAGAGAGTATGACAACTTCCGATCCCGGTCTCTTTAACAACCAAACGTTATTATAACACCGTGGTCATTTCAAAATAGTTTATACTTTAAAAAGATCAAATCATTTCATTTCAAACTATATTTCTTTCAAAATAGTTTATACTTCAAAACCAAAACCATTTTTATTTCAAAACTATTTATTCAATCAAAATAGTTTATACTTCAAAACCAAAAACATTTCAAACATATATTCATTTCAAAATCATAATATTTTCAAAGTATAACTCTTTCGAAACCAAAAATACTTGAAACAATTACACTTTGAAAACCATAACATTTCAAAATCATACATTTGAAATCATCGGATATTCATTTAATTCTTTACATTTTACAATTCATTCAATTAATCCCAAATTTTCAATTTCCAACTTAATTCAATTCAAACCATCAGTTTCAATTAAATTTCCCAATAACCATTTCAAATCATATCATTTTCAAATATAGATTTGATCCACAAATTAAACTATTCAATTTTTAATAAATTTCAAAGCTTTAATATCCCGCATTTCAAAACTAAATTTTATAATTTCATATATCTCAAATCTAGTTTCATTATTACTTAGTTTTGAAATATTCATTTCATAAATCCAATACTATTTAAATAAACTCAATTTACAATTAAACTAAATATCCTTTCATACCAATATAAACTTTAAATATTCATTTATCAAAAGTACATATCATTCTAATTCATATTCTTTATCAAAATAAAGATCAAATCATTTCCAAACCTTATTATCAAATCATTATTTGAATTCAAATTCAAATACTCAAATTTAAATATCATTTTTAAATCAAATAAGTCATTCATTTGTTATTTCAAGTATCATTACAAAATACATTAAAAATTCCATTCAAAATTCATTTATCTCATTACATCTCATTCCGTTTAACACATAACCAAGTAAACTTTATTTAAATTCAAATTCAATTTAAATTCCTTAAAAATTTAAATTTAAATATTCAAAACTTCTACAATTTCACAAATAATCCATTTCAAAAGTTAAATTATTTAACACTTTAAAATATAGCCCAAACAGTGTAAAAATCTATAACATTTCAAAACATTGTCAAATTATAGCAACGACAGCATTTATAAAGTGCTATCGTAGCTTATAGTTTCCAAAATGGTTTAGTTCAAGAATAGCGACATTTATAAAATGTCGTAATAGATATTTAGTTATTTCAAACATTGTTAGATTCAAAACAATAGCATTAAAATGCTGTCAAAAGACTAAAGCATTTTGAAAATGCTATAAAATTCCAGGTTTCATTTTAGCTTTTCAAAAATAATAATAAAACTCCAAATTTTTAGTATTACAACCTAAAAATCATATTTCTAGACTTCAAAATTTCACATTTAAAATCATTTTAACATATGATTTAACACAATAAAATTTTTAGATCAATTATTCAATTTAAAAACTCCATTCATTTATTAAGTCAAAATTCACTGTTTATTAACATATAAATTAAATAAAACTTAAAATTTTACTTCAAATACATTTTCAAAACTTTAAATTTAATTTCCATTATTTATTTACATTTTAAAATAAAATTTAAAGTCTAAAATCTCAATTACTTCAAATTTACGTACTCAAATTCACAATTTCAAGACTTAATATTTAATTTTCTTAAAACCATAAAATATATATTTTTAAATCAAAATTTCATACCCTAAAAAAAATAGATACTTTAATAAAAATCATTTAAGAATATACCACGGGGTCTATATATAATTTTCTAACCTAGGTCAAGTGATACGGATATATATCATTTCAATCCGCAGTTTACAAAGAAAACCCGGGTTCTATCATTTCAAACCCGCAATCCCAAGTCAAATAAAATACAATAAAAATCGCTCAGGCCTATCATTTCAGCCCATAACGATTTTTTCCTATTCTAAAGTCCGTTCGGGTATGTATCATTTCAACCCATAGTGATTCTATTCTAACAGGGAACTTGCAGTGTGAATATATGCATAAACAATATAAACAATGTCAATGTCACAATATAATGTCATATATCAGATGTCAGGTGATAATTAACAGTTTTAACATGGTAATACATGGCATATCATATCATATGATCATCATTAACTTGCATAACATTTTATATTACTAAACACTTGTCATCAATTCACTATTTCATAAGTATAAATGTCAGAGTGAGAAAGACTCACCTTTTACGAAGCTAGAGACAAACAACACACACAAGAGCGATTCCAAAGGCACGACAAGCATGATTTGATTTGAATTGATGGAGACCCTTGTAAACAACACAAAATATAACATACATAAGCACAAATATAGATATCGACATACAAATATAATCAACAACTTTAGTTTGCAGAACAGTTGCAAAACAAGAGAGATGACCAAACCTTAGAAGCAAACGACTTGCACACGACAACATAAGCTTGTCACATGATCAAATGGGCTTGCTCTCATCATACTAGGCTCAGCCTAGATGCCAACATGGCTCAGGTTTGGGTCAATATGGGTTCATATGGCTCGGCCTAACTTGGATATGAAGGAGTGGAAGTTGTGACATGAGAAATACAAAAGTCAAGGCAATTAAGTGGATTTTTGGTGCAACTATAGGTTCGGCCTACCATGGCTTGGGCTTGGTCATGCAAGGGGATGGTCAGGTGGTGGATGGAGTGGCGGCCAGAGGTGGTGGAGGGACTGGTGGTGGCGGCCATGGAGGTGGTTTAGGTTAAAAATGAAGGCTATGGCCTTAAGGGTTTTGCTAGGCTAGTTTGGTGGAACTTTTGTGCAAATTTTGTGGTGCAACATCAACGGATGGTCATGGCTACTGTCTTGGTCAGAGGAGAGGCTTATGAGCTGCTGGAGATGATGGTGGAGAGGATGGTAGTGGTGGTGGTAGAGGCTAGGCCTAGCAAAACACAAGAAGGATCAATGCAAAAATCAATAGGAAAATCATAAAAACAAGAAGAAAGATGATAGAATTTACCAAATTTTTGTAAAACAAATGGCCATGAGTTTTTTTCTCAAGAAAGATGATAAAATTTTCGTGAGTAAGAGTGAGGAATGTGGCTGAAAGATGGAGTAGGGTACGGCCAAAGCATTGATGAATGGAGTTTGGAAAGTGAAAGGTCGGAATGCAAAAGGACTAAGCATACAAAAGATCTCAAACTCTCCATATATTCATTATTTCTTTTTAATTTTTTATATAACTGAAAAACATATGTAAATTCAGTTAAAATACGAAAATATAGTAAATATACAAAAATAAATTAATTAATTATTAATTATATATAGTTTAATTAAATAAAACAGCAAAATTTGCAACTAGTCTTGAAAATATGAAAAATAAGTGCAATGAACTTGGGAAAATTTTTATGTACTTAAAAATATTTATAAATAAAGATAAGAACACAAAATAAAAAGGAAATCACAAAAATAAATAAATAAATTTTAATTTAAATATAGTTTAGATGAAGAAAATAGCAGAAAAAGGAAAACAGCCTTTTAAAAATAGGAAATCATCATAGTAAATTTTAGAAAAATTCTATTATCATTTCAAAAATATTTAAAAGTCAAAATATACATAATATAACATATTAAAACATATTAAAATAAAATATGACAAAGAAAAATAAATTTATACAATTTAAAATAACAAAATTGCAAAATAAACAATTTATACTCAAAATTGAAATGTACATATCTTTTGCAGTTTAACTCCGTTTTCCACGAAACAAAAGGCAATTTTCAAGTTATTAAATCTATTTTCATAATAAAAGATAAAATTTAAAATTTCAAACTTTTAAATTTTTAAGTTAAAAGTCAAAGTTTGACTATTTTGACCAAAATCAACATTTTTTGGAAATATTCAATTTATGCATGTTTGAAATTCTAATCCACATCAAAATCAACATTTATATTTCAATTAACAAAATATATTAATTTTAATAAATAAAATAAAGTTTTTAAATTAGGAATTTAAATTAAAATAATTAAAATATACAATTACAATAATCAGAAAATACAGGGTTGTTACACTCTCCCCCACTCAAAACTTTTCGTCCCCGTAAAGGAATGAGGTACGGGAAAGCACAGAAAAAGATTGAATGAAATAGTATTAAGACAAGATGACAAGAAGATTAAAATTATACCTGATAACTGTTGCTATAGGTAAGTTTAACAATGTGGAGATGATCTTTCCAAGATCTTCCAGAATCAAGAACACAAGCATGAAAAGAATCTTTTAGAATCTGATTCACCCTTCCCGTTTGACCGACGGTCTGTGGATGGCAAGCGGTGCTTAGATTCAAAGATGAGTGCCAAAGATTATTAAAGATTTTAGAAAGATTTCTAAACAGACTGGTATATGCAATAGCCTCCCATTCTGTAGCAAGATAAGGGAAATTAGGACAACCAAAAGATAGTTTGAAAAACAAAATAAAATAATAAATTTAAAACCATAAAATTTCAACTTAAACTAAGAATTAATTTTACATAAGTCAAATAAATCTTAAGCATTTCTAATTTCATTATCTTATCATCCAATTATCTTAAATTAACAAATCCCAAAAATCATGTATTTGAAAAATCTTTTATTATACTCAAAATGTACCAAATAAAATTTAATTCTTCTTTGCTACTAATTAAAATTAAATTTATTTCTCTCAATATATTTTATCACCTATGTTAAATATACTCACACTCATTGCAACTGCCTTAAATTTATTCTTAGTTCCTTTATCATCATTTTATATTGTAAATTATTCCATTACCCTTTTTCTTTATTTACCTCTGTTAATCCTTTTATAACTAAAATTTAAGTATATAACATTTATAATAACAACTCAAATTTTATTTATAAAATCTTTTTTTTTATATTGTATATTATCCAATTACATATTCAACTTCTGAAAATTAAGGTAAGTTATATTGGAATGAAATTGTGTAGTATACAAATAAAACTTTCTAATTCAATTATTTCAAGCTTGAATATTTATCCAAATCTTGAAATCATACTTAGAAATTATCTTTGAAGACAAAATTTAGGAATTAAATTCCCGATAAATTCCAAACTATTTAGAGATAAATACATGCTCATATATTTTATATATATATATATATATATATATCCATTCAAATTTAAATCATATATCAGCATATGTTTTAAATCCATTCTTATTTTAGAAATTAAAATCAATTAAATTTTCCCAAAACAAAACTGTAGCAAGACTACAGAATGGTCTCTTCACTTCGAAACTCGAAAATGAATGTCGATGATGCTGCAGTCATCCCCGAAGTTATTTTCCAGCGACAAAGAGAAGAGCACTAAATTTAAATTTAAATTTCTTTGGAAACAAATTTCTATTCGAAAATACTTTAAATAATATATCCTTTAAAACTTTAAACAAAAAGTTTGAAATCCATCGGAAATTAAATTCTCAAAATCTTGTTTTACATTCATTTTAAATTTCCAAATAAATTTATAACCATGTTTTATAGTTCAATTAGATATATGAAACAATAGAAAATGATATATAAAATCAAATATTATTTCTTAACAACCAATTCAAATAAAATCCAGATAAATATTTATAATATAGTTACAAAATTTATTTCACAAAATTTATTTCATTACTAAATTTTAAAAACATATTGTGTCAATTTGCTCTGTTCAAGTGTTTTGGAAATCTTATCGATAGCGTTGATCAGACGAATCGATTAGAAACCCAAATCAACAAATCAAACAACACAATATATAAAACATTTTAAATATTAGTTTACAAATACACTTCAAGAATAATTTGAAGATAAGTTGGAAACAAAGATGAGATAATTAAATAACAGAATAGAAAGATGGATAAGCTTATATAAATCGCGGGCAAGCTTAACCCGGTCAACCGTGACTTAAAGAATAAGACCGATGTGGATTTCTTGGGTAAATCGACATTCGATCTCAAGATGTAGAGTTCGAAATTATAAGAGATACTAGCATCTAAATCGAGGATATAGAATCTCTGGTGAATTAATGTTGTTGTAAAGGAGTTTTCCCCCTTTACAAATAAATTTGAGGTTGGCGAGACCGCCGACTCATTATGAAGATCTTTTGAAGTGGAGTTATGGGATACTCCAGAAACAAAAGAAGATAAATAGTGAGGGACACGAATGGATTTTGGAACCACAGGGAATGTTCCAAAATTCAAAGGAATCGAGTCAAAAAGAAAGAGGTTTAAACTCGAATGAAAGTGATTCTGTAAATACATTTACCCTATATACCGAGTTTTGCCTAGAGCAACCTCGCTCTGATACCAACTGTAACGACCCGATATTTTCAACCATTCGCATCCGCACATGTCGGACTTGAATTGCTCAAAATACCGCGTTGTAAATAAAATTTGGCAAATCTCAGAATATACAGTAAATACATAGTCACAGATCACAGACACAGAGTAAATAATAATGCAGCGGAAATAAAAGAGATAGTAGTTCATCAAGCTACTATATAAAAATAAGATACATCAGAGTTAAACAAGATACAACAGAAGAGTAACAAGATACATCAGGTATAAATCAGAATACATCACTGAAATCACTGGATACAAAAAGCAAAATAGATGGCTAGATCTTCAAGGAAAGCTCCAGCTCCAAAGGTGGATCTTGAATGCTAACTCACTCAATCTGACTCAAGCATAAAGCAAAACACAAAACACTCGAGTCAGGAAATAAATACTTATGAACTGTAAATCAACTCAAGTGAACAGTAACAAAAATGCATCAGTAACTTAAAGGATGCTTGGGATCGCCCATCCTTTAAGGATCCGTTAAACTATTTACTATGTAGTAATATTGCGCTATTATAATAGTGTCTACAGTAAAATAAACATACTTTTAAATAGCGTTCCGGGCTACCCATATCACCCTTCACACATAATAGTCCCAGTAGTCCATCCAATATCATGCCATCTCCACTCCGGGTGACTGTCACAGGATACCACACGGGCTACGGGAGAAAAACAAACTCGTAGTAAAGGCTCGGTATGGTAGGTGACATGGCACATAAGGCAATGCCAGGGTAGGTATACCAATTACGCACACGGGCTGGTGGTAACGCAGCAGCCACATACGCCCACCTCGGAACACACTCCCATATCAAAATCGGAGGATGGCCATCTAATCAATCACAAGTAAGAGTATGGTATCGAAGGAATGTGTCCGACCAGAGGTGCTACCTCCTTTGGCCCGAGATCGCTCATGTTTTAGCCACCTTATGCCAACTCACGGGAGTTGGGTCCACGTAATATACCTCAAGAACATCGCCACCATCCAACTTCATTCTGGAATCTCCACCGCGTACACGGTTGTTAAAGTGGTTTTCAGAGTTGGCAGAGAGTATGACAACTTCCAATCCCGGTCTCTTTAACAATCAAACGTTATTATAACGCCGTGGTCATTTCAAAATAGTTTATACTTTAAAAAGATCAAATCATTTCATTTCAAACTATATTTCTTTCAAAATAGTTTATACTTCGAAACCAAAACCATTTTTATTTCAAAACTATTTATTCAATCAAAATAGTTTATACTTCAAAACCAAAAACATTTCAAACATATATTCATTTCAAAATCATAATATTTTCAAAGTATAACTCTTTCGAAACCAAAAATACTTGAAACAATTACACTTTGAAAATCATAACATTTCAAAATCATACATTTGAAATCATCGGATATTCATTTAATTCTTTACATTTTACAATTCATTCAATTAATCCCAAATTTTCAATTTCCAACTTAATTCAATTCAAACCATCAGTTTCAATTAAAGTTCCCAATAAGCATTTCAAATCATATCATTTTCAAATATAGATTTGATCCACAAATTAAACTATTCAATTTTTAATAAATTTCAAAGCTTTAATATCCCGCATTTCAAAACTAAATTTATAATTTCATATATCTCAAATCTAGTTTCATTATTACTTAGTTTTGAAATATTCATTTCATAAATCCAATACTATTTAAATAAACTCAATTTACAATTAAACTAAATATCCTTTCATACCAATATAAACTTCAAATATTCATTTATCAAAAGTACATATCATTCTAATTCATATTCTTTATCAAAATAAAGATCAAATCATTTCCAAACCTTATTATCAAATCATTATTTGAATCCAAATTCAAATACTCAAATTTAAATATCATTTTTAAATCAAATAAGTCATTCATTTGTTATTTCAAGTATCATTACAAAATACATTAAAAATTCCATTCAAAATTCATTTATCTCATTACATCTCATTCTGTTTAACACATAACCAAGTAAACTTTATTTAAATTCAAATTCAATTTAAATTCCTTAAAAATTTAAATTTAAATATTCAAAACTTCTAAAATTTCACAAATAATCCATTTCAAAAGTTAAATTATTTAATACTTTAAAATATAGCCCAAACAGTGTAAAAATCTATAACATTTCAAAACATTGTCAAATTATAGCAACGACAGCATTTATAAAGTGCTATCGTAGCTTATAGTTTCCAAAATGGTTTAGTTCAAGAATAGCGACATTTATAAAATGTCGTAATAGATATTTAGTTATTTCAAACATTGTTAGATTCAAAACAATAGCATTAAAATGCTGTCAAAAGACTAAAGCATTTTGAAAATGCTATAAAATTCCAGGTTTCATTTTAGCTTTTCAAAAATAATAATAAAACTCCAAATTTTTATTATTACAACCTAAAAATCATATTTCTAGACTTCAAAATTTCACATTTAAAATCATTTTAACATATGATTTAACACAATAAAATTTTTAGATCAATTATTCAATTTAAAAACTCCATTCATTTATTAAGTCAAAATTCACTGTTTATTAACATATAAATTAAATACTTAAAATTTTACTTCAAATACATTTTCAAAACTTTAAATTTAATTTCCATTATTTATTTACATTTTAAAATAAAATTTAAAGTCTAAAATCTCAATTACTTCAAATTTACGTACTCAAATTCACAATTTCAAGACTTAATATTTAATTTTCTTAAAACCATAAAATATATATTTTTAAATCAAAATTTCATACCCTAAAAAAAATACATACTTTAATAAAAATCATTTAAGAATATACCACGGGGTCTGTATATAATTTTCTAACCTAGGTCAAGTGATACGGATATATATCATTTCAATCCGCAGTTTACAAAGAAAACCCGGGTTCTATCATTTCAAACCCGCAATCCCAAGTCAAATAAAATACAATAAAAATCGCTCAGCCTATCATTTCAGCCCATAACGATTTTTTCCTATTCTAAAGTCCGTTCGGGTATGTATCATTTCAACCCATAGTGATTCTATTCTAACAGGGAACTTGCAGTGTGAATATATGCATAAACAATATAAACAATGTCAATGTCACAATATAATGTCATATATCAGATGTCAGGTGATAATTAACAGTTTTAACATGGTAATACATGGCATAGCATATCATATGATCATCATTAACTTGCATAACATTTTATATTACTAAACACTTGTCATCAATTCACTATTTCATAAGTATAAATGTCAGAGTGAGAAAGACTTACCTTTTACGAAGCTAGAGACAAACAACACACACAAGAGCGATTCCAAAGGCACGACAAGCACGATTTGATTTGAATTGATGGAGACCCTTGTAAACAACACAAAATATAACATACATAAGCACAAATATAGATATCGACATACAAATATAATCAACAACTTTAGTTTGCAGAACAGTTGCAAAACAAGAGAGATGACCAAACCTTAGAAGCAAACGACTTGCACACGACAACATAAGCTTGTCACATGATCAAATGGGCTTGCTCTCATCATACTAGGCTCAGCCTAGATGCCAACATGGCTCAGGTTTGGGTCAATATGGGTTCATATGGCTCGGCCTAACTTGGATATGAAGGAGTGGAAGTTGTGACATGAGAAATACAAAAGTCAAGGCAATTAAGTGGATTTTTGGTGCAACTATAGGTTCGACCTACCATGGCTTGGGCTTGGTCATGCAAGGGGATGGTCAGGTGGTGGATGGAGTGGCGGCCAGAGGTGGTGGATGGACTGGTGGTGGCGGCCATGGAGGTGGTTTAGGTTAAAAATGAAGGCTATGGCCTTAAGGGTTTGGTTAGGCTAGTTTGGTGGAACTTTTGTGCAAATTTATTGGTGCAACATCAACGGATGGTCATGGCTACTATCTTGGTCAGAGGAGAGGCTTATGAGCTGCTGGAGATGATGGTGGAGAGGATGGTAGTGGTGGTGGTAGAGGCTAGGCCTAGCAAAACACAAGAAGGATCAATGCAAAAATCAATAGGAAAATCATAAAAACAAGAAGAAAGATGATAGAATTTACCAAATATTTGTAAAACAAATGGCCATGAGTTTTTTTATCAAGAAAGATGATAAAATTTTCGTGAGAAAGAGTGAGGAATGTGGCTGAAAGATGGAGTAGGGTACGGCCAAAGCATTGATGAATGGAGTTTGGAAAGTGAAAGGTCGGAATGCAAAAGGACTAAGCATACAAAAGATCTCAAACTCTTCATATATTCATTATTTCTTTATAAATTTTTATATAACTGAAAAACATATATAAATTCAGTTAAAATACGAAAATATAGTAAATAAACAAAAATAAATAAATTAATTATTAATTATATATAGTTTAATTAAATAAAACAGCAAAATTTGCAACTAGTCTTGAAAATATGAAAAATAAGTGCAATGAACTTGGAAAAATTTTTATGTACTTAAAAATATTTATAAATAAAGATAAGAACACAAAATAAAAAGGAAATCACAAAAATAAATAAATAAATTTTAATTTAAATATAGTTTAGATGAAGAAAATAGCAGAAAAAGGAAAACAGCCTTTTAAAAATAGGAAATCGTCATAGTAAATTTTAGAAAAATTCTATTATCATTTCAAAAATATTTAAAAGTCAAAATATACATAATATAACATATTAAAATAAAATATTACAAAGAAAAATAAATTTATACAATTTAAAATAACAAAATTGCAAAATAAACAATTTATACTCAAAATTGAAATGTACATATCTTTTGCAGTTTAACTCCGTTTTCCACGAAACAAAAAGCAATGTTCAAGTTATTAAATCTATTTTCATAATAAAAGATAAAATTTCAAATTTCAAACTTTTAAATTTTTAAGTTAAAAGTCAAAGTTTGACTATTTTGACCAAAATCAACATTTTCTGGAAATATTCAATTTATGCATGTTTGAAATTCTAA
The DNA here is from genome assembly GCA_030765085.1 of Allium cepa. Lineage (NCBI taxonomy): Eukaryota > Viridiplantae > Streptophyta > Magnoliopsida > Asparagales > Amaryllidaceae > Allium > Allium cepa. The sequence goes on from CM060935.1 coordinate 70,351,022, forward strand.
TCCACATCAAAATCAACATTTATATTTCAATTAACAAAATATATTAATTTTAATAAATAAAATAAAGTTTTTAAATTAGGAATTTAAATTAAAATAATTAAAATATACAATTACAATAATCAGAAAATACAGGGTTGTTACATGATACGTAATAAACCATATCCTTTCATTCCCTCTCCTACTCCTAGGTATTCCATCCACAAAATCCATATATGCACTCCCACTTCCACTGTTGCACATTTAACGGTAGCAATAGCTTACTTGGCTTCTTTTATTTCGCTTTCACTGTAACAACCCGCCTTTTCGACCCACAAATATCGACACTAATACATCTACGGTACTCATGCGCCAAACATTTAAGAGACGATAGGACGGAACGTTAAGGTAAATAAAGAGAAACGAAAAAGAAAGAATAAAACATACGAATGTCGTAGTAGGACAATAATATATAATATTAAAATAGTACAAAGGGTTGCTCCAAGATACAATGTATTTTCAAAGTTACTAACCTGAATACTACCATCAGTCCAGACAGTTATAATAACATGTCCTCACAATGCTGATGTATACATGCTGGTAGTGCAGTGGAAATAAAATATAACCATAGGCGAATGGCATCCAGCTCGTCCCCTGAAGTTTTAAAGAATATCAACGAAAACCTACTTTTCTCAAACTACTTGAAGAGCACCCGAGGAATCAAGGGAAAAATAAACGAGTCAAATTTAAGTCTTGTATGAGAAACTCAAGAAACATATGGCCATAATATAACAGCATCTTGTGAGACCAGCCGAATCACCAGAATGGTTTTCCCCTTAAAAGGGATAAACCATTTAATAACTGCATAAGGTGATATAATAGATGGTGTCTAGGGCATAGAGTATAAATCCGAACATAGCTATGTCGCTTGCATCTCACAACACAACAATATTAGAAGTACAACTATAACTACTAAGGTGCATTCGCATATGGATTTTCGTGGAGGTCTCCATAGTACATTGAGGTCAGCCTTCTGACAAGGATTGGAAACTACCTTCCAAGCGATGTATATCTCTAGATAAAACATACCGCAAAGAACAACATATCTGGATCATGCCCAAACTTGTAATACCGAATGTCATCAACTCCTGCATCCCTTAATCATAAGCATCTCTAGATATGAGTTGATATACCCTTGTGTTAGCTAAACCCACTAGCTATGCCCTTACTTTATTTTTTGTCATTACTGATGGTGAAGTCATGTTTTACATCTAATCACACAAGTCTTTATCACTCGAACATATCTTTAATCACTTTATGGATTCTAGCATCTCAATACATGCACCATCATCACTCGAACAATTCATGAATCTCTCTATAGATTCCAGCATAAGTCGACCGACAAATGCTAACGCTGACCTCTCCTTCGGAATTACACTCCGGATACATAGTTCGACTTTATAACATTGTCCGAAATGTTAACATTAACCTCTTCTTTAGAGTTACCCTTAAGATAGACATTTCAATCCCTATACTATTTCGCTCTACAACCGCTTCCAGAACATAGGACTCTTATTTAGTTTTAAAGTGGTTTTCAGTAAGTAATACATAAGCATACTTATCCGATCCCAAATTCTTCGAAACTAAATCGATGAATTTTCAATCAACCCAATTCTAGTTCTTTTAGAAGTAAACGAACGATATAAAGGAGTCCTGCCTAGGGATCTCATATATGTGTAACATTCCTGAATTTTGAACAAGATAATTTGACAAATTATTTAATTTTTGGAATTAAATTATGGAATTTTGGTAGTAAATTTTAAATTTTTAGATTTAAAAGTTGAATCAATTTGAAGATTTACAGAATAAATAATAATATGCATTTTTAATTGAATTTGGAATTTAAAAGCTTTGAAAATTTTATTGTGAATATAAAATTGATAAGTATGTTTATAAATTAGAATCAAAATTAAGGACCAAACCAAAATGTATAAAATTAAAATAAATTTTGAACTAAAATTTTAACATTTAAAACTAAATTTATAAATCAAATTAAGTTAAGGGATTTAAACATATATTTGAAAATGTAAAAAAAAAAAAAAATTTTAAATGTCTGAATATTTTTAGTTTGTTTTGGATTTTTATAATATTTGTATAAACTTTTATTTTATAAATCTAATGTATTCATTTCAAAATTTTCCATATGCAAATAAGTATATATATTAACTAATTGGTTAAATACAAGCTCACATTTATTTTATAATTAACATCTAATTAAATACTAATTAACATTTAATAAATACTAATTCCTTAGTAAAAGACAAGTGTATGTATATTAAGTTGTTTTAAAACAAGTGTAGATAAATAAACAAAAGTTTTGACAAGTGTTAACACTAATTGATACAAGTGGCAAGCAAGTTTCTTTTTCTCTTTTAATCTAAAATTACAAAATATGGATTAAACAAATTAAAATCAAAATCAGTATTCAAACCTCAGCCTATTTCCTGTTTTTTTTTTCAAAACTGAGAGAAAAAAAGACTGAAAGCTCAGTTCGAAATGCAAAGAAAAGAGAAAAAAAAAAATCAGTTGCTTCCTTCTCCTCATCTTCATTTTCTCAAACTGATTTCCTTTATTTAATAATCTGAAAAACTTTCAAGCTTGAGATTCAAACCCAGAAAAATGATGCCTGAGCTCATTTCAAAACTCTGGTACAAACAGCAACCAAAGCAAAGAATCAAAACAATTTCAACCTGGAAGCTAGGCATTGATTCAACAAAAAAAAAAAATCTGAAAACAAGATATGTTCAAAGGAAGCAAACATGCAAGTTTAAAATGCAGATCTGAAAAGTAAACTAAAAAGGAAATCCGATCAAAACTTTGTCTTCAATCTTCAAGATCTGGAAACAAGCTGAAATCAAGTATGAAGAGCAGATTTAAACATAAGCTAAAATGCAAATCAGTAAGCATATGAATTCAAACAAGTAGATCAGCCAGCAACTCAACTTGATCAGTCCAAATCAAGATTTAAGCAAATTATTCTAGTTCAAGATGATCTCAAACAAAACAAATAGAAGATGGAGCAGGGCAGTTTCCTCTGGGATTAAATTAAGATAAGTTAATTTTTTTTTTCCTTAAAAGTTTGAATTCATATTTTTAAATGAGTATTAAAGTATAAATTTAAAAAAAACAGTTGAAATAAAAAAAATTTAAATGCAGAGATTACAACCTGGAACTTCAATGCAGATCAAAGAAAATTAAAGAAAATAATATGTACAGGCTTACTCTTCTCTGTGCAACTAATGACAGGTGAGCAAATTTTTCAAACTTTAATACCTTATTGACTGTGAGTAGCATATGGATGTTTAGGAATTAGTATGATGTGTGATTGCCTATTGATGCATGTTCTGTGTATACATATGTGAATATGCATATTGTGCTTGTTGTGCCAGGTATCTGTATACCTGTTCTTAAACCCAGATTTTCTTTAAAATTCTTGATTCACTTGATTTGTTCTTAGTTTGAAATTGATATGTGAACAAGAATTGTTTGTTTAACATAGATTTAGGCATATAAACTATAATTATGATTAATTAAACTCTGTGTCTCTGGAAAAAGAAGAAAAATACAGACATTGTTTCAAATAGCCAAAAATCAAACATCATTAAACTTTGAAACAGTATCACAAATTGAAAGCATGTAGGAAATTATGATTTTTAAAACAAATATTACAATTTTTAGTGTACTGTTGTATATGCATTGCTGAGTTGAACAAAATGTCAATTTTTTGGCCTATCGGGTGATCTAGTGAATTTGGAATGTTACGATTCTTCCTGGAGGTGTATGATTGATCGGTGGGTAGGGGAAAAATATCAGACTGATGATCAGAAGCTGGTGGTAGCGGTGGTTGACGTTGACAGGTTTCTAACCCTAGTTTTCAATATGGTCGAAGTTTGGATCAGCTCGTATTCTTGGTTGCATCGGATGTTATAGGGTTTTGGGAAGTGGTAGAGGGTTTGTAGACGAATCCATGGCCGGAGGCGCGGTGTCTCAGGTGGTCGGAATTGAAGATGCTCGGCGTTGACAGGTTTTGAAAACCTGGGCAGTGTGATGTTCCAGGTTTGAGTTTAAACTTGAATTCGAATTTGAGTGGAATTTCGAGAGAATTGATGTCTGAAGGTGGTTATAGGGTGTCTGGTCGATGGGGGATGACCATGGATGATGGTCAGAGGTGGCCGGAGTTGATGGATGGTGCACAGTGGTGGTGTGCATGTCAGTGTTCATCTGTGTGTTATAGGATTTTTGCCTCGGGTTAATTGAAGTAGAAACTCGAAGTAGACCAGGTATTTTCTCGAAGCAACTAGGTAGATGACTCGAAGTCATGACAGGGTTGGCTCGGGTAGCAAATTCTTACAGGCTTATGATGAAACAGAGAACCTGTTGCAGTTTTAAACTAAAAATTTGAAACCAAGTTTAAATCATGAATTCAAATGAATTTGAATTCCATGTTTGAATAAATTTGCATAAATAAAATAAAGTGTTTAATAAAAATAAATAAATCTGGGCAGTATTTTATAAATTAATTTATAAATCTGAAAACAGGATTTTTAAATAGGATTTAAATTTTAAATCTGGAGGTGAAACCCTGAATCTAAAAGTATTTTAAACAGGTTTAGGTTTTTGAAATTTTAATTTGGTCTCAACTATTTTTAAGTGTAAAAGTATATGAGTTTTTGAATTTAAACAGAAAATTCAAAATTGTAAAATAGGAAATTTAAAATAAGTTAAAATTGAGATTTAAAAATCTGGAAATATGGGTTGAGTTTCAGTTTTTAAAAATAAATAAAGTTTTAAATGCAAACTAAAATCTAAACTATGTTTTAAACCTGAAAATAAATAAGAATTCAATAGTTTAAATCTTGGGTTTGAAATCATTTGAATTTTTAAATTTTACTTTGGATTTTAAATAAAACTAGAGAAAACCCTGTTTTCTGTTTTTAAATTTAAATGTAAAGATTAAAATGCAAGTTGAAATTAGACTGAGTTTTGAAAATGTGAAATTGAATATGAATTCAAATTTGATTGTCTAAAATTTGAAATAATTTATGTTTTTAAATTTAAATTGGGTTTTAAAACTTATAAGTGAAATCCATATATAGTTTTGCAATTGAATTGGAAGTTTGAAATTTTGAATTGGAGTTTTAAAATGAGTTTAAATCTGTATTTTTAAATCTGGAATTTAATGTAAACTTCAATTTTTTTTGAGTTTAAATTTAAATCTTTTAAATACTTGAAATGGTTAAATAATTTTGAACTTTAAAATATAGTTTAAAATGTAAGTAGAGTCTTTAAATCTGAAAACCAATCTGGATTAAAATTTCAAATAAGTATTTCAGTTTTGAAATGTAGGAAGGATTTAAAATTTAAAATGTGTTAAGAAATTTGAAATGTTTAAAGTATAATTCAAATTGATTTGAATTTAAATATGAATTTGGTTTTAAATTCTTCTAAGCTTCTTTATTAAATGAGAGCTTCTTAAACTTATGAAATGAAAGGTTTTTTAAAAAAAAAAAAAAAAAAAAAAAAAATGTGTTGTAAAATTTTGTTAAAGATAATTTGGATTCATTTTAAAATCTTAAATTTAAAATGATATTTGAAAATAAATTTAAGTAAATTGATTTAAAATATCTTGTAAATGATAACTTGATTAAGTAATTAAGAAATTAATTACATAATATAATTAGTGAGTTTAATAAGTTTAGATTAATTAATCAAGTGAAATTAATTTAAACATTGGATGCTTTGGTAAATATTAATTAATTAATAGATGGTAATCACTTAGTGAAGTAAAAATTGATATTTACTGGATGTAATAAATTAAGCAATTTAGAAAAAATTATTAATCAAGAAGTGATTAATTATAGTAATCAATTAAGAAATATTAATTAAATAGGTTGTAATTAGTTAACATTTATTAACTAAGATTAGTGACTAATCTGATTTGAATTAATCAGATAATTAATTGATATTGTTTATAGATGATTGGATTCTATTGAATGATTGAACTGCTTGATATCCCTAATTGTTTAAACTTTGTTTGATTTGAACTATGTTTACTGTAATTTATTTTCTGTGATATATGTACCTGTGATCTGTAAATGAAAAATAAGCGTTATGGTTCATACCGCTTATCAAATATAAGCGTTATAATTTATATCGCTTATCAAATATATTGTTGTATTTGAATCTGTGCTGATTGATGTTATGCACTATTGCGTTAAACCCCTGGACCACACTATACACACACAAATATGGATTGCACGTGGAAATCGGTTAAGTCACAGATTTTTGAAATGGTTTTAAATCTTGGATTTTTGAATTTAAACGGTTTGGAAAATGAAATTGGGTTAAAAGTGGAAAAGGCTTTTAAAAAGGAAGTTTTCAAAAATAAAAGCTATCTCGAATAAATGGATTAAGTTTTGAAATTTAAATAGTTGATTTGAATTTAAATTCAAGATTTGAAACTAAATCTTATTGGTTTGGGAATTTGAATTTTATATTTGAAAGGCTTTAACTAGTGAAATTGAAATCGGGTTTTCCGAAGTAAAACTGTTTGTTTTTAAATGCTAGTAGCTTTCACATAAGTAATGAATCTCAAATTCATAAGGAATTTCAAGTTTGAATTAAAAAAATAATTTTCCAAAATATGAATGAACCTTTGGAAATTATTTTGAAAGCTATGGAATAACTCTTTTATTAAAGGCTAATGAGTTAATTCAATTTGGAGTGGAATTGTTTTGAAAGGCTAGAAATAAATCTTTGTTAAAGATTGGTGATCTTTGTCATAGAATTTAAAGGGGATCCTTAAGATAATCTTTTGTTTAAAAGATTTAAATGTAGAAATTGTTAAACCATTAAAGGTTTTGAAATAAATCTTTTTATTTAAAAAGATTCGTAAAATGGTAATTTGTCTTAACCATTTGATGAAAGGTTTTTGAGTTTTAAGTTGTGACTTAACTGAGATCCCATATCCATATATTTTTAAAATATTGCGCTCACTATTCGGTTTAGCCGGGAGAGGACCTTTGTGTCATATAGCCCATTCCGAATATGTGATACGTCGTTATGGATAGCATTGAAGACCGGTGGTGAAGACCGGGTGTTTGCGAGAACGATAGGATGACCTATCGATTGACTCTGCACTGAGTTGCTCCGGTATAGAGTCCTCCCTTAGTGATGGGAAGTCCGATCGGGATTGTGAATACCCGGATTTGCAAGGGCTTCTTTGGAAGTGCCTTCGGTTCTGTTCGAACCCGGAACAGACTTGTATGGTTGTATGTCCGACATTACACTTTGAGATATTAACCGATCTCTATCAAATACATTTCTGCTGGTGGCGGAGAATTTATTCTCTTAGCTTAACACCCTTCTCTGAGATGTACGAGCTCAGAGGTTATGTAGTTGATATTTATCAGTGATATATTCCCAATTTGGTAATGTGACATGCTGAGTGCTGCTGTGTGATGATCATTGGTTGATCGTTTGTGATATGATCATTTGTTTGATCATTTATCTTTGTGATCATTGCTTTGGTCATCTGTGGACCCAAAGCATGGCTTTGTTGCACAAAGCGTAGCTTTGTGGACGAGACTTCGTCAGGACCTCACTCCCCGGAAATGGTCGAAACAGGAAAGATGCGACAAGGTTATGAGGGTCGCGCCCTTTAGGGTGTGTCATTCCCTTCTGGTAAAGGGTGGTATCATGGTATGGAGCCCAGATATTTGCTCATGTGGACACACTTCATTATTACTGTGTGGTGTTGTTGTTGGAGAGCTCTCGGATAAAGGTCCCAAAGGACCGGGGGATGGCATATTCGTGTAGTAGTTACCTAGTTACAGAGGTAACCCGGCCTTGTGTTGGCAGAGATCTAACCGTAACGTTAGTTTCTCGGGACGTCCCACCAGAGGCGATCCCATGTGGCAGTAGGAAGTTCCTTAGCCTGACCATTTGTTGGAAATCCAATCAAAACAATACGCGCCCTGTACGGTTTTAGTTGTATAACCTGCCATGGAATGTGGCGGTAACCTGCTATTGAACATGGTAGCTATAGTAGGCATACGACGAAATGTCGTATGCTGGCTAGGATTTATATTATACTTTCGAAAGGTTTTCCACTTTGCACTTATAGTAATAATATCAAATGGCTTTCGCGTATGAAGCATATTTGACTATCATAAGGAGAAATCTCCCCCATGTGTGCGTTTGCATTGTGTGTGTGCCGGGAGGCCTTATGGTAGTTTCATTTTTCAAAAAGCATTGCGGATTTCAAATTTAAATTCTTTTGTTTGTTTTAAAGACCAAATGCTTTTGTTTGCTCATACCAGTCCCATGACTGACCTGGAGTTTATTGTTCCTTTCCTAAACTCTGGGTGCCCACTATTTCCCACACGGGCAGTCTAGAGTTGGGGTTTTCAGATAATCAATAGTAGGTGTAGATTCGATTTGGCAATCACAATTGGATCGAGTTGCTTCTCTTCATCTTGATTGGAGTTCGAGCTATTTCTGGATTGGTGCTTTGGAGATGGAGATTACTGATACTGGAGTTCTTTCTTGAAGACTATATTGAAGTTTTGTTTCCGCTGTTATATCATTTTGTTATTCCGCTGTAGCATTTTATCTTGTATCTCTGATATTGATTCATATTGTATCAAATGTTGTATATCGATATATTCTTTTCCTTCCGCTGTGTTGTTTTACTTAATGGTGTTATAAGCTCCGGCACGACTCGAATTTCGACGTTTGAATCTGCGGCATTCAAGTACAGTGGAGTACGGATGTCGATTTTTGAACGCTGGAATTTGGACCGTGACATTTTGGTATCAGAGCTGAAGGTTGAAACTTTAGCTCAGGAGTATAACACATTAAGTAACTCATTAGAGATAGGGTGAAGTATACCCTAGAATGAGTATATCCTTAAGATATCCGTTCGAACGCCTCAGTAAATTCTCTTACTATCCACTGATAGTGAGTATGAGTGCGAGAAGAGGACGAGATAGGGGACAAGGGAATACGACTACAAATGGACGATATCCTGTAATAGCGGAAACAACTTTCTCTATCAATTTCCTTTGATTCGTCTTCTCAATTCTTTGATGATTCCTGGAAGCTCCAGGAAGGAGCTTTGATATCTTTGCATGGGACATAAACTCCAGATGGGTCAGAATTGTTTGTTTGGATGAATTGTTTGCTTTGGTTGCTATGGTTGTTAAGTATATTTTGGCTGTTTAAACTAAAAATGTTAGAATAGTATCCATATATCAGTTGGGTCCAGATAAATTCTACGAGTGGTTAGTTATCATTGGAACTAATCAATACCCCTGTGTATTCGTAGATCTGGTGACTCGAGTATCTTGATTCGTTCTTGTATCCATTATTGATATTCTGATTTGGTAAGCCAAATGCAGAATAAATACCCAGTTTGATTTGCAAACTGTTTCTCTATCTTTGTGTATCCATCCTTTGTCGTTTCCTACTTTCAAATTTCGAGGACGAAATTTTCTTAAGGAGGGAAGTCTGTAACATTCCTGAATTTTGAACAAGATAATTTGACAAATTATTTAATTTTTGGAATTAAATTATGGAATTTTGGTAGTAAATTTTAAATTTTTAGATTTAAAAGTTGAATCAATTTGAAGATTTACAGAATAAATAATAATATGCATTTTTAATTGAATTTGGAATTTAAAAGCTTTGAAAATTTTATTGTGAATATAAAATTGATAAGTATGTTTATAAATTAGAATCAAAATTAAGGACCAAACCAAAATGTATAAAATTAAAATAAATTTTGAACTAAAATTTTAACATTTAAAAATAAATTTATAAATCAAATTAAGTTAAGGGATTTAAACATATATTTGAAAATGTAAAAAAAAAAAAAAATTTTAAATGTCTGAATATTTTTAGTTTGTTTTGGATTTTTATAATATTTGTATAAACTTTTATTTTATAAATCTAATGTATTCATTTCAAAATTTTCCATATGCAAATAAGTATATATATTAACTAATTGGTTAAATACAAGCTCACATTTATTTTATAATTAACATCTAATTAAATACTAATTAACATTTAATAAATACTAATTCCTTAGTAAAAGACAAGTGTATGTATATTAAGTTGTTTTAAAACAAGTGTAGATAAATAAACAAAAGTTTTGACAAGTGTTAACACTAATTGATACAAGTGGCAAGCAAGTTTCTTTTTCTCTTTTAATCTAAAATTACAAAATATGGATTAAACAAATTAAAATCAAAATCAGTATTCAAACCTCAGCCTATTTCCTGTTTTTTTTTTCAAAACTGAGAGAAAAAAAGACTGAAAGCTCAGTTCGAAATGCAAAGAAAAGAGAAAAAAAAAAATCAGTTGCTTCCTTCTCCTCATCTTCATTTTCTCAAACTGATTTCCTTTATTTAATAATCTGAAAAACTTTCAAGCTTGAGATTCAAACCCAGAAAAATGATGCCTGAGCTCATTTCAAAACTCTGGTACAAACAGCAACCAAAGCAAAGAATCAAAACAATTTCAACCTGGAAGCTAGGCATTGATTCAACAAAAAAAAAAATCTGAAAACAAGATATGTTCAAAGGAAGCAAACATGCAAGTTTAAAATGCAGATCTGAAAAGTAAACTAAAAAGGAAATCCGATCAAAACTTTGTCTTCAATCTTCAAGATCTGGAAACAAGCTGAAATCAAGTATGAAGAGCAGATTTAAACATAAGCTAAAATGCAAATCAGTAAGCATATGAATTCAAACAAGTAGATCAGCCAGCAACTCAACTTGATCAGTCCAAATCAAGATTTAAGCAAATTATTCTAGTTCAAGATGATCTCAAACAAAACAAATAGAAGATGGAGCAGGGCAGTTTCCTCTGGGATTAAATTAAGATAAGTTAATTTTTTTTTTCCTTAAAAGTTTGAATTCATATTTTTAAATGAGTATTAAAGTATAAATTTAAAAAAAACAGTTGAAATAAAAAAAATTTAAATGCAGAGATTACAACCTGGAACTTCAATGCAGATCAAAGAAAATTAAAGAAAATAATATGTACAGGCTTACTCTTCTCTGTGCAACTAATGACAGGTGAGCAAATTTTTCAAACTTTAATACCTTATTGACTGTGAGTAGCATATGGATGTTTAGGAATTAGTATGATGTGTGATTGCCTATTGATGCATGTTCTGTGTATACATATGTGAATATGCATATTGTGCTTGTTGTGCCAGGTATCTGTATACCTGTTCTTAAACCCAGATTTTCTTTAAAATTCTTGATTCACTTGATTTGTTCTTGGTTTGAAATTGATATGTGAACAAGAATTGTTTGTTTAACATAGATTTAGGCATATAAACTATAATTATGATTAATTAAACTCTGTGTCTCTGGAAAAAGAAGAAAAATACAGACATTGTTTCAAATAGCCAAAAATCAAACATCATTAAACTTTGAAACAGTATCACAAATTGAAAGCATGTAGGAAATTATGATTTTTAAAACAAATATTACAATTTTTAGTGTACTGTTGTATATGCATTGCTGAGTTGAACAAAATGTCAATTTTTTGGCCTATCGGGTGATCTAGTGAATTTGGAATGTTACGATTCTTCCTGGAGGTGTATGATTGATCGGTGGGTAGGGGAAAAATATCAGACTGATGATCAGAAGCTGGTGGTAGCGGTGGTTGACGTTGACAGGTTTCTAACCCTAGTTTTCAATATGGTCGAAGTTTGGATCAGCTCGTATTCTTGGTTGCATCGGATGTTATAGGGTTTTGGGAAGTGGTAGAGGGTTTGTAGACGAATCCATGGCCGGAGGCGCGATGTCTCAGGTGGTCGGAATTGAAGATGCTCGGCGTTGACAGGTTTTGAAAACCTGGGCAGTGTGATGTTCCAGGTTTGAGTTTAAACTTGAATTCGAATTTGAGTGGAATTTCGAGAGAATTGATGTCTGAAGGTGGTTATAGGGTGTCTGGTCGATGGGGGATGACCATGGATGATGGTCAGAGGTGGCCGGAGTTGATGGATGGTGCACAGTGGTGGTGTGCATGTCAGTGTTCATCTGTGTGTTATAGGATTTTTGCCTCGGGTTAATTGAAGTAGAAACTCGAAGTAGACCAGGTATTTTCTCGAAGCAACTAGGTAGATGACTCGAAGTCATGACAGGGTTGGCTCGGGTAGCAAATTCTTACAGGCTTATGATGAAACAGAGAACCTGTTGCAGTTTTAAACTAAAAATTTGAAACCAAGTTTAAATCATGAATTCAAATGAATTTGAATTCCATGTTTGAATAAATTTGCATAAATAAAATAAAGTGTTTAATAAAAATAAATAAATCTGGGCAGTATTTTATAAATTAATTTATAAATCTGAAAACAGGATTTTTAAATAGGATTTAAATTTTAAATCTGGAGGTGAAACCCTGAATCTAAAAGTATTTTAAACAGGTTTAGGTTTTTGAAATTTTAATTTGGTCTCAACTATTTTTAAGTGTAAAAGTATATGAGTTTTTGAATTTAAACAGAAAATTCAAAATTGTAAAATAGGAAATTTAAAATAAGTTAAAATTGAGATTTAAAAATCTGGAAATATGGGTTGAGTTTCAGTTTTTAAAAATAAATAAAGTTTTAAATGCAAACTAAAATCTAAACTATGTTTTAAACCTGAAAATAAATAAGAATTCAATAGTTTAAATCTTGGGTTTGAAATCATTTGAATTTTTAAATTTTACTTTGGATTTTAAATAAAACTAGAGAAAACCCTGTTTTCTGTTTTTAAATTTAAATGTAAAGATTAAAATGCAAGTTGAAATTAGACTGAGTTTTGAAAATGTGAAATTGAATATGAATTCAAATTTGATTGTCTAAAATTTGAAATAATTTATGTTTTTAAATTTAAATTGGGTTTTAAAACTTATAAGTGAAATCCATATATAGTTTTGCAATTGAATTGGAAGTTTGAAATTTTGAATTGGAGTTTTAAAATGAGTTTAAATCTGTATTTTTAAATCTGGAATTTAATGTAAACTTCAATTTTTTTTGAGTTTAAATTTAAATCTTTTAAATACTTGAAATGGTTAAATAATTTTGAACTTTAAAATATAGTTTAAAATGTAAGTAGAGTCTTTAAATCTGAAAACCAATCTGGATTAAAATTTCAAATAAGTATTTCAGTTTTGAAATGTAGGAAGGATTTAAAATTTAAAATGTGTTAAGAAATTTGAAATGTTTAAAGTATAATTCAAATTGATTTGAATTTAAATATGAATTTGGTTTTAAATTCTTCTAAGCTTCTTTATTAAATGAGAGCTTCTTAAACTTATGAAATGAAAGGTTTTAAAAAAAAAAAAAAAAAAAAAAAAAATGTGTTGTAAAATTTTGTTAAAGATAATTTGGATTCATTTTAAAATCTTAAATTTAAAATGATATTTGAAAATAAATTTAAGTAAATTGATTTAAAATATCTTGTAAATGATAACTTGATTAAGTAATTAAGAAATTAATTACATAATATAATTAGTGAGTTTAATAAGTTTAGATTAATTAATCAAGTGAAATTAATTTAAACATTGGATGCTTTGGTAAATATTAATTAATTAATAGATGGTAATCACTTAGTGAAGTAAAAATTGATATTTACTGGATGTAATAAATTAAGCAATTTAGAAAAAATTATTAATCAAGAAGTGATTAATTATAGTAATCAATTAAGAAATATTAATTAAATAGGTTGTAATTAGTTAACATTTATTAACTAAGATTAGTGACTAATCTGATTTGAATTAATCAGATAATTAATTGATATTGTTTATAGATGATTGGATTCTATTGAATGATTGAACTGCTTGATATCCCTAATTGTTTAAACTTTGTTTGATTTGAACTATGTTTACTGTAATTTATTTTCTGTGATATATGTACCTGTGATCTGTAAATGAAAAATAAGCGTTATGGTTCATACCGCTTATCAAATATAAGCGTTATAATTTATATCGCTTATCAAATATATTGCTGTATTTGAATCTGTGCTGATTGATGTTATGCACTATTGCGTTAAACCCCTGGACCACACTATACACACACAAATATGGATTGCACGTGGAAATCGGTTAAGTCACAGATTTTTGAAATGGTTTTAAATCTTGGATTTTTGAATTTAAACGGTTTGGAAAATGAAATTGGGTTAAAAGTGGAAAAGGCTTTTAAAAAGGAAGTTTTCAAAAATAAAAGCTATCTCGAATAAATGGATTAAGTTTTGAAATTTAAATAGTTGATTTGAATTTAAATTCAAGATTTGAAACTAAATCTTATTGGTTTGGGAATTTGAATTTTATATTTGAAAGGCTTTAACTAGTGAAATTGAAATCGGGTTTTCCGAAGTAAAACTGTTTGTTTTTAAATGCTAGTAGCTTTCACATAAGTAATGAATCTCAAATTCATAAGGAATTTCAAGTTTGAATTAAAAAAATAATTTTCCAAAATATGAATGAACCTTTGGAAATTATTTTGAAAGCTATGGAATAACTCTTTTATTAAAGGCTAATGAGTTAATTCAATTTGGAGTGGAATTGTTTTGAAAGGCTAGAAATAAATCTTTGTTAAAGATTGGTGATCTTTGTCATAGAATTTAAAGGGGATCCTTAAGATAATCTTTTGTTTAAAAGATTTAAATGTAGAAATTGTTAAACCATTAAAGGTTTTGAAATAAATCTTTTTATTTAAAAAGATTCGTAAAATGGTAATTTGTCTTAACCATTTGATGAAAGGTTTTTGAGTTTTAAGTTGTGACTTAACTGAGATCCCATATCCATATATTTTTAAAATATTGCGCTCACTATTCGGTTTAGCCGGGAGAGGACCTTTGTGTCATATAGCCCATTCCGAATATGTGATACGTCGTTATGGATAGCATTGAAGACCGGTGGTGAAGACCGGGTGTTTGCGAGAACGATAGGATGACCTATCGATTGACTCTGCACTGAGTTGCTCCGGTATAGAGTCCTCCCTTAGTGATGGGAAGTCCGATCGGGATTGTGAATACCCGGATTTGCAAGGGCTTCTTTGGAAGTGCCTTCGGTTCTGTTCGAACCCGGAACAGACTTGTATGGTTGTATGTCCGACATTACACTTTGAGATATTAACCGATCTCTATCAAATACATTTCTGCTGGTGGCGGAGAATTTATTCTCTTAGCTTAACACCCTTCTCTGAGATGTACGAGCTCAGAGGTTATGTAGTTGATATTTATCAGTGATATATTCCCAATTTGGTAATGTGACATGCTGAGTGCTGCTGTGTGATGATCATTGGTTGATCGTTTGTGATATGATCATTTGTTTGATCATTTATCTTTGTGATCATTGCTTTGGTCATCTGTGGACCCAAAGCATGGCTTTGTTGCACAAAGCGTAGCTTTGTGGACGAGACTTCGTCAGGACCTCACTCCCCGGAAATGGTCGAAACAGGAAAGATGCGGCAAGGTTATGAGGGTCGCGCCCTTTAGGGTGTGTCATTCCCTTCTGGTAAAGGGTGGTATCATGGTATGGAGCCCAGATATTTGCTCATGTGGACACACTTCATTATTACTGTGTGGTGTTGTTGTTGGAGAGCTCTCGGATAAAGGTCCCAAAGGACCGGGGGATGGCATATTCGTGTAGTAGTTACCTAGTTACAGAGGTAACCCGGCCTTGTGTTGGCAGAGATCTAACCGTAACGTTAGTTTCTCGGGACGTCCCACCAGAGGCGATCCCATGTGGCAGTAGGAAGTTCCTTAGCCTGACCATTTGTTGGAAATCCAATCAAAACAATACGCGCCCTGTACGGTTTTAGTTGTATAACCTGCCATGGAATGTGGCGGTAACCTGCTATTGAACATGGTAGCTATAGTAGGCATACGACGAAATGTCGTATGCTGGCTAGGATTTATATTATACTTTCGAAAGGTTTTCCACTTTGCACTTATAGTAATAATATCAAATGGCTTTCGCGTATGAAGCATATTTGACTATCATAAGGAGAAATCTCCCCCATGTGTGCGTTTGCATTGTGTGTGTGCCGGGAGGCCTTATGGTAGTTTCATTTTTCAAAAAGCATTGCGGATTTCAAATTTAAATTCTTTTGTTTGTTTTAAAGACCAAATGCTTTTGTTTGCTCATACCAGTCCCATGACTGACCTGGAGTTTATTGTTCCTTTCCTAAACTCTGGGTGCCCACTATTTCCCACACGGGCAGTCTAGAGTTGGGGTTTTCAGATAATCAATAGTAGGTGTAGATTCGATTTGGCAATCACAATTGGATCGAGTTGCTTCTCTTCATCTTGATTGGAGTTCGAGCTATTTCTGGATTGGTGCTTTGGAGATGGAGATTACTGATACTGGAGTTCTTTCTTGAAGACTATATTGAAGTTTTGTTTCCGCTGTTATATCATTTTGTTATTCCGCTGTAGCATTTTATCTTGTATCTCTGATATTGATTCATATTGTATCAAATGTTGTATATCGATATATTCTTTTCCTTCCGCTGTGTTGTTTTACTTAATGGTGTTATAAGCTCCGGCACGACTCGAATTTCGACGTTTGAATCTGCGGCATTCAAGTACAGTGGAGTACGGATGTCGATTTTTGAACGCTGGAATTTGGACCGTGACAATATGTATGTATGTATTTATTCTTAAAGCAGGAGAAGTTTCACACTAATGAATCCACCTTGAGGGATCCCAAAATTTATGAAGCCGTGGAGATTTATGCACTTTCGAAGTTAATTATGGTCAAATTCAATAGGAATAAATTGATCGCATATAGAAATAAAGTCCTGTATACTTATTGCCATTTCCCACCTCTTTAACTTAAGTTATACCCCAGTCAAGAGTGAATCCAAGTAGGTTAGGGCATTGGTTGCATCCTAGCCCAACCTTGACACCTCATTCTTAACTCTCACAGATAAAACAAGTCTTCTTTTCCAACTTTTAGTGCTAAGTATATGATTAAATACTTTCCATAAATGAGTGGAGACATAAACAAGTTTAATTCCCATAAGAGACATCTAATCCCCTTTTATTAAATAAAATTTCTTTTATCAAATAATACATCATTCAAAAGTAAGGGAACAATATATAGGAGTCCTCCCTAGGGGATCTCGAAAATAAGTTCTAAAAGCAAGAGAAGTTTTATATAAATAAGTCCCCCCCGTGGGATCTTAAAAGTTATAAATCTACGATGCTTTTATTTACTCCCTTTTTCTATTTGTATATATACATATATTTAGAATACTTTTATAAAAGATATATACATGTATACTACTATTTCATTATTCATTTTCACTCTTTTCAATCCTTTAAAATACATCCATATATTTATCTCAAAGGTATAAGAATATTCACAAATCAGTTAACAAGATTTTCCACCTTAGATTATAACCAATAGGGTTAAATACAAATGTTACTTAAACATTGTCACTAAAACCCAAACCACTTTATGCTTATCATCACTTATATATCAAAGGTATATTCAAAAGGGTTTAAAAAAATGTTACTCAAGCATTGTTTACTATAAACCCAAAACCATTTTATACTTAACACTATCTTTGAAATACTCATTATAAAGATCTAAGTATATCTAAACTATTTAAAACGTATTGTACTCATTAATAACTTCCCAAGGTCATTTATTACAACTAAGTATTATAGCCAAAACCACCTTTTTAATAATTCTTAACTCACTTTTCCAATCTTCTATATATATGAATACATTTAAAATACTTATAAATACATGTTGGCACCAAAAATGGAACAATACCCAAGATTGAGGTGTAGGGAACTTATGTGCTATAGATCTAGCAAATAATATTGGAAATAAATGAAAATAGAATAGAGATAAAGTAAAGAGACACAAGATTTTTATAATGGTTTGGCAATCTTTGGCCTACGTCCACTTTATAGCTTTTATTGATTTGATAGAATTTGTGTTGGATTACAGAGAACTAGATAGAGTACAAGTTACTAGTATAAGGGTTTGACAAGTTTTAAGGCCTAGTAATGCCAAGAGTAATAGCCTAAGTGGCTATTATGTAGAAGTAAGAGATGAAAAAGAGGCAGGCTTCCGCTTATGGAGTTAGTAGAAACCAGATCCTTTTTTAGTTGCATTTGGTTTGGTACTTATAGGGAAATAGAGGTAATGGGTCAGAATCCTGCTTGCGCTAGAGTCTGATGAAAGCCTAATATGGTATAATAGAAACCAGAGCACCATGACCCAAGGAGATAGGTCGGTACCAATCTACATAGCTCGATACCAAGTTATAATTGTTAGTGCAAGCCCAACTTCAACTCTTGTTCTACTTTTCGATCTTCTTGTTAATGGGTTCCAAGCCCTTTTCATCGACTTTTGGTTGATTCTAGTAATTTTTCCTCCATCACTTGAGTTATCCTGCTTTCTTGGCATTCTTTTCTTCAATCATTGAATTGTTCATCCATACCCTGAAAAAACCACTTGAACACGAGCTATTGGAGAAGCGTATGAGAAGTATGGAGTTTAGGAGATGAATAAGGGGAGAACTATAGGTCGGTACCGACCTATCATAGTACGATACCGAGCTATGTGCTTGGCTCCAAATCGAATGTAAATTTTCCAAGCCATTTCTCTAGCTCTTCTAAATGTGCTCCCAAGTTTTTGAGTTGTTTCATCTTCGTCTTGGCCTTCTAAGTTCGATTGAAATCTGCTTTGGGCGATCGTTGTGTTGCTTCGGGACGTGCTTCAGGCTAGCCCAATTCCGACCTACTTCGAGCCGATCACTGCTTTTCTTGAGGATGCACTTTAGGCTAGCTCACTACCGATCTATTTTGAGGCAATCCTTACTTTGCTTCAAGACGTGCTTCGGGCTAGCTCGATACCGACCTACTTCGGGTCGATCCTTGCTTTGCTTTAGGACAAGCTTTAGGCTAAAAATTCAACTTTCTAATTTTTCAACTATTTTTTACTATTTTTGATGTTTCCTTTTTCTTGCCTTTTTATGATGTTTCCCAAGTCCTTGGGTCATTTCTTCATTATTAGTTCACCCAGTTCGATCGTTTAAGTCTATTTGAAGACTGTGGAATACTTGGCCGTAACAATATATTTCCATATAAAATATTACTTCAAAACAAAAAATTTAGATTTTAACAAAAATCATAAATTAAACATGTTATATATATATAACCATTTACTTCAAAAATTGGTAAATAATTATTAAAACTATAATAATCTTAAACCACTTTTACATACTTTTATATATTTTATTAAACATCCCTTCAAAGATTTTAGAAAAATACTTAATTTAGATATCGTTTTTTAATACTTTAGTTCACAACACAGCTCATAGCAACATACAATAACAAGCATTGTAAAAAGGGTCCAGAACTACTAAGCAGGTCAAAAGTGCTACTGTCAAGAGCTGTAATAGACTATGGACAAGTAAAGTTTTGACCATTAGAAAATTTAGCCATTTTTCATTATGTTAACAATCATTTTAAGGTCCAATTTTTTTAAAGTGAGTACCATATTTCTTGTAATTAATATACATTCAAAGAAACCCGTAAGAATGTCCTCCAAAGTTATATTAAAAATTCTCAAAACAATGCATCTAAAAGTGCATTTATAGCGACCTTTTCGCCGACTAACTTATACAAGCTTTGTTCAACAAGTTCTAGACTTTTGCAAACCTTTTCTTTGCTGTCACATACATGTAGAACACAAGAAAGCATATTTTTTCATAATATATTGACATATCACCATTTAGACAAGTAAAAGAGAAGGGATTACAAGGTGCACTTATAGCGATCTTTCTTGCTTCAAACACATTTCAACTTCACAAACAACTAAACCAAACATGTAAACACAAAGTCAAGGCCATATTACATGTTGTAGAGGGTAATATAAGTGGGTATATTACATATAAAGTTGTCATTTTCTTTCAAAAGGAAGATAGGTCTAAAGTTATACTTTACTTAGTTAATGAACTTTATATTTACATACAACATACATAAACACATTACATGCTTTTTAATGGTAAGTTCACTCATCCAAAGCCAAGTTTACAACAAGCATAAGCCTCATGACCACAAGACCACTTCCTACCATCACTAAACATCCTAAGACACCACCTTTGCACCTAAAAAGCTCACGACCACCTTCTCCTCTTCTCCTTTTGCTCTCGGACAGTCCTGGTTAAGGGGTTTGTGCTCCTCTCCTTCCACCTTTGAGTTGCTTTTACATGATCTTATGTTGTCTTAGGGCCTTTGCCAAAGTTTGAGAGAGTTTGGGTTTGATTTTCTATGATTGGAGAGGATTAAAGTGAGGAGAAATAGGCACGATGAAGACTAGTTTTTTTTCATTATTTTGCAAACTGATTTGTGAGGCTATTAGAGTGTTTAAATAGAAGTATTCAAGGGGTCAAAGTAAACACCTAAACCTTCTTGGCCAACCATAGAAGCAATCTCCCCATCACATGCTATTTTTTACACATCTGTCCTTCCATTACTTCACCCTTAAGTCCTCCCAAGATGCCCTTCTTCAAAATATCTTCGATGATATCAACCATGACATCACCAAAATGATTCAGTTAACCATAAACACCGAACTATTTTTAGTTGCAAATTAATTACACGTTAATATATTAGAATGTCCAAAAAGTTCGAACAACATTTATTGAGTATAAAGCCATTTATAACATATTTCAAAAACAAATCTACCTTCATCTTTTATTAATTAAAAGGAGGTTAACAGGGTTATAAAATCCATTTAATTGCATTCAACCAAGATTCAAATATTTATGTAATTTATATATTTAAATACGAAGTGTTTGAAATTCCAGGTCATTGTATTCTCCCTCGCTTAATGCATTTCGTCCTAAAAATTTCAACAGGACCAATTATCAAAAGAAATGAGCATAAATCAATACTTAACTATATTTACAATAATTAGCAAACATAGCTCACAGCTTGCTCAGACTCAAAAACCTCACATTGCACAAGGATGATAAATAATCTACTAAGCGTACCTTATTGAGCTCAATAGCCTTATGTTATTATTAAAAGATTATCCAAGCTACTCCAAAACAAATCGAAGAGTCATCCCATGAACCCACCATAAGCCAATAAACATAGTATAAATATATACTCAAGTCATATGATGTACATCGGTAATCCGTACATGATATCAAATTCTATCACATGCTCAATCACACAAATTTCACTTCCAAATCAGTATAGATCACTTGACCTCTCAAGTACGGACTCTAATCAGGTTCCTTGATTAGATACCTTTGTTTCCCTTACATAGCCATATACTACAATAGAAAACCTTGGAATCATACCAAGAATCCATTTCAAGTATTAGCTATCGAGAATCGAGTGAAAAATCCTAGTTCAGACTAGTGTAAATCATCAATAAACCATGTATTCGAATCCTTGATCAAGAACAATCATGCGAATAAAATGATCCACATACAGCTTACGTATTTTATCCTATTGGTTTCTTTAACTATACCAATTACTTTTTATATCACATTCATTTACACAAATAGTATCTCATTCAATACTAAAATAATTTATGAAACATTTCATAAAACGTAACTCAAGTTTATACTTGTATAATACTTTACTACATCCAAAGAGTATACACAAAACATCAAATTCATTTTACTTTATAAAATTCAGATGAAGGCCCAAAATATATTGGGTCTTATAAATGAATTAACCTTTTTGACTTCTTTATCCGTTGGGTTAGGCAGGTAGCTAGGAGGAGTAGGACTCTAGTATCCAAATCCAAGCTTAGAATTCACTTTCATTAGACACCCCTAAGGCAAAGAAGTTTATTATTTGGCCACTAACTTCAAATGATTTATTTAACATGGATGTTCAACCAATTTAATAAAAACTTATTTTAACTTACTGCCTTCTCAATTTAAGAGTTTTAAAAACTCATCTTTATAAATTTTGAAAACACATAGCTCCAAGTTCTATAACTATCTGGAAGTTTCAAACTATCAAAATTGCCAAAAAATTCCATTTCATTCCAAGAATGAAAATTGCTAAACAAACACATCACAACATGGTGAACATATCGCAATTTCCTAACGTATTGAATACATTCATCAATAAAATAACCTATCAGAGCATCACTTATTTATTAGACACACTTTAGTATAAAAGGAAAACAAGAAAAAAGGTTTTATAATTATCTGGACCATGCCATTACCACTCGGGCTCCCTACATAGCATACACAAATCTTTTCTACATAAAGCTCATATCAAGATCTATACTAATAAAACTACCCTGCACTTTAGATCAAAATTATTTAAAGAAAACTTTAGAACTAAACACCTAGGTTTTATTCCAAATCCTTTGAAATAAATAAATAAATATATATATATATATATATATATATATATACCATTTTGTATATCAATCATACTTTCGAGATTAAATCAAAATCATTATCAAAGTTGTATCAAATATTGTGTATAATATTACTAAGCATCATGCTCTTACTTTTTAAACCATTTTTCCAAATACTTACTTTAAAATCCATAGAAAATATATGAATAGATGGACTAACATCAAAATGATACCAAGGAAATGGGTCCTACCACGTCATATACTACATACCCTTACTAAAAAGGGTAATAATTAGGAGAAGTGCTTACCAACCGAACGCATCTCTTGCCCTATTTTAGTCACTTTCGACTCACTTGAACTAGACAATTCAAATTACTTTATTCTTGAATTGACTCATTGATTCTGAGAGCAATCTCGAACTCGAACAGATACTAAAACTCTTTTCGAAATGTTAATATTCATAAGTACTTTCAAATAATACTACTACTATTTCCTCTAAAACCTTGGAAACTATTTTTTAAAAACATCGAGATTTAAGTCCTAAAAATATCAATTTAAAACCTCTTTGTTTATAATCCATATTTATAACTTAGAAAATTTACACTAAACTTCTTTCATTAAAGTAAACTTCTAACCCAACATTTTCTCCAAATGGTTATATTCAAATTGTAAAATTCAATTCATAAGGTGTTTGTTTCAATGCACTACAAACACTGTCTATCCAATCCATGCGGTAAAAAAGTAAATTTTTCATAAACTGGTCGAGCATAAATCAACATTCAACATTCAATAATAAATGCTCATAAATTGGTCAAGCATGACAAATCAATCTATAAAGGATGGCAATGCTCATAAACTAGCCGAGCACGACTACACTAATCAATAAGGGGTAATAAATGAACATCATCAATCCCTACATTAATTAGAATATACTTAGAAATCATACTCGTATAAATTACCTATATGTAAGTTCTTTTAATTTTTGTAGTTGAAATACCATTAAGGCATACATTTATAAAAAACAAATACGCTCTCATATATACAGTACACTAAACTCATTCTAGGGAATCGCTTACCCTATCTCTAATGAGTTATATGCTTAACCTTTAGCTCTGATACCAAGCTGTAACGTTTAACATTCCGGTGGTGACATAAGTGGTAACCTCATATCTGATTTTATGGCCAGCCTCTCGGCTTCACAATGAACCCTTAAAGTGACATGTAAGGGTAAGAATACCATATCACGTGCATATAACAACAAGTAAAAAACGATTGCGTATGATAATCATTCATTTACTTATCGTTGTTCCTAACCTTCTCAACTTACGCCATCCCTCGGTCAAGAGTGAGGTCAGGTAGGTCAGAGCACTCATTGCATCCCAGATCTACCTTGACACCTCATTCTTAACTCTCACAGATACAACAAGTCTACTTTATCAGCTTTTATATATAAGTATATGAGTAAACAATTTCCATAAAAGAGTAAAACACAAATAAGATTAAGTCACATAAGCGACTTCTAATCCCTTTTATTAAATAATATTTCTTTTATCATTTAAAACTTCTTTTACCTAATAATACTTCCTTCAGAAGTAACCAAAAAACATATAGAATTCTTTCTCGGGTATCTTAAATATACGTTCTAAAAGTAAGTGATGTTTTATACGATCCTTGAGGATATCAAATCGTATAAATATGCGATGCTTTTATTCACTTCCTTCTTCTACTTATATATATATATATATATATATATATATATATATTTAAAATACCTTTACAAAAGATATATACATGTATAATACAATTTCACTATTCGTTTGTACTCTTTTTAATACTTTTAAATACATTAATATACATATCTCAAAGGTATAAGAATATTCATAAATCACTTAACAAGATTTTCCACTTTAAAATATAATCAATAGGGTTAAAGACAAATGTTACTTAAACATTGTCACTATAAACCCAAACCGCATCACATTTATCATTATCTTTAAGCATTATTTTTTAAGATTCACTTATATTCAATATTATATTCAAAAGGTTAAAAAAACTTTACTCAAACATTGTTTACTATAAGCCCAAAACCATTTTATACTTAACATTATCTTTAAAACACTATTTTTCAATATCTAAGTATATCTACACTTATTTAACAAAGTAATGTACTTTTTAATAACTCCTCTATTATAACTAAGTGTTATAACCAAAACAACCTTCTTATTTTTCCAATCTTATATGCACTTTTAAATACTTTTATACATTTTAAATATCCATATAAAATATTACTTAAAACAAAAAATTTAGATTTTAGCAAAAATCATAAAAAAGCATGTTTTATATATATAAAACATGCTATTTTGAAAATTCATAAATAATTATTAAAAATATATTTAAACTTGAAACCACTTTTAAAATACTTTTATATATTTTATTAAACATCCCTAAAAATATTTCAAAAAAATACCTAATTTAAATATCATTTTTAAATACTCTTAGTTCACAACATAGCTTATAAGAACATATAACAAGTGTTATAAAAAGGGTCCAGAACTACTACAGCCATTTTAACTGTTTTGAAAGGGTCCAAAACGACCCGTAAATTTGAACTGTTTTAATAACGTAATTAACCGAAATTTTGTGAAATTTTAAATAATTGAATTTGGAAATGAAAATTTGATATTTGGAATATGTCTATATAAACATAGAAAATGGTAAATTTTCATAAGATAATATGCAAGTTTGTTTTTATGTGTAATTTTATTTCAATTTAAATCAGTTAGTATTTGATGATAATTAATATTTTTCAAACCTGAATATTTTTATATAATAAATTTTTAAATCATCTTCTGAGTGAGACGTCATATTTCATTTCGTCAAATTTGGACTGTCATTGCTCTGTTTATCTTATTTTCGGCAAATTAGCAGCATTTTCAGTACCGATATCGACTTTTGATGGGATGATCGTACCACTGATATTTGTATACCGTTTCGGTCGTCTCGTCGTGTTGGTCTCCGTGGTATATTCATTTGTATATTTTGGAGTTTGCTACGCCACGAAATCAGTAAAACGGTTATCATATCGGTAACATTTTCGAACCTTTTGACTTCCGTGGCCTTTCATTTGTCTACCAGCTGAAATTTAACAGCCACTTGATATTATTAATCCCAAAACCTAACTACCATGACTTTTGTTATTCCGTGACTTTTGCTATTTTCAAATTTATATTGGTCACTTCTTTCTCGGTTCCTTCTTTTGTTATACTAAAAATAATTGAGTATAAAGTTTTACTTGAGACCTGTAGCCATTCCTTCTTCTTCCTTTTCCTTTTCCTGTTGCTTTTTCACGGCCAATCTCCCCAAGCACATCACCTCCATCCACTCTCATGCAACACTTCCCTCCACCACCTCTCTCTAACCCAAGCTTGCGTCCTCTTCTGCCATCTTCTCCTCATCCATCCACCGCCAGCACTTCACCTCTCTGGCCCGCTCCAACCTTCCACGTCACTGGCCTCAACACACATGTAGCCATATCTTCGTCTGTCATCTCCACTTTCTTTTCGACCACTCACATGACCCCGCCTCATCCCATGCCTAAGCTTTCTCCCTCTGCCTTGCTGACTTCACCCCTCATTCATGACTTGACAAAGCCTAAGCCACCATCTTCCCTTGCCGCCTATCCTACCTCACCACACAAGCAGCAGCACCCCGCCACCTTGCTTTATAGACGAGCACAACCCATGTTGTCGAGCCCAAAATGAACCAGCTAACCGTGCTCTCTATCATCTCATCTTTCCTAAGAGGTGTGTGTATATATATATATCATATTTTAAGGAGTATTATATATATACTATTATATTCGTTGTTCTGCTCAACATGTATATAAAGAGTAAGTAAGATATGTTATGACAGTAAATATATATATGTATTAGTTATACACATAGCCTACCAGTTTATATAAATTAGGTTATATGTTAGTTTGCACGTTTTATATACAAGGTTTATGGGTCTATGCATATATTTGTTTGTTTTCTGTTTTGCATTGCTGAAAAGAAAGTTATATAAAAGAAGTATATGCTATATATTAACTAAATATATTTGTTATTTATATGATCCTGTTTGTTGAATATATTATATACATAATTTCAACAGTTTACAAGTTATATAAGTTGTTTGTGTTATATATATATATATATATATATATATATATATATATATATATATATATATTTTATAAGGGTATACAGCCTATTGTTTATATACATTAATTTATATGTAAGTGTATATAACCTTAAATACTGCTGTTAATAAATTTTCATTTACATGTTTGTAACCTTAACATAATATATGTAAGATATGTAGCTTATATGATATGGTTATTTATATATATAGTTTATAAATCTGCTAGTTCATACATATAAATCTATATGACAATTTATGTTAGTCTATATATATAGTTATAGGTTTGATTTTTATAATATATGTGTTTAAATTTTGAGTAATGATTGTGTAACAATATTTTTTTTTTGTTAATATGTTATATTTATAGATATATTATGGAAATTTATTTTAAAAATGTGTATTTCTAAATTTAATTTTGGTTTTATATAATATATTTCGTTTCAGTTGTGTCAAGCTGATTCTTATTTTCCTTTGACTCCAATTTATCAGCTTGTCCGTCGAATTCGTGCCAATCAGGCTTTGCTTTGGGATTCGTGCTTGGATTCGTAACACATTTCATTGTCGAATATCTCTAACCTTGAAAGGTGAGAAACCACTCACGATTAACATTCTTATATTTATTAGATTTGATTTCAATTGAAACGACAATTGGAATATGCTATTGCTAGTTATTTAATTGCTATATATATGTGCCAGTATCTGTAACTGTTTGCCTGTGACATTTGACACCATGAACTGTTATTTATATTTTATCCGCTATTGATGATATATGCATGTTATTGATATGTTATATTATTATCATCGCTGTTCTCACTCTGCAAGTTCCCTGTTAGTCAAGAATTTCCTATGGGTTGAAACGATACACACCCGAACGATCTTGTAGAATAGGAGAAAATCGTTATGGGTTGAAATGATAAACCCAATCGATTTTCATTGACATTGAATTTGGGATTGTGGGTTGAAAAGATATATACCCGTATATATTTAAATTGCGGATTGAAATGATAAATATCCATATCACTTGACCATAGTATAGAAATTTATATACAGACACCGTTGGTCTATACACACACACACACACACACACACACATATATATATATATATATATATTGGAAATGATTTCCAAGGTTTTGAAAAGAAATATATACGGTTTTATATAAATATTGATTTTAAAATATTATGTATATAAATGTTATTTATATATGTTTAACTTCTTATTTTTTAAATTTATGTTTGGAAATTTTAAAGTTATAAGTAGTTTGAAATTATAAATTTTAAGAATGTATTTATAATTTTTCAATATTTAAATATATAAATAGATTTAATTTAAGTTAAATTTAATAATAATATTTGATGTAATAAATTTTGATTTAATTAGAAAATAATAAGTTTTAAGTATTTATTTTTAACTTTATTTTAAAAGATAGATTTATATTAATTTTAATAAATTGAAGTTGGAAAGATAAATTTGAAATTGATTAGAAATTATATTTATTTAAGAATTATACTTAAATAAGATTGATTTTAAAAGATATGATTTTATAACTTGATTTTGATTAAGGTGATTAAATGAACATTTCAAGTTTAAAAAAATTAAAGGAGATATTTAGTTTTTTTTAAATTTATAATTTGAGATATTATTTTAATGATTTTTGGTTTGATTAAGGGAATGTTTCAAAACTAAATAATAATGAAGTTGAATTTGAAGTGTAAATGAATTATCAAATTTAGTTTTGAATATCAAAACTTTGAAATCTATAGAAATTGAAATGGTTTAAATTGTAGTTTATATTTGTATTTGGAATCGATATAAATCTTAAATGGATTTGAACTGAATTGAAATTGGTGAATTGAGATTGGATTAAATTAAACTTTTGGAATTCGAGCTGATCTGAATCGATTTGTGAAATTTGAGGAAACTATTTTTATTATATAAAGTATTTTAATATATAAAAATATTTTACTTTATGTTTTATTTTTAATATAAAACTATTTTAGTATACTAATTATTTTAATATCAACTATTTTTAATTTATAACTATTTTAGTATACAACTAGTTTATTATATAGACTATTTTATTTTATAAACTATTTTATTATATAAACTATTTTATTTTATAAATAATTTTTTTATATATACTATTTTCTATATCTAAACTGTTTGAGTGAGAAGTATTATGATTTCAAAGTGTTATGATTTCAAAGTTTTATGATTTCGGAAGAGTTATAATTTTGGAAATTTTTATGATTTTGGAAATGAATGTTATATAAGGTGAGTAATAATCTTAAATTGATATGGTTTTGAAAGTATATGATTTGAAATGAAATGACCACGGTGTTATAATAACGTTTGGTTGTTAAAGAGATCAGGATCGGTTATTGTCATACTCTCTACCAAAACCGAAAACCACTTTAACAACTGTGTACGCGGTGGAGATTCCAGAATGAAGTAAGATGGTTGGCGACGATTCTATTTGAGGTATATACGTGGACCTGACTTCAGTAAGCAAAAGATGGCTAAAACAGGAGCAATTGACGGGCCAAGTGAGGTAACTCCACCGAACAGACACAGTTCTTCGATACCATATATTACTTTGTGATTGATTGGGTGCACCCTTGGATTTTTACTTGTGTGGATCAAGGTGGGCGGTAGCTGCGGCTATGCGTTACCATTAGCCCAGAAGTGTAATTGGTATATCTACCCTGGCGTTGCCCAGTTGTGCCGTGTCACCTACTATATCGAGTCCACCACGAGTTTGTTTTATACCATACCTATGGAGTGCCCTTTGATAGCCTGACGGTATGGTGGAGTTTACGGCAGTGTATAGACTATGAGAATATATTAAAATGTGTTAAGGGGGATATGGATAACGCCTTAATACTATTTTCATACTTTTACTTTACTATAGACATATTATAATTGCATATTGTACTACATAGTAGATAGTTCCATGGACCCTTAGAGGATGGTTATCCCAAACATCCTTTAAGTTACTTGTATTTCAGTTGATATTTCGCTTGAGTTGGATTTATTGATATAAGAATGTTAATCTTGACTCGAGTTTTTTGTGTTTTGCTTTATGCTTGGGTCAGACTAAGTGTCATAGCATTTGAGACTCACCTTTGGAGTCAGAGCTTCACTTAGAGATCCATCTATATCTATTTAGCTTTCAGTTATTCAGTTGACTCTAGTGATATATTCAGATTTTGTTATTTGACTATTGTATTGAGACTTCAATGTATTCGCGATTTCTGTTGTATCTTGTTTTAACTCTGTTATATATATAGTAGCTTCATGAACTACTATTCATTTGTTTCCACTTCTTATTGTTATATTACTCTGTGTCTGTGATTTTGTGATTTATTAATTTACTGTGCATGCTGAGTTTTGCCAAATATAAATTAACAATCTGATATTTTGAGCAATTCAAATCCGGCATGTGTGGATACGAATGGCATGAAATATCGGGATGTTACACATCATTATTAACTCTTATAGATACAACAAGTCTACTTTGTCAGCTTTTAGTGCTAAGTTTATGAATAGACACTTTCCATAAACAAGTAAACAAAAAAACACGATTAAGTCACATAAGCGTCTTCTAATCCCTTTTATTAAATAATATTTCTTTTATCATTTAAAACTTCTTTTACCAAATAATACTTCCTTCAGAAGTAACCAAAAAGTATATAGAAGTCTTCCACGGGGATCTTGAATATACATTCTAAAAGTAAGAGACGTTTTATACGACCCCCGAGGATATCAAATCGTATAAATATGCGATGCTTTTATTCACTTCCTTCTTCTACTTATATATATTTAAAATACCTTTACAAAAGATATATAGGTGTATAATACTATTTCACTATTCGTTTGTATTCTTTTTAATACTTTAAAATACATTCATATACATATCTCAAAGGTATAAGAATATTCATAAATCACTTAACAAGATTTTCCACTTTAAAATATCTCTACTATTAATAATAAAAGTTCATTAAACTATGATCAACCGTGTCTTTTGGAAGTTACTAAAATGCCCTTTTTCACTTACGCGCTTCTTTTCCACTTCATTTCCCAACAGCCTAAAAAACCCTAACCGCTCCAAATTGGCCATTATTGTCACCGCCTCCCAGCCTAAACTTCCCTAATCGCCCCCAAATTGACCCTCAATATCGTTATCGTCTCAGACCTCAACGCTCGAATCTCCAATCTGTACTAATAGTTTTAGCCGCATTTTCCTACGCCGACACTACTAACTACTCCTACCCTGACGCTAATACCTTCGGCTAAACTTATTATGTGAGTTGAATAGTTTATTGAATTACTTCTTCGATTTGTAATTGATGTTCTGTTTAGGAAGTTACTAACTTAGCCTGCTTGCGAATCGAAATTGATTAGTCGCCAGAGATAGCTCACACCTGCTACCACCTTCTGCTTTTCTTAGAAGGTATAATTCTTTATGATGTATATATTTTAATTAAAATATTTACATATTTCGATTTGCTTCAATTTCTGGCATCGTTGCTCCTTTTCGTTTCTATCTGATTTATCTGCTTTGTGAATGTTGCACATAATTTTTTAATCTGACTTTTGCATCTGATCTGATTTGTGAAACTATATTGTCGAACACAATTTTTGTATATGGTTTTTAATCTGTGATATAAATTTTGTCATAAAACAGCAACACTGCAGGCGTACAAATCTTTAATAAAATAACTTATTCGTTGTTGTTACTGTTAATTTAAATATCGAGTAATAAAAACTTTGATTTAATTAGTGTTTAAAACATCAATTAATCTCTTCATATTTGACATAAAAAACTTATTTGTCAAATGTTTAACTGGCTTAAATTTAGTCAGGTTTGCACTGATAAAATATCTTGCTCAGAACATCAATGTTTCGTTGATGATATTGCAAGGATGAGTTTAGCCAGGTTTGCAACTAAAGTGCATTTAGAATAGTTAGCCATATTTTACACAAAAAGTATTTGGAGTACAAAAACGCTGGATTTACCACATTACTGCAACAAGATAAAAAATCACGTGGGATCATTTAAAATAGTTATATGAATGGTTTTGTCTCCTTTTCACTCATTGATTTATAGTTAGCTGCATTTGATATTCTCGATCATTTGATTTAATAAGTATTTTCATTTTCAAGCAGTTTGTAATACTTTTAATATTGCAAACTAACAACGCATATGGAAGTTACTTTGGTTTTTAGTATCGGTAAGTTATTTGTTGAAATGTTTATCTCAAAGCAAAGAAAAATATATTCATCTTATTTTTGATCTTGCAATGCTTATATGTAGTAAGTTCATTACTCAATTGTTGATACTTAATTAAGTATTTTTCATTCTAGATCAATTTTTGATATTTTAAATATAAATAATCAAGGAAATTATTTTAGTTTTTAATGCAAGTATTTTGTTTGTTGAAATGATTAAGATAATCAAATTGGAAAAAAAATGCAAACTATTGGTGACCTTTCAATACTGTATATGTCATAAGTTCAAAATTATACATGTTACATCAAAAATTTACAATCTGCATGTATTTCCTTATCATGATGGGATCTGTAGTATATGTTTATATTCAACTTTTATGTAATGCAGAAATTGCAACAAGTAAGTTGTTAAGTAGTTTCTAGAGTGGTAAGGTTTTGAGGTAAACTTTGATTTGCTTAATTTTCAAAGTGAATTTAAATAAAAATTTACTTGGATTGTTGTTTTTTAGTCCTTTATCTACCGCATCAAACTATCCTTCTAGCCTAGACCATGCATTATAGTACCTAAAAGGTTTGGTATCATTTTTCTTCTTCTTCGGTTATCTGTTACAAGTTGTCTGTTACAATGAAAAGTATGTGATTTTAGAAATTAGGTTTGTTTATGCACATTATCTCTACCACTAATAATGAAAACTCGGTGCATTAAATTCATCCGTGTCTTTTGGAAATCCCCGAAATGGCCTTATGCTCCCCCTCAGATCTGCACGCGTGCCTCAATTTTTATTTCTCTCGATTCATAAAAGCTAATTGCTTATCCCCAAATTCATCACATTCCTAATTCAATTCCTCAAAATTCTGAATTCACTCATTCACATCATCCGATCTACTAAATTCGATTAATCTTCCTTCCACCTCAACAATTGGCATCGCGGACCGAAACTGGATAGGCCGCCATAGATATCTCATGCCTATTATCTTCTTCTGTTTTCCTCGAAGGTACAAACCTTCATGATGTATATATTTTAATTTAAATGTTTACATATTTTGATTTGCTTCAACTTCGAACATCATTACTCTTTTTTTTTGATTGATCTATTTTGTGAATGTTGCACACAATTTCCCAATGTGATTTTTGTTTAGATCCGATTTGTGAAGCTACGTTGTCGAAGATAGTTTTTACATCTTATTTTTAATCCATGTAATAAAAGTTGTTAAGAACAACAACACTGAATCCATATAATTTTTTAATAAAATAGCATATTCGTTGTAAAAACTCATTCATCAAATTTTTAACTGGCTTAAATTTAGTCAGGTTTGCAGTGATAAAATTTCTTTCTCAAAATACCTATATTTCCTTGATGATACTGCAGAGATGTGTTTAGCCAGGTTTGCAGCTAAAGTGCATTTAAAATAGTTAGCCATATTGTATACAAAAAGTATTTGGAATACAAAAATGCTAGACTTACCACAATACCGTACGGAGATAAAAAATCATGTGGGACCATGTAGACTTTGCATCTTCTCTTTTCCTTTTATCAACTTCCTATAGAAATTGTGATAAGCATAACATGCCTCATTTTTAGTATTAAAACTGTCGTCCTTCATGGTTGCTTCATTTGGAAAAAAAAAAGTAATTAATATGTCATAATTACAAAATCATTGATTTTGTCTGTATGATTGAGGTTGAATTTTATGTCTGTTTTATGCTTCTTCTCCTTTTATTGAATTTAAATTCTCTATCACTCTATGTTTTTATTTTCTCAACAGAAATATAAATTCCATAGTCATTTCATGTGTTTCCATTATTTTATGTTACTGACACTAGATATGTTTGTACTGATAGTGGACAAGTTAATTTGGGTTAGTATAACCACTGATATTAGTTTGAATGTTGGAAAACAGTAAAACAATGAAAGCATCTTCTTACAGTCCTTTCTAAATGCATGATGGATACATTTAGTTGTTGCATAAGCAACACTAATTTATTAATTTTTTATTTCTTGATTTTTTTTTCACTATTGAATTTAATGTTGGATATTTCAGACTTTGCATAGAAAGGAGCAAGCTAAATGAGATCTATTGATAAGGTCAAAAAGTTAACAAGTAACAAGGTAAAATTGCTACTTTATTTTACCTTATTGCTACAACAATATTTATATGAGAGTTATTTACTTTACCATTAAACTGCAAATAGTTGTGTATCTAATGTTGTGTATTGGAGCATGCCTGATATTACAAATAATTTATGGATATCTGCTCAATTGATTCACCTACCAACTATCAAGCAAAAGATCAAAGATAAGGCAGCAATGGTCCAACCTAAAATTTATTTCCACATTTTTATCAACCATTAAACAAATGCAGCACCAAATATATATATTAAGTAACAGTAAAGGTTGGAATTAGTATGGTATATCTTCAACCGCTTGGCCATATCTCCTATATAGTTCTATTATTGACAAGAAACAAGTGAATACGAGTCCATAGGAAAAGGACATCCGAGATGGAAGGCAATACTGTAAGATAGATTCGGGATAAGGGTAGTTTAAAAGAGAGGGTCTAATTTAAAATGTTCGCTTAATTTTTTGTCTATCATATTTCCACATCTAGCATATTTTTTTGTAGTAGCAAAATTGCTATAATTAACCAAATGCCTTTTAATTGAAAAGTGTTCTTCTGATCTAGGATAGGAGCCTAGATAGCAACATAAAGATTGGCAATAGAAAAGCTTCAGACTAAACCATGCACAAAATAGAAAAAACCAAATGATATGTTGCATTCAGAAAGTAACTTCCAACTAATATCCATCTCTCCAAATATTTTAATTCCAACAAATAGAACAATACCCACTCAAATTTTGTAAACCATTCCACTGTTGTTAGTAGAAGCTATACTGGAACTGAGAACAATCAAAGCAGCCTTTAAGGGAAAGATAACAACAATTTGAAAAGCATGGCCTATTAGTATACTTTATTTTTATTTTTGCATGACAGTGGTAAAATGAAACCATTATAAACCAGTATGCAAACTAATGATCCCATAAAGCGAAATTTTCAAATCATATTGTTTATTTGAATACATCAACAAAAAGCTTGGTTTGTGTCATTGAGCTAATCCTAGCTTCTAACAAATAGCATTAAATAAAGTTCAAGCTGCTCAATCATTGATGTAGGTGTATTTATCCTTGCTGTTTTATTCTCATTTATTTTGAGTCCTACATGAAAGTGTCTTTTGCTAACTTTTATTTTTCCTGTTTCTTTTACTATTTTCCATAAGCGTTTGGTTAATTTGAAATTACCCTGTGTTCATGATTTAGTTTTATGTCTAAAATATAGTTTCTATGATGGTAAACTTTTTACTGGAAGGGTAATATGCATGAAATGCACAAGTATAAATTCATTTCACCTTTTGTTTTAAAGATTTTGGTAATGTTAAATTTATATATTACACTGATTTGAATAGTGAAAATCCAAGATAAATTGCTTTCATATTTGTGCAGAAACAGCAGATTTGGGAATGGCCATTGGCCCATGAAACAACGAAGTACACTTGAACTACACTAGAAGTACAATCGAGGTCCACAGTTTGCAAATTGGTTAGTGTCATCCATTTATGTAAATAAAAATCATTGTTGATTCCATTACTCTTATCTAGCTAATCATCTAACTTTTAGTTTATCATAGACTGTATTTATGATTCTTAGGATAACAGTAGTTAACAAGCATTGCGATCTATAAACTAAATTCGAGCTCTAATGTCTAATGGCGGTTATATCTTATGAGAGGTTATACTGAAAATTAACAATATATATCTAAGTTATGGATATATTTTCTGAAGTTGGAAACAAGTGTAGGAATTATGCAATCACTGTTCATTCTTTACATCTGAATATCGAATACAAGAAGAAAACGAATATATATGGTATTGTTTTATTAGTTTCTCAAAACTTTGACATATGTTTAATATTTTCGGATTTTTCTTCAAAGTTTATATCTAATATAATATATATATTTGATTAGTAATTTTAATTTTCTACCAGAATTTATGAGCTTACAAATGTAAAGAAGTAGATATTGAGGAGAAGTATAAGATATATTTTCTAAAGTTGGAAACAAGTATTGCAAACGAATTTGTATAAGAAATTGCAAAGAACATAGAAAATTGCATTTGGTTAAATTAAGAAATAAATATAATTTTTATTTGAAAATAAACTTTAAATACTATTTTAAAAAATACAACAACAAATTAAAGTGTTTAGTCCCAAAAGGCTTTAATTTATTTTAGAAAATACAACGACAACACACCCCTTGGATGCAAAGTTATGCGTACAAGAGAAAGAAGTGAAGTGCTTTCGAAATTAAAGCATTTAGTCCCAAAATGCTTTAATTTGTTTTAGACAGAAGTGAGGTGTTGTACACATTTTTACAAAGGTGTTTGGACATCAGCAAACAAGGCAACCAAATATCTTTCATTTATTGAAAACAACTATAATTATTTTAACATACATCCTTTTTTACACTCGACTATATAATACATGGGTCGAGATTAAAAACTCTAGGATAGTACTTGCATTGATATATCTACTAATACATGCACTAAAAAGGATATTTATTTGTAACTGAAAACAAAAAATATCTACGAACTTATGCATGGATTATTACCTTAAAAAAATTTCACATAAATATATAATCACAACAATACTTTAGAAATACTTTATATAAAAATACAACATTTTGTTCAATAACATACTAATTGGAATAAAAACTTTTGAACCAAACATAAGCGGTATTATTTGTAGAATAGGTTGAAATTTGAGAGATTATTAAAGATATTTTTCTACGCCGATTTTAACTCCTACTGTATGCTAAAAATTTGAAAATACTTTGAAGTAGTATTATAAACATGATATAAATATATATTTTCTTACCAGGAATGGTTGTGTTATTATCGCAAATTAAGTAAACAACATAATTTACTTAACAATTAAGTATTTTATTATTATTTTTGTATATACCTTGGTTCTTGCACAATAATGGTTATAATATTTACTTCTTCCTAAATCCTAAATTAATTAAACATGGTAAATGTTCTATTTTTAGGGTCAAACAATTTCAATCTTGAATCTGTGCATTTCACTACCAAACTATGGAAGTTAATCAACTTTCCGAATCAAAACCACGTAGAAGTCCTAGAATAATCGAAAAAGCTCAACTTCAAGCAATGGAAGACAACGAAGTTGTTCACTTACAAAGGACAACGAATACCAATAGAATTCA
Source organism: Allium cepa (assembly GCA_030765085.1). NCBI lineage: Eukaryota > Viridiplantae > Streptophyta > Magnoliopsida > Asparagales > Amaryllidaceae > Allium > Allium cepa. The sequence continues at coordinate 70,388,111 of CM060935.1, forward strand.
ACACAACCCAATGGAATCAAACTGCAGTTCTCAGTTACCACCCCATAGAAGTCCAAGAATCCTTGAAAGAAACCAACGTCAAGCAAGAACATCTAATCAATCACCATCTTTGATACTTCGTAGAAGCCCTAGAATCATTGAGAAAGCTCAAAAACAAGCATTATTAGATGCTCAAATCAAGGCAGAAAGAAAAAGACAACGTCGATCTGAATTAAATATAGAACAAAGGGCTCAGCAATTAGAGTGTCGTAACATTTATGAGAGAACGAAAAGAAATTCAATGACAGAAGCTGAAAAAGAAGCAAAAAGAAAGCAAGTTTGCTCTAATTATCATATTACAAAATCCAGAAGATGTGAAAAATATATCAATGATTACGAATCACAAACAAGCACAGATAGTTCCTTTTCTTTACCGTGCACTCGAAATATTGAAAGTATTACTAAGAAAACCATTTACTATAATTCTTTATTATATATATATATATATATTATATAATATATATATTAAATATAATAAAGAATACATTTGAATTTGATGTTAATAAATACTTATAAGTTTTGTTTATCAATAATTTGTGTAGATCAACATATCGATGGGTCAGTGAACAATGAAGATGAACAAAACACTAATACACCATCTTTTGAACAAAGAAACATCAATAGAAACACAATACATAGAGTTACTCAACCATGTCGAAGTGCTACAGCAAGACATAATTGTGCAAGAAACTTTATAGATCATTCTGGTTTCCAAAGATTCTATTTGCCACAATCAAGAATATGCAGACATTGTCAAGCAAAACTTTTTCACCGAGAATCAAATAACATCTGCTGTCTAAATGGAAAAATCATTTTACAATCAATTTCTTCACCCGATGAGATCTTCAATTTGTACACTGACCAATCAAATGAAGGAAAAGAATTCAGAAAAAACATACGAGCTTATAACCACATGTTTGCATTTACATCGATGGGAGTTCATGTTGATGAGTGTTTGATGTGATTTTTTGTTTGATGATAACAAAATATATATCAATATATATATGTGTTTGCAGTTTGGACTATATACAGAAAGGAAGAAATATTCATATTGAGTAATTATACTATTGCACGGAATTTATATAATTCAACCAGTATTTTTTATTCAATATAATATTTTATTACAACACTTAAACAATACAAGGTTTTCAGCTCTCTCTATATATACATACACCAGTTCATACATTTTACATTTCTCACTACAACACTCAACACTCAGTTTTTCACTCTGTCTGCACATCTGCTTCTATCTGCATTATCCAGCTCCACTTCTTGTCCTGTCTCCTATGTACCTGTATAATTAGCACCTACAACAGTAATCTGAAAACAAACAAATTTGAATTTGCAAAAAAAGAAATTTGTTTGTGTCTCAGATACATGGGTTATTGTCATCATATTTGATTGTGTAATATATGTGCATATCGGTGTTCTTACAGGTAATCGTGAGTGGCTGCAATACACACGTGTACATTTATACACGTGTGCACTGCCTCGCCAACTCGTGTGCATTATCAACAAAAGCAATCAATACTTCAATGAATTCAACATGAAGCAGTGCAAACTCCCGAAGACACAACAGTGAAGGAAACTGCATCATAGCAGCATGAAAAAGTGCATACAACATCAAGATACACAAAATATGGAAACTACACCAATGCAAATCAAAACAGAGAGTATATATATAGTGATGCATAGCAACTTCATAGTAGCTACACAACAAAGCAATGACCAGAACACAAGTACAAGCAAATAAATGCAATTTGAAGTGATATAACAGCAATTACAGGTACTCAACAAGGTGAAGCAGTAGTAAATCAAAGTGTGCAACTCGAGAATGGATACAAGTGACTCAGACCACATGCAGTGACATACTGCAACAAACAAAGTCTCGACCAAAATCAGTGACTCAATGCAAATACAACAACAAAGCACAATGCACAGAAATCACAAACAAGGTCAAACCCAAGATAGGTTCAACTCAAGGCAACTTGAAGCATACGAGGTCAGACAAATCACTGCAACAACAAACTCTGTGCACATGTGAAGCCAGAAGAATTACACAACTACAAGTACAGGGATGAATACAACATGATGAAGCAGTGGAAACAAACTCAAGTGCAACAGTGAAGTTGAATACATGAACAAGTGTAGCATCTGATACAGTGAAAAAGCCCAAGTCAAGATGGAGCTACAATAAATGCAACTACATGAACAACAGAGAAGATGGCCAGAGACGAAGCTCACAGGGGCCAGAGAATCAATGCCGTGTAAAATCGAAAGCAACAGTGGATGAACAAGACTCAACAGTGCAGAAATCAAGTCGAAGTTAAAAATCAAATTCGTATCTTTAATTAAGTCAGAGAAATCTAATTTGGAAATAAATCTCTGCATCAAATTTCTCGACTACATATATGGTCAGTGTTAATTCAAATAGGGGCCGAGACAACAAATATAGGAAGAAATTTTCGAATTAATTAATTCGAAAACAAATATGGACAGCAATAATTCGAAATTAAATCAAGAAAGGAATACTCCAAATCCAGAACAAATTCAGGAAAATAATCAACGACGTGTAGAAATCAAATCTGACAGTGGTTATTAGGGTTTCAACCCTATAAATAAACCACAAGAAATCATCATAGAACACAGAACAATCGAGTTAAAAAGCAAGCAATCAAACAAGCAACAAAAGAAATTACATACCGAACCATCAACAACTCGATCATCAGAGAGCGAGCGCGAACACGAGCATCAAAAATAAGTCAAAGCCCTAATTTGGATCGCAAGGGAAAGAAGCCCTAATTCAGATCGAATAAACAGAGGGCCGCCATTTTTTTTTTCACAAACAAAAGACAAAGGACCGGGTGAAATAAGATAAGAGGGAAGTGATCGCATATTTCGTTTGTTTTGGGTTAGAGTTTTTTTTTATATTTAAGGGCAAGATAATTTAAATTGTTTTTAAATTTAGTGCTTGCTCTTATAATTTGTTTTATTTGTCTGTTCTTTTCAAAACAAATCATGGTAAATCATCACCTAGGGTTTAGGTGTTGTCTGATTGTCTAGTTAGAGTTAGTCCAATTAGCAGGGTTTGCGAGTTTGCAAAACTCTATAGGCGGTAGCAGGGTTTGCAAGTCTGTTAGAGTGTTTGTAAGCGGGAAACTGTTTAATTCTAATAGAAATCTGGGAATGCAGCAGTAGGCAGGGGTTGCCGAAGCTGGGTAAATTTTGTGTGTGATTTATTTTTCAGCATATTTATTTCTGCAGTTTGCTTCTGTGTTTAATTCGGAAAAATTTGCTATAACTCTATTCACCCCCCCTCTAGGGTTAATCTAGATCCTACAAGTGGTATCAGAGCAAGGTATTTTACTTTAACTCTAGAGTCATGAATCCACCAAATAATGCTTTTTCTGAGGGGCAATCTATTGTTAGGCCACCCATGTTTAATGGGAATGATTATGCTTATTGGAAAGTTAGGATGAGTATTTATCTTAGTTCTGTCGATTATGATGTTTAGGATATTATTGAAACTGGCTATAAATCTCCCACTATAGTTATTGGTGATACTGAGATTCCTAAACCTAAGGATAGGTGGGATGCTAACGATAAGAAATTAAAAATTACAAACGCCAAAGCAATGAACGCTTTGATCCGTGCTCTTGATAAAAATGAGTTTAATAGAATTTCTCATTGTACAACAGCACAGGAAATTTGGCACACTTTGGAGGTGACACACGAAGGAACTTCTCAAGTCAAGGAGTCACGTCTAGCTCTATTTAGCAATGAATACGAAAACTTTGTGATGGAAAAGGGCGAGAGCATAAAGGATATGTTTGGACGTTTTTCAACTTTGGTGTACAATGCTAGAGCGCTTGGGAAGGTCTTCACTGAAGTAGAGCTTGTGCGGAAGATACTGCGAGTCTTACCAATGAACTTATAGGCAAAAGTCACGGCAATACAAGAATCGAAAGATCTGAGTAAACTAAGCATGTAGGAGTTGATCGGAAACTTGATGACATATGAGCTTGAGCTAAAGGCAAAGGAGGAACGTAACAACTCCGAATCAAAAAAGAAGACAATTGCCTTAAAGAGAAAAGAAGAAAGCGATGAAGAAGAAGAAGATCCAATTGAAGAGCTTGCGATGGCTGTCAATAATCTTAGAAAATGGTCAAAATTCAGGCCACGCAAGAAGAAAACAAGTGGTAATAGGTCAAAAGATTCTGACGATTCCGATAATGAATTGACATGCTTTAACTGCAAAAAGCCTGGCCACTTCAAACAAAAATGCCCACTTCTCAAAAACAACAAAGGAAAGAAAAAGAAGAAGAAGGCCTTTGCAGCAACTTGGGATGATGAAGAAGGAGAAGAAGTTTCGGATAATAGCTCAGAAGAGGCTAACTTGTGCCTTATGGCAAAATCAGATTCAGAAACAAGTTCAGAGGAATCCAGTGAGGTACGTGACTATTCTTATAAAGAACTTGTTTTGATGTGTTATGATCTTACTAATACAATTGATGCTCTTGAAACTAAAATTGAAAAATTGAAGTCTGACAGGAGAGAACTCGTTCATGAGAATACTAGGTTAGAAACTGAATTTGAAAATATTCAAAACCTAGACTGTAAAAAATGTAAAATTTTAGATTCAGAAATATCAAGACTTAAGAATAGCTTCGATAATCTTGAAAAAGAAAACTCGAGTCTTAAGGAAACCATTGACACTAGGAAAAAGGATTTTATAAATAGATGCACCACACTTGTAACTGAAAACACAACACTAAAAACCAAAGTCCAAAATCTTGAGAAATCTCTGAATAACTTTTCAAGAGGAGAAAAATCATTTAACATGTTATTGGGAAATCAACTCTTTGCTAATAACAGAAAAGGACTAGGTTTTGGGAAAACACAGGTTGATGATTATGCAAAAGGTAAGAGTGCCTTTGTTAGAAGTGAAATTGGACATCGTGTTGAAAATTGTAGTCATAGGAACAAGAACACAAAATTTATACAAGTTTGGGTTCCTAAGAACTCTACAAACAAATTCCATGTCTATAGGAACAAAAATGAAAGGACAAAACAAGTTTGGGTTCCAAAGGGATTGTTTGTTCACAATGCTTCAGTTACTAATATCATTGGACCTAAGAGTTTCTCTAGGTCATCCTCCTCTCTCTTTATGTAGGTCTGTTGGCGGGCTAAGGAGCAACAAGAATGGTTTCTAGATTCAGGTTGTTCTAGACATATGACAGGTGATAAATCTAAGTTCCTTAGCCTAGAGAATTTTAGAGGTGGAAATGTGATCATGGGAGACAATAGCAAGTGTAATATTATTGGGAAAGGTGAAGTAAGTAACGGTACTTTTTCCTTGACTAATGTTTTATACGTTGATAATTTGCATCGCAATCTCATTTCTATTAGCCAACTATGTGACAAAGGTATGAATGTGGTTTTTGATAGTGATACTTGCAAGATCATTGATAAAACTTCTAATAACATAGTTTTTATGGGCAAAAGAAAAGGAAATGTTTACTCGCTTTCGTTTGACAATCTAAATCTTTCCAGATGTTTGGTAGCCACTGACGAAGAGGCATCTTTATGGCATAAGAGACTTGGACATGATAGCATGAGTCTCTTAAAAAATCTTGAAACGAAAGAATTAGTCAGAGGGTTACCACATCAGAAATTTAAAGATAACAAAGTGTGTAAAGCATGTTCCTTGGGCAAGCTTAGTCGATCATCATTTCGCCCTAAAAACATTGTTAGCACATCAAGGGTCCTCGAATTAATTCATATGGACTTAATTGGACCAAATGAAATTGCAAGCTTGAATGGAAAACGTTATTGTTATGTATTGGTTGACGATTATTCTAGATTTACATGGGTTTATTTCTTAGCCAAAAAGTCTGAATCTTTTGATTATTTTTCAAAATTTGCTAAACTTGTTCAAAATGAAAAAGGAGTTTCAATTAAAACTTTAAGAAGTGATCATGGAGGCGAATTTGAAAATTCGGAATTTGAAAACTTTTGTGAAGAAAATGGTTTAAAACATGAATTTTCTGCTCCACGAACACCTCAACAAAATGGGGTGGTTGAAAGGAAAAATCGTACATTGCAAGAATTGGCTAGATCCATGTTGAGTGAGTATAAACTACCTCTAACTTTTTGGGCAGAAGCGGTGAATACTTCGTGCTACGTAATGAATAGAGTAATGATTAGACCAATACTTGGCAAAACGGCTTATGAAGTGTGGCATGAAAGGAAACCTAACATCTCTTACTTTCGTGTTTTTGGATGCCCTTGTTTCATTCTTAACACAGGTGATCAACTTGGAAAATTTGAATCAAAGGCCGATGAGGGAATTTTCATGGGCTATTCAACCAGGAGCAAGGCTTATAGGATATACAACAAACGAACAAAGACAATTGTTGAATCAATCAATGTGAAATTTGATGAATCTGATCTAGAAAGGACGACTGAAAAAACGGTTGATGATGGGGTAGATCATGAAGGCATTAAAGAAGGGACATCTAGTGAGAAAGATGAAAGTAGGACTGTTGATGCTGATAGATTGAAGTTCAAATCCAATCATCCTCCTGAATTGGTTATAGGAGATCCTACGGAAGGTATACGCACTCGCTCTTCATTTGATAAAAATTTGTGTGCATTTTGTTGTCATAGTGGTTTTATTTCTGAAATTGAAACTGATTCTGTTGAAATGGCTCTTAATGATGAAAGTTGGATTCTAGCAATGCAAGATGAACTTAATCAATTTGAGAGAAATAAAGTTTGGAAATTAGTTCCTAGGCCAAATGACTATCCAATTGTAGGAACTAAATGGGTGTTCAAAAACAAACTTGATGAATCAGGAAATGTAATTAGAAACAAAGCTAGGTTGGTCGCAAAAGGATATAACCAAATAGAAGGCATAGATTTTGATGAAACATTTGCTCCAGTTGCTAGGTTAGAAGCCATTAGGATTTTGCTAAGCTTTGCTTGTTATAAAGGTTTCAAACTTAAACAAATGGATGTAAAAAGTGCTTTTCTAAATGGTGATTTGAAAGAAGAGGTTTTTGTTGAACAACCCCCCGGTTTTGAAAATCACGATTTACCAAATCATGTGTATAAACTTGAAAAAGCATTATATGGTCTTAAGCAAGCTCCTAGAGCTTGGTATGACTGCCTTTGTACATATCTTTTGGAAAATGGCTTTAAAAAGGGGAGTGCTGACACGACACTGTTTCTATTACATAAAGGAAGTGATTTTTTGATTGTTCAGATTTATGTAGATGATATCATTTATGGTGCTACTAATGAACTCTTGTGCGAGAAATTTGAACAAGTCATGCAGGCTAAATTCGAGATGAGCTTGGTTGGAGAATTGAAATATTTTCTTGGATTTCAAATCAAGCAAAGTAGTGATGTCATTTTCATTTCACAATCCAAGTATGTGTTGGAACTGTTGAAGAAATTTGGAGTTGAGAACTCCTATGAGCCCATCAACAATGTTGGACAAAGACGAGAAAGGAAGTGCTGTTGATCAGAAGAAATATCGAGGGATAATTGGTTCACTTCTCTATCTTACTGCTTCTAGACCTGATATTATGTTTTCTGTGTGTCTGTGTGCACGTTTTCAATCTAATCCTAAAGAATCTCATTTGAAAGCCACTAAATGAATTTTGAGATATCTTTCACACACAAACAAACTTGGGTTATGGTATCCTTCTTGTGAAAATTTTGATTTAGTTGGCTATTCTGATGCTGATTATGCTGGTTCATTGGTTGACAGGAAAAGCACTAGTGGAACATGCTTTATGCTAGGACACTCGTTAGTTTCATGGTCAAGTCGAAAACAGAACTGTGTTGCATTATCCACCACTGAAGCAGAATATATTGCTTTAGGGAGTTGTTGTGCTCAAATTTTATGGATGATGCAAACTCTTTCTGATTTTGGCTTAGTTTATAAACAAGTTCCATTAAAATGTGACAGTAAAAGTGCAATAGACTTATCAAATAATCATGTTCATCATTCACACACAAAACACATTGATGTGAGACACCACTTTCTTAGAGATCACATTGCTAAGGAAGACATTTGCACTGAATATATTTCAACTGAGACTCAACTTGCTGATATTTTCACAAAACCCCTCCCAGAAGAAAGATTTTCCAGATTACGTTTGGATTTGGGGGTTATAGAAATTGACTAACCATTTTTCATTTTTTGTTGTTGAAATATTCTTGGATATATACTTTCAACTTCAATTTCTAGGATTCAAACCAGTTTTGGATATTATCCAAAGATTGATTCGAATATGGTATTCAGTACTGGATATTACATAATATAATTAACTTGGTAACTTATTCCACGATCATTTCTATTTCTACCATCTTTCTATCGTTCATAATGGTTTTGTAAAATAAGAAGAGTGAATTATTTTTAAATAAAAAAAAATTTATAATAATAAATAATAATAACTCTCATGCATCCATTCTCATTTAAACGTCCTTATGGTTATGCATGGATGGAGCATGTGAGTGAATTATTTTTATCATTACTCCATTCTCATTTAAAAGTCCTTATGGTTATGCATGGATGGAGTATGGTAACTAAGTATTCTGGTCTCACTTAAAAGTCCGGATGCTTAGACTAATAAGTAACTGCTGATCCCATTTAAAAGTCCTTATGGTTATGCGTGGTTAGTAAGTGCTTATTTTTTTTGTTTTTTTGTGCTTAAATGTCAAATTAATGTTAAAATATCTCTCTTCTTAAACCGATCATCGATCCATTCTCTACAATGTGGAAGTTGTTATCTCGTTATGATATATTATTTTTTGTTCCTACTGTTCCATCGTTTTTTGTCAGTCTTTTGATAATGCCAAAAGGGGGAGAAAAGAACTAGATTTTGATAAGGAAGTAAATATTTTTTGGAATACTTCAACAATATTTGTTTAATGTTGTTAGATAATTTTCCTTAGTTCTTTTATTCATCAGTAATTTTTGTTATCTTCTAAATAGGGAGTGGTCTTGGTTGTAGGGGGAGCATTCAAATAGGGGGAGCTAAACATTTCATGCTCAAACACATGTATTAGCATTTCAAAATCTTTAATATATATGTTTGTCATCATCAAAAGGGGGAGATTGTTTGATGTGATTTTTTGTTTGATGATAACAAAATATATATCAATATATATATGTGTTTGCAGTTTGGACTATATACAGAAAGGAAGAAATATTCATATTGAATAATTATACTATTGCACAGAATTTATATAATTCAACCAGTATTTTTTATTCAATATAATATTTTATTACAACACTTAAACAATACAAAGTTTTCAGCTCTCTCTATATATACATACACCAGTTCATACATTTTACATTTCTCACTACAACACTCAACACTCAGTTTTTCACTCTGTCTGCACATCTGCATCTATCTGCATTATCCAGCTCCACTTCTTGTCCTTTCTCCTGTGTACCTGTATAATTAGCAGCTACAACAGTAATCTGAAAACAAACAAATTTGAATTTGCAAAAATAGAAATTTGTTTGTGTCTCAGATACATGGATTATTGTCATCATCTTTGATTGTGTAATATCTGTGCATATCAGTGTTCTTACAGGTAATCGTGAGTGGCTGCAATACACACGTGTACATTTATACACGTGTGCACTGCCTCGCCAACTCGTGTGCGTTATCAACAAAAGCAATCAATACTTCAATGAATTCAACATGAAGCAGTGCAAACTCCCGAAGACACAACAGTGAAGGAAACTGCATCACAGCAGCATGAAAAAGTGTATACAACATCAAGATACACAAAATATGGAAACTGCACCAATGCAAATCAAAACAGAGAGTATATATATAGTGATGCATAGCAACTGCATAGCAGCTACACAACAAAGCAATGACCAGAACACAAGTACAAGCAAATAAATGCAATTTGAAGTGATATAACAGCAATTACAGGTACTCAACAAGGTGAAGCAGTAGTAAATCAAAGTGTGCAACTCGAGAATGGATACAAGTGACTCAGACCAAATGCAGTGACATACTGCAACAAACAAAGTCTCGACCAAAATCAGTGACTCAATGCAAATACAACAACAAAGCACAATGCACAGAAATCACAAACAAGGTCAAACCCAAGATAGGTTCAACTCAAGGCAACTTGAAGCATACGAGGTCAGACAAATCACTGCAACAACAAACTCTGTGCACATGTGAAGCCAGAAGAATTACACAACTACAAGTACAAGGATGAATACAACATGATGAAGCAGTGGAAACAAACTCAAGTGCAACAGTGAAGTTGAATACATGAACAAGTGTAGCATCTGATACAGTGAAAAAGCCCAAGTCAAGATGGAGCTACAATAAATGCAACTACATGAACAACAGATAAGATGGCCAGAGACGAAGCTCACAGGGGCCAGAGAATCAATGCCGTGTAAAGTCGAAAGCAACAGTGGATGAACAAGACTCAACAGTGCAGAAATCAAGCCGAAGTTAAAAATCAAATTCGTATCTTTAATTAAGTCAGAGAAATCTAATTTGGAAAGAAATCTCTGCATCAAATTTCTCGACTACATATATGGTCAGTGCTAATTCAAATAGGGGCCGAGACAACAAATATAGGAAGAAGTTTTCGAATTAATTAATTCGAAAACAAATATGGACAGCAATAATTCGAAATTAAATCAAGAAAGGAATACTCCAAACCCAGAACAAATTCAGGAAAATAATCAACGACGTGTAGAAATCAAATCTGACAGTGGTTATTAGGGTTTCAACCCTATAAATAAACCCCAAGAAATCATCATAGAACACAGAACAATCGAGTTAAAAAGCAAGCAATCAAACAAGCAACAAAAGAAATTACATACCAAACCATCAACAACTCGATCATCAGAGAGCGAGCGCGAACACGAGCATCAAAAATCAGTCAAAGCCCTAATTTGGATCGCAAGGGAAAGAAGCCCTAATTCAGATCGAATAAACAGAGGGCCGCCATTTTTTTCCAAAAACAAAAGACAAAGGACCGGGTGAAATAAGATAAGAGGGAAGTGACCGCATATTTCGTTTGTTTTGGGTTAGAGTTTTTTTTTTTATATTTAAGGGCAAGATAATTTAAATTGTTTTTAAATTTAGTGCTTGCTCTTATAATTTGTTTTATTTGTCTGTTCTTTTCAAAACAAATCATGGTAAATCATCACCTAGGGTTTAGGTGTTGTCTGATTGTCTAGTTAGAGTTAGTCCAGTTAGCAGGGTTTGCGAGTTTGCAAAACTCTATAGGCGGTAGCAGGGTTTGCAAGTCTGTTAGAGTGTTTGTAAGCGGGAAACTGTTTAATTCTAATAGAAATCTGGGAATGCAGCAGTAGGCATGGGTTGCCGAAGCTGGGCAAATTTTGTGTGTGATTTATTTTTCAGCATATTTATTTCTGCAGTTTGCTTCTGTGTTTAATTCGGAAAAATTTGCTATAACCCTATTCACCCCCCCTCTAGGGTTAATCTAGATCCTACAATGAGAACTTGGCTATGGGTAAAGATGGAGTATACACATTTCGAGCTCAAGGAAGCATCTGTCATAAAATAGGCAATTTGGTACCTACATCTGATAATCGTCCAAGATTTCTACAACTTTATATTTACGATACAGAGAACGAAATTGATAACCGATTGGCTGAAAATAATACTTTGAGTCAAGATATCGTAGAGAAATTACAAAAAACTCTTAGTACACATAATAGATTTGCAGTTGTATTTCGACAACTTGGACAAAAACCAAATATCCAACATTGTAAATTGGTCATAAAAGAACAATCTTCAAATCAAAAACAATATACTCTCCCAACTTCTTCACAAGTTGCTGGAATTTGGGTAGAAGGAGCTGAAAATGAAGAAATCCATGAAAGAGATATTGTAGTTGAGACAAACTATGGACAACTCATAACTGTTCCTGAAATAGTGGGTTATTATGATCCATTGCAATACCCACTTTTATTACCATATGGAAGTTGCGGATGGGATATAAATAGTCAGGATGAAAATGGCAATAAATTTTCATGTCGTGAGTATTATGCTAATATTCTACAGGTATATACAATTTAATATATAACACATTTTATATATTTATATTTTTTATTTCTTAACATTCATCAATATGTAATGTTCTTTTATAGATTCGAGAAAATGATAAATTGCTTTTTCTTCGAGGTGGACGATTGTTTCAATAATACGTGGTTGATAACTATGTTAAGATAGATACCAGCAGGCTAAGATGGTATAGGAGTAATCAAAAAACCATCAGAGCTGAAATGTATCAAGGATTACAAGATGCTTTAAACGCTGGGGAAAATGATGCAAGTGCGTAGTTTGTGAATTTGAAAACCCGCTCTTATATTAAGTACATTTTTATACCTTTACGTAATTAAATTTCATATTTATGAAGTTGTGACTTAATTGAAATCCCAATATTTGGAAGAAAGTTTTGGGTAATAAGTTGTGACTTAATTGAAATCACAATATCCATATGTTTTTGAAATACTGCGCTCACTGTTCGGTTTAGCCGGGAGAGGACCTTTGTGTCATATATCCCATTCCGAATATGTGATATGTCGTTATGGATAGCATTTGAAGACCGGTGTTGAAGACCGGATATTTTTGAAAGCGAAAGGACAACTCGTCGAATGTCTTTGCATCGACTGGTCCCCGGTATAGAGACTCCATATGTGATGGGAAGTCCGAATGTGATTAGTGAATATCCGGATTGCAAGGACTTCTTTGTAAGTGCCTTCGGTTCTGTTCGAGCCCGGAACGGACTTGTATGGATTGTATGTCTGACGTTACAATTTGAGATGTAAAGCTGGTTTTAATCAAATATATTTCTGTTGGTGGCGGAGAATTTATTCTCTTAGCTTAACACCCTTCTCTGAGACGTACGAGCTCAGAGGTTATATAGTTGATGGTTACTAGTGATACATTCCCGAATTGGTAACGTGGCATGCTGAGTGTTGCTGTGAAATGATCGTTGAATGATCATTTGTGATAGGATCATTTGTTTGATCGTCTATCTTGATGATCATTGCTTTGATCATTTGTTGACCCAAAGCACTGCTTTTGTAAAGCGTGGCTTTGTGGACGAGACTTCGTCGGACCTCACACCCCGAAAATGGTCAAAACAGGAAAGATGCAGCAAGGTTATTAGGGGGTAGCGCCCCTTTAGTGTATGTCATTCCTTCTAGATAGAGGTGGTATCATGGTATGGAGCCCAGATACTTAACCTATGTGGTTACTGCAAATTTATTACTTTGTGGTTGTTGGAAATCGGGGATCCTCCGATATAGATCGGTTACGATCGGGGAATGACATATTCGTGTCAGTTGTTACCCAGTTAGGGGTAACCCGGCCTTGTGTTGGCAGAGATCCGGTTAGGTTCTCGGGACGTCATTCCAGAGGCGTTTCCATGTGGCAATGGGAAGTTCCTTGGCCTGACCATTTGTTGGAAATCCAAAGAAACAATACGAGCCTTGTACGGTTTTAGTTGTAGAACCTGCTTCCTCAGGAGGTAGCTATAGTAGGCATAATATAATGGTACCTATGCTGGCTAAGATTTATATTCTACTTTCGAAATGATTTTTTCCTACACTATGCACTAATAATAATATCAAATGTTTCTTTTTAATGCGTATCAAGCATCTTTGACTAATATAAGAAGAAATCTCCTCCAAGTCTGCATTTGCATTGTCTGTGTGGCGGGAGGTCTTATGGTAGTTTCATTTTCAAAAAGCATTGCGAATTTATTTTAAAATTCTCTTGTTGATTGTTTTCAAAGATAAACTGTTTTTGTTGCTCACACCAGTCCCATGACTGATCCAGAGTTTATTGTTTCTTTCCTAAACTATGGGTGCTCATTATTTTCTACACGAGCAGTCTAGAGTTGGGTTTTTCAGATAGTTAGGTTTAGTGAATTATCTGGAGTTAGTTCAGTCTTTGGTTCGCACCAGTCTTGCCTAGCTTGGTGCATTGTTATGGGGAGTTCGAGCTATTGCTGGATTGGTTCTTGGAGATGGAGTTCAGATTTGGAGTTCTTCGTTGAAGACTATCTTAGAGTTATTTGTTCCGCTGCTAGCATTATCTATATTTCTTTTCCGCTGCTATTTTCTTGTATCTCTGATGTATATTGATATTCATTGTATCATTCTGTTGCACCAGATATTGTATCAATGCTGTATATCAATGTATTATTCTTTTATTCCGCTGTAATGTTTACTTAATTGTGTTATAAGCTCCGGCGAATCGGATTTGAACGGTCGAATCTACGACATTCGAGTACGATGTAAAGTATGGATGTCGATTTTCGAGCGGGCAAAATCCGTTTCGTTACATTTGGTATCAGAGCTAAGGTGAAACTTTAGCTCAGGAGTATAACACATTAAGTAACTCATTAGAGATAGGGTGAAGTATCCCTAGAATGAGTATATCCCTAAGATATCCGTTTGACCGCCACAGTAAATTCTCTTACTATCCACTGATAGTGAGTATGAGTGCGAGAAGAGAACGAGATAGGGGATAGGTAAATACGACTATAAATGGTCAATAACCTGCAACAGTGGAAACAACTTTCTTATCAATTTCCTTTGATTCGTTTCCAAATCCTTTTAATTTCTTCGTGATAGCTCCAGAAAGAAGTTTCGGTGTGATGATGGCCCTACGTACCGTTGTAAGAAATTTTTACTTCGTATCTTCATTGGTTTTGATTTTAAATCTTAATGAATATGAATTGGAAATTTGAAACTGAAATTTGAAATAAATTGGAAATTTAAATTGAGTTAAATTGATTAATAGAATATGGAGGATAAATTGAATTGAATCAATAAAACGATATCATTTAAACCCAAATTTGAAATTTTATTATAATTTCTTGTATCTATTGTTGATATTCTGATTTGGTGAGCCAAATGCAGAACAGATATCCAGTTTGATCTGAAAAGATATTTCTATATCTTTCGTCTACCTTCGTTATCTCTCTCTGGCGAATTTCGAGGACGAAATTCTTTTTAAGGAGGGAAGTCTGTAACGATCTTGAATTTTATTAAGTTTAAATTGATAATTAAATTTAATTTTTGAATAAAAATTATGAAATAATGGGTAATTGATATAAAATACTATTTAGATTATGAATTGATTAAGAATTAATTTGAATATACGGAAATAAACAATAAATAAGTAAATACATCAACTAAAAATTTAACAGCATTTTCTCTTAAAATAATGTGTATATGATAATAATAAGAAAAATGTAATTTGAAATTTAATTGAGAGCTTTGATTTATGGATAGAAGTAAATATAAAATGTCTTTGTATACTTGTAAAATAATGAACAAAGGGAATAGTAAAGCAAATAAAAAGTAAACAAAATAAAGTATTCAAGCAAATAAATATGCAAAGTAAAACAATGAAGTCTACTTTCCTGTACATCAGGCAAGTAAAGAAAGTTATGCAAAATCATTTCAGCCTAAATAAAAAAAATACAAAATTTAGTACAAAATAAAGTATCAAAGCATGGGAACAAAGCATAAAACATCTCAGCCGAGACAAAGCTGAAGTAAACAAAAGAATGCAAGTGTAGGCAAGCATAAACAAACTGTACAAACAAATCTTTTAAAAACATAAACAAATAAAACAAAGACAAAATCTCTTCAGTACAAATAAGGTGTGCAGCCGAGTAAAATAGGCAAAAACAAGATAAAAATCTAAGTACAAACAAATAAAATATAAGCATGAAGTACCATTGCATTTAAATGAAAGCATAAACAAAGTCTATTCGAATTGCTTTAACATCCTTTCAGCCTCTTTAGCCTGCAAAAGAAGATATATACATGAGGAATGATGTAAACAAAAACAGAAAAGAATATGCAAGAAGAAAACAAAGAAAAAAATATATCACCTTTGTTGTACAAACAGAAATAAGCACAGCCTGTAAACTTTCTTTTTATATGCATCAATCCATTATCTCATTTCAGTTCGTTTCCATTCCAAAACTGAGAAAAACTAAAGTATATCATCCCAAACTTAAACCAACTTCAATTCAAACTTCAACCTGAAATGAGTGAGAGCTTCAACCTCAAAGCAAATCAACCTGAAAACAAATTATATTCACAAGTTTACAAGCCTGTAGTATAATCTGTAGTTCATGCAAGATCAAGCTTCAACAAGCTTCAGATTTAAAAGTTCAAAATTCAAACCCAAAGTAAAGATTCAAATGCAATTTCCAGTTTTTCAAACACATGAATCTTCACTGTCTCTGCTTCAGAATTTTAAAGGTGAGTAACTTATTCTTTTTAGATACTTTTAAAATATAAAACTATTGCTTATATATATATATATATAGGTATATCTTTGAGTAGCAATTAGTTTTTCCTACTTGAAAATTTGTTGCATTGGCTCTGTGTATCTATGTTGTTCATCTCTTTGCTTAGTTCCAGAGTATCAGATCACCAAGAAAAAAAAATTCATTTCTTCCTCTCTGATAAATGTTAAGCCTTGCTTCCAAAAAAAAATATGTATGTTTTAGTTTGAGTTGCCATTTAAAAATAATTGCATAACATAAAAAAAGGCATATAGAATGAAAGCTCAAGTTTTTACAGTAAAGGACTTTGTTTCTGGAAATTTCCAATATCATAAAACATTGATTCAAGTTTGTAGTTTGAATCCTTACACGAAACGATGATTTTTAAGGCAAATTTGGTGATTTTTAATGGTGAGTTTCATGAGCAGTTTGGAGATGAGCGTGTGAGGCATTTTGATCGAATTCAGGTGATTGATGGAACTGGGGTGGTCGGGGTCGTGCGTGAAGGTGGAGGAGCATACCACGGTGATGGGAAAAATAATGGGAGGTGGTCACGACTTCGGAGGTGATGGCGGCGATAGAAATTAGTTTTTAAACCTAAATTTTCCTGTAGCTAAATTTTTGATCGACGCGATCACGGTGGAGCATCAAGTGATGCGGGGTTTTGGGAAAAGGGGGCATGGTGGGTGACGATGCCGTGGCTGGCGGCGCTGAGCCTCTGATGGCCGAAGGTGCGATCGCGAGGTGTTTTTGTTTAATGGGTTTGAGTTCAAGTTCGAACGAAAGGCCAGATTCGTGATCTCGAGTTTTTGCATCGAAGTGAGCTTTGCTTTCGAGTATAGGGGAGTTTCGCGATGTGTGGGTGGAGGCGAAGTTCGCCAGAGCGGCGGCGGCCGGTTGTACACGTGCACGTACACGGTTATGGGGGTGTCCAGATGATTGTGATTTGGGGAAGAAGCAACGCGACTCGAAGTCGTACACGAGAAAATGAAGCTCGAGCTCGAAGTTGAACTCGAGTTATTTTGGCATGATACCGGGTAAATTTTTAACACTTAAACAAAAATTTGAAATTTATAAGGCTCGGGTAAGTTTGGGGAAAGACTCGAAGTCGTCTTCGGGTAGAACGAGGTTTGGCTCGAAGTAGGGCCCGGGTAGTATAAAAACAGTTTTCAAAATTTTAAAACAAAATTCAAGTTTTAAACAAATTTAACTTATTCTTTTAAATAATTGTTTTATTTAAGTATGGGATCGGTTTAAAGTTTAAAAGTAAATTATTTCAATTAAATTAAGTTTTAATTAAAGATTTAATTAAAAGGGTTAATTTATTAAAGATTTAATTTATGTAATTGAATAAATTAATGTGATTAATTAAAAGATTCTTTAATAATTAAAGGTTAATTAAGTACTGATAAAAAAATTAATTAATTTGTTAAGAGCTAATTTATTAATGATGAATAATTAAAGGATAATTATTTAATTAAATATTAATAAATGATAAAAATTGATTTAATCAAGTGATTAATCAATATTTAATACAAAGCATAATGTGATTAATTCAAAATGGTAATTAATTTGAGATTAATTAATTAAAGGTTAAATTTAATTTAATGAAGTTGATTAAGGAATGATAATTAATCAAGGAAAAATTAATTAGAGTATTAATTAAAGATAATTAATTAAATGGTGAATTAGATAATTAAAGATTAATTGTTTAATAATTAAAGGTTGATAATTAAAGGTTAAGTAATTATTAATGGATAATTAGTAAAAGATTAAAGAATAATTAATCAAAATGATTTGTAAATTATCAATGTTCATTAACCAGGATTTATAATTCATAAGAAATTAATTTGATTTAAATTAATCAGATAATTAACTAATCTTACTTACGAATATTTGGATTCTATTGGATGACTTGATTGTTGATATCCCTGATTTATGATGCTTTGTATATATCCTGATTTATGTTGTGATCTGAAATTTACTTATCTGTGATATATATCTATGAATCCGTGAATGGACGATGAGCGTTATAGTTTATATCGCTTATCAACTATATTTCTGTGTTTTAATCTGTGATGATTGATGATGTTGCACTATTGTGTTAAACCCCTGGACCACACTTATACACACACAAATATGGATTTCACGAGGAAATCGAGTAAGTCACAGATTTTTGAAAATAGTTTTGAATTTGAATTTTTAAATTCAAATAATTTTGAAATGGATTGGGTTTAGAGTGAAAAGATTTTGAAATGGAATTTCAAAGATGAAATTTATTTTGAATAACTTGATAAAGTTTGAAATTTAAATAATTTGATTTAAATTTAAATTCAAAATGTGAAACTGAATTCTATAATTTGAAACTAGGGATTAAAAATGTTATACCAGTTATATATGGGTTGAACTATTTTAAATGTATTGATTTGAGAATTTGAATTTAAATTCAAGGGCTTTAACTCGTGTAAATATAATTGGATTTTTTCTGAAACGAAAACTGTTTGTTTTCAAATAATAAAAGCTTTCACATAAGTAATGAACTTCCAATTTGTGTTAAAAGGATTTCTAGTTTAAAATGAAAATGATTTCCAAGTTATAGAAACGGTTTGAAAGCTATAAGTTAAATCTTTGATTTAAAGATTTAACGAGTTAATCCTATCGAAACGAAATTGTTTTGGAAATCTATGAATTGATCTTTTTGAAATAAATCTTGTTGTTTAAAGATTTGAAATGGTAATTGATTTAAACCATTTGGAAGAAAGTTTTGGGTAATAAGTTGTGACTTAATTGAAATCCCAATATCCATATGTTTTTGAAATACTGCGCTCACTGTTCGGTTTAGCCGGGAGAGGACCTTTGTGTCATATATCCCATTCCGAATATGTGATATGTCGTTATGGATAGCATTTGAAGACCGGTGTTGAAGACCGGATATTTTTGAAAGCGAAAGGACAACTCGTCGAATGTCTTTGCATCGACTGGTCCCCGGTATAGAGACTCCATATGTGATGGGAAGTCCGAACGTGATTAGTGAATATCCGGATTGCAAGGACTTCTTTGTAAGTGCCTTCGGTTCTGTTCGAGCCCGGAATGGACTTGTATGGATTGTATGTCTGACGTTACAATTTGAGATGTAAAGCTGGTTTTAATCAAATATATTTCTGTTGGTGGCGGAGAATTTATTCTCTTAGCTTAACACCCTTCTCTGAGACGTACGAGCTCAGAGGTTATATAGTTGATGGTTACTAGTGATACATTCCCGAATTGGTAACGTGGCATGCTGAGTGTTGCTGTGAAATGATCGTTGAATGATCATTTGTGATAGGATCATTTGTTTGATCGTCTATCTTGATGATCATTGCTTTGATCATTTGTTGACCCAAAGCACTGCTTTTGTAAAGCGTGCCTTTGTGGACGAGACTTCGTCGGACCTCACACCCCGGAAATGGTCAAAACAGGAAAGATGCAGCAAGGTTATTAGGGGGTAGCGCCCCTTTAGTGTATGTCATTCCTTCTGGATAGAGGTGGTATCATGGTATGGAGCCCAGATACTTAACCTATATGGTTACTGCAAATTTATTACTTTGTGGTTGTTGGAAATCGGGGATCCTCGGATATAGATCGGTTACGATCGGGGAATGACATATTCGTGTCAGTTGTTACCCAGTTAGGGGTAACCCGACCTTGTGTTGGCAGAGATCCGGTTAGGTTCTCGGGACGTCATTCCAGAGGCGTTTCCATGTGGCAATGGGAAGTTCCTTGGCCTGACCATTTGTTGGAAATCCAAAGAAACAATACGAGCCTTGTACGGTTTTAGTTGTAGAACCTGCTTCCTCAGGAGGTAGCTATAGTAGGCATAATATAATGGTACTTATGCTGGCTAAGATTTATATTCTACTTTCGAAATGATTTTTTCCTACACTATGCACTAATAATAATATCAAATGTTTCTTTTTAATGCGTATCAAGCATCTTTAACTAACATAAGAAGAAATCTCCTCCAAGTCTGCGTTTGCATTGTGTGTGTGGCGGGAGGTCTTATGGTAGTTTCATTTTCAAAAAGCATTGCGAATTTATTTTAAAATTCTCTTGTTGATTGTTTTAAAAGATAAACTGTTTTTGTTGCTCACACCAGTCACATGACTGATCCAGAGTTTATTGTTTCTTTCCTAAACTCTGAGTGCTCATTATTTTCTACACGAGCAGTCTAGAGTTGGGTTTTTCAGATAGTTAGGTTCAGTGAATTATCTGGAGTTAGTTCAGTCTTTGGTTCGCACCAGTCTTGCCTAGCTTGGTGCATTGTTATGGGGAGTTCGAGCTATTGCTGGATTGGTTCTTGGAGATGGAGTTCAGATTTGGAGTTCTTCGTTGAAGACTATCTTAGAGTTATTTGTTCCGCTGCTAGCATTATCTATATTTCTTTTCTGCTGCTATTTTCTTGTATCTCTGATGTATATTGATATTCATTGTATCATTCTGTTGTACCAGATATTGTATCAATGCTGTATATCAATGTATTATTCTTTTATTCCGCTGTAATGTTTACTTAATTGTGTTATAAGCTCCGGCGAATCGGATTTGAACGGTCGAATCTACGGCATTCGAGTACGATGTAAAGTATGGATGTCGATTTTCGAGCGGGCAAAATCCGTTTCGTTACAGAGAGTATCCAAAACAATTTTCAAATGTAACTATTCAAGGCACAGATTCATACCCAATTTACAGAAGACGCGATACTGGAAAATCTATTCCTATTGATAGAAATGAAAAGTTGATGGTAGATAACAGATGGGTTGTCCCTTACAATCCTTGGTTACTACGCAAATATAACTGTCACATTAATGTAGAGATATGTAGTAGCATAAAAAGCGTTAAATATCTTTACAAATATGTCTACAAAGGTCCAGACCGCGTTTCAATACAAGTTCGACCTGGACCTAACTATGATGAGATTCAACAATTTATAGATGCAAGGTGGATTTCTGCTCCAGAAGCATTATGGAAGATTTTTAGGTTCTCTCTTACCAAGATATATCCATCAGTTGAACGTCTTCAAATACATCTTCCAAATAAACAAAGTGTTATGTTTTCCAATGATCAAACCATCAATGAAGTTTTGGCCGATGAAAGCAACCTACACACAATGCTGACAGAGTTTTTCTATACAAATTCAATTGATGAACAAGCAAGGCAACTTTTATATCATGAATTTCCAGAGCACTATTGTTGGATTAAAAATGAAAAAAAATGGAAAAGAAGAGTATCTAATGTAAGGGTGATTGGTAGAATATACACAATCCTACCTACGGAAGGAGAACGTTTTTTCTTGAGAATACTTTTGAATCATATTAGAGGACCGACTTCTTTTAATGATTTACTTACAAATGACGAAGTTAGAAGTCCAACATTCAAAGAAGCTGCTGAGAAAAGAAGGCTTTTAGAAAACGATGACAGCATTAAAGAATGTTTGTCTGAAGCCTCAAGTATAAAGATGCTAGTTTCTTTAAGAGCATTATTTGTTACTATCTTGGTTTTCTGCAATCCATCAGATGTGCGAAGGTTATGGGATGAGTTTTTCGATCATATGGTAGAAGATTACCGAAATTCAAGTATTACTAACCAAATGCTTCTAACAAATCGTCTTTTGAAAGATTTAGACATGTTACTTCTGCAACACAATAAAAGCACAGCGGATTATGATTTACCAAATATCTCAGGAGCATATGATTGTGATAAAATTTCAGAGCTAATAGAAGAAGAGTTAGCAATTCCTATTTCCAAGGATGATTTACTAGCTATTGAAAAATTAAACGAGGAACAATTGAAGGTCTACAATACAATTATGAATGCAATTGTAAAAAAAGAAAAATGTTTTTTTTTATAGATGGTCCTGGAGGGACGGGAAAAACATATTTATACTGTGCTATTCTGTCAACAGTTAGAAAAGATGGTGGTATTGCAATTGCAACAGCTACATCTGGTATCGCTGCCACTATACTACCTGGTGGAAGAACTGCACATTCAAGATTTAAACTTCCATTACAACCAAAACCGACATCAACATGCTCAATAAGCAAACAGTCAAAATTAGCAAAACTTTTAAAACAATCGACTGTTCTTATGTGGGATGAAGCTACAATGGTACATCGTTATGCTTTTGAGGCATTTGATAGAACTATGAGAGATATAATGGATGTAGATGAACCATTTGGAGGTAAAATCCTTATTATGGGAGGAGATTTTCGACAAGTATTGCCAGTTGTGCCTAAAGCTACAAGAAATGAAGCGATTAATACATGCTTCATTAAATCACTTTTATGGGAAAAATTTAAAATTTTGCATTTAAAAAAAAACATGCGAGCAGCAAATGATATCGCATATTCAAAATTTCTAATTCAAATTGGAGATGGTACCGAACCTTCAACCAACGAAGAAATGATTCAACTACCAACAAATATGGTCATAACATCAAAAAATGATGTTAATCCACTGTTAAAGTTGATAGATACAATTTTTCCCAACTTATCAGAAAATGCATTGGACAAAGACTACGTAGTTAATAGAGCATTAATTACACCACTAAATGAATACGTCGCCAAGCTCAATGAACATGTGCTCAATATATTTCCTGGAAATGAAATCATTTACTATTCATATGATGTTGTAGAAGACGATGCTCGCAACTTATACCAACAAGAATTTCTAAACTCAATCACTCCTGGCGGGCTACCTCCACATTGTTTAAAATTGAAGCTTGGAGCACCTATAATGTTGTTAAGAAATTAGAATCCGAAAATTGGATTATGCAATGGAACGAGGCTTATATGTAAGCAACTCAATAAAAATTGCATTGATGCTGAAATCATCACTGGACATTATGTTGGTACTAGAGTTTTCATTCCAAGAATCCCACTAAAGCCACCTGAAAATTTGAATTTACCATTTGCGTTAATAAGGAAACAATTTCCAATTCGTTTGTGTTTTGCCTTCACTATAAATAAGGCACAAGGGCAAACGATAAAAAATACCGGTATTTTTCTACCTGAGCATGTATTTGGTCATGGACAACTGTATGTGGCACTTTCACGAGGAGTTTCAAGCGCTAATACCAAAGTGTTGGTAGAAAAGGGACATGTTGTTGGACGAAACAGAACTTTCACTAAAAATGTTGCCTACAAAGAAGTTTTACTGACTGGTTAGGAATAAAGGTACTTAATTTGATCTTCATCTACATACATCATCAAAATTTCAAGGTACATCCTCACTGTATTTACCTCTTCTTTTATGCTACCTACAGGTGAATCTATAGTATATGGAATAGAGAAATTTCATTTAAACATTTCCACAGCTTCTAGAATTTTCTGTGCCTTTTGAATCTGTAGTACATGCAATGGAGAAGTTGTGGACATGTCATCAACTTTCCTTTCTGATTACAGTAAAAGGTTCATTCATGATTATAGTAAAACGTTTTATCTTCATTGTTTTAGATACTCTTATGGGGACCTTATTGAATTTTATCATTAATTGCTTCTTATATTAAATCCTCTAAACATGTGTTTCCAAAAAAATTTAATAGAAATAATATATTTTAAGCAATTACTGTATTAACTTCATTAATAGCAACCAATTGTTGAGTTGCCTAGCAGAATTTTAAAATAGTGAAAAACCCCTTAAATGCTGAGTTGCCCCCGTCGCTAAAAAAATCCAAAATAACTCTCCCACGCGGTGGCACCACTTGATGCCTTTAAGGCACCATGCAAAGCCAATTCAAATTTTACTTGCCATCATTTTTTTTCAATGTTACCATTTCACATGAGTTTATTGTCACATATTTTACTCAACTTGGTTTGTATGCCATGTCTGATGGGCAACAATAGCAGCATATTTATTTAATAGACCTGTGCCTTTTTATACTGTTAAAACTGTTTGGTAATTTTCTCCATGAAAAGTAGATGTCTAAAATGAAAATAAATAGGGAAGAAGTCTTAGTATTAAAAAAAATTACATATGCTATCTCAACATGAACATTAATACGTGGATTGTAGCAACCTGTAAAAATTAATTGCTTTTAAATGTTCTTTTGTGCATTTTCAAAGTTTGGCAAAAGAAATAAAATTTTGACTTTGAAACTGAATTACAAGTAATGTCTACGTTTTTCCAATGATTATCCATGTTATACTAAATCTGTATGTTGGAAATTTAAAATTCTCCAATGATTATCTGTGTTGTAACCTTTGTCTGTTTCATGTTTTATCACACTGTTATGGACGCCTTTTTTACTGTAGGAGGTCATTATCAAGTCTATATGTACCCTTGATATGTTCCACACTTCATCTTTTAAGCTCTCATCATATACCTCAAAAAACCGACCCTTAAAAGCAGGTAATACCCTTTCAGGCAACACAATACAATCTTATGAGCACATAGTTGTACTGTAAATTTTGTATTGAATGTTATTTAGAAGTAGTTATAATTTCAATTTGGGAGCAAGTTAATGTGAAAATGTCAAAGTTTTTTGAATCGTGCACACTAAAACAACTGTATCTGCAAGTTTTTAGGTTCATGTTTGATATTTTGTGGGGTCTAGGTAGCTCAAGTGTGTTAATATTGGGAGTGAGTAGGAATTACTTTATAAGCAAATTAATTTTTGAATTATTTTTTGGTACAAGGTGCTTACATGCATTCAGAATTTTTCTTACTATTGTATTTTAGTTTAAAGTGATCTCATGGATACTGTGTTACAAACTTACTGCGTTTTCCATTACAAGTGTGTAAAGTGAAAATAAGTTCCCACCTGAATTCGATGGATAATGCTGTATCTCTAAATTATAAAAAAAAACCTTATGTGGGATAATTAAATCCATTTAACACTGTTTTTAAGCATAGTATATGGAATTTGAAATAAACTGTAGCCAAAAATGGTAGCCGTGCATTGTTGTACACCATTAATATTAATGATTTAAAGCTTACCATTATTCAATCATGAAGTGATTTCCGCATAGCGTTGCTCACCACCATATTATTTAGATTATTGTTTTCTAAAACTTCTTGAATAACTATTTCAGGTTGATCACATTCCCCGACAACCGTGGTTGCATCTACATAGGCAGGTCCAACATTCTAAATGTTTAGTCAGCAGTTGCAATTAAGAGGTGAAGTTAGGGAGGATGTTGATTGGTGGTTTGAAGGCTATGAAGGTACAGTTGAAGTTTCGATATGTTTGTGAAGTGTAGGAAGGGTGTGAAGCAGTGTTTACAACAGAGGGTATGATGTGGTTAGCTTGGCTTTGGATGTATGCATGCAATGTTGACAGGGGAGGGGTAGTGTTCTAAGGCAAAATAGTCGGATGTTTTGGGGAATGCAAGTTGTATGCGATGCAGTAGTTTGATGGTGGTGCTAGAGGGGTGGAGTGCAGGCAGGGTGGGGATTGCACTGATATGTGCACTTACACTATTGAATGGTTAAGGCAATGTTGTTGACAGGCAGCAAGTAGTGGTTGTCCGTGCAGATATGAATAAAGCAGAGATGAATTAATGGTTGTTGAAGCAACAGTGTGCAGATATGTGGAGAAATGTTTAACGAAGAGGCAAAATGACTGTGAATGTTGATGGCTATTGGTTTTGATGAACTATATATGCAAGTGTGGCAGTGAGTTTATTTATATGTAGTGAGTAGAGGGATGGTTCGGTGGATGTATGAAATTGTGATGAAATGTTTTGAGGTGTACATAGTGAAGGCAGGCTGAAATATAACAGTAAGGGTGATTATTACGGTCAGGGCGGTAAGGAGGAGGTATGGTGATGGCAGAAACAGTGTGCACTGATGCAGTGCAGTGAAGAGATGGTGGACATGTTTGGTTGTTGTATGAGTATGTATGTCACGACCCGACTTTCTACTCCCAGAAAATCGCATCATGAATTAAGAAAGAAAGGGATAGAAGAAGAAAAGAAAGAATAGAAAGAAGAAACAACACAAGAATCTCAACAGCGGAACGAATAAATTATATTAATAACATAAGTATTACATAGTTTACAACCATTATCAGAGTACACAGATATACAACACATATACTAGACAGTTATAAGCACATGTCTAGTATTTACAACTCAATACAATCAAGTCACAGAGAACACACAGCGGAACTATATATCTAAAACGCAGAAGCCTCCTGTTCCATTGCTCCTCCAGAATTCGTCAAGCCAATCTAAAATCCTAACCTGAATCACCCTTGACTACTCATAAAAATTTGAGTACTCAAGAGTTTATGAAAAACAAAAATAAACTCCGGGTCAGAAATGGGTCTGGTGTGAGTAACAGGTTAAAGTTGCTTAACTTTCAAAAACCTTTTGAAAAGAAAGGTATCACGTAAGACTTCCCACACATAAACATGGAAAATTTTTTACCTTACGCTAACCAAAACATTTGATAGGAAATCCGATGATATTATAATAGTGTCTAGGGTTTTCAAATAAATAAGAAATAGCCGAAATTGTTACATTATTAAATTCCAGCTACTAGCCACAAAAGTGGGTAATACAATCAAAACCGTTGGCACTTATTGGATTTTGGATTCCATACAATGGCAGGGCTACTGGGGTACCGCCCGTCACAGTACGTGGCCTAGATCACCGTACCGAGGAGTACTCCCACTACCCTACAACACAAGGCCGGACACATTCCTTACTGAATAGTTTCGAACAAGACAACCCCGACGGTTAGAGCTCAAAAGACCGTCCACACAGCCGAAATAAAAGGGACCTCTAGACAGGGGTAAATCTCGCTCTCCAGTGGGTGCGACCCACGAAGCCTTGCTACACCTCCCCTATTTTAGCCATTCCCGGTTGATGAGGCTTGAGGCTACGATTACCTTTATAGGACATATCATCTTAGAATGCTCATCGTCCGCCTGACGATGTTTTGAAAGCATTCAATCCATACAAGTTCGTTCCGGGTTCGAACGAAACCCAAAGCATTATCTCGTTACACTCATTTTGGAATCACCCTCAGAGTTAACGACGATAACCCTTGCACTCTGATTCACCATCTCGAATCTGTAAGTACTATTCCGTCAAACTCATTACGGAAACACCCACAGAGTTATACTGACGTATAGCCCTTACACCTCGAGTCTTCACTCGCTCCACTTGGATTCACGACCTAACGTTATTTGGAATCGATGTGGTTTTCGGATATCCAAATATGGAAACCCGATCCCGGTCTCATCGAAATCCAAAGCGTGTCTTTTAGGTCCAAGTTGTTTTAAAGGTTTTAAAACAATTCAATTCAGTATCTATATACACACAGATAGATAATTCATAAATCATAACTGATAATCAACATTATCACATAACAGGTAACCCACATTATCCACATCAAATAGATATTCCTTATATCACCATCATAATAGATAACCTATGTTATCATCACAATACAATCAAGCATCCATACCACACAATATCATTTATCTCATTACTGAGATCACAAAGCATCCCAGACAATCAATGTCATCCATTCATCCATAAGCAATGATTTACTCATCACCATATAATTAATTTAAATGAATTAAATTAACTATCTCTATCTCTAATTAATTTAAAATGAATTAAATTAATTACTTAATCCATAGTTAATTTAAAATAAAATAAATTAATTACTTCACCAATATCTCTAGCTTACTCAAACATTTAATTGATTACTATCGGTTAATGATTCATCAGTAATTATATTAATTAATCACCTTTGATTAATTATCCTTAATTACAGTCATGTAATTATCCTTAATTAATTTCACAAATTAATTATCCACAAACAAACAGTAATTAATCTTTAATTACTCCAATTAATTAATTAATCATAATTAATTACATTTATCCTTAATTAATTATGTTAATTAATTCCCTTTAATTACTTATCATTGATTAATTAATCTTAATTAATCAACTTCAATTACTTCATTAATTAAAATAATTAATGATTCCCTTTTCTTAATTACCTTAAGTAATTAATTAACTTAATTACCATATTAAACAAATTAATTATCCTTAATTAATCTCTTAATTAATCCCTTGATTAATTAATAAGTAATTTAAACCAAATTACTTCACCCTTAAACATCTCCACTTAATTACAACCATGTAATTATTAATTAATTACTTAACTAAGTAAATACCCAAATCATTAATTACATAAAGTAATTATTTATAAAACCCAAATGTTTAAAATTAACAAACTTAATTAATTAAATTAAACAATCCCATTAAACTAAATTAATTACACTTAGTAATTAATTTCTTTATTACTTTATTAAGTAATTATACTCAAATCATTTACAATTGATTATTATTAAATTAATTAATCTAATTAATTATTAAAAATTAATCACATTAATTAATTATTTAAATAATCCTGGTTAATGGCCATCATTAACCTTTCTCTAATTATTTTATAAAGTAATTAACTTAAATTAATTACCATTAAATTATCTTTAATCATCCATTAATTAAAGTCTAATTATTTAATTAATTAACCTTGATTAAAGCTTAATTACTTAATTAATAATTCTTTAATTAAATAATCTAATTTATGATCTTAATTACAAATTGATTAACCATTAATCAATATTTATTTTTCCCTAATCAATTAATTAATTAAATTAATTATTCCTAAATTACCTTATTACTTAAATTAATTTCAAAACATTAATTCTTAACTTAATTTTAAGTTAAAGCATTCCTTAATTATGTTTTAAAAACAAATTTATTTTAAACAAGGTACTTTTGAACTTGCTTTCAAATTCCATTTCAATACAAGATTTAAAATGAATAAACTTAAACCTAATCAAAGTTTAAACAAATTTTAAGACTTTTAAAATTTGCAAGACAAACAAGAGTTTGTCTTAGAAATGAATTTTAAATCTAAATTCATTTTAAAATTCAATACTTCAATTTATATTTAGTTTAAATCTTTCAAATTTAAACCTTCCTTAAATTTCAAAACTGAAATTCATTGTTAAAATTCCAGATTTTAAATTAAATTTCAAATCCTGCTCATATTTTTAAAAACTTCATTTTTATAAATTTAAGACTAGTCAACCACTTTTAAAAGAAGCTAACAATTCGAGTTTAAACTTTATTACTTTCATTTTTATTTGTTTATTTAAAACCGAGATTTTGAATTTAAACCTAGATTCTAAAATTTAAACTTAAATTTAAAACGAGGTTTAAAATTTTCTTAACATTCAAAAGTTTCAGATTTTACAAATTTTAAAACTCCCATGCTGCAGGTTTTATCAAACCTGTAAATAGTGAAATACCCGAGAGCACTCAAATTTACTTCGAGTAAAAACCCATTTTCCCCGAGCCTATTGCTTAACAACTTCGAGTCAAACAACTATTTACCCGAGAACCTTCTCTACTAATCCAAACATCATCAAACACTTCCTTAACCATGCAAATTTCTTCACCGTGCATATGCACGGTGACTCCGGTCTTCATTGATCGTTAGTGTTGATCGCAACACACCAGAAACGAACCTAGCAACCCACCACCATCATCAATTCGAGCTAACATCGCCAGAAATCGAAGATGAAACCCAATATCAAAACCTGGAAATAAAACCAAGTCCCCCTTCAAAACCTGTCAACGGCCAATCCTCGCCGCACCGACCACCTGAGGTCCACCCACCCCGGCCTCGAACCCATCTACACACCAACTTCCCATTTCCCAAAAATCATAGCACTCGATCAACAATCCAGATCAAATGACCCATTTCATTAAACCCATCAAAACTAGGGTTCCAAATGAATTATCACTGCCGCAACCTCTTTGATAAATTTTGTCACCATTAAAGATTTTTCTAAGCATCACCTAACACTTATCCACTAACCAGAAGAATCCCAAGCTCCCTCAATCCAATGATGAACAGAAAATGTTTAAATTCCATTTTTAGTTCAACCTCTGCCTGGATCTTTAACTTTATTCTAAAAATCTCAGTTCTTGATTTAAAAATCAAGTTTTTGTTAATGCTTTATACTTATGAAACTGTATTACAAGATTAACATATTTTAATTTTGGTTAAAAATTATCAGTTACTGATGTTCTTTGTGTTTTCAGAGACAAAACTTATATGTATATTATTATTTTTACTTACTTAAATTTCAAGTATTGACTTAAAAAAAACAAACAGCATTGCTTTAAAATTTCATTTTTGTCAGATACTTAATTAATAATAAAGATGGGATTCAAAGTGCTTCTATAAAAAATAAAAAATAAAAAAAACAGAACAGAACAATGATTTACAGCATGCACCCAAAAATGTACCACAACAGACCTTAAACAAAACTCATTTATATCAAACAAACTAGCATGCAACCTAAGTAAGAATTTTAAAAATTTAAAAGTTACTCACCTTCTTTTTTTTTTTAAATGCAGAGCTTTAAATCTGGATGAATAAACTGGAACTTGCAAAATGCTTGAACTCGAAGCTTTTAAAAACAGAAATGCTTTATTCCCTTGAATTGCTTTGAAAACTTTGCAAAAATGGGTTGAAGCCTTGAAAACAGGGAGGGTGTTGATGCTTGAAAAAAACTATACATTGAGCTTGCTTTTTGTTAAATTGATGCAGGTTGAAATTTTAATCTCTGCTGATAGTTTGATATTTCAGGTTGCTTTTGAAACTTGCATCTTGGTTACAAGCTTAGAAATTGTTTGGAAACTTGTTGACAGGTCTGATCTTTGCTTTGAGAAAATGAATTTACAAGTTTACCTTTCTAAAAATGAATTAATTACAGGGATTGTGCTGGGAAATGAATTATAGAGGTTTGCTTTTTGATTTGAGGTACATGTTTTTTTTGAGCTTGAAGGGTGTTTACAAGATTTTGATCTGAGTTTTTTTTGATTTATTTTGAGGGAGGGTTTTCAGATTTTGAATAGGTGTTTGAAGCTCTCTTTTGATTAAGGAAGAATGAAAATGAAATATGAAAGATGCAAACTTAAACAAATGAATTTTCAGTTTTTAAGAAAAGAAAAATAAAACTAAATTTTTACACTTGTCAAACATTAGAACACTTGTTAAATTTACTCTTTAAAAATGCAACACATGTTTTTTTTTGTTAAAGCTAATTAGTATTTAATACAAATTAATGCATGTATTTTAGCTTAAATTAAGTTGTTAATTTAAATTTTGAATATGTGTATAAATTTATAAATGAAAACAAACCATGTTTACAAATAAACTTATACAAATAAAAATTAAAATCATTTTACAAGAGATTATATTTTTATTAAATAAATATCTATTTTATTAAGTCATGAAATCATTTGTTGAATATATTCTAAATTTAAAACTTAATCCAATTTAATTTAAAACATTTAATATTTTTCTTTTAAATTTTAAAATCATATTTTTATTTATGAAATAATCTTTGAAAACTCAATACTAGTTTGTATTAAAATTTCCAAATTAAAAATGTATATATTAGAATTTTAAAACATGATTTAATTATTAAATTTAAACCAAATCATTTATTAAATTTTGAAAAGCTTATATATTAAATAAAACAAATTTTCCAAAATTACTACAAATAATAAAACTTAGAAAATATGCTTTACTATAAAATTAAAACAAATGCTAATCTATTTAAAATATAAACTATATATTTATATTGTGGATGGAAATCAATTTATTATTTAAAAGATAAAATAACCAATTTAAATATTTATTGAACAAGATTATTAAATTTATTTTGAATAATTATCATCAGAATATCAATATCAATTTAATTTTAACTACAGATTATTAAATTGATATTGTTAAAAATTCCGGGATGTTACAATCCTTCCCCCTTAAAAGAATTTTGTCCTCGAAATTTAAAACAAAGGTAATTTAATAATCTCATTAAATTTTAATTTTTAAACACAAGCATATATCAAACATGTGCTAACAACCAAAAACAACCAATCAAACAAATCTAATTATCCAGACAAATTCTGGATAAAATTTCATCGAGTTTCCCCCAGTATATATATACACACCGGGATACTGGCTCTAGAGAATCCAAACAAACAATATTATGAAGCTACAAAGCTCCTATACAACTATATCTATAACACTAGCTAAGATATCAGACTACAGACGAGTCTGACTCAACAACCAAAACTCCAAAACTGCTGGTTTCGCAACCAGAGATAGATCATACACATACTCCCTCAGAGATACGTGAAACTCATCGAATCTCAGTTATCCAAACTGGCAATTCAATCCTGTAGATCAATCACTTACTCTCCTAGATCACAGAAAAGATCCAAAATAATACAGAGCTAGCTTCTCAAACTTATCCAAACCTATAGCTCACTTTTGATCAGAGAAACTTATCCAAAATTAAATTTCCAACTTCAGAGTCCAAATCCCTCCGACTCTTATCACAAAATTCTCTTCAGACAATCTTGGACTGAACACAAACTTACTGATCAGCTCAACCCTTGCTGATACTTCTAGAAACAAACTAGACCAATCAACACAACAAAATGATCTCCTCAAGATCAACAAAAACCAAACTCAAACTCAACTCCTAAACATCAGAAGACAACAACTCACTTCTCCTGTCCAGGGAAAAGAAAATAGATACACTTCCCAACTGCTTCCGCTGCTCAACTCTGATCCAACATAGAAGAGAATGATGAAGAAGAACGCAAGCACAAACTGGACAACATACCCAGAGATATGGTTCAACAAATCCATAAGAATCATTCAGAAGTTTCTCCTAAACTCCGAGCTGCTACACCAAATCAATCTCCTTAAAACCATTCTACTATTAAGCTGAACCACCGGTACCACTCCTGGAATTCCAGTCGATAAGAAAACTCAACTTCCAGATACGGACAAAACTCTGACTTCCTGAAGACATCCAGAAAACTTAGATAACCCAAGAGAACACTCAAACAATCGCAAGTCACTTTTGCGATCCACCAAACTAAATCCAAGGAAAACTGTTCTTCCTTTACCAAACAGAACAGCTTACTCTTCACTAGCCAACCCTTCGAAGAAACGGGTCCACTTAGCTGCTTCTGAACTCCACTCCAGAAAAACTGTTAAGCCAGAAGATCTCTTGCCAACACCGATAACACTCCAAACTGCACT
The DNA here is from genome assembly GCA_030765085.1 of Allium cepa. NCBI lineage: Eukaryota > Viridiplantae > Streptophyta > Magnoliopsida > Asparagales > Amaryllidaceae > Allium > Allium cepa. Next base: position 70,421,633 of record CM060935.1, read on the forward strand.
GCTGCCACAGATGCCAAAGATTTCGAAGACAAAGCTCTCCGAGAAACTCGGACTTCAAAGCAATAGAAACTCAAGCTGACCACAGCCACAACACTGAAGCAGACTCACCTCTTAACTTGTTCCAAAGAAAACATTTTCGAGAACATCCATAGTCACTACATCTCATCACGCAGCTACTACTCCCTGTGGTATCAAAATACCATCACTTGCTTCTTCTAAATCAACAGATCCAAATTCTACTCATCCAACTTCATAAATAGACTCCGAACCTTAACAGGTTTCCTTCAGAGATCAATGAAGTCTTTCATCACTACAAAACTCTCTCGAGACAGTATTAGGTCTACAGTCTCGACAAATACACTTTCAACTTCAAACATTCAAACTCCAACCAATGGTAGTCGTGTTATACACACCACTACCCCATCTACCTTTATAACTTATATTGGAAAACCTAAACAGGTAACCCAACAAAAAGGTAGAAATATATATATATATATATATATATATATATATAATTACAAATACGCTCTCTCAAGAAAGACACTACTACAGAGCCTAGGTATTCTCTCAACCTAATGCTCTGATACCAACTGTCACGACCCGACTTTCTACTCCCAGAAAATCGCATCATGAATTAAGAAAGAAAGGGATAGAAGAAGAAAAGAAAGAAGAGAAAGAAGAAACAACACAAGAATCTCAACAGCGGAACGAATAAATTATATTAATAACATAAGTATTACATAGTTTACAACCATTATCAGAGTACACAGATATACAACACATATACTAGACAGTTATAAGCACATGTCTAGTATTTACAACTCAATACAATCAAGTCACAGAGAACACACAGCGGAACTATATATCTAAAACGCAGAAGCCTCCTGCTCCATTGCTCCTCCAGAATTCGTCAAGCCAATCTAAAATCCTAACCTGAATCACCCTTGACTACTCATAAAAATTTGAGTAGCGAAGAGTTTATGAAAAACAAAAATAAACTCCGGGTCAGACATGGGTCTGGTGTGAGTAACAGGTTAAAGTTGCTTAACTTTCAAAAACCTTTTGAAAAGAAAGGTATCACGTAAGACTTCCCACACATAAACATGGAAAAGTTTTTACCTTACGCTAACCAAAACATTTGATAGGAAATCCGATGATATTATAATAGTGTCTAGGGTTTTCAAATAAATAAGAAATAGCCGAAATTGTTACATTATTAAATTCCAGCTACTAGCCACAAAAGTGGGTAATACAATCAAAACCGTTGGCACTTATTGGATTTTGGATTCCATACAATTTCAGGGCTACTGGGGTACCGCCCGTCACAGTATGTGGCCTAGATCACCGTACCGAGGAGTACTCGCACTCCCCTGCAACACAAGGCCGGACCTATTCCTTACTGAATAGTTCCGAACAAGACAACCCCGACGGTTAGAGCTCAAAAGACCGTCCACACAGCCGAAATAAAAGGGACCTCTAGACAGGGGTAAATCTCGCTCTCCAGTGGGTGTGACCCACGAAGCCTTGCTACACCTCCCCTATTTTAGCCATTCCCGGTTGATGAGGCTTGAGGCTACGATTACCTTTATAGGACATATCATCTTAGAATGCTCATCGTCCGCCTGACGATGTTCTGAAAGCATTCAATCCATACAAGTTCGTTCCGGGTTCGAACGAAACCGAAGGCATTATCTCGTTACACTCATTTTGGAATCACCCTCAGAGTTAACGATGATAACCCTTGCACTCTGATTCACCATCTCGAATCTATAAGTACTATTCCGTCAAACTCATTACAGAATCACCCACAGAGTTATACTGACGTATAGCCCTTACACCTCGAGTCTTCACTCGCTCCACTTGGATTCACGACCTAACGTTATTTGGAATCGATGTGGTTTTCGGATATCCAAATATGGAAACCCGATCCCGGTCTCATCGAAATCCAAAGCGTGTCTTTTAGGTCCAAGTTATTTTAAAGGTTTTAAAACAATTCAATTCAGTATCTATATACACACAGATAGATAATTCATAAATCATAACTGATAATCAACATTATCACATAACAGTTAACCCACATTATCCACATCAAATAGATATTCCATATATCACCATCATAATAGATAACCTATGTTATCATCACAGTACAATCAAGCATCCATACCACACAATATCATTTATCTCATTACTGAGATCACAAAGCATCCCAGACTACCAATGTCATCCATTCATCCATAAGCAATGATTTACTCATCACCATATAATTAATTTAAAATGAATTAAATTAACTATCTCTATCTCTAATTAATTTAAAATGAATTAAATTAATTACTTAATCCGTAGTTAATTTAAAATAAATTAAATTAATTACTTCACCAATATCTCTTGCTTACTCAAACATTTAATTGATTACTATCAGTTAATGATTCATCAGTAATTATCTTAATTAATCACCTTTGATTAATTATCCTTAATTACATTCATGTAATTATCCTTAATTAATTTCACAAATTAATTATCCACAAACAAACAGTAATTAATCTTTAATTACTCCAATTAATTAATTAATCATAATTAATTACATTTATCCTTAATTAATTATGTTAATTAATTCCCTTTAATTACTTATCATTGATTAATTAATCTTAATTAATCAACTTTAATTACGTCATTAATTAAAATAATTAATGATTCCCTTTTCTTAATTACCTTAAGTAATTAATTAACTTAATTACCATATTAAACAAATTAATTATCCTTAATTAATCTCTTAATTAATCCCTTGATGAATTAATAAGTAATTTAAACCAAATTACTTCACCCTTAAACATCTCCACTTAATTACAACCATGTAATTATTAATTAATTACTTAACTAAGTAAATACCCAAATCATTAATTACATAAAGTAATTATTTATAAAACCCAAATGTTTAAAATTAATTAAACTTAATTAATTAAATTAAACAATCCCATTAAACTAAATTAATTACATTTAGTAATAAATTTCTTAATTACTTTATTAAGTAATTATACTCAAATCATTTACAATTGATTATTATTAAATTAATTAATCTAATTAATTATTAAAAATTAATCACATTAATTAATTATTTAAATAATCCTGTTTAATGGCCATCATTAACCTTTCTCTAATTATTTTATAAAGTAATTAACTTAAATTAATTACCATTAAATTATCTTTAATCATCCATTAATTAAAGTCTAATTATTTAATTAATTAACCTTGATTAAAGCTTAATTACTTAATTAATAATTCTTTAATTAAATAATCTAATTTATGATCTTAATTACAAATTGATTAACCATTAATCAATATTTATTTTTCCCTAATCAATTAATTAATTAAATTAATTATTCCTAAATTACCTTATTACTTAAATTAATTTCAAAACATTAATTCTTAACTTAGTTTCAAGTTAAAGCATTCCTTAATTATGTTTTAAAAACAAATTTATTATAAACAAGGTAGTTTTGAACTTGCTTTCAAATTCCATTTCAAATACAAGATTTAAAATGAATAAACTTAAACCTAATCAAAGTTTAAACAAATTTTAAAACTTATAAAATTTGCAAGACAAACATGAGTTTGTCTTAGAAATGAATTTGAAATCTAAATTCATTTTAAAATTCAATACTTCAATTTATATTTAGTTTAAATCTTTCAAATTTAAATCTTCCTTAAATTTCAAAACTGAAATTCATTTTTAGAATTCCAGATTTTAAATTAAATTTCAAATCCTGCTCATATTTTTAAAAACTTCATTTTTATAAATTTAAGATTACTCAACCACTTTTAAAAGAAGCTAACAATTCAAGTTTAAACTTTATTACTTTCATTTTTATTTGTTTATTTAAAACTGAGATTTTGAATTTAAACCTAGATTCTAAAATTTAAACTTAAATTTAAAACCAGGTTTAAAATTTTCTTAACATTCAAAAGTTTCAGATTTTACAAATTTTAAAACTCAGATGTTACAGGTTTTATCAAACCTGTAAATAGTGAAATACCCGAGAGCACTCAAATTTACTTCGAGTAAAAGCCCATTTTCCCCGAGCCTATTGCTTAACAACTTCGAGTCAAACAACTATTTACCCGAGAACCTTCTCTACTAATCCAAACATCATCAAACACTTCCTTAACCATGCAAATTTCTTCACCGTGCATATGCACGGTGACTCCGGACTTCATTGATCGTTAGTGTTGATTGCAACACACCAGAAACAAACCTAGCAACCCACCACCACCATCAATTCGAGCTACCATCACCAGAAATCGAAGATGAAACCCAATATCAAAACCTGGAAATAAAACCAAGTCCCCCTTCAAAACCTGTCAACGGCCAATCCTCGCCGCACCGACCACCTGAGGTCCACCCACCCCGGCCTCGAACCCATATACACACCAACTTCCCATTTCCCAAAAATCATAGCACTCGATCAACAATCCAGATCAAATGACCCATTTCATTAAACCCATCAAAACTAGGGTTCCAAATGAATTATCACTGCCACAACCTCTCTGATAAATTTTGTCACTATTAAAGATTTTTCTAAGCATCACCTAACACTTATCCACTAACCAGAAGAATCCCAAGCTCCCTCAATCCAAAGATCATCAGAAAATGTTTAAATTCCATTTTTAGTTCAACCTCTGCCTGGATCTTTAACTTTATTCTAAAAATCGCAATTCTTGATTTAAAAATCAAGTTTTTGTTAATGCTTTATACTTATGAAACTGTATTACAAGATTAACATATTTTAATTTTGGTTAAAAATTATCAGTTACTGATGTTCTTTGTGTTTTCAGAGACAAACACTTATATATATATATATATATATTACTTACTTAAATTTCAAGTATTGTCTTAAAAAAACAAACAACATTGCTTTAAAATTTCATTTTTGTCAGATACTTAATTAATAATAAAGATTGGATTCAAAGTGCTTCTATAAAAAAAAAAAAAAACAGAACAGAACAATGATTTACAGCATGCACCCAAAAATGTACCACAACAGACCTTAAACAAAACTCATTTATATCAAACAAAATATCATGCAACCTAAGTAAGAATTTTAAAATTTTAAAAGTTACTCACCTTCTTTTTTTTTAAATGCAGAGCTTTAAATCTGGATGAATAAACTGGAACTTGCAAAATGCTTGAACTTGAAGCTTTTAAAAGCAGAAATGCTTTATTCCCTTGAATTGCTTTGAAAACTTTGCAAAACTGGGTTGAAGCCTTGAAAACAGGGAGGGTGTTGATGCTTGAAAAAAACTATACTTTGAGCTTGCTTTTTGTTAAATTGATGCAGGTTGAAATTTTAATCTCTGCTGATAGTTTGATATTTCAGGTTGCTTTTGAAACTTGCATCTTGGTTACAAGCTTAGAAATTGTTTGGAAACTTGTTGGCAGGTCTGATCTTTGCTTTGAGAAAATGAATTTACAAGTTTGTCTTTCTAAAAATGAATTAATTACAGGTATTGTGCTGGGAAATGAATTACAGAGGTTTGCTTTTTGATTTGAGGTACAGGTTTTTGTTTTGAGCTTGAAGGGTGTTTACAAGATTTTGATCTGAGTTTTTTTTTAATTTATTTTGAGGGAGGGTTTTCAGATTTTGAATAGGTGTTTGAAGCCCTCATTTGATTAAGGAAGAATGAAAATGAAATATGAAAGATGAAAACTTAAGCAAATGAATTTTCAGTTTTTAAGAAAAGAAAACTAAATTTTTGCACTTGTCAAACATTAGAACACTTGTTAAATTTACTCTTTAAAAATGCAACATGTTATTTTTTTGTTAAAGGCAATTAGTATTTAATACAAATTAATGCATGTATTTTAGCTTAAATTAAGTTGTTATTTTAAATTTTGAATATGTGTATAAATTTATAAATGAAAACAAACCATGTTTACAAATAAACTTATACAAATAAAAATTAAAATCATTTTACAAGAGATTATATTTTATTAAATAAATATCTATTTTATTAAGTCATGAAATCATTTGTTGAATATATTCTAAATTTAAAACTTAATCCAATTTAATTTAAAACATTTAATATTTTTCTTTTAAATTTTAGAATCATATTTTTATTTATGAAATAGTCTTTGAAAACTCAATACTAGTTTGTATTAAAATTTCCAAATTAAAAATGTATATATTAGAATTTTAAAACATGATTTAATTATTAAATTTAAACCAAATGATTTATTAAATTTTGAAAAGCTTATATATTAAATAAAACAAATTTTCCAAAATTACTACAAATAATAAAACTTAGAAAATATGCTTTACTATAAAATTAAAACAAATGCTAATCTATTTAAAATATAAACTATATATTTATATTGTAGATGGAAATCAATTTATTATTTAAAAGATAAAATAACCAATTTAAATATTTATTGAAGAAGATTATTAAATTTATTTTGAATAATTATCATCAGAATATCAATATCAATTTAATTTTAACTACAGATTATTAAATTGATATTGTTAAAAATTCCGGGATGTTACAATGTATGTTTGGTTGGTTTGTGGTTATGGAAGTTTGTATGTGCAGGGGTTGGTTTGTATTTTGGAAGTTTGATATTGCAGCTGGTGTGTATAAAAAATGTATTGATATATGTAACTTTTAGTAACTTCATTTTTACTGTATTTTGACTGTAGTAATATTTTTCCTTTGTGATATTGTTAGATACGAAGCACTGTGTTGGTGTTTCCTTTGTATAAATAATGTACTGGGACGTTGTACTATTGATGCTTAAGTTAAGAGCATCTCAAATGGTTCTTCATCCAGTCTGTATATTCAGTGTGATAGCTCTAACAGAGCAATTCAACATAATATTAAAGTTAATATCCAGTTTAAGATTTAAGATTCTGAATCGTGTGTGAATGCATTAATAATCTGAATTCATTCACTTATGTAAAACCGTTTAATGCCAAACGTTTAGTAAATGAGCATTTGTTGCGTCTCAGCAAAAAATAACAAGTAATATTGAAGATCCAGAATATTCAAAGCTATTGTTTGATAGTGCTAAATGTTGAAAATTGATATAATGCATTCAATTATGTACAATTATGACCCAGGCTAAATTATAAGCCAGTACAAAGTGGATGCTGTAAATGGTTATATAGAGGCTCATTTCATTTATTTGTATAATGATCCATGTGCAAAAGTCATACCATTTTAAATTTAATGGGCTAGGAATATTTCTAAGTCATCATGACTCAGACCTTAGAGTCATGTTCTGTTTATTCACATCTTTTTGATTGCATTTTCTCGACAATCGTCTTTTAGACAACAAATTTTCATATCGATCGATCTTTGCATTCCTGTAATAGTCGACACGAGCTTCATTAAGATAGAGATTACTTTTAACCAAACAAAAAAGTAACAATCATCCGAATCAATACCAATAAATATATAGTAATCATCAAATATGTTACAATGAAGGGAAGGAAACAACTTGCTCATTGGAAATGATAATATTTGGAAATGATAATATAGATCGATAAGTTTCAAATAATAAAATAAATGATGAAGCTTGAGAAAGATTTTAGGCCCACCTTTAACTGAATAGAACTAAGAAATGGGGATAGAATTAAGAAAGTGAGTGAAACATTAATTACAAAAAAAGAATTGAAGCAAGAAAGAAAAAATAATTGACCTCTAGGCCAATAGAAATTAGAATAATTGTCATAAAATAATGAAGGAAATTAAATATGTTATTTGAAAATGGTAGAATAAATGTTAAGACATATAAAGTGACTAAATGCAGGTCCATATGGACGTACATGTATGCTCATGGAGAACTATGATATACATTCATAAGTGGAAGTATCCGAGTGTTCTATATTGTCTGTAATTTAGGTGGGAGTTCATCGGTCGTAGTGCCATACGATTCTGAGTTAGTATAAAGAAGTTATTGCAGTATGTACAAAAAAAATAGCGGGTTCTGCCTAGGCGGAGTTCAAATACGAGGATATAGTCTGTTATTTTCTAAGTACAATTGTTAGTCACCATGGAGAACTACGGTATACATTCACTAGATGAAGTATCTGAGTGTTCCTTATTGTCTGTAATTTAGATGGGAGTTAATCGGTCAAAATCTCGCCTGATTCCGAGTTAGATGAAGAAGTTATTGCAGTCTAAACAAAAATAGCAACTTGACCTAGGCGAAGTTCAAATATGAGGATGTTACTGTCAAATTTACTTCCATGGGTACAACTAAAAATGCATGCACGTTGTGATTAAATGCAGACCCACCTGGGCGTGCATATGTACTCGTAATCAATAGGGTTAAATACAAATGTTACTTAAACATTGTCACTATAAACCAAAACCACTTCACACTCATCGTTTCTTTAAAGCATTCTTTTTAAAGATTCACTTATATTCAATAGTATACTCAAAAGGGTTAAAAACAAATGTTACTCAAACATTGTTTACTATAAGCCCAAAACCATTTTATACTTAACATTATCTTCAAAACACTCTTTCCCAAGATCTAAGTATATCTACACTTATTTAACATAGTAATGTACTTTTTAATAACTTCACTATTATAACTAAGTGTTATAACCAAAACAACCTTCTCATTTTCCCAATCTTATATACACTTTTAAATACTTTTATACATTTTAAATATCCATATAAAATTTTACTTAAAACAAAAAAATTAGATTTTTAATAAAAATCATAAAAAAGCATGTTATATATATAAAACCCTTTGTTTTGAAAATTCATAAATAATTACTAAAAACATATTTAAACTTGAAATAACTTTTAAAATATTTTTACATATTTTATTAAATATCCCTAAAAATATTTAAAAAAGATATCTAATTTAAATATCATTTTTTGATACTTTTAGTTCACAACATAGCTTATAAGAACATATAACAACAAGTGCTATAAAAAAGGTCCAGAACTACTACAGCCAGTCTAAAGTTCTACTATCAAGTGTTGTAACAAATCGTAGGTGAGAATAATTTTAACCTTTAGAAATTTTGGCCATTTTCCAACATGTTAACAATCTTTTTTAGATCCCATTTTTCTAAGTACTATACTTATAATAGGTAATATTTATGCGAAGTAACCCCTAAGTACATCTACTAAAATCATATTAAAATTCTTCAAAACAAGGCATTTTAAAGTGCATATATAGCGACCTTTTCGCATACTGACTTATACAAGCTTTGTTCGACAAAATATTAACTTTTGCAAACCTTTCATTTATTGTTACATGCACTACTGTAAGTGTAGAGCTCCACTAGAATATGTTCTTTCATAATATATTTACATATAGCCATTTTAAACAAGTTAAAGACAAGGGATTTCGAAGTGCACTTATAGCACCCTTTCTCGCTAACAGTTTCAAACGCACTTCAACTTCACAAACAACTAAACCAATCATGTTAGCACAAAGTCAATGCCAGGTTACATGTTATAGAGGGTGATAGAAGTGACTGTATTGCATATAAAGTTGTTATTTGCTTCAAAAGTAAAAGGGTTCAAAGTTATAACTTTACTTAGTTAATGAACTTTATATTTAAATATAACATATATATAAACACATTATATACTTTTCAATGGTGAACTCACCCAAAACCAAACTTACAACCAAGCACAATCCTCATAAAGACAAGACCACTTCCTACAATCTCTAAACATCCAACGACACCACCTTTGCACCTAAAAAGCTCACGACCACCTTCTCCACTTCTCCTTTTGCTCTCAGCCAGTCCAGGTTTAGGGGTTTGTGCTCCTCTCCTTCTACCTCCGAGTTACTTTTCCATGCTCGTATGTTTTCTTAGGGCCTTTTCCAAAGTTTGGGCTTGATTCGCTATGATTTGAGAAGATTAAGGAGAAGAGAAAAAGGCATAAAGAAGACTAGTTTTTGTTCATTGTTTTGCAAAATGATTTGTGAGTCTATTAGAATGTTTAAACAGAAGTTTTCAAGATGTCAAAGCAACATCCTAAGCCTTCTTATCCAACCATGAAAGCACCTCCTCCTCACATGCTAACTTCATACATTACTCCTTCAATTACTTAACCCTTAATTCTTCCCAAAATGCCCTTCTTTAAAATATCTTCAATGTCATCACCCATGAAATCATCAAAGTGATTTAGTTAACCATATAAACTAGAATATTTCTAGTTGCTAATTAATTACATATTAATATGTTAAAAATGTCTAAAAAGTTCGAACAACATTTATCAAGTGAAAAGTCGTTTATCGATAAAATGATTTTCGCCACATTATCAATATTTTTTCAAGTATTTATTTTTTAGACGTACTTCATAAACAAGTTTTCCTTTATGTTTTATTAATTAAAAGGGAGTTAATAAGGTTATAAAATCCATTTAAACACATTTAACCAAGATTCAAATATTTAAATAATTTAGACATTTAGATACGAAGTGTTTGAAATTTCGGGTCATTACATTCGCCCTTTGACATATCATACGCTTGACAACATGTTCTGCTACTTGCCTCTTTATCCTGAGCCAATATAATATTCTCTTCACGTCACAATACATCTTATCTCCTCTTAGACGGATAGTCATCCTAGAATAATGACACTCATCCAATACATCCCTATCAATTCCTTACATGTGTTATACATATCCTTCAATCTCCCCTCACGTAACCCACCTGGACTTTGGTGTAACGATCTAGATGGCTCACTTATTCACCACATCTAAATTCTCTATGAAGCTAACTAATGATGCATCCTGTTCTTGACTCAATCCAATATGTTCAACCATTGCAGATCTAAGCTCCATCGCCGCTAACAAACGAGGTATATGGTCTGATTGGGATTGGAAATCAAACTATAAAATAAACTCCAAATTATTTCATTCTAATATCATAGCATTCACTTCAGCATGCTTCATACTCAAGGCATTGGTAATTGCATTTCTTTTCCCTGGGTACAAATAATCCCAAAGTCGTATGATGATAAGACACTGCTGCTATCTCAAATTCAAATCCTTCTGAGAGAACAGGTACTTGGGAGATTTGTGGTCTGTAAACTACTTAAATCTCTCATCTAACAAACAATGTCTCCAGGACTTCAATGTGAATAAAATAGCAGCTAGCTAAAGGTCATATGTCGGATAATTCCTCTCATGACTCTTAAGCTACCGACTGGTATGTGCCACTACCTTCCTTTCTTGCATAAGGACAACACTAAACCAAGTCCAGTACCGCATGCATCAGAATACATGGTGAAAGGCGTGTACTGTAATGACCCGTTAAGTTCGACCATTTAAAATTGTTTGTTTAATAGGATTTTTGTAATTTATTTTAGTTGAAAGAATAAAGGTGGTAGATAAATATTAAAATGAAGGCTAGAATAAATTATATAGAAGTGACTTAGAAACCTATTTAAAGACATTTGAATAAAATTCAAATGAATTAAGTAGAGAAAGAAAGAAAAATTCTTACCTGGACATAAAATTTAATATGGGAATATTAAACCTATTTAATGCAATAAAAGATTGTGAACGATAAATTGAATAGATTAAGAAACCCCGTTATTGCAAGTCAATAAATTTGTAAACCCTAATGAACATCTCAAAATTTATAAATTTATTGAAATTTAAGACATAGCATAAGCGTAGAACTATAGGTATGATGACAAACTTTTATAAATTGGCTAATTAAGGGTCAGCAAATTTATTTGGAAATCAAACTCAATTAAGGGTAAGTAATTATGATGGATTGATGGCATAAACGTTACTAAATTTTATCATAGTAACGGAAGTGCAGATGGAAGGCAACTGTAGAAATTTAAGTACGTATTAACAATTGAAAGGGACTGTCGATTGAATGGAGTACTTTAGGTTGTCTTACTAAATTTAGAATTTAACATAAGACAAATAGAAATAAATCAATAAACGTATAGATTTTAAGTTTATTATGATGAATTATTTTTAGTGATATGACTTAGAATAAATGAAATAATTTGGGTTAATTGGTATTTAATGGAATTAAAGGTTGCAATATTCATAGGTAAGGATTTAGATGAAATAGATTGATGTATGAAATTTAATTGGATAAATGGCAATTAATTCCTTTAATTTGTGCAATTAATATATGTTAATTGATAACGATAAAAAGTTGATTTTTTCAGTGTAACCAACGTAAAATATTATCATAGCATGATACTTGGTTTGAATAGAAGGATTTGATTTAATGTGAAAATTTTTGTTCTAAGTATTGAATAAAATTGGGAAGCAATTTTTTTTATGATAATAACGTTAGTATTGGTTAATAAATAGATTTCAATGCAGTAACCAAATAAATGGAATAAGATGAGTATATATTGCATAGAAATGAAATGTAAATTGTCACATTTGGTTGGAGCTAATTTTTAGAAACATATAAATGTTGAATCAGTAAATATTAAATTCCATTTAATATAAGAATTCAAAGGTGGAAGATTTACATTTGGATTGGAAATTTGATAGTTATTAATTAAAAGTGACCATTGAATAAATTTATGCAAACGTGATATAATGTAAATAGATGGGGATCAACTTTTATTTATGTGGTTAAGGGAATTTAATTTCTATAGTATGATAATCGAAATTAATGGAAGTTGGAATAGCTAATTTATATGTTAGTTGAAATTAGCTAGAATGTGTAGATATTGAATGATAGTAAAAAAAGAAAAATTTAAGGGATATAAAAGTTTCAATTATACATGGAAATTCATACTCGCCATAAAAGGTTAATTGAGACCAAAGAAGTAGTATAGGAATCTAACCTTCTTTATAAATTTGGATTTATTGCAATAGTTAATTTCATAAAATAAAGGTAAAGCTAATTCAAATTTAACTGGACCATTGTTGGTATAACTTTAGAAGCAAGATTTATTTATGATTTGAGTATTTAATTCAACAAGTGGTATTTACGACAAATGAAATAGAATTGAACGTAAAATATTACGTTATTAAATGGAAATGGAATTTGTAAACATTGAGTGAAATCTTAAACTAATGTTAATATTCATCGTATTTACAACAATAACTTTGAATAATAGAAAGGAAGTGAATATAATAAATTAATCAAATTTATAGTGTTGAATTCAATTGGATTGGAATTAATAAATAGTTAAGAAAAATAAGGGTTATTAATAATTTGGAATTTAATTATGGTAAAAAGGCTAATTGCAATCAAGATAATGAGTTGAAATGGAAATCCAATTATTTATTTAGTTAGATTTTGTTGAGAGTATAAGGGTATAAGTTTTAATAATTGGGTTTTAGAATAAAATTTTAAATTTCCTAATAATAAGAAAGTGCGGATATTAACGCTGCAAATTAATATACTTATACATTTTAATTCAAATTCAAGCGTGTTAAATCAATTGGAACTGATTGAATTATCTTAGTAATGAAATTGGCTAATAATAGAAGTTGAAAAATAAAGTTTGTTTTTATGATTTATTTAATTTATTTAATAAATATTAAAAATAGCCATTTTTGTCACGGACTCGGATTTCGACGAAACCAGTTTCATCGGATCCGTAACGTTGAATTATAATAATGTTTCAATTTTCGTAGCGATCGGACTTGTCGTTTGATCGTACGGACTCGAAACGCCTTGAAATTTACGCATTTTGAAATCAATGTGAAATTTTTGTTTTTTAGCATAACTTCTTCATACGATCGAATTTGGTCGCGAAACTTTTTCCATCGCGTTCAGAATATTTTAAAACACCTATTTGGATATATAGTTTTAACAAATTCGACTCCGGAGGCATAGCGGGCTTTTTGGACCATGGTTTGTCACGCACGTTCGCGTATCCAGTCTAGCTACCCTACCTCTAGCCTATCTATAAGTATACAGCTATAAACCCTAGCTCCTTTCTTTTTCATTTGCTGTACGTTCATTTCTTCACTCTTTTCTCTTCCCCAAATGTATACATCTCAGATCCAATTCAGATCTATCCACAGTTCAAAATCAAAAGTCAAAACTCAAAAATTTCAGAAAATTCCAGAAAAAATATATGTTGAAGTATTCGATACGCGTAAATTACTGGTGAAATTCGTTTTTCAATTGGAGCTGTCGTTCATCCAGAATAAATTCAAACAGCCCGTGGCCGTTCATCAGCGTCGCATCAAAGTTCGTCTGATCGAAATTCTGTTTCTGGGTATTGTAGTATGGACGATGGGGAGCGCATCTATGTATTTTGTTTGGCGTTTCGACGGTTGGATTGGCGGGAATTTTCGATTAGGGTTGATAAGGTATGGGTGGCGGCTGTTGCGTGCGTTAGGGGACTGTGCGCGCGTTCCTGTTCTAGGAAGATGGAGATTTTTGCACGTGCGTTCAATGTTGACGCGGCTATCAAGTTTAGGTAATGTGTTCCATTTTTGTATTTTATATTTTATGTTTTCATTCGCAATTTTCGACATAACGTTCTCATACGAACTCCGTTTGACGCGAGATTTTTTTTGTTAGGATCGTAATTTAATTCCGGACCTGATGACGCTGGTTTGGACGAATTCTGAGATGGGCAAATTTTTGGGTTTAAATCGAATTTAAATTCGATTTAAATTCCAAAGGTGAGTGTTTTAACCCACTCACAACTACTAGAAGCTTTTATGTTTGTTAAATAAATTTTAGAAATGAATAGAAATTTATTTATGAGCTTTTGGCATGTTATTTCATTCATATCTGTAGAATTGCATTTTATTGAATTTGACTGTTAATTTAATTGTTTTATTGCGTGTTAATTGGCTGTTAGAAATTATTGTTTGCATATGAACTGCTAGTTAACAGTTATGTCAATTATCACTGAATAAAATTGTTAGATTAATAGTTGATAAATATAATTTGAAATAAAACTGCCAATTATTACCTGTTGTATATTACCAAACATATATTGTTGTTGATTGATATTGCTTGATGTTTGTGATTGGATGATGGATGTGTTATTGAATGGATGTTTTATTTGATATCATTAAACTGCAAGTTAGCATACATTTTACATTTCATTCGGGATTGTGGTTTGAAATGATAAAACCGCAAAGTTTTATTTTTTTTAAATTGCGGATTGAAATGATAAATATCCGTATCACTTGACCATAGGATAGAAAATTATATACAGGCACCGCGGTATATATATAACTATTTTTAATGTGATTTCTATGGTTTGGATGGAATACGGTTTATAAAAATCTTAAATTTTTATACTGAATAAATGTTTTCTTCCATATTTATATGCATATGAAGTTGAAATTTTGAAATAAAAAGGTGAATAAATTTCTTTATTAAAAATGGAAGAAAATTAAGAAAATGGAGTTTGATGATTTATATCCTATATTTAAATATTAAGTTGGAAATTTTAAAGATATGATATTTATAATTGGATTTTTCCCAAAATATTTTGAAATGAATATTCTAGTAAAAATCGAATTTGGAAATATATAT
Source organism: Allium cepa (assembly GCA_030765085.1). NCBI lineage: Eukaryota > Viridiplantae > Streptophyta > Magnoliopsida > Asparagales > Amaryllidaceae > Allium > Allium cepa. Next base: position 70,437,102 of record CM060935.1, read on the forward strand.
ATATATATATATTTTACTAGAAATTGAAGTCTTATTAATTATGGATTTTATGTGAATGGTCAAGATTAATTAATAGAATATTGATTTCGAAAGGATAAAAAATCCAACTTTAGTTGAAATATTAATGCTCAAAAAATGGATATAGATATATATAAAATTGAAATGGTTTTGGAACTTGAAGTAATATTTTGGATTTTGGTTTAACTTTAAAACAAGAAATATTTGGAAAGCCATGTAATTTATTCTTTATAAAACAACAGTAAAGTTAAACCTTTTTAATTCTCATACCGTTGAATATCCAAACCATTTAGTTTTGAAAATAATGGTTTTAAAATACTATGGATTTTCGAAGAATTATGTTGAAAGTTACAAACAAAATATTGGTTACATGGGATATTAAATAATAAAAAGTGACATAATTTTTGGAAAGGAAAATTTTATTTGGGAAACGATATCATTGATTTGGGCTTTTATAAAATAATATGAAAATAAATGGTTTGTGTTTTTAAAGAAGAAATGATATCGTAATATTATGGTTTGAAATGGATTATATTCTGGTTTTAAAGTATAAACTATTTTTAAATAATAACCGCGGTGTTATAATAACGATGGGTTGGCAAAGAGACCGGGATCGGATATGGACATACTCTCTGTCGATACCGAAAACCACTTTGACTAACCGTGTACGCGGTGGAGATTCCAGAATGAAGTAGGTGGTGGCGACGTTTTCCTGTAAGGTAAATACGTGGACCCAACTCCCGTGAGTTGGCATAAGGTGGCTAAAACAGGAGCGATTCTCAGGCCAATGAGGTCATTCCTCTGATCGGACGCTCCTCTTCGATATTATACTTTGACTTGGATTTGATTCAGTGGCCACTTCTATATTTTGATTTTGGGGAGTTAGTCCGAGGTGGGCGGTAACTGCGGCTACGCGTTTCCACCAGCCTGGATAGCAATTGGTATATCTACCCTGGCATTGCCTAGTTGTGCCGTGTCACCTACCATATCGAGCCTTTACTACGAGTTTCTATTTGTGTCGTACCTATGGAGTATCCTCTGGTAGCCTCCCGATCAGGAGGTATTACGGTACTGTATAGACTATTGGCATTTTACGTGTTAAGGTGGAAAATGTAAAGCCTTAACGCTATTTAAAAGTAAGTTTATTTTATAAATAGACACTATTATAATAGCGCAATATACTACATAGTAAATAGTTTAACGGATCCTTAGGAGATGTAAATCCCGAACATCTCTTGAGTTACTGTACTCATATTTATTTCTGTTTATTTAACTCACATAAGATATTCTAGTCTGACTCGAGTGTTTTTGTCTTTTCAAATTCGCTCGGGTCAGTCCGAGCGTTTCAGGATAGCAGATTTTAGCTTTGGAGGACGAAGACGAAGAATCAGTATTATTTTATATATAGTATTACACCACACTCTTTCTATTCCGCTGCATTGCTTATATTGGTATGTGTAACTCTGATATTTAATGTAAAAGAAGAATCAAGCTTTTGTAAACTGTTTATGATCTGTATATTTGTTATTATATTTTATCCTTCCGCTGTGAGATTCTTTTTTTCGTTTTATTTCTTCTCTATTTTTCTTATTTACCCCATAACAATCCGCCCTTGCGTATGCTTTGATTGGCACGTGTGTCGGTTTAAAGTGTGCGAAAAGGCGGGATGTTACAGCTGGTATCAGAGCTTTGGTTTAGCGATAAACCTTGGCTTTGTGGGGTTTGACTCTTTGTTAATAGGGTAGTAATATCCTATGGGAGTCGCTGAGTGTATATATATGAGAGAGCGTATTTGTTAGTATTAATAAAAGATTTTGATATTGTGTTAATCTGTTCCGCTTTGTATTTATAAATTCTGGTTGATGCATGGGACGCTATGTCATCAATAGGGATTTCTAAACACTTAATAGGACAGACCGACATAATATTTGTTTTTAATATAGGTGAATGAAATAATTTTGCCTATTATATTTTCTATATATAAAAAATAGTTTTTTAAAGATATATATATATATATATATATATATATTTGGTTGCTATAGATTGGGTGTTAGAAAATAAAAATATCTATAATAACTGAAGCTAAGTTGAAATTATGATAAATCAAATTGGAGATTTTAGAACTTAAGTCCGGGATTTTTCCAAATATGTTTTCAAAGAATTTATGAAAAATAATGGTTCGGTTTATAAGTATTTTCTTATATAAATATTTCGTATCAATTGGAAGAATTGTTTTAAAGAAGATTTTGGAAAAGAATTAAATTCTGTACTTCCCTCTCTGTCGCTGGAAAATAAATTCGGTGATGACGGCCGCATCATCGACTTTCATTTTCGAGTTTCGAAGGGAAAGGCCACTGTAGTAAATTCTACTGCAGATTTATTTTGAAATTTTCTAAAAATTTTCTTTTATTGTTCTAAATATAATTAGAGATATTGAGTTGTAAGAACTTATTTATCTATTATTTTGAAATAAATTGAGATTTAACCCGGAATTTAATTCTAAAATCTCCCATTAATAAATAGTTAGTGAAATAAAAGTTAAGTAATAAATGAATTGAAACCTCTAATTGAAATAAGAGAATAATTGCAAAGCTATAAAGAGGAATTTGAATACACATGAGACAAAGAGTAATATGGATAAACATTAAATTTAATTAAAGAATGGAGATTTAACTTGTATAAGTTCAGTTGCAATTTCCTTAACATAAATAACTTACCCAAACATAAAAGTTGAAATGTTAAATGTGAAACTAGAATTGAATATTTTACAAGTAGGAATGTAGGAAAATGAAGTATTCAATAAATTACCGTTATAAATAAGAATTAAATGGTATAAACTTAAGTGATAATTAAAAATTCTATTGAAAATAAAGTTAAGTATTATTGATAGGTAACATGTTGTAAGATTATTTACTTAAGTATGTTTTAATCTCCCCTATTCCAATATAATGGAAAGTAGGAAGAATTGAAATGACTGTAATCCATAGTTAATAGATAAATAAAAACTTCCACTTATAAGAATGAATGTTAGCAGATTAAGAATTTAAGGGAAATCTTACAAGTGAAGAGTAAGGAAATGAAGATATTCAAATATTTGTTGTTATTAATGAGAATTTATTTTATAAACTTAGGTAATAAAAGGAAACTTAAGTAATAAAAGGAAATACAAATATAATGAATTTTGGGATAATTGGAAAATAAAACTTGTAAGAAATAAAGAAATTCTTCCATAAATGAAGGAATGAAAATCAAACACTGAATTATGAAATAAATGTATAATAAGCTATTTTGGTGTTGATTTGAATTGTTTGGTTGATGTATGTTTGTTGGGTAAGGAATTGTGGAGTTGTTGGATGAACAAATAATCTATCTTTGTTCCATCTAAGGCTGTTGAGCAACGGATGTACTTGATAGTTATTCTTCGTTCGTACAACTTCAGAATTTGAACCCGAATAACTGATTGTTTGTTGAGTGAATGATTGTTTGTTTGTGGTGTGTGCTGTTTGGTAAAAATGTATGGTTGTTGCATTTGATTGAGTATGAATGATTGAATCCATTTGAATAGTCCATTTTAAAATAAATATTTAATCTTTTAGATTATATAAGTGTATACAGGTGTTGGAAGCAACTGCTACTGCTTTTGGTTCCAAAATAATAAGCGTATTGCCCGACAATTAGGTACGTTTCCGGATTACGTTTAAAGCGCTATTTTATATATTTTCCCGAGTTGGGATATTTTATTTTGGATATATGTGTAATATATTTGTATATTTGGATATTATATTTTCTCCAGAGTCCCTCCGTACAAAGGAGACTCTGCCAAAATTTTTCGTAAATTTTGGACTTAGAATTTTGTTAAAGATATTTTTCCAACTTTAATAATTCAAGTATTAAAGAATAGAATGATTATAAAACAAGTATATTTCATTAAAGGAAATTAATCCAGTAAAATACTGTTTATAAATTAATATTTGAAATAAAATGTACTGTTTTATTCTTCCTTCTCCCTTCCTTTTCCTTTTCGGGGACGAAAAGTTGTGAGTGGGGGAGAATGTAACGACCCGTTAAGTTCGACCATTTAAAATTGTTTGTTTAATAGGATTTTTGTAATTTATTTTAGTTGAAAGAATAAAGGTGGTAGATAAATATTAAAATGAAGGCTAGAATAAATTATATAGAAGTGACTTAGAAACCTATTTAAAGACATTTGAATAAAATTCAAATGAATTAAGTAGAGAAAGAAAGAAAAATTCTTACCTGGACATAAAATTTAATATGGGAATATTAAACCAATTTAATGCAATAAAAGATTGTGAACGATAAATTGAATAGATTAAGAAACCCCGTTATTGCAAGTCAATAAATTTGTAAACCCTAATGAACATCTCAAAATTTATAAATTTATTGAAATTTAAGACATAGCATAAGCGTAGAACTATAGGTATGATGACAAACTTTTATAAATTGGCTAATTAAGGGTCAGCAAATTTATTTGGAAATCAAACTCAATTAAGGGTAAGTAATTATGATGGATTGATGGCATAAACGTTACTAAATTTTATCATAGTAACGGAAGTGCAGATGGAAGGCAACTGTAGAAATTTAAGTACGTATTAACAATTGAAAGGGACTGTCGATTGAATGGAGTACTTTAGGTTGTCTTACTAAATTTAGAATTTAACATAAGACAAATAGAAATAAATCAATAAACGTATAGATTTTAAGTTTATTATGATGAATTATTTTTAGTGATATGACTTAGAATAAATGAAATAATTTGGGTTAATTGGTATTTAATGGAATTAAAGGTTGCAATATTCATAGGTAAGGATTTAGATGAAATAGATTGATGTATGAAATTTAATTGGATAAATGGCAATTAATTCCTTTAATTTGTGCAATTAATATATGTTAATTGATAACGATAAAAAGTTGATTTTTTCAGTGTAACCAACGTAAAATATTATCGTAGCATGATACTTGGTTTGAATAGAAGGATTTGATTTAATGTGAAAATTTTTGTTCTAAGTATTGAATAAAATTGGGAAGCAATTTTTTTTATGATAATAACGTTAGTATTGGTTAATAAATAGATTTCAATGCAGTAACCAAATAAATGGAATAAGATGAGTATATATTGCATAGAAATGAAATGTAAATTGTCACATTTGGTTGGAGCTAATTTTTAGAAACATATAAATGTTGAATCAGTAAATATTAAATTCCATTTAATATAAGAATTCAAAGGTGGAAGATTTACATTTGGATTGGAAATTTGATAGTTATTAATTAAAAGTGACCATTGAATAAATTTATGCAAACGTGATATAATGTAAATAGATGGGGATCAACTTTTATTTATGTGGTTAAGGGAATTTAATTTCTATAGTATGATAATCGAAATTAATGGAAGTTGGAATAGCTAATTTATATGTTAGTTGAAATTAGCTAGAATGTGTAGATATTGAATGATAGTAAAAAAAGAAAAATTTAAGGGATATAAAAGTTTCAATTATACATGGAAATTCATACTCGCCATAAAAGGTTAATTGAGACCAAAGAAGTAGTATAGGAATCTAACCTTCTTTATAAATTTGGATTTATTGCAATAGTTAATTTCATAAAATAAAGGTAAAGCTAATTCAAATTTAACTGGACCATTGTTGGTATAACTTTAGAAGCAAGATTTATTTATGATTTGAGTATTTAATTCAACAAGTGGTATTTACGACAAATAAAATAGAATTGAACGTAAAATATTACGTTATTAAATGGAAATGGAATTTGTAAACATTGAGTGAAATCTTAAACTAATGTTAATATTCGTCGTATTTACAACAATAACTTTGAATAATAGAAAGGAAGTGAATATAATAAATTAATCAAATTTATAGTGTTGAATTCAATTGGATTGGAATTAATAAATAGTTAAGAAAAATAAGGGTTATTAATAATTTGGAATTTAATTATGGTAAAAAGGCTAATTGCAATCAAGATAATGAGTTGAAATGGAAATCCAATTATTTATTTAGTTAGATTTTGTTGAGAGTATAAGGGTATAAGTTTTAATAATTGGGTTTTAGAATAAAATTTTAAATTTCCTAATAATAAGAAAGTGCGGATATTAACGCTGCAAATTAATATACTTATACATTTTAATTCAAATTCAAGCGTGTTAAATCAATTGGAACTGATTGAATTATCTTAGTAATGAAATTGGCTAATAATAGAAGTTGAAAAATAAAGTTTGTTTTTATGATTTATTTAATTTATTTAATAAATATTAAAAATAGCCATTTTTGTCACGGACTCGGATTTCGACGAAACCAGTTTCATCGGATCCGTAACGTTGAATTATAATAATGTTTCAATTTTCATAGCGATCGGACTTGTCGTTTGATCGTACGGACTCGAAACGCCTTGAAATTTACGCATTTTGAAATCAATGTGAAATTTTTGTTTTTTAGCATAACTTCTTCATACGATCGAATTTGGTCGCGAAACTTTTTCCATCGCGTTCAGAATATTTTAAAACACCTATTTGGATATATAGTTTTAACAAATTCGACTCCGGAGGCATAGCGGGCTTTTTGGACCATGGTTTGTCACGCACGTTCGCGTATCCAGTCTAGCTACCCTACCTCTAGCCTATCTATAAGTATACAGCTATAAACCCTAGCTCCTTTCTTTTTCATTTGCTGTACGTTCATTTCTTCACTCTTTTCTCTTCCCCAAATGTATACATCTCAGATCCAATTCAGATCTATCCACAGTTCAAAATCAAAAGTCAAAACTCAAAAATTTCAGAAAATTCCAGAAAAAATATATGTTGAAGTATTCGATACGCGTAAATTACTGGTGAAATTCGTTTTTCAATTGGAGCTGTCGTTCATCCAGAATAAATTCAAACAGCCCGTGGCCGTTCATCAGCGTCGCATCAAAGTTCGTCTGATCGAAATTCTGTTTCTGGGTATTGTAGTATGGACGATGGGGAGCGCATCTATGTATTTTGTTTGGCGTTTCGACGGTTGGATTGGCGGGAATTTTCGATTAGGGTTGATAAGGTATGGGTGGCGGCTGTTGCGTGCGTTAGGGGACTGTGCGCGCGTTCCTGTTCTAGGAAGATGGAGATTTTTGCACGTGCGTTCAATGTTGACGCGGCTATCAAGTTTAGGTAATGTGTTCCATTTTTGTATTTTATATTTTATGTTTTCATTCGCAATTTTCGACATAACGTTCTCATACGAACTCCGTTTGACGCGAGATTTTTTTTGTTAGGATCGTAATTTAATTCCGGACCTGATGACGCTGGTTTGGACGAATTCTGAGATGGGCAAATTTTTGGGTTTAAATCGAATTTAAATTCGATTTAAATTCCAAAGGTGAGTGTTTTAACCCACTCACAACTACTAGAAGCTTTTATGTTTGTTAAATAAATTTTAGAAATGAATAGAAATTTATTTATGAGCTTTTGGCATGTTATTTCATTCATATCTGTAGAATTGCATTTTATTGAATTTGACTGTTAATTTAATTGTTTTATTGCGTGTTAATTGGCTGTTAGAAATTATTGTTTGCATATGAACTGCTAGTTAACAGTTATGTCAATTATCACTGAATAAAATTGTTAGATTAATAGTTGATAAATATAATTTGAAATAAAACTGCCAATTATTACCTGTTGTATATTACCAAACATATATTGTTGTTGATTGATATTGCTTGATGTTTGTGATTGGATGATGGATGTGTTATTGAATGGATGTTTTATTTGATATCATTAAACTGCAAGTTAGCATACATTTTACATTTCATTCGGGATTGTGGTTTGAAATGATAAAACCGCAAAGTTTTATTTTTTTTAAATTGCGGATTGAAATGATAAATATCCGTATCACTTGACCATAGGATAGAAAATTATATACAGGCACCGCGGTATATATATATAACTATTTTTAATGTGATTTCTATGGTTTGGATGGAATACGGTTTATAAAAATCTTAAATTTTTATACTGAATAAATGTTTTCTTCCATATTTATATGCATATGAAGTTGAAATTTTGAAATAAAAAGGTGAATAAATTTCTTTATTAAAAATGGAAGAAAATTAAGAAAATGGAGTTTGATGATTTATATCCTATATTTAAATATTAAGTTGGAAATTTTAAAGATATGATATTTATAATTGGATTTTTCCCAAAATATTTTGAAATGAATATTCTAGTAAAAATCGAATTTGGAAATATATATATATATATATATTTTACTAGAAATTGAAGTCTTATTAATTATGGATTTTATGTGAATGGTCAAGATTAATTAATAGAATATTGATTTCGAAAGGATAAAAAATCCAACTTTAGTTGAAATATTAATGCTCAAAAAATGGATATAGATATATATAAAATTGAAATGGTTTTGGAACTTGAAGTAATATTTTGGATTTTGGTTTAACTTTAAAACAAGAAATATTTGGAAAGCCATGTAATTTATTCTTTATAAAACAACAGTAAAGTTAAACCTTTTTAATTCTCATACCGTTGAATATCCAAACCATTTAGTTTTGAAAATAATGGTTTTAAAATACTATGGATTTTCGAAGAATTATGTTGAAAGTTACAAACAAAATATTGGTTACATGGGATATTAAATAATAAAAAGTGACATAATTTTTGGAAAGGAAAATTTTATTTGGGAAACGATATCATTGATTTGGGCTTTTATAAAATAATATGAAAATAAATGGTTTGTGTTTTTAAAGAAGAAATGATATCGTAATATTATGGTTTGAAATGGATTATATTCTGGTTTTAAAGTATAAACTATTTTTAAATAATAACCGCGGTGTTATAATAACGATGGGTTGGCAAAGAGACCGGGATCGGATATGGACATACTCTCTGTCGATACCGAAAACCACTTTGACTAACCGTGTACGCGGTGGAGATTCCAGAATGAAGTAGGTGGTGGCGACGTTTTCCTGTAAGGTAAATACGTGGACCCAACTCCCGTGAGTTGGCATAAGGTGGCTAAAACAGGAGCGATTCTCAGGCCAATGAGGTCATTCCTCTGATCGGACGCTCCTCTTCGATATTATACTTTGACTTGGATTTGATTCAGTGGCCACTTCTATATTTTGATTTTGGGGAGTTAGTCCGAGGTGGGCGGTAACTGCGGCTACGCGTTTCCACCAGCCTGGATAGCAATTGGTATATCTACCCTGGCATTGCCTAGTTGTGCCGTGTCACCTACCATATCGAGCCTTTACTACGAGTTTCTATTTGTGTCGTACCTATGGAGTATCCTCTGGTAGCCTCCCGATCAGGAGGTATTACGGTACTGTATAGACTATTGGCATTTTACGTGTTAAGGTGGAAAATGTAAAGCCTTAACGCTATTTAAAAGTAAGTTTATTTTATAAGTAGACACTATTATAATAGCGCAATATACTACATAGTAAATAGTTTAACGGATCCTTAGGAGATGTAAATCCCGAACATCTCTTGAGTTACTGTACTCATATTTATTTCTGTTTATTTAACTCACATAAGATATTCTAGTCTGACTCGAGTGTTTTTGTCTTTTCAAATTCGCTCGGGTCAGTCCGAGCGTTTCAGGATAGCAGATTTTAGCTTTGGAGGACGAAGACGAAGAATCAGTATTATTTTATATATAGTATTACACCACACTCTTTCTATTCCGCTGCATTGCTTATATTGGTATGTGTAACTCTGATATTTAATGTAAAAGAAGAATCAAGCTTTTGTAAACTGTTTATGATCTGTATATTTGTTATTATATTTTATCCTTCCGCTGTGAGATTCTTTTTTTCGTTTTATTTCTTCTCTATTTTTCTTATTTACCCCATAACAATCCGCCCTTGCGTATGCTTTGATTGGCACGTGTGTCGGTTTAAAGTGTGCGAAAAGGCGGGATGTTACATGTACCATCAGGAATAACCAAAGCCGGAGCACTCGTCAACAACTCCTTTAATCGAATAAATGCCACTTTGCACTCTAAAATATAAAATAAGTCAGGCTCTTTATAGTCAAATGAGTAAGAGGTGGTGATATCTTCGCAAAATCTTTGATAAATTTCCAATAAAATCCGGTTAAACCAACACGCGACATACCTATGAAACGTTCTTCGACGTCTCAAATCTCTACGTTATCCTGCCTTTTGGCAAGGCCGTGACACCAAGAAGTTGACTGGAAACCAAAGAAGTTCATCCCGGAAAACGGTATACACAGGTTCGCTATGGATACTGGTAAATTTTTCCCGAGTCTGGATCGAGCTACAATTAATATGAGACGACAAGCAGAGCTATGAGAGCCAACATTTAAAATTTTAATCCAATCTGAGTTCATGTGCTCAAGATATGATCGATGCAAGCCAAGGAAGTGGATTCGTTTATATCCATCATTTCGCTCCCTTTGCATCACTTTCGTTTGCATCCATCCAGAACTGCACTCTTCGTATCCATCCAGAATCGACTCTTCGTATCCATCCATCATCGGATTGCTGCACATCCATCATCTTCAGCTTGTTCGCGTCGATCAACCAACATCCGATTCGTATACATCAAAACTCTAAAAAATCGTTACTTCGTATTTATCCTTTAATGTACGACATTCGTATCGATCGGCCAGTGATCGACACGAATAACACAAAATGGACCGATATGAATGGCATTTATGTTGATCGATGTGAAATGTAGCAGCAACAACGGATGCGAACAAGGCTCAACTGGATCGATACGAACAAGATGCACCTCTATGAAAGACTCGGTTGCTCCGCATAAAATATGGAACAATCCTAAAAGCAAGTGCCACATCATAGAGATCACGTGCACAACCATCAATACGAAGCTATCGATACGAACGACATCGATACGAATTCAAAAGCTTCAAAAAACCCCAACTTAGATCGATCATAACTCAAAATCTATAAGTCCAAATGCCACCAAATTTTCATAGGAGCTTGTGTACATCCTCAAGAATGTTCATGATCGATCCCGACTCGATTGGACTAAATTCTGAGCGACATGAATTGCATTCATATCGATCACGGATCGACTCCAAATGGTCAAGGATCGATCGCGTGGGTCCACCCACATGAGAGAAGAGGTCTTTCGAGATCCGAGTGAGATATTTACAGCCTACGCCTATAAATAGCAGCCCATGACCTACTGAAAAGGACTTTTGGCTCTTCTACGTTTAGACTCTACCGAAATCACTGTTGTTCTCGAGTTATACTGTTGTACTCGAGTTATACTGTTGTAATTCGTTGTAACAATCAAGAAAAAGTTAATAAAAGTCAATCATTCATAGTGGACGTAGGCCATATGCCGAATCACTCTAAATCCATGTGTTTCTGTGCGTCTTTCTTCCTTATTATTGGTGTATTTGTTAGATCTGCCTCATTTTACATTTATTTTCTTCATTTTATCTCTTCAAACACATTCGAAGAGTGGTATGTCCAATTTTGGTACAAACACTTTGGAGCTTTCATTGAGAAAGCCTAGTTTTTCGCCTGCTCGTTAGATTTACTATCGATATCGGATTGCATAAATCTAAGACGAAGATCCAGATTTCAAGTCTAAAGTTCTTCCATCCTATTCATATTTGCATAAAGTCTAGGAAAGAACTTCGCTATCCATCATGGTTAACACTAGGACACTTCTACAGCTGCAGACCCAGAAGGACGGGATAGACAGAACCCCGTACAGCTACCTCATGCCAATCAGAATGTTGTCTGACCATCAGATCCGCAAGGCCCTCACGCTAGGGAAGAATTTCAAATGCTAATGCAAGAGCTGATACAAAGTCGGCGGCAACTTACTCAGAAACTACGTGCAACCGTAGAATTAACCAATCAAATGAATCATCAAAGACGAAGGAGATCTTGGAGGGATCAAGCTTCTTATTCATCCACTGAGAGTTCAGCCTCTTTGGATCAACATCATAGATCCACGCGCCCATGGCTAGATGGAAGTTATACTCAAGCTACTGGACATCAGAATACATTGAATATTGGGAAACCGAGAGTTAACCCATCAACCAACTATCAGAGTGGACCCTCCTCCCGAGGAGGAACTGTTCCTTATCATGTTACAAACAACTGCATTGCCACTGCTGCTACTGAATTGGGAGTCGATTCCCAAAATCGAACAGATCCAAACCATCGCCAACATGAATATACTCCCAAACCTTATGTTCAAGAGAACTTAGAACCAAGGAGGCGAGATATGGACCATCGACCGCGACCGGTCCATCCTTGCATTGTGGAACCCGACCACACCTTGGCTCAGCAGGCCCAAAATGTCCAAATGCCAAACATCCCAACGATGATCCATTAGATGATCTGAAAGAGTCAAGGTCTCACCAATGACGATTGGGGAATCTTCCAAAGTCATACTCCTTTTACTGATGAGATACTCTATGCCGAACCACCTCAGCAATTCAGGATGCTGACTTTACTACTATATGAAGGAAGCTCTGATCCTAATCAGCATATCTTAAAATATGAAAAGTTAATGAAGGTTGCATAAGCTGATGATGCAGTTAAGTGACGAAGTTTCTCGATCTCTCTAGGGGGCATAGCAACTTTGTGGTTTATTTTTTACCACCTCGATCTATCTCGTGTTTCGATCAGTTGGTGACAAAGTTTGTTAAGCAGTTTCGCATGCATGTAACAAGGAGAAAGATGTTAATACTTTGTTTAGTGTCACCCAAGCTCCTAGAGAGACAATCAGACGTTATTTGGAGAGATTTAATGCTGCATGCGCTGAGATTAGCAATCCCAATGATAACTCTATCCTGATGGCACTGACCAAGGGGATTGATCCCGATTTTGAGTTCGGCAACTGGTTGGTTGGAAAACCTCCTGCATCATTGGACCGTTTCTATTCCAAGGCAGCCTAATTCTTGAGAAAGAAGGATGCGAAAAAATCTAGGAAAAAGGATGACGCAAGGCCTAGTATGGAAGGGGTTCAAAGCAATGTTGTTGTTAAGCAAACCAGGGAGGGTTCTGGAAAAGTGCAATTAAACATACAGAATAAAAAAAATCAACACAAAGATAATGGAAATCCAAACAGAAAATGAGATCTGAATCGTAGGCCATGACATAGGGTTGCTATGTTTGACAATTATATTCCTTTGAATACGTCGCTGGAGAATAATCCTTCTCTAGACTTTTTAATATAATCCAACCAACAAATTGGAATTATTAGTTAGTTCGGGTGTATTTACATACACGCAACACTATTCAGTACAAGAAACCTGCTCCGAAGCAATCATCGAAGAAACAAATCCAAACAGGGAAGTTTTGTAGATTCCACGAAAGCTATGGCCATAACATGAATGAGTGCCGTCACTTGTAGGATCTCATTGAAAAGTTGGTACGTGAGAGAAAGTTAGAGCCGTTTGTGCGGTACTGCAGTCTGGAGGTGCAAGCCCATCAAATCAGAACCATATACCAAATCAAGCAAGACAGGAAGAACCCGCTCGTATCGGTGGAAGGTTGGTTTTAAATACTGTTAGTGGTGGTCCTCATCTAGCAGACCAAAGCTGAAAGGAAATGGAGTCGTATGCTAGCTCTATTAGGCATGCGAGCTTCGAATGTTCTAGTAGTTTGGAAGACGGGGCTTCGGCCAAGCAATAGAAAACGATGAAAGATGATGTTATATTTTGGGACAGAGATGCCGATGGGGTCGAATCCCCAACTATTGATCCACTTATCATATCAGCTCAAGTAGGTCCTGCTTGAATGAAGAAGATCTTAGTAGACAGCGAAAGTTCTATAATTTTTTTTAAGTGAGCCTATGACCAAATGAAAATGAAAACCAAAGATTTGAAGCCTTGTCTGTCCCATATCCATGGCTTTAATGGGAGCGGAACAATACCCACTAGAGTGGTGGAACTGCCAGTGGAATTGGGGATTGGAGAACGCCAGAGTGTCTTGATTTTGAAGTTTGTTGTGTTAGATATAGACTCGCCATACAATGCCTTCTTGGGCCGACCGGCTCTAGCTGAATTTAGGGCTGCCATTGCCCCTTGGTATCTTACTTTAAAATTCCCTACGGACAACGGGGTTGGAGTCGTTCAAGGAGACCAGGCTACTGGGCAAGCCTATTATATTGCTGAGCTGCGAGAAGCGTAGCGAAAGGAAAAAGGAAAGGGTGTAGAGGAATCTCTCTGCGTCCGCTTTGTTGAGAATTAACAATTGACACCTGGGCCTAGGCCCAGGCACCTCGACTAATTCCCAATGGAACTTTACCTGAGAGATATCGAAAGTGAAGAAAAAAGTAAAGACAGTCAAGCTTCCCCAACCGAGCTGACGATCGATGTTCCGATCGACGATGTTGACTATTCTAAAATGATAAAAATTGGATCTCAGCTAAGCCAGCAAATGCAAGAGGAATTGATTGAATTTCTCCGAGCAAACTTGGACGTGTTTGCCTGGACACATCCTGACATGTATGGAATCTCCCCAGACATCGCGGGCCACACACTGAATATTGACCCGTGGCATGTCTTGGTCAAGCAAAAAAGGCATGGTATGGATCCAAAGAGATCTACCGCCTTTAAAGAAGAGGTGGATAAGCTTAAATCGAAGAATTTATTTAAGATGCATTATACCCGAAATGGGTGTCAAACCCTGTACTCGTCCGAAAGCCAAATAGGAAATGGGGAACATGTGTCGACTACTCAGATTTGAATAAAGCTTCCCCTAAAGACAGTTTTCCGCTTCCCCAAATCGATCAGCTCATAGACTCAACAGCTAGACATGAACTCTTATCCTCTATGGATGCATATTCTGTTACAACCAGATACATATGCACTTACCTGACCAGGAACATACCAGCTTTGTAACTGACCTGGGACATTTCTGTTATAATGTCATGCCTTTCGGACTCAAGAATGCTGGAGCAACTTACCAAAGATTAGTTAACCGAATGTTTGCTAACCAAATCGGGAAAACCTTGGAGGTACATGTGGATGACATGCTACCGAAGTCGCAATTCTCCACTGATCATATCAAAGACCTAGAATTAATGTTTAATATCCTTCGAGAATATAGAATGAAGCTCAACTAGTTGAAATGTCACTTCAGGGTCGCATCGGAAAAATTCCTTGGGTTTATCGTCAACGCTCGAGGAATCGAGGTAAATCCCGGAAAGATCTAGGTGATTAGAAATCTTGAGACCCCAAGAACTATAAAGCAAGTCCAGAGCCTCAACGGGAAAGTAGCAGCACTGAGTAGGTTCATTTCAAAATCCACTGACAAATGCGTTCCCTTCTTCGATCTGATCAGAAAAGGGAAATGGAACTTTGAACGGACTACGGAATGTGAGGGCGCATTCCGAGCGCTAATTCAACACCTCTCCACATTGCCTATCCTGTCAAAGCCTATTGATCATGAGAAATTTTACATTTACTTGGCGATGTTAGAAAATGCAATCAGTGCTGTCCTAATTTAAAGGAAGACCAGATACAACACCCAGTCTATTACGTTCGCAAACGACTAACCGAAGCTGAGAGAAACTATCCTAAGCTAGAGAAGTTGGCTTATTGTCTTATTATTGCCTCAAGGAAGCTCCACCTATATTTCTTGGCTCATCCTATCACCGTTTACACCAACCAGTAGTTACGATAGTTCCTTATGCTAGTTGAGACGTCTGGTAGGTTACTCAAGTGGAATATCGAGCTAAGTCAGTTCGACATTACTTACACTCCAAGGCTAGCCATTCAAGGACAAGTCCTAGCAGATTTCATAGCTGAATTTACTATCCCAGAGGACTTGCCCGAAACCAGTGAATCTCCCAAGTATATCTGGAAGCAGCATACCGATGGTGCATCAAATGACCGTTGCTCAGGTGTCGGGGTTGTACTTGAAACTCTGAAAGGTCGATCTATATGCTATGCTTTAAAGTTCGATTTTCATGCGACCAACAACGAAGCCGAATATGAAGCCCTACTTGCTGGGTTGAGACTCGCCAGAGATTTATGAATTATTACCCTGGAGATTTATTATGACTCGTAGTTGGTCGTGCGTCAATTTCGGGAAGAGTACCAGGCCAAAGACCGAAGGCTGGCTGCATACCTAGCTTAGATCTAAGAGACATCGAATCAGTTCGACTATTATGCCATCTACTGCATACCCCAAGAGCGCAATCAGAAAGCTGATTCATTGGCGAAGTTAGCCAATACACGTGAGGCGCAGCAAATGGGAATCAATTGCGAGGAAACGATATCTTCCCCGAGCACCGATCAGTTGGAAATGAATTGGGCAATTGAGGTTGTTCTCGATGAGGAGTCATGGATGACTCCATTCAAAAATTATCTCAAGCATGGGACCTTGCTGGAGCGTAGAAGTGAAAAGAGACAAGTCCTTCGAAAGGCATTGCAGTTCATTATTCAGGATGAAGTCATGTATAGAAGAGGGTACTCTATTCCTTTACTCCGGTGTATCGCTCACGATGAAGTCAAACGAGTATTGCATGATGTACATGAAGGAGAATGTTGCGATCACACCAGAGGGCAAGCTCTTGCTAAGAAAGTGCTTTGATATGGATACTCTTGGCCGACTGTAAATTGCGATGCATTGGATTATGCCAGAAAATGTGATAGATGTCAAAAACATGCTCGGATTCCTAGAGCCCCACCTACTGAAATAACTCAGATGGTCAGTCCATAGTCGTTTGCAGTATGGGGCATTGACATTATTGGTTCTCTACCTCTAGCCAAAGGTGGTGCGAAATACGCCATCATTAGGGTTGATTACTTTACTAAATGGGCGAAAGCTGAACCCCTTGCCACAATCACGAAGAAGAAAGTGATCAACTTTGCAGTGCGCAACATTATTTGACGATTTGGTCTCCCAAATACCATCGTCACAGACAACGGAGCCCAATTTGACAGTGTTGAATTTCTTCTGTCAACGGTTCCACATCTAGAAGTTCTCTGTATTTGCACACCCTCAAACGAATGGACAAGTCGAAGCAGTTTATAAAGTTATAAAGTCAATTCTGAAGAAATGACTGGAAAAGGTCGGGGGTAAGTGGGTCGATGAACTTCCTATGGCTTTATGGGCTTACCGGAAAACCCACAAATCTACAACCGGCTACACTCCATTCTCTCTTTCTTACAGTTCCGAAGCCGTTATTCGAGTCGAGATGGAATTACCTTCGCATCATGTGACTTATTATGATCGGAAAACAAATGCTATATTACTTGTCGAATCCTTGGATTTATTGGATAAGAAGCATGAAGAGGCTGATTTGAGGGCAGCGACATATCGAAGTCGAGTCGCCTGATTATACAATGCCAAGGTCCGACCTCGAACCTTCAAACTCGACGGTCTCTTTCTTAAAAGAATCTACCCGGTTCCTTCACATATGAAACCAACGTGGGAAGGGCCGTATGTCATCGAATGAAAGCTTGGAGACGGCATATTCAAATTATCGACCGTTGATGGTCTTACTCTATTGAGAGCAAGGAATGGTGAAAGCCTTCGTCGCTACTACACATGACAGGCTTTAACTATTTGGTTTACTTTTCATTTACAGTTTGTTTATGCATTTCAAAATTTGGATTTGTAATAAGGCCACTGACTGTGCCGTATTTTCTTATTTCAGCAATAAAATGCTTTCTCTTCGAACCAAAGTTGTATTTTTTGAAATGCGTCATACAACTATCACTATGCATGGAGAGCTAAATTCCGCCCCACGGTGGGGTTTATTCAAATATGGAGTAACTGTGATAAGACCGGTTACTCGCTAAGTGAAACCAAGCCCGGGGGTAAGTCATCACACTGAAGCTAAAAAAGGATTGATACATGACAACCCTCTAACTAACTTCAGATTCCCAGATTGTGAACTGGAGTATAAACTTACAAATATGGTTTCGAAGAGGGTGGATCTGTCCACCTAACGACTTTGCCCATATTCAAACCAAGTTCGAGGAGGATGGACCCGTCCATCTAAAAACCTCGCTTGTTAACTGAGGATGGGTGTGAGTAGACCATCCACGATCCTAATAAACCCATCGTTCCTGGAGTGCAAACAAAATCCTAAAGCCTATGCAGATGTGACTGACCATCTGTCGGCCAACTCCAGATTCCCAGAGTGCGAATTGGAGTATAAACATCAATTAACTCTGGATTCCCAAAGTGCGAACTGGAGTATCAACATCAATTAACTTCGGATTCCCAGAGTGCAAACCAGAGTATCAACATCAACCAAATCCAAATTCCCAGAGTGCAAACTAAAGTACAAATTTCGACCAACTCCGGATTCCTAGATTGCAAGCCAGAGTATCGACAACAATTAACTCTTAAGTCCCCAGAGCATGGATTGGAGTATAAACACCAACTAACTCTAAAATTCCCAGAGTGCGAATTGGAGTTTAAGCACAAATCGGATACGAATCGATTATCTGTAAGACAACTCTGAGTCCCCAATGTGTGTTCAGAGTATAAACACAAATCGGGCATGACTGCCATCCATGACTCAACCTAAAGTCCCCAGAGTGCGGATGCAGTTATAAATATCGATCGGGTGTGACTGACCGCACGTGAGAATAACTTAAGTCCCTATAGCGTGGACATATCACTAAAATTTAAGTGGGCAAAACCGACCGGCGACGAGCAGGTGCAATCCCCAGAGTGTGGACACGATCACCAACTATTGAGCGAGTGTGGTTCGACTACCCGAACTCGTCATGCTTCAGCTTCGCTACATAAAGATTAAGATCGATGTGTCAAAGGCAAATAGCGATTGCTGATAGATCATTCCAATGTATCCCCGAATCTGGGAGCCGAACTTAAGTACCGACCACTAATTGAGACAATGTAATATTGAAATTTGACTTAACACTCGATCGCGACCCGAAACAGTAGCTCCGAGACATAGCAACTAAATCTAGGTCCAAATTAAAGAACTAAAGTTTCACAAGTGTATCGAATGAAAGTTCTAGTGCTGAAACACTTAAGTAAATTAACACAAGTTGTACAGAAGACAAAATGAAATTTTATTCCGATCATGTTTTGGAAGAAAAAGGTTGAGCATAAAACTATACCAAAATTCCTACTAGCAGGGGCCGAACTCGCATCTATACATGGCCTACAAAAAATCAAAAGTAGATTCCTATCTATCTGCCAAAAATGAGCCGAAGAGATGTGTCTACTCTTTATTTTTTCTTGACTTCTTCTTCTTCAGCATTGACCTGCTAGAGCTATCACTTGGCTTCCTCTTTGAGCCCTTGCCTTTTGGCGGCTGGTCTCCAATCGAGGGCATTATATCAACTTGCTCCTCCGAACTCACATGTACTGGAATGCTTCTTGAAGGCAGAGTCAGAGGGACAGGATCAATTGTAGGAGGCGGGATAGGCACACTGGTGTCGGTGACTGTACCACTAGGAGAAATCATTCGTAACGAGGCTAGACCAGGGCCCGCCATTCCACCTCCAAAGCTACTAGCCCGGGTAGCCGCTTCTATTTTGACATTAATCTTGGCTATTATTTCCTCTTCATGAATTGTCTGATCTTCGCCGGGAGCGTTAACAGTTAGGCCTGAGGAGCTATCGCAGGTGAGCTTCCACTCATGACAACCGGCAGGTCAACAAAGTGGTCATTGTGATGACCAAGAAGTTCCTCCATCATCTACTCATCGAAGGTAAATGTGATCCCTTGTACCCTATCCGTAGATGCAGTAGCCGTTGTCGTGGTCGCTTTCGTAATGATAGCCACCTGCTTATGATGCAACTCTTGAGTTGCAGGAGGCGTAGCAAATGTCACTCCAATCACTGTACATAGACAAGGAGAAAACTGTTAATAATTACTTCAAGTAAAGCTTTCGATTTGAGCAAGCATAGGAAATATTCAGAGTACCTTCCTCAGTTTGACTTGTGGCTGGCGGAGCAGCTTCAGATACATGCTCTTGGACTGAAGACAACTGCGGTTGATCGGGATTGTATGCAGGGATAGACTGGGGATCAACTGTAGATGTAGTTTCAAGTTGGGTCGGCACAAGAGTTTCAGGACTTACGTCATGGTGCACAACACCAGAACTTTCTCCAGCCTTCGAGCATTGAGTGCCACGTCTCTCCTTCTCTTATGAAATCATGGTATCATGGAGAACTTTTCTTTCATCTTCGCTCAACACCCGGTTCTCGAGCTCAAATTCATCAATCGGTTCGACTTGGTGTTCGGCCTTTTCGTCTTCTACTAATCGGCCCCAAGCGTTGTATAGATGCATTGGATATTTATCGAGCCAGGCTAGGTTTCTGTGCTTCAGATAATTGAAATTGTATGTGATCAGAAGGTCTTCAATATCGGTCTCTAGCCTGGCCTCTGCCATCTTAACTTCATCCACAACCCTGGCCTCAGCCTTCCGAACTTTAAGTATTACCGCATCCCTTTCACCCCAGAATGCCATAGCTTGCTCGCACGCCTCTTAAGCTGCTTTATTGACATCATCCATTTCTTTGATGATTTCAGAGTGTTTGGCTTTAAGCTTGTTAAGTTCCTTCAATGTAGCATCTCTTTCAGCTGTAACTGTGGTATTCCGGTGACCCATCACCTCAACCAATGCAAAATGCATTTGTCGCATCCTCTACATGGACTGATTGGCCTCATCGGCTTTTTGGGTGGCCTCTATTTTGGATTTTTGAGAAGATTAAGCTTCATTATTCAGCATTTGAATTATACGGTCCTTTTGGGCGAGGATGGTTTCTAACTTCTCAATAGTTTTTGCTCTTAAAAGCCACCGCCGATGCTTTATCTACGGCTTTCATCCACTCCTTGTATTGGGTATAAATATCATGAATGTAATCATGCATCATTTGTTCCGCCTCGGTTGGAATTTTCTTTAAGTGTGGAGGAAAGATAAAGCCATCGAAACAAATATTTGGAAAATCTTTTCTCAACTGGGAAATTTTGATTGCACCTTCCCCAGTAGGCTCAGTGATGGCTTGTTCTGTGACAATGGGAGTTTCGGCCTCTGTTCTACGAAATTGCGGATCAGGGCTGGGAGCTTGAGAAGATGGCTTTTGACATGGAGGCTCTAAAGGTTTTTTATCATGGCCGTAGGGTTGTGTTGGAGCTCGAGGGGGGAGCATGACCCGTAGCGATATCTGTGTTCTCTTTCTCTATCCCTCTCGTAATGTTCTTGGCTGGAATAACCGCGATCGTGGTCTCTATCAGCCTCCCTTCGGTGGGACTCATAGTACGAACTAGATGACTGACGTGCTAAGCGAAGGCTACCCAACATGGATTCTCGTCTAGTCAACGTATGTTAAAGTTCATTAGGTTTGTCAAGTTACAGTTCCATCGACGAGCTGCAAGGCGAGGCGGAAGCCTATCGGGATCGAATGTTTGAATGTGCAAAGATTTCACATCCATCATAGTTCAAACTTGGATCGATCACCAGAAGCCCAGTTTGTATCGATCGGGAAAAATAGGATTTCGTATTGATCGCCAGAAAATCAGTTTGTATCGATCCTAAACCCCCCATTTCGTATTTTTCTTTAGCCACGTCTTCGTATCGATCACACGGTCAGGTATTCGTATTGATTGCTCTGGATCGATACAAATTCCCATCATCCCTAATCGATATGAAGCTACTCCCTCCATCGATATGAACTTCCATTGCTTCCGGATCGATACGTACTCCTTCCACCTGCTCCAGTGTTTACTTCGTATCCATCAACCTTTCTTCTTCCTCAAGCGGCTTAGACACCCTTTCCTCCTTTCTCAACCTCGCTTCGACCCAACTCTGACATCAACATCGCTGAAAATCGGCCACGACTTTGAATTATTTGGTACTAAAACTCGAGTCTCATCGTGTTAGAATTGATTTAATTGGTTAATTTCCTAGATTAAAGGATGAGTTTGAGGGATTGATGAGTCAAATTGATTTGGGAACGAGGACAGTTTCTTCTCTTTCAAGTGCTCTATCGATACGAGGGCAAATGCAAAAGTGGTGGCAAGTAGGAAATTTGGCTAAGTCCAAAAAGCATTTATATAAACTAATGACCATGCTAAAGGCGATTCACCTCCCAGACGTTTTAACCGGTGGGAACGGTCTCCCCTCTGATCGATGCGAAGAAGACTTCTCCGTATCCATTCGTTATCGATCTAAGACAACAGCTATTCGCATCCATCAACAATCCATCGATGCGAAATGAAGACTTCGCCTCCATTACTCTAAGGTCCACTAGTACTCGTATCCATCGATACGAGGCATGTAAAAAAACCAACCAATCCGTGTCGATCGCCATCGACATGAATTCTTTTTCAACTTTTCACATCGATCCAGAAGAGGGTCGATACGAAGAGAAACTCCAAAACAACCATCAAGCGTTGTTAAAACTCGAATTTCACATCGACTCAGGAGAGGATCAATACAGAATTCGATGTAAGAAAACTAACAACGATTCGCGAATATGCGAGCGTTAGAGAGAGTCAAACTAACATATATACATGTATGGCGGACTAACATTCAATTTTCAGAATTCATAGGAAGTGAATGCTCACCTGATGACAATTACAACAACAAACAATAGTTTGTTATTATTCAATATTCAATTACAACAGTGCACAGTATAACAATTAGCAGTCAACAATTCATATTCCTGAAGTTCAGTCAAATGTTATATCTTTCGACGAAAAGACAATAACCGTTCAACAAGTCAGATAAAACTATTCAAAATGAAGATTGCAACTTTTCAAAGCACAACATGTATTCACAAGACGTACTTTGGGGGGGCAAATGTTATCTCGCCTTTTGGCAAGGCCGTGACACCAAGAAGTTGACTGAAAATCAAAGATAATTCATCCCAAAAAAGGGTATACATAAGTTCAATATGGATACTGGTAAATTTTTCCATAATCTGGATCGAGCTGCAATTAACATGAGACGACCGGCAGAGCCATGAAAGCCAACTTTCAAATTTCAAGCCAATCGACATCATATGCTCAAGATATGATCGATGCAAGCCTAGGAAGTCGATTTGTTCGTATCCATCGTTTTTCTCCCTTCGCATCGCTTTTATTCGCATCCATCCAGAATAGCACTCTTCGTATCCATCCGGAACCGCACTCTTCACATCCATCCATCATCGGATTGCTACGCATCCATCGTTTTCGGCTTGTTTGCATCGATCAACGAACATCCAATTTGTACCCATCGAAACTGTAAAAATCGTTACTACGTATCAATCCATTATTGTACTACATTCGTATCGACGGGCCAGTGATCGATGCGAGTAACACAAATGGACCGATATGAATGGCATTTATACTGATCGATGCGAAATGGAGTAGCGACAATAGATGCGAACAAGGCTCAATTGGATCGATACGAACAAGATGCAACCCGATGAAAAACTCGGTTGCTCAGCATAAATTATGGATCGATCCTAAAAGCAAGCGTCATGTCATCAGAAATCACGTGCACAACCATCGATACGAAGCAATCAATACGAATGGCATCGATACGAATTCAACAGCCGTTGAAAAAACCAAACTTGCATCGATCATAACTCAAAATCGACAAGTCCAAATGGCATCAAATTTTCATTGGAGCTAACGTACATCCTCAAGAATGTTCATGATTGATCCCGACGTGATTGGACTAAATCCTGATCGATATGAATTACATTCACGGATTGACTCCAAACGAACAGGAATCGATCATGTGGGCCCATCCAAGTGAGAAAAGAGGTCTTTCGAGACTTGAGCGAGATGTTTACAGCCTACGCCTATGAATAACAGCCCAGGACCTACTGACAAAGGACTTTTGGCTCTTCTACATCCAGACTTTGCCGAAATCACTGTGGTACTTGAGTTTTACTATTGTAATTCATTGTAACCAGGAAGCAAAAGTTAATAAAAGTCAATCATTTCATAGTGGACGTAGGCCATACGCCGAATTACTCTAGATCCATGTGTTTATATGCGTCTTTCTTGCTTATTATTGGTGTGATTGTTAGATCTGCCTCATTTTACATTTTTTTTCTTTTTATCTCTTTAAACACATCCGAAGAGTGTTGTGCTCAATTTTGGTACAAAAACTCTAAATGCTGCTAATTTCCGTAGGTTTATCATTAATCCATCTGCCAGCACTATATTCCCTAGGAAACGAATCTTTTTCCTCCAGAAGTGACATTTAGAAAATTTAGCCTTCAACCAATTTCTCTTCACAACATCCATCACTGCTATTAAATTAATTTCATTTTCTTCCTCACATATGGAATAAATAAGAATGTCTACTATGAAAGCCACTATAAACTTATTTAACTACTCTCAGAAAAACCTTGCTCATCAACTCCATAAAATAAGCCGAAGCATTAATTAACCCAAACGATATGACTAATCACTCAAACAAATCCATCAAGTGTACATAAAATGATCTTTGGGAGAATATCTTCAGCCACTCTCAACTAATGGAATCACATTGCCAAATCAAACTAAGTGAGAACCTTTGCTCCGACTAATTGATCGAAGAGGTCATCATGTGTGGCAAGAGATAGCTATTTATCCTCATTAGCTTATTCAATTCTCGATAGTCAATTCATAACCTTATGTAACCATGTGCCTTAGTAACGAAACAACGGGAACTCCCTATTTTGAAACATTTCACTGAATAAATCCTTTCTACAATAGTTTTGAGACTTTCTTATCCAATTCTCTCCTCTCCTTCGGATTCATATGCCTAAAGGTGTAACGCCCCACCTTTAGAAACTCATTAACAAAGGATATTACTATGTAATATCGTCTGTTAATGCAGAGAATAAGGCTGGTTAGGAGCGACCATCTATAGTATTGTTTAGACGAGTATTGGAACGTTGAATTGGGTGGGCTTTTTGGTTAATTTTCTTTCCTTACAAGAGAGGATTCGACAAATCCGATCCTGGTGAAAAACAATAACGCAGTGGCTTAAAATAATTAAGAACAATATAAAATATTATGGATCACAAATCAAAGAATAAAACAGAGAAATATATATGTCTCGTAAAGCTATAAGAGACATGTATACAATATATGAAGTGCGCTACAAAACAATGAGAGATCCACAAGATACATATCAGATAAATAAGACTACCCAAAGGAACATATAACAAAATGAGTCTCTATCTCAACATACATAATAGAGTACATACACTAATTGACTGCTATAGCATATATAGCATCAAGCAAATTCAACTGTAAGGTCATCTTGCTGAAGTACCTAAAACACCTTGGTCTAACCCGAGTATCATATAAAGATAATAAACGTGTCGGACTAGTTTTAATTTAAATCAATGTGAGAGAGTAATGATAATGGTATAACAAATCTTAATAAAAACACATATCTATATAGTGTTAAATCACAGAAGAACATTATCATTCTTAATTTCATTCACCAAAACTCAAATCAACTTTAGCTTATAAAAAGCAAATCCTAAGAAATATTTGGTGTAATGCAAATCTCATAGAATCCAGAAATCAGTAATAGAAATCCAAAAATCAAAGGTGGAGGAGCCTAGAATTGTCATGGATTGGTGAGCATGTAAACTCACCGAACACGCATGTTATATACAGCTGGTCCTGAAGACCCACAGATGGGCATGAAAACTCATAAACCACAGATTGGCATACAACCTATAATTCCATATTCCAAAGATGAGCATGAAAACCCATAGTTCCACAGATGGACATATAACCCATAATCCAGAGATCCACTTGTAAATAGATTGTTATCCTATCTTTTGGCAAGGCCATGATATCATCGACATGGCTAGAAACGGATGGTTACCAACCTTAAGAATCACTTATATATAATATTATGGACAATGATCAGGCAGATTCGAACCAAGTCCCAATCGAGATGCAATTAGCATGGAGTGACTGGCATAATCATGAAGTTATATTTCAAATTTGGAGTCGATCAAAGTTCGTATATTCGAGTTATAGACAAAGCAAGGATTTATATCGGTCGATCGGGAACGGTCTATAAAATAGTTCAAATCAACAGAGATTGATATCTCAAAATCCACAAAGCCAGTTCACTTGAAACTTTCAAAGCATTAGCATATTGAAGAGTGGAGCCCACAAAAATGATTTCGCACCAAGATCTTGAGATATGAAGATGGCTGATCATTTTAGGCGGATCGTTATTAATCGATCCTTCATAATGATCGATGAACATTCCAAGTGTAGCAAAGGCTAATCCATATCTCATAATCCATAACTTAGATTGACATCAAATTTTAGTGAAAAGTTCAAGAGGCATGTGGGACCCCTCAAAAATGATCGCACATAAATTGGCAACAAAAACAACGATTGACTAAACTTTAGGCATTTGTTCCAGGATATCAAGTTAGGGCCACCGATCATTTGAAGGATCTTTACGCTATTGGTTACTCTAGACTCCATTATAATCAAGTGTATGTTATTCGGTACTATTGTAATCTGATCAAAAAATGATTAATAAAGGACAATCATAAAAGTGGACGTAGGCATACAATGCCGAACCACTATAAATCTTTGGGTCTTTGATTACTGCTTATTCTCTGTTACCAGTTGATCTATTTACTCTTTTTTTTTCTTCACTTAATTCTCTTCAAAAACTATTCTTGGGTGTTTGTGACCAACTTAGTTGCAAAATTTTGGTGCTTTCACTGAGAATCTTGATTTTCAGCTAACTAGGATCCTTTATTGCTAATGGATTTGATAAATCCCCCAAAGGAGATCCGTAATTACCTTCAAGAAGTTGCTAATACTACTTAGATTTATAGAAATCTAAGCAAGACTACTAATAATGGCGATACATACTAGATCTACTTCTTAGAACATGGAAGGAAATGAGAATACTAACGTTCAGCAAGGAGACCCAAGCAATCAACCAACAAACGTGAATGCTGATCCGGTTGAAGTCCAAAATCCCACCAATTCTATTACAAGAGCTGAATTTCATAATTTACTGAGAGTGTTGATGGAGAGCTATCGACAACTAAATCAACAAATTCAGACCAATATCAACTTGATGAACCAAATCAATTAGCAGCATGAGGGAAAGCTCGGAGGGATTCCACCTCTTAATCGGCATCGAAAAGCCTTAGTTCATCGGATGGGTATCATCGACATGGCTTTGCTGAAATGACGGACAAGATGCAGAAACTTCAAGGCAACAATAAGCAGACCATCATGGTCTTCCTAGAATGATCAATGCTGATCCCTCCGCTGGAGAAGGAAACTTACCTATGTATGCTAGGATTCAAACCAGATCTGCTACGGTTGGTTTGGATGATGGAGTCCGATTGAATGCTGACTAGGTACTTTCCTATAATGAAATGAAAATTGTGCATTGAGAAGATGGTGAACAAAGAAGGCATGAAACGGCCGGCAGACATCGACTGGACAATTCACATAAGATGGAGCGCCGCCGCCACTTGGCACCAACCATCCAAACGTCGGACCTATTGGCAATGGTCATACGGTTGATGAGAGAGAGCTAGGGCTTGACTAATAATGACTGGGGAATCTTGAGAAGCCATACCCCATTCACTGATAATGTTCAACATGTGGAATATCCGAGGAGATTCGCATGCCGTCAATGCCTGCCTACGAGGGAAAAACCGACCCTAGGTAGCATATCATGAGAGACGAATGGATGAACTATTCTACATGAGCGGATGATGCAACTAAGTGTAGATACTTTCCTATAACTCTCTAAAATAGCAACCAAATTTGTGGAGCAGCTTCTAGATCCTCCACGTTCAATTTCTAGATTCGATGATTTAGCAACCTAGTTTGTGGAGCAGTTTCGGATGCATGCAACTTGTCCAAAGGATGTGATGTCCCTTTCCAGCGTGGTTTGGGCTCTAGGAGAGTCATTGAAAGATTATTTAGAGAGATTTTATATAGCGGTTACAAAGGTCAGTAATCTGAATGACCATGCGATACTCATGATCGTGAATAGAGGGATTGATCTATAGTCTGATTTTAGCGATTAGTTAGCTGGTAAGCCTCCCGCAACATTGGAGCGCTTTAACGCAAATGCAACTTAGTATTTGAGAAAGGAGGAAGCCAGGTCCTCTAGAAAAAAGAATGTTGTGGGACCAAGCTGAGAGGGAGTGCAGAGTAACATCGTAATAAATGGTCTGATGGCAGTTTTGAAAAATTCCAAGCGAATGTCCAGAATAAACCAAATCAAAAAAAGAGAGGTGGAGATAGGAACCGTGAATGAAAGAGGGATTCTAGAAGCGGCAAGCCTAGGATTTCGATGTATAATACTTACAAGCCATTGAATATGTCCTTGGAGAATATCTATCTGTCTACTTGCAATACAATTCAGTATACGAAGCCACCTCCAAAAGAATCAACAGAGAAGCAAAAACAAACAGGAAAATATCATCAATGAGTACAATGGGTGCAATATAAATGAATGCAGGCATCTTCAGGATGTTATAGAAAAACCGATCCAAGAAAGGAAATTACAATAGTTTGTGAAAGCCCTACAGGATGACGGGCATGGGACATATGACCCCAGCCGAGGATAAGTGCCTCGTAGAGCTGAGGAGCCTGTATGGACTAGTGGAAGACTGTGGTAAATACGATAGTCGAAGGACCGCACCCGATTGATAATAGTTAGCAAGAGATGGAGTGCTATGCTAGCGCGACTAGGCATGTAGATTTTGTATGTTGTTCGAATATGGAAGATGGAGCTCCGGCAAAATAACAACGTATGATGGCAGATGATATTGTGCTTAGGAATAGCTATGCAGATAAAGTAGAGGTTTCGATGATTGATCCAATGGTCATTTCGGCCATGGTTGGCCCTGCTTCGGTGAGAAGGATATTGATTGATTGAAGAAGTTCAGTAAGTATAATATTCAAAAAATCTTATGATCAGATGAGGATCGAAGCCAAAGATTTAAAATCGTCTAAAGGTCGTATACATGGTTTTAACGGTGTTGCAACTGAAGTTGTTGGTTATTTCAAATTACCCGTGGAGTTGGGAGAATATTAACGAAGGAGAGTGCGGATCTTGCCATTTGTTGTTTTGGATGTTAACACTCTATACAACGTCTTACTGGGTCGACTGGACCTAATCGAATTCTAGGCAACAAGACTTTGAAGTTCAACAGATAATGGTGTTGGAGTGGTTTATGTTGATGAAGCGACTGGACATGCTTATTATGTAGCTGAGTTGAGGGATGATTAGCGTAGAGAAAAAAGCAAGGATGCGGACAAGACTGTCTGCATCCAAACTACCAAAGATTGACAACTAGCACCTAAGTCTTGTCTCAGGAGCCACAGTCGGTTCAATAGAGACATAGATCCGAGAGATGATGAATAGGAGCCTAAAGAGACCATGGCTGCACCGACTGAGCTGATAATTGACGTCGCGGTCAGCCATGGAGACCCATCATGAGTCCTAAAGATTAGATCACAGCTATGCCTCCCAATGATGAAAGAACTTGCTGGTTTTCTCTGATCGAATGTAGATGTGTTCGCTTGGACTCACTCTAACATGTGTGGAATCTTGCCTGCCATTGCGAGCCATGCATTGAACATTGACACGAGGCATGTCCTAGTGAAGCAAAAAGGATGCGGTATGGATACGAAGAGATTGACCGCTCTAAAAGAGAAGGTGGATAGACTAAAAGACAAAGGGTTTATCTGCGACGCCGTCTACCCTAAATTGGTATCTAATCCCGCACTTACGAAAAAGCGAATGCGAAGTGAAGAACACGCATTGATTATTCGGATTTGAACAAGGCATGTCCTGTAACAACCCAAAATTCAATCCATAATAATTAATTCGTTAATTAATTAGATAAAAAAATAAATTTGTGAAATTATCAGAATTAGGCCATGAAAGTTGCACCATTGTGTCTATGGTAATTTTTTGGTCAATTTTCATATATAAAACGTCAAAATCAAAGCTAATATGACCAAGTTATAAAATAAACAAAATAAGTAGAAAACGAAGACACACACACACACACACACACACACACACACACACACACACACACACACATATAGGCGGGTCGATCGGCCGATCGACCTGGACATCAAGCGGTCGACCGCTCGATCGACTCACCTTTGCTATTTACGAATGAATGAACGTTCGTTCGAACGTTCCAGAGCCTCAAACTGACGTGTTTTGCATTCTTCTGACCAATCCAGTCCATCTATTTTTGCATCTGATGGCTCCTATTCAGCCTCTAACGTGGTCGCATCTTATTCAATCCTCAAATCCAACGTTCTGAGATCCACTTCTACCCCTAAAAATAGACTCCTAGACCTAACACTTTTTCTCATTCTAGTTTTTCTCCAATTGGATTCACCTTTTTAGGAAGGACCCTAAGCGGAATAATTTTTCCAAAGGAGAACATCGTTATAAATTAAATTATTTTACAACTCCAATTGGATCTGGGAAGACCAAAGAAAGAGCTTAGGATCGAAGGAGAGTGATTGTAATTATTTTATGATTTATATAAGTAATTTAAAAATAATAGGATTTCCAATAGTTGTAGTTTACTACAATTTTGGAATAGCCTTTTTATCAGTTTTAGATCTATTTTTCAGTCTATTTCCTTTTGGTTATTCTTTTTCAGTTAATTATAATTAATTACTATTAAGCATAGATTTTTATTTACTTATAGTTTATTTACAGTATCTAAGTTCATTCATTGTTACTTATTTTCGATTTACATCTTTTTCGACGTTTTGGATTTTATGCAATCGTCTATTCTCTTCTTCCTCTTTTTCTTCGCATATGGATTAGAATAAATTAAACGCGAATATGGATTATATAAGTAAGAATATTGAATGAAGAAAATAAGATGTAAATTATAAAGACTGTAATAAATAAGGAATTGGACTGTAATATAAATGGAATTGTACTGAAATTATGCCTAATTATAATTAGAATAGGACTAATTAATTGGCTTAGTTATAATGTAGAATTATAACAAAAAAGAGTAAAAAAATGAAAGAAGCTTATTTTCTCACTTAGACCTTGGGTTAAATAATAAGCATGATTATAAGTAGGTTATAATAAGAAAAAGAGTAGAATAAGGCTTATTTTAAGGCTTGGGATAAATTAATAAGCGTAGCTAGTAAAGATGATAATACAGACTTAATTAAATAATTTATCTAAGTTAATAAGCAAAGATGAAAGTACAACTTGTACCGTATAGCATTCCCTATTAGACAAAACGGTGTCCCACATTAGCCTGAAAAGAGACAAGGGCACAATTATGCTAAGAATGGTAGTAATTGGTCCAATAGAAGTCCAAATCATGGGGGATTTAGATAAGGGGCACAACTTGACATTGTTTGGATGATGGGCCAGTACCAACAACATTTCCCCTATAGATTCTATGGGCACACGGTGATCTCACGTTAGCTTGAAGTGGGATGAGGGGCACGCTTATGCTGGAGTTTGAGGTAATAAGAAGATCCAATAAGTGGAGAAAAAGGTGGGATGGGCACGGTGGCAGTTATGCGTGCGACTTCCATTCTGGTGCTCAATGATCGCTATGACTTCCAAGCGCTTAGTATGGGTGTATTTCGTAGAACCATTTACTTCTATGTAGGGAGCTAGTCATCCGGATCCACAGTGGATGCTTTTTGCATCTTTCATAGATACCATTGGCTACTGTCTAGGGAGTTATATAGCGTCTGGTCCATAATAAGGTCCATGGCGTAGTAGGCCAATCAAAAAGGGAAGAATTAGGATTACATCCTAATTACATGATTAGGAATTCAGCCTAATCGAAGAAGAAATCAAGGACAAGTGCAAGCAATCGAAATTAACCTATCTTATATTTAATCGTACTTATGTCCAGTTTATCTCTTTTCTATTTCCTTTGTTTCCTCTTTATATACTAGAACTATTGAAGAGTTTATACGTTTACTTTGCTTAAAGACTCTAGTAATTACTATCATTCTCGGACTTTTTGTCTGACCCACTCCTCTATTTTTTCCCTTTTCCCCCATGGGCAATTAAGGGAGAGGGCGGTAGATTGCAGTTGCTTGGTGGTTTCTTGAAGGAGTTCTCTACTATGTATTTCTTTTATTTCAGCTTTAGTTCTTTCTATGTACTTGCTTATTATGAGGGATATTATGTACTCTGATTTTTGATACTATAAGCTTCTGTTTCATGAGACATATTGGATTTTTATACATGTATATGCTATTTGGTATTTGCTTATTTATGAAGCAATTATGAAGTTTTGTTTTAATTAAATTATTATTTTAAATTTCTGCTGTTTTTATCTATTTTTGTCTTGTGAATCTTAGTCTCTGTTAGCTTTAGTTATACCCATAACGCATCACACATTTTAATGTGTCCTTTTAGGTATATTAAGGGGTGTGGAGTGTTTTACTTGGTTTGATCTAGCCACGGGATTCCATCAGCTTAGAGTCACTGATGACGGCATAGATAAGACTGCCTTTAGGACACTAGACAGATTCTTTGAGTGGTTGGTTATATCTTTTGGGCTAACCACTGCTCCGGCCTATTTCATTGATTTGATTAGCCGTATCTTTACGGACATCCTAAATAAGTTTGTGGTGGTATTCATGGATGATATCTTGGTATTTTACAAGTATATAGAGGAGCGTGTTGTTCAATTGGAAGAAGTTCTTCGCATGCTTCGTAGTCACTAATCATCATTTGAGAGCTAAGTTTTTGAAGTGTCATTTTTGGAGAGAGGAAGTTCATTTCTTGGGGCACATAGTCTCAAAAGAAGGTTTGGCTGTTGACCCCACCAAGGTTATTGCAGTGTAAGATTGGAAGGCCCCAAGAACGTTACCGAGGTTAGGAGCTTCCTAGGATTGGTTGGCTACTATAGGAAGTTCATTAGAGACTTTTCCAAGATTTTGGCACCACTCACGTACCTTACTAAGAAGAATAAAGCTTTCATGCAGGCATGAATTGTGAGGATTCCTTCAGCAAGCTTAAGAGAACCCTTATAGTGCACCAGTATATGTTTTACCTGACAGAGCTAAATCTTTCACTGTATACATCGATGCATGCGAAACGGGTCTGGGAGCGATGTTGATGCAAGAAAGGAGGGTAGTGTGTTATGGTAGTATGTAGTTGAGGATGCATGAGAATAACTACCCTACCCACGATTTGGAGTTGGCTGCCATAGTCTTTGCATCTTAAGTCTTAGAGGCACTATTTGCTTGGAGTGAGGTTTGAGCTTTTCACCTACCATAAGTCTTTGAAGTACTAATTCTCGCAGAAGGACTTGAATTTGAGGTACCAGAGGTGGATGGAGTTTTTAGCCTCATATGATTTTGAGATAGCTTATTCCCCTGGCAAAGGTAATGTTGTTGCGGATGCAATGAGTAGAAAGAAAAAAAGCCTTAGTCCTTTGTTCGTAAAGTGGAGGAGCTTGGAGTTTATTTCTACTTTTGATTTTATCCTGGATTATTGTCGACATTAGAGGTAATGCCAACCCTTATGGATAAGATTGGCTCGAGGTAGTGAGTTGATTCAGAACTCATGGACATTATGGCTAGGATTAGCCGAAGAGATGACTCAGGCATCTCCGACGTTATTCATACATAGCAGAGGGTGGCTTAAGAGAGATGGGAGGCTTTGTGTTCCACGCGCCACTGACTTGTTGAGAGCAGTTTTGAAAGAGGCGTGCCATTCTCGTATGACAATTCATGCGGGTGGTGATAAAATGTATCGGGATATGAAGTGGATGTTCTATTGGGGTGGCATGAAGAAGGACATGGTGGAATTCAAAGCTAAGCGTTTCATATGCCAAAGGGTAAAAGCAGAGCAGTAGAAGCTCGGTGGATTACTTCAGCCCTTAGATGTACCGGAGTGGAAGTGGGACAATATTTCTATGGATTTCACTGATGGTTTACCCCGTTCTAGGAAGGGGACCACTAGCATTTAGGTGATTATTGATAGATTGACCAAGAGTGCCCACTTCATCCCACTTAAGAGTAAGCGTACGACTTCATATTTGGCATCCTTGTACATTCGAGAGATAGTCCGTCTACACGGGTTTCCTTCTAGCATTGTTAGTGATAAAGATCCCATTTTCACAAGTAAGTTTTGGAGAAGCTTACAGGAGGTCCTAGGGACGCAACTTAGGTTAAATATGGCCTATCACCCCAGACAGATGGCCAAACAGAGAGGATCAATGGGGTGCTTGAGGAATTGCTGCGGATGTGCATTTTGGACTTTGGAGGAACTTGGGAGGAGCATCTTCCCATGGTTGAGTTTGCATACAATAATAGTTACCAAATAAGTATAGGACTGGCACCATTTGAGGATTTATATGGGAGACCTTGTAAGTCCCCATTATGTTGGGTAGAGTCTACAGAGAAGTTATTACGTGGACCTGATATGGTTAGAGAGACCTCTGAGAGGATGGATTTGATTCGGCAATGGATGAAGATGGCTCAAGACAGACAGAAGTCATATGCGAACAAGCGGAGGAGAGACTTAGAGTTTGAGGTTGGAGGCTTAGTTTTTATCAAAGTATCCCCGCTTAGAAAGGTGGTAAGATTTGGATCAAATGGAAAGTTAGCCCCTAGATTTGTTGGACCATTTCCTATCACACACAGAATTGCGAAGATGGCTTACCGAGTAAGGCTACCTAATAGCCTCGTAGGAGTGCACGACTTTTTTCTTGTTTCACACTTGCGAAAGTGCTTACATGACTCTACGGAGGTTATAGATCCTAGTCAGTTATTTACTTAGGGTCATTTACACTACACTAATTGCATAAGTATCATATACTTCATTATAAAAACTTAAGGACAATGGATTAATGGCTGATGATTGAGTAGTTGGTGGTAGAACTTAGATGAAAACATTTAGTCATTCTTTTATCCTTAGAGATTTCGGGACGAAATCCTTTAAGGATGAGAGAATGTAACAACCCAAAATTTAATCCATAGTAATTCATTCGTTAATTAATTAGATAATAAAATTACTTTGTGAAATTATCAGAATTAAGCCACGAAAGTTGCACCATTGTGTCCATGGTAATTTTCTGGTCAATTTCCATATATAGAACGTCAAAATCCTAGCTAATATGACTTAGTAATAAAATAAACAAAATAAGCAGAAAACGAAGAAGAAAACACACACACACATGCAGGTCGACCTGGGCATCAGGCGGTCGACCGCCCAGTCAACCCACCTCTGCTATTAACAAATGAATGAACTTTCGTTCGTTCAAACGTTCCAAAGCCTCGAACTGACGTGTTTTGCATTCTCTTGACCAATCCAGTCCATCTATTTTTGCATCTGACGGCTCCTATTTGGCCTATGACATGGTTGTATTTTATTCAATCCCAAATCCAACGGTCCGAGATCCACTTCCACCCCTATAAATAAACCCCTAGACCTAATCCTTTTTCTCATTTTAGGTTTTCCCCAATTAGGTTCACCTTTCTAAGAAGAACCCTAAACGGAATAATTTTTCCAAAGGAGAAAATCATTATAAATTAAATTGTTTTATAACTCCGAATGGATCTGGGAAGACCAAAGGGAGAGCTTTGGACCAGAGGTGAGTGTTGTAATTATTTTAATATTTCTTTAAGTAATTTAAAATAATAGGGTTTTCAATAGTTGTAGTTTTACTACGATTTTGGAATAGCGTTTTTTATCAATTTTAGATCTATTTTTCAGTCTACTCCCTTTTGTTTATTCTTTTTCAATTAATTACAATTTGTTATTGTTAAGAGTAGATTTTTATTTATTTGCAGTTTATTTACAGTATTTAAGTTCATTTACTGTTATTTATTTCTTTTTTACATCTTTTTCAACGTTTTCGATTTTATGCAAGCGTCCATTCTCTTCTTCCTCTTTTTTCTTTGCGTATAAATTAGAATAAACTAAACACAAATATTGATTATATAGGTAAGAATATTGAATGAAGAAAATAAAATGTAAATTACAAAGACTTTAATAAATAATGGAATTGCACTGTAATATAAATGGCTGAAATTATGCCTAATAATGACTAGAATAGGACTAATTAATTGGCTTAGTTATAACATAGAATTATAACTAAAAGAGTAAAAAAATAAAAGAAGATTATTTTCACACTTAGACCTTGGGTTAGATAATAAGCATGACTATAACATAGGCTATAATAAGAAAAAGAGTGGAATGAAGCTTATTTTAAGACTTGGGATAAATTAATAAGCGTAGCTAGTAAAGATGATAATAAAGGCTTAATTAAATAATTTATCTAATTTAATAAGCAAAGATGAAAGTAGAACCTGTACCATATAGCATTCCCTATTAGACAAAACAATGTCTCACATTAGCCTGAAGATAGATGAGGGCATACTTATGCTAAGAATGGTCGTAATTGGTCAAATAGAAGTCCAAATCATGGGGGATTTAGATAAGGGGCACAACTAGATATTGTTTGGATCACGGGCCAGTACCAATAGAATTTACCCTATAGATTCTATGGGCACACGGTGATCTCACGTTAGCCTGAAGTGGGATGAGGGGCACGCTTATGCTGGAGTTTAAGGTGATAAGAAGGCCCAATAGGTGGAGTAAAAGGCAGCAAGTGCATAGTGGCAATTACGCGTGCGACTTCCATTCTGGTACTCAGTAATCGCTATGAGTTCCAAGCGCTTAGTATGGGTATCTTTCATAGACATCATTGCCTTCCGTGTAGGGAGTTATATTTGTCGTACGGATCCACATTGGTTGCTTTGTGCATCTTTCATAGATACCATTGGCTGATATGTAGGGAGTTATATAGCGTCTGGTCCACAGTAAGGTCTATGGATTAGCGGGCCGATCAAAAATGGTAGAATTAGGATTACATCCTAATTATAGGATTAAGAATTCAGCCTAATCAAAGCAGAATTCGAGGACAAGTGCAAGCATTCGAAATTAACCTATCTTATAATTAATTGTATTTATTTCCAGTTTATCTCTTTCCTATTTCATTTGTTTCCTCTTTATATACTAGAACTGTTGTAGAGTCTATACTTTTACTTTTCTTAAAAACACTAGTAATTAGTATCTTTCACCATACTTTTTGTCTGACACACTCCTCTATTTTATCTCTTTTCCCCCCATAGGCAATCAAGGGAGAGGGCAGTAGATTGTAGTTGCTTGGCGGTTTCTTGGAGGAGTTCTCTACTATGTTTTCTTTTATTTAAGCTTTGGTTCTTTCTATGTACTGGCTTATTATGATGGATATTTTGTACTTTGATTTTTAAGACTATAAGTTCTTTAGATTTTTAGACCTGTATATGGTATTGGTTATTTGACTTATTTATGAAGCAATTATGAAGTTTTGTTTTAATTAAGTTATTATTTTAAATTTCCATTTTCTTAATCTATTTTTATCTTGTGGATCTTATTCTTTTTTAGCTTTAGTTATACGTAGAATGCACCATATCTTTTATTGTGTCTTTTGGGTATATTAAGGGGAGTGGGGTTTTTCATGTCTAGAAGATAGTTTTCCCCTTTCAAGGATTGACCAGTTGGTGGATTAACCGTGGGACATGAATTGATATCTTTCATGGATGAGTACTTGGGATATAACGAAATGCCAATGCATCTTCCTGATCAGGAGCATACCAGTTTCATTACCGATATCAGATTATACTGCTATGTAGTGATGCCATTTGGATTGAAGAATGCGGAAGCGACTTATCAACGCTTAGTCAACAGGATGTTTAATGATCGGATTGGAAAAACTATGGAAGTGTATATGGGTGATATGCTCGTGAAGTCACGACGATCAAGCGACCACATTATAGACTTGGCAGAAATGTTTGACATCCTTCGACATTACAAGATGAAAATTAACCCTTTGAAGTGTTCTTTTGGTATTGCATCAGGGAAATTCTTGGGCTTTATCGTTAATTCTCATGGAATAGAAGCTGGTCTCGAGAAGATTCAGACTATCCGCGATATCCAAGCGACAATGACTATTAAACAAGTGCAGAGTCTGAATGGAAAATTTGTTGCCGTAAGCCGATTTGTTTTCATAACCACCGTTAAATGCATTCCTTTCTTTAAATTGATTAGGAAAGGGAAAGTAAACTTCGAATGGACATAGGACTATAAATATGCATTTTGAGCTTTGGCGAATCATTTAAAGGGACCCCCCATCTTGTCACAGCTGGTGGATCATGAAGATTTGTACATTTATTTGGTCGTATCGGCGCACACTATGAGTGTCACATTGCTCCACGAGGAGGATCAGATCCAGAGGCCATTGTATTACGTCAGCATGGGAACTGAAAGGAACTGTCTGAAAAATAGAGAATCTAGCGTACTACTTGCTGATTGCATCAAGAAAGCTTCGTTCGTACTTCCAAGCACACCCGATCAATGTTTACATCAACAAGCCATTACGACAGGTCCTACAACGACCTAAAACCTTTAAAAGGTTACTCAATTAGAATATCGAGCTCAGTTAATTCGACATTACTTATCTCCCTCAGAGGGCTATCGAGGGTCGGGCATAGGCAGATTTATAGCAGAGTTTACTACGCAGGATGATTACTCGAAGGGCAATGAAATCCCTACTGTATGATGGAAATTTTATACTTATAGAGCATCCAATGGTCATTCTTTTGGAGCTGGAATTGTGCTTGTAATTCCTTAGGATCGGTCAATCTTTTATGCTTTAAAGCTTGATTTCCCAGTGACAAACAATGAAGCGAGTACGAAGTTTGATTACTGGACATAAACTCACCGAAGAACTGGCAATAAAGTCTTGTTAAATCTTTTGATTCGCAGTTAGTAGTGTACCAAGTCAGGGGAGATGATCAAGCTAAAGGACAATATCTTGCTCCATACCTTATCCAAGTCCAAGAGTTATTGGCAGAATTTGAGTACTACGATATTTCACATATTCAACGGGATTGAAACAGAGAGGCTGATTCATCGGAAAAGTTTGTTATATCAGTGACGCACAATAGATGGGCTTGGTTCCAGTTGAAGTATTAAATGCCCCAAGTATAAACGTGATAGAAATTGATCGAACGTTGGAAGCGATCTAGAGAGAGAATCGTGGATGACTCCAATCAAAGACTATTTGCTATAGGGAGTTCTTCTTGAATAAAGAAATGAAAAGTGGCAGATCCTTCACAAAGCTCCATGGTATATCATG
This sequence comes from Allium cepa, assembly GCA_030765085.1. Taxonomy (NCBI): domain Eukaryota; kingdom Viridiplantae; phylum Streptophyta; class Magnoliopsida; order Asparagales; family Amaryllidaceae; genus Allium; species Allium cepa. The sequence goes on from CM060935.1 coordinate 70,476,259, forward strand.
TAAGAAGGAATTATGAACATGAAAGGTTTCTCTATTTCCCTACTTCAGTGTATCACTCATGATAGATAAAACATGTCCTAAAAGAAGTCCATGAAGGGGAATTTGGCGATCACACCGGGGGGCAAACTATGGTAAAGAAAATACTCTGGTACAGGCACTATTGGCCAACCGTAAATCAAGACCTCGCTGACAATGTAAGACGATGTGATAAGTGCCAGATATATGCAAAAGTTCCAAAAGCTCTGCCGATGAAAATCACGAAAATGGTTAGCCCATGGTCGTTTACCATATGAGGTATAGCCATTATCGTTTCCTTACCGATCTCTAAAGGTGGTGCAAAATACACTATCGTCGCAGTTGATTACTTCACCAAATTGGCCAAAGCAAAACCTTTAGCCACGATCACAACCACGAAATAATCAACTTTATTGTACAAAACTTTATATTTCGTTTTGGTCTACATCGAACTATTGTAATAGATAATGGAACTTAATTCGACAATGCCGAATTCAAAGACTTCTGTCTTAGGTATCATATTGAAAAGAGGTTTGCAGTGGTCATTCAACCTCAAGCGAATAGGTTGAAGCTGTAGCCAAAATCATAAATTCCATTTTGAAGAAGCTATTGGAAAAGGCAAGAGGCAGGTGGGTGGACGAACTCCCTACAGCATTGTGGGCTTAAAGAACCACCCATAGGTCCACGACTGGCCTACTGCATTCGCCCTTTTTTACACTTACAAAGCCCCCATTCCTGTTGAGGTCAAAGTTCCTTCTCATCGAGTGGCATACTACGATCCCAAAGTGAATAAAGATCTCCTCTTGGAATCTTTTGATTTTGTAGATGAGTAGCGCAAGGAAGCTGGTCTGAGGGCAGCCATGCATCGACAATGAGTCGCTCGATATTACAACATTGAAGTCCGACCTTGAACCCTTGAAATCGGAAATCTTATCTAGAAATGGATTTTTCCTACCCCATCGCATATGATTCCAATCTAGGAAGGACCATATATCATTGAACAGAGGCTTGGAAAGGGGAACTTTCAAGCTAACGACTGTCGATGGCATCACACTTTTAAGGGCGTGGAATAGCAACATCTACAACACTATTTCATTTAGTTTATTTCTTTTTCATTTCAGTTGTATTTATTTTTAGAATTCGCTTTAGCATTTGATTCGACCACCCGTAAAATGGCTCCAAATCCCTAAGGTGCGGATTGGAGTATAAACATATATCAGGTATGAATCGACACCCGCGAAATAACTCTAAGTTCTCGAAGTGCGGCTAGAGTATAAACATAAATTGGGTGCAGTTTGACCATCCATTAACAAACTCTTCTCCTCAGAGTGCGGATATGAGTATAAACAAATAGCGAGTGTGGTTTGTTCGCTCACTATTCTATAAACTCTGGACTGAAAACGATAGGAGTAGTGTAAAGTTGCTAAGAATGGAGTTCGATCATCCACCACCTAACTCAACTGACCCAAGACTGGGGGCGAGAGTATGGTTACTTAAACCGCTAAGTTCGACAAGCATAACATTGAGGTTTGAGTCTAGTGTTTGATAAGACTCGAGGCCACGACCTCAGGGAGGCCTTAGGATGGATAAATCGGATCGATATCTGATCCGATGAGCAATAAATCACAAATACATAAACTGAAAAATGTGATAGCTTGAACATTTAAATTAGTGTATACAAGAATTATACACAAAAATAAAAGAATTTTTATTTACTTCTATGGAGTGGCACCTTTTGAACTGCCGCTCAATCTCCACTTCAACCCTTTTCCGCCTCGTCTTCTCTTCAAAGAAACATCTTCAATTGTATGGATTGAGGCGGCATCATCTTTAGAAATAGGAGAGAATGAGGCACTCTTCACGTCATAAGTGGGGGAGGGGGATATCATCTTAAGGAATTATCCTGCCAAAAGGGATCATATGAAGCGGGATATGGATCGATTCATTGAAGTCCAAATGAACAAGCTCAGTTTTTTGCTTTCTTTTTCAACAATTCTTCCTCTCAATGTGCTCTTTCATGCTGAGCTCATCAGTGTGGTTGGAAGAGCCCATGATCATAACATCCTAATCAAAACGAATTTTGGTGAGTGTCACTCCCTTAATTGAATAATGCCTCCATGAATTGATCATCAATAACGAAGGCTTCGTCTTAAGCACCTTGAGCAGCGACCGAAGTTGTAACTATGATGGATTTTGTCACAACCACCTGCGATTTCGATTAAGGCTCTTGCGAGGGAAGAGGAGCTGCAACTGATAGATTCAAAGCTGAGAAAAAATTGGCAAAAATATTAGAAATATCAACTGATAATGCCCCAACTTTTTGAAAAATGGGAAATGTCAACAGAATACCTTCCTCAATGTGGCTCGCAGGTTGAGCTGAAACATCCTCAGATCCGTGTCAAGAAAATGGAGAAAGTTGTGGCTTGTCTAGATCATACTCGGGGATGGTTGAAGGGCTTGTTGTGGATCTAGGGATAACCTATGGTACTGGGGGTAATTCAGTTGTAATATTGGGTTGTGCCGACCCGGATCCATCACCCACGTCATGTAAAGAAGCAGCAGTAGATTCTTTCTGTAGTGTAATTAGGATATCGTGCGTTGTTTTAGGTTCCTCGCCCAATAAAAATTCACTTTCAAGCCTATATAGGTCAATATCCTCCAAATTAAGCAGTTTCTTTTCTTCTGCAATAAGAAATTCCCATGCACGCTAGAGCTGGTAGGGATAGTCGTCACCAGGCCATGTTAAATTTCTATGCTTGGGAATGTTGGCATTTTAAAGAATGAGAAGTGGGTCAAGCTCATTCATTATCTCCTCCCTAACTTTGTCTTTGGTAGTTTCTACTTCGCACTGAATAAGTGCATAGACATTTTTGCCCTTTCAACAACCGTGTCTCTCTTAAGTCTGACATTTACAAGCTCGTCACAAGCATCTTGAGCGATTTTTTAGGCATCAACTTTTTCCTTATATTCATACTCGAGCCTTGAGATCCGCTATCTCCTTTAATGATGCAGATTCATTACTTCGAGCTATATCTCACTCAAGCACTATCTCTTGATTTCGATGATGCAACACTTGAACCATATCAAGATGACCGGATTTCATTTCCTCCATGGATTTGGAAGCAGAATTACTCTTCCCTTGGCTTCTGCTAGGGAGGCCCTAGAAGCCTATAGCTTGTTTTTCAAAGTGTCAATAATTCTTCTGTTTTGAGCTTCCTGGAATTTTAGCTTTTAGATTTCTGTCGCGTGCTCGAAGGAGACTTTTGACATTTTCACTGTTTCCTTCATCCATTCTTGGTACTACATGTGTATGTCAGTGACACAGTTAATAGTCATTTTTTGAACATGGTCTGGAACCCTCTTCAAGTTTGGAGGAAAATAGAACCCTTCAAAACATAAGTTTGGAAATTATTCACGAAGTTGTGCCATACAATTAATTGGATTGATCATAGGTTCTTCAGTAGTAGCTTCAACTTCAGTACTTTCCTTATCGGGCCTTTGGGCAGTAGCATGTTCGCTATGGCGACGATAAACGCCTGGCCATTGAGAATGAGAGGAAACCAAAGGCCGTAGAGGCATAGAAGTGGGAGGAGAACCATGAAAATGATCGATAGGTTGTCCCTATGATCAGTTGGCTTCTCGGGACCCTTTGAAGGATGGGATCTCGACCTTGATAGATGTTTGTCTTGGGTGGCTTATCCCTATCACCTCTACCTTGATGACCTCGGTCCCGATCGGGGCAATAGTTTGAATCATAATACTCACCACTGCCACCTTGACTGTAAGAGCCAGAGCATGAACCAGAGGATTGGCTGTGAATATCCCGGAGGGAATCAAACATGTTCCATTTCTTCACCATCATTTCTGTTAAGGAAAATAAAAAATCTATCAACTTTAAGTATTAGAAAGCATAATGCACATTGAGGGGTGCAAGTGTCCTTATGTAATCCCCCGACAAACCAATTGTAGGAGCTTTGCCTATTGGTCTAACTGCTCCCCTAGAAGTTGGAATCTCAGTGCCAATTTTGATGGAAGATTCCGACCCTTCGATGCACACATCGGTAAAATGAAAAGCGTCAAGGTCAAGCGGAAGTGGTAGACCAAACAAAGAATCAAGTGGTAAACTTGAATGCTCTAATGGTTGAGATGAAGATGCATCTTGAACAATCTTAGGAGCCATTGACGAATTGGATTGATCAGAGAGATGACTTTTTGAAAATTTATGCATAAATCTTTTCTTTTTCCAGACCTCGCAACCAAGGGTTGTGAGGTCTGTGAGGATCCAACATTGGCCCCAAGACCGAATTCTTCACCATTGTGACGGGGCACATCGCCTTTATTTCCTTTGGCATCAATATTTGTGAATTCCTAAGCACTCATGACTGGGGGCACTACAGGATCATCTTGATTGTCCCTTTGACTGACTTACAGTTTGGGTAACTTTGGTTAGCCCTATGCTGAGGCCCTCTTCTATCAAAAAAAGTAACGAGACGTTCGTCAATAAGCAGATATTCGATGTTCTTATCCTCGGGTGGCGCATTTTCAGAGTTGTGACTGCCTCTTCATAAATATTGCTACTAGACTGGGGGACGATACCTGTAAAGGAGTAACGTAATCAGGAATACGACTTAAATATCGTATTTCCTTGCTATGTAAAAGTAGTGGATAACACTTACGTCTTTTCAGCCATTGTTGAATGAAATCGGGCGAACAACGAATGAAGAACCACTGACTTTCAAAGGAACTTAATTTGTTCCATGTGCCATTTAGAATTTAGCATCTCTTCATCGACTCAAGAAATGTAAATGAAAGACTCCCTGTTCATCACTTGAAAGTGAATATGAATCGGAAGTCATGGATGGTTAGAGGATGGTATAGGAACTCCATAAATACCATATAAGTGCAATTGAGAAGAGCTAGCCATTTGGCTGAAGTTGCGCTAAAGCTATCCTTAAATAATGAAGAATTTCTCGAATGTATGAATGAAATGGTTGGATGCATCCGGCCCAGCACATGAACTTATTGCATGCCGTATACCCTTTTTGGGGTCTATGAGCCCTGTCATCCCATAATGGAATCAACACGTCCTCAAAAGAAATCACATGTCTTATAAAGATCCAATGAACATCATCTTTCTTAATTTTAAAGGCCACCGAATTTTCAGGGTTTTCTAGAATAACTGCGTCCTCTAGAGAGTCGGGAATAGGATCATAACCTCTGAGGGTAGGATAGGAATTGCATTAGAAAGATAAAATTGAGGGCCCGGGCTTTGCGGTTATTCCAAATAATGACTAGAGGACGAACCATCAGATTCAGTCGTAGAACTTGATTCGACATTAGGGATATCCTATTGAGAAGATGATCTAGCTGGCATAGCTGCAAGATGCCTAGAACGTGTAGAACCCATTGCCATTAAACTTAGTAAAAATCTTGGTTAGATAAATAATATGTACTCCCTAGTGCATAATGAGTGCTAGTGTGATGCGATAAAGTGATGTACAATACGGTAATAAGTTGTGCAAAGCTAAAGACGGTAATGACAAAGAGACTTCAGGGTTCAACTAGAGAGACCTTCATTTCTAACCATCTCCACCATTTCTCTGTGTCATCGGGAAACGACGCAGTTTGAGTTTCATGATAGACAGTCAGCAAGCAAAAGTTTAATTTTTATTTAAGTCATTAAAGAGCTTCAAGTGAATAGTCAAAGGCATTAGTCTATGTCATAGTTCTAAGGTCATTTGTTACCGAATATGTAGTTCAAGTCATATATAAGTCATATGCAAGCTCAAATGTCCATTCAAGTATGCAAGGATGAAGCTCATTATTTAGTTCAAGTTCACTTGTTTAGGTTACATTTGTAAACTTCATCTACTAACAACCGATCATTCCCCAAACGAGGCCAATATTTCATAAAAACACTCCCACCGGTCATTTTCCTTAATGTCTCATTACCGACCGTTCCTCTAGACAACATCTACCGATCGTTCATAGTTAACCTTGTCGACCGATAGTTCTCCTCAATGTCGACCGATAGTTCTCCTCAGCCTTCAATGCCGATGTTCTCCAAACAAGGCCAATCATACATAAAAACACTCCCACCGATCATTTTCCTTAATGCCTATTATCGATCGTTCCCCTAGAAAACATCTACCGATCATTCACAGTTAGTCGTGTCGATCGATCGTTCTCCTCAGTCTTCAATGCCGATCGTTGTCTCCATGCCATCAACCGATTGTACCACTTTGCCTTGTCCACCTCAAAAGCCTCTAACTCAAAAACATCACTAATCATTTGTATACGATCATAAAACACTCAAGCCTCAATGTCCCAAGTTTTACCGATTGTCCAAGAACGATCATGATGGATCGATCGAACAACTTCCCCAAATCTTCCACTTCATCCTCCTCAACAAACGGTCGGTTAAGGCCACAATGTCCTTCAATTTTCATCTCCTTTAATCTTTAATCGGTCCACTATTTAATTCTAACATTAAGAAATTGATGAAACTCAAAGTCTCTTGCTCGAATCATAAAGGAAATTCGAATCAAGCTACCTATGTTTGAATTTGGAAAGGGAAGTGAGTTCGAATTTGAAATGAGGTAAGATCTAAAGGAGCGCTTGAATGGTGATTAACTCTAAGAGATGCGGCTTATTCTTAGGAAAATTGAATCGTTTCTTCGATCAGTAAAGAGAGGAAGTAGAGCATTTATTTCCTTTTAGCTGGAAACTATATGGAATGATGGAAGAAGAAGAAATAGTTAAGTACAGGTGCTTATATAGGAAGGTCAAATCTCGATCGTTCGTAGTCCAAAGTGATACCGATCGTTTCAAAGTAGCGAGTTTATATTAATCGTTTCATAACCAAGTTAGATGTCGATCGTTTCAGAGCAATGTTTTTAAACCAATCATCGTATAACTAAGAATGATCCAGAATTCCTTTCTATGAAGAAAAGGTAGGTGAATATGTATGTATGTATGTATGTATGTATATCTATATGTATATATTTATGTATATATATAATAAAAGGGAGAATAGGAATGAGAAAATAACGATTGGCAGTGAACGTTTTTGTAAGATATATATGCAAATAAGAATAGCAATCGGTAGAGAATGTTTATAGAAATTTCAAAACTTAACAACACCCGCGAACGTGTAACCATGATCGAGTGTCAGGTACAAACACACATATGTGCTAGTATACGTTTCAGAATCTAATTTTTGAAATCAACAAAATTGAATGATCACCTAGATCGACTGGAGAGAAATTAAAACCAAATTGCTGAAGCTTAGAATTTGCCAGAAACCAAATAGGATGTTCGACAACAAGTTGTGATCCCATATTTGTACTATTAGAAATCGACCAATCATCATAACGAATACGGAAAATATGACCATCGACAAGAAAACAACTCAATGGAAGGATAACGACTATTCGATGAACCGGATGGATTTCTTTCCGATGATTCTAGCTCGCGATGATTCAAAGCATGTCATGATCAAAACAAGGCATACTTTGGGGAGCAAATGTTATTCTTCCCTTTGGCAAGGTCATGATATCATCGACTTTGCTAGGAACGGATGGTTATCAACCTTAGGAATCGATTATATACAATACTATGGACAATGGTCGGGCAGATTCGGGCCAGGTCTCAATCGAGGTGCAGTTAGCATGGAGTGACTGGCATAGCCCCATGAAGTTATATTTCAAATTTGGAGTCGATCAAAATTCGTATGCTCGAGTTAAGGACTAAGCATGGATTTATACGGATCGATCAGGAACGATCCATAAAACAGCTTAAATCAACAGAAATTGATCGATATCTCAAAATCCACAAGGCCAATTCACTTGAAACTTTCAGAGCATCAGTATACTAAAGAGTGGAGCCCACAGAAATGATCACGCATCAAGATCTTGAGATATGAAGATGGTCAATCGTTTTAGGCCGATCTTTATTGGCTGATCCTTCATAATGATTGATGAACGTTCCAAGTGTAGGAAAGGTCAATCCATATCTCGTAATCTACAACTCAGATTGACTTCATATTTTAGGGAAAAGTTCAAGTGGCATGTGGGACCCCCTAAAAAATGATCGTACATAAATTGGAAACATAAATAACGATCGGTTAAACTTTGGTTGTTCATTCCAGGATATCAAGTTAGGGCAACCAATCATTTGGTGGGCCCCTATGGACCTATAGAGCCTTCTGCAGAAATCTTAGTGAAATATCTCATCATCTCCCCACATAAATACAGGCCTTATGGATCATTTGCAGGATCCTTACGCTGCTGGTTACTCTAGATTCCATTGTAATCAAGTGTATGCTATTCAATACTGCTGTAATCAGATTAAAAAGTGATTAATAAAGAATAATCTTAAAAGTGGACGTGGGCATACAACTTCAAACCACTATAAATCTTTGTGTCTCTGATTACTGCTTATTCTCTATTACTTATTGATTTATCTACTCGGTTTAATTTTATTTTTCTTGACTTACTTCTCTACAAAAACTATTCTTAGGTGTTTGTGACCAATTTATTTGCAAATATGGATTAACACAGAAGATAAGCCTGTAAACTCGTCAAAGTTAGTGTTATATACTTTGAATAGTAACGAGCTGAGTACTGACCATACATCCCATACCGCAAAGGTTTACTCGAATATTTACCACAAGTTAGTAAATTTTGCTCGAGAATAAATAGTTATTCAATTGAATAAGTCCAGGAATTAATGATGATGTATATGCAAGCGTTCTATACTGCTCATTTTACTAAATCATTTAATTAAATTCCTCACCCGAATGAAATAATAGTTTATATATTAAAACCAGTTTTGGAAGTCCTTTCAAAAATATTTGTTTAGAAAATAGAGTTGATAATCTTTGAAATGTGATTTCTTTCCCATAAATAGTAGTACACATTTTATTTGAAAATTGGATATTGAAATTAAATTGGTTTGTAAATAAATTTCACTGAAATTCTTTTTAGAAGCTTCATGTAATCTATATATATTTATATATAAACTAGACCTTAATTGAAACTCGAAAATGTCACAAAATAAATTCATCAAAATAAAGAATTCAAATGCTGGAAATTTAGAAGTATTTGAAAGCATCAAACTGATCAAAACAAGGCAACAAACCAAACAAGATAGTGCATACAAGACAGGGCAAGGTCAAGGTGAGGAGAAACTACCCGAAACACGTACTGCTCTTGGTTCTAGACTGGTTGATCGATCCTATATGATCGGTCGATCGATGGCAGATCTGTAGCGTGCAGGCTCTAGTTTTGGCTCCCCACTAATATTATTTGCTATAACGTGATTTCTTTAATCTCTGGCAATAAATATTAACTATTAATACCGAAATACTTGCATATGCACAGCTAATAATTGATAGAGCAAATAAATAAGGTAGACACAATTGAATTCAATAGACAAAGATGAGCTACTAATAGAGAAACAAACAACAAAGAAACAGACAACGGTCAAAATACAGACCTGAAATCAAATTCAAACCAGTTCCTCAACCATTCAAGCAAATACTCATACATATATGAACTAGAACTAGATTTATGAAATTATTCACCTTATGGCTGAGAAATGACGTATTTACTGTTCTGAGCCTCTTTGCTTAACTCCTCTTAGCCGTTGATCCTATAAATCTCAGAAATTGACCCCAAACTCATTTCAGTTGCAAGGAGAAAACTGAAATTGATGAACTATAAGATGTATCAAAGATCGGTATAGATTACTTGAGAATATATACTCTAAAAATTAGAGATTTTCTCTTTTAATTGGTTGATTTGGGGGAAAAATACACAAGGTTTTGAGAAAGAGGGAAGAGATAGTGTTTACTATAAACTTTCTGGTCACTGTTAAAATGAGAATTAGACAGCGAACATACAGGTTATAGTTTCTCACTAATTAACTTAGTTCCCTTAATTCTATTTAGGCCAAGAATTAAATATAATCCAACTAAAGAAATCAAGTTTTATTTTATTCTAAATACAAAAGAAAATGCATTTTATAAACATTGTTTTTAAGATATGAATTGATTTCACAAATCAACTTCATTCTTATAAATCAATACTAGTTTATTTATTACATTTCATTTGTAACAAATGAAATACATTCACAACTCAATTTTTAATAATAAATCATTCTTATCATTCTTAATTAATTGGAAACAATTAGCCCATTAAGTTATAAATCTCCATTTAAATAAGAAATCATAAATACTTTAAATTTAATATATTCTCAATAGTTTAATTCCCATTTTCTTTTACTATTATATAAAAGAATTAAACCACAGAGAAATAATGTTTCACTTAAATTTCCCAAACTTACATTTTCCACTTAAAAACTCTTTTATATATGTACTCCTTCCATTTCATTCCAAATTCCATCTTAGTAACCCCCAAACCTCCTAATTATTTAAATTATCACTTTTAAATTATGTTTTAATTTAATTTCAGGTAATCCAAACTAGTGTTGTTACAAAAGGGCATTGTAATACTCTAAAAATTGGTGAATATTCTAACTAAATATTAATAATGTAATAATATGAAATTATTTAATGTGTTAATAAAATAAAATAAACTTAAGAAGGCGACGAATTGGTCATTTTTCTAAATTTGGAATTTGATAACGAAATAAGCGTAAATGTGACCAACTCATTTTTTGGTTCACGCGGTATTTTGATTTGGCTCGTTTGGTGTCCGTATAAAGGAATTATGGTCGAAATGGCAATGAGATAATCAAGTAGAAAAACTTATAATTGAAATTTGAACACTATGGTTACTTTCCCTCCTTCCATTTTTAATCAAAAAGGCATTTAAATTTCAAATCTAGAAACTAATATCTTCTTCTTCCTCTCTTTTCCTCTTTACATACAAAGAATCAAACGACGGTATCTCCCTTAACACTAAAAGAAATTACATGAAATCTTCAGCATTGCAAATCTAGCATGGAGGGTTACACATCTACATCAACTTAGAGGCAAAATTCTAAAGCAAGGAGGTGCAGCAAGCCAGATAGTGGAGATCTAGGCAGCGAGGAGCATTTTTGGCTAGTTATTCTTACTTTCCTCTTTGTATAATGCAATTTTGATTTTATATATATATATATATATATATATATATATATATGATACGTACGTTATATTAGAGTTGTTAAACATTCTTAAATAATCAAATATGAATTTAATGGGATTTAGTAGGGAATTTAGTAAATACATTAAATAGGAACTAGATCCACACTAAATTCTAGTAATATGATTATTATACGCTTAAATCAATGATATAAACTATGAAACTAGACTTAGAAATGTAGGGATAGGTACTAAGGACTTCCTCAGGAGGTCAGAGGTGGAACAAAGGAGGATGGTAGTGAAATGATGCGGTAAACCATCAAAATCTATGGTGTGATGATTTTAATTTTTTTTAGTGCACCGGTCTACTGGTTAGTGTAACCGGTACACCGATGGCCTATATCTTAGGGCAGGTTGAATCTAGACTCGTATGGGCCTAATTAAAATAACGTTTATCGATTCAAGCCTTGTTTCTTCTATTTTCTAAAGATGTATCAAGGTTTTTGATGAGGCAAGTGATGACTTTACGGATTCAAGTGTATAATCTGATGCTTGATTGTTGTTTATAATTGATTAGCTTATGATAGTAACATAGAAATATAATGTGATAGATTTAAACATGATTGAGCCAGTGGCATAAGTAAGCAGCCTAAGATACGGATACAAATATAGATATTGATACATATTTCTGACAGGAGTATGTGATCCAGGTATTATGTTGCTCCCTTGGAAGCTCTGATGGACTAGTGTTGTAACAACCCGCATATTTTACGATTATATATAAATATTTTATTTAAATATAGCATCGTCAGTCGGATTAAAGTCCGAAAAGATACTTTTTGCAAACAGTCAAATTAGGACTCAAGACCCCTTCCATTGAGTCCAAAATGGCGTTTGCAACTTTTTTTGAGTATAAACATCGATATGTTTGGAGTTAAGTAGAATTTTGACATTTTCACTTAGGACTTTGGGTTTGGGTTTGGGTTTCATCCCACTAACCCAACTCATCTTATATCCTAACTCCATCCCCTCTCCTCTTCATTCATTCTCATTTCCTAACACTTAAAACTTTAAGTAAAAATGGGGGAAAAGATTGGAAACTAAAATTCCTAAGCCCTAGTTTCTTTTGCAAATCCAAGTTCTAGCTCCAAAATCAAAGAGAAGATTAGGTAAGCATCCTCTTCTTCTTCTCCATCTCAATCTCTCTCCAATTTCAGAAATTTTCTATAACCCAACTTAGGAAATATTTTCTTATGAGCTTAGATTGAAGCTCCTTGAGTTGAAATTGAAGAGGAACTGATATTGCCTTGTAATAAAAGCTTCTCTGTCATTATTTTTGAGTAAAAAGGTGAGTTTTTGAACTCACATCTATGTCTATAACTTTTTTCATTGTTAGGTATGAATTCCTAACATCAATTCTTGTTCATTTTCTTTGGATTGAATTGGTTTTATGAATATTCCAATTTTTGGTGTTTTGAAGTCAAAATCTTTAAAAATCCTAGCTTTGATGTTTGAACATGTTTTTGGCGATACATCGAAGAGCCTATAAGGCTGGGTTGCCGATTGGCATAAACCCCTAGCGCCCATTGCTCGTCCGATCGTGCTGTGAAGGATTTTTGCCTCACTTGGTGGCTAGGCTGAATATGCTTCAGAAGCAGTTTCAATCGACTGGACCGGGAGGTAAGTCGACTGAACCAAAAGACAAATAATGTTGAAGAAGTAGGTTCGGTCGACTGGACCAGGAGGTCAGTCGACTGAACCTACTTCTTCAGCATCATTTGTCTTCTGGTTCAGTCGAATGACCTCCTGGTAGAAGACAGATAATGCTGAAGAAGTAGGTTCAGTTGACTGGACCAGGAGGTCAGTCGACTGAACCTGGGGACAGAAAATTCGTGTCCCTGTGTGAGTCGACTGATCACCTGGTTCAGTCGACTGATCTGCTCGCCTCAGCCCAATTTTCCTATTTTGCTTGGGTTTCCAATTTTAATCGTTTCGTGTTGATCCAATTTGTCGTTATCATTTATTATTGACTTTGATGTCTTTTTCGGGATTTTTAAGAATATCCAATTTGATGGATTCAGTATCTATTTCTATGGATTTGATACACATCTTCGTATGTTAATTTTTTGATGATTGGTTGTTTTTACAATCATTTATGTGGTTTGTCACTTTAAAATACAAAGGTTTCTATACTAGTAGTAAATATCAAAACTCTTTCATCAAAATGATTTCAACACTATTTTCAATATCAAGCTCGTTTATAAAACCGTTTTCCAACCTATTACTATATACAAACCTTTACCTCATTCATATGAGAAATCTAATTAAATGGCTTAGCAAAATAAGTGGTATGAAACGCTTGCATTTACTTTGTCGGTTAATTCTTGGACTTGTTCGATTGAACTCTTGTGATAACTTTTGAGTGGAAATCTACAATCTGTTCATAAATATTTAAGTTAAACCAGTCATTATGGGACATGAAGATAAACTCATATATTTACTAGCTTAGTGTAATTTACACTTATTTTTGAGTGGAAGTCTACAATTTGCTCGTAAATAATTAAGTTAAGCCATTGGTTATTGGACATGAAGCCTAACTCATTTATTTACTAGCTTAGTGTAATTTACATTTGTGGATCTATGAAGATCCTTTAGTGGAGTTTCAGCTCAATTTTGTGGGGTAGCAACCCCTGGTCTTTGGACCGTTTTGTGGAGCTTCGGCTCAAAGGTCTTCGGACGGTTTTGTGGAGCTTCGGCTCAAAGGTCTTCGGGCCATTTTGTGGAGCTTCAGCTCAAATTTGATGGTTAGCGACCATGGAATAGCGTTCCGTTTGTGATGCACGTGTTGGTGAGTTTTCATGCTCTCGTTTTGTGATAGGCCTCCCCCTTTTTGATTTTTGGATTTCTAATTGATGATTTCTAGAATTTTTGTTTCACCAATTTTGTGATTAGCATTGATATATTTGTCCATATTTGTGGTTTGGTGAATAAAATGAAGAATATGGCATTCTTTTTAGTTCTTGGAGATTTCTTGAGATATTGTACGATTTTTGTTGTTATTTAATGTATACTTGTCGCAGTATGGCATTTTTGTTATCATACGTTTTTTGTCATATCTCTTATTCTATCTCATTTTCTCTAATATTTATAGCTAGACTGATCCGTTTATTATTTTCTTATTAAACGGGTCAGACTGAGATGTTACAGGCATTTCTGCTTGACTCCTCTTTTAGGAACATTATCTGACTTTTGGCAAACTACTCTAGTTTAGTATTTTTTTGTTGTTATACATTCGAGATAGAGACTCCTTGATGTATACATATTCTTTTATCTAGCACTTGTACCTATTCTTTTGTGATATTGTGGATCTTATTTGACTACTACTCTGACGTACACTTCTATGTGTTATATTCATATCCGTTTCCGCCTTTGTGATATGGATGTCTGTGGCTAATTTGTGTTATGCTTATTTCTATATTTGTTTCCGAAGATCAAATAGCCACTATGTAGTAGCTTAGAGTTTGTATAAGTATGTCGGATTTCCTTTTGAAATGAAATGCACATTATACTATCTAACATATCGGCACTCGCAAAAAGCAATTACATGGATGGTCGCTCCTTAACAGCCTTATTCTTCATGCTAGTTGACGACATTACCTCGTAGTGTCCATGACTAGCGTGAGTATAGAGGTGGGGCGTTCACAGCTTGGTATCAGAGCCAAACTTCGGAACAATGTAGAATAATCTAGCAAGGATCATTGTCCTATGTCTCTCTTAGGAGTCGTGCCTTAGGATATAATTCGAGTCATTGGACCCATTCTTTCCTATTTTCTTTGTGATGCCTTGTTTTATCAATCATGATTGTTTGATATTCATTCTGAGAATAACCTTTTTTCTCTTCTTCCTTTCTTTCTTTAAGAAGAAGAGATGTCTAGTTCTAGCAGTCCTAGCGCTGGTCAATCCAGTAGTCCTTCTCTGGATGGCGTATTCATGTCTGCCCAACAACTTTTGGATCTTGTAAAGAATCAAAGGTTTATCTATGCTTTGAGTAAGGACCCTAAAAAGGTTTTACCTCTGAATCTAGAAGTTCCTTTCGATCATCTTGTACATATCACTCTACGACTAGAAGAGGTCAATAAAGGAAGCGATAGTGATGTTGGAGGTTACAAAAAGAGCCTCAATAATAACAAAAAGAGGCATACTAAGTTCAAAAGCCCTAATCCCAAGAAGAAAGGGAAGCAGAAAACTACGGTAACAATGACTCCAATGCCTAATCGTGGAGAATGCTATAATTGTAATTCTAAGGACCACTATGTAAATAGGTGTCCAAGGCCTATTTCTTGTCGCTATTGCAAAAATTCAGGTCATCGTATTTCTACATGCCCCACACTTCAAAGCAAGAAGAAAGGGGAATTAAGAAACTCCAGTAGTAAATACTCCTACCTCTAGTTGAGGACAATGCTACAATTGTGGTTCTAAGGACCATTATGTAATTAAGTGCCCAAAAGCACTTTATTGCCGCTATTGCAAAGGTTTGGGTCATCATTTATCTACATGTCCCAAACTTCTAAGCAAGAGAGAGGGAAAGCTAAATATTGTGAAAGGCCTAGTAGCACTTCTCTTGGTCAAGGTATTTCTTATTCAGTCCTCAATAACATTTGTTTTATGATCATCCTATTCGAGTTCTTGTTGATATGGGTTCATCTCATTATTCTTGTATAAAAAGAGCTTATTGATTCTTTTTCTTTAAATATTTTGGGCTTGATGACTTCACTGAGAATTTCGAATCCGGATAGTGGATTCGTAGTGCTCAGTTTGCTTTGAAAAGATGTCGAGATTATTTTATGTGATTATTCTTTCCGGGCCGTTTTGAATGTGACGTGTTACTTAGGATTCGGAATTGATTTTTGTGAAAGGATTGGCTTAATCATCATGAAGCCATATTCTATGTCCCGAGTGGACTATCTATCTTCGATATCCTCAATCTGTTGTGCAGGTTTCTGTTTTTCTTGATAATTTCTGTTCCAATTTGGTGTCATCATTTTATTCTCTAGACCCATTTGTTGAGGAAGATGTTATTCTCTTCATTCAAGTAGTTTGTGAATTTTTCGGTATTTTTGAGCTTGTCTTAGGATTATCACCTAAGAAAATCTATTGAGTGGTGCTAAGGTCTTTTCAGTTCAAATTCGCCACCAGTTTTCATTAGCTATGAGTTACGGACGATAGCGTTCCACTAACCGCATTCCACACTCATTATGATTCTTATGAATGGCTTGTTATGCCATTTGGTTGACGAACCGTCCAGCTTATTTCATCCATCTTTTGAATCGAGTATTCTACGAATATTTCGATGAGACCATCCAAGTATTCATTGATTTTTGGATGAAAACAACACTTTGAAATTTGGGAATCTTTTAATAAGATACATTTATAAGTAAAATTGGATTTTTGTTTTAAAACGAGTAAGGAATATTCGTAAAAAATTTGGGAGATGTTTTTATCATATAGAAGATGATTTTGTGTTGTTTTTCCCATTGAGTGCTTTAAGAATTCTGGTCGATGTGCTTGATCAATGTTATCGATAGGAACTTCCTAAATGCTATGATGAGACAATCAGACATGGTAAATTGACTTGGAATAATTAAAATTTTCTAGAAAGATGACTACATAAAGTTAAATATAATTTTGAAAGTCTTAACTTTTCGGGAAAGAGGATTAATAAAAAGAACTCTTTTCCGATACTCCTATCCTTGTGATTCTCGAGGGGAACCAAGACTTCACTGTTTGTACTGATGCTAGTCGTATAGGTTTGGGTGCCATTCTCTTGCAAAATGGGAACGGTCTACCACTTATGCTTCTATGCAATTAAAGCCTATCGAGACTAGTATGCCACTCATGAGCTAGTTTTCGCGGCTATTGTTTTCCTTTTTAGAATTGGCATCATTATTTTTGGGAGAGAAATTCATTCCCTACACCGACCATAAATCTTTGGCGTATTTATTTTCTCAAAAACCATAAATCTTTGACGCATTTATTTTCTCAAAAGGAACTTAATTTGTATCAACATCGTTGGCTCGAGTTCCTTACATTTTATCATCTTGATACTCCCAAAAAGGGAAATCTTGTTGCTGATGCACTTAGCCGTAAGCAACAAGCGGTTATTTCCATGATGATATCCGAATGGAATGATCTCGAGACTTTATCCACTTGTGAGATTCGAGATCGTGAATCCGATTTATGTTCATCTTTTGTTTATGTAGCCTTGAGGCTCATCCCTCTCTTTTAGACCGCATCCTTGAAGCCCAAAAGCTAGACCCGAATTGGCTCTTCTTAGCCAAAATTTTAGGTTGATATTGATGGTTTGAAAGACTTTGATATTGATGCTCGTGGCGACATTAGAAAATTTGTAGACTTATCGTGCCAAATATTAGTGATCTTCATAAAGACATTTTAGAAGATTCTCATCGTTCTAAATTTACCATTCATCCCGGTAGTAGTAAAATGTACGCGGATATGTAGCGACTATATTATTGGGATGGAATGAAATCTGATGTTGCTAACTTCATTAAGCGTTGCATGACTTGCCAACTCTTAAAGGCCGAGCATCAATGACCCGGTGGGTTATTTCAACCTTTGGACATTCCAATTTGGAAGTGGGATCAGATCTCCATGGACTTTATTAATGAACTTCCCCATTCTCGTTCGGGTCATGATAGCCTATGGGTGATTGTGAATAGACTTACAAAATCCGCGCATTTTATTCCCATTCGGTCTAATCGAACCGTACCTCTTTTGGCCAAACTTTATGTCAAAGAAATTGTTAAATTACATGAAATTCCTACTTCTATTGTTAGTGATCGTGATCCATTGTTTACTAGTGGATTTTGGAAGAGTTTTCAAAAAGCTTTGGGAACGAGGCTTAATTTTAGCACCGCTTATCATCCTTAGTCTGATGGACAAACCGAGCGTGTGAATCAAACTCTTGAAGATCTTCTTCATGCATGTACTCTTAATTTTGGTGGAAGTTAGGAAGAACATATTTCTCTTGTTGACTTTGTGTTTATTCGTGTTTCACCTATGGCGGGTGTTGTGCGTTTTAGTCGATTGGGAAAATTAGTACCTCGATATATTGGTCCATTTTCCATCACCGAACGCATTGGTTCCATGGCTTATCGCCTTTTATTACCAGCTCAGTTTTCTGCTATTCATGACGCATTTCGCGTCTCTCAATTACGAAAATGCCTTTGAGATCTCGATTCTATCCTTGAGCCCGGTGTTGTGGAAGAAATTGAAGTTTCACCTAATTTGACTTATGAGCGGCATCATATTCGTATCATTGCTTAGGTGGTCAAACGCCTTCGAAATAAAGATGTCCCACTTATGAAAGTTCAATGGTCCTCAAATCCTAAGTATTGCTCTTGGAATCTAGAGAATTCATCAAGCGAACACATCCGGACTTACTCTCTCAGCTCTTTGAGGTGAACTTATTTCAAATTTCTTTTGTGTTAATATGCATTTATGGTTGTTACTTTTTATTTTTTTTCTTCTTAAATATTGCGAGGACGCAATTTCTTTAAGGAGGGGAGTCTGTAACAACCCGCATATTTTATGATTATATATTTGAATATTTTATTTAAATATAGCATCGTTAGTCGGATTAAAGCCCAAAAAGATACTTTTTGCAAACAGTCGAACTAGGACTGGAGACCCCTTCCATTGTGTCCAAAATGGCATTTGTGACCTTTTTGAGTATAAACATTGATACGTTTGGAGTTGAGTAGAATTTTGACATTTTCAATTAGGGCTTTGGGTTTGGGTTTGGGTTTGGGTTTCAACCCACTAACCCAACTCATCTTATATCCTAACTCCACCCCCTCTCCTCTTCATTCATTCTCATTTCTTAACACTTCAAGCTTTAAGTAAAAATGGAGGAAAAGATTGGAAACTAAAATACCTAAGCCCTAGTTTCTTTTGCAAATCCAAGTTCTAGCTCCAAAATCAAAGAGAAACTTAAGTAAGCATCCTCTTCTTCTTCTCCATCTCAATCTCTCTCCAATTTCAGAAATTTCTTGTAACCCAACTTAGGAAATATTTTCTTAAGAGCTTAGATTGAAGCTCCTTGAGTTGAAATTAAAGAGGAATTGATCTTGCCTTGTTTTAAAAGCATATACTTCATTGTTTTTGAGTAAAAAGGTGAGTTTTTGAACTCACATCTATGTCTATAACTTTCTTCATTGTTAGGTATGAATTCCTAACATCATGTTCACTTGCCTTGGATTGAATTGGTTTTATGAATATTTCAATTTTTGGTGTTTTGAAGTCAAAATCTTTAAAAATTCTAGCTTTGTTGTTTGAACATGTTTTTGGTGATGCATCGAAGAGCCTATAGGGCTGGGTTGCCGATTGGCATAAACCCCTAGCGCCCATTGCTCGTCCGATCGCGATTTGTAGGATTTTTGCCCCACTTGGGGGCTAGGCTAAATATGCTTCAGAAGCAGGTTCAGTCGTCTAGACCAGGAGGTTAGTCGACTGAACCAGAAGACAGATAATGCTGAAGAAGCAGGTTCAGTCGACTGGACTAGGAGGTCAGTCGACTGAACATGGAGACAGAAATTCATGTCCATGTGTCAGTCGATTGAGCACCTGGTTCAGTCGACTGATCTGCTTGCCTCAGCCCAATTTGACTATTTTTCTTGGGTTTCCAATTTTAATCATTTCGTGTTGATCTGATTTGTTGTTATCATTTATTATTGACTTTGATGACTTCTTTTTCAGGATTTTTGAGAATATCCAATTTGATGGATTCAGTATCCATTTCTATATATTTGATTCACGTCTTCGTACGTGAATTTTTTGATGATTGGTTGTTTTTACAATCATTTTTGTAGTTTGTCACTTTAAAATACAAAGGTTTCTATACTAGTAGTAAATATCAAAACTCTTTCATCAAAACAATTTCAACGCTATTTTAATATCAAGCTCATTTATAAAACCATTTTCCAACCTATTAGTATATACAAACCTTTACCTCATTCGTATGGGAAATCTAATTAAACGGCTTAGCAAAACAAGTGGTATGAAACGCTTGCGTTTACTTTGTTGGTTAATTCTTGGACTTGTTCGATTGAACTCTTGTGACAACTTTCGAGTGGAAATCTACAATCTGTTCGTAAATATTTAAGTTAAGCCAGTGGTTATGGGACATGAAGCTAAACTCGTATATTTACTAGCTTTGTGCAATTTACACTTATTTTTGAGTGGAAGTCTACCATTTGTTCATAAAAAATTAAGTTATAACTCATTTATTTACTAGCTTAATATAATTTACACTTGTGGATCTATGAAGATCCTTTGGTGGAATTTTGGCTCAATTTTGTGGGGGTAGCGACCCGTGGCCTTCGGACCGTTTTGTGGAGCTTCTGCTCAAAGGTCTTTGGATCGTTATGTGGAGCTTTGGCTCAAAGGTCCTCGGGCCATTTTGTGGAGCTTCGGCTCAAATTTGATGGTTAGCGACCATGGAATAGCGTTCCGTTGGTGATGCACGTGTTGGTGAGTTTTCATGCTCCTGTTTTGTGATAGGCCTCCTCTTTGTGATTTCTGGATTTCTAATTGATGATTTCTAGAATTTGTGTTTCACCAATTTTGTGATTGGCATTGATATATTTTTCAATATTTGTGGTTTGGTGAATAAAATAAAAAATATGACATTCTTTTTTGTGCTTTGAGATTTCCTGAGATATTGTATGATTTTTGTTGTTATTTGATGTATACTTATCGCAGTATGGCATTTTTGTTATCATACTTTTTTTGTCATGTCTCTTATTCTATATCATTTTATCTGATATTTATAGCTAGACTGATCCGTTTATTATTTTCTTATTAAATAATACTCGGTTCAGACCGAGATGTTATAGGTGTTTCTGCTTGACTCGTCTTCTGGGAACATCATCTGATTTTTGGCTAACTACTCTAGTTTAGTGGTTTTTGTTGTTCTACATTCGAGATAGAGACTCCCTGATGTATACATATTCTTTTGTCTAGCACTTCTACCTATTATTTTGTGATATTGTGGATCTTATTTTACCACTACTCTGATGTATACTTCTATGTGTTATATTCATATCTGTTTCCGTCTTTGTGATATGGATGTCTGTGACTGATTTGTGTTATGCTTATTTCTATATTTGTTTTTGAAGACCACATAGCCACTGTGTAGTAGCTTTAAGTTTGTATCGGTATGTCAGATTTTCTCTTGGAATGAAATGCATGTTATACTATCTGACATATCGGCGCTTGCACAAAGCAATTACACGGATGGTCGCTCCTCGATAGCCTTATTCTTCGTGCTAGTTGACGGCATAACCTCGTAGTGTCATTGGCTAGCGTGAGTATAGAGGTGGGGCATCACAAGTGTGGAGGTGGATGTTAAGTGACCCTACAGGTTATGGGTAGACCAGGGTATAATTCTAGTTAGTACGAGAACATCACGTTGCCGTATAGATTTCAGACGGTCCAAGGAAGTGGGTCCTAAATGTAAATTATGCAACGATGGGAAACATACAACCCTGTAGGGCATGACACTAGTCCAGGGAAGTGATTTAATATAGAGATGATACAATATACTAGATTTATATGATGGTTATGTAATATGCGACCAGCAAAACATGAGATGTTTGAGCATTAGACTTGTATCATGCTATAGTATTGTTTTTGTAGTATATATAGAGCAAAGTATGGCTCACTCACCAGACTAACGTCTGACACACTCCTATTTTTCCTTTTATTAATATATCCAGGTTGATGAAGTTTGGAGATGAAATGATATTGGAGATAAGGGCATTTATACATTGTGTATGTGAATTAGCATTATAACCTAGATTTTGAGTTTGTGTATGGTTTGGGTTTAACTTTTACTGTACATACATATTTATTTGACAAATATATATGTTATGGTGATGTTATGATTATTGTTGTGTCATATTCTATTTTCCTTCCACTATGTGACTCTAAAAGTTAGTAGTTAGAAATATATATGTTTATTTTATCTTACCCCAACGACTCATCCTTTTCTATTCTTGAGGTGTTGATGTCGGTTCGAGCATTGCACCCGCGGATCAAAAAGAAGGGTTATTACATTTGGTATCAAAGCAAAACATACTTTTAGGATAGGAACTAGGAACATATGGAAAGAGAATATTTGTATTATCTATTATATATACTAGTATGGGTTCGTGATTTGCACACGGGCTGTTTGTGTTATTGTATACGTTGAAATTTTGTTTGAGCGCAAATATGTGAACGGAAAGCAAGGGCATTTTTGAAATTTCAGAAAGACACCGATTAAATTAGTTCAACGAATTTTCTTTATTAGTAGTAGATATATATATATATATATATAATATATTATAGGAATCAAGTGCATGCACACACCATTTACTATTTTGGTTTTGTTTACTATCTACAAGGGTGTTGCTAATAAATCCCATTTTTGCAGAGAGCTAATATGAGTAATTCAGTTGAAACTTGAAAAGAGACTGGCGCAGCTATATTGGTAGGGTAGAGACTACAGCAGAGATTAGCACTTGAGTAGATGTACTGGATATTCCTGAAGTTTATTTTCCAATAAGGTCTGGATGTTGTATCCAAGCCACGAGCCAAGTTAGCGCCAACCCTATTGACACCGTAGCCACCACTACCACCATAACCCAAGGTCTAATTCTAGGTCCAATACCACCAGCTATTAACTTTCCTAAGCTGTGTAGGAAGTTCTTCAGCCTTGTTGGGGTCGAACCATAATCGGTGACTCAGGAACGGCTTAATAATTATGAGAAGAGTTTTAACCTTTTTGGATTTGGAGATGTTACTAAGAGATAGTTAGCTACTAGGCATTTACAAGGTAAGTCAGCGTGTTGGTGAGAGGTGGTGATAGCAGAAGTAGATGAGAATACTATTACTTAGAGGATGTCAAGACAAAGTTTGAGATGAAGTTCCTTTCTCGTGTTGAGATGGATTTGTTACTGGAGAAGATTATTCATCTTAAATAGGAAGAGATGACAATTGGAGAGTACGTA
Organism: Allium cepa; assembly: GCA_030765085.1. NCBI lineage: Eukaryota > Viridiplantae > Streptophyta > Magnoliopsida > Asparagales > Amaryllidaceae > Allium > Allium cepa. The sequence continues at coordinate 70,499,434 of CM060935.1, forward strand.
AGTCAGTTCAACAAGTTGAATAGATTTGGATTTAAGTTAGTGAAAACCAGGAGAAGAAGGCATCAAAGTTTGTAAAGGGTATGATTTAACTTTTAAGAGAGCTTGCATTGAATCAGATACCGTATGAAGCTATATTTATAGGACTGGTGGATGCAGCATTATTGAATTATCTGAATGGAACTTCGGTTAAGGACTAGGCTAAGGAAGGAGAGGGCCAACAATAGGGTTAGCATAAAGTAAATGGACCACAAGGAGGGCAAGGAAAAACACTAGGCGATTACTTGCTATGGATGTTAGATGGTAGGACACATGGCCAAAACGATAGGACAAACCCTTTGAAGGGTAAGTGTTACAGCTATAACTAAGTAGGACCTTTGGCGAAGGATTGTATGGCATACTTATCTCATAGGAAAGTAAAATGTTATGATTGTGATCAATTCAGACATTTGAAAAGAGATTATCCAGCTTTAAAAAGTAAAGGTTAGATAATTAAGGCATATAACTAAATGTCGTTCCAACCTCTCGTAAAGCATCGCCATCGGCTCAGGAGAAAGGGAAACCTATTGAGACGGAAGATGTATTGATTTTATCTGATTCTCCTGCTTATACTTTATTTAACATTAGTGCATCTTATTCATTCATAGAAAGTGCATTAGTCGGTAGTTTATCCCTCAAACCAGACATCGAGCACAAATTATTTCGGTGTAAAATCCTTTAGGGGATCGACATATTAATCGATGCTAGGCCATAGCTTAAAGTTGGTTATTTTTGGTGTGGAGTTCTCCTGTAACACGTATGTACTAAACTTTTGGGGGTACAAGTTTATTTTAGGAATGGATTGGAATTATCGGTATGAGGTGTGTTGGATTGTAATGGGAGGATGGCTCAATTTAAGGTGGGCGAAGGACTTGATTTTTTTTATGTTGTAAGCCCGATATTTTTATTATGGAGATGTATTGTATACATTCGGCTTGTCACAGGATGAGATATCATTTGTACCTGTAGCAAAGGATTATCTAGATGTGTTCGAAGAATTTTGCCGTCTCCTTCCCCAAAGAGAAATCTAATTTCATAATAATCTCGAGAAAGAGACAAGGCCTGTAGTGATGCTGCTTAGGCATATGGCTCCAGAGGAAAGAAGAGAATTGGATAAGAAGGTTACAAAATCATTGTAGAATGGCTTTATTTGGAGGAGTATTTCAATGGGGAGCACCTTTCATTTCCACTACTAAGGTAGATGGTTCTTTAAGGTTATGCGTCGACAATCAAGAGTTGAATAAACCGACGAAGAAAAATCTTTGTCCATTGCCTCATATTGACGAGCTCTTCAATTAATTGGTCAGATTAAAGGTTTTCTCTCAGCTTAATTTGGTAGATGGGTTTCATCAGTTGGGAGTAGCTGAAGACAATCTCTCGAAGATCACTTTCTGTATGCTAGATGGGTTGTTTAAGTGGGTTGTCATGCCATTCGGACTGACTAATACTTTGGCTTATTTTCTAGATTTAATGAGCAGGATATTTTGGGAAGAGTTGAACTAGTTTGTTGTGGTCTTCGTGGATGACATTCTTATTTATTCCAAAGTGAAGTTGAGCATGAAATTCATTTGAAAGAAGTGACAAATATCTTGAGGAAAAATCGATTGAAGGCTAAGTTCTCTAGATGTCATTTTTGGAGGAAAGAGGTTCATTTCATTAGGCATGTGGTATTAGTAGATGCTTTGGCAGTGGACCCAAGGAAAGTGGCTGTAATTAAAAATTGTACAATGCCAAAGATCGCTTTTGAGATTCCTAGATTTTTGAATTTCGCTGGATTCTATCGGAAATTTATTAAGGATTTTATGAAGACATCATCACTTATGACTCGTTTAACGAAGAAGAATCCGATATATACTCAGAGTTTGGAAAGTGAAGCGACGTTTATCAAATTGATAGAATTATTGATAAGTGCTCTAATTATGTTTATGCATGATGGTACCAAACCTTTCCCTATATATAGCAATACATGCAGTACTAGTTTTTATAGTATCCTTATACAAGAAGGGAAGGCAGTGGCGCATGCGAGTCGATGGTTGAAGAATCACGAGTGGAATTATCCAAGACATGACTTGGAGATGGCTGTAATTGTATTTGCACTGAAATCCTTGAGGCATTATTTATTAGGCAAGAGATTTGAGCTATTTACGAACCATAATTCTCTTAAGTACCTATTTTCATGGAAAGATTTGAATTTAAGATAGTAGTGGTGGATAGTGTTCTTATCATTGTACGATTTCAAGATTTCTTATACTCAATGAAAAGGAAACATAATCGTAGATGCTTTAAGTAGAAGGCATGCCGAAATGAATGCTATGTTGCTAGAGTAAAGGATTTTGGAGTTTATATCAGAGTTTGATTTATGACCTCGATTGGAAATCCATATGGATTGTTAGCAACGATGGAGGTTAGACCTACACTGATGGATTGGGTTAAGTCAAGTGCAAGACACGTCATTGGTTAGTATTATGAAGCAATTAGGATGGGGTGAATGATCAAGCTATTTGAATCATTACTCCAAAGATCGGAATGGTTACTTGAGGAGAGACAGGATGTTATGTGTACCATAGGTCAATGATTTGATAGAGGAAATCTTGAGTGATTATCATTATACTTCCAAGAGGAGATAAGATGTATCTAGATGTGAAGAGGATATTCTATTGGCTAGGGATGAATAGAGAGGTGATGGAATAAGTGGCGAAGTGTATGACTTGCTAAAGGGTGAAGATGGAACAAAAGAAGCCAAGTGGGCTATTACTTCCGTCAGATGTATCATAGTGGAAGTGGGAGTGCATATCTATGGATTTTGTGATGGATTCCCTTGGAGTAGAAGAGGAAATGAGAGTATACGGATTATAGTAGATCATCTCATGAAAAGTGCACACTTTATTCCAACAAAGAGTGCAAGAACAATGGCGGCATTAGCAACACGTTATATTAAAGAAGTGGTTTGACTACATGGAGTTCCAGCTAGCATAGTATATGACCGTGATCTACTTTTCACAAGTAAATTCTAAAGGAATCTGCATGAGGCATTGAGAACTAAGTTGAATTTGAGCACATCATATCCATAGACCGATGGATAGTATAAGAGAGTAAACGGGGTGTAAGAGGACTTATTGAGGGCTTGTATATTAGACTTTAGAGGATCTTGGGAGGATTATCTACCTCTTGTGGAAATTGCTTAAAATAATAGTTATGAGAATAGTATGAGGATGGAACTGTTTGAAGCAATATACAGAAGCCTATGTAAGTCAACATGTTGGTGGGCGTCTATGGATAAGATAATTTTAGCCCCGAAGATGGTTAAAGATATTGTGGAGAAGATGGAGCTGATAAGGATGAGGATAAATCTGCACAAGATTGACAAAAGTCTACACTTATAAGAAGAGGAAAGATTTGAAATTTGAGGTGGGAGATTCGGTCATTGTTAAAGTTTCTCTGTTGAAGTTGGTAGTAAGGTTTGAAAGTTTAGGGAAGTTAGCACCTAGATTTTTCGGTGCATTTCTAATGCTGGAAAGGATATCGAGTGTAACGTATAGAGTGGAGCTTTTGGAGAAGATGACAGAAATCCATAATGTATTCCACATGTCACATTTGCGGAAATGTGTATATGATCCGACCATTGTGATTGCACCTAGTCAATTGGCGGAGGGGGAGTTAGAATCTGCACCGAGTTCATATCGTGGTCCGACCCATATTGTGGAATATGGGATGAAATAACTTACAAACAAAGTGGTGAAGTTAGATAAAGAGTAGTAGGAAAACGATCCGATGAAGTGTACGTAGGAGTTTAAAGAAAAATGAGGGCTATTCATCCTCAACTCTTTTTCGATAAATTTCCAAATTTGGTTTAAATTCTTTATTTTAGTTTATTCTAAGGTTTGGATTTGGATGCTTTACATGATTTGGATGTTAGATTATGCATTGTTGGATTTACATTCAAATATATATATATATATATATATATATATATATATATATATATATATTTGCCAATATTAGGGTGTTATGCATTCATTCCTGATATGCCATCTTATTGCATTCTTGTAGGATGCATTAGTTGCATTTATGCATCGTAGATATAGAAACTACAAGTTCGTGACATCATCCATATCAATATGTTTTTATGATCACTTATATCTATATATTGTTTGCATAAATCGGATGATATGATTGTATACTTGATTGATAAATGTTTGGCGAATGAGTGAACTTCATATTGCGTTTTTCGTTCCTTAGGAATTTCAAGGACAAAATTCTTTTAAGGGGGTAAAATGTAATACCCCAAGTATTTTAATTAAATATTAATAATATAATGATGTTATAATATATAAATTTAACGTGTTAATAAAGTAAAACAAAAATAAGGAGGGGAAAATTGGTTATTTTTTCAACTTTGGGATTTGATGATGAAACTTGCGCCATTGCAGCCTTCTCATTTTTATGGTTTGTGCAGTATTTTGGCTTGCCTCGTTTGGAGTCTGTATGAAGGAATTATGGTTGAAACAATGTCAAGTTGATTAGGTGCCAAAACTGAGAATTTGAATTTGAATACGATGGTTACTTTCCATCCTTCAATTTGTAAACAAAAATTCATGTACATTTTGAATTCTAGACGCCCACATCTTCTTTTTCCTCTCTTTTGCTCTTTACATACAAAGAATCAAACGACTGTATCTCCTTTAATTACAAACAAAATTACATGAAATAGGCCACATTATCGATCTAGCAAGGAGGGTTACACATCTATATTAAATTGGAGACAAAATTTTGAAGCAAGGAGGTGCGTCAGGTTGGACAGTGGAGATCTAAGCAGCGAGGAGCATTTTTATTGAGCGATTCATGCTTTCCTCTTCGTACAATGCAATTTTGATTCTATATATATTATATGCATGCTATTTTAGAGTAGATAAACATTATTAAACAATAAAATTTGGATTTAAATGGGATTTGGGAGGGAATTTGATAAGTATAGTAAGTATAAACTGGGTTCACACTACATTTTAGTAATTTGATGGGCATACACTCAAATTTAAGAAATTAACTATGAAGCCAGACTTTGAAACATAAGAATAGGTACTAGGGATGTTCTCAAGCGGCCGATGGTGGAATGGAGGTGGTTGGTAGTGAAAGGATGTGGTGAAACATCATAATCTGTGGTTTGATGATTCCAAGTTTTTTAGTACATCGGTCTACCGGTTGGGGCAATCATGGCACCAATGGCCTATATTTCTAAGCAGGTTAAACCAAAACCTGTATGGGCTTATATAGAATAAAGCTTACCGATTTGAGCTTGTTTCTTCTACTTTTTGAAGAGGTATGGAGGCTGTTGATGAGGCAAGTGATGATGTTACAGATTCAAGTGTATGATGCGATGGTTGATTGTTATTTATGATGGATTGTTGTGTGCTAGTAATATGGAAATGTAATGCGATAATTGACGTGAACACGAATGAGCCTATGGCACAACTAGGAGGCCCAAGATTGAGATATGGATATAGATTTGGATACAGACATGTGACATGAATAGGTGACCCAATTATTGTGTTGCTCCCTTGAAGGCTTCGACAGACTAATGTGGAGGTTGATGTCAAGTGATTATGTAGGCTATGGGTTGACTAAGGCATGAGTCTAGTTAGTATGAGGATAACAGGTTATCCTGTAGGCTTTGAGGGGTCTAGAGAAGCGAGTCCTATATGCAAATTACATGATGTGGGCAATAGGAAGCCTGTAGCGCATGAGGTTGGTCTATGGAAGTGAGTACATATAGGGATCATGTGATATGGCTATATGTGTATGATGGTTATGTATGATGCAACCATCAAATGTGTGGTGGCCTAGCGTTAGACTCATTATCATGCTGTAATATTATTTTTATAGTATATATAAAGTAAAGTATGGCTTGCTCATTAGACTTATGTCTGACCAACCGTCATTTTCCCCATTTGTTTATATATCCAAGTTGATAGAGTTTGAAGACAAGATGCTACGGGAGATAGGGACTCATTTGTACATAAAGTATATAAAGTAAATAAGTGTTGTAACCCAGATTTGACAACGCGTATTGTTTGGGTTTGACTTTTATTGTACAAACATATCTATTTAACTAAAAAACATGTTAAATGATGTGATGTGATCATGATTATTATTGTACTATATATTATTTCGTTCCACAACTAAAAATTATCAGTTATAAATATGTCTATTTATTTTATCTTACCCCAAAAACTCATCCTTGTCAGTTCTCGAAGTGTTGATGTCTGTTCGGGCATTGAACGAGGAGTTGAAATGGTGGGTTGTTACATGCAGCACTACCAGCCTTGCGTCTTTCTTGAGGTTAATCCAAAAATTGATTTTCTTTGGGGAGGGAGACTAGAAACATCTTTGCATGCATATGGATTGTCCTTCCCTATAGGAATAAATGAGAACTCTGATTGTGATAGGCTAAGTGAATATAATTATGTCTACAAAACAGAAATATCGAGCTCACAACATAAAATCAAATCAAGCCATTTGCCTTTCCTTAATTGAACCGTTTTCCTGCACAATCCAATACTGCCCCATATCGCGACATCCAATCGATCCAAAAATCAACTCATACCCTAAATTTTTTAGTACATATGCATCATAGGGGAACTCCACATGATGAATGACTAACTTTAAGCTACGACATTACATTAATAAATGGGTCAATCCGTGGATGGGATTCGACATCAAAATGGAACCATACACAATATCAGGTTAAGAGGTAAACTATCGACTAATGCACTTACAATGAAAGAATGAGATGCAACAGTGTCAAATAAAGCACGAATAGGAGAATCAGATAAGTCATACACCTTCCATCACAATCTGTTTTCTTTTCTCCTTAACCGATGGTGGTGCAATAATTAATGCGGGAGTGACATCTAGAGCATATGCCTTGAACATTTGAACTTCATTCTTAAAATTCGGACAATCCGTACTTATATGGCCAAACTGGTCAAAATTATAGCACTTTATCTGCCGTTCAGTTGGTGCCATCTTATAATCCTTCGACAAATGTCCTATCTGGTTACAGTTGTAACATCTACGCTTCAAAAGGTTCATCCTACATTTGCATTGTGCCCCACTTTCTAGCATCTATTACAAGTAATCACTTGTCTCTTGCCTTGTCCTCCTTGCAGTCCAATACCCTTACACTTACCTGATTGTTGGCCCTCTCCTTCCTTACTTGATCCTTAATTATAGTTCCATGTAGTGAATTCAGTAATGATGCCTCCCTAGTCCCCCAAATGTAGCTCTATGTGGAATTAAACTCAGTGCATGCTCCCTTACAGTTAGATTCAAGCGCTTTACAAATTTCAATTCCTTCTTCTCATGGGGGTTCACATACTCAAAAACAAACCTAGAAAATTCATTAAACTGATTCACATACTCTCCAACCATCATCTCTCCTTGTTTAACGTGAATAAACCTCTTTAATAATAGATCCCTCTTAGCCCTAGAAAAGAACTATGTCTCAAATTTCATCTTAAACATTCCCCAAGTAAAAGTATCCACTTCTTCTTCTGTTGTCACTACCTCCCACCAACATGTTGCCTCACCTTGTAAATGCCAAGAGGCCAACTATCTCTTAGTAATATCATCGAGTCCCAATAAGTCGAAAATTTTCTCACAAGTACTAAGCCATGCCCAAGTCAACGAGTATGATTCCGTTCTTACAAAAGGCTTCCTATCAAGGCAGCAAAAATCCCTACATAACTTAGGAAAGTCAATAGTTGGTGGTGTTTTTGTTGGAATTACACCATAGGTAGCGATAGTACTGTGGTAGTAGTGGCTATGGGTTCGATAGGGTTGGTACTAGCTTGGCTCATTGCTTGAATATAGCATCCGAACCGTACTGGAATATTAACTCTAGGGATATCCAATACATTCATTTAGGTGCTAGTCACGGCTATGGTCTCTACCCCACTGGTATTGGCTACATTGGTCTCTGTTCTAGGTTTGACTGAATTACTCATTTTCACCTATCTGTAAAAATGGGATTCATTGGCGACTACCCAATAGATAAAAAAACTGGAGCAGTAAATAGTGTATGCATATGTACTTAACTCCAAAATAATATATACATCTACCAGAAAATACAAACACACTCTTAGTACGTTCCTAGTCCTTATTTTAAGAGTATGTTTTGCTCTGATACCAAATTAACAACCCACTTATTTCTACCCTCGAGTTCAATGCCCAAATCGACGTTAACACCTCGAGAATCAATAGAGATGGGTCATTGTGATATGATAGCAAGAACCAAATATATTTCTAACCAGTAGCTTTTGGAGCCTCAGAGTGAAAATGGACAAAGTATAATATCGGTAACCATAATCACTTTGATTTCACCATAATATTTTCACATCGTGAGATATATATATATATATATATATATATATATATTTGTACAATAATAATCAAGCCTAATCTATATAGATAATCAAATCCAAATCCTAACACTTATTTTACAAAATGTACAATAAAGTCCTTCTATCCCGACCATCTCGTCTCCAAGCTCCATTAACCTAGATGTATAAATAAAAAAGAAAATAATAGTGGGTCAGATATAAGTCTAGTGAGTGGGCTATACTTGCTCCACATATACGACAAAGATAATATTCTAACTTGATATGAATCTAAGGTATTGATCACCTCATGTCCTACTGGTTACACCATACTTAACCTACTATATATATCTAGTTGTATCGTATTGAATTTATGTGGTCTCACTTCCTTAGACTCGGTTTATGCACTATGTTATTATTAACCTCGAAGATAAGTAGCATGAGATTTGAATATGACGCCGCTTTTCAAGATGGAAGTAATGTCGTGGTTTGCATCGTTCAATACCACATATGATCAATGCCACATATTGTCAATACCTCTTGTCCTTGATGTCGCCTCCCATCTATATTACATCTCATTAATATTGCAACATATCAGTGACTTCTTTCACTTGTGAAAATAAGATGAACATCGCTCATCACTAATACTACCTGCAACCAAAGTTGTAAAATAATGATGTTGCGTCTCTTTGGTGCTACTTCTATTCCAATGTCGTCTTCCTCTAATGTTGTCTTTTAGATAATACCAATTTAATCAATTTTTCCCATCATTGATGTTGCTAATAGTCAATGTCGCTTCCCTTCAAGGAAGTAATGATGTCGGCTGCAATCTATATAGTAAGCCATCAATGAGTGTTGACATAACCTACATCGTACCTCGTTGATGCCGTATTTTAACAATATCGTGCCCCAAAGTGATGTTTCTTTCTGTCAACCTCGCTCATTGTTACCATTATTCGTTATTGAGGCCGATCACTGCCCATATTGCCACTCAAGAATGCTAGTGCTTATCAACGCCTTCATTTATCAATGCCACTCCACACTTTAAGTACACTTATGAGATACCTTCCATCTGTACATGCAATGTTGATGCCAGGAGTCATCAATGTCTATGGAAACCGTTATGCCATTCTTTATCAATACCGCTCTATATCAATGTCACTCTTCACTAAATCTTGATGCCGCTTCTGACCGATGTTGTCAATGACCAATTGAGTATGTTTTAATGCACAAGGTTATCAAAGCCCGGCACTATGCGGCATTATTGACGTCGAAGGACATGAATGTCGAAGTCAAGCTGATAAGCATGCTGCATTTCCACCCTTATAAATATGGACCTAGGTGCTTTGAAGAGGGGGTGGATCGTTCTTATCTCTCTTCTAACATTTTAAACTTTGTAAACGCAAATTGATTTGGGGATTCATAGCCGATTGTAGCACTTGAACTGTTGGACCTTGTACTTTCAACATTATATTGAATAAAAACAAGATTTCTCAAATTATAACTTACTTTCGAATTCCAAAGCATATATGATTTGATAATCAAAGATTGGTTCGAATTCCAAATTTACTCATATTCTTAATTTCTCTTTTGATCGTATGATTGTCTAATATGGATTTATTTCAAGCTTATATAATTTCACTTGTCCTTGCATATGATTTCCTTATGAACCTAAGCTTGCTCGTTTACTCCTCTTAAGCCGTAACTCAACCAAGTGTCACATTATGCCAATATTCGTTGAGGTTAAATTTAGGCTCTCCAATTTACATCATTTGCCAAGGTTCTCATTCTCACTTTTGGGTTGATGAAAAAATTTGTTTATATTTTAATGCTAGAAGGAGGGCTTGAACCTCTGTCTCCATCAATATTCTAAATGGAACTATCCGAGCTCACATATTTAGAGCTTAAAGGACTTGTCCCAACCAAGCATATCCCTTTCCATGCTAACCTACCATTGATTCTTAACACCAATTAATCGTCTTAACCAAGTTTTGCTTAGTCAAGCCAATTAATCATGTTAAAATCTCTGAACATGAATCCTCCGAGCCTCAAATAACTAGGCCAGCTTACCAATTCACTAATGATCTTCGGTTTCATAAAGAACAAGCGATAAGGATTAGAGCATTGAAGGTTATAGAAGAGAAGAAAAGACAAGTGGCTTCATACAATTCAAAAAAATGGAGTTTGAATCCCTTTCCTATAGGGCCAACATCGATCTTTGATTTGGGTAGGCAATACAAAAAGGATAGCATCTTCTTGAAAGCGAGGAAAGAGATTTAAATTAAAGCCAAGGGATCCATTTTCAAAATAGAAATATCAAAGAACTTTGTTCGATACACTAGAAGGTGGGAAAATGCCTGTAACACCCCATATTTTTGGTAACGTTATTTAGGATAATTAATTAGTTAAATTAAGTAAAATAATGTGTTGATTGGGTGATTGAGATTTGATTTTATTAAAGGGTAGCCATGCCATCTAACTAATGATTTAAAAGAATATTTAAAATGAAATAGAGGAGGGTTAAAATAGGAAAGAGGTCATTTTTATATCCCTAAAACTTGGCGGTGTATCCTATACATGTTTATTTTCATTTGATCAAAATTTTAAAAGCTTAAGGCCAGCCGCCATTAACAAGATAAAGGGGAATAAGATTAAGAGAGTCTAAGAAGCTAACTCAAATCAAATCCATTTACATCTTAATCTCTTTAATCCCTAAAGCTAAGGTGAATAATGTTTACATATCATATTTCTTTTGTTTTCAATTTTAAGATGAAATTCAAAATATTTTACATTGATTTGCCAAGTTTTTGAATGATGGAATGATTATATACTTGTTATTGATTTATGTATGTTCATATAGATTTTATGACATGTTTTGTATGAAAACCCCATTAAATTACATCAAAATGCCTCGCGAATTTATATATAGACTAGAAATATTTTTTTGGAGATGTGTTTTAATTTTTAGAACTTCCTTAATTTTTGTGGAATTTATATAAATTTTCTAGTGAAGAAAATGTTATTTTAGGTTATAAATTATTTACGGTTAAATAATAATTGATTTGAATATGAAATTAATATATGTTAGAAAACATTTAAAAAGTAATTTTTAGGAATTTTGTAGAATTTTCCTAAGTGTTTTAATGGATATATAAAATTATTTAAGGTATGAGACTTTAAATGTTTTATATATTTATGAGAGAAGAAGGGGCTTTTTGTAAATAAGTTTAAATTGTTAGTTATGGAAAGTCGACGGTACTTTTATAAAAGAGAAACTTACAACCAATCATAATTTGACAAACAAGGCAGGTAAGGTACAAAGAAATAGTCTAAAAGGACAAATAAACATATTTTTCACTATTTCGATGCTTTTGGCTCCAGGTTCCGCCTCCTTACCTTCTCCTCCGACACTGTCGAAACTAATGCACAAGGTATCAGGGAACCGATATGTAGTGAATTGGAGTAGACAGAATATATATATATATTCGAAACTAGGGGTTCCGAAGGGGTTGAGGCATTACTCTGCTTTTAAAAGAAAATGTGCCTGCTTGCTTTCGACTAAGTAGCTTTCGACTTAGTTAGCTTTCAACTAGGTCAAATGGATTTAAAGAAATGGCTTTGTTTGGATTGCATTTTTGTTTTAAATGGCTACTTTAGGCTAAGTTGAAACCTTTTGCTGCAGCTTTCTACCTTTCAAACCAGATGGTTTCGAAGGGGTTGCTTTGTTTTCTTAAATATGATCACTTCTCCAAAGCTTTCGAAGGGATAGTTTCGAAGCCATCACTTCTTTACTTAGGAAATGGTTTCGAAATAGATGCTTTCGACGTAAATGATTTAAAGACCCTTTTTCTCTAATTGAAATATAACCCAAATGGTTTCGAAAGAGGCAGTTTTAATAGTTTTGAAAGGTGTTTCCACAAGTTTTAAATTGAACCCAAGTGCTTTCGAAAGGTAGGTTTTGATGCCTTCGAAAGGTTTTAAATTAATAGATTAGAAAGGGTGGTTCTCCAGGGTTTCAAAAGGAGTTAAAGGAAAGGTTTTCTTTATGTTTTTGAAAGGAAGTATTTAAAGATTTTAAAAGAAGGATGTCTAGGATTTTAAAGTTTTTGAAGGGAGTTTGTATGCTTTCTAAAAGAAGGATTTGGCCTTTCGGCCTAGGTTAAGTAATGGGTTTTACTTAGTTTCGAAAGGGTTACTTTCAAGGGTTTCGATGAGGTTTTTTAAAGGTCTTAAACAAAAGTTTCGGTTGTATTAACTAGGCAATATAGCCTAAGTATTTTCAAGTTAAAAAGGGATTTAACTTGTTTTGGAAGGATAGCTAATCCTCATTAAATTTCATCAACAATATTTTGAGTAAAGTATAACATTAAAAAATAGCTTAGACTAAAGTTAAAGATGAATTTTCCTTGTATAAGTATGATTTAAAAGGTCAAATCATTTTGAAAAGGTTTTCAAGGAAAAAGATGAAGGGTAGTTAACCATCAGAGAATGACTCAGATTAGAAGACCATATAGGACTTATGTAGGGTTGTGCCCTATACTCATTAGCTATTAGCTCCTAGCTAATTTAGTCCAAAATTTCATGTGTAGGGCTTAGTCACGGATAAGACTAAAATGGTGTTTACACACAGAAAGAAATATTTATGTACAAAGATAGGTTATTGGTTAGCTCGCAAAACCATTAGGATCGGCTGGCCCTTGGAGAAGTAAGTTAAAGACAGACCGTCTAGAAATTTTGTCTAAGGGATGTTTAGACCATTTGACATTTTATCTGGTAGGCCCGAGTCAGCCAAAGGGATAGTTAGTCCAGTTTGCGGTAGTCAGTCCGGTTTGCGGACAGTTAGTCCAATTTGCATGCAGTTAGCGCAGATTTCAGACAGATAGTCCATTTATTACCTTTTTTTAGCATAATGGATATTTCTATTATTATTGTTATTATTATTATGATCAGTTTGGTTGTAGGAAAAGAATTGTAAAATATATGTTTTGAAAAGGATATTAGTGAGGGGAAACTCATTCCGCTAAGCGATGTGGTCTCACTTAATATCAATAAACAGAGATGTAACAGTATTATTCATACCAGGCTTTATGTCTGACTCAAATTTTTTGTCCCCCTTAAACTCTCGGATGCTTAAATTGATTTGAGTAGGCTGAGGGTTAAGGTTTAGAAATTTTGGCAAAATAAAGCTTCTGGAGACGAGAAGGTGGCTGACAGATAGTAAATTAGTAGTGACATCTTTATTTTTTTGATTCCACTGTGTATATTAAATCAGATATGGCTATATTGGGTTTGAACAACCACGGGGGCATCGTCATATGTCACTCTTGGCATATTTTTGTAATGATTATAATTGATCTTTACCGGGGAAACGTTAAGGGATTATGTAACTTGGATATGATTTAGTTTTGAAACGTAATTGGTAAAATATTGTTTTGAAATATATGATTTTGTTTATATTCAAGTGCTTCTGATATTATGGATACCAATAGCATTACAGTATTTTGTCACTTGAAGTTAATAATATAGATGACTGCAACATCTATAGCACTTAGATATTGGCCTCTAGATATGGGATGTTACCATGCCCTTAACCACCTTCAAGAGCCAAATGAAACTCTCAACTCTTTGAAAATAATACTTAAACAGAAATTAAGTATCCCATCAAGCATAAGAGAGCCAAAAGGAATTCAAAAGGGTCAACTTCCCAAAGATCATAGCTTTCTAAAAATTGATCCCTTATCACCTCTTACAAGAATATCTACTTCCAACTAAAGACAAGCTCAATTATTGTCCTTTACAAAAGAAGCAACCAAAGAACGAAAGGAATCTCGGAGGGTTATATTGTCATTATCATCGCTCTAACGGCCACGACACTAATCACTATTGAAGCTTAGAGGGAATAATCAACAATCTCTTAGGGTAAGGAAAGCTTGATGAATTTGTATAAAGTTATCGAATAAGTCAATAATAAAGGAAGAGTTTCTTAACAAAATAAGTGTATCTACATGATTGAGGAGTAAAGTTCTCCTAAAAACTTGAAAAGTTTAAACCACTACCTAAGATAGTAGTAAGGGGCTAAAGCCTTTGTCCCCTCTAAGATAGTTTGGTCAAAGTACCTCCTAGAGGAAGGTCAGAGAAAGCCATTGCTCTGTCTTAAAAGGCCTAACCATATCATCTACAAGCCTTCAACCCCTGCCTATGTAGCATAGTTAGAGCACCTCCTAAAGGGACGTCAGGTAAACCTTTGGCATATCTAAAGCACCTGACCAGCCTTCAGTTCCTTCATCAAAGGCCTCACTGAAGTGCCTTTTAAAGGGAGGATGGGTAAGCCTTTGGCCTGTCCAAAGCGCCAGATAAGCCTTTAGTACCATCTCTACGACTTACCAAAGTGCTTCCTAAAGGGAGGTCTGGTAAGTCTACAGTTCAGCTAAAAGAAATCTAGCCAAATGCACCAAACAACAAACGTAAATCATCAACTAAGGCGGTGATAAAAAATTCGATCCAAGTTGAGATCCTTACCTACAATAGTGGCAAAAAGAAATCGAGTCAACTACACTCTATCTAAAAAATGGATCGAAACCAGTCTTCTAGAGGAAGAGCTGTCAAATTTAATTCAATCTAAGAATTAAAGAAATCTTCAAGAGGAAGATCTACCCAAATATGGGTCATCAAAAGTTAGGAACTATTACCAGACAAGTATTCTGGTCTTCTATAAACATTGTCGGACATGTGTTATGCTCTTCTATTACTATTGCCAGATAGGTGTTTTGGTCTTCCATCACTATTGCTAGATGGTTTTCCTGACCTTCTATTATTAATAACAGATGGGTTTTCAGGTCTTCCTTATTAATTATCAAAGGGTTTTTTGGTCTTTTCTTTGCTCTATAAGCAAAATGGTTCTCTGGGATTCTATTCAAACTATTAGCAGAAGGATATTTTTGATGATGGAGCTTCGCTAAATCAGCTCTCAATCTAGATTTGAGTTCATTTAATAGGAATCTCTGTTAGTGAACAAGCTGCTGGATATTTATTAATGAAAATCCAAATACTTATATTAAGTTCTAAATGCTCAATTATAAAGTTCTTAATTTTCTTAAATGAGCAGAAAGCTCAAAATATGGAAAAGCAAGATATTGATCGTCAAGAAACTTCAAATAAGGACCAATATTCGATTCATGGCTACATACCTTACATTCAAGGTAACATTCATTCAAATACAATTTCATTTACGATCTAATACATTGTGTACAAAGTTACAGTTATGGAAATCAGAAAAAAAAAAGAATACGTTTAAAGAAAAATCTTTGTTAAAGCTCGAGGCTCTGTGCTATCTTATTCAAATCGTTAGCAATTAAAGCATCGGTGATGTAGTAAAGGGACACATTCAAAAGCTCTTTGAATTTCTTTTCCTTCCTTCAAATAATATTTGCACCGTCAACCGAATCAATTTGAATCTTCAAAGCATGCTGGAGAGTTTTGCTGGCTCCTCTTAAAGTTTGAACCATGTCTTTTAACTCTCCAATCTCCTATTTAAGAATATATTTCATACGTTCAAGTTTTTCAACTTTGCTTTCGTATTCATTAACACGTTGAGATAATTTTTCGTTCCACTTATTACTGAAAAATTGCATGCATTCGAATTTAACTTGTATACTTCATTTGGGGATTACATCATCATTTAGACCCGGAGGAGGCTTCCGTAAAGTAGGAAATTTTTAATTAACAAAAGATTGAGATCTTGTTGTCCTTGTAGGAGTAGGAAGACTAGAATCATCTTCATTGATGATGATTTCCATGAATGAGCAAGATACTTGACTCTTTGTTAACTCCACTTTGAGGTCATTTATTTGTTGATATAATTTAGCCATTTCAGAGTTAATCTCAACCGAAGGCCTAGATTCTAAGGCTGAGTCTATCAGTTCTTTCAACCCTAGATTCTTTTATCCTTCTCCTTAATATCCTCTTCTAAGCTAGAGATTTGTTCCTTTAAATCTTTAAAGGTCGGTATTAGTTGGAAGTATTTCCTATGTCATTCTTATGCCTCCGTATTATTTGGAAATCATGAAGCTAAAGCATTTTGCGAAGACTGCCTCCTTTCAATATGAGCTAGTAGTTTATCTTTAATTTCAATCACTCGTGAGAAAACATCTAAAAGATCATATGCATGCACAAACTGGGTTTTCTTTTAAGAATAAGTAAAACAGGAGTTAATACAAGAAATATAAGGTCTTTTATTAGTAACAACAAAAGGCTTTAGACGATGAAGAAATTTGAATTACATTACAATGCTATTTTCAAAGATTTAATTAACTCTTAAAGTTTTGAAACAACAACTTTAGTTTTTTCAAACGAACCAATGGATAGGGTAAAAGTGGAGTCAAAAGAAGTTTTACTTCCTTTTGGAGTATTAACCAGAGGGGATCAATGATAGTCCCACTTCCCAACCAGAGGGCTGGTATGGCCACACAGCAAGTTGGCATGATATGTCCGCATTTTGCTAAGAAATTTATCTTTTTCATCGCCTAAAAATTCAGAACAAAGTTGAGGAAATCACATGAAAATTTCCTATAAATCTCTAACAAAGCAATGTTTTGCTAGCTGAGAAGTTTCGAGGATTAGAGACTTCTTCTTAAAATCCCTCTTTAGCTTGACAAATTAATTCAAAAATTCTATGAAAATAGGGCTAGTTGGGGATTCCCTAGTCTGTATATTACATGGAAAAAAAACTAGGAGTAAGTAAACAAAAATTGTAAAAACTATAGCCTGCATAAGTCATACATTATAATCATATTATCATTTTGGTTCGTACCATATCAATTCCTTATAAAACTCGAAACTGAACCTCTTCGTATTGTATTTGAGCTTTTCGATGGGAAGAGAACGGGAAGAAAGAGAGATAGGAGTAACTTTTTATAGATTCCAACATGTCCCAGGGTGAGTATCAAACCCATGTTCGTTCAAATACCTACGATGGAAGTGCCTAAGTAAACCATCGCAGTTGTCACATAAATAGGAGAAGTCGACGAAAATGCCCCTAGAGTAAACTTTATAGAGAAATTCTTCTGAGGCATTCCTATATTCAATCAAGATCCGAAAGAGGGTCATTAGCTCTTTATTCTCCATCAAGAATCCTTCCCAATGAAGGCATTCCTTCTTCATTCGTCGAGCAACCTGCCTCTCCTCGAAAAGTCTTAATTTTGATGCGCTAGGTGCGAGATTCTTGTATTTATCAAACAACTTATTGTACTCTTTCAGCATTCTATCCAACTCTCTATTCAATCGATCTATTTCAATTTTTTTCCAACCATAACAACATAATGATATTTCGGTTTTCTCCTTAACTAAAATAATCTATGTATTAACTAAGAGATGTTTGGTAATTTAAGGCATTTAAACAGAGATATCCATACCTGAGAGAGTGGAATGGAAGATGAAGGAATCTGTTCCTTCCCTTTGGGTTTGTGGATCTAAGGAGCATTCTTTTTTTGAGGGGAATCTTTAGTGGGAGAATAAGAAATTTCAATAGCATCTACACCAGGAGCTGCCAAATTAGGTCAACGTTTCCCATCCCACCTTTCTCATTTGGTAACCCAACGGGACCCTTTCCATCACTACCAATCGTGCATTATTATCGTCATTGTTGTGACCATCGATATCACGACCATCATCGTCCTAGCCTTCGTCATCATCCTCTACCTCCTCATCAGAATATGTTTCTTCATCCGCTAGAGGATTATCAAAGGATAACAACTTCTTGGCATCAATCTCTTCCTCCTTCTTGGAAGGCTATCCTCCAAGTGCCAGGGTTTTGTCTAGCATAGCTTCAAGTTTCTTTGTAAATTTCTCATTCCAAGCCGAAGAAAGATAAGGGAAGTCTAAACCTGGGCATTTGTGAATATTGTCGAAATAAGCTATAAAAAGTGCTTTTTTGTAGGAACTCTTAATAATGGTATGAAGAGTCGAGCCAAGGAAATTGGACATCTTCTGCTTTGCATCGTTGACTATGCTAGTTGATTTGGTCAAAAGGTTTATTTTCTTTCGTAAATTTTTCTTGAAAAATTTATTCTCCTCCACAAATTTGGCTTTATTCTTGATAGCCTCCTCAAGCCCTATCTCTAGAGCCTTCATTTTATCATCTGAAATATGCCTAGTGCTTTTCTCTTTATTAAGTGAAGTTTTCAATTCCCTAAGCAAGGTAGCTAGTTTTTCTCTTTCCATTACAACTTCGTCTCTCGCTGAGAAGATGTCGATTATATTATAATTGAGCAAAGAAAATTGCTCCTTAAGTTTGGACACTTCACCAGAAGTACCTACAACGTTGTCTTGTAGAAGAAACGTATGCTTAGCCGCTTGAAAATGAATAATAGATATGAATCAGTGTATTACATAAAAAGTTACAGCATGAAACAGTTAAAAAAGGAAACATACACACTGACAAGAATTACTTAAGGATAGCAAAGCGATGATCTTGAGAATAAGATGAGGGCTAAAGTAGCTCAAGAGCAGCAAAGGAAGGAGACTGGATTACCAAGTGGAGAAGGCCATTGAAACCACTAGGTTGAGGATTGAGACTTGGAAGGAAGTGGTCCTCCTTAAGAAATACACGGTCCAAGATCCTCGCAAAGATGATTTAAAGCCCCAGGAGAACCTAGAAAAGTAATATAAAGAAGTGGATCTTGAAACTGCTATGCTTCATTCAACTGTTGGGCTTTTCCCCAGGAGTGTTAAGGTTTAAGACCCTAGAACCTAAGGAGATATCCATGAATGGTTCTTCATCCACAATAATAAGGGTGTGTATGCCCTTGACTTTAGGCTTCTTGCTAGGATTTATGGCAGCAGTGGAGACGTCGCTTATTTTCCTTTTTATGGATTTGAATGAGCAAGCGATGACATCCTTGAAAGATTGAGACTCAGGAGCATGGTTAAAGGCAGAAGTACTATCTTTACTCTCCTTTTCTTAGGGAGCGTCGCTTGCTATCTCCTTCTTTTGGAAAGCAGTGGCTAGTGCAGATAAGCCTAGATTAGAAAGAAAAGCTTATAAGAGGAATCCACAAGAGTTTTGTATAAAATGCAATAAAACTTACCAAGCCTCTTAGGGTGAGTTGGAGAATTAGTAGTGAAGGATTTTAATTTTTCCATGATTAACGATAGTTTTCCTTCCGCATTATATTTTACTATTGGAGGCTCTCCCAAAATTTTATGATGATCTAGAAAATTGGAACACTAAAAGAAGTTTTGCGGGAGTTAACAACGTAAGCCTATTTCCAATAGTATCTGACGCTCGGGTCAATGACTGCACAATCTCTTGATTAGAAGAACTTAGTTTTGGGAACAAAATCTAAAAGAAAACATTTATTAAAAAGGAATAACAGACAGATAAGGGTGGTAAGAGACAAGAAGCTTACTGGGGGTAGAGAATGTTCTGCTTATGTTAGAGAAGCATTTAACAAAAAATAATTGCATCTACCATCCTCTCATCTTGTTAATGGTTTCAAAAATCATACCTTTGTTTGGGATGAATCCGGTATAGTTGATGATCTTGTTGTTCACTAATTTTGGCAGGACAAGATACCGAATGAATACTTTCAGCATTAAGGGAAAGGAGTCCTACCTCTCGAGCCAAGACTTCCGAGCAAGTCAGATATGTGTAAGAATTTGGTGAGAACTGAATCGGTGCAATATCCAGATGTTTGAGGTATCTAAAAAGAAAGCCTAGAAAAAGAGAGTATCCTGTATGCCAAATATATATTAGAGTACAAGTGAAATATCCTTCTGGCGGATTGTAAATATTGTCTGCAGGATAGCAGGAATGGCTGTAATTCTCGTAATCCCAAATTATTCCATAATAGAATCTACCTCGCCTTGGGTTGTGATATGTGATGTATTCAAAAGATTATCTCCCTTCCTACCAACGGAGAGTAAAGATTTAGGTCCTATACTGATTTTCTTGACGGACATCTTGACTTTGAGCCCATCTATCTACCATGTGATATTATTCAAAACTTAAGGAATGATTATGTTCGTATTACATAGAAGAATACTACATGCTAAGGTAATTTTTTTAATCTAAACAGCTTATTTATTGTCTAAGTGATGACATCAAGACACCATATGTCAAGTTTATCAAAAGCCTTAAACTCTAACTTTAATAATGGAATCCATGGAAAAACTATATAAAGATTAAATACGAATGGATATGCGACGTCAGTAAGTCCATATCGACAGATATGTCAATGTCAAATATCATGTAGCTTATATTATAAAGCATTAGAAAGCATTGCAGCTATAACTAATGTTGAAGCGATGTGGTTGTCCACGTTGGTGAATAACGATGACATGATTTGATAATATGCTAATCAGTTAAACAACTTTTAGTTTGTTAGAATGGCAATGTCGTAAGCAATGATATCAAATGAAGCTTAATTTATAATGTTAAAGGTGGCTATAAAATGATGGCAACGAAAATTAAGACTGTCGGTATCAAAATATGAATCAACGACAACGTCGTTTATAATTAAGTGATGTTGCATCCAATCGACATAAACGCTTTGACAATAGTAACCTCTGTAACTCTAAATGGGTTGCTGCATTTCACTTTCATAAAAGTTTTATATCGAAAATGTTAGATAATGCGAAGTGGGTCAACAAAAGCTTTATTAATGTCGAATAGCATATCAATATACTAAAACCGTTGGTTATGACATAACATATGGAAGCTAAGTTGATGCTGAATATCATGATAATGTCGTGAAGTATCTTGGTCGGCGTAAAGTGAATCCTTATTGGATATCAGGTCTCATAAACTATCTTTTTTATCATTAAATAAATAGCATCCAGGTCCTCGTCACCAACAACCTCCAATTTCATTCATACAGGGTAAATATTCGGTGTTCATCCGATCTATAAAAATAGACGACGGTCGACTACATTGATAATCTGAACATTAACATCAAAACTATCCAAATAAACCATAAATGTCAATTGTAGTCAATAAATCCCTAAAAGTAATTTCGTGAGAATTCCTTAATTCGAATTAAGTAGAATAATTGGAATTACATATCATCCTTGAATGATGGATCGAACAATTGAGAGTTGAAAATTTTTGGCTTCTTTTGAAAATTTGATTTCCTGTTTGAGTTCTTAATTGTAGGCAAAAGATGAGTGAAAAAGAAAGAGAAAGAAGGTAAATGAACACCGTTGATTCAATTTGAATAGATGGCTAGATTTGTGTGGAATACAAATGGGCGGTAAACTAGATGTCGACGTTACTAACTTGAAAAGTCAATGACTCATCTCCTTAATGGGGCAAATGCTATCACTATTATTAACCTAGAAGATATGCAGCATCAGACATGAATATGACACCGCCTTTCAAGATGGAAGTAATGTCGTGCTTTGTTAATATCATTCAGTACCGCATATGACCAATAACACATGTTGCCAATACCGCTTCTTGTTGATGCCGCCTTCCATCTATATTACATCTATTGATGTCGCAACTTATCAATGCCATCTTTCACTTATAAAAATAAGATGAATGTCACTCATTACTAATACTACTTGCAACCAAAGACGTAAAGTAATGATGTTGTGTCTCTTTGATGTTGCTTCTACTCTTATGCCGCTACCCACTAATGTTGTCCTTAAGATAATACTGAACTAATCAATGCTATCGATCATTGATGTCGCCAGTAATCAATGTCGCTTCCCTTTAAGGAGGTAATGATGTCGACTGCAATAAATACAATAAGCCATCAATGAATTTCGACACAACCTACAACGCACCTCATTAATGTCGTATTTTACCAGTGTCATCCTTCAAAGTGATGCCAATTTCTATCAACGTCACTCATTGTTATCATTGATTGCTATTGAGGCTGATCATTTCCTATATTGCTACTCAAGAATGCCAGTGCCTATCAACACCGTCATTTATAAATGTCGCGCCACACTTTAACAACAATTAGGAGATATCGTCCATCTGCACATGCGGTGTTGATGTTGGGAGTCATCAATGTCCACGGAAATTGCTAAGTTGTTCTTTATCGATACTGCTCTATATAAACGTTGTTCATCACTAAAGCTTAATGTCGCTTTTGACCAATTTTGTCAATGACCAAATGAGAGCGTTTCAGCGCATAAGGTATCAAGGCCTGGCACCATGTGACGTTATTGACGCCGAAGGACATGAGTGCTAAAGTCAAGCTACTAAGCATTTCGCATTTCCACCCTTATCAATGTGGACCTAGGGATTTTGAAAAGGGGGCGGATCATTCTTGTCTCTCTTCTTATACTTTAAACTTTGTAACCCTAAATTGATTTGAGGATTCGTAGCTAATTATTGCACTTGAACTATATGACTTTGTACTTTAACAGTATATTGAATGAAAACAAGATTTCTTGAATTATGACTTACTTTCAAATTCCAAAGCATATATGATTTGATAATCAAAGACTGCTTCATATTCCAAAAGTACTCATATTCTTGATTCCTCTTTTGATCATATGATTGCCTAATATGGATTTATTTCAAGCATATATAATTTCACTTTGCATTTCATACGATTTCCTTATGAACCTAAGCTTGCTCGTTCACTCCTCTTAAGCCTTAACTCAACCAAGTGTTGCCTTGTGCCAACACTTATTGAGGTTAAATTTAGACTCTCCAATTTCCATCATTAGCCAAAGTTCTCATCCTTGCACTTTTGGGATTGACGAAGAAATTCATTAACACACTACAAGATCGCTTGTTGTCCACCATTACATCAATTGCATGTAGGAATTACTTCCCAGGACTTGCCTAATGCAATACAAGGTCAGTTATTGTCCATACCTCATATACAAATTGGACTCAAGTCTTGGAATTACCTCTCACACTATAGGATCGCTTAACATCCATCCTCCACATTGGAAAGTCGAAGCGCTATAGGGACAATGCATTACATTGTTCACCTCTTTGTGCCACAAGCTCATATATGGGGTCGCCTACTTGCACCTAGGCTCATACGCATTCACGTCAATGTTGAACAATTTCTATATAAAGAATAAAATACGAATCCAACTCAAATAAACAATCAACATCCACATTATTCACCTCGAATCTGTAACACTGACAACCGTCTCTAAAATAACCTCCAAATGCCTTCTAAAAACAAAGGAAACAACACTCAAGTTGATAAACATTAATATGTATTGGCCCATTTTTGTCCAGGTTTAACCTGCACCCAAAACAAGGCCATCGCTGCATTAGTGGTACAAACCGGTAGACCAGTGGCAGTCGGAATATTGAATTTTGATCATGACTTCAGTCCTTCCTTCATACCATTTCACCTCCATTCACCTTCGTTTTACCTTCGATCATTTGAGAACTCCCCGAGCATCTTAAAATATGTTCCTATGGTTGTTTATACTTAAATTCCACCAAATTTCGTAGTATATTCATTTAATTCAAATAAAAAAGGGAATTTGGTATGTAATTTGCTATTTTGTCAAATCCCTCTCAAACCAATGTTTAAATCCAAAATTAAGTGATTAAGAATTGTTATATACTCTATCATAGACCATAATTCATATTTATAGGATTATGCATTATATCGAGAGAAAAGCACGAATCACTTGCCAAATCACTCTATATTACCTCTGCCTCCACTGTCCGCACTGCTGTGCCACAAAGCTTCAAAAATTCGCCTTTAAATTAGTATATATAAGTAGTATTCTTCGAAAGCTTTACGATGCCACTGGTTTCATGCGAATTTGTCAAGATTTGAGTGAGATGTGGTGTTTTAAGTTTAGGAAGAAAAAGGAAAACTGAGAGAGAAATGATCCATGTTGGTTTCTAAAACTGAAAAAGGAAGTTATATTTTGTATTTATAAATGAAGGGAAAGCAACAAAAAAAAACTTCAAATTCAAATTCAAACTTTGCACTTGTTTAGCTTGACATGAAATCGCCCATAACACCTCCATGCAGACCCAAAACAAAGCAAAGAAAATAAATATACTAAGCAAATCAAAAAAACAAGACGATCGCAATGACATAAGTTTCATCATTAAATTCCAAAGTATGAAGAATAATCATTTTGCCCTCCTTATTAATAATTTATTTTATTTGCAAATTAAATCTAATTATGTTAATGCTATTATATTACTAATACTTAAATATAATATATATCAAATTTTTGGGATATTAGATTAGAAAATTTTGTATGTATTGAATTCTAAAATTAGCAATAATAAATTTGGCTTGAATTAAAGAAAGTTTGATATAAAATATTACATTGTGTTGCAACATTCGTCTTATGATTTTGAATTAATGCATGTATTACCATATATATATATATATATATATATATATATATATATATATATAAGTTTTCCAAGTAATGTTTGATTTAAAACAACTTATGTATATGTAACTTTATCATATGTAATATATTTATAAGTAAGTTAGAATTTAAAGTTAATATTTAAATCGAACTTTTAATACAGAAAGGAAACTAAAGTTTAGGATTTTATATAACACGTTAAATTTGAAAAGAGGGAAAAGATTTAGAATTTACACAAAAGTCCATTCATGAATTTTAAGTCAAAACCCTTTTTTATGTAAACAATATATGAGCATTCATGTTGAAAACATCAATCATATAAAATAGAAATTAATTTTCAAAGTGAAAATGTAAATATTAGCATGAACAGTTTGTTTACATTTGTTTATGTAAATATTATAAAATTATAAGTTAGAAATTAATCAAAACTTCCCTTCTTTGTGAAAAAAATTCCAAAACAAAAGAAAACAAATTAGGTATATGTAAATTTGGTAAAGTAATATTCAAATTTAAATAATATAGAGTGCAAAAAAAATTAACAAAGTAAAAACAGGATCTAAATCATATTTATTATAATGAATATATTTTGAAAAAGATGAACAACAAAAGAGATCTGAATTAAATATACATAATATATATTTTTGACTGAAAAGGACATAAAAAGGTTTGAATTACTTGACGCAAGATTAACCATTACGCTACTAGATGGATCATATGGAGTCTAAACATATAAATAACATAAGAAAATTAAATTAAGGAATTATCTTGGGATGTTGCCAAAAGTCATACCTTGAACAATGAATCGATACCACTAAGATTCAGTTGAATCGACCGTTGGATTTTGCAAGGATCGAGAGATAAAAATTGCCTTAATAAATTGATTTAATTTGTATTTGTTTTTTAGAACTTTAAAGCCAACGGTGTCGTTGAAATTTTCTATCATCAAAGGAGGAGAAAAGTGTGAGAAAGGAAAAAAAAATTGTCAAGAAAGAATAATAGAATGAATGAGAGCGAATATGTTTTAAAGGAATTATTGAAACTTTTCAATTCCCTCCTTTAAAACCTTCCCTATTTAATTCTCAATTAAATTTCATTAAATCCTCTACCCCGCACCATGCATAGATGGCTATTGAAAGAGGTAGGGTGGGCCTCAAAATTATCCAAATTCCTTTAGCATTTATTCCATTAAATCCAATTTAAATATTCTATTGATATCATATATCGATACGCACGTTCATAACTTATATACATGCACTTTATTAAATACTATTTATATTTAAAAAAATCAAATAAACTTAATAATTAATATTTCATAAATATTAATTAATTCACAACGACTCTAAATTAAATAAATTGTGTGGCCTTTTCAAAGTATTCATTATTTGGGTTATGCGACTCAAAGGTATAAGTTCAGCTAGTGATTAATATCGAACAATTTGAACATTAATCTTCACATGTCACCTTAGTGGCTTTTCATTTGGGATGAATTTATCGCTTACACATCTTTTTAGTAAAATATGACTTTACTTATTATAAGCGGTACTTACTAGCAATGATTATTTACATCAATTTTCTTTGTCGACACTCTATTATGTTAGGACTTATGGAATTTGGTTTTGGTCAAAATTCCAACATCATTCGCATTCAACTTTGTATGTCCAAACAAAAAATATTTGGTTTGATAATAAAAAATATTATTAATTATATTGCTCTAGCCAGAGAATTTGGCATTTAGCTGACTATACTTGACTGTGATACATATCCCATATAACCGAGGAGATAAATTTTCTATTGAATAGTATTTCACTTTCAATGCTTCATCTCAAACCAACCTATAATCATTCGATGGACGTTATGCCATAATTTAATTACAACTAAAGTGGAGTGTCCATACTGAAGTTCAATGGTATTCTCATGTTAGGAGAACTATGTAATATTAGCACTTCAAGCTTCTCTATTTGACCTTAATTATATTAACCAACAAAAAACTCTTGAGTGAGTCATTCCATAGTTATCCAATAACTATCGTACATAACCCCTTGGTGCCCCGTTAGCTGTAAGTAATACATTACCCATCATTTGGAGAGTGTTACATACTCTAGTCCCAATGGATGTATCGATATCCCATCTCGAAACATTTTGATTGCGAATATTTAAAGTAATATATTATTTTCAATGTGATAAATTATCATGATTATAACACGCTGTAATTACCATCACATAACATATCATTTAAGGATATTCTATTTAAAATACTTTGAACTAATTGCTTAATTAATTATATTACAATATAACAAGTATGTATTGGAAAGGTAACACCTTTTATTCTAAACAATATTGGTTATCGAGTTAAATATATGTAAAAACTTACATAATTGCTCCACAACACACCTTTAAATCTATCAATCCCCCACTTTTACTTGGGATCAATTATGGAATCTTATTCGAACTCATACAATTGGATTTCTCAAAGAATAATCAAGACGGTCCCTTGGTGAATGTGTATACTATTTTATTTTAATTATTCACTCTATCAATCAACTCTCTCTAACCCTAATAAAGCGCCTTTATCATGCGGAACCCTTCTAAGTATTTGTTTTCAACTTCTAGTGAGCTTTAGGTTCTCTTACATATTGTATTATAACATTATTATCATATAACAATGTAACTGGATTCTCAACGTTTTGAAATCACCCTCAGATCAGCTATAAATTTGTGCATTTACGTATACTTCTTATATTGCAGTGTTATTCAAGGTGATGTACCTAGCCTCTGGTTGAATTAGCCATTACTTATCATATGGAACTTTTCCAATTTAAAGTCTGCAAATTAAGTTTGAACATGAATTTAGGATTGATATATTACACTGGATATCACTTATGAAGTTTGACTCTATGCTCTCCTCCATCAGGAGTTCGTTGTTTCCATGAAAATATTATCTAGTATTCATAAATACTCGAGAACACTCTAAACTATCATTTAGTAATCTTAATTAGACTTTTTTATTTTCTATATGAATCAAATAAATGAATGAAGTGTGATATTGTATAAAATATAGCATTTATGATAATTCTTATTACCAACGCATAAGGAACCCACCTTACATGCCTCATATTAAACAATTATAGTATGGTGTCTGTGTATATAATTTAGGACAATCCCAACATCCTTTTATACTAACTTTAAAAGATGTCATTTTCAAATCCAATATTGAGAATGAAAAGCTAAATAAAATGATTTTAACACAAGTACAATGTTAACAATCATAAGTTTGTCATTTACTTATAATTTTAGGAATATTTTAATACCTATCAACATTCTCTCTTATAGACTTACGTTTCCCCTTTCATTTTGACTAAAATTCAAACTATTGATTTTTTGTCAAAATACTTGCTTAACTTTGATGCTTATCGAATGATACCTGCATATCAGTTCTTGGATCATATCCAATAACCCACATACTCTGACTTCGAGACATAATTGTTATCAAGCACAAACAATATATTTTAAATTTTTGTTTATAATTTTTGTTTCAACGTATACCAAAACTCAAAATCATATCAAATGATAATTTTGTGAGTAAAATTCAAATTAACTTAAGTAAGTCATATGCCGAATATGTTTCAACAATTGAAATTTACGATATTATTCTATTAACGTAGCTTACCACATTCCAAATACATTGGTCTTCCTCTCGGAGATACTTCTACGGCCGATGGATCATAACACGTCAAGTGTATCTATCAAAATCATATTTTGACAATATACTTGGAATCTATTTTGATTTTCACATCACACCATATTTTAGTGTCAATGCTTCTAATGGCTTATTAACTACCGAGGAATTCTGTTCTCGATAATGATAAAAAAAATCCTAATTTCTCTTTAACGTGACTTATTATTAGAAATTCTATTTCGGTGTGTCCATTTAGGCCGAGTCAATTTCATTTTATCCTCTGTAATCAGTTTTATCTTTGGATCGCATCTAAACCTATTTCAATACCAATAATTTTATAAAGAAATTCTTTTATCATGAAGTTAGTGTTTCTTAAATCAATAATTATTTCCTAGTGCAATGAAATAGGTATTCATAAATTTGTTATGAATTACTTATATATATGTAAAATACTAATTTGGTTTAAAGTTTATGGAACTTATGTTCGTAACATAAGTTGGTCAATCAACATTGATTAGTCCTAAACTCATTTGGGATGGTCTAGACAAGATCCTTCAAGAACAAGTATTACATGCACTCTCTCAACTTGCACAACCAATCAATTCCTTGAACTAAGAATGTAGGGGTTGTTTCAAACTCTTATCCTGTATAATTTTGTAGACTTTTTTTTAAATGAAATTAAATTTAGCCTTACATACTTACTCTTAAGTACCCGTCCCTAAAGAAAGAAGTTAATACAATGATGGAATTTTCAATGAGATTAGAATAGCACAAATTATTATAAATTCTGCAAGTGCATAGATGCATAGTATGCAGATCGAATACAGCGAGTTATTAAAAGTTCATTGTTTTTAAAAGAAAACCATGGGCGTGTTAAACGAAATTGAGAGGTGAATTTTAAACAAAATCAATAAAAACTAATATTACATTTGAAACAAATTAGAACCTAATTGATTCTATATCAAATACAATGTTAGTCAAAACAATAAAAACAATTAAAAAGAACATAGAACAAAAAACAAAATAGTAGGTGTGTTTTAGAAAATCTAATTGACTAGACAACACAATTAACTATGTAGAAAAATGTGAAATAAAATAAGAGAATAAGAACAGAACTTTATTAAAGTTTGCATAAAAGAAAATAATAATGATTGATGAAAGATAAAAAACTTAGTTGTAGTTAAAATGCAGTCAAACCTAATTGGCAGACATTGTTAATCAACTATTATTACAAGCGAATAAAATAAAAACAAGAAGAAAGACTATTCTAAAAGGGGATACTTCAATGGTCTTCACTTGAGAGTATTTATAGGTGTAGAGAGCCTTTTTCTTCATGTAGAAGTAATGAATCTAGCTCAAATATCATCCAAGTGAAGAGCAATGTATATGGTCATAAAATTAATTCAATGATATAGAAAATGTTAAGTTTTGATTGATTTGGTAGATCTACGAGATGTTCTCTCCAATATATACATCCATAATTGGTCTAATCAAATCTATGAGTACATTTTCCTTCATGAAAATGATATCTCTTCATAAAAAGGTGGATATAATATCTACTCAAATCCATGTATATAATATCTCGCCAACGCATGCCACATATGGGAGAATCTTCACTTTTTTGGTAGATGAACTTCCAACAAAAATAATGCATTATCCAGGCCTCGAACTCTTGGCCTCCTGGTGTACAATTTGAAGCATAACCACCGAGAACTGATGTTTTTGAACAATAAATCTTCGATTTGGTGGCTTTTCTCTATGATTATTCAATCTTAAATCTCGCCTTGAAAACTTATAAAATATGTACAAAATGCAATGCAGAGTACCGTTTTTAACGTAAAAGCCGACCGCTCTACCACTGAGCTACTGAGGAACAACGGGAGCTCGGCTAGGTGGGATAGCCGAGCCATGCTTCTTTATTTTATGAAAGACATAAAGAAAATGCATAAATTAAGGTCAAAAATTCCCCCCTCACTTGAACATTTATTCATTCTCGAATAAAGATTGTTTATTTACCTAACCTAACCAATTTATTGTCACACTTTCATAGAAAGCACGATTGCATTGAGCGCATGCAACAGACCATTAAACCTCTAGGTGTCCCTAGTAGGACAAGTGGCGTTTTGTGAGGGTTTTCAGTGGATACTACCCAAAAAATCCAAATGCAATATACGATGCTCTTAAGGTACTTATATGAATGCAAATTTTATATACAACTGAAAACTTGATTTATTTCAAAATACTTGCAGCATAGTAATGTTTATAAATCTAAGTCAATCTCCTAAATTTTTGGTTACTCAACTAGTCATAAATTCCCAACATAATTCAAGTTTTCATATGTTAAACTCTAGTTTGGCAAGTTGTTTCGGTTGATAACATAGCACAGCCATGAAATAATATATTTATATGCTTGCCATAGTAGGCAAAGTGGTATTTTTATTCCTTTTTTATAACTAGTCAAATCAATAAAGTCAAGAAGGTGCTTGAGTTTCAATTGCTTACTCTCTCTATTAAAAATAAAATGAAAAAAAAAAGATTTTTTAATACACATAACTCAGAAAACTGAGGCCATGGTGTATCATTCACGCACTGCATCACGGGCTTACGTGATAATGGTACATAGCATGATGAGTGAACATACAAGGCCAAGGTATACCATCCATGCACTGTCTCCGGGCTTATGTGAGAATGATATAGAGCATAACTAGTGAACATAAGTACAAAGTATTTTTAAGAGAAGAATAATGGAGAGTTATACAAAATCATCTTAGCACCACTTAGCTTTAAAGATTGAAAAATGTCAATGCATGTACTTTAAATGAACCACTTATTAAACAAAGACTACAATTTAGAATATACTTCATAACCATCACTTATGAATCTCCCTATATACTAGTTACACTATTATCGCTCCTAATCCAAATTTTCATTATATCTTTCATTCGATATTAGTGAA
This sequence comes from Allium cepa, assembly GCA_030765085.1. Lineage (NCBI taxonomy): Eukaryota > Viridiplantae > Streptophyta > Magnoliopsida > Asparagales > Amaryllidaceae > Allium > Allium cepa. The sequence goes on from CM060935.1 coordinate 70,530,800, forward strand.
TTACAAAAATAATTCCATCAAACAACTAGAACTGTTAACTAATTTTGTTGTATTAGCTTAAAACAAGTTGTGTTTGAATTTTTTTTAAAACACAAGATAACAAATGAATGATGCACAAATGAAATATGAATGATACCCCTCTATACTTGAATGAGGCAGTGTCTCAACTATCTAAATCATGCAAATGCTAAAAAAATGAAAATAGAATATTTACAACCTAACATGATCGAGGTATCTCATGAAGCATAACTAGATTTGTGGAGATCCACGAATTAGTTGTCATCATAGTGCTCAAACTCCGGGAGTGGCTTTAGTCGTTGCCCATTGACCTTTAAAATAGATCCATCTATTGGATTTTCGATTTCGATCGTGCCATATGATTACACAGTCTTTACAACATATGATCCAGTCCTTGAGATCTTAGTTTGCTCGAAAATAAATAAAGCCTAGAATTAAATAAGAGAACCTTTTGGCCTACTTCAAATGTCTTTCAAAGTACGGATTTATCATGATACATTTTCGATTTCTCTTTATAAATCCTTGCATTTTCGTAAGCTTCATTTCTCAGTTCTTCAACTTTTGATAGTTATAGCTTTCATTATGATCCCGCCTTTTCCAAGTCTAAATTAAGGTATTTGATTGCCTAAAGTGCTCAATATTCCAGTTCGACAGGGAGGTGACATGCTTTTACAAAGATTAAGTGATATGGTGACAGTCTAAGGTTGGTTTTATAAGCTGTGTGAAATGTCCAAAAGGAATCGGCCAATTTAGATGACCAATCTTTTCTTATGGAACTGATAGTCTTTTCAAGAATATATTTGATTTTCCTAATAGAAATTTTGACTTGGCCGCTAGTTTATGGACTATATGGAGTAGACAGTCTATGAATGATCGAGTATTTCTTAAGAAAAGATTCGAAGGCACGGTTATAGAAATGAGTACCGCTGTCACTAATAATAGCTCAAGGCGTACCAAAACGATAAAATATGTTCTCTTTCAGAAATTTGACAACTTTGTTGTCGTTCACTCTAGTAGGAATGGCCTCAACCCATTTAGAGAAGTAGTCTACGGCAAGCAAGATGCAAAGATTTCCAAAGGAAGGAAATGGGCCTATGAAATCGATGTCCCAAACATCAAAAATCTCAATGACAAGGATTGGCTTTAGAGACATCATATTTTGCTTGGAGATTCGGCCCATTTATTAGCTTCAAGCACACTTAGCACAAAATTTGTATGCATCACGAAAAAGAGTATGCCAATAGAATCAACACTGCAAAATCTTTGCAGTAGTTTTCTTTGCTCCAAAGTGTCCTCCACATGCTTGATCATGTGAAAAGAGAGAATGTTGTGATATTCATGATCGGGGACACATCTATAAATGACTTGATTAGGACAGTATCTAAAGAGATAAGGATCATCCCAATAAAAGTTTCGAACATTGGAGAGAAATTTTTCTTTATCTTGTTTTGACCAATGGGAAGGTATTTCGTTTGTGACAAGATAATTTATGATGTCGAAGTAATTAAAGTGTATTAGAAATGGAAAGTATCTATTCATCAGGAAAGTGATTGTTGATCTGTGTGTCATTGGCATTCCTATGCATAATACGAGAGAGATGATTAGCTATGATGTTTTCGAAACCTTTTTATCTCGAATTTCTAGGTCAAATTCCTGAAGGAGTATCCAATAGATTAAGTGGGTCTTAGCATCTTTTTTCAAAAGCAGGTAGCACAATGCAGTATGATCGGTGTAAGCTATGACCTTTGAACCTATGAGATGTGATCTAAACTTCTCGAGAGCAAAGATAACTGTTAAAAATTATTTTTTTAATGCTTGAGTAATTCAACTGAGAATAATTTGAGAGTTGTGCTAGCATAATAGATGACACAAGGGAGTTTATCGACTGGTTGGCCTAAGAAGGCTCCAAGGTAAAGTCAGAGGTGTCACACATTAGTTCAAACGGTAGAGTCCAATCCAAGAGTTGGATTATAGGTGTTGAGGTCAAGATCAATTTTTAGGTTTCAAAATACATTTTGCATTCAATAGAAAAGTTAGATTTAACTTCTTCGGTCAGCAGATTTGAAAGTGGTTTGAAATGTTTGAAAAATCTTTGATGAAATTCCAATAAAATCTAGCATGACCAAGAAATGAGCGAATATCTTTAACCGACCTAGGCGGAGGTAGGTTAGAAATTAAGTTGACTTTGGATTTATCAACCTCAAGACCATCTTTTGAAACAACATGGCCTAAGATTATTCCTCTCCTTACTATGAAATGGCAATTTTCCTAATTAAGCACGAGTTATTTTTCCTTTCTTCATTTTAAGATACGTTCCAAACTATGGAGGCATTGATCGAAGGATGACTTATAGGTAGAAAAATCGTCCAGGAATATTTCAAAAAAACCTTCCACCATATCAGAGAATATACTCATTATACATCTTTGAAAAGAGGCAAGAGCATTACAAAGACCGAAGGGCATGCGAGGATAAGCGAAAGTTTCGAAGAGATGGATGAAAGTCGTTTTGTGTTAGCCTTCTAGCACAATAGGGATTTGGTAATAACCAGAGTAACTGTCAAAGAAACAATAATATTCGTGGCCTTCCAAGCATTCAAGTATTTGATAAATGAAAGGAAGGGGAAAGTAATCTTTTCTGGTGGCTGAATTAAGTTTTTGCTAATCGATACAAACTTGACATTTGGTTTTGATTTTTATGGGAACAAGTTCGTTATTATCATTTGCAATCATAGTTATCCTAGATTTCTTTGGTACAACTTGCACTGGACTTACCCACGTACTATCAAATATTAGGTAGATGATATCATTGTTCAAACGTTTAATGGTCTCCTCCTTCATCACTTCTCTTAAGTTGGGATTTAGACCCCTTTAAGCTTGGTGAGTGGGCATGGCCTTGTCAATTAAATGAATACGATGTTCAATAATTAAGGGCTTATTCCTTTGCTGTCCACGATAACCCATCTGAATGCCTTTCTATTTTCATATAGGATTTTCAAAATTTGTTTTTCTTGATCCCTATTGAGGTCGAGACCAAAATTATAGGGAGACTTTCAAATGAATCCAAGAATGCGTACTTAAGATCGTTTGAAACTGTTACGACTTCAATTGACATTAGTTGATCAACTTTTTGTGAATTGTAAGAGAGGTCTAGTAAATCATTTAATTTAAAGGTGTATTCATGTACATTGAATTCAGCATTAAAGTGATCGAGACACATCATCAAAGAGTCCAACGTGTAACCAAAATTTCCATCTACAAACTTTTGGATCATGTCAACTTTGTATGTTTCAAAATCCCTTGGTTATTTATTAAGTTTGAAAATGTTTATTCCATGATTAGGTGTCAAAGGAAAGTCTGAGTTGGCTATTCCTACAGTTTATGATAGCGTTTGAAGTTGCTAAGAAGAGACAACCTAATATCAAATGGATTTGACCGTTGAGATTTAACCATTAGGTTTTGAAATAGATTCGGTTTCTAAGACTATGAAATCCACGAGAAATAAAATTGCTCAATTTGGATCAGCGCAACCTCAGCTATGCCCAAAGGCTTTTTGATAGATCAATCAGCTAGTTGAATCATGATGTTCGTGGGTCTTAATTCCCCCAGTCTTAGTTAACAATACATAGTATAAGGCAAAAGCTTAGCACTTGCTCCGAGGTGAAGTAACGCATGACCGATGCGAGTGTTGCCAATTCGACAGCCGATTGTGGGATAATCGGGGTCCTTATACTTGATTGGGGCATAATTCACAGGGGCAGAGCTAGTATTCACAGTTAGAAATGCGGTTTTTGAGACGTTAGTGGCATGTTTTCAAGCACAAAGCTCTTCGAGACATTTTATGTATTGGGGAATCTGCTCAATACTATCGAGAAGTGGTATATTGACTCGAAACTCTTTGAAAATTTCAAGAAATTTATCAAAATTGGGAAACTTCTTCTTTATGTTGAGATATGAGGAAAAGAGGCTTTGGATTTATGGACTTTTTAATTAGTTTTTTTGTTTAAAGAAGAGGATGTCGTATTAGGAGGTAAAGGGACGAAGCTATAGAAGCTGGAATATTGAGGTTGCCAACATTAAAAGATGAAGAGTGATCAAGATTGCCAAACTTGGATGAAGAATGAGGGTCGATTGGATCAACAAGAGTGGATGTCAAATGAGTTTCAGAATTTTGAACATGGATAGACTTCGGAAGAACGTCGGGGTTGCCGACTTGGTTGTCTACCTTCTTTTCAGACCTTAATGTGGTGATAGCATTAATCGAATTCACATTTTCATCGTCACAAAAGCGCACTTCGAGAGAATTATACTTTGGGTTCATTTGGAGTTGACTAGGCAATTTTCCTTTTTCATTGTTTGAATTACTCAAAAGCAAATTCAACATTTTCTCCAATTTGTCATTTATGATTTGCTCCAACCTATTGTTATTTTCTGACATTTTTTTTTCTAGACGAATGATGCCTTGCGATTGTGCAGGAGGAGGTTGAAAAGGTTGAGCTGATGAGTTAGAATGCCTATATGATTAATTCGAAGGTTTAGATCGAAGGGTTGTTTGAGAAGTTTAAGCATTTTGGTTCATGGGATAAAAGTGCGAAGGGTTCGCAAAATTATTAGGGTTTGACCACAGCAAATTTTGATGGTTTCGTCAGTTGGGATGATATTGAGAAGTGTGAGCGTTATTATAGGCTAGGGTATTGGCCTTTTATGAAGGGTACACATGGGATATTCCTCCTTCGACTTCGAAGTCCTCAATGGGGAACAATGAGGGGTATATTGCGTGTATTCCTCTTGTACATTCACCGGGCGGTACATGAATCGATTTCTGTTGTTGGCCTTTTTCAGCATAATTTTCGAGGAAGGCCCAAGCCTCATCGGTTGATTTGCTCATAAAATCATTTTGACACATGGTTTCAAGTTGTATTCGAGTTGGATAGTTGAGCCCTTTATATGCAACTTGGCATCGAATGGTTTTGGATATTCCATGATGAGGGCAAATATATAAGAATTCCTTAAATCATTCAAAATATTGTGAAAAGTTTCTCCTTCATTTTCTGTGAACTGATTAATCTCATTTCTGATTTTCAAGTGTGACAACCCGCAAATCCTTACCCTTTGAATCGACAATAATCCACACATGTCCGACCCAAAAAGCACAAACTGACGGAAAGTCAAGAGAAAGAAAAGAAGAGAGAAGAACAGAAGAGAAGAAAGAGACAAGATAGAACCAAACAGACCAATACAGAATCTCACATCACAGCGGAAAACATATAATATCATATCAATGATCTTTACAAAATAGAAACTGTATATATACATACATAAATCAGAGTTCAACTGTGATGACCCGGATTTTCGAACCAGTTAAAATTGCCAAAAAATCCGTCCATTCTAAGACTACTAACTAAATACACCATATTTGATAATAATTCAACATTACTAAATGTATAGGATAAAATTTCAATTTTACAAGTTATCAAAGTAATCAAATTAATCTACTAGGTATGCTTATATACAAACCAAATACAAATAAATCTAACACTGCGCAACTCTAGTAAGAGAGACAGCAATAGCCATTCCTGCTAACTCAATAAACATGTCAAATGCGGAATAAAATAGTAAGCAGGAAAAATACAATAACACGAGACAAACAACAACCATTAACAAATAAACATGAAAGGGTTATATCATTTTAGGGGCTGCATCACTACCACTTATGACTGCCTACATACCTCTGTCTACTTGCATACCCAGTTAGATACAGGATCAAGCCAACGTAGTTCTCCTACTGCAAATAGGACTCACGGAGCTTACGATGCAACAAACAAATATGCAATTCCCAAAACTATCCACTTAGGCCTAATCTTTAAATTTAGATTTTCAAATCTAATCACCTTTACGGAAATTATCTCTTTGGACTTTATTCTCGAATTCTTATTTCAAAACTTTTGAAATATATATATATATATTCAAATTATACTTTACTTCGGGATCTTAGATCAAATCATTTTGAAAAGTTTATTTGAAAATCCCAAATACTGTAATAAAACATATCAAACCATATGCAACCAGATCGGGAGGCTTCTCCCAATAACAAGGCAACTGGGTCCCAGCCTTAATACAATCGATAAATAAGTATATCCTTCTATTCTAAGAGCGAACTATACCAAAAACACATGCCCACCATTTTAATTACGGGTTACACGAATCAGTGGTAACATAACAAATCATTTTATATCCCGAAGCAATAAATCATTTCACACTAATACTCAAAAGTACTTTCAAATCTGTAATAATTTTCATTTCCCAAATCTGTTAAAAAATCATCTTAAAACCATCGGGTTTAGTCCTCGAAATTCTTTCCGTTTTATAAAACACTTTTATAAAATCAACTCATTATGTAAATCACTTTTATATAATTTAACTTCAAAATATTCATTACATTTCTATTTCTTTTAAAGGGAAAACTTTTCATAATAATTCCATTTGAAAACCAATTTTCCAAACAATTCATTAAATTGAAGTGAACTAAATATTACCGCTAAACACCTTATAGTCAAATTGTGAAATAAATCACAAGGTTTTAGCCTACAATTATTTTCAACCCAGCACAAGCATATGAATAATAAATTGCTCACAAACTGGTCGAGTAAAGTCAACAATCAATGATAATAATCAGTGCTCATAAGCTGGTCGAGCAAAGTCAATAATCAATAAATAATAATCAGTGCTCATAAACTAGTCGAGCCTAATTCAAACAATCAATGAACGAAATAAACGCAATAATAAATGATAAAAAATGCTTCATTCTATCAAATATTTATAACACTTTAATGGTTTGATATTTATTTTGGAGCATCCGGGCTTTCCTTTCGACATGTTTCGTCCCTCGCCCAAGTCTCCTTGGATCTCACAGACGAAACACGTACTAGTCGTTTCCGCATACCCCATTCAATATTTAACTTCTAAATTTTAAATTACTTAATTAATCATCCAAACATAATATCAAGCAAGGAAATCAAACCATTGTTCTAGGAAACAAAGTAAACAAGCATTTAACAAGGGTTTTTAAACAACTTAACACTTAAAGTTTTTTCAACATAGCAATGGTTTTAATGAACATAAAATAAGAAATAACTTACTTTGGATTCCGCTCCGTCAAACTTTAAGGCAAGGAACTTAAGATCTAACTCATACTTCCTACCATGCTTCGGAACCAAATGAATATAAGTTCGAATTCCTCCTTCCTAGTGCTTGGCCAAGGCTTAAGATAGAAGTTGGCCGAAAGTATAAAGAAGAAGTGGTGGAGCTTTGAACTTGAATTCTCAAAATTATACTCGAAAAATAGGTCACATTCTCTCTTGTTTTTAACTCTTTTACTCTTAAAATTTGAAAAACTTATTGATAGAAAGTTGTTGCAAATTATTTTATCTTGAATTTTAAGAAAAGAATCACTTGATTTTGGTTAATTTTAAGGAAGATATGGTCGAAAGAAAAAGAGCTATTCTTGGATTTACAAAAATATAGCCTGAAAATGCACTTCAAAGAATTGAGTTTCAGGTATAGCAAAACTCAAAATTGAAAAAAGTAATCAACGTAAAAGTTGTGGCCACTGAAATTTTATATGGTTCAAAAAAAGAATTAGTTAATTTGGATCTGTTATGTTCAAGTTATGATCAAAACAAAATGGCCTATTCTCCCGCTTAAAAACTGGGCCAGAAAATGCACTTGAAATAAGTGGATGTTTGACATGATTATCTTCATAATGAGACAAAGTGGTTAACATAAAAGTTGTAGCCACTAAAAAAATACATGATTTAAAAAAATTACAATTTGAGTCAGTTTTGAAGAAGTTATGGCCGAAATAAGAAGAGGTAAAATGTGGAGAAAAGAGGAGTTTGATTTGAAGAGAATAAACATTGATTTCTTTTGAATATTTTATAAATATTTTGACATTATTTCTATTTAATTTTTTATATGGCATGGAAGCCATTAAAGAGAAGAGGAAGAATATGAAGAAGCTTGAGAAAAGAAGAAGAAGAAAATGTGAATGAAAGTGAAGAAGGAGGTGGATATTTATAGAAAAAGAAAGAAGCGGTAAATTTACCAAAACAACCTCTTACCAAATTACCAAACTAACCTTACTTTAACCCAAAGCAATCTACACTTTTTCAATACTTGACATCATCTTTCACATCCTTACTTTATGTCTTAGTCACTCAAAGATAAGTAAATAATATCATAATTATGTTGGCTTTGATTTGATGTGATTTGATTTTTACTTTTTCTTATTTTTGTTAATTCTTACTTACTTTTACTAATGACTTCTAGAAGTTTTCTAATGTTATTTAGTAAAAGTAAATATATTAGGGAATTAATTAATACTTACACTATTTAAGTATATGTTCCTATATAAGAAAATAAAGATGTGACGACGTTGCGACAACTTATTTTGAACAAAACGTTGATTTTCGACAAAATGTTTTACGGTCACATTTTGACATTTTAGTTAAACTATTTATTTACGTAAACCAAATTTAAAAATAAATTTGTATAATGCTATTTAAAAATATAAACACTCATAAATTAATTAAGATAATTTATTTAACCATTGAAACATACTTTTCTAAAATCTGCATTTTGTCACTTTTGTCGATATAGGCAAATGTTACTATTTTTATGTTTGTTTCTACTTCCAAATCCAATCAAATATTATTTAAATCATAAAACCTTTTATATTTTATATTTAAAATCACTCTAAATAATTTATTTTAAAGCGGTCAAATTCTGGGTCGCTACATTCTTCCCTACTTAAAAGAATTTAGTCCTCGAAATTACAAGGATGAAAAAACAACAATTAACGAAAGTTATGCACACCAAAAATAGTAATATCACCCATAACCCCGGTCGAAGGTACGGTGCCTTGTCCTATCCATTTTATTTATCAAATTAAGGTAGTGTCATTTTTAAAATTCCTAGGTTGATATACTAACCCTAGATGAATTTTACTTAGACACCTAACCTAAGCTCTGATACCACGTGTGGCGACCGGGATTTTCGAACCAGTTAAAATTGCCAAAAAATCCGTCTGTTCTAAGACTACTAATGAAAACTACTAACTAAATACACCATATTTGATAATTATTCAACATTACTAAATGTATAGGATAAAATTTCAATTTTACAAGTTATCGGAGTAATCAAATTAATCTACTAGGTATGCTTATATACAAACCAAATACAAATAAATCTAACGCTGCGCAACTCTAGTAAGAGAGACAGCAATAGCCATTCCTACTAACTCAATAAACATGTCAAATGCGGAATAAAATAGTAAGCAGGAAAAATACAATAATACGAGATAAACAACAACCATTAACAAATAAATATGAAAGGGTTATATCATTTTAGGGGCTGCATCACTACCACTTGTGACTGCCTATGTACCCCTATCTAATTGGGTAAAGGATCAAGCCAATGTAGTTCTCCTACCGCAAATAGGACTCATGGAGCCGAAGATGCAACAAACAAATATGCAATTCCCAAAACTACCCACTTAGGCCTAATCTTTAAATTTAGATTTTCAAATCTAATCACCTTTACGGAAATTATCTCTTTGGACTTTATTCTCGAATTCTTATTTCAAAACTTTTGAAATATATATATATATATATATATATATATATATATATATATATATATATATATATATACACTTTATATTCAAATTATACTTTACTTGGGGATCTTAAATCAAATCACTTTTGAGATGTTTATTTGGAAATCCCAAATACTGTAATAAAACATATCAAACCATATGCAACCAGATCGGGAGGTTTCTCCCAATAACAAGGAAATTGGGTCCCAGCCTTAATACAATCAATAAATTAGTATATCCCTCTATTCTAAGAGCGGACTATACCAAAAACACATGCCCACCTTTTTAGTTAGGGGTTATCTGAATCATTGTTAACATAACAAATGATTTTATATCCTGAAGTGATAAATCATTTCACACTAATATTCACAAGTACTTTCAAATCTATAATAATTTTCACTTCCCAAATCTGTTCAAAAATCATCTTAAAACCATCGGGTATAGTCCTCGAAATTCTTTCCGTTTTATAAAACACTTTTATAAAACCAACTCATTATATAAATCACTTTTATATAATTTAACTTCAAAATATTCATTGCCAAACATTTCTATTTCCTTTAAAGGGAAAACTTTTTATAACAATTCCATTTGAAAACCAATTTTCGAAACAATACATTAAATTGAAGTGAACCAAATATTACTGCTAAACATCTTATAGTTAAATTGTGAAATAAATCATAAGGTGTTAGCCTACAATTGTTTTTTACCCAGCCCATGCATATGGATAATCAATGCTCATAAATTGGTCGAGCAAAGTCAATAATCAATAAATAATAATCAATGCTCATAAACTGGTCGAGCCTAATTCAAAAAATCAATCAACGAAATAAACGCAATAATAAATGATAAACAATGCTTCATTCTATCAAATATTTATAACACTTTAACTGATTGATATTTATTTTGGAGCATCCGGGCTTTCCCTTCGACATGTTTTGTCCCTCGCCCAAGTCTCCTTGGATCTCACAGATGAAACACATGTACTAGTCGTTTTCGCATACCCCATTCAATATTTAACTTCTAAATTTTAAATTGCTTAATTAATCATCCAAATATAATATCAAGCCAGTAAATCAAACCATTGTTCTAGGAAAAAAAGTAAACAATCATTTAACAAGGGTTTTCAAATAACTTAACACTTAAAGTTCTTTCAACATAGCAATGGTTTTAATGAATATAAAATAAGAAATAATTTACTTTGGATTCCACTCCGTCAAACTTTAAGGCAAGGAACTTAAGATCTAACGCATACTTCCTACCATGCTTCGGAACCAAATAAATATAAGTTCGAATTCCTCCTTCCTAGTGCTTGGCCAAGGCTTAAGATGGAAGTTGGCCGAAAGTATAAAGAAGAAGTGGTGGAGCTTTGAACTTGAATTCTCAAAATTAGACCCGAAAAATAGGTCATATTCTCTCTTATTTTTGACTCTTTTACTCTCAAAATTTGAAAAACTTATTAACAGAAAAGTTTTTGAAATTCTTTTCTCTTGAATTTGTAAAAAAGAATCCCTTGATTATGGTTAATTTTGAGGAAGATATGGTCGAAAGAAAAGGAGCTATTCTTGAATTCACAAAAATAAAGCCCGAAAATGCACTTCAAAGAATTGAGTTTCAGGTATAGCAAACCTCAAAACTTAAAAAAGTAATCAACATAAAAGTTGTAGTGTCTAAAATTTTATATGGTTTAAAAAAATAGTTTCATAATTTGGATCGGTTAAGATCAAGTTATGATCAAAACAAAATAGCATATTCTCTGGCTTAAAAACTGGGCCAGAAAATGCACTTGAAAGAAGTGGATTTTTGTCATGGTTATCTTCATAATGAGACAAAGTGGTTAACAATAAAGTTGTAGGCACTGGAAAAATAATTGATATAAAAAAAATTACAATTTGAGTCGGTTTTGAAGAAGTTATGGCCGAGAGAATAAGAGGTAAAATATGGAGAAAAGAGGAGTTTGATTTGAAGAGAATAAACATTGATTTCTTTTAAATATGTTATAAATATTTTGACATTACTTCTTTTTAATTTTTTATATGGCATGGAAGTCATTAAAGAGAAGAGGAAGATGATGAAGAAGCTTGAGAAAAGAAGAAGAAGAAAATGTGAATGAAAGTGAAGAAGGAGGTGGATATTTATAGAAAAAGAAAGAAGTGGTAAATTTATCAAAACAACCTCTTACCAAATCACCAAACTAACCTTACTTTAACCTAAAGCAATCTACACTTTTTCAATACTTAACATCATCTTTCACATCCTTACTTTATGTCTTAGTCACTTAAAGATTAAGTAAATAATATCATAATTATGTTGGCGTTGATTTGATGTGATTTGATGTTTACTTTTTCTTACTTTTGTTAATTCTTACTTACTTTTACTAATGACTTCTAGAAGTTTTCTAATGTTATTTAGTAAAAGTAAACATGTTAGGAAATTAATTAATACTTACACTATTTTAATATATGTTCCTATATAAGAAAATAAAGATGCGACGACGTTGCGACAACTTATTTTGAACAAAACGTTGATTTTCGACAAAATATTTTACGGTCACATTATGACGTTTTAGTTAAACTATTTATTTATGTAAACAAAATTTAAAAATAAATTTTTATAATTCTATTTAAAAATATAAACACTCATAAATTAATTAAGATAATTTATTTAACCATTGAAACATAATTTTCTGAAATCAGCATTTTGTCACTTTTGTCGATATAGGCAAATGTTACTATTTTTATGTTTATTTCTACTTCCAAATCCTATCAAATATTATTTAAATCATAAAAACTTTTATATTTTATATTTAAAATCACTCTAAATAATATATTATAAAGCTGTCGAATTCTGGGTCATTGCATCAAAATCAAACAATAATTATCAGCCTGAACAGTTATAATAACCTGTCCTCACAAATGCCGATAATTTAAACAACTAAGCACAGTGGATAATCAATAATCAAAACAGATATGTGTATACGAAATGAAGATCTCCAGCTCTCCTGCTGAAGCTCCAAAAGCATCAAATCATAACCTGTAAATATACTCGGTCTGACCCGAGCATTGAAAGGGAAGAACTCCCGGATCAGTCTGGTAAACCAGCGTGAGAAACACACTCAATTGAATTTATTAAATTACCAAACTTTTCCTTTATCAAAACAAAAGTATCTCGTAAGACAAGGCCAAACATAAACACGGACATGTTTTTACCTTATGGTAACTAAAACATTTATTTTATATCAAATCCTCTTATATTATACTAGTGCCTAGTATATACAAATAATATTAATCATAGTCGAAATGGTTACTCATATAGCATTTCGAGGCTATTCATTACGCCTTTACAAACAAAATCACACCTTGTAGTGGGTTTTGGATTTCCATACAAATGACCAGGTGAATGGACTACCTTCCGGCAGTACACCTTTAGAAAATGCACCGAGGACCATCATAAAGGATCCTCTACCAACACAAGACATGTCCACCTCTATAACTAGATGGTACCGAATATATCATACTTCGGTCGTTACCGACCTTTACGAAGGGACCTCATAGCATACAAACCACAATAATCAGATACATGATGTCATAGCGTGTAAAGATATATCTAGAAAAGGATGATAATATCCTACTTAGGAATGACCTACTTAGCCTTGCCGCATCTAATCCTGTTTTGGTCATTTTCAGTTAATGAGGCTAGAGGTAACGATTACCATTCACAAAGCACATATCACATCACTTAGAATGCCACACGGCCATTTCCGTTAACTACTAATTGCCTTCCACAAAAATACAACCCTTAAGCTCATATGTCTCAAGGAGGGTCTTAAGCTAAGAGAAGTCGCCTTCTCTACCACCACTGATGTACGTTTGTAAAAACCAATGTACGTAATCTATAGAAATGCAATGTCAGACAAACATCCATACAAGTTGTCCAGGAACAAGATAAACTGAATCTACTTTCCTACCACATCCGGTCGGAAAATCCCTAGGATTAGTAGCTAATAGTCCTCGCATTGGATATTTCATAATGAAGAGACCACTGTTACTGGATGTATATTGGGATTTTAACCCCAAACGATCAACAAGCAGTCTCCCACTATGAAAATCTGGAAAATCAATATCATCACAAGCAACCTGCACAATCATCGCATATATGTTGGTCCGAAGTGGTTTTCGGATAAACCGATCCCGGTCTCTTCACACCAACAATGCAAAAGCGTTTCTCAACCTCACACAACAACTAAGTCTCATAGACTTATCACATCTCCAACTTTCAACTTGCTATCCTTCGGGCCAAGAAGGAAGCTCGATAGATTGGAGTAATACTCCGCACTACACAAATCAACATCCTCAACACAAACGATAATCAAGCCTACACAGAAGGCTACGTACTAAGTGTATGACTAAATAGTTCCCACATCAAGTCGAGGAACTAAAATTTGGCTAATGTCTGATAGTCGGTTATTTAACTATCAAAAAAAAACAAATATTCAGCACCATAACAATCACTAGGACCTTTTAATTAATCTTCTGTTAATTAAATCACTTGCCAAATGTTCACTTTAAATTATCTTTAAAAGATATAATCACAACACATTTCAACTTTCTATACTGGAAAACATTTCCATATACCTAATTAAAAATAAGTAATTCACAATTCAATTTATTTTCAACACTTAGAAAATATTATATATTCTTAAATCAAGATTAAGTATATATTTTATTTTATGAGGAAAATGTTCTCTTAAACACATTTATTTGGGTCAAAACGAATGTTGCGTAAAACATCGTTACGCCAACCCAAAATCACTAGTACAGGGATTCATAAATAAGATAGATATATAAATCTCAATAATATACAAAAACATTTCCTATCGAAAATCATTTACTATAACAATAGTGTTATAGTCCACCATTTCCTTATTTCTCGAAAACGTCTATTTCTACGATAAATGTTGAAATCTATGGTTTCGACACTTAAAACATTTTAAAATTTTAAACCATTATAGTAAAAATTGTGAAATATGGAGGCCTTTTATAGAATATATTCATGCACTATTCATCCGGAAAATTTCCGAACTCGAAACGAAGCGTGCCCCCTGGCATTTATAATATTTTACCCCCATTCCGAACGCAGTGGAATATACATCGGGAGTCAATTCGATCGTATTTGAAAAATAGGTTTTCAAATCGAATTATTTTAAATTTAAAATTCACTTAAACCGATTTCTACGCGTTTTAGCTTGCCCCGGACAAACCGTAAGTCCAATTGACACGAAATTTGAAATCTTACAATAATTTAACATTATGGATCCAATGAACTGGTTTCTTCGAAATCCGAGACTGTTTGAAAAATGGCTATTTTTACTCATCAATTAAATATTAAAATATTCAATTTCTGCAAATTAACTTTTAATTCGATTTTAAAAGTTCTCTAACATTATTCTAATTCAAATATAATTTAATATCACTTTACAAATCAATTTTATTCATATTAATCCAATTTCCAATTATTTACGCAATTTCAAATATTAAATTAACAATTTAATTATCCAATTAAATCCTTATATTCGAAATAAAATATATTCAGCTTATTAAATTTACTTGTGCATATTTAAAATCAATTAATTATACAAATATCGAATGACAGAAGTTCTGGGTCGTTACATTCTCCCCTACTTACAAGAATTTTGTCCTTGAAATTACTAAGTAAGAAAAAGTCACAAAATCAATTAACTTTTCAAAATAATTCGTTCAATTTAGATTTACCAAATCTATTTAACCTTTTAACTTTTTCGAAAATCCAGTAGTTAAACTCTTATAAAACTTTTTATGTTTTCAAAAACATTATTAGTTATCTTTTCAAAAATAACTAATATCGTTTAACTTTTTCAACTCAAAATCAAAAAATTTCCAATTTTCCCAAAAAAATTCTAACGCCTTTAATTTCAAAAAAATTCGCCAGCGTCTCCTTTGTGCGGTTCGATCTGAAAAAAAATAACAATATATATCACAAATATACATCTCATCATCAAGGATGAGGCATCCCGAAGGGAAAAAAGTATAAAAGTACGATATACAATCCGAGATATGTGCCTTATATATTATTAGCGAGCATATACGGCTAATATAGAGCGAAAGCGAGCTCCAAAAGCGAAGCAACTGCCATCCGCACCTACTAAACACTCAACAAACAATGAGAAACATCTATATAGAAAGTAATATCAATATACAATATATACCTATACAACAACTACATATGTCAATATAGCAAATGCAATCAAAAACAACAAATCCAACCATCTAATAATTATCATCCAACAAGCCAATATTTATCCAATCAACATAAATTCACTTCTCATTAATATTTATTGGATTGATTTTCAATTTAATCACATTTGATTCATTAACATTGGATTTTATTAACATTCATTATTCAAAATCAAGTTAGTTTACATTCATTAATTCATATTCCAATTTGTTCACTTCCAATTCAAATCAAATCAATTCTATTTAAATTCACTTAGCTTCCCATTTGAATTCAATTATTTAGCTTTCAATTTTATTAATTCAATTTCATTTCATATGAATTTTTATTCAATCAACTAACAACCATCTAACAACCAATGCATAACCAACATTTACCAAATTAATTCACTTTACTTAGTTTACATTCAATTAACATCCGTCAACATTACTTAAGTTATATTTCATTTCAATTTCATTTACCTTCACTTATACAACTTAAGTTCATCTCTAATTCATTTCAAATTCTATTTTATTTAACTTTTACTAAGTCAAATTCGCATCACTATTCAATTTCAGATTTTTTTTTGTTTTGCTTAACAAAATAGTTTAACAATTTTAACAATTGGTTTTACTTAAATTTTTCATTTTATAAGTCATTTAACTTATTTATTCAAATTCCATAAACATTTACCTAAGTATACTTCCATTCACATTTTTATAATTTCAAATCATGGCTATATAATCACTCTACACTTAGGTTTAATTTCATTTCAATAATTTTTCTAATCCAATTCTAATTATTTAACCTTCCTTTAGTTAAATTTCAAATCATATATCTAATATGCTAACTCAAATTTATTTCGAATTTTCTAAAGCTACATCTTTATCATTTCATATTATAGGTCATAATTCATCTTACTTATATTTATCAATTTCAACTTGGATCTAAATCAAATTTATTTATCAAAACAAAGCTTCAATTTCAATTTACTACTGGTAGCAAATCCATCACATAGAAACTCGAAAATTATACTGATGATGCTGCAGTCATCGCCCTTATTATTTCCCAGTAATAGTAGTGAATTCAGTGCTTTATATTCTTTTAAAAATTTCTTTTTGTCTTTATAAATCATATTTATAAATCTTACCTATATAATTTCACTATTTTTACTTTACTTATATAAAATCATTCCAAATTCTTTTATCTTATTCGGATTTATAATAATATAACATCTTTTCACTTTGAAAAATAACTTCAAAATAAACGGGATTCAACATTTCCAAATTCTTAGTTAAATCCATTTTCATTTACAACTCATATTTATAAATATACTCATATAGTTTTACTCCTTATATATAAGATTATTTCACAATTGTAAATCATATTAATTATAATTCCATATTTATAATTCATTTTCTTATATAATTTATCCTTTTACAATTATTGTTTCATTTAGATTATTCAAACAACTTTTATTGACTTATATATATTCTTACATTTTCAAACAACCAATCAATATATTTATATACACTTTAATAATTCTGAAAAATTATTTCCTTTATATATAAAATATAATCGAGGTAAAATTATTTCATTTACCCAATTTAAAATGATACTATGTCGACTTGCCTCGTTTAAGTTTTTAGAAATCCCTATCGATAATATGGCGTCCCACATACTGACCAGAATTCACAAATAGCTCAACGGATAAGCAAACACAATATAAAATATTTTATATTCACTAACAAATATGAGCTCATAAATATAATACACTCAACTCAATCTAGGGTGCTACTGTCCCTATCTATACTGAGTACACATCAGTGCTTAGGAATATACAAAATCTAAGCTCTGATACCGAATGTGACGACCCGCAAATTCGTACCCTTTGAATCGATAATAATCCACATATGTCCGACCCAAAAAGCACAGACTGACGGAAAGTCAAGAGAAAGAAAAGAAGAGAGAAGAAGAGAAGAGAAGAAAGAGAGATGATAGAACCAAACAGACCAATACAGAATCTCACATCGCAATGGAAAACATATAATATCATACCAATGATCTTTAGAAAATAAAAACTATATATATACATACATAAATCAGAGTTCAACAATCAAACAATAATTATCAGCCTGAACAGTTATAATAACCTGTCCTCACAAACGCTGATAATTTAAACAACTAAGCACTGCGGATTATCAATAATCAAAACAGATACGTGTATACGAAATGAAGATCTCCAGCTCTCCTGCTGAAGCTCCAAAAGCACTAAATCATAACCTGTAAATATACTCGGTCTGGCCTGAGCATTTAAAGAGACAAATGCCCAGATCGGTCTGGTAAACCAGCGTGAGAAACATGCTCAACTGAATTTATTAAATTACCAAATTTTTCCTTTATCAAAACAAAAGTATCTCGTAAGACAAGTCCACACATAAACACAGTCAAGTTTTTACCTTACGAAACTAAAACATTTCTTTCATATCAAATCCTCTTATATTATACCAGTGTCTAGTATATACAAATAATACTAATCATAGTCGAAATGGTTACCCATATAGCATTTCGAGGCTATTCATTAACGCTATTACAAACAAAATCGCAGCTCGTAGTGGGTTTTGGATTTCCATACAAATGGCCAGATGAAGGGACTACCTTTCGGCAGTACATCTCTAGAAGACTGCACCAAGGACCATCACAAAGGATCCTCTACCAACACAAGATCGGCCCACCTCTATAACTAGATGGTACCGGATATATCATCCTCCGATCGTTATCGACCTTTATGGAGGGCCCTCATAGCATACAAACCATAATAATCAGATACACGACGTCATAGCGTGTAAAAATATATCTAAAAGAGGATGATCATATCCTACTTGGGAATGACCCACTTAGCCTTGCCACATCTAACTCTATTTTGGTCATTTCCGGTAGATGAGGCTAGAGGTAATGATTACCTTTCACAAAGCACATATCACATCGCTTAGAATGTCACACGACCATTTCCATTGACTACTAATTGCCTTCCACAAAAATACAATCCTTAAGCTCATATGTCTCAAGGAGAGTGTTAAGCTAAGAGAAGTTGCCTTCTCCGCCACCACTGATGTACGTTTGTAAAAACCAATGTATGTAATCTATAGAAATGCAATGTCAGACAAACATCCATAAAAGTTGTCCAGAAACAGGACAAACCGAAGGTACTTTCCTACCACATCCTGTCGGGAAATCCCTAGGATTAGTAGCGAATAGTCCTCGCATTGGATATTTCATAATGAAGAGACCACTGCTACTGGATGTATATTGGGATTTTAACTCCAAACGATCAACAAGCAGTCTTCCACTATGAAAATCCAAAATATCAATATCATCATGAGAAACCTGCACAATCGTCGCATATACGTTGGTCCGAAGTGGTTTTCGGATAAACCGATCCCGGTCTCTTCGCGCCAACAACGCAAAAGAGTTTCTCAACCTCACACAGCAACTAAGTCTCAATAGACTTATCACGTCTCCAATTTTCAACTTGCTATCCTTCGGGCCAAGAAGGAAGCTCGATAGACTGGAGTAATACTCCACACTATACGAATCAACATTCTTAACACAAACGATAATCAAGCCTACACAGAAGGCTACGTACTAAGTGTACGACTAAATAGTTCCCACATCAAGTCGAGGAACTAAAATTTGGCTAATGTCTGATAGTCGGTTATTTAACTATCAAAACAAACAAACAAATATTCAGCACCATAACAATCACTAGGCCCTTTTAATTAATCTTCTGTTAATTAAATCACTTGCCAAATGTTCACTTTAAATTATCTTTAAAAGATATAATCACAACACATTTCAACTTTCTATATTGGAAAACATTTTCATATACTTAATTAAAAATAAGTAATTCACAATTCAATTTATTTTCAACACTTAGAAAATATTATATATACTTAAATCAGGATTAAGCATATATTTTATTTTATAAGGAAAACTCTCTTAAACACATTTATTTGGATCAAAATGAATGTTGCGTAAAACATCGTTACGACAACCGAAAATCACTAGTATAGGGATTCGTAAATAAGATAGATATATAAATCCCAATACTATGCAAAAATATTTCCTTTCGAAAATCATTTACTATAACAACAGTGTTATAGTCCATCATTTCCTTATTTCTCGAAAACATCTATTTCAACAATAAATATTGAAACATATGGTTTCGATACTTAACAATTTTAAAACAACTTTAAATCATTTAACTCCATTTAAATATCACTTCCCAAAACATTTATTTGATATATTATTCACTATCCAAAATTTGGAATATAAATCGTTTATCAAATGCAACATTTCTACACATTTATTAATGAATTATCCATTTTCCAAAATCGTGGATTTATCTCCTTTAATAAACTTCTATATTTAACTTATCAAATTCAAATGATTTCGAATTTATAAAACAATGTTTATAAATTCCATTTCTATTTTGTAAAAACTTTAGTTTATAAAATCCCATTATTAATCAATTTCATTTATATCTCAACTACGTGCCAAAATCCAATTTATAAGTTAATTACTTATAAATCTCTTATTTCACAAATACAATCTGTAACATCCCGCCTTTCCGCACGCTTTAAATCGACGATAAACCACACACGTTAGACCTAAACCATATAGAAGGGAAGATTGTTATGGGGTAAACAGGAAAAAGTAGAGAAAGAAAAAAAATAGAATCTTGCAGTGGACCGATAAAATATAATAATCAAATAAACGGTTCATGAAGCTGTTTTACAAAAACATTTGATTTTCTTTACTTATACAATACAATATCAGAGTTACACATACCAGAGAATAATCAATAATAATGCAGCGGAACAATGTGAAAGTAGTGGAATACTATAATATATAATAGTAAATCTTCATCTTCGTCCTCCAGAGATAAAGGCTTCAAATCCTAAAATGCTTCGGCTGACGCGAGCGAATTGAAAAGACAAAACACTCGAGTAAGAACTAAAAGATCTTCTGTAAGTTAAATCAACAGTAAATAATATGAGTGGAACGGCGTCAGAGATGTTTACGGGATTTGACATCTCCTATCCAGTGTCAACGTGAGTGCAGTAACTCAAAAGATGCTTGGGATTCACATCTCCTAAGGATCCGTTAAACTATTTACCATGTAATAATATTTCGCTATTATAATAATGTCTAATAGTAAAATAAACTTACTTTAAATAACGTTAAGGGGTTACCCATATAGCTCTTAACACAAATAATACCAATAGTCTATGTAGTACCGTAATACCTCCTGATCGGGAGGCTACCAGAGGATACTCCATAGGTACGACACAAATAGAAACTCGTGGTAAATGCTCGGTATGGTAGGTGACATGGCACAACTAGGCAATTCCAGGGTAGATATACCAATTAGCTTCTGGGCCGGTGGTAACGCATAGCCGCAGCTACCGCCCACCTTGAGCCATACCCCCAAATCAAAGAAATCAAAAGTGGCCACTAAATAAATCCAAAGGTAAGAGTATAATATCGAAGGGATGTGTCCGATCAAAGGTGCTACCTCATTAGCCCGTCAATCGCTCCTGTTTTAGCCACCTTATACCAACTCACGGGAATCGGGTCCACGTATTTACCTCAAAGGAAACGCCGCCACCGTCCTACTTCATTCTGGAATCTCCACCGTG
Source organism: Allium cepa (assembly GCA_030765085.1). NCBI lineage: Eukaryota > Viridiplantae > Streptophyta > Magnoliopsida > Asparagales > Amaryllidaceae > Allium > Allium cepa. Next base: position 70,552,418 of record CM060935.1, read on the forward strand.
TACACGGTTGTTAAAGTGGTTTTCGGAGTTGGCAGAGAGTATGACAACTTCTGATCCCGGTCTCTTTAACAACCCAACGTTATTATAACACCGCGGTCATTTCAAAATAATTTATACTTCAAAACCAGGATATAATATTTATTTCAAAACCATATAAATACGATATCATTTCCAAATTAAAAACCAAATCAATATGATACCCCTTTTATTTCAAATCAATATAATATCATTTTATTTCAAATATATCCCTTTTTCAAAAATCATAGCACTTCCAAATTTTATACTTCAAAACCAAACATTTGAAATTTTAACACCTTTAAACATAATGCTTTGAAATTCATAACTTCGAAACATTTCAATTTCTATAAACATTTCAATTTCAATATATTTCAAGTATTCAAATATTCGAAAATTTCAAAACTAGATTGATAATTTCGATTCAACAATTAAATTTCCTATTATTTAGTTTTGAAATATTTTATATAATAAACCCCTTATTATTTAAATAAAACTCAAATTACAAATAACTAGATATTATCTTCAATTCGTTATACTTGAAATAATCATTTAATTCACCTAAACCAAAAAATCAAGTTATAATAATTATACCTTCTAAAATTTCCAATTTAATAAATTTCACATCAACCCTGTTGGTTTAATTCTCAAATAAATTCAATTTCATAAAATCTCAAATTTATCTAAATTTCAAATCAAATTTTTATTCGAGTAAAATTCTTAGTTAATTTAATTCACATCCATTTCATATTTTATCTTCCAAATCTTAATTTTATTTAAATTATTATAACCTCTATATAAAAATATGATTCAAATACCTAACCATATTTATTTTAATAAATCAAACTCCATTAGTTAACTTATTGTCATTAAACAGATTTATACATAGCTTACATACATGAATTTAACTATATATAAAATATTTTTATATAATATCAAAATAATCAATATTTATTAAACTGTATAATTCTATCCAAAACCATATAAATCATTTCAAAATATTTATATATATAGACCGACAGTGTCTATATACAATTTTCTATCATATGGTCAAGTGATACGGATATTTATCATTTCAATCCACAATTTAAGATAAAATACGGTTATATATCATTTTAAACCACATTCCCAAATGGAATAAAGTGCATAACAATTTTCAGTTTATAACGATATAAAATACACCATCCATTCATCCAATATCAATCATCAACCATTAGTCACAATCATCATCCAATTCAATCAATAACATCAACATATAACGGATAATAAACAACAGGTATCAACTAGCAGTTTATATTCAATAATAAATTAAATGAAAATTTAACTGGCAGTTTATATGCGATAAATAAATTAAATAACAATTTAATTCAATTAAGATCATTTTAGTTGGGATGATGATTAAAAATACGCGAAACGGTCATAAATAAATTTCTAATCACATCCTAAATAAATTTAACAAACATAAGAAATTTTAGAAGTTGTGAGTAGGCTAAAACACTCACATTTTGAATTTGAATTGAATTGAAATCCAATTTAAACTCAAAATTTGAACTCCAAATTCGTCCAAACTAGTGTCAAAATGTCCGGAATCCTGATACGATCCCAATGGATCAAACTGCAAGTAAAACCGAGTTCGTGTGTAACAGATACGACAGTTAGAACAATTGAAATTAAAATTTAAATAAACAAAATAAAACAAATAAAACATTTACCACACGAGGCCACGTGCGCTTCTTCTCCCACGCGAAACAACCCAACGACCTGAATGCTTCGAAACCCTAACTAAACCCGCGCGCCGCCACCCCGTAAAACCCCGATGGCACGCGCACTGTCACAGGCCGACCCCACTGAGACTCGCGGCCCCCCTCTTCCCGCGACCGTGACCTCGATCGATGCTCAAATGAGCAGCCGCCGCCTTGTATACGAACCCTAATCCAATTTTTCACGACCATCTAGCCGTTAACAACCTCTACAAACCACCTAGATGTCATCCCCTCGACGATCTCCACACAACCCCTCAATCGATTTGATGATCCGTCGCAGTTAACGTAAATGAGATTGACATTATTTTCATTCTTTAATTCAACCAATTGTCATAATATAAATGGGATTGACATTATTTTAAAATATTACTTTAATTAACGTTAACGTAATAATTTATTTATATTTATTGCAATTGATTACCAGTTAAAATTTAATATACTAAATAAATGGTTAACTTACCATACTTGTTACCATTAACGTTTATTTTCACTTATAAGCTATTATTAACAAACCAAATGTTGCAATTTGATTTAGACCTAATTCAATACATTAAATGAATGGGTAAATGGTTAAAGTTTTGCACTATTGCCGCATTTTCTCACATTCATACTTGATTATCTACTAACAATTATTATAATTACTTATAGAACATTGATTTTTATTCAATGACCATTTATTATAATTTAAATTCATTAATGCTTACATTTTGTTTTCATATATTCAATTTGTAGCTAAGTGTACATCTACATTATTTCCATTGATTTGAATTCCATTCCATTAATTAATAATACCTTAGTTAACATTAACGTAGTATTAGATTATAATTTTTGTAACTGACTTCCAATTTTAAATCAACAAACTACAAAATAGGTAACATACAATAATCGTTACCGTTAATCCTTTAGTCACATTAATAAGCTTTTATTACTTACAAATCAAAGTTGACATTTATCTTCATACTACAAATTTCATTCACTTATGTTCAATTTATAGCCAAACATAACATTTAGATTTATTTTCATAAATTGGTATTCCATTCAATTCATAAATTTATTAACTTAATTGGTATTATTTACCTTGCATTCTAGTTATTATTTCATAAATATGATTCCCAATCATTTCTTTAATTTATACTAACATTTAAAAGTTTATTACTTACCATTAACACTGTATTATTTCATTAATTCATTTCATACTTACCTTTTATTTACCTATCTTCCATTTCATAACCAAGTGACAATTTACGCTATTTTATTTTTATTGGTTTCACTTCAATTGTCAACAATTGGTTCTTTTATAACCATTGTCACAATTCATTCTTAACCTTTACTTCAATATAACTTATAAAAATAAATATTGCCAAATCTGAAATTATGCTGGCTGGCCTCTCTGATGAACAAACTTTACCGATCCTCAACTACACGCGTCTTCAGCCCAATTTTAACACGGCATCTTATCTTGGAATCCCGCTCACAACTTCTCGAATTACTTCAGCCCAATGTCTCCCTCTGTATGCAAGAATCATCTCTAGACTGGAGTGTTGGTCCTTCAGATTTTTGAGTCAGGCTGGTCGTATAACCCTTGTCAAATCCGTGATATTTGCTATGCAAGTTTACTGGGCTAAAACCTTCATACTGCCACTTAAACTAATCAACATGATCAGAACAGCTGCTGTGAGATTCATATGGAAAGGGTCCATTCATGGTCGTTTCACTGCCCCTATATCTTTCAAGCTTGTTGAGAAACCTCTGTGCAAGGGTGGTCTTGGTATCTACAATGTTGCTGTCTGGAATAAGGTTGCGCTAATCAAGCATCTCGATAACTTCATAAACAATCGAGACAGCTTTTGGGTCCTCAGGTCGGAAAATTATGTTATTAAAAGTAAAGATTTCTGGAGCATGCAACCCCTTCAAAACATTAGCTGGACCTGGCGCTCTATCTTTAAAATGCGTGATTGCATCCTTCCCTATGTCCAATACGGCATATTGAGCAACGCTCAATTCTGGAACGATCCGTGGATTGCCCATGGCTGCATTCTTCATTCGAAGCTTACGCACAATGACATAACCCAAACTGGCATTCACCAAAACTCGAAGGTCTCTGATGTGTATAGCAATGGTGTTTTTGTGCTCCCTAACACGTCGAACCAGACTATTCATCTAATATGGAATCAGATTAGAGCTTCTGAGGCCTCTCTAAATCGCAACCTTTTCGTTAACTGGAAAGGAATATGCAGTTCTTAAAAAATCAAACATATGTACAACTTCCTTACTGGGCATGCCAACCTGGAAGAATGCAAATGGCACAAAAGAGTTTGGTATAGAGACAATAACGCTAGAGAAAATCTGATGCTTTGGAAAGTCATCAACAATGCTCTGCACACGCCTATTAAGCTCTTCAGTTGTGGGATGGACATGCCGATCCACTGCACTTCCTGCAGTTCTGAACCAGAAATGACAGATCGTATCTTCTTTGACTGTAGCTTTGTCTTACGGCTATGGACAAAGGTAATGAACAAGCTTGGTTTCTTGGATGCTCATCTTTGGAATGGTAATATTTGGAGGACACTTCAAAAAGTAACTGACATGAACGTTGATAGGAATAGGCTCCTCTTCCTCATTTTAAAGAAATTTCTATACGTCTTTTGGAAGGAAAGAAATCAGCGTGTTTTCCATCCGGAGCTTTTGCGAAATGAAGATCTCCTCTACTCTCAGCTCTCCTATGAAATTAAAGCGGGGATGAACTCTGCAAATTTTGCAATTGAACCTGGAATTCTGAACGCCCTATGATCTGGCTGTTTTCGCTCTTCCTTTCTCTCTGTTCTCTGGTGTTTTTCTTTTTATTTTTTTGTTATTGGTGCACTTTGTTCCTTCCTTCGTTTGCTATGTGTATCCTTAGTGTGTGTGTGTGTGGTTTTTTTAAAATTCTGTACGTTCTCTTTTTTCCTCCAGTGCATTAATAAAGTGGTAGGGGACCATCCAACCCCGTCGGCTATGCCAAAAAAAATTATAAAATTTTTATTTCTTTCTAAATTTAGTTACAAAAATTTAATTAAATTAACCAATTTATTTATAAAAATTTACAGGTCGTTACACATTCATTTTATAACTTCGCAATTCGTAAATGTTATTCACTTATAAAATTCATTTATAACTTCATTTTAACATTTATAAAACTCCTTTATAATTCAAACACTTTGATTTATAAAATATCAATTTTATAAATCTTATATATAAATATATAACATTATTATAACTTCAAACATCTCCATTTAAACTATTTCACAAAACAGTTAACTTCATATTTCAAAAATCACATTTCAAATATATTTCTCAAATATCATAATTTCAATTATATTTCACAAATATCATAATATCAATTATATTTCACAAATATCATAATTTTTATAACGATAAAAATTATAACATTTATTTATTTAAAATAAATCAATTCCAAAATTCAATAAAACGTATACTTTCAAAAATCACTTTAAAATCCTTTTAAATTTGGAAATCATCACTTCAACATTTTAAAATTCCAAAAATAGGCCCAATGTTGCAACAGCACCAAATGCATCAATCATGGCAAGCAAAACATCATATATCATATGATAACAGAATATATAACAATATCTGTAAATAAATCAATATTGGTGAGGAATCTAGTTGGATCCCTCCAACCTGTCGCCTGCAACAAATATACATATTAGAATATGTGTACAATGTCCACTTCAAGGCAGACACGCGTACAAAGGGTCATTCGCTCATACACGGGAACGTATAGGGTCATCTGCTCCACTAGGCAGGTATATATCCAAATACCAATCAATATATCATATACATCCAAACAATCATTAATCATCATACAATAAATTATTTCTCACTTATATAAAATATCAGTGAGTCAGAAAGAGTGAGTTGTACTCACATTGCTTGTAGTCGTCGCGATAGCGATTTATTTCGATTAAAATTAAACGAGCGTTTAATTTCAACCAAAACTTTCACTAGCTCAAATAAATCTCAATCGAGCTCCATAATGTAGTGCTCGTCAATACGGACCCAACGCAATTCGTTTCGTGCGAAACAGACCTCGTATGAAAATGTTATAGCATTACAAAGTTATACGAATATATATATATATATATATATATATTTCAATTTTATTTTTATTTTTTTATAACCTCACTCAAATATGGCCGTTAGTTTCACTACAGCAATCATGGCCGCGAGTTATATTTCTTCTTCCCAGTGAAAAACGCAAGCATCAACCCATAGCTTACGTTCGATTCCTTGATGTCGCTCCCTCATCCTTCGATTTCACGACGATTAGGCAGCGCCATTTCGAAGCCTTCCACGCAAGCCACCATCGACCAGAGGTCGGTTGAATCCGGTTGTGTCGTCGCCTAGATAAATGTGCTTGAATGCACGACAAATGCTGGCCATTTTCTGTCGATCCATAGCGTTAAATCCAATCTTGACCGTTGGATTCGTAGATCGTGTTAAGCTCTACAATTTACTAGTTGAAGGTTTTTCGTGAAAGATGATGGATTGGGAGATAATCGAGGAAGAATGAGAGGAGTTTCTGGCCATCAAAAAGACAATGGCGGCTTGCCCTAATGGAGTTAGGGTTTAGTGAAAATTGTTAAATATGGAGGTCATTTATAGATAATATTCGTGCACTATTCATCCAAAAAATTTCCAAATCAAAACGGAGCGTGCCGCCTGGTGTTCATAATGTTTTACCCCATTCTAAACGTAATGGAATATATATCGGGAGCTAATTCGATCGTATTTGAAAAATAGGTTTTCAAATTGAATTATTTTAAATTTAAAATTCACGTAAACCGATTTCTACGCGTTTTAGCTTGCCCCGGACAAACCGTACGTCCGATTGACATGAAATTTGAAATCTAACAATAATTTAATATTACGGATCCAATGAAACTAGTTTCGTCGAAATTCGAGACTGTTTGAAAAATAGTTATTTTTACTCGTCAATTAAATATTAAAATATTTAATTTCTGCAAATTAACTTTTAATTCGATTTTAAAAGTTCTCAACATTATTATAATTCAAATATAATTTAATATCACTTTACAAATCATTTTTATTCATATTAATCCAATTTCCAATTATTTACTCAATTTCAAATATTAAATTAACAATTTAATTATCCAATTAAATCCTTATATTCGAAATAAAATCTATTCAGCTTATTAAATTTACTTGTGCATACTTAAAATCAATTAATTATACGAATATCGAATGACAGAAATTTTGGGTCGTTACATTAAGAGTTTTATGGAAAGGAAAAAACTTTTCCACAAAAAATATTTTTGAAATCGTTCCAACTTTGAACAGAATGTGGTGGTAAATACTTTAGCCATCCTTTTTACGCTAGCTTGTAGCACAAATGGAATAGGTCGAAGCTTAATGGATTCGTCTGACAATTGCTGCATTTTCAGTCTGAAAGCGTAGTTGGAAATCTCGAAGAAACTCGCATGCATTTTCCGAACCCATGAATTTTGGAACCCCTTGAATGAAAGAACTTTTTAATTCGAAATTATTTCCTGCGGCCGGTGGAAAAAGAATAGCCGAAGGTTGGACAGTCCTTGTTAGATATTATAGCTCCCTAAGAGATAAGGGTTTATCCTCTCTTATGTTCATATTTTAGAAGTGTTGATTCATTAAATTTTATTGAACAATCTCATTTGAAATTTTTTGATTTATCTAAGATCCCTTTAGTAAATTTCGGTAGCTTATGCTTTTTTCACTCATTTTTTTGAAAAGTTTTAACAGAAATTGCTTTTACTTCAAAATAGTATAAAATACTAAGTTGTACTCTATTAGTTGACTGACTCAATCAAAAGAGGGAAAAGGATCTTATGGTCACTCACATATAGTATAAAATACTAAGGGATATGACCAAATGTTTTACGGTTCTATGCAACCTCTTTTGCTAATAGTCAATAAAAATTGAACTACTATATATCCGCGATCTATTATTCGAGACAGTCAATTTGACAAGGCACCTCTTTTTAGTTATAAATATTTTCTCATATGAGCTCGTAGCGCCAAACGTCTAATATCTTTCAAAGTAGGAAGACTATGAGAGCGATGAATTTAATTATTTTGGAGCCAAGGAAAGGGTAATGACTTCCCCCGCCTTATGTTCATTATGAGAATTTGCTCCTAATTAAATTGATTCAGAAATGCAACCAATATAGCACCCACACAATAATTGCAGAAATTAAAAATTTTCAAGCAATCCGCAACACCTGTAATTATTTTACAAGAAATTTTGTACATTGGAGTGGACACCTATAGAGAAAGAACAACTTACAGTGGGGTATGACAGTCCATCTAGAGTAATTGAGTAGCACTATCGATTCAAACTCCACTATTTGCAATCACTCGACCCCTAAATCCTTATTTCTTAGTGTATTCTTCTTCTCTTTGATCCTTGAAGTTGTTTTTTTTTCTTTTTTTAAAGAAAAAGGAATGATAAGATGGGGAGAAAAAACAATAAAAAACGATGGAAGAAAAAAATACTAGAAGCAGAAATAAGGGGAAAAAACAAAAAAAAACCCTTAGATAAAAAAGACACAGCCGCCTTATTTCCCTCCTTTAGTTTTGTTCTCACATAATTTTTTTATTTTTAAGAAAACGGATGTAAAATCAAATGGTGAATGGAAAGAAATACAATGCAAAGATTTATTTTTACTTATTAAAAGTGAAAACAAAATTGCAAAGGGAAAGAAATAAGATGAGATTTTTTTTAGTATTCTTGTTTAGATTTTAACTATATCATATCTAACATGTAGAAATAATATGCCAATTCTGAAGATCAAGAATGATTTTTTTATTGAAAAAATAAAATAAAGGAATTAAAAAGTGAAACAAACAATAAATATGAAAAGATTTTTTTAAGAAATACAAAAACCAAACAGAAAAGAAATTAACACGAATCTAGTTTAAAAAAACAATAAAAATCAAATTACCTCCCTGGCGACGGAGCCAAAAACTTGATGGACATTTTTATGAGAGTAGAAAAGCACAAATTATAATAAATTCTGCAAGTGCACAGACATGTAGTATGCAGTTCGAACAAAGAGGGTTATTAAAAATTCATTATTTTTAAAAGAAAACCTTTGGCGTGCTAAACTAAATTAAGAGGTGATTATAAAACAAAATAAATAACAACTAATATTACATTTGAAATAAATTCAAACCTAATCAGATCTATATCAAATACAATAGTTAATCGAAAAAATAAAAATAACTAAAAAGAAGAATATAGAACAGAAAATAAAATAGTAATTGTATTCTAGCAAATCTAATTGACTAGCAAATCTAATTGACTAGACAGCACAATTAACTATGTAGAAAAATGTGAAATAAATTAAGAGAAGAAAAACAAAAATTTACTAAAATTTGCATAAAAGAAAACAATAATGATTGAGGAAAAAACAAAAACTTAGTAGTAGTTAAAATCCTGCAAACCTAATTGGTAGCCATTGTTAACCAACTGCTATTACAAGTGAATATAATAAAAACAAGAACAAAGACTATTCTAAAAATGTGATACCTCAATGGTATTCACTTGAGAGTATTTATAGACATGGAGGGCTTTTTCCTTCATATAGAAGTAATGAATCCAGCACAAATGTCATCCAAGTGAAGAGCAATGTATATGGCTATAAAATCAATCCAATGATGTAGAAAATGGCAAGTTTTGATTTTGATTGATTTGGTAGATCCATGAGATCTTCTCTCCAATAGATACATCCATAATTAGCTCTAGTCAATTCCATGATTATATTTTCCTTCATAAAAATGATATTTCCTCACCAAAAAGGTGGATATGATATCCACTCAAATCCATATCTATAATATCTTGTCAACGCATGCCATCTATGGGATGATCTTTACTTGTTTTGGTTGATGAACTTCCAACAAAAACAATCTGTTATTCAAGCCTCGAACTCTTGGCCTCCTATTGTATAATTTTTAGAATAACCATCGGAAAAATGATGTTTTTTATAATAAATTGAAAATCTTCAGTTTTGCAATGCACATTACTGTTTTTGAGGTAAAATATAAATAAGGAAAATGCATAAATTAAGGTCAAACATTTAACTTTATTTATCGTCAACCGTACTTTTCCCAACAAAGTCTGATTACTCCTTATTGATACATCATTATGTATCATAGGGAGGAGCAACTTTTGAGATTAAATCTTATTAGTTTCCAAGTAAATTGGAACTTCTTTCCAATACACTCGCCTATTAGATCAAATTGAATTGTTTTTTTGCACATCATGTTATTTTATATTCTATGAACTTATCATAGACATACTACATGCGTATTAAATGCACATGTTTATGTTTGCGATAATTTATCGATGTATCCAACAAAGTATGTGGAAAAGTTATGGTATCGTTAGATCTAGGATTTCATACATCTATATAGACCAATCCTAGGAGTTCACTAATTCTTCCATCGCTCCCACTAAATGAGTGTTTTGTCTTTAATTCCAAAATAATTATGAAAAATTAAGATACTTCTATGTTATGTTGCTAATGCAATAAATACTGTTATTCTAGTAGACTTATTTCATGACAATTGTTCAAAATATTCATAATAAAATTAAACTATATTTTTTCGATTAATAGTAAAAACAATTATTATTTCATTAATAATATATGGTATGTTTACGAAAATAATTTTTCCTATCTTATTGCATCCACTAGTAGATATTATATGGCATGCTCTAGCTATTTTTTGCCATTATTATAATAGCATATGAAATGTGAAGCTTAATTTAAGTAATTACTATAAGTTATTTATTTCTTCTATTGCAACTAGTTACAGTCGAGAGTTTTTGATAAAATGTTATAAACACATATAAATAACCTTTGTAGAAAACAATTTTCTATATTATAACACAATTGGGATATAAATCAAATTTCTTATTTAATATTAAGTATCTTTTAGTATCTTATATGATTCTCATTTTCGATGTCCCTTTATGAACTAAAGGTGACGATTCACTCTCTTCATCTTAATTATGCCTAAGTTACATCCACTCTCGTATATTTGCTTTCCTTTCCAAAATGGTTGAACCATTCAAAGGAAATCCATATTATAATCAATCGTATTGAATACATAACTTTGCATTATGGTTTATTTTCTTATATCCAACAAATAATTCCATTGAAGTTTCACACATTACGAACCATGACTGTTCACTATATAATATTTATATGTGATCGAGTATGGATCAAATATCAATGTTCTTGTATTGCTTAAGAGTTTAAAACTCATAAAAGACAATACACAGTCTTGGAAAAATAAACTTTTAAGCGAACAAGGTGTGAATGTTTTACTAGTTTTGTAATTGGCTCTTTCATGGGTTTTAAAGTAACAACATGCCAAAAAAATATTTGTAAGTGTATTTTATATTTATATGCCAAATTTAATTCAGTTCATTTGCATATTTTAATTGATAAACATTTTATCAATTATGGTGGTTGCATAAATTTATCAAAGTGATTATTTTAACTTCCACAGCATATATTCTTACAATATTTAAAAGGCTAAATGTTACCAGTTTATTTTTCTAAAAAGGTTATCGCTATATTTTATGTTACTCAAAACCCTAAGAAAAGCATAGAAATCTTGACTTCTCTAGTGGGCGTTAGAACTTGCTTGCCTTAAGATTCTTATTTTAAGGAATATCGACAAATCATAGGCCCCTGTGGTAATAGATAAAAGTTTATGGGTTGTACCATATACAACTCCAAACTTATGGTCTTTATCCTGATATCATCTTGACCTTAAGGAATATATCCAAATCGAAAGAGATTATTCACTCGTACCAACGAATTTACGACGACCAAAGTATTATGCATGTACCTTGAGGAATCTGAATAAATACGTGCATGTATCTTACTTCATTCAGTCAACATATTAATAGTACTACACATAGCATCTCTAGGTTGAGAAATATCAACAATGAAAGATTATGCAAGTAATTTATAAATATATAAAAGGTAGATGAAAACTTATATATTAAGGATTCATAACCTTCAATATACATATATAAAGTGATAACTATTTAGGAAATAATATAATTCTTATGAAATACTCCCATGATCCAAGCGTTAAACACATCTAAAATCACACTATACATGACATATGTATGTACTTATTCCATAAATTTAATTTGGGTTTTTTAGTGTTCCACTTAATTTTATAATATACAATTATATAAGCATTAACTTATTTATAACTTTTATAATTTAATTTACTTATATAATACATATGCACCTTAATAATTAAATCTTATTTAATTAATTTTAATTCTTATTAATTAGATCATATTTAATTAATTTATTTCATTTTATATTTGTAACTTAAAATTCAACGATTGAATTTTAAATAATTCATCTTTAACAATTTAAAGATGAAGATAGACTATAACATTTACAGTAATTACATACATATATTATTGTGTATGTATATAATTTATTAACTAAATTTTAATTAATTTAATTGATTAGTACAATATTCTATTAGAAGTAATATTAATTTAATTTAAAATTTTCTAATTGTTTACCTTAAACATTTTAGAACAAATATACATATCATTATACATGTTTTAATTTAATCAGTTCTTTTATTTATTTAGTTACTTGTTTATTTAATTACTTATTTATTTAATTTAAATAATTAAATAATTAAGATAAAATTTAAAATTAATTAACTTTGAAAATTAATTTTGAAAAGTTTAAAACATTTATAACATGCCATATTTTAAACTTAGCCTTTAAATTTAAAACATAACTATTAAGTTTTCAAAACATATTTTGAAAAATTAGCCCAAGGCCCAAAAATCAATTTGGTCCGTTATATTGGGGATAACCTTTGGGCTTGCTTCGTCCTTTGGGTCAGACCAGAAGCCAGGTAGAGCAAAGTACTTGACTACCAAATGTTACATTCGACGCTACCCTTTTAAACAACCTACTAAATGAGTAAGCTTTAATCATTCAACCCTAACATGATTAGTTTTAAACCTCATGGACTATTAAGCTTTGGAATCATTGAATGAACCAGGCCAATCAAAAATGGGCTAAATGGGTGAATTTAAAAAAAAACCATTTTTAGATCTTTTTTAAGTCCATAAAGCCTAAATTAATTTTAGATCCAATCTAAAACATTTTAAATAAAATATTGTTTTATTAGTTTGTTTAGAATGGTTTGAATTTGATTTTAATTTAATTCTATGAGTGTATCAAAAACATCCACTTGTGTAACAGTTACCGGTTAAAGTTAATTTAGAGGAGGAAACCTTTGTTTCTCTATATGAAACTTTTCAATTAATTTAGGGAAGATATTGCTTTAATTGGAGAGAAAAACCTTTCATTTCTCTCTATTTAATTAAATTGGTTGATTTATTAAATGTCATTAGTGAACAATTTATAGTAGCATAAATTATGAGTATACCCAAATATACAAGTGTATTTTGTGCAAGGCAACATATACGAAGTGTACAAAGTTAATGTGACCGTATATGGGTATTGGAATTTACACCGCAACAAGACCATTTCCACTTTACATATACCTTTTTTGTTTAGGATTTTGATTTAAAATTATATATAATAGATGTGTAGAAGAGAGAGAGATTGTGTGCTTGTGTGTGTGTGTCATACTAGACAATTTTATGTTGAAATATAAAATTAACAACAGTGAATTCAGTTTCTATTAAAGAAAGGTCTGATATCAAATATTGCATTGTTATACAAGGTATCTCCTATGATTTTGAATTAAAACAATACATATATTTTACCATATATATAAATATGCTAATTAATGTTCTAAGTTAAAACAACTTATGTGTGTGTGTGTGTACACACACACACACACACACATATATATATATGTGTGTGTGTGTGTGTGTGTGTGTGTGTGTGTGTGTATGTATGTAAACATTGATATTTGTAATAAATACACACACATGCACATATGCATGTATTATTATTCTAGAATTCGATTTAACATTTAAATCAAAATTTTAGTTTAGAAAGGAAATAAGTACTAGATTTTACATAAAAACTAAATTTTAAAAAAAGATAAAAGATTTAGAATTTACACCAATATTTGTTCATGAATTTTAAATCAAAACCCTTTTTATGTAAACAATATCTAAATATTCATGTTCAAAACATCAGTCGTATAAAATAGAAATTAATTTTCAAAGTGAAAATTAAAAGATTAACATGTATAGTTTATTTACATTTGTGTATGCAAATATTATATAAATATAAATTAGTTATCAATCAACATTAGGCTTTTTTGTTAATAAAATTTCCAAACAAAAGAAAACGAATTGGACAAACTGGACATATGTAAATTCATGAAAATAACATTCAAATCTAAATACTATAGAGAATAAAAAAAGTTTAAAATTCTTTTGACCGCTCTGGACATAAAAAGGTTTAAAATGCTTATTGCTAGACGAACCATTAAAATACTCTATGGATCATATGGAGTCTAAATATATGAATGAAATAAACAAATGAAATCAGTGAATTACCTTTGGATTTTTCCAAAAGTCACACCTTGAATATGAACCAATGCTTCTCAAGATTCAGTTGAATCAATCCTCGAATTTTACAATGAACAAGAGATAAAAACCATCTTAATAAATTTATTTAATTTGTATTAGTTTTTGGGAATATCGAAGCCATTTTGGCCATTGAAAGGAGGATGAAGACATGCGAAAGAAAAAAAAATTGTTAGAAAAGAATAATAAATAAAATGAATGACAGAGAATATATTTTAAAGTAAACATTGAAACCTTTTAATTCTATCTTTTTAAAACCTTCCCTATTTAATTCCCAATTAAATCTAACTAAATCCTCCTCCCTCACTCCATGCATGGCCGACTAAGAAAAAGGTGGAGTGGGACTCATAAATTTTTGAATCCATTCAGCATTCGTTCCATGTAAATAAAATTTAAATATTCTATCGATATTGTCTATCGATGCACACATTTATAACCTTTATACACACACTTTATAAAATACTAATGTCATTCAAAATAAATTAAATAAAGTTTAATAATTAATATTTTAGAAATGTTAATTAATAAATAATAATTATAAATTAATTAAATCATATGGTTTATTCGGAGTATTCATTATTTTGACTGTGCGACTCAAAGCTATAAATTCAGTCAATGACTAATATTAAATAATTCAAATATTAACGTTCACATGTCACCTTAGCTAGTGGTACGACATTTTGGATGAATTTATCACTTACATATCTTTTAGTAAAATTCAGTTTTACTTATTCTAAGTGATACATTGTAGCAATGATTATTCACACAAATTCTCTTAGTCGACCTTACTACTCTGGACAAAGACTTTGATTTTGGGTTGAATATAGTTGATCGTGGTACTAACTCCATATAACCAAGAAGACGAATTATCTATTGAATAGTGTTTAACTTTCAATGCTTCAACTCATACCCAACTATAGTCATATGATGGACTCCATGTCACAATTTAACTATAATCAAAGTGGAATATTCATATTGAAGTTCAGTAATATTCTTATGTCATGAGAACTGTGTAAGATCGTCACTTCAATATTCTCTATTTGGCCTTGGTTATATTAATCAGCAGAAAAATCTCTAGTTGGTCATTTCATAGTTATCCAATAACCAACAGTACATGTAACGACCCATAATTTAATCACTTTAAACACGAGTATTTGATATATATTTTAAATATTTAATTAATAGATTTTATAACTCAAATAAACCTCTTTTAAGTAATAACTAATGATGGTGAAGTTGTTTTAAAAATTTGGTTTACAGAAATAATTAGTTCCGAGAAAAATTAAAAATGTGACCAAAAATTATTTTTTGGATTTTCGACTTTTGATCGTCTAGAAGATGTCAGAACACGTTGTATACACTAGATTATATACACACACATATATAAATAACCTAAATTTTGGTTAAGAAATGGTTTAAAGTTAAATAGGTTTAAATTTAATGAGGGGAATGGGATGGCTTGCATGTAGAGTGGGTAAGTGAGAGGTGAGGTGGCAATAAAGTATGGAGGGTATAGGGTTAAGGGCAAATAGGTAAATTTCAAAATTCCATTTTACGTAAAAACAATTTTTTTTTCAATTCTCATTTTACTTCGTTCACTCATTTTCAAAACATTGCTATCTTCTATTTTAAGAACTTCTTATATTTCCATGGCTTCCTTAAAAGTTCTAAGTTAAAATAATCCTTTCGTTTTCCACTTAAATCCTTAAAAATTTATTTAAAAACCTCTTTTCCTTTCAACTCTTCCTCTCTTTCGAAACAAGACAAAAAATCCCTTCCTCAAGCTAGGCCAAGTCCTCCTCAACTTAGGTCGAACCCATTAGCCCGCTTAGGCCCATAAAAATCAAGTCTTTAGAAGAAAAACAAAGATCATGCGTTGGTGCAAAGTGTGGTAGTAGTTTAATTTAAATTCGGATGATTTCGGTGAGTAGGTCTCACTTTTAAAACCAAAGTTTTGAACTTTATTATTATGATAATAAAGTTAGTTAGTAATTTATTTATGTGTATAAATTTAGAAGATATGTGATTGGTTTGGTTCCCACTTAAAGTGGAGGGTATATGTGATGTTTAGTTAATGACTTAAGATATAGTCAAAGTGTTTATGTATGATGTATGAGTAATAATCTTTCCTAGTTGTGGATGATATTTACATGCATATATGTGTGCTTATGTATATGGTTGGTTGTATGTAAGTTGTAAAGTAAACATTTGAATTTGTTATGTTCGATATCGAGATCCCGTGTGTTTTAAAACATGTTTGTTTCCTTATTTTTTAGAAATATTTCTAAATTTTTTTTCAAACTTTCTTTTGGTTTTCAAAACCTTTATACAAAGTTATTTATGTAATTAAATATAAGAGGGAAAGGTTTAGGCTATTTTGATATATGAAAAAAGTTAGAAAGTTATGATCTATATAGCGATTGATTTCTAGGCGAGAGATAGGGAAGTCGAAACGTTGGAAACGTGATAAGTATAAGAGGGTTAATTTCGATAAATTGGTCATGATAAATTAAGTATATGGAAGGTACTTCACTATATACTTAACACTAAATTCCGAGGTATGGAAACTCGTCTCTATCCCGTGAAGTAAGAATGTACATCAAGTCAATGTTATTGTTCTAACTTGTCTTACTTCATTGTTAATCATGGGATAGTACAATATAAAATCGAAAAGTAGGGATAAGTATAGGATGTCTTACTTTCCATTTGCAAATCTATACTCACCCTAGATAGTGGGTCTGTCCACTATCAATAACTTGGCCCGTTTTAAAATTATTGAATGTTGGTTCGAAGAGACCAGGATCAGGTAACATGGATTATCCAAAAACCACTTTGAGCTAACGTAAGCGTTCGAATTGAAAACATCTGGAAGATAATGGAATCAAAGATGAAGAACTTTGAAGTGCAAGGGTTGCTTGCTACTAATCCTGATAGTGATTCCGAAATGGACGTGGTAGAAGTAATGCATTCAGTTTGTTCATATCCTAAACAACTTGTATGGACGAATACTAGAATTGCATCGTCACTTGGAAGGCAGTGTTAGCATTACCAGCGGGAGTGCTATATAATAAGGTAAATGTAGCCTTAAGTACTACACCAAAAAGCTGTTTTTGCCACTCCTTCATCCGCCAAATTGGATACGGCTTAAAGCCGTATCCAATTTGAAACGGTTAACAGTCGCATCTAATAAATTTGACACGGTTATAAGCCGTAGCAAATTTGATACGGCTATAAGCCGTATCTAATTTCGTGCCTACTTCTGGCGCAAACTTTTCCACTTAATACACACGTCTTCCCTCCAAATAATTCACTTTCCCCCCATTTAGATATGGTTCTTAGCTGTATCAAATTTGATACGTGTTTTAGCCGTATCAAATTCGTGCTAATTTTTGGTGCAAACTTTTTACTGCCAAAACGCCCCAGATCTGTTCTTTCGCTCTTTTTTCCCCAAAACTATTTCGTTCCTGCTTGCTAATTCGATTTTCTTTCTTCACAAACGCCAAAGCACGCCCCAAATCTAGATTTCTATATTTACAAACGTCGACAACTCCGGCACCGTTCGACAACCCTACAGGCTTCAGCGCTTTGCTCGTTCAATTCAGTGGTATGTTTAGGGTTTCATTTCCATTGATTTTATGTTTAGGGCTTCTATTCTTGATTGATAATGCATGAATGCTGAACTTGCCAGTTTAATGATTTGCCAGTTTAATGTTTAGGGTCTCATTTCTTTGAATTTCAAAACTAGATATTTCCATAATAATTTCATTTTCTTAAGAGCTATTTCTGATTGAATTTCTATTGTTATTTTTGTTTGGATATTTATTTTGTAAACATCTTAATTATGTTATATTTGGATAACGGTATGTGGATGTTATAGTTTTTTATTGTAGAGTTAGAGTTTTGAATAGTTTTTTTTATAACATAATTACTATTTTGATCGGGTGGATTATTCTCTATATGTGAACTAGCTGTGGTAATATAGCTATACTCTATAAGTAGTATAGAGTAGTAAAAATTGGTTTTATGCAGCTTTTCCCTATAAGATCTTAATTTTTTATTTGGGTTCATTTCTTTCTGTTAAATTAGAGATGAGTCTGTTTCTCTAAAAAACCACACTAAAAAATAGTAGCAATCACGCATAACGGTAAACCAATTATTCAACGTGAATAAAGATTTACTATGCATTTTGATTGGTTTTGGACTAAACAGTATACAAAATTTTAATTGCATTCCAAAGATTCAAATGTTGCTTTAGGAATAACCACTAAAATATGATGAAGTTAAGAATCTACAAGGATTTATACTATGATGAATTTTTTATGTAAACGTTGAGTACCAGTAAATAGTAGTACGAGTACATATATTATTCATTTATGTCATTTTTTTCATATGTAAGTTATGCATGGAACAATTTATACATAGCCGTTATGTCATTTTTCCTCTATTATATTCAGTGCAATTTTAAGTTACTATAAGTTGTATCACATATTGAAGTTGTCATCTCATTGTTTCCAAATAACCCAAGCTCTAATCTTGTAACAACCCTAGATTTTGACTATATATTTAAATTTGACTTTATTTCATTTTTAAATTAATTTAAATTTGTTTTATTTGTGTGATATCATTTCTAAACATTTTTAAAATGATAATGTAATTTTTTCAAAATTTACTGTATTTATTTCCTATTTTTAAAGGCTGTTTTCTAATTTTCTGCCATTTTCTTCATTTTAAATTTCTTTATTTTATTTTAAATTTGTTTTATTTGTGAAATTTCATCTCTAAATATTTTAAAAATAATAATAGAATTTTTCCACAATTTACCGTACTGATTTCCTATTTTTAAGGGCTGTTTTCCCATTTTTTGCTATTTTCTGCATTAAAAATTATATTTTAATTAAATTTTAAATACTTATTTTGTGAATAAAATTTTTTTTTATGTTATTATTATGTTTAAAAATACTTTACAAGCTCATATGAATTTTCTACAAATTATTTCATTTAATTTCAAATTTTCTAGTCTAGTTCACTGTTTTAACTATTTTTCCTTAATCTTACTCTATATAATTAATAAATGGTATATATATTTTTATATTTTTTTAAAGTTTCGAAATTTTGTCTGATAATATTGTTATTTTAGAATATATAAACTTATACAAATACTTAAAGGTAAATTGAAAGGGTTTGTGACTTTTTATTTCCAATGGCTTTTGATTTTCCCGCCTTTTCACATTTTTAACTTACTTTTGCCATCAATTAGCCATAATAACTCACATACTTCAGCTGCCTACCTCCATTATTCATTCACATACATCATTTATCATCTCATTAAAAAAGATTTCGGCCATCACTTGTTTGAGGAGTTGGTAAAATTCTATTTTTCTTTTATCTCCTTTTGTTCACTTATGCTGATTTTTCGTTTGATTTGCACTTGATCTTCTTTATCATAGGATCGACCATGCCCCTCTCCAGCCCCTGCCGCCACCCCCACCACCTGAGCACGCCACCAGCACCTCCTCCTCACTGACCATCTCCATCTGTACCACCCTTGGTGGTAGTTCCTTCACCAAGTTCACCAAACTCCAACATCTTGACCTAGCCAAGCACAAGCCTTCACATCCACCACTTCCACCACCCATGGCCGCCACCTACATGACCACCACCAACTCTAGCACCCTCTGCCACGTCACCACAGTGGACCCCACTCCTCTGGCCGTGACCACAGCAGCCTTGGCCGAGCTTTGTTTGCTTGAAACTTGTGATGTTGTTAGTAGTTACGCCTTGTTGTGTTGTTGTTCCATCTCCATAACTTTTGCCATCAACAAACTCATGTTAGGCCGACCTTAGCAACCCAGACCTGACCCAAAACCATTGCCTTAGACCTGTACTCCACCTCTGGCCGAGCCTATGGGATGTCGGAAGCAAGTGCAAAGCATTTCAGCTTTGTTTTATGAAGTTATTTCTAGCATAGTTTATCGTATTTTTGGTCTGAAACCTTATAATTGTTATATTGTTTGTTTGATTGGTATTCAAGGGAATTAATCCTTGGCTCCTCCATTCGTTTCTGTGTCGTGCTTTTGTGCTTGTGTAGATCCCATTTGTGCAATTCGTCGTTGTGTCATCAGCTCAAAACAGTGAGTTATTCTCACCAGACAGTTTTATACTTATATGAATAGTAAATTAATCGCTTGTGAATATGTAAACTGCATCACTATATTATTATTTGCTATGTCACTATTATATGATGTTCACCCATGCTTAAACACCTATTATGACATTTGTTACTGTTATATTATGCTGTTCTGTTATTTTATCCGTTTATCACACTGCAAGTTCCCTTTAGATTAGAATCACTATGGGTTGAAATGATACATACCCGAACGGACTTTAGAATAAGGGAAAATCATTATGGGCTGAAATGATAGGCCTGAATGATTTTCAAATTTATTTCTTTACTTGGGACTGCGGGTTTGAAATGATAAAACCCGGATTTTTCTTTGTAAATTACGGGTTGAAATGATATATTACCCGTATCACTTTTCCTAGTGTAGAAAATTATATACAGACCCGTAGTTAATATATTTTTCTAAAAATTTTAAAATTATTTTAGAAATGTAAATATTAAAATATTTTGATTTAAACCTAATTAAAAATGATTTTTGGTAAAATATTATTGATTTTCTGAATAATTACAAGTGAAATAAATTAACGAAAAGGTTAGAAAATTTTGAATGTAAGTTATTTTGGGAAATTTGATTTAATTATAATTTGAAATTAAATAGAATATGAAAGCATGATAAATTTATGATAATTTGAATTTAAAGGAATTTAAAGTGATTTTATATCATATTAATGATTTTAATAAAGTTGAAATGTGAAATAAATGAATATTTAAGTTGAAATTTTAAATTGTAACTAAAATTGGAACTTTTGGAATTGACTTAAAAGTAAAATTATAATTAAGTAAATAAAAATATAAACTAAGTTATATTTGAGAATTTTAACTTAAGTGTTAGGTTGAAATTTAAATGTAATGAATTTATAATTGGACACTGCAATTTAATAAGTGAATTAGTGTTAAATATGAATTTTTAAATGGAAATTTAACTTTATGAAATCATGAAACTAAAGAAAATTAAATGATGGTTATAAAAGTAAAATTATGTGATTTTATAAGTTAAAAGTGAATTATAGAAAATATAATTGTTGGATTAAACTAAGTTTTTTTTTCTTTGAAACTAATGTAACACTATTACAACATTTTAAACGCTGTCTTTTGTTAAATTTAACTGTTTTGAATATAACTTTCTGTAGCAATTTCCAAATGCTGCGAAAGTTGAATTTTCACTGTTTTGATAAAATTAAGTGAATGAATGAACTTTGAAAGTTGAAAATTTTGGAAGTTTAATAATTTAATTATTAAATGTAATAACTTCACTTTTAAAGGATTTAAATGAAGTAATTTGTTGGAACTGAACTATTTTGAAATGTGAATTGAAATGGTATTTTTAAATTGAATAAAAATGAATATGTTTTTCAAATGAAATGATAAGTTGATATTTTGAAATGGATTTGAAATGATATTGGATTTTGAGAAATAAATACCATTTTTGAAATTATAACTACGGGTTATAATAACGATTGGTTGTTAAAGAGACCGGGATCGGATATGGACATACTCTCTGTTGATACCGAAAACCACTTTAACAACTGTGTGCGCGGTGGAGATTCCAGAATGAAGTAGGATGGTGACGACGTTCCTAAGGTACATTTCGTGGACCTAACTCCTGTGAGTTAGCATAAGGTGGCTAAAACAGGAGCGATCTCGGGCCAAAGGAGGTAGCACCTCTGGCTGAACACACTTCTTCGATACCATTCTATTACTGTTGTGATCGATTGGGTGCACCCCTTGATTTTTGGAGTGTTGTTCGGGGTGGGCGTATGTGGCTGCTGCGTTACCACCAGCCCGTGTGCGCAATTGGTATATCTACCCTGGCATT
Source organism: Allium cepa (assembly GCA_030765085.1). NCBI lineage: Eukaryota > Viridiplantae > Streptophyta > Magnoliopsida > Asparagales > Amaryllidaceae > Allium > Allium cepa. The sequence continues at coordinate 70,574,821 of CM060935.1, forward strand.
GCCTTGTGTGCCGTGTCACCTACCATACCGAGCCTTTACTACGAGTTTGTTTTTCTCCCGTAGCCTATGTGGTATCCTCTGACAGTCACCCGGAGTGGAGATGGCATGATATTGGATGGACTACTGGGACTATTATGTGTGAAGGGTGATATAGGTAGCCCGGAACGCTATTTAAAAGTATGTTTATTTTACTGTAGACATTAGTATAATAGCGAAATATTACTATATAGTAAATAGTTTAACGGATCCTTAGAGGATGGGCGGTCCCAGGCATCCTTTAAGTTACTTGTATCTTTATTACAGTTCACTTGAGTTGGTTTACATTATATAAGTATATATTGTCCTGACTCGAGTGTTTTGTGTTTTGCTTTACGCTCGGGTCAGCCTGAGTATTCACAGCTTTGGATTCTCTTCCTGTAGCTGGTCTTTCACTGGAGTTTCTACTTATCTACATATTTATCTACTTCTGTTTCAGCTGTATTAGTTTATCTCATGTATTAGTGAACTTCTATGTATTTGGGATTTCTATTCTGTTGTTTTTCAGACTATATTATGTATTTGGTTTGAGACTCTGTTATAGTAGCTTCATGAACTACTATGTTATTTTATATTCCGCTGCGAGTTATTCTGTTTGTTCTGTGTCTGTGATTCTGTATATTTGATTTCATTTGCTCCAAATTTATTTACAATCTGTTATTTCGCATCATTCAAGTCTGACATGTGTGGATTATTGTCGATTTAAATGGTATGAAATTGGGGGTTGTTACAGTTGGTATCAGAGCTTTGGTTTTTGGCAACCATTGCCTCTACGGAGCAAAAACTCATTAGAGATAGGGTATTTCCACCCTAGAATGAGTGAAATCAATCTCAGAATCATATCTTTGAGAGAGACGTATTTTCAAAGTATAAAATGATTTTTCAAAATGTTTTCAAAGGATTTTCAAAGATTATTTTGATATATAAATTTTTATTGCTTTTAAAGGATTCTCAAATGTTTTCTAACTTTCCTTTCTTTCGTATCTACCTTGATAGGATTTTTCTTTCTTTAAGGTATTCATCCCAGTGTATTATCTTGCCTTATCTTAATTTGTCTTCGGCTTGTCTTTATTCTTATCCTAAATTCATTCTTGATATTTTTCAGGATGAATCGGGGAAATTCTAGAGTTAAGGGTCGCGGTATTGCCCCAGCTCCTCAACCTGTTGCTCCAGTCAGGTTCACTGTTCTTTGTAAGGAATTCTCTCAACTTGGTGGAACCCCATTCACCGGTTCAGAGACTATCATTGAGGCTCAGTAGTGGTTGCGGAGTCTTGAGAGGATATTTACTGGTCTTGACATTACTGATGCTCAGAAGCGTCAGCTTGCAGCCTGGCAGTTGCATGATTCTGCTTTAGATTGGTGGGAGTCCGTTACGGCTAACACCGTCGAGGCTGATCTCACTTGGGAGCAGTTTAGGTATCCTTTGGGTTATCTTAATTTTGTTCCTATTTTTCCTTTCTTTGAATCTATCTTAAGCCCGTTTTCTGTATCTCTTTTCCAGGGAGGCTTTTGTGGCAAAATGGATGCCAAAAGCCGGGAAATCTCAGCTTTATCGTGAGTTTATGGATCTGAAGCAGGGTACCATGTCTTTTTCTGAGTATGAGAGGAAATTCAATGAACTTTCCAAGTTCGGTCCTGGCCTTATTGATACTCCTCTTAAGAAGAATGAGAAATTTATTCCTGGTGCTCGACCTATTGTTCTTCCTCCTTGAAGAATGGCACCTCGCGAGAAGGTTGAGATGGGAAAGCAAATTGAAGACTTATCTTCCAAAGGTCTGATTAGGCCCAGTTTTTCTGAATGGGGAGCTGCGGTAGTTTTTGTCACCAAATCTGATGGTTCACTTTGGACGTGTGTTGATTATAGAGAGCTGAACAAGCTCACTATGAAAAACAGATATCCTATGCCTCGTATCAATGATATGTTTGATCAACTTCATGGTGCCACTATTTTCTCTCAGCTTGACCTTGCCACAGGTTTTCATCAGCTCAGGGTTGCTGAGGATAGCATTCCCAAGACTGCTTTCCGCACTGAGAATGGATTTTATGAATGGTTAGTCATGCCTTTTGGTTTGACTAATGCTCCTGCTTTCTTTGTTGATTTGATGAATCGTGTTTTTCGTGATGTGCTTAATAAATTTGTGCTAGTCTTTGTTGATGATATCCTTGTCTTCTCTAAGACTAAGGATGAGCATAAGTCGCATTTGAAATATGTTCTTGAGACTCTCAGAAATCATCAGTTAAAGGCTAAATTTTCTAAATGCCATTTCTGGAAGGATGAAGTCCGTTATCTGGGGCATATTGTTTCTAGTAATGGAGTCTCTGTTGATCCAGTTAAGATTGCTGCGATCAATGTAAGTCTTTCTTTTTTCTCTTTCTCTATCATTTTAATAATTCTATTTTTTTTCTATTGCTTTATTTTTCCCCGATTTTTCCAGGATTGGGAAACTCCAAAGACTCCATCTGATATTCGTAGTTTTCTGGGCCTTACCGGTTACTATCGGAGATTCATTGAGAATTTTGCTCGGATTGCTGCACCTCTCACAGCTTTAACTCGGAAGAATGCCAGATTTGTCTGGAGTGATAAGTGTAAGGCTGCATTCAATGAGTTGAAGAGCAAGCTAACTTCCGCACCAGTTCTTACTGTTCCGAATGGGAGTGAAGGATTTACAGTTTATACTGATGCTAGTCGTGAGGGTTTGGGTGCTGTTCTTATGCAGGATGGTAGGGTTATTGCCTATGCCAGCCGTCAGTTGAAGACCCACGAAGAAAATTATGCTGCTCATGATTTAGAGTTACTTGCTGTTGTCTTTGCTTTGAAACTTGGAGGCATCATCTTCTTGGAACAGTTTGAGCTTTTCACAGATCATCAGTCCATGAGACATATCTTCACCCAGAAGGATCTGAATCAGAGGCAAGTTCGTTGGCTTGAGTTTCTGGCTTCTTACGACCTCGACATTAACTATACTCCCAGTAAAGCTAATGTTGTGGCCGATGCTCTGAGTCGGAAGAAGGCTTTGTTGTGTCAGCTTGTTGTTTCTTCTTCTCCTCTTCTGGATCAGATTATGGCTAAGCAGGATGAGGATGAGATGCTTAGATTGATGAAGGAGAGTGTTCGTAGCAGAGTTGGTGGTAGTAGAGGTAGTAGTGGAGCTCAGATTGATGACAAAGGGATTTTGCGGATTAATGGCAGGATTTGTGTTCCGAAGGTTAATAGTTTGAGACAGGAATTACTTCAGGAAAATCATAGATCCAGACTTTATATTCATCCTGGTGTGTCGAAGATGTATCAGGATATGAAGAGGCTTTATTGGTGGAAGGGGATGAAGAGGGATATCTCTATCTTTATTAGTCGGTGTGCGACTTGTCAGCAAGTCAAACCCGATCACCAGAAGACCCCTGGTTTGTTGCAGCCCCTCGAGATTCCTAATTGGAAGTGGGAACAAGTTTCCATGGATTTCATCGATGGTTTACCGAGGACTCGGAAAGGCAATGAGAGTATCTGGGTTATTGTTGATAGACTGACCAAGTCCGCTCAATTTATTCCGGTCAAGTCTACTCGTTCTGCTTCTAGTTTATCTGAGATTTACATGAGAGAGATCGTTCGTCTCCATGGTGTTCCTCTCAGTATTGTTTGTGATCGTGACCCTATCTTTACTAGTCAGTTCTGGAAGGCTTTCAGGAATCTTTGGGTACTCGTTTGAATCTGAGCACTGCTTATCATCCTCAGACCGACGGTCAGACGGAAAGAGTAAATCAGATTCTCGAGGATCTTCTTCGTGCTTGTGTGCTTGATTTTGGAGGATCTTGGGAAGATTATCTCCATCTTGCCAAATTTACCTACAATAATAGCTATCAGGTATTATCTTATATTCTGTTTTCAGTCTATTCTTGATCTTTTTATCTATCTCATTCCATCTTTGCATTCAGGCCAGTCTCAAAATGTCTCCGTTTGCTGCTTTATACGGGCGACCTTGTAGATCTCCTTCTTGCTGGATTGAATCCGGTAATCGTTTGGTTCTTGGTCCTGAAGTGATTTTGGAAGCTTCTGAGAAAGTTGAGGAGATTAAGAAGAGGCTGAGAGTCGCTCAGGATAGACAGAAGAAATATGCTGATAGGCGTAGGCGAAATTTGGAATTTTCTGTTGGTGATCAGGTGTTCCTTAAGGTTTCTCCCTTGAGGAATGTCATTCACTTTGGTCGCAGAGGGAAGCTTACTCCTAGGTTCATTGGTCCTTTCCGCATCATGGAAAGATTTGGTTCTTTGGCTTATCGTCTGGATTTGCCCGAGATGCTTTCTGGAGTGCATGATGTATTCCATGTCTCACATCTTCGCCGTCATCTCCATGATCCATCTCTTATTGTCTAGCCTTCTGCTCTTGATAGTTTGGATATTGAGCCTAACCTGACTGTTGAGAGGAAGCCACTTCGTATTGTCGACAGAGATACGAAGCAGCTAAGAAGGAAATCTGTTAATCTGGTCAAAGTACAGTGGAGTACTGACGATCAAGATTGTACTTGGGAAACGGAGGAGAGGAATCGTGCTTCGAATCCGAAACTATTCGTTTCAGGTACTATTTTGTTTCTCTATCTTGTTTCTCTTTATTTTTCCTTTCCGTTCTTTTCGAGGACGAAAAGATTTGAGTGGGGGAGAGTGTAACAACCCTAGATTTTGACTATATATTTAAATTTGACTTTATTTCATTTTTAAATTAATTTAATTTTTTTTATTTGTGTGATATCATTTCTAAACATTTTTAAAATGATAATGTAATTTTTTCAAAATTTACTGTATTTATTTCCTATTTTTAAAGGCTGTTTTCTAATTTTCTGCCATTTTCTTCATTTTAATTTTCTTTATTTTATTTTAAATTTGTTTTATTTGTGAAATTTGATCTCTAAATATTTTAAAAATAATAACAGAATTTTTCCAAAATTTACTGTATTGATTTCCTATTTTTAAGGGCTGTTTTCCCATTTTTTGCTATTTTCTGCATTAAAAATTATATTTTAATTAAATTTTAAATACTTATTTTGTGAATAAAATTTTGTTTTATGTTATTATTTATGTTTAAAAATAGTTTACAAGCTCATATGAATTTTCTACAAATTATTTCATTTAATTTCAAATTTTCTAGTCTAGTTCACTGTTTTAACTATTTTTCCTTAATCTTACTCTATATAATTAATAAATGGTATATATATTTTTATATTTTTTTAAAGTTTTGAAATTTTGCCTGATAATATTGTTATTTTAGAATATATAAACTTATACAAATACTTAAAGGTAAATTGAAAGGGTTTGTGACTTTTTATTTCCAATGGCTTTTGATTTTCCCGCCTTTTCACATTTTTAACTTACTTTTGCCATCAATTAGCCATAATAACTCACATACTTCAGCTGCCTACCTCCATTATTCATTCACATACATCATTTATCATCTCATTAAAAAAAAATTCGGCCATCACTTGTTTGAGGAGTTGGTAAAATTCTATTTTTCTTTTATCTCCTTTTGTTCACTTATGTTGATTTTTCGTTTGATTTGCACTTGATCTTCTTTATCATAGGATCGACCATGCCCCTCTCCAGCCACTGCCGCCACCCTTACCACCTGAGCACGCCACCAGCACCTCCTCCTCACTGACCATCCCCATCCATACCACCCTTGGTGGTAGTTCCTTCACCAAGTTCACCAAACTCCAACATCTTGACCTAGCCAAGCACAAGCCTTCACATCCACCACTTCCACCACCCATGTCCGCCACCTACATGACCACCACCACCTCCAGCACCCTCTGCCACGTCACCATAGTGGACCCCACTCCTCTGGCCGTGACCACAACAGCCTTGGCCGAGCTTTGTTTGCTTGAAACTTGTGATGTTGTTAGTAGTTACGCCTTGTTGTGTTGTTGTTCCATCTCCATAACTTTTGCCATCAACAAACTCATGTTAGGCCGACCTTAGCAACCCAGACCTGACCCAAAACCATTGCCTTAGACCTGTACTCCACCTCTGGCTAAGCCTATGGGATGTCGGAAGCAAGTGCAAAGCATTTCAACTTTGTTTTATGAAGTTATTTCTAGCATAGTTTATCGTATTTTTGGTCTGAAACCTTATAATTGTTATATTGTTTGTTTGATTGGTATTCAAGGGAATTAATCCTTGGCTCCTCCATTCGTATCTGTGTTGTGCTTTTGTGCTTGTGTAGATCCTGTTTGTGCAATTCGTCGTTGTGTCATCAGCTCAAAACAGTGAGTTATTCTCACCAGACAGTTTTATACTTATATGAATAGTAAATTAATCGCTTGTGAATATGTAAACTGCATCACTATATTATTATTTGCTATGTCACTATTATGTGATGTTCACCCATGCTTAAACACCTATTATGACATTTGTTACTGTTATATTATGTTGTTCTGTTATTTTATCCGTTTATCACACTGCAAATTCCCTTTAGATTAGAATCACTATGGGTTGAAATGATACATACCCGAACGGACTTTAGAATAAGGGAAAATCATTATGGGCTGAAATGATAGGCCTGAATGATTTTCAAATTTATTTCTTTACTTGGGACTGCGGGTTTGAAATGATAAAACCCGGATTTTTCTTTGTAAATTACGGGTTGAAATGATATATTACCCGTATCACTTTTCCTAGTGTAGAAAATTATATACAGACCCGTAGTTAATATATTTTTCTAAAAAATTTAAAATTATTTTAGAAATGTAAATATTAAAATATTTTGATTTAAACCTAATTAAAAATGATTTTTGGTAAAATATTATTGATTTTCTGAATAATTACAAGTGAAATAAATTAACGAAAAGGTTAGAAAATTTTGAATGTAAGCTATTTTGGGAAATTTGATTTAATTATAATTTGAAATTAAATAGAATATGAAAGCATGATAAATTTATGATAGTTTGAATTTAAAGGAATTTAAAGTGATTTTATATCATATTAATGATTTTAATAAAGTTGAAATGTGAAATAAATGAATATTTAAGTTGAAATTTTAAATTGTAACTAAAATTGGAACTTTTGGAATTGACTTAAAAGTAAAATTATAATTAAGTAAATAAAAATATAAACTAAGTTATATTTGAGAATTTTAACTTAAGTGTTAGGTTGAAATTTAAATGTAATGAATTTATAATTGGACACTGCAATTTAATAAGTGAATTAGTGTTAAATATGAATTTTTAAATGGAAATTTAACTTTATGAAATCATGAAACTAAAGAAAATTAAATGATGGTTATAAAAGTAAAATTATGTGATTTTATAAGTTAAAAGTGAATTATAGAAAATATAATTGTTGGATTAAACTAAGTTTTTTTTTCTTTGAAACTAATGTAACACTATTACAACATTTTAAACGCTGTCTTTTGTTAAATTTAACTGTTTTGAATATAACTTTCTGTAGCAATTTCCAAATACTGCGAAAGTTGAATTTTCACTGTTTTGATAAAATTAAGTGAATGAATGAACTTTGAAAGTTGAAAATTTTGGAAGTTTAATAATTTAATTATTAAATGTAATAACTTCACTTTTAAAGGATTTAAATGAAGTAATTTGTTGGAACTGAACTATTTTGAAATGTGAATTGAAATGGTATTTTTAAATTGAATAAAAATGAATATGTTTTTCAAATGAAATGATAAGTTGATATTTTGAAATGGATTTGAAATGATATTGGATTTTGAGAAGTAAATACTATTTTTAAAATTATAACTACGGGTTATAATAATGATTGGTTGTTAAAGAGACCGGGATCGAATATGGACATACTCTCTGTTGATACCGAAAACCACTTTAACAACTGTGTGCGCGGTGGAGATTCCAGAATGAAGTAGGATGGTGACGACGTTCCTAAGGTACATTTCGTGGACCTAAATCCCGTGAGTTAGCATAAGGTGGCTAAAACAGGAGCGATCTCGGGCCAAAGGAGGTAGCACCTCTGGCTGAACACACTTCTTCGATACCATTCTATTACTGTTGTGATCGATTGGGTGCACCCCTTGATTTTTGGAGTGTTGTTCGGGGTGAGCGTATGTGACTGCTGCGTTACCACCAGCCCGTGTGCGTAATTGGTATATCTACCCTTGCATTGCCTTGTGTGCCGTGTCACCTACCATACCGAGCCTTTACTACGAGTTTGTTTTTCTCCCGTAGCCTGTGTGGTATCCTCTGACAGTCACCAGGAGTGGAGATGGCATGATATTGGATGGACTACTGGGACTATTATGTGTGAAGGGTGATATAGGTAGCCCGGAACGCTATTTAAAAGTATGTTTATTTTACTGTAGACATTAGTATAATAGCGAAATTATACTATATAGTAAATAGTTTAACGGATCCTTAGAGGATGGGCGGTCCCAGGCATCCTTTAAGTTACTTGTATCTTTATTACAGTTCACTTGAGTTGGTTTACAGTATATAAGTATATATTGTCCTGACTTGAGTGTTTTGTGTTTTGCTTTACGCTCGGGTCAGCCTGAGTATTCACAGCTTTGGATTCTCTTCCTGGAGATGGTCTTTCACTGGAGTTTCTACTTATCTACATATTTATCTACCTCTGTTTCAGCTGTATTAGTTTATCTCATGTATTAGTGAACTTCTATGTATTTGGGATTTCTATTCTGTTGTTTTTCAGACTATATTATGTATTTGGTTTGAGACTCTGTTATAGTAGCTTCATGAACTACTATGTTATTTTATATTCCGCTGTGAGTTATTCTGTTTGTTCTGTGTCTGTGATTCTGTATATTTGATTTCATTTGCTCCAAATTTATTTACAATCTGTTATTTCGCATCATTCAAGTCTGACATGTGTGGATTATTGTCGATTTAAATGGTACGAAATTGGGGGTTGTTACAAATCTTCAAAGTTCTTTTTAAGTTTATCCATTGCTAATTTTATGATGTGGTGGGCTTATTTGATCTAATTTTATCTCTTTTAACAGTATATGGGGTCACATCTCTATCATCATAAACTTTATTATAAATTTACTCCCCTTTCATTTTAGAGACCTGTCAAAAGTGAATTTGATCGACTCATGTTTATTTCTCTGCACAAAAGTGATCGAATAAATAAGCAATGACATAAGTGAGTTAGTTAAGTGATTAAATAAGGCTCCCAAAGTTACTAGAAAACAAGCAAATGTATTAATTACAGTTAATTATGATAAAAAATACAACAAAATATAACTATAATGAATAAAATGATGATGGAATGAATAAAATGATGATGGATTAGAAAGGTTGTATATATGTAGGTAGAATTTGAAGAAAAAAAATACATGCAATATGTTAGCAACTCTCATAGTCAAAATAGAATGATTTTAGTTGTCAATAAAAATGTATAGTCAGCATGTTGCAAATGGAGATGCAAGTTAGAAAATCATGTAAAAAATTCGACTAACAAGTAATTGATTTATTGTTTATTGTAGTAGAAGGCAAACCTTGGATACATGGTTATTTATAATTCGCCTACATATCTTATGTGAATGACATATGTATTAGCGAATAAGCAAATTAGTGTAAATATTTGCAATTGGTCCAATATTTGTGCGGGAGCAGATCTTTTTACATAGCTAGCTTTGAAAAAGGTATTTATCCTAAGCTTATAGTATACGTGCCATATTTTTTTCCTTTGTCACATTGCTTCAAAGATTCAATTATGGATTCTGCTATGTGCATTTAACCGTCAGATACTCAAATAGTAGAATATTTATACCATTCTTGATCTTGCATTTGTCCCTATATTCATTAAGTTTAAGTACATAATTATCTTAATCAATGGACTGTGTTTTGTGGTGCACTTAGTTTCTTAAAAGAGGTTGAAAGATGTGAGAACTATTGACATTGGCAGATGGGTCAGTTAAGTTATGAATTGGTGTTACTCCTTATCTTAGTAATATGAAAGGATGTTAAATCTAAAAACTTAGGGCCTGTTTGGTTTTATTTTTGTTTTGTATTTTGTGTTTTCGATATTGATAATAGAATATGAGAATGACAGAAGAGAAATATAAAATTTTAAAACACTGCGACGACGATGGAAGGATGGTGGAGAGGATGGATGAACGTACTGAGGGGATTGATTGTTTTCCATTCTTTTGTAATTCCTCCATACACCAAAAATAACATAAATTTGTTTTCTATTTTATATGTTGGTTTTATTTTTCAAATCGTTTGTTTTCCAAGAATACATCCGTTGCGTGCATGTTTTCTTATCGAAAACACAAAAACTAAAAATAGCAAACCAAACGGGGCCTTATTGTTTGACAATGATGTTGCAGTAGCTTCACATGATTTTGGCTGAGCGAGTGCTCCAGTTGTGAGGAGGACATCAGTGTGGATTAGGTCCTATAAATGAAGTTTTGATTCTAGAAATTTCCATTGTTTCATTATTTAGATCTTTCACCCACAACTTAAATCAATTTTTAAATTGCTTACACACAATGTGCTTAAGGTAAAAAAATTGCTTTCTTTAATATTGAAATCCAAGTCTATTATGAGCATGAGGTAGATTTCGTATTCACATGTGGCTTCTATTGGTTTCGGATGGTGATCCTTTTTTTAGCATAGCACAATTTTACTGTAGATTATTCCTACATGGAACATTGTTTTAATTGAAAATAAAATTTCAAATTGAGCTAGACCTTTTTGACTGATTGGATATCATTTAGTGCAAATCAAGAAGTTAACAAGTATGATTAATTCTTTATTTTAAATTGATTTCGGGAAATGGTTGTTTTTAAATTTGCATGTTATAAAATAATATTTTTTTTAAAAACTCAAAATTTATGGAATTGATAAACAAAATGTTCACTGGATTTGGAAGTAAATGTTTTTTCTTTGATACGCTATAAGGATTTATTTATTTTATGCATCTCAATTGAACCACCTAAAGAAATGCGTTTCCCTAAATTAGGTAGGTTGGTCTTTATTTTGAGGGATGCTTAGTACAGTCCTAAGCTACCTTTGTTTGTACTTGCATGTTTATTGTCTAAGACACCATAAATTCAATTTTTTTTATTAATTTTTGGTTTGCAGTGGATCCCGCCATAGTTGAACAACCAACCAGAAGAGCAAGTGAAATGAACTCATTTCCGGGCATGTGATCATACCATTCCTGTTCTATTTTTTTAACGAACCTCCGAACCACCAAGAAAAGTTTCGATTTTTTCTAAAAATTTAGGTATTTAAGTATATATTTATGGAAAATGTTATTATATACCATGAGGACACATATTAATGTTGATTAAATCGTCTAACGATCCCCCTGAATTTTCCCTATTTTTTATACCAAGGTAAAATTATGCTCACGTCCCATGTTCTGTTATATATTATATAGGAGGACAGTATGTCTTTCGGCATAGACAAACAATGGATAAATGAATCAGATCTAAGATCTACATGCTATATAGACGGGGTGCAGAAGTTCACTAGTTTTGTTGAAGAAAACGGTGGTAAGAAAGGAGTGTATTTATGCCCTTGCACCCGTGCAAAAATATGAAGACGATCAAATTAGGTGACATTCATTTTCATTTGCTTAGATGGGGTATTATCCAATCATATATAGTGTGATATTTTCATGGGGAAAAAAGGGCGGAAATGGAAAAACAACAACCAGTTAGTCATGCCACAACTACTGATGAGTCTGAACATACTAGAATGGAAGATTTGGTTAATGATGCAGATAGATTTCATCATTTTCAACCTAATAATCTGTTGCCTGATCATGCTAATGTTGGAAAGCAGTCTACTGATTATCCAGATTGGCAGGCCAATGACAGTAAGAAGTATAAATCACTTTTTGGTAGCGTAAAAGAGCCATTGTATCCTTCATGTTCAAAAGTGATTACGAAGTTGTATGCCATTGTGAAGCCGAATAGCTTGAAGACCCAATACAGCTTTTCAGATAATGGTGTGACTGCACTCCTTGAACTAATAAAGGAGTTACTCCCTGAAGTTGACACGCTGCCGACAACGTTCGACGACGTGAAGAAGATCATTAAGCAAGTTGGGATGAATTACAAAATTTATGATGCATGCATCAATGATTGCACATTGTAGTGGAAAGATGATGCGAACAAAGTTTCTTGTATAAATTGTAATGAACCAAGATATATGACATCATTCAACGAAGAGAGAAAAGGCACCAAAGTACCTCGAAAGACATTAAGACATTTCCCTTTAATTTCTCGATTGAAGAGACTGTATACTGTACCATGGATAGAAGATGCGATGACCTGGCATGGTTGTGCCAAGTCTGATCCAACCGTAATGCGTCATCCATGCGACACTTCTCAATGGAAAACCGTAGATTCTTTTGACTAAGCTTTTGCTGCCGAGCCACGAAATGTCACCCTTGGAATAGCGATAGATGGTTTCTGTCCACATGCTTCTCTCTAACCCTTACAGTTATTGGCCAGTAATTGTAGTACCATATAATCTTCCTCCGTCTATGTGCATGAAAAGGGAGTTCTCAATGTTAACATTGTTGATTTCTGGGCCAAAACAACCAAGAAAGGATATTGATGTTTATTTACAGCCGTTGATAGATGAGTTAAAGCAGTTATGAGAAGGAGTTGTTACATTTGACTCGTTAAATAAATCTGAGCTCACAATGAGAGCTAGGGTGATGTGGGCAATCCATGATCACCCTGCTTTTGGGACTTTATCGGGATGTACAACTCACGGTTATTTTGCATGTCCTGTTTGTGGGGAAAACACTTGTTCTTATCATCTTCCTGAAAGTAAGAAGATGTGTTACATGGGACATCGAATGTTTCTTCCTACGAACACAAGTGTTGATACGATAAGACAAATTTCAACAACGAACAAGAACTTCATCGTCCTAAATGGCCATTGACTGGTTTTCAAGTTGAAAATAAAGTAGCGAATATCAAAATGAAAGTTGGTAAAAAAGAAGAAGAAATTAGTCGAAAACAGAAAAAGTCAACCAATGAAGAAGTTGACAATGTTTCTGGATGGTATAGGAAGTCTATCTTTTTTGATTTACCATATTGGAAAGCAAATTTGATCCGACATAATATTAATGTTATGCATGCGGAGAAAAATGTCATGGAGCATCTCATCAGCACCATTATGGACCATAAAGATAAGTCAAAAGATGACATCAATGCACGCAAGGATTTAAAAATCATGGGTATAAAACAAAAGTTGTGGGTGACGGAAGATCCTGAAACAAATAAAATAATCTTACCAAAGGCAATTTTCACTTTGAGCAAAGAAGAAAAGATACAGTTTTGCACCGTTTTGAAAAAAATGAAAGTGCCTAACAAATTCTCTTCTAACTTCCACAACAATGTGAGCATCAATCCTCCTGAACTAAGAAATATGAAGTCACATGATTACCATGTCATAATGCAACATTTGCTTCCAGTATTGCTTCAACATTCTTATCCACAATATAAGGATCTACGAAATGTTGTTCATCGTATTAGTCTATTCTTTAATATTTTGTGTTCAAAGGTGATCAATAGGGAATATCTTTTAAAAGTAAAGGCTAGCTTAGTAGAAGCAATGTGTGTTTTTGAAAAACATTTTCCACCTACATTTTTTGATATCGGTGTCCACCTTTTAGTTCATTTAGCCGATGAAGCATTGATTTGTGGCCCTGTTAGATATAGATGGATGTATCCCTTTGAACGGTAAATTTCTAATTTCAGTTATGTACATCAATATTCGATATAAATAGCTACCGTCTACAGTATATAATTGATCACATTCATAGATTGATGAAAACATATAAAGGATATGTGCGCAACAAAAGATACGTCGAAGGGTGTATTGCAGAAGGATATACCGTACAAGAAGCTAGTCTTTACTGCATGGAATATATGCCAAACGGAGGTGATGGTAATCATAAACATACTCGCGAAGCGTTTTTAGACGAGGACGATGAGTTTGCTGGTGAGATACCTCTAGATAATGGTAAAGACATAACGTTAACCCAAGTGCAGTTTGAATAAGTGCATAGATGGGTCCTTAATAAGTACGATGGGTTGGATGAATAGAAGAAGTAAGTTCAAGAACTTGTCCCAAATTTCCATTTTTTAATTCAATTTATATATACGTTTTGATATGTGTTTTCCGTAGGAGGTATAACTCCTATGTGAAAAGTACTAGATTTCAACCTCAAGGCAGGGTTACGACTGTGGAAGCCATTCAAAGTTTTACTCTATGGTTACGTAATGAGGTATTACATCGTCTTAAGTATTTCACGTGTTTATGAGTGGGCAATACACCTTTGTGACTATGCTTTTTGACTTATTTTGTTTTATGTAGTTGTTAAAGACCATTGATGTTGATCCAACTCTGTGGCGGCTAGTGCATGGGCCGAAGTTCATGGCGCGTAGTTATATGAAGTACTAAGTGAATGGATTTTCATTTTCCACTAAAAAGTACGAAGACCGTATGATAACACAAAATAGCGGTGTATGCATGAGAGCAATTACAAAATTTAGAGAGAATGGTAAGGATAAAAATTATAAGGAAGCAGAAACAACGTATTACGGAGTCATTCAACAAATGATTGAGTTGGATTACACTGAATTCAAACAAACAGTTTTTTATTGTGATTGGGTAAAGGTCGAGGATAAGGTCAATGGTTGCAAAGTAGATCCCATTCGAACCTGATCATGGTAAATTTAGGGAAATTGAAGAACAAAAATAACATGAATGATGAGCCATTTATTCTTGCATCAGAAGCGAGTCAAGTGTTCTACTCAAAAGATTTAAAAATAACGGATGGTCTGTGGTTTTGCATACACCAAAACGGTTGACTACAAATACGGATGACATTGAGTTCCCTACCGCCTATCAATCAGCTTTTGAAGACAATGAAAAATTTGAAGACCTTATCAAATTCATATGTTAACTTATTAGTATTTGTACATCACATGATTGTGTGTCTGTATATTTTTAATTGCACGATTGTGTATGTATGTTTTTCATATATGCGAATTTTTGCAAGATGAATTTATTTGGGCCCTTTTTGATTTTCTGATTGCTATTTTGAATTGTTCAATTTAACTGATACATTAATGTTTGATTGAAACCATACTTGTTTGTTCAATTGCTTACTTTGTAACATCTCGACCAATACATTCCTATATTCGACCAATATATGCCCGTCTGTTTTGCGCCATTCACTTGAAATTGATCTTGTCTTGCACCTATGTGCATTTTCCTTTGTCTGGTGTTACTTGAGAGTTTATGTGCTTCAGTTTGATTTAATTGCGTTGTACACCTCTTCCTTTTAATGCCTTGTTGCATTGTTGTGATGCATGTTGCCATCTAGTTATTGTGTCTATGTCTGGTCCTCTGCCTAGCCTTGCCCTACCATGTGCACTCAGCCCTATGAACTTTGTCTAGGCAATTGGAGGTTCCGATCAACATGGTGGGAAATATCGAACATGAAATTCGCGCACCGGGCAATTCTTCTGATGGAGGACACGCCATACAATTCAATGCTCCTGAATTCGTTGCTTCTCAGTTCCAGAATTCGACCGATGTAGCGAACAATCAAAGATGTGAAATCCTCAACTCTGATTTAGACATAATAGCAATAGGTATTTATTACAAGCTTTCTATTTTTAGTTGCTTTCGAGCAGATATTTTGTTGGATAGATCTAGACATCTTTATTGCAACAGGTACTGTATGCCGAGATTCTACATCGTCCAAAATCCATGGGAAATTTGTACCACCCGCACATGAAAAAGTGATGTTGGACAACATACTGCTACCAGATGAGAGAACCAGCAAAATAAATCATCAATTTGCAGAGACCTTTGCTGAAGTTGGAGTGGGTGGGTATGTGTGCCATTTGAAGGGTCTTATTCAATATCTTTAGACGTTGGAGCAAGTATATTTTCTGTTTATGTTAATATTTTATTATGTATTGTTTTTTGAAACCTCTTCCACTATATACATGACATGTCACATTTAATTTAATTTCCCGTAACCTCGTTATTTCCTGTAACCTCGTTCTTTCCATTTTTTTCTTTATTTTGTTTACATAAAAAGTAGCAAATATATTTTTCATATATATATATATATATATATATATATATAATTTCATACTCTACTACTTAGAGATTAAAATGGAAACTTTATGTTACATACATGCTCGGTCGTTTTGTTATACCTTTATTTATAACCTTTTTACTATATATTATCGCCATTTTGATTATTGTCTGTAAATTTTTAGCAACTAAATTAAATTGAGAAACTATTCTTCAATGTATAAACATTAAAAAAATATTTTTTTATAAACATATATGTTATTTATTTACATTTTTTCCACTTCCTGCTAATCAAGACAATATATCATGTTGTGGGGTAACTACGGTTGTGGGTCATCCTACAATGCTGAAATGGATGGGAGATGTAAGATCTATGTTGATACTACTTTCACTCTTTTTTCTTTTAACTTCAAAGCATTCAGTTTCTTATAGCCGTATGTGGTAAAAAAATGGACGGTGGTTGAAAACTGATGGTTTACTATCACGTCGGTAGTGTGTTTGTGATAAGCCTTTTTCATTTATTTCATTTGTGACAAACCTACAAGGATTTGTTTCATTGTTTATATTAATGATTTGTTTCAAATTGAACTTCTCATCCACAGCCTAAAAGGATGAGCTCTTAACTACCAAGTTAACTCATTTAGTTTATCTTGTATTAATTTAGGTAAATTGAAATTTGTACGTTGATACGTTTCGTGGATGGTTTATTGATTCATATTTGTTTATCAAAGTTGTTTTTTCTTACATAAATCGTAAATTTCAAATTTATATAAAATTGTATTTATATAACAATGTATTTATCAACATTGATTTCGCTTACATGAATCGAAAAAATCAAATTCATAAGTAATTATAGTTATATAACTAATTTTGTTGATATGAATTTATATAACATTGTATTTATATAAGTAAATGTATTTACTCAAGTAATTGGATTTTATCGCTATTGCTACATAAAATCATGCATTGTATTCATAACAATCATTATATTGTATTTACTCAAGTACATGCCATGATATTTGAGCGTGTCGCGTCCCATTGTTCAGAACCCGGAGTGAGATGAAGTTGCGCAAGGAAAGTTGAACCCACAGACTAACAAGTAACTCTGAAAACAACAGATATCATATCTATTTTTTTAGTATAAGCAAATAATGCATAAACATAAGTGAAATCATATTGTGTATTAAACACAATTATTCTGCAATGAGTGATCTATGTACTTTTCACTTTTATAAGAGTGCTCACGGATATCAATACTCCAACATCAGTTAACTCGGTACTGCAGTCGAAGTATATCTTCTTTTTATAAGATATACTCTGTCCGAAGTATTCTCGGTACTGCACACTGGCACTGTCCGAAGTATTCTCTACACTATTGTCCATGTCGTAATAGTAATTGCACTGCAAATGTTTACCACTCTTGTTGGTATCATATTCTCACTCTATATTGACACACTTATTTGGTTTGTTTTGTTTCAGGTACTTATTGGCGTGGTGTGTCAGTATGGATTAAGGCTCATTTGGAATTTCAGATTTGGACAGTGTGTTTTTTAATCGTTAGACCTTAGTTGTATTGTCATAAGGCAGATTTGGAATTTCAGTTTGGTTTATTGTCATATGTAGATATGGGACTTTAGTGATTGTTTGCCAGCAAGTCCTTAGACCTTAGTTGTATTGGTTCTGCAGTAAAACACTGTAAATTCATATTATGCTTATATGTAGTATCCGTATTATGTAATGATATTGTTAAGTTATTACGCATTGCAATGCGGATTATTGAATCAATTGAATCTCTATCTATAATATTACTTGTTTTGATGTCTCGGAATGATTATATATGTGGTATTGAATATGAACCCATGATCATATAAATTGATGGAGTATGTGCAGTACCAAATTAAACAGGTAGGAGCAGGTCATTAGGTACGGCTAAAAGCCGTATCTAACCAACAAGTTAGATACGGCCATCAGCCGTATCTAAATGACCTTTAGGATTCGGTTCGAGGTTCAATTAGATACGGTTTTAATCCGTATCTAATTAATCACTTAGGTACGGCCTTAGGCCGTACCGAATTGGGCTATTAGATACGGTTTTAATCCGTATCTAATGCGCCTATTAGATACGGCTTAAAGCCGTATCTAACAGGACAATTAGATATGGCTTGGAGCCGTAACTAAACAATAAAGACGTCATTTTTTGATACGGCTTTTCACCGTATTTAATGTAGTTAGATACGGCTTTTCACCGTTTCTAAATACCATTTATGGTGTAGTGAAGCCTTACAACCGGGAATGATTAAATAAGAGATATCCAATAGGGCATGTGGATCCCATCCATTTGGGTATGGTCGTCATCTGATCTAGATCGATATTTCCAAATTATGTATTCTAGTGACCCAGGTATGGTTGTTGATCACAACCGGAGTGGTGACATATTTGATCCTATCCACTAAGGAGCAGGCCGGTCCTATGTTGGAAGGAGGTCCATGTGAGGCCCACGGTACATTTTTCTAGAGGTATACTGTAGCAGCCGGTACCCCAAGTATCTTATTGTTGTATGGAATTCATTCTCCAATGAATGTCTTTACGGACTTGGTTATGTACCTATTATGTTGGAATGTAATTAATGTAACCATTTCGGTTATGATTAATATTTATTTTAAACCTTAGATATTTATAATAATTCAGTTGTTTGGAGTTTACTCACACCAGACCCATGTCTGATCCAAAGTTTTTCTTTCTTTTTCCTAAAACTCTTGGGTACCCAAATTTTTCTAAGTAGCCAAGTAGTCCAGATTCTTACGGATGCATTTTGAAGGAGCATGGAGCATGAGGCTTTGACATTATCTAGTTATCTATTTTATTTCCACTCTGTATGTATGTTATGTATCAGCATTGTGGGAGTAGATAATTATAATTATCCCTGGCCGAAGTTATACCTATTGTAACTCAAATGTTTCATTTTGAAAGTGACCATATGTACTATCTTATGATCTATTATATGTCATTTCCTTCCGTATGAGATTCTATGTTTCTTTCTTCTTGTCTTTTCATTTTTTTTACCCTAACGACTTGTCTTTCGGATGCCTAGATGATCGGCATATAAATACCATAGAGGTACTAAATATCATCTTTAGGATAAAGAAAGGTAGATCTTTATAGTACATAAGTCCTTAGTGCCCCAACAGTCATGAGTAACACACCACCCAACAGTTGGAGAGCATTACGCACTCTAGTCTCAATGGATGTATCAATATGATGTCTCGAAACATCTTGACTAGATATATTGAAAATAACATGTTAATTATAATGTGATAAACTTCTCATGTTGTCAATACATTATAATTAATATCACATAACACATCATTCAAGGATTTTGTATTTAATATACTTTAAATTCATTACTTAATAAATTATATCACTAGATAACAAGTATATAGCAGAAAAAAGTACGTTTTATTTTGAACAAGATTAATTATCGCGTTAGATATATGTAATAAATTACATAATTGCGCCTAGGGTATATTCCTAACTCTATCATGACCTATAAGCTAGGGTGGTGGAAAAAGGATTCCATTAAATCCAAGGTGTTATTATGATGAAACATTTTCATTGGTCTTTATGCTTATATCCATTCATATCATGCTAGCAATTATAGCACACTTTGACCATGAAATATGGAAGATGGATTTTAACACAATTTTTACAAATGGTGACTTTGAAGAGATGGTTCATGTGTCTCAAGGAGTATACTGACAGAAAAAATTCGAAGTCAAAAGTGTGATCAGATTGCAAAAATAAAAGGTATTTTATCCTCTAATTCTTTCGAGGTCAATGGAAGCAACAACAAGACATGTAGACTTATAAGGTTATTTATGGTCTTAAACAAGCATCCCAAAGTGGGAAAAATGTTCTGGTAAAGTAATAAAAAAAATTGGTTTCATTCAATTCATAGTGGAAGTGAGAATTTGTAGGAAAGAAGAAAAATGTTTTATTACATTCTTAGTTCTATATATTGATGATCGACCACAGATTGGACACTATGACAATGTTGCAATAAGTAAAAATTTGGTTGCCCAATAATCTTTCAAAGAAGAACTAAGGTGAGGCTTCCCAAATAGTTGGTGTTTGTGTGTGAATAAGGATGTTGGGCTGTTCCATAAGATGTATACGGATGTCGTATTAAAAAGGTTTAGTATGGAAAATTTCAAATGAGGAAATGTTCAAATTCGTTATGGAATTGTCCTTTCTAGAAAGGACTCTCCATCTACATATGAGATAGAGAGCAGCTGAGAAGGGCCTCCTTAATTGGATGATTAGGTCTATTATTTACATCATGGAATATTAGTTTGATCTGTTAATGTAAAGTGCAATTTATTTGATATCCTTAAACGTTAAGGATAACCAAATATACTTTTGTAAAAAGTTCGGTGTGGTCTTATAGTAAGGGTTTCTTTGGAATGGTTCAACCATTTGAAAGGAAAAAGAATGAGTGGATGTGACTTAGGCACGGTTGGGATAAAGAGAGTGAATAGTCACCTTGCTTTATGGAGAGATGTTGAAATGAGAACTGCATAAAATACCAGTAGATACTCAATATAAAATGATAAATTTTATTCCTATTGCACTTGTATTTTGCTTATAGAAAACTATTTTCTGTGAGATTATTTCTTTGAGTTTAAGATATTTGATATAAAACTCTTAATTGTAAACTAGTTATTGTAAATGACATAAATAACCCATATTAATGAAATAATGTTGGTTTTAAATCTGATTGAAAGTAGATATAGTTCATTTTATTTTGAATGTTATGAATATTCGTTATAAGATAAATCTACAATAGTGGCATCAGTGTCATAACAAAAGCGATGCATTAGAAAATACATAAGTATCTGAATTTTTATGAATGTTTTGTAACAACCTTCTTTCTACACCGTTTTATAAATAAATTTAATTAAAATAAAAATTGTTTGAACCTGATTTTGATAATTATATTTTGAAACTTAATTATTTTGAAATAATGTATTGAAAACAAATAAATTGTTTTAATTGAATATAAAACCTTTGTACAATGTAAATAATTGTTATGTGATTAAAATGGTAGAAATGAAACAAAAGGACATTGAATTGGAAGTTTTGTAGTCATCGAATTATAATTCGTAGAATGAAGTAATTAAAAAAAATGAACAAAGAAAATTAATTAAAAATGAATTGGACTAAAGTAAGGCCTAAAACTGTTTTGGCCAAACCCATTTTCTTTCTCACCTTTTACAAAACACTCTTACTCCATCATCAATTCTACCCCGTATCCACGTAAATAAGAAAACGGCGGTTCTTCCTTTTCGTATAGAAGGAGCCCTACTCCCCTTTTACAAAAATAATCAAAGACCGCGCCAATCTAAAAAAAGGCCATCGCGACCTCATGAAGGCATGGCCTAGTAATAACGTCGATGCCATAAGCGATACGGAGAAGGTAATTCATCTTTGCTAGGCGCTTGGAGGTGTGATGCACAAACGATGGCGATTGTCGTTGGGAAGATAACTGCGATGACCTATTGCGATTAGAGATAGTGATGCGCACGATTTCACAACATGCATATGTTGAGAGGCGTTTGGGTGGTTGAAAATGGAAATTTCCTGGGGTTCGAAGGAGGAGGCTGCGACTGAAGTTGGCGATAGGTTAGGGCCTGGACAAAATTTGTTTGGGAGATTTTGGGCATGTGGCTGAAGCGATGTTGGTCCGTGCATGTTTATGGCTACGATGTAGGCAGTACGACCTCAGGCAGCGATAATCGATGGCCTGGCCGTGACATTGACGTCGTCTAGTTGTTGATTTTGGTTGCTTGAGTAGTATTACAGTGAGTTTTCTACACTCATAACCATACCTTACAACCATAAATATTAGATTGATCCCATATATTGTTGAATTGTTTGGATAAATTGATTAGCTTGTTTGATTGGTTATGACTGTTGTTTAGATTGTTGAGTAAATTAGAATTGAAATTGGTTGATGCTATATTAGTTGGAAGTATCCATTTGCAAATGGAATTCTGTTCGTTTGCAAATTGGAATAAATATATATATTTATATGTCGATGTGTGTTAATTTTATGTCTGAACCAGAGTTTAATGGAACTCAACTCGGATCTTGCGATATTTATATCGTTGTTATTGATATATTTGTGAGTAATTTTACTCCATAATTATATTTATATAGATATTTATTTATTGTTTGTTTTAATGAATATTTGAAAAGCTTAGAAAAGTTATTTAAGAGTTTTAAAATATTACGAAAAGCATTTTATGAATATTTATTAAACTATAAATAATCTAGATACATTTAGATTTGTAAATATTTGTAATTAAAAATATGAATATAGATTTCTTTGGTTATAAAAATCTCTTTAAATCAATGTTATAATATATTATAAATTTGAATTTTTTATAAAGGAAAAATGTAATATATCGCTATTTTATAAAATGTATTATGGAAATAATAATATTTTTTAAGTGATTTTTATCACAAAAGGTATTTGATTTATAAAACTGATTTCTATGTTTAATATGAAATTATATGTATGAATATTGCATTACTAAGTATTGATTCATTTATTTATATTTATTTTGAATAATCTATTTTATTTTATTTTTTGATTTATGATTTTCTTATCTTATTTATATTGATTCAAATGATGTGAGTGATTCACAATTGATATTGATTTAGTTGATGATTTTTATATGATACAGTGATGGCATCCTTCTATGATTTTATGTTGTTTTATTATGTGTGACGAGAAACTAGAATAAATGGTTTAGTGGTACCGTTTGGTATGAGACTTTACGTAACATTGTTTTGGTTATTCATTGGACTCATTATATAAAATAAGAAAGGGGGAGCGTGATGTATGAGCACTGAATAAATTGAATAGTAACACGCGGTTGTATGAGATGCCTTTATGTTATTTATTCAGTTATTCTTTGCTCATGAAAGACACTCACACAGGGTATGTTATGTGCATGACTCGCTGCGGTGAGCATGTATGAAGGCTACTTGTTAGCCACATAGTTTGTGACATTATGTGTTTGTCTACCTTTGTCCAACTCCATTTATGTTTTGGGAGTGAATCAGATTGGTCAGTATCCACCCCGACGGCCTAATCATGGGATCGAGCCTAGATCCACAACACCATTGTTGTTTATGGTATTTAATGTGTGTCATGAGATTGGTAGTAGGTTGCCTTTTATGTCACATATGCCAACAGTCAGTTACCATAAGGGCACATGTATGTAGTTGTGGCCAAAGAGATTATGCATTGTCGAGCCTATGGTGGATCATTGTCACAATACCGATAAGGGAGAGGTAATGATAACCGATGACTATAGTAGTCGTGTCATATGGACCATGTGTGATTCCTAGAGCAAATAAATGTGTTATCAGTCTCCTGTCTGGTTCTGACGTATATGGATGCATGTAGGAAGTAGATAGACATGCATTATGTATAGATGAGAATATACCATGGATTTTGCCCATGGTATAGTCAACCCCGTATCCTTCTTAGGCAGAAGGCATATTCTTAAAGCTGACGGCACTCATAATGATTATATTTGGGTATTGTTCTGAGTTGGCTCAAATCTTTCTTATTGATTTTATTAATTTGACAATTATACTTTATAATATGGGACTGAGAGATATTTTGGGCAATGCTTCATCATTGTCTGACTTCACTTGAGGATGTCTCATTATTGATTATTCCTGGATTTGATAGCAATTTCAAGATATGGATGCTTTACCCATTCAATGTTGTTTTATATAAATTCTTAATTGATGTATTTTATATTGGTAATGATGCTTTCCTTTTTGGGTTTGACGTGAATGTTGTTTGAGATATTATGAGAATGTAATTCGTAACACTTCTTATATTATTGCAGTATGTTATATTACATCCATCACTGCAGATAAAGTCTGACCCGTTTATTATTTATATAATTCTTGGGTCAGTCCGAGACTTTTCAAGTACGTGGACAGTATGACCAGCTTGTGTTATTTTGGGCGTAGAGGAGATTATTTATTCTGTGTTGTAGTATATTATTTGTTTTGTAGTCTCTTGTGTATATTATTGTGATGTATGTTGGACATATTCTATATACTGTATATTATATACTATCGCTGCGATTGACTTTGTGATCTCTAATATTTCTGTATATTATGTATTGTTCTATCCTAGAGGCACACATGTTTATTGTTTTGTGTCGATGTTGTATACGTATAAGTGGGTTATTTATTCAATGTTTAAATGCGTACTAGTGTTAGCCCAACGAAATATTCACGTGTATACCACATATCACTTTATTCATCGTATTATTCGACAGTATTACAATATAATACTATTGGATAGTATGTGTATAGAGGTGGGGGTGTTATATTTGGTATCAGAGTAGGTTCAGAACAATATATTATGTACAAGAGACACGAGTCTAGACCTTAATGGGACTTAGAGTCCCTAACCCCTTGGGTGTGTTGGGTAGTTATACTATATTAAAGTGATCATTAGGGTAATCATCTAGGCGCGTACTTGTTATTTTCCTATTATATATGTTATTTTATTCGATTTCATTGGTGTGTTAATCTCCATGTGGGATTTAAGTTTTTTATGAGGTAGTTAGTGAAATAAGACGTGGTTGGCCAGATCATTAGCGTCGGCATTGGTATAGATGAATAAACCTTTGTGTGCCTTTGAATAGAGCAGTCTAATCCAGTAGAGATCAGAGTGCGCAGCGGATGCTGATAGGAAGCTTCCCATTGAAGGCATTTGTCTGTTTGATTGATGCATGATGTATTGTAATGTCATCAATGGTTGACAAATTCGTTATATATATAAAAAAAAAATTAACTTCTTGATTGGACGTCGATAGTGAAAGATTATGTGGGTAGTAAGGTAATAAATGTGAATCACCTAAAAGCAAATATATGAATTTGTTTGTTGAGCGCTTTAGAAATCTTGGTTCATACGTCTAATCAACGTTATCGATAAGTGTTACTAAACACTAGGACGAAATATGTCGATAATTTAGTTTGAAAAGAGAGAACAATATTTTTAGAAGAATACAATGTTTACAAGAAAAAAACAAAACAAACAGAGGAGAATCTAATCACGAAGGGAGGTACTTTTAATCTTATCAAAGGAACGGCTTAATTTTTTTTTGTTTTATCCACGACTTTCTGTAATTCTATTTATAATGAATTGGTCTTTACTCTGCAAATAGTAAAATTTGCAGATCGATCGAATTATCTGTATGCTGCACCAATATCGGTACTTTTCCATTCGCAATTGAATTTAGGTATAATTGATCTATTGTGTCGGCAAGCATCGACGATTACAAGAAATCAAAATCTTACTACATGGTTGTTGAATGAGAGTGAAAGCTTGGTACAACAATACTACGAATTAAAGGTACCCATTTAAATAGTTTGATACAGCTTATTCCATACCGAATGAAAACTGTCAATAAACCTTTTCAATTATAATTTTGAGGCAAAAATATAGTTTTTATAAATATAAGCATATAATATACAATAAAAATACTCATCAATCAAATTACAATATATAAAAGAAGGTTAGCAGAAAAAATACTGAAATTTTTATGTTTTTAGTTGTTTGAATTGTATAATTGGCTAGTTGATAAAGAATTGAGTGGTATTAACCTGGAATGCTCATGGGTTTTTGAGACACTGTCTATAAAACCCTGTACATAATATAATTTTTGTTTTAACATTCTAATTTTTAATTTAAATTCTGTATGCGTAGTAGTTGGAAATGGGAACTTAAGTTGTTTATGGTATAAACAGCCAGCTTTAAAACCCATTTTCGTA
The DNA here is from genome assembly GCA_030765085.1 of Allium cepa. Lineage (NCBI taxonomy): Eukaryota > Viridiplantae > Streptophyta > Magnoliopsida > Asparagales > Amaryllidaceae > Allium > Allium cepa. The sequence continues at coordinate 70,600,789 of CM060935.1, forward strand.
CATGTTTGGTCGGCGAGCAAAAATGTGGGCTGCAGTAAGTGTAAGCTGATAAACGTTGAGAATAAAGTGTTAATTTTTGACTTAATCATGGATTTTAAGTTATTGAATTTAATCCACCATGAATCTTGACTTATAATGGTGAATTTTCTAGAATATTATACATGTATATTACTGTCAGGAACTGAACTGGAACATTTGTTGTATAACATGTATGCAAACTTGTATTCGCATATGACTATTGCTGGAACTGTAAATAAGAATTATTAAACTAATGGGAAGTATCAAAAAGATAAAATTATTCCTATTACAACCTTCATAAAAAAAATCACACAACTGTCTGCATGAGCTAAGAAATTCATTAGTGATATTTTATAAAACAAACAATGCATTGAAATCTGCCATGTTGATGAACATTGAAAACCGATGGAAATAAGGCGTATCATACGTACATACTAGCTATCTTCCTGTCATAGGAAAACCTATCCAGTTTATAATTTAATAAACAATAATGTTACCATAGCTACTGGTGCATGCTAGCTCCAGTCCACAGCGGTTCAGTGGGCTGGCAGCCAGCCCAAAGTATGTATGTGTGTGTGTCTATATATATATATATATATATATATATATATATATATATATATAATATATATAATATATTATTTTAATAAAAAAATTTGGCTTTTCTACTCTTGATATCATTAGTAGTGGGTGCATGACTGCATGTATGGCCATATAATCCAGTTTTGCAAGATCAGTTTTTTGCAATGTTAATGTTAATAAGTTAGATATTTCTTATAAGCTGCATTCTTCATTTCAGGGCATAACCAAAAATGGTTTGCGCAGTTCTTAAAGAAGCCACGAAGCAAGCATACGTGGCTTATTTACTTCTTGATGGCTGGTTTGAACTGATCTCGTGGCTAGTGAACTGAATAAAAATTTATGAGTATTATGATGTAGACTTCACTGTTATAAACTAGCAAAGTTTTCGCCGTTATAAACTAGCAAAGTTTTCGCCGTTATAAAACAAGCAATGAAATCTACAATAGGTTATAAATATATAACGGTAAAGTCTTCGTCGTTGTATGTCTTTGTCGCTGTAAATTTGTAACGGCGAACTCTTCGCCGTTATAAACCCAATGAATTATTTTTCTCTTGGTCTGTTGTTAATTTTTATCTTATCCGGTTGCGAAGCTCGTTAGGTCAGTTTAAAAGTATGAGAGAGTGAATTTAAGAAGGCACATTGTTGGTAACGGTCTTAGCGCCATTTTTAATCATTTATCAATTGGGATATGCAAATGCTAGGTGCTTCTGGACATTCATTAGTTAGTCGCATGCCATTTGTTGATAAACTAAAGCAAGCATGTAAATCAGATATTTGAAATATATCATATTTTTTTAATGGCCGCCAGCGACAATATATGTCATTTTCACATTTTCTATTTATGTTGCTGCTAGGATGCAATCATCCTAATTTGTTTATAATAAAAAAGTGTCTTATTCATATGGCATCTTACTTTGTTTATAATTTTTTTTTTAAAAAAAAAAATAGTGTCTTATTCATTTGGCATGTCAAAGATTTCTTCACCACCCACATGCTTTTATATTTTAAGTGAAATTGTGATTTTGGACATGTTATTCACCTGAAGCGTGCATGATGTCGTCTGTCATCTTAATTAATTAAACATCAATAAGTTTCTATCTGCCAAATGAAAGATTGAAACATGATGTACAAGTAATAGGCTTCTATTAACTTAAGACTAATCTACTGTACAACGAATATGTCAAAATAATTCTGAGTGACATATTTGGATGATAATGGCAAAGAATGAATGGATTTTGTTACTTTTTACATGGCTGGCATAAATTTTTAATCACACGCTTCATTGCTAATTTATAGATATTGAGAACGGTAGCAAGTAATGTATTTGGATGGATTTGAATATGCATACAGAAGGGTTTTAGTCCTTACCATAATGATTATGAGTTGTGATATTGTAATCCAATTTTGTCGATTCTTCCTTCTTAGGTAGGCATTTGCATAAGTAACAATTTTTCCATTTATCATTTTTCAAAATTTTAACCTTTGCTAGTGCAAAAATCTAAACCGAAATTGAATTAACTTGTTGTTCCTCTTTACAGCGCTGAATTGTTTTAATGATAACTTTCAAATATTTTATCCGATTTCAATGTTTTTGTCTATTCCGGAAAGCTAAGAATATAAACTACAACTTTTATTTTAAGTGTTTCACAAAATTTTAACGTTTATTAGGCTAAAAATGCAAAGTTACTGAGTGGGGGAGGGGGTGAAGGAGTTAGTTGAAGTGAATGAAAAAAGGTGCAAACAGTATATGGGGCAGAAGTACACGTATTCAGTATTAAAATTTGGTAGTAATAATGGTGGAAGGGGTGAAGTTGATGTGGAGTTGGGGAGCTGTGGGATGGACGGACAGTAAGTGGAAGACAGCGCTAAAACGTGTTCAAAGGAATAAGCAATATGTTGTGAAGTTGTAAAAAAAAAGACATAAAGTAAAAGGTGGTAAGGAAATATTAGTTTGAAAATTTACCTTTTTCATTGTGCTTGATGCGGGGAGGATTGAGGGTGTGCAAATATTTGGATGGGGAAGAGGTTATATGTGGGTTAGGCTATAAGTGAATGTAGAGGAAAAGTGAACACATAAGAGAGTAGGGAAGGTAGAGGAGTAAATGAGGGAGATATATGTGGCAGGAGGTTGTACTGTTTTGGAGGGGAGAGGAATGCGTAAAATTGTTTGTTGGTAGCAGAACAGTTAAGTGTGGAGTAAGTGGAAAAAGTAGTATTAGTTGAACGTAGTAAGTGATGCGGTTGCTTTGCAAGTGTTAAAATTACACGGTCCACCTATCCGTGCGTGTAAAGTTTGATGACATAATTTTAATGCACTGTCCCTTTTTTAGTATCTAGAAGTACAGTGAGATAAGACAGATGACATATATGTGCAGTTGAAGCTTGTGACCTCGGTTTTAAGGTGTTTTTTTTATTAAGGAAGGGTACTTAATTGGTAACGTGTGCAGTAAGCAGTGTAAAATATAGAGGATAGCTGTATTCACAGCATGGCATAGCAGTTGTTGCATGGGACAGCGTGAAGTGGGGAGATGGGCATTGCGTATTACAGTTGTGTAGTATTAGGTTGTACGTATGGAAGTATGGGAAATAATAGGCATTGTGCACTACAGTTTTCTACTATTAGCATGTACCACCAACTGTACTGCACGTAAGCAAGAAAACAAATGCAGTAAATTGTGCACAAATAATGTACGCAGCCGTAATTCCTTTTTGTTGCTGAAATGTCGTGAGTTGTTTACAACTCACAAAAATTGTTTACGTTTATAGTCAGAGGAGGGGTTAACAACCGGTAAAACTTGTTTATGGTTATGATTAGGGGAGTTGTTAACAATCGGTAAAACATGTTTTCAGTGACAATTAGGGGAGTTGGCAACCATGTGTGTTGAGTGATAGTATGCGTGACAGATAGTGATGAGGAAGTGTGTTAAAGGGTAGCAGGAGTTAATATTTGAGTAAATAACAGTGTGAACTAATTGACAGAACAAATTAGATAATGTAGCATCTGATAGACGTATGAAAAATATATGTAAAAGGTGTGAATGTAAAGTACTGCATTGAGGTTGAAGTTGATACAACTGACATACTTTGCAAGTCTACTGAACTGCTGAAAACTCTATTTCATCAGACTCAAAAGTGGAACATAAAAGCTCTATTTCATCAGACTCAAAAGTGGAACATAAAAGCATGGTGTACAGTTAGAACGGAAGGATCTATTTATCCGACGTTACCACCTATTTTGTTGGGTAGCATACGGGCGTTTCAGGTGAAGATGTGGAAAGAGGATTAATAACCGAAAGAAGCATTATGTTGTGCTGAAGATTGTCGCGGACAGTATACAGGTCAATGTCAAAACGCCACTGTGCTCCATAAGTTGCAGGATGACAACAAATGTCGTGCGCAGTCATGCCCAGTTTTTCCATTTCCTTCTCAATGCAAATAGTGTTCGTCTTATGTACCTGTATGTTATGAATCATATAGCGGAGTTGAAGTGAATAATAGAACAGTGATAAATGGATTAAGGCAATAACAGTTCAATGTGGCTGTTCTTAACTGAGCCTCATTTTTATTTATAGTAGGTTCAGTGTGAAGTATTCAGTGTCAGGTCGAAAGTAATATGCATGAAGCAGGGGAGGATATACTTTATTGTTGTGTGTTATGTCAGTGTGCAGTATTCAGTGTCAGGTCAAAACTAATATGCATTGCAGTGTCAGGTCAGTGTGCAGAATTCAGTATCCAGTGCAGTGTTAGGTCGAAAGTAATATGCATGAGGTCAGTGTGCAGCATTGAGTCTCGGGTCGAAAATAAGTGTGTGAAAGGAACAAAGTTTATTGTTCTGATGAAATTAATAAGCTGCTAACCTCAGAAGTGGAATAAGGCTTGCTTTTAATGTGTCAACCTGTTGGATAAATTGTTAGTGAAGTAGTATAAGTAAGCTATCCATATAGTGGTTGAAGTCATGGTAGTTAAGTGGATGCATACCGTGATATTTGCAGTGGATTGAAAGCAAATGTTTATATCTTTGTGTTGTTCCCTTGCAGAGGGGTAAGTAAATCATGCCTGATGAGGAAATAAATCACAGAATATTGTGTTAGAAGAACAATTTGTGTAATGTGTAAAATTTGCAATCGTACGGTTTGAGCACTTACAGTTTCTGTAATTCTGTTAGATTGAGAACAGTGGTTGAAGTTGGGTTGTGGAAAGCAGCGTCGGTGGAGTACGATAGTTGCGTGAACTATTCGTACTTAGTCCCGTTGATATATTGAGTTCAGTAGGTAGGCATCTCGCTCGAGTTAACAGCATGAACTCAAATTGTAGGTTGCAAGTAAATCGATAGGAGTTTGTTATGCAGGAAAGAGAGAAGGAAATTTGGTAATATGCAGAGAAGCAGAGAAGTATAACAGGTGGAAAGGCATATGTTAAATGTAATGTCAGAGAACAGTATTTGTACATAAAACAAATGGACTCCGTCGGTGTGATGAGAAGAACGAAATGCAGTTTTATTATAATGTTTGCTTATTTTAATAATTTGCAATGCAAATCCATGGTAAAGACAGAAGGCTATGCGTTGGAAGAAAAATGAAATGGAATGTAAGTTAGAACATAGTAAGTGCAGAAGTGGGTTAGAAAGAGGTGGGGAGGGTGAAGGAAGTAGCGTGTGGGCGGGTGGTTGAAAAGTGGGATTGGTATGTTGTGTTTATGGGACATGCATAATTTGAGAGCATGCATGCAAAACATCATGGTAAACAACATTTCGAGTGTGTGTTGCGGTACGACGACGAAGTTCTGCGTTTGCAACCAAATTTTTTGTTGTCCTGCTTGAAGTCCCACGGGATAAAGCGGCGTAAAGTTGGCCGTGACTGAAAACATGGTTGGGAAGGTAAATCCCAACATGAGGAATGGTTTGTCCCTGTGATTTGTTTTTTGTTAATGCGAAGGCAAGCCGCACGGGGAATTGTTTACGGATAAGGTTGAATGGTAGCGTTATGTTTTCAGAAGGCTTTAACGGTATACGTGGAATGAATACTCTTGTACCCTGGAACTGATCGAAAGAAATTTCAGCGTCTATAAGGTTTTGATGAAAGACACGACAGATTAGTCTCCTCCCATTACATAGCCCAATTCGTGGATCAATGTTCCGTAGTAGCATTATCGGACATCCTTCCTTAAGAGTCAGCTTATGAGGTGGCATACCACCTGGGCTAAGCGAGTTCAAGAACTCAGTTTGATATAAGTTTGATGGGTCATCTTCTATTTTGTCAAAAGAGTAGTAAATGTGATGGTCGCCGGGAAATTGGTTTATTATGATGTTATTAATTTCATCCGCAGTTTCATTTGTTGGTGATAATATCGCTCTATTTAGCATGTAGTTTGTATTGTTAAAATTATCATCTAATGCGGGGAAGATTTCGTTGGTCAAACGGTGTAACGAACGTGGACCGTCCCATCGTATCACAATATGCGATGGTAGTTTGATCATGTCGTCGTGTACGGTGGGTTCAGTTCCATTTCCAACCCGCAAAACAAAGTCAGCGTACGGTTGTTCAGCTCGTGCCCTCATATTTTTTGTAAGGTGAAATACTTTAACATTTGACCACAAATATGACCGAACTATACATGCGTCAGATGTTTGAGCTCTAGTACCGCCTGGAACAACCGGTAAAACTTGACGAAAATCACCGCCTAATAAAACAATTTTTCCTCCAAATGGAACATCGGCATTGGTCAAGTCTCGTAATGTTCTGTCTAAAGCTTCGAACGTGTGACGATGAGCCATGGTGGCTTCGTCCCATAGTAGAACGGTTGCCGCGGATAGAAGTTTCGCGGTATCAGATTGTTTGGTAATATAACATGTGGACGCAGAATTTAAGTTAATAGGAATTTTAAATCTTGAGTGTGCTGTTCTACCACCGGGCAACGCAATAGAAGCTATTCCAGAAGTAGCGGTTGCAATTGCGATAAGACCTCGGTTTCGTAGTTGAGCTAAAATTGCTTTGTATAGAAAAGTTTTTCCTGTCCCTCCAGGCCCGTCGATGAAATAGATGGAGCTGGTTTTCGAATCTACGGTTAACATGATCGCGGCAAAAGCTTCCTTTTGTTCAGTGGTTAACTTATTTATTGCTTGTAAATCGGATAATGGTATTTGTATTTAACTGTTCTTCCAAAAGAAGTGTTGAATTGTTGTATTCGTCGGTTGAATATACGCAATTATGTGGAAAATCATAATCAAATATGGTTCTATTATACTGTTTCAGAAGGTTGTTAAGATCAAAAAGACATCGACCGACTAAATATGTAGCAGATAGCGAGGCAGAAGAAGTGGATAGGTAATCTTCAGTTAGAGAAGGCCAAAATTCATCCCATAGGTCACGGACACCGCAGGGTTCGCAGTAGACTAAAATGGTAACAAATAATCGTCGTAAAGCAAGAGGCATATGGGTGTTCGAAGCATCAGTTAAACAATCCTTAATACTGTTATCATTTTCGAGCAATCCTCGGTGTTTGGCCGATTCTTTGAATGTACTATAAACAATGTCGTTCACAGTGCGTAAGTGTGTAAAAGAAAGTGGTCCTGGAATATGATTGAGTAATAATCGTAAGTAGTAGCGGTCACCTTCGGTAGGAGGTATGGTGTATAGCCGACCAATTACTTTACGGTGTATTTATCGACGAACCCATTGTTTATGTTCACTGTTCCACCAATAGTTTTCTGGGAATTCGTGGTAAAGGTAGTGGCGTGCGTCCTCGTCTATTAAATTTTGGGAAAAAAATTCAGTGAGCATAGTTTTTGTTCTGTGTTCATCAGTGACAATAGATTGTAAGCTTTCGTCTGTGTTAAATTGAATATGTTGGTTGTTAGGCAGATGTATTTGTAGTCCTATTACTGACGGAGACATGCTACTAAGTTGGAACTTAAATATCCACCATAGGGACTCCGGTGCACAGACCCATCTGGCATTAACGAATTGAGAAATTTCATCAGTGGTGGATGATGAAGAAGACACGCTTACGGATACGCGATCTGATCCTTTATAAACGTACTTGTATAGATATTTAACTGATTTAATACTGGAACAAATTTCGACGTTTATATGACAGTCATATTTTAGAAGCAAATAAGGGTTATAAGGAACGACCCAACGATTGTCAACTGCACTATTATTTGTTTGACCTTGTACTCCTATGTCACGACGTCTATAGATGGGATACGAATCAGATCCTTGTAAGGTTGATGGGGCGAAGGGTTTAGGATGTGACGACCGCCCATGACTCCTGCACTTAAACAAGGAGATAGTGCGCTGAAAGGCGTGCCCGACAACCATGGACGATCATCAAGGTAAGGTAAACATAGAAACTCTATCGTATTACTCACAGCGCAGGGATAAAATACAATAGAGAAATATATATATATATATATATATATATATATATAGTGAAGCTTCACAAAATAGAATCTCATTAATACACTACAAACAATTTGATACAAACATCTGAATAGTCAATACATCAAGCCTCACTACATAACACTCAGAGAATCATACAAACAGCGGAACATGCAGTACATATAGAAGAAAAATAATATGTAAAAGCCTCCAGCTCGTCTTTGTCATCAGCATCGTTGGTCACTAAGAACAGCACCTGTCACCTGCTACCTAGTCTGCCCATCCCAAAATGGATGAACAACCCAAGGTAATAAGAGTTGAACATAAAACCTTGAGTCAGATAAAAGTCCTAGTGAGCAGTAAATCAACTATCAAACATACCAAAAGAGCATAAAGGGTAAAAAGGAATAGGAACCCAACCATCCCACTCCACCTCTTTCTACAGTGATAGCCCCCAGACACACTAAGCAGAAACAAACATAGCAAAGTAGACAATTAAAGTAAAGCAATTATCACTCGAGTCAAGGTCGATGTCTTCCAAGTACAAACCCCCAAAGCCTAAACCAAGATCAGATAAGCACCCACAAAACATCGCTCTTGAGACCAAGTGACGATACAACCAAACATCCAAACATCCATGACTCTGGCTATCACTGTTATCATTGCCTCGACATCACCATTAATTGAATGACCGGCTCATTCTTTCATCCGTCCGTCAAGGGCTAATGGTAACCCCGGTTTTAGACATAACTCCGCACGTCATCGTGACCCGTGCCTAGGACTATCGAATCTGCCCATAGTACTAGATCATTAACTATTAGTCTTGGGACTATCGAATTTGCCCAGCATACTCTTGCTTTGAGCATGCTAGAACCTTCAACAACGATGAGATCTCAGCCTTCTAGTCATCCTCCTCGACGACTATTTCCATACTAGCTCAACCGCCTCTCAAGCCAACCATTATCCACAAACTCGAACCATATCACCGAGTTATCAACATGCTTGGGATGATCCCGTCTGGATTAAACCAAGGCTCATATCATGCTTTGCTTCATCGCATCATAGCAAAGTCCCATCTCAACATCATGATCAAATCTATCTGTATTAGCTTTATCATCCGCTTCATATTCCACGAGCAGCTTTCCTTATTCAAGAGCCTTTCCACTTAGCTTTTGAATCATCTTCGACCAACTTGTCCAAATTCAAATCATCAATCAACTAATTTCTAACAATCAATCAAATCAATCATTGATCCAAGTAATCAATCATTCAAACAAGATCTAAATAAACAGTTATAACAAAAATGGCAATTTCGTAAATAAAGAGTCCAAATCTAACAAGCATGAATTCTAAGTAATATCTTGATGAATGAACTAGCATAGGTTAACATGTAGTAAAATGGATATCAAAACTTTATGAACGATGGATGTACATGCAGACTTAAGAAAAATGCATGAAATCACTATCTTTAACACACAAACAAGCCACCGATCCAATATACTCCTTTGGGTCCGTGTGAGAGATAACCACCACTCACCGAATCACCTAAACACCTCAAAAGCAACTAACTTCAGATCTAGATAGCAAAGGATCTAGCTCGATCCGCCAAAACTCCGCTTCAAACGATGAAATCTCTCTTCAATGGATGGAGATCTTCAATCTAAGCTCTTGGATCTTCGATTTAGATGGATGGAAGCACAAGATTAAAGTGGAGAAAAGAAGTGAAGAAGTGTTGTAGTCGAGCCCTCAAAATAGCAGCACTTCGTCGCTTCAAAATCCGGATCCCAAAAAGTGAGATAGGCACTTCTATTTATAGGCCAAACCCTTAAGTCGTTCGCCCCCCCTAAGTCGGTCACGACTTAACAAGGCCCCACGACTTACGACTCATCAACCCCACGGCCTACCGACTCAAGCCATCATGCGACTCACGACTTAACAACATTGTCGACCCAACGACCTATGACCTAACCATGAAGCCGACCCAACGACTCAAGCCTATGCGCGACCTAAAACATGCACGACCTAACTCCTTAGGCCTTCACGCGACCTACGACTTAACACATGCGCGACCTAACACATACGCACGTTCCTACCTAAGCCCTAAGTCGTTTGGACGACTCAACAACTCAACACAGGAGACGACTCAACACAGGAGACGACTAAACGAATCACGACCTAAACTAAACCCAACCGCTAACTCTCTTAAGTCGCCGATTCTCTTAAGCCGTTCAACCGACCTATCTACTACCCGACCTAAGCTATCACCCTTAAGTCGCTCGAACGACTTACCCTCCTTAGGTCGTTAATTCCTGAGTCGCTCACCTATGCCGCTACTATCCTTAAACCGTTATCCCTTAAGTTGCTCACTTCCCTTAGGTCGCTCCAATCCCCTAAGTCGCTCCACCGACCTAAGCCACTGCACGACCTAAACCCTGGACGACTTAACTCTGGACGACTTAAGCTCCGAACGACTTAAATTCTGAACGACTTAACAACACTAACAACCTAATGACAACAGTTCTACGATCTTTCGATACGTAAAATACGGGTCGTTACATTCTCACCCCCTTAGGAATTTCGCCCCCGAAATTCCAAACAAACAAGAGCAACCAAAACTATTTTGCATGCCTACCATCCATAGCTATCAACAAACCATGCATCCAATTACTAGCCTAGCATGCAGAATTCTAAGACTAGAACAAGTTACAATTTCATGAGATGCCACGACACCTTAGGGCCATACCTCGAAGAGTTCAGGATGAGCTGCCTTCATCCTCTCTTCCTCCTCCCATGTACAGTCGTTAACATTATCACTCCATTGTACCTTGAGCAACCTGACTACCTTCCTCCTAAGTTGTTTCGTGTCAGTTCCCACGGCACGAAGCGGCTTACGAGGTCTCTCAACGACTGAATCAACTTCTAAATCTTCACATCTATCAGCAGAAACCACTGTATTTGGGTCGTGCACATACTTCCGTAGATACGATACACGAAAAACATTGTGCACACCCGACATCTTTTCTGGTAATTCCAATTTATAAGCGAGCTTTCCAATTCGCTCGATGATCGGGAATGGTCCAACAAATCTCGGAGTCAATTTTCCTTTCTTCCCGAGTCGAATAACATTCTTTAATGGAGAAATCTTCACAAAATCCATATCACCTACGTCGAATTCCAAATCCTTACGACGCTTATCGGCATAACTTTTCTGACGGTCCTGGGCTGCCTTCATTCGTTGCCGAATGATCTCTATGCAATCCGTAGTCTGTCGAATCATTTCTGGCCCAAGTATCAACTTTTCTCCTGTTTCCAACCAACATGTCAGAGAGTTACACGGTCTTCTATACAATGCTTCATACGGCGCCATACCAATGCTGCACTGGTAACTGTTATTATATGAAAATTCCACCAAATGGAGATGATCTTCCCATGATCCTCCGAAGTCCAAAACACATGCTCTGAGGAGATCTTCCAAAACTCTGTTGACTCTCTCGGTCTGACCATCTGTTTGGGGGTGATAAGCTGTACTCAAACACAACTCGGTTCCCAAACTTCCTAGAAGCTCTTCCAAAATCCACTAGTGAACAATGGGTCTCGATCGCTCACTATACTCTTCGGAATACCATGGAATCGAACTATCCACTTAACATACAACTCAGCCAATTTCGATGCAGTCCTACTTGATCGAACAAGAATGAATCTTGCACTCTTAGTCATCGATCTACGATGACCCAAATCCCTTCATTTCCTGCTCTGGTTCTAGGTAGCCCATCGATAAAATCCATCGATATATGCTCCCACTTCCATGTAGGAACTTCTAATGGCTGAAGCAATCCACTGGGCTTCTTCTGCTTGGCTTTTACCAACTGGCAGTTCATACATTTGGAAATAAAATTTCCCACATCCTTCTTCATACCTTCCCGGTAATAGGTTCTCTTCATCTCCCGGTACATCTTATTTCCACCTGGATGAATTGTCAACTTCGAGTGATGACTCTCCTTCAGAACTTCATTTCTCAATTCATCTATATCGGGAACAACCAGTCGTCCTTGTTTCCGAAGCCAACCCTCTCGATCGATTTCGAATCCTTTATCCTTTTCTGGGTCCAATCCAGATTCCGAATCACGGATAATCTTGACAAGCTTATCGTCTCGCTTTTGGCTCTTGCCAATTCTTTCCACCAGAGTAGGTCTTATTGATAAGTTTGCCAACATCTCAGGTTCCAATTCACATCTGGGCCTGAAATTAAATCCAGCCAAATACTCAAGACTCCTTCATTCTGAAAACATGGCTCCCAACCCTGCATGTCTTCGACTTAACGCATCTGCCACTGCGTTACCTTTTCCCGGAGTATAGGCTATACCAAAATCATATGATGCTAAAAACTCTAGCCATCGTTGCTGTCGAAGATTCAAATCCTTTTGGAAGAAAAGATACTTCAATGATTTATGATCTGTAAACAACTCGAATCGAACTCCCAAAAGATAATGTCTCCACATCTTCAGAGCAAATACAATTGCCGCTAACTCCAAATCATGAGTCGGATAATTCTTTTCATGCGGCTTCAGTTGTCGACTTGCATACGCAATAACTTTATCCTTCTGCATTAGCACTGATCCAAGTCCAGTACCACATGCATCGGTGTAAACCACCATCTCATCATTTCCACTTGGAATAGTCAAAACAGGAGCACTTGTCAGTCGCTCTTTCAGGATTCCGAAAGCTTGTTCACACTTAGTATCCCATCTGAATACTTGGTTCTTTTTCGTCAATCCTGTTAATGGTGCATCTATCTTGGAAAAGTCTTTGATAAATCGACGATAGTATCCTGCTAATCCAAGAAAACTTCTCACATCAGATGCATTCTTAGGTCTAACCCAATCCTGGATTGCTGCCACCTTGGCGGGATCAACCGCTATTCCATTTCCAGAGATAATATGGCCTAAGAACCTCACTTCACTCTTCCAGAAGTGACACTTCGAAAACTTAGCCCTCAGTTGTTGTTTTCGCAAGATTTCCAAAACAATACGCAAGTGCATCTTGTGCTCTTCTTCAGTTCTGGAATAAATCAGAATATCATCCACGAACACAAGTACGAACTTGTTCAACTGATCTCTGAACACTCTATTCATAAGATCCACAAAATATGCTGGTGCATTGGTCAATCCAAACGGCATTACCATCCACTCATAGAAACCGGATGGTGTCCTAAAAGCAGTCTTCGACACACTATCCTTTGCCACTCTCAATTGATGAAATCCCGTTGCCAAATCCATCTGAGAAAACACCTTAGCTTCGTGAAGCTGATCAAACAAGTCATCTATTCTCGGCAATGGATACTTGTTCTTCTTAGTCACTTTATTCAGCTCACGATAATCCACACACAACCTCAATGATCCATCCGCTTTGGTTGCAAACACAACTGGTGCACCCCATTCGGACACACTACGCCGAATGAATCCTTTCTGTAAAAGGTCATCAACTTGCACCTTCAACTCTTGCTGTTCCCTAGGCGCCATTCGCCTAAGAGGCATCACAACAAGTCTGGCTCTCTCAACTAGATCGATACGAAACTTGATCTCTCTATGCGGCGGTAACCCTTTGACCTCGTCAAAGACATCCTCAAATCCATTCACAATAGGCACCGATGACAGTCCATCCCGTGGAACAACTAGCGAATACATGAAGCTCATGAAGACGCCTTCTTCATGCTTACATCGTATCACAACCCTTCGCCCCTCCACATTCTCGACTGTCACCTCCAGCCTCCTACAATCAACCCTTGCCGTATACTTCCTAAGCCAGTCCATACCCAAAATAATTCCGAACCCCGCAAAGTTTAGAACAAAACAATCACAAACAAAAAAGCAATCATGACTCGATACAACCAGACCACGGCATACCATACACAAACAAGACGAACCCCCAACTGGATTAGTCACAACCAATGGTCTATCAATAATATCCGGTTCCAAACCCAACCGGCCTACAAGTTCACTACAAACAAAAGAGTGCGACACCCCAGTATCAAATTACAATCTAACTGGAACACCACAAATGGAAAGGGTACCTTGAACCACCACACTCTTTCCTTTCTCTTCGGCAGTAGGAGCTTTCGAAGACGATGGCACAGCCCCCAAAGCATAAGCTTGCACAATCTGTTTGTCCTTCCTCGGTTCCGGACAATTCCTCCTGATATGCCCCAGCTTGGCACAGTTGTGGCACTTCACCGGCACTCTCGGATTCTTACAATCTCTGGAGAGATGACCCTTCTGCTGACAGTTGTAGTAGGTCACTTCACCCTTCGGCTTTTTCTGGCCATCCTTACCCTTCTGCTGCTGCTGCTTTCTCTTCTTGTTCCCACCTTGCTGTGGTTTAGATTCCTCCTTGGTCACAGCAACAACAGATCCTTCCTTAGGAAACAGATTCTCGTGCCTGAGAGCTTTCTCCACAAGCTTCTCAAACGGATCGTCCAAATGATCCACCAACTGTCTCCCAAGATAAGTGTCCAAACCTGTCACAAACTTCTTATTCTTCTGATAAGGAGATTCAATATACGACCGAGCATACTTGGACAAGGCTTCAAACTCAGAAACATACTCAAGAAATGGTCTTCCACCTTGCTTGAGCTCTACAAACCTCTTAAACAGAACAGATTTATGAGCTGTAGAAATGAACTTAGCTTCAAATGTAGCTTGGAATTGCACCCAAGTGATCTCTTCCTCTGGAGTATCAATGGTGATAGAGTTCCACCAATCAGAAGCTCTCCCTTGAAGCTGTCTTGATGCAAGCTTTCTCTTAGTTGCATCCTCAATTCCCAAATCACCAAAGATCCTTCTACAAGCATCTATCCACCTCTGAACTTCAATGGTTGACTCTGTCCCCAAGAAAACCTTTCCTCCAAGAGCAGTATAGTCTTTGCACAACTTAGCAAAATCAACTTGTTTTGGAGTTTGAACTTGAACTCCAACATCTACCGTTGGCCCTGGAGCTGGCATCCTTCTCATGATCGAAGTCATCATGGCCTCGAACATAGAAGCATAATCAGCAGCGCCCTCAACAGTACGGTCTTCCCTAGCAGCTGGTCTCCCCCTTCGACTCATTCCTAATATCTATAAGAAAATGATTAATATACCCTGAGAAACAACTGCATAAGGAGTTCAAATCCTTCTAAGCTACTATATTATATATAGTAATCATCCATCAAAATACAATTACGTCTCTCATACGTAGTTACGTCAGCGAGCATTGGCTAAAATCGATTAACCAAAGCTCTGATACCAAATGTGACGACCGCCCATGACTCTTGCACTTAAACAAGGAGATAATGCGCTGAAAGGCGTGCCCGGCAGCCATGGACGATCATTAAGGTAAGGTAAACATAGAAACTCTATCGTATTACTCACAGCGCAGGGATAAAATACAATAGAGAAATATATATATATAGTGAAGCTTCACAAAATAGAATCTCATCAATACACTACAAACAATTTGATACAAACATCTGAATAGTCAATACATCAAGCCTCACTACATAACACTCAGAGAATCATACAAACAGCGGAACATTCAGTACATATAGAAGAAAAATAATATGCAAAAGCCTCCAGCTCGTCTTTGTCATCAGCATCGTTGGTCACTAAAAATAGCACCTGTCACCTGCTACCTAGTCTGCCCATCCCAAAATGGATGAACAACCCAAGGTAATAAGAGTTGAACATAAAAGCTTGAGTCAGACAAAAGTCCTAGTGAGCAGTAAATCAACTATCAAACATACCAAAAGAGCATAAAGGGTAAAAAGGAATAGGAACCCAACTATCCCACTCCACCTCTTTCTGCAGTGATAGCCCCCAGACACACTAAGCAAAAACAAACATAGAAGCAGACAATTAAAGCAAAGCAATTATCACTCGAGTCAAGGTCGATGTCTTCCAAGTACAAACCCCCAAGGCCTAAACCAAGATCAGATAAGCACCCACAAAACATCGCTCTTGAGACCGAGTGACGATACAACCAAACATCCATGACTCTGGCTACCACTTTTATCATTGCCTCGATATCACCGTTAATTGAATGACTGGCTCATTCTTTCATCCGTCCGTCAAGGGCTAATGGTAACCCCGGTTCTAGACATAACTTCACACGTCATCGTGACCCGTGCCTAGGAATATCGAATCTGCCCAGAGTACTAGACCATTAACTATTAGTCTTGGGACTATCGAATCTGCCCAGCGTACTCTTGCTTTGAGTATGCTAGAACCTTCAACAACGATGAGATCTCAGCTTTCTAGTCATCCTCCTCGACGACTATTTCCATACTAGCTCAAGCGCCTCTCAAGCCAACCATTATCCACAAACTCGAACCATATCACCGAGTTATCAACATGCTTGGGATGATCCCGTCCGGATTAAACCAAGGCTATCTCATATCATGCTTTACTTCATCGCATCATAGCAAAGTCCCATCTCAACATCATGATCAAATCTATCCATATGAGCTTTATCATCTGGTTCATATGCCACGAGCAGCTTTCCTTATTCAAGAGCCTTTCCACTTAGCTTTTGAATCATCTTCAACCAACTTGTCCAAATTCAAATCATCAATCAACTAATTTCTAACAATCAATCAAATCAATCATTAATCCAAGTAATCAATCATTCAAACAAGATCTAAATAAACAGTTATAACAAAAATGGCAATTTCGTAAATAAAGAGTCCAAATCTAACAAGCATGAATTCTAAGTAATATCTTGATGAATGAACTAGCATAGGTTAACATGTAGTAAAATGGATATCAAAACTTTATGAACGATGGATCTACATGAAGACTTAAGAAAAATGCATGAAATCACTATTTTTAACACACAAACAAGCCACCGATCCAATATACTCCTTTGGGTCCGTGTGAGAGATAACCACCACTCACTGAATCACCTAAACACCTCAAAAGCAACTAACTTCAGATCTGGACAGCAAAGGATCTAGCTCGATCCACCAAAACTTCGCTTCAAACGATGAAATCTCTCTTTAATGGATGGAGATCTTCAATCTAAGCTCTTGGATCTTCGATTTGATCTTCGATTTAGATGGATGGAAGCACAAGATTAAAGTGGAGAAAAGAAGTGAAGAAGTTTTGTAGTCGAGCCCTCAAAATAGCAGCACTTCGTCGCTTCAAAATCCGGATCCCAAAAAGTGAGATAGGCACTTCTATTTATAGGCCAAACCCTTAAGTCGTTCGCCCCCCCTAAGTCGGTCACGACTTAACAAGGCCCCACGACTTACGACTCATCAACCCCACGGCCTACCGACTCAAGCCATCATGCGACTCACGACTTAACAACATTGCCGACCCAACGACCTACGACCTAACCATGAAGCCGACCCAACGACTCAAGCCTATGCGCGACCTAAAACATGCACGACCTAACTCCTTAGGCCTTCACGCGACCTACGACTTAACACATGCGCGACCTAACGCATACACACGTTCCTACCTAAGCCCTAAGTCGTTTGGACGACTCAACGACTCAACACAGGAGACGACTCAACGACTCAACACAGGAGACGACTCAACGACTCACGACCTAAACTAAACCCAGCCGCTAACTCTTTTAAGTCGCCGATTCTCTTAAGTCGTTCTACCGATCTATCTACTACCCGACCTAAGCTATCACCCTTAAGTCGCTCGAACGACTTACCCTCCTTAGGTCGTTAACTCCTGAGTCGCTCACCTATGCCGCTACTATCCTTAAACCGTTATCCCTTAAGTCGCTCACTTCCCTTAGGTCGCTCCAATCCCCTAAGTCGCTCCACCGACCTAAGCCACTGCACGACCTAAACCCTGGCGACTTAACTCTGGACGACTTAAGCTCCGAACGACTTAAATTCTGAACGACTTAACAACACTAACAACCTAATGAAAACAGTTCTACGATCTTTCGATACGTAAAATACGTGTCGTTACATAGGAAATCCCTTCTTATACATCCCATCGCGCATGCATACGGCAGTGGGTTGAAATTGCCGCACGGATGATGAATCATGTGTTTAATAACTAACGTGTACAAATCAGGTTCTAATTCCATGTTTGGAATTTCTGCCCTAACCATAGTATCGTAATAGTCCGCAGTATTTAGTTTATCGGTGTCAGCAAGAATAAGTAAGATATGAGCGTGCGGTAATCCCCTTTTCTGAAACTCTATAACATGAACATGTGCAATGACTCTACCTAGGACATGTTTATCAAATAAATCAACTTTAAGTTGTTCCAATTTTGCACGGAAAACTCGAGTTGTCAAATCAGGACGATCATATGGTTGTTGAAAGGGTAATAGGTGTTGTGTAATCTCAGTCCAATTAGGATTATAGGGTACAGTAATAAATAAGTCGGGTTTTCCATACCGTCGCACAATTTCCATTGCGTCCTGGTACCGTTGGTGCATGTCTCGTGGACTACCAATATGGGAGGATGGAAGTACTTTTCGAACCCCAACATTTGCTACAAAAAGAAGAGGTGTGTGAAAATTTGAACTATGCAATGTATATTGTCAAAAGGAAGAAATGGATGGGTTGGAAAGTACGAACCGGAAGTTGTCTCCCCACTGGCTAGAGCGTCTTGTAAACCCTGGTATAAGTCGGGTCGAATAGTACCTTGGTGGTCTCGAAGATAGTGGAGTCGCATAGTTTCAATTTTGACATAAGTATCAACCACAAACTGTTGGAGTAGGCGACCACCAAGTAGCAGAAGAGACAGCTCCGTAGGTCATACCTACGATGAGTACGAAGTGGTAAGAATGGGGGATATATGACAAAGGTAATGTATGTGACATATGCATACAGAAGTTGTATATTCCGTTGAACGTAGGGGATTGCAAACCTGTAATAGATGAGAGTGGTAGGCTCTGCAGCTGATATGGTTTTGTCCGGTATTGTGCATGTTCACATCCCATCCTTGTTCACCGTGTGGGAAGAGAAGTGGGTATTGTAGTGGGTCATAAAATCCTACTGTATCTGTAACTCGTTGCAGCGTTCCTGATCTTGTTTCAACTATAATTTCTCTGTCGTTTGAATTATTTGAGCAGTCGTCGCCTACAATGATACCCGCTACTTGTGATGCAGTAGGTAGTTGGTGAAAATGACGGTTAACTGTAAGCTCTTTTATTATCGGTCTGCAATCTTGTAAATCAGTGCGCTGCCCCAACTGGCGCAGCACATGTACATATGGGTTGTAAAAATCTAAGATTTGTTGCAACGTCTGTAAGATGTCTGCTCTTAATATGGTACTATCCTGTTGTCGATTGTCAACCTCATGATCAGTATCATAGATGTACATTTGGAGGTATCTAGGTCTACTACCCGGCAGAGGCAGAACACTTCCGATGTTGTGGTAGATGGAGCCTTGTGCACGGTAAGAGTATATTCCGCTCCGAGCGGAAGCCAAGTGCTGATCGATGTTAGCGCCCATAGAAGTGAATGCGAAAGCATTGTTGTAAGATCTAATGTTGGTTCGGAAATGTAAACCTCTTTCATTGTCTTCAGTGAATAAAGTTAAAAGTTCAGGAGGTGGTGGAGGATAGGAAGTGGTAAGTTTACCACTTGAGCAACAATTCGCACTTGTTTGACGGTGAAATAATTTTGCAGCACAGTGTCGGCACTAAGTTGGTTGAGGTAGAATATGGTGGAGGAACGGTTGCGAAGCAGTAAAATTTCAACCGCTGCTATAACGGGTTGGAAGGGCAGATTGGTGCAGAAGTTGTTGATGGGGATGAGATGTAGCAGTCGGTGCAGCAGAATTAGCATCGGCTGTTATGCGTGAAAAACATAAGTTTAGATTGAAGATATATGAAGGTTGAAAAAGAGTAGTAATTGTCGTGTAGTAACAGTGTAGGGAGACAAAGGAGGAAAAAATGTCACATGCTATGCTTGTGTGCATACTGGGAATTCATTTTGGTTATGCAAAAGCAGTAAAAGTTGAGAAATACAATTAGTACAAAAAGTAATTAACTTTGTTTCACAAAATGATGGCGTTTTTATTGGACATTACAAACAGACACAGTGTGAAACGTAATCAAAGGCGGTTCTTTCACATATGGTAAACATCAAATTTTAAAACCCTGCCGTATTGAAAAATCTTTGAATATCAGTGTATAAACTTAAAATTTCATATTATTATACGATTAACGAAATCAGTGTATGTATTAAAGTAGTAATATTGATAGTAAAGGTGGTACTGTGTAAATTGCTACCATCACCTAACGTTGACGACTGCAGAAATGTAATTTCCA
Organism: Allium cepa; assembly: GCA_030765085.1. Classification (NCBI taxonomy): domain Eukaryota; kingdom Viridiplantae; phylum Streptophyta; class Magnoliopsida; order Asparagales; family Amaryllidaceae; genus Allium; species Allium cepa. The sequence continues at coordinate 70,621,054 of CM060935.1, forward strand.
CCACAAATATTGATTCAGCCAAAGTACTTCTACGTTTATTTTGCAAAAAATAGGATCGTCATGTAATACATGACAATATTTTCTGTAGGGAGTAAGGAAAACGAATGGAAAATCTGACGTAAGGAGATATTGGTTTTAACATTGTATACATTTGGTTCAGACAAAGGAGTTATAGCTTCAGAAAGTGGTGTTAACAGTGGGAACACGTGTAGCTATGTATTTACAACTACATGCAGCAAAGTACTGGTAGATTGATATTAAAAATAAAAGTACTGTCCTGGTGTAAAATAAAGGATGGATGAAAGATGTTTTTTTATATAAATCCAGCAATAAAAACAGTAATAAATTGCAATGAAGAACAACACAGTAATCCAAAAGTTATTGAATTATACTTAACAGTTATAGAAATGTAATTTCCACCACAAATATTGATTCACCCAAGGTACGTGTTCGTGTATATTGGGAAAATTAGGAATGTCATGTAGTACATGACATTATTTTCTGTACACAGTAAGAAAAACGAATCGAAAATCAGATATAACGAAATATTGGTTTTAACATGGTATACTTTTGCGTCAGACAAAGGAGTTGTACGTTAAGAAAGTGGTGTCAACATTGGTAAGACATGTAGCAATGTATTTACAACCGCATGCAGCAAAGTACTTCTAGATTGATTTTAAAATTAAAAGTACTGTCTTGTTTTAAAATAAAGGTTGGATAAAAGATGTATTTTTTTGTATATAAATCCATAAATAAAAACAGTGGTAAATAGTAATAAAGAACACCAGTAACAAATAGTAATAAATAACAACAGACTATCTGTGTAAAAGTGGTTGGCTCCAGAAACGGTGTGTACATGTGTAGTGTACTTATGTAAATTGAAACATAGGTGTTAAAATGGTACACAGTAGTAATGGTGAAGGGAGGGGAAAAGTACCTGTCGACTGTTGCTGCTACCGGTTTTAAGTGACCGCCGTCCTTCTACTTGCGACGGCGGACTGTCTAGATTGTTGACGCCTTGCACGTTGAGTAACACGCCGTCTTTCCCTTTGTTGCTGATCCATAAAGTTACAGGAAAAAATGAGTTGTGTGGAAGAGATGTGTTAAGACAGTTGGGTAGTTGAACTGATGTGAGGAAAAAGTGTTTATTGAACCGTAAGCTAAGCAGAACGTAGTAGGGAGGGGGAAAAGTTGGGGGAGTGGATATTGGAAATTGCATGCTTATAGGGGTTGGTAGGGTAGATATTTTGCAACTGACTCATTAGTTCGTTGAAGATTTTGAAGTAGTCAGAGTTGAGCTAAGAAATTCATTAGTGATATTTTATAAAACAAACAATGCATTGAAATCTGTCATGTTGATGGACATTGAAAACCGATGGAAATAAGGCGTATCATACGTACATACTAGCTATCTTCCTGTCATAGGAAAACCTATCCAGTTTATAATTTAATAAACAATAATGTTACCATAGCTACTGGTGCATGCTAGCTCCAGTCCACAGCGGTTCAGTGGGCTGGCAGCCAGCCCAAAGTATGTGTGTGTATATAAAATTTTAATAAAAAAATTTGGTTTTCTACTCTTGATATCATTAGTAGTGGGTGCATGACTGCATATATGGCCATATAATCCAGTTTTGCAAGATCAGTTTTTTGCAATGTTAATAAGTTAGATATTTCTTATAAGCTGCATTCTTCATTTCAGGGCATAACCAAAAATGGTTTGCGCAGTTCTTAAAGAAGCCACGAAGCAAGCATATGTGGCTTATTTACTTCTTGATGGCTGGTTTGAACTGATCTCGTGGCTAGTGAACTGAATAAAAATTTATGAGTATAATGATGTAGACTTCACCGTTATAAACTAGCAAAGTTTTCGCCGTTATAAACTAGCAAAGTTTTCGCCGTTATAAAACAAGCAATGAGATCTACAATAGGTTATAAATATATAACGGTGAAGTCTTCGTCGTTGTATGTCTTCGTCGTTGTAAATTTGTAACGGCGAACTCTAGGTGCTTCTGGACATTCATTAGTTAGTTGCATGCCATTTGTTGATAAACTAAAGCAAGCATGTAAATCAGATATTTGAAATATATCATATATTTTTAATGGCCGCCAGCGACAATATATGTCATTTTCACATTTTCTATTTATGTTGCTGCTAGGATGCAATCATCCTAATTTGTTTATAATAAAAAAGTGTCTTATTCATATGGCATCTTACTTTGTTTATAATTTTTTTTTTTAAAAAAAAAAATAGTGTCTTATTCATTTGGCATGTCAAAGATTTCTTCACCACCCACATGCTTTTATATTTTAAGTGAAATTGTGATTTTGGACATGTTATTCACCTGAAGCGTGCATGATGTCGTCTGTCATCTTAATTAATTAAACATCAATAAGTTTCTATCTGCCAAATGAAAGATTGAAATATGATGTACAAGTAATAGGCTTCTATTAACTTAAGACTAATCTACTGTACAACGAATATGTCAAAATAATTCTGAGTGACATATTTGGATGATAATGGCAAAGAATGAATGGATTTTGTTACTTTTTACATGGCTGGCATAAATTTTTAATCATACGCTTCATTGCTAATTTATAGATATTGAGAACGGCAGCAAGTAATGTATTTGGATGGATTTGAATATGCATACAGAAGGGTTTTAGTCCTTACCATAATGATTATGAGTTGTGATATTGTAATCCAATTTTGTCAATTCTTCCTTCTTAGGTAGGCATTTGCATAAGTAACAATTTTTCCATTTATCATTTTTCAAAATTTTAACCTTTGCTAATGCAAAAATCTAAACCGAAATTGAATTAACTTGTTGTTCCTCTTTACATCGCTGAATTGTTTTAATGATAACTTTCATATATTTTATCCGATTTCAATGTTTTTGTCTATTCCGGAAAGCTAAGAATATAAACTAAATCTTTTATTTTAAGTGTTTCACAAAATTTTAACGTTTATTAGGCTAAAAATGCAAAGTTACTGAGTGGGTATGAGTTTAAAAATTCAAAATCTGCTATGGATATAGTCGTAAAATCATAGATAACTCGAGTTGTAATTTGTACTTTTACAATCCGAAAGATGTTTTGGAAGGTTAAAACACTATATAACAATTTACATTTAGAAACCATAACATGATTTAGTGATTTTACCATTTGAAAATTTGGCGGAAAATGGTTAAAAACGGAAATGTTAACACCTTTATTTGGTTAGTTGTTGAGTGTGTAGCTTTAAGTATCTTAATTTTAGTTTGAATAAACTGATAGTGTAGTAATAGTTAGACAAAGGACATTTCGTGTAGTACCTTTGGGAACATAATTTGGTTAATATAGAAGTAATTTCAATACCTAAGCTTCATTGTACCTTTCTGGTTTTCAAAATAGCAAGTAGAAACACAGTAGGAACAAAATTTAAGACCAAATATATAAAATTACGAATGGCACATGTAAAATACAAATTTAACATGCAAAATTTTCGCAATCATAAATTTTCTAGTGTTTTCTCACGTTGCTATTTGTTTAAATAATCAAACTTTATTTCAGATAGTGTTTTTCCCAAGTAAAAAAATCAACATAAAATATATTTTAGTTCTGATTCATTACTTCTGTACCACACTTCTGGAGAGCTTAGATTTGGTACTACAACAATTCTTTACCGCACAGATGTTGAGGAGTAGTATGATAACAAATTGAAAACCATCATACATGAATAATGGGTGCATTAAACGCAAAACACGTGGATCAAGTTTAAAGAACATGTGTGTGTCTATATATATATATAATAAAGAAACCAGATTCGTTGATAAAAGGAAAAAAAACATAAGTGAATAATTGGCCAAAATATCAGTATAATACAAGTCATTGCTACATCAGACTTCTAGCTTTACAACTGGTAACCACTTTTAACTGAAATGTAATAAATCATATCACTTCATGCCGTAAACAAAATGAAGAACCGTAAGCATCTGCACCCATTCACCACTTGGAGCTGTTCGAACTTCTAATAAAATGTAAGTCCACTCTTCACAGTGAATAGATAACTTTGACTTTCCCTTTCAAAACTTGAAATTACTATTAACGTCTCCTTCATTCCAGCACTTTGACTTTTCCTTTCAAAGCTTGAAATTACTATTAACCCCCTCCTTCATTCCAGCACTTGTTTAAAAGTTAGCTTCAATCTTGAGTTATGGTATGTAAATCATTAGTAAATTACGAGAATATGGACTTATCATCAGTTATCAAGATCTAATGCACTGAATGATTCTAAATGATATGAAGACATTTTGTGAGAAACCAACGAAAGTAGGTCGGATGGAAGGGGTATTGTTGGAATTTCATAAAGATAACGAGTAAATTAGTTCATAGAATTCTCTTTATTGGTAGTAAAGATCAGTGAATATTTACTATAATCCTCTATATGAAGCTAATATTTAAAGTTAGTTGAGATAGGTACCGAAGTTGCTTTTGGATTACTAGTTGGCGATGTTGCATGCTTTGCTCGCGTAAATGCGATGTGAACTTGCTTAAATGCTAATTAAAAGGTATATTTTTACGCGATATTGTTATATAATATGATATAATATTATTCCCCCGTGTTTCGAGATGCTTCGTGTTGGGATGCCTCTTCGGAGATGTATACCATGTAATTATATTGTGTTTTGATTTTCAAAATGCTCTATGTACAAAGGAGATTTTGTTGAAATTTTTAAAAAATCGGACATTTAAAAATTTTCACAATATTTTTATTGTCCATGAAAAGTAGTAAATCGTAAATTGAATCTATCTAAATTATCGTATACGGTAAGAGAATTGAATGAAGTGCCACATAGATGATTGGGTAGATTGGTTTGTTAGAAGATTGTAGAATACGAGAAAAGTCAGGGTATGAGTTGTTTGACGTCTCCCTATTAGGAATTGCGAGAGCACAATTTTGTTAAAGGGGAAAAGTCTGTAACAAGTATGCTTTCTACGTCGTTTAATAAATAAATTTAATTAAAATAAAAATTGTTTGATTCCAATTTTGATAATTATATTTGAAAATAAATTCTTTTCAGATAATTTATTGAATCGAATAAATTATTTTAATTGAATATAAAACCTTTGTAAAGTGTAAGTAATTGTTATATGATTAAAGTAGTGGAAATGAAACAAACGAGCATTGAATTGGAAGTTTTGTAGTTATCAAAATTCATACAATGAAGTAACTAAAGAAAAGAAGCAAAAATAAATGAACGAAGAAAATTAATTAATTGGATTAAAGTAAGGGCTAAAACTATTTTGGCCCAACCCGTTTTCTTTCTCACCTTCCTTTTTGTAGAGCAGGAGCCCTAAATCCCCTTTTACAAAAAAAATCCAAAATCGCGGCAATTTAAAAAAAAGGAATTCCATCGCGACCTATCGAAGGCACGACCTGGTAGTAGCCATAAGCGATATGGAGGAGGCAATTTGTCTTTGATGGGTGCATGGAGGTGCGATGCGCAATTGATGTTGACTGTTGTTGGGAAGATAACCATGACTACCTACGGCAATTAGAGACTGTGATGTGCACGATTATGCAGTAGGCGTACATTATGAGGTGTTTGGGTAGTTGAAAGCGGTAGTTTCCTGGTACTCAAAGAAGGAGGCAGCGACTGGAGTCGGTGATAGATTAGGGCCAGGACAGAATTTGTTTGGGAGATTTTGGGCATGTGGTTGAAAGGATGTTGGTTTGTGCATGTTTTTGGCAGTGATGTAGGCAGTACAACCTCAAGCAACGATGATGGATGACCAGGTCGTGACATTAACATCGTCTAGTTGTTGATTTTGGTAGCTCGAGCAATATTCTGGTGAGTTTTCTACGCTCACAACTATATCTTACGACTACTGATATTAGATTGATCCCATATATCATTGAATTGTGTGGATAAATTAATTAGCTTGTTTGATTAGTTGTGATTGTTGTTTAGATTGTTGAGTAAATTAGAATTGAAATTGGTTGATGCTGTGTTGGTTGGAAGTATCAATTTGCAAATGAAATTGATTGCGAATTGAAATAAATATTTATTTACGCGTCGATGTGTGTTAATTTTATGTTTGATCGGGGTTCGATGGTACTCGACTCGAGTCTTGTAATATTTATATCTTTGTTGTTGATATATTTATGGAGTAATTTTACTCCATAATTATATTTATATAGATATTTATTTATTGTTTGTTTTAATGAATATTTGGAAAGCTTAAAATAATTATTTAAGGGTTTTAAAATCCAAATTAAAGTATTTTACTAATATTTTATTAGACTATAAATAATCTAGATACATTCAGATTTGTAAATGTTTATAATTAAAAATATAAATATAAATTTCTTTTGGTTATAAAACTCTTTTTTAAATCAATATTATAATATATAAATTTGAATTTTATTATCAAATGTATTATGGAAATAATAATACTGTTTTAAGTGATTTTTATTATAATGAATATTTGATTTATAAATTTGTGTCAATGTTTAATATGAAATTATATGTATGAAAGTTGCGTTATTAAGTACCGATTCATTTATTTATATTTATTTGAATAATCTATTTTATATTATTTTTCGATTTATGATTTCTTAACTTATTTATGTTGATTCAGATGATGTGAGTGATTCATCGTTGATATGATTTAGTTGATGATTTTGATATGGTACGGTAATGTCATCTTTTGTGATTTTATGTTGTTTTTTTCGTGTGATAAGAAACTAGAATAAACAATTTAGTGATACTGTTTGGTATGAGACTTTATGTAACACTTTTTCAGTTATTCTTTGTACTTGTTATATAGAATAAGGAAGGGTGAGTGTGATATATGAGCACTGAATAAATGGACTAGTAATACGCGGTAGTATGAGACACCTTTGTGTTATTTATTCAGTTATTCTTTGCTCGTGGATGACACTCATAGAGGGTATCTTGTGTGTGTGACTCGCTGCGGTGAGCATGTTTGGAGGCTACTTGTTAGCCATATAGTTTGTGTCGATTATGTATCTGCCTATCTTTGTCTAACTCTCTTTATATTTTGAGAGCAAATCAGATTGGCCAATATCCACCCAAATGGTCTGATTGTGGGGTCGTGCCCCAAATCTATGACACCGTTGTTACTAATGGTATGTGATGAGAATCACGAGATTTGTAGTTGGTTTCCCCTTATGTCGCATATGCTAGTAGTCAGTTACCATATGGGCACATGTCGATAGTCATGGCCGAAGAGGCTATGCGTTGTCGAGCCTGTAGTGGAACATTGTTACGATATCGAGGGAGGAGAGGTAATGCAATCGATGATTGTAGGAGTAGTGTCATATGGACCACTTTTGTCTCCTAGAGGAAGTAAACATGCTATGGGTCTCCCGTCTGGTTTCGACGTGTGTGGATGTAAGTGGGTGATAGATAGACATATATTAAGTATGTATGTGTATGTGTGTGTATGAGATTATACCGAAGATTGTGTTAATAGTGAAGTCAACCCCATATTCTTCTTAGGCAGACGACCTACATATTATTGATTATCTTTGGGGATTGTTCTGAGCGAGCTCAAATCTTTCTTATTGATTTTATTGATTTGATAATGGTACTTTATAATATGAGATTGAGAGATATTTTGGGCATTGCTTCGTCATTTCTGACATCACTTGAGGATATCTCATTATAGATTTTTCTGGATTTGATAGTGATTTCAAGATATGGATGATTCACCTATTCGATATTGTTTTATGCTAATTCTGATTTAATGTGTTTTATATGGGTGATGATGCTTTTCTGTTTGGGTTTGATGTGAATGTCGTTTGAGATATTATGTGGCTGTAATTTACTATACTTCTTATATTATTAAAGTATGTTATATTACATCCATCATTGTAGATGTAGTCTGATCCGTTTATTACTTATATAATACTCGAATCAATCCGAGGTTTTTCAGGTACAGGGACAGTATGACCAGCTTGTATTGTTTTGGGCACAGAGGAGATTTTTTTTTCGGTGTAATATATTATTTGTTTTGTATAGTCTTTTGTGTATATAATTCTGATGTATACTGGACATATTTTATATATTGTATATTATGCGGCGATTGACTCTATGATTTTTAGTATTTCTATATATTATGTGTAGTTCTATCATGGAGGCATACGTATTTATTGCTTTCTGTTGATACTGTGTATGTATAGATGAGTTATTTATTACATGTTTAAATACATAACAACGTTAGCCCAATGGAATATTCATGTGTGTACCTCTTACCGTCTTCTTTTTTATACTATCGGACGGTATTATCCTGTAGCACTCTTAGATAGTGTGGGAATAAAGGAGGGGTATTAAAATTTTGGAATTGTAGACCAAGCCATATTTTCTGAGAAATAATTCATTGATCATATGATTATGAATCACATGGTATTAGTGAATCATATCTTAGACGTTTAAGGGGTAATGCACCCATTCAATAGGAGTGAATAAGGATATAATGAACTCTTTAGATCAATACATATAGATCTATGCAGTGAAAAGTTTAATAGTATTAAACCAGATCCACTTACTTCATTAAATTCACTTATGAATTATCGTAGAAATAAAAATGTGCATTTGATATGCAAGTTGTGTGTCTATGAAGAGTTCATATAATATAAAAGGAAACTAGAAAAATAACATGCAAAAGAAATAAAAGAATTTGATTTCATCGAATATATGTGTGTGTATTGTAAAAAGGTTACACAAATACTTAAAAATAAATAAGATTCAACTTCAAAAGTCGTTCCTTCCTATGATACATTAAGAGTGGACGCGGTCGGTTAACCGACCAAATCGGTTAATTTTTTTGGTTAACCTAAACAAATGGGCAATTCGATTAACCGATATTCGGTTAATTCTGGTCGGCAGTACCGACCAAATCGAACCTTCTAAACCGTTGTTAACCATTCCAACAGAATGATTAACCAATGATTAGAAGAGGTTTAATCGGTTAACCGTTTAAGTTACACCGATTTTTACGGATAAAATATACCATTGAAACAGCTATGCTAACTTCATAACTCACATGGGATGAAACACTACACATATTACACGGAACATTCCAATATACACATATTACAACAATACAATACCACATTGATTATAAACAGAATCTCAAAATTGCGTACATAAAATGTAACCATACAAATACAAGCACTGAAATTCAAAGTCTACATAGACCATTAAATCCATAACAGCATTACAAGCATTCATATTTCATAGTTCATATATGCCATACATTACAATCATTACAACTACAAGCATTTCATACACTGCAGCAACCATTAACCATTACGCAACAATAGCCGACATTAGAAGCATCCGTAGTTCGCAGCATAATACATTAAAAGCATTACATTAGTAATTCAAAGTTTTAAAACAAATATGTTAATATAATTACAACTACATTAACATAGTTGCCTTCAAATAACATAAAGTTACTAGTATAGACTGCCAAATATATTGCCAATTTGGTATCCATTCTCCAAGTTTTTGTCCAAAAGCAAACAAATACAAGTTAGCTGAACAGAAGCATATATGGCAATAATAATTGAACAATTGAACATGCACAAGATGTAATGAATTAAACAAGTAAACAGGCATGAGGAAAAAAAAATGAATAACTTCGTTGGCAAAAGATGAATAACTTTGTTGGATTTGTTGACACTAAAAAAGGGCATCAACACATGTAGAATCTCATGGATATTAGAAAATTAATGGAATCTAAAGAACAAAGCATAAAAGTAAATAAACATAAAATTTTTACAGTGGTTCGACAATCTTGGCCTACATCCACTTCACATTTTATTAATATTTAATCCGATTACAATTACATGAGCTGTTGGATTAGCTGAAATACATTGATACAAGTTTATAATAAAAGTAGCCATGGCAAAGTTTCTGGAGGAGGAAGAAGGAGAAGATGAAGAAGTCCCCAAAAAGAGAAAGCCCCCCAAAAATGGCCCCACGCCTCTGTATTTATAGACGAAGCTAGCCTTCAACCTGACTGACATCTCAAGGCCTGGACTCCTCCCTGGCCACTTGGGCCCACCATAAGGAAAGCTTGGCCCAACATATTATGCCAAGCCAAACTATCATGCCGACACAAAGTCATATGTGCCAACCTGATACTATATGTGCCAACCCAATGCCGTGCCGAACACCTTGTCTTCAGGCCCTACATCGACCCGATATCTAGGAACTCCTCAATATCCTGACCCAATACTATGCCTACCAACATCTTGCTAACCCGATACGAACCATACACTATGCCGACCCGATACAATCCATGCACTATGCCTACCTAATCCATTCCACCTACTTTGCCGACACAAGCTCCCGTATTCCCTTTGTTGACCCAAACGATGCCATGTGTTATGCCGGCCCGAGCTATTTCATGTGCTCCGCCGATCCAACCACTACTATACCGACCCCTCTAGGTTTCATTGAATTTTCCTAATCATCCACTCTGGTTCCCAATCCAACCAAATTAAATTCCAAGACTTCGACATCTAATGTTATCCATTCATCGATTTTACTTAACCTGGGATTGATATGGCTGTTCAAACATTACTCTCTGGTCATGCAGTATTGTCTCGTGATCATCTTTCCCATCAAGAGCCAAATCTGGTCCTCATAATCACCTTTATGTAGCTGGATCAAGATACCGGGTAACACTTGCCCTCCAAAGTACGTCTTGTGAATAACATGACGTGCTTTGATTGAAGCACGTTAGAGTCTCCATAAAGAAATCCATCTAGTTTCCTGAATATTCATTATCCTTCCATTTTATCCTCCCAACGTGTCATATCCCTCTTTGATCGTCATGACGCTTGGTCAATTCCTAATATTATATTCAGGATTGTATTCCATCAGTGGCTATCTGTGTCCAGTTCTACAGGACTAGTAAACTTTAGCTATCTGATCTAGTATTTTCTTTATTAACTTTAAGTGAAAATTCAATTTCTATCAATTTCAAGAAGTCGAATTTTTTGAATATTCATGTGCACGTTCAGGTACACGTTCTTTTCGTTGGCTTCCAAATGCGTTTTACATGCTCATAAATCGTCACCGGTCACTTTTACTTTAATTGAAACTCAGTTGCAATTCCTTGTTTATATGTGTTATATATATATATATATATATATATATATATATATATATGAAATAGGGGTTGTAAACAGCCACTCGATAAGAGGGGCTTCAAGTTCTACAAGGATAATGGCCTTGGGGTCGCAAGTAATGGTGAATGGAATATGACTAGTCACGGACTCTTGGGTAGTTCTGTAAGCCCATAATGCTATTGGGAGTTCATCCATCCATTGACCTCTAGCCTTTTCCAAACCACTCTTCAGAATAGACTTTATGGTTTTGTCCACAGCTTCAGCCTGTCCATTTGCTTAAGGGCGAGCAAATACCGCAAATCTCTTTTCAATATGATGCCAATGGCAGTTGTCTTTAAATTTAGCGCTATCAAATTAGGTTTCATTATCAGTTATAATGGTTTATAGAAGGTCAAAATGATAGATGATGTCACAGACAATGAAGTTGATTATTTTCTTCGTCGTGATCGTGGTTAAAAGTTCTGCTTCAACCTATTTGGTGAAGTAATCAACTGCTACGATGGCATACATCGCACCACCTTTAGAATCGGCAAGAGAACGATGATGTCAATGCCCCCAAGTGGCAAATGGCTATGGACTAGCCACTTGAGTAATTTCCATCGGTGGAGCTCTCGAAATTTTTGCAAACATCTTGCACTTGTTGCATCATCTAGCATGATCGGCTGCATCTTGATTGACAATTGGCCAGTTATACCCGTAGCAGAGTATTTTCTTTGTCAGGGTTTGCCCCTTGGTGTAATCGCCGCATTTTTATTCGTAGACTTCACTCAAAACTCGTTTGATATCATCATGGGTGATACACTAAAACATGCGAATGGATAAACTCCTTTCTATACATGATTTCTTCTTGGATAATTCGGCATGATGCTTTGAAGAGGATCTGTCATTCTTGGTTCCTCCGTTCAGGAAGAATTCTTCATTGTAGATAGTCTTTGATAGGAGTCATCCATGACCCTTTTCTGTCTCCATCTCCAAGATCTTGCCGATCTTCATCTACCAATGCTTGGAATATTAAGTACTTCAACCAAAACAAAGCATGTTCGTTGCGCATCCCCAAAACTGGCCAGCTTGGCCGGTGATTTGACCCTTTTTCATTTTCTTCCCTGAGGATGTGTGTAATGAAGCAATACATGAAGTCAGCTAGTAGCTCTTGGACCCGGGTCGAGATAAAGAGCAAGACGATGCCTCCTAGCAAGATTAAATTTCCTAACTTTGCATACTACTAATCAGGAATCACAGAAGATACATAAAGTTTCCACTCCGAGTTCTCTTGCAAGTTTGAGGCTCGCGATCAAGGCTTTATACTTAGCTTCGTTGTTTGTTACAGGGAAGTCAAGTTTCAGAGCATAGCAGATTGATTTTTCCTTAGGAGTCATTAACAAAATTTCGACGGCAGAACACTGATCATTAGATGCTCCATCCATGTACATTTTCCATCTGTTGGTCGGTTCTCCATAGCTTTTCGGATAGTCGTCTGATGCAGTGACTCATATATGTAGTATGCTAATGTTTGACCATGGATAGTTCTCCAAGGGTGATAATTGATATCGAACCGGCTTAGCTCGATATTCCATTTGAGTAGCCTTCCGAACATCTAAGGTTGTTATATGACCTGTCGTAACGGTTGGTCGGTATAGACGTTAACGGGGTGAGCCTGTCAACAGCTTGCTTACATCATATACTGGTCTAGGGATCCGTTTCTCTTTACATAGCATTGCAATGCTTATGGCGTGTACCAACATAGCTAAATGGATGTATAAGATTTCATGATCCAGTGGATTAGATAAGATGGGAGGTCTCTCTAAGTGATCTATTAGAGCTTGAAACACATTTATGCAATCCTGCAACCATTTAAAGTTTCTTTTCTATCTCTTGATTAGGTTAAAGAAGAGAGTACACTTATCGATGGCCTTGGAGATGAATCGACATTGGACGATGACCTTCTCATTTAGGCTCTATACCTGCTTGATGGTCTTTGGTACTTGGATGTTTCGAATTGCTTGGATCTTCTAGGGATCAGCTTTAATTCCGCTAGAGTCGATGATGAAACCCCGAAAGAGCATTTCAAGGGACTCAGTTTCATTTCATATTTTCGTAGAATATTGAACATTTTCGCTAAGTCACAGATATGGTCGTTTGATCGTCGTGCCTTCACAAGCGTATCATCCATATATACTTCCATTTATTGCCTGATTTGGCCTTTGAACATCCTGTTGACCCGTCTCTGTTGAGTAGCTTCAGCATTATTTAGTTCAAATGGCATCACAACATAATGATATAATCATGGATTGGCAATGAAGTTGATGTGCTCCTGGTCGAGGAAATGTACCAGGATCTGGTTGTACTCGGAGTACACATTCATAAATGAAAGTAGTTCATATCCAGCGATTGAGTCTACCAGCTGGTCAATCCTCCAAAATTGGAAAGCTGTCTTTTGGGCATGTCTTGTTTAGGTCTGAGTAGTTGACGCATGACCGCTACTTTTCATTAGCTTTTCTCAAAAAAACTAGATTTGATACCCATTTCGAGCAGAGAGTGTCGCAAGTAAACCTATTGTCTTTGAGTTTATCCGCCTCCTCGTTAAGTGCAGCGAATCTTTCCTGATCCATATCGCGTTGCTTTTGTTTCATTGGGACATGGCTCGGGTCGATATTCAATGCATGGCTCACGATGGTCGGTGAAATCACACACATGTCAGAATGGGTCCGAGAAAGCACATCAAGATTCCTTTAGAGAAAGCAAGCTAATTCCTTCATCTTCGCTACACTGAGTTGTGATCCAATCATCAATACCCGTGATAGGTAGCCATGGTTGACTATAATGTCGACTATCAACTTAACGAGTGCAGTCTTGGATTCTTTGAGTTCAAATGTAACTATTTCGTGTAACAATCAATGCGAACCCTGGTTGGGACGGTCAATGTTGATGGTTACTCCGATCGAATCCTAGAGTCTTGTCGTGAGTTTTTAAGTCTGATTGTGAAAGGCTCTGATTGCTTTGAGCGCTTATCTGCAAATGGCCAATGACAAGGCTTAGAAGCACGTTAAAGAAAATGTCGAGTAGGGGTCAACCTTGAGTTGTGTGCAGCTGCATAGCTGGCTCTTACTTTTAGTTTGAATCTGCTTGTGTATTCAAGTAACGCACTTTCCATTCACTCTATTGGTGAACTGTTGCTCATCGTTTAGAATGGAATGATAATCAATTGCCCATGAGCTTGGGCATCGATTCAATGATTATCTCTAAGCATCCTTTCGGTCGTAGCCTCGAGTCATTGTGAACACTATATATAAGTTTCAATATTGAGCTATCGTAGCCAGTCTTTGGATGATCACGCTTCTGCCTCCAGTCTCGGGTTGATAAATGTACTGCGTGGGCGGTCGAGTCTCGTCCTAGCTATGTTTATACTCCCACATAAGCTCTAAAGACATAGAGTTGATCGATGAATAGTCGGTTCACATTCATCTTGTTTCTCGCTCATGCCCCCAAGTCTGGCACTTACATCGATAAATAGTAAGGCAAGCCATGTCCACTGTAGCTTTACACTCTTTCTCGTTGAATCGTGGGATCAGGTTAGTTGATGGAAGGACAAGTCTCGCATATCTTGGATTTTATTCCAGTTTTTCCTCTCAGGGGGAATACTTCAATGTTTCCTCAGATTCTGGGAATAAATTGGGCACCGGACGGTCAACCACGTCCACTTTGATTCATGTTCTGTAATCATATCTATGGGTAAAATCGGCTCAAGTGTAATCAGGTCATGCTCATCCAGTTTCATACTCCTCCTAACAGATCGAAGGAGGGTGTAGGAGAATTAATGATCAAGTCTTCGTGGTTTATCCCTCTTTCTACACTCTGGTGGTCATAGGTTTTCGAGGGACATCCGGGTCATATCTGTTTGTGTTTAGGGTGAATCGATATAAACCTTGATTTGATGGTATGATATAGTTGGTCACCCATAACTTTGGATGTCGTTTAGATTGAATTTTTATTGAGACCTCCTTGCAGTCGTTGCCTTAAGTTGTAAAGAACACCAAGTCAGAGCTGTAATGATCTGTCGTATTCAGCTTTTAGTGATTTGTACTCCTGCCCCCAACATTGATTTGGTGAGGCTATAAGTCGCTACGTCGAATTCCATCCTCAGCGAGTTTATACTCCCTCTGTCGATTTTAGGCCGGAGTTTGCGAAATAGAGAAGGTTGAAATCCACTTATCTGTTCATGCATGTTTATACACAAGTCTGCATTCTAGGGACTTAGAGTTATTCTGCAAGCGGTCGACTCGCGCCCAATTTGGGTTCATACTTCGATCCGCTCTCCAGAGACTTGGAGATTTTGTCAAATGGTTTATACTTTAGTCCACCGTCATGGATTTAGAGTACTCCAGTCCGAAGTTGGAGGCTTAGAGATTTTTGTCAAGTCGTTTATACTCTAGCCCGTGCTTGGAGACTTAGAATGCTCTAGTCCATGCTCCGGAGACTTAGAGATTTTAATCAAATTGTTTATACTCTAGTCCGCTATAGGGACATAGAGTACTCTAGTCCGCTTCAGGGACTTGGAGATTTTTGTCAAGTCGTTTATACTCTAGTCCGCTTCAAGGACTTAGAGTACTCTAGTCCGCTTCAGGGACTTAGATATGATTGTCAAGTCATTTATACCCTAGTCTACGCTCTGGGGACTCAGAGTACTCTAGTCCGCATTCTGGGGACTTAGAGATTTTTCTCAACTCATTTATACTCTAGTCCGTACTCTAGGGACTCAGAGACTCTAGTCTACACTTCGGGGACTTAGAGATTTTTCTCAAGTCGTTTATACTCTAGTCCATGCTCTAGGGACTCAGAGTACTCTAGTCCGCACTCTAGGAACTTAGGGATTTTTCTCAAGTTGCTTGTACTTTAGTCCGTGCTCTAAGGACTCAGAGTACTCTAGTTTGCACTCCGGGGACTTAGAGATTTTTCTCAAGTCGTTTATACTCTAGTCCATGCTTTGGGGACTTAGAGAACTTTAGTTTGCACTCCGGGGACTTAGAAATTATTATTGAGAGCAGTCGTATTTACAGACATTTGATTTGTACTTCATTCACCGTGTCGAGGAGAAAGATGTTGAATGAACGGTCGAACCATGTTTGCTCATGGAATGGGACTCTGCCCCCAGCATTTAGGACGGAACATGGCAATCAAATGGTTAATTCCTACCCATTTGGTAGTTATGGCTCTTCCCATTAAGTCGAGGAGAAAAGTAGGTGATGAATGATTGGATCACGTCCAGGCTGGGGTTGGATAATCAAGTCTTGTATTCTTTCTAGCAAACAGAGGTAGAGAGTTATAGAGTGGACAGTTTAGTTGCATCTATTTCAGGGTGCAGTTGTGTCCATGTGTTGAGAGAGGTGGTTGATGAATAGGCAGTCCATCATAGCTATTTCGAGTCGTGCTTTTGAAATGCCTTTTGTGTTCAGGGCAGGAGTTGATGTGTTGATGATCAAATCACATCCACTCTAATTAGAACCCGACTTCACTGAGATTCAGGAGAGGCATATGTATTATATCGAACTTTACATTATGACCTGAGGAGTGGATGATTGGGCCACATTCGTTCCAAGCCTTGCTTAGGTCTCCAATTCAAATATGGGGGTCGATGAATGGATGGTCAATCATGTCCACTTTGTATTGGGATCTGACCTTGACGAGCTTTTCCATCTCTAGTCCTTGGCCCTAAATAAAAGGCTAATGATGAGTAATCGAATCATGCTTTTCTTGATGAAACTCCACGGTCTGATCACGGTCTAAGGGATTGGCTAGCGGCCAACTCTAAGTACTTGGTCACCTGCATTGTTTTGGAAGTAGTTTAGTTCAAGTTGGTCGTAGTTCATAGCACAATTGAAATTGAAATTGTAATTGAAATTCAAATTTGAAATAATTCAAAGAAGATTGGAATAAATCTCATTGGTAAGTGAAACAACATCGTGTGCTCGCTATTCAGTTTTACCCCTTGCTCCTTTCAGCAGGATGTTGACTGTCAACGGTCCAATTGGCAATCTGAGTTCTTTATTGATTGGGGAAGTTCCTTGCTTGCCATTCTGTTAGGCTTGCACATACTGTTGAAGCTTTCCTTTTCAAATCAGCTTTCTGATCACATCTCGGAGATGTTTGTAATCGCCATCGTTAGGACCTTATGCATCTTGGAATATACAATATTCCCTGGATTTTCTCCGGGCTTCAATGAACTCTCTCGAGGTTGGTTTTTAGTACTGCTCTAAGTCATGAGTCTCCAAGTAGAGGCTATCAATTGAATCATTCAAAGGAGCATATGGGTCTAATTTTGAGATCTTGGTTCGTCTACTGGAATCCGAGTCCTTAGCCAACGGGCCTGTATTGTTCTTTCTCCTAGTATGCACTACCTCCTCCTTGCTGTGGTTCTGATTCACTTTGTAACAAAGTCATAGGAGGCTCTCAAGATAACTAGCTGCTAAAATCCGTTTAGGGGTTGATTTATTTCATCAACGACATCAGTATGATATCCTCGATGTGATTGCTAGCTCTAGTGACGATGGTGACGACATTGAATCTGTGTAGAAAGTTTTTGAGTAGCTCACCTAGCATGTGGAATAAATCAGGTAATGACATCACATTATTAGCATGAGTCGCAAGTCCTCTAAACTGCTCGACAAACTTCAGATCTGGTTGATTGAATGAGGAGATGGATTTGGATGATAATCGCATAAATCGCATGATCGATACACCTTCGACGAATATAGGAATTCATGAGATGTAGTCTGGGGTCGATTTTCCCTGAGTAAACCAATATGGTTGGTACATTGAATCTCCTCAAATATATTACACACTGAACGGCTTCAATGAAAATGCTTCGACTACGGAAGATGCTTCAGCCATCATCAATCTGGTTCGTTTTTAAGTTACAACTACTTGTCATGCTTATGAATGATGTATGCATGCCCGAGATATCAGCAAAGCAAGATGGACCAGTTTTGATGGATCGTGTTAAGTTACTTAGAGTCAGACCCAAGAAAATCTGCTATTTTCTTAGAGTCAGCAATTCGTTTGCTTCGAGTTACTGAATTCAAAGTGTTGGGTCAATGAATAATGGTGCTTGGAGCCATCTTGGCGTTTTCTTGGAGAAAATCTTAGTTTTACCCGAGTTTGGTTTTAGGCCAAATTTCTTGGGTTTGCTTAGAGTCACATCACCTATGTTCTCCAATCTTTGGAAGAATCACTTGAGTAGTAGTTGCTTGTTCGTTCGTTGGTTGAAATTTAGAAGTTGCCTCTTGATCCTCTATGCCCTAGTCAGTCAAATGACGTAAGGGAAGTGGTTAGAATACACTGTCTTTAAGTTGAGTTTCAAATGCAGCATGTCGAGGCACTTGAAACATTACACATATTACATGCAACATTACAATATACACATATTACCATCGTACAATACCACATTGATCATAAAAAAAATCTCAAAATTGCATACATAAAATGTAACCATACAACAAGCACCGAAATTCAAAGTTTGCATAGACCATTAAATCCACAACAACATTACAAGCATTCATATTTCATAGTTCATACATGCCATACATTACGAGCATTACAACTACACGCATTTCATACACTGTAGCAACCATTTACCATTATGTAGCAACAGCCAGCATGAGAAGCATCTGTAGTTCACAGCATAATACATTACAAGCATTACATTAATGATTCAAAGTTTTAAACCAAATATGTCAATATAACTACAACTACATTAACATAGTTGCCTTCAAATAACAAAAAGTTAGTAGTATAGACTGTCAAATATACTGCAACTTTGGTCTCCATTCTTCAAGTCTTTTTCCAAAAGCAAATAAATACAAGTTAGCTGAACAGAAGCATATATGGCAATAATAATTGAACAAGTGAACATGCACAAGGTGTAATGAACCAAACAAGTAAACATGCATGAGGACGAAAAATAAATAACTTTGTTGGCAAAAGATGAATAACTTCATTGGATCTATTGACACAAAAAAGGGCATCAACACCTGTAGAATGGATATCAGAAAATTAATGGAATCTAAACAACAAAGCATAAAAGTAAATAAACATGAATATTTTATAGTGCGTCGACAATCTTGGCCTACATCCACTTCACATTTTATTATTATTTCACTCGATTACAATTACATGAGCTGTTGGATTAGCTAAAATCCATTGATACAAGTTTATAAGAAAAGTATCCATGGAAAAACTTATGGAGGAGGAAGAAAGAGAAGATGAAGAAGTCCTCAAAAAGAGAGAGCCCCTAAAAATTCCCCCTCGCCCTGTATTTATGGATGAAGGCAGTCTTCAACCTGACTGACATCTCAAAGCCTTGACTCCTCCCTGGCCACTTAGGCCCACCATAAGGAAAGCTCAGACCAACATATTGTGCCAAACCAAACTATCATGCCGACGCAAAGTCATGTGTGCCAACCTGATAGTATGTGTGCCGACCCAATGCCATGCCGAACACCTTGTCTTTAGGGCCTACACCGACTCGATATATGGGAACATCTCAATATGCCGACCCAATACTATGCCTACTAGCATCTTGCCAACCCGATACAAACAATACACTATGCCGACCCGATATAATCCATGCACTACGCCGACCCGATCTATTCCACCTACTTTGCCGACCCAAGCTCCAGTATACCCTTTGCCGACCCAAACGATACTATGCTCTATGCCGACCCGAGTTATTTCATGTGCTATGCCGATCCAACCACTATTTTACCGACCCCTCTAGGTTTCATTGAATTTGCCTAATCATCCACTCTGGTTCCCAATACAACCAACCTAAATTCTAATACTTTACATCCAGTGCTATCATTCATTGATTTTACTTAACCTGGGCTGGATGCGGTTGTTCAAACATTACACTCTATGCATGTAGATATTGCCTCGTGATTATCTTTCCCCTCAATAGTCAAATCTGGTCCTCATAATCACCTTTGTGTAGTTGGGCCAAGATACCAGGTAACATGATCCAAAACCCACGTTCACCGTTGTTCCCAAATTGTACTGAATTAAAATCATTTTCGTAGTATATTTAGAAAGATAAACTTGTCTTATATCCTGGATTGCATGTATATAAATCAATATTTTACTAACTTACTATCATATTTTTCAAATACAAGCTAAACATAGTGTGTGGCTAATATCTGCTATGATGGTTTCAGTGTATAAAGCTGTTATCAATCGCTATCATTATTTTCAAATAAAGCTAAATCATCAGTGCTTCCACAAGCAGAAGAAAAAAAACAAAAAGCATTTCCAGTTTATATTTTATCGTTGAAAACAGATATTATGAGAAATATAGAACTGGTTACTATATAACATACATTTAACCATTTACCAATTAATTATTTACCTCAAAAAGTTGCTATAAACTTATTACAGAACAAATTGAAGCGTATAATCACAAAATTTCCGGTGAGGCAAATAGAAAATGCATGCACTAACATTATTTATTGAAATGTACATCAAATTATGGTTTGGTTCAACCAAGTATATAATCCCCAAGTCTTTGCTAGGACAATTTTCGCTTGAGACTAGTATATGTTCAACAAACATGTAACAACCCGATATTTTCGGTCATTCACATCCACACATGCCGGACATAAACTGCTCAAAATACCACATTGTAAATAAATTTGGAGCAACTGAAATACAAATCACAGAATCATAGGCACAGGAATATCAGAATAACTCGCAGCGGAAATTAAAATACCATAGTAGTTCATGAAGCTACTATGACAAACTCTCTCAAAACATTATACATAATATCAGTTTGAAAAATAAACAAACAATAGAACCTCAAATACATAGCAGTTTCTAAACACCAGAACTAAAATAGGAAAACTGAAACTAAAAGGGAACAGATACTAGACAAGCAGAATCTCCAACGATTCCTAGCTCCAGGAAAGAAATCCAAAGTAAGCTGTAAATACTCAGCCTGACCCGAGCGTAAAGTAAAACACAAAACACTCGAGTCAGGACATATATACTTAAATAATGTAAACCAACTCAAGTGAACTATAGTAGAAATGCACAATAACTTAAAGGATGCTTGGGATCGCCCATCCTTTAAGGATCAATTAAACTATAAATTAAATACATCCCGTGATTTAAATTTCAAAATGGTATTTTATACTTCAAAATCAAATATCATTTCAAAATTTCAATATCAATCAAAAATCCATTTCAAAATATCATATCCACATTCATTTATTTAAAATACCATTTCAACACACATTTCAAATGGTTTATATTTCAAAACAAATTACTTCATTTTAAATCATAAAAATGAAGTTATTAATTTAATAATTAAATTATTAAATTTTCAAAAATTATATCTTCCAAAATTCATTTATTCACTTAAATTTACTAAAACAATGAAAATTCAACTTTCGTAGTATTTGGAAAATGAGACAGAAAGTTACATTCAAAACAGTTCAATTTAACAAAAGACAACATTTAAAATGTTGTAATAGGGTTACATTAGTTTCAAATAAAACTTGGTTAAATTCAACAATTATAGCACGTACAAAATGCTATAATAGCCTTTAATTAAATTTAGCCACTTAGTTCATTTCTATCAACTACAGCATTTACATAATGCTGTATTATCATTTACATTAGGAATAATAGCATTTCGAGAATGCAGTTAATTAACTTCAAATATTCAATATAATTTCACAAACAATTATATTTTTCATTTAAACCATTTCAAACCTATGAATCGTATATTTTTACTTTTATAACTATCAATTACTTTTCCTTAAATTCATGATTTTATAAAGTTAAATTCCCATTCACAATCAATATTTAATAATAATACACTTATTAAATTCCAACATTCAATTTCAATTAATATAATTAAATTTTTAACTTAACACTTAAGTTCAAATTTAAAAATATAACTTATTTTACATTTTATTTACTTAACTTCGAAAATTTTAATCTTATACAAAATTCACAATTTTTCAATTTAAGTTATATTTCAAAATTCAACTCATATTCATTTATTTCACATTTAACTTATTTAAAATCCATTAATATATTATAAAAATCATTTAAATTCATTTAAATTCAAAATAACATAAATTTATCATATTTACATATTTAATTTAAATTACATTTATCACCAATTTAAAATTTCTAAAATAACTTACATTTCAAATTTTCTAACTTTACCATTAATTTATTTCACTTATAAATTTCTAGAAAATCAATAATACTTTATAAAAGTCATTTTTTATTAATTTTTAAGTCAAATTATTATAATAATTATATTTCAAACATATTTTAAAAATTTTAGAAAAATATAATTTAACTACGGGTCTGTATATAATTTTCTAGACTAGGTAAAGCGATACGGGTAATATATCATTTCAACCTGTAATTTAAAAAGAACCCAGGTTTTATCATTTCAAACCCGTAGTCCCAAGTAAATGAAAATAATATGATCATGCCTATCATTTCAACCCATAATGATTTTCCCTTATTCTAAAGCCCGTTCGGGTATGTATCATTTCAACCCATAGTGATTCTAATCTAAAGGGAACTTGCAGTGATAAACTAAAAAAAAACAGAACAACATAAGGCAACAATAACATTTGATATAACAGGTGTTTAAGCATGGATGAACATCATATAATCATAACACAGCAGGTATAACATGATGATGCATTTTACAGATTCACAAGTGATCAATTTACTAGTTATATAGGTACACATTGTCTGGTGAGAATAACTCACAGGTTTAAGCTGGAGACACAACAACGAATGCACAAAAGAGATCCACACAATCACGATAGCATGATACAGATACGAGTGGGAGAGCCGAAAGATTAATTCCCTTGAAAACAAATCAAACCAAACAATATAATACACATAAGCTTTCAATTCAAAATACGATAAATTTAAGCTAGAATCAACTGCACAAATCAAAGCAGAATTGCTTTGCACTTGCTTCCAACTCTCTTTGGGTTCAGCCTTAAGTGGAATACAGGTCTAAGGTAAGGGTTTGGATCAGGTTTGGGTTGAATATGGGCCGGCCTACATAGGTTTGTTGATGGTGCAAAGGTGGACATGTATGAACAACACTGCACAACAACAAAGCAAGGAACAACACAAGATTTCAAGGTCATACAAGCCTCGTCCAAGGCTTATGGGTCACGGCCTCCTCTGGTGTAGTCAAGGGGGTGACGTGATAGAGGGTTCAGGTGGAGCTGGAGGTGGTGATGGTGGAGTAGTTGGCCGCTAAGGGGTGATGAAGTGGTGGAAGTGGATTGTGCTCGGCTATGGACATATTGATGGAGTTTTGGTGAATTTTGGTGAAGGATCAACCACCTTGGTGGCTCGGCTTGGGGTTGGCCAGGAAGGAGGAGGTGATGGGGATGTGCTCAGGTGGTGGTGGAGGCTGCAGGGATGGTGGTGGATCATAGCCGGATCTAAAAGAAAGAACAACAAGTGCAAACAATATGAATTCAAGCATAAAAACTAAGGAAAAGAAATAAATTTTACTAATTTTTCTCAAAGCAACGGAGGCCGAATTTTTTCAGGTGAGAAGAGAAAATGTTTTACGTGAATGAGGAAAGAAGGATGTGGCTGAAAAGAATGAGGAGTTATGGACAAAGTGTGAGATGAAATGGTGAAATGTGAAAAGGTAGGGATATAAAAGGCCTTAGGAAATCAAAAGTCACCAAAACCTTTCAAAATTCCCTATTATTTTTTATTAGTTTAAATAACTAAAAATAATTATAAATTCGGTTTAAATTCGAAAATATAACAAAATTATAAAATATAAATAAATAAATATTAATAATATATGGTTAAAATAAGAAAATAGCACAGAAATTTAAAACTAGTCTAGAAAATTTGAAAATAAACAGAATAAACTTTGGAAAATTTTTATGGACTTGGAAAATATTTATAAATAAAGATAATAAATAAAATAAAAGTGAATTCACAAAAATAAATAAATAAATTTTAATTAAATATAATCTAAATGAAGAAAATAGCAGAAAAATAGAAATAGCCTTTAAAAATAGGAAATACATGCAATAAACTTTGCAAAAAATATAACATCGCTTTAAAAATGTTTAAAATAAAATATATATATCTAACATGTCATATAACACATATTAGAACATGATTTGATTAAATAAAAATATTATTTATATAAATTAAAATAGATAATTTTATTGAATAAATCAATTTACACCCAATATTGTAAAAAGCACAACTTTCACAATATAAATCGGATTTCAACGAAATGAAAAGCAGTATTCTTGAAATTTAATATATTTTCATAATAAAAGATAAAATTCAAAAAATTCAAATATTTAAATTATAAATTTAAAAGTCAAAGACCAGATTGACCAAAAATCCGCTTTTCTGGAAATATCCTATTTATTCAGGTTTGAAATTATAATTCACACAAAATCAAAATATACTTTCAAAATAACAAAAATTTATTCCTTTTAATAAGTAAAATAAATTTTTTACGTCAGGAGTTTCAATTTAAATAAACAATTAAAATAACTACAAAATACTGGGTTGTTAC
Organism: Allium cepa; assembly: GCA_030765085.1. NCBI lineage: Eukaryota > Viridiplantae > Streptophyta > Magnoliopsida > Asparagales > Amaryllidaceae > Allium > Allium cepa. The sequence continues at coordinate 70,645,800 of CM060935.1, forward strand.
ACTCTCCCCCACTCAAATCTTTTCGTCCTCGAAAAGAACGAACAAGGAAAATAAGGAAAAGCACGATAGACAACAAATAGTGCCTGGAAAAACAATTTTGGATTCGAAGCACAAATGCTCTCATTCGTTTCCCGGGTACAATCTCGATCATCAGTACACCATCGTACTTCGATCAAACTAATAGATTTCCTTCTTAGCCGCCTCGTACCTCAGTCGACAATACGAAGTGGCTTACTCTCGACAGTCTGATTAGGCTCAATATCCCAACCATCAAGAATAGAAGGCCGAACCAAAAGAGATAGGCCAAGAAGATAACAGAGAAGATGTGAGACGTGGAATACATCATGCACTCCAGAATGCTTCTTGGGCAAATCCAAACGATAAGCCAAAGAACCAACTCTTCCCGTAATGCAGAAAGAACCCCAGAAGAGTAAAAAGGTTGAAATAGCTTGAAGGGAAAGTAGGTTGAAAGACAAGGATGGACCATTATTTTAAAACCATGTACATTTCAATTTAAATTTTTTATATTTATAATATTTTAAACATTTTATAATATGATAAATAGTCATTTGATTCAAATTTGATAGTTCGAAGTAAACAATATTTTAAAGCATTTTGAATTATAAATGATCAAAATATCCTTTATATAATATTTATCAAAATACTTTTATAACTCGATGTCTTAACAAGTTTACTTTCGTTCATGTAGACTCTGGCTATGCGTTGATCAGGCGCCAAGCTAGAATTCTCCAGGTACTTATTAGACTTATTTCAGCATCCAGTGAAAATAGTGAAAAACCCTTTAAAAATAGATATGGAAAGTACAATTCAAAAAAAACAACCAAACCAAAATATGTCGATCATGGATCGTGGATACACAATGGTTACGCCTGGATCCCCCAGGAAACATCCGTACCGGTAGGCCGACTACCGCAGCCCTTCGATTACGCCATGAAGACTGGTAGTACTGCATGTACACAATGATTATGACTGGATCCTCCAGGAAACATCCGTACCTTTAGGCTCTCGTAGCCCTTGCAGATTACGCTACCAAGCGACCCAATAGATCACAGATACACAATGGTTATGCCTGGATCCCCCAAGAAACATCCGTACCAGTAGGCTCTCGCATCCCCTGTGAATTACACTATGCAGCCGCGCTCGTAAGACCATGGAGATCGCCAGAATTCGATGGACACTCGAGTATCATATCCAGAAAACCCAAATCAGAGAGAATAATATCGATAGAATGAATCCACTGTGTGGCCACAAAGCGGATATCAAGCAGAAGGCACTTTCCATATCTTTACATCGAAATTATGTATCATATAATACCTTTTCAAATCACTTTCAAATATCATACTTATATAAGGCCATTATATATAAGATTTCATTTCAAATCGAATAAATCAATAGTATATCAAATCATACTTATATAGACTTTTATTATATAAGCTTTCACTTTACAAATTGAGTACCTTTTCCAAATCAACAGTTTTCAAATCAACTTCATACTTATACAAATCCATTTTATATAAGTTCGATAACTCCCAAATCAAAGTATTTAAATAAACAAGGTTCTCAATTTCAAACCATTTCAATATCAATTCAGTTTCAAAATCATATATGATTTTGCCAAATTATTTCTTCCTAATTACATATATTCAGTTTCAAGGTTTCTTAAAACAATAGATTTAGAAAATAATCCAAATTTCCAAATCAACAAAATTTATGTCAAACAAATTTCATTTCCATTTCAAACATATATTCACTTTCAAAAATCATAATGCTTTCAAAGTTATAAATCTTTCGAAACCAAAATACTTGAAATAATTACATTTTGAAAATCATAACATTTCGAAATCGTAAAACATTCCTTTAATTCTTTACATTTAAATTTATTCAATTAAACCCAAATCTAAAATTTCCAATTTTTATTCAATTCAAACCATCTGTTTCAATTCCATTTAGTTTTCAAGCAAAACCATTTCAAATAGTATCAAATTTCAAATAAAGATTTGATCCATAAAATAAACTATTCAATCTTAAATATATTTCAAAGCTTAAATATACCATATTTCAAAACTAAATTTTAAAGTTTCACATATCTCAAATTTTACTTCATTGTTACTTAGTTTTGAAATATTTATTTCATAAATCCATTATTTTCAGGTAAACTCAAATTACAAGTAAACCAAATATCCTCTCAGACTAATATAAACTTCGATTATTCATTTATCACAATCAATTATCATTTCAAATTCACATTCTTTATCAAAATAAAGATTAAATCATTTCCAAACCATTTCAATCATCAAAATATCTAAAATGGTTACAAGGTTTAAAACCATCTCTTTTTAAAACCTTCAAACTATTTATTTCTATATGAAAAATCCAATTTACCATTGGAAAGATTATTATTCTATATATATATACTTTATTCAAAACATTTCAAATCTATATTTCATACCAGTATAATTCAAAATAGTTTTATTTATTTCACTCAACAAACAGTTTCAAACTTATATAAATCATATTACTTTATACTTTAATCATACCAAACTAAACTTATATTCTTTATCAAATACATTATACCTTTCAAAATTACCTAGCTTTGAAAACTTAACCTTGATTTGGAAGTGCTCGAACCTTAAAATAGTAGAAGAAATCATATTTTCAATCCAAGAGTTGGAAATCACCAACAAATCAGTAAACCAATTCCAAAAGATAGGATTATACCCAAAACAAATCTGAATCTCGAGGACTGAACACCGGCTTATTTTAAATCATTTCAAATATATATATACATATATCTTTCGAATATCAAGCCATACTTCAAAATCTGAAATCAAAATTTGATTTCACAAAATCACTCGCATAGCAAAGCTACTAGAGTGGCTTCTCCCTCACTCAGAAACTCGAAAATCAATGTCGATGATGCATGCATTCATCAGCGAAATCATATTTCAACGACATAAGTGGGTTCTGTACTTTTATTATCTTGAAACATCTTTGAAATTCCTTTTGAAATCATTGAAATTCATTCAAATACATTTGAAACATTCTTATTCAGAAAATATCTTTAAATCATGTTATTATTATATATTTTCCAAAATCTTAAAACTGATTTCAAAACACCGGAGTTCGATTCCTCGAAATTCAAATTCAAAAACCCTTCAGTTATAAATCATTTTGTATAAGTCAAATCCTTATAAAATTTTCAAAATTTCAAATCCTTTCGAAGCTTCAAATTTCTCGTTTTAAAAGGTATATAATCCTTATCGAAAACATTTCACTTTTATATACAAAATTGGGTCATCCTTATCAAAATAATAATTTCGATGTGTGAACAATTTCAAAATACAACCAAACACAAATTCTCAAGGGATTTTTTTTCAAGGATGGATTTCAAACAAACAGAATTCGAATATAGAGGAACTCTAATCAAATAGAATTCTGATTCAAAGATAAGCTTGAACGAAGATAAGATAATTTAATTACCAAACAGAAGATGGATAAACCTATATAAATCGCAGGCAACCTTAGCCGGTCAACCGAGACTTCAGGAATATAATCAATTCAGAAATCTACGGCAAATCAACATACGATCGCTAGAGATAGAATCCAAATAGAGCGGGAGATATATAGCACTGTAAACCGAGGATATAGAAATCTCCGATGAATCAATGCCAATTGTAAAGGAGTTTCACCCCTTTATAAATCGTTCAAAGATAGGCGGAATCACCGATCTTTATAGAGGTCATTCCAAAGTGGAATTATGGAATGCTCAAAATCAAAAGGATAAAATAGGGAAGACCAGACTAGATTTCAGAACAAGTGAGAGCGTTCCAAAGTTCAAGGATTCCCAATCGATAAGAATCCTAGCCAAGAAATTACTAACAAGTTGGATACCGAAGGGATGAAGTTTTGAAAATCTTGGTTTTAAAATAAGAAACTTTTTATACCAAAATAATCTTTGAAAATCCTTTAAAGATCATTTGGAAATTATTTTATACTTTAAAAATACGCTCTCTCACAAGGAAATGATTCTGAGATTGATTTCACTCATTCTAGGGTATTTCTACCATATCTCTAATGAGTTTTTGCTCCGCAGGCTAAGGTTTGCCTAAAACCAAAGCTCTGATACCAGCCGTAACAATCCGATATTTTCAGCCATTCACATACACACATGCCGGACATGAACTTCTTAAAATACCGCATTGAAAATAAATTTGGAGCAATTGAAATACAAATCACAGAATCATAGACACAGGAATATCAGAATAACTCGCAGCGGAAATTAAAATACCATAGTAGTTCATGAAGCTACTATGACAAACTCTCTCAAAACATTATACATAATACCAGTCTGAAAAAAAATATACAATAGAACCTCAAATACATAGCAGTTTCTAAATACCAGAACTGAAATAGAAAAACTGAAACTGAAAGGGAACAGATACTAGACAAGCAGAATCTCCAGCGATTCCTAGCTCCAGGAAAGAAATCCAAAGTAAGCTGTAAATACTCAGGCTGACCCGAGCGTAAAGTAAAACACAAAACACTCGAGTCAGGACATATATACTTATATAATGTAAACCAACTCAAGTGAACTGTAGTAGAAATGCACAATAACTTAAAGGATGCTTGGGATCGCCCATCCATTATGGATCAGTTAAACTATAAATTAAATACATCCCGTGGTTAAAATTTCAAAATGGTATTTTATACTTTGAAATCAAATATCATTTCAAAAATTCAATATCATTCAAAAATCCATTTCAAAATATTATATCCTCCAAACCACATTCATTTATTTAAAATACCATTTCAACACACATTTCAAATAGTTTATATTTCAAAACAAATTACTTCATTTAAAATCATAAAAATGAAGTTATAATATTTAATAATTAAATTGTTAATTTTCCAAAAATTTTATCTTTCAAAATTCATTTATTCACTTAAATTTATTAAAACAATGAAAATTCAACTTTCGCAGCATTTGGAAAATGCTACAGAAAGTTACATTCAAAACAGTTCAATTTAACAAAAGACAGCATTTAAAATGCTGTAATAGGGTTACATTAGTTTCAAATAAAACGTAGTTAAATTCAACAATTATAGCACTTACAAAATGTTATAATAGCCTTCAATTAAATTTAGCCATTTAGTTCATTTCTATCAACTACAACATTTACAAATGCTGTATTATCCTTTACATCGGGAATAATAGCATTTCGAGAATGCAGTTAATTAACTTCAAATATTCAATATAATTTTACAAACAATTATATTTTTCATTTAAACCATTCAAACTTATAATAATCTTATATTTTTTACTTTTATAACTATCAATTACTTTTCCTTAAATTCATGATTTTATAAAGTTAAATTCCCATTCAAAAATCAAGATTTAATAATAATACACTTATTAAATTCCAACACTCAATTTCAATTCATATAATTAATTTTTTAACTTAACGCTTAAGTTCAAATTTGAAAATCGCTCAGGCCTATCATTTTAGATCATAACGATTTTCTCTTATTCTAAAGTCCATTTGGGTATATCATTTCAACCCACAGTGATTCTAATCTAAAGGGTGCTTGCAGTGATAAACTGAAGAAAAAAAATAACAGAACAGCATAATATAACAGTAACATATGATATAACAGGTGTTTAAGCATGGGTGAACATCAGATAATCATAACAAAGCAGGTGTAACATGATGATGCATTTTACAGATTCACAAGTGATCAATTTACTAGTTATATAGGTACACATTGTCTGGTGAGTTATTCACAGGTTTAAGCTGGAGACACAACAACGAATGAAAAAAATAGATCCACACAAGCACGATAGTACGAGACAGATACGAGAGGGAGAGCCAAAAGATTAATTCCCTTGAAAACAAATCAAACCAAACAATATAATACACATAAGCTTTCAATTCAAAATACGATAAATTTAAGCTAGAATCAACTGCACAAATCAAAGCAGATTGCTTTGCACTTGCTTCCAACTCTCTTTGGGTTCGGCCTTAAGTGGAATACAGGTCTAAGACAAGGGTTTGGATCAGGTTTGGGTTGAATATGGGTCGGCCTACATAGGTTTGTTGATGGTGCAAAGGTAGACATGCATGAACAACACTATACAACAACAAAGTAAGGAACAACATAAGATTTCAAGGCCATACAAGGCTCGGCCAAGGCTTATGGGTCACGGCCTCCTCTGGTGCAGTCAAGGGGGTGATGTGGCAGAGGGTTCGGGTGGAGCTGGAGGTTGTGGTGGTGGAGTAGGTGGCGGCTAAGGGGTGATGAAGTGGTGGAAGTGGATTGTGCTCGGCTATGGACATATTGATGGAGTTTTGGTGAATTTTGGTGAAGGATCAACCACCTTGGTGGCTCGGCTTGGGGTTGGCAAGAGCGGAGGAGGCGATCGGGATGTGCTTAGGTGGTGGTGGAGGCGGCAGGACTGGTGGTGGAGGCAGCACGGCTGGTGGTGGATCATTGCCGAATCTAAAAGAAAGAAGAACAAGTGCAAACAATATGAATTCAAGCATAAAAACTAAGGAAAAGAAATAAATTTTACCAATTTTTCTCAAACCAATGGAGGCCGAATTTTTTTCAAGTGAGAAGAGAAAATGTTGTACGTGAATGAGGAAAGAAGTAAGCGACTGAAAAGAATGAGGAGTTATGGCCAAAGTGTGAAAATAAATGGTGAAATGCGAAAAGGTAGGAATATAAAAGGGCTTAGGAAATCAAAAGTCACCAAAACCTTCCAAATTTCCCTACTATTTTTTATAAGTTTAAATAACTGAAAATAATTTTAAATTCAGTTAAAATTCAAAAACATAACAAAAATATAAAATATAAATAAATATTAATAATATATGGTTAAAATAAGAAAATAGCACAGAAATTTAAAACTAGTCTAGAAAATTTGAAAATAAACAGAATAAACTTTAGAAAAATTTTATGGACTTGGAAAATATTTATAAATAAATATAATAACATAAAATAAAAATGCGTTCACAAAAATAAATAAATAAATTTTAATTAAATATGATCTAAATGAAGAAAATAGCAGAAAAATAGAAATAGCGTTTAAAAATAGGAAATAAATGCAATAAACTTTGGAAAAATTATAACATCACTTTTAAAATGTTTTAAAATAATATATATATATATATATATCTAACATGTCATATAACACATATTATAACATGATTTGACAAATAAAAATATTATTTATATAAATTAAAATAGATAATTTTATTAAAAAAATCAATTTACATCCAATATTGTAAAAAGCACAACTTTCACAATGTAAATCGGATTTCAACGAAACAAAAAACAATATTCTTGAAATTTAATATATTTTCATAATAAAAGATAAATTTCAAAAATTTAAAATTTTAAAATTTAAATTTAAAAGTCAAATTTTGACCAGATTGACCAAAAATCCGCTTTTCTTGAAATATCCTATTTATTCTGGTTTGAAAATATAATTCACATAAAATCAAAATATACTTTTAAAATAACAAAAATTTATTCATTTTAATAAATAAAATAAACTTTTTAAATCAGGAGTTTCAATTTAAATAATTAAAATAATTAAAATAATCACAAAATACTGGGTTGTTACAAAACACGTACATGAAAATAGACCCAAAATGTTTAGTTTACAAGAATATAACAAAACCGATATATATATATATATATATATATATATATATATATATATATATATATATATATATATCAAACATCAAATTAATTAGTAGTTATATATCAAATGTCAAACTAATAAATTGTTATGTTAGTATATCGAAACTGATATTGAATTATATATCAAATATCAAACATTCGAAGCATATCGAAACTGATATGAACATATATATGAACTATTTTCATGAGCTAGTGTATATATAAATTAACCTTATTTTGTATCTTTATTTAAGTCACTCGCTTGCTTATATTCAAAAACATGCCTCTTCCTGCTAATATTTTGGTTCTTAAGTAAAGTAGCAACTAGCAAACACCAAACTAATATACATAAAACCAATATACATCAAACACTAGACTAATATAATTATGATAATATTACATATTTGTCCAAAATTAAAGATAAACGGTAAAACTACATAGAATATATCAAACTCATGTTTTTCCTCTTCCTGCTAGCATTCACCATCACTCAAAATTCAAATCGATGATCGAGATACCAGAAAACAAAAACCAAGAAGGCGGGGGATCAGTTTCTACTTGGATTCGAAGGTTTAGTATTTTTTGGAACGAAATGAATGACTTTGGGAACAAATTGTATTTATGATTCATGAATACTAAATAGCGGCTGAAGGGAAGCTCGATTCGATTTGGATTAGGGTAGGGAAAATGGGTAGGTCAGGTTGCAAAAGCATTGAATTTTTTTCCTTTTTTTAAAATTTAAAAAATAGGTTCGGTTAACGGTTAACCGATGTATGAACTATCGTTAACCATTTACCAAACCGATTTTGGTAGGTTAACATCGGTTGGTTAACCGAAAGTTCAGATAACTGATTTTTTCCGATTAAAGTAGTTCGGTTAAGGTCAGTTATGTTGGTTTGGTAGGTTACGATGGTTTGATCAGTTAACGTGGTTAAATTCCGACCCTTATGATACATAGTGATGCATAGATACTAGGAAATCTGGTTTTGTTGGACAAAGCACGATTAACGATGAGTGAAGTTGAGTCAACTTTTTTGTAAAGATGTGTACTTAAGAGTACGTACATAGGCTAAATTTAATTTCATTTAAAGCATAGTTTACGAGACTATACAAGATAAGAGTTGATAAGGAATTCAAACATATCCCCAAGGAGTTAGCAGGTTGTGTGAGTCGAGAGGTTGCACGTAATATTCGTTTCTGAGGGATATTGTATAGACCGCCCCAAAGGATTTTGGGGTTGACGAACATTAGTTGACTGATTTATATTATGAACATAAATTTTCCTAAACTTAAAACTAAATCAGTTTTATACAAATATAAAGGAAGTTCGTAAAAGTTCCATGAATACATATTCTGTTACTTTAGAAAATAATTTTTGTTTCAATAAATTCCAACTTCATGAATAAGGAATTATTTTTAAAAAAAATTGGTAGTAAAATGGATTTCGATAACTCCAAAGATTAAAATGATTACTTAAGATTAAGAGATTAATCATGCCAAAACCGATATGACTCGTTAGAATATCTAATAAGAACTCTCACATATCAAAGAGAAACTATGAGTTTCATACCAATGTCGAGAAAAGAAATTCCCTAGTTATCAGTAATCCATAAAAAATATTGACTTTGTTAAATGGCATGATGCACTAATCTTCATTGGATTCTAAGTCTATTATCAATATATTATTTTGATAGTTGTTACCAAAGGGACATTATCCATCCGTTGCAAATTTGTCTTTGAGAAAACGACCGATGAAGTTGGAATATAGTAAACAACGTTGATAAGAATAACAACATAAATTCTATTATTGAAATTAACATTACAAATTCATCATTCAACCTACTTAAATAATTCAAATTTTACTCCCAAAATTATCGCCTGTTATGATATTGAGCATTGGTACATAAATGTTGAAATAGAATTTTAAATAATAATTTAGAATAGATTATTTGCACATAGTAACCAAAGCGTCTCGAAGTCAGTGGAAAAGATATTGAGTTTGTGGGTTTAGGATAAGATTCAAGAACTAATACTAAAGTATCATTCATAAGCATCAGAATTGAGCAAATATTTTATTAAAGAAATTAAACGGTTTGATTTTTCAATCAGAATGTAGAGGAAGCATGCGTCTCTAATAAAGAACATTATAAGGTATTAATATATTTCTAATTATAAGTAAACAACGTGCTACTGCTGATTATTAACGATGTACCTATGTTTGTTTAATTCTTGAAGATATGACTTTTATAATTGGTATAAAAGAATGTTGGAAATGTCCCAAACGATATGCACAGACACTATATGTCATCCGACTTTTTGATCAAGAAGATTTTCGCTAAAATCAGAACATCAAGATGAAGACGAAATGGTTCACAAAATTGGGAGCATGCCTAGGAGGGCAATAGGATAAATTCAGGAAGTTTTAAAGGCTAAGGACCAAAATAGACAACTCGGTACTGAGCCCTACCGCTCGGTACCGACCCTTTTTTCCTACCTAATTGGGCTCCAAAACCACTTATACTTGAAGCGCTAAATCAAATGATTGTCATGTAGTGCTTTTCTGAAGGAACGGTGAGCATTTCTAAGGATTTCCTGGAAGAAAGCAAAGAAAGCAGATAAGGACACACGATATCCTTGGAAACAACCCAATTTCTAAGGAGAAGTACTTGAAACACACTGAAATAGAGCTAGAAAGCAGAGGAAGGAAGGGAAGTCTCCCACCATGAGAACCGTTCGATACCGAGTGGAACCACCCTACATTGAGTGGTTTTAAATGGTGATTGGGTCCCACTTTCCTCTATTGTGTGCTTAGATGTGGATCTGGACTTGTTGCTTAGTGGGCCTCCGTTTCTACGAGCTAATTTTCCTATAAATATAGACCCTATAGCTACTAAAAAAGCGATTTTTTTGGCTCTTTTGATTTCTTCATCTTCTATCTCTCCTCTCTATAGTCACTAGGCTAGATACCATTGGATGTTCTTGGCTCTATGAATTTGTCATTCCCTTATACTAGTGACTTCCAATCAATAACTTACAGTGGACGTAAGTCATTGATTGTGGAACCACCATAAATTCTAGTGTTTTGTTTACTTTTTTTTATAGTTTTTTCAAAATCTCAATTTTTCTATAGGATTTTGGGTGTTGTTTCATTTTTGGCATCAACATTTTAGTGCTTTCGGAAAGAGCTCGACTCTCAAGGTTAGATATAGCTTGTTGTTTTGAATTTTAAGAGATCTGGTGGTTAGATCTAGATGATTAGCCTTAAGGAATTTAGAAACTTGCCGATATATTTCAATAGTTCCTAGGATATCCTAAATATCGTTAGTAGTAATAGCTGGTGGTGATGAAGGAACACTCACCAATTGGAAGTTAATAACCATCAGGTAGTTTCAGGATCATCTTCTCAGTAGGAGATTGTCAGTAAGGGAGAGTTTGACAAGATGATAAAGGAACTAAACTAGAAGTTAGTGGACATTCAGATGGCTATAGTGGAGAAGATGAATGCTAGCATAGCACTACTGACCCTGCAACCATAATGGACCAAGAGGATTAGGAGGGAAGTTCCCCTCTTGGATCTGAAGAAGAGAGTTCATCTGTGTCTGCCTGAAATAGGTGAAATGAAAAGTAGAAATATAAGGAAGTAGTTACAGAAGCAGCGAAAAGTCTTATTGGAGGAAGTCAACATGGTTCCACCAAAAGGGACCACTCGGTGCTGACCACAATCAGATTGGTACCAAGAGGAATATTGGAGCATAGGGGAGCAGGGAATTAAAGCTCTAGATTTATTTTACTCAGAGGGTGACCTTCAGCATGACGGTGTTTATTATGAGCTGGACGTTAGAGTTAATGGAGTTGGAGTTCAAACAGTTACGATGGAACTAACCGGGTGTCAATGGAAGACTAGAGGAGTGGTCCTCCCAAAGACTGGAGAACCTAGGCCTTAGTGGGGAGACCAAGATAGCTTGTAGCATCAAACACTCGACGTAGCTCCTAACAATCGACCTTTAGACTACCATGCCAATGAGGAGTATATAAGATATATGGTTAAGTAGTTGGACAAGGAAACCAAAGGTAGAAAGAAAAAGAATTGGGGTTCTGCACTAAGCAGAACTCCGTTTATGGATATTCTAACAGGAGAGCTTCCCACGAAGTTTTGGATACCGATGATGCCATCGTATATATTGACCCTAGGCAACATTTACTCAAGTATAATCATACATGGACGGTGTCAGAGCAATGGATGTTGTTCGATATAGATGTTTTCCTATGTTCTTGGAAGAAGTTGCATCGGTGTGGTTCACTAGGCTCATGTCAAGATCCATATCAATATTTGATGTGTTGGCTAGGAAATTCTTAGAGCAATTTCGGCTCTATGTTGCTCGGCATAAGGATGTGATGTCCTTGTCAAGTAGATCTCAAGGACCTCAAGAGTACTGAAACAGTTCTTGAATCAATTTAATGTTGTTGTTACAGAGGTAAGTAATCCAAAGGAGGATATGATATTTATGGCGTGGTTCATGGTATACATCTGGACATCGGTTGTGGCAAGTGATTGAAGATGAAACAACTAACAATAGTGGAGGAGTTCCACTGGAAGGCTAATCAGTTTATGCGATTGGGAGAGGTATTCTTAAATGCAGTGAAAACTAGTAATGGACAGTTGAAGGAAGTTATTCGGAGCGAAGTAGCAGTTAAACCAACGGGAGAAAGCTCTATAAACATAGCGGTTATTGTTAGAAACTCTGGTAACCAAAAGAAAAGGAATCAAGGCCCTTACGGTAGGCATAGCGAAAATAAGAAACGCCCGAGAAATATGAAACCGGTAGATTATATGCCCCTAAATTATACAATGGAAAACATATATCTTACTACTCAAGGAATATAATGATATAAAAAGCCACAAAGAAGAGAGGCGATGGAGTAGGAAAGACACTCTGGAAAGTACTTTCTTTTCCATGATACCCATGGACGCAATAAGAACGAGTGCCGACATTTGAAGGATCTGATTGAAGAACCGATAAGGAAGAATAAGCTCTAGAAGTACGTTAAGGAGACACAGGAAGGTGGTTAAGCTGCGAGACCCCAAGGGCTGCCTGCCTAAGGGAATCAACCTGGACTAAGAAGAGAAGAGCCCAGGAGAAATTATAACGACCCAGAATTTGACCACTTTAAAATATAATATATAAAGTGATTTTAAATGTAAAATGGGTAAGGTTTTATTATTTAAATAATATTAGATAGGATTTAGAAAGAGAAGTATACACAAAAATAGTTACATTTTCCCATAACGATAAAAGTGATAAAATGCTGATTTCAAAAAAGTATGTTTCAATGGTTACATAAATTATTTTAATTTATTTATGAATGTTGATATTTTTAAATAGCATTATACAAATTTATTTTTAAATTTGGTTTACATAAATTAATATTTTAGCTAAAATGTCAAAATGTTACCGTAAAACATTTTGTCGAAAAACGACGTTTTGTTGATTAAAAGTTGTCGCAACGTCGCCGCACGTTTATTTTCTTATATAGAAACATATATTCAAATAGTGTAAATATTAATTAATTCACTAAACATGTTTACTTTTGTTAAATAAGATTAGAAAACTTCTAGAACTCATTAGTAAAAGTAAGTAAGAATTAACAAAAGTGAGAAAAAGTAAACATCAAATCACATCAAATCAAAACCAACATAATTATTATTCTACTTAGCTTAGTTCTAAGGGATTAAAACATAAAGTAATAAGTGAAAGGATGATGTTAATTTTTGAAAAAGTGGAGATTTCTTTAAGTTGAAGTAAGGTTAGTTTGGTAATTTGGTAAGAGATTATTTTGGTAAATTTACCATTTCTTTCCTTTTCCATAAATATCCACCTCATATTCTTCACTTTCATTCATATTTTTCTTCTTCTTCTTTTCTCAAGCTTCTTTATCTTCTTCCTCTTCTCTATAATGGCTTCCAAGCAATAGAAAAAATTAGAAATAAATAATGTCAGAATATTTTCAAAATATTCAAAAGAAATCAATGTTCATTCTCTTCAAATCAAACTCATCTTTTCTTCATATTTTACCTCTTCTTCTCACGGCCATATCTTCTTCAATACAGAATCAACATACCAAATTCTTTTTCTAAATCATCTATTTTTCCAGTGGGTACAACTTTCATGTTGACTACTTTATATCATTCTAAAGCTAACTATGTCAAAAGTACATTTCTTTCCGTTGTATTTTCTATCCCAGTTTTTAAGCCAAAAGAATAGGTCATTTTGTTTTGATCAAAACTTGATCATAATAGACCCAAATTAGAAGATTCATTTTTCCAAAACAAATGAAATTTCAGTGGCTACAACTTTTATGTTGATTACTTTTTCCAGTTTTGAAGTTTTCTACATCTGAAACTTAATTCTTTGAAGTATATTTTCGGGCTTTATTTTTGTCAATCCGACAATACCTCTTCTTTATTCTATCATATCTACCTAAAAACAACATGGATTCAAATGATTCTTTTTTTAAAATTCAATAGAAAAGAATTTCCAACAACTTTTCAGTTAATAAGTTTTTTAAATTTTGTGAGTTAGAGAGTCAAAAACAAGAGAGAAGATGATCCATTTTTCGGATCTAAATCTTGGGAATTCAAGTTCAAAGCTCTATGCTTCTTCTCTATATTTTCGGCCAACCTCCATCTTAATCCTCATTCAAGCTATTGGAAGGGAGAGGGTGTTGTTTACTAGTGTTTAATTGAGTAGGAATTAATCAGTGAAGTGTTGGTTGATTAGAATGTTGGTAGGAAGTTAATCGCTTTGGTTTATGGTGAGAAACACTATTTAGCATCTCTATTTATATATATACATGTCTGATGACGTGTTATGATTTCTATGAATGTTTTTATATGTTTTGATCATTAAGTATTGATTGTTTGATGTGATTGTTAAATTGTTTTGTCAAGTCACGTTAATACACGTCGATAAGCACAAAGAAAATTACTTTCCTTTTAAAAATGAAATAGTGTATATGGAATGCTTAAACCTTTTGGAAATAGTTTTAAAATGAGCTAGAAATGTTTTATAAACAATTAAATATGTTAAAAAAATAAAGGAATAAAATCAAGATTTTATCTTGAATATTTTAAATATCTCCAAAATGATTTTCCAGAAAAATCGCGCTTTTGTAGTAAAGTGACCAAACTTTAAAATTGATATTTTAAATGTTTTGAAAATATGAAATAAATCCTAAAAATCTTTTAAAAATTTATTAAAAGGGATTTATGTTGAAAATATGGATTTATAAATGATATAAAATTCATTTTGAAGAATATAACTTTTAAAACGCTATTTGCAACACTTTCGCAAGGCTTTTCGCAGCAGTTTGAAATAACTTTTGAAATGCATTTTTAAACTTAACAATTATTTTCTATATATTTTGTGAATGATTTCAAAAGAATAATTAAGTTATTTAAAGATAATTTGTAAGTTTTAATAAGAGTTTGAATAAATGGTTAATTGAATTGTTTATACCACTTAAACAAAAATGAAGAAGATTAAATATAATAACAAATTGAGTATGCGGAAACGACTAGTACATTTGCCCCATCTGTGAGATCTGGGAAGATAAAACAAGGTGTTTAACTAAGGTTAAGGATGGAGCAAACAGTGCCCTGAACTTACCTGGCCTATATTTTCTCTTCTTAGGCGAGGGGTGGAACATATCGAAAGGAAAGCCCGGATGCTCTAAAAGATCATAATTAAGTTTTTCTAAGATAAAAGAAAATAAATAAATTCTTTGAATTTATTATGAATGGTCTATATATAGGACTTATAAAATTGATATTTTATAAATAAAAATTATGGAATTATAAAAGTGTTTTATAAATATTAAATGGGATTGTAATCAAATTTACATATGGGTTTGCAATTGAAATTTAGACAAGAATTTATAATGGATTTTATAATTAATATGATTTGAAAGGAATGAATTTGTAAAAAAGAATTAAATTATAATTGGATTCTAGCTTATAAGTGAGATATAAATGGAATTTGTTAGTAAAGAAGTTTTGTATATGGAAGTTTATGAAATATAAATGGAATTTATAAACACCATTTTGTAAATCTGAAATCAATTTAATTTGATAAGTTAAATGAGAAAGTTTATTAAAAGAATTATATTCGTGATTTTGGACAGTGAATAATCCTTTAAATTAAATGGATGTTTTGGAAATTTATATTATAAAAGGGAAATATTTTCCCTAAGTTAAAAGTTAAGAAGAAAAATCTTTGATTAAGATTTAATGAATATTTTGAAAGGTTTTACTAAGTAAAAAAGAAAATGATTTGGAATTATTCCAGGATTTAAGAAAAGTTTAATAAATCAAATGATTTGATAAATGAGGCTTAATGCTTCCATATACATTTGAAAAGAAAATGGAATAAACAGAAAAGAATATATCTAAGAAAGATATTTGATTAGATAAAAGATGAAGTAATTGATTGATGATTGATATCCACGTATGAACTTAACATCTTTTTAAGTGATGATTGGCTTCGAAGGAACCAGAGTCGGATTTGGGAAATTCCTATTCGAAAACCACTTTGAACCGGTGTATATGTTCGAAAGTGAAGACATGTTGAAGATGGCGATTATTGAAGACCGTGGATCTTCATAGCGTGAGGACTGCTTGTTGAACACGCTCTGGGCCGCTCCCATTATAGAGTTATTTATAGCAGTGGTCTCCTCGTTGTGGGGATTTTTCAGATTGCAAGGACCACTCACTACTAGTGGTAGTAGAAGAGTGCCTTCGGTTTTGTTCAGTCGCAGAACGAACTTGCATGGATGTTTGTCTGACATTGTACTCTAAATCATATTTGAGTGGTTTCTATAAATGTATATCAGTTGGTGGCAGAGAAGGCAACTTCTTTTAGCTTAACACCCTTTCCCGAGACATATGAGCTCAGGAAGTTATACTTTTCTAGAAATCAGTCATGTGACGTGGAATGGAAATGTGGCATTCAAAGTGGAACTTGTTATGATCAAAGCGTGGTTTTGTATGAAAAGCGTGGCTTTGAAGAAATTGATCGTAGCTCCGCGAGCCTCACACCTCGTTTATGATGGGATACTATGTGGTGTAACAGACGCAAATTTGGAATAAGTGAGTATGTATGGTGGTGTCAAATACGTTTGGCCCTTTGGAGGATACGTCCCTCAAGGCATTTATTGCCCCATTTTGATAAAGTGGTTAGCTTGAGAAAAGAAGGGAACTACCGGTTATCAGTGGTAATATAACAAGTATAGTTCCAAATGACTAGTTTAAGAAAAGCGATTAAGGCACCGTGGGAACTATGTTTGTTATGCGTGGATCGGAGAAAAGGTCACTAGTTCCCTATCATGTTGAAAATCAAATCCCAATACGAAATTTACGGTTTTGATTGTATTGCTAAATAGCTGTAATGACTTGCAACATTTTAGCTACCCCCTTTCTAGTATCATATATTCCGTTTGGTATATTCCGTTGACCTAGTCCGGATATATTACCTTAGACTTAGTCCAAATATTGATACCTTATTTGAATAAGTTTATTTGCGAATGTTTTCAAAGAGATGTCATTAGAAATAATATCAAAAGGTTTTGATATAAAAGTGTTCTGGTTATCATAAGGTAAAAACCCGTCCGTGTTTATGTGTGGGTGTGGTCTTATGAGATACCATTCTTTTCAAGATTTTGATGACAACATTATTTTGAATTTCAAGTATCTCACGCTGGTTTATCAAGCCTGATCCGGGTATTTTCAATACTCAGGTCAGATCCGAGTTTCAGGTTGAGTTGAAGATGGATGGAGTTTCCAGAGGAGAGCTGGAGATCTTCATCATTGTATGGACATATTCTATTATCCTCTTCCTCTAGTTCATTTGTTTTGTTGTTTGTCAGCATTTGTAAGGGCATGTGTTATAACTATCCAAGCTGAATCTATGTTAGACTCTGATATTGTATTTAAAAAATTCCGCTGTAAAGATTATTATTGAAATAATATATGTTATTCCATTCGTGTGAGATTCTGTTCTATCTTTATTTTTCTTTCTACCCTTAATGATCCGCTTATTCGTAAAATTTGAGTTGGACATGTGTGATTTATTGTCGATTCAAATGGTACGGAAAAATGGGCCATTACAAATTATGAAAGATAGGTTGTCAATACCATAACCAGAGGACCTCATCGAAAAGCTGGAGGGAAATAGAACGGTGTGCGAGCTCGCTAAAGCATATAACATATGAGGATTTCTTTGTAGAACCTCTAACTTATGTTTCAATGATAACAACTCACTACAACAAAAAGTGACTTTTATAGCGGCATATAGCCACTATTAATCACAACCATAGCGGTTTGATAAGCGTTGTATATCGACATGTTATAAAAAACCGTTGAATATTTATAACACAAAATATGCCGCTATGGTTGAGCTTAGTTTTATAACGCAAATTCTCCGCTATGGTACGTTAATTCAATAGCTCATTATAGCCGCTATAATACAGCTAAATCGAACTGGAAATCTTTATAACACCATTTTGCCGCTATAAAATATTTATTCAATAGCGGTCATTTCGCGCTATTAAATCAACATGTTATGGTGTGCTTGTTTACTAGTTGCATTTGCATTTCTAATTTAAAAAAAAATATACACAATTTCATTTGAAAAGAAAAAAATTGCATTGCATTTTTTCAATTTACATTTCAATTTACAATCCAATTTAC
The DNA here is from genome assembly GCA_030765085.1 of Allium cepa. Lineage (NCBI taxonomy): Eukaryota > Viridiplantae > Streptophyta > Magnoliopsida > Asparagales > Amaryllidaceae > Allium > Allium cepa. The sequence continues at coordinate 70,664,254 of CM060935.1, forward strand.
AACCCAATTTCTTTTACAAACTTGATTGGCAAAAAAAAACTGTCTGTGCATTTCCTTCAACCCCCCTCCTCTCTCTCTTACTGCTACTGCATAGCCTTCTCACCTGCACACCACCCTGATTACCACATCAACAATCCCAATCCCCAACCCTCTAATACAACTCACCACTTCACCTCTAGCACTTCATCACTTTCTGCTTCAACCAAACAAATTCAACTAGCTTATATAACTGTCTTCACCTTACTGCCTTACTGACATTCTTCCACAAACATCACTCAGTCACCTCAATTCATACAAAACTGCCTGACAGCCTCCCTACCTCATCAGCAATACAGTCATTACCAATCTGGTGCACCCACAACCCATCCACTACAGAGCATACCACACTTCTCATCCACCATAACTTTCCTACCACTTTTACATTTCACAGAACAAACTGTCAACACCCTCCACCATCAACAGTTCACATCAATCTTCTATTCCAACCATCAAAACAAGACCACCAAACATCAAATACACTGTTGCATTGCTTTCATTGACCACATAACTGTGCACAGCCTCTTGCCTTCCAAAACCAGGGAACAAGTCAGAAGTACCCATCCTACACATCACCATCACCACCTCCTACACAAAACAAATCATACGTGCACACTGATACTGCATACTTACACAGCCGTACTCCTACAACCCATCTTCACATCCTACAGCAACAACCATTCACTTCCACACCCTGTTGAACAATTCTGTCAACTTCCTTCCTTCATCTATCTACCCCTTCTGCCAAAAACAGCATCCTCACCACAGCTCCTTATTTCAAGCCTCTGTCTACAAACAACGTCAACTCACTGACCACCCACCTCATTTCTTCTAAAACCACCATTTCAAACCCAGAAAAAAAAAGAGGGAAAACTGCAACAAATTGTCGAGACCGCCTGCTAATCCATTCAACAACCACATCGCCTTCTCTCAGCAACTTCTCACTGCTATCATAGAAAACGAAGACCAATACACCCAGTCACCATACTACTCGCTGCATCTCCTATCACCTAGCAGCCAACATTGCACATTTATACAAACATCTCAATCACAAAGAAACTACACTTCTTTAACACTCCATAAAATATCAACCTACACTTCTGTCCCACTGTGTCTGCTTCTGTCCCACTTCTGTCAAAATAAAAAAACATGTCATTTTGTAAGTCTGGTAATGCAAACTGTTAGCGTGTTCAAGTATGCAAGTATTCAAGTGTTGGAATGACAGAACATAGTTGAAGTAAGAAATGGAATAACAAATAAATAAACAAACAATAGTTGGGGAGTGGTGCTGGGGTTGGGCACTGTGTAGTCGTCTAACAAAGATGTGACCAAAGAAGGGGTTACGGTGGTATCAATTTAAGATATCAATTATTAATCACAGCAAAGGTATAAATAGTCCATGGTTGGACAAAAGTTCAAAGTAAAATAGCTTATATTTTTATACTCCATATCAACAATAATGGTATCAATGAACTTATAGAATTATTGTACAAAAGAATTAGCAGTAAGTAGTATTAAATTTTAGCGATAATTAATAACAAATACAACAATTATCTCTATCTTTAAAATGTAGTTTTTTCGCCTAAAAAAGAAACGATGAACCATTTAGTTTTGCACAGCTGCTATAAAAAATAATTTGTAGTATATATATGCTTAATTGTGGATATCCCATGAGCATAACTATATTTATTGACTATAGCAATAAGTTATGAAGGTAAGAAAAATGATCATGGAAAAACATTGGATCCGATCTGTAAAGAGAAAAATGATCATGGAAAATCTTTCTGGTTTTATAGCACTATATAGTTAATTCTATTACTAACCTTGCCAGCCAAAGAGCAGTAAAAATTATAATAGTACATAAATAAATAGTGCACCAGAGCAGTACAAAATGAAATGAAAAGGGAGGACATCATAAAATTAGCCAATGCCTAATAATCTCAACTGTAGAAAAGATATCTATAATGAGAAGGCAGTGAAGTTATTTCATTGCAAATGAGAAATGTTTTGCCTATATTAATCACTAGTGGGTGCTATATAGTAATCACGTACAACATGGACGAACATCCAACAAAATTTAAGAGTGTATAAGATATAAAATTAGCCTTAGTTTGTATATGTTTTCCTCATTATATATACTTATTTATATATATATATATATATGAAGGTTTTGTAATGGATTAATGGTTGTTGCAAACCTCGTCAAACTATGTACATGCACAATTCTAATAATTTAAACTTATATATCTTAAGCATGCTCATTATTCATGGAAATTTAAGAAAAAGACATCCAAAATAAAAGTCATTTAAACAATTGTGATGTATCTTTACATTAATGCTTACCATCATAGTAGTAGAATATCACTATCTAAAATACACAATGGCAATGACCATATTTTAGTCTAACATTATTTACTTGTATCCATAATAATTGAATAAAGAAAAAAAATCTGTCTTGCTCGTCTAGTTATTTTCATAAATAATAAATATTGTGTATCCAAGAATCAAAATAAGTGGCAAGTAGACAAGCACCTTTGTCCAAGTGGTTAATTGATTCGGCGTTGGTGCAGGATGTCACAAGTTCGAAACTTGCTTTCGAACATTTATTTGACATGGGATATGTTGTCCTAATGATTTGTTGTATATAAAGTACCAGTTCAAAAAAAAAAAAAAAAAAAAAAAAAAAAAAATAAGTGGCAAGTACTTATGTGCTGGGGCATATGTGTAGTTCGTGAACGATGTCCACGTAGCTGGACTTTTTTAGAAGGATGCATGGGTTTGGGGTTCATTTTTTAGATTGTGGCCTGTTGGAAGTGGAATGTAAAGGAAACAATGTTGGATCTGCCCAGTTATAGAGCAAGTCCAAATGCCTAACCAACACTACTATCATTTTTTTACTATTTTAAAAATGCTTAAGTTATTACTAGTATATATATAACCTTTATTAGGTCTATTTTCTTCGCTTTTTGTTTTAGTACATAGATAATTATATAATTAGAACATAAAACATGGTTTTATATGCGAAAAAATTGACCCTTAACATTTTGCACCCAACTAAGAGGAGAAATTAATTGCCAAACTTCCTACTCGCTCATTAAATCCATATTTATGGTTTATTCTTTTTTCCAAAAATGATCGGATGAACCACCTGAATTTTCAATTTTCATAGTTTTCTATTTTGAATCATACTTTTAGTAAAATTTGAACACTTTTAATATATTCTTTATAGCTTGACTTATAAATTGATGTTAAACATGGTTGATAATGATTGTAATATATCTAATATTTAAAAAAATGTTGTTGGGCGCATCGTAATACATGCAATTAAATGTGAATCAGAGCTTTGGATACATGATCATACCCGTAGAAACACGAGTAGATAAGCTGCTGCTACTACTCGATATCTGGATACCTTTGCCTTTATACGAATCGGCAGCAGCCATTGCAGGTGGTGTAGAAATCGATCCCAGCATGCCCACAACATGCTTTCTAAATGACTTATTCCAACCTTTATTTACTTGCACATTTAATAAACAATATATTTTCATTTTAGTTATGTGTGCAAAAAAAGAGCATATCATTTAATTCAGTTTATGATGTCAGCCGCTAGTTTTTCTATCAACACTAACAAACTTTAGTAACATCAAATCTACTTCTACTAAGTTAAAAACTTGAATAAGGAAAATTTGAATAGAACAAGACTAGTCCTAGCAAGAAAACCACCGGTTTGCTAACAACCAAAAATAAAACCCATTGCAATTATGTCATTCTTACTAGTCTTTTCCAATTGATTGGTCGCATCTATGAATTCTGTAGATGGAGCACCCATACTTATAGTTGTTCCAGGAGTTCCTATGTAGTCCTCCTTGTCTGTAGCATGGTTGCTTCCCTCGACCTGCAATTTAATTGACATTCACGAAATAAGTGTTACCATCGTGTATTTTTTAAGCAATCAATAGTTTGAAATTAGCTCTGACTTGACATATGATTGTTAATGTCTGACTGTTCTACGCTTAAAGGATCAAAATCTTGTTTTATTGCATCAAAATAGGCCATCAAATCGTCCGCCAAATCAAAATCAGTAACAAGAGGCTTGAATTCGTTTATGTTCATATAAGTATCTTCTATAAACTGAACCGTTGCTAGGAGCATCACAAACATGTAAATAAACGAACATCGAATCTAGCAGATATTGATGAAGAGCAGTGGCGTAGCCAGGGTTTAAGTTTGGTGAGGTCATAAAAATGTGGATGTTCAGGAGCGGTAGCCTCCAAGAAAAAATATTTTAGCAAGTATTCGACGAAATTAAAGAAAATTTCATTATAAACAATCGAATAACCGTAGATAATAAGTGATAAAATAATATTTGATTACAAATACGGTCGATTATTTTGATCTTTTCAAACTAAACAACCATAACATAAATACTAAAAATATCTAACGTTGTTCATGTCAAGTTCTTATATTTTGAAACTCATCAATGATTATTGCTAATCTAAAATAAACAAAATACTTCATTATGATTTCAGCAAAATATGTTACTTCTTTGCCAAACTCATCATAACTGTATCATATTCATTATTATTTTGTCAAATTCGCTACCAAATTCATGACAGATTTAGCAAATTCATTAACATTTCAGTAAATTGATTACCATTTCAGCAAATCTATCTCTACAAGGAGCATCATTTCATAAAAAAATCATTTTAGTCATAATTTAACAAATTAAATTTATTCAAATCAACCCAAAATCACTAGCTATGTTCAAATAATTAGCTCCATTCAATTTAATAACTAATTCAAGTAAAATCCTAAATAATTAGATTCAAATCAATGGGAATCAAAACTATGGTTAGCATATTGCCATTACTGTTGATGGGATGAGATGAACAGAGGAAGATGATGCCAGAGAGGCACGGAATGTTGATTTGAAGCGCCTTGTTTGGATCGACTTTTGTTCAACGACTGGAGAAGAAACCAACAATCGACATTTGTTTTTTGTTTTTTATGAAAATGCATTCTGTTTTGACGGCTTCTAATTTTTTTATGTGAATTGCAATTCTGGTGAGGTCACATGACCTCACTAGCCATAACTTCCCTCCATCCCTAATAAAGAGCGGAATCAAAGATTAGAGATGAGGATTCGAGACGACGTCGACTTCACAATTGTTGAAGATCGAGATGGAGTAGAATAGCTAAAGTTCAGTAACTAGAGATGGAGATGGATGAGAACGTCAATTAGGGTTATTTTGTTTTGGGAGGGAGATGAAAATTATTAAGTTTTATTTGGGAGGGAGTCCAAACCGGTTAAATGTTTCTAGAGGGAGACACAAATTTTGGGGCCAAAACGTTACACATGTACCGTACAGACAAAAGGACAAATAATTAAAGGTAAACAATAACGCTTTAGAATAATGCGTTATTAAATGGCGTTATTAATAACATGCTTTCTTGTAGTGACTATACGATCATATACGTATATAGACTTTATCAAGATTGCAGGTATATACTACAAGTAGACACCATGATCGAAGATATTGAGCTCAAAGAAAAACGAAGATTCATTGACCATACTAAGGTTATTCTACTGTAAAAGAGTCCTAGATAAAATATTATTAAGGTCTCCTTGATATATATGCATACACGATCACACACAATTTTATATACATCAAAATCAAGTGGAAAACTGCTTTTTCACCTCACAGATGTCTGAGGAGGTATACTCACAAACATCTATGTCAAATCTCAAAAACTAAAACTAGTCACAAACATCAGTCATTATACCATAAAGTTCTGTCATGGCAAAAACTGTCATATTTGAAAATGCACTTCTTTTTGAAACTAAAGGAAATCATCTTTCATAAAGAGTTGCAGCCATTAAAAAAAGTATTTCTTTGAAGAGTAACAACTTTTCATCTGCACCTCTCTGATTCTATAAATAGCATCTTGATTGAGAAGTAGAGATAGCTTACTTAACTTGATTAGATCTATTTTTTACTCTCTTGATTTCAAAGCACTCTCTTGCATATACACTATTTACATACTCTCGATCCATTATAACCTTTTGGTTAAATCACTTCCTACAACTCAAAGCAATCCTATTCCTATACTCAAAGGAAATCATAGGAAGATTTTTACTATAATCAAAAACTATGTTATTGGAACACAAGACTGTTAAAGACACTTTTGTATTAAGCCTATTCTTCTTGGCAAAGTGAAGGTAGTTTGTTTACAGGAAATACCGAAGGGGAGCTTTGATACTGGACATAGGACAGGAGGTCCAAACCAGTATAAAAACTCTGGTTTGCATGCTTTTTATATTTTACTATTTACTGTCTACTATTGCATTGATTTATATACTTGCATATTATACATAAGTTAGATAGTATATAATCCACTAAACTTTCAATTGGTTTTAGAGCTGGGTCATTTCAATCCACACTAACGCGTAATTGAAATTATTAATATGGCAAGTACATTTTAAGAAGGTCAACCAACTCTCCACTATTCACCAGCTTTTATTATGCTTATTGGTTAACGCATGCGAATTTTTATGGAAGCAAACGGTTTAAAAATATGGTTAGAAACTCAATATAAATATGAAGCACTTAACACTGATATAGGCACATGGACTAATGCATAAAAAGCATAGGCATCTAACAATGACAAAGCTATGAATGTTTTATTGTGCTCACTTGATTAAAAAAAAAATGAATTTTCACAAGTCATGTTGTGCACTGCTGCTTATGACATGCGGCGTACATTATAAATTACCCATGAAGGCACAAATAAAGTCAAGCAATTAAAAATTTCTATTCTACAAAATCAATTTTCATATTTTAAAATGAAATCAAATGAGTCAATTATTTACATGTATACTAGTTTTCAAACTATACAACACAATCTTATGGCACTAGGAGTTAAATTCACCAAGTTTGATTTAGATACACGAATTTTGAACTCTCTGACAAAAGAATGGGAAAGAAAGATTTTAGCCATTAAAGAAGCTAACTATCTTTCCCAACTCAAAGTCGAAAAGTTGATAGGAAATCTGATGTCGTATGATGCTAATTTACAGGCAAGAAAAGAACAAAATCAAGAAAGGAAAAACATCGCATTTCAAGCAAACAACGACAAATCCGACTTGGAAGAAGATGAGATTGTGTTCATCGCCAGAAATTACAACAAGTTCAAGATAATAAAAAAGATGATGAAATTTCAAAACAACAGCAATACTGATTCCTCAAATAAAACATCAATGAAATGCTTTGGGTGTGATAAATTTAGACACAGGAAGAAAGACTGTCCACTACTCAATAATGATAAAAATAAAAGCAGATTCAAAAATTTCAAGAAAAAGAGAAGAGAATTTCAAGCAACTTAAGATGACTCCGACTCTCCCTCTTCATCCGATAGTGGCAGTGACACAGAACAAACAAATGTTTGCTTTAAGGCTAGCATAGAGGTACGTCCTAAAATAACATATGATGAATCCTAAAATAACATATGATGAACTTCTTGAAATTAGTATAGAATTAGATGATTAATATAGAGAATTAAAGAAATTAAATAAAGAAAATATTGGAAAATTAAATAGAGCTGAATTAGAAATTGGAATATTAAAAGACGAGAAAAGTATTTTAGAACAAGAACTAGAATTAGAATTAGCACAAAAAGAATGCAAAAAATTATCATCTCAAAGTGCTTCTCTAACACATGATATAGAGAATAACAAAATAGAGAATTATAAACCTGAAAAAGGAAAGTATGAATTAAAATAAAATTTGAAACTAGCTAATATAGAAATTTCTGATCTTAGAAATAAATTAGATAAAATTACTAATAATGTTTCAAAGTTTAATAAAGGAAAGAAAAATCTTGATAATTTGATAAAGATTTCAAAACAATCAGGAAATAGAAATGGTTTAGGATTTAACAACAATAATCATAAACGTTCTAGAAATAATCAGGTCTCTAATAATAATCAAAGTTTTAAGAAGTATAGTACATTATATGCAAATTTTAGAAAAACAAAACCTAAATTGAAAATAAGGGAACAAAAATGATTAAGGTATGGATTCCTAAAAAAAATAACAAATTGATTAGACAAAAACATATAGATGGATATCTAAAAGAGATAGTTCATAATGAAAACTACATTTCTAAAGGTTTCAAACCCTTATGGGTTTGGCTACCTTCTCCTACAACCCATAGGACCCCAACAAAGGATGTCGGTACCAATTAAAACTCTTTATTGTTTTGCAGGTACGTAAAAATAAGGAGAAATGGATACTCGATAGTGAATGCTCTAAACATATAAAGTGAAATGCACACATACTATCAATCATCACTTACATGGACGGTGGCACAGTCGCTCTTGGGGATAATTCCAAAGGATATGTTATCAGAATTAGAAATGTCATCAATGTCGGTACATCAATTTCTCCTATTATTTCAAATGTTTTATTAGTTAAAAAATTAAAACATAATTTACTTAGTATAAGCTAATTACGCGATAAGGGATTTAGGATTGATTTTGAAAAGGATAAATGTAATAACTTTGATTAAAATAAAATCTTAATTTTTGAAGGAACAAGAAATTGAAATATTTATATTCTAAACATGAATAATAATCATAATAATGACTTATGTTTAACCGTAAATCATGATGATCCATGAATAAGACATAAAAGATTTTGTCATATAAATTTAAAATATATAAACAAATTAGCTAAAAACAATTTGGTAAGAGGATTCCCAAAATAAATTTCAAAGTTAAAAATCTATGCGATGCATGTCACATTAGAAAATTGAAGAAAAGTTCGTTTAAATCTAAAATGGAAATCTCTACTAAATAACTTCTCAAATTACTTCATTTGGACTTGTTGGGTCCAACTCAAGTACGTTCGATAAATCATAACAAATATGTTTTTGTAATTGTAGACATTTTTCAATGTGTATTTGGACTCTATTTTTATGACATTAAAGTGATACATTCGAAATGTTTAAAATTTTTGCTAAATGAATTAAGACTCTAATGGATTTAAGACCCAGAATTTCTGTTAATTAAAATTCGTATATTTAACTGATTTTAAATATTAATAAGTGAGATCTATAAGTCGAATAAATTTTTATTTCGAATATCTGGATTTAATTGCATAATTAAATCGACAATTTAATAGTTGAAATTACAGAAATAATTGGAAATTGGTTTGAATGTGATTGAAAATGATTTGTAAAATTTTATTTTATCTTGTTGGAGTTAGAATGGTGTTATAGAACTTTTAAAATCGAATTTAAAGTTAATTTGTGAAAATTGAATATTTTAATATTTAATTGACGAGTTAAAATAGCCATTTTTCAAAACAGTCTCATATTTCGACGAAACCAATTTCATCGGATCCGTAATATGATATTATTGTAAGGTTTCAAATTTCGTGTCAATCGGATTTACGGTTTGTCCGGGGCAAGCCAAAACGCATAGAAATTAGTTTAAATCGGTTTAATCTAAAATTGATCATTTATTTCCATAACTCGCTCATACGATGGAATTAGCCTCCGAAACCTATTCCATTGTGTCCAGAACGTAGGGTAAACACTAGAAACGCCGGTCACCGCGCGAGATTTGGAGTTCGGAAAATCCGGGATGAATAGTGTTTCGTCGGTTTTCTATAAAAGGACCCTTTATTCACAAAAATTTATCAAAACCCTAATTTTTCACCCTAGCCGCCGGCTATACCATCAATGGCCGAAATCTTCTTATCTTCATCCCTTAATTTCCTCAAATCCGTAAATATTTAGCCGAAACTTCCAACTAACAAATTGAAGAGCTCACCGAGTACTTCACATCCAACGGTGGGTTTGCGTTGAAGTGGCTCGGATTCGCCGTAATTGGCCAGGGAAGGGCGCGTGTTTCGTATCGTTTTTCGATGCAAGGGGATAGCCGAGCTCCAAGCTTTTGCAGCCGATGGTTGCATAGGTGATGGCCTTTCAAACCGTAGTTGTCGATCGACTTCTAGGTGCTCGAAGATGGCGCGTGATTTAGGGTAAAAAGGACGGCGATGGTTTCGTGCTCGCATGATGTTCTGGGGAAGAAGGATATGCGTTCTACGGCCTTGATCTCAGGGAAAAGAAAATGGACGGCCATGACAGATAGGTTTAAAAAAAAATTAAAAAAAAATTTGTAAAATTATTAAATTATAATTCGTTCAAAGTTTAAATTGATGTATCTTTGACATATGAGGTTCGTTTTGGATGAAACCAGTTGCGTTGGAATCGTATGGACGAGCACTACACTATGGAACTGGAATGGAGTCGTTTGGAGCTAGTGAGAATTTCGGGTATTCGAAATAAACGCGGAAACTGAATTGAAAGCAAGGTGAGAACTTCTCACTCAATCGAATTGTTTCGATTTAAATTTTAAATAGTTATATTTAAAATTTCTTGATTGTATGTTTGAATGATGATTGTTATCTATTGATTGTTAAAATAGACATTATACGCCGTTAATAAGCGGAGGTTATTTATTAAAAACATATACCGCGATAATTTCGATGATGATTGCGACATCATTGGTGTTCATATTCGGGTTTCCAGAGGGATTGATGCCAGATTATTTTAAATGGAAGTTGTTTGGAAAATTTGGATTTGGGTTTTGAAATTCAAAGGGTAATTGAATTGGTTTCAAAAATGGTTTTGAAAGGTTGAAAAGACTCTGGAATCCCATTTAAAATATTATGGAAATGATAAATGAGTTGATAACTTATACAATTTGAATTTTGATAGAATAAATTTAACTTAAAGGATGGAGTTAAATTAAAGGAAGTATAAGTGAATCAATAAAAAAAATCCAAGTGGTAATTGTTGATATAAGTTGTATAACTTATGAAATGAGAAAATGAAAGTGAAACAAATTGTTAAAAGTGGTTAAACAATCCTGTTAAGTAAGATAAATCTAGATTTGATAATGATATGAAATTTGACTTTGGTAAAAGTTAAATAGAATTTACTTTAGAATTGGAATCTGAATTGGATTTATAAGTGGAAAATTTAAGTTAAGTAAAATAAATTGAAATGGAATATAACTTAAGTGAAGTTGAATAAAGTTGATTTTGGTATCGAAGTAAATTAATAAGTGAATTAATGAAATGAAGTCATTAAGAATATGGACTTGAGTTATTTAAAATAAATTTAACTTCTTTGTTAAAGGAATTAACAATTGAATTGATGAATGGATGGAATGTTAATCAATTGATATGAAACAATGAATAAAAGTGTTAATTCATTAGAAGCTAATGAAGTTGAGGAATAGAATAAATTAAATGGAAGTCAATTTAATATGAACCAATTGGAATTAAAAGTGTTGGACCAAATTGAATGTAAATTAAATAATTTGGTTATGTTGAATATACATTGGTTGTCATATGGATGTTAGTTGATTGTATATAAATTCATTAAGTGTTAATGAAATTGAATTAGCGGAATTAAAAGCTATAAATCAAATTGGAAGTTAAGTGAATCTTAAATAGAATTAAATTTGATTTGGAAGTGAACTAAATTGAATGTAAATTAGTGAATGATTGCTAATTGAATATGAATAAGTGAATGTTGATGAAATCCAATGTTAACAAATCAAATGTGATTAAATTGAAAACCAATTCATTGAATATTAATGAGAAGTGAATATATATTGATTTGATATGGATTTGTTGGATGATAGTTGTTTGGTGGTTGCATTTGTTGCTTTTGTTGCATTTGCTATGTTGGCACATGTAGTTGTTATGTTGCTATATGTTGTATATTGATATTATTTTCATACATACATGTTTCTCATTGGTTTGTTGAGTGTTTAGTAGGTGCGGATTGCGCTTGCTTCGCATTTGGAGCTCGCTTTCGCGCTATATTAGCCGTATACGCTCGTTAATAATAAATAAGGTACATATCTCGGATTAAATATCGTACTTTTACACTTTTTTCCCTATGGGATGCCTCATCACTTGATGAGATGTATATTTGTGATATATATACTGTCATTTTTTTTCGGATCGAGCCGCGCAAAGGAGACTCTGGCGAATTTTTCCGAAAATTTAAGGCATTAGAATATTTTTGAGAAAATTGGAATTTTTTTGAAAACTAAGTTTGGATTTGGAAACTTAGTAAAGATTTTTAAGAAGTTTAACTATGAATTTTGGAAAAGTTAAACACTTAAGAGATTTGAAAAATCCAATTTGAATGGTTTGTTTTAGAAAGTTAATGGATTTTGTAACTTTTTCTTACTTGGTAATTTCGATGACGAAATTCTTTTAAGGGGGAAGTTTGTAACGACCCAGAATTTCTGTTAATTAAAATTCCTATATTTAATTGATTTTAAATATTAATAAGTGAGATTTATAAGTCGAATAAATTTTTATTTCGAATATCTGGATTTAATTGCATAATTAAATCGATAATTTAATAGTTGAAATTACAGAAATAATTGGAAATTGGGTTGAATGTGATTGAAAATGATTTGTAAAATTTTATTTTATCATGTTGGAGTTAGAATGGTGTTATAGAACTTTTAAAATTGAATTTAAAGTTAATTTGTGAAAATTGAATATTTTAATATTTAATTGACGAGTTAAAATAGCCATTTTTCAAAACAACCTCGAATTTCGACGAAACCAGTTTCATCGGATCCGTAATGTGATATTGTTGTAAGGTTTCAAATTTCGTATCAATCGGATTTACGGTTTGTCCGGGGCAAGCCAAAACGCATAGAAATTAGTTTAAATCGGTTTAATTTAAAATTGATCGTTTATTTCTGTAACTCTCACATACGATGGAATTAGCCTCCGAAACCTTTTTCATTGTGTCCGGAACGCAGGGTAAACTGTAGAAACGCAGGTCACCGCGCGAGATTTGGAGTTCGGAAAATCCGGGATGAATAGTGTTTCGTCGGTTTTCTATAAAAGGGCCCTTTATTCACAAAAATTTATCAAAACCCTAATTTTTCACCCTAGCCGCCGGCTATACCATCAATGGCCGAAATCTTCTTATCTTCATCCCTTAATTTCCTCAAATCCGTAAATATTTAGCCGAAACTTCTAACTAACAAATTGAAGAGCTCGTCGAGTACTTCACATCCAACGGTGGGTTAGCATTAAAGTGGCTCGGATTCGCCGTAATTGGCCAGGGAAGGGTGCGCGTTTCGTCTCGTTTTTCGATGCAAGGGGATAGCTGAGCTCCAAGCTTTTGCAGCCGATGGTTGCTTAGGTGACGGCCTTTCAAACCGTAGTCGTCGATCGACTTCTAGGTGCTCGAAGATGGCGCGTGATTTAGGGTAAAAAGGACGGCGATGGGTTCGTGCTCGCATGATATTCCGGGGAAGAAGGATATGCGTTCTACGGCCTTGGTCTCAAGGAAAAGAAAATGGACGGCCATGACAGATAGGTTTAAAAACAAAATTAAAATAAAATTTGTAAAATTATTAAATTATAATTCGTTCAAAGTTTAAATTGATGTATCTTTGACATATGAGGTTCGTTTTGGATGAAACCAGTTGCGTTGGAATCATATGGATGAGCACTACGCTATGGAACTTGATTGGAGTCGTTTAGAGCTAGTGAGAATTTCGGGTAAAATTAAACGTACGTTTAATTTTATTCGAAATAAACGCGGAAACTGAATTGAAAGCAAGGTGAGAACTTCTCACTCAATCGAATAGTTTCGATTTAAATTTTAAATAGTTATATTTAAAATTTCTTGATTGTATGTTTGAATGATGATTGTTATCTATTGATTGTTAAAATAGACATTATACGCCGTTAGTAAGCGGAGGTTATTTATTAAAAACATATACCGCGATAATTCCATCTTGTTTGGAATTAGTATTATATATGTACTTGGAGTTGATTTTCCCGCATTATATAGTGGATGAGACCCTATTGCGTCGCATAATAGCGGATAATATTTTATGAATCCCATATACCGCAATATTCCATATTGGAACGGAATTGGTATTGTGCTAATGTCTGTGGATGCAGGGAAACAGGTTGGAGGGATCCAACTGGATTCCTCACCAGTATTTATTTGATTACAGATATTGTGATATTTGTTGATTATCATATACCGATATATGATGTCTTTGTTGTCGTGATTGACTATTTGGTGTTGTTGCATCATCGGATCCATTTTTGAAGTTTTAAAATATTGATTTTGATTTTAAAAAGAATTTTAAAGTGATTTTTGAAAGTATACATTTTATTAAATTTTGAATTGTTAAAATAAATAAACGTTATAAGTTTATGGCTATAAAAGTTATATTTTTGGAAAATAGTACTTAAGTATGATTTTGGAGTTATATAAGTTTTAAATAACGTTTTGTAAATTATTAAAAAGATTGGTTTATTTAAATTGAGATTTTTGAATTATTATAAATTCTATATATAAAAGATTTATAAAATTGATATTTATAAATTAAAAATATAGGAATTATAAAATGAGTTTTTTGTAAGTGTTAAAATGAAGAATGATTGGATTTCTTAAGTGAATGAAATTTATCGATTTATAAATCGTGAATTTATAAAACGAATAGATTTTTGTAAAATAAAGGACTTATAAGTAATTAACTTGTAAATTAGATTTTGGGTATAAAATTGAGTTATAAATTGAATTGGTTTATAAAAAGAGATTTTTATAAATCGAAGTTTTTATAAATAGAAATGGAATTTATAAACATTGTTTATAAATCCGAAATCAATTGAATTTGATAAATTTAATATAGAAGCTTATTAAAGGAGATATATTCGCGATTTCGGATAGCGAATTATCCTTGAAATAAAATGTGTAGAAAATATTGAATTTGGTTAGTGAAGTATATTCACGATTTTGGACAGTGAATATATTATTAAAGAAAATGGACATGTTTTTGGAGAAGTGGTATTATAAAATGAAGTTAATTGTTTTAAAGATGTTTTAAAATGGATTAACTATCGAAACCATAGATTTCAACATTTATTGTTGAAATAGACGTTTTCAAGAAATAGAAGGAAATAGTGGACTATAACACTGTTGTTATAGTAAATGATTTCCGAAAGGAAATGTTTTATATAGTATTGGGATTTAGATATCTATTTTAAGTTCGAATCCCTATACTAGTGATTTTGGGTTTTCGTAACGATATTTTACGCAACATTCGTTTTGGCCCAAATAAATGTGTTTTTGAGCGAACGTTTTCCTTAAAAGAATGAAATATATATTTAATTTCGATTTAAGTATATTGAACATTTTCCAAGTGTTGAAAATAAATGGATTATTGAATTACGTATTATTAAATAAGTATGGAAATGTTTTCCAATATAAAGTGAATGTTTTGAGATTTTATCTTTTAAAGATAAATTGAAAATGAATATTAGAAATCGATTTGGAAATCGTATATTCATAGATATTTTGGGAATTGTAAATTCGCTATGGAATTTATAAAAGAAAGGGAAATTTGTTTAAAAATAAACGTTGATTTATTTTTGAAGTATGGAAATAAATTTGCGGATTTGGAACGTAAATATAAAGTAAATCAGCAAGGATTTATTTAATTGGTTTAAATGATCCATTTTGAAATGAAAATGAATAAAGATTTGTGAATATATCCCGTATAGGGAAATGATTTGAAATTTGTTTTCAAAAGTGGTAAAGGTGAAAAGTGATTTGAAAATTTGTTTTCAAATGGTTGAAGTGTGGAAATTATATATCTAGTAAAGATATTTTGGAAATTAAATAATTTGGGAAATTATTTGGAATCTGGTGATGTTGAGCATGCCTATTGATAGTTAAATAACCGACTATCAATATTTACCTTTAAATAGGTATTTGTTGTGATTTGCTTGAATTTGAATGCCACGCTTATTTTTGAATAAGCGCTCACTATTCGGGTTAGCCGGGAAAGGACCTTGGGGTCATATAACCCATTCCGAATATGTGATACGTCATTATGGATTGCATTTGATGACCGGTGTTGAAGACCGGATATTTGTGAAAACGGAAGGATTACCGTCGAATGTTTCTACATCGGCTGATCTCCGATATAGAAATTTATCACCCTTTGTGATGGGTAGTCTGGTCGTGATTAGTGAATATCCGGACTGCAAGGGCTTCTTTGTAAGTGCCTTCGATTCCGTTCGATCCCGGAACGGACTTGTATGGTTGTGTGTCTGACATTACAATTTGAGATGTAAAGCTGGTTTCTATCAAATATATTTCCGTTGGTGGCAGAGAATTTATTCTCTTAGCTTAACACCCTTAGAGGTTATGTAGTTGATGGTTACTAGTGATACATTCCCAAATTGGTAATGTGGCGTATGAAGTGCTGTTGAGCATTTGATGATCAAAGCACAGCTTTTGTATAAAGCGTGGCTTTGTGGACGAGACTTCGTCGGACCTCACACCCCGAAAATGGTCAAAACAGGAAGGATGCAACAAGGTTATTAGGGGGTAGCGCCCCTTTAGTGTATGTCATTCCTTCTGCATAGAGGTGGTATCATGGTATGGAACCCAGATATTTAACCTATGTTGTTGCTGCAAATTTATTGCTTTGTGGTTGTTGGAATCGAGGATCCTCGGATATAGCTCAGTTACGATCGGGGAATGACATATTCGTGTCAGTAGTTACCTAGTTTGAAAGGTTAACCGGCCTTGTGTTGGCAGAGATCCGGTTAGGTTCTCGGGTCGTCTTTCCAGAGGCGTGCCCATGTGGCAATGGGAAGTTCCTTGGCCTGACCATTTGTTGGAAATCCAAAGAAACAACACGAACCTTGTGCAGTTTTAGTTGTAGAACCTTCCATCTAATATGGTAGCTATAGTAGGCATAATATAATGGTACCTATGCTGGCTAAGATTTATATTCTACTTTCGAAATGTTTTCTACACTATGCACTTATAATAATATCGAAAATGATTTGAATTTACGTAGTAAGCATTTTTGACTATCATAAGGAGATATCTCCCCCAAGTCTGTGTTTGCATTATGTGTGTGCCGGGAGGCCTTATGGTAGTTTCATTTTTAAAAGCATTGCGAATTGACTTTAAAAATATTCCTCTATTTTGTTTTCAAAGGATAACTGTTTTAAGTTCTCACACCAGTCCCATGACTGACTCGGAGTTTATTGTTTTCCTTCCTAAACTCTGGGTGCCCACCAATTTCCACACGGGCAGTCTAGAGTTAGGTTATCAGGATATTCTGGAATTCAGAAGTTGCAGGAGGCAAGCTGGATGGCATGGCGTATTCACTAGTATATAGTATTTCTTTTCCGCTGTTTGTTGTTGTTTGTTGTCGTACACTCTGATGATGTAATGTAATGTAATATGATGTAATGTAATAACTGATATAGTTCTTTGTTTAAAGATTATTCATTTACCTATTATATGTTGTTCCGCTGCGATCGTGAGATTCTGATATTGTTCTATTGTTTCTTTCTGTTCTGCTCTACGCTTTTCTCACTTCTTCTATCTTTTTCTTCTTCTTTAACCATAACGGTACGGTTTTCCGGCATTCAATTGCTCAGCAGTTGATACAGTGGACGTATTGTTGTCGGTTTTCGAGCGTCGAAAAGTCGCGTCGTTACAATAAGAAGTGATTATGGTGGAGAATTTGAAAATGAATTATTTATAAACTTTTTAATAAAAAGGGAATTACTCATAATTTTTCATTTCCACGAACACCACAACAGAAGAGAGTAGTCGAAAGAAAAAATCGCACCATACAAGAATGTGCTCAAACTCTCCTAAATGGTAGCAACTTACCAAAGAATTTTGGGCCGAAGCAGTTGCTATTGCTTGTTACGTATTAAATCGAGTAACTCTTAAACCTATAACTAAAAATACGTGTTATTAAATTCTACAAAAAGAAATCAAAAGTACCATATTTTCGAATATTTGGATCCAAATGCTCTATTCTAAATACAAAGATAACTTTGGTAAATTTGATTCAAAATCCAATGAAAGAACTTTTGTTGGATATTCCAATTAAAGTAAAGCTTATAGAATTTTTAACAAACGAACAAATGTTATAGAGGAAAGCCTTCATGTCTCGTCCGGGGAAAACTTAATAATATAAATAAAGACGACGAAGAATTTTTTGACAGTAATCAAAATAGAGCCATTGAAATTATGATTGAAAATAATAATAATCAAAATAATATAATTGAAATAATAATAACCAAAATAATATGATTGAAAATTATAATAATCAAAATAACAATGATTTGAAATCACCACCACTATTTTAAAAGATCATCTTATTGATAACATAATTAGAAATCTAGATAACAAAGTTTCAACTAAAAGACATATAAATCAAATGAGCAATGTAGCGTTTATATCTAATTTTGAACCGAAAAATTGTAGCGAGGCATCAAATGATGATTTTTGGATTTTAGCTATGCAAGAAGAACTTAGTCAATTTGAACGAAATAATGTTTGGGAATTAGTACAAAGGCCAAACAATCAATCGGTAATTGGAACAAAATGCATTTTTAAAAACAATGATGAAAAAAATAGAAATATTATACGTAATAAAGCAAGATTAGTGGCGCGGGGATATAATCAAGAAGAAGGCATTGATTAAGAAGATAGTTTTGCAGTTGTGGCATGTCTTGAAGCCATAAGAATATTACTTGCTTTTGCGTGTCATCATAACTTTATGCTGCTTCAAATGAATGTTAAAAGTGCTTTCTTAAACAATTTTATAAAAGAAAACGTTTACGTAGAACAACCTTCGCTATTTGTTTATGAAAAATATCCAGATCATGTTTTTAAACTTAAAAAGGCATTATATGGTTAAAACAAGTACCTCTAGCTTGGTATGATCGATTAAAATCACGTTTAATTAGTTTCGGTTTTCAATTGGTAAAATATATATAACATTACCTATTAAAAGAGAATAGAAGGATATATTAATTTTTCAAATTTATGTCGATGACATAATATTTGGATCTACTAACAAAAATTTATGTAATGAATTTTCTACAGTGATGATAAACGAATTTGAAATGTCATATATGGGTGCATTAAATTTCTTTTTAGGATTACAAATAAAACAATTAAATAGTGGAATTTTTATAAATCAAGAAAAATACTGTGAAGAACTACTAAAACATTTTTGAATGGATAATACATCAAGTAAATCCACTCCAATGAGTACTTCTTCTCATCTAGAAAAAGATGAAACCGAAAAAGAGTTTGGTCAAAAACTATATCGAACCATGATAGGATTCTTACCATACTTAACCGCCGTGGACCATATATTATGATGAGTGTTTGTTTATATCCAAGATTTCAAGCACAACCTAATGAATCACATCATCGGGCAGTTAAACCAATTTTACAATATTTAGCCAAGATTAAAGATTATGGACTATTTTACCCAAAAGACAGTACGTTCGAACTTGTATCTTGCAGTGATGTGGATTCTGGTTGATGTAAATCGGATAGTAAAAGTACAAGTGGCACATGTCACTTTACTGGTCAATCGTTAGTTTTGTGGTTTAGTATAAAGCAAAATTGTGTTTATCATTCAACATGCGAAGCCGAATATATTTCTGCTGCCTTAGCTTGCGCTCAAGTAATATATATGCAACAAACACTTAAAGACTATAGAAAAACAATAAACAAATCTCTGATATATTGCGATAATACTAGTGCAATAACTTATCTAAAAATCCAATTAATCAGTCTCGAACAAAACATATAGATATTTGTCACCATTTTTTGAGAGATAATGTTGAAAAAGAAACAATAACTCTCGAATTTGTTAATACCAAAAATTAAATAGCTGATACTTTTACAAAACAATTAAGTGAAGAAACTTTTATTAAGTTAAGATGGGATCTAGGAATTTGTTCGTACAACGACTTGATTAACTAAAGTTACAGGAATAATGTTTATTTCACTTAAGTCTTTAATAGCTTATATGAAATTTCAACTAAAAATTAATTTTATAACTTTGAATTAACCACTACCTCATAATTTTTTTGTAATAGCAACCATTTAAATCGTATGGTTTAATTCATTTTTCTCAACTACTTTTCTAAATATAACTAAATTTTATCCTATAAATTCAATTATATACTACTTAGAAATAAATAAACATAGAATTTTTTTCTAAAAACAAATAAAACGATGTCTTCCGATCACGACTCTACCTTTCAGCTATCGACTACAAATCCCCATCGTCCAATAGCACTTAAGCATCTCCAACATAAACCACTCCTACATCATCTCCTTCTCTAAACATTATCGCATAATCCACGTATCACACTGGCTTTACTCCAAAAGGAAAGAAAGCTAAATAATCAATTGATATGAAATCATCAACTTTTTCCGACAACATCGATGAGATACATCACTATCGACAAGAGATGATCAACATTTAACGTGAAACGTATTACAAACAACGTCGTCAAGGATCCCATCTGAATTTTCTCGAAAAGCATATTATCGCAATTTGTGGTCATTCACCAACGAAAGATTGCATACATCATAAGTCTCCTTGATCATGAGAAACTCCTATGAAAGCATATAACATTACTCCGTGAAACCTATGCAAACCAGGACCATCAAACCAAGCTTGGATTGACACCCCAACTCGTCCAAGTTGGTCTCCACTCAAGTCATTACTTAATGATACAAAAGTTGAACCAAATTCGTGGGATATCCAACTAAACAATAATTCTAACTTCTCCGACAAACACTTAAACTTTTGTTATGTATCTTATAAATTATATTTATTAGTGGTTGATATATATTCTGGTAAATGTATTTTTGATAAAAAAAAAAGTACTATCGAAAATTTTCTCCATATATTAGAATCTGCATATGACAGACGTCTATGAATATAACACAAACGTCTGTCAACACTTTTGAAAAACATTCCTGTAGCCACAGACGTATATGGATACATCACATACTTCTATGAGTGCTATTTGTTTAAAAAAATTTGAGCCACAGATGTCTGTGGATCCAAGACAGATGTCTGTTCAAACACTCAGCTTCAAAATTACTAAAGCCACAGACTTTTGTGACTCATTCACAAATGTTGGTCGCCACATAGCCAGCAGCCCTGTATAAATAAATTTACCCCTCTTTTCACTTTACCTCCATTATAACTTCTAATTTCTAAAACCCTAGTTACAAAACCTCCAAATTATCAATCAATGGCTCCCAAGAAGATTTCCGTCTCGAAAAAGCAAAAGAAAGGCCAATCATCTTCTTTCGCTTAAGCATGGGTTACACAAGCTCATATTACCCGATGGCTTCATAATAATACCAAAGCAATTAGAAGATTCGAGGTGTTCACACAAAAGAAGAACCACTCAGGTCCTTTTTATCGCCTTGACAATATTATAGAATATGAAATCTTAGGAATTACTACGGATGTTGGTTGTTGTAGTTTGATCAGCTATGATAAGAATAAGGCAATCATTGATCCTCTTGCTATTTACCTCTTCTACTCAAATCTACGTAGTTAAGAGATTTGGAATCCAAAGAATCATGAGGGTTGGTTATGGTCAAGTGTTTACGGGAAAGAAGTTAAAATTAATGTGTATACCATTGATCGTATTTTAGGATGTTCCTATGATGGGATTGAGTTAACCGATATATCTGACCACGATCTTCTACCTAGGGATGAAGTTACCCATCAAATATGGGAGGATATAATGCCACAATGGAAATCCATTTATCTTCGACCACGGGCTAGACTATTAAATCGTATTATAATTGATACCATTATTCCTCGTCTTGGTAGTCATGAACAAATTTATCCCAATGATCATAGAGCTTTGTATGCCATATTTGCTCGCCTACTGTTTAGTTGGGCAAAATTTGTTCATGACCAAATTAAAGGATTTTGGTCGCAGCATCATCGTTTCATTGTTTATGCTCCTTATTTCATGCGCATCATACAAAATCTTGCCGTTCTTTCGTATGTATCATAATACAATGAAAATCCCACAAAAGAAAGTGGTCTGTGATATCCATCACTAATGCATCTTCCTAAAATCCCTCCTCGTATTATCTCCTTTAGCCAATAGACTCAACAATAATAAGAAGAAGAACATCATGGTCCCCCTCCACCTAATGCACCTCAGCAAACCTACTCCCCTCATACTTCCTAACAACCACCTTCGCCAGTCATCACAACAAATATTATTTCGACTCTGAAATACAAGAAGCACATCTTAAACCAACACAAAGGATGAATCTCTTTTTGAATTAGCCATCAAAAATTAAAGAATAATCACAGACAATCAGAAAGCTTTAAATAGAAAGATGACGGGATTGGAACGTTCTTTATCCGAAAGATAAAGATGGAGAAGACATTAGACAAAGTGGTCTCCACTTTAGGGAAAGTAATGTGCAAGGTACATCGCCAATCTTCCTCACAATCATCATCTTCGCCTTCCCCAATGCCTCCACTTTGGGTTCAAACACCAGTTTATTATGCTTAACCCTCTCCCGAAGGTATATCACATGGTCGAGTTGCTTGAGGGAAGACTCCAATTGACGTATAACCTGACGAAGAGGAAGAAGACAGTGATGGGATATACATGTCCGATACACTACATTTCAACAGCCATACATGGCATTTCAATTCCTTTGTATTCACGAAGTTGAGGAGTAAAATGATCAAACGCAGCGATCAGGTACATATGAGCAGGATCCATCTTCTTATTGGGAGTATTACGAAAATTATGGAGGATTATCTTATTCGTACAGTTAGTATAATTAGAATTTATTCTCTGTTATTTTGTAACTCTTATACTTGTCTACTTTCCTATTTTAACAACTTTGGTTTTTCATTTTATCTTGAACATTAACATTTGATGATAACATGCTATGATTATTTAGTATATCCATATCATTTATTTTTTCCCTCCATTTTGATAATGACAAAGGGGAGAATCCATGCATATACATAGGGGGAGACAAAACATAGAAAAACATGATAATACTTCTATTCAATTGTTGATATTTGATTATATGGTAATATTTGAATGTATAGTTGATTTGTGATTGTATAGTTGTCATCATCAAAACAAGGGACATTATTAGAACCTCCAACTTTTGTTTTAGCGATAACAACTATACAATCATATACATATACAGAATTTATCAAGATTGCAGGTATACATTACAAGTAGACACCATGATCGAAGATATTGAGACTTAAAGAGAAACTAAGATTCATCGACCATACTAAGGTTATTCTACTATAAAAGAGCCCTAGATAAAATATTGTTAAGGTCTCCTTGAATATATATGCATACACGATGACACATAATTTGATATACATCAAAATCTAGTGGATAGCTGCTTTTTCACCTCACAGACGTCTGAGGTATACTCACAGATGTCTACGACAAGTCTTGGGTTAAAAATTAAAACTAGTCATAGACGTCTGTCATTGTACCACACTATCATGGCAAACACTGTCATATTCGAAAAGATACATCTTTTTGAAACTAAAGGAAATCATCTTTCATGAAGAGTTGAAGCCATTAAAACGAAAAGATTTCTTCGAAGAGTAATAATTCTTCATACGCCTTCTTTGATTTTATAAATAGCATGTTGATCGAGGAGCAGAAATAACTTGCTTAACTTGATTTGATATATTCTTTACTCTCTTAATTTCAAAGCACTCTCTTGCATATACATTGTTTACATACTCTCAATCCATTATAACCTTTTGGTTAAGTCACTTCCTAAAACTCAAAGCAATTATATTCATATACTCAAAGGAAATCATAGGAAGATCTGTACAATAAGTCAAAAACTGTATTGCCGGAACATAAGATTGTCAAAGACACTTTTGTATTAAGCCTATTCCTCCAGGCGAAGTGAGGGTAGTTTGTTTAAAGGAAATACCGAAGGGGAGCTTCGGGACTAGATGTAGGATGGAAAGTCCGAACCAATATAAAAACTCTGGTTTGCATGCTTTTTATATTTTACTATTTATTGTCCACTATTGCATCAATTTATATACTTGCATATCATACACAAGTTAGATAGTATATGATCCACTGGATTTTCATGCTTTACCATAGAGAGTGAGCTGTGGATAATAGTAGAGGATGATAATGGATGATGTTGTGTTTAGAAATAGAGAGGCTGATGGAGTCGAATCGCCAACTTTCGACCCTATGGTTATAGCGGTAGGTATAGGACTGAAAATGGTATGTCGGGTCTTGGTGGATACTGGATGTTCCATTAACATACTATTTAGAAGAACATTTGATCAAATGAAAACTAATATGGACGAGGTTATTTCTTGCGAAATCAAGATCCATGGGTTTATAGGCGAAGTGAAATAACCAATTAGGACGATTGATCTACCTATGGAGTTAGGTGAAGGGGATCGTAAGATAGTCTAGATTTGAAAATTTTGGCATTATGGATGAATACTCGGCATACAATGCCTTTTTGGGCCAACCGGCCCTTGATGAATTTAGAATAACACTGGCTCCTTGGTGTCTAATGATGAAGTTCCCCATGGAGAATGGGGTTGGATCGGTAAGAGGAGACAAAGTGCAGGCAAAGAATGCTACATCGTGGAGCTGAAGGAAGCAAAGTGATGGCAGAAAGGCAAGAATGTAAAAGGAACCCTCCCCATTCGAAATTCGCAAGTATAGCAATTAAAGCCTAACATGGCTTAGGAAACATAGTAGATTTAATAAGGCTATGGATTATAGAAAGAAGTCAGGGGAAGGGTGAGTAGCGCTAGCTGAGCTGACGGTATATGTTTCGATCCATATGGACGATCCCTCACAAGTTCTGAAGATTTGATCACTGCTTAGCACCAATTTAAAGAAGGAGTTAGTTAATTTCCTCCAAGGGAACTTGGATATGTTCGTTTGGATGCATTTAGATATGTGTGCGATATCATTGGAGATAGCATGTCACATGCCAAATATTGATCCAAAGTTTACACCAGCCAAAACAGAAAGGCACACCCTGGCTCCAAAGCAGTCCGCTACATTGAAGGAAGAAGTGGATAAGATTATGGAAAATGGCTTCATCCACGACTTCATATCCCGCATGGGTACCCAACCCTGTCTTGGTCAAGAATTCAAATAGGAAATAGTAGATTTGCATCGATTATTTGTATTCAAATAAGGCATGCCCGAAGGACAGCTTTCCTTCCTCTAGATTGACCAACAGGTAGACGGGACCACATGTCATGATGTTATCTCATTCATGGATGCTTATTCGGGTAATAACCGAATTTCGATGCATATTCCATAGAATACTAGCTTTATAATAGATTTGGGATTATATTACTATTGAGTAATGCCGTTCAATTTTAAGAACGTAGGATCCACGTACTGGAGATGGCTATATTCTTGGTTTAAGAATTGAATCAAACGAACAATGGAGGTATACGTGGTTAATATGATTACGAAGTCACAAGTATCACACAATCATTTAGATGGCCTTTCAGAGATGTTCGAGGTCCTAGAAAAATATGGAATGAAGCTAAATCCGTTGAAATGTTATTTCGAGGTAGCATCAGAAAAAATTTTGGGATTTAGATGCCCTGAAGAAAGGAAAGAAAAAAATTTGAATTGTATTATAATTGGTAGAAAGCCTTCGAGGATTTGTTAAGGCACATGGAAACCCTACCTGTCATTTCCAAACCACCGGATGAGGATGGTTTATTTGTTTATCTTATGGTATCAGCTTATGCACTGAGTGCAACACTAGTATGTGAGGAGACAAGGATTCGAATGCCGGTCTGCTATATCAGTAAGCTATTTGTAGGAGCTAAAAAGAATTACAAAAGTTGGAAAAACTGGCATATTGTTTACTAATTGCATCGAAAAAATTATAACCATATTTCTTGGCTCATCCAATGAAAGTGCTGGCGGATCAGCTCTAGAAGTAAGTGCTATACCGACCCGAGACTTCAGAGAGGTTGTGAAGTGAAACGTAGAGTTGAGCTAATATGAAATTACTTACCATTCGAGGATTGCAATAAACGGACAGTCGCTAGCAGACTTCATTGTTGAGTTTACTACGCAAGGTAGTAAAGAAGAGGAAAATGCATACAAAATTCCCCTTTGGAAGTTATTTATGGATGGCACTTCAAATAAACACAGTTCAGGTGCAGGAATACTGCTTGAAACCCCGAAAGGATGGTTAGTTTGTTATGCGCTAAGGGTGGAGTTTCCTACAACAAACAACAAGACTCGGTACGACGTGTTGATAGCGAGACCAACAATAACTAAGGAACTGGGGATAAGGACACTACATATATTCAATGATCCCCGGCTAGTGGTTTGTCAAGTTAAAAGGATTATAAGGCTAAGGGTGCAAGACTTGCCCCTTACCTAAAAAAGCACTGGACCTATTGGACGATGTAGAGCATTATACTATCATACATATCCCTAGGGAGGAGAACATAAAAGCTAATTCATTGGCTGAGTTGTCTAGATTTTAGGAAGCACAAATGATGGGTCTGGTTCCATTGGAGGTTTTAATGGCTCCAAGCATCGATCAAATAGATGTCAACTAGATTTTGGAGACCGTCGAGGAAGAGAAGTCTTAGATAACTCCGATCAAAGAATATTTTCTTATAGGGACTCTCTTGAGAGACAAAAACAAATGGAAGAAACTGCTCCAAAAAGCACCTCGATTCATAATGCAAGGAGTATTGTACAAATGAGGATTCTCTACCCCCTTGCTTTGGTGTGTAATCAAGGATGAGGCTAGGAAGATCCTCACGGAAATCCACAAGGGAAGTTATGATGATCACACTGGGGGAAAATTTTGGCTAAAAAGGGTAGGTCGCTACAGATATTTCTAGCCAACAATAAATCATCATGTAACTGATTACACCAAAAGGTGCGACCGTTGCTAGAGATTTGCGAAGATCTCGAGAGCCTCATCTACAGAACTTACACAAATGGTCTTCCCATGGCTATTTGCAGTTTAGGGAATTGATATAATTGGTGTGCTACCATTCACGAAAGGAGGAGCCATATATCAAAAGTTGCAGTGGATTATTTCACGAAATGGGCTGAAGTTTGAACACTTGTCTCGATCACAACGAAAAAGGTGATCAACTTCGTGACAAAGACCATCTTCTGTAGGTTGAGTACCCTGAAAAATTATCAAAGACAAATGTAACTCAGTTCGAAAGTACCGAGTTCAAGAACTTCTGCAACCGGTTCAGAATCAAGAAGGGCTTCTCAATGGTAGCACATGTGCAGGCGATTTGGATAAGTGAAGTGGGTGAATAAAATAATCAAGTCCACCTTGAAGAAGCAACTAACTAGAACCAAGGGAAATTGTGTCGATAAGCTTCCGCTAGCATTATGGTCTTATAGGATGACCCATAAGTTAACAACTGGACATCACCGTACTCTGGCGTATGGATCATAAGCTATGATCCCAATAGAGCTAGAAGTCCTATCTCATCGTAGAAGTCATTTCGATCCAAAGGTGAACAAGGAAATCTTGCTTGAGTCCCTCAATTTGGTTAATGAGAAGCAGGAAGAAGCGGAAGTGAGGGGAGCTGCTCACCAAAAAAAGTAGCATGGCACTTCAAAACTAAGGCCCAAAACCATACTTTCGAGGTAGGGGATCTTGTTCTGAAACAAGTTCTCCTAGATATGGGGGCATTCGGTTCGAACTGGGAAGGTCCTTACTCAATTGATAAAAAGCTTAGAGCTGGAACATTAAAGCTGGCTATAATTGATAGAATAGCGACATGCTACATCGCCATTATACTAGTTTTTCTTAGTTTATTTTTGGACATAAGCCACCCAAGGATTTTGAGGGAAATGTAATAAGGTAAGACTTGCCACTTTTTTCGTATATAATGAAGTTTCCTTCTTGCACAAATGCAACTGTGTTCATGCAAGAAAAAATCTAATACTACGCGATTAGCGGTATGTTCGAGTACATGCTCCTCTAGCCTTGAATAATGGCTGGGGAGTGTGCCCCCAAGGGTCGATTAGATAACTTGGCCCTAAACTTCAGGAATTTGTCATTTCCAGGAGATTGGCAATATCCAGAAGGAATAACCACTTAGGGGTCGATTAGATAATTCAAACCCGACCTTTAGGAATTTGTCATTGCTCGAAGATCGGCAATGTCAAGAAGGAATAACCAATTAGGGGTCGACTGGATAATTTAAACCCGACCTTAGTAATTAGTCGTTGCCCAATGATAAACAACGTCAAGAAGGACAACCCAAATAGGGGTTGATAGGATAATTCGACTCCGATCTTTAGGAGTTTGCCATTGCCTGGAGTTTGCCAACGTCAAGAAGAATTGACCATGTGGGGGTTGGTTTGATAATTCGGCCTCGGCTTACATGTATAGACCGTTGCTCTAAAATTGGCATCGGGAAGAAATGTTTGAAATCAAGCAATTAAATTGTCGACTCTCGGAGGTAGGAACTGATGTATGAACTGGATTTTCACGACCGTATTAAGGGTCTAGCGAGGCACGCTTAGTCGAGGATAAACGAAGATAGTCGTTACAAATCCAGGAAAGGTATTATCGGACTCTTTTAGTCCAAGAATAGAACTATGAAAAAACAGCAAGACTGAGGGCAATCAGATTATTTGCCCCGTAATGTTTCACTCCTATTAAGCCTAGAACCGGGCACTTAGAAAAACAAATTTTACGAACAAGATTTGGTTTTCTATACAAATATATAAATAAGAAATAAATATTATAGGTGATGCTTCCCTACGATAGGGAGTAACATGGAACTTGGACTATTTACTATAGAAATCGGTTGAAGGAAACTCGACCCAACCAAAATAGGGATAACCAAGGAGTTGGTTCAATTGTGATTCTATTTCTCCAATCGAAACACTTTAGAAACCATATACAGAACTAAACAATGGAATATACTTAAAGCAATTGCATGGACTTTATTTATACGCACAAAATTGCAATAAATAACTGCATTGCATAGGAACAGACATATATATATATATATATATATATATATATATATATATATATGAAGCAGGTAAATTAGGTATGCACGATTACATTATACATGGAGGTATTTATTTGTAAATAGGCATAGTATATAAAAATATGAATAAGTAAATGAAAGAAAGATTAACGGACAAAAAGTGATCTCAATAGGCTGCTCAACATGTGCCACACCCAATGGGCCTTCAACTTCCTCTTGACGATTCTCGATAGAGCTGAAAGTAGGACAAAAGATCGTGCTAGAACTCTAGAGTTATTAAAAAATAAATATGTGATGGTTCTCATCTATTAGGAGATATACGGTGGTGCGATGTTGAAAGCTAATTTCCTTTATAGCTATTAAGGTATCGACATGCTCATTGCCGACATCTTGAGAAAAAATGTTTGCGAGGAAATAAATAGAAAGTTAAGCACTTGGGCAGAAGGAATCCAAGTATGGAAAGAGAAGAGGAACGGATCTTACGTTTGGAAAGCCTATGCCTATTGAAGCCATACGGGTATTGGATGAAAAAATAATCATTCTTGAAATAAGAATGTTTGTTGTGGAGCTTCTCGATGACCTTGCACTTGCACCAAGCCTTGATAATCATGTATAATGGCAAGTAATGGGAAGTTTTGCCTTTATTTGAAGGTCAGAGATAAGTTAGCACATTGTAGTTTTGTGCCTGTTGAAATCGATTTGCAAAAAGGGCGAAAAGGAAGCTCAGGGAAGCATACCTGTTGGGGGTGAATTTGGAATGGAGCTAACCCAAGATCTTAAAGAATTGTGTGTAGAAATGGATTGAATGGCAGGACAACCGCACCTAGGAAAATATACGGGTTGCATGCTTTATACTCCAATGGAGGATTGTGTGCTCGTTGGCCCTAAGTAGGAAGTAGCACATCATCCTCTGGAATCTCGTGTTGTCTACATATGTTTCAAAGCATCTTGGAAATTAGAATAGCGGGCACTTGTTTGGGTGGTTCATCTAGAACCAAAAGGCTAATTCATTCATTTACTAGAGTAGGCAGCTCTTGAATCAGGACAACTATCCATTGTAGCTCAGCGGCAATCATCCAACTAGTAGCAAAAGGTGTAAAAGTGGAAGTTTGAGCCATAATAGACCTAGATTTAGGAGGGTTGGATGTCCCAACACCGGTCCAAAGGCGGGGAGATTACCAAGCTATTCAGGACAAGAAAACTTAGCATTCAACACAGTCGGTTAGGTTCTATTTTAAAATATTTAACTCATGTGGCCAACGCTCAGAATCCAAATGATTTCGATGTTTTTGACCAGTAGGATTCTAAAAGTTGACCGAGGAAGGTGAAAGTGTTAATCTATGCAGTGTGAGCCTTGTGTCATATGCATGACAAATGGACTATTCTGTGTAGAGAGCTCATTCATGCTAGAAAAATGAGGTATGCCACATGACAAAATCATGCATCGAATCTTACCTGTTATTGTATGATGATCGATAAGGAAACCATTATCCGGAGCAAAGTGGAAGATTCTCTTTTGCAAAAGCATAGAGAGTGCAGAAATTTGAAGTGCAAAGCAATGGAATCGCTTAACACGATCATTCTTCAAAAGAGAACTGCCTTGTCAGCATTCGTATGGTGATAGACGATTAGTCAAGCATTGATTCGAGCCAGTTAAAAGACTTTGCAATGTAGGAACTTGAACCAAGGAACTTGATCAATTCTTCCAAGTACATAACGCGTCAAGCCCAAGCGCTTGCTTAGAAGAATCACAAAGTTTCCCTAGTATAACTTGACCATTACCATCACCATTGTCCATCGCTAACCATCAGTAGTCCAAAGCCATCGTCAGTGGTGGCCGAATCACCATTCGAAACCCACCTAGATTCGATTAGGTAAAAATATGTAAAAGTGGTTAGGGTCGAGAACTTTTGGAGAGTGACGATGGTCGATGATCATGTTCTGGTGATGATTAAGGGTTTGGATAGTCAGTGATGAACGGACTAAGGCGACTACAAAATAAAGGCAAGGATTGGCACTAGCTTAAAGGCCCTAGACCAATCAAACACAAGTATAAGGAAATATGGAGAAGAGCAAAGAAAATATCCTAAAACTCGCAAACCAATGGCACCAGGAAGATTTGCTGTTGAGAACCAATGACACCAGGAAAAAAGAGAACTACCTCTAGAAGATCCATAGGAGCTACCATTGCTGGAGGAGGAACAAACCCTCACTAGATTGAAGTCAACAACCCCAACAATCTGCAGTTGGGAGCTAACTTTGGAGGTCAAGCTTTAGGAATCTCCATGCAGCATGAATTTGTTACTAAGAGAGAGTTGAACAAGATGGTTGATGAAATTAACCATATGATTAAAAATAGCCAATGAGTTCTTATGGACAAATTGAAAGCCATATTGACCTTACACACATGCTGCTCCAAGAACCATGATAGAACCCACGGCTGCCATGGAGCAAGAGAATTCCTCTGTTTCTTGCGTAAACAGGAGAAGCAAAAGACAGGAGCAAAAAAGAATAGTGGACGGAGTTACAAGAATCATCGCAGAAGGAAACACAAGTACTCCACCAACTGCAAAGTAACCTGCTTCAAACTTAAATCTAGGGGCGAAGATCCCGCGGGAAGATATAGCAATGGATCTCTCCGACTCCGAGGATACTGAGCAATTTGACGATGACAAGTTGGAGGAAAATACTAATGCACTCATTATCGGTAGGGGGTCAAAACTTCCCCTACCCGACCAACCGATGACTGGAGAGCCTAGGCATCAACCCATTTACAAATTAACCACTTGACATAGTCATTATCAGCCAACCTATGGAACTGACATCGGAGGCATATATCGTAGATATGATTAAGCACTTGATGAATAAAAGTAAAGATAAGAGAGATGACACCCCATGCCGGACTCCTTTCACCGATGCCGTTCTAAACGAGCGATACCTTAAAAAGTTCACTATGCCAATTATTCCGTCTTATGTTGGGACGAGAGACCCGAAACCCCACTTATATAAGTACAACTGGTACATGGATGGAGCAAATGCTTCAAACGCCGTTCGATGTAGATGTTTCTCCCAATTTTCTTAGAGGGAATTGCTTCCGTATGGTTCATCAGGCTTCCGCCAAGATCCATCTCCACCTTCGATCAACTACAACAAGATTCCTTGACCAATTTAGGCTTCACATGGCATAACCAATAGATGTGATGTCCTTATCTGGCCTGTTCCAGGGATGAAATGAATCTATGAATTCTTTCATGAATTGGTTCAACACCGCGGTGATTGAAGTGAGTAATCTAAATGAGGATATGGTTTTCATGGCTTTAGTACGCGCTATCCACCTCGAAACTAAATTCAAGAAATGGTCAAAATGAAGCAACCTACCAACAAGAAGGACTTCAATCGAAAGGTGAGCTAGTATTGTTGATTAGAAGAAGCACAAAAATTAGAAAGGAAATCTGCTAACTTACAATCACCAAACTTTGGGCAGAGTGGTAAGTCAACAAACCATGACATAAATACCTCCGGGACTACTGAGGGAGATGCATGGAAAGATGGAAATCAAAAAAGGAAGAACCATAATCCCAACAAGAAAAATGGAAGTAACAAGCGACCTAAAGGTTTGAAGGCCAACTCATACACCTCGCTCAATGACACTCCATAAAACATCTGTCTTGCGCATATGGGACGGAGGAATACAAAAAGCCGCCTAAAAAGGAAGAAATTGAACAGCAAAAGCAGTCCGGAAAGTACCGTCGCTTCCATGAAACACACGGTCATAACAAAAATGAGTGTTGACACTTGAAAAACCTGATTGAAGAGGTGGTATGGGAAAACAAGCTTCAGCAGTATGTGAAGAAACCTCAGAGTCCTGAGCAGCCTGCAGCACCGCAAGCTCCTAAAGGTCGAAGAAACCAAGCCGGAACCAATGAAGATGGAACTAGATGAACCGACCAAAGACTTATTATTTGAACAATATCTAGAGGACCTTATACCACGCAAAAGAGCCGAGGAGAAATGGAGTGATATGCGAGCTCATTGAAACATGCCTCGAGAGATTTGTGCTTTGCAATTGAAGACGAAACCCCTGCCAAGCAGCAAAGAACCCTGAATAATGACATCAAATTTTGGAACCGAGATACTGAAGGGAAGCTCTAACCCTCGATCCCATGATTATCTCAGTGGAAATAGGACCAGCCATTATCTGAAAAGTATTGGTGGATAGTGGTAGCTCTGTTAATATCTTGTTCAGATACACGTTCGATCAGATGAAGATCAGTATGAAAGAAGTATCTTCTTATCGAATAAAGGATTCACCGTGAACCTAAGCAACCTGCCAGAACAGTTGATCTACTTGTAGAGCTTGAGGAGGGCGACCAAAGGGTCATCCTCACTTGAACATTTGTGATCTTCGATGAAATATCCACGTATAATTCTTTCTTAGGTTGGTCTTTGTTAGCAGATTTTAGGATTGCTTTAGCTCGGTGGTTCCTAACCATAAAATTTCCAATAGAAAACGAGGTTAGAGTGATCAAAGGAGACTAAAGCGTCGCCAGATAATGGTACATCATAGAGCTACATGAATTTAAAAGAAAAGAAAAGGGGAAGAATGTGGAGAAAACTCTCCACATTAGTGAACCTTCCGCATAGCAATTACAAAATCGCCCCTGGCGATTCGATAAGGCTTTGGACCCTAGAAAGAAGAGCTCAGGGAAGGAATGGGAAGCATCGGTAGAATTGTCGATGTATGTCCTAGTCGATATGGATGACCCAATGCGGGTCTTGAAACTTAGGTCACATCTTGGAAACAAGATGCAACTGGAACTCATCAAATTTTTTTACGCCAACCGAGACGTATTCGCTTAGGCACATTCCTATATTGGCGGGGTTTCACTGGAGATTGCATGCCATGCACTTAATATTAATCCCAAGTATACCGGTGAAGCAGAAGAGACATAGCCTAGGAACCGAACGGTCCAAAGTGCTGAGAGAAGAAGTGGATAAGCTGATGGTGAATGGTTTTATCCATGATGCAACTTACCCCAAATTGGTATCCAACCCAGTCTTGGTCAAGAAGTCCAATGGAAAATGGTGAACTTGTATCAACTACTCGGACCTAAAAAAGCTTGTCCAAAAGACAGCTTTCCTCTACCTAGAATCGACCACCTTGTGGACGAGACAGCTGGACATAAACTACTATCATTTATGGATACTTATTCGAGGTACAACTAGATCATAATGCATGAACCTAACCAGGAAAACACCAGCTTCATTACTGATCTGGGACTATACTGCTACAAGTAATGCCATTTTGCTTAAAGAACGTTGGGCCAGCGGTTAGCGGATGCCTTGTTCAAATGGAAGATCGGGAAAACTATGGAAGTTTAAGTAGACGGTATGTTGGTTAAAACGTGCATAGCTACAAATCACTTGGATAATCTCGTCAAAATGTTTGAAATACTATGCATACATAGAATGGAACTCAATCCGCTCAAATTTCATTTCATGGTAGCCTCTGGAAAGATTTTGGGATTTATCGTAAGCGCCAGAGGCATTGAAGTAAATCTAGAAAAGATTACTACTCTACGAGAAGTCGAGGCTCCAAAGAACAAGAAGGAGTCACAAAGCTTGAATGGAAAGGTTACAGCGCTGAGCCAATTCATCTCAAAACAACAAACAAATGTATACCATTCTTTGACGTGTTAAAAATGGGAAAAAAAAAAACTTTGAAGGGAATCTAGCTTGTCAAACTATGTTCGAATAATTGCCGTGACAAATGGAAACCCCATCAATCCTGTCCAAGCTGGTAGATGGAGAAGAATTGTAGATCTACTTAGTAGCCTTGCCCTATGCATTGAGTGCCGCACTCGTATGAGAAGAAGCTAAGATCCAACGACTCGTATATTACATCAGTAAGTGGTTCACTGGAGCAAAGAAGAACTATCAAAAAAATTTGAAAAGCTGGCATACTGCCTCTTGATCACATCTAGGAAGTTACAACCATACTTTCAGGCACATTCGATCAAAGTGATGACAAAACAACCCTTGAAGCAAGTAATATACCGCGCCAAGACTCTAGGTGGCTTATCAAATGGAACATCGAGTTAAGTCAGTATGAAATCACATAACATCCTCGAAAGGTGGTCAATAGGAAAGCATACAGAGATTTCATTACCGAGTATACAGTACGAGATAACGAGGAAGAAATGACTATGAAAGTGGAGACATGTTGGAAGTTGTTCATCGATGGTTCATCTAACAATTTCTACTCGGGAGTAGGAGTACTACTTGACCGTTTGCTATGCCTTACGCTTGGAATTCCTGCCACAAATAATGAAGTAGAATATGAAGCACTAATAGTCGGGCTGAGAGTTGTGAAGGAGCTCGGGGTAAAGTCTGTACACATCTATAGCGACTCTCAGCTAGTTGTCTGTTAGGTGAAAGGCAAATATCAGGCTTGAGGGAAAGCCTTATCTCGTACCTATCTAAAGTGCAGGAACCACTGAACAACATTAAGCATTACACCATGACTCATATCCCGAGGTAAAAGAACATGAAGACGGATTAACTAGCCAAAATTTCCAGTTTCGAGGAAGCATAGTCATTGAGGCTGGTCCCTGTTGTAATCCTATCCACTCCAAGCATAAGTGAAATGGATATCGATTGGATTTTTGAGACAACTAATGAGCCAAAGAAATGGATGACGCCAATCAAGGACTACCTGCTCATAGGAACCCTACCTGTAGACCGGAATCAATAGAAAAAATTCTTCGAAAGGCACCATGATTCGCAATACAATATAGGATACTCTATCGTAGGGGATTCTCTACACCCTTGCTCAATTGCGTGACCAACTACGAAGCTCAAAGGATCATAAAAGAAGTTCATGAAGGTGGCCATTGAGATCATACTGGAGGGCTAACCGTTGCAAAGAAAGTTCTCTGGTATGGGTACTTAACAGTAAACCACGATGCAGCAGATCACGCCAGTGGGTGCGATCAATGCTAAAGTTTTGACAAGAGCAAAAGAACTCCCTCGACGGAGCTAACACAGATGGTCAGCCATTGGTCATTTATAATTTGGGAAATTGATTTGATTGGTGTATTACCAATGACTAAAGGAGGAGCCAAATGTGTTATCATTGTTGTAGATTATTTTACCAAATGGGCCAAAGTAGAACTGCTGGCTACTAT
Organism: Allium cepa; assembly: GCA_030765085.1. Lineage (NCBI taxonomy): Eukaryota > Viridiplantae > Streptophyta > Magnoliopsida > Asparagales > Amaryllidaceae > Allium > Allium cepa. The sequence goes on from CM060935.1 coordinate 70,700,446, forward strand.
TACCACAAAGAAAGTCATTAACTTTGTTGCTAAAAATATAATTTGTAGGTTCGGTGTGCCGTAGAAAATCATCATGGATAACGGGACTCAATTCGAAAGCACCGAGTTCAAAGACTTTTGCAAACGCTTTCAAATCAAAAAAAGCTTTTCCATTGTTGCATATCCACAAGCAAACATGCAAGTTATAGCAATAAATATGATCATCAAGTCCACCATTAAAAAGCGGCAAACTATAGTAAAAGGAAATTGGGTCGATGAACTTCCACTCGCACTATAGGCCTATAGAACAACGCACAAATCTGCAACTAGGCTCTCTCCGTTTGCCCTAGCATATGGTTCAAAAGCAATGATCCCATTCGAGCAAAAAGTCCCCTCTCATCGAAGGCAAAACTTTGATCAAAGGCAGAACGAGCAGTTATTGCTCGAGTCGCTTGATACGGTTGATGAGAAGAGGGAAGAAGCTGGAATAAGGATGTTGCTCACCAAAAAAGGGAGTAACGGTACATCAAATCCAAATTTCATAAGCACACCTTCAAAGTCGGAGATCTTGCCCTCAAAAGGGTCGACTATATATCGAGAGCATTCAGACCAAACTAGGAAGGACCCTATGTGATAGGTCAGAAGCTAGGTAATGGCACATTAAAGCTAACAACCATTGATGAAGCCCAAATTCCCCAAGCATGGAACAATGAATCGCTGCATCCTTGTTTATCTAAGAATATCTTATGTATTTCCTATTTCTAATAAATAAGCCATCCTAGAATATCACATGCATTATAAATAGGCATAATCTGCCAACTTTCATTAATAAAATTGCTTTACTTTCTGAACCAATAAAATAGTGTTCACAAAAGAAACCTGCTAAGTTGACGAGGTCAAGTCAACTCAAAACCACTCGATCGTTGCTTGAGACAGTGGAACCACACTCAAATATGCCCTGCTTACCCGCTGGATCGACAAAAGCAAATCGACTCAAACCATTGGATTGGCGGAAACCGATCCCCGCCTTCTAAGAACCGATGTTGCTTCGGTGACACTGGGAAGGCCCAAATCAAAGTTGTGCATTACTCCTTGGATTATGGAACCACATCCAAACAAGAACAACCTTTAAATCCCCGCACCCTCATAAGTTGTGCAGTAATTTTTGAACTTTGGAATCACATCCTCGAAACATGAACTCCGCACGTTGCCCGAAGATTGGTAACATTGAGAAATCCCAAACCGTTCCAAATTGACGGGTCATATCAATCCCAAAATCCATGCATCCCATAAGCCTTGCATGCTCTTAAAACCATGCATCCCATAAGCCGCGCACACTCTTAAAGGCCGCGCATCCCATAAGTCGTGCATACTCTTAAAAAACCACATGTTTCATAACCCACGTACACTCTTAAGTACCGACATTATCCCGATAGTGCAACTCATCTATTGCATGACTAACAAGAAGTAATCCACTCCCAGGTCAAGAATAATGGGTATGAATCCAGCAATGCCACACGACTATGAATTAGTAAAGAATTCTGATTGTTGGCCAACAAAATCTCTGGAATCAAGACGCTTAAATGGCAAGGAACCAGAAAATAGACTCGGCTACAAACTTACGAAGAACCACACGGATCAACCGGTCATCATCAAGTGTTCGAAGTAAATAGCCCCGTGAATTGGGGGAACACCCCAATACTCCAAAACAAAAACTACATACTCCACAGCTCTATTACTCCATATAAAGAATTTTGGCCGTAATACAGGACTAGATAAAATAGCAGTAAATAAAATTGGCATAAGTGCATGAAACATAAATAAGGAGACAGTTAAAGTTACAACCAAAATGTTAACATTTTATTATTTATAGCATTTTCTATACTAAGTTGAAATATGGGGGCTGTACCCACACAACATCGGCCAGTGAAAAAGGAAAATACAAGCTACAACAACAAAAGCAATAAGTGCAAACTCTGCACTTGTACAAAACAGGTATCAAACAAACTAAAAGTTCCAAAATCTGGCTCCACTGTCACTCAAGCCTGTCAATGTTTATTTCCACAGCTCCCTTCCCACCTTTGATCAGAAGTTTCATCTTCTTCTCATAATCCCTACCAAGAGTTGTGTCGCCGCCTGAAATGTCAACTATCTTCTCCACGCCAGCATCTTTTCCTGATTCTTCGACTTTCTTGGAAGACTTCCCCTTAGTTCTGCACTTACAGGACTTGCGGGAGCTCCTTGAAGATTTTCTTTCCTCAGTCTTTTCCTTCTTAATGGCCACTATCTGCTATTCAGTTTTATATAGCTGGCCAGTTTGGTCTTCCTTCTCTCGAGCTTCAATCATTGTGAAATCACCCTCGAAAGATACGAAAGGGTCATCTAGACTATGTAATGCAGTAATCTTCTCGGATATTGACTCTAGTTGTGAGCTAGACATAGGTGCAGCAATATAGTGACTAAAAAATAAGCGTCGATGTTATAGAATTAGAAGCAAGCCCAGGGACTGAAGAAACTAGCTGGTCAGTAGGTAAAGAAGACGGACTTATAAGATCAAAAATGAAAGCATTCATTTCATCTTGTTCTTGTGGTGTGAGCTTAAAATTCTCAAGCTCGGGGTAAAACAAGAAGGTTGCCTACATCAGAAGTGTGGCCAAGAAAATCAATCGCATACTCTCCACCTTCTCCTTCATTGCATGGCTGCACGATCATTAGAGAAGTTCCAGGGCCACCCGAGGCTTCCAAAGCAGCTGTTGGAGGGGCAGGCAATAAAGCAGTGCTGGCCGAATCAGAATAGTTCCTAATTAACATAAGACTACTTTGATTGTTCGCCATTCCAAAAATGAAAGGCTGTGGCAGCGTTTTAGCAGTTTTAATCCTAGCAGCATCGTCGGCCTCTTGTTCCCTCTCAACTCGAATGATCTCCAGACCCTCTATCAAAGCTTACTTTGACTCTTCACTAAGATAGGCATCCTCTAACTCTTGCTTAATGTATTATATCCCCATTCTCTCGGAAATTGGTCAGAAATTCTTCCCAAACCACAGCAAGAGTATTCGGGAATTTGGGGGCCCAGATAGCTGAGGCTCCTCTGATGCAACAAGGAGTTAACATAGCAGTTTAAGATGTTGTCATCCATCTTATCCATCTTTTTTTCAAAAGCATCCTGCAACTCCAAGTAGTCTGTTGTCACCGCAGCCTTCTCCACTTTAAATCGGGTATTCTCAGCATTAAGCTACATGACTCTTTCCTGGAGCGAAGCAATCATTTGAGTCAGATCAGGAATGGTCTTGTCATGGGATTCCACCATTCCCGCGTAATCAACAATTTTCTTTTTAATGGGCTTTAACGACTTTGCTATGATCAACAATAGTTTTCTTCTAAGCTTTGATGATCACATCATGGGCTTCAAGCTTTTCTTTTAGCTTAACCTCATCCGCATGGGCCTTCTTTATTTCATCTCGGAATACGATCTTCATTTTTGTGTGGGCCTTTTCCAGTTCCTTCAGCGGGCTAGCGTTGCTCTTATTCTCTCGTAGTGCAGCGTCCCTCTATTTGTCAGGACTTTGATTTGGGCATCACATTCCATTAACATCCTCTCATAATCGTCCATTTCTAATTCAAATGAAAGGATCTCGTGATAATTATTTCGGTCTGTGTCTACCTGTTGCTTGCATAAATTTTCCCATCTTCCGACTTGATCCAAATCGCTTTGAATCGCCCGAAGATGAGGCATATAGAAATCTTTACGGATTAGGCGCATGTTGCGATCAAATTTATCTCCCTTCGAAAACCACCCGGGGAGCACATCTTCGTGTCTAGTGGACCTGACGGAAGAATATAAGCCGACCTCCTGCAAAGACATAAAGAACTAGAAGCAGGCACCACGCGAGTTGACTGAGTTTGGGATGAAGGTGAAACTCGAATAGTGGAAGCTAGAACTTCAATTCCGACAAAGATTGGGGCCGGAGAAAATGCTTGGTGCTCAGAGTGATAAGAATTGTGATCTACCTTCAGCTTCTTGGGCGGCTCTTCTCGGGTTTCAAGAGTTTTTCTCTTCTCATAACCACTCTTGTAAACCCTACCCATTTCTCTGTCATCCCGATGACGTATTTAGCTTTCGAGACTTTCCTTCTTATCCACTCTTTCTCGGTTTCATGGGGCTGATGGCGGATTAAAGACCGTCTTAACCAGCATTTCAAATCAGGGAGTTACCAAAGCTCCTCGTAAAGTCCACGGCCCCTCATAGTACCTGATATAAAAAAATGAAGATATTTAGACAGGAACTGGAACTAAAGAATGCACGTGTAAGTTAACGCGACCCTATTGAGATGTGTAACATGTCATAGGTAGCCTAGAGGACAACACAAACCAGATCGAGAAGTAAACGCGGTGGAAATCAGGCTAACTCTAAACACAATATGACCTAGGCAAGGAGATGATCCCTCAAATTCGAAATCCTCTCCCATGAGATCATTGATTTGTACATAAACATTGGTCAAATCCCTAAAGTCAATAGCAGTTTCCTTAGGTGGGGGATCCTAAAGTCGCTCGGCTATAACGGCAGCATCTTTATCATGAATCTCTTAGAGAGGCAAATGCAGGAGAACGGGACTCATTCCGTAGTTTCATCACATGACTTGAAGTTTCCATCACCAGAACTTGCATCGAATTCATCACCACTAAAGGAGGAATCATAACTGATGCCACCCTCAACTTTATCCTCCTCCTTTTCTACTGTTATCGCAACCTTGCCCTCACGCTGCTTGAATTCTTTTTCCTCCTCCTCTGAATGTGGCGGTATCCTAGGCGGGCAGCTAGTTTTAGTCGTAACACCACTTCCTTCATGAGTTTCTTTGGTCGACCCACCGGATGGGCCCTCTCCTTTTGGGGGATCACCTTCTTCGGAGCTGCATGATGAAAAAGTGGAATGTGTTTATTTCTAAAACAGGAAGGATACGGAACTTCAATGTTCATGACAAAACTCAATGGATGTAATAGCTCGTATCTAAGCAAATTCTCATCCATTAGCAAACACTTGACCGATCTCTCCTTGGCATATACAGCCTTTAGGGTATGGAAAATTGGATCGAGTGATGGATTTTTGTTCGACCTTGAAATAACTGCAAGAAGTATTCAATCTATCAAAAATCCTATAGCGACATATTAAATCTCAATAAGTAAAGGAGAGAACTTACCACCCATCGTCCAAAGGGGATTAAATCACTCAGGACACCTAACGAACAAATACTGGGTCTTGAATTGAGATAAGTTGCTTTGAAGCTGTAGATTGATCTTGCAGTTTCTTTGGGCCTCGATGATAATAAGGGATGGACATTCATCTCCTTTCTTAAATGAAATAAAATAGCTCAACTCAATGAAACTTGAGGTAGGATTAAACGTTCACATAAACATGACTTGAAGGCAAGTCAAGATCGCGTACCCATTAGGATGAATTTGAAATAGAGCAATCCCCAGTTCAGAAGATTTTCTTTCAAGAAGTGATTAAAGAGGGGCACTGCTCTATTTAAGCACATATACTAGGGGTAAGTGGTGTACCCCAAAGGCGGCATATGTGCAAACTCATTCTTCGATGGAGGATGCACATCATCATTCAAAATGTCATGTTGTAAGCAAATTTTATGTAGAATTTTAGCAGAGAACATGGAGGAAGCTCTCCCTAGAGGATTGAGTAGAACCTTGAAATTTGGAGGAAGTCTACAACTAGACCAACCAGAACCAGTTGACCATATTCAACTCACAGTACCGAAGAAGTAGGGGCTATGTAAACTGTTTGCAAAGGTGCAACGTATGATGATTCAGCTTCTAAAAGTGCTAAAGTTCCTTCACTGGACTTACGATGAGCGAACGAGTGCTTCATTCTATATAATACAACTTGCATCTAACACGGTCGGGTAATTCTATCTTTAACTAAAAGTCTCCCTGTGACACTTGAACTCCAAAAAAAATATTGATTTATGCCGACGCATCGGATTCCAAGTGTTGGTTGGGGCAAGTGCAGTGTGTTATCCATATAGGATAGGCTCGGTGTCCTAAACACTACAAATGCTCTATTCTATGTAGATAGTTCACTTATAGTAAAGAAAGAAAAGAGCTTCTTGTATCATTTATTGAAGTTGTTTCTTCTATACTTCCCATTATCGATCAACGATTGATAATGGATCCGCTGTCCGAAGCAATGTGGGAAGTTCTTCCCATTCCAGGAACACCAAATGTGCATTAATGAGACCAATCCGAACTGAGCAACTATAGATCGATGGGTCTGAACCAAGTAGAGAATTCCCAGCTTAAGTCGGTTTCAGCTCTCCGCAAGGTGATAATAACATAAGCTCCACATGAGACGCTATACCAAGCTATTATTACCCTTAGAAAAAACAAAAATAATTGGTGAGACATCATGTTGAATTAACAATGTAACTCAGTACAGGTTAATTTTGATTCTGCGGACGAAGATAGCAAAACATGTTAAGCATCGAGGCAAAGCCCAAATTTCATTCCGTGAAGAACTCAAGACTCGATTTACTATATTCTTCCATAAAATCGCAATCAACTCGAATACTTCATAATGTTCACCAGCAATACAACCTCATCATCGAATTGCTAAACAAACGCCAAAATTCGAATTAACCACATCAAGTTAAGAATTAAAAGGAGAACACGAATGAACTTGGGATGTTAGCGACCTAAAGCAAGTAAGATCAATGATAATCCAAGGGTGGAAGGTCGGTGGCGATCCAAAAAGATGAAGCAATAGGGACATAAGCTAGGTCGTGGCAATGACAAAGTCAAATATGGTAGAAGGCGAGAAACTCCAACGACGAAGAACAGCAACGGCGATGGCAAAGGAGGAGTTAGGTTTTGAATCCTCTGGGTCGGGTCGCAAGGCAAGAAGGTTGGATCATAGATGGAAATGTGAAATGGAAGCAGGTCGGCTTGAATGAACTAAATAACACATTGCACAGAAAAAATCACGAAGTCCTTGGATCGCTAGCAGTCGATAGAATTGCTACAATACTTTCTGAAGCTAGCCAAGCATGATCTATGTATCTTTTGTAAGCATATTGAAAGTTATGGGATTGAAAATGATTTATTGTTATGAGCTATGATGATTCCCATAAGAATTCAATAGACGACCGAATAACCAGAGCTAAATTCGCATGATAGCCTCAACATGATCATTTGAACCTCACCAAATAGAAACTCAAAAGCAGCAACTTCCAGAGCACATTGTTTTCAACAAAAGCATACTCTAGGGGAAAATGTTATCCGAGTTTTTGACCCAACATAATTCAATGGAAGTCAAAACATCTTCGTCACGCTAGAACAACTCAAAAATCAACCAAAGGATTAGAAGAAGGGGCCAAGAAAGACACAAGGAAATGAAACCAGAAATTGGCTAAGATGATGGATCGTTGGCGATCCATAGGGGTTGGTCATGAATCCTCATATCTTCTTGCGCCATGATCAAGTTATTTTTCTAGGCATGTTCGCTAAGTTTCACGTTGTTCCAAACTAGCTAGATCGAGAAATGAACATTGATCTGATTCCAGCAATAGTTCAATGCAATCAGAGCATGAATCATCATAAAAACAAAGTACTTGATAGAGTTAAGGGTATGCCCTAGCGACAATCATGTAATTTGTTACATATATCTAACTTGTTGACCAATCTTGTTCGAAATAAAAGTATTTTCTTTCTATTATATACTTGATTTAATGTGGTTATAATTAATTAATTTAATTAAAGTATATCTAATAGATAATCCATAAATGACATATTTTGTTATAGTGGTTACAAAGTGTTGTGACCATGAGTAATTTATCATAATAAAACAAATATACCATTTTAAATGTTCCTAGTCAAGATGCATCGAGACTGGATATTGATGTATCCATTGAGACTAGAGTATGTAACGCTCTCCAAATGTTAAGCACTGTATTACTCATGACTGTTGAGGGCACCTATGGATTACGTACTGATGGTTATTTGATAACTATGGAACAACTCACTCGATATTTGTCTGTTTGTTAATATAACTAAGGTCAAATAGAAATATCAATGTGACTGATTTACATAGTTCTCTTTACTTGAAATACTATGGATCCTTAATATGAAATCTCCGCTTTGATTAGAGTCAAATCATGGTATGGCGTTCCATCGAGTGACTATAGTTGGGTCGAGTGGAAGTATTGGAAGTGAAGCACTACTCAAGAGAGGATTTGTGTCCTCGGTTATATAGGGTTAGTATCATGGTCAACTGAAGTCAACTGAAAGTCAAAGTCTTTGGCCTTAGCATTTCGGTTAATAATAATTGATATTATTGAACTAAGGACTTTGTGTTTGGACTATAAAGTTGAATGTGGATGATATTGGAATTTTGGCCATTACCAAATTCCATAAATCCAAAGTGATATAATTTTGACAAAGAGAATTGGTGTAAATAATTGTCACCGTTTGGTACCGCTTATAATAAGTAAAATTGGATTTTACCAAAAGCTATGTAAGCGATGAATTCAGCTAAAATGTCACACAACCTGCTAAGTGACGTGTGAACATTAATATTTGAATTGTTTAATATTAATGGTGACTGAATTTACACCTTTTTTAGTTGCACACCCATAATGATGAATTCTCCAAAACACCACATGATTTAGTTAATTTATAAAAATTGTAAAGAATTTGAGAAATATTGATTATTATTTATTTTATTCAATATTTAGGAGTTATTTGTAATTATTTGAATGCATTTAGAAAAGTTATATTTGTGCGCATTGATATATAATATCATTGTAATTAAATAAAATGTAAGTACATGTGTTAATTTATGGAATCTTATGTCATTTGATGGCACGTAATTTTTAGCCACACCATGTAAAGAAATAGGAGTGAAAAGAGAAAGTTAATCAAGAGAATTAATTAGAGAAATTTTAATTAAAGAATGGGAAAGGTTTCCTTCTTTCAAATAAAATATATTCTCTAATTCATTCTGTACGTACAATTGAGTTTCTAATTTTTCGTTCTTCTTTCTGTAACTTTTATGGTTCTCTCCTTCTCTGATGGCCAAAAATATGAGATCTTTCATGGCTTCGATTATTCCTAAATCAAACACAAACAAAATCAATTATGAAAAGTGGTTTATTTCTCTTGATCCATGTAACATCTGGAGGTTGATTCCTGAATCTAGGAGATTTTGATTCATCATCCAAGGTACGATTCATTGGCTACATCTAGAGGAAAAACTCAATGTTTCAAGGTGTACTTCAAGGTTTTGGAATTAAGGTATGAACTTTTTGTTCTGATAATTTTGATATAATGTTTTAATGAACAAAATTGAATTCTTAACTATATGTGTATAATATTGTCTCATTTGATTTGAAAATGGTTTATGTATTTCAAATTGTTTATTATATGAATTGATTGGTTTTTTTAGATAAATCAAAATTGAAACTCGTATATGATTGGACAATATTTTAATTTTATATCTATGTTTAGACATTCAAATCAAAACGTAATTTTTTAATTTGAATGTTTACACGTTTTTATTGTTTGCATTTTTAATGTTATAGAAACTTACATATGATTAAATGACGTTTTTGATAACAAATTGATTACAATTAATTTCAAAATTTGTTACCCTATTTTACATCACAATTATCCTTCTTTAACTATTCAAAGGATTTTAACATATTGCTTAGTTCATCTTGTATGACCTTTTGTTTTATAATTATTTAATCATATAGGTTGAATCTCCTTAGATTTGAAACTTTATTTGTTCTTATTATATGCATCTTATTGTAATCGAACCCAAACATGATTAAAGGATGTTTGGATAATAAATTGATTATAAAAAATTTATAAATTTGTTACTCTATTTGACATGACTAATATCTTTCTTTAAGTATTCAAAGGTTTGTTAATATATTGCTCAGTTTAGTGTGTTTCACTTTTGTTTAAAAAAATTTATTCAGATAGTTTAAATCTCTCTAGATTTAAAAGTTTATTTGTTCTAATTTTCTGCATTTTATTGTAATTGAAACCCACATATAATTAAAGGATGTTTTAATGTTAAATTAGTCACAATAAACTTATAAATTTGTTACCCTATTTAACATGACTAATACTTTTTAAAGTATTCAATGGATTGTTAATATACTGCTCACTTTAGTATGTTTTACTTTGTAAAAAAAATTCATATAGGTTGAATCTCTTGATTTAATTATATACATATCTGTTTTGTTAATTAATTTAAGTTTATATAATTTCATAAATACATCAGAAAATTTAAATGTTATATGGTTTATTTTGAATTAATTAAGAAGTTTTGGATTAAACATTATATATATATACACACACATACACATAAAAATTAATGTTTATATTTCAAATTGTATAGTTTAAATGCTTTATTAATATCAAACAATTTTAAACAAGGAAGTTGTTTATGCATATGAATTATTGTTGGCTATTCCTAATCTTATGTCATATTGATTCATTGGTAGCTAATTGAATGCTGCATGAATAAGTTTGTCAAAAAGGGGAAGATGAATCATTCATCTTTATCATCTTTTATTTCTTTTCTTACTATCCCTTATGTGATTTCCTTTAAACTTACTCTTATTTATTCATATACATCATGTTGTCAATTGACCATACTTGCCTTACATTTAACTATTCTGTCACACAATTAAGGAATGAATATATTTGATATGTTCAAACCTTATTTTTATATCATATTCTTTATTGTTTTAGAATCAAATTAATAAAATAAAATATGGTATTAAATAAAATACTAATTTTATTAAAAGAAATTTAGATAAGATCTAATTACATTTAGACTTCGTAGGCTCACTAATGATCCAAAAATGGTATATTTTTTTTAAAATTCACGCATTTCTTCCACTGGGGCTGGCCCAGTTGTAACAATGGTATCGGAGCCTAATAGCCTATTCGGTCTAAATTAGTCATGTTTGGGATAACTAATTAAACTTGCCCACTAAGTATGGTGTCTAGAATGATAATGTCTATGATTGGAATGAGTAATCAAGTATCCTATCCTACTTGGTTACTAGCCTGACCTGAACGGTGGAGTAAGCCCAAAGGTTACCCCTAACAGGAAAGGTCCAATTTAATTGGGCCTTGGGCTAATTTTCATAATATTTTTGAAAATTGAGGCAATATTTTAAATTTAAAAGTTAAATTTAAAATAAAAACATATTTATTATAAAAAGCAATTATATAACATAAATTATCAAAATGTTTGAAAAGATAATGAAAATTTCAAAATGTTTGAACCTATTTAAATATTATTTTCAAAATTTAAAAGGTTATTAATAAGATTAACAAAATAAATTAATTAAATGAGTTAATTAATTAATAATTATATGCATGTATTATATATGTTGATATATGTTATGTTATTTTAAAGTGTTAATATAACATAAGTATACATGTATGTAAGATAAATTTTAAAATTGGTATAATTTAATTAAAATTGTTTAATTAAATAAGTTAATTAAAGGTTAATTAATTAAATAAAAAATATTTATATATAAGATATATGTATTATACTATAAAAGTTATAGTATAAACTATAAAGGTTACAATAGATATGTCCAATATAAAAGTTGTATTGGAATACTAATTTAGAATTAATTAAAGAGTTAATTAACTAAAATTAATTAAATAAGATTCAATTAATAAAATGTTATACGTAGGATTAATATATAATTTAATTAAAATATAAAAGTTATATAATAATGAAACTTATATAATATGAGTGTATAAATTAAAGGTGGAACATTAAAGAAACCCATATAGACTTAAGGAATAAATACATACGTAAATGTACGTATATTGTGATTTCTGATGTGTCTAACACTTGAATCCGAGGGTATCCCATAAGAAATACATCGTTCCATAAGTCGATATCACTCAATATAATATACTAAAGATTACGAATCTTCATTATTATGTTGTCCTCTACCATATATATATATATATATATATATATTAATAAATTACATACATACTCCTTAGTTGTTAAGCAAACTTAAGCTAGGGAAGTTATATGTAGTATTATTAATATATTGAATAGATGAGGTAAGATAACTATATGTATTTGTTAGGAAAACTCAAGGTACATATATTATACTTAGGCCGTCGCGATGTGGTAGATATGAGTGAATAATCTCTTTCGATTTGTTGAGCAAACTTAAGGTCGAAATGAGATTAGAACAAGGAAAAATAGATTGGGAGTTGTATATGATACAACCGATAAGGAGTTGTCCATCGTTTGTGGGGCTATGATTTGGTGAGCAAACTCAAGGTCAGAATACTAAGACAAAACGAATCTTAACACTCACTAGTGGATTCGAAAGACTTCTATGTTTCATCTTAGAGTTTGGAGAAACATAAAAGACCAGCGGGAGCCTTTTTAGGAAAATAAAATGGTAACATTTAACTTTTCTAATATTGTAAGAACATATGCTAAGTAATGTTATAATTATCTACAATGATAAATTTGTGCATTTAATATGACTAACAAAATGTTTATTAATTGACATATACAAACGAACTGAATCGAAAGTTGACAAATGAAAATATAATACCCACTATTAAATGCCTATTGCATGTTAATGTATTTTATACCCATGCAAGTGTCTAATTTTACTACTTAATACATTCGTAAAATGGTCACTTACGTGCTTATTTGGTTGAGACTGTGTATTGCACTCTATCGGAATCGAACTTTAAAAGCAATACAAGGCTATGGATATTTGATCCACACACTATCATTTGTAAATGATATATGGTGAACGGTCACAGTTTGTAATGTATGATACTTCAATGAATATAGTTCATTGGAAATAATCCAATTAATAATATTTTGAGATCATGTATTTAACTTGATTGATTACAAAAGGGTTCATGTTGTGTTAACATAACATAAGACCAAAAACTACAACATAGATCTAAGAATTTGATCGCTGAAATGATATTTAGATCGGTTTACGTAAAGGAAAACATATTTGATATTCTTAAATGTTAAGGATAATCCAAATACTTCTGTAAAGTGTTTTTTATGATATTGCAGTAAGATTTTATTTTGTATGGTTTGACCATTTGAAAGGAAAATGAATATATAAGAATAGATGTAATTTAAGGTATAATTGAGATGAAGAGAATAAATAGTCACTTCTGCTTCATAGAGGAACATTGGAAGCAAGAATTGTAATAATAATTGATACTTAATATTAGAATAAGAAATATGATTTATTTTGAATGTATTTTCATATATAAAATTGTTTTCTATGTGATTTATTTCTTTAAGCTCAAGATATTTGATAACGAATTCTCCACATTATGTAGTTGTAGTGTATGAAATAAACAAATGGTATTAAGTGAATGATGGACCTTCGAATTTAGTATGCTATTATAGTAATGATGGAAAATGTGAGAGTATGCCATACAACACTTATTAATTGCATCATAGTACAAATTTCCATAAAATTTACTATACATTATTTATGAAATAATGATTATTTTTCGGTATCGATTGAGAAAAAAAAGTAGACATAGATATATATCAATATGAATATTACAAATATTCTTTGTGAAATAAAACTATAATGTGGTAATTTTTTTATAACAAAAGTGATACACTGGAAAGTACAAAAGTATCTAATATTATTTATGATTGTTTTGGGATTATAGGCTAAGCCATAGTTTTGAGAAATAATTTTATTGTATGATTTTGAATCATACGATACTTATTAATTATATCTCAAACAATAAAGGGCTATGCACCCATTTAGTGGGAGTATCATGGGAGTTGATGAACTCTTCGGATTGATACATTTAGATATGTATGCAATCATAATTCTATAAATACCAAAATGGTTCCATGTACTTCTTCATGTTCACCGATGAGTTATCGTCAATATGGACATGTATATTTGATACACATGCGGTATGTCTATAGTAAACTTGTAGAATATAAAATAGAAGTAAATAAAATAACATGCAATAGAAATGATTTGATTTGATCGAATAAGTGAGTATATTGGAAAATGTTCCCAACGTACCTAAATGAATAAAGATTCAATCTCAAAACTACTCCTCCATGTGATACATAATGATGCATCGATATTGAGTAATCGAACTTTGTTGGACAATGTAAGATTAACTGTGAGTGAAGTTGAGCAAGTTTCTTTACATAAGTAATGTACTTAAGGGTATTATACAAGGTTAATATTATTTCATCTGAATAACAGTTTATAAAATTTTACAAGATAAGGGTTTATAAGAAACTCCAACATATCCTAGGCCAAGGAATTGGTAGGTTGTGCGAGTTGAAAGATTGCATGTAATAATTTTTCATGAGGATCTTGTGTGAATCTCCCTAAAAGGATTTTGAAAAAACTGTCAGTGGATGACATATTTATGTTTCGAACATAATTTTTGTAAATTAAACCGAATCAGTTTTATAAATAAAGAAATTCATAAAATGTTTATGAATACGTATTCTATTGCACTGAGAAACAATTGTTGTTTCAAGATATACAGACTTCATTATGAAGAAATTTCTTTGAGGAATTGTTGGTAGTAAAATGGAATTGGATACGATCCATGGATAGAACTGATTATATGAGATAAAATGAAATTAACTTACCCAAACAAACACATAGCATTAGAATGTCTAATAAGTATTCTCGCACATCTAAGAGAAACTATGAGTTTCTTATTAATGTAAAAAATATATAATCCTAGATTGTTTAATTAAACCATTGAGAGTGTTGACTCTATATAGTATGATGCGCAAATCCGAAAGAATTCCAAGTACGCTATCAAAATATAGATTTTGGTCGTCGTAATTGAAGGAATATGATCCATCGACCACGAATGTGTCTTTATGAGTAAGATTAATGTAGTTGGAATTAAATGGGCAATGTTGATAAGAAAAATATCGCAAATTTCAATTAATGAAATTATGTAATAGATTCGATATTCAACACATTCAGGTCAATCCGGATTTACTCACAAAATGATCGCTTGATAAATCCTAGTGTTTAGGTACATATGTATCGAAATAGAAAATTCTAATTAATTATTTAGAGTAAGCCATTTACACATATTAACCGAAAATGCATCAAAGTTGGTGAAAGCGATATTGAGTTTGTGAGCCTTTGGATATGATCCAAGAAATGATATGATAGTATCATTTTATAAGCATCAAGATCGAATAAATATTTTGATAGAAATATCAAATAGTTTCAATTTCAATCAAAGTGCAGAGGAAGCTTGTGTCCATAAGAAAGAAATTTAAAAGGTACATTGATATTTCTAAACTATAAGTAGACTATACGTTGTTGATTTTAACAATGTGCTTGTGTTAAAATAAGCCTAGTTGTTTTAGTACTCAACATTGGATTAATAAATGATGACTTTTATGGTAAGTATAAAAGATGTCGGGAATGTCCCAAACGATATGCTAGGACACCTTATTAAAATGTTTAATACGGAACATGTAAGATTGATTCCTTTGCATTGGCAAAAGGAATTATCATACACGTTGTGGTGTCTACGATATCATGATTTGCTTATATATTTGATACATGAAGCAAATGTCAAATTCAAACTGATATTGCTAAATGGTTGTTTGATGCGTTCTCATGAATTTATGATATACTGGAGAATTGTTTACAGAAATAAAAACTGCTTATGAAGGAGTGTACAAACTCAAACTTCATAAGCCATATTGAGTGTAGTATGTCAATAATAAATTCAAGTTAAGAATCTTTAAGTTGGAAATGTTCCAAATAAAATACTGTGGCTTATTTAATGAAAAAAGGCTACGTACATTGCCTTGAATAATTTTGCAATAAAAATAATGAATATAAAATTATAAGTGCACAAAATTTATAACCGAGCCGATTCCAAATGTCGAGGATCCCATAAAATTTTATATGATAATAATGTCGCGATATGGTTCGTAATAGAACTTAGAGCTTATTAGAGGTCGAGAGACATACTCCAAATTGCTTCAGTGAGAAAGCATTTTATCACCATCGAAGAGAGTTGATTGTTAGAGTAGATAATCAAAACATAATAGCATACCCCTTCACAAAGGGACTGTCCCAATTGGTTTTGAGAAAACCGATTGGAGAAGTTGAAAAAAGATTCTATAATTGACCCCAAGTGCAAGTGGGAGAAGGATAGAGTTAAGGATATGCCCTTGGGAAATTATGTAATTCATTACATATATCTAACTCATTGACCAATCTTGTTCGAAATAAAGGTATTTTCTTTCTATTACATACTTGATATAATGTGGTTATATTAATTAATCAATTTAATTAAAAGTATATTGAATAGAAAATCCATAAATGACATATTTTGTGATAATAGTTACAAAGTTTTGTTACCGTGAGTAATTTATCACAATAAAACAAATATACCACTTTAAATGTTTCTAGTCAGGATGCATCGAGACTGGATATTGATGTATCCATTGAGACTGGAGTATGTAACGCTCTCCTAATATTGGGCAGTGTATTACTCATGATTTTTGAGGGCACCTAGGGGTTACATACCGATAGTTATTAGATAATTGTGGAACGACTCACTCGATAGTTTTCTATTGATTAATATAACTAAGGCCAAAAAGAAAATATTGATGTAATTGATTTACATAGTTCTCTCGACTTGAGAATACAGTGGATCTTCAATATGAATACTCCACTTTGATTATGGTCAAATCAGGGCATGGCGTTCCATCGAGTGACTATAGTTGGGTCGAGTGGAAGTATTGGAAGTGAAGCACTATTCAAGAGAGTATTCGTCTCCTCGGTTATATGGGGTTAGTATCATGGTCAACTGAAATCAACTCAAAGTCAAAGTCTTTGGTCTTAGCATTTCGGTTAATAATAATTGATATTATTGAACCAAGGTCTTTGTGTTTGGACTATAAAGTTGAATGCGGATGATATTGGAATTTTGACCATTACCAAATTCCATAAATCCAAAGTGATATAATTTTGACGAAGAGAATTGGTGGAAATAATTGTCATTATTAGGTACCGCTTATAATAAGTAAAATTGGATTTTACCAAAAGATGTATAAGCAATGAATTAAGCCAAAATGTCGCACCACCTGCTAAGTGACGTGTGAATGTTAATATTTGAATTGTTCAGTATTAACTGCTGACTGAATTTACACCTTTGAGTTGCACACCCGTAATGATGAATTCTTCAAAAAACCAGATGATTTAATTAATTTACAAAAAATTGCAAATTAATTAAATTAATTAGTATTTGAGAAATATTTTTTTTTTTATGTTTGGGAGTTATTGGTAATTATTTGAATACATTTATAAAAGTTATATTTGCGTGCATTGATACGTGATATCATTGTAATTAAATAAAAGATAAATACTTGCGTTAATTTATGGAATCTTATGTCAATTGATGGCATGTAATTTTCAGCCACATAATGTAAAGAAATTGGAGTGAAAAGAGAAAGTTAATCAAGAGAATTAATTAGAGAAGTTAATTAAAAAATGGAAAAGGTTTTCTTCTTTTAAATAAAACATACTCTTTAGTTCATTCTGTACGTACAATTGAGTTTTCATTCTTCAATATTCTTTCTGTAACTTTTCTAGTTCTCTCCTTCTCTAATGGCTAAAAATATGAGATCTTTCATGGCTTCGATTATTCCTAAAATCAAATATAAACAAAATCAATTTTGAAAAGTGGTTTATTCCTCTTAATCCTTGCAACATCTGAAGGTTGATTTCTGAATTTAGGAGATTTGATTCATTATTCAAGGTACGATTCATTGGCTACATCTAGAGGAAAAATTCAATGTTTCAAGGTGTACTTCAAGGCTTTGGAATTAATGTATGAACTTTTTATTCTAATAATTTTGATATAATTTTTTAATGAATGAAATTGAATATCTTAATTTATATGTGTATAACATTGTCTCATTTGATTTGGAAATGATTTATGTATATCAAATTGTTTATTATATGAATTGATTGGTTTTTTTTGATAAATCAAAACTGAAAATTGTATATGATTAGAAAATATTTTAATTTTAGATCTATGTTTAAACATTCAAACAAAACTTAATTTTTTTTTATTTGAATGTTTAAATGTTCTTATTGTTTGCATTTTTACTGTAATAGAAACTTACATATGATGAAATGATGTTTTGATGATAAATTGATTACAATTAATTTCTAAATTTGTTACCCTATTTTGAATCACAATTATCCTTCTTTAACTATTCAAAGGATTTTAACATTTCTTAATTCAGTATGTATCACCTTTTGTTTTGTCATTATTTATTCATATAGGTTGAATCTCCTTAGATTTAAAAATTTGTTTGTTCCTATTATCTTCATCTTATTGTACTTGAACCCACACATGATTAAAGGTTGTTTGGATAGTAAATTGATTACAATAAATTTATAAATTTGTTACCCTATTTGACATGACTAATATCTTTCTTTAAGTTTTCAAAGGATTGTTAATATATTACTCGGTTTAGTGTGTTTCACTTTTGTTTTAAAAAAGTTATTTAGATAGATTAAATATGTTTAGATTTGAAAGTTTATTTGTTCTTATTATCTGCATTTTTTTGTAATTGAAACACACACACATAATTAAAGGATTTTTTAGTAATAAATTGATTACAATAAACTAATAAATTTGTTACCCTATTTGACTTGACTAATACTTTTTTAAATATTCAAAGGATTGTTAATATATTGCTCAGTTTAGTATGTTTCACATTAGTTAAAAAACTCATATAGGTTGAATCTCTTGATTTAATTGTGTGTATATATATTTTGTTAACTAATTAAGTTTATATAAGTCCATAAATACATCAGAAAATTTAAATATTATATGGTTTATTTTGAATTAATTAAGAAGTTTTGGGTTAATATTTATATAGAAATAATTATATATATATATGCATATAAAACTTCATGTTTATATTTCAAATTAAATAGTTTAAATGCTTTATTAACATTAAACAATTTTAAATGAGGCAGTAGTTTATGCATATGAATTATAGTTGGCTATTCCTAATCTTATGTCATAATGATTCATTGATTGCTAATTGAATGCTGCATGAATAAGTTTGTCAAAAAAGGGAAGATGGATCACTCATCTTTGTCATCTTTTATTTCTTTCCTTTCTATCCCTTATCTTTAAACTTATTCTTATTTATTCATATACCATGTTATCAGTTGATCATACTTGCCTTATGTTTAACTATTCTTTCACACAATTAAGGAATGAATATATTTGGTATATTCAAACCTTATTTTTATATCCCATTCTTTATTATTTTATAATCAAATTAATAAAATAAAATATGATTTTAAATAAAATAATGATTTTATTTAAAAGAAAATTAGATAAGATCTAAATACATTTAGACTTCATAGGCCCATTAATGATCCAAAAATGGTAGTTTTTTTGAAATTCGCTAATCTGTTCCACTGCGGGCTGGACCCTGTTCTAACAGCACCTAGTCATGAAATTACATGGAGAGCATCTACATAATGTAGGAAACATGACCCAACTAGAACGAGCTAAAAATACTCTAACTCCATGGATCGCTAGCGATCCATGCCCTTTGGATTGCTAGTGACCTAATGGATTGGTTCGCTCTGAAATATTTGCAGCATGTTTGTATCTTCAAATGTAAGTCTCTGGCAAAGCAGCTTTGGCCCAAGTGCCCTCCATCCCCTAAAAATACAATCCTACCCTCAACATAAAGAAGATCCTCTAGACTGGCTGTTGGAACCCTACAGAAACCTTTCTGCACTCTTCTCCTCCCACAAAACAGTCATCTAAAGGGTTCACTATGATTCTCCAGTGAACTCTAACATTGGTGACTTGATCTAATTTAGGATATTCAGTGATTTTGTAATCCAATTCAAGTTGTAAAGGCAGTCAGTTAATAACAAAAGTTATAAAGTGGACGTTGGCTTCATTAACGACCGAACCACTATAAAATTTCTCTTGTTTCTTTGCTATTTCTGCTCTTGTCATATATCTTTTCTATTCTATTTGCTCTGATAAATGGGAGTGGTGCTTTCATACTCAATCCAGGGTGTTGATCCATTTTTTGGGTTAACAACATGTTTCGATTAAATTTTATTATTTAATATTTCGTTAACCATAATACTTGAATTTCTAGTTTTAAGTAAAGACATAATCCAACCAATCCATATAACGTTGAAACTGCTGGCCAATAATAAATCCTTAAGAAAATCTCAATCGATTGAATCAAATTTTTTACAAAATCAATTTTTAAAAGCGCACAAGTGATATTATTTTTACAATGGTAATTAATAAATTCTTGAACTATCGCTGCCCTATCTATAATATTTCAACCCTTGATAAAATCAATTTGAATGTTTTCAATTCATTCATTCATTTTAGTATTTAATCTATTAGTTAGTTCCTTAGAAATAATTTTAAAAGAACGATTTAATAATGATATAGGTCCAAAGCCTTATTCTGTCCCACTTTCTTATGCAATAAAATTACATTGGTAAAATGAAACATGCCTAATTGTAATAAACCATCATAAAAATTCATTATACAATTTGATTATATCATATTTTAGAACAATCCAAAAATGTAATAAAATAAAATAGGAAACTCATCGGACCAGGCGATTTATCACGAGGCATTTCCTTTATAGCCCTAAAAATCTCGTCTTCTGTGAATGGGTTATCCAATCCATCTAAATTAATCCTTGTTTTATCGAGTTACAAATCATCCATTTAGCCCTAGTCCTATGACCTTTCTTAGTTCCAAAAATTTCTTTATAATAGTTCATAATGAATTATTTAGTTCATTTTAGTCAAAATTCTCAACATTGTTGATTAAGGTAGAATTAACGGTACTACTACATTTCCTTCTATTACCTACTTTATGAAATGATTCAGTATCTTTATCCCCATCATCCATTCATTGAACCCTAGATCTATTTTTCCACGGCACTTCTTCTTGTGCTATAATTTTATTTAATTCTTCCTTTAGTTTTGAAATTATGTTTTGACTAAAATATTTAAATTTCTAGATTCTTTTATTTCATTTAACTTTAAAATCTCATTTATTAATTTATCCTTTTTTAATTCCGATGTTGCCAAAAACGTCTTTGCTCCATTTTTTAAGAAACTTATTTGAATTTCTAAGCTTACTTTTTTAAACCTAATTTCATAGGCTAGGGATGTAAGAAGGTCCTCCATCACCCTATCCCTTTTAACTCAATCTCTCATATAGACACTTTTTGATCCTAAAATTTTCTACTCATTTAAGGGATTATTACTTGCATTTGTAATTAACAAGCCTGTAATGTACAGCTACCAAGAATCAAACCCTCTCCCTCTACTGGAGAGCTAGGAACCATTTCCATCCGCACTAGAGGTGCAGACAATCTTTAAGCTTGCTTACTTAAATATTTTAGCTATGTTTCCTGAAAATCAATAATCATATTTACTCATAAAGCCCACTTATCTGTTATTAAATATGTAAAGTTATTTTCTAATGACCATATCTTTTCAAATCTAAAATTTTAATTCAGAAAATTTTGGTTAGTGCAAGATAGAATAATAGGATAGTGATGTAAATGCTCGGAAGTCCAACATCCTTATAAGCTGGGAATATATCTTCCACTTCATCGCTAATAAAAAACCTATTTAAAAGTGTTACTGGAGGGTCTTCCCTATTTTTTGATAAAGTGAATCATCTTATTAAATTGTAACTCAATCAAATTACTACTAATATTAAATTATTTGAACTCCTCCGTAGCGACAAAATCACCTTCTCTAGGGAATCGTCCCCTAGAAATATGGCGACAATGAAATCCTTAATAATTACCTATGGACCACGAGCAAATGACCCAAACTCAATACACTTGCTCCAAAGAACCCTTCGATCAATCTTGGAATTTGATCCATAAACATTAGTAACATTGAGAAATGAACTATCACTAAGATCAGTAAATATTAGATGCATTGAATGAACTTTAATAATAGATTGTACAAGTTTCATACAATTTTCTTTCCAAACCACCAACAAACCTCTTGAGCTACCCCAATGTAACGACCCGAAATTTCCGAACCTGAAAATTTCAGATAGTTATGAAAAAGAAGAAAGAGATAGAAGAAGAAGAAGATCAGAAGCACCAACATCTCACATTCGCAGTGGACAAAATATAATAATAAACAATAACAGTTTACAAAAGAATAATATTCTGTCGATTACATTTTAATTACATCAGAGTTACACATATATAAAGACACTGAATATACACAATTATCATGTCATAGATATACAACAATATAATACAACGGAAATACTATATACATTCTTGCCATCCAGCTCGTCTCCTGCACTCTAGAACGTCCTTACCTGAAAATCTGTAATACTCGGTCTGACCGGAGCATTACACCAAAGTAACACCCGGGTCAGGCTGGAACCAGCGTGAGTAAACCCATCTAACATGGAATATAAAGCATACAATTTATATAAACCCGGGGTAACTCGTTTCAATTCACAAAGCCGCAATTTATTATAGACATCACTCATTCCATACATCCATTTTCTAAATACTAAGATTTAGGTTTAAATAGTCTAATTCCTTTAAATCACCTCATTCCAGCCTATAAATTTCATACATCAATCTATGAAAATTCGAAGTGGATTTGGGTATCTTCTAATACCCGACCTCGGTCCTTTCGAGTCTCGTGTCATCCTAACCCAAGTTATCCAATGAAAAACACAACTTTTCATATCAGAGATATCAACCCATTCAAAGCATCCAATACCATTCAATCATCCAAAAGCAAATTTGATCACTTCCAAATTAATTCAATTGATTCTAATTGAATTTCTAACCTCAATCACTTAGTTTCCTTCATTTAACATTAATTAATTCCAAACCAATTAATTAGTCAACCCTTCATGATTTATCTTAATTAATCACCCTGGATTAATTATTTTTCAATTATATTCAACTAATTATCTTTGTTTAATTACACGATATTTATTATTCTTAACCAAAATCAATAAGTAATCTTAATTACTTCATAAATTAATTAGCTATATTAATTACATTAATCCTTAATTACTTATATTAATTGATTTCTCATAAGTCACTTATTATGGATTAATCAATTTTAGTTTACCAATCTTTAATTACATCATAAATTATATAAGTTTATGATTTCCAATTATATTTCAATTTATCCTAAGCTAAATTAATTATATTAAATAATTAATCATTAATTAAACTGCAAACATTAATCATTCTTGATTTATCTCAACGTGTGATTATCTACCTTTTCATTTACTTCATTAAATAAATTAATTACTCGTTAATTAACTATCTTAATTAATCTCTTAATTAATGTCATAAAGTAATTATATTTTATTAATTACATTAAGTAATTACTGATCAAACCATCCATTTGATTATTCTAAATTAATTAAACTTAATAAACTAACTTAAACCTTAATTAATTAATTCAAACCCTAATTCATAAATTAATCAAACCAAACCATTAATTAACTGAATTAATTAATTATCCATTTTAAGTACCCTTCTAATTTGATGAATCACAAATCATTATGCCCTTATCAACATTTAAAATGAAAACATTTTTCTTATTTATGACTTAAATTTAAAACAATTTAAAACCCGAATACTTCAAGTCAAACCATAATTAACTCGAGAACCAACCAAAACCAAGATCACCAGATCATCAGTTCACAGTGCGCAACAAATCAATTCAATCATACAACCAAATACTTAAATTTAACCATTTAAATTTAGATAGAAAAATTCAAAGGAGTGAGATTTACTCACCTTTGCTCCTTAAATTTGCAATCCACTTCATTCTCGATTTGATTCCACGATTTTCAACCTTGTATAAACATTTATACGATTTATTAATATTCGGAATAATTAAATTATCAATTACCATTTAATAAAATTTGATTAACAATTATTCTATTCGTACCAATTTCCCAAAAATAAGTAATTATTTCTCTTCCTTTGAAACCCATATACTAAAAATTAATTTCTATTTTTCAAAAATTTAATTTTATATAAATATTCAACATTTCAAAATTTCCTTTCTAGCCTCTATATACATATTGAATTTTACAACAAAATTGTTTTGTATCCTACTGCAAATTTAAATCTCATCCATATATATTAAATAAAAATAATAATTAAGAATAACTACCTTGCTACCCAAATCCAACCCTAGCCTGCTGACTACTTTCGCAACGCTACACCAATCGATTCCAACATCACAAAAATCATGTCGACACTGCCGAGCATCGCCAACTCCACTCGAACCGCCGCTGCCAACGAACCCCTCGCCTCAGATGTAACCCTAGCTCAACCCAAAGTCGAGCACGCAAACGAAGCTGCCGCTATAACGTAATTCCCCCTCCAATCGCGAGTGAAATCTAGCCACCTCGACCCCCTTCTCCTCGCGTTCGATCGCGATTACTGTTGATTTCCCAACCAGCCTCACCATGACGTCGCCATCACGCGCACGAGCTCGGGCGCGAGAACCCCTTGCCAGAGATCGCGAGCACCCCTCATCGAATCGCCACACACTGCTACATCCACCGACTCTCTTCCCCCCTTTCGGCCTTTTTTTTGATGAGTTCGATTTCTGCTATCGAGAATAGAGAGGGGATGGGGATAAGATATAGGTTTGTGGAAGGCTTCTTGAGTACGCGTTTGTAAATGAAAATATCTTTGGCTGTTTGACCATAAATTTATTATATTATAAAACTTTCAAAACGTCTCATTAATTTCCATTTAAAATTTTGAAATCCTCTTAAGCAATGCCGCTAGGTGATTATAAGGTTTTACCCATATTTCGAACAAAATGGAACGTGTTTCGGAAGCTAATTTAATCGTATGTGGAAGTTAGCTTTATAAATCGATTTAAAATATTAAATTATCGATTTTAATTTTAACACGTTTCTCACCCGAACGAGCAAACGGTAAATCCAAACATTACGAAAATTGAAATCTGATAATAACTAACTATTACGGATCCAATGGAACTGGTTTCGTCGAATTCCGAGACTGTGCCTCGGAAGGCTATTTTTAAATATCGATTTAAACAATAAAATTTTAAAACTTAACAAAACATTTCCAAATTCAATTTCAACACTTTCACTACCCTCGGTGCTAACAATAAAAAATTTATAAGCCTTTAAATTATTTTTAACAGGCTTAAAACTCCAGATTCAACAATTTACCCAATTTCAAATTATATAATTCAATAATTTAATTATCAAGTAAATAGTGATATTTGGAATTCAAGCTAAAATTAACTTTACAATATTTAAAATCAATTAAATATTCCAATTTAAATTGTTAGAAATTCTTGGTCGTCACATTCCTCCCCTTAAAAGAATTTCGTCCCCGAAATTACTAGTTAGGAAGAATGGTCCAATACCCGTTTACTATTTACCCAAAACTAAACAGGTTTTATCAACTTGCCATAACCTATCTTTTATTAAAGACCCACTATCACTTGAACCAACTTCCCAAAACCTTCTATAGTTTCCAATAACATTATTTTCTCCACATTTTCAAATTTAAATTTAAAATTCAAATTTAAATGATCACAACTTCCTCAAAAATTTTCTAACTCTCTAAATTTCCGAAAAATTTCTCAGCGTCTCTTTTGCGCGGTTAGCTTGGTACAACTACAAAATGCCTCTACGGGCTTCCAAATTCCAAAAGAAAACAAAAAGCCAAGTGGCTAGATCAAAAACCCAATCCAATTTCATACAGAAATTTAAATACATGCCTTTTAGTCGGGGAACTCAAATTATCTCCTGAAATGAAATCCAATTTTCCTTTCCTTTTATAATACCTGCATATCTTACTTAGCAATAATATCCAATCGCAACTTTCAAAATATTTTATTGACTTCCTTACCAAAATGTCAATATTTATTCATTCAAATATTAACTTAGAATATTTTTGTAGCATCAATTTCCAATTAAGAGTTCACCTTTCCTTTCTTAAGTTTAGTATAAGCATGTTGTATGTTTCTTTATTTATTTTCACTTCACCACTTTAGTTTTTATCTACTTCTATTCAAAATGGTTCTTCCATTTTCATATGAATTCGATTTATCTTCAACTCTGAATATTGAATTTTATCTTCCATTTATACTGATTCGTACCATTACTTTAAATTGGTTTCATTCACTAATTTATTTCAATTTCATATTTAAAATCGTTTTGTTGCTAACAGAAAATTTTCCAAAACTTTTCAAAAAATTTCTAACACCCAAAATTTTCAGAAAATTTTCGCTGAGTCTCCTTTGTACGGAGGAGCTTTTGCAATTTGACAAGAGATATAAATATATATACATCGACCCACCCGATCGAAAAAGAAAAAACAGTTTATATTTCCTATTTTTATTGCATAGGCGTACCTTTATTTAGCATTTTTAAGCAAACGGCTTATTATATAAGCAATAAGTGCATCCGAATCCAGCCAAACGGCCTTCAGGTACCTGTACTTACTCGATTTAAATATGTAAGTGCTATATATAGAAAATCTATTTGCATTTCACTTACTTTTAATGGCTAAACGCAAGCATTTCAAAAGCAACAAACACCAAATGCTTACCATAAGCGATTTATATGTTTTAAAGCTAATTCCACTTGCTTCCAACCAAATTTATGTGCCATTTCATTCAGTTTTAATGGTTTACAACTCAAGTGCTTACATTCAATTTATTTTTAATCCAAACAAACTCATATTTACTTCAATTAATTCTAAAACCAATTTATTTAAAATTTATCAACTCATAACATTTAATTACCTTTGTTTACGTCAAAGGACAACTATTTTTATGTAAATTTGACGATATTTTCTTAACAGAGTATCCATTTTAATTTATAACTACTTCAAATTAATTTCAACTCATTCTGTATTTAGTTCCATTTCAGTTCTTATTTATTCACTAACCATACATTTGCATTCCATTTCATCTCAGCATTGGTTTCATTTTGAAACTATTTCATTTAGCTTGACAACATTCGACGCTTATATTAATATCCGTTTTCCAAATAAATTTAACCCAAATCTTTATTTAATGGTCTTCCATTCTGATGACCCAATTTCAAATTAAAACTTTGATTTAATTTCTATTCAATCAAACTTCATCCATTATTATTTAATTCAATTAACCCATTTATTCACTTCATTTTAAATTTTAAATTCATCTACTTAATTCATTTTCGAATTTATTTATTTATACACAGCCATTCTCAATTTATTTCTACTCACCTGGGTTTTGTTTGCAATTTAAACCATGTATGTTATAATTCAATTTCATTTCATTCGACAACACTTCCCCTATATCTAATTTACTTGCAAATTTCGTTAAATATTATTCATATCACACTTGAATTTTATTTGTAATTCAAACAATCATTATTTCGATCCAACTCTATTTTTTAGTTTTACAACATCTCCACTTTTTTAAATCATTATCAAATCTAAGTCGAATTCTATTACAATTCGAATTCATTTCCAAACTCCATTATTAACTTACAATCCATTTTATTTAACCGAGTTAAATTTTATTAACATACTCTATCGAATAATTATTTAGCTAATTAACTTACTTCCAATTTTTATTACAAAAATCACTTCATTAAATTTTCCTGAGTTAAATCTTATTTATAATTCCAGTTTGGATTTTCTTTCACTTTCCCAAAATTCTATCACTTTTATTTTAAAAATTTAGGAATTCTTTTAAATTCACATCATACTATTAAAATAGCTCTTTATAAAATACTTCTTATAACTCGATGTCTCAACCAGTCCATCCTTGTTCTCACAGAAATTTAGTCATACGTTGATCAGGCGTAGGACCGAAAATCTATAAGTACTTGGTAAACCTGTTTTCAACATCCAGTGAAAATACTTGGAAAATCATTCTATTGAAATATAGAAAACAATTTTTGAAAATAGAGGAAATATCTTTTGGTGAGAATGCTCTGGAAATCATCACCCCCATCCATGGTTGCAGTTACATCCTGAGTTACGTTGCCAGTCCATGTAACTGTAGGCACTCCACGCCCCTCGGTTACGCCATGGAACCCACAACAGATCGCAGTTACATTCCAGGGTTACGTTGCCATCACAGCAAAAGTCCATGTAACTGTAGGCATCAGCGCCCCTCGATTTTCGCTGTCAAAATGAAACTTCTCCGCTCCTACATAGGTCGCAGTCTACCGATGTAAAATCAAACATAGACTGTTGGCTCTCAGCAGCACACACGACTTTCGCTGTGTTACCATAGGTCGCAATCTACCGATATAAAATCAAACGTAGACCATTGGCTCTCAGTGGCATACACGACTTTCGCTATGGTACACACTACTCATAATACTCAGGAACTAGTTTTGTCCGGACTCCTCACAGGATCAACTTTAGAAACCCCCTTGGGGCTCAAGGCAGCACCACTCGGTGGCACTCCTGAGAAGTTCATTTCAAGGGAGCACCTTTTTCCCCAGAGCCATTATCAAAACACTTTATACTATACACACATAGTATCTTTCAAATCATACACCTAGTATGATCTCATTCAAAGCTCCTTTATACAAAATTGAGTACCCCAAAATCGATAATTCTCAAACTAGGCTTTCCAAATTTCAATATTGATATTACCCAAAATCAATAGCCTTTCCAAATCCAAAGGTTCCCAAAACCTTTTTCCAAAATCCTCATAAGATCCTTTATATATATATATATATATATATATATTCAGATATATATAATTTTTAAAACTTTGGATCATTTCAAACTTGTATAAAACTCCTTTTATACTTCAAACACTTTCAAAATCCTTTTATTTCGTCAATAGATACAACAAGGGAAGAATTATCTTATATAACAAAGATATATAAATTTGTTTATTCAAAATCAAATATTCAAATTTGATTAATTTTTCAATATCAATTTCATTCAAATACGTACGATGTACACATATCATCCATACGCTATACCAATCTGATCGCTCACTCGATCACACAATTTCACTTTCGAACTAGGATCGTCCACCCGACTTCCTAGTGCGGACACAGATCTGATTTCTTGACCAGAAACCTTCATTCTCCTTGCATAGTCATAACTATGATGGAGAATATCCAGAATCAATCAACAATCCATATCCAGGCTCGCCGTTGAAAATCGAGTGAAAAATCCCAAATCGGATCGATATAACTATCTCGAAATTCTGTGCTCGAATCTGGATCAAATCACTATGCGAATAGAATAATATATGTACATTCTACGTATTTAACTTCATTGATTATTATCCAATAAATTTCCTTTCCATTCATCCTCACTTCAATTTTATTCATTTATTTACATTTACCATAATCCTTGTTTGGATTATCACTTCAATTCTTACCTCAGTTGGGTATTTAATCAACAACAGTTTGAACTCCGACCAGTTTATTTTTAGAAAATAGCTTGGAAATTTTAAAAATAGATAAGTAGTTGAAAAATAATTATTAATTTGCAAAATAGATGTAAAATAGTTAACTAATTGTAAAATAGTTGGAAAATAGTTAAATAGTTATAAAATAGTTCGATAATCACAAAATAGTTTAAAATAGTAATTAGTTATAAAACAGTTGAAAAACAGTAATTAGTTTATAGAACAGTTACAAAATAGTTAAATAACTCCAAAAATAGTTAAAAATAAGTATAAAAAAGTTTTGGGTTTAATAAGAAAGGTTGTATATATAATAAATAACTTGGAAAAATAGATTTGTACTAAAACAATTTATTTTAAAAAGAAATAGTCAAGAGTCAAACTGTTCAATTCCCAATCTCCATTTTCATTAATTCAATTTAAATTTCCACTTCCATTTAAATTGACCCAATTCCAATTTAAATAACTCCAATTTCCATTGGACTTGATTTATTCCCAATTCAAGTTGAATCAATCCTGATTTCTTTCCCAGTTTAAATCAAATTCCATTTGATTCTTACTTATTCAACTTTATTTACAGTTCCAAATTATTCAAATAAATTTGGACTAATTTCAAATTGAATCCACTTCAATTTCAAATCATTTCAATTCCTGCTTGAATTTAATCCCAATTCCCATTCAAATTTTAAACCTTCAGATTAATAACCCTTCCACTTAAGTTTAAAACTTACTTCACTTTGGGTTTCACATCACATCCAAGGAAAATTCAAAACTCAACCTTAGAGCTTATTTCACAATTATTTCCTTTACACACCAGGCTACTTTTAAATTTTAAACCACCCTTGGTTTTTATTTCAAAACAAATCCCTTAAAAATCTTCCAAACATTTCTTGTTTTAAAGTAAGACTATATTCAAAATAGTCTGAATTATATTATTTGTTATTTTCTTTGACTCTCTGTAACAATTGATTGTTTCTAGATTTAGGTTTTAAAACTTCACAATTTTAAAACCTACTTTAATTTAGAAGTTATGCTCAATCTTATAAATTTATTTCATTTGGCTTACCTAATAACAAATATATCACTATTAAACACAATAACTATTTATGATAATACCTAAGGTAATCATATCAAGATACCCATTTCCTTTTTATATTATTCTTACTTCTATAAGTTCAAGATTAAATTTTAGTTTGAATCCATTTCAAACTTACCTTTATTTAAAGTTTTCAAAACAATTTAATTTCTGAAGTCAAATTCTAGAATTTCATTTCAATCAATTTAATTTTAATTTGGTTGTATTTCTGTTACCACTTAACTTAATTCCAATTCAAGATTTCAATTTGGTTGTATTATATTGCAGCTAAATTTAATTCCAATGATTTAACGACCAATCACCTTAATATTTATTAGATGGAAATATTGCTTTATATATCAAAATATACTTTTACATAAAATCATTTAAAACCTTTATATAAGAAAATAACAAGTACGCTCTCATATATATATATATATATATATATATATATATATATATATATATATATATATATTCAACTCATCCTAGAATACTACGGACTCTATTTAAGGAGTAATCCCCACCAGATCCAAGGTTCCTGCTTAACCTTTCAGCTCTGATACCAACTGTAACGACCCGAAATTTCCGAACCCGAAAATTTCAGATAGTTATGAAAAAGAAGAAAGAGATAGAAGAAGAAGAAGAAGATCAGAAGCACCAACATCTCACATTCGCAGTGGATAAAATATAATAATAAACAATAACAGTTTACAAAAGAATAATATTCTGTCGATTACATATTAATTTCGTCAGAGTTACACATATATACAGACACCGAATATACACAATTATCATGTCACAGATATACAACAATATAATACAGTGGAAATACTATATACGTTCTTGCCATCCAGCTCGCCTCCTGCACTCCAGAACGTCCTTACCTGAAAATCTGTATACTCGGTCTGACCCGAGCATTACACCAAAGTAACACCCGAGTCAGGCTGGAACCAGCGTGAGTAACCCATCTAACATGAAATACAAAGCATACAATTTATATAAACCCGGGGTAACTCGTTTCAATTCACAAAGCCACAATTTATTATAGACATCACTTATTCCATACATCCATTTTCTAAATACTAAGATTTAGGTTTAAATAGTCCAATTCCTTTAAATCACCCCATTCCAGCCTATAAATTTCATACATCAATCTATGAAAATTCGAAGTGGATTCGGGTATCTTCTAATACCCGACCCCGGTCCCTTCGAGTCTCGTGTCATCCTAACCCAAGTTATCCAAATGAAATACAAAACATTTCTTATCAGAGATATCAACCCATTCAAAGCATCAAATACCATTCAATCATCCATAAGCAAATTTGATCACTTCCAAATTAATTCAATTGATTCTAATTGAATTTACCTCAATCACTTAGATAATTCCAAATCAATTAATTAGTCAACCCTTCATGATTCATCTTAATTAATCACCCTGGATTAATTATTTTTCAATTATATTCAAGTAATTATCTTTGTTTAATTACACGATATTAATTATTCTTAACCAAAATCAATAAGTAATCTTAATTACTTCATAAATTAATTAACTACATTAATTACATTAATCCTTAATTACTTATATTAATTAATTTCTCATAAGTCACTTATTATGGATTAATCAATTTTAATTTACCAATCTTTAATTACATCATAAATTATATAAGTTTATGATTTTCAATTATATTTCAATTTATCCTAAGCTAAATTAATTATATTAAATAATTAATCATTAATTAAACTGCAAACATTAATCATTCTTGATTTATCTCAACCTGTGATTATCTACCTTTTCATTTACTTCATTAAAAAATTAATTACTCCTTAATTAGCTCTCTTAATTAATCTCTTGATTAATTTCATAAAGTAATTATATTTTATTAATTACATTAAGTAATTACTGATCAAACCATCCATTTGATTATTCTAAATTAATTAAACTTAATAAATTAACTTAAACCTTAATTAATTAATTCAAACCCTTAATTTCTAAATTAATCAACCCAAACCATTAATTAATTGAATTAAGTAATTATCCATTTTAAGTACCCTTTTAATTTGATGAATCACAAATCATTAAGCCCTTATCAACATTTAAAATGAAAACATTTTCTTATTTATGACTTAAATTTAAAACAATTTAAAACTCGAATACTTCGAGTCAAACCACAATTAACTCGAGAACCAACCAAAACTAAGATCACCAGATCATCAGTTCACATTGCACATCAAATCAATTCAATCATACAACCAAATACTTAAATTTAACCATTTAAATTTAGATAGAAAAATTCAAAGGAGTGAGATTTACTCACCTTTGCTCCTTAAATTTGTGATCCACTTCATTCTCGATTTGGTTCCACGATTTTAAACCTTGTATAAACATTTATATGGTTTATTAATATTCGGAATAATTAAATTACCAATTACCGTTTAATAAAATTTGATTTACCAATTATTATATTCGAACCAATTTCCTAAAAATAAGTAATTATTTCTCTTCCTTTGAAACCCATATACTAAAAATTAATTTCTAGTTTTCAAAAATCTAATTTTATATAAATATTCAGCATTGTAAAATTTCCTTTCTAGCCTCTATATACACATTGAATTTCACAACAAAATTGTTTTGTATCCTACTGCAAATTTAATTCTCATCCATATATATTAAATACAAAAAATATTTAAGAATAACTACCTTGCCACCCGAATCCAACCCTAGCCTGCTGACTACTTTCGCAACGCTACACCAATCGATTCCAACATCACAAAAATCATGTCGACACTGCCGAGCATCGCCAACTCCACTCAAATCGCCGCTGCTATGCTCGAGCCATTGCCAACGAACCCCTCGCCTCAGATGTAACCCTAGCTCAACCCAAAGTCAAGCACGCAAACGAAGCTGCCGCTACAACGAACTTCCCCTTCCAATCGCGAGTGAAATCTAGCCACCTTGACCCCCTTCTCCTCGCGTTCGATCGCGACTACTGTCGATTTCCCAACCAGCCTCACCGTGACGTCTCCATCACACGCACGAGCTCGAGCGCGAGAACCCCTTGCCAGAGATCGCGAGAACCCCTTGCCAGAGATCGCGAGCACCCCTCATCGAATCGCCACACACCGCCACATCCACGCTACTCTCTTTCCCCCTTTCGGCCATTTTTTTTGATGAGTTCGATTTCTGCTATCGAGAATAGAGAGGGGATGGGGATAAGATATAGGTTGGTGGAAGGCTTCTTGAGTACGCATTTGTAAATGAAAATATCTTTGACTGTTTGACCATAAATATATTATATTATAAAACTTTCAAAACATCTCGTTAATTTCCATTTAAAATTTTGAACTCCTCTTAAGGAATGCTGCTAGGTGATTATAAGGTTTTACCCATATTGTGAATAAAATGGAACGTGTTTTAGAAGCTAATTTAATCGTATGTGGAAGTTAGCTTTATAAATCGATTTAAAATATTAAATTATCGATTTTAATTTCAACGCGTTTCTCACCCGTACAAGCAAACGGTAAATCCAAACGCTACAAAAATTGAAACCCAATAATAACTAACTATTATGGATCCAATGGAACTGGTTTCGTCGAATTCCAAGACTGTGCCTCGGAAGGCTATTTTAAATATCGATTTAAACAATAAAATTTCAAAACTTAACAAAACATTTCCAAATTCAATTTCAACACTTTCACTATCCTCAGTGCTATCAATAAAAAATTTATAAGCCTTTAAATTATTTTTAATAGGCTTAAAACTCTAGATTCAACAATTTACCCAATTTATAATTATATAATTCAATAATTTAATTATCAAGTAAATAGTGATATTTGAAATTCAAGATAAAATTAACGTTTAAATATTTAAAATCAATTAAATATTCCATTTAAATTGTTAGAAATTCTGGATCGTCACACCCAAGCCGAGAGATGAACCCAACAACTAAAGTAAAGACCCCGTAGACTCCTATAAAACAGATAAATAAGATGTTCAATTTTTGTTTCTTGTAATGGTGCAAATATCAATGTTAAAATAAACCTAATTTTTATTGGGGTTGTCTCTTATCGTATAAGGGTAATAAGCGCATATTGGAAAAGAATAGTCCCACACTACTAAAAGTAATGGAGATGGAGTTGTGTGTGTGTGTCTATATGTATGTATGTATGTATGTATGTATGTATGTATGTATGTATGTATGTATGTATGTATGTATGTATGTATGTATGTATGTATGTATGTGAGTTTGGTCATATTTGACAACAAGGGGTTCCTTTAGTTGAAACATGTTGACCAAACCCTATGTTGCCTCCACAGAGGGATGTGCGGATAGATCCAAAAATTTCAACATGGTATCAAAGCCAATGTTAATGCCTAGGATAACTGACAATGCACAAGAGATCTGTAAATCACGGTGGTTAGCAGTGTAGGCTTATGTAATCAGACTTAAGGTGGAGCTAGACTATGGTATATAGGGTCTGGTAGAATGGCATGTGAATAAAGCCTTGATATGGTGCAGGCATCAAAGTTGGCATAGCGAAAGACACTTAAATGGATGTAAGCCAAGGTGGAGGGGTGTCTGTAAAAAAACCCCGTAGGATAAACAGTAATGAACAAATAATTAAATTAGGCTCAAAAATGAAATTTAAGCAAACTTCAGAATTTGGCCATGAAAGTTTCACCATTATATTCATGGTGATTTTTTGAGTAACTTTCCTATATAAAGTTTTGCGATCGGAGTTCAAATGAAGAAGTTATTGCCACTTGAAGTTTTTGGATCGAAAATAATTAAAAAGGAACTAAGGGGATAAATAATAAATAAATGCATTGACCCCATAGGTCGACCCCCTCCATGGGTCCATCGAACGCCTATAGAAAAGTAGTATACCAGTTAAAGTGGTGGCAGTTAGTGTTGAACCTCGGCCTAATGGCACGAATTTAATTAATATTAACCGAATGAATAAAATTGGTTCTAGAGCCTATAAATACAGGTCTATCCCTTTACTTCTCTTCTCATATTTTCTAAATAGAGCAGCGAAGCTTTGCTATTTTGCCTTCTCTACTATTTCTAGAAATTATAAAATTAATTTTATATATATATATATATATATATATATATATATATATATATATATATTGGAGAAGGGTATAAAATAAAAGAGAAGATAAGAAGAAGTGAATCAGTTCTGCAAAAATGGTAAATTCTATCATTATAATTCTATATTCCACTTAATTCAAATCTTCTCTTAGATCTGTAATTCTGATGGGTATATATTTATATATATATATATATCATATTATACATATTTTTGGACTGAAAAGAAAATAAGGAGTAAATTAAAGGGATGAATTCAGATTTAGGAGATTTGAAAAGCTAAAAATGTGGGTGAGAAATTATATAATTTATATATAACACTGAAATTTATATCATTGGATTTTATTTAATTATGCCTATGCAAGTCTGTTGAGTTATAGACTTAAAATGAACATTTTCAATTTAAATCTCACATATGTAAGGTAATTGGAATGGAATAGTATATACAGCTTAATCTAGAATGGAAATCAGTCCTTAAAATTTTTAAAGTAGAATGCTGACAAGATTGTGAAATTTATTCCACATTTAAGATAATTGACTTATAATTGTTTAGTATTTTTTTTTTTTTGAATTTCCTTGATATGATTTGGACTGTGAATTTATATATTTTAATCTATTGGGAGCATTGGAGGTACAATTTAGTTGTATACATTTCCATAAGTTACCTAATTCCATAACTGTGTGAAAAAGTACATCGTGTGGAATAATAAGGAATATACAAATGAAAGAGAAGTGTAAAGTACATATGTTCTTCACCGTAGTTTGCACTATCTATTTCAATAAAAGATGAAAGACGATTCCTTATAATTTCAAATGAAGCAAAAGTCTCCCTTTTAGGTGGTTTATGGAAAGTTATAATGGTAATCCTTTTTAAGAAGGATGGCTCTAATATATTAAAATGTGAAGATGAATGTAGTCTGTAGATTGTACATATAAGTATATATTCTGGAATTCTTAAGCATATGAATTAATGAGTTAAAAATAGGAATACACAGACATATATACACATATGTAAATCATACCTACAAACTAAAATTATGAACATACATATGGTAATGAATAAAGCGCAATAAATAAATATATGTCGATACTCGTATTAGTTATAATTAGGAAGACTTAATATTTATAGCATAGTAAATCATAGGACTGGGAGGTTGCAATGAAAATGTAGTAACTTCAAAAATTATGAATAATGATTGTAAGTTTTGTGGGCAATAAATGTGCATTTAAAAGAGAGTTACAAAAATTAAAGGGAGACATAAATGCATTTAATGGGATTGATTGCAGAATTTAATATAACATTTATGCAAAAATGGAATACGCATAATAGGTTAAATTGGAAACTAATAAATAAATTTCATTAGTGATTGTCCAATTTGAATATCAAATGACCATTTATTACAGACAATTGACATTTATAAAACATAAGAAGGGAAACAAGAATATAGGAATTAAGCCTATAATATGGGAATAAGCTCGTAGCGAATAAGTAATTAGTACTGATAAATAAACTTAGGAGGTAATATAATTTCAATAGTGGAAATTATATGTCCTCAATAATACATGTAGGACGAGCGTAAGTTAGTGGGCCTAGCCTAATATCTAGGTTTAGCATAAATGGCTTCGTTTAGTATGCGAGGTCAGTAGATTTACAAAACAAAAGTCTGCCTTTCACCTAAAGGCTACTAGCAGTTGTGTATAAGTAATATTAATATGGGACACCTCTAATTATAGGATCCATGGGGAAGGGATATACGGTTCTGTATAAGCGTGGAAAAATATACCAAAGATTCGCCTTGTATTTGAAGTATTAAATGGCTCGGTAACAAAAACAATCCAATTTTTAAGTAATAATTAATTGAAGTTAATAATGACAATTTAATTATTTAAATTGATATTTTTTGATTTATATGGTAAATTGGCTTGGAAATTATTGATAAAAGGATTTTGATCATGAAAATAGGATGTTTAAATGTAATAAACTAAAACATGCGAATAATGTTATATAAAAGTGGTATAATTGAAATCAATGTTGAGTTGGATAGAGAAGTAATTTTTAAATGTTATTTGTATGTATTTAGATTAAACAGAATTTAGTTACAAATAGAAAGAAATAAAATATATGTCCTTTTACTCATTCTATATTTTTAGCCCAAGCCCAATTATCAAACCAAAATCACTTTTCCAAAATTTTCTTTAGCTCTGGATTTTTATTCATTCCTTTTTATTATACAGTCATGGTTCTCTGTTAGTCATTTGGTGGTGAAGGGAAGCAAGCTAGAACACTAGAAACCTTCCGCTTTTCAAAAATTAAAAAAAAATCAAATCGCATCAATTAGTATAAATCATAAAATTCAAGTATGAGTTTCCACACATTACTTAGCGGTCCAGGCATAAATTCAGTTGGATGGCTTTTAGGATTGTGAGGCATGTGCGTGTAGGAGGAGAGAGGAGAAAAGGAAGAATGCAAGTTTCATAATTGATGACGATAAACTGTTCATCCTGCTTGACATTTATGTTCCATGATTTTTCTACAAAGTTCTAACATGGTAAGTGAGTTCTGCAATTACCAATGTTTTTGTACAAGTTTCATACGATGATCATTTAATTTTGTCAATCATGTTATATTTATATCCTTTCTTACGTGTCCATATGAAGAAATATTTGCTACATTTGATTAGTTGTCAAAGTCCAAACGAAATATATGTAAGAAAGAACCATTGAAGTCGTGTTCAATGCAAAATTACTGCATATTCATATCACTTCAAATAACATCATGCATCAAATATTTGGGCTCTTTACAATCTACTGAGCATGTACACTTGCTGATTTAAATTTTCCGATGCATCTTGCTATTGAAGCTAGCATTTTCTAATTTTATTTGCGTGCTTTCATTCTTGTTTTTGTGTATTAGTGTAGGAGTAGTGTATGTATATATGTGTGTGCATGCGTATTGATATATGTACATGTGCATCTTTGTGTGTTTATAAGGGTGTGTTCATGAATACGTGTGTGTTTTGGCATATGTACAACTGTATGTATATATTTATATATGTGTGATTGGGTGTGTTCGTGTATGAATCCTCGTGTGTAGGCTATGTAAAAGATGTATGGGCTGTGAATATATGTGCGATATTGTGTTTATATTCATGATAGTGTGTGCTAGTGTGTGTTAGAATGTGATGAACGTTGTGGATGCATGAGTTGTATGTTTGCATGTGTGAATATGTGTTGGTGCATGAACAGCGGTTATTTTGGTTGCTTTGTCTATCCCCTTGGCCGAATTAATTTTGTTTGCCTTCTTGTGAATTTTTGTGATATGCTACATCTCTTTATTTTTCATGTCTTTGCTCTTGTTTATGTTATGAGAATAATAGTGTACTATTTTTTATTTTTGTGTTGTTAGTTCAACTATTTTCCTATTCTTAACCCTTTCAATGCATTATATTTTGCAGATTCTTGTGTTTGTGTGTAACCCAAACTTTTGTAACTTGTAAATAAAATAGAATTATATTTACATTTTAAATAGATTGACTTAAATATACTTAATTGGTAATATACATTTACTATATATTTTATATATAAAAGAATATATACGTATAAGATTAACAAATTAATATGTATATATAAGACTAACAAATTAATAAGTATATATATTAGATTAAAAAATTAATAAAGTAATTATATTTATATTATTTAAATGGTATAATAATCAGGTTATAAAAGTGTGAAATTTCTATATATAAACGTACTTCATGTTTTGAAATATGTTTTCTAATGTTTTAGTTAACATTTTATAATTGACTAATTTTATGTAAGTTTAAGAAATTAGTTACTTATTGTAAATATTAAACTATATTGAGTTTAGATAATTATTTAAATTATTCTGGAATATGAATATGTTAACTATCTATCAGTATTTATTTTGTTGTATAAAATTATAAGTTGTAATTAATTTATTATTAGGTATTGTTGGTTTATTGATATTTATTTGAATATTCTATTTTGATTACTATTGTGATATTTTTTTTTATTGAATAGTAATTTATATGCGATTCACCATTATTGTTGATTTAATTGGTATTTGATATGATACGTGATGACATCCTACTATACGAATTCGTGATATTAATATTGTTGTGACATTTTATTATGATAATTAATGATTTTGGACATTTCTTTTGTATCATGTGACTTATAAAACATTATTTGAGATTTATAGTAATGTATATATGTATTTGATATGATTACCTTTGTTATTGTATTTGATTATTTCTTATTTCTATGTGATGAGAAATTTGAATAAACGGTTTAGTGATACCGTTTGGTATGAGACTTTCTGTAACACTTTTTCGGTTTTTATCGAACATGTCATGTAGAGATACCTAGAGTGGATCGAGTGTAGTTTATGAGCGTTGAATAATTATCTGAATAACTTATGGTGGTATGGAACGCTGTTATGTTATTTGTTTGATTATTCCTTGTAAATAAATGTCACTCGAATGGGGATTACTCATGTGTATGTGATGAACATCACCGTGGAGGGTATACTGTAGCTATGTGTTAGCATATGGGTAGTGTCATGTGTTAGCAAGAGATTAGAGCTCTAGCATATCAAAGTCATGCGTCGTCTTATATGGAGTCATATGTTGGCTTACGTCTAAATCTATGAGTAGATATAGGATATGAGTACTATATGTTATCCGCTTATGTCTAGCTCCGTTTATGGTTTAGAAGTGGGTCAGATTGGCCAGTATCCATCCTGGTTTCCTTATTGTGGGGCTGTGCCCTAGGTCTATAATGTTATTGTTAGTTATTATATTTGATGTGCATCGTGGTAGTGGTAGACGGGTAGTTGTCCATAGCCCCTTTTATCACATAGATCAGTATTCTGTTACCATAGGGGCTAGTGCAGGGTAATTACTGAAGCTATGTGTTGATGAGCCATAGGTGGAAAGGATCTTGATGTCTGTTGTGGTAACTGAAGACTGTAGGAACAAATCCGGCTATTAGTGGGAGGCTTGAAGAACCTGGGCTCTTGGAGTGTGCTATGTGCTATCAGTCTCCCTTTCTTGTTCTACTTTATGTATATGTTGTGGATGGAATATATTATTCACTATTTAATGAGTTGGCTATACTAGAGACTGCTTGTAGTCAGTTCCCGTTATATTTGTACTCCCTCTATTTGATTTATTTTAAAATAGCCTCTATTTATTAATTGTGGTTTGAATTGTGATTGACCATCTTTATGATTTATACAAAGTTGGATACTTTTGTGGATGATTTGAAGGGCTATCTCACATTATCTATTGATTATATGATGTACTTTAGGGATGTACATTCTTGAGATTGTAATAGACATTATTCTATTTTGGATAGACATTATATATTACGTATTTTATGCGATTCTAACTCTGTGTTCTCGGTTCACATACTATATAGTTTGTATTATTCTATCTTGGAGGTATACATGTTTTTTGCTTTGTACTGATACTATATATGTATAGATGTGTTATTTATTTAATAATTTAAATATGTACCAATGTTAGTCTAAGGGAATATTCACATATGCATTATATATCGCCTCATTCTCCGTATTATATGACAGTATTTTTGTGTAATACACTTGGGTGGTATGGGGATAGAGGTAGAGTGTTACAAAATGATATTAGAGCAGGTTCAGAACAATACATCATATATAAGAGACACAAGTTGAGACCTTAGATGATGCTTAGGGTTCCTATCCCCTTGGTGTGTTGAGTAATTTTCTATAATAAGAGATAGTATATGTGTGTGGTTGTGTGTGTGCGTGTGTGTATGTAGGATGATTACTGGGGTAATCATTAAGGGATGTTTTTGTGATTTTACAAAAAGATGTATTTAAATATATATATATTTAATATCATTTTTCTTTAACTATAAAATATAAAATTGTTGAAATAGCAAGGACGAAAAGAGTTAGTCGGCATTTGATTTGATAGAGTAGCAAGTTTTGATTTAATTTTGATCAGAGTGCGTGGCAGGAAATTTATTTATTTGTTACCGCCATTTATTTTAGTCTTTTGAGTTTGTTGATTTCTGATTGAACGAGTTTGATGATTTTTGACTTGTTCATTGTTGATAAGTATTCGAAAATTCTAAAAATATTTTGAATAAACTTAACTCTAGTTGATTATTGTGATTTCGGTTTTGACTTTTGCTAGACTTGTTCCAATTTGATATTTCCAGTTGTGGTTGAAATTGTATTACCCTTTTCTGTGCTCGGTGCCTATTTTTGTTCTGTCTATTTGCCTTTGTGTTGTTCAACCGCATCTTTCTGTACAGTTACTCATGATATCTTCTTGCTGTACTGGTCTTGTCCTCTCTCTGAGTTGCCATTTTGATTTGTATATTTTCTTATGCACTATACCCCACCACTATACCCATATTAGTAAAGAACATTATATGTAATGTCGTCTAATAACACAGAGAATACGGCTGGTTAAGGGCAATCAAATGTGATTATATCTGTGAACTAACACTGATTCGTCTTTACTACCATTATGAGGATCTGAACTGAGAATTTGACGTGTACAATATTAATACAAAGTAATAAACACACCAATCTAAAATATTCAGAACTGTACAGAATATAGATAATCAATATTAGAGTCATAGATCATAGTAGAATAGTATATATATCATATAACATAATAAAAGTGAGTCTACAAAATATTAATACTGGACCCACATAAATATCTACATCACATCCATGATATCGTACCAGGTAGAAGCCAACTGCTAAATAATATACATAACACATCATCCTAAATGTAAATATGTATACAATAATAAAGTAAACTAAAATAGTCAAAATAGTCTACTTTAGTGCTAGCAAAAAATTCATAAGTCAGCGAGTCCTTATACTTGTAGAGTCTCGGCCTGATAGAGTAATATAAAAATAAATATGTTAGACTATATCTAATGAAACGGTGAGATACTGATATCATAAACATACGACTTAACAATAAAATAAGCCATAATAGAAATATGCCTGAGACCAAATAATTTAAATAAAGCATATCAATCAAAATCACCATTTCCTAGATAAATTATCATAAATATATGGCTTAACAATAAAATAAGCCATAATAGAAATATGCCTAAAACCAAATAATCATAATAAGGCATATCAATCAAAATCACCATATCATAAATCCATATCAAGTCTCAAATAAACCATCATAAAAAGTATGGATATAACAATTCAAAATTCTTCAGAACCAAAAGATACTAAATATACATCCCAAAATTTATGAAGAACAATCATCACTAATGAAATAATAATGGAAGTCAACTACCAGTTTAATAAAGCGACATAGAGTCTAACACATCGAAATAGACTCGGCCACACAGTGTATAAGTCTAGCGTATCAAATTAAACTACTATGCAAATTTACCCATCAAAACCAAATATAGGCAAACATCATCCAAACTATATACAAAGAAATAAACTGATAGTTATTAGTCATCCGGTCTATAGACTAATCATCTATGTAAACACCTGTCAAGAAACAAAAAGACTGCCGTGTTACACCATAACAAACCTAACC
The DNA here is from genome assembly GCA_030765085.1 of Allium cepa. NCBI lineage: Eukaryota > Viridiplantae > Streptophyta > Magnoliopsida > Asparagales > Amaryllidaceae > Allium > Allium cepa. Next base: position 70,743,741 of record CM060935.1, read on the forward strand.
CTCCAAAATAGATCTGCCGACCTAAATTTAAGAATGGTATCTACTCTCAGGTCGATAAAAATGTGTCATCTTCTCTCGGGGGTTTATCGGCCTGAAATCCGAACACCCTAAGATAATATAACTCAAAATTGTAAATCACTATTGCTTTAGCAATTAGTAAAATTTAACTAAGTACCTCACACCACTAAGTGAAATTCCAATATGTACTGAAAGCTAGTAAATTCCACTCAAACTCTATTTATAAGTTATAATAATAAGTGAAAGAATTGTAAGGAAAGTCTCATACCAATCCAACAATCCAATCATTTACTAAAATTCTTTATTTCATAGAAAAACATGAAATCTCATTAAAAACTCAAATCCATAATAAATAAAATAAAAGAGTTTTAATTTAATTTTATATATACAAGGATATAATTTTCCAAAATCACTTTTTAAATCCTTAAATTCATTTTAAGGAAAAGTTGTTTATTTACAAAGGCTTTTAAACACTTTCAAAATCATTTAAATCTCTTTTATAACTAAGATCACTTATGACTAAAATTATTACTTTCAAAATATCTTTTATAAAATAATACTATATTTTATCTTTTGCCTCTATAATATTTACAAAATTATAATATACTTATAATAGTAAATTTTAAAAGGTTTCATAAATAAATATTACTCATCTTTATAAATATTTTAAAATTATTAAGCAATTCAAACAATAAATCCATCAAAAATGCAACTTCTAGAGCCAACATTACTCTATAAAATCTAATTCCATAATAGGAATTATTTAGCGACCCGAGTTTCTTTCTGACAACTTAGGCCACACAAACAATATACAACCATCATATAATATAGCTACAAAATCAAATGTATTTTGATAGTTTTCAACATACATGCCATTTCACAATCAACCATCAATCCAAACTTCATATAATCAATAAATTATGATTTCTTACAACTTCTATTTATTTTAAAGTTTCAACTAAATTTTAGACATATAAACAATTTAAAGATATGTTTTGTAAGGATTTATTCACCATACAATCAATCAAAGATAAGCATGCAAGCATCTCTCATCCAATTCAATCATTAACAACCAAAGATTATCAGATAGTCAATCATATTCGAGCATGCAAAAAGAATTCAAATAATTAGAGATAGAATTCATGGGTAAAAAATAATCCACCAAAATGGAGGACGTAAGAGTCAAATTGTTTTCTAGCTTCCAATCTTTTCTCAGCCGCCATAGCCATTAGCAACAATGCTTACTGCCTCAAAGCCATGCCAATAGCCATGCCAGCTACATTGCCATAATCCCCCATTACATGCTTGAGACCATCCTCTGCTTAGGTCATGCCTTGTCGCCTATAACACTATGGCCACAACAATTGTGCCTCCGTCCTCGTGCCCAACTCCGATAATTACTAAGCAAATATCAATCATAGACACACGAAATCCGACCTCCAGGCCTCAATGTCCGCACGCGATTGCTCACTTGTGCCCGACCTCAGCCATCGTATAATCTTATATGATGTCATCCTCGAATCGCAAGCATGTAAATGTTATCATCAAGACCCTTTCCCCTTCATGACATCATTGCCTGGCATGAGTATTTGGGCATCAAGATTTTCTTCTTATTATTTTGTGACTTGCAAATTAGGGATTTGGGCTAAGCATTAGGTCGAATGAAAAATGCATAGGAACGATGAAAGGTGAGGTTAAGTATAGGCTTTGCTTTATTAGCTACGTAGGCTTTATTTTTACTAAGGCCCAAACAAAAATTAAAAAATCAAATGTAAGCCAACATGTAACAACCCAAAATTTTGTAAATATTTTTAAATTTAATTTATTTGTTTGATGTTTAATTATTTAAACATGAAAATTTTGAAATTTTCCAATATAATTTTTGGAGTTTGTTTATAAATTATTTTCCCAAATGCAATAAAATAAACAATTTCTGAAATTTTATATTTTGGTCAAACTTTGACTTTTATTTGAAAATTCAAAACTTTAAATGTTTAAATTCTAATCTTTTATTTGAAACTGGATATAATTCTAATGTCTGTTATGCTTTTCATTTCATTAAATTCTGTTTTATACCTTGTAAATTGGATAACATTCAGCGTTCTAAAAGAAATTAATTTCTGTGTTTTATCCTGTATTATTCTTATGCCCATCTATTTATGTTATTTTCTATTTTGTTTATTTGTATAGACTTTATTTTTTATTTATTGGATGTTTCTTTTGTATATCTTTTATTTAATATCTAGGAAAAAATCAATTAGGCATACGTTACTTTGTTTTAATTGGGCATACGTTACATTATTTATTTCTTGCCTTTATATTGCCTACACTCTTTATTTCCTACCTTTGTCGTTCATAACCTATTCCCAACACCCTATTCGCCTCCTCTATTATCAAATCACGTACAAAAAAACATCTCACCACATCTCATTTTCATTTGTGTCCAGAGGAAAAATACTGTAAGTTTCCATGGCCTCCTCTTTCTTTATTTTTCCTTTTTCTTCTGTTTTCTTCATTGAGTGCTCGACCTCCAACTTATTTCTGAACACCATCTCCTCACCACCTCCTCCATAATCGGCCACCACTATACAACACCACTCCATGCTATAGCTATGACTCCAAGATGAGATCTCGTCACCAAACAATGATATTAAACCCTAGCCGAGCCTATGGATGCAAATCCCCTTCTTTGTTGCCTTGGCCACACCTATTTCCACCACCTACCCCTCCTCCTTGCCTTGCTCTAGGCCATACACCTTTGATAAGACCATATCTGACCATGTTTGACAACTAGGCCGAGCCACATAGCCTTAGGGCCAAGCCAAACTCTACTTGATCCATGCATATGCCTCTACTTGCTTGGCCTTTCACTTTCCTAGCCTTAGCCATGCCTATGGACCCCATAACCTAGCCTAGTGCCTCAAGAACACCATGACCCAGCCTATAGATGATGTGGCTGAAACCATAGGTGTTGGGGCCGAGCACTTGTGTAGTTAAAAATCAAGTTATCCCATTTTTTTCAAATTTCCATTATTTATTTCATGTGTTGTTATATTGAATCCATATTTGTTTCAAATTTATTTATGTTTATATTGTTTCAATTTACTTTGTGTTAAATCACATATTTATATTTGTTTTATTTATTTGATTACAAGATTTGAATTTGGTTATTACTTCTTCTCAAATCCTATCGTGCCTTTTCGTGCTTTGCGGGTTGTGGATTTTTTTTGTTTTGAATTGATCTCTAGCTTCAAAAAGGTTAGTTATTCACTCTAGACATTACATACTTATATGATTGTGAAATGATGACAAGTGAATTGTATAAATTAATATGCTATGTTCATACCTGCCTGTGCTATGTTTATATGATGGTAAATTTTATTTATATATCTGTTACAGCATCTGTTATTGTATTATATGCTATTCTGTTATTTTATTTCTGTTTATCACACTACAAGTTCCTTATCACTATGGGTTGAAATGATACATACCCGAACGGACTTTAGAATAAGGAAAAATCATTATGGGCTGAAATGATATGCTCGAATGATTTTTATTGTATTGGATTTACTTGGGATTGCGGGTTTGAAATGATAGAACCTAGATTTTTCTTTTTAAATTACGGATTGAAATGATGCATATCCGTATCACTTGACCTAGGTTAGAAAATAGTATACGGACCCATGGTTAATTAATTATATATTTTCTAAAATTTTATAAATATTTTAAATGTAAAAATATGTCATTGTAACTTAATTTGGATTTAAATGAATTTATAGAGATTTTTCTACAAGTTAAAATGTATATAGAATTAAATGGAAAGGTGTATTTCAAAATATGACTTAACTTGAAAATTAGAAATATGGTTTTAGATGGAAATTTTAAGTTAAGTAAATAAATGGAAATTTAATGGTTTATAAGATGGGTATGTAAAAGTTAAGAAATATATAAGATGGATATGTAAAATTTAAGTTATTTGTTGAAATAAAAGTTAAAATTTTTATAAAGTATTGACTAACAAAGGAATTTTGATTTAAATTGGATATTTATTAATAAATATCATTTTATTAAAATTTATAAGTTAAGTAATATCCAAATAAAAGTTTTTGAAAAGTGGAATAAGTTTGATAGGTTAAAAATGACAAAAAAGTGAAGATATATTGTTTTAAAAGGTATAACAGAAACTATAGCGGTTCAGAAATGCTGTGGAAAATATGAACTATGGCTTGAATACACTAAAGATACCTATAACAGCACTTCTGAAGTGCTGCAGTTTCTGAAAATATGAACTTTGGCTTGAAATTACTAAGTAAACCTATAACAGCACTTCTAAAGTGCTGCAGTTTCTAAAAATATGAACTATGGCTTGAATTTACTAAGTAAACCTATAACAGCAGTTCTGAAGTGCTACAGTTTCTGAAAATTTGAACTAGGTGTTGAAATTTCTAAATAAACCTATAACAGCACTTCTAAAGTGCTGCAGCTTCTGAATTTGAACTATGTTTTGATATATTCTAAATAGACCTATCGTAGCACTTTATAAGTGCTGTAGTTTTTTAAAATTTCAATGCTTTAAAATGTTGAAATTGAAGTAATGAGCTTAGAAATTGCTGAAATTTTGGAAATTGGACAATTGATTTGGAAGGATAACTACTTCATATTTAAATGGTTTAAATGAATTACTTTGACTTGGAATATAAACCACTTTTGAAATTTATAACAATGGATAATAATAACGTTGGTTGTTAAAGAGACTGGGATCGGATATGGGCATATTCTCTATCGATACAGAAAACCACGTTAACAACCGTGTACACGGAGGAGATTCCAGAATAAAGAAGGATGGTGGCGACGTTCAATTGAGGTATATATGTGGATCCGACTCTTGAGAGTTGGCGTAAGGTAGCTAAAACAAGAGCGATTGACGGGCCAGTGAGGTAGCTCCTCTTATCAAACACACTTCTTCGTATTACTTTGTGATTGATTGGTGCGCACCTTTGATTTTGAGAGTGTGGCTCGAGGTGGGCGATAACTGTGCGCTATGCATCACCACCAGCCCGGATGCATAATTGGTATATCTACCCTTGCATTGCCTAGTTGTGTCGTGTCACCTACCCTAGCAAGCCCCGCACGAGTTTGATTTGTGTCGTACCTATGGAGTATCTTCTCGTAGCCTATCGATCAGGAGGTACGCAGGTGTTGTATAGACTATTGGCACTATTATGTGTTAAGGAGGATATGGGTAACTCCTTTACGCTATTTTAAAGTAAATTTACTTTACTATTAGATACTATTATAATAGCATATATTACTACATAGTAAATAGTTTAACGGATCCTTAAAGGATGGGCGGTCCCGAGCATCCTTTAAGTTACTTGTACCTTATATTATAGTTCACTTGAGTTGGTTTAAGTATGTATGTCCTGACTTGAGTGTTTGTGTTTATTTTCTTACGCTCGAATCAACCTGAGTGTTATAGCATGGATCTATCTTCTGGAAGCTAGAGATTTCTGGAGTTCATCTGCTTATCTAGATTTATCTATTTCAGTTCAGACATTCTATTTCAGCATACGTATTAGAGACTTATGCATTTGGGATCCTACCATATATTTTTTAGAACTATATTTGTTTTTCAGACTATGTATTTTGTAACAGTTTTGAGACTGAGTTTGAGATTGAGTTTGTAGTGGCTTCATTGTCCACTATGGTTATTTTTATTTCCGCGACGAGTATTCTGATTTATCTGTGTCTGTGATTCGGTGATTGGTTTTATTCGCACCAAATTATATTACACTCTACTATTTTGAATTATTCAAGTCAGACATGTGTGTCTGCCTATGTGGATTTATTGTCGATTTGAATGGTCCAAAATAGTGGGTCGCTACAGTTGGTATCAAAGCTTTGGTTTCAGGCAAACCGTAGCCTGCGGAGCAAAAACTCATTAGAGATAGGGTAGAATGCCCTAGAATGAGTGAAATTAATCTTAGAATCATTTCTTTGGGAGAGAACATATTTTAAAGTATAAAATGATTTTTCAAGTGATTTTCAAAGGATTTTAAAGAGTATTTTTATATAAAAACCTTTCTTGTTTAAGCTAAATTTTTCTTAACTTCCTTCGTTTCTTATCCACCATGTAATAATTTCTTTATTCAGGATATTCAATTCTCGTTGCATCTTATCTTTCTAATATTTTAGTTGTTTCTGAATTACCTCTATCCTAAAATTCATTCTTGATTTTTTTTAGGATAAGTCATAGGAATACAAGAGGTAGGGGATGTGGTATTGCCCCAGCTCCTGAGCCTGCTGCTCCTGTCAGGTTCACAAAGCTTTGTAAGGAATACACCGAGCTTGGTGGCACCAAGTTCACAGGATCTAAGAGCATCATTGAAGCTCAACAATGGTTAAAGGATTTAGAGAGAATCTTCTCCAGTCTTGAGATCACCAATGCCCAACAGCGTTAGTTGGCATCTTGGCAATTGAAACAAATAGCTTTGGATTGGTGGGAGACTGTTACAGCTCACACCGCTGAGGCTGACATCTCTTGGAAACAATTTAGGTATCATCTTCTGTTTGTCTTGAATTTTGTTTAGTTTCTCCTTTGAAATTTGTCTTATGCACTTTATCATGCTTTAAGAGGCTTTTCTTGTAAAATGGATGCCCGAGGCAGGAAAGTCTCAGTTGTACCGAGAATTCATGGATTTAAAGCAGGGTGATATGTCTTTTGCGGAATATGAGAGGAAGTTCAATGAACTTTTTAAGTTTGGCCTTAATTTGATTGACACTCCTCTCAAGAAAAATGAGAACTTTATTGCCGGTGCACTCCCGGAGTACAATGATCGGCTCATAGCCCATGTGCATAGTCTTGTCACCACTCTGATGGACATGGCCATTATATACGAGAATCCTACTTCTAGGGATCCTCCAGCTGCTCAGTCTGCTTCATCTTAATCTTCTTCTGGCAATCCGAAGAAGAGAAATCCCAACTTTCACCATAGGAATCCGAACAAGGCTCCAGGGTTGGGATCATCTTATTCATCTCAGAGGCAGTCGATCGACCTTTCTACCATTACTTGCTACAGATGTAATCAGAAGGGACACTATGCTAATAGCTGTCCTACTTTGGGTGATGCTGCTATTCCTCCAGCTCAGCTGACCAGGCGCGATCTCTTCCACATTTGTCTGCAGCCTAGCCATTTCAAGAAGGACTGCCCTACTCAGAAGAAGGGCAAGTCAACGGGTATCTTTGTTGTTACTTCTGCATCTTCTCTAGCTCCACCACCTGTGCCTGCTCCTGCTCCTAGTGATAAACAAGGTACACTTCAGGGTACTTTTTCTTTGTTTTATTTTCCTATGCGTGTTCTCTTTGATACTGGAGCTTCCCATAGCTTTATCTCTGTGGACCTTTGTAATAAATTTGAGCATCTCCTTTTTCCTGAGTTTGCTTCTATACCTTTATGTGTTTCAAATCCTACTGGGGTCCTGCGAACCTTAGTAGGATTTGTAGATATGTGAAACTCTTCTATTCTGGTTATCGGTTTTCTGGTGATTTCTATGTTCTGGGTTTTGATGCCTTTGATCTATTGCTCGAAGGTGATTGGTTGAAGAGGCACGGTGCCTTTATCTCTTATAGTGCCCGAACTGTTTCTCTTATGGATGATCTTGGCAATTCTTTGGTGATTCAGTGTAGTTTGCCCTAGGATTTTGCTGGCAGTTTTATTAATTCTCTTGATTCTTCTCCTGTTGATCTTCATTTGACTCGTGTGGTCAAATTATTTCCTGATGTATTTGGTGAAGTCACTGCTTTGCTTCCTAAGCAAGAAATCAACTTCCATATTGATCTTATTCCTAGAGCTCGACCTGTAGTTCTTCTACCTAGAAGAATGGCACCACGTGAGAAGGTTGATCTGAGGAAGCAAATAGAGGACTTGTCCTCCAAATGTCTGATCAGACCTAGCTTTTTGAAATAGGGAGCAGCAGTGGTTTTTATCACTAAGTCTGATAGTTCTTTGCGGATGTGTGTTGATTGTAAGGAGCTGAACAAGCTCACTATGAAGAACAGATATACCATGCCTCGCATCAATGATATGTTTGATCAGCTCCATGAAGCTACTTTTTTCTCTCACCTTGATCTTGCCACAGGTTTTCACCAGCTCAGAGTTGCTGAGGAAAGTATTCCCAAGATTGCTTTCCGTACTGAGAATGGGTTTTATGAGTGGTTAGTCATGCCTTTTGGTTTGACTAATGCTCCTGCTTTCTTTGTTGATTTGATGAATCGTGTCTTTCGAGATGTACTTAATAAGTTTGTTCTAGTCTTTGTTGATTACATCCTAGTCTTCTCTAAGTCAAGGAGCATGAGTCGCATTTGAAATATGTTCTAGAGACTCTTCGAAATCATCAGTTAAAGGCTAAATTCTCTAAATGCCATTTCTGGAGAGATGAAGTCTGATTGCTAGGACATGTTGTCTCTATTGATGGAGTTTCTGTTGATCCAGTCAAGATCGCAGCGATCAATGTAAGTCTTTCCCTTCTTCTCTGTCTTGTAATTTGATCATTCTATCTTTCGGTGGTCTTATTTCTCCCTATTCTGTTACAGGACTGGGAAACTCCTTGGACTCGAACTGACATTCGCAGTTTTCTGGGCCTTGCCGGTTACTATCGGAGATTCATTGAGAACTTTGCTCGGATTTCTACACCTCTCACTGATTTAACTCGAAAGAATGCTAAGTTTATATGGAGTGATGAGTATGAAGCTGCATTCTATGAGTTGAAGCGTAAGCTTACTTCCACGCCAATGCTTACCATCCCGAATGGAAATGAGGGATTAACGGTGTACACTAATGCTTGTCGTGAGGGTTTAGGAGCTATTCTGATGCAAGATGGGTAGATGATTGCTTATGCCGGTCGCCAGCTGAAGACCCATGAGGCTAATTATGCTGCTCATGATTTAGAGTTGCTTGCTATTATCTTTGCTTTGAAGCTTTGGAGGCATCATCTTTTGGGTGCTAAGTTTGAGCTCTTCACCGATCATCAGTCTTTGAAGTATATCTTCACCCAGAAGGATATGAATCAAAGGCAAGTTCGATGGCTTGAGGTTCTTTCTTCTTATGATCTCGACATTTGCTATACCCCTGGAAAGGCTAATGTTGTGGCTAATGCTTTGAGTCGGAAGAAGGCCATATTGTGTCAGCTGGTCGTTTCTTCTTCTCCTCTTTTGGACCATATAAAAGCTAAGCAAGATGAGGATGAGATGCTTAGGAGTATAAATGAGAGTGTTCGTAGCAGAGTTGGTCGTAGTAGTCCTGATGGCAGTGGAGCTCAAATCGATGATAGAGGGATTTTGAGGATTAATAGCCGGATTTGTGTCCCGAATGTTGATGGATTGAGGCAGGAGTTACTTCGGGAACATCATCGATCCCAATTTTCTATTCATCCTGGTGTGTCAAAAATGTATTAGGATATGAAGAGGCTTTATTGGTGGAAAGGTATGAGGCGGGATATCTCTATCTTTGTTAGTAGGTGTGCGACTTGTCAACAAGTCAAGGCAGATCACCATAAGACCCCTGGTTTATTACAGCACCTTGAGATTCCCAATTGGAAATGGGAACAGGTTTCCATGGATTTTATTGATGGTTTACCTAGGACTCGGAGAGGTAATGAGAGCAACTGGGTTACTGTGGATAGATTGACCAAATCAGCCCATTTCATTCCGGTCAAATCTACCCGTTCTTCTTCCAGTCTAGCTGAGATTTATATGAGGGAGATTGTCCGTATCCATGGTGTTACTATTAGCATTGTTTGTGATTGGGATCCTATCTTCACTAGTCAGTTCTGGAAGGATTTTTAGGAATCTTTAGGTACTCGTCTGATTCTGAGCACTCCTTACCATCCACAGACCGACGGTCAAACGGAAAGAGTGAATCAGATTCTTAAGGATCTTCTTCGTGCCTGTGTTCTTGATTATGGAGGATCTTGGGAATATCATCTCCATCTTGTCGAATTCATCTATAACAACAGTTATCAGGCTAGTATTGAGATGTCTCCGTTTGCTGCCATCTACGGAAGACCTTGTAGATCTCCATCTTGCTAGATTGAATCAGGTAATCATTTGGTTCTTGGTCCGAATGTGATTTTGGAAGCTTCTGAGAAGGTTGAGGAGATTAAGAGGAAGTTGAGGATTGCCTAGGAAAGGCAGAAGAAGTATGCTGGGAGAATTTTGGAGTTTGCTCTTGGTGTTCAGGTTTTCCTTAAGGTCTCTCCCTTAAGGAATGTGGTTCATTTTGGTCATAGAGAGAAGCATGCTCCTAGGTTCATCGACCTTTTCGCATTGTGGAAAGAGTTGGTTCCCTAGCTTATCGCCTGGACTTGCCCAAGAAATTTGCTGGAATACATAATGTATTCCACGTTTCGCATCTTCGTCGGTATCTGCATGATCCATCTTTGATTATCCAACCTTCCGCTCTTGATAGTTTGGATGTTGAGCCTAATCTGACTGTTGAGAGGTAGCCACTACGTATCGTCGATCGAGGTACGAAGCAGCTAAGAAGGAAATCTATCAACCTGGTCAAAGTGCAATGTAGTACGGATGATCGAGATTGTACTTGGGAGACGGAGGAGAGCATACGTGCTTCGAATCTGGAATTGTTTGCTTTGGGTACTTTTGCTTTGCTATCTTATCTTTCTTTGTTTTTCTTGTTTCGTTCCTTTTCGAGGATGAAAAGTTTTGAGTGAGGGAGAGTGTAACAACCCAAAATTTTGTAAATATTTTTAAATTTAATTTATTTGAAAACTCTGATGTTTAATTATTTAAATTTGAAAATTTTGAAATTTTCTAATATAATTTTTGGAGTTTGTTTATAAATTATTTTCCCAAATGCAATAAAATAAACAATTTCTGAAATTTTATATTTTGGTCAAACTTTGACTTTTATTTGAAATTTTTAAATTTTAAATTTTTAAATTCTGATCTTTTATTTGAAACTGGATATAATTCTAATATCCGTTATGCTTTTCGTTTTATTAAATTCTGATTTATAACTTGTAAATTGGATAAGTTAAGTAATATCCAAATAAAAGTTTTTGAAAAGTGGAATAAGTTTGATAGGTTAAAAATGAGAAAAAGTGAAGATTTATTATTTTAAAAGGTATAACAGAAATTATAGCGGTTCAGAAATGCTGTGGAAAATATGAACTATGGCTTGAATACACTAAAATACCTATAACAACCTTTTTGAAGTGCTGCAGTTTCTGAAAATATGAACCATGGCTTGAATTTACTAGGTAACCCTATAGCAACACTTCCGAAGTGCTGCAATTTCTAAAAGTATGAATTATGGCTTGAAATTACTAAGTAAACCTATAATAGCACTTCTGAAGTGTTGCAGTTTCTAAAAATTTGAATTAGGTGCTGAAATTTCTAAATAAACCTATAACAACACTTCTAAAGTGTTGCAGTTTCTGAATTTGAACTATGTCTTGATATATACTAAATAGACCTATCGCAGCACTTTATAAGTGCGGTAGTTTTTGAAAATTTCAATGCTTTGAAATCTTGAAATTGAACTAATGAGCTTAGAAATTGTTGAAATTTTGCAATGGATAATTGATTTAGAAGGATAACTACTTCATATTTTAAATGAATTTTTTTGACACCACTTTTGAAATTTATAACCATGGGTAATGATAATGTTGGTTGATAAAGACACCGGGATAGCATATAGGCATATTATCTGTCGAAACCGAAAACCACTTTAACAACCGTGTATACGGTGGAGATTCCAGAATGAAGAAGGATGGTGGCGACGTTCTATTGAGGTATATACGTGGACTCGGCTCCCGTGAGTTAGCATAAGGTGGCTAAAACATGAAAGGTTGATGGGCCAGTGAGTAGCTCTTCTTATCGTACACACTTCTTCGTATGCCATTCTATTACTTTGTGATTGCTTGGTGCGCATCTTTGATTTCGGGAGTGTGGCTCAAGGTGGGTGGTAGCTGTGCGCTATGCGTCACCACAAGCCTGAATGGGTAATTGGTATATCTACCCTAGAATTGCCTAGTTGTGCTGTATCACCTATCCTAGCGAGCCCCGTACGAGTTTGATTTTTGTCGTACCAATGGAGTATCTTCTCATAGCCTCCCGATCAGGAGGTATGCAGGTGTTGTATAGATTTTTGGCACTATAATGTGTCAAGGGGGATATGGGTAACTCCTTAACGCTATTCTAAAGTAAGTTTATTTTACTATTAGACATTATTATAATAGCGTATATTACTACATAGTAAATAGTTTAACGGATCCTTAAAGGATGGGCGGTCCCAAGCAGCCTTTAAGTTACTTGTACCTTATATTACAGTTCACTTGAGTTGGTTCACATTGTATAAGTATGTATGTCCTGACTTGAGTGTTTGTGTTTATTTTCTTACGCTCGGGTCAGCCTGAGTGTTACAGCTTGGATCTATCTTCTAGAAGCTAGAAATTTCTGGAGTTCATCTTCTTGTCTAGATTAATCTATTTCAGTTCAGACATTCTATTTCAGCCTACGTATTAGTGACTTATGTATTTGGGATCCTACTGTATTTGTTTCAGAACTATATTTGTTTTTCAGACTATGTATTTTGTAACTGTTTTGAGACTGAGTTTGAGATTGAGTTTGTAATGGCTTCATGATCCACTATGGTTATTTTTATTTCTACCGCGAGTATTCTGATTTATCTGTGTCTGTGATTGGTTTTATTTGCTCCAAATTATATTACAATCTACTGTTTTGAAATATTCAAGTCAGATATGTGTGTCTGCCCATGTGGATTTATTTTCGATTTGAATGGTCCAAAATAGTGGGTCGCTACACAACATAAAATCAAATTCAAATTTCAATTATCCTAAACTAGATTAATTACTCGATGTATTAACACAAATGAATTTTATATTTCAACTATTCATTGTATTGATGTTAAATAAATTTATTTTTCTCCAACTAATTCAGTTATATAAAATTATTTATGCTTTAAAATATTTTATTTTTATTAACTATATAACTTTATTATAACAAAATCCTTTATTAAATAGGCTTTATTTGAATAATGATTTGACTCCAAGATAATAGTTATCAAAATCGAATTCTAACACTTCTATTTTAATCGAATTAGTTTAATATTACAATTTCGAAGCATGTTTGTAACAGACCTTCCCTTTACGAAAATTGTGTCCTTGTAATTTCTTATAGGAAGATGTCGCACTATACTTTAACATTAACTCTTTTCACATCATACAATCAAGTTGAAACTCGTTCAATTCTTTAATTTGTTAGTATTGAAATCATACTTTTCGTAAATTATAAACTTAAATAGATTCGTTCATTAACCTTTATTTCTTCACATATGAAATTTACTAAAGAAAATTCTAAGTACTAGAATTTCCAAAAAACTTTGGTAGAGCCTCCTTTGTGTGTAGAGTCATTTGCAATTTTACAAAATATAAATATATGATATACATCTACCATACGATCGAAAACACAATATATGATAATATTTCTAATACTTATGTATTTTAATCCGAAAGTGTACCATTATTTTTGCATTTTTGAAGCAAATTATTTAACTTATATGCGAGTAAAAGCAAGCTAAAATCGCCGTTTAGTCCAAATGTGCTTCATGAGTATTTGTTCCCAATTTAAGTTTCAATATTAGTGGCATAGAAGAAGTATATAAAAAAATATGCGAGTATTTATTATTAAAATAATACAACGTTCATACTTAACCCATAAACCTTCATATATAAAGATTTCGTAATGTGGTAATCATTCAACTAATTTTATATACAAGCAATTCTTAGATAAAATTTTATTGGTCAATAACACAAAATTAAAATTGTAGTCAACTGAATATTATATCAAACTCAATAGTATTGTGTACCGATCTTGATTGATTTTTGTAAATTCTGACCATTGCTTTATGTCTTCCATTTTAATATAACAGTATACCCACATAACAAGGTGGATCACTAGTAAAGCAACGATGCATCAAGCGTGTATATAAAAGTCTTTCTAGAATCCCTTGGCATCAACTATAAATTTATGTTTACGATATATAACATGATAGGTATAATTGGTATTGTAGTTTGTATAGCACATATATTGCAATTGACAATAAATGAAATAGAATGTTACAAGTGATACATACCAGCACAACTTACACGCGAATGACTAATTATTTCTTGTTGTTAATCAACCTCCACTCAATCCACCTTCAGCATAGAGATCTCAAGGTAAATGATAGTAAACTAATTTCATAATTTGGTTCTAAGTTTTGCATATACTCCAATACTTTCATGTTTGCTAATGTCAATGCTCCAACATATTTCTACAAAGGATAATGATATTAGCCCTAGGTAAGTGGTATACGAAATTCTGAAATCCATGTACATGAAGCATATTGAACTTAGCATAAGGGGAGGTATGCCTTTGAGCATTTCTTGATGGTAATTTCAAATATGAAAACAAAAAGTATAATTCTTTGTACAATGTTACTATATTTTTCGAAGGCCGAAGAATTTAATATTCAGGACCAAATTCTGTTCATAGGTTCAAGTGGAATGAAGTATGAACTATAATCACACAAGCTAAGGCCAGAATTCAAGCCAAAACCCAACCAAGTAAGGCATAAGGGACAGGTGTAACAGCAAACAAATGAACGTGTACAAGTTAAGGCAGAGATCAGTGCATCAACAAGTGTAACATCCCTCATTTGGAGGCCCAAAACTAACTACTACGGATGTTGCAGTCATCCATAGTTATTAATTCTTGGTGACCAAATGCGATAATGCTAGACACATAGATATACCAGAAACATATGGATATGAAAAAATTTAAACTACATTTTTAAAACAAATTTCTCATTCCATTTCAAGTCACATTTCAAATTCATTACATAATCCCCAAATTCGTAAACCACATTCAGCGAAATATAGTTATACAAAATATGCCTAGAGCGATATATGAATATGTCCCCTTGGTGGATCAGAGTCTAAATATAGACAATTAAACAACTTTACCATTACATCCAAAACACAATGGAATAAAACAGAAAGAACTCCTAATAGTTAGCTAGCCTCTTACACGTCTCCGAAAGCTTATTTGTCTAAAGGAGAACCTGAAAAACCTTAACTCTCAACCTACTCAAAATCAATTGAGCACCCGAGAGTTTAAGGAGAAAACATAAATTTCGAGTCAGACAAAAAATCTGGTATTAATAATAACCTACTACCTCGAACCACATAGATATATAGTGAGACCACGTCGCTTAACGGAACAAGGTTTTCCCTCACTAGTATCTTAACCCAATTTATAATAACCATATAATGTGAACCTACATCCATAATGGTTAAAACATAATAAAAGGTATTCTAATGATATGCAAACACGCAATATGCTCTGGATTTCCCATCCCCATTTATCCGACTATCTGTCCCTTGTTATGGTTTCTAGGGTTACTATTAACCTATTAATTTTAATGGGCTGACTAATGACTTGCTAATTCTTTATGGAATTCATATCTATTTTCATAGTTTTCATAAGGTCATTATGAACCTATTGGTTCCCAATACTATTATCCAATCATAATTTTCATGGGATCACTATGAACCTATCGGTGTCTACCAATAACCTTTTCCAATTATTGTTTTCATGGGCTCACCATGAACCAATTGGATTCTCTAATATCTTCTCTCATGTCATAGTTTTTAAGGGCTGACTATGAACCTATTGATCTCTTTTAATAACTTATTCCGGACATAGTTTTCATGAGATCACTAAGAAACTATTGGCCCCTACCAACGACTGTTTCCACACGGCTTACTAAGAACCTGTCTAACCAATAATCCTTTGATCGATCTTCGGGCATCCTATATTCTGGTCGCCTGACCTTCTGAATGCAATTCTACTCACACAAGAGTTGACTCAATGTATATTTGCTACTGGGTCAACTTAACTGGTTATTCTGCGTTTAACACCCTAAAATGGAGCTATGGCTTAGTTATGAAGTGAATATGTTTACATCAGCATACATGAAAACTGATCAAAACATAAAAATATAAACATCATGGTTTAATTTCCTTGTAATCATTTTTCTAAAGAAATTTGGTTAATACCCTTAATTCATTATCTTTAGCCCAGAAAGCTTCTTCAAAAATTCCAAAGTTAAATGCCATTTCAAAACTCTTTCATATTGCAATGGGTTAACTTTTAAAAATGAGATTAGGTTTCTTGTTTGAAAACTAAGGCTTTTGAAACCTTAGGCCTTTCGAAGGTATTCAAACCTTCCATTCAAAACACTTAAATATATACCCTTCGAAACATTCAAAACATTCCTTTCGAAAGCATTGAAACCTTCCTTTCAAAACCATAAAGATATCCTTTTTGAAACATTTAAAGCTTATCTTTCGAAAGTACTTAGTTTAAGTAAAATTAATGGAAGCATAGCTTCGAAACCATTTGAAAGTATCTCTTTCGAAATCATTTGGGTTTACCCTTGATTATATCTATTGGGTCAAAGAGAACAATAGCGAAAGTATCTCTTTCGAAAGCATTGATTCTTAAGCAAAATAATTGGGAAAAAGGATAGCTTCAAAACCAACCTTTCAAAACCATTGCCTTCAATACCATTTATAAAAGCGGCTACAAGGACCCATTCGAAAGCATTGGGAAGGCGACTTCAATATTAATAAAACGAAAGCCTTCCTTTCGAACTCATTGTTATAAGCCTATAAGAAAAGAGACCTTTAACCAATTTGAAAGATATAAAGGCGGTAGCTAGGTATCGAATAGGTTCAAAATGAGGTAACTCATTCGAAAGCTTCTTTAAAAACAAAGTAAGCGGCAACTCTATCGAAATCTCCTTTCTAAAAACAAAGGTAAGTAGAACTTGTTCGAAAGCTTCTTTTTGAACAAAGGTAATGATTCGAAAGCATCTTTTAACAACAAAGGCGAGTAATGTATTCGAAAGCTGACAAGAATGACCTCAACCCCTTCGAAAGCATGCCTTTGATATAGTCCCTTCTGCCTTTCTCCAATCCACTACATATCAATGGCTTGATAGCATGTGTATTGGTTTTGAATGGGTTCATTAGCAGAAGTATGATGATGAAAGCCAGCAGGTGGAAGTGGTGAAGTTGTAAATCAAAACAAAACTGGTTTTATTTCCTTTAAGGAATTCCTTTTTACCCAACTTACCTAATTTGCCAAAATATGATTGGTTGCCAAATTCTTTATCAAAATCCTTTTGTAAAAAGGCTGCCGAATTCAATAGTTATTAATTGAAATCTTTTTAACAAATAAGCCATTCCCTTCAAAAAAAATTTAAATAATTTAATTCCTCCAACTTAAATAATTTAATAACCATATCAAAACACTTAGGAAAAATCCTTAAAAATCAGCGTAACTCGCTTTTGATATGTTTTCTAACATATGTATATTTCAGACCCGAAATCAGTATATAATTGCCTTAAATAGTTTAAACCCAAAATTGTCCATTTCTTCCACTCAAAAAATCATAATAAATTATCCATAACTTGAAATATTATGGAAATTTAACTCATCTCAAAAATAATATTTTACACAACATATTCAAACATCATGGCATTCGAAATCAATTTACACGATTTTAACCTTAAAATCTAACTATATCATTACAAAAAATCCTTATTTAAATCAAATCATGGCATATAATCAAAGCAGGTCATCATTCATCCATCCGAACAGTTTTAAATCTTAAACCCAAAATTAAAATGTTTAATAAGATATATATATGAGATGGTTTAGATTATTAGTCACCTTGTTTGGATAAGGAACTTGAGATTTGTTCATGCTTTATTCTTCCGAGCTTGAATCTTAACTTCGAATTGATTTTAGGCTCTTCTTCCCCTAAGGTAATGGCTGACCTTGTTTCTCCTTTGCTTTTTTGTTTTATGATAAATGTGAATTAGAATAAGGTAAGGGTTTAGGGGTTATGGGGTTATGGTACACGGGTATTCCCATATTACCCTTGCCTTATTTTCTTAGATTTTTAACTTGTCAACCATTTTTATAAATTCATTTAGTTGAAGCATGACCCTAAATATTTTTCAAATCTCAATTCCCTTATCACTCTAATTTCTACATTATTCTATTTAATTTGTCTTATCAAATCTCCCGAATAATATTATTTAAAATTAGGGGTGTTATAAGCTCCCCCTAAAGAATTTCGTCCTCGAAATTCAACAAGGACTAAATACTAATCATAGCAATCATCTGTAATATCTTCTAACTGCCATATTAGCCTACCTGACCAGCAAATAGTCTATATAAAGCAAATATAAAACATACCCTTACAGCAGATCATGATAAGTATCTCTAATCATGTCTTCTGTCTTTCAAGTATAGTCCTTCTTGTTGTCGCTTTACTGAACTTTCACCAACTTTACTGCCTTGTTTCTCAACATCTTCGTATCTCTCCTACAACCTGAACTAGTTGCCTAACAAAACTCAGATCCGGTTCTACTATTAAGTCTTCCACTGCATTCGTAGGAATAGCAGTCTTTGGACATGCACATACTTATGAAGATGAGACACATGAAATAAATTATGGACACCTTCCAAACTGCTCGGCAACTCTAATCTGTATGTAAGTTTTTCGATCCCCTCTATAACTAGGAACGGTCCAACTTATCTCGGTGCCAATTTCCCTGACTTTCCGAATCGTACCACAATCTTCATCGATGACACTTTAATGAAAACCCTATCTCTAACTGAGAAATCTAGATCCTTAAGCCTCTTATCTGCATAACTCTTTTTTCCAGACCGAGCTTCCTTAATCCTACCTCGAATCAACCCTATCTTTTCTTTTGCCTCTCTTACCAGATCCGGACCTAAGACTAATTTTCTCTAGTTTCCAACCAACATGCTGGTGACTTGCATGGCCTCCCATACAAAGCTTTGAAAGGGGCCATTCCTATACTAGTTAGATAACTGTTATTATAGGAAAAGTCAACTAAGTGTTTGTGATCTTCCCAAGATCCACCAAAATCCAGCACATAAGTTCTTAACAAATCTTCAAGTACCTTATTGACTCTCTCTGTCTACCCATATACCTAAGGGTGATAAACAATGCTCATCTTGAGCTTGGTACCTAACACATCTTGTAGACTCTTCTAGAACTTGCTAGTAAACAAAGCATTTCTATCACTTACTATGCTATTAGGAATTCCATATAGTCTAACTATGTTCTTCATAAAAATTTAGCTAAAATGGGTGCCGTCCTGGTTGACTTAACTGGAGTTAAATAGGCACTCTAGGGATACCCATCCATATGACCCATATACTTTCATTTCCTCGATTCGACCTTGGAAACCCGTCTATAAAATTCATGGACATCGAATCCCATTTCCAAACTGGTATCTTTAAAGGTTGAAGCAACCCAGTCAGCTTTTGATGTTCGGCCTTCACTTGTTGACAGTTCAAACGATGCCTAACCCACAAGCAAACATCCTTCTTTATACCTTCCCAATAGAAACTCCTTTTCATGTCTTGATACATCTTGGTTTCGCCGGGATGAATCGTAAATTTGGACCGATGACATTGCATAAGAACTTCTTTCCTTAAGTCCCCATCATTCGGAACACACCACCGTCCCTTCTTTCTCAACCATCCTCTGGTCAAGATTAAGACCTTTTAGATCATAAATCTCTGATCCAGTCTCAAGCCTTTTAATTTTCTCGACTAACAATGGATCGACTTTCTACTTAGAAGCAATCCTTTCGATCAGAACTAGTCAGATTTCCAAGCAGGATAACATCGCAATGCCCTGATTAGAACTAGCAGCCAATCTTAGCTGCACATGACATGTAGTCAAAGCCTCTAGATCCTTCCATTCCGTTAACATAGCTAACACTATATTCTGATGTTTTTTGCTAAGAGCATCCGCCACTTTATGTCCTTTTACAGGTGCATATTCTATACCAAAATTATAAGCTGCTAAATACTCCAACCAACACCACTATCTCATATTCATCTCCTTATGAGAGAATAAATATCTTAAGGACTTGTGATCTGTGTATAACTCAAATCTCTTCCCTAAAAGATAATATCTTCATAATTTTAGTGCGAATATCACCACTGCTATCTCCAGATCATGAGTAGGATATCTCACTTCATGCGGTCTAAGCTGTCGTGAAACATAGGAGCTTTACCTTTCTGCATCAACACAGCTCCTAATACGGTTCCACGTGCATCAATATATACTATTAATCCTTGGTTCCCGTCTGGAACTATAACATAGGCGCATTGCTGAACAAATGCTTTAACTTAAGGCACGCTTCCTCATATTTGTCAAACCAAATAAACTTCATGTCCTTCTTGGTTAGCTTAGTTAAAGGTGCTGCTATCCACGAGAAATCCTTAATGAATCTTAGGTAATACTCAGCAAGTCTAAGAAAACTTCTAATCTAAGTCACTGTCTCTGGTCTCTTCCATTTGTTAACAGCCTCGATCTTATTCTGATCAACTGAAAGACCCTTCTCTGAAACTACGTGACTAAGAAATTTAACCTCTTTCTTCTAGAAATGACATTTTGAAAACTTCGCTTTCATTTGATGCCGCCTCAATGTCTCAAGCACTACTCTCAGATGAACTTCATGCTATCTTTCATCCTTAGAATATATTAAAATGTCATCTATGAATACTAATATGAGCCTAGCCAAGTGCTCTCGGAAAACTCGGTTCATCGGATCCACGAAGAAAGCCGGTGCATTCGTTAGCTCGAGTGGCATTACTAACCATTCGTACGACCCATACCTAGTACAAAACGTCATTAACAGAATACTGTCATCTGCCACTCTTAGCTGATGGAAACCTATCACCAAATCCTATTGGGAAAAACTCTGGCTCCACTCAACTGATCAAATAAATCATCGATTCTTGGCAAAGGATACCTATTCTTGATTGTCTTCTCGTTCAACTTACGATAGTCGATACACATCCTTAACGACTAATCTGGTTTCTTCACAAACACCGTGGCCGCTCCCTAAGGCGAACTGCTTGGTTTGATTCAATTCTTTCTTTATATATTCACTAGCTGCACTTTCAATTCCTTCATCTCCGTAAGTGTCATCCTGCTAGGTGGTCTACATATAGGTTCTGCTTCTGGCACAAGATCTATCTGAAACCGAATGGCTTGCTTCGGTAGTAGTCATGTGACTGGCTCAAAAACATCTGCAAGCTCTCTTGCTACTAAAACCCGATTCAACTCTTCTTCTACTTCCATTGTGTTTAGCAAAGCATAAGCACTTGAGTCTGACTTTTACACTTAGTATATGGTCCGGTCATAATTATTGGGGTGTCTTAGCGATGTTCTCCTATGTTGGCAAAATATCCTAGCATTATCTCTATTTAACCAATCCATACCAAAAATAATCTCGAAGCCTACGAAATTGAAAACATACAAACTACATGCAAACTTAGGACCTAACAATTCAAGTTCTAACTGGTTACATCTCATCCCCAGAGTTGCATACCCTTCTATTGGATTTGCAACTCTTAAGTAAGTAACAAGGTATGAGGGTTCTAAACATGACTTATCTACCAAACATTGAGATATAAATGAATGCGATTCACCAGTATCAAATAGTACCCTAACTGGTATACTATGAATCAAAAGCGTACCTTTCATCATAGTCTTTCCCTTCTCATCAGCAATTGGTCTAGAGGAAAAAGGTTCCAAAGCAAATACTTTTCCCTTATCCGCTCTAACTAGTTCTGGACACTGATTCTTGTAGTGTCCAATCTAGTCACAGTTGAAGCATTTCACTCCTTTCTTATCTGCAACCTTCTTCCCTTTTCCAGTTCAACATTCATGAGCATAATGTCCCTTCTTATCACACTTAAAACAAACTAGATTAGCTTTTTCCTTCTTGGAAGTTCCTCCTTTCTGAGCTCCTTTCTTCTTAAAGAATCTCCCCTTCTTGCCTTGAGAATCCTAGGTTCCAACCTATTACTCCTTTACATAAGTAGAAAGCATCTCTTCATTCTGGATTGCTATCTCTACTATAACCATATTTGGATAATAGAAATGTGGCATAGTTTCCATAGGAATCTCGGGCCTTAACCCACGAATAAAATTCTTGTTCCTTTTAATGATGGTGTCAATGGTAGCATATCCATATCTAGATAACTCATCAAACTTTGTAGCATACCCAATCACCGACATCTAATCGTGCACTAAGTCCATGAACTTTCTTAGCAATACTGATTTGGCAATTTTAGACAAGAAACTTTCCTCGAATTACCTTTGAAATTTTTCCCAAGTCAACTCTTCTTCGGGAACTCCAGTGGTAACACTATTCCACCAAGTGCTGCTTCATGCAACTGTCTAGAAGCAAATCTTGTCTTATGCTCATCATCTGATCCCAAGTCAACAAAAATCCTTTCATTGTGCAATAACCACTTTTCTACTTCAACAACATCCTCTGTTCCTAAAAACGGCTTCTGTGACGGCCCTCCCTTCTCACTTCGAATGACGATTCGTAATATAGAAAGAAATAGGTAAAAAAGAAAACAGATAGAAAGAAAGAACTAAACAAATCACATCTTCTCACAAAAGAGCGGATAATAATATTATAAAACATATATCACATAGTCACTAATACTATTCAAAAAAGTAATAATTATACATGCATCACATTCAAACAATCATAACGACCTGCCCATTCATTATAAGCAAAAATACATACACAGATACTAATACTGTGGAATATAGATTGAAGCCACCAGCTCCAACTTCTCCTCCAAAATACATCGAGAGAAAACCTGGAATCACTTGGCTAATCATGCAAATTTGAGTACCTAAGAGTTTAGGAAAAGTAGAAAATAAACTCTGGGTTAGACATGGGTTTGGTGTGAGTAAAACGGTTAAATTACTTTAAATTGAAAACCATTTGAAAACAAGGGTATCTCATAAGACCTCACCGCACATAAATACGGATGAGTTTTTCCCTTATGATAACCAAAACACTTGATAGGTAAATCTAGTGATATTATAATAATGTCTAGGGTTTTCAAGTAAATTATTCACATAGCTGAATTTGTTACATTAATTAAATTCCAGCATAATAGGTATAAACTAAGACCAAAGGCGCTTATTAGAAAATGGGTTCCATACAACGACTGAGCCACGGGGGTACTGCCCGTCATGATGCAGCTCTAGAAAAAATAAAACCGAGGACCATGCCGGGATCCCCTGCTACACAAGAATGGACTACCCCTAACCTGGATAGTTCGAATAAGATTACCCCACGGTTGGGATCAGCAACTACACTAAACATACCGAGTAAAATAGGGACTCTAGATAAGGATAACCTTACCCTACTTGGGTGTGACCCACTTAACCTTGCTACATCTCCCATATTTTAGTCATTCCCGATTGATGAGGCTTGAGGCTATGATTAGCTTTCAAGAACATATTCACTTGGAATGCTCATCATCCTCTAATAACAATGTTCTTATAGCATTCGTCCATACACGTCTGTTTGGGGTTTTAACAGAACCATAGGAACCATTTCCACTACATCTATATTGGAATCACCATTAGAGTTAGTGACAAATAGCCCTTGCACTCTGAAATCTTCATTCTGAATTTTTTCTTGGGATCTTTCCAACTCGATCGTTTATTTTGGTTCGATGGTTTTTGGATAACACTGATTTCTGATCCCGGTCTCATCAAATCCAAATGACAGACTTTTCAAAGGCCAAGTTTTTTTAACAAGCAATTCAAATTCAGGGTGTCACAACTACAAATGGAAATTTTATTACATATGTCTATTTCCAAATAAAACGTGTTGACATTTTATTTCGACCATTCAATTCATATGGCTACTAAGTGTCATAGGCAATAGAACTATTTGAAATAAATATTCAAGAGTAATCAAGCCAAATCACATATCATTATTTATTTTAACTATTTATAGCCAATATTTGAACAATTAACAAATCAACATTTAGTGAATTTAAATTAACCAAATCTAATTATATTTCTAACCAATTACTTATAATTTAAAATCAATTATAAAAAACCATTTATTATTAATTCTAATCAAGATTAACAATCCATCTAATACTAACTTTATTAATTAACTTAAGATTTTATCAATTTAGAATTCAATTATTTATTAGCTTTAATTATTAAAAATTAATTAAATTTTTATATTTTCGAAAATTGACACGCTTATTTGGCTTAGAGTACTAATGATAGGATCAAAATTAGAGATTTGCATGTTGATTGAGTTTAAGTAAAAGAGGAAAATAATGTTTTAAGTTTAAAAGATTATAAAATAAACTGTATATTCTTTAAATAAATAAAAAGCCCATGGCCACATTCGTCCAATCATTTAACAAAGCCCAACACCCTTTCTTCTTCCCCGTTACATTCGATCAACAGGAACCGTGCATGAAATTGTGCATATGAACATCGCCTATGACCATCTAATCTCGTCGCCGACCAACCTTGAACATCGCCCACGTCCACTATAACCTCGCTGCCCACCTGAACCCACGTCAACAACCTGTACTTAAAATTCAAACTCCCATTCCAAAACTGGAACATGACTATGCTTCAACTTTATCGCCTCTCCACGTCAGCTCAGTTCACCATCGACCATCGGGTTTTGCCCACAGCTCCACCATCCCCTTCTCCATCGATCCCCCTTTCTGCGCGCACTTCTCCCTTCCTCTCGTCACCACCATTTGCCATGAACCTAAAACCAAATTCAACCCACGCCAAAACCCTAAAACCTCCTCGTCCCGCTCACCCATGCCATTAAAAATCTTCGTGCCATTTTTCTCGAATGCCCCACCTTCTACTCCTCCTCCACACTGGACGTCAGGTCACGAAATTGGCTAGGTCGCTTGAATTTGACTTTACCCCCAACTCCGTTCATCCTTCTTTTTCTCACTAAATACTTAACAAAAAATTCGCAAACCTTTTTCAAAAATCGTCATTTTGAATAACGACCACGTTCATATAAACAAGTGATTAAAGTATGAATTTAAAAACTTGTCCATTTTTGAGTTGCTTGCTGTAAATTACCTCGCCCTCCTTCTATACTTAATGATGTTGAATTGAACAAACATTAGAAAGAATTACATTCAAAAACAACCCAAATTACTATTGAAACCATCACCTAAAACCAACTAGACTGTGAGGTAAGGATTTTTAAAGTTGAGGTAATTTACAGTTTGAAACAATAAAGCAAACAGGCAAAGTGACATACAGGCTTTTGAGTTTTCTATTTATACCACTTGATATACATTCATATATAAGTATATATACTCCTGTACATGCATACTTGAGAAAACAAAGCTTCCATTCCCATATTCAGGCATATATACATAGATTTACAGTAACAAAAGAGTTATGTTTACTCACATGCTTTGAGAAAGAAGACACTGCTTTTCCCTTTCTTTATTTTGATTACTTTCCTAAACCTTGCGTAGGCTTTGAGTAATTAAGCTCTGATACCTTTAAGGTATATATTCTTTTTTTCCTTTTTTTTTTTTTCCTCTTTTTGCAAGTATGGTCATATGTTAATACATAGAGGTATTTACAAAAGGAAGGATAAGCTGAAGCCCATTTCACGTATAGTAAGTTTTATATTTTTTTTCTTTTCATTTTTCTTTGATTTTGAGATAATGACCTGATTTGAAAACTTACTTGATTTGATCTGACGTTGATTTGAATATTGAGAGAAGTATTTGATCTATTATATGCTTGAGTTGATATGCATTCTTCATGATGTTCTGATATACATCTAAATACATATACATCATAAAAATATACATAGACTTTCTTATGTACAACAAATATATAATAAGTTTTGTACTTAACACTATACATATAGATTCGCCTATACACTAAATTTACATGCCAAGGTTTTGTACTTAACACTATATTTAACATACACATGGCTACTTACATTTATTTATTTATCATGTTTTATTTCATACCATAAGTTTTTGTATATACATATATATTTGTATTTTATCCTATGTTTGAAATGTGAGACTTAGTTAATTATTTCCAAAAATCAAAATTTTAACTTTTAAACCAAAATCTCTTGAATATATGTATACACCCATATTCCTATATCAAAATTATTATTTGACCGATAAAATTTATATTTCGATAATTAAATCAGTTGATTATTCAAATAATGGGTGTCAAAAATCTGGATTGTTACAGCTTCCCACCAAGACAGGTATACTCCTTGCTCAGCTTGGCATAGTTATTGCCAAGTGGGCAACGGGATTAGCTCCTCCAGTGGTATTTCCCCCAACCACGACTACAGCTGCTCCAGCTTGCATTAGATTGACAAAGAACTGATACATCATCTTTATATCTACTGGTGGGGTTCCAACCCCTACTTTGGATTTGCATTTGGATTACCATTTGCCTGTTGACCTGGGTTTCTCTTGGTGTTGGGTCGAGCATTCCATTAGTTGTGGTGCTTCCTCCCCTAGATTTCCTCTTCTGTTTTCTACCTTCATATATTCCTTTCTTGTAAATCTACATATAAGCCTTAGTAACATACAGAAGAACAGTCTAAGAGAGAGGGGATTTTTTGTGTGTGTGTATCAAATGTAAGTATGTTACTGTAGCGTTAACCCAAACCCCGGTCTCATTTGCTGATTCATTGGATTATGTTTTGAAAATCTTTTAGGTTCAAGTTTCTTTTATATTTACATAAACCTATGCTCTGATACCAACTTGTAACATCCTCCATTTGGACGCCCAAACCTAACTGCTACGGATGCTGCAGTCATCCATAATTATTAATTCTCGGTGACCAAATATGTTAATGTTAGATACATTGATATACAAAAACACATGCATATAAAAAAAATTTAAACTAATTTTTTTTTAAAAAATTCTCATTCCACTTCAAGTCACATTTCAAAATCATTACATAATCCCAAAATTCATAATCTACGTTCAAAGAAATATAATTGTTACAAAATACACCAAGAGCGACAAATGAAGATGCCCTGGTAGATCAAAGTCTAAATATAGGCAATTAAACAACTTTTCCATTACATCCGAACATAGTAGAATAAAACAGAAAGAACTCCTAATAGCTAGCTTGCCTCCTGCACGTCTCTGGAAGCTTATTCGTTTAAGGAGAACCTAAAAACCTTAACTCTCAAACTACTCAAAATCAATTGAGCACCCGAGAGTTTAAAGAGAAAACATAAACTTCGAGTTAGAATAAAGTGTCATATGAATAATAACCTACCATCATGAACCATATAGGTATCTAGTGAGACGACGTCCCTTAGCGGAACGGGTTTTCCCCTCATTAGTATCTTAACCCAATTCATAACTACCATATACTATGCACTTGCATCCATAATGGTTAAGGAATAACATATTAAAATGTATTCTGATGATATGCAAACATGCAATATGATTTAGATTTTCTATACCCATTTATCTGACTATCTAACCCAAGCTATTGTTTTTAAAGTCACTATTAACCTATTTGTTTTCATGGGCTAGCTAATAACATATTAATTCTTTATCGAATTCTTATCCATTTCATAGCTTTCATGGGGTCACTTTGAATCTATTGATTCCTACCAACACTATTATCCAATCATAGTTTTCATGGGATCTTTATGAACCTATTGGTATCTACCAATAACTTTCTCTAATCATATTTTTCATGGGCTGACTATGAACCTATTGATCTCTTCAATAATTTGTTCCGGACATAGTTTTCATTTGATCACTAAGAACCTATTGGCCCCTGCCAATAACTGTTTCCACAGGGCTTACTAAGAGCCTGTCTAACCAATAATCATTTAAACAGTCTTTGAGCATCCTATATTCTGGTCTGCCTGGCCACCTAAATGCAATTCTCCTCACACAAGAGTTAACTCAACGTATATTCAGTACTAAGTCAACTGAGCTAGTTATTCTGCCTTTAACACCCCAAAATGTAGTTATGGATTAATTATAAAGTGAATATAATCACAGAAGCATATATGATAATAAATCAAAAATTAACAATATAAACATCCATGATTTAATTTTCTTACAATCATTTTTCCAATGAAACATGGCTAATATCCTTAACCAACTATCTTTAGAAAAGAAAGCTTCTTCAAATATTCCAAAGTTAAATGCCATTTCAAATCTCTTTCATATTGCCATTGGTTTACTTTTAAAATGAGATTGGATTTCTTGTTTGAAAACTAAGGCTTTAGAAACCTTAGGCCTTCTCTTTTGAAACCATTAAAACATACCTTTCAAAAGTATTCAAACCTTCCTTTCAAAACACTTAAAGATATACCCTTCGAAAGACTCAAAACATTCCTTTCAAAAGCATTGAAACCTTCCTTTTGAAATCATGGTATTCAAAATCAATTTATACGACTCTAACCTTGAAATTGAACTATATCATTACACAAAATCCCTGTTTAAATTAAAATATGGCATATAATCAAATGATTTCATCATTCATTCATCCAAAAGGTTTTAAATCTTAAACCCAAAATTAAAATGTTCGATAAGACATATATGAGATGGTTTAGATTATTATTCACCTTTTTGGGATAAGAAACTTGAGATTTGTTCTTGCTTTAATATCCTAGCTTGGATCTTAGCTTCTAACTGATTTTAGGCTCTTCTTCCCCTAAGGTAGTGGTTGGCCTTGTTTCTCCTTTACTTATGTTTTTTTTATGAAAAACTTGAATGAAAATGAGGTAAGGGTTTAGGGTTATGTGGTTATGGTACACGGATATTCCTTTATTACCCTTAGCTTATTCTCTTAGGTTTTTAACTTACAACCCATTTTTATAAATTCATTTAGTTGAGGAACGACCCTAAATAATTTTCCAATCTTAATTCCCTTATCACTTTAATCTCTACATTATTCTATTTAATTTATCTAATGAAATTTAAGTATGAGTTTCCACACATCATTTAGTAGTCCAGGCAAAAATTGAGTTGGATGTGGTGCTAGGATTGTGAGGCACCTGCGTGTAGAAGGATAGAGGAGAAGAGAAGGAACGCAAGTTTCAAAATTGATAACGGTAAACTGTTCATCCTACTTTCTAGAATTTTTCTACGAAGTTCTAACATGGTAAGTGATATCTGCAATTACCAATGTTTTTGTACAATTTTCATATGCTGGTCATTTAATTTTGTCAATCTTTATATGTATATCCTTTTCCATTTGAGAAAACATATGCTATATTTGATTAGCTGTCAAAGTCTAAGCGAAATATATGTGAGCGGGAACCAATAAAGTCATGTTCAACACAAAATTACTGCATATTTATATCATTTCAAATAACATCATGCATCAAATATTTGGGCTCTTTACAGTCTACTAAGCACGTACACTTGCTGATCTAAATTTTTCGGTGCATCTTGTTACCGAAGCTAGCATTTTCTGATTTTATTTGCATGCTTATATTCTTGTTTTTGTGTATTAGTGCAGGAGTAGTGTGTGTACATATGTGTGTGTGCATGTATTGATATATGTACATGTGCATCTTTGTGCGTTTATAAAGGTGTGTTCGTGAATATGTGTGTGTTAAGCATATGTACAGTGTCTATATATATTTATATATGTGTGATTGGGTGCACTGGCATTTGAATCCTTATATGTAGGCTATATAAAAGGTGTATGAGCTATGAATATATGTATGATATTGTGTTTATATTCATGATAGTGTCTACTGGTGCATGTTAAAATGTAATGAGTGTTATGGGTGCATAAGTTGTATGTCTGCATATGTGAGTATGTGTTCGTGCATGAACACTGGCTATTTTGGTTGCTTTATGTATCCTCTTGGCTGAATTAATTTAGTCTGCCCTCTTGTGAAGTTTTTTGATATTCCTTATCTCTTTATTTTTCATGTCTTTGCTCTTATTTATGTTATGAGAATAATAGTGTATTGTTTTTTATTTTTGTATTGTTAGTTCAACTATTTTACTATTCTTTACCCTTTCAATGCATTATATTATACAATTATCACTATTTATGTTTGTGTGTAACCCAAGATTTTGTAATTTATAATTAAAATAGATTTATATTTACAATTTAAATAAATTAGATTAAACATACTTAATTGCTAAATACATTTAGTAGATATTTTATACATATAAGAATATATATAAGATTAACAGATTAATATATATATATATATATAAGGTTAACAAATTAATAAAGTATTTTTGTTTAAATTATTTAAATGGTTTAGTAATCACATTTTAAAAGTGTGAAATCTTGATATATAAATATAATTCAAGTTTTAAAATATGTTTTCTAATGTTTTAGTGAATATTTCAGAATTGACTAGTTTAAGAAATTAGTTACTTATCAAACTATATCGAGTTTAGATAATTATTTAAATTATTCTAGAAGATGATATTGTTAGCCATTTATTAGTATTTGTTTTGTTATATAAAATTGTAAGTTGTAATTAATTTATTACTAGGTATTGTTTGGTTTATTTATATTTATTTGAATTATCTATTTTTCTATTACTATTTTGATATTTCTTCCTTATTTATTGAACGATGATAATTTATGAGCGATTCGATGTTGATGTTGATGTTGATATAATTGGTCTTTGATATGATATGGTGATTATATCCTACTGTACAGATTTGTGATATTATTATTATGTGATATCTTTCTATGATAATTGGTGATTTTGGACATTACAT
Organism: Allium cepa; assembly: GCA_030765085.1. Taxonomy (NCBI): domain Eukaryota; kingdom Viridiplantae; phylum Streptophyta; class Magnoliopsida; order Asparagales; family Amaryllidaceae; genus Allium; species Allium cepa. Next base: position 70,774,511 of record CM060935.1, read on the forward strand.
TTGTATCATGTGACTTATATAACACTATTTGAGATTTACAATATAATGTATATATGTTTTTGATATGATAACCTTTATTATTATATTAGAGTATTTCATATTTCCATGTGATGAGGAATTTGAATAAATGGTTTAGTGAATCTGGTATGAGACTTTCAATAACACTTTTATTTATCGGACTTGTTATATAAAGATACTTAGAGTGGATTGAGTTTAGTTTATGAGCATTAAATAATTATTCGAATAACATGCGGTGGTGTGGGACATCGTTATGTTATTTTTTGATTATTCCTTATATGTAAATTTCACTCGAATGGGGATTACTCATATGGATGTGATGATACTCACTGCAAAGAGTATACTACAGCCATAGTTTGGCCTATAGGTAGTGTTGTGTGTCGGTAAGAGATTAGAACTTTAGTATATCAAAGTCATGTGTCAACTTATATGGCGCCTGAGTCAGCTTACGTCTAGAGCTATGAGTAGATATAGGATATGAGTATTCCAGCTCCTTTTATGGTTCGGTAGTGAACCAGATTGGCCGGTATGGTAGTGTCCACCTTGGCGGCTTGATCATGAGGGCGCGCCCCAGATCCACGACATTTTTAGTTATTATATTTGATGCACACCATGGTAGTAGTAGATGCGTAGTTGCCCATAGCCCCTTGTGTTGCATAGGCCAGTAGTCTATTACGATAAGGGCAAGTGCAGGATCGTGACTTAGGCTACGTGTAACGACCCGCAAATCCGTACCCCTTGAGTCGACACTATTCTACATCAATCAACTCAAGATGTACAAAAATACGAACCATTTGGGTTAAAGAAGAAGAGGTAGAAGAAGAAAATAGAAAACAATATCAGAATCTAACCATCCCCAGCCGAATAAAATATAATAGATAATAAATGATCTTTACACAAAAACAAATATATATCTGTTTATACATTACATCATCAGAGTACATCAATCACATAACACAAAATTGGGCAGTAATCATAACATGCCCTCATACAACTGAGTACACAGCTAATCAACACAGTGGAATATACAAAACAAGTACGAAAGTACGTTCCGTCATCCAGCTCGTCTCCTGAGCTCCACAGCATCATATCCTATATCCTATAATACTCGGTATGATCCGAGCATTACAGTTAAATAACACCCGAGTCAGTCTGGAATACCAGCGTGAGAAATCACACTCAAATTGATTATTAAAGTTTCAAAAATCCTTTGAAAATAAAAGCATCTCGTAAGACCACGCCACAAATAAACATGTCGGGTTTTTACCTTACGATAGCTAAAACACTTTTTATTAAAATCCTATGATATTATAATAGGGTTTATATATAAATACTTATTAAAATAGCCGAAATTGTTACATTCATTAAATTCCAGCTACCAGCCATAGTCGTGGGTAATACAAACAAAACTCATAAAAGGCGCGTAGGGAGAATGAATTTCCAACTAATGACTAGGCACCGGGGTACCACCTGTCACGGTACGTGGTCTAGATCACAATACCGAGGATCACTCCCGACCCCCTGCAACACAAGACCCGGACTATCCCTTACTGGATAATCCCGAGTAAGATCACCCCGCAGTTGGGATCGGCAACCGCACCACTAAGACGAAATAAAAGGGACATCTAGACAGGGATGGCCTCACCCAGAAATGGGTGCTGCCCACCAAGCCTTGCTGCATAACCCCTGATTTTCAGTCATTCCCGGTTGATGAGGCTTGAGGCTAAGCGTTACCTTTTTAGAACATATCCCTTAGAATGCCTATCATCCACCTGACATTGTTCTAAAAGCATTCATCTGTAAAAGTCCATCCCGGGTTCGAATGGAACTGAAGGCACTACTCGTACTACATCCATTTTGGAAATATCCTTAGGATTAGTAGCGACTATCCCTTGCACTTCACTGCTCCATCTTCGACTCCGAACTCGTTTTCCACGAAAACGTACAAACCGGATCGAAGTGGTTTTCGAGAAATAATTCCTGATCCCGGTCTCTTCGAAACAATCGGCGCATTGACCAATATTGATAGTCGGTTATTTAACTATCAATTAATATTCACAAACATCCATCAAACAATAAATAATTTCCCAAATTATTTATTTATCTCACAATATCTTCGCGAGATATATTTCCACTTTCAACCCTTTTGAAAACAGTTTCAAACTACCTTTCTTCTACAGAATAAATTTCCCAAATATTTTCTATATCCACTGAAATCACCAGGCACAAAACTTAGATTTTTAAAATAATTTAAAAACACTTTATTATAAAATATGCTTAACATTTAAATTTAGAAAAACTACTTCAATACTTAATTTAAAATAATACTTTAGAAATAATTAAAATAAGGTTACTTTATAAATATAAACTAGATTTTCTTCTTTAAACAAAATACCAAACCATCTTTTAAATAATTATTACGATAATAGATTTAAAAAAATACTTACTTTAGGATTTAAACATTTAGAAATAATAAATTTTCTAAAACATGCTTTTTAAAACAACATTAAACTTTTATCTTATATTTAAAAATTTACTTTGAAAATGTGCTTGGCTATTCAGGGAAATATACTTCTCTTCGCATCCTTTAAAGATGAATCACTATTTATTTTAAATAAATGTTCTCATTTCTTTAATAAATTCCAAAATCCATTAACTTAAGAATTTTATTCCTTAATTATGATTTAAAATATTTTAACTGAAAATACCAATTTTAGATTTCCCAGATTACTTCTTTATCCTTTTAAATAAATTTAAACTTTGAATTTTAAAATAATTCTTTATTCCTTTAAATGATGTCACTTAAGTTTACAATTCATTAATTTATGTTTATTCAAATCCCTTTTTTTTCATACTCGAAATTATTTATTAGTAATTTCATATCACTTTCATTCCTTTCTAATTCATTCTTAATTTATTTGCTATAATTATTTTTCTTAAAACTCCACTCTTTTATTATCTTTCCAAAAATCCAACTTATATATTTTGATAAATCATTGTACGAAATATATATTTAAGCAAACCATAGCATTCAATATTCTAATATAATTCATCAATAGAATGTCAAATAATCACAACAGAGAATATTAAATAATTTAAATAAATGTTGAGGAATCCAGTTGGATCCCTCCAACCTGTTTCCCTGCATCTACAGTGTTAGCACAACATAAAATACCAATTCCACTTCGAGGTGGAATATCGCAGTATATGGGTTTTAAATATAATATCATCCGCTATTATGCGACACATAGGGTCTCAACCGCTATATAATACTGGAAATCAAACATTCCAAGATATACTATATACTACTATATATAATATAACATACCAAATCAAATCAATCAATCAATTATTTAAATTTAACCATTTAAATTAAAATTCAGCCGAGTGAGATTAACTCACCTTTTCTTTTTATTTGGCAATCCAATTCCATCTCGATCATTATCTTCCAATTTTTGACCTTGTATAAACAATTTATGATTTATTAATGTTTGAAATAAATCAACAAATTATTATTATTATTTTACCATTTAATAAGCATTAAGTAGCTAATAATTTTATTTAAACTAATAATTTCCTTTTGATAAATTTATTTACCTAATTATTTATTTAAATCAATTTTCCTTTAATAAAATATCTTTTGATAACTAAACAAATAATTAAGTTTAATTAACAAATAGTTTTTAACCTAATTTCCCTTTAACCATTTCTAAAATGATTACATAAGTTAGTTAAACAAATTAATCTCCATAAATACATTATTTGAAAATTTAAACTAGTGGATTTAAAAATCTGTATATGTTTATTTATTTGATTTTAGCATATATATTGAAATAGAAACATAAATGGTTTTTATATTACACTACTATATATATATATATTCACTGCATATGTTCATATTTATAAATATATACACTATCACATTAGAACAAATAAATAAATAAATTGTTTTAACCTTACTATTCAAACCCTAGCCGATATGCCCAAATCCACCTGACGAAACCAATCCCAGCTGAAATCCCCTCACAGATTGCCGCGCTCCCAGTCAACCAAGTCGAGCCCAAGCCTCACAGCCCCTATCACAACGTCGACCTGGACCCACTGCCCTCGAAATCGCGAGTATCACCTCATTGTTATGCCACCATGACATCGCCGCTTCTCTCGTCTCCTTGCCATCTACTGCCTCGACGTCACCAAAGTCAGGACGCACTCCATCCATCGCTCGTCGCCCACAGAAGCAGCTGAAACCTCCCACGCGCGCGAGCTCGTTCGCGCTTCCTCGCCGAAGCTTCCATATCGCCGAGCTCGAGAATGGCTCGCGAGAGCGCAAGCAACCCACGCGCAAATCGATCGCGTGTCGCACACTCCATTTCGAATTAAATTGATTTTTGCTCTGGGAGGTTTCGATTAATTGAAGAAAAAGGGTCTGTTATACGAGATGATTTCGATTTGGGGAAAAAGAACTCGGCTCTGAGTCAAAATGAAAAATGAAAAAAAAAAAAGAGATTAGATGGCTTCGAATTTCAATCGAAAGAGGGGAGAACCATTCGTGATTTAAACTGGCCATAAAACTTTTCGAGGAAGACAACGATGTTTTGAAAAAAGGAGACAGCGCGCCAACAATATCAGGCTACAGTGATGCTGATGTGAATGGAAAAAGTTTTGATGCGATATCATTTTTAACTATCAACAAAAGTGAATATATATTAATTTGAATTTAAATGCGAATTGTCTCGAAATCGTAACCCAAAATCTCGACCCCCTATTGAGGCCGCTAGGCGTTTATAATGTTATACGCCTATTCCGAACTCAATGGAGAAGGTTTCGAGTCCTAACTCGATCGTATGGAGAAGATAGCTTTGAATCTGGTTATTATATTAAATTTTCGATATAGATTTCAGCGCGTTTATATGTCGTACGCTCACACAACAACTCCAAACACTACGAAAATTGAAATCTGCTAATGGTACAATATTACTGATCCAATGGAATTGGTTTCGTCAAATTCCGAGACTATGCCTCGAAAGGCTATTTTTTTAAAATATCAATTTAAACGATAAAATTTTCAAAACTAAACAAATCAGTGTTAAATTCAATTTTAAAACTTTTATTATTCTCAACACTATTAATATAAATTTTACAAGCCTTCAAATTATTTTTAACAGGCTTAAAACTGAAGATTCAACATTTTACCCAACTTCAAATTGTTTAATTTAAAATTTTAATTATCAAATAAATAGTGATATTTGAATTCAAGTTAAAAATTAACTTTTAAATATTTAAAATCAATTAAATGTTCCAATTTCAAATGCTTAAAAATTCTAGGTCGTCACATTCCTCCCCCTTAAAAGAATTTTGTCCCCGAAATTACTAATTAGGAAGAATGGTCCAATACCCGTTTACTTTTTTCCCAAAACCAAACAGTTTCTAACAACTTCCCAAAAAAAACCTATTTATTAAAGACACTATCCATCAACTAACCTTCCAAACTTTTCCATAGTTCCCAAACAACTTTATTTATTCAATCATTCAAATTATAATTCAAAACCAAATTTTAAATTTTTAAATTTTCTCAAAAACTTTCCAACTCCCTAAATTTTTGAATTTTTTTGCCAGTGTCTCCTTTACGCGGCTAGCTCGGTACAACTACAAAATGCCTCTACGAGCTCCCAAATTCCAAAAGAAAATAAAAGCCAAGTGGCTAGATCAAAAACCCAATCAAATTTCACACAGAAATTTAAACACATAACTTTTTGTCGAGCAATTCAAGTTTATCTTCTGGAATCAAAAATATCAATTCCCTTTCCTTTTTAAACACCTGTATATCATACTTAGCACTAATAACCAATCACAACTTTTAAAACAATTTATTTTTTCCTTACCAAATGTCAATATTTATTCATTCAAATATTAACTTAGAATATATTTGTAATATCAATTTCCAATCAAGAATTCACCATTCCTTTCTTAAGTTTAGTATAAATATTTTGTACACTTTAAATATTTATTTTTATTTCACCACTTTAGTTTATATCTATTTCTATTCAAATTGGTTCTCCCATCTCTATATGAATTTAATTTTGCTTCAACTTTGAATATTGAATTTTATCTTCCATTTATACTGATTCATGTCATTATTTTAAATTAGTTTCATTCTCAAATTTATTTCAATTTCAAATCTGAAATTGCTTTATCGCCAACAAAAATTTCAAAATTTTCAAAAAAAATTCTAACTCCCAAAATTTTCGAATTTTTTTGGCAGAGTCTCCTTTGTACGGAGGAGCTTTTGCAATTTTACAAGAGATATAAATATATACACATCGACCCACCCGGTCGGAAAAACAAAAACAATTCATATTTTCTATTTTTATTGCGTGGGCGTACCTTTATTTAGCATTTTAAGTAAGCGGCTTATTATTTTAGCAATTTGCACGATCAAATTCAGCCAAACGGCTTCCCGGTACCTGTACTTACTCAATTCAAACATATAAGTACTAAATATATGCAATTTATTAATATTTCACTTGCTTTCAATAGCTAACACATAAATTTCACATATAACGCATGTTATATAATTTCCATAAGCACATATAAGGTTCCAACCCTTATTACAATTGCTTACTACCAATTTCCAAACCATTCCATTCAGTTTAAGTGGTTTAAAACTTACTTGCTTATATTTAATTCATTCTAAGAAAAACCAACTCATATTCATTCCAATTGATTCCAAAATCATTCTATTTCACTTCTAATAACTCATAGAATTTTATCTAATCTTGTTTACATCAAACGATCCATTTTCTTATGCAATTTAGCAGTATTAATGTGAATAAATAATTACGTAAGCTTTATAACCAATTTAAATTGATTCCAACTCAATGTATATTAATTCCATTCCAATCTAACTTATTTACAAATCGTAGTTGCATTCCATCCTGTTTCACTTTGGTTTTGTTCAATGCCATTTTGTTATACTCGACATCATCCTATGCTTCTATTAACTTTAAACTTAAGTTTATTTACTTCAATTCATTCCCATTTCATAACTTAAGTTCATTCAAAATTTTAATTTATCCATACTCGAATTGGATTTATTTTCATCTCAAATCATTTTTATATTAATCCAATTCCATACAACTTCAATTCATATTTAATTCACATACAATTCTAAGTTGAATTTCTATTTATAACTCAAGCTTCATTTCCAAACTCTATTATCTATTCACAATTCAATTCTAAGTTAATAATTTCGAGTTCCATTTCCATATTTCATTAACTAATTTATCCCAAATTTAGTTTATTTCTCACTTTTAACATTTGATTTTTATCTTCAAAAATCACTTTTACTTAACTTGAATTCAATTCAATTTTATAATTCAAGATTGGATTTTCATTTTGTCCACCAAAATGTCAAACAATTCTAATTTGGCCTTTATTTCTCTCTCTTTCTCTCTTATAAGTCATACACTTATATTCCCATGCTTCCTTTTATTTTAGCTCAAATATATTCACTTTTCAATCTTTATAAGACACACTTATATTCTTTTCCTAAACTCCAACTTTAATAAGCCGTCGGAATTTATTTATTCGAGTTCAAATTTTTATTTAACTCGTTTCCAGTTAGTCTAACTTCTTATCATTCTTTTAATTTCATTTGAATAAGAATTCAATTCTATTTAAATAAAAATTTGAAAGCATATATATCTAAATCAAACTATTTCTTTGCATTTTCAAAAATCTAACCTAATTTCGCAAACAAGCATTAATCCAAAACATCCAGGTAGCAAGGTCCCTCTTGGAAACTCAAAAATGAACACCGATGATGTCGTGATCATGATCGGAATTATTTTCCAGCGAGACCAAAAAGAGTTCAATGCTTTTATCTCTTTAAAACATTTCAAATATTCTTGATTTAAAGTCATGCCAGATTTTAAATTCAATTCAAAATATTTCTCAAATATATACTATTTTTCCCAACTTTTTGAGAATCATTTTCAATTCAAAGGAATCTGAATTTCCAAATTTTCAAATTCCAAATCTTTTAAATTTATACCCAAACACTACTATGGAATTTTATTTTATTTTAATTATTAATCACACTAAAATTTACATTTATAGTTTACATTTTCAAATCTCATTTGTATATAAATTTGTTTCTTAGTTTTCTTTAATTTATAATTTCAGTATCTTATTCAATTATAAATCACGTTTACAAATCCCATTTATTTATTAATTTATTCTTAAATCTTTGGTTATTATTTCAATTTCTTATTCAATTCTCATACAATGATAATAATTTAATATAATCACTTTCTAACAACCAAGCATCCATATATAACTATAACAACTTACAAAAAATCATTTCTTTTATATACAAAATAATTTTGGGCAAAATTATTTCATTTACCATATTTAAAACAATACTGTGTCGGTTTATCTTGTTTAAGAGTTTAGAAATCCCTATCGATAACATGACGTCCCACATATCGACCAGAATCCATAAACACTCAACCGATAAGTCAACACAATATAAAAGCAATTTTATATACACTAATAAATACGCGCTCATATCTATTAATACGCTCAAGCCTATTCTAGAGTACTATGGACTCTATTCTATGAGTAATTCCCACCAGAGCCAAGGTTATCACCAACCTAAGCTCTGATACCAAGTGTAATGACCCATAAATCAGTACCCCTTGAGTCAACACTATTCTACATCAATCAACTCAAGATTTACAGAAATACGAACCATTTGGCTTAAAGAAGAAGAGGTAGAAGAAGAAAATAAAAAACAATATCAGAATCTAACCATCGTAGTGGAATAAAATATAATAGATAATAAATGATCTTTACACAAAACCAAATATATATCTGTTTATACGTTACATCATCAGAGTACATCAATCACATAACAGACAATTGGGCAGTAACCATAACCTGCCCTCATACAACTGAGTACACAGCTAATCAACATAGAGGAATATACAAAACAAGTACGGAAATACATATCGTCATCCAGCTCGTCTCCTGAGCTCTGCAGCATCATATCCTGTATCCTATAATACTCGGTCTGACCCGAGCATTACAGTTAAATAATACCTGAGTCAGTCTGGAATACCAGCGTGAGAAATCACACTCAAATTGATTATTATAGTTTCAAAAATGCCTTGAAAATAAAATCATCTCGTAAGACCACGCCACAAATAAACATATCGGGTTTTTACCTTACGATAGCTAAAACACTTTTTATTAAAATCCTCTGATATTATAATGGGGTCTATATACAAATACTTATTAAAATAGCCAAAATTGTTACATTCATTAAATTCCAGCTACTAGCCGCAGTCGTGGGTAATACAAACAAAACCCGTAAAAGGCGCATATGGAGAATGGATTTCTAACTAATGACTAGGCACTGGGGTACCACCTGTCACGGAACGTGGTCTAGATCACAGTACCGAGGATCACTTCCGACCCCCTGCAACACAAGACCCAGACTATCCCTTACTGGATAATCCCGAGTAAGATCACCCCGCGGTTAGGATCAACAACCGCACCACTAAGCCGAAATAAAAGGGACTTCTAGACAGGGATGACCTCACCCGGAATTGGGTGCTGCCCACTAAGCCTTGCTGCATAACCCCTGATTTTCAGTCATTCCCGGTTGATGAGGCTTGAGGCTAAGCGTTACCTTTTTAGAACATATCCCTTAGAATGCCCATCGTCCACCTGACGATGTTCTGAAAGCATTCATCCATACAAGTCCGTCCTGGGTTCGAACGGAACCGAAGGCACTACCCCTACTACATCCATTTTGAAAATATCCTCAAGATTAGTAGCGACTAGCCCTTGCATTTCACTGCTCCATCTTCGACTCCGAACTCGTTTTCCACGAAAACGTACAAACCGGATCGAAGTGGTTTTTGAGAAATAAATCCCGATCTCGGTCTCTTCGAAACGATCAACGCATTGACCAATATTGATAGTAGGTTATTTAACTATCAATTAATATTCACAAACATCCATCAAACAATAAATAATTTCCTAAATTATTTATTTATCTCACAATATCTTCGCGAGATATAATTCCACTTTCAAACCTTTTGAAAACAGTTTCAAACTACCTTTCTTTTACAGAATAAATTTCCCAAATATTTTCTATATCCACTGAAATCATCCAGCACAAAACTTAAAATTTTAAAATAATTTAAAAAACACTTTATCGTAAAATATGCTTAACATTTAAATTTAGAAAAACTACTTTAATACTTAATTTAAAATAATACTTTAGAAATAATTAAAATAAGGTTACTTTATAAATGTAAACTAGATTTTCTTCTTTAAACAAAATACCAAACATCTTTTAAATAATTATTACGATAATAGATTTAAAAAAATACTCACTTTAGAATTTAAACATTTAGAAATAATAAATTTTCTAAAACATGCTTTTTAAAACAACATTAAACTTTTATCTTATATTTAAAAATTTACTTTGAAAACGTACTTGGCTATTCAGGGAAATATACTTCTTTTCGCATCCTTTAAAGATGAATCACTATTTATTTTAAACGAATGTTCTCATTTCTTTAGTAAATTCCAAAATCCATTAACTTCAGAATTTTATTCCTTAGTTATGATTTAAAATACTTTTAATTGAAAATACCAATTTTAGATTTCCCAAATTACTTCTTTATCCTTTTAAATAAATTTAAACTTTGAATTTTAAAATAATTCTTTATTCCTTTAAATGATGTCACTTAAGTTTACAATTCATTAATTTATGTTTATTCAAATCCCTTTGTTTCATACTCGAAATTATTTATTAGTATTTTCATATCACTTTCATTCCTTTCTAATTCATTATTAATTTATTTGCTATAATTATTTTACTTAAAACTCCATTCTTTTATTGTCTTTCCAAAAATCCAACTTATATATTTTGATAACTCAATGTACCGAAATATATATTAAAGCAAACCATAGCATTCAATATTCCAATATAATTCATCAATAGAATGTCAAATAAGCACAACAGAGAATATTAAATAATTTAAATAAATGTTGAGGAATCCAGTTGGATCCCTCCAACCTGTTTCCCTGCATCCACAGATGTTAGCACAACATAAAATACCAATTCCACTTCGAGGTGGAATATCGCGTTATATGGGTTTTAAATATAATATCATCCGCTATTATACGGCGCGTAGGGTCTCATCCGCTATATAATGCAGGAAATCAAACATTCCAAGATATACTATATACTACTATATATAATATAACATACCAAATCAAATCAATCAATCAATTATTTAAATTTAGCCATTTAAATTAAAATTCAGCCGAGTGAGATTAACTCACCTTTGCTTTTTGTTTGGCAATCCAATTCCATCTCGATCATTATCTCCAATTTTTGACCTTGTATAAACAATTTATGATTTATCAATATTTGAAATAAATCAACAGTTTATTATTATTATTTTACCATTTAATAAGCATTAAGTAACTAATAATTTCATTTAAACTAATAATTTCCTTTTGATAAATTTATTACCTAATTATTTATTTAAATCAATTTTCCTTTAATAAAATATCTTTTGATAACTAAATAAATAACTAAGTTTAATTAACAACTAGTTTTTAGTTTTTAACCTAATTTTCCTTTAACAATTTATAAATTGATTACATAAGTTAGTTAAACAAATTGATCTCCATAAATACATTATTTGAAACTTTAAACTAGTGGATTTAAAAATATGTATATGTTTATTTATTTTATTTTAGCACATATATAGAAAAAGAAACAGAAATGGTTTTTATATTACACTACTATATATATATATATTCACTGCATATGTTCATATTTATAAATATATACACTATCACATTAGAATAAATAAATAAATAATTTATTTTTTACCTTACTATTCAAACCCTAGCCGTTATGCCCAAATCCACCTGACGAAAACCAATCCCAGCTAAACACCCCTCACAGATCGCCGCACCCCAGTCAAGCAAGTCGAGCCCAAGCCTCACTGCCGCTATCACAATGTCGACCTGGACCCATTGCCTTCGAAATCGTGTGTATCACCTCACCGTTATGCCACCACGACATCGCCGCTTCTCTCGCCTCCTTGCCATCTACTGCCTCGACGTCGCCAAAGTCAGGACGCACTCCATCCATCGCTCGTCGTCCACACAAGCAGTTGAACCCTCCCACGCGCGCGAGCTCGTTCACGCTTCCTCACCGAAGCTTCCACATCGTCGAGCTCGAGAATGGCTCACGAAAGCGTAAGCAACCCTTGCGCAAATCGATCGCGTGCCGCACCCTCCATTTCGAATTAAATCGATTTTGCTCTGGAAGGTTTCGATCAATTGAAGAAAAAGGGTTTATTATACGAGATGATTTTGATTTTGGGGAAAAAGAACTCGGCTCCGAGTCAAAATGAAAAAAAAGAAAGAGATTAGATGGCTTCGAATTTCAATTGGAAGAGGGGAGAACCATTCGTGATTTAAACTGGCCATAAAACTTTTCGAGGAAGATAACGATGTTTTGAAAAAAGGAGATAGCGTGCCAACAATATCAGGCTATAGTGACGCTGATGTGAATGGAAAAAGTTTTGATGTGATATCATTTTTAACTATCAACAAAAGTGAATAAATATTAATTTAAATTTAAATTCGAATTGTCTCGAAATCGTAACCCAAAATCTCGACCCCCTATTGAGGCGTGTCGCTAGGCGTTTATAATGTTATACGTCTTTTCCGAACTCAATGGAGAAGGTTTCGAGTCCTAACTCGATCGTACAGAGAAGATAGCTTTGAATCCAGTTATTATATTAAATTTTTGATATAGATTTCAGCGCGTTTATATGTCGTACGCTCACACAACAACTCCAAACACTACGAAAATTGAAATTCGATAATAGTACAATATTACAGATCCAATGGAACCGGTTTCGTCAAATTTTGAGACTGTGCCTCAGAAGGCTATGTTTTTAAAATATCAATTTAAATGATAAAATTTTCAAAACTGAACAAATCAGTGTTAAATTCAATTTTAAAACTTTTGTTATTCTCAACTCTATCAATATAAATTTTACAAGCCTTCAAATTATTTTTAACAGGCTTAAAACTGAAGATTCAACATTTTACCCAACTTCAAATTGTTTAATTTAAAATTTTAATTATCAAATAAATAGTAATATTTGAATTCAAGTTAAAAATTAACTTTTAAATATTTAAAATCCATTAAATATTCCAATTTCAAATGCTTAAAAATTCTGGGTCGTCACATTACGCATTTATGATCCATATGTGGAATGGTTCATGATGTCCATCGAGGTAACTGAAGACTATAGGAACTGATCTGACTATTAACAGTAGGCTAGTGAACCCTTGGTTCCTGAAGCATAATGTGTCTTATCAGTCCCATATTCTGGTTTAGGGTTATATGTATGTTGTGAATTGGTATATATTATTCACTATCCAATGAGGTGGCTATACTAGAGTTTGTGTGTCTAAAGTGTATTCAGTCCCCGTTTTATCCATAATCATACTGTTTCATTTCTTTTAGAATAGCCTCTATTTATTAATTGTGGTTTGAATTGTGATTGATCATCTTTATGATTTATATGAAGTTGGATATTTTTGTGGATGATTTAAGGGGCTATCTTACATTATCTATTGATTACTCAATGTACTTTAGGGATGTATATTCTTGAGATTGTATTTTTGGATAGACATTATTTTATTTTGGACAGACATTATATATTATGTAATTTAAGCGATTTTTACTTTGTGTTCTCTGTTTACATACGCTATATCGTGTATTGTTCTATCCTAGAGGCAGACGTGTTTCTTTCATTGTACTAATACTATATACGTATATAGATGTGTTATTTATTAAATATTTTGAACAAGTACCGTCGTTAGTACAGGGGAATATTCACGTGCACTCCATATCGCCTCATTCTCCATATTATCTGACAATATTACTTTGTAACAGTCTTGGATAGTATATTTATAGAGGTGCGGATGTTACGGTAACTTTAGGGATGTCAAGGGGTTTACTTCTGCGTGGAAGGTATTAAATGGTCGTTGAGTTTGCTTCCTCTCTATATAATAAGTCTTAAATAACCTATGACCGTGCTAAATAGGGAAATAAGGTCTACTTCATTTCTAACAAGAGGCAATATGTAACTGAAGTGGGCACTTTCCTTGACTTATATTAGGTAAGTTTAAATGGGTTTTCGAATGTAGGTTCGGTGTGCTATGCCAATACTGTTGATAAACTATTATTTAGAAGTAGGACTACATATAGGCTTGGACTACCAGCAGTCTCGAATGGTTGTTAGAAAAGAATTGGGTTATGCTTTAATGGATTTTACTTTCTGCTAGTGTAGAATCCGTATGGGATACATAAAGACCTTAAATTTTAATAAGTTATTTGTTTGTAAAAGGTGGGCTAATTAACCTTTAGATAAGTATTGGAGAAGTGTTAGTAATATGGCTAATCAAACTATAAAGCCATATATAGGGGTTATTGGCCTTCCTAACTAAGGGCCAGTTGACTAGCATTTACATTAATACGGAGGGTCCGCTTTAAGGTTGAGTTATTAAATGGTCGTAAGGTATGCCTCATTCTTATTCAAGAAGGCAATAAGTGGCGGGGTTTTTTTGTTGGACATTACAATGTTTATATATATACACATACATATACATACGTATATGTATAGTTGTACCTCAGAGTAGGTTGGATATATCATACGCACATATGGAGCTAAATGGAATAGCCGTGAATAATATACATAACACTCAAATAGGAATCAATTTGCATGAAATAATATTGTGGATAAAGTATGTAATTTTTCAATCACCAGAACATTGTTCTGAGCTCCTCCTCATTACAACCCATAGATAAATTTAGAGGGCAATGCTATTAGTACAAGATTAGATTTGGCTGATGGAGAAGTCTTCTAATTCATGCTCGACATTGACAAGGCAACTAGACATCCAAGGAATAATATTGGTTTCAAGGTATTAGCCTTAGTCGATATATATGTTCTATTATATTTTTGTACTCTGCTGTGAGTTTATGCGGATAGCACTCTGATATGCTTATGTTTATTTCAGGTTACCAACACCCATGATTCATACCCTAATGGATTTGGATTTGGATTTACTCGAAATTTGAGCCCATTAATGGGTTGTTACGGTGTCTCACATTGTATAAGTGTAAAAGGCCCAGATTGAAAGAAGAATAATCCCATGGAATGACAAAATAATGAAAGTGGAGTGATATATATTAGTTTGGTTGCATGTAACAATAAGGGATTCCTATTGTTAAAAGATGTTGCCAAACTCTATGTTTTTCCCATGGAAGGATGTACCGAAAATTTCTTGAAATTTCAACTTGGTATCAGATCTAATGGTTACGCCTGGGACAATAGACAATGCGCAAGAAATCTGTATATCGTGATGGTTAGCAGGGTAGGCTTAAGTAGCTGGACTTAAGGTGAAGCTATACCATGGTATGTGGGATCTGGTGAAAGGCATGTGAAAAAAGTCTCGATATAGTGCAAGCATAAAAGTTTACGTAGAGGAAGACGCATGAATGGATGCAAGCCAAGTTAAAGATTTGTTGAGGATCTCATATTATGTGAGGGTAATGGATGCACATTGAAAAAATATATTCTCACGTCATGAAAAATAATGGAGGTAGGATGGTATATATATGAGTTTGGTCGCATGTAACAACTAGAGATTCCTTTTATTAAAATATCTTAAGCATGCTCTATGTTTCCTCCATGGGATGTGCAGATGGATCTAGGAGTTCAATAATTTTACTAAATTTTCATAAATCACGTAGACCCGTAATGTTCCAACTAATATATCCCATGATCAGAGCGATCTACACCGCTCTAACTTCCTACTCCTAATATACTCATTGTATAACTGAACATCATCAAAAATAAAACTTGAACTCCCATTAAAATAAGGCATACCACTAGTAGATAAACTACTCAAAGCTCAATGACTATAAGTATTGCCAAAAAGAATACCTATATTGTGCTAGAACAATCATATGCTATATTAACCACTCTAAGTAGATGAGCATACCAACTCATCGATCTGAATAAACTCAAGCTACAACATGAAACACGATCTTCGCTATGTACTATTGAACCAAATACCACGATCGTCTCATCCTTATTCCCACTATGAATATCATGTATCAAATCCAAAGCTCATAACTCTGTATCACCATATATCAAATCCTTATTCACTTACACCTTATACATGGAGCATTTTATTTCAATCATGTCAGTGCATCCAAATCTTCTCACACACCACTTAAATCCCTTTCAAAACTCATTTCAAACTCTAAACCTTTCTTCCCCTTTATAGTCAGTTGTCATATTCAAACCCTTTTTCTACTACTTCCTTGTGGACATAATCAACAATGCACCATTCCCCATCCATATTCTGTTTAGGTACATGCATTCCTTCACATTTTTTCAAAGCCTCACCATACACAAATTAAATGGCTCACCCATCCCTGTAACTTTCTTGTTCATGTGCTTGATTTCTTTTGTCATGCATTGAATGTATAGAACCAGTGTAACGACCCTACCACTATACCTATATTATTAAAGAATATTATAAATAAAGTTGTCTAATAATACAGAGCATACGACTTGTTAAGGATGACTGTAGCGACCCTAACTCGACCTTCGAAAATCGGCACCGAATACGACACTCGTATTCAAATGCCGCAGATCCAAACGTCGAATCTGGTTCGCCGGAGCTTATAACACATTAAGTATAACAACACAGCGGAAGAAAAAGAATAATACATATCAATATACCACATTGATACAATATCTGATACAATATGATACAAGATAACAGATGACATAATAGATATCATTATACATCAGAGATATGATACAAGATAACAGCATCGGAAAAGAAAAGATAACACAGCAGCGGAACAAAAATCTCTAATAGTCTTCAAGAAAGAACTCCATCTTCAAAACACCAATCCAGAAATAGCTCGAACTCCCAATAATGATGCACAAAGATAAGCAAGCACAGTCGTGATCCAAAGACTGAACTAGCTCCAGATAATCTACTAAACCTGACTATCTGAAAAACCCAACTCTAGACTGTCCGTGTGGGAAAATAGTGGGCACCCAGAGTTTAGGAAAGGAACAATAAACTCCAGGTCAGTCGTGGGACTGGTATGAGCAAACAAAAACAGTTGGTCTTTAAAACAGACAACAAGATAATATAAAATAAATCCGCAATGCTTTTTTGGAAAATGAAACTACCATAAGGCCTCCCGCCACACACACAATGCAAACGCAGAATTGGAGGAGATTTCTCCTTATGATAGTCAAATATGCTTGATACGAGAAAATTTCTTTGATATTATTATTAGTGCATAGTGTAGAAAACCATGTCGAAAGTACAATATAAATCCTAACCAGCATAGACATTCCGAACTATGCCTATAATAACTACCATCTAAACAGTGGTGACCACCATAAGTAAATGGCAGGTAATACAACTAAAACCGTACAAGGCACGTATTGGATGAATGGATTTCCAACAAATTGTCAGGCTAAGGAACTTCCTACTGCCACATGGGATCGCCTCTGGCGGGACGTCCCGAGAACTAACGTTACGGTTAGATCTCTGCCAACACAAGGCTGGGTTACCTCTGTAACTAGGTAACTACTACACGAATATGCCATCCTCCGGTCCTTTGGGACCTTTATCCGAGGCGCCTCAAAGCAACAACCACACAGTAAATGAGATTGGAGCAACCACATGAGTAAGTATCTGGGCTCCATACCATGATACCACCCTTTACCAGAAGGGAATGACACACCCTAAAGGGCGCGATCCTCATAACCTTGCCGCATCTTTCCTATTTCGACCATTTCCGGAGTGTGAGGTCCTGATGCAGTCTCGTCCACAAAGCTACGCTTTATACAAAAGCCATGCTTTGATCACAAATGATCAACAAATGATCATCATCACACAGCAGCACTCGGCATGTCACATTACCAAATTCGGAATATATCACTGATAAATATCAACTACATAACCTCTGAGCTCGTACGTCTCAAAGAAGGGTGTTAAGCTAAGAGAATAAATTCTCCGCCACCAAGCAGAAATGTATTTGATAGAAATCAGTTAACATCTCAAAGTGTAATGTCGGACATACAACCATACAAGTCTGTTCCGGGTTCGAACAGAACCGCAGGCACTTCCGAAGAATCCCTTGCAAATCCGGGTATCCACAATCCCGATCGGACTTCCCGTCACTTAGGGAAACTCTATACCGGAGCAACTCAGTGCAGAGTCAATCGATAGGTTATCCTATCGTTCTCACAAATACCCGGTCTTCACCACCGGTCTTCAAATGCCATCCATAACGTCGAATCACTATTCGGAATGGGTTATATGACACAAGGTCCTCTCCCGGCTAAACCGAATAATGAGCGCCATATTTAAAAACATATGGATATGGGATTTCAGTTAAGTCACAACTTATAAATCCCGAAACCTTTCTTTTAAATGGTTAAACAAATTACCATTCTAAATCTTTGAACAAAAAGATTTATTCCACAAAGTTCACTCAGTTTCACAAAGATCGATTTTTAGATTTCCAAAACAATTTCCATTTCAATTTGGATTAACTCAATTAAATCTTTAAATTAAAGACTTAATTTTTAGCTTTCAAACCGTTCCCAAAGATTTATTCATAACTAGGAAAAACTATTTTCCATTTTATACTTGAAATCCTTTTAACACAAATTGGACGTTTACTTCTTATGTGAAAGCTTTTATTATTTGAAAACGACAGTTTTCGTTTCAGAAAAAAATCCAATTATATCCATACAAGTTAAAACCTTGGGTTAAATTTAAAGTCCCAAAATGACACTTTTAAAAATGGTTTAGAAACCCATATAAACCCAATTATATGTTGAATACCCTTTTTAAACCTTAGTCCCAAATCATAGAACTCAATTTCAAATACTGAATTCAAATTTAAATCAAATTATTTAAGTTTCAAACTCAATCGAGTTATTCAAAATAACTTTTATTTTTGAAAAATTCATCTTCAAAAGTCCAATTCTAATTCCAAAACTATTTTGGATTCAAAAATTCAATTTTAAAACAATTCCAAAGATCTGTGACTTAACCCATTTCCACGTGCAATCCATATTTGTGTGTGTATAGTGTGGTCCAGGGGTTCAACACAATAGTGCACAACATCAATCATCACAGATTCAATCATATCGATAAGCGGTATAACCCATAACGCTTATCTATATTCACAAATTCATAGATAAAGTAGATTATCAATCACAAATATTCACTAATATGATTCGATGTGGGTTTCGGATAACCAACTGGAATCCGACTCCCTGTCGCATCGAAATTTAAATGTCGTTCAACGGCCAAGGGGTGCTTACACAGAAACATATCACAGAAATCAAAGATCAATGCACAACAACTCACATCACAAAATATCACGAAGCATCACATATGGGGAATATCAACCATCCAAACATCCAATAGAATCCAAACATCCATAAGTAAAAATAAATTAAATTATCTGATCTAAATTAAATCAGATTAATCACTTATGAATTTTTTTTTCTTGGTTAATTAATATTAATTAATTACAAATAAATGTGATTAATTACTCCTTAATCCTTTATTAATTAAATTTTAATTCATAATTAATCTTTTGATTAATTATTCTTAATTAATTACTAATTAACCTTAAATCGTTAAATAATTATCCTTTAATGTATTATCCTTAATTAATTACATTGGTTAATTAACCATTGATTATTTACCATCTAATTAATTACAATAAGAAATTATCCCTAATAAATTTCATTAATTAATTAACCTTTAAATAGATTTTTCTTAAATTAACCACCTTAATTAATTAATCACATAAATCAGTTACTCCTAAATTATAAATTAATTAACCTTTTAATCATTAATTAATTACCTAAATCATATAATCAATTAACCTGAATCAATCTATAAGTAAATCTTTGATAAATCTTTAATTAAACATCTAATTAAGTAATTTTATTTGAGTAATTAATCTTTAATTACTTTTATTAATAAGACACCAAATATTTAAGATAAATTATTTATCTCGACTATCACTTAATTACATCAAATTAAGTTTGAAGGGACTTGGGGTAATTTAAAATAATTAACTTAATATGATTATTGAAAACTAAACAAGTTTTAAAATTATTTAAATTTAGATTTGGAGTTTGTTTTGAAAATTTTGTTAATATTTTCTTTTGGAAGTTAAATTTATATAACTAATTGAGTAATTAATTTTAAGAAATTAATTTCCTCTAACAATAATTTAACTTGACTTCAAAAGTTAATTAACCATTATAACGTTCTTTATATTAGTTAACTAACCTTTGACATAATTGAGTTTATTTGAAATAATTTTTAACAATAAAAATCTATATATAGTTTTAAATCATTGTACAACTTTTGACCAATACAACTTGGATAACCTTTATTATTTGCAAAAGGATTGTCTGCTTGATTTGTTTAATTTTTTAAAAACAACAACTGTTTTATACAAGGTTCCCAGACCCGAGACCCATTCACGTTACCCCCGTACCCAACTTCGAGTTTCATTAGAAACTTATCCGAGAAAGTTTCCCCCCTCCTGCTTCTTTTTCTTCTTCTTTTTTTTTGTTATATCTCAAACTTTTACATCAGTTAGCCCCTCGCCGATTACTTCGAGTTACGCGTTCAAATTCTCGAGACCACCCCGAGACATTACTTCTTCTTCTCCGATCTAAACTTCCCATCATCAATGATACACGGTGCACGTGCACCGAAGTTCAACGACGTTTTGGCCAACACCACCCCACTCCACAAATCCCAGATCGACCACGCAATCGTTTAGAACCCACAAACCGACATGTTCGTGAGCCAATCAATTTCGAACATCCTGAACCAAACTGCAACATACGATCATCAGAAAAAAAACACCTCATCTGATCGCCTCACGCCACCAACAACATCGCCATTCCACCCAGGGTTTCGTCTTCTACCAACCCCAAGTCTCCCCCAGGTCCGATCGAACACGAAGCTTCCTCGTCCATGAACTAAATTCAAACCTGACAGTAGCTAAAAACTCCCCTTAAACCCTACTTTAGATTTGTATATCCCCTACGATCAGTTGGAATTTTTATAAACATTTTCCCCTTTCTCCCCATCAATCAGACCACCTCTAGTCCAAAAATCAAACAATTCCACCATGCCGTTAGTCGAAATTTGATCATTTTGTGTTTTCGGTTCAAACCCAAAATTCCACTTCATCTCATAACTTAAAATCATAATTTTATTATTAAAATTCAACATTTGCAAACACCAATCAGATTCTGGAATCAAAACATAAATTTATGTTGTTTGAATTTCTGACTAAAATTGATTTTACTGTAATAATTATATCTGCTTAACATTATTACTTGAGTTTTTTCTTCTTTAAAATGAATTCTGGGTAATGCTCTACATATTTTATTTAGAGATCAAATCCTATAAAGGATTGGAAGAAGAGAATTTAAGTTTTTAAATTTGTGTAAAGCCTGATTTTTTTAACAGAGTTTTACAGGTATATATATTCCTGTACTCAAACATGCATGCCTATCTTTACATACAATACGTTTTCATCTGACAAAAAAACACTCCCAAAACATCATCATCACAAGCATATAAATCAAGAAGATCAGGCTTAGAATATTGTTGTTGTAAATTGCAATGTAAATTAAATGAGAGGAAGTGAGGGAAATGTAAAAATAAAACAGGTACATGAATAACCTAAGACGAGCACCAGGGTAACAAGAGGATAGCAGAGAGAAGAGCGTAGCATATGATCTAGTCGATGAACCCCAATTCAGCATTGGGAGGTATAACCCCATTTCTTAGCTATAATATCGTTCATGCCAGTGATGCTCTTGAAATGTTTAGATTTTACCATTCTGATTTGCATTGTCTGAAATTTTTTTGAGCATAACTGTGTCGTATCAGTGGATCTGTTTTGAAAAATTCTGTCGTTTCTTTCCTTCCAAATGTGCCAAATAGTTGTAGAAAGAGATAATTGAAACAAATCTGAGTTAAGATTTTTTGTTCTAGAGATGGAAACAAATTTCTGTAAGTCTTCCACTAGAATAAAGGAGAACATATCTTTCGGCGAGTTAAAATTTTTTTTACAGCTCCAATACCAAACTTTTTATGTAAAATTACATTGAAAAAATAGATGATCTATATTTTCAATGTGATTATTACAAAAAATACATAAGGGATCCACATATATATGTTTCTGAGTTAATCTCTCTTTGGTTAATAGATAGTCGTTAATGGCTTTAAAGAGGCATACCGCCATTTTTGGAGCGTGGATTTTATTCCAGACTAATGACGACCAGTTTTTTATTTCGTAACTAGTTCTGACCGAGTTCCAAACTTTTTTAAACTGGTATTGACCGTCTTTAGAACATTTCCATGACCAGTAGTCACGCTCTCTGTCCCTGTGAATCTTGACACCTTCGATTTCCTCATGAAATTGAAATAAAAAACTAAAAGTATCCCACTTCCACTCGCCATTTTTAACAATCCTATTAAGGGACAAATTTTCCGTACCCGTTCTAAAAGCTGTGTCTCTGCCAATACGATCCATAATAGAGCTTCCATTTAACCATGGGTCATACCAGAGAGACGTAGTTTTACCGTCAATGATATTAAGAGAGAGGCATTTCAAAGCTTCTTGCCTGTTCTTCAAAATGTTTTTCCACACTCTAGAGTCATCTGTACTCAGATTAATTTCCCAAAAGCTTTTTTTTCCAATGTACTTGCTTTGCATGAAATCCGCCCAAATTCCTTCTACGTTGATGATTTTCCATATCAATTTAATGTATAACGCTCGATTCATCTCTTCTAAGTTTCTCAGACCTATTCCTCCTTCTTCTTTTTGCTTGCACAAGATTTCCCAAGGGATTTTACTACTACGAATTTTTCAAAGAAAATAAAGAATTAAATGCTTTATTTTGAGTATCGTAGTTTTTGGGAGACAGAAACATTGCATCCAGAACTGAATGATGGGGTAAATGGTAGACTTGATGAGTTCAAGTCTCCCAGCTAAGCTAAGCATTCTAGTTTCCCATCCTGTAAACCTTATCTTGATCTTCTCTATTAGAGGAGAACAATCCTTACCTCTCAGATTAATGCTAGACAGGGGTATGCCCAAATATCTTATTGGGAGATCCATTTACTGAATATTTAGAATATTACTAATATCAGTGCAGTTGACTACCCCTTTACCAAAGAAAACATTAGATTTCTCACAACTTAGTTCCAATCCAGTATCTCTCTTCATAATTTGAAAAACATCACGAATGGCAGTTGCATTTTGAACGCTAGCTTTAGTAAAAACAATAATATCATCAGCGTAAATGAGGTGAGTTAACTTATTGTCAAAGTCTTTGATAAGGGACAAAAAGCCTTTCCTAACTTTACCGTCCATCAGTAGCGTAAAATATTCCATAACCAATGTAAATAAAATAGGGGAAAGAGGGTCGCCTTTTCTGAGGCCATTTGTACTTTTGAAATAACCATGTGATTCCCCGTTTGCAACTATGGAAAATACAGGAGTGGTTATTATATTTTCAATAATCTTTACCCATTTGTCTGGGAAGCCCAGACTTATTAACATGTGTATAATGAAAGCCCGATTTACCGAGTCATAAGCTTTCTTCAAATCTACTTTAATACACATGTATTTATTATCCTTTCTTCCAAGACCCCTAATAATTTCATGGGCAAACAAAATGCCGTCCCATATGGATCTATTTTTTATAAAAGCCGTCTGATTAGGGGACACCAACTTATCCAAAAAAGGGGCCAGCCTATTGCACAGAATCTTAGTAAAAACCTTATATAAAGTGTTACAGCAAGCAATGGGTCTATAATCTTGAATTCTGGTAGAGTGAGCCTTTTTAGGAATCAAGTGCAATAATGTATGGTTCCACTCTTTTATTATTAATCCCTTTTGAAAAATATCATTCAAAGCTTTGAAAATTAAGTCTTTCGAAAGGTTCCAATGAATTTTAAAAAATTTTGAGTTGAAACCGTCTGGGCCTGGTGAGGTAGTATCTTTAATATCCCATAGAGAAAATTTTATTTCTTCCAAGGATATGGCATCATTCAAGAAGTTCGATCCATATTCAGAGATTATCGATTTGCAAATAACTTCTGGGAATTGGTCACATAAGGGAAGGTTAAATGCTTGTTTATAAAAATCAATGGCTGATTCACCAAAATGATCCTTCGACACCTCCTTGTCATCACGATAATGTTAGTGAAGCACTTGGAGCTTCTTCTGCTAGACATTTTGGCATAAAAGAACGCAGAAGCCTCATCTCCCATCGTCAACCAATCACATTTAGCCTTTTGTTTGGTGTCTAGAAATTCTTTCCTTAGTGCCATTTCCAGTTTAATCTTGGCATTATGAAATTCCGTAACTACATTGTGATCCTTTGATTTTTCCAGTAATTTCTGAAGTTTTGAACAAATCTCCCTCTGGGCATTAACCTCTTGTTTGGTATTTCGTATATTAGCGCTCCAAGTCTTAAGCTCTCTCTTAATGTTCTTGAGAATATATATGATTTGAAACAGGGGGCGATCATCCTGACTAGGAATCCATAATTTCTCAACCAGAGGGAAATATTTATCACAAAGAGGCTAGTGATTCATAAACCTGAAAGGTCTATTTTTGACTCTAGGCTTAAGATAAAGAGAGACAAGAATAGCATTGTGATCGCTCACTGATGGAGGCAAGTATTCTGCCGTTAAATCTTGATATAAGTTGATCCAATCTAGGTTAGCGAAAACCCTGTCTATTTTAGAAAATATGTTTCTACTGGGACCAGACCACCAAGAAAATTCGAAACCTTTAATGTCAATCTCTTTTAAGCCTGTGTCATTGGACATAACATCTAGCTCAAATAAGCTTCCAAATGGCACTGGGTTACCTCCCTTTCTTTCTGAAGGACTTCGAATACAGTTGAAGTCTCCTAACACCAACCATGGTCTGTAAATATCAATCACATCTTCCTGTAAATTCGACCAAAGTCTTTTCCTGAGAGTAACAAAATTCTGAGCGTAGACAAAAGTTATATTACACTTGACTTTCAGTTTGTTGATCAATTCTATAGTGATGTGTTGGTCGCTCATGCTAATATAATTGAATTCCTAAGACTTTCCGTCAATGAGGACGAATATTCTACATTTATAATAGCAAGAAACATTGCTTATTACTTTCCATCCGTCCTCTAAACCTTTTTCCAAACCTGTTATTTCCGAAAATAACAGCTTATTTTCCAGAACACCAAAACAACTTATTTTATACTTATCAATGAGTCTTCTTATTTCTTTCATTCTCTTGGGGTTATGAAACCCTCTCACGTTCCAACATGCAAACGACATTAAGAAGACTTATTATTTCGAGTCCTCTGCAACCTACTACTAGAGGACTCCCCTTTATCTTCTGAGGGGATGCCTAGCATCTGGACCCATTTGGGATTCTTACGAACAAGCTTTTCCCTCTGAATGTTATTGAATTCTATATCCTGGGACTTGGGAATATCTTGCTCCTCCTGGGCTTGATCGACTATATCATATGTATTCTGTTCCTCTACTGCTACTGCTGTTCCTGTGTCGTAACTCTAGTTTTCTTGTACCTGCAAATCAGTACATGGTTCAGTACCTCTCCTAAAATTAACATTATTAATGTTACAATCTTCAATACAAATATCATTAGAAAGTAAAGTATTATAAATTGGATAAAAAGCCGATGCTGTTGAAAGGAGTTTGAGAATTTTGTTGGGAGTAGTGGTGGACTTCAGAGGTGATGAGCTCAATTCTTTGTCTCCAGGGGTAGGCGATCTCTCAGGGATGGTCGACTCTCTATTTCCCTGATTAGAGAGGTCTTCTGTCTCCGATAGGTTAGAAGCTAAGTGATTTCTCTCCTGTGTCCCGTCCTTAGGGGAGCAGATTGCATTCTCTTGAACTCCACTAGAAGCCTCCCCCTCTTTAATACTATTATTTCCAGCTGATAAATGTTCTTCATTCATTGTCTCAGGGTCTGGTAATGCAGATGAGTTTCCATGAATCACCTGATTGCCCGTAACATGAATAATGTCAGTACCACCTTCCTCCCCTACTATTTCCACACAGCCATCGTTAGTTGGATGTGTAGGGTCTTCTTTCTCAGAGTCAACTACTTGGGTCTGTTTAGGAACCCATGTCTTAGTCATTGGGCATTCATCAGATACATGCCCAAAACACACGCACTTGTCACATATTGGGGGGGGGGGGTTTCGTACTCCACTGTCTGAAAGAAACTCCTTCCTTTTTCGTCCATGCCTTCAATGGAATTAGGCATTCCGTAGGAAGCATTGACCTCTATCAGGACTCTAGCGTATGCTAACCTAGATTTGGTTTTCATGGCCTCGTCCATCTTAATAGGGATTCCAATAGTGCTTGTTAATGCACTGATAGCCTTATTGCCCCACAATTTAAAACTTAAACCAGGCAGTCTAACCCACATAGGTAAAGATGTAAGTAAATCCCTATCTGTGTTCATGTCTGGAGACAAACGCTTCATGATAATCAGGTTCCGGTCCATAAACCATGGTCCTGATTTCAAAATCTTATTACAATCCTCCTCAGAGCTAAATCTCACCACAAAGAATCCGTTGTTCCTTGATTGAACAGAAAATGGCTTCTGTGTTGACCATACTCTGTTGGCATAACCTTCAAAAGTTTTAAGCCATGGTTTATAACCAACTACGTACAGTAATATACATAGTTCCCATCCACCCTCCGCTTCCTGGATCGCTTCAGATGAGAGGGAACCTATCCTTTTACCATCTGCAATTCTGGGCT
Organism: Allium cepa; assembly: GCA_030765085.1. Lineage (NCBI taxonomy): Eukaryota > Viridiplantae > Streptophyta > Magnoliopsida > Asparagales > Amaryllidaceae > Allium > Allium cepa. The sequence goes on from CM060935.1 coordinate 70,801,547, forward strand.
CAATATATTCAAGATCTAGTTTTCCTAGGTCTCCTACCGCTCCTATTTTAACTGCCTCACTGTAAGAGAATTTTTTTGCATTTTCAGATACCGTGAATTTGATTTTTGAGTTATTTCCTGATTGATTGACGATCTGCTTTGATGATTTCGAAAATCTGGTTGCTGTTCGTCCCTCATTAGCTTCCTGAATACTTTTACCCTTACCGCGATCTAGCTTATTAGATCTGGGACCTCCCAGATTAAGCCTAGCATCAGGTCCTAAAGGAACTGGAGCCTTGCTCCTTTTCCTTTTCACCTCCTCCCATCCTTCTTCATCCCGTAATGTACCCATGAAGCAATGGCGTCTAAGTTTTGAGGAGAAAGGATTGAAGACAAACAGAGGAGACAAGAAGCGAAATCAGAAGAAAATTGTAGAGAAATGAAGAAAAAATGAGAAAGGGGTGAAACCCTAATCTCCAGATCTGGCCGCCATTCCCGTTTTGAGGAGAAAGGATTGAAGTATATTATTAACCTAGAATTAGATTTTTTTTTTTTAAATAGCTTTTGTAAATTTTATTTATATCAATTCTATAATATTACTTTCAAGCCAAAAAATATATTTTTAAGCTCAGTCCATTATATTCTTTGAATCAAAACTGGTATATCTTTTAAATAAATAATTTATCTATATATATACTATATTATTTTAAACTTTTATTTCTTATTCTAAATTTTGCATTCATACATTATTTTAAAATTTTTAAACTCAAAAGAAGTTGGAATTTATTAATATATGTAGTTTATTACTTATTTTATTTTATTTGAGGTTTTTTTTTCCAATTATATTATTCAAATTAAATTCCAAAAGTTTAAATATGTTATTAATTTAAATTGATAAATTTTAGGATGTTACTTTTTTTTTTATAAGATTTTAAATATACAAATTTCAAATCCATAGTTAATTTTAAAAATCAATGTCCAAATAAACAAATATCCTATTTTAATTTGAAAAATTCAAATTAATCTACAATTTTATTCCAAAATTCATTTTAATTATCAATTTAAATTTAATTAAAAATCGGGATCGTTACAGATTCCCCCCCTTAAAAAAAATTTCGTCCTCAAAATTTGCAAGGAAGACGATAAAGAAAAGATGAAAGATAGAGAAATATCTTTCCAAATTAAACTGGATATCAATTCTGCATTTGGCTTACCAAATCAGAATATCGACAATATGAGAACAAACTCCTACAATATTACACAAAATATTTGGGTCCACCGGTCTACGAATATGCAAGGGCATTGATTAGTTCGAAGGGATAACTAATCGTTCGTAGAATATATCGGATCCCAGAGAATAGATAGATGGGCTTAATTTTCAACAATTCCCAAATGTTAGATATGGATAACGAATTCGGGTCGGAATACCCCAAAGTATATGGACTTTGATATACATACTAAATTACAATTTTAAATTTGGTTTTATCCGATATCGTTTTATTTATACAATTCAAATTTAGCCTTACATTCCATTAACCAATTTAACTCAATTTAAAATTTTCAATTTATTTAATTCAAATCTTCAAATTCATTAGAGTTTAGAACGAAAAGTTGATAAGAAACAGATGAAGATACGAAGTAAGAATTTTCTACAACGATTCGTAGGGCCACCATCGCACCGAAACTTCTTTCTGGAGTTGTCACCAAGATATCGAAAGAATTTTGGGAACCGAATCAAAGGAGATTGATAGAGAAAGTTATTTCCACTGTTGTAGGGTATTGACCATTTGTAGTGGTATTTCCCTGTCCCCTATCTCGTCCTCTTCTCGCACTCATACTTACTATCAGTGGATAGTAAGAGAATTTACTGAGGCATTCGAACGGATATCTTAAGGATATACTCATTCTATGGTATACTTCACCCTATCTCTAATGAGTTACTTAATGTGTTATACTCCTGAGCTAAAGTTTAACCCTCAGCTCTGATACCAAATGTAGCGACCCTGACTCGACCTTCGAAAATCGGCACCGAATACGACACTCGTATTCAAATGCCGCAGATCCAAACGTCGAATCTGGTTCGCCGGAGCTTATAACACATTAAGTATAACAACACAACGGAAGAAAAAGAATAATACATATCAATATACCACATTGATACAATATCTGATACAATATGATACAAGATAACAGATGACATAATAGATATCATTATACATCAGAGATATGATACAAGATAACAGCATCGGAAAAGAAAAGATAACATAGCAGCGGAACAAAAATCTCTAATAGTCTTCAAGAAAGAACTCCATCTTCAAAACACCAATCCAGAAATAGCTCGAACTCCCAATAATGATGCATAAAGATAAGCAAGCACAGTCGTGATCCAAAGACTGAACTAGCTCCAGATAATCTACTAAACCTGACTATCTGAAAAACCCAACTCTAGACTCCCCGTGTGGGAAAATAGTAGGCACCCAGAGTTTAGAAAAGGAACAATAAACTCCAGGTCAGTCGTGGGACTGGTATGAGCAAACAAAAACAGTTGGTCTTTAAAACAGACAACAATATAATTTAAAATAAATCCGCAATGCTTTTTTGGAAAATGAAACTACCATAAGGCCTCCCGCCACACACACAATGCAAACGCAGAATTGGAGGAGATTTCTCCTTATGATAGTCAAATATGCTTGATACGAGAAAATTTCTTTGATATTATTATTAGTGCATAGTGTAGAAAACCATGTCGAAAGTACAATATAAATCCTAGCCAGCATAGACATTCCGAACTATGTCTACTATAGCTACCATCTAAACAGTGGTGACCACCATAAGTAAATGGCAGGTAATACAACTAAAACCGTACAAGGCACGTATTGGATGAATGGATTTCCAACAAATGGTCAGGCTAAGGAACTTCCTACTGCCACATGGGATCGCCTCTGGCGGGACGTCCCGAGAACTAACGTTACGGTTAGATCTCTGCCAACACAAGGCTGGGTTACCTCTGTAACTAGGTAACTACTACACGAATATGCCATCCTCCGGTCCTTTGGGACCTTTATCCGAGGCGCCTCAAAGCAACAACCACACAGTAAATGAGATTGGAGCAACCACATGAGTAAGTATCTGGGCTCCATACCATGATACCACCCTTTACCAGAAGGGAATGACACACCCTAAAGGGCGCGATCCTCATAACCTTGCCGCATCTTTCCTATTTCGACCATTTCCGGAGTGTGAGGTCCTGATGCAGTCTCGTCCACAAAGCTACGCTTTATACAAAAGCCATGCTTTGATCACAAATGATCAACAAATGATCATCATCACACAGCAGCACTCGGCATGTCACATTACCAAATTCGGAATATATCACTGATAAATATCAACTACATAACCTCTGAGCTCGTACGTCTCAAAGAAGGGTGTTAAGCTAAGAGAATAAATTCTCCGCCACCAAGCAGAAATGTATTTGATAGAAATCAGTTAACATCTCAAAGTGTAATGTCGGACATACAACCATACAAGTCTGTTCCGGGTTCGAACAGAACCGCAGGCACTTCCGAAGAATCCCTTGCAAATCCGGGTATCCACAATCCCGATCGGACTTCCCGTCACTTAGGGAAACTCTATACCGGAGCAACTCAGTGCAGAGTCAATCGATAGGTTATCCTATCGTTCTCACAAATACCCGGTCTTCACCACCGGTCTTCAAATGCCATCCATAACGTCGAATCACTATTCGGAATGGGTTATATGACACAAGGTCCTCTCCCGGCTAAACCGAATAATGAGCGCCATATTTAAAAACATATGGATATGGGATTTCAGTTAAGTCACAACTTATAAATCCCGAAACCTTTCTTTTAAATGGTTAAACAAATTACCATTCTAAATCTTTGAACAAAAAGATTTATTCCACAAAGTTCACTCAGTTTCACAAAGATCGATTTTTAGATTTCCAAAACAATTTCCATTTCAATTTGGATTAACTCAATTAAATCTTTAAATTAAAGACTTAATTTTTAGCTTTCAAACCGTTCCCAAAGATTTATTCATAACTAGGAAAAACTATTTTCCATTTTATACTTGAAATCCTTTTAACACAAATTGGACGTTTACTTCTTATGTGAAAGCTTTTATTATTTGAAAACGACAGTTTTCGTTTCAGAAAAAAATCCAATTATATCCATACAAGTTAAAACCTTGGGTTAAATTTAAAGTCCCAAAATGACACTTTTAAAAATGGTTTAGAAACCCATATAAACCCAATTATATGTTGAATACCCTTTTTAAACCTTAGTCCCAAATCATAGAACTCAATTTCAAATACTGAATTCAAATTTAAATCAAATTATTTAAGTTTCAAACTCAATCGAGTTATTCAAAATAACTTTTATTTTTGAAAAATTCATCTTCAAAAGTCCAATTCTAATTCCAAAACTATTTTGGATTCAAAAATTCAATTTTAAAACAATTCCAAAGATCTGTGACTTAACCCATTTCCACGTGCAATCCATATTTGTGTGTGTATAGTGTGGTCCAGGGGTTCAACACAATAGTGCACAACATCAATCATCACAGATTCAATCATATCGATAAGCGGTATAACCCATAACGCTTATCTATATTCACAAATTCATAGATAAAGTAGATTATCAATCACAAATATTCACTAATATGATTCGATGTGGGTTTCGGATAACCAACTGGAATCCGACTCCCTGTCGCATCGAAATTTAAATGTCGTTCAACGGCCAAGGGGTGCTTACACAGAAACATATCACAGAAATCAAAGATCAATGCACAACAACTCACATCACAAAATATCACGAAGCATCACATATGGGGAATATCAACCATCCAAACATCCAATAGAATCCAAACATCCATAAGTAAAAATAAATTAAATTATCTGATCTAAATTAAATCAGATTAATCACTTATGAATTTTTTTTTCTTGGTTAATTAATATTAATTAATTACAAATAAATGTGATTAATTACTCCTTAATCCTTTATTAATTAAATTTTAATTCATAATTAATCTTTTGATTAATTATTCTTAATTAATTACTAATTAACCTTAAATCGTTAAATAATTATCCTTTAATGTATTATCCTTAATTAATTACATTGGTTAATTAACCATTGATTATTTACCATCTAATTAATTACAATAAGAAATTATCCCTAATAAATTTCATTAATTAATTAACCTTTAAATAGATTTTTCTTAAATTAACCACCTTAATTAATTAATCACATAAATCAGTTACTCCTAAATTATAAATTAATTAACCTTTTAATCATTAATTAATTACCTAAATCATATAATCAATTAACCTGAATCAATCTATAAGTAAATCTTTGATAAATCTTTAATTAAACCTCTAATTAAGTAATTTTATTTGAGTAATTAATCTTTAATTACTTTTATTAATAAGACACCAAATATTTAAGATAAATTATTTATCTCGACTATCACTTAATTACATCAAATTAAGTTTGAAGGGACTTGGGGTAATTTAAAATAATTAACTTAATATGATTATTGAAAACTAAACAAGTTTTAAAATTATTTAAATTTAGATTTGGAGTTTGTTTTGAAAATTTTGTTAATATTTTCTTTTGGAAGTTAAATTTATATAACTAATTGAGTAATTAATTTTAAGAAATTAATTTCCTCTAACAATAATTTAACTTGACTTCAAAAGTTAATTAACCATTATAACGTTCTTTATATTAGTTAACTAACCTTTGACATAATTGAGTTTATTTGAAATAATTTTTAACAATAAAAATCTATATATAGTTTTAAATCATTGTACAACTTTTGACCAATACAACTTGGATAACCTTTATTATTTGCAAAAGGATTGTCTGCTTGATTTGTTTAATTTTTTAAAAACAACAACTGTTTTATACAAGGTTCCCAGACCCGAGACCCATTCACGTTACCCCCGTACCCAACTTCGAGTTTCATTAGAAACTTATCCGAGAAAGTTTCCCCCCTCCTGCTTCTTTTTCTTCTTCTTTTTTTTTGTTATATCTCAAACTTTTACATCAGTTAGCCCCTCGCCGATTACTTCGAGTTACGCGTTCAAATTCTCGAGACCACCCCGAGACATTACTTCTTCTTCTCCGATCTAAACTTCCCATCATCAATGATACACGGTGCACGTGCACCGAAGTTCAACGACGTTTTGGCCAACACCACCCCACTCCACAAATCCCAGATCGACCACGCAATCGTTTAGAACCCACAAACCGACATGTTCGTGAGCCAATCAATTTCGAACATCCTGAACCAAACTGCAACATACGATCATCAGAAAAAAAACACCTCATCTGATCGCCTCACGCCACCAACAACATCGCCATTCCACCCAGGGTTTCGTCTTCTACCAACCCCAAGTCTCCCCCAGGTCCGATCGAACACGAAGCTTCCTCGTCCATGAACTAAATTCAAACCTGACAGTAGCTAAAAACTCCCCTTAAACCCTACTTTAGATTTGTATATCCCCTACGATCAGTTGGAATTTTTATAAACATTTTCCCCTTTCTCCCCATCAATCAGACCACCTCTAGTCCAAAAATCAAACAATTCCACCATGCCGTTAGTCGAAATTTGATCATTTTGTGTTTTCGGTTCAAACCCAAAATTCCACTTCATCTCATAACTTAAAATCATAATTTTATTATTAAAATTCAACATTTGCAAACACCAATCAGATTCTGGAATCAAAACATAAATTTATGTTGTTTGAATTTCTGACTAAAATTGATTTTACTGTAATAATTATATCTGCTTAACATTATTACTTGAGTTTTTTCTTCTTTAAAATGAATTCTGGGTAATGCTCTACATATTTTATTTAGAGATCAAATCCTATAAAGGATTGGAAGAAGAGAATTTAAGTTTTTAAATTTGTGTAAAGCCTGATTTTTTTAACAGAGTTTTACAGGTATATATATTCCTGTACTCAAACATGCATGCCTATCTTTACATACAATACGTTTTCATCTGACAAAAAAACACTCCCAAAACATCATCATCACAAGCATATAAATCAAGAAGATCAGGCTTAGAAAAGAAATAAGGTTTGCTCACCTCAGTCATGAAGAACAGAGAACTCTACTGCTGTTGAATTTTTTTTTTCCTTTTCATTCCTGTAGCTGTTTGAATTTTGAGCTGCAAGCCTCTGTTTGTTGTTGATTCAAGATTTTTTTGATAATCTGTTTGACTCCAGGTTGCAACTGACCTTGAATTGATTTTTAGATGAATTACTTGCTTAAATCTTTCAACAACAAAAATTCTAACTCAAAATTTCTGAAAGTATTTACTTACAGTTTTGTTTATTTTTTTTTCTTTTTGAAACAGAGGAAAACCCTGGATTGCAAACTTGAAAACTTGATTACTGATCTGCTACTTGTTGATCTATGCTTGAACTTTGAATTGAAACTTGTTGAAGCTATTGGAATTGTATCTTGATTGTTGTTTTGAAATCTTAAACCTGAATGCTTTGATCCAGGTTGAAGATTGTTAATTACTTCAGACTTTTGATTTGCATTGTTTCTGGAATTTCCAGTTTGAAAATACTCTCAGGCCTGGAGCATTGACATTGATATTGCCTGATTATAGGCATTTGCATGCTTCAGGTTGAAGTTGCTTTGCTTGATTCCAGACTTTGATTTGATCTCTGATTTGAATTTTTATTTTACTTTAGCTTGATCAGGTTTTAGATTTTTGAATAGAGGCAGTTTGTTTGAGATCTTTGGTTTTCAGACATGAACATGAAGATGAGAGAAAATGTTGATAGAATAATATGATGAGCATTTGGAAAACAACCTGGTTATAATTTCTTTTTTTTTATGGTGTTGAGACTGTGATATCAAATCTTTTTTTTTGTTACTGTATACTTTTCAGATCTGCTGAAAGGCTATTATAATTGCACATGGGGAAGTGAAGAGTCCTTTGCATTTTTTTTTAATTATAAGGAAATGAAGTTTTTATGCCATTTGTTAAAAGATATCATAATCTCTAGATTTTGTTAACTCCTACACTCCATCTCTTTTATGTAAATGTTTACATTTAAGTTTTTTTTTTAAGACAAAAGAATATTTATGTTTGTTCACATTTGTAATTTTCATATTTTAACATTCGTAAACATTTTTACATTAAATTTTTGAATATACAAACTATTTTTGTTTCAAAAGAAGGTGCATTTTGAATCTTTTTATCAGACCAAATAAGTTAGTAGATAGTATGTATATATATTTGAATTAGATTTTTTTTTAAATAGCTTTTGTAAATTTTATTTATATCAATTCTATAATATTACTTTCAAGCCAAAAAATATATTTTTAAGCTCAGTTCATTATATTCTTTGAATCAAAACTAGTATATCTTTTAAATAAATAATCTATCTATATATATACTATATTATTTTAAACTTTTATTTCTTATTCTAAATTTTGCATTCATACATTATTTTAAAAAATTTAAACTCAAAAGAAATTGGAATTTATTAATATATGTAGTTTATTACTTATTTTATTTTATTTGAGGTTTTTTTTTCCAATTATATTATTCAAATTAAATTCCAAAAGTTTAAATATGTTATTAATTTAAATTGATAAATTTTAGGATGTTACTTATTTTTTTTATAAGATTTTAAATATACAAATTTCAAATCCATAGTTAATTTTAAAAATCAATGTCCAAATAAACAAATATCCTATTTTAATTTGAAAAATTCAAATTAATCTACAATTTTATTCCAAAATTCATTTTAATTATTAATTTAAATTTAACTAAAAATCGGGATCGTTACAATGACCGAGTGTGAATATATCTTTAAACTAACACTGACACATCATACTTACAATTTTGCTTAATCTCAGGAATAAATTTAACATGTTCAATCTTAGTCCGAAGTAATATCCATAACGGTTTCTTAGAATCAGAACAGTACAACATATAAACAATAGTCACAGTCATAGCGGAATAAAATACAACTTATACAAATACATGTTGTAAGTCTACAAAGAAAATACTAGACTCACATAATATACACCCAATACAAGTCATTATCACAAATATACATCTCATATACATACACAAAAATCCTAAATGAGATAAACTAAAAAGTCAAATTGTTTATCTCCTTGTTAGCACATCCATCCAAAAGTCTACTCATCCTATGACCTGAAAAGTCTCAGCCTGACTCGAGTATTATAGAATATACGGGGCAGACTATTTCCAAATATCCAAAAGGGTGAGAACAAGATATAACACAAGGATAAATGACATATAGGTAAATCTAGATGTCCAAGATATAGCAAGTCAGGTAATTAATTTACTCAAAATTTATCTCAAGCCATAGGGATATATATTTAGGTCCTAAACATAAATTAGTCACAAAACATAGAAATATATAAGAAAGCACAATATTCCTAACATAGAGAAACCAATTCCATACCATAGAAAACAAAGAATTGTGGTATCACACATACCGATCCGATACCAAAGATTGAAAATGCAGAATCTCAACATGATCACAAGGATCGAGAAAACAAACACAATCTCATATCTCAATCAATTACAAAGATCATGAAAACCAATTCCTGACCGATCACAAAGATAGGGGAAAATGCGTTAAGTATACTTCTTAAGGACCACGCCGAACAAAAATAGAGAGTAAATTTAAAGTGCCTAATAGTATCACTTTTAGTAATCACAAGAACTAAACCAAAACGTCCCACATCGTCTAGTGAAATCCAAGTAATTACTATAATCTAGTAAGTCTCAGTCATTATGGATACCATGGAAAACCTGAACTATATATGTTTAAGGATCTATCAGCCCCATGCCGAACACCAAAAGAGAACATAACCCTATAGTGTTAATTCCTAATAGGAATCACAAGAATTTAACCAAGGCATCCCACACTATCTGGTTCAATTCGAGTATTTGCTAAAGGGGTAGTATGTACCACTCAAACATTCTATCCAATGAGTTGTACAATATGCGATGAAACGTTACTTGAAAGTATTTAAACCAATCCATAATACTAAGTCGATTATTAACACTCCTCATATTATGGAATTGAGGATCTTAAAATATTTTATCTCCAAAATCCAAAAGTCACATGAGAATGACCAATTGGCATAAAATCCAATAAGAGTTTATAGTTTGAAAGTAATTTAGATTGATCATATATGAAATTATTTCTAATATACTTTATTTATAACTTACACTTAAACTTCCTATTTTGAAACCCATAAACTCATTTAATATTCAACTATATATATATGTATGTATGTATGTATGTATGTATATATCCTTAGATAAAATAAACCATAATTACTCATATTCCAAACCTAAATTGGTATTTAAACATTTATTTTATAAACAACTTAGTTTTATATTTCCAAAATCCATACTTCAAAATCCATAACTTCTTTTATTGACAATACTTAATATATATTATTACTTAATTAAAATCGTTTATAAAAGGCAGTAAGATTGATTGGAGAACAAGTTTAAAATCTATATATCGTAGTACACTTTCTTTTATAAAACCTTTTAATCCAAAAATATATTTGTTTTTAAACCAAATTTAGAGCTATAACTAGATTATATTATTTCTTTAACATACTTCCTTTTTCTTTTAGAAAACATATATAATAAAACTCAACTTGAATTCATAAATATTACGAGAATCAATGTTTATAAAGCTCATGGCAATCCATTTCCTTCGAAAACACAGACACACTTATATTAAAACTCAACTTGATTTCATAAAGATTATGCAAACCAATTATACTAATTCAAAATAATTACAGAATCTCATGTTGAAAGCAAATAAAAGAATAAAAACCATCTCCAGAAAGTCACAACAGAAACCACAAATCGTCATAAGTCAAGAAGATAAACCTAGAGCGAAATAACTCTAGGTTACTATCCAGTAGTCAACTAGTAATTATCACCAACCGATTGGGAAAGCTTACTGGTCGACTCCCGAGAGTCGTTTCTAGAGCAATCTGCTCTATAACGAACTTCCAAGCATCGCCGAATCATTTTCGACGACCCCAAGCACCCCAATACAGTATTAACTCATTCCTATACACTAGTTCTAGACCTGAATGAACATGAGATGATTAAAATCCAAACAGACGACATCTCCTTAGATTTCAAGCAATTGACATAATTCAAACACTTCAAACAAACACAAATTCAATTGTATTCAATCCAAAAAGAGATCAGTTCAACAATTAAACACATGCAGTCATATTTAGAGATAGTAGGTAAGGATCATTCTCCTTTACAACTTCCTATAGCTTGCTAGATCCTCATTTAAGCCTTGCTAGACCCTTAGCTTCACCAAAAATGCATATAAACTAAAAAAAAAACCAAATGTGCAAGCAATATGATCAAAGACGAGATCAAATACACTAAATCGAGTAGCCTAAAGGATGTATAAGTGATTGAAAAGCTTGCCCGAATTTTTTTCGATTTTATTGGAATTTATTTCCAATTTAAATTGGTGATTTGCTCTCTTAAGGTTTGAATTTTCTGACTTGAGAAACCTAGTTTTGCTTTTTTTTGCAAAAATGAACATATAGTTTATTTAAAGTTTTCCATGGAGAGAAAATTCTTCCAATTTGCGCTAATCGGTTAAAATTTACTTAGACCCGAACCCATATTTTAATTGAATGAATTAAAATTCTTTTCCACCTTTATTCTCACTTTTAGACCTCTTTTTCTCTACTTAGATTTTACATAGAAATTTTTACAGAAAAACTCTAAATATACTTCAATCTTTTAACCTTCAAAAAAAAGAAATACAATTCAAATAATTATTTTGACCTTCTTTTTAATATTTTTAAAAAGTGATAGTCACTTATTTTCATTGAATGAAAAATTCCAAAGTTAATAATTTTTAAATCTAAATAAATCCATTTTCCTAATCTAAGATCTATCAAAAATTTCCAAACTTGCAAAAGTCCAAATAAAATTCCTTTTCAAATTTCCCCAAAGTAATATTTCAAATTTAAATCGAAATCCTCTATAAGAAATGAAACTCATTTCTTAAATAAATCAAATCAGTTATTCCCAACTAACAGATTTAATTTCACATTTCAATTTCGCAAATCTCAGATAAAATTAATTAACCATAATTAAACTTAATTAATTAGGTTATTAACAACAAGGTTATTACAAGCTCCCTTCTTAAAGAAATTGCGTCATCGCAATTACGATTCGAAGAAATGTCTATAATAAAACATTGTTTTAACTAAACAATTCAATTTATAAAAATCAATATATCATCCTTTCTTATTTTCTAATTTGAAAATAAGTTCACATAAACATTTTAAACTTCAAATTTTAAAATTTTAATTGTTACTTACAAATAATTCTTTTACAAAATTTACATTTTTCCCAATAGTATAATCTAAGTCATCAAATTATATGATTCTAACTCCTTTCTAATTAATTTCATTATTAATTTGAATTTCCAAAATTTAACATCCACCTACATCATAAAATAATATACGCAATAAATCAAAAATTATTGCATGCTATTCTTCTTAGTATATATTTTAAGATAAACATTCACAATTTACAAATATCAAATAATAAAATGACATTGTCCTGCCATCTATTTATAGCAAATCGCTTTGTCAATTGGCTATCATGTTGATGGCGAAATCAACATGGCTTCGCCAGTGATATATGCTATTGCTAATGTTCAGTGGCTGCACATGTCATTTAAATCAATACATATAATGCACTTTTGTAATTTTTATTATAATTTTCTAAACCACCAAAAAATTTAAACACATACATACTGTAGATAAATTTTTCCCTCTAAATTTAGTTTCCTAAATATTTTCCCCAAAATATTCTATTTACACAAATAATAATATCAAGTTCCAAATAACTTACTTTATGTTGTTATCAAAACTCCAATTAATATTTTCTTTCCAATACCCTATAGCTCATAATATTTTAAAATATTATTTATATCCAAGTTACTTTTAAATCTATCGCATTTGTATTTACATGTATACATACTTTTTCACAAATATCTTTTCACTTCCAAAACTTATTACATATGTCTACAAATATATTTTCCAAAATATTTATCCTATTTTAATATAACTTTCAATTTATTTAACACTTTATTTCCTACTTCAATATTATTTATAACCCATTCACAGTGATTAATGATACTTAATATATAACTCAAAAATACTTCATGGTTCTTTGGGTAATTCTAACACCTCGTTACGGGCGGTGGCCTTGCCGTAGCTTATGCTAGTTGTACCTGAGTTCTATACATTGTTTTTTGTATTTTAATTAGCTACCTACCAGGGATGTTTGCAGCACCTTTATTTTCAGTGATACACACACACACATATGTGCTCTCCTCTACTTTAGAGGATCACGCATTTCTCTTAAAAAATATATAACTCAAAAATACTAGTCTGACCATCTCGTCAAATCCTTTAGGAATCCCTATCAACACCGTGGCATCCTACGTCTTGACCAGAATTCATAAAACACTCAAGGGGAATTTAATACAATTTAATTCGAAAATTTATAAATCTCTATATTCTCATACAAAAGGAAAATTTACTACTAAAAATTAAATAATGCAACCAGTCATCCATGGATATAACATCCAATCAGATATAAATATTTAACAACTAATTACTATGCTCAACGGAAATAGTGTATCCACTGCACAACTCTGATCACCAATTGATCGGAACACTACTACACAACACTAAACTTTTAAAATCATTTTATAACACTAATTTTTAAAATAATTCAAAAGTTTCACAAATACAATGCAATGATTAGTTTCACAATCATTTTATATTTCTATCCCTGTATAGATAATTAATATGACTATCTACCACACAACCCAAGGGATAGGACTCTAAGTCTTACTAGGTATAAATCTATGATATTATATTTTACAATGTTTCGACTCAGCTCTGATACCAAACTGTAACGATCCCACCACTATGCCCATATTATTAAAGAACATTATAAAGAATGTCGTCTAATAATACAGAGAATATGGGTTGTTAAGGATGACCGAGTTTAAATATATCTTTAAACTAACACCAACACATCATATTATGGGTTTTCTTAATCTTTGGAATAAAATTTGGCATGTTTAATCTCGGTCCAAAGTAATATCCACAATGGTTTCTTAGAATCAGAACAGTTAGCATATAAAAAAATAGTCACAGTTCACAATGGAATAAAATACAACTTATAGAAATACAATGGAAATACTAGGCTCACATAACGTACACCCAATGAAAATCACTATCACAAATATACATCTCATATACATACACAAAAATCCTAAATGAAATAAACAAAAAAGTCAAATTATTTATCTCCTTACTAGTACATCCATCTAAAAATCCACTCGTCCTGTAACCTAAAAAGACTCGGCATGACCTGAGTATTATAAAATAAACGGGTCAGACTATCTCTAAATATCCAAAAGGATGAGAATAAGATATAACACAAGGATAAATGACATGTAGGTAAATCTAAATGTCCAAGATATAGCAAGTCACAAAATAAATTTACTCAGAATTTATCTTAAGGCATAGGAATATATATTTAGGTCAAGAACACAGGTTAGTCACTAAACACAAAGTTACAGAATAAAGCACAATATTCCTAACACAAAGAAACCAATTCCATACTGTGGCAAACAATTGTGGTATCACTTGTACCGATCTGATAACAAAGATCGAAAACATGGAATCTCGACACGATCACAAGGATCGGGAAACATAGAATCTCGACATGATCATAAGGATCGGGGAAAACAGACAAAATCTCATATCTCGATCGATCACAAGGATCATGGAAAACCAAGTCTCGAACTATCACAAGGATCAGGGAAAAATCCATATGTATACTTCTAAAGGATCAATCAGACTCGCTAAATAGCAAAAGAGAGTAACTCCAAAGTGCCAAATACTATCACTTTTAGTAATCATAAAAACGTAACTAAAATGTCAAATGTCATCCGATGAAATCCAAGTATTTACTATAAGCTAGTAAACCTCACTCATTAAGGATACCACTGGAAAACCTAAACTATATTCTCTTAAGGATTTATTAGCCTCATGTTGAATACCAAAAGAGAATACAACTCTATAGTGTTAACTAATAGGTATCGTAAGAATTCAACCAAGGCATCCTATGCTACTCGGTGAAATTCAAGTATTCGCTAATGGGTTAGTAAATACCATTCAAACATTCTGTTCAATGAGTTACACAATATTCGATGAAGCATTACTTGAAATAATTTAAACCAACTAATAATACTAAGTCGATTATTAGTACTCCTCATATTATAAAATTAAGGCTCTCCAAAAATTTTATCTCCAAAATCCAAAAGTCACATGAGAATGCCCAATTGGCATAAAATCCAATAAGAGTTTATAATTTGAAAGTAATTAAGTATAATTTTATCATATATAAAATGATTTCTAAAGTACTTTATTTATAACTTACTCTCAAACTTACCATTTCGAAACCCATAAACTCATTTATTACTCACACACACACGCACATCCATAGATAAAATAAACCATAATTACTGATATTCCAAACCCAAATTGGTATTTAAACATTTGTTTTATAAATAACCTAATTTTATGTTTCCAAAATCCATACTTCAAAAATCATAACTACTATTGATAAATATATATAATTACTTAATTAAAATCATTTATACAAGGAAGCATAACAAAATTTATGAGAATCAATTTTTATTAGACTCAAGACTATCCATTTCCTTTGAAAACACACACACACGTATATATATATATATTAAAATTAAACTCAACTTGATTTCATAAAGACTATGCAAACCAATTGCATTAACTCCAAAAGATTCCAGAATCTCAGGTTGAAAGCATATCAAAGAATCAAAACCATCTCCTAAAAGTCACAACCTAAACCACAAATCATCACAAATCAAGAAGATAAACCTAGAGCGAAATAACTCTAGGTTACTGCCCAGTAGTCGATTGGTAATTATCACCAGTCGACTGGGAAAGCTTACTAGTCGACTCCTGGGAGTCATCTCTGGAGTAATCTGCTCTATAAAGAACTTCCAGTCATCGCTGGATAATTTCTGGCAACCCCAAATAACTCTAGGTTACTGCCCAGTAGTCGACTGGTAATTATCACCAGTCGACTGGGAAAGCTTACTTGTCGACTCCTGGGAGTCGTCTCTGGAGCAATCTGCTCTATGAAGAACTTTCAGTCATCGCTGGATCATTTCTGGCAACCCCAAGCACCCTAATATAGTTTTAACTATTTACTATACACTAGTTCCAGACCTAAACGAAATGGAGATGACTAGGATTCAAATAGATAGCATCTCCGTTAGATTTCAAGTAATTCAAACACTTCAAACAAACACAAATTAAATCATATTCAATACAAAAACAGATTGTTCAACTATTAAACACATGCATCCCTATTTATAGATAACAAGTGCGGCTTATTCACCTTTACAACTTCCTATAGCTTGCTAGATCTTCATTTAAGCCTTGCTAGACTCTTAGTTTCATCAAAACTACATATAAACTCAAAAACAAAACCAAACCAGCAAGCAACATGATAAAAACGAGATCTAATACACTAAATCAAATAGCCTAAAGGATGTAGAAGTGATTGAAAAGCTTACCCCAATTTTTGTAGATTTTATTGGAATTTATTTCCAATTTAAATCGGTGCTTTTGCTCTCTTAGGGTCTGAGTTTTCTAATAGGAGAAACTAGTTTTGCTTTTCTGACTTTGCAAAAATGAATGTATAGTTCGTTTAGAGTTTGCCAAGGAGAGAAAATTCTCCCATATTTGCACTAATGGGCTGAAATTTACTTAGGCCCAAACCCATATTTTAATTAAATGAATTAAAATTCTTTTCCACTTCTTTTCTCACTTTTAAACCTATTATTTTTCTACTTAGATTTTACACAGAAATTTTTATAGAAAAACTCTAAATATTCTTCAGTCTTTTAACTTCAAAATAAAAGAAAGGAATATAATTCATAGCTATTTGACCTCCCTTTTGATATTTTTAAAAAGAGGCAATCTCTTATTTTCATGAAATGAAAAATTCCAAAGTTAACAATTTTTAAATCTAAATAAATTCATTTTCTCAAATATAAGATTTTTCAAAAATTTCCAAACTCACAAAAGTCCAAATAAAATTCCTTATCAAATTTCTCCAAATTAACATTTCAAATTTAAATTGAAACCCTCGTTAAGAAATAAAATTCTTTTCTTAAATAAATCAAATCAATTATCCCCAAAAACTAGATTTAATTTCATAATTACATTTCAAAAATCTCATATAAAATTAATTAACGATAATTAAACTTAATTAGTTAGATAATTAACAACAAGGTTGTTACAACCAGCTTCATCATTATTACAAAATAACTCGACTTCGCTAACACCTAAATCATAGTACCCTACATACATACTTCGTGAACTTATCCCAACACTCCCCATACCTATTTTCATATCGGAGAAAAGAGTTACGACCTCTATACGTTTTTTTAGAAAATAGGCTCTACTTCCTTATTGAAATAAAAAAAATCTGTACAATGTATGTATAGGAGCATATATGCTTAAGCACACAGGCCTAAAGCCCAGTAAATTAAACAAAACCGAACGGGTAAGAACCCACAATGCTAGCACTAAATACAAATGAAGCTTCCAGATTCTCGCATCAATCAGATTATCTATTACTTCAGATCTAAACTTCATCTCTCCAAAGACATAGCCATCTTCTTGTTATCAATCCATGTTTCTAAAGCAAAATCGCAACTTCATCGATGAAGATTTCAAATTAGTTCTTTGGCAAATCATGCAGCCCCTGCTTCTTCTCTTACATCTAAAGTAAACTAGAAATCTTCACCGTCATCTACTAAATTGATTATGTTTTCTTTGTAGATAAAAGTATAATTCTTCCAGTGAGAAGCTTTTAGATCTGAACTTCAGCGTTCCAAATGAATTTACTCTGTGGCAAACTTTGGAAAAATTCTTCAGCAAGAATTGAAAATTTATCAATGAGGAAACCAAATCTGCTCTACAGCGTAACATGCAACCACAACCTTCGCCATCTTTTTCAAAAATTAACAATTTGGACTCCTCTATCATATACTAACTTGCTTGTGTTTTTCCTTGTAGACCTTAGTAAAAAGGTAGGAAATATATTCTTTGAGAAGTTCTTCCCCTTTGAATCTAACTTGTTCGACTTAAAAGAAATTTAGTGTAATTTTATTCTTATTCTTGTATAAATCAGAAACTAAATGTAATCATCAGGTTGAAATGAGTTAGATTTGCGCCTTGAGCTCTCGACAATGAACTTCTCAAGATTGAAAACATGCCTGTTATAGTAATACGTCCTCCGAAATGTAGATGATTCATGTCCTATAAATTCCAAATGATGAAAAAACAAGAAGCAATAATATTTGAACCTGACTGGGGATGAGCTGGAGGTACTTCCTTGAGTCGTGAGAAAATATTTCACTTCATAGGGAACGGATTCCGATTTGGGCAAAACTCAGGGGTGAGAAATTCTAAAACCAAATTCTACAAATTTTATTATATCCTCCTTGCTTAATACATCTATTTTATTCATATTTTCCATTACCCTACCATTTTCCAAAAAAATTTCATGCTCTGGTGACCTTATGCCTATGTTCTCCATCGTCATGTCATAAACATCAACCAAACAATCCCAGCCCCACAGCCATACCCAAAATTCATCATCAATGGTTCATCAATCTGATCCAAAGCAACCTCCGTTCCTTTTCCTTCTATACTATAAAGTATTCCATTCAGCATACCACATTTGTATTATTTCTTCCCCTCAACTAATATATTCTCATCTTCCCGAACCAAATCTCTATACTCATCTAAACCCATTATTACCGATTTACGTATTTGGATAAATACTCATCCAAGGGAAAATGATCGCAAAAAACCTCATTATTACCGATTTGCAAATTGTTATGGCTTGCTTACTAGTCATCATAAATGGAGCTCAAATAAGGCAAAGTCATTAAGTGATCTTCAATCAAAGAAGGGGAAGAAAAGGCATTAAAATTAACTTATAATTTTAATCCAAGAAACTTTTCTAGCATGGATTCTAGCTTAGGCCCTGAAATTGAAGTTGATGAATTAGACCCTAAAACGGATGAAGATGCTAGACCGATGGGGCAACATGCAGCCAAGAAGAAAAATGCCGTTCGGACACAGATTGATTCTCGAATCAACCTAGTGCATGAAAAACATGCAAAAGAAAATGCTGAATATCAACAAGGTCATGTGAAGAAGCTAGCTGTGCTTAAGGAATTGGCCACAATTGGAAACGGAAGGTTCGAGATTAAGCGTCAACTTCAAGAGACGCTAGTCATGGGAAAGGAATTGACGGGAATGGATCGACTCTCATTGCAGTATTGGACGAAATATAAACATCGTATTGTTGACTATTTGTGACGACCCGGAATTTTCTAGCAATATCAATTTAATAATCTGCATTAAATATTAAATTGATTTGATATATTTTTATTAATTAAATTTGAATTAATACTTTTCTTTTAATAAATATTCAATTGGTAAATTTTATCTGTTAGAAATTAATTGTTTGTTTTCTATTTATATATGTATATATTTGTATACATTGTAAATAGATGAATTTGTTTTAAAATTTAACTAATAAAATATGTTTAAATACTAATATATATTTTAGTAAATTAGAAATTGTGTTTTATTTAATATAAACATTTCAAAGCTAAATAAATAAATAAATACAGGATTTTAAATACATAAGTAAATGTTTAAATAGTTCAAGACTCATTTTAACTTAAGTTTAAATTTAATTTATTAACAAAAGATTTGTTTACTTTTCTTTTAGTATAGTTTGATTTAAAATATGAATTTAAAATATATATGAGTTTTAAATATATTTTTGTCAATAAATACATTAACATACATAATAAAATATGTAGTTATAATCAACAGATAATCTATTCTATCTATCTTTTCAAAGTGATCAATAGTTTATAAAATAAATAAAATTAAAATATGCATATAGAAATATAAGTAAGTACATAAGTTAAATCATAATAGCATAATAACTATAAAGTTAAATTAGTTTACAAACATAGGAATAAAATATACATAAAGCTATAGATTGGAAGTTAACATACTATATGTAATAAGTTAAATAAAAGTAAACATATAGGATACATTTATAGATTAAAACTAAGTATAAATACATTTCAAATTTACAGTAACTAGTCAACATTTAAAACTAGAAACAAAATCATTTTTTTTTAAAGTTTGTAAACTATTAAAAAATGAAACTGCAGTATATACATATATGTATATGTTTAAAGCATCAAGATAAAATATCCTTGTTTTGTTGTACAAACATTATAATACAATAACCTGTAGATGCAAGTATGTATATTTACTTATCTTCATGTCAGTTGATTGTATCTGGAAAGCAAGATTAAACAAAATAAAATATATATGTATATGTTTCAAGCTTCAAGGCCACTTGTGTGATTGTTTAAAACAGAATGAAGGCATTAAGACAATAAAGTGGGCAGGCCAACTTGAATGAAGCAAATGACAGTAATAAATAAACAAACTGTATATGTGTATGAAGCTTGTGAGGGAAGACATGTTTAAATATCTTAAGCTAACAAACAAAAAGTAATTAATGAAAAAAATCTTTTAGTACATAATAGTATTCATATCAGCCACCATAAAAAAAATATCTCAGGAAACAAAACTGTACAAACAAGATTGTATGCAAATATTGTCTTAATAGTATGAAACATAATAATAATGTACACTGTAACTTATTTTATAAATATCAAGCTTCTTGCATATATAAATCTGCATATTCAGTTCGAACTAAGAACAATTAAATTTCATACAAACTAAAACATGAAAATGAAACTACTCCATACTTAAAAAAAATCCAAGAAGCAAAGCAAAAGTGAGTTTCAACTGTTTTCATGCCTGCTTCAATAAAGTTTCTCTGATCTACTCTGTAAAATTCTAGGTGAGTAACACTTTTTAAAATTACTTAAGTTTTAAAAATCTGTTGCATGATAATTTTTGGCTGCTTAAATATATTGTGTGAATATTTATACATATTCATTTCTTTTTTTATCTGAGTGTTTGTGTGATGAGATTCTGTGTATTTCCAACCTGCAAATTCAAACTGTCTTCATTGCAAACTTGTTCTGTTTGTTTGTTTTTATTATTATTTGCTGTGAGTAACATAAGTCAGTTAGATGTTTTAAGTATATACTAAATGGTGGTATGCTTATTCCCTGAATTTAAGAAAGTTTGCAGTGATATTTCTGTGTGTATTTGAATATGTTTGTGTACATTTGCTCTGTGTCTGTATTGTTTCCAGACCTGGTGTCAGGTTCAAGCTAACCCAAATTTATTTGTTTCTGATTAAAGATTGATTTGAACCTAAGGTGGATTAAATACATTTGTTATATCCTTGGTTTAGTTTAAAATTATTAAAGCTCAGAACAAATTGAATTTTGCTCTGGAAATACTGCACCACTTAGGAAACATTAAAACAATCAAAAACCAAAGTTGATAGTTCATAAATTCAAGTATGTAAATGGAACAAGTACACGAAAACTTGGTTTTTAAGGCTTGAATCAGAATTTTTTTGATAGGGTTTGGAAGAACAGTTTGTACTTTATTGTTTGAGGCATTTTGAGTTGTCGTGGACGAACGCGTGGATGGGGGAGGTCGTGACTGGAACTGGAGATGCGGGGGTGATCGTGGGGTCTGGGAAAAATAGTGGGCGACGGCGAATTGGGTTGTGGAAGCGTCGGCATGGATTTAAGGTTCCTAAACCTAATTTTACCGTGTTTGGAAGTTTCGATCACCGCGGCTAGTGTAGGCGTGCGAGTGGCACGTGGCTTTAAGGGGAGGTAGGGGAGTGATGGTCGAAGTGGTAGCCGGAGTTTGGTGGCCTCCGGTGGTCGTGGCTTTGAGCGCGAGACGGTGACAGGTTGGGGAAGGAGTTAAGGTTGTGTTGTTTCCAGGTTTGGTTTCTCGAAGTCATTTTCGCGCGCGTGCCTGGTGAAACTCGAAGTAGGTTGCAGATTTTCTCGGGAAATTTCATATGTTACTCGAAGTAACAGAGAGGGGGGGGGGTGCTCGGGTTGTTCATGTTCAGGTTTAAAACCTGTAACAGTTTTTCAACAGTTTTGTGAATTTTGTTTTAAATTTAACTAAAAGCCAAGTCTAATTTTAAATCAAGTTTAAAACATGAATTTAAGTTAGTTTTGAAATGTGGTTGGAAATAATAAAGTTTTCAAATTTTAAATTATTTGAATAATTTAAAAGTGCTTAAAAATTAAAGTATTTTCAAAACTAGAATTGAGTTCAAATGAAAATTTAAACTGTTAAGGAAAATTGAATCAAGTTAACTCGAAAATTGAGATCAGGACTTGGACTTGAATTCTAGATTTGAAACTAAATTAAAGTTTTATAATTTAAATTTATTCAAATAAGTTTTAAGTGCAATTGAACATGTAAGTTTACAAAGAGTTTGAAAAAAAAAAAATTTGTTTTAAAACTTTATTAAGGATAAATTGGCTTTTAATTAGAAAGTAAATCGAAATAAATGTTTTAAACATTTTGGAATTGGAAACATAATCGATAATAAGGATGGTTTACTTTAATTCATGAAGTTTTAGAATTTATATGCATTAACCTTAAAGTTAATTAAGTAAGAATAATTAATGATGGATTTTAATAAATTTAGTAATTATAAGTTTAAAAGTAGTAATTAAAGTTAATTAATAAAGTAATTAACTAATATGCGATTTAGAACTATAGATTAGATTTTTAAATTAATAATGGTTAATTAACTTATAATTAATAATAACTAATATAAGTTGATTATGTTAAAAGGAAATAATTAAATAATTATTAATGAAGTTCATTAAACAGATTATGTTATAATTAAATAATATGATTGATTTTGTAATAAATTAATTAGATTAATTAATTAATTCAATAATTTAAATGAAATTATTTATTGAGAAGTAATTAAGAAATTAATTACTTATTAATTGTGTAAATTAATTTGAGTTAATTAATTTAGTTTAATCAACTGATATTTTGGAATTAAATTACTTAGAAAAGTAATTGAAGGATAATTACGGGATGTAATAAAATTGGGTGATGTTGTTAATGGAAGTAATTGAAATATAATTACTTAAAATTAATCAAGGGATTAATTAAGCTTGTTATTGAGAAGTAATTAATTTAGGATGATTAATTACTGTATATATTAATCCAGAGGATTAATATTTGTGTTTTGAAGATTTGTATTCTTAATATAATTAACAAATGAAATATAATTAGAGAAATTGATCTATTTGAGAATAATAAATCAACAAGATAATTAAATGGAAATAAATCGATATAAATGTAATTAATGGATTTATTCAAGATTAATTTCTGTAAATAAATCAAAGGAAATTCTAGAATGCAGTAAAGGATATTTAAATCAAAGATGATTAATTTGAATATATAAATAATTGATGATTTGGTATGTGTAATTACTTAGTGTAATTAATGGAGTATAATTACTTAGGGAAGTAATTAGATGAGCATTACTTGATGAAGTTAATACATGATGATTTGTAAGTAAAGTAATGTGAGTAATTTCTTTTGAAATTAATCAAAGGATTAGTTTATGGGAATAATTAATCATGGAACGATTAATTTGTTAATAAGTAATTAAGAGTAGTTAATTACTGGTTTGATATTAATCAAGGGTGATTAATAATTATGTTTAAATAAAGATTAACCAAATAATATAATTAAATATATATTGAAGATCATTCAGTAATATAATTAATGATGTAATTAAGAATTGTAAATTAAGGAATAATTAATGGGTAAGTAATTAAATGTTAATCTGCTATAAATGATTTAGAATAATTCATTTAAGGAATTTATTAAAGACTAATTTATTCTTGTAATTAGAGAATGATTAATTAATTTAATTAATGATTGTGAGAGCAGGATTTATGGAATGAGTAATTAATTTAATTTATTTTAAATTAATTAAAATGGAAGTAGTTAATTTAATTCATTTTAAATTAATTATAGTTTGTGATTCATAAATCATTGCTGATGGATGATATTGATATTTCATTGTTTGATTGTGATCTCAGAAATGAATTGGATAATGTCTATGTGATATGAGATGTATGTTTTAAGTATGATAATGTTAAATTATCTGTTTGGATGATAATATTAATTATCTGTTTATGATGATGATGTGATTATCTGTTATGAGATGTGAATTATCTATCTGTGCATATTGATGATATTGGATTCACTGTTAAGACTAAATAGACAACTTGGCCTTAAAAGACACGTTTTGGATTTCGATGAGACCGGGATCGGGTTTCCGCATTAGGATTATCCGAAAACCACATCGTTTCCAAAATTAACGATAGGTCGTGAATCTGAAGTGAAGATGAAGGTTCAGAATGCAAGGATTATCTTCGTTAACTCTGAGGGTGATTCCAAAATGAGTGTAACGAGATGATGCCTTCGATTTCGTTCGAACCCGGAACGAACTTGTATGGATTGAATGTTTTCAACACATCGTCAGGCGGACGATGAGCATTCTAAGAAATATGTTCTATAAAGGTAATCGTAACCTCAAGCCTCATCAACCGGGAATGGCTAAAACAGGGGAGGTGCAGCAAGGTTAGGTGGGTCATGCCCAAGCAGGACAAGGATATTCCCCTGTCTAGATGTCCCTTTTTATTCGGCTTAGTGGGCGGTTGGTCTGCAGCCAACTGCGGGGTTTATCTTATTCGGGACTGTTCAGTAAGGAATGGTTCCGGCCTTGTGTTGCAGGGGATGAAGGGAGTAATCCTCGGTACGTTGATCTAGGCCACGTACTGTGATGGGCGGTACCCCAGTAGCCCTGCCATTGTATGGAATCCAAAATCCAATAAGTGCCAACGGTTTTGATTGTATTACCCACTTTTGTGGCTAGTAGCTGGAATTTAATCATGTAACAATTTCGGCTATTTTCTATTTACTTGAAAACCCTAGACCTATTATAATATCACTGGATTTCCTATCAAATGTTTTGGTTAGCGTAAGGTAAAAACTTTTCCATGTTTATGTGTGGGAAGTCTTACGTGATACCTTTTGTTTTCAAAGGATTTTTCAAAATTAAGCAACTTTAACCTGTTACTCATACCAGAACCATGTCTGACCCGAAGTTTATTTCTGTTTTTCATAAACTCTCGGGTACCCAAATTTTTACGGGTAGCCAAGAGATTCAGGTTTAGCTTTGACGAATTTGGAGGAGCAATGGAGCAGGAGGCTTCAGCGTTTTAGATAGATATATATAGTTCCGCTGTGTGGTATCTCTGTGATGTATTGTGTTTTGAGTTGTATTAACTAGACAGGTGTTTATAACTGTCTAGTATGTGATGTACTTTATGTATCATTCTGATTGATGTTATATATAATGTAAATACTTATGTGATTAATATATTTTATTCGTTCCGCTGTGAGATTCTGATGTTGTTGTTCTTTCTTCTCTATCTTTTCTATTTTCTCACCCTTTTCTTTCTTATTAACGATGCTTCTTCCTGGGAGTAGGAAGTGGGGTCGTTACAGTGGTATCAGAGCGCTAGGTTGAGTGAATACCTAGGCTCTTAAGTGATTCTTTCCTGAGATAGCGTATTTGTAAAATTTGATAAATATATATATATATATATATATATATATTTATTTTCTATTTATTTGTTGGATTACCTGTCCTGGTTTTCCAATATAAGCATAAGGGTAGATTGAGTAGTGGTGCGTGTAACACGACTATCTGTGGTTGGAAGTATATTTGACGAGACTGTAGACCTAATACCGTCTCGAGTAAATTTGTGGTGTAAGGATTTCACCTAATCTCTGGAGAGAAAACTGATAAGATTGAAGTCCATTTTGTTGTACAAGATTGGATGAGTAGAATTTGGATTGTGTGAGTTGAGCAGAAGCTTAAATATTATCTTGGTAACTCAAGAAGTAGTGGTTGTGTGTTGAGATGCAGTAGCGATGGATTGTTTCCGAAGAAGTTCTCAAAGATCTTTGGATAAGGAGGAGTGTCTGCATTAGTTTTGAGGTTGAGTTCAGCTGAATGTTGTGTTTGGCTTTGAGGCCCGAGTTTTCTGAGGAATTTTGGATTAAGAAATTTTTGAGCATCAGCAGCAGTGTTGCAGCTCAGATTGTTCTGCCGGCACACAAGGAGGTCATCTGTCAACAGCTCTCTAGAGGTGAAGTCCAGAAGCAATTTTTGAATCCATTTCTTCAGTGGATTGGCTGAATAAGTTTAAGCTGTTCAGATTGATAAGGAGAGAACAGTTTTCTTTGGATATTAGCCTGGGTTGATCGCAAAAGTGACTTGCGATAGTTAAGTGTTCTCTGGGATGGCAGAATTTTTCTGGATATCTTTGAAGAAGTCGGTGGGTTGCCTTAGCATCTGAGGAGTTGAGTTTGGTATCATCTGGATTTCAGAAAAAGTGTCGATGGTTCAGCTTAGTAATAGAATGGTTACTAGAGAGAGGAATTGGTAAAGCGACTCAGTTTTGGAGGAATTTCTGAGTCCTATTTTGGATCTGCTGAATCATATTTTTGTCATGTGTTGTCCAGTTATGCTTATGTGCATCATCAGCATTTTCATCCATCCAGATCAGAATTGTGCAGCGGAAGCAGTTGGAAGTGCATTTGTTTTTCTTTTCTGGGAAAGAGAAGATGTTTTCTACTGATGATAGTAGAGGTTGAGTTCTTGGTTTTGGTTGGTTCTGAGGAAATTATTCTACTGGATTGTTTTTGGATTCAGATTGTTTTAGGAGTTATTAGCGAAGGATGAGCTAATCAGTAGGTTGAAGGCAGCTCTGGATTGTCAGAAGTATTTGGTGGATAAGAGACAAAGAAATTTGGATTTGGGAGTCGGAGATTTCATTTTGTATGAATTTTCTCTGATTCGAAGAGTTCTATAGATTAGGAGTATAGACTGATTGGACTCTATAGATCGAGTATTCCGGTATTATACTGGGAAACTCTAGGGAGCTCTATCCAGAATTTTATCTGGATAGTTAGCTTTGTTGATTGAGTAGATTGGTTGTGATGATTGTTAGCATGTGATTGATATATGCTTATGGTTTAAAATTAATTTAAATCTTAAATATATTATTAAATTACCTTTGCTTTTAAATTTCGGGGACGAAATTCTTTTAAGGGGGGAGGAATGTGACGACCCGGAATTTTCTAGCAATATCAATTTAATAATCTGCATTAAATATTAAATTGATTTGATATATTTTTATTAATTAAATTTTAATTAATACTTTTCTTTTAATAAATATTCAATTGGTAAATTTTATCTGTTAGAAATTAATTGTTTGTTTTCTATTTATATATGTATATATTTGTATACATTGTAAATAGATGAATTTGTTTTAAAATTTAACTAATAAAATATGTTTAAATACTAATATATATTTTAGTAAATTAGAAATTGTGTTTTATTTAATATAAACATTTCAAAGCTAAATAAATAAATAAATACAGGATTTTAAATACATAAGTAAATGTTTAAATAGTTCAAGACTCATTTTAACTTAAGTTTAAATTTAATTTATTAACAAAAGATTTGTTTACTTTTCTTTTAGTATAGTTTGATTTAAAATATGAATTTAAAATATATATGAGTTTTAAATATATTTTTGTCAATAAATACATTAACATACATAATAAAATATGTAGTTATAATCAACAGATAATCTATTCTATCTATCTTTTCAAAGTGATCAATAGTTTATAAAATAAATAAAATTAAAATATGCATATAGAAATATAAGTAAGTACATAAGTTAAATCATAATAGCATAATAACTATAAAGTTAAATTAGTTTACAAACATAGGAATAAAATATACATAAAGCTATAGATTGGAAGTTAACATACTATATGTAATAAGTTAAATAAAAGTAAACATATAGGATACATTTATAGATTAAAACTAAGTATAAATACATTTCAAATTTACAGTAACTAGTCAACATTTAAAACTAGAAACAAAATCATTTTTTTTTAAAAGTTTGTAAACTATTAAAAAATGAAACTGCAGTATATACATATATGTATATGTTTAAAGCATCAAGATAAAATATCCTTGTTTTGTTGTACAAACATTATAATACTATAACCTGTAGATGCAAGTATGTATATTTACTTATCTTCATGTCAGTTGAGTGTATCTGGAAAGCAAGATAAAACAAAATAAAATATATATGTATATGTTTCAAGCTTCAAGGCCACTTGTGTGATTGTTTAAAACAGAATGAAGGTATTAAGACAATAAAGTGGGCAGGCCAACTTGAATGAAGCAAATGACAGTAATAAATAAACAAACTGTATATGTGTATGAAGCTTGTGAGGGAAGACATGTTTAAATATCTTAAGCTAACAAACAAAAAGTAATTAATGAAAAAAATCTTTTAGTACATAATAGTATTCATATCAGCCACCATAAAAAAAATATCTCAGGAAACAAAACTGTACAAACAAGATTGTATGCAAATATTGTCTTAATAGTATGAAACATAATAATAATGTACACTGTAACTTATTTTATAAATATCAAGCTTCTTGCATATATAAATCTGCATATTCAGTTCGAACTAAGAACAATTTAATTTCATACAAACTAAAACATGAAAATGAAACTACTCCATACTTAAAAAAAATCCAAGAAGCAAAGCAAAAGTGAGTTTCAGCTGTTTTCATGCCTGCTTCAATAAAGTTTCTCTGATCTACTCTGTAAAATTCAAGGTGAGTAACACTTTTTAAAATTACTTAAGTTTTAAAATTCTGTTGCATGATAATTGTTGGCTGCTTAAATATATTGTGTGAATATTTATACATATTCATTTCTTTTTTTATCTGAGTGTTTGTGTGATGAGATTCTGTGTATTTCCAACCTGCAAATTCAAACTGTCTTCATTGCAAACTTGTTCTGTTTGTTTGTTTTTATTATTATTTGCTGTGAGTAACATAAGTCAGTTAGATGTTTTAAGTATATACTAAATGGTGGTATGCTTATTCCCTGAATTTAAGAAAGTTTGCAGTGATATTTCTGTGTGTATTTGAATATGTGTGTGTACATTTGCTCTGTGTCTGTATTGTTTCCAGACCTGGTGTCAGGTTCAAGCTAACCCAAATTTATTTGTTTCTGATTAAAGATTGATTTGAACCTAAGGTGGATTAAATACATTTGTTATATCCTTGGTTTAGTTTAAAATTATTAAAGCTCAGAAGAAATTGAATTTTGCTCTGGAAATACTGCACCACTTAGGAAACATTAAAACAATCAAAAACCAAACTTGATAGTTCATAAATTCAAGTATGTAAATGGAACAAGTACGCGAAAACTTGGTTTTTAAGGCTTGAATCAGAATTTTTTTGATAGGGTTTGGAAGAACAGTTTGTACTTTATTGTTTGAGGCATTTTGAGTTGCCGTGGACGAACGCGTGGATGGGGGAGGTCGTGACTGGAACTGGAGATGCGGGGGTGATCGTGGGGTCTGGGAAAAATAGTGGGCGGCGGCGAATTGGGTTGTGGAAGCGTCGGCATGGATTTAAAGTTCCTAAACCTAATTTTACCGTGTTTGGAAGTTTCGATCACCGCGGCTAGTGTAGGCGTGCGAGTGGCACGTGGCTTTAAGGGGAGGTAGGGGAGTGATGGTCGAAGTGGTAGCCGGAGTTTGGTGGCCTCCGGTGGTCGTGGCTTTGAGCGCGAGACGGTGACAGGTTGGGGAAGGAGTTAAGGTTGTGTTGTTTCCAGGTTTGGTTTCTAGAAGTCATTTTCGCGCGCGTGCCTGGTGAAACTCGAAGTAGGTTGCAGATTTTCTCGGGAAATTTCATATGTTACTCGAAGTAACAGAGGGGGGGGGGTGCTCGGGTTGTTCATGTTCAGGTTTAAAACCTGTAACAGTTTTTCAACAGTTTTGTGAATTTTGTTTTAAATTTAACTAAAAGCCAAGTCTAATTTTAAATCAAGTTTAAAACATGAATTTAAGTTAGTTTTGAAATGTGGTTGGAAATAATAAAGTTTTCAAATTTTAAATTATTTGAATAATTTAAAAGTGCTTAAAAATTAAAGTATTTTCAAAACTAGAATTGAGTTCAAATGAAAATTTAAACTGTTAAGGAAAATTGAATCAAGTTAACTCGAAAATTGAGATCAGGACTTGGACTTGAATTCTAGATTTGAAACTAAATTAAAGTTTTATAATTTAAATTTATTCAAATAAGTTTTAAGTGCAATTGAACATGTAAGTTTACAAAGAGTTTTGAAAAAGAAAAAAAATGTGTTTTAAAACTTTATTAAGGATAAATTGGCTTTTAATTAGAAAGTAAATCGAAATAAATGTTTTAAACATTTTGGAATTGGAAACATAATCAATAATAAGGATGGTTTACTTTAATTCATGAAGTTTTAGAATTTATATGCATTAACCTTAAAGTTAATTAAGAAAGAATAATTAATGATGGATATTAATAAATTTAGTAATTATAAGTTTAAAAGTAGTAATTAAAGTTAATTAATAAAGTAATTAACTAATATGCGATTTAGAACTATAGATTAGATTTTTAAATTAATAATGGTTAATTAACTTATAATTAATAATAATTAATATAAGTTGATTATGTTAAAAGGAAATAATTAAATAATTATTAATGAAGTTCATTAAACAGATTATGTTATAATTAAATAATATGATTGATTTTGTAATAAATTAATTAGATTAATTAATTAATTCAATAATTTAAATGAAATTATTTATTGAGAAGTAATTAAGAAATTAATTACTTATTAATTGTGTAAATTAATTTGAGTTAATTAATTTAGTTTAATCAACTGATATTTTGGAATTAAATTACTTAGAAAAGTAATTGAAGGATAATTACGGGATGTAATAAAATTGGGTGATGTTGTTAATGGAAGTAATTGAAATATAATTACTTAAAATTAATCAAGGGATTAATTAAACTTGTTATTGAGAAGTAATTAATTTAGGATGATTAATTACTGTATATATTAATCCAGAGGATTAATATTTGTGTTTTGAAGATTTGTATTCTTAATATAATTAACAAATGAAATGTAATTAGAGAAATTGATCTATTTGAGAATAATAAATCAACAAGATAATTAAATGGAAATAAATCGATATAAATGTAATTAATGGATTTATTCAAGATTAATTTCTGTAAATAAATCAAAGGAAATTATGGAATGCAGTAAAGGATATTTAAATCAAAGATGATTAATTTGAATATATAAATAATTGATGATTTGGTATGTGTAATTACTTAGTGTAATTAATGGAGTATAATTACTTAGGGAAGTAATTAGATGAGCATTACTTGATGAAGTTAATACATGATGATTTGTAAGTAAAGTAATGTGAGTAATTTCTTTTGAAATTAGTCAAAGGATTAGTTTATGGGAATAATTAATCATGGAACGATTAATTTGTTAATAAGTAATTAAGAGTAGTTAATTACTGGTTTGATATTAATCAAGGGTGATTAATAATTATGTTTAAATAAAGATTAACCAAATAATATAATAAATATATATTGAAGATCATTCAGTAATATAATTAATGATGTAATTAAGAATTGTAAATTAAGGAATAATTAATGGGTAAGTAATTAAATGTTAATCTGCTATAAATGATTTAGAATAATTCATTAAGGAATTTATTAAAGACTAATTTATTCTTGTAATTAGAGAATGATTAATTAATTTAATTAATGATTGTGAGAGCAGGATTTATGGAATGAGTAATTAATTTAATTTATTTTAAATTAATTAAAATGGAAGTAGTTAATTTAATTCATTTTAAATTAATTATAGTTTGTGATTCATAAATCATTGCTGATGGATGATATTGATATTTCATTGTTTGATTGTGATCTCAGAAATGAATTGGATAATGTCTATGTGATATGAGATGTATGTTTTAAGTATGATAATGTTAAATTATCTGTTTGGATGATAATATTAATTATCTGTTTATGATGATGATGTGATTATCTGTTATGAGATGTAAATTATCTATCTGTGCATATTGATGATATTGAATTCACTATTAAGACTAAATAGACAACTTGGCCTTAAAAGACACGTTTTGGATTTCGATGAGACCGGGATCGGGTTTCCGCGTTAGGAATATCCGAAAACCACATCGTTTCCAAAATTAACGATAGATCGTGAATCTGAAGTGAAGATGAAGGTTCAGAATGCAAGGATTATCGTCGTTAACTCTGAGGGTGATTCCAAAATGAGTGTAACGAGATGATGCCTTCGGTTTCGTTCGAACCCGGAACGAACTTGTATGGATTGAATGTTTTCAACACATCGTCAGACGGAAGATGAGCATTCTAAGAAATATGTTCTATAAAGGTAATCGTAACCTCAAGCCTCATCAACCGGGAATGGCTAAAACAGGGGAGGTGCAGCAAGGTTAGGTGGGTCATGCCCAAGCAGGACAAGGATATTCCCCTGTCTAGATGTCCCTTTTTATTCGGCTTAGTGGGCGGTTGGTCTGCAGCCAACTGCGGGGTTTATCTTGTTCGGGACTGTTCAGTAAGGAATGGTTCCGGCCTTGTGTTGCAGGGGATGAAGGGAGTAATCCTCGGTACGTTGATCTAGGCCACGTACTGTGACGGGCGGTACCCCAGTAGCCCTGCCATTGTATGGAATCCAAAATCCAATAAGTGCCTACGGTTTTGATTGTATTACCCACTTTTGTGGCTAGTAGCTGGAATTTAATCATGTAACAATTTCGGCTATTTTCTATTTACTTGAAAACCCTAGACCTATTATAATATCACTGGATTTTCTATCAAATGTTTTGGTTAGCGTAAGGTAAAAACTTTTCCATGTTTATGTGTGGGAAGTCTTACGTGATACCTTTTGTTTTCAAAGGATTTTTCAAAATTAAGCAACTTTAACCTGTTACTCATACCAGACCCATGTCTGACCCGAAGTTTATTTCTGTTTTTCATAAACTCTCGGGTACCCAAATTTTTACGGGTAGCCAAGGGATTCAGGTTTAGCTTTGACGAATTTGGAGGAGCAATGGAGCAGGAGGCTTCAGCATTTTAGATAGATATATATAGTTCCGCTGTGTGGTATCTCTGTGATGTATTGTGTTTTGAGTTGTATTAACTAGACAGGTGTTTATAACTGTCTAGTATGTGATGTACTATATGTATCATTCTGTTTGATGTTATATATAATGTAAATACTTATGTGATTAATATATTTTATTCGTTCCGCTGTGAGATTCTGATGTTGTTGTTCTTTCTTCTCTATCTTTTCTATTTTCTCACCCTTTTCTTTCTTATTAACGATGCTTCTTCCTGGGAGTAGGAAGTGGGGTCGTTACATTATTGTTGACTGTAGGTCTGGAATAAGACATATTTAAATGATGTATACCAAAATGTATCTTTAATTATTGTTATGTAATGCGTACTATTATGTACGTTTTAAATGTTAATTGGCTTATCGTTTTGTTCATTGATTTCGTAATTTTGCAAAATACTTTTATTTAAACAAAGTTAAACATGATTACAAATAGCAAAGTTATAGCATGTCACATTGCATTGCACAAACCGTAAGTGCAAAGACAGATAAATAAACTCGGTAATTTGAATTAATTATTTATTCTCATAAGAATTCCAAATATGATCCATAAGTTCCTTTTGGAGCCTATAATAAACAAGCATGTTTTGAAAAACGAGCTGATGATCCACACAATTATTGGTAATCTCCTTCATTTCTTAGCCTATCTGTTCAGAATAATTCAGGCATTTGGTTTGCCCCTTCGTACTCATAAGTGGGATAGTCCATAACTCTTTCATCTTCAATTATCATGTTACGAAGAATTATATATGTGAACATAATTTAAGACATTTCTGATCTCTTCCATAGTCTACGTGGATTACTAATCATCGCAAATCTTGCTTAAAGTACTCCGAAAGCTCTTTCAATATCTTTCCTCTATCATTCTTACATGCAATAAACTTTAACCTTTTAGGTATTAATAGGTTCAAAAATTCTTTACAATCATGCTCAATTTAGGATAAATTCTATCTCTTAGATAGTATCCATGCTGATATTTGTTTTGACCGAGTGAAAAGATATAGGAGTAGATTTACCAAGCACCAAATTATTGAACAGATATGATCGCTCAACGACATTTAAATCGTTACTGGAACCAGACATTTTGAAGTATGGAACCATCATGGCAGAATCATCAAAACAACATCAACAACATCAACATGATGACTCTAATATCGTCCATTGTCTATGCGGTTTGCCAACTAAAATGAATACAATTACAGTACCAAATTGGAATACTGGACGTCAATGCTACACATGTGATCAACGCTGTAGATGCCGCTTTCATGAATGGACCGATGAACCATTTTCTAGGAGGGAAATTGTTTATGCTTTCGAACTTGCTAAAGCAAACACAATGTTATGGTGGCAGCTTCTTTCACCCAACATCCGATCAGATGACAGTTAAGGTGTACCAATTATAAATCATATTAATTTGTATTATATGTTACTTTGTAATTTATATCTTTTCATGGAGGAAAGAGACAAGAATATTGTATCACATCAACTATTCTTAATGGGAATAGAGACGAATATTGTTTCACATCTACTTTTCTTAGTGGGAACAAATAAGAATATCGTGTCCAATCATATTTTCTTTGGGAAACAGATAAGAATATTGTTTCACATCAGCTTTACATTCTAACACGTATAAAACAACATAACATCAACTATAACACATACAATATTACTTCTTTCAATGTCTAATTCTCCTGTAGATAATTGGTGGACAAATGTTCAAAGCATAACTGACGAACATGTTCGACGGCATGAGAATAAGGAAGTAGAGAATTCATTGCGGAACTCTCGAGGAGTACAACATCTACTTACAAAGTCAACATTATGAAGATATTTGATGGTAAAAAAGAGAACAAAATGAAAAAGTCCGAATGATAGCCTAGAATATAACTTACCATGGCGTTACAATGATCCTTAGCGCAACCGACAGCCTTTTGGATATGTAGAACCTTTGGATATGGACGAAAATGCAAAACGGTGTCCATGTGGTTGGTTAGCACTGATAACCACCATATCTTATGGTAAGGATGTTGGCTATCGGTACCATAGATGTAGACACTATATCATGGATTATTACACAAATGGATGGATGAATCATTTTCACAAAGAGCGATTGACTTTGTTATGGATTTAGAAAGAGTGAATAATTCGTGTTGCAACCAATTGTGCGACAGGTTTAATTGTCGTAGTAATTAGGTTTGTTAGCATTAGTAACCTCATAATATTTGTATCCCATAATATTTCTCTAGCACTTCATTATCCCATAGTTCATGCTGATTTTTAAAGAAGAATCTATTTGCTACAACAACAAAGTATATAACAAGAAAAAATAATGTGGTATTATTACATGAGCTAATGGTAGATACTGAATGCTGAAAAAAATTCCAATACATAGAAACATACAACAAACAATGCCCATACATAAAAACATACAACGAACAATGCTCATACATAGAAACATACACGTACGCTAGAACTACTACAACAGATACCCAACTCATACTACAACTCATAGTCATGTCAAAGACGAAGCTTCGTCGTTGTCATCCCCATCATCATCGTTGCCATCATCGTCATCGCTACCATCGTCCTCATCGTCATCCTCATCATCATCATCAACATAACCACCATCCCCCCAGCACCTCCTCCATTTGATGGTCCTTAAGGCTCGTATATAGAAAATCTAGTGGTCAATTCATCTATCTTTGCCTCCAAATTACGTGTATGCTACATTTACATCTTATGTTGGGTATGACTATGTGCGAGGTATATATCTCGTAGCAAAGTACATGAAAGTCTTGGTGGTCTAATCTAGATTCATACAGAATGACAATTATATGATGCAACCAAGAACCAAATATGAAACGTGATGTATATAAATAAAAATAGGTAACTCATTATAACAATCCGCAACTCAATAGGCCCGAATTTTTGCCAACTCAAAAACCCAATTCCACTAAGATACAGATCGTTGGTTTGGTATCCTACAAATTAACAAATAAATGCATATCAAAGCACTATCAATATAACTCACAGTGAAATAGTAAAGTATAATAAATCATATAGTTACTAACCAAGATTGACACTTTCAAAATCTAGTGTCCTTGTTAGTGTCGAACATGCTTAAGGAAATCTAACCTTTTATCGTTCCGCCTTCCACTAGTACGTGTACCTCTAAAGCTATCCTATGAGTTGTAATGAGTGGTGGGGTCAGAACAACGTTATGGTGACTAGTGAATTATACATTTTGCACATAACCATAGTTTACGCCAATTGTCTTCCATTACATGTTATGTTTTTCAATTTTACGTACGATACGTCTCATCTACACGAAGTGGACCATAACTATATATATATGTACTACAGTCCCCCATTGGACTAAGATACTATCCTTAGTATCTATAATCTGGTATCATGTCAGGATCCATCATCAACATAATATCACGTCCGTATGGAACTTCATCTCGTATTAATACTACCTATAAAACTACAAATTAGGGAGAGGAACGTGAAATGTCGACTTGCCGGTGTGTCTCATCGTCTTCACCTGTGTCCACCTCTCAATGGTAGTTTACGCCTTATGGTGCGTCTTGTAGTGGCTAATACGGTGTCGTAATAGCTTAACCATATTCTATCTTTCCTTAGGGACAAAAGTTCTGAGAAGGCCGATCCAATCTTGCCCTGAGAGTGACTCGAAGCAACCTCATATTTGACTCGAAGTAAACAGGGCTGGAACTCGAAGCCACTCAATGTCGAACTTCCTTCCTCAAAACAACGATCCCCTTTGAATATGACCCTGAATCTTCTTAGACGACCCAAAAATGTCGACCCACTTTGATGCTGATCCACTTCATGTGACCGAACCATGCTTGGTCTTATAACGACCCGAAATTTTCGACCTCGAAAATCCAACATTAATACGTTCACTGTAGAAGTGTTGAGAAATCGAATGCCAGAAACCCCAGATTGTTAGGTAAAAAAGAAATAGAAGTAGAAGAAGAAACAGAAAACAACAACACAGAATCTCTCAAGCGCAGCGGAACAAAATATAATATCAAATAATAGCATTTATACAAAGAAAAGCTGTAACTATCAATTTGCAGACAATATATCAGAGTACAATCATTCACAAATAAATTGGACAGCTGTTACAACTTGTCCTTGACTACTAACAATACAATCTCAAACACATAGCGGAATATACTCTATACGTTTCTGCCATCCAGCTCGCCTCCTGAGCTCCAAAATGTCCTAACTTGAAAATCTATAGTACTCGGCCTGACCCGAGCATTACAATGAAGTAACACCCGAGTTAGGCTGGAAACCAGCATAAGTAAACCCATTTAATATGAAATACTTTAAGTTGCCAACTTTTTTGAAAAGCCAGG
This sequence comes from Allium cepa, assembly GCA_030765085.1. NCBI lineage: Eukaryota > Viridiplantae > Streptophyta > Magnoliopsida > Asparagales > Amaryllidaceae > Allium > Allium cepa. Next base: position 70,839,289 of record CM060935.1, read on the forward strand.
GTAACTCGTACATTACTACGAGTTCATATTTTGCTACAGCCAAACACTTATTTCACAAAATAATATCTAAGTACCATTACTTAGTTACAATGGTCCAGTTTACTTAATTTATTCCATTCCAGCCTATTTGATTCTATAATCAAATCTATAAAGAATTATAGATTACTAATCGAAGTGGTTCCGAATATCGTTGATATCCGACCCTAATCTCTTCGAATTCAATGCCCCTTTAAGCCAAGTTGTTTAAGGAAAATAGTTCAATTTAAATTCAGAATATCATATTCACACAGTAATTCATCACAGGTATCTAATTAAATAAATGATCCACATTTATTAACAAATCAATCCAGGCATCTCACATCATAGAATATCACAAATTAACTGACTAGTGATATTAGTCAATTCAAGCATTTAATACAATTTAATCATCCGTAAGCAAGCTAAATTAATCACACAATTTATAATTAATTTAATTTAACACAAATTAAATTAATTACTTCTAAATCCTGCTTAATTAACATTAATTAATCACAAACCATTTATATTTGTTTAAATCAAATGTTTGGAATTAATTAATTAATTGCATTTAAAATCACTTTAAGATTTTGATTAATTATAAGTTTAAACATTACTCAATTACACTATTTAGTTTAATTTAATAAACTTATAAATTATTTAAAATAATGGACATATAAATAAATTATTCTAAGCTAATTAAATTAAGTTAAAATAATTCATTTATGTCCTTTAAGCAAATAATGTTTAAATAAACATTTAACCCAAAAGGCATTGGTTAGAAAATCACTTGGGAAACTTATTCATAATTTACTCTTTTTTTTAAACTTGGTTAAATCATTTCTAACCACCTGGGTCCAAGCCTAAAAACACCGAGCCAACACTCGATCAAAACCTTCCCTCTTCTTATCTTATTGACCATGCTAAAAACACTCGCGTACAACCCTAGCCCAACCCGATCCTTCCCTTATGCAAACCCGAGCTACTCTCTTCCTTCTCTTCTATTACTTCTACTAACTACAGAAACCCCCAGAATTGACACACGAACACATATGCACGTGCACACCACCCTAAACATCTCCGACCATCGATGTTATATCCAGTAAGTCGACAACGACTCCCTCAAACATTCCGATCACTTAGAACTGGCTTTGATCCTCTGAATCGAAATCGAACTAGTCAAGCATCACAGGGATCCAAATTGATCGTCGAAAACCGCCTCCCGCTACCGCCTAGACCACCCGAGAGCTCGTCGACAAACCCAAAACTTCATCTTGAAACCACGCTTCGATTTCCCCACCTCCAATCCATTCCAGTGCACCGATGACAAAGCAATTGCCTCGACATCATTATCGACCAAAACAGGCTTCAAAACCCTAGATCGCCGTCGCCAGGCCACCACGGTGGTCTAGAAATCCACCGATCATTTTTCCCTTGATCCTCATCGCACCAACTTCCTCTAGCATCAAGCACGACACCCAACCTCCCTCCAATCGTCGAGCATCGACGAAATTTCCAATACTGTTCAACTTGAGAAATCTCAACAACCACAAACTTAAAAATCATGAGATAATTATCAAAATTCATCATTTTTAATACGAATAAGTTTATGTAATTAAAACTTGGAATTTTGAAAATCAAATTTTCTATCTTGAATTTATTTTCTCTATAATTTATTCTTTTAGAAATATTTACCCAATATATTCATCTAGAACTATTTTTTTTAAATATATAACATCCATACAAACATCTTTCCTTTAGAGATCATAGCCAGAAATTGTATAGATGAAGAGATATAAATTTCTTTAGGTTGATTGAGCCTATTATTTAAGAACAGAGCTTGAATATATAGATACACAGACATGCATAGGCATATACCCACAGTAATTCACTAAATTTCAAACAAAATACATCCATGCAACATTTCTGCAACTTTACTTTAATTATTTATCATATGCAACAACATATAAAACAGATTAAGCATAAAAAAAATTGTTTACTCACATAATAGTGCTGAACAGAGGAACAAATTTTTGAATCTGGAATTATACACTTGAAATTTGATCTGATCTTGAAATACTTTGGGTTGAATTGAATTTGAATCTACTTGAAGCTTTAGCTCAGTTGAAATTTGAAAGAAGTTTTGATTTTTTTTTCTTTTTTGTTTTAGTTTTGGAAAATGAAAAGAAGAAGGAATTGAGAAATAAGTATGTAGCCTGGTTTCTTATTTCATTATTATTTATATTAGTTTTAAAAGAAAAGAATATTGCCATCTGTATTTGCATGGCATACCCATGCTTACAAATGTCCAAATCTTTATGTTATATTTATTTATTTATGGTTTTATTATTATCATTTATTTGTGTTTATGTTATATACACACACACAAACTATATCTATTTCATATATAATTTTTTAAAAGAAAGTATATTAAACCTTTTATTAAATCCAATTTTAAGCTTAAAATATTATATTTTAAATTAATAAATATTTATCTTTAGTTTTTTTAAAATACAGAATTCAACTTTAACTAGCTTTTGAAAATTATTACATTGAATTCAAATCAATGTTTCCTAATCACAATATATATATATATATATATATATATATTATACTTAGAAATATCTTATGTGAATTTTTGATATTATACATATATATCCACATTTTTAGAAACTTCCTTATATTTTACTTCTCATGGCATACACACACACATACTTATAAGCTCGTATATGTATACACTTAAAATTTACAACATCATAAAATTTTCATATATTTATTTATATATTTATTAATTTATTACAAGATTTATCATTTCTAGAGATTTATAATTCAACATTTATTATAGTTTCTAATCCATTTATATATATGTGTGTGTGTGTGTGTGTCCGGATATTTTTAATTATCATATTTTTATTGGTTCAACTAAATAAGAATAGTATCTCAATAGTAAAAATCAGTTAATTATTCAATTATCAGATGTCCGAAAATTCGGGTTATCACATTCCTCCCCTCTTTAGAACTTCTCGTCCTCGAAAAGGAACGAAGCCAGAATTTTATTAAAATATTTATTATTAGTTAAATTATCCTTTAAACATTATGAACTCTCAACTCCCTTTATTTAAATTTTTTAAAACACTTTTAAAATCTACATAATATTGCCAAAATAGCTTATAAAAATACTTTTTATAACTCGATGTCTCAATAATCCATCCTTGTTCTCACAGAAATTCGGTCATACGTTGATCAGGCGTAGGACTGAAAATCATAAGTACTTGGTAAATTCGTTTTCAACACCTAGTGTAAATACTTGGAAAATATTTTAGTGAAAATATAGAAAACATTTTAGGTGAGAATGTCCAGGAGCCTGATGGTTACGTTGCCATCCCGACGAAATCCATAGAAAACTGTAGGCCTCCACGCCCCTCGATTGCACTATGGAACCACCATAGATCGCAGCTACACCCAGGGTTACGTTGCCATCACGGCAAAAACCATGTAACTGTAGGCATCAACACCCTCGAATATCACTTCCAAGTGAAACTTCTCCACACAGACCACATAGATCGCAGACTACATTAGTCGAGTCTCAATGTAGACTATAGGCACTCACTGCCACATGACTTTCGCTATGTCTTCATGGATCACGGTCTACCAATGTTACGTTGCTCTCCCAGCGAAATCAAACGTAGATCTTAGGCAATCACTGCCACTCAACTTCCGCTATGGTGCGTAGTAGATCTCAATTACACCGAGTTACACTATCGTTACAACATAACCCAATGTCTCTGTAGGCATCGGCGCCCTTGACTTTCTCTACCCCAACCACAATTCTTAGGAACATCCGTTTGTTTGGACATCCACTTAAGATCAAATTTAGAACCCCCTCTTAGGGCTCAAGGCAGAACCACCACATGGATCTCCTACTAGAAGTTTCAACTATAATGGGAGCGCCTTTTTCCTCATAGCATTCTCAAAACAAATTATACTATACACATATAGTATCTTTCAATCATACTCTTTATATATATCAAATATAAATCTCCTTTTAAACAAAATTGATATCTCAAAATCAATAGTTTCCAAACTTGGCTTTCCAAACTCTCAAAATTGATTTATTTCCAAAAATCAAATGCCTTTCAAAATCAATGGGTTCCAAAAAACATTTTTCCCAAAATCATTCTCATAAAATCATATATATATACACACACACACACATATACATAAGTTTATTCTTTTAACAAGAACAAAATATTTTTGGATCACTTCCCACTCATATAAATTCCTTTTTATACTTTTAATATTTTTCAAAGATCTTCCTTCTGATTATAGATTCAACAAGGGGAGTTTATTATATATAACGAATATATATATATATATATACATACTTCATTTATGCCAAATCAAATATTCAAGTTTGATTTCTTTTATAAAGTTATTTACTGCGTTACTTACTTTTTATAAAATGAGTTTTAGTTATAGTGATATCCAACTTCCACGTTTATTCATCATATATTTCTCGGAATATACTATTCCATTTCAAAATCATTTTTATATTTCTTTTTAAAATTTTCAGTATCTATTTCATTTAACACGTACGATGTACATATATCATCCATACGCAATATCAAATCCGATCGCTCACTCGATCACACAATTTTACTTCTGAACTAGTATCGTCCACCCGATTTTCTAGTACGGACTCAGATCTGGTTTCTTGATCAGAAATCGTCATTCTCCTAGCATAGCCATAACTATGATAGAGAACTTCAGAATCAATCAAAAATACATATCGAGGGCTCGCCGTTGAAAATCGAGTGAAAAATACCAACTCGGTTCGATATACTATCTCGAAATTCTGTGCTCAAATCTGGATCAAATCATTATGCGAATAAAATAACATACGTACATCCTACATATTTATCTTCATTGATTATTAGCTAAATCAATTTTCTTTTTATTCCAATTTCTGATTTCTATTCACTTATTCTATAACGATCCCGGATTTTTACTAAGTTTAAATTGATAATTAATTTAATTTTTGAATAAAAATTGTGAAATTAATTAGTAAATTTATTTGAGTTCCTCCAGATTCGAATAAAAATATGTGTGTTTATTTTATTGAAGTATAATTAAGTTTAAAAATGATTTCTTTAAAAGTTATAGGAATGCAAATGTAAAATAAATAAAATACAAGTATATATGTATATAGAGAAATAAGACAATAAGCATTTAGGTTAGAAATAAATATTTAAATTAGAAACAGAAATAAATATATATATAAGATAAATCAAAATGTAAAGTGATTACATTAGGAAAATTATAACAATATATTAACTAAAATTTTTTATTTATATTATCGAGCCATAAGACAAGAATTTTTTATATACATTCAACTATGAACAAATAAAGACAAGTATGAACAAAAGAAGGAATATAAATATCTATGAAGGCTTGGACAATAAGACATAAAAAGAAAATAAAACGAAGACAAAGAAAATTAATGCTAGCACACAAAATATCACCTATCAGCCACAAAGTAGAACAAATCAGCCGAAATCTTGCTTAGTTTATAAAATAATCTTTAGTCAACATAAAACAAGAAAAAAAATCTCTGACCATTGTACAAGAAAAATTATATCACCCTGTACTTTTCTTTTATATATATCAAGCTTCTTCATTTCAGTTTCGATCAAGCAAAAGCCAAGAAATCTGAAGTAAACAACAACTCAACTTTAAAACAAAAATTCAATTTAAATAAAATTCAACTCAACAATAATCCAAAACAATACAAAACCATAGATCAAAAGATCAGCTTGCAATTTCAAAGCCTTTTTCAACATAAATGAAGCTCTGTTTATTTTTTTGTCTTGGAATCTAAGGTAAGTAACATCACAATTAAACGTTTTAAGTAAATGCTTTATAGTTGTATGCTTATCTCTGAACTTAAGGATGCTTGTAAGTATATTTCTGTGTGTATATATGAATGGTTGGTGTGTGCATTGCTGTGTGTTTGGGTTGTTTCTGACTTTAGTTCCAGGCTCAAAGCTAATAAAAATTTACTTGCTCCCGATCAAAGCTTTGATTAAGACCTATGTTCGAATAAATATATTTGTTATATCATTGGCTTTAGTTTTAAACTGTTTAAGTTAAAAAAAAAATTGCATTTAGCTATGGAAATACTGAACCACATAGTAAACTTTAAATAAGTCAAATTTCAAACTTCGTAATTCATGGATTCAAGTATGTAAATTGAATTCGTACACTAAAATATGATTTTTAAAGCTTGAATCATAATTTTTAGATGGAGATTGAAAGAGCAATTTGGGTTTAAATAGATTTCGTTGTTTTGACGATATCCGATGATCCATTGGCTCGTGATGGTCGGGGCCTTTCCTGGTGATGGAAGGATGAACGGGTGTCCTTGGAAAAATAGTGTGATGGTGGGTAGTTGATCGTGGAAGCGACGGTGATGGGTTTCAGTTTGTAGCCCTAGTTTTATCGAGGGTTAGTGTTTTGATTCTCTCATCCTCTATGATGGATTGAGTGCTACGAAACCTTAGGTCATGGTAGAGGGGGAGTTGACGAAGTGGTAGCCGAAGTAGTGGATTTTCTGGTGGTAGGAGCTGCGAGAATGAAGCGATAACAGGTTTGGTGGTGGCGAGTCTCGCTGTTTCCAGGTTTGGGCTTTAACCCGATTTTGATTTTGAGAAGATAAGGGAATTTTGGTGGTCGAGGAGAGGCTCGAGGAGGATCGCCGACTTGCTCGATGATTTGGAGTCTCCTGGAGTTGATCGGCGACAATGTGCACGTATACCGTGCACTAACTTTGGTGATCTGGGAATGTGTGGTTGGGTGGAAGCAGGGATGGTACGCGAGAGACTCCAGTTTTACTCGAAGGAATAGGATGGTTGGCTCGAAGTTTTTAAGGATTGGACTGGAAGCATATTTAGGTGGGCTAGAGTCATATGTGTGTGTTACAGGTTTCATACCTGTAACATTTTTTTTCCAGAATTTTTTTGAAAAAAACACTGGATATTAAAATTTTAAAGCAGCTTTTAAAACAAGTTTTGATCCCAGTTTAATCTGATTCAAGTTAGTTTGACTCTTAATTTGAAATAAAATGAAGTTTTTAAAATTTGAATTGTTTAAAAGTCTTAAGTGTTTAAATATTTGAAATTTTATTGAAGGTTTAAAATGTAAGTGAAGTTCTAAATCAAAGGTTTAAATCTGATTCAAATCCAAATTTGAATCTTAGTCTTAAAATAAAAGAAGTTTTCAATTTAACTATTTCTAAATAGTTTGAATGATAAAATGAATTTTTGAATTGATTTGAATTTAAAAAATTGGGTTTTAAACTCTTTTAAACTTTTATATTAAGGTAAATAATTCTTTACCTTGTGGAATAAAAGGGTTTTGAAATGGTTATAAACTTTTTTGAAGTTAATTTGTTTCCATTTTAAATCTTAAATTTAAAATGAAAATTTAAAAGTAAAATTTTGAAAGTTAATTGTTTTTTAAATACCTTGTTAATGATAATTTGATTATTAATAAGAAAAATGTTTTTATTTTTTAATAAATGAAGATTTAATGATTTTAATTATTAAATTAATTAAAATGGATAATTAATGATTTGGATTAATTAATTTAATAATTAAAAGTTTAAAATCAATTAACTAAGATTTGAGATAAATAAATTTAGGATAAATTAATTGGTAACTAAGGATCGTTAATTAAATCAGATTTGAATTCTTAATTAATGATTAGTATTTAATTAATCAATTAACTAAGAACTAATTATGTTACAGTTAACACTTAATTAATTAACTAATTAGGATTAACTGATGAGTTATTAATGGTTAATCAATTTTTAATTAATGATGATTAATGTAATTAATTTATTTAACAAAGTAATTAAAGAATCGTTATTAGTTAATGAAGGTCGTTAACTAAGATTATTTAAATATTTAAATTAATGTGATTAATTTTTAATAATTAATTGAGTTAATTAATTAATGATAATCATTTATGAAATTGTGTGAGTGTAATTATTTTATGAAAGTAATTAAGAAGTTAATTGCTCATTGTAATTAATTGAGTTTAATTTGATTGGTTTAAGTTAATTGTCAAACATTGTGCACTAGATTGGTATTTCTGTTGTGATTATGATACTGTGTGATGTGAATTTCCTTATGCTGGACTGTGATTTGTGATTTGTTTCTATGTGTATGTGAAAACCTTTTTGCCCGTAACTGACATTTAAATTTCGATGCGACAGGGAGTCGGATTCCAATAGGATATCTGAAACCCACATCGAATCATAATGGTAAATCTTTGTGATTGATTAATTTACTTTATCTATGAATCTGTGATGATTGATGATGTTGCACTATTGTGTAAAACCTCTGAACTACACCATACACACACAAATATGGATTGCATGTGGAAATTGGTTAAGTCGCATATTTTTGAAATAGTTTTGAATTTTAAATCCAAATAGTTTTTGGAATAGATTGGGATTAAAGTAAAAAAAATTGAAAAGGAATTTCAAAAATAAAATTTATTTTTGAATAACTTGATCACGCCTTGAAGTTTAAATAATTTGATTTAATTTTGAATTCAATATTTGAAACTGAATTCTATAATTTGGAAACTAGGGTTTAAAAAGGTTATTCAACTTATAAATGAGTTTATATGGGTTTTTAAACCATTTTAAAAGTGTTGTTTTGAGAATTTGAATTTAACCCAAGATTTTAACTTGTGTAAATAAAATTGGATTTTTCTAAAACGTAAACTATTTGTTTTAAAATATTAAAAGCTTTCACATGAGAAATGAACTTCCAATTTGTATTGAAAGGATTTCAGGTCTAAAATAAAAATGGTTTTCCAAGTTATGAATAAATCTTTGGAAACGTGTTTTGAAAGCTACAAGTTAAATCTTTAATTTAAAGATCTAATGAGTTCATCCAATTGAAATGGAAATTATTTTGAAATCCGTAAATGGATCTTTGTGAAACTAGGTAGACTTTGTGAAATAAATCTTTTTGTTTAAAGATTTGAAATGGTAATTTGTTTAACCATTTGAAAGAAAGGCTTTGGATTTTTAAGTTGTAACTTAACTGAAATCCCATTTCCATATATTTTTAAATATTACGCTCATTATTCGATTTAGTCGGGAGAGGACCTTGTGTCATATAACCCATTGCGAATAGTGATACGACGTTATGGATTGCATTTGAAGACTGGTGTTGAAGCCCGGGTATTTTCGAGAACGATAGGATAACCTATCGATTTTCTCTGCACTGAGTTGCTCCGGTATAGAGATTCCCTAAGTGATGGGAAGTCCGATCGTGATTGTGAATACCCAGATATGCAAGGGCTTCTTCGAAAGTGCCTTCGGTTCTGTTCGAACCCGGGACAGACTTGTATGGTTGTATGTCTGACACTACACATTGAGATATAAAGCCGATTTCTTTCATATACATATCTGTTGGTGTCAGAGAATTTATTCTCTTAGCTTAACACCCTTCTCTGAGACGTACGAGCTCATAGGTTATGTAGTTGAAGGTTATCAGTAATCTATTCCCAATTTGGTAGTGTGGCATGCTAAGTGCTGCTGTGTGTTGATGATCATTTGTTGATCATTTGTGATCAAAGCATGGCTTTTGTATGAAGCATAGATTTGTGGACGAGACTGCATCAGGACCTCACATCCCGGAAATGGTCGAAACAGGAAAAATGCGGCAAGGTTATGAGGGTCGCGACCTTTAAGGTGTGTCATTCCCTTTTGGTAAAGGGTGGTATCATGGTATGGAGCCCGGATATTTACCTATGTGGTGGCTTCAATCTCATTTACCGTGTGGTTGTTGCTTTGTGGTTTAGAGGCGCCTCGGATAAAGGTCTCAAAGGACCGGGGGATGGCATGCTCGTGTAGTAGTTACCTAGTTACAAAGGTAACCCGGCCTTGTGTTGGCAGAGAGCTGGTTAAGTTTTTGGGACGTCCCGCCAAAGGCGTACCTATGGACAGTGGGAAGTTCCTTAGTCCGACCATTTGTTGGAAATCCAAAAAAAACATACGCGCCCTGTACGGTTTTAGTTGTATAACCTGCCATGGAATGTGGCGGTAACCTGCTATTGAACATGGTAGCTATAGTAGGCATAAGTGCGAAATGCCTATACTAGCTAAGATTAATATTATACTTTCGAAATGGTTTTTATACACTATGCACTAATAATAATATTGAAAAGAATTTGCGTATCAAATATGTTTGACTATCATAAGGAGAAATCTCCTCCAATTTTGCGTTTGCATTGTGTGTGGCGGGAGGCCTTATGGTAGTTTCATTTTCCAAAAAGCATTGCCGATTTATTTTATATTCTCTTGCTGTTTTGTTTTTAAGATAAACTTTTTTTGTTACTCATACTAGTCCCATGACAGACTTGGAGTTTATTGTTCCTTTCCTAAACTCTGGGTGCCCACAATTTTCTTACACGGGCAGTCTAGAGTTGGGTTTTTCAGATAGTCAGGTTTAGTAGATTGTCTGGAGTTAGTCCTGTCTTTGGATCACGACTGCACTTGCTTATCTTTATGAAACGTGATGTTGGTTCGAGCTAGCTTTGGATTGGAGCATTGGATTTGGAGATGCATTCTATTGAAGATATTCTTTCCGTTGTGTCTTGTATCCTTGATAGTATTGATATCTATTTTATCATTCTGTTGTATCATATTATATCAGATGTTGTTTCTGTCATTGTATCAATATTATATATATTGATATTCTTTTTCTTCCGCTGTGTTGTACTTAATGGTATTATAAGCTCCGGTGAACCAGATTCAACATTTGGATCCGCGGCATTTGAATATGAGTGTCGTATTCGGCGCTGATTTTCGAAGGTCGAGTCAGGGCCGTCACATTTATTCACAATTGCTTCAATTTCCATTTGGGTTATCACTACAATTCTAATCTCACTTAGTATTTAGTTATAAATATTTTGCACTTTGACCGGCTTGAGTTTTAGAAAATAGCTTGAAAAGTTTAAAATAAATAAGTTGTTGTAAACTAGTTAGTAGTTGTAAAATAACTGTAGAATAGTTAAGTAATTATAAAATAGTTGTAAAATTATAATTAGTTTGTAAAACAAGTGTTAAATAGTAATTATTTTTCAAAATAGTTGTAAAATAAGTATAAGATAGTTTGGGTTTTAAAAAGAAAGGTTGTATAGTAAATAACTTAGGAAAAATAGATTTAAGATAGTTTATATTAAAACTACTTATTTGAAAATATTTCCAGAGTCAAACTAGTTCAATCTTCCAATCTACATTCCAATCCATTTCCAATTCAAATCACTTCCTATTTGAATTTAAACTTATTCAACTTCCATCTCACTTCTAATTAATTCAATTCAATTTTCCATTTGAATTAATTTCCATTCCACTCTCAACTTTAAACCATCTCGAATTATATAAATTCGAGTTAAATTTTCAAATTAATTCCTTAAATCAAATTAACCATTACTTTTAATTTAACAATCTAGAATTTTAAACAGTTTAATTCTGAGTCCAAAATTAAAATATTCATTTTAAATTATCTTTACTTAACTTATTTCAAGGTTTAGGTAAGATTTCAAATTTTTTAAACAATTTAATCTTCAGTATCCAATTTATTGCCCAAATTTAACTTCTAACTTAGAAACCAATTCTTAACAAATTTTCAGTTTGCAAGTTCATTTTGAACATTTAAAACTTAATTTCAAAGTGATTCCATCACCACATGTTCAATCTTTATCTCTTAAAATCAAAATTATTTAAATAATTACAAACTAAAGTTTTATTTCCATTCAATTTTCAAAAATGGATGTATATTATCTCAATCCACTTCGTAATTCATTCAATTTACAGTTTATAGATTATTAATAACAATAGGATGATATCACTATAAGTCAAGGTAAATAAACATCCAAATTATCTAAAACATCCATTAATAGCATCCATTACCCATTTCTAGAACTCAAACCCGTTTTGAGATCACACATAATTCCCTTTCAATTCAACCCATCTCAATTTAATCCAGTCAACCTTACTCAATTTGAATTCTACATTCAAATTTTAAACTTCTCATCAATATCCCTTCTCGCTTATAAGTTCAAAAACTTATTTCTCTATGGGTTTTTACATCACATTCAGGGAAAATTCAAAACTCAACCCTTAGTGTTTATTTGCAATCAACTTTAATATTATGTATATCTTATTTATTTCCTTTGCACACCAAGTCATATTTTAAATTTTAAACCATTCTTGGTTTTTTTAATTCAAACAAATGCCTTTAATTTTTTAAATCAAACTCTTGTTTAAAACAAGACTTCTTCATTCAAATACATTGTGAATAATACTATTTATTATTTCTTTTAACACTTTGAAACAATTTTCAAATTTCTGGATTTCGATTGTAAAACTTCATAATTTAAATCCATTTCAATTTACAAGTCATACTTATCTAAATGTTTACTTCCTTAAAACATTTCATCCTGTTTTATCAATTTTCATTTAGAAAATAAATATCCCTTTATTAAGATACAATACCCAATTCATGATAATTATCATGTCAAGAAATCATACACACCACATATTCCATAATCATTTGCTAGAAAATCAAAATCAAGGTAACTTATTTCAACATTTTGAAAATTCTTTTGAATTTGCAGGATTTAAATTTAGTTTTGAATCCATTTTTAGCTCCTTATTTACATAGTTAAATCTTACCCAAATACTTATTTGGTTGTATATTTATTACACTTAATTCTTAGTATTATATTTAATTTCAATAATCAACAACCAATTACCTCAATATATATAATAATTAGAAAAATTATTACTTTATATACCAAAATATAAGCTTATATAAAAACTACTTTTAAAACCGTTTTTAAAATCATTATATAAGAAAATAACAAGTACGCCCTCATATAATACTCTCAACTCATTCTAGGGTACTACTGACCCTATTTAAATGAGTAACCCTACCAGAGCAAAGGTTCTCACTTAACCTTCAACTCTGATACCAAATGTAAAGACTCAAAATTTTCGACCCCAAAAATCCGACACTAATACGTTCACTGTAGAAGTGCTGAGAAATCGAATGCCGGAAATTCCAGATTGTTAAGGTAGAGAAGAAATAGAGGTAGAAGAAGAACCAGAAAACAACAACACAGAATCTCACAATTCCAGCGGAATAAAATACAATATCAAATCATAGCATTTATCAAAGAAAAGTTGTAACTTTCAATTTAATACAATATACAAGAGTACAATCATTCACAAATAAACTGGACAGCTGTACCAACTTGTCCCTGACTACTAACAATACAATCTCAAATACACAGCGGAATATACTCCATATGTTTCTGCCATCCAGCTCGCCTCCTGAGCTACAGAACGTTCTAACCTGAAAATCTATAATACGGTCTGACCCGAGCACTACAATAAAGAAGCACCCGAGTCAGGCTGGAAACCAATGTGAGTAAACCCATTTAATATGAAATACTTTAAGTTGCCAATTTTTTTGAAAAGCCAGGGTAACTCATACATTACTACGAGTTCTTATTTTGCTACGGCCAAACACTTATTTCACAAAATAATATCTATGCACCGTTACTTAGTTACAATGGTCCAGCTTACTTAATTTATTTCATTCCAGCCTATTTGATTCTATAATCAAATATATAAAGAATCATAGATTACTAATCTAAATGGTTCTAGATATCGCTGATATCCGACCTTGATCCCTTCGATTCAATGTCGTCCTTTAAGCCAAGTTGTTTAAGGAAAACAATTCAATTTAAATTCAGAATATCATATTCACACAGTAATTCATCACAGATATCTAATTAAATAAATGATCCACATTATTAACAGACAATCTAGGTATTTCACATCACAGAATATCAAAAACTAACGGACTAGAGATATTAGTCAATCCTAGCATTTAATATAATATAATCATCCGTAAGCAAGATAAAATAATCACACAATTTATAATTAAATTTAATTTAACACAAATTAAATTAATTACTTCTAAATCATGCTTAATTAACTTTAATTAATCACAAACCATTTATATTTGTTTAAATCAAATGTTTGGAATTAAGTAATTAATTACATTTAAAATCACTTTAAGATTTTGATTAATTATAAGTTTAAACATCTTACTTAACTACTTATTCAATTACATTATTTAGTTTAATTTAATAAACTTATAAATTATTTAAAATAATGGTCATATAATTAAATTATTCTAAGCTAAATTAAATTAAGTCAAAATAATTCATTTATATCCTTTAACCAAATAATGTTTAAATAAACATTTAACCAGAAAAGCATTGGTTAGAAAATCATTTGGGAAACTTATTCATAATTTACACTTTTTTTAAAACATGGTTAAATCATTTCTAAACACCCGGGCCCAAGCCAAAAAACCCCGAGCCAAAACTCAATCAAAACCTTCCCTCTTCTTCTCTTATTGATCATGCTAAAAACACTCGCGTACAACCCTTGCCCAATCCGATTCTTCCCTTATGCAAACCCGAGCTACTCACTTCCTTCCCTTTTATTACTTCTACTAACTACAGAAACCCTCAGAACTGACACATGAACACATGTCCATGTGCATGCTGCCCCCAAACATCTCCGACCATCGACGCTATAGCCAGCAAGTCGAGGACGACTCAATCAAACATTGTGATCACCTAGAACAGGCTTCGACCCTCTGAATCGAAATCGAGCTAGTCAAGCATCACAGAGACCCAAACTGATCGTCGAAAACCACCTTGTGCTGCCGCCTATGACCACCCGAGAACTCGTCGATCAACCAAAAACTTCATCTCGAAACCACACTTCGATTCCCCTACCTCCAATCTATTCCGGTGCATCCATGATGAAGCAATCGCCTCGACATCATCATCGACCAAAACAGGCTTCAAAACCCTCGCCAGGCCACCACGGTGGTTTAGAAATCCACCGATCATTTTTCCCTTGATCCTTATCACACCAGCTTCCTCCAGCATCAAGCACGACACCTAACCTCCCTCCGATTGTCGAGAATCGACGAAATTCCTAATGCCGTTCAACTCGAGAAATCTCAACAACCACAAAACTTAAAAATCATGATATGATTATCAAAATTCATCATTTTTTTGAAATGAATCGGTTTATATAATTAAATCTTGGAATTTTAAAAATCAAAATTTCTGTCTTGAATTTATTTTCTCTGTAGTTTCTTCTTTTAGAAATATTTACCCAATATTTTCATCTAGAACTATTTTAAAATATATATATAACATCCATACAAACATCTTTCCTTTAGAGGTCATAGCCAAAAATTGTATAGATGAAGAGATATAAATTTCTTTAGGTTTACTGAGCCTGTAATTTAAGAACAGAGCTTGAATATATAGATACACAGACATGCATAAGGATATACCCACACTAATTCACTAAATTTCAAACAAAATACATCCATGCAATTCTACAACTTTACTTTAATTATTTATCACATGCAACGACATATAAAACAGGTTAAGCATAAAAAAAATTACTCACAGAATAGTGTTGAACAGAGGAACAAATTTTTGAATATGGAATTCTGCACTTGAAATTTGATCTGATCGTGAAATACTTTGGGTTGAGTTGAATTTGAATCCACTTAAAGCTTTAGCTCAGTTGAAATTTGAAAGAAGTTTTTTTTTCTTTTTTCTTTTTAGTTTTAGTTTTGGAAAAAGAAAAGAAGAAAGAATTGAGAAATAAGTATATAGACTGGTTTCTTATTCCATTATTATTTATATTAGTTTAAAAGAAAAGAATATTGCCGCTTGTATTTGCATGGTATACCCAAGCTTACAAATGTCCAAATCTTTATGTTATATTTATTTATTTATTTATGCTTTTATTATTTTTATCATCATTTATTTGTATTTATGTTTTATATTTATATATGTACAAACTATATCTATTTCATGTATAATTTTAAAAGAAAGTATATTAAACCTTTTATTAAATCCTATTTTAAGCTTAAACTATTATATTATAAATTAATAAATATTTATCTTTAGTGTTTTAAAATATAGAATTTAACTTTAACTTGCTTTTGAAAATTATTACATAGAATTCAAATCAATGCTTCCTAATCACAATAATATATATATATATATATATATATATATATATATATGTTATAATTAGAAATATCTTATGTGAATTTTTGATATTATATATATATATCCACACTTTTACAAACTTCCACATATTTTACTTCTCATGGCACATATATATACATACATAATTATATATGCTTGTATATGTATATACTTAAAATTTACAACATCATAAAGTTTTCATGTATGTTTATATATTTATTAATTTATTATAAGATTTATCATTTCCATAGATTTATAATTCAACATTTATTATAGTTTCTAATCCATATATATATATATATATATATATATATACATTTCCAGATATTTTTAATTACTAGAATTTTATTGGTTCAACTAAATAAAATCAGTGTCTCAATAGCAAAAATTAGTTAATTATCCAATTATCAGATTTCCAAAAATTCGGGTTATCAGGTCTCCTCTCCTTGACCGAGCCACGTATCACCGAGCCACCTTGATCGAGCGACCCACACCAAATCATCCGTGACTAATGGTCTATCAATCCAACTTGCTCAAACCTTCGTGTTCCAGTCTCAACAAACGAGTAGTCGATTTAGTTAAATCCGCCTGCTTATGGCCTTGCCAAAAGGCGGGTTAACATTTTGCCCCCAAAACATGCCTTGCTATTGGATGGTGTAACAGCCCGCAAATCCGTACCCCTTGAGTTAACACTATTCTACAACAATTAAATCAAGTTGCACAGAAATACGAACCATTTGGGTTAAAGAAGAAGAGGTAGAAGAAGAAGATAGAAAACAACATCAGAATCTAACCATCGCAACGAAATAAAATATAATAGATAATAAATGATCTTTACTCGAAATCAAATATATCTGTTTATATATTACATCATCAGAGTACATCAATCACAGTTCAACTTCAATATCATACAATGGATACACAACAACTCAACACAGCGGAATATACATATATAAACAAGTACGGGAGTACGTGTCGTCATCCAGCTCGTCCCTGAGCTCCACAGCATCATATCCTGTATCCTATAATACTCGGTCTGACCCGAGCATTATAGTTAATAACACCCGAGTCAGTCTGGAATACCAGCATGAGAAAATCACACCCAGTTGATTATTAAAGTTTCAAAATCCTTTGAAAACAAAAGCATCTCGTAAGACCATGCTACAAATAAACATGTCGGGTTTTTACCTTACGATAGCTAAAACAATTTTTATAGAAATCCTCTGATATTATAATAGGGTCTATATACAAATACTTATAAAATAGCCGAAATTGTTACATTCATTAAATTCCAGCTACTAGCCACAGAGTGGGCAATACAAACAAAACTCGTACAAGGCTCGTAGGGAGAATGGATTTCCAACTAAGGACTAGGCACTGGGGTACCACCTGTCACAGTACGGGGCCTAGATCACCGCATCGAGGAGTACGCCCGCTCCCCTGCAACACAAGGCCGGGACTACCCCTTACTGGATAATCCCGAGTGAGATCACCCTGCGGTTGGGATCAGCAACCGCCCACTAAGCCGAAATAAAAAGGGACATCTAGACTGGAATGACCTCACCCTGCTTGGATGCTACCCACCTAGCCTTGCTGCATATCCCCTGATTTTCAGTCATTCCCATTTGATGAGGCTTGAGGCTAAGCGTTACCTTTTTAGAACATATTCCTTAGAATGCCCATCGTCCACCTAACGATGTTTACGCAAGCATTCATCCATACAAGTCTGTCCCGGGATCGAACAGAATCGAAAGCACAACTCCTACTACATCCATTTGGAAATATCCTCAGGATTAGTAGCGACTAGCCCTTGCACTTCATAGCTCCATCTTTGACTTCGAACACGTTTCACAAAACGTACAAACCGGATCGAAGTGGTTTTCGAGAAATTAATCTCGATCCCGGTCTCTTCGAAACGATCAATGCATTTGTACAATATTGATAGTCGGTTATTTAACTATCAATTAATATTCCCAAACATCCATCCAAAAGTAAATAATTTCTCAAATTATTTATTAACCTCAAAATATCTTCACAAGATATATTTCTATTTTCAATACTTTTGAAAACTGTTTCAAAACCACCCTTCTTTTCAGAATAAACTTTCCCAAATATTTTCTATCTCCTCTGAAATCACCAAGCACAAAAATTTAGATTTTTAATATAATTTATAACGCTTTACTTTTAAATATACTTTAAAACATTTATTTTAAAACTACTTCAATAATTCACTAAAATATACATACTATATAAATATTTGAAAATAAGGTTACTTTTAAAAAAAAGTATAAAATTAAGTTTTCACTTTGTAAAACAAAACACTAAGTCGCCTTTTAAATAATTACTACGATAATAGATTTGAAAAATATTTACTTTAGAAATTTTAAACATTTAGAATAGTAAATTCCTAAAATATGCTTTCTTTTTAAAACAACATTAAACCTTTCTATCTTATATTTAAAAACTTACTTTGAACGTGCTTGGCTATCCAGAGAAATATACTTCTCTTCACCTTCTTCTTTACATTTCCAATTTCAAACACTAAAATCAATTTCCAAATTGATTTCCAATTTACTCCATTTTATTTCAAAATCCATTAATTTCATATTTTATTCCTTAATTATTATTTAACATTTTTTAACTGAAAATACCAATTTTAGATTTCTTAGATACTTTTTTTTATTTTAAATAAATTTAACTGAAATTTTAGGACAATTCTTAATTCCTTTAATTGATATCATTTGAGTTTACAATTCATTTATTTCTATTTTAATGAAAGTTCTTTACATACTCGAAGTATTTATTAGTTAATATTTAATATCACTTCCATTCCTTTTTAATTCATTCTTAATTTATTCAAAATTTGCTATAATTATTTTTCTTAAAACTCCACTCTTTTATTGTCTTTCCAAAACTCCAATTTTATATACTTTTGGTAACTTATTATACCCAGATATATTTAATCAAACATAGCATTCAATATTCCAATACAATTCACCATAGAATATTAAATAATCACAACAGAGGATATTAAATAATATAAATAAATGCTGAGGGGTCCAGTTGGATCCCTCCGACCTGTTTTCCCTACATCCAAAGATGTTAGCACAATAATATGCAAATTTCAGAATATAACATACTATAGCACATCCATCAATTTCAACCATTCAAACAATTATTTAAATTTAATCATTTAAATTTAAGTTTAACTGAGTGAGATTAACTCACCTTTGACTTAGTTTTGCAACCTATTTCCATTCACTTCCATTCCAGCTTGTTTCTCGATTCTGGACCTTTTATAACATTATATAGTTAATTAACACTCGAATAAATCCAATAATTAACTAATATTTACTTATTTATTTTAACTTATAAATTAACTTAAAAATTTTAAACTAAAAATTTTCTTGACAAAGTATCTTTGGTAACTCAATTATTAAATAAGTTAATTAAAATAGTTTTATCATCTAACCCACTTCTTTTTTAAAATAAACTGGTAGGATAAAATATTTACATACGTATATTTATCTGTTTATATTAAACCTAATAAATTTATCTCCATACCACATTAATTTAGATTAACCAGTAAGTGATATTTATTTATTGATTTCTCTTACCTACTCATCAGACTTCCAATTAAAAACCCTATTCAAATCAACAACAGGTTGTATATACTTTCTAACTATATACTTATATTCCAATTAAAAAACAAATTTATAACCCCACTTATCTCACTGCTAAATCCAATACCGTTAAATATAATTAAAAAAAATTTCACAAATTTAATATATGTAAATTGGATCAAAAATTTATACCTTGCTGTTCAATCCTAAACCCAAGATGATTGCAGCACCATCACCTCACTGTTCACTAACCCAACCATAGCCGAAGACTGCCTCGATCTTATCCTCTGTCATGGTCGAGCATCCATCACTTCGCGCGCAGCTCCGCTCAGATGCATGAGCAAGCGACCCACTGTCGAAGTTGAAATCGACCTCGAGCTTCCCCAAATTGCACGCGACACTTGCCGCATCCACCACTGATAGTATGACCTCGCAGCGTCTACGAGCTAATCACCTAGGCCTCGTGCAACTCGAATCGTCTCCCCCCTCAAAAATGAAACCCTATCCCCGCGGCTTGACTTCGCGATTGGGTCTCGACCGATACGGCAGATGTGGAAGTCGCGATTTTAAATCGTTCGCGCATTGAAAGAATGGGAGGAAAAAAAATCAATCTGCAATAGGGAGGCCATTAATTTTCATTTGTTTTTTTTCCCTCTTCAATTTGGAGAAGCTAGAAAGAAAGAAAAAGGAGAGGATAAGGATTTCGCCACTCTTTTGTGAAAAGCTTTGGCCGATTTTCTTTTTAATATATAAAAATGAACCTGAAAAGGAACGAAGGCGGCGAGCCTAAAAATTGAAAAAGGGGGACAGCGCGATCTTAAAAGGTGAAAAGGAATCTTCGTGCAGCTGAGGTAGCGTGTTAGGGATGTATAAGGATGGCATACACAAGAAGCTTGATTAATTAGATTATTATCAATTAAATTTTATAAGCCCTTCAAATCAATATCAACAGGCTTAAAACTTCAGATTCCACCTTTAGCACAACTTCCAATTATTCAATTATCAAATAAATTGTGATATTCGTAATTCAAGTTAAAATTACACTATTGAATATTTAAAATCGATTAAATATCCCGATTTTAAATGCTTGAAAATCTCGGGTCGTCACATTCCTCCCCTCTTAAAAGAATTTCGTCCCCGAAATTACTAGTTAAGAAGAATGATCCAATACCCATTTACTTTTCTCATAACCAACAATCTAGCACCCTACCAACTATTCCTTTTATAGAAAAACCCCCTTATCACTTTTACTAACTTTCCAAACCTTCCCATAGTTTTCAAACTGTATTTTTTTGTTGAATTATTCAAGTTTCAACTTAAAGCCAAATTTTGAATTATCAAAATTTTCAAAAATTTTCTAACTCCCTAAATTTCCAAAAAAATTCGCCAGCGTCTCCTTTGCACGGCTGACTCGGTACAACTACAAAATGGCTCTACGGCCTCCCAAATCCAAAAAGAAAACAAAATCCAAGTGGCTCAATTCAAAATCCCAATCAAATTTCACACCAAATTTAAATACATACTTTTTGTCGGGCAATTCATATTTATCTTCTGAAATCAATATCAATTCTCTTTTCCCTTTATATTACCTGCATATCCTGCTTAGCACTAATATTCCAATCACAACTTTCAAAAACATTTTATCGACTTCCTTACCAAATGTCAATATCTATTTATTCCAAATATTAACCTAGAATATATTTAAAGATCAATTTCCAATTAAGAACTCACCATTTCTTTCTCAAGTTCAGTATAAACATTTTATATGTTTCTTATATTTATTTTCACCTTACCATTTCAGTTCATACCTATTCCTATTCAATTTTGATTCTTTCATTTTCATATGAATTCAGTTTATCCTAAACTCTAAATATTTAACTTTTTTTTCATTTATAATTAATTCATATCATTACTTTAAATTAGTTTTATTTACAAATTTATTTCAAATTCCAATTTGAAAACATTTGTCATTAACAAAATTTTTCAACTCCAAAATTTTCGAATTTTTTTGGCAGAGTCCTATTTGTACGGAGGAGCTTTTGCAATTTGACAAAAGAGATAAATATATATATATCGACCCACCCGGTCGGAAAAACTAAAAACAGTTCATATTTCCTATTTTTATTGCGTAGGCGTACCTTATTTAGCATTTTAAGCAAGCAACTTATTATTTTAGCAGTTAGTGCAATCAAATCCCGCCCAACGGCTTCCAGGTACCTATACTTACTCAATTTAAATGTGTAAGTGCTAAATATATGAAGTTCAATAGCATATCACTTATCTGCAATAGTTAAGACACAAGAATTCTAAAGAAATGCACATCAAACACTTTCCGTAAGCAATTTATATAGTTTTCATACTAATTCAACTGTTTCAGTTAATTTACAAACCATTTTCATTCAATTTGAATGGTTTTCAATCCATTCGTATACAACTTCATCACTTTGAATGGTTTAAAACTCAATCGCTTACATTTAATTTATTTTAAGCAAACTGAACTCATATTTAATTCAACTGCTCTCAAAATCAATTCATTTTACTTTTACCAATTCATATAATTTTATTTACTTCCCTTTTACATCAAATGACAATTTATTCTATGTAGTTTGACGAGATCTATGCGAATAAATCAGTATTTATGCTTTATAACCAATTTAAATTGATCTCAACTAAATTTATACTTAATGCTATTCCATTTTTAAATTTATTCACAATCCATATATTCTCATTTTCATTGCATTTCAGATTTGAATCCATTCATTTGCATTTCATTTTATTATCCAAACCAGTTCATTATTCAAACAGGTTCCATTCAAAATCATTCGATCTAGATCGACACAATCTGTTTAAATTTTATTCACAATCCATTCATTTACGTTTTATTCCATATTTGTTTATTCCAAACTATTTTATTTAGCTCAAATACAATCTAAGCTATTTCATTCAATAACCATTTCAATTTCTCTTATAGACTCCAAGTTATTTCAATTCCTTAACAATTTAAATAGTTTACAATTATTTATTTAAGAATTTCATTCCATTAAATATTATCTGTAACTCACCGAATTTTATTTCAATCAAAGTACATTTTTACTTGATTTAAATCCAATCCACTATTATTAAACTTAATTTTAAGTTGAATTCAATTCAACTCCTTTCCATCTTTTAGCTTAAGTTTATTCACTCCAATTTTATACTTAAGCTCATTTCGTTTCAAGTAAATCTTTCTCTTCCATTCAAATTAATTCTATTTCAGTTAAATCTCATTTTAAAATTTACAATTTCATTTGATTAGTTATTATAAAATTTAACTTTCCAAATTCAGTTCATCCAATTTATTACATGGCCATTTTCCAATTTATCTTCACTTATTTGGATTTTATTTGCAATTCATACCATTACCATTTTAATCCATTTACATTTTTATTCGATACATTTCAATTATATCTAATTTGTTAACACTTCAAGTCGAATTTTAATTAATAGCTCAAGTTCTGGTTCCACCATTCACTTTTAAAATTACCATCCAATTTTATTAACTTACATTGCAATTTCATTCTCAATTCATTTAATTAATTGCAAGACCACTTTCAATTATATTTTCTTCACCAATGATTCAAGTCGAATTTGATTTATAACTTGAGTTTTATTTCCAATCTTCATTATTAGCTTACAATACAGCTTTTATTTAACTACATCGAACTCCATTTACACATTTCATTAACTAATTTATTATCAGTTAGTTCTTCCCTTATCTATAATCCAACACTTGAATTTTAATCCCAAATATCACTCCATTTAATTTTCTTAGTTCAATTTAGTTTATAATTCAAGTTTTGATTTTTATTTTATTCTTCAATTCATCAATAATATTTATTTTGGGTTTTCAAATTCCACTTATAAATTTATAAGTCACAACTTATTATTTACACAATTCCATTCATTATAGGCTTGGATATATTCTCCTTTTATTTTTAACTCGAAGTTTACACTTATTTATAACTTATGCATATTTTATTTACATGGATTTCTAATTCTTTTATAAGTTATTCAAACTTATTTCTTCCAATTCAATCCTTTTATTTTTAACTCAAATTTATTTAACTCAATTCGACTTCAACTTAATTCGAATACACTGGATATTATTTCAGCCTATCCAATTAATTTCGATCCAGTCAAATTTTTATTTTCCATCCAAGTTAATTTCATTTTTAACCTTTCTCTTTAAATTCAAATTCCAACATTCAAAGCTTATATTCCCTTCCTGATTCAAAAATCATCTCAATTTATAAGCTTGCAACCTATCTTATCAGGATTTTTAAACTCCCGACTTTGGTTTCAAATCATTTTGAAATCTTCAACACCTCAAATCACATTTCTCAAAATTCAAACCAATCCTGGTTTTATTCCCAACAAATTTCCTTTGAAATTTTCAAAACAATTAGCTTTTCTGAACGAATCAGTTTTGGTAGCAATCCGTCACTTAGAAATTCGAAAATGAATACTGATGATGCGGTCGTCATCATCAGGATCATTTTCCAATAATCCAAGTGATTTCAATGTTATATTACTTTCAAAATCCATTCAAAACACATTTCCATTCAGAAATATCTCCAAAACAATAATACTATCATTTATCTTCAAATACTTCCAAATCTCCGGGATTTTAAATTTCCAAAGCCTGCTTAAATCAATTTCTAACTATAATTCATTTGCACAGCTTATGCTCATGCAAATTCTCATTTGATTATATTTCAATTTATAAATCACGTTTATAATTCATATTTATAATTTTCATTTTATAATGAATTTATTTCCTTAAACTTTAGTTATATTTCAATTTCTAGTTAAATTTTCCATACAATAAGGATAATAATTTTAATACCATTATTTCTAACATCCAAGCAACCATATATTAGCTAAATAGTTTTCAAAAACTTTTCCTTATATCGAAATATGTTGTTGGGTAAAATTATTTCATTTACCCACATTTAAAACAATACCGTGTCGATTGTTCTATTCAAGTGTTTAGAAACCCCTTTAATACAGTTGCGCAGACTGTGTCGACGAAGGTTCATATGCCACTCAATAAATCAATCAACACAATAATAAAACAATTTATATTCACTAACAAATACGCGCTCATATCTATTTATGCGCTCAAACTCATTATAGAATACTACGGACTCTATTTTAAATGAGTAATTCCCACCAGAGCCAAGGTTATCACCAACCTAAGCTCTGATACCAAGTGTAACAGCCCACAAATCCGTACCCCTTGAGTTAACACTATTCTACAACAATCAACTCAAGTTGTACAGAAATACGAACCATTTGGGTTAAAGAAGAAGAGGTAGAAGAAGAAGATAGAAAACAACATCAGAATCTAACCATCACAATGAAATAAAATATAATGGATAAAAAATGATCTTTACTCAAAATCAAATATATCTGTTTATATATTACATCATCAGAGTACATCAATCACAATTCAACATCAATATCATACAATGGATACACAACAACTCAACACAGCGGAATATACATATATAAACAAGTACGGGAGTACGTGTCGTCATCCAGCTCGTCTCTGAGCTCCACAGCATCATATCCTGTATCCTATAATACTCGGTCTGACCCGAGCATTACAGTTAATAACACCCGAGTCAGTCTGAAATACCAGCATGAGAAAATCACACCCAATTGATTATTAAAGTTTCAAAAATCCTTTGAAAACAAAAGCATCTCGTAAGACCACGCCACAAATAAACATGTCGAGTTTTTACCTTACGATAGCTAAAACAATTTTTATAGAAATCCTCTGATATTATAATAGGGTTTATATACAAATACTTATAAAATAGCCGAAATTGTTACGTTCATTAAATTACAGCTACTAGCCACAGAGTGGGTAATACAAACAAAACTCGTACAAGGCTCGTAGGGAGAATGGATTTCCAATTAATGACTAGGCACGGGGGTACCACCTATCACAGTATGGGGCCTAGATCACCGTACCGTGGAGTTCGCCCGCTCCCCTGCAACACAAGGCCGGGACTACCCCTTACTGGATAATCCCGAGTAAGATCACCCCGTGGTTGGGATCAGCAACCGCCCACTAAGCCGAAATAAAAAGGGACATCTAGACTGGAATGACCTCACCCTGCTTGGATGCTACCCACCTAGCCTTGCTGCATATCCCCTGATTTTCAGTCATTCCCATTTGATGAGGCTTGAGGCTAAGCGTTACCTTTTTAGAACATATTCCTTAGAATGCCCATCGTCCACCTAACGATGTTTACGCAAGCATTCATCCATACAAGTCTGTCCCGGGATCGAACAGAATCGAAAGCACAACTCCTACTACATCCATTTGGAAATATCCTCAGGATTAGTAGCGACTAGCCCTTGCACTTCATAGCTCCATCTTTGACTTCGAACACGTTTCACAAAACGTACAAACCGGATCGAAGTGGTTTTCGAGAAATTAATCTCGATCCCGGTCTCTTCGAAACGATCAACGCATTTGTCCAATATTGATAGTCGGTTATTTAACTATCAATTAATATTCCCAAACATCCATCCAACGATAAATAATTTCTCAAATTATTTATTAACCTCAAAATATCTTCACAAGATATATTTCTGTTTTCAATACTTTTGAAAACAGTTTCAAAACCACCCTTCTTTTCAGAATAAACTTTCCCAAATATTTTCTATCTCCTTTGAAATTACCAAGCACAAAACTTTAGATTTTTTAAAACGCTTTACTTTTAAATATACTTTAAAACATTTATTTTAAAACTACTTCAATAATGCACTAAAATATACATACTACATAAATATTTGAAAATAAGGTTACTTTTAAAAAAAATATAAAATTAAGTTTTCACTTTGTAAAACAAAACACTAAGTCGCCTTTTAAATAATTAATACGATAATAGATTTGAAAAATATTTACTTTAGAAATTTTAAACATTTAGAATAATAAATTCCTAAAATGCTTTCTTTTTAAAACAACATTAAACCTTTCTATCTTATATTTAAAAACTTACTTTGAATGCTTGGCTATCCAGAGAAATATACTTCTCTTCACCTTCTTCTTTGCATTTCCAATTTCAAACACTAAAATCAATTTCCAAATTGATTTCCAATTTACTCCATTTTATTTCAAAATCCATTAATTTCAATTTTATTTCTTAATTAATATTTAACATTCTTTAACTGAAAATACCAATTTTAGATTTCTCAGATACTTTTTTTTTCTTTTAAATAAATTTAACTGAAATTTTAGGATAATTCTTAATTCCTTTAATTGATATCATTTGAGTTTACAATTCATTTATTTCTATTTTATTCAAAGTTCTTTACATACTCGAAGTATTTATTAGTTAATATTTAATATCACTTCCATTCCTTTTTAATCCATTCTTAATTTATTCAAAATTTGCTATAATTATTTTTCTTAAAACTCCACTCTTTTATTGTCTTTCCAAAACTCCAATTTTATATACTTTTGGTAACTTATTATACCCAGATATATTTAATCAAACATAGCATTCAATATCCCAATACAATTCACCATAGAATATTAAATAATCACAACAGAGGATATTAAATAATATAAATAAATGCCGAGGGGTCCAGTTGGATCCCTCCAACCTGTTTTCCCTGCATCCAAAGATGTTAGCACAATAATATGCAAATTTCAGAATATAACATACTATAGCACATCCATCAATTTCAACCATTCAAACAATTATTTAAATTTAATCATTTAAATTTAAATTTAACTGAGTGAGATTAACTCACCTTTGACTTAGTTTTGCAACCTATTTCCATTCACTTCCATTCCAGCTTGTTTCTCGATTCTAGACCTTTTATAACATTATATAGTTAATTAACACTTGAATAAATCCAATAATTAACTAATATTTACTTATTTATTTTAACTTATAAATTAACTTAAAAATTTTAAACTAAAAATTTTCTTGACAAAGTATCTTTGGTAACTCAATTATTAAATAAGTTAATTAAAATAGTTTTATCATCTAACCCACTTCTTTTTTAAAATAAACTGGTAGGATAAAATATTTACATACGTATATTTATCTGTTTATATTAAATCTAATAAATTTATCTCCATACCACATTAATTTGGATTAACCAGTAAGTGATATTTATTTATTTATTTCTCTGTTTTATTGTCATTATACCTACTCATTAGACTTCCAATTAAAAACCCTATTCAAATCAACAGTAGGTTGATCTATATACTTTCTAACTATATATTTATATTCCAATTGAAAAACAAATTTATAACTCTACTTATCTCACTGCTAAATCCAATACTGTTAAATATAATAAAAAAAATCACAAATTTAATATATGTAAATTGGATCAAAAATTTATAGCTTGCTGTTCAATCCTAAACCCAAGATGATCGCAGCACCATCACCTCACTGTTCACTAACCCAACCATAGCCGAAGACTGCCTCGATCTTATCCTCTATCATCATCGAGCATCCATCACTTCGCGCGCAGCTCCGCTCAGATGCATGAGAAAGCGACCCACTGTCGAAGTTGAAATCGACCTCGAGCTTCCCCAAATTGCATGCGACACTTGCCGCATCCACCACTGATAGTATGACCTCGCAGCATCTACGAGCTAATCACCCAGGCCTCACGCAACTCGAATCGTCGCCCCACTCAAAAATGAAACCCTAGACCCACGGCTTGACTTCGCGATTGGGTCTCAACTGATACGGCAGAGGTGGAAGTCACGATTTTAAATCGTTCGCGCATTGAAAGAATGGGAGGAAAAAAAATCAATCTGCAATAGGGCGGCCATTAATTTACATTTGTTTTTTTTTCTCTTCAATTTGGAGAAGCTGGAAAGAAAGAAAAAGGAGAGGATAAGGATTTCTCCACTCTTTTGTGAAAAGCTTCGGCCGATTATTTTATTTTATTTTTATATATAAATATGAACCTGAAAAGGAACGAAGGCGGCGAGCCTAAAAATTGAAAAAGGGGGACAGCGCGATCTTAAAAGGTGAAAAGGAATCTTCGTACAGCTGAGGTAGCGTGTTAGGGATGGATAAGGATGGCGTACACAAGAAGCTTGATTAATTAGATTATTATCAATTAAATTTTATAAGCCCTTCAAATCAATTTCAACAGGCTTAAAACTTCAGGTTCCACCTTTAGCACAACTTTCAATTATTCAATTATCAAATAAATTGTGATATTCGTAATTCAAGTTAAAATTACACTATTGAGTATTTAAAATCGATTAAATATCCCGATTTTAAATGCTTGAAAATCTCGGGTCGTCATAGATGGTGTGTTTTTGAATAGTCTTATATTCGATATCCGAAGTCATTGTTCCATTCATTATTAAGCAGTTCCTTCCACATTTACTATTCTGCTCCGCAATCATTCCAAGTCATTATTCAATTCTGAACCATCCCAAATCTATTATTCGAATCCACATCTCTTCGGATCATTTTACCTGAGTCTAGGACCTCACGGGGTCCAGATCCAAAGCCGAAATCCAAATCCGATAGCCGAGTTCTAATCCATCCATAACCAATAGCCAAAGCCACGACCTCTCCGGGTCAATATCCAAATCCGAGAACGCTCCAGGTCCATGCCCAAATCCTTAGCTGTTCATAGCCAATGTCCAAATATATAACCTCTCTGGGTTCTTGCCGAGTGTAAACCACACTCGACGACCTGTCTTAAGTAATTCCATGGTGTTCCTGGTTCAGTGTCCCAGAACGCTAAGTAATGCCATGGCTTAAGTCCTAAGTCGAATCTTGGTCGCTCCTGACCCTTGCCGAGAATAGCCCATACTCGACGACCTGTGATAGTAACCGATAAATGATATAGGGCCTAAATCCTAGGCCGAAACATGGTCTCTTCGGACCCTTGTCGAGCATAGTCCATGCTCGACAATCTTTTAGCCAAAAACCAGATAAAAACTTAATCAAAATCCAATATGAAATCTAGATTCAAACCAAAAAACCAAAAATCCATATCAAAAGTCCAAATCAAAAATCTAGCATCCAAACCAAAATCCAAACCCGAAAAACCAACAAAACTGGGAGTTTAATCCAAACTCCAAAACCAAAGCTGAAAAAGGAAGTGCCCAAGCTAAAAGGAAAAAAGAAAATTTCACAAACTAGAGCATCATGGTTTACCATCATCTCAGAGCATGCCTAACGGTTGTCTCCGTCCCGTGCATGAGTAAGTGACTTAGCCACCTGCCTAGAGTTTGTTATTTATTCCAAACCATCATGATTAGTTAATGACCAACCAACCACCATGCCTAAGCCTCGTGCCACCGTCGTTCAAGTTAGGCGATGGCTGCTCCTATTCCACCGCCATATTTCGAGTTTCGACATACTGTCGCAGCTGACCATTCCTTACATGCTCCTCGATTATATCATTTAAATGCCTGCAGCGGTTAGTATCATGTCAATCCAGGTCGTGAAAGAGACAGTGCCTTCCTGATGCCCTTTCACATTCTGAGGGTTCCCTCCTTGCTATCCTTCGATAAGGAAGGCGATCTCGAGTATCCAAGTATATCCGCTTTAATGTCTCATTCAGTCCTGTATAGGTCGAGAATTTTGGTTCTCCCCAGCGCTTCCTCTTTCCTTTATCCCCATCTTTACCCGAGCTTTCTTCGTAAGGTTCTCCATTCATAACCATGTTTACTTGCTTTGACTTCATATTCAAACATGCATCCTCTTGTCGAGGAAACTCTTTAACTTCGTGAAAGAATTCCCCGAGATTCATTGGTGGATCCCTTATCAACGATACTTTGAAATCTGAATCATCCCTGACTCCTGACACCGCCGCCATCAGAACCATCGATGGATCCGGCCTATCCACGAAAGCAACTGCTCCATTAAACCTAGTTAAAAAAGTCCTGAGGGGTTCCTCTGCTCTCTACTTAACTGATGCTAGTGTCATCACATTCTTCGACCTTTTTATGTGAACTCGAAACTGCATCAAGAACCTATCCACCAGTTCTGTCCATGTTCCAATAGATCCATCTTCTAATTGTCTAAACCACATAGCAGCTATATCGGTCAGGTATAGGGAGAAACACTTGACCATTACCTCCTCTGATGCTCCCTATTAGTTCCATATGTCTTGTGTACCTCATCAAGTGGTCGGTGGGACCTCTTTTACTATTGTATACTTCTTGAGTCGGTATCTTGAAATCGGGTGGATTCCTAGCTATCCTGATGTTACGGGTAAACGGACTTTTGTTTACTCCCTCCAAATCTCTGTTTGTCAGACCTCCATGAACGGTTCACTTGATAATGTCAGTTAATTCAGTGTTACCTACCAAGAGTTGCTCCCTATCCATATTTCCTAACTTCCCTCCAAGTCCTCGGGAATTCTGGTACATACACCTCGTCACACACTCCTGTATTCCTGTTGGCATCGGGCTGCGCAGCATCATATGGTATCCCTCTATGGATAGGTCCAGCATTACCTTGTGGTGTGCCCCTAAGTCTAGAAATACATCTAGATTGGTAGTTGTTTGTTGATTGGGGGCTGCCCTCTACTGAGCCACTCCATCTACTTGTCGGTTGAGTCCTTCCGGTCCAGCACCATGGATCTGAGCTCCTGTAGTTCCTACTTTTCCAAATTGTCTAAATAGTGTCTGCATCATTTCCTCTTGCCTTTTCAACAAATTCTCCTACATGGAATTCATCATTACCTGCATCTCGTCCCTAGTGATGTAGACGGAGGTTTGATTAGCTCCAAAGGAAGCCTCCTGATTTCCCTCTTGTTGACTTCTTTCCATCCTCTGTCTCCTAATTAATTGCTTTGCCATAGTCTTCAAAATCCAAGTTCCTAAGCCTTTAAATCCAAAATCCAAGCTTCAGAATCCTTGAGTGCTAGCTTTCTCTGTGAAAGCACCAAAATGTTAGCGCCAAAATTGGTCAGTAACACCCAAATCTAGATGAAAGCACCACATCACATTCACAGATCACAGATAAAATGTATGTAGGGAGTATAAATATGAAGAACGGTAAAAATAAAAAGAAAGCAATAATGACATAGGATTTATAGCGGCTAACTCCGGCCTACATCCACTCCAGAAATTTCCTTTCTATTGGTATGAGAATCAATTATAGTTACAATCCAGAGTTTTAAGGCAATAATGGCAGACTAGCCTTAATAGAGAAGTAGGAGGAAAACACAATGGAGATCCCCTTTTTGAAGCCCCACATGCTGTATTTATAGGCAAAACCTGAGTTAGTGGGCTTCCTGAGTGGTCCAGGCTCATCAATACCATAGTCGATCCCAAACTCACCATTACGAACGACCCTAAACCCCGAACAGGCCGATCAAATCTTGCCCTAGGAGTGACTTAAAGCAACCTCATATTTGAATCAAAGTAAACAGGGTCGGAACTCGAATCCTCAATGTCGGACCTCCTTCCTCAAAACAATGATCCCTTTTGAATATGATCCTGACTCTTCTTAGCCAACCCAGAAATGCCGACCCACTTTGATGCCATCCACTTTGATGCCGACCCAGTTCATCGTGACCGAACCATGCTTGGTCTCCTCTCCTTGATCGAGCCATGTACGACCGAGCCACCTTGATCAAGCGACCCACACCGAACCATCCATGATCGATTGTTTATTTATCCAACTGGCTCAAACCCATCGTATTCCAGTCTCGACAAAAGTAGTCGATTTAGTTAAATCTGCCTGCTTGCGGCCTTGCCAAAAGGCGGGTTAACATGTGTCTATGCCTCTACTATATATATATATATATATATATATATATATATATGGATAATAGTAAATAGTAGAGGCATAGTAATTGAAACAAGAATAAAGGAGTGGTAAAATTTCTTAAATCAAATAAGATATAAATGCATAAAAGAAGCAAAGAAGTATAGTTAACGGTAAATAGTTAACCATATTTCTTTGCTTCATTTATTCTTGTTTCAATTACCACGCCTCTACTATTTACCATTAACCATATTTCTTTGCTTCTTTTACTTGTTTATATCTTATTTCTTTAAGAACATTTACCACTTCCTTTTAAATATCTTTTCCCATTTACTTTCCTTTTTTCCTTGTTAGTTAACTTTTTATTTCTGTTCCCGTTCTAACCTTTTATTCCCTCCATTATTCTAGTGGACTCTTTATACCCTTTTATTTTAAATTATGTTTTGTATATTTTTCTATTTCTTTCATTTCATTTTTGTTTTACTTGCATTACACATATTCTTTTTGTATGCTTTTTTTATCACATTTATAATTCTTTACTTTACTTTTAGGGATTTTTGTATTTAATGCATTGGATTTACATTTCTCGCAAATAGAATGGTTAGCATTGTAACTTTCTATATCTTATCTCATAAAGGGACTTGTGTTTCGTTTGGAATGATAATGAATTATCTTTTCATAGTTATTGAAATAGACAGTATAAAATATAGTAAATGTCCTTATTTTATACATCTCTTTCTTTTTAGGTGTATTCCTTGTTATTTCAACCGTTACACTTTTATTTATAAATCTGAAACTTGGTAATGTATAGAAATTCACATTGTAATATGCTATATAATGCAATAATTAAAATACTACTTAAATTCCAAGTGTTACTGTGATAACTGAACTTACATTTTTATTTTCATGGATCATTCTAAATTTACAAATCTGGAACCTTTCTATATATATTCTAAAATCCAGAGACTATAATTACCTAATATTTCCAGATTTACTACATATAAAATACAATTCAAGTTATTAATAACATAATATGTAAGCATAATTTATAATTTAATTTCATATACGCAGGTTTAGCCTACAAATCTAATTTACATTTCAGGCATACATGAATAGATCTACAATGATATAAATCTAACATTACATATAAATATATAATTTCCTACCGATCTTTTTAGGTTCTCAAATCTCCAGATCTAATCCCTGTTATCCCTGTTTGACCCCATTTCTCACTCTATTTGGATTTATACACTACAAGCATACATAGTTTTATCAAAGATCTAGATTAGAAAATTATTTGGAATTTTATATTCTAGATTCCGATTTACAATTTACCTTGCCTTTGGCGATTTGATTTGACCCTTATTTCTTCCTCAATCATTTTCTACGATTCTCCAATTGTATATATGTCTAATTTATTACAATCTCTAAGAATTTAGAGTATGTAAGAGAAGGGGAAATGGCAGAGCTCTAGTGTCGCTCATTTTGAGTCTAGAAGTAAGGGTTTAGTTCTGTATTTATAGGCGTTCAAATCAATACTAGCCACTTGATTAAACTGTATTAAATTCGGGCCGTTTGGCCAATTTTTGTTGTCGATTTTAATCAAACACTGGTAGACCACTTGTTGCCATTGGTCGACCACTATTTGTCGACCGGATGCCTTATGGGTCGACTTGTGGCTTGTTTAAAGCGTCACTTAATCAACTTCTTTGATTTGTTCAATTTGCTTACTTGTTTAGCTGATTCCATTCATTTGTTTCCCATATTACATATTCTCTAAGATTTGGTGTTAATGTTAACATTCCTTAGTGTCCAAGCTTCCATTAAGGCTGTAAATTAATGTTTAATTTATTTTTATTACCATAATTACGTATATAATTAATTCTGATTTGAAAACTTCAAACGTTGAAAATTTTCGGTTTGAACTCCGATCGAAAAACTTCATATATAAAAATTGACCAGAAAATTACCACGAACCTAATAGTGCAAGTTTCATAGACAAATTACGATGTTTGTAAAAATTCTACATTTTGGCTTTATTATTTATTAATTAATTCTCTTTAAATTAATTATCGTAAAAATTATAGGATCTTACACTCATATGGAGGGTTTAACTCAGCTTAAGGCATGCCCATAATGGAATGCCGATCTGGATAAACTAAGGGATACTCAATCAATGAACCAACGACAACATATGCCCTAAAAGTATAATCTGGCTCCAACTACATGCGAATCTGGGAGAACAATGAGGGCATAGGATTGAATGAAAACCGTCTTACCTAAACTCTCCTAACTGAAATGTGAGAGCCTATATGATCATAGTTGACCCGCTGGATGTAATCCAGTAACATGGAATGATGAGAAGCTTCTCTAGACCAATATGCATCATAACGTCCATTTAAAAATATGTGTCAATATCCACCAATCCAGCTTGTCGAAGAGCTCACAGATAATGATCTCCTATCATCTTATGTCCATCAAACATGTCATTGCATGATAATGGACCAACAGGTATACGACGATCGCTTGTGGTTTGGTACGTACATCTATCACCTAGGTACTACATTGGAATATGTACTACTCAGGAGCCTAACTAACTATGTTAAGACAATGAATATGCAGTCATCAAGGGATGGTCACCCACAATAAGACCTGAGTCTCCAAGGTGTATCCAAAAGTGAGGCCCAAGGAGTCCGTATAAGATTACTGCGATTGCAAATTTCGAGCTATGATCTACCCTCCATCATGTCATGTGTAACCCTAAGGGAGCATATGACACATAATGAACTATCTTCCATTGTCTCATCCTAGGAATGTACCACTCAGGAGCCTAACTAACTTCCCATGAATGTAGGGATGCATGTTCATCGTGTACTCGTAGTACCACAATGGTAATAAGTACTGAAAAGTAGACATCTACTTGACCTTTCAAAGCAAGAAAGAATCCAATGTTGTATACAAGGTACCTAGAATGGTCGTACCCCAATCATTAGTATTAAAATTGGTCTAAACTAGCAAGTTTTGGTAGATAACAAAGATGAATTGTACCTTTTTGGTTCGAGAACAAGGTCGAACCAAACAAGTAGAACAGAAATGCATGAGTGATTTCATCCATCATATCTGCTCGATCTCTATAAGCGATGATGTAATGCTGAAGGTAAGTCAATGGAATAGCATCTCTATGAAGTTTTTGTGGGATCAATAAGCGGTAGAAAAATGGTAAACAAATAGGTAAAAGTATTACTTGTCGAGTTGGAAAGGTCTAGGTTCATGTCCTCCAATCTTAGTACCCGTAACCATGCATAAGTCGATGAGGGTAATACCAAATCCAATGTTAGAAAAATGGAATCTATATGTTTTATGCCGCCACCTCTCTACTAATGCTTGAATGAGAGGCTGATTGAATGATTGTATAGGCCTAATAATAAAAAACATGCTAAAGGGACTTGCTTGAAGCCTTTATATAATGGGATGGGAATGTTGTTTTAAAAATGTATAATGGTCGAACTGCTACGACAATGAATGTATTTCTCCTATATATATAATTTAATGGTGAAAAATAAAATAAAAATATAATTATATAATGTGAGTTTTGAATACATAAATACAAAATTATAACGGTGAAATCGTTAAAAAAAATATACCTACATTGTAAACAACTTGATTTCGAACCTGTGCTTATAATTATTTGGAAGCTCATGAAGTATCCACAGAACGTAAAATGTAAGTCCGGGTTGCAACATCCTCTATTTTAAGGTCCGAAACAAAGCACTACAGATGCTGCAGTCATACATCGTATTAATTTCCAATGATAAAATGTAGCTATGTTAATCATATTGAAAATATCAAAAGCACATGAATATGAAAATTTTCGAACACTATTCAATAATAAGCTTTCGCATTTCATTTCACAACTAAGATTTCATATTCATTACATAATCTCATTCGATCCCTCATTAGTAGAAAATATAATTATTACAACATACTCCAAGAGCGACATATGAAGATGCTCACTTGGTTGATCAAAGCCTAATACTTGGAACTTATACAATTTGTCGTTACATCTATTCAAGCAAAAAAACAACACAGTGGATAAAATAAAGATCATAATATAGTTATCTTGCCTCCTGCACGTCCCTAGAAAATTATTCGTCTAATCCGAAAAACATAAAAACCCTTACTCCCGACCGACTCAAACGAGCACCAGAGAGTTTAAGAGGAAAAACAAAAACTTCGGCTTAGAAAAAAAGTTGGTGCGAATAACCAACCGTCTCGAGCCAAATAGACATCTAGTGAGACCATGCCGCTGAGCGGAACATGTTTTCCCCTTGCTAGTATCTTAACCAAATATGACAAGCAAAATTCATGCACCCGCAACCACAATGGTTAAAGCATAATAAAATAATCATCTACGAGCATGCAATATGGAGAAGTCTGACTAAACTGTTCACATAGTGTTACACTCCCTTATGATAGAGTTAGTTGTGTACCCTCAGGGCAATTATGTAATTTGTTACGTATTTTTAACTCGTAGACCAATCTTGTTCGAAATAATGATGTTTTCTATCTATTATTACTTGATGTAATGTGGTTATATCAATTAATCAATTTAATTAAAAGTATATTTAATAGAAAATCCATCAAGGGTATGTTTTGTGATAGTAGTTACAAAGTATTGTAATCGTGAGTAAGTTATCGCAATGAAACAAATATACCATTTTAAATATTCCTAGTCAAGATGCATCGAGACTGGATATTGATGCATCCGTTGAGACTAGAGTACATAACGCTCTTCAAATGTTGGGTAGTGTATTACTCATGACTGTTATGGGCACTAAGGGGCAACGTACCGATAGTTATTGGATAACTATAGAACGACTCACTCGATAGTTTTCTTTTGATTAGTATAATTAAGGTCAAATAGAAAATATCGATGTGATTAATTTACATAGCTCTTGACTTGAGAATACTATAGATCTTCAATGTGGAAGCTATACTTTAAATAAAGTCAAATTATCGCATGATATCCATCAAGTGACTATAGTTGGGTCGAGTGGAAATATTGAATGCGAAACACTATTCAAGAGAGGATTCGTCTCTTAGTTATAAGGGGTTAGTATCATGGTCAACTTAAGTCAACAAAATGTCAAAATCTCTAATCAGAGTAGTTCGATTAATAATAATTGTTATTATTAAACCAAAGTCTTTGTGTTTGGATAATAGAGTTGAATATGGATGATATTGGAATTTTGACCATAACCAAATTCAATAAGTCCAAAGTGATATAGTTCTGACGAAGAGAATTGGCGTAAATAATTGTCACAAAAGCATAATGCTTAATAAAGTGAAATTGGATTTTACCAAAGTTTAGTAAGCGATAAATTTGGCCGTAATGTCACACCACCTGCTAAGTGACGTGTGAACGTTGACATTCTAATAGTTCAATGTTGATCGCTGACCGAATTTACACCCAAGAGTCACACAACCGAAATAATTAATTCTCTTTAGACCAAATGATTTAATTGATTTATAGTTGTTATAAATTAATTAAATCAATTAATATTTATGAAATATTAATTATGAAATATGAATATGATATGAGAAATAAATTTATTGCATATATATTTATAATAGTTGTAAATATATTAGTCGATATAAGATATCGATAAGAAATTAACTTAAATATGACCGTACATATTTAATTTGGGTTAAATGGGCTCACAACCCATGAAATTATGGAGTTGTAGGCGTTGATTATGTCTATGGTTAGAGGTGGCTTGAACAAATGGTTAGGGTTTGGAGATGTGTGGTTAATATCAGTGGTTTGCTCTCTTATCTTACCATATAAATAAACGGTCGCAAAACCCTAATTTGTTTGAAATCTTTCTATTCATTTTTGAGCTACCACCCTCTTTCTTCTTTCATTGCTAAAATCCCCCTCTAAATTGATCCTAAATTTCTCGTATCAAATTCAAATCAAAACTAAAAGCTATTTGATAGTAATTGGTCATAGATTCTAGATCAGAAATATGAAGAATCAAAACATTTCAAAATAAGGGAATTGATTATTCAAGGTGGGCTTTAGGGCATCTAGTTTGGGTAATTTTGATTTTATTTTTATCATATTATTGTGCTTTCATAATTTATTAATCATATGAACATATATGTATAATTAGGTTGCTGTTTTGTTAGTTAGGTGTGATTTTTGTATGTATTTATGTTGTCACAATGGAGATTGGATATGTGTATTATAATTAAAGATCTATTCAAGATTATGTTTCAAATCTGAAGTTAAACATTAAAATTAATTTTAAGTTTGAAATTATTTATGTTTATACATATTGATCATATGTGTAAATCTTATATGTTAATCTTCACATACAATTTGAATTAAGAGATATGTTTTATTAAATGTTGTATATATAGATCTGAATATTTGCAAATATTTATTTCAGTCTATTATGAATTATAAGTGCCAATTTTTTTTTTATATATATTTTATTAATTTTGATATTTAATGGTTATCTGAACCAATAAATTCATATATAATAATAAAAGTTTCTTAACTTCATTTTAATATTATCTAAAATTCATCCTTCATGTCAGATTCCTTCAGGAAAATTTTTAGATTTTTTCTACCGAAAAATAATAATATTAAAAATT
Organism: Allium cepa; assembly: GCA_030765085.1. Classification (NCBI taxonomy): domain Eukaryota; kingdom Viridiplantae; phylum Streptophyta; class Magnoliopsida; order Asparagales; family Amaryllidaceae; genus Allium; species Allium cepa. The sequence goes on from CM060935.1 coordinate 70,878,542, forward strand.
AGTTTTATTTCAGACCTAAACACAATTAATTGAATAAAAATAACATTTTAATTTACAAAATTCTAGAAATTTTTCTTATCACCCAAAATATGCTATAGAAACCTCAAAAAATTCAGATTTTTATAACTTAATTTTATAATTTTAACAATTATTTTGATTTTGGGTCAACAATAAATTATATATTTAAAATATTATTTTGATTGGGAATATTTCAGAAATTTTTCCTAAGGCCAAAAACGCATTTCTAGATTTTCTAAAATTATAAAATTTATAATTTTATCATATAGTTATTTTATGATAATTTATTATGGATAAATCTGTTTTATTCAATATATTAAATATACATATTAAATAATATTTTTTTTGGAATTCTAGATCTATTATATTTTCTAACTGGTAATTGTAAATGAAAGGAAGTTTTTTCTATATATATATATATATATTGTTATTTATGGTTCAATATATTGTCATGTAAGTAAATAAATATTTTCTACAATATTTTATTGATAAAAGTAAATTTTTTTTTTTTGAAAAGCAAGAGCGAAAAGCTCACTTTATTAACTAATGAAAAATTACAACCAAAGAAAATGACCAACAAGCAAAAACAAATACACCCATGACCAAGATTACAAATCAAAACCAGGATATACCCATGACCACACTATGTCCAGATTAACATCTATGACCATAATACAATTAGAGAATTGACTAACAACCCTGACCAAATTACAAACATCAAACGACAGCTACATAACAACTAATGGAATAACAAGGCAGCAGCTTTGAACCAAGAAATCAGAGATGGCATCAGGAAGAAGAAAACAAATGCAAGCAAACTTCTTAAGCCACCAAAACATACATAACCATCAGCATCTAAGGTTTCACTCTGTAAAAGCTTCACTCTGTAAATGCTTCACTCTGAAAATTCTTCACTCTGTAAATGCATCATCAAACAGACATAACAAGCAACCTTCATATGAACAACAGCATTAACAGTGAAAGCTTCTCATTGTCAATGCATCCAGAAACCTCTCTAGCCAAACTTAAAAAAGAATCAGTAAACAGCAAAAGAAAATAAGAATTAATCTTAACAAGAATCAGATCTTAAAAACCAAAGAATATTCCTGTGTATCTGATCAAACAATTGTGAGGAGCTCCTGATACCGTTACCAAATATTCTATTATTTCTCTCTTGCCAAACTTCATAAACCAATCTTTTTAACATTTTTAGCAGAAGCCTTGTCTGACATGATTTCCATCTAGTAGCTTCGAAAATATTGAACCATTCAATAGGACTTACAGTTGAAGGTTTGTAAAATCCACATGATGATAATAATCTATACCAGATTTGAAAGACAAAAGGACACTTAAAGAATAAACGTGTGTTACATTCTATATTAGATTTACAAAAAACACACATATTCTCTGAGATGATTCCAATTCTACAAAGTTTATCCTTGGTATTTAATGCATTAGCCATCACTTTCCATAACAACAAATTTTCCTTAGCACTGCCACCTATTTTCCAAATTCTTGTATACCATGGAAAAAGAGAACCATCATCACAGAGAGATTTGTAAACAAGCTTGATTGAAAAAGTCATCCCGGACCATACTAGCATATTATCAGAACCTATTGTAGGATAATCTGAAATGATGTTCCATAATTGTCTTAATTGAAAAGAGCTTGTGTAAGGCAAAACTAAACTGCCATCATGAATAAAATCAACAACTTTAGCTTGTTCAGCTATACCAGAGATATTTCTCAAATTGTAATCAACAATTGAACTCAGGATTAAGCCTTGTTTAGACCAGGGAGAGTGCCAAAAAGACAAATCCTTAATCAGATCATGATTACATTGAATTAAAGGAATAAAAGTTTCTCTAAGCTTCAAAATACATCTCCAACTCCAACTACAACTTTGAGGAATTGACATTTATGCATACATAATATATATATATATATATATATAATTTTTAAAAATAATCACTTGAAATCCATAGTTATATATTTACGCAAATATTTGACAACATAAAATACATATAAAATGAACTAATGTGTTTGTTGCGATGCAAATCCCAACATTTATATACGGCATGTTATACCCTACACGGATTGCTATGTTACACATGCGCGCACACACAAACACACATATATGTATATGATACATATATATATACACACAAATATATAAGAAAAACCCAAATTAAACAAATCTCAAACTGCTATTTGTAAATTTAAATAAAATACATGATTTTATTTAAATCAAATTTAGAAAAGTTCTAATTTAATTTAGACTTCATTGGCCCAACAAAGATCTAAAATAGTAAAAAAAATTGAAATTCACTCATTTCTTCCATTGCGGGCTAGCCTAGTTCTTTCACCTTACCCCACCCAAAATCATATAATGGATTACTCATCCAATTTAATTGACTTTCCATCCAAAATTTAAATGACTATCCATCTAAAATTAATCTGACTAACCGTCTTATATTTATATGGACTACTCATATCACATATAAACATTATGTGGATTATCTATCCCAGGCCAAATGGACTACCCATCACGCATGGTTTATCTAGTTAAAATTTAATGGACTATCCATCACACATGTCTTATTTGTCTAAAATTATGTGGACAATCCATCACACATATCATAGTTATCCTAAGATGACTATGAACCCATCATAAACTATATAAAGACTATCCATCTTTGGCATTACGTAGACTATCCATCACGCACCTCATAGTTTTTCTCAATATCCTTTTTAGAAAACTGCAGCAAAATCAATTTTCTTTCCTCCAAATATTTTGCAAACCCTAATAGCTTTTTAGCTAAATAAATTCATAGAAAATCATTATCAGTTTAGGGAAAAATCATCAAAAATCAAAATTAACATATTCTCTCATATATTAAAATTTTGGGACCAAAATAATAATTTAATTATTTTAAATGATTAAAAATACAAAATAAACGCTATTCCCTACTTAAGAAATTCATAAAATATTAATATTAACTTGAAAAATTATCAAATTAAAACCCCATCTCCAAAATAATGTTTTATGCAACGTATCAGTAAATCAAACTAATTGGAGATCAACCACTTAGGTTATACCTTTAAAACATATCATAATAATTCTATAAAATTTTCATAAATCATTATTCTATCCAAACAACAATCAAACATCCATATCATGGCAATACACTTAACACTAATTCAAAAATTAACCATGAACCGAATTCAAGCACGGTCAATAGAGATGGTTAACTATTATTCACCTTAGGTTGAGTATAAGATTAAGATTTGATGAAGATTGATTTCCCTAAAGCTTTTTCCCTTGAATCCCTTTAGTTTCCTCTTCTTTCTTCCTTGTTTATGGTCGACCTCTCTATTTTATTTTGATTGTTTAATGAATGTAAAATGAGAATAAATGAGAGGGGGAGGGTTTAAGTGAAGCGATAAAGCTGTATTCCTAATTTTCCCTTCTCGCTAATTCTTTTTTTCTAAGTTTAAAACAATCTTATTAATGGATTCATTAAAGCACGACCTTATTTAATTTTCAAATCTTTCTCCTTATCCCATTACATTATTCTATTTAATTTATCTAATTAAATCTTCTAGATAATGTTAGACTAAAATTAAGGGTGTTACACGGGTATTGCAAGAATATGTGAGGGACCAACTTCTTCATGTGGGTGTCTACGAATGGTTCTTCTAGCGATTTTGGTAGGACTGGACGACATTTCCTTATATCTTCTATTAAAAATAAAATGTTAAAAAGGACGTAGAAAAAGTAAAAATGTGCGAAATTTGGGGAGAAGGATGGAAGGGGTTTATTTACCCATGGGTTGTCAAGCACCAATTTTATAGGTGGTTGAGGCTTAGGCGCCCATTTAATGGGTGACCTATTTATTGGTAAAAGAAGGGTCATTCAGGCTTGAATATTCAGACCTGAACCTGTTGGAGATGCCTGACAGAAGATGAATCAATTTTCCCATCATTCTTGTTTGATTCATAAAATATCGCACTTGATCAAATATCATGAAATCTAAATTTGAACCAATAGTATAAGAACTAACAAACTGGGTAAAAAAATTACTGGGTCTTCTTTTTAAAATTTACCAAGAACAATATTCTCTTTAATAGGCTTCTTCACATAATTTCTTTTAATATTCATTCGATGGAACCACTTTAAATATATCTGAATTCATCATATCCAAATGCCATTATGTCTTATTATATAAGTATAAACAATCCTCCTTCTTTCTTGAAAATCTATTAAGATTTTTTTTAATTTCAGGTACTCCAAGAGAAAGTAAAAGGCATGCTATTATTTATTCATTGGTTTCTACAATGGTGGATGAATTGGTTTCTTTGAAGAAAACGAGCACAATTTTTGTTTATGATCTAACATCCCACATATAAAAGAAGAGATTGGATCTCTACATTCTTTCGCCTTATGGTGGTTTCCATCACATTTTAAACAAAAGGAACCTTTTTTCTCTCAGTCCATGGCTTTATTCTTTAACTTAGTCGATGTTGGGGAATTTGAGGTGAAACTTTGGGCACCTCTGCGTAAGTACGATGGTATATCATGCTGAAGCTAAGAAGAAGGAAAAATGGAGGCAAAAGCTTCGAGGAGGAGGATAAACCTATGTTGAAAAGATACGTATTTGAAAGGAGTAATTGTTTACTCCCCATTTTTTCCTTCCTAGTATATACACAATATTGCTATGTTATCTTAAATATATTATAAAACTAGATATACACTAAATTATTTAAACCATTTTCAACTATTAAAATTTAAAAAAGTTCTCTGGCTAAAAGAATATTTTTTTTAATAATAATAATTATTATTTAATAAAGTGTTTACTTCTAATTATTACATATATCCTCTTAATCAAAATTCATTTTTTACAAAAACATATTTTTTTCTTACTAGTTAAATAATATTTTACATATATTTAGTTATAAAATGTTTATTTTATAATATATAGTTATATATATATATTATTTAAACATATTAAAATAGTGTTGTGTATTTTAAATAAATAAATAAAATATGTATACTAAATTTTTTTCTATTCTTATCGGTTGAAAAATATTTTACATTTAAAATTTAAAATATTTATTTTATAATATATATATAAAGTTTATACTTAATAAAACAATGTTGTGCATTTTAAATAAATAAGTAAATGTAAATACAAATAAATTTTAAAAAAATATTTTCATTTTGATAAATATACGTAAATATGCATATTGAAACATAATTAAAGATATTTTAATTGAAACTTTTAAGATCTCGTTCTGAATTTTATAATATTTTTACTATATCTTAATTAGATATTTCAAATACAAAATTTGGATTTAAAATTTATTCACTTAGTAAAATTAGATTATATATTTTGTAATTTATCTCATATAATAAATCATAATACTTATATTTTTTTAATATATTAAACAATTTTTTGAGACCATTAACACATCTATAAAAGGACAATGTTTACATAGTCGATATAAGTTTCAATAGCTGCTTATGTATCATTAACCATGTGTACCTTGCCATGTTGTACATTATACTTATATATACACATTACTATATATTAGTATACTCACAAACGTATAAATTAAATTAATTAACATCAATTAAGTAATTAAATCAAGTAAATTAAATAAAATATGATATTATTTAAACTAACTAGCATGGATCTCGTATAACCACTAGATTCACAAGCCCGCTAAGATCCAGGTTTTTTTGTTGTTGAAATTTACCCTTTTCGCCTACTCTTGGCCAGCCCAGTTTGAACAATTCAAAGACACTTGCTTTGCTATGAAATGTTAAATGAGTACTTGAGGTTTGTTTCCCTTAAGTAAAGTTTGATTTAGTATGGCTTGGGGATTACAAGCAAGAGGAAATGATATCATATTATGCAAATATAGCTCTAATAAAATATACTAAGCGATTAAAAGATAATGTCATAATGTCTTATGAAATGATTGGCAACGTCATTAGCAAACACATAGTTGAGGTTAAAATGAAGTTATATATAAATGTATGGAATTCAAGAAAGTTAGCAAACAATGGGAAGACTGCATATTTGTTGTTTCATTACTAGTAGTTGATACTGGATTACTAGTAGTTGTTAATGAGCTTTGGAGTATATCAAGCTATAATTGAATGAAATAGCCTCCTTATTTGTTCGAGAACAAAATAATAACATTAATGAAAGTAAATAATGAAAAAAGAGATTTGTATCAAGTTAACCTTTAAAATGATTTATAGAGGAGTATATCATTTAATAAATTAATACAAGATTTTTTATTATATATCACGAAGAAGATATGATTTTTGAAAGGGAAGTTTGATTATAAAAAAGGTAATGTTTAATGATATACTCATCGATGTACAAGCATGCACAGTTATGTTCACAATTAAGTGCATGAACTATTATGTTCATACAACAAGGTGATATTTTGATAGGGACACTCAAGTGCATGCATTATTGTGTTCTCATAGTAATGTACAAGCACTGTTATGTGAACACAATAGTGCAAGTGCTATGCAAGAGATAGAACAACTATTATGCGTGCCACAATAGCATAGGATGTTGTGACTGACACAATAGTTATAGGCTGTTGTGCTTGGAATAATAATAGTAGGTTGATGTGTCGAGCACAGCTACACGAGCTATTGTGCCTGGCACAAAAGTACATTGTTGTGTTTTGATGTAATGATGTAAGCATTGTTGTGCAAGCATGACAATAGGTATTGAACCTCGCCCCTGCATCAATTGGCGCAAGACGAGTCCCCAAACTCGATGTTGGGTCAGTCAAGATGGATGATGGTACCATAGAATTCGATGGAGTTCGAGGCAGTTACAGTAATCTCTGATGATTCACATGGTAACGATTAGACTAAGACATTATGTATACATGTGGGGTGGCATGTACACATATATAGTGGTTATACATGGATCTAGATTATCCAATCATAGACAATCGAAGAGACACGATGATAGGAAAATGAAACCATTTTACCATGAGAATTGGTATGACCTATAAATATGGTTCCAAAGCAATGGTGGAAGAAGATTGAGATGTCATTCTATAGTAGGTCATATACTATCCATAGCATAATTAGGTGTTGTGATAGGACCTACAAGTCAACATTCCTAGGTGTTTACTCGAAGTCTTAAACTATTTATGGCTCTAGATATGTCTCTCTTAGTAACTAATGGCAATTAAGCATACATATATTGGTTATGGATATTCGAACAGAACTAGCATAAGGTATTAGTCATATGCGATTCTTACGGGTTTTTAGGTATGTAGATGCTTGGATATATAGCACCATTATGTGGTTGTATTTAATTTACATTTTGGATTTAATCGATATTGGGAGATCTATGACACATATGACCATGATCATCGATTATGGATATTTGAATAGTGCAAGCTTAAGGTGTTACTCATATAAAATTCATACAAGGGTTTTAGGTCTAGATATTTGGATATATATTGCATTATTATATGGTTGTATTTTTCTTACATTTCTAGTTCGACGAGGATTGGGAAATATATGACACCTTTGAACATAAAGTGCAAGATTACTCCTACGCTTGTGTATTCATGTGTTAGTTCCCTATATATTAATAATATGTTGTTTTAACTTATGATATTTCCACATAGCCTCATTGCACGCTAGGATATATCAGTATTTAACCATAAACGTTATGAGGCTTGCTCCCCTCACCATACATGTGTTCAATCTGTATGATCGATTTCACCCTAAAGGGAGGGGTGAATAGGGTTATATAATAATTATAACAATTTAATGTGGTAGTATATAAAACAATTACAGCACGGATAATAGCAGAATAATAGAAACACAAATAATAGCAGAATATTAAAAGCAGAAATAAAACAACACAAATTTACCCAGCTTCGGCAAAACCCTGCCTACGTGCTGCCCCCAAGGTTTATACTAGAAATTAAGTAGTTAGACGCTTACACATGTAAACACGCGACACCCGCTACAACTAACCTAACTCTACGCTTAAAAGCTTGCTACAATTCAGCCACTAAGTTGCGAATTCTCGAACTACACCACCGTAGTTCGTCCCTTAGTCACACGACTAGAATTTACAAACGTTTAGAAGAGAAATACAAAATAAAAAACAATTTTCAAATACAAAGCCCTAATTTCTATTTTAGCCTAAATTAATACAAAAGGGAACCGATCCAAATAAATCTTGGTGATAAAAATCATCCCCTTTTCTTTTTATTCCTTTGGCCTTCTTTCCTTTGCGTTAAAAAAAATGACTGCTTCCTTTCACTTGTTCGTTCCTCTTTAAAGAAAAACTAGGGCTTTATGATAATTGACGCCGCCGCTTGAAAATTGTTCAATTACAGTGATGAAATTCTTTGATTTGGTCGTTGCTTGCAGCTGCTCCACGAGCGCATATTCTTGGTTTAAAAATTGGATGTGATATTCCTTTTCGACTTTGATTATGGTCGACCTAGATTTGAGTTATTTGTTTGATGTACTTCAATGATTAGCTCTCTGATTTGCTTGAACTCGAATGCCTCTATATGCCAATGATGTCAATGGTTTAAACAGGGTTCAATTCCCTTAATTATCGTTCGAATATATTTATTTGAATTCGTCTACTACTTATGTTCTGCTGTTCGATTTTTCTTGGTTGATTGTGATTGATCCTGACCGATTCAGTTTCGTATATTTGCTGTTATGATTTCTTGGTCACCCTGCTTTGATTTTGACTTGTTCGATTCTTTGCCTTGGTCACCATAACTTTGATTTTCTTTGGAATTTGGTTTTATTCTTTTCTCTGTTGACTTCGGCCATTTGTGTTAAACTGGATTTTGTTTAATTTTTGATATCACCTTAGTCAACCTGGCTTTAATTCAAAGTCTTATTTTCTACTATTCTATAATTTTTTTCTTGCATTTTTTATTCGAACTGCTACCTTCTTTGTTCGACCTGGGACATTTGATCATTTGATTGATTTTTGTCTCGGCCTTGACTCTGTTAATTGTTAAATGCTCTGTTACTTGCTGACTTTTTTTGCTTGATCAATTTGAAATTAACTGCAACTAGTTCTGTGTATACGTATGTAAGTATATATGTATACATGTGTGTTTTTGAGTAAAAAAATGATTGCTTATGTTTATGATCTGGTTGCACTTTCTGTTTGTCTTCATGTATACTGATGTCACCTCTGTAGCATTGACTTGTTCATATGCGTTCATGTTGTCTGCACTTGTTTGTTGTCCACACTTTGTTAAAATACACTGCTCTGATTTGGTGCACTTGGTTATTGAGAGCCTGGACTGTTTGGCTGCATTTATGGTTGTATCATTCTTCGATTCATCTATGTTGAACTACTTCACTACATCCCATATTGTCACTGATGCCATTGATATCTGCTGCACCATGTAGTAGCCTTGCTTGCATATTGTTGTTGCCTCTGGTCATTGCCTCCACTTGTCAAGTTATGTTCATGTCTTTGAAACTGTTCCATGGTTGGCCTCGGTTCTTATGCATAACATATTGAACTGGTCTGGTTGTTACTTAGAGTTGATTTATTGAGCCAGCTTATGCGCCCTGCTGTATACATGTTAACATTGCATATATATCGTGTTGAACTGTTGAGTTGTATGCATGCTTATAAGTTTGGTCTACTTGTTGCATTATGGTTTCTCTGACCATCTGGGTTCAAGTGTACATTTAGTTTTTGGTGTATAGTCTGGTTGGACTGTCTAGCCTCTGAACTTAAATTCTGGTTGTATGCATATATATACATGTTCGAACTCTTAAGTCTAGTAGAAGCTTTGCATTCATGACTCCACTGTCTTGACTTGTGCTTGACCATATGCATATTGTTGTTTGCTTCATTCTTGTTTGGTTGCGGCTTTGTAATTATATTCTGGTTTTGGCTTCTTATTATACTCGACAATTTTATGATATATTTGCATTGCACCTGAGTTAAACCTAACTTTGGCTCGGGTTTGACCTTGTGTTCATGTCGTGACTTTATTTATATTGCACCTGAATTGAACATAGTTTTGGCTCGGGTTTGACCTTGTGCTCACCTATCCCTATAGTTTTATCAAGTGTATAACAGTATGCACGGCCTTGTGGCATGTACAGTGATGCGCTGTGCATGTCACAGGTTGTTCGTGTAAGATGAATTCAAAATTGAATATGATGATGAAAAACCCAAATAACTGAGGCAAATAATATTTTCAAAAAATACATTTTATTTTACACTGCAAAAAATATTTCTTTTTCAATTTTACTGCATCGGTGTTTATTTTCCAGACAGCTCAGATGCGGGTTACAAATGGGAATACAGTTGAAGAACAATTATGAGTGAATGCATGACATGTAGTGAGGCACTGATGTAAATGATAATTGTATTGTATTGTAATTTGAAATTATGTATATTTAGTGAGAGCACAAATGTGTACTATCCAAAATTGTAATAAAATATTTGTTTGAATAAAATATCTGGTTGAATTTTAAATTCTGTATTATTTATTTTATTCAGCAAATATTTATTTAATTATGTGAAAATAAAATAGTACAATAAAAAATACATTTAATTGAACATATATATATATATATATATGTTTATTATCATCAATCAAAAATCGTATACTATCATATTCAACAATCTCCTCCTTTTGATGACAACAAACATATATTTAAGATTTTGAATTAATTATATGTATTTGGGTATAGATGAAATCTATTCGCTCCCCCTATTTGAATGCTCCCTCTTTACATAAAGCTTTTCCTTTATATATGCATGAAAATAAATAAAAATATGCAAATGAACCTAGTTGCAAATAGAAAATACAAAATAAAATATTTGACCTTTGTTTGCCGAAATCTTAACTTTTCTCTCCCCCTTTTGTTATCAGCGAAAGAGTAATAGTGTTAGAAAAATAGAGATAAAGTGATAGAAATTAATACAATATTAATACCTAATCGAGTATAAATATTAAATTTCAATAAAAAAATCAATCATAAATACTCTGTTAGGCACATATTCACTTCAGAATGATAGAGATTATGTAAAACCATATAGCTACGTCTATTTGTGGTATATTTATATCAAGAATTTGAATATCTACTAACCATGCATAATCATTATGACTTTTAAATGAGATTAGTAGTGTCCTAAATTTAAAAATAATGATAATTCTAGCATCTTCTAACCACGCATAACCGTGAGGACTTTTAAATAGGATTAGAATCAACTTGTCTATTTAATAACTAATTTTGATATGTGTTCCATACGTGCATAATCGTAAGGACTTTTAAATGAGTATAAAAGCACATAATCAAAAATTCCAAGTAATTCACCCATGCATAACAGTGAGGACTTTTAAACGAGAGTGAATACTTTGGATATTTTTATTGCTAAAAATATAGTAAAATGAAAAATGAATGATTTCCCATTTAAAATACCACATATTGACATACTATATTGGATTTCGATGAGTGATGGTCGTTAGAAATATGATACTAATAGAGATGGTCATGGAATTTTTACCCATCAAAAGTTATTATAAATCTTGTTTAAACTTTTAAAGAAATTTACTAAATATACTGTCTCAAATTATAATATATAATTAATATCAACACTCATCACTTTTTCAGTCACTAATTATCTTTTCGATAATCAGTAGGGAGTCAGATTAGTTAATGTAGTCATTTAAGATCAAATCCAAAAATTATTAAAATGACTAAGCTGAAATAAGGTCAACAAAAACTATTTTGCGGAAGGGGTTTTACAAGAAAAATGTCTGCTAATAAAAAATTAGTTGAAATGAAAAATATGCAGATATTTTCATTGAAAACGTGATGCAACTAATGAATGTCTCTTCATAAAACTTGTTCCACTAGTAATTTTCCTATCAACCAGATTTTCAGTGTAATCTGCATCCGAATTTTCCTTTGACTCAAGATTATCATTAGTTGGATGTTATAGACCACACCGTGAAGTTGCAACAAATACCTTAAAATCCTTTTACAACTTTTAAATGAAATTCTTTTGAATTTGAGTCGAAGCCGTGCCAATAAACAAACAGTGAACATAGTGTCAACATTGAAAAAACCAAATATATCCACGTGTATCTAGAGTAATCAAAAATCTATACAAGACAATGTCTCTTATCATCTAAACTTGCAATATCGTTAGTCCAAACGAATCTATATGAATTAGTTCAAAGAATCTAGAGATATATGTAGTATTCTCAGCATAAAATGATAATTAGCCTACAATTTTGCATAAGTCAGAATCATTATCAACATTCATTATCCCATAACTGGCTGATTTAATTTAGATTATGGTGCAGATTATCACATTTAATAAATTATTCAAGATAGATGTACCGTTACCTATTTTGCCTTTACGATAATTTTTCGTTGTTGCCCATTGTGATTCTGCCACCTTTATACTAGGCTATGGAACTTTGATTTGCCGCCCGTTATGTGCCTGGAATAGCCAGAATCCAGGTAACACTATTTTTGTTCCTTAGCCTGCCACTACACCTACACGAGAAAAGATTTTTGGGACGTATTTCTTTTTATAGTTCCATGGTTGTTAGAGGAGTTTTTTTTGAAAAATATGTTTGAGTAGACCCAAAACTATTTATATTTGTTTCTTTTGGCACCCAGAATTGTTTGACGTTAAAGGATTTAATATTCGTTCCTTTTGGAACCCAAATTGGTATGGTTTTCACATTTTTGGGTCCATACCAACAATTGTTTTGAGTATGCCCAATTTTTTTTTACAAATTTTGCATTCAAATTTAACGATTAATTTTGCTTCTAACAAGTTCAGATTGATTGTATCCAAGTCCTTGTCTATCTGTATAACAGTTTGTTTCCTAATAGCATATTTAACGATCTTTCTCCTTTGGAAAATTTTCCTAAAGTTGTAGACAATTGTTGGACTTATGTTTTGAGAGATTCATTTTCATTTAATAATTAAGTACACTTTTTAATAGAATTTTCTCTCATAGTATTTTAACTTTCTTTCAATATTAGAATTTCGTTTTCAAGCGATTTAATTTAATTTTCTGATTTTTTAATCTCTTCTTCAAATGATGGACACTTGTCACACTTAGGGCATATGGTTTGATAGTTTTTAACCAATTGGTCAAGCTATTTATTTATATCTACCAAAGTATCGCCTTTTGATTTAATTTTAGCGTATTTCTCCCTAAGTCTTTCGAAACAGCCATTTACTTCGTGAAAATATATAAGTAATTCTGAATTAGTAAGTTTTGATACCTTGCTTGGCTCGTCATCATCATTGTCAGTTATACCACCTCGAAGGCACAGATCTGCTTTTTCACTCCCACTGCAAGTGCTTTTATCATCTTCATCAGTTTCATTCCAAGTGGCTACAGAACTTCTCCTTTTCGGTTTCTTTCCATGGCTGAATCAATTCTGAGGATAATTGGGCTTAATATGACCGGATTTGTTGCACTTGTGACAAATGATCTCTTGTTCTTTTGAGTTGTCTAGTGCTTTGACTATTCTGTTTTCAGTTGTTGATTTAGAGCTGGATTTTCGTATTTGCTGTTCCACTTTTTCAATATCTTTATTAGTAACGCCAGCTCAGCTGCTCCATCATCATCATCATCATCATCACTTTTCATTGTCACTTTAAGAGCAATTGATTTCTTTTGAGTATCACCTTCTTCTCGTTCCTCCTTGAATTTCATTTCAAGCTCATAAGTGGTGAGATTTCCAATGAGCACTTCAACTTTGATTTGTTTCAAATCCTCTGATTCTTGAATGGCTGTAACTTTCTCTTCAAAACTTCATGGAAGGACTCTGAGGATTTTTCGGACTATTTTCAATTCTGTGTATGATTTTCCGAGTGCTTTTGATTTGTACAATATTGGAAAGTCGTCCATACATCTCTTTGACATTTTCATCCTTGGCCATTGTGAAGTTCTCGTATTTGCTACTGAGGATAGCAAGTTGAGATTCCTTGACTTGAGATGTTCCTTTGTGACTCACTTCAAGTGTGTGCCAGATTTCCTACGCAATTAAATAATGTGAGACATGATTAAATTCGATTTGGTCCAATGAACAAATAATAGAACTCATAGCTTTAGCATTAGTATTCTGTAGTCTATTTTCAAGATCTGACCATTGATTCATCGGTTTATCTATTTCTTGATTATCTACCACTATAATTGGTGTCTTATACCCCGTCTCAACATATTCCAAGCAACGATGGTTTTCATAAAAAAATTCATTCTATTTTTCTAGTAAGCATATTCACCATTGAACATTGGTGGTCTAGCCATGGACTGACCCTTAGTAAAGCATTATTAAAAGAAGCCATTTAAAAATTATAAGACAAATTATTTTTTTGAAAAAAATCAAATTTTTAAAACAAAAATGGCTTTTGTTCCTAGTTCTGATACCAATTGCAGGATCGATTTCACCCTAGAGGGGTTAAATAAGGTGATACTAATAATTATAAAAATTTGATGTAGAAGTGTATAAATAATTGCAGCACAGATAATAGCAAAATAATAGCGACATAGATAATAGCAGAATATTAAAAGATGAAATGGAACAACGCAGATTTACCCAGCTTCGGCAAAACCCTGCCTACGTGCTGCTTCCAAGGTTTCTACTAGAAATTAAGCAGTTAGACGCTTGCACACGTAAACTCATGACACCCGCTATCGACTAACCTAACTCTATGTTCAAAACCCTACCATAACTCAGCCATTGAGTCGCGAATTCTCGAGCTACACCACCGTAGTTCGTCCTCTAGTCACACCACTAGAATTTACAAACGTTTAAAAGAGAAATACAAAATAAAAATAAATTATAAAATACAAAGCCCTAATTTCTATTTTAGCCCAAATTAATACAAAAGGGATCAGGCCCAAATAAATCTTAGTGATAAAAATTATCCCCGTTTCTTTTTATTCCTTCGGCCTTCGTTCCTTTGCATTAAAAAAAGGGCTGCTTCCTTTTTACTCGTTCGTTCCTCTTTAAAGAAAAACTAGGGCTTCGTATAACTGTGACCGCCGCTTGAAAATTGTTGAATTGTAGTGATGAATATTCTTTGAACTGGTCGTTGCTTGCGGCTGCTCCACGAGCCCGTATTCTTGGTTTAAAAATTGGACGTGATATTGCTTTTCGACTTTGATTATGCTTGACCTAGATTCGAGTTATTTTGTTTGATTTACTTCAATGTTTAGCTCTCTGATTTGCTTGAACTTGAATGCCTCCATATGCCGATGATGTTAACGGTTTAAATAGGGTTCAATTCCCTTAATTATCATTCGAATATATTTATTTGAATTCGTCTGTTATTTCTGTTCTCCCGTTCAATTTTGCTTGGTTGCTTGTGATTGATCCTGACCGATTCAGTTTCATATATTTGCTGTTATGATTGCTTGGTCACCGCTGCTTTGATTTTGACTTGTTCGATTCTTTGCCTTGGTCACCAGGCTTTGATTTGCTTGGATTTTGGTTCCGTTCTTTTCTCTGTTGACTTCTGCCATTTGTTTTAAACTGGATTTTGTTTGATTTTCGAAATCACCTTAGTCAACCTAGCTTTAATTCAAAGTCTTATTTACTGTTATTCTATCACTTTGGCTTGCAGTTTTTATTTGAAGTGCTACCTGCTTTGTTCGACCTAGTACATTTGATCATTTGATTGATTTTTGTCTCATCCTTGACTTTGTTATAAGTATTAAATGCTCTGTTACTTGCTGACTTTTTTGGCTTGATCAATTTGAAATTCACTGCAACCGGTTCTGCGTATACATATATAAGTATATATGTATACATGTGTGTTTGTGAGTAAAAAAATGATTGCTTATGTTTATGATTTGGTTGCACTTGTTATTGGTCTTCATATATATTGATGTCACCTCTGTAGCATTACTTGTTCATCTACATTCATATTGTCTACACTTGTTTGTTGTCCACACTTTGTTAATATACACTACTCTGAATTGACGCACTTGGTTATTGAGAGCTTGGACTGTTTGGTTGCATCTGTAGTTTATCATTCTTCGATCCATCTATGTTGAACTGCTTCACTACGTCCCATATTGTCACTGATGCCATTGATATCTACTGCACCATGTAGTAGCCTTGCTTGCATATTGTTGTTGCCTCTGGTCATTGCCTCCACTTGTGCAGTTATGTTCATGTCTACGAAACTGTTCTATGGTTGGCCTCGGTTCTTGCGCTTATCATATTGAACTGGTCTAGTTGTTACTTAGAGTTGGTTCACTGAGCCAGCTTATGCACCCTGCTGTATACATGTTGACATTGCATAAATATCTTGTTGAACTGTTAAGTTGTATGCATGCATATAAGTTTGGTCTACATGTTGCATTATGGTTTCTCTGACTATTCTGGGTTCAAGTGTACATTTAATTTTTGGTGTCTCGTCTGGTTGGACTGTCTAGCTTATAAACTTAAATTTTGGTTGTCTGCATATATATACATATCTGAACTCTTAAGTCTGGTGGAAGCTTTGCATTCATGACTCCACTGTCTTGGCTTGTGCTTAACAATATGCATATTGCTGTTTGCTTCGTTATTATTTGTTTTTGGCTTTGTAATTGTAGTTTGGTTTTGGCTTCTTGTTGTACTCGACAATTTTGTGATGTATTTGTATTGCATTTGAGTTGAACCTAGCTTTGGCTTGGGTTTGACCTTGTGTTCATGTCGTGACTTTATTTATATTGCATTTGAGTTGAACATAGTTTTGGCTTGGGTTTAACCTTGTGCTCACCTGTCCCTACAGTTTTATCAAGTGTATGTCGATGTGCACGGCCTTGTGGCATGTACAATGATACATTGTGCATGTCACATGTTGTTCCTGTAAGATGAATTCAAAATTAAATATGATGACAAACAACCCAAATAACTGAGGCAAATGATATTTTTAGAAAACACATTTTATTTTATACTGCAAAAAAATATTTCATTTTCAATTTTACGCATCAGTGTTTATTTTGCAGATAACTCAGATGCAGGATACAAATGAGAATGCAGTTGAAGAACAATTATGAGTAAACGAGTGATATGTAATGAGGTGCTGATGTACATGATAATTGTATTATATTGTAATTTGAAATTGTGTATATATAGCGAGATATTAAATTTGTACTACTCAAAATTATAATAAAATATTTGTTTGAATAAAATATCCATTTGAATTTTAAATTTTATGTTATTTATTTTATTCAGCAAATATTTATCTAATTATGTGAAAATAAAATAGTACAATAACAAATACATTTATTTGAATATATTTATGTTTATTATCATCAAAAAAATCATATACTAGCATATTCAACACAATCCTCATTTTCTCTCTTTTATTTCCTATTTCGAACTCGTGATTGCTTCTATAAAAGTAGTCTAAGTTAGGCTAATTTTAGGGATGAGCTAGCTGGAGAGATGGACTTTTAAGGTATGAAGATGTTGTTTATTTATTTATGATTAGTCCATGTATAACTAAATGTATCAGATATTCTATTCATGTATGATATTATATATAGTACTTGATGTATTTATTCAGCGCTTTATATGTGCGGAATCTATGTAGGATGATTTATTCATGTTTTGACTTTATTAATTTGGTATACATATCATGCCTGTTATATGTATCATGATATTTGTCATTCCTTTGAGCATTGGACTACCATGCCTCTAAGCACTGACCGTGCCTTTGTGCATTAGTATATATTTGTCATATTACGTATTGTTCTTTCTATTATGAGTTATGCACAAAGGTCATGTTGAAATTTATAATTTAATAGTTTATTTTTGTTTAAATTTACCCGATGACACATCTACTATGGTATTCTGAATAATACACACACACATATACATATACATGTACATGTACATATATGTATGTATGTTGATCGAAATAAATTTATGGCATTGTAAATAGTAGGTCATTATTGCCATGTTTAAGGAGCTCTTAGAAAGACGCTTTATTCTCGAGTCACAAAAGGGATCCATATTTCATTGATTTATTGAGATAGGCATGGAAAGTCCATTGTCCTTATGTTTTTTTAACCATTTCAATTCTCTTGTGAAATATGCGATGGAGTTCATCAATACCCATAGACAAATGGTTGTTAAGTTTATTGAGGAACTTCAGTTGGGTTTATGTGGAAATTTCATAGCTCATGTTAATAGCCTATTTGATGAGATTTCCGATATGGCTTGGATTTTTGATGATATAAAGAATGAGAGAAGGAAAGAGGATGCGTAGAAAGGAATCAAACTGCCATTTAGCAATAAGAAGAGAAAGAGAGGCTTCTTAAACAAAAGAGAAAGAAAGGTGCGACTAAAGATGAGCATCGAAGTAGGAAAAAACTTATACTACTTGTTATAGGTGCGAGAAGAAGAGACATTACACGAGCAAATATGTTGGAGTTTGAGCTTAAGGAACACCATACTTAATAGTGATGTATTATAATGGTCAAAAGTTTGGTCATTTGAAGAAGAGCTAGGCAATTAATCATGGTCTATGATTCAAGCATATGAAGTAAATAGACTATGCAATTCAAAGGAGAAGGCAAGATAGGCTACGACTTTATAAAAAAGTAATTGTACATAATGGGACACACAAAGTTCAATAGATTATCTTTAAAGACAACTAATGGTTCGTAGTCCATACACAACCAGTGGTGTAGCAAAGATGTCAAAGTCGAAAAGCACAACAAAAATCAAGTCAAATAGAAAGAGGACTGCATGACATCCATAGATGAACTACACTAATACTGCAATAGAAAATAGCAAGGAAAAAATCAAAAGATTTCCCATTCACAAAACAAAAAAATTGGATACTATATCAAGCAAAGATAAACATAAAAGATGCCTCTACCAAAAGGGAGTATAGTGTAGCACTGCCAAGTAAATGGAATTTCATCGTCACCTTATTAGTGACCGCGCCGTCACCCTTTAGGATCTCCGTCGACACCTTGTACATGTGCTTTATTGTCATTAACTAAGGAACTGCACCAACACCTAAAGCAGACTATGCTGACTCTTCAAATAGTAAATCATGCCCAACTGCAAGCCACATCCGTGCTAGCATACTCCATGTCAACTACTACACTACAGACAAGTTTTGTGTAGCTTCCAGATCAAACTCAGAAGTTAATCCTCAGTGTCAATATTCAAATCTTCGACCTAACATCAAATTTAAAGTCTCTGCCTTCAGCTAAGTCTTCCCACCTGAAGAAACCACTAATACCTTTGGCCATTTTATAAATCCATGCACAAATCAACAAGTAATGTGATGAATGCCATGTGACTGGATCAAACAATGGTGAAGAAAAGCTGGATTAGCGAATTAGCAATCTGCGTGATGTCATAGTACCATAAACAGGAAGGTATTGTAGCAAAGAAAAGAACTTTTGACAGTTTCTCTAAATTCCATGCTAAATATTCTTGTAATCTCTACCATTAAAATTTTTGTACCATCAAGAAGAATATAAGAAAAGCTTTGACCCGTAGTTGCAGTATTCCTTAAAATCTAAACCACGTAAATCTTTATATTCTTTACTTTTTATATACTTTTTGTTTTTTATTTTAAAAACTAGATTCTCTCTGATCTTACTTAAATTGGAAATAACTTAGCTTGACATTTTAATTAACAGCTAAAATGCAACTACATAATTCTGTAAGCTTACAGCAGCATATTTACTAATCATAAGGCAAATTTAATACTAACTAAATTTGTTAATTCATAATTACTGAAGTGTTCAACACCACAATTGCCTCATAATTAGTTTATTGTTGTGGGAAGAAAAATCTTCCCAACATTTTGGCGCTAGAAGGTGGGTCGACCCCTCTAACAAACCCTACCTAAATTACCTACATCCTTGATTTCTAAAAATCTAAATCATGTAATTTGAAAACTCTTCTACGCCTCCTTAACAAGAACTTGAGCGCTTAACTTGGAATATCGGTACCAGAACCATCATGTAGTGCCCTAAAAATTTAAGTAATATTTTAATTAAATATTTAAAATATGACTATATCGGCATCATTGCGACCGTATCATTTTTTGGGTTATTCGGTATGTATATTTATGTCGTTTGGAGTTCATATGAAGAGGATATGACTTGAAACGTTATCAAGTCGAACGGGCGATACATGGGTTGAATTTTAACAAGAATTTTGGCAGACGTAGTATTTCCCTCTATTGACTAAAAATCTAATTATGTACTCCAAATTTCCTATTTTTAGAAACTTATACGTAACTCCTCCTCCTTCCTCTTCCATTCTCCAAACAGCCACTCTACAAAAATCAACTTAACTCTCTCATTGCTCAACCAAATTCATTGAAACAAGTAGCAATTTGAAGCTAGCAGGAAGGGCTATGACCCAGCAATAAATTGGATGTGAAAACTCAAAGATCAACATTGTCGAACAACAATAAAATGGATGGGATTTGGCTATTTGGTGAGTGATCTACACTTTATAAGATGATTTGTAGGCTATGTTAGTGCAGTAATTCATATATACCCTTGATCATGAATTAAAAATGGTTTGGGAGGAATTTGGGCTAATATTAAGGATTCAAACTAGGTTTAAGTAAATTCTAGAAATTTGAGATATAGTTCACAAATCCATGAAATAACTGACGAAATTGAATCTAAGAATCTGACATTAGGGTCTATGAATGTTCTCCGATGATTTGAAGTGAAGCGGTGGTGGCCAGAATCAAAAACACGTTGAAAAATATAAAAACCCAAACTTTGAAACTTGCAGCTAAAACATACGCCAGTGGACAGTGCACCAGTTAATGTGACTTTTGTTTGTACAAACCTCGTCCAAATGTCCAAATTTAAATGTATAATATAAAACGGTCATGGTTTCTTTTATATTTCGGAAGATAACTTGAGATGTGTCGAGGCGAGTGATAGTGCTATGAAATGAAGGGTTATATAGAGCATGATAATGATGCATATTGAATGGATGTATGTAATGTGATGACTGATATAAAATGAACGAATGTTGAATAGTTAGTTGTGGTATAAAGAGAATATAATTATACACATATATATATTATATATATATGTATGTGTTGTGACATAATATTATGATGTAATGGCTAACGTGGATGGGAATGAGCCTTAGATGCAGGATAGACGCCCCAAAATGTGTACATGATTCCTATGGCACATAGCAGGTGGCTAGGCTTGATGATTTTTTCTTCCCTGTAGTCCTTCGGTGGAGTGGATGGTAAGCGACTATATAGGCTACAGGATGTCCAATGTGTGACTACAACTATGTAGCACGAGGACAACATGTGATCTTATAGGCAATTGGCGGTCCAAGGCATGAGTTTTGTATGATGTATTAGGAGACGGGGAATAGGCGACATCGTAGGGCGTATGGCCCAGACCAGAGCATGAATCCATATAGATGCAATATGGTTTGATATGTACGACATTTACGTATAAAATGATGATAGAACTTACGGTGGCCAGAAGATAGACTCATATCATGTTATAGTATTAATTTTGTAATATATGTAGACTAGAGTATAGTTCACTCATCAAACTTATATCTGACCAACTCCTACTTTATTTATACATTATCAAAATTAATGGAGTTCAATGATGTGGCGGTATCAGAGATGGAGATTTATTTATGTACTATATACATGGAGTTGTTTAGTAGTGTATTCAGAGTTGGTTCTGTATCTAAGGATTAGGTTTTATCTATATTTGTCAGACATGCTTATTTAACATTTCTAGACATGTTACGTGATGTGACAATAATATTGATTATGTATTATATTTACTCATTCCACTGTGAGTCTCTAAATATAGTTGGTGTTAGTTAGAATTTATATTAGTATTTGATATCCATCTATATCTGCCTTAGTTGCTTATAGTATATCTTTCTCCCAACGACTCATCTTTTTAGTTCTCCAGTGTTGTAGTCGATTCGAGCGTCGGACCTAGGGTCGAAAAGGAAGGTTGTTGCATTGGTATCAAAGCATAGGTTAGGAACTAGGATAAGAATTAAGAACGTATTAAGAGAGCATACTTGTATTTTTTATTAGAGACGTATGTATATATATAGGAACAAATGAAAAAGAAGATATGCGCACACCTATTTACTGCTCCAGTTTTATTCACTTTATATTAGCAGTTACTAATGAATCCCAATTTTCTTTTCAAATAACTGAATTTGAGTAATTCAACTGGAACAGATACCAACACAATCAATATGGGTGTGGTGGAAACCTGAGCAAGGACTAGCAATCATGCAAATATACTGGATATTCTTATTGTTAATGTAACAGTATGGGTTAGATGTTACCTTCAAGCAACAACCATGTTATTACCATCCCCACCAAACCCTAAGCCATTAATACCACTGCTAATCAAGGTGTGATTCCAACACTAGCACCACCAACTGTTGACTTCCCTAAGTTATGTAAGGATTTCTCTAATGTTGGTGGTAAGCCATTTCATAGGATGAAACTATACTCGGTGACTCGAGCCAGCTTAATGATTGTGAAAATATTTTTAACCTATTAGGACATAGTGATGCGACAAAGGGGTTGAGACGACCCGACTTTTCTCGACAAAAAGTCGTATCATCCTTAAGAAAGAAAGGGGTTGAAAAGAGAAAAGAAAGAAGAGAAAGAAGAAACAACACAAGAATCTCAACAGTGGAACGAATAAATTATATTAATAACATAAGTATTACATAGTATACATCATTTATCAGAGTTACACAAACAATACAACACATACTAGACAGTTATAAACACCTGTCTAGTTATTACAACTCAATACACAAAACAGAAACTCTCAGAGATACCAACACAGCGGAAAACTATATATCTATACGCGGAAGCCTCCTGCTCCATTGCTCCTCCACAATTCGTCAAAGCTAACCTGAATCCTAACCTGAATCCCTTGATTAATTTCAAAGTAATTTAAATCTAAATTACTTCCATCATTAAACAACTTTAATTACATCCAGTAATTATCAATTAATTACTTCCCTAAGTAATTACAATCTCATTAATTACATAAAGTAATTATTCATCAAATGTTTAAATTAATTAAACTTAATTAATTAATATAAACTAATCACATTAAACCAATTAATTACATTAAGTAATTAACTCATTAATTACTTCCATAAACTAATTAAACTTAAACAATTGATTATTATTAATTAATTAATACAATTAATTATTAAAAATTAATCACATTAATTAATTGTTAAATAATCTTAAGTTAATGACCTTCATTAACATTTCTTAATTGCTTAATTAAGAAATTAATTCAGATTAACCCTTATTAATTACAAATTAATTAATATTTAATTACAATTTAATTAATCTCTAATTATAAATTAATTAAATGTTAATTACAATCTTAATTAATCCTTAATCACTTGATTAATAAATCTTAATCATTAATTAAAATTTAATTAACAATCCTTAATTATAGATTAATTAACCTTAATTAATTAATCTCAAGTCTTGATTAGTTAACTTAAAAATTATTAATTACTTAATTAAACATCCAATTATTAATTAATTAAATAATTAATATTCCATTTAAATTAACTTAATAATTAAATGAATCCAATTTCTTAAGTTCTAGTTTAAGAAACATTTCTCCTTATGTAAAGTATTTTAAAACAAATTGTTTCCAAATTTATTTTAAACTTCACTTTAAATTTCATTTTAAAATTTTAAGATTTTAAAATGAATATAATTTATTTAAACAAGGTTTAAACAAATTTAAATTTTTTTTATCTCACATGTTCAAGAACATCCCTTTTTAAAATAAAGGTTTAAAAGATTATAAAACAAATTCATTGTAAACAAATTCATTTTAAACAAATTCAATTTAAAAATTTCCTTTTAAATTTCAAACTGAAATACAGTTTAAATCTTCATTCCAGATTTAAACTTAAAAGTTTAAAGCTTTACTTACATTTCCATCTTCATTTTTAAATTCAAATTATTTAACCTTTTCTAAAATATTTAAACAAATTTAAATTTAAAAACTTATTTTATTTTAAAAGCTGACATTAAAATCAAATTCCAGGTTTTTAAAACTGGATTTAAACTTATTTTAAATTTTTATTTCACAAATTTAAAACTCACAGTTTAAATTCAAACCAATGTTCTTTTATAATTTAAAAGTTTAAAATCTAAATTTAAATTCCCAGATTTAAATTAAATTCAAACTCAGATTCATCTACTTTGAATTTCATATTTCAGTTTCAAATTTTAAACTTTGTTTAAATTTCTAGTTGCATTTTAAAACTTTACTTTCAAATTTAAAAACAGAAAATAGTTTTCTGTTTTGGTTTAAAACATCTTAAATTTTCTGAATTCAAAAATATTTTAAAATCCAAGATTCAAACTATTGAATTCATATTTAAATTTCAAGTTTAAAACTTAGTTCAGATTTAGTTAGCATTTAAACTTTTACTATAAAAATTGAAATAGGTTTTCCGTTAAACTGTAAATCCTGAAACAAAGCAAATGCTCGAGCAACCCCTACAGATACTTCAAGTCACACTCCCATCATCTTCGAGTCACTACTCAAATTTACCCGAGACCATCTCGAGGCATTAAACCTGACCCTACAACATCACCAACATCACCAGCATACTTACTCTGTGCACATGTACATCAACTCCGGCCTCCGCCGATCAACTCCGATGACTAGAAAAAGTGATCGATCACCCAGACATTCTACATACCTCCCATTACCTAGCTTCACCTTCGAATTTAAAAACGAGGTCAAAATCCACCTCGAAAACAAATGGAACAGGCACAGAACTCAAACCCAACCTGTCAACACGTCGTTGACGCGACTCCTGCCACCATCACCTTCGAAACTCCGGCGACGTCTTCCTCAAACCACCATCTATCAATACCCTAAAAATGGTTGAACTCGATCAACCGAGAAGATCACATTCAAACAAAAACAGCGACCCAGTGAAACTAGGGTTCATGACTGTAAAACTCAATCACAACCCCAAAAACGAATTTCACCTCGAACCAATAGTTTTCCCACTATCACTGTTAATTTCTCCTCCTCCAGGATCAATCTCATCACCTTGAAACACTTGTGACAACAGAGATGACCAAAAACCCCATTTACAGTAAGACTAGAAATGCACATGGGTTTTGAAGTTAAAAATTGTAGCTTTGCTTTTAAAAATCATAATTCTTCATGATATTTTGAGTCCTAATCCTGAAATATTGATTTATAATGTTTTATATTTTCATGTATATAATTCTATTGCTCTGTCACTTATTTTTTTCAGTAAGTTCCTATTTAAATTTTTTTTCTTAAACAAAATCTTGGCGTCTAATCTTTGAAGCCAACATACATATCTTATTTAAATCCTATAATTTAACAAAAACTAATTAAAGATATAAGAATATAAATAAAAACTTGTGTCAGGAAATAAAACAGAACAAGAAAATTTAACAACATATACACAAATACATTTACACAACAGATAGATTAAATTATAAACATATGTAATATTTATATATTCTAGTATACTAGCACGCAACAATTTTTAACCTTTAATTTTTTTTAGAAAAGTTACTCACAGTTTAAATCTTGATGGCATAACATGATAAATTTGAACATGTAGACCATCATTTGCAATTGCTTGAATGCCTATAAAACTTGCTTCAGATTTTGTTTCTATCTTGCATGTAATTGCTACCCTTCAGTTTACAAGAAAAATGCAGTTTGCTTCCAGATTTTGAAAAAAAATGCAGACCCTCTGTTTGAATTCCAGAACTAAAAGAAAATGCAGTTTTTCTTGCTTTGTTTGTTGTATGCAAGTTTGTTTGCATTATTTCCAAATTTTGAAAGATGAATGCATTTGAACAGGGTTATTGAATGTGGATCAGGGGTGCATTTGAATAAAGGTTTGATTTTTGCATGTATTAGAAGATGGTTTGCAGATTTTTGAAGAGATGAAAAAAAAATTCTCAGCTGAAAGAATATTTTGATTTAGAATATGAAATGAAGAAAGAAAAGGAAAATGGGAAGATGCAATAACCATGTTTATGATTTATTTTAAAATCAAAGAAAATAAAAAAATAAAATAAAACATGACACATGGCTTAAGTTTTACACTTGTTAACTTTATTACGTGTTTAAATTACACATGTTAGATTAGGTTTTAAGATGCTTACATTTGTTATAAAAGAACCTAAAATGTTAACATATGTCAATTTAAGTAATTAGTATTTTAGTTATGTGTTAAAGAAAGTTTAACTTGGTTAAATACTTAGTTATGTATAGATAAGTATTTAAAGAATAAACCAATTATAGTTATAAATAATACAATATACAAATTAATCATTTAAATAATATTTTGATCACTTAAAATAAATTTATAAAGAGATTATAACTTATTTGTTATTTAAATGAATAAATGATTCATTTATTAATTATATTTTAAATTTCATACTTATTCTACAAATCATATTTATTTATCAATAATTTAAAAAGAATAAAACAAACAAGTTTTATAACTTGTTTTAATATACAAACTTAAGTCAAAATAAAATTTAAACAAATAAAACATTTGTCTTATATATTTAAAATCATCCGGTTATTTAATTAAATAGTTTTGAAAAGCTTAATTCAAAAATAAATCAAAATTTCCCAATTTCAAAATATTAAAATTATAAAATATGATACACTAATTAAATTTAAATCCAAACTTATCTATTTAAAATATATATAGATATACATATACATATTATAAATAGAAAATAGATTTATTAGCTTATTAAAAATAAATTCACTAATTAACTATTAAATAAAATAGTTTATTAAATCAATTCAAATTTATTAACAAAAATTATCAAATTAATTTAATTTTAAACACAGATTATTAAATTATATTGCCATAAATTCCGGGATATCACAATCCTTCCCCCTTAAAAGAATTTCGTCTCCGAAATTTAAAACAAAGGTAATTTAATAATCTTATTAAAGATTTTATTTTAAAACATAGCATATGTTAATCATATGCTAACAACCATAGCAATCAATTCACACAATCAGAACAAATCTAATTATCCAAAAGAATTTTGGATAGAACTTTCACGAGTTTCCCCGGTATATATATATATATATATATATCGGGATACTCGCTCTATAGAATCCAAACAATCAATACTACTAAGCTATAGTGCTCCTATTCATCTATATCTACAACTCTAAACAATATATCAGACTACAGATGAGTCTGACTCAACAACCAAACCTTCCAAAACTGCTGGTTCTACAACCAGAAATATCTCGTGCACGTACTCCCTCAGAGATACGTGAAACACTATGAATCCCAGTTATCCAAACTGGCAATTCAACTCTAGAAAACCAAACACTTATCTTTCCAATCACAGAAGAAACCCAAAACACTTTGGAGCTAGCTTCACAGACTTGCCAAAACTTATAGCTCTATGGATCAGAGAAAAACTTAACCAAAACCCAATCTCCCACTCCAGAATCCAAATTCCTCTTCCTCTCATCCATAAAAACTCTTCGGACGACCCTGGACTACCAACATCCCTCCAAATCAGCTCAACTCTTGTTGATGCCACTAGAAACAAACTGGATTAAAACAACCTAACACCATGATATCCTCAAGATCAATCCAAAACCAAAAACAATCTCTACTCCACAAACAACAGAAGACAGAACTAACTTCTCCTTATTCGGAAAAAGAAAAACAGATGCACCCCCAAACTGCTTCCGCTGCACAACTCTGATTCGAAGTAGAAGAAAATGCTGACGAAGAGCACAAGTACAAACTAGACAACCCAACACAGAAATATGGTTCCACAGATCCATAAGAAAACTCAGACGTTTCTCCGAAACCTGAGTTGCTTCACCCACTTCTATCTCAAGGAACCATCCATCTACTAACTGAACCACCCGAATTCCTGGAATCCAAATCGAAAAGAAAACTCGATCTTCAGATGCAGACAAACTCTGACTTCCTTGAAGACATCCGGACAATCTCCAACAACTCAAGAGAATACTCAACTATCGCAAGTCACTTTTGCGATCAACTCAGCCTAAATCCAAAGAAACCGCTCTCTCTCAACCAAACAGAATAGCTTATGCTGGCCTAGCCAATTCACCGAAGAAAAAGATCCATTACTGCCGCTTCTGAACTCCACCTTCAGAAAAACTACTCAACCAAAAGAACTTCCTACCAACACAGAACACTCCGAGCTGCACTGCTAATACCAATGCCAAAGAATCTTCAGTCCAAAGCTCTTCGAGTAATTCGGACCACAAAGCAAACAGAAACACCTTGCGGAACTCAACCACAACACCAAGAAGACTCACTTCCTTACTCTTGTTCCAAAGAAACATCTTCGAAAATGTTCATAGTCACTGCATCTCATCCCGCAGCTACTACTTCCTAAGGTATCAAGATACCATCACCCGCTTGCTTCTGCCCAACCGATAGATCCAAACTCAACTCATCCAATTCTGCACTTCAAAGATGAACTCCGAACCTTTATAGGTTACCTTCAGAGATCGATGAAGTACTTCATCACTACAGAACTCACTCGAGACGGTATTAGGTCTACAGTCTCGACAGATACACTTCCAACCTCAATCATTCAAACTCCAACCAATGGTAGTTGTGTTACATAACCACTACCTCATCTACCTTTATAACTTATATTAGAAAACCCGAATAGGTAGCCCAGCAAATAGGTAGAAATATATATATATATATATATATATATATATATATATATATATATATATATTAAAAATACAAATACGCTCTCTCAAGATAAACACCACTCCAGAGACTAGGTATTCGCTCAACCTAGTGCTCTGATATCAAGTGAGACGACCCGACTTTTTCTCCACAAAAATTCGTATCATCCTTAAGAAAGAAAGGGATAGAAAAGAGAAAAGAAAGAAGAGAAAGAAGAAACAACACAAGAATCTCAACAGCGGAACGAATAAGTTATATTAATAACATAAGTATTACATAGTATACATCATTTATCAGAGTTACACGGACAATACAACACATACTAGACAGTTATAAACACCTGTCTTGTTATTACAACTCAATACACAAAACAGAAACTCTCAGAGATACCAACACAGTGGAAAACTATATATCTATACGCGGAAGCCTCCTGCTCCATTGCTCCTCCACAATTCATCAAAGCTAACTGAATCCTAACCTAAATCCCTTGATTAATTTCAAAGTAATTTAAATCTAAATTACTTCCATCATTAAACAACTTTAATTACATCTAGTAATTATCAATTAATTACTTCCCTAAGTAATTACAATCTCATTAATTACATAAAGTAATTATTCATCAAATGTTTAAATTAATTAAACTTAATTAATTAATATAAACTAATCACATTAAACCAATTAATTACATTAAGTAATTAACTCATTAATTACTTCCATAAAGTAATTAAACTTAAATAATTGATTATTAATAATTAATTAATCTAATTAATTATTAAAAATTAATCACATTAATTAATTGTTAAATAATCTTAAGTTAATGACCTTCATTAACATTTCTTAATTGCTTAATTAAGAAATTAATTCAGATTAACCCTTATTAATTACAAATTAATTAATATTTAATTACAATTTAATTAATCTCTAATTATAAATTAATTAAATGCTAATTACAATCTTAATTAATCCTTAATCACTTGATTAATAAATCTTAATCATTAATTAAAATTTAATTAACAATCCTTAATTATAGATTAATTAACCTTAATTAATTAATCTCAAGTCTTGATTAATTAACTTAAAAATTATTAATTACTTAATTAAACATCCACATTATTAATTAATTAAATAATTAATATTCCATTTAAATTAACTTAATAATTTAAATGAATCTAATTTCTTAAGTTCTAATTTAAGAAACATTTCTCCTTATATAAAGTATTTTAAAACAAACTGTTTCCAAATTTATTTTAAACTTCACTTTAAATTTCATTTTAAAATTTTAAGATTTTAAAATGAATACAATTTATTTAAACAAGGTTTTAAACAAATTTAAAATCTTTTTATCTCACATGTTCAAGAACATCCCTTTTTAAAATAAAGGTTTAAAAGATTATAAAACAAATTCATTTTAAACAAATTCAATTTAAAATTTTCCTTTTAAATTTCAAACTGAAATACAGTTTAAATCTTCATTCCAGATTTAAACTTAAAACTTTAAAGCTTTACTTACATTTCCATCTTCATTTTTAAATTCAAATTATTTAACCTTTTCTAAAATAGTTAAAACAAATTTAAATTTGAAAACTTATTTTATTTTAAAAGCTGACACTAAAATCAAATTCCAGTTTCTTAAAACTGGATTTAAACTTATTTAAAAATTTTATTTCACAAATTTAAAACTCACAGTTTAAATTCAAACCAATGTTCTTTTATACTTTAAAAGTTTAAAATTTAAATTTAAATTCCCAGATTTAAATTAAATTCAAACTCAGATTCATCTACTTTGAATTTCATATTTTAGTTTCAGATTTTAAACTTTGTTTAAATTTCCAGTTGCATTTTAAAACTTTACTTTTAAATTTAAAAACAGAAAAACAGTTTTCTGTTTTGGTTTAAAACATCTTAAATTTTCTGAATTCAAAAATATTTCAAAATCTAAGATTTAAACTATTGAATTCATATTTAAATTTCAGGTTTAAAACTTAGTTCAGATTTAGTTAGCATTTAAACTTTTACTATAAAAATTGAAACAGGTTTTCTGTTAAACTGTAAATCCTGAAACAAAGCAAATGCTCGAGCAACCCCTACAGATACTTCGAGTCACACTCCCATCAGCTTCGAGTCACTACTCAAATTTACCCGAGACCATCTCGAGGCATTAAACCTGACCCTACAACATCACCAACATCACCAGCATACTTATTCCGTACACATGTACATTAACTCCGGCCTCCTCCGATCAACACCGATGACTAGAACAAGTCATCGATCACCCAGACATTCTACATACCTCGCCATTACCCAGCTTCACCTTCGAATTTAAAAACGAGGTCAAAATCCACCCCGAAAACAACTGGAACAAGCAAAGAACTCAAACCCAACCTGTCAACACGTCGTTGACGCGACTCCTGCCACCATCACCTTCGAAACTCTGGCGACGTCTTCCTCAAACCACCATCTGTCAATACCCCAAAAATGGTTGAACTCGATCGATCGAAAAGATCACATTCAAACAAAAACAGCAACCTAGTGAAAATAGGGTTCATGACTGTAAAACCCAATCACAACCCCAAAAACGAATTTCACCTCAAACCAATAATTTTCCCACTATCACTTTAATTTCTCCTCCTCTAGGATCAATCTCATCACCTTGAACCACTTGTGACAACAGAGATGACCAAAAACCCCATTTACAGTAAGACTAGAACTGCACATGGGTTTTGATGTTAAAAATTGTAACTTTTCTTTTAAAAATCATAATTCTTCATGATGTTTTGAGTCCTAATCCTGAAACATTGATTTATAATGTTTTATATTTTCACTTATATAATTCTTTTGCTCTGTTACTTAGTTTTTTCGGTAAGTTCCTATTTAATTTTTTTTTCTTGAATAAAATCTTAGAGTCTAATCTTTGAAGCCAACATACATATCTTATTTAAATCCTATAATTTAATAAAAACTAATTAAAGATATAAGAATATAAATAAAACTTGTGTCAGGAAACAAAACAGAACAAGAAAATTTAACAACATATACACAAATACATTTACACAGCAGATAGATTAAATTATAAACATATGCAATATTTATATATTCTAGTATACTAGCATGCAACAATTTTTAACCTTTAAATTTTTTTAGAAAAGTTACTCACAGTTTATATCTTGATGGCAGAACATGATAAATTTGACATGCATAACATCATTTGCAATTGCTTAAATGCCCATAAAACTTGCTTCATATTTTGTTTTTATCTTGCATGTAGTTGCTACCCTCCAGTTTACAAGAAAAATGCAGTTTGCTTCCAGATTTTGAAAAGAAATGCAGGCCCTTTGTTTGAATTCCAAATCTAAAAGAAAATGCAGTTTTTCTTGCTTTGTTTGTTGTATGCAAGTTTGTTTGCATTATTTCCAGATTTTGAAAGATGAATGCATTTGAACAGGGTTATTGAATGTGGATCAGGGGTGCATTTGAATAAAGGTTTGATTTTTGCATGTATTAGAAGATGGTTTGCAGATTTTTGAAGAGATGAAAAAAAAATTCTCAGCTGAAAGAATATTTTGATTTAGAATATGAAATGAAGAAAGAAAAGGAAAATGGGAAGATGCAATAACCATGTTTATGATTTATTTTAAAATCAAAGAAAATAAAAAAATAAAATAAAACATGACACATGGCTTAAGTTTTACACTTGTTAACTTTATTACGTGTTTAAATTACACATGTTAGATTAGGTTTTAAGATGCTTACATTTGTTATAAAAGAACCTAAAATGTTAACATATGTCAATTTAAGTAATTAGTATTTTAGTTATGTGTTAAAGAAAGTTTAACTTGGTTAAATACTCAGTTATGTATTGATAAGTAATTAAAGAATAAACCAATTATAGTTATACATAAAACAATATACAAACTAATCATTTAAAATAATATTTTGATCACTTAAAATAAATTTATAAAGAGATTATAACTTATTTGTTATTTAAATGAATACATGATTCATTTATTAATTGTATTTTAAATTTCATACTTATTCTACAAATCATATTTATTTATCAATATTTTAAAAAGAATAAAACAAAAAAGTTTTATAACTTGTTTTAATATACAAACTTAAGTCAAAATAAAATTTAAACAAATAAAACATTTGTCTTATATATTTAAAATCATTTAGTTATTTTATTAAATAGTTTTGAAAAGCTTAATTAAAAAATAAATCAAAATTTCCCAATTTCAAAATATTAAAATTAGAAAATATGATACACTAATTAAATTTAAATCCAAACTTATCTTTTAAAATATATATAAATATACATATACATATTATAAATAGAAAACAGATTTATTAGCTTATTAAAAATAAATTCACTAATTAATTATTAAATAAATAGATTACTAACTCAATTCAAATTTATTAACAAAAATTATCAAATTAATTTGATTTTAAACACAGATTATTAAATTTATATTGCCATAAATTCTGGGATATCACAGGGGTGGTAAGCTACTTGGAACCTGAAAGGAAAGGCAACTTGTTAGTGGGAAGTAGTAATGGCTAGGTGGATGAGAATGTTATTTCATATAGGATGTTTAAAACTAGATTTGAGACAAAATCTCTTTCTGGTGATGATAATTATTACTTGTTAGAGAATTTTATTCATCTAAAACAAGAAGAATTAACAGTGGGTGAGTATGTTGGTTAGTTTAATGAATTAGCCCAGTTTGGATTTGAATTGGTGAATACTCCAACAAATAAGGAATTGAAATTTGCAGAAGGTCTAAATTCATCTTTGAGAGAATAAGCAATGAATCAAATACCATACGGGGAGACATTTAAAAGATTAGTGGATGTGGCACTATTAAACTCTTTGAATGGAAACCAATGAGGGAATATAGTAAGGAAACGGAGGGACACCAATAACATCAAGGAAAACAAAAAGGAAATGGACCCCTAGGAGGATAGAGTAAGAAGAAGACAAGTGTTAGAAGGTGGGACATGTAGCAAAGAATTGTAGGACGAACCTTTCAAAGGGAAAATATTATAATTATAATCAGGTAGGACACATGGCTAAAGACTACAAGGAAGCTCCATCTTAGAAAAATTAAAGTGCTATAATTGTGATCAGATTGGATGTATAAGTGAGACAATCCAGCTTTAAGGAATGCGGGTCAAATTGTGAAGGCATATTCTCAAGATGTTATTCCTACTTCTAGTAAGGCACCATGTCGGAGCTAGAGGAAGGGAAACAAGTTGTGATGGAAGGTGAGCTAATCTTATTCAATTTTCATATTCGTGCTTTATTCGATATTGGTGCATCTTATTCATTCATAGCAAGTGCATTAGTTGACTACTTATCACTTAAACCCGACATCATGCACATATCCATTATGGTGTCGAATCCTATTAGGGGATCAACCCATATATCGATGTTGTGTCATAATCTAAAGTTGTTCATCCACTGTGTGGTATTCCTTTGTAACACATACGTACTTAACTTTTCGGGGTATATATTAATTTTGGGAATGAATGGGATGCCTCGCTATGGGGTAATTTTGGAATGTGACAGGAGGATTCGATTATGGAAATTTGATGGGTTTGATTTAATTTTATGTTGTAATCCTACTATTTCGGTTATGGTGACTTATCTATATTCTCTTAGCCTATCACATGAAGAGCTATCATCTATACCTATAGTGAAAGACTATCCCAATATATTCAAAGAAGTTTTCGATCTTCCTCCCTGAAGAGAAATTTAATTTTGTATTGGCATTGGGAAAGACGCTAGATTGGTTGTAATACCTCTTAGGCAAATGAATATGAAAGAAAGACGGGAGTTGGATAACCAATGTCTCAATTACTATAGAAGAGTTTTATTCAAAGGAGTGTTTCAAAATATGAAGTACCTGTCGTTTTTGCTAAACAGTAGATGGTTCCCTAAGATTATGTGTCAATTATTGAGAAATGGATAAGCTGACAACGAAAAACCACTATCCACTACCTCGTATTGATGACCTCTTTGATCAGTCAATCGGGAAAAGGTTTTCTCGCATCTTGATTTAGCAACTGGATCGGTTAAGGGTTGCTGAAGATAGTATCCAGAAGACTGCTTTTCGTACTCCTGATGGATTTTTTGAGTGGTTAGTGATGCCTTTTGGATTGATGAATGCTCCAACTTAATTTGTGGATTTGATGAGTAGAGTATTCCAGAAGTAGTTAAACTGGTTTGTAGTAGTCTTCGTGGATGATATCCACATTTATTCTATAAGTGAAGAGGAGCATGAAGTGCATTTAGGAGAAGTGATGGATGTTTTGAGGAGGAATAACTTAAAAGCTAAATTTTCAAAATGCCATTTCAAGAGAGTTGAAGTTCGTTTTCTTAGACATGTAGCATCGGCAAATGAATTGGCAGTTGACCCAGAGAAAGTAGTAGCGGTTGGGGATTGGAAAACATTAAAGAGTTCTTTAGAGATCCAACCTTTTATGTTTGGCTGGATTTTATCAAAAATTCTTCAAAGATTTCACAAAGATATCGACACCTTTGACTCGTTTAACAAAGAAGAATTTAGTGTATACTTGGAGTTTAGAATGTATAGTGGCATTTGTAACACTGAATGAGTTAGTGTCGAGCGCTCCTATTTAGTTATCCCAGACCATTTACCATGTATACTAAAGCCTATGGTACTAGTTATGGTGTTGTATTTATGCAAGAAGGAAGAGTAGTAGCATCTGCAAGTAGACAACCGAAGACCATGAAAGGGATTATCCAATGCACAACTTAGAGTTGGCTGCTATTGTATATTCTTTGAAGTCATGGGACATTATTTTTTAAGTGAGAGATTTGAATTATTTATGGACCATAAATCTTTAAGTATTTGTTTTCTTAGAATTACCTGAACCTAAGGCAATAGAGGTGGATGGAATTCTTATCATCGTATGGTTTTGGTATTTCTTATACTCCCGGGAAAGGAAATGTGGTTGTAGATTCTTTGAGCAAGAAGCACACAGAGATAAATGCTATGTTGATAAAATGGAGATGTTTGGAATTTATGTCGGAATTTGATTTCAATCCAAGATCGAAGTACATACATGCATTTTAACTGTAATGGAGGTAAGGCAAGCACTTATGGATCGTATTGGTAGAAGTCATGGATAAGATACATTTCGGGTCGATATTATGGAGCAGTTGAGATGGAATGAACGATCAAGTCACTAGGAACATTACTCCATAGACCAAAAACATTATTTAAGGAGAGATGGAAGATTATACATGCCAAAGATTAAGGAGTTAATATAAGATGTTTTGGGTGAATGTCATCATTCCAAATTTTTTATTCATCTAGGAAGGAATAAGATATACAGGGATGTAAAGAGGTTATTCTTTTGGTCAGAAGTGAAGAGGAAACTAGCTGAGTACGTAGCGAAGTGTATGATGTGTCGAAAAGCGAAGGCAGTGTAGAAAAATCCAAGTGGGCTATTAGTTCCATTAGACGTGCCATGGTGGAAGTAGGAGCATATATCCATGGATTTTGTACATGGATTACCCTAGAGTAGCAGACCAAATGGAAGTATATGGGTGATAGTATATTGTCCTACGAAGTGTGCTCATTTTATTACTGTTAAGAGTATGAGATCCGCAGCCACTTTCGTAACTCAATATGTTCTAGAAGTGGTTAGGCTACATGGAATACTAGCTAGTATTGTGAGCGATTGAGATCCATTTTTTATGAGCGAAATTTGGAGGTGTCTACAAAAGGCTTTAGGGATGGAGTTGAATCTAAGTATTTCATACCACCCACGGACAGACGGAAAGAGTAAATAAAGTGTTAGATGAACTGTTGAGTGCTTGTATACATAATTTTGGAGGATCACCGGAATACCATTTACCTTTGGTGGAGATGGTGTACAATAATAGCTACTAGACTATTATAGGCACGACACCATATGACGCTTTATACGGAATGCTATGTAAGTCACCTTTGTACTGGTGAAGTCTACAAACAAGATTATTTTGGGACCTGAAATGGTTGGAGATACAGAGGAGAAAGTTGCACTCATAAGGAAATGGATGAAAGCTATACAAGATCGACAGAAATCGTATGCGGATAAAAGAAGGAAGGATCTGGAGTTTGAAGTGAGAAACTTAGTCTTTGTCAAAGTTTCTCCATTGAAGAGAGTAGTTAAGTTTGGAAATTCAGGGAAGTTAGCCCCCAGATTTGTTGTTCCATTCAAAATTTTGCAGAGGATATGAAGATTGGCATATAAACTTGATTTACTAGAGAAGACGACAGTAGTCCATACGTATTTCACATATCACATTTGCGAAAATATGTACACTACCTGATGACCATAATAACACCTAGCTAATTGGACAAAGTGGAGTTGGAGTCTAAGCCGAGTTCATCCCATGGTCTAATCATATTATGGAACAAAGTGTGAAAAAAGTTAAAAATAAGACGGTGAAATTGGTTAGAGTGCAATGAGGCCTGAAGAGAAGATGAGGGCTACACATCTACAGCTCTTTTTTGGTATATTTCGCGGTATTTGTTTGATTTCTTTAGTTAGATCAATCTAGGATTAGGATTTGGATGATTTATAGTTGAATTTATATGTGTATGATTGATTTGCACTCATATATATATATATATATATGTTTACTAGGATATTATGCATCATGACTTGTATGCTATGGTATCGCATTCATATTGGATGCTTTAGCTGCATTTATGCATCTTACACCTATAAATTGCAAGTTTACGGCATGTCTGCCTACATATATTCATATCATGACATATTGTTTGATTACTTTAATTTGGATTTTTTAATTAACTTGTTTGATATATGTTAGTGAATGAGTGTTATATTATATTCTTTATTCCTTAGGAATTTTGGGGACAAAATTCTTTTAAGGGAGAGAATGTAATACCTCGAAAATTTATGTAATATTTTAACTGAATATTAAAAATATGATTATATGAAGCTTTGTGGATTTAATCTATTAATTAAATAGGTTAAAAATAAGAAGGGACAATATAGTCATTTTTTAACTTTGAAATTGGACAATAAAACCAACACCATTGTGACAGTTTCATTTTTATGGTTTGCGGGGTATATTAGTTTATGTCGTTTAGAGTTCATATAAAAGATATATGACTTGAAATGTCATCGAGTCGAACTGGCGCTACATATGTTGAATTTGAATTTTTGTGGACATGATTATTTCCCTCCATTGACTTAAAACCTAACCACGTACTCTACATTTCCCATTTTCAGAAACTAATTCATAACTCCTTCTTTCTTTACCATTCTCTAGAAAGCCACTCCATGAAAATCAAATTAACTCTCTCATTCCTCAATCAAATTCAACAAAACAAAAGGCAATTCAAAGCTAGAAATCAAGGCCATGATTTAGTAATGATTTGAAGATGGAAACTGTAGATATGAGGTGAAGCAATGTTAGACGGTAAGAAATTGGACTGGATTTGGCTATTTGGTGAGTGAACTATACTTTATCCTTCTTATAATGCAATCTTACCATTATAAGATGATCTTTAGGCAATATTTAGTGTAGTAATTCGTATATATACACACATTTGATCTCAAATTGAATATGGTTGTGAGGGATTTGGGTTAATTTTAAGGATTGGAAGTAGGTTTAGTTAAATTCTTGAAATCTAAAATGTAATTCACAAATCCGTGAAATAACCGATGAAATTGGACATAAGAATCTGACAATAGGGTGTAGGAATGTTCTTTGATGATCTGAAGTGAAGTGGTGGTAGCCAGAATAGAAAATTACGTTAAAAAAAATATAAAAACTTGAACTTTGAAACCCGCAACTGAAATGTACACTGGTGGACCGGTGGCCATAGACCAGTGCATCGATGAACGATATGTTTGTCCGTATGAACCTTGACAAAATGGTCCGATATAAGCATAAAAGATAATATGATTCATGCTTTCTCTTATATTTTGGAAGATAACCTAAGATATGACGAGGAGAGTGACGGTTCTATGAAGTGAAGGGTTATGTAGAGTTTTAGTAATACAGAACGATGGATGTATGGAATGCGATGAATGATATGAAATGAACGATGTTAAATACTTGGTTGTGATATAAAAAGCATATAAATATACTTATACTTGTATTATGACACAATATTATGTTGCAATGGTGTAAGTGGA
This sequence comes from Allium cepa, assembly GCA_030765085.1. Classification (NCBI taxonomy): domain Eukaryota; kingdom Viridiplantae; phylum Streptophyta; class Magnoliopsida; order Asparagales; family Amaryllidaceae; genus Allium; species Allium cepa. The sequence continues at coordinate 70,917,564 of CM060935.1, forward strand.
TGGAAATGAGTATGGGACGCAGGATAGACGCTTTATAATGTGTACATGATGCGAATGAAGCCCTTTGACACTTAGTAAATGGTCTAAGCTTGATATTTTTCTTCCTTATAGTGCTTCGATGGACCACACTAGAAGGGAGTGGATCGTAAGCAACCATGAAGACTATGGGCGATCTAAGGCATGATTCCAACTAGGTAACACGTGGACAACAAATAACCCTGTCGGCTACGAGTAGCCAACGACATGAGTCTTATGCGATGTACAAGGATATGAGCAATATGTGACTCTATAAGGCATGGGGGTCGGACCAAAGCATGAGTCCTTAAGGGTGTGATATGGTTACTAGGGATTGGGTTGTATATGTATTTGTCAAACATGTTTATTTAATAGTTTTAGACATGTTATGTTGATGTGACTATGATATTGATTATGTATTATATTTACTCATTCCACTGTGAGACTTTGAAAGTAGTTGGTGTTAGTTAGAATTTATATTTACTATTTGATATCCATCTATATCTGTCTTAGTTGCTTATAGTATTATTTTCTCCCACGACTTGTATTTTCGGTTCTCGAGGATTAAAGTCGATTCAGATGTCGGACATGGGGTTGAAAAGGAGGGTTGTTACACTTCACTTCCTCATCCAAACCCATTTGCCCACCATAAAAATAGCTACTAACCCCATACATGATGCCCTTAATACCTTTATTTCCCAGATCAATGAAATGATGACTTGGATTAAAAAGCTAATATCCCAAAATACACCACCAAGGTCATCTAACTCCCACAACTCCGTAGCTTACCTCCAACATTCACTTGTTGGGCAACAGGCGTAAAGAGGGCGCAAATATAACACTCTCTCTAATGTGAACGATGATGCTAGATTGATATTTTTGGTACCTAGGGCAAAAACTAAGGCTTGTATTAAGCCGAATATTAAATCTAGGCTAGCTAATATTAACCCAATGTTGTTGGAAAATGCTATGTTCAAACTGCACAAGATACAAATTAGGCCTTCTCGTTCTGCATGGCTACTCTTCACATGTGAGTGCAAATGACAAAGAGGCACGGGGGCTCAAAGCCTATATAGAGAGGTCGACTTAACTATGTGGCCATAATAATAAGGAGAAGGAGGGAAGATTGCTCTACCCCATTCAGCGAGGCAATCATTAATTCAGATATCCCAAATAGCTTCAAGGCCCCAATAATCGAAAAGTATGATGGATCATCCAAACTAGATGATTACCTATGCACAATTGAATTTTATATGGACGTATTAAAGACAGGGAGTTTAGCTCATGGCAAGTTGTTCCTTGTGTACCTTATAGGAGAAGCCTCTAGGTATTTCCAAAGGTATTCACTAGGAGAAATTCACTCTTGGATGCAGCTGTCAGTAAATTTCCAAAGAAAATTCCATGCAGGGAGATAATCTTCACAAGACCCTAATACCCTATCCAGTGTTGAGCAAAGAGACGGTGAGAGATTACATAATTACATCAAGTGCTTCAAGGAAGAAGCAATGAGGATAGGGTTTACAAGTAAGGAGGGGTTACTGATGGCGGCTCACTCAATGGCGAATAGAGATACAAAAATATGGAATAATAATAATAGGAAACCTTGTAGGAGTATGAAGGTTTTTTATGAAATGACTAAAGAGTATATATAGAATGAAGTGGAAAGAGCAGTTGGAGGGGATTCTATGGAAATAACTGCTCAAGCATAGAATGAAAGAAAGTGAGAAGTAGAAACTTACAGTAACACACCTGCAAAAAGGCCAAAAGAGTTTAATTTTGCAAAAAAAATTCCACTCACTCATACTCCAGGATAGGTCTACAAAATGACCGGAATAGAATTGACATATAACTTTCCGAATAAGGGAAAGAAAGCAGAGCCAAATAAAGGCGGCTCATATTGCGGATTCCACAGAGTAAATGGACGTCAAACTAATAATTGTCGCCATTTGGAAAATGAAATTGAGAGGCTGATACATAAAGGATACTTAGGAGATTTTTAAAAGGATAATCTAGTCACTCCCGTGTAGTGTCAATCATCTAATCCTCATGAAGATTATTGGAGAACCCAACACTCTCATAGCTTTAATTCATGGCGCACCCCACCTTGCAGGGAGAAGCAAGAAAGCATAGGAGAAGTACATGCCAGTGGCCCGCATTGAGCACCAAACCCGATTTCATGCCAAGCAAAAGCCCATGCCAGACATAACATTAAACTCTGCAGACTCATTTGGAATTATATTCCTGCATCTGGATCCTTTGATTATAACTGTACAGACCTCAAACTGCACAATAAAGAAAGTTTCTGTGGATTTTGGAAGCTCTATGAATGTTATCTATAAAACAACACACAACAAGACGGGACTCCCAAATAAAGTCCTGAAACCAAGCTTAAAATCTATATATAGCTTCAACAACACAACAACTATGCCAGTGGGAATGGCATGAATCCTTGTTACTATGGGAGCTTCACCGCTACATAAATCTATCTATGCAAGCTTCTTTGTTATAAATGAACAACCCCATACAATGTTTCGTTGAAGGGGCCTGCATTGATAGAACTAGGGATCATCATTTCTCAAAAGGACTTACTTATGAAGTTTCACACCTCTATAGGAGGAAGAAGTGTGTGAGAAGAACAATTATTAGCTAGGAAACTATATAATGTAACTTTGAATCCTAGTAATAAAATTGTACGAAATTATATTATCATATCTTTGAATTTATGTAAAAATGAAAATGAAATAAAACGCCAATTCAAAGAACTGCATTAGAACTATGTTTCAAGGTAGATACTAAACAGGTAAACCTACGACCATGGTATCTGCGAGGAAAGCTAAAAGAGACAACTTGCATATGGTTGGAACGGATGAATATGACTCGATGTTATCATGGTACCTATCAAATATCTCTCCATCTCAGGAAAGTGTGATTTCATCAAAGTTATAAGAAGTAGAGGATGAGGTGGATCCATGTTAGGGAATGAAAAGCAAAGATATAGAGCCAGTGGATAAATTGGAATACGTCCAAATAGATCCTTCAAATTCGACGAAAATTGTGAAGGTTAAAAAGAAATTAAGCACTGGAGTATGTACAGGGTTGATTGACTTCGAGATCACATGATGTCTTTGCTTGGACTCACTCCAACATGAGGGAATCAACCTAGCTATAACTTGCCACGCCCACAACATAGATCCAAATGCACACCCAGTCAAGCTAAAACAGCGTACCCTAAATCAAGAAAGATATAATGCCCTTTATGAAGAAATCAAGAAGTTGAAGGAGAATAAGTTCATTCAAGAAGCATGCTACCCAAAGTGGATATCAAACCCAGATTTAGTAAATAAGTCAAATAGGAAATGGAGAACCTATATATATTTCACAAACTTCAATGAAGCCTACCCCAAGGATAGCTTTCAATTATCTAGTATAGATTAGTTGGTTAATGCAACTAGCGGATACAAAGTGCTAATGTCCATGGATGCATATTCAAAATATAACCAAATAGCCATGTTTGAGCTAGACAAGGAGCACATAAGCTTCGTTATTGACAAGAATTGTATTGCTTTAATGTAAAGTCGTCCAGATCAAAGAATGTAGGGCGAACATATCAAAGACTAGTTAACATGATGCTCGAAGACCAGATTGGTGAAAACATTGAAGTTTATGTCGATGACAATTTAGTCAAATCCAAAACATCTTTAGAGCATGTGCGAGATTAGGAGGAAACATTCGCCACCGTAAAGCACTATGGGATGAAGTCAAATCCATTAAGTGTACTTTTGTCCAATCCAGAAATTTTTTGAGATATATAGTGAACGCAAGAGGAATGAAGGCCAATCCATAAAAAATTAAAGCCATTAGAAAAATGGAGGTTCTAGTCAAGCCTATAGATGTGATGAGTTTGAATGGGAAGGTGGTAGCTTTTAGTGCGTTTATCTTTAAGGTTTTCGATAAAGGCATTCCTTTCTTTGATCAAATCGAGAAGGGTAGAAACTTCAAGTGGATGGAGGAATGCAAAGCATCTTTTGAGGTGTTAGTGGTTCACTTAGCCAATCCACCAGTACTTTCAAGGGCATTTCCAGGCGAGGCAAGCTATGAGTGCAATATGGTACAAGAAGAAGCCAGTGTACAAAGGCTAATATACTTCACCATCAAGCGATTGAAGGTAGCAGAATTAAAATACTCCATGATAAAAAATGCTTACAACCTATTACTTATAGTTAGAAAGCTACGGCCATATTTCTAGGAGCGTCCTATCAAAGTACTGCCAAATAAACCACTAAAGAAAATACTGCAAAAACTGAAACATCTGGTTGGCTCTTAAAGTGGGCCATTAAACTAAGTCAGCAAGACATCTCCTACTGCCCTAGAAATTCCATCAAAGGTGAGGCTCTAGCTGATTTCTTTATGGAATGTACAACTCTAACAATGCAACCATGCGAGATAATAAAGGAAACTCCGTAAGTTTAGAACTCTATATAGATGGCACATCAAATGAACAAACGATGGGAATTGGGTATGTACTTGTTACTTTGGATAAGCAAAAACTATACAGGGCAGTCCAACTAGATTTCAAGTAACAAATAACGCCGTAGAGTATGTGGCATTCATTGCTAGGCTGAAAATAGAGCAAATAATAAAGATAACTAATATTAAAGTCCGTAGTGATATCCATCTTGCTGTAAATCAAGTGTAGGGAATTACCAAAATAAAGAACCAATCCTGGCCAAATAGTTGAAATATCCAAAGAGTTATTAGATTATTTGAACAATTTGACATGGAGAAGATCTTATAGAATAAATTTTTGTAGAGAATTCTTTAGCAAAGCTAGCAAGCACTAAGGTTGTGTAGGAAATGAGGGTATTTCCTATGGGACATTTAACCAAGCTAAGTGTTTCTAAAATGCTACAGATTCTCATGCTGATGCGAGCTCAATGGTCAAGGGGTTAGGAGGCCGTAGGACAAGAGGAAATAGGTAGGATGCCTGGCCGGTAATGAATAAGGAAGGAGCATAATCTTGGATGACCCGTATCAAAAGTTTCTTACTAGAAGGAATTTTACCAACATATAGAAATGCACTAAGAAAAATTAGTTACCAGGCTCCTAACTTCACATTCATTGATGGTATACTTTACAAGAGAAGATATTTAACCCCTACCTAAGATGTGTAATAAAAGAAGAGGGAAATAAAGTCATGAGAAAGCTCGTAAAGGATATTGCAGAGATCATTTGGGAGGAAAAAAGTTAGCTAAGAAAATATTGAGACAAGGATACTTCTAATCAACTACATTAAGTGACGTGGAGAGGTTTGTTTGAAGATACAATATGTTTTAAAGGCCGGCTAGTATTCCAAGGTTGCCATCGTATGAATTTACCCCCATGACCAACCCATGATCGTTTGATATATAAGGAATTACTAGATAGGCCCACCTCTTAATGTCTAAAGTGGGGCAAGAGATGCATGAATCATAACTTCAAAGAAGTAGTCCCCTTGTGGTTAGGAATATCATTACCTAATTTAGAATCCCACACAAAATAATCTTTAATAATGAACTGTAGTTCAGAAATAAACAATTCTCCGACCTCTGCGAGAAAAATGACATAGTCAAAAGCTTATCATCAGTAGCTCACCCATAGGCAAATTTGTAGGTCAAAGTAGTAAATAAAATGATAAAGAAGTTGCTAAAATAGAGATTCATGAAAGCCAAGGGAAAATATGCAGAGGAGCTACATTTAGTTTTATGGGCATACATAACATCCATGAGGTCTCCTTCTGTAACGACCCCACATTTTTAGACGGTTTAAATCGACAATAAGCCACACATGTCAGACTCAAACCATTCAAAAGGGAAGATTGTCATATGGTAATTAAGAAAAAGAAGAGGAAGAAATAAAACAAACACAGAATCTCATAGCGGAATGACAAAATATAATAATCAAATTACAGTTCATGAAGCTATTTTACAAATAACATTAGATTACACTTCTACAATACAGATCGGAGTTACATACAACAGAAATAAATAACAATGTAGCAGAAAAATATGATATAGTGGAATAAATACAATAAATAATACTAATACTAAATCTTCATCTTCGTCCTCTAAAAATGGAGTCTCTGATACACTAAAAAGCTCATTCCGACCCGAGTGAATTGAAAAGATAAAACACTCGAGTCAGAACTGAAATATCTTACGTAAGTTAAATCAATTGTAAATAAATATGAATGTAACGACGTCAGAGATGTTTATGGGGTTTGAGATCCATATCCAGTGTCTAACATGAGTGCAATAACTTAAGGGATGTTCGAGATTCCCATCTCTAAGGATCGGTTAACTATCTAGTATGTAGTACAATACACTATTATAATATGTCTACAATAAAGTAAAGTATCAAAATAGCATTAATGCGTTACCCATATCCCCCTTAACACATTTTATATATTCCCGTACCGTAAGCTCCACCAAAGTGTTGGTTTACCCAAGGGAACTCTATAGATACGATACAAAACAAACTCACAGCGGACACGATAAGACATGTGACAAGGCACTACCAGGCAATGACTAGGGTAGGATAGTACTGTTTTACGGATCCAAACTGGTGGTAAAGCATAGCAGCTACTATCACCCACCTTGGAACACACTCCTATAATCAAAATGCCACCAAATCAATCATAAAGTTATAATATGGTAGCAAAGAAATGTGTCCGATAGGTGGAGCGACCTCACTTGGCCCAGCATGGCTCCTGTTCTAGCTACATCAAGCTGACTTACAAGAGTCAGGGCTACGTAAATTTCTTATACATAATCATTCTCCAAACCATCCTACTTCATTTTAGAATCTCCACCACGTACACAGTTGTTAAAGTGGTTTTCGGTATTGGTAGAGAGTATGACAATGTCTGATCCCGGTCTCTTTAATAACCAAACACTTATTACATACGGGATTGTTCTTTTACATTTCCAAAACCAATTCATATTGATATGAAAATATCGTATTCTCAAAAATCATATCACTTTTGAAATCATATTCACTTTCGCAATCATATTTTCAAAATAGGTTAAACCCTAATTTCAAAATCATCATATGTACTCAAAATATGTCATTTCACTAGAAAATATCATTTCAAATTCCAACATAAGTTATGAAATTCATTTAACCATTTCGCTTTCAAATCAAGGATTTATAATATAAACACTTCAAGTTTACACAGTTTGAAATTTAGAAATAGTTTAAAATAATTTAAAATAGTTTGAATAATTTAAAATAGCTTTTAAATGGATAAAATACTTTAAATATATTTTAAATGGTATTAATAGTTTGAAATAGGTTAAAATAATTTAAATAGTTAAAATAGTTTAAAATGATTTAAAATAGTTTTAAATGGGTTTTATAATTTAAAATAGGTTTAATATAGTTTAATATAATATGGTTTGAAAATCTAAATAAATCTGAATTTAAAATAATATATTTCTAAATAGTTTTATGTTAAAATAACTAATTTAAAATTAATATCAAATTTAAGCTATTTTTCCATTTTAAAAATCTAGGCCATATTTAGATTTCAACAAAGCTAAATTTTCTTTCAATTTAAATTCCCATAAAAGTCCTTCAATTTATATCAATTTCAAACTCAAGTTTGAACTATAATTTTAAAGCACTTCAATTTCATAGATTTCAGTGTTTAAATATTCAAGCACTTCCATAACTCAATTTTGATTAATTTCATTATATTTCAAATTTCAACATTGAAATTTCCATTTTGTTCTTTTAAACAATTCATTAAACCAACTCTAACTTTAACCTTTAAGCTTGGATTTTCAAAAATAATTCAGTTTATGCAAATCAAATTTTTATTTCAAAATACCATTTAACTGAATTCAAAGTTTTAAGGATTTAAAATCATTTAATTTAACCAATCAGGTGTCATATAATTTCCAATCCTATAGTCAAGTGAAACAGATATTTATCATTTCAATCCATAAATAATTTAAATTTTACGGGTATATATCATTTCAACCCACAATCCTAAATAAAATTCAAAATCCATAAAATCGCTCGGGTCTATCGTTTCAACCCATAATAATTTTTCCTTAATCTATAGATCGTTCGGGTATGTATCTGAAAGTTACTGTGCGGATCGTGCAATATGGAATTATATTAAACAAGTGCGGAAATAAACTATAGCAATGTAAAGTAAGTAAAAATAAAACAAGCATGCCAGGAGTTTTTATACTGGTTCGACCTTTCCGTTCTACGTCCAGTCCCAGACTCCTTTCTGGAATTTCACTAACAACAATTCTCACTTAACCCAGAGGAACAAGTTTATACAATCCTTGAACAGTCGAACAAGGGACCTGAGCAGCAGAACAGGATTTCGCCTCAATAGCCGAAGAGGTCTTTCTGCCTGAACAACCGAACAAGACTTCTACTATGTAGAGAAAGCTTTGTTGACTGATATGTTCTTGATAACAAAGATATGTCTTGAAGTACACCCTTCCTATAATCAAATCCTCAAGAGTATTTTGTGTGTGTATTGATTGAAAGGAAGTTAATCACTTAGAATCAAAGATTATATGTATTAACTCAAAAAATCAAGTGATATAAAGTTTGTGAATGCTTTGAATATAGAGCAAGGATCGATTAAGAGAGCAAAGAAAAAATTCTATATTTTTGAGCAGAATCAAAGCATGTTTATGTAGAGGATATAGGGATGCAATCATTCGTGAAAGATCTCAATCAAAGGTTGCATCTATTCCTATTGAAATTGGATTGAAATCCCTTCATGAAAGAAGGTGTCTTTTCAGTAAAATAGCCGTTATTTGCCGTTCAGTCAACTAACTCAGAAGTGCCAGTCGACTGAAATTCAAAACCATGCATTCCATAGCAATTTTATGTGCACTAACACAGGTCAGTCGACTGGCTGGTCTAAGTCAGTTGACTGACCTGTGCTATGTTGCGCAGATCAGTTTAAAAATCAATATTTCAAGGAGAAATCTTTTTGTGTGCGAATATGACTTTTTGAGGGATGATTTTAACAGTATTTGAACAGAACTAAGACTCAAAGACAATATAAATATACATACAATTGAAGTCTTGTCTTTGTTTGAAGTTCTATTTTCTTTTTGTCGCTATGTTTCATCATCTTGTGAGCTATGATCGTCAATGCTTGTTGATGTTCTTCGTCATGAATCAAAATCATGATTCAACATTCTCCCCCTTTTTGATTGATGACAATATATATAATTAACGATATGAGTTATAAAGAATTTGTTTTCTTTATTTTCTCCCCCTGAATGTATGGCTCTGCAAAAAACTATTAGAAAGCATAATTATTTCTCCCCCTTTGTCATCGACAAAAAGGAATACCTAGAAATAGCCAAATTACTGCAGATCTCATTGAAACAGCCCATAAATCCGTACCCCTTGAGTCAACACTATTCTACGTCAATTAACTCAAGTAGAACAGAAACACGAACCATTAAGGTTTAAGAAGAGGAGATAGAAGAAGAAGAATCTAAACAATATCAGAATCTCACAATCGCAGCGGAATAAAATATAATAGTAAATAATAGATCTTTACACAAAATGAAACCATATTTGTTTCATACATCATATCATCAGAGTATCTCATACGAACAATATTCACTAGTCACAATCATACAATCATAGCAGTGGATATGTATATACTAGTACGGATAATACGTCACGGACTCCAGCTCCTCTCCTGCTCCATAGCACCTTTTCCTAAACATCTAATACTCGTCTGACCCGAGCATTATAATGAAATAACACCCGAGCCAGTCTGGAAACCAGCTAATAATAATGCATCCAAATTGATTATTAAAGTTTCAAAAAAAAATCCTTTGAAAACAAAAGCATCTCGTAAAACCATGTCATAAATAAACATGTCGGGTTTTTACCTTACGATAGCTAAAACACTTCTTATAGAAATCCTCTGATATTATAATAGGGTCTATATACAAATACTTATAAAATAGCCGAAATTGTTACATTATTAAATTCCAGCTACCAGCCACAGTGTGGGTAATACAAACAAAAATCGTAAAAGGCTCGTAGGGAGAATGGATTTCCAACAATGACTAGGCACTGGGATACCACATGTCACGGTACGTGGTCTAGATCACAGTACCGAGGAGTACGCCCGCTCCCCTGCAACACAAGACCGGAACCATCCCTTACTGGACAGTTTCGAATAAGATCACCCTGCGGTTGGGATCAGCAACCGCACCACTAAGCCGAAATAAAAAGGCACATCTAGACAGGGATGAATTTACTATCAAGTGGGGGCTACCCACGAATCCTTGCTACATAACCCTGATTTTCAGTCATTCCCGGTTGATGAGGCTTGAGGCTAAGCGTTACCTTTTAGAACGTTTCACTTAGATTGCCCGTCGCCCACCTGACGATGTTCCGAAAGCATTCGTCCATACAAGTCCGTCCCGGGTTCGAACGGAACCGAAGGCACTACTCCTACTACATCCATTTTGGAAATATCCTCAGGATTGGTAGCGACTAGCCCTTGCACTTTACTGCTCCATCTTCGACTCCGAACACGTTTTCCCACGAAACGTACAAAACGGATCGAAGTGGTTTTCGAGAAATAAATCTCGATCCCGGTCTCTTCGAAGCGATCAACGCATTTGTCCAATATTGATAGTCGGTGATTTAACTATCAATTTACCATTCACAAGCATCCATGACACAATAAATAATTTCCACATTATTTATTTCCCAAAAAATATCTTTACGAGATATAATTCCAATTTCAAAATTCCTTTTGAAACACTTTTCAAACCCAATTTTCTCATGGAATAGATTCTCAAATCTTTATTTCCTCTGAAACATCCAAGTACCCTTATTTAAGTTTTAAAATAATTTAAATACTTTATCCCTCAAAATACATTAAAACCATTTATATCAAATCTACTTACATACTTAATTTAAAATATACATATACTTTTAAAAATATTTTGAATAAAACTGCTTTATAAAATATAAACAATTTTCTTTAAAATAAGTTAAGTCATACTAGTTTTTAAAATAAAGTTATGAATCCTTATACAATTTCAAATAAAGCTTTAATTGATTTTCTTTAAAATAGAACCATTTATAAAGTATAAATGATAATAATATTATTTAAAACATGATTCTAATTACCCTTTAAAAATAGTTACTTCTGTAACTACTTTAATATATGTTCACTTTTAAAATTCTTACAACTAAAATAATTTTCCTGAAACCATTCTTTAATATAACTTCAAACTCTAACGTTTCAAAAAAATCTATTTTGAAAATGTACTTGGCTTTCAGGGAAATACACTTCCATCTTAGAATAACCAAAGAATTCTTTTTATCTCCAACCCGTTTTATCCCAATTCAATTTTATGTTCATCCCGTAAAATTCTTTCCATACTTTAAAAATAGCTCCTTTTATTTTAAACACGTTGCTATTTCCTGGAAATCACTTTCAAACATACGTTTAAATATTTAAAAGAACCTCTAGAAATTATTTAATTGAAAATAATACTTGAGGAAATATATAGGGGTTTCCTAAGTATTTTAAATAAAATTTAACTTTAAAATAAGGTTATTAGATCAAATATTCATATTAAAATTCTTTTTGAAAACTTAATATTGCTTTACCTTTTTGAAAATAATTAAATACCATAATTACTAAATCAATGTTGGTTTCGACTTAAAAACATTTTAAAATAATATTTCTTTCGAAAAAATATTCTAAATATATTTAAACTATAAATTTATATTTTGAAAGCTTTCTTTAAACAAAACAAAATTTCTAGGAGAAAGCACACTTCTCATTCTTTAAAATAAATCTCGCTATTAATTTAAACAATTCTCGATTCCCTTTGAAATCAAATTTCAAACACTTGAAATTTTTGAATCCATTCCTTGGGTTTAATCTCTTTTAAAATCCTTTACTTAAGAATTTCTTTTATATTCTTTAAACCCAATTCATCTATTTATATTTAAAATTTTCAGGTTGTATTCACCCATTCGCAGCACAACACAATTTAAGTTTTCAACTTAATTCATCACTGTATATAAATAAAACACAGCATGACAAGATCTAAACAAATCATCACAGAATAATAAATAAGATATATCACAGAATATAAATTAATTTCTATTTGTGAGGGATCCAGTTGGATCCCTCAAACCTGTTTTCCTGCATCCACAGATATTAGCACAACAATATATATCGATTCAATTTGATAATAAATATCATACTCAACCAATCAAGCAATCATTCCATTAATGACTATTTAAATTAACTAATATTCCAGATGTGAGTGACTTAAACCCACCTTGAATTTTGACGAGCGGTTGAAATTTCAAATTAAATCGAGCCATTCGATTTAATCTAAAATTTCTGCTTGCTTCTGTAAAGACCCGTAAATCCGTACTCCTTGAATAGACACTAATCTCCTTTGTTTAATTCAAGATGAACGAAAATACGAACCCTTAGGGGTTTAAGAAAAATTTAGGAAAAGAAAAAGAAGAAGAGATAAAGGTAGAAAATAGGAAAATAGAATAGAAAAGAGAAAAACGGAACAGAAAACAACAGAACAACATCAGAATCTCACAATTCGCAGCGGAACAACATATAATAAATAAATGAATAATCTTTAACAAAGAACTATATCAGTTATTACATTACATCACATTTCATCATATCATCAGAGTGTACAACAACAATATACAACATCAAACAGTGCAGCGGAAAAAGAAATACTATATAAGTAATACGCCATGCCATCCAGCTTGCCTCCAGCAATTCCTGAATATCCAGAATATCCTGATAAACCTTAACTCTTGACTGCCCGTGTGAAAATTGGTGGGCACCCAGAGTTTAGGAAGGAAAACAATAAACTCCGAGTCAGTCATAAGACTGGTGTGAGAACTCAAAACAGTTTATTTATCTTTAAAATCAAAATAGAGGAATATTTTTATTTCAATTCGCAATGTTTTTTTTAAAAATGAGACTACCATAAGGCCTCCCGCACACACAAACATGCAAACACAGAATCGGAGGAGATTTCTCCTTATGATAGTCAAAGATGCTTGATACGCATTTAAAAGAACATTTTATATTATTACTAGTGCATAGTGTAGGGGAAAAATTCATTTTGAAAGTAGAATATAAATCTTAGCCAACATACGACCATTATCGTATGCCTACTATAGCTACTATCCAAGCAGTGGTGACCACCATAAGTGAATAGCAGGTTCTACAACTAATACCGTACAAGTCACGTATTGTTTCTTTGGATTTCCAACAAATGGTCAGGCCAAGGAACTTCCCATTGCCACATGAGAATGCCTCTGGAAAGACATCCCCGAGAACCAAACCGGAACTCTGCCAACACAAGGCCGGGTTACCCCTAACTGGGTAACTACTGACATGAGTACGCCATTCCCCGATCGTAAACGACCTTTCTCACGGGATCCCGAAAACCAACAACCACAAAGTAATAAATTCGTAGTAACCACATAGGTTAAATATCTGGGCTCCATACCATGATACCACCTCTATCCAGAAGGAAATGTACATACCCTAAAGGGTGCTACCCCTCATAACCTTGCTGCATCTTTCCTGTTTTGACCATTTCCGGGGTGTGAGGTTCGACGAAGTCACGTCCACAAAAGCATACTTTATACAAAGCCATGCTTTGGGTCAACAAATGATCAACACAATGATCACTAAGATAGACGATCAAATAAATGATCCTATCACAATAATCAACACAATGATCATTTCAGCAACACTCAGCATGTCACATTACCAAATTGGGAATATATCGCTGATAACTTCAACTATATAACCTCTGAGCTCGTACGTCTCAGAGAAGGGTGTTAAGCTAAAAGAATAAATTCTCCGCCACCAACAGAAATATATTTGAAAGAAATCGTCTTTATATCTCAACTTGTAATGTCATACACACAATCCATACAAGTCTGTTCCGGGCTCGAACAAAACCGAAGGCACTTACAAAGAAGTCCTTGCAATCCGGATATTCACAATCCTGATCGGACTCACCATCACATATGGAGAACTCTATACCGGAGCAACTCGGTGCAGAGTCAATCGACAGGTCATCCTATCGCTCTCGCAAATACCGGGTCTTCAACACCGATCTTCAATGCAATTATAACGACGTATCACATATTCGGAATGGGTTATACGACCCCATGGTCCTTTCCCGGTTAACTCGAATAGTGAGCGCTTATTCAAAAATAAGTGTGGCATTCACATTCAAACAAATCATATCAATTACCCATTCAAAGGGAAATATTGATAGTCGGTTATTGAACTATCACTGGATATGCACACATCACCAGATTCCAAATAATTTTCCAAATTATTTACTTTCCAAAAATATCTTTACAAGATATATAATTTCACACTTCAAAAATAAATCAATATTTATTTTTTAGACAAATTCCACTTCCTTTATAAATTCCTTATAAAATTTCACACTTCAAAAATAAATCAATATTTATTTTTAAACAAATTCCACTTTCTTTATAAATTCCTTATAAAATTTCACACTTCAAAAATAAATCAATATTTATTTTTAAACAAATTCCACTTTCTTTATAAATTCCTTAGTGAATTTATAATTCCAAAATACCAATGAATATTCGATTTCAATTATTCATTTCAATATTTCTTTTCAATTTATCTTCAAAAAGATAAATTCTAAATATCACTTCATATTGGAAAACATTTCCATACTTATTAAACATAAGTAATTCACAAATCTTTTTATTTTCAACACTTGGAAAATATTCAATATACTTAAATCGAATTAAGTATATATTTCATTCTATTAAGGAAATCATTCTCTTAAATATATTTATTTGGGCCAAAACGAACGTTACGTAAAACATCGTTACGACAACCCAAAATCACTAGTATAGGGATTCAAAGTTAAAATAGATATATAAATCCCAATACTATACAAAACATTTCCTTTCGGAAATCATTTACTATAACAACAGTGTTATAGTCCACCATTTCCTTTTCATTTCTCGAAAACGTCTATTTCAACAATAAATGTTGAAATCTATGGTTTCGAATCTCAACACATTTTAAAACATCGTTAGATCGTTTTAATTCTATTTCAAATATCACATTCAAAACAATTTCTTTAACATCTTATTCACTATTCAAAACGTGAATATACTTTGTTAACAAATTTCATCCTTTTATTCATTTTATTTAAAAGAATTATTCACTATTCAAAAACGTGAATATAACTCCATTAATAGGTTTCAACAAATTTTCTTGTCAACATAAGTCGTTTGCGAATTTATAAAACAACGTTTATAAATTCCATTTCTATTTATTTATAAAAACTTCCTTTTTATAAATCCTTTTATTAACCTATTCCAGTTTATAACTCAATTATGAACTAAAAGTTCATATTATAAGTCAAATGCTTATAAAACGATTATTTTACAAAATCGTTCCTTTAAAGACTTTCCAAATCATAAATCTTATAACTTATAAGATTGTTTATTTATCCCAATCTATTCTTCAAATAATTTCACCAAATTTATAAATCTTACTATTTATAAATTTCTTTTATAACTTCACAGTTTATAATTCCATAAATTTCATTCATTTATGAAATTCATTTCCACTTCATTCAAACACTTATAAAAACTCGTTTTATAATTTCAATATCTCAATTTATAAATATCCATTTATAAATCCCTTATATAAATCAATTCATATTAATATTTTAAAAACGTCTTTAAACCCCTTTATAATTTCATCATTTTGATTTATAAAATAATCAAATTTTATAAATCCTATATTTAAACTTTTCACAATTATTTCAGAAATCCCAATTTAACTATTTTATAAAGTCATTAATTCCTTATTTTCAAAAATCAGCTTTTAACTATATTTCTTAAAAATCATAATTTTTATAACATTAAAAATTATGATGTTTATTTATTTAAAATAGATCAAATTCCAAACATAAAGTATATTTTCAAAAATCACTTTATAAATCATTTTAAAATTCCAAAACTTGGTCCAATGATGCTACATATCAAATAGTCAATCACGACAACAACGATATCATATATCGATATGATAATCCATCAAATATCAAAATATCTATAATCAAATAAATACTGTTGAGGAATCCAGTTGGATCGCTCAAACCTGTTTTCCTGCATCCAAAAACATTAGCACAATACCAATTTCGCTCCAGTACGAAATTATCGCGGTATATGTTCTTATTAAATATTATCCGCTTAATAACGGCGTAATAGGGTCTCATCCGCTAAAAAATGTTGGGAATCAACAACTGCAATATATACATATGCCAATATATATATATTGATATTATATATAATACCAATTTCACTGTTTATGAAATATTCGCGGTATATGTTCTTATTAAATAACATCCGCTTACTAACGGCGTATAATGTCTATTTTAACAATCAATAGATATCAATCAACGTTCAAACATGCATTCAAATATTTTAAATCTAACTATTTAAAATAAAATCGAAACTAATTCGATTGAGTGAGAAGTTCTCACCTTGATTTTATTTCCGTTTTAGCGATTTATTTCGAATAAAATTAAACGCGCGTTTAATTTTACCCAAAATTCTCACTAACTCCAAACGACTCCAAACCAACTCCATCGCGTAGTGCTCGTCCATACGATTCCAACGCAACTGAGTTTGCATTTTTTCGACCTCGTATGAAAAAGTTATGAATTTACGAAGTTTATACGAATTTAAACTTAATAATTACAACTTAAACTTTATGATTTATAACCTATACAAGCTTTGGCCGTTAGATCCTATACCCATGCATCCTAGCCGTGCATTTTGCTCCTTCCTCCTCACGTCTTGGCTACAGGTTGAGGCCGTGCTCCTAAACCCATTACAAACTAACTAGGGTTTAATTATGCACCTTCAATACTCAATGATACTTCGATCAACAACTTGAAATAGGAAGCTCTTGACCCCTCTACCTTCGCCCACCACCATAGCCCACTCGGCCACCTGTAGAGCCTTGGAATGCGTGCGTGACTGGCCATGAACGGCCCCTCCTATCTCCTCCTCTGGTCAACTAAACATCATCTCAACCGTTGATCTCCAAGCTCTCGTTGTGATCTTCATCTTTGTAGTTGAACACGAAGCTTGAAAGTGAATGGATCAAGAGATAATCGAGGAAGAAGGAGGAGAAATACTGGCCATTGACAGTGGGGGTGGCGGCTAGGGTTTAATATTAGGGTTTTTTTTTTTTCTAAATTATGAAGAGGTGGGTGCTATTTATAAAGAAAATTCGAACACTATTCATCCCGGAAATTCCGAACTCCGATTTACGCGCCGTAACCAGCGTTTCTAGGGTTTATCCCGCATTCCGGACACAATGGAACTGGTTTCGGAAGCTAATTCGGAAGTATGTGCGAGTTATGGCTGTAAACGCTCAATTTGAATTAAACCGATTTAAGCGATTTTCTAGGCGTTTTAATTTGTACCGGACAAACGATAAATCCAATTGACTTGAAATTTGAAACCTTACAATAATATCATATTATGGATCCGATGAAACTGGTTTCGTCGAAATCCGAGACTTTTTGAAAAATGGCTATTTTCACTCGTCAAATTTAAATTAAAAACAAATCGATGCGTTTCGAGCTGCCACGATCAAACGATAACTCCGATTGACACGAAATTTGAAACCCGGTAATAACTAACTATTACGGATCCAATGGAACTGGTTTCGTTCAATTCTGAGACTGTTCAAAAATTGACTATTTTCACTAGTCGATTTAAATATTAAAATATTCAATTTTCACAAATTAACTTTTAATTCAATTTTAAAAGTTCTAAAATATCGTTCTAACTTCCATATGATAAAATAAAATTTTACAAATCATTTTCAATCATATTTAACCCAATTTTCAATTATTTCCATAATTTAACGTATTAAATTATCGATTTAATTATCCAATTAAATCCAATAATTCAAATTAAAATTTATTCGACTTATAAATTCACTTATTAATATTTAAAATTAATTAAATATTCAAATTTTAATTAATAAAAATTCTGGGTCGTTACAATCTTCCCCACTTAAAAGAATTTCGTCCTCGAAATTATAAGTAAGAAAGGTTACAGAATTTATTAACTTTCCAAAATTCATAGTTAAACTTCTTACAATACTTTACTAAGTTTTCAAAATCATACTTAGTTATCTTTTCAAAAACAACTACTATTGTTTAACTTTCAATTCCAAAATCAAAGTTAAAGTTTTCACAATTTTCCAATTTTCTCAAATTTTTTCTAACGCCTTAAATTTCCGGAAAAATTCGCCATAGTCTCCTTTGCGCGGCTCGATCCGAAAAAAAATGACAGTATATATATCACAAATATACATCTCATCAAGTAATGAGGCATCCCGCAGGGAAAAAAGTGTAAAAGTACGATATTTAATCCGAGATATGTACCTTATATTTTATTAGCGAGCATATACGGCTAATATAACGCAAAAGCGAGCTCCAAATGCGAAGCAAACGCGATCCGCACCTACTAAACACTCAACAAACAACATGAGAATCATGCATATATGAAAATAATCTCAATATACAACATATAGCAACATATCAACTATATATGTCACATAGCAATGCAGTAAAACAACAAATGCAAACATCAACCAACTAACATCCATAACCAACAAATATTCATTCATATTCTCATTCATATTCAATGAATTGGTTTTCAATTTTAATCACATTTGATTCATATACAGTGGATGTTTTTACTAACATTCATTCTCAATTAGTTTATATTCACTAATTCATATTCAAGTTGGTTCACTTCCAATTCAAATTCAATTCCATTTAAGATTCACTTAACTTTCAATTGAATTTCCAATTACTTTAGATTTAAATTTCACTAATTCACTTTCATTAATACTTAATGAATTATTTACAATCAATCAACTAACAATCATATAACAACCAATGTATATCAATTACAACCAAAATCCTTTGCTTACAATTGGTTTAATTAATTGATTTTCATTCAACTATTCAACTTTCTAATAACATTAGATTTTAATGAATTACACTTATATTCATTATTTCATACCAATTTAATTCACATTCAATTGATTAACATTTAATTCATTCATTCAATTCAATTACAAAGTTGAATTTCGTTTATATAACTCAAGTTCATGTTCATTTAATCCACTTGATTATTTACTTCGATACCAAAATCAATTCCATTCAACAACACTTAAGTTATATTACATTTTATAAACATCACTTTTTATTTACAATTCACATTCATAAATATATTTTCACTTTTTTTATATATATAAGTTTATTTCACAATTGTAAATCACTTTAATTATAATTCAATTCTTATAATTCTTTTGCTTATACAATTATTCTCTTATTTAGATTATTCAAACAATCAAACAATCAACTTATACACACTTTAATAATTTTGAAAAATTATTCCTTCATATACAAAATATACTCAAGGTAAAATTATTTCATTTACCCAATTTAAAATAATACTGTGTCGAATTGTTCTATTCAAGTGTTTAGAAACCCCTTCGGCATAGTTGTACATACCGTGCTGACGAAGGTTCATATGCCACTTAATAAACCAATCATCACAATATAAAACAATTTTATATTCACTAACAAATACGCTCTCATAGCTATTATTACACTCAAACT
Source organism: Allium cepa (assembly GCA_030765085.1). NCBI lineage: Eukaryota > Viridiplantae > Streptophyta > Magnoliopsida > Asparagales > Amaryllidaceae > Allium > Allium cepa. Next base: position 70,937,360 of record CM060935.1, read on the forward strand.
CATTCTAGAGTACTGCTGACTCTATCTCTAATGAGAAATACCCAACAGAACCATGGTTGTCGCTTAACCATATGCTCTGATACCAGATGTAAAGACCCGTAAATCCGTACTCCTTGAATAGACACTAATCTCCTTTGTTTAATTCAAGATGAACGAAAATACGAACCCTTAGGGGTTTAAGAAAAATTTAGGAAAAGAAAAAGAAGAAGAGATAAAGATAGAAAATAGGGAAATAGAATAGAAAAGAGAAAAACGGAACAGAAAACAACAGAACAACATCAGAATCTCACAATTCGCAGCGGAACAACATATAATAAATAAATGAATAATCTTTAACAAAGAACTATATCAGTTATTACATTACATCACATTTCATCATATCATCAGAGTGTACAACAACAATATACAACATCAAACAGTGCAGCGGAAAAAGAAATACTATATAAGTAATAGCCATGCCATCCAGCTTGCCTCCAGCAATTCCTGAATATCCAGAATATCCTGATAAACCTTAACTCTTGACTGCCCGTGTGAAAATTGGTGGGCACCCAGAGTTTAGGAAGGAAAACAATAAACTCCGAGTCAGTCATAAGACTGGTGTGAGAACTCAAAACAGTTTATTTATCTTTAAAATCAAAATAGAGGAATATTTTTATTTCAATTCGCAATGTTTTTTTTAAAAATGAGACTACCATAAGGCCTCCCGCACACACACACATGCAAACGCAGAATCGGAGGAGATTTCTCCTTATGATAGTCAAAGATGCTTGATACGCATTTAAAAGAACATTTTATATTATTACTAGTGCATAGTGTAGGGGAAAAATTCATTTTGAAAGTAGAACATAAATCTTAGCCAACATACGACCATTATCGTATGCCTACTATAGCTACTATCCAAACAGTGGTGACCACCATAAGTGAATAGCATGTTCTACAACTAATACCGTACAAGTCACGTATTGTTTCTTTGGATTTCCAACAAATGGTCAGGCCAAGGAACTTTCCATTGCCACATGAGAATGCCTCTGGAAAGACATCCCCGAGAACCAAACCGGAACTCTGCCAACACAAGGCCGGGTTACCCCTAACTGGGTAACTACTGACACGAGCACGCCATTCACCGATCGTAAACGACCTTTCTCACGGGATCCCGAAAACCAACAACCACAAAGTAATAAATTCGTAGTAACCACATAGGTTAAATATCTGGGCTCCATACCATGATACCACCTCTATCCAGAAGGAAATGTACATACCCTAAAGGGTGCTACCCCTCATAACCTTGCTGCATCTTTCCTGTTTTGACCATTTCCGGGGTGTGAGGTTCGACGAAGTCACGTCCACAAAAACATACTTTATACAAAGCCATGCTTTGGGTCAACAAATGATCAACACAATGATCACTAAGATAGACGATCAAATAAATGATCCTATCACAATAATCAACACAATGATCATTTCAGCAACACTCAGCATGTCACATTACCAAATTGGGAATATATCGCTGATAACTTCAACTATATAACCTCTGAGCTCGTACGTCTCAGAGAAGGGTGTTAAGCTAAAAGAATAAATTCTCCGCCACCAACAGAAATATATTTGAAAGAAATCGTCTTTATATCTCAACTTGTAATGTCATACACACAATCCATACAAGTCTGTTCCGGGCTCGAACAAAACCGAAGGCACTTACAAAGAAGTCCTTGCAATCCGGATATTCACAATCCTGATCGGACTCACCATCACATATGGAGAACTCTATACCGGAGCAACTCGGTGCAGAGTCAATCGACAGGTCATCCTATCGCTCTCGCAAATACCGGGTCTTCAACACCGATCTTCAATGCAATTATAACGACGTATCACATATTCGGAATGGGTTATACGACCCCATGGTCCTTTCCCGGTTAACCCGAATAGTGAGCGCTTATTCAAAAATAAGTGTGGCATTCACATTCAAACAAATCATATCAATTACCCATTCAAAGGGAAATATTGATAGTCGGTTATTGAACTATCACTGGATATGCACACATCACCAGATTCCAAATAATTTTCCAAATTATTTACTTTCCAAAAATATCTTTACAAGATATATAATTTCACACTTCAAAAATAAATCAATATTTATTTTTTAGACAAATTCCACTTCCTTTATAAATTCCTTATAAAATTTCACACTTCAAAAATAAATCAATATTTATTTTTAAACAAATTCCACTTTCTTTATAAATTCCTTAGTGAATTTATAATTCCAAAATACCAATGAATATTCGATTTCAATTATTCATTTCAATATTTCTTTTCAATTTATCTTCAAAAAGATAAATTCTAAATATCACTTCATATTGGAAAACATTTCCATACTTATTAAACATAAGTAATTGACAAATCTTTTTATTTTCAACACTTAGAAAATATTCAATATACTTAAATCGAATTAAGTATATATTTCATTCTATTAAGGAAATCATTCTCTTAAACATATTTATTTGGGCCAAAACGAATGTTACGTAAAACATCGTTACGACAACCCAAAATCACTAGTATAGGGATTCAAAGTTAAAATAGATATATAAATCCTAATACTATACAAAACATTTCCTTTCGGAAATCATTTACTATAACAACAGTGTTATAGTCCACCATTTCCTTTTCATTTCTCGAAAACGTCTATTTCAACAATAAATGTTGAAATCTATGGTTTCGAATCTCAACACATTTTAAAACATCGTTAGATCGTTTTAATTCTATTTCAAATATCACATTCAAAACAATTTCTTTAACATCTTATTCACTATTCAAAATGTGAATATACTTTGTTAACAAATTTCATCCTTTTATTCATTTTATTTAAAAGAATTATTCACTATTCAAAAACGTGAATATAACTCCATTAATAGGTTTCAACAAATTTTCTTGTCAAAATAAGTCGTTTGCGAATTTATAAAACAACGTTTATAAATTCCATTTCTATTTATTTATAAAAACTTCCTTTTTATAAATCCTTTTATTAACCTATTCCAGTTTATAACTCAATTATGAACTAAAAGTTCATATTATAAGTCAAATGCTTATAAAACGATTATTTTACAAAATCGTTCCTTTAAAGACTTTCCAAATCATAAATCTTATAACTTATAAGATTGTTTATTTATCCCAATCTATTCTTCAAATAATTTCACCAAATTTATAAATCTTACTATTTATAAATTTCTTTTATAACTTCACAGTTTATAATTCCATAAATTTCATTCATTTATGAAATTCATTTCCACTTCATTCAAACACTTATAAAAACTCGTTTTATAATTTCAATATCTCAATTTATAAATATCCATTTATAAATCTCTTATATAAATCAATTCATATTAATATTTTAAAAACGTCTTTAAACCCCTTTATAATTTCATCATTTTGATTTATAAAATAATCAAATTTTATAAATCCTATATTTAAAATTTTCACAATTATTTCAGAAATCCCAATTTAACTATTTTATAAAGTCATTAATTCCTTATTTTCAAAAATCAGCTTTTAACTATATTTCTTAAAAATCATAATTTTTATAGCATTAAAAATTATGATGTTTATTTATTTAAAATAGATCAAATTCCAAACATAAAGTATATTTTCAAAAATCACTTTATAAATCATTTTAAAATTCCAAAACTTGGTCCAATGATGCTACATATCAAATAGTCAATCACGACAACAACGATATCATATATCGATATGATAATCCATCAAATATCAAAATATCTATAATCAAATAAATACTGTTGAGGAATCCAGTTGGATCCCTCCAACCTGTTTTCCTGCATCCAAAAACATTAGCACAATACCAATTTCGCTCCAGTACGAAATTATCACGGTATATGTTCTTATTAAATATTATCCGCTTAATAACGGCGTAATAGGGTCTCATCCGCTAAAAAATGCGGGGAATCAACAACTGCAATATATACATATGCCAATATATATATATATATTGATATTATATATAATACCAATTTCACTGTTTATGAAATATTCGCGGTATATGTTCTTATTAAATAACATCCGCTTACTAACGGCGTATAATGTCTATTTTAACAATCAATAGATATCAATCAACATTCAAACATGCATTCAAATATTTTAAATCTAACTATTTAAAATAAAATCGAAACTAATTCGATTGAGTGAGAAGTTCTCACCTTGATTTTATTTCCGTTTTAGCGATTTATTTCGAATAAAATTAAACGCGCATTTAATTTTACCCAAAATTCTCACTAACTCCAAACGACTCCAAACCAACTCCATCGCGTAGTGCTCGTCCATACGATTCCAACGCAACTGAGTTTGCATTTTTTCGACCTCGTATGAAAAAGTTATGAATTTACGAAGTTTATACGAATTTAAACTTAATAATTACAACTTAAACTTTATAATTTATAACCTATACAAGCTTTGGCCGTTAGATCCTATACCCATGCATCCTAGCCGTGCATTTTGCTCCTTCCTCCTCACATCTTGGCTACAGGTTGAGGCCGTGCTCCTAAACCCATTACAAACTAACTAGGGTTTAATTATGCACCTTCAATACTCAATGATACTTCGATCAACAACTTGAAATAGGAAGCTCTTGACCCCCTCTACCTTCGCCCACCACCATAGCCCACTCGGCCACCTGTAGAGCCTTGGAATGTGTGCGTGACTGGCCATGAACGGCCCCTCCTATCTCCTCCTCTGGTCAACTAAACATCATCTCAACCGTTGATCTCCAAGCTCTCGTTGTGATCTTCATCTTTGTAGTTGAACACGAAGCTTGAAAGTGAATGGATCAAGAGATAATCGAGGAAGAAGGAGGAGAAATACTGGACATTGACAGTGGGGGTGGCGGCTAGGGTTTAATATTAGGGTTTTTATTTTTTTTCTAAATTATGAAGAGGTGGGTGCTATTTATAAAGAAAATTCGAACACTATTCATCCCGGAAATTCCGAACTCCGATTTACGCGCCGTAACCAGCGTTTCTAGGGTTTATCCCGCGTTCCGGACACAATGGAACAGGTTTCGGAAGCTAATTCGGAAGTATGTGCGAGTTATGGCTGTAAACGCTCAATTTGAATTAAACCGATTTAAGCGATTTTCTAGGCGTTTTAATTTGTACCGGACAAACGGTAAATCCAATTGACTTGAAATTTGAAACCTTACAATAATATCACATTACGGATCCGATGAAACTAGTTTCGTCGAAATACGAGACTTTTTGAAAAATGGCTATTTTCACTCGTCAAATTTAAATTAAAAACAAATCGATGCGTTTCGACCTACCACGATCAAACGATAACTCCGATTGACACGAAATTTGAAATCCGGTAAAAACTAACTATTACGGATCCAATGGAACTTGTTTCGTTCAATTCTGAGACTGTTCAAAAATTGACTATTTTCACTACTCGATTTAAATATTAAAATATTCAATTTTCACAAATTAACTTTTAATTCAATTTTAAAAGTTCTAAAATATCGTTCTAACTTCCATATGATAAAATAAAATTTTACAAATCATTTTCAATCATATTTAACCCAATTTTCAATTATTTCCATAATTTAACGTATTAAATTATCGATTTAATTATCCAATTAAATCCAATAATTCAAATTAAAATTTATTCGACTTATAAATTCACTTATTAATATTTAAAATTAATTAAATATTCAAATTTTAATTAATAAAAATTCTGGGTCGTTACAGCTTCGATCGTCTCCGGTTTTGCTTCAGTGCGTAGATTACATCGTTGCGATCCCGGTTCTTCCAAAATCGCCCGATTCTGACCACAAATGCATTAGATATGAATTTTTAAGGCTTGAATATAAATTTCAAAACAAATTTGCTTTTTATTTTAATTTTTATACCCAAAACAATCACGGCCGCACGATCATCATCTAAAATCTCAGCCGCGCAAGCCTACCTCCCTCACGCACGTACCCAGGCCGGCCGAAAGAACCCAGCACGCAACCGAGCTTCCCAATGTCGCACCACCTCCTGCGCCCCATAGGTTGATCTGAGATCATCAAACGACGCGCCTCGCATTGCTTCACCCACGTCTAGAGACCGGAAAAACTCGGTCAGCCTCTGACCTTGAAAAGTGCGCACGAAAATTGCACGAACGCGGCCCTCTAATCCTTGTTCTGGTCGACGATAGCCAAGATCCACTGTTGATCTAGTAGAACTCGGCGGGCACAACATTTCTCTAGTTGGAAATTTTGCGAATTAATGCGTGGATTTCAAGAGAAAAGAGAAAGAAGATGAGAAATTATCGGCCATAGAAGGGTATGGTGGCGGCTCTGAGGAAATAGATCTAGGGTTAGGCCTAAACGCGTTTTATAAACGTTAATTAATATTATTTTAATATTATCTCCGATTTTAACAAGCTTTTACAACCGAACTCCAAATCTCACGTGCCGCCAGGTGTTCCTAAGGTTTTACCCATGTTCCGAACACAATGGAATGTGTTTAGGAAGCTAATTTGGTCGTATGCGCGAGTTACGGAAATAAACGATCAACTTTAATTTAAATCGATTAAAATATTTTCTAAGCGTTTTAAGCTGCCGGGCTCAAACGACAACTCCGATTGCTACGAAAATTGAAATCCGATAATAACTAACTATTACGGATCCAATGGAACTAGTTTCGTCGAATTCCGAGACTGTGCCCCGGAAGGCTATTTTGATTCGTTAATTAAATCGAGCGATTTCTGAAATTGTCGAAATCTCTTAAAATTTCACTTTTAAAATTTTACTAAGTAAATAATAAATCATAAAAAATTTATAACCATATTAAAAATCATTTTGATCCATTCCAGACCAAAACCGATTATTTGTATTATTATAATATTAAATTTATTATTAAATTAATATAAAATTTCAAATTCAATCTATCGACTATTAATCCCATCCAATGGTCCAATATTATTATTGAAATCAAAATAAACTTAAATAAATTTTTAGAAACCATTTCTATATTTATTTACACTCAGATTCACCAATTATCCCAATTCTAATATTAAATTATTATTATTCAAATTTCATTTTCATTCCCGTATTTAAAATTTAACTAATTCTATTAACTTAACCAAAATCTTTTTATTTCAAAATCAAATTATAATCCATATTTGACATTTAAAATGAATTAAATGTTCAAATTTGGCGACCTAAAATTCCAGGTCGTTACATTCCTTCCCCCTTATAAAAATTTCGTCCCCGAAATTTGCTAATGTAGAAAGAATGTTCCAAACTCAATAGCAAAACCTACTTAGTGAAATCTCAATTTCACTTTGCTCGAATTCTTTAGTTACAAATCGAAACTACTAGCTTCAGTTCCTATCCCAAAATCCTTTTTATTTTCAATTGTTATTTGAAATCAACTTTGCCATTAATAAAACATTTCAAAATTTTCAAAAATTTTCTAACTCCCAAAATTTCATCCATGCCAAAACAAATTCCATTTAATTTAGTTTACACTAAATTTACCTTCAAGCTTCTTTTTATTTAATTTAGCTTACGCTAAATTCGTTCTCAAACAATCTTCTTTGAATTTAGTTGAGTTAAATTTTTTTCATACAATATCCTTTCAAATTAATTAAATTCTCCTTCAATTGAATTCTTTTCTAATTTTAGTTCAAGTTTTAACTAAATTTACTCGGCCATCTTAAATCCATGCTATTTCTTTTACTATTTTAAATAAGATTTTAATTCTATTCAAAATTAATTGTAACACAACTGAATTTTGATTTTATTTCAATCCAAATTCAACTCTATTCATTTAATCAAAATTAAATCCAATTCAATTCAATTTTAATTCTCCATATACAAGTTCAAAATTTATCTATCGACTTAAGTTCATTCACATCCTTTATATTTTATATTTTCGTCATCTTATTTCAATTCACATTACTTTTGAGATTAAGTTTGAATTCACCATACCATTCATCTATTTCCATTTGTGATTATAATTCCATTTCCTATTTATAAGTTCATCAACTTATTTACTTTAAAGTTTATATTGCTCATTTGAATTATTTTCACCTTATAATCACAACTCCAAATTTTATATATATGTGTATCACTGAATTCTTAAGGATACAAATTTTCTTCCACCTTAATCCTTTGCAAATTTTAAATCCACAATTTCAGATTATAAGTATAACACTTAATAGATTATTGGTATAATTCATTACACCATGACCCATAAATAAAGTCATTTTACATTTCTGTTTAACCCAAATCAATTTAATTCTAAGCCCAATTTTTTTAACTTATCCCAGTTAAATTCAAATTTTCTATTCACTTCCATTTACTCAAGTTAAATTTTAATCCCAAGATTAAGATTTTCATTTCTTCCTACTTATTAATACTTAATAAATTCATTAGTTAATTCATTTTAACTTTACACATTATTTAAATAGAATTTTCCAGAATTCAATTACCTGGTTTTATTTCAAAACCATTTTGAAATATATCAAATATATACCCATTTGGTATATCAATCAAATCTCCAGATTTCCAAAACAACTTGGTTGTACCAAATCAATTTTTCCCCATTTTGAAATTTCCAAAGCAACTGTTATACCCAACAAGTCCAAACAATATCATAATCAACCATTTTGGTAGCAATCCATCACTTTAGAAACTCGAAAATGAATTCTAATAATGTGGCCAGCATCATCAAGATTATTTTCCAGCGACTGAAGTGAGTTCGGTGCTTCCATACTCTTCCAAATTCATTTCAAAACAGTTTCCATTCAAAATACTTCCCAAAACAATATTCCATTATTATCTTCAAACACCTTAGCAAACCAAACTTTCCCAGGATTTTAAATTTCCAAACCTTTATTTTCATTACATTTAAAATCCTTTCCAAAACTTCCGGGATTTAAATTCTGGTTTAGTTTAAATTTAGTTATTCTCTTTTGTATAATTTATACTCATGGAATTTATTTGGTTATAACTATTTCAAATGTTTAGATTAAATTTTAGATTCTTATTTAATTAAGATATTCGCATCCAAACAATCAAATATAGATAATAATTCAGAAAATTATTTCTTTTATATCAAAATATAATTTTGGGTGAAATTATTTAATTTACCCACTTTAAAAACAATACTATGTCAGTTTATCTTGTCTAAGAGTTTAGAAACCCATATCGATATGGTTGTACTTTCCGCACCGACTAGAATTCATAAACACTCAACCGATAAGTCAACACAGTATAAAAACAATTTTTATATGCACTAACAAGTACGATCTCATATCTATTATTACACTCAACTCATTATAGAGTACCATTGACTCTGTTTAATGAGTAATTTCCCCACCAAAGCCTAGGTTGTCGCCAATCTAAGCTCTGATACCAAGTGAAACAGCCCATAAATCCGTACCCCTTGAGTCAACACTATTCTACCTCAATTAACTCAAGTGGAACAGAAACACGAACCATTAAGGTTTAAGAAGAAGATATAGGAGAAGAAGAAACTAAACAAAATCAGAATCTCACAATCGCAGCGGAATAAAATATAATAGTAAATAATAGATCTTTACACAAAATCAAACCACATCTGTTTTATACATCATATCATCAGAGTATCTCATACAAACAATATTTACCAGTCAGACAACCATAAAATCATAGCAGCGGATATGTACATACTAGTACGGATAATACGTCACGGACTCCAGCTCCTCTCTTGCTCCATAACATCCTGTCCTAAACATATAATACTCGGTCTGACCCGAGCATTACAATGAAATAACACCTGAGTCAGTCTGGAATACCAGCTGATAATAATGCATCCAAATTGATTATTAAAGTTTCAAAAAAATCCTTTGAAAACAAAAGCATCTCGTAAGACCATGCCACAAATAAACATGTCGGGCTTTTACCTTACGGTAGCTAAAACACTTTTTATAGAAATCCTCTGATATTATAATAGGATCTATATACAAATACTTATAAAATAGCCGAAATTGTTACATTATTAAATTCCAGCTACTAGCCATAGTGTGGGTAATACAAACAAAACTCGTAAAAGGCTCATAGGGAGAATGGATTTCCAACAATGACTAGGTACTGGGGTACCACCTGTCACGTTTCGTGGTCTAGATCACAGTACCAATGAGTACGCCCGCTCCCCTACAACACAAGACTGGAACCATCGCTTACTGGACAGTTCCGAATAAGATCACCCCGCGGTTGGGATCAGCAACCGCACCACTAAGCCGAAATAAAAAGGGACATCTAGACAGGGATGACCTTGCTCTCAAGTGGGGGCTACCCACGAAGCCTTGCTGCATAACCCCTGATTTTCAGTCATTCCCGGTTGATGAGGCTTGAGGTTAAGCGTTACCTTTTATTACGTTTCACTTAGAATGCTCATCGCCCACCTGACGATGTTCCGAAAGCATTCGTCCATACAAGTCCGTCCCAGGTTCGAACGGAACCGAAGGTACTACTCCTACTACATCCATTTTGGAAATATCCTCAGGATTAGTAGCGACTAGCCCTTGCACTTCACTGCTCCATCTTCGACTCCGAACACGTTTTCCTACGAAACGTACAAACCGGATCGAAGTGGTTTTCGAGAAATAAATCTCGATCCCGGTCTCTTCGAAATGATCAACGCATTTGTCCAATATCGATGGTCGGTGATTTAACTATCAATTTACCATTCACAATAATCCATCACACAATAAATAATTTCCACATTATTTATTTCCTAAAAAATATCTTTACGAGATATAATTCCAATTTCAAAATTCCTTTTGAAACACTTTTCAAACCCAATTTTCTCATGGAATAGATTCTCAAATCTTTATTTCCTCTGAAACATCCAAGTACCCATATTTAAGTTTTAAAATAATTTAAATACTTTATCCCTCAAAATACATTAAAACCATTTATATCAAATCTACTTACATACTTAATTTAAAATATACATATACTTTTAAAAATATTTCGAATAAAACTGCTTTATAAAATATAAACAATTTTCTTTAAAATAAGTTAAGTCATACTAGTTTTTTAGAAAAAGTTATGAATCCTTATACAATTTCAAATAAAACTTTAATTGATTTTCTTTAAAATAGAACCATTTATAAAGTATAAATGATAATAATATTCTTTAAAACACGATTCTAATTACCCTTTAAAAATAATTACTTCTATAACTACTTTAATATATGTTCACTTTTAAAATTCTTACAACTAAAATAATTTTCTTGAAACCATTCTTTAATATAACTTCAAACTCTAACATTTCAAAAAAATCTATTTTAAAAACGTACTTGGCTTTCAGGGAAATACACTTCCATCTTAGAATAACCAAAGAATTCTTTTTATCTCCAACCTATTTTATCCCAATTCAATTTTACGTTCATCCCGTAAAATTCTTTCCATACTTTAAAAATAGCTCCTTTTATTTTAAACATGTTGCTATTTCCTGGAAATCACTTTCAAACATACGTTCAAAATATTTAAAATAAGCTATAGAAATTATTTAATTGAAAATAATACTTGAGGAAATATATAGGTGTTTTCTAAGTTTTTTAAATAAAATTTAACTTTTAAAATAAGGTTATTAAATCAAATATTCATATTAAAATTCTTTTTGAAAACTTAATATTGCTTTACCTTTTTGAAAATAATAAAATACCATAATTACTAAATCAATGTTGGCTTCCACTTAAAAATATTTTAAAATAATATTTCTTTCCAAAAATATTCTAAATATATTTAAACTACAAATTTATATTTTGAAAGCTTTCTTTAAACAAAACAAAATTTCCAGGAGAAAGAACACTTCTCATTCTTTAAAATAAATCTCGCTATTAATTTAAACAATTCTCAATTCCCTTTGAAATCAAATTTCGAACACTTGAAATTTTTCAATCCATTCCTTGGATTTAATCTCCTTTAAAATTCTTTACTTAAGAATTTCTTTTATATTCTTTAAACCCAATTCATCTATTTATATTTAAAATTTTCAGGTTGTATTCACCCATTCACAGCACAACACAATTTAAGTTTTCAACTTAATTCATCACTGTATATAAATAAAACGCAGCATGACAAGATCTAAACAAATCATCACAGAATAATAAATAAGATATATCACAGAATATAAATTAATTTCTATTTGTGAGGGATCCAGTTGGATCCCTCAAACCTGTTTCCCTGCATCCACAGATATCAGCACAACAATATATATGGATTCAATTTGATAATAAATATCATACTCAACCAATCAAGCAATCATTCTATTAATGACTATTTAAATTATCTAATATTCCAGATGTGAGTGAGTTAAACTCACCTTGAATTTTGACGAGCATTTGAAATTTCAAATTAAATCGAGCCGTTCGATTTAATCTAAAATTTCTGCTTGCTCCGATCATCTCTGGTTTTGCTTCAGGACGTAGATTCCGTCACTGCAATCCCGGCGCTTCCAAAATCGCCCGATTCTGACCACAAATGCACTAGACATGAATTTTTAAGGCTTGACTATAAATTTCAAAACAAATTTGCTTTTTATTTTAATTTTTATACCCAAAACAATCACAGCCGCACGATCATCATCTAAAATCACAGCCGCACAAGCCTTCCTCCCTCATGCACATACCTAGGTCGGCCGAAAGAACCCATCACGCAACGGAGCTTCCCAATGTCGCACCACCTCCTGCGCCCCATAGGTTGATCTGAGATCATCAAACGACACGCCTCGCAATGCTTCACCCACATCCAGAGACCGGCAAAACTCAGTCAGCCCCTGACCTTGAAAAGTGCGCACGAAAATCGCACGAGCTCGGCCCTCTAATCCTCCTTCTGGTCGACGATAGCCAAGATCCACCGTTGATCTAGTAGAACTCGGCGAGCACAACATTTCTCTAGTTGGAAATTTTGCGAATTAATGCATGGATTTCAAGAGAAAAGAGAAAGACGACGAGAAATTATCGGCCATAGAAGAGTATGGTGGCGGCTCTAAGGAAATAGATCTAGGGTTAGGCCTAAACGTGTTTTATAAACGCGTTTTATAAACGTTTATTAATATTATTTAAATATTATCTCCGACTCTAACAAGCTTTTACAACCAAACTCCATATCTCACGTGCCACCAGGCCTTCCTAAGGTTTTACCCATGTTTGGAACACAATGGAACGTGTTTAGGAAGCTAATTTGGTCGTATGCACGAGTTACGGAAATAAACGATCAATTTTAATTTAAATCGATTAAAATATTTTCTAAGCGTTTTAAGCTGCCGGGGTCAAACGACAACTCCAATTGCTACAAAAATTAAAATCCGATAATAACTAACTATTACGGATCCAATGGAACTGGTTTCGTTGAATTCCGAGAATATGCCCTGGAAGGCTATTTTCTTACGTCGATTAAATCGAGCGATTTCTAAAATTGTCGAAATCTCATAAAATTTCACTTTTGAAATTTTACTAACTAAATAATAAATCATATAAAATTTATAATCACGTTAAAAATCATTTTGATCCAATCCAGACCAAAACTGATTATTTGCATTATTATAATGTTAAATATATTATTAAATTAATATAAAATTCCAAATTCAATCTATCGACTATTAGTTCCATCCAATGGTCCAATATTATTATTTAAATCAAAATAAACTTAAATAAATTTTTAGAAACCATTTTTATATTTATTTACACTCAGATTCACCAATTATCCCAATTCTAATATTAAATTATTATTATTCAAATTTCAATTTCATTCCAGTATTTAAAATTTAACTAATTCTACTAACTTAACCAAAATCTTTTTATTTCAAAATCAAATTATAATCCATATTAGACATTTAATATGAATTAAATGTTCAAATTTGGCGACCCAAAATTCCGGGTTGTTACGCTCATAGTCACATTAACATTTTACACAAACAATAGTTCATAGAAGAGTACAAAGTTCATAGCCATATGAATTAATACAAACACCAAAATACCCAAAATACCTAAACAAAAGCCATAGGACAACTTACTTTTCGTCGGAATCAGAAGTATCTTCCTTCTCCGGTTGAATTGGTTTCTTTCCTTTAGCGATGTCATGAGCACTTGTGCTAGAGCTTATGGCTTCGGAAGTCGACCAAGAGAATTGTGGAGCTGGTCTTTTTCCAGGATCCAAATGCAAAGAACCGGTAGTGGAAGATGTACAAGAAATAGCCTTCCATAAAGTTGTGAAGAAACCTTTGATCTTGTTAAGCTTTTTATCTATCTTATTTAAACGAGAGCCAAGAATAAGTTGATTTTATGCAAGCAAATCAATAGCCTCTCGCGAAGTTTGACCAACAGTTGGACGACAGATAACCTCTTCTTCGGATTGATGAGTTTGAGAAGAGGATTGTTTGGCAATGAGAATACCTTGTCGTCTTTGTTGTTGGGTTGCGTGCCAATCGTGAAAGGTAATAAAAGGTTTCGGTCGATCAGGGAGTTTCCTTAATCTTATGGTACGAATGTTATATAATTCGACTTTGGAGAATTCAGATTCTGGGGATCCTATATCAAAATCATTTAATAGTCGCATTATATATTCACCAAAGTAAATGACATTAGTTCTACCTTGGTTAAAATTGAGAAATTCATCCAGAAGAAGCGGAGTCCAATTAACATGCAAATTTCCCCATATAGCATATAAAGCACGAAAATTTGCAAGATATACTAATTTATATGATCCTGTTCGGGGGCTTATGCTTTTAAGAAGAAACTTATGCATTAATCTAGCTTTGGGTCGTAGAGACATAGATTTAACTTCAACAGCATTATCTTCGAGGAATAAGTGACTTATATTGTCCTGAAGTTTCATATCGCAACTTACATCACAAAGATTAATTCCCCCAACTCTAGTTTGAAGCAAATGGTACATTCGTTCTAGAGAAAGAAAAACAGAGATTCCACATACCGAAGTCCAAATGCATTTTTCTCTATTTCTAGGTCCTGCCTCTTGAAGATTTAAGTTCGCATAAAAGATTTTAACCATTGCATGGTTGATTTTTAGATTGTTCTTCTTGCAGTCCAAAAAAGTATCCAACCCACTTCTTTCGGAAAGCTCTCGTATGCCATATGCGTTAAAATCAGGATAATGAACAAAAGAGCCTACAAAAATACGCGAGTCTTGCATATTTATCCACCGTTGAATTACTTTGTCATCGACCAACCAAGTAGCAATCTGAGAATCTATTGGAGTAGAGGAAGAAGAAGAACCTTTTTTGACATGTTTTGTTTGCCTAGGAGCCATGGAAATTAAAAGGGAAAGGTAAAAAGTTGGAATTTTGATAATGGTGAAGAGGTGAAATTCGGAACTAGGGCTGGAGGAAAGAATAAGAATGGTTAAAAAAGTGAAAGTGTGGGGTAAAAAAGTAGGTAAGAGCAGTTAAAATGCAGAATTTCACGTTCAGTCGACTGAAAATCCTGAGTCAATTGACTGAAAGTAGAACCCGAGAGTTTTTAACATGCATTCAGTCGATTGAGCTGAAACATATAGTTTTTACTATGAAATTCAGTTGACTAACTCAGTTTTTCCAGTTGACTGAGCTGAACCCGAGAGTTTTTTATATAAATTTAGTCGACTAACTCAGGTTTCCAGTTGACTAAGCTGAACCTGAGAGTTTTTACTATGAATTTTAGTTGACTAACTCAGTTTTTCCAGTTGATTGAGCTGAACCCGAGAGTTTTTAACATGAATTCAGTCGACTAACTCAGGTTTTTCAGTCGACTAAAATGGTTATAAACTGAAAAAATATGTATATCAGTCATTGTTCCATATATTTGATAAAGATATTGTTCCATATATTTCCGAAATATATATAAAAAAATTATTGAATGCTTTACAAAATATAAAGTATGATTATTCAATCAACAACAAATAAAGATGAAAGAAATCATTTATCTGAATCACTCGGACTCTTGCACTCTTTCGGTTCCACCTTGGTTATCTCTATGTATGGTCGTAATGGAGACCAATATGGTTGTCGTTTCCAAGAATTTAGAGAAATCGAAGGACGCTGTGGACTTGGCTCCCATGGATTTTAAGTTGAGGGTTGGACTACATCTTTCTTTGGAGATGTACCACAGAATTTTAATACCAATTGTTCAATAAAACTAAGTCGTTTGGCGTTAAATTTCTGTTCGTAATACATTTCTCGCTGCAAATCCAACTGTTGTTTTTGATAATGATGAATGTCAGATATTTTTTCTTTCGTTGAAGGAGAACCGAAGAAAAGAAACCGTCGAGATTTCTTCCTTTTTGGCGTATAACCATAATGTTCGCGTGAAAGACGAGGTCTATCCTGTTCACGTAGTGTTGGAGTTGCCAAAATTTCGATAGAAAATGTAGAATAGCTCGAGGGAGAATTGTCCGATTCGGAGTTGGTGTGTACTATTGAGAGAAGGAGGAAAAACATTTTGAAAACCATTGTAATAACTTCTTTGGTAGTAAGAAAAACAGAATGTATTTGGTAATAGGAGAGACTGAGTTTGTACGTATATATAGGAGAGAAAAAGTTTATATTTAGTACTTTTTGTTAAAGGAATGTGTGGCTAAAAAACTTTAGTTAATAATATTCATTCTTTTAAAAAAGGAAAGAAAAATAAAAGGTGAGGAATGAAGTAAAGAATATCAGCCAAATAAAACTTTGAGATTATGAAATTTAGTAATAGTCAACTGTTAGAAATAAATTATGTAGCAAAAAATAAGATACAAATCTTAAAAAAAATCATAGAGTTTTAGGAGAGACAATACCAAGCTCTCTTCTAAGTTTGATAAAAACAGTTTCTAAAAGTGGTTTTGTAAAAATATCAGCCAACTGATTTTCAGAAGAAACAAAATCTAAATTGACTGTTCCTTTTTCAAAATTGTCACGAAGAAAATGATGACGAATGCCAATATGTTTTGTTCGTGAATGATTGATCGGATTTTTAGGCAAGTTAATAGCACTAGAGTTGTCACAATATATAGTTGAATTTGATAAATTTATATTGAAACCTTTAAGTGTTTGTTGCGTATAGATTACTTGAGTACAAGCCAAAACAACAGAAATATATTTTGCTTCACATGTAGAAAAAGAAACGCAATTTTGCTTCTTGCTAAACCAAGATACAAGTGATTTTCCAACAAAATGGCACGTACCACTTGTACTTTTTCGATTTGTTCGAGAGCCACCGAAATCAGCATCACTATATGAAACTAATTCGAATGGACATTCTTTAGGATAGAATAGACCGAAATTCTTGGTGTTAGTGAGATAACGTAAAATACGTTTTACTGCTCTTAAATGTGATTCCTTTGGATTGGCTTGGAATCTAGCACACAAACATACACTCATCATTATGTCAAGACGACTTGTAGTTAAATATAGTAATGATCCAATCATACTTCGGTATAGTTTCTGGTCAATACTTTTGCCATTGTCATCTTTTTCAAGATGTGTTGTTGTACTCTTTGGAGTTGGTTTAGTAGAACTATTTTCCATTCCGAAACGTTTGATTAAATTATCACAATATTTTTCTTGATTAATGAATATGCCATTTTGAAGTTGTTTAATTTGTAAACCAAGAAAATATGTTAATTCTCCCATGTGAGACATTTCAAATTCCTTGGTCATTATTTCTGAGAAGTCCTGACACAACTTGTCATTAGTAGAACCACAAATGATATCATCAACATAAATTTGAACTATTAAAATATCCTTTTCCGAATGTTTAATAAAAAGTGTTTGATCAACTTTCCCAATTTGAAATCCCGAAGAAATTAGATATGTCTTTAGTCGATCATACCAAGCACGTGGTGCTTGTTTTAAACCGTAAAGAGCTTTCTTAAGTTTATAAACATGATTAGGAAATTTTTATTGAATAAAAAAGGAAGGTTGTTCAACATACACTTTTTCTTTTATATAACCATTCAGAAAAGCACTTTTAACGTCCATTTGATAAAGTTTGAAATTGTGAAAACATGCATAGGCCATTAAGATTCGTATTGCTTCTAGTCTTGCAACTGGAGCAAATGTTTCTTCGTAGTCAATTCCTTCTTCTTGATTATATCCTTGTGCAACTAATATTACTTTATTTCTAGTGATGTTACCTTTTTATATGCTTTGTTCTTGTAGATTCATTTTGTTCCAATAACAGCTTGATCACTTGGTCTTGGAACTAATTTCCAAACTTCATTGCGTTCAAACTAGTTTAGCTCTTCTTGCATTGCAATTACCAGTAGTCGTCTGTGGAAGCTTCTTTGGGATTCTTTGGTTCAATATTAGAAAGGAATGCTACGTGGCCCATTTGATTTAGTTGACTTCTAGTTCGTACATTTGAATTAATTTCTCCAATAATATTTTGAACAGGATGATCCCGTAATATTTTTGGTGGAGATCTTAATTCATTATTACTATCAACAATGTTTTCATCATTTTATAAATTTTTAGATTCGGTATTTGTAATGTTACCTGGAAAATCTTCGTCATCTTCTATACTTGGTTTTTATAGAAAATATTCATCGAAAGATATGTGTAATGTTTCTTCAACAGTATTTGTTCTTTTATTAAATGCGCCATAAGCTTTGCTACAATATGAATATCCAAGAAAGATTCCTTCGTCGGATTTCGCATCGAATTTTCCAAGCCGATCTTTTGTATTTAATATAAAACATTTTGAACCAAACACTTTAAAATAAGAAATCTTTGGTTTTCTTTCAGTAAAAAGTTCATAAGAAGTGTTTTTCGTTAGAGGTCGAATAGAAACACAATTCAAAACATAACAAGCAGTTGCAACAGCTTCTGCCCAAAAATGTTTTGGAAGATTGCTTCCATTTAACAAAGTTCGTGCACATTCTTGCAAAGTTCTGTTTTTATGTTCTACAACCCCATTTTGTTGTGGAGTTCTAGGAAACGAAAAATTATGGAAAATTCCTTTCTTTTTACAAAAATGGTCAAAAACTTCGTTTTCAAATTCTCCTCCATGATCACTTCTTATATTCTTTATTTTCAAACCTTTTAAATTTTGAATCCGTTTGACAAAATTTTTAAAATGCTCAAATGTATCACTTTTGTTTTTCATAAAAATGGTCCAAGTATATCTAGAAAAATCATCTACTATTACAAACACATATCTATTATGGTTTAAGGATTTAACTTAGGTTGGCCCAAATAAATCCATGTGTAACAATTCAAGTGGTTGTAAAGTAGAAATAACTTTCTTAGCTTTAAAAGATGATTTAGTTAATTTTCCTAATTGACATGTATCACAAATATGATTGACTTTGAAGTTCATTTTTGATAATCCTCTGACTAAATCATTTTTAGAAAGTTTGTTCATAGTTTTGAAGTTGATATGACGGAATCTTTTGTGCCATAGCCAAGGATCATTTTCATTAGCTATTAAGCACATATCTGAATTGTGATTGACTTTCATATTCAGAACATAGATATTTCTGTCACTATTTCCTTCAAATCTAAGATTTTTATTTTTATCGAAAATGCTACACTATTCTTCAGAAAAAGAGATTTGAAACCTTTGTCACATAATTTGGCTGATACTTAAAAGATTGTTTTTTAAATTTTTTACTAATAAAACATTAGAAATAAGAGGTAAATTAGATGTACCGATATTGCTGATGTCGCCTTTTCCAATAATATATCCTTTGGAATTGTCTCCAAAAGTGACCGAACCTCCATCTGAGTAAGTAATATTTGATAGCATATTTTTGTCTCCAGTCATATGTTTTGAGCAACCGCCATCGAGCATCCATTTTCCTCTCCTTTTAAGTGGGTCCTACAAAAAATAATTATAACATCGGTACCCACTTTATGATAGGGTCCTAAGAGTTAGGTCTTAGGAAACCAAACCCAAGTTGGTTCGGTATCCCCCTTAAAAATATAATTTTGATTTTTATGAACAGTTTCCAAAAAGTTATTTATATATTTATTCCTAATCAAACTATTGTTTGTTTCAGGAACCCATATTTTTATGGTTTTAGAATTGTTTTTCCTTTTTGGATAAGTATTAGCATTAGAAAATTTTCTCCTAATTTCCTTTTTAGGTGGAGATTTTGATTTCTTCGTGTATCCTAGTCCCTTCTTACTAGAAGTGGATTGAGAATTTTCAATAATATTGGATAGGTTTTCTCTACCTTTATTAAAGTTAGAAATATTTCTAGTAATATTATCTAACTTGGTTTTGAGGCAAGTATTATCTAATTCTATCTTTTTGATCTTAGTTTTTAATTCATGATTTTCAGAGACAGGAGAATCATTCTTTTCCTTTTGAGTTTCAATTTCTTGACTTAATAAAGTAAGTTGAGAGTTATCATTAGAGAAGATATCTTGAAGTTTTCCAAGTTCTTCTTCTAATATTTTCTTTTCATCATTAAGCATATCTCTCTCGAATTCTGCTTTCCTTTTATTTTCTAGAGCTTCTTTATATTTTCTTTTGATGCTTTTTAAGGTATCAAGAAGTTCTGAATTAATTTCAATCATATCATCAAAAGTAAGATCATTTACCTCATTATCTATAGCCATGAAACAAACATTTGCTTGTCCTTTCTCACTGTCATTGCTGCTTTCTGAAGAAGAAGAATCTGAATCATCCCAAGTTACTGAAAATGCTTTTCTTTTAACCTTGTCCTTTCAATTCTTATTGTGATATGTTTTCTTTTGTTCTGGACAGTCTTTTTGCATGTGCCCCTTCTTATGGTAGTTAAAGCATTCTAGTATAGATGAAGATGGCTTATTTGTATTGCTATTAAAGTTTCTTTTCTTGTTGTTCTGATTTCCTTTTCTGTACTTCAAGAACTTTTTAAACATTTTAGCAATAAATGCTAAGTCTTCTTCATCAGAGTCTGATTCTTCTTTTTCAGCATGGAATGCCATATTCTATTTGTCTTGTGCTTGTACTCTTTTAGCCTGCAAATTCACTTCATTGGACATTAGATTTCTTATTAACTCTTCTGGTTTCATGGTAGAAAGATCATTAGCTTCTTCAATAGCTAAGACTTTTCTTTTCCATTCATACGTTAAAGAGTTAAGGATTTTTGAAACAATATCAAAATCAGAATACTTTTCTCTAAGTCCTAGTAATGAGCGATATATATCTTGAAATCTAG
This sequence comes from Allium cepa, assembly GCA_030765085.1. NCBI lineage: Eukaryota > Viridiplantae > Streptophyta > Magnoliopsida > Asparagales > Amaryllidaceae > Allium > Allium cepa. The sequence goes on from CM060935.1 coordinate 70,958,523, forward strand.
AGTACATATCGTTTATAGATTCATCCTGCTTCATTTTAAAATTTTGAAATTGACTTTTGAGCATTGATATTTTGCTTTGTTTAACCTTGTTAGTTCCTTCGTGAGTAATTTTAAGTGTTCTCCATATTTCATAAGGAGTTGTGCACATGCTAACACGGTTAAATTCATTTCTATCTAAAGCACAAAATAACATATTCATAGCTTTGGCATTTACAGTAGCATCTAGTTTTTCTATGTTTGACCATGTAGAGTACTCTGTCGTAGGAATGCTATACTCTGTTTGAGTGACATTCCATGAATCAAAACCACTTGCTTGCATATAAATACGCATTCGAGTTGCCCAATAGTTGTAATTCATGCCATTGAATAGTGGAGATCGTGCAGTAAATTGACCTAAAAACTAGTGTTAGTGTTAATAGTGTTGGTGTTGTTCTCTATCTTAGCAAAATATCAAATAGCTGTGTAATGGTTATAAGATGCCTGGCTTGATACCAAATGAAAGTTACTGTGCGGATCGTGCAATATTGAATTATATTAAACAAGTGCGGAAATAAACTATAGCAATGTAAAGTAAGTAAAAATAAAACAAGCATGCTAGGAGTTTTTATACTGGTTCGAACTTCCCGTTCTACGTCCAGTCCCAGACTCCTTTCTTGAATTTCACTAACAACAGTCCTCACTTAACCCGGACGAACAGGTTTATACAATCCTTGAACAGCCGAACAAGAGACCTGAGCAGTATAACAGGATTTCGCCTCAACAGCCGAAGAGGTCTTTCTGCCTAAACAACCGAACATGACTTCTACTATATCGAGAAAGCCTTGTTGACTGATATGTTCTTGATAACACAGATATGTCTTGAAGTACACCCTTCCTATAATCAAATCTTCAAGAGTATTTTGTGTGTGTATTGATTGAAAGGAAGTAAATCACTTAGAATCAAAGATTATATGTATTAACTCAAAAATTCAAGTGATATAAAGTTTGTGAATGCTTTGAATATAGAGCAAGAATCGATTTAGAGAGCAAAGTAAAATTTCTATATTTGTGAGAAGAATCAAAGCATGTTTATATGGAGGATATAGGGATGCAATCGTTCGTGAAAGACCTCAATCAAAGGTTGCATCTATTCCTATTGAAATTGGATTGAATCCCCTTCATGAAAGAAGGTGTCTTTTCAGTAAAATAGACGTTATTCGCCTTTCAGTCTACTGACTCAGAAGTGCCAGTCAATTGAAATTCAAAACCGTGCATTTCATAGCAATTTTATGCGCACGAACACAGGTCAGTCGACTGGCTGGTCTGAGTAAGTCGACTGGCTGGTCTGAGTCAGTCGACTGACCTATGCTATGTTGCATAGATCAGTTTAAAAATCAATATTTCGAGGAGAAATCTTTTTGTGTGCGAGTGTGACTTCTTGAGGGATGATTTTAACAGTATTTGAACAGAACTAAGACTCAAAGACAATATAAATATACATACAATTGAAGTCTTGTCTTTGTTTGAAGTTCTATTTTCTTTTTGTCGTTATGTTTCATCATCTTGTGAGCTATGATCGTCAATGCTTGTTGATGTTCTTCGTCATGAATCAAAATCATGGTTCAACAGTATCATTTCAATCCATAGGGATTTCCAACAATAAGCTAAGGGATTTGCAATGTAATAACAGTATAAATATAACATCTAGTCATCCAACATCAACAATCAAACATCCATCACAATCACGATTCAAATCCACTAATAAATAACATCAATTACTGAATACCATTCACAGGTATTTAATTGAAAATAAAAATTCTGTATTAAATTAAATCATGATTAAATTCAAATAAAGTTAGATGTAACTGGAATGACAATTTAAATATACCAAACAATACCCAATCAATTTCTAATCACATTATAAATTTAATTTAACTAATGTAAGATAATTTAGTGGTCATGAGTGGGTTAAAACACTCACCTTTGATTTCAAATTGATTTCAAATCCAAGTAAAGACCTAAAATTGACCAGTCCCAGAATTCATTCAAACTAATTCCATAATATCCGAAATTTTGATGCGATCGTAGTGGAATAAACCGTGCATATATCCGACCTCGTATACAAAAGTTATTATCATTAGAACAATACACGATTTATAATATAATTAAATAAAAATAAATAAACGTACACATCATGCTTACCACGTCACCCAAGTTTCTAAGCGAACCTTAGCCAGAGGAATATCATGCTCGACTTGATGAAGCTGCCACCCTTTCTCGAATTTTTCGACCACCACGATCGCATGAGACCAGATCGAAGGCCACCATCGACTTCACCATCTCAAACCGCCCCTAGGCCACCAACGCGGCCACCTCTGGCCCATGCAGCACCTCTGCCGCTATTCGACTTCACACGCCTATCTCTGGCGATCAAGACCACCTAAGCACGAACAAGCCATACTGATGGGTGTTGTTTGGCATCATCTTCCAATTGCCACCTCCCGATTGACTACAGGACGAAGATCCGCCGTTAAAAATCAAAACCTTAGTACGAATGGCTGAAGATTATCCCTCTAATTCTGGACACACAGAGATCAAAAATCGACAAACTGCAGATATAGCTTGCGCTCATCGAGCGCTTCGAATCGGTATAAAATATGACAGGGTTTTGGGAAGTTTGATTTTGAAATTGATTTGGAAATTCAATTTAGGGTTTGAGAATTAGGTTTTCAGCCATCGAGAAAAGAGAAACAACAGAAATTTCTGTATGCATAGTAATGAAAAAAAAGGCTGCTATAGTTAGAACAAGACTATTGATATGGACAAAGCCTGATAAGAAAAATGAACACGTATCGAACTGGTTCGATTGACAATAACGACCCGAAAAGCCTGTTCTGCTTTTGAAATGAAAGTAGATCATCCCATACATCAAAATAGATGTTTTTGATATTTTTAAACTTAATGCAATAGGTTTCATGTCCAAATTCTATTTTATGAAGAAGTTAGCCTTTAAAATCAGCTTATTTCAATTGAATTCAATTAAACTGATTTCTACGCATTTCGAGCCCGTACGATCAAACGACAAGTCCGACCGCTATAAAACTTGAAATCTTACATTAATTCACTATACGGATCCGATGAAAATGGTTTTATAAAAATCCAAGACAGTGGTCAAAATTTCTATTTTCATGTGAATTATATAAATAATTTTTATTACTTTTCAATTCAAAATTTAAAAGTTAACCAATTTCGTCATACTTGATTACATATAAGTTATAACCTTTTAAAACAAATTCCATGCCCAATTTAACACTAATTATTACACTAATTATAGCTTTCAAATTTCAATTGAAATAAGTTCATTGATTATTAATTTAAATTCCAAAAAATCCATTTATTTGATTTTTCATCTTATTATTCAATCAATCGTCACCTCATAGGTGTGTATATATGTGTGTGTGTGTGTGTGTGTGTGTGTGTGTGTGTATTTGCATATGTGCTCTTCTCTATTTATTGAGGATCACACATTTTCTTGTCAAAAAAATTGTCACCTTATAGATTTAATTAACTTGATATTAATGTAATATTTAAGTGGATTAATTGCAATTGATTTCCATTTTATTTTCAACGAATTAAACAGTGAATTGGTAATTAACAATTGTTATAACTTACAATTTCTATATATATTGTTAACAAACAAAACTAATAAATTTACATATGGATTAATTATTCTATTTTAATCAATTTCAATTAATTACATACAATTTCACTGTTTACAACATTTGGTTTATTTCCCTATTTATAGTTTATAATCAAATTTTATAATTACAGTCATTTTAATTAATTGAAATTGCCTCAAAGTGGTTATCAATTACCTCATATTAACACTATTACATTTCATTCTAGTTATTTTTCTCATTAATAAATCTTGAAATTTTAATTTTTCAAACATCAAATTCTAAGACTCATTTAATTAATAAATTTAATTATCGAAAATTACGGGTCGTTACACGTACGAATCATGCCTCAATCTCCTTAATATTGGTTATGAAGCTATGAAGCCAGTCGAAGCAGACGTACCATCTCATTAGTGCTTTTCATTTATGGACAAACAAAATTCATGCCTAAAGGAAGCTGTTGTAGAATTCATACGAGAAAAAAGGGATGATGTAGCAGTTAGGTCCACAGTCGATAGGCAAAGAATAACTAAGACTTATAATTCATGACTTGAAGAATGGAAGTTCCATAAGGGAGATCATTCCTAAGAAAAGTGATGGCTAACACAAAGGACCTAATGGAGGAGCCTTTAGACCAAATTAGGAGGGACCTTAGTATTTGCTGAACACTCTCAAATGGTGCATACCGCCTCTATAGACCTGATACAAAACTGATCCCAAGGGCATGGAACTCAAAGCACCTCCGGACTTACTTTGTTTAATATATCATTTCTTGTAATGAAGTATGCTCTACAAAATTATGATTGGAGGAGATTAATAAAATAATATACTAGATGTAAGGATATTGAACGACCCAGACCAGTATAAAATCTACCAGTCAATTTTATTTGCTTGTAAATCACATAAAAGTCATAACAACATAACTCAATTTTTCAGCCAAAAACATCATTGGACGTAGTGATATTAGACTGCTTGAACAAGTATAAAATTCATGCGGATGAAATAAGGGTTGTAAACATGCGACCCAACTTCACAATCGAAACACAAAAATATGCAACCGAAAGCGGGGTAGATCATGCCAAGCGCATGACAAAAAATTATATCACATTCAAATTGAAGAGCTGCAGCAAAAATAAGATGAAGAAATTCAATAAGTATGGGTTAAGGGAAAATCTAAAGAAAATCTGCACGAAGCTTAAAAAGGTACAAATACAAATATAGGATTCCTTTATGAATTACATTACAACTCATCATAAACTACTTAATGTGTACAAAGGAAATACACATTATATCCTTAGATTTCATGAAGTCACTAAGTAACATCCTAGTCGAACTTTAAATCCTCTTCTCGTTTGAAGCCTTTATTCTTGCTAGAAGCTTGAGCAGTATCAAAAGGAGGTATCTTGGTTATTCTAGTTGAAGAACAATAAGGCGCACCAACAGTAGGGAGCCTTGAGTCATATTTTGTGCCAGTTCAAGTACTGCATAGGTCTTTCCTCCAAGAAATGTAATCAGATCAATTATATATAAAAAAAAACTTTAAGTCCAAATCTAGCAAGAAATGGTTAAACACATTTACTGGGTGTTTTACAGCTATATCGGCTATAATTCCCCTAACCTTCTCTTGTTTGAACTTTTCCACTGAATCAAACTGTGTGGGTCCAAGAACTCTATGCATTAAAGATTGCGAGCGTGGGGAAGTCATAATTAATGTATATGCATTGGGATCTGATTCAGATATAGATCCTCTAAATCATTTATTTTCACAATAAACTATACGTCACACCCATTCTAGATCGTCCAAAACTTATACCTCTATCTTTTTGGGTTTCATTGAAAATGCACTGAATGATCTATAAGCTGACGAGCACCCTTCTACCTTCCTCTCCCTCTTAGAATCATTCAATCACTTTACATAGACAGCCTTTAACTCGTCAATTTGTTTTGACTGTAAGCCGCCAATTCCATTTGCTTTGAAAGGCTACTTCGCTATCCAAACGGGAAGTAGGAGCTGGAACTTCCTCAGAAGAAGACGTCTTATGAGATGTAATATTAAAAGAAGGATTGCTTTCTTTGGCTAGTTAACAAGTAACATGTTGGGACAACTCCTCGATAGTTTTTTTGAGCTTATTAATCTGGTTCTCACAGGAAACTCTATACAACCCTTCAGCATCTTTCAAAAATTTCTCCAATTCAGCGATGCGGCCATGCATAGTCTTTAACTTCTTTTCCGGCTCTTGTATTTTATTTTATGAGACACTAAGTTGGCCCTTTTTTTGGAAATAAAGTTGTAATTATGAATGTTAACCTTCTTAGACTCTGCAAGTAGTCACGTTTTTTTTTTGTATTCCATGCATAGATCAGATCATATCAAACATCGTTGATAATCAATTATTTTTCTTTAATAAGGTCTGCATTGGTGATCTCAAGTAATCTAATTCGGGTTTCATAAATCTCAAAGATGTTTGATGAAGCCTACTCCTTTAAACAAGAAATTATAATAACATTAGAAGGACTGCTTCTTCCACAAAGAGCAATTTTTGAAGTTTCGATCGGAGGAGTAGGGGTAGTCTATAAATATACGATAACCAAGTAAGAAATCAATGAATAATCCAATGAAGCAAACATATAAATGTGTGCATGATAAAAAAAGAATATGAGGAAACAAAGTAATGAAAATGATTTTTCAATCAAAATTCGAAAGTACATAAAAAGACGTTATCCTTGTCTAGGAACAAGTCTATTTTTAATCCATAACAAATGGAAATGTCCTGATGTAAGTAGTTCACTTTATGATGAAGGACCCCATTTGCATAGTACTAGGTCATAGAGTGCATCCCTCTTATGAATAACTTGGGTAATTATGACTAAGAGTCCCTGAGATTCCCTCTTTAGTTGGGTGGTAGATTATTCTATCTCAACCTCTTTCCTGCGAACAAAGGTGGCCCTCCTTGACAATATTTCCGCGGCTTGTTTTTCTAAACTTTCAACACACCTATTTGAATATATAATAGCTCACCCTCTTTAAACTGCTCTAATAAAAGAGGTTTATCAATATTCATAATTCCTACCTAAAAGGAAAAGAATAATAATTTAAACGTGTTGCTGCATCTAATGTGTGGAATTAAGTCCAATATTTAAGCACCAAAATCCATTCGTTTACTACAAATTTTTCACAAAAAACCACCACAACAATAAATGAAAGTATAATGGCATCAAAAAAAATTATTATAAATTTCGCGAAACCTAAGGAATAGCTAAAAATAACAAAGCTAGGGTTCAAGGGTAATAGAGGGCCTAATTATCGTGATCAACATTAAAGTCAAGCATAAATTAGAGTTGTCCATAGTATCGGAATTGTCCGATAACTCTTGTATGGTAGTGCAGGGAGAAGGCGATCCACTTCATTCCTGGGCAAATAATTTGCGGTATGATCTTGAATGTATTAAAAACTTCAGAGATAAGTAGGAACTCAAGGTCACCTCTGCCTTTAGGTCATCGAGACATTCTATGAAGAACTATCTCTTTCCCTATGCATAATATTTTAGAGAACATTTAAAGTGGTGGCTTCGAATAGGGCAAGGGGTATGCTCTTGGGGCAATTATGTAATTCGTTATATATATCTAACTCTTTGACCAACCTTGTTGGAAATAAAAATGTTTTCTTTCTATTATATACTTGATATAATGTGCTAATTAATTAATTAATTAATTTAATTAAAAGTATATTTAATTGAAAAACCATAAATTGTATATTTTTTGATAGTAGTTATGAAGTGTTGTAGCCATGAGTAATATGTAACAATGAAAAAAATATAGCATTTTTGTAACATCCTAAAAAATATAAATTACTTATATTCAAATATAGGGATTATTTAAATATTTGAATTATGAATTAAATATTAATTAAATGGATTTAACAACCTTATTTAACTATTTTTAATTAATAAATAATAATGATGAACTCATTTGTAAACTTATTTAAATAATAAACAGTTCGAATAAATAATAAGAATATCAATTATAACGACTTGATTTTTAATGATGTATTTTTGAATGAATTATAGGATTTTCCCTAATTTTTAATTTGATAAATATTTAAATTTTTGTACGATGTATATTTCGACAAACGATGATATTTTTGAAATTTCACAAAATAAGATAACCGGTGTATTATATTATTGTTTTGAGTTTGTATTGCATTTTTGTGCATTATTGTATTTTTATTTTGGCCGTTCGTTGTTTGTACGCAAGTGAAACGCTGTGTAGCGAAGTACTGGAATTTTAAAAATATAATAACCTAAAAAACTTGAACTAGTTTAACACTTCTTAATTCCCTCTTTCTCTTCTCTTTTTATTTTCCAGTAACATATAAAACTGCCACCTCTTATAAATAATTAAATCTTGAGCTTCGATGCATGAAATCAAAAATCGTCAAATCCATTGCGATTGTACGATTGATAGCATCGAATCATGTGGTCATTGTTGCATGAGATTATGATTGAGTGATTGACTATTAACAACTGAACTAGGGTTTTAGATAGTGGTGGCTAGAGGTAGAATTAGGCCATGGGGAGGGTGGTGAAGTACTTCTAGGGCAGAGACGAGTGGATGGGAACAAGAGAGGGTAGAGCTGTGACCTATAATAAAGCGCAACCTTACACCCTTACATGACTGCCCCCAGGTTGCAATTTTGTTGGTGATGTCACGCTCCACTTTTTGGTGTCCATTGTGGTGGGGATGAGTGGAGGAGTTCACCAATGTTGACGGTTCGCTACATCGTTGAGCGTGCTTGGAGAAATATATGAAGAGGTGCATGTCATATGGGTTTCAGTGTATATCATCCTGCACGGCCTTATTTGGAAGAAGAGGGATTAGCTTTAATCAAGGTGATGAAGTGGATAATGATAATTAATTTACAATTAATTAAAGTTTTAATTCAAAAACTTATAAAATGAATATCTTCTCCATATGAGGTTCGATTTAGACGCGGTCCTTTACGTTGGACTCGTATCGATGTTATCTACGCATTGCCGTTGGATTCGTTGAATTTGGGGCCAATATATTTTGAGCTAAAATTGAACGCCATTCAATTTTAGATCGAATCAGAATATGAAAGCATCAACTGAAATTTTAGTGAGTTTAGTTACCTCTAAATAAACTATATGATCTTTATGTTGCTATAAATTGATTTTAAATGCTTGGATGATAGTTTACACATTGTTGTTTGATTGTTAGTTTGGATTGATGCCCACTTGGAAGCGAATGGCATAAACCACCATCGTTTGGTAGAGCACAAAAGCAAGTGGTTGAAATGTTAACGTAGCGAATAGGTCGCTACAGAACGCTTCGAAATACGCATACATATGTCTGATTTACAAGGGATTCTAAGGGGGTTTTCGTTAATATGATTTACTATATTCTTATGTCGCTTATATTGATGTTTGACTGAAATATTTGTAACATATAGTTTGATTTGTGTAAGTGTCGTTATAGCAATTATCGTTATAACAACAGTTATGAAATATCATCTCCCAAAAGCATTGTGAGTATTCAACTTGTGCCTGTATTCTTATAAATAAATGCTTGGTCTCTTTTTGCATTTTGTAAGTGTTTAATCAATATTTTCAAGTATTTTTGAGAATTTTGAAATTAAGGTTAAGTGTTGTTTAAAATTCATAAAAGGAGTTATAAATTAAATTGATTTTCTTTTGGGATAATTAGTATTGCTTTAAATTTATAAGAAAGATTATAAATTTGATTAATTTTCTTTTGGGATAATTAATATGGTTATAAACTTGGTTTTTCTTCTTCGACCTTTTAGTGAACGTTTCTAACATATATTTAAGTGTTTTAAAAATGGCTTGAAATTTATATATATTTAATTGATTTAGTATAAATTATTGAAGAAGAAGATTTATTTCGAAATAGGGGAAGGAAATGGTTTAGAGAGTTTAATATATTTTAGACTTGAGATTTTCCTAGTAATACTTAAATGGATGATTTAAATTATAATTCAAGTATTTTGAGTTTACTGAAAAATGAAAAGGAAGCATGAATTACAATATCGTGTTGTAATAAATGGTTTCTAGGAACTGAGAAAAGAAAACCGGTTACTTGACTTAATAAATGTTGATATCCTTAAATCTTTAGAGGAGTTTTGTTTTAAAGATAATGATAAATTGTTTTATAAATGATAGTTTATAAATGAGAAAATCTTTAAAAATGAATGTTTAAAAATAAAGTTAAGTCTAATTTTCATATACGATCTTTTTTGCCATTCCTTATAGGGTATTTATTGACTATCGATTCTACTATCGTCTTTAAGTTTCGTCAATCGAAGACAATTTGTTGCTCATTTGAGCATTGATATCCTTTGCCAAAAACGACTAAAATCAAAGAGTAGGGTGGATGTCAAATATGAGGGGCTTCTCCATTAGGTTATCTTCACGTCTACTCTAGATTGGATTCCGGTTGTATGTGGCGAAGATGTGAAATATTTGGATTCTCAGTAAGGTTGGCAAGGTCTGGCATGCATTTCTTAGAGAGTCACAGAGTAAATGACCCTTTCAAGTATTTTTTTTCCTAAGGTATACTTTCGGCAAAGGGGCGCACCCTCCTAATCACTGTTGGAAAAATTCCTTTTCCTTGTTTAATTCAAATCTTGGAATTGTTTTCTTAACTGCATTGAGAAGTGCCTGGAGCTCTCCTCGATGTTTAAATATTTTGTCCATTTTTAAGTTTGGATTTTTATCTTGTTTATGCCCATTCTTTCAAGTTTGGGTTTTGTTCTAGTTGTTTCCATTCTTTCATATAGGATGTTGTTCCTGTGAGGTAAAACCCATTTTGTGCTTTACGGCATGGTCTCATAGATTTTCATACGTTCACCTTATTTCTTGAGTTTTCTTACGTTGGTTTTCTAAACAGATTCGGATATTATTTTATTATAATGCTTGGGAAAGAATGATTATTTTTCTAGGTTGTCGTTAATGGGACATGGAGCTCATGGAGTAGAGGTGGATGTTCACCTACCATGGTATTTTTACTTTCTACTGTATGACTGTGTATACCCATCGCGATTATAAGGTCATGAAGTTATAATTGTCTAGGCAGATAAGGTTTATTTTTAACTTTGATATACCTTGTATCTTGGAGTGATAACTTTTGCTGTCATTGTTATATTGTATGTGATCATTCCGTTGTGAGATTCTGGCTTTCCTTGTTCCTTTTCCTTTTATCCTAACAATCTTCCTTTCCATCACTTGGATGCTCGACATTTGAATACCATGGATGTTAAGTGCCTATTTTTGAGAGTCGAAAAGGCGAGTCATTACATTCGGTATTAGAGCTGAAGGTTAAACAAAAACCTTGGCCTTAATAGGGTAAACTCATTTGAAATAGGGTAAGTGGTACCCTAGAATTAGTTGAGAGTATTACATATATGAGAGTGTATTTGTTATTTTTATACAAACGTATGTTAATTGATCTATTAAGATTGAATTTTTAATTTTGATTGAGACATAGGATGCACGGTGTTGATAGGGATTTCAAAACACTTGAATAAGGAAAACAGACATGATATTGATTTTTAAAGATTGGTAAATGAAATATTTTACCTAGTATTATATTTTACATATATAAGAAATAATTCTTAAATTTATATTGAACTTATGGTGTGTTTGTTTCTTAATGATAATATTTCTTTGTTATCATTATTGTTTGATTGTTATGATTAGGTAGTCTAGGAGCATTAACTATTATTATTGATTGTTGACTTATGCTTGATTGGTTTATGAGCATTTGTTGTTTTAATAATTGTAAGTCATTAAACGAACCACTTGTGACTTGAATTTCACAGTATAACTATAAATTGTTTGGTGAAAATGTTAAGTTAAAAGTCGTCTTTAAAAAAATTTGTTTAACACAACCTAAATGGGAAGATAAGATATTTAAAGGTTAAATAATTGTGAAAAGTTTATTATAATGAAGGAAGGTTATTATAATATTAAATGATTTTGAAGGTACATTTTATATGAGTATGGTATATATAAAATGATTTATAAAGGGTTTTTGAGAATCTAAAATCAGGTACCGCTTGAATTGATTTCAACATGATTTAGAGAAAGTACTGGTAATATTACTTGGAAATTTTTGTAAGCATAAATATTTAAAAGAGAATTTTTAAGAAAGATACATTTTCTTTGTATAGTTTGGGGAAAACATCTAGATTAGTTTTGTGGTAATCTAAATAATATTCTAAGTGACGATCGAATGTTGCTTAGGCGAAAATTATAGTGCATTTAAAAAATTATTCTCTTTGTCATTGTACAGTTGATATGAGTTCGAATACGAACGGGCCCAAAGCAAGTGTTTGTAAATAATTGTTAAAATTATTTTATATATGTATAGAAATATATGTCGTATGATTTAAAATAGGGGTTTTGAAACAAATCCAAGGTATTTAGTTTGTAAGTTTCCTTAAAGGAAACTAAGTTAAAATAAAAGGTACTTTGATAAAAGAATGTTTGATAAATGAAAATTTTGACTCTTGGATAGTGGAGAAATAATTTTATTCAAGTTTTAAATGGGTTAAATTGGATAGAAAGGTTTTAGCAAGCATTTTTTATATAAAACCATAGTCTTTGTTTAAATATCTAAGCCTTATAAACTATTCGATGTTATTGGGCCAACCAATAAACACCTTTACCTTAGGCATGTCTAAGGAAAAGTAGACTCTAGGACAGAGTTTGGATACCAGCATCCTACTCTTCTTCGCTACTTATCGAATCAGATACATAAAGAGGTCGAAGTAGTCGATTCATTTTTAAGACCCTTATTATTTTTGGGACTCCTTCTGAACTTTTGAAAAGTAAAATTCCAAAATTGACACTTTGTGTATATACTTAGGACGTAGAAGAGTATTATACAAGTAAATAAGAGTGGAGAAAGTTTGTAATTTAATGTTTTATAAAGTTTTCTTTATAAAATATTTATAAACTTAAGTGAATTTTTTTGAAGTAATTCATAAATAATTTTAGTATTGAATGAAATACTATAAATGTAAACGAAAGTGATTTACAAAGAGATTGGTGTAGTTAAGAAACTAATAGGATTAAGCATGTAAGTTGTATTTAGGTAGTTTTATTCGCACAGTTCTTGATCTAGGATTCAATTACATAACTTCGAGGTGATTCACACCAATCTGAAAAAGGATCTCACTTAATTCTTGACAGCGAATACTTGATATGACATTGAGGTTTTCTATCATGGTATATAGCTATGTAAGTAGAACAGAGGATTTTAACCAAGGAACCTGATCGGAGGTCGCACTGTCGAGTTAGCAATACTAGTTCGGACGTAAAGTTTATGTACCCGAGCAAGTGGTCGAATCAGATATTGCATATGAACGATTTATGTACATCATATGAGCTTAAGTTATTTGTATGCTTTGATTGTGTGGCTTAGAAAAGTTTGGTGAATGACTTTTAACTTTTTGAAGGAGCTTAGATAATCTTCTAAGCAATAAACAGAGGCTGTGGACATAATGGTATGCTTAGGAAAGTATCTATATCCTTGGATGACTGAGAAAGTTGTGAACCTAAGATTAATTCTAAATCTTGTCTGTTAGTCATTTAATGTTTTAAGTAATGTGAAGTGTTAGTTTATTCCTTTATGAAATTTATTTGATTGATAGTGTGATTTTATGTACTACGGTGTGATTCGCAGTGTGATATTATTGCTATGGTTGTTTACTATGTTTGACCATAAAGTTTGGATGTTGATTATATGTTTATTTTGATGTTGAAATGATTCACGTTTAATACACGTCGAATATCACAAAGAAAATCACTTTCCTTCAATAAATGAAATATATGAGATCGTTAAACCACTTTAAAACCATTTATAAAATGTTTTATAGACACTAAAACCCAATTTGGTGAAGTTTCGACAGTTATGATAGTTGAGTCAAAAATTGGTGCGTTACGTAACGGGAGTTTGTTATTTTGCGCCGTAGAAAATTAAATCTGTTTATATAATGGATTCATAGTCGGAATTCATTGAATAAGGATTTTTAGAACTCTTATAATCTTCATTTTCAAATAAAAGAAACGATAGAGATTTCATTTAGTAGATTTTAAAATATAAGCAAAACTATTTTTTCAAATTAGTCACGCTGTGGCAGTTCGGAAACCAAAACGATAAATTCTTTAAAATTGATATTTTAGTTCTTTAAAATTATGGAATAAATTCTATAAATCTTTCAAATTGTTTTAAAAGAGAGTTGAGTTATAAAAAAGGATTTCTTAAGGATAGAAAAGTTGTTTTGATCAAATAAGCCTTAAAAGCACTAATAGCAGTGCTTTCTACAGCACTTTTAATAACTTTTGAAATATGACATTAAAGTTATGTATTCTTTCCTAAATCTTTTATAAATGTTTTTAGATAAATAATTAAGTATTTTAAAGATGATTTAAAGGTTTTATAATTTATTTTAAAAGAGTTTAAATAAAGGATTTAAACAAAAGCTGTTATAATTAAGTAATTTAATCTTGGCTCTAAAAGCCGAGAGTAGACTGGATTTTTCTATTCATGAGATCCGAATGTGAGGTGATTAAACTAAGGAGATGTTCAGGAGAAACCAGTGCTCTGGCTCACCTGGAGTTTTTACTGGGCGAGGAATAGATAATGTCGAAATGTCGAAAACGAGGCAAGTATAAAAGATTCAATTTTCAAATTTTAAATAACTTGGATTGTATAGAAATAATCTACTTATACTTGGTATTAAATTCCATGGAGAGAATCCATACTATCAGTGAGAATTTAAATTGTGATGTCACCGTTATTCGATAGATATCTATTGTGACGACCCACCTTTCTAACCCCAGAAAGACGTGTCATCATTAAGAAAGAAAGGGGTAGAAATAGAAAAGAATAGAAAGAAAGAATAACAACATCAGAATCTCACAGCGGAATGGAACAAAATATAATACATTACATAACTATTATATAGTTATACATCGAAGTTATACAATATCATACAACAGAACTGTCATATACATATATGTCCATACATACATCCAAAATACATCATACACTAACTACACAGCGTAACTACATAGATAGATACATACGTCTGATCTCCTTCTCCAAAGCTCCTCCAGAAAATCAATATTATAAATACCTATCACTTGGCTACTCATAAAAATTTGAGTACCCAAGAGTTTATGCAAAACAAAATATAAACTCCGGGTCAGACATGGGTTGGTGTGAGTAAACGGTTAAAATTGTTTAACTTTGAAAACTATTTAAAAATAAAGGTATCACGTAAGACTCCCCACACATAAATACGAGTAAGTTTTTACCTTACGCTAACCAAAACATTTTATAGGAAATCCAGTGATATTATAATAGTGTCTAGGGTTTTCAAGTAAATAAAAAATAGCCGAAATTGTTACATCTATAAATTCCAGCTGCTGGCCATGAAAGTGGGTAATACAAATCAAAACCGTAGGGTCTCGTAGGGAAAATGGGTTTCCAACAATGGCAGGGCTACTGGGATACTGCCCGTCACAGTACGGGGCCTAGATCATCGTACCGAGGATCACTCCCGACCCCCTACAACACAAGGCCGGAACCATTCCTCACTGAACAGTCCCGAACAAGATAACCCCGCAGTTGTGGCCAATAACTGCTCACACAGCCGAAATAAAGGGACATCTAGACAGGGGTATACCTCGTCCTACTTGGGCATGACCCACCTAACCTTGCTGCATCTCCCCTGTTTTAGCCATTCTCGGTTGGTGAGGCTTGAGGATGCGATTACCTTTATTGAACATTATTCTAAGAATGCTCATCGTCCGCCTGACGATGTGCTGAAAGCATTGAATCCATACAAGTTCGTTCCGTGTTCGCACGAAACCGAAGGCATTATCTCGTTACACTCATTTTGGAATCACCCTCAGAGTTAACGACGACAACCCTTGCATTCTGAAACACCATCTCGATCACCACTTGAGATGTCACGACCTATCGTTTAATTTGGATCAACGCGGTTTTCAGAATATCAAATTAATACCCGATCCCGGTCTCATCGAAATCCAAACGCCATTTTAAAGGCCAAGTTTTCTATTTAGTCTTAACAGCTTAATTAAATATTAAGCGCTTACATAATAGATATCACAGATAAATCATATACAGTCATCACCGATATATCTAGAATATATCACAACATATCATAGAATATCATCGAACCGATACCAGAGTCAATCAAACAGAGTTATCTATGCATATCAAACTGGTTTGATTAACATAACTTAATTTATCATTTTATCCAGCTTGATTTATCATTAATTAATAAATTTTATTAAATTATTAATTATTTCACTCTCATTTAATTGATTATTAATTCTTTTATTAATAGCCTTAATTATTACTTAATAGAACTCAATTACTCATTAATGATCAATTAATTACTTAGTTAATCATTAATTATCAATTTAGTTATCATCTAACCTTTAATTAATCATTTAATTAGTTGACTTTTATTTATTAATTAACTTCATGGAGTAGATTAAAATCTTAAGTTCAAATTGGTTTAACAACAGAATTATTAATGTAAATTTTCAATTACAAATTTATTTGAATTATTTATTAAATTACATGTATAAATTAATTACATTCTTAATTTGCTTACTTTAGATTAACTAAATAATTACATTACAACCTTCTTCATAAGATTTAAATCAAAACTTAACTTACACTTGTCAATATTGTAAATTTTATTATTACTTAACTTTTCTTAGAAAAACAACATAAAAGTTATTTAAGTTTATCAATTTAGAAGAAGAACCCGAAGAGGGCATTTGATTACTTCGAGCAAATGTTGAGTACTTCCCTCCTTTTCCGCACGTCACTCTCTCTTTCACATCTCCTTCTTCTTCTTACCTGATACTTTTCTACTTCTTCTTTTCTTTTATACAAACTTAAGTTAAATTAAAATATAACAGCAGTACTCAATGAACACACGCAAGTACCAGGCAAAAACTCGAAGAAACTTCCAAGAATCTCGAGAGAAAAAACACGCGATGACCTAAATTTGCTTCACCGACACCGATCGCCACCGTGCACGTGCACGGTGATTCGGCTCACTTCTGCAACCCCCAATGTCACCCACAAACCACGATTCATCCCTATAATCGAAAACAAAATTCAATTCTACACGAAATTATCAAAATCAAAAAAAGCCTGTAGCTCGAACGCGAGACACGAACGCACCGAACAAACTCCTCTCGGCCCACCAACGACGATCATCTGACGCAATGCAACTCCGGCTATAACTCAGCCATACACTCCTCTAACTTCACCCATAATTTCGAGATACTCGATCAATCCAAGTTGCCAAAGTCAAACTTTTACAGAACATCAAAACAACATGAACCCAAACCCTATTTGTATCTCGACCTCAAAATCCTTGCATTAAAAAAAAAATTTGGCATTTTTCCTATGTTAATTCATCTTCAAGCTTGCTTCATAAGAAATTTCAACAATTAAAATTAATTGGGTCAACCGAAATTGACAAAAATGTAACTTTTATTCATATTCAAATTGCACCATAAATATTGAACTAAAAATCATCGTTTTCATTTTAAAATTCTTAATTTTGTATGCTAATTCAAGATGTGGGATCAAGTTTTCAAATTAAAACATTCAAAATTTTAGCCATTGATTTATTTTTACTGTAACTTGATTAACCAGTATATACATCATACTGTTAAACTTCAAACAAGTTGGCAGAGCTTTGATTTAAAGTAAACACACATAATTAGCTTCAATTCCTAAGATTAAATTGGTTTAAATAAAGAATATTGGCTTTCTTTCACTTCTTTGTTCATAGCTTTATGAATACTGAAGATCACCACATGTTTAAATTCCAGAAAGCATTCCAGAACCACATACTACCATATATATATATATATATATATATATATATATATATATATATATAACAACACAAGATATACAGGAACCAACTTAGACTTTAAAAACTAAAAGTTTACTCACTTTAAATTTTGTTGGAACAGAAAGCAAGTTTGATGAAGCAACTACAGATGAACCACTGAAAGCTTTTCTTTTGTTTTTGCTGTAGAACCTTAAATGGGGTTTTCAAAGACAAGGTGTTGTTTGTTTTTTTTTCTTATCTCAGGTTTGCTGTTAAGTTTTGTTAAGTTTTATAAATGAACACAATAATATAATGTGTATAAATAGAAAGACTTTGAACAGTTGTAGGTAATAACTGGACAGTTTTACTTGTATTGACATGCTTTTGATTTGCTATGTATTTAATAAACTGCAGTATGAAATGATCTTGCATTTCGGCTGTAGGATTTCTTTGACAAAATTTTGTGCTAATTTAATGCTTGTGTCTTCATTTATGTTAACATCTAATTAATGTTTCCTGATACTTATAATTTGTACAAAGATATTTTTTTTAAAATAAGATGTGAATTCTTGTCTTCTTGCATTGCACATGTTTACACAGCAACTTGATATAGTTTTTGTTAAAAATTATGTATAGTACAAATGAGTTTTATAGGTTAATGTTTAGGCTAACTTATCTTATCTGTTTGGGTAAAACCATTATAGTTATTGTTAGCATGTTAGTTTTATTTTATTTGTATTGTTCATGTATGATTATTTAGTTATAGTTTCTAAATTTTATTCTATTGGTAATTTAAATTTTCAAACATTTATTTATAACATACTTGTATTTTTTATATTTCAATTTATAACTTATATTTTATATTTCTAGTTATAACTTATGCTTGTATATTTATATTTTTAGTTACATCTTATATTTTATAATTATGTCTTATTTTTACATTTTTATACTTATGTTTTAATGTTCATGTTTAATATTGATATGATTGTCTATTTTTAAACACTATTATTTAACGACTACAATTATATATTCATATGTACATTATCAAATAATAAAAATACATAATCTTAATTTTGTTATTAAATAGGACAGATTTATATATAAATAGTTTTGAAACATTCTATTTAAATTTTCAAATCAAAATTTTCTTTTTACAAACACATATATATGCATTTATAACTGTTAAATAATCCAGATCTCATCAGTTTATAATTTGAGAAGCTTGTATTTAATTTAAATTTAGATTGAATATTTATTAAAATATATTGTCAAAATTCCGAGTCGTTACATCTATCGAACCTTTTGTACTCAATAATGTTTTCCAATATCACTTATGAAAATGATTTAATGTTTCTAAAGTTAAACAGAGGATTAATGATTCCGTATATACTGGAAAGAAAAGTTTTCAAGATATATATCTTTAGAAGATATTTTTGATAAAGAGAAAGTAATTAATCAAATGATAGACACCTATTTACCTAACATCTTTTTATTGATGATTGATTCAAAGAAACGGATGTCGGATTTGAGTAATTCTTATCCGAAAATCACTTCGAACCAATTTACATATTCGAAGTGAAGACTTGGAATGATAATAAATGGAATAAAGGCCTACTTGTCGCTGACTCGTGGGGGAAATTTCCTATATTATATATAAGTGGTAGTAGTATCTTTATTTGATTTTCATTGCAAGGGATGCTCGATACTAATCCTAGGGATGATTCATGATAGGATATGGTAGGAGAGTACCTTTGGTTTGTCTCGTTTCTGGACAACTTGTATAGATAAATGTCTGACATTGCATTTCCAACATACACATGCATTGAGTTTTATGAACGTACGTTTATTTGGTGATGTAGGAAGTAAATCTCCTATACTTAACACCCTTCTCTGAGACATACGACTTCAGAGGTTGTAGATTTGTAGAAATCAATGGTGTGTGATGAAATTGGTAATGTGGCATTCAAAGTGAATCTGTTATGTGAAAGGTAGTCGTTACCTCGAGCCTCATTACCTGAAAATGGATTAAACAGGGCATGCTATAAGGCTATGTGGTTTTCAACCATTAGGGTAGGGTCATCACCTTCCAAGATTACTCTATATTTTTCAAGTATGTTGTGTATGCTATAGGATCTCGAATAGGTTGGTTACGATCAGGATGATGTCATATTCGGTTCTATCGACCACCAGATAGGTCTGTGGGTCGGCCGATCTCGCCAGGAGCAATGGTTTCAATAGTTGTTGATCCTTGGTACACCCTTCTAGAGACGTACTATAATGTAGGTAGTTACTTTCTTGCCACTATATGGAAATCCATTCTCCAATATGTGCCTTCGGACTTGATTGTAGAGCCTAGTATGTTGGATTTAATAATGTAACAATTTCGGCTAAGATTATGTATATACTTGAGAAATGTTTTCAAAAGAATGTCATTAAAAAAAGTAATAACAGATTTTGCGTAGTAAAGATTTGTTTATCATAAGGTAAAAACTCATTCCGTTTTTATGTGTGGCATGCTCTTTTCAGATACTTTTGTTGTCAAGGACCCATATTTTGGGTTTCTCATACTAGTCCTATGATTGACCCTGATTTTATTTTCCTTTTCCCTTAAACTTTTGGTATCATGTATTTCCAAGCAGCCAAGTAGTTAGGTAGCATGGAACATTTTGGGAGAAGCTCAAAGCATTTTGGATGGAGCATGAAGCTGGAGGGTCCTATGTAGATAGTCGTCTATTTCTAATTCCATTGTATTTTGTACTAAGTATCCACCAGCACTTGTGAGGATAGATAGTTATAATTATCCTGGCTGGATTAGTACTAACTAGAATTTCGATGGAGCAATTTGGTGTGATTTCATATACTACTCATATGTATAATAAAATGTGATGTGTGATTCTATTTTTTTGTATTCTATCTTTATTTTCTTTTATCGATGATAATCTGCCCCTTCGGCACTTGGATTTACGACATGTGAATATTGAGGATGTATTAGTGTCGATTTCTGAGGGTCGTAAGGAGGGTCGTCACATTTGGTACCAGAGCTTATGGTTGCACGAATACCTAAGCCTAGATAGAGTCCACTCATTAGAGATAGGGTTAGTAATGCTCTAAAATGAATTTGATCAGAGAGAGCGTATATTTAAAACTTTGACGATATAAGTATATTCGAGTTTATACCTATTCCCTAATATAATTTCATCTAATTTCTAAAGATGTTTCCTTATTATATGCAGATAGGAGGAGATGAGTAATAGAAGAGGATGAAGGGGAAGTAGCAACACGATGACTACCAATGGTCGATCATATGCTACAGTAATTGAGGAAGTGGTAACCCTTGTGCAGCCTCAAATTAACTTTGCTACTATGTGCACAGATTACACCAGTTTAGGTGGTAAACTAGTCAAAGGAACAGAGTTCGTTATTGAAGTTCTGGCTTGCATCAGCTCTTGTGAAAGAATTTTTACCGGATTGAATATTGGGAATGAGCAAAAAAGGTTCTTAGCTTCTCGGTAATTACAAGAAGGGGTTCGAACATGGTGGGAGTCTGTAACTTTGAATGAATTGGAAGATAATTTCTCATGGGAACAGTTCAAGGAAGTCATGAAAGAACAATATATGCCAAGAGTAGGAAAATCCGGCCTTTATCAAAGTTTTATGGATTTAAAGCAAGGAGAGATGTCGGTAGAAGAATATTCCACCAAGTTCAGTGAATTTTACGTTTTGGGCCGAGTCTGATAGACACTCCTTTAAAGAAAAATGAAATGATTATCGCTGGGATGAAGGGTCAATATCAGGATAGGATGACCGGGCATGTAAATGGAACCTTTGAAGATTTGTTGGACATGGGTTTTCGATATGAACTCTAGACAAAAAGAATCCGCCCATAACTCAAAGTAGCTACATTAATCGGAAGAAGTGGAAGTTCAACCACTCTGGAAAGAAGCCATGGAAAGGCAAGCCAGAAGGAGGACTACAAGAAAACAATCTGAAGGATATTACTAGTTATAATTGCCAACAGAAGGGTCATTTTACTACCACCTATAAGAATCTCAAGGCTCATGGTAGGAATTGCTACAATTGTCATAAACCAAGGCACCGTAAGAAAGATTACCCACTGATAAAGAAAGAGAACAAGTCAGAGTTTTTTCCATTGAAGAAGAACCCTAAACTTCGACTAATGCAAAGGGCAAGAGAGTTCTTGAAGGTAATATTGACATTAATAAAAATCAAGTTAGAGTATTATTTGATACTCGGGCTTCCCACGTTTTATTTCTAAAGAATTAGTTAGTAAATTAAAACTTACCAAAAAGATATTAGATACCTCTATCTATGGCTTTAAACCCACAGGTGGTAAAACTAATCTCGGTACATTTTGTGAAAAAGTACTAGTTGCCTACCTATCCCAAAAAATTTCATGCGACCTAATAGTTCTCGATTTTATTGCATCTGAGATTATACTTGGTATGGAGTTCTTGACTATGTTAAATGGGTAGTGCAGTTGGAAAATAAAAGAAGCGAACCTTTTAAAATAACATGTGAAGAATCAAGTCTTGTATTGGATAGTTTTATGTATGCCCTAAATTTATTTCAGAAACATCTAGTAGAAATACCAATTGTTAAGGAATTTTCAGATGTTTTTGAGGAAGTTAAAAGTTTACCCCTACATATGAAAACTGAGTTTCAAATTGACTTAATATCAGGGGTAAGGTATGCTTTTCATTTTTCTCGAAAAGTGGCCTCTAAGGAAGTAAATGAATTAAGGAATCAAACAGATGAATTGTTAAAGAAAGGATTAATTAGACCAAGTCACTCAAGTTGGAGCTCAACAGTAGTTTTTGTTGCAAAGTCAAATGGCTTCCTAAGAATTTATGTAGACTATCGAGACCTAAATAAGAAAATGATTAAAAACAAGTATCCTCTACCCCATATTGATGACTTGTTTGATCAACTTCATGGTGCTCGAGTATTCTCCAAAATGGACCTAGCTACAGGATTCCATCAATTAAGGATAGCAGAAGATTACATTCCTTTAACTGCATTTAGAGGACCAAATGTTTTCTATGAGTGGTTGGTTATGATTTTTGAGCTAACCAATGCTCCATCTAATTTTGTGCAACTTATGTATAGTCAGAGACGTGCTCCACAAATTCATTTTGGTTTTTAATTTTGATATTCTTATATATTCAAAGACCGAAGCAAAATATGAAAGGCATTTAGAGATTGTACTAGAAATATTGAAGAGGAATGTGCTCAAGGCTAAGTCTTAAAAATGCCACTTTTGGGAAGAAAAGGCAAGGTTTCTTGGACATTTTGTGTCAAAGGAAGGAATCTTAGTTGATCCCGGCAAAATTACAACCATTCTAGATTGGAGCAACTACAAACTCCGAAGGACATTTGCAGCTTCTTAGGATTGGCAGGATACCACCGGAGATTTATTTAGGACTTCTCCAAGATTTCTCATCACTTAACGAAGTTGACTATGAAGGATGTTAAATTTGAGTGGATGCTGAAATGTGAAGAAGCATTCCAAGAACTTAAC
This sequence comes from Allium cepa, assembly GCA_030765085.1. Classification (NCBI taxonomy): domain Eukaryota; kingdom Viridiplantae; phylum Streptophyta; class Magnoliopsida; order Asparagales; family Amaryllidaceae; genus Allium; species Allium cepa. The sequence continues at coordinate 70,981,657 of CM060935.1, forward strand.
AAAAGGGTTATCTACCACTCCATTCCTGATTATTATTGATGAAAGCAGCGGTTTAACCATTTATGTTGATGATTGTAGTGAAGGAGTAGGCGTGATACTAATGCAACATGAGAAGGTTATCACATATGCTAGTAGGAAATTAAAGACGCATGAGCAAAATTATGCATTGCACGACTTAGAACTATTAGCCATTTTGTTCGCATCAAAGATTTGGAGACATTATTTACTGGGTGAGAAGTTCGAACTCTTCACAGATCATAAATCTTTTTAAGTATTATTTCACTTAGAAGGACTTAAATATGAGACAGCAGCGTTGGCTAGAATCTCTCACATCATATGATTTAGATATCCCATATATGCCTGGAAAGCCAATGTAGTAACGGATGCATTAAGCATAAAGAATGTTGTTAAAACTTATTTAATAGTACATCCAACTTGGATTAACCGTATAAAAGAGACCAGCTCAGAGACCCGTTCATTCTAGAGATGGTCAAAGCAGTGGAGAAAAACACAGTGCTAGGAAGATAGAAAGGATTTAAGGCAGATGATCAAGGAATATTAAGGATGAACGGAAGAGTACACATCCCAAATGTCGATGGGATAAATCAAGAAGTTTTAACAGAATGTCACAATTCTCGACTTTCAGTACATCTCGAAGTTACCAAAATATATCGAGATATGAAGAAGACTTGCTGGTGGGATGGTATGAAGAGGGACATCTCTATATATGTTAGCAAATGTGCAAATTTTCAACAGATCAAAAACGATTAGCAAAAGGCTGCTAGATTACTTCAGCCTCTTGAAATTACGACTTGGAAATAGGACTAAATATCGATGGATTTAATCGACGGCTTAACTCGATCAAGAAAGGAGAATGAAGGCGTTTTGGTTATCAGGGATCAATTTACCAAAAGCACACACTTTATCCCATTAAAGCCAGCAAGAATGGCTGCAAGTCTTATAGAAATATACATGAGGGAAATTGTTCAATTTCATGGTGTTCCAAGCAGCATAGTCAGTGATTGAGACTTAATATTTACCAGTAAGTTCTAGGAAGCATTACAAATAGCTTTAGGAATAAAGCCGGAATACCATCCCCATACTGATAGGCAAACTAAAAAGGTAAATCGAGTGTTGGAAGATCCTATGAGAGCTTGTATCTTAGATTTTTGAGGTTCATGGGAAAACTATCTTCGTCCAGTGGAATTCTCCTAAAATAATAGCTATCGAGCAACCATTGGCATGACACCATATGAAGCTTTATATGGTCATCCATGTCGATCCCCGGTATATTGGATCAAAACCAGATCAGTTAGTACTTGGTCTTAATATGTTCGAGAAGCTTTAGAAAAGATAGACTTGATCAGAAAGAAGAAGAAAGAAGTGCAAGTAGGCAGAATAGTTACACTGATCAAGGGCGCAAAAATTTGGAATTCTCAGTTGGAGATTTTGTATTCTTGAAAGTCTCTTGGATGAGAGGAGTGGTAAGATTTGGAAGCTCAGCGAAATTAGCACCTCGATTTATTGGACCTTTTCCCATTATTGAGCGGATTGGCCCATTGGCTTATCGTGTGGAATTGCTCGAAAGGTTGTCTGGTGTGCACAATGTTTTTCATGTATCCCATCTACGAAAATATGTGCATGATCTGAAAGAGAATATAGAAACAGCTCCCTAGGAAGATTTGATAGTAAAACCAAATTTGGCAGTTACAAGACGACCAATTCAAATCGTGGATCACGATGAGAAGAGATTGAGAAGAAAGGTTGTAAGGTTGGTTAAAAGTTCTGGAGTGGAGATGCCGAAGATTGTACATGGAAAACAGAGGATAAAATGAGGAAAGCTTATCCTGAATTTAGGATTGATGTATAGTTGCATGTGATATCGAGATAGTGTAGTCACCATATGTGGTGTGGTCACTTATCATATCTTGTATATATTTCCCTTTTTCAAAATATGTATTCCTTTTAGAGTCAATTTCTTCTTATCCTTAATTTCAAGGACGAATTTTTTTAAGGGAGGAAGCATGTAACGACCCACAAATACAACACTTCTGGAATTTTTCAAAATATTCAAATATAATTTTTTTAAACATAAGTGTTAATGTTTTGAACAATGAATAGTATTAGTAATCTATTTTGAATAAATATTTACTTTGGAAGATATATCGATAAAATGACCGAAAACCGTTTTATCAATAAACCGCTACTAGGCCACCCGACATCATGCACCTAGCATAATACATACACTTATATATATGAGTGAGAATATATAATAAAATTATTTATTTTATTTTCTGAAAAAAATCTCTTTATGACATCATCAATAATATCACTATTTTGGAATAAATGACTTTTTAATTTAAATTGAGTTTAAACGATTTAATAATTTTTTTGATAAGTAAATAAACCCTTTTAATTATTATATAATGATAGAAATATTATTATCTAACTTTGTTTATGAATATATATATATATATATATATATATATATATATATATATATATTAAATAAGAAGTGAAAATATGACCAGAATCGAAATCGGAATCTACAACGATTCAACGTAGAAAAGTTGTGCAACATTGTGAATCATTCGAGATGTACTGATGCACACAAACATGTAAACATACATGTACACAATCACATGCACATGAATACATATATACATACGAATATGCTTATACATTTAAATATATAGTAAAAATATCCAAGATATTTTCCTAAAACTTAACACTTAAGCAAAACAAAGTCAACCTCTTTTACCCAATGTACATGCATATGGGTACATACACATGGGGGGATACAAGGCCGGCATGATGACATGGGAGGGGAGTGTGGTGATGAGAAAATGGTGAGGTATTTATGTAGAAATACCATGATATTTTCCTCCTCACTTTAGCTTATAAATAGCACCTATCTCTCTTCACTTTGTTCACTTCATTTCTTCATAAAATCCCTAAGCTTCTTCAGTTCTTAAACTCTACATCAATATCTCTTGCCTAAGAAAAATTATGGCAAACCAAATTAAAATTATATAGTAAGTATATATTATCAAAATTCATCAAAACCAAAGCAAATCAACTCCTTCTCACCTCTACAACCCTCGGTCACACCTTCCACCAACCAAGGCTAAGCCCACCTCCATTAGCAAGCATATGTCGAGCCTTTCCAAAGGTCAAAAGCTCGATTTCATAGGCTCCAGTGCGATCGTAGTGGAGCTATAGCCATTTTAAAGTTAGTCCGATCAAAAAACAAATGAGAAACTCTATTTATGTAACGACTCGAAATTTTGATCACTTTAATTAAAGATATTAAAATGATTTTAAATATTCAAATGTAGATTATTTTTCATAAATAATAAAGTTTTAAGCGATAATTAATAATAATGAACTTATTTTGGAAAAATGTTCCAAAAATTATTTCCTTTGGAAAATACCAATAAAATGACCGAAAATCGTTTTATCGATAAACAGCTCTGTAATAATAAAACATCGTGCATGAAGCTGGATACATATTTTTATAATTTAATAATAACATAAAATAAAATTAATTATTTTATTTTTGGGAAAATAAAATGTGTTTATAACATCATTAGTGATGTCATTATATTTAATAATTGATTTATTTAATTTAATTGAGATATAATGATTTAACAATTATTTTAATTATTTAAATAATGATTAAATTTAATTAGTTATAAAGTAATAATAATGATTTATAATGATTTTATAAAGTTATAAAAGTAATTCTAAATTATAAATAAAATCGATATCGGTTTATTGGTATATGACACTTTTTGTAAATATTCGTTGGTATTAATTTATATGGTTTTATAAATAAAATAAGATCATTTTAATTAATTGATAATGATGATAAATTATTTTTCAAATTTTGTTTATAGATATATGTGTATAAATTAATAAGTGAAAATGTGACCGGGAATCAGTTTCCCGGTTTTCAACAATTTAACGAACGGAAGTTGTTCAAAGTCATCAAACGTTATTATTTCTCTTGTTCATAAACATGAACACATATATACGTGTTACATGCATATGAACACATATACAAATAAGCATACACATTTATATATATATAAACATATATAGGAAAAATCTAAGATATTTTAGAAGCTTAACCCTTAAGTTTTATTTAAGTCAACCGTCTCACATCAAAGTACACATTTGGGCGTGCAAACATGGGAAGTGATGATTATGGATGTTGGCAGACTAAATAATGGATGGAAATAGGACACGTATGATGGAGAAGGAAGGATAAGATGTGGGATATTTTGTATAAACTCAAGGCTATAAATACCTCTCCACTTTTTTTCCATCCACTTCAACCGGCCATAACTTTCTCTTCTGGACTCCAAATCATAAAATTATTTTTCTAAAATCACAAAGAATTCAATTGGCTTTAATTTTTCTTTACGTCACTTCTTCCAAAATAGAGAGTAGCTATGTCAAAATTTCGATTCTTTCATATTCTCTCGACCAAGATTTTTGGAACCCGAGAATGCTCTTTATTCTTTTGGCCATAACTTCCTCAAAACTAATCTAGACCAAGAATTCATTTTTTAAAATTGAGTTAGCTATAATTTGGGTTTTAATCGCTTCTTCAAAACCAGAGTGCTATTAGGATAAAAATATTCAATCCTTGCAGAGGAATTTTATGGCCCAAATTTTTAGAACCCGAGAACACCTCCATTTCTTTTGACCATATTTCACTCAAAATTTATCCAAATTGGAAGATTCTTTTCCCTAAAAACATGTAGAAATTAATTTCCTACAACTTTTATGTTGACAACCTTTCCAAATTTAGAGAGTAGAATGTCTAAAAACTCGAGAGAAGATGACCTATTTTTAGGTCTAGTTTTTTGCGGTAAATTCAATAAAAATCATACCTCATTCCCCATGCTTGGCCGAGCATAACTTTTGGCATGGAATCACTGAGTATACTTTGAGATAAGGACTATGGAATCATGAGCTCGGATCGCGAGTTAGTAAGGCCACAGCCATTTTTCTGATAGAAAATCAATGTGTGAAAACTCCTAAACTATAGTTATATATATTATTGGATGATATATATGTTTGGATATGATTGTTAATGATGGTTGTTTATCATGTTTATATATGATAATATGGATGTTCAATATGGTTGTTGAATATATATACAAATCACATTAATACACGTCGATAAGCACAAAGGAAATCACTTTCCTTTATTGAATGAAATGGAATATATGGAATCTTTAGACCTGTTAAAAATAATTTTATATGGTTTAGAAATATTTTGTAAACATTTGAAAGTCTTTTGGAAAAGTAAAAATGAATATGGAAAATTTAGTCAAAAACCGGTACGTCGCGTGTCGGCAGTTTGCGATTTCACGCCGTAAGAGTTAAATCCATTTGTAGGATGGATTCAGAGTTAGAATTCCTTGTAATAAGAATTTTCCAAATCTGTATAATCATAGTTTTCAAACAAAAGAAAAGGATTTAGATTTCGTTTAGTAGATTTTAAAATATGAGCAAACCAGGTTTTAAATAAGACTGTGTTTTGGCAGTTCGGAGGTCAAAGTAGCAAATGTTTTAAAATGGACCTAATTATTAAAAATATAAACTAGTCCTATAAGTCTTTTAAGATGTTATAAAGTGATTTGTTTATAAAAATGGATTTGGAAATAATCGAAAAATTATTTTAATCAAATAAGCTTTTAAAACACTATTTGCAACACTTTTTAATAACTTTTGCAAACAATGATTTAAGTTAATTATGCTTTCCCGAATCTTTTGTGAATCTTTTCAAATGAATAATTAAGTATTTTTGAAAGTGATTTGAAAAATTATTCTAATGGAGTTTAAATTAAATTGGTTAAAGTAAAATTGTTTTAAAGCAAAATTTGGAATAGTGTTATGTAAATAAAAATCATCTCTAAAAGATAATAAAAGGATTTAGAGTCGATACAATAAATTGACCACCTTATGGGTGACAAAGAAGTAGTTTCTATACTAAAGTTTGAAAAACCAGTTGCCCGCCTACCCTTGCTACCCATACTGGCCCAACGGAGGGGATAATAAATTTGAGTTACTCGCATCAAATTTCCCAAAGGATAAAAGATATAATTTTCCAAATTCAAACAACTTGGATTGTATACAAATGATCTTCTTATAATCGGTATTAAATTTTGAAGAGGGAACCCGTACTATCCATGTGAAGTTACAAGGTGATTGCAACGTTATTCGACGGATAGTAAAGGTTGAATATGGAAATTAAGTTGATTAGAATTTGTATAATTTCTTTCGACCCTTTTTAACTCAATAACATTTTCCAATAAGACTTATAAAAATGATTTGGTATTAATTTAATTCCCATATGTAAAATTTATTTGTTGGGCTTACAATAAACGATGTCTTAAATAACATTGTTTTTGACCCGATTTGCAAGTTATGATTTGAAAATCTTTGTTAACATTGAAATGAAATGATTGGAAAATATTTTCCTAAGCGAAAAATGAAATGATTTAGAATTATTTCAAGATTCAAAAAGGTTTTAAGTAATCAAAGGATTTGATAAGAGAGGTTTCATGATTCTGTATATATCGAAAAGAAATGTTTTAATGATAAATATCTCTAGAAGATATTTTGATAAAAAATTAATCAAGCAAAGAATAATTCTCTATTTTGCTTAACATCCTTTTATCAATGATTGGTTTGGAGGAACAGGAATGACCATAGATCGGGGTCATGACTCATCATCAGCTGATCATGATAGCGAGGGTCAAATTCAGGATTTGAACTTCGATCATCAAATAATCTTTCCGATTTTGTTTCCAGAAATAAATTGGCCATGCCACTTACACATGTAAGGGAATCAAAGCAATTCCCAGGCATGCTTTGAGATGGTAATAGACCGCTCTGCCCAGAGAGGTAGCACTTAGCTTTTATTTTCATTGGACATTTGGAATTTGGATTTTATGAAACAAATCCCTAACCGGAGAGTTAAGGGATGGATACTGGAAGTTAGTTGGAAATTGATCACTTTATGACCCTGTCCGGAGAGATAAGGACTGGAGTGCAAGAAGTGAGTTGCTTCGTCGGAGTGCGATAGGATCAACTCACTTGGCGTTGTTCCCTATTCCCCAGAAAATGATTATATCGAGGTTCGACAAGATTCCAAAGTGGCTGTAATAGATCTAGAACTTAGGTCATGGCATCGCTTAATGTTCAGGAATACTAAACTGGAGTGTAGGGAATGACTCCGCTTCGTTGGAGAGCGACAGGATCAGCTCACTCGACGTTGTTTCCCCTTCACCAGAGAGTGATAGGATGGGATCCAACAAGAGTCCAAAGAGGCTATAATCGATCTATGAGGACCAAGACATCACTATATGCCCCCACTAGGGCCGAAGTGCAAGGAAAAGGTTGCTTCGTCGGAGCCCGACAAGATCTGTCTATTTAATTGTTAAGTTTGGATCGAGCTTAGCAAGGGTCCAGAGAATGCCATCAATGATCCGAAGAGATCATTGGATTTAGTCACTAACTTCTGAGATGTGAAATGGATATTGATTCATCTTTGAATGGCTAAGGATTAGACATGGACCTGGAGGGGTCCTACATTCAGTTAAGGACCCGGAGCGGTCTCGGATTTAGATATTGACCCGGAGAGGTCATGGATTTGGTTATTGGTTACTGGATATGGATGGATTAGAAATTGGTTGTTGGGTTCGGAAGGAATTGCTTGGTAATGGATTGGATTATGGATTGGATAATATGGCTACCAGTGGAGTATGGATTTTGGATATCAAATTTAAAGCTATTCAAAACATGCCTTCCATTCCCAAAGCATGTGTCCGGGGTTAAATGTTATCCCGCTTTGGCTAAAAAGGATGGATATTAGGATCGAGGATTAATTGGAAACAAGGCCATGATTGATACTGTAAGAATTAGACCAGGCTCCAATCAAGGTGGGATCGATCGAGAATGATAAATAAGGCTCGATGAGGCTACACTTCGAATTTTAGGTCAATCATAGTTTGTACGCTAAAGATATGGATAAATAAAGAATTGTACGGATCGATTAGAATCGGTACTCGAATCGATGAGGATAGATGGATAACTCAAAACCTACAAGTCCACTTCACCTGGAGCTTTTAGGATATCATTACTTTGGAATGTGGAGCCCATAGGAAAAATCATAGGTCGAAACTTGGAAGTTGGATTTTCAGGCTGGATCGATGGATTTCATATCGATACATTCATATCGATGTAATTCATATCGATTGAACGACAGTGCACAATACAACTCACTACTTTGGGATGGATATACGTATGGATAACGCAATTTGCACCTTTTTTCGGATTGACGATGGTTCATTTCGATACAATTCATATTGATCGAAGGCGGCATCAGATCGATACGAAGAACACATACTTCACAAGAGCACATCAGATCGATACGAACAGTAACGACATTGGATGGATTCGAAGGCATATTTCGTATCGATCATTCATATAGATCGATAAGGAAAGAGTGGTCAAGGAATGGAGCACAAAACATGGATCACAGTGCAAGACTCGGATCGATGCGAAAGCTATGGATATGGGATGTGATGGATACGAGGAGAATGATACGAAATCACCAGCCTACACCTGCAAACTCGATCTTGAATCGATCATATCTCACAATCTACAACTCCAACTGCTATGAGATTTTCATAGCAATTTGCACAACACATGGGGAACATCCATGATCGATTGTAGCTTAATTGGAGCATTTTATGATCGATACGAACTCACTATGGATCGTTCAAGGATCGATCCCAAATGACTCCAGATCGATCATATGGGCCCATCGGACTTGAGAAGGAGTATTCCAAGATTCGAGGCGGATATTTCGAGCTCCACACCTATAAATAGCAACCCCATTACAACTAAAAGGTACTTCTCTGGCTTGGCTCCTCTTTGTCTTCTTCTCTTTTGGCTAGACTCTGCCATTTTGGCTAGTGATATTCAAAGGATTGTAACTATAATCACAATATAAAAGGAAAAAAAGGATCAATTCAAAGAGGACGTAGGCCAAAGATAGCCGAACCACTATAATTCTATTGTGTTCTTTACTTGCTTTCACTTTTCATTTACTATTTCTTCATTTTTCTCTCTACATTTTCTGGATCTGTGACCTATGACTTGGTATTGAGGATTTATGTGTGAACACTGATGCTTTCACTACTTTTGGGGTTTGTGACCATTTTTGGCTCAAACACTTAACATGTTTATTTAAAAAATAGTTTTTCAAATAATGTCATTAAAAATAATATTATCGGATTTTGCATAGCAAATGGTTTGGTTATCATAAGGTAAAAATCCATTTCGTGTTTATGTGTGGCGTGGACTTATGAGATACATTTGTTTTCAAAATGCATATTTTGAGTTTCTCACACTAGTCCCATGACTTACTTGAAGTTTATTTCCCTTTTCCCTTAAACTTTAGGTGCCCTAATTTTCTCGGGCAGCCCAGTAGTCAGGTCTAGTTCGAAGAAATCTGGATGGAGCTAGAAGCATGGAGTTAGAAGATTCTTCTGAAGATTGTTATGTATTTCCACCACACGTTTATATCATTGTATTCCATATTTATAAGGACAGATATTTATAACTATTATGTTTAACTCTGATAAATTTATTTAAAATTTTCGCTTCATAGATTATATGTTGAAATAGTATATGTTATTCCATTCATGTGAGGTTTTGTTTAGTCCTTATTTTCTTTCTTACCCTTAACATAGGGTTTTCGGCACTTAGATGCTTGGCATGCAATACGGTGTATGTATTAGTGCCGATTTTCGAGGGTCGACAATCCTAACTGTCAAACTTGGCATCAGAGCTTAAGTTAAGTGAACATCTTGGTTTTGGTGGGGGTAAAGTTTCATCAGAGATAAGCTTAGTAGTAACCTAGGAGGAGCAACTCATTAGAGATAGGGTTAATAACACCATAGAATTAGTTTAAGAGTATTATATATGAGCGCATATTTGTTAATCATATTTACAAATGATTTTGATTTTGATAATTTGTAAAAGAAATAATTTTACCTAGGATCATATTTTGAATATAAATAATATATTTTCAAATAGTATAATTATTTGATTAAGGAAATGATAATACTCAGTTATTGTCGTTGATTGATTGGTTTTTTAATTAAAGGTTTAATACGAACACCTCGTGAATTTAGTTTCACAATTTAACTATGGAGTATTCAATAAATAGTAATGTTCATTTAAGATTAAAGGAATTTATTTAAGATAAATAAATCTTATTAATATGTTCTATATAAGTGGTTTCATGAACTAGATTTACAAAACATGATTTATAAAGGAATTTTTGAGAATTTAAATTCCGGTATTTTTTGAAAGGAATTTCGAATGATTTTTGGAAAAGGAATAATAATATTATTTCTAAAATGGGATTTAAAAAAACACTCTTATGATTAATTGATTCGAGTGGCTCGAAAGAAACTAAAAAATGGGAAGAAGATGTGTTTGGATGGTAAACGCTTCTCTTAAGTATCCCTCTTTTTGTTAAGGAAAATATATATTACTATTGGTGATACCCAGTTCCTTAGTATCCTTTTGGAGTTACTCAATCTGTATAATTTTTTAAAGTTAAACAGGATAGTGTGAATCATTAATTGATAAATTAATTGATGGCTGTCAATTTTTATCAAAGTATATTATCTTAATTGATAAGCATGGGTATGCTTTGATCTTTAAAATAAATGAATAAAATTATTAATGAATGGTATTGGATTTGTAGTAAATGATGTTTTAGCAACATTTTTTTTCAAACCCTTGAATGACATTTTGCAAGAAATCTTTTAGGTATATTTTTAGATCTTTAATAATGGGATTTTAAAGATAATAACAAGTATTAGAATCAGTTATCCTGCCTTTTGAAGAAGTTGTGGTATCATCGATTTGACCAGGGATGAACGGTTGATAGCTTGAAGGGCCAGCTTCATATGGTACTATAGATGATAGTCAAATAGGTTCGAAATGAAACCATATTGAAGTATGGCAAACATTAAGTCGCTAGCATGACCCCTGAAGTTATATTTCAAGTTTGGAATCGACTGAAGTCATATACACAAGCTATAGATTAAACAATGACTCACTTAGATCGACCAGAGGACGACCGAGGAAGGTAGCTCGAATCATTGAAGAATAGTTAATATTTTGGCAACCACGAGGTCAATCCACGTAAGACTTCAGTGACATCAACGAAGTATGAAGCAAAGTGTATCACGACGATTGCGAGTCCCAAAATGAAGTTAAAAGGAAGGCTGGTCGATATGGGCCGATCATTCCTGATGGCTATAACCTAACGATTGGTGTGTTTGGTACATATCTGTCTTTAGGTCAAAACATTTGATAGATTACGATCTGCAACCCAATATAATCCCATATTCTGGAAGCAAGGTCAGAAATCCCACAAGATCCTCCAATAACGATCATAAGTTGCTTAGGGCAAGAAAAAACGATCGGTCGTAGATGTGCCGATTATTGTGGATTGTGGAATGAGACTGATATGGCAGGCTCTAGTGGGCCTGGGGAACCATCCTGTAAAGTTTCAGCCTGATCCATGCATGTCTTCCACTATAAAAAAGCAGCCATAGCTTGAGGAAGGGGGATTGGGGATCCTCTCCTTCTTCCTCCTCCGAAAGCTCTACCATGACTATTTTTCTTAAAAACTTGTATCAATGGATTTTATCTAATCGAACAGCTCATGAAATTGCAATCGAGTGAAATATTAATATAATGTGAAGTGGATGTAGGCCAAGGTTGCCGAGCCACTATAAAATCTTCGTGTTTGTTTACTTTTATGCTCTGTTCTTTAGATTCCATTAATTTTTTGATATCCATGAAATTCTACGGATATTAATGCCCATTTTTGGTGTCAACATTTTGGTGCTTTCATTAAGATTTGATTTCCCAGTCAGATTGGATCTCATTCTCTACTGGTTAATTCCCATGTTCGCGAAATAGATCCAACTTTTGATAGATAAGTTTTTTATTCTATTTAGATTTGGGAAAAGTCTAGATCAAACTTACTTTACATGGCCATGGAATCATATCTACTATTTTTGCCGAAAGAGGAAATGGTGAGATCAATAACCAAGTAGTCATGTGGCTTATGAGTATCCTAGCATTCTCAAGATGTAAGGCAAAGAGACGATCGACATTAGGCCACATACCCCCGTCAACTGATTCCATACGTTCATTCCATGTACGATCGTTCTTGATAAGTCCTCCACCCAATCATTTCCAATCCCATCCTTATAGTTTTTCCATGGATCCCTATCCGACACCACCATATATGATCATTCTTTACAATGGACAACGTTGATCGCTTCAACCACGTGAATGTAGCCAGTCACGTTCTTACGCAATCGTTTATATCCGACCGTTCCTATGCCTTTGTTCTTTGAACGATCTTCTAGCTTCGCCTTTACGAAACGATCGATTTGACTCAAGTATGACCGAATGTATCTCATCTTTACCTTTGCTTGATGAGGACAATCCATTGTCTTTATACGATCGTTTTTGCATTATCGTTCCAAATAGATTACTAGCGACTGATCATGTGTGAAGGCTTCACTATGATCGTTTTAAATACGATCATTCAACTCTCGTCTTTTGGGCTAATCATTCCCTATTAGCCTCTCTACCTACCTTCAATAGAACTTTGGTTGCTCTTATACGATTGATCCTAGTACGATCGTTCCAAGGTCATTTGTTTTGACCAATCATTTTTATCTTCATGCTTCTCTATGAGACTTTCATCTATGGCTTTGTGCTTGGAGGTCGATCTAGAAATATTGAGAATTTCCTCCATCTCTCTGATTCAATTAATTTTGCACCTTCCAAGAAAAGATGCTTTGAGTTGTAAAATGCCAAAGGAGATGTGTTCCATCCTCGTAGGGAGCAAGCATGAAGGAGTTGCATGAAAATTTTAATAAGTACAAGGAGGATTTTATAACATTGGGCTGTGACCCGAAGCAGGGCTAGGGTAGGATGGTATTTTTCTCATAGCAAACCCCTAAGAGACTCGGAGCACCTACTCTTAAGCCTTGTGGATTTTAGGCTCTAATTAATCCAGCATACAACCCAAAGCAACCCAAAGTGAAAGCTGAAGCAACCATTCGATTTTCCCAAGTCCGACCCCAAGTGATGGGGCACTAACCATCGATCCTGGACCACTTAGCCTTATGCAAGTCCTGGACATGAAGATGTTATTGGTGAGTGAAACGAGTGGTTATAGCCAAGGAACATATTGGCTTGATGATGGTAGAAACATCATAACCTTATTAATGAAGAGCCCTGATTGTCAACCAGACCAACGACGGTCAATACCCCGTTAAAGAAGACAATGGTAAAGCAGAATGGTAAGCGCATGGTGATGTTTTGCTTATTGATGAGACTTATGTTGATCTCTTTTTAATTAATTTATTATAATTTCCATTTCAATTATGGCATGAGTTATGATCAACTTGAATTAATCGACGTGCATACGATGTATGTATCTGAATGCCTAGGGCTACGCTCTGACTAATCTCCACAGACCATAATGGAATCTGTGGAAACTTCTATATAAATGAGTAAGGTTCGACCGTTCATCCATCCCCATGCGCCCCTAAATTGGGACATCGAAGTATGGAATTGAGAAGACTGGACAAGGTCGCAATCCCACTGAACGTGGAAGCGACCGACCGTTCATTTGACAACCCCCACTATTAGACTTGAAGTAGCATATGTTGACAACGTGCTTGTTAACCATAAATTTCAATGGATGGGCATGAATGCAACTTGGAATGGATGTGACCCAATTTGTCTCCTCGATAATCCATTATCTTCATTTGCTAGAAATAAATACGAAGCTAATTGGGCAAGACTTAATCATCTGACCCCCAGCATGGATATGATCCAATCATTCGTCACCTACCTTCCTCAACTTAAATAGGAAGAGCCACAACTACCAAATGGACAATAATCGACCATTAGATTGCCAAGTTTTTTCCTGAATGCTGGAGGCAGAATCTCATTCCATGAGCAAACATGGTTCGATCATTCATTCGACAACTGTCGCCTTGACATGGTAAATGAAGTACAAATTAAACGGGTGGAAATACGATTGCTCGTAATAGAAATCTCTAAATCCCCCAAGTGCAGATTAGAGTACTCTGAGTTCCCAGAACATGGACTAAAGTATAAATGATTCGTAGAAATCTCTAAATCCTCAAAGGGTTAGAGTATAAATGATTCGCAGATATCTCTAAATCCTCGGAGTGAGGAATAGAGTACACTGAGTTCCTGAAGCGCGGACTACAGTAATAAATGATTCGCTGAAATCTCTAAATCCTTAGAGTGTGGATTAGAGTACATTGAGTCTCCAGAGCGCGGACTATAGTATAAACGATTCGTGGAAATCTCTAAATCCTCGGAGTGCGGATCAGATTACTCTAAGTCCCTGGAGCGTGGATGAGAGTATAAACGATTCAAAAAAAAATCTAAATCCCCGAAGTGCAGATTAGAGTATTCTGAGTCCTTGAGCATGGACTAGGGTGTAAATGTTTCCAAGAAATAACTAAATCCCTAAAATGCAGAATAGAGTACTCTGTGTCCTTGGAGCACAGACTATGGTATAAACGATTCACAGCAATCTCTAAATCCCTTGAGTGCGGATTAGATTACTCTGAGTCCCTGGACCATGGACTAGAGTATAAACGATTCACAGAAATCTCTAAATCCCCAGAGTACAGACTAGTGTACTCTGAGTCCGTGGAGCATTGACTAGAGTATAAACGATTCACAAAAATCGCTAAATCCCTAAAGTGCGGGTTAGAGTACTCTGAGTTCCCGTAGTACGGACTAGAGTATAAACGATTCACAAAAATCTCTGAATCCCCAGAGTGCAGATGAGAGTACTCTGAGTCCCCGGAGCACGGACTAGAGTATAAATGAGTTATAAAAATCTCTAAATCCCCAAAGTTCGGATTAGAGTACTTTGAGTCCCCGAAGCATGGATTAGAGTATAAATGATTCACAAAAATCTCTAAATCTCAAGAGTGTGGATTAGAGTACTCCGAGTCCCTGGAGCACAGACTAGAGTAAGAAATCTCTAAATCCCTAGAGTATGGATAAGAGTACACCGAGTCCTAAGAGCGCAAACTAGAATATAAATGATTCATAAAAATCTCTAAATCCCTAGAGGGCGGATTTGAGTAATCTAAGTCCCCTGAGCATGGATTAATGTACAAATGATTCACAAAAACTCAATGTCCCCGGAGCATGGACCGAAGTATGAACACAAAGTGAGAGCGAGTCGACCGTTCATAGAATGACTCTGAGTTCCCAAATTGTGGACTGGAATGCAAATTCCATGAACTGATGAGCGGGTATCAACCGTTCCCTATTCCAGTAATTCCGACCTAGAATCGGTGGAGGAAATGCAAACCGTTAAAGGCTAGATTATGCATGACTTAGTTTATTATCTATTAACTCGATCCCACAATACGATGGGACAAAGTGTAAAAGTTGAAGTAAGCATAACATGTTCTCTTATTTATTGAAGTATGCACTAGACTTGAGGGCACGAGGAAAACACGATGTATGTAAATTGATCATTCATCGATCGGCTTTAAGTTTCTTAGGGGTTATGTTGGAATATTAACACCACTGGGATAAGACTCGGCCGTCCACCTCGGCTAGCCCCCTCTTCGATCCCTTACCACCTCAGCCTTTTTTGGAAGGAGTTTCCCCGGTCATGTGGACCGAGGCGGTATCAACTTTGCAAGTTGGAGGGATGAGGGCATCTTCGACAATACAAGTGTGAAGAACGTTTTCCCGAGGAGTCGCACCTTCGGGAGGAATCATCTAAAGAGGGGAAGGCATTGCCTCTTCTAAGACTTGGTCGACTAGCTCTTCCTTCACCTTCCTTTACTCGAGCTCCTCTCGCTCAATCCTTTCTTTCATATAGGGCCCGCCAATGGGATGAGAGGACCCCAAGATTACCATTTCTGTGTCAAATGGGATTTCATGATATGGGTTTCATCCCTCCTTAAATAATGCTTCCACGAGCCGATCATCGAAAAGTAAGGCCCCTTTGCAGACACTCTAAGTAGCGGCCAAAGTTGTAACCGTATCATATTCAATCGCGATCATTTGAGACTCCGATTGAGGTCCATCAGGAGGGAGAGAAGCAATGTTCGACGAGTCTAAGGCTGAAAAAGAGAAAGGAAAAAGATTAGAAAGACTTATTAATAACATCAAAACTTTACAAGGTAAAGGGAAAATCGACGAGATACCTTCTGCAGCGTGGATTTCGAGCTGGATTGAAGCGTCCTCGGAACCACACTCAAGGATCGAAGATAGTCGTTGTTTATCCTGAACGTACCCAGGGATAGTCGAGGAGCTAGTTGTGGTTCGATCATGATTTGAGGCACTGGGGGCAGCTCAGTTGCAATATCAAAATGTGCCGACGCAGATCCTTCATCTGTTTCATGTGAATGAGCCGTCATGAACTCTTTCTAGAGAGAAGACTGAACTTCGTGTAGAATTTTGGGTTCATTGCCCATCAATTTCGCTCTCAAGTTTGGTTACGTCAACATTTTTAGTGCCATGAAGTCTTTTCTCCTCTGACATAAGTAATTCCCAGACACGATGGAGTTGGTAGGGTAGTCTTCGCCAAGCCATGTTAAATTCCTAAGTTTGAGTACATTAGCATTGTAGAGGATGAGAAGTGGATCGAGCTCATTCATCACATCCTCTCTTACCCTATTCGTGATTATTTATGTCTCACATCAAATGAGCGTATCAACGTTCTTAGCTTTTTGGATGGCCTTAACTCTCTCAAGACAGCATGAACCAGCACTTCACAAGAATCTTGAGCGATCCTTTGAGCTTCATAATTTTCTTTTATCTCATTATCAAGCTTGGCCTTGAGGTCGGCCACTTCCTTTAAGGCTGCAGATTCTTTGTCTCGAGCTTTATTTCGCTCAAGCGTTATCTCTTGGTTACGGTAGTCCATCACTTGAACCATATCGAGATGTCCAGCTTTCATCTCCTCCGTAGATTTTGAACCAGTGTCGGATTTCTCATCAACTATGGTTAAGGCGGTTATAGAGGCCTTCTATTCGTTTGTCAGAGCTTCAATGATCCTTTTATCTTGGGCCTCCTATCGCTTTAGTTTCTTTATTTCTACAGCGCATTCGGAGGAAACCTTTGATATTTTTCCCCAGCTTTCATCCATTCCCAATATTGCATATGGATGTCGGTGAAGCAGCTAATAGTTATTTTTTGAAAATCATCTGAAACCTTCTTCAAATTGGGGCGAAATTAGAACCCATCAAAGCATAAGTTCCGAAATTCTTTTCGAAGCTCTGCCATGCGAACATTCAGGTCAACTAAGGGATATTTAGAAATAATTTCTACCCCTACACCTTCCTTGCTAGGCCTATGCACTGCAGCATGTTCACCATGACGGCGATGATCGATCGACCGTTGAGACTGAGATGAGACTAAGTACTTTGGAGGCATGGGAACTGTCAGAGGGGTACAAGGAGGATTGGTAGGCAAGTCTCGGTGCTCTATTGATCTTTCGATACCTTTATGAGGAGGAGATCTCGATCTTGATCTGTGAATGACTTGAATGGGTCAATCCTTGTCCTCCCTTTCTTGGTAACCGTGACCATAGGGGGGGCGATGGCTAATGTCATAATAGTCGCGACAAGAGCTACACCATGACCTAGAAGATTGATGTTGTACGTCCTGTAGGGAATCAAGCATACTCCTTTTCCTCACCATCTTTCCTATAGAGTGAAATGGAAAATGATCAAATTTGAGTATTAGAAAGTACAAATTAAGCATAGTGCAGTGTTATACATGTGAATGTGTGTGAGTGTCCTAGTGCATCCCTCCAACAGATCAGGTGGAGGAGCCTAGCTCATCGATGTAACCCCCCTCCGAAAGTGGGGATTTCTGAGCCAGTTCTAGTGGGATGCTTTAATCCTCCATTGCTCACGTCGGTGAGTTGATAAGGGTCGACATTGGGTGGAATCGATAGATCGAGCAAAGGATGTAGTGGTAGGCTTGGCTTAGTTGGGTCGGAAAGATGACTTCTTGAAGTCTTGTGTGTAGTCACTTTTCCCTTTCCTTTAGTCACGATCGGGGGTTGACGAACTTGTGTAGGTCCGATGCCAACCTCGAGATTAGGCCTATCATCACGATGACCAGGTACATCTACACTATGCCATCTAGCATTGATATCGATGGACTCATGGGTGCTCCTGCATGGGGGAACCACAGGACAGGATTGAACATTTTTGACTGGTTGCGACCTACATTCTGGTACTAGCTTGCGGGGCAGTTTTGGTTAGCCTTATGTTAAGGCCCTCTACCATCAAGACAAAAGTGATAAGACATTCATCACTGAGAAAAAGTTCAATATTTCTATCTTCGGCTGGAGCATTCTTCAAAATAGACACTACTTTTCATTAACGTCGCCACTAGGTCGAGTAACGACACCTGAAAATGAATAACATTATTAGAATGCATCCTGGATATGTTTTTCTTGTATATTTATGAAATTGGTGAGGAACACTTACGTCTCTCTAGCCACATTCGAGCGAAGCCAGGCGAACAATGAACAAAGAACCACTCGCTCTTAAAAGCACTTAATTTGTTCCAAGTACCTATCAGAATCTGGCATTTCTTCGTCGATTGAAGAAAGGTGAATGATATACTCCCTGTCCACCATTTAAAAGCGAAGAGAAATCAAATATCTTCGATAGTGGGCAGAGTGTGCAGAAGCTCCATGAATATCACGTATGTACCGTTGAGAAGTGCATAACCATTTGGATGGAGCTGTGCAAGCGCAATCTGTAGATAATGTAAAATCTCCGCAGGATGCATCCCTCCCAGCACATAAATTTATTGTGGGGCGTGTACCCTTCGGGAGGTCTGTGAGCCCTATTTCCTTATGATGGCGTGAGTACGTCGTCAAAAGAGATACCATGCCTTGCATAAATCCTTTAGAGAGCATTTTCTTTAATCTTTGAAGCTACTAAATCAGGAGGATTATCAAGAATGATTGCATCCTCCAAAGTGTTAGGCCACGGTTCGACAACTCTCTGCTAAAAGATGGGAACAATCTTGGAAAGTTCAATCTAAGAGCTTGAGCTTTCAATTTGCCCTGGACTATGACTGAGTAGTAGGCTGTCGGTCTTAGTTGCTGAACTGGACTCTACATCCATGTTAGTCCTACAAGAGGAAGATCCAGCTGGCATGACTGTAGAGTATTCGGAACACTTAGATTCCCCTTACTATCAAACTCAATAAAAGCCATAGTTAGAGAAAAATGACTCGTACCCCCCAATGCATTCTAAGTGTGAGTGTTGTGTGATAAAAGTGCTAATTGAAGTGTTATTGGATAAAACGAAGAAAATAAAAGGCAATAAGGCATAGAAATTTATTCAAAATACAGTCATTGTTAATGGAAATCAAGCTATTATCAGAGTTACGCATAGATATTAACATGGTAGTTAAATCATTTATTGCACTTCTTCTAAGGGGACCTGCTATTAATTGTGAAGGTTATGTCATATAATTGTCATGTTTATGTTCAAACATGTACAAGGAGTCAGAATTAGTCATTTGGCTCAAGTTCATGTTCAAGTTGTAGGTCATATTCTTATGAGCGAGTAAAAGCACTAAGTATATGCCGAAGCACTAAGTGTAAATGGTTTATAGTGATGTTGCAAATTACGATCGTTGAAATATGTTAAGGGTCGGGCGTTCTGATAGCTAGTGCATGCCGAATGATAAGTGGAGTATCTTTGGCCGAGCGTTTCAATTATGTCGATCGTCTCCTAAGGAAGTGTCCATCGATCATCCAACAACGAATCTCCACCGATCGTTCACGAACGATCGTGGGAATCGTTCATACCCATCACTCAAGACCCTTCATCTCCTCATCATCATTTCCCTCCAGGACGATCGGCCCGGTAGCGGTGAGTTGCTAGCTTATTCCAGTAGAATCACTTCACATCAATGGAAAACAATTACAAAAGAAGGAAAAAGAGAAACTAGCTCATGCCAACCGTCCTAGAATCGAAATCGATTAGAGAGTTATGCAACAAACTCGGGTAATGGTTTACCTATGATCATGTGAAAAATGAAGGAGTCAAGGTCGATATGAAGTATGGATTGGGAGGAGAAGATGGATAATCTTATGAGGACCGACAATTGAAAGGCTAAGAGTATTTGTCTTGTTTCAGAACTTGGAGGCAAAAGTGAAAAATGAGCAAAATGTGAAAGTGTCAAGCTTTATATAGGGGATACCACTATATGATCGTTTTGACCATTAAAAGTCTAGCTGATCGTTTCCTGTTCGAAGCATGGGGCCGATCGTATGACACCAGAAAGCTACTCCAATCCATCTCTAGATAATATGACTTCCGACCCATTCCACATTTAATCTGCCAAGCACGTAGATCTTTCCATATGCCAACCGATTTTGTCTCTAACCTTAAGATGATTACTTCGTGTCCTAACCTATAACTTAGATAAACATAGTGATAGATGGAAATGTGATGAGTAAGTGAAAATATGGTAGATGAGAAGAATAGCAAATGTTCGTAGAAATTTGATTACATACGTGAATAGTTAGGATATCGTCGAAGTTGGTACGACTTGTGAACATAAGCACGACATGGAGCTGCACTAGCAACATGAACACATGCATGAAAGTGCGTGCAAATAGGGTTAAAGTTTAGTTTTCTGTAATCAATAAAAGATTTCCAACCAACCAGGAGCTATCGGGTTTGGAGGCAAGATCAGGTGAATGAGGGCTTGTAGACTCCCACAACCACATTTAAATATGCAAGCGGAATACGACTCCAGATTTACATTATCGACAGACGGTAGAGAAATAGTAATTGATCAGGAAGCTGAATGGATTTATTTACAGCAATTCAAGACTTTTCAAATTCAAAGCATGTTATGTTAATCACGAGATGTACTTTGGAAGGCAAATGTTATCCAGCCTTTTGGCGAAGTTGTGATATCATCAATTTGACCAGGGATGAATAGTCGATGGCTTGAAGGGCCAGCTGGATATAGTGATATAGATGATAGTCGAATAGATTCGAACTAAATCCAAATTGATGTATGGCAAACATGAAGTCGCTAGCATGACCCATGGAGTTATATTTCAAGTTTAGAATTGAATGAAGTCATATACACAAGATATAGGTTAAACAATGACTCGTTTGGATTGACCAAAGCACGATTGAGGATGGTAGTCAAAATCATTGAAGAATAGTTAATATATAGGAAACCATGAGGCCAATCCATGTAAGACTTCAATGACATCAACGAAGTAGCAAGCAAAGTGTATCATGACGATCGTGCATCCCAAAATGAAGTTAAGAAGAAGGCAGATCGATATATGCCGATGGTTCCTGATGACTACAACCTAACAATCGGTGTGTTTGGTATATACTCCACCTTCACGTTAAAACAGCTGATAGATTATGATCACAACCCAATATAATCCTATGTTCTGGAAGAAAGGCCAGGAAGCCCACAAGATCCTCCAATAATGATCGTAAGTTTCTAAGAACAAGAAAAAATGATTGTAGTTGTGCCGATCATTGTGGATTTTGAAATAAGCATGGTTGATCGATATGTTGGGCTCTACTAGGCCTGGGGAACCTTCTTGCAAAGTTTCGGCCCGATTCATGCATGTCTTCTATTATAAATAATGCAGTCAAAGCTTGAGGAAGAGGGGTTCGGGATCCTCTCCTTCTTCCTCCTCCAGAAGCTCTGCCATGGCTATTTTTCTTAAAAACTTGTACCAATGGATTTTAGCTAATGCAACAGCTCTTATAATTGTAATCGAGTGAAATATTAATAAAATGTGAAGTGGATGTAGGCCAAGATTCCCGAACCACTATAAAATCTTCGTGTATGATTACTTTCATGCTTTGTTCTTTAGATTCCATTAATTTTTCTATATCCATGAAATTCTACGGGTGTTGATGCCCATTTTTGATTTCAACGGAATCTTTTATAAAAACAGAAAATGTTATATGTTTAATTTATAAAGGAGTTTAGTGTAACAATGTTTTAGTAATAATTGTTTCAATCTCTTTGATTATATTTTAAACTAAGTAAAACTTGTTAAGTAAATTATGAATATACTTTAAACATTTGAATAAGTATATGAACACTTTTAAGTATTAAAACTAGTATAAGCGAATAATTAATAAAAGAAGTATTAATTAACAAAATAAGTCTTGATTAAAAAAAAGAAGTTTTATTAAATACAAAGGTGTTACATTTAATGGGTTGAAAGGAGCAAATATAATATAAGAGGTATACTATAACAAAAGGTGCGTTATCTTTACCTTGAATAATTTCTTAGAAATGTTAGCAAATAGTTAAATATAAAGAAGTATCTTTGTAAAATCGTTTGAATAAAGAATGAAAGGTTTATGAAATGTTTTCATTAAAATACTTGAAATATTATTAAATTCATATAAAGTATGTGGATTACTTCGTCGCATAATTTGATCTTAGATTCGAGCATAGAGCTCTAAGTTGTTTACATCGGTCCAAAAAATAATTTATCACTCGATTCTTGGCATTGAACATTAATGAGGGTTTGTGGTTGGGTGCATGAGTTTTCTATCACAGTTGAGAGCTATGCAAGGAAAAACAAAAGTTTTGATAAGAAAGGCTGGCAAGAGTCCACAATAGAGGATCAGGGAATCAATACTAGTTTAGATGTAAAATCCTGGATTCGAATAAAAGATCGAATCAAACGTTGTGGAAGATCTATGTATATCATATAGAATTAAGTTTATAGCAAATATTTTGGGCAAAATCATTGGGTTTTGTATTTGGTAATTCCGAGGATGAAATTCTTTAAAGGCGGAAGTATGTAACGACCCAAATTTTGACCACTGTAATTAAAGACATTGAATGATTTTAAATAATCAAATATTGATTTTTTTTCATAAATAATCAAATTTTAAGTGATAATTAATAATAATGACCTTATTTTATAAAAATGTTTTGGAAAATATTTCCTTGGGAAAAATACCGATAAAATGGTCAAAAGTTGTTTCATAATAAACAACTCTATAATCATAAAATGCCATACACGAAGCTAGATACATACACTTATTTTTATAATTGAACAAGAACATGAAATAATATTAATTATTTTATTTTTGAAATAAAATGTGTTTTGACATCACCAGTGATGCCTTTTATTTAATAATTGATTTATTAAATTTAATAATTGATTTATTAAATTTTAATTACTTATAAAGTAATAATGAATGATTTATAATGGTTTTATAAAGTTATAAAAGTAATTTGAAATTACAAGGAAAATCGATATCGGTTTATCGGTATATAACACTTTTTGTAAATATTTGTTAATATTATTTATATGGCTTTATGAAAAATAAGCTCATTTTAAATAATTAATAATGATGAAAAATTGTTTTTCAAATTCTCTTTACAAATATATATTTATATAAATTAATAACTGAAATTGTGACCGAGAATCGTTTTCTCGATTTTCATATGTTTAACGAACGAAAGTTGTCCAAAGTCATCAAACATTGTTAATTCTCTTGCGCACATACATGAACATGTATAACATGTCACATGCACACATGACACTTATACACATATAAATAAATATACATATATATAGGAAATCTAAGATATTTTAGAAGCATAACCTGCAACAACCTGCAAACCCATATCCCTTGAGTTGACACTATTCTCCAACAATCAACTCAGGATGAACGGAAATGCGAACCATTTGGGTTAAGGAAGAAGAGGTAGAAGAAGATAAAATAAAACAACATTAGAATCTAACCATCGCAGCAGAATAAAATATAATAGATAATAACAGATCTTTACACAAAAGAAAGCTATATCTGTTTTATTCATACATCATCAGAATACATCATCAGAGTTCAACAACATCAATAACATACAATTGGACAGTCATATAAACTTATCCTTAAAACTGAATACATAGCAGAATAATAATCAAGTACGGAAGTACGTATCGCCATCCAGCTCGTCTCCTGAGCTCCACGGCGTCATATCCTGTATTCCACAATACTCGGTCTGACCCGGGCATTATAGTTAAATAACACCCGAGTCAGTCTGGAAAACCAGGGTGAGAAAATCACACCCAAATTGATTATTAAAGTTTCAAAATTCCTTTAAAAACAAAAGCATCTCGTAAGACCACACCACAAATAGACATGTCGGGTTTTTACCTTACGATAGCTAAAACATTTATTATAAAATCCTTTGATATTATAATAGGTTCTATTTACATATACTTATTAAAATAGCCGAGATTGTTACATTCAATTAATTCTAGCTACTAGCCACGGTCGTGGGTAATACAAACAAAACCGTACAAGGCGCGTAGGGAGAACGGATTTTCAACTAATGGCTAGGCACTGGGGTACCACCTGTCATAGTACGTGGCCTAGATCACCGTACCGAGGATAACTCCCAATCCCCTGCAACACAAGACCGGGACTACCCTTTACTAGATAATCCCGAGTAAGATCACCCCACGGTTGGGATCAGCAACCGCACCACTAAGCCGAATAAAAGGGAGACCTAGACAGGGATGACCTTACCCTAATGGGCGCCACCCACCTAGCCTTGCTGCATAACCCCTGATTTTCAGTCATTCTTGGTTGATGAGGCTCGAGGCTAAGTGTTACCTTTTAAAACATATCACTTAGAATGCCCATCGCCCACCTGACAAAGTTCTTAAAGCATTCAACCATACAAGTCCGTCCCGCGTTCGAACGGAACCGAAGGCACTACTCCTACTACATCCATTTTGGAATCATCCTCAGGATTAGTAGCGATTAGCCCTTGCACTTCACTGCTCCATCTTCGACTCCAAACTCTTGTTTTCCACACGAAACCATTCAAACCGAATCGAAGTGGTTTTCGTGAAATTAATCCCGATCTCGGTCCCTTTGAAACGATCAGCGCATTGTCCAATATTGATAGTCGGTTATTTAACTATCAATTAACATTCACAAACATCCATCAAACATAAATAATTTCTCCTGAATTATTTATTAACCTCAAAGTATCTTCGCAAGATATATTTCCGCTTCCAAACCTTTTTGAAAACAGTTTCAAACCATACTTTTCTCATGGAGTAAATTTCCAAATATTTATCTCCACTGAAAACTCCAAGCATAAAAACTTTAGCTTTTTAAAATAATTTAAAACTCTTTATTATAAAATATACTTTAACATTTAAATTGAAATCTACTTCAATACTTTATTAAAAAAATATACTTTAGGAGTATATAAAATGAGGTTACTTAATAAAATATAAAATTAGATTTTCTCCTTTAAAACAAAATACCAAGTAACCTTTAAATAATTACTAATCCTTACTTTAGAGTTTAAACATTCAGAAATAATAAATTTTCTAAAACATACTTTTTAAAACAACTTTAAACTTTTAACTTATACCTTTAGATTTGTTTTCAAAACATACTTGGCTATACAGGGAAATACGCTTCTCTTTCACATCTTTTAAAAATAAGTAAC
The DNA here is from genome assembly GCA_030765085.1 of Allium cepa. NCBI lineage: Eukaryota > Viridiplantae > Streptophyta > Magnoliopsida > Asparagales > Amaryllidaceae > Allium > Allium cepa. The sequence continues at coordinate 71,007,328 of CM060935.1, forward strand.
TATTTATTTTTAAACAAATTTACTTATTTCATTAATAAATTCCCACTGTGAATTTATTCTTCCAAATATCCACTGATATATCAATTCGCTTTTATAAACCCAGTTTATAAATTCCATAGTCCCACCCTGCTTTCAGAACACAGTTTCAAATAAATCAATTTCCAAAATTGATTTCCAAAATTTACTTCATTTTTAAAATAAATTCTTTTACTTACACAATTTGTTTCAAAAACTCATTAACTTCAGATTTTACTTCTTAATTATGATTTAAAATCTTTTTAACTGAAAATACCTATTTCATATTTTTCAAATTTCTTCTTTATCCTTTCAAATAAATTTAAACCTTGAATTTTAAAGTAAGTTCTTTATTCCTTTAAATAATATCACTTAAGTTTTACAATTCATTATTTTCTGTTTATTCAAAATCCTTTTTCTATACCCAGAATTTATTAGGATTTAAAAATCACTTTTATTCCTTTCCAATTCATTCTTATTTTTATTCAAATTCTCTATAATTATTTTACTTAAAAATTCACTCTTTTATTTTCTTTTCATAAATCCAATTCTATATAATTTGATAAGTCAGTGTAATAAAAATATATTCAAACAAACCATAGCATTTAATATTCCAAATATAATTCATCACAGAATATCAAATATTCATAACACAGAATATTAAACAATCTATATAATTTTGAGGAATCCAGTTGGATCCCTCCAACTTGTTTCCCTGCATCCACATATGTTAGCACAATACCAGTTCCACTTCGAGGTGGAATATCGCGGTATATGGGATTAATATAATATCATCTGCTATTATGCGGCGCATAGGGTCTCATCCGCTATATGATGTGGGAAATCAATCACTCCAATATATACTACTATATATAATATAACACATAAAATCAATTCAATCATTCAACCAATTATTTAAATATAACCATTTAAATTTAAATTAAACCCAGATGAGTGAGATTAACTCACCTTTTATTTTGCTGTTTGAAATCCATCCCACACAGGCTTGTTTCCATGATTTTAAACCTTGTATAGACATTATAAAATTTATTAATATTCTAACTAATCGAAAAGTCAATTACCATTTAAATAAATTTAATTAACTAGTGATTTAATTTTAAACAAATGGTTTTATTTTTTTTAAATTCCTTTCGCAACTAAATTAGTTATATAGGTTAATAAAACAGACAAATCATCATAATTCATTATTTTAAATGATCTAGAAAGCTTAAATATGTGTTTAAGTATATTTATTTTATTTTATTTTATTTTCTTCTTTGAAACCACCTATGTACTAGAAATAACCTATATAGATATAATATCTAACCTATTTATCTAAACCCCATAGCCATTTTAAAATTCCCATTTTCAAAATCTGATATATATATATATATATATATATATATATATTTAAATCAAAACAGAAAGGGTTTTGCATCATACTGTAAAAATTAAATACTGGGATATATATATTTCCTAACTTTAACTATATAAAATAATGTTCTTTAAAATTTGACAGTAAGTCATAGTACGTATATATATATATATATATTCTATATAGATGATTACATTTGTATATATATATTTTAAAACCAAACAGTAAGTTCAGTATCTTTTCTTTATAAAAATCAATAGTAATTTACCTTGCTGTAATCTATATACACGTTTATAGGACTCAAACTAAACATGATTAAACCTTACAGTAAAAGTATAATTTTTCCTTTTCTCAGATTTTTGTAATATATTTTATCACCATTAAATCGAAAGAAGAGAAAAAGTCGAATAAAGATAAAATGAAGATACCTCACCTACTTAAATCGAATAATTCGCCTCCAACGCGAGTCGACCCGCCGTCTATTGCCATGCCTAGATTCGGTTCCGAGCATCGCGGCTCGTGGCGATGGACTTCGACAATCCCCTTTTGACTTCTATGATACTAGATGCACGAGATACGTAACGCTGCGTCGGCCTCTTCCCCAAAATCGTACACTACATCGTTCGCGATTTAAGAACCGAAAGAGGGAAGGGCATGCGAGGTTAAAAGATAGAGGATTGAATTGTGGCTTCAAACAGAAAACAAAAGTGAGGAAGAGGACAATTTGAAGAACGAAGATGATATCATTCGAACTGATAAAAGAATGAAGGGGGAGGATTGGGAAAACATCGGCCCTCTTTTTTTTTGGAACGAATTAATTTTTGCTTCGGTTTGAATGAAGGGAATGAGAGAGGGTACGAGATTTAACAGAGAGGGATAGGTCAGCTTGGTCAGGAATATAGGATGGCTGAGATGAACGAATGGTGGCTGATGGGAAGAAATTTTTGACTGGGGAAAAATATATTATATTTAAATTTTAAATTTAAATCGTCTCGAATTCTGCAACTCAATAATTTAACCTCCTATCGAGGCATGCCGCTAGGGGTTTATAATGTAATACCCCTACTCCGAATGCATTGGCAAAGGTTTCAAGTCCTAATTCGATCGTATAGAGAAGATAGTTTTTTTGGACCTAGTTATTATATTAAATTTTCGATTTAAATTCAGCGCGTTTATATATCGTACGCTTACACAACAACACCAAACATTACGAAAATTGAAATCCGATAATTATACAATATTACGATCCAATGGAAATGGTTTCATTGAAATCCGAGACTATGCCTCGGAAGGCCATTTTTAAATATAAATTTAAACGATGTATTTTTAAAACTGAACAAATCATTGTTAAATTCAATTTTAAAAGTGTAGGATCTAGATTAACCCTAGAGAGGGGATGAATAGGGTTAAAGCAAATTTTCTCGATTTAAACACAGAAATAAACTGCAGAAATAAATATGCTGAAAAGTAAATCACACACAAAATTTACCCAGCTTCGGCAACCCCTGCCTACTGCTGCATTCCTAGATTTCTATTAGAATTAAACAGTATCATGCTTACAAACACTCTACTAGACTCGCAAACATTTGCTCCCGCTCACAAACACTCTACTAGACTCGCAAACATTTGCTCCCGCTCACAAACACTCTACTAGACTCGCACACCCTGCTCCCGCCTATAGAGTTTCGTTTACTCGCAAACTCTGCTCCCGCCTACTATAGAGATTTGCTTACTCACAAACTCTGCTCCCGCCTATAGAGCTTTGCAAACTCGCACACCCTGCTCACTGAACTAATTCTAACTAGACAATCTGACTGAACCCTAGGTGGTGATTTACAAATTCTTTGATTCGAAAAAGAAAAAACAACAATTAAAAGACAATAAAAAATAACCATAAACAAACACTTAAACCCTTATTTAAAATATACTAAAGCCTTTAGAAAACAACGCCGGCCCACTCTTTATTCTTTAACCCGTTCATTATTATTTTTTTGTAAAAACACGGCCTCCCTTTCGTTCCTCTTTGCGCTTGAATTAGGGCTTGCGTCTGAATTAGGGCTTGCGTCCTTGATCCAAATTAGGGTTTCGTGAAACTGCCGATTGTTTGATCAATCACGTGGATAATGCGCGAGTAGCTTTGATTGATCTTATCTCGTTGCTCACCGCGGCTGCTTCGTTGATCGAATTCCTTCCTTGCTCGGTATGTAATTATATGCTTTTGCTTTTACTGATTTTATGCTTGCTTGAATTCGATGATTAAATTGCCGATGATGATTGGGCTTATATAGGATTCGAAATCCTATTTTTGCATTCGTATTTGTTCATTTGAATTTGTCTTTGGCCGTTCGATCTGGTATTGATGCTTGAGATTTCACTGACTTGTTCACAATCATATATTTGATGCTCGGCACACACGGTTTTGATTTGTGACATGGTCAATTTGCTTGGCTATCACGGTGAACGCTTGATTGACTTTGACAATACTGATTTCGTGAATTTTGAATTTGACTTCGAGTAGAGGCGAATATTCATCATCATTTTTTCTTCTCGTGAATTGCTTGGTTGGCTTCACTGTTATGTCTTTTTTTTTTCTTCCACTTTCTGGAGCATTGCTTCCATGATTTCAACTATAGCTTGTTTACCGCTTTTCGACCTCACTGTGAACTATAGTCTCTGGCCATGTTTTCTGTTGACATTGATGTTGTTTATTTGAGTTGTCTGCATTGTCACTGTTGCCTTGAACTTGATTTTCTGATATTGTTTATTACTGCAATACTTGTTGCACTTTGGTTGTTTACCATGTTGCATTCACTCCATTATTATACTACTACTTGTCTCTGACTTCGGCATATACTCACTGAGTTGCTCTGGATATTTTGTCACTTGGTGTTTGCAGCTGTGTTGCATTACCATCATTGCTGTTTGGTCTGAACTTGACGTTGTCACTGTGTTCTTTGTAGTTGCACTGCACTTTGATGGCTGATCATTTGTATACATATATGTGTATGGTCACTCCAGATTCATTACTACTTCACTAATGCATTTGGAATTGGTCTGTTGTCATGTTGCTTTATTACAGTGGTCTGGACATTTGGAATCGTTGTTGCATACTGTACTTCATTTTCCACTGTTTGGTTGATGTCACCTGAACTTGATATTGTGGTATCGTGTAGCTGTGTCATTGTTTGATTGTTGCAGTCCATGTTGCCCAGTTTACACAGATGCTCCACTTGTTCATTTTTTTCAAGTGTACTTTATATATGTGGGTGTTTGAAGCTTGCACTTGTAGTCGAGTTCCTGTAGTTGCTGTTATATCACTTCGAATTGCATTTATGTCCAATGCATAGTGGTCTTCATTTTTGTTGGTGACAAGTCTTTGTGATCTGCACTGTGCATATGTTTGGTCTGTGTAGTTGCAGTATTTATGTACACTACTGTGTTGTACTGAGCTCGACATTGCTTCATGTTGCCTTCATGTAGCTTTCATTGCTTACTGAATTTGGTCGAGACTTGTTTCTTTGATGTACTTCATTTGGCTTGACTGTTGTCTCTGACCCGATGGCTATGGTTTTCATTGTCCACACATGTTCATGCTTTACTGCAGCTTGTTGTTTGTGTACTGATCATGTATCAATGTGCACAGAGTTGTTTGCATGTTGCTATTCACTTGTTCTTTGTGATTTGCACTTGCACACTTGCTCTTGTTGGCTGCGCACACGAGTTGGCGAGGCAGTGCACACGTGTATGAATGTACACGTGTGTATCGCAGCCACTTATGATTACCTGTCCCTGTAGCGTTATCAAGTGTATATATCTATGTGCACGACTTTGTGATGAACTCAAGTGTGAATGATGATGAACAACCCAAAAAACTGAGGCAAACCATATTTTCAAACATCATATTTCATTTTATATTGCAAAAACATTTCTTTTTCAATTTTACTGCGTTAGTGAATATTTTTGCAGATTGCTCAGATGCTGGATTCAAAAACTGGAATGAAGTTGAAGATAAAAATACGAGTGTGAGTGATATGTAGTGAGGTCAACTGTAAATATGAAATTGTGATGTATTGTAATCAAAGTTGTATATGTATAGTGAGAGCTTGAAATTGTACTATTCAAAATTGTAATAAATATTTGTTTGAATAAAATATTCGTTTGAATTCAAATTCTGTGTTACTGTGAAAACAAAATAATATATTAACAAATACATTTAAATGAATGTATATATTTTTATTATCATCAAACAAAAATCATATAAGCGCAAAGCGCATATTCAACAATCTCCCCCTTTTGATGATAACAAACATATATTTAAGATTTTGCTCCCTCTATTTAAATGCTTCCTCTCTACATGATACTCCCCCTACATATATGCATACAAATAGAAATATATAAATGAGCCTAGATGCAAATGGAAAATTATTTGATCTTCGCTTGATTCTGTTTGACAAAATCTTAACTTTTCTCTCCCCCTTTTGTTATCAGCAAAAGGATAACAGTGTTATAAAAATAGGGATGAAGTGACAGACATGAATCAAACATTTAACTCAATTGAATATAAATATCAAATTTCAATAAAACTCAAACAAAAATCATAATTACCCTTGTCAGGAGCATATTCCACTTTCAGAAGTGATGGGGATAAAATCATCAAAAAATCATACAGTTCTGTCTATTTGTGGTATATTTATTTCAGGAAATTTGAATATCTACTAACCATGCATAACCGTTAGGACTTTTAAATGAGATTAGTAGTATTCACAATTTTTATTTAAAAATGAAATCATGTATCTTCTAACCACGCATGACTGTGAGGACTTTCAAATGGGATTAGAATCAACTTGTCTATTTAATCAATTAATTTTGATATGCGTTCCATACATGCATAACTGTAAGGACTTTTAAATGAGCATGGAAGCACATATCAAAAATCCAAGTAATTCACCCATGCATAACCGTGAGGACTTTTAAATGAGAGTGAATACTTTGGATATTTATTTTTTTGAAGAATATAATAAATTGAAGCACAGATAATTTCCTTTTTAATAATAAATTGAAGAACGAATAATTTCCTTTGTAAACTACCACAAATTTACATACTATATATGATTTTGATGAGTGATGGTCGATAGAAAGATGATAGAAATAGAAATGATCATGGAATTTTCACCCAACAAAAAGTTTTTATAACTCTTGTTATGAAATTCTAAAGAAATTTTTCTAAATATATTGTCTTGAGTAATGTATGACAAATATCAACACTCATCACTTTTTCAATCACTATTGATCTTTTCGATAATCATTAGGGAGTTAGATTAGTCAAAATTTGTCATTTAAATCAAATAATAATCTGAAAATATGGTCAAAAATGATTTTCTCGAAGGGGTTAAAAAAAATTCTGCTATTTGAAAATTATTTCAAGTGAAAAATATGCAGATATTTTCTTTGAAAAACGATGCAGCAAATGAATGTTTCAAAAATTAATCACGTTACACTAACAATTTTTCTATCAACTATATTACCAGTGTAATCTGCATCTGAATTTCTTTTTCACTCCAAAATATCACTAACTAAATTTGATAAACCAAGACCATGAAAATGTGCATAAGAAAATTTCAAACTCAATTTTAACAACAATTTAAATGACATTCTTTTGAATTTGAATTGAGACCGTGTTAACAATCAAACAAATATCATAGTGTCAGTTTCGAAAACAGTTATTTTCATGAGTAATAACAGTCAATCAAAAACAATTTCTTGAAGTTTCAACAATTTCTTAAAATCCTTTTTAACAGCTTTACACATGAAATTTGAAATCGTGCAAATTTACAAGCAGTGACCAAAATGTCAGAACAAATATATCTACGTGTAGCATAAGTAATCAAAGATCAATAAAATACCATCATTTGACCGAACAAACTTATATAGATTAGCTCAAAGTTGAAAATCTGATTGGTCATCATTTAAGCACAAAACAAGGTCATAAATAAGAACAAGTCATGTAGGATCATATCAAGTAAGTCCGAATCAGTCAACCATCATAATTACTCCAAGTAATTCTATTTAAAGATGAATGGTCAATATTTTGAAAAAAAATCATAGAATCAAAATCATCATCTTTTGTTCATCTCAATATTGGCTGATTTAATTCAGATTATGGTGCAGATTATCACATTTAATATATCGTTCAAAACAAATTTACCTATTTTACCTTTACGATAATTTTTCATCGTTGTCCATTGTGATTCTGTCACCTTTATACTAGGCTAAGGAACTTTGCTTTGTCGCCCGTTGTGTTTCTGGAACAGCCAAAATCCAGAGAACACTGTTGTTGTTCCTTAGCCTGCCACCACACCTACACGATGAAAGATTTTTGTGACCTATTTGTTTTTATAGGTCCATGGTTGTTAGTGGCAGAACATGAGAAATATGTTAGTAGAGACCCAAAACTATTTATATATGTTCCTTTTGGCACCCAAATTTGTTTGACTTTCAAAGATTTTATATTTGTGCCTTTTGGAACCCAAATTGGTATAGTTTTCACGTGTTTGGGTCTATACCAACAATTATTTTGATTGTATCCAAATTTTCTACAAATTGTGCACATTAAATTGACTTGATTAAATTTTGTGTTCTTGTTCCTATGACTATAATTTTCAACATGATGTCCAGTTATTTCAGATCGAGCAAAGACACTTTTACCTTTTGCATTATCATCATCTTGTGATTTCCCAAAACCTAGTCCTTTTCTGTTGTTAGCAAATCCCAGTAACATTTTGAAAGATTTTTCTCCTTTTGAAAAGTTATTCAGAGATTTCTCAAGATTTTGGACTTTGGTTTTTAATGTTGTGTTTTTAGTTACAAGTGAGGTGCATCTATTTATAAAATCGTTTTTCCTTGTGTCAATGTTTTCCTTAAGACTCAAGTTTTCTTTTTCGAGATTCTCAGAGTTATTCTTAAGTCTTGTCAATTCTGAATCTAAAATTTTGCATTGGTTACATTCTAGGTTTTGAATATTTTCAAGTTCAGTTTCTAACCTAAAATTTTCATGGGCGAGTTTCCTCCTTTCAGATTTCGGTTTTTCAATTTTTGATTCAAGACTATCAATTGTTTTAGTAAGATCTAAGCACATAAAAACAAGATCTCTATAGGAATACTCACCTGCCTCACTAGATTCCTCGGAGCTTGCTTCTGAATCTGATTTTTCCATAAGACACAAGTTAGCCTCCTCTGAGCTGCTATCCGAAACTTCCTCTCCTTCTTCATCATCCCAAGTCGCTGCAAAGGCCTTCTTCTTCTTTTTCTTTCCTTTGTTGTTTTTGAGAAGTGGGCATTTTGGTTTGATGTGGCCAGGCTTGTTGCAGTTATAACACGTCAGTTCATTATCGGAATTTTCAGAATCTTTTAGCCTATTACGACTTGTTTTCTTCTTGCGTGGCTTGAATCTAGACCATCTTCTAAGATTATTGACAGCCATTGCAAGCTCTTCAATTGGATCTTCTTCATCTTCATCGCTCTCTTCTTTGCTCTTTAAGGCAATCGTCTTCTTCTTTGGTTCGGAGTTGTTGCGTTCTTTGCTTTTAGCTCAAGCTCATATGTCATCAAGTTACCAATCAACTCCTCCATGCTTAGCTTACTCAGATCTTTCGATTCTTGTATTGCCGTGACTTTTGCCTCAAAGTTCATCGGTAGGACTCGTAGTATCTTTCTCACAAGCTCTACTTAAGTGAATACCTTCCCAAGCGCTCTAGCATTGTACACCAAGGTTGAAAAGCGTCCAAACATGTCTTTTATGCTTTCGCCTTTGTCCATCACAAAGTTTTCGTATTCATTGCTGAATAGGGCTAGACGAGATTCCTTGACTTGAGAAGTTCCTTCGTGTGTCACCTCCAAAGTGTGCCAAATTTCCTGTGCTGTTGTACAATGAGAAATTCTATTAAATTCATTTTTATCAAGAGCACATATCAAAGCATTCATGGCTTTAACGTTTGTCGTTTTCAATCTCTTATCATTAGCATCCCACCTATCCTTAGGTTTAGGAATCTCAGTATCACCAACGATTATAGTGGGAGGTTTATAGCTAGTTTCAATAATTTCCCAAACATCATAATCAACAGAACTAAGATAGATACCCATCCTAACTTTCCAATAAGCATAATCGTTCCCATTAAACATGGGTGGCTTAGAAATAGATTGCCCCTCAGAAAAAGCATTATTCGGTGAATTCATGACTCTAGAGTGAAAAACAAAATACCAGGCTCTAATACCACTTGTAGGATCTAGATTAACCCTAGAGGGGGGGTGAATAGGGTTAAAGAAAATTTTCTCGATTCAAACACAGAAATAAACTGCAGAAATAAATGTTGAAAAGTAAATCACACACAAAATTGACCCAGCTTCGGCAACCCCTGCCTACTGCTGCATTCCCAGATTTCTATTAGAATTAAATAGTATCACGCTTACAAACACTCTACTAGACTCGCAAACATTTGCTCCCGCTCACAAACACTCTACTAGACTCGCTAACATTTGCTCCCGCTCACAAACACTCCACTAGACTCGCACACACTGCTCCCTCCTATAGAGTTTCGTTTACTCGCAAACTCTGCTCCCGCCTACTATAGAGCTTTGCTTACTCGCAAACTCTGCTCCTTCCTATAGAGCTTTGCAAACTCGCACACCCTGCTCACTGAACTAATTCTAACTAGACAACCTGACACTACCTGAACCCTAGGTGGTGATTTACAAATTCTTTGATTCGAAAAAGAAAAAACAACAATTAAAAGACAATAAAAAATATCCCTAAACAAACACTTAAACCCTTATTTAAAATATACTAAAGCCTTTAGAAAACAAGGCCGGCCGACTCTTTATTCTTTAACCCGTTCATTATTTTCTTCTTTGTAAAAACACGGTCTCCCTTTCGTTCCTCTTTGCGCTTGAATTAGGGCTTGCGTCTGAATTAGGGCTTGCGTCCTTGATCCAAATTAGGGTTTCGTGAAACTTCCGATTGTTTGATCAATCACGTGGATAATGCGCGAGTAGCTTTGATTGATCTTATCTCGTTGCTCACCGCGGCTGCTTCGTTGATCGAATTTCTTCCTTGCTCGGTATGTAATTATATGCTTTTGCTTTTACTGATTTTATGCTTGCTTGAATTCGATGATTAAATTGCCGATGATGATTGGGCTTATATATGATTCGAAATCCTATTTTTGCGTTCGTATTTGTTCATTTGAATTTGTCTTTGGCCGTTCGATCTGGTATTGACGCTCGAGATTTCACTGACTTGTTCACAATCATATATTCGATGCTCGGCACACACGGTTTTGATTTGTGACTTGGTCAATTTGCTTGGCTATCACGGTGAACGCTTGATTGACTTTGACAATACTGATTTCATGAATTTTGAATTTGACTTCGAGTAGAGGCGAATATTAATCATCATTTTTTCTTCTCGTGAATTGCTTGGTTGGCTTCACTGTTATGTCTTTTTTTTTCTTCCACTTTCTAGAGCATTGCTTCCATGATTTCAACTATAGCTTGTTTACTGCTTTTCGACCTCACTGTGAACTATAGTCTCTGGCCATGTTTTCTGTTGACATTGATGTTGTTTATTTGAGTTGTCTGCATTTTCACTGTTGCCTTGAACTTGATTTTCTGATATTGTTTATTACTGCAATACTTGTTGCACTTTGGTTGTTTACCATGTTGCATTCACTCCATTTTGTATACTGCTACTTGTCTCTGACTTCGGCATATACTCACTGAGTTGCTCTGGATATTTTGTCACTTGGTGTTTGCAGCTGTGTTGCATTACCATCATTGCTATTTGGTCTGAACTTGACGTTGTCACTGTGTTCTTTGTAGTTACACTGCACTTTGATGGCTGATCATTTGTATACATATATGTGTATGGTCATTGCAGTTTCATTACTACTTCACTAATGCATTTGGAATTGGTCTGTTGTCATGTTGCTTTATTACAGTGGTCTGGACATTTGGAATTGTTGTTGCATACTGTACTTCATTTTCCACTGTTTGGTTGATGTCACCTGAACTTGATATTGTGGTATCGTGTTGCTGTGTCATTGTTTGATTGTTGCAGTCCATGTTGCCCAGTTTACACAGATGCCCCACTTGTTCATTTTTTTCAAGTGTAATTTATATATGTGGGTGTTTGAAGCTTGCTCTTGTAGTCGAGTTCCTGTAGTTGCTGTTATATCACTTAGAATTGCATTTATGTCCAATGCATAGTAGTCTTCATTTTTGTTGGTGACAAGTCTTTGTGATCTGCACTGTGCATATGTTTGGTTTGTGTAGTTGCAGTATTTATGTACACTACTGTGTTGTACTGAGCTCGACATTGCTTCATGTTGCCTTCATGTAGCTTTCATTGCTTACTGAATTTGGTCGAGACTTGTTTCTTTGATGTACTTCATTTGGCTTGAATGTTGTCTCTGACCCGATGGCTTTGGTTTTCATTGTCCACACATGTTCATGCTTTACTGCAGCTTGTTGTTTGTATACTGATCATGTATCAATGTGCACAGAGTTGTTTGCATGTTGCTATTCACTTGTTCTTTGTGATTTGCACTTGCACACTTGCTCTTGTTGGCTGCGCACACGAGTTGGAGAGGCAGTGCACACGTGTATGAATGTACACGTGTGTATTGTAGCCACTTATGCTTACCTGTCCCTGTAGCGTTATCAAGTGTATATATCTATGTGCACGACTTTGTGATGAATTCAAGTGTGAATGATGATGAACAACCCAAAAAACTGAGGCAAACCATATTTTCAAACATCACATTTCATTTTATATTGCAAAAACATTTCTTTTTCAATTTTACTGCGTTAGTGAATATTTTTGCAGATTGCTCAGATGCTGGATTCAAAAACTGGAATGAAGTTGAAGATAAAAATACGAGTGTGAGTGATATGTAGTGAGGTCAACTGTAAATATGAAATTGTGATGTATTGTAATCAAAGTTGTATATGTATAGTGAGAGCTTGAAATTGTACTATTCAAAATTGTAATAAATATTTGTTTGAATAAAATATTCGTTTGAATTCAAATTCTGTGTTATTTAATTTATTCAACAAATATTTATTTAATCTGTGAAAACAAAATAGTATATTAACAAATACATTTAAACGAATGTATATATGTTTATTATCATCAAACAAAAATCATATAAGCGCAAAGCGCATATTCAACAAAAAATTCTATCACCTTCAGTATTATTAATTTAAATTTATAAGCCTTCAAATTATTTTTAACAAGCTAAAAATCCCAGATTTCATATTTTACTCAATTTCCAATAGTTTAATTCAAAATTAAATTATCCAGTAAATGGTGATATTTGAAATTCAAGCTAAAATTACTCTTTTGAATATTTAAAACCAATTAAATATTCCTATTTTAAATATCCAAAATTCCAGGTTGTTACATTCCTCCCCTCTTAAAAGAATTTCATCCCCGAAATTACTAGTTTGGAAGAATGGTCCAATAGCCGTTTTCTTTTTCCCAAAACCAAATAATTCAACATCCTACCAACTATCTTTTTATAGAAGACCCATTATCATTCTTGCTAACTTCCCAAACCCTTCCATAGTTTTCAAACAATATTATTTGCTCAATCGTTCAAATTTCAATTTAAAACCAAATTTTGAATTATCAAAATTTTCTAACTCCCTAAATTTCTGAAATTTTTTGCCAGTGTCTCCTTTGCACGGCTAGCTCGGAACAACTACAAAATGCCTCTACTGGCCCCTAAATTCCAAAAGAAAAAAAAAGCCAAGTGGCCAGAACATAAACCCAATCAAATTTCATATAGAAATTTAAACATATACCTTTTTGTCGAGCAATTCAAATTTATCTTCTGAAATCAAAACCAATTTTCCTTTTCCTTTATAATACCTATAAATCTTACATAGCAATAATATCCAATCACAACATTCAAAATCATATTATTGACTTCTTTACAAAATTTCAATATCTATTCATTCAAGCTCGTACGATATACATATATCATCCATACGCAATATCAAATTCGATCATTCCCTCGATCACACAATTTCATTTCCGAACTAGTATCGTCCACCCGACTTCCTAGTGCGGACTCAGATCTGGTTTCTTGATCAGAAACTTTCATTCTCCTTGCATTATCGTAACTATGATAGAGGCTTTCCAGAATCAATCAAAATCCATATCCATGGTTCGCCGTCGAAAACCGAGTGAAAAATCTTAACTCGGATTGATATAACTATCTCGAAATTTTATGCTCGAATCTGGATCAAATCGCTATGTAAATAAAATAATATACGTACATCCTAGGTATTTATCTCAATTGATTATCAACTATATCAATTCTCTTTTTATTCACATTCATTTTGATTTCTATTCACTTATCAACGCTTATCATTTCACATATTATTATTAAATCTTCACTCAAATGCTTATTCAATATTTTTTCCCGACACCCATATTACTTAAGAATTCTACCATTTCTTCTTAAGTTTAGTATAAGTATTTTATACGCTTCTTATATTTATTTTCACTTCACCACTTTAGTTTATATCTACTTCTATTAAATTGGTTCTCCCATTTCCATTTGAATTCAATTCATCTTCAGTTGTGAATATTGAATTTTATCTTTCATTTATAACTGATTCATATCATTATTTCAAATTAGTTTCATCCACTAATTTATTTCAATTTCCAATTTGAAATCATTTTGTCGCTAACAAAAATTCTCCCAAAATTTTCGGAAAATTTTAGCAGAGTCTCCTTTGTACGGAGGAGCTTTTGCAATTTGACAAGAGATATAAATATATATACATCAACCCACACGGTCGGAAAAACAAAAACAGTTCATATTTCCTATTTTTATTGCGTAGGTGTACCTTCATTTAGCATTTTTAAGCAAGCGGCTTATTAATTTAACAATTAGCGCGTCCAAATCCAGCCAAACGGCTTCCCGGTAACTGTACTTACTTAGTTTAAATATGTAAGTGCCAAAATCATGTAACTTAACAACATTTTACATATTTAACTAGCAAACATACGAGTTTCTATAAGCAATACAGGTTAAACAATATTTATAAGGAACTTATAGGGTTCCGACATTAATTTTAATTGTTTACAACCAATTCATGTACAGCTTCATTTAATTTAAATGGTTTACAGCTCAATTAATTACATTCAATTCATTTTTAACCCAAACAACTCACATTTATTTCAATTTATTCCAAAAATCAATTTTATGTACTTCTATTAATTCATAGAATTTATTTACTTCCATTTAAGTCGAACGACTAATTTATTCCATGCAATATGACAATATTCACTTAACAGAATATCCATGTTAGTTTGTATCCACATCCAATTGATTTCAACTCCAAAACTTAAGCTCACTTCATTTGCGAATAATTTTCTTTTTCACTTTAAATTGATTCTATTTCAATCAAATCTCATTTCAATCTACAAATTTATTTGATTAGTCCTTTTATTTCTTTCATTACATATTTCAATTTCCAAATTCAATTCATTCACGAATCATTTAATTCAATTAGCCATTCTCATAGTCCATTTAAAATATTATTATTTTTTCATTCTCAATTCGTTAAAATAATATCCAAGGCCATATTTGATTCAACCTTACTCGAGTTGGACTTATTGCAACCAAATCATTCTTATTTTAATCCAATTCCATAACAACTTTAATTCATGTTTAATTCACTTACAATTCCAAGTTGAATCTCTATTTACAACTCTGGTTCCATTTACAAACCCATCATTAAGTCAAATTTCAACTATTATTTATCCAACTAGTGTTCCATTTCCATATTAAATAATTAATTATCCAATTGGCTCACCTCCAATTTACAATTCAATTTTTTATTGTTATTTTAAAAAATTACTTTATTACTTTACTTGAGTCCAATCTAATTTATAATTCGAGTTTAGATTTCTATTTCACTTTCCAAAATACCAAATACATTTATAAATTCATTTGTTCATTCACAAATTTATTTTCAACCAATAAATTTTATTTCTAAACATTAATTATTTTTAGTCCATTTAAACTGATTCTACACTTCATTTTACACAATTTCAAATCAAACATTATCCAATATTCAAATTTCATTTCATTTGCATGCTATATAAATCAATCAGTTACTTACTAATTTCGATCTCAAAACTTTATTTGATTCAGTCCAACTTGACTAATATTCCATTCAAACTTATGTTCAACGCTCTTTTTTTGTTGGAAGGCCTTTTATTATTACTCCTTGGTCTCCAACTGTGGTGAGTCCTCGTGAGCAAGTTCTTTCCATCCCTGTTTGGGTATACTTTTCACAAATCCCCTCTGCGCTTCAGCCTTTGCTTAGGTTGAATTGGTTCGCCTACAACGTTGGAAAATTAAAATGCTTTGACGCTAATATGGTTGCCCATGATAAATTGATGTACGCTAAGGCTCTTATTGAGACATCCTCATTTAAACCTCTCCCTGCTTCTATTCCTGTTCAGCTTGCTGTTGGGCAAGTGGCGGATGTCCGTGTTCGCTATGGTTGGGTTCCAGATATTTGCTCCTCTTGTCACTCTTTTGTCCACCTAGCTATCTCCTGCCTGCATTCTGAAGCAACTGCGGCTGCTCCTAAGGTTCCTCTGCCTCGTCCCCCGCTCAGGAAATGGATTCCTAAGGTTACTACCTCTTCTTCTCAGATCGCCTCCTCTGCTGCTTTTCCTTTGTCTGATCTGGGTCCGCCTCCATGTTCTATTGCTAGGCCTGCCTCACCTTCTGTTGTTGTGGTTCCTTTTGTTGCCGTAGCAAATCCTTTAGCTGTTCCTGACTCTGGCCGGATTGTTTGGGTTGAGTCTGAGAGGTATTGGGTTGATCTCAATTCTGATGTGAGATTTAACCCTGTGGATGTTTCCTTTTTCAGATTTGTTTCCGATGATCAGATGGATTTAAGATGCCTTTATTACAAACGGTCTGGAGATTCTTTAGTTCTTGACACGGATGGTGTGTATGCGAGTAAGAATTCTGTCATGCTAGCCGATTCTTCTTGGGATCGTTCTTTCATATACTCTTCTGATGCTATGGGTTACGACCCTAGTCTTGCTATTCGTTTCAGCCCCTTTGTTGGACTATGTGGTAATGTCCCATTGGTTTCTGATGATGATGGTGATCCTACCTCTTAGGAGGAGTCCTAGTCTTGGTGATAGTTATAGTTATTGTGGCATGTCTGTCACATACATATGCTGTATTTTCCTTTTTTATTAGTAGTTTAGGTGCTTTACCTTGCTCCTGTACTTCAACTTTATTACTTTCGTAATAAAAGTGGACGGTCCACTTTAAAATCGGCTGGCCTTGCCAAAAAAACGTTCAGTTTCGATTCTAAACATTTCAAACCAACTCCAGAGTTTAAACCATTACTAAAATGTTCAAAATCCAATTTTGAAAATAAATATATCTAAATCAAACAATTCCTTTTCATTTTCAAAATCAAACCCAATTTTGCAAATAAACATTAATCCAAAACATCCAGGTAGCAATTCCCCTCTTGGAAACTCGAAAATGAACATCGATGATGCTGCAGTCATCACCGAAGTTATTTTCTAGCGATCGAAAGAGTTCAATGCTTTTATCTCTTTAAAAACATTTTCAAATATTCTTAATTTCAAGTCTCACCAGATGTCAAATCCAGTTCAAAATATTTCTCAAATACTATCACTATTACTTCTCCAAAACTTTTGAAAACCATTTTCAAATCCCAAGAAATTAAACTTTTTCCAAATTTTCAAATCCTTTAACTTACATTCAAAAATTACTCTAGAATTTTATTTCAATTTATAAATCTCATTTACAGTTTACATTTCAAATTTCCTTTGTATATGAATTTATTCCTTACCTTTAGTTATGATTTCAATTTCTTATTCAATTTCTACACAATAATGATAATGATTATCATTCCTAACATCCAAGCAACCAATAATTTTCAAAAACTTTTCTTTTATATTCGAAAATAATTTGAGGTAAAATTATTCCATTTACCCTATTTGAAAACCATATTGTGTTGATTTATCTTGTTTAAGAGTTTAGAAACCCCTATCGATGACATGACATCCCACACATCGACCAGAATCCATAAACACTCAACTGATAAGTCAACACAATATAAAAACAATTTTAATATCCACTAACAAATACGTGCTCATATTAATTAATGCACTCAAGCGCATTCTAGAGTACTACAGACTCTATTCTATGAGTAATTCCCACCAGAGCCAAGGTTCTCGCTTAACCTTCAGCTCTGATACCAACTGTAATGACCCGCAAACCCATACCCCATGAATCGACACTATTCTCCAACAATCAACTCGAGGTGAACTGGAATATGAACCATTTAGGTTAAAGAAGAAGAGGTTGAAGAAGAGAATACAAAACAACATCAGAATCTAACCATCGCAGCGGAATAAAATATAATAGATAATAACATATCTTTACACAAAAGAAAGCGATATCTATTTTATTCATACATCATCAGAGTTCAACAACATCAATAACATACAACTGGATAGTCATATAAACTTGTCCTCAAAACTGAATAGACAGCGGAATAATAATCAAGTATGGAAGTACGTATCGTCATCCAGCTCGTCTCCTGAGCTCCACAGCATCATATCCTGTATTCTATAATACTTGGTCTGACCCGAGCATTATAGTTAAATAACACCCGAGTCAGTCTGGAAAACCAGCGTGAGAAAATCACACTCAAATTGATTATTAAAGTTTCAAAATTCTTTTGAAAACAAAAGCATCTCGTAAGATCATGCCATAAATAAACACGTCGGGTTTTTACCTTACGATGGCTAAAACATTTCTTATAAAATCCTCTGATATTATAAAAGGGTCTATTTACAAATACTTATTAAAATAGCCAAAATTGTTACATTCATTAAATTCCAGCTACTAGCCATAGTCGTAGGTAATACAAACAAAACCGTACAAGACGCGCAGGGAGAATGGATTTCGAACTAATGACTAGGCACTGGGGTATGACCTGTCACAGTACGTCGCCTAGATCACCGTACCGAGGATTACTTCCAATCCCTTGCAACATAAGACCGGGACTACCCCTTTCTGGATAATCCCAAGTAAGATCACCCCGTGGTTGGGATCAACAACCGCACAACTAACCGAATAAAAGGGGCATCTAGACAAGGATGACCTCACCCTAATGGGCGCTACCCACCTAGCCTTGCTGCATAAACCCTGATTTTCAGTCATTCGCGGTTGATGAGGCTCGAGGCTAAGCGTTACCATTTAGAACATATCACTTAGAATTCTCATCGCCTACTTGACGATGTTCTGAAAGCATTCATCCATACAAGTCCGTCCCGGATTCGAATGGAACCGAAGGCACTACTCCTACTACATCCATTTTGGAATCATCCTCAGGATTAGTAGCGACTAGCCCTTGCACTTCACTGCTCCACCTTCGAATCCAAACTCTTGTTTTCCATACGAAAACGTTCAAACCGGATCGAAGTGGTTTTCGAGAAATTAATCCCGATCTCAGTTGCTTCGAAACGATCAGCACATTGTCCAATATTGATAGTCTGTTATTTAATTATCAGCTAACATTCACAAACGTCCATCAAATATAAATATTTTCTCCTGAATTATTTATTAACCTCAAAATATCTTCGTAAGATATATTTCCGCTTTAAAACCTTTTTGAAAACAGTTTCAGATCATACTTTTCTCATGGAGTAAATTTCCAAATATTTATTTCCACTGAAAACTACAGCACAAAAACTTTAGCTTTTTAAAATAATTTAAAACTCTTTATTATAAAATATACTTTAACATTTAAATTGAAAACTACTTTAATACTTTATTAAAAATATATACTTTAGGAATATTTAAAATGAGGTTACTTAATAAAATATAAAACTAGATTTTCTCCTTTAAAACAAAATACCAAGTCACTTAAATAATTAATACGATAATAGATTTGCTTTAGAGTTTAAACATTCAGAAATAATAAATTTTCTAAAACATAATTTTTAAAACAACTTTAAACTTTGAACTTATACCTTTAAATTTGTTTTGAAAACGTACTTGGTTATTCAAGAAAATACGCTTCACTTTCACATCTTTTAAAAATAAATCACTATTTATTTTTAAACAAATTTACTCATTTACTTAATAAATTCCCACCGTGAATTTACTCTTCCAAATATCCACTGATATATCACTTTGCTTTTATAAACCCAGTTTATAAATTCGTTAGTCCCACCCAGATTTCAAAACACAGTTTCAAATACTAAATCAATTTCCAAATTGATTTTCAAAATTTACTTCATTTTTAAAATAAATTCTTTTACTTACACAATTTATTTCAAAAACTCGTTAACTTCAGATTTTACTTCTTAATTATGATTTAAAATCTTTTTAACTGAAAATACCCATTTCATTTTTCCAAGTTTCTTCTTTATCCTTTCAAATAAATTTAAACCTTGAATTTTAAAGTAAATTCTTCATTCCTTTAAATAATATCACTTTAGTTTTACAATTCATTATTTTCTGTTTTTTCAAAATCCCATTTCCATACCCCGAATTTATTAGGATTTAAAAATCATTTTTATTCCACTCCAATTCATTCTTATTTTTATTCAAATTCTCTATAATTATTTTACTTAAAAATTCAATCTTTTATTTTTTTTCAAAAATCTAATTCTATATAATTTTATAACTCAGTGTACCGAAATATATTCAAACAAACCATAACATTCAATATTCCAAATATAATTCGTCATAGAATATTAAATATTCATAACACAGAATATTAAACAATCTATATAATTTTGAGGAATCCAGTTGGATCCCTCCAACCCGTTTCCCTGCATCCACAAATGTTAGCACAATACCAATTACACTTCGAGGTGGAATATCACGATATATGAGATTAATATAATATTATCCGCTATTATGCGGCGCATAGGGTCTCAATCGCTATATAATGCGGGAAACAAATCACTTTAATATATACTATATATATATACTACTATATATAATATAACACATCAAATCAATTCAATCATTCAACCAATTATTTAAATTTAGTCATCTAAATTTAAATTAAACCCAGATGAGTGAGATTAACTCACCTTTTATTTTGCTGTTTGAAATCCATCCCATATAGACTTGTTTCCATGATTTTAAACCTTGTATAGACATTATAAAATTTATTAATATTCGAACAAATTGAAAAGTCAATTACCGTTTAAATAAATTTAATTAACTAGTGATTTAATTTTAAACAAATAGTTTTCTTTTTTTTAAATCCTTTTGTAACTAAAGTAGTTAGATAAGTTAATAAAATAGATAAATCATCGTAATTCATTATTTTTAAATGATCTAGAAAGCATAAATATGTGTTTTAGTATATTTATTTTATTTATTTATTTTTCTTCTTTGGAACCACCTATGTACTAGAAATAACCTATATAGATATAATATCTAACTTATTTATATAAACCCCATAACCATTTTAAAATTCCCATTTTCAAAATCTGATCTATATATATTAAAATTAAAACAGAAAGGGTTTTGCATCATAATGTAAAAATTAAATACTGGGATATATATAGATATATATATTTTTGCTAACTTTAACTATATAAAATAATGCTCTTCAAAATTTGACAGTAAGTCATAGTACGTATATATATATATATATATATATATATATATATATATATATATATATATATATATATATTCTATATAGATGGTTTACATTTATATACATATATTTTAAAACCAAACAGTAAGTCAGCATCTTTTCTTTATAAAAATCAATAGTAATTTACCTTGTTGTAATCTATATACACGTTTATAGGACTCAAGCTAAACATAATTAAACCTTACTGTAAAAGTATATTTTCCCTTTTCTCAGATTTCTGTAATATATTTTATCACCATTAAATTGAAAGAAGAAAAAAAATCGAACAAAGATAAACTAAAGATACCTCACCTGCTCAAATCGAATGATTCGCCTCCAACACGAGTCGAGCCACTGTCTATTGCCATGGCTGGGTTCGGCTTCGAGCATCGCGGCCCGTGGCGATGGACTTCGACAATCCCCTTTTGACTTCGATGCTACCAGATGCTCGAAATACATAGCATTGCTTCGGCCTCTCCCCCAAAACCATACACCGCATCGTTCGCGATTTAAGAACCGAAAGAGGGAACGACATGCGAGGTTAAAAGATAGAGGATTGAATTGCGGCTTCGAACAGAAAACAAAAGTGAGGACGAGGGTGATTTGAAGAACGAAGATGATATCGTTCGAACTGATAAAAGAATGAAGGGGGAGGATTAGGAAAACATCGGCCCTCTTTTTTTTTGGAACGAATTGATTTTCGCTTCGATTTGAATGAAGGGAAAGAGAGGATGCGAGATTTAACAGAGAGGGATAGGTCGGCTTTGTCAGGAATATAGGATGGCTGAGATGAACGAATGGTGGCTGATGGGAAGGAATTTTTGACTGGTGAAAAATATATTATATTTAAATTTTAAATTTAAATCGTCTCGAATTCTACAACTCAATAATTTAACCTCCTATCGAGGCATGCCGTTAAGCGTTTATAATGTTATACCCCTATTCCGAATGCAATGTCAAAGGTTTCGATTCCTAATTCGATCGTATGGAGAAGATAGTTTTTTTTGGACCAGTTATTATTTTAAATTTTCGATTTAAATTTAGCGCGTTTATATATCCTACGCTCACACAACAACTCCAAACATTACGAAAATTGAAATCCGATAATAATACAATATTACGGATCCAATGGAAATGGTTTCGTCGAATTCCGAGATTATGCCTCGGAAGGCCGTTTTTAAATATCAATTTAAATGATATATTTTTAAAACTGAACAAACCATTGTTAAATTAAATTTTAAAAGTTCTATCACCTTCAATATTATTAATATAAATTTATACGCCTTCATATTATTTTTAACAACCTAAAAATCCTAGATTTCATATTTTACTCAATTTCCAATAGTTTAATTCAAAATTAAATTATCCAGTAAATGGTGATATTTGAAATTCAAGCTAAAATTACTATTTTGAATATTTAAAACCAATTAAATATTCCTACTTTAAATATCCAAAATTCTAGGTCGTCACATTACCCTTAAGCTTCTTTAAGTCAACCATCTCACATCAAAGTACACACTTGAGCGCACACACATAGGAGGCGATAATGGTGGATGTTGGTAGTTGAAATAATGGACGGAAATAGGGAACACATGTGATGGAGAAGGAAGGATATGATGTGGGATATTTTTTATAAACTTAAGGCTATATATAACTCTCTATACTTTTTCCATCCACTTCAACTAGCCATAACTTTCTCTTCCCGACACCAAATCATAAAAAAATTCAAATTCTAGAGATTTCAATTGGCTATAATTTTTCTTTACATCACTTCTTCCAAATAGAGAGTAACTATGTCAAAATTTTGATTCTTTCATATTCATTCTTAGCCTAGATTTTTGAAACTCGAGAATGCACTTTATTCTCTTGGCCATAACTTCCTTAAAACAAATCCAAATGAAGAAATTCTTTTTTCTCAAATTGAGTAAAATTGAGTTGGTTATAGTTTTCATTTTGACCACTTCTTCAAAACCAGAGCTATACTAGGGTTATAATGCAATTCTTCTAAAGGCATATTCTAGCCCGAACTATTAGAACCCGATAACATGTTTGTTTCTTTTGACCATATCTCACTCAAAACTTTTCCAAATTGTAGAGAAATGAATTTTATACAACTTTCATGTTGCCCAGTTTTCCAAATTCAAAGAGTAGAATGTTTAGAAACCCAAGAGAAGATGACCTATTTTTAGGTCTAGTTTTTCGGTAAACTCAATAATAATCCAAAATCCTATACCTCATTCCCTATGCTCGGTCAAGCACCATTTTTGGCATGGAATGGTCGAGCACACTAGGTGACAAGGAGTAAGGGTTCGTAAGCTCTGATCGAGTTAGTGAAGCAATGGCCCTTTTTTCCAACGGAAAATCAATGTGAGAAAACTCCTAAACTATAGTGACATATATTATTGGATGATATATGTGTTTGGATATGATTTTCAACGATGGTTTTTTATCATGTTTGAGTTGATAATATGGATGTTTAATATGGTTGTTGAGTATATATACAAGTCACGTTAATACACGTCGAAAAGCACAAAGGAAATCAATTTCCTTTATTGGATGAAATGGGTTATGGAATGTTTAAACCGCTTAAAAATGGTTTAATATGGTTTTGAAATGTTCTATAAACGTTTAAAAGTGTTTTGGTAAATTTTAAATGAATATTGGAAATTTAGTCAAAATAGGCGGTCGCGTAACGGCATTTCGCGATTTCGGCCGTAAGAGTTAAATCCATTTATATGATGGATTCGGAGTCGGAATTCCTTTAGTAAGAATTTTCCGAACCCTTATAATCATAGTTTTCAAATAAAAGAAAATGATTGAGATTTCTTTTAGTAGATTTTAAAATATGAGCAAATCAAGTTTTGAATAAAATCGCGCCTTGGCAGTTTAGAGGCCAAAGTAGTAAATGTTTTAAAATTGATATCTTTAATTCTTTAAAAATATGAAATAAATCCTATAAATCTTTTAAAATGTTTTAAAAGAGATTTGAGTTATAAAAATGGACTTCCACATAATCGAAAAGTTATTTTCATCAAATAAGCTTTTAAAATATTTTTCGCAGCACTTTTCAGTAACTTTTGCAAACAATGATTTAACCTAATTATTCTTTTCTGAATCTTTTTTGAATCTTTTCAAACAAATAATTAAGTATTTTCAAAAGTGATTTGAAATTCTTTTAAAGGAGTTAAAATTAAATTGGTTAAGGGAAAATTGTTGTAAAACAAAATTTGGAATAGTGTTAAGTAAATAAAAATCATCTCTAAAAGATAATAAAAGGATTTAGAGTCGATCAAATAACCTGACCACCTTATGGGTGGTAGAGAGTTAGTCTCTAGCTTGGGTTTGGAAAACTAGTTGCATGCCCTCCCTAGCTACCCGAATTAGCCCGACGGTGGGGATAGTAAATATGATTTACTCAGATCAAACTTCATAGAGTATAGACGATATAATTTCCAAATTCAAACAACTTGGATTGCATAGAAATGATCTTCTTATACATTGTATTAAACTCCAAGGAGGGAACCCGCACTATCCATGTGAATTTAAAAGCTGATTTCATCGTTATTCGAGGGATAGTAAAGCTTGAATACGGAAAATGATGTTGAGCATTATTAGTTTAATTTCTATTGACCCTTTTTAACTGAATAACATTTTGCCATATGACTTATGGAATTAATTAAATTTCTATACCTAAAATTTATAAGTTTGGGTTTACGGTAAATGATGTCTTAAATAACATTGTTTTTGACCTAATTTGAAATTTATGATTTGAAAATCTTTGTTAAGGTTTAAATGAAATGATTTGGAAATATTTTCCTGAGCAAAAAAATGAATGATTTAGAATTATTTCAAGATTCAAAATGGTTTTAAGTAATCAAAGGATTTCACAAGAGCGGCTTAATGATTCCGTATATACATGAAAGAATTTTTTAAAGATCTATAGAAAATATTTTGATTAAAATAGAAATTAATCAATCAAATAATAATTCCTTATTTACCTTAATCTTTTTATCAATGATTGGTTTGAAGGAAGTGGGGTCGTGTAATGACCAGCATTTTTGGATGGTTTGAATCGACACACGTGCCAACTCAAACCATTCAAAGTGGTAGATTGTTATAGGGTGAATAAGAAAAGGCAGGAAAAGAAAGAAGAAACAAATACAGAATCTCACAGCGGGATAACAAGATTTAATAAATAATTAAATAGTTCATGAAGCTGTTTACAAATAACATTGATTATACTTTTACAACATGGATCAGAGTTACATACAACTGGAATAAATAAATAAATAAATAAATAAATACAGTGGAACAACATGATGTAATGGAATAAATATAATAAATAGTAACAGTATTTAATCTTCGTCTTTGTACTCCAAAATGACGCCTTCGATAAACTGGAAAGCTCAGACTTATCTGAGCGAATTGAAAAGACAAAACACTCAAGACAGAACTAAAGATCTTATGTAAGTTAAATCAATGATAAATAAATATGAGTGTAACGGCGTCAGAGAAGTTTACGAGTTTTGACATCTCCTATCCAGTATCAAACATGAGTGCAATAACTTAAGAGATGTTCGGGATTCCATCTCCTAAGGATCCGTTAAACTATCTACATATATAGTACACGACGCTATTATAATAGTGTCTACAGTAAAGTTTTAAAATAGCGTTAAGGCATTACCCATACCCCCCTTAACACATTTTATATATTCCCATAGTCTATGTAGTACCGTAAGCTCCTCCGTGAGGTTTACCCAGAGGGCACTCCATAGGTACGGTACAAAACAAACTCGTAGAAGGCACAATAGGGCATGTGAACATGGCACTCGAGGCAATGCCAGGGTAGGACTCTATCCTTTTGCAGAACTGGGCCGGTGGTAACGTATAGCAGCTACTACCACCCACCTCGGAACACACTCCCATAATCAAAATCAAGGGTTGCCACTAAATCAGTCACAAAGTCATAATAAGGTATCGTAGAAGCATGTTTGATCGGAGGAATGACCTCACTTGGCGCAGGTATAGCTCATGTTTTAGTCACATCTAAGCTAACTCACAGGAGTCAGGGCTACGTAAATACCTTATACAGAATCGTTCGCCAAACCATCCTACTTCATTTCTGGAATCTTCACCATGTGCACAGTTGTTAAAGTGGTTTTGGTATTGGCAGAGAGTACGACAATAGCCGATCTCAGTCTCTTTAAAAACGAAAAGCTTATTGCACACCTGATGGTTTTTTTACATTTCCAAAACCAATTCATATTGATATCAAAATATCATATTCAATTCAAACCATATCACTTTCGAAATCATAATTTCAATATAGGTTAAACCCTCACTCCAAAATCATCATATTTAGTCAAAATATGTTATTTAAATCCCAACTTCGGTTATTACATCATTTAATCATATTTGCTTTTAAATCAAGGATTTAAATATGACCACTTCCACTTTACAATTCAGAATTTAGAAAATAGTATAGATAGTTACAAATAGTTTAAATAGTTTAGTATAATTTGAAAATATAATTTAAATGGTTTAAAATACTTTAAAATAATTTAAAAAGTGGATTAAAATAGTTTAAATAGATTTAAAATAGTTTAACAGAATTAAAATAGATTTAAAATAGATTAAATAGATTAAATAGATTTAAAATAGATTAATAATAAATTAAAACAGTTTGAATTGATTAAATGGTTTAAAATATTTAAATTAGATAGCTTACTTTAACAGATTGAAAATCTTACTAATTAGAATTTAAAATAACATTTTCAATAGTTTATATTAAAATAATAAATTTGAAATTAACATCAGATTTAACTATTTCTTCCATTTCAACAAATCTGGAATATATCCAGATTAAAAAAAACCCCAGTTTCATATCTCGAAGTATCAACTGAAATTATTCTAATTTCAGTAGATTTCAAAGTTAAAATTTCAAACGTCTTCAATAACTCAGTTCCAATAGATTTTGTTTAAACTTCAAATTCAAATTTAGAATTCCAATTTAAACCCTCTAAGTAATTTACTTAATACAATTCCAAAATTCCAAATTTAATCTTTTAAACAATTCACTTAAACAATTTAGTTTACATAAATCAAATTCTATTTCAAAATATCATTTAGCCAAATTCAAAATTTAAAGATTTAAAATCATTGAATTTAACCAATCCGGTGTCTGTATATAATTTTCTAACCTAGTCAAGTGATACAGAAATTTACCATTTCAATCCGTAAATATTTAAATTTACGGGTGTACATCATTTCAACCCGTAATCCTGAATTAAAATAAAATCCATAAAATTGCTCGAGTCTATCATTTCAACTCATAATGATTTTCCCTAATCTATAGATCATTCGGGTATGTATCATTTCAATCCATAGGGAACTTGTAGTGTTATAACATAACATCCAGTCATCCAATGTCAACATTCAAACATCTATCACAATCATCATCCAAACCAACCAATAAATAATAACAATGTACTGATTATAAATAACAGGTATTAACTGAAAATTTTAAAATTCAATATTAAATTATATGATAATTAAATTGCAATAAAAGTCATATTTAACTGGAATGACAATTTAAAATATATCAAACATCAACCAATCAATTTCTAATTGCATCATAAATTTAATTTAACTAACATAAGACAATTTAGTAGTTATGAGTGGGTTAAAACACTCATCTTTGATTTCAAATCGATTTCAAATCTAAAATTGAACAGTCTCAGAATCCATCTAACCCAGTTCCAAAATATCTGAAATTTCTATACAATCCCAACGAAATAAACCGCACGTGAATTCAACCTCGTATGTAAAAGTTATGAATATTAGAAAGTTGAAATTTTAAAATTAAACTAAAAATAAACAAAATAGAGGATACCACGTCATCTCCTTCTCACGTGCACCTGCAAACCCCTAACCAAAGTTGACCACGTACAGATGAGCCGCGGCCACCTCCCTAGCTTCGATTGCGCCACCTATACGCCGCTGCTCCACCTCCGAACCCACCAGTAGGCTGCGCCAAGCTCCCTGCTCCTCACCCTAAAGCCTCGTAACCGCTATGCTCGCTCAAATCAAAGCACGACTCCAGCCACCACCCTAAAATTTCGAACCCTAAAGAAATTAATTCAGACGATCCAACCATCGATACAACCTGCGACCAACTTCGATGGATTCCCCACTCCACTCTCCCCACAACTCTACCAACGAATCGACGATCGGACGATAATCATTAATCACCAATTTGAATGGCCGAGACTAATTCACCAATTTCTTGCCACACAGAAACCCAAATCAAAAAACTGCAGATATGAATTGTGCACATCGAGAGCTTTGAATCGATATATAATATGATAGGGTTTGGAGGAATTGATTTTGAAATTGAATGTGGAGATTGAATTTAGGGTTTGGAATTTAAATGTTTAGTGCCATTGAGAAGAGAGAAGCAAATAGAATTATACGTACAAGAATAAGAAAATGACTGCTAGGGTTTTGAGAAACATGACTATTTATATTAACAGGGCTCGATAAGAAAAGAAACACAATCGAATTGGTACGAACGACAAATAGCGACCCAAAAAGCCCATTTCGCTTCCGAAACGATAATGGATTATCCCATATATCAATATATATAACTTTTATATTTCTAAATCCGATGGAACAGGTTTCATGTCCTAATTCCATCGTATAAAGAAGTTAGCTTTAAAATCATCTTATTTCAAATTGATTTCAATTAAATTGATTTCTAGGCGTTTCGAGTCTGTATGATCAAACGATAAGTCTGATCGCTATGAAATTTGAAATTCTATAATAATTCATCGTTATGGATCCGATGAAACTGGTTTCATCATAATCCAAGACAGTGGCCAAAATGGCCATTTTCATATTAATTAAAATTATTAGTAAATTGATTAAATCACTTTTTAATTTCAAATCTTATAATTAACAGTTTTTATCATTTTTGATCACTTAGACATTTACAATAATTTAAACTAAATTTACATATCAATTCAGTGTTAATTATTATACCAGTTACAATGTTCAATTTCAACTGAAATTAAATCCAGTTAATTATAATTTAATTCCAATAAATTGATTTAATTAGATTTTAATCTTTTTATTCGATCAATTATTACTCTATAGCATAGTAAACATTGGTTTATATCCAATTACATCAATAGTCTCCAATTATCATCTTTGACCATATTGGTTGCAATATTTTAATTATATTGAATTTTTGTCGATTTTCAGATTAGTTATAATTTCAAAGTCCTAATAAATTAATTTACTTTAGTTTCACGCTTTCTATTAAATCAATTATTGCCTTATGAATTTAATTGGCATTTTTGTACATTTTATTACATTCACATTTTACAGTTATCGTCTTAACTCCTTTTAACGTAACAATTAATTATAATTGATTGCAATTGATTTCCAATTTAATTCAACATATTAAATAAATTTGTAACAAATGACAATCGTTACCTTTTATTAATTTAATCACATTTATGATTTTATTATTTACAAACAAATGTTATAATAACTTACACAAAACTAATTCTATCCAGTTACATTTTATTGCACATTATGTCACTAATTAATGCAACTTATAAATTATTAATTACTCTTTTAATCCAATTATCAATTTATACACACACTATTACAATTAATTCACAATCTATGACTAATTATAACTTTTTAGTTATTTCAGTTAATTGCAATTACATTAAATTAGTCATCAATTTCTCTAAATTTATACCATCGCATTTCGTTCTAGTTATTATTGTTATCTCGCATTTTAGCAAGGCCGAGATATCAAAGAATTGACTGAAAATCAAGGATCGCTCATCATGGATATCGAGTATGCATAGGTTCACCATGGATGCCGATGAATTTTGTCTGAGTCCGGATCAAGCTATAATTGATAAGACCCGATAAGCAAAGCCATGAAAGTTAGCATCCCAAATTTCAAGTCAATCTGAGTTCGTATGCTCAAGTTATGATCGATGCAAATTGGAGGAAATAGCCTCATTTTCGTATCCATCAGTAAGCCACAGTTCGAATCGATCCGGTTCGTATCCATCGTCAAGCCTTGGTTCGTATCGATCCATTATCGCACGCTTCGCATCGATCAGTCTCTCTTGTTCGTATCTATCAAGCTATCGATATTCGAATCCATCAATCCACTTCGAACCCATCAGTTGAAGAGTCATGCTCGAATCCATCAATTAGCCTTAGTTCGTATCCATCAAACAATCAATGCTTCGTATCCGTTGAGTAAGCACTATTCGTATCCATCACAACATTTCTTGTTCGTATCCATCTAGTTGAAGCAACTTTGATCGATACGAACAAGAGCTACTTTCATCGATGCGAACAGGGCATACTGCAGATCGATGCAAAAATCACGCTATTTCGATTCGAACAGGACAACGACTTCGATATGAATAAGGCAAGATCTTTGGAAATGACAAGGTTAACTCGGCATAAAAAACAGATCGATCTGAAGAATGCACGCCACGTCAACATGCTATCATGTGCTTGGATTGAAACGAATGGATCATTGTGAAGGATCGATTCAAACAGAAGCACGCTCATAAAAGCGCAATCTTGCATCGATCATATTTCACAGGAGCTTATGCACAAGCTAAGGAAGTCCATGCCAAATTTCGACTCGATTGGACCAAATCTTGAACGATACGAAATTGGTTCGTATTGATCACGGATCAAGTCGAAACTTCATGGGATCGATCGCGTGGGCGCCCTCACATGCCCAAAAAAGTCTCCCGAAGTTTGAGCGATATATCGGCCTCTTATGCCTATAATTAGGGCCCCAGGGCCTACAAAAGAGGGATCTTTATGGCTTTCAGACGTCCATACTCTGCTAAATCCAACCTTGTACTCCGTTACTGCTGTTATACTTGAATTTCGAAACTGTAAATCACTATTATTCACTGTAACCGACTGTAATCACCAAGAGAACATAAATAAAATCATCAAACTTCAAAGTGGATGTAGGCCGGATTGCCGAACCACTATAAATCCTTTTTTTTACTGCTTTCTTTTCGATTTCCTGAGTGTTCTTCATTTTCGATTCTCGGAATATTTGTTATCTGAGATCTGTGATTGTGGACTGGTGCTTTCATTAGCAATTGGGTGTTTGTGACCAATTTTGGCGCAAACATTTTGGTGCTTTCACTATAAAGGCTAATTCAGGGATTCTATCATTCTGTTGAATTTAAAAGTTTAAAGATTCGGATCTGAAATGCTATGACAACGCAATCAAGAAGAAGACCAAGACCCGAGAGAAGTTGGCATAAAGGGAGTCAAGAGGCTTCCTTAGGAGCAAATCAGACATCGAATCTTCTTCACCAGGGAGGAAATGGAAGCAATGTTCAAGAGACAATAGGAGATGATGCAGAACCGACTCCGACAAATTGGAAAAGTTGGAGTACAGAATCAGCGGAATGCAACTGCAAAAGATGCTGGAGATTGAAGTCGGGAGCACGAAACAACCAGAATCCAGAACGGAGCAGGACCATCTAGCGCGACACCAGAACTAAGGGGCACCCACTTAGAGCATGTTGACCTGATACCCAGAAGAGCATTAGGAGGACTCGAGCAGCATAACATTGGTAGAGGAACGGGTGCTCAGCCAGAAGAACAGATTCCAGGATTCCCTTGTGAACTTGGGGGGCAGGTGGAAGGCAGTGGGCGAGGACTACAACTCAGAGACTGTGACAGATTAGCAGAGATGGTTAGACGAGCTATGAGAGGTGGATTGGTAAACAAAGACTTAAAGGACATGAATAGGAGTCCCTTTACTCTGACTATCATGCGAGCTAAGGACCTACCGGATTTTAAGTTACCATCGTTGGAAATGTATAATGGAAGGACGAATCCTACGGTTCATCTGACAAAGTATGTGAGGCATATGGTAGTGCTAGGGGTATTAGAGGAAGTCATGGCCCGATGCTTCCCAATGTATTTGGCACACATTACGGCGCTATGGTTTAGGCAACTCGATAGTGGCTCTATTGGAACGTGGACTGATTTGACAGAAAGGTTTATGTGGCAATTCAGAGTTCACATTTAGAGACCCAATAATGTGATGAGTTTGGAAGCACTGAAGCAAAGAACTGGGAATCTTTGAGGAGCTTTCTGACGTGATTCAATGCAGCGGTGGCATCGGTGGATCGACCGAATCCATCCATGGTTTTGATGGCAGCTGCATCTAGTATAGCTGACCGCATAAAATTCAAGAATTCTTTGACAAGAGATCCACCAATGGATTTGGGAGAATTTTATCATGAGGCTGAAGGATTTCTACGATCGGAAGATACAAATGCTGAAAGAGAGGAGGGAGAAGGAATCGATGTTTATGCAGTCAAGGGCAGAAATCCTCCTGAAAAAAGTGCAGAAACTGATAAAGGGAAGAGAAAGGCTGAGAATAACGGTGATGGATCAACGCGACCACGAAAGAAACCAAGATTCACCTCGTATACGGAGATGAACAAAACTTTGGAACGGATCTACTAGGACACCAACGGACAGGTTCCTTATCGAAAGCTGATGATGAGAGATCCGACCAGCAATGTAAGAAGGTCAGACAAGTATTGCTTATTCCACGAGTTGAATGGTCATAGCACAAACGACTGCACACACTTGAAGGATAAAGTCGAGGGCATATCCGGAATGGTTTGCTATCGCAATATGTGAGAAGGTGGGCCACGACGGTGGAACAAGATCGACCACCGCCCGCACCAACTGAAGATGGCTCAGGATCGAGGTGTCAGCTTATTATCAATTGATCAAGATAATGGCGAATGAGGGGCAAACTCCACGCCGATGCGATTAAGTTTTTTACACATGTACAGGACCACGAACGATCCTCAGGCATGCTGTGAACAACTATAAATCACATCGATGTAGGTGTTTATGCTCTGACATCACTATTTTGCTTTTGTTTTTTGCTTTTCGTGTTTAGATTTGATTTTGTCGAACATTTCTGTTGAAAAACTCAGTTGAATGGATATTTGGTTTTGATAATTCTAAAACAGCTAAGCTACTAATACATGTAGGGGGTCGCGAATGATCCTTAGCCATGCTCTGAGATGGCAATAAAACACCCCAACAAACAATCCATAAACTCATTCGAACGTGAAATCTGGTATTGATGATATTAAGTCCCCCACGAGCACACATAATTCGCCTGGAACGACACCTGACCGCGAACGGTCACAATTCGCCTTGAACGGCACCCGAACGCAAACGGTCACAATTCGCCTCGAATGGCACCCGACCGCGAACGGTCACAATTTTCCTCGAAAGGCACCCGACCGCGAACGGTCACAATTCGCCTTGAACGGCACCCGAACGCGAACGATCACAATTTGCCTCGAACAGCACCCAACTGCGAACGGTCACAATTCGCCTCTGGTGCCACCCGATCGCGAACGGTCACAATTCGCCTCGACCGGCACCCGACCGCGAACGGTCACAATTCGCCTCGAACGGCACCCAATCGCGAACGGTCACAATTCGCCTCGAACGGCACCCGATCGCGAACGATCACAATTCGCCTCGAACGACACCCCGACCACGAACAGTCACCATTCGCCGCGAACGGAATCCGAGCGCAAACGGTCACATATCACCTCAAATGACACACAATCTCAAACAGTCGTCATTCGTGGTTAGATAAGACTATCGATTGCTTTGCAGGTCATCAACGGGATATGAATATCCGGCTTATGGCATTATAAAACACACCTTCGTACCGCAAGGCATGTTTTGGTGGGCAAGTGTTATCCCGCCTTTTGGCAAGGCTGAGATATCAAAGAACAGACTGAAAACCAAGGATCGCTCATCGTGGATATTGAGTACGCACAGGTACACCATGGATGTCGATGAATTTTTTTCTGAGTCCAGATCAGGCTATAATTGATAAGACAAGACAAGCGAAGCCATGATCATCCAAATTTCAAGTCAATCCGAGTTCGTACGCTCAAGTTATGATCGATGCAAATTGGTGGAAATAGCCTCATTTTCGTATCCATCAGTAAGCCACAGTTCGGATCGATCCAGTTCGTATCCATCGTCAAGCCTTGGTTCGTATCGATCCATTATCGCACGCTTCGCATCAATCAGTCTCCCTTGTTCGTATCGATCAAGCTATCAATATTCGAATCCATTTAGCCACTTTGTATCCATCAGTTGAAGGGTCATGCTCGAATCCATCAGTTAGCCTTAGTTCGTATCCACTAAACAATCATTGCTTCGTATCCATCACAACATTGCTTGTTCCATCTAGTTGAAGTAACTTTGATCGATACGAACAAGAGCTACTTTCATCGATGCGAACAGGGCATACTGCAGATTGATGCAAAAAGCAGGCTATTGATCGATTCGAACAGGACAACGACTTCGATGCGAACAAGGCAAGATCTTTGGAAACGACAGGGTCAACTCGGCATAAAAAGCGGATCGATCTTAAGAATTTGCGCCATATTAACATGTTATCATGTGCTTGGATCGATACGAATGGATCGATGTGAAGGATTGATTGAAATAGAACCGTGCTTATAAAAGCGCAATCTTGCATCGATCATATCTCACAATCTACAATCCAAATGCCATGAAATTTTCACAGGAGCTTACGCACAAGCTAAGGAAGGTCCAGGCCAAATTTCGACTCGATTGGACCAAATCATGATCGATACGAAATTGGTTCGTATCGATCACGGATCGAGTCGAAACTTCAAAGAATCGATCGTGTAGGCCCCCTCATATACCAGAAGAAGTTTTCAAAGTTTGAGCGAGATATCAGCCTTCTACGCCTATAAATAGGGGCCCAAGGCCTATAGAAGAGGGATCTTTTTGGCTTTCAAACGACCAAATGCTGCCGAATCCAACGTGTACTCCATTGCTGCTGTTATACTTAAATTTCATAACTGTAAATCACTGTTATTCGCTGTAACCGACTGTAGTTGCCAAAAGAACATCAATAAAGTCATCAAACTTCAAAGTGGACGTAGGTCGGATTGCCGAACCACCATAAATCCTGTGTTTTTACTGCTTTCTTTTCAACTTCATGAGTGTTCTTCATTTTTGATTCTCTGCATATTTGTTATCTGAGATTTGCGATTGTAGACTAGTGCTTTCATTAGCAATTGGGTGTTTATGACAAATTTTGGCGCAAACAATTATCTTATTATTAAAATTTTAGTTTTCACAATATCAAACTCCAAAACTTATTTAATTTAATAAATTTAATTAACGAAAAAATGTCGGTCGTTGCAAGTCGGATTTGAGTAATTCTTATCCGGAAACCATTTCGAACCAATTTACGTATTTGAACTGAAGACATGGAATTGATTTGGAAGATGGAATGTAGGGCTGCTTGTCACTGACCCTCGAAGGAATTTTCACATATCACTTGTTAGTGAAAGCAATTCTCCATTTGAGATCTTCGATGCAAGGAATTCTCGCTACTAATCCAGAGGGTTATTCCCGATAGGATGTTGTAGGAATGTGCCCTCAGTTTGTCCTATTCTTGGACAACTTGTATCGAAGAATGTCTAACATTGCGTTTCTAATTCCATTAATTGATCTCTATGAACGTATCATCTATTTGGTGTGGGAGAAGGAAACTTCTCTCAGCTTAACACATTCTCCTAAGACGTACAAGCTTAAGAGTTATACGTTTATAGAAATCAACTGTGCGATTATGAATTGGAAATGTGGCATTCATATTGGAATGTGCTATGTGAAAGGTGATCCTTACCTCGGGCCTTATCACCTGTACTGGCTTAAACAGGATACGCCATAAGGCTGTGTGGTCCGCAACCATTAGGGTATGATCATCACCTTTCTAGATAATCCTCTATATTTGGGTATGTTGTGTATGCTAAGAGAGCTCTCGGATAGGTTGGTAAAGCCAGGTTAATGTCATATTTGGTGTCTATCCAAGCTATGTCCGAGTGCTAAATAAGGATAGATCGTTCTTGCCATATGCAGAGGATTGTTTGTGTATTGTCTGTGCATCCCTCCAGAGATGGACTCTATGGAAGGTAGTCCCTTACCTGCCATTGTATGGAAATTCATTTTCCAGGAAATGCCTTCAGACTTAGTTTGAAACCTATTATTCCATCAAATTTAACCAATGTAGCAATTTCGGCTATTTTAATATGTTTATTTGAAAAACGGTTTTCCAAAGAATGTCATTAAAAATAACATTCCTAGATTTTGCATAGCAAATGTTTTGTTTATCATGAGGTAAAAACCCATTTCGTATTTAAGTACAACGTGGTCTTAGAGATACCTTTGTTTTCAAAACGCATATTTTGAGTTTCTCACGCTAGTCTCATGACTAACCCGGAGTTTATTTTTCTTTTCCCTTAAACTCTGTGTGCCCTAATTTTCTTGAACAGTCTAGTAGTCAGGTTTAGTTACAAGAAATCTGGACGTAGCTCCAAGATGGAGTTAGAAGATTCTTTTGAAGATTGTTATCTGTTTCCACCACACTTGTATATAATTGTATTCCGAATTTGTAAGGACATATATTTATAACTGTCCATATTTTAGCTCTAATAATTGTACTAAAAATTTCTTCTATAAAGATTATACGTTGAAATAATATATGTTATTCCATTTGTGTGAGATTCTATTATGTCTTTACTTTACTTTCTTACCTTTGACGATCGAGTTTCTGACGCTCGGATGCTCGGCATGCAATATAGTGGATGCGTTAGCGTCAGTTTTCGAGGGTCAAAAATCTCGGCTGTTACAATATACATATATATATATAATGATGATGATGTGATATTATTGCTATGGTTGTTTACATAGTTTGATCATCAAGTTCGGATATTGATTATATGTTTATTTCGATGTTCAAATGATTCATGTTTAATACACATCGATATCACAATGGAAATCACTTTCCTTTAATAAATAAAATGGTGTATATAAGATTCTTAAACCTCTTTAAAATGATTTATAAATGTTTTATAAACACTAAAACCCAATTGGGTGAGGTTTGGACAAGTTATGAATGTTGAGTCAAAAATAGGTGCGTCGCGTAATGGCAGTTTGCTATTTCACGCTGTAGAAAGTTAAGTCCATATATATGATGGATTCCTAGTGGGAATTCTTTGGAATAAGAATTTTTCGAACAACTATAAATATTGTTTTCAAACAAAAGAAAATGATCGAGATTTAGTTTAGTAGATTTTGAAATATGAGCAAAACTAGTTTTCAAAATAGTCACGCTTTGGCAATTCGAAAACCAAAATGAAAAGTTAATTAAAATTGATATTTTTAGTTCTTTAAAAGTATGAGATAAATTCTATAAATATTTTAAAATGTTTTAAAAGAGATTTGAGTTATAAAAATGGATTTCTAGATGATAGAAAAGTTGTTTTGATCAAATAAGCCTTAAAAGCACTATCAACAATACTTTTAATAACTTTTGAAATATGGCTTTAGACATAAGTATTCTTTTCCAAATCTTTTATAAATATTTTCAAATAAATAATTAAGTATTTTAAAGATGATTTTTATGTTTTATAATTTAATTTAAAAGAGTTTAAATAAAGGATTTAAAGAAAAGCTGTTATAATTAAGTGATTTAAACTTGGCTCTAAAAGCTGATGAGTAGACTGGATTTTTCTATTCGTGAGATCCAGATGTGAGGTACCTAAACTGAGGAAATGTTCAGAAGCAACTAATGCCCTAGCTCACCAGGCCTTTTTTCTGGGCAAGGAATGGATAAGGTCGAAATGTCAGAAATGAGGCAAGTATAAAGATTCAATTTTTCAAATTTAAACAATTTGGATTGTGTAGAAATAATCTTCTTATACTTGGAATTAAATTTCATGGAGGGTATCCATACTATCCACGTGAATTTAAAAGTTGATTTCACCGTTATTCGATGGATGGTAAAGGTTGAATGCGGAAACTGATATTGAGTAGAATTATTATAATTTCTATCGAATCTTTTGTAACCCAATAATGTTTTACAATATGATGAAAATGATTTGATTTTTTTAAAGTTAAACGGAGGTTTAATGATTCCGTATATACCAGAAAGAAATGTTATATATATATATATATATATATATATATATCTAGAAGATATTTTTAATAAAGAGAAAGTAACTAATCAAATGATAAACACCTATTCACCTAACATCTTTTTATCGATGATTGGTTGGAAGGAATGTGCTGACCTGGAATTTTGGGCAATGTCAATTTAATAATCTGTATTTAAAATTAAATTGATTTGAAATTTTTTTAATAAAATTTGACTTGATTTAATAATCTAATTAAATAGATATTTAATTGGTCAATTTTATCTTTTTAAAGCTAATAAAATGCTTTCTATTTATATTGTGTCTATATATATTGTAAATAGATAAGCTTTGATTTGAAGTTTAATAAATAAATAAAATCTTGTTTCTTTTAAATTATAATATACATTTTGATAATTTGGAAATTATGATTTAATTTAATATAACTTTTCAAAGCTAGTTAATAAATAACTATATGGTTTGTAAATACTTAAGATAAATATTAATTGTTTAATTTTATCTTAAGCCTAAGTATAAAATTAATAAAAATTTATTTTAGTTTTTTTAATATAGCTTGATAAATATAATTTGAAACTATATATGGAAGTTTAAAATACAATTTACATATTGAACATTAATTCATTTAAATAAGATAAGTGATAAGTAATTTATAATTTCTTTTGTAAATTATTTAAATTGATAAATGTGTTATTTTCAGATAATATTAATAAACGTATAAAAATAGATAGGTTAATAGAAATTCTATTTTAAATTGTATACGTTATAAATTAGTTTTGAATTGGATTCTTAAATTTAAGAAGGGTTTGAATTTGAATTTGAATTAATTGCGAAATTCAAAAGGATAAAAAAAATTTAATAAGCATTCTTTTTACCTATAATTCAGTTATTTCATTTTCTTTAAAAAGAAATGCACATATACAGTTACTTATGAAAATAATTTATATATATAAGTATTTAACAAATAAAGAAAAAGGGTTTTTATTTACTTTTAAATTAAATAAAAAATAGGTAAAAATATGTATATAACAAGTATAAATATCTTAAGTAACTAATGAGACAAATGTGAACTAATAATCTACTCTAATTGACAAATGTAGTAATATAGGACATGTGTCATTTGTATTTTTTTTTTCTTTTATTTTGGAAAATCAATTACACTTATACAAACATGTTTTCTTCTTTTCATTTCCTTTCTTAATTTTCAAAAGTGTAGATAAAACATCAGTTGAGAGTTAAATCAGTTTCTAAACTCTCCAAAACCAGAAAATTTTCAAAACCAAAATTCATGTTCAAATTTGATTTTCAATTCTCAAACTCCTCACCAAAACCAGAATTTCAATTAAAGCATGCAAACCCTTCTTCAATCAAAAGCTTACCTGCATTTTTCAGTTCTATTCATTTTCAAAATCAAACCAGTAACCATCTTCGAAACATTTACCTGAAATTCATTTTTGTAAATCATTTTCAAGATGTTCAAGCCTGCATACAACTGTTGTTTAAAACCAAGCCTGCCTGCATGCATTTTTCAAATGCAAATCTGTGAAGCATTTTCAAAAATCAAAAGAAATCTCAACAAGTTTTTAAATTAAGGAATTTTAAAGCAAAGCATTCAATTTGAAGTTTTTAAAGTAAAGGCACTCTGGTTTCAAAATCAAAACAAAAGCTTTTCAAAAATCTGGTGCTCTGATCATCACTATTTCCAGGTGAGTAACATCACAACTTAAATAGTTAAATATATAATTATGTTGCATGTCCATCTCTGAAATAAGTATGTTTGTGAATGAATTTATGTGTTTAGCTTTGTGTATATATATGAAAATATTGTTGTGCATGTATCTGTATTCTTCTTGTCTGATTCTAGTTCCAGGCTTAAATTCAAATCAAAATCTCTTGCTCTTGATCCAATCTTGTTAAAACTTAAGCCTTGAAGAAAAAAAATTTGTTGAATCATGGTTGTAAGTTTAAAAATATGTTTAAGTCAAAATAGTTTATATTGCCTCTGGAAATAATAAAACTTCAGTACAAATTTAAAATAGGTTATATTTCTATTATCATGTTTCATAGATTCAGGTATATGAATCAAAAGCTAAAGCTAAAACTTGATTTTTGAAACAAAAATTACGATTTTTAGTAATGGGATTTAAGAGCATTTTTTATTTAACTAAAAATTGAAATTTGAGGAAATTCTGAGGAACTCGATAGCTGGAGAGGTTGTGATTCTTTCTGGAGGAAGAGTGGTCAGTGACTTTGGGAAAAATGGTTGCAGTGATGTCAGATCAAGGCGGCGGCGGCGATCGATTAAGGTTTTTAAACCTAGTTTTGAGTAGTTCAGGAGTTTTTGATCATCGCGATCCTCCGGTTGATTGACTTCGATGGAAATCAAGGGAAGAGTAGCTAGGGCATGGATGAGGTCATGGCTGGAGTCGTCGGTGTTCTGGTGATCAGCGATGGGAGTACGAGCGGTTTTCAGGTCTTCCCCCTTTGGTTCCAGTTTTGGTTAACACACTCGAATTCGATTTCTAGTTGATGGTCACGATCTGGTGATCGTAATGGGTTGCGTGGAAGTTCACTGTTGTGGTGAGGCCACAAGTGATGATCGAAGAGCGTCGGAGCCACCATGCATGTGCACGGTGCAGTGGTGTATCCGGTGAAGATTGGGGTTTGCAGGATTTTGGACTCGGGTAATTCTTGAGTGATTCGAATTTTGGCTCGAAGAGATGTTATAGTTTGCTCGAAGAAAATAGAAGGGGCTCGGGTATAAGGTGGTTACAGGTTTCTCTGGAAACCTGTTTGTTTTCAATTCGAATTTAGTTTTAGATTTGAAAGCAAGTTTTAAAACCAAGTTAAAAACCTAAAATTTAAAGTATGGATTCAAAACTGAGTTTGAATCCTAGTTTTAAATTTAAATTAAGTTTTATAAATTAGATTGTTTAAACAACTTTAATTATTTAACATGTATTTTAAAGGGTAAGAAATTTAAAAGTAAATTTGGTTTAAAATTCTTAAAGCTCTTTTATAAGATGAGTATTTCTTCAACATATGTTTTTTTTAAGTTTGTAAATGGTTTTAAACTTTGTTAAGTTAAAGTTGTTTTCAATTTAAAATTTTAAAATTGAAATGAAATTTGAAAGTAGAAAGTAAAATGTTTACAAATGTGTTTGTGAATGATAATTGAATCATTAATAAGAAAATGTGTTACCTTAAAGTTAATTAAGACTTAGTGATTTGAGATAAATTGAATTATTTAGAGTAATTAAAGAATAATTAATTAATTTAATTTTTTATATGATTTGAATTAATTAATTGAAGTTGAAGTTAATTAATTAAGATTAATTAATTTGAAAATAAGATTAGTAATTAGATAAGTTAAGATTTTAATTAATGGTTAGGAATTAATTTATTAAGTAATTTAAGATTAATTAAATTACAGTTAAAATTAATTAAATAATTAGAGATTAATTAAATGGTTATTAAGGATAAATTAATTTGTTATTAATAATGAATAATCTAAGTTAATTACTTAAGAAAAAGTAATTAAAGAATTGTTGATAAGTTAATGAAGGTTCAATAACTTGAGATTATTTAATAATTAATTAATGTGATTATAGGATCGATTTCACCCTAGAGGGGGGAATAGGGTGATGGTATTAATTATAAAAATTAATTGCGGAACATTATAAAATAATTTCAATACAGAACACAGAATAATAGCAGCACAGAAAAATAGCAGAAATAGAACGACACAGAATTTACCCAGCTTCGGCAAAACCCTGCCTACGTGCTGCTCCCAAGGTTTCTACTAGAAATTAGATAGTAAGACGCTTACACACGTAAACTTGCGACACTCGCTATCGACTAAACCTAACTCTATGCTCAAAACCCTATCACAACTCAGCCACTGAGTTGCGAATTCTCAAACTACGCCACGTAGTTTGTCCCCTAGTCACACGACTAGTAAATACAACCTTTTAAAAGAGAATTTAAATTTAAAAACAAATTTGAAACAATTTAAACTAAAAAACCCTAATTTAAAAAAAAAGCCCAAATATAAAACAAGGCCGGTCCAAATTAAAAGGAGATTTATATCCCTTTTTCTTTTAATTCTTCGGCCCGTTCGTTTTTCCTGTGCTCTTGATAATGCCGGCTTGTTCTCGTTTTCCTTTGCTTGCAAATTAGGGCTTTGTATCTCGAAGCGCATGTTTTTAATTCGATCGAATCAGTGATGATTTGTGTGTTGCCTTAATCAATTTGATTCCTCGTTGCTCACTGTGGCTGCTTCGACGAGTTCGATTCTTGCTTCGGTAAGAATTTATGCTTTTGTGTTTTAATGATTTTCGTACTCGAACTCTTGTCCTTATGCCGATGATGATTATTGCAATTTATAGAGATTGAATCCCTGTATTTGCATTCGTCTGAATTTAGTTGAATTTGTCAATTACTTTTTCTCAGCGGTTGATTCTGCTTGAACGCTTGAGATTTAACTGATGAATTCAATTCGAATATTTCTCTTACTTTACTGTTACGGCTTTAGCTTGAGATCGTTCGATCCTTCCTTGATCGTTACGGCAGCTACTTTCCTATTTTATTTTTGAATTTTTCAATTCTTTTCTTGTGTTGAATTCTGACTTGGTTTAATATTCATCTGACCTTGGCTTTGACTTTGTATATGCTATTCCATGACTTTGAATTCTCTGATTTTTTGACTTTACTATCTTATTTCATTTTGTCTTCGCATTGACTGTCATGTGTATGCAAGTTCACATCTTCGACCATTTTTGATTTCTTAAGAAACTGATGACCACATTTGAACTGTACCATTTGTTCTATGACATTGTACTTGCTGTTCATGGCTATTATATTTTTACTGCCATGTGACACTAGCCGTTCATGTTGCATTATCACCACGGACTGTTGACACTCTATACATTTGTTTGCACTGCTGACTGTTGACACTCTACATATTTGTTTGCACTGCTGACTATTGACACTCTATACATTTGTTTGTGCATTGCCTCACACATCTTGTAGTTTGTTTTGATGCACTGTTTTGGTTTTTGGTACTATGTCACTGTGTTTGTTGAGTCACTGTACTGTTGAGGCTGATATATTTTTTCGGTCTGTAGTTTTCAAGCATTGTTGTGCCACTTGTTCATATTGCCTCTGTACACTTGTTGCTTCCCTGACCTATGCACATTGTTGCCTTAGTCCTGGCCATTCTCTGGTTATTTCATATTCATTTGAATTGTGCATTTGTCTGCACTGTGCATTGAGCACTTTGGTTTCATGATGTACTTGCTGCCTGGTTGCTGTGATGTAATATCTCATAATTGTAGACTAGCTTTCACACTTTGATCTACTTCATACCAGTAGCATTCATTAGCTCATGTGTTTCCATCGTTTTCAACATTGATGCATTTGGAGTTGGTCTTGTTGCAGTTTGGCTTTGTCTCCATGTATTTCATGTAGTATGGGTTCTCTACCGACTTGTAGTGTTCATTAGTTCATTTGATATGTTGTTGGACGTTGATGCTGTGTTATGTAGTAACCTAGTTTCACTTGCATTGCTGAGTCATTCTGACATGTTGTCCATGTGAGTTCATTGCTGAGTTGGATTTACTTTGTCTCTGATCTTTTGGTCATGTTGCCTTTAGTTGCTTGTATATATGTACTTGCTCGGTTTGTAGCTCAAAGTTGCTACTTCTGATCAATTTGTTGAGCTTGTACACTTTTATTGCACCTGAGTTGAATCCAGTTTTAAAACTCGGGTTTGACCTTGTGCTGAGAGTTGTGACATTTATGTTATTGCACGTGAGTTGAACCCGGCTTTTCATTTGGGTTTGACCTATGCTCACTTGTCTCTGTAACATTATCAAGTGTATATTTCGATGTGCACGGCCTTACGGCATATACAGTGATACACTGTGTATGTCACAAGCTGTTCGTGTATGATAAATTCAAATTTAAATGACGACGAACAACCTAAATAACTGAGGCAAATATTATTTTCAAAATCCATATTTTATTTTATATTGCAAAAATATTTCTTTTTCAATTTTACTGCGTTAGTGAGTATTTTTGCAGATTGTTCAGATGCTGGATTCTAACTGGAATGAAGTTGAAAATAAACTACGAGTGTGAGTGATATGTAGTGAGGAATTTATGTAAATTGAATTTTGATGTAATCAGAAATTGTATTGTAATTGAAATTGTATAGTGAATAGTGAGAGCTTGAATTTGTACTATTCGAAATTGTAATAAATATTTGTTTGAATAAAATTTCTGTTTGAATTCAAAATCTGTGTATTTAATTTTATTCAGCAAATATTTATTTAATCTACGAAAAATAAAATAGTACAATAACAAATACATTTAAACGAATGTATATATGTTTATTATCATCAAACAAAAATCATATAAGCGCATATTCAACAGTGATTAATTTTGATAATTAATTGGATTGATTAATATAGATAATCATTTATGGAATTTGGTTAAGTATGAATACTTTAAGAAAGTAATTAAAGGTATGAATTTCTCAAGGTAATTAATTAAATAAATTTGATTAGATTAAGTTAATTAATTAAGTTTAATTAATTTAGAATAACCATTGGAT
The DNA here is from genome assembly GCA_030765085.1 of Allium cepa. Taxonomy (NCBI): domain Eukaryota; kingdom Viridiplantae; phylum Streptophyta; class Magnoliopsida; order Asparagales; family Amaryllidaceae; genus Allium; species Allium cepa. Next base: position 71,052,182 of record CM060935.1, read on the forward strand.
CGGTTGATAAGTAATTACCTAATGTAATTAATGAAGGATAATTACTTAGAGAAGTAATTAAGATAAGTAATTTACTGAAGGTAATTAATTGAAGTACGGTAGAGTTTTGGGATTAATTGCTTTGTGTAATTAATATAAGGGTAATTACTTAGTGAAAGTAATTAATAGTTAATTACTTAGTGTAATTAATTTAAGAATGATTAATTAAGTCATTTGAAAATAATTAAGTGATGCAATTAATTAAGGGTAATTAATTACTAATGAGATTAATCAAGGGTGATTAAAAATATAATTAATTATTAAATGTAATTAATTTAGGAGTAATTAATTTACTCAATGAAGTAATTAAGGGTAGTTAATTACTGAATGTGATTAATCGAAAGTGATTAATAATTGTGGTTTAATTAGGTTAATTACTTAATGTAATTAATTAATTTAAATGTAATTAGGGATCATTAATTTATCTAATTAATAATGTAATTAAGGTTGATGAATTAAGATTAATTAACCAATGATAAGTGATTAAAGTAATTAATTAATGTAATTAATTAAGGATTAATGTAATTAATTATAATTAATTAATTAATGAAGTAATTAAAGGTTAATTACTGTTTTTGGTTAACGATAATTAATTTGTGAAATTAATTAAAGATAATTACTTGAATGTAATTAAAGGATAATTAATCAAGGTTGATTAATTAAGGGGATTAATTAGAGGTTAATTAATTGATTGATTTGTAATTTATTTATGGTTATATAAGCAGGATTTATAGAATGAGTAATTAATTTAATTTACTTTAAATTAATTAGAGATGAAGTAATTAATTTAATTCATTTTAAATTAATTATAAATCATGTGATTATTAATCCTTGTTTATATTTGGATGATATAGATTTCCTTGAATGGTTTGAATCTCAGATATGAGATAAATAATGCCGTGTGATATGGATACTTTGGTTGCATTGTGATGATAATATGAATTAACTATATGTGATGATAATATGGAATATCTGTTTATGATGATAATGTTGATTATCTATTGTGATGATGTGAATTATCGATCTGTGTGTATATAGATAATTAAATTTAATTGTTTTAAATTTAAAACAACTTGGACCTAAAAGATACGTTTTGGATTTCGATGAGACCGGGATCGGGTTTCCATATTTGGATATCCGAAAACCACATCGATCCAAATTAACGATAGGTCGTCAATCTCAAGTAAAGATGAAGATTCAAAGTTCAAGGGTTATCGTCGTTAACTCTGAGGGTGATTCCAAAATGAGTGTAATGAGATAATGCCTTCGGTTTCGTTCGAACCCGGAACGAACTTGTATGGATTGAATACTTTCAGAACATCATCAGGTGGACGATGAGCACTCTAAGATAGATGTGTTCTATAAAGATAATCGTAGCCTCAAGCCTCATCAACCGGGAATGGCTAAAACAGGGGAGGTGCGGCAAGGCTAAGTGGGTCATGCCCAAGTAGGACGAGATTTTCCCCAGTCCAGAAGTCCCTTTTTATTCGGCTGTGTGGGACGGTTGATTCGCAACAACTGCTGGGGTTGTCTTGTTCGAGACTGTCCAGTAAGGAATGGTTCCGGCCTTGTGTTGCAGGGGATTGGGAGTAATCCTCGGTACGTTGATCTAGTCCACGTACTTGGACGGGCGGTACCCCAGTAGCCCTGCCATTGTATGGAATCCAAAATCCAATAAGTGCCATCGGTTTTGATTGTATTACCCACTTTTGTGGCTAGAAGTTGGAATTTAATAGATGTAACAATTTCGGCTATTTTCTAATTTACTTGAAAACCCTAGACCTATTATAATATCACTGGATTTCCTATCAAATGTTTTGGTTAGCGTAAGGAAAAAACTTTTCCATGTTTATGTGTGGGATGTCTTACGTGATACCTTTCTTTTCAAAGATTTTTCAAAAGTTAAGCAACTTTAACCTGTTACTCACACCAGACCCATGTCTGACCTGGAGTTTATTCTGTTTTTTTTAAACTCTTGGGTACTCAAATTTTTACGAGTAGCCAAGGGATTCAGGTTAGCTTTGACGAATTGTGGAGGAGCAATGGAGCAGGAGGCTTCAACGTTGTAGATATTTATAGTGTTCCGTTGTGTGTTCTCTGTGTCATTTATTTGTGTTGTATTGAATTGTAATAACTAGATAGGTGTTTATAACTGTCTAGTATGTATTGTATAAGTTGTGTAACCCTGATAGATGTTGTATACTATGTAATATTTATGTTATTAATATAATTTATTCGTTCCGCTATTGAGATTCTGATGTTGTTCTTCTTTCTTCTCTATCTTTCTATTCTCTATCCCTTTCTTTCTTTCTTAATTCATGATGCGTCTTTCTGGGCTTAGGAAGACGGGTCGTGACAGTTGGTATCAGAGCGCTAGGTTGACTGAATACCTAGCCTTTGAGTGTTTTCTTTCTTAAGAGAGCATATTTGTAATTTTAATTCATATATTTATATATATTTACATCTACCTATTTGTTGGGTTACCTGTTCGGGTTTTCCAATATAGGTTATAAAGGTAGATAAGGTAGTGGTGTGTGTAACACAACTTCTACCATTGGTTGGAGTTTGAATATTTGAGGTTGGAAGTGTATCTGTCGAGACTATATACCTTATACCATCTCGGGTGAGCTTTGCTATGGTGAAAGGATTTCATTGATTTTTGAAGGAAACCTGTTAAGGTTCGGAGTCTATCTTTTAAGATGGATGAGTAAAGTTTGGATTTGTTAGTTGGCAGAAGTGAGTGATGGTATCTTGATACCTCCGGAAGTAATAGCTGCGTGATGAGACGCGGTAACTATGGATGTTTTCGAAGATGTTTATTTAGAACAAGTTTAAGGAAGTATGTCTGCTTCGGTGATGTGGCTGAGTTCAGCTGGCTGTTTGTGTTTGGATTTAAGGCCTGAGTTTCTCGAAGAGCTTGTGGATTAGGAAGTCTTTGGGCATATGTGTCAGCAGTGCAGCTCGGAGTATTCTGTGTGCCAGCAAGAAGGTCTTTAGCTAAGTAGTTTTTCTGGAGGTGGAGTTCAGAAGCAGCATAGTGGATCCATTTCTTCGATGGATTGGCTAGATAAGCGTAAGCCGTTCTGATTGTTAAAGAGAGAACATCTTTCTTTGGATATTAGGCTTGTTTGATCGCAAAAGAGACTTGCGATAGTTTCAGTGTTCTTTTATTGAAGATTTTTTTGGATGTCTTCTGGGAAGACAGAGGTTTGTCTATAACTGGAGATTGAGTTTTCTTATCAACTTGGATTCCAAGAATGATGTCGGTAGTTCAGTCTAGTAGAAGGATGGTTCCTTGAGATAGGGCTTGGTGAAGCAGCTCAGGATAGGTGGAATTTCTGAGTCTTCTTTATGGATCCGTTGAACCATATTTCTGGAATGTGTTGTCAAGTCTGTGCTCATGTTCTTCATCAGTATTTTCTTCTACTCCAGATCAGAGTTGTGCAGCGGAAGCAGTTTGGGAGTGCATCTATTTTGTCTTTTCCTGATAGAAGAAGTAAGATCAGTCTTCTAAGGTTTGTGGAATAGAATTGTGTTCTTGGTTGATGGTTGATCTTGAGAGGATCATTTTGATGGGTTGTTTCTGGTCTAGTTTGTTTCTAGAGGCATCAGCAAGGGTTGAGCTGAGCAGGGAGGATATAGGCAGCCCAGGATCGTCTGAAGAGTTTTGAGGATAAGAGACGAAGGAATTTGGATTACCAAATCGGAGATTTGGTTTTGGATAAGATTTCTCCGATCCAAGGAGCTATAAGTTTTCGTAAGTCTGGGAAGCTAGCTCCGAGGTGTTTTGGATCTGTTCTATGTTTTGGATCTCTTCTGTGTTTTGGTAGGATAAGTGCTTTGGTTTTCAAGAGTTGAATTACCAGTTTGGATAACTGGGATTCGATGTGTTTCACGTATCTCGGAGGGAGTACGTGTATCTTTGGTTGTGGAACCAGCAGTTCGGGAGGTTTGGTGGCTGAGTCAGACTTGTGTGTAGTCTGATATCCTATTTAGTTCTGTAGATCTAGATGAGTAGGAGCTCTGTAGCTTCATAGTTTTGATTGTTTGGATTCTGTAGAGCGAGTATCCCGGTATATATATACTTCGGAAACTCGAGGAAATTTTATCTAGAATTTTGCCTGGATAATTAAATTTGTTTGATTGGATAAATTGGTTGCTATGGTTGTTAGCATATGATTGATATATGCTTGTGTTTTAAAATTTAATCTTTAATGAGGTTATTAAATTATCTTTGCTTTTAAATTTCGGGGACGAAATTCTTTTAAGGGGGGAGGAATGTGATGACCTGGAATTTTAGGCAATGTCAATTTAATAATCTGTATTTAAAATTAAATTGATTTGAAATTTTGTTAATAAAATTTGACTTGATATAACAATCCAGTTAAATAGATATTTAATTGGTAAATTTTGTCTTTTTAAAGCTAATAAAATGCTTTCTATTTATAACGTGTGTGTGTGTGTGTGTGTGTGTGTGTGTGTATATATATATATATATATATATATATATGTTGTAAATAGATAAGCTTTGATTTGAAGTTTAATAAACAAATAAAATCTTGTTTTTTTTTAAATTCTAATATACATTTTGATAATTTGGAAATTATGATTTAATTTAATATAATTTTTCAAAGCTAGTTAAAAAATAACTATATGGTTTATAAATACTTAAGATAAATATTAATTGTTTAATTATATCTTAAGCCTAAGTATAAAATTAATAAAAGATCTTTTTTAATATAGCTTGATAAATATAATTTGAAAGTATATATGGAAGTTTAAAATACAATTTACATATTAAACATTAATTCGTTTAAATAAGATAAGTGATTAGTAATTTATAATTTCTTTTATAAATTATTTAAATTGATAAATGTGTTATTTTCAAATAATATTAATAAATGTATAAAATAGATAGGTTGATAGAAATTCTATTTTAAATTGTATATGTTATAAATTGGTTTTGAATTGGATTCTTAAATTTAAGAAGGGTTTGAATTTGAATTAATTGTGAAATTCAAAAGGATAAACATTTTTTTTAATAAGCATTCATTTTACCTATAATTTGTTTGTTTCATTTTCTTTAAAAAGAAATGCACATATACATTTACTTATGAAAATAATTTATATATATATATAAGTATTTAACAAATAAAGAAAAAAGGTTTTATTTACTTTTAAATTAAATAAAAAAATAGGTAAAAAATAAGTATATAACAAGTGTTAATATCTTACGTAACTAATGAGACAAATGTGAACTAATAATCTACTCTAATTGAAAAATGTAGTAATATAGGACAAGTGTCATTTGTATTTTTTTCTTCTTTTATTTTTGGAAAATCAATTACAGTTATATAAACATGTTTTCTTCTTTTCATTTCCTTTCTTAATTTTCAAAAGTAAAGATAAAACTTCAGTTGAGAATTAAATCAGTTTCTAAACTCTCCAAAACCAGAAAATTTTCAAAACCAAAAATCATGTTCAAATTTGAGTTTCAATTCTCAAACTCCTCACAAAAAGCAGAATTTCAATTAAAGCATGCAAACCCTTCTTCAATCAGAAGCTTACCTGCATTTTTCAATTCTGTTCATTTTCAAAATCAAACCAGTAACCATCTTCAAAACACTTACCTGAAATTCATTTTTGCAAATCATTTTCAAGATGTTCAAGCCTGCATACAACTGCAGTTTTAAACCAGGCCTGCCTGTAAGCATTTTTCAAATGCAAATCTGTGAAGCATTTTCAAAAATCAAAAGCAGTCTCAACAATTTTTTAAATTAAAGCATTTTAAAGCAAAGCATTCAAGTTGAAGTTTTTAAAGTAAAGGCACTCTGGTTTAAAAATCAAAACAAAAGCTTTTCAAAAATCTGGTATTCTGATCATCACTGTTTCCATGTGAGTAATATCACAACTTAAATAGTTAAATATATAATTATGTTGCCTGTCCATCTCTGAAACAAGTATGTTTGTGAATGAATTTACAAGTTTAGCATTGTGTATATATATGAAAATATTATTGTGCATGTATCTGTATTCTTCTTCTCTGATTCCAGTTCCAGACTTAAATTCAAATCAAAAATCTCTTATTCTTGATCCAATCTTGTTAAGACTTAAGTCTTGAACAAAATTTGTTTGTTTAATCATGGTTGTAAGTTTAAAAATATGTTTAAGTCAAAATAGTTTATATTGCCTCTAGAATTAATAAAACTTCAGTACAAATTTAAAATAGGTTAAATTTCTATTATCATGTTTCATAGATTTAGGTATATGAATCAAAAGCTAAAGCTAAAACTTGATTTTTGAAAAAAAAAATTATGATTTTTAGTAATGGGATTTAAGATCATTTCTGATTTAACTAGATCTTGAAATTTGAGGAAATTCTGAGAAACTCGATAGCTTGAGAGGTTGTGATTCTTTCTGGAGGAAGAGGAGTGGTCAGTGACTTTGGGAAAAATGGTTACAGTGACGTCTGATCACGGCGGCGGCGATCGATTAAGGTTTTTAAGCCTAGTTTTGTGTAGTTCAGGAGTTTTTGATCATCGTGATCCTCTGGTTGATCGAGTTCGATGGAACTCAGGAGAAGGGTAGCTAGGGCATGGATGAGGTCATGGCCGGAGTCGCCGGTGTTCTGGTTATCAGGGATGGGAGTACGAGTGGTTTTCAGGTGTTGCCCCTTTGGTTCCAGTTTTGGTTAACACACTCGAATTCAATTTCGAGAGTATGGTCACGATCTGATGTTCGTAATGGGTTGCGTGGAAGTTCGCTGTTGTGGTGAGGCCATAAGTGATGACCGAAGAGGGTCGGAGCCACCGTGCATATGGACGGTGCAGTGGTGTGTCTGGTGAAGATTAGGGCTTGCAGGATTTTAGACTCGGGTAATTCTCGAGTGATTCGAGTTTTGGCTCGAAGATATGTTATATTTTGCTCGAAGCAAATAGAAGTGGCTCGGGTATAGCGTAGTTACAAGTTACTCAGGAAACCTGTTTGTTTTCAATTCAAATTTAGTTTTAAATTTGAAAGCAAGTTTTGAAACCAAGTTAAAAACCTAAAATTTAAAGTATGGATTCAAAACTGAGTTTGAATCCTAGTTTTAAATTTAAATTAAGTTTTATAAATTAAATTGTTTAAACAACTTTAATTATTTAACATGTTTTTTAAAGGGTAAGAAATTTAAAAGTAAATTTGGTTTAAAATTCTTAAAGCTCTTTTATAAGAGGAGTATTTCTTCAACATATTTTTTTAAGTTTGTAAATGGTTTTAAACTTTGTTAAGTTAAAGTTGTTTTCATTTTAAAATTTTAAAATTGAAATGAAAATTGAAAGTAGAAAGTAAAATGTTTACAAATGTGTTTGTGAATGATAAATGAATCATTAATAAGAAAATGTGTTACCTTAAAGTTAATTAAGACTTAGTGATTTGAGATAAATTGAATTATTTAGAGTAATTAAAGAATAATTAATTAATTTAATTTTTTATATGATTTGAATTAATTAATTAAGTTTGAATTTAATTAATTAAAAGTTTGAAAATAAGATCATTAATTGGATAAGTTTAGATTTTAATTAATGATTAGGAATTAATTTATTAAGTAATTTAAGATTAATTCAATTACAGTTAAACTTAATTAAATAATTAGAGATTAATTAATGGGTTATTAAGGATAAATTAATTTGTTATTAACAATGAATAATCTAAGTTAATTACTTAAGAAAAAGTAATTGAAGAATTGTTGATAAGTTAATGAAGGTCATTAACTTGAGATTATTTAATAATTAATTAATATGATTAATTTTGATAATTAATGGATTAATTAATTTGGATAATCATTTATGGAATTTGGTTAAGTATGATTACTTTATGAAAGTAATTAAAGGTATTAATTACTCAAGGTAATTAATTAAATAAATTTGATTAACTTAAGTTAATTAATTAAGTTTAATTAATTTAGAATAATCATTGCATGGATTGATAAGTAATTACTTAATGTAATTAATGAAGGATAATTACATAGAGAAGTAATTAGGACAAGTAATTTACTGGAGGTAATTAATTGAAGTATGGAAGAGTTTTGGGATTGATTGTTTTTTGTAATTAATATAAGGGTAATTACTTAGTGAAAGTAATTAATAATTAATTACTTAGTGTAATTAATTTAAGAATTGATTAATTAAGTCATTTGAAAATAATTAAGTGATGTAATTAATTAAGGGTAATTAATTACTAATGAGATTAATCAAGGGTGATTAATAAATGTAATTAATTATTAAATGTAATTAATTTAGGAGTAATTAATTTACTCAATGAGGTAATTAAGGGTAGTAATTAGGGATCATTAATTTATATAATTAATGATGTAATTAAGGTTGATTAATTAAGATTAATTAACCAATGATAAGTGATTAAAGTAACTAATTAATGTAATTAATTAAGGATTAATGTAATTAATTATAATCGATTAATTAATGAAGTAATTAAAGGTTAATTACTGTTTTTGGTTAAGGATAATTATTTATGAAATTAATTAAAGATAATTACTTGAACGTAATTAAAGGATAATTAATCAATGGTGATTAATTAAGGGGATTAATTAGAGGTTAATTAATTGATTGATTTGTAATTTATTTATGGTTATATAAGTAGGATTTATAGAATGAAGTAATTAATTTAATTTACTTTAAATTAATTAGAGATGAAGTAATTAATTTAATTCATTTTAAATTAATTATAAATGGTGTGATTATTAATCCTTGTTTATATATCGATGATATAGATTTCCTTGAATGGTTTGAATCTCAGATATGAGATAAATAATGATGTGTGATGTGGATGCTTTGGTTGCATTGTGATTATAATATGAATTATCTATATGTGATGATAATATGGAATATCTGTTTATGATGATAATGTTGATTATCTATTGTGATGATGTGAATTATCTATATGTGTGTATATAGATAATTAAATTGAATTATTTTAAACTTAAAACAACTTGGACCTAAAAGATACGTTTTGGATTTCGATGAGACCGGGATCGGGTTTCCGTATTTGGATATCCGAAAACCACATCGATCCAAATTAACGATAGGTCATGAATCTCAAGTGAAGATGAGGATTCAGAGTGCAATGGTTATCGTCGTTAACTCTGAGGGTGATTCCAAAATGAGTGTAACGAGATAATGCCTTCGGTTTCGTTCGAACCCGGAATCAACTTGCATGGATTGAATGCTTTCCGAACATCTTCAGGTGGACGATGAGCATTCTAAGATAGATGTGCTCTATAAAGGTAATCGTAGCCTCAAGCCTCGTCAACCGTGAATGGCTAAAACATGGGAGGTGCAGCAAGGCTAAGTGGGTCATGCCCAAGTAGGACGAGATTTTTTCCTGTCTAGAAGTCCCTTTTTATTCGGTTGTGTGGGGCGGTTGATTCGCGACAACTGCTGGGTTTGTCTTGTTCGGGACTGTCCAGTAAGGGATGGTTCCGGCCTTATGTTGCAGGGGATAGGGAGTAATCCTCGATACGTTGATCTGGGCCATGTACTGTGACGGGGAGTACCCCAGTAGCCCTGCCATTGTATAGAATCCAAAATCCAATAAGTGCCATCGGTTTTGATTGTATTACCCACTTTTGTGGCTAGTAGTTGGATTTTAATAGATGTAACAATTTTGGTTATTTTCTAATTTACTTGAAAACCCTAGACCTATTATAATATCACCGAATTTCCTATCAAATGTTTTGGTTAGCGTAAGGTAAAAACTTTTACATGTTTATGTGTAGGAAGTCATACGTGATACGTTTCTTTTCAAAGTTTTTCAAAAGTTAAGCAACTTTAACCTGTTACTCACACCAGACATGTCTGACCTGGAGTTTATTTCGTTTTTCTTAAACTCTTGGATACTCAAATTTTTACGAGTAGCCAAGGGATTCGAGTTAGGTTTGACGAATTGTGGAGGAGCAATGGAGCAGGAGGCTTCAATGTTGTAGATATTTATAGTGTTCCGCTGTGTGTTCTCTGAGTCATTTATTTGTGTTGTATTGAATTGTAATAAGTAGACAGGTGTTTATAACTATCTAGTATGTGTTGTAGAAACAGTGTAACTCTGATAGATGTTGTATACTATGTAATATTTATGTTATTAATATAATTTATTCGTTTCGCTGTTGAGATTCTGATGTTGTTCTTCTTTCTTCTCTATCTTTCTATTCTTAATCCCTTTCTTTCTTAATTCATGATGCGTCTTTCTGGGCTTAGGAAGACGGGTCGTGATAAGGAACGGGGTCAGATTTGAGTAATGCTTATCTGAAAAAACCACTTTGAACTAATTTGCATATTCAAAGTGAAGACTTGGAATGATAATAAATGGAATGAAGGCCTACTTATCACTGACTCTTGGGGAGATTTCCTATATTATGTATAAGTGGTAGTAGTATCTTTATTTGATTTTCGTTGCAATGGATGCTCGCTACTAATCCTAGGGATGACTCCCGATAAGATGTGGTAAGAGAGTACCTTTGGTTTTTCCTGTTCCTGGACAATTTGTATGGATAAATATCTGACATTGCATTTCCAACATACACATGCATTGATTTTTATGAACGTACATCTTGGTGGTGTAGGAAGTAACTCTCCTATACTTAACACCCTTCTTTGAGACGTACGAGCTCATAGGTTTTACATTTGTAGAAATCAGTGGCTCTGATGGAATTGGCAATGTGGAATTCAAAGTGAATGTTGTTTGCGCCAAAATTGGTCACAAACACCCAAGTGTCGATGAAAGCACCCGCTACAAATAGCAGAAATGTAGAGAAAATAAATGTGAAGAACACTCAAAATTTAAAAGGAAACACACAGGAACACAAAGGTTTTGATTGGTTCGAAATGTTGTCTACATCCACTATGAAATGGTTGATGTTTATTAACTTTTGCTTATTGGTTATAATGGATTACAACAGCGGATTTCAAGTAAAACAGTATTTTTCGAGCACAATAATGGTTTCAGCAGCATCTGAACGTAGGAGAGCCAAAAAGTTCATTCTCTGTAGGTTCCAGGGTGCTATTTATAGGTGCAGGCTGCAAATATCTCGCCTAGATCTTTGAGGACCTCTTCTCTCACGTGGGTGGGCCCATACAATCGATCCAATGACATTTGCACACGGTTCATGATCGATACGAACGAATTTCATATGGATCAAAATCTCGTCCAATCAAGTCGAGATCGATCATGAACATCCTTCAGGATGCACATAAGATCCTGTGAAAATTTGATGGCATTTGGACTCGTAGATTTTGAGTTATGATCGATGAAAATTAGGATTTATTGAAGGCTGTTGAATTGGTATCGCTCCTGTTCGCATCGATGATTCTGCACGTGATGCCAGAAGACATGGCGCTTGTTTATAGGATCGATCCACTTTCGATGTCGAATCAACTAAGTCTTTCCAATGTTTACGCCTCGTTCTTATCGACCTATCTTGGCCCTATTCGTATAGATGGGAACCGTTTGTTTCATATCGATTGCTTAACGGTCACTTCATATCGATTGCTAATGGTCCCTTCGTACCGATCCAACGTAGTCTATTTCATATCGATGTAAGATAATGACTTTATATAAACCTGTGGCTAATCGATACGAAGTGTGCTTGAAAACTAAATCGATGCAAAATGGACTTCCGTGTCACTATGGATGGATACGAAGTAGGCAGTGGCTGGTCGATTCAAAGTGAGCTTGCTTGCTGATGGATACGAAGAAGGTCAACTTCGATGGAGGCGAAAATGAATGGATACAAGATAAGGTCCTAGGGTCAATGGATACGAACAGGATGGTTCGATGGTGATGGATACGAAATCGATCAATGCGAAATAATGGATACGACCCGATCGATGCGAAATGGCGGATGTGAATGAGTTGATTTCCATGGTTTGCATCGACCATATCTTGAGCATATAAAATCCTATTGACTTGAAATTTGGAATGTTGTTTTTCATAGCTTTTCTAGTCCTATCACATCAATTGTAGCTCGATCCGGACTTGGGTAAAATTTACCGACATCTATAGCTGACCTGTACATAAATGGAAATTGAGGAGAACTGCCTTTGGTTTCCCGTTAATCTTTTGGTATCACAGCCTTGCTAAAATGCACGATAATCCTTGCAGCCTAAAACTAGCCTTGCAATAGGAAGATGTGTTTTGTAATGTCATAAGCTGGACGTTCATATCCTATTAATGACCTGCAAAGAGATTGATAATCCTACCAGACAGCGTATGACGATAGTTCGAGATCGTATGTCATTTGGGGTGGTATGTGACCTTTCACGATCGGGTGCCGTTTAAGGAGAATTGTGACCGTTCGCGATCGGGGTGCCGCCCGAGGCGAATTGTGAACGTTCGTCGTCGGGTGCCATTCGAGGCGAATTGTGACCGTTCGCGGTCGGGTGCCATTCGAGGTGAATTATGACCGTTCGCAGTCGGGTGCCATTCGAGGCGAATTGTGACACTTCGCGGTCGGGTCTCGTTCGAGGCGAATTGTCACCGTTCGTGGTCGGGTGTCGTTCAAGGCGAATTGTGTGTTCCCGGAGGGGGACTTAGTATCATTAATGTTAGATTTCACGTTCGAGTGAGTTTCTGAATTGTTTGTTATGGCGTTTTATCACCATCTCAGAGCATGCCCGAGGACCGTTCGCGATCACGTACATGTGTAAGTGTCTTAGCTATTATGGAATCACAAATAACAGATTTACATTTAAAATGAGTATTTCAACAGAAATGTCCTACCAAATCAAGTCCAAACATGAGAAATAGATAAAAAGCCAAACAGACACGTCAAAGTGCAAACACCTACACTGATGCGATTGATAGTCGTATCAGAGCATTCCTGAGGATCGCTCGGGATCCTGTACATGTGTAAATGACTTAATCGGTTGGTGTGGAGTTTGCCACTTATTCATCATTATTTCAATCAGTTGATGACAAGCTGATGCCTCGATCCTGAGTCGTTCCCAGTTGGTGCAGGTGGTGGTGGTTCTTCCTCCACCATCATGGCTCGCCTCCTCATGTACTATAATAGCATGCCATTCTGAATATTGCCTTCTATCTCATCCCTCAAGTGCCTGCAATCATTTTTATTATGGCCGCTTAGCTCATGGAATAAGTAGTACTTGTCTGATTTCCTCTCATTGTTGGTCGAATCCCTCGTCATTGGCTTTCGATAACGAACCTGCCTCCTGGTGTCTTTGTTGATCCGTTCCAAAGTTTCATTCAACTCCATATAAGAGGTGAATCTTGGTTCCTTTCGCAGCCGCTTTGGTCCATCGTCGTTATCCTTGGCTTTCTGTTCCCCTTATCCTTGCCTGAATCTTTTCTGGGCAGATCTTCGCTTTGACTGCATAAACATCAACCCTCTCTCCTTCCTCTCTCTCTGCATTTGCATCCTCTTATCGTAGGAACCTTTCTGCTTCATGATAAAACTTTTCTAGATCCATGGGTGGATCCTATGTCAATGAGTTCTTGAATTTTATGCTCTCAGCTATGTCAGATACAGCTTCCATTAAAACCATGGATGGACTCGGTCGATCCATCGACACTGTCGTTGGATTGAATCGTGTCAGAAAGCTCCTCAAAGATTCCTCGGCTCTTTGCTTCAGTGTCGTCAAACTCATCACATTCTTAGGTCTTGAAATATGGACTCTGAATTGCCTCATAAACTTTTCAGTCAACTTTATCCATGCTCTAACGGAACCACTCTCCAATTGCCTGAACCATACTGCTGCTATGTCTATCAGATAGAGTGGGAAACATCAGACCATGATCTCCTCTGATGTCCCTAATACTTCCATATGTCGCATATACTTCGTCAGATAAATAGAAGGGTCCGTCCTTCCATCGTACATCTCCAACGTCGGTAGCTTGAATTCTGGTGGATTCCTAACCTGCCTAATTGCGGGATTGAAGGGGCTCCTGTTAACATCTTCTATATCTCTATTCACTAGTCTAACTCTCATGGCTCGTCTAACCATCTCCGCCAATCTATTACTATCATCTAGCTGAAATCCTTATCTGTTGCCTCCAATTTGCCCCCTGAGTTCGTGAGGGAATCCTAGAATCTGCTCTCCTGAATGGGCGTCGATTCCTCTATCAATGCCGTATTGAATAGCTCCACCCGGTATCATGCCTGAGGTTGGATCAACGTGCACCTGGGGAGTGCCTTCCAGCTCTGGGGCTATTCCTGATGGTCCTGCTCCATTTTGAACTTTGGTTGCTCTGTGCTCCTGATCCCTATCTCCAGCATCTTCTGCAGTTGCATAAACTTGATTCTGCACTCCAGTTTGTCCGCCTTGTCGAAGCAAATTCTGCATCATCTCTTCTTTTCTATTTAGAAACTCCTCTTGCATAGCTTCCATCATCATCCCTATCTCATCTCGGGTGATGAAGACTGAGGCTTGATTCGCTCCTGAGGAGGCCTCCTGACTCTCTTCATGCTGACTCCTTTCAGTCCTCTGTCTCCTTGCTGATTTTTTCATCATTGCTTTGCAGATCTAAATCCTTAAACCTTCAGATCCAAAACCCAAGTTGTAGAATCCCTGAATGCTAGCCTTCTTAGTGAAAGCACCAAAATGTTTCTGCCAAAATTGGTCACAAACACCCAATTGCGGATGAAAGAACCTGCTTAAAATTCCAAATCATAGATAGCGGAAATGTATAGAAAATAGATGTGAAGAAAAGGAAACACATAGGAACACAAAGGTTTAGAGTGGTTCGCCGTGTTGCCTACGACCACTATGAAATGTTTGATCTTTATTAAATTTTTCTTGCTGGTTATAATCGATTACAATAGTGAATTTCGAGTACAACAGTAGTTTTCGAACAAAACAATGGTTTCGGCAGTGGTTGGATGTAGGAGAGTAAATAAGTCCCTTCTCTATAGGTCCTGGGTTGCTATTTATAGGTGCAGGCTGCAAATATCTAGCCCAGATCTCGGAGGACCTCTTCTCTTACGTGGGTGGGCCCATATGATCGATTCCATGACATTTGTACTCGGTCCGTGATTGATACGAACGAATTTTGTATCGCAAAATTTTGTTCAATCAAGTCGAGATTGATCATGAACATTCTTGAGGATGCATGCAAGCTCCTGTGAAAATTTGGTGGCATTTGGACTTGTAGATTTTGAGTTATGATCGATGCAAGTTAGGATTTACTAAAAGCTGATGAATTCGTACCGCTTCTGTTCGCATCGATGGTTTCACATCGGTGATCCTTTACGTGATGCCAGTTGACATGGCGCTTGTTTTTAGGATCGATCCACTTTTGATTCCGTATCGATCGAGTCTTTCCAATGTTTACGCCTCGTTCATATCGACCTATCTTGACCCTATTCGTATCGATGGGAAGCGTTCATTTTGTATCGATTGCTTAACGGTCACTTCGTACTAATTTCTTAATGGTCCCTTCGTATCGATCACAATGTAGTCTATTTTGTATCGATGTGAGATAATGACTTCATATCGACCAATGGCCGATCGATACGAAGTGTGCTAGATCGGTGTGAAATGGACCTCCATGTCACTGCTGATAGGTATGAAGTAGACAGTGGCCGATTGATTCGAAGTGAGCTCGCTTGTTGATGGATACGAAGAAGGTCGACTTTGATAGAGGTGAAGATGAATGATAAGAGATGAGGTCCGAGGGTCAATGGATACGAACAGGATGGTTGGATAGTGATGGATACGAAACCGATCGATGCGAAATGATGGACACGACCCGATCGATGCGAAATGGTGGATGTGAATGAGTTGATTTCCTTGGTTTGCATCGATCATATCTTGAGCATACGAACTTCAACTGACTTGAAATTTGGAATGTCGGCTTTCATAGCTATGCTGGTCCTATCATATCAATTGTAGCTCGATCCGGACTTGGGAAAAACTTACCGACATCTATAGCTGACCTGTACATAATTGGCAATTGAGGAGATCTGTCTTTGGCTTATAGTTAATCTTTTGGTATCACGACCTTGCTAAAAGGCGGGATAATAGCTATGTGAAAGGTAATAGTTACCTTAGGCCCCATCACCCAGAAATGGCTTAACATGGCATGCCGTAGGGCCATGTGGTTTGCAACAATTAGAGTATGGTCATCACCTTTCTAAATTACTCTATATGTCGAGCATGTTGTGTATGCTATGGGATCCAGGATAGGTTGGTTACAATCGGGGTGATGTCATATTCGGTTCTATCCACCACCAGATGAGTCTGCGGGTAGGCTGGTCTTGCTAGGTGAAGAGGTTTCAAAAGTTGTTGATCCTCGGTACATCCCTCTGTAGATGTACTATATGGAAAGTAGTTCCTTACCTGCTATTGTATGGAAATCCATTCTCCAATAAGTGCCTTTGGAGTTGATTGTAGAGCCTAGTATGCTGGAGTTTAAAACTATACCAATTTCGGCTAAGATTACATATATTTACTTGAAAAGTGTTTTTCAAAAGAATGTCATTAAAAATAATATTACCAGATTTTTCATAGTAAAGATTTAGTATCATAAGGTAAAAACTCATTCCATGTTTATGTGCAGCGTGGTCTTATTAGATACACTTCGTTTTTAAATATCCGTATTTTATGTTTCTCATACCAGTCCCCCGACTAATCGGAGTTTAGTTTCCTTTTCCCTTAAACCTGGGTGCCCTATTTTTTCAGGCAGCTAAGAGTTAGGTAGCATGGAACATTTTAGGTGAACCTCAGAGCATTTTGGATGGAGCATGAAGCTGGAGGGTCCTATGTAGATAGTCATCTATTTCTAATTCCGTTGTATTTTGTATTTTGTATCTACCTGCACTTGTGAGGATGTGTAGGTATAACTATCCTAGCTAGATTACTAGAACTCTGATGGAGCAATTTGAAGTAATTGCATGTACTAATCATATGTATAATTAAATGTTGAATGCAATGTGAGATTCTATTTTTTTTGTCTTCTATCTTTATTTTCTTTTACCCCATGATAATCTGCCTCTTCGGCACTTGGATTTACGACATGTGAATACCAAGGATATATTAGTGTCAATTATTAAGGATCAAGGAGGTGGGTTGTCACATATATCATGCTTCGGTAGGAGGATCCCCTTCTTTGTCATAATTGATTATGGTTTTGATATATTTCTCTTTAAAGGAATTTGAAAATATATTTTGGATATAAAAAGATGGACATTTGTTCTAAATTTGTCTTTTAAAAAGATTAGATGCATAGTAGTTTATTATAGAGTATTCTCTGTACTTTTGTTTCATAAGGTTGTTATATTGCTTTTGGTTGCATGTGGCTTTATGTTGCACTAAGGTTGCATCATTGTTATTAGTTTCATCATATTACCTTGTTGCATATGGTTGTTATATTGTTTATGATGCTTGTGCTTATGATAGAAATAGCTAGTGTATTACTCTTTCATCATCATGATTCTCTTTTGAATTATGTAAGTATAAGATAAGTATGGAGAAGCAAGAATAACAATTTGATTTCATGCATAGTTGCATTCGTGTTGAGATAGTATGTTGCTTGCCAAAATCGAATGCAAAACAGGTATGTAGTAGATTTAAAGATTGTTGACTGATCGATGATTTAATTCCCTAGATATGAAAGGCCACTTTTGGCTTTTGTTTTCTTTATTGATTTAGGTCGGTTGTGGCAAGCTCTAGTTTTTCCGGATCTAGGCTTTCAAAAGAGGTGCAGCCGAAATTTTTTGTAATATAAGGAACTTTAAAAACCTAAGGGTGTGAGGACATTTTCTTTCTTTACGAATTTCAAGGATGAAATTCTTTTAAGTGGGGAGAATGTAACATCACAGAAAAATGTAAATAACTTATATTCAAATATAAGGATTATATAAATATTTGAATTGTGAAATTAATACCAATTAAGTCGATTTAATGGCCTCATTTAACTTCTTTTAATTAATAAATAATAATTATGAACCCATTTTGTAAATTTATTTATGCTAATAAATAGTTCGAATAAATAATAAGAAAATCATTTGTTAATAAAATGTTTAGATTCTTGATGATGTTTTTTGAATGAATTTACATGATTTTTCCATAATTTTAGTTTTAAAATATTTAAATTTTCGTTTGACGTATATTTCAACAAATGATATTTTTTTAATTTCTACATAATAATATAATTGGTATATTTTATTGTTCTTTTGAGATGGTATTGCATTTTTTGCGCGATCGTATTTTTGTTTTGATCGTTTGTGGTTTGTATGCAAAAGAAAACCTGTGTAGCGAAGTACTAGAATTTTAAAAAATATAATAACCTAAAAAACATAACCTAGTTTAACACTTCTTATTTCTCTCTTTCTTTTCTCCTTTATTTTCCAGTAATATATAAAATGGCCACCTCTTATAAATAACTAAATCTTGAGCTTCGATGCACGAAATCAAAAACCATTGGATCTATTAGGATCGTACAAATGACAGCATAAATCTCTGTGGCATTTGTCGCGCACGATCGCGTTTGAGAGTGATTGACTATTAACAGTTGAACTAGGGTTTTAGATAATCGTGGCTAGAGGTGGAATTAGGCCACGGCGAGGGTGGCGAAGTGCTTCTAGGACGAAGATAGGTGAATGGGAACAAGATTGGGTGGAGCAATGACCTACAATAAATCATCACCTTACACATTCACATGAAGTAGCCCTCCATTTTTTGTTAGTAACGTCGAGCTCCACTTTTTGGTGTCCTTCTTGGTGGCGACGAGTATAGAAGTTCATCAGAGTCGACCGTTTTCCAAATCGTGGAGCATATGTAGAGAAATTGATGAAGAGGTGCAACGTATATGGGTTTCAGTGTGTATCAACATGCATGGCCTTATTTGGAAGAAGAGGGATTAGTTTTAAGCAAGGTGACTAAGGGGATAATGATAATTAATTAATGTTTTAATTCGAATTTAATTCGAAAAATTATAAAATGAATATCTTCTCCATATGAGATCAAATTTGAACGTGGTCTTTTTCCTTAGAATCGTATCAATGTTATCTATGCATGGGTATTGGATTCGTTGAATTTGAACCTAGCAGAATTTTAAGCTAAAATCGAGCGTCGTTCGATATCGAACTGGAACTGAAAGCGTCAATGGGAATTTTGGTGAGTTTACACACCACTAAATAAACTTTGTGTATCAATGTTGCTATAGACGTAGGATCGATTTCACCCTAGAGGTGGGGTGAATAGGGTGATACTAACAATTATAAAAATTTAATGTGAATGTATATAAAATAATCGCAGCACTGATCACAGCAGAATAATAGCAATACAGATAATAGCAAAATATAAAAAGCATAAAATAGAACACATAGATTTATCCAGCTTTGGCAAAACCCTGCCTATGTATTGCCCCCAAGGTTTCTACTAGAAATTAAGTAGTCAGACGTATATACATGTAAACTCGCAATACCCGCTATCGACTAACCTAACTCTACGCTCAAAACCCTGCCATAGCTCAACCACTAAATTGCAAATCCTCGAACTATACCACCGTAGTTCGTCCCCTAGTCACACGACTAGAAATTGCTAACATTTAAAAGTAAATTACAAATAAAAATAATTAAAAACAAAAAAGACTATAGCCTAAATTAGAGAAAACCGACCGAAAATAAAAATAAAAGTAAATCTCCCTTTTCTTTTCTGTTATTCGGCTTGTTCCTTTTTCTTTGAAAAAATGGTTGCTTCTCGTTCCACTTTCACAAAATTAGGGTTCTTGATATTCTTTGAAGTTGCCGCTTTCAGTTGTAGATTAAATGATGCTTCGTTTGCTTTCTTTGATTGATTTCTCGGCTGCTTCAAAATTAGTTGATTCATGGATGCTTCAATTTAGTCGAGTTTGATTGATGAAAATGGTATGTGATTTTACTTTTCCAATTTGCTTATACTCGACTTGGTTCGAGTGTTAATGATTTATTGTTCATCTGTCTTTCTTGAACTCGAATGGAATATTTCCGATGATGTTTAAGGGTTTATATAGGGTTTGAACCCCTTGATTATCGTTCGTATAAATTCATTTGAATTTGTGCTTGGCCATTGATCTTTGTATGGATGCTTGTGATGATTTCTGACCTTTTCAATTTTTTATATTTTTGTTGCTTGTTTAACACAGCTTTCATCTCTGACTTGGTTCCGTTCTTTTTGCCTTAGTCACCTCGGCTTTGATTTTGCTGGCATTTTTACTTGATCGAATTATTCCTCTGCAAGTTGAATTCGGCCATTTCTGAATTTATGATACGAGAATTTGACTTTGTTTGAAATTGCTGATTAGAAATTGCTGTTGCATTCGACTTCGACTAGTGACAATAATTTGTTTCGGTATTGACTTGATTTACGAAAATTTGACTTTGTTAATTCATGTTCCTCATATTATCAGACTTGTTCATTTATGACTTCATTTGTGTTCTATTGTTACATTGTTTGGTTGCACTGTCACCTGGAAAAAATTTCGACCTGGAACATTTGATCATTTATTTTTACTGCAGCTGGTTCTGTGTATACATATATAAGTGTTTATGTATACATGTGTGTTTGTGAAATTATTGCTGCACAATTTTATGAATCGATTGTCAATTGAATTTGCACACTGCCTATATGTATACTGCTGTTTCACACATGAATATATATATATATGGTTGCTTTGTGTTTCACTATGTTTGCATTGAGCTCTGTCCATTGTTCTTCGAATCTGCATATCAACTTGTCTGGTTTGATGTTGAAGTCACTGTGGCATTCATTGTTGAGGTGTGATATTGTGTACTTGTAGTCTTTGGTTCAGGTTGCATAGCTTGTGGTCATGTTTCAATGTGTATGCACACATCACTATTAAATTGCTTGCTCTTCTTTTACGGTTGCATGTTGACTCTATCTGTACTTTTATATTCTCGGGCACAGATTTTCCTTTGCTTCGGGTTGCATCGACTACATCAATTTGCTGCTGCATTAACTTATGTACTTGCGTATCTATATGCTTGTTGTACTACATGATGTGTTATTCATGTTTCTGGTTTGGCTGCTTCACTGCTGCTTGGCACTTGTAGTCTTCACTTCCATATTGATGTGTTGTGTTGTGTTGTGTCTGGACATGTATCAGTGCATGTAGTCCTTGCTTGCATATAGCCTGGTTGTCTCGAGCATATTTGTATATATGATGCTTTGACTGTTGAGGCAGTGTCATTGATATTTGAGTCTTCATTTGGCCTTCATTGTTGAGGCTGCACTACTGTCGTTACCGTATATTTTTTGGCTATTCTTTGTTGCATTTTGTGTCACTTCTGCTTATCACAACCATGCTTATACTTGTTGAGGCTGCTGCACTTGCTTCCATGTTGTTAGGCTTGCTTCGAGTTACACTATACCTTTTACACTTGTGCATCGAGTCACTTGTACATGACAGTTTTGTATTGTACCTGAGTTGAATACAGCTTATAGCTCGGGTTTTACCTTGTGCTCGTATTGTGACTTTATTTGAATTTCACTTGAGTTGAACCCGGCTTTTGATTGGGTTTGACCTTGTGCTTACCTGACCTGTAATTCTATCAAGTGTATATCGGTGTACACGGCCTTGTGGCAAGTACAGTGATACACTGTGCATGTCGTAGGTTGTTCGTGTTTGATGAATTCAAAATTAAATGATGACAAACAACCCAAATAACTGAGGCAAATAATATTTTCAAAATACATTTCATTTTACACTGCATAAATATTTTCTTTTTCAATTTTACCACGTCAATATTTTCATTACAGATAATTCAGATATTGGATTCAATCTGGAATAGAGTTGAAGATAAAAACGAGTGAATGAGTGATATGTAATGAGGTGCAAATGTAAATTGAAAATTATGATGTAATCAAATTTGTGTTGTAATTGAAAATTGTATATACGTAGTGAGAGCTCAAATTTGTACTATTCAAAATTGTAATGAATATTTATTTGAATAAAATATATGTTTGAATTTAAATTCTATGTTATTTATTTTATCCAGAAAATATTTATTTAATATGTGAAAAATAATATAGTATATTAACAAATACATTTAAATGAATATATATATATATATATGTGTGTGTATATATATATATATTATCGTAAAAAAAAATCATATACTAGCATATTCAACAATAGATTATTGTTGAATGCTTAAACTATAATCTATATATTATTGTTTGATTTTTTGTTTATAGTCAATGTTTTGCAGAGAACAAAATCAAGAGGAAATCAAAGTGTAAACATGGCGAATAGGTTGCTACAGAACACTTCGGAATACATATATGCGTGTGTGATTTATGGGACTTTTGTAGAGAAATCCTAAGGCGTTTCTCGCCAATATTGATTTAATTATATTATTATGTTGCTTATATTGATGTTTAGTTGAAATATTTGTGCAATATATTTGATTTGTGTGAGTGTCGTTATAGCAATTTTCGCTATACCAAAACTTATGAAATATCATCTTCTTAAATTTTTATATGTGTTGAACTTGTACTTATATTCTTACAAAATAAATGTGTAGTCGTGTTTTTGCATTTTGAATGTTGTTTAACCATATTTTCTAGTATTTTTGAGAATTTTGAAAGAAAAGTATGGTTTAAAATTCATAAAAGGAGTTAAAAATTAAATTAATTATGTTTTGGGATAATTATTGTTGTTTTATATTTATAAAAAAGATTATAAATTTGATTAATTTTCTTTGGGGATAATTAATATGGTTTTAACTTAGATTTTTCTTCTTCAACCCTTTTAGCGAACTTTTCTGACATATGTTTACGTGTTTTAAAAGTGGTTTGAAATTTATATATATTTTACATGATTTAACATAAATTATTGAAGAAGAAGATTTATTTCGAAATAGGGAAAGGAAATGGTTTGGAGATTTTAATATATTTTAAACTTGAGATATTCCAAATAACATTTGAAATGAATGATTTAAATTATATTTCAAGTATTTTGAGTTTATTGAAAAGTGAAAAGGATGCATGGATTATAATATCATGTTGTAGTAAATATTTTCTGGGAATTGGGACAAGAATTCATGAATTATAACATTTTTGTTATGTTTAATGATTTCCTAAAGTTATTAAGAAAACTAGTTACTTGACTTAATAAATGTTAATATCCGTAGATCTTTAGAGGATTTTTGTTTAAAAGATAATGATAAGTTGTTTTATAAATGTGTGAGGAACCCACTACTATACACAGTTTAGCAAAGAACATTACAAGTAATGTCGTCTGCTAATTTGAAGAATACGACTTGTTAAGGGCGATTGAATGTGAATATATCTTTATACTAACACTGACACGTCTTATTTACCTTATTGAGGATCTGAGTTGAAATTTTTTGACGTGTATAGTATTAATACCAAGTAGTAAACACATTGATTTTAAAATATTCAGAATAGTATATGATATAAAAATTAACATCAAAGCTATATAGATTATAGAGAAATAATAATATACATCATATATGTTATAAAGTACGAGTCTAAAAATAGCAGTACTAGGATCACAATATATACATCATCCAAAATATAGTGTCAACACGCTAACTACAAAACAATATATCTGACATGTCACCCTAGACACTATATGCATGAAAGAGTAAACTCAAATATCTCTATTCCAAAGCTAGTAAAATGTCTATTCCGAAGCTAGCAAAATGTCCACTGTTAGTGAATCACGGTACCTGTAGAGGCTCGGCCTGACTCGATTATTAAAATAATAAGTAGGTTTAGAGTATATATGATGAGATACTGATGATATGGATAGATGACTTAAGATAATAAGCCATAATAAAATATGCCAAACAATCAATCAAAATAAGGCATATTAATTGAATTCACTACTTTGTAAATACATAAAATGACTTAACTCTAAAATAAGCCATCTCAACATATGCTTAAAACCCAAAAATCTATAAAAGGCATATCAAACCAATAGGTAGAGATACCATTATTATGACCTAACAATAACCAAATAAGTCATAAATAAAATATGCAGACAAACAAATATTCAAATAAGGCATATCTAACAAATCACCATTTCATAAATACATATCAAGACTCAATAGACTCTAATCTCAAAATATGGTGATAACCAATTCAAAATTCCTCAAAGCCATAAAGGATACAGAATATCCATACTAAAAATCTCTAATGAACTAATCATCAATAATGAAATGATAATGGTAGTTATCTATCATTTTAATACAGTGGCACACAATCTACCGAAAGTGACCCGCTACATAAAAAGGAAGTCAACCAAAAGAGACTGTAGATTAGGAACACCGCTCAAAGAAAAAAGCAGCTGTGTACCTAATCTGTCCTATGCAAAATTGCTTAACGAAAGAGGTAAACATGATCTAACTGTATAAAACAAAATAAACTAACAGGTCGTAGTATCTATAGACTACAATGCATGTAAAAATCTGCCTTCCGAAAGAGACAGCGGTATTTACACCATAACAGATCTTTCGAAAGAGATCTGCCTACCCAAATCTAAAAATGCATCGATTCTCAGATTGATGAAAAATGACTTATCTTCTCTAGAGGATTTATTGGTCTGAAATCCGAACACCCTAAGATAATACAACTCTAAGTGTTAACTAATGTCATTCTAGCAATCACAAGAATTTAATTAACTTCCCTATACCAAAAGGTAAATTCAAGTATTTACTAAAAGCTAGTAAATTCCACTCAAAACCTATTTAACAAATCATAATATAAAGAATTGTACAAAGCGTCTCATATCACCTGACAATTCAACCGTTTATTAAAGTTCTTTGTTTAATAGAAAATCATGAAATTCAACGGAAATCCAATTCAAGCTTGCATAAAAATAACAAAAAACTAAATACAATAAAGGCCAATAATAGTTTATAGGTTGAAAGCAATCAATATAATTTTATCATACAGAAAATAAAATCTAAAATATTTTATCTATAATTCACTTTCAAATTTCTCGCTTTTGTTAATCCATAAATTCATAGTTAACAGTAAAAGAGTAAAAAAAAATTACTTAAAAACAGAATTTCATTAGTTAAAAATCTATATTAATATGTATTATTACTTTTAAAATATATATATACATATATATATATATATATATTTCATAAAATATTATCAATCTTAAAACTTCGTTCTTAATTCTTTTTAAAACAAAACTCTTTATATACATAATAGTTGTATATGTATTTTATTTTCTATAATTATTTATAAACTTCAAAATCTCATTTTGAGAATCATTTTAAAAACATTAAACAATTCAAATTATAAATCCATCGAAAATTCAACATATGGAGCCAACATCGCTCTATAAAATATAGTCATATAATATGAAATTATTTAGCGAACCAAGTTGCTTTTTGACAACTCCAATCATACAATAATGAATGCACTATCATCCATCCACTAAAGCATTATATGATCAATGAAATTTTTATTACTTGTAGCTTCAATAATTGACAATCGAATCACGTTCTACCTTTACACGTAATTCAACGAATTCATCCATTAAACTAATGGAACCATAGCAAAATAAATTTACTTCAAGCATTTCAATAATTCACTACTAATAGTTTACGTAATTCATAACCCAAACAAGACACGCAAACATGATATAATTTTATAGTTATAGGTGTGTGAGTTAATGGAATAACTCACATTAACCCAATAGCTTGCTTGAAAATTCCATTTGCAGCCATTCATACCCCAAACCCTAGCTGCAACTATTTCTACCACTGCTTTGGATTTGCATACATGAGCAACTCTAATCCAATGTCGCTCGCCTGAGCTCCTTCAACATCACCGCCTGCAATGTCCACTACACCACCAACGCCACACGAGAATTGCCTCCATGTTCGCACCTTATGCCGCCATACGAGCTCCAGCCTCGAACGTGTGCCCGTCATTGCCACACCTACACGCACGGCCTCTAACTCGACATCGCCCATAGATGCGAGGATATGCGTCATTATTTTTTACCTTTCCGTGGACGATGTGAATTGGGGGTTAGGGCATAGGAGAATCGACCTAAATCTTTAGTAGGAGAAAATAGGATTTGGGTTAGATAATGGAGAGGGTTAGACTAACAAGTGTATATATGGACTTGGGCTCATTATATTAAGCCCGTTCAACTTAAATTGAAGTGTTATTCTTTTTATTTGCAAATTATTTGGCTCCTTCTTGATTCGATCGAGTTCTAAAACCTTATATAAAAATTATTCAAGCTAATATAATAATTTCCACAATTTTATTCTTGCTAAAATAATTATGTCCTCGCAATTCACTAGAGAATTATGTAATGTATTTCATCAATAACACTAAACACAAAATAAA
Source organism: Allium cepa (assembly GCA_030765085.1). Lineage (NCBI taxonomy): Eukaryota > Viridiplantae > Streptophyta > Magnoliopsida > Asparagales > Amaryllidaceae > Allium > Allium cepa. The sequence continues at coordinate 71,078,575 of CM060935.1, forward strand.
ATATAAAGTTTATTCATTATTGTGTTTTTGTCGCACTACACTAATAAACTTTCATGTAATACATCGTAGTTATAAAAATTTATTTCGTTGGTGCAATTTAACTCAAGAAATGCTACATTCCATTAAATGTAATTTATAATATCATAGGCATAGCAATGTATATACTTACAACTTTCAATTGTTCGTTTGAAAATATCTTTTATTTCAAACATATAAAAAATTTAGTAAAAATTTCTTAAGTATCGAAAATGCTGAAAATTTTCTTAAGTGTCGGAAATTTTGAAAACCTTCGACAGAGTCTCCTTTGTATAAAGAGCCGTTTGCAATTTTACAAATATAATATATATGATATACATCGACCACACAGTCGGAGACACAAATGTGACAATATTTGTCATTTCTATATTTAAACAGTAGACGCGCCTTGTTTTGAAATTTTAAGCGAGCTTACTTATTTTTAAGGCGAGCGAAAATGAGTATGGGCCAAAGGTTAGCCAACAAGCATATGATGTAGCTAATCCCTACTCATAAAAACTATATGAAATCGTGCATATATATATATATATATAGTGTGTGTGTGTGTGTGTGTGTGTGTGTGTGTGTGAATAAAAAGAAGCATCCCATTTAAAAACTAAAGAAAGTGCAAGAATTCTTATTTTGGCAACTTTCTAACAAAGTTTTGAATGTCAAAATCACAAAATTATTTAATGTTTTCAAAGGTATAGTTGTAGTATAATTTATACACTTTCTAAAAGATTTTTCTGATCATAAAATTATGATTTCTATTACGAGTCATGAAAGATTTACTTTACAATACGATTGTTGAAATTTAACTTAATATGCAGGCCCACATTGTTCAACCTCGGTTTTCTCTTAGCAAACAACTAGATTTTTCATAATTTCCAAAAGAAAAGTGATTCCTTCTTGTCTTATATTTTCGAAAAGTACAAGATTGTGAAAAACGGATAAGCAGTTCAAGAGTTATGATCAAAACAAAACAGCCCTCTGATTTTCTTTTGGAATCACCGTGCATAGGTCAGAATTTTCTATTTACTTGAAATAGTGTTTAGCTCTATAAAAATTTAAAATCTTGGAAAGTGACAAACACAAAAGTTAATATTTATGAAAATTTCTTCCTACTGCAAAAAGAATCACCATAATTCGTTCAAATTGTCAGAAGTTACACATGTTCAACTATAGCATTTACAATGTTGAAATGTTTAAAATTTTTGTTTTTTTTCAACTCATGAACCATACTTCTCAAGATCTATATTTCTATATTTTGACATACTTGTATGAAACATGTATCATTTTGTACAAATACTTCATCTCAAAAATATATATATTTCATTGCAATATACTCAAATAAAAATCAAAATATGATTCATTTCACTTGGAAAATATTTCTAAAATGATTTTTCCACAATCTCATTTTTCTTGCAAGCAAGGATTTAATCTTCATTATTAGACAACTAATGACGTTTGACATGTTCCAAATTAATGTAGCAAAATATTTAGTTTTTATGTCACATTACACTACATATCCCAAATCAATGTACATCTTTATTAGCACCATTGTGAAACTATTTTTAAATTGGATCAAAACAAAGCATATATTCATATTTATTAAATGGACATGAATACTATAAAATAAAAATCAATTGGTATCTTATTATGCTTAATTTTCCTCTAAAAAAAGTGAGGCATCGCTAAGCATTTCTCAAGCATGGATTCACGTTCTAAGCTTACAATGTTTAGAATGAAATATTAAGGATGTAATTACTACTTTAGTGGCACTTAAGCAAGCTTCTAACACCTACCATATACAAATATGAATACGATATTCATTATAAGTTGTGACTCGGTTCTAAAACATTTATTTACCTAATTATTGATATGAACAAAACCGCATATACTAAGATCCACAAGAAAAGTAAATATTCCTGATTGCTTACGGCATTATGTAGAAACTAACAAGTGGAGTCACAAGTGTTCAAGTCATATATTAGATTATGTACATCATCATATCATAGTGTTTTACATTTTAAAATTTTCAAAGCAATCAGGATGGTTTTGAATTATTTCCAAATATTTTCAAATAGAGTTCAAAAAAAGTTGCTAGTTTTTTTTCCAAAAAGTTTCAAAGCACATTCAAACCTTGCTTTCAACAAATGTTGTGCATAGGGTTAGCCTGTTGGACGCCTAAGGCAAAAACAAAAAAATGTTGAAGGCAACACAAAATGAAGATATAACGAAAAACAAATTGAAAATTAATTCAGATTCAAAAATTTGAAGTTTCCATATTAGTTCAACCGAAGATGGTACCAAACACCAGAGCTCTTAAACTGAAATACCAGAATATGAAAACAAAGGAATGGATCAAAAGCTAAAGAATTGAGATGTTAAAGCATTTAAATTTCCTTATTGCCTTGTCAATGAATAAGGAATAAGAGTTTAAGCTCTTCATGTTTGTGTTGCGACCAGTACTAAGGAGCTAAAAACCAACTAATCTTTACATCAATACATCTTTACATGGTCAAACAACAAAAGGATACAACACACCATAAGTGACTAAGCAACCAAGCATACAATCGGCAAACATACATCCATCCATCCATCCATACATACATACATACATACATACATACACACATACATACATACATACATACATATATATATATATATATAAATCCAACGTCCACAAATGTGGCCTAGTGGTTGAGACACTTGCCTCATGGTAAGCAAGTCGCAGGTTCGATTCCCAGGTTGCCCATTTAAGGGCTTACCATGTGCGTATGCTAAGATCAGCCTTCGGGTGCCCGCGGACCGGGTAGGCGCACTAGGGAGGGATTTATGGCTCCGGCCGGTTTCCCTCCTGAACAAATTCAAAAAAAAATATATAAATCCAACCAATATTTTTAACATAACACCGCCTCAAAATAGATTTCACCATTATAAAATCATTTTATAAAATAAGGGATCGGTCCCTTATATAAACTCTCCTCTTAAAAAGATTTTTTCCTTCAAAATATGATTTTCATATATTTCAAAATATTTTTATGTCAAATCACCTCGTCCAAGTATTTAGGAACCTCTACCAATAACGTTAATCGAACGTATCGCCCAGAGTTCTTAAATCGCTTAACCGACAATTTAACAAAAAATTTATTTCGATACGATATACATATATCTTTCAATATTTTAGGCTTTTCCAAAATATTTGCTTGTTTATAATAAATATAATCAAATTTCATATATATATATATATGAAACATCCAATATCAAAAATAATAATTCAAATAGACGCTTGTTTTATTAACATCTTTTCAATTAATCTTAATACCTATATATAAGAATAATTCATAGATAAAACTCCATAACATTTATTTATCCATAAATACTTTAAGAAAACATCAAAATTTAACTTCATTTTCATTTTTATTTAATTATACCTATGAATTAAAATTTCATTATATACAATTTTAGTTTTTCAGTATTTCTTCCGATAACTAGACTACTGAAGACACCGCAAGTTCTTATTATTATTATTAATATTGAGCAGGTTTCAATTCTCAATAGTGATTCCTACTTAATATTAACTTTCACAATCACTTACAATTTTAAAATAACCAAGCATTCATTGACCAATCAAATTTTAATTAGACATATATTATTTATGATTCTATATTTTATAACTATTAATTTCTTAGGCATTTTTATTATTCCCCAACGATTCAATTTTGGAGAAACCTCTAGTTATTATTAATCATCACAATCGTCTAGATTTAAATGAGATTATACATTCTTTGAGTGATAATGTTTGATTCAATTCCACATTTTAAGCTAAGCAAAAAAAAAAATATTAATGCAAACAACATACGTTTTAATCAAACAAACAAACAATCGTCTTCAACGGAAGGCTATCTTCCAGCTTCCGTTGTACAACTCTGATCACTAATGGATTAGGACACAAGAATATTCGATTTTAAGCCATTTAAGGTCTCATTTATGATATCCATTAAATCTCACTCTTTACAGAAGTGAGTTTCAAATTCATAACTATTTTCATAATAATAATTTGTAATGTACTTCAAATTTTTACAAATATGTCCCGATGATTATTTCCAGTAATCTTTTATATTTATATTCTAACTAGGAATAAATTCTATGTTCTACCCTGCACAACCAAGGGATAAGACTTTAAGTCATCTAAGTTCAGATCTTGACTCCATGTCAATTATATTCTATAAAGTTCTGAACATAGCTATGATACCAAGCTGTGATGACCCCACTGATATGCCCAGTTTAGCAAAAAACATTACAAGTAATGTCGGCTGCTAATCCTGAGAATACGGTTGGTAAAGGGAAATCGAATGTGAATATATCTCTATACTAACACTAACATGTCTTATTTACCTTTTTGAGGATATGAATTGAAATTTTTTGGTATATACAGTATTAATACAAAGTAATAAACACAATGATTTTAAAATATTCAGAACGGTATATAATATCAAAACTAACATTAGAGTTATGTAGATTACAGTGGACTAATAATATACATCATATACAACATAAAGTACGAGTCTACAAAATATCAGTACTATCCTCACAATATATACATCATCCAAAATATAGTGTCAACACATTGAATACAAAAAATGTATCTGACATGCCACCGTTGATGTCATTATATACATGAAAGAGTAAACTCGAATATCAAAATGTCTATTCCAAAGCTAGCAAAATGTCCATAGTCGGTGCGTCCCGGTACCTTTAGAGGTTCGGCCTGGCCCGAGTATTAAAATAATAAATGGGTCAGGCTCTATCTAAATAAAAGATGTGATACTGATGATATGAATATATGACTTAAAATAATAAGCCATAATAAAATATGTCGAACAAACAGTCATAATAAGGCATATTAACCACTTTATAAATTCATAAATGACTTAAGTCTAAAATAAGTCATCTCAAAATATGCCTAAAATCTAAAAATCTATAAAAGGCATATCAAACCAATAGATATAGATATCATAATTATAACTTGACAATAACCAAATAAGTCATAAATAAAATATGTCGAACAAACAAATACTCAAATAAGGCATATTTAACAAATCACCATTTCTTAAGCACATATCAAGTCTCAATTAACTATCATCTCAAAATATGGTGATAACCAATTCAAAATTCCTTAGAGCCATAAAGGATACATAATATCCATACTAAAAACCTTTGAAAAAATAATCATCAATAATGAAATAATAATGGCAGCATCTTTCTATTTAATACAGTGACTAGCAATCTACCGAAAGAGACTGCAGATTAGGAACACTTCTCAAAGAAAAAGCAACATTGCACTTAATCCATCCTATGAAAATTCACCTACTAAAAGAGGTAAATATAGTCAACTACATAAAACAAAATAAACTAACTACAATGCATGTAAAATCTGCCTTTCGAAAGAGACAGCCATATTTACACCATAACAGATCTTCCGAAAGAGATTTGCCCATCCACTAAAGCATTATATGATCAATGAATTTATTATTACTTGCAGCTTTCAATAATTAACAGTCGAATCAAATTCTACCCTTACACATAATTCATCCATTCAACTAATGGAAACCATTACAGAAAAATTTTACTTCAAGCATTTCAATAATTGACTACCAATAGTTTATGTAATTCATAAACCAAACAAGACACGCAAACAGGATATAATTTTATAGGTACTGTAACGACCCGGAAATTTCGATCTCGAAAATTCCAGATAGTTAGAAAAGAAAAGAAAGAGAAAGAAGAAGAAACAGGAACATGACACAGAAAACCTCACATTCGCAATGGATTAAATATAATATAAAATGGTATTTATACAAAGAAAACTATATCAGTTAATTTACATTTAAATACTTCAGAGTTACTCATATACATAAACACTGGACAAAACAATCATGTCCAAAAACTACAATATCACAGTGGAAACTCTCCATACGTCCCTGCCATCCAGCTCGCCTCCTGAGCTCCAGAATGTACTTACCTGAAAATCTGTAATACTCGGTCTGACCCGAGCATTACATCAAAGTAACACCCGGGTCAGGCTGGAAACCAGCGTGAGTAAATCCGTCCAATATGGAATAACAATGTATAAAAGTATTTAAAAACTCGGGTAACTCGTACCTTACTACGAGTTCTTACTTGCCATGGTCAATACACATCGTATATTCATATCTAAGTATTATTACTTAGATTAAAAAATGACCATGCTTATGTTATAATTCCATTCCAGCCTATTCATTCCAAAGCCAAATTCCATAAGAATCTTTGTAGATTTCAAATCGAAGTGGGTTCGGGTATTTACTAGTACCCGACCCCGACCTCTTCAAATTAGTATCAGCTTAACCCCTGTTATTCAAGTGAATCACAATTCAAAATTTAAATACAGGATGTTACTTACACAGCAAATCATCTAGATAGATAACCCCATTATCATCATTCTACCCAATCCAAATCAAATAACATTTTATATCAGAAATATCAATCAATCATACATAAGCAAGATAAATTAGTCACACCATTTCTAATTAATTTAAATTAAATTAATTGCTTAATCACCTTTAATCCTGCTTACTTAACATTCATTAATTTACAGATCATTGGTTAACCATCTCTTAATTTTCCTCTTTAATTACATTAAGTAATTAGCCTTTAATGAATTAATTTACCTTCACCCAATCACATTAATTACAATTATCCTTAATTAATTACTCAAATTAATTATCCTATAATCACTTACATTGATTAATTATCCTTTAATTAATCACATTGATTAGATAATTGACCCTCAATTAATTTCTTACTTAATCCATACCTTATGTAATTACACTAAGTAATTAATACTCAATTACTTCCATTAAGTAATTATCATTAAATAAATCACATTTAGTAATTCCGCTAATTACCCTTCTTAATTAATGACATTTAACCATTAACCTTCAATTACCTTTCATTCAGTGATTATCATTAATTAATTATTAAGTAATCACCTTGATTATATTAATTTAATTAACCTTCCTCAATCTAAATAATCTTTAATTAATTACATTAAGTAATTATCACTTGATTAATTACTCTTTAATTTGATCAAATATATTTTTTTTTATAAATTTATTAACCCTTCATTATTAATTCATCTACCCGAAAACAATCACCTTAATAACTCTTTAAATTACTTAGGTTAATTTACAATCCCTTAATTATTAATTACTCCTTTATTTATTAATTATCTTAAATAAATAACATAAGTTAATTACCTTGAATTATGATTATTTCAAACCCAAGTAAATAAAAGAACATTTAATCCTTTAAATTTTAATACTCTGAAACCTATTGGGAAGAACCTGTTAAATACTTTATTTTGAAACTTATTTATATCTCAATTTTAAATGAACACGCACAGGCCAAAGCCCAAAACCATGAAATCCAGTTCCCCCTCTACTCCTTATTCAACCAGCAAAACATTAGGGACGAAAGAACCTACTTCATCGGTGCACCGTGCACATGCACACATGCCTGGAAGCACTCCGACCTTCGCCGCCACCTCTACCAAATCGCTGACGATCTCCACGTCCACTTTGGCTACCCAGACCCTTATCAAAAATTCACGAATCCAAACTCAACATTTTGCCAATATCAGAAAATTACTCCCCTCCGACATCCCCTCATACCACCACCACCTATCACCGAAACCCCCAACACCTCGTCGCCGAAACTTCGCCAATCCTGCCTCTTCCTGCTACCCCTCCATAGAACTGCTCCGGCATCACAATGATTCTTCATTAATCTGGAAAGCATTCCCAAATCGAACCAGATCCCAAACCCTAACTTGCCACCGTTGCACCACCACGATCACCTAAAAGTCACGCCTCTAATTCCTAGTGACCCTCGGCCAGTGAGCTTCTCTCGACCTCAATCCCGTTTCCCAAACGTTTCCCTATCGCCTAAAATCGACCAACAAAACCGTTCCAATCATTCCTTACTACCCTTCCAAATACCCTGTTAAAATTCGTGAGTTTAATATCGCAATCCAACATTTCCCCAGTCACATCCAATCCTATAAGAAAAATTCAAATTTAGCTCGATTGATTTCTCGAAAATATTTTGCCGACCACTATAATCTTCCTTTTCTTTTTCAAATGACCTGCTTGTAATTCTATCATGAAATTTTTCTTAAAATAATAGAATTACCTGACTATGAATCTCTTCCCTTCCATCAATGCAGATTATAAATATTTAGGTGAAAAGAAAAATGATTTTTTTTAAGGCCCTTAGAGCCTGTTAGAGACAAGATCAGGGACACTATATACCTTCAGGCATTAACATATTTATGTGCAGGCATTAATACCCATTTCATCCTCCTGTTGAACATATTCCCTGATGTTTCTTGCTATCTTTTAATATAAAAGTTTTACATAAAAGATTAGATTTTCAAATCTTAGTATACTTTACTGAAAATGTTTTGAAATAGAGAACAGAGACATGCATAAAACATATACATAGCAAATCAATTAATTCACTCAAGCAACCCCATATATATATTTTTATAATGATTTACTCACCTAGAACAGAGAACACAGTTTGATGATCTGCACTTGATCTTTGCTGCGATCTGCAACTGGACTGATGGTTATGAACATAAGCCTTTGATTTGCATTGCAACTTGAAGCTGAAGCCTAATTGAAGTTTATACAGCTGATCTCTGCTTGATTCAGTTTGTAATGCAAAATTTGTTTAAATTTATCAGAATTTAGCTGTTTTTTTGCTGAGCCCAAAATCTGGCCTTGCCTTGAGCTTCCAGGTTATGGGTTTAAAAGATTTGCTTCAGTTTGTTTTCAGAGAAAATTGATTGTTGTTAATGAATTCTCTTTGGTTAACTATCTCAGATTTAATTCCCTTTTGAAATTGTAAGATAAGAGAAAAGATGAAGGAAAGAAATAGAGATATGTTTATACAACTTTTATTTGTTTATTTTTACTTTTTTTTTAAAAAAAGAAAAAGGAAAACACTTGTAATTAGAATTTTTATAAGTTGCTTACACTTGTATTCATTATGCTAATACTAAGCTAACAAATGTCAAGATATGTTACCTTAGCTTCCACTTGTATTTTACATGATTTATATATTTACAAATATTAAAACTTATTTTAAATATCTCTTAAGTTTTATGTGTTTAAACTTTCCTTTTTTTCACAAATGTTAAGTTTTATGATAACGTTAACTAACACATGTTAAAGTACATTACATGATTTATACTTGCCTTTAATTTATACATTAATATTAAATATGTTAATAAAACTTTTATATTGTATTCATTATTTAGTTTTTGCATATAAATTACATGTTTATGTTTTATATTTATATCAATACCATTTCCAGTATTTATACATATATTCATACATTGGTTTATTGCTAATTAAATTCATATTAATTTGTATTATAATAGAAAACATATTCATTTGTTTTGAAATATAAATTTTTTTGTCAAATTAAATAATTATAAAAGAAGATCATTAAACTGATATTTTCAATTATATCATAAGATTATTAAATAAATATTTATCCAGATATAAATATTTATTAACAGATTTATCTGGATAATTTGTTCGACCAATAAATTAGTGTTTTTAATAAATTTTGTCTTACAAGTTAATAGCTGTCCAAGAAATCCAGGTTATCACATTCCTTCCCCCTTTAAATCTTTTCGTCCTCGAAAAGGAACGAAGCTAAAATTTATTAAATATTTTAAAACCAGTTAAAATATTCTTTAATCATTTTAAAAACACTTTTAAAATCTATATAACATTATCGATATAGTTTTTATAAAAATACTTTTTATAACCCGATGTTTCAATAAGTCTGTCCTCGTTCTCACAGAAATTCGGTCATAAGTTGATCAGGCGTACAACTGAAAATCTATAAGTACTAAGCAGACCCGTTTTCAACACCCGGTGAAAATACTTGGAAAAATAATTTTATTGAAAATATTGAAGGCATTTATTTATTTATTTTTATTTTTTTTGAAAATAGAGGATATATCTTTGGTGAGAATGCTCTGGAAATCATCACTCCCATCCATGGTCACAGTTACATTCCAGGGTTACGTTTCCGTCGCAGCAAAAGTCCATGTAACTACAGGCTCTCCGCGGCCTCTCGATTATGCCATGGATCCCACACAATAGATCACAGTTACATCCAGGGTTACGTTGCCGTCACAGCAAAAGTCCACGTAACTGCAGGCTCTCAGCGGCCTCTGATTTTCGCTGTCTAAATGAAACTTCTCCACTCCAACATAGGTCGCAGTCTACCGATATAAAATCAAACGCAGATTGTTGGCTCTCAGCGACACACACAACCTTCACTATGTTATACCATAGGTCGCAGTCTACCAATATAAAATCAAACGCAGACTGTTGGCTCTCAACGGCACACATGACTTTCGCTATGGTATACTCTACTCATAATCCCCAGGAACTAGTTTTGTCCGGACTCCTCACAGGATCAACTTTAGAACCCTCCCTTGGGGCTCAAGGCAGCACCACCCGGTGGTACTCCTGAGAAGTTCATTTCAAGGAAGCGCCTTTTTCCCCAGAGCCATCATCAAAACATTTTATACTATACACACATAGTATCTTCAAATCATACACCTAGTATGATCTCAATACAAAGCTCCTTTACACAAAATCGATTATCCCAAATCAATAATTCTCAAACTAGGCTTTCCAAATTCAGTATTGATTTTACCCAAAAATCAAAAGCCTTTTCAAATCCAAAGGTTCCCAAAACCTTTTTCCAAAATCCTCATATGATCCATTATATATATATATATATATAGATATATATAAAATCCTTGATAGAAATCTTTGGATCATTTTAAACTTGTATAAAATCCTTTTATACTTCAAACATTTCCAAAAACCCTTTTCTTATGGCAATAGATTCTTCAAGGGCAGTTTTATCTTATATAACCAAGATATATAACTTTATTTATCCAAAATCAAATATTCAAATTTGATTACCCCTTCCAATATCAATTTCATTCAAATCCGTACGATGTACACATATCATTCGTACGCCATACCAATCTGATCGCTCACTCGATCACACAATTTCACTTCCGAACTAGTATCGTCCACTCGACCTCCTAGTGCGGACACAGATATGGTTTCTTGATCAGAAACCGTCATTCTCCTTGCATAGTCATAACTATGACGAAGAATATCTAGAACCAATCAACAATCCATATCCAGGTTCGCTGTCGAAAATCGAGTGAAAAATCCCACTCGGATCGATATAACTATCTCGAAATTCTGTGCTCGAATCTGGATCACATTACTATGCGAATAGAATAACATACGTACACCCTACGTATTTATCTTTATTGGTTATTAGCCAAATCAATTCCATTTCTATTCACATTCACTTTGGTTTTCATTCACTTACTCACAATTGCTTCAATCCATTTGGATTATCACCTCTATTCTTATCTCGATTGGGTATTTAACCAATAACAGTTTGAACTCCGTCCAGTTTAAATTTAGAAAATAACTTGAAAAGTTAAAGAAATAGAAAAGTAGTTGAAAATAATTACTAGTTTTTAAAATAGCTGTAAAATAGTTCAGTAATTGTAAAATAATTTGAAAATAGTTAAATAGTCATAATTTTTTTTAATAATTGCAAAATAGCTATAAAATAGTAATTAGTAGTTGAAAATAGTAATTAGTTTATAAAAAAGTTAGAAAATTGTTAAACAGTTTCAAAAATAATTGTAAAACAAGTATAAGATAGTTCGGCTTTTAAAAGAAAGGTTGTATGTATAATGAATAGCTTGGAAAAATAGGTTTATATTAAAACAATTTATATTAAAAATAGTCCAGAGTCAAAACTGTTCAATTTCCAATTCCCGTTCTCATCAATTCAATTTAAATTTCCACTTCCATTTAAATTGACCCAATTCCAATTTACATAATTCCAATTTCCATTAGACTTGATTTATTCCCAATTCAAGTTGAATTAATCCTTTATTCCTTTTCAAATTTAAATCAAATTCCATTTGATTTTAAACATATTCAACTTTAATTACAATCCCAAGTTATTCCAAACACTTTGGACAAATATCCATTCAATTAAACCCACTTCATCTTCAATCCATTTCAACTCCAATTTTAATTAATCCCAATTTCAAATTCCATTTCCAAATCAAGTTGAATTTTTCTTGATTTCCTCCAAATTCAATTCAAATTTCATTTGAATTTAAAACTATTAAACTATAATTACAATTCCAACTTATTCAAATCAATCCAATTCAAAATTTTCATTTGAACCTTATACTCATACATCTTCAATCACAATTTCAATTAATTCAAATCAAATTCAATTTGAACTAACTCAATCAAATTTCAAATTTAATCTATTCCGAATTATATAAATTCGGGTTAAATTTTTAAATATTGATTTAATCATCTAAATCAAATCAACTTATATCTTTAAACCACCTAATTCTGAATCCAAATTCCAATTTACTTTAATAATGGATATATTACCACACGGCATTTCTTTAAACAAATTTAATTCACAGTTTAAAGATTATTAATAATAGGGTAAAATCATCCAATTATTTTAAGACATCTAACCATTATCAATTTCCAGGTCTCAAAACCCATTTTGAGATCACATAAATTCCCAATTAATCATTTAACTTCCCAGTTAAATTTCAATTTCGTATTGAAATTCCCAAATCAGGTAGTCCTTTCAACTTATTTAACTTCCTCTAAGTTAATTTCAATTCACTTAATTCAGTCAACCTCACCCAATTTGAACTTCCATTTCAAATTTTAAACTTCCCATTTATAAGTTCAAAAACTTATCACTTTGAGTTTTCACATCTCATTCCAAATTTAATACTCAACCTTAGAGTTTATTTCCTTTACACACCTGGTTACTTTTAAATTTTAAACCACCTTTGGTTCTAAATTCAAACATATTCCTTTAAAATTTCAAACAATCCTTGTTTGAAATAGGATCCTTTCATTCGAATATATTAAATAACATCTCTCATTTTAAAATAAGATCATACTCAAACTAGTTTGAATAATATTATCTCCTTTAACATTTTGAAACCAATTCAAATATTTAAATTTAGAATTCAAAACTTCACAATTTGAAACCCACTTTTATTTATATCCTTACATTTACAAATTATTTCCTTTTTAAAAGGTTACTTCCTTAAAACATTTTATTGAAAAACAATCATCCTATTATTAAATACAATAACCATTCAATTTCCTAGTTTGAAACCAATTCTGATTCATCCTATTTTGAAATTCTTCCTTAACTTTAAGATTTTAATTTAAGTTTGAATCCATTTCAAACTTGTGCTTATTTAATTTCAATTTGGTTGTATTATATTACTTCTTAATTCTTACTATTACTTTTAGTTTAATTAATACTACAACCAATTTCCTTAATATAATTGTAACGAATGCGGATTTTGCCCGCTCGAAAATTGACATCCATACTTCAAATCGTATTCGAATGCCGTAGATTCGACCGTTAAAATCCGATTCGCCGGAGCTTATAACAACATTAAGTAAATAACACAGCGGAATAAAAAGAATAATACATTGATATACAACACTGATACAACAGAGTGATACAATGGATATCAATATACATCAGAGATACAAGAAAATAGCAGCGGAAAGAAAATAGATAACACTAGCAGCGGAACAAAATAACTCTAAGATAGTCTTCAACGAAGAACTCCAAATCTGAACTCCATCTCCAAGAACTAATCCAGCAATAGCTCGAACTCCCCATAACAATGCACCAAGCTAAGCAAGACTGGTGTGAACCAAGGACTGAACTAACTCCAGATAATCTACTGAACCAAACTATCTAAAAAACCCAACTCTAGACTGCTCGTGTAGAAAATTTTGAGCATCCAGAGTTTAGGAAGGAAACAATAAACTCTGGATCAGTCATGGGACTGGTGTGAGCAACAAAAACAGTTTATCTTTTAAAACAATCAACAAAAGAATTTTAAAGTAAATTCGCAATGCTTTTTGAAAATGAAACTACCATAAGACCTCCCGCCACACACACAATGCAAACGCAGACTTGGAGGAGATTTCTTCTTATGATAGTCAAACATGCTTAATACGCAGAAAATTTCTTTGATATTATTATTATAAGCGCACGGTGCAGAAAAGCATTTCGAAAGTAGAATATTAATCTTAGCCAGCATAGACATTTCGAACTATGCCTACTATAGCTACCATCCAAACAGTGGGGCACCACCATAAGTGAATGGCAGGTTCTACAACTAAAACCGTACAAGGCTCATATTGTTTCTTTGGATTTCCAACAAATGGTCAGGCCAAGGAACTTTCCATTGCCACATGGAAACGCCTCTGGAAGGACGTCCCGAGAACCTAACCGGATCTCTGCCAACACAAGACCGGGTTACCCCTAACTGGGTAACAACTGACACGAGTATGTCATCCCCCGGTCGTAACCAACCATTATCCGGGATCCCGATAACCAACAACCACAAAGTAATAAATTTGCAGTAACCACATAGGTTAAGTATCTGGGCTCCATACCATGATACCACCTCTATCCAGAAGGAAATGAACATACCCTAAAGGGGCGCTACCCCCTAATAACCTTGCTGCATCTTTCCTGTTTTGACCATTCCGGGGTGTGAGGCTCGACGAGGTCACGTCCACAAAGCCACGCTTTGGTACAAAGCCATGCTTTGGGTCAACAAATGATCAAAGTAATGATCACAAAGATAAATGATCAAACAAATGATCATATTACAAATGATCAAACAATGATCATTTCACAGCAACACTTAGCATGTCACATTACCAAATTGGGAATATATCGCTGATAACCTTCAACTACATAACCTCTGAGCTCGTACGTCTCAGAGAAGGGTGTTAAGCTAAAAGAATAAATTCTCCGCCACCAACAGAAATGTATTTGAAAGAAATCTGCTTTATATCTCAAAGTGTAATGTCAGACACACAATCCATACAAGTCTGTTCCGGGTTCGAACAAAACCGAAGGCACTTCTTACGAAGCCCTTGAAATCCGGGAATTCACAATCCCGATCGGACTTCCCATCACTTAGGAAATCTCTATACCGGCGCGACTCAGTGCAGAGACAATCGACGAGTTATCCTTTCGTTATTTGTGAATATCCGGTCTTCATCACCGGTCTTCAAATGTTATCCATAACGACGTATCAATATTCGGAATGGGATATATGACACAACGGTCCTCTCCCGGCTAAACCGAATAGTGAGCGAAACATTTAAAAACATATATATCCAGGTGCGTGCGTACATCATACTTTCAGCAGTTCAACAATATAAATACACAACTATACTTCACACTACAATATTTAACACAGCAATGACTTGCAACCAAATTATATTTAAAGTTTAAAGGTGAAGTTACTCACAGACTCTCAAGCATTGGATTCTAAGAAATAGTTTTAAAAATTAAAGTTGCTCACCTGAGTCTGGAAGCAGAGAACAGTGTTGCTTGCAACAGGCTTTGAGAAATTTGTTTGAATGCTTTTAACTTGTTTTTTTTTTTTAGATAACTCAGGCTCTTCTTTTGATTTTCCAGGAACAGAAAATTTCCTTTGCGGATGAAGTTAAATTCTTTGCAAGCTTGATGCTTTGTCACAGCTTGAAAATGTTTAAAGAATTTGACAAAAAAAAAAATGTTTTTCGAGTGCGCTTAGTTTTGTTTGAATGAAAGTAACTGAGATGAACGAACTAAGGAGAGCTTGATATATGGAAAATTAAGCTAAAATGAAACTTCCAGGATATGCTTTTGTACAGGGTTACTATTTTCACAGAGTATTATATTCAATTTTGTACAAGTTGATTCCTTTACTTGCTTGCATTTCGGCTGATGGGTATCTATATCGTATGCTAAGATGTACAGGGTGATGGTATTATATTGTGTTTGTACAATAGTTTATATTTTTATATAAAAATATGGACATGCATACTTTCATTTGGGGGCTGATGGATATTTGCATTAATTGCCTTGTACCATGCTTATATTTTTCTTTCCTCTTTAGTTCGGCTGTTCAAAGATTTGAGACAGTGGTGGCTGAGATGGTATTAGAGATATGGTGCAAGTACTGTTTATTTTTATAAAGCATGTCTGTACCTCACTATTCTTGAACATATTTGCTTTGTTATTGTTTATGCATATCATTTCTTTACTTTATACAACCTGACTTGGTTTGCTTCAGCCAATTTTTTTTTTTATACTTTATTTTGTACCTCTAGTATGCAGTTTATTTTAAATCCAATATATACATATACATTCACATATATACAAATTTTCAAATTCATATGACTTAATATATTTTCTATTTGGATCGGGGAAACTCGCTGCCATTTATTATCAATTTTACAATTTAAATTCAAAAATTCATTTAAATTATCAATTTAAATTCATAAAAATCTGCGGTCGTTACAAACTTCCCCCCTTAAAAGAATTTCGTCCTCGAAATTCGCAGGCACGAAAACAACACAGAGATAGACAGATTGGATCTCCTATAATTCCTCAAACTCAAGATATGAATTCCAAACTCAAGTTGGAATATCTCAAAATATATACCAATTTGTCCCTCTTCGGACTTCGATATTCACAATAAATTACTATAGAATTTCAAATTTGGCTTTAAACGAAATCGTTTTATTGATACAATTCAATTTAGTCTTCATATTCTATTAATCGATTTAACTCAGTTTAAAATTTCAAGTTCATTCAAATTTCAAATTCAAATTTCAAATTTATTCATTAAAGTTTAAAATAAAAAACTGATAGGAAACCGATAAAGATACGAAGTAAAAATTTCTTACAATGATCCTTAGGGCCATCACCGTACCGAAACTTCTTTCTGGAACTATCACGAAGCAATCAAAAGAATTTAGAGACGAATCAAAGGAAATTGATAAGAAAGTTGTTCTCCACTGTTGTGGGGTATTGACCATTTATAGTCGTATTCCCCTGTCCCCTATCTCGTCCTCTTCTTGCACTCATACTTACTATCGGTGGATAGTAAGAGAATTTACTGAGGCATTCGAACAGATACCTTAGGGATATACTCATTCTAGGGACACTTCACCCTATCAATAATGAGCTACTTAATGTGTTATACTCCTGAGCTAAAGTTTCAACCTTCAGCTCTGATACCAAATGTAACGAATGCGGATTTTGCCCGCTCGAAAATCGACATCCATCTTCAAATCGTATTCGAATGCCGTAGATTCGACCGTTCAAATCCGATTCGCCAGAGCTTATAACAACATTAAGTAAATAACACAGCGGAATAAAAAGAATAATACATTGATATACAACACTGATACAACAGAGTGATACAATGAATATCAATATACATCATAGATACAAGAAAATAGCAGCGGAAGGAAAATAGATAACACTAGCAGCGGAACAAAATAACTCTAAGATAGTCTTCAACGAAGAACTCCAAATCTGAACTCCATCTCCAAGAACTAATCCAGCAATAGCTCGAACTCCCCATAACAATGCACCAAGCTAAGAAAGACTGGTGTGAACCAAGGATTGAACTAACTCCAGATAATCTACTGAACCTAACTATCTAAAAAACCCAACTCTAGACTGCTCGTGTAGAAAATTTTGAGCATCCAGAGTTTAGGAAGGAAACAATAAACTCCGGATCAGTCATGGGATTGGTGTGAGCAACAAAAACAGTTTATCTTTTAAAACAATCAACAAAAGAATTTTAAAGTAAATTCGCAATGCTTTTTGAAAATGAAACTACCATAAGACCTCCCGCCACACACACAATGCAAACGCAGACTTGGAGGAGATTTCTTCTTATGATAGTCAAACATGCTTAATACGTAGAAAATTTCTTTGATATTATTATTATAAGTGCACGATGCAGAAAAGGATTTCGAAAGTAGAATATTAATCTTAGCCAGCATAGACATTTCAAACTATGCCTACTATAGCTACCATCCAAACAGTGGGGCGCCACCATAAGTGAATGGCAGGTTCTACAACTAAAACCGTACAAGGCTGGTGTTGTTTCTTTTGATTTACAACAAATGGTCAGGCCAAGGAACTTCCCATTGCCACATGGAAACGCCTCTGGAAGGACGTCCCGTGAACCTAACCGGATCTCTGCCAACACAAGGCCGGGTTACCCCTAACTGGGTAACAACTGACACGAGTATGTCATCCCCCGGTCGTAACCAACCTTTACCCGGGATCCCGATAACCAATAACCACAAAGTAATAAATTTGCAGTAACCACATAGGTTAAGTATCTGGGCTCCATACCATGATACCACCTCTATCCAGAAGGAAATGAACATACCCTAAAGGGGCACTACCCCCTAATAACCTTGCTGCATCTTTCCTATTTTGACCATTCCGGGGTGTGAGGCTCGACGAGGTCACGTCCACAAAGCCACGCTTTGGTACAAAGCCATGCTTTGGGTCAACAAATGATCAAAGTAATGATCACAAAGATAAATGATCAAACAAATGATCATATCACAAATGATCAAACGATGATCATTTCACAGCAACACTTAGCATGTCACATTACCAAATTGGGAATATATCGCTGATAACCTTCAACTACATAACCTCTGAGATCGTATGTCTCATAGAAGGGTGTTAAGCTAAAAGAATAAATTCTCCGCCACCAACAGAAATGTATTTGAAAGAAATCTGCTTTATATCGCAAAGTGTAATGTCAGACACACAATCCATACAAGTCTGTTCCGGGTTCGAACAGAACCGAAGGCACTTCTTACGAAGCCCTTGAAATCCGGGTATTCACAATCCCGATCGAACTTCCCATCACTTAGGAAATTTCTATACCGGCGCGACTCAGTGCAGAGACAATCGACGAGTTATCCTTTCGTTATTTGTGAATATCCGGTCTTCATCACTGGTCTTTAAATGCTATCCATAACGACGTATCAATATTCGAAATGGGATATATGACACAAAGGTCCTCTCCCGGCTAAACCGAATAGTGAGCGAAACATTTAAAAACATATATATCCAGGTGCGTGCGTACATCATACTTTCAGTAGTTCAACAATATAAATACACAACTATACTTCACACTACAATATTTAACACAGCAATGACTTGCAACCAAATTATATTTAAAGTTTAAAGGTGAAGTTACTCAAAGACTCCCAAGCATTGGATTCTAAGAAATAGTTTTAAAAATTAAAGTTGCTCACCTGAGTCTGGAAGCAGAGAACAGTGTTGCTTGCAACAGGCTTTGAGAAATTTGTTTGAATGCTTTTAACTTGTTTTTTTTTTAGATAACTCAGGCTCTTCTTTTGATTTTCCAGGAATAGAAAATTTCCTTTGCTGATGAAGTTAAATTCTTTGCAAGCTTGATGCTTTGTCACAGCTTGAAAATGTTTAAAGAATTTGACCAAAAAAAAAATGTTTTTCGAGTGCGCTTAGTTTTGTTTGAATGAAAGTAACTGAGATGAACGAACTAAGGAGAGCTTGATATATGGAAAATGAAACTTCCAGGATATGCTTTTGTACAGGGTTACTATTTGCACAGAGTATTATATTCAAGTTTGTACAGGTTGATTCCTTTACTTGCTTGCATTTCGGCTGATGGGTATCTATATTGTATGCTAAGATGTACAGGGTGATGGTATTATATTGTGTTTGTACAATAGTTTATATTTTTATATAAAAATGTGGACATGCATACTTTTATTTGGGGGCTGATGGATATTTGCATTAATTGCCTTGTACCATGCTTATATTTTTCTTTCCTCTTTAGTTCGGCTGTTCAAAGATTTGAGACAGTGGTGGCTGAGATGGTATTAGAGATATAGTGCAAGTACTGTTTACTTTTATAAAGCATGTCTGTATCTCACTATTCTTGAACATATTTGCTTTGTTATTGTTTATGCATATCATTTCTTTACTTTATACAACCTGACTTGGTTTGCTTCAGCCAATTTTTTTTTATATATACTTTATTTTGTACCTCTAATATGCAGTTTATTTTAAATCCAATATATACATATATATTCACATATATACAAATTTTTAAATTCATATGACTTAATATATTTTCTATTTGGATCGGGGAAACTCGCTGCCATTTATTATCAATTTTACAATTTAAATTCAAAAATTCATTTATATTATCAATTTAAATTCATAAAAATCTGGGGTCGTTAAAAACTTCCCCCCTTAAAAGAATTTCGTCCTCGAAATTCGCAGGCACGAAAACAACACAGAGATAGACAGATTGGATCTCCTATAATTCCTCAAACTCAAGATATGAATTCCAAACTCAAGTTGGAATATCTCAAAATATATACCAATTTGTCCCTCTTCGGACTTCGATATTCACAATAAATTACTATAGAATTTCAAATTTGGCTTTAAACGAAATCGTTTTATTGATACAATTCAATTTAGTCTTCATATTCTATTAATCGATTTAACTCAATTTAAAATTTCAAATTCATTCAAATTTCAAATTCAAATTTCAAATTTATTCATTAAAGTTTAAAATCAAAAACTGATAGGAAACCGATAAAGATACGAAGTAAAAATTTCTTACAATGATCCTTAGGGCCATCACTGTACCGAAACTTCTTTCTGGAACTGTCACGAAGCAATCAAAAGAATTTAGAGACGAATCAAAGGAAATTGATAAGAAAGTTGTTCTCCACTGTTGCGGGGTACTGACCATTTATAGTCGTATTCCCCTGTCCCCTACCTCGTCCTCTTATTGCACTCATACTTACTATCGGTGGATAGTAAGAGAATTTACTAAGGCATTCGAACAGATACCTTAGGGATATACTCATTCTAGGGATACTTCACCCTATCTATAATGAGCTACTTAATGTGTTATACTCCTGAGCTAAAGTTTCAACCTTCAGCTCTGATACCAAATGTAACGAATGCGGATTTTGCCCGCTCGAAAATCGACATCCATACTTCAAATCGTATTCGAATGCCGTAGATTCGACCGTTCAAATCCGATTCGCCGGAGCTTATAACAACATTAAGTAAATAACACGGCGGAATAAAAAGAATAATACATTGATATACAACACTGATACAACAGAGTGATACAATGAATATCAATATACATCAGAGATACAAGAAAATAGCAGCGGAAGGAAAATAGATAACACTAGCAGCGGAACAAAATAACTCTAAGATAGTCTTCAACGAAGAACTCCAAATCTGAACTCCATCTCCAAGAACTAATCCAGCAATAGCTCGAACTCCCCATAACAATGCACCAAGCTAAGCAAGACTGGTGTGAACCAAGGACTGAACTAACTCCAGATAATCTACTGAACCAAACTATCTAAAAAACCCAACTCTAGACTGCTCGTGTAGAAAATTTTGAGCATCTAGAGTTTAGGAAGGAAACAATAAACTCCGGATCAGTCATGGGACTGGTGTGAGCAACAAAAGCAGTTTATCTTTTAAAACAATCAACAAAAGAATTTTAAAGTAAATTCGCAATGCTTTTTGAAAATGAAACTACCATAAGACCTCCCGCCACACACACAATGCAAACGCAGACTTGGAGGAGATTTCTTCTTATGATAGTCAAACATGCTTAATACGCAGAAAATTTCTTTGATATTATTATTATAAGTGCACGGTGAAGAAAAGCATTTCGAAAGTAGAATATTAATCTTAGCCAGCATAGACATTTCGAACTATGCCTACTATAGCTACCATCCAAACAGTGGGGCACCACCATAAGTGAATGACAGGTTCTACAACTAAAACCGTACAGGGCTCGTATTGTTTCTTTGGATTTCCAACAAATGGTCAGGCGAAGGAACTTCCCATTGCCACATGGAAACGCCTCTGGAAGGACGTCCCGAGAACCTAACCGGATCTCTGCCAACACAAGGCCGGGTTACCCCTAACTGGGTAACAACTGACACGAGTATGTCATCCCCCGGTCGTGACCAACCTTTATCCGGGATCCCGATAACCAACAACCACAAAGTAATAAATTTGCAGTAATCACATAGGTTAAGTATCTGGGCTCCATACCATGATACCACCTCTATCCAGAAGGAAATGAACATACCCTAATGGGGCGCTACCCCTTAATAACCTTGCTGCATCTTTCCTGTTTTGACCATTCCGGCGTGTGAGGCTCGACGAGGTCACGTCCACAAAGCCACGCTTTGGTACAAAGCGATGCTTTGGGTCAACAAATGATCAAAGTAATGATCACAAAGATAAATGATCAAACAAATGATCATATCACAAATGATCAAACAATGATCATTTCACTGCAACACTTAGCATGTCACATTACCAAATTGGGAATATATCGCTGATAACCTTCAACTACATAACCTCTGAGCTCGTACGTCTCAGAGAAGGGTGTTAAGCTAAAAGAATAAATTCTCCGTCACCAAAAGAAATGTATTTGAAAGAAATCTTCTTTATATCTCAAAGTGTAATGTCAGATACACAATCCATACAAGTCTGTTCCGGGTTCGAACAGAACCGAAGGAACTTCTTACGAAGCCCTTGAAATCCGGGTATTCATAATCCCGATCGGACTTCCCATCACTTAGGAAATCTCTATACCGGCGCGACTCAGTGCAGAGACAGTCGATGAGTTATCCTTTCGTTATTTGTGAATATTCGGTCTTCATCACCGGTCTTCAAATGCTATCCATAACGACGTATCAATATTCGAAATGGGATATATGACACAAATGTCCTCTCCCGGCTAAACCGAATAGTGAGCGAAATATTTAAAAACATATATATCCAGGTGCGTGCGTACATCCTACTTTCAGCAGTTCAACAATATAAATACACAACTATACTTCACACTACAATATTTAACACAGCAATGACTTGCAACCAAATTATATTTAAAGTTTAAAGGTGAAGTTACTCACAGACTCTCAAGCATTGGATTCTAAGAAATAGTTTTAAAAATTAAAGTTGCTCACCTGAGTCTGGAAGCAGAGAACAGTGTTGCTTGCAACAGGCTTTGAGAAATTTGTTTGAATGCTTTTAACTTGTTTATTTTTTTAGATAACTCAGGCTCTTCTTTTGATTTTCCAGGAACAGAAAATTTCCTTTGCTGATGAAGTTAAATTCTTTGCAAGCTTGATGCTTTGTCACAGCTTGAAAATGTTTAAAGAATTTGACAAAAAAAAAATGTTTTTCGAGTGCGCTTAGTTTTGTTTGAATGAAAGTAACTGAGATGAATGAACTAAGGAGAGCTTGATATATGGAAAATGAAGCTAAAATGAAACTTCCAGGATATGCTTTTGTACAGGGTTACTATTTGCACAGAGTATTATATTCAAGTTTGTACAGGTTGATTCCTTTACTTGCTTGCATTTCGGCTGATGGGTATCTATATTGTATGCTAAGATGTACAGGGTGATGGTATTATATTGTGTTTGTACAATAGTTTATATTTTTATATAAAAATGTGGACATGCATACTTGCATTTGGGGGCTGATGGATATTTGCATTAATTGCCTTGTACCATGCTTATATTTTTCTTTCCTCTTTAGTTCGGCTGTTCAAAGATTTGAGACAGTGGTGGCTGAGATGGTATTAGAGATATGGTGCAAGTACTGTTTATTTTTATAAAGCATGTCTGTACCTCACTATTCTTGAACATATTTGCTTTGTTATTGTTTATGCATATCATTTCTTTACTTTATACAACATGACTTGGTTTGCTTCAGCCAATTTTTTTTATATACTTTATTTTGTACCTCTAGTATATAGTTTATTTTAAATCCAATATATACATATATATTCACATATATACAAATTTTCAAATTCATATGACTTAATATATTTTCTATTTGGATCGGGGAAACTCGCTGCCATTTATAATCAATTTTACAATTTAAATTCAAAAATTCATTTAAATTATCAATTTAAATTCATAAAAATCTGGGGTCGTTACAATAATAGATAATCTATTTCTTATATAAGATTCATTTTCTTTTGAAATCATTTAAAAACCTTTATATAAGAAAATAACAAGTACGCTCTCTCATATACATATACACACTCAACTCATTCTAGGGTACCACTTACCCTATCCTTAATGAGTAATCCCACCAGAGCCAAGGTTCTCGCTTAACCTTCTGCTCTGATACCAAATGTAACGATCCAGAAATTTCGATCCCGAAAATTCCAGATAGTTAGAAAAGAAAAGAAAGAGAAAGAAGAAGAAACAGGAACAGGACACAGAAAACCTCACATTCGCAGCGGATTAAATATAATATAAAATAGTAGTTATACAAAGAAAACTATATCAGTTAATCTACATTTAAATACATCAGAGTTACTCATATACATAAACACTGGACAAAACAATCATGTCCAAAAACTAAAATATCACAGTGGAAACTCTCCATACGTCCCTGCCATCTAGCTCACCTCCTGGGCACAAGAACGTTCTTACCTGAAAATCTGTAATACTCGGTCTGACCTGAGCATTACATTAAAGTAACATCCGGGTCAGGCTGGAAACCAGCGTGAGTAAATCCATCCAATATGGAATAACAATGTATAAAAGTATTTAAAAACACGGGTAGCTCGTACCTTACTACGAGTTCTTACTTGCCATGGTCAATACACATTGTATATTCATATCTAAGTATTATTACTTAGATTAAAATGACCATGCTTACGTTATAATTCCATTCCAGCCTATTCATTCCAAAGTCAAATTCCATAAGAATCTTTGTAGATTTCAAATCGAAGTGGGTTCGGGTATTTACTAGTACCCGACCCCGGCCTCTTCAAATTAGTATCAGCTTAACCCCAGTTATTCAAGTGAATCACAATTCAAAATTTAAATACAGGATGTTGCTTACACAACAATTCATCTAGATAGATAACCCCATTATCATTGTTCTACCCAATCCAAATCATATAACATTTTATATCAGAAATATCAATCAATCATACATAAGCAAGATAAATTAGTCACACCATTTCTAATTAATTTAAATTAAATTAGTTGCTTAATCACCTTTAATCCTGCTTACTTTACATTGATTAATTTACAGATCATTGATTAACCATCTCTTAATTTTCCTCTTTAATTACATTAAGTAATTATCCTTTAATGATTAATTTACCTTCACCCAATCACATTAATTACAATTATCCTTAATTAATTACTCAAATTAATTATCCTATAATCACTTACATTGATTAATTATCCTTTAATTAATCACATTCATTAAATAATAGACCCTCATTTAATTTCTTACTTAATCCATACCTTATGTAATTACACTAAGTAATTAATACTCAATTACTTCCATTAAGTAATTATCATTAAATAAATCACATTTAGTAATTCCGCTAATTACCCTTCTTAATTAATGACATTAAACCATTAACCTTCAATTACCTTTCATTCAGTGATTATCATTAGTTAATTATTAATTAATCACCTTGATTAAATTAATTTAATTAACCTTCCTCAATCTAAATAATCTTTAATTAATTACATTAAGTAATTATCGCTTGATTAATTACTCTTTAATTTGATCAAATATTTTTTTTATATAAATTTATTAACCCTTCACTATTAATTCATCTACCCGAAAACAATCACCTTAATAACTCTTTAAATTACTTAGGTTAATTAACAATCCCTTAATTATTAATTACTCCTTTAATTATTAATTATCTTAAATAAATTACATAAGTTAATTACCTTGAATTATGATTATTTCATACCCAAGTAAATAAAAGAAAATTCAATCCTTTAAATTTTAATGCTCTGAAACCTATTGGGAAGAACCTGTTAAATACTTTATTTTGAAACTTATTTATATATCAACTTTGAATGAACACGCACAGGACAAAGCCCAAAACCATGAAATCCAGTTCCCCCTCCACTCCTTATTCAACCAGCAAAACATCAGGGACGAAAGAACCTACTTCATCGGTGCACCGTGTGCATGCACACATGCCTGGAAGCACTCCGACCTTCGCCGCCACCTCTACCAAATCGCTGACGATCTCCACGTCCACTTTGGCTACCTAGACCCTTATCAAAAATTCACGAATCCAAACTCAACATTTCGCCAATATCAGAAAATTACTCCCCTCCGACATCCCCTCATACCACCACCACCTATCACCGAAACCCCCAACACCTCGTCGCCGAAATTTCGCCAATCCTGCCTCTTCCTACTACCCCTCCATAGAACTTCTCCGGCATCACATTGATTCCTCATTAATCTGGAAAGCATTCCTAAATCGAACCAGATACCAAACCCTAACTTGCCACCATTGCACCACCACGATCACCTAAAAGTCACGCCTCTAATTCCTAGTGACCCTCGGCCAGCGAGCTTCTCTCGACCTTAATCCCGTTTCCCAAACGTTTCCCTATCGCCTAAAATCGACCAATGAAACCGTTCCAATCATTCCTTACTACCCTTCCAAATGCCCAGTTAAAATTCGTGAGTTTAATATCACAATCCAACATTTCCCCAGTCACATCCAATCCTATAAGAAAAATTCAAATTTAGCTTGATTGATTTCTCGAAAATATTTTGCCGGCCACTATAATCTTCTTTTTCTTTTTCAAATGACCTGCTTGTAATTCTATCATGAAATTTTTCTTAAAATAATAGAATTACCTGACTACGAATCTCTTTCCTTCCATCAATGCAGATTATAAATATTTAGGTGAAAAGAAAAATGATTTTTTTTAAGGCCCTTAGAGCCTGTTAGAGACAAGATCAGGGACACTATATACCTTCAGGCATTAACATATTTATGTGTAGGCATTAATACCTATTTCATCCTCCTGTTGAACATATTCCCTGATGTTTCTTGCTATCTTTTAATATAAAAGTTTTACATAAAAGATTAGATTTTCAAATCTTAGTATACTTTACTGAAAATGTTTTGAAATAGAGAACAAAGACATGCATAAAACATATACATAGCAAACCAATTAATTCACTCAGGCAACCCCATATATATATTGTTATAATGATTTACTCTCCTAGAACAGAGAACACAGTTTGATGATCTTCACTTGATCTTTGCTGTGATCTGCAACTGGACTGATGGTTATGAACATAAGCCTTTGATTTGCATTGCAACTTGAAGCTGAAGCCTAATTGAAGTTTATCGAGCTGATCTCTGCTTGATTCAGTTTTTAATGCAAAATTTGTTTAAATTTATCAGAATTTAGCTGTTTTGTTGCTGAGCCCAAAATCTGGCCTTGCCTTGAGCTTTCAGGTTATGGGTTGAAAAGATTTGCTTTAGTTTGTTTTCAAAGAAAATTGATTGTTGTTAATGAATTCTCTTTGGTTAACTACCTCAAATTTAATTCCCTTTTGAAATTGTAAGATAAGAGAAAAGATGAAGGAGAGAAATAGAGATATGTTTATACAGCTTTTATTTATTTATTTTTACTCTTTTTTTTTAAAAGAAAAAGAAAAAGGAAGACGCTTGTAATTAGAATTTTTATAAGTTGCTTACACTTGTATTCATTATGCTAATACTAAGCTAACAAATGTCAATATATGTTACCTTAGCTTCCACTTGTATTTTACATGATTTATATATTTACAAATATTAAAACTTATTTTAAATATCTCTTAAGTTTTATGTGTTTAAACTTTCCTCTTTTTTTTCACAAATGTTAAGTTTTATGATAACGTTAACTAACACATGTTAAAGTACATTACATGATTTATGCTTGCCTTTAATTTATACATTAATATTAAATATGTTAATAAAACTTTTATATTGTATTCATTATTTAGTTTTTGCATATAAATTATATGTTTATGTTTTATATTTATATCAATACCATTTCCAGTATTTATACATATATTCATACATTGGTTTATTGCTAATTAAATTCATATTAATTTGTATTATAATAGAAAACATATTCATTTGTTTTGAAATATAAATTTTTTTGTCAAATTAAATAATTACAAAAGAAGATCATTAAACTAGTATTTTCAATTATATCAGGAGATTAATAAATAAATATTTATCCAGATATAAATATTTATTAACAGATTTATCCGGCTAATTTGTTCAACCAATAAATTAGTGTTTTTAATAAATTTTGTCTTACAAGTTAGTAGCTGTCCAAGAAATCCAGGTTATCACAGGTACAAGTGTATGAGTTAATGGAATAACTCACCTTAACCCAATAGCTTGCTTGAAAATTCCATTTGCAGTCATTCATGCCCCCAAACCCTAGCTGCAACTACTACTACCACCGCCTTGGATCTGCACGCATAAGCAGCTCCAATACAATGTCGATCGACTTAGCTCCTTCAACATCACTGCCTACAACATCCACCACACCACCAAGGCCACACGAGAATTGCTTCCACATTTGCACTTAATGCCACCACACGAGCTCTAGCCTCGAAAGTTTGCCCCTGATCGGTATTGCCTCCCCTACAAGTGCGGCCTCCGACTCGACGTCACCCATAGATGCGAGGAAATGCGTAATCGTTTTTTTCCTTTTTCGTGGACGGTGTGAATTGAGGGTTAGGGCATAGGAGAACCAGCCTAAATTTTTAATAGGAGAAAGTAGGATTTCGGTTATATTACGGAAGGGTTAGACTAACAAATGTATATGTGGGCTTGAGCTCATTATTTTAGGCTCGTTTAACTTCAATCGAAGTGATATTTTTTATTCGCAATGTATTTGGATCCTTCTTAATTCATTCAAGTTCTGAAACCTTATATAAAAATTATTCAAGACAATATATTATTTTCCATAAATTTATTCTTACCAAAATAATTTTTCTTTTATTAAAATACTGTCCTATCGCTTTTTAGCCAAATTTAAAAATTATCGCTTTATTTCTCAAAAAAATCCCCAAAATTCACAAATATATTTTATTTCACTAATACGAACTTTTAATGACTTTTGGGTTCACAAAACACGATTCAAATATTAAATTGTATTTTAATTCAACTTTATCAATTTTATTCCCAAACGATTCCAAAAATCTGAATTAATTTCTCAAATTCATTTCAATATATTTATTCTATATTATCCTCGACCAGGGTTATTATGAAATGATAGTTTACAAATGAGAAAAACTTTAAAAAGGAAGTTTAAGAATAAAGCTAAGTGTAAGTTGTTTCGGGTTTATAGTAAATGATGTTTTATTGATATTTGTTTTTTATACTTCTATTTATACTTCTTTTTAATACACTTATAAGTATAATTTGCTTTTTAAAAAGAATATTTTAAAGAGTGTTTTAAAGTGTTTTACAAATATTTGTAATGTGACAATAAAGCACAAGTGTGAGTAAAATGTTTTAAAAAATTTAATTAATTTATTGAAAATATTTAGTCATAAACATAGCACTAAACATTGAAGGTACTCTTACTATTCTTAAAGTTTCGTTGAGACAAGATTGGAAGCAACACTGCCCTAACTTGTCTGGCTTCATTGTTTTCCTCATGGTAGCGTTAGTTTGAGATCGATGAGCTGTGATAAGTGTAAGAGATTTAATTTTCATATACGATCTTTTTTGTCATTCCCGATAGTTAATTTATTGACTATTGATTCTGCTATCTTCTTTTAGTTTCGCTGGTCTAAGATGATTTGTTGCTCATTTAAGCTTTGGTATCCTTTGCCGGAAATGACTAAAACCAAAGGGTGAGTGGACCAAAGCTATGTAGGGTTTCTC
The DNA here is from genome assembly GCA_030765085.1 of Allium cepa. NCBI lineage: Eukaryota > Viridiplantae > Streptophyta > Magnoliopsida > Asparagales > Amaryllidaceae > Allium > Allium cepa. The sequence continues at coordinate 71,108,414 of CM060935.1, forward strand.
CCATTAGGGTATCTTTGGATTCGACTGTATGCATGTGGAGGTGCGAAATACTTAGATTCTCAGTACGGTTGGTGGGGTACGGCTTGTACATTTCCAAGAGAGCCACAGTAATGATCCTCTCAAGTATATTGTTTAGAGGTATACTTTCGATAAAGATGGCGCATCCTCCTAATCGTTGTCAAAAAAAATTCCTTTTTCTTGTTTAATTCAAATCTTTGAATTGTTATTTAATTACATCGAGAAGTGCTTAGAGCTCTCCTTGATGTTTAATTATTTTGTCCATTCTTTAAGTTTGATTTTGATCTTGTTTATGCCCATTTTTTGAGTTTGGGTTTTATTCTAATTTTTTTCCATTCTTTCATGTGTGGATGTTGTTTCTATGACGTAAAACCCACTCCAAACTTAGCGGCGTCGTCTTACAAATTTTTTATGTTCACCTTATTTCTTGAGTTTTCTCACGTTGGTTTTCCTAACAAATCAGGATGTTATTTTATTACAATGCTCGGGTCAGAACGAGTATATTTTTAGCATGTCGTTAGTGAGACATGAAGCTCATGAAGTGAAGTTGGATGTTCACCTGCCATAGTATTTTTACTTTCCGTTGTAATATTATATATGTCTATCAGCAAATGTAAAGCCAGGAAGTTATAGTTGTCTAAGCTGATTAGGCTTGTTTTTAACTCTGATATACCTTGTATCTTAGAGTGGAAGTTTTTGTTGTCTTTGTTATATTATACATGATTGTTCCGCTGTGAGATTATGTTTTCCCTATTCATTTTTTTACTCTAACAACCCACATTCTTGCACTCGGATGCTCAGCATTATAATATCGTGGATGTATTAAGTGTCGATTTCTGTGGGTCAAAAAGTGGATCGTTACAATTTTAAATGTTCCTAGTCAAAATGCATCAAGATTGAATATCGATATATCTATTGAGCCTAAAGGACGTAACGCCGTCCAAATGTTGTATAGTGTATTACTTATTGCTGCTAGGGGTACCTAGGGGTTACGTACTGATAGTTATTGGATAACTATGGAACGACTCACTCTATGGTTTTCTGTTGGTCAATATAACTAAGGTGAAATAGAAAATATTGAAGTGGCTGATTTACACAGTTCTCTCGACTTAAGAATACTGTAGATCTTCATATGAAATCTTCACGTTAATTATAGTCAAATCATGACACAATGTTCATCAAGTGACTATAGTTGGGTCTAGTGGAAATATTGGAAGTGAAGCACTATTCAAGAGAGAATTTTTCTCCTATATTATATGGGGGTTAATATCATGGTCAACTCAAGTCGACTCAATGTCAAAGCCCCTAGCCAGAGCAATTCATTAAATAATAATTGTTATTATTGAACCAAGGACTTTGTCTATGGACTATAGAGTTTAATATGGATGATATTTGAATCTCGACCATTACCAAATTCCATATGCCCAAAGTGATATAGTTTTGACAAAGAGAATCGGTGTAAATAAACACCACAACCGGATAACGCTTAATAATGTAAATTTGGATTTTATCAAAATTAAGTAAGCGATAAATTTAGTCACAATACCTGCTAAGTGAGATGTGAACATTAACATTTGAATAGTTCGATGTTAACCGTTGGTCGAATTTACACCTGAAGAGTCACACAACCAGAATAATGAATTATCTTTAGAAAAAAGATTTAATTAGTTTATAATTGTTATAAACTGATTAATATTTATGAAATATTAATTATAAAATTTTGAATATGATTTGAGGAACAAATATTGTTTTATATATTTATAATAGTTATAAACATATCGACCGATATGTATTATCGACAAGCAATTAAATTAGGTTTAATTAATAATATTTATTTGGGCTTAAATGGGCTGTTAGCCCATGATGTTAAGATCTTATTTTGACAGCAATAGGGCATGTAGGAGGCGGTTAAAAAGGCTCAAGTGGTTTGGGGACGGATGGTTGAGATTTGTTGAGACACGGTATGAGATACGATCCTTATTTCTCTCTATTTCTTCCACTATAAAAGGACCCATAAACCTAATGCAAAAGGAAATTTTTGGCTGCCATTTCCCCATCATTATTGGCCGACCTCATCAAAAAGGAGCTCCAACAAATTCATTTCGAATCAATTTAAAGGGCGATAGCTATTAGATAGCTAAAAGTCCACGGTTCAAGGATACAAATCTTCCGAATCGAGAAGATTTCAAAGGAGGAAGAATTCATTATTGCAAGGTATGCTCTAAGGCATTAGTAATAGTTATGTATTTACTATACTATATGATTAATAATCTTTGAATAACATTCTATTACTCATATATATATAATTATTATATTGCTAGTTAGGTGAGATGATATGTAACATCAATGTTATCACATATTAGATTGGTTATATGTAGTTTCAGTTTAATCTAAAAAACATATTACACACACACACACACACACATATATATATATATATATCTGAAGTGCACAGCCAAATAAATTTTATTCTAAATATTATCATTTTATTAATGTGTGTGTGTATGTATTAATATACTACCTAATTTTAATTATACAGCTTTTATTTAATTATATCATTATATCATGTTAATAGTTGAATCTATATTTTATAAATGCATATCTACATAGTTATATTTTTCAATGGTTGTAAATTAATTTCTAATATTTATTTACTATTATTTAAATTAATAAAATAATTTAATAAATCATATAAAATATAGTACGTTTCGAAAATTAAATTTTAAATTTTTTAAAATTTTCTTATCATCTAATAAACTATCAGCCAAAAAATCTGAATTTAAAAATCAATTTATGTATTTTCTAAAAATCAATTTTATAAATGGTTGAAATCAATCAATTAATTAAAAATATCTGACTCGGAATATTTTGGAAAATTTTTATAAGTTTAAATATCATGTTTGATTTTAGAAAAATTTAAAATTCAGATATTGTAACACGAAAATATTTTTATTATTAGTTTATTATATTTTGAATAATTAATTTATAGTTATATATTAAATACATAATAAATATACACATGCACACACCCCTAAATATATTTAGATATTATAAATATACTTATATATAAATATAATAATAATTTTGTTACTGTAATTCATGCATATATATGTATATGTGTAAAATGATTTAAAAAACTACATTATGTATATATTTATTTATTTAGTATTTAATGCAATGTTATATATATAAAAATCATTAATATTTTTGCATATAATTTATATATGTACTTATATATATATTAACATGGTTTTTAATATTTATATAAATAACAAGTTTACACACATACCTATACTTGGACAACATTCAATATATACGATGAGCCAACATGTCCGTTGTGATTTAAATCCTAGCATTTATATACGAGTATGTTATACCTTGCACGGATTATTATGTTACTCATGCACACACAAATGTACACACACAGATATATGTATGTATGTATATGTATGTATGTATATATATGTATGTATATATATATATGTATGTATATGTACATATGTAGAGATATATGTTTATATAGATATGTATATATGTGTGTGTGTATGTGTATATGTATGCATATATACGTCTAAGTATGTATGCATGTATGTTTATATGTATACGTATACGTCTATGTATATGTATTGTGGGTTTATGTGTATGTGTATATGTATGTATGTATATGATATATATATATATACTATTATATTTAATTGAACATAAATTAAATAAAATTCTATCTCTAATTTATAAATTTAAATGAAATAAGAGGTTTTATTTAAATTAAATTTAGAAATGTTTTAAATAAATTAGACTTCATAGGCCCAATAAAGATCCACTAGGGAAAAAAATGAAATTCACCCATAACTTCGGTGTGGGCTGGCCGAGTTCCAATAATGATATCGGAATTCAATAGCATATGCGGTCTGTAACATCCTCAAAATTTTATCAATTTAAAATTTATGATTTTATTTGAATTTCTGAAATTTAAATTGAGTTAATTTTAATTAATTTTAAAATTTCAAAACAAGTGAAATATTGAGTTTGTTTATCTATATATATATAATGGAATGGATTTCAAATTTGAATTTGAATTTGAATTTGAATTTGAACTTGTATTTGAATTTAAATTTAAATATAAAAATATCTTAAAAATATTTGGATTCAAAATTTAATATATATGTATAATTTTATTAATGAATGAATTGGCATTAAAAACATCTTCTTTTAAAAATTGTATAAATGTAAAAAGAGAATGTGATTATTTAAATAAGAAAGAAAAATAATATAAAAACTTTTATTTAAAATATTCATGCATAGTGATACAAGTGTTAACTAGTGGGACACCCAATGTAACAAGTGTTTAAATTTTAGAAAGTGAATTAACAAGTGTCATCTCTTTTGATTTTAATTTTTAAGAAAAATTATAAAAGGAATTTAAACTCTTTCCCTCATTCCTTTCATCACTTTTATCCCATTTTCAAAAGCTTAAAACCAAAAGAAAACTAAACAAAAGAAAAAACTGAGAATCACAAACCAGAAAAACAACTTCTTCAATTCAAAAAAAAAAATTAAAGCCTGGAATTTCATTTCTATCCAGAGATCAAAAAAAAAATTCAAAACTTCAATCAAATTCAGGAATTAAGCATTTTAAAACCAATTCTGTAAACAAAAAAGTAAAGCTTCAGCTAGATAATCAAGTTTCATCATCAGATTCCAAGATCAAGATTAAAAATTCAGTAATCAAAATTCTGTTTCTTCCCAGTCTTCAAATCTGGCAATAAAAAGTTCCTCTCTGCTTTCTTTTTCAGGCATAACAGGTGAGTAAACCCTTTTTTGATTTGATATGAACCCTGTTGTTGTGAAAATATGGAAGTTTGAACTGAAAATTTGAGTTGCATGTATAAATATACATGAAATTGGAATGTGCATGTTTGTGCACTTGAAAAGGGGTTCTGTCCCAGGTTGACAGGCATAAGCATGATAAAAAAATTGATTTCTTCTTCTTCGATCAATATTAAACCATAAGATCTAAACAAAAGTTTTTTGTTTAGGCATGATTCAAGTTCTAAAATGGTTTTAAGCAAATCAAATTGAAGAATTTTCTGAAAAATAGAAATTACAGGCAAAACTAAAACCTGTTGAAAAATTTGATTATCATAATCTTTGATTTTAGTTATATAAATTGAAAAGCTTTAGAAACAATGATTTTTGAAAGTAAAATCATAATTTTTAAATCAGTTTTTACTGAGATAGGTAGAAATGAACGATTTTGGGTTTTTGGCCATTGTCGATCATCGATGCAATGGAAAGGGTCAGGGTTGCTCTTGAAGGTGGAGGAGGACTCAGGGATCACCAGAAAAATGCTCGACGATTTTATAATTCGTCGTGGAGGGCTGACGAGAACGAACTAGGGTATAAACCCATTTTTCTGTAAGGGTCGAAATTTTGGTCGCTGCAACATCGTTGGTCGAGCGGAGTCGATCTCGCTAGTGCCGATATAAGCGTTAGACATCGATGGAGCTTCGAATGCGATTACGTGACCTCTGATGGCCAGAGGTGGAAGAATGAAGCAATTTCGTGATGATCGTTTTTGGCTCCAGTTTGGGGTCGATAGCAAAAATTCGAATTCTTTGATGTTATGGGTTTCTGGGTGATCGTGGGGTTCAGGTGGATTGTCGTCGACTCGATGGAGGCCGAAGCTTCGACCGGAGGTGGCGATTCCAACCATGCATGTGCACAAGTCCTAATGTGTATCAGGAAGCGAGGTAGAAGAATGAAGGATTCGACTCGAAGCAAGCTTCGGGAGAGTTGCGAGATAGCTCGAGTCGTAACTCGAGTAAAGTTATTGATGCGTCGGGTAAAAACACTTAGAAAAAAATTTAAGTTTGAAAATTTGGGGGCTCGGGTTGATTTTCGGCAAAACTCAAAGTAAACAGGCAAGGTTATCGGGTAAGACTCGAAGCGGGTCTCGAGCTTGATATGTAAAATAGTTTTTACTTTAAAAATTCAATCTTTTAAACCTTAAACCATGTTTTCAAAATGATTAATTTAGATTAAAGTTTGAATAAATTAAAGACTTAAGTAAGATATTTTCAAAGTAATTAAATTTTAATTTATTTAATTTTGATACATTATTTTATATAGTTATTTATATTAAATAAATAATGTAATCTAAAAGGTTAATTAAGATAGAATGTTATTTAAACTAATCTTAACCCTTTAAAGTAACTAATGTGATAAAGATGATTTACTGAACAAGTTCTAAAAGATAACCAAAGTGAATAATAAAGATAAAAGGATTTATCTTTTAAATTATTAATTAGTTAATGATTTGTTAATATAATTACTTAAAAAGTAATTACTTAATTAATTACTTAATATTAAAGATTAATTTAATAAATAATTAAGGGTAATTAATTTGTAATTAATAATTAATTAATTAATTAAGGATTGATTAATTAATAAAAGTAATTAAGATTTAATTAATTTACAATTAAGGGTTATTAATTAAGATAATTAATTAAGGAATGATTAATTAATGAAGGTGATTAAGACTTAATCAATTGTAATAAATGATAATTAATCTTGATTAAAGATTACTAATGAAAGTATTATGTAGTTAATAAATTTAAAACCACATAATTTATTCATCTTAATTGAAGATGTTTGATTGTTATTGAATGTTGTGTGTTGGATTGATATTTCTGGTATGTGATGTGACGCTATGTAATATGTATTGTTTTGTGCTGAGCTGTGATATCTGTGATGAATATACTTCTGTGTGAATGTGAAAACCCATTGGCCCGTAAATCGGCAATTGAATTTTCGATGCGACAGGGAGTCGGGTTCCAGTTGGTTATCCGAAACCCATATCAAACCTTGATAATGAATCTTTGTGAATGAAATATCCACATGTTTTAAATTAAGCACTCGCAATTCGGTTTAGCCGGGAGAGGACTTTGTGTCATATAACCCATTCCGAATAGTGACACGATGAAATGGATAGCATTTGAAGACGGTGGTGAAGACTGGGCGTCTTCGAGAACGATAGGATAACCTGTCGAATGAATCTGCACTGAGTTGCTCCGGTATAGAGATTTTCGTCTATGATGGGGAGTCCAATCGGGATTGTGGACGCCCGGATTGCAAGGGCTTCTTCAGAAGTGCCTTCGGTTCCGTTCAAACCTGGAACAGACTTGTATGGTTGTATGTTTGACATTACAATTTGAGATATAAAGATGATTTCTTTCAAATACATTTCTGTTGGTACCGAAGAATTTATTCTCTTAGCTTAACACCCTTTTCCGAGACGTACGAGCTCAGAGGTTATGTAGTTGAAGGTTATTAGTGATATACTCCAAATTTGGTAGTGTGGCATGCTGAGTGCTACTGATCATTTGTTGATCAAAGCATGGCTTTGTGAAAAAGCGTAGCTTTGTGGATGAGACTTCATCGAACCTCACAACCCGGTTATGGTCGAAACAGGAATCGTTGCAGCAAGGTTATTTGGGGGTAGCTCCCCCTGAGGGTATGTCCATTTTCTTCTGGATTATAAGTGGTACCATGGTATGGAGCCCAGATACTTAACTTCGTGGTTGCTGCAAACTTTTTGCTTTGTGATTTTTGGTTGAGAACCGCTTCGGATAAAGTTTGGTAACAACCGGGAGCTGGCATACTCGTGTCCGGAGTTACCTAGTTATAGAGGTAACCCGGCCTTGCGTTGTCAAAGATCTGGTTAGGTTCTCGGGGACGTCCCTCCAGAGGCATTCCATTTTGCGTGGGAAGTTCCTTTGCCTCACCATTTGTTGGAAATCCAATCATCCAATACAAGCCCTTTACGGTTTTAGTTATATAACCTACCATTTACTTATGGTGGCGCCCAACTGTTTCGATGGTAGGTATAGTAGGCATAGTACGAAATGTCTGTGCCAGCTAAGATTAATATTATACTTTCAAAATGATTTCTACACTATGCACTAATAATAATATCAAAGCGTTTTCTCATATTAAGCATGCTTGACTATCATAAGAAGAAATCTCCTCCAAGTCCGCGTTTACATTGTGTGTTTGGTGGGAGGTCTTATGGTAGTTTCATTTTCCAAAAGCATATCATTTTTCTTTTATAAACCATTTTATTTCAAACAACTGTTTTTGTTTACTCATACCAGTCCCATGACTGACCCAGAGTTTATTGTTCTTTTCTTAAACTCTAGATGCCCTTAATTTCCACACGGGCAGCCTAGGAGCAGGTTATCCGTGTATTGGAGCTAGCTTGGATTTTGAAGTCTTTCGAAAGCTGTCGGATTTTGGAAAGCTTTGGCATTGGAAACCTTTTTAAGTGTTGGAGTTTTGAAGACTTTATCGAAGTTGAAGTATGTTGGAAACTTGTTGAAGTTTCTGTTGTCGTTTTATTGTTGCATTATGTGTGTCTCACTCTGATTTTAGTGATCGATGTTGCAATGGATATTGTATCAAAGTTGTATATGTGTTGTGATCAATGATATTCATTTTTCCACTGTTTATTTTCATCTTATGTTGTTATAAGCTCCATCCGAACTGGAGTTCAACGTTTGAATCTCCGGCAGTCGAATACAAATGAGGTATTTGATGTCGATTCTTCGAACACTGGATTTCGAGTCGTGACAAGTGGTATTAGAGCTAAAAATTGAGTAAGAACTTTAGCTATGAGTATAACGCATTAGGTGGCTCACTAGAGATAGGGTGAAGTATAACTTAGAATGAGTATAAACCGAGAGATCGAAACCCTAAAATTTCTTGGTCTATTCCTTTTAACTGTTGATATTCCCTAAGATATCTTGTCCGTATGCCTAAATCAAGTTTTCTTCCTATTTACAGATAGTGAGAACGAGCGGAAGAAGTGGACAAGTTAGGTGATGGGGAAATACCACTACAACTGGTCAAGTCCCTACAACAGCAGCTATGCCTACTCAACATCAGCCGAATCTGGCTGATCTATATAAAAGCTTCTTAAGACTTGGTGGTAAGCCGTTTACTAGGCAAGGAGTCTATTGGTGAAGTCCAAGCCTGAATTAGATCGTGTGGAAGAATTTCCAGGGGAGTGAAATTGAAAGACGATCAAAAGCGACTAATAGCTTCTTGGCAACACCAAGAAGAAGCATTAGCTTGGTGGGAGACGGTTACTGTGGATGAACCAGAAGATGAGTTTACTTGGAGACGATTTAAAGAAGTGTTTGAGCAGCGATACATTCCAGCTGCTAGTATCTCCCGAATGTACCAGGAGTTCATAGATTTGAAACAAGGAAGTCTATCATTTGCGGAATACTTGAATAAATACAATGAATTGTCTCGATTTGGTTCAGAGCTGGTGAATACACCTTTGAAGAAGAATGAAAGATTCATTCGAGGAATAAATAAGGAGTACCACAAAAGGATGACAGCTCACATAAAAGAATCTTTTTCGGATTTGATTAATATGGGTTATCGATATGCTTCCCTAGATATGCAGAAAGTTCTGGAAGAGAAGGGAAGCTCAAGTAGTTTGATTTGGAAGAAAAGAAAATTCGAAGGGAAGAAGCCGGACCAAGGCAAGGAGAAGAGGAGTAGTTAGGCAAACTTGGCTAGAAATGTTACTTGTTACAACTGTCAGGAGAAAGGCCATTTAGCAAACGATTGTGAGAAGCCAAAGAAACAAATAAAGAAAGATCAACCCGTGAAGTTAAGTCAATAATCTAAGGAATGCTATTGTTGTCACTAGCCGGGTCACGGGGTTAAGAATTACCTGAAAAAGAAACAGGCACAAATAGTGTAAGTGTACGCAATAAAAGATGATCCCTCAACTTCAGAGGATGAAGGAAAAGGAGTTTTAGAAGGTAACTTTATTGTTAGTGATAGAGTTGTTAGAGTTTTATTCGATACGAGAGCTTCACATAGCTTTATCTCCCAACAAATAGTGAATGGATTAAAACTTAAACCTAAGTTTGTTGAACCTATTTGTGTAAAGAATCCGGTGGGTGGTCCTGCAAATCTTTGTCTATGTTGTAGGAAAGTGCCTATTTCATATTCTGGCCGTCAATTTCCTATCAACCTTTATGTTCTTAACTTCGATGAATTTGAAATGCTACTCGAAATGAATTGGTTACCAAAATACGAAGCCAAATTAGATTACAACAATCGAACGATTTTTGTCAAATCGAAACTGGGAAATTTTATCAAAATTTCTTGTGAAGACCCTAGTCCGAAAATGGATAAGCTGATGTATACGTTGGGATATCCAAACCCTAGTTTGGAGTCCATTCCTATTGTCTAGCATTTTCCTGATGTATTCGAAGAGGTCAAGTCATTACCCCCACATAGAGAAATTGAATTTAGAATTGACTTAGTTCCAAATGCTCGTCCTGTTGTTCATGCAAGTCGCAAGATGGCACCCGTAGAAAGAATTGAACTAGTCAAGCAAAGTGGTGATTTGCTAGAAAAGTGATTGATACGTCCTAGTGTTTCTGAATGGGGTTCAGCTATGGTGTTTGTGGCTAAATCTGACATCCTTTAGATTGTGTGTTGAATAACGCGATCTCAATAAACAAACTCTCAAGAACAAGTTTCCTTTACCCAGGATTGATGATCTATTCGATCAACTGCACCACGCACGACTCTTTTCTAAGATGGATCTAGCCCAGGGATTCCATCAGCTACGAATTGCTGAAGACTACGTGCACTTGACTTCTTTCAGGGGTCTATATATTTTATACAAATGCTTAGTCATGCCTTTTGGACTAACCAACGCTCCCGTGTACTTCGTAGATTTAATGACCCATGTGTTTCGAGAGGTGTTGAATAAATTTGTTCTTGTTTTTATCAATGATATCCTAATCTATTCCTAAGCTGAAGAGGAGCATGCTGAATATCTAAGAATTGTTTTGGAGATATTGAGAAGGAACATCCTATTTGCAAAAAAAATTAAATGCCACTTTTGGGTCAAAGAAGTCATATTTCTTGGCCATATTATTAATGAAGAAGGAATTTTTGTTGATTTTAGCAAAATCTCCGCTATTCTTGACTGGAGCGATCCACAATTCCGAAAGAAGTTCGAAGTTTTATGGATTTGGCAGGGTAATACCGAAGGTTTGTTTAGGACTTTTCTAAGATAGCTAGTCCGTTAACTAAGCTAATAATAAAGAATGTCAAGTTCGATTAGACTCCAAAGTGTGATGAAGCTTTTCAGGAGTTGAAAAAGAGATTGACTACCGCTCCTGTTCTCGCTATCATCAACTGAAACCAAGGCTTATCTGTCTATACTGACGCTTGTGGTGATGGTGTGGGTACAGTGTTAATGCAGAATGGGAAGGTAATTGCCTGCACGAGTAGACTATTACATCCGCATGAGAGAAACTACCCAACACACGATTTGGAGCTCTTGGCTGTTATTTTCGCCTTAAAGATCTGGCAACATTATCTTCTGGGTAAGAATCTCCTTCAGCTTTCTAAAAGGAAATTTTAAATTTCAACTTAACTTAATATATACTTAATAAATCCTTCTTGTTTTAGGTGAAAATTTTGAATTATTCACCGACCGCAAATCTTTGAAGCATCTCTTCACCCAGAAAGATTTGAATCTGCGACAACAACATTGGTTGGAATTTCTAGCATCCTATGACCTAGATATTCTGTATACACCTAGAAAAGCCAATGTAGTTGCCGATGCTTTAAGCAGAAGACATATTGTTCTCGCATATCTTGTCGTTGCTCCGACTCTTCTTAAGAAGATTGCAACGAAGCAGAAAGAAGACGAGTTTATTTGGGAAATCTATAAAAGAATATGTCAAGGTGAAGATACTAGTTTTGAAGTTGATAATAGAGAAATTATAAGACTGAAAGGCAGGATCTGTGTCCCTGACATTCCGGATCTGAAACGTGAAGTTTTGGATGAGTGCCACAAGTCAAAACTTTGCATCCATCCAGGAGTTAATAAGATGTATCGTGATACAAAAAGAACTTTATGGTGGAAGAAAATGAAAAGGGACATATCTATATATGTGAGTCGTTGTGCTACCTGTTAACAAATTAAAAGCGATCAAAAGAAAATGGCGGGTTTATTTCAACCTTTAGAAGTTTCGAAGTGGAAATGGGATCAAGTATCGAAGGATTTCATCGACGAATTGACACGAACTAAGAAGGGAAATGAAGCAATTTGGGTTATAGTGGACCATTTGACCAAAACTGCCCACTTCATTCTAGTGAAATCCACCCAGATAGCGACAAATTTAGCAGAGCTATATATAAAAGAGATTGTTCATCTCCACGGTATACCAAACAGTATAGTGTGTGATCGTGATCCGAACTTCACTAGTAGATTTTGGAAGGCATTCCAAGCTGCATTGGGAACAAAGCTGAACTTCAGTACTACTTATCACTCGCAGTCTGATGCTCAAACAGAAAGGATTAATCGAATTTTAGAAGAGCTTTTACGAGCTTGTATTCTCAACTTTGGTGGTTCTTGGGAGGACCATTTACATCTGGTAGAATTCTCGTATAACAACAGCTATCAGGCCAGTATTGAAATGGCTCCTTTTGAGGCTTTATATGGTCGTCTATGTTGATCACCTGCATGTTGGATCGAGTTAGGTGATAGACTCGTCCTTGGACCAGATATGATTAAAGAAGCAACGGAGAAAGTTGATTTTATTCGAAAGAAGTTAATAACTGCTCAAAGTCTTCAGAAGAGTTATTATAACCGCAGATGAAGAGATTTGGAATTCCAGGTTGGAGATTTGGTATTCCTAAATGTGCCTCCAATGCGTGGCGTGTTAAGGTTGGGAAAACTGGTAAGATGGCACCACGGTATATTGGTCCTTTTCCTATTCTGGAAAGGATTGGTCCTCTAGCATATCGAGTGCAGCTACCCAGTTGGTTATCTGGCGTGCATGATGTATTTCATATTTCTAATCTCCGAAAATATATGCACGACCCAGATAGTATCAATGAAGAAGCTGCTCAGCAGGATTTGTAGATCGCACCAAATCTGGCAGTAAAGAGAGAACCGATAAAGATCATTGATCGTGATGAAAAGTAGCTGAGAAATAAAATTGTGAAACTGGTTAAAGTACAATGGAGTGGAGATCCAAAGGACTGTACTTGGGAGACAGAGGATAGCATGCAAAAGTCCCATCCTAATTGCAGAGTGGATATTTAGGCTCGATTAGTAAGCCATTTCTTCATCTTTATATCCTCATATGTTCTTTATTTGTCTTTCTCTCTCTTTCAAATTCCGAGGATGAAATTTTCTTAAGGGGGAACCTGTAACGTCCCTAAAGTTTTATCGATTTAAAATTTATGATTTTATTTGAATTTATGAAATTTAAATTGAGTTAATTTGAATTAATTTCAAAATTTCAAAGCAAGTGAAACATTGAGTCTGTTTATCTATATATATAGAATGGAATGGATTTCAAATTTGAATTTGAATTTGAATTTTAAACTGAACTCGTATTTGAATTTAAATTTAAATATAAAAATGTCTTAAAAATATTTGGATTCAAAATATTAATATATATGTATAATTTATTAATGTATGAATTGGCTTTAAAAACATCTTCTTTTAAAAATTGTACAAATGTAAAAAGAGAATGTAATTATTTAAAAAAGAAAGAAAAATAATATAAAAACTTTTATTTGAAATATTCATGCATAGTAATACAAGTGTTAACTAGTGAGACACCCAATGTAAAAAGTGTTTAAATTTTAGAAAGTGAATACCAAGTGTCATCTCTTTTGATTTTAATTTCTAAGAAAATTTGTAAAAGGAATTTAAACTATTTCTCTCATTCCTTTCATCACTTTTATCCCATTTTCAAAAGCTTAAAACAAAAAGAAAACATAACAAAAGAAAAAAAAACCGAGAAGCATCAAATTCACAAACCAGAAAAACAACTTCTTCAATTCAAAAAAAAAAATTAAAGCTTGGAATTTCATTTCTATCTAAAGATCAAGAAAACAATTTCAAAACTTCAAGCAAATTCAAGAATTAAGCATTTTAAAACCAAGTTTGTAAACAACACAGTAAAGCTTCAGTTAGGCAATCAAGTTTCATCATCAGATTCCAAGATCAAGATTAACAATTCAGCAATCAAAATTCTTTTTCTTCCCAGTCTTCAAATCTGGCAACATCAACTTCCTCTCTACTTTCTGTTTTCAGGCATAACAGGTGAGTAAACCCTTTTTAGATTTGATATGAATCCTGTTGTTGTGAAAATATGGAAGTTTGAACTGAAAATTTGAGTTGCATGTATATATATACATGAAATTGGAATGTGTATGTCTGTGCACTTGACAAGGGGTTCTGTCCCGGGTTGACAGGCATAAGCATGATAAAAAAAATTGATTTCTTCTTCTTCGATCAATATTAAACCATAAGATCTAAACAAAAGTTGTTTGTTTAGGCATGATTCAAGTTCTAAAAATGGTTTTAAGCAAATCAAATTGAAGAATTTTCTGAAAAATTGAAATTACAGGCAAAACTAAAACCTATATAAAAATTTGATTATCATAATCTTTGATTTTAGTTATATAAATTGAAAAGCTTTAGAAAACAATGATCTTTGAGAGTAAAATCATAATTTTTAAATCAGTATTTACTGAGATAGGCAGAAATGAACGATTTTGGGGGTTTTGGCCATTGCCGATCATCGATGCAATGGAAATGGTCGAGGTTGCTCTTGAAGGTGGAGGAGGACTCAGTGATCACCGGAAAAATGCTCGACGATTTTATAATTCGTTGTGGAAGGATGACGAGAACGAACTAGGGTTTAAACCCATTTTTCTGTAAGGGTCGGAATTTCGGTCGCTGCGACATCGTTGGTCGACCAGAGTCGATCGTGCTAGTGCCGATACAAGCGTTAGATATGAGTGGAGCTTCAGGTGCGATTACGTGACCATTGATGGCCAGAGATGGAAGGACGAAGCGATTTCGTGATGACTGTTTTTGGCTCCAGTTTGGGGTCGATAGAAAAAATTCGAATTCATCGACATTATGGGTTTATGGGTGCTCGTGGGGTTCAGCTGGATTGTCATCGACTCGATGGAGGCTGGAGGCTGGAGGCTGGAGCTTCGACCGGAGGTAGCGATTCCGACCGTGCATGTGCACAAGTCCTGATGTATCAGGAAACGAGGTAGAAGAATGAAGGATTCGACCCGAAGCATGCTTCGGAAGAGTTGCGAGATAGCTCGAGTCTTAACTCGAGTAAAATTATCGATGCGCCGGGTAAAAACACTTAGAAAAAAATTTAAGTTTGAAAATTTGGGCGCTCGGGTTGATTTTCGAAAAAAACTCGAAGTAAACAGGCAAGGTTCTCGGGTAAGACTCGAAGTGAGTCTCGCGCTTGATATGTAAAATAGTTTTTACTTTAAAAATTCAAACTTTTAAATCTTTTGAGACCATGTTTTCAAAATGATTGATTTAGTTTAAAGTTTGAATTAATTAAAGATTTAAGTAAGATATTTTCAAAGTAATTAAATTTTAATTTATTTGATTTTGATACATTATTTTATAAAGTTATTTATATTAAATAAACAGTGTAATTTAAATGGTTAATTAAGACAGAATGTTTTTTAAACTAATCTTAGCCCTTTAAAGTAAATAATGTGATAAAGATGATTTATTGAACAAGTTCTAAAAGATAACCAAAGTGAATAATAAAGATAAAAAGATTTATCTTTGAAATTATTAATTAGTTAATGATTTGTTAATGTAATTACTTAAAAAGTAATTACTTAGTTAATTACTTAATATTAAAGATTAATTTAATAAATAATTAAGGGTAATTAATTTGTAATTAATAATTAAGTAATAAAAATAATAAGATTTAATTAATTAACAATTAAGGGTTAATTAATTAAGGTAATTAATTAAGGAATGATTATTTAATGACGGTGATTAAGACTTAATCAATTGTAATTAATGATAATTAATCATTGATTAAAGATTACTAATGAAAGTAATTATGTGGTTAATATATTTAAAACCACACGATTATTCATCTTAATTGAAGATGTTTGATTGTTATTGAATATTGTGTGTTGGATTGATATTTTTGATGTGTGATGTGATGCTATGTAACATGAATTGCTTTGTGTTGGGCTGTGATATCTGTGATGAATATACTTCTCTGTGAACGTGAAAACCCATTGGCCCGTAAAACGGCAATTGAATTTTCGATGCGACAGGGAGTCAGATTCCAGTTGGTTATCTGAAACCCACATCGAAGCTTGATAATGAATCTTTGTGAATGATATATCCACATGTTTTAAATTGAGAGCTCACTATTCGTTTTAGCCGGGAGTGGACTTTGTGTCATATAACCCATTCCGAATAGTGATACGACGAATTAGATAGCATTTGAAGACGGTGGTGAAGACTGGGCGTCTTCGAGAATGATTGTATAACCTATCGAATGACTCTGCACTGAGTTGCTCCGGTATAGAGATCTCCATCTGTGATGGGGAGTCCAATCGGGATTGTGGATGCCCGGATTGCAAGGGCTTCTTCGGAAGTGCCTTCGGTTCTGTTCGAATCCGAAATAGACTTGTATGGTTGTATGTTTGACATTACAATTTGAGATATAAAGCCGATTTCTTTCAAATACATTTCTATTGGTGGCGGAGAATTTTTTCTCTTAGCTTAGCAACCTTCTCTGAGATGTATGAGCTCAGAGATTATGTAGTTGAAGGTTATTAGTGATATACTCCCAATTTGGTAGTATGGCATGTTGAGTGCTGCTGATCATTTGTTGATCAAAGCATGGCTTTGTGAAAAAGCGTAGCTTTGTGGATGAGACTTCACCGAACCTCACAACCTGGTTATGGTCGAAACAGGAATCGTCGCAGTAAGGTTATTTGGGGGTAGCGCCCCCTAAGGGTATGTCCATTTTCTTCTGGATTATAAGTGGTATCAAGGTATGGAGCCCAGTTATTTAACTTTGTGGTTGCTACAAACTTTTTGCTTTGTGGTTGTTGGTTGAGAAGCGCTTCGGATAAAGGTTGGTAACGACCGAGAGATGGCATACTCGTGTCGGTAGTTACCTAGTTACAGAGGTAACCCGACCTTGTGTTGGCAGAGATCCGGTTAGGTTCTCAGGGACGTCCCTCCAGAGGCGTTGCATTTTGTGTGGGAAGTTCCTTTTGTTGGAAATCCAATCATCCAATATGAGCCCTTTACGGTTTTAGTTGTATAACCTGCCATTTACTTATGGTGGTTCCCCTCTGTTTAGATGGTATCTATAGTAGGCATAGTACGAAATGTCTATGCCGGCTAAGATTAATATTATACTTTCGAAATGATTTCTACACTATGCACTAATAATAATATCAAAGAGTTTTCTCGTATCAAGCATGTTTGACTATCATAAGAAGAAATCTCCTCCAAGTCTGCGTTTGCATTGTGTGTGTGGTCGGAGGTCTTATGGTAGTTTCATTTTCCAAAAGCATATCGGTTTTCTTTTATAAACTGTTTTATTTCAAACAACTGTTTTTGTTTACTCATTCCAGTCCCATGACTGACCCGGAGTTTACTGTTCCTTTCCCAAACTCCGAGTGCCCTTAATTTCCACAAGGGCAGCCTAGGAGAAGGTTATCCGCTTATTGGAGCTAGCTTGGATTTTGAAGTCTTTCGGAAGCTGTCGGATTTTGAAAAGCTTTGGCGTTAGAAACCTTTTGAAGTGTTGGAGTTTTGAAGACTTTATCGAAGTTGAAGTATGTTGGAAACTTGTTGAAGTTTCGGTTGTCGTTTCATTGTTGCATCATATGTGTATCATTCTGATATTGGTGATCGATGTTGTAATGGATATTGTATCAATGTTGTATCTGTGTTGTGATCAATGATATTCATTTTTCCGCTGTTTATTTTCATCTAATGTTGTTATAAGCTCCATCCAAATTGGAGTTCAACGTTTGAATCTCCGGCAGTCGAATACAAGTGAGTTATTTGATGTCGATTTTTCGAACGCTGGATTTCTGGTCGTGACACGGTCTAAATTATTCATGTTAGGGTTAAATATTATGCTCACAGCCCAACGATTTGTAGGATCGATTTCACCCTAGAGGGGGGTGAATAGGGTGATAGTGTTGATTATAAAAATTAATCGCGGAAGCTTATAAAATATTCAATTCAGATCACAGAATAGCAGCACGAATATCGCAGAATATAAATAACAGAAAAAACAGAACAACACAGAATTTAGCCAGCTTCGGCAAAACCCTGCCTACGTGCTGCCCCCGAGGCTTCTACTAGAAATTAGATAGTCCCTCGCTTACACACGTAAACTCGCTATACCCGCTATTGACTAATCTAACTCTATGCTCAAAACCTTGCCACAACTCAAGCACTGAGTTGCGAAATCTCAAGCTACGCCATGTAGCTTGTCCCCTAGTCACACGACTAGAAAATTAAACGGTTTAAAATTTAAAACAAAATTAAAAAGCAATAGAAAATAAAAAACCTAATTAAAACACCCTTAAATAAAAAAACAGGCCGGCCCAATTATTCTTTCTCTATGTTTTTATCGGCCCCGTTCCTTTGTTTGTGATGGCGGCTCTTGTTTCTTCGTTCGTTCTTCTACGCAACTGAATTAGGGCTTGCATCCTTGATCCAAATTAGGGCTTTGTGTAAAATTGAAGAAGCCGACTTTAATTGCTTCGATCAGGTGGATTGTTCTTCATGGTTGCTTGATGATCGATGCTCTATTCTCTTTGCTTCACGGCTCCTTCAATTTTTACCGAGTTCGATTCTTTCTGGGTAAGAATTTATGCTTTATGTCTTTTTTGATTTTCGTATTAGAACTCACGTCTTCATGCTGATGATGATTGGGGCATTTATATGTGTTCGTATTCCTTGAATTACGTTCATTTGAATTCGTCAATTTACTTGCTCTGGCCGCTTGATTTCACTTTGATGATTGAGATTGTATTGACTTGTTCATAAACGTATATACTTCGATTGCTTGACATTCACGGTTTTGAATTTCAACTCCTTGGTCATCACGTTGTTGACTATGGCTTTGACTTGATCGGCTTATTGATTGCTACTGCTTCGGCCTTGACTTGTTCATCTTGAAATTGTTTTGATCACAGCTTTGACTTTGTGACTTGAGTCTTTACTGCATTGCTTCTGATCATGTTGCACAATTTATGTTGTTTCCAGTTGCACTTGGTCATTCTGTATCTGCATTTGTTATTTCTGAAGCTCGAGTTGCACTTGCTCACTGCTTGATGGTCTTGTGACTCTTGCTATGCCTTTGTGCATTTTTCTGTATTCAGTTGAGTTGATTGTTACATTTGTTTACTTCTGCACTTGTGTATATTTGAGCTGATCATTTGTATACATACATTCTTGTATGTATACATGTGTATGGTCACTTGTGTATTGCCTTTCTGAACTGTGCACATTGTTGCATGGTTCTCTGACCTTGTTGCCTCTGTTCATTTGCCGGTTAGCTTGCATCTGCTTGCTGTTGTTTGGATATTGTGGCATGTGGTCTTTGCTGTGTTCCCATTTGGGCTTGTAGTTGATTCTTTGAGTTTTTTTTGAATATTGTTGTATTTGGACTTGTTCATTGTAAAATGTCATTGAAGTCTTGTGCTTTGTGTCTTGATGCTCGACCTGCTGTGCATTTGTGGTTCCCACTGTATTGCATTTGTATCACTGTATAATGCTTGGCTTTCATGTTCATGTGTATCTTCGTAAACTTGTTGCATTCATGTTCTTCACTTGGTTGTTGACACTGGTCTGGTTCATCTCAAAAATTTCTATGCCACTTTCCATGTGTTCATGTTGCTGGACTTGTTGTTGGCATGTGCATGTTACCTTGTTCACTGTGTCACTTAGGTGCATATGTTTGCACTGCGCATTACCACTGTAACACATGTTCATCAATGCATGCTGTGTACTTTGATGGAGTTTTGATTTGTCGAAGTTTTGCATTCATCAAGTTGCCTTGTATCACTGGTTCATTCCAGTGTTTCATGCATGCTCGACATTGTGACTTGTGTATGCACTGCATATTTGAATTGCACCTTTTCTGGTTGGCATTTGATGTTTGTAGCTTGTGATTGCCACTGAGTTTGAGCATTTGTACATTTGCATCTTGGGTTGAACCTGTTAGTCGAGCTTGCATACTTCATGTAGCCTTGTGTTGAACCCAGTTTTACAGCTCGGGTTTGACCTTGTGCTCGTGTCGTGATTTTAAATATATTGCACGTGAGTTGAACCCGGCTTTTCATTTGGGTTTGACCTGTGCTCACCTGTCCCTGTAAATCAATTATATATCGATGTGCACGGCCTTGTAGCATATACAGTGATACACTGTGTATGTCACAAGCTGTTCGTGTATGATGAATTCAAATTTAAATGATGACGAACAACCCAAATAACTAAGGCAAATATTATTTTCAAAAATCATATTTTATTTTATTTTGCAAAAATATTTCTTTTTCAATTTTACTGCGCTAGTTTATATTTTTGCAGATTTCTCAGATGCTGGATTCAAACTGGAAGGAAGTTGAAGATAAATACGAGTGTGAGTGATATGTAGTGAGGTGAACTGTAAATATGAAATGTGATGTAATTGTAATCAAAGTTGTATAGTTATAGTGAGAGCTTGAAATTGTACTATTCAAAAATGTAATAAATATTTATTTGAATAAAATATCTGTTTGAATTCAAATTCTGTGTAATTTATTTTATTCAACAAATATTTATTTAAACTGTGAAAAATAGAATAGTATATTAACAAATACATTTAAACGAATGTATATATGTTTATTATCATCAAACAAAAATCATATAAGCGCATATTCAACACGATTTCCCCTAATAAAAAAGGCCCAATTTGAATCGGGCCTTGGGCTAATTTTCGAAAAAAATATGTAAAATGAAATAAAAGGTTTTAAATTTAAAGGGTAATTTTAAAATAAGATATGCAAATATTATAAAAGTTATAATGTAATAAAAAAAAATTCAAATGTCTGAAAATAAATATTAATTTCAAATTTTTTAAATTTATTAATACTATTAATAAAATAAATCAATTAATTAAGTTAATTAATTAATAAATGTATGCATGTATAATATATTATAATATATGTTATATTGTTTTAAAATGTCTAAAACAACATCAATATAAATTTATTTATATGAATTGAATTTTGAAATTAATATAATTTAATTAAAATTGTTTACTTAAATAAGTTAACTAAGGGTTAATTAAATAAATTAATTAAAGGTTAATTAAATAAATTAATATACACGTATATACGATATATGTGTAACAATATAAAAGTTATTGTATGTAACAAATATTAAATATAATTGTTATTTTAAAATAAATATAAAATTAATTAAATAAGGTTTAATTAATATAATATTAACTATTATATAGGTAATATGAAATATAAAAGTGCTAAAATAATAAAACTTATATAATTTAAATGTATTAATTAACGGTGGAACATTACGGAATCCTAAATAGACTTATGGACTAAATACATACGTAAATGTATGTACACCGTGATTTCAGATGTGTTTGACACTTGAATCATGAGAGTAGTTCATAAGAATTATATTATTCCATTAGTCGATACCACTCAGTATTGAATAACAAAGATCATGAATCTTCAATATAATGTTGTCCTCTACCATATATATATATATATATATATATATATATATATATATATATATATATATATTAATAAATTACTTTCATACTCCTTGGTTATTAAGCAGACTCAAGTTGGGATGTTATATGTAGTTTTAGTAGTATATTAAATAGACAAGATAAGATAACTATATGTATTTGCTGAGCAGACTCAAGATATATATACTATACTTATGCCATCACGATATGTTGGTACGAGTGAATAATTTCGTTTTGATTCGTTGAGCAGACTCAACGTAATAGCCCGAATTCCAATGGTCCGGATTTTTCGTAAAAATGCTAAAAGCCAAGCCAGTTGAAGTCCGAGTTGGGTATCTGGTATCCTGCAAATAGAAAAAGACAAATATATCAGAGCTCAATAATTTATGTCACAACGGGATTGACTACAATATATAATAGTAAGTAAACACTCACCCAAATGATAACACTTTCTAAGCAAGTGTCAAAAAGCTGAGAAGTCTCTGCCATCTACCTAACCTGCTGGATGTTATGAGGAAAGGTCAGAACAAAAGTTCTGATGAATGAATAAATTATATACTTCTAGGCTTAATTCTACATATATCATTTTATTTCCATTTACTCTTATAATAGGTTCATTAGGTTACAAAACTCTCGCCTTTGTTCGAGAACATTGCCCATTTACTCCATAGTAAATTAAAATCTAATAACTAATATATACATATATGTTCCTATATGCTCGGTGACCATATTATTCCTAGGTACCACCCATGGTACCTTCTGTATCCTCCTCGAAAAGGGCTCCATTGTCTTGCTTTAAGAGCGTTCCATAACTACATTACAAATACTCCATCGTCTTGCTCCACGAGCGTTTCATAGCTACATCTGTAAAGGAGTGCTTCGTAAGGCCTATAATACAGATGCTCCACTACTTACTATGAAAACGTAAATCGCGTCCGCACTAGTCTATGCCAGTGCTTGAACATTCAAAATGTACCACCCAGTGCATACAGTGAGGACTACGTAATTATTCTGTCTACTATCTGAATCCAGCCAACAAGGTCTAACTTGTATCGAATTCAGTCGGGGATTTTCTATATCTGTAAAGGACTACTTCGTTAGGCATACAATACAGATATTCTAGTTCGTATGTCTCTTTTTCATCGTAGCTATGGTTCTACGCAGCCACCTCTCAACTAAAAGAAGACTTCTAAAGAGTTAAGTGGTCTTTCCCTACTACAAACAATCTAACATCCAAATGGTGGTGCCCCTCATCCAATGTCTCGACAGTGAAAGAATCATTGGCATGTTAGTTTGACTGTAGTCTTTACCGAAATCACTCTTGGTCTTGATGCTGGTCGATATCTGCATGCGACTATCCTTAAACTTACTTGCAAGTACTGGACATACGAATACCCTACTATAGACACCAAGCCCTTCTAACTGCCTACAAAGGTCTGCTTCGTTGGGCCTGCAATGCAAATACAGTCAAGGCATACTCTCTTGATGGAATACTTACATACCTGCCTCAGGGGTGCAGCTTAGTTAGGCCTATCCAGAGGGCCATCCCAGAATATCCTCACGTCCCGTTGAAGTCTCGTACTTCCTTGAAGTCCCAAAATACTAAGTTGGACTTGCTTCTCCATTTTTGAAATCCGTGATGAACTGCTTCGTTAGGGCTTCATCCTTTGGGCTATTCCAAATGCTTCTCGATTCTTTTATTAGACCCTACGTCTAATCTTTTAATTTGAGTTTATTTTACTTTCTTATTCTATTGGCTGCTTATTTACCCTAATTAGCATATTCTTTCCCTCGTCTCACCTCTATCTATTGTGAGATTTCCATTTATTTAATAGGGAATGTTGTTGATTATCTTGCTTATTTAACTTAATATAAATTTCAAGTTCATTAAAATAAGCTTCTTTTATCATTCCTACTTTATTTGCTTATTGAATTAATATAAAATATTTAAATAAGCTTCTACCATTATTTTTGCTCATTAATTTATTCAAAGTCTCAAAATAAGCTTTTTCACTCTTATTACTTAATTATAACCTATGTTATAATTCTACATGTAATTGTCATTTTCTCTTCTTTTATAGTCCGTACATAATTCCAGCATTCCTTTTCTGTTCTAATCTGCCTTTTTTTATTATTATATAGAATATTCTTTTATTCTCTTATATTACATAATTCACATATCACAATAATTATCTTCTTAAATAGTCTGCATAGTGAATGCGGACCTAGGTTCATTATCGTTTACAACTTCAAGTTCGTATCTAATAATTTACTTGATTCATGTCATACTTTACTTTATTATCTTCTATTCTAGGAAGTAATTATATTTTATTTGGTTGCCTATGAAAACTATATTTAAAAATCCATTTCCATATTTTAATATTAAACAATACAATAAATAATAATCTGTAACTGCTAGATATTTCTTTTACTATTTTGGAATAGTGTAAAATACAGTGGTTTTTCTATTTTACACTAATTCTCTTTTCTTTCTTTTATTCTAGCAATTACATTCATTGTTGTCTTTTAAATATTAAATTATAGAAATGTATCTAATTTTCTAAACAAACCAATTAATCTTTTAATTACTTCCAGATCCAGTTATTAGATTAATTAATTTTTCTCATTTTAACGTAATTTATTACAGTAATTCTATTCCTTAAACTTTTATTACTTTACGTCTTATTCCCTCATTTCAGTATTCTTAATTATTTAATCGATATTCACGTTTAATCTATTTTAATCCATACACGAAGAAAGAGGAGAAAATAAAAGAAGAAGACGCTTGAATAGAAATCCAAAATGTAGAAACAGATGTAAATAAATACTACTACTGTAAATAAATTGTAAATTCCTTATAGTTAACATAACATAATCAGTAGGATTAATTATTGAATAAAATTATCTAAACGGAAATTTAACGACAATATATCATAAATTTAAAAGATATATAAATAAATCCACTCACTTGACATCCTTAGCTTTGCCTATGCTCATCTTGGCTCCTTGGTCCTTCTGGATCCCCCTCCTAGGTGCATAATATTTTAATTCAGAAGATTTTCTCCCTAAAAATATTTTCTTTTTAAGGTCCAGCCTTTTGGCAAAGGACCCAAAGAAATATTTTCTATTTATGGTTCAGCCTTAGGCCAAGAACTCATTGGGAAAAAATCTAATTGTGAGAAAAGAGCTAAGTCTAGGGTTATATTTATAGGAGAGCTTGGGAATATCAGACAATTGAATTATTGCATTTAACCTGGAGCCACCATGTCACAGAGTCGTTCGAAACCATAGGATCGAAGAATGTATGGCTTAGATCGCATTTAAAACCAAAAATACGCCATTGTACGTACCTGGACGAGGCTTCGTCCAGGCCGTATGCGGGTCGACTGGGCGACCAGCCACCTATAGCCACCAGTCGGCCGCGTGGTCGACCTTGGGGCTATATGGGTCGACCTTCTAGTTGGCCCATAAACGTGTGTGCGCGCATGTTTATTTATTTATATATATATATATATATATATATATATATATATATATACGTATGTATGTGTGTGTGTGTGTATTCGTTTTCTTTCCTGCTTTTGTTTCGTTTGTAACTTCATTATATTGGCTCAGATTTTTACAAGTTATATATGGAAACTGAATAGAAAATCGTCCTGGACGCAATGGTACAAGTTTCGAATCCATATTCTAAAAATTACAAATTTAATTTTTTTTCATTTTTTATCGTCATTCGTTAAATTCTAACTATATAAGAATGCGGGGTGTTACATTCAAGGTCGAAGCGGAATGAAGACAAGGTACCAAAAGGTTAGGAATTATATATGATACAACAAATAAGGAGTTATCCATCATCTTGGAGCTATGATTTGTTGTGGGGACTTATGGTCTGAATTTTAAGACGGACATGTCCTAACGCCCGCCAGTGAAGTCGAAAGACTTCTATATTTCGACTTAGGGTTTGATGACATAAAATACCTATAGGATCCTTATTAGAAAAATGAAATAATAACGTTTAACCTTTCTAATATTGTAATAACATATGCTATAAAATGTTATAACAATCCATTGATAATTTATGCATTTAATGTGATTAGAAATATAAAATATATACTTACTATCAAATACTTCTTGCATGTTAATGTTTCTATGCCTATGCAAGTACATAATTTTACAACTACTTAATACATTCATAATTTGGTCGCTTACTATTTATTTGGTCGAGACTGTGTACTACAATTAATGAGTTCCGAACTCAACAACAATATAAGACTATGAATATTTGATTCATTTCCAATCGCATATAAATATTATATGGTGAACGGTCACCATTCATAATGTACGATACTTCAACGAAGTTAATTTATTTGAAATACGCTAATAAACAGTATTGTAAGATTGAGTATTAAATTTAATTGATTACTAAAGGATTGTATTGTGTTAAAGTAACGTAAGATGGAACCACAATATTGATCTAAGGACTATGTCAGTTTGATCGGTTTACACAAAATACAACATATTTGATGTCCTTAATTGTTAAGGGTATTCGAGTGCGCTTTTGTAAAGAACTCATTATGATATTGTAGTAAAGGATTTCTTTTGAAGAGTTCAACCATTTAGAAAGAATATGAATGTATAAGAGTTAATGCGATTAAAGGTATAGTTAGGATGAATGGTTACATCTTTCAGTAACATAGATAAGCAGGCAACCTCCAGGTCCAGTGTTTTATAAACAAACATCAGAAACGAGAGTTGTAAAATAATAATTGATACTCAATATTGGAACAAGAAATCATATTTCTATTCCGAAATGTATTTTCACATAGAAATTTGTTTTCTACGAGATTTATTTCGTTGAGTTCAAGATATTTGATCAAAGAACTCTCCTGTAACATCCCGCCTTTTCGCACACTTTAAACCGACACACGTGCCAATTCAAAGCATACGCAAGGGAGGATTGTTATGGGGTAAATAAGAAAAAAACAGAGAAGAAATAAAACAAAATAGAATCTCACAGCGGAAGGATAAAATATAATAATCAATATACAGTTCATGATAACTGTTTACAAAATATTTATTTTACTTATACAATGAATATCAGAGTTACACATACCAATACAATCAATGCAGCGGAAATTTAGAGTGTGGTGCAATACTATAAATAATATAATACGGATTCTTCGTCTTCGTACTCCAAAGCTAAAATCTTCGATCCTGAAACGCTCGGACTGACCCGAGCGAATTTGAAAAGACAAAAACACTCGAGTCAGACTAAAAGATCTTATGTGAGTTAAATTAACAGAAATAAATATGAGTACAGTAACTCAAGAGATGTTCGGGATTTACATCTCCTAAGGATCCGTTAAACTATTTACTATGTAGTATATTGCGCTATTATAATAGTGTCTATTTATAAAATAAACTTACTTTTTAATAGCGTCAAGGAGTTACCCATATAGCCCTTAACACAAATAATGCCAATAGTCTATACAGTACCGTAATACCTCCTGATCGGGAAGCTACCAGAGGATACTCCATAGGTACGACACAAATAGAAACTCGTAGTAAAGGCTCGGTATGGTAGGTGACACGGCACAACTAGGCAATGCCAGGGTAGATATACCAATTGCTATCCAGGCTGGTGGAAACGCGTAGCCGCAGTTACCGCCCACCTCGGACTAACTCCCCAAAATCAAAATATAGAAGTAGCCACTGAATCAATCCAAAATCAAAGTATAATATCGAAGAGGAGGGTCCGATCAGAGGAATGACCTCATTGGCCTGAGAATCGCTCCTGTTTTAGCCACCTTATGCCAACTCACAGGAGTCGGGTCCACGTATTTACCTTACAGGAAACGTCGCCACCACCTACTTCATTCTGGAATCTCCACCGCGTACACGGTTAGTCAAAGTGGTTTTCGGTATCGACAGAGAGTATGTCCATATCTGATCCCGGTCTCTTTGCCAACCCATCGTTATTATAACACCGCGGTCATTTAAAAATAGGTTATACTTTAAAAATCAGAATAAACATTCCATTTCATAACCATGAATACGATATCATTTCAAAACCCAAAACCATATTTTATCACTTATCCTAAATATAATTCTTTTCCAAAATCATAATGCTTTAACTTCATAACGTCTGAAAATCAAATATTTTCAAAGCATAATATTTTGAAAATCATAATTTAAAACCATAACTTCTAAAAACTTGAATGGTTTGGACCTCATCGGTATATGAATTAAATGGTTTAACTTAAATGTTACTTTGTAAAGAAAATAGTTCTCATGGCTTTACAAATACATTTCTTTATTAAAGTCTAAACCAAAATTTATATTATCTCTCTCAAGTTCCAAAACCACTTCAATTTATTTATATATACGTATATCCATTTTGAGTATCAATATTTCAAACTAAAGTTGAATTTTATGCTTTCAACAAATCAATTGTTCTATTAATTAGTCTTGAATATTCATATAAAATCCATAAATAATAAGACTTCAATTTCTAGTAATAAAATATATATATTTTTCCCAATTCAAATTATACTAGAATATTCATTTCAATTTATTTTGGGAAAAATCCAATTATAAATATCATATCTTAAAATTTCCAACCTTAACATTTAAACATATGATATAAATTATTAAACTCCACTTTCTTAATTTTCTTCCATTTTTAATAAAGATTTTTATACACCTTTTAATTTCAAAATTTTCAACTTCATATGTATATATATGTGGAAGAAAAATATTTATACAATATAAAATTTAAGATTATTATAAACCGTATTCCATCCAAACCATAGAAATCACATTTAAATAGTTATATATATACCGCGGTGCCTGTATATAATTTTCTATCCTATGGTCAAGTGATACGGATATTTATCATTTCAATCCGCAATTTAAAAGATATAAAATTTTGCGGTTATATATCATTTCAAACCACAATCCCGAATGAAATGAAATATGCATGATAATTTGCAATTTAATGATATACAATAAACATCCATTCATCAACATCATCCATCATCCAAATCGCAATCATCAATCAATATCAATCAATAACAATATTATTTTTGGCACTACATAACAGGTAATACTGGCAATTTTATTCAAATTAAATTTAACAGCTATTAATCTACAGTCTATATTCAGAAATAAATTATATAACTGTTAACTAGCAGTTCATATACAAACAAATAAATTTTAACTGTAAATTTATACGCAATAAATTAATTAAATTAACAGTTAAATTAAATAAACGCAATTCAACAGATATGAATAAAATAAACATGCCAAATACTCATAAATAAATTTCTATTCATTTCTAAAATTAATTTAAACAAACATAAAAGCTTCTAGTAGTTGTGAGTGGGCTAAAACACTCACCTTTGGAATTTAAATCGAAATTAAATCATATTTAAACTCAAAATTTGGACAGTCTCCAAATTCATCCAAACTAGTGCCAAAACGTCAGAAATTCCGATACGATCTCATCAAAACAAACCGCGCGCGAATCCGAGCTCGTATGCAAAAGTTATGAAAATTTGAAAAATGGAAAATTCTGGTCCTGGGTCGACTTCGGGTTCGACTTCGGTGCGCCGCCTCAATTCCCCGGTGCTTGCTTGGAGTTTTCGCCAAACTGACCCGGAGCGACCCGAGTCATTTTCTTCCTGACCCGAAGTTGCTCTAGGGTTTTCTCCCCTGAAACCCGAAGCGCGACCAGAAGCTGCTGCAGATCCGATTTTTTTTTTTTTTGATTTTTTTTTTTGGAATTTGGGAATTAGTTTTTTTTTTCTGCCATTAGAATGAGGAGTTGAGAAGGAGATCTACGTATAGAAAAATGAAAATAAGGAGTGGCTAGGGTTTATAACAGGTTATATATAGACAAGACTGAAAAATAATAGATGGATCGGATTTGATCTAAACATAAGTTTAAATTTAGGCATAAACATATATGTAATAAACTAGCATTAAATTTTGAAACGTGAATTGATTAATTGGAAATAAATTACCCAAATGTTCATATTCCATCAAATTTTATTTACTGAAGGTTGCACTTAATCTAATTTATACATCTTGCCCCTTTTGTCTTTAAATCAATAAATCTTCTATAGTATATAGATTTATCATTAATTTTATCTATTCTTCCATTTTAGGCAATGTTCTATATATTAGATTTCATTTAAATGCAATAAATCATACTATCGTAGTTATATCCAATTAAATAAATAAATGTTGATTCCTACTCTTTTTATCCAACAATTGTTTACGTTTTATTCCATAAATACTTCTACACATATCCTGGATTTTGTATAAATGGTTGTAACGTTAAATCTTGTCTACTTCCCACTTTATATTTAAGGTTTCTAAAACCGATTAATATTATTCCCTAGTCCAAACACCCTTTTGCCCAATTCATATTAACATATCCTTAAATTAGATTAATTCCTATTGATGTAATAGTTAAACATAAATTTCACTTATTTGAAATAAATCCACAATTTAATTTCAAATAAATCAATAAATTTTGGTTTATCACTTCTTAAATACCCAATCGTCATAATTTAATTAAAACTACATTTATCACATTTTATAGAATTTACCATCTTAAGTGACAAATCAAAACTACCCTAACTGCACAAATTTAGGGTAATTAATTTCAATTGCTTTCCCATTAAACTACACAAATTATCCAAATGAAACCTAAGTGAAACGTTTATTTATTTAAAAATCTTACTGTTTAAATGAATTTATCCTTTACGATATAATTTACATTTGACTTGATTTCTCATTTATTTTGCAAAACGGTAAATTCCAATTGCTACCAACATTATATTTAATATAAATTTGAATCCAAATAATTGGTATTGCACAACCTTATTGCGTACATTTACATATAGTTACAACTAAGTCAATACACTGATTTCATGAATTCATAAATTAATCCACAAATTTCCATTGACTCTTTATATTCAAAATCAATTGCAAAGATTTAAAAGTTGCTAAATTTCGATTTCAGTAATTCCTTTAATTCCATTCAAAATCAGCAATTATATATTAAATGTCCCAAAATTTCTATTAAATTAATCTAACGAATCTTTAATATAAATTAGATGAATTAAATATTGCATTCAAACTATTGCGTTAATATCTTCCGTTTCACTTTAAAGTAACTAAATTTGCCAATTATAATACTTATTTCAATTTCTTAAAATAACCCTTTATTTACATTGAACCCAATTTAATTAAGTTTCCAATTGATTAGATTCAATTTCAACATTTAACTACCCTTAAGTTTTAGGTTATAAACAATTTATATGTATTCTTTCTTAATTATTACTTTGCAACTTCTCGTATAAATTTCACAATCAAACATAAATTTTAAAGTAACGCTTAATAAATATGCTCCTATAATTTCTCAACTTTTAAACGAACGTTACTCCACTTTCAATTTAGTGTAACATTCATTTAATTATTACCACCTATTACCGATCCTAATCCCATTAACAAATAAGCAGATAGATTTTTAACCTTTATATTCTAAACTTTTACCAAAAATAAAGGTGCTACTAACATTAGTTCAAAATTTCACTATAATGTTTACAAATTCCATTTTAATTAATATTTTACGTTTAATTCCATTTTATTTGTAATAATAAATACCATTTGTTGAATTTAATACTCAAATTAAAAATTATAAATCTCGCTTTCTAAAGTCTATATCAACCAATGGTCCAATTAAAATAAAATTAGTATAGACCTCACCTTATAGAACTAACTACTGCAATTACAAACCAAAACTACGCAACTGCAAAAATTTAGTGAATACATTTGGGATTTGATTTCGAAATAAACTTAACAACAAATAAGATAGGTAACGAACAATAATTATTGTTGTCAAATCTATTTCAAAAGTCTACACTCAAATATTACCTTAAAGTAAGTCTTACGTTTCTATAAATTTATTCATACTTCCGTTACTATATTTATACTTAATAAAGTAACGTTCATTCTTAATAACAACATTATAACTATTCAACATATAAAAGAACTCTATTCCCAAATACATTCATTGACAAATAAGTTAGGAAATTTATAATGGTTGTTATTCTTTCTTAAATTTACCTCCAAATTAACGTACTATCAAATTTCATTCACTTATGTTCTATCCAACATTCCTTTATATTTTATTTCCACAAATTTGTTAATATTTACATTCATTTATTAACAATTTACTTCCATTATACAATTGCAATCTATTAAAGTTTTTATTACACTAATACTATTTCAACTTTATTCTTTTAGTATTAATTAAACAATCGTATTAAATTAAGAGATTATAATGATTTTCACTGTTTATATATACTCCATTAAACCCAACAGTCGTCCCAATCACCTTTGTATTGCATTGAATTGGTTATCCCTCACTGCCATTTATTTTACTTCCTAAATTCCCATATAGTTACAATTTTACCAATATATATAAACACATAGGAAATTTAAATTCTTGTCATAAATTCTTAAATTTATTTTTATTCAAGTGCAACAATTACGCTATTTCCCTATTTATATTTCACCTAATTTTTCAACAATTAGATTAAATAACCGTTTCTACAATTCATAATTAACTATACATTTAAATCTCCTATACATATACAACTACACAAAGATATACATCTTACACTATCTCAGTTAGGTTTTCATTCAATTTAACAATAATTAAGCTTTAATTGCCGTTGCTAAAGTTTTCATTTAGCATTCCTCTAGTATTAATTTCACCACCAATTAAATCCTATAACCACAACTCAAATTTTCGTTATTCTATCTATTGCCATATAAACATTTCAATTGTTAACCTTTTAATTCCAGTTACCATCTAACTCCTACATTTAATCTACATTAGATTGGAAATTATATTAATTTAGTTCATTTAATATTATCAAGTTTAACGGGTCGTTACAATCTCCCCCACTCAAAACTTTTCGTCCCCGAAAAGGAAAAAGAAGGGAGAAGGAAGAATAAAACAGTAATCTTATTTTCAAATATTAACTTAAACAATAATTTACTAACTTTATTTTCTTAAATAAAATATACCTGTTTATAATCATTATATTCTTTTAAACTTAAATTATTAAAGTTGGGAAAATATTTTCAACAAAATTCTAAGTCTAAAATTTACGGAAAATTTTGGCAGAGTCTCTTTTGTACGGAGAGACTCCGGAGAAAATATAATATCAAAATATACAAATATATACATATATTATCAAAATATTATAGCCCAACACGGGCAATTATATAAAATAACGCTATAAAACGTAATCCGGAAACGTACCTATTTGTCGGGCAATATACGCTTATTATTATGGAACCAAAAGTAGTAACAGTTGCTTCCATCACCTGTATTCCACTTATATAATCTAAAAGGTTAACTATTTATACCAAAGTGAAATATTCAAGTAGATTCAATCATTCATATCCCATCACATGCAACAACCATAAATTTTAACAAACAGCACACACCACAAACAAACAATCATTCAATCAACCAAACAATTAGTTGTTCGGGTTCAAATTCTGAAATTGTACGAAATGAAAAATAACTATTAAGTGCATCCTTTACTCAACAGTCGTAGATGGAACAAAGATAGATTATTTATTCATCCAACAACTTGAAATTCCTTACCCAACGAACATACATCAAACAAAACAATTCAAACCAACACCAAATTAGCTTATTATACTTTTATTTCAGGCTTCAGTGGTTTGATTTTCTCTTTTTTTTTTTGCTTAAGTTTATACCATTTAATTCTTATTTTTAATAGCAATTCATTGAATACTTCATTATTTTCAAAAATTCTACTAGTATAATATTCTATTCCAATCTCTTAATTAACATTTCAACCTTTCATATTGGTAAGTTATATATGTTATAGAAAATGCAAAAGAACTTATACAAGTTTTATCTCTTCTTTTAATTTAATTAAATGTTCAACAAATCTTTACTTCTTTCTTATAAGTAAAATTTTTAACTTCCTCTATAACTTAGCATTTAAGACTCTTATTTTATTTAGGGTTTCAATTATTAATTAAATTCTGTTTCACTACTATAATTGAAACAATTAATTAATGGAAATTAAGAATTAAATACCGGGTCAAATTTTAAAATTATTTTAAAAATAATAGATAAATAATTTCTTACAACTTATATATCTCTAATTATATTTTAAAACAATTAAATTTTAGATGATTTCAAAATAAATCTGCAGTAGAATTTACTATAGTGGCCTTTCCCCTTCGAAACTCGAAAATGAAAGTCGATGATGCGGCCGCCATCACCGAAATTATTTTCCAGCGACAGAGAGGAAAGTACAAAATTTATTTTCTCCAAAATTTTCTTTAAAACAATTCTTCCGAATTATACTAAATATTTATATAAGAAAATACTTATAGGCCAAATCATTATATTTCATAAATCCTTTGATAGCAAATTTTCAAAAATCCCGGACTTAAGTTCTAAAATTTCCAAATTTCAATGATTTTAATTGAAATCTTATTTTACCTATTATTTATAAATTTTATTCCTAACAACCAATATATTGCAACCAAATATAGATATCATTTGAAATTTTTTATTTTATATATAGAAAATATAATAGGCAAAATTATTTCATTTACCTATATTAAAACAAATATTATGTCGGTCTGTCCTATTAAGTGTTTAGAAATCCCTATTGATCACATAGCGTCCCATGCATCAACCAGAATTTATAAATACAAAACGGAATAGATTAACACAATATTAAAATCTTTTTATAACACTAACAAATACGCTCTCTCATATATATACACTCAGCGACTCCCATAGGGTATTACTACCCTATTAACAAAGAGTTAAACCCCACAAAGCCAAAGTTTATCGCTAAACCAAAGCTCTGATACCAGCTGTAACATCCCGCCTTTTCGCACACTTTAAACCGACACACGTGCCAATTCAAAGCATACGCAAGGGTGGATTGTTATGGGGTAAATAAGAAAAAAAACAGAGAAGAAATAAAACAAAATAGAATCTCACAGCGGAAGGATAAAATATAATAATCAATATACAGTTCATGATAACTGTTTACAAAATATTTATTTTACTTATACAATGAATATCAGAGTTACACATACCAATACAATCAATGCAGCGGAAATTTAGAGTGTGGTGCAATACTATAAATAATATAATACGGATTCTTCGTCTTCGTCCTCCAAAGCTAAAATCTTCGATCCTGAAACGCTCGGACTGACCCGAGCGAATTTGAAAAGACAAAAACACTCGAGTCAGACTAAAAGATCTTATGTGAGTTAAATTAACAGAAATAAATATGAGTACAGTAACTCAAGAGATGTTCGGGATTTACATCTCCTAAGGATCCGTTAAACTATTTACTATGTAGTATATTGCGCTATTATAATAGTGTCTATTTATAAAATAAACTTACTTTTTAATAGCGTTAAGGGGTTACCCATATAGCCCTTAACACAAATAATGCCAATAGTCTATACAGTACCGTAATACCTCCTGATCGGGAAGCTACCAGAGGATACTCCATAGGTACGACACAAATAGAAACTCGTAGTAAAGGCTCGGTATGGTAGGTGACATGGCACAACTAGGCAATGCCAGGGTAGATATACCAATTGCTATCGAGGCTTGGTGGAAACGCGTAGCCGCAGTTACCGCCCACCTCGGACTAACTCCCCAAAATCAAAATATAGAAGTGGCCACTGAATCAATCCAAAATCAAAGTATAATATCGAAGAGGAGGGTCCGATCAGAGGAATGACCTCATTGGCCTGAGAATCGCTCATGTTTTAGCCACCTTATGCCAACTCACGGGAGTCGGGTCCACGTATTTACCTTACAGGAAACGTCGCCGCCACCTACTTCATTCTGGAATCTCCACCGCGTACACGGTTAGTCAAAGTGGTTTTCGGTATCGACAGAGAGTATGTCCATATCCGATCCCGGTCTCTTTGCCAACCCATCGTTATTATAACACCGCGGTCATTTAAAAATAGGTTATACTTTAAAAATCAGAATAAACATTCCATTTCATAACCATGAATACGATATCATTTCAAAACCCAAAACCATATTTTATCACTTATCCCAAATATAATTCTTTTCCAAAATCATAATGCTTTAACTTCATAACGTCTGAAAATCAAATATTTTCAAAGCATAATATTTTGAAAATCATAATTTAAAACCATAACTTCTAAAAACTTGAATGGTTTGGACATTCAACGGTATATGAATTAAATGGTTTAACTTAAATGTTACTTTGTAAAGAAAATAGTTCTCATGGCTTTACAAATACATTTCTTTATTAAAGTCTAAACCAAAATTTATATTATCTCTCTCAAGTTCCAAAACCACTTCAATTTATTTATATATACGTATATCCATTTTGAGTATCAATATTTCAAACTAAAGTTGGATTTTATGCTTTCAACAAATCAATTGTTCTATTAATTAGTCTTGAATATTCATATAAAATCCATAAATAATAAGACTTCAATTTCTAGTAATAAAATATATATATTTTTCCCAATTCAAATTATACTAGAATATTCATTTCAATTTATTTTGGGAAAAATCCAATTATAAATATCATATCTTAAAATTTCCAAACTTAACATTTAAACATATGATATAAATTATTAAACTCCATTTTCTTAATTTTCTTCCATTTTTAATAAAGATTTTTATACACCTTTTAATTTCAAAATTTTCAACTTCATATGTATATATATGGAAGAAAAATATTTATACAATATAAAATTTAAGATTATTATAAACCGTATTCCATCCAAACCATAGAAATCACATTTAAATAGTTATATATATATATACCGCGGTGCCTGTATATAATTTTCTATCCTATGGTCAAGTGATACGGATATTTATCATTTCAATCTGCAATTTAAAAGATATAAAATTTTGCGGTTATATATCATTTCAAACCACAATCCCGAATGAAATGAAATATGCATGATAATTTGCAATTTAATGATATACAGTAAACATCCATTCATCAACATCATCCATCATCCAAATCGCAATCATCAATCAATATCAATCAATAACAATATTATTTTTGGTACTACATAACAGGTAATACTGGCAATTTTATTCAAATTAAATTTAACAGCTATTAATCTACAGTCTATATTCGGAAATAAATTATATAACTGTTAACTAGCAGTTCATATACAAACAAATAAATTTTAACTGTAAATTTATACGCAATAAATTAATTAAATTAACAGTTAAATTAAATAAACGCAATTCAACAGATATGAATAAAATAAACATGCCAAATACTCATAAATAAATTTCTATTCATTTCTAAAATTAATTTAAACAAACATAAAAGCTTCTAGTAGTTGTGAGTGGGTTAAAACACTCACCTTTGGAATTTAAATCGAAATTAAATCCAATTTAAACTCAAAATTTGGACAGTCTCCAAATTCATCCAAACTAGAGCCAAAACGTCAGAAATTCCGATACGATCCCATCAAAACAAACCGCGCGCGAATCCGAACTCGTATGCAAAAGTTATGAAAATTTGAAAAATGGAAAATTCTGGTCCTGGGTCGACTTCGGGTTCGACTTCGGTGCGCCGCCTCAATTCCCCGGTGCTTGCTTGGAGTTTTCGCCAAAACGACCCGGAGCGACCCGAGTCATTTTCTTCCTGACCCGAAGTTGCTCTAGGGTTTTCTCCCTTGAAACCCGAAGCGCGACCAGAAGCTGCTACAGATCCGATTTTTTTTTTTTTTTTTGGAATTTGGGAATTAGGTTTTTTTTTCTTCTGCCATTAGAATGAGGAGTTGAGAAGGAGATCTACGTATAGAAAAATGAAAATAAGGAGTGGCTAGGGTTTATAACAGGTTATATATAGACAAGACTGAAAAATAATAGATGGATCGGATTGGATCTAAACATAAGTTTAAATTTAGGCATAAACATATATGTAATAAACTAGCATTAAATTTTGAAACGTGAATTGATTAATTGGAAATAAATTACCCAAATGTTCTTATTCCATCAAATTTTATTTACTGAAGGTTGCACTTAATCTAATTTATACATCTTGCCCCTTTTGTCTTTAAATCAATAAATCTTGTATAGTATATAGATTTATCATTAATTTTATCTATTCTTCCTTTTTAGGCAATGTTCTATATATTAGATTTCATTTAAATGCAATAAATCATACTATCGTAGTTATATCCAATTAAATAAATAAATGTTGATTCCTACTCTTTTTATCCAACAATTGTTTACGTTTTATTCCATAAATACTTCTACACACATCCTGGATTTTGTATAAATGGTTGTAACGTTAAATCTTGTCTACTTCCCATTTTATATTTAAGGTTTCTAAAACCGATTAATATTATTCCCTAGTCCAAACACCCTTTTGCCCAATTCATATTAACATATCCTTAAATTAGATTAATTCCTATTGATGTAATAGTTAAACATAAATTTCACTTATTTGAAATACATCCACAATTTAATTTCAAATAAATCAATAAATTTTGGTTTATCACTTCTTAAATACCCAATCGTCATAATTTAATTAAAACTACATTTATCACATTTTATAGAATTTACCATCTTAAGTGACAAATCAAAACTACCCTAACTGCACAAATTTAGGGTAATCAATTTCAATTGCTTTCCCATTAAACTACATAAATTATCCAAATGAAACCTAAGTGAAACGTTTATTTATTTAAAAATCTTACTGTTTAAATGAATTTATCCTTTACGATATAATTTACATTTGACTTGATTTCTCATTTATTTTGCAAAACGGTAAATTCCAATTGCTATCAACATTATATTTAATATAAATTTGAATCCAAATAATTGGTATTGCACAACCTTATTGCGTACATTTACATATAGTTACAACTAAGTCAATACACTGATTTCATGAATTCATAAATTAATCCACAAATTTCCATTGACTCTTTATATTCAAAATCAATTGCAAAGGTTTAAAAGTTGCTAAATTTCGATTTCAGTAATTCCTTTAATTCCATTCAAAATCAGCAATTATATATTAAATGTCCCAAAATTTCTATTAAATTAATCTAACGAATCTTTAATATAAATTAGATGAATTAAATATTGCATTCAAACTATTGCGTTAATATCTTCCGTTTCACTTTAAAGTAACTAAATTTGCCAATTATAATACTTATTTCAATTTCTTAAAATAACCCTTTATTTACATTGAACCCAATTTAATTAAGTTTCCAATTGATTAGATTCAATTTCAACATTTAACTACCCTTAAGTTTTAGGTTATAAACAATTTATATGTATTCTTTCTTAATTATTACTTTGCAACTTCTCGTATAAATTTCACAATTAAACATAAATTTTAAAGTAACGCTTAATAAATATGCTCCTATAATTTCTCAACTTTTAAACGAACGTTACTCCACTTTCAATTTAGTGTAACATTCATTTAATTATTACCACCTATTACCGATCCTAATCCCATTAACAAATAAGCAGATAGATTTTTAACCTTTATATTCTAAACTTTTATCAAAAATAAAGATGCTACTAACATTAGTTCAAAATTTCACTATAATGTTTACAAATTCCATTTTAATTAATATTTTACGTTTAATTCCATTTTATTTGTAATAATACATACCATTTGTTGAATTTAATACTCAAATTAAAAATTATAAATCTCGCTTTCTAAAGTCTATATCAACCAATGGTCCAATTAAAATAAAATTAGTATAGACCTCACCTTATAGAACTAACTACTGCAATTACAAACCAAAACTACGCAACTGCAAAAATTTAGAGAATACATTTGGGATTTGATTTCGAAATAAACTTAACAACAAATAAGATAGGTAACGAACAATAATTATTGTTGTCAAATCTATTTCAAAAGTCTACACTCAAATATTACCTTAAAGTAAGTCTTACGTTTCTATAAATTTATTCATACTTCCGTTACTATATTTATACTTAATAAAGTAACGTTCATTCTTAATAACAACATTATAACTATTCAACATATAAAAGAACTCTATTCCCAAATACATTCATTGACAAATAAGTTAGGAAATTTATAATGGTTGTTATTCTTTCTTAAATTTATCTCCAAATTAACTTACTATCAAATTTCATTCACTTATGTTCTATCCAACATTCCTTTATATTTTATTTCCATAAATTTGTTAATATTTACATTCATTTATTAACAATTTACTTCCATTATACAATTGCAATCTATTAAAGTTTTTATTACACTAATACTATTTCAACTTTATTCTTTTAGTATTAATTAAACAATCGTATTAAATTAAGAGATTATAATGATTTTCACTGTTTATATATACTCCATTAAACCCAATAGTCGTCCCAATCACCTTTGTATTGCATTGAATTGGTTATCCCTCACCGCCATTTATTTTACTTCCTAAATTCCCATATAGTTACAATTTTACCAATATATATAAACACATAGGAAATTTAAATTCTTGTCATAAATTCTTTAATTTATTTTTATTCAAGTGCAACAATTGCGCTATTTCCCTATTTATATTTCACCTAATTTTTCAACAACTAGATTAAATAACTGTTTCTACAATTCATAATTAACTATACATTTAAATCTCCTATACATATACAACTACACAAAGATATACATCTTACACTATCTCAGTTAGGTTTTCATTCAATTTAACAATAATTAAGCTTTAATTGCCGTTGCTAAAGTTTTCATTTAGCGTTCCTCTAGTATTAATTTCACCACCAATTAAATCCTATAACCATAACTCAAATTTTCGTTATTCTATCTATTGCCATATAAACATTTCAATTGTTAACCTTTTAATTCCAGTTACTATCTAACTCCTACATTTATTCTACATTAGATTGGAAATTATATTAATTTAATTCATTTAATATTATCAAGTTTAACGGGTCGTTACATCTCCACTGTAAACTAGTTGCAGTATATGAAATAAATAACTCATATTAATTGAATGATGGACCTTCGCATTAAGTACA
Source organism: Allium cepa (assembly GCA_030765085.1). Lineage (NCBI taxonomy): Eukaryota > Viridiplantae > Streptophyta > Magnoliopsida > Asparagales > Amaryllidaceae > Allium > Allium cepa. Next base: position 71,149,196 of record CM060935.1, read on the forward strand.
CTATTATAGTAATAGCAGAAATAGTGGCAACATATCATACAACACTTATTTAATGCATCAAATTACGAAAATTATTTTCGTATAACATACTGAACATTATTTATGAAATAATGGCTATTTTTCGATGTCGCTTGATAAATAAGCATAGTTATATTTCAATGCGAATATTGGTTATGAAGTAAAACTATAATGTGGTGTTTGTTTTCATAATAAAAAGAATGCATTGGAAAATACTGTCTAAAATTATTTGCAATTATTTTAGAATTATAGACTAAGCCGTGATTTTTAGAAATAATTTTTATTATATTATTATAAATCATATGATACTAGTTAATTATATATCAAAAAAATAAGATCGATGCACCCATTTAGTTAGAGCGTCGTAAGAGCTAATGAACTATTCAGATAGATACATATAGATGTATGCAGTCGTAAGTACAATACAAAAATGGTTCCATGTACTTCGTCATATTCATCCATGAGTCATCACAAAAATGGATTTTGCATTTGATAAGCATGTGTAGGTCTATGATAAGCTCGTATAATATAAAATAGAAGTAAATAAAATAGCATGCAACTGAAATGATTTGATTTGATCAAATGGGTTAGTATATTGGAAAGAGTTTCGAATGTACCTAAAATGAATAAAGATTCAACCTCAAAAGTCACTCCTCACTTTTAACGACCCTACCACTATATCCATATTATTATAGAACATTTAAACAATGTTGTCTAATAATACGGGGAATATAGCTTGTTAAGGGCGACCGAGTGTGAATATATCTTTAAACTAACACTGACATGTCATACTTTCGATTTTGCTTAATATTTGTAATAAAATTTGATTTGTTCAGTCTCAGTCCAAATTAACATCCACAACGGTTTCTCAGAATCAAAACAGTATAGCATATAAATAATTACCACTGGTCACAATGGAATAAAATAAAACTTATACAAATACATGTAAGTCCATAAAGAAAATACTAGACTCACAAAATATGTAACAACCCGATTTTTCGACGCTTGAAAATCGAGTGAAAAATTCCAATTCGGATCGGTATGACTATCTCGAAATTCTATGTTCGAATCTGGATCAAATCACTATGCAAATAAAATAATATACATACATCCTACGTATTTATATCAATTGATTATTAGCTATACCAATTCTCTTTTATTCACATTTACTTTGATTTCCATTTACATGTTCACAATTATCATTTCACTCCCTTTTTATTAATCTTCGTTCATTAATTAACTTAGTATATTTTCAATACCAATTTTACTTAATAATTTCACCATCCATTTCTTAAGTTCAATATAAATATTTATATATTTATTATATTCATTTATACTTCACCACTGAAGTTTATCTATTTTTATTCAAATTGGATCTCTCATTTCAATTTACCTTTCATTTAAATATTGAATTCTATCTGCCTCATCTTAAACATATTTAATTAAACATTTCTTTAAATTAGTTTCACTTACTAAGTCAATGGTAAATTATTTGTAGATAGCAATAAATCATGAAGGAAACAAGCCGGTTTGGACTGGTTTGCGAATAATAAAATCAAAAGTAAGTTAATATCACTCAAATTGGATTACCAGTTAAATTAAATTATTGATTGATTGTTTGAATTGTCTGGATGTGATAATGTACAATAGTATATGTATTAGAGTGATTGATATTCCCTCATTATATAGCGGATGAGACTCTATACGCACCGCATAATAGTGGATGACCCTATATACCATGATATCCCCCTCGAAGTGGGATTGATATTTTTATATTGTGCTAAGATCTATGGATGTAGGGAAACATGTTGGAGAGATCCAACTGGATTCCTCAAAATGATGAATTTACTTTATATTCAGCGATATGATTTATTTGACGATATGTGATAGATTATTGATTATACTAGGGATTGAAAATATTGGATGCTATGGTTTGATTGAATATATTTGGATATATAGAGTTATCAAAATGTTAAGATTTGATTTTTTAAAGGGACTTAAGAGAGAATTTTTAAGTAAAATAATTATAGAGAATTTGGATAAATTAAAGAATGGATTGGAATAGGATAAAAGTTAATTTTTAAATTCTAATAAATAAATTCCGAGTATGGGAAGAGAGATTGTTGAATAAATGGAATAAATGAATTTTTAAACTTGAGTGATATTATTTAAAGAAATACAGAATTTATTTTAAATTAAAGGTTTAAAATAGTTTGGGAGAAATAAAGAAGAGTTTTTGGAAAGTACGAAATTGGTATTTTTAGTTTAAATAAGATTTTTAAATCATAACAAAGGAGTAAAAATCTAAAATTAATGGTTTTGAAGTAAAATTGAATAAGTAAAGGAATTTATTCTTAAAATCAATTTTGGAAATCAATTTGAAATTTGATCAAGCGTTTGAAACTATGATTTAAAAGGAGGATGAGAGTATGGAATTTAAAATTGGGTTTATAAAGTGAAATAAGATATCACTGGATAATTGAAAGTATAAATTCACGGTGGAATTTATAAAGGAATGAGTAACTTGTTTAAAAATAAATATTGGTTTTATTTTTAAAGGTATAGGAAAGAAATTTACGGGTTTGAGATGTAAATTAAATTGGATAAATTGAGAAGGATTTATTAACTGATAAAATGGACTATTTTGAAATGGAAAGTATATTTTCTTGAAAAGCCAAGTATATTTTCATAGAAAGATTTTCAAGTATAAGTTGGAGGTTTTAAAGTGATTTTACAAATGTTTTAAAAAGAAATTATTATGTAGTTGTTTTAAAAAAATTAAAAGAAACTATTTATTAAGCTAATTATATAAGTAAATTATTTAAAAGGTTTAATTAGTATTATGATTTAAAGATAATTATTAAATATTTATACCTTATAGAATAAATTTTATTTTTAAAATTTTGTTTTGGCTTAAGTTTTACATGAAAAATTATTTTAAAATTTCATAATTGTTATTATAAATAAAGTGTTTTAAATAGTTTTTATTTTAAGTGTTTTAAAGTATAAATTTTTGGATAAAGTGATTTAAATTATTTGAAAATCTAAAGTGTTTAATTTGGTGATTATCATTGGAAATAAATAATATTTGGAAATTTATTCCACGAGAGAAAAGTGATTTGAAAACTGTTTTCAAAGGGTTGAAGTGTAGAAAAATATCTTCGGTGGATATTTTAAAGTAATTTGGAAAATTAAGGCCTGATGGTTGTTTGTGGATGTTATATGATAGTTATATAACCGACTATCAATATTGGCCAATACGCTGATCATTTCGAAGAGACCGGGATCGGGATTAATTTCCTGAAAACCACTTCGATCCGTGTAACGCCCCACTCCGAGACCCACTCTAGTAAAGAGTATTACAGAGTAATACCGTCTACTAGGACGGAGAATAGAGTATAATGGAAGCGAAACAAATTTTAATTGATTTTGAAATCACTTTAAAACGGTCTTTTGAAAAGTCTCCTATTATGGAGTCATTAATTTAATAATTAAAAATAATATTATATAATAATTTTCAAAAGTCATTTTGGAGTGAAAAATCCTTTTAAATCCTTTTTATAAAGCCCGTGTACAAAATCCAGGGACAAATCTCAAAGAAATCGACGAAAACCAGAAAATCATCAAAAATATTCTAAGTGTTTGAAACCATTCAAAAACTGCTGCGAACCCAAGTTCGGCAATTTATTTGGACCAGCAAACTGTGTCCAAATGGCATGAAAACTGGTAGTCAAGTAGTCCGACATCCCTACTTTAAGATGCAAAAAGAATTTCTGGATTCCGAGTTGAGACGAAGTGGCAGCGACGTCTCAAAGTTGAACCCAGAAAAAGATTCACACTGTTTTCGAACAACGACCAGAGTCTAACTTTGGTACGAAAATCGGAGTACCAAACGAACTCCAATGTTGCCCAAATTTTCCAGAGATGGAGTTCGCAACTCCACCTTTCCAACGAGAACAAAAACGTCAAATTACGACTTCCGATGCGAACGTGGCGGCATCGCGAAGTGGCGCTCAAAAGCTAAAAACAGAGGTAATGTTTGATATATATTTTTTTTTGGTGGACGCGGGCCCGGCCCGCGTCAGTCCGCCCCAGCCCGCGCGGGCTGGGGGGCTTGGGCCAGCCCCCAGCCCGCGCGGGCTGGGGGAAAACCCCCCCCAGCCCACGCGGGCTGGGGGTCTTGGGCCCGCCCCCAGCCCGCGCGGGCTGGGGGAAACCCCCCCCCCCTCCCCCCACGCGGGCTGGGGGTCTTGGGCCCGCCCCCAGCCCACGTGGGCTGGGGGTACTGGCCCCCCCCCCCAGCCCACACGGGCTGGGGACTTGGGCCGCGCCCCAGCCCACTGTGGGCTGGGGTCTGTGGCCCGCCCCCAGCCCCTTGCGTGCTGGGGGAAAAGGGGCGGCCCCAGCCCCTTACGGGCTGGGGTCTGTGGCCCGCCCCCAGCCCGGGCGGGCTGGGGGCCTGTGCGCACCCGGGCTGCGCCCGAGCTGGGGCCTGGGTGCAACCCAGGCCTGTCTTGGTGCACCCAGAGCCTATTCCAGCCTGTTTCAGGCTGATTTCAGCCTAAATATTTCCAGCAAGCATATTTTTGTGTTTTTGGTGATTTTGGGTTGTTTTTTTTTCAGTTTTTGACATCAAAAAAATCACTAATAACAATTACTAATCACCATATAATGATTATTACACTAATTTAAAGGAAACCAAGGCCAAAACTTATCTTTACAACTAGCAATAATTACTAATCAATAGTAATTACCTTAATGAAGCAAAATATCAAATGGTTTGAGTGCACAATATCAAGAAAGCCTAACTCCTCAACCCCAAAGCAAATATCAAGAGGCTTCAAGGACCCAAAATCAACAAAAAAATACACAATAATTACAACAAGATGGAGGAGATAAATAGGGATTAAGAAGGAGGATTAGAGAATAGGAAAGATTGCATTACCTTTCAAAGATTAAACTAGTTTAATTATGAAGAGAATGAGATGGAGCTTCTAAAGGGAGGCCATTAATTATGTTTAGATCTAGGTTTAGGAATTTATGAAGAGGAGGGTTAGGATTTATGGGAGGGGTTTGAGATATTAAATAGGAGTGGGTTGGTTAATGGGTCATGGTAAGAGGTTTTAAAACCCATTAGGACTTAGTTTATTTTCCTAAGGTTATCATGTGAACAAAATCTAAGAAGCATCCTAGTTTTAATTAAAACCATATAATTGCTCATTTGGCCCATTAACCTATAATCACATAAAAAAATTCCCCATTTCAACCCAAAAATATTTTAATTTGCGAACCAATTGCAAATTTAAATTCTCAAAATTTGTTTAGCTCCCTTTTTAACTTAACATCATAATTTTAATTCATTATTCGGTAATTGCAATCTCAGGGTTGTTACAGACTCTCCCTTTAAGAAAATTGCGTCCCCGCAATTCCTTAAATATAGAAGTCGTTTATAACATCTAATCCACAAATGGAATACAGAAGATAAAATATAGATGCTCACCCGTGCCGCAAGATGAAAGAAAACCAGGATAAGTACGCTCGATAAATTCTCTGGTCTCCCAAGTGCAGTCCTTAGGATTAGATGACCATTGAATCTTCACAAGCGGAACCTCTTTGTTTCGAAGACGTCTGACCTCCGAATCAAGCACACGAAGAGGTTGTTGCCCTATAGATAGATCGGGTGAGATCTCCAAATCAGGTACGATATGAGGCTCGATAATAGAATCAGGATAGCGCACACACTTGCGAAGTTGAGAAACATGGAACATATCATGTATTCCAGAGAAATGAGCAGGTAGCGCCACTCTATAGGCGACAAGGCCGATGCGTTCCATGATAGGAAACGGTCCAATATAGCGAGGGGCCAATTTCCCTGTAGAACTGAAACGCACAACCCCTTTCATGGGAGAAACCCGAATAAAGACAGAATCACCAATGGAGAACACAAGAGGCTTCCTACGGTTGTCCGCGTAGGATTTCTGGCGGTCCTGTGCCTCTTTCATTCTCTGACGGATAAGCACGATCTTCTCAAAAGATTCCCGAACTGAATCTGGACCAAGAATGAGCTTCTCGCCAGACTCTAACCAACAAGCAGGAGAGCGACATGGCCTTCCGTAGAGAGCCTCGAAAGGTGCCATGCCGATACTAGACTGATAGCTGTTGTTGTAGGAGAACTCTACGAGCGGTAAGTGATCCTCCCAACTACCTCCGAAATCCAGAATACAACAGCGCAAAAGATCCTCTAAAACACGATTCACCCTCTCCGTCTGACCGTCGGTCTGAGGATGATAAGCAGTCGAGAGATTCAGCTTTGTGCCCAAAGCTGACTGTAGGCACTTCCAGAAGTGACTAGTAAAGATAGCGTCTCGATCGCAGACGATAGAGCTAGGAATGCCATGAAGTCGAACGACTTCCTTCACATAGAGCTTGGCCAACTGAGGTGCAGTCCGAGTGGATCTAATCGGAATGAAATGAGCCGATTTGGTCAAGCGATCAACAATAACCCAGATAGAAGTATGGCCTGACCTCGATCGAGCAGACCGTCAATGAAATCCATGGATATCCGATCCCATTTCCATAATGGAATCTCTAAAGGCTGAAGAAGACCAGATGGACGCTGATGCTCGGCCTTGATCTGTTGACAAGTCATGCAACTACTCACATAACTTGCCACATCTCTCTTCAAACCCTCCCAATAATATAGGCGACACGTGTCGGCATACATCTTACTCGACCCGGGATGAATAGTGTAGTTAGTGCGATGATACTCGTCCAGAATGTCACGCCTAAGTGATAAATCAGATGGTACAACAATACGGTTCTTCCTACGAAGACACCGACGAAAATCCAGAGAATAATCCAGCAATGTCTCATCACTGGATCCCGACTCGAGAAGATGAATAAGATGCAATAAGTCTGGATCCTGCCGCTGAGCATGAGCAATGCGATCCAATAAGATAGGACGAGCTTCCAAGCTAAATAATAAGACAGGAGCATCAGAAGATGAAGCTCGATCTCTAATATCACATAAAGATAGAGTCTCGAGAACATTCCAGTCGGCAATCATCATAGAAACTACCGCCGAGTGCTTGCGACTAAGCGCATCTGCAACACGATTACCCTTGCCAGGGGTATACTGAATATCTAAATCATATGAGGCGAGAAACTCAAGCCATCGCTACTGCCTCATATTGAGATCCCTCTGACTGAAAAGATACTTCAGAGACTTATGATCGGTGTAAAGAGTGAAGCGTTCGCCTAATAGAAAGTGACGCCACGTCTTCAAGGCAAAGACGATAGCTGCCAACTCAAGATCATGAGTCGGATAGCGAACCTCATTCGGACGCAGTTGCCTGGAAGCATAAGCAACTACCCGATCCTTCTGCATAAGCATAGCACCGTGCCCGCTACCACAAGCATCGGTGTAAACAACCAGATCCTGATTACTTTCAGGAACCACAAGAATAGGAGCATGAGTGAGAAGTTCCTTCAGTCGCTGAAAGGAGCTTCACACTTATCAGACCAAATAAAGCGAACACCCTTACGAGTCAGCATCGTAAGGGGAAGTGCAACTCGAGAGAAATTCTTGACAAACCGACGGTAATAACCCGCCAGACCAAGGAAGCTGCGAATATCATGAACGTTCTCGGGCTGCTTCCAATTCTGAATAGCTTCGATCTTGGCAGGATCGACAGAAACACCCTCAGATGATACAATATGGCTCAAGAACTTGACCTTGCTCTCCCAAAAATGGCACTTGGAGAACTTGGCCTTAAGCTGATGCCGACGAAGAGTATCCAAGACGATCCGCAAATGATGAGCATGCTCTGCCTCGGATCTAGAATAAATAAGAATATCGTCGATGAAAACCAGAACGAATCTATCGATGTATTCCCGGAATACTCGATTCATAAGATCGACGAAGAAAGCTGGTGCGTTTGTCAAGCCGAATGGCATGACCAACCACTCAAAAGAACCATAGCGAGTGCGGAAAGCGGTAAGAGGAATGCTATCTTCCGCAACTCGGAGCTGATGAAATCCGGTGGCAAGGTCGAGCTGTGAAAAGACTTTCGCAAAGACCTTCGCACCGCTCAACTGATCAAACATATCGTCTATCCGTGGCAATGGATAACGATTTCTGATGGTCAACTCATTAAGCTTGCGATAGTCAACGCAAAGCCTAAGAGAGCCATCGGGCTTCTTAACGAAGACCACAGCAGCACCCCATGGCGAAGAACTGGACCGAATGAACTGCTTCGCCTCAAGCTCCACTAACTGCTTCCTGAGTTCCTCATTCTCTTTAGTAGACATCCTCGTGGGAGGACTCCCAACTGGGTGGGAGCCTGGAATGAGATCGATGCGGAACTCAATGGCCCGCTTTGGCGACAGGTCAGATACTGGCTCGAATACGTCGGGGAAATCCCGAACAACAGGAATACGAGATAAGTCCAAATCCTCATCTCGTGAATCAAGAGAAAATAGAGTAACATCAGAAAGCCCAACATCCTGAAGAACAATAGCTAACAGAGAGGACGAATCAGGGTGATGAATGAATAATATCCGCTCCGAACAAATAATTTTGGCGTCGTGCTGAGCGAGCCAATCCATGCCAAGAATCATATCAAAACCCAAATACTCCATAACGTGCAGATTCGCACGGAAAGAAAATCCACAAAGATCGATATCTATATTCTCACAAAGCAAGCTAAGGGTCGTGGATCCGCCGATGGGATTCACAATCCTTAGTGAAGAAACCAGACAAGTAACATCCAAGGATAAAGCATCTACTAGCTCCATTGATACGAATGAGTGAGAGGCAACCGTATCAAAGAGAACTCTACAAGATCTACCATGAAATAAAATAGAAGCTTCGAGAACGGAAGGATGCGTACCTCGAGGCCGAGCTGAAGATGCAGGAGCCTTGGCAGCATTAAGCTTGCCAGGCTTGGCACTAGCTGGAGCAATAGGACAAGTGGAGATCCTGTGTCCCTCCTTCTTGCAAAAGGTACAATAGAGAGGTTTGGGACACTCTCGAATAAAGTGATCTGGAGAACCGCAGTTGAAGCATTTCCTCGGAGGACGGGTTCCACTAGGCTGTGACTGAATCTGAGGCTGAGTCTGAGGCTGAGCCTGGACAGCAGAACTGCCAGTCTTCTTCTTCTTGTTCCAAGGCTTGTTCTTCTGAAATGGACCCCGCTTTTGGTTGGGGTTTTTGGAACCCCCACCATCATCATCACTATGCTCCATCTCGACTGACTCAAGATGTAGGGCTGCATCGACTAGCTTCTCGAATGAGAGCTCAAGCTGTAGCATAAGATGCCTCTTCAGATATTTCTTCAAGCCCTCAACAAATTTGAGGTTCCTCTTATAAGGAGTAGCAATAAACTCAAGGTCGTACTTGGACAGGGCCTCGAAGGAAGAGACATAGTCGGATACGGAGGACTTCCCCTGCTTGAGATCAAGAAAGCGGCGAGCAAGGGAGTTCTTCTCTGACTCTGGGATGAATTTGAGCTCAAATCTCTGACGAAACTGAGCCCAAGTAAGTGTGGTCTCATCGACCTCGGCAATAAGGAGTTCGTACCAATCCAGGGCACGACTCCGAAGCTGACTAGAAGCAATAAGAACACGATCATGATCCGAGATATCCATACGAGTAAAAATCCGCTCGCATATCCGAATCTAAGCCTGGACCTCAAAGACATTCTCGGAGCCACTGAACGGCTTTCCTCCGAGATGGGTAAAATCACTGCAGAGACGCGCAAAAACAGACATGCGCGGAGCATCAGCAACTGGGGCTGGAGACTGAGAATGAGACTGAGAATTCCGAACCAGCTCCATGATCTCGTCGGTAGTCATGAACACGCCCTCTGGATGAGTGTTGCTGGACTGCCCAACAGCACTAGTCTGACGTGTGGTTCTCCCTCTTCCCCTTCCAGACATACTGAAAGTCAAACGGGAATTAGAATTAGACAAGATTCAATGATAGATACTTAATTAAGGAATACTACGGAATATAATAAATTCCTACACGTATTCCTAACTTATCTATCAATAAGCATAAGGAAGGGATTTGATTTAATTCGGATCCAATTAAAATGTATTGTACTAAGTGTAACCGTTCTGTGTTTATTATGCTTAATTCTGAACCTTAGCTCTAATACCAAGATGTAACGCCCCACTCCAAGACCCACTCTAAAAGAGTATTACAGAGTAATACCGTCTACTAGGACGGAGAATATAGTATAATGGAAGCGAAACAAATTTTAATTGATTTTGAAATCACTTTAAAACGGTCTTTTGAAAAGTCACCTATTATGGAGTAATTAATTTAATAATTAAAAATAATATTATATAATAATTTTCAAAAGTCATTTTGGAGTGAAAAATCCTTTTAAATCCTTTTTATAAAGCCCATGTACAAAATCCAGGGACAAATCTCAAAGAAATCGACAAAAACCAGAAAATCATCAAAAATATTCTAAGTGTTTGAAACCATTCAAAAACTGCTGCGAACCCAAGTTCGGCAATTTATTTGCACTAGCAAACTGTGTCCAAATGGCATGAAAACTGGTAATCAAGTAGTCCGACATCCCTACTTTAAGATGCAAAAAGAATTTCTGGATTCCGAGTTGAGACGAAGTGGCAGCGACGTCTCAAAGTTGAATCCAGAAAAAGATTCACACTGTTTTCCAACAGCGACCAGAGTCTAACTTTGGTACGAAAATCGGAGTACCAAACAAACTCCAATGTTGCCAAAATTTTCCAGAGATGGAGTTCGCAACTCCACCTTTCCAACGAGACCAAAAACGTCAAATTCCGACTTCCGATGCGAACGTGGCGGTATCGCGAAGTGGCGCTCAAAAGCTGAAAACAGAGGTAATGTTTGATTTTTTTTTTTTTTTTGGTGGACGTGGGCCCGCCCCGCGTCAGTCCGCCCCAGCCCGCGCGGGCTGGGGGGCTTGGGCCCGCCCCCAGCCCGCGCGGGCTGGGGGAAACCCCCCCCCCCCAGCCCACGCGGGCTGGGGGTCTTGGGCCCGCCCCCAGCCCACGTGGGCTGGGGGTACTGGGCCCCCCCCAGCCCACACGGGCTGGGGACTTGGGCCGCGCCCCAGCCCACTGCGGGCTGGGGTCTGTGGCCCGCCCCCAGCCCCTTGCGGGCTGGGGGAAAAGGGGCGGCCCCAGCCCCTTGCGGGCTGGCGCCCAGGCCTGTCCTGGTGCACCCAGAGCCTATTCCAGCCTGTTTCAGGCTGACTTCGGCCTAAATATTTCCAGCAAGCATATTTTTGTGTTTTTGGTGATTTTGGGTTGTTTTTTTTCAGTTTTTGACATCAAAAAAATCACTAATAACAATTACTAATCACCATATAATGATTATTACACTAATTTAAAGAAAAGCAAGGCCAAAGCTTATCTTTACAATTAGCAATAATTACTAATCAATAGTAATTACCTTAATGAAGCAAAATATCAAATGGTTTGAGTGCATAATATCAAGCAAGCCTAACTCCTCAACCCCAAAGCAAAGATCAAGAGGCTTCAAGGACCCAAAATCAACAAAAAAATACACAATAATTACAACAAGGTGGAGAAGATAAATAGGGATTAAGAAGGAGGATTAGAGAATAGGAGAGATTGCATTACCTTTCAAAGATTAAACTAGTTTAATTATGAAGAGAAGGAGATGGAGCTTCTAAAGGGAGGCCATTAATTATGTTTAGATCTAGGTTTAGGAATTTATGAAGAGGAGGGTTAGGGTTTATGGGAGGGGTTTGAGATATTAAATAGGAGTGGGTTGGTTAATGGGCCATGGTAAGAGGTTTTAAAACCCATTAGGACTTAGTTTATTTTCCTAAGGTTATCATGTGAACAAAATCTAAGAAGCATCCTAGTTTTAATTAAAACCATATAATTGCTCATTTGGCCCATTAACCTATAATCACATAAAAAAATTCCCCATTTCAACCCAAAAATATTTTAATTTGCAAACCAATTGCAAATTTAAATTCCCAAAATTTGTTTAGCTCCCTTTTTAACTTAAAATCATAATTTTAATTCATTATTCGGTAATTGCAATCTCAGGGTTGTTACAATCTGGTTTGAACGTTTTCGTGAGGAAAACAAGAGCTTAGAGTCAAAGATGGAGCAGTGAAGTGCAAAGGCTAATCGCTACTAATCTTGAGGGTGATTCCAAAATGGATGTAGTAGGAGAAGTGCCTTCGGTTCCGTTTAGACTGGGAATGGACTCGTATTGATGAATGCTATCAGAACATCATCAAGAGGACGATGAGCGTTCTAAGTGAGATGTGTTCTAAAAAGGTAACGCATAGCCTTGAGCCTCATCAACTGGGAATGGCTAAAACAGGGGAGGTGCAGCAAGGCTAAGTGGCTAGCAACCAATTAGGGTAAGGTCATTCCTGTCTTGATGTCCCTTTTATTCGGCTGTGTGGGCGGTTGCTGATCCCAATCGCGGGGTGATTTCTTATTCGGGCTATCCAGTAAGGGGTAGCTCCGATCTTGTGTGGAAGGGGATCAAGGGGGATCCTCGGTACGGTGATCTGGACCATGTACTGTAACGGGCGGTACCCCAGTATCCCTGCCATTGATGGAAACCCAATCTTCAATAAATGCCTTTGGACTTGTTTGTATACTTATTATGAAGGAATTTAATGAATGTAACAATTTCAGCTATTTGAATAAGTATTTGTACATAGACACTACTATAATATCAGAGGATTTGATAAGAAATGTTTTGGTAATCATAAGGTAAAAACTCGACATGTTTATTTGTGGTGTGGTCTTACGAGATACCTTTGATTTCAAAGGATTTTTAAAAACTTTAATAATCCAGTTGAGTGTGTTTTCTCACTCTGATTTTCCAGACTGACTCGGGTGTTATTTTACTATAATGCTCGGGTCAGACCGAGTATTATAGAGTACCGATTCTGGATGGACTGCTATGAAGCTCAAGAGATGAACTGGATGGCGAGATGTATCATACGTAGTTGATATATATTTCGACGCAGTATAAGCTGTATAGTCTACTTTTTGGGTGAGGACAAATTGTGATAATTATCCAGTATTTGGCTGTTAGTTGTATGTACTCTGATGATTTAATGTATTATTCAGTTACAGATTCTTTGTATAAAAATCTGTTGTTATCTATTATATATTATTCCACTACGATTGTGAGATTCTGATGCTGTTTTTTATTTCTTCTACTACCTCTTTCTTCTTTAACCCTAACGGTCTGTTTTTCTGACATTCGATTTTTCAGCATTTAATACAGTGGACATATTGATGTCGATTTTCGGACGTCAAAAAATCAGGTTGTTACATAATATACACTCAATACAAATCATTATCATAAATATACATCCCATATACATATACAAAAATCCTAAATGAGATGAACTAAAAAATCAAATTGTTTATCTCCTTGCTAGCACATCCATCCAAAAGTCTACTCGTCCTGTAACATGAAAGGTCTCGGCCTAACCCAAGTATTATAAAATAAACGGGTCGGATTATTTCTAGATATTCAAAAGGATGAGAACAAGATATAACACACGGATATATGACATATAAATATATAATAAGTCATGAGAATTGTCCAACCCCAATACATTACGAGATGCAAGAATATTAAATCCAAGAACACAAAATAAATCACAATCATCAAAACCCATCCTAAGACTTAGAAATATTTTGATCATAACATGGAATAAATCAAAAACTAGGAAATTCCAGAACTAATAATAATATTTCAAAACATAAGAAAACCAAATCCATAGTGATCTCAATGACCATACTCATACCATGGAGAAAAGGTGGTATCACTCATATCAATCAGATACAAATGATCGTCTATACCGTAAAAACAGAATCTCAAAATCCATGAAAATTAAATCGAAGAAGATATAACTCATTTCGATCACGGGGATCGTACAAAAATCCTAGAGTATACTTCTTAAGGATCCATTGGCGCCGCTGAATACCAAAAGAGAGTAAACTTTAAAGTACCAAATACTATCACCTTTAGTAGTCACGACAACTTAACCAAAATGACTCATATCGCCTGGTGAAATTCAAGTATTTATTAGAAGCTAGTAAATATCATTCATTACGGATACGATTGGAAAACCTAAACTGTTTCCCTTTAGGATCTAGCGGCCTAGTTGAATACCAAAAGAGATACAACCCTAAAATGTTAAATACTTCCGAATAGCAATCACAAGAATTTAACCAAGGCGTCCCATACTACCCAGTGAAATTCGAGTATTCTCTAATGGTCTGGTAAGTACCACTCAAACATTTTATTCAATGAGTTGTACAATATTAGATGAACATTACATGAAAGCACTAAAAATGATCAATAACATTAGGTCAGTTATTAGTATTCCTCAAATTATAGAATTAAGGTTCTAAAAATGTAACGACCCACCCTTTTTGGATGGTTTAAATCGACGATAACCACACATGTCAGACTTAAACCATTCAAATGGAAGAATTGTTATGGGGTAAATAAGAAAAATAAGAGAAAGGAATAAAACAAACACAGAATCTCACAGCGGAAAGAAAAAAAATATAATAATTAAATAACAGTTCATGAAGCTATTTTATAAATACATTTGATTACACTTTTACAATACAGATCAGAGCACACATAGCAGTAATGAACAAATAATGCAGCGGAAAAACATGATGTTGTGGGATAAATAAAATAAATAATAATAGTATTATATCTTCGTCTTGGTGCTCCAGAAAAGCAGCCTTTAATACACTGAAAAGCTCAGACCGACCCGAGCGTAATGAAAAGAAAAAACACTCGAGCCAGAACTAAATGTTCTTGTGTAAGTTAAATCAATAGTAAATAAATGAGTGTGACCGCGTCAGAGATGTTTACGGGTTTTGACATCTCCTATCCAGTGTCTAACATACATGCAATAACTTAAGAGATGTTAGGGATTTCCATCACCTAAGGATCCGTTAAACTATCTACATACATAGTACAATAAGCTATCATAATAGTATCTACAGTAATGTATTAAAATAGCATTAAGGCGTTACCCATATCCCCCTTAACACATTTTATATATTCCCATAGTCTATACAGGTACTGTAAGCTCCACCAAACCGGTGGTTTACTCGAGAAGCACTCCATAGGTATGATACAAAATAAACTCGTAGTGGGCGCGATAAGGCAAGTGACAAGGCACACGAGGTAATAAATATGAGTGTAACGGCGTCAGAGATGTTTACGGGTTTTGACATCTCCTATCAATTGTCTAATGTGCATGCAATAACTTAAGAGATGTTATGGATTTCCATCTCCTAAGGATCTGTTAAACTATGTACATACATAGTACAATACGCTATTATAATTGTGTCTACAGTAAAGTAAAGTATTAAAATATCATTAAGGCTTTATCCATATCCCCTTTAAGACATTATATATATTCTCGTAGTCTATACAGGTACTGTAAGCTCCACCAAGTCGGTGGTTTACTCAGGAAGCACTCAATAGGTATGGTACAAAATAAACTCGTAGTGGACGCGACAAGGCATGTGACAAGGCATGCGAGGTAATGCCCAGGGTAGGATACTACTATTTTGCGGATCCGAACTAGTGGTAATGCATAGCAGCTACTACCGCATACCACGAAACACAATTCCATAGTTAAAATCGAGGGCTGACCACCAAATCAACCACAAAGTCATAATATGGTATCGAAGAAGCATGTCCGATCGGAGATGCGACCTGACTTGGCCCGACATGGCTTCTATTTTAGTCACATCAAGCTGACTAATGGAAGTCAATGCTATATTAATACCTCATACAGAATCGTTCAACAAACCATCCTATTTCATTCTGGAATCTCCACTACATACACGGTTGATAAAGTGGCTTTCGGTATTGGCAAAGAGTATGACAATATTTGGTCCCGGTCTCTTTAACAACCAAACGCTTATTTCACACCGGATGGTTCTTTGAAATTTCCAAAACCGTTTCATAATTGATATCAAAATATCATATTCTGAAAACCATGTCTCTTTCGAAATTATACTCAAATTATATCACTTTCGAAATCATATCCTTTTCGAAACCATATTTCCAAACTAGGTCAACTCTTATTTCAAAACCATCATATTTACTCAAATATTTCATTTCACTAGTAAATATCATTTCAAATCCATATTTAAGTTATAACATCATTTAAACCAATTTCCAATTCCAACTTTTAAACTTAGAATTTTCAAAAATAATTCAGTTTATATAAATCAATTTCCTTCAAAATATCATTTGTCCAAATTCAGGATTTAAGGGTTTAAAATCGTTTGATTTAACCAATCGGATGTCCGTATATAATTTTCTACCCCATGGTCAAGTGATACGGATGTATATCATTTCAATCCGCAATACATTTAAATATTCATGTGTATATCATTTCAACTGGCAATCCTAGATTTAACTTCAAATCCATGAAATCGCTTGATTTAATCATTTCAAGTCATAAGATTTCTCCCTAATCTATCAGTTCGTTTGGGTATGCATCATTTCAACCTATAGGGATTTTCTAACACTGAACTGGGGGAACTTGCAGTGTTATAACAATATAAATATAACATCCAGACATCCAATATCAACAATCAAACATCCATCACAAGCATCATTCAATCAACTAATAAACGTTAATAAATAACTGATTATTATTAATGGGTGTAAACTAGAAAATTTAAGTTTAATATTAAATTAAATGGCAGCGATATTCAATAAATTCAGATTTAACTGGAATGACGGTTTAAATAAATCAAACATCAGTCTATCAACTTCTAATCATATCATAAATTAAATTTTACTAGCATACGATAATTTAGTAGTTGTGAGTGGGTTAAAATACTCATCTTTGATTTCAAATCGATTTAAAATCCAAAATAAGGCCCAAAATTCAATAGTCTTAGAATTTGTCCAAACTGATTCTGTAAATTTTGAAATTTCAATACGATCGCAGTGGAACAAACCACGTGCAAATCCGACCTCGTACGTAGAAGTTATCGATGTTAGAATGATTGGAATTCAAAATTAAAATGAATAAAAATAATAATAAACAAATTAACTTACACATTGACACGTCACGCCCGCTAACCCTAACTCCTATTACTGTTTATACCATTCGAAACCTATAGGTTGAGATACAACAGCCACCACCAAGATCTACCCATCGCGCTGCCTACTATCACTATCGATCAGATCAGAGAACGTCACCATCACCTTCATTTCTGGCCGACCCTAGGCCCTGAGCGCCGCCTCGTCCGGCCCCACCATTTGACCATGCCGCCCACTATGTTCAAGTGTATTTTCAGGCGAATCCCCTCAACTTCAAGAAGAACGAAGGCCATTAATAGGAGTTGCTCTTCCTCCTCCTCCCAACGGTGCCTCCCGATCGTCGATCGGGCGACAATCCAGCGTTGGATCGTAAAAACCTAGAATGGACGGATGAGGTTAAATCGATGATTTCTCAAAAAATGGTGCATTGAATCGAAAAACGAATTGCACTAGTGAGTTATGCCCATCGATAGCTTCAAAACAGTATATAATATGATAAGGTTTGGAGGAGTTTGATTTTGAAATTGAATTGGAAATTGAATTTAGGGTTTGAATGTAAATTGGGTTCCTGCGATTAGAAAAAGGAAGAGCCAACAGGATTATACGTACAGTGATACGAAATAAAAAGGCTTCTAGGGTTTAAAAGAATCTACTTATATGAACAAAGCCCGTTAAGAATGAATAACACCTGAATTGATTTGAATTGACAATAACGACCCGAAAAGCCCGTTCTGCCTCCGAAACGAAAGTGGGTCTTCCCATATATCAAAATAGATGTTTTAGATATTTTTCAACTCGACGGAATATATTTCGAGCCCTAATTCCATTGTATGAAGAAGTTATCTTTTAGAATCAGATTATTTCAATTAAATTAAATTAAATTGATTTCTACCCATTTCTAGCCCGCACGATCAAACGACAAGTCCGATCGCTACGAAACTTGAATCCCACAATAATTCATCGCTATGGATCCGATGAAACTAGTTTCCCTGAAACCCGAGACAGTGGCCAAAATGGCTATTTTCACGTATTGGATAAATTATTATAATTAAATCACTTTTTAATTTCAAATTTAATAATTAATTTTTTTTTATCATTTTTTATTATTAAGTAATTTACAATCTCTTAAAACAAATTTCCATATCAATTCAATGTTGAATATTACACCAATTACAGTGTTCAGTTTCAACAATAAACCCATTAATTATAATTTAAAATCCCAATAAATCCAATTATCTTGATTTCAGTCTTATTATTAAACCAACTATTGGCTTACGAATATAACTGACATTACTATACATTTTATTACGTTCACATTTTTATAGTTATTGTCCTAACTCATATTGACGTAATATTTAATTACATTTAATTGCAATTGATTTTTAATTTAATTTAACAGATTAAATAAATAGGTAACAAATAATAATTGTCACCTTTTACTTATTTAACACATTTTTGAGTTTATTATCTACAAACAAATGTTGTAACTACTTACACAACACTAATTTTATCCAATTACAATTAATTACATACTATTTCACCAATTAATACAGAATTTGATTTATTTCTTTATTTATAATTTATAGCCAAATTAAGTTTGCAATTATTCTAATCAATTGAAATTACATTAATGTAATTATCAATTGTCTTAAATTACATTATTACATTTCATTCTAGTTATTTTTCTCACTAATAAATCTTAAATTTTTTATTTTTCATGACATTAAATTCCTAAAATTTATTTAATTGAAAATTTTAATTATCGAAAACTACGGGCCGTTACACTCTCCTCCACTCAAAACTTTTTACTCTCGAAAAGGGCAAAGAAGGAATGAAGGAATTAATATATTTTATTCAAAGTATTCAATTTATGACCATTAATTTACATAATTAAAGAAAAAATATTAATCAATAAACAATTATATCTTCATACTTAAGTTTAGAAAAGTTTGAAAAAACATTTCTACTTTTCATAAAATTTTCTAAGTCTAAAGTTCACGAAAAATTTCGGCAGAGTTTCCTTTTGTATGGAAAGTCTGGGAGAAATAATAATATCAACAATAAACATACACACACACACACACACACACATATATATATATATCATATTTCGAAATAAAATATCCCAAACCATGGGAAAAACAATATAATATCGCTATAATACCATAATCTGAGAATGTACTTATTTGTTGGACAAATGACGCTTATTTATGAAACCAAAAGCAGTAGCTACTGCTTTCATAAACCTGTATTTCATTTAAACAATCCAAAGAAGTTAGAATTATGTAGTATAGAAATATATAGTTGCTTCAATTATTAGTAAAATAGACCAACACAACATAACAACAATCACTTGCAAGCAAAACCATACAATCATCACATGTAATCGTAGTAATCGATCATACATCCATAGCATTCAAACCAAATGGTTTATTCGGGTTCATAAAATTTTACTCCTATAAAATGATAAATAAACTTCCAAGTCTAACCTACGCTCAACAGCCTTAGATAAAACTAAATAGATTATTTATACATCTTTATATTGTTAGAAGTATCCTTTTCAACCATCTCATAAGCCAAAACAAACAATAATTCAAATATTCTTAAGTTTATTCTTATTAATCTCCTTTTACATCATTTACTGTTCATTTTTTTCCTCATTCATACAATGCTTCTTTTCTTTAATTTATATTCATTACTTGCAAAATTTCATTTCTCATTTATTCATATAATGTCATTTTCATTACTTACACAAGTTATTTCCATTTCAATTATTTAGATCGTCAATGAATTCATTATTGAAGTATTACATACATTTTATTTCAGTTAATGCACATTTATTAGTTACTTTGATTTCCTTTTTATATCAATATTCATTTGTGAAGCAACTCATACTTAGAATTTTTTTTCTTTCATATATAGTATTCACTTTTACTATTTACTTTAATTATAATGGCTTCAAACATCACTTAAGTTTGTAATCCTTTACTTACAGTATACACCTTTTCATTAATTATGATTATTATCATTTTAGATTATTAACTTAAGTTTACAACATTCTTATACATCTTAATTCTTCAGTTATAAACATAATTCCACTGAACACTTTCATTTTCTAAGTTTTACTTGTATAATATTATATTACATATGTTTATTAACATTTCAATTTTTAAATATTTTGGTAAGTTGTATGTATATGTTTTAAGAATGCAATTGAATCTCACACAAGTTTATCTCATTCACTTTAGTTAACAAAATGTTCAATAATTACATCTTCTAAATTTTCATTAATCTTTAATTTACAAGTTTCCAATTTCTTATATATTTCATTAATCACTTAGAATCTAATTTCTTATTTTTCTCATTTCGGAAGTTTCCAATCATTAATATAGTTAAGATTTCATTTATTATAATAATTAAAATATCCAATTTTCAAAAATTTAAGAACTGAATATGGATTTTCCTTTTTAACCATTTAAAAAATATATATAATCATATCCTTTATATATTCAAATCATATTTAGAAAAATTAAGATTCGTCATCAAAACAAATGTGTAGTAAAACTACTACAACGGTCTTCCCCCTTTGAAACTCAAAAATGAATGTCAATGATGCAGGCACTCATCATCGAAATTATTTTACAGCGATAGAGAGAGAAGTACATAACTTATTTCCTTTTTAAACTCCCTTTAAACATTTCTTTCAAATCATATCGAAAATATTTCTATTCAAAAATACTTTTAAATAATACTAATATTATATTTCAAAGTCTTTTGAAATCAAATTTCGAAACTCGAAACTTAAGTTCTAAATTTTCCAATTTATATTCGTTTTATTTGTAAATCCCATTTTAAAATCAAGTTTTATAAAATTCCACTTTTTAACAAACAAACAAATGACATACAATTACATACATTTATAAGGATTATTCTTTTAAATACAAAATATAATAATAAGTAAAATTATTTCATTTACTTATATTTCAAAATGATATTGTGTCAGTCTACCCTATTGACTGTTGAGAAATCCCTATTGATGCTATAGCATCCTCTGTACTGACCAGAATTTCTAAATACTAAACAGAACAAATTAACACAATACATAAACCTTTTATATCTTTAACAAATATGCTCTCTCATATATATACACTCAACGACTCATTTTAGGGTATTACTATCTTATTACAAAGGAGTCAGACCCTACAAAGCTGAGTTTATCGCTAAACCAAAGCTTTGATACCAATTGTAACGACCCATCCTTTTTGGACGGTTTAAATCGACGATAACCACACATATCAGACTCAACCCATTCGAAAGGGAGGATTGTTATGGGGTAAATAAGAAAAAGAAGAGAAAGAAATAAAACAAGCACAGAATCTCACAGCGGAGTGACAAAATATAATAATCAAATAACAGTTCATGAAGCTATTTTACGAATATATTTGATTACACTTTTACAATACAGATCAGAATACACAAAGCAGTAATAAATAAATAATGTGAGGGAACAACATGATGTAGTGGGATAAATATAATAAATAATAACAGTACTAAATCTTCGTCTTCGTCCTCTAGAAAAGCTGCCTTCGATGCACTGAAAAGCTCAGACTGACCCGAGTGTAATGAAAAGACAAAACACACAAGTCAGAACTAAAAGATCTTATGTAAGTTAAATCAACCGTAAATAAATATGAGTGTAACGGCGTTAGAAATGTTTATAGGTTTTGACATCTTCTATCCAGTGTCTAACATGCGTGCAATAACTTAACAGACATTAGGGACTTCCATCTTCTAAGGATCCGTGAAACTATCTACATACATAGTACAATGCACTATTATAATAGTGTCTACAATAATGTAAAGTATTGAAATACCGTTAAGGCTTTACCCATATCCCCATTAACACATTTAATATATTCTCATAGTCTATACAGATACTGTAAGGTCCACTAAACTGGTGGTTTACTCAGGAAGCACTCCATAGGTATGGTACAAAACAAACTCGTAGTGGGTGCGATAAGGTATGTGACAAGGCACGCGAGGCAATGTCCAAGTAGGATACTACCGTTTTGCAGATCCAGACGGGTGGTAATGCATAGCAAATACTACCGTCCACCTTGGAACACATTCCCATAATCAAAATACAGAGGTAGAGTGGCGATCCAAACTCGATGTCCGACAAACGACATCAAATTCGTATCGTCGGAGCTTATAACAACACTAGATGAATATAAAACAGCGGAACAAAATAAATATCATGCATACATCACAGGTACAACATCAGAATATCCAATAATACATCAGAGTTTTTAATACATATACCACAACTCCAAATAACATCATAATAATACATCGATGATCATATATCCAAAAGTCTTCAATGAAGGAAGTGATAACAGACTCCAAAGAGCTAAACACCTGAGATCTCCCAAAAAGCTCCTAAGATATCTCCAAAGTTAGAGTTCCAAAATGCTGCTAACTCCAAAATACGGAAACCTGCTACTGGGCTGCCCGTGCAGAAATTATGGGCACCCAGAGTTTAGAAAAGAAACAATAAACTCTGGATCAGTCATGGGACTGGTATGAGTAAACAAAAATAGTTGCTTTTAAATAAAACAGATTTATAAAAGAAAAGTCGATATGCTTTTGAAGAATGAGACTACCATAAGACCTCCCACCACACACACAATGCAAACGCAGAATTGGAGGAGATTTCTTCTTATGATAGTCAAATATGCTTGATACGAGAAAAATTCTTTAATATTATTATTAGTGCATAGTGTAGAAAGCATTTCGAAAATAGAATATTTATCTTAGCCAGCATAGACATTCCGAACTATGCCTACTATAGCTACCATTTGAACAGTGGGGCGCTACCATAAGTAAATGGAAGGTTATACAACTAAAACCGTATAGGGTTTCGTATTGGAAATAGGATTTCCAACAAATGGTCAGGCTAAGGAACTTCCTACTGCCACATGGGTACGCCTCTGGCGGGACGTCCCGAGAACCTATCCGGCTCTCTTCTAACACAAGGTCGGGTTACCTCTTTAACTAGGTAACTACTACTCGAGTATGCCATTCCCCGTTCCTTTGGGACCTTTATCCGAGGGACCTCTATCAAAAAGCAACAACCACACAGTAAATGAGATTGGAGCTACCACACAGGTAAATATCTGGGCTCTATACCATGGCATCACCTTTTTCTAGAAGGAAATGACATACCCTAAAGGGCGCGACCCTCATAACCTTGCCGCATCTTTCCTGTTTTGACCATTTCCGGGTTGTGAGGTCTGATGAGGTCTCGTCCACAAAGCTATGCTTTACACGAAAGCCTTGCTTTGATCACAATTGATCAACAAAGGATCAACACACACAGCAGCACTCAGTTTGTCACGCTACCAAATTGGGAGTATATCACTGATAACCTTCAATTACATAACCTCTGAGCTCGTACGTCTCAGAGAAGGGTGTTAAGCTAAGCGACTAAATTCTCTGCCACCACAGATACGTATTTGAAAGAAATCTTATTTATATCTCAAAGTGTAGTGTCAGACACAAAACCATACAAGTCTGTTCGAGTTCGAACAGAACAGAAGGCACTACATCCAATAAAGGAAGAAGCCCTTGCAAATCCGAGTATCCACAATCCCGATCGGACTTCCCATCACTTAAGGAATCTCTATACCGGAGCAACTCGGTGCAGAGACAATCGGTAGGTTATCCTATCGTTCACGAAGACATCCGGTCTTCACCACCGGTCTTCCAATGCTCTCCATTTCGACGTATCACTATTTGGAATAGGTTATGTGACACAAAGGTCCTTTCCCGGTTAAACCGAGTAGTGGTTGCTCAAATTTTTTTTTAAAACACGTGGATATATTAATCACAAAGATTCATATTCCGGGTTCGATGTAGGTTTCGGATAACTAACTGAAATCCGATACCCTGTCGCATCGAAGTTTAAATGTTGTTTTACGGGCAAAGGGTGTCCACATCAATATAGACTTAAATCAGAAATCAGAGTTCAACACAGAGCACTTCGCATCACAATCACAACAAAAATATCAATCCAGAACACAATATCTGATAATAGTCAATCATCTTCAATTTAAGTTCAATGAGACTTAATTCAATTACCCATTTAATTATTTTTATCTATTATTTAATACCAATGATTTATTCTTCGTAATGGAAAATTAATTAAATCTCAATTAACTATATTAATTTATTATTCCTTAATAAATTATCTTAATTAACAATCAATTTTGAATTAATCAACTTAAATTATCAAATTTAACAATTCGTAATTACAACTTAGTTAAACGCCCAACTATTAATTACCCAGTCCTTAATTTATTATTTTAATTAACTGCCCATTATAAATTGATTAACTTGAATTATCAAATTTAACAATTCTTAATTTAAATTAATCAGATACTTAATTGTTAATTAACCAATCTTCAATTGTGACATAAATCCTTAATTATTTAGTTAATTATAATTATTAATTTAATCATCCTTGGTTGCTTTCCAAAATAATTTGTTCTTTATCTAATTTAACATTTAGAAATCTTCTTATTCCGAAATTTATTACTACTACAAAAAGTTTAAATGTTAATTAACTTAAATTATCTTAATTTATTTATTTATTTAAAGTATTAATTAGATTTAAAACGTTGCTAAGTACTTACTTAACTCATTAAAACTTGAATTAAATTCTCAATTTAATTGGTCGAACACTAATTACTTCATTAATTTTCAAAATTGTTTAATACTTTACACTACAGGTTTGGAAATCATTATACCCGAGCAACCCCCACATTTTTCTCGAGTAACACTCGAGTTCCCCTCCTATTTTACCCGAGCTTCCCTTTCTTACCCGCGCTCTCTTTCTTCTTCTCCCTATTTTATCTTTTTTCTTCTTTTTCCAGTTAAAAGCCTAACTCAAATGGTCGTATATACTCGCGTACGCGAGTCCATCTCGAAGCAAAGCGTGCTTCTGCTCGAGATTCAACTCGAGCTCCCACTGTCCAACTTACCGATAACAAAATCTACATACACCAACACCACCGTGCACGTGCACGGTGGTTCGCTGCCTCACCGATGGGCATCGCGATCTCCCTCAAGTCGCGAATCACGTGTAGACACGGAAACCAAACCCCATTCGAAAACACATGTTCAAAATCAAAATCTAGCAGTTCCATTCGAAACTGCAAATTGAACTTGCTTGAACAAACACCTCGCGCCACCCTCTCTGGCCATTATCGGCCATCAACTTTGGACTCTAGTCTTGAACTCGTTCAACGCTGCGATCGGCACTGGTTACTCGAAGTCCAGTTACGCGTAGGTGGCATGGCACCCTCATTTTCGAACTCGGCGAAAATGGGTTCTTAAACCCTAAATCGCCCTCGACTCATCAAATTACGCAATAGAAAAAAATTTCAACAATTTTCCTGAAACCATCGATCCACAAACTAGCTTCAATCCAAGTTTCAACATTCATCATTAAATCAATCTCTGGAAATTCGAAAAAAAGTGATTCTTGTTCAAAAACTAACGGCTCTGTAAATACTGAACTAAAAACCTTTATTTTTGGTTTAAAAATCATAACTTGCGGTAGAGATTCGAGCTATGAATTTGAATTAACTTTTTGTAACAGTCGAATTTATCAAGTTTTTGCTTGGTTCATTGTGAATCAAGATGACAGTGGTAACTTTCCTCTAATCATGTTGAAACAGGTTTTAAAAACCTTGATTTCAGATTTACTTCTTGTTTGATTGAAGACTTTGAAACTTAACAATGATCAAATGCAAATAAATTAAATCTTTGAATCAATAATCAACTCTGTAATCAATAACAGAGAAGATAAGTATGCAGAGTAACTTATATATATATCCAGAATGTTATTCAAAAACAAAACACATACAATACTATGAAAAATCAATAAGTTATCTTACTGTTCTTAAAGCTTAAAGTTGATGTTTACTCACTTTATAATTTGGTTGATCAAAGACTATATTGTTTTTAAAACTACAGTTGATCCTCCTCTTTTCTTCTTTCTTAAATAAATTGCTTTAAAAATTTGAATATAAAGAGATGGTCTTCTTTTGTTTTCTTTTTTTCTGTTCTTTATTATTTTATGATCTTTGCTAAATTTTTGAACGAATTAAAGGTTCATGTATATATGTGTGTGTGTGTGTGTGTGTGTGTGTATGAAAGGTTGTGTACAGGCTGAGGTTACTGAAGCAAGACTCCTTTTTCTTTTTCTTTCTTTTTTATTTATTGGTACATTGTTCAGACATTCATATTTTTTCTTCTTTTATTTGTTGACTAACCCTTGCCTAAATTTCGGCTGATAGGATCCTGTACATGCAAAGGTGTAAATAACATTAAATGACTTTGCTTCCTTCTTTGTTAACATCAATATGTTGGATTGATTTTTTTTCCTTTTTTTTCTCTTTTAATGGTAGCTGTTACAATCTTGTGGAGGCTAGCATTAATTGCATCGTCCTCTTATGCAAACCCATACTTATCATTCTTTTTTTGAAGTGGTGGCTGATATGATCTTGTTTGTGCTGGAGAGTAATAGCATTTAATGAAAGCATGTTATGTATTTTTCATGCTCCCCTTTGTATGTTACAGCCAATGTTATTTTATTTTGTGCAAGTACTATCTTATTTGGTCAATAAAAAAAAATTCTTCGCCTTGAAATACTTAGAGCGTATGCTGTTAATTATTTTTCATGTACCATTGGGACTTGTTTTACTTTGCTAATTGAAAGTGTTTGTATCTTTTTTTTGTATTTACCCATATCATTTAATAGAGAACATTTCGAATTTAAATACATATTAAATGAATTACATTGGTATACTTTATCGATTCAAAATTTTAGACTCAAAGGAAATTGAAGCTTTATTAACACATATTTTATTTATTTTATAACTTTTCAATTTAAATTTCAAAAATTTCAAATAAATTACCGTCTTTTAGATTAACAAAATTCTGGAATGTTACAATATCCCCTCCTTAAGAAAATTTCGTCCTCGAAATTGAAAGAGAGAGAAACGCAAACAAAGAACATATGAATTTAGAAATAATAAGGAAATGGCTTACCATTTTAAGCTGAGATGTCTACTCCACAATTGGGATATGATTTCTTTATATTATCTTCAGTTTCCCAAGTACAGTCCTTTGGATCGCTACTCCATTGAACTTTGACCAGTTTCACAACTTTGTTCCTTAATCGCTTCTCATCACGATCTATAATTTTTATCGGCTCACTTTTAGCTGCCAAGTTAGGAGTGATTTCTAGATCCTGCTGAGCAGCTTCTTCAATAATATCATCTGGATCGTGCACATACTTCCAAAAATTAGAAACGTGGAACACATTATGCACACCCAACAACCAGCTGGGTAGCTGTACTCGATATGCTAGAGGGCCGATCCTTTCTAGAATAGGAAAAGGACCAATATACCGCGGTGCTAGCTTTCCAGTTTTCCCGAATCTCAATACACCCCGCATCGGAGACACTTTCAGAAA
Source organism: Allium cepa (assembly GCA_030765085.1). Classification (NCBI taxonomy): domain Eukaryota; kingdom Viridiplantae; phylum Streptophyta; class Magnoliopsida; order Asparagales; family Amaryllidaceae; genus Allium; species Allium cepa. The sequence continues at coordinate 71,176,861 of CM060935.1, forward strand.
TACAAAATCTCCAACTTGAAATTCCAAATATATTCTTCGGCGGTCATAATAGTTCTTCTGACGACTTTGGGCGGTTAATAACTTTTTTGGGATAAAATCTACCTTTTCTGTGGCTTCTTTAATCATGTCTGGTCCAAGGATGAGTCTATCACCTGATTCAATCTAGCATGCAGGTGATCGACACGGACGACCATATAAAACTTCGAAAGGAGCCATTTCTATACTGGCCTGATAGCTGTTGTTATATGAAAACTCGACCAGATGTAAATGGTCCTCCCAAGAACCACCAAAATCGAGAATGCAAGCCCGCAAAAGGTCTTCTAGAATTCGGTTAATTCTCTCAGTCTACCCATCAGATTGTGGGTGATAAGCAGTATTGAAATTTAATTTTGTTCCCAAAGCGGCTTGGAATGCCTCCCAAAATCTACTAGTGAAGATCGGGTCACGATCACTCGCTATACTGCTGGGAATACCATGGAGTCGAACAATTTCCTTTATATATAGCCCTGCTAAGCTTGCTGCAGTCCGAGTGGATTTCACTAGAATAAAGTGAGCAGTTTTGGTTAGACGGTCCACTATAACCCAAATTGCTTCATTTCCCTTCTTGGTTCGTGGCAATCCGTCGATGAAATCCATCGATACCTGACCCCATTTCCATTTTGGTACTTCCAAAGGTTGAAGTAAACCAGCCACTTTCTTTTGATCGCTTTTGACTTGTTGACAAGTAGCACAGCGACTCACGTAAATAGATATGTCTCTTTTCATTTTCTTCCACCAGAAAGTTCTTTTAATATCTCTATACATTTTATTAACTCCTGGATGGATACTGAGTTTGGGTTTGTGACATTCCTCTAAAACTTCACGTTTCAGATCAAGGAAGTCTAGAACACAAATTCTGCCCTTCATCCTTGTAACTCCTCTATTATCCATCTCAAAAATAGTGTCTTCTCCTTGGCAAATCCTTTTATAAATTCCCTGAAGAAACTCATCTTCATATTGCTTGCTCGCGATCTTTTTAAGAAGAGTAGGAGTGATAACAAGATATGTGAGAACAGCATGTCTTCTGCTCAAAGCATCGGCAACCACATTGGCTTTTCCTGGCATATACAGAATATCTAGGCCATATGATGCCAGAAATTCCAACCAACGTTGTTGTCACAAATTCAGATCCTTTGGGTAAAGAGATATTTCAAGGATTTATGGTCGGTGAATAATTCAAATTTTTCACCTAAAACAAAGAGAATTTATTAAGTATATTTCTTTAGTTAATTTCATAAATTGTTAAGAAAGCTGAAAAGATTTTTACCCAGAAGATAGTGTCGCCAGATTTTTAAAGCGAAAACAACAGCCAAAAGTTCCAAATCATGTGTTGGGTAGTTTCTCTCATGCGGACATAATTGTCTACTCGCGTAGGCAACTACCTTTCCATTCTGCATTAATACTGCACCTACCCCATCACCACACACGTCAGTATAAACAGATAATCCATGATTCCCGTTTATAATAGCGAGAATAGGAGCAGTGGTTAATCTCTTCTTCAACTCCTGAAAAGCTTCATCACATTTCGGAGTCCAATTGAATTTCACATCTATCATTGTTAGCTTGGTCAATAGACTAGTTATCTTAGAAAAATCCTAAACAAACTTCCGAAGTAGCCTGCTAAACCCAAAAAGCTTCGAACTTCTTTTGGGGTAGTAGGTCTTCTCCAATCAAGAATAGCGGAAATTTTGCTAGGATCAACCGAAATTCCTTCTTCATTAACAATATGGCCAAGGAATTTGACTTCTTTGACCTAAAAGTGGCATTTGGAAAAAATTTCAAATAAGATGTTCCTTCTCAAAATTTCCAAAACAATTCTAAGATGTTCAGCATGTTCCTCCTCGGTTTTGGAGTAGATTAGGATATCATCAGTAAAAACAAGAACAAATTTATTCAACACCTCTCGAAACACACGGGTCATCAAATCTACGAAGTACGCTGGAGCATTGGTTAGCCCAAAAGACATGACTAACCATTCGTAGAACATATTGGGACCCCTGAAAACAGTTAAATGTATATAATCTTCGGCGATTCGTAGTTGATGGAATCCTTGGGCTAGATCCATCTTTGAAAAGAAACGAGCGCCATGCAATTGATCAAATAAATCATCGATCCTGGGTAAAGGAAACTTATTCTTGAGAGTCATTTTATTGAGATCGCGGTAATTTACACACAATCTCAAAGATCCGTCCGATTTAGCGACGAACACAAGGCTGAACCCCATTTAGAAACACTGGGTCGAATTAATCCTTTTGCTAGTAGATCATCGGTTTGTTGAATTAATTCAACCTTTTCCCTGGGTGCCATCCTATGACTTGCATGAACAACAGGACAAGCATTGGGTACAAGGTCAATTCTAAATTCTATTTCTCGATGTGGAGGTAGAGATTTTACTTCTTCGAATACGTCTGGAAAATCTCTAACAATTGGTATAAACTCCAAATAGGGTTCGGGATAACCCAAATTGTACATTAATCCTTCTCTTTTAAGACTAGGGTCCTCACAAGAAATTTCGATGAAATCCAAATTCGGTTTTAATCGAAATCACTTGTGGCGACCCAAACTCGATGTCCGACAAACAACATAAAATTCGTATCGCCGGAGCTTATAACAACACCAGATGAATATAAAACAGCGGAACAAAATGAATATCATGCATACATCACAGGTACAACATCAGAATATCCAATAATACATCAAAGTCTTTAATACATATATCACAACTCCAAATAACATCGTAATAATACATCGATAATCATATATCCAAAAGTCTTCAATGAAGGAAGTGATAACGGACTCCAAAGAGCTAAACACCTGAGATCTCCCAGAAAGCTCCTAAGATATCTCCAAATACGGTTTTAATCAAAATCAATTGATTAATGTAATCTAATTTGGCTTCGTATTTTGCTAGCCAATCCATTCCGAGTAAGACTTCAAACTCGTTAAAATCAAGAACAAAGAGATCAATAGGGAATTGATAATGAGAATATGAGATAGGAACGTCTCTACATCGAAGACAAAGGTTCACGGGACCTCCAACTGGATTCCTTACGCATATAGGCTCATCAACAAAATCAGGTTTAAGATTTAATTCATTAATGGCTTGTTGAGAGATAAAACTATGTGTAGCGCCCGTGTCAAATAGAACTCTAACAATGCTATCAAAAATGATAAGATTACCTTGCAGAACTCCTTTTCCCTTTTCTGCTTTGGAAGATGCAGGTTGGTCTTTGACTGTGTACACCTTTGCTGTTTGAGCTTGCTTTATGGTCGGACAGTCTTTAACTTCATGCCCCACTTTTTGACAGTAATAGCACTTCCTAGGCTTTGCTTGAGCGGATTGGTCTCTCTTTGGCTTCTTGCAGCTGTTTGCGTAGTGGCCCTTTTCCAAGCAATTATAGCAAGTGACATTCTCTGCCATGCTTTCCTAAATGCTCGTCTTTTTCTCCTTGCTTTGCCATGGTTTCTTACCTCCAAATTTCCTTTTCTTCCAATTTTGATTGCCCGAATTTCCTTTCTCCACCGGGGCTTCTTGCATATCAAGTGTGGCATATATGTACCTTATATCAACTAAATCTGAAAAAGATTCCTTAACGTGGTCCGTCATTCTTTCGTGGAATTTCTTATTCATCCCGCGAATGAATCTTTCATTCATCTTTAAAAGCGTATTCACCAATTCGGGACCAAAACGAGACAATTCATTAAATTTGTTCAGATACTCCTCGAATGATAAACTTCCATGCTTTAGGTCCATAAATTCCTGGTACATTCGAGAAATTCCGGCTGATGGCAAATATCGCTTCTCAAACACTTCTTTGAATTTCTCCCAAGAAAACTAGTCTTCTGGCTTATCTACTGTGATTGTCTCCCACCAGGCTGAGGCTTCATCTTGAAGTTGCCAAGAAGCTATGAGTCGCTTCTGATTGTCTTGCAGTTTTAGCCCTCTGAAGATTTTCTCACATGATCTTATCCAGCCTTGAGCTTCAACAATTGACTCCTTGCCGTTGAACAGCTTACCACCAAGTCTTGAGAAATTTTTATGTAAGTCAGCCAGATTCGGCTGTGGCTGAATAGGTACTGCTGTTACTACTGTTGGGGGATCTTGTAGTTGCTGTGGCACTTCCTTGACCCCTAACTCTTCCCCTTCGTCCGCTCATTCTTACTATCTTTAATTAGTGAGTAAGAAAATTGATTTAGATATACGGACCAAATATCTTAAGGAATATCAATAGTAAAAGAAAATATACTAACAAAATTTAAAGTTCCAGTCTTGGTTGTACTCATTCTAGGGGATATTTAACCCTATCTCTAATGAGCCATCTGATGTGTTGTACTCCGTAGCTAAATTTCTTACTCAACCTTCAGCTCTGATACCACTTGTGGCGACCCAAACTCGATGTCCGACAAACGACATCAAATTCGTATCGTCGGAGCTTATAACAACACCAGATGAATATAAAACAGCGGAACAAAATGAATATCATGCATACATCACAGGTACAACATCAGATTATCCAATAATACATCAGGGTCTTTAATACATATACCTCAACTCCAAATAACTTCATAATAATACATCGATGATCATATATCCAAAAGTCTTCAATGAAGGAAGTGATAACGGACTCCAAAGAGCAAAACACCTGAGATCTCCCAAAACGCTCCTAAGATATCTCCAAAGCAAGAGTTCCAAAATGCTGCTAACTCCAAAATACAGAAACCTGCCACTAGGCTGCCCGTGCAGAAATTATGGGCACCCAGAGTTTAGAAAAGCAACAATAAACTTCGGGTCAGTCATGGGACTGGAATGAGTAAACAAAAATAGTTGCTTTTAAATAAAACAGATTTATAAAAGAAAAGTCGATATGCTTTTGAAGAATGAGACTACCATAAGACCTCCCGCCACACACACAATGCAAATGCAGAATTGGAGGAGATTTTTTCTTATGATAGTCAAATATGCTTGATACGAGAAAAATTCTTTAATATTATTATTAGTGCATAGTGTAGAAAGCATTTCGAAAATAGAATATTTATCTTAGCCAGCATAGACATTCCGAACTATGCCTACTATAGCTACCATTTAAACAGTGGGGCGCCACCATAAGTAAATGGCAGGTTATACAACTAAAACCGTATAGGGTTTCGTATTGGGAATTTGATTTCCAACAATGGTCAGGCTAAGGAACTTCCTACTGCCACATGGGTACGCCTCTGCCGGGACGTCCCGAGAACCTACCCGGCTCTCTACCAACACAAGGCCGGGTTACCTCTCTAACTAGGTAACTACTACTCGAGTATGCTACTCCTCGGTCCTTTGGGACCTTTATCCGAGGGCCCTCTATCACAAAGCAACAACCACATAGTAAATGAGATTGGAGCTACCACACAAGTAAATATCTAGGCTCCATACCATGACATCACCTTTTTTCAGAAGAAAATGACATACCCTAAAGGGCGTGACCCTCATAACCTTGCCGCATCTTTCCTGTTTGACCATTTTCGGGCTGTGAGGTCTGATGTGGTCTCGTCCACAAAGTTATGCTTTACAAGAAAGCCTTGCTTTGATCACAATTGATCAACAAAGGATCAACACACACAGCAGCACTCAGTATGTCACACTACCAAGTTGGAAGTATATCGCTGATAACCTTCAATTACATAACCTCCGAGCTCGTACATCTTAGAGAAGGGTGTGAAGCTAAGAGAGTAAATTCTCCGCTACCACAGATACGTATTTGAAAGAAATCTGCTTTATATCTCAAAGTGTATGTCAGACACACAACCATATAAGTTTGTTCCGAGTTCGAACAGAACCGAAGGCACTTCGTACAATAAAGGAAGAAGCCCTTGCAAATCCGGGTATCCACAATCCCGATCGTACTTCCCATCACTTAGGGAATCTCTATACCGGAGCAACTCAGTGCAGAGACAATCGATAGGTTATCCTATCGTTCTTGAAGACATCCGGTCTTCACCACCGGTCTTCCAGTGCTCTTCATTTCGACGTATCACTATTTGGAATGGGTTATGTGACACAAAGGTCCTTTCCCAGTTAATCCGAGTAGTGAGTGATCAATTTTTTTTTAAAACACGTGGATATACTAATCACGAAGATTCATATTCAGGGTTCGATGTGGGTTTCGGATAACTAACTGAAATCCGACTCCCTGTCGCATCGAAGTTTAAATGCCGTTTTACGAGCAAAGGGTGTCCACATCAATATAGACTTAAATCACAAATCAGAGTTCAACACAGAGCACTTCGCATCACAATCACAACAGAAATATCGATCCAGAACACAATATCTGATAATAGTCAATCATCTTCAATTTAAGTTCAATGTGATTTAATTCAATTACCCACTTAATTGTTTTTATCTATTATTTAATACCAATGATTATTCTTCGTAATGACAAATTAATTAAATCTTAATTGACTATATTAATTTATTATTCCTTAATAAATTATCTTAATTAACCATCAATTTTGAATTAATTAACTTAAATTATCAAATTTAACAATTCTTAATTACAACTTAGTTAAACACCCAACTATTAATTACCCAGTCCTTAATTTATTATTTTAATTAACTGCCCATTATAAATTGATTAACTTGAATTATCAAATTTAACAATTCTTAATTTAAAGATTAATCAGATACTTAATTGTTAATTAACCAATCTTCAATTACGACATAAATCCTTAATTATTTAGTTAATTGTAATTATTAATTTAATCATCCTTGGTTGCTTTCCAAAATAATTTGTTATTTATCTAATTTAACATTTAGATATCTTCTTATTCCGAAATTTATTACTACTACAAAAAGCTTAAATGCTAATTAACTTAAATTATATTAATTTAATTATTTATTTGAAGTATTAATTAGATTTAAAATGTTGCTAAATACTTACTTAACTCATTAAGACTTGAATTAAATTCTCAATTTAATTGGTCAGACACTAATTACTTCATTAATATTCAAAATTGTTTAATACTTTACACTGTAGGTTTGGAAATAATTATACCCGAGCAACCCCCACATTTTTCTCGAGTAACACTCGAGTTCCCCTCCTATTTTACCCGAGCTTCTTCCCTTTCTTCCCCGCACTCTCTTTCTTCTTCTCCCTATTTTCTCTTTCTTCTTCTTTTTCGAGTTAAAAGCCTAACTCGAATGGCCGTATATACTCGCGTACACGAGTCCATCCCCAAGCAAAGCGTGCTTCTACTCGAGATTCAACTCGAGCTCCCACTATTCAACTTATTGATAACAAAATCTGCATACACCAACACCATCATGCACGTTCACGGTGGTTCGCTGCCTTACCGATGGCCATTGTGACCTCCATCAAGTCGCGAATCACGTGTAGATATGAAAACCAAACCCCATTCGAAAACACATGTTCAAAATCAAAATCTAGCAGTTCCATTCGAAACCGCAAATTGAACTTTCATGAACAAACACCTCGCACCACCCCCTCTTACCATTATCGGCCATCAACTTTGGACTCTAGTCTCGAACTCGTGCAACGCCGCGATCGACACCGGTTACTCAAAGTCTGGTTATGCGTGGGTGGTGCGGCACCCTCATTTTCGAACTCGACAGAAATGGGTTCTTAAACCCTAAATCGCCCTCTTCATCAAATTACGCAATAGAAAAAAATTTCAACAATTTTCCTAAAACCATCGATCCACAAACTAGCTTCAATCCAAGTTTCAACATTCATCATTAAATCAATCTCTGGAAATTCGAAAAAAAGTAATTCTTGTTCAAAAACTAACTTCTCTGTAAATACTAAACTAAAAACCTTTATTTTTGGTTTAATAATCATAACTTGCAGTAGAGATTCGAGCTATGAATTTGAATTAACTTTTTGTAACAATCGAATTTATCAAGTTTTTGCTTGGTTCACTATGAATCAAGATGACAGTGGTAACTTTCCTCTAATCATGTTGAAACATGTTTTAAAAACCTTGACTTCAGATTTACTTCTTGTTTGATTGAAGATTTCGAAACTTAACAATGATCAAATGAAAATAAATTAAATCTTTGAATCAATAATCAACTCTGTAATCAATAACAGAGAAGATAAGTATGCAGAGTAACTTATATATATATATATCCAGAATGTTATTCAAAAACAAAACACATACAATACTATGAAAAATCAATAAGTTATCTTACTGTTCTTAAAGCTTAAATTTGATGTTTACTCACTTTATAATTTGGTTGATCAGAGACTATATTGGTTTTAAAACTGCATTTGATCCTCCTCTGTTCTTCTTTCTTAAATAAATTGCTTTCAAAATTTGAATATAAAGAGATGATCTTCTTTTCTTTTCATTTTTACTGTTCTTTGTTATTTTCTGGTCTTTGCTAAGTTGTTGAACGAATAAAAGGTTCGTGTATGTGTACATATATATGAAAGGTTGTGTACAGGCTGAGGTTACTGAAGCAAGACTCCTTTTTCTTTTCTTTTCTTTTTTATTTATTGGTACTTTGTTCAGACATTCATATTTTTTCTTCTTTTATTTGTTGACTAACCTTTGCCTAAATTTCGACTGATAGGATCTTGTACATGCAAAGGAGTAAATAGCATTAAATGACTTTGCTTCCTTCTTTGTTAACAGAAATATGTTGGATTGATTTTTTTTTTCTTTTTTTCTCTTTTAATGGTAGCTGTTACAATCTTGTGGAGGCTAGCATTAATTGCATCGTCCTCTTTTGCAAACCCATACTTATCATTCATTTTTTTTAAATGGTGGCTGATATGATCTTGTTTATGCTAAAGAGTAATAGCATTTAATGAAAGCATGTTATGTATTGTTCATGCTCCCCTTTGTATGTTACAGCCAATGTTATTTTATTTTGTGCAAGTACTATCTTATTTGGTCAATAGATTTTTTTTCTTTGCCTTGAAATACTTAGAGCATATGATGTTAATTTTTTTTCATGTACCATTGGGACTTGTTTTACTTTGCTAATTGAAAGTGTTTGTATCTTTTTGTTTGTATTACCCATATCATTTAATAGAGAACATTTCAAATTTAAATACATATTAAATGAATTACATAGGTATACTTTATCAATTCAAAAATTTAGACTCAAAGGAAATTGAAGCTTTATTAACACATATTTTATTTATTTTATAACTTTTCAATTTAAATTTCAAAAAGTTCAAATAAATTACCGTATTTTAAATTAACAAAATTCTGGAATGTTACAGATAGCCACCAAATCAATCACAAAGTCATAATATGGTATCGAAGAAGCGTACCGGATCGGATGTGCGACCTCACTTAGCCCGGCCTGGCTCTTGTTTTTGTCACATCGAGCTGACTCACGGGAGTTAGGGCTACATTAATACCTCATACATAATCGTTCAACAAACCATCCTACTTCATTCTGGAATCTCCACTACATACACACATTTGTTAAAGTGGTTTTTGATATTGGCAGAGTGTACGACAATATCTGATCACGGTCTTGTTAACAACCAAACACTTATTTTACACCAGTTTTTTCTTTTAAATTTCCAAAACCATTTCATAATTGATATCAAAATATCATAGTTTCAAAACCATATCGCTTTCAAAATTATATATACTTTCGAAATCATATCACATTTAAAATCATATCCCTTTCGAAACTATATTACCAAAATAGGTCAACTCATATTCCAAAATCATCATATTTACTCAAATAATTCATTTCACAAGTAAATATCATTCAAAATCCTAACTTAGGTTATAACATCATTTAACCTTCTTTTCTTTAAAATCAAGGATTCAAATATATACACTTCCACTTTACACAGTCTGAAATTTAAAAAATAGTTTAGATAGTTATAAATAGTTAAACATAGTTTAAAATAAATTTTAAAATAGTAAAAATACTCTAAAATAGTTTAAAAATACTCTAATATAGTTTAAATGGATTTAAGATAGTATAAATGGATTTAAAATAGTTTAAATGGATTTAAAATGGATGAAATAGATGTAGAATAGATTAAATAGATTTAAAATAGATAAAATAGATTTAAAATAGATAAAATGGGTTAATTAGTTTAAAAAAGGTTAAAATAGATTAAATTGGATTAAATAGATTATAATATATTAAAATAAACTAATATACTTTAAATTGATTAAAATTGTTTAAAATAGATTAAATTAGTTTAATAGTTCGAAAATCTTAAAATCAGGATTTAAAAATAATATATTTTCAAACATTTTATATTAAAATAATGAATTTGAAATAAATATTAAATTAAACTATTTCTTTTATCTCAACATATACGGAACGTGTCCAGCTTTTAAATCAATAAACTAAATTTTGTCTTTTAGTTCAGATTCTCATTTAAACCATTAAATCAGTATCAATTTCAAATCCATGTTCGAATTATGAATTTAAACTATTTCAATTTTAACAGATTTCGAAGTTTAAATATTGAATATTTCAATAACTCAATTTCGATAAATTTCATTTATATAATTTCAATTTAAACCAATTTCTAATTCCAACATTTAAACTTGGATTTTCAAAAATAATTCAGTTTATATAAATCAATTTCCTTCAAAATATCATTTAATTAAATTCGAGATTTAAGGGTTTTAAATCGTTTAATTTAACAAATCTGGTGTCCATATATAATTTTCTACCCTATGGTCAAGTGATACGGATGTATATCATTTCAGTCCGCAATACATTTAAATATACTGGTATAAATCATTTCAAACCGCAATCCTAAATTTAACTTCAAACCCATGAAATTACTTGAGTCTATCATTTCAACTCATAACGATTTCTCCCCAATCTATATGATCTTCGGGTATATATCATTTCAGGGATTTTCTAACAATAAACTAGGGGAACTTGCTGTGTTATAACAATATATATAATATCCAAACATCCAATATCAACAATCAAACATCCATCACAATCGACATTCAATCAACCAATAAACATCAATAGATAACTGATTATTATTAAATGGTATAAACTGGCAAATTAAAATTTAATATTAAATTAAGTGGAAATGATATTCAATAAATTCAGATTTAACTGGAATGACGGTTTAAATAAATCAAACAGCAGTCAATCAAGTTCTAATCATATCATAAATTAAATTTTGCTAACATACGATAATTTAGTAGTTGTGAGTAGATTAAAACACTCACCTTTGATTTCAATTCGATTTGAAATCCAAAATAAGGCCAAAAATTCAGTAGTATCAGAATTCATCCAAATGAGTTTCACAAAGTTCGAAATTTCAATAAGATCGCAGCAGAATAAACCGCAAGTAAATCCGACCTCGTACGTAAAAGTTATCGATGTTAGAATGATTGGAATTCAAAATTAAAAAAATAATAAACAAATTAACTTACAAGTTGACACGTCACCCCCTCCCTCGGCAAACCCTAACTCCTGCTATTGTTCATCGCGTTCAAAACCTATAGGTCGAGATACAACCACCGCCACCAAGATCTACCCATCACACCGCCTACCATCACTATCGACCAGATCAGAGGATGCCACCATCACCTTCACCTCCGGCCCACCCAAGGCCCTGAGCGCCCCTCATCCGGCCCCACCAATTGACCACGCCGCCGCCCACGTTCAAGTGTATTTTTTGGCGAATCCCCACAACTTCGAGACAAACGAAGGCCGTGAAAATGAGCTACTCTTCCTTCTCTTCCCGGCGGCGCCTCCCGATCATCAATCGGGCGACGATTCACTGTTGGATCGTCAAAACCTAGAATGGACGACTGAGGTTAAATCGACGATTTCTAGACAAACGATGAAACGAATCAAAAAAATAATTGCACCAGCAAGTTACGCTCGTCGATAGCTTTGAAACAATATATTATATGATAGGGTTTGGAGGAGCTTGATTTTGAAATTGATTTGGAAATTGAATTTTGGGTTTGAATGTAAATTGGGTTTCTGCCATTAGAAGAAGGAAGAGCCGACATATTTGTACATACTATGTGAAGAAATAGAAAGACTTCTAGGGTTTAAAAGAATCTACTTATACGAACAAAGCCTGATAAGAATGAATAACACCCGAATTGATTTGAATTGACAATAATGACCCGAAAAGACAGTTCTGCCTCCGAAACAAAAGTGGGTCGTCACATATATCAAAATAGATGTTTTCGATGTTTTTTAACTCAATGGAATAGGTTTCATGTGCTAATTCCATTTTATGAAGAAGTTAGCTTGTATTTTAATTGAATTCGGTTAAATTGATTTCTATGCGTTTCTAGCCTGCACGATATAATTGACATTACTATACATTTTATTACGTTCACATTTTTACAGTTATCATCTTAACTCGTATTAACGTAATATTTAATTACATTTAATTGCAATTGATTTCCAATTTAATTAACAGATTAAATAAATAGGTAACAAATAACAATTGCCACATTTTACTTAATCACATTTATGAGTTCATTATCTACAAACAAATGTTATAACTACTTACACAACACTAATTTTATCCAATTAGAATTAATTACATATTATTACACCAATTAACACAACATTTGGTTTATTTCCTCATTTAAAATTTATAGTCAAATTAACATTGCAATTATTTCAATCAGTTGAAATTACATTAACGTAGTTATCAATTGCGTTAAATTATATTATTACAATTTATTCTAGTTATTTTTCTGATTAATAAATCTTAAATTTTTAATTTTTCACAACATTAAATTTGTAAAACTTATTTAATTAAAATTCTAAGTACCGAAAGTTACGGGTCGTTACATAAAACATTTTTTTAAATCTTCTCCAAATCCAAAAGTAGAACTAAATTGCCAAAATGGTATATAAATAACCAAGTGTTAAATCCAATAAAAATCCGATAAGAGTTTATGGTTTTGAAAATAAGTAATATAATTCAACATATAGAAAATGATTTCTAGAAACCTTTATTTATATATACTTTCAAACAATTCATTTAAAAAATCCGTACTCTCAATTATTTCTTAACTATATATATATATATATATATATATATATATATATATATATATATATATATATCCTAAGATAAAATAATCAATAATTTCAATTTTATAAAAAAAATCATATATAAATATACTTATTCCAAACCTCTATTTAAAAATCCATAGTTCATAAATCTTGTTCCAAAACTTGGACGTACGTGTGTGTATAAGTCCTCTTACTTTATAGAAACCACAAACAATTATATTCCAAACCCATGTTGATATTTAAATACTTGTTTCAATAAAACTACTTAGTTTTATATTTCCAAAACCCATATTTTAAATCCGTAACTATTTCTACTAAAAAATACTTAATATATATATATATATATATATATATATAATTTGCTTACCAAAATCATATATAAAAGAAAAGAATTTAGATTGATATGGAAATTTAATTTGAAATCAAGATTTTATAATAAATTGTCTTTTTGCAAATCTCTTTTTGTCCAACCATATGCATATTAATTAGATATACATATGTGTACAAACTTCAAAATGAATTCAAATATTCCTAAATCAAAATCTAGAAATAGCATTAGAAATCATCAAAAAATGGAAATAAAACAAGCTCATAACATCGAGAAAGAAGAAAACAGAGGATGTCGTGGAGGTCCCATGACACGACCTAGAATGTAGGCCTTGGCCGGTGCACTAGTCCAGGTGGACCGGTGGCGCTGCTTGGAATGCATTCCAGGCAGTGCACGCGGCTCCCCGATGGTCGGTCATTGGTGATTCTCTGACAATGGATGGTTTTGGCTTCAAGGGTGCTGAATTTACAATCATGCAAGTATATATACAACTACAAATGATTCAAGTGATCATAGGACAAGGGTTTTGGTAAACAGAGAATATAATATCAAAAGATGCAAACAACACAAGAAATTTAGATAGATTCAACATCAGTTCATCCATACAAACACATGCATCCAATATGGATTTAGAAATGGATTGTATGAGTGTTAATTCACCTTGTTCTTCTAATTCACCAGCTAATTACAACCATGATACTCAAGCCTTCATTAATTCATCATGGGTTAGAATCCATGCTTTAAACAAAACGCAACAGGGATCATTACACACTCAAAACAGAAATAGATGGATTTAGATGATAGATTAGAGATGAAATATCGTACCTTTATTTTTATTAGCCTCTAAAATGGTTTGATTTACAACATAATTCAATAAGACTGGGGAAAATGATTTCCAGGTTTTCAAAAGGAAGTTGTTTTCTGTTTTGCACTTAGAAATGAATGTCCTGAAGTTTCACTAAGGAGAACTTCTCTATAACAAAATGGGCATGGGTAATTCAACAAACCGAATAAGAATAATGTTACAATTTTATTTTATTTTCTCTTTATAAAATACTAATTTACACTATAAATAATGCTGTATTTAATACACAATGATTTCTCAAAATTTACCAAAACCCATCACAAGATAAAAATCTTCATTTTTATTGATATTGAGATGTTTTATAAAGTTAAATATAACCTTTGAAAATAAAAGCTATTCTCATTATTTTTAATAAAATAACTACTAATTTTAATAATCTCGTTTTTAATCAATAACTCTAAGTATTGACATTTTATTAAATTTACAATACTTGCTGACATAATTTGAGACAAAACTAATTTATCACAGATCTCCACTTGTAATAAATAAGTGAATAAAACATTATAGTTCATATTTTAAATTGCAAATTATTTCCATATATTTAATTATTACATTTTCCAAAATTATTCTTATATTATCAAATATAAGAATTAAGTTTCACAAAAGGATATTCGTTGAATTTCAAACTTATTTAATCCCAAATCTATTATAACTTGGAAATTACAACTAATAAAATTCCTAATTTTATCTTAAGATTAGTTAAAATAAACCAAATCATATTTTTAAGTTTAGTTCCAGGTAATCTCGACCAGGATTATTACATCTCTATGATACATAATGACGTATCGATAAGGAGTAACCAAACTTTGTTGGACAAAGCACCATTAGTTATGAGTGAAGTTGAGTTAACTTCTTTCAATATGGTCGTGTACTTAAGATAGTACACAAGGTTAAAATTAATATCATCCAAAGAATAGTTTTAAAAACCATATGAGATATAAGTTTATAAGAAACCCATATATATGTTAAACCAAGGAGTTAACAGGTTGTGCGAGTCGAAAGACTATACATAATAATTGTAAGTAAGGATCTTGTACGAATTATCCTAAGAGAATTTTAGGATCGATAATCTTTAGATGACTAATTCATGTCGTCAGCATAAGTATTATAAACTAAAATCAAATCGGTTTTATATATATGGCAATTTGTAAAGTGTATATGAATACCTATTCCATTGCATTAAGAAATAGCCGTAATTTTAAGAAATACCAACTTCATAGTGAAAGAATTTCTTTGAGAAATTATTGAAATTGGAATGTATTTGGATATGATCCAATGATGAAGTTGATTACGTGGGATAACATGAAATTAACCTAAACTATTCTAACACATCATAGTAGAGTGTCTAACAAGTATTCTCACATGTTGAAGAGAAACTATGAGTTTCTTATCAATGTCACTAATAAATATTCCTTAGTTGTTTAATTAAACCATTAATAATATTGACTCTATGATATGTTACGATGCACAAATCCAAAATCGATTCCAATATAACTATAAAAATATGAATTTTATAGTTGTAACCAAAAGGATATAATCTATTTGGTCGCAAATGTGTCTTTAAAAGAAGGACAGATGCAGTTGTTATATAACGAGCCATATTGATAAGAATATTCCCGTGAATGTCAATTGTTGAAATTAACGTAACAGGTTCACAATTCGATGTGCTCAAGTTGGTTTCGATTAACTCACAAAACTATTCCTTAGCATGACTTTGTGTTTGGTACATATGTGCTACAATGGAAAATTCTAAATAACAATGTAGAATAGACAGTTTGCATGGAACAACCAAAGTGTCTCGAAGTCAGTGGAAGTGATATTTGGGTTTGTAAGTTTTTGGACATGATCTAAGAACATATATGAAAGTGTTGTTCAATAGGCATCAAAATTGAATAAGTGTTTTGATAGAAATATCAATTAGTTTGATTGTCATTCAAAATGTAGAGGAAGCAAGTGCTCTTAAGAAAGAACGTTAAAAAGTTACATAGATATTTCTAAATCATAAATAAACAACACACTCTAATTTTTGACAATATACTTATGTTAAAATCAATTTTAGTTGTATTAATACTCAATGTTGGATTGTAAATGATGCCTTTAGTAGTAAGTATAAAAGATATTGAATATGTCCAAAAATGTAATGCAAGGACACCTTATTAAAATGTTTAATACGAAACATGTAAGATGGATTCCTTATGAATTAGTACTAGAAATTATCATACATGTTATGTTGTCAATAATATCGTGATTTGTTCATGTATTTGATACATGAAACAAACACCAAATCCAAAGTAGATATCAACGAATGGTTATTTGTTATATTCTCGTGTATTTTTGAAACACTAGAGAATTGTTTATAGATACAACGAACTCCTTATGAAGGAGTGTTCGAACACAAACTTCATAAATGATATTGAGTATAATATCTCAATCATAATTTCAAGTTAAGAATCTTTAAGTTAGAAATGTTCCAAATGAAATACCATGGCTAATTCAATGAAAAAGGCTAATCACATTGACTTGAATAGCACCGCAATAAATACAATGTATGTAAATATAAATACACAAATTTATAACCGAGGAGATGGTAATTCCAAATGTTGAGAATCCCATGACTTGTTATATGATAATAATGTCACGATATTGTTCATAACACAACTTAGAGCTCATTGGAATCCAAGAGACATGCTCTGAATTGTTCCACATGATAAAAGTAGTTTATCAACATCGGAGAGAGTTGATTGATAGCGCATATAAGTGAAACATAATAGGACACCCATTCACTGAGGGATCTAACCTAATTGATTTTGAGAAAACCGATTGGAGAAGTTAGAATAAGATTTCATAATTGACCACAAGTGCAAGTGGGAGATTAATAGAGTTAGGGGTATACCCTAGAGGCAATTATGTAATTCGTTACATATATTTAATTTATTGACCAATCTTGTTCGAAATAAAGGCGTTTTCTTTCTAGTATAAACATGATATAATATGTTATAATAATTAATTATTTAATTAAAAGTATATTTAATAGAAAATCCACAAATGGTATGTTTTGTGATAGTAGTTACAAAGTGTTATAATCGTGGGTAATTTATCACAATGAAAATAAATATACCAGTTCCTAGTCAAGATGCATCGAGACTATATATCAATGTATTCGTTGAGACTAGAGTATGTAATGCTCTCCAAATGTTAGGAAATGTATTACTTATAACTGATGGAGACACCTAGGGTTACATACTCATAGTTATTACATAACCATGAAATGACTCACTTGATAGTTTTCTGTTGGTTAATATAACTAAGGTCAAACAGAAAATATCGATGTGATTGATTTATACAGTTCACACGACTTGAGAATACTGTGGATCTTCAATATGAAAGCTCCGCTTTAACTATAGTGAAATCATGACACGACGTCCATCGAGTGACTATAGTTGGGTCGAGTGGAAGTATTGAAAGTGAAGTACTATCAAGAGAGGATTCGTCTCCTCGATTATATGGGGTTAGTATCAAGGTCAACTAAATTCAACTCATAATCAAAGTCTCTGGCCAGAGCAGTTCATTTAATAATAACTGTTATTATTGAACCAAGTACTTTGCGTTTGTACTATAGAGTTGAGTACGGATGATATTGGAATTTTGACCACTATCAAATTCCTTAAGTCCAAAGCGATACAGATTTGATGAAGAGAATAGGTGTAAACGAATATCATAACCAGGTAACGCTTAATGATATAAATTTAGATTTTACTGAAACTACATGTGCAATAAATTTAGCGAAAATGTTACAACACCTACTAAGTAACGTGTGAACATTGGCATTCGAATAGTTTGATGTTAATCGTTAGCTGAATTTACACTTGAAGAATCACACAACTGGAATGATGAATTCTCTTTAGACCAAATGATTTAATTAGTTTGTAGTTAATATAAATTAATTAATATTTATGAAATATTAATTATAAAATTTAGAATATGATTTAAGGAATAAATATTATTGTACATATTTATAATAGTTATAAATATATCGCTCGATATGCGATATCGACAAGCAATTAAATTAGATTTAATTAATAATGTTTATTTTAGCTTAAATGGGCTGTTACCCCATGACGTTAATATGTTATTTCAGCAGCAATAGGGCTTGTAGGAGGCGGCTAAAAAGGCCAGAGGGGTTTGGAGATGGATGGTTGATATTTGATGAGACACGGTATGAGATGTGATCAATATTTCTCTATATTTCTTCCACTATAAAAGGATCCCTAACACTACCGCAAAAAGGACCTTTTGGCTACCATTTCCTTATCATTGCTTGCCAACCTCATGAATAAGGAGCTCCAACAAATTCATCTCAAACCAATTCAAAGGGCTATAGCTATTGGATAGCTAAAGGTCTATGGTTCATGGATTAACAATCTGCTGAATCGAGAAGATTTCAAAGGAGGAAGACTTCATTATTGCAAAGAATTCTCTAAGGTATTAGTATGAGCTATATATTTACTATACCATATGATTTATAATTTCTAGATAACATTATATTATATATATATCGTTATTATATTGCTAGTCAGGTGAGATTCTTATATATATCATCAATGTTGTCACTTATTAGATAGGTTATATGTATGTTTTAATTTATATAGAAAAAACATTATATATACAGATCCAAAGTGCATAGCCAAACAAATTTATTTTAATTGTTAACAACTGAACCTATATCTTATAAATGCATACCTATATAGATTATATTTTTGGGCAGCTGCAAATTAATTTTTAATATTTATTTTTTATAATTTAATATTATTTAAATCGATATACTAATTAAATAGATCGTATAAAATTAAATATATTTTAAAAATTAAATTTAAAATTTTGCTATCATCGTATAAATTCTCGACCAAAAAATCAGAATTTAAAAATCATATTTTATATTTTTGAAAAATCAATTTAATAAACTACCAAAATTAATTAATTAATTAAAAATATTATTTAAACTTGGAATATTCTGGAGAACTTTTTGTAACTTTAAATATCATGTTTGATCTCCTAAAAATTTAAAATTTGAATAATATAACACGAAAGTATTTTTATTATTATTTTATTATATTTTGAATAACTAATATATATACTAATGCAATAATATATAAATAATTTTTTTTGTGCTACGCATTTGATCTGGAAAGTTTTAAAAATAGTTGTTTTTGATCACATAACTAATATACATATATACATACACACACATACATATTTAGATATTATAAATATACTTATATATTTTTCTATATCAAATATAATCTTAACAATCTTGTTACTGTAATTCATATATATGTGTGTGTGTGTAAAATGATTTAAATTTTTTTTATACATACATACATATATAACTAAAATTTTGTATTAAGTCATACATATAAATCGTTAATATTTTTACATATAAGTCATACGTACATGCATACAAATATATACGTAGTTTTTAATATTTATATAAATGACAAGTTTATATACATACATATATTTGGATAACACGCAATACATATATGATGAACTAGCATGCCCATTGCGATGTAAATCCCAACATTTATACACGGGCATGTTATACCTTGCATATATTATTGTGTTACTCATGCACACACATACATAAATGTATATGATAAGTATATGTGTATTGTTGTATTTAATTGAATACAATTAAATAAAACTCTATCTATAATTTATAAATTCAAATGAATTGAGAGATTTTATTTAAATTAAATTTAGAAATGTCATAGATCTAATAGGGTAAAAAAATTGAAATTCACTCATAACTTCTGCTTTGGGCTGGTCCAATTCCCATTGCTTCGGCATCTTTTATCGTTTTTCCAGTTTATGTTCCCATCACTTCCTTTTTTCTCCACTTCGACAAGTGCATCCTCTGCCTTTGTTGCACGAGTCTTCATCTCCTTATATTTTTTATTAAGCTTATCACGTTGTTTCTTGTAGTTCTCTTCCCTTAAGCGCCTAGTCTCGATGTCGAGTGTGGCCACATTCAAGCCTCCCTTAAGTTTTTGAACCTTAGTTAGTGCACTTATCAATGTAGGCTTAGAAGTCTAAATCCAATAATGCAGTCCATGGCTAAGGTCCACCCTGTAGAAAGTAACAAACAAAAATAATAATAACCAAGCAAATAGAAACCCATGATAAATTTATAAAAATAAGGAAAAAGTATTACATGAAATAAACTTCTTAGAGACTCTAGAAAACCTCTATAGCTAGAGGCTATGTGGCTATAGTGGATGCGAGGGAGTAGTGCTAAGGGTTGAATGTCATCAATCATGAGGCATCCCATCTGCTTAGCCAAAGTAGAAACAACCCTACCCTATAAAAGAGGTACAAAGCATTGAGAAGCTTAAAGCATGGTTGCTTATATTTTTTGCAAGCCACTAGAAGGCCCAATTAAAGGCAATCTTACCCAATCAAAGCTAGCCCAGCCCAGCCATGGCTAGCTCTGTTAAAGGCTGTCTGAGCCTATGGTCTCAAACCAGTCTTTCAACCCAGCAAGGCACCGTGGTAAAGCCCGACATCTTTTAGTAGCCTTCACATAGCAAGACCAGGACCAATCCTACCCGATTTCTCTATATTGGACTTCCAACAAAAGTTAAAGACCATAGTGGTTTGTTCGGCTCTACATCAGCTGTCGTCAGGCCTCTATCTAAGCCTGTGTCGACAAGCGGTACACCAGCTTCCATACAGCCAGGTCTAGTTGTCATTTAGCGTTCCTCCCAAAGGCCCCGTGCTCGGTCAATTATCGGCCTTCCTCACATGGTCCTTAGCTAAATTCTAAACCTCTTCTATGTTTTCGACATTCCATCGGCCAACTAGGCCATGTGGCACTCAAGTGAAAAACAAAGCTGTCAACCAATCCAATTAGAGCATCGCCACTGTGGTGGCTAATCTGATGGGGTTTACCCATTTAATGCAAGCCCACACTTACACGGAGAGGTGATGATTTCTTTCATTCACCGCCTACCTTCTGCCATCTTTACAACTATCAACCATCGACCTTCACAACCAGATCAACGGTCGATCCTGATTCCCATCTTTTCTTATAGTACAATCTCAGTTATACACTACTCATTTCAGCTGTTATAAATACCCCATGCAGTGATACTACAAAGGGGTGGGATTCTAGTTGATGTAGTTAAATTCTACTTGAACTTCATGTCTCTTAATATCACAAGCCCTTAAGTTTACACAGCCTTATTAGTCTTAAGTGCTTCCGGTATTCTAGTTATTCTCTTGTAATTACTCATAATTGTAAGAGAAATACATAGTAAGAGAACTTCACAGTGGGTATAGGTAGCTTTTTTGAACCACCCTATATCTTGTGTTATTTACCTTTCAGTTGCATATTTAACTCCTCATTTTCCATTTTAAGCCTAGTGATTAACAGACAACCTATGCTCTTGATAACATGTTTGTCACATTCCAAGGTTGGCTAGAACACTTGTCAACATTTTGGCACTAGAAGGAGGGCCTTCCGTTAATAGCTCTCCAATTTTCCATAGTTCTCTACTCCAAAAAGGCATCGTCTGACTCGTTATCATGGAAAACCTTCCATCGTTTGAACTAACAACTCCAGTGAGCATGAAACCAACGACTAGATTCTCGCCAGTGCTGTATAGACCTACCCAACCTCTGACGAAGAAAGATGGTGTGTTGTGATGCTACAACTGTCAGGCATAGGTCAGTTGGCCCGTGAGGTCAGTGGCTTGGTGGCATGGTTAGACACTCAAGCTACCATCAATTTCATCCCACCAGCTGCTTCAACAATCGATCTGATCAAACTACCTACTCGCAGATAGGATCCTCTCAACATATACGATCTCCTAAACATGACCTAGGCTAATGAGAATGTGGTACAAGAAACTCTGCTGATAAACATCCTCGTCAATCTCAAGAGGTACGATGCATTCTTGCCAAGTCGAATAAATCTCCCCTCGACTATAGCTTCGTCAGTTAGGCCAAACTATTGTCGTTTCCCCTAGCATAACGACCATCAACTCCTGCTTAACAGTGAACTTCTACATTCGACCATCTCAGTGGCAGCCCCATAACAATCAGCTGACCGAACATGGCCTCTTCTGTGCACTCCCAATTTCACAAGGATGTGTCCAAAGGCAGGCAAATAAGAGAGTGGGCCATGCATTCCAGATCCCCTCGGTGCATAAGAGGAGATCTCCACTCATTCTTAACATTCTCCATTTGTTGTCGATCTCCTACTCCCCCTAGCGTAGACTTAACCCTCAGCCTATTGTTGACCAGAACATCCCACCATAGGATGGCTCTGGCCTCAAGGAGAAAACGCATGGCCTCTTCCAATAGCTCAATAGAATGCAAGCCTATAGCACTAGGGCGAGGCGATCAAAGATAATGAGAATGCAGAACCATTAGCGACATGCCTTGCCACCAATTGACAAACATGATATGAGTACCAACCCACCCAACCACATCATTACATTTAACTACATCACCCATGTGGGACAATTATGTATCCCTGCCAAGTGTCTGTTGTTCCCTTCCACCCTTGTAGGACCGACCTCGTGCTTCTTCTTGCACTTGCGATCAGGAAGCATCCATTCCTGGGACCAATTATGCACGGACTTCAAAACTCGTTTCCTCGCATCATGCACACATATAATGCTAGACAGCGAGTTGGGTGACATCTTACGGCTTCCCACTGAGAGCACGCAGTCTTTTGTCAGCCATTTCAACAATGATTCCACCTAGGCTAAGGGTGTGGACGTCAACAGTAACTATAAGTATTGCGAGTTCCATCGAATCAATGGAAAATCCACAATAGACTGTCGTATGCTTAAGGATGAGATCGAAAAGCTCATTTGAAAAGGAGTACTTTTGGAATTTGTTCGTCAACAGGTAAAACAAAAGGCGAACCATGAAGAACGAACGAATCAGTACCCATATCCCAACATACTACTGGAGAAGCAATCAACAAGGTGTCAACCATATGCAAGGAATAGCATGTTGCATGAAGCAGTTGTGGGCCTGGTCCTAATATTAGAGAGAGGTAGGTAATGTAGGGCATAATTATTCATTAGAGTCCCAGGCGTCCAAAGTGCTCTGGCTAGGATCAGATCGATCGATCAACTTCACTGCCAAATACAAGATAGCAGCTCCTACCTCCACCACGACCCCATGGTTATCTCTTTTGTCATGGATAACTCAAATGTGCATCAAGCCATCATGGATGAGGGCATCCCAGTCAACGTCATATTCAAGAATGTGTTTGAAGCCCTTAGGCTTCCTGCCCCCTACCTCACACTAGGCGCCTTGCCCATTTAAGCCTTTGTGGGTGTTGGCACTATTTTGATGAGCTCAACCTTGCTCGTAACAACTTTCGGTCAAGAACCCCTTGCTACAAAGATCTAGGCAAACTCTGTAGTAGTTAATTTCCCATTTGCTTATAACATGTTAATAGGACGATCACTTGTGGAGCAGGATGCCATCATTTCCTACGACTGAGTCATCGTGAAGTTCCCGTCTAAGATAGGGTCGGTGCGATCGAGGGAAACCAGTAGAAGGCAAGGAAATGTTACGGAACTTCCCTTAGGCAAGCAAAAAACGAATTCTCATGTTAAAATAAGAGCATTCGATACTAGCAGTGGGTTTCATAACAAATCTAGTGGGTCGACCAATGCCTCGATTTTTTCCAGATCCACCCTCAAACCTAAAGAGGTGACAACAGCACCTCCCCTCTCATAGTCAGCTAGCTTATCCAAGAACCAGGGGCATCATTACCTCGAACCTAGTCCTTCTCTATAGATAAGTTTCAATTGTGATGTCAAAAGTTGTGTGTATGTGTCAATATATTTGTTTCTATTCTAAAAATAGTTGAGGTTGGGCTACGTACAGCCCGCCTCACTATCACATATCCCATACTAGAGTGAGCAAGGCAATGTGCTTAGATCCAGCTTAGGATTAAAGGTTGCTTCATACCCGGCGAAGAGTTATACAGGAGAACCCCATAGCTCATGTGCTTAGGTTAGAGCCTAGACTCCTCTTCCACTCAACGTTTGATCAGTTGAAGCTCGAGAGAACTCGTGAGTAAACTTTTGTTTCAATTCATGTCGGTGAAAAACAACGCTCTATATCCGACCATCACTTGGCCACCTCAACGGTTCTCATATTGGGATCAACGGTCGCTTTATACCTAGAAATGTGTTGCCTAGAAGAACCCCATAGCTCGTGAGGTTGGATTCATGCCTGGGGTCTTTGCCACTCAATGTTCTACCGCTTGAAGCTCGAGAGGGCTCGCAAGCTAAATTGTATTTCAACTCATTGGTTCAAACCATCACTCAACTTCTAGCCATCACTTGGTTAAACTAACGGTTGTATCCAACCAGTTGTATTATCACACTAATAATGGGCATAATCCTAAAAGAATAAACATTTCTTTTGCAGCATAAATATAGCGAATCTTGACATATTTAGATATTTCGCCTAACAAGTCGCATAGATTATCAATCCACTAACAAATTTATCAAATCAGAGATGCGAAGGTAGATCTTTTTAATTTATCACAAAGAGGCATGGGGTGACAATGCCCGCCCCCATTACGTGTATTGTAATATTCTCATGACTAGTTGGTTAAAAAGAAGAAAAAAGACAAAAGAAGAGGCATATCACCAGCTCTTCCTAGGCAGGTCAGCCTGCACTGTTATCACCACCAAGAAAGCCTTTGGCTTTTTCATAGAAGCGTGTTAAACGATCAAGAACTTGTTGAAGAAAATCGAACAAGCTCATCTTTGAAGTGCTTCAAATACTTCGATCGATCAAAAATTTGTTTAAGAGGGGAGATTATGCTACCAAAACTAACATCCTCCTTTTTAAAGGATCGCAAAAAGCTTCTAGAAAAACTCGTCAAGAAGCAGACCATGGTTTCGGTCATGGTAGAAGTAGCAGAAGTGTCCAGACTGTCTTTGAACTAGAAGTATCATAGCCTCAACCAAGGAAGTTCCCTGGCTTATCCTAAATCATTAGCCCAAAATCGGATTCCACCCACTACCAGGATCATGGCATCGGGTAATGGTCCAAGCTGTTACTCACTATGCACAGGATCAAAGATGGCCAACAATAATAAAAATGTAAATGCAGTAGAAATAATATAATAGATCACGCGGTCGATTTTATGCTAGTTTGGAGCACCTCTCCTACATCCAGTTCCTAAGCACCTCTTAGGACTTTCACAATCAACACCCTCACTTTACATAAAGGAACGGGTTTATAGACTCTGCCTGGACAACCGAATAGGACTTTAATACTAATTACCTGAGGGCTCTACAACAGGGCTTCAGTCTATCCTTTTACATACTAATTGTCTCTTTTTAGTACTCCTATAAATAGACCAAATAATATTGGGTCTAGGTGTAGTGGCTAAAGAGTTTAATTGACTATAATATGAGATGTAGAGATGAAGCACATTAGTCGATATTATTTAAATCACAAGAATCTTTTGAAGCATAGACTATTGCTTCTGGGTTTGAGAGTTTTTGGCATGGAATTCAAAGCATAAAGTTCTAAATTCTTGTATGCTCAATTCGGGAATGATTAAAGGTATTTATGGGTGTTATAGGGATGCTAAGATAGGGTCACAATCTTTGAGAAGTGTCCATCAATGAAGAGAAGCAACCGTAGGCATGAAGAGATGCAATGGAGCCTTTTCAGGAACTAGTGTTTTCTGTATATTTCGATCGACCAAAAATGGGTTCAATCGACTGATTCTTTCTAAAAGGAAATTCAGAGAGCATAGCCAAAATCAGTAGACTAAATAGGTTTTTAATCAACTGGTTCAGTCGATTGGGTTGGCATTCAGTCGACTAACTCTTCTCATTTTCTTCTTCTTCACATTTGACTTCTTTGGTCATTAATCAAGCGTATCTTGCATTCTAGTATAATTGTTAAGACCGTTATAGGTTTTATAAAGCTCATGTACTTCTATAGTACTGCTCTGAAGAAAAGTATCCTTCGATATGTGCTTTTATTCTTGTTTGTTCATGGACTGCTTACTAAATTTGTAATGTACCTGATAAAGATTGTTAGTAGCATTGTTGTTTGGTTATTATCGTCGAAAAACCATTGATATGGTTCTTTCATTCTCCCCTTTTTTGATGATGACAACCACACAACTTTACAATATAAAATAATAGCTCCCCTTAAATATTTGCAATATATAATAAGCATTTCCTTTAATTTTATATGATGCCAATATAAAATATGTAAAGCACATATTCTTCTCCCCCTTTGTCATGAACGAAAGGAGATAAGTGCAAAGGCATATTATATGTTATAAACTCCCCCTAAATATAATATTTTTTCTTAATAAATAGTTTTATGTACTTTGTAATTTTTCTCCCCATTTAGAAAAGAGATAGGAAGTATCATAGATAAGTCAATAAAAATAATTTAACATCAATGCAAAGTGATGAGTATCTAATAGATATGTCAAGTGCAAGTAAGATGATACTCATTTTTTCAAAAATATAGAGTTCATGATTTAGGAAACCATATGTAGTTGGATGTGGTTGCTCCCTTAAAATTATAGTTTTCATTACTAACGCGGTGTCATAATAATTGTTAATGTATAATTATCTATCATGATTGGTTAGTTAGTGGAACCATATATCAACATTAATTATCACTGATTTAGTATCCAAACGATGTTTTCTATTTCTAAGCATAATACTATCATGACATGAAGTGGTTTTAGAACTATCTCTTCTTTTAGTACTAGCATCAAAACATGTATGCATGAATGCATATTTAGTACTATTTCTACAATTACCTTTATTATAGCCTAAACCAGTTCTAATATTGCGAGCTCTGGTATTTGTAATTAAGGAAGATAAATTATCTTTTCTTCCATTGAAATTGATGATTTTCTCATTTAATTTATCAAAAGTAGTTTTAGAATCACAATTTTTTTGTAAAATAATAATGTTATCTTTTAAAAGTTTACATTATTTAATTAGTTGTAGATTTCTATCATTTAAAGCACTATTCTCTTTTTCAAGAGGAAATTTTTTAGAATTATAATCATTTATAGAATTTTCCAAAAACAAAATTTTATTTTGCATAACTTCGATTTCCTCAAAAGATCAATATTAATATCATTTAAATGCTCACTATCATTTAATAGGAAATATTTTTGTAAAATAAGTTCTTCTAATAAAACTTTAGTTTGGTTTACTAAAAATTATTTTCTTCCTTTAAAATATTAATTTTACGCTCACAATCATCTAATTTGGCTAATGCGATAAAATTGACCTTTGAAATGCTTTAAAATCTTTTAGTAATTTCTCATGTGTTTTTAAAAGATCACTATATAAAGAATCTAAGCATACCATTTTAATCTGAGATTAGCCATGCAGCACATATACCTTGATTTTATTAACTACTGCTTGCTTTTGAAATTTTGGCTATCCTCGACTATCTTTGAGATTTTACTGGATCTACTTTTCTGGCCGTTTCTCTAATATGGTATTGAATCTATAGAATCTCAGTCTCTGATACCACTTATTAGTCACTATGCGTAGAAGATGGCCAACAATACTAAGCAATGAAAATGCAGCATACACTCAATTTTATACTGGTTTGGAGTACCTCTCCTACAGCCAGTCCCTAAGCATCTCTTAGGAATTTACCTATCAACATCCTCACTTTAACTAGAGGAACAGGTTTATAGACTCTGCCTGGACAATCGAACATGACTTTAACACTGACTGCCTGAGGACTCCACAACAGGACTTCAATCTTTCCTTTTACATATAGATTGTCTCTTTTCAGTACAAGACTACTTTAACCAAACCAAATGATATTGAATGGGGATGCAAAGGCTAAGGATTTTATTCAATTAAAATATGAGATATCGAGATGAAGCACATTAGTCGATATTATCTGAATCAGATGAATCATTTGCAGTTCAGACTATTGCTTTAGGGTTTGAGAGTTTTAGGCACGGAATTCAAAGCATAGAGTTGAATATTCTTGTAGTTCGATTTAGGATGGATTAGCGGTATTTATAGGTGTTGTAGGGATGCTAAGGTAGGTTCAAAATCTTTTAAAAGCATCCATCAACTAAGAGAATAAATCATATGCCCGAAGAGATGCGAAGGAACCTTTTCATGAACTAACGGTTTTCTGTATATTATAGATGACCGAAAATGTGTTTAGTCATTTAATTCATTATATTAATCGATTTAGAGAGCATAACCAAAATTAGCAGGCTAAATAGATTTTTAGTCAACTGGTGATCGACTGGGATAGGCATTTGGTCGACTAACTCTTTGCGTTTTTCTTCTTCTTCTTCATGTTTGAGTTCTTCGGTCTTTAATAAAGTGTATCTTGCATTCTAATGTAATAAAATTGACCTTTTGCAATGCTTTAAAATCTTTTAGTAAGTTCTCATATGGTAGTAAAAGATCACTATATAAAGAATACAAGCGTACCAATTTTGATAGGAGATTAGCTATGCAGCATATGTACCTTAATTTCATTTATTGTTTCTTGCTTTCAAAATTTTAATTTTTCTCAACTGTGTTTGAGCGCCGAGTGGATCTACCTTTTTGGTCATTTTTCTAAGATAGTGTTATGATTTTTAAAATCTCAGGCTTCGATACCACTTGTTTGCCACTATACACAGGATCGAAGATGGCCAATAATAATAAACAATGTAAATGCAGCGGAAATAATATAGTATATCACATGGTCGATTTTATACTGATTCAGAGCACATCTCCTACATCCAGTCCCCAAGAACCTTTTAGGAATTTCACTAATAATATCCTCACTTTACCTGGAGGAATGAATTTTCAAACTCCACCTGGATAACCAAACAGGACTTCAACAATGGCTGCCTGAGGACTCCGTAATATGAATTCAATTTTTCCTTTTACATACAAATTTTCTCTTTTAGGTATAAATGATCCTACGTCCAAATTAAAAGATATTAAGCGTAGATGTAGAGGATAAGGAGTTCATTCGAGTAGAATATGGGATATGGAGATAAAGCACACCAGTCGATATTGTCTGAATAACATGAATCTTTTGAAGTTCAGACTATTGCTTTTGGGTTTGAGAGTTTTAGGCATGGAATTCAAAGCATAGAGTTATGTATTCTTATATGTTCAATTCAAGAATGATTAGGGGTATTTATAGGTGTTATAAGGATGCTAAGATAGGGCCCTAATCTTTCTGAAGTATCCATTAATGAAGAGAAGCAATCATAGGCGCGAAGAGATGCGGAGGAACCTTTTCAGGAACTGGCATTTTTTTTGTATTTCAATCAATAGGAAATGGGTTCGGTCAACTATTTTTTTGTAAAAGCAATTCATAGAGCATGGAAAAAATCAGTAGACTAGGTCATTAGTCAACTAGTTCAGTTTACTAGGGTAGGCATTCAGTCGATTGATACATCTCAAATTTTTTGGTTCTTCACATTTGAGTTCTTCGGTCTCTAATCGAGTGCATCTTGCATTCCAATAGAATTGTTAAGACCATTGTAGGTTTTCTAAAGCTCATGTATTCCCATAGTATTGCTCTGAAGAAAATATCCTCTAATATGTGCTTTTATTCTTGTCTCTTCAATGATTTCTTACTAAATCTATAATGTAACTGATGAAGATTATTAGTAGCATTAGTTTTTGGTTGTTATATCAAAACACTATAGATATGGTTCTTTCACAAGCCAAGCGGCAAGGCATAATCCACTCTAAGAAGAAGTTTCCAATTGATGGTCGGAAGTGCAATCAACGAGAGGCGGTTTAGAAGCCATAGAGCTTTCTCCTCCCTTAACTTTCCAACTAAGTTTGATAAAAAAGCATAGTAGCAAAGAATATGGAAAGGAAGTAGGTGATGAAGCTTGTATTCTTCAATCGATGAAGAATTGTGACTGACTCATAAGCTCTAAAAAAAATTCACGAAGAGTAATTTTGTGGGTTCAGGGAAGAATAAAAAGAGGTATTTGTATACCTATGCCTTCGATCTATGCGTTGAACTCAAAAGGCAAAGACGATCCTAGCCATCCAATAGAGATCGGTATTAAGCCAAGTCAAAGAACATGGAGAGGCGTGACACATCCCTGCCACATCTAGAAAATTGAATTATCACAACAAATTGCATGAAGCCAATTGGAAAGTGCATTAGATGCGTTATAGAGCCGTTAATTGAAAAGATTTGTTTGATATTTATTCAAGCCCGCACCCATCAATGGGTATCGACTTTGGCGGCAAGATGTTGCTCATATTTTTCACAAGCAACTAGAGGGCCCAATTAAATGCAATCTGGCCTAATCAATGCCAGTCCAGCTAATCCCTAGCCAGCCCAATCAAAGGTCGCCCTAAGCACATGGTTTCAAACCAGCCCTTTAACCAAGCAAGGCGTTATGGTAAGCTCGAGCTCTTTAAGCAGTCTTCACATACATTAGACCACGAATGAGCCCTAATCAGTTCCGTCCGTCTTCTTTACATTAGAATTCCAATAGTAGCTAAAGACAACAATGGTTTACCTAGCTCTACATCAGTTGGCGGCCAGCCCCTATCTACGCCCGTCTTAGTAAGCAACACATCAGGAAAGAATAGTCCACCTCGTCAATGCTTTCATACATCCAAGTCCAGCCGGCATCCAGATTCTCTCCTAGAGGCCCCATGCCTATTCCATTGCTCTCCTTCCATACATGTTCGTTGGCTAAATTCTGAACTTCTTCCATATTTCCGATCTGGTCGACCAACTTAGTTATGTGGGTACTTAAGTGAAAAACAAAGATGTCGATCCATCTAATCAGAGCATCGCCACTAGGATGGCCGATTTGATGGGGCTTTCCATTAGCATTAAATGTGTATTTAATGCAAGCACATGCCTTGTAGAGAGGGGTGACGAGTGCTTTCTCATCCACTGCCAATCTTCTGACCAGCTTTACGCCATCGACCATCCACGTCCATAGCTAGTTCAATGGTCTAGCCGAATTTTTGCCATTTCACATAACATAACCATAGCCTTACATTACTTATTCTAGCTATTATAAATACCATATTCAATAATACTACAAAGAAGTTAAATTTTAGTTAAACTGGTTGGATTCTAGTTGAACTTCATGTCTCTTGATATAACAAGCCCTTAAGGCTCACGGTTTTATTAATCTTAAATACTTCCGTTTTTCTAATTATTCTCTTGTAGTTCCTCGTAATTGTAAGAGAAATACATAGTAAAAGAACTTCACAGTTGATGTAAGAAACTTTGCTGAACCACTCTATATATTGTGTTACTTACCTTTCAATTGCATATTTAAATCCTTATTTTACATTTTAAGCCTAGTGATTATCAAATAACCTTTGCTATTCATAACACATTAGTCGCATTCCGAGGTTGGCTAGGAAACTAGTCGACTAGCATGTTGAGGAGAGGCACTACTAGGTAGGAGTGCTAGTAGAAGATACATGAGAAGGAGGAGGAGGAGGAAAAGAATGGCCACCTATGGGCAGCCCACTCCCATCCTCATTCGTAGGGGCATCACTTTTCCTTTTCCTACGTAGCCTTTTTATCATAAATATATCAAGTATTTGAGACATTGTACTTGTATAATTAAATTAACAATATATCTTAAGATACATATAATAGAGAAAGAGCAAATAACTAAAATAAGACCGACCATCACTCGAACATATATGAAAATATGTATGTTTCACGACAAATTTATAGTAATATGCTCATATATAAAATAAATAATAATAATAATAATATGCATATCGTGTGGCATAGGAGTTAAAAACATAAACGAACACTAAATGAAAAAAGCGATAATTTTGACTTAAGAAACCATGCTTGCACGGCAAAGCTTCTGTAAATATGTTAGAACCCATGCGAGTGTCTTTATCAAGTCCAAGCATAGTGGTTTTGCATAACAAAAATAAACCTTGATCTAAGCTAGAGAAGTCTCGTAACAACCCACAATTTTAACGACTAGATATTTAAATTATTTATTTAAATATTTAATCGTTAATTAATGGAACACCTTATACTCGAATTTTGGAGGTGAATGTATTGAACTCGAGGCACCCACCGTTGAGATCACTATTTCGTCATGAGAAGAATGAGTATAAAGTTGACTATGTTTGAAGTCAACAAATTTTTGGAGTGAATAGTGATTTCCTGAAAATGGATGGGGCTAAGGCCCATAAGCAAGCTTATAAGTTAGCTTATTTTTCATTCATCTATCATTCCACATAACTTATTTTCTTTCTCTTTTAGTCCTTTAATAGAGTTAGGGGTATGCCCTAGGGGCAGTTATGTAATTTGTTATATATATCTCTGAATAATCAATCTTATTCAAAATAAAAGGTGTATTCTTTCTATTACATACTTGATATAACCTGTTATATTAATTAATTAATTAAATTAAATCATATTTAATAGAAAACTCATAGATGTTATGTTTTGTGATAGTAGTTACAAAATGTTGTAACTATGAGTAAATTATCATAACGAAATTAAATATACCATTTTAAACATTCCTCAGCAAGATGTATCGAGACTAGATACCGATGCATCCATTAAGATTAAAGTACTCCATGCTCTCCAAATGTTAGGCAGTGCAATACTCATGACTTCTATGGGCACCAAGGGGTTACATACTAATAGTTATTAGATATCTATGGAATGACTCACTCGATAGTTTTTTGTTGGTTAATATAACTAAGGTCAAATAGAAAATATTGATGTGATAAAATTTCACAGTTTTCTTGACTTGATAATACTATCAATCTTTAATATGGAAGCTTTGCTTTGATTACAGTTAAATCGGGGCACAACATCCATTGAATGACTATAGTTGGGTCTAATGGAAGCATTGGAAGTGAAATACTATTCAAGAGAGGACTTGTCTCCTTAGTTATATGAGGTTAGCATCACGGGTGTAAAGGCCCGCAAATTCGTACCCCTTTGAGCTGGCAAAATCTAACAGCAATTCAGTCCAAAGTGGAACAAAAGTACGAGTCTTTGGGTTTAAAGAAGAAAGAGGTAGAAGAAGAAGAATAAAAACAACATCAGAGTCTCACAATCGTAGCGGAACAAAATATAATATATAATAACTGCTTTTAATACAAAGAAATCTATATTGTTATGTATATACATACCATCATCAGAGTACAACAACATCCATACAAAGACAACTTAATACTTGTCCATACACAGCAGAAATAATAGTCAAATACGGAAGTATGCTCTGTCGTCCAGCTCGTCTTCTGAGCTCCATAGCTTTTAACCTGATCCTAATAAACTCGGTCTGACCTGAGCATCATATGAAACAACACCCGAGTCAGTCTGGAAAACCAGCATGAGAAATCACACTCAATTGGATTATTATATTTTCAAAAATCCTCTGAAAAACAAAAGCATCTCGTAAGTCCATGCCACAAATAAACATGGCGGGTTTTTACCTTACAATGGCCAAAACATTTTTTATCAAATTCGTCCGATATTATAATAGTGTCTATAGAAAGTAAAATAGAATCTAGCTGAAATGCTTGCATCTCACGTTTCATCAATAGTTGGGCACAATCAAAACCGTACAGGCGCTTATTTGAGATTAGATTCCATACAATGGCAGGGCTACCGGGGTACCGCCCGTCATAGTACGGTGCCTAGATCACCGTACCGAAGATCACTCCCAATCCCCTACAACACAAATCCGGGACTACCCCTTACTGGATAATCCCGAGTAAGATCACCCCGAGGTTGGCACGACCAACTGCCCACTAAGCCGAAATAAAAAGGGACATCTAGACAGGGATGACCTCACCCTAGTGGGTGCTACCCACATAGCCTTGATGCACCTCTCCTGTTTTAGCCATTCCCGGTTGTTGGGGCTTGAGGCTATGATTAACTTTCAAGAACGAGTCCCACTTAGAATGCTCATCGTCCCCCTGACGATGTTCTGAAAGCATTCATCCATACAAGTTGCCCTGGGTCTGGACAAACCGAATAACTGTCTTCATCATTTTCACGGTCTTCATTCGTTATCGTTCAAACCGGATCGAAGTGGTTTTCGGATAATTAAACCCGATCCCGAACTCTTCGAAACGATCAACGCATTGGCCAAAATTTGATAGTCGGTTATTTAACTATCAAATAATCATTCACAAGCAACCATCAAGTCTTAAATAATTTCCCTCAAATTATTTATCTTAAAATAT
This sequence comes from Allium cepa, assembly GCA_030765085.1. Taxonomy (NCBI): domain Eukaryota; kingdom Viridiplantae; phylum Streptophyta; class Magnoliopsida; order Asparagales; family Amaryllidaceae; genus Allium; species Allium cepa. The sequence goes on from CM060935.1 coordinate 71,211,342, forward strand.
CTACTTAAGATATTATCTTCATATTTCAAGATCTTGAAATTAGATTAAATTTCCTCTATTTCTCGCGGAACCATTTAAGTCTTTTTCGATCACTTATAATATTTTCCCACTTCATTAGTTTCTCAAAACTTGGAAAATATTTCTTTATCTCATATTTCTTCCCTCAAAAATCATTTACAATTTCATTTGTAAATTTCCCAAAACTTATTTCTCATGAATCCTATAAATCCCAGAATTCCTTAGTTGATTCCCATTTTTATTTCTAAAGCCATTTAGCTTATTAAAAATTCAGATTTCACTCCTGCTCTTCTGGTGAATTTTATCTCTCCTCGAAATTCACTTATCCTATACTTGGGATTTTATTCAAGTTCTCATAACCTCTATGAAATCTTTCCTAAAAATCTTATTCAAACTAATTACACTTGCTTTACTTCTCAAGAGGATTTATAATTGGATTTTCAAAACTTTTAAATATATATATATATATATATATATACAAGTAAAAATAATGGTTTAGAAGCCTATTTTAATGGCGGCCGAAAACCCTAATCTACAACCGATTCCAGATACCACTACAACCTTCGATCCTGGAGACGGATGGTGGAGGTGAAACGCAAGGGGCACGGGATGGAGAAAGAGGGAAGGAAGGAAACATTTGCGGCAATTTTATAGAGGAATCAGAAACCAAACCCTAGATCTTGGATTGAAGCAATTAGAAAACAGGTCGAAATCAAAGGTGATCTGAATTACATAGAACCAATTATCGAAGGAGAAGATGTCTATCAACTAATAGATGATGAAGACTACGCTGAAGCTCAAAAAATCTGGGAAAACTCGATATACATATATATGTCGAGAAAAATTCCATATATCGTCCATCTAAATGCTTACATAAAACGTGTCTGGGGACCTAAAGGAACATGGGACGTTTTTCCGAGAGATAATGGATTTTACCTAATAAAATTTGAAAAAGAAGAAGATTTTGTTAAAATTCTGAACGGCGGGCCATGGTTTATGGACAACAGACTCATTATAATGGAAAAGTGGGAAGCTGAATTCAATTTTGAAAAAGAAATGTTGTCATCTTATCCAGTTTGGATTAAAATGCACAAACTTGATTTAACCTTATGAAATACAAGATGCATTAGTAAGCTTGCAAGCATGATTGGAAAACCATTGGCAATAGACGAGAATACAAGGAAAGTGCAGAGAATTAATTATGCCAGAGTACTTGTTGAAATAAAAGCAGACAGTCTTCTACCATCAAATGTAACAGCAAAGAACAATAAAGGAATGGTATACACACAGGAGATAGAATATGAATTTGTTCCACCTAGATGCACTGATTGTAAGTGTTTTGGACATGCTACTTCATATTGCAAGAATAAAAAAGATAAGCCAGAGCAAATTTGGGTAGAGAAAAACAAAATACAAAACTCCCCACCCAGTTACCCAAAAAATAATACAGATGATGAGACAATTCAGGAGACATTCAGTTCCACGGTTACACAAAAGACTATACACATACAAAAAGATTATATACAAGATGGTACTAAGTCAGTCAGATATGAGGACTCTACAAGAGTGCTAGCAGTTCATCCAGCTCGGGATCAGTCTGTAAATTTGGAAGGGGATCCAATCCAGGATAAGGATGATAATTTGCCAGATTCTTTGGAGGAAATCCAGAAAATGAATATCTAGACAAAGTCATCTGCAGAAGAAAGTGATGATGATATAGAAGACATCAGTAAATACACAGAAGCTAATAAGAGTTACAATGACATGTTTAGTAACAAACCAAAAACAGAAACATCTAAAAAGGTTGTGGTTGGGGATGCTCCAATTACTAGGAGTAAAGCCAACAAAAATAAATGACGATTTTATGTTGGAATGTGAGAGGTCTAAACAATGACATTCGTCAGTTTGACCTCCACAATATAATGGCTTTTCATAAGCCATCTATTGCAGGATTACTGGAAAATAAATTATCAGATAATAGTTTGGAATTATTCAAAAATCAAGTAGGTGTTCAATGGGATATGGAACATAACATATCACAGAATATTAAGGGGAGAATCCTTGTAATCTGGGAAAAGAATATATGGGAAGGTTCTATTACTGATAAAAAAGACCAACAACTGAATATGTTCTTTAAAATCATAGGAGGTATGGAACTATACATTTCGTTTGTTTATGCTAAAAACCTGGCTTCTGAAAGATCAGTGTTATGGCAGCAAATAAAATGTCTTTCTCGACAGATTAAAAAACCTTGGTTAGTTATGGGGGATTTTAATGCAGTTTTAAAAACTAAAGAAAAAGTTGGAGGTAATACACTGACCGTAGCACAAGTAGCTGAGTTCAATGAATGTGTACTTGCGAGTGGATTAATGGAGACATCCCACGCTGGCCTGCATTTCACATGGAAGAGTGGTGAAGGGAAAAATATATCTTCCAGAATTGACAGATGCTTATGTAATTCAGAGTTAATAAACACTATTCCTGTAATACAAACCATAGTTCTTCCCAGTTCGACAAGTGATGATTGCCCTTTACTTGTAAAATTTAATAAAGATGGGAACAGCAATAAGGGTAAACCATTTAGATACTCAAATAATTGGCATCTATTGGAAGGATACAATGAAGCTTTAAGTATAGAAAATATAATACATCCTCCAGGAAATAATATGTACAGATATATAATGATGTTAAAGACAATGAAGCAAAGACTCAAAAGTTGGAACAGGACAAGGCCAAAAAATAGAGATTCTATTGTGAATATTCAAAATAAGCTTCAGATTATTCAAGATTCTCTAGACAAAGACCCATTAAGTGAGGAGTACAACAAACAATTTTACCAATTAAAGAGAAAACTCAAAGAAGAAATTCAGAAACGATCGATGGAAATCAAACAAAAAGCAAAAGAAAATTGGATAACTCAGGGGGATGAATGCACTAAATATTTCTATACTAAAATGTCCCAAAGAACACAACAAAATAATATATTGAATTGTTTAAATGAGGAAGGAAAACTGGTTACTGATTTACAGGAAATGGAAAACAGAGCTCTTACATATTTCTTAGATTTATACAATGGAGAAACATCTCAAGTTTTACCTGTAGTTCGTTGTAGAAGGAAGATTACCCAAGAGGGATGCTCCATGCTCACAGCTAGGGTTACGAAAAGGGAATTGAGAAGAGATGTTCAATCCATCCATAGTGATGCCAGCCCTGGTCCAGATGGTATGGGGGCAGCTGCTTTCAAAATGCACTGGGACCACCTGGAAAAATTATGTTGCTTATCAGGAAGCTTTTGACAGTGGTGAGTTTATTCAAGAAATTAACCACACCTTTATTTCTCTTATTCCAAAAATCAAAAAACCAAATAGAATTGAAGACTACAGACCCATATCTTGTTGCAATGTATCTTACAAAATTTTGAGCAAAATTATATGTTATAGACTGAATAAGGTTCTTCCAGATTTGATTGCCCAAAACCAAAATGCTTTCATAAAGGGGAGACTAATTTCAGAAAATTCCTTATTAGCTCATGAACTTATCAGAGATTTTAACAAACCAGGAGCAGACAGATTGTGCCTTAAAATAGGCCTGCACAAAGCTTATGATAAAGTGAATAGACACTTTATTATTCACATGCTCAAAGAAATGGGGGTGCCAGAGAGTCTATTAAAATTGATTAAATGTTGTATTTTTACCCCAACTTTCTCAATTCTGATTAATGGAATTCCTAAAGGTCACATTTCTAGTGAAAGAGGTTTAAGACAAGGAGATCCCCTATCCTCTTATTTATTTGCTGTGGCAATGGAGTGGTTTTCCCTTCAAATGGAAATAGCTTGTCATAATAACAAGATTATCCCGGTGCACAAAAATTTACCTAAGGTAAATCACCTTATATATGCGGATGATCTACTAATTTTCATGAAAGCTACTATATATGCAATGGATGAGCTTAATGAAATATTCCACAAATTAGAAAAGAATGCAGGCCTGAAACTTAATGAAGGCAAAACTAAATGCTATTTTAACAAATATTGCAAAAATAAACAGGCTCTGATAGACAAAATTGGAGTAGTAGAGGGGACTCTCCCAGTGAAATATTTGGGCATACCACTATCTAATAATTCAATTACAGATAAAGAGTGTGCAAATCTGATAGACAAAATAAGAGAACAATTACAGGGTTGGAGATCCAAACTGTTATTATTTGCTGGAAGGGTTGAGCTAGTTCACACAGTGATCACTTATAAAGTCAGATATTGGCTCCAAACGTTTCAAATTCCAGATTGTTCTATAGGGAAAATAAATTCAGTTTGTGCGGATTTCATTTGGAGAGGGAAATTTCACAAAATTAGCTTCAAAGACTTGTGCAGACCAAAAAAGGAAGGTAGGGTAGGTCTTAAAAATCTATTTGATCTCAAAAAGGTCTATGGCATTAAATTAGCATGGAATATAATATCATCAGAAAATCTATGGCCAAAATGGATGAGATCTAGATACATTAAAACAAACTTTTGGACAGATACAATAGATAATAATGCATCTGTGATATGGAAGAATATCATGAAACATAGAGAAGCTTTGAAACCTTTGATTGAAAGGAGAATAGCGAATGGTAATACAACTGATCTTTGGAGAGATCCATGGTTCGGTGGGAAAAGCCTAATTGACAGATTGGGGATGGAAAGTTTCTCAGACTATGGACAACCAAACTATGCTGTCTCAAGTATAATGGAAAGAGGGGTTTGGAAATTTGAAAAACAACTGGTTACAAGGAATTACACACGAGAAATTCAGAACATTCCCATTCTTTCAGATAAAATGAATGATGAGTGGAGTATGAAACAGTCTAAGACAGGCAAATTTCAATTCAGTAAAATCATGGAGGAAGTCAGGTCGAAGCATCAAAAAGTAGAGTGGTATAGTTTTATCTGGAGTAAATCAATTACACCAAAAATGACACATACAACATACAAGGCCATACTTGGCAGACTTCCCACGAAAGATAGGTTAAAAAAATAGGGAATTATAGAAGATGACACATGCGGACTATGTACGGAACATACTGAAAATCATGAACACTTATTTTTTGAGTGTAATTTCGCTAAACTAGTCTGGAAACTTCAGAAAGAGAAATGCATGGAAGCTACTGAAATTAAAATAATAAAGGAGGAAATTTGCTACCTGAACAATCGAAGAAATTGTACGAATCTTCTGAACGAAATATTCAAAATTAACTTCGCAGCTACCGTGTGGAACATCTTGCGTGAAAGGAACAACAGGGCTTTTAACAAAAAAGAATCAAATAGTTTATCAGTGAATGCCCAAATTGATCGGGATGTTAAAATGATGATTTTGATAATCAACAAGAAAATGCTTACTAGCCTAAAGGAACAAGAAAAATCACTACTGGCGAAGTGGAAGTGGAAGGCAGACGATGAAGGATGTCTAGCAGAAATTCGGGAGCCGCCATGAATGTCGAACAACTTGTTTTAGTGAGGAGCTCAGAATAGGAATGTATCGAGATATGTATTTAATTTTTCATCATTGTAAACAGTTGGATTAGTTTTCGCTGTAATCAATTGGGCTTCGGCCTTTATACGAAGAAATAAAGATTAACCAATTTTCAAAAAAAATAAAATAATGGTTTACTTCCAAAATATGGTTTAAGGTAAATTAAATATAAATATCAAAACCATATCTAGTTATTGACAAATTTTACAAAGTTGATTTAGAAAAACTAGAATTTATTTTAATAAATACTAAGCGTTAAAATAACTATGCTGGAATATTCTAAATCTAGATAATAATTCTATACAAATTATATAGTATAGTAATTTTAAAAATATTCCCTTTTAAAACAAATTTATATTTTTAGAAAATCCAATATTCATCCATAAATTACTCTTGATTCCTGTCTCAACGACCATATTCTCATTTTTCCACCTTCGGAAAATATTCTACTATTTCCTTCCAAATCAAATTTCATAACTTTGTATAAGTTCTCGCCATGACTTATCTCTTTACACATCCACTGATACCTTTCTATCACATCTATAAACCCCGTTTATAAATTTATAACTCCCCTGAGTTTTCCATTTATTTATAAAAACAATTTTATTTAAAAATCATATCCTTATAATTTTTATTCTTCAATACAATCCCATATCGTTCCTTAATAAAATTCCATTTCATTCCTAATAAAGTTCCTTCTTATTTCTTAATAAAAACTTTGCTTTACTTCAAATCCATTCATTGATTCCAATATTTCTTCGAATCTTTTTTTATATATATTAATTTTTCCCAAACTCAACTTTAACTAATTTAAGTATAATCAAAGTAATAATTTTTTTTATTTACTTAATTCTCAAATAGAAACAAATCCATAAATATATTTTCTATTCAAGTTATATTTTAACTTCCTTTAATTAAATTATTTATAGTATTTAAAAATTACCAAATTCCAACTTCCATGTTATTTAACACTTAATAATTCAATTCGCATGCAAATCCATATCAATTCATCCATCCTGTCATATGACAACGTATATATAATAAATAAATATCTTTGAGGAATCCTGTTGGATCGCTCCAACCAGTTTCCTTACATCCACAGATGTTAGCACAAAATAAAATACCAATTCCACTTCAAGGAGGAATATCGCGGTATATGGGTTTATATAATATCATCAGCTATTATACGGCGCATAGGGTCTCATCCGCTATCTAATGCGGAAAATCAATCACTCCAATATATATATACTACTATATACATAATATCATCCAGTGGATAAATTATTATAAATCAACCAAGCACATCCAATGATTTAAATTTAACATTCAATTAACAAGGCATCCATATGAGTGTGAAAATCTCACATCTGCTTTTAAGTTGCAATCCTTTCCAATCTCGACCCGATTTCCCGACTTTTGACCTTACATAAACTATTATATAATTTTATAAATATTCGGACAAATCGAACAATTAATTACCGTTTAAATAAATTTATTTTAATATAATAGTTTAATTTTAACTAATGATTTATTTCAACTAATAATTAAATTTTAGACTAATTCTCCATACTAACTAAATAATTAAACAAGTTAATTAAACAAATTAATCACCCTACTTAAATTATTTTAAAATTAACTGTTAAGGTGAAAATATGTATATTTTATTTTATTTTGTTATATATTTATGAAAATATTATATATAGATTTTATCAAATCCAATTCATATAACATCCTATATCTTTCAACATCTTATATATATACACATATATATACTTTTTTTAACCTCTATATATTTAAATTAAACTAGGAATAACTTAAGATTTTAAAACTGCTTAACAGTTAATTATTATTTTCTAATACTGTCGAATTCGAGCTTTGAGGAAGAAAAGAGGAAAACGAAGGAAGACTTTGTAAATTAAAATTGGGGAGAGATTGTTTTCGTGAATGCAAAGAGGAAGGAGACGCTATCTCTTCAGAGAAGATTTTGATTCGAAACGAGAAGACATCGCGATTTAAAGAAAATAGGAAGCGTATGGAAGAAAACAAACTACAGTGTTCTGATGGAACGGAAAAGTAGCTGATGGGAAATAATTTCGACTATGTTGACTAAGGTATATATAAATATTAAATTCAAATTCAAACGTCTCGATAAAAGAAATTTAAAGTCTCGACATCCTATCGAGGCGTGCCGCTAGGCGTCTATAATGTTATACACATATTCCGAACGCAATGGAAAAGGTTTCGAGTCCTAATTCGATCATATGGAGAAGATAGCTTTTTGGATTGACTATTAAAATTAATTCAATTAATTATTTTCTAGGCGTTTATATTTCGTACGATCACACGATAACTCCGAAATCTACGAAATTTGAAATTCGAAAATAATTCAATATTACGGATCCAATGGAACTAGTTTCGTCGAATTCCGAGATTGTGCCTCGGAAGGCTATTTTTAAATATTAATTTAAATGATATATTTTTAAAATTTAACAAATCATTTCCAAGTTCAATTTTAACATTTTTATTACCTTTATTATTATCAATATAGATTTTACAAGCCTTTAAAGTATTTTTAACAAGCTTATAACTCCAGATTTTATAATTTACCTAATATCCAATTACTGCTTAAATAATTAATTTATTCAATAGATTGGTATATTTAAATTCTAAATCCTTTTTGTTAAATAAAACCAAACCTTTCATATTAAAAATCAATTCATAGTTCAAATCAAATATTTAAATTCATTTTAAACATCCCAACTTATCCGTTTAAAAATTCGGGTTGTTACATTCCTCGACCCTTAGAAGAATTTCGTCCCCGAAATTACTAACACAGAAGAATGCCTAAACCCATTAACTTTTTAAAAGTTACCTAGTTAGATTTGTTATTCACCATCCTAATCTTTCCCTTTACCCAAACAATTTGTTTTGAATTCTAACTTCAAAATCCTTTATTCCAATTCTAATTTTAAATCATTTTGTCGTTAGTAAAAATATTTTCCAAAAATTTTCAAAAATTTTCTAACTCCCAAAATTTTTGGAAAAATTTAGCAGAGTCTCCTTTGTATGGAGGAGCTTTTGCAATTTTACAAGATAGATAAATATATATGTATACATCGACCCACACGGTCGAAAAAACAGAAACCAAAACAATATTCATATTTCCTAACTTTTATTGCATAGGCGTACCTCTGTTTAGCATTTTTAAGCAAGCGGCTTATTTATTTAGCAATATGCGCGTTCCAAAATCCAGCCAAATGGCGCCCTATACCTGTACTTACTCAATACATATAAGCAACATATCTATGAAATTTATAACATTTCACTCATATAAGCAACTACAACACATCAATACTAAAAGTAATGCATTCTAAATAACTTCCATAAGCAATTTGTATGGTTTCCAAACTAGTTCAATTTCTTTTAGACGATTCATATACCATTTGCATTCAACTTAAGTGATTTACAACTCACTTGCTTATCTTCAATTCATTTTTATATCCAAACAACTCATATTCATTTCAATTGGTTCCAAAATCCACTTTATTTATTTCTATTAATCCATCGGATTTTTATTTAATCTTGTTTACGACAAACGACAATCAATTTTTATGTAATTCGACGAGATTTATGCAAATAAACTATCACTTGAGCTCATAACCATTTTAAATTGATTCTAACTCAATTTATATCAGTTTCATTTTCATTTTAACTTATTCATAACCATACACTATATTTTATTTAATATGTTTGCATAGGTTTCATTCGAAACCACTTTATTCAGCTTGGAACCACCCCATTAAGTATACATTAACATATTTACTTAAGCCGAGCTTCTATTCAATTATTTGCTTAAGTTATTTATTTTCTTCAACTTATTTCAATCCCATAACCCAAGTTTATTTTCCTTGTAAACAATCTCCATTTTAAATCCTTGATTTGATTTTTTATCAAATCCATTCCACCTACTAATTTAATTCAATTTACTTATCATTTTAAAGTCCATTCCATTCTAATTTATTTACAACCATGCAGTTCCATTTTATTCCATATCCGCATTGGTTCCATTCAAACCATTTTATTAAGCTCGACACTTCCATGCTTATAAATTAATAACCATTTCCCACATTAAATTCATGCAAGTTTTCATTTAATGGGCTTTCACCCTTACTCGAAGCCAAGCTTATATTATTTTTAACTTAAGTTAATTTACTTATTTCATCTTCATACTTAAGTTCATTTCCATTTTTATTTGATTCTCATCTAATCAAATTCCATTTAATTCAATTAGCTATTCTCATAATCCATTTGAATTTCAAATTTCCATACCCAATTCATCCGAATTTATTTGCAAATTTATATTCGAACTGGATTTTATTTGCAAATTCAACCATCTCTATTACTATCCAATTTCCACAACATTCCACTTCTATTTAATTCACCACCAATCCCAGTTGAATTTTATTTATAACTCGAGCTTATTCCCAACTCCATTATTACCTCATAATACAACTTCTATTTAACCAATTTAAATCCCATTAACATATTCAATTAACCAGTTTATTCCAAATTAGTTCACTCCCACTTCCAATTCCATATTGGATTTTTATCTTCAAAAATCATCTTTTTATTTTGCTTGAGTTCAATTTTATTTTATAATTCAAGTTTGGATTTTTTATTTCATTCTCCAAATACAAAACAATTTTATTTTGGCTTGCTATTTTACTTCTCCATATTTTTCTCTTATAAGTCAAACATTTATATTTTTCACATTCCTACCCATTTTAAGCTTGAATATATTCATATTTCATTTTAACTCGAGGTTGAACACTCATTTACAGCTAAAAATATTCTTAATCGATGGGTTGTCAATTTCCTTTATAAGCTATCGGGATATATTTATTCCAATTCAATTTCATTTCAACTTACTTTTATTTATTTTAGTAAGAATTTAATTTATTTAACATCATCTATAACTCAACTGATTTTTATTTCAATTCAATTTGTTTAACTTAACTTTCGTTAAATCGAGGATCATACTATTCTCTTTAATCCATTAATTTACTTGGATTTAATTAAATAAGAACTTAATTTCATTTAATATCATCCATATCTCAATTCATTTCATTTCAACTTAATTTAAATCCAATTATTAAGCTTAAATTAATCTCAACCCAATTTAATTTCTATTAAATTTCCCAATCCAATTCATTTACATTCCAAATTTTATTTACTTCACCAATTTATTTATATATATATTTTTCATCATTACTTAAATTCCAAAAATTAATTTTTCAACTTAATCCAAGTGAAATCCTCATTTTTAACTTCACTTTTAAATTTTAATTCCAAAATTCAATCTCATACTTTCCTTGGTTATATAAGCCATTCTAAATATTTATAATCTTATTTGACTATAATACTATCATCCAAACACTTTAATTATATATAATAATTTGTAGAAAATTATTTCTTTTTATATCAAAATATATTTTGGGTGAAACTATCTCATTCACCTCCTTTTCGAAAATAATATTGTGTCGAAGTGTTCTATCAAAGAGTTTACAAACCCCTTCAATACAGTTGCGCAGACTATGCCGATGAAGGTTCATATGCCACTCAATAAATCAATCAGCACAATATAAAATCATTTTATATTCACTAACAAATACGCACTCATATCTATTAATATGCTCAAACTCATTCTAGAGTACAACTGACTCTATCTTTAATGAGTAATCCCCACCAGAGCCAAGGTTCTCGCTTAACCTTTCAGCTCTGATACCAACTATAAAGGCCCGCAAATCCGTACCCCTTTGAGCTGGAAAAATCTCACAACAATCCAGACCAATGTGGAACAAAAGTACGAGTCTTCGGGTTTAAAGAAGAAAGAGGTGGAAGAAGAAGAATCAAAACAACATCAGAGTCTCACAATCGCAGCAGAACAAAATATAATATATAATAACATATTTCAGATACAAAGAAACCTGTACTGTTATGTATATACATATCATCATCAGAGTACAACAACATCCATACAGAGACAACTTAATACTTTCCATACACAGCGGAAATAATAGTCAAATACGGAAGTACGCTCTGTCGTCCAGCTTGTCTCCTAAGCTCCATAGCTTTTAACCTGATCATATTAAACTCTGTCTGACCCGAGCATCATATAAAATAACACCCGAGTCGGTCTGGAAAACCAGTGTGAGAAATCACACTCAATTGGATTATTAAAATTTCAAAAATCCTTTGAAAAACAAATACATCTCGTAATACCACGCCACAAATAAACATGTCGGGTTTTTACCTTACGATAGCCAAAACATTTTTTATCAAATCTGTCTGATGTTATAATAGTGTTTATAGAAAGTAAAATAGAATCTTGCTGAAATGGTTGCATCTCACGTTTCAGCAATAATTGGGCATAATCAAAACCGTCAGGCGCTTATTGGAGATTGGATTTCATACAATGGCAGGGCTATAGGGTACCGCCCGTCAAAGTACGGTGCCTAGATCACTGTACCGAGGATCACTCCCGATCCCCTACAACACAAAGCCGGGACTACTCCTTACTGGATAATCTCGAGTAAGATCACCCCGTGGTTGGCGCGACCAACCGCCCACTAAGCCGAAATAAAAAGGGACATCTAGACAGGGATGACCCCACCCTAATGGGTGCTGCCCACATAGCCTTGCTGCACCTCCCCCATTTTAACCATTCCGGGTTGATGAGGCTTGATGCTACAATTACCTTTCAAGAACGAGTCCCACTTAGAATGCTCATCGTCCCCCTGACGATGTTCTGAAAGCATTCATCCATACAAGTTGCCCTGGGTCTGGACAAACTGAATCACCGTCTTCATCATTTTCACGGTCTTCATTCGTTATCGTTCAAACCGGATCGAAGTGGTTTTCGGATAATTAAACCCGATCCCGGACTCTTCGAAACGATCAACGCACTGGCCAAATATTGATAGTCGGTTATTTAACTATCAAATAATCATTCACAAGCAACCATCAAGTCCTAAATAATTTTCCTCAAATTATTTATCTCAAAATATCTACTTAAGATATTGTCTTCATATTTCAACACCTTGAAATTAGATTCAGTTTCCTCTATTTCTCGTGGAACCATTTAAGTCTTTGCCGATCACTTGTAATATTTTTCCCACTTCATTAGTTTCTCAAAACTTGGAAAATATTTCTTTATCTCCTATTTCTTCCCTCAAAAATCATTTACAATTTTATTTGTAAATTTCCTAAAACTTATTTCTCATGAATCCTATAGATCCCAGAGTTCCTTAGTTGATTCCCGTTTTTATTTCCCAAGCCATTTAGCTTATTAAAAAATCAGGTTTCACTCCTGCTCTTCTGGTGAATTTTATCTCTCCTCGAAATTCACTTATCCTATACTTGGTATTTTATTCAAGTTCTCATAACCTCTATAAAATCTTTCCTAAAAATTTAATTCAAATTAATTACACTAGCTTTACTTCTCAAAAGGGTTTATAATTAGATTTTCAAAACATTTAAATATATATATATATATATATATATATATACAAGTAAAAATAATGGTTTACTTCCAAAATATGGTTTAAGGTAAAACTAAATATAAATATCAAAATCATATCCAATTATTGACAAATTTTACAAAGTTGATTTAGAAAAACTATAATTTATTTTAATAAATATAAGCTTTAAAATAACTATGCCGGAATATTCTAAATCTAGATAATAGTTCTATACAAATTATATGGTATAGTAATTTTAAAAAATTCCCTTTAAAACAAATTTATATTTTAAGAAAATCCAATATTCATCCATAAATTACTCTTGATTCCTGTCTCAACGACCATATTCTCATTTTTCCACCTCCGAAAAATATTCTTCTATTTCCTTCCAAAATAAATTTCATAACTCTATATAAGTTCTCGCCATGACTTATCTCTTTACACATCCACCGATACCTTTCTATCTCATTTATGAACCCCGTTTATAAATTTATAGCTCCCCTGAGTTTTCCATTTATTTATAAAAACAATTTTATTCAAAAATCCTATCTTTATAATTTTTATTCTTTAATACAATCCCATATTGTTCCTTAACAAAATTCCATTTCATTCCTAATAAAGTTCCTTCTTATTTCTTAATAAAACCTTCGCTTTACTTCAAATCCATTCATTGATTCCAATATTTCTTTGAATCTTTTTTATATATATTAATTTTTCCCAAACTCAACTTTAACCAATTTAAGTATAATCAAAGTAATAAATATTTTTTATTTACTTAATTCTCAAACAGAAACAAATCCAAATTCTCAATAAATATATTTTCTATTCAAGTTATATTTTAACTTCCTTCAATCAAATTATTTATAGTATTTAAAAATTACCAAATTCCCACATCCACGTTATTTAACACTTAATAATTCAATTCGGATGAAAATCCATATCAATTCATCCATCCTGTCATATGACAACATATATATAATCAATAAATATCTTTGAGGAATCCTGTTGGATCGCTCCAACCTGTTTTCCTGCATCCACAGATGTTAGCACAAAATAAAATACCAATTCCACTTCAAGGTGGAATATCGCGGTATATGGGTTTATATAATATCATCCACTATTATGCGACGCGTAGGGTCTCATCCGCTATCTAATGCAGGAAATCAATCACTCCAATATATATACTACTATATATATAATATCATCCAATGGATAAATTATTATAAATCAACCATGCACATCCAATGATTTAAACTTAACATTTAATCAACAAGGCATCCATATGAGTGAGAAAATCTCACCTGTGCTTTTAAGTTGCAATCCTTTCCAATCTCGACCCGATTTCCTGACTTTTGACCTTATATAAACAATTATATAATTTTATTAATATTCAAACAAATCGAACAATTAATTACCGTTTAAATAAATTTATTTTAACCTAATAATTTAACTTTAACTAATGATTTATTTCAACTAATAATTAAATTTTAAACTAATTCTCCATAGTAACTAAATAATTAAACAAGTTAATTAAACAAATTAATCACCCTAATTAAATTATTTTAAAATAAACTAGTTAAGGTGAAAATAAGTATATTTTATTTTCTTTTGTTATATATTTATGAAAATATTCTATATAGATTTATCAAATCCAATTCATATAACATCCTATATCTTTCAACATATTATATATACACACACACACACATATATATACTGTTTTTTTTACCTATATATATTTAAATTAAACTAGGAATAACTTAGGATTTTAAAACTACTTAACAGTTAATTAACTTTTTTTTTAATACTGTCGAATTTGAGCTTTGAGGAAGAAAAAAGGAAAACGAAGGAAGACCTCGTAAATTAAAACCGGGGAGAGATTATTTTCGTGAATGCAAAGAGGAAGGAGACGCTATCTCTTCAGAGAAGATTTTGATTTGGAACGAGAAGACATCGCGATTTAAAGAAATTGGGAAGCGTATGGAAGAAAACTAACTACAGTGTTCTGATGGAACAAAAAAGTAGCTGATGGGAAAGAATTTCGACTGTGTTGACTAAGGTATACAAATATTATATTCAAATTCGAACGTCTCCATAAAAGCAACTTAAAGTCTCGACATCCTATCGAGGCGTGCCGCTAGGCGTCTATAATGTTATACACCTTTTCGAACGCAATGGAAAAGGTTTCGAGTCCTAATTCGATCGTATGGAGTCCTAATTCGATCGTATGGAGTCCTAATGCGATCGTATGGAGAAGATAGCTTTTTGGATTGACTATTAAAATTAATTCAATTAATTATTTTCTAGGCGTTTATATTTCGAAAGATCACACGGTAGCTCCGAAAGCTACGAAATTTGAAATTCGATAATAATTCAATATTATGGATCCAATAGAACTAGTTTCGTCGAATTCCGAGACTATGCCTCAGAAGGCTATATTTAAATATTAATTTCAACGATATATTTTTAAAATTGAACAAATCATTTCCAAATTCAATTTTAACACTTTTATTACCTTTATTATTATCAATATAGATTTTACAAGCCTTTAAAGTATTTTTAACAAGCTTATAACTCCAGATTTTATATTTTACCCAATATCCAATTACTACTTAAATAATTAATTTATTCAATAGATTGCTATATTTAAATTCAGAATCCTTTTTATTAAATAAAACCAAACCTTTATTAAAAATCAATTCATAGTTCAAATCAAATATTTAAATTCATTTTAAATGTCCCAACTTATTCGTTTAATAATTCAGGTTGTTACAACGGGTAATTGAAGTCAGCTCAAAGTCTGAGCTGACCAGAGTAGTTCAATCAATAACAATTGTAATTATTGAACCCAGGAATTTGTGTTTGGACTATAGAGTTGAATTTGGATGGTATTTGAATTTTGACCATTACCAAATTCTATAAGTCTAAAGTCATACAATTTTGACGAAAAGAATTTGATTAAATAATTTTCACTACCGGGTAATGCTTAAATATGTAAAACTAGATTTTATCAAAGACATATAAGCAATAAATTTACTCAAAATATCACACCACTAGATAAGGTGAAGCGTGGGCGTTAATATTTGAAACCGAATCTGCACCAAAGAGTCAATACAACTGCAATGTTGAATTCTTTGTCTACTGCCCAATTTAATTAAATTATAAATGTTGTAACTAATTAAATTAATTAATATATATGGAATATTAATTATAAATTTTTAGTTGAATTGTGTTGGTTGGTATCAGAAAAATAATGTGTATATAAAAATTATGTATACGCTTGTCGATATACGATATCAATGTACGTATAAACATGAGTTAAATGTAAAATATCTTATCTGGCTTGAATTTATTTGAGGCACAATAGCAAGGCATGTATGGCTAGCTATAATGGAGAGAATTGTCTTGGAATTTGATTACAAAGGTGTGTAGATGGCTAAGGAAAGGAAAGATGCGTTTCAATCCTTGACCCCCTTCTTTCCTATGTTATTTGAACATCTCTTGCCATTCTTTTCTTATTATTCTTTCTAGGGTTTGTGACTCCACCTCTCCCCATCAAAAATAGTCGAAAATTCCTCTTTCATCTTTCTTAATATTTAAGAGGAAAAAGAACAAACACATATCCATTAAAAAATCAAGAGAACCGTGTCTAGCTTCTCAATTGGGTTATGCCTTTTGGAAGAATTGAATAAAGATTCAAATATAGCAATAATGATTTGATGTTCAAGGTATTCTCTTAGGAAATAGCAAAGTACTATCACTATATACAAATTTTTATATATTTTGGAATTGATTATGATATGCCTTTTGTTTAACAGAATTGTTTATTATCACAATTCCATATATGCATGTATTGTCGACATGAGGTTAAATATGAATATGTGTATATTATTTAAATTTGAATTCTTTTGAATAAGTTAATACAATTGGATATGTAATCTTGACCATGAAATCAAAATTGAATTTTTCTTTCTATTTTAAATTTGACAATTTTTGAAGATGAATTTTGATAAATTGATTTATACCAGATCCATGTACGTAATAATACATCTGTATAGATCCATCATTTAAGTTAATTCATTCATATGTATTATGTTTTATGACAAAGGAAATTGCAGTTTTGTATTCGTATGTAGGCGTCAAATTTTAAACACATATATATGTGTGTGTTTTAGAAAATACAATTATTGTTAAATATGTATCCTGAATCAAACGCATACATATATGTATACATATTTGATGAACATAAATTATGCATATGTGTGTGTATTTTCAATAAAAATAAATCATTTTACAATTGCTTATATATGTATGTGTGTGCGTGCATGCGTGCATGCATCCATGTGTATGTCTTTATTTATTTATCAGTTTCAATTTATTACATGATGTATTTGAATTTAGAATTAAATTAGAATATGAACTTTGAGTTTCATATCAGTAATTGGAAACTTTGTTGCATTATATATCATAAGTCTACAAGTTCATACATATGTAAATGAATATGTAATATATATTATTTTATAAAATTACTTTCTTTCATATTTAAACATATACATATATTAATGCACATATGCATATTAGACAACACACAGGTATACTGAGGGGCTAGTTTGTCCGTTGAGCTGTAAATCCCAACACCTACACATAGGCAAGTCAAACTATGTACGCAATTTGAAAAGTTACACTTGCAATATTAATAAGTATGTTTAGATATGCTCAAAAAATATACCAAGTACGAATTTGTCAAAACTATCATTTAAACAAATCAACTAACTAATTTAATTAAGAGAGGGGAATGAAATGTTTTTCTCTCTAAATAAAAAAAACTACCATCTAATTAATGAGAAAGTTTTAAGAGAGAAACGATATATTTCCCTTTTCTCTAAATAAATAAAAAACATCTTTCATACATTTAATGAAATTGAATCACGTTAAATGCTTTCGACTCATTAGATTATCTGATTTCCATCGAATCGGGAAATTGTGTGTCGGGTATGTCGTTGGCTTCCAAGCATGTTCGTATACCTATAGGCCATTACCAAATTCTATTGGATTGTAATCCCAAATTGTTTTCAAGCTAGTCAGATGAAGGACAGTCGTCAAGGCGGCTGATTCCGGTTGATGAATGAAGTAATTCCTGCTTCAGTTATCAGTCTTATATCCTATTCTAGGATATGTAGTTTTGATCGTGCACTCAGTCCTCAGTCGAGAGGTCAAGGTGGCTCAGGATGATGTTGAAAAGGTAAAATAGTAGGTGTTGGTGATGAAGCCGGCCATGACGTTGTGAATTTAAGATGACGTCGTGAATTTAAGTCATGGTTGGTGATCGAACGACTCTTATCGTTCCATTCTGAGGCATCCTCTCGGTCATAGCCTTAAGTTGTGTCGAACACAATACATGAGCCACAATGTTGAGATGTCATGTTCAACTATCAGATGATGATATTCGTATGCCCTCGGTATAAGGTCAATGGGGTTAGTGAATGGGTAGTCAAGCCACACCCATCCTCGGTCGGTACTTCCCTTATCGGTTCAAAGGTAGGAGTTGGCCAATGTCCAGATCGTAGTTAGTGTCAGTTGATGGATGGTCGGACCACATCCATCTCGGGTTATGCTTTTACTCCCATGTCAAGGGCAGAAGCTGGTGAGTGAATGGTCAAGTCACATCCTCCTTTGTTCGGATGGTTAATATTGGCGAATGGGCGATCATGTCACATCCATTCTAATTTCATACTCCTCCCATCGAATTAAAGGAGAGAGTAGGCTGATGGATGGTCAAAACACATCCATCTAAGATTGAATGGTTGAATTACATCCTCTTTATGATTTGTGCCCTTCCTATCAAGTCAAGGAAAAGAGCTAGGAGTCGGATGGTCGAGTTACATCCATTCCAAGTTTGACGATGGATTGTCGGATCACATCCCTTTGCGTTCAAACTCCCTATGTCGAGTTAAGGGAAAGAGTTAAGTTGATGGACGGTCGGATCACATCCTTTTGTTCATATGAAGTTTCATTCGAGTTGGTCGCATCTCACAAATCATATAGCACATAAGATAAGGTTGCGTGATTGAAAAGAAAATTCATTGAAAATAGAAAATAACAGAGTCTGACTTATGAAAAATTTCAAAAAAAATAAGAAAAAGAGTTTATTCTATAATGAATCGACGTCATCACGCTTACCATTCTGTTTTTCTCCAACACTTTTTAGTTGGATGATGATCGTCTAAGGTCTAGTTTATAACTGTTTTCCCTCAGGCCGTCTAGGTCCGTCGGCACTAGGAGCGGTCTATCCTCACTGGGGATCGGATGTGTCATGCCCACCATCCTATGGAGCTTTCACAAGTTGTTGGAGCCTTTTATTCTAGATCACCTCTTCGATCATATCTCGGAGGTGTATGCATTCGTCTATGTCGTAACCATAGGTCTCATGAAGTCTACATAACTTTCCAGACTTCCTCTTGTTTTTAGTCAATTCTGTCGGGGCCGGTTTCCTCTGTTGCTCTGAGTCGCAAGTGGCTAAGTAGATGTGTTCAATCAAATCATTTAGGAGATGTAGGTTTCAAATCTCGGATCTCAGTCGTACCCTAGAATTCGGATTCTCGTTTGGGGCCCTATTGCCGCCTTTGTTTTGATTTCCAATCTTATTATGTACATTTACATTAATGTTTTCGAAACTCGCCCCGGTCTGTTTCACAGCAATTTTCTTTGAATTCCTTTGGCCAGATGGCATGTTCTATCTCCTTATCTAGTCCGCAAAGCCTCCTCCTTGTGCAAGTACTGGGCCGCCTTATTGTAAAAGCGATCCAGAGTAGAGGGAGGCTTCCATGATAACCATTCTTCAAAATCCAAATAGGGGTGGATCCCACTGAGCAAAGCCATCGGTATGATATTCTTCTAAGGGTTACTCACCTCAGTCACAGTGGTATTGAATCTCTATATAAAATTCTTGAGTAACTCTATCGGTCCTTGGAATAAGTTAGATGATGACATGACATCCTTTGGGCGAGTCATGTGCACCTTGAATTGCTCGATGAATTTCCTTGCCAATTGGTCAAATGATGAAATAGACCTTGGTGGTAGTCGAGAAAATCACATGGTTGGCACTCCTTCTAGGAAGATGGGAAAGCATTTACATTTGATGACGTTCATTTCCCTGGCAGAGTCTATGTGCCATTCATATTTCATGATGTGTTGTCTAGGATTAGCCTTTCCTAAATATGCTAGCATGGTTGACATAGTGAATCCGCGAATACTCTTCACACAGAATGGCTTCAATGAAGGGATTTTTACTAGGGAAGTCCCTTATCATCGTTAATTTGTCCTTGGCTTTCTCTCACAAGTTGACTTACCATCTCAGCCAAGTTCGGCTCTTGAAAACCTGATGGGTTGCAGTAGTTGTGATCTATTCCTTGTGCTTAGCCTGGTAAATGGTCCTTGTTCATAGCTCATTGTCTAGGCTCTTCTGGCTTTGAAGGAATGTTTTCCTAGCAATTTTGTGCCTGTTCCATAGGGGCGATTCAGAAGCAAAATCCTAATTTCCAATGCCCTGGTCTATCACAGTACATCTGTGATGCACGCCATCAACAAGTCGTAGACCTAAGCCTCGGTTAACGGGTTCCGCACCGACCTCCCTGGTGAGATCAGTGTTGACTCCTAAGGTGGGATCGGTACCAACCCACATGCCTTGGTTAGGGTCAGTTTTCAATTCCTGCCTCGACTCCCCATATTCGTATGCATCTATCCTTTGCCTTTTACTCCTTCGGAAATGGCCAGATGATGAGGAACTTCCTGATTCTATGTATGGAGGAGATGCCTCTCTCCTAGTTCTCCTACGGTGGTTATTCAGTTGGGTCATCAAGTTTTTGTTCTCTTGGATTTTCCAGTTCAGCTCTTCACGGCAATGTTGTAGCTCTTTCATCTTACGTTCAAAATCCACCTTAGCAATAGCATCAATAGGATTTTGCAGATCCATGGCTCCTTGATGTGTGCCCTATTCCAGAATGTACAATTAGTATTGTCTACTTCATCAGCAGCTCTTGAGAAAGGCAATGGCTTTGTCTTTCCTGAAACTGGATTGTAATCTGGGTAGTGAAGAAATTAGTTGAGATGAAACTGGACCTCTTCCATGGATTTTAGGTAATTCGATAGTAGAAAAGGATCCAATTAGCCTGAGAATCAATTTCTTAGTGAAAGCATAAAAACGTTTTAACCAAAAATGGCACAAACACCCAAAGAATTAAGTAGAGAATAAAAGTAAAGAATTAAATGAAAAATGAGCAAGAACCATGTATGTAATGTACACACGGGGTTTATACTGGTTTGACGAAACAAGGCCTATGTCCACTTTAATGCTTTACTGCTGATTTTTGACTTGAAGGCAGAAGTTCTTAGGAATCGGTACAAATCTAGCACTTAGATTTTCAAAATTACAAGAATATAGGATAGAATAGAATTGGAGCCAAAAGATCCTAAAAATAAGCCCTGCCTTCCAATTTATAGAGGCAGGGAGCCTAAAATCTCGTCTAAAATATCTTCAAGCCGTTGTGCATGAATTTGACCAATTCTCTAAAAATAACAGGCGCCACTTTAGCAAAATCTAGGTGTCGGTACTGATCCCCAAGTGGGAGTTGGTACAGATCCCCAAGTTCACCATTTTTGGTGTCTTTGACTTCTTGCTTCGGATCATCTTGTAGTTAGCTTTGTGATTCCGAAGTTCTTTGCACAAATAATAACTTGTTATAGGGTTCAAATGATGGAGTTATAAAAGAACAAAGCTACAGAATTAGGGGTTCATAGAGATCGATAGAGAATTGTATTGATTCAACAAAACGACCGTAGAAATAAGCTTTTAGCATTGAATTAGTCATGTAGGCAGAAGATGAGGTCTACCCAAGCTATATTTGGGAGTCGGTACCAATCCCTAGATGGGAGTCGGTACGAATCCCCAAATTGGGGGAACGCATTATTGTGTCTTCTTGATTTGGGTTGTTTTGGCTTTGTTTGAACTTGCATGGAGTCCAACCAAAGAAATTTGAGTGTTTTCTTAGGGCTCGACCAGAAGATTCTCTTAGATTTTCATGTTCTGAGTCTTCCTTCACCTGCTTAGAGTCAGATTCGAGTTTTTAAGTTTTCTTCGAGCTGGCACTTCCAAAAAATTGAACTTACATATTTTCTACATTTTTTTCTCACTTTTTGATATTTCTCTTTGTTGCTTTTTTATGACATTTTCAAAGTCCTTGGGTAATTTGTTCGTTGTTCGCTCATCCAATCCGATCATTTAAGTCTGTTTGAATATTGCCTGGTCAATAGGCTGGATAACATTTTCCCTCCAAAGTATATCTTGTTGCAAACATGATTTTCTTTGAATTGAGATGAGTCAAGATAATCGTGAATGATTTTTCTCAGTGTCTCGGATGATTGTTGCGATGCATGGTCAATATCTAACATCGTAATCGAGATGCACTTTCTTAGTGATTGTCTATGCTCGATTCCATTAAGCTAGTTGATTAGACTAATAGGCTTCATTATCTGAATTGGTTCCTTTTCTTTGGAATGTATCAGGTAATAATTTGAATTCCATCGAGTCAGGAAATTGTATGTGGGTAAGTCATTGGCTCCCAAGCATGTTCATATACCTATGAGTCATTGCCAAGTTCTGTTGGATTGTAATCACAAATTGTTATCAAGCCAGTCTAATGAAGGAAAGTCATCAAGGTGACAAATTCCAATTGATGAATGATACAATTCTTGCTTGAGTTATCGGTCTGATATCCTATTCTAGGATTTTTAGTTCTGATCATTACCCTAGTCCCCAGTCGAGAGGTTGAGGAGGCTCAGGATGATGTTGATAAAGGTGAAATAGTAGGTGTTGGTGATGAAGTTGGCCATGACATCGTGAATTCAAGTCATGGGTAGGTGATCTAATAATTCTAATCATTCCATTCTAAGGCATCCTTTCGGTCATAGGCTTAAGTTGTATCGAACACTAGGCACAAACCATAGTGTTGAGCTTTCATGTTTAACTATCAGATGATGATATTCCTATGTCCCCGATCTTAGAACAATGAGGTTAGTGAATGGGTGGTCAAGCCACACCCATCCTTATCCTAAACTCCCTTTGTCCGTTCAAAGGTAGGATTTGGCGAATGTCCAGATCATAAGTAGTGCCAATTGATGGATGGTCGGATCACAGACATCTCAGATTGTGCTTTTTATCCCCTGTTAAGGGCAGAAGCTAGGGAGTGAATGGTCAATTTATGTCCTTCTTTGTTTGGATGGTCAAAGTTGTGGAATGGACGGTCATGTCACATCTATTCTAATTCCATACTCCTCCCGTCAAATCAAGGGAGATAGTAGGCAGATGGATGGTCGAATCACATCTATCTAGGATCAAATGGTTGAGTTATGTCTGCTTTATGATTTTTTCCTTTCTGTCGAGTCAAGGAAAAGAGCTAGGAGCTAGATGGTCCAGTCACATCCATTCCAAGTTCGATTATAGACAGTTAGATTACATCCTTTTTTGTTTAAACTCCCCTTGTCGGGTCAAGGGAAAGAGATAAGTTGATGGATGGTCAGTCACATCCATTTTGGTTTGAAATCCCCATGTCGGGTCAAGGTAAAGGTTAGAAGATGGACGGTCGGTCACATCTATCTCAGATTATATTTCATGCCCCATGTCAGGCAAAGGGAAAGGGCTAGAAGATGGACGGTCAGTTACATCCATCTTGGATTATATTTCCTGCCTTCCCTATCAAACCAAGGGAAAGTGTTAGAGATGGATGGTCAGTCACATCCATCTCGAATTATGTTTCGTGCCCCCTATCGGGTTAAGGGAAAGGGCTAGGAGATGGACGATCGGTCACATCCATCTTAGATTATGTTTTGGTCCCCATATGGATGGCGAGAGGTAATGCATGGAAGGTCTTGTTACGTCCACGGTAGATTGGATTTCGATCCTGCTAAGCCTTGGCATAAGTGTTTTGGCGAAAATTTAGGGCATGAATTTAAGAGTGGATGGTCAAGTCACATCCACTTTAAATCACGGTCTTGCCCTTGAATCAAAGGCAAGAGTTGGCGAAGGAGCGGTCGAGTCACATTTGTCTCGATAAAGCTCCAAATGTTGGGCCATGGACCGTGAAAAATCGATGGGCATCTAGCTTTGGGTACCTGCATTGTTCATATGAATTTTCATTCGAGTTGGTCGCATTTCATGACTCATCTAGCACACAAAAACAAGGTTGCATGGTTGAAAAGTAAATTCATTAAAAATAGAAAATAACAGAGTCTGTCTTATGAAAAAGTTCAAAGCAAATAAGAAAAAGAGTTTATTCTAGGATGAAATGACATCGTCACGCTTTCCATTCAGTTTTGGTCGAGCTCTTCGCAGCTGGATGATGACCATCTGCAGTCTAGTTTAACCAGTCTTCCCTCAGGCCGCTTAGGTCAATCAGGACTAGGAGCGATCTGTCCTCGTTAGGGGTTGGATGTCCCCTGCCCGTCGTCCTGCGGAGTTTCCACAAATTGTTGGAGCCTTTTATTTCGGATCAGCTCTTCGATCATATCTTGGAGTTGTCTGCATTCATTTATGTCATGACTATGGGTCTCATTAAATGTACAGAACTTTCCAAACTATCTCTGGCTTTCAGTCGATTCTCTCGGTGCTGGTTTCCTGTGTTGCTTCGAGGCACAAGTGGTTGTATTGCTTTGGTCGCAAGTGGCTTAGTAGATGTTCAATCGAATCATTTATAGGGTTGTAGGTATCAAATCTCAGGATTCTCGGTCATCTCCTAGAATCTAAATTCTCATCTAGGGCCCTATTGTAGCCTTTGTTGTGGTTTCTATCTTGTTTCATACATTAATATCAATTTTTTCGAAACTCGCTCCGGTCTAGTTCACAGCAATGTTGCTTTGAATTTCTTCGACCTAATGGCCTATTCTATCTCCTTGTCTAGTCCATAGGACCTACTCCTTGCAAAAATACTAGGCCGCTTTGTTGTAAAAGCGATATAGAGTGAAGGGAAGCTTCGTTAATAACCATTTTCCAAATTCATATCGGGTGGGGTCCCCCTTATCAAAGCCATCAATATGATATTCTCCTGAGGATTACTTACCTTAGTTACTGTGGTATCAGATCTCTATAGTAAACCAGTCCTCGGAATTAGTTAGATGATGACATGACATCCTTTAGGCAAATCGTGTGCATCCTGAATTGCTCGATAAATTTCCTTGCCAATTGATCAAATGACGAAATAGACCTTGGTGGTAGCTAAGTAAACAATCGGTCGCCACTCCTTCTATGAAAACGGGAAAGCATTTACATTTAATGGCATCCTTGGCTCAGGCAGAGTCAATGTGTTGTTCATATTTCATGATGTGTCGACTAGGTTTAGCCTTTCTTAAATATGCCAGCCTGGTTGGCAGCTAAGGGATTTTTACTAGGGGAGGTGCCATAATCGTCATTAGTTTGGCCTTGACTTTCTCTCACAAGTTTCCTTACCATCTTGGCCAAGCTCGACTCTTGAAAACTTGCTGGGTTGTGGTAGTCGTGATCTATTCCTTGCGCTTGGCCCGTTAAATGGTCCTTGTTCCTGCCTCATTGTCTAGGCTCTTCTAGCTCTGGAGGAATCATTTTCTATAAATTCTGTGGTCGTTCCTTATGGGAAATTCAATATCAAAACCTAATTTCTGGTGCCTTAGTCTATCACAATGCATGCATGTTGCATGCCATCAACGAGTCGAAGGCCTGAGCCCCAGCTAACAGATTCTGCACCGATCCCCCTAGTGGGATCAGTACCGACTCCTAAGGTGGGATCGATACCAAGACCCATGCCTTGGTTAGGGTCAGTTCTTAATTTCCACTTGATTCCCCAGCTTCATTCTGTCCTTTGCCTTCCACTCCTTTGGTAATGGCCATATGATGAGGAACTGCCTAATTCTAAGTATGGTGGAGATGACTCTCTCCTAGTCCTCCTATGGTGGGTATTTAACAAGGTTATCAAGTTTTTTATTCTCTTGGATTTGCCAGTTCAAATATGCATAGCTATCCTATAGCTCTTTCATCATACATTCAAAATCCATCCTAGTGATGACATAAGTAGGAATTCTATAGATCCATGGATCCTCGGTGTATGCCCTCTTCCAAAATGTTCAAATTAGTATTGTCTGCTTCATCGGTAGCTCTTGAAGAGGCAACAACTTTGTCTTTCCTAAAGGCCTTTGAAAATAGCTTCATGTTGACTTTGTTCAAATTTGAGTAGTAGGGAAATTAGTTGAGAAGAAACTGGATCTCCTCTTTAGATTTGGGCAATCCGATAATAGACAAGGATCCAAATAGTCTAAGAATTGGTTTTCAGTGAAAGCACCAAAATGTTTGAACCAAAAATGCACAAATCCCAAAGAATTTGAGTAGAGAATAAAAGTAAAGTATTAAATGAAAAATGAGCGAGAAACAAGTAAAATTGAACACACGGGATTTATACTGGTTCGACAATGCAAGGACCGCATCCACTTTAGTGCTTAATTGTTGATTTCTAACTTAGAGGCAGAAATTCTTTGGAATTAAGACAACTCCAGCACTTCGATTTTAAGAATTACAAGAATATAAGATACAATAGAACTAGATCCAAAAGATCTGAAAAATGAGCCATACCTTCCTATTTATAAAGGTAGGAATCCTAAAATCTCATTTAAATTATCTCTAAGCTATTGTGCACGAATTTGACCAACTCTCACAACAACAAGTGCAGATTCAGGAGTTGGAGAATCACATTGATTCAACAAAGTGATCTTGGAAATAAGCTTTTAGCATCGAGTTAGGCATGTAGGTAGAAGATGGGATCTACCCAAGCTATATTTGGGAGTCAGAACCGATCCCTAGGTGGGAGTCGGTACCGATCCCAACTTGGGGGATTTTATTATTGCGTCATCATTATTTGGGTTGTTTTGGATTTGGCTAAACTTGCTTGGAGTCTGACTCTAGAAAATTGAGTGTTTGCTTGGGAATTGACCTGAAGATTCTTTGAGATTTTCATATTTTGAGTTTTCCATCACCTCCTTGGAGTCGGCCTGAATTTTTTGTGGGTTTGCTTTTGCTTGGCTCTTCCATAAACTTGAACTTCCAAATTTTCAACTTTTTTTGATTATTTTTTTATATTTACCTTTCCTTTCCTTTTCTGAAATTTCCCAAGGTCCTTAGATCATGTATCCGTCGTTCGTTCGTCCGATTTAATCGTTTGAGTCAATTCAAATACTGCATGATCAATAGGTTGGATAACATTTGCCCCCAAATACATCTTACTGCAAACATAATGTGCTTTGAACTGAGACGAGTCAAGATCATCGTGAATGATTCTATTCAGTATCTTGGTTGGTTGTTGCGATGCATGGTCGATATCTGAGATCGTAAATCGAGATGTACTCTCTCGGTGATTGTCTTTTCTCAATTCTATTAAGCTAGTTGATTGGTTCAGTACGCTTCGGTTATCTGAGTTGGTTTCTTTTCTTTGGAATGTCTCAAGTAAGAATTTGATTTTCATCCAATCAAGAAATTGTATATCAGGTATGTCGTTGGCTCCCAAGCATGTTCGTGTAATTATGGGTCATTGCCAATTTCTACTCGATTGTAATCACAAATTGTTTTCAAGCTAGTCTGATGAAGGGAACTCATCAAGGCGACTAATTCTGATTGATGAATGAAGCAATTCCTTGTTGAGTTATCAGCGTAATATCATATTCTAGGATGTTTATTTTTGATTGTGCCTCCAGTCCTCAGTTGGGAGGTCGAGGAGGCTTAGGATGATGTTGATGAAGTATAATAGTAAGTGTTGGTGATAAAGCTGGCCATGACATCATGAATTTAAGTCATAAAGTTGGAAACAAGAGATGATCACTTCTACTTCATAATGGATTATCAAAAACAAGTATTATGAAATAATAGTTGATACCTAATATTGGAATGAGAAATATGATTTTCATTCCAAAATATACTTTCAAATAGAAATTGCTTTCTATGAGATTCATTTCTTTGAATTCAAGATACTTGATTTGAAATTTCTCGACCATAAACCTACTACGGTAAATGAAATAAATAGCTATATTAAGTGATTGAATGGAGTTTCATACTTCATATGCTATTATAGCAATGGTAGAAATAGTAGGAGCTTGTTATGTAACACTTATTGGTCACATCAAGTTACAAAAACTGTATATACCAAACATTGTTTATGAAATAAAATAGTTTTAATTCAGTATGAATATTCATTGTAAAAATAAAAATATAGTGCTGGTATTTGTGATGCATTGGAAAATAAAGAAGTATCAAATTTTAATTCAAATTATTATGGAAATATGGACAAAGTCACTTTTTTAAGAAATAATTTTTTACAAGATTATGGATCGTATTAAACTATATCGTATACAATTTAGGGAAAAGCACCCATTTAGTGGGAGCATCATAAGAGTTGATGAATCTAAGGATTAACGCATATAGGTGTATGCAGTCAAAAGTCAATTAATTCCAAAACGGTTCCATGTACTTCATTGTAATCACCGATGGATTATCACAAACATGAACATGTGTATTTGATGCACATGTGGTACGTTAACGATGAGTTCATAGAACATAAAACATAAGTAAATAAAATAACACGCAATATAAAATAAAATGATTTGATTTAATTGAATAGGTGAATATATTGAAAAGAGTTCCAAACGTGCCTAAAATTGAATAAAGATTCAATCTCGAAAGTCGCTCCTCTTTATGATGCATAATGATGTATTGATAAGAAGTAATCGAACTTTGTTGAAAAAATTACAATTAATTGTGAGTGAAGTTGAGTTAACTTCTTTCTATAAGGTCGTATAGTTAAGAGTAGTACACAAGGTTAAAATTAATTTCAACTAAAGAATAGTTTGCAAGATCATTCAAGATATGGGTTTATAAGAAATTCCAACATATCCTAGGCCAAGGAGTTGGTAAGTTGTGCGAGTCAAAAGACTGCATGCAACGATTATACGTGAGGAACCTTGTATGGATCACCCCAAAAGAATTTTGGGAACGATAGTCATTAGATGACCAAGTTATGTTTTGAACATAAATATTGTAATTATATATATATATAAGGCAAATAAAAAGTGTTTATGAATTCCTATTCCATTTCACTAAGAAATGACTGTAGTTTCAAGAAATACCAACTTCATAGAAAATAATTTCTTTAGGGAATTATTGATAGTGAAATGGATTTGGAAATGATCCAAAGATAAAACCGATTACATGGGATGAAATGAAATTAACCTAACCTACAACAAACACTTCGCATTAAAGTGTCTAATAAGTATTCTCAAACACTAAAGAGAAACTACGGGTTTCTTATCAGTATCGAGAATGAATAATCCTCATTCGTCAAATAAGCCATTAAGATTATTGATTCTATGATATGGTATGATGCAAAAATCTAAAAAGGATTCCAAGTATGTTATCGAAATATGATTTCGGTAGTTGTACCTGAAGGGATATGATCCATCGGCCATGAATGAGCCTTTAAGAGCAAGATTAATGCGGTTAGAATATAATGAGCAATGTTAATTAGAACAACACCATAAATTTCAACTATTGAAATTAAAGTAATAGATTTGTTATTCAACGGGCTCATGTTTATTCAAATTACTCAAATAATAATTGCTTGGTACGACTTTGTGTTAGGTATATGCGTTGAAATAGAAAAATCTAAGTAATGATTTAGAATGGACTATTTACACATAATAGCCGAAGTGTCATGAAGTTAGTGGAAGCAATATTGAGTTTGTGGGTTTTAGGATATGATCCAAGAAATGATACTAAAGTATCATTTTATAAGCATCAGAATTAAATAGGAATTTTGATAGAAATATTGAATAATTTGATTTTTAGTCAAAATGCAGAAGAAGCGTGTGTCATAAGAAAGAACCGCTAAAAGGTACACAGATATCTCTAGACTATAAGTAAATAACATTCTACTGATTGTTAATGATGTACTTATGTTAAAATTAGTCATAGTTCGGTTTTTTAATGCTCCTTATTGGATTTGTAAATTATATCTTTTATAGTAAGTATATATATGTTGGGAATGTCCCAAATGATATGCAAAGACACCATATTAATTAATATGGAACATGTAAGATGGATTCCTTATGTATTGACAATAGAAATTATCGTACATGTAATATTTTCTACATGTCATATTTTGCTTATGTATTTGATGCATGAACCAAATATCAAACTAATCGTTAGTTTAGAGTGTTCTCGAGTATTTACGAAATACCAGAAAGAAATGTTTATTGAACAATGGATTCTTTATGAAAGAGTGTTCGAACTCAAACTTCGTAAGTGTTGGTGAATATAATATGTCAATATTAAATTCATGTTCAAACCTTAATTAAGAAGTTTTAAGGTAGAAATGTTCCAAATAAAACATTATGGCTAATTCAATGAAAAGGCTAAGTACATCGCCTTGAATAGTGTCATAATAAAAGCAATGTATATACAAATGCACAAATTTATAGCTGAGCTAGTGGTGATTCTGAGTACTAAGAATACTAACATTGTTATATGATAACAATGTAATAACAAGATCTCACTAGAAGTCAAGAAACATATTTCGAATAGTTCCATATGATAAAAGTAGTTTATCAAGATCAGAGAGAGTTTATTAACTGGGTAGATAATTAAACCAACAAGCTGATCCATTTATGAAGGGTCTAACTCGATCAGTTCTTATCAAACTGATTGAAGGGATGGGATAGTGGTTCCATAATTAGCCCCAAGTGCAAGTGGGAGATTGATAGAGTTAGGGGTATGCCATATGGGCAATTATGTAGTTTGTTACATATATTTAACTCGATAACCAATCTTGTTTAAAATAAAAGGTGTTTTTTTATTATATACTCGATATAATATATTATATTAATTAATTAATTTAAGTAAAAGTATATATTTAATAGAAAATCCATAAATGGTTGTTTGGTGATAGTAGTTAAAAGTGTTGTAACCATGAGTAATTTATCACAATGAAATTAAACATACTGTTTTAAAAATTCCTAGTCAAGATGGATCAAGACTGGATATCGATGCATCCATTGAGATTAAAGTTCGTAACGCTCTCCTAATGTTAGGCAGTGTATTACTCATGACTACTGGAGGCACCATGGGCTTACGTACTAGTAGTTATTAGATAACTATGGAATGACTCACTCGATAGTTTTCTATTGGTTAATATAACTAAGGTCAAGTAGAAAATATATGTGATAAATTATATAGTTCTCTTAACTTGATAATACCATTAACCTTCAATGTGGAAGCTTTTCTTTGATTACAGCTAAATCATAGCATGACGATGGACTATTGTTGAGTCTAGTGAAAGCATTGGAAGTGAAATACTATTCAAGAGAGAACCCATCTCCTCGGTTATATAAGGTTAGTATCATGGTTAAATGAAGGTATCTCAAAGTCAAAGTCTTTGGGAAGAATAGTTTAGTTAATAACAATTGCTAGTATTAAACCAAGGACTTTGTGGTTAGACTATAGAGTTCAATATGGCGATATTGAAATTTTAACCATCACCAAATTTCATAAGTTCAAAGTGATACAATTTTAATAAAGAGAATTGGTCTAATAATTATTAGTACCGGATAAAGCTTAAGTATGTAAATTGGATTTTACTAAATCTATATAAGTGATAAATTTAGCCAAACTCTCACATCCCTAGCTAAGGTGACGCGTGAACATCAATATTCGAACAGGTCGATATTAATCCCTGATCATATTTGCTTCTAAAGAGTCAATACAACCGCAATGTTGAATCCTCTATCTACCACATGATTTAATTTAATTATAAATGTTATAATTAATTAAATTGATTAATACTTATGAAATATTAATTATAAACTTTTATATGATTCGTATTGGTCAGTATTAAGAAAATACTATGTATATAAAAGTTATGGATACACTTGTCGATATACAATATCGATGTACGTTAATATATGATTTAAATGTAAAATATCTTATCTGGCTTGAAATGATTTGAGGCACTATATGGAGACATGTATGGCTGGCCAAAATGGAGAGAATTGGCTTGAAATTTGATTCCAAAAGGTGTGTAAAATGGCTAAGGAAAAGAAAGACATGTTTCTATCCTTGACACCCTTCTTTCCTATTCTATTTAAATATCTCTTGCCATTCTTTTCTTATTATTCTTTCTAGGATTTATGCCTCCATCTCTCCCTATTAAAAATGGCCAATAATTCCTCTCTTCCTTTCTTAAATTAAAGTAAAAAACCCAAACACATATCCAGTAAAAATCAAAAGAACAGTGTGTAGCTTTCTCAATCAGGATGCACCTCTTGGAAGTATTGAATAAAGATTCAAATGAAGCAATAAAGATTGAATATTCAAGGTACTGGGCAATAGCAAGGTAGTACCATATAGAGTTAGGGGTACGTCATAGGAGCAATTATGTAATAAGTACATAGATCTAACTCGTTAACCAATCTTGTTTGGAATAAAAGGTGTTTTCTTTCTATTATATACTTGATATAATGTGTTATATATTAATTAAATAATTTTATTAAAAGTACATTTAATAGAAAATCCACAAATGTTGTGTTTTGTGATGGTAGTTACAATGCAGTGTAAACATGAGTAATTTATCACAACAAAATAAGCATACCGTTTTAAATATCCCTGGTCAAGATGTATCGAGGCCGGATATCGATGCATCCATTGAGAATAGAGTGCGTAATGCTCTCCAAATGTTGGGTAGTGTATTACTCATGGCTGCTGGAGGCACCGAGGGATTACATATTGATAGTTATTGAATAACTATGTAATGACTCACTCGACGTTTTATGTAGGTTAATATAACTAAGACCAAACTTAAAATGTCAATATGACAAAATTACACAATTCTCTTGACTTGAGAATATAGTTGATCTTCAATTTGGAAGCTTTGCTTTGAGTATAGTTAATTCATGGCACGATATCCATTGAACGACCAAACTTGGGTTGAGTGGAAGCACTGGAAGTGAAACACTATTTAAGAGGATTCGTCTTCTCAGTTATATGAGGTTAGTATCATGGTTAACTTAAGTCAACTCAAAGTCAAAAACTCTAACAAGAGGAGTTTGGTTAATAATAATTGTTATTATTGAACGAAAGACTTTGTGTTTGGACTATAGAGTTGAATATGAATGATATTGAATTTTGAAGATTACCAAATTTCATAAGTCCAAAGTGATATAGTTTTGATGAAGAGAATTTGTGTAAATAATTGTCATTATCGGGCAACGCTTAACAAAGTAAAATTAGATTTTACCTAAACCAAGTAAGTGAGAAATTTGGTCAAAATATCATGCCATCTGTTAAGTGACGTGTGACTGTTAATATTCGAATTGTTCGATATCAATCGCTAACCAAATTTGCACTGAAGAGTCACACAACCAAAAAGTTGAATACTCTTTTGACTGCATGATTTAATTAATTTATAATTGTTATAAATTAATTAATTAATCAATATTTATGAAATAATAATTATAAATTTTTTATTTGATATGTTGAACAATATTAAAAAATTATGTTTATAATAGTTATAAATATATTAATCGATATACGATATCGATACGCATTAAAATTGGATTTAAATGAAATAAATATTGTTTGGGCCTAAAGTGAGTTTAAAGCCCATATAAGGGTTGAGATATTCAGCCATGATTAGATCATGGTATCGCTAGACATATGATGGTCTTAAGGGTAGGGTTTTGATGTGTTAAAAGATAGAGAATGAGCAGGAGAAAATACGCATCTAGATCCTACATTTTTTCTATACTCTCTACTCTATATAAGGAGCATAACCCTCATTTTAAAATCAATTTAAAGCCTCCATTCTTACCTTTTTCTGAAGAAACCATACCTATCCCTCCTCCAAAATTTTAAGCATCAAAGCTATATGATAGTCAGTAGTCAGCAATTTGGAACTTGCACCTTCTAGATTGAAATAAGATTCAACGAGATTATTTCAGTGCCTCACGTGTGAACCTAGGCTTTAGTGAAAGATATTCATCTTGTATATTGATTAATTTAATATAATAATCTATTATTGCATTATATTGTAGTTTGTTAGATTATATTACGATCCTAGTATATCGATGTTCTATCGCATAATAGATGGTTGAATGTGTTGGTCCTTCTATATAAATATATGTATGTATGTATGTATGATCTCTATATATATATATATATATATATATATATATATATATATATATCTACATATATAGGTATGTTTAAAATTATTTGTATGCTTGTTTGTATTAAATTCACGACCTAAAATAAAAAATTAAAAATAGATTTCTTTTTTTTTTGGCAAGGCCGACGGTTTTATAGTGGACCGACCACTTTTATTACGAAAGTAATAAATTGAAGTACAGGAGTAAGGTAGAGACACCTTAGCTACTGGATTGGGAAAGACAAAAAAACAACTAGAACAGCACAGGAGTGTGACAGCTACGTCACAACTACTATATAATAAAATAGCACAGCTAGTTCTCCTCCGCAGAGGACGAATCTCCCTCTCCCACAACATCCTTGGAAGAAACCAATGTTCCACCCTCAAGAAGACCAATATAGGGACGAAATAGAGCAGCAAGGGTAGGATCATAACATTCGGTATCAGAAGTGTATACAAAGGAACGATCCCAGGTAGTATCAGCAAGAAGAGTAGAATTCATCTCAGCATTCGGACCATCCATGTCTAGAACCAAGGAATCACCTAAAATACAGTAATATAGGCATCGTAGATCTAATAAATCCTCAGAAATGTATCGAAAATATGAGTTATCCACGGGGTTGAATCTCATATCAGAACGACAATCAACCCAACTATGTTCAGACCCAGCCCAAACAACATGCGGGGGATAGATAACCGGAACGACAGGGGGAACTGGAGGAACAACAACAGGATCAGGGGAGACAGGATGCACTATGGGAAGGGATGGACTAGAGACAGTCGCAGCCAGAGAGGCCTTGGGAACCCATTTTCTAAGTGGAGGACGAGGAAGAGGGATCTTAGGAGCAGCAGCAGGAACTACAGAATGCACGCAATCAGTGACAACATGACCAAAAGAGTGACAAGAGGAACAAATGTCAGGGACCCATCCATAACGAACGCGAACATCCACCACATGGCCAACGGCAAGCTGAACAGGAATAGAAGAGGGAAGAGGCTTATCGGGAGTAATCTCAATCAAAGCTTTGGCATAAACAAGCTTATCACGCGTGACCGTGTTAGTGTCAAAACATTTCAATTTTCCAATATTGCACGCAAGCCAATTCAAGCCAAGCAACGGCTGTAAAGCTGATGGAATTTGGGAGAAATAAACCCAGACAGGGACAGAAAAAACTTGCTCACGAACACTAGCTATCGTAGGAGACCAGGGGGTAAGAATAAAAGGCTGACCATCAAAGAAGGAGGGATCAGACTCAAGAACACGACTGCGTTCCTCAGGGGAGGAGAACAAAAGGAAATACAAGGAATCGATTAATTTAACTTTGAGACCACCTCGCAGACCCCATGCCCTACGACATACAGCAGCGACATCACGAAGTCGATGATTAGGATCCAAAAAGAAACCAACTACATATCCTGACCAAAACTCCAAACCAGCTTGCATAACACAGGGGGGAGGGATCATAACCCCGTTTTCTTCAACGATATCAAAATCGATCGGTTCATAAACACCCGCATTACGGGGCATGGAAGTAAAAAGGGAAGACCACGTTCTGGGAACATTAGAGATATTGACAGCAGTGGTACATACCACATCACTAGATGTTGCCACAGGCTTGAGGCATTGGACCACAGTGGGAGAAGCACTCGCAAGTAAGCATTCATCTGGAGTTAAAACAGAAGAAACAGTGCCAACCTTGTCTTTGGCAATATGACGAGCAGATTGAGTGCCAACCTCAGAACCAATTATATTGGCTGCAAGCGCAACCAATGGAGACACATGAATAGCCTCAACTTGTACACTATCCATAATCAACTCATCCGACATTAGGTGACCCAAATCAAGACTGGGTATAACATCAACACTTACTTTGGAGCTGGACAAAGGGGGGATAATCGTTGTTCCAGTTGAAGACGCAGACGAAAATGCAGCATCACCACGGTATGCTACCGCAGAAGATTCATTCAAACGAAGGAGGGATGTAGGTGCTTGGAGGGGCTGATTGTTAACAGGGAGCGGAGGAAAATCTAGGGATGAAAGGAGGTCGGGACGAGCCACAATGGCATTAGACATGGGTCTAAATGAACGACCAGAGCGCGTAGATGAGGGGGAGGCGGGGCGTTGAGGAAATGAAGAGGAAGCGGACATGAATTGATGAAACCGCCAGATCTACAAATCGCCTGTAGCCATGGAAGTTGAAGATAAAATGTTTTGGTTTAAACTTTGGGGACAGGGAGACTATGTCGCCCTGACCTTTGGTTAGACTGGTTTTATAGTGCCCAGACCACTCATGCCTCATACTTTGTGGCCGCTGGGAATCGATCCGGTGCCACTATATGATTTTATTAATTAATAAATTATACCCTAAAGATTAAAATGATTTCATGAACATTTAAAATTCATATTATTTTATTTTTGCATAATAATAATTCGGTAACATTGATTACTTTATTTTAATATATATTTATATTTATTATATATTTAAATATTAATAAAACTATTTGTTTAATTCGAAATTGATTATATATAAATATATATATAATATAATTAAAAATTAGATATAATTTTTTTTATAATAATATTACATAATTTTCAGGTTTCGGAAATGATCTTTTAATAAGTTTAATATTAGTTTTGACCGTTTTTAAATTATTTAATAATTGTTTATTTATAAATTGTTTTATATTTCGAAAAATATATATAACAACTTTTTATGCCATGATCTCAAAGTCAATTTGCAACATTTTTGCAAAAATTTTATTTAATTATACGCACACAAAGATATATATATATATATATATAATATATGTATATGTATATATAATATATGTATATGTATATGTATGTATGTACACATGTGTACGTATATTAATAAATATTTATAATTAAATACATTAAAAAATTGCTTTTAAATTTGCAACAACAATTAAAAAAATAGTTATTTTATATTAGGTATTAAATATTTTTATCATTTAACATAATTGAACGTTTGAATATATACAGCTGAAATATTTTATATAAATTATTATAATTATTATTTCGACACACACACACATATATACATATATATACATATATGATTATATTTTACATATACATAATTTTATATCAATATAAATGTAACAAATGATGCGCATATATATATTCACACATAGAATATTAAAGGGGCTAACATGTGGGTTGTAGTGTTAATCCTAACACAAATAGATGGGCATGTTAAACCATATACATATATGTGTACATGATACACATATTCAAACATAACATAAAGTAAAAATTTATTTTAAAAATTAAATTAAATAATGATTTCACTTGAAAAAAATTAAAAATTCTAAATGAATTTGACTCCATAGGCTTAATAAAGATCCAAAATCGTAAAAAAATTGAAATTTACCCATTTCTTCCACTGCAGGCTGGTCCAGTTCAAACTATTTATTAGAGCCAAATAGCATGTGCGGTCTAAATTAGTCAAATTAGGGCTACCTAATTAAGCTTACAACACCATTAGTATTGTTTTTAAGAAAGGTAGTGTCTAAGTTGGATTCTTGGGTAATCAAGTATCATGTCCTACCTGGCTACCGGCCAGGTCTAAACAGTTATCCGAGCCCACAGTTTTACCAAATAAAAAAGGCACAATTTGAATTGCATCTTGGGCTAATTTCAAAATTGTTTTGAAATGAATTTAATTTAAATGTTAAACTGAAGATAAGATCAGTATTGTAAATGTTATAATAAAGATTTTCAAATTGGTTTGAAAATTAAAATAAAAGTTTCAAATTTAAATGTTAATTTTAAAATAAAGCACATATTATAAATGTTATAAGATAATTTCTCAAAATGTTTTAAAATGTTATAAAATTAATTTCGCAAATATTATTTATTAATAAGATTAATAAAATAAATGAATTAATTAAATAAGCTAAACAATTAAATATATAGATACGTAACATATATAATGATATATGTTATGTTGTCTTGAATTATTTAAGATAATATGAGTACACATGTGTGTATAAAAGAACTTTCGAAATTATTAAAATTGTTTAGTTAAATTAATAAATTAAAAGCTAATTAATAAATTAAAATACATGTATATAAGATATATATGTGTTAGTAACAAAGGTTATAATATACATATTCAATATAATATGTTATAACTGAATAATATAATAATTAATTAAAGTGTTAATTATTTAAATTAATTAAATAAGATTGAGTTAATATAATGTTATACATAAAATATTATATAAGTTAAAATAAAGTATAAAAGTTATATAATAATAAAACTTATCTAATGAAAATGTATATACTAATGGTGGAACATTAAAGAAACCTTAAATAGACTTATGGGATAAATACATACATAAAAGTATGCATACCGTGATTTTTGATGTATCCGACATTTGAATCACGATGGTATTTCATTAAAAATACATTATTCCAAAAATTGATATCAGTCAATTAAATATATTAAAGATTATGGATCTTTAATATTAATGTTGTCCTCTATCAATTATATATTAATGAATTACTTACATACTCTCTGGTTGTTGAGCAAACTCAAACAAGGGATGTTATGTATAGTATTATTAATATGTTGACTAGATGAGGTAAGATAATTATATGTATCTGTTGAGCAAACTTAAGGTACATATATTACACTTAGGTCATCGTGAAATGGTAGGTATAAGTGAATAATTTTTTTCAATTTTTTTTAGCAAACTCAAGGTCGAAATGAAATTATGACAAGGAACCATGGGTTAAAAGTTGTATATGATACAACCGATAAGGAGTTATCCATTGTCTGTAAGGCTATGACTTGTTGAGCAAAGTTAAGGTTAAAATCCTAAGAGAGGCGAGTCCTAATACCCACTAGTGAAATCATAAGACTTTTATATTTCATATTTGGGTTTGAGAAACATAGTATACTTGTGGGATCCTTATTAGAAAAATGAAATGGTAAAATTCAACCTTTCTAATATTATAAGAACAGCAGGTATATAAAGTTATAGTAATCTACATTGATGAATTTGTGCAATTGATATAATTGGTAAAATGTATACACACACACATGTATGCTCTCCTCTACTTTAGAGGATCACACATTTCTCTCAAAATATAATTGGTAAAATGTTTATCAATTAAAATACCCAAATGAATTGAATTAGTATTAACAAATAGAGGTATAAAATATACTTACCAATAAATTTTTGTATGTTGAATCTTGTATTCTCCTAATTATACAACCACTAGATATGTTCAGAACTTGGTCACTTACGAGTTTACTTGGTTGATACTATGCATTATCTTCAATGATTCTTGAACTCTAAAAGCAATACAAGAATTTGGATTTTTTTTCTATATGCGATCACATATTAATGTTATATGTTGATCGATCACGATTATAAACCTCGATGAAATTAGTTTTACTCTAAAAGCAAGTAAACTATAGTGTGAGGTCATGTACTGAAATAAGAAAGTAAATTATATCTCAAAAAATTAAGGGCAAAGCACTCGTTCAATGGGAGCATCATAAGAATTGACAAACTCTACGGATTGGTACATATAGATGTATGCAATCGAAAGTCTATTGATCTCAAAATCGTTCCACGTATTTCATTGTATTCACTGATGAATTATCATATATGTGAGAATGTTTATTTGATATTTATGTAACGTGTCTATGATAAGCTCACGGAATATAAAACGGAGGTAAATAAAATAATGTGAAATAGAAAATAAAAATGATCTGATTTGATAGAACATGTGAGTATGATATGCACGTAAATGTGCATATTTTTACCATATATTTATTCTATTTAAATTAAATAAATGATCATATTGGGTATTTTAACTTGTTTTAACCATATTCCATATTAATTTCAAATTGTCACATATCCATCTTCATATAGGGGCAAAATGGTCATTTGTGTGCATATATTTCTTTGAGAAAAGTTAATTAGAAATTTCCATACTATTTTGTAGGAATTTGATTTCAATTACAAGTTCTTTCATGAAGAAGATATGCATGCACAAAAAAGAACACAAAGGAATGAAGATGGAAATAATTCAAAGTGAAGATCATGGAGGACCCCACCTACCCACCACCTTAATGTAGAAATTAGAGGCTAATGCACATGCTTATGGAATTAATGACTTCATGTATACTTAAATGGAGATTATGACATGCTAATGATTACTTGGTGGCCACACTACCTCAAGGGCATTTTGGGCATTCCCCAAAAATATAAATTAGGGTTTTATTCATGTATAAATACCCATATGTTTCATGTAAACTCTCACTTAGTCTCTCTTTTAGGCCCCCTCTTCCTCTTAATTAGTTTAGGCTCAAAATAAAAAGACAAGTTCTATTTCTCTTCTCCATGGCTACTTAGCCATTTTTATTTTCAAGTAACTTCCATTTTTTCTATGAAATGTTAATTAGTGCTCTCTTTCTTTTACACGATTCTTTATTTATTTACTTTCATGTTAGTAGTGTAGATTTATTTTTC